>OW569327.1:13978021-18978021 GCA_937595015.1 Polyommatus icarus | reverse complement strand
CTCGCACTACATAAAAGAGAAAAGATTTGACTGTATTTACGATCTTGTCGCCGACGGACTTATAACCTGCCACATGGAACTAAAAGCACATCACATTCTGGAGATGATAAACTCACACACAAGTTATACAGAGAGCCCCTATGTTACTCTAAACAGGACCAAGATTAATACTCTAACCAAGATTCAGTAAGTACACAAAAGGTGTCAGGGCCATTTGTGGCTTGTTGTGGCCAACTTTATTCAGAGATTGACTGTGATTTAAACATTAAGAACCTGTTTCACCACTTCCTGATAAAGTGCCGGATAGGCCATCCACAACTTTTTTGACAGATTCTCCATACTCTATCTGTCAAGTTAAGTGGTGGATAGCCTATCTGGCTCTTATCAGGAAGTGGTGAAACAGGCCCTTAGAATGATATTCAATAGTTATTAAAATTACTATTTAATTTGTTGCTCAAGTTTCCTTTTGTACATAGTTTGAGATTTTTTTAAAATATATTTTTAGGAAGTACTTTTCCTGTGTGAATTTGTCCAAATTTTATTTACTAGCATATAACTTGCCTTTCTTCTTCAATCATTGTCATTTGTTTGCTCTTACAATTTTTGTCATGCAATTAAAGTTTGCCCTACATAATATTATATCATTTTACATCACTTATAAAATCATTTTCTTCAGGAGTTCAGTTATTAAATCAAGTCTTGTGAATAACACAGATGAAGAAGTAACCAAAAAGCCATTACTAGATCTGACACCTACTATTGAGGATAGCCCACTTCTATTCAAATATACAAAAAATCATAATTTTAAAATTCATACTTTCAAAGGACTAAACTGGTGTGAACTTTGTGCTAATTTCTTGTGGGGCTTCACTGCTCAAGGTGTCAAGTGTGAAGGTATTGTTTTCAGCTTTACTTCATTTTGTTTCCATTAAGAACTTATTACATGACAAATAAGTGTTGGATAGCTTTTTTGGATGTGTTATTGCTTCTTGATATCAAGGGGCAGAAAACAATAATTATTCCTCTTTAAAATTAATGCTTTATCTGACACTTATTAGTTATTTGTTCATTCAATAAACTTCTTTGCCATGTTCTTTAGTTGCCACATTGTGAATGTAAACTTTACTTTTTACTTAGCTATTTTGAAGCCAAAAGCCTGGACCCTCAGTGTTTGGTTAGCATTCAGACTTCTTCTAAACATATTAGATCCTTTAATAGATATACTATTAATAAAATATAATAATTATTATTATTAATCCTTCGATCGGAGGTTCTAGTTCTAGTTCTTCTTCATTGTATTCTTTTGTTCTCGCAATCACCGATGCTCGCGCAGGGCCTGAAGGATTAAAGGACAATATCTCTTCCAAACTTATTTTTAGTTATATTATGATCCAACATTCAAGTTAAATAGCAAGACTTTTATGAATTATTTTTCTTATATGCTTTATTATTTTCATCTAGATTGTGGGTTCATAGCTCACATCAAATGTTCGGAACGAGTGCCCAACCACTGTGTTCCTGATCTCAAGAAGCTAAGGGGAGTGTTTGGTATAGACTTGACAACGCTGTTAAACGCACACTCCAGCACTCTACCATTTGTGGTGCGGAAATGTGTCAATGAGATAGAGACAAGGGGACTTGACTCTGAGGGAATTTACCGAGTATCAGGATTCGCTGATGAAATTGAAGCCTTGAAGATAGCCTTTGATAAAGGTATATTTTTACATTAACTTTTCAGTTTAAAGCAAAATTACTTAGGCTGCCTTCACATGATGTCGCGAGTAGTGCGGCAGCCGCGCTACTGTCATTTGAATAGAAATCGTCGCAGCTGCAGCGTTGCTGCCGCACTGCTTGCGACGTAATGGGAAGGCGCTCTTATGGCTTCAAGCAATATAAGTAACTAGACGCCTGCAACTCCGTTGCACCAAAATTCGTTTGGATAAAAAGTATCCTACATCCTTTTCCGGGACTTAAATTAGTATATATGTTACGCTCAAAGACCGAAAACGCTCAGTGAGCGAAAAAAGAGCTCACAACGCGCTGTGGTCATAGTGAAACAGCCACGACGCGAAATTCGCGTCGTGGCCCTAATGAAAACGGCCACGACGCGTTCTGGCAATCACAAAAAGACCATAACGCGAAATTCGTGTCGTGGCTGATATTCTATTCGTTTTTCTTGATTTGTTCTTGATTGATTAATCGTCTATAGGTATGGAAGATTATAATATTTGAATTACCACGCGCACTACAAAATATTTTTTCTTTTACTAGGTAAATCACTGCATAACGTGTTTATCATTATTATTCATAAAATATAGTTCCAAACTATCCGTACTAATATTATTAAAATTTTGTAGTACGCGTGGTAATTCAAATATTATAATCTTCAATACCACGATCAATCAAACAAGAACAAATCAAGAACAAGAAAAACGAATAGAATATCAGCCACGACACGAATTTCGCGTTATGGTTTTTTTGTGATTGCCAGAACGCGTCGTGGCAGTTTTCATTAGAGCCACAACACGAATTTCGCGTCGTGGCTGTTTCACTGTGACCACAACGCGTTGTGAGCTATTTTTTCGCTCATTGAGCGATTTCGGTCTTTGAGCGTAACATATCGCTTGTTTGCGAGAAGCTTGACATAACTCAAAAATAAGCAGTTTTTAGTTAAGTATACAGGTGAACGCAGAATATTTTGTTCTATTTGCTTCAAAAACGACATAACCCTATGTACAAAAATGAATGAAACCTCTCTCGCTCTCGAGAGAGGTTGTGCCTTTATGTTCCGTCACGCTCTTACCGCTGCTTTGTTTCGAGACCGTACCATCTCAGTTATCGCGGAAGCGTTTCAGCGTGAGCACGTGCTTGATTTCGGCAACTACGACATATTTTGTGTTAAGACGTTCTTTTTGCAAGGTAAGTAAAAAATGTAAGTAACTCTTCAATAGAAAGATGACATAACTATACTTATGACGACCTTTTATTTAAAATACGTTTAAAAAACTACCATCATATTTTGCGTTCTGTCGTTCTTTCTAGAAACACAAACAGATAACGACAGTCATAATTGGTTATTGTACCTTTTTGGTAACGAAAATAAATCGATAGACAATTTCACTAACGTCACATTATAATTTACTTTGTTATTGTTGTAAAAGTTACAGAATTTTTCTTGATGCTATTTGCACTATTTTATACTAAGTCATTATTGATAATAACAATTTTATGTTTCAGGGTACTTCTTTGATAGTCATGGCCTCTAGTTTAAGTTATAGCAGAGGGAGAAGAATATTGTCTTTAATTAATCACAGTGTAGATCAACCTCCGAAAACAGTGCCAGATGAAAAAGGTGAATTATAGTTACTTAATTGTCCATATAAATAAGTATTATAAATGTAAAAGTGTGTGTCTGTCTGTCTGACTGTTCGTTTGCTATTTGTTTACTTGATTTTTAGAAAATGACGATGTGAATGAAATTGAGGACAGGGAAGAAACATTTTCTTCAAATGCACATAGCAGTGGAATAACTCGACGTAATCGCTCCAACAGTTCTTCTTCGTCGAGCTCTTCCAATAGCAGTACAAGTTCTTCATCGTCTACGTCATTCATTGAAGGTAATTTTTCGAGTTTTATACCTATTACGAGGGCTATATTTCAAATATGTTTCTTTCTATTCATTCAAGACTTACTTAACAGAGATAAGTAGAGATAGTTAAAGCCTTTAGACCGTTAACGTTTTTTTTCTTTGACAGATAGTGATGATTCCGTCAAGGATCCTCCCTACCAACCACTTGAAAGTCAAGCCCCCGTGTCTCCATTAATTTTTGACTACTTTAATGAAAATGATAATGAACAATTCAGTCAGTTGCCGGAACAAACAGATCCACTCATAAACAGTGATACTAATCAAGTTCTAGATCAAGAAAATACAGAAAATGCAATAAAGAAGAGAGTAAAACGTAAAAGAGATGAAAATAACTGGCAAAAGAATATTATCAAAAAACTAAGGAATGAAGGAAAATCCTACGTCAGTACTTCTAAAAAAATTGTACCAGCGCGAAAAATTAAAAATGCCTGCTCTGAAACATGTAAATTGAAGTGCAGCACAAAATTCACTGAAGCTGAAAGAAAGTCTATATTTGATGATTATTGGTCGTTAGGCAGTGTTTTAAAACAATGGAATTATATTTCTAATAGTATAGAGGATATAAAACCTAAGTATCGCTATGTACGTGAAGGTGGGACCAGAGAAAAGCGCCGGTACAATAGCGCATTTCATTTTAATTTGCATGAAGAAAAAATAAGAGTATGCAAATTGTTTTTCAAAAATACGCTTGGAATCACAGATCGACCTATCCGAACAGTTTTAGATAAACAAAACAAAGTTGCAGGGACTCTTTTAGCAGACGATAATAGAGGGAGACACAAAAATCACGCAAAAGTTGATGAAGCTATCCGTAAATCAATAAAGGAACATATTGATTCTATTCCAAGAATAGAGTCCCATTATTGTAGAGCGACCACATCCAAAGAATATATAGATGGTGGGAGATCAATTGCCGATATCCATAAAGACTACATGGAAATCTGTAAGTCTAAAAGCATTCCATACGGGAATTATACTCTGTTCTACAGGATTTTTACTGAAGAATATAATATTTCCGTTTTCCAACCAAAGAAAGATCGTTGTGATACTTGCGTTGCCTATGAAAACTGTGAAGGCGAAGAAAAAGAAAATAAAAAGCAAGAGTATGATAGGCACCTAAAAGAAAAAAACCTATGCAGATTAGAAAAAAATAAGGACAAGGAGAATAAAGACGTAATTGTAGCTGTATACGACATGCAGGCTGTGTTCCAATGCCCCAAAGGAGACACTTCGTTATTTTATTATGTCAGCAAACTAAATGTATTCAATTTCACTATATACGACCTTCATTCTAAAGATGTAGAGTGTTATGTTTGGGATGAAGCTACAGCCAATAGGGGTGTTAATGATCTAGGTACATGCGTTTTTAAATATCTACAAAATGTGTCCCAAAAGAACAGCACAGTTGACGTAATATTTTATTCTGATAACTGTGTTGGTCAGCAAAAAAATAAAATGATGTTGTCTATGTACATGTTTGCTGTGCAACATTACCCAAACATAAAAACAATTACTCACAAATATTTAATCAAAGGACACACCCAAAACGAGGGTGACTCTGCACATTCCCTCATTGAAAGGCAGGTTAAAAAGCAAATCAAAAGTGGTCCAATGTACACCCCTGAGGCTTTTATTAGTGCAATTAAAGTTGCTAGATCAAACCCTACACCATTTCAGGTAAATATAATGAGCAATGATGATTTTCTCGATTGGAAAGGTGTCTGTTCTCAAATGGGTGTAAAGGATGAAGAATGTATAACAAAGGATGAAGAAGGAAACACTATCAAAATAGCAGACTTAAAAGTTGTGAAGGTAGATAAAAATCATCCTCGAGCCCTATTTTTTAAAACTTCATATGAACAGCAAGAGTTTAAAAAAGCGGAAGTGATAAAAAAGAAAAAATCTGTAAATGTTGAAGTTAAAAAAGCGTACGACGTAAAACCAGGATTCAATAAAAAGAAAAAAGATGGTTTGTTAGAGTTGATTAGAAAAAATGCCATTCCCAGATATTACGCTCCTTTTTACAACTCTCTTTAAAGTCGTATATAATTGAGTTAGTAGTAAGCATTAAGTGTTGATTTTTTAAATATTTTTTATTACAAGTAAAATTTGAAAGTTACTTATAATTAAGTTAATTTGAAAGTTAGTGATTTAAGTTTAAATGAAAGTTATTGTTAAATTAATATTTATGACAAATTGAAGTGATTTAAGTTAAAAAAATGTGATTTATGTTTAACTGAAAGTTATTGTTGATTATTTTTTCATAAGTACCTAGTTAAGTTTCCTGCAGTAGTGTTTATACAGCTATAAATTAAAAGACTGATAATAAACATGATTATTTTCAGTAATGACGTATTTTCACTAAGAACCCATCTAAATAAAATATTTATTATCAATATAGACTTATGTTTAAATAATACAATCAAAATAATTTTTTTTTTCTACAATAACGTCACTAAAGACACTCTATTGCTGAAAACTTGAAATTGTAACAAGACTACTTGCATTTTAGCCTAGTATTTTAGTTTTACATTGAGACTAATAAATCAGAAGAAGATTTAACATAGTCAATGTTACAATGAATATTATAATTTACATTTATTTAATTTTTAAACTTTAAAATCATCATACCTAAAAATTGCACTTTTTGAATTATGTCAAGCTTCTCGCCAACAAGCGATATACACATACGAAATTTAGCAAATTGGTTCAGCGGCTTGGGCGGGAAGAGGTAACAGATATACAGACTTTCGAATTCATATTATTAAGTATGTATAACTCTAGTTGCTTTGTGAAAAAGAAGATTTTGCTCCTGACTTGTGTCCATTTAACCTGCACTGTCTGCAATTGACTAGAACATTTAATTTTACAATAATGTTTGTTATGTTTCAGATGGTGAAGCTGCAGATCTCAGTTTGTTTAGTAACATTAACGTAATCGCCGGCACGTTGAAACTGTACTTACGACTGCTGCCAGTGCCGCTTATCACGTTTGAAGTGCATCCGAAACTCGTCAAGGCTATTCGTAAGTTTTACTCATCATACTGGCGATAGTAGTGTTACCACAGACATAGATTAAGATAGATACCGCATGTCGCTCCATTTGTATGAAAACGAGTGTGTCACATTTTTCCTACCACTGTGACGTACCGATGTTAAGAAACGTGTCCATTATCAAGGCCAACGTTTCTATTTGAATTTCTACAGCTCAATATGGTATTTATAGGCATTAAGGCATTTTTAAAATTCCGATTGACGTCCGATTCCGATAGCAGTCTAAAGAACAGACTTTCGAATCTAGAAGATCTATGATCGAAGGATTAATATATCGCACACAAACAAAAATAAGTGGCACATCACCCACACACAGTGCAAGTAACAATGGCTCCTTGGCTGTGATACGTTGTCAGGGTTCAAAAAGTAAATTTTAATCCATTTATTTTTCAGAGGCGAAAACAACAGCTCTACAAGTTACAATGCTACGTCAGTGTTTAGATGAATTGCCGCCGGCACACTTCAACTGTTTACAATACATGGTGCAGCATTTACACAGGTCAATATTTTGCTATAGTACCTACAGTTGCGTAGCTTGCCCTGGCAGCTGCCCATATTATGAGTTTTTGTGGTCTGAAAAAAATCAAACACACTTAATCTACCACTGGCGATTATATTCTAGCCTAAAGACTACTGATAGCCTCTAATTTATAACATATTCCTAAATGCAAGTTTACAGTACTTTTACTTTGTCTTATATTATGTACTATCATTAACCTTTCAACCATTATCAACTCCCAAGCAGTCGAATTCGACCGCGTAAACAATAGATTTCCAAGAATCTGCGATCGAAGGATTACAATTATATGTTAATGGTACCTAGTACAAGTACTACCCTTGTTTCTTATGTCAATGGTACTACCAGAGAAGTTGATTTCTTGGCAGATGGGGGACCTACGTCACAGTATAGCAATATCCCTACAGTAGTGAAACTAATGTACTTGCGCAGAGCAACGGAGGGGTACCCGCGGGGAAGCGGGCGGCGCGGATCCGCGTACACAAACTCGCGGAGTTTGTGTACCTGCCCGCGCAGGGGTGACGTTGGCGCGTTGTCTACGAGTTTTGTGTTGTAAAACGATAACTTATCTTATAAATTATTATAAAATTGGGATGTAATATGTGTTCAGTGTCCGGATGTAAATCTGATTCAATAAAACAAAATGGATTTAAATTTTCATAAATATCGGCTCACAGTTCACACTAATATTGTGTTGGCCTTGGCGGCATTTATTTGCATATCTGTTTTATTGTTTACGTTGTAAGAAGTGTAACATGGAGAGAAACAATAAAGAATAAATTAAAAATCTGTCAAATACCCTGTTACATACTAATTAGTACCTACCTAGCTAGGTACACAGGGCCATACATCAAAAAATGTTACACTTAGTGTAATATTTTGACCTTTGGACCGCCCTTACCGCGCACGTTATAAGAGCGAGTTTTGAATGGCTTCTGTTACACCTGACGTGTGGCCTACCGTACCTACCAATTGTTATATGATTAATTGTTGGATTCTTTATATATTCCTACTTTATTATTCGTAGATAATATATTCGAATGCGTCTTTATTATTTTAATCCTTCGATAGTGGATTCTTGGAAATCTATTGTTATTTTATTGTATCTTGCTCACCGGTGAGCTTTTGGGGCTTGATGGGTAATGAAATTTTTAAATCCATACTAATATTATAAATACGAAAGTGTGTCTATCTGTATGTTACCTCTTCACGCCTAAACCGCTGGACCGATTTTGCTGAAATTTGGCATGGAGATACTTTGAGTCCCGGGAAAGGACATAGGACACTTTTTGTTCTGGAAAAATGTACGGTTCTCGCACGATAAACGAGTTTTGGCACAACGAAGTTGCGGGCATCATCTCGTAGAGAATTGAAATCATCTAAAAATAAAGTTTCACGTAAATATAGATTAAACAGATTAAATGATAACATTACAAGCACAATATTTTATTTTTATTTTATTTCCCGTTTCGTGGCAACCCTGGCATATCTGCTCGGTACCTACACCGGTGGCGGCATCGTGCGACATCAAAGGCGTTTCGTTACTGTAGGGATAATATTGCTATACTGTGCCTACGTAGTTTGGTCGCATTACGTCAAATCACAGCTAACATTGAATTGTCATAAGGCGACCAAACGACGTTGGTCAGTCAACTGCTCAGGAATCAATTTCCGCAATGGTACATACTATTAAATTTTTATATTTATTTTCAGAGTTGCCCAGTATGCCGAAGTAAACAAAATGTCTGCACACAACCTCAGCACGGTGTTCGCTCCAACACTGGTGGCCACTCCCCCAGCTATCACAGACTTGGCCTTTGAAATACGAGCACTGCAAGCCCTCATTGAGTTTAGCCCTCAAATATATTATGGCAATAAGTGAACCACGTTATTGTTAAAAAGTGAGGAACTTTTTCTCCATAAAAGACAAAAGGATAGTTCATAAGTTATAGTATGAAATGACTGAAGTTATAATTAAATTTTTGAGTCATAAAAGTCAGGGTTCCTAGCAGAATTGAGCTCTTCAAAATTGTTCTTGTTATTGTGCAATAAACATACTTTCTTAAAGTTACATAGATGAAGGCATAGCTTAGGCAGTATTGTAAAGATAGGGTAAAAGTATTATTAATTTACTGATATTATTTTATTATTATCTTTCTAAATGACTGATACTTGTAAGTTTAGAAGTTAGAAAATAAGGTAAGAACATGTTTTTGTATAATTATACATTTTTATTTTATACACTTATTTATACTTAATAAAACATATTTTATTGGACCACAACAATAACTATTATTATTATTTAACATCATTTCTTCTTTTTCCTTTTAGGTTTCTCTTCAGCTTCTGTATTTGTTTGAAACTTTTTTAAATCTGCACAGAATAGAATCTGCAAAAATAAATATAAAAAATACTGCAACAGTTACAATATTTTGAAAAAGGAAAAAAGCAGAAAAAGTAATACCGTATGCGCCCAGCCTGCCTTATCACCGAAGAGTTGTCTGAAATGGTCACCAATTTCTGTGTACATCTTGTCTGTGACACTTTTCTTGCCTCTTAGATGCGGTAAGTAATTTTGTGCTGCTATTTGGTACACATGAGTGTCCACTGGCAAAGATTCTAAATGATTTAAAGACATTAGGCATATACAGTCGGCCACCTAAAATATAATTTTAATAAGATGTGGTAAAAACAAAATTTAAATTATCTTTAATATACTTAGTTAAAAAAATCTTACCTTTGGGCCAATACCACACAATTTTATCAATTCCTGTTTAGCATCTTTATATTTCATTTCCTTTAAACTTTCAAACCATTTTTCACCTCCCCATTCGAGAATTTGTGCTGCAGATTTTTGTATGAATTTTGCTCTGTATCCAAAACCTAAATTTCTTAAAGCTTTGTCAACCTAAAAAACTTAAATTATTACATTTCATTTTTAAATAAAGTTTTCCCATTTATTTTTTATGATAGAGATTTACCTCTTCAGGAGCTAACTTTTCAACATCTGGAAAAGCATAGTAAGTTGTATCTTCATAGTCACATATTTTGTCACCATAATTTTCACATAACTTTTCAACCATTGATGATATTCTGAAACAAGAATACCTAATAACATAGATTCTTGTCACTACCATTAAGTATATTTTATTGCTAAAATTAAATACACTAAATAATATTATAATGCTTTACCTTGAGATGTGATTATTTTGACTGCAAATAAAGGAGAACAGATTTTCAACGGGTTCTTGGTTAAGCATCCTTATTCCGTAAAACTGTTTACAAGCTGACTCAAAAAGTTCATCCTTCTCTGACCATTGTTTGTAATATTCGTTCAAATTACAGTCTAAGCGAAAATAATTATCTAAGACCTTCTTGAAATAAGTTTCATTTGTGATATCACCTTTGTTATTTCTTTTTCTTCCTGTTTCTAATAGTGATCCAATAACATTGTATTCTATTGATTTCTCATTTTCTCTTAGCTTCCAGGCTGTTTTAAAAAATACACCTCGCCATTCCTTTAGCTCTTCATTATATTTCCATCTAAAAAAATGTGAAAAAATATAGGTAATCACCACCAGTAGCAGCTTTTCAATTTTTACCGCCCCTACTGACCTTTGAAATTCCATAATAATGTGTTAGTTTAGTTTGGTACTACTAATAGATATAGACTATAGAGAGATTAATCCTACTCCTACTAATATTATAAAGGTGATTAGGTGAAAGTTTGGATGTATGTATGTATGGATGTTTGTAACTCTTTCAGGCAAAAACTACTTAACGGATTTTTGAAATTTTACAATAATAATATAGCTTATACATCAGAATAACACATAGGCATTTTAACCGACTTTCAAAGTGGGGGAGGTGTTATGTTCGTTTTTTTGTGTTCAACGATTTTTTTTCTGTAAGATAAAAAAAAATGGGCAAAATTTACCGCCCCTCTAAATCTGCCGCCCTAGGCTCCAGCCTACTCAGCCTATTGGTAAATCCGCCACTGTAATCACCAGTTCAGTAAACATGCCCATGTTTCAATATTTTACAAAACCAAACTAACTTTGTGAATAAATGAAAAAGGAAAGTAGTTTTTCGCAGAACAACAGTGAATTCTTAAAATTTCTAATATTAGAACATATTTTTATATTTATTATTTTCAAGAAAACATACCTGAAACTTTGGCCACCACTTAGCGTACCTAGCAATTGCAGATCTTGTTTGTTGCATAGTTTATTCCAGGACATAATAATTACTTACATATAAATAATTGAAAAATTATATTATAGTTTTATTGATTTTTTAAAATTATTTTCAAAAAAATCACTGGAAAGCGGCAAAAATGTTTACACAATTGACATTTGACATTACGTGACATTGACATTTGACATATTGGTGACAGCTGTTGTCCATAGAGCATTGATATTTTTTGCGTGTTGACTATTGCCAGTGTAAAAAATGTATTAATCCCTTGTATAATTTAATTTGCCGTGGTATTATACGCCGTACGGCGTAATGGCACAGCTTGTGGCCCAAGACTAAGACAAGAAGAAGCAAGCGACAGCCAGAATTTCGTCGTTTAATAAAAGCTGATAGTTCCTACAGCTATCCCAAAGGAAATAGGATAAGATATTGAGCTTTACTCTTTATCGGAGGTCAGGTAGACCTTCAGAACTGTATAGTGTATACCTCCTAAAGCTGGTCGTTCTTACCTCTATAATAGGGGTCATAAACAGGTAAACTTTCAGCTTTTATAAAATGACGAAAGTGTGGATGTCGCTGGCTCTTAGTCTATTACCGACTTACCGTTGCCGTAGTGTAAGTCGTTAAATTTAAAACGGCTGCATGCGATTCCCTTTATCTTCAAAGAGGATGTAAACTGTATACTACGTAACATTTATCTTGTTTTCATATTTTATAAAAAAGATTGCGTTAACGGTCATATTTGAGAGAACAAAAAAAAAGAGACGTTGCTTATATTAAATATTTATTAAACTACCTAATATTACGAAGCTATGGCAGCTCTTATCCACGGTAAATATTGAGCAGTATCAGTAAACACGATGTAATCGTTAAGATTGCACGTATCTTCACCGCTTTGAGTCCACAATGATATGGACACTATGCCACGAAGTCGCCAGCGACCAGTGTTGCTATCTAGGATATACAGGCCACCCCCTGAGTCTCCCAAACAAGGCCCAGCTCCGTTGCGATCGCCTGAAAAACAAAATTCCACATTAATATTTTTTGGAGATACTTGCAGTTAGTCTAATTAGTTTTCGCCTTAAAAGTAGCCTTTGTGGTTATCCGAACCAGGGATGTTGCGGATCCCGATTTTTTCACATCCGCGGATGCGAATGCGGATTTTCAGAGGTTCCTATCCGCGGATGTCCAAATCTATGCGGATGTTCCGCATTTGCGGATGCGGATATTCGCAACATCCCTGAATTACAGATCTGTTACGTCCATACTGTTTTTAAATTAATTTTCAAATTCAAAATTGCAAACATTGACAAATTTGACAGATAAGTTAAACAAAAGATACGATAAACCATTTACATAAAAGAGACAGTTCTATTTTTAAACGTCGAATCATATCGCTGTCTCTTTCTTCGCCTGAGCTATGACGAAAATTCTATTTTTTCCAGATTGTTCGAAAAAATAATTGAAAATGTAAATAATCGAGGTATATATTTACTGCAATCAAGACATGTGGTAAAAGATTCCATGTGTTTTGTTTTATAATCGAGGTATATATTATTTATTGCAATCAAGACATGTGTTTTGTTTTCTTTTGAGTCATAATTGGTACATTTTCGAAACACGCACTCGGATCCTATATAAATATTGTATAATATATAAATGAATAATTAAAACATCTGTCTATCCGCGGCTTTGCTCAGAGACTATAGGACCTACAAAGCTGTAATTCGGCATGAATGCACATAATATTAATGATGCCGACAAAATGGTCTATAAAATCTTTAATTTTTTTAAACGCGAAAAAAATAATCATCCCCGCGTACACTACGAGGGGATGATTATTTGTGGTGGATGCCACCAAGGGTGGTGTGGAATAATTCACGAGAGTAGGAAATATGCTAAATTTAAAAGAAAAACTATCACGGCTAAGAAGACTTCATAAGTTATTGAGAAGTGCAAAGGAACTTTTTGTTCAGATTCCTTTAGACGCAATGAGATGATATTGTTAGTAGTGTAAAATACGTTATAATTATTTTATATTCATTGACCATACAAAACCTAAAATTGGCGGTACTACGGAACCCTCTATTGTGCGTGGTGTTTACGCACTTGCCCAGCTTTTTCGCTCCCATTAGATTTGTCCACACTGTGTCTTTTTTTTTGTTCATCAAGGGCATGCGTCATAGCGCAGTCAACAGCGTACGTGAGGCATGCCCGCGACGCATGCGCTCTGACCGTATCCAAAATATTCGCTTAGTTCTATTTTTTCTGGAATTTATTTATTACAAATTAGCCGCACATATTCCACCCAGTAAAACGTTCTCGTCGCACATGTTACAAAGCTGACAGACACTGCAACTGATAGACAATGTTGGCGTTGCGTTCGTTAACGCATTCAATTATTGAAATTTGAAAGCGCCAAACGAAAGTTGAATACAAAGAAGATGACGAAAATTGAAGACGAAAACGCATAGTGTGGACATAGCTATCGCTCATATTGTCGCGCAAACGGCACGGGCTATTCCCGCTTTTTATCTTGTCGCAACTCGTATGACATTCGCATCCGCATAAAAATCCGCATTGATTTAATGCGGATGCGGATGCAGATGCGGATGCCCAAAACTATGCGGATGCTCCGCATTTGCGGATGCGGATATTCGCAACATCCCTGATCCGAACTACTTTTTATGTGAAAAGGTAACAAATCGCAGTCTTACCAGTTACTCCCAAAACTGAAACGATTTTGATTTACGAGTATTAGTTTCAAATTAAGCCGCAGAAAGATCGTGCGCTAGTACAGCTGTCAGGAGTGGGAAAATTTAATATTATGTCGGAAGTAGCAATAGCTTTGGCCTTTGAGATCGAGTTGATTATCGATTCTTGATTCGATTCTAATTCTGTCGGGACTTGGGAGTGCAGCTGTGCGTTATTATGTCCACTGTGCACTGTGCACAAGTATTATAATAGCAGCAGGATCTGTTACTTACCAGCACAAAGTGTTTTAGAGGACGTCAGCTTGTGGAACTCAAGTTTGCTGGCGCGGCAGGTGGTGGTACTGACGATGGGCATGCGGACCATGCGCGGCTCCCCTCTACCAGCTGGTCCAGCCTCACTCGCGCCCCAACCGGCGACCTACAAAAAGTTTAGCTGTTATATACGGCCGATTCCGTATAGAGATGAGTCACCGAATACAGTGTGGGCGTTATACAATGTGTCTCGACACCGGTGTCCGATCCCTTAATGTCTTGATCTATGGCATATTTTATCGACGAATTGGCTCTCTTTTTTCTCTCTCTCTCACGGTTGTAAAATGGCAGCCATTTTAGTTTTTCTCGGGCTTTCACACTAATCTGACCAGTACCTACTTCTCATGTAAATTTCCTATGAAGATAAAAAAGGTCTCATTTGATAGCTAATCTTGTGGACTACGCTTACACAGGCAATATGTTATAAATTTCGTGGAATTAAACATAGGAAAACCAAAGATTAAGAAAGTTACGCAGGAGTAATTTTAAAGTGCCCAAGTGTGTGCACAGTACAGCACTCTATTCCTTTACTCTCATGGGGGACGGACGACCGACACGACTGGCGAGCTTAGAGCATTAAATCATGGTTTAATGCTCTAAGCTGGCGAGAGATCAGGCGCAAGACCGACATGCCGAAATACAGATCTACTGTGTATGCTTAGGGCCTCTGTGTGCCTTTCATGATTAAGAATTAAGACCAACATAGGTGATAGACGATTGTTAAACGGTACAAGTCGAAGTCCGAAGTCACAATTATTGACATTTGGAAATCGCCTCGGATGGTTAGCTTTAACGTACGGTTTACCCTTATCCCTTTCCGAGTTGATAAGTGTGCTATGACCCTTATAAATAAAACGTTTTGGTAACATTTTGTTTAACGTATTTCTACTACATTATTCAATATAATATTATAACGATATAACTATATGTAAAGACTTTACCTACTAGTGTAAACCAACTTACCACCCCAGAACTCTCTACAATGGCATTCAAATCAGTGATTCCACTCCAAAGGCAAGCCGCTTTTATGTACAGATTGAATTCCACTGGCCTGTCTAGAGTTAGCACCAGGATGTCATCTGAAAATAACAATTTGTTATAAAACCTGTACCCAAAGATTTAAATTGCACCTTCATACAAATCAGCGAAGCAACTTATTTGTGATTTAAGGCCGTCCCCCGAGCAAACGACCTTGGCCATACATTTGCTGCGTTGACGAGATCGCACCAAAACCCTATTTTTTTTACTTATCTTAGTTCAAAATTGACCTAAAAAAATGTTAAAACGGGAAATATGTAGTTCATAATATTGTCGATCTATTGGCGTGTGTTTCAATAAAAGTAATTGGTAAATACTAAGAAGATGCTGAATGTATGATTGAATTTTAATAAATTGGCTTTACTTTGGAAGCTATATCATGAGTATAATAAACAAAAATAGAAAATTTAAAACAGCGAAAGGAATGTTGATACACTGAAGATTATTGCTGTATTTTTATTATAACTTTGTAGCTTTCAAATTATGAGTTTATAAGGCTTGAAATACGGTAAATTACGGTATCTCCGTAAGGAACGCCCTTAAGCTCTTATCTGATATCTAGTAATTTTCTTACTTGCAAGTGTAGTCGAGTTGTATGCTTCGTGTATGTTGGCGGTTTCCAAATTCCTTATGACTACAGCCTCATCAGCCCAATCGTCCAAGTTATAAACACCGATTCTAACCACGATGTCCTTGGATGCAGTGTACGAATTCTTCCGATGCATGCAATGGGCCGCTGTAAAATAAAAAGTTTATGAATTGGCAAAATCTTAAGTTACGTTAAATAAATAAATAATCGGCCAAGTGCGAGTCGAACTCGCGCACGAAGGGTTCCGTACCGTTATAGAGCAAAATAGGCCAAAAATTGTGTTTTTGTATGGGAGCCCCCCTTAATTTTTCATTTTATTTATAGTGCAGTCGCCAGAGGTTTTAACCTCCGAAAACTGTAATAGTGAATGGATTTTTGTTTTTGAGGTGTAATTTTCTTTTTTACACTGTAACTTGCAGTTTACCAAAATTTTTTTTGTGCTTTTAATTTTTTAGTTAATTAAAAATTAATATTTCACCATGTAAAACCGGTCTAACAAAAAAAAAATTTTTCTTGTTCCTGTTATTTAATGACTCTTATCCGATTCTTTACTTTGAAAATTAACCAAATACACAATTTTTAAAAAAGAAAGTTTGCTTTGCTAAGCTAAATACAACTATAAGGTTTTTGCAAAGTTTTTAGAGATTAACGCTCGTCGTAACCAAGATTAAAGGGTTTGGGTGGATTTAAGGGTTGTAACGAAAAGTGTGTAAAACTTACTTGTTGTGTGTATTTAATTTTTGGAGAAATTATAACTTTTAAGTACTTAAAAACGTTTAAATATCTCCAAAAATGTGTAAAATAGACCGAAAATATTTTTCTTAATTTGTTGAAAATTTATTTAAGTGAGAGCTAAAACATTAAATGCATTGACAAATGAAAGACTTTTTCTAGTTTTTGAAATATATTTAAACTTCCTACGTAAAGCCAGAAAAAAATTGGGTGCTACAAATCTCACGTACATACTAAGGACGCATGCTGCGACCTATGTTTGGAAAAGGCTTACCTGAATACAAAAAAATATCACTTCTTAACCTAATTTGTATTTTTTTCCTTTAAGTATGTAGTATATTAAATATAATTGATGAAAAAAAATAAGTAAAAATCAATTTTATTCTGTAAAAACCTAACCAAAAGAAATAAAATACAGATTTTCTTCGAAATATCCGTGAAAAGTTTGTGCTACATTTTCAGAAAATTTAATAAAGTAAGAGCTAAAAAGTTATACACATTAAGAAATAGAAGGCTTTGTTAAGCCTTAAAAATAATTTTAGAATTCCTATTTAAAACCAAAGAATTTTTTTGACTTATTTTCTTTCTTTGGAATATAAGCAATGATACAAATCAAAAAAATAATAATATATTTTATTATTTTGCTATATATTTAAAAGAAAGAAGTATGCAAATTTTCTTCAAAATTTTACAGTTCATGAGTTTACTTGCAGTGGAAGAGAATAATTTAAAAATCAAAAGCACAACTTTTCAATAGGTAAACTTTATTATTTATGTTATCAACTACACATTCCTTTTTTTCTTTTCAATTTTCATCCACTATTGCAAAAATCGGAGGTTTGCACGATTTTTATGCTCTGGGAACTCCACTATTAAAATATATTATTATTAATTATTTAAGTTTACATATAATTAAGGCCTTTGTGAAAAAAGTGCCTACCTGTTGCCATTATTGATATCGAGCAAAAAAGGCCAAAAAATCACGTTTGTTGTATGGGAGCCCCCTTAAATATTATTATCATTTTGTTTTTAGTATTTGTTGTTATAGCGGCAATAGATATACATCATCTGTGAAAATTTCAATAGTCTAGCTAAAGCGGTTCTTGAGATACAGCCTGGAGACAGATAGACGGACGGACGGACGGACAGACAACGAAGTCTTAGTAGTAGGGTCCCGTTTTTACCCTTTGGGTACGAAACCCTAAAAACGATAAATACCTGTCACAACATGGCGGTCAGAGACTAAAGTTCCCGCGCAAATGTAACTCAGCCCCGTATATTTCCTTTTGAACAGCGCCACCAGCCACGGCCACTTGCCCCTCTCGTAGCTCGTCCCGCGGTAGACCAGGGGAACGGAATCCAAGCCATTTTTACCGCAGGCGTCACCAGACGTCCTATCTGACAAGGGTGGACGAGTAGGCTTTCTGAAACACAATAAGTAAGTACATAATTTTATTTATGTAATAAGTATAAAATTCTCGTGTCACAATATTAGTTACCATTTATTACCGTACTCCGAAACGGCTTCACTGATTTTTACCAAACTTTATTATATGCATATTATTCAGTAGGTCTGAGAATCGGCTACTGGGTACTTTTTTATATTGTTAGGTGCATTTGTTGAATAAATAATAGTAAATTATTACAACTCGAGACTGACGGCGACCATTGTTTGTGCAACGGAATAGCGATGGACGTTGCCACGGTGCCATACTTATTTAGTCACTTCGTAGGTCACTTCAATGAAATAATAATATGGGTGAAATATTTTAATTTTTATATGCCAAAACGACGTTTGCCGGGACAGCTAGTAAATTGGTAAATATATTATAATGTTCACATCTGAATAAGTAAGTTATAACTTATAAGATAGAAGTATATAGCAATTATTAGCAATGTAATAAGCAACACCTCCCAATGGCTGACTTACGGTTTAGGCGTTTCTGGTTCCTCTTGGTACTCCTCAGTTGGTTCTGGCTCTTTCGGCGTAGGTTTTCTCGATGGTGGTTTGTACGACGGCTTTTCTCTTGGTGGAGGATTATCGTCATCTTCCCATCTTGAGGGTGGGGGCCTATCATCCGAACTGGGAGGAGGTCGGCTCCACTCGGGAGGCGGTGGGGGATGTTTGTCCTCTTCTGGTGGTGGGGGTGGCCTCCCCGGCTTGCGGGGTGGTGGTTCCTGTCTGTCCGGTGGGGGCCGCTGCCAATACGGTCCCGATGCACCCTCCCAATCTATCTCTGGCGGAGGAGGCTTTTTTGTTGTCGTAACGGGTTCCGCGATTATAATCTCGATTTCTGTAAAATCGAAATGGGCATATTTAATTTTTGTACACAACAAAGTGAGGCCATTTTAAGCTATCTATATCTTTATATATATAATTCTTCTGTGAGTGTGTTGTCACTGAACTTCTCTCAAACGACTGGACCGATTTTGATGAATTTTTTGTGTGTGTTCAAGGGGATCTGGGAATGGTTTAGATTCACAATTTTGTCCGCTGGACAATGTTTTTTTGATTAATTTTTAATTTATCAGTAGTTGTTGATTTTTGAATGTTTTACATTGGATCCGACAGACGGCGCTACCATCGCAGTGTCAAATTTTAAATAATATTCGAATTTTAATTTTAGTCTGTCCCGACAGTTAGCGCTGCGATCAAATTAAAAAAAATACTTTATATACTTATGGCCTGTTTCACCGCTTCCTGATAAGGTGCCAGATAGGGTTATTTGACAGATTTTCCATACTCCATCTGTCAAATTAAGTGGTGGATAGCCTTATCAGGAAGCGGTGAAACAGGCCCTTAATATGGCAAAGAAACGTTTGCCGGGACAGCTAATATATAAAAATGGATTTTCAAATGTGTTAGTCGCGCTAAAACTCGAAAGCAGCTGAACGGATTGGGCTGATTTTAGTCTTAAAATATTCGTAGAAGTCCAGGGGAGGTTTTAAAGTGACACGAAGTTCACCGGGACAGTCCTATAAAAACAGCTAATAAGAAGCTTTAAAGCAGTGTATGATACCTTGATCGTCAGGGAATCCCTCTAAAATAAAGGTGGGTGGGGGTTTCGTTGCAGCTGGCTGCGCTGGTTTTGGGGCAGGTGGCTTCGCAGGTGCATTCTGCGTGTAGATCACACTCGGCGGCGACCCTCCCCGATAGTACAGTATGTGTTCCAGCGTTATCATCGTTACGTATTGATTGGCCCCTACTACATCTGAAAAAGCGTGTTTTGATATTCTATACCTGCTCTTAACCAAAAGGTGACACCACCAGTCACCACACACCAATATGGTACTACGAGTAAAACTTTAGGCAGTGGCGAATTTATATTTTTATGAGAGTAGGCCACTTTAGGCCTATAGCGGCCTATTTAATATCCGGGGCTGACTTTAGGTATTTTTACATTTAGAAATTTACATTAATTACAAAGTAGCTCAGTCAAAAAAAAAATTACTTCAAAACTGTGTCGAAGATTGATAAAAGGTATTTGGATGACGACCTTCAAATAGTAAGTTAGGAAGTCGTTTAGAATGGAGTAGATATGATTTAGGAATAAGGAACCCCACGCCAGTGCTGACCCTTTAGCCCAGATCTTTTCTTTATCGCTTCTTTATAGAATTGACCATCAAAATATTGTATAATATTGTATGAAATTTACTTAAGCGTTCCGTTGGCGTTCGACTCGTCAGTCGTCTTACATGTCAATTCCATACATTTTGATCGGCGATTCTATAAAGGAAGCGATAAAGGAAACGTCTTGGCTGTAGCCAAGTAGGCTCTGAACGTATTTGTCAACATACCTCCCCGGCCATAGCACAGGACCTCGTTGTTGACGGTGAGCGAAGTGAGCTTGGGCAGGGGGTTGGTGACGGGGAAGTTGACTCGGTAGCTGATGGGGCTGCCGCGGTTGTAGCTCTCCAGCAGCTGCATCTCCACGCCCAAAGGCTCGATGGAACCCACATAGTTCTGGAAATGGAAAATTACTTTTAAGATTAAGGGTCAATTTATACTAGCGTAGAGCGCATCCTCACGCGCATTCTGCGAAGTCGAGAGAATGCGCGCGTCTTTTTAAAATTTCAGAAGTAATGTGTGCATTACGCTCTGGAGTTACGGTTGAATTTGTTATGTTGAATTTTAGTAAGTCGCTTTGATGCGCTTCGACTCTGCGCTGGTATAAGTTGACACTAAGAGTGACAAGTATTTGTCTTTGCTTCTATTGAATCTGTCTAGGCTACCTCTTTCAGAAGATCACCTAATAACAAAATATGGTGAACATAATGCCAATATTTTAAGACGGTTTTCTGTAAATTGTGAGGTATTACCGCCAATCGTACAACTTGTCTTTTGTGTTTGGTTTCCAAAGGGCTGCTTTGGTATGGACTTAAAGATGGGTAATCACCCGGGTTAAAACCCTTCACTGGGTAAAACCCCAGTTTTCACCCATTTCATTCCACCCATTGGGTGTTTTGGGCGGGCAATGATATTATATAAAAAAACTCAAAGTGGGCGGGTGAAAACTAAATCATATATATAAAATTCTCGTGTCACAATGTTAGTCCACGAACTCCTCCGAAACGGCTTTACTGATTTTTACCAAATTTTATATGCATATAGTAGGTCTGAGAATCGGCTACTGGGTACTTTATATATTGATAAGTGCATTTGTTGAATAAATACATATGTATAAATAAAACATAGTAAATTATTACAACTCGAGACTGACGCGGACGGCGACCATTGTTTACATGCTAAGGAATAGCGATGGACGTTGCCATGGTGACATATTTATTTAGTCACTTCAATAAAATACTTAATATGTGCGAAATAGGTACTTTATATTATGGCAAAGCAACGTTTGCCGGGGCAGCTAGTATTTTATATTTTCAAATTAATGTATATTTAAATCGACACAAATAGACGCACCGAGTTATTCCTATTGCGCTCTCGCTTGACAGGTTTACACTTTTCGATTTTTTAAATTATTTTTCTTTGAAACATATAAAATAGTATTTTTTTGTAAAATCTTGAATAGTTTAATATTATAATACAGAAAACTTTTTAAAATATGGAATTATTTCCGAGCTAGAATTTTTGAAAGTAAACGTATTATACAGTGGCGTGCAGAGCAATATGACACAGGGTATGCGGGGCCCAGCAGAGTAGTCGGATGGCCTATATTATATGGTCGGATTTCGGAAAAAATCTTAATAGCGCAATGTAGCCAGCGACAGCAATATTGCCAGCGCCATCTATCGAGAACATCGAGAACTATTTTAAGTACTCACCTAATCGGCTTCAATGAGGAATTTTCTTAGCTTTTTAATTTGATTGTCAAACAGCTTCCATTTTAGTAACTAGATGGCGTATGGGTAGACAACTATCGGTAATACCAGGGAATACCATCAATAATTGCTACATAACTGAGCAAAAGCATGTAAAACTTGATACATTTCAATTTGAAAAAGACACTATAGTATTCCAATGAATAGGATAATAAAGTTATAATAACGACGTTTTAGTTAAAACTCGCGGAAGAAATAGCCATATTTACTGTTGTTCACACCAAATGTCACAGGAATAATACATTTTGGTTTTGACAACATCTTACCTGCACTTGTGCAAGATAACAGATATTTAGTGGCTAATATTTTACCAATAATGAACATCAAAAACCCAAATAACACAATTTGGGGAAAAATAATAAAAACCACACCGACAATAAAAAGTAGAAGTAGAAAACTCTTTCAGTTATCATGTTTTCAGTTTGACAAGTGCAAGCGTGTTTCTAAGCTGTTACCAGTATACTGGCCTAATTGCTTAGGCCAGCGGTTCTCAAACTTTTTTGGTGGCGGAACCCATTTGGAAAGCAAAATACTTGACGGAACCCTACAATAAAATAATAGTTTTTAAAAGTGTATTCTTTATTAATAAACATAATAAAAGTATAATGTAACAGTTACTAATTATTACTTACTTTAACATGCCACATGGCAAGTACATTAATACAAAATATTAAAAAATAAAAAATCTAACTAATGGGAAGTATGAAACTGTTTTTTATTTTTCAATAATTGGTTGATGTCAGGTTTGACAGAAGACAGTTGCAGTCTCATATCAGGTTCGGCGTCCAGTCTATTGCGATATTTTGTTTTCGTGGCTGCATACGTTGAGAATCCTGTTTCGCACAAATATGTTGTTGGGAACGGGAGAAGAATATTCAGAGCCATTTTGCCAAGCAGTGGATATTCATTACGAATTCTGCACCAGAAATCGTTGAGGCATCGTTTTGAACAGTGACTCCATACTTGTGTCTGATGACATTTCTAAAAGAGATTCATATATCTCGTTTGACATACTTTCGGGCTTTTGCAAGTTGGGTAAAAAAGGATTATGAATCCATGAATTCAGTTTTATTTTTATATTCTGTTCTTCGGGAAAATACTTTTCAAAAGATGCGCGCATCGAAGTGAGATATTGGACCAATTCTTCAAACATATCATCTTGAAACATTTCTGAGTCGTTATCGCTAACAAACTCACTGAGTGACGTAAAGCTTTCTATTTCTCTCTTATCAACGCAAACAATCCAAAAATCTAATTTTCTTTTGAAGGCAGTTATTTTGTTATAGGCCTGGAACACTGTTGTCTGTTTACCTTGCAATGATAAATTCAATTCGTTTAGTTTTTGAAAGATATCCGCCATAAAAGACAATCGGAACAACCAAGTTTTATCATACAAACGGTCTTTCAAATTAAAAGAAGTATCAGCTGAAAGAAACATTTGTAACTCCGCTCTAAGTTCAAATAGCCTTGTTAAAGTTTTACCCCGAGACAACCATCGCACTTCTGTATGGAGCAGCAGGGTTTTATGTTTGCTGCCATAATCTTCACACAATAATGAGAACAATCGGGATTGTAGTGGTCGTGATTTGATCAAATTAATTATTTTTACCGCTTCATCCATAACTAATTTTAGATTTGACGGCATTTGCTTCATCGCAAGTGCTTGTCTATGCAGAATACAATGGCTGGAACTACAATAAGGCGCTTTATTTTTTATGCGTGACACTGCTCCTGCTGTTTTACCTGTCATCGCCTTGGCCCCATCTGTACAAATGTCAATGCAATCGTTCCAACTGAGATTATTTTCTTCAAAAAATATGTTTATTTTATTAAAAATTTCTTCCCCGGTAGTGTTTGTGGGCAGCGGTGAACACATAAGCATATCTTCTTCAAAAGAACTTTCATATGGATATCTCACGATAACCAGCAAGATAGCCAGACCAGCGACATCAGTTGACTCATCCATTTGCAA
This sequence comes from Polyommatus icarus, assembly GCA_937595015.1. NCBI lineage: Eukaryota > Metazoa > Arthropoda > Insecta > Lepidoptera > Lycaenidae > Polyommatus > Polyommatus icarus. The sequence goes on along the minus strand of OW569327.1, from coordinate 18,953,908 downwards.
GGCGAATCGTGTTTTTTGTAGACGTGTAACTAGTTCTTGTTTGATGTAGCTTGCCAGATCATGGATTCGCCGTGACACAGTATCGTTTGATAGCGGCACAGTAGAAAGATGCTTTGCAGATTTTTCATCGAGCATACATTTTGTTATGTCTAACACACATGGCTTTATTAAATTTTCAGCGATAGTGTGCGCTTCACCTGCTTGTGCAATGCGATAGCTAACTAAATATGATGCCTCCGTGGCCTTTTCATTGATAGTTTGTGTTACATGCATCATATTTTTTTGACTTTCCAATAACTGTTCTTTTCTGCGAACAAAAAATTCTTTATTCTTGTCTTTAGACTCCGGGTGTACAGTTTCTAAATGTCGGCGCAATTTGGCAGGTGCCATGGAACTATTAGGAAGCAGTTTACTACATATCATGCAGAGACGTGAGCCGTTGGAATCAACAAATCCGAAACTGATATATGATTCATCATACTTCCTTTTTTTCGTCTTTGAAATCGTGGAGCTTGACGTCGTGGCATCATCGTCTGGATCGGTAATTACTGCATTCTCCGCGCGTACTGCTTTTGAACATTCAGCGTCATTAGAAGATGATGTTGCAACACGTTTAACGCCTTTAAGCCAACGTTCCATTCTTCTTTATCAATTTTTTTTTTATTTTTTATTATCGTCCCCCTAACATTATCAGGGCTATTTATTTTCTATTTGTCTATAAACACAATTTGTCTAATTAGCCCATTAATTAAGTTCCATAATATAATTTGTACAATATGATGATATCCAATATAAAATATAATTAACACTAAATTCCAATATACAATAAAATGATTTCACTAAAATAAACTACGAATAATAAAAAACTATTTATTATTATTCGTAGAAAATAAACAAATAAAATACCTACAGTTAAAATGTCAAAATAGTAAAACAACGGCACAAATATTATAAAACAAAAAGAACGGAGACTATTCTAATATCACAGCTTAAAATTAGAACCTAATTGTTATTATCACACAAAATACTACTGTTACGTTTGTTCACTACACCCACGATCGTTCTGCAAAAAGCCAGGAAGATGTCCCGCTTTTTACCCCCCAGGATGGATGGCAAATTCTCACCTGTCATCGATGTGCCCAATTTCTGCTCAATATCGTATCTATTGCTAGCAAAAATTGGGCACTCGAGTAGCAGGTGAGGAACCGTCTCCTCAACTCCTGGCTGACACAGGCAGGACGGATCCTCCTTCAGCTTGAATCTGTTCAAGTAGAAGGCGAATACGCCGTGACCGGTCAGAATCTGTGTGATGTGGTGTGTGATGTCTATTTTCTGTACTATTTTGTATGCAGCGGCAGCGCTTGGGAAAAAAAGCTTCGTGACTCCGGCCGTCCCTCCCACTTCGTATCTCCTGTTCCATTCCTCAATCGTATCCTCTCTCAAGATACGCTTGACGAATGAAACAGGACACAGATCGTAGTCAGGTCTCCTTCTCAATTTCAGCGCGGCCTCCTTGGCTAGTTCGTCAACCCTCTCATTCCCTCTCAACCCTGCGTGTGCCTTAATCCAAAACAAGGAGACCTCCCGCCCCTGCAATGCAGCTTTTCGGAGGTCCGCCCTTGTTAGCACTGCCAGAGGATGAGGGGAACTAAGGGTGACAGCCTGGAGAGCCGATCTGGAATCGCTAAGGATACCGACCTTTGCCATTCCACTTTTGCAGGCCATACTTACTGCTCTTTGGAGCGCTAGAAGTTCGGCCTGGTAGACGGTGCAATACGGTGACAAGGCAAGCTTGACGGCCTTTGTCTCGGCCTCACACTTCCATACGGAGAGTGCGGCTCCGACTCGACCCTCAATCTTGCTGCCGTCCGTATAGATCCTATGGATGTGGCTATCAACCATCCTGACGTGTAACATTATTAATAATGTTCCTGAACCATCCTGACGTGTAACATTATTAATAATGTTACACGTCAGGATGGTGGGGTCAAAATAATTCACAATCGCTACTGCTTATAAGAGACTAAGTTTAGTCCAAAGAAGAAATGTACAAATCTGATACAATCAGAATACAGCAGGCAGTAGAACAATAAACACTAGTTACATAATATCACGTTTAAGCTCCGCAATTCGCTAGCTAGCTTGTAAGTAGATAGGTAGGAACTTATCGCTCCGAACGCTTCAACTGACTGAACGGCGCGACGCGCGATCGCTGCTTTTATACTTAGTCCTAGATTCAATCTCGAACATTCTCAAAAATACTCGAGTCGGCGTCTTTGATAAACAAAAAGCGGAAATAAAAATACAAAAATGCGTTGTAAACAATCTCGACTTTATGTTTTGAAGTTAGAGCCGAAAGTCGCTTGTTCACAACTATAATGTCTAATTCAGAGGCGGCTTTTATCAAAGGACGCGCGCTCACAATTAGTAGATAGGTATGCGCGCGGCGGCGGCGCGGCGAGCGGAGTCAAAACGTTCGACCAGAGAGAGGTGTTTTGATATTTTTTTCTAAATTCTTACGGAACCCCTACAGGAGTATCGCGGAATCCTAGGGTTCCGCGGAACTCACACTTAGAGTATAGCTGGCTTAGGCCAATGATCGCTTAGGAGTATGATATTTTGATTGATATTACACTTGACAGTACACTGATATTTTTTAGAAACACGACCAACATGTAGTCAGTAATGCCAACCTGCAGATAATTTCAAATCGGTGGGGAACCAATAGAAAATTAGTGAGTGTCTACCGTCGCGCCGTCTGGTGGAGATGATAAAAAGAAAACAACCCATTTTCACATACTCATGGTTCCGGACTCTGGTTACTGATTTACTATATTCTGATGTAAATACTATAGATGCAAGATTTCGGCCACCTCAAATATCTTATGCAAGTGAGTGATAGTTACAGAACACGTCCCTCGCAAGATATCCGATGTGGCCGTTAAAAAGGCCGATTTTCATGTGATTCGCAAAATATAGTATAAATAAACTTAATAATAAAACTATGGGTCCGTAAAAAACAAACTACTCATTCATTTATAGATTAAATCTATGCGCCTATCCTTTTTTAAATATAATTTTAGGATATCGTCATAGAAAGTTGGATTGCGTTTTAATTCTATCATTAATGCCTTTTCTATAGAAATCATGGAATGATCTGTGAGTCGTTGTTGATTTTGTGTGTTTCTCAAATATGTGTGGATACGTTTTAAGCTCGAAAATGAATGCTCTGCCGATGCGCTGCTTGCTGGGATAGTCACAATGAATTTCGCTAATCGTAACACTTCAGAAAAAACATTATTCAAATTGTCATTATACAAATTTTGAATAATACTAAATACACAACTATTTGCAAATTGAGGTGATCTATAAATACAGCGCAATTCATTTTTCAATTTATCAAAATTAAAATTTTCCTGATATTTACTAGTGAATTCTCTGATTTCATTTTCAGGGAAACATTCACTATATTTTCCAAAATTCTCACAAGAAAGTAGCTCAACAAACTTTAAATCTTTAATGTTTTTATAACGATTTCTTAATTCACTCACTACATTATCAATTATTTCAACAAAAATTCGCCGATAATGTATTTTTACATCATTGACATTGCGCTTTCTTTTAGGTGGTCCAGTTATGTGAACGGCGGCATCATAATAGATCTCGAACTTCTCTCTGAAACGTTCTAAAAATGACTCTAACTCTTTTATCTTTCTTACACAATATGAGATGTCACTAGTTTTTTTTTGCAAAATATTGTACAGAATATCCGTTTCTGCAAAAATATCTGCGAAAGATTTTAATAGAAAATTAAACTCAAATTCTTTCATATTAAATAAAAATGAACTGACTTGTGTCAGTGTTTCACCATCCCAGTCTTGTGTATTTTCGTTCATATTTTCAAACAATTCTAGGAGGTGGGTGGACTCATTATTAATTACATTAACCGTGCGCGAGTGATACGTCCACCTGGTTTCCGCGACACGAGGCAGCTTTTTCATATCGGCAAAGTTGTTATAATGGGCCATTCGCTTTGTACTAGTGTGAAAAAAAGCCGCGATTGATTTTATAATACTAAAAAAGCGTTTTGTTTCAGCAACTCGTTCGAATGATTTCGATAAAACTAAATTTAATACATGTGCTGAACACCAAACGTACATAGCTTGTGGACATTTTTGCCTCACCAAAGCCTGCACGCCATTAATTTGTGAGGATAAAACTGCTGCCCCGTCGTAAGTTTGTGCAACTAATTTGGATACACAATCGAACTCTTCTAAAACTTCCAAAATTATAGAACTCAAGGCTACAGCGGTCCGATCCGCGCTGACATCAACATATTTGATAAATCGATCAACTACTTCTGAATCACGAAAATATCTCAAAATTAATACTAATTGTTCACTGCCGCTAACATCAGGAGTCTCATCTACCATGACGGCGACAAAATCGGACTGTTTAATTTCGCCTTTAACGCGATCGATCATCACAGATGCAAGGCTCGAGATCAAATCATTCTGCGTACGGTTCGACATGCCCGTGAATGAGGTACTCGCATTCTGTAAATGGGTTTCTAAAACTCCATCATACTTGGCTAATAAATTTACTATTTCTAAATAATTACCCCTATTTAACGACGATACTGACTCATCGTGACCGCCAAAAGCTAATTCTTGTTTTCCCAGAAAGCAAACAACATCGATCAGCCTATGAAAAATGTTTCTATTGCGATCGACTTTAGCATTATGCCTCTCAATATCTAATTGTAACTGACTGTTGTTACACATTTCAATACGAAATTTACCAAAAGTATTTAATTTTAAGCAGGCCTCCAGATGTTTTTCTGTATGGTCATGCTTCTTTGCCGCGTTATAGAAATTATTTAAATCTGAATATCCTGAATCAGTCCACACTGAACTACAATTATTAAACAATATGCAAGGAAAACAATATAATTTAATCGTGTGCACACAACCACACAGCCAGTTATATGATTCATAACTTTTAACATGAAACTTCCGAGTTACATTGCCTTTTTGCTGGTTTAATTGTAACTCGGGTACACACCTACCTTTAGACACAATTTGAATCTTTTCACTGAATGACAATTGTGAAAACTTGTTATTTTTAATTTTTAATAAACACACATTCTCAACACAGACCTCACAGTCAAATAACATTTTTAAGAAATCAAAAACGCACTTATAAAACTCAGTAATAGGTAATAACTATTAAACTGTTAAAATGTGCAAACTTTTAAATGTTAAAACAAAAAAGTCGTTTTAGAAAACTACAAACTAGCGCAAACAAAAATTATCGTAACTATGCTCATCACATGAAAAAAGAAAATGGCGTTCCAAAATTTCAAAACATTAATTTTTTTTTTTTTTTTTCAATTTGTTCTTGACTATGGATACAGGTCCTTCAGTCGAATACATTATAACAGTATAATGAACTTACATTAGAATACAATTACATTAAATAACAAAAAGAAAACCAACAAACTTTAAAAAAGACACAAGTTACAACCAATCAACATTTTACATTTCATAACTTAGACATATCACTTATGTACCTATTTAAAAACTTAAAAGCTTAAAAAAAAACAAAACCATTGATATTGTCACATGTCATCTCTAAAAAAAAGAAATACAAAACACAAACATAACCTAAAAAACCTAAATATTTTGTACAGTATTTACAATATATTTGAAAATAGAGTCAAAGTAAACAGAATTTGCTAATAGGTCTTGACTGTGGCGGGGGACACTTAAAGAGTTCTCTTGAGCAATTTCCTTAATATTATTATCAAATATGGATCTTTGTATGGCAAAGACTGGACACTTAAAAAGCACATGATCTATGTCTGCATTTTCTTCTGAACAATGAGAACAGGTACTATTGTCTATTACATTTATTCTCCTAAGATGTGATGGGACCAGGCAATGACCAAAGCGCAAACGATTAATTGTTGTGATTAATTTCCTGTTTACATAAACTATCTTGTTGTACCATGGTATCGTCGGTAAGTCTTTTTGAATTTCCGCGTACCATTTTCCTTTAGTTTCTATTATCTTCGCCCAATAGTCTTTCCATAAACTTTTAATTGAACTTTTAATTTGTGGGTATATATCAGTAAATGGTACCTTAACACTTTCTGAAAGGTCTACATTGTGTTCCCTACGGGTCACCTGGTCTACAATTTCATTGCCTAATATGCCACTGTGGGAGGGAACCCAAACTAGTTCTATTTTCTTTTCCACCAATTTTGTTAACATATATCTAATTCTAAATAAAATATAATTTTGTTTAAAAGACATACTTTGGTTACTTAAACTATATAACACACTTTTAGAATCAGTAATTATTAAAATATTTACATTATTTACATCAGTAAAAACATATTTTAAAGCTGCTAATATAGCCCAGGCCTCTGCTGTAAAAATACTGCAACTTTGTGGCATTTTAAAACATTTACTTAACTTACATTGTGGATCATAGTATGCAGCTTTAACTTCCTCACTTTTAGAACCATCTGTATATATTGTGTAAAAATCCCTTTTATCCTGTAGAAATTGTGAAAAGTCAAATTTATTTGTAACAGAATCTAAATGACACTTAATATTAAAAATTGTAGTCTCATATGGATATTGATAAATTGGCCATTTGTTACTAGTGTACATATTTTTAGAATAATTTTTTGTTAATAACATAATTCTTGGTATTTCAGGTAAAGAAGCAGAAATGAGATCATTAGATGTGATAGTTGGTAAAGCTGACTGTACAATTTCTATAGGATGCAACAATTTATTCACTAGAAAATTGTTATTACAGGATAACTCTTTAAGACAAAATCTCTCAGCCAATTGTAAACGGCGCAGAGACAATGGAGGTATACAATTTTCAATTTCCATAGACACAATAGGGGTGCTACGCATGGCACCACTTATTATTCTTAAACCTATATTCTGTACAACATCTAATTTCCTTAGTAATGTTATATTTGCATTCATGTAAGCTAATGAACTATAATCAAAATGACTTCTGACTATGCTTTTGTACAACATATTAAGAGTTTTTGGGTCTGAACCCCAAAATGTTCCTGCCAAACTTCTCATTACATTTATGCTTCTCATAGCATTCTGACATACATAGTTAATGTGTTTATCAAATTTAAGTTTATTATCTACAATAACTCCTAAGAATTTGTGGTGATCCACAATGGGAATTCTGTTGTTATTATAAATTATATTTACAGAATGTGCAGGTACATCTTTACTAAATATTAGCACTGAACTTTTCTCTGAACTTATTTCTAATTTTAAAATATTCTTATAATAATTTTGTAATTGAGCTAAAGCTCTATTTATAAGATCGATAGCCATATTTAAGTTTTTATTTACACTGTACAAAAGCAAGTCATCAGCAAATTGCAATACTTTTACTCCAAGAATATTTACAAATTTAAGGATTTGAGATGTATAAAAATTATAAAATGATGGCGATGTCGTAGCCCCTTGCATTGTGCCTTTATTGGCCGTCTTAGGCCCATGCAATTTATTATTGAATTTTACATAAACTTTTCTGTTACTTAAAAATTTATGAATCCATTTTAAAGTTTTAACCGGAAATCCCAGTTCCTGTAAAACTTTAATTAACACTTCAATGTTAACACTATCAAAGGCAGCTTTTACATCTAAAAATACACAAACAACACTGCAGTGACTAAGTTTTGCCTTTTTTAAATCTTGTATAAATGATACAAAGCTTCCAGAACAACTTTTTCCTTTCCTAAATCCAAACTGAATATCCGGTAAAATGTTTTGTGATTCAGCAAAATAATCTAATCTCATTTTTAACATGTTTTCAAAAAGCTTACCTAAACATGATGATAGGGAAATTGGCCTGTAGGAAGATGGGTTACTAGCTGGTTTATTTGGTTTTAAAATAGGAATGACACATTGAGTTTTCCATGACTCCGGTATGACTAAACCATCCCATAACCTATTATAAATCTTCAAAAGAATTTCTATTGCATTAGGGTGTAGTTTTTTAATTAAAATATATGGTATACTATCCAAGCCTGGCGTTGTGTCTTTTCTACTTTTTAAAGATATGTACAACTCGCTCAGTGTAAATGACTTATTGAGAAACGAATTACTTTCATCTTCAACGGCTTGATCATAAATAGTCTTTAAATTGCTTTCATTTACTTGAGACTGATCTGAAATTTTATTTAAAAAGGATGGTACCCAATCATCATTTAAAAACCTATCATGGGAAGTACCTATTCTCTTGAATCTTTTAATATATCCCCATATTCTAGAGACTGGTGTCATTCTATTAAAACTACTACACAGATCTTGCCATGATTTAACCCTTTCATCCTTTAATAACCTTTTCTTTTGAGCATCAAATTTTTTATAAGTAATAAAGTTATCAATGCTGGGCAAAGCTCTATAATTTTTTAAAGCTTCCTTGGACTTTCGAACTGCATCTTCACATTTTTGGTTCCACCAAGGAGCTGGTTTTCTCAATGTCTTCGAAACTGGCTTTGGATTTTGTTTTGGTACTGTTATTGATCTTAAATTACATAAAATACTGACAAAACTATTGTATAACTGAAGTGGTTCTAAATTATTATTATCTACATTTAATTCTGAAAAAGATGTCTCTGATAACTTAAAATATTTATTCCAATCTGTTTTACTATAAATATATTTTTCTTCCACAGGACGAACTTCATATATTGAGGGCTGTACATTAATAGTTACCTGAGTTGGATAGTGGTAGCTGCCCATTGGATCACTGTGGACAAGCCATTCGCAAAGAGGAGCTAAAGAAGGACTAACAAGAGCTAAATCAATTGCAGATGGATTTCTATTTGGTGCCTGAACTGTTGTGATACTGCCATCGTTCAATATGCACATGTCAAATTCATCTATGATGTTAAACACACTGTTACCTCTGTTATTGTTCGAGTGGCATCCGAATAAAATGTGGTGTGCGTTAAAGTCTCCCATGATGAGACATGGTTTAGGAGTTTCAAGTAATACTTTTTTTAATTTATTTGTATCAAACCTGTTATTAGGTGGGCAGTACACACATAAAATGTGTATTGTTCCTATTGTAGTTTCTAATGATATACAAATATTTTGAATACTTTCATAAAAAGTTGTATTTACAATTTTATATTTGAGGTTTTGTTTAATGAGTATACCTACTCCATTATGTGAATTTAATGAATCCTTACGTATGAAATTATAAGGTGTAAAATCTGGAATTATACTTGAACTCTTAAGCCATGTTTCATTTAACAGACATATGTCTATATTATGATCAAAAAGAAATGTTTTTAATAAGACTCTTTTATTCTGCAAGCTTTGTATATTAAATTGTGCTATATTTAAATATGTATCCATTATGTGATTAAATTAGATAGTAATATATCTTTAATTCTTTTATTTGTGACTGGAGTATTGTTATTACCGAGGATTACAAGAGACTTAACTAAGGCATTCATTATAATGTCATTGTTCAAAATTTGTTCTACATCGAAATTTGTTTTGGTGTTACCAACAGTATTTACATTGATAGGTTTAGAAATAGCTGGAAAAGATTTAGGGTCAGTGAGCAACGGAACACTACTCACCACAGTGGCATAGCTATGGTTAAAATTCTGATATTTGGACTTCTTTTCCTGCATTTTCTTCTGTTTCACTGGACAGTCTCGTGAGATGGCCAAGTGATTTCCGCTACAGTTGAGGCATACAATTTCTTCTACATCACATTCTTTGTATGAGTGTCGTCCAGCGCATGAGGAGCACATTTGCTCTCCTCGGCAAACTTTGGCAGAGTGGTTGAACTTGAGGCATTTGAAGCATTGCAATAATGGTGGTATGTATAAATGTACTGGATACCTGAACATTTGTATGTAGGCGTATTGAGGTAAAATTGTACCAGCGAAGGTAACTGCTATTGTACCCAATGGAGTAAGTTTCCCTTCAACTTTCTTAAAAAATCTTTTGATTGAAATTACTTCTGTGTCGCATGCAATGTTTTTGTATATAGCTTCATTGGACAGATCCTTAGGGACATATTTTATAACACCAGTGATCTCCGACTGGTGGGCCGGTACAAAGGCTTTCAGTTTATTTCTTATTAGAAAATGGTCCATTTTCAGAAAGTTATTCGCTGGTGCGGGCTTTTTAAAAGTGACACCAACTTTATAAGCGTTCACTCTATGTACACCTACAATTCCCTTAACATTTTCCGTGAATAATTTTGTTAAAGCAATAGGGTTTTTGTTTCCCAATTTTTCATTGTTTATCGATTGAACATAAACGACGCAATCGCTACTATAATTCTCTGGGAATTGTCTCTTATAATTTGTTTTTGTGAACATTCTATAGTCCACAGCACTATCGTCCAATTTTCTTTTCTTAGAAGTATCTGCGGGGGCCGGACCCCCGTCGCTATCTACACTCATCTTATTTATATATTATTTATCACTATTGAAAAAGTAGTATTTACAACTAAATTACAGTAATATTACTGGAAAATAAATTTTTATAAAGCAGAGAAAATTTTGAACACCCGCTCTTTTCGACTTCCCGCCAAAAACTCAAAACATTAATGTAATGCAGTGTTGCCGCTGGTCATTTGTAGTGTTACCGTACTCAAGAGATGAAATTACCGTATTGAATCAAAAATTGCCGTACATATTTTATTTTTCATATTTACATGAAAAAGAAAAATGTAGACATGAACAAAAGTCAAGCAATTAAAAAAATCTTCAGTTTATAAAATAGATGCCACTGAACCTGTAGATTTGATTGAAAAAGACACCACAGATCACTCCTCTCCTTCAATCAAATCCACAATGTCACCTAGTTATGCAGGCTGATGATGATGATTTATAGCTAGGAACACTCTCGAACATGTCAGCTTTCAAACGAAAAAAACTAAATCAAAATCGGTCCACCCGTTTAGATGCTACGATGCCACGGACAGATACACACACAGACAAACAGACAGACAGACAGACAGACAGACAGACAGACAGACAGACAGACAGACAGACAGACAGACACGTCAAACTTATAATACATCTTCAGTTCAAAAATCTCTTTAGTTTCTTATGTCAATCATCAATGCTTCAGTTTGTCTTCAGTGGTACAGTTCGACAAGGCAATTTATGAACGTGGCGAGAAAAGGAACTAACGCTTCTATCATACAAAAACGTCATTTTTGACAGTTTTCCTTTACCAGCAACGCCCATTGACATTATTGACATATTCATTTATGATTTAAAGCCTTGTCGAACTGTATTCTTTTCATGTCGCTGTCGCGGGTTCCAAAGACAATACCAATATTATTTAGAGTTGCGTTAATTTCTACGCAAACGCTGATTACGTTTCACCTACAATTCATTTAATTTTGTTTGAGGTTAATGTTACTGCATTTCTTCAATATATTAGCTAGTGATATACCCAATACTTCCTAATGCTATGATTTCCGTATTTTAGCGTACGGCAATGACCACTCTGCCGTATACCGTTCAATTCGTCTTAAAAGAGCTTGAATGCCGTACGAAACGGCAATTGCCGTACAAACGGCAACACTGATGTAATGTAAACAAATATAACCTATGCATACGCGTAATTAGATTTTCGTCCATTATTTTTACTCGGATTATAATAGGCAACGAAGTGTGAAGTGCAACGAACTCGAACCGAATGCCGCGTCGGAGGCAATCGGATAAGTTCGGAAATCGGAAGACCTGCCGGCTGCCGCAGTCCTTGGAGCTACTTGCCCGTACTAGGCAAATGAGATATTCATGTCTGTGTGCGTTTGCAATCTGTGCACCGATACAAAAATCTCATCGCACACATATGCCCGAGGTCTGCCAGGGCTCAAATGCATAATATTATATCTCGGCTCGGCGCGGCGCGCCGTTACGATTAAATAAAAATGTTTTTATGAAGTGTTGCAAATTAGTTTTTGCTATTTTATAAATCTAGGCGTTTTAAGTGTACCTACTCATTTTTTACTCTAATGAGGAATTTTCTTAGCTTTTTAATTTGACTGTCAAACAGCTTCCATTTTAGTAACTAGTTGGCGTATGGGTAGACAACTATCGGTAATACCAGGGAATACCATCAATAATTGCTACATACCTAACTGGGCAAAAGCATGTAAAACTTGATACATTTCAATTTGAAAAAGACACAATAATATTCCTATGAATAGGATAATAAAGTTATCATAACGATGTTTTAGTTAAAACTCGCGGAAGAAATAGCCCTATTTACCGTTGTTCACACCAAATGTCACAGGAATAATACATTTTGGTTTTGACAACATCTTACCTGCACTTGTGCAAGATAACAAATATTTAGTGGCTAATATTTTACCAATAAGGAACATCAAAAATCCAAATAACACAATTTGGGGAAAAATAATAAAAACCACACCGACAGTAAAAAGTGGAAGTAGAAAACTCTTTCAGTTATCATGTTTTCAGTTTGACAAGTGCAAGCGTGTTCCTAAGCTGTTACCAGTATACTGGCCTAATTGCTTAAGCCAATGATCGCTTAGGAGTATGATATTTTGATTGATATTACACTTGACAGTACACTGATATTTTTTAGAAACACGACCAACATGTAGTCAGTAATGCCAACCTGCAGATAATTTCAAATCGGTGGGGAACCAATAGAAAATTAGTGAGTGTCTACTGTCGCGCCGTCTGGTGGAGATGATAAAAAGAAAACATCCTATTAATAACTAACGTCATCTAAAACGCGCGAAAGTTAAATAAAATATGTGTATAGCAAGTATTTATCATTAGGTAAGCAGTGCTTTTATGCCTTTATGGTACGGTCCATGGTATTATATATATTTAGGGTCGAAATAAGGGTTAAAGAAATACCCTGATGATGTTTCTGCAGGGCTAAAATGGTCCCATAGCAATTCCTCTCAATCAATTTCAACACTAAATGAATAGTCAAAACTGTCAAACTCACGAATGTCAAATTTAGACCAATTCAATTGGTCTTAATTCGTACTAATTTGACATTTGTGAGTTTGACCAATTCAATTGATCTAAATTTGTACCTACTAATTTGATATTCGTGACTTTGACAGTTTTGACAATTCATTTTGTGAATTGATTGAGAGGTATTGCTATGGGACCATTTTAGCCCCGCTGATGACTGCGTGCCCGATTTGCCGCCAGTCCCGATGGAATCTCAAAGCCCTAAACAGAGATGTACAAAATACCCTGTACAATGTATCTGAAATACAAAATGCAAGATACTTTTAAATTAAGTATTTCAGATACTAGATACAAAATACTTTCTAGAATAGTATCTGAAATACTAAATACAAAATAAGTATCTTCTAAATACTTCTTAAGATAAAAATACTGTTGTAAAAAACATTTTTATTAATGAATGTTTATTTTTTTACATGTAAATCGCGTTGATTGCGCAAACGTTACACAACATAATATAATATTATACTTTTAAGGTTTTAATTGAGACTTAAGTAAAACTAGTTCTTCAAACAGTTTATTACTCATTTTTCTTCGATGAGGCCTCATGATCATGCCCCCAAATGAGAAGAGTCGCTCCACAGGGGCAGAACTTGGCAAACAGGTGTGAGGTGTTGTATTTGAAAAATATTATATAACCACTATAAAGTTTAATTATAGTCCGCGCGGAACTAGTTGGCCGCGCCTTAGGTAGGGCCGGGGGTGAGGGGGCGGGTTGCTTGCTGCTCGCAATGCACATGAGATTAGACAGTGACGACCAATCTCGCGATATCGTGAACAATAATATTATTTAATTATTGGAAAGAATAAATTAAAGACATTAGACAATTGATCAGTTTTATACTATAAACCCGCTATCCCCAACCCGCGGCCCGCCGGGACTTTATTTGTGGCCCGCGTGATGTTAAACAATTTTGAAATTCACGCCCACCAGCAAAACAACGTAAAGTCTAAATATCATTAATAATATTATTAAATATAATATTAAATCTTTAATTTTGAAGAAAGTTATTTTTTAACCCTAAAAAATTTTTGTTGCGGCCCGCGAGTCGCGACACCAAGACCAAAACATTTTTGTGGCCCGCATGAAAAAAAGGTTGGGGACCACTGTTCTAAACTATAATTGACATCGGCTTTCCGTTTTTTGAAAAACGTATGCACTTTAAATTTTGTCTTTTTATCGGCGGACTCATCTTGATATTGCAATCTCTTGTGCGAAGCGCCCCTGCCTCTCCGCCCCACCGCTCATATACCTCAGGCGCGGCCAACTAGTTCCGCGTGGACTATACTGTTTTTTTTTTCAAAGCAAATGTCAATGGTTCAAAGCAATGGGATGTTTTCTTTTAATCATCTCCACCAGACGGCGCGACGGTAGACACTCACTAATTTTCTATTGGTTCCCCGCCGATTTGAAATTATCTGCAGGTTGGCATTACTGACTACATGTTGGTCGTGTTTCTAAAAAATATCAGTGTACTGTCAAGTGTAATATCAATCAAAATATCATACTCCTAAGCGATCATTGGCTTAAGCAATTAGGCCAGTATACTGGTAACAGCTTAGGAACACGCTTGCACTTGTCAAACTGAAAACATGATAACTGAAAGAGTTTTCTACTTCTACTTTTTATTGTCGGTGTGGTTTTTATTATTTTTCCCCAAATTGTGTTATTTGGATTTTTGATGTTCATTATTGGTAAAATATTAGCCACTAAATATCTGTTATCTTGCACAAGTGCAGGTAAGATGTTGTCAAAACCAAAATGTATTATTCCTGTGACATTTGGTGTGAACAACGGTAAATAGGGCTATTTCTTCCGCGAGTTTTAACTAAAACATCGTTATTATAACTTTATTATCCTATTCATTGGCATATTATTGTGTCTTTTTCAAATTGAAATGTATCAAGTTTTACATGATTTTGCCCAGTTATGTAGCAATTATTGATGGTATTCCCTGGTATTACCGATAGTTGTCTACCCATACGCCATCTAGTTACTAAAATGGAAGCTGTTTGACAATCAAATTAAAAAGCTAAGAAAATTCCTCATGTTCAAAGTGTCAAAGTGACATCCTGACATGCCCGCCAAAACTCAGTTTTCAGTTTGACAGGTATTATATTGAGTCAGTACTCAGTGTCTTCCTAAACTGTTACCAGTGTACTGGCCTAAGCGCTTTGTTCTTCGTGAAATTTAAACTAGAGAGACGAAGCCAAAAACAACATAGAAATATATGGAAATGTTCAAATACATACAGTTTTATGTAAATTTTATGGTAATGGAAACTAAATTTATGGTATTTTGATTTATTTCACACTTGACAGTACACTGATATTTTTTAGAAACACAACCAATATTAAGTCAGTGATGCCAACCTGCAAATAATTTCAGATCGGTGGGGAACCAATAGAAAATCTAGAAGTGTCTATCGTCGCGCCATCTGGTGCAGATTATAAAAAGAAAACAGCCTATTCTGACGAATTCTCAAAAATTGTAACACTTCCGGCAAAAATAACTAAAAGTATTTTAGCAAACATAGTATCTACAAAATACTAAGATACCAATTAACAGGTATTTAAATAAAAGATACAAAATGAATTTCAAAAAAGTATCTGAGATACAGATACAAGATACTTACGTATTTTGTATCTTGTATCTGTATTTCAGATACTTTTATCTTAGATAAGTCACATCTCTGGCCCTAAACCATCTACATCTGGTCTTTTTGATTGCAACTTTTTGATTGATTCTTTTATTCAAAATCAAAATATTTTTTTCTAAATACTAAATAGGTAGGTTGTTAACACTTTTAGAACCTCTACATGATGCCTACCACCGGTTCGGTAACTAACCCGGCGAGAAGAACCGGCTGATGTGCTGATCTGTGTATCACCTAATTTGTTGGTTTTTATTTATAATACTTACCTTTTCCTATTAAACAAAGTATAAAATACATACTCTCTAATAATAAATCATTTACAATATTTGTTTTGTTTTCACCCAGTAAAGTGGGTGAAAATGAGTAATAACCGGGTTAAAACCCTAATCACCCAGTTTTAACCCAAATGGAATTAATGGGTTTTTACCCACTACCCATCTCTATATGGTACCTATACCTAAGATTTGGTTTGCAACAATTTATTGTCTTCATCTTCAAACTTTTTAGCAGCGCTTCTTACTTGAGTTTGCAGTCTGCATTAATTGCAAGTTGTATAATGTATACATATAACATATTCGTAGTTTTTACAGCAGTATAGTTTTGCATTTTTTTATAGTGTTTCTAATGATATCATAAATTAATATTATAATTGTGACATAAGATTTATAACCTTTATATAATATTTATTTATATTTTGCGCATCAGTAAAGAATCCACGTACTTAGATATAGGTAGTTAAGAAACTGCGCATTTTATGGAAGGGCTCAAGATTAATTGAACTACCTAATTAAAATATAACCGTGCCCACTGCCAAGCTGTTCTAAATAACTTAATGGGATAAAAACATATTGTTTAGATAATTTTATGGGGATACTATTGTCTATTATAAAAAGTATAGATTATATATATCTATTAAAACAGCAAATATAAGAAGATCTTATAATTAATAGATCGTCTAAGCTCTAAGGAAAACGTGGCATGGCAGCGCCATCGTCACGCCTTTTAAAAACACGATTTAAATGCCCGATAAAATATATAAACAAGTTTACAGATAATGTATTAATGACAGTAATTAAAAAATCATGTCAGAGTACAAAAATTAAAGCAGTTCAAGCATATTACACCTCTCCGAGGGTTCCGTATATGAATACATTTACAGTTTATGAATCGTCCTTACTATTTTTAACCGACTTCCAAAAAACGAGCAGGTTATATGTTCGGCTGTGGATATTTTTTTTTTTTTGTATGTTCAACGATTACTCCGTCGTTTGTGTACCGATTTTCGAAATTTTTGTTTTGTTGTATTAGGTTTCACTCCAATTTGGTACCATGTTCACAAAAGTGGTGACCTGATGATGGGATCCAGGAGTAATCGAGGGAACTCCTCGAAATTTATATGGAAACATATGGTAATTTTAGTTTTATGTGAAGTATACTAAGAATATGCTACCAAAAAGTCAAATATTGGGTCAAGGTATACCATGGTTTCGAAGATACTGAGAGAACTCCTGACTCCTTATAGATACACGTTTGGGAGTTTTGGCGTTGTTTTAAGAACAGAAAGCATATTATGCTACCACGCAATTAAAATTCATCATCATCATCATCGTCATCATCATCATTACCACGTCGTGTTAAGGTCACCAATGTCTCATGGCACAAAATAGGTAATAGTACAACTCACAAGGCATAGGTATGGATACAATAATAATTATTATGTACATAACAACACCAATTATTAATAAATCAAATCAAATCAAAATCATTTATTCACATAGGTCACACAGTAACACTTATGAACGTCACAATAATTGCAATATAAATTAATTGTAGTAAGTACTTATAAGATATGCGTTAAATTATTATCACAAAAAACCCATTGTACAATTTACATTCCTGTCACCACTTATTACTATTACCAAATACAACAACATAATATTTTACCATATTGACATAAAGATAAGTCATACATACTTAATAATTATTATTTAATGTCACACTTTGTTTTATTATATAATGTCCAAAAATAAAAAATAAATTTAAAATAAATTACTTACTACTTAATTAATTATTAATCGTGAATGTCATAAATATTAAATACAATAACAATTGAATTGAATGTCGTAAATATTATAATTGATGTCAGATAATCAGATAAGATAATTGCAACTAACATTTAACAATTACAGTAATTATAACTCACATTACAAATAATTAGTAATCATTTCCATGGTTGAATGTCTTCA
Organism: Polyommatus icarus; assembly: GCA_937595015.1. Classification (NCBI taxonomy): domain Eukaryota; kingdom Metazoa; phylum Arthropoda; class Insecta; order Lepidoptera; family Lycaenidae; genus Polyommatus; species Polyommatus icarus. The sequence continues at coordinate 18,935,951 of OW569327.1, read as the reverse complement.
AAATATTCATTTGTTGTGTAATAACCTTTATTCAATAATTGATTTTTGATACATCCCTTAAACTTAGTAAATGGTAAGTCTAGAATCTCAGCAGGCAATCTATTATAAAAACGTATGCCGAGTCCCACAAATGTATTTTGAACTTTATGAAGCCGTGAATAGTTACTAACTAACTTGTTCTTATTTCTGGTATTGAAAGGGTGAATATCAGCTTGTTGGTCATAATTGTGAATGTTTTTTCTAATGTACATTATATTGTCAAAGATAAACTGAGATGCAATTGTCAAAATATTTATTTCTTTAAATTTTTCTCTTAGAGAATCTCTGGGTCCTAGTCGATATATGGCACGTATTGCTCGTTTTTGCAGAATAAATATAGTCTGAATGTCAGCTGCACTTCCCCATAATAATAAACCATAAGACATGATACTGTGGAAGTAGCTAAAATATACCATACGTGCTGTTTCAACGTTCGTCAAAAGTCTTACCTTCCTAATAGCAAATACGGCTGAACTAAGTTTCTTAGCTATGTTAGAGATGTGAGGTCCCCATTGCAATTTACGGTCAAGCGTAAGACCTAAAAACATTGTAGAATCTACTAAGTTTAAATTATCTATACCAATTTTAATATTAATTGTGCTAGTAGACTTAACATTTGGCATAGTAAATTTGACACATTTAGTTTTTTTTGGGTTTAGTAGAAGATTATTAGAATTGAACCATTGTAGTATGAGAGTAAGTATTCTATTTATGCTGTTGATATCTGGATTTTTACGATTGATTTTGAAAAGAAGGGAGGTGTCATCGGCAAATAACAAAATTTCACATAAATGTTCTATAAAAAATGGAAGATCATTGATGTAAATAAGGAACAAAAATGGTCCTAAGATGGAACCCTGAGGAACTCCCATTTTTGTATGCAAACCCGATGATTTCACACCGTCAACATCTGCGAATTGTATTCGGTCCGTCAAATAATCTTTAATTAAATTAAGTGCTGCATCTCTAATACCATAGTACTTTAGTTTGAGTAGAAGTGTGCGATGATCAACGCAGTCAAAGGCTTTTGACAGATCACAAAATACGCCAATAACATCGTGAGAATCTTCCCAAGCTTTAAGTATATATTTAATTAATGTTACACCAGCATCTGTTGTTGAGACACCCTTAGTGAAACCGTATTGACGATTGTGGAATAGTTTATTGATATTAAAGTGACTCTGTAACTGTATAAGTATGGCCTTCTCAAATATTTTACTTATTGCTGGCAAAATAGAAATTGGTCTAAAATTTGTAGGGTCACTTTGTGAGCCTTTTTTAAATAATGGTATAACTTTAGACTGCTTCATGAGTCGGGGAAACACCCCAACATCTATACAGCGATTAAATAAGGCGGCTAAATATGGCGATAATTCAGTAATAATATTTTTGAGCAATTTAACTGAAATACCCCATAAGTCTACAGATTTCTTCATGTTAAGAGTATTGAATATCTTTAAGATGTCATTAGGGTGAATGTGTTTGAAGTTAAACAAAGTCACATTTTCTTGCACATTAGTTCTTAATAATTCATTGGCTTTTATTGAAGAGGAATCAAGGGAGTGAGTTAATTCTAAGGGTATATTTACAAAATAGTTATTAAAATAATGAGCTAATTCTAGATTATCAGATATTGTCAAACCATCAATGTTAAGTGATATTTTGCGTTCATTTGTTTTAGATCGCCCGGTTTCGTTGTTTATTGTATTCCAAGTGCTACGAATAATATTATTAGAGCTCTTAATTTTATTACTTAAATATAACGATTTGGCAGCCAGACAGGTCTTTTTGAATATTTTGGAATAATTCCTAACGTACTGATTAAATAGAGGGTGCAAATTATATTTTTTTAAGTCATACAAGTCGTATAATTTGTTTCTGCTGATGTAAATGCCAGGTGTCGCCCATTCACAAAATTTTATTTTATTATCAATGTTAAACGTCTTAGTCTTAAAAATCATGTCGTGTTCCTTTATAATAACATCAAGCAATTTATCATAAAAAATGTGTGGATCTTTTTGGGTAACGTCTATCTTGAGAATTCTGCTTGCGATATTATCTCTAAAAATATTTATTTTAGCTGATGTAATCGGTCTACATGTGATTGTTTTAATGGGATTATTAGTTGTAACTGGAAAAACCGCGAGCTGGCCTAGGTGGTCTGATGTTAGATCACTAAATAAGCACTTTTCTATGCAACTCGAATTACAGTAAATGTTATCCAAGCAAGTTGCTGAGTGTGAAGTTATTCTAGTTGGCTCCAAAAATAAGTATTTAAGGTCAAAGGTTGCAAATAAGTTAAGTAGCCTGTCACATTTTGATGAGTTCTCCAGTAGATTTACGTTTAGGTCACCGCATAGTATAATCTTTTTATGTGTCAGCAAACGATTTAGTACACTATCTAATGTCGAGTCAAAAGATTCCAAATCGCCCTGAGGGGGTCGGTACACACAGATTACTATGTATTGTTCCAGCTCAACGCACGAAATTTCTGCTGTACATTCACAGGAAAGTTTAACTATATCAGTACGTTCTTTATATTTAATGTCATTTTGTATATAAATAAGAGACCCACCGCGTATAGTTTCCCTTCTTATAAACGAACTAGCAACCTTATAAAAGTTATTATTTAAAGTATTAATTTGTTCAATTGATAACCAATGTTCTGTAACACAGAAAATATTAATATTGCGGCTTTTAAGGAATAGGTCTATTTCCAACTGTTTACTAAGCAACCCCTGAATGTTAATGTGAGCCAAAATTATAGTATTAGTAGTTTTAGAGGAGCTATTCTCGAAAAAATATACTGTCATCTGGTGCACTTTTATCATGTATAACAATTGGATTAATTTTTTTGAAGTAATACGGAATTGTGCCTTTTTTTATTCCATCTAAACACTTAGTTTTTGTGTTATTGGATTTATTATTAAGATTTTTAGACGATAAACCAAAATAATATGGTATAGTGCCCTTTACATTAATTTCCTTCATATAAGATTTCCTAACTGGTTTATCCACATAAGTACATTCTTTTATAGTTTATATTGTCAATTTCTACATTACATTTAAAACACAAGTACTGACTTAAAGATTTGAATTTATATCCATAACAATTTATATTATGCTGTATATTTATGTATTTACAGTTAGAAAAGTTTCTAGAAATTTGTTCAATATGGTAATTTAACAAATTTGTGTTTATAAATAGATTATTAAATACCCCTAAAATAAATACATGACATTTTTTTAAACATTCAAGTGTGCAGCAAAGGTCTGATAATAAAGAGTAGGGATTTCTTTCATTTGTCCCGATACTTATTATTACAATGTCATCATTACATAATATCTTACTTAGATTACGACAGCTACTGAGTATGTGAGAAGCAGAAGCAAAAGGTTTTATAAAACCGTCTATACTATATACGTCATTCCATTTATTTTGCCTTGATCGATACAAATTGACTGGCAAATTAACTAGTTGTTGATCGCCTAGAATATAAATATTATTTTTTTTCGAACTACCCACAATTTTCTGTTTCTGCACTTCAATTGACGTTGTCATTTGTGACGTCTGAGATATTTTGCTATTCTCGTGTCGATCATTCTTTGGACTTTCCAGATTTTGTTTATTGTTAAGTGTTTGCGATTTGCAGACATTAATGTTATTTTCTCCAACTGGTGAGCTGCGCTGTGCAATATTATGAATAATTGACTTTCGCATCTTTCTATTTCTTGGCGTGGAATATGTTTTGTTCGGAGTGCGTGGAAACTGTGTAGTATCATCTGATAACTTCTTTAATATGGAAATAGTTTTAGTTTTTGAATCTAATTCTCGCTTCAGTGATGTGACTTCCAGATTGAGATGTGATATTTCATCATGGGCGCTGGTGAGTTCAAGTTGTAATTTTTCAATGCGTGACTTTAGGTAGGTTATTTCTGTGCGGTCAAAACACGTATGTGTTGGCTGGCTAGATGAAGATAAATTGAGCCCAGGAGAGTCAAGACTCGATGATTCGTCATCAGACATCAATGCAATGTTTAGCTCGGAATTAGCTTTTAAATTTTTACGACGAAAAGTGATGTTATTGTTTTCCATTGTCTCGGCTAATAACTCTTTAAATTGTAACAAGATGGCGCTAGTTGTAGTAGGAGACTTGACACTTAAACAGCTGTTGAAACCAGATTTGAATTTTGATATATTATATATAGTGTATGTTGTGTATGTCCGATAAATTCTTCTTTTTTCACAAATAATAAGAAAAAACTTGTAAAAAACACGTCGTTTGGCAGCTTATATTGATGGAATCACTTTAAAGTTATTTAATTCACTAAGAATTCACTGAAATATGTAGAAATCTGTCTTACGGTCTGCTGAAGTCCTCCTGTGTGATTAATATTAATTAAATGCTTGATATATCAGTACACAAATAATTTCACAGATGTATCTTCTATTAAGTATTATAACAATCAAGTTTTCACTTAAATTATACTGATAAAATAATTTTTATAGCAATTAAATACGGAGCTCGATATTATTGTCGCAGCTGACAGCTACTACCGCTGATATAGGCTGTTTATACACGGCGGTCGGTGCGGCGTCGCCGCACGCCGTTGGGTCGTACCTATTCAAGTTCTAATGTCAGGTAATGCCGCGCTGCGAGCATTTTGAGTGTCATAATATGATTTTAAACTTTATCTTCATTAATGTAGTACAATATAGTATCGCTTGAGAAAGGCGCAGGCGGCCGCGAGGCCGGCTTTCCAAGTTTCTCATGCGATAGTACTATTTATTACAATAATAAAGGTAAAGATTAATATCATAATATTATTATGACACTGAAAATATACTCGCCGCGCCGCTGGGTGTGATTCGGCTCATCCTTCGATCGCGGATTCTTGGAAATCCATTGTTCTGGCGGCCGCTTTGGAGTTGAAGCGTTAAATTGTTAAATTACCTAGCACGCATAGGGTTGTGTTCACTTAGATTTTTTTAAATGTATTATTTAAATTTATCTACCTGATATTTGGGCCTTGGGGTATTACAAAATTGTAATAAGATACGTAGAATAACTAGTACCACCGACGACCACTTATAAACTCGCGGACTATGACGGAGGTCATCTTGGAGGGTTATTTAATATTTCTAATAACAATACGAGATCAATAATTACCACTCAAAATGTTGACAATTCAAATTTCAATGCTCACTGCTCACACCAATGGTGACACATTTCTGATTTCACACAGCCAATACAACTATATAAAACTCCTACGTACAAGCGATACTGCGATTCAGGAGCACCTCAGCGAAACCTAATGGAATACATCGTGTAACTAAAACTATATGAACAACAATCGGAGTTCGGACAAGCGATAGCGCCGACAGAGCGCCTCAATGACATATCGCTCCTTGAATACAAAAGGGCCACAATTAAAAAAAAAATGAAAATCGTTTTATTGCAAAAATTACACCTGAACCGACTATATTTTATAGTGAAAAAAAAACTCCCATCATTTTTGCTTATATTATGGCTACACTGACTTACCGCCATTTTTGCATTAGCTCACTTTGACAGGTAATGTCAGTGCTAAACCGCCATTTTGTTAGTTGCGCCCGGAGATTCAACGCTAACGCACGTCGGTTGCGTGAAAAAGTGCCACAATCCAAAATACGTCTGTGTTGGATTCAAAATTTCAGGTAAGTGTGATTATATTTTACAATACAAAAGTGCCATATTTTGGAAAACGTCCGTTTTGCATTCTAACATTAGTATTTGTAACCATAATATATAATACAAAAGTGCCATATTTTGGAAAACGTCCGTTTTGCATTCTAACATTAGTATTTGTAACCATAATATATAATACAAAAGTGCCATATTTTGGAAAACGTCCGTTTTGCATTCTAACATTAGTATTTGTAACCATAATATATAATACAAAAGTGCCATATTTTGGAAAACGTCTGTTTTGCATTCTAACATTAGTATTTTTTATTATATTTTGTAATACAAAATTGCCATATTTGAAATGCGTCCTTTTTGTAATCCAATATTAGTTAAGTATAATTATATTTTATAATACAACAGTAGCATATTTTGAAATACGTCCCTTTTGCATTAAATTATAGTGAAATAAATAATTATTTTTAGCGTGCTAGAATGGGAAGGCCAGAAATATGGCCGTTTTGCATGATACTAATTTTAGTTTTCGTTACAATTTTAAAAATAAAAATGACCATTTTGATGTTAATTTTGTTTTATTCTTATTACTTCAGTGATTTTTAACTTAAAAATCATACAAATGTATTTATTTGTTTGTAAATTAATAATATAAACTAAATTGAAGCCCTGTCCCTGTAGCTTTCGTCACTAATTTAAAGTTTTTTAAATAATATCAGTGAGTGTTTATAGCGACCTATAATAATATGGGTAGATATTCGTAAATGTTGAAAAATATGTGATTAAAATGCATTGCCTTATAATATTTTCTGTGAATTTGAATGTTAAATATGAGGTGGTAGCTTAAATTTGTTAAATATAATTAAGGTGTTATTCCTGTCAAATTAGTATTGAAAATGTCATATTAAGGATTATGTTTGATTGTGTATGTTTTAGTGTATGTATGTATTGTGTGTATGTACTAAGGACTGTATAATATACGTATAATATAACTGTGTGTATTTTATGTTTTTTAGTTATAAAACGTTAAAGATGTTTTTTTTTTACAGATTGACAAAATGAATAGAGCACGAAAAATGTTGAATATGGCAACCTCCGTTCAAGAATCGGAAAAAGTTCAAACATTACCTGGCCACAATAATAATGTGCAAAATAAAACTTTCTTTAATACTCCAGCTGTACTCAGTCTACCCGACACGTTACCCATTGATTCTTCAGATACAAATTCTATAGCAGACAGTCAACCTGATCTTAACCTATCAATATTAGAGGATGAAGACAGTGAAGTAAGCTGTGTAACGAATACCAAAGACACAAATAGGCCAGAAATAGTTGTTGAACAGAGTGACTCGAGTTGTTAGTTGAGGTTGTGAGTAGTTATCGAAGTTGAGGAGTGTTACGCATAATTTTTTAATCAAAGGGCACACTCAAAATGAAGGAGATGCTGCTCACTCTCTAATTCAACGCAACATTTCGAATGCTTTAAAATCTTCTCCCATTTATGTGCCGGATCAGTACATAACCCTTATTAAAACTGCAAAGAAGAAAGGAAGACCCTTCGTTGTTCACGAAGTTACCTACGCATGAGAGTTTTTTAGATTTAAAATCTCTGGCTGTCGGCAATTACACTACTACAGATGATGGACAAAAAGTCAAATGGGCTGATATAAAAACTATTAAAGTCCATCGAGATTATGAGAACAAATTTTTCTTCAAGACTTCTTACGAAACTGAAGAGTTTACCTCGGTAGCCCCGCTGACAAAAAGAAGGTCTGCTAATCCTATAGTGCCAAAAAAACTGTACAAACAAAAACTTAAAATAACCGAAACTAAAAAACAGGGTATTCTTAAACTTATTGAGAAAAATATAATTCCTAAGTATTACCAAAGCTTTTACGAAAATTTGTAATTTTATTATTAGATACCTAATATTTAGAATAGTTAATTTTAAAAGTTCCTTTTGATAATAAAGACTTATAAATTTTATACAAACATTTACATAACAATAATAAATAACGATTATAATTTGTAACTTAAAATAGTTTACGTAAAAAGTGCCTTAAAGTGTTTATCTGTGATTCTACTTAGATTGTTACTGTGCATTAGTATTATTACATAATAAGCTATAATATTTTGCTACTGAATTATGTGCCTTTAGAACTGATCTTGTATTTTGTTTTGTTTAAATTATTAATGTTAAATAGAGACAAATTAGTGTCGTCAGTTGATTATTTTTTGAGTTATTTAGAGAATTTATTAATGAATATGGTTATTTTATGTATATTTTGATAATGATTATTACAGTTTTATCTCTTGTTTTTTCTATAATTCTTACAAATATAATTGTTTTAGAGAGATGTTTAATTTTGCTGAATAATAGTTACGTACAAAGTTGATCTCAATTATATTACTTAATAATAAGTTAAGGTTTTTTAGTTTAGATTTTTTAATACAATGTTCTCCTGGTGTCCATTCACTTATGTTTTTACCTAGTAATAAGATTAAACTTTTTGATACGGTTTTTTACCAAAAAGGTACAATAAACCATTTTTATTTGTAAAAGTGTGTTTAATTTTTGACATATTTTTTATTATATTGGTTCAAATTTTGAATGCAAAAGGGACTTTTATGCTCTTTTTTCTTAATAGGTAACATCTATTACAAAGTTTATATTGTAGATAGATAGAGCTAATAAATACGCATCTAATGATATATTAACATCTTATGTTTAATTAATAAATATATGAAATATTATAAAAAAACAGTTTCAAAAATTTGTTTTGGCTGTCCTGTAAAATTTATGGATTTCGATTTGTGTCCCTTTTGTATTCAAGGAGCGATATAGTGAAGACAATATAAAACTATTTTTTATACAATGTAAATTGGCACTAATTATAGTTTATCTACTAGGTAACTAAAAAGAGTGAAATTATTATTTTTAACAAAAAATTAAAACCGACTTCCAAGGTAAAAACAATAATAACATTCTTATAATATGAACTAAAAACTAAAAAGTATTAAATAATTTTCCTCTCTAAATGTGCCTTTTTCCGAATTCAGCTAAACCTCAACTATTTCTGTACTCAACCTTCATAATTTTGAAGTCGGTGCCAGTTCCATAAGTTTCAAATTTTATGTCAAAGAAAATATAAAGATTCCGCTATATCTGGTACCGACTTCAAAATGATGAAGGTTGAGTACAGAAATAGTTGAGGTTTAGCTGAATTCGGAAAAAGGCACATTTACTATTTAGAGAGGAAAATTATTTAATACTTTTTAATTTTTAGTTCATATTATAAGAATGTTATTATTGTTTTTACCTTGGAAGTCGGTTTTAATTTTTTCTTAAAAATAATAATGTAACTTAAATTAAAACAATTACTTTTAGATCTACTGATATCCTAATATTTTTAAGATTGGTATTGTTATGTGCTAGGGTTCGATGATTCGGAGAGAAAGACCTGGTGACTCTCTTGAAGACTTTATTCACTGACACTAACTCACACACAATCACTAAGTCCAAACACTAAGCACTAAGTCCAAACACTAAGCACTATCACTGTCCTAGGTCGTAGCCGAGTCTTGGTTCACTCACTATTGATCACTTGTTTTCACTTTGAAGTCGCCTCGAAGATCGCTCAGATAAAACTAAATTGCCGGCCGGACTGTCTGCGACTATTTATACGGGCCGGATCGAATCTCAGAAAATTCCGGAACATCCCAGAATAAACCCGATATGCGTAAACAAATATGAGATATTTCTGGAAAGTACTCGTAGGTACATACACCTAGCGTCATCTAGTAGCGAATAGGGGATTTACGTTGCCTGTGTTCCCTTGGTAGGTTCGCTGGTCCGACCCTAGATGGCACCACGTGTCCGTATCCGTAACACTATAATAAATAATAATAAATGATACAAATGTTACGAAACCCAAAATAATTAGTAACAAAGCTAAGTAAGAACTTAGTTTAATTATAATTATTAATAATTGGTTAGAACCTATTATTAATATATAATAATTATAAGTTAAAATATTCAGAAATCAATTTATTGACAACGCGGCAACGGCAACAACTTAAGATTATTCATATTTTATTGCTTGACGATCTTTTTTTTTTCTTGCATACTTACTTATTAAACATTTTAGCAATACTAATATTAAAGTACTATTTAGTATTAAAGTTAGAATGTTTTTGTTGATAGACATTAGTGATTACTGATTAGACAGTCATTTAACATCGGGTTACATGGTTTTAATAACATTTGATATTGACCGTAACTCTGTTATTGCACAAATATAACTTAATTGCAAGGGAATCGTAGTTACTTTTTTTCGAATAAAAAACATTGTCATTTAATTTTCATTTGCCGTGATATAAACATAAATAGGTTTTAGAGCCAAATATATTATGTACTATAAAAGTATTAATTAATAATAGTTAAACAAGGTGTAACAGAACTAAGTGATAATACTTTAAAGTGTGTAGTTCCTCGTAGAGAGTTCACTGTGAAAGTAGCAGCGCTGATAGAACAAAAAATTTTTTCACTTTTGTATGGGGAAACTCGTGACGCTTGTGCGCTTGCCCATACAAAAGTGAAAAAAAGACGGTTGGAGAGTAGTGTTTTGAGTCGAACTCGAACTTGAACTCGAACTCGAACTCGAACTCGACCTCGAACTCGAACTCGACCTCGAACTCGAACTCGGACTCGAACTCGAGCTCGAACTCGAACTCGACTCGAACTCGAACTCGACTCGAACTCGAACTCGACTCGAACTCGACTCGAACTCGACTCGAACTCGACTCGAACTCGACTCGAACTCGACTCGAACTCGACTCGAACTCGACTCGAACTCGACTCGAACTCAACTCAAACTCGACTCGAACTCGACTCGAACTCGACTCGAACTCGACTTGAACTCGACTCGAACTCAACTCGAACTCGGTTGTCTGTAAAGTCGGTTTATTGACGATAGTTGAACGTGACAACGTCAGGGAACGTGGGTGAACGAGGTAACGCCGCATATTGCGTCATGTTTTTTCGTGCGCGCAGCCCATATCAAATTATAAGACGTTATCACGTCAAAAAAAGGGCAGCGCCCCAGCGCGGCAGCGTCACGAGTTTCCCCATACAAAAGTGAAAAAATTTTTTGGTCTTTCAGTGCTGCTACTTTCACAGTGAACTCTTTACAAAGAACACGTAGACACCCTAAAGTATTATCACTTAGTTTTGTTACATTCTGTATATTTCCGTTGTCTGGTACCTGTAACACAAGCTTTTATCAGGTACTTAGCACGGTGCCAGACTGACATGGTGTAAACTGTAAAGCATCCATAGATATTATTATTTTAGCGAGTAGCGACCTTATTTTCTGTGAATGATAAGTACTGCCCGCAGCATTCATAAAAAGTATTTACTTACATCAAGTGAATTGTGATGTTATGATCCGGGTGTCGCTGACTCATTGTTGTGGTCTAAAGGCCGCCGTATATGACATAATATTATTTTAGCCTGTTTGATATTTTATCAGATTTGGGTATTCCAAATCAAGATTCTTTGAACTATAGCTATAGAATCGGTGGTGAGTGGGGCTCACTTCACACTTTATTCTTTAGACCGGCAACGCACCTGCAGTTCTTCTAATGTTGCGAGTGTCCATGGGCGACAGTAGTTGCTTTCCATCAAGTGACCCGTTTGCTCGTTTGTCCCCTTATTTTATAAAAAATATTTTATCTGTTTAGTTAAATATGTATGTGCAAGCCTCTACAAAACAATAATTGTTTAACCCATCAATTACAAGCGGCAGCCGGCTGCCGCATAACAATTGAAAATCTATTGTGTCTGATATACCCACGATGGAGGTGTATAGCACCTAGCAAGCAAGTAGTAAGACATATCTAAGTATCATTATAAATAGTGGTGAACATTTGCACCAAACTCAAATAATTTTTATTACATCAACAATATTTTTCATACATGAAAATGGTTAAAAACAGGACCTTTTTATTAAGCCATAAGTGCCATAACTTTTCTCTGACAGGATATTTTTGATTGCGTTCTGGTTTAAATAATCATTCAGTACCGTATTTAGTAGAAAATAATTTTACTATAGGCACAGTATAGCAATATTGAATATCCCTATACGAGTATATTGCTATACCTGTGCTATAGCTGTATAGGTCTCGTTATCGTTAGTGGTGGACATTCGGACCAAACGTACCATACATATTTTTATGTCATATTGTACTTCTTTTTGACCGACTTCCGACAGAGGCTGTATGTATTTTTTTGTATGTTCCTCGATTACTCAGCCGTTTGTAGTCCGATTTTCAAAATTCTTTTTGTGTTGTATAGGGTTTAGCTCGAATTTGGGACCATATTCACAAAAGTGGTGATCTGATGATGGTATCCTTGAAGAATCGAGGGGACTCCGTGAAATTTGTATGGAAACATATAGTGATTTCAATTTTTGGAAAAACTGTACTTTAAAGGACGCGGTTTACGGGGGGGCGGGGGGGTGGGGGGAGGGGGGGGGGAAGGGGGGTACCCCCTGATACCCCCCCCACTTGAAGCAAGCTCTTGGTTTCTGAGATATTCATGATTGAAATAAAACAAAAAAATTTAGTTGACAATACTTTTAATTAATTTGTATTGTCCACATACACATACTTAATTGCCTTTAATAATTCTTCAAATGGATCGGTATGGTTGACCCTTATTTTTCGCCTCCATAGATATTCGCATAGCCAATCCGTGAAATCTGCTTTATTTTGTTCCTGCCTGAATTGCTTTTTCAATCCCCTCCACTGGCTCTCAATGCGCTGTGTGTGTGTCCCATCTGGTGCCACAAATTTGTTTGTAGGATCACTGTGATTCACCCTCTTATGTGTATATCCATGCTCAGGAAGGCTCATGTAAGCTCTCCAATAATCAGTATGGATGATAGAACCTTCCTGAACATGCTTCTTGATGAGTGGCACCAATATTTCCGCAGACCTCTCATTGTCAGGACACACTTCCAGCCGAAGATCATCGCTCCCATCTTCGATCATCCCTATCACCCAATGACCTTCGATCTGTCGACCACGGTTATATTTTCTTTTGCCAAATTTGGATTCGTCTATTTGTACTATTTTTCCTGGTCCTCCTATTTTCTCACTTGCTTGGTTATTTTCCAGCTCATAAATAACAATTGTTTCTCGGCAATAGCTGTACCAGTCCGCCACGGTTTTCATCGAAATCACAGGCTCATCTTCGGTAGCAAGTTGTTTTTGTACTTGCATATAAGACAAGCCCTCGCTAAAAGCATACATTATTTGAAATGCTAATGTGATGCATAACCTCACATTTTCAAACCAGGTTCCTTGTACCCGGCTCACACTCCTGTTCCTGCAGTTGCTCTTTCTGCAGCGGAATCTGCCAAACTGGGTTTCAGTAGACAGCGTCATTGGCTTGTGGTGTATATGACACATTTTCTGCTTAGGAATAAATCCTCTCTCCTCAGCAAACTGGATACACTGCTGTACCGTCCCAAGTCTTGTGAAGATTTTTTTCCAGTTCCACATAGACCTAAAACAAAAATAAAGCAAGTTGAATGACAAGTTGAAAGAGATTCACACAACTCCCAGCTACCCAAAGTACAATAACTGTTCTTGGGTGTTTACGAAGTGTTTTTGAAGCATCACAAGGCTGTGGTTGAGTGAAGGATGTATATTGTATATATATATATTACAATATAGAGTACAATTCTTGGGACTATGTCCGTCTGTCACGTCTCCGTCTCATACCTCATACCATCCGTCTCATACATAGAGACCAATGACCCTCAATTTGGCACAACTAGCTTCAATTATCAGTTGACGGAGCCCCGCTGCGCGGGGCTCCTATTTCTGGGTGTTGTGGTCTACGTTCCAACCTAACCTAACCTACTTTTGGACTTTCTGGATTGTTTATTTTTGTTTTGGCGGGGGGCTGCGCCCCCCGAGCCCCCCTTTAGGGGGGGCTGCGCCCCCCCGGCCCCCCCCGCTGCGGTATCCGTGGCTAAGTAGTTAAGTAAGACTGATGTTTTTGATCGTTTTTCTGTCATTTGACAAAAGATGTTTGCCGACTTTTCTCATTTTATCATATGAATATTTGTTGTTAAAAATATTTATATTATTATCATTTAAAACAAATAACATGAAATATATTTATATATGTATTATAAGAATCATTAATAAATTAATTATTACATTTAAACCTACTTAAATTGTTGGGCATGATTGTAAACTTTAGCCTACTAACCTCAACTCTTCCGAGTAATAATGGATTCGCCTTCCCGATGAACCAGAAGGGGTTGCTGGCTCATGCAAGTCTTCAGATGATGTGGAAACTGGCATGACGAGATCTGCCATCCCACTAGGACCAGCGATCCTACTAGGACCAGCGATCCCACAAGGACCAGCCATCCCACTAGGACCAGCCATCCCACTAGGACCAGCCATCCCACTAGGACCAGCAGGCGAAGTAGGCACAAGCGGCTCACTAGAGTCCATCACTTGCGCACTACACAAAGGCACTGAAAAGGAGGCCGTAACAAGCGGCTCTGTTGAGTCCAACACTTGCACTTCACTCAACTTTTCAGGCGATTCAGCGGAACTCGAAGACTGGGGCTTCGGAGACGCCATGGTAGTCATACAAATGTAGTCAGACAGGAGTACGTAAAACGATCTCGACTGCAAGAGCAACAAACGATGACTAACATTTCCAGATACACGACGCATAAAACAAAATGGCGTCGTTGCGTTTCGTTGTTGCACAGTAGAAAGTAGAAACACGATATTTCATTTAAAATTAAATTATTAATATTTTCAACAAATTACACGTAAATACATAAAATTTTACATTTCAAATGTATTTACAACATAAATACCCCAAAAAGACCCCAAAATTTTGTATACATTGACTGCATAGAATTAACTTTCACGTAAAGAAACGCAAATGACAGATCGTAGTGTTATAAGGTTGGTAGTCAGTCATAGACAGTTATAGTAGTGATGGTAGTGACGTAAATTAATCAAAAATTTTGATCTAATTTTGAGATTTTTAATAATTTATTTCTCGAAAACTACTAGGTTGCTTCAAAAACCGACTTCACCGAAAGACTTCTTGCATTGTGTAGTTTCTAACAAATAAATATGAAACGCCAGAGCAGCGTCCCGTAAAGTACAGTTTATCCCAATTTTTTCTGAAGCATTCGAGGTAAATGCTATCAAAAAGTAAGACTTTGCACCAGGTTATACCCTGGATCCGAAGGTACCGAACAGAACTTTTGAATGCTTATAGGTACAGGTTCGGGGATTTCGGCGTTGTTTAAACAACTGAAAGCATAAGCAACACATTAATTTGATTAATCATCATCATCACAACTATAATTATACCATGGTCATCACACTATGACCCAATTATTGGTACTTTTCGTGATATTTTGCATCGAAGCAGATGTTTTTGACGATGATTTCACTGTTTGTGGACCGATTTTCGAAATTTTCATGTTGTTGTATAGGATATACCTAATCTTAATTTTGAATAACAATTATTACGAAAGTGGTGAGCTGATGATGGGATCTATGAGCAATCAAGGGAAATCCTTGAAATTTATCAAAACGCTCATAGTGGTTAAAATGTTGTTTCTAGTAAGTTAAGCATATATTACGAATAAGAGAAATTTCATACAAAGGTGTCTCTTGGTCCAAAGGCACTGAACAGAACTCCTGAACCTTTCAAGATAAAAGTTTGGAAATTGCAGCATCGCTTAGATAACTGCAACCATTTGCCACAATTTTGCTTACAGTAACACAATGTACTGATTAGTTAACATTCGTATAGGTTATTTACGCATAAAACCTTATTTTGTAGACAACACTAAAAAGAGTGAAATTATTATTTTTAACAAAACAATTAAAACCGACTCCAATGTAAAAACAATCGTAATATGAACTAAAAAGTATTAAAATAACTCTTACTCTTTAATAGTGCCTTTTTCAGAATTTGTCTAAATCTCAACTATTTCTGTACATATTATTACAGTCTTCATTACTTTGAAGTCGGTACCAGTCCCAAAAGTTTCAGATATTCTGACATTACTGAACTCACGATTAAATTAGTTGGTACCGACTTCAAAATAATGAAGACTGTATTTACAGAAATAGTTGAGATTTAGACAAATTTTGAAAAAGGCACTACTAAAGAGTAAGAGTTATTTAATACCTTTTAGTTCATTAAACGATTGTTTTTACATTGGAAGTCGGTTTTCATTTTTTTGTTTAAAATAATAATATTCTATAAACTTTGGCATTGGGCACTAGAATCTCGAATCTAAAGTATTTACCTAACAAACAAACAAACAAATATACTTTATTGTGCACAATATGTTCATATCAATACAAAATACACAGGTACAAAGAAAATAAACTGCACACAAAGGCGGCCTTATTACTTTAAAGCAATATCTTCCAGGCAACCTTTACACGTCTATGAGATGAAGAACTTAGGAAAATAAAGATGTGCAAAAGTATATTACATTTTTGACAACAATGAACTAAACTATATAATAATAATATATAATAAATATTAAATATAGTACATACATATACAATTATAATACATATTTACCATAATAATATTATACTATATATATAAATATATATACGTATATAATATATATAATATATTATATACAAAATAAGTGGTCATAAAAAAGGATTATATAAATGAAATTAATAGTTATTGTTGACTGATGAATTAAAATAGTGATTAAAAAGTAACGACTTAAAATGATTTAACGTTTTCGCCTGCCTGATATAATTAGGTAAGGAGTTCCAAAGTACAATGGACTTGACAGTAAAGGAGGAGTGAAAATATTTTGTTTGATGGGTGGGAATATTGAGGAGGAGTTTGGAATGGGAGCGGAGATCATGCCTATCATAATTGTGGAACGTATAATTGTTTTTTAAATAACTAGGGTAATGGGAATCGAATAAAATATTGTATAGTAAGGAGAGTAAGCGAAAATCACGGCGATAACGTATTGGGAGCCACTTAAGCTTGAGACGGTATTCAGTGATATGGTCATATTTACGTAAGCCAAATATGAACCTCAGCGAAAGATTTTGGAGGCGCTCAAGCTTATTAAGTTGGTCTTCAGTTAGGTTGGTGTAGCAAGCATCAGCATAATCTAGAAGGGAGAGAAACAGGGACTGAGCTAAAACTACTTTGGTTTGGGTAGGAAGAACGTACCGGAGCCTTTTTAGGTAATGCCAGGTAGAAAATACTTTTTTGCTAACATTTTGTAGTTGTGGCGACCAAGAAAAATTTTCATCGAATGCCACCCCGAGATTTTTCACAACCTTACTAAATGGGATTGTAATACCATTGATAAGGACGGGTGGTAAGGAATTATGGTCAATCCTGGAGACTAGCCCCGGGCTGCCAATTAGAATTAATTGGGTTTTTGCGGGATTAATAAAAAGTCCATAGTTCCTACTCCAGTCACAGATCGTCGACAAATCTCTATTCAAATTACTGATAGCTGTATGAAGACCGCTCAATTCTATGCATTAGACGGAAAGAAGATCGGCTGGAGTAAAGAAAAGCTGAGCTAAATTATAAATCTCACTGCAAGTCTGTCTTACATAAGATCAATTAATTTTGTCCATAAAATAATTGTTTTATGTACCTACTGCTTCCTTCCTGCCTCGGTGAAATGTCAAATTAATGTCAATTCGGAGTTTTAGAGGTCGTACTCAAAGTTCTCTAGAAGCTACTGCACTTAAGCTCTACGTAGAGACCTATCTAGATATTAAGACAATATTTTTAATAAGACTTAATGAACTGGAGCAGTTATTTAATATCATGAATGAAATGGTATAAATTTTAAATGATAAATATGTATAGAAGTGTTAGGACTATAGGAACTATTCCTATCACCACAGTCCACAACTATTTCTATTTTTACACTTTCATAATTTAGGTCTCGGCGGAAGCTTCACAGTTCACAGTTTCGTCATATCCATAATATTATGAACACGTTTCTTCCCGATTTACCTTTCAAACGATAAGTGTCGGAAAGACACTTAGAAGAAATTCGCATGGGTGCTTTTTCTATGCCCAATTATTAAGCTGTTATTTTTTATGATTTAACTATAAAACCTTACACGTAATGTGAAGATGTGTAGTTCAAATATTTATAAAGCGTGTGGACATTTTTTAAACTCAAAAACTCTAGATACACAATTCATATAATATTATGTAGGTATACTGCGGACTAGGGTTGACAACTGCACATTTTGCTTGTCGAGATATTAAGTGCATGGACAGTTATGTGTGCCAATTGCAAGCGGAAGAAATCTCGTCATGATCTCTCATGAAAGGTTACAGTGAGGTGATTATTGATAAAATACCGTTCACTAACCTCTTAACATGGCCGATATGTTTACTTCTTTGTATTATGAATCATTAATGTTAAGGAAAATAAGTTCGGACACATTGTTGTGATGACAAATGTCTTACAACATTAACGTAGGCAGGTCGTAGATTTTTGCGGTTTTTTCGTGTTAGTTACGAAAATAATATGGTTTTGGCAATGCTTTAGGCTTCGTTCTTTTAAAGTAATAGACATTCAACGTTTTTAATTTTTATATTTTACGTAGTAATTGGTAGCACATTATATCTAAACCATCTATTTACTTGCAAGACGCGCTTACTTTCTAGTTAGCCATTAATTTTAAAGAAAAAAATATATTTACTATCCCTTCCCAGGGTCATAAATTCTTCTATCGCAGTAATCCAAATCAACGATTCAAGCGTGAAGAGGTAAAGAAAAAAACTGACAGACAAACCGACACACGTATGTTTAATATTTTTTATATTTCGCATATGTTGTTACATAGATTTATTATAATCACTTATAATACCACAAGAGCTTCAAAATTATCGGGTATTTCCCGATAGGTTCGTTGCAAACAAATGAAGGATTCAAGTTTTTCAGGTTACAAAATCACGAGCGCGAAGCGCGAGTGATTTTTCCTGAAAAACTTGACGACTTTATTTGTTTGCAGGGAACCTTGAGGGAAATGCCAGATAATTTTGAAGCTCGTGTGGTATTCGGGGGATTATTTTTCCGTCCCAAATGTCGGCCAATAGAATTGCACCATTCGACGTCACGTGGTAACCAGAGAAAATTTTCAAAAAATTATCAGTATAATACCATGTAGGTTGTACCACGTGACGACGAATGGTGCAATTCTATTGGTCGATATTTGGGTCGGAAAAATAATCAGTTAAAAATCAGTTTAAAACGCCTCCGTGGTCTAGTGGTATAGAGTGCGGCTCTTGACTCGGAGGTCGTGGGTTCGATTACCGCGTTGTAAACATGTTATTTCCAAGTTTGGTTAGGACAATGCAGGCTGATCACCTGGTTGTCTAACAAGTAAGATGATCCATGCGTCGGATGGGCTGGATGAGCATGTAAAAAGTCGGTCCTGCGCCTGAACTCTCGCCATTCGTGTCGGTCGTCCGTCCCACTGGGTTATGAGAGTAAAGGAATAGAGAGTGCTCTTGTGTACTGCACACACTTGGACACTATAAAATTACTCCTGCGTAGCTGGTCTGGTTTCAATGAAACCGGCCACCGTCACCGAAGCCGGTGTGGGAGCTATTAATATTATCTACATCACATATAATTCGTAGGAAAGTCAATTCTGTACATTGAATATTTTTGAAAAATATTTTTTGGGACGTGATCCACAACCTACAACGTGAGCCAAAAATATAGTTTTAGAATTTTTGTCTGTTTGTTTATCTGTTTGTCTGTATGTATGTCCGGGATAAACTCAGAAAGTACTGGATGGATTTACTTCTTTTGCACGAATATTACTTAGAGGTCGGGTCAATACATATGCTATAAATTTTAATGACATCACCTAGGGTTGGGGGGGCTCAATCTATATACATATAATAAAATCGTAGGAAAGTCAATTCTGTACATTAAATACTTTTGAAAAGTAATACTTGGGGTGTGATCTACTATGCTAACGCGGACGAAGTCGCGGGCACCAGCTAGTTATTATTATAATCAGTCCTCAATCGACACCGTCGCGCGTTGGTTTCTCCTAATTCATAAAGCCGTCCCCAGGGATTCCCCTCGCTTAAGAGAAAGCCTGGTGCGTAGCGCAGGCTGTCGCGGATGCAAATTATACTGTTACTTTCGCCCTAGCAGGTAAGGCTGTTAGGGCGAAAGTAACAGCGTAAGAGATGTTTTGATTTCCAGAAGGCTGCAGGATTCCCTTAATCCTTATCATTTTAAGTAAACTATTGACTACGAAGCATTATCCTACCTGCAGGTTGCTATCTGCTCCCTGCTAATATGCAAGATTTTTTCTCTTTATCGTACATTCTGATTAAAGAATCTTGTAGGGTTCATCGTTTGGTACAGAAAGCCTTCGGTCTGTCCGTCCGTCTACAATGTACTATTCAAACGGTTAGAGCTATAACGATGGCACTAGTCCGTCAATTTTTCCAAATCATTTGTAGGTATTTGGCCTCTAATCTGTTCTATAACTCGGATAGGGACGTTGGGATCTATTACTTATTACTTTTAATTAATAAAATAACTTTTATTACATGTTATAAAAAAAGTTTGAACTTGAATAACAACTCGGAGACATTGACTTAGATTTAGAACTTTAGTGTAATAATAAAAAATAATTCCTTAGATTATTTATAAAAAAATGTATAAGTAAAGCTCAAAGTTCATTTAATAATAACTACATAAAAAAAGCAAAAAACAAATGTAAGGCCACCTGGAATGTGATAAAAACTAATATGGGTAATATAACTAATAATAAGAACATAAATATAATAAAAACAAATAATAGAACTTATACAAACAGTAATGATATAGCAGATCTCTTTAATAATTATTTCATTAATCTAACTAAGACAACTACAAATAATATAAATAGAAATATTGACATGAATACAAAAGATGACATTTCTATGAGTAATCATAGCAACTCTATGTATTTGTCCCCAACTGTGCCACAAGATATATACAAAATCATCAAGTCTTTGAATGATACACAGTCGGCAAGCTATGACGAAATTACAACGAAAATAGTAAAGTTGGCAGCAAAATATATATGCATTCCTATTAGTCACACGGTAAATCTATCATTTGAACAAGGGTATTTTCCAAATCAATTAAAGAAATCGATCGTTAAACCCCTCTACAAAAAGGGTGATAGAGAGGATATCGCAAATTATAGACCGGTTACAATAGTACCTATCTTTTCAAAAGTGTTCGAAAAAGCAATGCAAACTAAATTAATGAGTTACCTTTGCACCAATAATATATTGACTAAGCAACAATTTGGATTTATAAAAGGGAGCTCTACCACCCTAGCATGTTTCTCTCTAATTAAGGAAATCGGTGAGGCTATTGACAAAGGTCTAGAAGCCGCCGCAGTTTTCTTGGATATGAGTAAGGCATTTGATTTTGTAGAACATAAAATACTACTCAATAAATTAGATAAATGTGGTATCAGAGGAAATGCTAACAATTGGTTTAAATCTTACTTAGAAAATAGGACACAGTGTACGGAAATAACTAATATATCCAACAAAAGAGTAAAAAAATATCAGTCGCAATTCAAGTTGAATACTATCGGAGTTCCACAGGGTAGTATACTCGGTCCTATCCTATTTTTATTGTATATTAACGACTTGCCGCAATCAACAAAGCATGAATGTATTATGTTTGCTGATGACACGACATTAATAATTAAATGTAAAAAAGGACAATTAAATCATTATATTAAAATTGAATTGAATAATATAATAAATTGGCTAAACAAGAATAATTTGAAAATTAATTTAGATAAGACAAAAATTATTAAATTTAATAAAAAAATTGATGACAATGATAATGAATTGGATCCTATAAAATGCGTAACAACAACTAACTTTCTAGGTTTTACAATTGACAATGATATGAAGTGGAAAGACCATGTTGACTATGTGTGTAATA
Organism: Polyommatus icarus; assembly: GCA_937595015.1. Taxonomy (NCBI): domain Eukaryota; kingdom Metazoa; phylum Arthropoda; class Insecta; order Lepidoptera; family Lycaenidae; genus Polyommatus; species Polyommatus icarus. Next base: position 18,914,164 of record OW569327.1, on the reverse strand, counting down.
AATTGAATCGTTTTATTTTCGCCTTGAGAAGAATTAGAAATATAGCATCTGTTAAATCAGCACTAATGGCATACCATGGATATGTTGCATCTATTTTAAGATACGGGTTAATATTATGGGGGAACTCATCAGATGTCTCAAGGGCATTTATCGTTCAAAAAAGATGCATAAGGGCTATAGCTGGAGCTGACTACTTGGAACATTGTAAACCACTATTTAAAAACCTGAAAATTCTTCCCTTACCGTGCCAGTATATATTTGAAATCTGTCTCTTTGTTAGAAAATACCAATATCTATTTCCAACAAATCAAGTAATGCAGAAACAAGGGACAAGTAGGCATAAGCATAAAATTTGGGTACCTAAACAAAACCTAGAAATTTATCGTAGAAATGCATTTATCATGTCAATAAATGTATATAATAAGCTACCAAATAATATAAAAAATATAACAACCTACAATAAATTTAAAAATAATTTGTTTTCTTGGCTGTTAGATAAATGTTTCTATTCAAATAAAGAATATTTTGAAGACAGACAAAATGAGGGAAGGTTTTGATTAAGTTAAAATTAGATGTTGCTATTTTTAGAATTTCCTACTACAATATAATAATTCTGTAATTTTAAATTCTTTGACATTGGTAAATTATATAATTTTAAATTGTAAATTTGACTAATTTGACCAGAATTTTATTGGATTGACATTTTTATTTCATTTATTTTAATCAAATAATAAGCAATTTTATAACTTGATTACATGACCGCAATGTATTAGATAGTTGGGAGTTGGGACTCAGTTATTAATTGTACTGTAGAAGTGTAGAGTTATGTTGAAGCGAATCTTGTAACTATTCAGCATTATACTCCCAACAGAATTGGTATATTGTGATTTGTGATAGTTGGTGTGCTGGAAATTGAAAACTAATTATTATCTTAGTTTATCAAAACATAACAAATATAACTACAGTCACGGACAAATCATGTATAGTTTTCGCTAGTATGTAACAATTCAGATTTCAGATACCTAATGATAATAGTGATTACCTAGGGGTCACACTCAACTCACAAGCCTTTTGATGAAAGTTACTCATTGATGGTTTTTTGGGTGCTATATAGTTACTGCGTAGTTCTGTTTTTATAAGTTTCATTGTATTAGTGTTACGTATTAAGTATTATTTTTGGAGATACCATATAGTGCCATGTAATAGCTAATAGGCCTATTTTGATTTTTGTAACCTTGTAAAGCACAGATCAGATATTTTGTAAAGATGACACTGACATGTTAATATCTTTTTTTTTTCTTTTTTCTTCTTCTTCGTCTTATATGGTTTGTTTTTAATTAGACGATTAGTTAAATTGTACCGTACGCATTGCTAGATTTTATGAATTGACATGTTATACAATACGATAATATATGACTAAATTACTTATAAATTCGATTAATAATGGTGTAATGATTATGACAATGTAATGATTATTATGAAATTAATGTTACTAACTTCAGTCTTGACCAATTTTGCATGTCGAGAAAATCGACCAAAATATGTGAGACACTGTAAAAATTTTACCATCTTATGACCATATTTTTGCAAATAAAGATTATTATTATTTATTATTATAAAAACATTTTCAGATCTCTGTCTGCAATGATAGGGTATTATGAAGCTGTTTTTCTCCAAAATGTACAGAGTTTATAATTTTTTTCTGCCAGTTCATCTATTTTAGGTACCACTCTCTGTTACCCCTTTAGAATAGCTATTTTACCCCCGCGGGAGTAATTACCTCCAGGTTGGGAACCTCTGCTGACTAGCCGCACTACACCGTCAGATTCTTAAAAATGATTATGGAATATTTCTTATAATAATTATAGACATATTTGACATTATTGTCAATGGAACCCTATCCTTCGCGTGGCCTAACACGAACTTAGCCAATTTTTCCTTTGATACCCTCATTAATTCTCATAAAATTTACGTAGGTACCTGATTCAGCAATCGCAGACTGCAATGGGAAATATAAATAAACGACGGATACTCGACAGGACTAACGGGTTTTGAGCTTCACAAGACACAGGCTCATAAACGAGCTTTCGTCATTAATTAGGCAAATGATGTAGGTATAAAGTTATTTGCACGTTATTTGACTACAATAAAATAAATAAAAATAAAATATATTTTTATTCAAAATAGTCAGTTCGGTGGTGATGTGAGTGTGACAAAGTGCACCTACCCGACAGGCGACAAGTGCGTCATATATGTAGCTATTTTTCCATATCAGCTGATTGGAAATCTCCAATCACTCCACACTCACTATAATATTATATTTATACACTTTAAGCTTCGGGACTACGATGCCTACCACCGGTTCGGTAACTAGCCCCGCGAGAAGAACCGGCGCGGCGCGGGCGGCGTAAGAGACTCGCACGGGCTATTATTTTACCAAAAAGATGGAAAAATTTAAGTGACATTACATCGAATGACCTTTAGGTATACGGGACGGAGAACATAATATTTTGTACAGTATAAAAATAATAGTGACAAAGTTTTTATATTATACTTACTTAAGTAAAATGTGTTCGAAAATAGAATTAAAGGCATATTATGGAAAAAAACGTAATTATTGGAAAATTCTTAGAACTGGTCAATAAACTAGTTAATCAAATAACGCAAAATGTGATAATATTGTTGCCAAAATATGTTTAATGAATATTTTATGATTGATAAGTTTTAGAAGGAAGTTCAACCCATAAAGGTAATATACCTATCGGAATAGAGAAACAATCCCGAGCTGTCAAGCTTAACCAAAATTTGATTTACATCTGTGTATACAATTATGTTTACGTGTGCGTGTCAGTGATGTACAAACATCTTGTAATTCGATAAAATATCGATCATGGAATAATAATTGGTAAGATTGTAAACATAATGCCGGCTGTACATTCTCGCCGAGACACCCGAGCCGCCGAGCGAGGCGGCCCGAGTGCGAGAGTGTAAATGGGTGCGCTCGCCTCGTCTCGCCTGTCTCGGACCCTCTCGGTCCGTTGTCGGTATTTTGCGCCCGAGACAAAGGTTCTCGCGAGGAAAACGAGCGCACTACTGTACACTCTCGCGTCTTTCAGTACTAGTCCCCACAAACTATATAGAATGCTAACGCATCTAGTCCCGCCGTTGGACAGTGTAGAACAGAAAAATAACAATAATAAACGTCATTATCAGTCATCATCTATGAGAAATAAAATTAAATATGATTATAAATCTTCGGATTACAATGATATCTTTCGATGCATGGTGAATGGTGAATGGTCGTTTTCGTTCATCTTCTCTGAGTTCTTATCAGCGATTGAACTAAGCGAGAATTACATGATCGCACTCGGGCAAGGGGCTCTCGCACGAGACTCTCGCCCGGAGAGCTCTCGGCGAGAGTGTACAGCGGGCATTATAAAATGGGATAAAATAAAACTGCATAGAAATAATATAATAAAATTGTAATTTTGAAGTAAAATGTGAATTTTCTTCAAAATGCTTGCTGCATAATTAAGGATGCATGAATTTTTCTTCGGAGTCGAGTTTGGACGGTTAATTATTTTAAGCCATGAATTTCTGGTATCCAGGTCAGCAGGAAATCTGAAAAATTGGCCTAGTGTAAGTCAGACTCGCGCATGAAGGGTGACCGGTTTCAACCGAGCATTTTCTAAAACCCGGTACGATACGACACGACATGTCATGACACGATTCGACACGACAGGTTACGTCACGTGACATCAGTACCTACACGACACGACAAGACTTCACTAGACCCTACTAATTTTCAATTCACTCTCAATGAGCCTACTGAGCCCTTTTATTTGATGCCCATCTTGCAGAAGTGCTTTCAACTATTTCCCTATCTTGGATGAGCAGGCGTATGGAATGACATTACATCTGTGGAAATTTCAGAAGTCTATTACTATAGTGGTTCTTGTTATACAGCCTGAAGACAGACAGACGGACGGACGGATGGACAGACGGACAGGCAACGAAGTCTTAGTAATAGAGCGGGCTGCGGGACCCCACTACTAGGACTTAATTTTTACCCTTTGGGTGCGGAACCTTAAAAACGATAAATTATGTATGATAGTATATTAATATACTTAAACTAATTATAAACTACGGATGAGTATGTTATCATTTCAACATTCCTAGATAATTAGTATAATTAACTAAAAAATATTTTCATATCGACACAACTTATCGATAACTTGATACAGCCCTAGTGTAAAATAGATGAAAATTGTTTACACAAAATATCCTTAAATTGTGCACAATGGCTAGTCAAGTTATGTTTTCCATATAAATAAACATATACAGAAGTGAACACGGACGTAAAAATACCAATAACTCGTAGGGAATTGGCAAAAATAAACTTAAAACTAGGTCCTGTCGATGTAGAATAATTCACCTGTGAAATGAATATTTGTCCGGGTTTTTTCGATGTGTGGATCCAGAATCATTCCACAAACACTTAACCATGTTTCTAGAGCAGTATTTCTAAAAATTATACATTATTTAACTTAAAATCACAATTTTTCTGAGAGCCCAAATTGACAACGATCGGCCCAGGGGCAGACAGACTGTCAAACAGATGAAAAAAAAGCTATGCAGCCTCAAATCACGCTTCTCTTTCTACCACGCAGTGTTACTGATAGTGACATCTCGCTTGCTCAGGCCTTTGTTTCTCTATTCCGATAGGTATATTAACTTTATGGTTCAACCAACCAATGATACTTACATCATTTCCATCTACTGTGTAAACAGTAAATATAGATGAACATGTAAAATCTACTGATGTTTTGCAGATTCAAATTTCTGTAGGTACATTTGAGTTTTTGATGAAGCGACATCTCTTCAGCACTTAATTATCTAACATTATATTGCGGAAGTATTAAACTTACACTTAATTAAGAATCTTTTACATTTATACATAGTTTTGAAGTGCAAAAATGTAGCAAACTACTCTTGATCAACTCTTTAATATCTTTCAAAGTCAATCATCACATTCAGAGGCGTAACAATAACATCCGCGCCCCAGGCAAATTGATGGGGCCCAATCAGTAAAAATCGTCACGTTAGTAATAAAACAATGTATAAAAAAATTCTTTTGGGTCGGGGGCCCATAGCATTTTGCTACACCTGTCACCCTATAGTTACGCCACTGATCATATTTTTAAACACTTATTTGCATGTAGGAACTAGGGAAAGTCCCCTACCAGATCTTTATCTTTATCTGCGTCTTTAAAAAATAGACATTAGTCCTTATAAGGAAAAACATTATTAAATTATATCTCAGGTAAATGTTATCTACCTAAAAAAATCAAATAAAACTAGACATAAACGTTGACCTTTTATTACAAGATGGTACTTGTATCGTACTTTATCGTTTTGATTCAACATAAGTATGTAGCTTTATTTATTTTTCGATCTTGTTTATGCAATCACGACCCATGGAGAGCCTTAATGTATATTACCGCCCTATTTATGCCATGCCTATATTTTTGTAAATCTTCGCTTAAAGAAATGTACACTGGCGTGGCTACTAAGGGGCGAAGTGGGGTGGCGTCCCGGGGCCCCCAAGCTCAGGGCCTCCAGTCTCTGATTATATTCTATAAAGTATTTTAGATGTTTTAGCTGTTCATTTATCCGTGTGAAGTTATTAGATTTGAACTTGCAAAAGGGAACTGGCACGATAGTTTAAACATAAAACTTCCAATGCCTTGCTTAATGGGGCCCTATTTTATTTTTTGTCTCCATAGCTATGTAACCGGGGATTACCTAGCTACGCCACTGGAAATAAACTTAACCAATTATTAATTAATGTGTATGTGAAAGTTCACACAATATTGTCCCGACACATTCTAGATTCAGTCGGGTTACAAAATTTTAGGAATATACTCTATGTTTGTAATGAAACATAAATGTTAAGCGATGTCGCACTGTTTTTTTAACGATAATATTATGTACTATTAACATGTTTTTGAGTATCGTCAATATTTTTGCTAATGACTCTTATATTATGTACGCCAATCGCCATACACGCTACGGTTTACCGGAGAGGCCGCCTGCCGCCTGTGAAGGTAGACCTCCCCGGTAAACTGTAGCGTGTATGGCGTACGTAACCTAAAATTAAAGACATATTTTAATCGATCACACTATACGACTGCCGCTTTTATCGAAAATCAATTTATATAATAAATAAATGGGAAAGCATGTCTGTCTTTTTATTATTATTTTAATATGTCACGTTATTGTTTGGTAATGGCTGGATATATTTTTCAGAAAATGTGCGGTTCTCGTACGATATAAAAGTTAACTTTTAACGCTGAGCGTGACCAAAGTTGCAAAATAAAACTTGATGTCATTATTAGTTATATTAATAATAATAATATATCTATGGACGCTGCACACCACGTCAGTCTGGTCCCGTGTTAAGTACCTGAAAGACTTGTGTTACGGGTACCAGACAACGGAAATATATTTAATACTTTTATTTATACTTTACATATATTTAAGATTTTTATTATATTATACACATATTATTTATTACACATCCATGACCCAGGAACTATGAATATTTTTTTTATTTCGTCGGCGGGATTCGAACCCGCGACCCCCGGCTTGAGCTACCAACAGCCCTGCACCAACTGAGCCACAGAGGTCGTCATAATTATATTAAGCTTATAGCTGCCTTCGTCAATAAGTGGCCAATGTTTTTCCCTATCGTCAACTTAAAAACTCTGCTAAATGCCATCAAAATCAGTAAATTTTGAGCCTATTCGTTATAAGCATACTCTTCTTTCTCTATTTTCTCTGACAATACCTGAAATCGGAAAAAAACGAGTACTTACAGACGCTAACGTTGCAGTAATAGCGAAGCTAGCTCTAAGCACTAGAGAACTAACTTGCTCGTATGGAGTCAGTGTGATCAGACCATACACATGACCATTACTGTTCACATAGTTGAAGTTATTACAGGTAGTCGTATATAATATTTGACCATTCACTTTCAGTCCCTCAAACACAAGATAAACAAATACACGATAGTCGAAAATCATCTTAACGTGTTCCGCGCTTCGCGGCCAACAGGAAACTGTACGATAATTTTAGCTAATTTTTATTATTCATTTTTAGGTCCTGTTCACAATCAATTATTATTAGCCGCCGAACATGAGCAGTAGGGCTAATTCTACTATTTTTTCGCTCTATTTTACCAACACTAAGCATTAGTTTTGCTTCCTACCTTGTTCGATCCAGTCCGATGTAAAAGTTACTATATAGCACTATATCCGATACTATATTTTTATGTCAAACAAATGTTATACCCATTGCGACATATCAGGATTTTGATTTATCTAGTAAGTACAAAATGGTATTTTGTACTTACTAGATAAATCAAGGATCGGAGTAGCAGAAAATGTAGAGTACAAAATATACAGAGTAGAACGCTTTCGGCGACCGTCGCAGTCTGGTGTGAACATAGCCTAAGTCTTAGTATTTGAATACTCTATCCGGGTGTATGAGGTGTCAGTAATAAATAGTTAATAAATATGTAATTAAGTCTGTCTGAGCTGGTGGCTGCTTTATTAATCGATGTTAAGCAATAATATTATTATAAATCAAATAAAACTACGTCGTTGATACCAATTTTTGTGCTAAGCCTCCAGAACAGATATAGTTTAGTTTTCTGTAATAATATTAATTTGTTTTACTTACTCTATAGTTTATTGTCTGATCAAAGTTAAATCGTCATACCACATGTATTACGATTTGACGACTATAGGCATACTATATGTGGGAAAATTTAGCACTCATTTGTTAGAAAAACTTTCGTGCCTGTTTTGGAAGCCGTCGGCAAGTAAGTCGCACGTGATGGAATCGTATAAATTGTGACTATAATGGCCTAAAACATGTGCACTAGTGGCGTCCTTACCCATTGCGAGGCCCCGGGTGGAAGGTTTTAGCGAGGCCCTGGGTGGCAGGTCTTTGCGAGGCCCTCAGTCTTCCAAAAAAACACCTTGCGAAGCTAGCAAGAGCGGGGCCCCCGGCGGTTGCCCTGTTCGCCACTCCCTAGGGCCGCCACTGACGTGCACCACACGAGACTGTGTTAGGCATAGTTAGTGGTTGAATATGGTTAAGCTTATAAACAATACTAACTATATCCATTATCCTCCTAACAGCCTTCGACAAAGAAACTCGGATTGTTCCCATCTTTTGTGATACGAGACGACTAATAGTTAATTGAAAAGTTATTTTTAATAAACAGAATAAAAAGAATTATATTGAGCAATGTAAAATTGGAGATTTTTAAAAACACTTAAAACATACTAGAATATATATTCTGTGATACTAGTAGAATTAAGAAAATGTTCAAAGTTCTATTTCGTTATAAAAATGTTTCCTGTATCATAAATTAATATCACATGTCTATTGTCTAATGTAACACAATACCTGAAAATCTGTTACAAAATGAAAATCCACACAACTTGTACTGTACTTGTCGTATTATGTAACAGATGTAAAGTTGTTAATAAACTATTTTCTGTTTCTATTTCTAATGTAAATAGCTTGTAAACAAAACAAACATTGCTCTATTGACTATTGTCAATGCCCAGTAATATTCAAGGTCTTCGCTTATTGACTTATCTCTATGAAATATCAGTGCATCAATATATATGAACAAAGCATCGCCGAATCTATAAAAAAAGGTGCGATAAAATTAAATGGTATCTTCGAGAAACGTGACGTCATCTAATTAATTGAAGACATGAGTGGATGAAGTGAGTAACTTACATTTTACAACTTAAGAGCAATCCTTCGTTTTTTTCCTCATAACTTGAACAAACCTTGTAATTTACCTACTTCATCATCTAGCTAATAATAATTGAAACTTGTTATTCGGCACTTAACGCGACATATTCTAGTAGTAATGCTACTAAGCCTGCTGACTCTAAATACATTGGAACACAAATGTTGGACAATTCGAGGGTAGTCGTAGATCAGACCGCCCAGTGCAAACGAAGACGTAGCGCTCTTGCAGTCCCCTCGTGACCACTACGAGTACGTAGTATCCCTAAGTAGTATGTGGTGACCACGGTAAACGGTTGTTGCAACACAGCCGAAAAGTCGAGAAAAAAGTATGTAGCAGCATTACTACTCGAATAAGTCGCATTAAGTCCCGAATAATAGGTATTATTCGGGACTTAATGCGATAAAGTTTCAATCATAAATCATAATGCATCGCGAAAGTTTAAAAGTTCATAATATTAGCTAATTATAAATCAAAATAAATGTGGATTATATGTATAGCTAGATACATATTAGAATCCACATTTATTTTGATTTCAAATCATTTTACCGGTCCTAATCCGGCAAAACCGGCCTCCATTTATTTATGCAAAAAACAACTGTTTTCAAATTGATACTTACCCACTTCATCCACTTATGTCTTCTGCAATTCTGGTAAAGCCTTTTCAAGGACTATTTTATATTTTCCCATCTACGTCGGTTGATAATTATTATTTTGACTGCCTTTATGATGCTATCAGGAATAAGGCTTCTTACAGACGAACGGTACTTGTCGACGGCACGCTTCGACAGCATGCGTTGACGGCACGCGTCGACGGCAGTCGGCGGCACGCTTTGAAGGCAACCGGCGGCACGCGTCGACTTTACTCGACGGCAGTCGCTGGATTTTTTTCATTGATTTCTCTGTGACACGTGTCATGTCAACGGCTGCCGTCGACGCGTATGCCATCGACGCATGCTATCGACTGCCGTCGATGCGTGCCGTGGTTAATACAATTAAAGTCGAAATAATTTAAGGTGGCACCAGCAGTCATTGACCTTTCTAGTCTAGGAGCTATGTGAAAAATGCTCGCGCTGTATTCTGTTAACTTTGGAAATAAACGGAACTCTTATCAAGACGCATATTATACTTAAGAATTATAATATATTATAATTTAATTATAAAAAATATATAGATTCATCGGAAAACCTCTATGGTAATCACCAACTAGTTATGAGTTCAAATCGCCAACTTCCAACTATTTATGAATCGATATCGCTCTTAGACTAGAATCTAACATCTGTCACCTTCATTGTCAATCGCGGTTTGTAAACAAAACGATTAAATATGACAAGTTTTTCGACTGGGGGTCAACGACCGCTACGGACAGAATTCGGCAATTTGAATATACAGACGAACGGCATTTGTCGCCGACACGTACCGGTGTTCGTCTGTAAGCGCTCTGATGTACTAGTTGTATTAACATTATAATTTTATTTGATTGTGTTTGTCTTCTTCAAACACAATCGAATAAAATTATAAAGCGGTCTTCTCTCAATTAAAGTCTGCGATCTTTACCGCTGAATTAATTCAGATATATAATATTTTAGCACTTATACGGTTTCCGTGATGTTCAGAGGGGACATAATATACGGGGAACACCTCTGCATTATATCAGTTTTATGTGGTAAAGTAGGAAAATTATACATGCAAACAATGGGAATTCCTAGAACCTCCGATCGAAGGATTAATAGTGTGGAGTAAAAATAATATAATTAAGTACCTAAATCTATTGGTAAATCCATTAGTGGATTCTCAATGTTCTCATTTTAAATTAACGGACCCAAATTTATAAATAGTATGTAATTAGGAATTCTTAACGACTTTGTGTGTTTTCCAGATTTTAACTGTGATTTGACTAAAACGACCGTTGATAGTGGGCTAGCTTTAGGTTGTATAGCAAACACGACCTTATTATTATATTCTTAGGTATTAAGCATCTAATTCTTTAAAAAAATCGACGCTCATAGTGGCAATAGAATAGCCATAGAAAGTTCGTAGCACTCTCGTAGCTTTCGCTACGTCACGCTACGTGCATGTAATAGACATCAACGCGCTTTCAAAATAAAATTATTTAATTTTATATCAATAAAAATATTGATTTAAAAAAATACGAATGGATCTATTTACTTTATTAATTTGTTACTTACTGTTATTCCGCAACTTTTTGGATTTTATCTTTTATATCTTTGGTGTGGGAAAAATCCTTCATTTCTTAGTATAAGAGCTTACAGTTATATTTTGCATCAAAGGAAAACGTGATGATAAAATAAGAAACATGTTTAATTATATGCCGCTGACTCATTAAAATTGTTCTGCATGCAACCTTTTTGCTACGGGAGTCTGGAGGAAAAAGTTAACTTAGCTATTAAAAATGTCGTTTTTATTAACAAAGTAACTGCCACTTAAAAAGTAGTGTAATGAGCGATTACACTACAGACTACTGCATTTTATAATTTTGTCATTAGCAGGATTTTTATTAGTGTTCACATGATTTAACTTTTTGATCAAACCATAACAATCTGCAAAGAAACGAGACACATTATTTATGTTTATAATAGTAAAACTATTAAGTCAAAAAACATGTTTAATGGTGTTTCTCTGGACTCTGCCCTTCTGAAGTTCAATCAACTGTACAGAGGTGATTGGCCACATCACACCCTAGAATTAACACCTCGTCCCGCGATTCCTATATTTCATTCTTTTTCGTAAACGGACAATACTGCCACACTAAGATAGGAACAATTATTACGTAACTGTGATTAAATAAAGATTTTCACATAAACCCTATACATATTATCTGTCAAACTCTTCAATAAATTGAAGTTTATTCATGGTAAAAAGGTGTATACATACGGCCGTTTGACATTTAGACAACCTGGGATTTAAAAGTTGTTGATCATGCTTTACTTCTTTTGTTTTTAATTTATGAAAGAGAGAAAGAAAGGGAAGAAAGTTTTTGTAAAAATCATATCTTTTTCTCTCGTTGTACTCGAAAAAAATCTGTATAAAAGCTTGTTTTTGTAAGAGCTTTTGTACTTAGAAGCTACAAGTTCAATTGTATTGGTAACTAGATGATCCATTGAACTCCGTATCACTTACCTAATATAAACCTTCCCTGGACTTCCACGAATATTTCAAGACTAAAATTAGCCAGGTTCAGCCGTTCTCGAGTTTTAGCAAGACTAACAAAAAAACATTTTTATTTATGCCTATAGAAGAAATAATTTTTGTGTATATTAGCATTGCTGGAATAAATTATAACTCAATTTGTTAACTACCTCTGCATTAACTATAAGATGTGGCCTTTTGTGAACCTATCAGAGAAGTTGATTCCTATGCAGATAGGGGACCTACGTAGTTTGGTTGCGACTTGCGTTACGTTAACGGTCAAACCTAGCCGACAGATCACAATAATCAATAGGTAATAATATTGAATTGACATATTCGACCAAAGAACGTTGATCTATCAACTGCATAGGAATCAACTTCCTCGATGGTACATCACGTGTACAACTGTACAGTCGGCGATATATCTGCAGGTGTATAACCATTAATCTTATAGCTAAGGTTCAAATTTGTACATTTTTTGATTATTGCACTTCCTGGGAATTTGTAGAGTACTTATGTATCTACGTCTAATAGTTTTTGCTATCGTTTTTTTTAGATGATAAAATTTTAACTTAGCGATATCTCTATTTATGATATGCTCGATTATTGTACAATGTATTATTTATATATTATTATTCATTGTATAGTGTTTATATCTATAATTTATTTAGCAAAGCGTTTTTAAAGCCGCTGCTTTAATCGTTGTAGTAAACTTCTCTTTCTTTTAAGTTTTATTTAGTTTTTATCTTTAGGTGTCTTTCTTTAAATAAATTTAAATACGGAAACTCTACAAACACAAAGTTTATATTATGATAAGATTTTGATTACTTAGAACGTTTATTCTTCCTTAACTTGATATATTTTTTAACACACTAGATGACCCGTGAACTTCGTATCACTTAACTTCTAAATTTTCTCACTTACCTTATAAACCTTCGTTGGTTTTCACGAAAATTTTAAGACTAAAATTACCCAAATCGATTTAGCCGTTCTCGAGTTTTAGCGAGACTAACAAATTTTTAAATTATAGATAAATTATATAAAAAACTTACCGTAGCAAGCCTAGCTGCGACTGTCAAGTTGATTTTCACAGTTATAGACTTAACACTTTCCCACGGCTGTATTTTCAAGCGTCCATACATTCCATTCTGGTCACTCACATACTCGAATATTTCGGGACAAGGGGAGGACTGTCCGTAAACTACGGACAAACCTATGGTCACCACGACGAGTCTGAGCATTTTGCGGGAGTCACCGACGCGTGCGCATTTTCTGCCGTTCACCCACACAATAACGTGTTTTGAACTTCAATCGAGGCTCTTAACGCGTCTCGTTAGGTAATGCCCCTTTTTCCAGCGACGAGCCCTACTTACATGACAAAAGGAATTTTCAAATTTCTATTCATTTTTATATATATATTAATATCCACTAATATTAAATACCCAATAGCAATGCCAAAAGTGAGGGTTTTGGTGGGCTATTAGGGCCTGTTTTCTTCAACTGTAACCTAAAGCTATAATATTGTGTCTCCTAGCGGTTTTGCAAGTAGGTTTAATCCCTTAACAGTTTTTGCTCAGCGATGATGAATCAGTCAGTCAGTCAGGACATGTAATTTTATAAGTATAGATGTTTTCTCTTACACTTAGTATAGCTAAGCGGGCCCCTAGACCTACAATAATCCCCGCGTTCCATTTAACGTTAAAACGATCAAAACGCACAAAATGCCTCCTATTTTGAGTGTTTTGATAGTTTTTAAGAATTTTAACGCTAAATGGAACGAGGGGAATATAAAATTACAATTTATTTGACAATAGGATTGAAAGGTGGCGCGTACAACATTAGCCCATAGACGGTCAATAAAATTGTACAATATAATAATATAAGGACGTGATATTACGCAATAAAATTACCCAAAACATTTTACGCAAAAAAATAAGTATAGGTGTACCAAAATCTGATGGCAAAAAGTGAGAAAATAAATTGACTCTAGCAATACCGGGGTAATAGGAATAAAACATTTTCATCGTTTTTTATTCCTTATTTTGCAAAGATCTTTTTAGTTTCTTATGTCAATGTTATTTTGTGTGTGAAACATGCAAATATAAAAATTTATCCAATGATCAAGGATATTTTTTTAAATTTTGCTGTCAAAAATTGCCATCAGATTCTGGTAGACCTATAAGTAAAAATATAGTAAAAATTGTTTGTTAATTATCTTCGGACTACCATCGAACACGAACGGTTCCGTACCGCAAAAAATAGGTGTAACGCGGGGGTTTTAAAAAATCGGGTACATCCCTAATGCATCACTGTTTGTCATCCCTATAAACCCCTCCCCTCCCGCGCCTCGGTCGCAACGGACCACTCGGGCGCCTATGCCTGGCCAGTGCGAAATAGACAAGCAAGCGGCGCGCAGCGATTTTCGCGTCTCCTCCGTTCACGCGATCCCCCGCGCCTCTTTTCGTTCATACCTGCGAGGTTATGTTCCCGCTAGATTCTTGTTTTCGTTTCTCTGTGCGTATATATATTGTTATATCCGTAAAATTGTAATGCTTGTGTTTAAAATAAACGATTTATGAACAAAAGTGTTAAACTGGCGCCCATACTAGTGGCTCGAATCCCGCGGCTCGGACATTAATTTTACGTACATAATTACGTTAAATCGTGTAGGTAAATACCTAACCCGCTTGTGTGGCAGAAGCACGGACCTCCTACGTGATTACGATGACGAGAACACGACAGGACGCGCTCCGGCATCGTCAACAAGATGGCGACGGCACGCCAACCGAGACCGGCGACGAAGACACTACCGGCGAGTTCGGACGCGCTGAGCAACCTGCGGAAGGCACGAGGCAACCGCAAGCACCAGCATACCAGCTCACCGAGCAATTTCTGTCTACGCTGGTAGATAGCATCACACGCGCTCAAGCTGAAGCGAACAGAACCCTCATCAGCTCACTGATGACATCCGCCGGAGACTTCAGGGCTTCCACCCCGGTGGCTTCGACGTCCTCAGCATGCGCGCCCGGCGGCAACTTTACGAAGTGCACCGCCAGATTCGACGGGTCATCCCATGACGGCGAAGTATTGGAGGCATTCCTCGACGCCGTCGAGATATATAAGGACTGCGCAGCCGTCAGCGACGAGCATGCTCTCCGTGGATTACCAATGCTCCTGGAAGGTGACGCAGCGATATGGTGGAGAAGCGTCAAGTCGTCGGTGGCGACGTGGCACGACGCGCTCGCCCGACTCCGTGCAATCTACGGCGTCGCTCAACCGGCATACAAAATATTTAGACAGATTTTCGCGTCCGAACAACAAGATAACGAACGCGCCGAAGCTATGTTGTGTAAAGTGCGCGCTTTATTCGCTAAGTTGCCCTATAAAATAGACGAAGTTATGCAAGTAGATATGTGTTACGGTTTGTTATGTAATAGGCTTAAGAAAAGAGTGCCCCGCGAGTCTGTAAATAGTCTAGATGAGTTACTATGTAACACGAGGATCGCGGAGGATAACATGAAGGAATATCAAGTAAGTCCCGATATTATTAAATCACGTAAGTCGCAAACTATACCTATTTCTACTGGCCAGCGCCCCGCGCGATCCAATTCGCCTTCCACGAGTACTTTCGCTCCGCGTAATAAAAACAGGCCGCGTTGCAGCTATTGTAGAGCTTTCGGTCATATTAGTGACGAGTGTCGTAATCGCGAGAAAACTTTCCAAATAGGTAGCAAGGGCAACGACCCCAGTTATAGTTCACCTAAAGTTGTCCGATGTTATGGTTGCGGTAAGATTGGTGTCGTGAGGGCGAAATGTGATGTTTGTAACCCGGGAACGTCGACTTCGATGCCGACGAAAAAAGAAGGGGCGGGGCTCAATAGCGCGACATTTAATACCGACTCGAATTATAGTGATGTTACGTCGAGTTGCGACTTTTGTTATTATACTGATAAGGGTAGTGACACACATGTGCACCTAGGTAGTACAGTCGCGTGCGAAAATTCATCGCACCCTATGGTGAATATTCATGTTATGGGTCGTAACGGTGTGGCAATAGTCGATACGGGTGCTACACATTGCATCGCGAGTCCTATGTTGCACCAAATTTTAGTCGACGCGGGAGTACAATTTAAAGAATCCCGCCGCGTTGTACGTTTGGCTGACGGGTCTCAGATGCCGCGGGACTTGTTGTCAGCCGAGGCCACAGTCACGATCGAAGGTCGTGAAGTAACGAGTGAGTTCCTGGTGCTGCCCGGGCATGAGACTAGAACACTTTTGGGTGTCGAGTTCTTGTCCCGGGCCGGTATGGTACTGGATGTTGCTCGAGGTAAGTGGACGTTTGCGGATGATCCCGAACGTTTGTATGACTTTGTATATACCTACTCCCTTACATCAGCTGACACGGAGCTGTTGCGCGCCAACACCGCGCAGCTCTCGTTGCGCGAAGATGAAGGAACGGAGTTGTCAGAGGAGGAAAGGCGCACTCTGAACGAATTCATCAGTGACAGAGCGGCCCAATTTGCGCGCCACGGTCCTGCCACGGAGTTCGCCACCCACTGCATAAAGGTGAGTCCAGACCAGGAACCCATTGCTAACCCGCCATATAGGATGTCCCAGAAACGGAAGGAGGCGTTGCAGGGAGAACTGGACAAGTTACTACGTGACGACGTTATCGAGGAATGCGAGTCCCCTTGGGCCTCGAACGTTGTCTTCGTGGCCAAGAAGGATGGAAGCTTGAGGATGTGTGTGGATTACCGGAAGCTCAACGCGGTAACCGAGCCGGACCGTTACCCACTCCCGCGCATCGAGGACATCCTGCACGCAGCTAAATCCAGCAAATATATGACAACCCTCGACCTCAGGTCAGGGTACCATCAGGTCAGCCTTTGTCCTGAGGATCAGGACAAGTCAGCATTCACAACGCCGCTCGGAACCTTCAGATTCAAACGGATGCCGATGGGCCTACGGAATTCCGGGGCCACTTTTCAAAGGTTGATGGACCGGTTCCGTTCAAACCTGAAGGGAGTGGAACTGCTGTCTTACTTGGACGACTTGGTTCTCCTGTCACCAGGTCCCTTCGAGAGGCACCTGGAGGACCTGAAGGCCGTCTTCGACCGGCTGGCCTTATTTAAGCTACGGGTCAATAGAGACAAAAGTCATTTCGCGCGTGAGTCGGTCAAGTTCCTGGGCCATGTTATCGTACCAGGCGGAATCCAGGTGGATCCGGACAAAACCGCAGCTGTAGATAACATGCTGGTGCCCACAAATGTGAAACACCTTAAGTGTTTCCTGCAGACGTCGAGCTGGTTCCGACGTTTTATACCGAATTATGCAGAGATTGCACGGCCACTCACTAACCTCCTGAAGAAGACGAGCGTTTGGCGATGGGACGCTGAGCAGCAGGAGGCGTTCGAGCGCATTAAATCGCTCCTCGTATCCGCTCCCATATTGCGTCAGGCAGATGAGGCAAAGCCGTTCGTCCTCTGCACTGACAGTAGTGGATATTGCCTCGGGGCCGTTCTCATGCAGGGGGAGGGCTCAGATGAGAGGCCGATCGAGTACGCAAGCCGACTTCTCACCAGCGCCGAGAGGAATTACTCGACGACTGAGCGGGAGGCTCTAGCTGTCGTGTGGGCCTTGTGTAAGTTCCGCGGTTATGTGGAAACCGCGAAGGTTATTGTTAGAACGGATCACCAGCCCTTGCGTTGGCTGATGAGTCAGAGGTCACCTAGTGGGCGACTGGCCAGGTGGGCCCTAACCCTGCAAGAGTTCGACCTCAGTATTGAATACACACCCGGACGTTCAAATGTGGTCGCGGACACGCTGTCGCGGCCTGTTTGTTCGCAGGACCCGGTGTGCGACGTATGTCTCACCGTTGTTGATTTGCCGAAACGGAGCAGTGGTGCTGTCCGTAACAATCAGCTAATGGACCCAGAGGTTCGCAAGATTATTGAGGACTTGGAGTCCGACGAACCCTCTAGGGGGAGACCGTGGTCCGACCGCGGATATACACTTTCCGACGGAATCCTTTATAGGTACAGTTTGGAGTCCGACGACGGAGAAGACGCATGTTTGGTTGTGCCCGAGCACGAACGCAGGCAAGTGATGGCTAACTTCCATGATGCACCTACAGCAGGTCACTTCGGAGTGGAACGCACCTTAAGCCGCGTTCGGTCTCGCTACTATTGGCCTGGCATGCGCACGTTCGTGACGAATTATATTAAAGAATGTGTCCCCTGCCAGAGGTATAAGGCCGACAACCGGAAACCAGCGGGGCTGCTGCAAACCCCTGCCGTGTCAAGGAGGTTCGAGGTTGTCTCGGTGGACCTATTCGGCCCATTGGTTGAAACCCAAAAGAAAAACAGATGGATCCTGATCGTGGAGGACGTCTGCTCGCGCTGGGTGGAATTGTTTCCACTCGAGAATGCCACCAGTGTCGAGTGCGCGCAGACGATGGCTAACGAGGTGACAACGGCGTGCAGTTTGTGAGCGAGGTTATGCAGCAGGTTTGTCATGTTCTAGGGATCGACCAGTCGCTCACGCCATTCTACCATCCGGAGGCCAACCCGATCGAGCGAAAGAACAGGGACCTCAAGGCGCAACTGGCTATTCTTGTGGGCCAAGATCATAGCGCCTGGGATATACACCTCGCTGCGGTAAGGTTTGCAATGAATTCCGCCGTTACCAGTAGTACAGGGTACTCGCCAGCGCAACTAACCTTTGGGAGAGAGCTGCGAGCTCCTTCTGATTCCGCCACGGACATGAGGGCTATCTTGGAGGTAGACAACTTCGTCCCAGGTATCACGCCCTACTTAAAGAAGATGGCCGCGACTTTAGACGACGCCAGGGACACTCACGAGAGAGCTCAGGTCGTCCAGAAGGATAACGCCGATAAGAAGCGCAGGAAGCCTCCAGACTATCAGGTAGGTGATCTTGTCCTTCTGAAGACTCAGGGGCCAAACGATGCGGGGCGCGGACAGTCCGCAAAGTTCATTCCACGCCGTGACGGCCCATACAAAATCGGTAGCATTGCTAGCCCAACTACTTATATGTTGGAGAACATACAGACTGGGGGGAACGTAGGCAAATATCACGTTTCGCATCTCACGCCCTTCTCCGGTCAGGTAGAACCTCCCGTCAGGGAGAAACGCAAACGTGGAAGGCCGCGTAGGTACTTAGACGACTAGCCCAACTGCGAGGCGCTTAGTTAGGCTAGAGGGGGAGGATGTAACGCGGGGTTTTAAAAAATCGGGTACATCCCTAATGCATCACTGTTTGTCATCCCTATAAACCCCTCCCCTCCCGCGCCTCGGTCGCAACGGACCACTCGGGCGCCTATGCCTGGCCAGTGCGAAATAGACAAGCAAGCGGCGCGCAGCGATTTTCGCGTCTCCTCCGTTCACGCGATCCCCCGCGCCTCTTTTCGTTCATACCTGCGAGGTTATGTTCCCGCTAGATTCTTGTTTTCGTTTCTCTGTGCGTATATATATTGTTATATCCGTAAAATTGTAATGCTTGTGTTTAAAATAAACGATTTATGAACAAAAGTGTTAAATAGGTCAAAAATTGTGTTTTTGTATGGGAGCCCCCCATACAAAAACACAATTTTTTTTCAAGTACCTACACATTTAAAAAGTTTGTGTGCAGTTTATTTTCTTTGTACCTGTATATTTTGTAATGATATGAATATGTGCACAATAAAGTATATTTGTTTGTTTGTTTGTTTAACTGAGGATTTTGTGACAGTTGAAAGTGCCTTGACTCTCATAGAGTCTAAAATGTTCTAGAGTCTAGCGAATACCGTTCTTGAGTTACAGCCTGGAGACAGACAGACGGACAGACATCGAAGACTTTAAAGACATCGAAGTCTTAAGCCATACATGTTCAAATGCGCAAATACCTACAAATTCGCCAAGTGTGGTACTGACATTTGCCTATTTGTGCAAAGTTTGATAAACAAACTTTAAAGTTTGTGCGGCCTGCCATGACACGTCTTGTCACAGGCCGCACAAACTTTGGAGCAGTTGTAGATATTTTTATCCGAGTTAAAAAAAGGAAATTATCAATTCGACGCGTATGTATGTTATATTTCCAAAACTGTCCACTTTTTGTATACCTAATTATGTTAGTCTATTTTAGTATTTGAACAAATATGACAAACAAAAATGTATGTATATGTATGTATGTTTTTATGTTTGTGTTCGCATATCTCCGGAACTACATGTCCGATTTAAGTTATTATTTTTTTATGTACTTGGTAGTTGGTAGGTACCTATTGTTCAACTTAGGGATCACTACAATTTAGTAGGGTTAGTTCAGCCTTGTATGGGAATCTGAAATTAATTATTATAGTCAGAAATTTTTTTGCACCTGTTTAGGGGGGGGGGGGGGGGGGCATGAATAGCTTAAATTCAAAAACTCGACTAACCCCGACGTGTGCGTTAGCCGCAATATTGGTTTGAAGATCAAATCTTTTTTAGACAGTATATCTCCTTTATTTTATACTTATTTTTTTACGAAAATGATAAGAACTAAATTTGTTGTAAATTTAATTTTCTACATTTTGAGTTCTAATAATTTTCATTGTAAAATCAATATTTACGGAGATAAATGCAAAAAATAAGTCAAAGTATAATTTCGCTAAGTATGTCAATTATTATCGAATTTAGCGAAAATAATCGTAGAAACAAAGTTGTAGGTGATAGATCATTAAATTTCCTACAAATTTAAACCTTATGAATTTTTTTAGAAATAAATATTTAAGCTCCTACACCTATGGTAAATGTACCGGGACCTAAGCGACTGCATAAAACTGGATACCTATTTCTGATCATGAATTAGACCTTTTAACAATGAAGGGTCCAGTTCAAAAAGTACCTGAGTCCACTTTAATGTTTTGCGTAGGTAATCACAAAATTTAATTAATACATACTTTTTTTATATTAAAACGAATAATAAACCAGTTTGAACTATTGATGGTGCTTATAAAGCAAATTATAGGGGGTTCTTTTAAGTAAATATCTGATTTTGAAATTCTAATAAAGTTTATAAAAGAAAAGTATCGAAAATTTGATTGGACTTAAACGTAAATCTTTTGGACTTGGGGATTTCTTTATGGCACTTTATGGTTGGACTTAGGGATTATGCTCTAAAAATTTTAGGACTTAGAGAAATACACCCTGGTAACATGACTGTAAAAAAACACTGGTTTCCTTATAACTTCTGTTTAAATTATTCTTCTGCTTCATCTTTTGCTGCAGTATTTTTTAACATTTCACTTCAATCACAGCAAATTTCGGTATAAAGAATGTAGAAGTTGCGAAGACTGCGGCGCGGGTAGGTATGCGAGCTTGCCTATAACTTCATATAAAGAATTCGAAATGCGGCGACTGCGGTGCGTGCGGTGCGGCCAAATCTGCGTTCAGGCCTTTATATCTCGACTGCCGGCAGTATAGGGCGATTTCACACTGCGACGATAACTGTTGTGTCGTCTGCTCGGACGACAACGATATCGTCCGACGATATCGACACGATGTAAACCAACAGCTTGTCATGCGGTTAGGGGGCGTCCACAAATTACGTGAGGTGTTTTTTTTGACGCCCCCTTTCGCCTTGGTGAGATTTCGTGAGATTTTATTTAACCCCAAATCTAACATGAGATTTTTCAAAATGTGGGTTTCTTACGTAAACGTTTGGTTTGACAGTCAGTAGATTTTCTTTCGAACGAAGATCTTAACCGTAATAACGAATAAGCATACCTACAATTTGGATAAATGGACCAAAATAGTATTTATTTTGTTGAGAAAAATATTACATGAAATTTTCCGAGACCCCCCTCTCCCCAACGTGAGATTATAGGTCTACCAGAATCTGATGGCAATTTTTGACAGCAGATTTTCAAAAAATATCCTAGATCATTGAATAAATTTTTATATTTGCATATTGTTTAATACACAGATTAGTTGCTATAAGAAAAGGATCAAAATGTTTTATTTCAATTACCCCGGTATTGCTAGAGTCTAGAGTCAATATTTTATTTTCTTACTTTTTACCACCAGATTCTGGTAGACCTATTATAGATGAGATTTGACCCCCTCGGGCCCTCTCAACACCTCACGTAATTTGTGGACGCCCCTTAGTAGTATTGCGTCAGCAAAGGTGTGTCGTCCCGATATCGGCGCGACAATCTGTCGGCGACGATATAGTTGACTGCAATGACACAGTGTGAAAGCGTTTAGTAGTGATGTATGAAACTACCAGTCCGACGATATCGTGTCGTGTCGTTACCGTTGCAGTGTGAAAACGCCCATACTTACCGCCGCGCCGGTTCCCATTACTGATATTTTTGGGAACCGGCGCCGGCAGCGGAGGCACTCCCTAGAATAAAAAATAGTTTGTCCGTCCGTCTTATTTATATTATAAAAATTTAATTAAATTATAAAAATTAAAGGCACTCAAATAAAACAGATTGACGGCGTCCTCCACAAAATCGTCGTCCAATCTATCAGCCTTCTTTGCAACTGCTTTGCAATAACCATTATAACTGTGCCGTAAAATATTTGAAAACAAGTCTGGCAGGCATAGGTATAATAATATTGTACGGTATATATTTTGTGTTCCTGTTTGCGCACGTGAAAGTTTTCAAAAAGTTTTCTCAAACTTTGAAGACAATGTCTGGCGCCGGCTTTAGGGTCCTTTTTTACCCTTTGGGTTCCACGTACCCTAAAAAATTAATAGGATGAATAGGTACATACATAGCAACTAGCATCGCGGGAAAAATGTTTTTGTAGTGTTTTGGTGTAGCCAATTCTAATACTCAGTAATTTGTCAACGTGAATAATAATATTATTATTATCATTTCTTTATTCCTAAAGTATTATGATAATTTTGACTAAATATGTTGCAATAACTACATTTTTATGTATTCGTAGAATATTCCATCTATGTACGGTACCTATGTCCGGCAAAATATGTATTCTAATCTAACCACCAACTGTTTTTTTTTGGTATGGCAACATTTTCTTGTGGCCATTTAAAATTAAAAAAACATACTTGATGGACGTATTTTGTTGAGTTTCATTTTTTTAGCAATCGCTTGGAAGATGTGAAATGTTTATTGAAGCGACGTTTATATATTCTCATGAAATAGAAAATGGTAACGATTGTTGACGACTTGGATTCCTTAACTTTGCAAGAGCAAGTTTTCAAGGATGTCAAGTACTACTTGTCTGGCGATGTCTCTGAAAAGGTATGTTTTTGACGTGCATTCTTGTTTTTATTTTTATTTATGCATTGAATTGCTGTAAAACTGGTATTTCGTTTTATTGTACACGCAGATTATGCTACTGCTCCAGTCCGGCGGGGCCGAGAACAGAAAGTACTTCACGGATTACGTTACGCATGTAATTTGTGGTCAAAATGCCGTGGACACGGACGTCGAGGATGCCCAGGAGGTCTACCAGATACCCGCTGTGACTCAGAACTGGGTTCTCGCGTGTGCTCGTCTGAAGAAGCTTGCCAACCCTAACCCCTACTTTCCCAGTAAGAATAAGATATTCTCGAATGTGACTGCGTGCGTCTGTAAGGTGAGTGCCGCGGACGCCAAGGCATTATTCGCCCTCATCACATACAATGGTGGGAAAGTGAAGTTAAACTTGGACTCTCAGTGTACACATCTAATCTGTGGTGAAGCATCCGGCAAGAAGTACAGTGCTGCACTAGGCCAGCCCCGAATAAAAGTTGTGACTCCGGACTGGGTGTTAGAAAGCTTAAGGGCGAGAATACAGGCCGCGGTGGATGTTTTTCATCCCAAACTATTAGTAGTACCGCAGCCTCCTAAGCCAATGGATCGAATAAGCGCCATCACTGGATTTGATTTTGAGGAAGGTATTGCAAAGAATGAGGTACCTACACAGAACATGGCTGAAAACAAAGATGACAGTACACAAGCGCTTTTAGATAGATTAAAGCAGAGAATGCCATGGAATCACCCCCCTTCTACAGCAAATTCCTCATTGGCTACTTCTAATCCAAGTTCTATGGGATATGTTACATCTATGGCAACTTCTGGAATAATGAGTAAGTCTGTGCCGCAAGGTATGGTCACTCAAAACTTACAGATACAGGGAACTCAAGCAAATACTGCTCATTTAATGCAGAAATTTGGCCAAAATACTATTGTGTCACAAGCGGGTATGCAAAATCAACAATCTGCATTGTCCCAAGGCTATGGGCATCAGCAGCACCAACAGATTTCTCAGCAACAACTCCACCAACAACAGCTTCAGCAACAACAGCAGCATCAACAACAACAACAACAACAACATCATCAGCAACAACTTCAACAACACCAGCAACAGCAGCACCAGCAACAGCAGCAACAACAACAACAACAACCGCATGGACTCTCTGCAATTCAGATACAACAACAAAAAGTCCTTCAACAACATCAACTGAGAATGCAAATGCTACAGCAAAAAATGGGTACCCAACAGAACCAACAAGGGTTTGTGCAGTCTGGTAACCAAATGAACCAAAATATATCTGGACAAATTCAACAACACATTCAAAATACTCAGCATGGTATTCAACAGAATCAAACACAATCTTCCATGACTTCTGCTCAACAGCAAATTGAAAATATTAGTCAAATGCTCAGCCAGAGTGCTAATAACTTACAGCAACAACAACAGCAGCAGCAGCAGCAACAACAACAACAACAACAACAGCAGCAACAACAACAACAATTAGGTCAGCAGAGCATGGGCTTGAAACAGGGCCTGACCTTAAGTCAACAAAATGCTGTTCAAAATATTGCACAACAGCTTGCACAATCTACACAAAATTTACAACAGAGCTTGAATGCCAAGCTTAATCAGAACCTGGGACAGTCACAAGTACTTAATCAGCAAATATTGAGTACAGGACAGCAAATTTCATCCCAAAATCAGGGTATGATGCAGCAACAAACAGTTCAGTCAATGTCCAATCAACAGAATGTTAATTTGGGTGTTCTTAACCAGCAGAATCTTGCATCCTCTCAAGCACAAACAGTACAAGGTGGACAATTGGGCCAACTGGTAGGGAACACCACACAGCAGTCAGTTATTGGACAACAGATACAAACACAGCAGGGGTCAAATGTTCCCGTACAAGGTGCATGGAGACAGCAGGTGCAAATGGTCCAGAATGTTCAGGGGCAGCACCAGATCATACGAAACCCGATGCAACGCAGCCCACAGGTTATACTTCAACAGCAAATAATGCAAACTCAGCAGCAGGGGCTTATAAGTAACCAACAATCTCAGCTGAGTCCCCAGCACCCCATACAACAGGGGCAACAGCAAATTCTACAACAATCCCTCGGCTCGCAGGGTCAGACTCATCATCAAATTTTGGTGCAAAAGCAGCAGCTTCTTAGTGGCTCAGGTCAGCAACAAATCGTCCAAGCACCCCAGCAAGTCCTCATCAATCAGCACGGCCAGCAGCAGATACTGGTTCATGGAAACCAGCAGGTCACCCTTCAGGGTGGCCAGCAGCTGGTATCTCAAAATCAAATGGTGCACCAAAGTGGGCAGATTGTTAATCAGGGTGGGCAACAAATAATCACGCAAGGAGGTCAGCAAGTTTTGTCCCAGAGCGGCCAGCATGTGATCACGCAGCAGGGCCAGCAGCACCAAGTCGTGATACAAACCCAGTCCTCCCAGCAGCTCGTGGCACAGTCCGGTCAGCAGATAATCGGCCAGAATGTTGGACAGAATCAGCAAGTTCTCACCCAAGTGCCTCAGTCGCCGCAGCCCGGCTCACAGAATATACAGCAGATAATAACACATAGCGGTGGCCAACAAATAGTTTCGCCGGGTGGCCAACCCATCCTTCAGCAAGGTGGCCAGAATGTTTCCTGGCAGCAGCAACAGCAGTACCTGCAGCAACGCCAACAGATTGGCCAGCCGGGATCTGTCGGACCCAGGGTGAGGATCTTTTTGTTATCACTTTTGCATATAAGTAATTCATTGCATTATTAGCACTTTTGTAACTTCACTTAAGCACTATAACCCGAAATAATGCATTCTAGTAATAAACTTATGTAGCCTCTGCTAATCCTGAAGTTTTAAGTGCACTTAATTTATCATAACATTCATAACAAATTAATTTTATAAAATAATTTTAACAAAGTGTGACTGTTATTTTATTATAATATATTTTAATCAAAAATAATACTTCCATCACATAGTTTTTCACTGGCACATAAAATAATAGTCGCACGACATTAACCAGTCTTCACCAATGACTATTGCACCTTTATAATACACATTTATCACCTCTGCTCCTCTCATTGTTAAGGTATTGCAGGTGTCGTGGTCGGCGGGGGCGGGCGGGCGGCAGCTCATCCACCTGGACGCGCAGACCCACGCCCACCTGCAGCAGATGGACCCCCAGCAACGCGCCATCTTCGTCGCCCAACTCCAGAAGCGCCGCCAGCTGAGCATACAGCGTGCGCAGGCGCTCGCACAGCAACAGGTATTTATCTAATAATATCTATATTCTATACTAAATGATGCCGACATATTAACCACTCGCGCGTCGCACTCGCGCCATCCCCAGTGCCGACCATCGGCAGGTGACGCTTGACTAGTTAATGGCACCGACAAAATGGTACATGAAATTAAAAAAAAAATATGGTAACTTCCTAACACATCAAGCGGGGATGAATTTATTTTTTTCGCGTCCACCCCATTGTTTGGGGTGTCATTGGATAGGTTTTTTTTTAAATATTATGAGTATTCATGGATAGATAATTTTCCGTGATCCGTTTGTGAAATATTAAGTTATATTAAGAAATTTAAAACAACCCCCACCAAACAACTTTAAAAAGTAATGAAAATATAATATTTACTGCCTTTATAATTCCTAACTTGTGTAAAGTAATATTTTAGTCCATAATTGTTGTCAAGGTGTGTCGGGGGACCGCCAAGTAAACTACAACATACAACCACCAAGTCACTGACTATCTCGATTGTTTGCTATGAATTGATTGTGAAATGAAATCAAACATCTACATTAGCGGTCCCCCGACACAACTTGACAACAATAATGGACTAAAATATTACTTTACACAAGTTAGGAATTATAAAGGCAGTAAATATTATTTCATTACTTTTTAAAGTTGTTTGGCGGGGGGTTTTTTTAAATTTCTTAATTTAATATTATTTCATACTTTTTAAACTTGTGTTGGTTATAGTGCAGAATAATTCCTATCAACAGAATCATAAGTATTCTCATGATTACCCTATGTATGTCCCTTTCGATGAGGCTGTTAATATGAGCCCAAACATGAAACCTCCACTTTCCTCCACACATACGAAGCTCGGTTCCTATAGAATCCAGGTGATGCTGCAGCAGCAGCGTGTAAATATTTACTGTTTGTCTACTTCTTACTGGTTGTCGCAATTAAAATGAGCCCAAACACGAAACCTCTACCTACTCTAAGTTGGCGAGGAGTTGGATAATATCCTATTGATTACCAGGTGATGGTGCAGCACCAGGCCAACTTTCCATTATTATGTGTATACTAATATTGTATATTCACAAATGTCACGAACTAGAATGAAATATAAAACCCATCAAAAGACTATAAGTTGCTAACGGCCTTTAATGAACCAGATAAACCCCGATTGTCCAGCACTGAGCAGGCTGATGATGATGAACTATAGCTAAGAACACTCCCGAACATATCAGCTTTCAAACAAAAACACTAGATCAAAATCGGTCCACCTGTTTGGATGCTACGATGCCACGGACATGAGCCAGATAAACCCTGATTGTCCAGCACTGAGCAGGCTGATGATGACGAACTATAGCTAAGAACACTCTGGATCAAGTCAGCTTTCAAACAAAAAAAACTAGATCAAAATCGGCCCACCCGTTTGGATGCTACGATGCCACGGACATGAGCCAAATAAACCCTGATTATCCAGCACTGAGCAGGCTGATGATGATGAACTATAGCTAAGAACACTCTCGATCAAGTCAGCTTTCAAACAAAAAAAACTAGATCAAAATCGGTCCACCCATTTGGATGCTACGATGCCACGGACAGATACACACACAGAAAAACAGACAGACAGACAGACACGTCAAACTTATAACACCACTCTTTTTTGTCGGGGGTTAAAAATGGAAAAAATCGTTATGGGCCAGTGTCCGGGTTCTATCAATTAAATGGTGGCTTCTGGAAATGTGAAAAAATTTACGGGAGTAGGAAATATGCCGAATTTAATCCTTCGATCGGGGATTCTAGGAAATGCTATTGTATTCTATTGTCGCGATCACCGGTGCTCGTACGGGCTTGTTGTGTTAAAAGGAAAACTATCACGGCTAAGAAGACTTCATATGTTATTGAGTAATATTCGATCAACTAAAAAAATGTATTCGGCGAAGTATAAAGGAACTTTTCGTTCCAATTTCTTTGAAAGTAACTGAGATGATCTATGCCCCCCCTTATATAGAATCCTGGAATGAGATGAACCGTTTCACCTCACTTGATCTTGAAATTGGTCTAACTCCTAAAAATGCTTTCACTCATACAAACCTTACCATAGTACCTGCTGTGCTCATCTGCACTTTCTTTTTAAAGATAAAATAAACATTTTCTTAATATATGAAGTTTTCATCATGTTAATTAAATATTTCACTTATGAACATTATCAATGTATTCCTTAGAAACATAATGCTTCACATATAGAAATACTAGTTGACGTCCGCAACTCCGTTGCGCCAAAACTCGTTTATCGCGCGGGAACCGTACAATTTTCCGAGACAAAATGTATCCTATGTCCTTTCCCGGGACTCAGAGTAACTTCATGCCAAATTTCAGCAAAATCGGTTCAGCGGTTTGAGCGTGAAGAGGTAACAGACAGACAGACAGACACACTTTCGCATTTATAATATTAGTATGGATTTAAAAAAATTATTTAACATTTCAGCAACCCGGTGTAGTGTCGGGGTCTCCCGGAGCACCATCGCCGGCACCTCAGAGTGTCACCTTCATCCGCAGCCAGCTGCCCCCTGGCCTCACCCAACAGCAACAGGTAGATAAATGACCACGCAACCGCTTGCACTCAATCACCTCTGCTTGTACACTAAGAATAAAATATGCTTTTTTAATTCTTTAAAAATAAACTAAGAATAATTGTTCTTTTTTAATCTTTCAAAATTCTGCTTGTTATTTTTTAAAGTGTTATGTTGTCAATTATTATTGTTAAATTAAATGCTTGTGTTTTTTTTTAGATATGGTTTTGTTGCTTTTTTTATAATTTTTTTTTGTTTTCATTTAGGCATGGCAATAAAGGATTCATGGCAATAAAGGAGAATAATTAAAACATGCTGGTTTTCATTTTACACTTTTAACTAACTAATAATAAATATATCATTTACTAACACATATTTTCTATTTTTCCTGATTTCCGGAAAATTAAATTCCATTGCACACGCTTCACTAACACAATTTGCAGCAAATGCGACACTTTTGTTTATATGTATACATTTTTTATGTAAGATATTATCAGATTCAAAAGCTCCTATGACATGTGCTAGAGTATGATAGAAACAAACAAAACTCATAAATGAAGAAAAAAAGTCAATTGAAAAAAAAATGGCCAAGTGCGAGTCGGGTTCGCTCACCATGGGTTCCGCACCGTTACAGAGAGAAATCAGAAAGTATGCAAAAAATTGTGTTTTTTGTATGGGAAATATTTATTTTATTTATATTTTATTATTAATAATTTAATTACTTGAAATATAATTAATGATTTACTCTAGCTATAGCGGTTCTTGAGATACAGCCTGGAGACAGACAGACATCGAAGTCTCATGAATAGGGTCCCGTTTTTACCCTTTGGGTAGGGAGAACCTAAAAAAAGGAGACATATGAACAAAACATATAAATAAAAAAAAAAAATTTTAACAAGTTATAATTTATGATAACCCTTACATACACCAAGGTAATATATTTTTTTATTTATTTTAAAGTGTATAAACGATTGATGTTGTTTATGTATGGAGTACTTGTATTCAGGTGCAGTGGCTGCAGCAACAGGGCGCTAGAACGGCGACCATTCCCTCGCAGACCGCACAACCGCCCCACTCACCTGGTGAGTATATTGGAAGCATATGGGTCATTTTATGGGCCCAACATAAATATTTTCTTTTATATACGACCCACAGTGTGATAAAAACCTCGATTTTGTTTCACCTCGTTTTTCATTCAAAATACTATAGTTGATAGCCATATAAACATTAGAGTTGAACTCCGAGATCGATATTCTTAGTAGTTATTTTTTTAAAGAGTGTCAAAGTTGGCATTTTTCCGGGTCAAAATTTGAATAAAAATTAATTTAAAAAAAAACTAATCAAGTGACATTAATTTTGTTTATCCCAATTGAACAAGCACTTAATACTTTACTTTTTCTGCAAATTTGGTTAACCTACTGTGATCAAGTAGGGAGATATTTATTTATTTAATAATTTTAGTTTTTCATTTTTAATTTCGCGATTAGATCGAGTTAGAAAAAGTTTTAAGCATGAAACTATAGTGTGAGTAATCCTTTATCAATGTTATTAAAAATCACACTCTAATAACCTGTCAGAAGTTATATCCAATTTAATTATATTTTTTTTTAAATTCGGATTTTTTGTACCTAGGGTTGTCACTAAAGGTCTCTTGTTTGGTTTATCCGGTTGATACGCAAATTCGCAATCGATATCCTATTCGAAAAATATCAAGATCACGTTTAGGTAGGTCTAATAATAAAAAATCTAAAAACTGAAAAAATATAACGTAAACTAATGATTTCATATGCCCAAACAGTATCAAATCAGTAATCACCTCCTGATGTAGTCGGGGAAAATAAAATATCAACATTAGTGACAACCCTAGGTATAAAAAAATCCGAATTTTTATTAAAAAAAATTGAATTGGATATAGCTTCTGACATAGTGGTTATTAGAGTGCGATTTTTAATAACATTGATAAAGGATTACTCACACTATCGTTTCATGCTTAAAACTTTTTCTAACTCGATCTAACGGCGAAATTAAAAATGAAAAACTAAAATTATTAAATAAATAAATATCTCCCTACTTGATCACAGTAGGTTAACCAAATTTGGAGAAAAAGTAAAGTATTAAGTGCTTGTTCAATTGGGATAAACAAAATTAATATTTCTTGATTAGTTTTTTTTTAATTAATTTTTATTCAAATTTTTGACCCGGAAAAATGCCAACTTTGAAACTCTTTAAAAAAATAACTACTAAGAATATCGATCTCGGAGTTCTACTCTAATGTTTATATAGCTATCAACTATAGTATTTTGAAAGAAAAACGAGGTGAAACAAAATCGAGGTTTTTATCACACTGTGCGACCTCTGTGGCTCAGCTGGTGAGCCCTTGGTAGCTCAAACCGGGGGTCGCGTGTTCGAATCCCGCCGACGGAACAAAAATTTTTGCAAAGTTCCTGGGTCATGGATGTGTATTGACTATTGGATATGTGTATTGTATAGTATAAAAGTATTAAATATATTTCCGTTGTCTGGCCCCCGTAACACAAGTCCTTCAGGTACTAAGCACGGGGCCAGATTGACGTAGTGTGAAGCGGCCATAGATATAGATATATAGGGATGGATATTGGCTAAGTCTGTGGAATATGTTAAGAGTTATATCAATCTTCAAAATGTAAGAAGCAAGAGAAAGAAGCCTTGACCCCACAGCATTCCATGGCTACTAGCCATATTATATTATCATGATCAAAACGCATGGCGATACGACGTTCTGTTATTGTAAAATAAGGAGTTAGCCAAATATATTATGATATTCAAATCGTTGCGTTTTCAAGTCTACTTTCCTGATTTCAATTCGTGTTTTAGTTGTACGCGCGCCATCTAGTGTTGTGAAGTCAAATTTTTAAACAATATCTTAAAGTATTTTTTACTTACTTAACGTAACGTCACGATAAGCGAATGATAATATTTTTCAGAATAAATATGAATAAATTACAATACGCTAGTAACTAGTTAGTATTATAATACCCTAGTTACATGCCAGAAAAACTATTTTTACATGATTACCTTAAGCCCGCATTGCTGGTTTTAATGACTTTGATACATGGCTGATGACCTAAAAAGATTTAATATGTATTCCATAGCATTTGATGCATATTTTGTAAGCACATAATATATGACTTAAAGTATATTATGTACGATGAGTCGGCAAAGATTCTTTGCCGCAGATTTATTACTTTAAAATACAAAGATTTAGTAAAAAAACGAGATAACATTTTTAAGGTCGCGTAATACTTGCAAGTGCTTGCGTTTAGAAATTTTGATATTCAATACGGCCTCATACATAGTGAACGATTGACGTATCAAACGGATATTATAATTTCAAAACGGCATAAATACATCTAAGCCGGCGTCTTTTATTTGCGTCAACTTTTATACTTAGTTTGTGATAAACTCCCGGACAAACGCTATGTAGTTAAGACGATATTTGAAAATGGAATATTACGATTTTGACTGTAAGTTTTTTTTAATCT
Source organism: Polyommatus icarus (assembly GCA_937595015.1). Classification (NCBI taxonomy): domain Eukaryota; kingdom Metazoa; phylum Arthropoda; class Insecta; order Lepidoptera; family Lycaenidae; genus Polyommatus; species Polyommatus icarus. Next base: position 18,881,587 of record OW569327.1, on the reverse strand, counting down.
ATATTTTTAAGAAGCTACAAAGTTAAAGATAATATGTCAGTATCTAATATTCTGGTATTTTGAGTTAAAAATATTTTCATATTGTAATTACAAAGAATCTGTGATAATACCTACAAAGTATAATTACGTAAAATGTATTTATTTATACAGTATTATGTTCATTATGTTGTATAGTACTTAAATTTTTTATTAATATTTGAATTTTCTTACTTTTATTGTTTTAGAATAATTTGTTTTAATACTGTAACTTAATTAGGTAACGTTATTATAAATATTACTTTAGAGTTGTGTGGACTCTATTGATATAATAGCTTACAAAATATACCATCCTTAGACAATATCTAACTCCTTGAATCGGTAAGGTCAATCACCTCTTACAGTCGATGGTCAGGCGCGTTCGTAAAACGCCCGTGTGTGTTTGATATGTTCAGGGAATATTGAATTGAAATTTTCGCTTTAAAACTTTAAATATGCTGTATCTTTAGCTTTAACTTTAGGTTAGTTAGTAGACAGGTGTAAAAAATGTATGATATTACAATTATTGCGTCATAGCTAGATATGTAAATTATTGTTAGGTATATATGTACTTTTTTTAAGTGTTTTTTTTAATTAAGTACTTTAATATTTAATTATATATGGATTTCATTAATATTATAATATTCCTTCAGGCCCCGCGCGAGCATCGGTGATCGCGAGAATCGGTGATCGAAGGAATATTATGGATTTCGTTTTTTGTGGCGTTACTCCTTTCAAAGCCAAAGTAACGCCAGTGTGTGCTTTATGTGTATGTTTGCAAACGTAAATACGCATAACGCACTCACGTACGCAAAATACGCTCATGTACGCATTTAGTGCGTACGTTTTGTGCAATATTTACATTCTTTAAATTATTGTGCCTAAATCGTTTTTAGGGCTCCGTTGCCAATGGCAAAAGCGTGAACTTATGTATTAATTTTTTATTACATTAATTAGGGTCGCCCATATCCTTTGTTTGTCGCTTTTTACATATATTTTTTTCTCGTGAACTTTATGTATTTGTCATGTTATCGTGTATGTCTGTCCGTCCGATTGTCACAGCCACTTTTTTATTCAGTGAGCGGCGTGGCGGGCGCTACGGGCGTGGAGTCGCCGATGCAGCAGCTGCAGCGACAGCAGCAATACCAGCGGTTGCAGCAGTTACAGGCGCAGCGGGAGCACGCGCCGCACCACCACCAACCGCCCAAACAGGTGAATATTATTTCACACTAGCTGTCCCGGTGAACTTCGTGTCAGTTTAAAACCTTCCCGGACTTCTACAAATATTTTAAGACTAAAATCAACCCAATCCGTTTAGCCGTTTTCGAGTTTTAGTGCGACTAATACATTTGAAAATCCATTTTTATGTGTATAACTCTCTACAAGGAATACGTACACACCCTAAAGTATTATCGCTTATTTTTGTTACACCCTGTATAAGATCATACAGGGTGAACAAAACGACTCTGTATTATGTGTATGAGTTCCATGTAGAGAGTTCACTATGAAAGTAGCAGGCAGCAGCAATGAAGGAGTAACTTTTTCACTTTTGTATGGGCAAACTCATGACGCTCTTGCCCATACAAATAAAAAATATATATGCTTTTGGCGCTGCTACTTTGACAGTGAACTTCTCTTCAAGGAACGCATACACATTACACACCCTAAACTCTAAAGCCGCTATCCCCAACCCGCGGACCGCGGGCCGCATGCAGCCTGCCGGGACTTTATTTGTGGCCCGCGTGATGTTAAACAATTTTGAAATTCAAGGCCACCGGCAAAATAACGTAAAGTCTACGTGATAGTCGTTAAATTTTTCCATTTTTACATCGTTAATTTTGAAGAATGTTATGTTTATTTATTAAATTTCGATATTGTAATGCTATACTGAAGAATATTGAAGATATATGTAGCGTTTAATGGGTACAGTCTCATATTCGTTCAATATAGCAGGTGGCGCCTGTGACTCAGCACGTAGTGGCGCCGTTACAAGAGCAACAGGTGGACGCGCTCCTCACACCCACCACGCCAGACCAACAGCAAGGTAATTATAACATTATGCTACTTTCAAACATGTTGCTGTCTATGGAGACATGCATATGGTCATATTATGGTCTATGGAGACATCTGTCGAGTGGTTTTTACAACGTTACAGATGGCTGTAACGTTGTAAAAACCACTCGACAGATATTATGTCTTAAATTGCACAACCCAAAATAATTATTTCTTTCATTACCCAACCACAATTTTTTTCTAGCTTGTCCGTGTGGTAAAGGACAGCCACACGGATAACTTTTTATCTTTTATCTTATCTTTTTAAGCTAGATTGTGGAGTTTATGTTTTATTAATTAGTGGCTGTGCACTTATTGAAATAAATAGCTTAATAATGTTCATTAACGTAATTTCCTTTTGATGGTATCCAAGCAGTACTTTTTACAACGTAGCCATACCAAAATAAAGCAAAAAATTATTGAAGTCTAAAAATTACTAGCTGTCCCGGCAAACGTTTCTATACCATAATCATAAAGTATTTCGCCCATATTATTTTATTGAAGTGACTAAATAAACTTATGTCGCCATGGCAACGTCGATCGCTATCTCGTCGCACAAACAATGGTCGCCGTCAGTCTCAGGTTGTAATAATTTACTATTATTTACTCAACAAATGCATTTATCAATATATAAAGTACCCAGTAGCCGATTCTCAGACCTACTGAATATGCATATAAAATTTGGTAAAAATCAGTAAAGCCGTTTCGGAGGAGTTCGTGGACTAACATTGTGACACGAGAATTTTATATAAGATTATATTGTGTCACTTTATTTCTGTTACTGGCTTCCTTTTTTATATGTGACTTTATTTCTACAGCAGGTGCAGGCGCGTTGCTGGTGAACCCTAAGACTAAGACAGCATTAGCCAACATGCTGTCCATCCGGCTACAGGGCGCCGCACCGCCGACCGACCACGAGCCCTCTGCCGCCGGCACGCTCAGGTACAAACAGATCTACAAGGATATTCTAGGGCCGCCATGTTGTAAAATGGCACTTTTAAAATAGCACAGATTTTCAAGGATGGTTAGGAGATGCCATGTTATAAAATGTCACTTTTGAAATAACACAGATTTCAAAGATGGTTAGATGCCATGTTGTAAAATGTCACTTTTGAAATAACACATATTTCAAGGATGGCTAGGAGATGCCATGTTGTAAAATGTCACTTTTGAAATAACACAGATTAGAAGGATGTTTAAGTGGCGCCATATTGAAAAATAGCACTTTGAAAACAACACAGATTTCAAGGATGGTTAGGAGATTATAACATGGCATGGTATAAAATGGCACTTTTAAATAACACTGATTAACAAAGATGTAAAACGCCTCTAGTACAACAACGCTACGAACTGCGAACCGATTTACTGTCTCACCCGCCACACAATGGTTTATATTGCATCTCGCTCTATTTTCGCAGATTTTTCGCGTTCGGTTCGCAGCTGTTTCGCATTTCGCAGCGTCGGTGTACTAGAGGCGTAAGAGGTGCTATTATATTGTGAAGTGGCACTTTAAAAACAACACAGATCTACAAAGATTTTCTAGCGCCGCCATATTTAAATTGTCACTATGTCTATTTATGTTTTTGCATTGTTGAAATTAATCCTTCAGGCCCCGCGCGAGCACCGGTGGTCGCGAGAAAAGAATACAATGGGAATTCCTAGAACCTCCGATCGAAGTATTAATTAATTTTAACAATGCAATAGCGATTGCATTTTCTTGTAATTTTGAGTCGATAACCAATATTCGCGTAAACATAGAAATGGCTACATTTTGTTTTAAGCCAGGCAAAAGAAAACTAGACTACATAACCAAGCAGCAGTGAGATGAGGTTAATGATAAGTAAAATTAAAAATAAATAAAGTGTCTATAATCTGAGACACAATCTCATAAAATTTGATACACGTTATTCGACACAAACTCTCAAGATTATTTACGTTACTATTTTGTATGTGTCATTTATTTTTGTTACGCGAGTGGAATTAATAAGAAGTCACGTTATAACTTAATTTATACTAAAATTTTCAACGCCGTCTTTAATAATTATTATTAAGAAATAAATGGACTTTATATAGACTTAGCCTGATTAGTTAAGACTATTCAAAATTTGCACAATGAATAAGCTTTAAAATGTTTTTATCTTTGTCATTCCAGTGACTTTTTCAATGTTTATGACAAGGACCAAATATTGTATAGTGTATCCATTGTATTAATATATTTTTAAGTAAGGTGAAAAGTGTGTAATTTATGTGTAGAGTGTGGTGTTATCAATAGCGTTATAACCTTAATCCTTTGATCGTGGAAAAACGAGACACAATAGCTTTTCAATTGTTATCGCGGCCCACTTGGGCCTTACGGGAGTTGAAGTAATGCCTCAAGCCCCAAACGGTCGCATGCGACCGCGATAACAATAATTGAAATCTATTGTGTCTCGTTTTGTCCACGATCGAGGGATATGTGAACATCTAATATAGGCCCTCTTTTCTATTGTTGCGTAACCAGGAGGCCAGTAGGCCGATTGTTCGCGTCTCAAAACGACTTCGTAGTAACGAAATCGTTTTGAGACTCGAACAATCGAACGAGAATGCCGCGTCCTTCTCTAACAAACGTGAAATGACGTTGTTAGAGCAGGACGCGGCATTCTCGTTTCGTGGTACGACACCAGGCTCTAATAATAATAATTATTCTTAATAAGAATGATGCATGTTGTTGTTGTAAGTACAAGTAATGACAGTGCGTATCTCCCCGCAGGTTGATGACGGCTGCGCACGCGGCGGGCGGCACGGTGCGCGCGCCGACACGCCTGCTACTCGGCCCCGCCCATCATGCCCATCCCGTGCCGCAACAGGTATTATAGTTTTACTTTTGTATAGGACTAGCTGTCCCGGCAAACTTTGCTTTGCCATAATATAAAGTATTTCGTCCATATTATTTTATTGAAGTGACTAAATAACAATGTCGCCATGGCAACGTCGATCGCTATCTCGTCGCACAAACAATAGTCGCCGTCAGTCTCAGGTTGTTATAATTTACTATTATTTATTCAACAAATGCACTTATTAATATATAAAGCCGATTCTCAGACATACTGAATATGCATATAAAATTTGGTAAAAATCAGTAAAGCCGTTTCGGAGGAGGACGCGGACTAACATTGTGACACGAAAATTTTATGTATAAGAGATAAATCTTCACAGGCGGGCGCGACGGGCGTAGTCGGCAACAAGGTGTACGCAGGTGCCGTGCGCGCCGCACCGCCGCGCGCGCAGTTCTACGGACACAATCCCAACCTCAAGCTGCCACCGGATCTCTTCCTGCTGGGATGCGTGTTTCATATCGTATGTTTAACCATTTATTGTCCTAGTATGTACCATCGAGGAAATTGATTCCTATGCAATTGATAGACCAACGTTATTTGGTCGAATATGTCAATTCAATGTTAATTGTGATCTGTCAGCTGCGTTTGACGTAACGCAACCAAACTACTTAGGTCCCCGATCTGCATAGGAATCAACTTCTTTGATAGTACATTATGATAGAAATTTAACCTGTAGTATTTAAGCTATAATTGATTAAATAAAATAATAATTAAAAACTGTACTGATCATCCGATGAATTGCGAGGTTTTTATTATTTTTTGTCAAGTTAAAAATTACGCCATAAGCTCTTTCAGTTGGTACCTCAATGACACGCAATACAATACATTAAAAACTCTGTAAATTAAAACATTACGGGCAATAAAGTCTGACTAAAAAGTGTAATAATGTTAATGTATTAAAGAGGAACTGATCCATACAAAATTGTTCCCAAACGTAAGTATTACACGACGTCAAAAATGTGACAGCTAAGGTGCTCTCATTTTTTGTTTACCCTTTATAACCAAGCTGTGCCGTTTATTAAAAAAAAACATTCATCGTCAAATCCATACAAATTTAGAAATGCTACGCGTCGCGTTGCGGTCTGAATTAGCCCTATGGGCCCCCGCGCATTAGGCGGCCAGGTCGCTGCGACCACCCCGCGCACTTTGCGGCCACGTCTGCGAGCACACTCGTATGAGTAGTGATTTGATGAGTAAACTTTGACAATTATTTTGTTTTCTGTATACAAAAAACGTGTAGCCGCGGCGACTAGTGCGCGCACACTGAGTAATTTCATACAAATTCCCGTATCTCGTTGGCCGCGGCGGCCAAGTGGCCGCGTGTGTGTCGCGATGTTTTTCGTTGGCCGCGCGTCGCGTAATGCGCGCGCCTACATATATCGTTGAATAATTAGTTGGCCGCAGCGACCTGGCCGCCTAATGCGCGGGGGGTCTATGACGTTTGTACATATTATAGTATTTAAAAAAACTTGTAAGTACTATTATTTTGTAGGTGGAGTACCAGCAGTCTGTGGGGGCGGAGCGAGTGGCGCGGTGGGCGGAGGCGATCGCGCGGCGCGGCGGGGAGGTGGAGGCGGGGTACTGCGCGCGCGTCACGCACGTGCTGTGCGAGACGCAGCGGCACGGCGTCGTCATGCAGGTGAAAACATTTGCAATACTTCAATTAAGTAATCTTTATCATAATCTATTATACACCTTCAAAGACAGCAAAATAATATTCTCTTTCACATCATACAAACGTCAGACGATTAGAATTTTGACCAATCAAACGCGTTTTTGTGGCTCATGTTGGTTTACATTTTTTATTATTTTTCTTTACATACATGAAGTTCTTTTGTAATACAACTTGATTTTAAATAATTTATCATCATTTAATATGCGTTGCAGGCCCTGCGTGATGCCAAACGCTGCGTGACCGCGTACTGGGTGTCTGACACGATGGAGCGTCGCAGTGTTGCGCCGCCGTGGCAGGCGCTGCACCTGCCCGCTCTGCATGCCGCACACGAGCGTCCCGCGCGACACCACCGCGCGGCGCTCTCAGGCTGGCGGCGCGACGAGCGGCGACGACTGGCGTGCGCGCTGCGGCAGTTGGGCGCTAAGGTAATCCATACTAATATTATAAATGCGAAAGTGCATCTGCCTGTCTGTCTGTTACCTCTTCACGCCCAAACCGCTGAACCGATTTTACTGGAATTTGGTATGGAGATACTTTGAGTTCCGGGAATGGACATAGGATACTTTTTATCCTAAAAAAATTATGGTTCCCGCGAAATAAATTAATTTTGGCGCAACAAATACAAGCAAATTTATAGAATCAAAACCGGAAAAGGAGGTGGTAATTTGCTGGTTTAAATGTATCTGACAACGGTCACGCGTTTAGATAATATCTGAATATATTTGTTTGCATGTAAACAATGTTGATTAATATTATGAGTAGGTAATGTATGTATCTAGATTCTAGTTAATAAAGATATATTATAATCACAGTGTATAACTTTTTTAAATCTGCTGTCTTTGTCTCATGACTTTTCCAATTTGCTAAAATCTAAATAAATCAGAACTTGTATAAATAATGATTAGATATTTAAAAATATATTTTTTGCTACAAGTTTTTAGGGTTCCGTACCCAAAGGGTTAAAACGGGACCCTATTACTAAGACTTCGTTGTCTGTCCGTCTGTTATACCGCTATAGCTAGACTATATATATCTGTTGCCGCTATAACAACAAATACTGAAAACAAAATAAAATTAATAATTAAGGGGGGCTCCCATACAACAAACGTGATTATTTCGGCCTTTTTCGCTCTATATCAATAATGACAAGAGGTAGACACGTCAATTTTTCACACATTCTTTTGTTATATGTGTACTTTAATATTTAATAATATTATTTAAAATAAAATTTTATGGAAGTTTTTCCCATCCAAAAAATAAAAATTTTAGCCTATTTTTGCTCTGTATCGATACGGAACCCTTCGTGCGCGAGTCCGACTCGCACTTGGCCGATTATTCATGATTTAGTTTTCGTTTACAGATGACGCCTTACATGAGTCGCGACAACACAGTGCTGATAGCGAAGCGGACGGAGGGCAACAAGTACAGACGCGCGCGCGAGTGGGGCGTGCCCGTCGTCAGCGCCGCCTGGCTCACAGACCTGCTCGTCGGCAACATGAGCGCGCTATCGCAGGTAAACAGCTAAACAGCTAAACACTCTTGATCACTCTTGATCATTGTCACCCATATCATCATAAAGGTACAATTCCGTGCATCGCGACAGTCGTAAGCCGCGCGGCCGCGCGCGGCGGACGACTGTCGTAAGCCGTCTGTCGCGGGCCTCGGAAGCGGTGCCATACATTTTCATACAATGACTATTGTCGCGATGCACGTAATTGTACCTTACAACTCATAAACTATAGTATCTACAAACACTAAATAAGAGAAAAAGGGAGATTTCCTTTACAAAAAAATTGTAACATACTGTGCGACTTTGTCAATGCAGACAAGTCTTAATCATCGTATAGTTTGTACTATCAGAGAAGTTGATCCTAGGCAGATGGCCTAAGTAATTTGGTCGCGTTACGTCAAACCCATCCGACCGATCACAGCTAACATTGAATTTACATAAGCCGACCACATGACGTAGGTCCGTCAACTGCCTAGGAATCAATTTCCTCGATGGTACATTGTATATCATGATACTATCAAATGCACCAACTCATCTTTAGTTTACTACTAGATGACGCCCGCAACTCCGTTGCGCCAAAATTCGTTTATCGCGAAGGAACCGTACATTTTTTCAGGATAAAAACTATCCTATGTTCTTTCTCGGCACTCAAAGTATCTCCATGCTAAATTTCTGCAAAATTGGTTCAGCGGTTCGAGCGTGAAGAGGTAACAGACAGACAGACACACTTTCGCATTTATAATATTAGTATGGTTTTACTTAGTTGTGTCTTGTTTCTGTGTGTCGAAATTACAATGTAATGTTTTTATTTTACAGATTGAAAATGCAAAATACCAGCAGTTCAATCTTCCAAGTCCTTTCCGCATGGATTACAGTTTGGTGTCACATTTGATGAGTAAGTAACACAGCGAGAACTTCATTATTTTTGGTACCAACATTGTCAAAAATATTGTAACGCTATATTTTGTGTAGTATTGTAAGGGAGGCACTTCACATGGCTATTTGTATTTGCGTATTTGATATATTCGCCAAACAATCACCATGTGTAGACGGTATGTTTGGCAAAGTATTGGCCTTATTTGCCTATGACAAAATATATGACCAATACCAAATACACGTATTCGTACCTTTGTCGGTTTTTGACGCACATCAAAAGAGTCAAATAGGCAAGTAAACAAAATCGAGTAAAAGTTTGGTATATTTGACGTCCATATGTGGAAGGGCGTATTTGCCTTTATTTGCTTGTTTGTGTATACGTCAATAATTTTGCCAAATGCAACAAATAGCCAATAGCAAATACAAATAGCCATGTGAAGTGCCTCCATAATATTATGTCACGGTAAGAATGACATGTAACATGAAAATGAAACAACATTAAATACCGTGTTAATTCTCCAGATGCATGGAAGATGCCTATCAACATAACTCAGGAGTCCCACGAGCGGGCGAAGCGAGCGGCGGCGTCGGCGGCGGGTCGGCGCGCCAAGCGGCCGCGACTGTCGCCGCCCGCGCCGCCGCCGCCGCCCACCGCGCCGCCCGCACCGCCGCCGCTGCAGCTCGCGCCCCGAGTGCTGTTCTCTGCTGTCGGCGCGCACGAGCAGCAGCGACTTGCTGCCATCGTCAGGTAATATCCTACCCATCTAGTGTGAATAAAAAGGTGTCATGTCTTTTTGTGTGGCTTTTCGAATGTGTTATAAAACGACAAGAAGGCCATTTAGCGCTGTGGAAATGATTTTATTAAAATCCAAACGGCGAAATGACACTTGAACTCTACTTGAACTTCATAAATGTAATTAAATTTTATGTATCGTTAACTTGATTGTAGTACAGTAACCATATGAAATAGATGTAAGTTAGAATTGTATTACTTAAATAAATAAATAAAACCCCGATTGGAGCAGTACGCGTTATGTTCAATAGAGATGTAAATTCTCATATTTTTGTTTCAGACAACTCGGTGGTCTTGTGGTGACGTCGGCTGCTGAGGCGACGCACCTGATAATGGAAAAACTGGTGCGGACGACTAAGCTGATCAGCTGCCTCATCACCGTCAAACACTTACTTTCACCCGAGTGGGTATTAGAGAGCCAGCGGCAAAATAAATTCGCGGACGAAGCGCAGTACGGTCTTAGAGACGAGACCTTCAATTCATCGTTCAAATGTGATGTCAACGAGGTGCTATTGTGCGGGGAACAGCGACGGCGTCTATTTGAGGGAATAACGTTCTATCTGACCCCCTGCGTGAAGCCCGGCCGAGCCGCTCTCAGCGAGATGATCGAGCTTTGCGGCGGCCGCGTCGAAAAGAACCGCCGCTCGTACGTGTCCATACAGGAGATTCACGCGCGGCGCCCCTACAGCTATCTCGTTCTTACGGTCCCCAACGATCTCCATCTAGTATACTATCTCCTGCAGTCCGAAAAGACGCTCAATGTTGTGTGCAACACCGAAGTCGTGCTGTCCGCTATAATGCGACAGAAATTGGAAATACAAGAGTTCTTAGTGCAAATTGATTGATTTTTTATAAGATTGACATGAATTTTGTATGATATGAAATATTTTATAAATGATTTGTTTATTGACATGAGAATGTAATTTGATGCAATAAATTTAATATTTTAGTACTTTCTGTTGTTATTTATTGCACGATAAAAGAAAACTATCCTATTATACAGCGTGTTTTATAGTTTAAAAATTAAAACAAATGGGCTACCCATATTAATTTATCAATTCACAAGAATTGAAACGAAATATTGGGGGTAGTTACAAGAAAAATCTTAGAATTAGTGAGTAGGTCGTAAAAATTGAACGCAAACACCTGTTCATGCGTTATGCGCTTCTGGTACTTCATAGCTTAACCGATTCGTGGCCAATGCCGCGCCCAGCGCGTCATTCAAAAAGTTTTAGTGAGGCCGATGACGCGCCAGACGCGGCATAGAAGAATTGTTAAAAAACACGTTAAAACTAATTTATTATACTGTAAATACAATTCCCTTGTCTAAATATACATGTTGAACTCAATTTTATGCGTGGCCGTTTATTTTAGAATTAAAGGCTACTAGTCAGAGATCGTCAATCATTGGTTCACTCGAAGAATCCTTACTTTTCTGCGATTAGCGTATTTATGAAACTTTTTTTTCTTATTAACACTCATCTTCATCAGCGTCAGTAATTTAGCTTCGATGCTTCTGTCTGTTGAGTTATTTTTTGCGTCATGACAAATACGAGAACTTTCAATTACTTAATGTCCTTTTCAATGTAAAGTTTTGCAATATTGAGTGACTATATTCTCGAAAACTTTCATTCTCCTTATTGTCGTTTTCCAGGCAATTTTCATTTGAGTATGTTTGTAAATCGTGGCTGGCTATATTCAGGAAAGTCATTATATTCCTGCTGATTATCCAAAACAAACGTATTTCATTTGTTTAAATAAACGATTTTCTGAGAGCTCTTAAATTTTAATACAAATTTATATTGTCATAGCTACACAACTACTCTAAGTTATTTATTCTTCAACTAAAATAGATGAAGTTGCTAGTCATAATAAATCACACAACCTTTACGGAAAAACTATCATGCCTCTTGATTTGTGCTTTAACATGTAATTAGGGTTCTAACTTCCGTACCCAAAAGATAAAAACGGGACCCTATTACTAAGGCTGGCCTCACACAGCCGGAACGTCTCTCTGAATAATTCATAATCGGAAATTCATAATCTAAATTTCGGCACCTTGCCTCACACACATCTTTGAAAATAAGATTCAGTAGTCTCATGATTCCTGGCACATATTTAAACGTCTTTATGGAAGAAGAATTAATACTAATAAATATTATTTTTCTTTTACTTTCGTTTTCACTTAATGTTTCCCAATTTGGAATTAAACTTTTAAGAATTTACAACCACGCTATGTTTTTTTCCTGTCATGGTAATCCTCAATGGATGTGTCCTATATTTCAATGCCTAAGATTAAATTTTCCGTGTCAGACATCACGCCAGCAGGTCACAACACGTCCAGGGGTTAGCTTCTTGCAGTGTCAACTGAAATAATTCATAATCTGATTCCAGTATGTGTGTGCCGCTCTAATAAAATGTATGGGAATACGCGCGTTATGAAATCATAATCTTAAATTTATCGATCCGGAATTCAGAACGCTCGTCAGTATCATTCTTACAGATCGATCTGAGAAACATAATCTGAAAAAAATCAGAATGTGTACGTGGAGCATACTTACTGATATTGTATGGAATTCCAGTCTTTCTGAATTAATAATATGAATTCAGAAAGACATTCCGGCTGTGTGAGGCCAGCCTAAGACTTCGTTGTCTGTCCGTCTGTCTGTCTGTCTGTCTGTCTGTCTGTCTGTCTGTCTGTCTCCAGGCCGCAACTCAAGAACGGTAATAGAATTGAAATTTTCACGGATTATGACTATCTGTTGCCGCTATAATAACAAATACTAAAAACAAAATAAAATTAAATAAATAAAATAAAAAATGAAGGGGGGCTCCCATACAAAAACATAATTTTCGGCATAATTTTGCTCTATAATGGTACGTAACCCTTCGTGCGCGAGTCCGTGTTATATGTGTTATCATCAGTCAGTCACGGTGTGACGACGTGAGCCCTCACAAAGCTCGGCTTTTAGTAACCAGCACTAATTAAAATCATTAATACCTACATACTCGTCTGAGCAAAATTTGTGCCAAAGGTTGACGACTACTTACACATTTTGTTAACAGTATGAATTACTACTTTTATACGCCATATCAGCTTTGAATTACAACTAATACGAACACTGCACACAAAATTTATCTTTTCCCTCTCTGATTTACGCCTATTTACAATAAAATATGCATAAAACACAACCAGTGGCCAATGCCGCACGTGGCGCGTCATCGTTTAGCAGGGCCGATGACGCTTATGGTGCGTCATCGAACAAAGTACTTGGCCTGTCGTAAGAATTTGTTGAAATGAAGGTAGCAACGAATCGGTTAAAACAAGTAGGCTACCCCTATTAGTCAATCCACAAGAATTAAAATTTAAAACAAAATATTTGAGGGTAGTCACCAGAAAAATCTTAGAATTAGTGGGTACTGGGTAGGACGAAAAATTGAAAGAATTGAGCTTACACACTCGTGGTAAAAGAGTAACATAATATCAACTCTCAAAATATAAGGCGCCCTCCAATAGTATAACCTCAATGATCGTCATGGTCTACGAATAATAAAAACAAGTCATCTATACTAATATTATAAATGCGAAAGAATCTCCGTCTGTCTGTCTCGCTTTCACGTTAAAACTACTGAACCGATTTTTTTTCAATAAAGATAAAAAGTTATTTATTTTTCACACACAACTTAACATAGTATTAAACATAGGTAACAATATATTAAATGTGAGTGTGAACTGGAGCCTAAGCTAGGATACCCTGTGTTTCAGGTCTCCAGGTCTCACCCGCGGATAATATGTGAAGGACAACAATAATATTTTTTAACATAGTTGTCTGAGTTAGTGTGTGTATGGTGTGTTCGTTCGCTGTTACTACGGCTGTAGAATTCTGTAAGCTCTATTAGCTCGTCGACGATGTCTCGGCTGTGTGATCGCACGGCTGTTCGCAAGGCTGTTTTTGAGGGATGGGCGCAGTCGTATTTAAATTATTATCGATATGTTTTTGTTTCGTAAATATCAGCCATTTCGTTGTGATAACAATTAATAAATTAATTACTTTTATATATAAAATGACATTAACAAATCATTAGTATGCGTTTCATCTATACTTATAAAATTACATGTCCTGACTGACTGACTGACTCACTGATTCATCATCGCTGAGCAAAAACTATTAAAGTTATAGCCACGAAATTTGGTGAGTAGGGTTGTTTTATTAAGTAGACACCCATTAAGGAAGGAATTTTGAAAATTTTACCCCGAAGGGGGTGAAATAGGGGTTGAAAGTTTGAATGAAAGTTCGTCATTTCTTGAGTTAGAAACATGAAACTTTATTTTTGGGTTACTGATTAAAAATGAATGGATACGTATTTAAGCGTTATTGGAAATTCTACCCCCAAGGGGGTGAAATTGGGGTTGAAAGTTTCAATGAAAGACCGTTATTTTTTGAGTTAGAAACATGAAATTTTATGTTTGGGCTACTGAATAAAAATGATTGGATACGTGTTTAAGCGTTTTTGGAAATTTAGATTAGGAGGTCACGACATTTTTGGTAACGATATCCAAAATGACTTATTTTAGATTAACAAGATAAAGAGCAACACTCTGATGCCAAATATGTCGGTCTGCCTGCGTAAAGTAGTTGCGTTCTCTGTATAGGGCGCCTGAAAACCCAGTTATCATGACCAAAAAAAATGATAAGGTAAATAGCTGAGTAAGTTATATTAGGTAAGTACTAAGTACTAGTTGTTCTCATATGAGTAGCGCAAAAACTGACCAAATATTGGGTTGCGTTATGAAGCAACGAGCGTTCAAACGTGATTTATCGTGACCTATACAGGGTGCAATTAAACCTTCCTGCCAAATTTTTTCCAGGGTTTAGGTATAAAAAAAAATTGGGTGTTATTTTTATTTCAATAACATATTTTATCCCAATAAAATCGTTGCAGAATGGATTACTTCGAATTACTTACCAGAGTTTTCTTTTTCTGTTTTTCTACTACCGTTTCGAAGTCTAACAAATAAGAACAAGCTAAGTTTGAAAACGCAGACAAGATTACGTGTCCGCTGTCATTGTAAAGAATCTAATGGCGTCATACTCCGGTCGATTTAGACATTCGGAGTTACAAAAAGTCCCATCAAGCTGAAAAACGTAGAAATTGTTAAAAACATAATTATAAACAATGTCTAAAAGTTCCCATCAGTCCCGTGTGTGGAAAATTTTTTATTCAAGGTCAAAGGTGACCGAGTCTCCGACAAGGGGTGCGTACAGGGGTCTATTGGTGGACCGATCCTGTGGGATCTCTTGTTGGACCCCCTGCTAACTTTGTTAGAGGAGATGGGTGTATTCAACCAGGCGTTCGCAGACGACATCGTGTTGGTGTTTGAGGGGACCACGGCTCTAGAAATAGAAAGAAAAGCCAATGCCATATTGGAAAAAATTAAAATATGGGGAGAACAAAACAAATTAAGATTTGCACCCCACAAAACTTGTGCCCTTCTATCTACCCGGAAATTAAAATATGACGTGCCTCGGCTAACAATGGGAGGTGTCGACCTGAAATACTGCGATAACATTAAAGTACTGGGCTTGACAATAGATAGCGGCCTTACATTCAACGCCCATGTGACCAATGTCTGCAAAAAGGCAATCGCACGGTATAAGCAGCTGGCCAAAGCTGCTAGAGTAGGATGGGGGCTTAACCCCCATGTAGTTAAAATTAATACTTTTTAGTTCATATTACTATTGTTTTTACCTTGGAAGGCGGTTTTAATTTTTTGTTAAAAATAATAATTTCACTCTTTTTAGTTATCAACAAAAAAAGGCTTTATGCGTAAATAACCAATACGAATGTTAACTATTCACATTATGTTACTGTAAGCGAAATTGTGGTAAATGCTCGCAGTTATCTAAGCGATGCTGCAATTTCCAAACTTTTATCTTTAAAGGTTCAGGAGTTCTATTCAGTGACTTTGGACCAAGAGACACCTTCGTATGAAATTTCTCTTGTTCGTAACATCTGTTTAACTTACTAGAAACAACGTTTTAACCACTATGAGTGTATTGATTAATTTCAAGGATTTCCCTCGATTGCTCATAGATCTCATCATCAGCTCACCACTTTCGTAATTGTTATACAAAATTAAGATTATATCATATACAACAACACGAGAATTTTGAAAATCGGTCCACAAACAGCGAAATCATCATCAAAAACAACTGTTTCGATGCAAAATATCGCGAAAAGTACCAATAATTGGGTCATAGTGTGATTAGACATACGAAATTCTGACTTTGGTACTTGTAGACCACGCAAAATTGTGATAGCGCCTTTAAACAAATTTGAATTTGTATGGCGGATATCACACGATGAATTTAAATTAATTTTATATTACGTAAAAGCTTACACGTACACGCACACGCATCTTCTATTCGAAAAAAAAATCGAACTCGAACTCAACCTCAACCTCCAACTCAAACTCAAAACTCAATCTTCTGTTCGAAAAAAATTCAAACTCAAACTCAAACTTTTAGTAAGTATACACGACAAATTGTTAGTAAGTATACACGACAAATTGTTAGTAAGTATACACGACCATTATGAGTTTACAAGCGCAATCTTCATATCGACGCTGTGTTTATGCGAAAACACTATGTATTTTATTGGAAGGTAAAATACTATATTAACTGTGTAACAGACTAGTGTCTATATGAATTACATGAGTCTGATAATATTATTATGTACTTAGTTGTATTGCACTGCATTGTCTTTAAATTTTTTATGCAATACAAAAATAAGTACTTAGGTGTATTATTAAGGTACCTACGGCTTACCTTGACATGATGACTGAGACCACCACGTCGTACTCGTGGAGGCAGTAATGGTACAAGATCTCCTTCCAGTGCAGATATGAGATCCCTGGTGAGTCGAAAATTTAGGACATAGTCGCGGTCGGATGATATTTGCCGAAGGTTTCGTATTCTGCGACTTTGGCGTCTTTATTGTAACTCATCGCGTCTCTTAGCCTCTTCGAGAAGATATAATATACACAAGACTCTTGTGGCCCTGTTAAATTAATAAAACAATTTCAAACTTAAAGATGCACCTGCTTCAGATATTATAATATCGCCCAAAGTACATAATTTCATAATGAAAAAGAAATACTTATATTTTATATTCAGAGCAAAAGTTAATATACCTATATTACCTTCCGAATTCCGATAGGTATATTATCTTTATGATTCAGAGTAATCCAGTGGAGTAATCCAACTTCAAAATCACTAACACAATGTATATCTTAAATGGAAGGGCCACAATTTACGAATGAACCACTTGAAATTCTTGACTAAAGCCGTGCTACAGCCACGAAATTAAAGCTTTTTGTTTGACATAAAAAGTTGTAAGCGTACGCCGAGGCTGCAGTCGAAGCTGAAGGCTGTTTTGCTTAGAGAATACCAATTTCATATAAGAAATGTCAAAAATTTAATTTCAAATCATGCCGCCAACAGCCATGAAGCGCTATTGTCGAACAGCGTAGAGACGAAACTTGCGGAATACCGATTCGGTCCTCACCGCTGTTACAGCGGCTGTTTCCTAGGCTGTTAAATCGTTTGTCCTTAGAGAATAGCACTCGAAGTCCACGCGGACGAAGTCGCGGGCAACAGCTAGTGGTTAATAAAAAAGCAAAATATACGTAACATAGATTTATTTGTCTAAACGAAATGCTACATTACATACACTCCGCTTATAATTCATACATTTTAAATAATATTTACGAAGCATTCAGCGCCATCCTCGTAACGATTAATATACAACTTATGGAATTACGAGTCATAAAAAGTCTATAATAACTTATATAATACTTTAGATATAATCTTAACAATTTCAACATGGATATACGTGAGATTACGACTTGATGATCGATTCGTACGCTTGGAATATGCAGGTGGCGACCTCTACCGTGCGGGATTTGAGGCTGAGCGTGGCCTCGGGGTTCCCGGGCTGCAGTTTCAGCTCCAATAGGACCCATATGTTGTTCGTCAGTTTGAGGGACTGGTACAGCATGTCCTGGCCTTCGACGTTTCGTTTTGCGATGGTGAAGACGTTGTTGAGGGTCATCTTCTGCGCGATTGTGTCGGCCGTGCCGAGCACGTTGGAGATCGTGTGCTGCACCTCGTTGGCGGCTGGGATCTCTTTCCACGTGGTGAGGAACACTCGCTTGTCGAGTTGCCCGTCCTCGGTGAACAGCACGTGCGCCGGGATCAGGCACGCGAAGTAGAACACGTCGATGTTGTTCTTGATGGCCACCTGCACGCGAAACGTATTCGTCAGACACAGTTAAAACATATACGAGCGAGCTGTGACAAATACTTTTCAGAGATGTTTCGAAGGATGGATATAACCATGATCAATTACAAAAAAGATAATATTACATTTAAAACGCATTCATATAATTTTATTAGGTCCCTAAATTTAAAACGTTACTAGAATATCCAATTAATATACGCATCGCGCTTATCACTTCCCCTGCAACATTTATGATCATTGGAAGCCCTCGCGCGAGGTATAATATATTCTCATTGTATTTTTATTTATTTTGTTTGAGTATAGCCTTTTTTCAAACTTCTTGATTTTTTCAATCAGCTTAACCTACTGGTACCCTAGGGGCCTAGTGGGTCAATAGTATCGACTATCGAAATCTCGGTCTGTTTGCCCTATTTTGGCAAAGGCCTTCCCCATATAGAAAACTAAGTGATAAATACTTTAGGCTGTGTATGTGTTCATTGTAGAGTTCACTGTGAAAGTAGCAGCGCTGAAATACCAATTTTTTTTCATTTTTGTATGGGAAAACTCAATGACGCTGGGGCACTTGCCCATACAATAGTGAAAAAAAAGTTCTTTCAGCGCTACTACTTTCACAGTGAACTCTCTACAAGGTACACATAGATTATTACTTAGTTATACCTTGTATTATGTTCATTGTACTCGCCTGCAAGTTGTTGAGCGGCTCCATGCGCTGCACGGGTCCGCCGACCGCCAGCGGCAGCGTCGCCGTGGCGCTCGCGCCCGCCGCCAGCGCGCCCACTGCGAGCGCGCCCGCCGGGTATACACCGAAACTGAAAAATACATACAAATCAAAATTACAACAGGATATTATTTTATTATATTATTTAACAATTTTACACACAGTTTTACATTAAAATATACACAAAAGAAATACGGCACAACAGGTACTGTTTATCTCTAGCAGAGATTTCTTCCAGCAGCCCTACGGAGAGAAATTTGATGGGAAATATCAAAAAGGGAAGGACAGTTGTTTATAAATAAATCCTCAGTTTTAATTTAAATTATATACTCTTATATTTATGTTAATTGTTATGGGGTATTAAGCATTTATATCAAATGACGAGAAACGTTACATTCTACATAGTTGAGAACATAATGTAAAATAATACTTCTGTTCCGTACTGTAACAGATTTAATTCTTTTCATTATTTAATTCCATTCCTTATCATAATATAAGACAACACAAATTGGATAAAATGACGTTCGGAAATTCTTGCTATTTTTCGGGGTACTTTTGATAAGCCGGTACAAGTTTCCGAACGCACTTCAAGCGCGGGCACTGCCGCGCCACCTACAACTTAGAACCTTCGAAGAATTTCTCCCGCCGACACATCGCGCGCGCATGGGAACAAAACTTATTCTTCCCGTCTAACCTCGAGGACTCTTTCAAATTCCCTGGGACGTGGACTAGTGCCTGTGGATTGTGTGTAGAACAAGTGGCCTAAAATAAAACCTCATCAGCTCCCGCCAACCCGCCTACGTGAGCCGAGGAAGCGTCGTGCTTGGTGAGTCAATTGTTACCCCTGGTTAACTTTTCTACATAAATTTTTTGATCCATCGACCCGGATTTTCATCCAGTTTGTGTTGTCTTGTTCTTTGCGGTATTTTCGTACCCATTTCGTAACTTCATTTCATTTTTCTTTCGCATTCACATCCGCCATCTTTGTTCATCAAAATGCCGGACGATGCACAAGATAAATTATTATTGGTCGAGCAAGACATTTTCGAAAGAGATCTAATCCTCGACGAACTTAGACGAATCTTTCAGCTCGCAACTACTGACAAAATTCAGTTTCTTTCGCGTGCTAGTGATTTAACGAATCACCAAAGAAAGTTCGACAAGGTTCAAAGTAAAATCGAAAAAACGCTCATCAAAGCTAAATTATTCGAAAAGGAGGATCACATTAAAATGAGAAACGATTTTAGCGATCTATATTATGCTATTATAAGTCACGTAAATTCTTATAAGTCCGCCGACGAACAAAACCGTCGTTTGAGCCGGGCATGTAACGCTCACGAAGTTACTAATCATAGGAATTTACCTATTTTACCTTTACCAGAATTTAATGGCGATCCTACTAATTGGCCATCGTTTTTTGATCTATTTTGTTCGTTAATACACAACAATAATGCCTACACTAAAACAGAAAAATTGCGATACCTACTTCTTTCAGTCAAAAATGAACCTTATGATTTGATTAAGTCGATCCCTATTACGGAGGAGAATTATTTACTTGCTTTAACCACTTTAAAATCTCGTTACGAAAACAGACGTATAATTGCATCGAAACATCTTGATCGTATATTAGACTTAGAAATTTGTTCCGATCGCGTAGGTCAAAGTGTACGTAACTTGCTCAATATCTATCAAGAAAACATCAGAGCGCTCGAAGCCATGGACTTTCCTGTAAATGAATGGAGTTTTATTATTTTGAACATATTATTACGTAAAATCTCTCCTGGTTTAAGAAAAAATTACGAACGTTCATTGTCAAGGCCATCGGAGATACCTCATATTAGTACATTGATAGAATTCCTCGAACGAGAAATCTCGGCCGAGGAAATTACAAATTCAACAATTAGTAATAAACAACCTATTAAAAATTATTCTAGTAATTCTCCTACCACCCGCAAACAGATTGGCGGGAAACCGAGTCGTGCGTATGTATCGACCATGGCGGCGGTCGCATCGCGATCTCGACCTAGTTCGCCGCGTAATAAAGACCGATTTTGCTTGAAATGTAGGGGACAACATACATTACCTAAGTGTTCTGAATTCTTAAATCTTTCTCCGCAAGATAGGCATACTTTCGTAAAGAATAAAAGCATTTGTTGGAATTGTTTAAACGTCGGACACGACTTAAAAAATTGTAAATCGAACTTTGTTTGCCGCGTATGTCATAAAAGGCATCATAGTTTACTGCATTTAAATTTATCGCAATCCTTTTCAGCGGTAAACGACACTGTGAATAATATTGGCGTCTCACTTCCTCTTACGGAAGGCGAACGTAAGGATGATGCAATTCATAATAATTGTGCTACGAATTGTCAGTCAACCCGTTCAATGGATACTGTTTTACTATCCACGGCTGTCATTGATATTTATTTTAATAACAACAAAATATCGACTGTTCGGTGTATCGTCGATAGCGGAAGTCAAGCTTCGTTCATTACTGAGGCCTGTGTTCAGCGATTGGGTTTGCCGCGAAGGCAAATTAATATACCTATTTACGGAATAGGCGACACGGTCCCGTTGCAACCTAAGGGTATGGTTACGTGTGCGATTACACCGCGCGATAAACAACAACCTTTTATTCCAGTCGACGCGCTTATTTTACCGAGCTTAATGTCAAAAATACCTAGTGTGTCATTACCGTTCTCGGAGTGGCCACACATTCGGGGACTCAGTTTAGCAGATCCAGATTTTCATAAATCGCAGCCAGTAGATATGTTATTAGGAGCGGATATTTTATCGCAGATTTTATTAAATAATACAATCGCGGGGCCGCCAGGTACCCCTATAGCTATTGATAGTGTATTCGGTTATTTACTGTGCGGTAAATTAACCTGTAATGTTAGTGTTTCGACTCCACTCCAAGTATGTTTTAGCTCGTTTGACAACGACAATCTTCAGAGGTTTTGGGAGCTGGAGTCAGTTTCAGAAGAGCGTAGTTACACTCCCGACGAGGAATATTGTGAATCGTTTTTCCAACAGACATATACTCGTGACCATACTGGTAGGTATATTGTCGCATTACCTTTCAAGGTCAATGCACCGCCTCTCGGTGAGTCGCGTCAGATTGCTGTCGCGCGTTTCAATAAACTTGAATATCGTTTAGAACATAATCCCCAATTAAAGGTAGACTACCACTCGTGCCTCCAAGAGTACTTAGATCTCGAACACATGGAGCCGTGTGTTGACCGACCTTTATCCGGTGCGAGTTATTATATTCCGCATCACTGTGTGATAAAGCCTACTAGCGAAACTACACGCACTCGAGTCGTCTTCGACGCCGGTTGTCGCTCGACTAGTGGTTTTTCATCAAATGATTTATTGTTGTCGGGTCCTAAGCTTCACTTAGATATTGTTGACGTACTTTTAAAATTTCGCGTTCACGCAGTAGCTTTATGCTGCGACATAAGACAGATGTATAGGAACATTCTTGTTCGTGAAGAGGATAGGAATTTTCAGCGCCTCCTCTGGCGACGGTCACCAGAGGAACCCTTACGTGACTACAGACTGCGTACAGTCACATTCGGTATTAACTGTTCGCCTTATCTCGCACTCCGTACAATTCGTCAATTAGCCTACGACGAAGCTGATCGTTTTCCACTTGCTTCCAGCGTTCTATTAAATGACGTTTTCGTTGACGATGTTGTCTCAGGTTCAAATACGCAAGCCAATGCCCTCGCTTTACAGCAGGAATTAATAGGTATTTGTGATGCTGCAGGGTTTTCGTTACGCAAGTGGCAAAGTAATGAACCCGCGTTACTCGCAGCTGTTCAGCCGCCTGATCTTCACGGTGGGCGGCAGGAGAACGTTCCCTTCGCTGAGATGGAAAACGATACGGGTGTTAAGGTTTTAGGTTTGCAATGGAATCCCAAATCCGATTGTTTTAATTTTAAAGTGCAAGTTACATCCCACAAGTGTACTAAACGCACTATCCTATCCGAAGTAGCTAAAATTTACGACCCCCTCGGGTTATTAGCCCCTGTTATTTTATTTGCTAAACATTTAATTCAATTATTGTGGTCAGCAAATATTAGCTGGGACGAACAGCCACCCACGAACGTAGTCCACTCGTGGACTTGTTTTACTAACGAACTATCACTTTTATCACAAGCTAAGTTTCCTCGTTACATATTCGATACTAACGACATTAATTCTATACAAATTCACGGATTCGCAGACGCTTCTCAAATAGGATACGGCGCCTGTGTTTACATTCGTCATTCGGGACGAAACGGTGAGATTAAAACCTATTTAATAGTAGCTAAAACGCGAGTAGCTCCTTTACGGACACCCCTTACCATTCCACGTCTCGAATTGTTAGCAGCGCTCTTGCTATCAAAGTTACTTGAAAGGGTCATACACATATACGGTGATCGTATCAATGTCGATCAATTATATGCGTGGTCGGACTCATCCATTGTATTAGCGTGGCTTCGTTCATCTCCGCATGAATGGAAAACATTCGTGTCTAATCGCGTTAGTAGTATTATATCTCGCGTTCCCGCGGAAAGCTGGCATCACGTTCCATCAGCTGACAACGCCGCGGACCCAGCTTCGCGTGACTTATTACCCGGGGCGCTTATACGAGACGAACAGTGGTTTTGTGGCCCCGCGTGGCTACGATTAGACGCCAGCTCCTGGCCTATACAAGGACATAATGTGGATACGAACGAAGAAAGAGTACGTAAAGATATAAGTCAGTCTAGTTTCAATATCGTACATTCTTGCACTGTTTCATCTTCGTCTATTACAGACTTTGATAATTTTATATCGCGATATTCATCTTTAGAAAAACTTGTTCGTATAACTTGTTATATATTTCGTTTCTATTATAAATGTAAAAGGCGCTCACAATCTTTTCCAAACTACATAACTGTACCAGAATACAACTTTTCACTTAATCGACTTATTTTCGTGACGCAACAATCCGTTTTTAAGGATGATATTTCAAATATTTTACAAAATAAATTAGTTTCAG
The DNA here is from genome assembly GCA_937595015.1 of Polyommatus icarus. Taxonomy (NCBI): domain Eukaryota; kingdom Metazoa; phylum Arthropoda; class Insecta; order Lepidoptera; family Lycaenidae; genus Polyommatus; species Polyommatus icarus. The sequence goes on along the minus strand of OW569327.1, from coordinate 18,857,736 downwards.
TCAGTTTACGTCGTCTTACGCCCTATATGGATAGTGACGGATTTTTACGTGTTGGAGGACGTATTCATAAATCACTTTTACCTTTCAATGCTAAACATCAATTAATTTTACCAAAACGTCATCACTTGACTAATCTTATAATTGATAATACTCATGTTACTGATTTGCACGCTGGACCTCAGTCCGTGCGACACTCACTTTTACAGCGATACTGGATATTGTCAAGTCGCGATATCGTTCGACAACGTATACATCGCTGCATTCGTTGCTTTCGCGCGCGGCCAACGCGTATGCAACCCCGCATGGGGTCGCTGCCTGTATCTAGGTTACGTCCTACTCGTGTATTTCAGAAAACATCTGTTGATTTCGCGGGTCCCTTCTATCTTCGTATTAGTACTTTACGCAATGCGAAAATTGTAAAATGTTACGTCGCAGTTTTCGTTTGTATGAGCGTAAAGGCAGTCCATCTTGAAATGGTTTCGGAGCTTTCCACTGATGCCTTTTTAGCCGCGTTGCGACGCTTCATATCACGCCGTGGCTATTGTACCGATATTTACTCTGATTGCGGACGTAACTTTGTAGGTTGTGATAATTATTTAAAGGATTTGTTTAAATTTATAAGTAGTGATCCCGTCCAAAGTGTTTTAAATCAACAAACTTTAAAACAAGGTATAACTTGGCATTTTCAACCTCCGTATGCTAGTCATTTCGGTGGTCTATTCGAAGCCTCTGTAAAGAGCTTCAAATATCATTTGCAACGTGTCGTAGGTACTCGTGTACAAACGTATGAAGAGATGCACACTCTAACGTGTCAAATCGAAGCGGTGCTAAACTCACGACCGCTCTGCGCTTTAAGTTCAGACGCGTCAGATCCACTTCCCTTAACGCCCGCTCATTTTTTGATCGGTGAACCTATTACGGCTTTGCCTGATGTTTCCTTGGTAGACGAGAATCCAAGTCGCCTTACCCGCTGGCGTTGGATTCAGCAATCACTTCAACACTTTTGGAAGCGTTGGAGCAAAGAGTACCTACACGAACTACAACAGAGTGGGAAATGGTTTCAAGACCGTGGTCCGATGCTACGCGAGGGCACTATTGTTGTTGTGTGCGACGAACAATTACCGCCGCTTCAGTGGAAGCTCGCACGCGTACATGCGTTGCATCCCGGCTCGGATCAGGTCAACCGAGTAGTTACCTTAAAGTTAGGCAATACGCTGATTAAGCGGCCTGTAATTAAAATATGCCCGCTTCCCTTGGAATAGGTTTTAATAGTTATTTCAACTCTTTACTTTAGTTTAGTTTTAGTTTACTATTTAGTTTTCTTTTCGTGTTATTAAAAGACATTACATGCTTTTAAGGTGAGCGGCATGTTCCGTACTGTAACAGATTTAATTCTTTTCATTATTTAATTCCATTCCTTATCATAATATAAGACAACACAAATTGGATAAAATGACGTTCGGAAATTCTTGCTATTTTTCGGGGTACTTTTGATAAGCCGGTACAAGTTTCCGAACGCACTTCAAGCGCGGGCACTGCCGCGCCACCTACAACTTAGAACCTTCGAAGAATTTCTCCCGCCGACACATCGCGCGCGCATGGGAACAAAACTTATTCTTCCCGTCTAACCTCGAGGACTCTTTCAAATTCCCTGGGACGTGGACTAGTGCCTGTGGATTGTGTGTAGAACAAGTGGCCTAAAATAAAACCTCATCAGCTCCCGCCAACCCGCCTACGTGAGCCGAGGAAGCGTCGTGCTTGGTGAGTCAATTGTTACCCCTGGTTAACTTTTCTACAACTTCATTCAAAATTATACGCATTAACATTTTCGTTAGTAACATTGCATTGTTACGGTCGCACTCGGAGACATAATTAATGATTACTCAACTTTAAATTACTGAACATTTTGTATGTCAAAAACTTCAAAACTCGACAAATGATGTGTCGAACTTTTCATTAGGGAAGACAAGACGTATACCTGTTCTTGTTGAGCTGTATGGCGAACCCGCTCATGGCCTGCATGGCTTTATTCGTGAACGTCAATTCCATCTTCGGCTGCCCGCCCTGTCGGCTGAACGTCCCCCATACTTCCAAACCTAGAAATAACGTTTAGAAATTATTCCTATTTCTATTTGGGTTGATGAACAGTAATCTAAATATATATAACTCAAAGGTGACTGGCTAACTGACTGACTGACATAGTGATCTAACAACGCACAGCCTAAACCACTGGACGGATCGGGCTGAAAGAATCATGGCCAAATTTGTATAGGAGCTGGACTCGACTTTTATTTTTTATGTCACAAAATAAACTATAGTTAGATTTGGTTGTTCTGATGCTCATACATACTTCCGTTTGAGAATTATGTCTAAATAGCCACGGTTTTTTACAATAATTAATAACGTTAACAATTATTTTGAGGTTAGACTTAAGAACTATCTTTTTGCCGACTGCGGTGTAGTTTTCCTACAAGTGTATATTCGGCGATCTCGTTTCTAATTATTTCAATTTTTCCTAGAGTATTACCCAAAAAATAGAACGAATGCGAATAATCGCCGGCTGTCAGAACATAAAGGAACTAAAATATATTGATCTTTTTTTGTGGCTATTTACAGACACATTTCTATTTTTCGATGCCTTAAAATATTAGGGAATAAAAGATGTGATTACAAAACACATCCCTCGCAACACATCTCTGGTGGAAACGCAGCCTAACTCACCCTTGCCCTTGTCAGCGGGCAGCCAGCAGGCGCGGGGCGGGGTGTGCGCGGAGGGGGCGGGCGCGCCAAATATGTCGCCCAGCAGCGACGACGTGCCCTCTGCCGGCGCCGCAGCCACGCCGCCTACTACGGGACCGCCCAACTGAAATACACAAAAATAGTACATTACGCACCTAGGGCAGGAAAATAAGAAATATTTTTTGACAGATTCTCCATACTCTATGTGTCAAGTTAAGTGGTAGATAGCCTTATCAGGAAGCGGTGAAACAGGCCCTAAGTCTCAAAATTTTACATTACCCAATAATATTTTACACGAATCAAATTTAAAAATAAATATTTGGAACTTCATAATTAATATTATAAACAGTTAATATCTGTTTTTTCAACAACATAGTATCCGATAAGAAAACCCGGTTTACTCACGAGCACATCAAGTCCTCCGGCAAGCAGGTCGAGGTTGGAAGCGGGCGCGGCGGGCGCCGGCGGACCGCTGATGTCCATCGACAGCAGATCGCCGATCAGAGACTCCTGTAAGTTTAGACTGGTTAGTGGCTATGCGTATACACTATACATACAGCAGATATTGACAAGAATAATAACTCCCACACCGCTTTCGGTGACGGTGGCCGATTTCATTGAAACCAAGGCCAGTTACGCAGGAGTAATTTTATAGTGCCCAAATGTGTGCGCAGTACACAAGAGCACTCTCTATTCCTTTTACTCTCGTAAACCAGTGGGACGGAAGACCGACACGACTGGCGAGAGATCAGGCGCAGAACCGACTTTTTACATGTCCATCCGACGAATGGATCATCTTACTTGTCAGACAATCAGGTGATCAGCCTAAGCATTGTCCTAACCAAACTTGGAAATAACATGTTTCCAACGCGGGAATCGAACCCACGACCTCCGAGTCAAGAGCCGAGCTCTGAATAACTGGACCACGGAGGCGTTATTATAATCAACATACGACGTTTGGAACAGAGCTAAGCTAAGTTGTCGTGAAAAGTCATATCGCATTGATATTAATATAATTAATCCTTCAGGCCCCGCGCGAGCACCGGTGATCGCAAGAACAAAAGAATACAATGGAAATTCCTAGAACTTCCGATCGAAGGAGTTCTCGTTTTAGTTTCAAACGTACCTGGTTTGGTATGACAGTGGGTTGCGGCGCCGCATCCTCCGACGTGCGCGCCGGCAGAGACTTGCGAACGCCGGCGCAGCGACCTGATATTATTATTTAAATTCGTATTAGGTTCCATCTATACATATTATTATAAAACAAAGTCGCTTTTTTCCCTCATGTCCCTTTGATTTTGAAGATTATTTTAGTGTTAGATAGCCCATTTATCGAGGAAGGCTATATTTTATCACGCTAAGACCAATAGGAGGAAATAGAGGAAAATGTGGTAAAAACAGGGAAAATTATTTGAAAGTGCTAACTTGAACGCGATAATCTCAGAAACTACTGGTTCGATTTGAAAAAAAATATTTCAGTGTGAGATAGCTCATTTATTGACGAAGGCTATAAGCACAGAAATAAGATCTAGATCTAGATAGAAATCTGTGGCTATAAGCTATATTTTATCACGCTAAGACTAATAGGAGAATGTGGAAAAAACAGGGGAAATTATTTGAAAGGGCTTATCTCGCGAACTACTGGAGCAATTTTTATGTTATTTGGCACAGATAAGAATTAGACCACGTGAAGGATCATAGGCTATAGATTTTAATCACTTTTTCAGTGGCTATATATTTTATAACCGTGCGACGCCGGGGCGGGTCGCTAGTTTAGTTATAAAGGAAATATAGCATAAACCAATTACGCAAAAAAACTCATCCAAATATTATAAATAAATAAATAAATAAAAATAGCCTGACACATTATAATAGATATAATGTGTAAGGGTATATTATAAATTATAATAGATATAGAAACTGTGACGTTATAATAAAATATGTTGTATATCAATAGAACAATATGTACTATCACTACAAAAAATAACTTAAGCAATAATACGGCATTTACAATATTACACTTACAATTATATAATGTAAGTTTTACTTAGAAATGTACTCATTAAAGAAGTAAATAAAATATTACATACGCGCTAACACAACTCAATTTACCTTGAAACTTTTCACAGAACGCACCTTCAACGAACGCTGTCGGCGGCTTGTGATACACGGACGCGAGGGAACTGATGTGGCAGATGAGCTCGTCGAGCAGGGTCGGCTCCAGGAGATCCGTCTCCTCGGAGATGAGAGGCTTGTCAGCTAACACCACCTCCTTGGCAGCTGCAGGGTCAGTTGACAGCAGACGCCAGTAGATGAAGCCGCGGTCCCTGTGGAGAGATTTTGTAAATGTCTCTGTCATTTCTGAGACAATCGTGGGCAAAATTATCAGTTTATTTTAGTATGGAATCGTGGAATGGCGAATTAAGGTGAATCTTTCTTTAGCCGAGGTGTGCGCCTACATGTGAATAAGCACTCGATATAATAATATATCAGATTCAGGTGCATTGTATAAAAATATTCAACTGTTGTGTACAGCAATGTTCCGCAAAAGATGTGCCTGCACGGCACACTGGTGTATCACAAAAAATTATATTTTACCAACATGTTCCTTGTTTATAAGAACCAAAAAAGGCAACATCTCAGGACGATCGACGAAAGGAATAAAAATTGGGAACAGAGCACCTCCGCACACGCTGATTAATTTGTGGTGTACCTCCACAAATTTACAATTTCCTAATTGTTCCTCGAACACAGAAAGTTTGCAGAACACTGGTGTACATTGCAATACAATCACAAGTTCCCTTAGGCTGGTTTTAGTGTCACGCGGGCCGTCGGTACGGATCGCTCCGTAGATCGATTTGTATGAAGTAATGCGGACGGGTCCGTACGGACCCCTCCGCATTACTCTAAAACGCTCCTTAGAGCGTAATGCATATTGCATTTATGCGGAGCGATGCGTACCGAGCGACGGTCCGCGTGACACTAAAATCAGCCTTACTAATAAAAATATTAACACCGCGAAAATCTAAATGTCTGTCAATCTGTCATATTGGAAACATCTCAGACAAAGACAGCGGAAGCGGAGAAAGACAGCATTATGATAGTATTTAGAGGTCGCGCGGGGATTTATTTTTTCGTGTCTACCTGTTATTTATTTAAGAATTAAAGATAATATTTTTATTTATTGACGTGACAACGTCTTATAATTCGATGGAGCCGGCTGCACGCACGAAAAAACATGACTCATGCGGCGTTACCTCGCTCTGAGGCGTTCCATTTTCTTATGACGTTGTCACGTTCAACTATCGCCAGTAAACCGACTTTGTGAGGTCAGGGTCGGTTTTACCCATAAAGTTAATATACCTATCGGAATAGAGAAACAAAGGCCTGAGCAAGCGAGATGTCACTATCAGTAACACTGCGTGGTAGAAAGAGAAGCGTGATTTGAGGTTGCATAGCTTTTTTTTCATCTGTTTGACAGTCTGTCTGCCCCTGGGCCGATCGTTGTCAATTTGGGCTCTCAGAAAAATTGTGATTTTAAGTTAAATAATGAATAATTTTTAGAAATACTGCTCTAGAAACATGGTTAAGTGTTTGTGGAATGATTCTGGATCGACACATCGAAAAAACCCGGACAAATATTCATTTCACAGGTGAATTATTCTACATCGACAGGACCTAGTTTTAAGTTTATTTTTGCCAATTCCCTACGAGTTATTGGTATTTTTACGTCCGTGTTCACTTCTGTATTTGTTTAATTATATGGAAAACATAACTTGACTAGCCATGGTGCACAATTTAAGGATATTTTGTGTAAACAATTTTCATCTATTTTACACTAGGGCTGTATCAAGTTATCGATAAGTTGTGTCGATATGAAAATATTTTTTAGTTAAGTATACTAATTATCTAGGAATGTTTTAATGATAACATACTCATCCGTAGTTTATAATTAGTTTAAGTATATTAATATACGATAGTATATTAATATACTTAAACTAATACATAATTTATCGTTTTTAAGGTTCCGCACCCAAAGGGTAAAAATTAAGTCCTAGTAGTGGGGTCCCGCAGCCCGCTCTACTATTAAGACTTCGTTGCCTGTCCGTCTGTCCATCCGTCCGTCCGTCTGTCTGTCTTCAGGCTGTATAACAAGAACCACTATAGTAATAGAGTTCTGAAACTTCCACAAATGTAATGTCATTCTACATCCAATACGGCTGCTCATCCAAGATAGGGAAATAGTTAAAAGCACTTCTGCAAGATGGGCATTAAATAAAAGGGCTCAGTAGGCTCATTGAGAGTGAATTGAAAATTAATAGGGTCTAGTGAAGTCGTGTCGTGTAGGTACTGATGTCACGTGACGTAACCTGTCGTGTCGAATCGTGTCATGACATGTCGTGTCGTATGACGTATCGTACCGGGTTTTAGAAAATGCCCGGTTGAAACCGGTCACCCTTCATGCGCGAGTCCGACTTACACTTGGCCAATTTTTCAGATTTCCTGCTGACCTGGATACCAGAAATTCATGGCTTAAAATAATTAACCGTCCAAACTGGACTCCGAAGAAAAATTCATGCATACTTAAATAAGCAGCAAGCATTTTGAAGAAAATTCACATTTTACTTCAAAATTACAATTTTATTATATTATATCTATGCAGTTTTATTTTATCCCATTTTATAATGCCCGCTGTACACTCTCGCCGAGAGCTCTCGGGCGAGAGTCTCGTGCGAGAGCCCCTTGCCCGAGTGCGATCATGTACATTCTCGCTTAGTTCAATCGCAGATAAGAACTCAGAGAAGATGGACGAAAACGACCATTCACCATTCACCATGCATCGAAAGATATCATTGTCATCCGAAGATTTATAATCATATTTAATTTTATTTCTCATAGATGATGACTGATAATGACGTTTATTATTGTTATTTTTCTGTTCTACACTGTCCAACGGCGGGACTAGTACTGAAAGACGCGAGAGTGTACAATAGTGCGCTCGTTTTCCTCGCGAGACCCTTTGTCTCGGGCGCAAAATACCGACAACGGACCGAGAGGGTCCGAGACAGGCGAGACGAGGCGAGCGTACCCATTCACACTCTCGCACTCGGGCCGCCTCGCTGTGTCTCGGCGAGAATGTACAGCCGGCATTATGTTTACAATTTTACAATTATTATTCCATGATCGATATTTTGTCGAATTACAAGATGTTTGTACATCACTGACACGCACACGTAAACATAATTGTATACACAGATGTAAATCAAATTTTGGTTAAGCTTGACAGCTCGGGATTGTTTCTCTATTCCGATAGGTATATTAACTTTATGGTTTTACCTGAGGTCGGGATTGTCGGAGTCCTGCGTGGCGAGGCCGAGCACCTGCTGCACGAGCTCCTGCGTGTCCGCGGGCCGCTTGAGGAACAGCTTCACCACCGCCGTAAGCAGCTGCAGTTGCACCTGCACACCAGCGGACAAGTTATAGTAGGGGAGGTCGCGCTCAGTTTAAAAAGTAATTTCATACCGAGCGAAAATCGTTACAATAATAGTATTCCACTAATACATAACAGCTTTGATCGTCAGCCACTACATAATGGGTGGAATAAAAATTGAGAGCATCTCAAAGTTGTTGTTGGGAAACGTATTGAATTGACATTAAAAAGATCCCAATTCGCACCCAACAAAGGTTCATATCTAGATTGTACACGTTTAGGTTCGCTAGGTGTAATTTTAATTTTAGTATATATCAACAGATGGCGCTTTTAAAGTAAAATGTATATAATTCTTCTTCACAAATATTGACTATCGAATTAATTACTTAAAATTGCTATGTGAGATAAATTTATGGTTAATTCAAACGAAAATCGCCGTCAGCTGAATGTTTGCAGGTGGAAATGTCGTCTACGCGACGCCCAAAGATACATTGAGAGCGAAGTAGGGCTATAATATTGGTCATAACTTATATCGCTGGCTGACGGTTTTTCCACCATCGTATTAGCGGCTGACGGTTTTCTTTATTATTTACAAAGTAGAAACATTCACCTGTATAAATTTTGTACGGTATAAAATGACTTTATATTAAAAAAAAAATTACATGTTCAGTAACGCGACTGACGTTGAATCCCCCGTCTGCAATACGGCTGACGGTGATTTTTTGGCTAAACATGACCTCAATAATCTTCCATCAAAGTTTCATTCCGTATAAAATCACTTTTCGCAACTATTTTTTTTACAACTTTGAAATACTCTCAGTTAACATTCCACCACGGGTCCGGCGACTGACACTGATTATATTCATTGATAAATATTAAGCTACTGCTGGACAAAAATTTGGTCGGTATGAAATCACTTAGCAAACGCTAGCACTACCTCCCCTACTATTATATGATAATGTTTAAATTATTATCTAGGGCAAAACGACTAGTGATTGGACAGTACCAGTCATTGGACAAAGCACAAAAACACTAGATTTATGGTTACTTCAAAAACTGCGTGTTTTTAAATTTATAGAACGCCTGATTCTAAAGTAAACATGTAGTTTTTAAAGCAACCTTAATAAATATTTTAGTGTTTTTGTGCTCTGTCCAATGACTAGTTCTGTCCAATCACTATAGTTTGTGCATTTTATGATGATATGCATGACACATTATAATTGACAATAGTAGGGAAGTTACCTAAAAAAAATAATCGAATAATTTAAAAATATCGAATCACCTCGTAAAGGAATTGCAATCGAAATTATCGATTTCGTACTGATGTTTCAGAGTGACGCAGGCGATTTAAGATGGCCGCCATTTTTTATCGATTTGATTTCGATTCAACTGTGTCAATCTCTATTGACATAAGTTCCGTTTCATGCATCTGACATTTTTCAAATATTTTCGTAACAATAATTTTATACTCCTATTTCAGAGTTAATATTTATAATTTTATATCAATAAGTTAGCATTTAGCAACTTTTCATTTTTATTCATTTACAATTACAGGAAACATCTATTTTTGTAGATGGAATATAATTTATTACATTCTGTTTTTTTTTTTGTTTTCTTGTAAAAAAAATCCGTAGCAAGGAATATGAGAACTGTCACCCATATCATCTTAGAACGAACAAACTATAGTCAAAATAGATGTTCACTCTACGTTAATATTTCCATCTCATTTGCGAGTTAAAATATATTGTTGGTCCAGTCGCCCATCATCCTGGCAATAAAACATTTCTTTTTTATTAGAAAATTTAAGTTTTATTTTGACGTACCTGTGCGTTCTCGTCGTGGAATCCTTCAAGGAACGAGTCAAGCAGCTCGTCAGCATTGTCGATGCGCTCCGCGTACTCGCCCACTATCCACACCTGAACAACAATGAAGAGATTATTACAAAAGTCCAACATTCCAATGGATTGTCTTTTTAGTTTCTTTATTTAAACTGACAAATAAATAAATTTGCACAGCATATAACTTCATAGCATTGCTGTGTTTATTTATCTAGTTGCTTTTTTAACCTAGTCGAGAGACACAGAAAATTGTGCAAGATAATTGCTGTATTCACCGTTTTTAAGTAAATCGGCGTTCAAATTACAAACTGTACAACATGTTCATAACGTCAACAAATTACAAAATCAAAAGAGACTAAATTAAATGTCATAATTTAAATGTCAAACTTATGTTCTATTAAGCGGGCCCCTAGACGATCAATTTTATTGTGCAATATCATGTATTGTGCAATATTATTATTGACCGTCTAGGGTTGATATTGAACATCGCGCGCCTTCAATCTAATTGTCAAATAAACTGTTCAATAAATATTGTGTGAGATATTGCGCAATAAAAATGAACGTCTAGAGCCGCTATCCCCAACCCGCGGCCCGCCGGAACTTTATTCGTGGCCCGCGTGATGTTTAACAATTTTGAAATTCACGCCCACCGGTAAAATAACGTAAAGAATACACTCTACGTGATAGTCGTTAAATTTTTTCCACTTTTAAATCATTAATTTTGTGTAATGACCAGGATACTGAATAAACGTTTATTTATTTAAATTTGAAGAATGTTATTTTTAACCCGAAAAAATTTTTGTTGCGGCTCGTGACACCAAGACAGAAAAAAAGGTTGGGGACCACTGGTCTAGAGGTCCACTTAGAGATGCTTTTGATAGTTTTATATAGTCAGAACCTGAGAGGTAACACGGAACTTCATACAAACCATATCAATAAAAAGTTCTTATACTATATAACTACTAGCTGTCCCGGCAAACGATTCTTTGCCATAAAGTATTTCGCCCTTATTATTTTATTGAAATGACTAAATAAGTATGTCACCATGGCAACGTCCATTGCTATCCCGTCGCACAAACAATGGTCGCCGTCAGTCTCAGGTTGTAATAATTTACTATTATTTATTCAACAAATGCACTTATCAATATATAAAGTACCCAGTAGCCGATTCTCAGACCTACTGAATATGCATATAAAATTTGGTAAAAATCTGTAAAGCCGTTTCGGAGGAGTTCGTGGACTAACATTGTGACACGAGAATTTTATATATAAGATTAACCTATCAAGCCCCATAAGGGTGCGTCCACATTTGTATCACTTGCGCGATCAGATCTCCGTCGCGTATCATCGAAGCGTGTCAAAATGATACGCGTATCATGATACGCCCCGATCGCTATTCTACCGCGTATCTGAATATACTTGTCATATCAAATACACGCATGATCGGCAGAATGATCTAATAGGCGTCCACACTTTGATACTCATACTTGATACGGCGCGATGATCGCGACAAATGATACAAATGTGGACGCACCGTAAGAGCACTGGTGATCGCGACAACAATAGAATAACAATAGATTTCTAAGAATTCGCGATCGAAGGATTAAATAACTTTTCAACACTCACCATAGACGCCCTAGCTTCGGGCTCATCCAGCGTATCAAGATTCTCGCACAGCGTGCTGATGATGCTCTCGTACTTGTTGGGGTATTTGCGGAATATGTCCTTGATCACGACGATGGCTTCTTGCACCACGTAGTTCACTTTAGTCTGGATCAGTTCTAGAAGAGTCGACACACAACGCTCCGCTGATGGCTCCACCTGATAAATAAAAATAGTGATTGCCTGTTTCACCACTTCCTGATAAAGTTCCGGATAGGCTATCCACCACTTAACTTGACAGATAGAGTATGGAGAATCTGTCAAAAAAGTTGTAGGTTTCAGGAAGTAGTGAAACAGGTCTTAAGTATTGTATTGCATTTAATTAACATTATAATAGTTCAGAAAAAAGTAAAAATTATCAAATTAAGAGCGGTTTGCCAAATTTTGCTGTGTTTTCTAGTATTAGTATTACGATCCCGGAAGACGATTGACTTAAATGAAATTAAGATTTATTTAATCATTGTATATTTATCTGATATTAGCCTAATAGTCCGGTCTAATTAGACTAAAAAATAAGGGTGAGGTTACATTAATTCCGACAAGGCTGAATATTGGTAGAATTGTTCGATACACTATAATAAAGGAAATGTGAAAAGTCCTCATCGATCCGGCACGTGCAAAAAAATTTACTCGGGGTCAAAGGTTACAAAAACTGGTTTTCCGCGATTTTCAGCAAAACGGTAAGTTTTATCATAAAATCAGCTCAAACAAAATTTGTAGATCAAATAATTGTCTATAAAAATGTCTTTATACTTTTTTTTCTAAGAGCCACCATTTTTGAGATATAACGATTCAAAAAGTTGAATGAGTTTGAGGTATAAGTGTACTTAGCGCGTTTTTTTTTCAAGTTACACCTTTTAAGTGTACATCAACGACAAAACTGACTAGCGGTGTATTTAGTCTGATGTATGCGATACATCGTCGTAGACAAAAGTACACTTATGCCTCAAACTTTTTCAACTTTTTGAATCGTTATAGCTCAAAAATGGTGTCTCTTAGGGAAAAAAAGAATTCTGATCTACAAATTTTGTCGAAGCTGATTTTATGATGAAAATTGCTGAAAATTGCAAAAAAGATTTTTGACCCCGAGTAAATTTTTTTGCACGTGCCGGATCGATGAGGACTTTTCACATTTCCTTTATTATAGTGTATTGAACAATCCTACCAATTTTCAGCCTTGTCGGAATTAATGTAACCTTGGATGTCTAAATTGATCGGAGTATAACGGAAAACACGATTCACTTATTTTGACTCGATATATAGTTATATTTTTCGAAATTATGAATATTTCTGTGCTTTTCAACAAATATCTGTTACACTTATTGAGTTACTATCATTAAATAACTTGCACTACTACAATCACACGCTTTATAAAATAATGGCTAAAGGAAATATTATTATTTAATTTATGAGTAATCATCAAAAACATTTTTGGGACTTACGACCTTTACTTTCATACTATAATGCGGGAACCGTTGTTACGTGATATTGTTCACTACTAGCAGCGGCTCAAAGTACAATTCATGCGGGCACGATTCATGGAATCATTATATTATAATATCACGATTGGAGGATAGCGGGGTGTGTAGGCGGGGCTAGCGTGGTTTGATATTTTTGGCAGCCCGGTGTTAATACAAAAAAACAAACTCATTAATGCTAGGTTTATCAGATACATGTAGGTAATCAAAGAAAATTTTACTACTTTCCTGAGTAGAGTCAGATGGAACACCATCACTATAATTTCAGTACCAAGCTCAAACAGTTTTTACTTATCATGGACTACATGTGAATATACTATTATATTTCCGAAAAAAAAAATCATTAAAATCGGTTCACAAACGGCGTAGTTATCTGCCAAGAAATCATATATACACGCCCTGTATTATAAGGGTGGAACAAAACTAAGCGATAATATTTTAGGGTGTGTATGGGTGTCCTATAATATAGGGCCTAAATTATAGAGTTTGCTGTAAAAGCAGCGCTGAAATAGTACTATTACGCACCTAGGGCAGGAAAATAAGAAATGTCTCAGATCACATGAAAATATCTTCTTTCTTATTTACTGCCCATGGTGCGTATATTATTTTTCTCATCGACGGAGGCGGAAAACGGCAACATCGGTAAGCGCAGCGGGAAGAAAGATGACGTTTTCCGCCCGGAGGTGAGAAAGAGTTTTTTTTTTTTTGTATGGAAAAATTCATAACTCTCGGGCGCTTGTCCATAGAAATCTCAAAAAAAAATGCCTTTCAGCGCTGCTGTTTTCGCAGTGAACTCTATATCAGGGAGACATACAAACCCAGCATAATCACTTCGTTTTGTTGCACTTTGTATACGGTCGAATTCAGGGCCCGTACCATGAAACCGTTTTGAGACTCAAACAATCGAACGAGAATGCTGCGTCCTGCTCTAACAACGTCGTTTCACGTACACGCACGTACATATGTATCGCACACTGACCTCTAATAATAATACACTGGACTGGCTATGCCGTACTAAATGACAGCTATTTTTTGTGCCGATTTGAAGCGCCACCGGTGATCGTAGTGTGAACTAATTACATAGCAAATTGCAACGGCCATTTGCAAAATAGTATTTCCAAGTACACTCACTACTACTTTCACATAGCAATTAGCGCCAATATGGCGACTTTCAAATAGGAACATTTTATTGATAGCGATCGCCGGTCCAGTGTATTATAGAGGTCAGTGGTATCGCATGAGAAATTGAAACCGCCGGCGGCCAATAGACTTTTCAAGCGATACTATGTATTACAATAATGAAGAAAAAATTTAAAATCATATGACACTGAAAGTGCTCGCCGCCCGCTGCCATTCCGGTGAATCGCGGCCCTTAGAGTAGGACGCGGCATTCTCGTTCAATTGTTTGAGTCTCAAAACGGTTTCGTGGTACGAGACCAGGAAACCTCCCATGAACGTAGAAATAAAGGCGGACGGAGTCTTGTTATATACAAAACTGTGTCTTCACTTTTCTTCAGAGTCGGCCACGCACACATTCTGACGCCTGTCCAATGGTATGGACTAGCGCAAGAATGTGTGCGTGCGGACAGTGTACATACAGCCAGCTGGCCGACTCTGAAGGACACAGTTTTGTGTATGGTGGGACTCCGTCCGCCTTTTTTTATACGTCCATGGAAACCTCCACATTTTTGAAATCTTCGAAAATGAAAAAAAAAAACAATAAATAACTCACTACCTTGATGGCGCATCTGCCGATCGCGCGCACCGCCTTCCTGACGAAGTCCACGTCCACCTCGGTCGCGTACTCCTTGAGCTCGCCCAGCACCTGCGCGATGTTCGCCTGCGACGCCAGCCGGATCATGATGTCCAGCTTCTCCAGCTTCACGTAGATCGGGTCGTTGTACTTCACGAAAAACACCTGGAAAACACCGATATATGCTTATAAATAAAGAACACAAACACACATACTGGTGTACACTTTTGAAAGGCATATTTGTTCAGATGTTTAAATAGCCTAACATACTTAATAATATACAACCTAGAGAGGTGAGGTGTCAAGGGACACCCGGATGACAGTTTATTATATTTCTTATGTACAAAAAACCTGTATACACTAAAAAAAACTTTTCGTCTTAATTTTTTCTGTCTAGCCCCCTTTCGCAACGAGCGATTAGGAACTTCGTTCCAACTGGGCAATTCTGGAAATTCCTTCCTAATATTATAAATCCGAAAGTGTGTAGCTGTCCATCCGTCCGTCTGTCTGTTACGGATTTTGCTGAAATTTTTGGCATGGAGATACTCGAGTCCCGGTAAAGATCATAGGATACTTTTTGTCCCGGCAAAATGTACGGTTCCCGCGCGTTAAACGAATTTTGGCGCCACGGAGTTGCGGTAGTCATCTAGTATGCTTATAAAGAAAGAGTACATGCAAAAAACGAACATACGTACACTTTTGAAAGAAACATTCGTTCAGACGTTTATATAGACACTAGCTGTTGCCCGCGACTTCGTCCGCGTGGACTTCAGTTTATAGCGCGCGATGTCAACAAAATTAGTGTCAAAAGCTTTATGGTACCCCTTAAATCAAAACATCCAAAAATAGCTGTGCAGTGTGCACATAATTTATTTCTTTTTTTAAATTAAACTTTATTTATGCCAAATTTTAATTTTTAAAGTATATTTACTATTTAGCCCCCCCAATTACACAACTTTATCCATAAACTATTTGATAGCCCATAGGTAGGTTGCGTCACTGCATAGATAAAGTACTGAGTTAGTTAATAACGTAAATGAGTACATAATAACTGTTCGAGCGCGTACATCCCTAGCGCTGCTGCACGGCTACATCACTACAGCGGGGCGCGGGGGGAGCGTTCCCGCTTGCAGCGCGGGCCGCGGCTGCACTCTGCTCGTACACTTGCCTAGGCGACAGGCGCGCGCGCACACCGCACACGGGTCACCCCGCTGACCGCCATATTTCTTTGTATATTTGTTATAAGTAATGTAAATTGTTAATACAGTTTTAATTTGTAGACCATCTTTTTATTATGTCCCGCTGACAATAACAATCGAAAAAATCGGAAATCTAGTATAAGATGATACCACCTCTTATAGAAAGACGTTTGTGTAAGCAATAGCGCGATGTAAGAGCCGCACAGCGCCATCTATAATGATTTTTTGGAACTAACTTAATTTAAAAAAAATTGCGCATTTTCACCCCCTTACAACCCTTTTGTCTAGTTAAAAAGTAGCCTATGTCCTTTCTCAGACTTTAGACTATCTATGTACAAAATTTCATTACAATCGGTTCAGTAGTTTTGGCGTGAAAGCGAGACAGACAGACAGAGATACTTTCGCATTTATAATATTAGTATAGATAATATACGAAAACTGTTCTGGAAATATTACATACATACAGGTCTAATCAATAACCTCCTTTTAGTAGGTTTAAAATTACTTGTACCGTCCCGAGGCACACACATATTTAATTTATTCTACCTAATTAACTTTAAGTGCTTGTTCAGACACAGCGAGGACCGCGCGGTTAAACCGCTCGCAGCTTATTACTATGGCGTTGTATTACTGCGTTCACACTTAACCGCTCGGATTCTCCACGGAAACCGCGCGGTTCCGCATGTCTGAACAAGCACTTGAAACCTCACCTTCATCTCATGCTTCAGTATATCGGGTCGTTTCTGCACCACCAGGTTGATGTTCCGGAGCGCCACGTACTGCACCTCGGGCTCCGCGCTGAGCAGCGTCACGAGGGGCGGGGCCAGCTTGCGGGACAGGGTCGACACTAGATCCTCTTCCTCAGACATATACTCCATTAGTTTCATCAGCACCTGGATGGGAATGAGTTTTTGAATATCCATATCTATACTAATATTATAATTGGGAAGAGTTTGTTTGTTTCTTTGAACGCGCTAATCCCAGGAACTACTGGTCCGATTTGAAAAATTCTTTCAGTGTTAGATAGCCTATTTATCAAGGAAGGCTATAGGCTATATTTTATCACGCTAAGATTAATAGGAGCGAAGAAAGAGAGGAAAGTGTGGAGAAAACTGGGGGAAATTATTTGAAAGGGCTCATTTGAACGCGCTAATCTCAGGAACTACTGGTCCGATTTGAAAAATTCTTTCAGTTTTAGATAGCCTATTTATCGAGAAAGGTTATAGGCTATATTTTATGAGGCTAAGACTAATAGGAGCGAATAAATAGAGAAAAGTGTGGAAAAAACGGGGGAAATTATTTGTAAGGGCTTATTTGAACGTACTAGAGCAATTTTTATGTTATAATATGGCACACATAAAGAATATTCCAAGTCAAAGGAAATAGGTTTCTTTTTTTGCGGAAAAATGTTTCCGTTACATTCCTAAATTAGGCGGGCGAAGCCGCGCGGAACATCTATCACATTATCATAAAAGTATATTGTCCCACACAATATACTTTTATGATTTGCGCGTTAACTATTCAATCGATGTAGGTACGGGAACAAATATAAACTAAAGTCCACGCGGACGAAGTCGCAGGCAACAGCTAGTCCATACTAATATTATAAATGCGAAAGTTAACGTCTCTGTGGTCCAGTAGTTCAGAGCTCGGCTCTTGACTTGGAGGTCGTGGGTTCGATTCCCGCGTTGGAAACATGTTATTTCCAAGTTTGGGTAGGATAATGCAGGCTGATCACCTGATTGTCTGACAAGTAAGATGATCCATGCGTTGGATGGGCATGTAAAAAGTCGGTCTTGCGCCTGATCTCTCGCCAGTCGTGTCGGTCTGCCGTCCCACTGGGTTATGAGAGTAAAGGAATAGAGAGTGCTCTTGTGTACTGCGCACACACTTGGGCACTATAAAATTACTCCTGCGTAGCTGGCCTGGTTTCAGTAAAACCGGCCACCGTCACTGAAAGCGGTGTGGGAGCTATTATTATAAATGCGAAAGTGGGTGGGTGTCTGTCTGTCTGTACGTCTGTCCGTCTGCCTGTCTGCCTGTTACCTCTTCACGCCCAAACCGCCGACTGATTTTGCTGAAATTTGGCATAGAGATACTTTGAATCCCGGGAAAGGATACATGATACTTTTTATCCCGGAAAAAATGTACGGTTCCTGCGCGATAAACGATTTTTGTCGCAACGGAGTTGCGGGCGTCATCTAATTAAAAATATAATAATTAATAAGTAATAGGGTTTTCGGCATCTAGACTGCCACGGGTGACGGGGCAGGGCAGGATAATCCACAAAGCACTTAGACTTAGTACAAGTAATACGTAGTTTATGTAGTAATTTAAACTTCGGCCCCGGGGCGGTTCTAGATGCCGGAAACGCTATATTTTTGTATACTTAATGGTAAATTATAGCTAAGAAAATTTTGTTACAATAGACAGAACCAACCAGTAGGCCGACTAAGAAGTGATCTCGATACTTTTGAACTTTGACGTAGGACGTCATCGACCGGCGCGCGCCGCAGCAATTCGTTGCTCGGCCGTTCCATTCGTATGTGACTGGGTGTGTGGATGTGTGTGCAGATGAGTTGAGCGGCGTGTAGTTGGACAGCGCGTCCAGTATGTGTGTGTGGGTGTATGTGCGTGCGTGCGAGCGTACACCTTGGCGGCGGAGAGCACGACGGCGGCGTTGGCGTGCGCGAGGCGCGGCGTGATGCGCTCGCAGACGGAGTGAGCCTCGCGCGAGTTGAGCGGCGTGTAGTTGGACAGCGCGTCCAGTATGTGTGTGTGGGTGTATGTGCGTGCGTGCGAGCGTACACCTTGGCGGCGGAGAGCACGACGGCGGCGTTGGCGTGCGCGAGGCGCGGCGTGATGCGCTCGCAGACGGAGTGAGCCTCGCGCGAGTTGAGCGGCGTGTAGTTGGACAGCGCGTCCAGTATGTGTGTGTGGGTGTATGTGCGTGCGTGCGAGCGTATACCTTGACGGCGGGGAGCACGACGGCGGCGTTGGCGTGCGCGAGGCGCGGCGTGATGCGCTCGCAGACGGAGTGAGCCTCGCGCGAGTTGAGCGGCGTGTAGTTGGACAGCGCGTCCAGTATGTGTGTGGGTGTATGTGCGTGCGTGCGAGCGTATACCTTGACGGCGGAGAGCACGACGGCGGCGTTGGCGTGCGCGAGGCGCGGCGTGATGCGCTCGCAGACGGAGTGAGCCTCGCGCGAGTTGAGCGGCGTGTAGTTGGACAGCGCGTCCAGTATGAACACCTGGCCCCACTCCGTGCACTCGTTCAGGGCTGTCAGCAGCTTGTTGATTGTTGGGCCATTCATCTCTATATGGAGGAGAGAGAGGATTCAGCATTACTTATTCTAATAGACCAATTTTCCACTGGCGCTAAAACATCTAAGGAGTTTGATCGCAGCAGATCACCCTTACTGTTAGCTTGATAAAGCCCTAAAAGCTTTTTCACCGTCGTATAAAATATTGATCATTATTATCGTTGATCACAGCACGGCAGACTCTTTTTATGCGTTTTTTATAAATAGAAAATCTAATAGGATTTACAACATTTTGGAACAGAAATCAATTTTAACATACCAACAAGAGGATGTCCAGAAACACTGGCTTCATTAATCTCTGATAAAGCGGCGACAGCATTAGCTACCACCATTGGGTTAGAGTCACTCAACAAATCCTTGAGCTGGTCCAAAAAACCCTGCAAATAAACAAGAAATTATAAGGCATATAATAAGGAACTAATGATGCAAGTTTCAATTGTAACTTTATTAATAATTTTGTAAATTTTTATGATGATTAGCAAATCACACCATCCTTCTTGATTGCATTCCCTTTTAGTAAGTAAGTAAGTAAGTAAACATTTATTCAGTACAAACACATAACACCACATTACAATAAACATTTCACAAAAAAGACACTAAGTATAATATTTTAAAAAACAAAAATAACATAAAAAAGGAACATTAACAATAAGTGCCAGATGAACATAATATACTGTAGGTAGGTATCTATTTGGGTAAAGATAGCAAACGACAATGTAGTGCAATGCGCATTCCACCGAAAAGGACCCCACTCAGGTGACGATCACGGTATAGTACCTACACCGCGATCCCTGGTGTTCTGTGGGGCCTTGTTGTCAATCGCTCGACAGATGCACACTGGCGCCAGCGCAAAGTGAACATTTCAGTTTTGTTGAAAAAGCTTATCCATAATTTTGACATAGAATACATATGACATGTTATTATTTTAATTTTAATTTGTAAATGGTTTTAAATTACCTGATCCTCCACCATACTAGGCGATATATCATACAATTTGGCGACGCAGACAGCGGCAGTTTTTCGCACATAAGGATCTTCATCTTTCAGACATTTGCGGAGGGGCTCACATAAGTATTCCGTGATTTTGTCCACTCGGATGCAACCCATCGTACGTACAGCAAGAGCCCTTATCAATGGGTTCGAGTCTTCACAATCCTGCATAATTAATAGTCATGTGGATTTTGTAATTTCCAGATTACATTTAGCAATACATAAAATACTGGAGCAATTGGACTATAAGCATACGGTAGAATCTTGCTACTCACTGTGAAATATGACATGAAATGATGCTGCTACTATTTTAAAAAAATGGGACAATTAAGCACGAAATAGATGTACTCACATAGCCTATAGAATAAAGATGATAATATGAAATAGAAAAGAGGGATGTATTAATTTAGCTTCAGTTCATTTTTTTTTTCTAGATTCCAGAAAAAATTCTGCATTTAAAAGATTTAAATGACTTATTACATGTGGTATATAATTAATTACATATTTGCCAAAAATACTTGTTACGTCCTGAACAGATTTATTACATAATTAATCAAAACATGCAAAAACTACTGAATGTTTTCATTTCACATTTGAGATTAGCAAGGTCCTACAGCTTAAAATTAAATCAATAGCCAATGTGCTTCTATATGAGCCATGAGTATACAATATTCATAGATTTCTATATATTATTATTATGTAGATTTACACATCTTAAAACCCGTGGCGGCTACATGTTGATGTTTAAGAAGATGCATGCAATTTTTTATAACTACTAAAGAAATAGCCTGTATTTAAAGTGCATTTTTGTGTAAATGTGTAAATCTACTGGATGAGTCGGTTTGGATCATATTTTACCTTAACAAGCTGGTATGTTGGTAGATCCTTCCTCATCATAATATGGTACAGAAGACATTAAAACCATAAAAAAGACAAGTCACACACACACACATAGCTAATCTACTCTTAACCCTAAACATGTTGTTTCATTTGGATTTACTATAGAATTTAGAAGTAGAATTTAATGGACGTTTTTAGCAACAGTTCCTAGCTTTCAAATAAATATTCCTATGTAAGTATTCTTCATTTTAATGTTATACATTGTAAATTCTACACATTTCATGATAATATTATTATTGTTGTATTTCATAATAATAGAATTATTACATTTATTACAATATTTCTAAGAAACAAACCTCCCCCTGCCTAACCAAAATCAATTTTGACATGCATATGGCTAGTAAAAAGCAGGAAACTAATTTTGGTACAAAACAAAAGGTTAATTGAATAAATAGCAAGTACATACCTTGACAAATGTGTTGACTGCCATTATGGCCATGTCGGGCTGAGACTTGGCATAGTTCATCAGATACAGGTACACCAGTTTCTTCAGCTCCAGGTTGTCTGTTTGCATGCAATTCACGACATCGGGAAAGAGTGCTGATACATCTTTTCCCACAGTCATAGAAGCTATGACCTAAAACATTTATTGCATGTTAAGTAACAGGTCTTTAAGAAGAATACTCTAACACGTATTAAATATGAAAACAGTACTGCAGAAAGATTGTGTAGTAGGCAAAAACGTACCTTTTTAACTGCCTCTTTTTTCTTTTCCTTTTTGTCACTGTTCAACTCAGATTTCAACTCGAAGATTTCTCCCTTTTTGGTAGTTGTGAAGTACTTTGAATCGGTCATTTTGGATGTTTTTAAAGTTTTCTAGATTATTTCACACTATTATCGTACAGGATTTAGTAATACCCTGCAAAATCAATAACACAAATGGACGTTTTAACACGGACATCGGCTAAGTTGCGTTACAAAAATTATAGAAGAGCAATTTTAATCTGGATGGTGTAGAGTAAGCGCACATTTACCTTGAAATATAACATTAATTTTTATAATAATTTAAGGTTCTTCATTAGTTTTTTGCTAATATAGGGGCGTTTTTACAAAAACTCGGGACAGAAATCATCAATGAATCTAATGTCACTGTTGGTCACCCGTCACTGTCAAAAAATGACAAACGACACAAACGACAGCTCATCAAGCAGGTAGCAACTAAAAAAAGACCATAGAGAATATAAACTACATGAGAAAAAGACGAAGAAGAAGTGTGGAAGAAGTTTAAAGTTCGAATTTCGATTTTCAATTTTCATTTTGTGAAAATTATTTGGTAGCAATTCATAGAAAAATTGTAAATTAAGTGGATTAATTATTGAAAAACGAAAGGTAAGCCATTGTAAAATGGAAATGTAACCGTAAATTGATAAATTGAAGCAAAACATAACTAGGTCATACCTACCATGTTTTAATACAAAGTATGTCGTAGTATTATTTGCATATTTGTACAATAATTTACAACTTATAATATATTAATATTATGAAAAAAAAGATAGATTATTATTTCATAGAAAATAATATTATAATGGCTGCGTTCCAGATGACGTTAATTTTGACCAAAACGCTCAAAACGTCCCCTTCTGCCGTTCCCTTTGGCGACCGGGGTCGTTTTGATAGCGGCTATGACGTCACTCATGACGTCATCAATTTCGCTCAAGCAACGCTTAAAACGACCCACGACGAAAATGGGTCGACCGTCGAAGTGGGCGTTCTAGTTTTTTTTTATTTTAATGTAACAATATCGCAAAGACCATATTCGGAAAGTTTTCAGGAGCGAGTAGCGACAAAAAAACTTCATATAATTTCATTGCAAAACGTAATATTTTTAATTGAAATATATTAAACATAATAAAATAAAATATTTTGATTAAAAAGAAATTGTTTTAAATGAAAGATCAAATATTTTCCTATAAAATACTAAGTTATCGTCTCTCCTGGTCTTTTAAATTCTTCATTAGAATAAAGATTGATATTTCGTAGTCATTGATTCGTGGTCTAAACTTTCGCTTTTCGCGATCATAATTGTGGAAAAGTGCATTCCACTCTTCATCTGAACTAGATTCACTAGAAATGTCTGAATCATTATTCCGATGCACCTGCAAAATATGTCTAACTGCCGTAAAAATATCCATTTCGATAATCGATAGGTACCTAAATATTATTCAAATAAAAGCGGTAGACTCGAATTCTAACTTAACCTCTTTCAGCTGTCACCTGTCACTGTCACCTCGCCAGAGCGCTCAAAACGCTCCATTGACGCTCATAATATTTGCTCACATGCTAATGGAACGGGAGAAACGAAGGTCTTGAGCGTGAGCGTTATTAACGTCATCTGGAACGCAGCCTTTTTTTTTTTTTTTTTTTAGGAGGGGAAATACTTTGCGTATGCCCCACCCCTTCGGGGGAAGGGGCGGGGGTATGTGGGACTCCCTACAAAAGGTCTACCCACTAAAACCCCCCCAGCCCTTCGTCATGCGCCTAGTGCGGGAGGGACGGGTACCACGGGGCAATTCAATTCCGCCCCTTCCCGCGCGCAGCCGCAACCGGCACCATCTTCCAGCGGCTATAGGCCGCTTACCTCACCGAGAGCCCCCCGGGCTATAGAGGGGCTGCCTTCTCGGGACCCATACATCTGGAACGCAGCCTATGTATATTAGTATGCAGTTGATTTGGAAAATGTTGAAATGTGTATATTGCACTAAATGTACTGGAACTAGGGTTGCCAACTTTTCTCCGGCGAAATATAGTATTTTTCAAAATAAACTATAAAAAATATAGTACACTTAATTTTTATTTTATTTTATGTAAAAATTAAAAAATGTTCAATTAAATATTTATGTATTATCAGCTATACTTATTATAAAACAAAGTCGCTTTTTTCCCTCATGTTCCTTTGTTCCCTTTAATCTTTAAAACTACGCAACGGATTTTGATGATTCTTTCAGTGTTAGATAGCCCATTTATCGAGGAAGGTCATAGGCTTTATTTATCACACTAAGACTAATAGGAACGAAGAAATAAAAATAAAAACTATATTTTTTGCACTTGCATTTTTTAACAATGTCTAAAATAAAAGTGTCTTCATAATATTATTATGCTTTATTAGATTAAATTTTTAGATCCTTTGATTGCGGATTGTTGAAAATCTATTGTTATCGCGGTCGCATGCATGCGACCGCGATAACAAATTTCCAAACAATTGGGGCTTGAGGGATTCATGTAAATTAAAAGCTCTTTTTATTATTAATGAGATACTACCTCTATTTCTCTCTTCCCGCCATTTCAAATTCATAGCAGGAATAGAGAGCAGGAATGAGATAATTTAAGTGTTGAAAATATAGTATTTTTGTGTACTATATAATAGTTCAGCAGTATATAGTACGCAGGCTCGAAATATAGTACAATACTATATAATAAAGAACGGTTGGCAACCCTAACTGGAACGTCATTCTGCACCAGCCCAATAAGTATAATTATGACGACACGACGCGCCGTCCGCACCGTACGTCCCAACTCCCAATTCCGACCTGGGCCTGTAGACAAGTGGCAAAGCGCTAACACTAACGCTAGCGCTACAAAATGTATGCGATTTGACATAAGTCATCGCTTCGCTAGCGAATACTAATGTCAAATCCATACATTTTGTAGTGCTAGCGTTAGCGTTAGTGTTTTGCCAGTTGTCTATGGGGGCTGGTGGACGCGCAGCTTTAATCCCCTCCCTATATAGAGTTTACTGTATAAGCCAATCAAGTAGCTAGTAGAGTAGCATAGACAGCTATTCTTTTATATTTATAAATAAAATACATAAAACTGTACTGTAATAATATAATATTGAATAATACGAAAGGTAAGCCATTGTAAAATGGAAATGTAACCGTAAATTGATAAATTGAAGCAAAACATAACTATGTCATACCTACCATGTTCTAATACAAAGTATGTCGGAGTATTATTTGCATATTTGTACAATAATTTACAACTTATATTATACTAGCTGTTGCCCGTGACTTCGTCCGCGTAGACTTCAGTTTATAGCGTGCGGTGTCAACAAAATTAGTGTCAAATTTAAAAGCTTTTTAAAACCATGGTACCCCTTAAATCCCCTCCCCTTAAACCCAAAAACAGCTGTGCAGTGTGCACATAATATTTCATTTTTTAAAATTAAACCTAAAGCTTATTTAGTCCCCCATTACACAACTTTAGCTTTACGCATAAACTATTTAGCATTGGTAGGTTTAATAAGGTTTCGTCACTCATCACTCATCAGTCATCACTGCGTAGATAGTACTTGAGTTATTCATTATCGACCTGTATAACAATCGAAAAAACCGAAAAATATACCTCAACATTGTACCACCTCTTATAGAAAGATGCATGAGCAAGCGATAGCGCGATGTAGGAGACGAACGGCGCCATCTATTATGAATTTTTGGAACTAACTTAATTTGAACAAATTTACGCATTTGCCATTTTCACCCCCTTACAATCCCCTTTTCCGGTTAAAAAGTAGCCTATGTCCTTTCTCAGGCTTTAGACTATCCGTGTACAAAATTTCATTACAATCGGTTCAGTAGTTTTGGCGTGAAAGCGAGACAGACAGACAGACAGAGATACTTTCGCATTTATAATATTAGTATAGATTAATATTATGAATTGTTTTTAACAAAAAATTAAAACCGACTTCCAAGGAAAAAACAATAATAACATTGTAGCGGTGACATAGTTAGAGTAAGCGGAATGCTGACACGAATGTAAGGCGATGTGGCGTGGGGCCACAGTCCGCAGTTGCGTCCGAGCTGGGCAGTAGGGAACACTGTAGTTTTAATTATCAGAATATATAAAGTGCAAGTACTCTTTCTTTGATTTATCTCCAAATTAGGTTTAGGGACAGTACCATACCCCAGGACACCTAAAGTGGTTACACCCGACGTGATTTTTTTTTCGTGATATTTCCGTGATCTTTTCGTGATTTTGCTCCCTACTGCCCACGCAACTCACCGCGTCGCGCCGCGTGTTACAAAATTAATTGCGTCATACGAACTTATCAAGTACACGTGTACCGGGTAGTGGTGTACCGGACAATATCGAGTTAAAGACAGTTTCGAGTTAAAGACAATTTCGCGCGTGTAACATGGCAAACCCGCCCCAGCAGCAGATAGTTACTTCCCAGCCCAACCACGACCTGGCTGCCATAAGTTTATCCACGAGGATACCATCGTTTTGGACCGATATGCCACGCATGTGGTTCGCCCAATTTGAAGCGGTCGTGGGACCACAACACCAGTCAGAAAATGTGAAATATGACTTGGTGTTAGCGAAACTCGGCAAGGAGGAGTTAAGCCAAATCGCTGATTTAATAGATGAACCTCCGGCGCAACAGCGCTATACAGCCCTGAAGAACAGATTGCTGAAAATATACCAGGAGAGTGCGGAGGCCCAATTTCACAAGCTGGTAAAGGAGATGGATCTGGGTCAGCAGCGCCCTTCACAGCTTCTCGCTAAGATGAAGGAGTTGGCGAGAAATACTTCTACGGCAGGAGACACCTTGAAGAACCTGTGGATGTCCCGGTTACCAGGATGGGTGCGTGCAATTCTCGCAAGCTGTAAGGCCGATACCAAGCTAGACGAGCTTGCCGGCATGGCGGACAAGATCATGGACAACCTGCGGAGCGGAGAGATAGTGGAAGTTAATAAGCCGTCGACTTCACATAACGATACGACGGTGAACACTGAGCTGCTCACAGAAATGCGAAACATGTCTCTAGAAATCAAGAGGTTGAGAGGCGAGGTGAATGAAATAAGAGGAAGAGAACAGCGGCGGAGTTTCCGGTTCTACGGTCGTAGAAGCAGATCTCGTTCACGTTCCAGAGGTCCCAGGCGCACACCACAGAGCGCAGATTGGTTATGCAAGTACCATTTTCGCTATCGGGCAGCAGCCAAGCAGTGTGAGTCCCCGTGCAACTGGAGAACGTCACCGGCGTCGGGAAACTAGATGCGGTGCAGTCTGCGGCGATGGAGGATTGTGCCAGTTTTGAGGAAAGCCATCGTTTATGTGTAACAGACTCTAGGAGCGGTATGATTTTTTTAATTGATACAGGAGCCGACATATCTATCGTCCCTGTTTCTAAGTTCAATAATTTTAAGAAATATGATAAAAGTGCTTACACCTTGTATGCAGCGAACGGCACTTTAATTAACACATACGGTGTTGTAACATTAGAATTAAATTTAGGATTAAGACGTAGTTATAAATGGCCTTTTGTAATTTGTGACATCAGTAAGCCAATTATAGGCGCTGATTTCCTAAAAACACATAGGTTAGTAGTAGATTTATATAACAAAAAATTAATTGATCAGGTTACAACTGTATGTACGGTAGGGACCATCATAAGTCACAAAATGCCTTCGATTAAGACAATTAAGGCTGATAACCCGTACCGCGACTTATTAGAGCAATTTTCAGAGATTACTAGACCAGCATTTTTCAAGGATGTGCCTGATCATGCTGTTTACCACCACATAGAGACATCAGCAGGCTTACTATCAACGCTTAATACGATTTAATTTAGGACCTAAACTGAATGGCATTCGATATTTCGTACCATCAACTTCGTTTTACGAACCAATTTAGGTCGACACCTAAACTGAGCCGCATTCCAACATCATTCACTCTTTTTCGTACGTAAATTCGTACCATCACCTTACTTTATCAGACGTTCGAGCCTAAACAAAATCGCTCAACTGTCAAAACTTGCGATTCAAAACAAGTTAGTAAATTTGATGCTGATTTTGATTCTTTTGTTGTTAGTTTTTAATTTTTATTTGTTTAAAGTCAGAAAAAAGCAGTGAAAAGCAGTGTCGCGAGGTAAAAACATAAATTGGTATCAAATAGCATTGATTTCGCTTCTACAAAAAGTTTAAAGTGCAGTTTTATTCGTAGGATGTGTGACGACGAATTGATGCTTTTTGAGTTCTTGGAAGCCGATAGTGAGGAAAACTCTATGAGGAGAAGGAGACTCGACGCTCGAGCACAATTCGACCCATTCGATTTGGAAGATAATGAATTTATAAAACGTTATCGTCTTTCCAAAGAATTGGTAGGCGGATTGTGCGACGAGATAAGACCGGCAATGAAAGCGCCAAGGAGGTCCACAGATATATCTGTAGAAACAAAAACCACTTAAACCACTTGAAAACAGGGGACCCAGTCTGTGTGCAGTCGCGGCTTGAAAAAGTTTTGATAAGAACTACCTATACTGTAAATGCGTTATGTCTTATTTATTGTATTAAACACATGAACTCGCATTTTATGAATAACTATAACTTACGCCATTATTATTTCAATCTTTTACACAAACAACCACAACTTTTAATAAACTTATTGTTGTATTCTCACTATTCTATAGGTAATTTGTTTACAAAATTTCGAAGTCGCCGCCACTGTAGTGTTCAGCATCTGTGGCCGCCACACTCACGTCCAGGGTTGCCACTTGCCAGGTCATTTTCAAATAAATACCGAACAAACAAAAAATAATTTTATTTTGTTTTTAGTATTTGTTGTTGTAGCGGCAACAGATATACACAATCTGTGAAAATTTCAGAAGTCTAGCTATATAGTGGTTCTTGAGATACAGCTTGAAGACAGACAGACGGACAGACAACGAAGTCTTGGTGATACGTTTAGGCTAAAATTACCCTTTGGGTCCGTACCCATGGAATGGAACCCTAAAAAAGAGTTTTATTAATAAAAAATAAAATGATTATTATTAACTTATAATACAAAAATACCGAAACGTTCGGTAGAATACCAAAAACCTGGCAACTCCGCTTACGTCACGAACTGTCACACAACACACGTTCGAAAACTTGATAAAATTTTGTGTCCGATACAAGAACTATTAATAAAATATGTTTTTTCATAATAATTATATCATTACAAAATTTGTGTCTCTTTTTAACTAGAATTTATAAAATAATACCAACTGGATACAGTATTATGAAAACGATACAAAGTTTTAGAACGCGGCATTCGAATCAAGAGAAACCGCCTATTCATTATTCGTATAGCGTTGTCTCTTTCCCACTTCAACCTTGGGATTGCGGTTCAGAGACAAATGTGTTTTTTTTACGACTTCATTCGTTCTTTTCGGCTCCGTAACGTTTCAATTGAGGCGCGGTTTTAAGAAGGTGATGGTACGAATGTTAGCGATTTTGTTTAGGAACCCAAATTAAACTGCTCTGAATTTGAGTCGTCTTTTAAAAGTTGATAGTAGGCCTGCAGGTCCACCAGTACATGCGCGCGCACGACCACTCCCTCCGGAGAAGTACAAGAAGGTAAGAGATGAATTTCGCTTAATGCAGGAAATGGGTATTTGTCAACCATCTAGCAGTCAGTGGGCTAGTCCATTACACGTCGTCCCTAAAAAGGACGGACAAATTCGACCTTGTGGAGACTACCGTAGATTAAATGCCATCACTGTGCCGGATAGGTACCCAGTTCCTAGATTGCATGATTTTACTTACACTTTGACAGGTGCAAAGATATTCACTAAGTTAGATATAAATCGTGCCTATCATATTATTAGAATAGCCCCAGAGGATGTAGAGAAGACCGCAATAATTACACCTTTCGGTCTTTATGAGTTTACTCGCATGACTTTCGGACTGAAGAATGCCGCTCAAACTTTCCAAAGATTTATGGACAACACGGTATTACGGGGTTTAGAGAACATTTCTATTGTAGATTCTAGCACGGGAAAAGAGCAGCTTAGTTCATTATTCTGTTATATTGATGACGTCATTATAGCTTCT
This sequence comes from Polyommatus icarus, assembly GCA_937595015.1. Taxonomy (NCBI): domain Eukaryota; kingdom Metazoa; phylum Arthropoda; class Insecta; order Lepidoptera; family Lycaenidae; genus Polyommatus; species Polyommatus icarus. Next base: position 18,827,613 of record OW569327.1, on the reverse strand, counting down.
GAGGATGACGTCATTCACAAAGAACATATAAAACAAGTCTTTCAAAGATTTAGTAAATTAGGAATTAAAATTAATACATCTAAATGTGCATTTGGCAAAAATGAAATCGAATTTCTAGGATATAAAGTTACAAAGGAAGGTATACGTCCACTGGAGGAAAAAGTCAAGGCTATCACGGACTACCCAAAGCCAGAAACTGTGGAAAGCTTGAGAAGATTTTTAGGCATGGTGAATTTTTATAGGTCACATTTACCTAAGGCCGCCGAAAGTCATGTGCATTTAAACAAGTTTTTACACAACGCTAAGAAAAAGGATAAAAGTAGGATAGCATGGGATCAGGAATCGGAGTTAGCTTTCGAGCAGTGTAAGGAGAGCCTTAAAAGCGCCGCGACACTCGCTCACCCGGTTTCGGATGCCCCTTTATCAATTATGGCAGACGCTTCTAATACGTGTGTCGGTGCCGTTTTACAGCAGTATGTCGACAGTGCATGGCAACCTTTAGGTTATTTTTCAAAAAAACTTTCACAAGCGCAGGAAAATTACAGTACGTATGATAGAGAGTTACTGGCTATATATATGTCTATTATGCATTTTAGAAACATGATTGAAGGTCGTAACTTAACAGTATTTACAGACCACAAGCCTTTGACTCACGCACTTACTATGATTAATTCAGAAAAAGAGACACCTAGGCGTATTCGACAGTTAATGTATATAAGCGAGTATACAAACAGCATTCTATATGTAGGCGGTAGCGAAAATCCAGTAGCGGACGCCTTATCGCGCATAGAGACAATCATATGTCCGACTATGATCGACTACGAGGAGTTAGCATGGCAACAAGAAAATGATGAACAGATTAAAAATTTTTTAGGACCTAATAATACGACAGAAATTCAATTAAAAAAGGTTAGTCTACCAAATTTAAATAAAAGTATATATTGTGACATATCAACGGGTAATCTTAGGCCATACATACCAAAAGAATTTAGAAAAAATATTTTTCTTTCAGTGCATAACATTAGTCACCCAGGTATTAGAGTAACGCTGAAAATGGTCACGTCTCGTTTTTTCTGGCCAGGAATGAATAAAGATGTTAGAGATTGGACTAAAAGCTGTATTCCATGTCAAAAAAGTAAAGTTAATCGTCATGTCATTTCGGATTTAGGCTTGTTTACACCGAGCGAAAGGTTCGAACATATTCATGTCGACATTGTAGGCCCGTTACAGACGACGCAAAAAGGAAATAGATATTGTGTCACTGTTATAGATAGGTTCACATCTTGGCCTGAGGCGGTAGCCACTGGCGACATAACTGCTGAAACGGTCGCCAGAGCAATTTATGAAAATTGGGTTTGTAGATTTGGATGCCCAGCCCGGTTAACGAGTGATCAAGGCAGACAATTCGAAAGCGAATTATTTAGTAACTTATTAAAAATGTTAGGAGTCCAAAAAATAAGGACCACCCCCTATCATCCCCAAAGTAATGGGAAAATAGAGCGGTGGCATCGTTCTTTTAAAGTAGCTCTCAAGTGTAGGCTGATAGACAGATCATCGTGGGATGACGAGTTGCCCACCGTTTTATTCGGACTTCGCGCCGCGGCTCGGTGTGACACCGGCCTTAGCGCGGCAGAGCTGGCGTTGGGGCAACCTTTACGCTTACCTGGCGATTTCTACAACGAGGTAAGTGGAACAGCTAACTTTAATTATTACACGTACGTAGAAAAATTACGTGAAATTATTCATAGTCTACGACCCAAGGCACGAGCGGATAGCGATTCGCGTAAGTTATTTATGTATAAGGATCTACAAACGTGTTCCTACGTGTTTATTAGAAATGACGCGGTAAAAAAGCCTTTAACTCCTACTTATGATGGCCCCTATCGCGTTATAAGCAGGTCAGACAAGGTTTTTAAGGTGCAAGTAAATAATAGGCAGATTAATATTTCAGTAGATCGGCTTAAGCCAGGATATATTTTAGTAGAGCCCAATGGACACAATGAGGACACTTCGCAGAGTACAGATGCGGAAAGTACCGATATGGAGAGTAGTGAAAAATCGTCCGATGCATATAGTTGCGGAAAGCCTGTGACTCGTACCACACGCAGCGGTAGGCACGTAAAGCTGCCTCTGCGTTTTCAGTAAAATGTAGATATATAATATGCGCATTATATTACATTGTTTAGAATATATATTGCGAGATATCAATAAATAGTATTGTGTCATAATTAGTGTATGGCTATTTTTGTGAACATGGGTAACTACCAAGCCAAAAATGAACAAGTTGTTATTGCCCAGTCAGGCTCGGAAAATTCAGCTAGAGCCGCACTTGAAAGAAAAGTAGAAGTTTATGGCATACTTATTTGTGTAATTACAGCCATAGTGTTCAGCGTGTGTCTATTTCTCTGTATCAAAAAGTGCAGTAAACGTGTGAAAAGCCAGGTTGTCAAAGGCATTTTAAATAAAGTTGAAGAAGGTCGTGTTGGTGTAACAAAAGAACAAGTTAATTTGCAAAATACTGTGACAGGATGTTCTGTTGTTTATTAAAATGAACTGTAAGATCGAATCGAGTTACTGTTATTGTTAAGTAGATAAGCTAACATTGTATTGTATAATGTATCGTCTCCTACTCGCCCAGACGCAACGTCAGCCCGTTCTTGTAACGGCTAGCAAGTAGTTAGAAATGTATTGTAAATTGTAAATTAGGGTGATGACTGATGTAATTTCTTTTAGGATTTTTCTTTTTTTTCAAAAGGGGGAGTATTGTAGCGGTGACATAGTTAGAGTAAGCGGAATGCTGACACGAATGTAAGGCGATGTGGCGTGGGGCCACAGTCCGCAGTTGCGTCCGACGGCTGTACCATTTAAGAACCTAGTAAGGGACATGTTTTTAGATTTTCGTTTTTTATCATAAAGCTTCATAATATTAAGGTACCTACCGAATACAAAGACAGAAATTGCGATAAAACAACTAGAAGTCTAAAATGCAAAGGACTCCAAACCTAGTAACTACACCACAAACCCAATTTGACCGTTTTAAAAAACCAGTAAGTAACATAATCCATTTCGAAATCTAGTAAGTGCACGAACATACTAGGTTTTATAATGGTCAATGTGCCTTACTGGGAAATGAAAATATGTGTCCACCCACCTCCCGACCAACACACACCTAGCAAGAGGGGGAAGGGCTGCGCGGGGGCGGCAACGTCTCGACGACTCCGGCGCTCAGTTCGTACTAGTATTGCGCCAGCGCTAAACACGGAAGGTTATGTCGCAATTTTTTGCCGGCATTCGCTATTTCGTAAGCTTGCTAAGCAATAATAATGAGTCGGCGGTTTCAATTTTATCGCTCAAAAAAAATATTAGCTGCTGCTATGACCGACCAGGATGAAGCGAGGTAAGTCAGGCTATAAGATTTACCTAAGTATACTTATCGGTGATTAATTATTATTATTTGCCGTAATTCAATAAAGATAAAGTTATATTTAACGTTAGATATTTTGGTTTTCATATGGATTCGCATGGTGTTTTTTTATAAGATTAGTCTAATTTAACCTAATCTAAATTATTAAACTAACTACATTATAACTAAGAATAAGATGCACCACTGTTTCTTTTGTCGAACAGAAGCAATATGTTTTGAAATAGATTTTAACATATTTTTTTTTACTTTTTATTACTGTTTGTTAAAATAAGTTGGCGCACCTGATTCTTGTATCTTTTTTGCTTTGTCATGCATTTTTGTTACGCAAATCTAATTTTGTTTTCTTCAGCCTGACCAAGTGGCAAACGTTTAGCCTAAACTAGTCCTAACTAAAATGATAATAATAAGCTTATGTGTGTATTTTTAACTCTATGCCGCGTATTAACATGTGATGGATTTGCTTTTATTCTGGGTTTTGTTTTTATTTCAGTGCACAAAATCATAATTGCATGCATAAATCATTAGAATTACTTGAGCCACAGCCGTCCACTTCATTTGCTTCTGAAGCACAGCCGTCCAGTTCATTTGCTTCTGAGCCACAGCCATCCACTTCTTTTGCTTCTGAGCACCAATGCCATAAACGTAGTCATAGTAATGCAGACTTAACTACAGATTGCAATAATGAAGATCTAATAACTCTCAGTGATTTGGATGATTCCGTGGAAGACCCAGACTTTGTTTTGCCTATTGAAAATTTAAATAATGATTCGACTGACTCCGGTGGCGAAATGTTTTGTGATTTTATTTTGAATAATGAATCCCCGTCGATTATTAATTCCCATGAAGCATTAAATGTTCAAAATCTAATATCACTGGTTACCGATACAAGGGCAGATGTTGTAAGCACAATTTATATCGCTAAGTACCCTGGTCCAATTTATATCAATAGTGTCCCAAGTGAGGAACATCAGCAGACTTCAGATGAAAGACCAATCAATTCCAGGGTTTCGAAAAATAAGCTGAAACACCCGATGATAGCAGCTAATCCTTGTGAAGGAAAATGTAAACGTCAGTGCAATTTATTCTCTCAAAACGATAGAAAAGATATATGGACACATTATTGGGAAAAAAATTATCCTTCTAGACGCAGTTTTCTCAATAAATGCGTGCGTTTTTCTAAAGTCAAACGTCGCAAACTTCAACATGGCAATTCAGATTGTATCTACGTAAAAAACGAAAGTCGTTATTTTTTTCTTCCAAAAAATGATACTGAGTTGGTTTCAGTTTGCCGAAAATTTTTTTTGGGTACACTGGGCTACAAAACAGATGGCGTGATAACTGAATTAAGCAAAGCTATTAAAAAAGACAGTTTATACGCAGTTGTTTCAAAAGATCGAAGAGGGAAAAGAGCTGATAAAAATATAGACAGAACAGTGATTAAAGATCATATATTAAGCTTTCACCCAACAAGCAGTCACTATCGTCGACACAACTCTCCAAACACGAAGTATTTGCCTAGGCATTTGACTTTAAAAGACATGTACAATGATTTTAAAAAGAAGTATCCTGGTTTTAAATGTTGCAAAGAGGTTTACAGGCAACAGCTTAAGAATTTAAGGATTTCGTTCCATATGCCGAAAGGTGATCAATGTCCGGAATGCCTAATCTACGAAGAAGCTAGACAGGTAGATGAAAATGCGATACCTATAGAAATGAAGGAAAAACACGAATGTCATAAATCGAAGGCAGAGTCTGCTATTCAAAAATATAGATTAGATGGTGAATCGTCCACTGAAGGCAACAATTTGGTCAAGTACTTCTCAATGGACCTACAAAAGGTTGTTCTTCTCCCAATTATGCCGGCTATTAAAGATGCTTTTTTTATGAGTCGCTTAGTGACATTCAATTTAACCTTTGCGCCAATACAAAAGCAATCAAAAGACATGGCAACTTGTGTTCTATGGCACGAAGGAAAAGCAGGCAGGGATGCAAATAATATAGTAGATGCCATTGTAGCTTTTTTTGAATCTCATCGTGATGTCCAACATTTCTACATCTGGGCTGATAATTGTACGGCTCAGAACAAAAATTGGACCTTGTATACAGCACTAACTATGATTGTAAACAATTCTGGTAACAATATACAGTCAATTAGCATGGGCTATTTGACCAAAGGTCACACTCATATGTCCGCTGACTCAGTTCATGCAAATATTGAACTCAAGATGAGAAGACAAAGAAATATATATGACTTTCAAGATTTTAAAGATATTGTCATGGCGTCAAGGTCCAATATAAGGGTGCTTGAAGTCGAAAAAGTACAAGACTGGCCAAAAAAAAAAAGATCACCTCGCCCAAATGAGCCTTTGAAAGATTTTAACTTGAATTCAGTTGTAGAAGTCAAGTTTATAGCAGGGTCAAGAAACCTCCTCTACAAAACTAGGTACCTATGTTGATGTTTAGCTAAAATATTACCAACACATCGGGTATAATAACATGTTATTAAATTAAAAACTTGGTTGCTATCTAAATTTCTGTTGCCCGTTACATGGTTCACTGACAATTTAGATAATTAATAATTTACTTTTTTTTTTCAGATTTGACTCTCAATTCACTGAGCTGGATTTTATGATGAAAAAATTCAACGTATCTACTGAACCTAAATTGATTCCGGATCCACGAGGTGTATCAACCCAAAAAAAGGATGAGATAGTTAAAAAACTTGTTCCTTTGATGCCAGAATCAAGAAGAAGTTTCTGGTATAATTTGCCTATCAATGATAGATCATTAGATCTTTTGGGTCAGCAAGTTACTTCTGACAATTAATGCGTAATAATTATGTATCTATTTCTTTTGATTAAAAGTTACCTTTTTGAATAAAATTAACATGGTTTCCTTTACACCAAACTTACTATGTTTGAAATGAACTTTGAGCGTCAGTTGGATCCCCAATAACCATTTTAAAACCTAGGAAGTACTCATACTAGGTTTGTTTTCTGGTTTTTACGAAGTAATAAAAAAAAGAAAACCATTAGAGTGTTAGTAAGGGCCATAAAACTTGATATTTAAAAGTTAATGAATTTATTTATTGTAAAAAATATAGTTATATTATTAAGCTTCAAAATAAACAACAATAAATTTTCAAAAGTTTGAGTATACCAGTAGGGTAAACGAAAATGTGTTTTTTCGCTCTCCTGTACAATTTACTCCGCTGCTCATACTAGGTTCTTAAATGGTTCAGCCGCCGAGCTGGGCAGTAGGGAACACTGTAGTTTTAATTATCAGAATATATAAAGTGCAAGTACTCTTTCTTTGATTTATCTCCAAATTAGGTTTAGGGACAGTACCATACCCCAGGACACCTAAAACATCAATACTAAGAACTAAAAAGTATTAAATAATTTTTACTATCTAATAGTGCCTTTTTCCGAATTCGGCTAAACCTCAACTATTTCTGTACTCAATTTTCATTATTTTGAAGTCGGTACCATATAGCTGAATCTTCAGTCCTCTGACAGAATATTTGAAACTTTTGGAACTGGCACCGACTTCAAAATTATGAAGATTGCATTAGTAATATTTATGTCTATGGAAGATTGAGTACGGAAAAAGGCACTATTAGATAATAAAAAATATTTAATACTTTTTAGTTCATATTAATGTTAATATTGTTTTTACCTTGGAAGTCGGTTTTAATTTTTTGTTAAAAATAATAATAATTTCACTCTTTTTAGTTACACTAGTAGGTAAACCTTCGCGTATATTTTACGTAGGTATCTTATTACAATTTGTTGAGAGTCACAATCCACACTCACAAAATAATATATTATTATCAGTGAAGTAAACATATTGTGCTAAGTAATTTATCAATTTTAATGCTTCAAGCCCCAAGCGGTCACCGGCTATTGCGATAATAATAGAAAGGCTATTGTGTCTCGTTTTTCCACGATCGAAGGATCTATCAGATAAAAAATTGTATAAACTTGCATAGGATGTAGCGTAGCTACTCATCTAATATATAAAATTCTCGTGTCACAGTTTTCGTTGCCATACTCCTCGGAAACGGCTTGACCGATTCTCATGAAATTATGTGAGCATATTGTGAGGATATTGGTCTGAGAATCGGCCAACATCTATTTTTCATACCAAAAATTATTTATATGGCAAAACAACGTTTGCCGGGACAGCTAGTAATATAATATAATATTATCATAATTATTGACAGCTGTTCTAGTAATCAAGAATTCAATTTCAAATCGATACTTAGTGCGCCATCTATCGATTAATAAGTATAACTAATTAAAAAGACACAGAGGCCGGGTACCCTTGGAATTTTTCATACAAACTACCAAAATCATTTTCTCATACGAAAATATTTAACATGTTTAAGTTATTTTTCAGTTTAGAATAGTAATTACCTAGGTTCCTGCACAAAAACTTACTTCAAAATGTTTAAAGACAAAAAAAATTTTTTTGTTTAAAAATTTTTTTTAGTAAATTTACTACTCAATATTGAAACACTAAAAAATAGAGTAAAACACTAAAAAATATATAAATAAATAGTAAATTTACTACTAAATATTTAAATACTAAAAAATATTTTTTAGAAATTAAATATTTTGTAGTAAATTTACTATTTATTTATATATTTTTTAGTGTTTTACTCTATTTTTTAGTGTTTCAATATTTAGTAGTAAATTTACTAAAAAAAAATTTTAAACAAAAAAAAAATTTTTGTTTAAATATTTTAAAGTAAATTTTTGTGTTGGATCCTAGGTAATTACTATCTTAAACTGAAAAATAATTCAAACATGTTAAATATTTTCGTATGAGAAAATGATTTTGGTATTACGTTTGTATGAGAAATTCCAAGGGTACCCGGCCCCTTAAAACCCAGCGACAGCAGGTAACCGCGCTCTTCCATTCGATTAACTACCGTATTTCCCTGACTTACAGACTACTTTTGTATGAAAGTTCGATTAGTTACGTTCTTTGGTATAGGTAGGAGGTAGGTAATATTGTTCATAATCTGATTTCTGAATAGTCAATGCGTTAGCCTACAAATATTTAATATATACTAGTAATCTGTGGCGTTAGCATTCTATATTATAGTTTGTTGTCAATAGTGGCCCGTGGGAATCGCAGACAATAGATTCAAAGTCTGTGGGCACTGGGCGACCGGTATACTCAGAATAGAGTTGTTCTGTATTCTGAGCCGGTATAGTATTTCGAAAATTGTGCATCATAAGTCATTCCGCGTTAGTGAATCGTGTGTAGCACACACAGCTGCTGTGATTTGTACTTTGTTCGAAGTTTTTACTGGATTTCTCGAATGTAAGTAGTGTTTTGTATTAGTATTTAGTACATAATTTAGCAACCCCCCCGAGCAAACGACCTTGGCCATACATTTGCCGCGTTGCCGAGATCGCGCCAAAACACTATTATTTTTACTTATCTTAGTTCAAAATGGGCATTGTCCAAAAAAAATCACATGTACTTTTTATATTTTTTTTCGTTAAAATAGGGTATTTTAAGAATATAAATTAAATAATTTTGAAATCCATTGGCTAGGTTTTTCTCAATAAATTTTTAAAGTTTCGCTCTGACGTCATCATCGGCGGCCAATTGACCTCTGTAGTATGTTTTTTTTCCTTTCAATCTTATTTTTAATGGCTGGTTCGTCTAATGCAAGTTATCATTATGTGAAAGCTGATACGAGAAACTTACCAAAAGTTCGTAACGTAATGTTGATCGAATTTATTGCTAATTTAACGCCATTGAAGGTCAAACTAAGGTTAAACATATTTGTTCAAAAATATAAGTAACTAATGGGTATTTTTTTCGTTTATATACAGAAAAACGATCACTGACCTTATTCCTCGAAATGTTTTTGTAATGAGCAAAATTAAAAAAAAATGGACAATCCCCATTGTCCTAAAAATATTGAATACGGCGAATATGTAGTTTATGATATTGTCGATCTATTGGCGTGAGTTTCAAATAAAAGTAATTTGTAAATGCTAAGGCGATGCTGAATGTATGCTCGAATTTTAACAAATTGGTATTACTTTGGAAGCTGATATCATGAGTATAATAAACAAAAATAGAAAATTTAAAACTGCAAAAGGAATGTTGATATACTGAAGATTATTGCTGTATTTTTATTATATCTTTGTAGCTTTCAGATTATGAGTTTATAAGGTTTTAAATACGGTCAATTACGGAATCTCCGGACGGAACGCCCTTAATAATATCAATTATCATGTAGCAAGCTACTTCCGCGCCGCACCGGCCGCCACGGCCATTAATGAACTTGGTATTAGTGAAGGACTGACGGTCGAGTGTCGACACTCGACTCGAGTCTCGATGACTAACTCGAGTTAACCCATCTAGACCCAAATGGAACTGAGCCGTGGAAAATATAAAATTTCTAAGTTTACGAAGGAAACACGACTAAATATCTTTCCACTGTCATCTTCAATCATTGCAACTTCCTGAAGTACATAGTATTTATCATAGCTATTGAATACCCTTCATTTCATTGATTACACGAAATTGATTGGTGGACAAACATTGGAATAATTGACTTCCAATGTGCCCATTGGCCCCCAATAGGGACACTTGTATAAAACTACTCTTAATCTTAAAAAGACTAAAGCTTTTCACACAAATATGTATATTTTTATAGGTTATAGTGTAATGAGCTTATACAAATGAAAAAATATATATGCCTAAAAGAAAAACTTAAAAATAAAAAATACTAACTTGGCGTCATTTCAGCTGTTAGAAACAGCTTGAGAAAAATCACTATAAAACACTGTGAACTATATTTATATTATTTGTACCTTCTAAGATTGAGAAAATACACTTTTAGCAAATTGAAATTTACAATAAAAGTAAGTATAAACTTGAATGACAAAAAAATTAAGTAATTTTAAAAGTGTCCTCGTTTGGGCACGGCGGGTCTATATGGGTTAACTCGAATTGGGCGTAACTCGAACCCACTCGAGTTGAATTCTCTCTGACTCTAGTTCGTAGACCGCCAAAAATACATAAATAAATAATTCTATTTCAAACAATATTAATAACTAATAATGCAAAACTGGTAAAAATTCAAAAAAAGCATTCACTAATCACTTGTCCATCCAGTTAATTCGAGTTCAACCCGGGTTACATGAATTTTAACTCTGGTTAAATCGAGTTTTGTTTTTTCTGAGTTGGTACACATACTAATTTTGTACTCAACTTGTACCATGAAACTGTTTTGAGACTCAAATAATCGGACGAGAATGCTGCGTCCCTACGAAGATTGCTGGTGGTCGGTGGATAATTATTAATTATTATACCACATAATACGAATCAATTTTTTCGTAAGTTTTCACTTTTCAATAGGGATAAGCGTAGTGACGATAGAATATATCGATAAAGTTTTTATAAATAATATAATGTCGATATTGTGAGTATGGTATTCGTTGGTCGTGAGTCGATACTCGATAGTCGATACTGATGGTTGCGTCACGTACTGACTTTTCATTTACTTCTACGTTAAATATTTTGATATTTATTGGAACGAAGTTCCTTATTGCGAGTTCGGCGTAAATCTGAAAGCTAGACAGAGCGATATTTGGCCTTGATTTGACCTCGACACATTTTTATTAGTACCTGCATGTTAGGGGCAGATGGCGTTGATAGTAAGTATTCCTTTGCGTCAACTAGATGGCGTTTTTTTATAAATAAACAGTGACGCGTTGTTAGTATTCCTGGGCGTCAATAGATATGACGTTTTTTAATATTTTTTTGAGTATATAATATGTACTTATACAGGTTTTTTGAAGATAATGAAATAACTTCGTTCCATACGGGTGTCCATTGACACCTCTCAAGTTTTTTTTTAATGATTTGTGCTTATTAATTTTATTATATTATTACAGCATGTCAATCTGGCGCGCCAATCAGGATCCACCTACAGATCTCCTCGAGCTCATGTATGGATCAGATCCTAGTGAAACGGGCCTGGAAGACGAGGTTAGTACTAATTAGGTGTTTTTTAATGTGAATCGCCCTCAAATAATAATTTTATTTTTAATTATTTATACATTATTAAAAGACAACAATAATAATTTTGTGATTATTTCAAATTCCTACCTGTTGCCATTATTAATAAATAATCACGAGTAAAAAAGTTCAAAAAATCACATTTGTTGAATGAGAGCTCCAATAATAATTTTATGTTGATTTTAGTATTTTTGTTATAATAGCGACAGCTAAATACACAATCTGTGTAAATTTCAGAAGTCTAGCGACTAGCTATAGCAGTTCTTGAGATACATTCTGGAGACATACATACAGATGGACAGACGGACAGATACTGAAGTTTCGGTATTAGGGTCCCGTTTTTACCGTTTAGGTACAAACCGAGGAACCCTGTAAAGAAATTAAAAGTTAGTAAGAAAGAATGTGTGACAATTGTGTAAGAAAATTGAATTAATTAATATAATATGAAACCCAATACTGTGCCAGTTGTGTTACAAAAATAAGTTAAATAAATGTAATTTGAAAATGTAAGTTTTAGAAAAATGTGATAGAAAAATGTAATAATATATTTAATATATTTATTAATATATTTAAATTCCTGTCTTTAAAACACAAAGCCCGTTTTTGTTTGCACATTTTTTTTTTTTTAAGAATAAGAATTGTTTATTTGCAGAAAGTACTGTTACAACTTACAATAGGTGTTACAATTTGTCATACAAAGGTGCAGTCTTTCTACCTAATACTAGGCATGCAAATTTGTTAGGGATCACTGATCATAATTATTGTGTACAATATAGTTCAAATTAAATAAAATAAAGTATAAGAAAGTTTGGATGAAATTTTAACACAATTGAATGGATATTATAAAAATTATAAAAGGTAAATTAGGTAAAAAATAATAATAATAATTAATTAAAGATATCAAAATTAATATATGAAAAGATGACAATAATTGTATTGATTGTATTGATTGATGACAGTAATATGTATAGTATAATGTATAAGTATGAAAATTGTTAATAATAAGTGATGAATTAATGTAAATAAACACAAAAGTAGAGTAATTTGATAGAAAAACAAGTATATATGTATAGAAAGAAGAAAAATTGTAATTAGGCACCGCATAAGAAATTGTAAGATAGTTTAGTCCAAAAAAATGAAAGTAAATAATAATTAAAAAATTAAAAATATGTAATAATTAACAATGTAAACAATTATCCCTTCTTATTGAAGGGGGAACAAGAGGTCCCAAGCGAGGGACCAAAAAAAAAAAAGAAAAAACCGAGGAACCCTAAAAATAACTGTGTATTGATGAGTCTTAGTCAATATATTATATAGTCCAGGGGGTCCCAAACTTTTTCAGTCAATATTTTGTCACGGCGCCTTTTTTTTTTTTGAGACTGGGATTGCTATTGCGCATGCCGGAGGGTTTGGGGACAACTTCCCCGGGTATGTAGGACTCGCTGCGGCCGTAAATATGGTGAATTGAGCGCAGCCCTATCCACTAAAACCCGTCCATACTCTTCCACTCGTCGCACGCAGCGAGTTTTCTTTCTGCGGCTCTGCGTGCTTGTCACCAGCAAGCCCTCCTCGAGCCCATATAGGCTTCGTGGCCAAACAGAGGCCCTTCCAGGACTTGTGTAGGCCTGACACTTATGGTGTCGCGATGCGCGAAGAATACGCAGCGCATCGCGACTCTCTCGGGGACTCGGTGCAATGGGCGGCGGCATCCCCATATACCGCCCCGAGCTCCCTGGCTAAGGTGGGACGCTGTGGTCATTTGGGTTGACCCGTCTTCGCCTTGGCCTCTTTCTGCGACGAGGGTTGAGCGCCTCCCTCTCTCTTATGCGCTCGGCCTCCTCTTTTGCGGAGATGACATCGTGAGCGAAATCCTCCACCGCTTTCCACTCTTGTTCGCCGCTCAACATTGCAGGAAACAGTGCCGGCAGCGAAAGGTCCGGTCCGATGGCAGCACTAAGTGCCGCACGTTGTACTCTCGAAGAGGGTCTCGCCGTGATGGTATGTTCGGCTGTGTCCCTGTCACAGTCACAGTGGTGACATCGCGTGGTTTCTTCTCGACTTACGATCTCGCACAGGTACCGACCGAAGCAGCCATGCCCGGTCAGCATCTGTGTGAGTCGGAAGGAGAGCGCGCCGGTCTTCATTGTCAACCACTGTTTCAGCACTGGTCGAATTCCCTGCACCAGATTTACGCTGACTTGAGGCTCTTGCAACCTTTCCTCCCATAGGCATGATAATTCTAAAAATAATATATGATGTGCATTACTATAAAAACTACCAACGAAAATTGGTTTGAATGAGATCTAGCCAGTAGTTTTTTTATACGTCATAACTCATAAATGATAAACCTTAATTTAACTTTCATTATTTCAAAAATGAAATATTAAAATAAATCATACACCTTATAATTTCATAGAAATAATTCTAATTGCTGCTGCGGAACCCTTCATGGGCGAGTCCAACTCGCACTTGGCCGGTTTTTTTATAATTATTGTGGTTATGGGTAATGATGGAGAATTGACTCACGGGCCACGGCACCCCTCCTGCCTATCCGCGGCGCACAGTTTGGGAACCCCTGATATAGATCCTCCTGATGTCTATAGATCCAAAACGACGAGTATTAGTTGTCATTTTCTATTACCAATATAATCCCGGGATTCATGTAGATAAATGGTAGATAATCCCAAAATCCCAAGATTAGAAAAATCGGCCGGGATGATCGAATCCCCTACAGTGGAAGCTCAACAGCTTTACTCTCGTCTCACGTCCCCAGAGCGTCGCGAGAGGCTGTCACGAATATTGTGTTATGCACATGGACGTATAAAAAAGGCGGACGGAGTCCCACTATACACAAAACTGTGTCGTTCAGAGTCGGCCAGCTGACTGTACGAGTATGTACACGGTCCGCACGCACACATTCTTGCGCTGGTCCATACCATTTGAAATGCGTAAGAATGTGTGCGTGGCCGACTCTGAAGAAAAGTGAAGACACAGTTTTGTATAGGTATAACAAGACTCCGTCCGCCTTCTTTTCTACGTTCATGGTTATGCATTGGTTATAGTGGTTAAGCATTGGTTATTGAAGTGAAAACTTCTTTAGCGGCGTTGAGCACTTTTGTGGGATGGGTAAAAACTGTGAAACTAGCGTCAGATTCTCGTGCTGATCGAAAAACCGTAAGATGGTTGGAGAGTAGTGTTGTAACATCGAAATCGATTAATCGAACAATCTTTTGTTTTTTTTTCGATTGTCGATATTTTTTAATCGATTGTAAGGGTTTCGATTAATAAAAAAAATCGATTTTTTAAAATTGATTTTCATAAGAAATGGGTTAAAAAAATAATGCACAACGTTAATAATCAAGTTTTCACTTCTGCCGGCACTCCCGGAGTGCAACCCGTCTTTTTTTCTAACAAAATAATAGTTTACGATAATTATAATTTATAATGTAGGATTTCTTCATTGTATAATTTTTTATATTTTTGTTCAGGACGCTGGACGACTCAATGACGCCTCCACGAGCAGTGCCCCGCGAGAGGTCACGAATTCACGATCGCCATTGTCGTTTTCGTCAAAATCGTAAGTGTTCTGTGTACGTTGCCGCGTTGTTCACGAATAGTTTATGCCTGTGTACAAATCAATTCTAAAAAATATATTTTTGCTTTCACAGTGCCACGGTGCCTGCAGATGGCGTGGTTTTGCGGACGTTTGACGAATTCGGTGTGCCGCTGGAGGAACGGACGACGGGCGACGAATTTTTAGCCCCGGATACCCACCTATTGTATGCGTCAACTGGAGAGCGTGAAAGAGATGAAGGGAATAGTAGAAGAGGAACGAGTGAGAGAAGGGGTGGCCGAAGGGGAGTCAGGGGTGTGCGAGGACAGAGTGCACGTGGGGGTGGGGTTCCGAACCGGGACCGTAGAGGACGTCAGAGGATGTTGGGGCATCCACTCTGTGAACTATGGCTCCACGATGACGACGTTCCTCCTGAATTGTTAAGTTTGGCGATGGATGTATTGAGGAAACGTCAAAGGAGATTGCAAGGAAGGGTTGCTAGTGAGAGCGAAAATGAGCAATGTTTCGACGCCAGTGATGGAGTCGATGCTCTGTTTAGCCTGGAACGCCAGAACCTTGACTTTCAATGGTATCCTATGGAGACCTTTCAAGGTCGAGAACAAAATTTTCAGCCTGAGCGTACTGGTTCGATTCGAGTTTTCGATTCGGCCTATGTCGCTTTTCGTTCCTATTGGAGCGAGGACGTCCTAGGTTTAATAGTGGCCGAAACGAACCTTGCTGCTTCGAAAATTTCTTCTGCGGCATTTCAGGCTGAATGGTTCCCCACAAATATGCACGAAATTTTATGCCTCTTTTCGTTCTGGATGATGTTGGGGATCGTCAAAATGCCAACTATTTTCAGTTGTTTTTCTGTCGATCCTCTCTTGAAAACGGAAATTTTCAGACGCATCTTTACACGAAAAAGGTATGAAATGTTAAATAAAGCATTACGTTTTGATGATTCCGACCCCGTTATTGATAACCAAAATCCCTCCAACACTGGCGCCAGAAGCTTTGACCGATTACACCGTTTGAGACCAATATTAACACATTTAAATTGCGCTTTTCAATCAAATTATATTTTAAGTAAAGACATTTCTATAACTGAAAGCCCTTCACTTTGGAAAGGCAGATCGAATTTCGAACAGTCTAATCGGACCAAAGCTAGCTTTGGGATCAAAACATTCGAGCTTCGTGAGAGTACCACAGGTTACCTGTGGTCGTTCATTGTTCACACTTTTAACCAAACTGGAACAGATCTGAAGCGTTCTCCCGGAGTGCTTGAAAGCACAGCTATTGTGAAAGAGCTCATTGATCCTCTACTAAATAAAGGGTATAGATTGTTTATGGACAATTGGTATAATTCACCCATATTAGCTAGATTTCTGAAGCTCAATGGTACCGACTTCGTTGGTACTTTGGGTTCTTCCCGTCGCGATGTTCCCATTTCGATAAATAAGGTTTCTCTTAAAAGGGGAGAGTACATCGCCAGACATTCTGGTGATGTCACTGTTTTGTCATGGCAAGACCAGAAACGAATAACCATGATTTCCACTTGTCATGGTTCAGCCAGAGCCTTGCCTACAGTCTCTTCTAAACCATCATCTCGGAAAGTACGCTTAGTACCGCAAGTGGTGCTAGACTATAATAAATTCAAGGGGGATGTAGACGTGAAAGATCATATGTTGGAGCCTTATTTATTATTAGAAAGGAAACGTTCCAAAAAATGGTGCATGAAAGTTTTTAAACGCTTTCTCAGTGTATCCATCCTCAACTCGCGCATTCTTCTACAGTCATCTACTCAAAAAAAATTTGATGATTTAGTTTTCCGCCTTGAGCTTGTAGATCACATCCTTATAAATCATTTATCACATTGTCCGCAAAGCCGTAGTCCGTAGATATACAGTGACTAGCAGTAGATCTATGCACCATCAAGTCAACCTAGGTCCTAGTAGATTTAACCTTTCTACAGACTACACATTGGCCTATATCATTGGAACCAACAGAGAGCACCTTAGCATGCTACCGGAAATTCAGGAAGCGTTGCTTTGTTTGCCTGAAAAATGGCAATAGAAATAAAAAACCTCATACTGTTGCGAATCCTACCGCGTGCCATTGTGTATACTGTATAAAGGATTGTTTTAAGGCTTATATATATACATCACAATAAAACCTTTCTTACCAATTATTCATAAACCACTATTAAAAATCCCGGCGAGAAGAACCGGCGTAAGAAACTCACATTCGCATATTGTGATTGGTATTGTATGAAAACAGAGTGAAAGGCTAACCTTCTAAAATGATTGTGTAATTTTTATATTATCTAATATATATAAATCTCCTGTCACGATGTTTGTCCGCGATGGATTCCTAAACTACTTAACCGATTTTAATGTTTTTTTTATTTTGAATGTGTGCTTTTTTCCAACTTGAGAGATAGGATAGCTTAGATCTTTAATAATAATTATTAAAGATCTAAGCTATCCTATCTCTCAAGTTGGAAAAAAGACAAATAATTTGCTCGCTCTTGGCTTGGCGCTACCAATTTTATTTTATTGCAAATTATTTGTCTATAAACAGCGACCATTGTTTATGCGACTTGGGTCACGGGATAGCGATGGACGTTGCCATGGTGACATACTTATTTAGTCACTAATTCAATAAAATAATACGGGCGATGTACTTTAAATAATAATATGGCAAAGAAATGTTTGCCGGGACAGCTACTATATTATAATATTATTATATTATGTAGTTTACATAATATGCATTTACTGTTCTGACTTCTGACTGCGTTAAAATGTTGTTAATTTAAAGTAAAAAAGTGACACACACAGTGTCACTTTTTTTTACAGACACTTTAAGGAAACATGAAACAATGTTATAAAATATATAATTTATGAAAATAAAGGATTGATAACTTCTTCCATGTCTTCAGTAACTCTTACAAAATAAAGCTATTATAATTATTCTCTGACAAATCAATAAAAAAATATATTATTGGTCTTTTTGTAAACTTAGTCATAAGTACTAATAGATGACATCACAATGAGCGAACAACACTAATAGTAGACACCAATATGAACTAATAAGTAATAGTTGACATAGAACATTAAATTACATTTTACATTTTTCATATTAATAGGTCTTTATTTGCCGTTTTTCAAAAGATTTCATTTACTTCATCATAGTAACTACATGCATCAGAAATATTATCCACGTTGTTTCCAGATTCTATTCATTCTTCTTCCATGCTGAAACTATCTTTCCTTTTATTTTTATTTTTCATATTTTTTTCCTAGCAAATTTATTTTCAGTCTTTAGTCTCCATGCTTCTTTTGCCTCTTCTTTTTTCTTCTTTTTGTTCTCAGCTCTCCTTTTTCTTCTTTTTACTGCTACAAAACTAAAGCATCGATTTTTAGATTAGTGCAAGGTCTAATATTAGACACCATGTCCATTTTTAGGTACAGTCGTTCTATGTTCTTAGTTTGTTAATAGAATTATATTTTTAGAGAATAGTGATGATATTTGCAGCAGAATAAAGTACAAAATAACTTTAGTATGTATTGAAAAACTAAAAGATGAGATCCATGTCATCTATTAGGTTTTTTACATTTTCAAGAACTAATAGTAGACACCCTTTATATTGTTACGGAAAATGGATAAAAGATCATAAATAAACATTAATTAGTGTAAACAACATGACCATTAATCCAATGAAGTCAATAGAAATTACAAAAAATCTAATAAATGTATTCAAAACTAACGTGCAAAATTTCGCCTTCCTTAACCTATTTGCTAAGAAATTGCCGGGTGCGTGTTGACGCGGTCACATCATTTACGAAAACAGGATTCCATTTTAAAATTTTGTTCCCGAAGGCATCCCTAATATATTTTTTCACATCAACAGATAGCATAAGAAGCTTATAAAATTTACGTGTGCGTCCCCCCAGAAAGCCCAATCGAGCTAGGTGTATTTTCAATATATCAGAATTTAGAGCAAAAATGGAGCACCTCTACAGTCAAGTAAATAAATTGGAGGAGCGTGGAAACTACTGAACGGAGAGTCGTCAAAAATATCTCAAATCGTAGCTTAGAATGAGAGAACTATGCTCCGCGACGTTGCCGTTCCGTGCAACAACATTTGCTTGTTGCACGGAACAGCAACGTCGCGCGGTTGTGAAAATCGACAAATTTTGGCGGCTGAAGTGTTTTTCGCTGATAGCGCGAAAACCGTAGAACCTAGGATTTTGATCTATTTGGAGCATAGTTCTCTCATTCTAAGCTACGATTTGAGATATTTTTGTCGACTCTCCGTTCAGTAGTTTCCACGCTCCAAATGGGCTTGCTGACGGGACGCGACGGCAGCAAGCCCGTTTTCAAAGGCCTGTAACTCGAGAACTATTGAAGCTACATTAATATTTTTTTTAAATAGGGCTCTATTGTAGAGTTTTTAATCATAATCCAAATCATTACCGTTTCAGAGATCTGCGTGGGCTTGCTGACGGGACAGGACGCCAGCAAGCCCACCGGTTAATCACGTCTAACTCCTTTCACATTCTAGTTTCGAAGTTGATTTCACGGGAGCAGAGTGCTCCAATTTTGCTCGAAAATTTGAATCACAATACACGATAGTACTATCAACGGTTCCCGAGATCTAGCTTGGGCGTTCTGACGGGACAGGACGCCAGCAAGCCCACGGTTTTTAGCTCGCAGCGTCGTTCGTATTAATGCTCCAATTTATTTACTTGACTGTAGAGGTGCTCCATTTTTGCTCTAAATTCTGATATATTGAAAATATAACTAGCTCGATTGGGCTTTCTGGGGGGGACGCACACAAAATTTACAGTTTTGAGAAATATTTAGAATAATTCTTATTTTTATGGCATTTTTGTCGTAAGTGTCATCTATTAGTTCAGTGTCTAGCATTAGCGCCTTTCCTTTATGTGCGTGTCACTTTTTTTTACAAAATTTCCAATCAGGCATTATCTGTAGACAATGTGTGCGTGTGTCATTGTATATTTTGCAATTTTGTATATTTTTGCATATCTAAATTCCAAAAACATGCCACGGTTTTGCTGTAAGTATTTTTACCTACAGACGTGAAGTATAGATAAGTATAGATTTTTTTTACAAAATATATATTTGTGCAATATGGCCGCCACAGTTAAAGGGATTTATTATGTTGATAATGAAAATTGTGTGTTTTTTCTATTATAAATAAAATTTTTGTTTATAATAATTTGTGTTGTAAATAAATATATTGTTGTATAAAATTGTATTTTTATTCAATAGAGTAAATTGTGCATAACAAGTAATGCCCGCTCCACGATCTCGCGAGATATTCGTGAGCATCTTCAGGAGATTCTCATTTCTCATATTCTCCTGAATTTCTTCCGAGAATGTGGGGCGGGCATTTTGAAGATTCTCACGAATATCTCGCGAGAGTGTGGAGCGGGCATAAAACTATTGACAAAATCAAATCGAAGTGAAGAGGACATCCCTAGTAGTTTGTATTCGTCGGCCCGTATAAACAGTAATTGGCTTTCAAAATTCATCTCAATACGCATTTTGGTTGATATTATGCTCTCAAACACTGATCAGCAAACAATTAAAAATCTATTGTGGCATGTATTAGTGCATCTGTGGATCATGGAGTATAAAAAAGATGATTTTGTCAATAATTCTACATTATTAAAAGAAAAACAATTTCATAATTTATTAGTTACTTTATTAAATATTTCATTTTACAACCAATATCGAATGCAGTAACGTCACTATCATATACAATACACATGAACGCTTGAGTACAGACACAGCTACGTGTTACAAGACAACTTTACTAGATACAATCGAATAACTAATAAATATTACATAAAATAATACAAATCGGCTGGGTTAATTGTCTAGTGGATATGTATAAAACAAGCGACACATTTTGTTCCTAAAAATGTCAGTTTTATGTGACTTTTCCAGACAGAACAACATAATCAAGAAGTTACAATTATATAATATTGCTTAAATAAAATAAACTTTCGGCAAATACTTCATGCGGTTAACAAAACATTTAAGTGTTATCTTGGTATACTATTGCCGCCTCCAAACTTATTCGATCGGTTTCATAAAATAGCAACATACATAACAAATAAATCATATAATAACAGTCTGATCACACAAAGTTACAAATTAAATAATAAAAAATGTTCCATCTATTTATTTACAATACTCTAACTAAATAACAATCAAACTAATATAACTTTGAATTAATTTCATCACTATTTTATTTAAATACTGACTGTTTATACACCAGCAGGACTAAATCTAGATTGATTAATTTGTATAAATACTAATTCTAAATAAATTAAGTCAAGCCGGGCGTACTCGCCTAGACCGGAGGTCGTAGGAAAGGCTCAATTACACCTACCGACTAGATCGGCGAGACAGTACACTCGGTCAAGCTCTCGGTACGTTTTTTTATGGATGTGCTCGGCCGAGGGCACTGTCTTACACTCTACTCGGTAGGTTCAGGGCCTAAGAGGTCGAATCATATAGCCACTCCCTTGGAATGCATTTTACATACTATATGCATTTTACTAACTCATACGTGGTGTAACTAATATACAAAAGTTTCAAACATTCGATCAAAAATGTATAAAATGCAAATATTAGCCTCGCTACATGTTTATATAAAAAGATCGATAAAATTCATTACTGGTTACACTGTAAATGGATACACTGTAGAAAGTCAAAAATGTATATTCCAATAGTATGTTTACATTACATTATCTAAAACATCTAATGAGATTTATTCTAGTGTTTTAAAATATCGAGTGTAAATGGTTCAAAAGAGTGCTTATTGTATCAGTGCAAATAAGCAATATATATTGTCGCATAATATGAGGCCTGAAGCATCAGGCATGTAGGCCTTCAGTTGAAGCTTCAAGCTAGGATACTCAAAAATATTTTGGAGTATTTGAAGCCTCCGTCATATCTCACAAAGTCTATTTCCTGAGCAAAATCGTCATTCATGAGCAAGTTTTCGTCGACAATCTGAAGTTCATCATAAATCATAATGTTATTTCACCGAGAAAATATATGATTTTTACACAATATCATCTCAATGAATTCCATACATTATATCCAGCATATTTAAACGTAGTCGTCACATCAAGAATACAATACGCAAAATATACTCAAGATGGCGGCCACACAAAATGGCGGCCACACAAGTGGCGGCCACACATGATGGCGGCCACACAAGTGGCGGCCACACATGATGGCGGCCACACAAGATGGCGTCTACACAATATGGCGGGCGAGTTACTCGATGACGTAGTGCGCGGGTGGGACGGTGCGCGCGCAGAAGGCGGCGCACAGTACGGGGAAGACGCGCAGCAGCCCGCCGCCCGCGGGTTATGCGACCGCGCCGGGGCTCTGCGCCGAGCCCGCGCTCGAACGGCTCGTGCGACCTTCGGGGCTTTGGGATCTGTAAATAAAATTTCATTATGGTATAAAGTTCATTATGGTATAACTATTTTTTAAATAAAATCTCCCGACTAGGTAATAATAGGCATGATGACTATTCTTTTTCTTCTTGGCAATTAAAGGACCATTCAAAAGTAGAAACATCGGTGAAAGAATTATCTGTTAGCATAAAAACTTTCCAAGAATAAAATAGACCTTCCCGAAATATTCCATAGAAAGTGCTATGAAATTATGACGTCACTCTTTTGTAGTTTGTACGCATCGGGGGAGAACTTTGTTCGACAGGTATATTAACCCGCGAGCACTCGCGCTATGAGCATTTTGCTCACAGTAAATTTAAAACACGTGCCATTTTGTCAAAGTTATGTTTATGGCCATCGTTTCTTCAGTAGCTGTTTTGTTTCGTCCCCCACCCCTGGATATAGATAACTTCTCGCTAGGGTGCACTATTCGCTCGTATGAGGAGATTTGTTACGCCGTATACCATCATCATCATATCGACAGTTTTACTGCTACTTTTATGTAATATAATGGTTTTAAATTACTGTTACAGAAACCTATTACGTATTTCTATTATAGATGGATCGGGATCGAAAAGATGAATGCATTTTGGTGTGGTCATATTCAAAGTAGAGCACCTAGCAAACCTTGTATATCCTCTACAGAAACATCGTATTTTAACGTGATTAAATGTTTATTACTAGAATCTGAGTTACCAGGACAAGAAAAACCAAATAAAATCTGAGTGGTTTGCCCAAGACACAAAAACCGGAAGACCAAAAAAGGCCTGCATTTACTAACAAATTTTTTTATGTACCGAGCAAAGTCATACATCTTATGATATGTGCAAAGCTCGGAAATATAATGAAGATTAATACTTCCCACATATCTAAGTTTTCTTTTTGAAAACATTTTTATTTGTGAATTTTTTTCCTACATACCGCCTTGGGCGACTGAAAAATTTATTGTCTTGAATGTTATTGAAAATCAAAAAGATAAACGTTGATAAAGTTTTAAATATATACTTTTTATAATAAACAAAGTGTACTTTATTTAATAAAAAAAGTAAAAATATTACTTTGTAAAACCCATATTTAATGACATTTATAAACGTGAGCAAAATGCTCTACGCGCGAGTGCTCGTGTAATTTTTAGGGGCGCGAGTGCTGGCGAGTTAAATATTGCGTTTATAAAAGTGGTTTCATAACAAAAGTTGCTTTTAATTGCATAAGTTATCGAATGGTAAATAGATATTTAGTCAATTTATATAAAAAACAAACGACTTTTCTAATTAACTTTGAAATTTTGGAATACTTATTTTTTACAGTTATAGGTATCTTTATTTTATTTAAAATATCTGCTAATTTTTTTTGTTCAACAAGGGCATGCGTGTGGCATGCCCGTGACGCGCATCAAAATCCACCCGCGTTGAAAGAAAAGTGTCATAGCGCGCGCTACGATTTCAACGCGCGTTACGGGCATGCCTAACGTTTGACGTTGACAGCGCTATAAGGCATGCCCTTGATGAACAGAAAAAGGCACAATGTGGACAAAACTAATTGACAACTAATGGCGCATTGTCATTGGTCGTGGCATGCGTTTCAGAAATCTCCCGCACCCCACATGCGGGCCCTATCGACCAGTGAAAATGCGCCATTAGGGTAGGTCTTACTTTTGTGAGTCTAGCTGTACGCTGTTGCGGGAGGGGGCGGAGGGGGCGGAGGGGCTGAGCTTGTGGTTCGCCAGGAACGTGCCGATGCTCTCGTCCGAGCTGTAGCTGTCGTTGTCGCTGAAAAAATATAACATACATAAGATGCGGACTTAATAAATAAATGCCCAGTTTCTAAAGGTTTTTCACAGGAGTTTAACTATTCAACAGCGTTGTTAATTCGCTAATATTTAGACATTAGTCAATCGAGAACTATAGTGAATAAATAAACTACAGTAGCCGGACTGGTAGTTCAGTGATCAGTAAATCTTATCCTTTATATTTTAGCCTTTAAGATCGTAAATCGTAAATCTTCAATCCACACTAATAATATGAATCCGAATAAGTCTGTCTATCCGAATAAATTTGTAACTTTTCACGCTTGAACCGCTTTAAAAATACTTTTGAGAAAGAGAGTTATCGATAAAATAACATCGAATAGTATCCTAAAAATGTAGTGTCACTGCACTATATGCCAATTTACAGACAACACATTCTAGCTCGTAAGTGATACTAGTTTAGACTGCGGCACTAACAAAATAGAAAAAAAAACGAATATGCTTTTTAAGACTTATGACCACACCACTGAAGTAAAACTTCTGTAGCTCCATATTCTTGTATGTATATTGAAAGAAGAAGAAGATGTGCGCTCGCACCACTCCGTTCGCCTCGTTCGATCACACTTTCGTAACGTTCGCGTTCTCGTCACGCATTTACCAGCTTACTCCCCAAGTCAAACGTGCATAAAGAAGTTTTACTTTAGAAAAATCAAAAAACTTGAGAGGTGTCAAGACTCAAGGGACACCCGGACGGAACGAAGTTATAAAAAAAAACGCCATCTATTGACGCCCAGGAATACAAAAAACGACACTTTTGTGGAATTGTAATAAAATTTATTTAAACGTCTTGTAGATGTCGCTGGTTATTCTTAAAAACGCCATCTAGTTGACGCACAGGAATACTATCAACGCCCTCTGCCCCTACTAGGCAGGTACTAATAAAAAAGGGTCGACGTCAAGTATCGTTCCGTCTAGTCTCCATTCACAACGCCGAATGCGCCATAAGGAACTTCGTTTCAAAAGTTGCATTTTTATACCTGTCAGTGTCCCGTGAATCCCCGGGGCTGGACAGGTCACCCGCTATAGCCTCCTGCAGCGCGGTCGCGCGTCGCGCCGCGAGTCGCGCCTCGTCGCGCGCCGCCTGCGCCTCGGCCGCCGCCGCCGCTGCCGCCGCCTCCGCGGCCGCCTTGCCTCGCATCACCTCGCTCAGTTTAGTATTGAGCGACGAGTTCTCCTCTTTGAGCTCTCTGTAAACAATGGAAAGTTATTTTCTTCATCAAATCAAATCGACTTTTTAGGCTATGTCCACATCTGTATCATGATCGCGTATCAGATCTCCGTCGCGTAGCATCGAAGCGTATCATGATCGCTAGTGTGGACGCAAAATGATCGCGATCATCGCGTACATTTTAGATGTGGACAAAGCTTAGGAGGCCTAAGTAAGAAGGTCATAGAGGCACGCCATGTCAGAGCAAACGCCTTCTTCGCCACCATTTACTCCGCGGCTTCAGCTAGCATATCATTATAAAAATATCTTTGGTTGACCAGACACTATATTATACTTTATAAAAGGATACAGTCTAAATAATTCATTTTATTCAAAATGTGCGTCTAGGCTTTAATCAGTAGCACGTCATTTAAACATTTTTAAATGTACCATTTAAAGGACTCACTAAAATTTTATTGCGATATTCATTATATAGTACGGGAGCCCTCGAACTAATCCTACAAATAAAACAATCCATATTTTAGAACCGTCGAGTCAAAGTATGAAATCCTTTCTATCTCTGTTAGCTACCACTTTCGAGATTTTTCGAAAATAAAAATGTTGTTCCTCTTAACGAAATGTAGCTACTGACAAAAAATTAGCTTGTTAGTAGTCACAAAAAAATTTGTTCGAGGGCTCCCGTACTAATATTATTATTGGTGCAAAAAAATGGTAAAACCCCAGAATCTATGGCCAGTCAAGGAATTCATAAGTGGCCCTGGATTATAAACCATATTATGGGAAGCCCCGAGGTATAAAGCTTATGGAACACCACAATAGGTCATAGAGCGGATAACTTGATGGTCCACGTACCTAATCTGCCTCGCCAACTTGCGTGCGTCCTCAGCGGCGGCGAGGTCCCGCGCGCGCGCCGCAGCGAGCTCCGCCGCGAGTGCGTCGTGCGCGTCGCGGAGCCGCGTCGCCTGCGCCTCGGCGCGGGACCGGCACGTCGCCTCCACTTCTAGACGAGACTCCAGCTCCTAGAAAAGTGGAATAACATTTTATTATAATTGTTCTTTTGTGTATGTCTTTTGTTTCAATCCGTCTTTTTTTAACTTGAACTTTTTACTGACAGGATACCTTTGGTTTGGTCCCGTTATAAAATATTCAGTATTTAGCAGACCATTACATAAGTATCATAATAATTAGTGGTAGATATTTGCACCAATCTCAATATATTATTTTTATTACAATATCAACAAATTTTTTCATACAAGATGGTAAAAACATGAATTTTCATTAGCCGCGTACTGACCAAGCGAGCCGCCTCGCCGCGGCAGCCTCGCGCGCATTTGCTCGGTCGGTCAGTACGTGTTAGTGCGCGGCAAACGTCCGAGGCGACTTTGAGCATCGACCAAAAACCGACAACTTTTGGCTCGGCCGCGGCACGCTCGGGCGAGGCAGCGAGACGGCTCGCTTGGTCAGTACGCGGCTTTTCAGGTAGGTATAACTTTTCATTGACAGGATTTTTTGATTGCGGTCTAGTTATAATCATTCAGTATTTAGAAGACAATTTTACTATAATATAGGTCTCGTTAGTGGTGGACATTTGGACCAAACTCCATACATGTTTTATCATACTCCTTTCTTAAATATGCCTCAAGTGTTTCCTATCCATACCATTATCTCTTTTCCTCTATCTCTCTCTCACCTTATTCCTCAGCTCCAGTCGTCGCTCAGCCTCGTGATGCTCATGGTCGTGGCCGGCCTCGGCGCTAGCGAGTCTCGCGCTGAGCTCGGCGAGGCGTTCCTTAGCGGCCCGCGCCTCCTCCGACGCCGCCTCCGCCCGTGCCTCCGCCTCTCGCGCTTCGCTCTGCGCCGCGCACAACGCGCTTGTGCACGTCCGGTACTTCTTGAGCAGCTGGAAATTTATTTTTATTATATTAACTAGCTGTCCCTGCAAACGTTGCTTTGACATAATATTTTAAAGTATTTCGCCCATATTATTTTATTGAAGTGACTAAATA
This sequence comes from Polyommatus icarus, assembly GCA_937595015.1. Taxonomy (NCBI): domain Eukaryota; kingdom Metazoa; phylum Arthropoda; class Insecta; order Lepidoptera; family Lycaenidae; genus Polyommatus; species Polyommatus icarus. The sequence goes on along the minus strand of OW569327.1, from coordinate 18,800,095 downwards.
AGTATGTCGCCATGGCAACGTCGATCGCTATCTCGTCGTATTCAACAAAATATGCACTTATCAATATATAAAGTACCCCGTAGCCGATTCTCAGACCTACTGAATGTGCATATAACATTTGGTAAAAATCAGTAAAGCCGTTTCGGAGGAGTTCGTGGACTAACATTGTGACACGAGATTTTGTATATAAGACTTTCCGTTCCGCGCGGCTTCGCTCGCGTAATTTAGGAATTTCACGCAACCGTACGTTTTTCCACAAAAACTTCACGTGGTCTATTCTTCATGTTTGCCAAATAACATAAAAATTGCTCCAGTCGTTCTTCAGATAATAAGCAATTTCATATAATTTTTCCCGTTTTTTCCACATTTTCCCCTATTTCTTCGCTCCTATTTATTTTAGCGTAATAAAATATAGCCTTTAGCCTTTCTCAATAAATGGGCTATCTATCACTGAAAGAATCTTTCAAATCGGACCAGTAGTTCCTGAGATTAGCGCGTTCAAATAAGCCCTTTCAAATAATTTTCCCCCGTTTTTTCCACATTTCCCTCTATTTCTTCGGTCCTATTAGTTTTAGCGTGATAAAATATAGCCTATAGCCTTCCTCGATAAATGGGCTAACACTGAAAGAATTTTTCAAATCGGACCAGTAGTTCCTGAGATTAGCGCGTTCAAGCAAACAAACAAACTAACAAACTCTTCCGCTTTATAATATTAGTATAGATAAGATATTAAAAATGCCAATGTATTCGTCTGTTACCTACTTCCTGTCGTGAACGCTTAACTGGGAAAGGACGAATAATGTTTTTATTGCAATACAATGAACGGATTCTCCGTTAAAAAAATATCGTAATTTTGAAAGAAGTTGTGGGCAACATCTAATAGAAATTTTTGGCTTATAATAGAGATATGACTTAGAGACAAAGTAGCAATGTAGTGTGTAAACACACATTTAAATATCTATTTTGTTCAAAAGACTAATTGCCGCTTATAAATCACACAAAACGGATTAAAATATTTAATTCAATATATTATTCCGTCGATCACCAATTCCAGGAAATCTTTTGTGGCGGTACCAACAATTCGCCTAACATTCCTGCATCGCGCTATCGAAGCTTTCTGAGCGCGGCGGTATATATACGACAGCTGAAATGTACCACGTGGGCTTCGGCCTGACCGGGCATACCACCTCGCTCGGTCGGAAGATCTTCCTTTGGCCACCACGCACTATTCCCACATTGGTGATCCTCGACAAAACACGCCTCCTTCATCATCATCACTCCCCGCCCCTCCGCACCGCGCCAGCCAGCATCGCCTCATCGGGTACCTCGTCCACTAGCCGCAATGTACCGCGGCCTGGGCGACTCCGCATCGGCATCATCGGGCTTTCTCACTACACCGACCGGTCAGCAAGCAGAGCACATCTCTCCTGGTCAGCACGTAGCATCGGCCCCGCACGGCAGCTTATCCGACTCACTGGATCCCGTGCAGCAGCTTACAGTTCCGACTCACTGGGACTCACTGCAACAGTTCCGACTCACTGGAACTCACTGGCACCGGCGACTCAAACGACAAGACTTCAAGATTCGACCTCCGGTCTTCGGGGGGGAGTGATGTGGCGGTACCAACAATTCGCCTAACATTCCTGCATCGCGCTATCGAAGCTTTCTGAGCGCGGCGGTATATATACGACAGCTGAAATGTACCACGTGGGCTTCGGCCTGACCGGGCATACCACCTCGCTCGGTCGGAAGATCTTCCTTTGGCCACCACGCACTATTCCCACACTTTTATTGTCGCGGCCCATATGGGCCTTACGGGGCTTGAGGGATTAAACAAAATTTATACACCTAAATTACTTCTCTAATCTAAGGGTCAATTTAGATCACAACGCGAGGCGTAGATGCATTTCTTAAAAATTGAATTGACAGATTTTGTGAGCGTGAGACGTCTTGCAAATCTCTCAAATCCATATTATAATAAAATTAAAAATGCATCTACGCGTGGCGTTGCGGTCTAAATTGGCCCATAAGAGGTTATTTAGATTTCTTATTTTCATTAACTTAAATACACATTTAACTGTAACAAAACTATATCACATACCTCAGCAGCCTCTTCCTCAGCATCATCAAGCTGCGCACGCGCGGCGGCGGCGTCGCGCGTCGCCGCGAGCGCACGCTCGGCCGCTTCGGCGCGCGCGCGGTTCGCCTCGTCTAACGCCGTGGCCGCCTCGCTCGCCTCCGCTTCCGCACTGGACCGGGCCTTGTTCGCCGCGCGCACCGCTAGCTCGAGGTCTTCCACCTGATGGAACGGAAATTCCAAATTTAAAATGGTTTATTTTGTAGGAAGATAATATTACATAAGGCTGATAACTGGTAAGTATTGTTTTTACTGGGAGGTCGTTTTCATTAATAACAAGATTTATTTCAATCGAGTGACGAGTGTCGACTTTTGTCGACGTTCGCACTAGTTACCTGGTTTTTAAGTTGTCTTATCTGTGCCTTTCCGCCACCCTCTTTTTCTTTCTGTTCGAGCATAGTTTGGGCGTCGCGTAGTAGTGCACGATATCTCTTTAGGTCCCTGAAAAGTAATAAACACATTATTATTAATCTTTTGTTGCTTTTAGTATAATTTATAATAAATAACTTAGGGAAATTCAAGACGCTGTAATGAAGTAGCTAGCCGTATATAGTCTTTGACTTGTAGGTGATTATGTATTATTATGCTACTATACCCCTTTAAGATTACACTATAACTTATAGGGAATCAAGAAATGTAGACCTAAATGACAGAATAATAAGTTTCTCATGATTAAGCCCATATAACTGCTAACGGTGTTGTGACTCGTGCTCGCTCTCCAGCTGGCTCTCCAGCACTGAGGGGGGAACTGTACCTCTTGAGCCTGGTGACGAGCTGCGCGTTGTCCTGGTGCTGCGCGCGCGCCGTCTCCTCCAGCGCCGCCAGCCGCCGCTCCAGCTCGTGTCGCTCGCGCTGCAGCAGGCTGCGCTCCGAGTGTTCGCTCTCCAGCTGGCTCTCCAGCACTGAGGGGGGAAGGAAATGGGAGTTAGTAAGATTAGTGACTGGTTTTTGACTAAAAGGAAATAAACTAGGACTTCTGATATTATAATTTTATAATGCCAAATAATCATAAACGCTGTTGAACAGATAACCTCCCGCCAAAAAATCTAAGAAACCGGGCATGGGTAAATTGTATTGAGTAAATCGTAAAAGAATAAAATATATAATTGAAATTATTCTATCTCTCTTCTCATTGGGATAGACAACCGTGCCTGTCATAATGAACGCGCTGCTGTCTACAGTACTCACCATTAACGTTATTATAGATGTCTTAAAGGATGGTAATCGTTGGTAATCGCCTACATTGGTCTACCATAGGTTAACGTGGGCAGGTATTACGAACACGAGTTCGTATTCACCACTATAAGTCACTAATTAGTACAGACGCATCATTGTTAAATTTGACTGCTTTTGGCGTCACTAAACGAACTAAAACAATTTAACGTAACGGAACTCACTCTTCAACTTCTTGGAGGCGTTGGCTCTGGTCTCCTCGATCTCGTCATCGCGCGCCGCCGCCTCCAGCCGCGCCTCCTTGCGCTGCTGCTCCAACAGCATCTCGAGTCGCAGCTTAGAACTCTCCAGTAACTGTTGAAATATTTATGTATGTAATTAGCACATTCGAGTACAGGAAAACTTTATAGCTGTGCTTCTTTATTTTTTAAACAATTAAGTACATGGCTAACGGCTACAGTCAACGTTTAAGGTGAACGCAGATTTGGGCCGCACCGCACGCCCCGCAGTCACCGCATTAGAATTCTTTATATGAAGTTATAGGCAAGCTCGCATACTTACCCGCGCCGCAGTCTTCGCAACTTCATATAAAGAATTCGAATGCGGCGACTGCGGTGCGTGCGGTGCGACCCAAATCTGCGTTCACCTTTAATGATTATTATCTAAGTTCATTTACTTTTCGACATAGTCTTTAAGTCTAGGGTCTATGTGAAACATTTGTGCTGGGAATTCCCCGCTCGCACCGCCTAGCGCCGACTCTGCCTCCATGTGACGTCATCACGTGACCCACCTGTATCTGGCCGGCGAGGTCGTCGAGCTCCTCCTCCTGGTCCCGCAGGCGGCGCTCGAGGTCGGTGCGCGCGCGCCGCAGCGCCGCCGCCTCGTCCCCGCCCGCGCCGCCCCGCGCCTCCAGCTCGCGCGCCGCCGCAGCTAGACGCTCCTCCTTCATCTCCACCTCGAGACGCGCCTCCTGAGAAAAAAATTGTTAAGTGACCAATTGAACCTTAGAGTTAGTCCACACGGCGTGGCGCTTCAGCGTTGCGTCGGCGCAGCGGTGCCGTTTGATGCATCGCCGGCCACACGGACGCTGCGTCATCGCAGCGTTATTACGAAGCAGTCTTAACATCAACACCCCCTCCCGCTCCGTCGCTGCGACGACGCAGCGCGCCGTGTGAACACCTTGGTTATTTGTATGTAAAACAACGCAACGGCAGCGCTGCGTCGACGCAACGCAGTGTGGACTGGCTCTTACCTGTAGGAAGTCTTTACTCTGAGTTGCACGTTTAAGCGATATAGCATACGTCGAGTTATGCTGAATTGAGACAAAACATTGCTAACGATGGTTGACAATATAATGGTACTATACTCCACTCGGCCTAGCTTGTCGCTAGCGGTCATTGACTTCCTGTCAAAAACTTGTCATTTTCTATATAAAACCACGATTGACAATATCTGACACTTCATTGTCAATCGCGGTTTATATGGAAAATGACAAGAGTGGAGTATAGTAAGTTGGACTGTGGAATTATGACGTCACATTATTTTATTACGTCAAGTATGCTGTATGCTCCGCGCGAGATGCAAAGAATCTATTACTAAGTAGCGGCTGAATTTAGAACCTTGCCTGAAAAACACTAAGCACTACCTACCGTTAAAATTAAGATAATTTCTCCGAGCTCAAACGCAGATAATAACTTTGTTATACTCACAGAGAGGCTCTGTTCGAGCGCGTATTTCTCTGCATGCGCCTGGTCTCTCTCTCTAGACAGTCTCTCTTTGGCGGCGCGTTCTCTCTTGAGCTCCTCTTGCGCGCTGTGCAGTTCTGCGTCAAATTTGCGCTGTCTCTTCTCTAGCAGGTTGTTGCGGCATGTCTGGAAAAATTGTTTAATTTTAAAAAAGTATAATTATTAAGAAATTGATGCTCTTCCACTACTTCCGTTTTCTTACAATACAAACAGCGTATTGGCCAGTTTCATTTGAACGCTGTCCAATAAAATATAATCAAATCGCACTGGCCTGTAGACTGTTAATTTGCGTTTACACTAAACTGGCTAATAGCGGCGAAACGTCAGTAAACGTTACGCAGTTTATTATATATCAATATTTTAATTCATACCTTAGCGGCTACACATTAGGTACGTGATGCTATTGAGCCAGCACAGTTCCATCTAATGGCCGAATACGTTTGTTGTATAAACGGCCTTAGATAATAACTCCCACACCGGTTTCGGTTGACGTTGGCCGGTTTCATTGAAACCAGGCCAGTTAAGCAGGAGTAATTTTATAGTGCCCAAGTATGTGAGCAGTACACAAGAGCACTCTCTATTCCTTTACTTTCGTAACCCAGTGGGACGGAAGATCGACCGATCAGGCGCAGGATCGACTATTTACATGCCCATCCGACGCATGGATCATCTTACTAGTCAGCCTGCATTGTCCTAGCCCAACTTGGAAATAACATGTTTCCAACGCAGAAATCGAACCCACGACCTCCGAGTCAAGAGCCACGCTCTAAACCACTGGACCACGGAGGCCTTAGAGTTTACACACACACGTGCATACACACGCACGCACACGCACATGAACACACACACACAACTATACAGTAAAATTATACCTGTTCGTCAAGCAGCGAGCGCAGATCGGCCATGTCGTTGGTGAGTTTCTGCAGCTTGCGCTTCCACTGCGCCGCCACCGCGCGCTGTTCCTCAACCTCCTCGTACGCATCTTGTACCTGCAATACACATTATATTATTTTAATTGTGAACCATTATAGAACACATCGTTAAATTCACTTATTATTGAGCCTCTAAGCGTCTTTTGAGAGGGCACCATTGTTTTGTAGGCACATTCGGAGACTCCTGCGGGGCTAAAATATGTAAACTGTAAAGTAACCCGGACAGGTATATAACATTGACAGCAGCGGGGCTAAAATGGTCGAATAGCAATTTCTCTCAATCAATTCACAAAATGAATTGTCTAGACTGTCAAACTCACGAATGTCAAATTTAGACCAATTCAATTGGTCTAAATTCGTACTAATTTGACATTCGTGAGTTTGACAGTTTTGACAATTCATTTTGTGAATTGATTGAGAGGAATTGCTATTCGACCATTTTAGGACCGCTGCTGTCAATGTTTAATATACCTGTCCGGGTTACTTATAGTTTACATAATATTTACTTGGTTTCTCAAAGACAGGCTCATTTTCCTTCTAGAAGGTGAGTTCAGAATACACGGCGAATTATAAAAAATTGTAAATAAATTCTAGTTACAATGTTTTTGTGATTCATGAAAAAAGTATGCACATGAATTCAAATTCTTGGCCGCGACATTATAAGCGCCCATCAACACACTCAATAAATTAGTCGTTCTTACAAACGACGGATAAAACATTCGAAAATATCGCCCGAAGTGATACATTTTAATAATCCGTGTGTCAACAAACTCTTTATCATTTGGAGAGCGGCCAATGTGATATCGAAACTTGGGTACGATGTACCTTATACTGACCTTCCCAATATCTTCCTCATCCATAACCGAAACACAAATTTTTAATTATAATGGCCAACAAAAACACACTTTGTTATTTTTAAACTAATAATTCTATAGACAGAAGATGGCTAAATACTTATGCTTTGAAAATTTATTATTAATATTTTACACTATTCTACTTTTGAACTGGCTGAATACATAAAACCAGAGCTTTTTATTTCAAATTAAAAAAAAAACGTATAGGTACTGGCTGGTTCAGAAATAATTAAAAAAAACAAAACTGTCACAATTGAATTTGGAATCACCATTCACCGCCCACTAGCTAGTAAATACAAAAACTGCAGATAAAACCAGATGATGGAGACACTATCAGCATCACAGCGGCCGTGATCACAGATTAAGCCGACACGTTCAGATAAAACGTTCCTTATCGTGCCCTACTTTTAAGAATCGATTTAGCTTGTTTAATTTTTTATTGCCATACTACGTATTACATCTTGCCAATAAATTCTTTAATCGCGAGTTAAAAATATCTTAACCGCGGTCTAATGCTGATTGGAGTATCGGACGGACGATAGTATGTGGTTTGGTATGCAAATGTTTTTGGGCGTTTCATTAAAAACAAATACAACAACAACCGCAAAAACTACAGATCTACAATGTTGAGAAACCCAAAGAATTCTATTTTGGAGAAACCAAGAAAATTTACCTAGAGAAGGTAAACTTAGTATTAAGAATTGATACGACATCAATATTCTTGAAATAAATTATTGTATCGCATTACTTATAAAATTCATAATATTACTGACTCTATCTGTCAGACAAGTGGTGGACAGCCTAACCGGCACCTATCAGGAAGTGGTGAAACAGCCCTTTAGTTTCCGTAAAACATTTTGTTCGTGGCCCTTCATTTAAAAAAAAAGAACATTTCATTAAAAAAAACTCTACCTTCTTCTCCAGCTGCTTCTTGACCGTCACCAGCTGTTCCAGGTCATCCTCGTGCTGTCGTCGCAGCTGCACCCGGAGCAGCTGCAGCTCGCGGTGAGCTCGCTCGAAGCGCCGCTTGTACTTGTCGCCGCTGGCGTCGCCCTCTGAGCCCTCCGAGTCGGAGTGTTCGGTTCCATTCTCGGCGGACCGCCAGTGCAGGAGTTCGAGTTCGAGGCGCTCTGATGCCTGGAAGGTTGAGGAAAAAGAATTATGTTTAACTGACTAAGGTTTGTTATGTGGACTAGGTGCACTATTGGTAAAGTGCTAAAGAAGTCTGATCCAGCACACCTCAAAATATATTTATAAATATTAAATATGTTATTACGTTTATGTATGTATTTACATGTGCTTGTTGTGTTGCAAGCGCGTATGATTCAACGTCGCTGCTAAGTAATCCTTATCTTATGTCTGGTGGCTGGTCGAGCCGTGAGCGGCAACTTGTCGTTACAAATCAATATAATAAAGTGGGTCTAAAGCCATTTTCAAATAGTTGACAGAGACTTTTAAACACGACAGAAAGCAAAACGGAGTTGCCTTAAACAGCCCATTCACCATCCTGCATTGCAGTCCTGCTGCAGTCCGCCGTGCAGGCCTGCAACACCATTCACTATCCTGCGTGCAGTCCGCCGGCTTATGCAGGATAGTGAATGGACCCTTTTAGGAGAAATTATCTTAGGGCCTTTGTTTGTCCCCACTTCCTGATAAGTGACGAATAGGCTATTCACCAGTTAACTCAATCGACAGATCAAGTATGGAGAATCTGTCAAAAAAGTTGTGAATAGCCTATTCGGCACTTTATCAGAAAGTGGTGAAACAGGCCTTTAGTATACAAACAAGCGTCGGGTGAACTTACCTGCTGCAGCCTCTGGTTGTTGGCCAGCAGCTCTCTGTTGTCTCGCTCTATCCTCAGCCTCTCCGCCGCCTCGGCATCTGCTCTCTCTGTCGCGAGCGCGGCCGCTGCCCGCTCCTCCGCCAACTCACCACCCACTTCCGACAGCTGAAACAAACATCAACTGTCAACACTCATTGTCTACAAACTTTTACTGTCAACACACGCCCACTGTCAAGACAACATTTGGATACTGTGTTGTTAGGCCGTGTTTCCACTGAAGCGGAGCGCAGTGGAGAGGAGCTTAGCGGTGCCGAATTGACCAATTACCATGCTCGAAATCTTCGCTCCGCTTCGTTGTCATTCCGCTGGAATAGCACGATTGGTCAATTCGGGCACCGCTAAGCTCCTCTCCGCTGCGCTCCGCGTCAGTGGAAACGTGGCCTTAAAGTTGTCTGTAGGTTCACTTTAAACAAACAGAAGCCGAAAGCAAACGTAGAGCTTGCTCAAAATGATAACAAAAAACTTCTTTATTAAAAAAATACGTAGCATCATAATATGATCATACTTCCTAACTCCTAGCCCTACAAAGTAGTTTATGAGATTAATTTTATAGAAACAGCACGCATTACAATTTATAATCACTACATCCCGCCTAGTCTAAAGATAATAAATTTTTCCAGAAAATGTGTGCGAAATGTTTTATGCGCATGATCTAGTTCTTACAATTTTGTTACAACAAACTAGATTCTATAAGTCCTAACTCCTAACTTTAGAGACAGTGTGCAATGTTGCAGGAAAATATAAGTTTATAAAGGTTTAGAACCTTTTATTTTCCTTTTTATAATTATTAGGTGTTTTAATTATTATTATTATCAGCAAAGCATTGTTCAGGGATTATACTTCAATTATTATAAAACATATTATTATTAGGTAAAGTATGTCTCATCGTCGCCTAAAAATGAAAACATACCAAGAAGCCACAAGACTGAAACTTACTAGTAGCTTGTGAAAGAATCCTGCAAGTTGCAACGATGGATTTTAAATCATGATGTTCCAGAGCAACTTCCAGTAATAAACATTAAGAAAAATAAGCGCAATTAAACTTTATAAATGTACCTGCCATGTTATCGTGTGTTAGGTGCCAAATATTACACAAAGGGGATTGTCCATTTTTTTTTAATTTTGCTCATTACAAAAACATTTCGAGGAATAAGGTCAGTGATCGTTTTTCTGTATATAAACGAAAAAAAATACCCATTAGTTACTTATATTTTTGAACAAATATGTTTAACCTTAGTTTGACCTTCAATGGCGTTAAATTAGCAATAAATTCGATCAACATTACATTTCGAACTTTTGGTAAGTTTCTCGTATCAGCTTTCACATAATGATAACTTGCATTAGACGAACCAGCCATTATAAATAAGATTGAAAGGAAAAAAAACATACTACAGAGGTCAATTGGCCGCCGATGATGACGTCAGAGCGAAACTTTAAAAATTTATTGAGAAAAAACTAGCCAATGAATTTCAAAATTATTTAATTTATATTCTTAAAATACCCTATTTTAACGAAAAAAAATTTAAAAAGTACATGTGATTTTTTTTCGACAATGCCCAATCATGGTTAACATCGAGCTACATGTCACAATAATCGACTGAATATACGAGGCGGTAATAATTCAGTCTATTTATAATTGGCACATTGACGTATGTATATTCGAAGGATACACAAATCACAATACTGCAATTTGCCAAGTTTTAGTTTACCTAAATCTAAAATCTAGGGCATTAGCGGAGAAATCTTAATTTAGTATGCTTTAAACTGACGCCAAACAATTAATATTAAGAATGTGTTCGTAGCAAAATATAAATTGTAATTATTTTAAAGTAACGCAAAAACTACGAACCCTCATTTTTCATTTTGGAGTTTATTGCTTAAAATTTTTTAAAAATAATAATGGACAACTCGTACTTCTTAATAATACAATACTACTAACATCTCTTAATAAAAATAGAGATAAAAGAATGCCCAACAACTACCTAACCAGGATAAACGATAAAATATAATATATCACTATTTACTTGAATACTTGAAAGAAAATGAGGATTTTCGCTAAATGTTACTTGGCCAATGTTACAAAACGTAAGAATGATCAGAATTTGGCAAATTCGCGTGTCAGCTGATGTGGAAACACACCGAGCAGGCGCCACGGTGTTGTATAGTTACTGTGACTTATTTATATACCACAACATAATACTTGGCAAAACAATACACGAACCTAGTTAACGATCGCTAGAACTGAGAATATGAAGTACTGACTACAAAATAGACGTAACATTTCACTAGTGAAACAATAAACACTGTCTATACGAAATTGTAGTTGTTCAATGTTATGTCTTTGACTGCTTGGCGACTTTTCTGACGTACCAGACAAGGACCGCGAGTGCAAAGTGTACAGTTTACGTTCATAGCACAATAGGTGTAAGTTCGTAGTACGAACTAAAATACGAAGTGGCATAAATAAAGTTCTCTGAGATGATTAGATATCACTCAAAATGTTAAGGCCCTATAGACCCGAAAATTAGCAAGTCGATGTCTGTCAGTACGAAAATCGACGTTAAGAACATTAAAATAACGTTCATATCAGCGCGCCTTGTACGGTGGCGGTTACGACGCTGGCCGCGTCCTTGATAGGGCGAAATAGGAGAAAAAATCCTTTTTACTTAGATAATTAAACCAAAATGTAAAATGTAACCACAAATTATTCGTCTTTAAGTTATGAGCTTTTCGTAAATATAATTTTTGAAAATAAAATCTTAAGCTTCATGAAAAATAAGAAAAATATCACAAAATATTCGAATTTGGCCTCCTCTTCGGAGTTATTTTCGATCGAGTGAAGTTTTCAATATAATGTTTCGAACCACAAATTGTCAAAGTACATTAAGTAAACAGCAATGTGTATTTTTTTTGGCTTTTAAAAGTCACTATTTGTTTGTTTATTATTGATTCAGAGTCATGTAAAATTGGGTCTATAGGGCCTTAAGTAGTTATTGAAATTATGAACCGACCTCCTCCAATTCTGAAGCAGTCGTCCTGTCTTCTGACTCCCCTCTAGAAGATCGACAAACACTGCTCGCTCTGCTTCCACTGCGACTGTACAAAGTGAACCCTTTGATCAGTATATTCGTTGCCGACTTCGATCTACCCAACTTAGTCTTTTTGCCGTTGCAGTACATGCCCAGATCGTTGTCTTTGTGACCGAGTCGTCTCCATTCGTCCATAACATGGTCTGTTCTTTTCAGGAAGTTGTCAATTTTTGTGCTCAAATAATGGGAGGACGTTCCTTCTTCTAGATGGGCGGCTACGGGTTTAAACCGCTGCTTCAACGGCTGTCTTTTGCATCCCAGCACGAAGGATAGGTTGGCATCGAATACGACTGGGGCTTGCTCCTTTGAGTGAAGCTCCTGGAGATTTACAGCGTCCAAACCGTCACAGGTTTGAGGGTACATTCTTCGTGGAGTGGGAGTTCTGTTGTATAAAGTGGAGTTCATACTGGATGAGCGGCTGAGCGGGACGAACGTGCCATTGCTGCTACACGTCGAGTATTGGCTGGCGGAGCTCCGGATGCTACTGTACGACGAAGGACTCGGTGACCGTGAAATCAGCAGGCTGCTATTTGATCCGTGCCGTTTCGCCAGTTCAGCTATGGAACCTGTTTCCACAGACAGGGATGTACTCCGACGGTATGACGGACTTGACGGTCGAGTGACCAGACATTTACTGTTTTCTGTGGGATTTTCGGGTATCGTTACGATCTCCTTTAACTGTTTAGTCACGAATCGTTTACCGTTGAGGGGCGCAGGCGGTGCTTTAGGTGGAATTTTGTCTTCGAAACTGATGGGCAACGTTTTCGACTTCTTGACGGGCACCGGTGGTCTCGGCGGCCTCCTCGTCGCATCCGAAACGGGCGGAGATAGGGGTCCATTCTTGGGGGACAGGATTCCGTTGGTTTTGTCCGGTTCATCGATCTGCACGCTGAGCTTGCTCTCGTTCATCTCACCCGGGATGTCGGGAGTCGGGTTGGCGTGCGGCATTTTTCAGTTGCGTTTCCTGCTGTGCCGGAAGTGTTCGCGAGTCCAGTGCCATTTCAGTGTGGTGCAGCGTCGCGAGCGATGCGCCGGCGCATGTCGGAAATAACCCGGCGCGAGGCGGCTCCGCGCACTAACTCGGTCGCCCAGCACCCGCGCCCGACTGACTATTTTCGTTTGTGTCGAAGTTAAACTCGACTGCGGACCTTCGTAATAGACTACGACAATATTAAATCGTAACACTCGTATTCCTTGGCGACAAACATTAGTTTTATCTTTGTAAATAATCACGTAAAAGATTTAATGATTCAGATTCTGTCTTAATTAATCAAATGGTAGACATTTTTCTGTAAACCATAACGAACGTATGGCGCGTAGCCGGAAACCACGAAGGTCGTGACGATGCGGCGAATGTTGGATGAAATTATTTCAAGTAGACCCAGTTTATTTAGCAGCTAGACTGACACATAGAAGGGCTAAACTAAACCCTAAGTTAATATCATAATAATACCTGTCTCTTTAAAAGACGAGCGTATGAGATAGCCTAGGACTATCACACATAAATAAAATTAACGCAGGGTTAATTTAAACCAGATCTGCGAAAGTGGTTGTTGGTAAAGCTCGTGGCTCCGGTTAACCGTGAAAAGTTGTATATGCATAAAGTTTAAAATATGCTATAAATCATAGTAAATCATATTGTGAAGATGCGGTGGCGTTTGGCAAAATCAGTCCCTAGTATTGCCAAGAATTTTAACTGTGGATAAGATGAATTATGGCAATATTATATTCAACTTAATAATAATAGCTCCCACATCGGTTTCGGTGACGGTGGCCGGTTTCATTGAAACCAGGCCAGCTACGCAGAGTAATTTTATAATGCTCAAGTGTGTGCGCAGTACACAAGAGCCCTCTCCATTCCTTTACTCTCATAACCCAGTGGGACGGAAGACCGACACGACTGGCGAGAGATCAGGCGCAGGACCGACTTTTTACATGCCCATCCGACGCATGCGCATGGATCATCTCACTTGTCAGACCGCTGATCAGGTGATCAGCATGCATAATATATTTATGTTTTATTTAATTAATATTGATTGATATGTTAAACCTAATCCCAAAATAATCACCAAACGTGACCAAACCAAGATTAAATCCATAAAGTTCCGAAGAAGTCTAACCCTTTTTTTATTAAAAATTTAATACTAATTTTAGATACAGATTTTGATTTTAGAACAGTCGCAATTCTTCCTCGGGACTCCTTCTTTCGACTTCTTTCTTTTAGATCACGAGTTGAATGGGAGAAAAGTTAGTGTGCCCATTTTATTGGCGTTTGGTCCAATACGAAATAAATAATCGCGTCTGCTAATGCTGGCACGAGCCAATATCGGTAGACGTAGGGCTGCCAGTTGCCACCAATTTGTGTGAGTTTGGTCGTGAAGCACGTGGAATTTTGTATACAATGTGAGGTAAAACATTATCAAAAACTAAGTTATAAATTATCACTTAGTTTTGTATACATTTTGTATGACAAAACTAAGCTTAACCCATCAAGCCCTATAAGCTCACCGGTGAGCGAGACACAATAGAATAACAATAGATTTCCAAGAATCCACGATCGAAGGATTAAGGAGGTTTGTGTGTTCCTGACATAGAGTTCATTGTAAAAGTAGCACATAGTTTAGTTACACCCTGTATAATTACGGTCGTAATAAATTATTCTGTAAAATGTAGGTACGAAACTTTTGTAGACCTTAGAGATTTTGGATAATACAAAGGTGAGTTATGACTTATGATTTATGAAAAAGATAGGAGTTTGTGTTCAAGTCGACAAAAATGAAAACAAAGAATCAAAAAAAAGAAAACTTTTGCAAGTATACCGTAGACTAGCTGGGTATATCATTTCTAGAAATTTATATAATTTCTAGAAATTACACTTGTTATGTATTAGAATTTAGAAAGTGAGTCATTTCAAATATTATCTGGTTTTAAACTACCGTTCTTATGAAAGATTTTGTAAATAAAGTAAATTATCTGACTTATACCCACTTTTTGAGCGGCAACCCTAACCGTAGATTGAAACTTACGCAACATGGATCACAAAGTCAATAATGAGCTTTGTAATAGTTTAACCCAGAATACAGATGAAAGTGTGGACACATTTCATTTCTATATTGCCAGATAACAGATTCTATATTGACATGTTGACAGTTTCCAGAAGGTACCTCTGGGGTTCTTCATACAGCATACCTACTAGATATTGGTCAAAGGACAGTCATTATAATTTCCTTAACAACACGTAGCGTCTTCAGTCTTCTAGTTACAGTCAAATAAAGTTTTTAATTAAAGAAAAAATTTTATTATGAATTGTACAACTACAGAAATGCTGTAGAAACGAGACCGATTTTATTACAAGAAGAAACACATTAAAATAATAAACGGTGACAGCGATATCAAATTTAAAATACATAATTTTACGACAAAGAATATTCTGGAACACGCAAGGATAAATCAAAGAAATTGGGACATCGTTCGCTCGGTGTAAACAATTTTTATGCAGCCAGTCGCTAGCGTAATTTTCTGCTTGTCTGCTTGTGACCTAAATACGTCTGAAAAATCTAGACTGAGCTTAACTACGTGTGTCTTTTGATTTTTTTTTGTCATGTAATATGAGTTTGAATAATACAATTTTAGTTATAATATGCTCATTGATGTTACGGATAATTACTTTAGGGTTTAATTAAAAATGATAATTTTAGGGTTCACTAGTTCGCTGAGTCACTAATCATCGTGATACTATTTTGTTATTTAATACTAGAAGATATCAGAACAGAAAGATTAAATTTTGCTTTGTAGTGTCGCGTCGTTTTTCTTACAGAGAGAAATGGCAGATATTAATTATCTTGGATACGGTTATCACGTACTGAAAACTCTTTATTGATTGTACCATCGAGGAAATTGATTCCTATGCAATTGATAGACCAACGTTATTTGGTCGAATATGTCAAAATTCAATGTTAATTGTGATCTGTCGGCTGGGTTTGACGTAACGCAACCAAACTACTTAGGTCCCCGATTTGCATAGAAATCACCTTCTCTGATAGTACAAACAATAACCTTGATTGTATTTATTTTTACCTTAGAATTTTTCAAAACATTATGTCACTGGAAAAACACACCTCACGTAGAATTCACAACAGATTAAATATAGGATACAGCAATTTTTATTAGTTCTAATAATACTCTATCGGTCAAGGTAGAGGAGATATATTCTCGAGATCCGACTTCCACCTCAGTGTGTAGGAGGTGACAAACACTATCTATTTCTGGATAGTTTTTTTTGTACAATGATCTCTTATGCGTGGTATTTTGAGTTTTTTTAAACTTGGAACGTAGTATCTGAAGTTCTAACATCCTGTTAGTTGTGAAAAGTTTAGCAAGTGTTTTTGAGATGTGGCGAGGTAATATTTGAGGTGTTTTTTGTTTAAATGGTATATCATTAATAGCACAAAGTTGTTATAAAAATGTTATTAAATGAACTACTTACATACCTAATTTAATTAAATTATTTGTTAGCAGAATAAATAATGCCTAGTTTGAGTTATGTAGAGTTTAAAATATTCACTGCAACATTTCCTTTTGATTGAAAGCTACCTATGAAAAAGATATTATACTCCAGACTCCTGTTAAAAAAGCTCAGAGGCTAAACATGAAACATATTTTGTTTGCAAAAATTGATTGCATGTAAACATATCGTTTACATAATAAGCATGACAATTTGAGCGTATCCATGTCACGTATCGGATATGGTGCATGTGAAAATGCGAGGAGCGCAAGGGCACCAACTTGTATTTCCGCGGAAAGGCCACCAATCACCATCGTGCGAGTTTCCTAGATGTTTTATTTATAAACTAATAATCACTTACTGTTATACTTCGCTATAAGAAAGTTGTGTTATCACTATAATTAGCTCTTAGGCCCCGATTACACCTGCCGACTATAGGGTGGCGAGACAATGCCCTCGGCCGAGCACGTCTATATAAAACATACTGAGTGATGGGCCGAGTGTACTCTCTCGCCATTCTACTCGGTAGGTGTAATTATGGCCCTTGATAATTAAGGCCGTCCCCCGAGCAAACGACCTTGGCCATACATTTGCCACGTTGCCGAGATCGCACCAAAACCCTATTTTTTTACTTATCTTAGATCAAAATTGTCTTAAAAAAATTTAAAACGGAGAATATGTAGTTTATGATATTGTCGATCTATTGGCGTATGTTTCAAATAAAAGTAATTTGTAAATCCTAAGGAGATGCTGAATGTATGCTTGAATTTTAATAAATTGGTTTTACTTTGGAAGCTGATAATATCATGAGTATAATTTGAATAAAATTACATTTATATTTATTGTTAGTGTAGATTTTACTATATCAAACTGTGCATGGGAAAATAAACTGGTTTAGAGTTTAAATATAAATAATATTAAAAGACCAGTGGTCCAGGTGTTATTAATATTATAATTTATAACATTTCCGCAATAATTAAGCTAGGCGAATATTACATAATATTTTTATAACAAGTGGATTCGATTTTTGGCTAGCCTGTAAGGCTAAAACATAACTAATGGAAAAATTAGTTTGCCTTACACTGTTGGTAGACAACAACCTATCTTCCTGTCTGATCTGACTGCAGGTAGTCAGCCAGGTAATCAGGTAAAATTTAAAGAACTTGAATCTCTATGATCGGATTAGCAAGACAATTTTGCTCTACTAAAGTTTAGTTTCGAAAGTTTTTCCACGATCTATTTAAATATCCTTATTGTTTGGTAGACTTAAGCCATAGTTAACAGTGAAAGAAAGAAGTGCACCTAGAAATATACTAAATAGAGTTCTCTCTGCTAAAATATCTTAGAAACGCATAATTTCAATCTACTTACATGCATCACTGACGCATAACTATCACTATAATTATTGTAAACACGAGTACGCCTGACGCCAGGATAGCCAGCAATAAATCCTTGTCAAGGAGAACCTCTCTAGACTCTAGAGTAGGTGGTGCGTTCCTCTCCAATGAGTATTGCATTATCGCCTGTTGCTTATTAATTTATTCCGTAGGGTTTGTTAAGTAATACGACCTTAGGTATTGTCTCTATTAATTTATTCAGTAGTTTCTTTCCAGCGTCTGGAGACGAAGCTACTGTTTTAAACCAACATCATCGCAGCGTCTTTTGACCTAGTTCGTATTCTACCAAACAGTAAAATACTACTCTTATATAGGTACGTACTACGGTACTACGACAAATAAACTTCATATTACTGAACGCGAAAATACTTTGTAAGTAGTTTGTACTTAGGAAAGAGACTTGATCGAAAAAGGAACGAAACTGCATTATATAGTCCCGGTTAGTACCAAACTACTGAGTTTGGTACTAACCGGGACTATATAATGCAGTTTCGTTCCTTAGAGGAGGAGGCTTAGAGGAATTTAATAACTAAGCTAAAGAAAAACAAAATTGCTCCAGCGATTTCGCAGGAATAAGATCTAGTCAAAATTTTAATATTAGGTTTTCCTAGTTACCTAGTTATTCGTAAATATTTTACAACATGAAGTCATTGAAATTTTAAAAAAATCGACAACTATAACTTAAAATTTTATTTATATACTTAATTCATTTAAATTCAATAAATTATTTGGACTACGAACTAGCATGAACACTGATTACTGGTTAATTAAATTTTTATAAATCAAGTTTATCAATCCGCTCATTCGCGCTATGTTGCGTGAGGCAGAATTCCAAAAACACACGAAAAATGTACGGTTCCGCTTAAAATGCGGTATGTCTGTCTGGCCGAGTCAAAACTGAACCCTTCATGTCTTTACGGACATCTGAGCAAGCGATAGCGCGATGTAGCGGCCTAACAGCGACACCTAGTGAGCAACAGGTAAACTAAAAAATAAACATAGTTACTCCATTTTGCTACTAGATGGCGCTTTGCACACAACTCTACATATTGTAGAGATTCTTCTAAAGTATTAAAATACTTGAAAATTCTAATAAAACTCCAAATCGATTGCTAATTATTTATAACGACGTTGTAGTCTTTATTATCCTCCATTTATGAATTGAACGTAATTTATATGAGAACGGTGCAAACAATATCTAAACAAGTGTCGTCTGAAACTTGCCCGAACAAAAACTCGTCCGCCGCGCCGCTCACACGATTCGTTCACACACCTATTTATACATCATTATTTCACTCATTAATTTGGTCAAAATACGCCGACGGGTTCGACAGCTGGCCGTACGAATCGGGTTTAATGGTTAGTGGTTGGTACAAAAAGTCTTGAAACTGGCCTATATTCTTCCAAATTAGGTGATGATTTTATTTCTGTGCTCATCACTTTGTAAGCGCAAACGAGCTGGATATTATCAGTATTCTAACAGCAAAATATCATGTAGTTTCATTTGAATATGGCGTACATCTTGAATGTAGAGTAGGGAAATGTAGAGTAAATCTATGCGTTGAGGATGAATATAGTCAGAGAGTGTACTAGTAGAAATTGGTCTTTTTATATTCAAAAACATACAAATAGGTATTAGGATTTTTTTTAAGTTAAATAAATAATAATATACATTAACTGCAGTGTTTGTGCTTCAACATCCTTTTGGAGTGTAGAAAACTTGAAAGTATCCAAGTAACTACAATTCGTTGAATTTAATACTGTTTTTGATACAAAATTTAAGTCACAAAATATAAGATCTTTGCGCTTATTTAAGTAATTTCCATTGCAATACCACACAAAAAATTCTCACAAGCGACAATATTACACTTGGCATTGCAGAATTGTTTTGTTGATCTTTCTACGGTGATCAACTAAAGTACAGTGAAGATTCGATTTTCCGAATGAGTATCTACGTTCGGATAATCGACACTTCACTGTACTTTATAAGTTAACAAAATATCTACAAAAATCAACATAAATTAGGCAAACAGAAAACATGACAACAACGACACTAAGAGCACGGTAATCGAAGATTCTCCAATCTGATTTTTTCGATGTAACATATACTTAACGAAGTATAATATTACATCACATAATATTATAGTATGTTTGCGGAATCGTTTTGTTCGAGCCCACTGGACTGTGCATGTTTCCGGGCCGGCGATTGGAGCTGTAAAAACTTACAACCGGCCACTAAACAACTCTTATTCGCAAACCTGTATCGCTTATTATCACTATTTATATAATTGACTTTAGCTCGGAGTCAATAAACTTTGAAAAACATAGATACTTATATAAAAGACAGGTTGCCTAAATATTTTTTGAGAGTCTCCTTCGTGTTAAAAAAATTTATGAAACATACAAAAATCCTATGTTTTTACGGTAAACGGACAAAGCGGTCTTTGGCGTAGGGAGTCCTACAGACCTTTAGGGCACGTCTCCTCATAGTCTGTAGAGGACTTTTAGGAAGACGTACCCCAGGGCTTATACCATGAAACAGGGCCCATACCACGAAACGGTTTTGAGACTCAAACAATCGGAAGAGAATATTGCGTCCTACTCTAACAAACGTGAAATGACGTTGTTAGAGCAGGAGGCGGCATTCTCGTCCGATTGTTTGAGTCTCAAAACCGTTTCGTGGTACAAGCCCTGATTTGAGACTCAAACAATCGGACGAGAATGCCGTGTCCTACTCTAACAAACGTGAAATGACGTTGTTAGAGCAGGACGCGGCATTCTCGTCCGATTGTTTGAGTCTCAAAACAGTTTCGTAGTAGGCCTACTGGTTGGGAACGTCTGAACAATATCAGTATAGCTTCAGAATTAAGACGCACCCATTTCTGTATTGTGCTAAAACTACTGTAGAGGACCAAACAGCTTACAATCCTGAATGGCGCTATCGAAGTTTCTGAGATCAGCGCGGCATAATATTATACATCTGAAATGGCGATAGTGGGCTTTGACTAGCAGGCTTAGCACGACCACAGTAGCACACGGAAATGCGAAAGAATAGAAACGCTGACAGTTTTTGCGGACAAACTGACAAATTTGAAATTTCCTTTGTTATCCATCACTTTGCCATGCTAAGTCTGCTGGTCGAGCATACAACCGCGCTTGATCAGACGATATTCCTCGTGGACCTAGTGTATATTTCTCACAGTACTAACAAAATATATCGCCTTCTTTATAAAAAAAAATATCTACAGGTAGAGTCACTAACCTTAGTCTCAAGTCGTTCAGTTTCGTTCTTGTAGTGTGTTCTCTCGGAGTCGATTTTCTCCAATTTCGATTTCAGCGTCTCCAGTTCATCCTGAAACAAACATTACCATTATTAACTGATAAACAATATAACACAAAATAATAATAAATCGACAATCGGATCGCAATCTTTCTTTTCTTTTGAAAGCGAATAAAACCAGTTGAATTTTGTGGGTTTTTGTCTGGGGAATTCACAAGTGTAAATTCCCAGGAAGCAAAGTAATTTCAAAGGAATGTGTTATAATTTATAAATTATAAGTAAAAATAATAATATAATATAATAATATAATAGTAATCTTCAATAACACCATGATGACTGACTTTGCTAGTTGTGGTGGCATGGGCCGCTATAAAAGTGTGTATCCTGGATCCGACTAAGGACACCGCCCACGGGCCACGACCCACGAGTCACGACCAATCGGTTTTTCGGGACCGGACTTCCACAATCGCATCGCAAGCCCAATGACACTTAGCGATACATCATGTCATAACTCATATCCTATACATTTTTCACATGCAACTTTGGTGTATGCGGTATGCCTGCAATTTTCAGTCTCTCCGGTTCGTAATCTCGATTTAACACGAGTCAAAACTGTTTTACTACTAATCCTTTGTATTTATGAAGATAAAATAGAAAGCGCAGATCGACATGTGCGCCGGCCCATGGCGTCGCGTGAGCTAATGCCATCTCACACGTATTATCCGATCTGTATTATTGTATATTATATGTTGTTACAACGTTTAAATGTACAATAACATATACTATACAATAATATACAATAATATATTTTCATTCGATTAAAAAATATTTTGAAAGTTATAATTATTGTGTTCGCAAAACAATTTTAAATGGACAACTAATATAATATAATAATGGTAAATAATGTTAAAAGTCGTATTTATAAATAATAGCTACGTAACTGGAGAGATCAACAGAATCTCTATATTATCGTTAATATATATCGTTATAAGTTCGATCTCTATTATTTAATATTTAGTTCTTCTACCTTTTGAAAAAATCAATTTTAAAATGAGACTGATTTGTATTAATAATTAAGGCAGTTAAAACGACACTATACGTATTACGAAGATCTTGAGCCGCATTCAGATTAAATAAACACTTAACTTGCTTTAATAATTTTGACATAAACAGTAAACTCCATACATTTACCATCAAATTAAATCTAAATTAAGCGATTTATTATCTCTCAGTGCGGACTTTACATATTAATCAGCAAGACTATAATATTCGGCTAAGTGCGAGTTGGAGTCGCGCACGAAGCAAGATTAGGCCAACATTTTGTGTTTTTTGTATGGGAGCTCCTCTTAATTTTTTATTTTATATTATTACTAGCTGACCCGACAGACATTGTCCTGTCTTAACGATGATTATTTAATTCGAATCAGCATAATTAATAAAAAAAGTGTGTTTATTTTTGAGTGCCATCGTGCACTCATCCCAAACTATTAGTTTGCTCTGCGGCAACACTTTGGCCATCGCACAATATCTCGAAAGGTTGCAAGTTGGTGTTTCATTTATTTGTGGATTCATTTTTATATATATTGAATATTGATATATATCAATATATATAAAAATTAGTGATGAGCCGAATGTGGTTTGAACCGAATACGAACTTCGGCCGAACATTCGGTAAAAATGAAAAATTCGGCCGAACTTCGGCCGAACTTCGGTTCGTCGCGCTTTTTCGTCTTGTGACTTATTTACGCACTTGTTGCAAAATATATTGCTAGATGTGCCCCGCCCGCACCCTGCGCTTCCCTGCGGGGCTGTTAGCCAGCTAGTCATTTGCAAAGTAAAAGTAAAGTCAAAATTTTTGTTTTTTGACTATGTAAGATATATTTCTTAGACTTGTTGAGAAGGGCAGTAATTTTTTTTTAATTAAGTAAGTAAGAAATATTTCTTACTTAAGGCTCCTCTCGCGAAAAAAGCGTGCAGATATCTATATCTGAAAAAAAAAATATAAATTATATCTGAAAAAAAAATAATTAGTAATCTACATGATATGATACGTAACGTGGTTTTGCCATATTTTTTCTATCGGTATCACATACTTAATAAAGAAATAAAAAACCAAATCACCTCCAAATCGTTGAATGAAACCACATTATTTATCAAAAGAATATATAAAAAATATCTACTGCTTTGCAATACATAAGTTGATAATTTGTTTTTTTTACTTTTTTGAAATATGTATTATATTAAGCCTTAAAAAGTTTTTTTCTCCTATTTCGCCCTATCATGGACGCGGCGAGCGTCGTAACCGCCACCGTACAAGGCGCGCTGTTATGAATGTTATTTTAATGTCATTTACGTCGATATTCGCACTGATAGACAATGATCAAGGTCGTTGGCGGATATAGAGGCCTTAATTAAAAAAACAATACGTTTAATTTTGTGTTTTGTTGTTAAAGTACGGTAACCAAAAATCTTTAAGACTGGTCGTTAAAAAGACCAATTTAAGTTTCTTTTGTTTATCACGTATGATTACTTTTTCTAATTCAAATAAGTAAATGACTATGAATGAGTATAATTCTTGTATCAGACTTATTTTATTTTACTGTTACTACAGATATGTTTTTTTTCATTAATTTCTATTATGATAGTGCAAATATATTTAGTGCCGAATGTTCGGCATTTTAACCGAAATTCGGCCGAATGACGAAGTTCGGTTCAAGCTGCCGAATTTCGGTTAAACCGAATGTAAAACGAATTTTGGCTCACCCCTAATAAAAATGCATTTTACTCTATCTAAATGAATAGATAGATAAAATTAGTATCTCCATGCCAAATTTTATCAAAACAGATTAAATAGTTTAGGCAAAAATCATAAAAGTTTATTGTGTGGGAACCGTATATTTTCCGGGACAAAAAGTATCCTTTGTCCTTTCCGGAGACTTAAAGTATCTCTCCACCAATTTTCAGCCAAATCGGTTCATCCGTTCTAGAGTTATAAGTAGTGTAACTAACACCCCTTTCTTTTATATTATATATATATATATTAAAGTGGCCGCTTGGGGCTTCATGAATTAATATATTAAATATTAATTCATGAAGCCCCAAGCGGCCACATACGGCCGCGATAACAATGAAAAAGCTATTGTGTCTCGTTTTGCCACGACTGATGGGTGTACACATAAAACTAAGGATTGTGTGAAAAATTCATGTACCTATCTGTTGCTATTATTGATATAGAGCAAAAAAGGCCAAAAAAAATCACGTTTGTTGTATGGGAGCCCCCCCTTAAATATTAACTTTATTTTGTTTTTAAGCGGCAACAGATAATCTGTGAAAATTTCAATTCTATAGCTATTACCGTTCTCGAGTTACAGCCTGGAGACATACAGACGGACAGACAACGAAGTCTTAGTAATAGGGTTCCGTTTTTACCCTTTCTGTACAGTACCATAGTAAGATATTAGGAAGGTATTCTATAACAACAACATGTAACTTCTTATACCATACGAATTCTCTGCAAAAACTAAACAGTTATTCAGTTATGTTACTAACAAGTAACAAACTGAATTGATGAAGCATTTCGCAACAGCCGCGGAAGCGGAACGGAAAATCATGAGAAAACGACGATAATATTAGAGATGAAAACACAGGAAAATTCTACTGGAAAATTGTTTAATAGTTTTCTCATTGAATTGCATTGGTTTTAATTGAATGAAATAGGTGAAATAAGTATTTCCTTCTTTAAATCTGATGTATAATTTCGACCTAGAGCTGGAAATAAAAGCCAAATTTGTTTTATTTTATGACTATCATTTATTATTTTACTAGCGACCCGCCCCGGCGTCGCACGGGTTTAAAATATATAACCACTGAAAAAATTATTAAAATAGATAGCCTTTACGTGGTCTACTTCTTATCTGTGCCAAATAACATAAAAATTGCTCTAGTAGTTCGCGAGATAAGCCCTTTCAAATAATTTCCCCCGTTTATTCCACATTCTTCTATTAGTCTTAGCGTGATAAAATATAGCCTATAGCCTTGCACTGAAAGAATTTTTCAAATCGGATCAGTAGTTCCTAAGATTAGCGCGTTCAAGTTAGCCTTTTCAAATAATTTTCCACGTTTTTTCCACATTTTCATCTATTTCTTCGCTCGTATTAGTCTTAGCGTGATAAAATATAGCCTTCCTCGATAAATGGGCTATCTAACACTGAAAGAATCATCAAAATCCGTTGCGTAGTTTTAAAGATTAAAGGGACCAAAGGGACATGAAGGAAAAAAAAGCTACTTTGTTTTATAATATTATGTATAGATTAAGTACTTGGATATTTAAATATCTTTATTAGTCCTAAACACGAGATAGGTCACAAATCTTAATTTATAATATATTTTACAATATTATGGTGTTGTTTGGAAAATTGGACCGCAGTGGGCACAATAGTACTCAGTTAGGAAAGGTTTTTGGACGAAAGTGTATCGTTTTAATCCTTCGATCGCGGATTCTTGGAAATGTTATTGTTGCCGCGATCACCGGTGCTCTTATGGGGGATTGAAGGATTAATAACGTTGTTAACGCGTTTACGACGTTAATCAATCGAAACCAAAATATGAACTAACCAACAAAAAGTTTAGGAACGGCATAGGATAATAATATAATTTGACGCAATAATATAAACACGTAAACCAATTTGCTACTGAATTTCATCATCTAAATTACTATGGGAGTTGTCCATTCCTAAAAAGGACACTGTCCAAAACCACTACAAAATGGTCCTCCTTTACGTAAAAGTTACCAAGCCCCTACTAGGCTCAGGGCGTTTCTCTCGTACCTGTACTTCTACTATTACTAGTACATGGGCTATAATTACTTTAAACACTTTCCACGGCATTTTCTCTTCCCGGAAACGATATGTGCCACTTTATAATACGACACGATATGTGCTACTTTATAAATCTTTCGACTTTGACCTCCTAAACACCTTCCTTATATGACTCGATGTGAAAAGGCATTTCCCGGTAATACTTGATGTTTGGTTAGATATTGAATCAAGATTTAAGATCCTAATGGTTAAACTAACTACCTACTACTGGTCAAACCATCGTCGTCATAATATGCCCCTACTAATAAAAGATCCAAAATATTGTGTTACATGTTTTTGTAATTTTATATGATGTCTGTCAAGCGACTTTTCCAACTTACTTACCAGACAAGGATAAGACAATAAAGAGTTCACATTATAAAGGGCTAATGCGTTTTTGGCTTAATTTTTACTGTAAGATTTCAAGGAAAATGCTATCATTTTAAATCCCGTGTTCTAAAGTAACCACAATGTATTCACTGTAAGGTTTCAAAGAAAAGAATAATTGCTGCTAATTTTATATTCTGTGTTCTAAAGTACCTAAGTACTTACACATTTCGTTGGTACCACTACAATATGCAATGAGGCGTACCGCTCTATACATGCAGACCTAAATTGTTCAATCGAAAAATTGACTTACAGATTGACCTATTTACATACTACATTAGCTAACAATAGATTCGGTAACTGTATATACTGTTGGGCACGTAACAGTAGTAGCATTACATACAAATTACATAATATACGCAAGTAAATAACCAAATACCAAAACGTAATATAGAGCAACAAAAAAGTTTTACAATGATTTTTTGTAAGCCTGTTTAGTAAAGAACGGAAATGTTTGTATATTTTAATATCGCCAATGTACGTTGGTCCAAGATGGATATTATATGTAGGTATTCCTCTACGATAGCCCATGACTTGATGTACAAACAGAAATATTTGATGTACAAAGCGTCGATTTTGTGTGCTAATAGAGTATAAACAGTTTTGCTATCATGGTGGCGATCATGGTTATTCTTAGTGGCAAATTTGACATTAGTAAAGAAGACCTAGAGCAACAACGAAATACGACAGATACAGCACAACTACCAAGCATTCACCACGCGTGAACTCCGAGAAATCAGGGGCAGTTTTCTGCTTCGCACTGTTTGGAAAACATCCTGTTCTCCTTACAACATTTTTGACAATATCTTTGAATTCTTATATGAGCTCGCTCAAAGTATTCCTATGCAATAATTCCCCTTTTACTTCGTGAATCGTGACAACTATTATATTTACATAACACAATAACACTCGTAGCTGATAACAAAAAAATCTAGAACAACAAAAATGGCAAGTAGGTTTCTAGTCTAAGCATATCTGTCCATATAGAACACAATGTTTTTTACCCTTCCAAGAGACAATATGTGTGGGAACATCTTCTACAGTTATACCCTGGTCTCGTTAATGCGGTATATGATCTTCTTTTATGGAGTTCATTTTTTGCATCCAATGCGGTGTTAAAAATAGCCTATAGGCTATTTTCAACACCGCATCGGATGCAAAAAGTGAAATGTAACATGGCAAAGCAATAAATATACAAGTTTTTGTGAATTATTGCCACGTATTTTATGTAGTGACATAAAATACGTGGCAATAATTCACAAAAACTAGGTAGTCATGTTGGGCTCTGGCCACCCACAGTTTAGAGTTATAAGTTAATGTATCTAAGCAGTAATCAAACGTAAGCACTTTAAGGATCCCATAGGTATCTGTTACCAGGGATCGTTAGAGGAAGCCAGGAGGTCTTTGGGCATTCGTTGAGAGCATACAACTCTGCTCGGACGTGTAATAGTTGTAATTAGTATTAAGTTAACTTGAATAAATTTTAATAGTTTTTAAAAAGGCATTTTCCGCTTCCAAAAGTTTGACTGGCGCAGCCGGAGCGGATTTTCCGTAAAAAGTACGACCTTCAAAATCAGGACGGCAGCGGGAAAATCCGGAACCATAAAAATAAATTTTGTCAAAGTGAGCAGCGGGAACCGAAAGCAATGATTGCAGCGGTGGGTTGGTGAGTACAACTTTTCACCTTCCTTTCCTTTCGTTATTTTCGGAATCGAACCTTGTCCGTATAACGTTATCTGGTTTAAAATTTTAGATTTTAAGTGATATTAAACGTAATTAAATAAATAAAAATTAAATGAATTAATATGAAGTAATAAATATAATAATTGTGTTAATTATTGAGAAATAATTTAAAAGTTTAATTAATAAATATTAACATTGAATTAAAAATCATTCCTTGTTAAAATTAGTGTTAAGTAAAGATTAGTAAGTAATTTAATTTAATAATTATAATTTTAATTAAATTGTGCCACTACATATCGTCACATTTTATAAAATAAGCTTTGTGAATTTTATATTTTAATATTGTGTGAATTTTGTGTGTGTTAAAAATCGTTTTCGTATTTTCTTTTTACATTTCTTTTTTTTAACAATGGAGCAAATTACTTTAATTCCCGGTGATTTTCTTAAAATAATTCCGCTTTTTAACGGTGATAAACGTCACCTTAACCTTTATTTAAGAAAATGCGAATACGTTATAGATAAGTTTCAAGGCAGCGAGGCTCAGAACCTCTACATAATGCAATGTATTATGAGCCGCTTAATAGATAGTGCAGCTGCACTGATTAGTGAGCGTGAGGATATAGTTACATGGTCTCAGTTTAAAGAAATATTAACACAACATTTTGGTGATCCTAGGAACGAAGAGTGCATTGCTATAGAGTTAGAAAATTTGAAAATTAAACAAGGGGAAAGTTTTCTTGATTTTTGCAATAGGATTCAATCCGTGCGTTCAGTATTAATATCCAAGGTAAATCAAATTACGAATGCCGAAATTAAGCAGAGTAAAATCACTATATATAACCATACTGCATTAAATGTATTTCTTTATAATTTACCCGAGTACATGGTGAGAATAGTTCGTTTAAAGTGTCCAGATACATTAGAAAAGGCATTAAGTATAGTTTTAGAGGAAGTTAATTTTAACGAGCAGTACAGTGCGAAAAATAAAAACGCTAGTACAAAGCCGCAGTTCCAAAATTTTAATTTTAAAAATTATAATGCTGTTAATTTTCCTTTTAATCAAAATAAATCGCAGCAGCAGATTCCTAAATTTAATTTTGGTATACCTCAGAATAATTTTAATAAGCCACAATTTAATAGCTTTGGGGCTCAGCCTGGCCCATCTCAATTTGGATATAGGCCTAGTTTTAATACGAACAACCAATTTGGATATAAGCCGAATTTAGGCAGTTTTAATAAGGGCGGTTCGTTCCCTACACCCAAAATGGCACCACAGCAGTTTGGTCAAAGACCACCACAACCGTTTGGCTTTAGACCACAGCAGCAATTTGGTTTTAGACCGCAACAGCCATTTGGCAATAGGCCTCAAATGAATTATGGTTTTAGATCTGCAACAAATCCTCAGGATACAGATGTGTCAATGAGAACAGCACCTTTTAATAAACATCAACTAAATGAAATTCATTTTAGCGAAGACCAGAATCCATATTTTAATAACGAGTTAAATAATTATGATTCCAATACGTATAACGAAAATTATGATATAAATTACGATCAAAATTTTACTGATTATGTTAGCGAAGAAAATACAGAGTCTAACCAGGAAGATTTTAATGATATCCAGAACAATAATGATAGTGTAGAAAATTTTCACATAATAGCCTCAAGTTGCCAACAGAAAAAATAGAAATAAATTGTGACCATGCCAAACCATGCCTGGTTTTGCGCAATCCGAAGAAATAGAAAGGCAAGTACAAAAACTCTTAAAAGACAACGTTATTCAAGAATCTTTTTCTCCATGGAGCGCGCCTGTTCACCTGGTCCCAAAAAAAATGGACGCTTCAGGCGAGCCTAAATATCGAATGGTTATTGATTATAGACGGCTTAACGAGATTACCATAGATGACAAGTACCCTCTACCACATATAACAGATTTATTTGACAAATTAGGCAAAAGTATTTATTTTTCAACCATAGATTTAGCAAGTGGCTATCACCAAATTGAGATCAATGAAAGCGACCGTCAAAAAACTGCATTTAGTACCCAATCTGGACATTACGAATTTAGTAGAATGCCGTTTGGCTTAAAAACTGCCCCAGCTACATTTCAACGCACTATGAATAACGTCCTGAGAGGACTTCAAGGCATTCACTGTATGGTATATATTGATGACATAATAATTTATTCAAAAAGTTTAGCAGAGCACATAGATAGTTTAAGAAAGGTTTTTGATAGATTGAGAGCCACTAATTTTAAAGTCCAATTAGATAAATCCGAGTTTTTAAGGAAGGATGTACTGTACTTAGGTCACACCATCACAAAGGATGGACTTGAGCCAAATAATGATAAAATTAAAGCCGTATTAAATTATCCTATTCCCAAGACGGTTACCGAAATCAAAAGTTTCCTTGGCTTAATCGGTTATTATAGGAGGTTCATCAAAGACTTTTCGAAAGTTACTGAACCATTAACATCATGCTTAAAAAAACGTAATAAAATTGAAATTAATGAAAATTATATACGAGCGTTTCAAAAATGTAAAGAACTTTTAGTAAATGCACCCATTTTACAATATCCAGATTTCGAAAAGCCTTTCATATTAACAACTGATGCATCAGGCGTTGCTTTAGGAGCAGTGTTGTCACAAGGCCCTCTTGGTAGCGATCGTCCAGTTGCATTTGCTAGTAGAACCCTCAGTGATACAGAAAAAAAATATAGTACTATAGAACGCGAGTTGTTAGCCATTGTGTGGGCTGTCAAACACTTTAGGCCTTATATTCTTGGAACGAAATTTACAATATATACCGACCATCGTCCATTAGCATGGTTGTACTCTATAAAAGAACCCAATAGTAAACTCACTAGATGGCGGCTAAGGCTACAAGAATATGATTTTGAAGTAATATACAAAAAGGGAAAACAAAATACTAATGCAGACGCATTATCACGTATTCAGTTAAATGCTTTAGGCTCGGATTCAGATGATAGCGACGTTTCAATGAAAGTTAATGTTAATGATAAAGATTCAAAAAATTCGAAATTGCAAAAATATATTGATGAAGTTACTGGTGATATAGCAAAATTAGCAAGAAAGAAAGTTAGTGAAGAAGATGAAATTATATCAATTGGTTCCGATAGCGATAGCAGAACTTTAACTATATCTGATACGTCTAAAACTATTTCAGTTAGTCCTAGGGAATTAGATCAATTAGAACAGTACCCTATACCTTCCATATCCAGTCATACAGATACTATACATTCTGATATAGAGACAGATAGTGCTGGAATACCAATTTTGAAAGAAGCAATAGATACAAAACCAAACCAAATTTTAGTCTTCTCGTGGTTTAAAAATGAATTATGCGTTAAAAACTTATCTACCCCTAAACGTAAAATATTGGAAGTATTTTTACCCCTTAAAAATACCGAATTAGTTAAAGATTTTCTAAAAGAATATATCCGTCCGAAAATTAAATATTTTATCTACTTTGAAAATATGGAACATAGGGCAGATTTTGCCAATACCTTAATTAAATTATTTAAAAAGGATTCAATTAATCTGATAGAGTGTACAGAAAGAGTAATTTTTATAGATGATGAAAATGAGCAAAAAGCCATTATAAAGAAATATCATGAAGGCAAAACATGCCATCGTGGTATCAAAGAAACTACAGTTAGGATAAAGCGCAACTATTTTTGGGATAATTTACAAGAAACCGTAGCAGCTATAATAAATGCTTGTGAACTTTGTAAAAAGATGAAGTACGATAGGAAACCACTTAAACCCTTAATACAGTTAACTCAAACACAAGAGGCACCTTTTCAAGAAATTTTTATAGATTTATTCAGTATTGAAGGAAAATATTACCTTACTATTATAGATGCTTTTAGTAAAATCGGACAAGCAATTGAAATTAGTAATCGCTCCACACCTGAAGTAGTGCGTGCTTTAATTAAATATTTTTCATTTTATGGCATACCGAAGAAAATTTCTAGTGACCCGGGTACCGAATTTAACAATACATTAATGAGAGAATTAACCGACATGTACAAAATAGAGCTTCATATTTCTACACCAAATAATCCAAATTCTACAGGTGTGATAGAAAGGTTCCATTCCACTTTAATAGAAATATATAGATTGGCTAAGTACGAGCAAAAATTTACAGATGCTGCTTCTGTCATGACATACGCTATAATGGCTTACAATAATACAATCCATAGTGTCACTAAGTATACACCTTTTGAAGTAGTTTTTGGGCACACTGATTCCAATAGCACATTTGACGTAGATTTTAATAAATATTATATGCAACAATTACTCAAAGATCATGCAAAAAGAACAAAATATTTGTATCAGTATATTTCAAATAAATTATTAGACTCTAAGGAAAAAGAAAGATCAAAGAAGGGTGGTGAAAAGGAAATTGAATTTGAGACAGGAGATTCTATTTATGCAAAAGCAGTTAATACTAGGAAGAGTAAAGATAAACCATTATTTCAAAAAGCGAAAGTTAGTGGTAGAATAGAACGGAACGTAGTTCCTATTCAAGTAGGAGATAGAAATACAAAAGTTCCTATTAAAAATATAAAACGACCTCCACAGGTGGTGCGTCGTAGTCCTGGCGATGATGCAGGAAAATCAGGCTCTTCAAGTTAAGAAAATAGAAGAAAATTCGGGGCTACTACCACTTAAAATAGGGAACGCGTACATGCAGACAGATAAGTGGATTATAGTTAAGATATTAGATTTAGAAAGAATAGCAGATAATTTAGTATATTACATAAATAGTTATAACGAATTTAGTATGTTAATAAATACAAGTAAGCCGTATCCTAATGAATTTAGTAATATGAAAGATCAAGTAGAATATATTCGTGATTCGACAATAAATAAGATTAAGCAAATTTTCCCTTTACAAAAATCCAAACGCGGACTTTTGAATCCCCTTGGATCCGTCATTAAATCAATTACGGGCAATTTAGATCATGAAGATGCACTTCGTTATGACAGTCTTATTGAAAATTTATATAAAAAACAAAGTTCTATACAAAATAAAATCACTTTCATTACCAAAATTATCGATCATCATATTAATAGCACTGAGGTACTGTATAATAATACTTTAATTTTTAATGAGCGTCTAAAGAGGATCGAAAGAATGTTAAAAGAAATAAATACTAAAGAAAATAATTCAATTTATTCCACATATGTTTTAGGTATGTATACTACTTTTATTAACAGTTTTCGCATTTTATATGTTACTATTAATGAAATAGAAACTGCTCTAGCATTAAGTAAGGTTGATGTATTACATCAATGTATAGTTAATTCCACAGAATTATTTGAAATATTGTCACAAGTTGAAAAAGTTCATAATTTAGTTTATCCTGTATCTATGAACAATTTAGTTAAAATAGAAAGAACAATTACTGTTAAAGCTTTTATTAAGGGAAACCAGATCACGTTCATATTGGAGGTTCCGCTCATTAGTAATGAAACTTACGATTTCTATAAAATGTTTTCTTTACCGATGTATGATGAGCAAAAAAATAAAACATATATAATTATTCCTGAATACCCTTTCCTAATGGTGAAAAGTTCAAAGTACATATCACTAATATCACCTTGCCAGCAAATCTCGGAGAATGATCAGTACCTATGCACCGAAAAGGAAATAGTTCCCTATGTCTCTACAACGTGTGCGGAGCAGATGATGGAGTACAGCAAAGATACGTCTCTTTGTATACCAAGGGTCGTACAAATAGAAGACTTAAAGTTACAGAAACTTCCGTCATCCCGATATATTATGTATTCCAGAAATAAGATCGTAATTTCCGAAAGGTGTGGAAATGAAATAAACAAGACGCCTATAATTGGTACTTATATTATAAGAATAGAGACTGGATGTGAAATTATTATTGGGAAGATTCATCTGCGTAGCGAGCAACACGCTTTAAGAGAAATAAATTATCAGATGATGCCACAGCTTCATTTTCCAAAACCAAAGAATGAAATTTCTGAGAACCTGCCGTTGGACATAAAAGGAGTTAACCTGGACGACCTGAAACATCTGTCAACAATAATCAAATCGCAAAAGTTCAGTGATAGTGATGAAGTGCAAATAATAAAAGTCAATAGTGTCAGTGTTGCAACCCTTATATTGTATGCTATAATTTTGTGTTTCTGTGTATCCCTAGCGTTATATAAATTTAGAAATAAATTATTCTTTCTTAAAAATCGAAACCCTCAGAACTCAGAAAATTCGTCTGATGGTTTCGAACTTAAGGGGGGAGGAGTCATGTTGGGCTCTGGCCACCCACAGTTTAGAGTTATAAGTTAATGTATCTAAGCAGTAATCAAACGTAAGCACTTTAAGGATCCCATAGGTATCTGTTACCAGGGATCGTTAGAGGAAGCCAGGAGGTCTTTGGGCATTCGTTGAGAGCATACAACTCTGCTCGGACGTGTAATAGTTGTAATTAGTATTAAGTTAACTTGAATAAATTTTAATAGTTTTTAAAAAGGCATTTTCCGCTTCCAAAAGTTTGACTAGGTACTTCTAGTAAACACATAGGTAAACCAGTGGGTTGACTAGAAGTACCTTTGTTTACATCGTAACATAAGTTTAACGCATTAATTTAAAAAAAAAAACTTTACAGCAGTATGTTTTACAAAATATGTATTCTTTGGCCTACGGATTTCAGATTGAGAGGTCATTAGATTCTCTTGTTTATGACAGTGAGAGTTAGGTTGTTTCGCAAAAAAACCCTCCATTTTCTCAACACAATATTACTGTTATTAAACTATTTGATTCTTATAGGACATTCAAAATTCAGCCAATAGAGCAACGTCTAAACATTTTAGCAATCCAAACAAATGCTTTTCACGTCTAATTTGTGGCGCTTGAACAGTTACTCGGCGCAATAAAGTTGATAGCTATCCATCGACTGCTCTTAATTGGCGACTTTGATCACTTGCCCATAAAAGGGGCAATTGTACATATTCTCATCATTATAGATAAAAATATCGTTTGGTTTAAAAATAGTCGAGACTATGGGAGAGACATCTCAGTGCGAGAACGAGTTACCATTGGGGCTTGGACCAATTAAGCTGCTCTTTGAAGTTAAAAATAAATAACGAGAAAATATGTGTATGTGTGTCATGGTGGCGTAAAAACATTACCTTTGGCGTACACTAGTTTGATTATAAGAAACTCGTACTTTTTTCTATAGGTCTAATGATCTAATAATAGTTGATTACTTTCCCGGTCTTGTGAAAAGGACTGTTATTATACCTCAAGATATAGATATATTAACCTATCAACCCCCATAAGGACACCGGAGACCGCGACAACAATAGAATAACAATCGATTTCCAAGTATCCGCGATCGAAGGATTAAAGCTTCTAGCCATATCGCAATTAGTCATCAATTAGTTATATAAGTTAGTAAGAAAACAGTGGCCCGCCCTGCTGCGGCTAGTCACAGTTTTCGCGAAACTTTTATGAAAATGGAGTTATAATAATAATTAATCGTTAGCAATCTATCATATTTAGCCGGTAAGTACTCTTTTCATAATACGTAGCTACTCGTAATACACAGTTTTCTAACGTGTATATTTTTTAACTCACACGTAAGCGGACATGCGTAACGCACGCTCTTTCGTACGCACTCGCGTACGCAGCGCGCACGCAGCGTACGCGCCGCACGGCGTATAATTTCGGTGCACGGACAATGTGCATCCACTCGATTGGGTTATTGGACGACATAATCACTAAATACTTGCGATGACTCGAAAAGGAATTTTGACGGCAAACACGATCGATTCCTTGAAATACATCGCTTTTCATTTAATTTTGAACTCTGATGGTCTTATTACCGATTTATTGTTTAATATTATATATTTTGTATTTTTTTATGAAGTAAGGGGGCAAACGAGCAAATGGGTCGCCTGATGGAAAGCAACTACCGTCGCCCATGGACACTCGCAACATCAGAAGAGCTGCAGGTGCGTTGCCGGCCTTTTAAGAGGGAATACGCTCTTTTCTTGAAGGTTTGCAGGTCGTATAGGTCCGGAGATACTGCTGGTGACAGTGTGTTCCAGAGTTTTACAGTGCGCGGCAGAAAGATACGCGAGAAACACACGGTGGAAGACTGCCACTCATCAAGGTGAAGAGGATGGTACATTTTTCGCGTGGGACGATGGCGAAAAGTTGCAGGTGGTATGATTCCGAACAATTCCTCAGAGCACTCCCCGTGATACAACCGATAGAGGATGCAGAGTGAAGCTACATCTCGGCGTAATTCCAAGGGGTCCAAGCTGTTTGAAACACTATCCATACTTCCATATCCATACTAATATTATAAATGCGAAAGTGTGTCTGTCTGTCTGTCTGTCCGTGCGTCTGTCTGTCTGTCCGTGCGTCTGTCTATCTGTCTGTCAGTCTGTCTGTCTGTCTGTCTGTCTGTCTGTCCGTGCGTCTGTCTGTCTGTCCGTGCGTCTGTCTGTGCGTCTGTCTGTCAGTCTGTCTGTCTGTATGTCTGTCCGTGCGTCTGTATGTCTGTCTGTCTGTCTGTTACCTCTTCACGCTCAAACCACTGAACCGATTTTGCTGAAATTTGTCATGGAGATACTTTGAGTCCCGGGAAAGGACATAGGATACTTTTTATCCCGGAAATATGTACGGTTCCCGCGCGATAAACGAATTTTGTAGCAACGAAGTTGCGCGCATCATCTAGTATTGTTTAATGCTTTACCACAGAAAACAAAAACATTATAACAGTAAACTGTAAAGGGTAAATTGAAGTATTTCTACACACAAATCGTTGTCAAAATTACACACAATGTACTAAATAATATTAAAACACAGCAATATAATCCAAGTTTACTGTTTTGTTTAATACGAGGCGTTGATCGAATCGCATTACGCATATTGGAAGTCCGTGTATAAAGCTTTCCTAGAATAACGGCGTTAGCGCCGACTAGACAATAAATATACCCCTTCTGGATAATAATTAAATAACTATACACTATATTTTACTGGCACGTTTATGGCAACGCTTAGTTAACTATTAAGTATGTGTAGTTAACATTAATTATTATGTATCTATTACTGTGCTACTGAAATCACACTTTCTATTTTAAACGTTAAATCTTTATAAATTGTAGAGTAAGTCGATGTTATGTCTTATGTGTGGTTAATGGTTATATTTCGATTAAATTTGTAATGAAATACAAATTATTGTAAATGCGAAAGTCTATCTGTCACCTATTCACGTTCAAACGTACCTACCAAAAAAAGTAAGCCAACCTGAAACTCCATAGCTCTACCATAAGAATTTGTACACTTGTGACGTTATTCTGCCAAATACAATGTTTTTTTCACTTTCACACAATATTGACATGAATATGAGTTATTTTATTGTTAACAACCTTAACTTTACGCCCACGATCTACATTTTGTTAAATAAAACTGAATGAAACTCGAATAAAACCATAAAATAGCGAACAATATGACACACGATCTCTATGTTTAACTAGTTAGGTAAACACATTATATCACTGATAAAGCAACATTTTTAAAGATTTTATGATTTTTTACATATTTCATTCGTATATTTCTTGTTAGCCAATGTTAGCTAGAGTCTGTAAATAAGATTATTTTTGCTTGAATAGATTGTTTTATGATCTCTAAACATTAGAGATCTTTACATAGAGACATTTTTACATAGCAATCACTTTGTGGTCAATATGCTTTAGTCTATACTCTATACTTTACATTATATATTTGGCGTTGGTGGCCGTTGGCCCACGATTAACCAATAATCCATACTTATAATAATATTATAAATACGAAAGTGTGTCTGTCTGTCTGTCTGTTACCTCTTCACGCCCAAACCGCTGAACCGATTTAGCTGAAATTTGGTATGGAGATACTTTGAGTCCCGGGAAAGGACATAGGATACTTTTTATCCCGAAAAAATGTACGGTTCCCGCGCGATAAATGAATTTTAGCGCAACGGAGTTGCGGGCGTCACCTAGCATAACATATTCGTCTATGATTGCCCATGATCGGCATAAACTGGGGCTGACATTCATCGTGGCCTATCGTGAAGACTGGCAAAATACTTTTGTTTACAAAAAGTTTCAATCCGACGTATACATTTGAAAGTAATTTTCTCGTCTTTTTATCATTTGAGAGTTGAGACAATACACAATGCGTTCCCTTCCTACTGCGATTTGCGATTAAGAGTTCATCTTATATCCGGTCGTTGACTCCGCAAGTCCGCACTCCGCGCTGAGCTCACAGTTTGCGGCGTTTACACGGTTCATTTAATTAAACAAGTCTGGCTGGCTTTGGATTTTAAATGTTTTAATATTACATACTTGATGATGCCCGTAACTCCGTTACGCCAAAATTCGCGGGGGAACTGTA
This sequence comes from Polyommatus icarus, assembly GCA_937595015.1. Lineage (NCBI taxonomy): Eukaryota > Metazoa > Arthropoda > Insecta > Lepidoptera > Lycaenidae > Polyommatus > Polyommatus icarus. The sequence continues at coordinate 18,761,775 of OW569327.1, read as the reverse complement.
GATTTTTCCGGGATAAAAAGTATCGATATTCCAACTCCCCGCACTAAGTTTTTCCACTCGTCCTACACCTTCCAATCCATTATTCTCTGGAACTCTTTGCCTACACGAATTAGACAAGCCAAAACATTAAATATTTTTAAGTCCTCTTTAAAAGACTATTATCTTAGTTTGACGTGTCAAATTTAAATTTATGTAGTTAGTAAGTACTTAATTATATTTATATTATAGTATCGTATCTATATATAATACTAGCTGACCCGACAGACGTTGTCCTGTCTTAACGATGATTAATTAATTCGAATAATAATTGGTATAATTAAGAAAACAATAGATTAAAATTAGTATCTTCATGCCAAATTTAATCAAAATAGATATAAATAGTTTAAGCGAAAATCATAAAAGTTTATTGTGCAGGAACCGTACATTTTCCGGGACTAAAAGTATCCCTTGTCCTTTCCCGAGACTCAAAGTATCTCCATACCGAATTTCATAAAAATAGACTGAAATAGAAAAGTTTATTGTGCGGTAACCGTACATTTTCCGGGACCAAAAGTATCCCATGTCCTTTCCCGAGAGTCAAAGTATCTCCATACCAAAATTCATAAAAATCGATTGAATATTTTACGCGCAAATCATAAATCTATATTGTGCAGTAACCGTACATTTTTCCGGGACAAAATGTATCCTATGTCCTTTTCCTGGTTCTAAGCTACCTGTCCACCAATTTTCAGCCAAATCGGTTTATCCGTTCTTGAGTTATAAGTAGTGTAACTAACACCACTTTCTTTTATATATATAGATATAGATTATGTAAGTGTAATGTATTAAGTATATATTTATATGTATATTATGTATATTTATAATATTGTTTATGTTACATTTTTTTTTTAATAAGTATTAAAGTTAATGTTAACTTTTTATATTTCAATATACTTTTTAGCACTATACCCAAATCCAGCAATCTAATCCTCTCGCTTCAAAGGTTGCCTGGAAGAGATTGCTGCTTAGTAATAAGGCCGCCTTTGTGTGCTTTCTTTTTATTTTATAATTAATATATTTTAAACTTTGTCTATGTAATTTGATTGTGCACAATAAAGTATATTTTCATTCATTTCATTTCATTTCATTTCATTTCATTTTCATTTTCATTTCATTTCATTTCATTTCATTATCATATTATGTCCTTTCCCGGGACTCAAAGTATCTCCATACCAAAATTCAGCAAAATCGGTTCAGCGGTTTGAGCGTGAAGAGGTAACAGACAGACAGACAGACACACTTTCGCATTTATGATATTAGTATGAATGGTTATAAAAAGTCATATTTTGACACTTTAACTTGATAATAAAGCAAATACCAATTAGTTTTATTAATAAGGGTGAATTGGTAATTGGCAATTACCAATTCACCCTTCCTAATAAAAAGGTCTACACTGTAATACGCGCGATTCGTTTTTGTCTGTCAAACCATAATGACAAAAAAAACTTTTAATTGTGAATTGACTTTTAAAGAGTAGAAGAGACAGGAGATAGATAGAATAACCTGAAGGTAGAGTTTTAAGAATATTTACGGTTATCAAAAGGGGCTCAGAATTTCTTACAAATTTTGGAATCCATACTAATATTATAAATGCGAAAGTGTGTCTATCTGTCTGTCTGTCTGTTACCTCTTCACGCCCAAACCACTGAACCGATTTTGCTGAAATTTGGCATGGAGATACTTTGAGTCCCGGGAAAGGACATAGGATACTTTTTATCCCGGAAAAATGTACAGTTCCTGCGCGATAAACGATTTTTGGCGCAAAGAAGTTGCGGGCGTCATCAAGTCATATATATATATATATATATATATATATATAAATAAAATTTTATGCCTTGAAACGTCGCGGTTTGGACTTTAGCTTCTAATTTCCTAACAAGAAATCAGTCATTCATGTAATAGTCCCAATTATTCTCTATCACAACATTTAAATATTATGTTATCACTAGTAAAAGCTGTCGTTTTGTTTTTGATCAGCCGCTTTCTAATGTTATCAGGGAGTTCATGTTCTATTTTATGGTTAATTGGAAAACGGTTCCCGCATGATTAGAATCATAAGTTTATAGTAGCAGTATTTCATAATATTAAAGTTGTTTCTTGAAATTAATAGAACATTAACTGCGTCTCCCGGTAAGTCGCCAAAGACTTCCGTATTAAAGTTTTAACGATCTCCATAAAATTATAGCAAGTATCTAGTTAGCTATAACCATCACTTAGGGCCTGTTTCACCACTTCCTGATAAGTGTCAAATAGGCTATCCACCACTTATCAGATTCTTCATACTCTATCTGTCAAGTTAAGTAGTGGATAGCCTATCCGGCACTTATTAGGAAGTGGTGAAACAGGCCCTTAATCTTTTAGTTAGTATCTCTTTCCAACGAACAAACTCATAACAAAACAAGCGTTTGACCTACGGTTGACGCTTACAAAAATCTTGTATAGGTGAAATTGCGCGAGCTCCGAGCGCATAATAATTATGCATTTGACGTCAACATTTTTACGTGAAATTGTTTATTTTATCTTTCTTAATTATTTTATTTTTTATTTTGAAGCTATCCAAAATAAGCAAACCAAAGTTTTTTTAAAGTAATCCTGGTAGCTCCAAAGATACCCAACAGAACTTCTAAGTGGACAAAGAAGCGCCCGATTTAGTCCAAACTCCAGAGCGACGCTGCGTTGGATGTGATTTTCTATGCCATAGCGCAATGACGACGAGCTGCAACCTCTGAATCTAATGTAGAGTATACTATGACATGGGTTCTAACTTCTATGCCAGCGCCAGCTATTCGCCATGGCTTTCGAGCAGGCTGTATCCTCCAAAGTACTCCAAACGCATCGTTATCACACGGGCCACCGGCCACAACCACAGAACGCCGCTACCGGCATATTTCCTGTAGTTTTCATACATTTATGGACACGCTACACCACTCTTTCTTCTTGTGGAGGCGTTTGTCGCTGTCGCGTGTGGCCCGTGTGCGGCGACACTTATAGACTATTGTATGACATACCTGCGCCTGCTTGAGGCGGTGCTCCGTGCGGTGGACTGCGAGGAGCGGCGTCACGCGCACCAGCAGCCGCCACCACGGCCAGTCGCGCACCGTGAGGAACGCGCGCACGTTGCGCTGGATACATCTGTACAGAAGAATATAATTTTTCACAAGGCCTTTAGATTCTAAAGCTGATCGCACATCTGTCAGCGTATGCGCCATATTACGCATCGAACGCACCGCATAGTATACGATAGTATGCGGCGCGTAATGTGTGAGTTTGCACATCATTTCATACACCGAATCCTAAAATGCGGCGCGTTCGGCGCACGCTACGCCAAAGGCACGTGCTGGTTAATGTGTGATCACTGATCACCTGTAGTCGGTCTTTTGAGGGATATGTAATTTGTATCCCTTAGTGGGTTTTTAGTGGCATCAAATGAGTGCGTGCAAGGAACTAAGAGACTCCTCTGGCGAGATTGTTTCACAAAACTTTACAGATCTATAGTATCCTTAGTCCAGAGCGCTTTAAGCGTCACGCTTAAACAATAACACGAATTTAAGAGGACATTACATAAGAATGCTTTAAACCAGCTTCAAACTATGTAGACCACTCATGCAAAAAATCGAATAACAAGCGTCTTAGACTGTTTTAGCTCTACAGCTCTCTATTAAACTTTCTCCAAATTGATATCCAATTATAGTAATTAGATTGCAAACCAGTATCTAATGTTATCTGGTGCCAAGAATGGTATATTAAATATTTCGTAGATAAGAAACATAAATTGCACGTTTCTGACAAGTATTCGTTCGTTTGCACGTACTCACTGATCATCAGTAGATAGTGCTCGAATGATTAATTCACTAAGTAGGCAGACGCTGGTTTTCGCATAAGATTATCTTATTCACTGACTGGAAGTCAAGATAAGCGATTTCTGCCGCCTGTACTCGCAACACCAGATAAATTAAACTTGTGAATCCACTTCTGATGCTGTTGCGTCTTTATAAACTCCCTTGGTCCTTTGGTGACCTTTATAGCCACATTAGCAAGCCACAAGGTAAGCCTTATTTCATGCCAGATGTTGTGGTAGTATTTATTAGTGAATAGTGCTGACCGTCCTAATTCTGCCTAGGAATGGCTTACACTCCATTTAAGCTTCTGTCCTCATATCACTACAACGATGTCTCCAAGACCAATGCGCTAGTAGGGACTGAACTCCTTCGTTTAACTGAATTCAATGATATAAGGGCCTTCGCCCACTACAACTTTTAGTAGCGATGCAGTCGCGCGTTTATGAAGCGCACGACTGTATCACTAAACGCGCGTTTGTCGCATTTGCAACGCCATACAGGACACACAGCTAGCACTGCATCGCGACTGTATCGATGCAAATTTGCGACAGTATCGCGACTGCATCGCCACAAAAGGTCGCAATGGGTGAGGCCTAAGGGTTGGACCTCATCTGGCAGCACGGAATCGCCTTTTTCCGTCGCACTTTCTCTTTCTGTAGCTAAGAACTGCCATTTGCTAGACCGAGACGCTAAGCATAATGCGATAGCCTCGAGGATTCCGCCGCGTTTTTGCGTCTAGCAAATGACAGTTCTAAGCGACAGAAAGAGAAAGGGCGACGGAAAAAGGCGATTCCGTGCTGCCAGATGAGGTTCAACCCTAAGTAGTAAGCAGCAAAGTCTCTTCCTCACCTGGCGGCCGTGTGTTGTGTGCGTAGCCTCTGCGCCTTCCGTCGGGCCAGCAGGCCGCGAGCGCGCGCTTGGAGACGCACGAGCACGCGGGCGAGCGCAGCGTCGCGCCGAGCATCCAGCTCGCCCACCACACCGCCACGGAACATAATCTGGAAGAAAGGAAATAGTTAGACAAACTGACAAATACACAACATGTCCCTCAGGCTCCCTGAGATCATATCAAAGGGGTTTCGTGGTTGGATTCCGCTGTCGATCCTGGCGACACAGGAGACGCAGCGGAGGGAATGTGTGGACGATTAAAAAAACTGACAAATGCAGGTCCTTAAACTGCATAATTAATATGAGGACTAAGAGCTCCCATAACAGCTGGGGCCATAAAGCGAAAAACTAGAGTCATTCAAGAAAGATCTTCGCCAATCTGCATTATTACGAACTCCGTGTTTTATCATTTATCAGTTATCATGCACATTATTTTAAATGAAAATACCAGAAATAACAATATTTTGAACCAAGGATTCATCCTAACACAGACTGGCGCAAATAGACTTTAGGGCTTCTTGCTAGTTGGGCGATGGACAGAAAAATATTATGTCGAACATTATATTATTATGGTGGTCATCGCCCAACTACAACCAATAATTTCAAGTGCCATCTCATGATAGCTTTTTTTATATTTTAGTTAATTCTTGCTTACATAACTAAGATATTACACGAACACTTTAATCGCAACATCTTATCAACCTTCAAAATCTTAGTTCTACGTCACGACTCCTAACTCATCCTCAAAAGAAGTTCCGTTCTCACAAAACTGCTTTGTTAAGACTTTTAGACTGTGATTTGTGAATATAAAAATTGTTTATTCATCCGAAGACTTTACATTCCGTACAAGACAACAATCGGTCATATCGTTTTTTCTGACTGGTTTAATTTACAGACCGATATAAACCTATAGCATCACTATCGAGATTAAATATCACTACTAGATCACTACTTATTGTTGCATTATGCATACCACTTTGATCTGCTTGCATTGAAGACGTAAAGTGTTTGTTAGGTTCCTTGTCTCACACGAAGAACTATGAGTTATAGTTCATCTTGGTTCGCGGCAACGGTTTGCAAACTCCCAACTCCCGGTTTTTGAGCATTTTTACAGTAAGTATCTATTCAATAATATTTTTGATTGGATGGTGCTAAAATATTAACCAATTAACAACGCCATTGAATAGATAAACAACCGTGAAACCGTGCATCAATCACGTAGCACATGACCGGTCCAGCGCTCGGAACTGACCCAAATGTAACTGGTGACCGTGCATCATCGCATTACGGACAATTACACTTGACACCTTCTGTCCTCGTTCATTACACGCATAATTGGAGCCGCGACATTTACATCAGTGGAGATTATTTAAATTGACTTCATTCATTGGATTTATGCTTGGTGCAATTGTGTACCATCGAAACAAAAAAAGAACAGAAAATTTGGCGTAGGAACTTAATACCCAAAGGTATCAGCGATAAACTTATCAGCGATAAAAGTTCATGTAAAATTTTGCCAAGACGACATACATAAGGTTTGCCCTGTAAGAAGATATCAGATATTAACCAACGTTTGATTAGCCGTTAATCAGAAACTACGGGAGAAGTAAATAAAAAATAATTTAAAATAATAAAGCATTAATTACAATTATTTAAGTGAAAGAAACAGTGAGAGTATATCCGAGGACCGAGCACCCGCGTTGGTATTGAGGTCACGATCGCAATTACTCGAGAAAGGCTTAATCGTAACACTCATTCACTACATTGTAGTTTGTACATTATCGTGCCATTACCGTGTGGTCTAGACTCAACTAGGTCTTCGACTGGAGATAATTGTCATTGACATCTTAGGAGCTTGATGCGACTGCGTTTATACAACGGTACAGTCAGCAGTTTAGCAGTTTCGTGACACTTAGAATTTTGTTAAACTATACAATCATCTTATAATTTAAGGGCGTTCCGTCCGGAGATTCCGTAATTGACCGTATTAAAAACCTTATAAACTCAATCTTAAAGCTACAAAGTTATAATAAAAATACAACAATAATCTTTTCAACTTATCAACATTCCTTTTGTCGTTTTAATTAAATTTTCTATTTTGGTTTCTTATACTCATGATATCAGCTTCCAAAGTAATACCAATTTGTTAAAATTCAAGCATACATTCAGCATCTCCTTAGGATTTACAAATTACTTTTATTTGAAATTCACGCCAATAGATCGACAATATCATAAACTATATATTCGCCGTTATAAATTTTTTTAGGACAATTTTGAACTAAGATAAGTAAAAATAATAGGGTTTTGGCGCGATCTCGGCAACGCGGCAAATGTATGGCCAAGGTCGTTTGCTCGGGTGACGGCCTTAACAAATGTGTCTAAACACACTAGGCCGAAAAAACGTGGCCGAAGCTCGGCATGATTACGCCTGCAATGTATTTTAAATTACTGATGTGATGACACAAGATGCCGAACTTACGTATTGAATGCGTAGCGCAATGCAGGCGTAATCATGCCGAACTTCGGGCGAGTTTTTTCGGCCTAGTGTGTCCAGACACTTATTCAAATGATATGTACTTATACCACAATTTTGAAAATAACTTAAAAACTCCAAAATTGTTAATTAAATATTGGCACCAGCATCTAAAATTAATTGACTATTCTTCACCATAAATTATTATTACTGTGGCCGATTATGCGATAGCATCAATTATTATTTATTACATAATACGAACAAAATAAAATATCCTGTATTAAAATTTAATTCGTGAGAAAAAGTCGTCAGAGATTTCTCATTTCAGGTTCTTGAACTGTTTAAGTGGTTAATGGTATCTACCATTAGGTACCTAGAGGTAGAGGCCTTGCCTTGTATAAATTTCTTAGCAAGGGAATGTATTGAAGCCAATCTAGCAGGTACTCATAAACAATAGACAATGTATCGATACAAACATCCGTTACAGATCTACATCTGTCCGCTCTACTTGCATCCGCCACGTAACGGACGAACATGCAGCTACTTATCTCATTTTCTTTATGGTTTTGCATTGTATAGCTTATGGTATGTAGTGTATTATTGTGCAAAGTAGACTTTTGAGTTGGTAACGAGGTACCTTATAGTATATTAAAAAAATATTGGCGATTCATTGAGGGGCCCAAATTTAAAGAAGAAGAAGATTAAGAAAATAATTAAGTGTCCGTAAAAAGTGAAAATCGCAGTCTGTTATCATATAAACGCGAGATTACATTTATGGCCTGTTTCACCGCTTCCTGATAAGGTGCCCGATCGGGTTATTTGACAGATTTTCCATACTCCATCTGTCAAATTAAGTGGTGGATAGCCTTATCAGGAAGCGGTGAAACAGGCCCTTAGTGTACCAGAGATTCAAATAGCTTGAGTCATGTCTCAGTTATCACTTATCCTAGATTTAAGGATATTATAAGAATTCTAGAATTACAGCTACTACAGTATCAATTTTCTATATTATACGAAAACTTTAAACCCCTGATTAGTGATAACTTTTATATTATTTTGTGCAATTAAGGGCCCTCTCTCCCTAAATTAGCAGGTCGATTGTCTGTCAGTGCGAATGTCGACGTAAATGACATTAAAATAACATTCATAACAGCGCGCCTTGTACGGTGGCGGTTACGACGCTCGCCGCGTCCATGATAGGGCGAAATAGGAGAAAAAACCTTTTTAAGGCTTAATATAATACATATTTCAAAAAAGTAGAAAAAACAAGTTATTAACTTATGTATTGCAAAGCAGTAGATATTTTTTATATATTCTTTTGATAAATAATGAAGGAGTAAAGTGGTTTCATTCAACGATTTGGAGGTGATTTGGTTTTTTATTTCTTTATTATGTGATACCGATAGAAAAAATATGGCAAAACCAAATTACGTATCATATCATGTAGATTACTAATTATTTTTTTCAGATATAATTTCTCTGTTAATGCCGATGAAAAGTTGTTTCATCTGCACGCTTTTTTCGAAAGAGCAGCCTTAAAGAGTCTTCATTAAACATTTCATGAAGATGTTGATCTTCAATAACATTTAACAACACGCTCCGACACCTTGCAGCATCAACACGCTATCCGACGCCACACAAGCGATCAGTGTTTGAGATAGCGCTGGGAGCGTTATGTAAACGGTGTAACATCCTCCACAATGCCGCGGCCGGACCGTGCGAACAACCTTCGGCCACGGTATTATGCGAATGTTTAGCTATTCCTTGGGACGGAACACGTGAGCGTAGTTGGAGCATAGTATAAAATATGACGTACAGTAGATCTTCTAGGTCAGCCCGGGCGCACACTTTTAGGAAGCAGTGCAGTATCACGTCACACACCGCGCGTGTGTCAAAGATTTCAAGAAAACGACCAACTATTAAGGTAATAGCCCAGAACATAGAATTATAACCTTATTAGTATTGACATCGTTGGCCTAGAAGAATAAAAGCAACTGGCCGTCATTGTAGAACAAAATGACTAGACTGTTGCTACCGCTGATATTGGCAACCCACGAACCAATTTAAAAAAGAGTATGTACAATGTACATACGTATAATTATTCCTGTAGAATCTTTTGTGTAAACAAATGTTGTACCTAGTAGATTTCAATAATTATTAATATTGTACCTATAGAGTTCCAGTTCAGAAGTAGTATCAAAGATCTTTTCGAAGCCCCTTGCAGCGGGCGACCATTTACAACGGAAAGAGATGATGTACATTACAAGTATCAAGACGGCTAAGTTAATCTGTCACGCTAGTAAATGATGGTGCACTGTGCAGCGAGCAGCTTCATTGAGGTGTCACGTCAGTGGCGGCCGGCGTGACTGACGAGAAACCGGACGCATTGTGGGTCAGACACCTGTGGACTCACGATTGCAGCGAGCTAGGGTTGTCAATTACGAAAAATTATTATGTTTTTCTTTTTTATGTCCGTAGTTTAATAGCCGAATGAATGGATACTTCCTAATGTAGCTGTTGTAAATCATTTACACAACCTAAATTAAAGCGAAAAGTGTAATATTGAAAAAGATAAAAACTGTTTATCAGATCTGTTAAAAATAAGCAATTAGGTATTTAGCAACCATAAATTAAATCTCAACTTTTAAGAGAAAAGTCAAAAAATATTTATAGCTCTCGTAATAATTAAAGTTGTAGATATTATCGGTGGACATGTACCGAATATTTAAAAATGCACACAATTATAACCAGTTCACGCTTTCGCGCTAAGACTAATTAATTACATATAAAGTAAACCGCATAACGAAAATTAAGATGTGGAGCAACCCTGACACACAGTTCATAGGGTTGCCAATAACATTCATTTTCTTAATTTTTGTAAGAAATGTTGTAGCTAGCTGAAATTCCAGTTTAAAGACACAAGTAGCCCAACTTAAAGGTTTCACAGATCGGATCGAAAATAAATTAGAAACGTAAAACAAGCATTTTAGCAACTATAGTCCATCTCGAGAAAATATTTTGTATGTTTTAGACAAGTGGTAACCCTTCGCTCTCGAATTACTCAACAATTCGTCAACGGAGCCCGCATGCAGCTGAAATCGGACAAACTCACAAATCTATTTACCGTTCTCTTTCCGGTTTATTGATATGAATATTTAAAATAAGACCGGTTATTCAGTACAAATCGTTCTAGCGACAAGTGGATTTATCTTCATCATCTATTATGTAAAAAACCCTTCTACTGCAGTCTGCATGATATACATCAAGATTACCAAATATACTGTATGTTAGATTAATGGGTACTTCTCGATAATTTTCAATATTCAGGAAACTGTGTCTATTCTATGTGTATTTCAATAAATACCATCTAGACTAAAAAATAAACATCTGTAAAAAAATCTATACTAATATTATAAAGCGGAAGTGTTTGTTAGTTTGTTTGTTTGTTTGAACGCGCTAATCTCAGGAACTACTGGATCGAGATACATTTTATCACTCTAAGACTAAAAGGAGCGAAGAAATAGAGGGAAATGTGAACAAAACGGGGGAAATTATTTGAAAGGGCTTATCTCACGAACTACTAGAGCAATTTTTCTGTTATTTGGGTCAGACACTGGGGTCAGATAAGAAGTAAACCACGTGAAGGATCATAGGCTACTTTTTGTGGACTAATTTGTCTGTGAAATATCTAATTTACGCGGGCGAAGCCGCGCGGAACGTCTAGTGATCTTATATTAAAGAGCCGAACTGCCCGATGTCTTGGTAATGGATAAATAGTAAATCGAGATATTGCGATATCAATAAAATATGTCAAGTGTGAAGTGGAGTATATTCCTAACTAACTTCCACTTATGATTCATAAGCTCTGGGAAATAGAAAAGCCAATCAAAAATGGAAAGTCAGCTAACTGTACATAAACCATGTATTACAATTGAAGCATATAAAACGTTATGCAAATCTATACACCATAGTAAAAAGTGAAACGGTAAATCGCACTCGTTATATATCATGTTTATGAGCTAAACCAACACTCAGATTTCACACAAATACGAAAATCCTACTAACATTATAAATACTACTATTTAGATGACGACCGCAACTCCCTTGTGCCAAAATTCGTTTATAGGGCGGGACCTTACATTTTTCCGGGATAAAAAGTATCCTATACCCTTTCCCGGAAGTCATGTATCTCCATACCAAATTTCAACAATATCCGTTCAGTGGTTTGGGCGTGAACGGGTAACAAACAGACAGACACACTTTCACGTTTATAATATTAGTATGGATGGCAGTTGGTTGGGTATGAAACTAGGAAAATAAACAAAAGGGATCTAACATGGATTCTTAAATAAATAATTTTATAGAACTTGAATTTCGAGACGAAACCTTTATTTTGTCATTGTTTAAAAATCAAGGGCAAAAACCTGATGTAACATGTATTAGATGTTTTTATTCACCAAAGTTCATTGTCAGATAATATAATTGTTTACATGCGCGCTGTAAGCACGCATGTTGTAAGTTTTGACCCTGTATTCTTTAATCTTATGTTTGACATTCAAAACGGAAAGAAAATGTCAATTTATATAAGGAGCATGGTTTTTCAAAATGTCCTCCACGGTTCAGTTTTGTCCAATCGTTAAGGTTAATCAAAACACTGAGTTACGCTGGATAATGAAAATCTAGACGGAATGAACTCCGAAATACTTTTGGCCATTCTCTACTCATATTTATTTTTAAGTAATTTGGCTCAGATATAAGAGATCAAAGCACGGGGAAAATATGCAGTTCCCGCGAAATCCTTCGTCGTGGCGGGCGAAGCCAGGCGGAACGAAGTTTTACAATATCAGTCTCTGCAACACACTATGCCGAAGTTCCGCAGTCGAAATTCCGCATGATTACGTCAGCAATGTCAAACGCAGACAATATTTAAACGCGATGGAATTTCGGCATAATGTGTCATCGGTAATTTAAAATACATTGCAGGCGGAATCAAGCCGAACTTCCGCCGCGGAAATTCGGCATAGTGTGTTAAGACTTTAGACACTCATACGGAACGGAACAAAGTTTGACAATATTTTTGCAGCTTTAAATCATAATATCACAAGATGCACAACGCTCGATACAAAGTTATGTTTAAGTAATGAATACTCTCCTTGCTTTCAAACAAAACGAAAGGAAAGTGACATTGTTTACTAACATTACTAACATACTCTTAGTTAAGCAAGTCGAACGACAACTTATTAACCTAAATGTGTACACTGTACAGCGAAATTTGTACATAGTACACTAGAAAGTAAAATGGCAATTTCAATTATTCGAGAGCAGATTACCCTGGTTTTGATGAATTTATAATGATAAACGATTTCGAACATACACTCGTTTTAAAATCAGCAAAGTGCGATTTAAACATAGATTAATAATGTAAAATATTAGGTACATACAATGTAATAAAATAACAAAGGCGTTGAATTTATGTTTAAAATATGTATTGCCCCAACAGAGGGATGCAAAATTTAAATACTACCTATATTCTATACTCTATGTCTAACAACTTTAGAACTTTAAGATCTGAGTTTTGATATGATAAGAAGAAAGTTTTACAAACAGATTATTAAGTTAAAATCCCAAGGTTTGTTTGCCTTAATACAACATTACGATTTACGCCTTTTCTTTGATAAATACGAGAAAAGAGAGAAATAACATAACATAATTAACCATCCAGGCAAGTAGATCTAGGAGTAAATACAGTAGTGGAAAAATCCGTTGACAAACACAGCACGAGCCTCCCTGGCGGCTTAGCGTCCGTTATGTTAAATTTCAAAGGATCATGGTATGCGCGTGCGCAGCGAAAGCCATACGTGCAGCGCATGCGCGGGAGTCGAGAGCCACACCATTAAAACTATTTCTTAAGATTTCACTACCGCTTGACCTTCGAGTCGAAGACCACAATAAGCAATTTAACGTTAGGGAGAGGTTAGTGAAAATAGAAAATATTTTTTTTTTTGGTAAAAAGAAAGAGAGAGAAGGGTTGGTACAAATTATCCATACGTGCGGCGCATGCGCGGGAGTCGAGAGCCGTAATCCATTCCGCAGCTAAATTGTTTACGTGACTTAGAAAACTGACGCAAAACCATGGGAACCACAATGAAATCATTAAAACGAGAGAAAACTGATAATGAATGGAATAGATCGTGTCTTACGATTTACGAATTACGATCAAACGACGAATGGAGAATTAATTGTGTAATTATAGCTTATTAGTTATTACTTATTACCTATGGATATCAGTAGATTAATATTGCTCAATATTCAAACCCACTAGGGTGAATTTACTAGTAATGTCAAAACATAATTTGCCATTAATACAAAGAGATGGATAACATGATGTTTAGTTCAATATTAACTTTACCAAAACTGGGGCAAATTGGTCTTAACTTAGAAATAAACTTAAACGCAAATTAAACTTAAGTTTAATCTTGTCCCAGCAATAGGTTATTAATTCGAAGACCACAAGCAATAGAAAGTAAGAAAGTAAGTCTCGAGGGTAGGTGCTGAATTCTAAGTCACAAAGAAAGTGTCTTGAGTTGCGCAACGGAGATCACATGTGCCAAAATTCCCGCACGTGTAGATATGCAAAAATTCTAGAATATAAGAGAAAACGAAAACTTCAATTAAAAGTAAACAGTCGTCTTTTTAAGTGAATACACACTAATGCCTGATAACTAGGGCCCGGATTTATATGCAAATACTTATTTTTGTTTTGCGTGATTTTCGGCCTAGAATGTGTTTTTAACCGACTTCCAAAAAGGAGGAGGTTATAATGTTCGTCTATATATATATATATATTGTATGTTCAACCATAACTTCGCCGTTTGTGGGCCGATTTTCATGATTCTTTTGTTGTTGTTGTTGTACCAAATTCGGATTCAACCCTGTAGGGTTGAATCCGATATAAGAGACACAAAAGTGTCTGACAAAAGTTCAGATTCAGTTCAGACGCTAAGTAGTAAATATCCCCCCCTGCGGCCATTAAGACTATTTCTTAAGATTTCACCAACGCTTTAATATCAGGCATATTTTAAACATTGGTGAAATACGGCAATACGGGTGATTTGGGCGACATAAATTGGTAATACAAGATATATCTATAATTAATTATTAATTACCTACCTGATTCTTAAAATAAGAAACGTAAAACAATAAACGTAAAAAGAAAGAATGTTGGCAAGCGCTTCTAGCAAATTGGTTAAAGGTATAATAATGTAGAGCATTTTCTAGGCCCTTCGATCTAGAATACCCTCCTGGGGTAAGTGTACGTGAGTGAATGAGCATTGTTAATGTAAGAAATCGATCGTCACGAGACTCTGCATAATAAGGAGCTCTCTAAAGATACATTTTCATGGAGACATAATAATATTACCTCCGCCTACTAGGTAATAGTCCGGCATCAGAGGCAGGTCGGTTTTTTTTAAAGCTACTTGAGAGATCTGCGGCCTTAGCATGGTCACAGTAGGAATGCAAAGAATAGAAACACTGTAGTAATAAACTCAAGGTACCGTTCCGATCTTTACCGCGGCTAACCGCGACCGATAAAAATTCAGTCTATGACATAAAGTGGCATTTTATTTTATTTGAATTTGAAACAAAAATGTCTGATAGGACTGGCGAGAGATCAGTAGTAGGACCCACATTTTACATGTCCATCTGAAGCATGGATTATTATGTACAGTATCAGATAATAAAGACCAATAAGTCGAGTCATAGACTATAAAAAAACCAAGTGTTAATTTTTTTTTCTGTAAGCTTAATCGCAAGCACTGATCTCGAGAGTTAAAGCTTTCGATAAATATCTATTAGGTAAGAATAAAAACGTAAACAAACTTTACCAAATAATAAATGACCATTAGAATCAGTTAAGACATCATAACACGTTAAAGTTACATCAGTATAATTAATAATACCGACGCAGGCATCAATAATAATTAATAACATAATCATGTGGTTTATGGTATTCACAGATAATTTATTATGTCTAGCTTTCTAAAAAAATTGAGCTGTCAGTTACATAAGTGTCATGTCAAACTAACCGCAGAAATGTGTTGTATAATCGAACTGTATCGATACAGATCGAACGACAAAACACAACGCACATTATGGACAAAAACATTACATTTTTATAGCGCGATAAAATCCGTAAAAGTATTTTCATTTGTTTATATTAGTTGATGCTTGACTCATATTCGCATACACTATAAGAAATTATTACTGCTTAATGGTAATAAAAGGCTATATTATGAAAGAAACAATATTAGAAATGGTTTGGTGGGTGTAACATGGTCATTAGAGAGTTACAAATGTTGGATAAGTTACTTACGAGACGTATTATGTTAACAGTTTGCAGAATGGGTTTAATAATGGCCGTTATTTTAAAGATCTTTGGGGTAACAACTTCGTCAAAATTAAGAATAAGTATGTTTAAAGTATATTTTAAGATACATTTTAAACAGGTGTACTAATTATATGCACAGTACACTGACGCAGTCTATGGCAAAAACAGTGTAGATTGTATTTCCTCTAATAATAAATAAAGTATTTTTAATCGAAAGATTTGATCAATTAAGGATATTATGCTCAATAAAACTCTATTAATTGCTATGGAGTTACGCAAAAACTTTGCAATTATTCGAAATAGGAAGTAAAAAGATCATTTATGGAAACCATTTCAAATCAATTTGATTTTATACATATTTCCTTTAATTTCTAACATGGAGAAAACTTGGTAATCCTTTTCGTATTTTTGTGAATCTAAAATATTTGCTTCAAAGCAAGATGGTTTATAAGTATTAAGTAGTTATCAGAGGCTACCGAAATTTATTTTCGCTTCAAATTTTGCTTGTTTAAAAAATCTAATTTAGATTTTGAAAATGAGACTACATATTTATTTTCAATTTTCATTACCTTAATTTCAGTATTTCATTCAAATTCTCATGAGTGTGTTATAGGGTTAACAATCTCAGTTATAAATAATTGCAGCTTGAACTTAGCCAGAAGAATTAAGCGCCACTAGGACGCATCGTTATCTATAATGCGACTAGCAGCTACACAGTAACTTATGGTCATATCGAATTTCGCTATCATTTCTCAGAAATGTACCACCATGGAGACCATTGTTTGTTAATACGGTATAAGATGCTATTTACTACGATAACCAGCGTTCTGTAAAGGACCCTCTTCATATTGGACCATTGCCACCATGATTGTTGTATGCACAATCGACTTCGATCATGGGCAATAAAATACGAATATGGCCCTCTAGTCTCTACATTTTCTCGATCGCCTGTTTTCTGGAGAGGCTGTATATTGTAAACTTATTATTGCTGGAATTTGGCCTGCGCACTTCCATGCGCTTAGATCTCCAACAAAAGGAGGTGTTCTTAGTTAAAATATTATTATGTACATTAATTCATATGATTGTATTCATACTCAAGTTTTTATTCCTTTACATTTGCATTTGCTATTCAAAACCTTGTATTCTGTGTTTTTGTTACCTAAATAATAAATTACCATCAGGAAAATTACTTACATACTTAAGACTAAAGATGAACATAATAATATTATTGTTATACGATCATAATATTATTTTTAGCAGATTTTTGATGAAAAATTAATAATTTGAAACATTGTACATACGCACATTACGCAGTGTTATATATAATAATAATTGTTTTTGTAGATGAGAGAGATCATTTTACTGGACCATAGACGTTTCTCGCGTGGAATTCACGTCCATACATTGAAACATAATGTCTGTCAATCACTTGATACTTTCATGTGATTACCGGAGTACAAACAAAAGTATCTTGGCATTTTTTGCGTCGGCCCCACGTGACAAAGCGCGCGGTAGAAAGCGCGGAATAATTATCTATTGTTGTGTGACGCGATAATTAGGTAGCAATTGTACGTACTTCGTACACTATGTACGAGACTTACTCTTATAAATAGATATGTTAACAGCGTACCTGCTCGTCCAGTTTCGGTGCGGCGGTACCGCTATCGACCTCGTTGGGCCGCCGGCGCGCCGGCCGCACGGGGCACACGCTTCGGGCATTCTTGGGCAGCTCCACCCCGAACTTCTTGGGGACCTCGAACAGCTTACAGTCCATCTCGTCGACTCCGGGGCTGGTGGTGTTGTCGAACGCGGCGTCGGTGTCGTTGGCCGTGTCGTTGGACACGTGGCCGGAGTCGTCGCTGCAGTCGGAGTGCGTGTCCGATATCTTCTCGTCGTGTTTGTGGATGTGCTTGTCGCAGAACGACTTGGCGTCGTCCCTGGCCTGCACGCAGCAGATCTGGCGGCTCACGAGTGTGCTCAGGTGGTTGTGGAAGGTGGTGTTGGCGACGCATATCTCCTTGTGGACCGGCGGGATCACCTTGCAGCTGACGAAGTTAGCCGCGTCGGGTTTGGACTCCATCGCCGTTTTTATCTCCAACTTTTTTACTATGTACTTAACGGGAGACATGACCGAATCGATTTCTTCCGCCTTCGCCTCGCGCATTCCCATCGTGATGTCCCTTTTGTTGGTCGATTTTCTGTCTTGGATCTTAGCGCGTACGGCGCTGATTTCATCCGAGTAATCTCTCAGCGACGACTTCGAGGCGGGGGCTCCTTTTTTTTCCAGCAACTCTTTTTTGTTCTTATCGGGTGAGCGCTTGGCGTCGGCTTTTAGATTGATCTGTGATTTTTGTTTCACTTGTTTGCTTACATCGATTTTTCCCGGAGTACTTTTCGGCGTCGTCGGTTTTTTTCTCTGAGCACACTCTCTGGCCTGTTCTAAGTTATTTAGATCAACCGGAGTGGGAGAAAATAGAGCGCGCGTGCTGCTAAACTTATTCTGTGACATTTGACTTCTAACTACCGGAATCTTGCTCGGAGAGCCCGCGATAGAAGTTGTAGATTTCGTCCTTTCTAGGTTGGACGGAACGATCATTTCGTTGCCTATTTCCCACACACTCTTCGCTTTTTGCATCGACGCTTTCGAGTGACTGTCCGAATACACCTTCGGCCCTTCGAAGCTTTTTGTCTGTTTTACTTGTTGTTTCTTTGGCTCCAACTTTTTTGGAGAAATTTTTGATTTCGGAACCACCGGAACGGGGGTCGACGGCGGATTAGACAAGGTTTTCTTTAGTATTCTAGTTTTAACGTCGAGTCTCTTTAGGTCCTCAGTTTTGATGTAATTATTAGCCCGGGGGCTTTTGGAGGATACCTTGTATGTTGCATATTTATCGGGATTCATTTTGTCGGTAGGTAATAGCGACAGCGGCTTGAGAGGAGCCGACAATTCCTTCTCCTTCATGTCGTCAAGGTTCCATAAACTCGTTGTTTTCTCTAATGAATTATTTCGTGACACTTGGTTGCTCTTCTTAGTATTTTCAGGGTCCGAATTAGCTTTCTTTAATATACAGTGCGATTCGATGATACTGCAAGTTTTAGACTTCTGCAATTTAGGCACAATAAAATGAGAGGAGTTAATATCCGGAGAGAGCGACGTGCTAGACGAAAACTCAGACAAAATTCTATCAAAAGTTTCTAAAGCTTTATTTAGCTTCGACTCATGCTGGGACTTTTCTAATTTTTCGATAGTTCTAAGCTTACCGAGGACAGTCACATTTTCATAAATGGAGGAGTATCCTTTCGTTTCCTCCAAAAGCTTGTCGTCCTTTCGGCCGAAGCCGATGTTTTCGTACGCTTGAAACCGTGCACTCAAATCTTCAGTCTTATTCACAACTTCACAATCGATAAGTTTGGCGGAGGGTTTCGAATCACTAGATTTAGGCGGGTCACTGATTTTCTTCTCGAGGCAGGCGGCGATCGCGGTCACTTTACCGCCCTTTTCAGGCGAGTTTTCGGGGGCGACTGAAAACGTCCTGTAGAATTTTTGGACGGTCCCAGCGGAGGGGGGAGCCTGGTGCTTGTCGGCCGGCTTCTGCCCACCGAATATATTGAACACTTTCACTGCGGGCATGTCGCGGGCCCGGCAGCGGGCGGTCGCGGAGTGGATGCGCGCGCGCGTGACGGAGTGCGGCGGCCGTGTGGCGCTGCACCGATATCACCGCTTCAATGTCACCAGCGTTGTTATTGACGATTCTAATCACCCATCGGGCCGATTGATACCGACCGCATGGCGATCGAGGGCTCATTACGCAAAGCGCTTTGGGCGTAGAAAGTTGCAAATATTTTTGTGATGTAATGACGTCGCCGTGTGTACCTGTTACCGGTTTAACTGCGGGTCGACGCGGAGTTTATCTGCGCGCGCGCAGGTATTTGGGGTATAGGGTCATAAAATCGCGAATAAGGTTGTATAAACATTCGGCGTGGTACCGAGAAAATCGAGTTAACCCAATAAGAGATACAATTAGATATCCCGGTTTTTTGCTCGTTAATCGAAACTGCTCGTCGAACGTCAGGTTTTTAGGACGATGGTAACGCGATATGTGCCAGTTGCACATGTCATAAGAAATGTAACAGACATAAAAATATGTTAACGGAATTAACATTTTTGTGTAGTTAAATACATAGTTGAACAGACTATAATAAAGTTAAATATGTAGTTATATTAGATACATTAAATAAAGTAAATAAACAATAGTTAAGTTTGTTACCTGCTAAAAGCCATAAAAAAGTTTATAGTATATCAATAAAAATAAATACTTTCAGAAAACATTTTCAAGAAGCAATTTATTTTGGCATTCTTTATGTCGTCGACATTTAAATGCCTCATGTATCAAGTCGAAATTAATCAGTATCCAGTCCTTATAAATCAGATAATTATTGCAGTACATATTTTAAAATGTTGAATCACTCCCAAAAGTGCGCTTTCTTAAACAAGTTCAAAAGATTTTCAAAATTTTACAAAATATGCGTATGAAAGTACAAAACGTCTGATAAATTTTCCTTGAGCCTTAACAACTAATATATATATATATATATATATATATATATTAGTTGCCACAGAATATATATATATATATATATATATATATATATATATATATATATATATATATATATATATATATATTCTGTGGCCTTACTCAAGCGTTTCATGTTACAAACTATAGGTGCCAAAAAACCCAAAACATCATAATCTTGTATATAAAACTCTCGTGTCACAATGTTAGTCCAACAACTCCTCCGAAACGGCTTTACTGATTCTTACCTATATACATATTCAGTAGGCCTGAGAATCGGCTACTGGGTACATTATATATTGAATAAATAATAGTAAATTATTACAACCTGAGACTGACGGCGACCATTGTTTGTGCGACGCGACGGGATAGCGATCGACGTTGCCATGGCGACATACTTATTTAGTCACTTGAATGAAATAATATGGGCGAAAATCGAAATACTTTATATTATGGCAAAACAACGGGACAGCTAGTATTCATATAAAATGTCAAATATATGATTTTCTGTCTCGTTATTTTGAACCTTAATTGAGTGATTATAACAGTCATCTGGCGCTAATCGTGCGTGAGTGACAGATGACACAGGCTATTATCTTGTTATTAGATTGACCCGCTCCCACTTAGCGCTGAGGTCATTTGCTTTGAAAAATTGGACAGTAGACAAAAAAAGGTCTACACAGACATAATAATCTTTGAGGAAATTGAAAATAGCAAGGAAGTTAAGTAATACGAATCGTATTCGTTTTTATTACATAGTCTTTTAAGTTTTAGTGACAAAACAGTTTTTTCAGCTTATGTAATATTATGTTGTTTGTAGGATAAAACCTTATAAACATTATAACATGACTAGGCAGAGAATAGGAAATTTTACCTGAGGTTTGCCGGGAATGTAAGTGAATAGTGATGTTGAGTTTTTGTATTATTATTTATTTTCCTAAAATTGTGCTAACTGGGTTTTTAATGTGTAATATTGGTAGGATATTAATAACCATTAGATATTCGTTATCGTGCACAAGTGTGGGGAACGTGCTATTTTGTGTTCCCTGTATTGACTTTTACTTAGACTTTGACTAGACTTTAGACCTGACAATATAGAAAAACTATTCTGAAAATTGTATAAAATAAATATTGTTTTCCCGCCATAATATACTCGATACTGGCCATGGTATAGCCGAAGTGCCATTATAATAAAGAAAAAAAAAAACTTTACCTTCTCATAGCAGCGTGGTAAGATTACGTATTAGCTGTTCTGGTACTGAATTTTTTGTGTACAATGTTCCTGTCGAACTATGATGTAGGTCCTACATCAAAAATATTAGATTCGATAGTCGTACTAAACTTGGTAATAAAATAGAAACGAAAACAAATATTTTAAATTCCACAAAATATACGTCAAAACCAGGTTTTTGCGAGATACGTTTAATAGCAGAATTTATTTTACTAAGTGCCAATTTCACTGACGTCTTTTAAAGTTAATTGTCGATTAAATATTACGTTACCTCCCTCGTTTCTCGAAAGATAATGATGGCCGTCCTAACACAAGTCGTCCAATGTCCATTTGAAATGGCTACATAATACATTTGACACAGAAAGAGTTTACAATATTAATTTGAGCGCGTTTTAACCATTGAAATAACAATGGGGATTGTCCATTTTTTTTTAAATTTTGCTCATTACAAAAACATTTCGAGGAATAAGGTCAGTGATCGTTTTTCTGTATATAAACGAAAAAAATACCCATTAGTTACTTATATTTTTGAACAAATATGTTTAACCTTAGTTTGACCTTCAATGGCGTTAAATTAGCAATAAATTCGACCAACATTACGTTTCGAACTTTTGGTAAGCTTCTCGTATCAGCTTTCAGATAATGAGAACTTGCTTTTGACGAACCAGCCATTATAAATAAGATTGAAAGGAAAAAAAACATACTACAGAGGTCAATTGGCCGCCGATGATGACGTCAGAGCGAAACTTTAAAAATTTATTGAGAAAAAACTAGCCAATGAATTTCAAAATTATTTAATTTATATTCTTAAAATACCCTATTTTAACGAAAAAAAATATAAAAAGTACATGTGTAAAATGAAAAACGAAAGAGGTAACATGATACTAATTAGTAATTCGAGCAATAACTTTGACTGAAAGGTGAAATTGGGCTTAAGTCTGTTTACGTTTGTATGAAATTAAATCTGAAAAGAGTATAAAAGTTCCCGGTGAACTATCCCAATTTCACACTCTCACCGCAACAATTTTCGCTTCTGACGTTCATATAATAGGTCGTAAAATTACAATTTTTGATGGATTAACAATAGGCTTTACGTAATATGTTTTAAAGTAATGACGGCAATGGCCATAATATTGTTATCATCTTATTATTCAATCTGTTAACGCATTTAAAACTTTTACACCCTAAGTAGGTATATTATTATTTTTAGCAATATTTCGCAGAATATTGCTATATTTTAATCTATCGAATTCCGCGAAGTAACGCCTGATTTTATTAGTTTACGTCTAGCACTACGTTTCGTTAGTCTTACATTCACCTAGGTTTTATGGACCAACAGGTAAGTTTTTAAGAAAATGTTACCTTGAATTAAGCAATACGTCTTGGAGAAGTAATGCCTCCGTCATACACGCATACTTGCCAAATACACGAGATCACGCGAACTTCTGATTCCATAACCTCCACAAAAGAATAGTTCTAAGTTCTAACTAATTCCCGTTTTCACTTTTCACCAACCACCACCTTACGTCAAAATCCCTAGAGATACCTCTAAACGTTTTCGTTTAAGTTTATATGTCACCATTTACGAAACACCTTTAACCGGAGTTTGGCGACATAAACTTTGGTGAAAACTGAAAACATAGGAACTCCTATAATAGGCCGCTAAGGAGTTGGCAAGAATGAGCATTAAGTTTCTATAAGAAATAAAGGTGGGGGAAGAGGAAACACTCTTTACTCATATACTATGTGGTCTAAGCTCTACAGCTGGCCGCTAACACATAATTATTATGTTTTCCATATTCGTTTTCCTAATGTGCAATTTCGATTTGGAATTTCGTGAGACTAGCGACAACGTTCGTTTTTCTTCACGAGCGAACACGCCGGCTCGCATTCGAAACACAAGTTCGAAACGTGTGCGTCAGTTAATGTATTTTGTACTGATTCCATGCATTCGAATTTACGAATACCTACGGAAAACGAATTCGGATATCGAATACGTAAGACGTGTGTATGTGGCCAGCTTAAAGTTATAGACCATCTTACCCCAGCCAGTAATAACTATAACAACAAATAATAGAGTAATTTGTCGATTGTCAAATTATGTAAGTCGTACCCACTTACAGTTAATATCTTTATTGACGCCAATGAAAGCGTTACGGAGTGACGTGGCGAATTGACGACGGGTTAATTGGTGATGAGGACAGAGATGGAAGATGATAAAGATAGAGAGAGAAGACCAGCGCGTGCGCAGGGAAATGATAATTTAAAGGAAATGTAAAGCTTTACTTAATTAAAAGGAGAGACGAAGCATTAGCAAGGGCTTCAGAATCTAATAAAACACGCTAGGATTTTTTATTACTACGAGTACATTTACAATTGCGTGTTTGCGCTACTACTTGGAATTTAACCGTCTGGCAGATAGGTTTTTACTTCTAACTCCTGATAAATGTAAGAAATATAAACAATTAAAGCTGTTGTGTGGAAAATCTGTTTTAAATCAGTTTGATTAACGAACGAATCTATTATTTAACATCTATGGTGATTTAAATGAACACAAATTGTTCTCTCTCGGAGTCAGAGATCATTAAAGATTGCAATTAATATTAATAAAGCTCAGGTTCAGCTCACATTAATAACTTAGTTAATGTTGTTATCACAGCGAGTATTTATGTACGAGAATATAAGAACGATTTGTTAGATCTAAAATGTTTACAGGAATTATTATTTTACTACTCTATAATTTTTTTTAATGGGCAATTTGGCCCACCACTACAGTCTGCAACTGCACAAGATGTCGTCAAAAACTTTAATACCAATCAAAGTATAACTATATTTTTACCTTCGTACTTACCAAATTATAAAAAACTAGCTGTCCCGGCAAACGGTGCTTTGCCATAATATATTATGTATTTGCCATATTATTTTATTGAAGTGACTAAATATGTATGTTACCATGGCAACGTCGATCGCTATCCCGTCGCACAAATAATGGTCGCCGTCAGTCTCAGGTTGTAATAATTTTTTTGCAATAAAATAAAATTGCGACTATAATTATTAAAGATCTAAGCTATCCTATCTCTCAAGTTGGAAAAAAGCACACATTAAAAAAAACCATTAAAATCGGTTAAGTAGTTTAGGAATCCATCGCGGACAAACATCGTGACAGGAGATTTATATATATTAGATTTGCAACCAAAAAGTTAATGCTTCTACTCTACCAAATTTTACTGTATGTGTACCACATACACTTGGGAATCCACCACAAAACTCATCAAATCATACTCTATTAAGTAATTTTCTCAACAACTTCTATTACTTATTTACTTCATTATAACCTTATAAGCTGATCAGAATCGACAGTGGATTTACACGGTTGTGCGAGGAGAAAGCGACTCGTGATGTGCCATCATAACTATATGAAATTGCCGGCGTTGTTGCTAAACATAAGGAAGGCAGAGTAGACTATTAATCACTGCATAGGTCATAGACCAATTACACAGTGAATGGAAGAGTTTGAAAGGGCCCCATGTGTAGACATATCGCTTGAGTATAGAGGTAGACACTTGTTGATTAACGATATAAGGCCCAATTCATCAACGACTGTTAAATTTATTAAAATTAGTATCACATTACCCCTTTCATTTCACATAAGAATGAAAGATAAGACATGACATTTTAACAAGCTGTTAACACTAACAGAAGTTGGTGAAATTGGGCCTAAACAGGCTTTCTATACCTACCGGGTCTTGCGAGAGGGTGACGGTTACCGTCATCTAATACGCATCCCAACGCTGGTAAATTTAAAGAAAGAATGAAACAGTAGTTACCAATATTTACCAATTGATATATTATGTAAAACCGTCCAGTATAAGCAGCAGCCGGCAAATTAACTTGAACCAGAAATGACTAACAAAATACCAAAAGCTGTAGCATTAGGTTAGAACGAGCTTCTCGCCGCTTCGCAGTTCGCTCGCGATATACAAAGTTTCATCCCCTATTTTAACCCCTTGGGGATAGAATTGATCAAAATCCTTTCTTAGCGGATGCCTACGTCATAATATCTACCTGCATGCCAAATTTCAGCCCGATCCGTCCAGTGGTTTGGGCTGTGCGTTGATACGAGTAGATCACCATGTCAGTCTGTCACCATTGAGTTTTATATATAAGATAGATATTTAGATTAGATTTAGATTGATATAACGGTTTGTTTTGTATTTAGATTAAATATAAACATTTATATGCACATTAAAATAGAGAGCGCAAGAAATTATACATTCTCGTAATGTTCGAAACAGCATAGATGCATTATGCATAACGAAAATTGATATACGCATACCTTATGAACTTCACAATGGACATTCTAACTTGCAAATCAACCGGTGAATCGTGAAAGTATTTTAACTGCCTATTAGATTACTCATTAGTCATCTGGGGGCACGGCAGTGCCCCAGCCAAGCTTTTTAGCAAAGGCACGGCCGTACCATACTTTTCTCGAAGCGGTTCGTGGCTATTTCACATTCCATTTATCTTCGATGTTAAAAAAGCTAGAGATTTAGAATTTCGGTCACTAGGAGCAAGTATTAAAACTAGCTTAACCTCCAAATTACATGAAATTTCGATAAATAGTTAAATAGTTACGGATGGTCAAAGTTACTACATTTTGTCACTCACTGACTGACAGATCATCAAAATTCTAAGGTACTTCTAGCAGACTCAGAACCTTGAAATGTGGTACCCGGATAAGTCTTTATTCACAATGAAAGGAAAAATTATGAAACCGGCCAAGTGCGAGTCGGACTGGCGTACACAGGGTTCCGTGCCGTAAATTTGTATGGGAGCCCTCCTTAAATAATAAGTTTATTTGATTTTTATTATTAATTATTAAAGTTAAAATACAGTTGAGTATTTTCTGAAATTTTCAAAAACCTCACTGTTACCATTATGGATATAGAGCAAAAAAGGGGAAAAAATTGTGTTTGTTGATATCAATAATTTATTTTATTTTAATGATTTATTCAATGAGCACTAGAAAAATGAACAGCGACTAATTGGATTTATTGGGTAACACCGGCCACATGCGTCGTTACTGTATACTTAAACACTTTAGGCTTGCGGCTTGCCGTCTGTGTCAGTATAACTCCTCCAAATATGTAGTTTTATATTAATTGTTTCTCTTGTGCTCATTGCCAAGCCACTATAATAATTATAAAATAAAGAAATCTATTGATACATTTACTGAATGTTGATTTAAATTGCAAAATAAGTTGAAGGCTTGGCTTGAATGTGATCTGAAAACTTTTTACGACAGAAGTATTGAATAGCTATGCAATATTTTGCTTGGCTCCTTTTACATTTCATGTTTTGGTGGGATTACTCATTACATAAAGCTAGTCAAAATGTCCTAGACGAAACTAAAACAATAATATGTATTCTCTGAGATCGGCAACTAATTTGCGATTGATCATTTTGATCTATCGTTCAATGGTCTCATATAAACTTCTTAAAAAGCAAACATACATAACCCCCATAAAAAACTAATTCATATTAGTTATTTGCGAAAGATCGAAAAATTTATCGCAAAAGAGTCTGCTTTTTGATAAGGAAACATGAAGAATCGCCATTGTGTAGGTCAACTTATGTTTCAGCTAGGATAAGTTAGTTCCACATATATTTCAATTATTTGAGTTCCATTGTTCCTTTCAGGTACGTAACCCTAAAAATAAAAAAGTGTTGCAGTAATAACCAAACGATCAAATTTGTTTGACAAACATGTTTGACGTAATTTACGTTTTCATCAAACAGCAGCGCAGACGAACAAACGTGCATCAAACAAGTTTGTCAAACAATTAGCTAGAATCGGTTTGAGATCATGAGATCTTGTTTGACAAATACAGCGGAACACGTTCAAACACGTTTGTCAAACGCTACGCCAATGAAAATTTTCTTCAAACACGTAGTTTGTTTGACAAACGCTTCAAACAAAGGTTGTTGCGGGGTACTACTGTACAGTAATGTAAGATGTAACTTAAAATGATGTAAATTGTTATGAACAAGCTAATACGGAAATGTTGA
Organism: Polyommatus icarus; assembly: GCA_937595015.1. Classification (NCBI taxonomy): domain Eukaryota; kingdom Metazoa; phylum Arthropoda; class Insecta; order Lepidoptera; family Lycaenidae; genus Polyommatus; species Polyommatus icarus. The sequence continues at coordinate 18,734,267 of OW569327.1, read as the reverse complement.
GTCAACAGAACGTCGTTTGTCGTCTGAAGACAAGTGGACTTGGCGTGTTTACGCAATGCCACTTCAGAGTCGGAAGTCGGCCGCTTGGGTGCAGTGACACATTCACATTCAGTGTGCTGTATGCGAGACCCCACTAGCTGCGAAGAAGTTGAGGCTGTCACAGACAGAGCAGGTAATGTAAAGATGTATATTATAGCACGATACATCTTTCTATAGAAATCGTGCACAATAGCTACAATGGAAAAATATACATTATAGCTGTTGTGTGTGGTCTCCTGACGATTTCTATAAAAAGATGTATCGAGATGTATCGTGATTCGTGCTATACATTACCTGCTCTGTCTGTGACAGTCTTTAATTACTATACTGACGTCGAATTACCCGTGTTAGTTTGTAGAGTGATTTCTTCAGAAATTGATGGAGTATGGTTTACTTTTTAACCGACTTCCAAAAAACGAGGAGGTTATATGTTCGGCTGTGGATATTTTTTTTTTTTTTTTTTTTTTTTTTTTTTTTTTTTTTTTTTTTTTTTTTTTTGTATGTTCAACGATTACTCCGCCGTTTGTGAACCGATTTTCGAAATTTTTGTTTTGTTGTATTAGGTTTCACTCCAATTTGGTCCCATTTTCACAAAGGTGGTGACCTGATGATGGAATCCATGAGTAATCGAGGGACCTCCTCGAAATTTATATGGAAACATATGGTGATTTTGGTTTTATGTGAAAATACGCTACCAAAAAGTCAAATATTGGGTCAAGGTATACCATGGTTTCGATGATGCTGAGAGAACTCCTGATTCCTTATAGATACACGTTTGGGAGTTTCGGCGTTGTTTTAAGAACAGAAAGCATAAACTACTATGCAATTCATATTCATCATCATAATCATCATCATCATCATCGTCATCATCATCATTACCACGTCGTGTTAAGGCCACGAATGTCTCATGGCACAGAATAGATAATAGTACAAGGCATAGGTATGGATATACTAATAATAATAATGATGTACTGTATAACAATTAACAACACCTGTTTGTTTTTAATACACGGCGGTCGGCGTCGGTCGCCGCCCAGCGCCGCCGCGCGAAGACAGAATATCGAATACTTTACTACTTTATAAAATTTTAATAGACAAATAGAATTAAAATAAAGTTATTTTAAAAAGAGCATTAAAACAAAACAAAGTCATTAAGTGTCTTTTTAATTAGTTATACTTATTAATCGATAGATGGTGCACTAAGTACCTATCGATTTGAATTCTTGATAACAAGAACAGCTGTCAATAATTATGATAATATTAAATATTATGCTACGCTACATCCTATGCAAGTTTGTACAATTTTTTATCTGATAGATCCTTCGATCGTGGAAAAACGAGACACAATAGCCTTTCTATTGTTATCGCAATTGCCGGTGACCGCTTCGGGCTTGAAATATTAAAATTGTTAAATTACTTAGCACAATATGTTCACTTCACTGATAATATTATATTATTTTGTGAGTGTGAGTTGTGACTCTTAACAAATTGTAATAAGATACGTAAAATATACGCGAAGATTTATCTACTAGTGTAACTAAAAAGAGTGAAATTATTATTATTTTTAACAAAAAATTAAAACCGACTTCCAAGGTAAAAACAATAATAACATTAATGTGAACTAAAAAGTATTAAATAATTTTTACTATCTAATAGTACCTTTTTCCGAATTCGGCTAAACCTCAACTATTTCTGTACTCAATCTTCATAATTTTGAAGTCGGTGCCAGTTCCAAAAATTTTAAATATACTGTCAGAGGACTGAAGATTCAGCTATCTGGTACCGACTTCAAAATAATGAAGATTGAGTACAGAAATAGTTGAGGTTTAGCCGAATTCGGAAAAAGGTACTATTAGATAGTAAAAATTATTTAATACTTTTTAGTTCACATTAATGTTATTATTGTTTTTACCTTGGAAGTCGGTTTTAATTTTTTGTTAAAAATAATAATTACAACCACATAGTAATTGTTTATTAACTTACAAGTTGCTACTTACTATTTGGAAGTTTTGTCTATGTTGCTAAGTTCAAATTAAGTAGCTAACCATGTCACCATGATTCCAGGCTGTCTATAACATGCACAGTCGACCCCATGGGCAATAATAGACGATTCTGCCCCATACCCGTTTACAATTGCTTGAATTGATATTGGGCTAAGAGCCGATGGAGCCGCATAAAGCCGGCTCAAAATATGGTCATTTTAGTCCCATGTTCAGTATTACATATACAAGTGATCAAGTGCACTGTGCGCGTGCAAACATCACATAAATCTCCCTGCCCACGCTCTTCCTGCTCTTCCGGTAGCGTAATACGGGAGCTTGTTTTGAGGACGAGGATTAAGCATACGCCCACGTGGCACGTACAGTACAAGGAATACTTAATTGAAGAATTGCTTTAGAAGTTAAGAATTGAAGAAGAAGAAAAACGTTATGCTGCCTTTTCATAATTCAACTCCTACAGCACAAGACTCTTAGTGTAGGGGTTGTGCACGAGTGCAGGGTTTATGACAGCCATCTCAAAGTAAACTTCGGAAAGCCCTGGGGCTTCGCCAAGTCATCAGACACCAGCATGGAGACAATTCAATCAAAGACAAAACTTTTATTTGTTGCGACCAGAAAGTCACTACTTAAAAGTGTTTCACCAACAAAAAAGTTTAGAACCCCTGATTTATAATATCATGTTCTCTAATCGCACAACTTGGAATTTTTATATTTTTAACTAGACGTTCCGCGCAGCTTCGCCCGCGTAAATTAGATATTTCACAAACAAATTAGGCTACAAAAAATAGCCTATGATCTTTCACGTGGTCTACTTCTTATCTGACCCAAATAACAGAAAAATTGCTCTAGTAGTTCGTGAGATAAGCCCTTTCAAATAATTTCCCTCGTTTTTTCCACATTTTCCTCTATTTCTTCGCTCCAATTAGTCTTAGCGTGATAAAATATAGCCTATAGCCTTCCTCAATAAATGGGCTATCTAACACTGAAATAATTTTTCAAATCGGACCAGTAGTTCCTGAGATAAGCGCGTTCAAATAAGCCCTTTCAAATAATTTCCCCCCGTTTTTTCTACATTTTCCTCTATTTCTTCGCTCCTATTAGTCTTAGTATGATAAAATATAGCCTATAGCCTTCCTCAATAAATGGGTTATCTAACACTGAAATAATTTTTCAAATCGGACCAGTAGTTCCCGAGATTAGCGCGTTCAAACAAACAAACAGACAAACTCTTACCAATTATAATATTAGTATAGATACGAAAAAACGTGGCCATTTTAAAACTTTAATTTCATCACCATCTTATCATTGCTCCACTTGCGTGCCGCGAGTAGATATAAAATTATATTGGTCAACTATATCTAGACAATTTCTACATGTTTTTAACATTACTGGTTAGTTGCAACAGTCAATGGAATGCAGTTAATTATTCTTTAATATGCTAGATCTTTTCTAATCTTGTTTCAAGCAAATTTTGGACAAGATTTGAATTACCCAGCAAATACTGCGTGACTCTAACAGTGACGATACGCTGGAACCGTACAATTTTCCGTAATAAAAGTAGTCTATGTCCCCGTTCCATATTTAATATAATAATAATAATAAAAATATCTATAGACGCACCACACCACGTCAGTCTGGCCCTGTGCTAAGTACCTGAAGGACTTGTGTTACAGGTACCAGACAACGGAAATATATTTAATACTTTTATACTATCCATATACATATTTAAGTTTTCTATTATATGATACACATATTTAATACACATCCATGACCCAGGAACATTGAAAAACTTTTTGGTTCCGTCGGCGGGATTCGAACCCGCGACCCCCGGCTTGAGCTGCCACACACTCAACCAATTGAGCCACGGACGTCGTCAAATATTCGTCGTAAAATATTTGTGCTAAATGTTTGCTTAAAAGCTTTTAAACTATAGGACCGATTTGGTGCTGTTTCGAGCTTATTCGAAACAATGGATATTCGAATTCGAAACATCAGAAAAAGCTCTACGATCAAAGTGAAATGTTTTATACTGATAAACATTTCATACAACTATTCATACTAGCAGTATGAATAGTTGAAAACGACACTATACAAAATATCCGAGGTGCATTTTCAATTCAGTTTCATTCACAATTTATTGAACAACATCTATAGAGATGTAAACACTAACGAGGTAATGTGTAGGGTTGAACATCTTTTACACTCCAATGCGATACTCAGCTGAAAAATAACCTTAAATAATTTATGTTTTTCAACTGCATTTGCATCTACCTTTGCATTTACAATCAGAGAAATTATTTGATAGGCAGACGGTCAAATCTATATTATGTGGTAGAGTTATGTCTGGTACTTCGGCTGGTCTTGAAATAACCGACCAAATTAGGTAAGTTCGCCAATCGCCATCTACATTTAAATCAATTTCTCTACCACTACATGGCAATTGCAAAGGTAAATATGCTTAGTAGCTTCTTACGTGGTCGGAGCAGTCATGCAAGATCCTAAATCCTATTTACGAATTTATTAGGGGCTTATGAATTCGTGGAGTTTTTTTGACAGCCCTGACCAGCAAGTCCAGTTAGTTCAACGTACCTTATTAGCATGCTCGGCGGAGACACAATTGTTAGTTCCACAATTAGGGTCGGGAATGATTTCAATATGAAAGGAGTTCCGTGCTACGTGCCGACTGCCGAAACAGGCGATTTAGTTGCACACACTATGTGCTCATTGCACATGACGTGTCATCAGTAGCCATCATTATTCTTGTCATTAAGTCAGTCATCAACTCATCAATTTCTTGTATTTAATTCAGTAACTGCGAGACCGTGTAGACTTGGAGTTTTATTAGTTCGAAGATGCACATATTTTTGAATTATTTAACTAAAATGTGCATCTTCGCAAAACATGTAACACCGCACATTTTGAGTTAAATAACTCCAGGGATTTAGGATGAGATTTTCCAGGGACGAGGCCTAGCTAGGTCGTTGTACCGTTTCGTGAAACCGATAAAGTTCAACATCGTATTAAGTACTACAAATTGCATCGCCTTGTTAAGATGTAAATGCATCCAACATAATTTCCAAAAAGAAAAAGATGCCTAGGATCAGTTGGGTAGGGTCCGTCAGTCCGAAAACGATGATATCACCATTTTCAACGCAACCACACCTAAACAGGCGTGGTCAATGATCACCACACATTTGACCAGGATGACTTAACCCGACCACAACTAGGTCACACGGCAATTACATGACCGACGTAACTTAAGACCTCATTTGACCTGGACAAGCATTAAAGTTACATGAGCTTTTACATCAACGCAGGGTCATCGTATGGTCCACTCGAGCGAATGTTCATCCGAATAACAGTTTATTTTTACTGGGCCTGGGGATTTTATAACTTCATTCCTATCGTATTTTTTATTTTTCCGAAAATTTGGCCATCTCGGCGCTAGGCATCCTCGCTTCGTCTTTATATCTTGAGATGCTGGTCATACGGACCATGGTCCCTTTGCCAGTAAAAATTTGAAGCTACAAAACATCAATGACGACAAATTGATGAAATGAAGGTAAAAAGTTTACCAGAAATTTCAACGTAAGCTTGACGCTTCACCGATTAAAAGTTTACAAAAGCTGTTTTAACATTAAGAAATCTTTTTGTCACCTGAAGCTATGTATAATGTGCTAAAATACAACGTGTTATTTTAATCATCAGTTTCAGTTCATCTGAGTCAGGTTTGATCTAATTGCAATATATAATGTCTGGTTTGTACAATGAATATTATTGCTATATCCGCCGGTAAGGAGTTTGCACCAACTTGTGCGTGTTTGCTATAAAATTATTTGAGGCGTTACAAATTCTAACACATCTAAATAATATTACGTAAACAAATTAAGGTTTTGATGATCATCCTTCAGACACTAAATTAAAGCAGATTTACGCTTAAACATTCAAAGTGCAAAGTAATATTAACACCTAGTTAGTAAATAAAAATAAAATACTAATCAGAAATGCACTTTAAAGCTACAAACATAAATTTATTTACTGGACAATAAGGAAATTATACATAAACTAGTTGAAGCCCACAACTTCGTTGCGCCAAAACTCGTTTATCGCGCGGGAACCGTACATTTTTCCGGAATAAAAAGTAGCCTATATCCTTTCCCGGGACTCAAAGTATCTCCATACCAAATTTCAGCAAAATCGGTTCAGCGGTTTGGGCGTGAAGAGGTAACAGACAGACAGACAGACAGACGGACAGACAGACAGACACACTTTCGCATTTATAATATTAGTATGGATGGCAATTACAATTTAATTTTAATTACACATGAAATATTGTGGAAAACTTGGGAAAAGCATTCAAAACCTTTCAAAGGGGCAAGATAATATGTCATTTGATATCAAACGTGTTTCATATTATCAATATTGTTAATTTATACAGGCCTAAACGGAGAACTTTCTAAGGTCCGCAGGTTCTATTAGCGGCTTAGCGGTTATGTAAATAAACAATATTACCATAAACGTCATGAAATTATTGAGAATCGATACAATCAAGTAGTAATATGTACGCAAATGCGTGTGGATCATCTAAATAAAATTAAACTTAATGGACATATCATGTTTTAAAATATTATATTTATTCATTTTTATACAGGTAGTTCCCATGAAAAACATAAATATTTTTTGCCCCATTGATCGCGAAACTAATAAAATGAGCTAGAGCTCACAGTCGCCATCTATCGTCATATCGAGACATTAGGCGCATGATCCATTATGAACTTTCTGGCAACCTTCTATAGATGGCGCTTTTGCTTCTTTTTCACAACTTTTATTTTAAAGAGCTGCGCAAAATAGTCAAAGGCAAATTAAGAAACTTTTAACTTTGTACAATTAAACTATACAAATGTTAAAAGTTCACCGGTCTAAAATCCCACACTGATAAAATCAAGCGTTTCAGACAGACTCTACATCATGCATCTACATTCCAAAAACGAATTAAAAAATCATTTAATCTTTATATTTCCCGCGACTCCGTGAACGCAAATAGAAATACCCCGGAAGCTACACATTTTTATCCGAAAAAAGTGTTTTTGGGCGTGCTCCAGTTTCCACATTTCCAAATTTTCTTTTCCACATTCGAAGAAATTTAATCAACAAATTAATTCAAGTGTACCTGAATTTCTCTCACATATTTTAGCACTGCGACCGTGCAATCAGATTACCTGTCTACCGCTGCCGCTAAGATAAGTGTTTCTGTTTTATAACTTACTCGTATGGCGATCGCAGTGATAAGCAATAAGCATACTTTGTGTGCCTAAATGCGTAACAATTTTCACGCGTGGAGAATTATGCGTTTACGCATAATAAATAATCACAATTAAATTAACTGCTTTCACTAATTTTAGCTTTTAAGTGTTAATTTATTATTTTGTATAATATTACTTTTAGGGTCAATTCAGACCGCAACGCGACGAGGCGAGGCGGGGCGCGGCGCGGCATAAATTTGTATGGATTTGACAGATTTCAATTGCGTGAGACGCACTGACCTCTGGACAGATGATACCCAGCTGTTTTTTGTGCCTATTTGAAGTGAAATCAGCGTCCCCAAAATCGGGGGAAGAGAACTTAATCTGACGTAACTTGCAAATGGCCGCTCAATCGCTATTGGTTGTAGAAACCAAAGAGAATATAATCACCATAGATGACTACGGTGATAGAAACTAGTATTAGTTCCAAGTACGCCCACTACTGCTATCAGCGCCAATATGGCGACTTAAACGTCATGTTTACGTCAGATTTAGTTCTCTTCTGCCGATTTTGGGGGCGCTGATTCCGCTTTAAATAGGCACAAAAACAGCTGTCATTTCAAAGGGTATCATAGGTTCAGCGTACTTGTATAATGGAGGTCAGTGGTAAGACGTCTTGCGAATCTGTCAAATCGATATAAGTAAATTTAGAAATGCATCTACATTCTACGCGTTGTGTTGCGCTCTAAATCAAACCCTAACTTGTGTTACAGCCTAGAAGATATTTCACATTTGGCATGAGTCATGACGCATAACCAAGATTGGGCAGCTGGGGCAAGTTAAGGCGAATATCGGCTCCGATCATCTGTCTTGGATGTCCATCATGGGCCAATATAAAGAAGTTGAATATCATTATTATATTTGTATGCTAATTATACGAATTCGGCGTATTAGAAAATATTCATTAAACCTCTACATTTTCCATGAACTGTTCATGGCAATGAAACACAGCATTTAACTTATAACGTAGAATTCCAACGATTAATATGTAATTGAAGTCTGTAAAGTAATTTCAATTTAAACGCTATTATAATGACTATTAAAACAAAACAAAAACAATGTAAACACAGAAACTTAATAGTTTACATCATCATCATTACAACATACTTGATATTATGTGAATACCTTTAGAAGACAAAGAAAATTACAACTTGTGTAATTTGCTTATAAGCTCGATTTTAATTCACGAGTTGATAAACCTACGAAAAATCAGCATGCGTATAATATGTAGCATAGTGTTTCACAAATGGGTCTTAAACCAGCTTGCAAGGTTTTCTTTTGTTTTAGGGATAAAGTAGAACTTTCCCGTATAGCTCGAGAATTACAAGACGCCTGGGAAAATTCAGGGTATTTAAAACCTCCCATGCTAATTCTGAAGCATTTTATGAAATAGTAGACAAAAAAAACGGTTGGAGAGTAGTGTTTTGTGTCGAACTCGAACTCGACTCGAACTCGAACTCGACTCGAACTCGAACTCGACTCGAACTTGATTCGAACTCGACTCGAACTCGGTTGTCTGTAAAGTCGGTTTACTGACGATAGTTGAACGTGACAACGTCGTAGCCTTAAATGGAACGCCTCAGAGCGAGGTAACGCCGCATATTGCGTCATGTTTTTTCGTGCGCGCAGCCCATATTGAATTATAAGACGTCGTCACGTCAATAAGAGCTGAAAACCCAACACTTGACTTCTGACCAGCGTCCTGTTTTATTTCCACTTCCCCTTTAACTATGCTAGATTTTGGGTCTCTATATGTTATAAGTTATAACATAGCTAGTCCCTTCCACTTGTCGTTATGCCAGATCTCTACATACGTGCTCATGACGACAGCTGGGGGACGCTGCTGCGGCGTCTCCCGCACACCAGCCACAGCAGGAACAGGGCGGCGGCGACGAAGTGCGCCCACTCGGGTATGCTGAGGTCCACGGCCGCCGTGGTACACCTGTGTGACGCCGCCGTTATACCAAGTGCTTGAGCACGGCCGTCACACGGGGGAGAATATTGTCTGACATTCTACGAGTATGTGGGGCAAAGTATGCCATCGTTGGCAGTCGTCCTATTTTCGGTAGATACTGTAGATTTTTGTTTGAAAATATTGAGAATGCTTAATGATAAGACTTTCTGTAGGTACTATGTATCTTTTGAAGTGCCAATAATTGTCACTTAGACACTAATTAGGCCTGGAGATAGTGACACAAAATTCTTGGTGATTTGTGCCAGTATGGCGGTTTTACAGGGGTATAATTACGTAAAGGCAAAAAGGAAAATGATGGTCATAGCGCTCGCACTGGCAGCCCAAACGCGTGGGCGTTAATCAAACGTATATAATACAGATAAATTTTTGTGCCTACGTACTTCGAATTGTAAGGCTGTCTAACTGAACAGCCGCAAAAAACGCTAGATTCAAAGTATGAGACTTAGGTGCCTGATCCCAATCTGCTACTATTTAAATGAAAAGCTTATACGCTTCTTTTTATCTTGAAAATGACAGTGTTCCCATGGCAAAGCCATTGTCAGCCTATATGGAGGCTTTGGCCCTTTTTTATGCTGTGCGTATTGTCAGTGTTATTCTCTATCTCGCTGAACTAAGGATTATGGTAGGTACGTCAAAACCATACCTGGTTTACGCAAACAATTAACATGTCAGGTTACTATAATTGTCCCTAAAACTAATCTTGTTACCTTACTACAGCGGTATTTACGTTAGGTACGTTACGAGAGCAAAGCTAGCAGTAATTGCTAGTTATTGCATAATTTAATTTCCTTGATCCGTCTGTAGAGATATAGATCATAATAATTACTAATAATAATCATGTATCTTTAACACAATATTAAGATGTAACATCACGCCAGTTGCGCATTTTCTTTGTGTTTTCCTTCTAGAGCTATATATAACTCTACAAAAACTAGTTATATTGACGTAATTCGTACTAACGTTCATAATAACTATCTTAAAATCGCTCTGGTCATATTCTTAAAGTTAATACATAGTTACAACTCTGACTTAACCGTTGGTAATAATCATATGTCCGATCCATAAGTTAGAATAGCAATAAAGTGTTACACAGAATAATTATATAACAGCATTACAAGGTTCGGATTCGCGGTCAAGACTCTGTTGAGATTAGTCACAAAATGTGTGTCACACATTATGTTATGACACCAAATTGATCACCGATACACCATCTAAAAGTAAGTCAAGTAACTAGGGGAATGACACTTCGTTTCTTACGTAAGAAACTTCCTCAAGCGGCGTTATGCGATGCAGTAACAAGTATTACGTCTTCACTGCTATAACCGTGTTAAAACTGACACAACTATAAATTAAATATAATTTATTGTGTGTTTATAGGATGTAATTATAGTTGGTTGTTTATAAACAGAATTAAGCTTATAACTAGTTAATTAAACATTATTTTATTCGTTTGTTTTATGCTCATTGCGAATGACCATAAAACAAAGTAAAAGGTTTGTTTGCTCATCAGCTGGTTGATCAAAAATTAACTAAGTACGTACAAACATAGCAACGAAAACTAACGTAAAAAAAATTTCAGTCATGCTAAAAGAATCTAACATTTCTTATTAGTTGTTCAAATATCAAACACTACAGATGTTCACTAAAAACGAGTTATAAGTCGGCCATGGCCTTCCTAATAAATTGTTTACTAATTGCCAATATTAGGAAATAGGAAGTGGTAATTATCAGGAAGTAAACATATTATACAATATAATAATATACAATAAAAATAATGTTAAGGCTTGCAGCAATGCTAATCTTAGCATCGATCAAGGTCTAAAAGGATGACCAATGTGGTGTAACAAAATCTTGTTTTAATTAAAATTGAATATATTAAAAGATTAGGTGTTAGTAACTTTAATTAAATCAACAATATGAAAATATTAGTAGTCAGTATTATAAGAAGCTCATTTCATTAATTTTCCTAATATCATTAATTATAATATTATTATTCATCCACATACTAAAATTATAATTGGGGTATGTCTGTCTGTCTGTTGAGGTAACAGACAGACACACTTCCCCATTTATTCGGAAAGGTCATAGGATGCTTTTCATACTGGAAAAGTGTACGGTTTGAACCTACGTTAGAACCGTACATTTTTCCGGCGCTAGAGCGCGATGAACGAATTTTGGCGCAAGTTCTTCTAGTTCAAAACTAATTCTAAGACAGTCTCCAAACATAATATATAATTCGCTGTTGCTCATAGTACAAACATTTTTGCTCAATAATATACGTCAACAATTATTTTCTGCTAAATCATAGACAATGCCTGCAGTTGTGCAACTAACTGCAGACCGTGGGTGGTCCCTCTTATCTCAGTCAGACATAGAGCTACCAGTATTGCAGCACTTGGATATCAAAGTCATGGGAATCTCGATGCACATCATTACTTCAAAACTCTACCAGCAGTCGCAAGCACTACTTTCACTTGGGCTACATGCAAAATTGTACTTGGACTTTAAGGATACTTAATTTTTAATTAAGGGTCAATTCAGACCACAACGCGACGGGTAGACGCATTTCTTGTATGGATTTGACAGACTGCAATTGCATGAGACGTCTTGCAAATCTGTCAAATTATCGAAATCCATACAAAAGAAATTGTATATCTACGCGTCGCGTTGCGGTCTGAATTGACCCTTATAGTAAAGTAAGTTAGTTGAAAATTAGTGCGGCAAAAGAAGGGCGCAGATGTAAAGTTGTCTATTAAGTGACACTTTATAAGATAAAATCTGGCGTCACTCGCCAAAAGAAAATTGTAGAGCTAGTACATTGTTGGCGACGGATACGAAAGGGATCATCCATAGTCGTTTACAAAATAGAACATTTTTGTGACACAATATTCCTGAGTCATAGTTAGTGGTGCAATGTTGACCGTGGGTGCTCTACTTGACATTCTCTCATCTCACCAGTCAGCACGTAAGCAAACAATCCACGCCTCTTGGCATTTCGCCTGCCGTGGCATTTGTAGGAGGCTTGTTGATTCTGATTTCTATTTGAATCGTACCAACTTCTATTTGCGTTCTTTTTAGGGTTCCGTAAAAACAGGCCCATTTTTGCTCTATAACCCTTCGTGCGCGATTTCTACTCGCTATTGGCTGATTTTTTTCACATTTAAGTGATAATATTATGACATGTAAATATTTATGTTCTCCTGAATCCTGATGTTTTTTGAGAACAGAAAGCTAGTAATTTGCTGCGGCCTGCGACACACAAAAAACGACGATACGACACGTCACACGACTTTAAAATTCTATTTGTAATTCAAATTTGCTTCATAAATATTGTTATTATAGTGACAAGCCGATATTTACATATAAGTTTACATACACAAATATGTGTGGCACTTTAAAAGCTTTTGACAGTTTTTCATTATCTTTGTATGTTACAAAGTTGCTCTTATTTTCTTTATGACCCAAGAAGACCCAGCGACAGCCTGACTTCCGTCATATTAAAAATCTGATAGTTTTCCTGTATATGACCCCTATAGGGGTAAGAACGACCATCAACTATGAAGTTTCGGTCGCGGTTATTTTACGAGGTATCCAGTTCTAAAGGCCTGTAGTCTACTAAATACTACTTTCGATAAAATATAAAGCAGATTTTTATTTATCCTAGTATCTTCGGGGTAACTGTAGAAATCTCGTATCCTACCGCCGGACATTTATGACAGTTGCTTCCATCTGCCAGACGACCTCGAAGTCTAATACACAATGTACTATCAGAAAAGTTGATTCCTATGCAGATGGCGGACCTAAGTAATTTGGTCGCGTTCAGACAAACCCATCCTAGTCTGAGTAACAAGTGCTATTTTCCTCAAAACCTGATCTAAAGCACCGAAAATTATGATTTTAGTCTCATTCGATTCGGAATACCATTGAGAACATTCTATCAAAATTCCAAGAGGGGCTGAAAAAAAAATGCAAAAGTTATAAACAATTAAGTAAACATAAAAAGAAATCACGCGAAATCCGTACCACGCGGTTTTACCGTTACTTTCGCCGCTCAATTAAATTTCCTGATCTTTAAGGATACATTTTCAAATTTTGATTATCTCTAATAGTTTTCGAAATATTAAAAAAAAACCAAACCCTTCTTTTTATGTTTACTTATTAATGCAAAAGTTATAAACTTAATTGTTTATAACTTTTGCATTTTTTTTCAGCCCCTCTTGGAATTTTGATAGAATGTTCTAGATGGTATTCCGAATCGAATGAGACCAAAATCATAATTTTCGGTGCATGACATCAGGTTTTGACGAAAATGGCACTTGTTAACCAGAGTATCCGTCCGACGACAGCTATCATTGAATTGACACAAGCCGACCACAATACGTAGGTCTTTCAACTGCCTAGGAATCAATTTTCTCGATGGTATATTTCATTAGCAAGGCAATAATCTACTAATCATGAAGTTAAAATTACTCCAATCATACAAGACTCAGCCAATCGTTTGTAGCGAACTAAGAGTTCAACTTTATCATACAAATTGAAATTACTAGCGCTATCTAAGACACGGTAATTTTCATACAGAAGGTACTGGTTCTGTAATTTACCTCCACAATTGCTACTCACATACGTACTTCTAAGTTTCACTTTAATGGTGAAGCCAAACGAGCGTTATTTGTTAGTTGTGACTTGTGAGTCGCAGAAATTCGGCTGGCAGAAATTCTGCTGCATTCGGTTTCATACATAAACTTAAGATGCAAAAGACCAACAAAGAGTGCGAGAGAGAAGAAAATCCTTTATGGAATTATAACAAGATAAAAAGAGAGAGGCAGTCTCATGAAAACTGTAACCACTTTCATTTGACAGGTCGGCCAAAAGTCGTCAATCGTTTTTATGCCCTTTCGGTATTTGCAATTTATTGTTTAAATCCTTTATTATTTTCGACAAATACTATTACATATAACAATGGTAACTTGTTCTGTGAGTGACTGCAGTGTAAATCATAGGAGTAATCCTGAAAAATATACATTTCAAAGGTAATTAATCTTCATGTCCTAATTGCTACGATGTGTTTATTTTCGCTATATTCTGTCTTAAGTTCTCTATTTCAAATAAAATATTGTTAACCCTCCCCTTTACTTTCATATTTTGCATAACTAAAGGTACTATTGTTCTTAAATCACACAATTTTTGAAGAAAAAATTTTCAACAAAATTGTTTACATATTATACGCTAGGGCTTGAATCAAATTTATCGATATGCCTATCGGTATTTAACAAGAACATAAAACTAATCTAAAAATGTAAGGGTATTATGATATGTATTTAATTTAAGAATAAATAATATACGGTACTATGTTTGTCGTATACTTTCAACTTTATATTTGCATTTCTATTAATGTAAGGGCTGATTTGTCAGATAGCTTTTACCTGAATAAAAAGTAAGTAGCTTTAAAAAGTGTATATTATTTACCCTTTTAAGAACCTCATGTTATAACACATCTGACGATTGAAAAATCACCCCAAACGAAAATGTGTATCTACTTTTCAATCGTCACGTTTTTTCTGTCAAATAAAATATATGATACCTAATTTGAATTACAAAATCTTTCAAAATTGCATATTACTTATTTCTCATAGAAACGCAGGTAAAATAACTCGAACGGACAATACTATCGATAGAAAAATATACATCACTAGCACACGCTCACATTGACAGATCAAAAATCGTCACGCATTTTCGGGTTGTCAGGTGGTCTATACGACAATATATATTATAAGACTTTTGTATGAAACCTATACCATAGGTTTCATACAAAAGTCCTGTTTGATTCACACGAGCGTAATTTTGTGAGTCATGATTTGTATGAAAAGATATTTACGCGACCGAAATTCTGCGACTCACAACTCACAAATTACGCTCGTTTGACTTCACCCTGATTAATCCTGGTTTAGGTTGAAGGTGAAGGTGGTAGCTGATGTTGTTTTTAGAATTTATATCTATCGCATTCGTAAAGTAGTTAAAAAATCCTTCTTGCGTATACAATCACCCAATGTATTGTTCTTGTCTGTCGAGCAACTTTTCTAACTTGTCTAATATAACAAAGTGTAACTTCAACTGCGTACTCGTATTACTACCCTCCTAATATAAACCTTCGCTGGACTTCTGCGAATATTTCAAGACTATTAGCCAAATCTAACTTACAACATTTTAAATACATTTTTATTTATTTAGAAGAGATGCATATGTAGAGTGTAGATCTTCATTAGTGAAGAGGTTACAGTTCATTTGAGACATAACACGATTTAATCTTGACATATATCTCAACCATAGAGGAGTTGCTGCCAAATTTCTAACTTTCTACGAATCTCGCGCCCTAAACATGAATGTGTGATACAAGTGATGTTTGCTGAACATCTAGGTGTTCAAATAATGATTGTCGTGTACAAACAGTCAAACAGACGTCCATTTTTTGTGCAAACAGAAACTCCGAGTGGATGATAGTTTAAAATGGAGCCCACCGAACGGTTATCGAGAGAAAACGCTTCACACCTAGTAGGCTTCTTATTAAGACCATCCCCCGAGCAAACGACAAGGTCGTCCTTGACCATACATTTGACGTGTTGCCGAGATCGCACAAAAATCAAATTTTTTTACTTAGTTCAAAAATGATCTAAAACAAATTAAAACGGGGCATATGTAGTTGATGAAATTGTATTTCTATTGTCGTGTGTTTCAAATAAACGTAATTTGTAAATACTAGGGAGATGCTGAAAGTATGCTTCAATTTTAATAAATTGGTATTACTTTGGAAGCTAATATCATGAGTATAATAAACAAAAATAGAAAATTTAAAACGGAGGAAGGAATGTTGATATACTGAAGATTATTGCTGTATTTTTATTATAACTTTGTAGCTTTCAAATTATGAGTTTATAAGGCTCTAAATACGGTAAATTACGGAATCTCCGTAGAGGAAGGGCCTTAAGGACCGGTGGAAAAATTCTTGTAGGTCAACTTTTCTACGCAATTAAGAAAAATAACGTAGAGTATATTTTATATGACAGACAGACCGACGTCTGTCTGTCTGTTATCTGCCTATCTTTAACCTCTTCACGCTTGAACCGCTAAACCTATTTTGATGTTATTTGGTAAGCAGATACTTGGTGTCCTAACAAAGGACAAGGAATACTTTTTATCCCAGAAAATGTACTGTTCCCGCACGACAAACGAATATTGACGCAACGGAGTTGCGGGCTTCATCTAGATCATAAATAAAACAATAGAAGAATACGGAATTAGTTGATGGTGAGAGCACAGTGTGACTTACAAGTGAAACATGAATGAACGAAACGAATAAAGAGTAACAGAGACTGTCAACATGTCAACTTCACACTCAAACAATAGCTTTTTGTATCAGACAACTGACAAGATAGAGGAGGCGCTGAGTGGAGTTTAGTATGCAAAATATGAACACATTCTGTGAATAGGATTGAAATCGGAAAAGTATGCAGATTTTGAATGTTGCCAGCAGCCACCCAGTGTAAAAAATAAACAAAACCTTCAAGAAGAGAGCGTATTCCCTCTTAAAAGGTCGGCAACGCACCTGCAGCTCTTCTGGTGTTGCGAGTGTCCATGGGCGACGGTTGCTTTCCATCAGGTGACACGTTTGCTTGTTTGCCCCCTTATTTCATTAAAAAAAAAACTTGTGGTACTCGGGGACTGCCAACGAGTGTTAGGTTTATTTTCGTTACGGAATTTCTTGATTCGGTAGCTGCACTCAAAGCCCGCGATCAAAGCTATGCAATAGCTTAAAATGGATCATAATGACTCCTGGCTAGATTCAAAATCCTAATCGGCATGCTTTTCTGAGTTAAACTCCATTTAAGTAATGCGTCACTCACATTTTCACATCACAACTCCAGTCAGCGCCTGCTCTAAGGTGTAGGTGTATACGCGAGGATGAAAGAACAAGTTCACGAGTTGTCACGCCTTTTACAAAAGAAAGTGTATATTTTAAATTTTATGATACAGTTTAACCCAGATAGTGTTAATCGCTATTCTAAAGCTCCATTATAAACGTTTAATTGATTTACTCGTATAGCGGTGAGAGGTTTGTCTGGGCCCACGTGATGACAAATAAGTCTAGCAGATCTATAACGTTTTAGGTTAGACCAGGGGTTCCCAATCTTTTTCAGCCTGCGGCGCAGTTACACGTATAATATTTTGTCACGGCGCCCTACTCTACCTTAATATTAGAAAAATACACAAATAAAATACCTTTAATGTTTATAGTTAGGTTAAGCGGGTGAATAGATATTTACAAATATTATTTAATCATCTACCAGCTTTACATAATTAATATTATAATTTAATTCTTTAATTTTTGTGGTTTGGAATAATGATGAAGGATCGACTCACGGCGCGGCGCGCGGCGGCGCCCCTCTTGCCTTTCCACGGAACCCCTTTTTTTTAACGCAGGGGAAGCCCATCATGGGTGCCCCGGGTTTGGTATGTGCCTCAGTATTGAAGCACCCCGGGGGTATGTGAGACTCCTACTCACTGCGGTTCGCCTTCAGCCGTATAGAGGAGGGATATCCCGGATCTAACAAACACAGGACTCCCTCCACGACTGGCCGGTCTACCTCAGACCGGACTTCCACCAAAGTAAGGGAACGCTTAGACAAAAGCGTTCCCCTCGGCGCCGGGACTAAAAAAGCCGGGCAGGTTCCCTCCACGGAACCCCTGGGTTCACATTAGACAGACATTAGACAAGCCATTCTAATGCTTAAGTATTCGCTTAGTATCCGCTGTGCTGACTTTGGGATTAGATATTAAATTGTATAATGAAACAAATCAACAAATTCACAAATAAACGTAGGCTCAGTGTCCACCGAACTCTTTTCAAATCCGGAAAAAGAAATTAGCAATTTACGATAAAACTAGATGGCACCCGCGACTATGTTGCGTAGAAATTCGTTTTTTCCGGAATAAAATGAATACTATGTGGCTTATGTGCTTTCCGGGACTCACGATGTGCCCATCCAGATTTGAGCAAAATAGGTTCGGCGGTTGCACGTTAAGGGCGTTCCGTCCGGAGATTCCGTAATTGACCGTATTTAAAACCTTATAAACTCATAATCTGAAAACTACAAAGTTATAATAAAAATACAGCAATAATCTTCAGTATATCAACATTCCTTTTGTCGTTTTAAATTTTCTATTTTTGTTTCTTATACTCATGATATCAGCTTCCAAAGTAATACCAATTTGTTAAAATTCAAGCATACATTCAGCATCTCCTTAGGATTTACAAATTACTTTTATTTGAAACTCACGCTAATAGATCGACAATATCATAAACTACATATTCGCCGTTTTAAATTTTTTTTAGGACAATTTTGAACCAAGATAAGTAAAAATAATAGGGTTTTGGCGCGATCTCGGCAACGCGGTGAATGTATGGCCAAGATCGTTTGCTCGGGGGACGACCTTAAGAGATAACCGACAAAGAAATAGACGGAAAGGTACGCTTTTGCATTGATTTATAACATTACTATGAATATTAAAAAGTATAGGTATTAGGATTATTGTAAGACTGACTTTGTATCATGTTATTACGTATGTAGTTATATCCTGTTTGCTGCGTAAAAGTTAAACGAGCGATGAAAATAATTAAATAATTATTAAACCATTCACTTGTCATCACTAAAATCATTTGTTTCAAAACTTATAATGACTTTGTCAACAATGTAACTAACTTATATAATGATTGATGCACAACTTCGAGCGAATAATCAATCATAATCTGCTTAACCATTTTCAATTATCTTCGGGTTAATAACGGATGAATTGTTAAGAGTCCGTACATACGAAATTTTGCCGATGAATACGACATTGCAAAGGTTCGCTACAGAAATGTTAATAGGTTTTTTCCCCTTATTAGACTCAAATATATATATATTAATTATTAGATTTAAAATATATTTAAGCGCGGAAAGCCGACTCGAGCCTTGCGGCGAGTAATTTAATGTGAAATTTAGGTTGTTTTGAATCGTGTTTTAAGGCACAATTTGTTTTTTTTTTCTTTTTTCTCGATTAGTATAGAATTTTATATACAGATTATTTCTGTCGTTTTCTTTTTATGAATTACAGCTCCAAGTTGCCGAAATTAACAGCAATTCTTTGCCCATTTTCTCTAAAATTTTGCCGAGTTACATATTTTTTTACTCAACTATTTCATATTCAAGTGGTAAAAAGTAATTCCAATAAAATAATCGGCAAATTTCGTTGTTGACTTGTTTAAACTTGTTTAAAAACTGTGACATCAATGTTTTAGACCATGATGACATCGTAGTACGTACATATTTTTGTAGTGCCAAATATGTTAGTTTCTAAACTAAACACACATAGGCCGAAGTTACGCAGCGTAAATTCCGCATGATTACGCCCGTAATGTATTTTAAATTACCGACGACACACCGTCGTCTTCCGTCCGTATTTTGTATGCGTTTGACATTGTGGACGTAATTTACGCCGCGTAACTTCGGGCTGATGTGTTTAAAAACTTAGTCTATGTTTTAGGTTAAGGCTGGAGACTATAATATGTGTCCTATTATATTTTATTTATTATAAATTAAAAAAAAATATTTATTTTTATCTCACGGTGTAACCGCCAAACGCGCGCTCGGGCAGACGCATGCATATACATATATAAATCGAGCCCAAATAGCGATTTCCATATCTTTTAAAATAAAAATGACGTCATATTTATGGCTAAACATACTCTATACAGGGTGTAACAAAAATAAGTGATAATACTTAAGGGTATGTACGTGTTCCTTGTAGATAGTTCACTGTGAAAGTAGCAGCGCTGAAAGACCAACATTTTTTTTTCACTTTTGTATGGGGAAACTCGTGACGCTCGGGCCCTTGCCCATACAAAAGTGAAAAAAAAAATTGTCTTTCAGCGCTGCTACTTTCGCAGTGAAATCTCTACAAGGAACACGTACATTTTTGTTACACACGGTATAAATAAATAATGTACTTATGCGATTGTACCAAATACCAACGACTTACCAGAGCCATTATCCCATCATCTCAGGGCTTGACCTTCCAGTACTTATATAATTATATTTGATCAAACACGGATCATATTGGCTCATTACTCTATCAAAAGTGACAGCCCAAAGACCTTACACATCAAATCTTCTAATTATCTTCAATCCACGATCTACACCAGTGTTTTTCAACCTTTTTTTATGATGGTACGAAAAAAAATCTCTTTGTAATCTTATTCTTAAATCATGTGTTGTGTTATCACTTATCATATTCTATGAATATCCTTGAGTTTAAATTCTCCTACGTAACATATAAATTATTATCAATTTTACAAATAGTCCTCTCGACCTCTCGCGACCTTCTACAGAAGCTTCACGACCCCCAAGAGGATCGCGACCCACAAGTTGAGGAACACTAATCTACACCAATTTTAAACTTTTGATCAATCAAACATAAAGTTATTTGACGCCTGTCTAGCTCTTTGTACACAAGACAGAAGTTGAATGATGCATGAGGCAGCTTTCGGCAGCTTGACTATAGCCTCAATAGCCTTCTGTGAGTTCAATATAAAAAAGATTTAAACAAAAGTCGAAGAAAGTATTCACAAAATGTTTATAAATAACGTCAATCAACTACTTAAAAATAAATTGGCATAATTCTTATAGGTAATGCCTTATCGCCGTAATAATAAACGAAGAATTAGACAGAGAAAACATAATCCATTTTGCTACAGTTGTTCGTCAAAAGGCTTTCCAATATTAGGATTCCGTACCCAAAGAGTAAAAACGGGACCCTATTACTAAGACTTCGTTGTCTGTCCGTCTGTCTGTCACCAGGCTGTAACTCGAGAACGGTAATAGCTAGAGAGTTGAAATTTTCACAGAATGTATCTGTTGCCGCTATAACAACAAATACTAAAAACAAAATAAAATTAATATTTAAGGGGGGTTACCATACAACAAACGTGATATTTTTGGCCTTTTTTGCTCTATATCAATAATGGCAATAAGTAGTTACTTAACTTTTGCACAAAATCCTTAGTTATATGTGTACTTTGATATTTAATAATAATATTTAAATAAAATTAAAAATTAATATATCCCATACAAAAAACACAATTTTTGGCCTATTTTTGCTCTATAATGGTACGGAACCCTTCTTGCGCGAGTCCGACTCGCACTTGGCCGATTATGTATTTATAACAGCGACACCAACATGTATAGTCTTAGGGTGAAGCCAAACAAGCGTTATTTGTGAGTTGTGAGTCGCAGAATTTCGGTCGCGTAAATATCTGACTCACAAAATTACGCTCGTGTAAATCAAACAAGACTTTTGTATGAAACCGAATGCAGCAGAATTTCTGCCAGCCGAAATTCTGCGACTCACAAGTCATAACTCACAAATTACGCTCGTTTGGCTTCACCCTTATAGCGGGTTTCAATTATTCCAGTACGCTGGATTACTGGATTGGAATAATGTAAACCGGCATAATTTTTATTTATTACAACTTTATAAGCCTTATAGGTGTTTTCATTGCAATAAATTAAGCGTAACCACAGAATATATAGCGTAACTCAGAATCAAAGAACTGTGTTTATGCATAATATAAAGTAGCTTAAGGAATTAAGGGTATCCAATTTAATTTCACTGAGGTTTGATATATAGTGTCAATAAATTATGTGAGAGCTGAAGCGTAACCACTTAAAACTGTTTTTGTATTTACGAGGGCTGCCTTTTAAGTTGTGTCGTTTGTAAATTTCCCGCGATCATTGAAAAAAAAAACCATATAGGATTTTAATCTCCTTGTAATTAGATTTCAAAAACAAAATATTTTTTTTAGATTGCTTGAATAGTCTTTTTGTATCGTCCATTCAAAGGTGACAAGTCGGTTGTGAAAATGGAAATGTTAAAGAGAAATTTTCGTGCGATAATTTTTTACAACTTATGAAGGGGATTATCGCGACTTTAGCGTATCAAGGAGATCACTTCTGTGTTTAGTGATGCAGTACCATGTCTTAGGATTATAAAACGCTTGTATTTAGAAGTTTAAAGTGGAAACCCTAGCCTTGGTGACCAGCCATGTGAAGGTCGTCCAAAAACCGCCATAACGCAAGAGAATATCGAAGCCGTTCGGCAGCTTATCCTCGAAGACTGTCATGTGATGTACCGTGAAATAGAGGCATCCGTGTGCATTTCAGGGACCACTGTCTTAAAAATCCTGCACGAAAAACTTCGAGTAAAAATGTTAATTTCTCGTTAGATACCTAAGTGCTTAGAGACGTCCAAAAAACAGCCCGTGTTAGTTTTTGTCGCAAAACTCTGCAATGATTCAACCGAGGAGAGTCAAAGCACGTTTATAAATTGGTCAATAGTGACGGGTGTTCGATATATGCTTATTATCCAAAATGTGAGCAGCAGTCAACTGTCTGGGTCTTCTAGAATGAGGCAAAATTGACAAAAGTCATGGGCTTACTGAGCACTTCAAAAAAATGTTTGCTTCCATTGTGGCAAAGGGTGGTCACATCGTCACTATAGTACTAGAAGATTGTAAAACGGTTACTGCAAACTGGTATACCACAGCTTGTTTGCCATGAGCCATCACCGAATTTCTAAAAAAACAATTCAAGGCGTCGAATGATCCTGACCCTGACAATGCATGTTCGCACATCGCCGGTCAAACAAAGGTGTATTTGTGAACCCAAAACGTTGAAATTTTAGATTCATTTGCCTTAAAGCCCTGACTTGAACCCTAAGGATTTTATAATGTTCCACAAAATTAAGCAAAGTTTTCGTGGTCAACGTTTCAGCTCACCTGAAGAAACTGTTTACGTGTACAAATCGGGCATTTTGACTACCCCACTTCGGAGTGAAATAAATGTTTTAAAAACTGGTTTGAACGCCTGCAAAATCATATTAAATATCGCAGAGAATTCTTAAAAACACAATAAATGATGATAATCAGTATTTATTTCAAACGACACGACTTAAAAGGCAGCTCTCGTATTAACCCCATATATTACTTCGCAGAGAATTCTTAAAAACACAATAAATGGTGATAATCTATTAGATTGTCAGTATTTATTTCAAACGACACGACTTAAAAGGCAGCCCTCGTATTAACCCCATATATTACTCGAGAAATATTTAACGATTCCATTATTTTGACAGTGCGCTCATTTTTTTGCAATGAGAAAAATAATTATCTATCCTTCGACAAATCTCAAAAACTAAGATGATGCCCGCAACTCCGTTGCGCCAAAATTCGTTTGTCGCGCAGGAACTGTACATTTTTTCCGGGATAAAAAGTATCCTATGTCCTTTACTGGGACTCAAAGTATCTCCATACCAAATAACGAAATCGGTTCAGCGGTTTGGGCGTGAAGAAAGTTACCTTCGTATTACAAACTACGTCTAGAATTTAAGTGGGATTTTCTTCATCCAGATTAGTTGTAACGTAGGTGCGAAACCTGTCCAATGCTTGAGGTCTTCCATGACGCACAACACGTATTTCAGTCAATCTGGTTACAATGTTACAAATCTGATACGTTGCTCTACATTCGTAGTTGCCGTTTCTTAGGCCGGCCGCATACACACGTTTTCCGTATGCGATTCCCGAATTCGTTTTCCGTATTCGGAATGCATAGAATCAGTAGGAAATACATTAACTGCCGCACACGTTCGTTTTCCTTCGTATACGAAACGGATTCCGCACGAACGTGTTCGCTAGTCTCTCGGAATTTCGAATACGAAAAACAAATTCAAAAATCGAATACGGAAACGGGCGTGTGCAACTAGCCTTAATCATAACCCGTTTTCTGTCAGTCTGTTACCTCTTCCTATTTAAACGGCTGAAGCGATTAAGATGAAAGATATGGATATCTTCATACCTCCATCTTTGAGAGATGAGAAAGGACATATTAAGTTTTAGTACGGTTCCCGCGCCATAAATAAATTTCGATGTAACGAAGTTGAGGGGGACATCTAACACTTTTTTTTTTTCAAAACATTCTAAAATTAAAAAAGAAATCCCCAAGATGATATTTTCTCTCCAATATCTATTGATCTCGATTGTTGAATAGGTGACAAGAAAACGCTATCTAATAAAGTTCATGACAACTGACGCGCATAATAAATTTACGCTGGTTTCATTGTTAGTAAGGTGCTAGGAGGTGTTAAATCAAAATGGCTGAACAAATCTCACGCACCCGCCACTGTGCATATTTACTGGAATCATCTGAGACCACTTTAGGTTAAATAGGTACAACGTTTGAACTTCTCAGATTCTGTTTAGCACTAGCTAACTTTTAGACTCTTTTTAGCGCGTCTAGACACATTGACTTATCGCTTTTGCTTTTACACGAAAAACTGTGAAAAGAATGGTTTTGGAATATTGCTCAACATGTACAATAATTTAAGGTAAAAAAGTGTATTTTTTTTAACAAATTGTGATAAATAAAAATTGCTTTGCTTCTATATTATAGATTTGACAAAAATCTTTTCAGCATGTCTACACTCTACATGTTGCCAGCTCCCGACGTCCGACGAGAAAAAAAAAATTTGTGACTCGTTTCGCAGTTTGCACCATAGCTCTTCCTCAGTCGTATCACATGAGAATCGCCTATTGTATCAACTTAGCACCTATTTGTGCGTTCTCTGAATAGCAATACGCTTTCACAGATCATTGGCAATAACATGTAATATAGAAATTTGCGGGTTCCCGATACAAGGTCACGCCTCCCGACTTTCCGTCTAGCCACATACAGTGAAGCTTCGCACATCGTTACGAATCGCAGCGGGACGGGCTGCATTTTATACTTTTTATGAACTTACTTAGTCATACAACTTGTAGACTCCGTATTTTCAGTAATCCATACTAATATTATAAATCGAAAGTGTGTATGTCTGTCTGTCTATTACCTCTTCAAGCTTAAGCCGCAGAACCATTTTTGCTGTAATTTTTATGGAGATATTTTGAGAAAGGGCAAAGGATACTTTTTAATCTCAGAAAAATATACGGTTTCAGCGAGATAAACGAATTTTGGCGAAACGGAGTTGCGAGCGGCATCTAGTTCTACTATTTTAAAGAAGAACTACTTCCAATGTACTATTAGAGAAGTTGATTCATACACAGATGGTGGACCTAGATAATTTGGTCGCGTTATGTCAAACCCAGCTAACAGATCTTAACCAATATGGAATTGACATAATCCGACCACGTATACCTACGTAGTCGGTAGTCCCGCCAACTACCTATGAATAAATTTCTTCAAAGTACGGTCTGTCATTACAAATTTCCGTGTTGCCTGAACCACTCTCACCCGCGCCGCAACTCGGTAACTGGCCTGTACGTACGAGTATCTTAGATAACATTTTCTCAAGCTTTGATCATACCGCTTTGATGAGAAATTCAAAGAAGTACGTGAAATAAAACAGCCAAACACACTGCACACTTTATTCATTTATTAATTGCTTCTCACTTTATAATTCACGTTGCCACAATTAACTCACTGTTCTCACTTGCATACACTATTTAACACTGTTAAACTTTTATTGTTAAACACTAGTACACTAGAGACACGACTTCCATAAATTTCAGGATGAAAAGAACCTCAGTTTGTGGTGAAGCAGGAACTTTTATAGTATTTCCCCCTCACTTTTCCCTCCAACGATCTGTTACCGGATATGACATTCCAATATCATTTAAATTCAATATTTCCCAACACTTGTTCCAAAAATCGTTACTCATGTCAAAATAACTTTACAGAATAAATTATGATTTATAATATACACGTACAAAACAATTATACATTCTTAGTTAATTTCAATTTTAATAAGTATAACTTCCTGTTAAATTATTTACACAATAACCAACAAATCTTTATAAATAATTATACTAAAATCAATAAAATATCTAATGCAATTTATTTGTTTTAAAAATAAAATTAAACATTTATTTTAGGATATAATTATGAAAATTATTGATTAAAATTAAAAATCATATGACTTGAAGCTATAAAAATGTTGTAAAATGTCAGTCAATAATATAAATAAATTTCATAAATCTAACATACGGCACCCATAAAGACAAATTTCTCTTTGGAAAAAAATATATTTTAGTAGAGCAGATATGTCTAAAGTCTAAACTCTACCAAAGACAGAGACACTTTAATTTTTTTTATTAAATAAGGGGGCAAACGAGCAAACGGGTCACCTGATGGTAAGCAACTACCGTCGCCCATGGACACTCGCAACATCAGAAGAGCTGCAGGCGCGTTGCCGGCCTTTTAAGAGGGAATACGCTCTCTTCTTGAAGGCTTGCAGGTCGTATAGGTCCGGAAATACTGCTGGTGACAGTTCGTTCCAGAGTTTTACAGTGCGCGGCAGAAAGTTACGCGAAAAACGCACTGTGGAAGACTGTACTCATCAAGGTGATGAGGATGGTATGTTTTTCGCGTGGGACGATGGCGAAAAGTTGCAGGCTGTATGATTCCGAACAATTCCTCAGAGCACTGCCCGTGATACAACCGATAGAGGATGCAGAGTGAAGCTACATCTCGGCGTAAATCCAAGGGGTCCAAGCTGTTTGAAACACTATAACAGTCAACAATTCGAGCGGCCCTTCGTTGGACTCATCAGACCTTGGATCAAAGGGCGCTTCTAAATTTTCATATATTTTTTGACACATGAAACATCTATGGTTAGGGTATAAACATTTAAAACAAGATTTACATTACCGATCAAAAATCAATTTTGATCATAATATGGGACAAACACGGAAGAAGCCACATTAAAATTTTCAACTGCATTTTTCAAAACAAAGTTAGGCCTGCTGCTGGGGGTTAAAAATTAAGAGGACAGAACATTCGTACATTGCATTCAGTAAGGGTGAAGCCTAACGAGCGTAATTTGTGAGTTGTGAGTAGCAGAATTTCTGCTGCGTTAATATCTTTTCATACAAATCATGACCCATAAAATTACGCTCCTGTGAAACAGTTTTTCACACGAGCGTAATTTTATGGGTCATGATTTGTATGAAAAGATATTTACGCAGCAGAATTTTGCCGAACCGAAATTCTGCGACTCACAACTCACAAGTTACGCTCGTTTGGCTTCGCCCTAAGAAGCTAAGAACGTTATCTCTGACTGTACATTTGATGATTTATGTATTTAAAGGTCAGAACTCAGATGTTCCTTCAATTACAAAGTATTATGGTCATCGGTCAGTCCATGGTCAAACGGTGGCAATGAGTACAGTTGTTAACACCATTGTTTACTTCATGAAAGAAACGTTTAAACCAGCCATTCTCAAAGTGTGCTGCGTGGAGTCCTGGGGCATTCGGTGATAAATCACAGTCGACAATAAAGTTGTGCTATACCTAATTAGTGTACAGACACACACAAATTACTTGTGTGTCCATCCAAGTGTACCATCTGTAATTCTTTAACACCGCTATGGCCTATGACAATATGTGGAAACTTTAATGAAGTAAATGTTTACATAAGCGACTTAATTGCAAAACAATATCTGCTAGTTAGTTACTTTGTAAATGCATACACATGACAGAAAATCATGATTGAGTAGCCGTCTATAATCTACACTCTACGTAAGGTACTATTATGTATTCTGTGACTCTACAGAAGCCTTTCCCAAAGTGAGCGATATTACGCCCCCTTGTGGGCGCTGTAGGTCTGAAAGGGGGCGGTGTGGGACCCAGAAAAATGAGGGCGTTGTGAAGAAGCTTGGGGGGTGATTTATTTCATCAGGATGCATTTTAAATTGAAACAATGGGGGCGGTAAAATATAATTTGTTCTTAAGGTGGGCAGTAGACAAAATAAGTTTGGGAACCTCTGTTCTACAGCATGGACAATCTACGTCGATGAACACGAATATTCCCCTCTATATTTACGTAATCACTTGTTATCTATCATAGGCCCACATAGGATCATAACTACTGTACCCATAATAAGCTTGGCTTACCATACAGTATTTCAAAGTTAATTTATACCTAAAACTAGGCCAAATCACAATTGATGATAGAATTAAATCTACTTTATAATGTTTTGTATCGTACTGAGCGATTATGACATAATAAGTAAAAAGAAAGCTCATTTAAATATCTAAACCATAACCGATTACATAACGCACGGGCAAATATTCAAGAAAATACAAAATAATTACTGATTACATCAGAAAAGTTTTACTTTCGTTGCGTACAATTTTAATGGACATTTAAATATGTAATAACAATAAAGTTATTCAGTGACTAATTGTATAGCATACATTATTCAAAACATCGAGTAGTTGACATCATTAACTACTGTAAAGTAGTCTAGTACTAATATTGTACAGCTTGTGGTGTAGCCGCCAAACCGCGCGTTCGGGTGGTCACATACAGGGTGTAACAAAACATAGTGATAATACTTTAGGGTGTATATGTGTTCCTCATAAGGAGTTCACGCTGAAAGAGCAAAATTTTTTTTGGGATTTGTATGGGCAAGCGCCCCAGCGTCAAGAGTTTCCTCATATTATTAAAAATTTGGTCTTTCTGATCAGCACTATAAAAATATAAAAATTTTGCCTTTTCTGCTCAGCACTGCTACTTTTACAGTGAACTGTATACACGGAACTCATACACACCACTTTTATCACTTAGTTTTGTGACATCCTGTATAAATCGAGCCTTAAGCCTTGAGAGCTTTGTGTACAAAGGTAAACTTTAAGTTGCTGCAAACGAATCAGCTTTGTAACAAATTGTTTTGTTTTCGCTGTAGTAGCTCTCACTAGGAGGCAGAACGGAGTGTGAAACTCGAAAGGTCCATAGATATATTATTCAGTTTATTCATTGAATCAACAGTGTTGCAGTGTGTATTGAAGTGAATAACTATTTACTGTCGATTGTAAGACCGAGCCGGGACCGCCCACAGAAATAACCGAGCATGAGACGGGAACTGGAAACCAACTGTGCATGCGCATGTCACTTCCTGGGGCCTCCAAGGTATGAGTACCTCGAATGTCGCAACTGACATAATGTGTTCGTACTTCAAATTGAGAAGAAAGGATAGGCCCTCAGATAGTATCCAACCGAAGCTGCGGTTTCTGTCACCTTTAGACCGGCCGCACATTATCCGAAATTGCTGATCAGAAAAATTCTGACGCCTACCGGAACGCACTCTGTTCATACATTTTGTTATAGACCCCGCATACTATCAGAATTCTGACGTGTCAAAATGCATGAGCGGGGCGGGGCGTTCGAATTTTTCTTTCAGAATTCGGATAATGTGCAGCCGGGCTTAGTCAAAATAATCACTTACTCATGACTATGTCCATAATTAATTGGCAACTCCGTTTGCACAGAGTACTGTAATTTTTACCTTGACAAATACTATGATCTCAAATTATTTTTACATTTCAATTAATTCAAAAGTAAAAATTTTAATCCATGAAGCGATATATGCGATGAGTTGACATACAGATACATTAACTGTACTTTATTTACATTTGCTGCTTATTTGATTCAGGGGGTCCGTGAAAACTGTCCTTGATTTCCTAGGGGTCCGGCTTAAAAGTTGGCAAACACTGATTTAAAGCATTCAGATACAGCAAATTCTATATAAAAATTGATGTAACGGAAAAATATCCCCAAATTATGGGTACAAATTATATTTCACCTCTGGCAGATTACAGGTACGAAAAATGGATCACCTTGTAGGAGACCCAAAGGCAAAAATATCTTTAAACGGATAATAATAATATTTTGTTCTCATAATGAGGGGATATTATGGTACAAAACTACGTACCTACATTTAAGCATAATAATTACTATGCAGTGTTACAGTGAGACAAATATGACATTTTACAGCTAAATCCGTATTGGGTCTTTCCAGTTTGCCCTTCACTTCCAAACCTTGACCTTATTAAAACGTGAATAGGGTTTTTTATGATATTTGCAGTATCTATTTTTCTTTTCGATAGTGTATTTGCCTTTATGGAATTAAAATGATTGTTGCTAGATAATGTAGCGAAAACATCGTTTAGCGCGCGGGAACCGGAAATGAAATGAAACAAGAAAAAACCCTCTTGTCAATATTTTAATTACTTTGTCTTTTTTTTCCTCCTCATCTTCGACGCCTAATAAACTCATAGTGACAAGTGACTATGCGTGTAGTTCAAGATTAATGAATCTATTTAACTAGTCAATGCCGATCATTAATAACGCGAGAAGACAACAGTTCGCCCAGTTTCTAAATAGAAACCTCTCTCTAAGTCTTCCTGCCTATAGAATAACGAATACGACTAAGTTAAAGTTACGAGTAGATTAAAAGAATTTAGGGTACTTTTCTGGGATACAGTATGAAATAGATGAAAAAGCATGAATTATAGAATCAAAGATCATCATCACGGATCATTATTGACAGACGGTAATACGATATTATTAAATCAAAATTGACAAAATTGTCCAGTTTGGCGAAAGGATCAAAGTTGTACGCAGCCTACGAATAATAAAATTTATTATTCGTAGTCCATTAAGTTCGCAGGTCCTCTACATAATATGAAATATATTACACAATTATCTCATAATATCTGTCATAATCATAGATATAAAACTATTATCTTCACCTTTATGAAGTCATCAGTATATCGTTAAACTGTAAACAGACATACAATAGAACAAGTATGTCATGTCAGCGTTGCATGACTGATAGCCGTAACTCTTGTTTATTGTCTATGCTCTGTTTCAGATGCATTAACCGATATTATAACATTGTTGAAGAAAAATCCTAAATCCTAACGTACCTTACTTAGACTTTAATGTAGTCAAGCTAAACTCCGAAAAGCCGTTTAGTCTCAGAAACGATCAAGAATAACCCAGGGCCACACTTTCATTATTTTGTAAAGGCTGAAAGTTCATCTGTATATGAGGTAAGAACCCCATTAGAGGCTATAACGACCAGCAACTATAGAGTTTAGGTCGCGGTTACTTTAGAGTTTAGAAGATCCGGTTCCGTGGGGTCTACCTATCCTTCGATAAAATATAAAGCTTATTACCCGACTACGGCGAAGCAAAAAGGAGGGTTATGATTTTGACCTGTATGTATGTATGTATGTATGTGGGTATGGATGTTTGTCTGTTCCCTCGTAACTTTAAAACTACTTGTCCTATTTAGACAAATGAGGTGTTATTGGAAGCGTCTTAATTGTCCGCTGGTTATAGGCTACATAACTTTACGTAAAATTGACTATAGCGCCATCTAGGGCACTTAAAGTATAGAACAAAAATTTTTTTCCTGACTATGTTGTGTTGGGTATCAAATGAAAGAACTTTGTAAGCACATTTCAAATATATAAATTTTATTAGGTATTTTTCCCTCGGGTTTGCTTGCAATCACCTGATTATTGCATGAATTCATGATATCACTTCAATACAATATGAAACAACAATTAATTATATATACCTTCACCCTCGGCTGGATCTTGGGGGGGCTAAGAAATTTATCGAGCGAATCTTAGCCCCAAATAATTGAAATAAAAATAAAGTTTAAAAAACTAAAACCCGACTACTAAAACGCGCTCTAAAAAGTACGAAACAAGAAAATAGTTTATAGGGATATGGAAATGTTTAAAGGATAGCCGTGGTCGTATGCCACCTACAATTATAGCAAAACAGATTCATTATTATAGATAATAAACGGGCATACATACGACCACGGCTATCCTTTAAACATTTCCATATCCCTATAAACTATTTTCTTGTTTCGTACTTTTTAGAGCGCGTTTTAGTAGTCGGGTTTTATTTATATTGTTTTCTTCGGGATAACTGTAGAAATCTCGTCTTCTGAAAGTCAGACTGCAGCTGGCTGGGTTAGGATTTTTATTCTTTTATATAAGATGTTTGTGTAAACACCGTTGTCCTTGAAACCATCAAATGAGCCCGTCAAAATGAACAACTTTTTCTATGAGAACAATGCTGGGAATTAAAAAAAATCTGTCTTCATACTCATACAAACTGCCAATCCGGGCATCCGTATGGGTATAAAGACGGCATTTTTTTTTTGAGTTCCCAGCATTGTTCTCATAGAAAAAGTTGTTCATTTTGACGGGATCATTTGATGGTTTCAAAGACAACGGTGTTTACACAAACACACTGTATATAAAATTCTCGTGTCACCATGTTAGTTACCGTACTCCGTCGAAACGGCTTTACCAATTTTTACCAAATTTTATGGCTACTTTTATGTTGATAAGTGCATTTGTTGAATAAATAATAGTAAATTATTACAACTCGAGACTGACGGCGACCATTGTTTGTACGACGGGATAAGAGTGGACGAGTTGCCATGATGCCATACTTATTTAGTCACTTCAATAAACTAATAATGGGCGAAATACTTTATATTATATGGCAAAACAACGTTTGCCGGGACAGCAAGTAGGACTGTATTATGTCGATTTCTTCTCTGAAATCTGATTGATTCTGAGTCCCGGGAAAGGCAATGTTTTTATCAGGGAAAATTAAAGGTTTTTGCGGAATAAACGATTTCCTTCGAGAGCAAAGTTGCGGGTAATGTACAGACGTAATGTTTTACATAACGTACCACGTAAGGAATTAATATTATCTTTATTATAATCTGTGTTATGATTAACTATTATAATATTAAAACATTTTTTTATAGTTTAGACTTTAGACGGAAACGCAATCGGCCTTGATATTAATAATAAAGGTGACCGGAAACCAACTTTTCCTTAATTTGGTAAATAGGAATAAAATTATTCTTAAAATCACAGTTGAATAACCGACATTTAAAATAAAGTTTTGTTTTGTTGCCTGTAGTTTTGACAGTAGAAACATCCATTAAAATGTCGTTTCCCACCTAATTCATTTTTAAAATTGTCATTTTTAAGTAAAAACATCTTTAGCGGCGTTGGGTACTTTTTTGCGGACGGGTAGAATTTTTGTAACCGAATCGAATTCGTAAGACGGAGGGCAAAAAGACGGTCGGCGCGTCGCGGTAGGAGAGAAAGTTATATCCCCCTCCCTTTCTATAGGGCAGGGGTTCCCAAACTTTTTCAGCCCGCGTAGCACTTACAAGTCAATCTTTTGTCACGGCGCCCTTTTTTTTTGAGACTGAGATTGCTGTTGCGCATGCCGGAGGGTTTGGGGACAACTTCCCCGGGTATGTAGGACTCGCTGCGGCCGCAAAGATGGTGAATTGAGCGCAGTCCTACCCACTAAAACCCGTCTATACTCTTCCACTCGTCGCACGCAGGATTGCGAGAACGCGCGAGCTTCCTTTCCGCGGCTCTGCGTGCGTGTGCCTGCTTGTCACCAGCAGGCCCTCCTCGAGCCCATACTGGCTCTGTGGCCATACAGAGGCCCTTCCAGGGCTTGTGTAGGCCTGACACTTTGGTGTCGCGATCGGGGACTCGGTGCAATGGCGGCGGCATCCTCCATACCGCCGCCCCGAGCTCCCTGGCTAAGGTGTTAGACGCTGTGGTCATTTGGGTTGACCCGTCTTCGCCTTAGCCTACTTCTGCGAAGAGGGTTGAGCGCCTCCCTCTCTCTTAGGGAGATCGCACACGTCACACTTTTTGTGTGATCGAGTCTGCGGCTTCCATACAGACTGATGGCGCGCGCCATGCAGATTGTATGTAAGCCGCAGACTCTATCACACAAAAAGTGTGACGTGTGCGATCTCCCTTATACGCTCGGCCTCCTCTTTTGTTGAGATGACGGAAAGCGGTGGAGGATTTCGCTCACGAGAGCGAAATCCTCCACCGCTTTCCACTCTTGTTCGCCGCTCAACATTGCACGAAACAGTGCCGGCAGTGAAAGGTCCGGTCCGATGGCAGCACTGAGTGCCGCACGTTGTACTATCCAAGAGGGACACGCCGTGATGGTATGTTCGGCCGTGTCCCTGTCACAGTCACAGTGGTGACATCGCGTGGTTTTTTCTCGACTAACGATCTCGCACAGGTACCGACCGAAGCAGCCATGCCCGGTCAGCATCTGTGTGAGTCGGAAGGAGAGCGCGCCGGTCCTCCTTGTCAACCACTGTTTCAGCACTGATCGAATGGCCTGCACCAGATTTACGCTAACTTGAGGCTCTTGCAGCCTTTCCTCCCATAGTTCTAAAATAAACACGTTTTATGATTATATTTAGGTAAAGCAAGTAAATAATAAACAAAATATATTTAATCATCTGCCTGCTTTACATAATTCATATTATAATTTTATTTTATAATTATTGTGGTTATGGATAATGATGGAGGATTGACTCACGGGCCACGGCGCTCCTCCTGGCTTTCCGCGGCGCACCAGGGCGCCGCGGCGCACAGTTTGGAAACCCCTGCTATAGGGCGTCGAAAATGCTTCACACTTCTACCGGCCTAAGATACGCAAACGAAAAAAATTTTGTCTAAGTACATGTTTTCTCGATGTTTGATGGTTTGTCTCTTCATCTCTATTGACATACACTTTTTCTCGTGTAGATCTGTCGTGAAAATCTATCAACATAATGTCCAAAAAATGATTTTGACATTATGTCGATATCGACAGTATAACTACACACGAGAGTGAGATAATATCTCGTTGTACGCGCATGCTAGACGCAATGAAATACAAACCCGTTGTTTTCTCACTACCCTGCGTTATCATTCTGTATTCGGTACACGATTTAGGGAAAGTGGTACTTTCTTTCATTGAGCAATATAACTTCATCAAGATTAGCAGGACATGTCAACGTCTACTTCGCGATACATATCACCAGCGTGTTTGGCCTCTAAAACAGTGGAACCCCGTTACGAGTTCACATTCAAACTGTCTTGAATTGGGACCAGTTTTGGTACTTTGATAAAAATGGTATGTTTGATACAATTTAGAGGCTTAGCTGTAGCGATTTTGGTTTCTGAGAATTATCTTAAGGACATTATTTAATCAACTGTGTTGTTCATTGGTATTTGGTATGGTATACAAGTTGTAACAAAACTAAGTGACAATACTTTAGGGTGTGTATGTGTTCCTTATATAGGGTTCACTGTGAAAGTAGTAGCGCTGAAAAAGCAAAAAAAAAGTGATTTGTATGGGCAAGCGCCATACAAAGGTGAAAAAAAGTTACTCTTTAAGCACTGTTACTTTTACAGTGCACTCTATAATATAGGGGTTCACATTACACACCCTAAAGTATTATCACTTAGTTTTGTTATTGGCACATTATACAGGTATAGTTCTTGCAATCTACGAGTGCGCGTCGCCTTTATTTGTAGTTGAAAATGTGAATAGACATTTTCGTTCGTGTGCGTAGGCGTACCCGACGGAGCAGTCAGTAGCGAGCGAGCCATGTACGCGTGTATAGATATGGTCACTCACACAACTAAGGGCGACGCGCACTCGTAGATTGCAAGAACTATATAATGTGCCAATAAAAAACTAGTGAATAGAAAAGCTGCAAAAACCTCAGTAGAGTATGCGTCTTATAATATCCCCCTGTAATAGTTAAACGTTGTTTGCCTTTGCAAAATACACTCGATAGACAAAAAAATTATTTCCAAAATATAAATGTTTAAATTGATGAGACAGTTCCATGGCCCTATTTCTAATATAAATATTATATGACAAAACATTTAAGTACCTACCGCAGTCTTACTACAAAAGATTTAAACACTGAGGAAAATTCAGACAAAATGGTATCAAAACAACTATTCAACAGATGTTTAATCTTTTGGGGCAAGACCGTTATTACTTATTATTTAACCAACTTTCTGCTAAAGAAAAATAAAAAGGCAAACATTGCTACGGCCGCTACGGCGTACGCCTACGACGCGACGCGAGTCGCGACTCGCGACACGCTCTTCGCAGCAACTTCAATTTTTGCGCGATATAAAAGGTATAAAAGATTTCAACGGCGGTAGAGCTCGCAATTTATTAGAACGAAGTTCCTTATCGCGCGTTCGGCGTAAAGAAGGCTCAACAGAACGATATTTGACCTTGATTTGACCTCGACACTTTTGACGTGATAACGTCTTATAATTCGATATGGGGTGCGCGCACGAAAAACATGACAGTTCATGCAGCGTTACCTCGCTCTGAGGCGTTCCATTTAAGGCTTGAAGTGCAAGTGAGAGCGCGGAACGAGCGACAAGGAAGCACAATCGGCCTTTGCGTTCGGCAGCGTTCGACATCCGTCTCTCTCCTAAGTCCTACTTGAGTGAGCGATGCGTCTGCGTGGACAGCTGCTATATATACTATAGTACATTTGGATGTTTTTTAAAGAAAGCGAAAAGTAAAGTATTGCCGCCGCGTGGACGCGATGCCAACAAGACGCTGACGTAAGTGCTGCAATTGTCGATATCTTGCTACTCGAAGTTGGTAGTGAGGTAACACTTGTAGTAACTATTGTTTTGGTTTGCAGTTCAAAGCCCAATGTACATATACACGCCCTAAAGTAAGACTTTGTTTTGGTACTTAATCTGTATCTTAACAGTCACTACATTTCTCGATGACACAATCTTGTCATAATACCGGAGTCTGAAGTTTTTTTGACAGAAATTTATTTTTTGACGAGATAACGTCTTATATTTCGATATGGGGTGCGCGCCCGAAAAACATGACACAATGAAAAAAAAATGAACGTGACAACGTCATACGTTGTCACGTTCAACTATCGTCAGTAAACCGACTTTACAGACAACCGATTTTTTTTTATTAGTACCTGCATGGTAGGGGCAGAGAGCGTTGATAGTAATCAACGCTCTCTGCCCCTACCATGCAGTATATATATAGTACATACAGTATATAGCATTCCATGTGTGATGTGAGTATACTAGATGGCGTTTTTTGAGAATAAACAGCGACGCGTTGTTAGTATTCTTGGGCGTCAATAGATGGCGTTTATTAAATAATTTTTTGAGCGTATATGTAAGTATGCAGGTTTTTTAACATAAAAAATAACTTCGTTCCATTCGGGTGTCCATTGATACCTCTCAAGTTTTCTCTGATTTTTGTCTCAAGAAAATGACAATTATGTATTTTACCAACAAATAAAGAAAATAAGTAAATGAAAAAACCAAAACATGTTTGAAACAAGTAGGTATAATCAAATTCAACTGTTTTTTGAACAGATTTTTGAACTCTTTAAAACAATAGTGGAGTCAACTTAGGTTAATGCCTTATATAAGTTTAATGACTTTTCTTTGTTTTTTACACACACATTACATGTTTAATGCAGCTCATTTCAATTTCTCACAAATTATGTAGTTTAAAAATGTAATGTGCCGTGAGTGAATTTGAAATTTTCGAGCTATACATAATTTCACACAGAAATCTGTACGTCGAAAATATCCTATACTAGATATCCCCGTGAACTTCGTGTCACTTATAAACCTTCCCTGGACTTCCACGATCATTTTAAAACTAAAATTTGTCATAATATGTACCTATAGCCGTTATCGAGTTATAGCGTTACTAACACAATTGAATATGTCTGTTTCCGGAACTCAAATCATATTGATCATCCATACCCATACAGATCGGTTTAACTGTTGAAGCGGTACTAGGTAGTAGGTACACAGATAGGAATTAGGAACACCTATTAGTACAGACAAATACAAATAAATTAAACCATCAAGAAAAGTAACAAACTTCGAAGGATAACATGTAAGTTATTTTTAAAATATTAAAATCTGTGGTCGTTAGTAGGCCACAGCGCGAGGTAAACTGCATTCGTCACATAGATACGAATTAACTCAAAACGACTGTGTTTATGTTATATAACAGAATAATAATGTGTCCTTATCCTTTTGAAGTCGATCGTTAATTTAGTTTGACCTTCTCATGCTCATTAGTTTTGAGAAACGATCAAAATAAAGAGGGCTACAGTTTGACAAGGCTTTAAATGAATATGCTAATGATGTAACGCTGGTGATAAAGGAGGACTGTCAAAAATGACGTTTTTGTATGATAGAAGCGTTAGTTCCTTTTCTCGCCACGTTCATAAACAGCCTTGTCGAACTGTATGACTATGTAGTATGTACACTACGGATACTGATACTCCCTGATACTGGAAAATGATAAAAAAATACGTGTGTAACTCAAACTGCCGCGGTAAAGCTATTGCCTAGCATTTTTTATCAACTGCAATTATAATTTCCAAAAATGTACGGTACCCTCGCGATAAACTAATTTTGGAGCAACCGAGTTGCGGGCGTTATCTAGAAACTCATCAACCAACTACCCATTACTCAATAAAAAAAAAAAGTTAAGGTCGGACCGATCATCCTTGCTTTTCCCCTTCAGATCACGACTACGATTAGCTTCAAAAGTCACGAGGCATCCGCTTATAATAAGTAATAGTTGTATCAATTAATACCGACGTTTTCCTCCCGCGGACTTAATAGAGTTACTTACATTTATAATACAATTGATGTGTCAGATTTTAATCAGTTTTGATCGCCTACATTAGGGGCCTCTCTACGTTGGGTCATTATTGATAATCATCATAGCGAAGCTGTCTGTAGTAATGTACTTGCAGTGTACATGGCTAAACTTATTTGTAAAACCTTTTTAATTTTTATATGATTTTGCACAACTCTTTATATTATCCTCGCAACCTTGCAAGGACCTTGCCTGCTTCATACTATCGAAGAAATTGATTTAAAGCTAGATGGCGGACCAATGTTATTTGAACTTCTCTGACAGTACAATCGACATCGAACATGGGAAATGAAAGATGATTTGTCTACACGTTCGTATAATTACTTGTTTTGGTCCATCTTGGGCCAATGTAGAGAGGACGGTTAAGAGATTAATGAATTCATTGGCTCACTAACACAAGTCTCGGTTACTAATAAACGTTTCTTAAAACATTGTGTGCAACGAGGCCTTCTTCTGATAGATCTAATCAATAGCTACCTAACACCGAAATAATTAAGACAATAGTGCAATTACAGATTTACGATTCATGCCAAAGATACTGATTATTATTAGTTTAACTTATGAAAAAATAATAGAAATGCCAATCAACATGAGAATCGAATTGAGAAGGTACAAGAATAGGGCTCCAGCGATTTAAGATTGCAAAATAAACCGACTTCTTCGGGATTTAAAAGACTTTCTAGATAACAAACCAATTAAAGATAAAACGTTAGTTTCATAAATTTTGCTTGATTAAGTTTTAAGCTAACACTCTTTCAAAGAATATAACATTCAGCCTTTACATAAGTGTTGAGTGATGAGTTTCTTTCAACATTCATTTCCGCTTTTTAACCACAGTTTATCTGTTTAACAGCGTTGTTGGTAGGTTCAAATTTAGACTATAGTCAACTATAGTCAATATGAAAACTTATGTCAAAAACTAAACCGGACTATGGGCCTGTTTCACCACTTCCTAATAAGGTGCCGGATAGGCACTCCTCCATAACTTATTAGACAGATGCTCCATACCATAATATGATCTGTCAAGTTAAGTGGTGGATAGCCTACAGACCCAGAGAAACAGACCCATAGTCTTTATTGTAAATATAGCAACAAGTAAAGGCTTACTACAACAACTCTTTTATGCTCTATCATAATATCTGCGTGCAGCGTGCTACAACTTAATAAGTACGTTTACAAATAAGGTATTGATTATTAACTATATTTACTTCGGAGCTGTAAAAATAGAATTTAATAACGCGGTAGCAGCTTAGATACCGTTATCAAAAATGTCAAGATTTCGTTAATTGCCGACTTTTATTTATTTAATAGCCGTGGGTGCACTTAAGGCATTTAAAACGCGCCGCTACGCTCGGAGAGAAATTGGAATTTTCAATATATAGAAATAATGTAATAAAATTTTTAAGAATCTTCAATTCCACACAAATCATACAGAGTATGAAAACTAGTTATAAGTTAACTACAAACTCTTGTAATTTTTTTATAAGCCATTTTAGGAATAAATTTACATACATAGTTGCAAAAACTTAATATACGTTCAGATTTAGAAGCATTCCTATAAGAATGGATGCGTTGCCAAAATCCAACTCAGTCATCTTGTAAAAATATGTCACTTGAATGATATTTTTTACACCCATACACTTGTTATGTCATCCAAATATGATTTTGCATTTATGTCTGAAATGGAAACTAATTAAGTACAGGTGGAATTATAGACTTTTAATAAATAT
The DNA here is from genome assembly GCA_937595015.1 of Polyommatus icarus. NCBI lineage: Eukaryota > Metazoa > Arthropoda > Insecta > Lepidoptera > Lycaenidae > Polyommatus > Polyommatus icarus. Next base: position 18,693,736 of record OW569327.1, on the reverse strand, counting down.
ATTAATAATGGCAAGTTTGACAACAAAGTGCCATAGATTTTTGTAGACCGGTGAAGTAGCGTATTTTAATTTTATCAAAGCTTTTATAATATCGTCTGTTGTGTGGTAAATGGTTATGGCAAATAATCCCATCAATCCCCAAGCGGCACCCGGCTGTCACATAATAATTGAAAATCTATTGTGTCTGCGATTCCCACGATCGAGGTATTAGTAGTAACTAGCTTGATTTAAAAAGCAATTCAGAATCCAGTATTCCTCAAAAAGTCATTTATTAGTTGGTATAAGTACTACATAGTTTGAGAAACTTAGTGCCAACCCACACGTACCACAACCACACGACATCGCAACGACAAAATGTCGGCGAGCTGTGGTTACGTGTGAATGGTGTCGCTGCAGCATTTTGTGGTTGCGTTGTGGTACCGACAAAATGACGCCGGCCAGTGGTTGCGATGTGGTTGCGACGTGATTGCGTCGTGTGCAAGTCGAACTATTGTAGTTCGACTGTAGTTCGACTCCGGCTTTTAATATAGCGTCGCGACATTTTAGTAAAATAAAATCGGCCAAGTGCGAGTCAGACTCGCGCACGAAGGGTTCAGTACTGTTATAGAGCGAAAGTAGGGAAAAAATGTGTTTTTTGTATAGAAGCCCCCCTTAATTATTTATTTTAATTATATCATCAACAATGATATTCTACTTATACAGATCTGTTACGTTCATACCTACTATTTTCCGGTTTAAATCTCTTCCGAACAACATTGACAAATTTGACAGATAAGTGAAACAAAAGATACGAAATGCCATTTACATAAAAGAGACAGACTAAATAAAAGACGACCCAATTGGGTCGTATTTGCATTTTGCAGTAACATATCCTCTTTGAGTTTTTTAATAATATATCATTGATTATCAAATATTAAAGTATACATATAATAGGGGTGTATACTTTTTTTGGGAAATATATTAATTTTACAGGTGTACATATTTTGTTTGAGCTAAAAATAAATACACTCTTATTTCAATTTAAAAAACCACTTATTAAATTTCGTTTTAAAATTTCCCGCTAAAAGCTAAAGTTCATCATGGCGTCGCTATGACGTCACGGTCCTCCAAACAACAAAAATATTTGTATGAGTTTGACGTCGAAATGTCACTGTCACACAAAATGTTTTGGAGATCGTGACGTCACATCCTGTAATGGCTGTTTACGATCACGTGATATTACGGATTAAATATTTACTTTTTAATAAATAGAATAAAAAATATTAGAAAGTTTATGAGTAAAAATATGTCATTTTCGGTAATTCTATAGTACAAACTCTCAAAAAAACAATAATTTGTAGTATATTTCGTTCACTGTCTACACCCCTATTGAGGATTTTGTGAAAATTTCAAGTGTTCGTCTCGTTTGTTGTATGGGAACCCCTTAAATATTAACTTTATATTGTTTTTAGTATTTGTTGTTATAGCGGCGACAGATATACATAATCTGTGAAAATTTCAGAAGTCTAGCTATAGCGGTTCTTGAGATACAGCCTGGAGACAGACAGACAGACGGACAGACATCGAAGTCTTAGTAATAGGGTCCCGTTTTTACCCTTTGGGTACGGGACCCTAAAAAAACATAATAATAAGAGCGCGGGCGGCGTGTCGTTGCATCGACGCAACGTTGTGGTTGCGATGTGGTTGCGATGTGGTTGCGACGTGGTTGCGATGTGGTCGGTATTTTACAAGTGGTCGACAACGACTGCAAAATGTGGTACGTGTGAATGGTCCAGTTCATTTACAATACGAAATATACGCCCGACCACGTCGTGTGTTTGTCGTGTGGTTGCGGTTGTCGTGTGGTTGTGGTACGTGTGGGTTGGCCCTTAAGGGGCCGGGTACCCTCGAAATTCTCATACATACGTAATACCAAAATCATTTTGTCATACGAAAATATTTAACATGTTTGAGCTTTATTTTTCAGCTTATAATAGTAATTATCTACGTTCCTGCACAAAAATTTACTTCAAAATATTTAAACACAAAAAAAAATTGTTTACAATTTTTTTTAGTATGAGATGATGATGAGATTTTCGTATGAGAAAATGATTTTGGTATTACGTATGTATGAGAAATTCCAAGGGTACCCGGCCTCTTAAGTCCATACTCCATAAATAAGTCTTGACTGTGTACTCGATTAAAAAGGAAATCTTCATCTATTTGGACCATGACTTGTTTCTCACTCAAATGGCAAGGTCAGTAAACTCTTTTGTGTCCTTACATTTTAGATACAATAAAACACAATGCATACTGATTACTGATAGATACTATTTTACACTATGTAACATCTACAAAATATGTAATAGAAACCAATTTCCACAAGATGCAGTATTGTCTTAATTGTCACCAATGCGCAAAGCTGCACTTGCTATATTATTCCACGGGGACACTCTACTTTTTCGAAAAAACTTCCTCCTTTTTGGAAGTCTGTTAGTAAAATATAGTAGTACGTGTTAACGTGTCTTGTAAAACTTACATTTAAAATAAAAGCACTAAATTTTTTTAAACCCTAATTTAACATGTAAGTTTTTGCGTGAAACTTTAAAAATTTGTAACAAAACATCCATCCAAAACTTTCACACTAAAGTAATAAGATTTTAAACTAGGTTTAAATCCAAGCCTAGAGTTAAAAAGCGGATTAAAATCTAGGACAAGACCATCATTAGGTCGATGACTGCATACGGTGCAAATGTTTGTTGATTACATCCTAAATGTCTGTTTTTTAATTAAACAAAGATTATAACAGTAACTGAGTTACATAAATACATTTGTGAGTTGTACATATTATCCATTGCAGAACTGAGTGTAAAATTAGCTCCAGTGATATTACGCTTACAGGAGGTGGCAGAAAGCCTACTTTTCTGTCACAGTCTGCTGTTTTGTGCAGGGATTAATTTGAAGACATGAGTGGAAGAAGCAGGTAAGTAACAGTTGAAAAATTTTCGGTTTCTGCATAAATGGAGGATTTAGGGCCGGGATTTCAATTATTTGAAATATAAGAGAAAAAATTAGTAATTGTCCTTATATTATAAAATTATAGTTTTTTTTGGTTCTTCCACTCACGTCTTCAATTAATAATAACTCCCCACACCGGTTTCGGTGACGGTGGCCGATTTCATTGAAACCAAGGCCAGTTACGCAGGAGTAACTTTAACGTCTTCAATTACTATTAAAATAAAAGAGTACTGTTCTTTTGATATCTCTTTAGTCTTTACCCACCAGATAAAAACAGTATCTCGGAGGTACACAATAATAACTCTACTTCTTTAAAATAAATAGGAAATAAATAGGCTTCTTTGCAAGGGGATAGACAATTTCTTTAAAAGGGACAAGATTTTCACCTCTGTTTTACATTTGTTTGCGCTTACGCACACTATACCTCAGAAATACAGAATTAAAATTTAGTTATAACTTCGATAGGTTTAAGACGTCCTAATTTATGTCAGACAATATTCTCCTTCGTGTAACTATAAACAAAAAATAGTAAAAGAAACAAAACAAAAATATTTACTTTCTGGTATAGCACTCATCCGCGAGTGCTCTCCCACTCTGTCTTGACACATGTAGAGCGAATCGCACCCCAATAAACGCCAGGATCACCAACATAGTCACAACACTGCACTTCACTCTTCCAAACAACAGTACTATTATCGATATCAAACTATCGATAGTTAAGACACTATTTTATCGACGTCCAATTTATTGTTTTGCACAAAAAGATTTAACAGTACCTTTTATCGATATCAAAGTAGTAGTAGGGTAGTTCGCGCGGTTTGCTTATATCAAACTGGCAACACTAGTTATAATCTTCTAGAGCAAAGGATTCGTATCCAAGTCTCAAAAAAGTAAAAAAAAAACTCTTCCAAGTAGGGTTGTACTTGCGATACGCGTATCGATAAACTGTTTAGGGTTGTGCAGGACTCGGTGTGAGAGCGAAAGTGCGCGCGAGTCGCGTGCGGCCGGTAGACTGGCGCGGTCCTCGGCCGCTCACGTAACTTGGATTAATTCAATTTACATAGAGATAAGTCACATTGACCCAGAACGGTATCAGTCGGCGGGCCGTCGTCGAGCTGGCGACACGTTACCCGACTGCGGAAGGGGGGTTATGTTTTCTATGTATGTGTAATATAAATATGTTTGATGTTTCTAACATCTATATATTCTATGGTAAGGCCAATGGGTATATGGCCTAAACTTGGCAGATATCATACCGTCTTTTTCGTAGGAGTTGAGGACACTGTGTACATTACAGTAACTTCCTCATTAAAAAAAAAGACGGGTTGCACTCCGGGAGTGCCGACAGAAGTGAAAACTTGATTATTAACGTTATGCATTTTTTAACCCATTTTTTATGAAAATCGATTATTAAAAATTCTTTTTTTTTTTTAATTAATCGAAACCTTTACAATCGATTAAATTTTTAACCCATTTTTTATGAAATCTATTTTAAAAAAAACGTTTTTTTTTAATTAATCGAAACCTTTACAATTAATTCGAGTTCGACACAAAACCGTCTTACGGTTTTTCCAAGGTTTTTCGATCAGCACGAGAATCTGACGCGAGTTTCACAGTTTTTACCCATCCCACAAAAGTGCTCAACGCCGCTAAAGAAGTTTTCACTTCAAAAAATCCTGAGTGCCTATAAGCGTGATATCAAAAGTTAAATAACCCTGAAAACCCTATTACTCTACTTAGGCATTTGATAAACAAAGCATTGCATACAAAGGAATGACAAACCTTTTAATTTTCCGGTATTTTCCACACTTAATTTGGTAGCCATTGTGTAATGTAATATCAGAAGTGAATTTAATTCTACTTTTCTGTCTGATAAGACAGTAGAATTTCAAAAGTGAAATTGTTAGAAGAGGTTAAACAAACATTTGTAGAGCGATTGCCGATTGGCCAATTTATTTCAGTTAAAATATTATAACCTATAACAGCTTTAAGCATTCATTTATGTAGAGTCTTAAATGTAGAGCCCAGCCTCAACTCACGTCTACATAAATCACGCAAACTTGGAAGCTTTACATGCAATAAATTTTCATTACAACAATCACAAGAACAATATTTCAAAACTTTTGTCAAAACAACAATTATTTCGGCCTGCCTTGTCAATTTTCGTTTACAAATAAAGTCATAATAAGCTATATCTGTGGGCAAAAGAGCTATAAAGGACAATTTAGGCTCCTCGCTGACAATATATTGCTATAATTAAATAATACCATGCTAATTACTGTGACCTATGGCTCGACCCTCACTGAGAATGTTAAGGGCACCGCCGGCGTCTTGCTCCATATATGGTCATATAATTTGGGGTGCGCTTGGGAACAATTACAGGTGGGTGATCAACAATTCTTTAAAATGCCATATATGGTAATTTTTCATTTCGAGTCAGGCGGTATTTGAATGGAATCCTTTGAAATTTGAGATGTGGATAGAGTAATTAAGCAACTGTCGCAAATATTTTTTAAACGAGATTTCTTTTTCGGTTATTAAAAAATGCGAGTTTTTTTTTTTCATGTAGGGCCAAAGCCAGCTGTCATGCTCTGCACAAATTTTTAAGTAGCTTTGAAGGCTATGTATATAAAAGAATTGTTGTAACTTAAAATGCGTTTTAAAATCAAATAAATTTGTTAACACTGATTATAATTGTTCCGAAAAACTATTCCAAAGCATATTACCATTATTAATTTAAAGCAATAAATAATAATTCAGACTTAGAAATCGACAACAGCGGACACAGGGGTCCCCAAGGTGTGCGCCGCGGCGGCGCCCAGGCAAAAGGAGCGCTGTGAGTCAACCCTCTATCATTATCCGGAACCACAAGTATTATATAAAATGAAAATTATAATATTATGTAAAGCAGGCACTAGGTAGATCATTTAATAATTATGATTTACCTGCTTAACTTAACTGTAAACATTAATGGTGCTTATCACTAGCAGGCCCTCCTCGAGCCCATACAGGATCCGTGGCCAAACAGAGGCCCTTCCAGGGCTTGTTTTTGCAGGGTTTGACACTTTGGTGTCGCGATGCGCGATGATATATATATATATATATATATATATATATATATATATATATATATATATATATATATATATATAGGCCCTCCTCGAGCCCATATATATATATATATATATATCATCGCGCATCGCGACACCAAAGTGTCAAACCCTGCAAAAACAAGCCCTGGAAGGGCCTCTGTTTGGCCACGGATCCTGTATGGGCTCGAGGAGGGCCTGCTAGTGATAAGCACCATTAATGTTTACAGTTAAGTTAAGCAGGTAAATCATAATTATTAAATGATCTACCTAGTGCCTGCTTTACACGCGTTCTCGCAATCCTGCGTGCGAAGAGAGGAAGAGTATAGACGGGTTTTAGTGGGTAGGGCTGCGGTCAATTCACCATCTTTACGGCCGCAGCGAGTCCTACCCGGGGGAGTGTCCCCAAACCCTCCGGCATGCGCAACACCATTCCACGTCTCAAAAAAAAAAAAGGTAGAGTAGGGCGCTGCGCCGCCGTGACAAAATATTGCCACGTGTAACTGCGCCGCAGGTTGAAAAAGATTGGGAACCCCTGAGACACTAATAATAATCAGTTACTAAATATTTCTGTCTAAAATTTCTAGAAAGTAATTTAAAAGAAACCAAATATCGAAATGTATTTTATTGATATTTATTACATACTAATCGGTCGTCGTTGGAGACCATAAAACTTTTATAACCAGCTATATTTTTTGAATAATTTGTTTTGAATTCGAAACTAGTTTTTATTTAGGCCAATTCTGAGAACAATGATAGAATGCAAATAAAGCCTACCTGCAGTATGTCTACGTCACAGTCTAATAGCCTAAACATTACCTTGATATCTTAAATTTTAGCCTGATTTAGGCTGTAGGTATCTAATATACTTATTATATCTATACTTATTATAAAACAAAGTCGCTTTTTTTTCCCTCATGTCCCTTTGTTCCCTTTAATCTTTAAAACTACGCAACGGATTTTGATGATTCTTTCAGTGTTAGATAGCCCATTTATCGAGGAATTATAATATAATATATATATATATATATATATATATATATATATATATATATATATATATATATATATATATATCCCTCGAGGCCCTCCTCGAGCCCATATATATATATATATATATCATCGCGCATCGCGACACCAAAGTGTCAAACCCTGCAAAAACAAGCCCTGGAAGGGCCTCTGTTTGGCCACGGATCCTGTATGGGCTCGAGGAGGGCCTGCTAGTGATAAGCACCATTAATGTTTACAGTTAAGTTAAGCAGGTAAATCATAATTATTAAATGATCTACCTAGTGCCTGCTTTACACGCGTTCTCGCAATCCTGCGTGCGAAGAGAGGAAGAGTATAGACGGGTTTTAGTGGGTAGGGCTGCGGTCAATTCACCATCTTTACGGCCGCAGCGAGTCCTACCCGGGGGAGTGTCCCCAAACCCTCCGGCATGCGCAACACCATTCCACGTCTCAAAAAAAAAAAAGGTAGAGTAGGGCGCTGCGCCGCCGTGACAAAATATTGCCACGTGTAACTGCGCCGCAGGTTGAAAAAGATTGGGAACCCCTGAGACACTAATAATAATCAGTTACTAAATATTTCTGTCTAAAATTTCTAGAAAGTAATTTAAAAGAAACCAAATATCGAAATGTATTTTATTGATATTTATTACATACTAATCGGTCGTCGTTGGAGACCATAAAACTTTTATAACCAGCTATATTTTTTGAATAATTTGTTTTGAATTCGAAACTAGTTTTTATTTAGGCCAATTCTGAGAACAATGATAGAATGCAAATAAAGCCTACCTGCAGTATGTCTACGTCACAGTCTAATAGCCTAAACATTACCTTGATATCTTAAATTTTAGCCTGATTTAGGCTGTAGGTATCTAATATACTTATTATATCTATACTTATTATAAAACAAAGTCGCTTTTTTTTCCCTCATGTCCCTTTGTTCCCTTTAATCTTTAAAACTACGCAACGGATTTTGATGATTCTTTCAGTGTTAGATAGCCCATTTATCGAGGAAGGTTATAGGCTATATTTTATCACGATGACACTAATAGGAGTGAAGAAATAGAGGAAAATGTGGAAAAAACGGGGAAAATTATTTGTAAGGGCTAACTTGAATGCGCTAATCTCAGGAACTACTAATCCGATTTGCCAAATTCTTTCAGTGTTAGATAGCCCATTTATTGGGGAAGGCTATAGCCTTCCCCAATAAATGGGCTATCTGCCTATAGGCATATTTTTTTCAGTGGCTATATATTTTATACCCGCGCGACGCCGGGGCGGGTCGCTAGTATTATATATAACACATAAAAATAAAATAAATCTAAGGTATTACAGGTTACCTTTAATTCATAAGAACGAGTTCTTTTATCTTTATTTAAACATAAGATGTACTAAAATAAATTAGAAATGTGACTCCAAAGTTGAAGAAACTTGAAGATTCGCAATACATAATTTTTAATCCGTAATTACGAGTAAAGTACAAAAATATCAACACAGGTAGCAATTTCACCAGTTTTTCGAAGTGTGAAAGTAACGAGTATCTTCGCAATAATTTGCTACATTTTATTCGAAGGAGCTGGCATCGAACCCGTTATACCGGAAGGAATAGTAACTGTATCAATTTTGTGGCACAGATCCTTTCTCCTTTCCACTTTCATCGCTAAAGCCTTGTTTTGTAGAGCATTGAATATAAATGTCCTTATTAAGTCTAATAACAACATAGTACAGCTATTTTTATGACTATTTCTAACCGTCGAAAAATGTCTAAGAGCCAGTCCACACGGCGCGTTGCGTCAGCGTTGCGTCGACGCAGCGCTGCCGCTGTGTTGTTTTACATACAAATAGCCAAGGTGTTCACACGGCACGCTGCGTCATCGCAACGCACACATGACAGACAGCACTCAGCATACAGCAGCCTCCGAGACGAAGCGGGAGGGGGTGTTGGGTGACGCCTTGATAATTTGGCTGTAGCGTCATGGATTTTTCTCACTAAAGCTAAGAAATTAAAGTTCATTGTCAGTATTCATCATGTCTTTGTCTTTGAATTACCCATAGCATAACACGATTGGTCAACTTTTATAACACAGAGTAATCAATCAAAAAGACCTCTGTAAAAAAAGGAATTCCTATTTTGCCAACAGAGGAGAGTGATTTAAGCTTCCAAAATTTGTACATAGATTGGTTCAAGCATACAATTTAATTTGCCCATAGCTTACATGAAATGTTTTTATGGTTTTTTAATTACGCGACAAAAACCATTTTGTCGCTACGCCCTTTCCATTTTTTGCTGTTCCATTGCTTGTTTTCAATTTCTGCTTCTATGAGAGGCCGGCAACAAGCAATCTATAACATATCCAACACGGTTTTTTATTTTAACGCGGCGTCACCTTAAGACTGTTTCGTAATAACGCGCTGCGCTTCGCAGCGCCCGAGTTGCCGGCTATCCGCCAAAATGTTTGCGTTACGACGGCGCAACGCAACGCAACGCGCCGTGTGGACTGGCTCTAAGGCGATCTTGAACGCGTTTTTTAAGCAAATTTTAATTACCGACTCTTTTGTAGGTTAAAAAAATATTTTGAAGAATATTAAATGCTCATAAACAAAAGAAGGCAAGGTTAGGAGCGAGGTTGCATTAATATTCTGTAAAGGTTTTATGTTGCTTGTGTTTTCTACAAGACAGTATCTCTGCCCTTCGTAAAAAAAGCATATAATTTTTAGATCGAACTGCCCTTTTCAATACTGGTGTTTTTGCGGTGAGTAAAACTATTAAACAGTATCGAAAACAATAGTAATTGTTCACTTTCACTGACAAATCGAAGATATCCAATCACTATCCAATAACGCCAGCAAAGTATTATTTTTTTTGTATTTTTTTCTGTACTTGATTGGAAGGTAAACGATCTCTTTATTATTGTTGCATCGAGAATTGGACTTTACTTTTGTCAGTGATACAAATATAGCCCGGTCTAATTAGACGCAAAAAAATCGAAGTCTCGGAATAATTCGCATAGAGCTGAAAATTGGTAGAGACGTTAAATACACCATTACAAATAAAACCTCAGAAGTCCCCGGCGATCCTCCTTGTGCAAAATTTTTTATTCAAGGTCAAAGGTATAAAAATGAGATTTTTCGTGTTTTTTCCAAACTATACATTTTATCACAAAGATAAGTATGACAAGAGTGTAGATCATAGAATTCTCTACAAAAAATATTCAAACACTTTTTTCATACGACTCACCATTCCTTATAAATGGCGGGCTCAAAGTTTGGGAAAATCATATCTATGCTTAAATTATAAAGTTAAAGAATTTGTGGAACTACTGCTTGGAATTGAAAAATTAGTTTTTTGACGGATAGTCTTATTTATCGAGGGAGACTTGAGCAATATAACATCACGTTGGCACCAATAGGAGCAAAGAAACAGAGGAAAATGGGTAAAAACGGGGAAAATTATTTGAAAGAGCTTATCTCACAAATGGCTGAAGCTTTTTTTATCTTATTTGGCACAGACATAAAGTAGACTACGAGGAAGGACATAGTCTATTTTGATTCTCGGGAAAATGTACGGTTTCCGTGAAATACATAAATAACAGGGCGGAGCGGAACTTCTAGTACTACAACATACGAGGGCTCTTCTCAGCCAAACATACTTCTGCGTGACTTACCAAATCTAAATTTTTCGAGTCACGAAAAGTAACAGTACGCTTGCAAGTCACTCAGAAGTATGTCAGACCGAGAATATTTCAACTTTTTCAAACAACCCTAGTATGTAGTACATACTAGATGTTAAGCGTGGCTCCGCCCGTGTTAATTATAAATTTCACGAAAACCGTAAATTTTCCTGAAAAACAAAATAGCCTATGTCTCTCCACGTAGCCTACTCTATGTATGTGCCAAATAACATAAAAATTGCTTCAGCCGTTTGTGAGATAAGCTCCTTCAAATAATTTTCCCCGTTTTTCCCCATTTTCCTCTGTTTCTTTGTTCCTATTGGTGGCAACGTGATGTTATAAAGTCTTCCTCGATAAATAAGACTATCCAACAAAAAACTAATTCTTCAATTCGAAGCTGTAGTTCCACAAATTCTTTAGCTTTATAATTTAAGCATAGATATGATTTTCCCAAACTTTAAGCCCGCCATTTATAAGGAATGGTAAGTCGTATGAAAAAGTGTCTGAATATTTTTTGTAGAGAATTCTATGATCTACACTCTTGTCATACTTATTTTTGTGATAAAATGTATAGTTTGGAAAAAACCAGGAAAAACCTCATTTTTATACCTTTGACCTTGAATAAAAATTTTTGCACAAGGAGGATCGCCGGGGACTTTTGAGGTTTTATTTGTAATGGTGTATTTAACGTCTCTACCAATTTTCAGCTCTATGCGAATTATTCCGAGGTCGAATGTTTAATTTTCCTGGAGTAATAATATTAGAACGCAATCGTCAAAAGCTCAATTGAAGACATGAGTGGATGAACCGGGTAACTAACATTTTACAACATAAGAATAGTTACTCATTTTTTTTTCTTATAATTTGAACAAACCCTGTATCTATATTTTATCATCTGGCTTATATATCTAGCTATACAAAGAATCATCGGAAAAAAATAATTCAAATCAAAAAACATTTTTTTTTCATATTATTTTCCCTGTCCTAAAACCTTCAATCCTCCATCCTCCAACCTCCAAATAAAGGTATAAATAAATAAATTAACTTATTAAAAAAACTCAGAAAATATCAATGTTATACCACACAGGGTATTAAAATCTTCAACTCCCCTTACGTCCCCTTAAGTCTATGTTAGACTTTCGTTCAGTTAGTTAAGTAGGGACCACAGTATTTAGCTAACTAAAGGCGTTTACGTAAGATGTAATAACCAGAGTTGTTTATAATGAGTGTTGATGAGCGGGCTCCGTGTTACAACACGAGGGTCACAGGTTCGACGCCTGACGGGATTTACGTAAGTTATACGTAGGAAGAGGCTGACTCGAATGATAACATGTTACATGACCCGCAGAAAACTAGCGTGAGGTATTTGTCGATCTTGAAGGCGGTATTTAAAACCGACTTCCAAAAAGGAGGAGGTTATGTGTTCGTATGTATATTTTTTTGTATGTTTATTTTATCAGGCCAGGCTGCAGCAGCGACTGGCGATTTTACGAAGAAAATAAAATACAGTTTTCTATTTTATGTCCCTCCGCGACTCGATCTTGGCAGTGCTAGATTTGGCCAAGTCAACTTTTATTCGATAATTTCGACCACGAACTCAAACATTAAAAAATTTATAGGAAGTGGTGTGGCTTTAAGCATCGCAAGCGCGATGTTACTTGGCGACGGCGCGATATTATATATTACGAGTATGTCAAATCCCATTAGAGCCAATACACATTATACACATTGCCTGTCGAATTGTCGAATAATAGTTGTCTAAATACCCAGTTTTTACGCTTTCCTAACTGCAAAGTGTGTTTATGGGCATTTTGTCCTCCTAAACAAGAGGCATGAACCAGGTGGCTGCGGTCAGGCTAAAAAGTGCCCCAAAATTATTTTTATTGAGCCTAACAGGTTGTGAAAGTCTGAATGTTTTGTAACTTATAAAATAGATAAAAAAAGAATAATGAAAAACTTAACAATATGTTAGCTAATATGGGTCTGATTGAAAAGAAACTACAAAAAGAATGAAGCAGACAGAATTCATGGTCATGATTCAAAGGCTGTTTAAGACGAAACAAAAGCACAAGACAATTACCAGTCAACAAGTAAGCAATTTAAATACAGTAATTAAATACACGATAAATTTAATAGAGTACAAAACTGAACCAAATACAAAATTCGCAGTCAAACAACAATAGAACGTCTCACGGTAAATAGTGATAACTCAAGAAACAGCAATTCCTACGTTACCATAGCAACCTCGGAGCAAAAGTCACTCTACTGGTTTCGGAGTTAGAAATTTAATGAAGCTCTGAGCTTGCTGGTGCCAGATGCTATAGGATCAGCTTTCCCGTATAAGTAGTCTCCTTCAATTACGAAGTAAATGGACCTGTAACGGACGTTTAGTAAATGCGCATTACATTTTAACATGGTTGCTTTATCACATTAATGATTGATCCTGAGTACTAACTCCAGGGTCAAATTGCATTTGGTAGTTTTGAAAAGATATCAGAAATGTTTTAAAATTGGATTAGCTTGCTTTAGCGCCATGTCACTTATGTCGTGTCCACACCTATATTTTTCCATATTTTTAACATCTTTGTCGAAACTACCCCGCACGACATTTGACTAAGTAGCTGGTTTTTAGTTTTTATCCCACAAATACTAAGCATAACGTGTCTTTGACTCATTAAATCCACACAATTAACATTGACACTTCAGCGAGAAGTTCATACAAACGCTGTATTCAGGTCAAAAATACAACAGCTTGTTTGCGTATAACAAAAGCTGACGAGCGAGCGAATTACTGAGTGACCTACTCAAAAGTATTACATTTTCGTTGCGTAACCGACGTCACTTCCGAGCGGACTTTCTCGATAGGTTTGTACCTATTTGCGGGTTACGTCACTTTGCCTCTTGGATTTTTTACCGGCTGACATCAATTGGCTACATCTTGTTATCAGTCACATTTTCTAGTTGACATGAACTAAATAGCTACATAATAATATGTTTAGCAACTAACTAGCAGACTAGTGTAGTAATACATTTTAGATACAAAATCAGGAGTCTGTGTCAAAATTTAAGTTAAGTAGATAATGATTCTAGGTAATGGATCGGAGCGAGTGCGGTCGTATAGGATCAAATTTTTGGAACTAATCTTCTTATAAAATACTAGCTGTCCCGGCAAACGTTCTTTGCCATATTAAATTGTCGGATCCATTGTAAAACATTCCAAAATCAACAACTACTAATAAATTAAAAATAAATTAAAAAAACATTGTTCAGCGGACAAAATTGTGAATCTAAACCATTCCCAGATCCCCTTGAACACACACAAAAAATTTCATCAAAATCGGTCCAGTCGTTTGAGAGAAGTTCAGTGACATACACACTCACAGAAGAATTATATATATTAAGATATAAAAATGGATTTTCAAATGTGTTAGTCGCGCTAAAACTCGAAAAGGCTGAACGCGATTGGGCTGATTTTAGTCTAGAAGTCCAGGGAAGGTTTTAAAGTGACACGAAGTTCACCGGAACAGCTAGTCAGACAATCTATACTAATATTATAAATGCGAAAGTATCTCTGTCTGTCTGTCTCGCTTTCACGCCAAAACTACTGAACCGATTGTAATGAAATTTTGTACACAGATAGTCTAAAGCCTGAGAAAGGACAAAGGCTACTTTTTAACTGGAAAAAAGGGGGTGAAAATGCGTAAATTTGGTCAAATTAAGTTAGTTCCAAAAATTTATAACAGATAGCGCTAAGAGTCGCCTACATCGCGCTATTGCTTGCTCATGCGTCTTTCTATAAGAGGTGATACCATGTTAACTTTGATTCTTCGATTCTTTCGATTGTTATCACGTTATTAAATAATTCACTACTCAGTACTTTTATCTATGCATAATGCAGTGACGTAACCTTAAACCTACCAATAATAAATAGTTAATGGGTAAAGCTAAAGTTGTGTAATGGGGGGGCTAAATAAGTTTTAATAAATAAAGTTTAATTTTAAAAAATTAAATATTATGTGCACAGCTGTTTTTGGGTATTTTGATTTAAGGGATACCAGGGTTTTAACCCTTAAAGGCTACAACGGTGTTTTTACACCCGGGTCACGAAATCTTTTGGCTATAGTTTTTTTACGCGCGAACTGATCGCTACGTGATTTCGTGTATTCTTCTAAAAGGTAAGTAGCCTCCGAATACGCAGGAAAAACAGTGACTAGCACACGCAGATTTTGATATACGAAGGTGGACCGGGTGTTTTTACACCCGTTGTAGTCATAGTGGAGTATTAAAATTTGTCGAAAATAAAATGTTTATTTTGATACCTAGTTTTATTATTACTCATTATTTAAAAATTCGTTGTTATGTTTCATTTTAGATCATAGGCTGTCTCAAAAACTACTGTGGACATCGACCACATCGATAAATTGGACCACAGGCAAAAGTCATTCACTAAGTGATGCATAAAGTATTGTCGCCAAAAAAGGCTGTCAAGCTGAACTTTCTGTCAAGCTTATTTCGATTTTGTTTACGTTATTATGATATAAAATTGTATTTGTTTTGCCTTATGATTAATTTATTTCGTGACATACAAACTTTTTACTATACAAATTTTATGGAAATTTCAATAACAAAAACAAGATATTTTTTTATAAGTTCATAAATATTTTGTACGCCTTATTATTGTCTGCTCTATGCTTATAAAAAATAATAAGACTTATCAATAAATTAAAACACTTTTGTATACAATATAGGACATTTTTCATACAGGTAGTAATATTTCTTCAGTTTTCAGGATTCTGCTTAATTGTTATGTTAGAAGGTATTTTTATAATAAATATGAGGTTTTTATGCATTTCTTTAAGGGCTAAAAATCCAAATAACATTTTGAGCCCATTTTTGCAAAATGAAGATTTTAATTAAGTATTTTTTTTCAATTTTAAGAACCGGGTGTTTTTACACCCGTTGTAGTCATAATAGCACACAAAATCATTGTAGCCTTTAAGGGTTAAAAAGCTTTTAAATTTGACACCAATTTTGTTGACACCGCGCACTATAAACTGAAGTCCACGCGGACGAAGTCGCGGGCAACAGCTAGTAAGTTTAATAAAACTGAAATAGTATATTAAAAGTGTCTCAAAGTTCATAATTTGTGATGACTTTAGACTCTAAAGTCATCACAAATTATGAACTTTGAGACTTTAGTGACTCCAAAGGATCTTTGAGCATACCTTAAGGGTGGAGCCAAACGAGCGCAATTTGTGAGTTGTGAATTGTGAGTCGCAGAATTTCGGTCGCGTAGATATCTTTTCATACAAATCATGACTCACAAAATTACGCTCATGTGAATCAAACAGCGGAAATTCTGCGACTCACAACTCATAAATTACGCTCGTTTGGCTTCACCCTAAGTGTTTTCTAGATATTGGCATGTGACATCCACTTTTTCCAATTACAATGGTCAAGCTAACCACTTGCAATCAGTTAAAGGTACGCGAACGAGAAAGTAAACTAAACCAATACCAGTTAGACCTTATTAGAAGTATTTGTTTTAGAAGTCTTGGTCGCGATCCATACGTCTATTTAAATAACGGCGTTCTTGTGAAATTTCGAATCCGTTCAACGATAGCGTCTACGTCAGCAACCACAGGGCTGATACTCATCAGGCAGGCTGCATCGCTTGCTTTGAGTTATGAGAATCGTTCTCCTAGGGATAATTTAATGCCATGTTCAAACCGTGGTAACGTTCAAGCAACGTCAGGCGCCTCTACGTCGCTGCAAAGCGCTGTTTATCTTAAGGGCCATCTTTCCCTAAATTAGCAGGTCGATTGTCTGTCAGTGCGAATATCGACGTAAATGACAATAACAGCGCGCCTTGTACGGTGGCGGTTACGACGCTCGCCGCGTCCATGACAGGGCGAAATAGGAGAAAAAACCTTTTTAAGGCTTAATATAATACATATTTCAAAAAAGTAAAAAAAAACAAATTATTAACTTACGTATTGCAAAGCAGTAGATATTTTTTATATATTCTTTTGATAAATAATGAAGGAGTAAAGTGGTTTCATTCAACGATTTGGAGGTGATTTGGTTTTTTATTTCTTTATTATGTGATACCGATAGAAAAAATATGGCAAAACTAAATTACGTATCATATCATGTAGATGACAAATTATTTTTTTCAGATATAATTTCTCTGTTAATGCCGATGAAAAGTTGTTTCATCTGCACGCTTTTTTCGAAAGAGCAGCCTTAAAGTTAAGTTTAAAACAGCGCTTACAGCGACGTCTTCCGACGCTCGGGAAATACGACCGTTGCCGAAAAATTACGAAAATGTCTATGCGCATTATCACTTTGGGAACACTGTAGCCGTACACATCGGCCGCTACCCATGGCATTAGCGGATACCGCTCCGGTTTTAATAGACCCTTAAGAACTGGAGGTTTCAGGACTCTTACTCTGAAGGTCAATCATCTAACACCAGCTCGGTTTATTAACCCATCAAGCCACGTACGAGCACCGGTGATCGCGACAACAATAGAATACAATTAACAATAGCATTTCCAAGAATCCCCGATCGAAGGATTAATAAGAATAATAGACTGTTTCTAAATTACAAAGAAAAAAAAAGATGTTTGTCCAATCTTAAACTAAATGCCTTTTCATGCCTTGATTTCTTTATAATTGTAAATACCGACTAAATAGCATTGTGTTATGCTCGTAGCGACTATCGAATCAAAAAGCAATCAAACTATTTTGTAACAACAAATTACTCATATCGAAGTCACGGATACTACATTACAAATTACAATTTAAAAAGCCTATAAGAAAAAGAAATAATAATGGCTTTGTTGATGATGCTGAGCCTACTTTTAATGTTACGAGTGAAATGACATGAGTCATGACAAATTCAAACCAATGTATTCTTTTTTTATCCATATAACAAGCATTTTCCCGTTAGATTAACCTTAGCCAATCTAACGGGAAAATGATTGTTATTCGTTTATTAACTAAATAAATTAAGAAAACAAATTATCAAGTAATGCATTTCATAAGGTATCATATTATAAATCTCTTTTTAACCTAGCATCAATAGCCATTCAAATAAACTTAAGTTTTGCTAAGCTCTTCAAGCAAGGAACACAGCTCCAAACAAGGCCAATGGTATACATCAGTCGTTTAACTTGAAAATAGACTTACAATTATTTATTTATTTGCTTTTACTAAAAAAACATTATAATTTCTTTCAATTAAGCAACACATTAAATGCTCAAAATATTTATATCATCTAAAAAAACTATAAAGAACATTGCTTGAACATCATCTTATAACTAAGAATATATAAATAGAAATTCTTTAAAAAAAGCAGCAATGAGTATCACATTGACACCTTATAACTAATTGCCAATGAGTTTTATAATACAATCAAATTTTTTTTAAATCTAAAATGGCCTTCTTATGGGCCCGTTCTTTATAAGGCCAAAATGTTCAATATGCGTGTAATCGTGTATAAGTTTAATAATCCTAATAAGTAAAGGTGTTTTAAAAAACAACATTATTTTAATTGTTACGGTGCGCATTTATAACTAAAAGTAACTGTTTATATGTTAATTATGTTTAGATGTTCCTTGTAAAGTTTATGTTCCCTAGCAAGGCCAACTATCAAATCTTTGGTTGGGCCTTATAAGGAACCACTGGCCTTCCTAGGAACATTACCAATATTTTAACGTAAATCGAGGCATAAGTAGATTTTCATTTATTAGTACCATACATATATCCCTATACGATAATGTCCTGCAATAAAATTTGAGATAGATATAGGTTATGTAACTAAAAACTAAAGTTTTTAAGGGTGCGGAAATTACAATTGTAGCCTCGACAACCAAAGTCTACAAACAGTGTGATCTCACTGCCACAATAGCGGCGCGTTCGACTCGCCGCCGCGTTTGTGGCCATAAGTTTGATGGATCTAAGTGTATAGTAGAAGGAAAATGTCTTTACATGACGATAACTGCGACTTTTTGATAGTTGGCCTTCAAAGGAACATGGCCTTACATGGCGCAGGGTCGTTATTATAAAAAAATGCAATTAACCAAGTTTTAATAGAACAAAATTTTGTAAAGTAGGTACTTAAGTAGGCGTTGAAAAATTACATAAAAGCGAAAGGGAAAGGGAAATAATAATTAATATAATATTTATTATTATCTACAGTAATTAAAATAAGTACTCAGGCATAAAAATTATCGTTTATATAATACAGTAATTACAACAAAATTAAAAAAAGAAATACATAATAATATAAATGGGCAAATTATGATCATCATCATAATATCATTAATTAGATAATATCCACGCTAATATTATAAATGCGTATTAAAAAGTGAATCTGTCTGTCTGTCCGAACCGATTTGACTGAAATTTGGTATGGAGATACTTTGAGTCCCGGGAAAGGACATAGGATACCTTTTATCCCGGAAAATGTACGGTTCCCGCGCGATAAATATGCTAAAAAAAGATCACGTGATTAATAATTAATGGATGCCCCCTTGGGTTATTACGGATTACGTCGCGGAGCACTTTTCTCACTCCCGACGTTTCGGCTACATTCGAAACAATAACGACATTCACGTAAACATTACAGAACATTACAAAAGGCATAATATTTTATCATATTTTTCCAACTTGTTAAATAAGACGTGCCAAAGAAAGGCAATGGACAACAATGTATGAAGGCCTATCCAACGACACGTCATCGTAAAGCCATAATGGAGAGTCCCATCCCAAGAAGAAAATGTGGAAAAAACGGGGAAAATTATTTGAAAGGGCTAACTTGAACGCGCTAATCTCAGAAACTACTGGTCCGATTTGAAAAATTATTTCAGTGTTAGATAGCCCATTTATTGAGGAAGGCTTATTTTATCACGCTAAGACTAATAGGAGAATGTGAAAAAAACGGGGGAAATTATTTGAAAAAGCTTAAAACGAATATGCGAACTACTGGAGCAATTTTTATGTTATTTGGCACAGATGAGAAGTAGACCACGTGAAGGATTATAGGCTATCGATTTAATCATATTTTCAGTGGCAATATATTTTATACCCGTGCGACGCTGGGGCGGGTCGCTAGTATATTATTATTAAAAAAAAAAAAAAAAAGTAAAAACTTAGATATTCTTAAATCATTTGCGGTCAGTCATCACAAGAGAATGCAAACTTTTGATGCACAATGATGTAACTCACTTTCAGTTACATAAACTATTTGTGCAGTTCACTTCAAAACGAATTACGAGTGTGTAACATTTTTCCCAGATATTAATAAAATCTTTACCACTAAAACTAAAGGTAATTATATTTTACATTTTCGCTTAAAAGGTGTTATGATTATTAGTTTATTACGTACGTGCTACCTTGATTTGCATAATGATGAATACAATAATTTATTGTTAAATATTACAACATTATAAGTAGTAAATTTTAGCATTTAAATTGTGACGATATTTACTCGTATACTATACAGTTTCTGTCTTTTTGTTTGTTACCTATTCACGCTAAAACCGCTTAACAGTTTTTAATGTGGTACGGAGATATTTTGAGAAGGAAAAACTCTCGGAAGAAGATAATACAGAATAGTTTTCATTTCGGAAAAATGTACTGTTTTCTCACGATAAACGATCATCGAAATTTCGTTGCGTATAACAAAAGTACTACAGTCTACAACATAGTCTGAGATAGTTTAAACTTTAAACTATGTTTTGCGACTGCAGGTGACTCGACACTTGTCTTGACCGCTATTTTCGCTCCGTCACGTTGACTCTTACACTTTTTAATACTCATTAGTATTGTCGTCTGTTTACCACTTTTATTTTTTCTTCTAGAACGCGCGTGATTAATATCTATACACATATTTTTTTAATTTTCTAAATTATATTAATTATTGATTGCAAAATAAATGATTTCGCTCCCGCTTAGTGGAAATTCGTTATACTCTTTCACTTGGCTACGAAAAACATCGCGCATCACTGTCGCGCTCTAATCGCGTATTTATGGAAATGTTAGGTATCCCATTTTATCCGTATTTTATAGTTCGTCTGAGCATAATATGAAAAATTAAAATAAGTAAGAAATTAAAAAAAAAAACCGCCAGTAAACTATACCAGAACAGCGACGTTTGCATTTTGTGTCGCCATAATAGTCGCTGATTCTCTCGATTCGGGTCGTTCTGAACTGACCCTTAATCCATAATGTTATGTGAAATCAAACATCTACATTAGCGGTCCCCCGACACACCTTGACAACATTATACTAAAATATTACTTTACTCTTAGGAATTATTTAAACTTAAAGTCAGTAAATATTATTTCATTCCTTTTTAAAGTTTTTTTGGCGGAGGTATTTAAATTTCTTAATTTAATTTTATGCTTTTTAAACTTGTGCATAATAATTCCTATCAAGTGGATCATATCCCAATTAATACCATCTTTATAATATGTCCTCTTGGATGAGGCCGTCAATATGAGCCCAAACATGACACCTCCACTTTGGGTTCATACGGAGCTCGGCTCCTATAGAATCCAGATGATACTGCAGCAGTAGCATGCAAATATTTACTGTTTATCTACGTCTTACTGGTTGTCGCAATTAAAATGAGCCCAAACACGAAACCTCTGCTCTAAGTTGGTGAGGAGTTGAGTATCCGGTATCCTATTGATTACCAGGTGATGCTGTAGCACCAGGTCAAAATTCCAATAATGTGTATTATATTCACCAGTGTCACGAACCAGAATGCAAAATATAAAACCCATCAAACGACTGCAAGTTGCTAATCCGCCTATCACGAACTAAATAAACCGTGATATTTCAGTAATGAGCTTTAACTATAGCTAAGAACACTCTCAGTCATGTCAGCTTTCAAACAAAAAAAACTAGAACAAAATCGGTCCACCCGTTTGTATGCTACGATGCCACAGACAGACAGACAAACCGACAGACAGACACGTCAAACTTATAACACCCCTCTTTTTGGTCGGGGGTTAAAAAGACAAACAGAAGATAGAATAATTGTAAAATTGATTCACAGAGGCAAACTGACAGATTAAACATTGTGGGCATACGAAATTTGGTTATAATATTATTATGTCAAATCAATGTTGGTTGTGCTCGACATAATCAGGCCACATAATATAATATAACGTCTGGCTTGCCTACATAGTTTTTCGGACTATCTTCAAGGTGGTCTATAATTCCATTAAAACCGTCATAGCCATGTGCAGCAACCGTGGAGGAAGTGTATCAAAGCAATGACATTAGCGCCGGTCACTTCCTACTGCGCCCGCGCCGCCGCGTGCGCAGGTTGCGTAAATACTTTCACTAGGACACACCACAAAACAACCACCTAGGTACACTACATTTTACATAATACACTATCTAGGTAGGTACACCAGCGGATATCTACAGATTTGTGTATGCTGGAATTATATAATGATTTTTAACCCCCCAAAAAGACGGATGTCTTTACAGTGTATAACGGGTCTATAGCTTTCTTCTAAAGACATCTCAATAATTGTCAACTCTAAGCTAGATTCTAAACAAAGGAAAACAATATTATGATGCGATTTGTAGTTGATGTGATCGGGATAGATTTATTAATTAGTAATTCTAATTACCAACAGATCATAATCATGAGCTTGCTTATTGCTAATAGCAACATTACTGAACTCTCGAGGGGTAGAGAGGTAGCTTTCAACTTGGTTCATCAGATAATTTCATGCTGTATATTTCCTTACACTCCACTTAGGCCTTGATTGTAAAATGATAGGTATGCTAGTATCAAATAAGTCATTACACACAACTAAAAAGACGACGAAAAAAGAAAAAAAAAAGAAATTTGGTTGTTCCGTGAAAGGTACAAACAACAAAATTGCTACGTTAACGACCATAACAACATAATAGTTGCGCCGCATTAGATCTTGTACTGGCATGGTAAGATTTTACTTTTTTATGTAATTCTGAGGCCAATTGTGTTATTGGGTATGTGGAAGTTTCCACGGCAATAACGCTCCGACATGACACCGACTTGCTTTCACGGATTACCGTTGCATTAAAAAAAACGTGATACTACGAATTAAGGGCCCTCTCTCCCTAAATTAGCAGGTCGATTGTCTGTCAGTGCGAATATCGACGTAAATGACATTAAAATAATCATTCATAACAGCGCGCCTTGTACGGTGGCGGTTACATGATAGGGCGAAATAGGAGAAAAAACCTTTTTAAGGCTTAATGTAATACATATATCAAAAAAACAAAGTAAAAAAACCAAATTATTAACTTATGTATTGCAAAGCAGTAGATATTTTTTATATATTCTTTTGATAAATAATGAAGGAGTAAAGTGGTTTCAATCAACGATTTGGAGGTGATTTGGTTTTTATTTCTTTATTATGTGATACCGATGGAAAAAATATGGCAAAACCAAATTACGTATCATATCATGTAGATTAAGTACTAATTATTTTTTTCAGATATAATTTCTCAGTTAATGCCGATGAAAAGTTGTTTCATCTGCACGCTTTTTTCGAAAGAGCAGCCTTAAACAAAATATACAGCGGTCTGACAGTGTTTACGACTGCATTTCGACGGCAATGTGAGATATCAAAAATGTATAGGATTGGCATCTAACTTCGCTATGCTGCTGCTCTCGGAGACCAAAATTAATTACTTAACTGTAATTAAATGCAGATTTTGACATAAGCGCCATACACAATCTGTCAAACTCTTCATTAAATTGAAGGTTAATCATAATGAAATGTCTCTGAGTACGGCGGTAAGAACGCAGGTGCCTAATTTACCGTCTGATCCACGACCTTAGATAGTTTTTTCGCTCAGTCAGGTCGGTCTAATAATTGCGATTATTAGACCGACTTGACTGAGCTGATTTATTACGGGTTTTTGATATCTATTTAGTATTTTAGCCTTTTTGGCCTGTGTATAAATTAGGACCACCATTAGATACAGGCAATCTGCAATCTGCATACTTTGGCCTTTGGGGAATACAGGTTAAAATTATACTTTCAAAATTCACAGGCTCTTACTTTGGGGTCTACAGATTAAAAATTACCCTTTCAAAATTAATCAATTGCAATAAAGTATTAAGCCTTATAGCCACTGTTTTCGTTGTCGGCTACTTCACTGGCCCAAAAAACGACTCCATTTCGATTATACTGTATGTCTGTATGGTTTTTTATCGCTTACAATTAAGGACGATGTAAATGAGTCTGTGTGTGGTCTTACCCGTTTACAGATACTACAAAAGTTCTTACAAAGTTTAAATTATGCGTTGTAAAATTTTATTAGTCGTCGTCTCAGTATTACGGGGTGTATAATTTTATTGGGCAAAATTACCGTGTGTCCCACGCAGGAGTAAGATTAGAAAGCCTGTTTTAACACGCTACATATATAATATAGTATAGTATATTGCCATCGTAAATTCATTGCTGTAACATAGTTGCAGCGAACAGGAAAATAAAATACGTAGCGCACTTAGATTAATTAAGTGTGGCGGTAAAATGATTTAGTTTTAGCTTAGCTTAAATTGTTTATAAACAATTTGTAGGCTAAAAATAAAATAAAATATTTAATTTTAGTTCAAATATAAAACCTAAAAGACATCCGTAGTGAAACATGAATGATAAAGTAACTTGTGACGCAAAGCTAAACAACTTGATATTATATCTTCGATGTTTCGCAATATAACTGGCGTTATAATAATCCACAATCTTCTTTCTTCTTTGTAATTTAATGCTCTGTAAGTATTTGTATAGCCGGGTAGCGGAGCAGGTATATTCTTTTTAATTGTATAAAAAAAAAGATAGCGATATGCACTGGTGTGAAAAAAATGTAGTCCGGTCAATAGACAAATTTATATCTACTCCGCGACCGTACTAAGCTCCACAATATTATATCACCTACCTGTGTGAGGCCAAGTCGGTAGCTGGTGACGTCCAGGTCGAGAGACAACAGCATGTCGTCCACGATCTGTCGGTCTGACATCGTCGTCTGCTGCGGGACTTCCCCGTTCTCCGTCTCCGAGGTAGCTAGGAGGCGGTACCTGCGCAAATAAAATAATAAACATGACGCACAAGACTATTTTTTTGTCTAACAGTAATTTAAGATTCAATATAAAAAAAAACTAAACTATCAATGCCCTCTGCCCCTACTATGCAGGTATGTAATAAAAAAGTGTAGCCTCCGCGAGGCGCAACGCGCGATAAGGAACTTCGTTCTAAAAAATTACCTTCTGGCGAATTCTGATAGCGGCATGTGCTCCGGGAAGCCCTGCTTGTACAGCCGAGCGGCGTCCAGCAGTTGAAAGCCGCGAAACTGGAAATAAGAAAGACATCAATCACGGGAAAAATTATAATAAAACATTAGTCCGGTCTAATTAGACGCAAAAAAATCGTTACCTCGGAATAACTAGCATAGAGCTGAAAATTGGTAGAGACGTTAAATACACTTTTACAAATAAAACCTTAAAAGTCCCCGGCGATCCTCCTTGTGCAAAATTTTTTATTCAAGGTCAAAGGTATGAAAATAAGGTTTTTACAGTTTTTTTTTCAAACTTTCCATTTTATCACAAAAATAAGTATGACAAGAGTGTAGATCATAGAATTCTCTACAAGAAATATTCAGACACTTTTTTCATACGACTTACCATTCCTTATAAATGGCGGGCTCAAAGTTTGGGAAAATCATATATATGCTTAAATTATAAAGATAAAGAATTTGTGGAACTACTGCTTAGAATTGAAAAAATAGTTTTTTGATGGATAGTCTTATTTATCGAGGAAGACTTGAGCTATATAACATCACGTTGGCACCAATAGGAGCAAAGAAACAGAGGAAAATGGGGAAAACGGGGAAAATTATTTGAAGGAGCTTATCTCACAAACGGCTGAAGTAATTTTTATGTTATTTGGCACAGATATAGAATAGGCTACTTGGAGGGACATAGGCTATTTTGTTTTTCAGGAAAATTTACGGTTTCCGCGAAATTTATAATTAACGCGGGCGGAGCCACGCTTAACATCTACTACATACTAGGGTTGTTTGAAAAAATTGAAATGTTCTCGGTCTGACATACTTCTGAGTGACTTGCAAGCGTACTGTTGCTTTTCGCGACTCGAAAAGTTTAGATTTGGTAAGTCACGCAGAAGTATGTTTAGCTGAGAACAGCCCTCGTATGTTGTAGTACTAGAAGTTCCGCTCCGCCCTGTTAATTATGTATTTCACGGAAACCGTACATTTTACCGAGAAACAAAATAGCCTATGTCCTTCCTCGTGGTCTACTTTATATCTGTGCCAAATAACATAAAAAATGCTTTGAGGTTTTATTTGTAATTGTGTATTTAACGTCTCTACCAATTTTCAGCTCTATGCGAGTTATTCCGAGGTCGAATGTTTAAATTTCCTGGAGTACATATAATATAATTTCAAGCGTAAAATATTTTACAGAGACTGATCGCATCACTCCCCCACTGGAAGTAAGATGCGCCTATATTGCAGCGTTGGGTATAGTCGTGTATGCCTTACGCACTGTATTAAAACGCGACTGCATAAAACCACACAGACAACGAGGACATTATGGGACGTTCATATTCAGCCACTGCCGCTGCTCCTCGCGCTGCCGGCAATATTACCTGAATACTTCTGTGGCAGTAACGACTCACTGCCCGACAGGGCTGATTGTAAACTTCCCATTATATAGTTGACCACGACGTATGCGCCGCTACGCCTGCTGCGTGTAGTTACCTGCGAGCGCAGCAGCGGCACGTTGACGTCGTCGGCGTCGTGGTGCTGCGCGGTGAGCAGGCAGCACACGAAGTGCACGCCGCCCGCGCCGCACCGCCGCAGCGTGTCCACCACGCCGTCCGCCACGAACTTCGCCTGCAGCGCCGTCGAGCGCCGCTTCATGCCCGCCGTGCCTACATTAACAGTATTATCAGTGTCTAGGAGGCCTTCACATTCGAATGAGATGTTCTTACTGTAACAGATATTTACTTTTTATTTCACTTTTTGTAGTTTGTAAGAAATAACAGGTTTTTTATTTTATTTTTCAGTGTCTATAGTCAAAATAAAGGATTGTGACACCAGCGGTCATTGACCTTACGAGCCTAGGAACGATGTGAAAGAGGCTCGAGCCGTAAACAGTAAGTAAAAAATTAAGGATAAGTAATTTCATAGGAAAACTTCTAGGTCAATTATAGAATAGTTTCAAATTTTTATTAAAGTTTTTAAACTCATCGCGTCAACTATAGAGTTAAGTTTTTTAGTAAAATTGACTAAGGCTTGCAAAGTTTGAAATATCAAAGTCCCATTACATTATGACCGTATCGTGGTGCTGGACAGGACTAGATCCTATGATCTATATTCTAGATCTATTAAGTTGGAAAGATATTTTGTAAATACACCTTAATTTCATAAGCGTCATAAACGTTATATTTGTCATTCATCAATCGACTAAGATCGAAAAAGCGTAGAAGAAATTATTATTTTGTCAATCTTAAACTAATTATTATTGACTATTTTTAGCTTCTTTGTTAGATTTCAGCTTTAGAATTTCATACAGCAAGCTGGTGTTTTCTGTCATGCAATCGACCACTGCATGAATTTAGTTTGAATTTAATATGCGTGAATTCTCAATCTCAATTAATATGTAGCAAGCGATTTGTGAGTGAAGCGGTTGCTTTTCTCTTACCGGACGTTAGGGACCTTCGTATTATGGACGCTCGGCAGAATGACGGTACATCTATGATTGAAAACAACGGTGATCAAAGGTGGTTAAACCTTTTATAATAATAAATAAGTCTAAGGGCCCGTTTGATACCGATTACAAGTTTACTAAATGTTTTGGCAGCAATGTATTCTGCATAGAAAGGGTCAACCGAATATTAATTAAAGAAGAAACTCCATTTTCTTGTTTATGTCATAAGTCATAACTATACATTGATAAAAATATGACCACACATTTTGCATCATATACTAGCAAATTATATTTTGCTATTGGTATTGGATTCCTATCCCCATTTCAATAGCAATTAGCAATTTATGCGTTGTAGAATACGCATTTCTATATGCTTTCCGCCGGTACCTTTTATATTTTCACCCATTCCGTATCATACTTAGCTATAAAGGTTTCTTAATCTATTTTTAACCAACCTTAAAAAAGTTATATTCAACATAATATTATGGATTTTTTCTATAGACAAACAAACATTACATAAAGTATATTTATAATAATTATTATGGGGCAAGATGGCCGATTCAAATAAATAAATAAAAGGGTTTCCGTTACCAGAAGTGAGCGTGCGTCGTATGGAGGAGGCACGACGCAGCGTGGCCGCGTCGCCGACGGATCCGCACCACGCGCTCGCACCGCCCGCGCCGCACGCGCCGCGCGACCACACGCTCAGACGGCCGATGTCCTCGCTACACAAATACCGCAGATATAATAAGCGAAAATTACAAAAAAAAAAACACTAAAGCTGTCCTTGCCACTCAGGCTAGTTTTATCGTTAAGCGTTGGAGCGCCGCGCGTTCGAAGATGTATGAGGGTAGTAGTTGCGTTTCAGAGTCGCGCGCTTGAGCAGCGCCGTTCGTCCGTACGTTTTCTTCGTCTTGGAACGCGCGCGCCAACGGCGCTGCCAAATGCTTAACGATAAAACCAGCCTTGCATCGGTCAAAATAGACCCTAAGGCTACATAGCAGCACCTGTAGCCAAAAAGAATTTCAAACACCATCATTAAAAAATCAACAGGGCTGATTGCACACTAATGCCGCGAATGGCATAGAGCAGGATAAGCATTAATTTTACCCGTAAAACGGTAATCACACGCTCATTCAGCTAAATTATTCGCAGAAGCTTAAATGATCAATTACTAATAAGACGTGTCATTTGAATTAGTAGTTTGTAGCCATTTCCTTACATTTAGTACTGTGTGTGTGTGTGTGTTTAAAATACTTAATCCTTCGATCGCGGATTCTTAGAAATGCTATTGTATTCTATAATTGTTGTCGCCGGTGATCTTAATGGAGCTTGATAGGTTAATATGGTCGTTTAACTTACTTCTGACTTTCCTGTAGTATTGTGTGGGCTTTTTTCGTAATAGGGTTTTCTCGGCTCGCTTTCACCCAACCGGTAACGTCATACAGCACTGGATTTGTACCCTGTCAATAAGCAAGTATTAAAAATTGGTATTTTTTATTAACAAATAACAGACATGAGATGCAATCCTTACACATTGGATGCCTTTCATTGTATTTAAGAAACGAAGTAAATAATCACCCCGAACGTGATTAGGTTTTGAGGTTATTCTGTTTATTTTACCCTCTCTATCTCCTAATCTCACTCTTCTTATTCTGTATCTATCTCTCTCCCTCTTTTCTTATCTTTCTCTCTCTCCTCTTATCTCTCCCCCACCCCTCTCTCTCACACACACACCTGTAGATGCTGCAGCACAAACTGTCTTGCGTGCGGCGCCTTTTTGATCAGGTGCTGCGTGTGCTGCGGCGCGCCGTAGTGTAACAGCGCTCGCTCGAGAAACGTGTCGTCGGACGAGCCGGGATACATCGACTCCTCGTCTAGTAACCTAAACAATAATGATATAATATACTTTATGTTATTGTTTAATTATAGTACTATGAACAGTTGCATTATATTTGATACTTATTATTCGGGACTTAACGCGACTTATATTCTAGTAGTAATGCTACTACATACTTTTCTCGACGTTTCGGCCGTGGTTACGAGGGGACTGCAGGAGCGCGGCGTCTTCGTTTGCACTGGGCGGTCTGATCTACGACTACCCTCGAATTGTCCAACATTTGTGTTCCAATGTATTTATAGTCAGTAGGCTCAGTACGACACACAACACTCACTGTATCCGGGTTTACACTTATTGACAAAGGACACACGGCCGTTGCAACACGGCCGAAACGTCGAGAAAAGTATGTAGCATTACTACTAGAATATAAGTCGCGTTAAGTCCCGAATAATAAGTATTAATTATAGTACTATCAGAGAAGTTGATTCCTAGGCAGATGGGCGTAGTTTAATCGCGTGATCCGACCAAATGACGTTGGTCTGTCAACTGCCTAGAAATCAATTTCCTCGATGGTATAAGTCTATGAGGTCACATTTTCATTGGTCGATAGGGCCCGCATGCGGGGTGCGGGAGATTTCTGAAACGCATGCCTCGACCAATCAAAATGCGCCATTAGCTGTCACAGGCTCCCCGTATGCTGTATACCGCACGAGTTAACGACTAATAAAAATGCGCCATGATGAAAAGAATAAAAGATATCACACGGAGTGATTAAAAACAATTTACAGCAGCGAAGCCTGCAGAGAAACGGGGCGCGTTTGTCTTACCTTTGACCTTTGATTATGAAAGCGAGATAGATATGGCGCCATGCCTCGTTGTAACGTAGTAACTCGTCAAAGTATAGTATCATCGAAGAAGTTGGTGGCTTTATCCACATCTGTATCATTTTCGCGATCAGATCTCTCAGTGGACGCAAAATGATCGCGATCATTGCGTACATTTCTAGCGATCATGATACTCTTCGATGCTACGCGACGGAGATCTGATACGCGATCATGTTACAGATGTGGACATAGCCTAACGGTGCGTCCACATTTGTATCATTTGCGCGATCAGATCTCCGATCAGATCTCCGTCGCGATCATCGCGCCGTATCAAAATAATACGCGTATCATGATACTTTGTATGATACTTTGTATAATACTTTGTATGATACGCGTATCATTTTGCGTCCACACTAGCGATCATGATACGGCGCGGTGATCGCGACGGAGATCTGATCGGAGATCTGATCGCGAAAATGATACAGATGTGGACAAAGCCTTACAGGCAGATAGCGGACCTATGTTATTTGGTCGGATATGTCAAGTTCTGTCAAATAGGCTAGAAATTCAGTCAAATAGGCTGGGTCAATGGGCGACTAAACACAGGTCCGCCATATGCTTCTGAATCATAAAGTTAATATACCTATCGGAATAGAGCAACAATCTCGAGCTGTCAAACGTAACCAAAATTGGTTTTCATCTGTGTGAAAAATATGTGTACGTATACACTTACACAAGCGTGATTGAACATGAATTCTATGAGATTATATTGACAACGTGCGGCACGTGCCGACTGGACGTCAAAAAAAGAGTGCTGCTGTCATGTATCACACGTCTCTTTTTACCACGCGGTGTTACTGATAGTGGCATCTCGCTTGCTCAGGCCTTTGTTTCTCTATTCCGCTAGGTATATTAACTTTATGTTCTGAATCAACCTCTCTCACTCACCACAGCAGGCCACGGCGGTCGCAGTCCCTGAGGTCGGCCTGCGAGCTGCGCACGATCGTGTTCTGCGGCGCCTTGTCCAGCAACTCCACCATCGGCCCCGGGTTCACCGTCTCCGACAACCAATCTGGAATATTTTAAGCATGAAATTTTAAATTTCGAACGTTGTATCCTACAAAAACAGTGTTTTCATTCAAATTAATTGCATCGTTATAGTTAAGGTTAACGTTATCGTCAAATATGGCGTCCATTATGGACTTTTACTAGGGATTTGACAGTTCATTTGACATTTTGTTATGGTTAAAGTTATAGTTAAAGTAAGTTGGTGCAACCCACCCTTAGTAAGTTTGAATGAAACAAGATAATGGGAAAATACATTGCAAAAAGTACGGTAGCTAAAACTTTCGAAACCCATCCATTAACATAATGGGACGTTTAGTGTCTAAACACACTAGGCCGAAGTTACGCGGCGTAAATTACGTCCGCAATGTCAAACGCATACAAAATACGGACGGAACGCGACGGAATGTGTGTCGTCGGTAATTTAAAATCCATTGCGGGCGTAATCTTGCGCAATTTACGCCGCGTAACTTCGGCCTAGTGTGTTTACTTATACACTTACACACTTACTTACTTATACGTGTACACTTATATTTCGCCACTGCCGCTGCTACTCGGCAATGTTGCCGTGAATACTTTTGTAGCACTCAGCCCTCTACATACTTGCCGCGTCGGGCAGCGGCAGCGGCATGATGAGTGGTAGCGCGAGTGGTAATTTACATTCTCGCACTGCCCACTTCCCTGCAGCTCACTTCTCTGCCTCACAGGACGGAACGACGCTTTAGCTTACTTATCTCTTTTATTCGAGCAGAAATAATCACTATTATCATTGCATTTTCATGAAATAATAAAACCTTTTCGTACACTAATACCCACGGATAATTTGGACGAATTTATATTATACTCGTACCTTCTTCAGTTCCGTCGTCGAGCGCGATCCCCTCCTGAGCGTATCGTTCGCGCGGCGCCACCAACATGGCATCGTGGAAGACGGCTTGAAGGCGCTCCTTAAAGGGACAGTAAAGGAGTAAGAAAGAGATAAAATATATTAATGAAATCACTGTTAATCATAGACTAGTGCTTAATCGTAGCGACTGTTGGTTTTTTAGGGTTCCGTGCCCAAAGGGTAAAAACGGGACCCTATTACTAAGACTTCGTTGTCTGTCCATCTGTCTGTCCGTCTGTCTGCCTCCAGGCTGTAACTCAAGAACGGTAAAAGCTAGAGAGTTGAAATTTTTACATATTGTGTAATGTGTATATCTGTTGCCGCTATATCAACAAGTACTGAAAACAAAATAAAATTAATATTTAAGGGCCGGCTCCCATACAACAAACGTGATTTTTAGGCCTTTTTTGCTCGAAATCAATAATGACAACAGGAAGCCAGTTAAAATTTTCACAGAATCCTAATTATATGTGTACTTTAATAATTAATAATAAAATTAGAATTTAAAAACAAAAATTTAAGGGGGTCCCCCAGACAAAAAACACACATTTTGGCCTATTTTTGCTCTATAATGGTACGGAACCCTTCGTGCGCGAGTCCGACTCGTACTTGGCCGATTATTCTGTATATGTTTTCTTTTTGGACTAAAATATTGTTTTGTTTCAATAACGACAACACGCTTAACTGTCTCAGCAGTAAGTGTTCATTTTCACTCCTAGATATTATTTAAGGATATCTATTTAAGATGACCTACGGTAAACAAGTACCGTAGAGTACAAATTTCCGACTTCTCATAGTTACTTTACATCTACAGTACGCCATCGTCAGGCATGTAGATTTATTTGGGTACCAAACATCTGATTACCTGCAGGTAGTTGGACAGGAGTTTGGACAGGGGTGCTCCGCTCTGCTGCCCGGCACACATCGGGTTATCCGCGCCAGGCGTATCCAGTAGCAAAATGGACGCGGACGTCCGCGCTGACGTTGACACGCTCCTGAATATTAAATAATAATAAATTCTTTATTTGCACATTAAAACATCATACAAACAATACAAAAAGAAAGTATGATTTGTGCAAATTGGCGGTCTTACCGCTTCAAGCGGTTTCTTCAAGACAAGCAACAGTATATTGAATGATGTATGGTTACTATTTATACTTTTAACATCTTCAACCAACAATGAAGCTGTTAAAAGTATATCAGGCATACGATTCTGCAGATTTTATCTTTACATGTTGCTGATGTAAAGAGAAGGCAACGCTTCCGCCCATGTGTGATTGTTGCCGAACACAAAATAAATAGGTGTACAATTTTATATAGTAGACTAGCTATCCCGGTGAACTTCGTGTCACTTTAAAACCTTCCCTGGACTTCCACGAATATTTTAAGACTAAAATCAGCCCAATCTGTTCAGCCGTTTTCGAGTTTTAGCGCGACTAACACATTTGAAGATCCATTTTTATATATAAGACTAGCTGTTTCCCGCGACTTCGTCCGCGTTATCATAGTATACCTATATAGACTTTCATTTAAACTTTCAACCCCTATTTCACCCCCTTGGGGTAATATTTTCAAAAACGCTTAAACACGTATCTAATCATTTTTAATCAGTAGCCCAAACATAAAATTTCATGCTTCTAACTCAAGAAATAACGGACTTCCATTGAAACTTTCAACCCCAATTTCACCCCCTTGGGGGAAGAATTTCCAGAAACGCTTAAATACGCATCCGTTCATTTTTAATCAGTAACCCAAAGATAAAGTTTCATGTTCCTAACTTAAGAAATG
This sequence comes from Polyommatus icarus, assembly GCA_937595015.1. Classification (NCBI taxonomy): domain Eukaryota; kingdom Metazoa; phylum Arthropoda; class Insecta; order Lepidoptera; family Lycaenidae; genus Polyommatus; species Polyommatus icarus. The sequence continues at coordinate 18,659,819 of OW569327.1, read as the reverse complement.
ACGGACTTTCATTCAGACATTCAAGCCCTATTTCACCCCCTTCGGGGTAAAATTTTCAAAATTCCTTCCTTAGTGGGTGTCTACTTAATAAAACAACCCTACTCACCAAATTTCATGGCTGTAACTTTAACAGTTTTTGCTCAGCGATGATGAATCAGTCAGTCAGTCAGTCAGGACATGTAATTTTATAAGTATAGATAAATAACGCCCGCAACTCCTACATTTTTTCCGGGACAAAAAGTATAATATATCCTTTCCCGGGACTCAAAGTATCTCCATGCCAAACAGCAAAATCGGTTTAGCGGTTTGGGCGTAAAGAGGTAACAGACAGACTGATAGACACACTTTCGAATTTATAATATTAGTATGGATTTATTTTAGTGTGTTGCTCGTATTCATTATAATGAATGTCCCATACGCATATTCATTATACAGTAAAGTTAATACTTAATTCGCTTTCTCGTAAAGTTGAATACATGTCACACACCTGTTAACTAGAGCTACAATGATGTTGAACGCTTCCCCGTACAGTCCGCTCACGAAGGCGTCCAACGCTTCGGAGCCTGGCATTTCCTTCTCATTCGATGGCGACGGGGTTCTGTAAATGATAGAAAAGGTTTATAGTAAACTAGCGACGGGTACCTATAAAATATATAGCCACTGAAAAAAATATTAAAATCGATAGCGTATGATCCTTCACGTGGTCTACTTGTTGTAAAATTGCTCTTGTAGTTCGCGAGATTAAGCCCTTTCAAATAATTTCCCCCGTTTTTTTCACATTCTCCTATTATCCTTAGCGTGATAAAATATAGCCTATAGCCTTTCTCAATAAATGGGCTATCTAACACTGAAATATTTTTTCAAATCGGACCAGTAGTTCCAGAGATTAGCACGATCAAGTTCTTCTTCTCCTTCTTCCTAGTCGTATCCTCATGGCTGAGGGACGTGACCACAAAAATGTAAAAAATTCATACCTGGTCATTGGGCCCACTGGGCCTAAAAACCTTTGGACGAAACACCAGAGTACTCATCCCATCGACGTTATCTCACACATATTGTCAGACGCCCTCTGCTCATATATTTTGTGTCTGATGTCCGGTCCGGATGAGTTGTCAGATGCCGTCTATCGGATGGCAGAAAATTTTAATTGCGTTCCGGCGGGCGTTCGAAATTTGATGTCAGATGATGTCGATCGATAGCAGTTGAAATGTTTCTGATCAGAAAATCGGATCGGGCTCTCTCTTACATTTTGTACTGAGACGATTGAGCTCGAACTCGCCGAAAGGGAATTTCGGATAGTGTGCGGTGTGGCGGTCCGGCCGACGTTCAAATGTTTCTGATCAGAAATTTCGGACAATGTGCGGCCTGGCTTAGCCGTGATCGTGAATTTTTATCTGTCTTCTGGGTGCGACCAAACTACGTCCCCCCCATCTGCCTAGGAATCAACTTCTCTGATAGTACCTGAGCGCGGCGGGTGTCTGCGGGGAAGCGGGCGCGGGCGGGGCTAGAGCGGCGCGCGCGAGATCTTCGCAGGCCACGCCTAAAAGCCGCGCAGCGCGAGCGGCCGACGTGCCGCTTCCGAATTGGTACTTCAGACTGGAACCTTGGTTAGCTGGAGATAAAAATGTTATGTTTGACATACGATTTACTCTTACATACACTAGAATAAGTGTGCGTTAGTAGATAAATAATAATCAAAGATTGATTCGAGGAGATCAACTCTTAAATCATTGGCATAAAGATAGTGTCAGACGTACAGTGAGTTATTGTAGAGCGGGTGGACTATACAGACTTTACAGAGATTATACTCTGTAATAATCGGTACTAATATAATCAATCACGACCCTGTAGCCTCCGTTGTTCAGCTTGGTTATTCAGAGTTCACGTAATTATAGATTTGTGTCATTTTAATATCTTACCTCTAACAACACCCGCCCAGCCCAAATGGCATATAGCCGCTAATATCTTCCACACAGTCATTTGCTCCGGCTCAGTAACGCCTAGCGTCTGTAACGCCTCCTTGAGCGTCGCGAACTCAGTGGGAGCGTCCATCTTGTCGCTGGAGCCGAGGTACGGGTTGGGCGCGTTGACGGGGGATTGGTCGAGGAGTAGCTCACGTCGGAGACGACCGTCGCATCCGTGGAATAATCTGGAACAGGTGAGGAATAATATAGGTGTTATTTCTGCTTAATTTAAGACAAAACTATGGCAGGTTTTTTAGGCAGTAAGTTGTTTACATGCATGTTTTTATAGAGCTTTAGAGAACAACACTGTTGAATAGATAAACTACAGTTAATAAACCGGACATCATCCGGGTCGAGCACAGACCCGACTGCGCTTGATTTATCCGGGATATTTTTACGAATAGCTCATACCTTCACCAACGCCGGATCATGTGATTAAACACTACGTGAGGCAACGTATGTAAATGTATTTTATCTATTTTTAACAAATTATTATGATATCATTTTATTTATACATAATTTTAAATTTACAATTTTAATCTAATTTTTATTGCTAAATCATATTTAAATGTATTGTATTTTCAATGTATTGTTAATGTAATGACTAAATAATGTAACAAAAAATTTTAAATGTAATGTTATGGGTATATACCCGAAATAAATGATTTTTTTTATTTTTAAATAAACTATGTAACAAACAGACTACAAAATCATTATACACAATATTGGCTACGTATTCGTGTCTACTGTGACCGAACTGTGTAACAGACATAACAGTCTTACATATTGAGCGCCCTCAGCGCGGTCTGGTCGGGGCGCAGGTCGGGCAGCAGCACCTGGACCGACGCGGACACGAGCGCGCCGCCGCCGTCGAAGTCCAGCGACGTCAGCGACACGAACCGCGACGCGTACAGTTATATCGCTACGTGTATAGCAGGTATGACAGTCTTACATATTGAGCGCCCTCAGCGCGGTCTGGTCGGGGCGCAGGTCGGGCAGCAGCACCTGGACCGACGCGGACACGAGCGCGCCGCCGCCGTCGAAGTCCAGCGACGTCAGCGACACGAACCGCGACGCGTACAGTTATATCGCTACGTGTATAGCAGGTATGACAGTCTTACATATTGAGCGCCCTCAGCGCGGTCTGGTCGGGGCGCAGGTCGGGCAGCAGCACCTGGACCGACGCGGACACGAGCGCGCCGCCGCCGTCGAAGTCCAGCGACGTCAGTGACACGAACCGCGACGCGTACGCGTTTGAGCCCGTCCTGAAATTGTACGAAAAAGGATTTATATAATGCTTGTTGATTCCTGTTGACATATTTTTCATAGCCAACATGTTCAAGTCCGTTTAAGTCCGAAAGATAAGGGTTACTTCTTTTGGCTTATTTTTAGCAAACCCTTCCGTTCATCCGCTTATAAATGTGCTGGCATGTAGGATTTTAAAATTATGTGCCACAGCCCACAGTTAAAGCAATTTCACTACAATCGGTTAATGATGTTTGCTCGAAAATTTATTCAAAAGATAACATATTTTGGTGAACACAAATTGCAACTTGTTCTCAAGTCTTCGAGTCCTACTGCACCCATGAAAAGTTAATGAGATCTAAAATAGGAATAAACTGTTTTATGTGGGTATTACAAATACTGACCGGCTGGATCCAAAAGTGTGTAACACGTCTAACGCCGCGTCCAACCGCTCGGGCGTGAGCTTGGAGCCCTGCGCGGGGTACGCGCTCGCCAAGTACCATACACTGTGACGCATCGCTGTCGTTTTGCCTGAACCGGACCTGAAATTACATAATTCAAAGATTTAAAATCTTTTATCTCCATATAAGTTTAAAAATAATATAAGTATTTATCCCCAAACTAGCACAACCTGTGCTATGATGGAATTGCTAGGAATACAAAAAGTAGTCATTGCGGCTTACAATTTATAAAAAGGCATAATATAGTTAATAGTTATCGAGTATATACTATATATACGTAACGTAATTATAATATTATGTTGGACTTCGAAGTACTTAATTATAAATGAGAAATATATGTAATTTGAAAATGCGTAAAAAAACAATTAACGCCTTACCATCACAAGCGCTATGTCACATAGCGATGCGTGAATCGTAATTCGTGATGTTATATTTTATACATTATAATTTTCCTTATTTCGTTATCAAATGCAAATTGACTAAAGACTCTCTACAAAAATACGTGGTTACACAAGTCATTTTTTTCTTAAAGCAAGAAAATACGCCTAATTACGACCTCTGTGGCTTAGTAGCTCAGTAGCTCTGTGTTTGAGCGTGTTGTCAACACTTCTTCGCTTCGCTTTGATCATAGTCCATAATACAGGTTGTTTGGGTGAACACCGTTATTCTTAAAACGATCAAAATATGAGCCCGTCAAAATGAACAACTTTTTCTATGAGAACAATGCTGGGAACTCAAAAAAATCCGTCTTCATACCCATACAAATTGCCGATACGGGTATGAAGACGGCATTTTAATAAAAGAATAACGGTGTTCACCCAACAACCTGAACAACCTGAACAAATATTAAAACCATCATATTATTTTTTAGATAGAGCATAAGTCTCTTCCAAATTAATAATTCCAAAGAGCCGTCTACAAGTAGGTGTAAGAGTCGCGAAAACTTACCTCATGTCATTAATGTTGTAACAGTCATAATTCTCATAACTCATTATAAATTCCAAGAGCATTCAATGAAATTGATATGCATAACTTTTCTTTTCTAGTAGTCATTTAAAATTCAAGGTAGGCCGAATGACATCCATATAAAATTCTATTGTAATTGGCACTGTAGGTGGTATTAACATAAAAAGTTCGCTCCTAGCATCGGCTTAATCTTATTTATTATCTACTTAAAGGTCATTTGAGAACAGGCTCAAAACCCGTGCAAAGATTTTACATTGTTGTTGTTTAGCATACCAAGCTTTAGTTTTAGAAATATTATATTTCAAATACAACAACAACAATAACATTCTTCGAATGTGGTCTGTTATGTAACTTTTTATTTACATAGCTTTTTAATTTGCTTTTGCGGAGAAAGGTAACCGAATTCAAAATAGACCCCCATCAGAGACTTGTTCCATAGCTGGGACGCGGAACACCGGTCATTGGCCGATTTTTTATTATTTATATTCGTAGACCTTAAGTCGGGTTATGACGTCAGCCCAGCCTAAAGCGCAATACACACTGAGCAGTGAGCCCGCCGGGCTTAATTGTCGGCGGCTCAGGGTGTATTGCGCTTAACATCAACTTCACATAATGCAACCCAATAACGTAAGTCAGCCATCAAGCTATGATCGCTTTTATAATATGCCGTAGCATGGCGCGGCTTATTTTGTCCGTTACGGTAAAAGAGAGGGAAAATGTATGCGCCTTTACTTTATATTCCATTGGCCATAAGCTTTGACCGACAAAGACCTACATAGGCCTGAAAGTCAGTCGCTTTTAAGCTGATCGCACATTTGTCTAGCTTTATAAAGAGTCGTGTGGCGTCACGCCAAATTATAAAATCGACCAATATTTTTTCTGATGTTACCTTCCAAGGAAGACAATAGCTCGATCTCGCCGGGCCGCCAGCATGCAGCGGTGCGCGGACTGCGCCGCGGCGAACACGTGCGGCGGCATGTCGTCCGCGCGGCAACCGCGGAACATCGCCGCCACCTGAAGTACCAGGGACATCAGCGATGATAGGAGATATAATAAAGTCATTATTCAAGCATTAAGTACCCGAAGACGAATAATAGGGGAGGTAGTGCTATCGTTTACTAAGTGATTTCATACCGACCAAATTTTTGTCCAGCGGTAGCTTAATATTTATCAATCAATATAATCAGCGTCAGTCGCCGCACCCGTGGTGGAATGTTAACTGAGAGTATTTCGTTGTAAAAAAAAATAGTTGCGAAAAGTGATTTTATACCGAACGAAACTTTGATGGATGATTATTGAGGTCATGTTTAACCAAAAAATCACCGTCAGCCGTATTGCAGACGAGGGATTCAACGTCAGTCGCGTTACTGAACATGTAAATTTTTTTTTGAATATAAAGTCATTTTATACCGTACAAAATTTATACAGGTGAATGTTTCTACTTTGTAAATAATAAAGAAAACCGTCAGTCGCTAATACGATGGTGGAAAAACCGTCAGCCAGCAAAATAAGTTATGACCAATATAGCCCTACTTTGCGCTCAATGTATCCTAGGGCGTCGAGTAGACGACATTTCCACCTGTAAACATTCAGTTGACGGCGATTTTCGTTTGAATTAACCATAAAATTATCTCACATAGCAATTTTAAGTAATTAATTCGATAGTCCATATTTGTGAAGAAGAATTATATACATTTTACTTTAACAGCGCCATCTGTTGTTATATACTAAAACAACACCTACCCAACCTAAACGTGTATTATCTAGATATGAACCTTTATTGGGTGCTAATTGGGATCTTTTTAATGTCAATTCAATACGATTCCCAACAACAATTTTGAGATGCTCTCAATTTTTATTCCACCCATTTTGAAGTGGCTGACGATCAAAGCTGTTATGTATTTGTGGAATACTATTATTGTAATGATTTTCGCTCGGTATGAAATTACTTTTAAAACTGAGCGCGACCTCCCCTACTAGAAGTTATGGTTGTTTTTTTATTGAAAAAACTTAAGAAATCTTGCATCACATTAAATACTTACTAAAATGTGTCTGCCTGTCGGTCACGCATAAAACGATGAAGTGATTTTCATGGGTATGGAGAGAATGGAGATAGTATAGTTTTATCCAAAGTAATGTGGTTCTGAACTTCCTGTGATAGTATAACGAATTTCGCGCAACGAAGTTGAAGGCCACATCTAAGTTTAGTTAAATAGTTTACCTTTTCGGTGTAGACCGGTGTGGTCCGGCGCGGCGGCCCCAGCACCAGGAGGGCATGACCGGCGCGGGCGTGCGGCAGCGCGGCGGCGTACCGCGACCGCAGCACGTGCAGCGCGCCGCACTCGTTGAGACAGCGCAGCGACGCTATGTCCTCGCACCGCTCCAGTTGAGGGGGGTTAGCCTGGAAAACGGATATGATTGATTGGTTCTTTTAACATTTCGTAAATGGTACCTTTTTAGGTCTTAAAAAATATATTTGAACACCAAAAACATGTTTACCGATGAACATTTTTGTCGGGGGTTGTTTGCATCTTTCTATGCTATTCAGCAGTATTCAAGTGTCAGTTACTGAGGCAATTATTAACAACCCTGGAGACACAGATAACACCACTTATGCTCGTGCTATGCTGCCAAACGTACGGTCTTTATCTAATAATATTAAATTCAAGAACACCTGCGCAGATACTCAAAAATCTTGTTCATCTCGGTTACAAAAAATTTGCGAGTCTTTTTTGGGGTTGGCCGACGCAGCAAGCTTTCATTGGCCGACGCACAGCAATTCAAATCCACGTCAAGTCATGCGTTATAACTTATCAACCAGGCCAAAAGTATTACAGCAATCACCAACCTTTTCCAAATCATCTTCATCAACCGTGATCACCTCCCCCGTCTGTATAACGCGGACCCTGGCGCGCCCACCGTCCGCGTCCCCCTCTCGGATGACCGCCGTGAAACCGCCCCGGTGGGCCAGCCACATGTGACCCGCCTGAAGCCATTCCTTCTCGCAGGCTAGCTGCTCTTCGGATTTGGCCTGGAAAGAAAACAGGAATATGTTAATGCTTAGTCTTAAATGTTTTTCTCCTCACTTCCTTCAAGGCAAGAGGGGCGCCGCGAGTCGATCCTCCATCATTATCATTTATCAATAACCACAAATATTATAAAATAAAATTATAATATGAATTATGCAAGGCAGGCAGACGATTAGATAATTATTATTTACTTGCTTAGCCTAAGTTAGGAACTTATGTATAACAATCATTAAAGGTGTTTATTTATGTATCTTTTTGTAATACCTAGGTAGAGCAGGGCGCCGCCGTGACAAAATATTGACTTGTAAGTGCGCCGCAGGCTGGAAATGATTGGGAACCCCAGTGGTTTATATCGTTTAATAGTATTGCCACTCATTGGCGATCGATCGTTTCGATCTATTGCAAATGAACATGTATGAACTGGTTTCTAATGGATGTTTCTTATTTTTGTTTCCCAATAAAACCATACGATAGTTCTAAACAATAATTATCCTACCAAGATTGTAGAGATTCTTTCCACCTAACCATCTAAATATAATATACCAAACATGGTATAATGAATAATCTATGCAATTATGGCCTACTACTAAATGAAAAAGACTATGCAAATTTTTAAGTAGGTAATGTACTTTGGTGTGTATTTCCAATACGCAACAATTATCTAGTAACAGCCTCTTCTTTACCAGAAGCTATCAAAACTGTCGAAAGCGCTAAACGGCCTTCACACGAGAGTAAAATATTCGCGACGGTTGTTGTAACCGTTATTATCGCACTTACATAACGCGACGAATAATGATCAGACGTTTTAGTACCAACTCGTATAACATAAATGCCACTTGCTGTCGTTAAATAGAGATGTAAATTGTAAAGTTAAGAGCATACGCTAACACTGTTTTTCCATACAAACGTATTCCCCAATTTACTCCCAGGACAATGCGTCTAGACTCTAGACAAATGATTTTTTATGCAATATTGAAACTATGCCTCTACGTTCGATTTTTTCTAAATTTACTAATTCTTCTTCTTCTTCTTAGCTCATTCCCACTTTACGTAGGGTCGGCTCTCCTAGTACATTTGCGCCAAGAAATTCTATCTTGGGTTGTCGATTTAGGCAATTTATTTACAGCTAGTGCTTTGGTCATACTGGTCCACCATGTGGCTGGGGGTCTACCTCTAGCTCTCTTAGCTTCTGGGAGACTCAGCGCCTTTTTGACAATGTAGTTGTCGTCTCTGCGCATAATGTGGCCATACCATCTTAAGCGTCTCTCGGTCAGTTTTTCGGACACTGGAGTTATCTTGAAGCTTCCCCGGATATATTCATTTCTAATTTTGTCAAGTTTAGTTACCCCTCCAGACCATCGTAACATTTTCATTTCTGTAGTGTGGAGCTTTTGTATATGTGTTTCCTTGACCGTCCAACATTCCGAAGCATATAGCATTGCAGGTCTTACCGCCATTTTATATACTTTTCCTTTTGTACGGATTGGCATATTTGAGTCACATAGTACACCGGTTAATGATCTCCATTTCTGCCATGCAGTACTAACTCTATGTGACACATCAGCCTCTATCTCTGCGTTGTTCGAGATAATTGACCCCAAGTATTTAAATTGTGTTACTTTAGGGACTGGTGTTCGATTTGGATAGTAAATAGTCGATGTGCTGATGGGACTCTGGTTAAAAATGCATTCCAGATGTTCCGTTTTAGATCGGCTAACCCTAAGCCCTGCATTTATCCACAGAGTCAGTAAATTTTGCAGTTCATCTGAGGTCTTAGCTATTAGAACTACGTCATCAGCATATAGAATATTCCAAGGTAATGGCCTCTGAATATCCTTGGTTATCATATCCATGACAAGATTAAAGAGTAGCGGGCTTAGTGTTGAACCCTGATGTACGCCTACCCTCACCTCGAATTCAGGACTCAGACCGGCAGGAGACCTAACTTGCGTCCTGATATTATTGTACATATCTTGTATAATATGCACGTACCATTCAGGCAGATTGTGTGCCCTAAGTGATCGCCATAATATTTTTCTTGGTACTCGGTCAAACGCTTTTTCCAGATCAATGAACACGCAATGTAGATCCTCCTTATTAATGCGATGCTTCTCAGTGAGTATTCTAATAGTCTGTATTGCGTCTGTTGTAGACCTGGACGGTGTAAATCCAAATTGGTTTTCGGAGACTGATGTCATTTTTTGGATGCGTATCTTTATAACGTGTTCCCATATTTTAAATGTATGTGATGTAAGTTTTATTCCTCTATAATTACCACACTGCGTGACATCGCCTTTGTTTTTATAAAATGGGATAAGATAACTCAGGCGCCATGATTCAGGCATTTGTTTGGTTTCAAGGATAATGTTGAAAAGTCTTGTCAACCATGTTACGCCAATTTGGCCAAGTCTTTTCCAGATTTCTGCCGGAATTTCATCAGGGCCTACCGATTTTTTATTCTTCATTTTGCTAATTGCTGTCTTAACTTCTTAATGCTCTATTTTATTCACTGGTCCAGCTATAGGTGGTAGTGGTTCCATATCTGTACTAGGGAACTCCGTATTCATTAAATCTTGGTAGTATTCGTACCATCGCATGTTGATATCGTTATCAGTTGTTAAAAGTTCTTGTGTTTTACTTTTTATATATTTATTTCTTTTAATATCTTTTAATATCTTCTTCTCTAATCTTTTAATATTCTAAATTTACTAATAATATAAAAAAATATGACCCTTCAAAAATCGCAAAAAATGAATGCCCCGTACCCCGCCAATCCACCGACCATAAAACAATTTTGAAAGATCTTTAAGATAAAATAAAAACGTAGAGGCATAGACTCACTCTTCCTAAAATTATTATAAAAAAAAAAATAGATAGGCTCTATTTTGAAGGAGGAATCAGAGGAATACGTAACCTCGATTTACTGTGTCTGACTCTATCAATTCACAATACACGTGCCGGCGCAGGGTGAATCGTGCTGGCAATAGTACTTTCTTCGTTTAAATTCTACTGTACCCGCGTTCCAGCGTTGCCAGACGTCCCGATTTTGGCGTGACGTCCCGATTTTTTCATCAATATTAAATGTCCCGCGCGGGACAGGCTCAGTCCCGCTTTTCGGGGAAAGTCCGAACTCCGAACGTAGATAAGTACGTGCAGCGTGCTGAGAAAGAACGGTGCGTAATGAAGATAAGAGTGTGGGAGGTAGAGGGGTGGATTTTCTTTGGCTACTTTTGCTATGGACTATTGTCACGTACACGTTATTTTAACGCAAAAAAAAAAGATAAAAATTCAAAAACTTTTGATTTTATAATTTTTTTTACTTTGTCCCGCTTTTGACTGAAGAATCCCGCTTTTTCACTCAAAAAGTTCCAAAGTCCCGACTTGGCACGAAAAAAATCTGGCAACGCTGCCGCGTTCCCTCTTAAGCACACATAATAATGTTTTAGGATTCCGTATAGCCAAATGGCAAAAAACGGAACCCTCGTCGATTCGTCGTATGTATGTATGTCTGTCCGTCCGTATGTCACAGCCACTTTTCACCGAAAGTATGAGACTTACATTGTTGAAACTTGGTTGTAGTGAATACGGTGAACCGCAGATTTACACACAAAAATATTTAAAAAAAATAAAAATGTTAGGGACCCCTAAATACTTAAAACTGAAACTCAATTTTTTTATCAAACATATTCGTGTAAGCCGTAAGGCATCTATGGATAGACATTCAAAAATGCTATAGAGGTTTCTACTTTCTAATATCATTTTTCTTTAATCCTTCAATCTCGGATTCTTGGAAATGCTATTGTATTCTATTGTTGTCGCGAATCGCGATCACCGGTGGCCGGTGCTCTTATGGGGCTTGAAGGATTAAACTGAATATTTTACACGAGAGACACTTCCAAAGTGTCAAAACTCAAAATGTGTGTGCCCATTTGCTCAATGATTGCTAAATCGTGGATCGTGTAGAGTTTACAGTTTAGATTGTCGTACAATCATGATGGCAAGCATATTATGGTTATTCTTTACTTATTTATTTATTTATTATCAGCCTACAGTGTCCCACTGCTGGGCAAAGGCCTCCCCTCCTTTCCAAAGTTCACGATCCTGTGATATTGCTGGCCACTCTTTATCAAGCGCATCTAGTTCGTCGCGCCACCTTTTCTTGGGTCGGCCTCTGTTTGCCGACCAGTCGGTAGCCACTCCGAAACTAGCCGCGCCCACCTGTCCGGGTGCATACGGGAGACGTGCCCTGCCCAGCTCCACTTAAGGCTAGCTGCCTTTCTGCCTACGTCAATGAGCTTCGTTATTCTTTATAGCGCAAATTAAAGATGTGCCTCTACCAAGTCATCTGAGTCCAACTCATAAGTCATCTCTGACATTACAATAGTCATAACACAAATCAACAAAAGTTATGTCGTTATTTGAATAATATCCTTATTAATATACAGTATTCACTAAATAGACGTATTTATTTGGCGCCTTAATAATAACAAATGCCTTTCAAAGCATAAATTAACATACAAATATTGAAATCTTTCAAAGTGGTTTAACACAAAAAAAGTGTGTTGACCGGATGATTTCTGCATTTGGTGATGAAGCTCCATCCAAAACCACAATTTATCGCTGGTTTGCTGAATTTCAGCGTGGACGTGTCAAGCTCAGTGATGATCCCCGTCAAGGTCGTCCAAAAACTGCAGTCACCCAAGAAAACGTTGATGCTGTGCGTAAGCTGGTTGAGGAAGATCGACATGTAACATATCGCGAAATTCAGGCAACTTTAGACATTGGCATGAGTCAAATACAAATAATATTGCATGAACAATTAGGTTTAAAAAAAGTTGTTTTTCCGATGGATACCCCATTTGCTCTGTGAAGAGCAAAAAGCGGCTCGCGTTACTTGGTGCGTCAGAACTCTCGAAAGATTCCACGCAGGATCCTCAAATGCTGTATACAACCTCGTATCAGGTGACGAATCCTGGATATTACGCGTATGAACCCGAAACTAAAAACCAGTCACGAGTTTGGGTGTTCGAAAATAAGTTAAAGCCAACAAAAATTGTTCGTTCACGAAGTATTAAAAAAAAATGGTGGCCACGTTTGTCTCCAAAACCGGCCATATTGCGACTATTCCTCTTGAGGGACAAAGAACGGTTAATGCAGAATGGTATGCTAGCATTTGTTTGCCACAGGCCGTTTCTGAACTCCGTAAAGAGAACTGCAACCGCCGCATCATCTTCCATCACGACAATGCCAGTTCTCACACCGCGCACAGAACAAAAGAGTTTTTAGAGCAAGAAAACATAGAATTATTAGACCACCCGCCGTACAGCCCCGACTTAAGCCCTAATGATTTCTAATTTCTATACTTTCCCTAAAATAAAGAATAAATTGCGTGGTCAGAGATTTTCATCACCTGAAGAAGCTGTGGACGACTACAAAACGGCCATTTTGGAGACCCCAACTTCCGAATGGAATGGTTACTTCAATGATTGGTTCCATCGTATGGAAAAATGTGTCAAATTTCGCGAAGAATACTTCGAAAAGCAATAAATACATTTTTAAATAGTAATGTTGTGCCACTTCCTTGATTTCCGAAATTTTCAGTGCCGCCCTCGTATTACCGCTCTTGAAGATAGGGTGTATTATTGACCGCTTTAATATTTTTGGAAATGTTCGATTTCTGAAGCTGATAACACTCAAGTATGTGATTATGGGAGTTAGTATGGATTTAGCCATTTTTATGAATTTGGTCGGTATTTTGTCCCAACCTGCGGCGGGTTCGGACTTAAGGTTAGTTATTATTTTATTTACTTCCGCTGCGTCGGGTTCAACAATGCCTATTGTGTGTAAACATGATGGTAATGAGTTTATGTATTGATTTATTGTATTTTGATTGTTTTTTATGTTTTCAGCAAATTTTTTGCCGATATTATTAAAATTGTGATTGACAAAGTTCGCGGAGTCAGTTGGATTGTCTTTTAGTGTAATTAATTCTTTGTTAAGGTTTTTTGTTTATTTAAGTTAGTAATATTTTTAATACAATCCCATAAAGATAGTGAAAGGATATCCAATCAATAATAATTATTATTTATTTTTAATTTAAATTTGAGTTTGAGTTTGTTTAAACAAGTCATTTAAAAAAGATCAATGTTTTTGATTAATATGCCTGAGCCATTTACATCGAATTCAACGCTGGATAACAAAACTTTAGGGCAGACTTTCTCAAAGTAATAATAATAATATCTATGGACGCTTCACACCACGTCAGTCTGGCCCCGTGGTAAGTACCTGAAGGACTTGTGTTACGGGTACCAGACAACGGAAACATATTTAATACTTTTATACTATACATATATTTAAAATTTTTATTATATGATACACATAATATTTAATACTGTACATCTATGACTCAGGAACGTTTTGAAAACTTTTTGTTCCGTCGGCAGGATTCGGACCCGCGACCCCCGGCTTGAGCTACCGACAGCCCACCCACTGAGCCACAGAGATCGTCAAAAGTGTGCTCCGAGAAGGCCAGGGGCTCCCCAAAGCCTTTATAGGAGCTCCGCGAGCGATATATATAGTGCTCTAAGGCTTTAAATGAATGTGGACGTGGCGCTGCTGGTAAAGAACTGTCAAAAACCGTTTTTGTATGATAGAAGCGTTATGGCTGGTTTACACGTATTAAGTAGATAAGTAGTAACTAAATTTTAACTTAATTTGAAGTGCCTGCCTGAAATTTGTCAAGTGACAAGCCCTGCCTGCCTTAACAACACAAAATAGTCAAAATTCTAATTTCCTTGTTTAGTACTTAACTAAATTTTAACTTGCTACTTGCTACTAAATTTTGTGTTTACATGCAATAAATAACTTAAAATTAAGTTAAAATTTAGTTTACATGCAATAAATAACTTAAAATTAAGTTAAAATTTAGTTAACTACTTATCTACTTAATACGTGTAAACCAGCCCTTAGTTCCTTTTCTCGCCACGTTCAATTTTAAAGCCTTGTCGAACTGTATCTACTTAAATGAATATTTTTAGAAATGTTATTACTCATCAGATTATTCAGACACCAGCATTCAATCAAAATGCGTGTTAATGATGGTCCACTTCTTGCTGCTTTAGGGTTTTTATTGTATTTTGCTTAGAGTAAACTAAGCGCTGTGAGATACTTTTTTTACATAAAAAAATCAGTTGTCTGTAAAGTCGGTTTACTGGCGATAGTTAAACGTGACAACGTCATAAGAAAATGGAACGCCTCAGAGCGAGGTAACGCCACATGAGTCATGTTTTTTCGTGCGTACAGCCGGCTCCATAAAATTATAAGACGTTGTCACGTCAAAAATTTATAAAGCCAATAACTTTTGAACTCTAAAGACCAGTGTTACTTTTCAGTCTCCCACATACATTTCCGCAATTCGTCTAATGTTTTATAATTAAGATATTGTCATTAGATTTATAATTTGCGCCTACATGCAATGTACTAGGAAGCGGCTACCGAGTACCATCCTACGCGCTATAATAAATCTTAATAATTGTATTACATCGCATACGCATAGTCAAGTTATTACAAAGGTATCATACTCTACATATACTCAGAGACATTTAATGATGATTAAACTTAAATTTAATGAAGATTTTGACAGATAATGCAATGGGGCTTATGTCAAAATCTTCATTGGAAATCTAGTTCTATTGTTGTCGCGGTCACGGGTGTCCTTATGGGGTTTGATAGGTTAATTACAGATAAGTAATTAATATATTTTGTCTGTAAGTGCGTCCTGCAAGAAAAAATTGTTTAGATCGAGTTCCTAACCAGTGGGACGTGTCTCGTTAAAAAATTAATAATGAATAAAAACATGTCAAGTAGAACACTATTTAAAATGGTATTAAAAATACATATTAGAAAGCAGTAAGTTAAGATACCTAGCGAAAGCTTATTAACTTTATGGTTTAGAACTAACGTAAATCGTAATTCGTAACTATGACAATAATATAATTAATCATCTTTTCAATGACTATAATTTTAGATTTTGTAACACTTGTCTCTCGCAATTTATTCTGCCTTTAAAAGGTAAACGGAACACTTATTGTAATGCTTTGGATATCCTATTATGCCCGCTGTACACTCTCGCCGAGAGCTCTCGGGCGAGAGTCTCGTGCGAGAGCCCCTTACCCGAGTGCGATCATGTACATTCTCGCTTGGTTCAATCGCAGTTAAGAACTCAGACAAGATGGACGAAAACGACCATTCACCATTCACCATGCATCGAAAGATATCATTGTAATCCAAAGATTTATAATCATAATTAATTTTATTTCTCATAGATAATGACTGATATTGTCGTTTATTATTGTTATTTTTCTGTTCTACACTGTCCAACGGCGGGACTAGTACTAAAAGACGCGAGAGTGTACAGTAGTGCGCTCGTTTTCCTCGCGAGACCCTTTGTCTCGGGCGCAAAATACCGACAACGGACCGAGAGGGTCCGAGACAGGCGAGACGAGGCGAGCGCACCCATTTACACTCTCGCACTCGGGCCGCCTCGCTGTGTCTCGGCGAGAGTGTACAGCCGGCTTTACAGTAGAGTAAGAGCCAGCGATAGCATTCTGTGGCGATAGCCAGACTTTCGTCATTTTATAAAAGCTGAAACCCGTTTAGGACCCCTATTATAGAGGTAAGAATGACCAGCAAATATGGAGTTTCGGTCGCAGTCACTTTAGGAGCTATCCAGTTCTGAAGGTCTACCTAACCTTCGATAAAGAGTAAAGCTCAAGTACTGGAGGTCTACCTGACCTCTTTAGCGAAGGTCAGGCATACGGCATACCTTCAGAACTGGATATCTCCTAAAGCACAGACTACCAAGGGGATACGTAGCCGTAACTCCATAGTCGCTGTTGAGAGTGTGGACTATAGACTAAAGAGTATTGAGGTTTATGATCCCTATAGACTATAGAGTTACAGAGTCTATAGGGATCATAAACAGGTAAACTTTCAGCTATAATAAAATGATAAAAGTCTGGGTATCGCTGGCTCTTGGGCCACAGCGTTTGTTGCCTTCGTTTTGTGATATTTACTCATGTATTGCTATGCAAATAATAGTCGGACAAGGACAATAATAAATAGCAAAATTTAGCGAAAGGGACTTACGAGTTACGACATCGCCAATAAATGTGTCGATGTGCTCTAATTCTGGAACAATCGAATTATAAATCGCCTGTAAAGGCAGTCTATACCAGTGTTACCAGCTCTCCAAAATATTTCTCCCATGAGAGAAAACCCAAAAATCACTTAAATTTAAAAAAATACTTTAATACTTTGGTTGCTTTTTTTGCTTTACAATTATTAAATAACTAATAATAATTATTAAAGCATATTTTCTGAAACTTATATTATAATCCCTCATCAAAACATTCCAATTAGATTTAAACATCTACATCGTATATTCAAGAGTATAATATTTTAGCAGTGAAATGATATAATTATTATATTATTATTTTTAACAAAAAATTAAAACCGACTTCCAAGGTAAAAACAATAATAACATTAATGTGAACTAAAAAGTATTAAATATTTTTTACTATCTAATAGTGCCTTTTTCCGAATTCGGCTAAACCTCAACTATTTCTGTACTCAATCTTCTCGATAGGTACTTAGTGCACCATCTATCGATTAATAAGTATAACTAATTAAAAAGACACTTAATGACTTTGTTTTGTTTAAATGCTCTTTTTAAAATAACTTTATTTTAATTCTATTTGTCTATTAAAATTTTATAAAGTAGTAAAGTATTCGATCTGTATATTATAAAGTAGTTAGTAAAGTATTCGATATTCTGTCTTCGCGCGGCGGCGCTGGGCGGCGACCGACGCCGACCGCCGTGTATTAAAAACAAACAGGTGTTGTTAATTGTTATACAGTACATCATTATTATTATTAGTATATCCATACCTATGCCTTGTACTATTATCTATTCTGTGCCATGAGACATTCGTGGCCTTAACACGACGTGGTAATGATGATGATGACGATGATGATGATGATGATTATGATGATGAATATGAATTGCATAGTAGTTTATGCTTTCTGTTCTTAAAACAACGCCGAAACTCCCAAACGTGTATCTATAAGGAATCAGGAGTTCTCTCAGCATCATCGAAACCATGGTATACCTTGACCCAATATTTGACTTTTTGGTAGCGTATTCTTAGTACACTTCACATAAAACCAAAATCACCATATGTTTCCATATAAATTTCGAGGAGTTCCCTCGATTACTCATGGATCCCATCATCAGGTCACCACCTTTGTGAAAATGGGACCAAATTGGAGTGAAACCTAATACAACAAAACAAAAATTTCGAAAATCGGTTCACAAACGGCGGAAAAATCGTTGAACATACAAAAATAAAAAAAAATAAAAAAATATCCACAGCCGAACATATAACCTCCTCGTTTTTTGGAAGTCGGTTAAAAAAGATACTACGCGACACTACACGGTAGCGACGCGACCTCGCCTTAAAAATTAAATTCATCCCTCCATAATCCATATTTTTGATATTTTCCCCTAAATTGGAGAAAAATCCCACATTGGCATCACAGCTTGTAAAGGCTTGTAGCCTGTTCGATATCGGTCGATCTGGACATTGCTACTATAGGACCAGCTTATTCTATTACGAAACGCCATAATTATTGGTGACGTTGGATTAAATGATTGATGCGACTGTAAATTTAGTTTTGACGAAATATATTGCGGTGGCAAACGCGACCGAATAGGTAGTAAGTAAATATAAAATAGGTAATTTATGAGAGCAACATTCTTGAAACAATAAAGTTACTATTAAAGTATCGTACTATCTTTTCTACTGCTCTCTTCACACTCACGCCCGTCTTTCATATGCCAGGTGAAAAAGGACGATCGCCAAGTTAGCGGGCAGTTATAGGTATTCTGTTTTTTAAAGGGTTTTTTATATGAAAGTAGTAAAAAGTAATTCCAACATTGTATAGACGACTTTCTCAACGGTACATTGTATTTTTTTCATACCGTTAAGACGTCAATACAATCCATAAACAGGTGATATTCTAAACCTTTTACAGCAAAAATCACAAAACTGTCGCGGGTTTGAGTTGGATTATTTAAAGATACTTAAAAAAAAATCTAGCTGCAACATTAGATTATAATTGAAAAGATGATATTACATGTTGTGCATTAAAACTTATAGAAATACTGTATTTTAACTGTTAAATCACGTCTGTTAAATGAGCGAAATCGGCAAAATTTCGTATACGGACTCTTAACACAGTATAGCAATATGAATATCCCTACAGTAACGAAACGCCTTTGATGTCGCACGATGCCGCCACCGGTGTAGGTACCGGGCAGATATGCCAGGGTTGCCACGAAACGGGAAATAAAATAAAAATAAAATATTGTGCTTGTAATGTTTTCATATAATCTGTATAATCAGCGTGTTATATTTACATATGTCGTACTACCAGATATTTAAGTACGTGAAACTTTATTTTTAGATGATTTAGTTCTCTATTTAAAAATTTAATTCACCCATCAAGCCCCATAAGCTCACCGGTGAGCGAGACACAATATAATAACAATAGATTTCCAAGACTCCACGATCGAAGGATTAAAATAATGAAGACGCATTCTATAAAATATCCAATAATTATTAATTATAAATCACATAATTGGTAGGTACGGTAGGCCACCCGCCAGGCCGCCACACATCAGGTGTAACAGAAGCGCTTTAAAACTCGCTCATATCACGTGCGCAGTAAGGGCGGTCCAAAGGTCAACATGTTACACTTGATGTGTGGCCCTGTGTACGTCGCTAGGTAGGTACTAATTGGTATGTAACAGGGTATTTGACAGATTTTTAATGTATTCTATATTGTTTCTCTCCAAGTTACACTTTTTACAACGTAAGTTACAATAAAACAAAGATGCAAATAAAAAATGTGAACTGTGAGCCGATATTTATAAAAATTTAAATCCTTTTTATTTTTTGAATCAGATTTACATCCGTACACTGAAGTCTGAACACTTATAATATCCCATTATCGTTTTACAATAATTACAACACAAAATTCGTAGACAACGCGCCAACGTCACCCCTGCGCGGGCAGGTACACAAACTCCGCGAGTTTGTGTACGCGGGTCCGCGCCGCCCGCTTCCCCGCGGGTACCCCTCCGTTGCTCTGCGCAAGTACATTCGTTTCACTACTGTAGGGATATATTATTGCTATACTGTGCTCTTAAGGTATAGTAAGTGGTAACCCATGAGCCCTATTTATGCCTGACACTAACAGTGTAAATGTTTTTATGAAGATACGTTGACAATTTTCGAATTCCTGGGTATTTTATTGTTAAAACTTCAAATATTTGACAAGAGAAGTTCTAGAGCTGAAAACGAGAAAAGATTACTCTCGTTTTCAATAACTGATTACATAGTATTAAGGGCCCTCTCTCCCTAAATTAGCAGGTCGATTGTCTGTCAGTGCGAATATCGACGTAAATGACATTAAAATAACATTCATAACAGCGCGCCTTGTACGGTGGCGGTTACGACGCTCGCCGCGTCCATGATAGGGCGAAATAGGAGAAAAAACCTTTTTAAGGCGCAATATAATACATATTTCAAAAAAGTAAAAAAACCAAATTATTAACTTATGTATTGCAAACAGGAGAAATTTTTTATATATTCTTTTGATAAATAATGAAGGAGTAACTAGTGGTTTCATTCAACGATTTGGAGGTGATTTGGTTTTTTTATTTCTTTATTATGTGATACCGATAGAAAAAATATGGCAAATTACGTATCATATCATGTAGATTACGAATTTTTTTTTTCAGATATAATTTCTCTGTTAATGCCGATGAAAAGTTGTTTCATCTGCACGCGTTTTTCGAAAGAGCAGCCTTAAGGGCTTCGCACACGGGCCACCGGCCACAACCACAAAACGCCGCTACCGGCATATTCCCTGTAGTTTTCATACATTTTATATGGACTCGCCGCACACGGTTGACACCCCACACGCTACAATCGTCCAATCGTCTTGCTTCTTGTGAGTTATGCTGTCAGTTGTAAGTAAGTAATACAGTGTTGTTGTAAGTTGTCAAATGTGTTTTGTATTGACGCTGCCGCTTCGCAGTCGCGTGGTCGCGTAGGTTTGTGCAAAGCATTATGGCGGCGTTTGTGGCTGTCGCGAGTGTGTCGAGTGTCGCGATTACTGTTTTAAGTTCAACTTTGTAAATTGTAGCAAAAATTTACAATGTTGAATAAACCACACGTGATAACGCAGATCCGCAAATCTTTTTTGGACTTTATCTTATACTTGACAATAGAGAATGTTACATACATGTAGTGAAACAGCCATAAAAAGTGTCTACGCAAGGTCGTACCGACTTAAAAAGGGGTGAAGAGTTTAAATGGAAACTTGTATAATTAGCAGCGCCTTAACCGACGATCAACATAATAGTCACAGTATAAAATATATTATTATGCAGTAGTGTTCTACTGACATATTTTCTATTAAATAATAAGATCATGGGAAAGATTAGAAAACACTGATGTGCTTTCCACCTTGTTATGAGCCCTTTATGTGGCCTATGGAGAAACTCACTTTACGTGTAGTAAATGAGGTAAGAGACTTACCCAACTGGGAGGATGTAAGGAACCCAGTAGGCAGTAGAGTATTACTCATTCAAAAAACTTTAACGCACACGCGATTGGGTGTTTGCACACTGCACGATAGCGACACGACACGATACCACAGAATAGAGGGCCACCGCACATATTATACAATTTCGAGTTGGCCGACTATCGTAATAACTGACTATCGTACTAATTCTAATATTCTGTCACTTAGTATTGAATGCACCCAAAATATTCTCCTTTCTTTTCGCCTTCGTTTAATTGGTACCACAATAAAAGCGTACTTTTTACGCATTATAACACGCCACTAGGCTAGCAACACCGTTACCAAATAAATCTAAAAGTCTGCGGCTGGCAGCGTACACGATGAAGTTGTCCAATTAAATTGTGACACTACGCAATTTAGTTTGTACGATAGTCGGCCAACTTGAAATTGTATAATACTAGCGACCCGCCTCGGCGTCGCACAGGTATAAAATATATAGCCACTGAAAAAATTATTAAAATGATAGCCTATGATCCTTCACGTGGTCTACTTCTTATCTGTGCCAAATAACATAAAAATTGCTCCAATAGTTCGCGAGATAAGACCTTTCAAATATTTTCCCCGTTTTTTCCACATTCTCCTATTAGTTGTAGCATGATAAAATATAGCCTATAGCCTTCCTCAATAAATGGGCTATCTAACACTGAAATAATTTTTCAAATCAGACCAGTAGCTCCTGAGATAAGCGCGTTCAAGTTAGCCCTTTCAAATAATTTTCCCCATTTCTTCCATATTTTCCTCTATTTCTTCGCTCCTGTTTGTCTTAGCGTGATAAAATATAGCCTATTGCCTTCCTCGATAAGTGGGCTATCTAACACTGAAAGAATCATCAAAATCCGTTGCGTAGTTTTAAAGATTAAAGGGAACAAAGGGACATGAGGGAAAAAAAGCGACTTTGTTTTATAATAAGTATAGAAGATGTGCGGTGGCCCTTATCTATTCTGTGGTATCGTGTCTTGTCGTTACCGTCGCAGTGTGAAAACACCCATTTCATACTACATTATATTTTGCTACTTAGAGTTATCTGAAAACACACTAGTGTGCGCGTGCGTCCGATTCTAGCGATCTAGTATTAAGGTGATCTACTGTCTGTTTTTTATATTGTGTAATGTCTCTATAGCGAATAAGCGAACAGGAACTGCTACTTATGCAACAAAATTGGTTATTGGTATTTAACAGGTATTATTATCGCATAATAAATTGATAATAATAGACTCAACATATTACTCAACAGTTCAAAATGTTTAAACGTTATTACAGTAATCCGTAGTAAATCATAAAGTTGTTGGAAACTTTAATTTACTGTATGTTAATAACGATGTTAACAGATAAAAATGCAACTTTATAAGTTTATACAGGGTGTAACACAATAAAGCAATATGGGTGTGTTTGTGTCCCTTTATAGTTTAGTGAAAAAGTAGGAGCTTTAAATGAGCAATTTTAAGTAAAGTTGTAGAGTAATACCCCTAAAGTATTATCATTTATCACTTTGTTTTGTTACACTCTGTATACTTAACTATAATTTATATTAAGATATTTTGACCGCAAAAAATTCTGCGGATACAGTAGATTTTTCTAGAGTAAAAAGTAGCCCGTTTCCTTGCCCGTTGTATTCTGTACCAAATATTTTCATCAAAACTTATCTAGTACTTTCGACACATACTCGACACGGGAACAAAATCATTATCGTAATAGTATCAAAACTATTATGCTAAAAAATATACGGACGAACAGATAACCTCCTTTTTGGAAGTCTGTTAATAATACTTTAGATAAGTATAAGCAACATTATATTCTACTGACACTTCATCTACAATCAACACCTGAAGTTTATTGATCCTGTTCAAAACCCTATAGCCGTTATGGCCAACCATAAAACCCATGGGGTATTGTGCGAACATTAGTCAGGCGCGTCACGGCGACACACGGGGGCAGCATTCATAATGATCTACATAATGACACAATATCACACAGGAAGTGTCGCATACTTGCTCGTGGATTTACCTTTATCGATGTATCAACAGAACCCGGACCTAAATAGAATCTTTCGTCGATTCTACTGTGGAAGTTCAAAATGGGAAATATTTTATTTTAAAATTCGTTAGTGAAATTATAGAAATTATCTTGGCTTAGAGTCCTAGTACAAAGTTAGAAAAGGCTCTTCTTTTTTTTGGCAACCATGGATTTAGGAAAGGTTATTTAATATCAGTCATTGATCCAATACTAACGCACGTATTGCTAATCGTACTACCTTTGTCGATGTATCAACAAAACCCGGACCTAAATAGATTAAGCTTTCGTTGATTTCAATTGAAGTTCTAAATGGGTTATGGGATGTTTGAAGATGTGATGGATGAAGTAACAATTCAAAAATGTTCGTTTTTCTGCATAAATGGAGTCTTTAGGATCAGGAAAATTTTAAATAAAATAAATGTCGACGTCTTAGTGGTCAATGTCGTATGTTTTACAATCCTTAGACAAGCACAGACAAGGAGACAAGGAGTGTGTGAAAAAGCAGTGTATTCATTAGCAATTGACAGCTACGCGATCCTGTATGATTGGAAGGCTACTACAGCAAGTGATCGACCAGGAGCGTTGTAGAAAGCCAGATTCAGGAAAATATCCACGCCATTCCAATAAAATAACGTGGCACGGAGAAGCAGAATATAGTTATTAATTAGAATGAACGATACGAAGCCTGCATATAAATTGTAAATTCATAAGCGGGCAGGAAACGGGAGCGGACGACGGTATGGGTTATCTAGGACCGATCCTTACGACCATAACCCGAATAGAAAATGGAATGGAGAGACAGACTGTCACATTTTTAGGTCTATTTTGTGCAGTAAAGCTCATATGACTACAAAACACTTTCTGACTTCAACAAGAAACTTTTGGAAATAGTGCTCTGCACCATGGGTAGGAATCAATTAAGATTCCTTACCAGAAGCCTAACTGGGCAAACTGCAAGCTCATTAAGCACCTTGACAGAATAGGTGTTAGTAGCTTAACGACTTGCAGATTCTGCGAGGAGGAAGATACCTTCTCCTTGAGGCTTGACTGTCCTGATCTACTACAGAGCAGAAACAGGCACCTTGGTTGCTACGAATACTCATCCAGAGAGCAAATTTGTGGCACCAACCCTTGGGGTTCTTTTGGTTAATGATAAAATTGAACGATGTGGTTGGCCACATCGTTCAATTTTATCATTAACACAATTTTATCATAGTAATTTCTAGAATTAAGAATATGGATTTGAAATTATGACCGCTTTTTATGGGGAGGGAAAAACTGTATACTTCCTACTCCTCCTATCTTCTTCTGATTAAATTCGTTGTGGGTCCCAAGACAGCTTTAGCATGTCCCTCGGGCTCCCTGAGATCATATCGAAGGGTTTTCGTGGTTGGGTACCGCTGTCGATCCTGGCGACACAGGAGATACAGTGGTGGGAATGTGTGGTGGGCCAAAGCCCGTTAAAAAAAATTAGTAATTTCTATCGGTATCAACCGATAGAAAAAATATGGCAAAACCAAATTACGTATCATAATATCATGTAGATTACTAATAATTTTTTTCAGATATAGTTTCTCTGTTAATGCCGATGAAAAGTTGTTTCATCTGCACGCTTTTTTCGAAAGAGCAGCCTTAAGCTTTCAATAGGATAATATTATATTACTGCAATATTTTCACGCTAGAGGCAGCACCAGCACAAACAGTAAATAAAAAGTTTAATTCGACGTTTGACAACATTTTTGTCGATGTTCTGATATAATAACTCTGATTTTAGTCGGATTGTTTACTATGTATAAACTGCTATAAGTAGCACCCTCTGCTTTGACCTTTGCGTAATATGCCATATTATTAGATAAAACGCCTCCGTGGTCTAGTGGTAAAGAGCGCGGCTGACTCGGAGGTCGTGGGTTCGATTCCCGCGTTGGAAACATGTTATTTCCAAGTTTGGTTAGGACAATGCAGGCCGATCACCTGATTGTCTGATAAGTAAGATGATCCATGCGTCGGATGGGCATGTAAAAAGTCGGTCCTGCGCCTGATCTCTCGCCAGTCGTGTCGGTCTGCCGTCCCACTGGGTTATGAGAGTAAAGGAATAGAGAGTGCTCTTGTGTACTGCGCACACACTTGGGCACTATAAAATTACTCCTGCGTAGCTGGCCTGGTTTCAATGAAACTATTATTATTATTATATTATTAGCTACCCTACCTGCTACGCTTGATATACAACTAATCATCTTCTTACTTGGACCAGGGGTGATCTAGCAGAACATTAGTGGTCATTACGGGCCACTAATGCTGCACACATTTATCAGTTATCACGTTTACTAGCCTGAGGGACACATATGAGATCTACGCAACAATGGTAAGTTCTAGAGCCTAGACTCAAGTTAAAGTCTAGACACTAGTCTACACGGAAAATCACATCACGATCTCACCTACTATTGGCACTGAGTGATAGGTACATGTTAATGCAATCGCTCAGTAATAAGTAATAACAGATAATTGTTTCTACAATTTGCCATGTATGAGTGATTTCCATCAAATATGCAAAAAGTTAAATTAAATATAATTTACGTAGCTGTGAATAACGTATAACTAATATTTTTTTTAATCGTAAACTCCACCGATAAAATTCCTTTCTGTTAATTTAAACACACATGGCTGCTCTTTCGAAAAATGCGTGCAGATGAAACAACTTTTCATCGGCATTAACAGAGAAATTATATCTGAAAAAAATAATTAGTAATCTACATAATAATATGATACGTAATTTAGTTTTGCCATATTTTTTCTATCGGTATCACATAATAAAGAAATAAAAAACCAAATCACCTCCAAATCGTTGAATGAAACCACTTTACTCCTTCATTATTTATCAAAAGAATATATAAAAAATATCTACTGCTTTGCAATACATAAGTTAATAATTTGGTTTTTTTACTTTTTTTTAATATGTATTATATTAAGCCTTAAAAAGGTTTTTTCTACTATTTCGTGGACGCGGCGAGCGTCGTAACCGCCACCGTACAAGGCGCGCTGTTATGAATGTTATCTTAATGTCATTTACGTCGAAATTCGCACTGACAGACAATCAACCTGCTAATTTAGGGAGAGAGGGCCCTTAAATACAGCTTTATTTCGTTCCTCTTCCTTTCAAAAATCAAAGTACAAAATTGTATGGCAATAAATTTTTGAACCCGCGTTTATAACCGGTCGAAACTGAAAAAATTTGTTGTTTGACGTTAATAAGAATACTTATACTTAGGTATTTAATACGAACCTCCTTCTTTTTTGGAAGTCGGTTAGTTAAAATAGAAGGCACGAGGCACGTGCAATTTCATCAATCGAAAGACGACAATTTGCGCAAATATTAAACCTCCTAATTTACGATTATGCACGCGTTGGTTGTGTCAAAAGGTTACGTGGGTGTTTTATATTAAACTAATTTCTAGTTTGGAGTTAATTAAGCTAAATTATAGATTACGCACTGTGCTAAGGCCAGAAGTAAGTCTCATTTATAGGACGGAACGAATCCGAAAATACAGGGACTTTACAAAGTTCAATACATTGTACAATGTTACAAGTTGCAACTAATATTAAAACAAGGTTAAAATTATTGACTTTTTTAACCGGAAATAATTAAACAGGAACTAGGCAGGATCGGCAAAAGAGGCCTACCACGAAAACCCTAAATATCTTTCTCAGGCGTGTCCAATAGACGGTTCTGACTTGGAAACTTAGAAGTTAGAGCTCGCAACGAAAAAATGAGAAGAAAGGTAAGCGAATAAAGAAGCTCGTCTTCGGGCAGCAAATGTTAAATATTCAGTTTATAAAAGTATCTCCATACCAAATTTCAGCAAAAACGGTTCAGCTGTTTAGGCGTGAAGAGGTAACAGACAGGCAGACAGACATACTTTCGTATTTATAGTATTAAGTATCGATAATTATAATGAAAATTATTTTTTATCAACTTAATCTATTCTAATCACACTAATGTCTTATTGCGCGTGGTATGAACATGCGCAATGACCAGTGACCATATATGGCAGTCCCGTTGATCCCGACCGAAGCGATACCATCTGTAAATGGCCCGACAGTGGTCACGGCAGCTATTCGTTTTAATAATTAAGAGACCTCTAATCATTTCTACAGGAGTGTAAGCTGAGGGATGCGCATGGATTGACTTTATGATTACCTTCTAGGTACAGGAGTACCTAGAAGGTAATCATAAAGTCATCGATTACCAAATTAAAACATATAGAAGCTGTCAAAGATTACATTACTGTCTACAGGAATTCATGACTCGCCCTGAAATATTTTAAGCGAAAAACCCGCTACAACTAGATGGAATGCAAGCCAAAACTAGAAAATACTTAGAAAATAAGAAAAAGAAAATTTAGAAAATACTTAGCTTTTTTACGTGTAGAACTTACTCAATAAGTCAATACTCATGTTTAGAAGTATTTACCTGCAACAAACAAATACAATTCATTAGGACTTTGATATCCAGGAGGCAGAACATGTTGAAATATTTAAATAATTACAAATATTCTATTAGATTCTAAACGCACTAACTTTCTACCGCTATCAATGTCCGTATCAGAATACGTAAAATCTAGAACCATCTACTGTCTAATGGCTGTATCGTTTCGAATTTCCATAATTACGATACTCCATTAAGCGTGCCATAAACGCCTTGATTGAAAATTGCAAACTGGATCGATATGTTCGACATTAATCGAAGAGATTGTCACTTTATAGTGTCTAGTGCTCGCGTTAGTACTAAAAGCCACAATTTTCTGCTTCAAGGAATCTTAGGATATTACCACACAGACGGAGATATCTAGACTATGGTGATAATTAAAATGTAGAGCGTATATTATGGAATAAAAAGAATTTACACATTTGGGAACTTTGTGAGGTTTTTCATTCATTTTGTGTGTGAGTAAAACTAAGCTACTATAAAGTATAAAGCCCGTTTGTATGCTGAAAAACATATTTCACAAATTCTAACGGGTGCTACAAATCCTAAGAAAATTCCCACCTTATTCACCATTTAAGAAGTGACTTATTTAAGGAAAGAATTACCATGCAAACCGTATAGTGAAGATGTATTATTATGGAACACGTAGAAGGCGTCATGGACACAAGGTTGATGCTAATGCAGAGAATATATTCATCCTACACAGAGATGCCTATTGCAAAATGACACGAACATATTGCTGATTGATGTTGCCATTATGCCATATTGATGTTAGTTTTCGTAAACTCGTACACAAGAGAATGTCTCTTAGCATCACAATACATGACATACAAAATGTATTGTTGTAAGTAGTCGGAGAATTTTTTAGCTTATCCTGGCGGTACTATACTAATATACATTACTAGCTGTCCCGGTGAACTTCGTGCCACTCTAAAACCTTCCCTGGACTTCTACGAATATTTTAAGACTAAAACCAGCCCAATGCGTTTAGCCGTTTGCGAGTTTTAGCGCGACTAACACATTTGAAAATCCATTTTTATATATAAAGAAGACTAGCTATCCCGGTGAACTTCGTGTCACTTAAAACCTTCCCTGGACTTCTACGAATATTTTAAGACTAAAATCAGCCCAATCCGTTCAGGCGTTTTCGAGTTTTAGCGCGACTAACACATTTGAAAATCCATTTTTATATATAAAGAAGACTAGCTGTCCCGGTGAACTTCGTGTCACTTAAAAACCTTCCCTGGACTTTTACGAATATTTTAAGAGTAAAATAAGCCCAATCCGTTCAGTCGTTTTCGAGTTTTAGCGCGACTAACACATTTGAAAATCCATTTTTATATATATAATATAAGAAGAAGAAGAAGATGTGTCCTGGCTGGAGTCATTTGGGAGTTTCTTGCCTTATAAATCCAAGAACTCCTACCATGCCAACTTTCTCCAGGCTATTCTTTCCCAAACTCATTGAAATACTTAGCGAATATCTATTCAGGAAACAAGTCAAGCGAATCAAGAATACCCACGCTGTATGTTTCATCTACATTTGCCGGCTGCGGTCTCGGTACCTTATGTAAGCCTTGTAACGACATTGGCTATTGGCTATTTAGTCATATATTTGCATACCTCATTTTCCACAAGGTGAGTATTGTTAGGAGTCTCACGTGCTACGTGTTTTATTGTTTCTACATGCTTTGATGAAAATACTGATGCTTTACAGAAAACACGTTGGATCTATTTAATACGTGTACAGAAAATATATTTTGTAACCAGATTCCTGAAATTAATTTCTTGTTTGGAAATATACATTCATTCAAATGGGTACACTTTTCAGAGATAAAAATTATCCTAAGTATATCATTTCCTGGTGCATAAAGCGTCTGTATACCAAACTTCGTCAATAATAATTAAATATTAATGCTTTAACTTAAGGAATATTTTAGACTGCCAAACTTTAAGACAAAGGAAACGTCATGGCCACAGTTACTGATACTGTATAATTAGATAAACATGACCTATGGTATTACGTACGAAACGTAGAATTTATCAGCGAAGCTTACAAATCCTTGAGATCTAAGCCACGCTATCTTTTATATGATCCACTTTTGAGAAAAATGATCCTGTAGTGGTAATTTTTGTTAAGATCTAAGGAAAAGCCGATGCAAGAGAAAATTGCATCCCCTGCGGTCAAGGTTCTCAAACCCACGACACGCCAACGGCCCTCACCACATATGGATCATAAAGCCTATAACTCTGTATGGTGAAATATGCTGACTTCGTTAAACCACAATAAAGACAGATATTTCAATGTCAAGAACAAATAAATCATGTGGTTTTGTAAAAAGTTCAGCAATTATGTAAACTAGAAATAGGCCAAGCTTAAGCTTTTAATTCTGAGACATCATTTATAATTAATTAATTATAATTACCAAAGTCGCACAATGATAATTCCGAAAACAATCATTGTAGTGAATCTGAATTCTGAACTTGAAACTTAACAAGTTATAACGTTTAGCAATACATAGTTCTAAAAGACCTTACCGAGCGTTACAAAACTATAGTAAGCGATTGTTGTTTACATGTCGGCAGCAAGTTGCAACAATATAATTTAATTAGCTACAAAGCCGACAGTTATCCATCAGATATCACACAGCGTGACCGCCCCTAACGCGTCAATCGTGCTCGAACACGATATGTCCGTAAAGGACAATCAGTCGTGCCAAATAAGTGCAGGTCAATAAAGTTGAGGGCCTCACTTACCTCATATTCTGGCGGTGGTTGAGAAGAAAACTCGCTCCAGGGCCGCAACAAAGCACGCTCGGAGTCCGCGTCGTTTGCGGCAAAGTTAACTCCATACTTCCTCCATAATGATAGCTCGTATAGCCTCCGCCACGGAATGCCATCATTCTTAGGTCGTTTCCTAATGCTTCCTCGAATCGATGGAGATCTTACGAAATTCTCATTTTGGTTGCCATTTTTAGCACCTCCCCGCCAGGGGGGCTTCGTTCCATTGGGAGACCCGCCGGATATAGTTCTGCGTATCGAAGCTTTCTTTTGACCCTTTTTCTTGACGTCGATATCTTTATCATCGTCACCGTTTTTCAGACCATTTTTCACGTCCTCTATGGTGACTACCATCTTTCTTTCTCTGCAGCTCCCTCTAGCGGGAGTTCTCGTGAAAGTGTTTCTCCATTTTTCACCATCAATTTCGTCTTGAAAAGCGGATATAGCCGTATCATCGGCGTATCTCATTCGAGCCGTCTTCATCAACGAAGCTCGGGTGTTCTGGGTAAAAAGTCGTTCGCAGGGATCTGTCGCTTTGAGTTCGCGCGACTTAAAAGTATTTTCTGAGTCCGTGTCGCTATGGCCGTCGTACGAGCTGGTACTATTACTGAAGCTTTTGACGTAGGATCCATTGCTTCTAGGTAGAACGTTGTCGTTTCTCGCTGCATCCTTTATTTCGATGAAACACTCGTTTTTGGTGGATTTTTTGGACTGTACACTTGTGCTGGAGTCTGATTTCGCCAGGGCATTGTGTCTCTGGTCGATACAGCCGTGGGCGTGCGCTTTTCCTGTACAATGCTTGTGTATTTTGGCGAGAGCCGCCAATGTTTTGTTACCGTTGGGCGAAAGTTCGTCACCGCAACGTAGCGACTGCTCGAATGACCCTTGTATGTGAAACATTCTTCACCTATCTTTTAAGGTCGACTTCTTCAGACTCGATCATTTGAACACTTGCTTATTTTCATAAATTAAAGGACTTGTTTCTGAACTCTATATTTCACAATTATCCTGGTATAGGAACAAATCATATATAAGACTCTCTGACACGAATGAGCACGAATTAAATATAATGTTAAATACGCTACGCTACCCATAATAACTTAAAGATTATAATTTATAATTGAATGACTCCAAAAGTAATTAACGATAAAAGAACACATAATTAAATAAAATTTAGCCTAACAACGCTTAATTTATATGAACGACTAGACGTATTGTAATTTTTGTAGAGGTTGTCTCATGGAAATTCCTGAAGAATACTTTATTACATTCACAAAACTTAATGAGCATTTTTATGACATCCATAATTTGTTCCGTGTTCGTATCCATTATTTGATCGTATATCGTCAATCGAATCGTCTATGACCCATCACAGAAGCATTTCGATCATTAATTCCTTAACTGCAGTATAATTTATACGCGTCTTAATGCTTATGACACGATGCGGTGTGGTCGTAATGTTTGAACTTTGATTGGGCCGTGTATAAATATTCATGTCGTAATTCGTGTCAACGTCGGATTACGGTGACTAAACGTCTACCTCCGTCGTGCCGTCCTGCCGGCAGATACCAGTCCCACTGGTACGGTACACTCGGGTAGGATATTTGCTTACAAGTTTAGGACGTCCGTTATTCTTAGAAGATTATAATATTATTCTTAAAAGAAAGCATTGGTATTCAGGACATTTGTTAACCTTATAGGGTAAACTTGTGTAATATTTAATTCTCTGCAGAGGCTGTATTTTCAATACTCATTTTATAAAGAAAATATACAGCTATATGCTAGATGTTATTCTTCAAAAACAGTGCATCTTGAAGATATTAATTTTGTTTGTAACCGAGTATCAGAAATCTCGATGTTGCAGTTGTGTTCATACGTCGTAAGCGCTCGTACGTCTTTCCTTCCTTTTGCACAGTTCAAAATGACTTTACACTGCGCTTGTACAGATTAAAAATTTAATTAATAATTACAAGTACTTAAATTCATTGCACAATGCACATCATTATACTGCTTACTGCTACATTCATTAATTTTCTTAACTTGTAAGTTATACTTATAACCTTCAGAATACATAAAAAAATTGTTTCAAATTAAGATAGGTAATGTAAATTTTAAAAATACATATTAAATTAAAGATAGGTTTTAGTAATAAGTTACATAATATTATTTTTGATGACCAAAATTATCAAAATCTTAGCTTTAATATGTTTAATTTCTAAAGCTAGAATAAAATAACAATAGATCCAAATCGAAAAGGTAAAAATACATTACTGTCATACCAAAACTAAACTAATCCTGTACCCTTGGTCCGTACAACGAAACTGTTGAGACTCGAACGAATCGGAATGCCTAATGTCCTACTCTAACAAACGTGAAATAACGTTGTTAGAGTAGGACGCGGTTCTGATTCGACCGTTTGAGTCTAAAACGGTTTGGTTAGTAGGACTTTTACGGCTCCTTGTATGGATTTTACCGCTGCGACTGTACCGCCCACGCTAGCCCGAGTTCTGCAATCGCATAAGCAGCACATAAATATTGAATAAAATGTTACCAGACGCAACTATCGACAAGTTACTATAATGTATCTGCTGGCATGATCTGGGTAAATTGTTTGGTATTCGTCATACGGCCGTTAGAGAAATAATTATAACTTAACCTTAACTTTAATTTAAAGAAGGGTTTGACAGAAAATGTATGGAGCTCATGTAAATTTTTTATGAAATTTATAAGTTTCTCTAGTAGTAGTAAGTTACTCTAACATTTCAAGTCGAGGGTAGAGCCGAGTCCATGCTACCAACTCTACCGCTGCGTCTCTTCTAAATAATAAAAAAAAAACTTAAATTTTAAAATCGGAACAAAGATCCATAGTCAAAACAAAAAAGGAAACAGTAAAAAACTTTCACGGAAGCGATGAATCAATTATTATCACCAACTTTATATTATTTCCCTTCTATTTTACATTTTGCATAATAATATATTATAGGACCACCATAGACCACGTATCATGCTGTGGCAACAAAAAATCAAAGATCAAAGTCATTAAGCACATTATATACGACCGTTATCAAATACAACTTTATATGTAGTTAATGCCCCTTAATTAAAATACATAATCAATTACGTTGCTCCCAAATAAATTTTATAGAGTCGATTTGACTCGCAGAATTCTTATCAATTAGTATTTATGCCACAAACTGGTTTTTAGAGTTCCGTAGCCAAAATGGCAAAAAACGGAACCCTTATAGATTCGTCATGTCTGTCTGTCCATCTGTCTGTCCGTCCGTATGTCACAGCCACTTTTCTCCGAAACTATAAGAGCTATACTATTGAAACCTGGTAAGTAGATGTAGTCTGTGAACCGCATTAAGATTATGATACAAAAATGGCAAAATATTAAAAATTTTAGGGGTCCCAATAGGCACAACTGAAACAAAAAAAAAATTATCCATACTAATATTATAAATGCGAAAGTGTGTCTGTCTGTCTGTGTCTGTTACCTCTTCACGCCCAAACCGCTGAACCGATTTTGCTGAAATTCGGCATGGAGATACTTTGAGTCCCGGGAAAGGACATAGGATACTTTTTATCCCGGAAAAATGTACGGTTCCGCCACGATAAACGAGTTTTGGCGCAACGAAGTTGCGGGCGTCATCTAGTGCGTAATAAATGGTAAAACTAAATTTAACTTTCATTTAATCAACTTAAATATAATCAAAAACCTTTTAATTTTATAGAAATAAACCTTATTGTTGCTGCGGAACCCTTCATGGGCGAGTCCAACTCGCACTTGGCCGGTTTTATTAATCAATAAAATATTCATTGATTTAAAATCACGCGTGTCTACTAGATCGATATAAATACAACGTCATTTAAAATACACTTTTTACGAGCTTTGGTCTACTACATTTCCACTACCGTATTTCCCAGGATCGACAGCGGTATCTAACTACGAAAACCTTTTGATATCCTTATCTATACAAATACAGGGTGCAATTAAACCTTCCTGCCAAATTTTTTCCAGGGCTTATGTATCATTAGGAGAGTCCATTTAACCAAAAAAATCGGTTGTCTGTAAAGTAGGTTTACTGACGATAGTTGAACGTGACAACGTATGACGTTGTCACGTTCAACTATCCTTAACCCCTTAACCCTCGCTTCCGAATCTCTATAAATAGAAACAAACTTTTTCGACTGTAACCTAAAGTTATTTCGATGTATTTCTTTCAAATGATTGTCTAAAAATATTTATAATGAGTTAAATAAACTATTCGCAATACAAAACGTTACATACATTCGTGAAATCCAGTTAAAAGTTCGAACAAAGCACAAGTCATACCTTGACCCGTAGGAAATAGAGCACAATTTTGAATAGCCGAAATAATACTAATAGCTCACAGATTGTTTATTTATTTTTAATTCAGAGTGTGATCAATGTATCAAAGGTCATAACTAACCAAACTTCTTCATACAAAAGTATTCTCTAAGTCATCGAAATACGTAATATAATCGAAACAAAGAGCGCAGCCCAGGTGGGTTGAGTACGGTTGCTGAGAGGATAAATGGAACGCCTCAGAGCAGCTGTCAGCGAGGTAACGCCGCATGAACTGTCATGTTTTTCGGGCGCGCACCCCATATCAAATTATAAGACGTTATCACGTCAAAAAATTGGGTGTAATTTTTTTTAATGACATATTTTATCGCATTTAAAATCGTTGCAGAATGGTCACTTGCGGCGCGGGAGAATGAGCGGGGGTGGCGCGGAGGGAGACGCGCGCGCGGGGGCACGTCACGCGCGGGCGACGCGTCGTGTCCATTAATGGGCATTGTCCAAAAAAATCACATGTACTTTTTATACTTTTGACGTGATAACGTCTTATAATTCGATATGGGGTGCGCGCCCGAAAAACATGACGGTTCATGCGGCGTTACCTCGCTGACAGCAGCTCTGAGGCGTTCCATTTACACTTACAAGTCCTTCAACAACCGTAAAGGTACAATTCCGTGCAGCGCGCGGCCTACGACTGTCGTAAGCCGCGCGCGACCGTGCCATATAACTTGACACGGTCGCGCGGGGCCTACGACTGTCGTAGCGGTCGCGAGCGGCCGACGACAGTCGTAGGTCGTGCGCGACCGCGATCGATCGCGATGCACGGAATTGTACCTTAAGGCCCACCTGGGCCGCACTCTTTGTTTTGATTATATTACGTATTTCGATGACTTAGAGAATACTTTTGTATGAAGAAGTTTGGTTAGTTATGACCGTTGATACATTGACCACTCTCTGAATGAAAAATAAATAAACAATCTTAAAAAGCTATTAGTATTATTTCGGCTATTTATTCTATTTCCTACGTGTCAAGGTATGACTTGTGCTTTGTTCGAAGATTTTACTGGATTTCACGAATGTATGTACCGTTTTGTATTGCGAATAGTTTATTTTACTCATTATAAATATTTTTAGACAATCATTTGAAAGAAATACATCGAAATAACTTCAGGTTACAGTCGAAAAAGTTTGTTTCTATGTATAGAGATTCGGAAGCGAGGGTTAAGGGGTTAAGGATAGTTGAACGTGACAACGTCATACGTTGTCACGTTCAACTATCGTCAGTAAACCGACTTTACAGACAACCAATTTTTTTTTCGTTAAAATAGGGTATTTTAAGAATAAAAATTAAATAATTTTGAAATTCATTGGCTAGTTTTTGAAGAAAATTTTAGAACAATTTGAAGAAAATTTCCAAAGAAAGTATGACTAACAAGTAACAAGTAAGGTGGCGTCCACAAATTA
The DNA here is from genome assembly GCA_937595015.1 of Polyommatus icarus. Classification (NCBI taxonomy): domain Eukaryota; kingdom Metazoa; phylum Arthropoda; class Insecta; order Lepidoptera; family Lycaenidae; genus Polyommatus; species Polyommatus icarus. The sequence continues at coordinate 18,623,373 of OW569327.1, read as the reverse complement.
CGTGAGGTGTTTAGGGGGGGAGGAGGTCGAGTAAAATCTCACCTAATCTCACGTTGGGGAGAGGGGGGGTCTCGGCAAATCTCACGTAATTTTTTTCGATTTATACGATTATATATACCAGTTATATCAGTTATACGATTAAGATCATTCCAAATTCGTTCGAAAGAAAATCTACTGGCTGTCAAACCAAACGTTTATGTAAGAAACCCACAATTTGAAAAATCTCACGAAATCTCACCAGAGAGGGAGGGGGGGTCAAAAAATTCAAAAAAACACCTCACGTAATTTGTGGACGCTAATGGCTCCGCTTTCTTTAGCACTACGTGACGTCACTGATAGCTTATCACTGGGTCAATATTTGGTCTGCTATCAACGCACCTGAACGTGGGAATAGTCTTAATCTGTATCACGAACCTACTTACCACTAATCTTGCTAACATCGTTGCTAACATCGTTGCTAACAGTTGTGTTTAAATTTTAATAAAACCTACCGCCATCAATGAACGATGACTGATGAGATAAGAGGATAATGGGCCAAATGACAATTAAAATCTTCCTTAAGGCCGTCCCCCGAGCAAACGACCTTGGCCATACATTTGCCGCGTTGCCGAGATCGCGCCAAAACCCTATTATTTTTACTTATCTTAGTTCAAAATTGTCCTAAAAAAAATTTAAAACGGCCAATATGTAGTTTATGATATTGTCGATCTATTGGCGTGAGTTTCAAATAAAAGTAATTTGTAAATCCTAAGGAGATGCTGAATGTATGCTTGAATTTTAACAAATTGGTATTACTTTGGAAGCTGATATCAGAGTATAAGAAACAAAAATAGAAAATTTAAAACGACAAATGGAATGTTGATATACTGAAGATTATTGCTGTATTTTTATTATATCTTTGTAGGTTTCAGATTATGAGTTTATAAGGTTTTAAATACGGTCAATTACGGAATCTCCGGACGGAACGCCCTTAAGTAGGTTTTAATCAAGATGTTGAAAAGGTCCTTCAATAATATTCAACAGACTATACTAATACAACATAATTTTGTCTAGCTTTACTATAGCCACTTGGGAGTATTTTTATTTATTTTAGTTAAAGAAAAGGTTAAAGATGCGTTCACACATTTTTAAAGTAAATAAAGCGCCTAAGCACACTGTTTTAGATACGTCAACATATTTACCGCTTCGTCGACATCTAAAAACTTTTAGTAGACGGATAGGCCTAAAAATATGATATGGTATCAGTAACAAACGATAGTAGACTTTATTACTTTCGTATAGAGTTCTAAATTGCATAGTAGAATCGACGTTGCAGCCTAGAGCAAATAATAGGAGAGGTTGGTCAATATCTCATGCAAATTGGTCTACACACAGATCCCACCTCGGCGATAATATTGAAATTGTCGTTTTGTAATGTGCTTATATTACTATACGAAGAGCAAACAAGATTTTTATGGGGAAAATTGTGCTATTATATCTTACAGTACGTCTTAGATCTCAGAGATTATCTAACGTATATTAAGCGTTAAATGTTAATAAAGAGTTTGATTAGACGTAAAAAGTTAAAAACCTTGTTAAGGAGATTAGACACTAGTCACTTACCTCTCCCTAAATAGCTGTAAGTGAAGAACGTCTCTACCGATGCTTATCATTTGTGTCGCCTAAAGACATAATATTGTAAATGCTGAAAAAATCTTTAAAGATAGGAACCCTTAATAGCCGCAGGAGAACACTGATTTTAGATGGCGGTTGGTGAAAACGCGCGTTACATTTTCTTATCAATCCTTTTTGGTGCGCTTAGTAAAGACATAAACAGACGAACATATAACAGCTCCTCCTTTTTGGAAGTCGGTTAAAAATGTGATGTTTTCAAGCTAAACAGAACCAGTTCAGACCGTAGACAAGTAGACAAGTTTGACAACGTTTCTGTCAATATTCTGATATAACGTCAGATTATCAAAGCGCACGGAAGTGCGCAAGCCTAGTTCCAGCAGGCCGCGCGCATGCCGTGCACTATTTACACGAACCGTTTCGACGTACTTTTGACCCCCCTGTAGCTCAGTGTCTATTGCGAGTGCAAAGATAAAATTATACCTACGTAATTATTTACGAGTACTTAAGCAGTATACCCAATTTCATAGATATAGCTTCAGTAGATCCTGAGATATGTCCTTGTAAAAATAGCTTATTTTGGCACTGACTCACTCATTCACTCACTCACTCACTCACTGACCGGTAATCAAAACCTCTAGGCCACTTCCAATTGTCCTAGCGTTATGGAATTTGGCACACAGGTCGTGTGTTATATGTAGATTAACGAAAAATTAAGAAATTGTAGAAAATGGTCAAGTGTGAGTCGGTTCATCTACGAACTTCAGAGGCCACTTCCAATTGTCCTAACGTTATGAAATTTGGCACACAGGTCGTGTGTTATATGTAGATTAAAAAAAATAAGAAATTTTAGAAATCGGTCAAGCGTGAGTCGGCCTATCTACAGCCCATACAAACTTTAATGTCATAGCGTTATGAAATTTGGCACACAGGTCATGTGTTAAATGTAGATTAAAAAAAAAAAAGAAATTTTAGAAATCGGTCAAGCGTGAGTCGGCCGATCTACGAACTTTAGAGGCTACTTCCAAATGTCCTAGCGTTATGAAATTTAGCACACAGGTCGTGTGTTATATTATTATGTATGTGTTACGATAAATTAAGAAATTTAAGAAATCGTCAAGCGTGAGTCAGTTCATCTATGAACTTTAGATAAAAATTCTTATGTACCAGTGATATAATGAGGCATCTATTGAAAGTATTGTTTATATAGGGCGTAGCACAAAAAGAAAACATAGGTAGGATTTCTTGAAAAAAAGTATTGAAATCCCACCAAAAACATACCTGTTAAAATAGGGCCTAGTTCCTATAGGCTAACTGTTGGTCTAAAAAAAGAGTTGAAATCCAATCCAATGCCAAGTTCAGATGCACTTCATCGATCATAATCATCTTCATCAACAGCCTGATCCATAATACTTCTAAATTTGAACTTGGCAGGTTTTTGTGCTATGCGTTACACTTGATTAATTATATAATTAGATAATATTAATAGAATTTAAATAACCTGCCAAGTTCAAATTAGAAGTATTATGGATCAGGCTGTTGATGAAGATGATTATGATCGATGAAGTGCATCTGAACTTGGCATTGGATTGGATTTCAACTCTTTTTTTAGACCAACAGTTAGCCTATAGGAACTAGGCCCTATTTTAACAGGTATGTTTTTGGTGGGATTTACATTTTACTGTATGTGCTAGCAGGTCACTCTGCTTCGACCTTTTGCGTAAAATTCATATAAGGCTGCGTTTGCACAAGAGCTGAGCGGAGCTGTGTTGCGAGGAATGTGTTTTTGAAAACCAATGGCATCGCCGCGCTGAGCGACGTCATGGCAAAGTCATGTTAATGAAGCGATTCTATTGGTTTTCAAAAACACAGACTCGCAACACAGCTCCGCTCAGCTCTGGTGGAAAGGCAGCCAAACAATAACTTGCTGATTGCTACTAACAAGCTACACATATTGTACGTGACAAAATAAAATACAAGCTATTATCTATACTCTATAGCCTACGGATACAAGTCGTGGGTGACTAATAATAATAATTATGTATATGCAATTAATTACGTTCAATCGCTTGAACGACTTTTAACATAATGTATGTTAACATATTGCTAGTTGTTCATAGTATCAAGACTTTTTATAGCATTAAACGATAAGAACAAAGAGACTGTAACTATCAAGACTGTTTGAATTTCTAGTTAATAGTATGTATTTAATCAGTAAAGAATTAGTATACATTAGGAAATTAAAAACAAAGCCAACCGACGATGAGAAATTATGGCTAAGATTATTCTTAGACATCATGCTACGAATAATAAAACCTAAGGAAACGTAACAGCTCCCATACTAATACAGTTTTGAATTTGGTTTCATTCGAACTGTCATGTAACGTCAGCCTTTAAGGTACAATTCCGTGCATCGCCATCGATCGCGGTCGCGCACGACCTACGACTGTCGTCGGACGTTCGCGACCATAGTCAGCTTATTTGACAGATTCTCCATACTCTATCAGTCAAGTTAAGTGGTGGATAGCCTTATCAGGAAATGGTGAAACAGGCCCTAAATTAAATAATGTTGCGCAGATTATATAGATAAAGTTGTGAAAATGATAATATAATAACACAGATCTACAAGACCCTGGGTGGTCTGATAAGCCGTAGTAAATTCTGCGAGCTAATCTCAAGCTAGATAATTATCTAGACTGTCAATAAGTCTACAATTTACAATGTGTTTTAGTTAAAATATTGCATATTCTATTTAATAATTTAACTTTACAAAGAAAACCATTTAGCTACCATACAAGTTTGAGTCCAGAATTCAAAGTACAGTCTGCCATAAAGAAAATTACAGCTTTAAAGATCTTTTAGAGAAAATATTGAGTGCTTTTAACAGGGAAAAGTATAGTAGTAGTTAGTATAGTCCTTGTTTTATATTTTAGCATTATTTATAGTAATTATTTCAATATATCTAAAACATAAATAAATACGAAAATAAAGCGAGTACACAGGGAAAATATTCATTCACTTTGCAGAATGAGTCCTGATAATTAGTCCTGAACATAAATTGCAATTTTTTTATGATACTTTATGAAAACAAGTGGCTGTGATGTAGGGACGGACAGACGGACAGACATGACCATTGACGAATCTTTATGGGTTCCGTCTTTTTGCAATTTTTTTATTTTTTATTTTGTTCATTACATAATATAATAATGTTACAAAAGTATAAAAAAATCTTGCCGCAAAAGCTTTGGCTACGCAACCCTACAAAATCCTCTGTTTTATACAAATACCACTTTTGTATGAAACAGCTGACTTTGTAAGACATCAAAGAAGACTGCGGTGCAAAATAGTACGTGACCACTGACCATATAAAAGTCAAACCGAAAGTAGGGGACTGAAACGTATTCAGATATTTAGTAATTAAAGCCAATTAATTATACACAATTTGTAAACAAACTGATGGAAAAAAGCAATATATTCAAATGAACATGCATGGAAGAAAACTGGTGATGGCGACATGAAAGAAAATAAACATAAAACGGAATAAAAATTTATGAAACATAAGCTTATTTTAGGAAAATTAAAGTACGAGTATGTGGTATGAAACAAATTATTAATATTTAATAGAAATAAACTTTTGCGATTTCTTACCATTCTAACCTATGGTCACGTTAAAAAAAAAGACAGAAGCTACTTGCTAAATAAGCCAATATAATGCTTGTATTAAAAAGAGGTTTGCAAAAAACCGAATCTACACGTGAAGAGTAAGTACTTAAGTAGTAAGTGGTAAGCATATATAATAAACTGGGTTACAAATTACAGCTTACAATACGCCAAATCGTTAATGTATGTATTGAGTGATAGCTGATAGTGTACCGGTCTTAATCAACAGTTAAAGTAGATCTAGTGAACTCCACTGTCACATTTTCCACAAAGATAACTCCGAAACTACGGGCTTATTGTGTAAGCCGGAACACACCGCGTAATCTTCAAAAATAAATTTTCACAAAGTCCTCAATTATATAAATTTATTAAATAATAAATGTACTTTAATATTTTATAATAAAAAAAATTTAAAAAAGTTAAGGGGGGCTCCCATACAAAAAACATTTATTTTCCCTACTTTCGCTCTATAACGGTACGGAACCCTTCGTGCGCGAGTCCGACTCGCACTTGGCCAATTTTTTATAATTTAAAACTTCTAACATGATTATAATTAGCTACGTGTTGAGAAAGTTCTGATTTAATAATTTGAATCGATTAATCGACATGGGATATTTATAATCGATTTGTAGGGTTCCGTAGTCAACAAGGAACCCTTATAGTTTCGGTCTGTCCGTCCGTCTGTCCGTCTGTCTGTCTGTCTGTCCGCGGTTTTACTCAGAGACTAAAGGACCTACAAAGCTGTAATTTAGCATGAATACACATATTAATGATGGCAACAAAATGGTACATGAAATCGTAAAAAAATATATTTTTTTATGGTACCTCCCCTACACATCAAGCGGTGTGAGGTGTCGTTGAATAGGTTTTTTAAAAATATTGCGAGTATTCATAGAACATTTTCCGATTTAGGGATCCGTTTGTGAAATATTAAGTTTTAAAGTGGAAAAAATCGTTAGAGTCCAGTCCCCCTTCTACCAGCTAAATGGTTGGTTCTGGAAATATGAAAAAATTCACGGAAGTAGGAAATATGCTGAATTTAAAAGAAAAACTATCACGGCTAAGAAGACTTCATAACTTATTGAGTAATAGTCGATTAACTAAAAAAATGTGTTCGGCGAAGTATAAAGGAACTTTTCGTTCAAATTCCTTTGAAAGTAACTGAGATGATGTTGTTAGTAGTGTAAAACACGCTTTAAATGTATGTACTAAACGGAACCCTATATTGCGCGTGGCCCGACACGCACTTGGCCGGTTTTAATAATTTATTGCCAGTACCTAAGTGGTTTATTGCATACCACCTTAAATCTTAATGATTAGCTGACATGTAATTAATGTCCACATAAATGCGGAAATAAGCGCAGTGGGAGATATGAAACATAATATCTCGATGGTTATCGATTTTGAATATTTTGTTAAAAATCAATATTGATCATAATAATATCTCCTCATCCAATTTCATTTGTAACCAATAAAATTTAATACAGTAGCTTAATTTCTATATATTTATAGATAAGTACGGGAAAATTTGAATAAAGTAAATAGTTAATTTGATAATTTTTGCTTCGTTTTAATGCTTGAAGTTTGAACTATCACAAATAGGTTTTTTTTTGGCAGACAAAGACATTACAGCATTATTATTAGTTAATTTATACAGACTAGAAAAGAGCATAATTAATCATATTAAACTTACTTCAAAGTAGCAACGACATCGCATCTCAATCGTCTTCATTTCTCACAATAAGTCTGTCACGCGTCAATTAACGGGCGAGTGGCGACACAAAACAAACGATCTGGATGGGCAGCTACTTGGAAGTGTCGCCACCAACACTAACACAGGAAGTTACCTACTGAACGCCACAAATTTAACTGACTATAAAGTATTAACTGCACCCTGATTCTGAAATCCAATGCGACATTAATGCAACTTCGTTCGTCGTTCAAACATCCCACGGCTTACCAAATTACTAGAGCGGGTGCTGGTGCGGGTGGTGATAACTGATAAGGTAGAGTTGAGTATGCAAGCAGGACCGAATTCTGTGAATGGAGTTTATTATTGGAGAGTATACATTCAAAATCATAATCTGCATGCTTTTCAGAGTTCAACAATATTCACAGATGGCAGTCCACAAATTTTTCATACTCAACTCCACCTAGCACTTGCTTTATGTATACTTTGTAGTAAAATGAAAATAGCATTGTATAGCCGAAGTAGATTATATTAGAAAAGTTCAACATTCTTTTCAATTATAAAGAAAGCTCTTAACTCTACAAAATCAGTCTTTGGCGTTGCTTGACATTTTAAAATAGGTACCATTTGTTTTTGATCGTGCTACGAACAAATTACAAAGCTGCATTCATGTTAGATGAAAATAGGAGAATCAGGGTACAGACTATAATTAAACTATTAACTGTTTGTTCCAGCATTCCATATAATGGATCGATTTAGATAAAGCTGAAGAAGACTCATCCATATTGATTACGTTTAAGTGAAACATTTTTCTTGTAAGATTTAGGAGACTTATTGACCACACGGCTTTTCCCACAACGTAATGAGAATAAAACAAAACTTAAACAATTTGGGAAAGTTAAGCAATGAGCGAGCAGCAGATAACAAATTATCTGAAAAGTCTGAAAAATTGTGGATCTAAATCAGTAACCCGTCTAAGAACTAAAACGCGACGAATATAGCCTCTCGAATATTAAAGACTCTATATTATAAATGTATAACCTTAATAGACATACAGTATCAGTTATAGTTCTTGCAATCTACGAGTGCGCGTCGCCTTTATTTGTAGTTGGAAATGTGAATAGACATTTTCGTTAGTGTGCGTACCCGACGGAGCAGTCAGTAGCGAGCGAGCCATGTACGCGTGTATAGATATGGTCACTCACACAACTAAGGGCGACGCGCACTCCTAGATTGCAAGAACTATATCACTGTAATGTATTTTAGTAGAGGTACATTTAGTATCACTTATGATGCGTACTGAAATGGATTTGCATGTGAGTGCACATTACACTCGACGCTCTTCGCTCTTGGCCATTTAAGACACTCCATTCAGAATTATTTTACCTTTCAGTTTCTATAAAATAACCCTTAACACTGCGACATAAAGCCCGTTAAAACAACCTTAAACCCTGAACTGTAATCTTTAACACATGCGAGCACATCAAATTTTATAACGCCACATATTTTTACGACCACACCGCTTACTACGACGCGACCACTCTATAATCGTCTCCTCCCGATCACAAAGTCTAAGTACCAAAAAAACGACTTTCAAAGCAAAACGTCGCTATCTGATTAGTGAACTTGTTACCCAGGTAGAAAAATTTCTATTAAGATTCAAGATACTGGGGCGCATACCCATAAAAATCGCAGTACTAAATTATAACTTTTATTTAGAAAATCGTCAGTTTCAGGAGTCGTCTTATCCATTAGCTTGAAGTATCTACGATCAGTTTTTGCTCAAATCAACAGTCATAATATTATATTGGTACTCTTCAGTTACTGGAAGACTTCCAGCAACCTGGAAGTTAATCCTTGATTATGTATTACCAATAACTCAGACAGGTACAAGTTGTTTTTAAGTAAGGGAAGAGACCTAATGGCAGACACTATAAGAAAACATGAAACATTTGAATGTTATAAAATATATATTAATGTATATAAAGGATTGATAACTTCTTCCATGTCTCCAGTAACTCTTACAAAATAAAACTATTATAATTATTCTCTGACAAATCAATAAAAAAATATATTATTGGCCATTTTGTAAACTTAGTCATACGTACTAATAGATGACATCACAAAAAACGAACATCACTAATAGTAGACACCAATATGAACTAATAGTGGACATAGAACTTTACATTACATTTTACATTTTTCCTATTATTAGGTCTTTATTTGCCATTTTTCAAAAGATTTCATTTACTTCATCATAGTAACTACATGCATCAGAAATATTATCCACGTTGTCTCCAGATTCTATTCATTCTTCTTCCATGCTGAAACTATCTTTACTTTTATTTTTCATATTTTTAAAGTGAAAACTTCTTTAGCGGCGTTGAGCACTTTTGTGGGATGGGTAAAAACTGTGAAACTCGCGTCAGATTCTCGTGCTGATCGAAAAACCTTGGAAAAACCGTAAGACGGTTAGAGATGGAGAGTAATGTTTTGTGTCGAACTCGAACTCGAATTCGAACTTGAACTCGAACTCGAATTCGAACTTGAACTCGAACTCAAATTGATTGTAAGGGTTTCGATGAATTAAAAAAATCAATTTTTTAAAAATCGATTTTCATAAAAAATGGGTTAAAATTTAATCGATTATAAGGGTTTCGATTAATTAAAAAAATCGATTTTTTAATAATCGATTTTCATAAAAATGGGCTAAAAATTTAATCGATTGTAAGGATTTCGATTATTTAAAAAAATCGTTTTTTCAATAATCGATTTTCATAAAAATGGGTTAAAAATTTAATCGATTATAAGGTTTCGATTAATTAAAAAAATTGATTTTTTTATAATCGATTTTCATAAAAATGGGTTAAAAATTTAATCGATTGTAAGGGTTTCGATTAATTAAAAAAATCGTTTTTTCAATAATCGATTTTCACTTCTGCCGGCACTCCCGGAGTGCAGCCCGTCTTTTTTTTCCTAGCAAATTTATTTTCAGTCTTTAGTCTCCATGCTTCTTTTGGGTCTTCTTTTTTCTTCTTTCTTTTCTCAGCTCTCCTTTTTCTTTTCTTTTTTACTGCTAAAAAACTAAAGCAATCGATTTTTAGATCAGTACAAGGTCTAATATTAGACACCATGTCCATTTTTAGGTGCAGTAGTTCTAAGTTCTTAGATTGTTAATAGAATTATATTTTCAGAGAATAGTGATGATTTTTGCATTAGAATAAAGTACAAAATAACTTTAGTATGTATTGCAAAACTCAAAGATGAGATCCATGTCATCTATTAGGTTTTTTACATTTTCAAGAACTAATAGTAGACCCACCCAGAGTCCCACCCTTTATACTGTTAGGGAAAATTGATAAAAAATCTTAAATAAACATTAATTAGTGTATACAACATGACCATTAATCCAATGAAATTAATAGAAATTACAAAAAATCAAATAAATGTATTCAAAACTTACGTGCAAAATTTCGCCTTCCTTAACCTATTTGCGAAGAAATTGCCGAGCGCGTGTTGACGCGGTCATATATTTATATTTGACGACCTCTGTGGCTCAGTGGTGAGCACGTTGGTAGCTCAAGCCGGGGGTCGCGGGTTCGAATCCCGCCGACGGAACAAAAAGTTTTCAATGTTCCCGGGTCTGGATGTGTATTAAATATGTGTATGTTATAATAAAAATCTTAAATATATGTATAGTATAAAAGTATTAAATATATTTCCGTTGTCTGGTACCTGTAACACAAGTCCTTTAGGTACTTAGCACGGGGCCAGACTGACGTGGTGTGAAGCGTCCATAGATATTATTATTATTATTATTATTATTATATTATTTACGAAAACTGATCCCATTTTAAAATTTTGTTCCCGAAGGCGTCTCTAATATATTTTTTCAATTCAACAGATAGCTTGAGAAGCTTATAAAATTTACAGTGGTGAGAAATAATTAGAGTAATTCTTATTTTTATGGTATTTTTGTCATAAGTGTCATCTATTAGTTCAGTGTCTACCATTAGGTACTTTCCCTTACCTAATTTAATTCTAAAAACTTGATAATATTGATTTTTGTTTTGTATATAATACAGCATCGACAAGAAGTCACGAATGTTAAAAGTAAAAACCAATGAGTGAGATATAAACTCTAAGGAAAAATATATTATGACCATGAAAAATTTTCATGACGCAATTATCTCAAAATTAAATGCATATTATGCAGAATCAAAGAGACAATATGGAATAAATTTTAATTTTGCAATCATCTGGTATTAAACTCCATGCATATGTTAATAAGGTGCAAATTCGAACTATGCAAAGAATGATAATCATAATCTGTGTAACAATACAAAATAACAACATAATGTTAGTGTCATAACAACTGGTTAGAGTTTAGCAATAGAGAGGCATTCATTGTAAATTATTATGATAAGCTAAATCAATACAATAAAAGATTACTACCGTCAAAGGAGGTTTATGTAGACGAAACAGATATATATCGGAATTTTCTATTGCTTTATTTGCATTCAAAATCTTTATTTTATAACGAAAGAATCTGCGGGGCTAAAATGGTCGCTTTGGAGAATCATACTTATATGATTCATTTTTTTAAATCGCAAAATGGTCACTCTGCTTGACATTTTGCGATTTAAAAAACTAGTGCTACAAAATTCATGCGATTTGAGTTTTGACATAAGTCATCGCTTCGCTAGCGAATACTAATGTCAAATCCATACATATTGTAGCGCTAGCGTTAGCGTTGGCGTTAGCGTTTTGCCAGTTGTCTAAGGGGGCTGGTAATTCGTAGTGCACTAATTTGACATTCGTCAGTTTGACAGTTTTGACAATTCATTTGCTGAATTGATTGAGAGGAATTGCTAAATGTGACCATTTTAGCCCCGCTGGTCCAGTCATTTTGTATTCTCAGAATATTTTGATATAACAGAAACACAGTACTACCTACTGTGTTTCTGTTAGATTTCTCAAATCAATAGATCTCGTACTCTACGAAACCATTCCAAATTCTGTATCTAAAACCCAAGAGACAAAGTATATCGAAGGACAATCGTTTCGTCGAACGCGACAAGAATACATATTCTCGGAAATCGAACAGATCGCAATTCGCAGTTATCACAATAGCCGCCAGCCAGATCTGGCTTATATCAATCAGTACTCCGATTCTGGTGCTCTAACGGCTAACTCAACATTATAGTATCTACCTAACGCACCTGCAGCTCTTCTGATGTTGCGAGTGTCCATTGGCGACGGTAGTTGCTTTTCATCAGGTGACCCGTTTGCTCGTTTGCCCCCTTATTTTATAAAAAAACAAATCTACTGAGCTATGATTAAGTCCACAACCGATTAAGCAGCAAAAGGTTTTATCTCTTTCCGCGTGGTCAATATCATATTTCGAAGATAAGTACCTACGTCAGACAGTCAGACTTATCTTCTAAATATGATACGTCACTTGAGTTAATGACAATGTCATCCAGATTCCAGATACCACAAGATCGCTAACGGTGTGTATTCCCATTTCCCATATAGTTCAGTTATATTGTATTTTTGCTAGGAAAGTTTTGGGGTAGTTCTGATTTTTTCATTCCATATGTGTTTTGGGGTGCTAAATTCGAATCTGAGGTTCGCGGACAAAATTTCGTGACGCAACATTTAAAAAACCGGCCAAGTGCGAGTCGGACTCGCGCACCGAGGGTTCCGTACAAACCTGCAAGGTTTACAAAGTTCGTTTGATATGAATTTCAACTTGATAGCTCTACGCGTTCATGAGGAAAAAAGTAATAAGTTTATATTTATTAAAAAATATATATTTTGTAATGTAACTAAAAATTTAAGGTTTTCGGAATTTTTCCTTTATGTGTGCTATAAAATGTTGCTTCATGCCAAATTTCAAGATTCTAGGTCGACTGGAAGTACCCTTTAGGTTTTGATTCCCTTGCGAGTACTTGCTAGTTTCAAAATATGCAGCTTAAATTGCTGTTTCTTTTGATTGCGTTGACATAGAAGTTTGATTTTGTTACAGCTTAAAGGTATTATAGACCTGAGTATTTGGTATGAATTTCAATTTAATACCTCTACGCGTTTATGAGGAAATGGGTAGTAAGTTTAAAATTATAAAAAAAAATATATTATGTGATGTAACTAAAAATTTATGGTTTTCGTAATTTTTCCTTTATGTATGCTATAAGACGTTGCTTCGTACCAAATTTCAAGATTCTGAGTTCACGGGAAGCACCCTGTAGGTTTTGATTCCCTTGCAAGTGTCGAAAATTTGCGGCATAAACGGCTGTATCTTTTGATTGCGTTGGCTTAGAAGTTTGATTTTTTCACAGCTTCAAGGGACAGTAGACCTGAGTAATTGATATAAATTTCAGCTTCATACCTCCACGCGTTCCTGAGAAAAAGGGTCTTGACAGACGGACGGACAGACGGACAACAAAGTGATCCTATAAGGGTTCCGTTTTTTCCATTTGAGGTACGGAACCCTAAAAAAAACAGAAAAAACCGTTTTTTTTTTGCTTTTTTCCGATTTTTTGTTTAAAACTCGAAAACTATTAACTTTTGGTAAGTGGTCTGTTTACAGAAATTAAAGTACTTGAAATTCTCTACAAATAGCAGTATTTAGTTGTTTTTTTTTTTCAGACAAATCGTTCGGTTTCTCGTGCGAGTTGAAAATTGTAAATTTTTAGTAGTTTATGCAAAACCCACTTTTCACATTTTATTATATAATTTTTGTGGATGCTGTCATTTGATAAATGCCACCTGGTTTTCCACACAAGTAATTAAAAAGAAAAAAGGCAAAAACTATGCAAATTCAGTAGGTATCAAAAAAAGGTAAAACTCTTAACAAAATAAAACTTAAAATCTCGTTACTTATGATCATATATGATTATAAATTATAATATGCAAAATTTATATGAGCCGTTGTCTTTTGGAAAGCCCTGGCTGAGGTTCTTCGATAACGATGAGTCCTGGTTCTGCTTGTTCTGGAAAATAAAAGTTGAAAGTTAAGTCATTTATCAAGAAGAGATGAAGATTGCAAAATAGATTGTGAGATAAAACATACTTTCCGTATCGTACTGAGGTTCTTCGATGGCATCGGGTCCTGGCTCAGGGTCTGATTGCTCCAACGTCAGCGTAGGGAGTCGTTCTCCTGGAAAATAAAAAGAGGTGAGACACATATCATATATCAAGGAGAGATGAATGACTACAAAATAACTTGTGATATCCAACATACCTCTCTCTCTTTCTTCAGTTTCTTCTACGTCTATGTCAGAGCTGTCTTCTGGGGGCTCAACATTGTTTCACAGTCCTTCGCATGATGTGCATATTGGGGAACAATGGAGTCCCGCCTTCCTGCATCCACAATTTAAGATACAAACAATACGAATCTTCATCATTCAAAAATAAGACCAAGATTTCCTCATTGCCTGTGTAACTCTGACATAGACGTAGAAGAAACTGAAGAAAGAGAGAGAGGTATGTTGGATCTCACAAGTTATTTTGTAGTCATTCATCTCTCCTTTATATATTATATTATGTGTCTCACCTCTTTTTATTTTCCAGGAGAATGACTCCTGACGCTGACGATCGAGCAAATAAGACCCTGAACCAGGACCCGATGCCATCGAAGAACCTCAGTACTATGCGGAAAGTATGTTTAATTTCACAATCTATTTTGCAATCTTCATCTCTTCTTGATAAATGACTTAACTTTCAACTTTTATTTTCCAGAACAAGCAGAACCAGGACTTATCGTTATCGAAGAACCTCAGCCAGGGCCTTCCAAAAGACAACGGCTCATATAAATTTTGCATATTATAATTTATAATCATAATAATATATGATCATAAGTAACGAGATTTTAAGTTTTATTTTGTTACAAGTTCTACCTTTTTTAGGGTTCCGTACCCAAAGGGTAAAAACGGGACCCTATTACTAAGACTTCGATGTCTGTCCGTCCGTCCGTCCGTCCGTCCGTCCGTCTGTCTGTCTCCAGGCTGTAACTGAAGAACCGCTATAGCTAGACTTCTGAAATTTTCACAGATTATGTATTTTGGTTGCCGCTATAACAGCAAATACTGAAAGCAAAATAAAAGTAATATTTAAGGGTGGCTCCCATACGACAAACGTGATTTTTCGGCTTTTTTTGCTCTATATCAGTAATGGCAACAGGTAGGCACATAATATTTTCACGAACGCCTTTATTGTATGTCTACTTTAATAATTAAGTACTTATTAATAATATTAAAATAAAATAAAATTTTAAGGGTCCCATACAAAAAACTCAATATTTGGCCTATTTTTGCTCTATAACGGTACGGAAGCGGAACCCTTCGTGCGCGAGTCCAACTCGCACTTGGCCGATTATTTGATACCTACTGAATTTGCATAATTTTTGTCTTTTTTCTTTTTAATTACCTGTGTGGATAACCAGGTGGCATTTATCAAATGACAGCATCCATAAAAATTTAATATTGAAATCTAAAAAGTGAGTTTTGCATAAACTGCTAAAAAATTACAATTTTCAACTCGCAGTAGAAACCGAACGATTCGTCTGAAAAAAAAACTAAATACTGCTATTTGTAGAGAATTTCAAGTACTTTAATTTCTGTAAACAGACCATTTACTAAAAGTTAACAGTTTTCGAGTTTTAAGCAAAAAACTGGAAAAAAAAACAAAAAAAAAAACGGTTTTTTTCTGTTTTTTTTTTTATTGTTGCGTCACGACATTTTGTCCGCAAACCTCCGATTCAGATTAAGCACCCCAAAACACATGGAATGAAAAAATCAGAACTACCCCAAAACTTTCCTACTAGGTAGACTTTACGGTACAAATTTACTGAATCAATATACGTCAAACAAACGATTCATTTTTTGAGGTTCAACCAATCAGAACGCGCTTTTCATGGGACGCGTTTTGTTCAACCGAGACGGCACCGCAACCACATCGAAGCAATATTGTAAGATTTTGCAGAATCGACCTGCAGCTTTACTCGTGTTCACAGGTAATCCACCTTTCAGAGCACTCCTATTCTAACCACATAAGAATCACTCTTTCTTCAAAGAGACATTCACGTAAAATAACTAAACATATAAACAGTGCCAATTAGTATGTCCGTCGTGATCTGTCCTCTGTTCCACGCACAACGCAATTTACATTATAATACCCTAACGAGGCATGTTTCTTAACACAACATTTTCAAATCAAGACGTTGGTGTGAAAGGATCTTTACCGTTTGCTTTTGCATTCACAATTTCTTTACACCAAACTTGGTCACAAGTGCTTCAAGTTTCCTTTAAACCTTCAATTCAAATTAAATATCAAACTCCATACAAAGTACCTATACAAAGTAGCATTGCTTTTTCATCACATCGTATGAGTACATAAAAACAATTTGCGTCACACAACTGCAGGGGTTAAAAGTCTACAAGTAGTCGCTACCGGCCTTGTCATAAAGGATGACTTCAAAGTACAAACCCTGTGTGCGCCTGGCTAAGAAAGAGACGAAGGAAATGCTTGTAAAATACCAATTTCCTCTTTTGAATCGTCATTAAGTCTTCTTGATTAATATCAGAGAGACTATTACTCATGTAACTGAACAGTGGTTAAAATTGTTAAATAACCACAAGAACCACAGCTACGGTAAACGGAGCTACTAACCATAAAGAAGTACTTAATATAAACTACGGGTTAGCCATGTCAATAGACTAATGAGGTAATATAACTTGAAGTGAGACAGACTAATCGTTATAATGTTTTAGGACCTACTAAACTTTACAATAATTTTAGACCAGCGGTCGGCAACGCGCGGCCCGCGATCGTCTTACTTGCGGCCCGTGAATGTTTTGTGAATAAGTTATGCGTATCAAAAACAATATTTTTTAATACTGCCAGTAGTTATCGCCACTTAAAAATACGTTCTGCGTAACGAGCTGTTTGCAGTTTGTGCCATTTTTAATAAAAACTTATTTCTAGGGTTAAGGTCGTCCCCCGAGCAAACGACCTTGGCCATACATTTGCCGCGTTGCCGAGATCGCCCCAAAACCCTATTATTTTTACTTATCTTGGTTCAAAATTGTCCTAAAAAAATTTTTAAACGGCGAATATGTAGTTTATGATATTGTCGATCTATTGGCGTGAGTTTCAAATAAAAGTAATTTGTAAATCCTAAGAAGATGCTGAATATATGCTTGAATTTTAACAAATTGGTATTACTTTGGAAGCTGATATCATGAGTATAAGAAACAAAAATATAAAATTTAAAACGACAAAAGGAATGTTGATATACTGAAGATTATTGCTGTATTTTTATTATAACTTTGTAGCTTTCAGATTATGAGTTTATAAGGTTTTAAATAAGGTCAATTACGGAATCTCCGGACGGAACGCCCTTAATACGAGTATGAGGTCTGCGGCCCGCCTTTAGTCTGTTTTGCCACCTTGTGGCCCTTGCCTGCCAAAGGATTGCCGACTGCTGTTTTAGACTATAAAATTTACTCAATCTAAAGAAGATATTTGAATGAGGAAAAAGTGGACGCAAGGACAGACGGATAAACATTTGACATTAATAATGCATAACGTACTATGATACTAAAAACATAGTAAAAGAAAATAAAAAACTAAACAGATACCTACCTACACCTTTAAATAGATAAATACAATTTGAGGCACGTCCACGGATAATTTAAAGGCGGAAATCCGCGAAACCAGGACTATAAAAGTGTAAAGAAATTAATGACGTCGAGACGGCTACGGCGCGTGGTGCATCCCAAAATAGCCGGGTTATAACTGTTTATGTCCCATTTCGGGAATTAGTTCAAAGATTTTATTGCATTGATGCAGACCACGAAATATCGATAGCGCTACCATACAAACAGACGTAAAGCTACTCGGGACCCTCACTCACTCACTCACTCACAATCGGGACCCTGGGCCTCACTTACTAATATTATAAATGCGAAAGTATGTCTGTCTGTCCGTCTGCCAGCCCGTCTGTCTGTCTGTCTGTTTGTTACCTCTTCACGCCCAAAACGCTGAACCGATTTTCCTGAAATTTGGCATGGAGATACTTTGAGTTCCGGGAAAGGACAAAGGATTATTTTTGTCCCCGAAAAATGTACGGCTCCGCGCGATAAAAGAGTTTAGGCGCAACGGAGTTGCGGGCATCATCTAGTAATCCATAAAAAATTATGTCTTGGGATATGAATAATTGGTGCGTTACACAGAATATTCACTTTCTGAGTAACATAGAAACAGCAACAAACGCCTCAGTATGAAGACAGAAAATCGTACATGAATTTCTGATTTCACCTAGATTTTCCTTCCTGGATGCTTATGACTTAACGATCAAAAGGCTTCTGGATGAAAGGTTTAACAGAAGGCAGATCTGGCCGACCGCCAGCTATCTGGTAAGTGGCCGGTGGTTGGAACTTGGCCATTTCGACGTTTATTGGATTCGGGTTGAGTGCAATTAAAATTTCCAACTGTAACAGTTGGCAGGTAGGATTTTAGTTTTAATGAAACTTTACAGAGATGGGATATAGGTCGAGATGTAGCCATGTTTTAAAGCGAATTACATTGACTTTTTGGAAATATTCACCACTGGAATCATCAAGGGTTAATAAGGGCATAATATTAAATATTTACTTTTAAGTAACCGTTGTTGTAAATTATGTAACAATGAAGAATACGAGTATCTTGGCAAATATTTTTCTGATTCTTTTACCTTGAAAATGTCATTACCTATTATACGGAATAATAAAAAAGTTCTGGCTAGACCAGCCATCTAAGAGTCATTGCATGCAAAACGATGAGATACTTTTACCACTTATAGTTTTATGGGCATAAGTACTTTATGAAGCATTGCAGCTTTCTTTTACGAACGGTAGAAAACCTAGACGCGTGTGCATTGTCGTTAAATAAAATAAGCGTGAACCGTACAAATTATCTTTTACTTCTCCTAATAGGTGTGTTGCTTCGACAATGAGTTTTCACTTTTCTAACGACAGGTTGCTAGTTTGCTACTGTGTAATAAATAGGTTCTAAATTATGTGCAAATGGCTTTAAACTATCGGTTATGTGGACACCTTTAAAAAATAGCTACTTCCTTATGACTTGCACTAGATTATGCGTTTAAGATTTAACAATTTACACGTAATTCAGGGGCCTGATGCTTAGACCTCGACGGTAGCTTTGATCTCAGGTTGTTCAACTCAAGAGTTAAGAGAATCGGGACCCTGGGCCTTACTTTTCATAACGATCGAAGAAATCAATTGGAAATACAAAACTTTTCTTAATAATGGCAATCATCAGTAATTTACATATTATATTCTAATTTAATTGAATGAATTTCACTTCGCACATAATAATCAATTTACAGACCATAAATTCCGTTCTCTGATCGACAGATCTAACTTCGAATCTCTAACCTTTTAAGCACTAAATCATTTCACAGCTTGAGCAAACTCAGTGGCAACAGTGGGCGTCGCCTACGACTTACGAATCCATAAACCAATCATAATTTTCACTTTCTACGACACTTGTATCAATATTTTGACCTAGAGTAGTGTTTCCCAACCTGTGGTCCACAAGCATATGTATGGGGGTCCGCGGTGTCATCTCTGGACCAACATAATCCGATTTTTTTGTTGTTTATTTTATTAAGCGGGTCTGTGAAAACTGTGCAACAAAATTTTGGGTAACACTGACCTAGAGAAAAGGTTATTCGGTATAATTGTACTTTATTGCGGCTGGAGGACGTTCGACGGTGTTGGTGGACCTATTTCGCCCACGGAAAAAATGCACCGATGTTTCGTAGCAAGCTTTGTTTTCTTAACTTATGTTCTTTTGATATGAATCATAGTTTCTATTTCTTAAAAGCTAAGGCTAAATTTTGTACTTAGTGTTTTGTCGTTTGCGATGCCCAATTTCTATTAAATGCCATGGATATTTCAAATACATAGAACTTCGAACAGATAAATACTCGAAACCATCTAAAAATTCTTAAAGTTGCTTCTACCTAGCAGATTGATTTAGGCAGCCTGTAATTATAGCTTCTTATAAAGCGCTTGAGTATCATTGGACCAACTAAAAACTTTATTCACTATGCTTACCAGGTGAAATGTTATTAGAAATTTTCACACTCACTAGCCAGAGGGCTGGTGATGTTACAGATTTGGTGCACCATTTCTCTCGGGCGTAGGTTGTATGGTTAAACAAACATAACTGTAAATTATTGATTGGGCTTGACCTTTCGCTTGTTTACATAATTTACACTTACACCTATTGTAACACTGAACCTGGCCAATGGCCATATGTGGCACTCGTAATGAGGATCCAGCTCGTTATTTCACCATGGTAGACATCATTGTTGACTCGACGTTCAAAAAAAGTATTGCCGTGGACCAATTTTGAAAAAAAAAACTTCTTTAACCCATTTCAGTCAACTAGAGTCTATAATCGGAGCTTGCTTACGTACATGTGAATTTATAAACCTAATAAAATAACTCTCTTGTATGTATTTGGTTTCCCAAAGGGATTTAGGTTCCGCAGGTCAACAAAGCCTTATCTAAAGCTAAGAATACAGGTAAATTCACGACACGTTATTTTATTGTTATAACACGATAGCTGTGATCTAGAATTTAGTATTTAAACATATTCCTACGATTGCGTACTCTGCACACTATGGAGTATGAACTCTATACGTAAGTAGAGTCCTGCATACTCCATAGTTCATAGTATGGAATCTATTAATGTGCTTCTAATTTACTTACTTATTTAAGTAAGTAAATTAGAAGCACATTAATAGATTCCATTAAGTAAGTAAATTAGATGTATTTACATCTTACTCATATATGAATGAATCTCCATTTCTTTTGTACATTGTCAAATCAATTAATTTAGTGGTGTTCAACCATCATGCGAAATATCGATAAACATAATAAAATAATTAATATTATGCTTATTCTGTACGTGCATCAGCAGACACGTTCCTCGTCTCTACATCCACGAATACCGAAATAGTCATCACAATTCCGATCCCTTTTATAGAACCAAAACACGCAGGAATGTCCTGCATACATTGTGGATTATGTTTGTTGATTATGATAATGTAACCGTACAGTTACCTTGATAGTCTTACGTCTATATTATCTATTACATAATTTTTCTATTACGCAGGCTTGCAAACAATTTATCTTAATGAAACTAGTGTTCAATTTTTTTCGTCGTTAAAGGGGACAGTTAAAATTATAATTAATTGATACTATATTTTTTAATTTTATCACCTGTCATGACTATTTTACATATTCCCATATTTTTGTGTTTGGTGTTTTCCTTAAAGTAATGAAAAAAATACTAACTAAACTTCTTTGAATTGAGTATTGAAAACCTTTTATTTTTAACCGACTTCCAAAAAACGAGGAGGTTATATGTTCGGCTGTGGATTTTTTTTTTTTTTTTTTTTTTTTTTTTTTTTTTTTTTTTTTTTTTTTTTTTTTTTGTATGTTCAACGATTACTTATTTGGTACCATGTTCACAAAGTGGTGACCTGATGATGGGATCCAGGAGTAATCGAGGGAACTCCTCGAAATTTATATGGAAACATATGGTGATTTTGGTTTTATGTGAAGTGTACTAAGAATATGCTACCAAAAAGTCAAATATTGGGTCAAGGTATACCATGGTTTCGAAGATGCTGAGAGAACTCCAGACTCCTTATAGATACACGTTTGGGAGTTTCGGCGTTGTTTTAAGAACAGAAAGCATATGCTACTATGCAACTCATATTCATCATCATAATCATCATCATCATCATCGTCTTCATCATTACCACATCGTGTTAAGGTCACCAATGTCTCATGGCACAGAATAGATAATAGTACAAGGCATAGGTGTGGATATACTAATAATAATAATAATTTTATACTGTATAACAACACTTTGTTTATGCCCGCTGTACACTCTCGCCGAGAGCTCTCGGGCGAGAGTCTCGTGCGAGAGCCCCTTGCCCGAGTGCGATCATGTACATTCTCGCTTAGTTCAATCGCAGTTAAGAACTCAGACAAGATGGACGAAAACGACCATTCACCATTCACCATGCATCGAAAAATATCATTGTAATCCAAAGATTTATGGCCTGTTTCACCGCTTTCTGATAAGGTGCCCGATAGGGTTATTTGACAGATTTTCCATACTCCATCTGTCAAATTAAGTGGTGGATAGCCTTATCAGGAAGCGGTGAAACAGGCCCTTATAATCATAATTAATTTTATTTCTCAGAGATAATGACTGATAATGTCGTTTATTATTGTTATTTTTCTGTTCTACACTGTCCAACGGCGGGACTAGTACTGAAAGACGCGAGAGTGTACAGTAGTGCGCTCGTTTTCCTCGCGAGACCCTTTGTCTCGGGCGCAAAATACCGACAAAGGACCGAGAGGGTCCGAGACACCCGAGACGAGGCGAGCGCCCCCATTTACACTCTCGCACTCGGGCCGCCTCGCTGTGTCTCGGCGAGAGTGTACAGCCGGCTCTAAATATAGACGGCGGTCAGCACCGCGGAGGCGACGGTATCGCGGCGCCGCCGCGCGGCGAGTGGCGGAAGATCGAATATACTTTACTACTTTATATACAGATCGAATACTTTACTAACTACTTTATAAAATTTTAATAGACAAAATATAGAATTAAAATAAAGTTATTTTAAAAAGAGCATTTAAACAAAACAAAGTCAATAAGTGTCTTTTTAATTAGTTATACTTATTAATCGATAGATGGCGCACTAAGTATCGATTTGAATGGATTTGAAATTGAATTCTTGATTACAAGAACAGCTGTCAATAATTATGATAATATTATATTACTAGCTGTCCCGGCAAACGTTGTTTTGCCAAATAAATAATTTTTGGTATTAGATGAGTAGCTACGCTACATCCAATGCAAGTTTATACAGTTTTTTATCTGATAGATCCTTCGATCGTGGAAAAACGAGACACAATAGCCTTTCTATTGTTATCGCAATCGCCGGTGACCGCTTGGGGTTTGAAGTATTAAAATTGTTAAATTACTTAGCACAATATGTTCACTTCACTGATAATATATTATTTTGTGAGTGTGAACTGTGACTCTTAACAAATTGTAATGAGATACGTAAAATATACGCGAAGGTTTACCTACCAGTGTAACTAAAAAGAGTGAAATTATTATTATTTTTAACAAAAAATTAAAACCGACTTCCAAGGTAAAAACAATATTAACATATGAACTAAAAAGTATTAAATAATTTTTGCTATCTAATAGTGCCTTTTTCCGAATTCGGCTAAACCTCAACTATTTCTGTACTCAATCTTCATAATTTTGAAGTCGGTGCCAGTTCCAAAAGTTTCAAATATTCTGTCAGAGGACTGAAGATTCAGCTATCTGGTACCGACTTAAAAATAATGAAGATTGAGTACAGAAATAGTTGAGGTTTAGCCGAATTCGGAAAAAGGCACTATTAGATAGCAAAAATTATTTAATACTTTTTAGTTCATATGTTAATATTGTTTTTACCTTGGAAGTCGGTTTTAATTTTTTGTTAAAAATAATTCTATTTACCTATGCACAAAAATATGAATGGATGTAGAAATATAACAATTTCATCCCAAAATACAATCATTCATTACTGTCAGAGAGCCTTAAATATAATCGCCCCATTTGACAACTTGTCAATCACTTACGCTTGCACAATATTCAATCGCACAATCGATATTCACTGTCACAACTCACAACACTATCACTTAAATTCGAAATTATTCGAAAACTAAATCGGTTAAAATTTAAAATTCGAATCGAACGCGAGTCGACAGGCGGCGCGTGCGCAGAGATCGCGGCGTGGTTTTCGACTGTTTACAACTTGGCTGAGCTTTACTTGATAGCGCCTATGTCCTCCGGCCTACCATTAGATAATTTAATACAATAATAAATCCCCATCAATGGACTTGATTACTCGTTATTAATGAATCATGAGATTGCAAATTAATATGGTTCATAATTCAGGATCTCCAAATAGGTTTTAATTGGGTTCTCGCTTCGACGCGGACGAGGTTTTAATATAAAATTAATCCACAGTTCATTCTATAATATTATAAATGCGAAAGCGTGTCTGTCTGTCTGTAACCGCTTTACGCCCAAACCGCTCAATCGATTTAGCTGCAAAGGCCGGCAACGTACCTGCAGCAGCTCTTCTAATGTTGCGAGTGTCCATGGGCGACGGCAGCTGCCTTCCATCAGGTGACCCGTTTGCTCGGTTGCCCTTATTTTATTTGAAAATAAGAAGAACCAAAGTAACATAACAACACGCATCGAACACCTAAATGGAGTTGGACAGGACATGATATTATTATGTTAAGGTGTAAAAATAACTAATGGAGCAAACAAGTAACTCTGTGGTACCCTAGAGAAAATATCAGAAAACAATGTCACCCAAGAGTGAGATGGAGAGACGACATTCGCCTGACTTTGGGTCCCTACTGGACAAGAATCGCAGATAACAGAGCTCAGTGGAGAGCACTGGAGGAGGCCTATGCCAAGAGGGCAGAGGCACACCGAATTGCGTGATCTACTATCACACAACAACTAGATTAAACAAATTAAAAGCAAAATGAAACGCTTTTCGGAAATAAAAACGCTATACATATTATACTTTCACACTGAACTCTACATAAACATAATATTACACTCTAAAATACTATCACATAATTTTGTTCCTGTCTAACTTAGGTTGCTTTTGCACCTATGAGCATACGTTCGTCTAACGCCATGCATTATGCAGGACGAGTCACTACTCACTCGCCAAGTCGCCACTCGCCAGGGGGTCACAACGGAAGCACACTCCATCGATGACCCCCTATGACGGTTCCGAGCCATCGCACATCACATATCAAACATAAGACGATCACAGAACATTTTAAATCATAATAATGGCTATCTGAGACTATGTTGTAAGTTAATTGAGTAATTTAAAAATCAAGGAGTGGCTCTTTTTGGTAAGATTGACATTGTTCTTTTGGCTTTAGCTTTGTCCTTTGGTTCAAATCATTACGCAGACTGCAGATGTCTTTGCTCGTCTATAATTTTCCATGTTCGACGTCGATTGTACGCGATAAAACAGTTTCGCAATCATGGTATATAATTATTTATATAATTAATCTTATCCATCCATCATCGCCTCACGTGAAGGCCCTTAAAGTAGGTTCTATGACCTATCCTTCATTTTCAGTCCTCCGACTTTTCTTCAGTACTGTTTCCGTCCTGTCAAGTTTTGCTTGTCCTGTTATTAACCATTTTATTAATCGACTATGCAAGCTGTAGTTGCTTTGCAATTATGGTTATCTTTCTTAGCCCAACCTGAAGAGTGTCTATAGAGATATTCTCAAGTTGAGGGTCGATGCAACTTAGAGTACCTTCACATTTAATGTTGTTGTACTGGCTATTTAATTTAAGTAGCCAGTAGTGCGGCAGACGGCGACTACTAAAAAGAGCCGCGCGACCAGTGTTGTCACACCAAATTTTAGAAAATCAGAAGACGTCATGCCAAAAATTGGTAGAATTAGGTAGATGTTGGAACCAAAAATTGGTAGATCTACCACCCTCATATATTAAGTAAAGTTTTTAAGAATAAAAAATGCTAGTTTATCCATAGAGAGAGAGTTTTATTACTGGTATTTATACATATTTTTGACGTGATAACGTCTTATAATTCGATATGGGCTGCGCGCCCGAAAAACATGACAGTTCATGCGGCGTTACCTCGCTGACAGCTCTGAGGCGTTCCATTTACACTTTCAAGTCTCTCAACAAACGTAAGGCCCACCTGGGCCGCGCTCTTTGTTTCGATTATATTACGTATTTCGATGACTTAGAAAATACTTTTGTATGAAGAAGTTTGGTTAGTTATGAGCTTTGATACATTGACCACACTCGGAATGAAAAATAAATAATCTGTGAGCTATTAGTATCATTTCGACTATTCAAAATTGTGCTCTATTTCCTACGTGTCAAGGTATGACTTGTACTTTGTTCGAAAGCGCATCACAAACGGTGAAGATAATATAATAAGTATTTTATCTTAAGATGCCCAAATATAAAATATTATAGTATCTTAAGCTATCACACACGGCTAAGATACGATAATATTAAAAATATGCTCATTTTCTTACGAGTCTGCGTTGGTGCCACACGTATTCCTTGTTAGAGTTCTATATACAGGGTGATTGACTATGAGTGATAACTGATAACTAATAACTGATACTGCCTTACTTCTTGATTTGTTAGACAGCTCCTCAGACGATGATTCTGATATAGAATGTGAAATGCAGATTGCAGTAGCACATTCCAAAAGGAGAAACATTTGGATAGAGCCTCACATAAAAAAGAGAAAAACCTGCGGCGAATTTAACTTTTAGGGTCTACACAGACGGACTGCATTTCAACTGCAATCCAACTGCAAATTGCAGTTTGAATGCAGTTGACACGACTGCAATGCGACTGCAATAGAACTGCAAACCAAACACGCAGTCGGATTGCAGTTCAGTTGCAGTCGGCGTGCAGTCGTGTGAACTGTTTGGTTTGCAGTTCTATTGCAGTCGTGTCAACTGCATTCAAACTGCACTTGAACTGCAATTTACAGTTAGATTGCTGTTGAAATGCAGTCCGTCTGTGTAGACCCTTATCAATATCTGTCAACGAAGAGGTTTCAGGAGTATTTTAGAAATTCAAGAGAAACATTCATTTCGATTCATGAGCTTTTTAAACAATAATAATAATAAAGCAATAAATTATAAGTCAATTTTATTTAAAATTATCCGAAATGTTACGTTTTCCATCAAAATGTTACTTTTCGAATGAGAGTAGGTATGTAACTTTTTAACATACAGCACTGGCAACACTGCATCTACTAGTGCGTCCGATCACCGATGAGCCCGCTGCTCGACACAAAAACACCCTGTACCTATTCATAAAGATATATTTCGCATCTTAAGATAACATATTAAGATACGAAATATATATTTCGTATCTTAAGATAAAATATTAAGGTACGAAATATATATTTCCATATCTTAAGATACAAAATAATGTATATTGATGATGCGCTTAAAGCGCTTAAAGCGCATCACAGACGGTGAAGATAATATAAAATATATATTATCTTAGAGCATATTTTAGAATATCGCTCACCATACAAATCCTATGAACCATCACACACGACGAAGTTAATTTATATTTTATATTTTGTATCTTAAGATATGGAAATATATATTTCGTACCTTAATATTTTATCTTAAGATACGAAATATATATTTCGCATCTAAATATTTTATCTTAAGATGCGAAATATATCTTTATGAATAGGTACAGGGTGTTTTTGTGTCGAGCTGCGGGCTCATCGGTGATCGGACGCACTAGTAGATGCAATGTTGCCAGTGCTGTATGTTAGAAAGTTACATACCTACTCTCATTCAAAAAGTAACACTTGAATTTCTAAAATACTCCTGAAACTTCTTCGTTGACAGATATTGATAAGGGTCTACACAGACGGACTGCATTTCAACTGCAATCCAACTGTAAATTGCAGTTCAAGTGCAGTTGACACGACTGCAATGCGACTACAATAGAACTGCAAACCAAACAGTTCACACGACTGCACGCCGACAGCAACTGAACTGCAATCCGACTGCGTGTTTGGTTTGCAGTTCTATTGCAGTCGCATTGCAGTCGTGTCAACTGCATTCAAACTGCAATTTGCAGTTGGATTGCAGTTGAAATGCAGTCCGTCTGTGTAGACCCTAGAGGTTAAATTCGCCGCAGGTTTTTCTCTTTATTATGGGAGGCTCTATCCAAATGTTTCTCCTTTTGGAATGTGCTACTGCAATCTGCATTTCACATTCTATATCAGAATCATCGTCTGAGAAGCTGTCTAACAAATCAAGAAGTAAGACAGTATCAGTTATTAGTTATCACTCATAGTCAATCACCCTGTATATAGAACTCTAACAAGGAATACGTGTGGCACCAACGCAGACTCGTAAGGAAATGAACATATTTTTAATATTATCGTATCTTAGCCGTGTGTGATAGCTTAAGATACTATAATATTTTATATTTGGGCATCTTAAGATAAAATATTATATTATCTTCACCGTGTGTGATGCGCTTAAGATTTTACTGGATTTCACGAATGTATGTAGCGTTTTGTATTGCGAATAGTTTATTTTACTCATTATAAATATTTTATTTACAATGAGTAATTTATTCATTTATTTCTTCTGAACAAGTCACTAATAAACTAAGTTTCGAAAGTTTATAATTATTGAGAAACTAATATCACATCGAACTAAATACTATATTATGATGGCTTGATAGATAGAAGACTTAACATAATATATTATAATGTAGGTCACACAAACATAAAATATGGATTGTATGTAAGGATATTACATTAATTTTACAAAGAGGGTGGGCCGGGCGCCATTTTTTTTGCACATTGACCTGCCAACTTTTTGCATAGATTTTTCCCGGAACTGAGGGGTTAAGGCTATGACGTTGTCAAGTTCAACTATCGTCAGTAAACCGACTTTACAGGCATACATCTCAATGCAGGCAACCGATTTTTATTGAATAATAATTTTAAATGTTCAGCACTCGGCTCTTCGTTCTTTGAAATGATTTGAAAATGTTTTAATTTTGAAATTTTTTTGATTGAAATGATTTTTTACGGTACCTACCTCCCCTACACATCAATGCGGGAGTGATTTCTTTTTGAGTTCAACCCACCGTAGTACCCCATATGGTGGGTTAAACGCAAAAAAAATCATTGGATAGGTTTTTTTTTAAATATTACAAGTATTCAAAAATCATTTTCCAATTTTAGGATCCATTTGTGATATTATATTATGAAGTTTTAAAGTGGAAAAAATCGTTAGTCCAGTGTCCCCCCTTCTACAAGCTAAAGTTCTAAACGGTTGCTTCTGAAAATGTGAAAAAATTCACGAGAGTAGGAAATAATATGCTGAATTTAAAAGGAAAACTATCATTGCTACGCAGACTTCATAAGTAATAATTATTGAGTAATACTTGATCAACTACAAAAATTGTATTCGTATAAGTACGAGTGTCGAGTAGGTAAAAGGTCAAAGGAACTTTTCATTCAAAATCGTTTGAACGTAACTGAGATGATGTCGTTAGTAGTGTAAAACTCGTTATAAACTTGTATTCATTATGTTATGACCATACAAAATTATCAAAAACTAGCTGTACTACGGAACCCTATATAACCTATATTGCGCGTGGCACGACACGCACTTGGCCGGGTTTTTTTTTAAATGATAATTGCTGAAGGAAGTATTGTACCAAGACGAATCAATTTACCAAAATGCTATACGAGTAGTCTGTAACGTTTATTATTTGTACGTGAACAATGATATTATGTTGAATTAACAAAAAATTAAAACCGACTTCCAAGGTAAAAACAATATTAACATTAATATGAACTAAAAAGTATTAAATATTTTTTGTTATCTAATAGTGCCTTTTTCCGAATTCGGCTAAACCTTGACTATTTCTGTACTCAATCTTCATTATTTTGAAGTCGGTACCAGATAGCTGAATCTTCAGTCCTCTGACAGAATATTTGAAACTTTTGGAACTGGCACCGACTTCAAAATTATGAAGATTGAGTACAGAAATAGTCAAGGTTTAGCCGAATTCGGAAAAAGGCACTATTAGATAACAAAAATTATTTAATACTTTTTAGTTCATATTAATGTTAATATTGTTTTTACCTTGGAAGTCGGTTTTAATTTTTTGTTAAAAATAATAATAATTTCACTCTTTTTAGTTACACTAGTAGGTAAACCTTCGCGTATATTTTACGTATCTTATTAGTTATTACACAGTTCACACTCACAAAATAATATATTATCAGTGAAGTGAACATATTGTGCTAAGTAATTTAACAATTTTAATACTTCAAACCCCAAGCGGTCACCGGCGATTGCGATAACAATAGAAAGGCTATTGTGTCTCGTTTTTCCACGATCCAAGGATCTATCAGATAAAAAATTGTATAAACTTGCATAGGATGTAGCGTAGCTACTCATCTAATATATAAAATTCTCGTGTCACAGTTTTCGTTGCCATACTCCTCGGAAACGGCTTGACCGATTCTCATGAAATTATGTGAGCATATTGTGAGGATATTGGTCTGAGAATCGGCCAACATCTATTTTTCATACCAAAAATTATTTAAATGGCAAAACAACGTTTGCCGGGACAGCTAGTAATATAATATATTATTATCATAACAATTGACAGCTGTTCTTGTAATCAAGAATTCAATTTCAAATCCATTCAAATCGATACTTAGTGCGCCATCTATCGATTAATAAGTATAACTAATTAAAAAGACACTTATTGACTTTGTTTTGTTTAAATGCTCTTTTTAAAATAACTTTATTTTAATTCTATATTTTGTCTATTAAAATTTTATAAAGTAGTTAGTATAGTATTCGATCTGTATATAAAGTAGTAAAGTATAAAGTAAAGCGATACCGTCGCCTCCGCGGTGCTGACCGCCGTGTATATTTAAACAAAGTGTTGTTATACAGTATAAAATTATTATTATTATTAGTATATCCACACCTATGCCTTGTACTATTATCTATTCTGTGCCATGAGACATTGGTGACCTTAACACGACGTGGTAATGATGAAGACGATGATGATGATGATGATGATGATGATGATGATGATTATGATGATGAATATGAGTTGCATAGTAGCATATGCTTTCTGTTCTTAAAACAACGCCGAAACTCTCAAACGTGTATCTATAAGGAGTCAGGAGTTCTCTCAGCATCTTCGAAACCATGGTATACCTTGACCCAATATTTGACTTTTTGGTAGCATATTCTTAGTACACTTCACATAAAACCAAAATCACCATATGTTTCTATATTAATTTCGAGGAGTTCCCTCGATTACTCCTGGATCCCATCATCAGGTCACCACTTTGTGAACATGGTACCAAATTGGAGTAAAACCAAATACAACAAAGCAAAAATTTCGAAAATCGGTTCACAAACAGCGGAGTAATCGTTGAACATACAAAAACTAAAAAAAAAAAAAAAAAAAAAAAAAAAATCCACAGCCGAACATATAACCTCCTCGTTTTTTGGAAGTCGGTTAAAAATTAGTAGATTTGATACCGAAGTTGGTAGATTGGTAGAAGGGAGGTGAAATAGGTAGATCTACCATAAAGTTGTAGAAGACAGAGATGTGAAGTGTTCACTCGGTAGCGTGGATACATTTTTCGTTTGTTAGAGGAAAAAATAAATATTATGGTAAATCTAGATGTCAGAAACGAATATTAAATCCGACAATCTTTGGATTTTTGTAAAAGGCATCAAATAAACATTTTTTTAAAGCATAGATTGTATTATTTTATAACTTTAGTTAGAACTGTTTACAGTTCCTGAAAGATGTGACTTTGGTAATTTTTTTCATCCAGTAGAAGTACATTATTTTATTATTTAAATTCACGAGCTTTTCCAAATATAATCAAAAATCACATATTTTTTTTGTGCCAATCAATGAAATACATACGTCTAAAAAACTGCACAAAGATGTCAAATTGGCAGCTGTCTTCGCCTTAAGGGAGACTTTTCCTTACGGAGATTCCGTAATTTACCGTATTTCAAGCCTTATAAACTCATAATTTTAAAGCTACAAAGTTATAATAAAAATACAGCAATAATCTTCAGTATCTCAACATTCCTTTCCCCGTTTTAAAATTTCTATTTTCGTTTATTATACTCATGATAAGCTTCCAAAGTAAAGCCAATTTATTAAAATTCAAGATAAATTCAGCATCTCCTTAGGATTTACTAATTACTTTTATTTGAAACACACGCCAATAGATCGACAATATCATAAACTACAACACGGTCAAATTAACTTGACGCATCGAAATGTCAAATTAACATGGGAGCTCCGTAATGACGTCATCAAACCGTGCGTCTAGTTAATTTGACCGTGTTGTACGTATTCCGTTTTAAAAATTTTTAGGACAATTTTGAACTAAGTTAAGTAAAAAAAATAGGGTTTTGGTGCGATCTCGGCAACGCGGCAAATGTATGGCCAAGGTCGTTTGCTCGGGGGACGGCCTTAAGTATAGGAGTCGCGCGATTGCCGCAATGCTAGCGACCTAATGTGAAGGCACTCTAAGTACCTTCAGAGGCACAAAGCTTGAGGATCAAGAAAGATAACCATAATTGTGATAATATGTGCGGCTATGCGGCTCTAGATCATAGGCAATCCGCTCTACTCAATCGTAATCACTTGTATTGGTGCATCATGGCATCATGGGCTAAAACACCGCAGAAGGGTGAAGCTAAACGAGCGTGATTTGTGAGTTGTGAGTCGCAGAATTTCGGCTAGCAGAAATTTTGCTGCATTCAGTTTCAAACAAAAGTCCTGTTTGATTCACACGAGCCTTCGGAAGACACGAGCGTAATTTTGCTAGTCATGATTTGTATGAAGAGATATCTACGCGAGCGAAATTCTGCGACTCACAAATTACGCTCGTTTGGCTTCACCCTTAAAATGTAGTAGCAGCAACAGCAAGTAGCACAACTAAACATACTTCCAAGCAAAATGAGTACACAAACATTTCGTAAGAAAGCAAGAGGTTGGAAACCTTTTCCCGAAATACCGTCTTTATCTCCTTCCTTCGTAAATCACAATACGTTTTACGTTATCGCGGTTACGCAACGACCTATATTTAGCCTCAAAGAGAACGCCTGCTTAATTAGCTTGCATCCTGACTCCTGAACACTCCATGTAATTGCTATAATTCGTTACAAGTGCAATCTGATTTTGTTAATTCAATGTTTATATTTGGAAATGGTTGATAGCAACGAATCTCTCAGAAATGAATTTATATCGGACATTAAATGCAGTAAAACTGAGTTATATGCTTTTATACATAATATTGTGAGCTCCGATTTTAAGGCATTACATAGTGACAGGTTACTTAGCTGTGTTATACATTCATTATATTTAAGAGAAATTAATAATAATGTTATTGTTTTCTAATTTCAGTTTTTAAGCCCGAC
This sequence comes from Polyommatus icarus, assembly GCA_937595015.1. Taxonomy (NCBI): domain Eukaryota; kingdom Metazoa; phylum Arthropoda; class Insecta; order Lepidoptera; family Lycaenidae; genus Polyommatus; species Polyommatus icarus. Next base: position 18,590,247 of record OW569327.1, on the reverse strand, counting down.
TTTATTTTTAAGATGTATTGCCTTTATAAATAAAGAATAAATAAAAAATGGTTGATCACTTCTGATAGTTGAGTACGGCGATTATAATCGTGGTTATGTCTTTACGAGTAATTAAACTCTAACTTCCGCCAACACAAATTGAAGATAGCGATCAGGCGTTTCCATTCATAAATTCGAAGGAAGGAGAAAAATTATTTGGCAACTGGAGCCAAGGGGCCTACGTTTCCTCTCTAACTACTAATACTATGTAGTTACCAAAAAACGTGTATGTCTTTGTGTTTTTTCGTTGTATAGAAAGTCCTAATAGTCTAAGAGCGAGTGTTCGGCAGTAAAGTAGCAAACTCTACGCTCAAAGAAACCCTCGTTGGGAATAGTGAAAAACGGCCGATGAAATAGTATAGTTTGCTACTTTACTGTAAGTCTGCCGAACACTCCCCAACTAGCACATTAGTGATAAAAACAGCCAACCTTGCATCTTTTAGCTCTACTATCTGGAAGCAGTTTTAAGTTCTACCATGTTCTACTAATCACTAATGCATCCGCTACTCTTTTTGGCTGAAAATGCCACTAATAGGGGTAGCCAGAAGCTAATGCCCCGGCCCTCTAGGCTGGATACGAGTTTGTTGCAACCCATTTGCATAGGATCGCTCTCAGTCTTTAAACAAATTTCTCGCTTACTGCTTGTTTTTTTGGAAGTCGGTCAAAAACCAAAACGTAATTTATTTCTCTATAGTGTACAGCAAACCGAACCCCTGCCGCCCGCATAGATTAAAAATATGAAATCTTTATGATACTTAAATAAAAAATATTGAATCAAAGCTAAAAGCTAGAGATAATGTTCGGACCCGTTATCTTATCATCGTGGTTAACTAAACATCTGATAACGAGTCAATTGCCTAAAAGCTTTCCTGCAAGTAAAATATTTACAGTTCTGATCCAAATCTCAGGCCTCAGCACATTTGATTAATCACAAGAATCTCAAAAATTTCTAAAATAAAAATGTAGAGTTATTTATAACGCGCACTAAGCTCTACTTGAAAATTCTTCGAGATGAAAACTTGCAAAAGATGTTATCATTGGTGCCATCTATGTGGTCTTAGAGTAAATAGCTTAGTTCCACGAAGCAAAACTAGGTGGCGCTTTTGCGACATCAAAAGTTTCACGTAAAATGCAGAGGGCGCGCGAGTGCCCAACTCCGCATCGGTCCGACCAATCAGGAGCTAGAATGGGAATCTATAGCAATAACCTCTCGTTATCCGTGACGTCGTCCAATGCAGTACGGCTATTTTCGTTCGTGATAGGCCGCCGACATTTTGTTTTGCACAACTAACGCCAGCGGCCACTGGATTTGGAAATTGGAAAACATGTCATTGAATTCTGTCGGGTGGAAAGCAGAAGACGATGAAAAATTAGTTGATTTGGTGAAACCGCATCCAGAACTTTATGATACGCCTCCGTCTCAAAAGAGTACTTTGGGACAAATACACCACACGTGGCAGGAAATAGCTTGTACAATCTCTAAACCAGGTGAGTTAATAATAACTTTGTTTTCGAACATCAACATCAGCTGATCACTATAAACACTGACTCTTTATCGATAATTTGTGTTTATATTTGGTGCTGATTAGTATTGTCGTTCCAATTTCAGCTGAGGAGTGCAAGAAGAGGTGGCGAGCGCTTCGCAACGAGTTTATTGGAAATAAACGTTTGGGCACTCTTGTACAAGAACGTAGGAAACCACTTCAGGAGAAGCTGCAATTTCTGGACGCAGTGATCGATAAGGACCAAGCCTTGCAGAACGCAGAAGTTATTAATATCAACGCCAGTCTAGCAGACGCAATGGTAGAGGGAGAATCGAGCGAAGAGGGGATAGGAGGAGAGCAGGTCATAACTGACAACCAGGAATATTATGAGGTTAGTTTATGTTGTTTATTAGATGCCTGATATAGGTACCTATATATCTATAGGTATTTTACTAATCTTACCATAATACTTTACGACCTCTGTGGCTCAATTGGTAGCTCAAGCCGGAGGTCGCCGGTTCGAATCCCGCCGACGACGGAACAAAAAAGTTCTAGAGTCATGGATGTGTATTAAATACATATTATGTGTATCATATAATAAAAATATGAAATATATGTATAGTATAAATAAAAGTATTAATTATATATATTTCCGTTGTCTGATACCCGTAACACAAGTCCTCCACGGGACCAGACTGACGTGGTGTGAAGCCTCCATAGATATTATATTATTACTATTTTCAAGACCTATTGTGTAAGTGGTTGTCATAATATAGCAGATAAATGGTATCTTCTGTATATTTTGATATTTGTTATTATGATACTTTTTAAAACTAAATTTAAACCCTGATGAATGTTAACTTCTTTAAAAATCCATAATATTATGTAATATTATATTGTAATATGAAATAGATTCATTAGAAATGTTTTGTTAATTAGCATAGAAATTTTCTCTTTTTTATTTATAAATCTATATATTTTCAGATAGAGATAGTGAATGAAGTGTCTCAAGTGCAGCCGACACCTAACAGGCCCTTCATCAAATTGTTACCTCCGAGCCAAGTGAAAACCGAGCCAGCTCCAAAGAAAATTGTCAAAAGAAATGTGGGACGAAAAAAATCTGTACCTATACCGCCTAATTTGACTCCAGTGAAAATATTACCAAAACCATTGATACCTATGAGAGAACCTAGGATAGTGAGATGCATCGAGACACCGAAATCTTTGGAACAGAGATCTCAGACTGTCGATAAACTCATCGAGAAAGTTATAAGGGAGAACACAAATGAAATAGATGTATTCTTCAGAAGTATGGCGGCCAGTGTAAAGAAGTTGCAACCAAATTTAATACCCAAAGTCAAGATGGAAGTGTGTAATGTTATTGCTAAATATGAAATGCAAAGTTTTGATAAGACTTCTTAGATTGCTAGATGCCAAATATGATGCGAAAAGTTAACTAAAACCGTGAGCTATAGCTCACCGGAACGCCATGGCGACGTCACCAGTGACGTTACCATATCACCTCTACGTCGCCGCAAAGAGGTGTTTTTAAACTTAACTTTAAGAAACACAGGACTTTGTGGCGACGTAGAGATGCCAGACGTTGCCATAGTAACGTCACTGGCTACATCGCCAAGGCGTGAACGCGCGGGTTGGCGGCTACACCACGAGATCACAATTCACAACCAATAATATTGTATGTTACAAATGGCAGCGCGACTGCATCTCTATATTTTTTAATTTGCTTGTACCTATTCTCGCGGTGTAGCAAAAAGCGCGTACACATATAAATCCAGCCTTAAAATTGGTAAATTAACCAAGAAAGAGACATTCAAAATTTATGTTATTTTAATAAATAGATAATAATATCTTAGTTTAAAACATAAAGAATAAGCAATATCCATAGTAGGAACAGATTGGAAGAAAAATTTTAAAATCCTTTACAACTTAGGTGGATAGATAATATTTTATTATTAAAATCCAACGTTTAAAATAACTTGATTGTTTCACCAATTCTGTATTTAAAAAATAAAAGTTTCGAGTTACTTGAGAACTTTGTAATAATCTTAATACATTTAAGTCATAAGAGATAAAAAATAATATGATGTCATTCTGAAATACATAACTTACATGTACCATCGAGGAAGTTGATTCCTATGCAATTGACAGACCAACGTTATTTGGTCGAATATAATAATTATGTAAATTCAATGTTAATTGTGATCTGTCGGCTGGGTTTGACGTAACGCAACCAAACTACTTAGGTGATAGGTCCCCAATATGCATAGGAATCAACTTCTCTGATAGTACCATCGAGGAAGTTGATTCCTATGCAATTGACAGACCAACGTCTCGTTATTTGGTCGAATATGTCATTTCAATGTTAATTGTTATCTGTCGGCTGGGTTTGACGTAACGCAACCAAACTACTTAGGTGATATGTCCCCAATATGCATAGGAATCAACTTGTCTGATAGTACCATCGAGGAAGTTGATTCCTATGCAATTGACAGACCAACGTCACGTTATTTGGTCGAATATGTCAATTCAATGTTAATTGTGATCTGTCGGCTGGGTTTGACGTAACGCAACCAAACTACTTACGGCCCCGATCTGCATAGGAATCAACTTCTCTGATTAGTTATAGCAAATTACAAAATATCACTGCCATGAATGGGGATTGTCCATTTTTTTTTAATTTTGCTCATTACAAAAACATTTCGAGGAATAAGGTCAGTGATCGTTTTTCTGTATGTAAACGAAAAAAATACCCATTAGTTACTTATATTTTTGAACAAATATGTTTAACCTTAGTTTGACCTTCAATGGCGTTAAATTAGCAATAAATTCGACCAACATTACGTTTCGAACTTTTGGTAAGCTTTTCGTATCAGCTTTCACATAATGAGAACTTGTATTTGACGAACCAGCCATTATAAATAAGATTCAAAGGAAAAAAAAACATTCTGCAGAGGTCAATTGGCCGCCGATGATGACGTCAGAGCGAAACTTTAAAAATTTATTGAGATAAAACTAGCCAATGAATTTCAAAATTATTGAATTTATATTCTTAAAATACCCTATTTTAACGAAAAAAAATATAAAAAGTACATGTGATTTTTTTTGGACAATGCCCATTGGAGAAAAATTCCTAAAATATAAGCTTTTTTTTATCATTAATGGTAAAGAAAGAATTTTAAATAAAAAGTAATTTGATTAAATAGAAAAAGTTAGGCTCTAAATTTATCCGTTTTCTTATGCTAAGGTTTATTTCTTATCAATATCCTAAAGGATATGGTATGTGTTAATTTTTAAAAACATATTTTAAAGCATTGTAACTGTCCTCGACGTTTTTTATTAGATCTATAAACGTAATATTATACATATTATAACTAAATTGTAAAATTAAATTGTTACATAGGCTTACTACAGGCCATAAGTTTTGTAGATTTTTTTAAATGAGCCAATAAAATATTATGGTTAAATACAGTGATGGTTGTTTAAATTCTTTACAATGTTTTATTTTTTGTTTTGTTTTCTCTGTCAGGGCTCCCACACATAATTGGGAATTTGTGCGAATTCGCATCGCGATGTCATTTTTATTTTGAGTTTTGTCGCAGATATTTGTGATGCAATGCAAAATATTCACAGTTTTGTGTGGGAGCCCCTATGTGCAGCGGATATTATAAATATAAAATATTATGTACAATAATAATATGTAATAACTAATGATGATTAATGGACATAATATTATTATTTTAGGTTTTTGGTTATCTAATTTTCGCACAAAAGTGCTTACAACATAAAATGTGCCACTAAGTTTCGCTTATAATTACTCATTTTGAGTACAAATGAGTCATGGCATGTTATTCTTAAATCTTATGTATACTCATATAAAATTCTCGTGTCACAATGTAAATCCCCGTACTCCTCCGTAACGGCTTTAACCCATTCCATGCGGCAATAAAAACTACACTTATTACCCAGGTGCGGGGACGATTTTCGTCGTGACGCCGATGGGCGTCTTCCGCACCTCAAAGGGTAACAATAAGACGCCGATCGGCGTTTTCAGCACACTAATAAGAAATTAATCATTATTACGTTAAATTCATTGGAAAATCTTCAGTTACGTCAAACGTGTGGTGTGTTCAAGAGCGTATTTGGTGTAAAAATTAATCTTACGGCATAAATTATTATTTGTGTGCAGTTATTGGCCTTCAATTGTTATATGGTGAAAATTGGTTGAATATGGCGAGAAATGGTAAGTAAATTGTATTAATTAAATAAATTATGCCCCCTTTCGACTAACATCTCATATATTTTAGTTTTTAGTGATAATAATAACAAAATTATCAGTATAAATTAATAACAAATTAATAACAGGGGTGGCAAACCTTTTCGTAATTTCCGTAAGCGTATTATGCATATTTTCAAGAATATTTTTAATAAGTAACCTGAAAATAAACTATGATAACATTATGATATTTTTTTGGAGATTTGAGATAGTAGGGAATATATATGCATATTTTTTTGTTTCTATCTTTTATAAACATATCGTATAACATCATCATATTAATTAATTTAGAGATAATTTTATTATTTACTTACCTACATATATAATTTTTTTTGTTACAACTTTGTTAAAATCAAAAAAAATCAAAATCAAAATTGTTTTATTTTGATTTGGTTAATGGGATATACAAATGGGATTGTACTTGTGTGTACTAAATTATACTTAGTAGAGCTGTAGCAAACCGTATGTATTTCGGTACTGAGTAACGGGTACGCCATCTAGTACCGAGTAACGACACGTTACTCACGAATGCGTTTCGTTACTCGAATTTTTCGTAGTTGCCATATATTTTTGTAATTGATAATGTTATGAAGCCCAGGTATCATGTTGAATTTATTAATAATAAGTAGACATCGGATTATATGCACGATCAAAGTGACGAAATATGCACAAAATATGCACAATCAAACGTTACTTAGTATTAAAATTTGTTATTTTTTCGATGAGTTTTCCGGCGGTGTCGCTAATAAATGCGCCAATATTCATCATTCCATTAAATCTAGGATTGGTCATTTCTTGCACAATACCAATAATTTTCTACCAACATTTTCCGATTGCAATATTATTGCCCATATCCCATGAAAGTTCATTACCTACTTTATTATTATTTTTTTAATGTTGTAATGTTCAATTTTTTTTCCAATGTGTAAAAAAAATTGGTTTCTAGAAATATTATATTGTACCTACACGCTGCCTTAGTGCTTGAATGGGGGGTTTGGTCGGTGGGCCATTCAAGCACTAAGGCAGCGTACAGGTATCGGGTGTATCGCGGAACTCTTTAAATAGGAATGGGGCCACATATTTGAAATATTTTGGTCCATCGTGCCTCTATTTCTTGACCTCTGTGTGTATTATGATAGCTAGTTTGAAGACTACGAGGGCATAATATGACTGTAATATGCACTATCAACGAAAAATTGCCAAAATATGCACTAACGCCTAAAAAGTGTCATTATATGCATCTGCATATTATGCAAATGCATATAATCCGATGTCTAATAATAACTTTTTTTTAATGAAAAAAGTGGGCAAACGAGCAAACGGGTCACCTGATGGAAAGCAACTTCCGTTGCCCATGGACACTCGCAGCATCAGAAGAGATGCAGGTGCGTTGCCGGCCTTTTACGAGGGAATGGGGTAATAGGGTAGGGGAGGGTAGAGAAGAGAATAGGGGAGGGTAGGGAAGGAAATAGGGGAGGGTAGGGAAGGAAATAAGGGAGGGTAGGGAAGGGAAAAGGGTAGGGGATTAGGCCTCCGGTAAACTCACTCACTCGGCGAAACACAGCGCAAGCGCTGTTTCACGCCGGTTTTCTGTGAGCCCGTGGTATTTCTCCGGTCGAGCCGGCCCATTCGTGCCGAAGCATGGCTCTCCCACGGTAGAAAATTTTTATATACTTACCCAGTGGCGGGGCAAGACCTAAATTTGATGTGGGCAAGATTATATCTTGCGAGGCCCCCTAAAATATATTTTGCGAGGCCCCTGATGGATGACGCAAGAGGACTGATTTGTTGAGAGAAATAATTTTTGATACTTTTATTTATGAATATTTGGGTATCCAAACTCATAAATTCTTAAAAAAAACCTCTCGGTCCTAGGGGCGCGAGGCCCCTTAGAGCGCGAGGCCGTGGGCGGTCGCCCACGTCGCCTACGCTTTGCGCCGCCTCTGTACTTACCCCAAAATCAATTAAATAATTATATTTATTTAATTGATTTTGGGGTAATTTGAATAACATGGCAACACAAGCCCGGGCACCACATACATAAAACCTGCTTCACGCGCGTTGTTTGAAGAGCAATCTGAATTAGAATGTAGATAATAATATTATTATAGATGTTTATGGTATTACAGTTGGCTGAAAAGTTGAAGAAAAATTTATTAAAACCAAAGGTTGTCAATAGCTGGAAAACGCCTTTAGGCGTCTTCCGCATCTAAAAAGGAATTGGCCATTTTGCAGAAAGTTGAATTTATTGAAACGGCGTGCATTACGTTATTGTATTTTCAAAATTTGAACATATATTGCACGTATAAACTTTTATAATTTGTTTTAGCCAAAATATAAGTTACTAAAAAAAGACGCCGATGGGCGTATGCCGCATCTGAATGTGACGTCCAAAGACGCCGATGGGCGTCCGCCGCAGCGAATGGGTTAAGTACAGATTTTTACCTATATGCATATTCAGCAGGTCTGAGAATCGGCTACTGGGTACTTTTTATATTGATAAGTGCATTTGTTGAATAAAATAATAGTAAATTATTACAACTCGAGACTGACTGCGACCATTGTTTGTGCGACGTGATAGCGAAGGACGTTGTCATGGTGACATACTTATTTAGTCACTTCTATAAAATAATATTATGGGCGAAATACTTTATACGGCAAAACAATGTTTGCCGGGACAGCTAATTTTAATCTATATTTAAGTAGATATCCATTATCCATCACGAACAAGTATTTGTAACTGAAATATCCTAGGTGTATTCTCGCCAGGATCGGGGTAGGTCATCGGGATGCGATGGGCGGGGCGTCTAGACACGGTTCGCCGCCCGATACGAGTGCAATTAGGCCTTGTTCACACCAGCATAATATTATACTATACATACGCATACGCGGCCTGACAGTTGACACCGCTAAAATAATGCTTAGTGGTCGTCCGATACGAGTGCTCACTGCTCAGTGCTCACACAGGGTAATACCATCCACACCCTGACACTTCACACTACAAGAGTAGACAGAATTATAAAGTATGCCGACTTAGAACTGAAGTCGAAATTTTTAAATTTGACGTATTATGACGAAAATCGTCGCTAGGGTTGTTAACTTGTTACCTACGAATTTAAAACTATGACATATTCGCTGGAGGTGTTCCTCTTTGGTCGTATTGTTGTTTGTGTTTTGGCATATGCGATTAAAATTGTCAGGATCCAATTTTGAATTATTTATTTTAAATATTTAAAGATAAATTATTATATCAGCCAGCCCGAGGCACATTCCGTTCATAATCCTAGTGAAACCCGACGAATTTGACAGATATTGAAACCTGTCCGTTTCTTTGCAGTCGAACTACTGGTAGTTATGTCTATTGTGACACTACTAATCTCTACATAAACTATGTAAATAAAAATTAATTTAAACCCATCAACCCCCAAGCGGCACCCAGCTGTCACATAACAATTGATAATCTATTGTGTCTGCAATTCCCACGATCGAGGTAAGTATTAAATTTTGTAAGTCACTCGAGAACCAATTTGGCTAATTTTAATTTCGAAATAATACATAGAAATCAGGGGAAGGTTTCGGTAGGAAAACGAAAATTGTCGAGCACAGTAAGGTCTTATACTCCTATCCAAATTATAATAGGTATAAATGGAAGGAAAAGAAGCAGTGTTCCATGTTTGTCCCTCCAGTTTCGCGGAGCGATCTTGAAATTGGTCGCGACCTATGCTATGTATTCCTTTTCAATTAGAAAGAAATAGCCAACGACATAAGTCAATGCATTTTGACACATTCAGATTTCTGATTAAGGCTGCTCTTTCGAAAAAAGCGTGCAGATGAAACAACTTTTCATCGGCATTAACAGAGAAATTATATCTGAAAAAAATAATCAGTAATCTACATGATATGATACGTAATTTGGTTTTGCCATATTTTTTCTATCGGTATCACATAATAAAGAAATAAAAAACCAAATCACCTCCAAATCGTTGAATGAAACCACTTTACTCCTTCATTATTTATCAAAAGAATATATAAAAAATATCTACTGCTTTGCAATACATAAGTAAATAATTTTTTTTTTTTTACTTTTTTGAAATATGTATTATTTTAAGCCTTAAGGGGCTTCATTACGTGAAAATACCATATTACCCGCAGAGTTTTTCTTTATTGCTCATTCAAATGTAAAGAGAGTACTCAATAAAAAATACGCAATGATAGCTAATTTATTGACCTTCATTTCCATTTTTAAAAATTCTAATTTAGAAGTATAGTTTACGAGAAAAAAAATAAATTTGAACGCAATAATTTTCCTACAAATATTGTTATAATTCCGTTGTTTCAAAAAATATTGCCAGAAATGTTGGCTCAAATTATGAGTATTTATGTCATTTATAAATTTGCCTTTTTACATTTTTATTTAATGCAATATTTTATAAGTTATGACAACTTATAGCTGTTTTTGAGGAGAGGGGTCGGAGCGGGACGCGGGCGGCAGACGGCTGCGTGCCTTCGTAGGAGGAGGTTGTGTCGCTTCGTGTCGCTGCGCATACGATTTAAATTACGTAAAATAAGGCACGCCATCTGTCCTCATCATTCAGAACTACAATGAACTTGTCTTGTCTATAAGTAATACGAACCGAATAGACGGCAGCGCCCGATTTATTTATGGTCACAATTTATGCACTGCGATTGCGATGCAAAATTATTTTAAAAAAATATTATAATAAGTAATGAATATGTGCAAAATATTTATCTGTACAAATAAATAAAATTGGAGTAAAGAAATAACTGTTTTTACTACATGTAAGTATATTTATAATATGATTAATAATTATTATATAGACATATAATAATAATAAATAATAATAATAATATTAAAAAAATAACATATAATAATATAATTATTATATTATGTATTTATAATATTATAAATACATGATATAATAATAATATTCATTACTGTAGGTATAATATTTTTAACAGACAAAAATTGTAAAAAAATATGTTTTGATGTATACAGTAACGTATATTATAGGTAAGTACGTTACATACCTATATCAAAATACATATTATTTTTGTACAATTTTTGTCTGTTTGTTACGGCAATCTCTGTAATGCTTAGACCGATTGAGACTTTTTGGCAGTTCAGACTAAATATTATAATACATAAATTATATTTTAATTTTGTAGGTAGGTGATCTGTTTTAAATAATTGGCCAAGTGCGAGTCGGACTCGCGCACAAAGGGCTCCGTACCATTATAGAGCAAAATTAGGCACACGCGTTGGACGACCGCCACGCGCCGCCGCGCCGCGAGCCACGAATCCGCGAGCGGGCAGTGGGCACCCGTCGCATGCGCCCATCTGACATCTCATTTATGATTTTGCGCTGCTAGTATAATTTAGGTCTCGAGCGTGTACACTGTACAGTTGTGTCGAGCTGTAGATTACCATGGATTATATTTTACTAATTTATTATTTAGCAAAAAGACGTCAACGGAAACAACGTCCGGCGTCCGCGCCGTGTGCCCGCCGTCCGCCGCGTTACTTCTGAATAGGGCATCGAGACCGGGTTTTCCCGAAAACCCGGGTTTTTGGGATTACGAAAAAACCCGGGTTTCAAAAATGGAACCCGGGTTTTTCGAGCTTTTCGGATTTTTCGTTTTTTTGATTATTATTAAAGGCAAGATCTGATTTAAGGTGTTTATAACAAACTAACACACAAATTCTTTATCTTTATAGCATAAGTATTAGATTTAATTATTTCTATTATTCATAATCAAACAAAATATAATATTTCAAAGTAAAAGTTTAGTTCTTAGAGCGTCACAGATTAATTGTCACAAAAATATTTATTAATATTTTGAACACCCTACCAAAACTATTCAATGTAAAAAAGCAAAGTCTCTTCAAGCAATCTATCCATCGCAAAAAGTTTTCAAATCTCATAGACGTATAATAGTTTTCAATCAACATTCAGTGACTGGCCACAGTTTTCTTCATTTTGTGATCAAAGCCTACCAAATAAGGAAAATAATGTCAAAAGAAAACAGCTTCAAAGAGTTCTAAGCCTGCTGAAAGTAAGGAAATTGATTCCTAAGCAGTTGACAGACCAACGTCATTTGGTCGGATCATGTCAATTCAATGTTGATTGTGATCTGTCGGCTCTAGGAATCAACTTCTCTGATAGTAGCTTAGACTTTTGATAATGGGCAAGTCAGCCGCTAACAAAACGTTGTAACTTGGATCGACCGTTGCTGATAAAAAACACCCATCAACAAAGTCTTTATGAAAGAATAATATCTAAAAACCTGTCATGAATTTTTGAAGACCGTGAATGTAAGAATGATAGCTTATATTTTTACAACACTTTTTCGAATTTTATTGTTTCTAAAACCATCACAGATTTTCCTAAGTCCAATGAATCTAAAGCCCAATGAAGCTAAAATCAATGATATATCAACAAATCTTTATTTCGTCTTATAAACTAGAATTTTAATTGAAATGAGATATTTTTATTGCTGATTGTCAAATTTAAAATAATAAATAATAATTAATCAGGGTGAGCAAAGCAAGCCCTTTTTTTTTTTTTTTTTTTTTTGCGACGGGAAATGCATTGACTCATCTCGGGGGGATTGGGGACTCCCCCACGAGTATGTGAGGCTCGCTGCGGCCGTAAGGATGGTAAGTGACCGCAGCCCTACCCACTAAAACCCGTCGGTACTCTTCGTCTTCCCGTTGCCGAGTCGCGAGAACGCGTGAGCTCTACTCCGTGGCTCGACAATCGTTCGCCGGCGTATCAATAGCTAGCTCGTTCTCTTTGAAGCACTATGCTCCTGTCACCGAACAGAGGCCCTCCCGGGGCTTGCATAGGCGACTCTCTCTGTCGTCGCAATGCGCGAAGAGTACACTGCGCATCGCGACCCTCTCGGGGACTCGGTGCAATGAGTGACGGCATCCCCGTACCGCCACCCTGAGCTCCCCATTTACGGCGGCAAGTTATCATTGCGGATAGTACGTTGTCGCCTTGGTCGTCTTCGTCGACGAGGGTCCAGCGCCCGCCTCTCTCTATCGCGCTCTGCCTCTTCTTTGATGGAGATCACCTCTTCGGCGAACTTCTCCACGTCCCTCCAGTTTTGCTCACTGCTCAGCATGGCACTTACCAACGCTGGCAGTGATAAGTCCGGTCCGATGGCGGCCGTTAAGGCCGCACGTTGTCGTGTCCATGAGGGACAGGCCGTTAAGGTGTGCGCGGCCGTGTCCCTTTCGTCGTCGCAGTGGTGGCACCGCGTCGTCTCCTCCCTTCCGACGATCTCACACAGGTACCGACCGAAGCAGCCGTGCCCGGTCAGTACCTGTGTGAGGCGGAACGAGAAGGCGCCGTACTTTCGGTCCACCCACTCTCTGAATACTGGGCGAATAGCCCCTATGAGGTCCACGCTTACACGCGGCTCCAAAAGACGCTCCTCCCACAACTCCAGGGCCCTGTCTCTGGCTTCGTCCCTCCACCGACGTACGGCGTCCGGGAGGGGGTTGCTGCCCCCCGCGCGGACTTCTGCGCTACGCCAGTACACATCGGCGAGGGCTCTAAGCAAAGCAAGCCCTAGTAATATATCCCACAACCTGAGCATTTTCGTGATACACTTTACTGAAACTCGAAAAAAGTACCACGGAAAAAGTACCACGTCTAATGATTTTTATATATGATTAATATAGTAAGGTTTATTTATACTCGTATGTAGATGTATTTTCATCGGTTAGTCAAGGTTTGGTTACTATTAAAATAAAATAAAAAACTGCTTTAAAGATTATTACCACGGAAAAAAACGACGCAAGCCACAAAGCTCGGCTTTTAGCTAACTTACTAATTATTATGTATTTTTAGGTAAAATATAAAATGTATTTTTAGGTAAACATCATTACCTAAAAATACATTTTTGTGTCTTGCTGTGGTATGGGGCCCAGTCTTCTTTGCAATTTAAAGTCTTTTTTTACAGTCGATTAACTTACTAAAAACCTCTAGAAGTTTTTTTGTCGTTATTTGTTATATATTCACAATAAACAATCATATCTGATAACTGTGGAGTCCACAGTTATCAGATATGATTGTTTATTGTGTAGGGCTAGTCCACAGTATGGACTAGCCCTAAGTTGAAATAATCTGGTTAAATTAACCCAATATTAAGACAATGCAACCAGTAAAAAGACTCCAGGAAAGCAGCCCATAGAAACCGACAAAACCATCCAGAGGAGTTTCCATCAAGTTGGTTCTTACCATTTTGTATTCCATGATTACAGTCTGGTAAATGCAGCAGATTGCTTTTCATGAGCTTCGGAGACTGATAATGGTAACACATAATAGGACGAATGATCTTTCCATAGCCGGTCGTGGATGGCATACTCACTGCGGAATCTATACTAATATTATAAATGCGAAAGTATCTCTGTCTGTCTGTCTCGCTTTCACGCCAAAACTACTGAACCGATTGTGATGAAATTTTGTACACAGATAGACTAAAGTCTGAGAAAGGACATAGGCTACTTTTTAACTGGACAAAGGGGTTGTAAGGGGGTGAAAATGCGCAAATTTGTTCAAATTAAGTTAGTTCCAAAAATTCATAATAGATGGCGCTGTGCATCTCCTACATCGCGCTATTGCTTACACAAACGTCTTTCTATAAGAGATGGTATCGTCTTATATTATATTTTCGATTGTTATTATGTACTATTTTACGTCATTAAATAACTCAGTACTTTATCTATGCAGTGAAGTAACCTTAAACCTATCAATGATAAATAGTTTATGGCAAAAGTTGTGTAATTGGGGGGCAGGTGAACGCAGATTTGGCCGCACCGAACGCACCGCAGTCGCCGCATTCGCAATTCTTCATATTATTATGAAGTTGCGAAGACTGCGGCGCGGGTAGGTAGGTATGCGAACTCATAAATCATTTATTTCGGGCCAAAGCAACCTTACGCATTTGCCGAGTGGTCTGGTGTGGTCAAGTAAATGGTAAAAAAATTATTTGAGGGATTTTCCAGTAAGTTAGAAAATTAACTTAAATTGCAAAGAACAATCAGCCTCACCTCGAAATAGCGAGTCAAAAAAAAAGCAATGGCAAAAGTTAAAACTATGGCACAAACATTAAGTCACAGGTATAAAGTATGCCATACATCAATTAGGGCTAAATAATTATTAATACTTTGACAATCAGCAGTAAAAATGTAAAATATTAAATAAAGATTTGCTGGCATACGTTTTATATTAGTTTATTCTTCAATTTACTGTCTTCAAAAATTTTGTGATCTATACTAATATTATAAATGCGAAAGTATCTCTGTCTATCTGTCTGTCTGTCTCGCTTTCACGCCAAAACTACTGAACCGATTGTAATGAAATTTTGTACACAGATAGTCTAAAGCCTGAGAAAGGACATAGGCTACTTTTTAACTGGTAAAAGGGGTTATAGGGGGGTGAAAATGCGTAAATTTGTTCAAATTAAGTTAGTTTCAAAAATTCATAACAGATGGCGCTAAGAGTTGCCTACATCGCGCTATCGCTTGCTCATAAGTCTTTCTATAAGAGGTGGTATCATGTTGAGTTGGGTTTTTCGATTCTTTCGATTGTTATAATAATGTTATTAGAACAACTCACTACTCAGTACTTTATCTATGTAGTGACGTAACCTTAAACCTACCAATGATATATAGTTTATGGGTAAAGCTAAAGTTGTGTATTGGGGGCTAAGTAGGGGCTAAATAAGCTTCAGAATTTGGTTTAAATAAAGTTTAATTTAAAAAAATGAAACATTATGTGCATACTACACAGCTGTTTTTGGGTATTTGATTATTATATTATTTTTCTGTTCTACACTGTCCAACGGCGGGACTAGTACTGAAAGACGCGAGAGTGTACAGTAGTGCGCTCGTTTTCCTCGCGAGACCCCTTGTCTCGGGCGCAAAATACCGACAACGGGCCGAGAGGGTCCGAGACACGCGAGACGAGGCGAGCGCACCCATTTACACTCTCGCACTCGGGCCGCCTCGCTGTATCTCGGCGAGAGTGTACAGCCGGCTTTAAGCTTTGATAAGATCCAAAATGTAGAAGAGGTTAAATAGTGGCTTCAATAAAAGTATGATATGGCCGTACCCGTTTAGCCAAGACTTGTTTGGGCACTGCTGTGACCCGAAACTATGGTATTTAAATGGTATTTAACTGGGTAGGTGCTGGCAATCGCAGAAAATCATATGTAACGTATTTTCGAATGGTTAATATTTGAATTGTAAAAAAAACCGAAAAAACCCGAAAAACCCGGGTACCCGGTTTTTCATTCTAAAAATCCGAAAACTCGGGTTTTGAAATTTGTTTCTGGGTTTCGATGCCCTACGTCTGAATTAAAAATTAAAAAAAAGAGGTCAATAAAATATAAGCTATCATTCATTACGTATTTTTTTTAGTAAGTAATCTAGTTACATTTTATGAGCTAAACATTTTAACTAAAGGTATTTTAAAACAGCAATTTGAATAAATAATATTTTGAAGAAATTATATTTGTTTTACCGAATTAATATTAAAATAATAATATTCCAAAAAAAGTTGTAAAATAGAAAACTAAATTTAATTGAGCAGCGAACCCGAGGTATTGCAGTGTAGAACTCATGCTTCTATCCATTGCGCTACCATGACTCAATGAATATTAGTGAAATAGGCAAACTATCTATAATAGTTTTTCTCTTTACATTCAGACTGCGTTGTTGTTGATTGTTCGATATTGAACTAGATGTCGTTATTTCAAATGGCGCGGGGGTGAGGTAGGAAGTGGAGTGCGGAAACACTCGTTTGCTCAAGGTCGTTCGCATATTGAAGCCCCTTAAAAAGGTTTTTTCTCCTATTTCGCCCTATCATGGACGCGGCGAGCGTCGTAACCGCCACCGTACAAGGCGCGCTGTTATGAATGTTATTTTAATGTCATTTACGATATTCGCACTGACAGAAATCAACCTGCTAATTTAGGGAGTAGAAGGCCCTTAATAAAGTTGCCAAAACACTTCGGGGTTACTAGGAAATGCCCTCATACTAAAATATTTAGTGGCTGGTTACTCACTTTCGATTACAGGAAATGCGGTGGTTGGAAATAACGAGGCGACGATTTCGAATCAGGACCTTTTTTCCGTTAAATGAGGAAAATGGCACAATTGACAAAGCAGTCGTTGCATAATGCATTCATTCAACAAGCTTTGTCATATAAATAATAATCGTGCCAAACTTTGTCGCATCGATCGTTTTGGATCGCCTGTGTGTATTGGCCCTAAGAATTGGCAGGGCATCGAACGACCTTCCAATGCTAGACTTGTCTATACTTATACCTTAGATTATAATTAGCACTAACAGCAGTTTTGTTTATAGATGGACTTTTACATTCTATGGGTATGGTTCCATTTCGAAACGAGGCACACACACATTTTGTTAAAGTTTTGAGAGTCGCGGTCGCCTCATGGTTAAGATAATAATATTATGGTAAATGCTACATGAAAATATTAAATTCAATACTCAAAACGCGTAATAATAATTAACAATTGGTATGGTATTAAAAATTCGTCTGCATCTTGTATGCACATCTCAAACGACAGTTTAAAATTGAACTCAGAACTTAATTACTCTGTCATAATGTCCATAATGACGTGACAATTCCGACCCAATCAATACCTCGGGCCTCGGGCCTCGGGAGTCGGGAGTGAATAGATGAAAGCGCGGTTCTAGTGGCTGAGCTAACAAGGCTCTTTGGGGTACAATTCTACGTTACGTACTTCTTAAAGTAAACCCCCACATGAGGTTCCAATAATTGTGGTTCTGAAATAATAAACTTGTGCGGAACTACTTAAAAGTACCTCTATCTATTTGCGATAGCCACGGTCCACGGTGCAGTGCAAAGATTAAAGAATCCATACTAATATTATAAATGCGAGAGTGTGTCTGTCTGTCTGTCCGTCTGTCTATCTGTCTGTCTGTCTGTCTGCCTGTTACCTCTTCACGCTCAAACCGCTGAACCGATTCTGCTGAAATTTGGCATGGAGATACTTTGAGTCCCGGGAAAGGACATAGGATACTTTTTATCCCGGAAAAATGTACGGTTCCCGCGCGATAAACTAATTTTGGCGCGTCATCTAGTAGTGTATATTATTTAGGTTATGACAGCGTTATGCCAAATGGCTAGATTTCTGCAACAATAACGTTTCTCCACGTTGCATTGGGTTCTGACTGGATAAAGAGAACTATGATCAGCCACCATGATTGCGTAGCTGTCTGTACTTCTGTAGCAACCATATTCCACAATCGACGATGATCATAGACAATAAGACATGTGTATGAGTCCCTGTTCACCTGCGGGCCGATTCTGTATCGTGCATTTGTGAGTTAATCACTGAGTTAGTAACGAAACGGAGGAGTGAGCAACCGAAAGTCTCACTTTTGTATGCAAGTGAATACAAAAAGTGGCACTTTCCGTTACTCACTCCTCGGTTTCGTTACTAACTCAGTTATTAACTCACAAATGTACGACACAGAACCAGCCCGCTGTTCTGAGTTCACTAACAAAGAGCAGCGTTGAAAGAGTAACTTTTTTTCAACCTTTGTATAGAAAAATTCCTGACGCTGGGCGCTTGCCCATATAAATCAGAAAAAAAAAGTTTCATCTTTCAGCGCTGCTACTTTCACAATGACCTCAATATAAGGTACACTATACACATACGAACCCTAGAATATTAACACTTATATTTATTCCCTGTATATTCGTAATGATTTGTATTGGGCATTGGCCCATCCAATTAAGGCCGTACCCCTAGCAAACGACCTTGGCCATACATTTGCCGCGTTGCCGAGATCGCACCAAAACCCTATTTTTTTTACTTAACTTAGTTCAAAATTGTCCTAAAAAAATTTTAAATATAATATTCCCCATATGTAGTTTATGATATTGTCGATCTATTGGCGTGTGTTTCAAATAAAAGTAATTTTTAAATCCTAAGGAGATGCTGAAAAAATTTAAAACGGGGAAAGGAATATCGATGTACTGAAGATTATTGATGTATTTTTATTATAACTTTGTAGCTTTCAAATTATGAGTTTATAGGGCTTGAAATACGGTAAATTACGGTATCTCCGGAAGGAACGCCCTTAAATAGAAGTCTTTGGGCCCATCATGGACCAATCGTGAGCGTCTCTAGTGTCAGTCAGGTCAGGTCAGTCGAGGCAATAGTTCTTCCTAATACTGATTTTATTGTAAAGTGTAAACGCTCCTAACGTAAAGTGCGCGCTAAGCTATTTTTACGTATAAGTGTCAATATAACAATGCCTATCCAATTACCCCACTTTCAAATTGGATTGAAGCTGATTAAAACACCTACGGTTGAAAGTCACCACGATAAAACAGTCAGAAATCGATAGGAACGCATTTATAATATATATTATACAATGTACTAATGTTCGTCATTCGCGTAAATGAGTTCTCTCCTTATATTAACTTGAAGAATAAAATACAGATTCATAATAATTTATTATCAGTTGAGATTCGATAGATCAAAATCAAAAGGACACACCAAAGAAATTACTAACGATACTTAGCAAGTAGCGCCAGAGGTATTCAGGAACTCTACTGTAGAGAATATATTCTTTAAAAGGCACAAATGTATTAAAAGGTTTCGTATAATTTCATTAGTAAGTAAAGTCCTTAAGGCTGCTCTCTCGAAAAAAGCGTGCAGATGAAACCACTTTTCATCGGCATTAACAGAGAAATTATATTTGAAAAAAATAATTAGTAATCTACATGATATGATACGTAATTTGGTTTTGCCATATTTTTTCTATCGGTATCACATAATAAAGAAATAAAAAACCAAATCACCTCCAAATCGTTGAATGGAACCACTTTACTCCTTCATTATTTATCAAAAGAATATAATATAAATAATATCTACTGCTTTACAATACATTAGTTAATAATTTGGTTTTGTTACTTTTTTGAAATATGTATTATATTAAGCCTTAAAAAGGTTTTTTCTCCTATTTCGCCCTATCACGGACGCGGCGAGCGTCGTAACCGCCACCGTACAAGGCGCGCTGTTATGAATGTTATTTTAATGTCATTTACGTCGATATTCGCACTGACAGACAACCGACCTGCTATTTTAGGGAGAGAGGGCCCTTAAGACTTTACTTACTAGTGAAAATATTTACAAATCGGACAACTTAACTTTCTCTTTGGCTTTGTGTTTTCAACTTTGTCAAGTGACTTTTCGTATACTTACAAAATACTGTGGCCATATTATGTATTTAAAGTCATCCGCTGTGCAAATATTTTAATAGTATCTAAGATTGATTAGCATTAAGAAACATCCTGTGTCTTATGTCGGTCAGATTTCGAAAGAACTATTTCTTTACAACTAGGGTGAAGCCATACAAACGGGCGTAATTTGTGAGTTGTGAGTTGCAGAATTTCTGCCGCGTAAATGTCTTTTCACACAAATCATGAAGTTCACAAAATTACGCTCGTGTGAATCAAACAGGACTTTTGAATGAAACTGAATGCAGCAGAATTCTGCCGAACCGAAATTCTGCAACTCACAACTCACAAATTGCGCTCGTTTCTCTTCGCCCTTATTGACTAAAATCTAAATACTTAAACCTCAGTGGCTCAATGGTTAGAGTGTGTGGCAACTCAAGCCGGGGGTCGCGGGTTCGAATCCCGCCGACGGAACAAAAAGTTTTTCAATGTTCCTGGGTCATGGATGTATATTAAATATGTGTATGATATAATAAAAATCTTAAATATATGTATAGTATAAAAGTATTAAATATATTTCCGTTGTCTGGTACCTGTAACACAAGTCCAGGTACTTAGCACGGGGCCAGACTGACGTGGTGTGAAGCGTCCATAGATATTATATTATATTAAATAAAAATGAATGTAAAATTTGTTAGTGTCGCTAAAACTCAAGAAGGGTTGAACCGATTTGGCTAGTTTTAGTTTTCGTAAAAGTCCAAGAAAGCTATTTATACAGTGTGTTTGTGTAAACGCCGTTATCCTTGAAACCATCAAATGAGCCTGTGAAAATGAACAACTTTTTCTATGAGAACAATGCTGGGAACTCAAAAAAAATGCCGTCTTCATACCCATACGGATGCCCGGATCAGCGATTTGTATGGGTATGAAGACAGATTTTTTTTTAATTCCCAGCATTGTTCTCATTGAAAAAGTTGTTCATTTTGACGGGCTGATTGAGACGGTTTCAAGGACAACGGTGTTTACACAAACATCTTGTATAAGAAGAGAAGTGATAAGAAGTCCACCAGTAGGCTTATCATAACAACAGTAGACATGGGAAAGAATCGACATACAGACAGATTTATCAACAAAATGGCGGATTTCCATTGTCTAACTGTCACTTTGTCTATTCTTCCGTAGAAAGAAACCGTTTCTATGGGGACCATGCTACGCCTGCATGTCATCTAGTAAAATAGGTACACGGATAAGTATATAAATTATATTGCCTCGAAGAGCCATTTAAGCAAAGAAGCAATTTCTAAAGCCTAACAAACTAATCCTCAGGTGTTTAATCCAAAATGAGTAATCGAGGGTCAACCTCCGCGAAGCCACAGGTCAAATAATCTCTGACCTAAGGCTTAAGGTATTCGCCAGACCCACAGAACTACTTTTAATCTCATTCGCGATGAATCATTGAGGGAGAAAGTATTTCACGCGAGTATAATACTAATTTGGCTCCAATTGTGTGAGTTCTCACGCAAAGTATGTTTAGTCGCTCAGTCTTACTCAATGAAGATCTTGTATGGTTTTAGCATGTCACGTCATACTTTCTAAGCCCAGTTTTCTTCAAAGTCAAGAGATTTAAACTTGCTATAATTTCAAAAGCATGGCATTAAAACCTATTTAAAATGTCTATAATTTTAAAGAAGAAGAAGAAATAGGATTCAACACAATCTTAGATTAAGTCATCAGCGGCACAATATTGTGGTATAGGAATATCCGATACTTATCATAATCACAAACATTCCCGATGGGTCTGTCCAAATATTTTAAAAGCCACGTCAATCTTCTCAAAGTAAATAAGGGGCAAGTAAATAAAATTGAGTTGGGGAACAAAATGAGAAGTGAATTTCATTGTTATTGATCACCGTCACCACATAGGGGTCACTAATTAATGTCTGGGGTCATTATATTAGTGCGAGGTTAAATGGATTGATTCCTTCGATCGCGGATTCTTGGAAACCTATTGGTTCTCCTGTGTCTATCCATGTCTTAACGTCTTGAAAAAAGTGTAACTCAACAATTCATTAAACTTCGAATTGACCGAATTGTGAATCTTAACTATCTTTGAGCCCACTTGAGCATACACAAAAATGTTCATCAAAATCAGAACAGCCAATAGAAGATTATTTTTTGACAAGATTAGATCAGGGTTATTGAATAGAATTTTTTAATCAACATCAGCTTGAAGATATTACAATTTAGATATAAATAGCCATAGGGAAGCGAGATCTTGTGTCGTATCTTTCTTCTTATATTTTAAATGTAGGTACTTTGTGTAATGTTCAAATTTTTTGTTGAATAAACGTTTATTTATTTATTTATTTATTTATCTTTATAGAAATCTGGTTATTCGTGTTATGATTTTATATTAGCTTGTCTATTTACCAAAGTGTAGCCTATAAAACCCGATACTTCACACTTGGGCGCATGGGAAGCGCGGATCGGACGCGTCGGCGCGGTGCGGTCAGATCGCAGTTACACGGTAATTGATATTGACGTCGCCCTGGACTTGATCTTCCCTAGATGGATGAAAATAGACCACTTTCTCTATAACCATAGAGATTATAGAAAAGGAGTACAAGGTACTTGGGAATTGTCATCACAGACCTATTATGCTAATTTAGTCCTACTACTACTACGTAAAATGCTATTTGAAAGTCACATAATATTCTAATTCGCACCATCTTCTCAATGTCATTCATGTTACATAATGTGTAACTATGTATCTGTAATTCACGTATCATTTTGCATATAATATTAAACTAGCGCAGGTATCATTTTAAGTGACAGTTGTTACAACGTGTACGTTCCAACCAAAGCAAAGTAACCAAAGTAAGTAAATCAACCTTTAAATCACGGTAAGAACACCTCAAACATCGAAGACGATCTAGATTTTAGAATAATCCACATACCTGTGTGTTGGTGAAGCGCCTGCTGCCGCTGCGGCTGAGGGTTCCTCCCCTGACGTTGCTGTCAGACAGTTCCACCTCCACTCCCCCGTCGGCTGCACGTCTGCGAGACAGCTCGCAGAGTTCGGCGATCGGTTGCACCTGGAGACAAAAGATATGTTACAATACAAGGATGTTTTTGGCGCCAAATGAAAAGCCGCCATCTTGTAAAATGCCACTTGACAGACACACTTTTTTAAAAGGGTCCATTCACTATCCTACATTGCAGTTCGCCGTGCAGGCCTGCAACACCATTCACTATCCTGCATAAGCCGCCGTGCAGTCCGCCGCGCCGGCTTATGCAGGATAGTGAATGGTATTACAGGCCGTTTTAGACCTACGCCTGTTCATCTGAAGAGCATTCTCTACGTGGCCAAATTAGAAGTTATAGCTGGTGTAACTTTGACACATAGCACACAGCATTCTTGATCTAATTAAGATTTATGACAATTGACAATGCCATCAAAATACAGCAAGAGTTTCTCGTGTATTCACAGAGATTCTCTAGCCAAATCTTCCCGCATTACGCATATATTTTTAACAGTTACGTTTCTCACGGCAATTATGCATACAATTAGGAAATAGCATAACAAATACCGTAACAATATTCCACAAATGTTTACCCCATTTTTGGAAACCAGGTTACATAGTTAGCCTAGAAGCGCTCATTATTGTCGATCGATAACAACTTAGTATTCGCAACTCGCTGCGGTATTCAAGAAATTACAATTTTCATGTCATTTTAATCGCATAGTAAAAATATACAAAATATGAGGTTTATTTTTTAAATCGTTTTTTAAGAGGCAGAGAAAGCCTCAATAGGAATTGCAATTTGCAGTATTGCTTTCAATTAATGTGGTCATGAGCCTATATTTATATCTTTATTACATCATTAAAAATGTATAATTTCTTGTGACTGTTGTTAATGGGCAAAAAGTTATTGATCAATGATCACTGTTGTGCGACATAAACAGCATCTCTCAGAGACAAGAAACATCAGAATCATTACAACTAACGTTACAATAAAGCTGCCATCACTTATCATTAGCTGTGTATGACTCTACAATCGACATAAAACTTAAGATAAAAATTAAAAGATATAATATATTACCTTTATAGTCACAGAATCTTGACTGCCTTTAATCAGATCGATGACTTCTTCCCTACTTTTTCCTTCAACGTTGACTCCGTTCACTTCAATCAGTCTATCACCAGGCAGTAGGCCGGTTTCACTCGCTCCCGGATAAGATCCCGGTTCGGCGAGTATCACAGACTTGTAAGACAGTTTACTTATGACAATATTGCTATTGTATTTGTTGTCCCCGTTAACGTGATTCGACTCCTCAGATCCATTCATATCTTTCACATCACCGATGAAAATTCGCTCCTGAATCATAGCACGTCTCAGACTAAATCCGAAATCATTTCTAGGAGCTTTTTGGCGCTGAATAGTCAGAATCCTTGGCTTAGGGAGTTGAACTGGGCTGAGAGATGGAAGAGGCAAATAAACATCTTCGAATGCGCTATTTCTGGACCAGCGATGGAAACCTTGAGATTCGCCAACAGGAGATGTAGAAAACGGTGGCGTAGCAAAAGATGAATTCGTAGTTGTATCGGTTAGCGAATCGGCACTAGGCGAGGTAGAAGTCACACCGAGATAGCTATTTCCATTAACCTTTGGTGCGTCATCGGTATCATGTGCAGCGATGGCAGAATTAGTGCTGTTTTTGTAATTTTTGAACTGATTTTCAACAGGGCTATGAATAACCTTCTTGGTGAAGTTTTGCACGTGTTGCATATCGTCGCTGGAGGAGGTACTTTTTGATGGGGGAATCCCGTACGTGATCAGTTCATTTCTTTGGGTGTTGCGAGCGACCACATTTGAATCTTGCCCATTTAAATAATCGACAGTATCTACACTGTGAACGTTGCTCTCTTGTGAATTAGAACTAGTGTTACTCAATCGAGGGCCTTTAAGGATACCTCGTTTGGGTGGTCGAGGCGGGACTGGAGGTAGATTTGGTGCTTGTCTAGGACTAGTGTTCAAGTTATTGGGATTATTGAGAGAATTAAGCGACGTTTCGGAGCTATCCGATTGCAAGACACCCTCCTTCTTGTTCCACGTATGCGTTGGATAATTTGGAGAGAGGTGGTTATTTTCATCGCTTAGGTTCGAATTAGATCCTGATGTCGAAATTAATGGGTAGTTGGAGTAGTTTGAGTCTTGTTCGAGATGGGCGAAGAGAGACGCAGTATAATCAGCAGTGATTCCAGACGGGAGTTTCTCTTTCTCTTTACGTCTGCCGCGCAATTTGAGAGACCGCCGAACCTGAAAAAAAGATTATGTGAGTAAGAGCTGAAAATCTTTCCTAAACTTAGTCTTGTGCAAATAAATTAAAATACACTAAAGTGACGATTGTACAATCATTAATCTTGCAATATTCTGCAACTTTTTGCCTCATCGAAAAGGGTATTAATAGCACCATAAGCAATTAATACAAATTAATGATTTAGCTGATGCAATTGGAATTTTTTACATTTCAAAGTGCTTGTATATGAATTTCTTAATATTTTAAAAGTCTTAACGATCAACAAAAATGTTGCTTTATGTAACAAATTGCATTCTATAAGTTATCTAACACAATAAAAAGGAAAAACTAAAAGCTGGCAAAGCTCCTTTGTGTCGCAGGCGACGTCAACAACCACATAGCGGGATAGCTAAACTTGGCAACCATTTTGGTGGAATTAAAGTACGAACGGAGGATCTTGATAGCGAAAACAAAATTGCAAACCGGATGCAGGAGATTAATTTGAGTCGTTTAATCGCTTAAAACCAGATCACGTACAACTCTCGATTTCAGACGTAAGGACTGGTAACAGTACTAAAAACGGTGATGAAACTCGCTCTGTCGCTAATTACGAGAACCGCATTCCTCTTGCCAAGGCAAGAAAACAGAAACATTTCTAATGAAAGTGCTGTCGGGAGATTTAATCACGTTTGTAAATCACGTCCTATGCTAGGATAATCGTGGTTAATTTATAATGCGGCTAATTTTCCTTTCTACTAGGGCGTAGTAGAAGTAACGTATAGAAAATACACACACTGGCAAAATTAGCGGAACATAGGTAAAAAGGGCCACAACTTGAATTCAAGTGGGTCGGGCTGTGTAAAATTCTTTTTTATAGTTTCTAAGCTCATTTAAGAAATAAAATATTGAACAAAACTCGCAAGTTGACAGATTTTTATTGCAATTATGCCCTACTAAGTATTTTTCGATGATTGACGTTGTAAGTGTTTCCGATAAGACATTTTAGCGGGGTGCAAGGTATGCCAGCTCATTTGATTGTTTGGTTTTTGGAAGATCACATTGCTTTGATACAAAATTAGTGATTTTCCAGCATCTACGACAGCTAGACCTGTAACCACGTTAGAGAAAGGTCACATCTACCATTCGGTCAGTCAGGCCGTAGGTGTGTCGGCTTTCGTGGTCCATCGTAACTTCCAACGCTACAGAAAGACTGAATCTTACGTTCGGAGACGAGAACAAGGCAGATATCGGGTGGCAATGGTTCAGGATGACCGTTTTGTAAGGGTACAAGCCTTAAGAAATCGACTTCAAACTGCTTTGCAGAGACGAAACCTGTCGTAACAGGGCTTGTACCATGAAACTGTTTTGAGACTCAAATAATCGGACGAGAATGCCGCGTCCTGCTCTAACAAACGTCATTTCACGTTTGTTAGAGCAGGACGCGGCATTCTCGTCCGATTGTTTGAGTCTCAAAACAGTTTCGTAGTAGGCCTACTGGTCCGAGATGTACGTGTTAGTGATTGTACAGGAAGAAGAAGACTCAAAGAAGTTAAATTAAACTCAAAAGTGCCAGCAAGGGCACCAAAACTTGAGACAGGACAGCAAAGAGCCAGGCTAAGATTTGCGCGTGAACATCAAAATTTGACAAGTGAGTAAAATCGTGTGCTGTAACAGTGATGGGAGCAAATTCTGTGTAAATTTGGTTGAAAGGCGATAAAGAATGTGGATAAATCGTAAGGAACGCTATAGACCATCAAACTTAACGGAAACAGTGGCCTATCATGCAGGCTTCGTATTTCGTAATGGTTTGGGGTGGCATATGATTTGGAGCCCGCACAGAGCTGATGATTGTTAATGATGATACTTTGACAGTACAGGGCTATAGCACAGACACCCTAGAACTGCATGTTGTGCCTTTTACACAGTTTTAGGCAGTAACTTCAATTTTATACTCGTCCATAGAGTAAAAAATCGGGCATTATTACCTAAATTATGCTGGCGTAGCCCAGGTGGAGAGGTCAGCACGGTCTACGGATGTGGATCCAATTGAGGACGTGTGGCACATCAATGGGTGAACGGTACGAGTTAAAACTCCAGCTCCAAAATGTGTTCAGGAGCTCGAGTTGGCGCTACTGGAGGAGTAGGAGAATATCCCACAGGAAATGATTGACAATGAAAATGCAAGCATGAAATGGCGTATCCAGACTCTCTTGAGATCCATAGAAGGCATTACACGCTTTTAACATGGCATTTCATAAGTAAAAATGAAGAATTTAACTTAAAAACTTAGTACTTAAATTTCAATGATTTTTCTTAATTTTTGATTTTTGCAAATTTTTTTCTATTTTACACGTTTTTATGCCCTAAATTTATATGAGTTTTAGTTTTTAATCATCAATTATTAAATTAATAAATAAATATATAAAAAACAGCAAATAATTTTCAAAAAAAACATAAAATTTTGTTATGTTACGCTAATTTTGCCGGTGTGTTTAAATGGTGTTGTGTGTGGTCATACTCACAAATTTGAATAGAATTTAATTAGATCGTTCATACAATAAAACACATTTTTATAAAGTTAAGACATATTTATGATTTCGTAAATTTACATCAAGTCATCGCATTTCCTTCTGGTCAAAAACGGTAGAAGCAAATTACAGTTATAGTACTCAAACATTTGATAATAAGTTTGAAACAAGTAGACAAATGCCACTAACGAGGATGTTTGTTTTGAGATAACGGACCATTGTTACGTTGTCTTAATTAAGGAAAACAACTCGCAGGATCATATTGCTGTGGTGATAATATTTTGTATTTATGACTACCTAGGCTACATGACTACAGACTACATAACATAGGAAATTCTAGAATATCTATGCTCGAAACATCAATTATTATTTCAATTCTTTTTTGCTTCGCCATAAAGAATAATATCTTTCTACGACATTGAGATATAAGTACTACGGTCTACGTAGGACGTACCTATATAGATATACTTATATATCTCAATGTTCTACGGCAAACTAGACACCGATATTATTTGGTTAACTGTAATTAAAGGAAGATTTTGACATTAGCCGCATCCATTATCTCTCAAAATATTCATGAAATTGAAGTTCAATAATCATGAAATGAAAATGTAATCTGTCATGGAATCAGTTCATCCCTAAAATCAGTTAGCTGCTAACAGCTAACGGATTTTAGGAATGATAATAGGACTAATCCTATTATTTCACATTTCCGGGTCCATCCGAAGCCTACTGCTTGTACGTATAGCTATAACATCGTCAGCACTCTAATTATGTTTGGACCACTTATTGAATGGCTGCACATCGATCAATCGAGGTTGAAGAGTCAATTACTAAACGAGTGCGGTCAACACGGTTCAACTTGCCAATTTATTTGCACTGCCCAATATGTTGATATCAAAAGTGCATCCAAAGAGTTTAACAGAATGAATTGTTCAAGTGACGTGATTCTTGAATAATATATTAATAAACAGACGAACACGATAACTAAACATCTCCACACTGAGAAGTAAGTATCTAAGCCTCGATCACAAATCACAATACATATTATGTGATCGAAGTATAACCAGTAAGGAATACGATAACGAAGTTAATTTACAAACAGAGCATATAAATGATAGCACCTGTACCAAACCAACAGTATCTAACGGGGACAATCCATTGAACAAACAAAAGTGACACAGTTGAACAGTTGATGGTATTTTGTACGGCCTCACGCCCTGACCTATTGAGACACACTTTACAAGATTAACCATAAAGGATTTAATCTTTCTTGACATTAATATCGGTAATCTCGTTTCTTGGGTTCCACTGGAATCTAGATATTTGTTCTCAATTTGCTGTCAGACCCGGATTTGCATTAGCTTCTTTGGATATTGCATCAGGTTTTTTAATAGAGCTAGGCAATAAATTAAACTTATATCATCATTTTATTTCTGCTATTTCGTTTGTTTTTTTTTAATCTTGTCAGCGTACAAAAGGATACGTTCATATAAAACGAAGTGACGAACTTCTTGCTTTTTGTGCTGAACCCTCCTAAATATTTCTCAAGTGATTATAACAGTAATAATTGTAAAAACGTAGACCGCCTTGATAAACCCGTTCTAAGTTACAGTTACTTAATTGCCAAATATTTAGAAGTTTAACACAACAACACGCAATTAAATTCGTTGTGGATTGGACATGGATAGGTATTAGCAGCAACTATGTCAAAAATGTTGGACTCGCTCGTCTGTCCACCTATGTGTCGCCATTTTTAAAGTTTCAAAGTTCTAGCAATACATTAATTAAGGGACTGTTTCACTACTTCCTGATAAAGTGCCGGATAGGCTATCCACAACTTTTTTGACAGATTCTACATACTTTATCTGTCAAGTTAAGTGGTGGATAGCCTATCCGGCACTAATCAGGAAGTGGTGAAACAGGCCCTAAATCTTTATTGACATGAGTTTAGGTAAAACTTACCTCTTCCAGTCGTAGTGGTTCCTCCAAGCCTGCAGCTATTCGTTCCCTTTTCTCTCTCTCCTTACGCTCTTTCTTCTCTTTCTTTCTCCTCTCTTTTTCTCCGTCTCGCTCCTCATATCCTCCGGAGTCACCGCTGGACAGCACAGCCGACTTTTTAATAAAATTAAACATGTCGGATCTGAAACAAAAGCAAATAGAAGAGTTCAATAAATATATTATAATAAAGCTAGTATTAATTTATCATTTAACTCTAAGGATGATGGAAGATTTCTTTTTTAATTGCTGAGCATATTGTGTTGACAAGTGGAAATTATGTTTCTAAGATCTATACAGCGGCAGGTAAAAAGTTGTGTGATGTATATAAACTGCAGGAGGTGCTTTTTCACGCTAACTTTTAGCGTGAGTCACACTTGACTGATTTTACCAAAAACTAGCTGACCATTTTAATTATTTTTTGCAGTACGTCTCAAAGCGTATCTATTTTATGGACATAACGATTACAATAGCACCGTGGAGTAGTTTTTTTTTAACTCCCAAGTCAATATAATTCTATACTTATTATAAAACAAAGTCGTTTTTTTCCCTTATGTCCCTTTGTTCCCTTTAATCTTTAAAACTACGCAACCGATTTTGATGATTCTTTCAGTGTTAGATAGCCCATTTATCGAGGAAGGTTATAGGCTATATTTTATCACGCTATGACTAATAGGAGCGAAGAAATAGAGGAAAATGTGGAAAAAACGGGGAAAATTATTTGAAAGGGCTAACTTGAACGCGTTAATCTCAGGACCTACTGGTCGGATTTGAAAAATTCTTTCAGTGTCATATAGCCCATTTATTGAGGAAGGGTATAAGGCTATATTTTATCACGTTAATACTGATAGGAGAACGTGGAAAAAACGGGAGAAATTATATGGAAGGGCTTATCTTGCGAACTACTGGAGCAATTTTTATGTTATTTGGCAAAGATAAGAAGTAGACCACGTGAAGGATCATAGGCTATCGATTTTAATCATTTTTTTCAGTGGCTATATTATATTTTACACCCGTGCGACGCCGGGGCGGGTCGCTAGTTAAAGTTATAGGTAAGTACTAGATGAAGCCAGCAACTCCGTTGCGCCAGATTTCGTTTATCGCTCGGGAACCGTACATTTTACCAAATTTCAGCAAAATCGGTTTAGCGATTTGGGCGTGAAGAGGGAACAGACAGACACACTTTCGCATTTATAATATTAGTATGGATAACTGTATAGATAGGTGTAATACAAAGTATATCCAAACTATTACGACTTTGATATGATCTCTGGGAGCCCGAGGCCGAGGGACATGCTAAAACTGTCTTGGGACCCGCAACGAAATTAATCAGAAGAAAGTAGGAGGAGTAGGAGAAGAATTAAAATTTCCCTCCCCATACAAATGGGGAGGGAAATGGGAATGTGTGGTGGGCCAAACTATTACGACTTGATCTCAGCCTGTATATCGAGTTGAAAAAACAATGCGAATATATTCAGCAAGTATGAGTCATAGGTCAGGATAATAATATCATAATTTGATTATATTAAAGAACCTTGAACTATAGGAGACGGGTCACTTCTCTGAGGTCAGGAGAGAGGAAACAAATGGTGCTTTTAAGGTTACCGTTAGAAAATAATTTATCATAATTTACCGCCATTTTAAGCTACGTATCCAAAGACCAGATTTGAAATCTTTTGGTGATTTAAGTCTACAGCTTTAAAAGGAGCCAAAGTTTACTCAAATTATGATCAATTTCATCTTGTGACAATGTTTTTTGTGCAAACCTTTTTTTACTCGATACATAACCAGACTACTAATACCTCAATCACGCCGACAACCTACATCCCAACTGACTTAATGGGGATGCAAATCGCAAAATATGCAAGAATGCAAACGTTGTCTCAGATGACTGCTTGCGTAGCATAAAATATGTAGAGACTAGAGTGCGTATAATGTATGCAGTGCGTACATAATATAAGTATCCTAAAAAGGGCAGAAAATACTTTCAGAAAAATTAAGCTAGACAAAGATTTTTACAATCACATCAAACGTCACGATTAAGCACAGGTATCAAAATATGATATTGCTGCTTGCTCTACTGCGCCCTCTTGCTTTCAAGTTTCGACGTCTACATCTTTTGCTACATTCATATTGTAATACTAATAATGCAAATGGTCTTAAAAGTTTTAATAAAGTTTCCAAGATTCAATGCATTATTATTTCCGCTGTTCTTAAATGTCAGTTTTTAACGCATCTCCTGGTTATTTACGTTGACTGGAACAAAAGCATGCCTCCACGTGCTCTCGTAAAGAGGTGAAGTGCCCTTTGTATGGATGAACTTTAAACGACTGCTATGAGTACCAAGAGGCAGTGCTCGCAAATGGACGCTTATAATTTTTTAAACTGTCGTAAAAATGTACGGTAACAGAAATTTTCAATTGAATTGTGTAAATTCTGCTTCAAGACTAGACTGACTGATGATTGAAAAGGATTCTTGTGTAATTTCCTAAGCGATAATAAATTAACTGATAAATCAAGCTCAATAAATTACAAAAAATAATAAATGATAGTTATTTAAAAGTAATCTTAACAAGACATTAAAGATAGAATAGGGGCTACAACTTGTCTAAATACAAGCTAGACATCAATAAACCACAATGTCGGTAGCTCAGATCCTAATTCATAAGGTAGATCGCAATTCGCAGCACAAGTATACATATAAATGTCACTTTCAGGTCACATAAAATATCACAATGACATTAGTTTTGGCTAGAGCAGTGAAGAAATTCAAGGTTGCCATTCACTCGATGTAGCCGGTAAGCCGGGGGATTAGTAAACAATCAATAGTGCCCTAGACACTGTGTGCAGTCAGGATTAAGGCATCGATTACACCCACTTGCTGGAAGACTTGGAATTATAGGGCTTACGACGGATAAGCTAGAACTTACGCGATTCTAAGTTAAGAGTGATGGTTGCCAGAAGATATTAAGGCCTCTATATCCGCCAATGACCTTGATCATTGTCTGTCAGTGCGAATATCGACGTAAATGACATTAAAATAACATTCATAACAGCGCGCCTTGTACGGTGGCGGTTACGACGCTCGCCGCGTCCATGATAGGGCGAAATAGGAGAAAAAACCTTTTTAAGGCTTAATATAATACATATTTCAAAAAAGTAAAAAAACCAAATTATCAACTTATGTATTGCAAAGCAGTAGATATTTTTTATATATTCTTTTGATAAATAATGAAGGAGTAAAGTGGTTTCATTCAACGATTTGGAGGTGATTTGGTTTTTTATTTCTTTATTATGTGATACCGATAGAAAAAATATGGCAAAACCACGTTACGTATCATATCATGTAGATTACTAATTATTTTTTTCAGATATAATTTCTCTGTTAATGCCGATGAAAAGTGGTTTCATCTGCACGCTTTTTTCGCGAGAGGAGCCTTAAGTAGTAGCAACTAATATAATATATTCTGTGGTAGTAGTGTGAAGGGCCACCTCCGTATGCAATGGGTCAATTAGGTACGTCGCAAATATACTTAAAAGATCTGCGGGGCTAAAATGGTCGCATAGCAATTTCTCTCAATCAATTCACAAAATGAATTGTCAAAACTGTCAAACTCACGAATGTCAAATTACGACCGATTCAATTGGTCTAAATTCATACTAATTTGACATTCGAAAATTTGACCAATTCAATTGGTCTAAATTCGTACTAATTTGACATTCGTGAGTTTGACAGTTTTGACAATTCATTTTGTGAATTGATTGAGAGGAATTGCTATGCGACCATTTTAGCCCCGCAGTTTTCTTCGGCGTATTTTCTACAATTAATTTGGATTTTAATTCGTTGGAAATTAATTGGAAACTGAAATCCATCGCAAAAAGGCAGTTGCGTTTAACAATGAACTACATATTCTTAAAAATTTAATCAACTCTGCTATCGTATAATCAGGTATAATGTAACCTACTTACATATTTGCATAGTGCATAATTCTCGGTAACATTACGCTCATTGTTAGAAATGTTGGATGCAGCACGTGCGGAGCTAGTATACGAACGAATGAACAGTCGAATTTTAAACTCCCTAGCAATATTTTCTTGAAGGAGTAGACGTATAAATTTGAAAATTCTAGTTGCAAGTCTAGAGAGACTTAGCTTTCGATGAAGATCAGCATTATTAAATAACTTTACCTTTTGTTGAGCATAATTGCAGCAGAATTGCAGCATAATTGCAGCAGAATTGAATGAAAGACTAATGGATGGATGACGAATAATGTAAGGATGTTTTGGTTATAATCGCAAACGCTAACTCCTAGGATGAGTAACTTCTGCAAGCAGTCAAAGTAAATTTTTGGGAGTCTTTGGAAAACTTTGTCAGAAACTTTTTGACCACCTGTACCCAACAAAAGACGAAATGCACTACAAGTGTAAGGTAAGGACAAAACGAGCAAACATAAGATTTTAATTCACTTGATGCTCAATTCAAAATTTTTGCAATTCACGGCAAAATTCAGTTCACAGTTGCAGTATAAACATCGGTACAATCTCGACACCATTAAACTGTAAGCCGACGGTATCATCGTGATAAACTTACCGTTACTACTTGGAAACATAGTCACCTAACTGTCGCCACATTCTATATTGTGCTTTGAATTAAGTCTGCGTACACGTCTGAATTCCGATGACAATAAGCCGCCGGCTGAACGAGTGCACACGACTATGACGTTTTTCCTCCACGTGTTAGGTTGCATAATCCTGTGCTACGACTTCAATGGCTGTCCCGGTATAGCCTTCCTGTGACGCGTGGAGGCTTTTTGTGGTAAGTTGCTTCAACGACGAAGCATTTACGAATATAAGCAAGGTGACCGCTTGCCGAGAACTGCATTGTACCCACCGGCACCGCCTCATTCCTAATGCAAATAATGTTTAGATATCCTTTGGGTTTTCTGGCAGAGCTCCACTTATTTTCTAGAATATTTATTGGCAAACATCAAGCCAACGCTTGTTAAAAGACAACTCCTGTTAATAAAGCCTCAGACACCAGACAAAGAAAAACTACGATGAACACAAAGGAAATACAAACGTACTACATACTTTGACATGGATCTTATATGCTAATAGCATTGTATGTACACAAAATCCGACTGGAATAAACAAACTCATAGAGACAATCGTTATACGTGGGTTGTGTGATAATCGAGCGAGTATTACGGTCACTTGGCTGTCGACCTGGATACCGATCCAGACTAGGCGACGCCGCGCGCATTTCATCAGATACCCTAACTGTATTAACCTTCGTCCATGACGTAGGGCTTCAATGGGATATTGACAGCAATCACTCACAAAAGACAGACAGAAAGAGGAGATATGAGATATCTAGTATATTCTAAGTTTTTTTAAGAGAGAATAACAAAAAAGCATTACAACGTTCGTTCCCCAAGAGACACACAAGTGCACTGATGCAAAAAATAGTGATATCCTGGAACATAAGACGCCAG
Organism: Polyommatus icarus; assembly: GCA_937595015.1. NCBI lineage: Eukaryota > Metazoa > Arthropoda > Insecta > Lepidoptera > Lycaenidae > Polyommatus > Polyommatus icarus. Next base: position 18,554,833 of record OW569327.1, on the reverse strand, counting down.
TAATATTTAGAATAAGTCCCCCTACAAAACTAGTCAAGTGTAAACACAAAGCTAATATTAATCAAAACTCTGTTAGATTAAATCTACATTTAGTGACCTCAAAAGCTTGCACCTCGTCGACCCAGTCGACCTCTCTACAGGTATTTGTCAAGAACATATTGCTTACACTCTAAAAAACACGCTATTAACAAATATAAAATATTGGATCCTAGAGTTTCCTATAATAAGAAGTAGAAATGGGTTCTATTTCTTATTATCAAAGTTATGGGGCCTACTGAATCGCAGACTATTACTGTCACTGCTTGGCAGAAAGACCGAAATAGCTTAAAAGAGTTTTGTTTTAAGAAGCCTTTTCAAACTTTGGTATTTTTTGTGTCCAAATTCTGTGAATTCTGCTGACGTAATAAACGTAAACTATCCATAGAGTCCTTAGCGCTGGAGTTGAGTATCAAATCCGAATTTTGAGTCACCGCAAACGAATTCTCGAGCAAAATGCCAATGAATATTATAACTTTTTAAAGTTGCAATATTGATTACCATCGAATTGATAAACATTAAACAGCATCATTAATTAAAATGAATGCGTAATTGGATTGTAAATTGATGTTCCGATAAAAAAGCGGCACGGGCGCACAATGGCGGGGAATGTGGTATGACAACTGTCAGTTTCTTAATTACGAGTTGTGACGTCATAATACTTTTTGTTAAGTTTATTGATCTTGTTCTCTTGTTACCATTATTAAAACACTCCCCTTAGCTTCGTTATTCGTATGCTCAGTAACGTTGCATTACGTGTAGTCAGTAGTGTTTTATGTTGATAGTTGATGATACATTGAACTAAATCCAGACTATACATCAGAAGTAGTAAGACCGTTCACAATATCTTGTATTCAATTACTCTGTTACTTAGAGGTGAAAACTTGTAATTGGCTTCCTGATCCACATATAAAACTTCCACTGATGTCACTTAGCTGTAAGTTTTCCATGTCACATAAATAAATAAATAAATAAAAAGAAGTGGGATTGCAAAAAATCTTAAGGTTGGGATAGATAACTATAATCGCCACCATGATAAAAGCGTCTTTCTATAGTATGTCACAATCGATGTCTATCATAAGATTCATAAGCCTAATGCAGCCTGCATTAGTTTATGACAATTACAGATACCGCTCGGGAACGATTTCCTTTTTCCGCTAGAGGCATAGACCGCATAGAGGCACTATACTCTATATTACCTCCAAAACAATTAATATAATTAGAAACATAGTACTCCGATCAATTTAGACATCCAAGGTTACATAAATTCCGACAAGGCTGAATATTGGTGGGATTGTTCAATACACTATAATAAAGGAAATGTGAAAAGTCCCCATCGATCCAGCACGTGCAAAAAAATTTACTCGGGGTCAAAGGTATTTTTTGCAATTTTCAGCAAAACGGTAAATTTTATCATAAAATCAGTTCAGACAAAATTTGTAGATCAGATCAGATCTATCAAAATGTCTTAATTCTTTTTTTCTTCCATTTTTAGATATAACGATTCAAAAAGTTGAAAGACTTGGAGGTATAAGTGTACTTTTGTCTACGACGATGTATCGCATACATCAGACTAGATACACCGCTAGTCAGTTTTATCGTTGATGTACACTTAAAAGGAGTAACTTGAAAAAAAACGCGCTAAGTACACTTATACCTGAAATTCATTCAACTTTTTGAATCTTTTTATCTCAAAAATGGTGGCTCTTAAAAAAAAAGTTTAACGACATTTTTATAGATAATTGTCTGATCTACAAATTTTGTCTGAGCTGATTTTATGATAAAACTTACCGTTTTGCTGAAAATCGCGGAAAACCCGTTTTTGTAACCTTTGACCCCGAGTAAATTTTTTTGCACGTGCCGGATCGATGAGGACTTTTCACATTTCCTTTATTATAGTGTATCGAACAATCCTACCAATATTCAGCCTTGTTGGAATTAATGTAACCTCACCCCTATTTTTTAGTCTAATTAGACCGGACTATAGAGGCACCACGGCCGATATAAACGGTAAGTATAATTGGCCGCGGTACCTACCTACGAGTTCACTCACCTGTTGGTTACGCAATACCAGTGCTCGCGATGAGTGATGCTTTGGTAACACAGATGATAGATATGCCCCCGATACGCCTCGGACATTATTGGCAAAATACCCTGCCAAATGCATAGGCCATATCTATATCTTATATATAAAATTCTCGTGTCACAATGTTAGTCCGCGAACTCCTCCGAAACGGCTTTACTGATTTTTACCAAATTTTATATGCATTTTCAGTAGGTCTGAGGATCGGCTACTGGTTACTTTATATATTGATACTAGCGACCCGCCCCGGCGTCGCACGGGTATAAAATATACAGCCACTAATAACGATTGAAATCGATAGCCTATGATCCTTCACGTGATCTACTTCTTATCTGTGCCAAATAACACAAAAATTGTTCCAGTAGTTAGCGAGATAAGCCCTTTCAAATAATTTCCCCCGTTTTTTCCACATTCTCCTATTACAGACATTAGTCTTATGGCCTGTTTCACCGCTTCGTGATAAGGTGCCCGATAGGGTTATTTGACAGATTTTCCATACTCCATCTGTCAAATTAAGTGGTGGATAGCCTTATCAGGAAGCGTTGACACAGGCCCTTAGCGTGATAAAATATAGCCTATAGCCTTCCTCAATAAATGGGCTATCTAACACTGAAAGAATTTTTCAAATCGGACCAGTACTTCCTGAGATTAGCGCGTTCGAGTTAGCCCTTTCAAATAATTTTCCCCGTTTTTTCAACATTTTCCTCTATTTCTTCGCTCCTATTAGTCTTAGCGTGATAAAATATAGCATATAACCTTCCTCGATAAATGGGCTACCTAACACTGAAAGAATCATCCGTTTCGTAGTTTTAAAGATTAAAGGGAACAAAGGGACATGAGGGAAAAAGCGACTTTGTTTTATAATAAGTACTTAGAGAAGTGCATTTGTTGAATAAATAATAGTAAATTATTACAACTCGAGACTGACGGCGACCATTGTTTGTGCGACGGGATAGCGATGGACGTTGCCATGGCGACATACATTATTTTGTCACTTCAATAAAATAATATGGGCGAAATACTATAGCAAAGCAACGTTTGCCGGGACAGCTAGTTCCCGACACGCCCGTGTCCCGGGAGGATTTGGCTGAAAATTGGTGAAGAGGTAGCTTAGAACCAGGAATAGCACATAGGATACACTTTTTCCCGGAAAAATGTACGGTTACTGCACAATATACTTTTATGATTTGCACGTAAACTATTCAGTCGATTTTGATGAATTTTGGTATGGAGATACTTTGAGTCTCGGGAAAGGACAAGGGATACTTTTTGTCCCGGAAAATGTACGGCTCCCGCACAATAAACTTTTATGATTTGCGCGTAAACTATTCAATCGATTTTGATGAATTTTGGTATGGAGATACTTTGAGTCTCGGGAAAAGACAAGAGATACTTTTGGTCCCGGAAAAATGTACGGTTACTGCACAATATACTTTTATGATTTGCGCATAAACTATTCTATCGATTTTGATGAAATTTGGTATGGAGATACTTTGATTCTCGGGAAAGGACAAGGGATACTTTTTGTCCCGGATAATGTACGGTTCCCGCACAATAAACTTTTATGATTTGCGCGTAAACTATTCAATCGATTTTGATGAATTTTGGTATGGAGATACTTTGAGTCTCGGGAAAGGACAAGGGATACTTTTGGTCCCGGAAAAATGTACGGTTACTGCACAATATACTTTTATGATTTGCGCGTAAACTATTCAATTGATTTTTATGAAATTTGGTATGGAGATACTTTGAGTCTCGGGAAAGGACAAGGGATACTTTTTGTCCCGGAAAATGTACGGTTCCCGCACAATAAACTTTTATGATTTTCGCCTAATCTATTTTGATGAAATTTGGTATGGAGATACTTTGAGTCTCGGGAAAGGACAAGGGATACTTTTTGTCCCGAAAAATGTACGGTACCCGCACAATAAACTTTTATGATTTTTGCCTAAACTATTCAGTCTATTTTTATGAAATTTGGCATGGAGATACTTTCAGTCTCGAGAAAGGACAAGGGATACAATTATTGTCCCGGAAAATGTACGGTTCCCGCACAGTAAACTTTTATGATTTTCGCCTAAGCCATTCAATCTATTTTGATGAAAATATTTGGTATGGAGATACTTTGAGTCTCGGGAAAGGAATAAGGATACTTTTTGTTCCGGAAAATGTACGGTTCCCGCACAATAAACTTTTATGATTGTTGCCTAAACTTTTCAATCTATTTTGATGAAATTTGGTATGGAGATACTTTGAGTCTCGGGAAAGGAATAAGGATACTTTTTGTCCCGGAAAATGTACGGTTCCTGCACAATTTATGATTTTCGCTTAAACTATTTAATCTATTGTTTTCTTAATTATACCAATTCGAATTAAATAATCATCGTTAACGTCACGTCTGTCGGGTCAGCTAGTAATTTATAAAAGATGTTATGTTGTAGGTGCAGATATTCATCGCTGTGAGTTGTGACTATTTACTGGAAAACTATTATATATCACATCCCAGATACCACTATTCATCCTGCCCACTATATTCATCCTGTAGAGTTGACAGAATAAAATGCATAGCCAGGAGTCAGGACCAAAATCACGCATACTTTTCCTGACTGACTAATATTATAAATGCGAAAATGTGTCTGTCTGTCTGTTACGGGTTACCTCTTCACGCTTTTAAACGGCTGAACCGAATTACATATATTTAGGCATAGACCCATAGGAATACTTTGAGAGATGGGAAAGGACATGATCATCATTTATGATAGTTTTGCAGCGGAGTTGCGAGCAACGTTACGTCTAGTAAATAATAAAGTGATACAGTTTAATTAGACCGTCTCGTTTTTGACGCTTTTTAAGCACTTTATGAATTGTTTCCGCTGCGGAGGAAACGTATTGCGTCAGTGCACATGCGTTGCGCGTCACTTAACAATTACAGTGCAGCGACCACACATTTAACGAGAACACTTCAGCATCCAGATTCTTCCTATTTTATAAACCTAATGCAGCTCCGTTCCTTCTTCAGTCCAGTCTTTTTCCAACAACGTGACTGCCGTTTTCATAATTGCACCAAAAATCTATTTTGGCATAGTATTCTCATCTATATATATATATTATTATTATTTTTAACAAAAAATTAAATTTACAAATTTATATATTAATATTTATTAACAAAAAATTCGGCTAAACCTCAACTATTTCTGTACTCAATCTTCATCATTTTGATGTCGGTACCAGATAGCTGAATCTTCAGTCCTCTGACAGAATATTTAAAACTTTTGGAACTGGCACCGACTTCAAAATTATGAAGATTGAGTACAGAAATAGTTGAGGTTTAGCCGAATTCGGAAAAAGGCACTATTAGATAGTAAAAATTTATTAATACTTTTTAGTTCATATTAATGTTATTATTGTTTTTACCTTGGAAGTCGGTTTTAATTTTTGTTAAAAATAATAATAATTTCACTCTTTTTAGTTACATTAGTAGGTAAATCTTCGCGTATATTTTACGTATCTTATTACAATTTGTTAAGAGTCACAACTCACACTCGCAAAATAATATAATATTATCAGTGAAGTGAACATATTGTGCTAAGTAATTTAACAATTTTAATGCTTCAAGCCCCAAGCGGTCACCGGCGATTAGGATAACAATAGAAAGGCTATTGTGTCTCGTTTTTCCACGATCGAAGGATCTATCAGATAAAAAATTGTACAAACTTGCATAGGATGTAGCGTAGCTACTTATAATATTGAATATTATCATAATTATTGACAGCTGTTCTTGTAATCAAGAATTCAAATCGATAGGTACTTAGTGCACCATCTATCGATTAATAAGTATAACTAATTAAAAAGACACTTAATGACTTTCTTTTGTTTAAATGCTCTTTTTAAAATAACTTTATTTTAATTCTATTTGTCTTTTAAAATTTTATAAAGTAGTTAGTAAAGTATTCGTTATTCTGTCGTCTGCCGCCACGCGCCGCGCGGCGGCGCGTCGACGCCGACCGCCGTGTATTAAAAACAAACAGGTGTTGTTATACAGTACATAATTATTATTATTAGTATATCCATACCTATGCCTTGTACTATTATCTATTCTGTGCCATGAGACATTGGTGGCCTTAACACGACGTGGTAATGATGATGATGATGACGATGATTATGATGATGAATATGAATTGCATAGTAGTTTATGCTTTCTGTTCTTAAAACAACGCCGAAACTCCCAAACGTGTATCTATAAGGAGTCAGGAGTTCTCTCAGCATCTTCGAAACCATGGTATACCTTGACCCAATATTTGACTTTTTGGTAGCGTATTCTTAGTACACTTCACATAAAACCAAAATCACCATATATTTCCATATAAATTTCGGAGTTCCCTCGATTACTCATGGATCCCATCAGGTCACCACTTTTGTGAACATGGTACCAAATTAGAGTGAAACCTAATACAACAAAACAAAAATTTCGAAAATCGGTTCGCAAACGGCGGAGTAATCGTTGAACATACAAAAATAAAAAAAAAATATCCACAGCCGAACATATAACCTCCTCGTTTTTTTTGAAGTCGGTTAAAAAGAAAGTTGTGTTAGTTACGCCACTTATAACTCAAGAACGGATGAACCGATTTGGCTGAAAATTGGTGGAGAGGTAGCTTAGAACCAGGAATAGGACATAGGATACATTTTGTCCCGGAAAAATGTACGGTTACTGCACAATATACTTTTATGATTTGCGCGTAAACTATTCAACCGATTTTGATGAATTTTGGTATGGAGATACTTTGAGTCTCGGGAAAGGACAAGGGATACTTTTTGTCCCGGAAAATGTACGGTTCCTGCACAATAAACTTTTATGATTTTCGCTTAAACTATTAATTATTAATAATCTATTTTGATGAAATTTGACATGAAGATACTAATTTTAATCTATTGTTTTCTTAATTATACCAATTCGAATTAAATAATCATCATTAAGACAGGACAATGCTGTCGGGTCAGCTAGTAATATAATAATTATATTCGATTCGATGAGAACGCAAAACTTTTTATTCAGGATCAATTTTTTACAAATGTTTTCTGAACCTCATTACCACCGGTTCAGGAACCATCCCGATTCCCGGCGAATGAATAGTAATTGATTTCGGATTTGTAATCCGACATCAACTCTTTATTCGCCGGGCAGAGCAGAATCGAGGTACCTACTACCTGTACCTACTGAAGACACAGAAATATTACATTTAGGAGGTGTTTAACTTCAGCTGGTATGCTTAGATTCAGGGACCTTCACACTGAGTATTATCGTCTTACTGAGCTGCGGTCTCTTTTTTTTTCATTAAAAGGATAACCCTAAACATGAAAGAAGCAAGCAATTTAATCCAACTTAAATGGTCTTTAAAATAAAATGTACAAGTACGTTTTAATATTTTTTAAAATTTAAAAAAACTACTGAAATATCTTCCAAAGTGCTCCAATAAGTACTGAATATTATTCGCCCCCCTTGGAAGATCTACTAGTCCGAATCCATAAAACCTTCACGGTAGCGCGATATTAGGCAAATACTTCCGAGTTGCTGCACAATGATATTGTCATTGTTATCATATAACTTGGCTTGGGTAAGACGTTGTGTCATTTCTGTTGCAGCAGCACGCTCTGATACCACAGATACTGTCTACTTTGATCATAATCTGATATTGTAATTATACTGATTATATTACACATTACATAATATCATTACAGAATACATTATCCAATATGTATAATTGTGTAAAACTGAACATAAAACATCCGAATTCCGAATGTACAGCACGGCTGTACAGCAAAAGAGCATTTTGACTGGTTAAAGTCAATTTAACAATCAACAACGTTGATAAACAGATAAACCATTATCTAAAAGCCTCAGAAAACGTCAACGTTAATAGGCATTCACATCAGAAAGCATCGGCATCGGCACATTACCATACACACATTGGTGATTTGCTCATCTAATGCCTAGGTAAATTGCAAGAGAAAGTCCATCTTCATGTTTATGAAACTTAGCAAGTCGTTACTCCTTAGTATTTTATAGTAATCACTCAGAATCATACTTAGAAAATGTCTTCAAAAATTGATAAAATTAGTAGAATATATACTTAAGTATCAATGAAGATTGGAGATATTATTGATAATTCTTTTACGGTTTACGAAGCTACTTGCTGAACGCATTTGACGACTCATCAGCTTGCCTAAACTGTAATCAACCGTTCCTCTGACCCTACTGTCCTCAAAACAAAAACCAGAATGACCAAAGGACACGTGCCTGCCCAACAATAGAATACATTACCCATATTGTACAATACGAGCTTAATTTGTTTGAGGATGTTCCCCGACATGGCCGCTACATCCGGCGGGTCAACGCCCCGCATCTGACGCGGAAGAAACCGTATTTAACTAAGTAAACTTTAATTGCACCAAAACCGGTGTAGCGCGCGTCAAAACTGTAACGCAAAAAATGCTTGCCACATCACACATGCCTAGAACAGAGTTTTTGTACGTTGTGTGTAATGTATTATGTATGCCATGACGCCATGAGTGATGAAGTTTATTTCACCATAATTCGGAGGTTTTTTGACGTTGTTGTTGTTGTTGATTGGTTAATACTTAATAATTTGACGTTAGCCAATCAAAAGCGTTAGTGACTAGAATCTAGATAAACCCCATTCAAAAAACTCAGCATAGAACCACTGATGCTGATCATTATTATAAATAATTCATATCTACTACTTCCTAGTTTTTAGGGTTCCGTACCAAAAGGGTAAAAACGGAACCCTATTACTAAGGTCGTCTGTCTGTCCGTCCGTCTGACTGTCTGTCTGTCTGTCTGTCCGTTTGTCTGTCTCCAGGTTGTATCTCAAAAACGGATATGGCTAGACTTCTGAAATTATCACAGATTGTGTATTTCTTTTGCCGCTATAACAACAATTATACTTAAAACAATATAAAATTAATAATTAAGGGGGGTTCCCATACAACAAACGTGATTTTTTTTGGCCTTTTTTGCTCAATTTCAATAATGGTAACTATTGAAATAGACACTTGAAATTTTCACAAAATCCTTAATTGTATGTGTTCTTTAATAATTAATAATAATATTAAAATAAAATCAAAAATCGGCCAAGTGCGAGTCGGACTCGCGCACGAAGGGTGCCGTACCGTTATAGAGCAAAAATAGGCCAAAAATTATGTTTTTTGTATGGGAGCCCCCCTTAAATTTTTATTTTATTTAAATATTATTACTAATTATTAAAGTAAACATATAATTAAGGCTTTTGTGAAAATTTCAAGTGCCTATCTGTTGTCATCATTGATACCGAGCAAAAAATGTTTGAAAAATCACGTTTGTTGTATGCGAGCTCCCCTTAAATATTCAATTTATTTTGTTTTTAGTATTTTTGTTATAGGGCGAGCGGCAACAGAAATACATTATCTGTGAACAGTTCAACTCTCTAGCTATTACCGTTCTCGAGTTACAGCCTGGAGACAAACGGACAGACGAATAGACGGACAGACGGACAGACATCGAAGTCGAAGGAACCTTAAAAAATGGTGGGGGGCTCCCATACAAAAACACGTTTTTTGCCTATTTTTGCTCTTTATCGGTACGGAACCCTACGTGCGCGAGTCCGACCCGCACTTGGCCGATTATTTTTAAATAAGTGGGCAAACGAGCAAACGGGTCACCTGATAGAAAGCAACTAGGTACCGTCACCCATGCGCACTCGCAACATCCTGGATCTAGTTCTAGGGTCTGAGTAGTGAGTTGTTTTCATTTTTAAAAGACGTTCGCTAGCGATTAGCGAATAGAGCGATTTTAAGTGGCTTTCGTCAAAATATTAACCAATCAACACAGCGAAGCGAAGCGTTACGCTCTGGAGTTAAGGTTGAATATTCTGTGTTCGGTTTTTGGGAATTCGCTTCGCTTCGTTTCGACTCTGCGCTATTGTAATTGACCCTTAGCTACCACTTTCGAGATTTTTCGAAAATAATAATATTGTTCGTCTTATCAAAATGCAGCTACTCACAAATTATTAGCTTGTTAGTAATCACAAAAAAAAAAAAATGTTCTAGGGCTCCCCTCACCTAGCCTCCTGTGAAAAAAAAAAACAAAACCCAGGTACTAAAAATAAAGTCCTTACACTAATATTAACGTGGTAAGTTTCTCCGGATGCTGTTCCGTGTTTTTGTGTGGATTGCGTTTGTTATTAATAGACTTGCATTGTATCTTGTGCTCGTGAGAAATCTAGATTGTTGTGGTATTGTCTAACTTGCACGCGGAAAATTTACTCGCTTCTTACACTTTACTGCTACAAATATGCAACAATATCGGCCGTAGTATACGAAGACTAAAATGGGATATTATGATACGTCATTTTTAGGGTTCTGTAGCCAAAGGGTAAAAATACTATTACTGAGACTTCGATGTCTGTCCGTCGGTCGGTCGGTCGGCTGTATCTCATGAACCGTTACAGTTAGACTTCTGGAATTTTCACAGATAATAATGTTGCCGCTAATAACAACAAATTACTAAAAACAAAATAAAGTTGATATTTAAGACCGGGCTGCCAAAAATATCAAAACACGCTAGCGCCGCGCGCCGCCTAAGTACCCCGCTATACTCCAATAATGATTCTATAAATCGTGCCCGCATGAATTATTGTACTTTGAGCCGCAGCTAGTAGTGACTAGTGAACAATATCGCGTAACAAGGGTTTTTTGAAGTGAAAACTTCTTTAGCGCGCGGTGTTGAGCACTTTTGTGGGATAGGTAAAAACTGTGAAACTCGCGTCAGATTCTCATGCTGATCGAAAAACCAAGGATAAAACGTAGGACGGTTGGAGAGTAGTGTTGTAACGTCGAAATCGATTAATCGAACAATCGATTGTTTTTTTTTTCGATAGTAGATATTTTTTAATCGATGTAAGGGTTACGATTAATTAATTAAAACGATAATGATTTCTAAAGTTTTCGCGAGTATCACTCATGATATTATAAGTTTAAACACTTACGGATTTTGTCGCGGGGCACTTTTATTAATCCCGAATAACGAATAAGCTCGAGACTACCCTCTTCCCAACGTGAGATTAGATGAGATTTGACTCTACCAACTACTACTACTAAACAACTCACGTAATTTGTGGACGCCCCCTTAGTCGTATTGCGTCAGCAAAGGTGGGTCGCCCCGATATCGGCAAGACAATCTGTCGGCGACGATATCGTTGACTGCAACGACACAGTGTGAAAGCGTTTAGTAGTGATTGTATGAAACTACCAGTCCGACGATATCGTGTCTTTTCGTTATCGTTGCAGTGTGAAAACGCCCATTGCCTAGCGTAATTTTTAAAATACGCCGCGCCTCCTATTTGAAACTGTAGTGTAGTTTATTAGTTCAAAAGGTCACTACTACTAGTGTACGTTTGTTTCCGAACCTTTATATCTGCAGTGCAGCATTTCAACTCTCTCAATTTATTTCCTGATAAACTAGCCGCCAGCCGGCTTTGAGCCGAGAGTCGCGATGCGTAAAATTTTTACGGTAAAATGCTACATTACTATTAGATTCGATGGAGTTATTATATTTAACATTTCAAAAAATAAAGAAAAAAAAATTCAACAAGATTTAAGTAGGTACTTAGTTGTTTAATTGCTATGTTCAAATCCATACAGTATACTAATTACAAAATATACTTAAAGCCGGCTGTACACTCTCGCCGAGACACAGCGAGGCGGCCCGAGTGCGAGAGTGTAAATGGGAGGTCCGTCAGGGTAGCATAGTCACTTTAGCAGAATTAAAAAAATATATTACCTGAATTTGTAGCTAATTAGTTGCTAATTAGTTGCCAAAATCTCGATTTTGTTGCTCGAGCCGTTTACGAAATATCGTAAATTATGCTATCTTGATATCAAGGTAGCAGGGTAACATAGGTACTTTAGCAGAATAAAAAAAAAACATTACCTGAATTTGTAGCTAATTAGTTGCTAATTAGTTACTAAAATCTCGATTTTGTTGCTCGAGCCGTTTACGAAATATCGTAAATTATGCTATCTTGATATCAAGGTAGCAGGGTAACTTATTTATTTGCATGTTTTGAGCTTAATTATGCGTGTAGATTTTGTTTCTAATTTGTTGCTGTATGAAAAGAGAATCGGAAATAAAAAATATTTTTTTTTTAATTTTCACGCCTATGCTGCCTTGATACTGGTCTTGCGAGGAACCAAGAGTTGTATGATTTTGTTGCTGACCAGAACAGTACTCGGGCACTGTTGTAGAACCAGCAACAAAATAGATTGAACCGCCCAGGTGTTTTTTTTTATCTTCTTTGCTTATGCTATCTTGATACTGGTCTTGCGAGGAACCAAGAGTTGTATGATTTTGTTGCTGACCAGAACAGTACTCGGGCACTGTTGTAGAACCAGCAACAAAATAGATTGAACCGCCCAGGTGTTTTTTTTTATCTTCTTTGCTTATGCTATCTTGATACTGGTCTTGCGAGGAACCAAGAGTTGTATGATTTTGTTGCTGACCAGAACAGTACTCGGGCACTGTTGTAGAACCAGCAACAAAATAGATAGAAACGCCCCAGTGGTTTTTTTTTCTAATTTTCTTAGTTATATAATGTTAGTTTTACGTAGAAATTAATAAAAACGCCATCTGTTGTCATGTATTGGAACTATAATGTGTATTCAATATTCATCAAAGTTCCCAAGAGTACCACCACGGAATATATATTATAACACTATATAGTGTTAAAATATTAATATATATATATATATATATATATATATATATATATATATATATATATATATATATATATATAGTGAGTGACCGTGAGTTCCACGGTCCACGGAGAGCTATTAATTATTAATTACAGAGAGTCAGACTATTGATGTAATTACTGCATTTTTAACAAGGAAAGGATGAAGTATTGTGTTTTACAATGTCAAAGTTACTCAGACAGACGTTCTGGTAATATAAATAACATCACATTTCATCTGTAAATAATTTTAAATTTAATTTAAATATAAAAGTTCTAGAACATTTCAACTTTCAGCGTTAATAATAATTATTATGCTACTTGATAACTTGACACTAGATGGCCAAACCTTTGGAAGAGATAAAATACATAATTATGACATGATAATTTACGTAAATTGCGTAATTATAATTTTGCATAAGTTTATTGCAATAATCATACTTGAATACTGATAACCGTTATATGTAAGTGTTAAACACATTTAAAAGCTAAAACCTCTCCTCTTCCCTCCTGACTTTCGAAGCGAGCGGACGTGTTGCTTGTGTTTTATAAGTGTGTTGGTTGAGTTGAATTTTTGAGCTGCCGGAGCCCTGCCTTCCTGGAGACTTCGCCCCTTCAAGTGCAAGTGAGTGGAGCGGTGCAAACTGAAATTTTAAAGATATCACAAATTTCGGCGCCGTCGAGGTTCGAACCCTGTATCGTCGAGTTGCGGCCCGTTGACCTTACCATTCGACCACCGTGGACGTGAGCCGCCGACGCTAATTTCACCTTCGGTATCTAACTACATTTTGCACAAGAAGAACTTTTTCGATACTAGCGCCTGTGATTTTTGATAACTGTTGCAGTACGAAGTATTGCTATTAATTATTAAAATGCCGCTCAAAAGAACACCAACTAAAAATAAGAAGACTGATATGTTCACGTCAAGTGTAACATCCTCTGAAAAGAAACAACCTTCTTGCAGTTCCGACTCCTTTATACAAAGCGACACTTTATTAAATAAATCAGCTTCTGAAACAGACATTACAAAGACAAGTACCTTCCAGTTCACTACCCCACCGGACTACGTTTCAATGAGACACAAGAGGTGTAGAGACCAAATGGAAGACTCTTTCTCAACACAGCTTCTCGACTTTCAATCTGAAATAAGATCTCTTCTTACATCTTTTACTTCCACGCAAAACAACGAGCTAAAAAACGTCACAAATCAATTAAAGGAGATACAGCAAACAAACCAAAACATCGAAACGTCAGTAGCATATCTTTCATCCCAAAATGAAGAGTTTCGACAAAGAATAGTAGAATTGGAGACTCAAGCGAAGAAAGACAGAAATTACATAGCTCTCCTAGAAAACAAACTCGAAGAAATTCAATTGAATTGCCGAAAAGCCTGCTTTGAGATCAGAAACGTACCAAAGTTGCCAAGTGAAAGTAAAGATGATCTTATCGACATAGCTGTCAACCTCTCTAAATCGGTTGATTGCAATATTCAAAAATCTGACATTAATGATACTTTTAGGCTGAAGCCGAAACCTGGACATTCAAATAATACTCCGATAATAGTTGAATTAAATTCAGCCATACTTAAGAACAACTTACTGAAATCAGTCAAAACTTATAATACTAGACACAAAAATAATAAGTTAAGCTCCAAACATGTAGGACTCAAAATGCACCAGGACACCCCCATATACTTGAGCGAACATTTAACTCCGAAAGGCGCACGTTTGTATTTCCTAGCCCGTGATCTAGTCAAAACAAGACAATATAAATTCTGTTGGGCAGCCTATGGAAAAATTTACGTCAGAGAGAATGAGCAAAGTAATATAATACAAATTCATAATGAAAATCAAGTTCACCAACTACTGGCAGGCCCACACAAGGACAGTCAAGAAAAATGACTAGTTAAGATCTATGTTAACAAATCAAGTATTTACATTTCACTTGTATTATATCAAAAAATTTCAATTCCTAATTTTATAAACTATGTACATTTTAACTTAATGATATCTACACTATTAACAAATCAACAAACATTTAAACATAACAAAATACTTACACTCTACCTAGTCATTTACTACAAAACTTATTTTATATTTACTTTATTTACATTTTTTATAATATTTACGTATACTATTAATCTGAGCATAAAACTGCTTAGAAATCCATTACATAATTATTATAGATCTCATATTATATATTGTAGCGTAATAATATACTTTCTTAAGTTTGGACTTTTTGTTCGATTTCTTAAACACTGCTAAATCAACTCATGGCAGCTGAATTACAAAACTTAAGTGATATAGATACATTTGATATCGCACAAGCGATAGAATGCAACTGTGATGAACTTTCTCATTACCTGACAGTTGGCAAGAATGATCTGACTATAATATCTCAGAACATTAGATCTATTTACCGCAATCTTGACGATTTTCTTATAACAATATCGGCACTATCTTTTCTTCCTGACATAATGGTTTTCACTGAATGTAGACTAAGCCCCAATAAACCAGTACCTTTTGTTGATAACTATACCTCTTTTTTAACCAAATGCTACCTGAATCAAAACGACGGAGTAGTAGTATATGTCAAAAATAATTTGTCTGTTAAGGTTAAAGAAATCAAGTTGATACAAGCGTCATGTTTACAAATTGAAATGTCAAGCAATGTTTTATTATGCATTTACCGATCGCCGTCTTTCAACAAATCAAATAACTTCGTTGACTCACTTTGCGCCCATTTGGATACGATAAACTCTAATAAAAACATAATTATTACGGGGGACATTAACATAAATATTGCATCAAAATTAACTGAATCGGCTTTGGACTATAGTAATAAAACTTACTATCTTGATTCGCTTTCTGCGTATGGCATACTTGCTGGTCACACCTTACCAACGAGGGAGAAAAGCAGTCTGGACCATATTATGTTGAAAATTAATAAAACAAAATTATTGGCTACCATCGCTATTCTTCAGACTACAGTAACTGATCATTTTGCCACTTTTCTAAATCTATCTAAATGCAAAACTACGCACAATGTGAATAGAATCATATCTAAAGTGAACTTAGACAAAGCATTACATGACTTCGCCTAATAAACCTATCTGAGCTGCTAACCTATGATGATCCTAATTCTCTCACTCATAAATTAATAAGTCTACTAACTGAAACTCTAAAAGCAAACACTGAAACTTTTAAAATTCCAAAATCTCAAATTATTCTTAAGCCATGGGTGACTCCCGGGGTCTTGCGTTGCATAAAAAATAGAAATAAATTATATCTAAAACTAAAAAAAGACCCTCACAATGACATATTAAAAATTACTTATGTCAGATACAGAAACCACTGTAATAACTTACTAAAATCACTAAAGCACCAATATGAAAAAGAACTTATAGCTAAATCTCTTAACAATAATAAAACTCTGTGGACTAATATTAAGAAACTGACATATTATAGTAACAAATCAAGCAATGAAAATAATAATGAACTAATTAATCTAAAATCAAATCCCACCGAATCTATTAACTATATTAATAATTATTTCTCAAATATCGGCAAAGAACTTGCGCAAAATATTCAATGTGACACTTCAATGAACTCTAGATTTACTACAAAAAATATTTCTCCAGCATTTAACTCCTTTGTGTTATTAGAACCTGATATTGAAGAAGTCAAAAGCATAATTATGAGCCTTAAATCGAATAGTGCACCTGGCTGGGATAACATACCCAATCAGTATCTTAAGCTCGCTAAAACTGAGATAGCTCCAATAATAACTCACATCGCTTCTCTTTCTTTTCAAAAAGGTGTATTTCCAGATCTTCTAAAACAATCAATCATTACTCCAATCTTTAAAAGCGGTGACAAAACTGATGTTGGCAACTATCGTCCTATATCTGTTCTACCAGCTATTTCGAAGATTCTGGAAAGACTTCTCAATGTTAGACTTCTTAATTACTTGAATAAATATAATTTAATATCTAACAATCAATTTGGCTTCAGGCGCGGGAAATCTACCGAGGATGCAGTTTTAACTTTTAGTCAATTAGTGTATAACAGAAAAAAAACCGGCCAAGTGCGAGTCGGACTCGCGCACCGAGGGTTCCGTACAAACCTGCAAGGTTTACAAAGTTCGTTTGATATGAATTTCAACTTGATAGCTCTAGGCGTTCATGAGGAAAAAAGTAATAAATTTATATTTATTAAAAAATATATATTTTGTAATGTAACTAAAAATTTAAGGATTTCGGAATTTTTCCTTTATGTGTGCTATAAAACGTTGCTTCATGCCAAATTTCAAGATTCTAGGTCGACTGGAAGTACCCTTTAGGTTTTGATTCCCTTGCGAGTACTTGCGAGTTTCAAAATATGCAGCTTAAATTGCTGTTTCTTTTGATTGCGTTAACATAGAAGTTTGATTTTGTTACAGCTTAAAGGTATTATAGACCTGAGTATTTGGTATGAATTTCAATTTAATACCTCTACGCGTTTATGAGGAAATGGGTAGTAAGTTTAAAATTATAAAAAAAAAATATATTATGTGATGTAACTAAAAATTTATGGTTTTCGTAATTTTTCCTTTATCTATGCTATAAGACGTTGCTTCGTACCAAATTTCAAGATTCTGAGTTCACGGGAAGCACCCTGTAGGTTTTGATTCCCTTGCAAGTGTCGAAAATTTGCGGCATAAACGGCTGTATCTTTTGATTGCGTTGGCTTAGAAGTTTGATTTTTTCACAGCTTCAAGGGACAGTAGACCTGAGTAATTGATATAAATTTCAGCTTCATACCTCCACGCGTTCCTGAGAAAAAGGGTCTTGACAGACGGACGGACAGACGGACAACAAAGTGATCCTATAAGGGTTCCGTTTTTTCCATTTGAGGTACGGAACCCTAATAACAATAATAAACGTCTTTATTAATCATTATCTGTGAGAAATAAAATTAAATATGATTAAAAATCTTTGGATTACAATGATATCTTTCGATGCATGGTGAATGGTCGTTTTCGTCCATCTTCTATGAGTTCCTATCTGCGATTGAACTAAGCGAGAATGTACATGGTCGCATTCGGGCAAGGGGCTCTCGCACGAGACTCTCGCCCGAGAGCTCTCGGCGAGAGTGTACAGCGGGCATAACAGTGTACTGTATGACTGTCTGTTACCTCTTCACGCCTAAGCTGCTTGAGTTCTGGGAAAGGACATAGCTAGAAATTAGAATACTTCTTATCCCGAAAAATTTACGATTCCCGCACGATACATTTTTGGCGCAACGAACTTGCAGGCGCCATCCACTTAGTATTTTATATTGTGAACAGTGATCAGTACATATTGTGTATTCTTCTAAAATTATAGTAAAAATGAAAAGAATAGACAGAGGCAAAGACTAACTTGGCATTAAGATTATGTTAAAAAGTCCTAGCCGAAACACAGTTAATAAAACCCATATGTTGCTTTTGATAGCTTTTCTAACAACTACCCTGCGCTTATTAAAAGGCAAATTGTATTAGAATCAAGTTCTTTTAACCCATCAAACCCCGTAAGGCCCATAGTATGGGCCGCGACAAACATATTATTCTGTGGCCGCAATAACAAAAGATTTCCTGGAATTGGTGATCGACGGATTAATGAAATAATCTTTAAAACACTCCTTTGTTGTATTATTCTCCACAAATAATAAAACATTAAAATCAGTGTTAAAACCCAAAAATTATAGCATACTCATTACTCACTATCATTCAGCAATGGGGATTGTCCATTTTTTTTTAATTTTGCTCATTACAAAAACATTTCGAGGAATAAGGTCAGTGATCGTTATTCTGTATATAAACGAAAAAAATACCCATTAGTTACTTATATTTTTGAACAAATATGTTTAACCTTAGTTTGACCTTCAATGGCGTTAAATTAGCAATAAATTCTACCAACATTACGTTTCGAACTTTTGGTAAGCTTCTCATATCAGGTTTGACATAATGAGAACTTGCATTTGACGAACCAGCCATTATAAATAAGATTGAAAGGAAAAAAAAACATACTGCAGAGGTCAATTGGCCGCCGATGATGACGTCAGAGCGAAACTTTAAAAAATTATTGAGAAAAAAGTAGCCAATGAATTTCAAAATTATTTCATTTATATTCTTAAAATACCCTATTTTAACGAAAAAAAATATAAAAAGTACATGTGATTTTTTTTGGACAATGCCCATTGACAACATCACGATTGCAAACATCTAGGAAGCCAAATTAACAGATTGCAGATGAAAGGCATACTTTCCGAAAATAGTACAGTTTTACCATTGACTATAATGTTGCTTTATGATGTGATTAGATTTGTATTTTATGCTATGCAATATTTTGCAAGACTTGTGTTTAGACATTGCTGCCTTAGTTTTGCACTAAGGTGAAAACAATTGTGATATTGTTTATTTACCAAATATCCATACAAACCTTATAAATAATGCAAAAGTGTTGTACGTACTGTCTTATCTTTAAGTCTGTCTGTTACCTCTTCACATTAATTATATATACCTCTGAACCGATTTTGCACAGTGTACACTGTACAATGGCATATACAGTGTACTAAATACTTTGACACCTGGGAAAGGATATAGGATATTTTTTATCCCGGAGACTTGTACAGGTCAGGGTGAGAAATTAATTTCTGCGCAGCTGAGTTGCAGACATCGACTAGTTAATAATAATAAAGTATAATAATATCTATGGACGCTTTACACCACGTCAGCCTGGCCCCGTGCTAAGTACCTGAAGAACTTGTGTTGCGGGTACCAGACAACAAAAATATAATACTTTACATATTATATTTAAGATTTTTATTATATCATACACACATTTAATATACATCCAGACCCGTGAAGTGGGAACATTGAAAACTTTTTGTTCTATCAACCAATTGAGCCAAAGAGGTTGTCGTATAACTGTTTTAAATACGACAACCTCAACTGTGGCTCAATTGGTTGAGTGTGTGGCAGCTCAAGCCGGGGGTCACGGGTTTGAATCCTGCCTATAGAAGGGCGCCAAAACCAAGGACCCAAAAAATTTGCCTAAAAGGGTGCCAAAATCTTTTCTCTTTTTTGCACACAGGTGCCAGTAGACCTTACGGGGGCCCTGATTATGACTTTCCTGTTGACCTTTCTGGTAACATTAAAATTAAAAATATAATACAAATACAAATATTTAATGAAAATGTAACTTGAGTTGTTGTTTAGTACACTCTAGATAGTGAAATATCTCTGACAATAAAAGTAAGATTTATCAGGAAGTCTCATAAACTACCACTTATACTTCAAAACTTTCTTGTATTGTTACATAAACCTTCCCTGGACTGCGACAAAAATTTGAAGATTAATAAAATCTTCAGGGCTATATGAATAATATCAGGGCTATATTATTTATATAGCCCTGACTCGCACAGGGCATTGTTTAATAATACAGCCAGTATTAGTGACAAAAGATTTTTTTTGTTGTTGAGATTTGGTGAGGACTTCAGAATAGCTCTCATCAAGCTTATCGAACTTAAAGAATTTCGCAGTTTAAATTTTGCTTATGATGAGGTACCTACATCAATTCATCATACTCAAAGTTTAATTTTGAAAAAACCCTACCCACATTTTTCAGTAAACACTATACCTATGTACATAAAATTGCGAACTACTTACGTGCATTAACGTCAATCCACGAAGGCAAGTTGGTAATGTAGCAAATCCAGAAAATGTAACTATTCACTTCACAATACAACAAACTCTTGTCATTGTACAATGCACATAAGTCACTAAGATAACACCTTACACCGGCATTTTCATTAATGCCCAGTAATTAAGCACTAAACACGTACATTATTTACTGACTGTTTCGTACACAACAATGCCAATTCTTTTATAAAACTCACTTTACAGTGTTCGCGAATAAGATTTAGGCGTAGCCACACCGAAAACCGTAACTTATAACGACTAGCTAACGATTACACTGCAACTAGAGTAAGAAGTTGTATTTTATTCTATGCACTCGACAAAATACCGCAAAGTCCGCACAGAATTTCAATAAGTGCTATTCGGAAGCAACAACATGAAGCGTTCCGCACAGGAATTTCATCAATATTGACGAATGCGGAGTGACCGAGACGTCAGACGACAGACGGCCGTCTTGACGTTTAAATTCGGACTAGTTTGACGTTTCTAACGTCAAACTTCAAAGTCAAGTGTATTTTTTTTTTAATTTTATACATGACTAGTACATAGGTAATATATCATAAGTGCCTGTTTAAAAAAGCGATGAAAAGATTGATTACAAAATACAATACATACGTATTGAAGATATTATACAAGTATAATATTGAATTTGTTTACTATAGATTATAATCGTCTTTCGATTCTGTAACAATATAAAATATTGCACAACTTTCACAGTTTTTAGTTTTTAGTTTTTACCCCCACAAAAGTGCTCAACGCCGCGCCGCTAAAGAAGTTTTCACTTCAATTAGTATGTCACCATTGTATGGCAACGTCCATCGCTATTCCGTTACCCGCGTCGCATAAATAATGGTCGCTCTTTATAGACAAAGAATTTGCAATAAAATAAAATTGCGACTATAATTAAATATCTAAGCTATCCTATCTCTCAAGTTGGAAAAAAGCACACATTTAAAAAAAAGAAACATTAAAATCTGTTAAGTAGTTTAGGAATCCATCGCGGACAAACATCGTGACAGGAGATTTATATAATATACTA
This sequence comes from Polyommatus icarus, assembly GCA_937595015.1. Classification (NCBI taxonomy): domain Eukaryota; kingdom Metazoa; phylum Arthropoda; class Insecta; order Lepidoptera; family Lycaenidae; genus Polyommatus; species Polyommatus icarus. The sequence continues at coordinate 18,533,166 of OW569327.1, read as the reverse complement.
GCTGTCCCGGCAAACGTTTCTTTGCCATATAATAAAGTATTAATTTCGCACGTATTATTATATTGAAGTGACTAAATAAATATGTCACCATGGCAACGTCGATCGCTAATCGCTATCAATGGTCGTTGTCTCACTGTTTGATCGTCGTCAGTCTCGAGTTGTAATAATTTACTATTATTAATTATTCAACAAATGCACTTATCAATATAATAAGTACCGAGTAGCCGATTCTCAGACCTACTGAATATGCATATAAAATTTGGTAAAAATCAGTAAAGCCGTTTCGGAGGAGTTCGTGGACTAACATTGTGACACGAGAATTTTATATATAATATTAGATAAGATTAGATAGATAGATAGATAGATAGATTAGATTAGATAGATTCGATTAGATAGATTTTAAATAAACCTCAAACCATAAAGTTAATATACCTAGCGGAATAGAGAAACAAAGGCCTGAGCAAGCGAGATGCCACTATCAGTAACACCGCGTGGTAAAAAAAGACGTGTGATACATGACAGCAGCACTCTTTTTTTGACGTCCAGTCGGCACGTGCCGCACGTTGTCAATATAATCTCATAGAATTCATGTTCAATCATGCTTGTGTAAGTGTATACGTACACATATTTTTCACACAGATGAAAACCAATTTTGGTTACGTTTGACAACTCGAGATTGTTGCTCTATTCCGATAGGTATATTAACTTTATGCCTCAAACGTATAATATGTACATAGTAGCGCCATCTAGTTTCCATCTTTGTATTTAGTAATTATCTAGTCGCGACATCTTACGTTGAGACTCGAGCAGTATATATTTTATCAACTCGACGCTAGATGACATTGCGTACCACAATATTGATTTAAATTGCGATTATTTTCCTAGGCTAAATTGCAAAAAAAAAGAGTTCCGTAGACCGTACCCAATGGGTAAAAACGGGACCCTATTACAATACTCCGTTGCCTATCCGTCTGTCTATCTGTCCGCCATATCATAGCTTAGCTAGCTAGCTAGCTGCTAATACATAATACTAAGTAGGTATACGTTGCAGGTTCACAGGCTACAGGACGTTAAATTTTCACATATTGTATTTTCTGTTGCTTAGATAATAATTATTCTCGAATGAAAAGGAACTACATACTACAGACTGAACGAAGTTTATAATATTATCCTCTTTGCATACTAAAGGTGAACGCGGATTTGGCCGCACCGCACGCACCGCAGTCGCCGCATTTCGAATTCTTCATATAAAGCATAGTGATTATATTCTCTTTGATAATATAAAGAATGTAGAAGTTGCGAAGACTGCGGCGCGGGTAGGTATGCGAGCTTGCCTATAACTTCATATTAAGAATTCGAAATGCGGCGACTGCGGTGCGTGCGGTGCGGCCAAATCTGCGTTCACCTTAAGGCAGGGATCAATCTCAATCCAAAACGATAACCTTGCACACAACCAAAGACCAAGCGTAAACGCATCGCAATAAGATTCTTTTTAGCTTAGCATAAAACTGTAGTTACTAGGGGCGGATCTTCTCTATTTTTCATGTTTTTAGGGTTCCGTACCTCAAAAGGAAAAAAACGGAACCCTTATAGGATCACTTTGTTGTCCGTCTGTCCGTCTGTCAAGACCCTTTTTTTAAAATATCTTTGGAAATAAATATTAAGAAACAAAATTGTTCGGTTAAAGTTATTTTAATATAGATTTACTAACAATTTATTCAAATAAAATGTATAATTATCCTAGTTAATACCTATATTTCGATGAATTAGATTTTTTTCGGAGGTGAGTTTGTAAATTAATTACAGCCAAAGTATTACGTTTTATAAAAATGTTTATGGTTAAACGTCTTTTAAATATTGTGCTTTATATCTCATATTTTTTTACATTTCGTTATTATATTGGAACTAGGTAAACTGGGAGTCACGGAATAACAAATTGGCGTTGATCCTCGCCTTAAAGGAACCTCCCCAAGAAAGCACAATTTTTGGCATATCGGTATGATCTATGCCCTATTGAATCCTTCGTGCGCAAGTGCCGAGTCCGAACCTCCGACTAGCACTTCGCTGTATCTACATCATCACAGGCTGTATCTCAAGGACGACATAAAGATTTTATAGGAGACAGACATCGAAGTCTAAGTCCAGCTGTACGCAGTAAATAACAGTTGAAAAATCCTCCACGAGTGGCGCTAGCTGTAGCAAAGGGTATGGAATGAATTATGGAGTGTAGCCTGTAGGAATTAATGTAGACGTTGGTGACAAAATATAAACTACTTATTACTGGAATATAAATTACTAGCTGACCCGGCAAACATTATTTTGCCATATAAATAATTTTTGGTATGAAAAATAGATGTTGGCCGATTCTCAGACCTACTGAATATGCATATAAAATTTCATAAAGATCGGTCAAGCCGTTTCGGAGGAGTACGGTAACTAACATTGTGACAGGGAAATTTTTATATATAAGATTACTAGAATTACTGGATTTAAAATTTACCTTGTTGCTACTGTAGCGCCACCTTAGGGTGAATTAGTTTCACCCTTATTGGTTTCACCGTAATTTAACACATTTCCGCGGACACTTTTTACATACAGAGATATTTCTCCAGTCTCCTCTATCTACATTCTACACTCCGTAGTTGTAACCACACATGCCGCCGGCTTATACCGCCGGGTTTGCCACCGGCTTCCAGACTGTCTTGCCGCCGAAGCCGGCGGCATTGTGTGGATACATCATACAGGCTACAGCATATAATACCTACTTACTTAATTTTTAATGGGACCTCCCCTACAAATCACCGCGGCGCCCACCCAACTGCACTGGGGGTGTCGTTGATAGGTTTTTTTTTTAATATTACGACTATTCTAGATCATTTTCCGATTAAGGGGACCATTTGTGGAATAAGTTTTAAAGCGGAAAAAATCGTTAGACCTTTATCATTGTACCAGATATACTATTGCTTCTAGAAATGTGAAAAAATTCACGTTACTGAAATGAATAAAACAACAATTAAATAATATAAAAACTATTTATTTAAATATGCACAGGATAACTTAATTATAAAATTACATACGTTTTAGATATGAAAAATCTAATAGTTAAGTTAAATTTAAAAGGAACCAATTTAACTTAAATATATTTTTTGTAGTTGAATTTAAAAGGAACTAATAGGTACCAAACTCTCAGACATCTTTCAGGTAAACTTAAATTAAAGATATTTTAAGTTTCTCTGAGAGATGCTTGAGAGTTTAGTATTGGTTCCTTTTAATTTCAACTTAAAGTAATACGAAAATAGTTCAAGTCTGTTGTGCTAACTTTAAATAAAATAATATAGGGTAGGGCTCCGCCCTGCAGTCTTAAGAGTAGAGGTTTATTGTACTTTGTACACTCGGGTGCAGGTCACATCCTTAGCTGTCATCACCTGAAAATAAAAAGTAATAACTACAATATGTTGTTATTAAAAATCGCTTAAAGCAGATAGCTTCAACTGCACTTGTGCCTTTTTTTACGCAGTGAAATTCTGCGACAAATTCGAATTTCACAGAATTTCACTGCGTAATTCTGTGAAATTCGAATTCGTCACAGAATTTCACTGCGTAAAACTACACTTGTGACTAACCTAGACCAAGGTATTTAATTTTATTTTATAAAATAAGGGGGCAAACGAACAAACGGCCAACGGGTCACCCGATGCAAAGCAACTACTGTCGCCCATGGACCTCGCAACATCAGAAGAGCTGCAGGTGCGTTGCCGACCTTATAGAAGGAATACGCTCTCTTCTTGAAGGTTTGCAGGTCGTAATAACGTATTGGTCCGGAAATACTGCTGAGTGCTGGCGACAGTTCATTTCAGAGTTAACAATGCGCGGCAGAAAGTTACGCGAAAAACGCAATTTAGATGATTAGGATGGTTTATCTTTCGCGTGGAACCAATGCAAAAAGTTACAGGAGGTGTGGAGATTCTCCGAGTCCCGGGAAATTACATTTATTGCTTAAAAAAATGCTGCTTCTGCGCGATAGATAGACAATAATGACATTTAGGCCCAATTTCACCTGTTAGTGATGACCATGAAAAACGAAAGCTCAGGTAACGTGATACTAATCGAGCTTGGTGAAATTGGGCCTATAGTTTCTTGGAGCCAGGAATTGTACTTACAGCTTTCATCTCCTCGGGGCCGAATTCTCTGATGTAGGTGACCTCCATGCCGTCGGCGGCCTTCTGGACCTGCTTCAGCGTGTTGCCCTCGAACGTGCAGACGGACTTCACCTGGAAACGAGCAACAAACACTCCATTAACTTATTACTAGGTAAGAAAATCAAAGTGGTCCAATTACAAAAAAGTTGCCGCTCTGATGGTTCCACACAATGATTTAGCTTATCAGCAGATTTTTTTTTCGAAAGGGTCTAAGCTACTGGTCTGGTTAAGACCGTGGTAGTTTAATCGTGGTTATAAATAGTCCGTTGCTAGTTGGTTTGGAGATAAACAATGAGGGGGCCTGGCCCCCTCCCCTAAAGTCACACGTGTGACATTCTAATCGGGCAATATTGGGGAGAGCTACGAAAATAAGCTATTTCTATTATCTGACGTGGGACTACCAGCAGATGAACTATCAGATTCTTTGCAAAAATACTATAATATTTGATTATTAGCGTTCTCGTCATCTTGAACTGCCCCGGGGCATGGCGGGCCGAACGCCTGCTGCCTGCGGACTGCCCTGCCCCGGGGCAGTTCTAGATGCCGAAAAAACGTACATAGTTATTTATTGATTTTTCACTGTATGGTACACTGCGAGTTGCGACAACATAATATCATTTAAATATGATTAATTTCCCCCGTTTATTCCACATTTTCACAGCATGAAGCGTGATGTTGTAGACCGTAATAATATTATAAACTAGAGGATGCCCGCAACTCCGTTGCGCCAAAATTCGTTTATCGCGCGGGAACCGTACATTTTTCCAGGATAAAAACTATCCTATATCCTTTCCCGGGACTCAAGGTATCTCCATGCCAAATTTCAGCAAAATCGGTTCAGCGGTTTGGGCGTGACGCGGTAACAGACAGACAGACAGACACACTTTCGCATTTATAGTATGGATAATTTTATAGTTTATAGCTTTTCTCGATAAATGGACTACCGGACTACCCTAACAGAAAAAAATCGATTCTGAATTTTTACTGGTTGTACCATCGAGGAAATAGGTAGTTGACGGACCTTCGTTATGTGGTCGGCTTATGTCAATTCAATGTTAGCTGTGATCGGTCGGCTGGGTTTGACTGAACGCGACCAAATGACTTAGCTCCGACATCTGCCTAGGAATCAACTTCTCTGGTACATACCTTGGCTCCATCAGCGCGCTCCTCGTCAAACTCCTCTCCGGGCTTGAACTTCATCTCCGTGGTCTTGAAGGTGGAGGACGTGACCAGGATGTACGTGTCTCCGTCCTGGCGCAGCTCCACAGTCGGAGTGACCGCGTTCGCCGCCTTGCGGGTGATCAGACCAACACCTGGATTACAAAAAAGTAATAATATGTAAAAAAATCGTGACACTCGGGAACTGCCGCGGTAAAGCTATTGCATAGAATCAACTTATGCAATTACAATTTGCATACGACTAGTCGCACGCGCACAAACACCGTGCCGAAGCTGGAAACGCCGCAGTGGGGGTGTTAGGTTTGTTCGTTACGGAATATCTTTATTCGGTGGTCGCCGCACTCGAAGCCCGTTATAAAATCTATGCATTAGCTAATTGCTAACAAAACTCTTTCATTTGATATCGTGACACGTCACATCGTCACGAATTTACAAGGTGTAACAGAACTAAACTGTGATAATGTAATATTATACATACTTAATATTAATCCGTCGATCACCAATTCCAGGAAATCTTTTGTTGTCGCGGCCCATATGGGCCTTACGGGGCTTGAGGGATTAATTTATCACTCTGACTATAGTCGTGTACGTACAAGACAAAAAAACGAGGAATACGGCTTTTGCTGAACCAGAGATTTCCTTTGGTAGGATTGATCTTTATATCAATAAGACGCGCGCCCGTCGGTGCAGCACGCTTGCGTTCGATATACGAGTTGTTTACGTGTTGTTATCGCGCGGCGAGTTATCGTTTCTAAGAATTGCAATGAAGCGCATGCCTACGGGCTATGGATAGCGGTTCACTCGATTCACCTTCCGACGATGAGCAGGATGGTGTTGTATCTAACCCATTAGAAGATTTGTCGGAGAGTAATATGGAGGTTTCGATGTTGTGCGGGAGCGGTGCAGTACTTATGAATGAAGAAGTAGATAGTCAGAGAGCAGAAAAGAGGTTTCGATGTGAAGATGAGGAGGACGTATGGTTGGAGGTAGGGAGAAGAGGTAAAATTTTGGCGCGCAGTTCATCGAAGGATGATAGCACTAGAATTGCGCAGGATCAGATTGAAGTGAGCATTACGTCGAAAAAGGAGCCGTTGCCTAAACAAATAGGGTTGGCGCGTATTTTGAAAAATGAGAACATAGGAAATATTGTTAATATTAGATATGTGAATGCTTACAGAATTTTATTAAAATTTAGTACGGAAGAGAGCGCAGAAAAATTATTAAGCTGTAAATTCTTTACGGAGCACGAATATAAGTGTCAGAAAACTTTCGAAGTTGGCATGTCTTACGGAACTTTAAGGGACATCGAAAAGGATCTGACTGAGGAGGAAATTTTAAAGGATTTAGAAAGTAGCATTCCCATTTTAAGTGTCAAACGATTAAAGAGACGTAACTTTGATAATGGTAAATTGGAGGACAGCGAATGCATTCGATTGTGTTTTAAGGGGCCTACACTACCTTCATATGTTTATACCTACGGGATGAAAGTCAAAGTGGAACCTTATATATTTCCGGTGACGCAGTGTTCCAAATGCTGGCGGTTTGGTCATTCTTATAAAACATGTGCACAAATTCCTATAACTTGCCCTAAATGTGGAAAATCGCATCCGAACTGTGAGACTTCAACGTTTCGATGTGTGAATTGCTCTGGTTCGCATATGGCTCTGTCAAAATCGTGTCCAGTTTATACCAAAGAGAGGAAAATACGAGAGCTGATGGCAGAGTTTAACTGTTCTTTTAAACGTGCGCTTACTATGTATGTTCCACCTTCTCCTCAAGAAGACAGGACTCCATTTAGGCAATCTGACAATACTGAGAGTCATATTTTGGTACAGAGCTGTTCATCGCAACCTGAAGTCAATTCTACGTATGCTGAGGTTCTTAAATCGACACCCGATACTCGACCGTCTACATCTAAATCAGTTAATAATATTCAAAAAGAGAAAAGTAAGAAAACAAGAAGGCAATTTAATAATGAGAAAGATAATGATTTTTGGAATGAGCAGCATGATAATACCTCGGAAAATACAAAAAATGAAGAAGAACAAGAATCTAGAAACATAGACATTAAGGAGCTGATACAGAGGATTAAAGAAGTTATTTTTATGAAAAGAATGAGTTTTAAGGAGAAACTGAAAGCATGTGGGTGGTTAATTTATGACTGGGTTATTAATATAATTGCGAATTACTTCTCGGAGTGGCCGGTTATTCAATCATTTATTCAAAATGGATTTGGCAACTCAACGAACGATTAATTTAATCCAATGGAATTGCCAGAGTATACGATCGAAGCTTGTGGATTTTGAATTATTACTTTCCCAAGAAAAAGTCCATATTGCTATTTTAAGCGAAACGTGGCTGAAGCCAGACAATATACTCAGAATATCAGGATACAGTGTTATACGTCAAGACCGGGATGATGGTTACGGCGGTGTGGCTTTGATTATACATTCCAGTATAAAATTTCAAGCATCTCAGGTTTATAATCTTAATTCTGGAATTCAGGTCCTTCATGTTAAAATCTTGAATTGCTTTAATATAGAAAATATAATTTCGATATATTGTCCTCCAAATGTTAGCACAACAGCTGGCGACTGGGATACAATTTTTAGCCTGTGTCAGAATAAAACTGTAATTGCCGGAGACTTCAATGGTCACCATTCCTGCTGGTCATGTAAAACGGATTCCAGGGGTAGTCAACTTTTTGACGCTATGTTAGATAAAAATTTCGTATGTTTGAATAATGGGTCATCGACTAGAGTCAAATTAGTTAATAACAGGTTACAGATATCGTCCCCTGATGTCACGTTTGCCTCAAATGATATTGCTTTGCAGTTTAGCTGGAATGTTTCTAATGAGTGTCTAGGAAGTGACCATCTGGTTATAAAGTATGCCACACACACTGTTGCTAATTCAGTTAGCTCTGAGAAAAGAAATTTTAAGAAAGCCGACTGGGAAGGGTACTCCGAGGCACTTGATCGTGCATTAATAGGTTTTTCTTTAGCTGACGAGCCACAGGAGGCATATAATCAATTTATTTCTGCGATTGAAAACGCTGCAGACTTACATATACCGTATATAAAGATTTGCCAGGATCCTCTTCGTTTAAATAAATTTACTCCGAAACCATATTGGAATGTTGATATTTCTCGGGCAGTGGCTGAAAGACGCTTAGCCTTAGCAAATTTTAGAAGGAACCCCACGCCTGATAATTTGACTTTTCTGCAAATAAAGACAGCATCAACACGTAAGTTGATTCGAAAAGCCAAACGACGTTCCTGGCAAGAATTTTGCAGCAGTATAGATCACACAACATCATCGAATGATATGTGGCGTCGGATGAAGTGGCTTAAGGGGTATAGGCTTCCAGGTCATTCAGGCGTTGACAAGGAAACTGCAAGTAATTTACTGCACAGTTTGTCTCCAGATTATGTGTCACCCATGAAACCTAAGTTTTATTCCATTAACCGTTCTCTTGAAGGTGAAATTTCGATGCAGGAGCTTAATCGTGCCATTAAATCCAAAGATACTGCACCAGGTCTAGACAATATTTCTTTTTCAATGATAAAGCATCTTCCTTTGATTGGTAAGCAAATTTTAGTTAAATTATACAACACATTTCTAGAAAAAGGTTTTGCTCCAACACAGTGGAAAAACGTCAAAATTGTGCCAATTCCTAAGCCCGGAAATGCCAATGTCCAAAGTCAAGAGGTTCGTCCAATTGCTCTTATATCCTGTTTATGCAAAATTTTTCATACAATTTTGAAACATAGATTAGAATGGTACTTAGAGTCTAAAAATTGTTTTTCAGAGAATACAGTAGGTTTTAGAAAATCACGTTCATGCTTAGATAGTCTTTCCCGTTTAGTTTCTCAGATTCAACTAGGTTTTAGCTATAATTTAGTTACGTTGGGATGTTTTATAGATATAAAAAATGCCTACAACAATGTTGATATTTCGGTTTTATTAAGCATTTTGGATAAGATTGGGGTGGGTTCTAAAATTTGCTATTACTTATGGGATTATTTGAGTGCTAGGCAATTAAGTTTAAAATATTCAGAGTTAGGCGTTTTAACGCGATTTACAGGGCGTGGTATTCCTCAAGGGGATCCTTTATCGCCTACATTGTTTAATGTCGATACTATGCACATTTGTAAAATGATTAAAAATGTTCTTACCTCACAATATGCTGATGACTTTGTTTTATTCGGTTCATATAAATTAATTGCGGAAGGTTGTCGTAATATGGAGTCAGCTCTTAAAGTTTTTTCCAAATTGATAGAAGATCTTGGTTTGGAGATATCTGAGAGGAAAACTAAGCTCTGCTTATTTAGTAAAGGTTTTAATAGACAAGACGTAGATGTACGTATTAATGAAAATAGACTGCAGGTTGTAGAATCTATAAAATATCTAGGCATGTGGATAGATCGATCTCTTAAATGGGGTAAACATATAAACGAAGTAACGCATAAAACTATTAAGTTTGTAAATGTACTCAAAGTATTGTCTGGACCTGGCTGGGGCGTTCATCCTATTCATTTAAGGAAGTTGTATATAGCCATAATTCGTAGTAGGTTGGATTATGGCAGTTTTCTTTATGACACAAGTGTTAAATCACATCTGGCTAAGATTGATAAAGTTCAAAATCAATGTATGCGTGTTATAGGAAGTTTCATAAAGAGCACGCCAATCCATGTTATGCAAAATGAGCTTTGTTTGCAACCTATGTATCTGCGAAGGTACTATCTAGGGGGGAAATTTTGGTTTCGAAGTTGTAGTGTTCGTGGTAATTTAAACAGTGAACTTATTGTTCAGCTTTTTGACCGTTGTAGTAGATCAGGTTATTGGAGTCGTAAGAGAAAACCACTTCTTACTGAGATTTATAATTCTTTCAGATCTACTTCTATGTATGTTTCTCCTAAACTAGAAATGTATAGTCTTGATACCTGGGTGCAAAATATTGATTTAGACAATAAGATGTCTTGCTATATTGATGGACTTACAGGGTCTAAAAGAAATGTGGATATTTCGTATTTAAAGATAAGATGTAATCAACTAATTAATACAAAATATTGTGGTTTTTATTGTATTTATACAGATGGGTCTAAAGGAAGAGATGGTGTAGGTGCGGCGGTTTTTGATCCTCAGACTAATGTTAGTTTAAAATTCAAAATAAACTGGAATGTTTCAATAATGTTCACAGAATTAGTTGCTCTGTTAGAGGCTCTTGCTTACGTGTCTCGTTTAAGTTACAGTAAATTTGTTATCTTCACAGATGCTAGAAGTGCTCTGCAACATTTAGCTCGGTGCACCTCGAGTTTTCGAGGAGTACCGATAGCTTATAAAATTTTAAATACTTTGCAAAGGTTGGTGGGGTCTGGGGTAACTGTTCACCTTCAGTGGATTCCGTCTCATGTCGGGCTAGAGGGAAATGAGGTAGCAGACAGGTTGGCAAACGAAGCGGTTGTCGACGGCATGCCTTATGATATACTTCCTTATTATTCTGATGTTTTACCTGAGTTGAAAGTTAAAGTTCACAAGCTTTGGTTAGAGTACTTTGATGGTATATCGTCGAATAAGGGCGTCTGGTATAGAACGTTACGGTCTAAGCCGTTTTTATACCCTTGGTTTAGCTATAGTAAGTTTAGCAGAAATATTTTGGTTCTTGCATTTAGGATACGATCTGGACACATTCCACTGAATAAGTTTGCGTTTTTAATGGGGAAGAGTGAGTCTTCAAACTGTGATGTATGTGGGACTATTGAAGACGTCTATCATATTTTAGCGGAATGTGTGCGGAACGCATCATTTAGAGATAGTTTATCTAATAAGTTTATGTTTAATAGCGTAGGCGGCGTTAACATTGTACTCTCGGAACCTTTATCTAGTGATGCTATATGTTTGTACAAGTTAGTTAAGTTTGGCTTAGATGTAAGAAATTGTTAAATTGTAATTGTGTAGCCTTACGAGGACGACATGGTCGCCTTTGTGATCCAAGTCCTAAATAAAGATTTAAAAAAAAAAAAAAAAAAGATGGGTTAACGATGTGGAGCCACCTGAATTATTCATGCAGGTGGGGGAGGGGGTTTTTTTTAGCTTTAACAAGGTATGAGGTCAATAATGTCAATAATCAAATGTGGTCGTGAGATTTAGGTATATAGGCGAGTTTGGTATAATTTTCGATTGAATCGAATGTTTAAATGCCAGTTTTTGAATAATATTTAGATAAAATATAGTAAAAATAAAATAAAATAAAAAAATTTGAATATTTATTATGATTTTCAACCAACGAAAATGCTGTTGACAGGGCTTAAAGCATAAAAATTCTGCATGCCAAAGACATGGTGATGAATGGAGCAATAAACATATTAATATTACTAGACGTACCGCGCGGCTTCGTCCGCGTAAATCTGAAATTTCATGGAAACCGTATATTTTTCACAAATAATTAATAACCCATATCTCACGTAGTCTACTATATATTCGTGTCAAATAACATAAAAATTGCTCCTGTAGTCTGTGAGATTTTAGCCTCCATAAATAGGCTATCAAACACTGAAAGATTTTTTCAAATCGAACCAGTAATTACTGACTCATACTAAGATTAACGCGTTTAAATAATTCTTCTTCTTCTTCTTTTTACGTTGCTTAACATCTTTGTCGTGCAAATATGAGTCCTAAAATGAATTTAGCATTCTTAAGTCATCCGAATATGGTACCGAACTTGGAATAGTACCATAATTAATGCCTCTATACAGATTGAGACTCTATTTTCCTCCAGAGCAGAAGCTGCTAAGCATCTTAAATCCATCCTTGGACCACAAGGACCAATCCTACCAAAGGAAATATTTGGTTCATTAATAGCCGTATAATTCACCGTACACACGCAACTACTAATAGGAGCGAAGAAATAGAGGAAAATGTGAAAAAAAACGGGAGGAAATTATTTCAAATAATTGAACGCGCTTATTTCAGGAATTACTGCTCCGATTTGAAAAATTCTTTCAGTGTTAGATAGCCCATTTATCGAGGAAGGCTATAGGCTATAATATTTTATCACGCGAAGACAATAGACGGAGGATCATTTTCATCAAAATTTAGTAAGTATGCTGTATGTCATTATTTGTATCTCTACACTCAAACTCATTGTACAATACTTGAAGTATTTTCTAGAATCTAGATACTTCCAAGAAGTGATGTCTACCGAGGCGGACTGCCGCATTCCGACCACCTACATAATCTACAGTCTACATACTCCACAGAGAGCTAACTGTTACAATTACTGAGTGGGCCACTGAGTACTAATCCCACAGGACAATATTATAATATCCTGCTATATTTATAGCAGGATATAAGAAAGTGGTTTTCCTTTAAGTAAGTATATTATTATAATAGATGTATAATAATTTAACTTTAACTCCGTTGCGCCAAAACTCGTATATCGCGCGGGAACCGTACATTTTTCCGGGACAAAAAGTATCCTATGTCCTTTCCCGGGACTCAAAGTATCTCCATTCTCCATGCCAAATTTCAGCAAAATCGGTTCAGCGGTTTAAGCGTGAAGAGGTAACAGACAGACAGACAGACAGACACACTTTCGCATATATAATATTAGTATGGATAGGTGCATTGCAGGTGCACATAATAATAAATGCATTTCCTTTAAAAGCATACCTAAATGCTAATACATAATACTTGTTAGATATAGTGGTAGCTCAGAGTTCAGAACAAATAAAAAGTATTTTTATTTGATCTGAGAGTGGTAGAGCAAAATATTATGAAAGGTACGCGACACCCGTACAACTTACAAAGCACTGTACCGTGTACGGTAAGTAAGTACTTATATTAGTATAGTAATTTTAGTCTGGCCCATCTAGATTCTAGATCTATCATTTAAGAGACTAAGGTGCTTTATATCTTATATTATGGCTTTATTAAGTACTTACTGCTTGTTCTTATATTTTATGAATGGCCAAAGACTTGTTTGTCGTGTTTGAAGATATGATTATAAGACAAGCAAAATGTAAATTGAATTAGTATCTAATATTAATTAATAATTATATTGTATTATTGTGTATTTCTCATCAATTACCTACTGTAATTACAATAATAATTATTATTTATTGTTTAATTAAGTAAATTGTAGTTGAAAAGAACGTCAAATTGTCAATAATTTAATCCTCATTCCTCATGCAGACTCAAATCCACAGATATGTAGTAAGTATAATATTGTAGACTCAAATCTCCTGTTGAATCAGATCACGGATGACGGAAGAGCCCCAGTTGAATCAATACAGCGCTTTGATTGGAGGGCCGGTGGGCGCGGCGCGCCGCCATTGGCCCTCGCATATCACACCACATTGTCAAGGGCAACGAACTTATCGCATTTGAATACAGAATTTTACAATTGAACAATTGATACCCAGGTATTTTTGAGTTTTGATCATCTTTTGATAGTACTAGCAGTTCTATTTTTAAACCGACGACACGACGCATTAATCTTTTTTTTTTCAATTTTGCTAAAACTTCGTCCGTAATAATAATTACTTTAGCGTCCCATAACTTTTTGACGACCTCCGTGGCTCAATGGTTAGAGTATGTGGCAACTCAAGCCGGAGGTCGCGGGTTCGAATCCCGCCGTCGGAAAAAAAAGTTTTTGAATGTTCCTGGGTCATGGATGTGTATTAAATATGTGTACCTATGATATAATAAAAATCTTAAATAAGTATAATATTTATAGTAAGTATAAAAGTATTAAATATATTTCCGTTGTCTGGTACCCGTAACACAAGTCCTTAAGGTACTTAGCACGGGGCCAGACTAACGTGGTGTGAAGCGTCCATAGATATTATAATTTTTTTTTATTATAAACTGTATCTAGGTATATACCTTCCAAGTTCCAACTAAACTTATGCCGTATTTTCATTAGTCGTTAACTCGTGCGGTATAGTATACAGCATATGGGGAGTCTATGACAACTAATGGCGCATTTGATTGGTCGAGGCATGCGTTTCAGAAATCTCCCGCCGCGCACCCCGCATGCGGGCCCTATCGACCAGTGAAAATACGCCCTAAATGTGAAAAAAGTCATAGAATTATCATGCGGGAGGCTCGACCGAAGAATATTGGATAGAAATAACACGAGACCGCTGCCGAGTACCGACATATTGGTCACGGCAATTACGATCAAATGGTCCACAATCAACTCCAATTCAGTCAATATTAGTCGCAGACGGCTCTACCCCGGTGAATCATAGATACCTAGATACTTATCGATAGAAAAAACTAATCGAGAAAAGTATGTTACCTAGTACCTACAGGCTACAGCTGCCATGGCCGTGACTTTGCTTTAGACTTGGCTGGGGCACTGCCTTGCCCCCACAGCCCACTCCCCAGATATCCAAATTCCAATAAATAATAATGTTATTAAAGCCAGGAAGACTGTCTAGTGTCTATCTTATCCGTCTGTTGCACTGTTACGACAAATAACAATACTTACCGTTTCAGATTAAAATTTTGAGAAAGGATTTTCCGTCATAAGGACGGATTGAAAAAAAAGAAATATAGGCAACATTCCCCGCGTTAAAAATTAAAAACTATCAAAACGCTCAAAATGCCTCCTATTTCTGAGAGTTTTTATCGTTTTGGAACGCGGGTATTGCAAGTTGCAACATAAGCAATGTCGGCAATGTAAAAAGGCGGCAATCGGCATACACAAAAGCAAACACTATCAGTACAAGCAGTTCAAAATATCTTATCACACGAATTGGGGATAATCTGGCAATAAACCCATAAAATAACATAAATATCAAGAGACAAGGACTTGGTAAAAGATTATCTACTCAGGATTAAGATATCGATTAATCTTTTGCGATATCTAAAAAATTGCATAAGCGCATTATGAAAAAAATCGGCCAAGCGCGAGTCGGAGTAGCGTACGTACCTACCGTTGTGTAATAATATGTTATATGTTATAGAGCCATAGTTGGCTAAAAATTGTGTTTTTTATATGAAGAGAGAAAAAATATCACGTTTTTTGTTTGAAATTGTATGGGGCCTCTTAAATTTAAATTTTATTTTGTTTTTAGTAAGTATTAATTGTTGTTATAGCGGCAAATGAAATACATAATCTGTGAAAATTTCAACGCTCTATCTATTACCGTTTCTGAGTTACAGCCTGCAAACAGACAGACGGATAGATAGACGGACAGACATCGAAGTAAGGAAGGAAGGAACCCTAAAAAGAATACAGTGTAGATTGTAGAATAAAAAAAAGACGGGTTGCACTCCGGGAGTGCCGGCAGAAGTGAAAACTTGATTATTAACGTTGTGCACTATTTTTTTAACCCATTTTTTATGAAAAACGATTTTTAAAAAATCGATTTTTTTAATTAATCGAAACCCTTACAATTTTTTAACCCATTTTTATGAAAATCGATTTTTTAAATAAGTAATCGAAACCCTACAATTGATTAAATTTTTAACTCATTTTTATGAAAATCGATTTTTAAAAAATCGTTTTTTTTTAATTAATCGAAACCCATCGATTAAAAAATATCGACAATCGGAAAAAAAAACAATCCATTGTTCGATTAATCGATTTCAACACTACTCTCCAGCCGTCTTATGGTTTTTCGATCAGCACGAGAATCTGACGCGAGTTTAACAATTTTTACCTATCCCACAAAAGTGCTCAACGCCGCTAAAAAGTTTTCACTTCAAAAATTTTTTGCCGCCAGTGAAAGTCAAAATTACAGAAAAGCATAAAAAATTAAAGAGAAGACTGAGTACAAATGGTCGCGTCATAAATTTAAATGTTACGTAAGTATATAATTAATATTATAAGGTTTTGACTAGCGATTGGACAGTACCAGTCATTGGACAAAGCACAAAAACACAATACTTATATAAATTATTTATTAAGGTTGTTTTAAAAACTGCCTGATTTTAAAGTAGGTAATAGAACGCCTAATTTTAAAGAAAAACAGCTAGTTTTTAAAGCAACTTAATAAATATTGTGTTTTTGTGCTCTGCAGTTCAATAACTGGTACTGTATTATTGAGTACTTATATAATATTTAAATGCGTATAAAAAAACGACCAAGTGCGAGTCGGACTCGCGCACGAAGAGTTCCGTACCGTTATAGAGCAAAAATAGGACAAAAATTGCGTTTTTTGTATGGGAGACCCCTTAAATTATTATTTTATTTAAATATTATTTTTAATTATTAAAGTACACATATAATTAAGGCTTCTGTGAAAATTTCAAGTGCCTACTTGTTGTCATCGTTGATACCGAGCAAAAAATTTTTGAAAGATTACATTTGTTGTATGGGAGCCCCCCTTAAACAATTAATTTATTTTGTTTTTAGTATTTGTTGATATAGCGGCAACAGTAATACATAATCTTTGAAAATTTCAACTCTCTAGCTATTACCGTTCTTGAGTTACAGCCTGGAGACAGACGGACAGACAGACGGACAGACATCGAAGTCTCAGTAATAGGGTCCCATTTTTACACTTTTGGTACGGAACCCTAAAAATAATGCACAATAAATATTATTTAGACAAGCAGTGAACGTAAATACTAAATACTAATGCGTAGGTAGGAAACGGTCAACGGACAAAGTCCGTACTGACGATTTCGTCAAACGTACAAAGTTCGAAGATATTATTAACATTTAACAAACGTTAAAAACATAATATTATTGTCGCGAATGCGATAACCTGTTAGTAATTAGTACCTATGGCGGATAAGTCTCCCAGATATTCTCATTTCTACCTGATGATAGTTACAAATATTATTTTTTTAACATTCTGCTCTTGTAAAATTATTAAAAGTAGGAAAACACTTCGTTAAAAAATATTTCCGTCTAAGACAAAGCGTGGGTTACTATAATAATATATTATGTATAATAACTAGCTGTCCCGGCAAACGTTGCTTTGCCATAATATAAAGTATTTCGTCCATATTATTTTATTGAAGTGACTAAATAAGTTTGTCGCCATGGTAACGTCGATCGCTATCCCGTCGCAATGGTCGCCGTCAGTCTCAGGTTGTAATAATTTACTATTATTTATTCAACAAATGCACTTATCAATATATAAAGTACCCAGTAGCCGATTCTCAGACCTACTGAATATGCATATAAAATTTGGTAAAAATCAGTAAAGCCGTTTCGGAGGAGTTCGTGGACTAACATTGTGACACGAGAATTTTATACCTATACATATAATAAAACTGTAGAAATGAAGATTCTGTACATTAAAGATATTCAAAAAATAATAAGCGGAGGGTGTCACTACATCGCTATAGAAGCCAAAAATGTGGTCAGTTTTTTTGTCTGTCTGTCTGTATGTTTGTTCCACTATCAGTTATCACACGAAAATTACTGATCCGATTTGAATGCGGTTTTCGCAGATATATTTGTCTTCATCCAACTTAACATCTGGTGTATAAAAAAAATTCCCCCCACTCCTCTAAAGGGGGGGTCAGATTTTGTATAAGACTTTTGCTTTAACACGAAAACTACTGATCCGATTTGCATACGGTTTTCGTAGATATATTTGCCTTCTTCCACCTCAACATCTGGTGTATAAAAAAAAACCCCTCCCCACCCGTCTAAGGGGCCCAAAGTTGTATCAAACTTTTTTCTTCAATAGACTTACTAACTGTTTTTCAAACTTAACATCTGGTGTATAAAAAACTTCCCCCCACCCCTCTTAGGGGACAAAAGAGGGGGTAAGATTTTGTATCAACAGATGAAGTAGAATTACTTTAAATGGCAAAACAACGTTTGGCGGGAACAGCTAGTATTAGTTATATTCGTGGAAGTCTTCACGTCTTTTATTAGTAGGTAAGTAACGTAATAAAAGACAAAAGTCTAAATATTATTTCGAGTAAATATTATTCGAGCAGCGTAAAGGGCTAGTCGCATAGGTGCATAATATTATAATTAGCACAATCCTCACCAAAAATATATAAATTATATTCATATAATTATAATGTAATTTGCATAATTTGTATACTAATTGTTAACTATACAAATTATGCAAATACATAAAATAACTGCAGACAATATTATAGCATGGCCTTTGGCCGGGAATACTGTATATCTCCTTTTTAGGGTTCCGTAGTCAACAATGAACCCTTATAGTTTCGGTCTGTCCGTCCGTCTGTCTTTCTGTCCGCAGTTTTGCTCAGAGACTATAGGACCTTCAAAGCTGTAATTTGGCATGAATGCACATATTAATAATGGCAACAAAATGGTACATAAAATCTTAAAAAATATTTTTTATGGTACCTTCCATACACATCAAGCGGGGATGAAAATTTTTTTTCGCATCCACCCCATCGTGTGGGGTGTCGCTGGATATGTTTTTTAAAAATATTATGAGTATTCATAGATAATTTTCCGATTTAGGGATCCGTTTGTGAAATATTAAGTTTCAAAGTGGAAAAAATCGGTAGAGTCCAGTGTCCCCCCCTTCTACCAGCTAAACGGTTGCTTCTGGAAATGTGAAAAAATTCACAAGAGTAGGAAATATGCTGAATTTAAAAGGAAAACTATCAAGGCTAAGTAGACTTCATAAATTATTGAGTAATAGTCGATAAACTAAAAAAAATGTATTCGGAGAAGTATAAAGGAACTTTTCGTTCAAATTCCTTTGAAAATAACTGAGATGATGTTGTTAGTAGTGTAAAACACGTTATAAATGTACATTTAAAGACCATACAGAAAAAAAAAACTAGCGGTATTACGGAACTAAGATTTTCTAGTAAAACCTAAGATCTACCAATACCTAATGGTAAATGTCCGAAAAGGTTTGCGATACGAAATTTTACCACCATATAGTTGGTGAATCTTGGGATTTACGTTAGTGGCATGGCATATTAAAATATGTTGAAAAAAACGGCAAAGTGAGAGTCAGACTCGCGCACGAAGGGTTCCGTGTCGTTAAAGCGCAAAAACAGATCAGAAATTGTGTTTTTGGTATGAAAGGCCCCGGTAAATCTTTAATTTATTTTAATATTATTATAAATTATTAAAGTAGTATTTATTTTAATGGCAGTTTAACGGTAAATGTTCAAAAAAATCGTCGTATTATTAGAAATACTTACATTTACCAACTCATGTCGGTAAATCCCAAGATTTACATTTAAATCTTAAGATTTAAATGTAAATCTTGAGTTCGAGCTTTTACAGTAACAGATACACAGTACACACGTAATTTTATTTCTTTAGCTTTTTTCCTAAAAGTATATATTCAAAAATTAAATATAAAAATCGTTAACCAATTTAGGTTCTAAGAGAATTGATTTAAACCTAAAAAATTAACTTAATATTCAGGGCCTGTTTCACCGCTTCCTGATAAGGCTATCCACCACTTAATTTGACAGATGGAGTATGGAAAATCTGTCAAATAACCCTATCGGGCACCTTATCAGGAAGCGGTGAAACAGGCCATAAGTATAGTTAAATATATTTTATAAGTAGGTATATGTCGCAGCCAACTGGTTTAAATAGCCGATCAATCAAACAGCTTTGCCTGAACAGCGCCATTCAATCACACGGCTATACGTCGTTTAGCCGACTTGACTGCAACGTTCAACACTACAGCTAGACGACGCTTAGCTAACTGGTTAAATGGCAAATTAACTAAGCTGTCCATTAGTTTAGTTTTATTATTACACAAGCGCAATGATAATAAGCAGAATAAATTGTATTCCAACTCATTTTGAACACAATTGCAATTATTTAATACCTTCGTGATGTATTTCATAATCCCGTAATTTCTCCTCGAAATTCGAATATTTGTTTAAATTTTGATTCACTCTTATGTGCCCCCAAAATTTCTGTCACTTTAATAACACTTGTAACGTATATTTACGAAAAATATCTTAATACAATCACAAAACACCGGCTAGTTGTCGCCATATTGTAAACAAAACGCACCTAGCGCCGCGGTGGTGAGCGCTGAACTAATTCAATCAAACGGCGGCGGCTTGTCGAGTCAGCTGTAGTGTTGAACGTTTTGAGCGACTGAAATATTCAATTAAAAAGCTAGCCGTGAGATTGAATGGCGTTGTTCTGCGTCAAAACTTCAAAATAGCGGCTATTTTAACCAGTCGGCTGCGACATATAATATAATATAACTTTTATAGAGGATTAATTCAATCAGAGAAATATTCATAGGTTGACGAAAGACATAAATCATAATGAGTAAGTATAATATATCGGTCGGCTGGCCTTAACATAATATACCGGAAAAATAACGTTGGTCCGCCATCATATTTAATAATTCAAATTCTCAAAAAAGGTACAATGATCAATTTAGTATCGATCTCGCTCGTTCTAGCACTGACAGGAGACAGCAGCTACATCTGATGAGTATGGCGGATGGCCTGGATGGATCATATTGCTCAGACCACCCAACCGCAACATATCTTGTGGCTTTTGCTTTTCTACTCGGATTGCTAACATAAGCGATTTCTCGGTATACCAATCTGTCATCAAGTTATTTTGCTTGATATTTTTTGACGAGATAACGTCTTATAATTCGATATGGGGTGCGCGCCCGAAAAACATGACAGTTCATGCGGCGTTACCTCGCTGACAGCTCTGAGCATTTACACTTTAAAGTCTCTCAACAACCGTAAGGCCCACCTGGGCCGCGCTCTTGGTTTCGATTATATTACGTATTTCGATGACTTTTTTATTTAATCAATTTGATTTCTATTATTTAAAACCTGTGTGTGCCCTTAGACATTAGACGGATGGAATTATTTTTTCTTGTATGTTTTTTTTTGTATGAATGCAGTAAATAAATCAATAAAAGCTAATAAATATACTTTGAATTCCGAAATCGCTGGTGTTTTCATGTAAGTAAGTTATAGACAGTATAGACTCATCACTCATAAGTCACAAAGTTGATGAGTTAAAAAATATTATGTTACTTTACGACATTGAGAATTGAGATATATAAGTACTACGTAGTAGGTACTTATATCTCAAAGCTTTACGACTTCATTATTATATTAAATATCAATAAATTCGAAAACAGATGATAAAGTACAATAATAATTATTTTAATAAAAATATCAATTTTATTATAAGTAGTACTCAGTGCCGTAAATAGTCTTTTTTGCGCCCTGTGCGAGCTTCTATAATTGCGCCCTTGTTTTTTAGGGTTCCGTAGTCAACAAGGAACCCTTATAGTTTCGGTCTATCTGTTCGCGATTTTGCTCAGAGACTATAGGACCTGCAAAGCTGTAATTTGGCATGAATGCACATATTAGTGATGCCGACAAAATGGTACATGAAATCTATACTAATATTATAAATGCGAAAGTATCTCTGTATGTCTGTCTGTCTGTCTGTCTCGCTTTCACGCCAAAAGTACTGAACCGATTGTAATGAAATTTTGTACACAGATAGTCTAAAACCTGAGAAAGGACATAGGCTACTTTTTAACCTGAAAAAGGGGTTGTAAGGGGGTGAAAATGCGTAAATGTGGTCAAATTAAGTTAGTTCCAAAAATTCATAATAGATGGCGCCGTGCGTCTCTTACATCGCGTTATCGCTTGCTCATGCATCTTTCTATAAGAGGTGGTTCCATGTTGAGTTACGTTTTTCGATTCTTTCGATTGTTGTACACGTCGATAATGATTAACTCACTACTCAGTACTTTATCTACGCAGTGATGAGTGACGAAACCTTAAACCTACCAATGCTAAATAGTTTATGGGTAAAGCTAAAGTTGTGTAATGGGGGGCTAAATAAGCATTAGGTTTAATTAAAAAAAATTAAATATTTTGATTTAAGGGGTACCAGGGTTTTAAAAAGCTTTTAAATTTGACACCAATTTTGTTGACACCGCGCGCTATAAACTGAAGTCCACGCGGGCGAAGTCGCGGGCAACAGCTAGTTAAGTAATAAAATATTTTTTTATGGTACCTTCCCTACACATCAAGCGGGGATGATTATTTTTTTTGCGTCCACCCAATCGTGCGGAGTGTCGTTGGATAGGTTTTTTAAAAATATTACGAGTATTCATAGATCATTTTCTGATTTAGGGATCCGTTTGTGAAATATTAAGTTTTAAAGTGGAAATAATCGTTAGAGTCCAGTGTCCCCCTCTTCTACCAGCTAAACGGTTACTTCTGGAAATGTGAAAAAATTCACAGGAGTAGGAAATCTGCTGAATTTATAAGGAAAACTATCACGGCTAAGAAGACTTCATAAGTTACTCGGTCGATCAACTAAAAATATGTAGGTACTTAACTAAACTAAACTATGTATTCGGCGAAGTATAGAGGAACTTTTCGTTTAAATTCCTTTGAAAGTAACTGAGATGATGTTGTTAGTGGTGTAAAACACGTTACAAAATATATACATTCATTGACTATACAAAAATTTAAAAAAAACTAGCGGTACTACAGAACCCTATATTGCGCGTGGTCCGACACGCACTTGGCCGGGTTTTTTAGATAATTTTATAGGTACCCAGAACAATGATTCCAGGGCCACAGGCCTCTCTGGTCTGGCTATTCTTGCGCCCCCCTAGAATCTGCGCCCTGTGCCTGGGCACCGGTGGCACCGCCCTATTAACGGCACTGGTAGTACTTTATTGTAATAAAAATTAAAATGATATATTTACATCTTTATATTTAGCTACCTATAAAATAAACAAGCAACTTTCTTACTTAAAAAATATATTTTATGTATGAACCAAACAAAATATTATTAACACTGCAGTACACGCGTGGACTACCATGGTAAACCAGGGTCACTTTTTCAGCGATATTTTTTCAGTACATCTCGCTAGAAACTTGCCATTCCAGGTAATCCTCGTTTGATAAATTTGACAAAACCTCAGTACCTCCTGTAACCTGATAGTCGATTGAAATTATAGATATTTAGCATCAAAAACGCTGGACTACCATAGTAGTCCGCGCGAGTATTGGTGTACTAAATTCAACCATGTATGTTTTGTTTAATTATTTATTTATAATGTTTTTATTGTTTATGATTGTATATTTTATGCATTTATACTAAAATTCATTTATGATTATTTGAATACAAACACTAAAATTTAATTTTTTAATAAGATAATATAGTTACCTGTACAGACTAACCGTCGTGACTTCGTAACCATAATATTATGACTAACCAGAAACATAGGAAATCTCACCAAATCACAAAAATATAATTATAAATTTAGTAAAAAACTAGTGTTAAGTATTTCAGTAATCAATTAATAAACTATTTTGTATTTTTCACAATGAAAACTTGGAGCCATCTGTGCCGGTTGTCTAATTTCCTCGTCAGGCTTTTGATGTGAATTTTGAAATGTAAAATTGTGATCTAAGTTGGCTGCTGCAACTAAATAAGCGATCAAGAGTTATACAAATGACAAATATTGACCAGTTTTTTAAACCCCAGTATAGTAGTCACACGTGTATGAAAATGAGCTAATGCGGTGACTTCTGAAGCTTAGGGTCGTTTATTCTTGGAAAAAAATAATAAAAATATAAAAATAATTGAGTTTATAAATAGAAAAAATAACTTATTAGTATTTTATGTAGTAAATTTTAGGATTTTTTAAGAATCCAACACAATTTAGCCCCATTGATAAGACGTATGTGGCAATGCCAACGCTGCATGTTAGCCCAAATTTGATCGCCAAGAAAGTGGTGATAGATTTGTCGTTTCTGGTTTTATTCTGACCTGTAAGTAGGATCAAATCTTGAATAACATAAAACAAACAAAAGTCTAACTTAATTTATTTTCACGTAAGGAATACACAATATGTTTGATTTCATCAGTACGATTTTTATCACATTTTCATAGAAATTTACAAATTTGTTGATTTTCCAGTAATTTAATAATTAATTAAATAGTTTTTGATTATAAAAGTAAGCTAATTAATTATATTTTTGATTTTATTTGTTATTTTAATTAAATAATAATTATTGTGAAAAAAAATTAAGATTTTTAGATGGCCTACCATGGTAGGCTACGCGAGTACTCGTGTAAAAAAAAGGGGTGCGTGTACTGCAGTGTTAAGTAAGTATATTTGAATGTACTACAAAAAATTACAAAATATTAGTAGAATAGTAACACTTTTGTTCGTATCAATTTTTATCTATAATCTATTGCTATTTAAAACTTTATTAAGAGCCTACTGTCAAAAGCCCCGCCTACACACAACGCTATCCTCCATACCAATCGTGATACAGTGATTCCATGAATCGTACTCCCGGGCAAATCGTGTTACGTGTAACAACGGGTCCCGCATTATAGCACGATTCGAAAGTAAAGGTCGTGCTCGTGAGTCCTAAAAATATTATGTTTTTGATGAATACTTAAAAATTAAATACATTTACTAATATTTCCTTTAGCTATTATTTTATAAAGTGTGTGATTGTAGTAGTGCAAGTTATTGAATGATAGTAAGTAACTCAATAAGTTTAACAGATACGTATTATATTTTGTTGAGAAGCCCAGAAAGATTCATAATTTCGAAAAATATAACTATCGAGTCAAATTAAATGAATCATGTTTTCCGTTTGCCAAATATCAGATAAATAGTGATTAAATAAATCTCAATTTCATTTCAGTCAATCGTCTTCCGGGATCGTAATACTTATTAGAAAACACAGCAAATTTTGACAGCCCGCTCTTAAACTATGTATTTTGAAATTATTCTGTGTTGAACATAGTAAAGATAAGCTTTATTATTCGATGAATAAAAACGAATGTCCGTACTACTTATGTCAATTAAAATTCTTAATAATGAGACTGAGTACAGTATATATTTTTTAAAATGGAAAACATTCATCAGCCAATAAAGATAAAGTCTCAGGATAAAGTATGGCCTATAAAGAGTCATTCACATATTATTATGCATAACATACTTGCCGTTGACGATCATTATCTTTCGTCTGGAAAAAGTCACCTTTGACCATGATGAACTTTGATCATGACCATAGGGCATAGAGTAATAAATACATGACATTTTCAAAATAGGACTTTTTCAAATTTTATGTGTGACTCACGTAGGTGACAAATGACTGTAAACATATTTTTTAACAGCGGCAGCGTACCTATTTAAGATTTTTGTCGGTTTCGTGACGTTTCCAATTTGCCAGACAAACACACGCTGACCTTGAAGAGTTATTGGTTTTAGTTCGCAATGTAAATATTTTATTAGTTATTACAAAAACTTATCTACACAAATAATATTGACTATCCAATATTATTATAATTCCCTTAGAACTAGATGACCCGTAAACTTCTCCACTCTTGACTCCTAATTTTTTTACTAACTAGTCGGTCCCAAAGTTCTGTCACAAGCACATAATTTTTAAAATTCGCACATGATTTCATGAAAATAGTATTGCATCCTCTTTTTGAATATTTGAATATTATTTTAAAACAAAAAATAATAATTTGCCGCGCTTTTTCACGATGGAGTGGACGCTAAGAGTAAACCGAATAGCTGTTTTAGCGATGCATCGCTGTGGGCACACGCCGAGTACCATTTTCAAGTGGCTCAAAAATTGAATATTACGCTTAGGTTTCTGTATCGTACTATTGACAGGTACAATTAAGTCTTCAGTGTTGAGGACAAGAAAAGAACTGGCCGGCCACGCTCCGCAATAACACCAACAGCGGTCAAAGCTATCAAGGCGCGCATAGCAAGAAATCCAGTTCGAAAACAAAATGTGATGTCGTTGCAGAGACACAGTAAAAAAGATTTTAAATGAAGACCTTTGTCTACAAGCATCCAAAAAAAAAAATAGAAGGCACTTACTTTATAATTGTTTAGAAGGAATAAGGCTTAAAAGATCCCGGGAGTTGTTAAAGCGGTACGCGAAAAACCGACACCGTGATATCCTCATAACGGACGAAAATATTTTCAATATTGAAGGGAAGTACAACAAACAAAATGATAGAGTGTACGCTAAGAGCTCTGAAGAAGCAGCAAAAAAGTTCTGCGGGTGTAATATGGCCATCATCCATCATCAGTGACGGTCTGGTTGGGAGTGTCCTATTACGGCCCAATTGAGGTTCATTTTTGTGATAAAGGGGTCAAAACCAGTGCAAAAGTGTACCAAGATACGGTATTGGATAAGCTTGTCAAAGACCTGCCCACCACGCTATTTTCCGGACATCAATTCATGTTCCAGCAGGACTCTGCGCCTGCACACAAGGTCAAGAGCACTCAATCCTGGTTTGAGCGTCAAAACATCGACTTCATTAGACACGAGGATTGGGCGTCCTCCAGCCCGGACCTTAATCCTTTGGACTATAAAATTTTGCAGGTCTTAGAGGGAAAGGTCTGTAATAAACCCCATAAACATTCGGAGACCCTGAAGGCATCATTACGAAAAGCAGTCGCTGAAATCGACTTGAATATGGTGCGTGCTACGATAGATGACTGGCCGCGGCGATTGGGGCGACCTGTGTTCAAAATAAGAGCGCACATTTTGAATAATTTTAAGTTTTTCTGATTCCTTATATCATGTACTTTAAATCGATATAATATAAATCATTAAAATCTGATAAGTACTTTTGTTATTATCATTATTTTAATTTATGACAGAACTTTGGGACCGACTAGGTATACTAGTATTTCAAGACTAAAATTAGCAAAGTCGGTTCAGCCGTTCTCAAGTTTCGGCGAAACTTACAAAATTTGAAATTAATTTTTGTTTAAATACATGATAATATAATAATTATTATAGATAGTGGATAGGTACTACCTATAGTCAATATTCGTTAGTGTCACTCAGAAATCAGACTTTCAAATAGTGGGAAATATAAAATCATGAATAATACGTAAGTTCTACTTAATCTTAATTAATTAGGACGTAGGTGTAAGCCACAAGTCACAACAGATTCCACAAAATCAAACAACCTCTTTGTAAACATACAGTAAGTACTAAGTACCCTTTTTTTTTTTTTTTTTTTTTTTTTTTTTTTTTTTTTTTTTTTTTTTTTTTTACGTAGAGAAATGCTGTGACGCATTCCGCAGGGGATGGGGACTCCCACTGCGGATATGTGGGGCTCGCCGCGGGCGGAGATGGTGTGTGCCGCGGCCCTACCCACTAAAACTCTACGGTGCTCCTAGCCACCGCTTCCTGACGAAGTCGCGGGAACTGTACGACACCACAACTTCATCAGCGGACGTCTGCTTAGTGGGCTGCAGACTCTTCTCGATGGGAGCGTTATACTCGCTCCCCAGGCCGAGCCCACTGGGGGCCGGCCCCACTGGGGGCTTGCTTCTAGGCCATTCCACTGCGTTTTGTCGCGATGCGCAGGAGCACACTGCACATCGCGACCCTCTCGGGGACTCAGTGCAATGGGCGACGGCTTCCCCTTATCGCCGCCCTGAGCACCCCGGTTATGGCGGGACGTTGTTGTCGCCATTGTTGGCACGACGTCTTCGCCTTGGCCGTCTTCTGGGGTCGAGCGCCTCCCTTTCTCTTATGCGCTCGGCCTCCTCTTTGGCGGAGATAACTTCTTCGGCGAAGTCTTCCACCGCTTTCCAATCCGGGTCGCTGCGCAGCAAGGCTCGCACCAATGCTGGCAGCGTGATGTCAGGTCCGATTGCGGCCGTCAGGGCCGCGCGTTGTCCAGTCCAGGCGGGACAGGCCGTCACGGTGTGATCGGCCGTATCCCTGTCCGCGTCACAATGGTGACAGCGTGTATTTTCCTCCCTTCCGACGATCTCACACAGGTACCGACCGAAGCACCCGTGCCCGGTCAGCACCTGCGTGAGGCGGAATGAGAGTGCTCCTGTCTTTCTGTCGAGCCATTCCTTGAATACCGGGCGGATCGCCAGCACCAAGTCTACGCTGACTTGCGGGTTCTCTAGCCGCTCCCTCCACATTTCAATAGCCGTCTCTCTAGCGTCATTCCTCCACTGACGTACGACGTCCGGTAGAGGGTTGCTGCCCCCCGCGCGGGCTTCTGCGCAACGCCAGAAAACGTCAGCGAAGGCGCGCGCGTCTAAATCCCAAGGGATGGCTCCCGCGAGCAGGCATGCCGCATCTTTAGATATTGTGCGGTAGCCACGGACGGCTCGGGTTGTCATCATCCTTTGTAGTCTGCCCAATGCAAGCCGGTTCTCTTGCTGTAGATGGTATGCCCAGATCGGCGCCCCATACATTACCATGGAGCGCACGACCCCCATATACAATCGCCGGCAGCTAAGGCTCGGGCCCCCGAGGTTCGGGAGCAACGATGCCAAGGCTCCGGCGGACTTCGCTACCTTCGTCTGGAGCTTCTTGAAATGCTCCTTAAATGTCCATCGGCTGTCTAGGACGAGACCCAGATACGTCATAGATGGTGTGACGTTAATCTGGGTCCCACCGACTGTAATCGCCAATCCGGGGGGTGGAGAGTTCCTTGGCCCGTGAAAGCATATGGCTTCGGACTTCTCCAGCGCCACCTTTAAACCCAGAGCTCGGATCTTTCGTACGGTCTGAGCGACACCTGCCGTTGCAAGGATGACGGCCTCTCTGTATGTTTTTGCACGGGTGACGGTGCAGGTATCGTCAGCGTAACATACTTCTTCCACGCCGGGTAGATTGGGGCCCGAAAGCACCGGGTCGTAACCGACGTTCCACAAGCCCGGTCCCAGGGCTGAGCCCTGTGGGACGCCGCAGTCAACTTCTTCTTCCTCCCAGCCGTCTTGAGTCGGGAATTGCACTGAGCGTTCCGAGAGATAATCGCTGATGGTGATGCGCAGGTATCTCGGAACGCCATGCCGTCTGAGTCCGTCTTTGATGGTTGACCAGGGCAGGGAGTTGAAGGCGTTAGAAATGTCCAAGGACACAACCAACACAACCCCACCCCGGGACACCTCTTCCTCTACCATATCACGCAGTCGCGCCACCGCTCCTATTGTAGATCTCCCTGAGCGAAACCCGTATTGGTTTTCGCTCAGATTGGGGCCGACGCTCTCAAGATGTTGTACGAGACGCGCCGCCAAGATCCTCTCTAGTATTTTGGCGATCTCATCTAGGAGTACGATAGGCCGGTAGGCCGACGGCTGATCTTCGGCCCGTCCGGCTTTCCGCAACAGCACGAGTTTTCCGGTTTTCCAACGCCGCGGTACTCTACCCTGGACCAAACAGTTGGTCAAAGTGGCAAGTACCTGCGGCTCCATCTCCTTCATTGCGAGGACCCATGCTCGTCCCGGTATGCCGTCGAGGCCGGGTGCCGTATTTTTGAGGCCCATTTTATGGACCGCCTTCGCTAGTTCCGCTGATGTGACTGGCAGGATCTCTTCCCCGTCATCGGCGATTTCCTCTTGTTGGATCGACGCTGTTAGATTGCTCACGGCCCCAGACGGGAAGAGGGTCGTGATGATCCTGTTGCGAAGATCTGGTTGGAGGATCTGCGTCAACGGTGGAGCAGCGGGACGGAGTTTCTGGCGCACCCATTTATAAGGCTTGCCCCATGGATCATCCTCGAGCGTCTTGTTAAGACTGAGGAACACGTCAGATGGTGTTAAATGGGTACTGAAGGTCACTTACGACTTGGGAATTATATTAATTAAGGTTTAAAGTTTTAAAGTTGCAATCAGAATCGGTAAAAATATAAAAAAAACCAACAAGAAAATTTTTTGGAAGGATGGTGAGTCTAGGGATTGCAATCCGGATACTTCGAAATCCGAAAAATCCGGATAATCCGGATTTTTTGGGCCTATGAAAAATCCGGATTTTTATTTCTCAAAATCCGGATTTTCGGTTTTTTCGAATAGTAGATAAAAATTATGAAAAAGAAGCTTTTACGTAATATAAAATTAATTTAAATGTATTGTGTAATATCTGACATACAAATTCACATTTGTTTAAAGGCGCTATCACAACTTTACGTGGTCTACACGTACCAAATTCAGAATTCCGTATATCTAACATTCCATTGTGTAGTTATTTGGTGGTTATAATTACATTTCTTTACATTTCTTCATTTTAATTTTTATTTATAAGAAACAACAACATAATTTCTTATAACCTAGCTCTTATTTTACTATATTTATTATGTTTTCTACATGATAATATAAATGCAACTATGATAAATTTACAATCATTTTAGACCTTTGAATACAATTAATAAAATATTATATTAATAATAAAAATACAATTAATAAAAATATTAAAAAAAAATATTGAATACAATGTTTTTTCTAAAATATGTTGCTTTTGTTTACATTGAGGTTATGATTATAAATTATAATTGTTTACGAAACCAATGCCGATTGCAGATCTGTGATTCTGTCTAATTAAATGAAGGAATAAAGTAAGTTTATAATTAAGTCATTATTCTGTGCAAAATAGAAATATACTATGCAACTGCTGGGCAAAGGCGCCACCCAAATCTTTCACTTATCTTGCCCCAGCGTCACCGTTTGCCAGCCCAGCTGATATGCCTCCAGTGGGGAGTTTATAGATGGCTAGTAAGAAAAAAAAATAGAATCCTTGCCAGAAGACTAACTGGACAATGTTAGCTGAACAAGCACCTTTTCAGTATAGGTGTTAATAGCTTTACAACCTGCAGATTCTGTGACACACCTATTCACCTTCTACTTGACTCTACAGCTCCACTGTAAGCGAAAAAGAGCGAAACTCTCCTAATTTACTAAAAAGGAAAATTGTGGCACCAATCCAAATCACATCGTTAAATTTATGAGCAGCACTGGGTTGGGGACGGTACTCTAATACGAAGGAGTCACAATAGATCCTCAAGGATCGTCGTAACGTCAGGATTACAGTGATCTGCCTTCGGAGGAAAAAATCACTTTCAGAGAATAGCGCTATCTTTCCTTAGGCCTTTAATAATAGTAGGATAACCACTCGGTCGATAACCAGCCTAGATGTATGCGGACAACGTGACCAGCCCATTGCAACTTTAGCTTGGCCGTCTTAATTCCTACGTCTCTGATTCTTGTATGGGAGCACATTAGGTTTTTTTTGTTTTGTTGAGATTTGAACTCTATTGCTCTTTGGCGAACCCTGAGTTGGAACTTTTATAAATCGTAAATCAGTCAATGATCGTGTTTGCGCATCGTTGGTTATGACGAGCGAAATACACATATCAACGAGTCTGCACTTCAGTGAGATTGGTAAGTTACTATTCTTCGTGGACCAGTTTTTCTGTTTTCTGTAGTCATAAGAAACTAATTGGCCCAAGTGCAGGTACTCGTTGTCATAGTGAATTTCTTGCTCCTCTACCTCGACGTAGGATCAATCCTACGACTCGTACTGTTGATCAATGTTTGTGTCTTTGACCTATTTTTTGTAAGTTCCATTAGGCTTTAGAGCCTTAGGGCTTGCAGATCTTGGAGCATAATCTGATGATGTGCGGCTGACGGCTGCAGGTGCAAAAATTCATTATAAATGACGAAGTCTCCGAAAAGGGAAGATTGCTTAGGATTTTCATGTTAACTAAAATTTCACATTTTTAAATAGTAAAAAAATCAAGGTATTTTTAAGTTGTTAATAATATTTAAAGTACCAGATACTGTTATTTTAATCTTTTCCTTTTTTCCTTAACTTTGCGATTTTCACATCGCTAAGTTAAGAAAAATGTTAATTTTTAAGACGTTTTATTTTGCACTTTTATAATGAATGTTAAATAAAGAAATAATAAGAAAATAACTCACATTCAGAGCTGTTTACCAAAAACATTTAAAAATTTACAAAAAATCCGGATTATCCGGATAATCCGGATTTGAGGATGAAAAATCCGAAAATCCGGATAATCCGGATTTGAGGATGAAAAAATCCGAAAATCCGGATTTTTTTAAAAATCCGTTTTTTGCAATCCCTAATGGTGACCCACTATCCTCTCCCAAATCCAGCATTTAAGGTTGGGTTGCACCAGAGGCGTGGTTAAAGTTAAAGTTAAATATGGCGTCCAAACACCCCTTATGCTCATACGACATCTGTCAATTTTTCCGGTTAAAGTTAGTTCGTGCAACCCACTCTTAATAAATCAATGGAAATTTTTGACAGAACTGATTTTTTGTTGAAATCACTGGTAAGTGTATTGATAGTAGAAATTTTTAAAGATCGTTAATACTGAAATGCGCCATTTTACCAATTTAGACTGAAAATTAAAATTTAAAACCTTATGAGCATTAATCCATCTTGCACTTAACCAATTATTATGTATAAGTATTGTTTTTTTTAATTGGTAGACCGTACCATACCTATTTTAAAACATGAATATGGCTTTATTGGCTAAATCTGCTGGTTGTTAATTAAAAATTAACGGACATTAAAAGGAAATCTCATATTCTGGAGTAGAAAATTTGACAGGTAATAATTTTCAGAAACAATGTTCAGTGAAAAGAAGAAGACAATGTTCACTGATATTTATAAAATATTCAGAAACGAAATGTAAAGGAGGTAGGGGAACATTCTGGCACAACTAAATTCTTTTACAAAAATCAATACTTAACGTAATCATATTAAGTATAATAATTTATTTGCTGTTTCTTTTAATTTATGCAAACACTTTAAAAATAGCTACATAAATCATGATGCTAAAAAGAATAAAAAGAATGTAATTCTCAAATCAAAACTTGTTATAAAAATTAATTTGAAGGTAGGCGACAGGCGTAGAATAGAAAAGACAACTAAAAAATGGAACGAATTTGCCGCTAATTGCATCTTCGTTTGCGCATTGCAAACATCCAGGAATTGAAAAAAAGTCAGCAAACCAAAAAACACTTAACCGCTTCGCTAAAGATAACGGCAAAAACCGAGACTGGATAGCGTGCGAATGCCGGCCGGCTCTCCAGTTCATTAAAAATACTGAAACCTACACAATTAAATAATAAAAAACACTCACCGATAGTTTTCATGAACTCGTCGAAGTTCTCCGACGAGGTCATCTTGTATTTCTTGCCAACGAATTCCATTTTTAAATATTTATTATGCGAATTCTACAACTAACAGCGTGCGCTCAGCTTACTGGCTCTAACTGGAATGAATGATCGCGACAGGAAAACCGGCTCCGCCTGGGACAGCGCATGCGTATTGTACAGCGTACGGATGAACGAGTGAACTTTGTAATCGGAATGAATACGTACGAAATGATCAATACCAGCTTATTACGAACTGTGTTACTGGTTCACGGGTCGCATCGGATGAGAAGCAACAGTTTGCAATATACACCTAAGCTACTTTTATAGATTTTGAGGATGAGTTAGTAGAGACAGAAGCGAAAAAACAGAAACTGTAACATTTGAGCTCACTTAGGGTTCTACAGGGCCTGCCCTTGCCATAGCCACATTGAAATTGGTGAATGCCTGTCAATAAATTTTTATTTGATTTTCTCTACAATGTTGAATGTCTTTGTTATAGCTGTTCTTAATGATATTGTTTTGATTGGTTTTGTAAGGTGTCATCTTGATTATGTTTATTAATTTTCGAAGTTTCTAATCTTCTCAACCCTGAAATTTGTAAGCAAAAATCTTAAAAAGTCCAGGATCCACTTATACTAAGCAAGCTTGCCTTGGAAACGATAAAACCATTTGCGACCTTAGTTACTTCTGATATCTTTAATTCTTTTAAAACCTTCAATCAAGCATTTACAATTACCCCTTTTATTTTAGGGTAAGTTAGAACTCCCTGCGGCCGCCCCAAAAAAATTAAACGTAAGTACCTAAGTCGTAACTTAGGGTTCATGACGTTGATAATTAATTTATAATTTATATACTTTTTTCTGATAGGCTAATTATAAGAGACTTCATAAAAAATCAATCTGTTAGAATATTTTTACATGGATATAAGTATACTATATGCGTTGCAAGCCTCCAAGTATAGCAATACTGCTATTTCATCATCATCATCATCAGACTATTGCCATCCACTGCTGAACGTAGGCCTCCCGCAGATAGCTAGTTCATAGAAGATGTAATTTTTAATATTATTTAAGTAGATATTTTGAAATCCAAAATGCATCATGAATAATAAATTCTTCTAGTGCCAATGACATCATATTTCCCAAAGGCACGCCCGCTGTGCTCATCTTCCACGAAGATGATAAGACACGATAACTTATCAGCTATCAACAAAATATTATCTCGTTTCTAATAATAATTTATTGTTAGGAAATTGTTTAACAAATTTATGAGGTTGATCTAACAGATAATGAATTTTTAACTTCTAAGCCTAGTAGGAAAAGAATTTCGCGAAAATTGAATTCAAATCAAGCTGGCTATTTAATTTTAGGATTATTCAAGATAAGCTAACATGCCTAGTCCTCTAGTGTCAGAAAGAGCCTAGAAACTAAATAAACATTTATTTAATCTAATGCCTAGGCGTATAAAAAATTGTTGTCTGCACTATAACTGTAATAAGCATTTGCCATCATCTCTCAATAAAAAAGTCATATTGGATGTTGAAATTCGAGTAAATACTATTGCCAAATTAGCCTTACCCAGATCTGAAATCTAAAAATTGGTCTTACTTACTAACTTAACCGATTCGTGGCCACTCCCGCGCCCAGCGCGTCATTTAAAAAGATTTAGTGAGGCCGATGACGCGCCAGGCGCGGCATACAAGGATTGTTAAAAAACACGTTAAAACTAAATTAATTACAATTCCTTAGACGAAATTTGCCTAAAACACAACCAGTGGCCAATGCCGCACGTGGGGCGTCATCGTTTAGCAGGGCCGATGACGCTTATGGCGCGTCATCGAAAAAAGTCAAACTGCTTGGCCTGTGGTAAGAATTGGTGAAAATGAAGGTGGCAACGAATCGGTTAATTGGTCTTACTTTTAGTCTGGTTGATTTGAGTCATTAAAATAAAGTACTGTATAAATTTTTATTTTTTCTTTTTATCCTCATTGCGATGTTCTAGGTCTACTTTAAATCGACCTTCTTTTATGAGGATTATAAAAGTTTACGTCCTGTTTTATATTTATCATCAACATTAATATTAGCCATTATTCTATACGCGTATGCAACTGCAAGAATAAGATAAAAGTGATGAGATGTAATAAAATTTATTATTCGTCCCTAAATGTAACATTTACTTCATATCATGTAAAATCCTAGTTACATAAATTTTAATCCTATCCTGTTGATCTTGTGACTCCCTAACCCTTTTAACTTATGCAAGATTACCTACAGTATGTAAAATATCGAAATTAAGGACTTGTTCACCACAACGACTGTCTTCAGCCTTTTTTTTTGTGAATTACTACATTCTAATTTATGTTGTTTTTTAATGTCTTGTTATTTATCTATATTTTATAGCTAATATTGTCATTTAAACTACATTTGGAACTTTAGGTGGCATAAGAGCTTCTGACCAGAGTTTTCTAGTAGCAAGTAATTTCTTCCTTTCTTATCTAGAACACAGTCTGCTTATTAAATTATCAGCACTTATGTGGCAGCTATCTCCTTGATTACTTCCTTTAAAGGTAACTAATTTAAATTAATTGAAGAACTTCATGAATTAATCGCGAAAATTTTTGTTTAATAAATTTTGCTTCTTAAACGTATAATTTTTGTCGCTGTAGTGGAACTGGCCTTTATAAATTTATCAAAATACGCATGCGTGGAAAATTTGATAGCACAAGCACCCAGCTTCTTGAGATCAGTCCGATTCTGGCTACCGACACACCTGCAGCCTCCTACCGTGTGACGATTCAGTGCAAAACAATTGACAGACGGTAAGTATATTCTTGCTTTATCAAAATAAAACTGTAAAAAAATATCCGTGAATGTAACAAGATAGAAATTTATTTTCTGTTTACGGTTTTAAATTGTTCGTATGGGGCTCTAGTTTATTCTTCTTTTGTTTAAGACTCAGAAGCTTATGTCTAGTTAGATATCTATTTAATTGGTTTTAATAAACAGCTTATTGCGTCAGTAAGGTTGTACCATTATCCGTATTAAAAACGCTTACTAAGTTACAATAAATAATATACATTTTAACTAGACATAATTTTATTTAAGATCTATTATTTAAAGTTTAATTAAACATTATCATCCGAGACAGGACTATTGTATCTCAGACTTATCAATTTCAGTCAGCTCACTCTAGTATAGGGATTGCAAAAAACGGATTTTAAAAAAAATCCGGATTTTCGGATTTTTTCTTCCTTAAATCCGGATTATCCGGATAATCCGGATTTTTAGGAAATTTTTTAAATATTTTCGATAAACAGCTTTAAATATGATTTATTTTCTTATTATTTCTTTATTTAACGTTAATTTTAAAAGTGCAAAATAAAACCTCTTAAAAAATTATCATTTTTCTTTAGTTATCGATTTTTACATAAATGAAGAGAATATAATAACTGTATCTGGTGTCTAAAATATTATTAACAACTTAAAAATTCCTTGATTTTTTAACTGTTTAAAATGTGAAATTTTAGTTACCAAGAAAATCCTAAGCAATCTCCACTATATCGACAACTTCGTCATTTTTGCGCCTTCAGCCGTTAGCCGCACATCATCAAATTATGCTCCACGGTACGCTACGGTGGAACTTACAAAAAATAGGTCAAAGACACAATGATCATGATTCACTATATCAACAAGTACATGTACTTGGGCCAATTAGTTTCTTATGACAACAGAAAAGCAGAAAAACTGGTCCTTTAAGAATGGTGATAAACCAATCTCACTAAAGCGCGGGCTCGTTATAACCAACGCTACTCAAACTCGATCATTGATCGATTTACGATTTACAAAAGTTCCAACTCAGTGTCTGCTAAAGAGCAATAGAGCTTAAATCAAACAAAACAATATAAAAAAAACATAATGTGCTCCCAAACTAGAATCACAGACGTTGAAACCAAGACGGCCAAGATAAAGTGGCATTGGGCTGGGCACGTTATCCGTATACAATATACATCTAGGCTGGATATCGACTGAGTGGGTATCTAGGCCTAAGAAAGGGTAGCGCTATGCTCTAGAGTCTAGAGGTATTTTTTTTTTGCTCCGAAGGCAGATCACTGTAATCCTGACGTTACGACGATCCTTGAGGAACTATTGTGACACCTTCGTATTAGACGCCTCCGTCTCCAATCCAGTGCTTTTAAATTTGAAGATGTGATTGGGATTGGTGCCACAAATTTTCTCTTTGGTAAATTAGGAGAGTTTTTGCTCTGTAATAGAGCAGCAGAGTTAAGTACAAGGTGAATAGGTGTATCACAGGATCTGCAGGTCAAAATGATATTAACACCTATTCTGTAAAGGTGCTTGTTGAGCTTACATTGTCCAGTTAGGCTTCTGGCAAGGATTCTATTTTTTTTCTTACTAGCCAACTCTTTCGCGGTTACGTTACCAATGATGAACTAAGGATTGCGAAGACTTTAGCCTAGAATACGATTATAAACTCCCCACTGGAGACAGATTAGTGAAAGATTCGGGCGGTGGCTTTGCCCAGCAGTTGGATAGTATAATTATATTTTGGCTTTTGCACAGAATAATGACTTAGAATTGTTATTTAAACTTTAAATCAACATTTCGTTACATTATAAACTTACTACATTCCTTTAATTAATTATACAGTATCACAAATCAGCATTGGTTACGTAAACAATTATAATTTATAACTTGGATGTAAGCAAAAACAACATAATATTTTATAGAAAAAACATTGTATTCAATACTAAAATGTTCTAAAATAATTGTAAATTTATCATCATTGCATTTATATTATCACTATACTATAGAAAACATATTAATAATATAGTAAAATAAGAGCTAGGTTATAAGAAAAAGAAGTCGTTATTTCTTTTAAATAAAATGAAAAATATAAATAATTGTAATTACAACCACCAATTATCTACACAATGGAATGTTAAACATACGAAATTTTGACTTTGGTACGTGTAGACCGTACCCTAGTACATAATACCTCTTTGTGTAGACCACGCAAAGTTGTGATAGCGCCTTTAAACAAATGTGAATTTGTATGTCAGATGTTACACGATATATTTAAATTAATTTTATATCACGTAAAAGCTTCTTCTTAATTATTTTATCTAATATTCGAAAAAACCGAAAATCCGGATTTAGAAAAATAAAAATCCGGATTTTTCAGAAGCCCAAAAAATCCGGATTATCCGGATTTTTCGGATTTCGAAGTATCCGGATTGCAATCCCTACTCTAGTATAGTTGTACTCAGTGACGGATTAAGACTACTTGATGCCCTAAGCAATCCATGCCTGTGGGCCCCCCTATCCGTATGTCAACTAGAATCGGTCTTTAAACTTTTACCACCTAAAGCATTAGTTTTTTCCTAGAAACTTTTTTGGTGTGGTTTTTGGTGACGTGAGAGTGAGACGTGATGCCCTAAGGTCGGATTTTTTTGTCCTTCTGGTGCCCTCTCAGACGTGATGCCCTAGGCAATTGCTTAATTTGATTGAGGGTTAATCCGTCACTGGTTGTACTATGATAAATATAAAATAATTGTGCTTATAAAATTTCATAAATTATTATTTATTATTGTATTATAGGGATAAAAGTTTAATTTTTGTTACTTCTATTAAACTATAATATTATTATGAATGCGCAAGTGTGTCTGTCTGTTCACGCCCAAACCGCTGAACTGATTTTGCTGAAATTTGGCATGGAGATACTTTGAGTCCCGGGGAAGGACATAGGAAAGTTTTTATCGTGGAAAAATGTACGGTTCCCGCGCGATAAACGAATTTTGGGGCATTGGAATTTGGAGTTGCGGGCGTCACCTAGTTATATAATAAATCTTTCAGTTACTTACAAGTTTTACTTTTACAGTATTCTACAAAACTGTTTAGGTACACAGTTTGTCTGTAGCTGACGGCGTGTCTTATTAAAAAAATACAATACAATTTTAAAAGTTATTATTTTATTTAAGTACTTAAAGATGAGCTTGTCTACTAAATAGATACTTAATAGTTTTGACCGTTTTCCTGAGATTGGCCGATTTCTTCAAAAAAACTTGCGGATATGTAGTAGAACCCATCTTAAAAATTACCGAATACGCACATAACCGGATTTAAAGTTATATTTGTCGATTAACAATTAGCCAAACAATTGCAGTCAGTATTTTTTTCAGTAGCAGCGTGAGAAGTAAGATCCCACAACAAAGCGTTGGGTAAAACTAGTTGTTGGTACCTACTTGAAACAGAAAACAAAAATAATTTGTTTAACCAACACAATAAAAATGGTTTTAACGCTGTGATTTTTCATAATTTACTAATTATTTTGTGACACTTTGTGAATCGGCTAAAGAACTCGCTCAAGCGGCACAAAATTCAGCCGAATCAAGGGTGGCCGGTCTCCCCATTTTCAAGGTCAGTGATTAATTAACCCTCGTTTAACTTCGGTAATCTGCCCAATTTATAAACATTTTCTGTAGCATTTTCCCCTAATTTGTTAAAGCTTTGAACCTAATGGTTTTGTTATTAACTACATGTTTTGAACTTTGAAGCAGCTTACATGGGGTTTGTTGGAAAATATTACGGATAACTAGACCACAGAACACATTAGGAGAGGACCTCTTTTAATGTGTTCTGTGAACTAGACACACGGTACCGTGTCAAGCCAAGTTCAATTATTGAACTTCACTAATTATAGGTACAACTGGCTTTAAAATCCCGCCAAGTACGTGTTGGGCCACGCGCAATATAGGATTCCGTAGTAACGCATCTGCATAATATTTCCTAAAATCCATTCCCCAAGCGGCACCCGGGTGCCGCATATAACAATAATGATTGAAAACCTATTAATGTGTCTGCGATTCCCACGATCGATGTATTAAATTAAAAATCCAGGCAGAATAAGTAAATTTCTGTCTTAGAAGTAATCAAAGCTTCGTAGGTAGGTAGTTATGTAGTATGTACGGTCTACCATGTAGTATAGTGGTGTAACTATGTAGCCATGTAGTATGTACCTTCTCATACAAAACTAATTGTGATTAGGTCAGGAGAAGTAAAGGAGGTCAGTGCTCAACAAGTTAGTACCTACTTAAGTAGTGGAGGCTGATTTCAAACTACATAGTAGGTATGTTATTAGTTATTAAACAAACTACAAATATATTTCTAGATACTTGATGAGTGATGAGTGATGACTGATGACTGATGACCCGGTGAACTTCGTATCACTTCCTTCCTAAATCTTAATATTTCAAGAGTGTGTGAGGTAGAGGGGTGGATCATGTTTTGGCTACTTTAGCTATCTTTTGTCAATAATCATAAACGTTATTTTAACGCATAATAGAAAAAGGGTAAAAACTGGACCCTATTACTAAGACTTCGATGTCTGTCTGTCCGTCTGTCTGTCAGCAGGCTGTATCTCAAGAACCGCTATCACAGGTTGTCTTTTTCTATTGCCGCTATAACAACAAATAGGTATTAAAAAATATATTTAAATACAAGGGGGCCTAGTCTCAACTCTCAATACATGATACAACGAACGTGATTTTTTGGCCTTTTTGTTCGATTTCAATAATGGTAACAAGTAGACACTTGAAACTTTTACCAAATCCTTGATTGAACGTGTACTTTCATAATTAATAATAATATTAAAATACTTAAAATAAAAATTTGAGGAGGGCGGAATACAAAAAAAAAAAACAGAACTTTTGGCCTATTTTTGCTCTATAATATAACGGTACGGAACCCTTCGTGCGGACAGTCCGACTCGCACTTGGCCGATTATTTTACTTTGTCCCGCTTTTGACTGAAGAATGAAGAAGAGAAAAAAAAGTTCCAAAGTCCCGACTTGGCACAAAAAAAGTCTGGCGCTGGCAACACTGTTCATACGTGGGAGAGCCATGCTTCGGCACGAATGGGCCGGCTCGACCGGATAAATACCGCGTTCTCACAGAAAACCGGCGTGAAACAGCGTTTCCGCTGTGTTTCGCCGAGTGAGTGAGTTTACCGGAGGGCGGAAGCCCAATCTCCTACCGGCTACCCTATTCCCTTCCCTAACTTTA
This sequence comes from Polyommatus icarus, assembly GCA_937595015.1. Taxonomy (NCBI): domain Eukaryota; kingdom Metazoa; phylum Arthropoda; class Insecta; order Lepidoptera; family Lycaenidae; genus Polyommatus; species Polyommatus icarus. The sequence goes on along the minus strand of OW569327.1, from coordinate 18,491,818 downwards.
TATTTTTTTCGTCTCTTCTCTTTTCAACTTTCGATAAACGAGGTTGCGACTTGCGAGTGTCATTTAGTATGAAATAAATTTTAATAGATAGGTATTATAATAGGTAAGTAAGTACACTATTATATTCTTTAAAAGGCTGTTCACCTTAAAATTTAATATAACTCAGCTGTTACATAAAATATTGGTGACGGGATATACTTAGATGGTCCTCCGAATTTCAATTATGAAACCTTTATCGCAGACCTTTTGATTAAATACCTAAGTACTTATTTAGCTCAAGTGCCTTTGTATAAATTATTATAAAAGATGAAAATATGTAAATTAAAGCTTTTACATAAGTCCCCTCACCAGTGGCAATCCCGCTAGGGGGCGCACTTCAAAATTTCGATACTGTGCGCAATCCCTTTCCGGGGCGATGGGTACCCTCACATGTTTAATGTGCAAACACAGCGATAAAACTTCTTTTGTCTTTGTCTATCCTATTAAAACGCGTCTAAGTAGAACAAGACAGCTAGCAAGCGTCATTTGAGTTCTCGGTAGACAAGGACGGAATGCGAAATCTCACTTCAAAAAACGGCCGCGACGAGTAAGGACAGCGAAGTTTAAAAGAGTGTTAAAAAGTTATAAAAACAGAGTTAATAGCTGAAAAGAACTGGGAAGTGCATATTATGTAAGTAATCTTTCAGTTTTTATTAGAATGAAGTGTGTGTTTAACAAATAGAAGTAAAAAAAAAGAGTTGAAACGGCAATCTAACCCGTGCATGGCCCTTACTCGCACAATGATTTTGACTTTTAAAGCATTAAATAACATATTTATGCAGTTCATATTACTTTACTGTAATGATAATTTAACGTAGTTTTGTTTAACTAAACTCTAACACTAATAAAACGTTCTTTAATTCTAAATAATGACGAAAACTAGTACCGTCCGATTAGAGCCCCGAATAGGGTTTTGTCACAGACAGGTGACATCCCGTATCGGGGGGCCTCACAGACGCCTCCTCTGAGTTTTAATGGCCGCTAGTAGAATGTTCGCATAACATGGAATAGCCGAATCATTTTGTTGTTGGAGTTCACTGTGAAAGTAGAAGCGCTGAAAGATCAAAATTTTTTTTCACTTTTGGATGGGGAAACTTGTGATGCTCATTCCCTTGCCCATACAAAAGTGAAAAAGAATTTCGTCTTTCAGCGCTGCTACTTTCACAGTGAACTCTCCACAAGGAACACGTACACACCCTAAAGTATTATCACTTAGTTTTGTTGATATTATTTAGATTTTGATTTATAAAATTCTCTTTTTTGTCTGCGATGGTCAAACGCTTGCAGAATGCATCCAAGTACTGGATGAAAAAGGTCTTATCCATACTAATCTTACACTCATTTATGAAAATTTTAGCATTTTTGCAAGTTTTCTTTTCATGCTTCTACTCAGTTTTCCTTTAATTCATGTAATTTGGAGGATTTTATTTCGTACTTTGTTAATTATAATTATAAGAAAATCAAACTTCTGTGGATAAAAGTTACTACTTATTTTGTAAATTGCATTAGTATCAAAGTAGGTTTTTTCATGAACAAAACAGATATCTTTTTGTGTAACTCCTACATATTATTTACTGAACCTACAATATTGATACTCTTGTACCACCCAGATAATAACCTTAATTTATTGTTTATGTAGTATTGTAACGCCTAGAGTATGAAATTACTTTAAGATATCATGTAATACACAGCCTACTTGAAGCTGTTTGAAAGGCAGCCTCCATTTTTGTTCTGTACTTAAATCTTTGATTTTATAAAATATTTGTATGAGAGTCATGACTTGAGTGATGTTATTTTGTAAGTAGTACTATAAGGTTATAAATAAATACTCTTGGCTCGCTACATAGTGGTTTATTATTAAATTATGACCCAAAATCTACTGAACATTTTGGTACCCAGTAATTATACCAGCTGTATAACATTATTGCCGTAAAATATAACATAAAAGTACTATTTTCTAGGTAGAAAATTTAATTAAAAAATGATTTAGATCCTTTTATGGGCTCCTGCAAGACCAAGGAACAAGAAATTGCAGTTTTAGTGTATGCTGGTCGTATAGGAACCTCGGACTGTGCGGAACCCCCCCCAGGGAGCCACAGATGTGCCAAAATCTGCCATTTTGCATGCCACTGGTGAGGGGATAAGTAATTTAACCATTAAATCCACAGACATTTATCAAGTTCTTATTTCTGTGATTAAATCTATAGGTAAGTACTTATATTTTGTAGGTAAGTACTTAATTTATTATTATTTCAAGATTAAATAAGTACCTACCTACCTACCTACTGTTTATTGCGTACTAGACCACTGACCAACTTTGCATTTTTTGTAAACAAAACTTTAAAACTCGGAAAAAATAAAAATAAAACATAATACTGTAAGTTGACTCATCTCATAAATATGTAGTACATTACGCACCTAGGGCAGGAAAATAAGAAATGTCTCAGATCACAATAATAATATTATGTATGTTGGCAGAGGCGAAGCCGAGGTCAACATACATAATAATATGTATTGTGATCTGAGGTTTTCTTATTTACTGCCCATGGTGCGTATACTATTTTTCTCATCGACGGAGGCGGAAAACGGCAACATCGATAAGCGCACGCGCAGCGGGAAGAAAGTTGACGCTTTCCGCCCGGAGGTGAGAAAATACTTTTGATCCCAGAAAGAGCAGATATGCCATTCGACAAACGATTTTCAGCACAACGATGAACATTTGACATTGAGTTTTTTTGACTACATTTGATTGACACATTACCAATATCAACGTTATTGTGTTATATTGCGTAGGTAGGTACATAGATGTCTTGTCAAAAACCTAAAGTAGCCAGTACATAATGTCCCAAAATTAAGTCCACTTGCACTACAGTGCAACGCAACTTGTAGGCGCGCCATGTCTGGAAAGTAGAAATCGCCCGCCATCATAAATTTGATACACCATTACTCCGTCAACACAGTGACGATGCTTTGTAGTGGGCCATCATGGTGAAGAGACACCTTAAAAAAATGACCATAAGTTATTATTAAAACTCACCAATATTTTGCAGGCACCATAGGCAGGCGCGACGTCTGCTGCGCGTTGGCGACCACACCCACAATCATATTCTCCGCGGTGAACAACTTCTTCGCTGATTCACCGCTGGTGAATCAGCTCAAGGGCATCATGGTAAGATTTAAAACTTCGATCGTGGGAATCGCAGACACATTAGATTTTCAATTCTTATGCGGCAGCTGGGTGCCGCTTGGGGATTGATGGGATGAGAAATATATTTACTAGCACCGCTACTATCCACACACTTCAGGAGTAAAAGTGCGAAGGCAATGCAAAGAGATATTATTTTCCTTCACTGGATTCAAAAACCTGTCGATACTAAAGCAGTTCTTGAGAGTTGCGACTGCTTTCAGCTTTGACTGTGCAAAACTAAAAAAGCTGCAAAGTTTAATAATAATGAGACATAAAGCTATTTTTACATCATTTTCTGAAATGAGTGGCTTTACGTCTGGAACTCTGGAACTCACAACGTTTGCACTTTGTAGTTTATCTGATGACCAAATGCAAAATTACCTAAGTAATATATTTACCTATGTGTAATGTGGATCAAAGTTTTTAAGTCACATGAAGGTTTTTATTTCAATTTTCAATGTATCGACGAGCCCTTAGAAGCAATTCTAGCAAACAATCACACTCAACCCAATTAAAGGTGAACGCAGATTTGGCCGCACCGCACGCACCGCAGTCGCCGCATTTCGAATTCTTCATATAAAGAATGTAGAAGTTGCGAAGACTGCGGCGCGGGTAGGTATGCGAGCTTGCCTATAACTTCATTATTCATATAAAGAATTCGAAATGCGGAGACTGCGGTGCGTGCGGTGCGGCCAAATCTGCGTTCACCTTTAAGGGCGTTCCGTCCGGAGATTCCGTAATTGACCGTATTTACAACCTTATAAACTCATAATCTAAAAGCTACAAAGTTATAATAAAAATCAGCAATAATCATCAGTATATCAACATTCCTTTTGTCGTTTTAAATTTTCTATTTTTGTTTCTTATACTCATGATATCAGCTTCCAAAGTAATACCAATTTGTTAAAATTCAAGCATATATTCAGCATCTCCTTAGGATTTACAAATTACTTTTATTTGAAACTCACGCCAATAGATCGACAATATCATAAACTACATATTCGCCGTTTTAAATTTTTTTTAGGACAATTTTGAACTAAGATAAGTAAAAATAATAGGGTTTTGGCGCGATCTCGGCAACGCGGCAAATGTATGGCCAAGGTCGTTTGCTCGGGGGACGGCCTTAACCAACGTCATTTTTTAATTTGTGTGTTCATGATTTTTATTTAATTATCCAGACTAGACAAACAAGTACGATAGATCCAGGCCCACCAGACGAAAACCGGAGGGAGATAAGAGGAGCTCCTGCAGTCAACCTCACCATGAGCCCGTCAGAGAGGTAGGTACTATACAAGACACTGTAGACAGTACTCTGTAGACTGTCACAGTCTAGGTCTACAGTCTACAGAGTACTTACTGTCTGATTTTTTTTAGATACTAACCGATAGACGTTGACATTCATCACAGTTTGTAAGTTGTAGGTAGGTAAATGGTAACAGTCATATCTCTTTCTTAACATAATCGTTAATTCCGTTTCCAAGAAAATTTAAACTTTAGGAGTTCAAACAGACAACAGTACACCATTTATGATTTAAGATTATTTTGTGTACAAGCACAGGGTGGAACGGATCAATTGGCTGGAGACTGAGTTACTGTAGTGAGTAGTCAATGCAACAGACTGCGTTTATTCCAATTTCCAAGTATTTCTGAGTGACATCATTTGGGTTGTTTTTGGATCTAATTTAAAACCGATACGGATACTGATCACGCTGATTGCGCGTCTAATAAAGATCGTTTTTCGTCACAACAATTTTATTATAATGTCAATTCTTAAGCTCGCATAACAAAGAATTTGTGAATAAGGTCTCATTGACTTCCTTTGATTGATTTGAACTCTGAGTTCTGATCAATAATGCCATTAGCGTTTGAAAATAAACCGTGTGGATTTTAAGATAAGGTGGTATTTCCAGCAGCCAGCTGCAGGAGCGGTCAATAACGCCCCCTCGGGCTCCACAAGACAGTTTCCTGAAGCCGGCCGGCTCCGCTATGGACAGGAAAGCTTCCATTGTGGACGAGAATACTGGAATCACCCGCACGCAGATGAAGGGTAATTGCTCCTATTGTGATGCATCCGAAAATAGATTTTGTATTGCTTGAATAAGACATTAGCGTATCAGTATTGGAAGTCAATAGTCAGTAGCGACGAATTCAGGATGCTTTATTTTAAATGTTTTTGACTGAAGGTTTTCGATTTTAGGAACATATAATATTATGATATAACTTTTAGAGATAAATATACATTCCCGCTCTTGAATATAACAATATAGTTTCTGATAAAATTCTGTAAAAATTACGTTAGCTGTTACTTATTCCTTTTCCCGATTTCAATAAAAGTTTACCTTCATAATCTTATCTTCTACTATTGGTGGCAATTAACAAAATCCTTTTCGCAGAGTTTCGCGAGGCGTTCCGTTTGTTCGACAAAGATGGTGACGGCACCATAACGAAGGAGGAGCTAGGCCGGGTGATGAGGAGCCTGGGGCAGTTCGCCAGGGTCGAGGAGCTCCAGGACATGCTGCAGGAGGTGGACAGTGACGGTGAGTGAAGAGTGCAGAGAATATAGAAATAGAGGGATGTATTCACGAGGGTAAGGAAGGTAACCCTGATGCAATTCAAACAACAAATTAGTTAGTAGTTACCTGTTACAGTTACAGCTTTCAGACATACCTAGGAAGTAGATAGCTTTGGTGAGTGTTGAGTATGAACCGTAGATAAAGCGGGAAACATCTAACAACCTTACTCGTAATACCAAAATACTATAAGTACGGATGAATTAACAGGCAGAAAAACCTATAGCGAATACGAAATTCTTTCCGCTTTTACAAACATACCACATGATTGTAGCGCTGTAGTCATTCCATCAGTTTTTTTTGTTTTGGCGTGTGGTTTGAAGAAGAAATAGATACCACGGCGGTCGCGGTATCGCAAGGAATGACTTCGCTAGAATGAAGAATCACTAAGGGCCGATTCACACCGGAATGGCAGAGGCGAGGCGAGCAGTTTCAGTGTCATATGATTTTAAACTTTATCTTCATTACTATAATACATAGTATCGCTTGAGAAATCTACGGCCGCCCGTGGACGCTCGTGGCATCTTGCGGCCGCCGGCGGCGTCGATTTTCTCAAGCGATACTATGTACATATTACAATAATGAAGATAAAGTTTAAAATCATAATATGACACTGTAACTGCTCGCCTCGCCTCTGCCATTCCGGTGTGAATCGGCCCTTAGTGCTTGCTGCTTTGATTTGTGTTTAGTAGGTCATAGCACCCGCGCCATGACCAACTCAATGAAGCATTCAATTAGAGCACATTCCACTGGTTTTTCCACCTCATGTTTTTTATCTTCTTTCAGCATAGCTCTTTAACAAAAATTATCTTTGTTCTCCGTATCGGCTTTGGAATTGGCCAGCCAACTCCCCTTTTAAGTTTTATTGAAACGAAATGTAACCTACGAGATGTGAAATAATATAAATTTATTTTTGGGACATACGATCTACTAGAATCTTCGATAAGGTTGCGAAATACGTAGGTACTACTAATATATTATATTCTGTGGAAATACTCGAATTACGATCATCTTTTCAAAAACGATATCCATAGCATATTGGTCCTAGCTTTTAAAGTCCGAACTTCGAATAACATCAAAAACTTCCGTCTGCGACGGTAATGGACAGATGCTCCTAATAGTCCTATTCTCAGTAAATTGCCTCAATAGGTCCGACGTAGTGGTCACGCGAAATGGCCTGACAATGGTATTTATTCTCCATTCATCATTTTCGATGTCCTTTTAAATTATTAGTTACTTTAGTAATGGCGCGGGCGTAATTTCACTAGTCGACAGAGTCCGAATGCGGGGTACGGACTACGGACTGCGGTAGATTTCTAAAACGCATGCCACGACCAATGAAAACGCGCCATTAGTAACTAACGGGGAGTCCCTGCAGCTGAGGTTTAACAATTACTGTTGTTATCTCGGCTGCAGGGACTCCCCGTATGCTGTAGACCCCGTACGAGTTAACGTGCGCCATAACTTCGGTAATGGTTCGGTATGAGTTATGAATTTATGATGTAAACTTTACATCATAAATTCATACAATTATTGTAAAGTATGTTCTAGGCCAGGGATGGCGAACCTTTTCGTATCAACGTGCCCTTTTCTGAAGAAATCTTCAGTTAAGTCATAAACGTGCCATTAAATATAATTTTTATTGTGATTCGATGCGTATTTCAAAATTTACCTAATTTAGTGCACACTACGCAAAAGGGATCCCCGTTATATAATAAATATAAGAGGGATCCCCTTTGCGTAGTGATTATATTATATGATTATATTACTTTCATTGTTGGTAAAATAATCATTTCGATACTAGTTTTGTGACAAGTGGCTCTGGCCTGGCTCTGGTACCTACTAACGAGTTACTCGGCATTGTGAAACATGTCGAAAGTGATACTCGCATTCAACTCACGTAGATTCTCCCGTTTGTTTAGAGGTACTCCTTAATTCTGTCTACTCTGCCAGTAGCGTGCCCTAAATTTTATGTCACGTGCCACTGATGGCACGCGTGCCATTGGTTCGCCATCCCTGTTCTAGGCAGTTTGAAACAGAAAAAAATTGCACAATTTTTAGGTTTTAAGTTTCTATAGTCATCACTCATCACCTACCTCCTCAATTTAATTAGGTTCGATTGGCAAAATAATAAATATGGATTTCGCTATAAAACGTTACGGAATGGAACGTTCCGTAAAGCCCAGAAGGATGATTAAATACCTATAGCTGTTGCAACAGGCGAAAATAATAATTAGACAATAACAACTGCTGTCAAACCCACGGTCAAACCTCTGTTAAATTGATCTCGCAGGCGCAGGATGCTTATATTCGCACTAGGGTTGCCAACATTTCTCCGGCGAAATATAGTATTTTTCAAAATAAACTATAAAAAATATAGTACACTTCTAAAAAATATAGTATTTTATGGAAAAAATAAAGAACTTTCAACTAAATATTTATGTATTATTTGTTTATATAAAAACAACATTTTTTGCACTTCTTGCATTTTTTAACAATGTTTTGTCTAAATTAAAAGTGTCCTCATAATATTATGCTTTATTACATTCAATTTTTAGATCCCTCGATTGCGGATTGTTGGAAATCTATTGTTATCGCGGTCGCATGCGACCGCTTGGGGCTTGAGGGATTCATGTAAATTATTAACCCCCGACAAAAAAGAGGGGTGTTATAATTTTGACGTGTTTATTAATAATGACTTATTAATGAGATACTACTTCTGTTTCTCTCTTCCCGCCATTTCAAATTCATAACCGAAAATACCCTTTCTGTGAATGCCGAAGTGGTGGGAATAGAGAGCAAGAATGAGATAATTTTAGTGTTGAAAATATAGTATTTTTGCGTACTATATAATAGTTCAACAGTATATAGTACGCGGGCTCGAAATATAGTACAATACTATATATTATAGTACGGTTGGCAACCCTAATTCGCACTGCCAATTGTCAGATCTTGAATCTCTGTTTAGCGACTAACTCACGCCAGCACGAGAACGATACGGCATCTAATTGCAAACCGCGACCCTCGACATCTTTTGAAAGTGGAAGCTAAGTTATAGTACCCTTCGGTGTGAGAATACTTAATTGGAATCCATCCACTGCATTCGAATTTTCGTTATTCGCAGGTGACGGCAACGTGAGTTTCGAGGAGTTCGTGAACATCCTGTCCAAGTCGATGTCTGGCGCCGGCGGCGGCACCAGCTCCGCGGAGCAAGAGGAGCGGGAGCTGCGCGACGCGTTCCGGGTGTTCGACAAACACAACCGCGGGTACATCTGCGCGTCCGACCTGCGCGCCGTGTTGCAGTGCCTCGGCGAGGACCTCAGCGAGGAGGAGAGTGAGTAGTTCCGGGTGTTCGACGAACACAACCGTGGAGTACTGGGTGTTCGTCGAACACAACCGCTTCTGACCCTCGCCTTAGACATCATTAGAGGCAAAGGAGTTTTTCAAAAATTCTTAAGTCTGTAGAGTTTAGTTAATTATAGTTTACCAGATGGTTTACCTACATGGTAGGTACAGATAGTTCCTAGATCTATCTGGTACCTAACTAAAATGCGAGACCAGTTATCAGACACGTCATGACAATTATAGCCTTTTATGCCGCATCCTTTTTCTTTGTGAACCTGTTTTTAATCAGAATTATTTTATTGCAGTTGAAGACATGATCAAAGAGGTGGACGCGGACGGCGACGGTCGAATCGACTTTTTGGGTAAGATCCCTTACACTCTCCTCGCGCACAAAATATATTTCTATCCTATTGGCTACTTTTAGTGGCGCTAAATTTTCGTGTGGAAAGAGACAAGTAGGAAATAGCAATACGTAGGGTAATGCTACTTGTCTCTTTCCTTGTTTATAGGCATTAGGTAGCGGATTCGGAAAAATAAACTCCACAGTTTTTTAAGTGGATAAGTGCTTACATGTTGGTTGTTTTCAGAGTTCGTGAGAGCACTTGGCGAGCCGGAAGACGCTTGTGATGATGAGGACGACGACGACTTGGCTGACGGCTCCGACCTGCTGCTCCAAAGACCAGTCGCTGCTAACTGAACCATCAAAATATCATCTTATCGCTTGCGCTTTTTGACATTGCTTAGGCGTTGTTTAAGATCTTTTTAAGTCGTCTTGCATATCAAGGTGTAGTAACCCAAGAGCTAGCGACAACCAGACATTCTGAGAAAATGTGAGCTTTATACTTTGTCGAAGGTTAGGTAGACCTTCAGAACCTCCTACTTGAGGCCGCGGTTAGCCCTCAACTCCATACTTGGTGGTTGTTCTCACCTCTAAAAAGGTAAACTTTCAGATTTTATAAAATGACGTCTGGCTGTCGCTGGCTCGTGGGTAATATAGGTAAGTAATTTTATGCCAATCTTGAAAGTTCTGGAAATTATTATCGAAATGACGAGACCAGGCCCAGAATTTCATACTTTGAATTATTTTATACATTGAGGTTTTAGGCTGGTTTTAGAATCACGCTGACTGCGCGCGCACCGTCGGCGCTGATGGCCCGAGATGTATGAAACTGTAGGAAGCGTTTTTGAATAACGCGTAGTGGTAAGCGCTGATATTTCATACATTTCGGTGTCGGCGCCGACGGTCAGCGAGCGGTCAGCGTGACTCTAAAACCAGCCTTATGCCTGGAATCTGGATTCACCACTTGGGCTTCATAAGCATATTGGCGCTTGAAAGGCAAAAAAAGGCGTCTGCAATTGGTGCAAAATTACTTCTACATCTTCTATCATTCAGCTAGAGTTTATCAGGAATTCTCTAACTTTTACTATTACTAGTCATATATTTTAGGGTTACCTACGGGTTAAAATATTTTCTTGGAGGTATTCGAAGTGATGTTAAAATGTGAATTGTTATCTTTACTGTCTATATTAAGGTATTTTCTATGATTGGTATCTCAATAGGGCTGATCACAATAGATCTGTGGGGCTGATAAAAATAATCTTTATTGTATTTAAAGTCGAAAGCTTACTAATTGACAAACGGTAAAGCAAAGTTCCTGATCAATTTTTCCATTAAAACAAAATTGATGCAGCTTCAATGTGGTTTTTATGCAGTCTCGAATTACTCGAATACAACTACAAAATGGTAATTATAATTATTAATTACATAGTATCATCATGTCGTCGTTTAACAGTTGAGGTATTTTTAATTGTGCGCGTGTTCACACCAAACCGACTGTGACTAGGTACTTGATAAAATCCGGACTGTCCTAACCTAAACTGTTTTATATTATAAAATAGCAAAATCGGTGTGACGATTAATGTATATTGCGACAGAAATTCAACAGGCGACTCACAGCAGACAGTGTGAAAACCTTTTTGCTTTTTTTTTTAATCTTAAAACTAACGAATACAATTATTTAACCTCGCAAAACCAATGTTGATCGGCGAGATACGCAATATAGCAATAAAATTAGCAACTTAGAAACATCGATTTACATTGTCTGTTGCATTGCTGTCGCAAGATACATAATCTGTCGGGTAACTGGTCAATGGCAGCCCTAGGCAATGGTTGTGACAATATTGAATTATAGCAGGATGTAGTGATTTGCCGTCTGAGTTGGTCTGAGCGGAGAATGTGAGGGAATAATAGCAATGAAGAGCACTCAACGATGTAACAAAAGCTAAATCAACTCTATGACTCTATGCTTTTAACGTCAGCTCACGGATGAACACTTAAGGGCATTCCCTACGGAGATTCCGTAATTTACCGTATTTAAAGCCTTATAAACTCATAATTTTAAAGTTACAAAGTTAAAAGAAAAATACAGCAATAATCTTCAGTATATAAACATTCCTTTCCCCGTTTTAAATTTTCTATTTTTGTTTATTATACTCATGATATCAGCTTCCAAAGTAAACCCAATTTGTTAAAATTCAAGCATAAATTCAGCATCTCCTTAGCATTTACAAATTACTTTTATTTGAAACTCACGCCAATAGATCGACAATATCATAAACTACATAATCCCCGTTTTAATTTTTTTTTAGGACAATTTTTGGGCATCCGTAATGGGTATGAAGACGGCATTTTTTTTTTTGAGTTCCCGGCATTGTTCTCATAGAAAAAGTTGTTCATTATGACGGGCTCATTTGATGGTTTCAAGGATAACGGTGTTCACACAAACACACTGTAGTTAGGTGAAACAAACTACTTTTTAAAAAACTTTTTAAAGACATCAATTATATCTTATTATCTACTTACTATTTAACTCACTTAGATGAATAAGTAGTTTTAAGTTATTTAATATGAATATATTTTAAATTTTTCTATACCAGGTTTATATTTACTAAACAGTTCGGCCTATTATCATTCATTGATCAAGTTTTCCGAAATTGTAAATAGGTATCTATTCATTTACTATCAAAATAACATTTTTAATATTAAGTAAATTGTTCTTCAAGTTAACTTTAATATTTTATTCTATACGATATTAACAATCTGTAATATTTAAAAAAAATCGAAAAAAAACTATATCGATTTATGCATATCGTATTTTTCAGATCTAAGACCAAAACTTATTAAATTCTAATATAACTGTCTACATCGAAATTGTGTTTTATTTTGATCCAGATTTCTAGCATAATATCAAGAATCTTGCGAAGAACGGCTATTCCGTACTTGAAATTATAGCTATGTGGCGCACTTGCCGGGTAGGCGTACTTTGCCACACATGCGAAAAGAAAGACAAATCTAAAATTACAAATTTTAATAACACATATTTACTTAAAACATTTGATCATCTATACATATAATAATACATTATAAACACATTACCACCCGATCAAACTATCTGTAATCCTACATTATATGTATAGTCCAAACGGCGAATGATGCAACCAAACTACATATTATAAATAACAAAATTTGTATAAAATTCTGTGCCTAGTCTTAATTTTGATTAAACAGATATTCAGGTAGTACCATTTACATTCACATTTAGAGATAAACTACGATAACATGGCGCGCCCCTCCAAAATTCCAAATGTTTGAAGTGCGTTGTCACGACGTTTGAAGTGCGTTGTCTTGCGCGGTCGCTAGTTACGACTTATGATTAGTTGACCAACAAATCTTGATAATAAGTGACATTAAGTGAAATATTACGAGACCTGGTTGATTGGTTGAATACTTACTAGGTACATACGTGGTACATACAAACTCTTTCATAAGGATGTGACTATTATTATTATTATTGAAACAGTAATTTGGAGGGGCGCGCCATGTTATCGTAGTTTATCTCTAGTACCATTTACATGACATTATGGATTTGGAACAATAGCCATAAATTGTAATAGATAATATTACGCATAGGTGGGAGTAGAGGGCGCTACTAACACATACAGTAAACAATTCGACCAAAACCCGACATGTTGCAAACGGCATATCAGAATATTAACACAAATGTTGTCAAACGTCGATCAAAGGGTCTCTTTGTTTAGTGTCACTGACCCAATGAGTTTCTAAAATACTAGAGTGGCAATGTCTTACAAACGATTCTCAGAAATGCGTAACCACTTGATAGCCCAAAAGACAATGTCACTCCATAATGTTATTATGTCATTATGTATGGCAGATATGCCTGCAGGCATCTTCAAAGTGGTGACGCGTTTCTGTCGTAGACTGCCAATCTAGTTACGTTAGTAACATACAATATCATTGCACTGACCTCCATTATACAAGTACGCTGGACCTATGAAACCCACCTGTTTTTTTGTGTCTATTTGAAGCGGAATCAGCGCCCCCAATGCGGGGGAAGAGAGCTAAATCTGACGTAACTTGCAAATGGCCGCTCTATCGCTATTGGTTGTAGAAACTAGTATTGGTTCCAAGTACTCCCACTACTGCTATCAGCGCCAATTTAGTTCTCTTCCCCCGCATTGGGGGCGCTGATTCCGCTTCAAATAGGCACAAAAAACAGCTGTCATTTTAAAGGGTATCAGCGTACTTGTATAATGGAGGTCAGTGTTTAGTGTATAATATGCTGGTGCTGCCGTCTAGCGGGAAAACATTACAGTAATATTCCTACTGAATAGCATCTGTATATACCCAAATTCACAATAAATAAATCCACTGATGAGATACTGCAATAACTTAATAATTAAGTAAGTACGTAGTTATACTGGGCAAAATTGCAAATAGTGAAGACACTAAGGGCCGCGCCACACCGGAATGGCAGCGGCGAGGTGAACATTTTCAGTGTCATATTATGATATTTTTAAACTTTATCTTCATTATTGTGATACACAGTATCGCTTGAGAAATCGCGGCCGCCGACGGCCACGAGACACAATAATGAAGATAAAGTTTAAACATTACAATAATGAAGATAAACTTTAAAACCATATGACACTGAAAGTGCTCGCCTCGCCGCTGGAATGGCAGGTTTGGCGCGTCCCTAATGTGTGTGAATAAACAGGTAAAACATGAAATATAGAAAAAAAATCTGCTATTTAGCGGCTGCTTCTTATTATTTTTGAATAAAACAACATGACGTTATTAAAGTTATGTTTTCTACCCTGTTTTCATCTCCACGGTATACAATTGCACCTAGCATGTATTTGAAAACTTGAAATAAATATATTTTTAAATGCAATTATCTTCATCGAAAATAATATTTGAGACATTTGGTCTAATTCATTTTAGTTTCAAAATATTAAACACCAAATTTAAGCATGAAATCTAAATAATAAGAAGGTGCACAAGACTATAACTGTAAACTTATACATATTTAGAATATTATAGCTGGTTTACATTATTTTAATTGAGTAATCCATTTTGGATTGGATTACTGGATTGGTATAATTGGAATTTAAAAAATATTATGAGTTTACCACTTTATTTCTGTAATATTTGAAAGTTAGTCAGGTCATATTTATTACACAGGTATAATAATATCTGGAATCAGGCTTTATAATACTTAAGGCCTGTTTCGCCACTTTCTGCTAAAGTGCCGAATTGGCTATTCACAACTTTTTTGACACATTCTCCAAACTTGATCTGTCAAGTTAATTGGTGGATAGCCTATTCGTCATTTATCAGGAAGTGGTGAAACAGGCCCTTAATGTAATCATATTGCTTTGTCAGTCTACTCTACTTTTATTTAAGTAAGTATATATTAAAAGGCACTAATCCTATTATAGTCTATTGATATCAGAATACTTATACTTGGCAATGCTCTTTTTACAGTTAACTTTTTAAAAGTTATCATGAATTTCGTCTAACTTTTTTATAACTGTAGCAGCTGAGTAGCTAAAAGTAACCTTATAGACTTAGCATACACGAAACAAACCGCCTTATCGAATAATCATTAAGCCGCCAGTCCATCGCGGCGCACGGAGAGACTACGCACGTGCGTCAAGCTTCGCTTTACAAGAAAATATATGTGACTGTGTCCACTGCAACCCACGGACACACTACGCACGAATTGACGTAGTCAAAGTAATAAAAACGTGCGCCGCGTGGCCATGCACAGCGTGCGCCGCGGTGGAATAACGGCTTAACAGTAAGTAAACTATATAGTGTATATCTTATAATTTTAATTATGAAGGAACATTTGCAAATGGGTGCGTGGTTATAATTATTCGTTGTCCAGACAACTTTGGTTATACAATTTTTGAAAACACCTATTACCTATATTCGTTTTTAAATTTTAATGTAACAGTCTCAACAAATATAAATAATAATAATTGTAGCATCAAATATCCCGAAATATTTTTATTACATAGAAAAGACAAATAACTATACAAACAAATCACAACAATGACACATGACGTTTATACGCTGTACACACACACACACACGCAAAAACGCCGCAAAGAAGCTCTGCGTCGCTGGTAGTTCCCCTCTCATTCTAACTCAACTACCAAGAAAGAGATGGCTATACTCTTTGTTTTATTATCTACTAAATGAGTCAAATTTATTTGTCTTATAACAGAAATAGATATTTACATGGTTCAATTGGCTAAGTAAATTGTAAACTTGTTCGAAATATTGTATGATTCTCTAAAAATGGTAACAATACATTATTTACACTGTAGTAAATACTTTTTACTAATTTTATAGAAGCAACATTACTAGATAATACTGCAAATAGAATAAGTCTGAAAGAAGCTGTATATTTATTCAGTACATTACTTGCGACATCTGATAAAATATTTTTTGTGGCAGTGTAGTTTTTTTTGTGTGGTAGTGTAGAGATAAACTACGATAACCTGGCCCGCCCCTCTAAAATTCAAAACGTTTGAAGTGCGTTGTCTTGGGCGGTCGGCTAGTGATGATTAGTTGACCAACAAATCTTGGTAATAACTAATAAGTGAAGTATTACGAGTAGGAGTTGATTGGTTGAATTCTCGCCACACAAGCTCTTTCATAAGGATGCGACTACACACATTGAAACTGTAATTTGGAGGTGCGCGCCATGTTATCGTAGTTTATCTCTAATAAGACGTTTTAAAAAATGTAAGGATAATAACAAGCTAGACAACTCACAAAAAACCTAGTAAGTATCAGATTACCTCTTGAAATGTTGTTTATTGTTAAAGAAAGATATACTTAATATATCTTGTTCTTCAAAACTATAAAATATATTATGTTTAGTATAAACTTCATTCTATTTGCAATACATTCAATAATTGGTTAAACGTTAACTTTAATTTTATTACAGTGTATCAAATCAGTGTTAATAGTGATCATTCTTTTAGATGAAAACATTCATAACATTTGTAATTCTTATTTCCTAATGTTTCACCAGACTCTTAGGCCGTATTTTCACTGACGCGGAGCGGGGCGGAGAGGATCTTAGCGGTGCCGAATTGACCAATCACCATGCTCGAAATCTTTGCTCCGCTTTGCTGTCATTCCGCTAGAATAGCACGATTGGTCAATTCGGGCACCGCTAAGGGCTCATTTTCATTAGTCATTAACTCGTGTGGTATACAGCATTCGGGGAGTCTATGACAACTAATGGCGCATTTTGATTGGTCGAGGCATGCATTTTAGAAATCTCCCGCACCCCGCATGCGGACCCTATCGACCAGTGAAAATACGCCCTAAGCTCCTCTCCGCTCCGCGTCAGTGGAAAGACGGCCTTAAGTGTGCATGTCAAAAACACAAACGTCTAAAAGAAGTAGTAAATTGTTTACCTATTTATATATTAGCGACTACTGATGTACTGGGGATCCATGTGTCCGGTGTCACCGAGTAATCGCAGCACAACATTTCCGTTAGGCAGTATAGATATCCAGGTTATTGAGCCGTGGTTCAGAGACATCCGTAGCCAGGCCTCGGGGGGGAACTGCAGAGCTCTGAAATTGTAAAATGGATAATTAATGTTTGTACTGCTGCACGCGGAAATTTTCTATATATTCGAGAGAGCAGTGATTTCTGAAGTATGAAAAGTTACAAATAACGTGTGTCTTATTCTGAAAATGATGGTTTACTCATTTACACAAATACTTTTGTTTTGATTGGCAGTATTGTATCTTCAAACACAAGTCACAACACTAACAAAGGGCTGGCATGCTATTGTACGGCAAAAGCCATAGAATTATAACTTTTAAAAGAGGCATTCCATACAATCGTCAGCGCGAAAATATGTCACCCTTGAAATCAGTGAGCTCACTCATCTGAAAGCAGTCAGCAGTGTGCCTTATGCCGCGACAGTCAGACGTGTAGGCAAATTCATTGTTTACCACGTTGTCTTTCGACATCGTTGGCAAAACCCCTTTATTTAAATAAAGATAAAAAGAAGCACTAACATTCCAAATCCTTACTAATATTATAAATGCGAAACTATGTCTGTCTGTCTGTTACCTCTTCACGCTCAAACCCCTGAACCGATTTTGCTGAAATTTGGCATGGAGATACCTTGAGTCCCGGGAAAGGACATAGAATACTTTTTATCCCGGAAAAATGTACGGTTCCCGCGCGATAAACTAATTTTGGCGCATCATCCAGTAAGTAATAACTATTATTATTTTAGGGCTGTTATCAACTGGCACTGGCGCCACGAATTCGCGGCGATCACTAGATGTATAATTTGGGTGCCGCGCCTTAATTTTGCCTCTAGTTCGTCAGTATAGTAAGAATTACTAAACTTTAACCCATCAATCCCCAAGTGGCACCTGGCTGTCGTATAACAGTTGTGTCTATCATTCCCACGATCGAGGTATTAATAAATAAAAATATTTGTGACTTACTTGCACACAAAGAAGCGTATAACATTTGCGTGGCAGACTAGTAGGGTGTAGGAGTCCGAGGTCTGATCCGGTGGTGCTCTGAAGAAGTAACGTCGGAACGCTGCCTCAATACGGGCACTGTCCTGGAAGAACTGCTGCACGGAGGAAACGCATTATTATTATAGGCACAAAACTTCAAATTGATAAAAACTTTAAAATTCTATGCATCTCATAAATTAACATATCTCAACAATTCATAAATTAACATTAAAATATTTTATTGAAGTAACTTATGTTTTACTAAAAAAACTTCAAGTGACAAGTTGTAATCTTTAAGACAATAATTTTTTCTAGACGTATCTTTGTTGTACAAATGCAAGTGTAGCGAAATGACTGTTTCACTATATTTATCATGCACATAAAGTTTTCCTTAAATAATCCTTGTCCTTTCTTAGGTCTAAGCATGTCTCATTACAAATTATTATTATTTTTAACAAAACATTAAAACCGACTTCCAAGGTAAAAACAATAATAACATTAATATGAACTAAAAAGTATTAAATAATTTTATACTATCTAATAGTGTCTTTTTCCGAATTCGGCTAAACCTCAACTATTTCTGTACTCAATCTTCATTATTTTGAAGTCGGTGCCAGTTCCAAATCACCGCTCAAGTTAATCACCGCTTATTAATATGTTCGGGGGTACTGGTGAGGGTAGTGGGGGTAGTGGGGATAGTAGCGGGGCTTGATAGGATATAAAAGGCGGTGTTTTGGCCGGCGGCGGCACTTGACGGACGTTGTTCGTAGAGTCCACATCCTGAGGATGCTCCGGTGTTGGAGCGAAACGCGCGTCGAGTGTGTAGTGGTGTTCAACCTTCATTTACTTAAAGGTGGAAGTGTATTTCGCGGAATATTGCTAAAATAATAATAAATTAAAATTTTAAGGTGTTATTATACAGTACATTATTATTATTATTAGTATATCCATACCTATGCCTTGTACTATTATCTATTCTGTGCCATGAGACATTGGTGGCCTTAACACTATGTGGTAATGATGATGATGACGATGATCATGATGATGATTATGATGATGAATATGAATTGCATAGTAGTTTATGCTTTCTGTTCTTAAAACAACGCCGAAACTCCCAAACGTGTATCTATAAGGAGTCAGGAGTTCTCTCAGCATCTTCGAAACCATGGTATACCTTGACCCAATATTTGACTTTTTGGTAGCGTATTCTTAGTACACTTCACATAAAACCAAAATCACCATATGTTTCCATATAAATTTCGAGGAGTTCCCTCGATTACTCATGGATCCCATCATCAGGTCACCACTTTTGTGAATATGGTACCAAATTGGAGTGAAACGTAATACAACAAAACAAAAATTTCGAAAATCGGTTCACAAACGGCGGAGAAATCGTTGAACATAACAAAAAAAAAATTATATATATATATATATATATATATATATATATATATATATATATATATATATATCCACAGCCGAACATATAAAACCTCCTCGTTTTTTGGAAGTCGGTTAAAAATGTTATCTAAAAGGTTCTGCCTGCCAGATAGTGTGTCTGTCCTATAAAATTCAATACTCTGAACACTCTTATGTGACAGTTTTGCCGATGTGCTATTGCTATCATAGACACCTACTCCTAAAGTATATTTTAATCAATTTTATATAATTTTAATCTTCCTGACTAACATATCCAACATATACTCATTAATGGTTTTTGGTGGAATAAATAAACAAGAAGTATAATAAAAGTATAAATAAATAAAAATAAAAAAAACATCCACAAGCTATAAACACAATACTTACTCTAGGTTCGGGCCTCCAGTGCCCAACGGGGGGCTCTGGTGGCACTGGGGCTCCTTCTTCAATGAGCTGGCAGTGTTTAACATCGACAGTCTCCGGCAAATGTTTCAGTATGATGTCACCTGTCTCCTGAGCTCTCGTCATAGTTGATTTTATAATGTGGTCCCAGTTTAGATTCAACTGAGCTAATCTTTTCCCAGTTAAGTCAGCTTGTTTTTTACCTGTTGATTTTATGATAAAAGCAAATGAAACCAACCAAGTCAAAGACCATACATTGGTGCATTGACCATGTACCTAATACAGTGTGTTAGTGTAAACACCGTTGTCCTTGAAACCATCAAATAAGCCCATCAAAATGAACAACTTTTTCTATGAGAACAATGCTGGGAACTCAAAAAAAATCTGTCTTCATACCCATATGAATGCCCGGATCGGCAATTTGTATGGGTATGAAGACGGTTTTTTTTAAATTCCCGGCATTGTTCTCATAGAAAAAGTTGTTCATTTTGATGGGCTCATTTGATGGATTCAAAGACAACGGTGTTTACACTAACATCTTGTATAATTATTAATATCAATTTATGAGCAGCATTGGGTTGGGAACGATACTCTAGTGTGAAGGAATCACCATAGATCCTTATGGGTTGCAGTGATATCAGGGATACAGCAACCTTCCTTCTTTAACAAAAAAAATGTACCAAATGTATGGTCTCGGACTACGAGTGTTTCATACTAAATTACATAAAATATTAGTATTCAGCCTCATTTTTTTTGTCTGCGACAATTTTGTCTAGTTTTGGAAGTGTTTTATGATTATTTAAAATGTTAATCATGCAGAACTAGTCTCTGTGACATGCACCCACACTATTAATGAAATACCTAATTCATCAAGCCCCAAGCGGCCACATCCGGCCGCCGATGGGTTAATAAAGCCAACTTATGTGAATACATATTACAATAAATTGGTGAGTTGAGTTTAAATTATTATACAAGCAGTTATTGCTTGTACCATAAAAAAAATATGAAAAAAAAAATACCAAGTTCTGTTAATGTCTTATCCAAGTCTGTTTCACCTCCAGTGTTGTACTGGCCGTGTCTAACAAGTAAAACATGTCGCACAGCTTTGCTCTTGGCTTTTTCAAGCTTTTCATTGTATGTGTTTTGTTCTTCTGGACTAGACGTCTTTGGAGGCTTCACAATTGATTGTGGTTCACTACTGTAAAGTAAAAAAGTTTCATTTATTATTTTGTTACACATATTATAAAATAAACCTTATTGTCGTTTACATATCCAAAGTGCCATGTGTTATTAATACAAATGAGTTGTTTAGACCAAAAGTTTATAAGTATTTAGGTCAAAACATTAAAGTGATTAACATATGACTTTAACCTAAAATATTGGATTATTTATAAACTTACTGGTCCCAGTTTCTGTCCCATTTTACACTTGGCTTATAGTTTGTTGTCCATGCATTTTGCACATCAAACTTTTTCTGATTTTTACCAATTTGATAGTATGCAAGACTTCCTCCTACCGCTCCTAAACTGATAAGTGCTATTTTTTGGAATCTTGAAAGGGTAGCCATGTTATAGATAAGTTAAATATTATATTATTTGAAACATGTAACCTTGGAATGATGAAATAATTTAAAATACATGTAAACTTCCAGTTTATTTTCGTTTGAAATACAGTTGAACAACCTCAAAAAATCTTTTTCTTTTCCTATTTCATCCAAACCGCCATGAACAAGCTGATTGCTGAAAATCAAAATGTCAAAGTCACATCAAACTTTTTTTTTCTTGTTATGGCTCTCGGCTTTTAAACCATGGCCAGTGTCAAGTAAAGTTTTGGCGGGAAAAAAAAATTCCTACAAAATTTACAAAATTTTCAAGTTGTTTTTCCAGATTATCGTCAAGTCGAAAGTCTAGTCAAAGTCTAAAAAGTAGTCGGTAAAGCCAACGAGTCAAGTCAGTTGTTTTAGTAAAGTGGTAGACCCTTTACTAAAACTTTCGATGGAGTTTTGGAAAGAACACAAAATGGCACGTTTCTTGAAGTTGTATCACTTGCCCACACTTGTGCATGACAACGAATATTTAATGGTTAATATTCTACCAACATTACACATTAAAAACCGAAATAACACAATTTTAGGAAAATAATACAAAAACAAAACGTCACTCTTTCGTATTCCCGGCAAAACTCCCACATCAAACTTCAAAGGCATTTTGACTTTGCCTTTTTTTTTCATTTCACAGTCGTGTATTCGTTTCGTTTTTCAACAGTCGTAGGGTAAATGACTAGATAATGGACAGTGCCAGTCATTGGACAAACACAAAAATGGGGCATTTTCTTTTTTTTTAATTTATGAACGCAGAGGGTGGAAGTTAACTCCGTAAGGTCTAATGGAACCAAAATAAAACTAGGTGTGCCACAAGGGTCCATTTTAGGCCCTTTCCTTTTTCTCATCTATATTAGATTTACCTTATCTTGTTAAAGATAAGCATGAGATAGTACTTTTTGCTGATGACACTTCACTAATTTTTAATATGAAGAGGCGACAATTTAATTATGACGAGGTAAATAGTGCTCTCTCAAAAATAGTACATTGGTTTAATGCTAATAATTTGCTTTTGAACTGTAATAAAACTAAATGTTTAAAATTTATCTTGCCAAACGTTAGGCAAGTACAAACCAATGTACTACTAAATGATGAGAAAATGAAATTAGTAGACATCACCGTATTCCTAGGCATAACGCTGGATTGTAAGTTAGAATGGGGTCCACATAATATTGCAAAACTAGCAGATAAGCTTAGGTCTGCAGCATATGCTGTTAAAAAAAATCGTGAAATCACTGATGTAGAGACCGCGCGATTAGCTTGCTTTAGCTACTTTCATAGCATAATGTCTTACGGCATCCTCTTGTGGGGAAACGCGGCGGACATTAATACAATATTTGTGCTGCAGAAGCGAGCTATTCGTTCTATTTATAAGATATCGTCTTTTGAATCTCTAAGACAAAAATTTAAAGAAATAAGAATCTTTCTTTCGAATCTCTAAGACAAAAATTTAATTTCTGACCGTCGCATCTCAATACATTTTGGAAAATCTCTTATAATATGTTAGAAAGAACATAAATATTTTCAAAAAGAAAAGTGATTATTATAATGTAAATACTAGAAATAAGAACAAGTTAGCAATACCAATGTTCAGACTAGCCAAAGTAAGCTAATCCTTTAAAGGCCAATGTATACGCCTATACAATAAAATCCCAGAAAATGTTTAAAATCTACCTTTAAACAAATTTTAAAAAGCAGTTAAAGAACGTTTGTGTGCTAAACTATCTACCTAAATTACCTACTACCCAAATAACCTAAATTACCTACTCAATCATACTATAAATATAATTAATACATAAACATTAAAAATACTTACGCTATTCCATATACATAATTCACAAATTGTTGAGAATCAGTGTTGCAACACTAAATTATTAAAAATTGCCGCCAGAAAATGAAATACTTAAAGTGGGGAATGAGGATCTAATGTAGTGCAATGACGTATAAATATTAAATATTAGAAAAATAAATTCGTTATGTATTTTAAGAATAATTTATGATAAAAAAATCAAAATCTTTTATAAATGAATTTTTCATCTTGAGTTACAATTTCTCCGTTAGCCCAAATAACACTTGCGCCATTCCTTTCAAATAAAAAATTATTGAGATTATTATTAAGTGCATAGATATTAGATGATAGAACTTATGTATTTAAAAACTGAAAAATTATTATTTCTCCAATTTTATAATCGTCCCAGTTAGACGGTGTTGCAACATTTCAAATATTTACATTAGCCGGGCGCCTTTGCAATTAAAGAATCTATTTATTATGTACCTATAAATATTTAAAATTTAAACGACGAGTGAAATATTATACAGTAAAAAGATAAATTCCATAAATTATAATGTGTATAATTATATTTTTACATATTGCAATGCGGTACAGTTTTTCCGTTCGTCATTGGCTATGTCCTATAAGTGCATTCCTTAAAAAAAATGTCGTTACGTCAAGTTTAAACTTTGACGTTGGAGTTTGGCCCAGGTGGATGCAAGTTCCGAACAAAAAAAATTGGGTTCCAAATTTAAACGTAGCAACTGGACCCAATAACATAATCTGTGCTTGATCTGTGCAAGGTCGACTGTGATTGGCTGATAAAAAAGACCATAAAGAATATAAACTACATGAGAAAAAAGACGAAGAAGGAGTTTAAAACTCAAAGTTCGATTTTCATTTTGTGAAAATTATTTGTAGCAACTCATACAAAAATTGTAAATTATGTGGATTAATTATTGAAAAACGAAAGGTAAGCCATTGTAAAATCTAAATGTAACCGTAAATTGATAAATTGAAGCAAAACATAACTATGTCATACCATGTTTTAATACAAAGTTACATGTCGTAGTATTATTTGCATTATGCAATTTGTACATTAATTTACAACTTAAACTATATAATATGAAAAAGATATATTATTATTTCATAGAAAATATTATAATGTATATCAGTATGCAGTTAATTTGTAAAATGTTGAAATGTGTATATTGTTTTATTGTAATAATACATGAGGTTATATTAACTATACTTTAATAATTTATGTGAACTGTATAGAAATGTAGTAAATGAAAAATGTTTAATTAATTTCAGATTTTTAGGTCCCTATACTAGTTTGCTACATTTTAGTCTGCAAGCAATAGCTGTTAAGGAGATTTTAGGAGGAGAAGGAAGGTATGGGATTATGAGTGGTACGGCAACCAAGGAAAAATCCTCTGATCAAGTGAGGTTGTATGCAGCTGGCCTGAACCCGCGTGATAGATTTCAGCTGTCGTATACAGGGTGTAACAGAACAAAGTAATGATACTTAAGTGTGTTTATATAAAGGTGCGCGTCCACTGGATCGGAGAGAATCGGAATGAGGAAGAGGGAGAATCGGAGCGTAGGTACGCAGCGGACGGATTTGTTGCTTTGTATGTATGGTATGACTACTGTGAACTGCACTAGAAGTACTGGAACGTGATTCTGCGCCTGACAAATATATTATGATATTATGACGACACGACGCGCCATCTGCACCGTCGCGTACGTCCCGATTCCGACCTGGTGGACGCGCAGCTTTAATCCCCTCCCTATATAGAGTTTACTGTAGAAGCCAATCAAGTAGTTAGTAGAGTAGCATAGACAGCTATTCTATTATATTTATATAAATAAAACTTATAAAACTGTACTGTAATATTATAATACTGAATAATAGAAATCAACAAAAGCTTGTGGATTAAATCTGTTTTATTGTTTAATTTACCTTATTAGCCTATTTATTTAGCTATGTCAATAATTTTTAATGAAATAAAACATTTATTTGAGCTCATTTCTTTTTTATTTTATTTTTTAAATTTTTGGTATGTTTAGAGCGAAAGGTTTTGCACTTAAAAGTTTTAACTTCAGTTTCAAATTAAAAAAATAACGGATGTTAATTTTTTTTCTTCTAAGTCCGACCTCTTGTTACGTAGTATACAGTTTACATCCTCTTTGGTTTGGCCGGGAATACGTAAGAGTGACGTTTTGTTTTTGTATTATTTTCCTAAAATTGTGTTATTTCGGTTTTTAATGTGTAATGTTGGTAGAATATTAACCATTAAATATTCGTTGTCGTGCACAAATGTGGGCAAGTGATACAACTTCAAGAAACGTGCCATTTTGTGTTCCCTCCAAAACTCCATCGAAAGTTTTAGTAAAGGGTCTACCACTTTACTAAAACAACTGACTTGACTCGGTGACTTTACCGACTACTTTTTAGACTTTGACTACACTTTCGACTTGACGATAATCTGGAAAAACAACTTGAAAATTTTGTAAATTTTTTACGAATTTTTTTTTCCCGCCAAAACTTTACTTGACACTGTCCATGGTTTAAAAGCCGAGAGCCATAACAAGAAAAAAAAAACTTTGACGTTTCCTAATGTCACCTACATGCTCGTCTGACGTTTAAAAAATATTGATCCTTCATCCAAGAAAAAATATAATCAATTCATAGATATTTTTTTTTGGTTTTTAATTCGTCCCAATCAGGACAGGCAAAGGGAACAAAGCCCATACAGCCATGTCTTTTGTAGTACGTTTTCATGTATCGTCAAGTCTAAAGTCTAGTCAAAGTCTAAGTAAAAGTCAATACAGTCAAGGAGTCAAGTCGGTCGATTCTTTTTTCTTTTTCTTCTTTTTTGGCAACTTGACACAAAGGATGTGTATGTTGTGCCACAGACAAGGTAAAAAGGTAAGGAATATGGCGGGAAAACCATAATATTATTCCTCCTATTATATTTTTCATCATCGTTTTCATGTATCGTCAGGTCTAAAGTCTAAGTAAAAGTCAATACAGTCAAGGAGTCAAGTCGGTCGATTCAGTAAAGTGGTAGACGCTTTACTGAAACTTTCGATGGAGTTTTGGAGGGAACACAAAATAGCACGTTTCTGGATATTACATCACTTTTCTACACTTGTGCATGAACACGAATATCTAATGGTTAATATTCTACCAATATTACACATTAAAACCCCAGCTAACACAATTTTAGGAAAATAATGCAAAACACAGCAGCACTCTTTCAGATGGCCGCCAAAAAACCGTCGGTCGATTCAGTAAAGTGGTAGACGCTTTACTGAAACTTACGATGGAGTTTTGGAGGGAACACAAAATAGCACGTTTCTGGATATTACATCACTTTCCTACACTTATGCATGAACACGAATATCTAATGGTTAATATTCTATCAATATTACACATTAAAAACCCAGCTAACACAATTTTTGGAAAATAATATAAAAACACAACAGCACTCTTTCACATGCCCGCCAAAACTCCTTCCCATTCATAGACAACCAAACTGGATAAATCCACAAAGAGTATATAATCACTACGTGTAAATCCAGTCAGAAAAATAATAAGTTGGCTGGCTTTTGCCTGGAGCAATGAGGGATTTTCTTAGCTTTTTAATTTAATTGTCAAACAGCTTCCATTTTAATAACTAGATGGCGTACGGGTAGACAACTATCGGTAATACCAGGGAATACCATCAATACTTGCTACAAAACTGGGCAAAAGAATATAAAACTTGATACATTTCAATTTGAAAAAGACGCAATAATATTCCAATGAATAGGATAATAGAGTTATTAAAACGATGTTTTAGTTAAAACTCACGGAAGAAATAGCCCTGTTTACTGATATTCACACCAAATGTGACAGGAAATATACATTTTGATTTTGACAACATCTTACCTGCACTTGTGCAAGATAACGGATATTAAGTGGCAAACATTTTACCAATAATGAACATCAAAAACACAAATAACACAATTTGGGAAAAAATAATAAAAACCACGCCAACAATAAAAAGTAGAAGAAGTTTTGAAAGTGACATGCCCGCCAAAACTCTCTGTCAGTTGTCAGTTTTCAGTTTGACAATTTGCGTGTTCCTAAACTGTTACCAGTATACTGGCCTAATCGCTTAGGCCAATGATGGCTTAGATTTAAGATATTTTGATTAACGTCACACTTGACAGTACACTGATATTTTTTGAAACACTGTCAGTGATGCCAACCTGCAGATTATTTTAGATGGGTGGGGAACCAATAGAAAATCTAGAAGTGTCTACCGTCGCGCCGTCTGGTGGAGATTTAAAAAAGAAAACTTCCCATTCACTTTCCGTGAGTGGTCATAATAACCCAACTGCACGTATAAAAAGAATATAATGTCCAACATATCTTGCGCGAAATGCAAAAGTGCAACACAAAGTTGACGTTTGCCGCAAATATCTTTAAATTTTGCTAATTCTTTTTTATTGTGATTTTTAAGACTGATTATACTATTGCCGACTTGTGCCTACTTAATGGTAGAAAAAAACTATGATTTTTTGAGAAACTATGAATTCGGTTTTTGCCGGGTATACGAAAGAGTGACGTTTTGTTTTTGTATTATTTTCCTAAAATTGTGTTATTTCGGTTTTTAATGTGTAATGTTGGTAGAATATTAACCATTAAATATTCGTTGTCGTGCACAAGTGTGGGCAAGTGATACAACTTCAAGAAACGTGCCATTTTGTGTTCCCTCCAAAACTCCATCGAAAGTTTTAGTAAAGGGTCTACCACTTTACTAAAACAACTGACTTGACTCGTTGACTTTACCGACTACTTCTTAGACTTTGACTAGACTTTCGACTTGACGATAATCTTGAAAAACAACTTGAAAATTTTGTAAATTTTTTACGAAAATTTTTTTCTCCCGCCAAAACTTTACTTGACACTGGCCATGGTTTACAAGCCGAGAGCCATAACAAGAAAAAAAAAAACTATGAATTCATAAGATTTGTTCCTTTAAACAGTAGTTTAAACAGAAGGCAGTCATTTTTGTGGGGTCTTAATTGAGAATTTTGTAATTTCAGTTTAATAATATTAAAAAAAATTGTAAGTATAAAAACAATGCATTTTATTTATACACATAATATTATATACCTTTTAAATATCTAAATAAATTGTAGATACTTTAACTGTAAAGTAATAAAAATCGCGTATGGTTATCTTTCGTGTAAGGTAAAATATGGTTATCTTTCTAGGGTTAATGTCGGCAGCGTTTCCCCATAAAAGGATTCCATATGACATTCTACTAGAAGATCCTCAGAAATTTCTCTGATTTTTTTGACTGCACATGCCTCAGAACTGAGTCTACCTGCAAGATTAACAATATGAGGACCCCACTGTAATTTACTATCAAGTGTTATACCTAAGAATACAGTGGTGTCTACCAAATTCATCTTCTCATCATTCAATAGTACATTGTTTTGGACTTGCCTAACATTGGGCAAAGTGAACTTTACACATTTAGTTTTACTGGAATTTAAAAGTAAGTTATTAGCATTAAACCAATGTACTATTTTTGAGAGAGCACCGTTTACCTCGTCGTAATTTGACTGTTGTCGCTTCACTTTAAAAATAAGTGAAGTGTCATCAGCAAAAAGCATTATCATTTTCCTTAACAAGGTAAGGTAAGTCAATTAAGGTAATTAATATAGATGAGAAAAAGAAATGGGCCTAAAATAGATCCCTGTGGGACACCTAATTCTATTTTAGTTCCATTGGACCTGTTACCGTTTACTTCAACCCTTTGAGTCCTGTTTATAAGGTAAGAAGTCAAGAGGCTAAGAGCTGAGTGCTTCATGCCATAGTGGCGCAATTTTCTGATCAATGTAGCATGATCTACGCAATCGAAGGCTTTGGAGAGGTCGCAAAAGACACCTAGAGCGTCCTGAGACTCCTCCCAAGCTTGAAATATACTACAAAGAAGACCTATACCAGCATCCGTTGTGGATCGACCCTTAGTAAATCCGTATTGATTGTCATGTAATAAATTGTTTGAATTAAAATGTACCAATAATTGTTTTAAAATTATTTTTTCAATAATTTTACTAAGAGTTGGTAAAATTGATATAGGCCTATATTTGTTGGATCAGATTTAATTCCCGCTTTAAATAATGGTACAATCTTACTGTGCATCATTAAGTCAGGAAAAACACTATTCTCATAGGAAAAATATTTAATACTTTTTAGTTCATATTATAAGGTTGTTATTATTGTTTTTACTTTGGCAGTCGGTTTTAATTTTTTGTTAAAAATAATTAAACTGACTAAGTCGGTATTTTTATTTTATTTTCTGACAATTTCCGATAACGCCGATTTTTGGTAGTAACTAGTAACACAATAAAAATATCACCATAATATCACACTGTTTTTATTACTTTATTTTTATATTATATTGCGAATAAACTCATTTTATCTAGGACAAATGCGTAGCCTGTAACCGTCTTCAAAATGTACAGATATTGCATATCTCAGCTTCAAGTCTTCAAGTCTGCCATCCGCCTCTAGCTTAACTTTTAGCAAAACCTTTACTACCAAAGTTTTTACGAGTGCTGTTGCAAAGGTGCGACCTTAAATATTATAAAGGGAGTTATTATAGTTTACTGTTTTTGAATTATTTAAAATAAGTAGGTACCTATTCAAATATAATAAATAATAGCACTACAAACCTAAACAATCCATTGGTCCTAAACTAAAAGGCAAATAAGCTTCTGGGTTTCGTTTGCTTATGTTCTCAGGCATAAACCTTCCGGGATCAAATTTGTTTGGTTCTTCCCAAAATTCGGGATCTCGGTGGATCGAGTGTATTGGAATGACTACTGATGTTCCAACGGGTAGTGTAATTTTACCTGCAAGGAAAATATTCATATTAGTACTAAAATATTTTTAGAACATCCTTCATACCTACTACAAATATCACAAACCATCATCAATAGTTACTTCCTCGCTAACACGTCGTTGTATTACTGGTGCGATCGGCAAATATCTAATTGCCTCTTTAAACACCATGTCCAGAAAATGTAACTTCTTAATTTGTTCTTCTGTTACAACTTGGTCATTGGATTCTAGTACTTCATTAATTTCATTTACGACTTTCTCCTTAAAAGAAACAAATTGATGAGAAGCTATTTTTGTTATTATAATATTTTTGTTAAGAGGCCGGGTGCCATCGAAATTCTCAAACATGTTAAATATTTTCGTATAAGAAAATGATTTTGGTATTACGTAGGTATGTATGAGAATTTCGATGGCACCCGGCCCCTTAAGTGCTCTTACTCACTTGCCATTCAGGAAGATGTGCCAATGCCAATAGTACTGCACACGTTATCTTTGCTGAAGCTTCTTGGCTCTAAGAAAAGACATTAAAATTACAACTACACATTTTTATTCTTTAAGCGACCACGACATTTTAATATTATACATATAAGAACTTACAGTCGTAAAAATAGAAAAAGTCTCTAAAATCAAATTATCATCCATTTCTCGTATCGTTAACCACTTATCAACAGCATTCGTCATCTCATTTTCTGTAGACTCTCCTTTTAAACGTTTTTTTCGTTCCAAAACGTCTAGAATCATTGCATGAACCATTTTTAAGTAATTTTTCTCCACTTTTTTTCCAAAAATCCAGTAACAAAATGGGATTTGTAGCCACCATTCGGTTATTTGGCGACAAGTCTGATGGTATACCCTGGAAATTACGCAACAATTATTATTTAACAACTATGTTTTATACTAAATGGTGCTGTTATTATTGTTTTAATACAATATTTCCCACAATTTTACGGTGCGCATTTTCTTTTTTGCGCAGAAACCGTAATTATTTATTATAAAAAATACTATTTCTTAGGACTTGGGATATTGATTTATTCATTCAAAAAAAATATTTAAGGGGATGCTTATACCAACAAATAAAAATCGGTTAAATCGCGAAGGAAACAGACACAATTCTGTATTAATAAACCAATTGAGAAACTTTAGAAAATATTAGATACTTATTTATAAAAAAATGTAGTAAAATGTCTATTTCTATAAACACATAATGTACCTTTCAGTTTCAGTCATAATTTCCGTTAAATATTTAAGATTGAGGCTGTCTTCTTTAGGAAGTCCCATTAGCGTCTCTGTAATAAGATTTTATAGAATTTTCTTAACTTTAAAAAAAAAAGCTTTTGTGTTAAAGTTTAGTTAAATTATCTCTACGATATATTTAAAGGCATTGGTATTTAAATTACTTACGACAAACACTTTGTGTTGTAGCAATGACAACATCAGAGAAAACATCGAAAGTTACTTTCGGATCCTTTTGAAGCAGACTATTGGCTAACTCTTCGCCCTCTTTATTAAATACAAAACTATATGTTTGTACAGACTTTTTGTTATATGAAGGCGTTACTATTTTCCTATGTGCTCGCCACAATGGTCCTGAAATAGATTTTTATTTATACGACCGATCTTTTTGACGATATGATATCGGACATAACTTAGACGTTGAAAAAGTGCTTTAGGTAATCTACAAGTCATAGTTGTAGATTACCTAAAGCACAAAACAACTAATAATAAATAATAATTATAATATCAAAATACACACCTCCAGAAAGGATTCCTTCTCCCACATAGGTCGCTATATAACGGTAAAAAGGTCCTTTTTCATTTATTTTATTACTAGTGAGAAGAAACTAGAAAAAAAAATCTGAGCTTTACTTAGAGAAAATCCTAGAATACCTAATTATCCTTTCTTGAAATAGCTTAGGTTAGGTCCACAAATTACGTAAGGTTTTTATTTTTATTTTTGACCCCCTCTCTGGTGAGATTTCGTGAGATTTTATTCAACCCCCTCCAAATCTCACATGAGATTTTTCAAAATGTGGGTTTCTGACGTAAGCGTTTGGTTTGACAGACAGTAGATTTTTTTTTAAACGAATTTGTGAATGATCTTAATCGTATAATGATTACGGTTACGATTAAATCTGGATTAAATGGACCAAAATAGTATTATTTTGTTGAGAATAGTATTATTTTTGTTGAGAATAGTATTATTTTGTTGAGAAAAAAATTACGTGGGATTTGCCGAGAGTCGAGACCCCCCCCCCCCCCCCTCCCCCCTCTCCCCAACGTAAGATTATAGTCCGTCAAGAAAGTCAGAAAGTCATGACAGGCGGGAAAATATTTTCTAGACGTAATCACGCTTAAAAGGTGTATTTTTTTCTTTGTATTTTCACAAAGAACGCTAATTACATTTTAAATATTGTCACCTTGCACATTTTTATCTCGAATTAATGAAGTTCTCATATTTTATTTAATTAAAAAAAAATCCCGCCTGTCATGACTTTCTTGACGGACTAAAGATGAGATTTGACTTGACCCTTGACCCCCTTCCCCCCTAAACACTTCACGTAATTTGTGGACGCCCCCTTATTTGTCATTAGTGTTTTTAGGAAAAATTATAATAATTTATGACGACATCTACATATTTTTATATGAGTGGCCGTCATAAATATTGTCCTGAAAAATTAAAGCTTTATAACTAGGCGTAGCGATCAAAAGATCTAAAATCCCTCTTTTTAAAAGGGTATTCTTTAGATCTTAAAAATCTTGATCATTTTATAAGAGGCTGGTAAACTAAGTGCAACTTACTCTTACATCCGTTGGATTCTTAATACAAATGTTTAAGTCAAGACCAAACCAAAATTTAAGATAATTCCCATATTTATTGGTAAGATCGTTCATGTTTTTAAATGTTTCTGTAAGCATAAAACGCATTTTGTACCTACATATTTTTTACAGTAAGCTTTATGAAAAAAATAATAGAAAGTAACATACCGTCATTATTTGCGAACACCAGCTTAACATTGTCAATTAAAGGTATAGATCGTAATCTAGCATCTGGGCTAGATTTAATTGCACATTTCTTCAACAGTTGCTTGTACAACCAATAAAAAATTAACCCTACTAGAACGGCAGTGGCAAAATAGGTGAGAGTGAAAGAACTTTCAATCATGTTCGCTAAATAGTAGGTATTTTTGGTATTATTTATGATATTATAAAACGGAAAATATTAACTTAAACTTGCTTATTAACTTAAATTGCAAAGAAGGGAAATTGTTAATATAAGTACGTTACTTCACTATTGCCGGTTGACACTAATACAATGTTGCATTATGCTCTTACAATATAAGTACGTCTACATAACATATTATTAAATAAGTTGACAAGGCATAAATGATTGTAATTATTATTGGTAACATAAACTATTTTATACGCTATTTAGTCCGCAATTATCTCATATTCATTATCTATACTTACCTATATAAGTATTATAAAGCGGAAGAAATTGTTAATTATTATTGTTTGTTTGAACGCGCGAATCTCAGGAGTTACTGGACCGATTTGAAAAATTCTTTCAGTGTTAGATAGTCCATTTATCGAGAAAGGCTATAAGCTATATATTTTATCACGCTAAGACTAATAGGAGCGAAGAAATAGACGTGGAAGAAACGGGAAAATTATATGAAACTAGCTGTCCCGGTGAATTTCGTGTCACTTTAAAACCTTCCCTGGACTTCTACGAATATTATAAGACTAAAATCAGTCCAATCCGTTCAGCCGTTTTCGAGTTTTAGCGCGACTAACACATTTGAAAATCCATTTTTATATATATACTAGCTGTCCTGGTGAACTTCGTGTCACAAGTCACTTTAAAACCTTCCCTGGACTTCTACAAATATTTTAAGACCAAAATCAGCCCAATCAGTTCAGCCGTTTTCGAGTTTTAGCGCGACTAACACATTTGAAAAGAACTATTGGAGCAATTTTTATGTTATCTGGCAAACTTGAAGAATAGACCACGTGAAAGGACATAGGCAATTTTTTTGTGGAAAAATGTACGATTTCCGTGAAATTCCCAAAATTACACGGGCGAAGCCGCACACATGTGTTGCGCACATAACTGATGGTGAGCGCGGACGGAAGCCACGGAAGGCCTGTCATATTCTGAAGTTTCCCTGGCGCGGAAGCAGACGGTCGGGTTTTAGTGGGTAGAGCTGCGGCCACTTAGGGTCTACACAGACAGACTGCATTTCAACTGCAATCCAACTGCATAATAGACATTTATTCGACATAAAATTCACAGTACACTACAATAAAACAAAACACACAGACCTACAATAGAGCAAAGTCAACACAGCCAGTAGCCACTCTGACATTGGCAACTCACTGAGGCCGCCATAATTAAAGAAGAAGAAGAAGAACAATGAAGGAAAAAAAAGAAAAAGACAAACATAAGTAAATACTAAGCCTAACCACATAATATTATATCAGAAAAAGAGAAAAAACAAATTAAATACATAAAATAAAAATGAGGACACCTGAATTTAAATTTTAACGCAGGCGCAGGTGGCGGATAACGCTCATGTTTTACATTTTATCATGTACTGTATTTTTTTGTGGTGCGGCACGGATTGTGCTTCGATAATAATAGGGCAGTGTAGTGCGAAAAAAATTGTCGAATAGGATCCACTCAGGTATGTGATCATAGTACAGGATCCTATACCACGATCCCTGGTATTATGTGGACCCTCGTGCTTGCCAGGCGTTTGACAGTCTATATACAACACACAGCTAAGTCTACATAAACTAGATAAAAAAATAATTATAATACATAAACAATAAATTTGTGGGCCTTACCATCTCATCAGCCGTAGCGAGTCCCACATATCCCGGTAGTTTCTCCCCGACCTGTATGACATAATTGAAGATCAAACGAACTTACCTTAAGTGAAGTTCGATCACAATTATATGAGCGACTTAATTCTTAGCGATTTATGCTTACTTGTTGTATAGTGGCGCTCCCATGCGTCACCCTTGCACGTATTTTAGAGATATGTGAAAAAAAAATGTCACTCTGAAGTGTTACGCAGGTGGACGAAACTTTCCGAACAAAAAAAAATTGGGTTCCAAATTTAAACGTAGCTACTAAAGTAAATCGCATAATCTGTACAATTTTTAAGCACGGTCGACTGTGATTGGTTGATAAAAAAGACCATAGAGAATATAAACTACATGAGAAAAAAGAGGAAGATGAAGTTTAAAACTCAAGGTTCGAATTCCATTTTGTGAAAATTATTTATTACAAAAATACAAAAATTGTAAATTAAGTGGATTAATTATTGAAAAACGAAAGGTAAGCCATTGTAAAATGTAAATGTAACCGTAAATTGATAAATTGAAGCAAAACATAACGATATCATACCATGTTCTAATACAAAGTATGTCGTAGTATTATTTGCATAATTGTACAATAATTTAGAACTTAAACTATATTAATATGAAAAAGATAGATTATTATTTCATAGAAATTATTATAATGTATATCAGTATGCAGTTAATTTGGAAAATGATGAAATGTGTATCATGTGTATATTGTTTTATTGTAACAATACATAAGGGTATTAATTACTATACTTACTATAATTTATGTAAACTGTATGGAATATAAATGAAAAATGTTTCATTAATTTCAGATTTTTAGGTCCCTATACAGCTAGTTTGCAACATTTTAGTCTGCAAGCAATAGCTGTTAACTCGATCGCGGATTCTAGGAAATCTTTTGTTCTCGCGGTCGCATGCGACCGCTTGGGAACGAAAGCAGCAAAGAGATTCAATGCAAGGAGATTTTAGGAGAAGGAAGGTATGGGATTATGAGTGGTACGGCCACCAAGGAAAAATCCTCTGATCAAGTGAGGTGGTATGCAGCTGGCCTGAACCCGCGCCATAGATTTCAGCTGTCGTATACAGGGTGTAACAAAACAAAGTGTGTATGTATAAAGGTGCGATCCACTGGATCGGAATCGGAGCGCAGGTACGCAGTGGACGGATTTGTTGCTTTGTATGTATGGTACTGACTACTATGAACTGCACTAGAAGTACTGGAACATCATTCTGCGCCTGACAAGTATATGACGACACGTGGTGCCACCGTCCGCACCGTATGTCCCGATTCCAACCTGGTGGACGCGCAGCTTTAATCCCCTCCCTATATAGAGTTTACTGTATAAAGCGCTTATTCCACTTATCCTAGCTAGGTTCCTAGATCCTAAATCGTTTCCGATTTAGTCAAGACGTGGAACAACATTTAGAAGCTAGGATCCTAGCTAGGATCCTACCTAGGAACCTAGCTAGCCGCTAGGATAAGTGGAATAATGGCTTAAGCCAATCAAGTAGTTAGTAGAGTAGCATAGACAGCTATTCTATCATATTTATAAATAAAATACATAAAACTGTACTGTAATAATATTATAATATTTAATAATAGAAATCAACAAAAACTTGTGGATTAAATCTGTTTTATTGTTTAATTTACCTTATTAGCCTATTTATTTAGCCATGTACAATAATTTTTATTGAAATAAAACATTTATTTGAGCTCATTCCTTTTTATTTTTATTTTTTTTTAATTTTTGGTATGTTTAGAGTGAAAGGTTTTGCACTTAAAATTTTGTCGTTTAGTTTTAAATTAAAAAAATAACGAATGTTTATTTTTTTTCTTCTAAGTCCGACCTCTTGTTACGTAGTATACAGTTTACATCCTCTTTGCTCTGAAGTTTTTGTCGGGTATACGAAAGAGTGACGTTTTGTTTTTGTATTATTTTCCTAAAATTGTGTTATTTCGGTTTTTAATGTGTAATGTTGGTAGAATATTAACCATTAAATATTCGTTGTCGTGCACAAGTGTGGGCAAGTGATACAACTTCAAAAAACGTGCCATTTTGTGTTCACTCCAAAACTCCATCGAAAGTTTTAGTAAAGGGTCTACCACTTTACTAAAACAACTGACTTGACTCGTTGACTTTACCGAGTACTTTTTAGACTTTAACTAGACTTTTGACTTGACGATAATCTGAAAAAACAACTTGAAAATTTTGTAAATTTTTTACGAAATTTTTTTCTCCCGCCAAAACTTTACTTGACACTGGCCATGGTTTACAAGCCGAGAGCCATAACAAGAAAAAAAAATATATATACTAGTAATCTGTGCTCGAGCTACTCATTTTGTTTAGACAGTTTAGAGCCGCCTATTCTTTGTTTAGAGCAAATCATATATACTGTAGTATATAATACGTAGTGTCCCCTTAGTAGTCTGAGAGTATATACTAGTAATCTGTGCTCCCTAATCAAATTGTTGAAATTGGATTTCAAAGTTCAAATTTCAAACGATTTTCCAGTTTGAATTTGTTTTAAAATACGTCTCGATTTTCACGTATCAAAATTAAATTATTACGGATAATCTGTTACCATTTATAATATTCACTATTTTAATCTTATTGAGTGAATACCGTGTAGTTATTTAAAATAGTAAGTATTTTGTTATTATATTGAGTGAACATCTTGTACCAATAACAAACCGTCTTGAACCTATTCGCAATAATTTTTGGATAGAACAGGATAGAATGTAATGATATTATGATTTCACCATACAGATGCCGACCATACATACATTTACGCGAAGTGACAATGATATCTTGGAGGAACTGCTTCGCGTGTTTAGTTCTGGGAGAGGAACATCGAGGGAGCAGTGGTGTCTTCAAGCCGAGGTGTTGGTGGAGCCAGTCGGTTGGGTAGCTCTGTGGAAGCTATCCAAAATGTTCTGCAAGAAATTTGGTTTGTATTTTGTGATTTGTCACAACTCAATTTTATAAGACTCTTGAAAGATTTTTTGGTAGATATAAAAGTAGATTGCTATGACGTCATCGTCTTTATTGCAGCCTAGTTTCAAATTCCATTGGAGCAGTACTGTCATGCTATAGCCACAACTCTTGCTTTCAAAATAACCACAAAATTAATTTTTGACTTACTTGTGCAACACACATTTAAATTAGTCATTTTATATTTCAGAAGTGAGATTTCCTTGTGTGGCAGTCATATCTGTAACATCAGTTGATTTTGAGAACTTGTCGGCAAATGTGGATGTACTGAGTGTGCAGCACGAGGCGGTGTCACTACCTGAGGCAGTGACCGATGTTCCCCTCATCGAGCTGTGGCCGACTGTCAAACAGCAAGAGGAGTGTGTGAATGCTGCATCCACAGCCGAATTTATTGACTTATTAAGGTACTAAGATATTGACCATAACACCATTCTTATAAAATACGTCCTTTTCTGGGATTTATAGCATCTTTATACTAAACAAGCTGACCCGACAGACGTTGTCCTGTCTTAACGATGATTGATAATTAAAAATCATAAAAGTTTATTGTGCGGAAACCGTACATTTTCCGGGTCCAAAAGTATCCCTTGTCCTTTCCCGAAACTCAAAGTATCTCCATACCGAATTTCATAAAAATAGACTGAATAGTTTAGGTGAAAATCATAAAAGTTTATTGTGTGGGAACAATACATTTTCCGGGACCAAAAGTATCCCTTGTCCTTTCCCGAGACTCAAAGTATATTCTCCATACTAAAATTCATCAAAATCGATTGAATAGTTTACGCACAAATCAAAAAAGTATATTGTGTAGTAACCATACATTATTCTGGGACATAATGTATCCTATGTCCTTTTCCTGGTTCTAAGCTACCTCTCCACCAATTTTCAGCCAAATCGGTTTATCCGTTCTTGACATAAAAGTTTATTGTGTGGGAACCGTACATTTTATGGGACCAAAAGTATCCCTTGTCCTTTCCTAAGACTCAAAGTATCTCCATACCAAAATTCATCAAAATCGATTGAATAGTTTACGCTCAAATCATAAAAGTATATTGTGTAGTAACCATACATTTTTCTGGAACAAAATGTATCCTACATATGTCCTATTCCTGGTTCTAAGCTACCTCTCCACCAATTTTCAGCCAAATCAGTTCATCCGTTCTTGAGTTATAAGTGGCTTAACTAACACTACTTTATTTTTGGGTTACTGATTAAAAATGATTGGATACGTGTTTAAGCGTTCTTGAAAATTCTACCCCCAAGGGGGTGAAATAGGGGTTGAAAATTTAAATGAAAGTCTATATGAATATACTATGTTAACGCGGACGAGT
This sequence comes from Polyommatus icarus, assembly GCA_937595015.1. Taxonomy (NCBI): domain Eukaryota; kingdom Metazoa; phylum Arthropoda; class Insecta; order Lepidoptera; family Lycaenidae; genus Polyommatus; species Polyommatus icarus. The sequence goes on along the minus strand of OW569327.1, from coordinate 18,452,502 downwards.
CGCGGGGAACAGCTAGTTAGTTATAAATCTAATATAATATTTCTTACAATTTCAGATTTTTCTACCTCAACATATGGATGCCGTGGGATGACCAAGATGATAAAGTACTTCTGCCAAACACAATCCAAGACAGGATGAGCTTGTGGACAGAGCTCCACAATGGTACAATACCTAGTTCGGTGGCCAGATCCATTCTGCTCCTGCGAGACAGTGCAATCAACGCCAGTGACAAGTTGAAAGAACTAGACACATCTTTGTGTGAAGTTGATTTAACTGATGATGATGGTGAGACTGTCATTTTATTATTCTTATCAAAATCCATAATATATGTATATGCCAAAGTGTGTCTGTCTGCAATCTCCACTCTGCAGTGACAGATGCACCAGAAGTCTTTATGTTCAAAGACTGATTCTAGCTGTTGAGATACAGATAGGGGGCCCACATGCATGGATTGCTTAGGGCATCAAGTAGTCTTAATCCGTCACTGTTTGTCTGATGACGAAAGAGTTAACAGTCTTTCGTCATCACACCACTGAACCAATTTGCTAAAATTTGACATGGAGTTGCTTTGAATCCTGGGAAAGGTAATGAGCAATAAACAAATTTTGGCGCAACGCAGCATCCTCTAGAGTCTAGTATTACATATTTGCAAAACCCTGAACCACTGATTTTGAATAAGTATTTTTCAAAAAGTGGAAGTTTCCGTTTGGAAAAAATTTATATACTTTTAAAAATATGTGTATCTACTTTGAATATATTGTCTTAAGTTTCGTTTTCAGATTCCTTGTTGCCAGCAAATTATATATCCCAGTGTGCGGAAATGAATGCTCGCTTGGATTGTCTCATGTCAAAATGGACGCTGTACGAAAATCCACTCATAAGAAAACAGTATCTGGCTAAGATTGCAAACAAAATGGAAAATAGGAAAAAAAATGTTAATGTAAGATTATTGGTTAATTGATTACCACTTAGGACCAATTACACAGGTTTGGGTTTTAACCTAACCTTCAGAGGCGGTGCAAGGCGTGGGCGGTGTTGGCGACCGCCCACGGCCTCGCGGTCCTAGAGGCCTCGCGCCCCTTGGACCACTAGGCTTTTTTTAAAGGTTTTACGAGTTGTACGTGATACTCAAATATTCATAAATAAAAAGTTTTATAAATAAAACTTTAAGTACTTATCAAAAAATTATTTATCTCAATAAATCCGTTCTATAGCGTCATCCATCAGGGGGGCCTCGCATAATATATTTTAGGGGGCCTCACAAGATATATCTTGCCCACATAAAATTTTGGTCTTGCCCCGCCACTGCTAACCTTCCCTGGAATAAATTAACTTTCACGAATATGAATGAACAAGAATGTGATCAAGTCGCAATGACTTTAACCCATATCTTTGGAAGCAGGACAATCTTCAAAAATTTACAGATTATGTTATGTAGTTAAGATTTTGTCACACATGTACCATTACAGCTGTTGATTTTTTTAGGTTGTAGCACTATGGCAAGGTGGAGATAAAAAAGAGTTTGAAAGCATGTACAAATTCCTCCAATCTCATATCAGAGACAAGCAGGTTTTATCTATAATGGTGTCCGCAGAGGAAGGTCTTAGCTTGGAACCCGAGGAAGTTGTGATTTGCAGTAAAGAGCATGAGCTACCTGAAATGCCTTTGTCACATATATCTATTTACAGCTATAAAGGTATTTGACACACAACGTATAGGCCACACACACACAGACATAGATGAAGATAGATACCGCATGTCACTCCATTTGTATGAAAACGAATGTGTCACATTTTTCCTACCACTGTGATGTACCGATGATAAGAAACGTGTCCATTCTCAAGGCCAACGTTTCTATTTAAATTTCTACAGTTCACTACGGCACTTAGGCATTTTTAAAATTCTGATTTACGTCCGATTCCGATAGCAGACTTTCCGATAGCACTGCTCGTCGTTTGGGAACGCGATATGGCACGCGAAGTATGTACACATGCGGTATCTATATTGATCTATGTCTTTGGGTACACACAACTTCTGTCTTATCAGTTATCAGTTATCAGTAATTCACAGTCGTTCATCACACTCTTGAACTGACTGTTTTAGTTCAGATTTTGTAAGTTCAAGTATATAGGGTGCAATTAAACCTTCCTGCCAAATTTTTTCCAGGGCTTAGGTACCTATCATTAGGAGAGTCCATTTAACCAAAAAAAATTGGGTGTTAATTTTTTTCCAATGACATAATTTTATCCCATTTAAAATCGTTGCAGAATGGTCACTCGCGGCGCGGGGGAATGAGAGGGGGTGACGCGCGGCCGGCGCATCGTGTCCATGAATTGTAGTGTTGTTTTTTAGGATAACTTTCGGAAGCTATTTCTCAACATTTTAGTACTGAGTGACCATAAAAGAAAAAATACGTGTATTTATATAATATGTTTTTAACAAGGATCAATATTATATCAAAATTTGGCAGGAAGGTTTAATTGCACCATGTAGAGCGTAGAGTAATGTCAAGTAATATGGAGCCAGGGCCGGTTTTAGCAGTACCAGCGCCATGGGCGATATGTCTTTGGCGCCCAGGGTGCTGGTAGTGCTAAAGAAGGCGGCCCCCCTTTTGTTTGCGTTCGCACGCACCCTAACGCCGCTACTGGTGGAGCTAGCTGTAAAACCATATTACATTAAAGTGCTATTTCAGGTGCAACACTAAAAGCAGCAGACATGAGATCATGCTTGCTGATGTTAACGGAGAGTTGCAATATACGAGACATCACCCTAGACTGTGCCCAAGTCAACACAATCATAGTCATGAAAGCTGGCTCGCTACAGATGAAAAACTGCAAATTGTCTGACAACTCTAAAAGTTTTCAGGTACTTTTTAATAACTGAAATAAGTTAAAGCAGTGTTTTCAATACTTTATAGTGTAGGTTTATTTAATATTTTTTTAAATCTATGATTGATCATCAGAAAAGGCCACTATAAAATTTGTGTGGTAAATAAAATGATGTTGATTATCAAAATATTTTTTTTTGTGTTATTTATAAAGTTTTTGTTATATTTACTTTTTGTTCTTTTTTTTCAGAGCGATTTTGCACAAGGCATTGTTGCGATGGCTGGAGCTAAGTTAACGATAGAGGATTGTATATTTGAAAACTTCTATTCAGGAATAGTTGTACATAAAGGAGCTGAGGTAAGAGCCTGAATAATTTAAAAATGTAATTTCTTATTTAAAAAAAAACATAGTTAGGTAAATGACTAGTCATTGGACAGTACTAGCGTGGTACTAGTAATTGGACAGAGTACAAAAACACAATATTTATTATGGTTGCTTTAAAAACTACCTGTTTTTCTTTAAAATCAGGCGTTCTATTACTTTAGAAATAGGCAGTTTTTGAAGCAACCTTAATAAATATTATTGTGTTTTTCTGCTTTGTCCAATGACTAGTACTGTCCAATTTACTAGTCATTTACCTTATTTCGAATAATGTCACCAATGACCAAATCACACTATCACACTAATGTTATAAAGGCGAATTTGTGTGTATGTATATTTGTTACTTCTTCATGTCTAAACGGCTGGAGTGATTTTAATAGGTATGGAGTTAGTTGATATAGTTCTTGCAATCTACGAGTGCGCGTCGCCCTTAGTTGTGTGAGTGACCATATCTATGCACGCGTACATGGCTCGCTCGCTACTGACTGCTCCGTCGGGTACGCACACTAACGAAAATGTCTATTCACATTTCCAACTACAAATAAAGGCGACGCACACTCGTAGGTTGCAAGAACTATACCCTGGATTGAAACATGGACACAATTTATTTTCCCTAATAAACCACGGGTAACATCGCGGGGCAGAGCTAGTAATACATAATAGTATAAAGACACTATACTAAAAATAATATCTATGGACACTTCACACCATGTCAGTCTGGCTCCGTGCTAAGTACCTGAAGGACTTATGTCAAGGGTACCAGACTGCAGACAACGGAAATATATGTGTTTAATAATTTTATATTTAAGATTTTTATTATATTATGATACATGATACACATATTTAATACACATCCATGACTTCAGGATTCAGGAACTTTGAAAACTTATTGTTCCGTCGCGTCGCGTCGGCGGGATTCGAACCTGCGACCCCCGGCTTGAGCTTTCAACAGCCCACCAACTTAGTAACAGAGGTCGTCAAATGTTCATATTTTTTCAGGTAACTTTACGAAACTGTGTGATACAAAATTGTGGAGTTGGCATTCAAATGTACTCTGAATCTCACGTGAAACTGGACAACACCACTATAACTGGGTGCTCCGAGCAGAGTATACGATGCGAGTTCGACGTTAACGACACTACAGAGCATGAGTAAGTTGTATATTACTAGATGTTGCTAGCAACTCCGTTGCGCCTAAATTCGGTTATTGTGCAGAAACCGCACATTTTTATCGTCATGAAAATTAGTTTAGCATTTAAGAGCGGAAGAGGTGAAAACTTCTTTAGCGGCGTTGAGCACTTTTGTGGGATGGGTAAAAACTAAAAACCGTGAAACTCGCGCCAGATTCTTGAATGCTGATCGAAAAACCATAGAAAAAGCGTAAGACGGTTGGAGAGTAGTGTTTTGTGTCGAACTCGAACTCGAAAACTCGAAAACTTGAAAACTCGAAAACTCGAGAACTCGAACTCGAATTGTAAGGGATTCGATTACTTAATTAAAAAAAATCGATTTTTTTAAAAATTGATTTTCATAAAAAATGGATTAAAAAAAATGCACAACGTCAATAATCAAGTTTTCACTTCTGCTGGCACTCCCGGAGTGCAACCCGTCTTTTTTTTAATCATTGTATATTTATCTGATACTTAGCTAACGGAAAACACGATTCACTTATTTTGACTCGATAGTTTTATTTTTCGATTTTTTTGGGCTTTTCAACAAATATCTGTTACACTTATTGAGTTACTATCATTAAATAACTTGAACTACTACAAAAACACACTTAAAATAATAGCTAAAGGAAATATTAGTATTGTATTTAATTTTTAAGTAATCATCAAAAACATTTTTAGGATTTACTTTCGTGCTATAGTGCGGGAACCGTTGTTACGCGATATTGTTCACTATTAGCTGCAGCGTAAAGTACATTGTTCGGGAGCACGATTCATGGAATTATTGTATCACGATTGGAGGATAGCGTTGTATGTAGGCGGGGCTAGCGTTTTGACAGTAGGCTCTTAAACGTGAAGGTCTTAAAACAAGTAGGTACTGTGTATCCTGGGCCGTTTTTGGCTGGCTTCTTGTATAGAACTACAGACCTGCAATGATCTTTTGCAGTGGCGGCTTTAGGGGGTCGCCAAAAGGGCAATTGCCCGGGGCCTCATAAAGTGGCATTTTATTTGAATTTTTGGCGGTAAGGTCCCGGTGACGGCGGCGGGCGGCGGACAAAAGGCCAAAGGACCTCGCAAAGATCTGCCGAGTGCCGCATCACAAGGGGCAAGGTCGCCACTAGGGATTGCAATCCCGCAAAGCGGGATCCCGCGCCAAATATTGATCTGCTGGATCCCGCACCTAAAAAACGCGGATCCGCGGATCCCGCATGACCCATTTGCTTAATTTCTCGGGGAGCCCATATGATGAAAGCTTTGATAGTAGCGCTTTGTGCTGACAAATCCGATCAAAGGCCTTCGTAATGTCCAAACAAACAGCCAATACCTTTCCGACACAATCGCCTGAGCCCAACGATGAGTTACGTACGCCACGAGATCACCAGCCGAGCGACCCTTACGGAACCCGTACTGTTTGTCACTTAGTAATCCCTGTCCGATCAAGTATCGAAGGAGCTGGCTATTGATAATTGATTCCATTATATTATAAATTGGTTATAGCGATTGGTCTGTAATTGGAAGGATTTGAGCGTTCACCTTTTTTGGGGATCGGGTACACCAAGGCTTTCTTCCAGGAAGCCGGTACAATGCCAGAAGAACAGGAGAGCCGAAAAAGACGCGTTAACATCAGAGCCAACTCTGGAGCATACTTTTTTAATACAATAGGAGGGATTCCGTCAGGCCTACTCGACTTTTGGATATCAAGGGAACGAAGGGCTATTTGCACTGACCGCTGATGAAACCAAATATCCGACTTGACGCTCGTGCATCGAAGTATGGTCGGCGGTTTCTGTCCCCCGTCATCTCGGGTCAAGTTTGACGCAAAGAACTTACCCAGAAGATCGGATTTGTCTTTTGCGTCATGGGCCAACGATCCATTTTCGACTTGTAGGGTTGATAGGGTTGGCTTGAAGAAATTCCCTTCAATAGCTTTGACCAGAGACCAGAATGCTCGGGTTCTCGAAGGGTAGCGCTCGAGTCTCTCACCAATTCTATTGACGTGCTGTTTCTTTGCCCGAGTGATCTGTTTCTTGAGTACTTCATTTTATATGTGATGGTATTTAAATACCGAGCAGACACTGCATTGGCCGTGGATCGGTAAGCCTCTTGCTTCCGGCGAGAAGCTTTTTTGGAGGATGAACCAAACCAGGGACGAAATCTGCCACAAGTTGGCACTACAGAGGACGGAATGAAAAGCTTCATCCCTTGCATCACCACATAGGCAACGGAGTTAGCAGTGTTGTCGGGATCATCCGGCGACAAGCACAAGTGCCCCCAAGGATAGGATGCAAAAAACGACCTCATCCCATCCCAGTCCGCTCACTTGTAGTGCCACACACGACGGTATTTAATAGCACGCTGTCGCAAAAAACCGGTGGTAGGCATCATATAGACTTTCAGAAAATATTTGCAAAAATTTATTCTGAATAAAAAAAAAATTAGTTTGAGTTTGAATACCCTCGTAAGTGGCTCAGAACTCCTAATAAGGCAATGATCCGATGAACCAAGTGGTGCGGTCATGGATGCTAGGTAGTCATCACTCATCAGGATTTGAAGTCAGCAGAAGGTCTGAATAGGGAAGGATTTTGACCGTCAACATCTGGGATTCGCGAAGACGTAGCAACCAGTTGTGTTAAGTCGTTCGCAAGGGCAAAGTCACAAACAGATCTTCCCGCATGATCATTGTATCGCATGGAATTGAGCCAGTCGGCGTGGTACACGTTAAAGTCGCCAAGTATTATGATCGCTGCGGATGGGTTCTGCTGCTGCACTAAATCTGAAGCAGTTTGCAGGTGTTCAAAGAGTCAGTCCGTCTCGGGGTCACCACTATGAGACTTATATAGGCACGCATAAACAATTATTGAGGGTGGTCGTCGCAATAAATGCGGAGCCATAATGTTGAGAGGTCCCTGCCTTCAAGATTGCTAAGGCATAAAAAGCATTTTAATTTTAAGTAGATCTTAAAATTATAAAAATAAGACTAGAGTGATTACATAATTTCATTGTTATTTTGTTACAAAACAAATATTTTTATGGCATAACATGAGACATTTTTTGTTAATAAAGTTGATTTTTAATAAAACATAAACCTGCAGCTTGAATTTATTCAATTTTATAACATAAATTCAAATATGCGGGATCCCGCGGGATTGCGGGATTGAATAAGGTGCGGGATTGCAATCCCTAATCGCCACTGATCTTTTGCGTCAAAAGAGCCTTGTGGAACGCAGTACAAACCGCATTCCCCGTGTTCCATTTGATGTTAAAAACGCTCAAATGCCTCCTATTTTGAGCGTTTTCATAGTTTTTAATATCAAATGGAACGCGGGGATTGTGTGGTCACATAGCTTGCTGGTCGCGCGGCTTCCTCGCCCCGGTTCTCAATAAACTCGCTGAAAAAACATTTTCCTTTGTTTCAGTTCTGGACTGCAAGTTCTATCAAACTGTAAGATCGGCTCCGGGAATTTAAAACAGGAAGTGTATGTCGTCAACCAGGAGACTAACTTAATGTAGTAGATGTGGGGTCTACATATTCGCGTTAAGAAAATAATGTGTTAAAGGTTTTTATGGAGTTTGTCTTTGGGTTAGTTCGAAAACATTCCATTTTGTTTTTATACTAAATTCTAAACGACATAAAAATTCATAATATACAATTTCGAAATTGATGTGAAATTACGTGACTCGTTATTTTGATTATATAGTATAAAACATTATTTCCTTAACGAAAATTACTTCACCATTAATAAATAATTATTATTTAGTCTGAAAATGAATGCATACTAATATTATACGGCGTATTTCTTATTATTTGTTCCATGTGAAGAAAAATAATTATTTTTACTATATTCTCTGTTAAGACACAATTTAATATTTAAAATTAAATTGGACCAAATTAACATGTCGTTGTATTTATCTGGAATCTGGATCCGTATTAAGTAGATTGTAAGCATTTGTAGGTAATGGTGGTCTTAAGCTATGCGTCCACCGGATCGGAGCGTACGGTGCGGACGGAGCGTCGTAATTTATAATAATTTGTCAGGTGCAGAAATTACCATGAAGCATGTTGAGTACTGTGGCACTCATGGTAATCTTATATATGTCGTAGGATGATTTGATAAATCGAATCATCGCGAAAATTCTAGGGACTTCGCGAAAACACGGATAATTAGACAATGGTGATTACATTTTTCAAACTTACTGACAAAAGGTAGTGTTTTCGCGAAAACACGAGTTGCTTTAGTAACATTGCACATTGTTAACGCTGATTGGCTTGATCTTTCCCTATGTACCTATATTTGAGGTATTACACCATAGACTTGTAAAGGGTAAGAAATGACAATGCCTGTTCATAGGAACTTTACTTTTTATTTAACCTTTTTTTATATAAAAATATCTATCACACAAAAGTTACTTGTCACAAAATATAAACGCAACTACGATTACGCTACCTCTTTATACAGGATGCAATTTTTTTTTTTTTTTTTTTTTAAACATTTATTCAACACATACACATTACACCATATTATAACGGACATATCATTCACATGACACAAGTAGGTATGAAAAAAAAAGAGATAAGTAAGTAATAAAAAAAGTACAAAAAAAAACATAAAATTACAGTAACATAAGATTAAAAACATTAAAAAACATGCTTAAGTACAAAAAAAAAAAACATAAAGTAATGAAGTTTACAAGTTACAACTACTGAAAATAGCACATTTACAATGCGGTGCAATGCGAATGCCGCCGAAAAGGACCTCACTCAGGTGATGATCGCGGCATGGTTTCCTACACCGCGATCCCTGGTATTCTGTGAGGCCTTGCATGTTGTCAATCGCTCGACAGATGTACACTGACGTCAGTACAAACTAATCAGGAAGAACACAAATTATATTAAACTATAAATATATTATACACGTGATATTATTCATTGTATAGTCGGAACTCGGAAGTAAATAAAATAAATATTAAATACATAATAATTATTATAATGGCAAATTATAATAGTATCTAAGCAATAAAATCAAAATATTATATTATACTAATGATTTATTAATATTATATTACCCCTACACCTGAGTTTCACGCCACAACTGCAACATGATATTGTCACAAATCGTGATAATTATTATAATCGCTCAAAACAGCTGGCGCCGGGCTGTCGGTCGGTGACCTAGATCCTAGCGAGATAAGACAGGCCCGCGCGCCACACACTGCCAGGGAAGCCTACTTAGAGCAGACCTAACTCCTGCTCCTCACCCTGTTACTTTTTTGTTAATAATAAGTGAAGTTCGGTCAACCAGATTAAACATAGTGAGAGTGAGTCATGACTTGCGCACTGTGTACTGCGTAAATTGTGACTTCAGCGGGCTGGTAGGTGTAAAGTGAGTAGAAATTGTATACTTAAATAATATTGTTATTAATTAATATTGTATGTAATTCGCAGTGTTTGAATAAATAGATAATAGATACATATTATTATAATTTATAGCTAACAAGATGACAAGCGACGGTTATTGAAATATAAGTACATAATTAATGACTCCGGACGGAACACCATCCGGCAGACCATCAAAAGCACCACTCAATTAAACCTTCCGTCAATTTTTTTCCAGGGCTTAGGTATCATTAGGAAAGTCCATTTATCCAAAAAAATTGGGTGTTATTTTTTTTCAATAACATTTTATCCCATTTAAAATCGTTGCAGAACGGTCACTCTCACCGCGGGGGAATGAGAGGGGGTGACGCGGGAAGATGCGCGCGCGCGGGGGCACGTTATTCGTTCTTTAGTCCATTTAGGTTTCGTACATCCGTCCTGTCTATTAGCGTAAAACTTTCTTAGCTCTGTGTCGAATCTTTCTTTATCGGACATAACCTCAGAATTAGTTTCTGGTTCTGTTGAACTTTCAGCACTAATTTCACTTGTATCAGTCATTTTGTATATTTTACAGACACACTTTTAGATAACTTTTTGCACTATTTTTCAAATCCAACTGCAATTTTAATAAACACATTAAATATTATAAACCGCTCGCTTACAAAAACAACCACAAACAAAACAACGCGATCTGATTGGTTGAAGAGTTGACATTTAAAATGTTGTTGTGGGGCGCTTAAACCGACCAATCAGTGATTTTTTTCGATAATAACTAACGATTCATTTCGCAATCTTACTAAGGCGACTCGTGTTTTCGCGAAAACACTACCTTTTGTCAGTAAGTTTGAAAAATGTAATCACCATTGTCTAATTATCCGTGTTTTCGCGATGTCCCTAGGATTTTCGCGATAATTCGATTTATCAAATAATCCTACGACATGTTATATATAAAAATGGATTTCCAAATGTGTTAGTCGCGCTAAAACTCGAAAACGGCTGAACCGATTAGGCTGATTTCAGTCTTAAAATATTCGTAGAAGTCTGGGGAAGGTTTTAAACTGTTTTAAAGTGACACGAAGTTCACCGGGACAGCTAATTTCTACAATAAAAATCAATACAAAGCAACAAATCCGTCCGCTACGTACGCTCCGATTCCGATCCGGTGGACGCACACGTTTATAGCAGCCTATTCTTTGTTCACATTATTGAACATAATTTTGTAGTAGTATCATGATGTGATGAAATGAGCATTCAATTTTAGAGTAGATGAAAATATGTGTGCCTTAATAGAAATAACAAGCAACGTGCAGCCATCTCAAATAGCTTTAAATATGAAGTTAAACTTTTAGTTTTAAACTGAAAATATATTTTATAAATATATACGGTTAACATAATAAATAACTAAATAACTAAAATTACGCTTTTTCATTTCTCCCTTGAACTGAATGGTCATAGTTTTTAAGGGCGACAGAATTCTGCTGCATTCAGTTTCATTCAAAAGTCCTGTTTGATTCACACGAGCGCAATTTTGTGAGTCATGATTCGTATGTAAAGATATTTACACGGCAGAAATTCTGCGACTTACAAATCACAAATTACGCTCGTTTGGCTTCACCCTAAGGGTCTAAACACACTAGGCTGAATTACGTCGGCGTAATTTACGTGGCCGAAATTACGTTCAGTCGCTTAAAATTACGTTCAGTCGCTTACGTCTGATGCGTTAACGCTTTTTGATAATTCCGTCGCGTATAGTGTGTTGCTATACAAAGCATTACCGCCGAATCGCTGCCGAACTTTACGCTCGACTCGGCTCGACCGAAATTCGGCTCGCGACGGAATTTCGGCATAGTGTGTCGTCTGTCGCGTTCCGTCCGTATTTTGTATGCGTTTGATAAGCGGGGTAAACGCGGCGGAATTTACGTCGGCGTAATTCAGCCTAGCGTGTTTAGACACGACTTAATGCAATCTGAGCTAGGATGATTGATAAGTTAATTGATAAAATGATAACCGATAAGTATCTTATATCTATAGACAAACGCTGACTCTTCAATTTATAAAATCACAGGAGATATCAGGTACTTGAGGTGTAGTATGAAGAATTGAAGAATTATTGTAATATACCTATTAGCAACGTGTAACTAATAGATACAATAGCATAGCTGTTAATGTAATTATCAGGAACGTTTATTTTTCCAAAAATAATAATATTACATAACAATAACTCATCACAGAACAAAGACAAAACAGAAAAATTACGGTCAATTAATAAAGTCGTAATTGAAGCCAATTATGATGGCTCAATTTTTGGTAAGACTGTCAATAGGGAATAAAAACGCAAAGTCGGAGTACGCTGGACTTATGATACCTTTTGAAATGACAGCTATTTTTTGTGTCTATTTGAAGCGGTATCAGCGCCCCCAATGCGGGAGAAGAGAACTAAATTTGACGTAAAAATGACGATTGAAAGTCGCCATATTGGCGCTGTTAGCAGTTACGAGTACTTGGAACTAATACTACTTTCTACAACCAATAGCGATTAAGCGGCCATTTGCAAGTTACATCAGATTTCGTTCTCTTCCTCCGCATTGGGGGCGCTGATTCCGCTTCAAATAGGCACAAAAAACAATTGGGACTTGAGTATCATAAGTCCAGCGTACTTGTATAATTTTATATTATAAAATTGAGGTCAGTGAAACAATCTGACTAAAATCCGCCATGTCGCATACGTCATAATATCACTATCAGAATATTGACAGAAACCGAACCGAACCGGAACGTTGTCAAACGTCGAACAAAACTTTTTGTTTACTGCGTCTATGCTGCCGTCTAGCTTGAAAACATGACAGTAATGTACCGACCTATCTGGGGGCACGGCAGTGCCCCCGCCCAGATGATTATTATCAAAGTAGTTTTCAACAATAAATAATTATCTCGTTCCAGAATAACAAAACAACAGAAAAATTAAATTCAAATAATAAAGCCGTAGACTAGCCGTAGACAAAGCCAATTATGATGGCTAAACTTTTTGTAAAAATGCTCAAGTACCTACTGCTGTTCAATAACATTAAGTCTGCAGTGGCTCGTCAGTGCAAATGTCAAAAATTATGATTTACGGTCAGGTTGATGACCCGCTAAACTCGCACTAGCAATTCGCAAGGCGACGTGATGAATTTTTAAACAACCCATAATATTATAATATGGAAAAAGCCCATTCACCGAGCGTGGTAAGTTTGTCAATTCAATGTTCATTTACTACCCTAGGTCTACCAGAATCTGATGGCAAAAAGTTAGAAATTAAATTGACTCTAGCAATACCGGGGTAATTGGAATAAAACATGTCGATCCTTTTTTTATAAATAGGGGCTGATTCATTCAAATTTAAAAATAAATCCAATGATCAAGGATATTTTTTAAAAATCTGCTGCCAAAAATTGCCATCAGATTCTGGTAGACCGCTGTGTTTACGTTCAGCAGCTGAAGAGAGCTCTGAGATTGTGACATTTGAACAGATGACCTATGGCAAACTCAAGAATGAACCAACAGACTGTTGACTCTTATTTTACCTCTGACATCACCCCTATTCCAAAGATAAAAGGATCATTGAGCAAACAACTCTGGAACTATACAATCACTACACTTTTTGGCAGATTGACAATTCGTACGATAACATTGTTGAATGGAGGTGTAAATAAAAGTGGTCTCCCGCTCGCCGCGCGCCCAGTAGCGGTCGCGGTAACAGCGCTTACTCATCTCTTGCGCAAATCTTGTTGTGTTTTTTTTTATTGTTGACACGAATATGGACGCGCCGAATTATCATTTGGGTCACATGTTGATAGAGGGATTGAAGAGGAAGCCAGATTTTTTGTATCAGGTTAGTAGGTATTGAGAATAAAAATTTCGTTACATCTTACATGTTATTCAAAATTTAGAATAAACTAGCTGTCCCGATGAACTTGGTGTCACTTTAAAACCTTCCCTGGACTTCTACGAATATTTTAAGACTAAAATCAGCCCAATCCGTTCAGCCGTTTTCGAGTTTTAGCGCGACTAACACATTTGAAAATCCATTTTTATATATAAGACTAGCTGTCCCGGTGAACTTCGTGTCACTTTAAAACCTTCCCTGGACTTCTACGAATATTTTAAAACTATAATCAGCCCAATCCGTTCAGCCGTTCTCGAGTTTTAGCGCGACTAACACATTTGAAAATCCATTTTTATTTAAATAGATTTTATATAAGATAACATACCTATAGTACCATAATGGAAGAGTGAATTTTGTAGCATATTTTTAAAATTTTATTTTGTTAAAGCCTACCCGTTATTAGTTATAATACCTCTCTATCTAAGGTAGATTATATGTAGAATCATGCTATTTCACTAAACATATATAATTTAGGCAGTGCCTTGAGCCTTTATGTACGTTACTAGTACTCATCAATCACAATATTTACTTTTTATTATAGTCAGATTATAGTCCTAAAATACGGCGATAACTGGCATGTCTATGTGAACTATAAGTACGTTAATTTTCCTCAAAAGATCTAGTGAATCTAGATGGTATTCATAGGGTAGCCGTTTGGAGCTATGCTGTCGGTTAAAAAAAGGAAAAGGCATCTAAAACTGAAAAGTGTGACTTGTGGCCTGTCGAAGACTTAACGTATAGTTTTATAACTATAATAATTTCACTTTAATAAATATTAAATACTGATAGATAGATCATAGTTGAGCAGTATGTTCTGCTGCATAGGCCAGTCATTAAAGCCAAAACCCGAAAGAAATTAGTAACTTGATAAAATTGTAGGGGGTTGTTAAAGAAGGTGAAATAACTTACCGTGTGATTTTGCAGCGTTCTGGGGTGTACGGAAAGGGTTGAAAAGGGGTGAAAAAGGTTTTTTGTTAATAACATTGCGTAAAAAATTAGTAACACGCTGCAAATTTGGAATTAGGTTGTTCTTACCGTTTTGTAACGTGTATTAAATTTGCAGCGTTTTGCAACATACGGAACATTGTTTATTATTAAAAAACAATAAAATTTGTTAATAACAGGGGTAAAAAAATTAGTAACACGCTGCAAATTTGGAATTAGGTTTTTCTTACCGTTTTCTAACGTGTACCTATTAAATTTGCAGCGTGTTGCAACATACGGAACATTGTTTATTATTAAAAAACAATAAAATTTGTTAATAACAGGGGTATGTATGATCATAACCATGTATGATCTGAGCTACTGTAATTACAACAGCAAATGATGTTCTAATTACATCCGGTAGTAAGTACTTACCTACATTATACATTCATGTACTATCGGGAAGTTGATTCCTAGGCAGATGGGGGATCTAAGTAGTTTGGTAGCGTTATGTCAAATTTGTGAAAAACATTGACTTGACATGATCCGATCAAATGACGTCCTGTCAACTGCCTCAGAATAAATTTCCTCGACGGTACATATTCACTTTTCTGCAACTTTATCGCACTTGAGACGCGCATTTTTATTTTTTTCCTCGATCAAAAGACTTCTCTGTAAATCTTCTCTTAAATTAATAAATGGGAAAGTGTGTCTTTCTGTCTGTTTGTCTTTTAGTCTGTCTGTCTGTCTGTCTGTCTGTCTGTCTGTCTGTTTCCTCTTCACGCCCAATCCGTTGAACCGATTTTACTGATGGAGACACATTGAGTTCCGGGTAAGGGCATAAGATACTTTTTTATTCCGGAAAAATGTACCGCTCCCGCGCGATTTACGAATTTTGGTGCAAATGAGTTGCGGGCATCGTTAGTTGTGTACAAAAATTAAGATAGGGATTTTAGTACTCACCTATCTAGACAGTAAAGTACACTTTTTTATGCGCTATTCAGTTCTCATACGTTGGTAGGTAATTTTGTATGCTATTATGTCATGGTTAATTTGATTATTAAGTACTGATTTTCTAAATTCCTCAGTCTGGACCTCATGATATGACATGACTTTCCCCACCAAATTACTAATACCATACCTAGTCATATTTGATATTCACCATTCTCATCACCTTAATGAGTGGAAGTCGCGTCGTTAAGTACCGTTGACAGCTGCAGTGTTCTGTATTTCTGGATACACTACGTCCCGTCACCTGCAAACCTTCAATATGAGAGCCTATACCGTCCGACAACGCACGTCTGCAACTCTTCTAATGTTGCGACATGCGAGTATCCATAGTGATAGATGGAAAGCATAGGGATAGAAGTACAACTTTCCATCAGATGATCAGTTTTCCCGTTTGCCCCCTGAATTTATAAAAAAATCATGTTAGCAAATATACAAATTATATCTAATGGACTTTGTGACTTTAAAAAACTATATTTTTCCACGAAATTAGGCTGATTACTCTAATAAGTCAAGGAAAACCGTCATAAGTCCATTGTCCAAGGTTGACGGTGTAGTTTCAGAGCATTCAGCCGGCATAGTAGTATAGATAGATCATTGCGAGTTGATCTAGCGAAGGATTTGCTATATCATGGCCTATCAGTCATCAGTCTCATCACCCATGGTCGTTCTGTCATTGCCATTAGATATCTCTCTGTAAGTAAAGTAATTGATCTGATCATCAGAAGGTAACATCAATAATATTATAATTCCTATGTATCGTATTCACGTGCGTATTAAATATTACTTACCTTATTAGAACCTAGTAAGTAATTTTAATTATTCTTATAAATAAGTAGTATTAAGTACATTATATTATTAACGTCGCGGTCTTATTATTTATTAATAGACTATTAAAAAAATTTGTTCTAGGGCTCTCAGTATTAATAATAGTACGAGAGGTCAGAAGTCATCAAATTTTCTCACTCACTATACAAAAAAATTATTGGCAAATATTTCCTTTTATTACTTGGCAAGATTTGAGATTTTTCAATTTGACCTTAGATTTTGGGGGGCGGGTCATGTCCCCTGTGACCCCCCCCCCCTTCGGACCGCGCCTGGTAAGAAGTAAGATAATTATGAACTAAACACTAGTCACGTGGTTCCCAACCTGGGGGTAATTACCCCCGCGGGGGTAAAATAGCTATTCTAAAGGGGTAGCAGAGGTGGTACCTAAAATAAATGAATTGGCAGAAAAAAATTATAAACTGTACAATGTACATTTTGGAGAAAAACAGCTACAGAATAACCTATCATTGCAGACAGAGATCTGAAAATGTTGGTACCGTTAGCTACCGCTTAACACGAGAACGGCCTCTCAACTCTGGTAACATTAAAAAAAGGCAAGAAACCGTCTGAACGTGGAGCATGATATATAAACTGATCTAATTATATTAAAAAACAAAAAACTTGCGAATGTACCAAATTTTTTTGTCAAATACTTTCCAAAAATTTAAATGCCATACTGGTACAAATCGTTTGGCGAAAAAAAAATTACACCTTTGCAGTGGTATGGCGGCCATTGGGACCTGTCGGAAAAGTATGGCAAGGTGATTTTCGTGAATAGGACGATGATTAGCTATGCAAAAATTAGCCTGGTGGGCTGTAAGCCGCACCCGACAAGTATGGCATTACGCTTTGGCCTACTTATTTTTTTTCGACTATCTGAAAATACAAGCATTTTTGTGGAACAAATCGTTCGACACTCGTTATTTATCCGACACGTTCGATTAACGCCCACGCGTTTGGGCTGCCAGTGCGAGCGCTATGACCATCATTTTCCTTTTTGCTTTTACGTAATTATACCCCTGTAAAACCGCCATACTGGTACAAATCACCAAGAATTTTGTGTCAGTATCTCCAGGCCTATATATATCACAGGATTCGGAAGTGTCGTAACTAGAATTTATTCAAAATCATCATGACACCTAACATTACCTATAGTAGTACAATTATTAATTTCAATTTTCAATTTATCAATACTATTACTGTATTACTAGTTTTTATAATTTTACTGTACGTGTGATGTGTACTATGTCACAGAACTCCTAAACTCACTCAATTCTCAAAGTGGCCAGCTTAGACACCTTGGTATTGCCATGGTATTGCCATTCATTCGTTCGTTTCAGATAGACCTTCGTTCGTTTCAGATAGACGCGGGCACAGGGGACCAGATGACAAACGCAGAAGCATTATCGAAATCGGTACAGCTGGCGAGATGCCTAAGGAACTGCAACATGAGGCCTGGAGACGTTCTGGCCTTGAGTGGAACCAACCACATACTCCTCATTATACCTTTTAATGCAGCCCTGTTCAACGGGTACCCAATATCAGCGATTGATCCACAATTTAAATACAGTGAGTACTTTTGAAATTTGAAGGTTCTGTACCCCAAAAACGGAAACCTGTTACTAAGACTTCGTCATCTGTTCTTCTGTCTATTACCTGTATCTCAAGAACCGCAATAGCTAGACAGACACTTTAAAGTTTCACAAATGTGAAATGATGCATATTTTCTGTTGTTACACTAAAAACAAATAAAATAAACATTTTTAAGAGGGGTTCCGATACAACAAGCGCGTTTCAATCAATTTAAGACCGAGCTCCCTTTTTTTGCTGTGTTTTCTAATATGTATTACGACCCCGGAAGACGATTGACACAAATGAAATTGAGATTTATTTAATCATTGTAAGTATATCTGATACTTGCCTAACGGAAAACACGATTCACTTATTTTGACTCACGAAATTATGATTTTTTCTGGGCTTTTCAACAAATATCTGTTACACTTGTTGAGTTACTATCATTAAATAACTTGCACTACTACAATCACCAGTTCACACACTTTATAAAGTACTAGCTAAAGGAAATATTAGTATTGTATTTAATTTTTAAGTAATCATCTAAAACATTTTTGGGACTAGCGAAATTTACTTTCGTGCTTAATGCGCCGGACCGTTGCTGCGCGATATTGTTCACTATTAGCTACAGCGCAAAATACATTTCATGCGGGCACGATTCATGAAATTATTGTATTATGATTGGACGATAGCCGTGTCTGTAGGCTGGGCTAGCGTTTTGACAGCAGGCTCTTAATTGGTACGGAACCCCTTCGTGCGCGAGTTTAATTCGTACTTGTTCGGTTTTTTAAAGTACATTGAGTATTTTCTTTTGAGACAGTTTCTCCAATTCGAGGTCATGTTTTATAAGCACTAACTTTCCAAGCGCGTTCATTGTTTGTGTGATCTTTTTGCACGATTAACTAAGATAATAAATACTGCCAAAGAAAAAACTTGCTACTTTTTGGAAGTCAGTTTATAAACATTTCTTTATGTTCTCACCGCGGTGAATAAACCCGCTGATTACCATTATCGTTATGTTGGTACATAAGTATGTACAATCACATTTCTCGAAAATCACTCAAGTGAGTGATTTTCGAGAAATGTGATTCCGAATTCCAAAAACCGTTTATTAAACTCGTTGAGAAGAATGGGCGGAAGAATGTGCGGTTCCCACAAGTTTTCCTTTTGCGCACTAGGGTTTTTCATTTTCCGCACATTAACCATTACATAATACAACTGAAACGGTAGTCGAAAATATGCAGCTTAGCGAACTGTTTGACGTTATAGTGCGCTGCATCGCGCGTCATTTCGTTTCGTTTTGGTGAGAACTGCCTCTTGTTTCAAACGATATGATTTATAGGTACCTCTTAATATTATAGTTGTTACTTGTTACGAACAGTGCCGAATATCTTATATATAAAATTTCCCTGTCACAATGTTAGTTACCGTACTCCTCCGAAACGGCTTGACCGATCTTTATGAAATTTTATATGCATATTCAGTAGGTCTGAGAATCGGCCAACATCTATTTTTCATACCAAAAAACCAAAAAATTATTTATATGGCAAAACAACGTTTGCCGGGACAGCTAGTAATATATATTTATTATTTACTAGATGACGCCCGCAACTCCGTTGCGCCAAAACTCGTTATCGCGCGGGATTCGTACATTTTTCCGGGACAAAAAGTATCCTATGTCCTTTCCCGGGACTTAAAGTATCTCCATGCCAAATTTCAGCAAAATCAGTCCAGCGGTTTGGGCGTGAAGAGGTAACAGACAGACAGACAGACAGACAGATTGACAGACAGACACACTTTCGCATTTATAATATTAGTATGGATGAGAGTATGCCACTTTATTTCCGCTTTAGCCTTTAGGCCAAACAAACGATTTCTATTTCTATGTATGTATGACTATGAAATATTCTGTAGCGCCTCCATGGACGCTAGGCCGTGGCCTAAAGCGGCCCATATAAACCCGGGGCTGATTCAAATTCAGAGCCTATTCAAAGTAAAGGCTTTTTATATAATTCCGGGGTTGATAAATAATTATTATCCATACTAATATATTATATAAATGCGAAAGTGTGTCTGTCTGTCCGTCTGTCTGTCTGTTACCTCTTCACGCTTAAACCGCTGAACCGATTTTGCTGAAATTTGGCATGGGGATACCTTGAGTCCCGACTCCCGAGTTTTTAGCCTGGAAAAATGTACGGTTCCGGTGCGATAAACAAATTTTGGTGCATTGGAGTTGCGGGCGTCGCGCGTCCCCTAGTAATTTATTAATCCGGGGCTGATTACGAATTCTGAATAAAGTATGAGAAGAGAACTCATAGCTTTATCCTCATTTAGATTTGCCGTTTTCTAGGTCTAGCATGTTAGATAAAAATATGTAAGGTTAAGTTAATAAGCTGACCTTAAACTAGAGGACAACTGTGGGCGGATAAACGCAGTCTATGTCGTAAAGATGATGAGTTAAGATGCCTTTAGTTAACTGTAAAGTTATTGTTAGCAGACCTTAACAATCCGTCAAAAGCTACATTAATTATCTTGTCAGTTGTCACTCAATTATATCGAGTTATTGATTTATAATTAAACTATAACTTTGACCTAATTGCTTAATACTTTGTCAACTAAGGAGACGTTCATAGACTACGTGAGATATTTGGAGTATTTTCGATGAGATTTGGCAGGACCAGGTCCCACGTAATTTGTGAACAGCTCCTTAAAACTGCAACAATGATTAAGACTATTAATAGACACATAACATATTTCTATAATTATTAATTACTTTTCTTGCCTCTTCTGCCATGGCCTGGGGAAATGCTTTACACAACCCCGGTGGTATAGGATACTAACGGCGGTATGTAGGTAGTGATGAGCAAAGCAAGACCAAGACCAAGACTCGACCAGTCTTGGTCTTGGTCTTGTTCTTGCTTGTGCAGTCTTGGTCTTGGTCTTGCTTAAATCTGTCTGGTCTTGGTCTTGGTCTTGGTCTTGCACGCCTAGTCTTGGTCTTGGTCTTGCAAAAAGCAAGACTCTTGCAAACATTTTTCAAAACTTTTTGTAAACGTTTTAATTTTCTCGAAAAAACATTTTCAAACCTAAATTATTAGACTAGCTACATGATCTTATCTTAACTTGATATGAGAATGGTTCTGGAATTGAAAAACTACTAATGAAAAGTCAAGAGCCAACTCAGCATAGGCTGATCTTTTAGCGGCAATAATGTCTTAAGAAAAATTAAAATTTTGAAAAATAAGAACTTTTTTATTTTTAAGCTTCCGTAGCCAAATGGCAAAAAAACGGAACCCTTATAGATTCGTCATGTTTGTTTGTCTGTCTGTCCGTCCGTATGTCACAGCCACTTTTCTTCGAAACTATAAGAGCTATACAATTGAAACCTTTCATTAAATCAACTGAAATATAAAAATAAATCAAAAACCTTTTAATTTCATAAAATAAACCTTTTTGCTGCTGCGGAGTCGGAACCCTTCATGGGAGAGTCCAACTCGCACTTGGCTGGATTTTCGGATTCTCTCTCGGTTGAAAGATCTTCCTTTTCGGCTGCCACGTATTACGTATATACATAATACATTCCCAAATTTTTAGTTTAAATGCATTGGTACATAATCAAAAGGGTAAAAACGGGACCCAATTATTTACACATCACTGCCTGTTCGTCTGCCTGTTTCCAGGCCGTATCACAAAAACTTGAAATTAATGTTAAGTAGATATATTATTGTTATAAATATATTTTTATCTCATGAATATTATAGTCACTGCGACTAAGTAAAAATTTTTAGCAAGAGTCTTGCATGGATCAAGACTCTCGCATAGTCGGTCTTGGTCTTGGTCTTGTTCTTGCACACCTAGTCTTGGTCTTGGTCTTACTAGTCTTAGGGCAGTCTTGGTCTTGGTCTTGGTCTTGCAATTTTTGCAAGACCAAGACCAAGACTGCAAGACCAAGACTAATTTTGCTCATCACTATATGTAGGATTCCCCTAGCGTAGGGTCTTTCCACTAAAACCCATGGTGCTCAACTCCTCGCTTAGGGCAGAGTTGCGGGTACAATAGAACTATATTGTAAATATTTTCCCTTGCCTAGCGTGAGCAAAAGGTTGCATCCTAATTCCTAACGATATGTTTTTTTTCAGGTGAAATAAAAAGTTTACTAAAGATCACACAACCGAAAATTGTCTTCTGTATGCCTGAGGCGTATGAGGACTATTCGAAAGCGGTGCAAGCACTAGATCTGAACACGCGAATAGTGACATACGGCAAAGGTGACACCACACTGTCCAGCTTCATAAAGGAATTCGACGACAATCAACCGGACAGTGAATTTAAGTAAGGTTTTATAAAAATAATTATTATGTAGAGAATCATATTTTAATTCTTTTCGAAAGGTAAAGGATATCTCTAGGAAAAATGTGTCGACTTGCACTAATCGGGGTTAAGGTTAACTGGTTAATAATAATTATTATCTCCCTTGTTACTCGTATAATTATGAAAGAGATTCAAAAGACACAATATTTAACATATGATTAACTTTAACCTGCATTGGTGCAAATTGCAAGTAGGCCTAAAGCTGTGTCCACATTATGCAATTTCTTTTTCAATTTTCGTCATCTTCTTTTTATTTAGCTTTCGTTTGCCATATTCAATAATTGAATGCGTCAAAATCCACCCGCGTTGAAAGAAAAGTGTCATAGCGAGCGCTACGATATCGTCGCGTCACGGGCATGCCTCACGTTCGCTGTTGACTGCGCTATAGCTAGGGATGGGTAAGGCAGTAAAAACTGCGTCAGAGTAAACACTCAGACTCAGTAGATACTGAGTATTTACTTTTTTGTATGAGTATTTACTCATTGGACACAGTAAAAACGTTTTATTCAATATTTTATAGGTTCTAATTACATTAAACATTACAGAATAATAAAAAATACTTATAATTTAACAGATTCATAATTTTAAGTAAAATTAAGACAATGTAGACCAGTGCCGATACCTTCAAAAATAATAAAAGTGAAAAAGAATAATAGAAGGATAAAACCCATTAGAAAAGGAGGAGAATAATATAAAAATTAAGGGAAAATAATTTACGGGCGATCTGAGTTCGGGAAGGATGTGGGGTGGGTTTTTAAGGGTAAAAAACGATTAATCTCGATTTCCGGTAAAACTAAAAGTCCTATGAAAAAAGTTAAATGGCAAAGTTGTAGGTAATAGAAAGATCTAAAACTTTTGTAATTACGCTTTTTCCACATAACCTTAAAATTTATGTGAAAAACTCAAAAAAACATGTTTTTGGTTTTTATTAATATCTTTCAAAAAAATTTTTTTTCATTAAATTCGGTGAAAACTTACTAAAACTTACTTACTTCCTAAAACTTACTTACTACTTAAAACTAACTTAAACTTTCATATATATATATTTATTTATATATATAAACTTTTGATTTTTTGAACTTTAATTGAAACTTTGAACCCCAATTTCAGCCCCTTGGGTGTAGAACTTCCAAAAGCACTTAAATGCGTACCCAATTATTTTGAAAAGACTGATACGACCGGCGAGAGATCAGGCGCAGGACCGACTTTTTACATGCCCATCCGACGCATGGATCATCCTATCAAAGTACCCGTGTGTATACTAGAGCAAGCGAGAGAAATGAGTGGCTCGATTTTTATTCGGCGGTATCCGCGTTTCCGACATTTCAATAGATTTAGTTTAGTGAAATGATATATCACTAGATATTTTTAGTAAGAAGACGTAACAAACAAGAATATTCGGCATCTTCCGGGAGTTCGTGATATCCCTAGGGATATCGTGAAATCCCTGATATCCTCTTTTCCCTGCGACATATATAATGAGATTTTCTATGACAGAAATGTAATTATAATTTAAAAAATCAACTTTTTAATTACAACAAATTGTAGCAATCACATTTTTAAATAAAATTAATAAAGAATTTTCAAATTTGAGTTTTTTTTCGATTCTTTGCATTTTCTGAAAAGATTTACTATAGTATAATATATATACTTTTTCACCATTGGAAAATAAAGATTTCAAAGAATAGAAAGCATACTTACCAATTTTTTTTAATAAAAAATAAGTTTTCACAGAATTTCATGAAAAATTATTTTTTTAAAATAAATTAATAAAAAACCACAAACATGTTTTTTTTTAATTTTTCACATAATATATTTTGAGGTTATGTGAAAAAGGCGTGACTACAAAAGTTTTAGATTTTTTTCTTACCTACAACTTTGCATTTGACTGTATATTTTCATTGGAATATTATAGTTTTGCCGGAAATCGAGATAAACCGTTTTTCTTCCTTAAGATCTTAGATCGCCCGTAAATTATTTTTCCCTTAATTTTTATAATATTCTCCTCCTTTTCTAATGGGTTTCATCCTACCATATTTTTTTTGTTTTAAAATTATTATCTTTCTTGGTCTAATGTAGTTTCATGTTAAAGGTTGTCAATATGCGACCCTTCGCTTCTCTTAATTTCTTCATAGCACCAAAAACTCTGAAAAGTATTAATAATATGGTCAAAACGGGACGACACATGGTTCTTTAATGGTTTATAGTAGTGATTGGTGATGATAATGATGAATGTAATTTGCGTAGTAGCATAATATGCTTTCCGTTCTTAAAACAACGTCGAAACTCCCAAACTTGCATCTATAAAGAGTCAGAAGTTCTCTCAGCAACTTCCGAACCATATTAATTAGTATACCTGCTGCAAAATCTTACTTATTAGTAGCATATGCTTACAATACTGCTCACGAAACCAAAGTCATCACATGTTTCCATGTAAATATTGAGGAGTTCCCTCGATTTCTTATGGATCCCTTCATCAGGTCACCATTTTTATGAATACGGTATCAAATTGGGATGATAACCTTTACACCAAAAGAAAATTTTTGAAAATCGGTTCACAAACGGCGGAGTAATCGTTGAACGTAAAAAACGAAATACGTAAAGAACCTAAATACCAAAATTAGGTAGTCTAACATCAAAATTAGGTATTCTATAGCTGAGGTACCAAATTTTTCGTTACTGAGTCCAAAAAATATTAACAGAAAATTTTGCATTCAGTACTTATATAATTTTATTTTCAATTATACTGGTTATACTTAAAAAGAACATAGCTTATAATTAACTTATAATACTTAAAATATAATACAAATAAATCTTATATATAAAATTCTCGTGTCACAATGTTAGTCCACGAACTCCTCCGAAACGGCTTTACTGATTTTTACCAAATTTTATATGCATATTCATTAGGTCTGAGAATCGGCTACTGGGTACTTTATATATTGATAAGTGTATTTGTTGAATAAATAATAGTAAATTATTAGAACCTGAGACTGACGGCGGCCATTGTTTGTGATCGACGTTGCCATGGCGACATATTTATTTAGTCACTTCAATAAAACAATACGGGTGATATACTTCATAATATGGCAAAGAAACGTTTGCCGGGACAGCTAGTAATAAATAAGAAAAACCTTAAATAATTCAATTGTGGTTAGTAAAACATAAATACTCAGTTAATACTTTTAACTGAGTATTTATGTTTTACTATACTACTATACTGAGTGGCTAAAATCATTTTTACTGAGTATTTACTCTGGTCTGAGTAAATACTCAGTAGCTTACCCATCCCTGGCTATAGCGTATGCCCTCGATGAACAAAAAAAGGCACAGTGTGGACAAAGTTTAAAAGTAGGTACTATACTGCCACCCTCAGAGACGAATATAAGGTTGCTAATTTTTTTTAGGAAATGCTATGTTATGTATAAAATAGAAACTTAAAATTCTTTTTTTTTCAGAATAGCAGAATTCGACTTGGACAAAGTGTACGCGTATTTGACCTGCACAAGCGGCACCACGGGCCGACTGAAAGTCGCCGCCATCAAACACAAGGAAATGTTGTACAAAATTATGGCGTATATAAAACACTCTCTACACAATTTGTAAGTATTGCTCTCGACAAAACATTACGTAATATTATAATGTTGTTCGTAATTTCAACCGCAAACCATCTCGCGGCATACGTAGATTTTCATGATATCTATCCTAGGTTACATATCCTTCGACCTTCCCAAAACCTGAAGAATAAAAACTTGAAGAATATCCGTAAAAGGGTATATTCACTATCTTGCATTGCAGTCCTGCTGCCGCTGCAGTCCGCCGTGCAGGCCTGCAACACCATTCACTATCCTGTGTGCAGTCAGCCGGCTTATGCAGGATAGTGAATGGTGTTGCAGACCTGCACGGCGGACTGCAGCAGGACTGCAATGCAGGATAGTGAATGGGCCGTTTAACAAATTACAAAATCGGCGGTTTCAACGTGAAGAGGTAACAGACAGACGGACAAACACTTTTGTGCATTTGTGATGCTATTCACTGTGCAAAATATTAAGTTTTACGGCCGCAATCAAAAAGGTTTAATGCTTTGTTCAAACGTACGCGACCACGCGACTGCGAAGCGGGAGCGTCAATACAAAACACACATTTTGACAACTTGACGCAACTTGACGCTCACGCTTCGCAGTTCGCAGTCGCGTGGTCGCGCAGGTTTGGCCGAAGCTTCATTGTAAGTTGTAACTTAACTTTAATTTAATGACGTCTTTGGCGTAAACTCTATACATTATTTACCAATTTCCAATAAAGGAGGAGGTTTCTCGATTCGATGGTAGGTATATTAAGAAGGAGACTAACCCAAAATTGTCGATTTTATATATCATTTTTGCACTTGATAATAAGCCCCGAATCGTTTAATTTTCTAAACATAGATACTACATTATATTACCAAGAATTCAATCTGAGCAAAAACACGATATCGTAAAATTTTGTAACTTTGACGATTTTTTTCCTATATTGCCAAAACCATGCGTTAAACTGAGTTGATATTTTTACACATCATATAAAATTCTATCACCGAGGATTCGTTCTAGCGGATTTTTAATATTCTCTATATTTTTTAAGATATTTAAAAAAAACTACATTGGCGCTTCACCGCCAGATTTGTCTCACCTCTCAGTAGCCAACAGTTGCGTTCGCGCGCGCCTGAGGAGAGGTTGTACTTATTTTGCCTTTACTCCGGATTGAGAAAATATTTAATCGAAACCATGGGAAACAATCAAAAATTAAATTAACACACTAAAAGCAACCTTCACAGGTGAAAACGGGAGCCGATGAACAATTGTAGAAGGCTTTTTAATTTAATATAAAATATGTATATTTGTTTACAAATATGATAATTTGTCAAACTCATATGTTGCGGCCGCACATGCGTAGTGCTTCGTGATTGAGACGATACCATTGGACGATATGCGTGTATCGTCCAATGGTATCATCTCATAGCACGGAGCTTCGTGACGACAGACGAATCAGCGGCCGCGGCAATAGAGATTGAAAAAATAAATCGGCTTTAAATCGATATAGTTTTGACAAAAACTAGTCTATGACTGCGATTTGAAAATCGAATTGGTTTCAATGAACGTCGTACTCGATGTTATGGAAATATCGAATAAATTTCTTCGGAACAACGCTCCGGCACAGTATAGCAATATTATCCCTACAGTAACGAAACGCCTTTGATGTCGCACGATGCCGCCACCGGTGTACAGTACCCGGCGATAAATATTGCACATCGACCTTTGGAAAGTGACAGTCGGCTAATTTCGGTTTTGTAGAGCGTTATCTCTTACGCACGAAATACAAAAAGTCCGGTATATATTAGGAGCTGTTAAAAAAAACCATAATTATTATGGTTTGCTTCTTTTGAAAATTTTATTATTCTTTGTATAAAATACACCAAGTTTTCTTTAAAGTATGGATTTAGGTTCAGGTAAAATAAAATAAAAAGCGTGTTCAAATTATGTTTACGTATATTTTAATTCTTTTGAAAAATTACAGCTGTAGCAAATTTAGGGGTGTTAACAACTCTAGATATATATTTTGACCTGGACGCGACTGCACTCCATTGAATTTGGACAACGACTGACATAATGTCAAATGGGTGTGTGCTACAAAGATAACGCTCTATGAAACCGAAATTAGCCGATTGTCTCTTTCCAAAGGTCGATGTGCAATATTTATTGCCGGGTATTGTAGGTACCGAGCAGATATGCCAGGGTTGCCACGAAACGGGAAATAAAATAAAAATTAAATATTATGCTTGTAATGTTATCATTTAATCTGTTAAATCTATATTTACGTAAAACTTTATTTTTATATGATTTCAATTCTCTACTAGATGATGCCCGCAACTTCGTTGTGTAAAAACTCGTTTATCGTGTGAGAACCGTACATTTTTCCAGGACAAAAAGTGTCCTATGTCCTTTCCCGGGACTCAAAGTATCTCCTTACCAAATTTCAGCAAAATCGGTCCAGCGGTTTGGGCGTGAAGAGGAAACATACAGATAGACACACATTCGTATTTATAATATTAGTATGGATTTAAAAATTTCATTACCCATCAAGCCCCAAAAGCTCACCGGTGAGCAAGATACAATAAAATAACAATAGATTTCCAAGAATCCACTATTATAAATTTTTGGGCGTAGAATTAACAATATTATACTTATTTTAATTATTTCTCTCGTTTACATAACATAATATTATAATCATAATGAACACTGTTTATAGCGGTTTTAATATTCTTATCAAATTCTATGTAATTATTATGATGTAGTTAATTGAAATTTGAATATATTTTTTTAATACTTAATGTTATATTTAAATCAGGGTTGTAATAGCTATTTCAGAATTTATTTTGTAATTTATTTATAATTTAATTTTAATTTATGTTCATATTATTTCTACTGTTTTTAAACTCTATTTAAAGTTATTATGCATGTTGTTAATATTATATAAATTCGAATGTTGTGTTGCCTATAAAGGTGTATGCATCAGTATTGTAGATTCTTGTAAGTATACTTTTGACTGTAATTTTTTAAATTCATATGCTGCTGGTATTTGGTAACCATAATAAATAAATAAATAAACCCTAAAACGGAACCCTAACTAGCTGATTTTTTGTATATTGGTAGGTTAATAGTTATATAATTTAAGAGTAACCTTGTCCTAGAAATTGAAAAAAATCCTTATAATCGGTTGAACTGTTTTGGATCAGTTCGCGCACAAACACTTGTGACCCGAGAATTTTATATACATATTTGACTAGATGACCCGGCAAACGTCAGTTTGCGATATAAATTATTTCCAGTATCAATATATTGTATCGAAAAGCAGATAAATAAATATTTTCAAGCCTAACGAATGTACGCACAAACATTGTGACATACGAATTTTGTTAATTTTAATCTGACAAATGTTAATATGTTTTACGCAAATACATACAAAACTAACCAAATTCGGATGTGGACGAAGACGTGGCTAGTATATTATATTAAATAAATTTATAATATTTTTGTAACAAATACAGCTCTTAGGAATTCTAACCAGAATAGATCCAGTAGTGCAATGATATAATAAATAATAACTCAAAGCAGATATGTTACTACCGCGCGAATTGTGAAGCTTCAAATACAGGTCAATTGTCCGCTCCTTTATTTAGTCTGCATCGAACCATCGAACGCACTTCACGAACGTACCACGTCTTGTCAAGTACCAAAATAAATTGAAAAAGCCGTCGTGTGTATTTAGAAATTGTACGAACTATGGCTCCAAAGTAAACAAAACACATGGAATCTCTTACCACTTATAAGAATGCAATAAATACCTCGATTGATTACATTTTCAATTATTTTTTCGAACAATCTGAAAAAATCGAATTTCCGCCATGGTTCAGGCAAAGAAAGTGACAGCGATATGGTTTTGACGCAAGAACGATAAGGATGGTTGCGCTGCTGCAGCCATAGAGTAGTTAGTGCAGACTCGCCACATGACTGTTAGATGGTGACTTAAATGCCTACAATTGCAGTTTATTTGTATTCTATTTTTATACGCTATGCGATGTCTTATGCAACTGTACTGTACTGTAAAATGAATGAGGAGTACATTTTGCTACCAATGATGAAGCAAAACAATTGAAGTATCGCATTTTAAAATCATTTTTGAATTCCAATGTTTTTGACTCGCTCTTAGGGGGGTATTACATTATCATTTATATTGGATCATTTACAGGATCATATTATATAGGATCCAATAAAAATTATCATTTGATCATATCTGCATATTACATTATCATATAACATTAATCCTATTTTACGTCATATGTTGTTTCAATAGCTAATGGGGAGCGCTAACGCTGACAGGTATTGACATCAGTGTTACTAGATCTCAGAGAATTCGATTTGTCAAAAGACATCGTCATTTTTAATATGGCTTGTTTTTTGTTATTTCAGCAAAATTATTCAAGTATATAATTAGAAAAAGAATTACATTACATTATTTGAAACATACTAACGAACAAGAAATTAAAAACTCTTTTTTTATATTAAATAACTGGCAACACCAATTTCTATGACCGTATTGGATCCAATCTCTCAGCAAATGTTAAAAATCTATGATCAAGGAAGAAATGAATCATTTATCTATATTACATGATCCAATATAAATGACCCAATGATCTAGGATCCAATATAAATGATAATCTAATACCCCCCTTAGAACATTCAAAATAACAGACCCCTATTTTTAATCATAGAGCTCATCTCATACTAATATTATAAATGCGAAAGTGTGTCTGTCTGTCTGTCTGTTACCTCTCCACACCCAAACCGCTAAACCGATTTTGCTGAAATTTGGCATGGAGATACCTTGAGTCCTGGGAAAGGACACATGATAGTTTTTATCCTGGAAAAATGTACGGTTCCCGCGCGATAAACAAATTTTGGTGCAACGGAGTTGCGGGCTTCATCTAGTAATTGATAAATACACAAATATTCGTCTCCATTTGGCACATAAAAATAATCCGGAAATACAAAAAATTTCAAAGAGACAGAAAAGAAATAAATTAAATCTTTTTGAAGGTACATAAAATATGTATTTTATGTAGTAAAAAATGATTAAAATCGATAGCCTCGATCCTTCACGTGGTCTACTTCTTACCTGAACCTGTGCCAAATAACATAAAAATTGCTCCAGCAGTTCGCGAGATAAGCCCTTTCAAATAATTTCCCTCATTTTTTCACATTCTCCTATTAGTCTTAGCATGATAAAATATTGCCTATAGCCTTCCTCAATAAAGGGGCTATAATATCTAACACTGAGAGAATTTTTCAAATCGGAATATATCAAAAAATCGTAGTTAGCGCGTTCAAGTTAGCCCTTTCAAATAATTTTCGACGTTTTTTCCTCATTTTCCTCTATTTCTTCGCTCCTATTAGTCCTAGCGTAATAAAATATAGCCTATAGCCTTCCTCGATAAATAGGCTTTCTAATACTGAAAGAATCATTAAAATCCGTTGCGTAGTTTTAAAGACTAAAGGGAGCAAAGGGATATGAGGGAAAAAAGCGACCTTATTTTATAATAATATGTATAGATATAGATATTTATTATTACTTAAATATTTTGGTGTTAAAATTTTCAATTAATGTAAAAGTAACTCTTACATATGTTCTTTCATTTCTTACCTTATTTTAAAGCTGGCAACGCACCTGCAGCTCTTCTGATGTTGCGAGTGTCCATGGGCGATGGTAGTTGCTTACCATCAGGTGACCCGTTTGCTCGTTTGCCCTCTTATTTAATTTAAAAAAAACCTACTAATTAATATAATATACATATTTAGCCCGGGCATACGACCGATCCTAAAGTAATTACTCTAAAAAAATATTATGTAAATACAAAGAAACAAAAATTTACACGTTATATACCCCAAGTACTAATATTTTTAAAAATATTCAATGTGTACTTTTGTTTTCCTACGACTTTATTATAATATGTATAGAATATAGCACAAAGTTTAATAAAAAATAATCTAACAAACAATTAGTTTTATTCAATGTCTCTTCTGTTCAACAATAACAATATTCTCTTATTCTTTGTCGCGCATGCGCGCCGATGCGCCTGTCAAGTGCAATTCAAAACCATCTCAAAACATATAGTTATTCTATTCTATACCATTCATTACGTATTATCTGTCGCATTCATTGTTGTAACTATGGTAACCTTTAGATATGACAGAGGTAAGTACGTATTTGAATTTGAAAATTGTTTGGAAGCAATTTAAGCTGGAAGATAGTATGAACGTAACGATCTGTATTTAGTAGAATATCATTGCAGTAGTGCCTATTCGATTTCGATAAATAAACATATCATAAAATATTACTGGTGTATAAGCCAAAAAGTATTAATTAGATTATCAAAGTACAGATGGAAAATAAGACTCGAACTTCTCAAAATTTTATCTGATATATTTGGTTATACTACGTTCGTACAAAAAGTGGTTACGAGAGTATTTACACAAAGACGAACACCCAAAAAAGCCCAAGCTCCGGCGCAAAAGTAACGTATCTCAGTTTTTTGTATATTTTATTAGTAAAAGAAATTTATATATGTCATTGCCGCAAGAAGTGGCATAAGTAAAAAAAATGCTTTTTTTTTATTTTCAGGCGTACCTAACAATTTCAGCTTTAAATACTTTTATTAACTGTAATTAGCGTTCTATATTATCTTGGTTGGGCCCGTCCCGAAATAGACCATCCTGTGGCCTCTTTAGACGAAGTATTGACACAGAATATTATTATATTAGTAGTACCAACTATGACGACCTCCGTGGCTCAATGGTTAGTGTGTGGCAACTCAAGCCGGTGCCGCCGCGGTTTATAGCCGCGGTGACATTTTGAATGCGTTGGGCGAGTGCGGAGGAAGTGCGTGGATGAAAACCGATTTTTTTCTGTCATAGGTCTCCCTCTTAAGTTTTCTGACAAACTCTTCATTAAATTTAAGTTATTTATCATCAAAATATGTCTCTGAACGCGGCCCGGCTTGGCCGAGTAAGGTAACTAAGCATTGTTCTTATTACAGGGACCGTAACGACATGTACCTCAACCTGTCACCCGTCAGCTGGACGTCGGCGTACTATTGCGCGGTATCCATACCCTACGCCAACGACTGCCTGGTGATGACGTCGGGGCCGGCTGACGTGGACCACGTCATTGAGATGATCAACAAGTATCGGGTAAGGGTAACTTTAGGGCTAATACTTGTCACACACGCTACCGTCTATCGGAGAAGCCCGTGTGGGTACTAGAGCGAGCGAGAGAAATGCGTAGCTCGATTTTTATTCGGCGGTATCCGCTTTTCTGACATTTCACTAGATTTAGTTTAGTGAAATGACATATCACTAGATTTGTTTAGTAAAAAGACGTAAGAAACAAGAATATTCGGCATCTTCCGCGATTTCGTGATATCCCTAGGGATTTCGGGATATCCCTGATATCTTCTTTTTCCTGCGACATATATATACAGGGGAACAAAATCGAAAAAAAAAATTGCGGCCTGCAAACTAATAGCAGTTTCTAGAAGAGTTTTGTGTGCACGATATATGTTTCCAAGAAGTTTTCTTTCTATTGGCTCAGATTTTTAAGATATTTCATTCCAAAGTTTCAAAAATCTCGCATTTTAGTCTATTTCAGAATCACATTGCAGTTGAAAGTATTCATTTTTATTAGTTTTGATAAATGTATGCCAGAGGGAGACACTTCTTATTGAGAATGTAACTTGTTTCAATGAGTTATGACTAATTTACCCAATGTTATGACATGGTTATGACGGTTTTTAAAATGTTTTACCCAGCTCATACTACGTGGACTAACAATTTTTGTAAAAAAAAAGAAAGTTTAGTTTTCAACTCTCATATTTTGATAAAAATTTAATATGCAATTTAAATTGACATCTAAATAATAGATGCGTATATTTACTAAACATATTACTTATATCAAAACTCATGAAAATAAATTATTTCAATAGTTGTAAAGTGATTCCGAAATAGACTAAAATTCGAGATTTTTGAAACTTTGGAATGAAGTATCTTAAAAACCTGAGTCAATAGAAAGAAAATTTCTTAGAAACAGGGCACAAAGTTCTTACAGAAACAGCTCTTAGTTTTCAGGTCGCAAAATTACTGTTGACCAGGCTATTGATAGCATTTCCTAAAAAAATTTGACGACCTCTGTGGCTCAGTGGGTGGGCTGTCGGTAGCTCAAGCCGGGGGTCGCAGGTTCGAATCCCGCCGACGAAACAAAAAGTTTTCAAAGTAGGTCATGGATGTGTATTAAATATGTGTATCATATAATAAAAATCTTAAATATATGTATAGTATAAAAGTAAGTATTAAATATATTTCCGTTGTCTGGTACCTGTAACACAAGTCCTTCAGGTACTTACCACGGGGCCAGACTGACGTGGTGTGAAGCGTCCATAGATATTACTATTATTATTATTGATTCGTTCCAAAACATACTCCAGTGCTTTGCAGTATATGACTTTGCTGGGATGTCGTTCTGCACGTCGTATACTTTCCTATGTTGTTAACTGTTTCTTTCCTGTTTTTGCCAGCCCAAAACGACGACGCTGGGTCCAGCGATGGTGGTGGAGCTGCTGAGCCGCGCGGAGGAGGTGGACCTCACCTGCTTCACCTTTATCGGTGTAGCCGGCTCCCGGTGTAACCCCGACCTTATTCCTAAATTAAAGGTAACCAGTCATGTTTGTTATGATTGTATGTACTATGAGTATTAGGTATTATAATTCCTACTCCTCCTATTTTCTTCTTTTCCTACTCCTCCTATTTTCTTCTGATTAATTTCGTTGCGGGTCCCAAGACAGTTTTAGCATGTCCCTCGGGCTCCCTGAGATCATATCAAAGGGTTTTCGTGGTTGGATACCGCTGTCGATCCTGGCGACACAGGAGATACAGTGGTGGGAATGTGTGGTGGGCCAAAGCCCGTCAAAAAAAAAAAAAATTAGGTATTATAAATTCTTTGGTACTATCAGAGAAGTTAATTCATAAGCAGAAAATCGACCTACGTAATTTGGTTGGGCTATGTCAAACCCATCCAAAGTTTCTGCCTATGAATCAATTTCTTCGATGGAACCTATCAAAGAGGACTCATTAGCAGATTCCGGGCCTGCGTAATTTTGGTCGTGTAGATTAGGACCGACATTGAGTTGAAATAGCCCGTCCAAAAGAAGTAGTTTCGCCATTCTATAGTTCTGTATGTACCATCGAGAAAATTGATTCCTAGGCAGTTGACGGACCTACGTCATTTGGTCGACTAATGTCTATTGGTTACTAACTACTAATATTTAATGGGTTTGACGTAACGCGACCAAATAACTTTGGTCCTCCATCTGCCTAGGAATCATCTTCTGTGATAGTACATGATTCAATTTCTTTTATTGTTCAATGACGGTTGATCTCAGACTGTCAGCCGTCAACTGATTTGTCTGACGACTGATTTGAAAATATTATTAGTGGAAATATCGTTTTAGAATAAGCTTCAGAAGTGTGAGTTCGAAAGCCTCTGCGGGGCAGGTACCTATTCGTTTTATTAGGGGGCGTCCACAAATTACGTGAGGTGTTTTTTTTTAATTTTTTGACCCTCCCTCCCCCCTGGTGAGATTTCGTGAGATTTTATGAAACCAGGGGGGGTTTCATAAAATCTCACGAAATCTCCCCCTTCAAATCTCACGTGAGATTTTTCAAAATGTCGGTTCTTACATATACGTTTATTTGACAGTCAGTAGATTTTCTTTCGAACGAATTTATGAATGATCTTAATCGTATAACGATTACGCTTACGATTTAATCTTAAGCATACGTACAATCTGTATGAAATGAACCAAAATAGTATTATTTTGTTGAGAAAAAAAACAACACCTCACGTAATTTGTGGACGCCCGCTTATAAAACATAAAGTACAAAATATGGTTTGCGTAATCTAGGAAGGTCTTAGAAGCAATAAAATTGACTTAAATATCCTTATTATATAATTATTATAATGCAAAACTGCCTGTTACCTAGGTACTTCTTCACGTCAAAACCGCTGAAGCAATTTGCATAAAATTTCGTATGGTTTAAGTACCTATTAGTACCGTACTGGTAAAAGGCATAGAATAGCTGTATCCTGAACAAAATATAAATTTTGATACACGAATATTATTATGGCATAATAATATTATGCTACATAATAAAAATGTCAGTACTTACTAGCCACTTAGTCTACAATATTTTAGCCTTTGCTTATGGGATGGGCGGTAAAACTAAGTTAGTTTTTTTTCATTTCAGAGTCACATGAAGCCAGAATCCCTGGTCTACAACATGTACGGTCAAACGGAGACGTTGGGCATCATCATGTCGCCAGTACTCGACCCCCCAGACAGCTGCGGGAAACAAGGACCCTTCTATGAGTTGAAGGTTAGTACGACCCTTCGTCGCAGGCCTATAATAATTGGCTAAAGTTTTGTTTGACAATATTTAAGGAATGCCAATAATAATAAGATAATAATAAGTCTCGTGCGAGAGCCCCTTGCCCGAGTGCGATCATGTACATTCTCGCTTGGTTCAATCGCAGTTAAGAACTCAGACAAGATGGACGAAAACGACCATTCACCATTCACCATGCATCGAAAGATATCATTGTAATCCAAAGATTTATAATCATAATTAATTTTATTTCTCACAGATAATGACTGATAATGTCGTTTATTACTGTTATTTTTCTGTTCTACACTGTCCAACGGCGGGACTAGTACTGAAAGACGCGAGAGTGTACAGTAGTGCGCTCGTTTTCCTCGCGAGACCCTTTGTCTCGGGCGCAAAATACCGACAGCGGACCGAGAGGGTCCGAGACAGGCGAGATGAGGCGAGCGCACCCATTTACACTCTCGCACTCGGGCCGCCTCGCTGTGTCTCGGCGAGAGTGTACAGCCGGCTTTAGACTATAAAGTCGTCAGTAGCCGAAATTCGACCATAATAAGACTTTGGACTT
The DNA here is from genome assembly GCA_937595015.1 of Polyommatus icarus. Classification (NCBI taxonomy): domain Eukaryota; kingdom Metazoa; phylum Arthropoda; class Insecta; order Lepidoptera; family Lycaenidae; genus Polyommatus; species Polyommatus icarus. The sequence goes on along the minus strand of OW569327.1, from coordinate 18,415,530 downwards.
GGAACGAACTTTTTGCCGCGTAAATAGAAAAAAAAAAACTATGTTATAAAATATAATAAGAAATAAGTTCTAATAGTAAATAGATGGACAATAATTATTATCAATTCGTAAATTCGTTGTATTTTTTGCGACAGTATATGTTGTTTCTTTTATTAATTTAACATACTTACCTACTTATGTCTTATAATTTAAGTATAAGGATTATTAAAAAAATAATTATTGTTAAATTATATTTTATTAGTCTTCCCAAATCTTTGACTCAAAAGTGTGGCTCTATTAAATTAACAAATTACAAATTTAATCGTTAAATCCAATCCAATCGTTAATTCCATCCAATTCCTCAGAGGATTATGGCAAAATCAAAGATCAAAGAGGCGTACAGAGTATTTTAATTAACTTTTTTGCATTATATCCAATCACTTATTTAAAATTAATAATTACCTATTCTAATATTATTGTTGTTCAATATAATATTTATATTTTTACTTGCAGTTAGTGGATCCGGATACAGAAGTGGAAATTAAGGAACCGAACGTACCCGGTGAACTGTGGTGTAAAGGAATATGTTTTAGCGTAAGTTTGAATGAACTGTCTTACAAAAAAACCGGCCAAGTGCGTGTCGCCGTCGGGCCACGCGCAATATAGGGTTCCGAAATACCGCTAGGTTTTTTAAAAAATTTTGTATGGTCAATGAATGTACATATATTATAACAACATAATCTCAGTTACTTTCAAAGGAATTTGAACAAAAAGTTCCTTTATACTTCGCCGAAAACATTTTTTTTTATTACTATTACTATTACTCAATAACTAATGAATTCTTCTTAGCCGTGATAGTTTTCCTTTTAAATTCAGCATATTTCCTACTCCCGTGAATTTTTTCACATTTCCAGAAGCAACCGTTTAGCTGGTAGAAGAGGGGGGACACTGGACTCTACCGATTTTTTCCACTTTAAAACTTAATATTTCACAAACGGATCCCTAAATCGGAAAATGATATATGAATATTCATAATAGTTTTAAAAAACCTATCCAACGACACCCCACACGATGGGGTGGACGTGAAAAAAAATTTTCGTCCCCGCTTTATGTGTATGGAAGGTACTTAAGTACTTACCATAAAAAAAATTTTTTAAAGATTTTTGTACCACTTTGTTGCAATTATTAATATGTGCAATGTGCATTCGTGCCAAATTACAGCTTTGTAGGTCCTATATAGTCTCTGAGCAAAACCGCGGACAGACAGACAGACAGACGGACAGACCGAAACTATAAGGGTTCCTTGTTGACTACAGAACCCTAATTATCGACACTATACTTAAGCGTAGTGTACAGTGCCGGATTTATATTTTTATAGTAATTAGTGTAGGCCACTTTTTATCCGCCGCCCCATGTACGAAAACGAAATGTGCCGCCCTTAGCCTAGGACACTGCCTAGTGCCTCCCCTAGGCAGCTAAATGGGATCAGCGGCATGGAAGCGAAGAGGTAAGAGACAGACCCACTTTCGCATTTATATTAGTATGGATTTTTCAGGAATATTACAACGACCCAGAGGAGACGGCAAAATGCAAGACCAGCGACGGCTGGGTGAAGACCGGGGACCTGCTGTACCGGGACGAGCGCGGCTGCTACTTCTACGTCGACAGGATGAAACACCTCATCAAGTACCGGAATTACCAGGTAAGGATCTTTCCACACTATTTTTTGCGCGCTGACGACGCGCGTTTCAGATGCGCTCGTCTTCTGATTTATATAATACATAAATGAGCGTAAAAAACGTCGTGTGGAAGGGCCCTTATTGTGATGGCAACTGGTAAGCGAGTAGTGATTAGATTACCAAGCTAAACGCCTAAGATTTGGTAATCGAATTAGGTACTATCAAGTATCAAAGTATGAGAGTTATGGGGCAAGTCACACTTAAATCACTTTTGTGGGGTTTCTATAAAGCCGGTAGGAATTCCAGTCGGAATCACAAATTTTTATTTACTTCATATTTTGAAGACCGTCATCCAGTTAATTATCTAGAGCTCCTTTTGAAGAAACACTATAATACACTCTAGGAATCATAACGTCCTTTCACGCTGTTTTTTTGTGAAACTGCCGTATAATAAATATCAACGTCGTAGAATGAAATGACAAAAATTTCTTCAAGGCTTACAAGTAAAAAAATCCACGAATACGCCATGGCCACAACACAGCGAACATTTTTTAGGAAAAACAAAGAGACATCTAAAATCTATTCTTTATCATTATTAACCGACTTCAAAAAAGGAGGTTATCAATTCGACGCGTATGTATGTAATATTTTCAGAACTGCCCAGTTTTTGTATATGTTAATCTATTGTTAAAGATTAACAAATGTGCCAAAATTCAAAAGTGTATGTATGTGTGTATGTTTTTATGTTTGTGCACGCATGTCTCCGGAACTACAAGTCCGATTTAAGTGATTCTTTTTTTATTGTACCTACTAGGTATTGTTTAGTAGTTTTGGAGATAGGGAATTTTAATTCTCAATGACGTACAATTTTGAAGTCGGTTTTATCTTTTTAAAATACAGTTTTATTTTGTTTAAAATAGATAACATGTATATTATCATCCGGCTGAGGGAATTAGTTATTCATAAACTTTAAACGTTGTACCGTACTCTGTAATATCACGTTTCACATAATACGTTTATCATACGGCACGGCAAAAACGTCGCTCTATCATCATCATTATATCGATATTAATGATTTGTTAAGAGTAATCATGACTTGCTTATATGCAGCTGCGTAATTATTTAATTAATATCTAGATACCCATAAGACCTAGGTATGGAGGTAATACCATGTGTTGGAATTTCTCTTTTAGTAATCCCGATGACATCATGTTGTCGAAAATCTATTAAATAATATGCTTTGGCGAAACTCGGGCGCTCACGTATAAAAATATTTTTTATTTATTAACGAACTTATAATGAGTTTTTAATCCCTATAATTGTCTCCAATTCACTTTCGTTTCGTGTGTTTAAATATTTCGCGTTATTGCATGGCAGTGGATTATGGATAATACACGCCAGTATTATTATAGTCCTCTGTGATAAAACCAAATGGTATATGTCTTTATGTTATTTTAGAAATTATGTACTTTATAATTTGGAAATTACATACATAATATTTTGTATTAGGTACTTACTCATTTTCGTCTTTATTTTCCGACCTCCGAAAATTCCGACAAGCTATGGTGACTAGTCAAGTAGCCAAGTACTTGACTTAACTTTAAAAATATACCCCTTGGCTAGAGCCGGCCCGAAGAAAGTTTTAGGATGAAGCAAGGTTTGATTATGGCTCACTCCTCAAGCGAGGTGAGGAGGAGTTGGTGCGTTGGGCGGCTGATCTTCACCCTACGGTAGGGCCGGCCCTGGGCTTGTACCATGAAACTGTTTTGAGACTCAAACAATCGGACGAGAATGTTGCGTCCTACTCTAACAAACGTGAAATGATGTTGTTAGTGTAGGACGTGGCATTCTCGTCCGATTGTTTGAGTCTCAAAACAGTTTCATAGTAGGCCTACTGGAGGCCTACGTCGAAACCGTTTTGAGACTCAAACAACCGAATTGGAATACCGTGTCCTCTAACTACGTCATTTCACGAGAGTGGGATGCGGCACTTCGATTCCTTCGTTTGAGTCTCAACGGTTTCGTAGTACGGTCCCTGCTCTTAGCTAAGCCACAATAGACATAACTACCAGTAGTTCGACTGCAAAGAAACGGACAGGTTTCAATATCTGTCAAATTCGTCGGGTTTCACTAGGATTATGAACGGAATGTGCCTTGCGCTGGCTGATATAATTTATTTTTAAATATTTAAAATAAAGATTTCAAAATTGGATTCTGACAATTTTAATCGCTTGTGCCATAGAGTAATAAATATACGCCAAAACACAGTTAACAATACGACCAAAGAGGAACACGTCCAGCGAATATGTTTAAAATTCGTAGGTAACAAGTTAACAACTATAGCGACGATTTTCGTCATAATACGTCAAATTTAAAAATTTGAACATCAGTTCTTACTTCTTAGTCGGCATACTCTATAATTCTGTCTACTCTGGCTAAGCGTGGGTTGCACCAACTTGCTTTGACTATAACAAACAAAGACAGTAATGAACGCCATAATTTTGTCGATAACCTTTTAAACCATAACAGCTATAACAACGCCTCTGGTGCAATCCACCCTAAAGGTTACATCTTTCCCAGGTCCATCCATCCGAGATCGAGGACGTGATCCGCGAGTTGCCGGCGATACACGACGTGTGTGTTGTTGGCGTCGACAGCGCAGCCGATGGCCAGCTGCCAACCGCCTGTGTCGTGGTGGAGGACGGCGAGAGAGTCACGGCGCAGGAGATAAAGGATCATGTTGCTTGTATGTAGATTAATGGTCTTTTAAGGACTCTACTCTAGTATGGGTTAGCAATGTAGTTTTATATTGAGCTACTAAAGCGTGGTTTTATCAAATAACACATTTTGTATTGTGTTTTCATTGTAAATTGTAATGTGAAGCGTCAAGTGTAGATGCAATGCGATGCATTTTTAAATGAGCCTCAAAACTGAACTTTATTTAATTATTTTAACATTTTAACTTTAAAATTACAGCTGTGATTCGTCTTGTGGTTTAAAATACGAGTTATAAAACACGCAATAAAATTTTAAAGTCAAAATTCGTATGAAATGTTGTGACTTGTAACTTGTGATTCATTTTGTGGTTTAAATCTGAGCACATCACGGTGATGCAGCTTGGCAAAACTCTTATATTATCACTGTAAAGTCTCAGTGCTAGGGCCCATTTTCAATAATTCCGTGGAACCCTAAAAATATTGTTTTCATGTCTATAATATTATTTTCAGGCAAGCTCTCCAACGCGAAGCATCTGCGCGGAGGAGTACTGTTCCTGGCCGAGTTCCCGCTCACCTCCAGTGGCAAAATCAGGAAGAATCTACTCACCAAAATCGCCATGGAGTCCAAAAGGGAATGATGGACCGAACTTCTGACCAGTGATATTTTAACAATATTTTTTATTTGAAATAATATTAATTAATTATAATAATATCTAATTATTATTAGGACATGGATACCAACCATCGAGTTGGGTGAAATTAATTTTATTTAATGACTATCGTAATATTATACGGGTAGGAGTTAGGACATGAATAAAATGATGAATCTTATGAATATTTGTGACGAAGGTATTTTTTATAGTACTTATTTATTAAAAAATACATTGATAAGTGTAGATTTATTAGTCTGAATTAAAATAAAATATACTTATTTTGAGTTAAAAGAAGTTTTACTTTATTTCTTTTATTTTCTTTATCATTATGTAGATATTATGTAACCCTTAATTTGCGTAAACCAGTTAGTGTGCAGATTAACAAGGTACTCTGCACATTATATAGCTGAGTCAGTTAAAGTGCAAAAATAGATTTTATTCTTACATTAATTTTCTATTAACATATATTTTAAAATAATACTGTTAAATAGTCTCAATATAACATATTTTCTTAAGTATAACTATACTACAGGGTGCGTAATTTACTAGTCCCAGTACACTCATCACTCGATCTGATATCTCGATAGCCAATAAAATCGTTTAAACTCCCAGCTCTGCTGTATACTGGTATTATTAAAGAACATACCCTGAGGAAATTCATTTAATATTTTTCCAACACTCGCACCAACTCTTTCAACTTCCTCCTGTGGACTTTGGTGGTAGCTGTCACTGGTATGGCGTCCAAGAACACCACACCGCCTCTCAGCTGCTTGGCGTCAGATAATGATTCTGAAAAAATATCGCCACTTATCTTGTGTAACAAAATATTTTGACGTGACAACGTCTAATTTGATGTGGGCTGCGCGCACGAAAAAACATGATACACAATATGCGGCGTTACCTCGCTCTGAGGTGTTCCATTTAAGGCTATGACGTTGTCACGTTCAACTATCGTCACTAAACCGACTTTACAGACAACCGAGTTTGAGTCGAGTTCGAGTTCGACACAAAACACTACTCTCCAACCGTCTTTTTTAATATGTACCTATATGTGTATGTACCATCGAGGAAATTGATTCCTATGCAGTTGATAGACCAACGTTATTTGGTCGAATATGTCAATTCAATGTTAATTGTGATCTGTCGGCTGGGTTTGACGTAACGCAACCAAAGTACGTAGGACCCCGATCTGCATAGGAATCAACTTCTCTGATAGTACAATGTATCACCGAGGAAATTGATTCCTAGGCAGTTGACATACCATCGTCATGTGGTCGGATCATGTCAATTCATAATAATCAACCGTTAACGCGACTAATATACTAAAGTCCGCCATCTGCCTAGGAATGAACTTCTCTGATAGTACATAATAAAGAAAAGTAGTCTACAAATGAGACAAAAACGCATGTATTGTTTTATTTTCTACAGACATTGGTCTAGTAGAGCATAATAAACTTTGTCTAGTTATAGCGTAGAGCTAGCATAGGCTATAATAAAACTTATAGCCTATGTCATGCAGTAGCAATTTACTTGAATTTTTGGTCGTTTGCCGCGCTAATCGGAACGGTAACTTTATAATTAAGGCAAAACATCAAAATACCTTTAACGATGTCCTTGATCTCCTTGGCGATGGCGGTGTCAAACCCCGGTCTGGGCACGACGCAGGCGACGGGTAGGTCGCCACACTCCTCGTCCCTGATGCCGGTCACCGCCACGTCCATGACGCCGGGGTGTTTGCGGATCACGTTCTCCACTTCCACTGGTGATATCTGTGGATGAGAAGGTTAGGCCTTGCATCCGTGTGGGTTGTGACGACCTCTGTGGCTTAGTGGTCATAGTCGGTCGCGGGCTCGAATCCCGCCGACGGAACAAAAAAGTTTTCAATGTTCCTGAGTTGTGAATGTGTGTTAAATATGTGTATGATAATATAATAAAAATCTTAAATATATGTATAGTATAAAAGTATTAAATATTATATTTCCGTTGTCTTGTACCTGTAACACAAGTCCTTCAGGTACTTAGCATGGGGCCAGACTGACGAGATGTGAAGCGTCCATAGACATATTGTTAGTGCTTGTTTAGACACAGTGGGAATCGCGCGGTTTCGACCCGATCGGTTAAACCGCTCGCAGGTTATTACGAAGGCGTTCACACTTAACCGCTCGATTTGTGGGAACCACGCGGTTCCCGCTGTGTCTGACCACATTGGTATTTGCCATTTGGTAATGTTCTCTCTTTCTTCCTAAATGAGAAAGAGTAATTACATTTTGATACATTATCTATTAATCAATAACCCAAATTGGCGTGAAAAGATCTTTTAGAATTTAAACGAAATTAATAGATTTTAAAGTATAGAACATTTTCAAATTGGTTGTCAACTGTTTTTTATACTCATGATATCAGCTTCCAAAGTAAAACCAATTCATTAAAATTCAAGCATACATTCAGCATCTCCTTAGGATTTACAAATTACTTTTATTTGAAACACGCCACGCCAATAGATCGGCAATATCATAAACTACGTCATATTCCCCGTTTGAATTTTTTTTAGGTCAATGTTGAACTAAGATAAGTAAATTAACAAAAAATTAAAACCGACTTCCAGAGTAAAAACAATAATTATTATTTTAATGAACAAAAAAGTATGAAATAATTATTACTATTAATAGTGTAAATAGCAGAGGTTTAGGAGTATTCTGCATAAGGATGCAGAATACTCCTAAACCTCTGCTATTTCTGTACACAATCTTCATTATTTTGAAGTCGATACCAGCTAAGAATGGTGAGTTCTTAGACAAAATATTTTTAATTTTAAAGACTGGTACCGACTTCAAAATTATGAAGATTGTGTACAGAAATAGTAGAGGTTTAGGAGTATTCTGCATAAGGCACTATTAATAGTAAGAATTGTTTCATACTTTTTTGTTCATTAAAATACGGGAAAGTACCTAATGGTAGACACTGAACTAATAGATGACACTTATGACAAAAATACCATAAAAATAAGAATTACTCTAATTATTTCTTACCACTGTAAATTTTATAAGCTTCTCAAGCTATCTGTTGAATTGAAAAAATATATTAGAGACGCCTTCGGGAACAAAATTTTAAAATGGGATCAGTTTTCGTAAATAATATTACCGCGTCAACACGCGCTCGGCAATTTCTTAGCAAATAGGTTAAGGAAGGCGAAATTTTGCACGTAAGTTTTGAATATATTTATTTGATTTTTTGTAATTTCTATTGATTTCATTGGATTAATGGTCATGTTGTACACACTAATTAATGTTTATTAAACATTTTTTATCAATTTTCCCTAACAATATAAAGGATGTCTACTATTAGTTCTCGAAAATGTAAAAAACCTAATAGATGTCATGGATATCATCTTTGAGTTTTGCAATACATACTAAAGTTATTTTGTACTTTATTCTACAGCAAAAATCATCAATATTCTCTGAAAATATAATTCTATTAAGAACTTAGAACTACTGCACCTAAAAATGGACATGGTGTCTAATATTAGACCTTGTACTGATCTAAAAATCGATTGCTTTAGTTTTCTAGCAGTAAAAAAAAAGAAAAAGGAGAGCTGAGAAAAGAAAGAAGAAAAAAGAAGAGGCAAAAGAAGCATGGAGACTAAAGACTGAAAATAAATTTGCTAGGAAAAAAAGACGGGTTACACTCCGGGAGTGCCGGCAGAAGTGAAAACTTGATTATTAACGTTGTGCAATTTTTTTACCCATTTTTTATGAAAATCGATTATAAAAAAATCGATTTTTTAATTAATCGAAACCCTTACGATCGATCAAATGTTTAACCCATTTTTATAAAAATCGATTTCAAAAAAATCGATTTTTTAATTTAACCGAAACCTCTACATCGATTTAATTTTTAACCTATTTTTATGAAAATCGATTATTAAAAAATTGATTATTTTAAGTAATCGAAACCCTTATAAACGATTAAATTTTTAACCCATTTTTTATGAAAAACGATTTTTAAAAAATCGATTTTTTTAATTCATCGAAACCCTTACAATAAATTCGAGTTCGAGTTCAAGTTCAAATTCGAGCTCGAGTTCGAGTTCGACACAAAACACTACTCTCCATCTCCAACCATCTTACGGTTTTTCCAAGGTTTTTCGATCAGCACGAGAATCTGACGCGAGTTTCACAGTTTTTACCCATCCCACAAATTAAGTGTTCAACGCCGCTAAAGAAGTTTTCACTTTAAACATATGAAAAATAAAAGGAAAGATAGTTTCAGCACGGAAGAAGAATGAATAGAATCTGGAGACAACGTAGATAATATTTCTGATGCATGTAGTTACTATGATGAAGTAAATGAAATCTTTTGAAAAATGGCAAATAAAGACCTAATAATAGGAAAAATGTAAAATGTAATGTAAAGTTCTATGTCAACTATTAGTTCATATTGGTGTCTACTATTAGTGATGTTCGTTTTTTGTGATGTCATCTATTAGTACTTATGACTAAGTTTACAAAAAGACCAATAATATATTTTTTAATTTATTTGTCAGAGAATAATTATAATAGTTTTATTTTGTAAGAGTTACTGAAGACATGGAAGAAGTTATCAATCCTTTATATTCATAAATATATATTTTATAACATTCAAATGTTTCATGTTTCCTTATAGTGTCTGCCATTAGGTCTCTTCCCTTAATAATTATTGTTTTTACTCTGGAAGTCGGTTTTAATTTTTTGTTAAAAATAATAATTTCACTCTTTTTAGTAATTTAAGTAATTTATAAGGTTTTCTGTAAATACTAATGTGTTCCACTAAGTGACTTTGGAGCCAGGATACACATTTATGATATGAGAACTTTAAAGTTAATATACCTAGCGCCCTCTCGGAATAGAGAATTGCATAAGCAACTCCAAGAATATACTCGTATGACGTATCACTGTATAATTAATAATATAAGCTTGGCGATTATTATGAATTGACATGATCCGACCACATGGCGTTGGTATGTCAACTGCCTAGGAATCAATTTCCAATGATAAAATTTATGTTCATGCGCCTATCTCTAAAGGCTCCTGTTCAGTGACTTTCTTTCTATCACAACACTCCTGGAAAGTCATTAGCTCACTATAATACACTATCCCCCTTACTAATAAACGTTGTATAAGCTTTGAATAGTTATACAGTGTTTTGTTCCTGTCACACAAGTGACATTTTTAATTGGAATGAAAAAGACAAAACACTGTATAACTATTCAAAGCTTATACAGCGTTTATTAGTAAGGGGATATATATATAATATTATGCTTAAACTTCTTAAAACTACGTTAATATAACTATTTATTTTGTCCCAATAACAAGGAGTTACGGACATACCTTATAATTCATAGATCTCATAATCAAATTGCTAACTTGGTAACCTGATCAGGTTACCAAGTTTGAATCATTTACTTTGACATAACAATATAACACCATTGATATAATTTTTGAAATAGTTCGACAAATTAAGAGTTATGATTTAATGATTAAGGCTGCGTTTCCACTGAAGCGGAGCGGAGCTTAGCGGTGCCAAATTGGCCAATCACCATGCTCGAAATATTCGCTCCGCTTCGCTGTCATTCAATTGATTGGTCAATTCGGACTCTGCTAAGCTCCGCTCCGCTTCAGTGGAAACGCAGCCTCATGGTGTGGTGGTAGTGGTGATGATGATGATGAATGTAACTTGCATAGTAGCATATGTTTTGAGTTCTTAAACCAAAGCCGAAACCCCCAAACTTGTATCTATAAGGAATCTCGAGTTCTCTTAGCACCTTCGGAACCAAGGTATATCTTAGTGCAAAATTTTGCTTTTTGGTAGCATATGCTTAGGATACTTCTCATTAAATCGAAATCACCATATTATGTTACCATATAAATTTTGAGGAGTTCCCTCGATCACTCATGGACCTTATCATCAGGTCGAAATAATATAATAAAATAATTTTCAAAATAGCTTTACTTTCTACAGAACAATGTTTAAAGACATCCGTGATCTGTTTTGATCAAAAAATACTATGAAAAATACCTACCAATTATACCATAATGTGAAGGTGTATGGTGGAATGGCGGTGATGATGATGATGATTAATGTAATTAGCTTAGTAGTATATGCTTTCAGTTCTTAAAACAACGCCGAAACCCCCAAACATGTATCTATAAGGAGTAAGGAGTTCTGTTCATCACCTTCGAACCATGGTATATCCTGGTGCAAAATCTTACTTTTTGGTAACATATGCCTGGAATACTTCATATGAAACCAAAAAAAAACATATGTTTCCATTTAAATTTTGAGGAGTTCCCTCGATTACTCATGGATCCCATCATCAGGTCACCACTTTTGTGAAAATGGGACCAAATTGGAGTGAAACCTAATACAACAATACAAAAATTTTGAAAATCGATTCATAAACGGCGGAGTAATCGTTGAACATACATAAAAAACATATCCACAGCCGAACATATAACCTCCTCGTTTTTTTGGAAGTCGGTTAAAAAATAGAGTTTTGGTGCGCTCTCGGCAACGCAGCAAATGTATGGCCAAGGTCGTTGGCTCGGGGGACGGCCTTAACGTGATCGGTGTACAAGTGTAAACGTAGCGTAGTCCGTAAGCACTACGCGACGCAGCGTAGACCGTAGGCGTAGCTACGCGTAGCGTAGTTTCAGCTATTCGTGGCATAAACGTAGCTATTCGTAGCATCCAGCGAAGGCGCGCGTAGTTATTCGCAGCTTCAACGTAGCGTGTAACGCAACGTAGTTTAGAATTTAGAAATAGCTTTACGTAAACGTAGTTCGTAGGCTAGCCGTAGATATTTTTTATAGCACAGGCATACCTAAAATATATTATTTTTAAGACTGTATATTAGGTCGTCTGTTAACGAGCTATTCAGTAGATAATAACGTTTGTGCACGTCTAATGGCCAGTTTCTGAGGTTTTTTTTTTAACAGCATTTTATCTTTTCACTAGCATTGCTGGGCCTAGACAAGTGGCAAGCGATAATCGTAAACGCTGACGCTAACGCCACAAAATGTATGGGATTTGACATTAGTATTTGCTAGCGAAGCGATGACTTATGTCAAATCGCATACATTTTGTGGCGTTAGCGTTAGCGTTTGCGATAATCGCTTGCCACTTGTCTACTAGGGCAGCCCTAATTTTTTGACGCTAGGCAATCAAAAGCTATAGTGAATAGATAAACTCCGGTTAAAAACTCAGAAACCGGCCATTAGTGCTTACCTGATAGCTCTTATATTTGAGCAGCAGCTTGATTCGCTCGACGAAGGTGTAGTACCAGTGTTCGTCCCTCACGAATATGTCCCCCGTCATGAGCCACCCGTCTTCGGAAAACGTCGCCCGTGTAGCGGCCTCGTTTCTGTAATATCCCTGGATTCAAGAATATTTAGTGTTGTAAAAACATGATTTATTGTATTCATCGCTTAAAACATATTTAACTACATTATCAAGTTGCCTGCGAATTACTAAGCACAAAAATAAATCCTGAGAAACCGTGTATTTTTGGATAAAAAGTAGCCTAAAACCAAAGCTGACTCTTGTAGAGTTTCATCAGTTAAAGCAACTAGCTCAGGCTTTCATATTATTATAATAATAACTGTGTTTTGTTACCTTAAATACAGTAGGCCCCTTCAACCACAGTTCTCCAGGTATGTTTGGTTCTAAAATATCTTCGTGGGTTTCAGGATTCACAATCTAAAATTAAAACAAACTTATTAAGTACTTTAACTTTTAAATATCCGTAGAATAGAATATGTTAAACTTTTTAGCTTTTACTCTTTAGTTATAATTTTCGTAATGATAATAATTTAACACTTTCTTGATAGTCATATCTAAGAGCCTCTGTTGGGTGGAATTAGGGCCATCATATGAACCAATTATAAGCTAATCAGGGTAAGTTCGGATACAGGGTAAGTCCGGATAAATCAACTTATCACTAAATTATAGTCAGTGTTTTTTTTTGGAGTTTACTCCTTAAGAATAGATTTTCATATATAAGGCGCCCGGTATGAGAAAAATCCGAGGGGTAAAACCTACTAACAAGTAACGAAAATGTGTTCCGTTTTTGGTGCGCAACTTTAGTGCGCAACTTTCTAATTTGGCTGTGAGTGTATTAAGACCATAAAGGTCTTGGAATATTATATTATATTATTATATAATCATATTATTATTATATAATTATATAATATTATATTCCGATAGGTATATTAACTTTGATTAAGACGTACATATGGTATGCTGTATAGGCGACTATACCTATATACTATATGTTATTGGGCTTCTTTGTTTCTATCAGTGTCGATGTATTTATATTGCTATTTTTGTTATAAATATCAATAATTAATATTGTTATTGTGAAGTTATAATTTTTATCATTATACTGGCTAAAGTGAACTAAAAGTATTTTGAAATAACTATGGCAGAAAGGTTTGTAGATAATATTGCCGGAACATCTGATTTCATATGATATTAATCTTTTTTCAGTTGAATAAACTCTTTTTGCGTATGGTTAGATACTCGTACTTAAGGAGTAAACTCCAGTCGTGCGTCGCAGCTGAGACACTTTTTTTGGCTTGGCTCTACAGGCATATGCGCTATACCGCAAACTGAAGTACCGTACCGTAACTGTAATTTAATTTAGCGTTAACTTGAATTATCCGAACTTACCCTGATTTACTTTATTTGGTTTTTGGATGTTTTGAACTTTTAAAGTACTTACTCTTTCTTTTTCTTCTTTTTTGGCAACTTGACACAAAGGATGTTGTGCCACAGACAAGATAAAAAGGTAACGAATATGGCGGGAAAACCATATTCCTCCTATTATAATTTTCATCATCGTTTTCATGTACCGTCAGGTCTAAAGTCTAGTCAAAGTCTAAGTAAAAGTCAATAGAGTCAAGGAGTCAAGTCGGTCGATTCAGTAAAGTGGTAGACGCTTTACTGAAACTTTCGATGGAGTTTTGGAGGGAACACAAAATAGCACCTTTCTGGATATTACATCACTTTCCTACACTTGTGCATGAACACGAATATCTAATGGTTAATATTCTACCAATATTACACATTAAAAACCCAGTTAACACAATTTTAGGAAAATAATACAAAACACAACATCACCCTTTTACATTCCCGGCAAAACCCAGTACTTACTCGGTACTGAAAGCAGCCTAGAGCAGTCAAGAAGTTGCCTCTGTCAGTCATAATGCCTTGCAGCCCCAGCCCGCACAGCTCCGTCATACCGAAGCCGTTGCATAGCAGCGTGTGTGGCGTCACTTCCTGGAAAAAAAAACTATAGGGCTACCAGAATCTGTTTGCTTGGATAGCAGAAATAAAAAAAAATCCTTGATCATTGGATAAATATTATGTTTTGCATGTTTCACACACAGAATCATCCGTTACAGCGAAAAAAAGGATCAAAATGTTTCCTCACTTTTTGCCATCAGATCCTGGTAAACCTAGGTTATTACTTACATACCTGTAATCTGAAAAATAGATCATTAGAGACCGCACTTCCGCCGAGCAACATCTGCTTGAAGCACGTCAAGTCGCAGTCCTTCCGCGTCTTCACGAGCGTCGTCATCAGAGTTGGACTCAATATCGTGTACGCTGGCTGGAAATAATAAAATATACAATAATTGTTAATAATAATTATTATCTAAGTATACAAAAAAAGGCTTTGTATAAATACACACGAAGGGGAGAAAATTTGGCGCCATTAGTTACACTCTCATTTTATAATGTCTGTTTTTATTCAAAAAAAAAAATTACTATAATAGGTATACCTATTGTATTACTCTATGCCTATACTAAATTTACTACAGTAATTTCATGTTTCGGAACACAACTGTAATAGAATAATTAGTACTCATTTACAACCTACCTTATACAAATTGCTTAGGGGGCGTCCACAAATTACGTGAGGTGTTTAGGGGGGGGAGGGGCCGTCGAGTCAAATCCCATCTAATCTCACGTTGGGGAGAGGGGGGGGTCTCGGCAAATCTCACGTAATTTTTTTCAAATCAGGTCAAAAAATTAAAAAAAAACACTGACGTGAGCGTAATTTGTGGACGACCCCTTACTTGAAATGAAGTAATCATTATGGGCTTGATTGTGGAATTTTGAAAATAATTAAGTATAATGATAGAAACGAGGTCTGCAGTCTGCCATAAACAGAAGTTCTATTTTTAAAAGTCCCGCCATAAACATTTTTATATTGTCGCTGTTTCCTATTGGTTACTTGACACAAAGACAGCCTATGACATCAGCGCGATACTAGCGCTACCTATAAGTGGTTTTGTTAAACTTTCCTAATTTAGTATACGCTTTTTCCGCCAGATGTCACTATTATTTTTGGCTCTATTTCTACATCGCGCTATCGAAAACGCGAAACGTAGAAAGACTACCTTCTCGTAATAATATATTGGTATCGCTTCTCGGCCTTTTGGCTAAGATCAAAGTGTAGTATCTGTTCTTTTCAGCTTAATATCTGAAAGTTCCCGCACTGCGGGACCAGTATATTAAACTGATTTTTGTACCACGACGGGATGTTCGGGGCTCGCTCCACTCCCGTCACGGGTTGGCCCGGCATTGCAGTGCCGCCGGGATCGGCCCACATAAATTATTACCGAACACTAGAATCTACCGGCAATCTATGATTTATAATGTTATAAAAAAAGGCAGGGAATCTAAAGAATTTCATATTTTGAATTATAGAATCTCATTTTTTTAATAAAAGTTCTTTGTTAAAATTTGTGCGTGAGTGTTACTTGTGAGTTGTGTTGTTACTTCTTCACTTATTGGACTATTAGTAATTCACTTATTGGCTGGAGCGATTTTAATAAAATGGGGATTGTCCATTTTTTTTTAATTTTGCTCATTACAAAAACATTTCGAGGAATAAGGTCAGTGATCGTTTTTCTGTATATAAACTAAAAAAATACCCATTAGTTACTTATATTTTTGAACAAATATGTTTAACCTTAGTTTGACCTTCAATGGCGTTAAATTAGCAATAAATTCGATCAACATTACGTTTCGAACTTTTGGTAAGTTTCTCGTATCAGCTTTCACATAATGATAACTTACATTAGACGAACCAGCCATTATAAATAAGATTGAAAGGAAAAAAAACATACTACAGAGGTCAATTGGGCGCCGATGATGACGTCAGAGCGAAATTTTAAAAATTTATTGAGAAAAAACTAGCCAATGGATTTCAAAATTATTTAATTTATATTCTTAAAATACCCTATTTTAACGAAAAAAAATATAAAAAGTACATGTGATTTTTTTGGACAATGCCCATTTGGTGTGGAGTTAGCTGATATTCTAGATTCTCAATTAATGTTACATTTTGATGCGGCAAAATATGATATTATTAGTGATTCAACTCTCAAGCGGCCACATGCGGCCGCGATGTTGTGTCTGGTTTTCCACGATCGAGATCGAGGAAACATCGTGTTATGTACCTTGTATTTGTTAATCAGCTCGCAGGCGAGATCCACAGTGACAGGTACGGAGGACTCCAGCCGAGTGATCCTGAAGATGGGAGTGGAGATGTACTGGAAGATGCTGGTGAGCCACTGCAGCGGCGCGCCGATCAGAGTCATGGGGACCGGGCTGGGAAACTTCTGGTACTGGGACCTGGGAAGTTGAGAAGTAGGTCTTTTCATAACAAGAGAATAATGTGAATAACCGTTAGTTCTATGGGAGCCGTCCTGTTGAAAATAGCGAAAGCTACGTGCGATACAAGTAAGGAGTATGTACTATCAGGGAAATTGATTAATAGGCAGATGGTAGACATGTCTAATTTGGTCGTATTATAACTATTCCAACCAATGGATCATCACTCGTAGTCGTAGGCCGTAACATAAATGTAGTACCTAGGTAATAGAATTCACGTATTATTTTGCTACCCTCTTATCTGTACAGCCTAAAAACTTTGACTCATTAGAATAAGTTGTATATTAAAATACATACGGGTCGAATTGAAAATCTCCTTTATTGAAGTCGATTAAAAATATTTTAATAGAAACTTACCATTGATATGCTATTGAAATGGCAAAGTTCTTGTGTGTGGTCTCCGCGGCTTTGGGCAGGCCGGTCGTGCCGCTGGTGGATATGAGCAGAACCGAAGCATCGGTCGCGTCGAAGTCTGTTACCCTGAAAAATGATCAAAATAGAATTTAGTGTGAATTGCAATTTCCAATAAAATTAGGGAAGGCTCAGTGTTTGCGGTCAAAATGCCACAAATTTTAAATTAATTGATTTCTTACTCGCGGTAGATAAAGCTAACTACTAATATTATCATAAATGCGAAAGTGTGTCTGTCTGTTCGTTACCTCTTCACGCTCAAACTACTGAACCGATTTACTTTGAGTCCCGGGAAAGGACATAAAATACTTTTCATCCCAGAAAAATGTACGGTTCCTGCGCGATAAACGAATTTTGACGCAACGGAGTCGCGACCTGCGGGCGTCATGGGTCATCTAGTAATTATATTACATATAACGTACATGTACCATCGAGGAAGTTGATTCCTATGCAATTGACAGACCAACGTTATTTGGTCGAATATGTCAATTCAACAATGTCGGCTGGGTTTGACGTAACGCAACCAGACTACTTAGGTCCCCGATTTGCATAGGAATCAACTTCTCTGATAGTACTTCCAAACTTCGAGGCGGCTATATTTCCGCCTTCCGGTCGTGGAACCTTCTTTCCATCCATCTAGTATAAATAATTGTCATGTATTTTGTAAATTAACACAGATTTACTAAATCGTTGAGTAATTTTCCATGTTGTGTCAGGACTCAGGTCATTGCCAGTGCCAAATTCTCATACGCCGTTTCTCAGATCGATTGTAAGGCTGTTGATCGCGTCATATGGTGCAAGAATTGGGCCCCTGCCCCCTGGCATTATCCTTGACCGTTTTCCAAGTTTTTTTTACCAGCGCATTTTTTTGATTACTTAGCTCTTTTGATAAGCTCTTAAACACAGGTTTATAGGTATAAACAACGCTATAAAAAGTAAAACTTCCTCGTCCTATTTCTTCTGATTAATTTCGTAGATGGTTCCTAAAAAGTTTTAGCTTGTCCCATGAGAGTCGGGTTCCTTGAGATCCTAACAAAGAAAGGGTTCTTAACAGAAGCGGAGCATGCCTTAGCGGGACCCCATATAAAGGCCCTCTTGGCCCGGGGGCCCCGTATAATTATTATATAATACGTCATAAAGGGCGGTAGCCACGCTCCTGGTTCTTAATATCTCAAAGATAAACTGTCAAAAACCTTACAAACAATGGAAAGAGATTTAGGCCCGTTTTCACCAACTACACCTAAAATTTAGGGGTCCCCTAAGACCTAAGTCAATGTTCCAAGTTTTGTTCTTGATGAATTGACAGCCCCGTAACTCTTAGTTGACGTATATCTCTACAAAGTATAAAACAAAGGCGCTTTTTCTGTCCTCATGTCCCTTTGTTCCCTTTAATTGCGGTTTTCTTTAATATATGTATAGAGTGAAAAAAGAGGGAGGTTTGTGATAAATATGTATGGGAGTTCGCTATTTTACAAGTATAATTTCAGACGGCCATTCTATAACAGATTCATTGTCAAGGCAACCGTCGTCGTCGCCACATCCGTCACCTAAGGCTAAGTGTACGGGGTCGTCAATCCATCCCGTAAATTATAATAAACGTCACCTAATGGTTTGATGGATGAATCGCATATTAGGTTGTTTTATTTCAAATAAACGTCACCTAAGAGTTACGGGGTTGTCAATTCATCAAGAACAAAACTTGGAGTATTGGCTTAGGGGACCCCTAAATTTTAAGTGTAGTTGGTGAAAACAGGCATTAGAAACTCACTTAAACTCTTCATCCGTGTCACCGTGTGTCTCTATGAACTCCTCTAGGCTGCAGAGGTAGTCGCTCTTATCGAACGTCACTATAGTGGCGTTGGACTCCATCTCGTTGAGAGCCAGTTGGATGTTCGGGGCGCTTTGGCCGGTACAGAATATCATCTTTGGCTGTATTATGTTGAAGGTGTTCACGATTTCCGCTGGAAAAGAAGAAAAGCTTACACATGATCCACACTCATATTAGAGGTAAGCTCCCTCCCCCCCTAAAATCTCACGTGAGATTTTTCAACGTGTGGGTTTCTTACGTAAACGTTTGGTTTGACAGTCAGTAGCTGATTTTCTTTCGAACGAATGATCTTAATCGTATAACGATTACGCTTACGATTAAATCTTAAGCATACGTACAATCTGGATGAAATAGACCAAAATAGTATTTTTTTTTGAGAAAAAAATTACGTGAGATTTGGCGAGACCCCCCCTCTCCTCAACGCGACGTGAGATTAGATGAGATTTGACTCGACACCCAACCCCATATGGGGTGGTGCGTCAAAAACTAGGTTCCTAGACCTTGAAAAAGCTCAAAGATCCCTAATAAAGGTCATGTATTTTAAGCCTTATAGATATAGCACCAACATCCTCTACACTCTCAGTGACCTCCTCACGGTTAGAAAATTGTATGTGCTGAATCTAATTTTAACCCTACATAGAGACCGACCCATGACACCGATTGCTAATAGAAGGCGTGGTACCAATGTTATTCCTGTTTGTCCAGTACGCACTGAATTCGCTAGGCGTCAATACTCGGCTCAATCTTCATATCTCTATAATTTAATAAATCGCAAGTTAAATATCTTTCCGCGAACTTTACATGAATGCAAAGTGCTATTAACCGGATGGATCAAAACTATCACGTATGATGACTTAGAAAATATGCTTAAAAGATTTGTCTAACTGTCAAGGCACAAACACACACACACACACACACAGAGAGAGAGAGAATGAGCTGATTAGTGTTTACTTAAGTATCAATTTTAAAAATAAAATAAAAGAACAATATAATGTATTATAAGTATAAGTAATTTAATCAATTGTTAAAGTTAATTATTTAAGTTATATGGTTAAATATTTATGTTAATCAAATATAATAATTATTTTTCTGTTTGAAATTTATAAAACTAATTATTGTGCATGGCTAGGTACTTTCTCAATGTTATAACATAAAAGTATCGAGATATCCTCAACACAAGTAATTCCTTACTTAACGGGGATGCCTCATGATATTTGTTTGTGTAATTTGAGAAATAAAGATTTATTTATTTATTTATTTAAGAATTGTTTATGTCTTTGGAAAATTTACGATTTATACCACTGATTTGCGGGTTGATCTAGTACGATAATATTATGGGAATGAGTGATAACAGCAGCCATATTATCACATACAAACAATGCCACACCATCTGTAAAGACAAAGGCAGTGCTAAAATTTTTATATTTAATAATTATTTGTGCGAAATGTTTGTTGTTCTTTCTGTATTTTTCTTGTTTATTCACTATAGGTAAGTATTTGAAAATAAATTATTATTTTTAACAAAAAATTAAAACCGACTTCCAGAGTAAAAACAATAATAATTATTTTAATGAACAAAAAAGTATGAAATAATTCTTACTATTAATAGTGCCTTATGCAGAATACTCCTAAACCTCTACTATTTCTGTACACAATCTTCATTATTTTAAAGTCGATACCAGATAAGAATGGTGAGTTCTTAGACAAAATATTTTTAATTTTAAAGACTAGTACCGACTTCAAAAATATGAAGATTGTGTACAGAAATAGTAGACTAGTTGTGGCACTATTAATAGTAAGAATTATTTCATACTTTTTTGTTCATTAAAATAATTATTATTGTTTTTACTCTGGAAGTCGGTTTAAATTTTTTGTGAAAAATAATAATTTTACTCTTTTTAGTAATTTAGTAATTTATAAGGTTTTCTGTAAATACTAATGTCTACTAAGTGACTTTGGAGCCAGGATACACATTTATGATATGAGAACTATAAAGTTAATATACCTAGCGCCCTCTCGGAATAGAGAATTGCATAATAATTAATAATATAAGCTTGGCGTTAATCAAGCAATGATAAAATTAATGTTCATGCGCCTATCTCTAAAGGCTCCTGTTCAGTGACTTTCTTTCTATCACAACACTCCTGGAAAGTCATTAGCTCACTATAATTATTGTTCATATAATATTATGCTTAAACTACTTAAAACTACGTTAATATAACTATTTATTTTGTCCCAATAACAAGGAGTTTCCTACATACGGACATACCTCATAATTCATAGATCTCGTAATCAAATTGCTAACTTGGTAACATGATCAGGTTACCAAGTTTGAATCATTTACTTTGACATAACAATATAACACCATTGATATAATTTTTGAAACAGTTCGACAAATTAAGAGTTATGATTTAATGATTAAGGCTGCATTTCCACTGAAGCGGAGCGGAGCTTAGCCGTGCCAAATTGGCCAATCACCATGCTCGAAATATTCGCTCCGCTTCGCTGTCATTCAATTGATTGGTCAATTCGGGCTCTGCTAAGCTCCGCTCCGCTTTAGTGGAAACGCAGCCTCATGGTGTGGTGGTAGTGGTGATGATGATGATGAATGTAACTTGCATAGTAGCATATGCTTTGAGTTCTTAAACCAAAGCCAAAACCCCTAACTTGTATCTATAAGGAATCCGGAGTTCTCTTAGCACCTTCGGAACCAATGTATATCTTAGTGCAAAATTTTGCTTTTTGGTAGCATATGCTTAGGATACTTCTCATAAAGTCGAAATCACCATAAGTTTCCATATAAATTTTGAGGAGTTCCCTCGATCACTCATGGACCTTATCATCCGGTCGAAATAATATAATAAAATAATTTTCAAAATAGCTTTACTTTTTACAGAACAATGTTTAAAGACATCCGTGATCCGTTTTGATCTAAAAATACTATGAAAAGTACCAATTATAATATATACCATGATGTGAAGGTGTATGGTGGAATGGTGGTGATGATGATGATGATGATTAATGTAATTAGCTTAGTAGTATATGCTTTCAGTTCTTAAAACAACGCCGAAACCCCCAAACATGTATCTATAAGGAGTAAGGAGTTCTGTTCACCACCTTCGAACCATGGTATATCCTGGTGCAAAATCTTACTTTTTGGTAACATATGCCTGGAATACTTCATATGAAATCAAAAAAAACATATGTTTCCATTTGAATTTTGAGGAGTTCTCTCGATTACTCATGGATCCCATCATCAGGTCACCACTTTTGTGAAAATGGGACCAGATTAGTGTGAAACCTAATACAACAAAACAAACATTTTGAAAATCGGTTCATAAACGGCGGAGTAATCGTTGAACATATATAAAAAAAATCCACAGCCGAACATATTATAACCTCCTCGTTTTTTTGGAAGTCGGTTAAAAAAACTTAGATTGTTCAAACTCATACCTAATTTGATTATTTAAAAGTATGATTTATAAGGTACTAAAAGGGCAATGTTTGTGCCAAAAAATGTTTAGGTAATAATTAAAAAGTACTCGTTTCTGTGAAGTACTTCTCTGAAGGTTAAAACTTAAACGTAATTCTTTTAGCATAATTAAGGATAATTAAAAAAATATTTGTTAGTTGTTACATTTTGCAAAAATAGGTACAAAGTCAGAAAACAAAATAAAGGATAAAATAAAATATCTTTATAATTCTAACGAATTTTCGTTCTAAATAATAATAATTAACTGAATACCTAAGTTTTAGGTCTTTGTTTAAAATCCTAATAAACTTGCGTGCGTTGTATTTTATTAAAAAGCATGGTCTAGAATCTAGATTCTAGAACTCTAGACTATAAACTATGATACAACTGTATACCTACTAACAGACATTAAAAAGTTGGCCAAGTGCGAGTCGGACTCGCGCACGAAAGGTACCAGTATATAGCAAAATTAGGCCAAAAATTGTGTTTTTTTGAATGGGAGCCCGCCTTAATTTTTTATTTTATTTTATTTTTATTATTAAATATTAAAGTACATACATAAGTAAGGACTTTCAAAAAAATTCAAGTACCTACCTGTTGGCATTATTGATATAGAGCAAAAAAGGCCAAAAAATCACGTTTGTTGTATGGGAGCCCCCCTTAAGGCCGTCCCCCGAGCAAACGACCTTGGCCATACATTTGCCGCGTTGCCAAGATCGCGCCAAAACCCTATTATTTTTACTTATCTTGGTTCAAAATTGTCCTAAAAAAATTTAAAACGGCGAATATGTAGTTTATGATATTGTCGATCTATTGGCTTGTTTCAAATAAAAGTAATTTGTAAATCCTAAGGAGATGCTGAATGTATGCTTGAATTTTAAGAAATTGGTATTACTTTGGAAGCTTATATCATAAGTATAAGAAACAAAAATAGAAAATTTAAAACGACAAAAGGAATGTTGATATATTGAAGATTATTGCTGTATTTTTATTATAACTTTGTAGCTTTCAGATTATGAGTTTATAAGGTTTTAAATACGGTCAATTACGGAATCTCCGGACGGAACGCCCTTAAAGATTAATTTTATTTTGTTTTTAGTATTTGTTGTTATAGCGGCAACAGATATACATAATATCCCGGTTGCGCCGATGCCGAGTCCACAGGCGACTCAGCAAAACTACGCGACTGTTGCTGGTCGCCCCGCGCCTCCCCCGCGGGCGAATAAAAATGGGGAGAATTAGAGCCGTAAGGCAACGAAGAGTCGCAAGGCCAAGTCCTCGAACTGGCAAGGACGAGAGCAGGGGGTGCGATGAGGAGGGCTTCATACTGGTGGAGAAGAGGAAGAAGAAGCCCCCCGCCCGCAATCATCGCGGCACCGCGCCCGAAGCGAGGTCACCGCGACGCCCCTGTACATACTCGTATCCCGCCTGCACCAGTCCACGGAGGTCGAGGACGTGGTGGACTACATCAGTAAGAAGACATCCCTCCGCCTGAGGGTCGAACGTCTGCAGTCTCGCCACAAGGTCAACTTCAGTTTCTTTGTGGTGAGAGTACCGACGCATCTTCTGTCGACCTTTAAAGCGGAGGAATTCTGGCCGACTGATGTGGTTTACCGAAGGTTCCGGGGGAGACTCCGGAATGAAGCGCGCGTCACGTCGCCGACAACTAGTGACAAAGTGTAGTTATTAAGTGTATTTTATATGTATGTTAGTCATTAAGGTATATATTGTATGGGCCTATGTAGCCTGAAATAAATAAATAAATAAAATAAAAATAATCTTCTTGAAAATTTCAACTCTTTTCAGCTATTACCGTTCTTGAGTTACAGCCTGGAGACAGACAGACAGACGGACAGACAGACGGACAGATATCGAAGTCTCAGTAATAGGGTCCCGTTTTTACCCTTTGGGTACGGAACCCTATAAACTACAGTGCTACAGTCAGAATCTTAAAACTGACCTAATTGTAATTATAAGCCACCTAATTAGGTAAATTTAAGATTCTAAATTTGGGTTCCTGAACTTGGTTTCTGAATTAGTTCAGTACCTACTTATCCCAAATTTTGGTTCCTGAATTGAGGTTAAAAAATTTGGATACCTACTTAATTTAAAACCCTGAATTCAAAATTCATGATCGTAAACAGTTGCGCAATATGTAAGCAGCTCATGACCAAGTAATCCAAGAATATCTTGATGCGCCACTCCAAATGTGCCCACCAATCAAAAGTGCAAGCCCGAAAGAAATTTGGAAAGAAATCCTAAGGTTAAAAATCGGTAAAGCGCCAGGGTTTGATCAGGTTGATGCAAAATTGCTGAAACAACTGCCTAAAAAAGCTGTAATTTTTATTACCGCTATAATTAACGCCTGCTTTCGACTCGAGTTCTTTCCTGCTCAATGGAAAATTGCCCAGATCATTATGGTCCCAAAACCTGGCAAACCATTAAATGACGTCAAGTCCTATAGACCGATAAGTCTGCTACCTATACTAGGCAAACTCATGGAAAAAATCCTGCTTAACCGGATGCTTCAACATTTACCACAAGTTATCCCCCACCACCAGTTCGGATTTAGGCAACGACATGGAACGATAGAACAAATCCACCGACTCACAGACGCCATAAGCCGTTCGCTAGAAAGCAAAAAGTATTGCTCTGCTGTCTTTCTTGACATCAGTCAGGCATTCGATAAAGTATGGCACGCGGGGCTACTCTTTAAACTAAAAAAGTTATTACCGCACTGCTTCTTCCTAATCCTCAAGTCATACCTAAGAGGCAGATGTTTCGAGGTAAAAATCGGCGATGAAACTTCGGCATTATGCGAAATACTGTCAGGAGTCCCGCAAGGAAGCATACTCGGTCCAGTGCTTTATCTTATCTTCACCGCAGACCTGCCAACTAGTGACGATACAACAACGGCCACATATGCCGATGACACAGCCTTCCTCTCCGTGCATGAAAACCCCACTATAGCATCAGCCAAACTACAAGAACACGTCAGTCAAGTAGAAACCTGGCTCGATGACTGGCGTATCCAGGCAAACCAGGACAAGTCGGTCCATGTAACCTTTACTCTAAGAAAGCAAACATGTCCTCCAATTAAATTGCACAATAGGGATATACTACAGGCCGAAGATGCAAAATACCTGGGCATGCATTTGGATCGCAGGCTTACATGGAAAAAACACATTTGGACGAAAAGGAAACAACTTGACACAAAACTCAGATCCATGTACTGGCTCATAGGTCCAAAAGCTGGTCTTTCAACAGAGTGCAAAGTATCAGTTTATAAAGCCATCCTAAAACCTATCTGGACATACGGCATTCAGTTATGGGGTACTGCCAGCATCAGCAACATCGAGATTCTGGAACGTTTCCAGACTAAAGTATTAAGAACGATGCTGAGCATACCATATTATCTTTCTAACAAGTACATTTACAAAGACCTTGAAATGAGCACAGTTAAGGAAGAGATAACAAAATACAGCAAGGCCTATCAAGAACGAATGGCAAAACACACTAACATACTGGCATCTAGACTTGCTGGCACAGGCAGTGTCACTCACTCGAGATTGAGCAGACATAGTGTACCGACACTGAACCTTAGATTTGGCTAATAACAACTAAATAGACCCATCATAGGAGTAAAAGCAATAAACCAAGCTTCCTCTGCTCTCAAAAGCCAAATAGTTTCAACCCCCTTCATAAAAATGGCTTATTGTGTGACACAGATCGCCAAGTTACAGAGTACAAAAGTGAAAAAAAAAAAAAAAAAAAATATGTAAGCAATGATGCAGAGGCAATGCTCCGCGGTTAAATGTTGCGGCGACCATGTTTCACGACAACGATATCGTCGTACAATTTTGTCGCCGCAAGCCCGCAACATTATGCCCGCAACATGGTCGTCGCAACATTGTGTGCTAACTGCTACATTGACTTGCAATGTTGTCGTACGTTACCTAATATCTTTTTTCTATACTTACGTACACCCAGTGTACTGTCAACGGGCGCGATCACGACGCCCGTGAACAGTCCCGCGTAGAAGGGCACGGACAGGTGCAGGTTGCTGAGGCTCATGATCGCGACCACGTCGCCCACGCCCACGCCCACGTTGCGGTAGCTGGTCGCGCACGCCATCGACAGTCTCATGATCTCGCGGTTCGTGATCGAGCCGCCAGTCGCGCCGTCTATCTGTTAGAAATAACATTGAGATGGCCTGAGATGGATGGGCTATGACCATGACCACGGTCTAAGACCATGACCTATGACCAATTGACCATGGCATACCGCTACCGCATAGTACGACCACAGACATAGATCAAGATCTTGATCTATGTCTATTATATGTTCATAAATCATAGACAGTTGGTGTTGGTAGACCTACGTAGTTTGGTCGAGTTATGTCACACCCAGCCGACAGATTACAACATTGAATTGACACGATCCGACCAAATGACGTGGGTCTGATATCTGCCTCTGAATCAATTTCTTCGACGGTGCGTACAGTGTACACCTGTCACAAAAATGTTTGCATCTATTTATCTGGGAACTGAGCTTATCAAATATCTGAAAGGTCGAGCTTTGCTTAGAGTTCGAAGAAAGAAAAACAAATAAGTGAAAACATTCGCGTTCTTTCCAGGACATAAGACAATATAGATTATAGCTAATGTTCTCTCCGAAAACCTACTCCATACGTTATACGGAAATACTTGCAGACTACATCCGTTGATTTATACAAGTAGTTACTTTACTATACTTACTTGTAGAAAGTATAACCACAGCGGTATAACATTGAAATAGTTTTAAATTTTAATATTATTTTACAATTTACCTACCGCCAAAAAGCCTTTAAGGAAATTTTTGTCTTTCGTACATCTAATTTTTAAAACAATACGTCGTAATTAAAATTTATTTTTCTTTAGCACGCCTCTGTCATTTTCCTGGCTGGAAATTCTTTTCAAAATAAATCTAAAATCTTGTTAATAATTTAAAAATAATTGTTATTTTAATAACAAAATATGTCTAATAAACTTTGTTAATTTACGTAAATTACATTTTTTTCCTTTTGGACTTTGGGACTATTTAATAATTATTTTAATTTTAGCAAATAAACGATTTCAATTTTTATTTCTATTCTAATGTTTAGAGTCTAGACTCTAGGATTCACCGCGTTATAAGTACGGAAATATAATAGCACCTATATAATTTGGCTGTACAGATTTCGATTTTTCTCAGCAATGAGCAAAGTTAAGAAATTAAAGTTCATTGTCAGTATTTATCATGTCTTTGTCTTTGAATTACCCATCATAACATACACGACTGATCAACTTTTATAACACAGAATAATCAATCAAAAAGACCACTGTAAAAAAAGGGATTTACCTATATTTTGCCAACAGAGGAGAGTGATTTAAGCTTCCAAAATTAGTATTTACATAGATTGGTTCAAGCATACTTTAATTTGCCCATAGTTTATATTATGAAATGTATTTATGGTTTATTACGCGACAAAAACTATTTTGTCGCTACGCTTTTTCCATTTTTTGCTGTTCCAAGTTCCAACACGATCGATCGCGATCGATTCAATCCAACACGGTTTTTTACTTTAATGGGGCGTCACCTTAATTTGGTAGGTAGAGTTGTTGATGTTTTGTTTAATATTACATCAAAATCACGCTGCAAACCTGACCACAATGCTAGATAGCTATATTACGGTCAGGGTTCAAGCTTGTCCAAACAAAAGCACCTTACTTTCGATAATTTTGAAGTTTCTTGCTTTAATCTACTACGCTTCTCTACTTGCGCTTACCCAACCCAAGCACGTTCCTTGTGACGTGGTAAAATACGCCTGTAATTCATAATTGTACCACCGATTTCTTATGTCAATGGAAGAAATTGATTCACGGACAGTTGACGGACCTACGTGATTTGGTCGGAATATGCTGATTCAATGTTGACGTGAGAGAGCCATGCTTCGGCACGAATGGGCCGGCTCGACCGGAGAAATACCACGTCCTCACAGAAAACCGGCGTGAAACGGCTTGCGCTGTGTTTCGCCGAGTGAGTAGTTTACCGGAGGCCCAATCCCCTACCCCATTCCCTTCCCTACCCTCCCCTATTCCCTTCCCTTCCCATCCCTACCCTCCCCTATTACCCTATTCCCTCTTAAAAGGCCGGCAACTCACCTGCAGCCTTTCTGATGTTGCGAGTGTCCATGCATGGGCGACGGAAGTTGCTTTCCATCAGGTGACCCGTTTGCTCGATTGCCCCCTTATTTCATAAAAAAAAATTCAATTTTAGCGCTGTCGGATGGATATGACATAACGCGACCGAATTGCAGAGGTCCGCCATCTACATAATATTATGAATAAACTTCTCCGATAGTATATCACGTCCTTGTAAAGTTGTAACCTGTAGAGTAGGTGTAGACTGTAGACTGTAGAGCCTAAAGGCCATACCATGCTATACATAGGTACCTGCATTGTGAAGTCTGGGTCGTCCATCAGGCTCCTCAGCATGAGTTTCCCCAGATGGTACCGGTCGGTGGGTATCCCGGACTCTGCCACCACCCGTGCAGCCAGCTCGCCCACGTGCCAGTGGACCCAGTCCCGAGATCGGTACTCCGACATTGTTCTGACAAAAAATATACTAAGATTAAAAGGTATCTCAAAACAGCTCAAAAATGTGAATATCCCGTGTATAATCACGAACGAATAGATACAAATATAGCTGAGTGGTCTTTATCGGAATATTGCCTACCCCACCACACTAATGTCTACCACATTAAGAGACTGTTCAAACTGCGAATAATTTTATTCGCGTGAAAATAAGTATATTATAAATTCACCGCGAAATTATCGCAAGTGCGGATATACTCTCATAAATGTGTTACAGAAGTGCGAAAAAATTACGCGCGATTAAAATTCGCAGTGCGGAGTGCGGGCAGTCCCACCCGAGACTATCTATGGATAAAGTGAGATCAAAAAAATAACCTGTACTAGCTAGCATTCACGTCGATTGTGACCGTCACAGATGTGCAATCGAAACCGGTTCCGGTCCCTGGGCAATCATAGGCGATTAAGCCCTTTGAAAAATTATAATAAAGTTCGAAATCGCTTGTATAATGTATAGGTCCATTATGGGTTAGCGTAGAAAGGCTACATAATACATTACATACGTATTTGATACTAGGTGCTGCCCGCAACTACGTTGCGCCAAAATTCGTTTATCACGCGGGAATCGTACATTTTACCGGGATAAAAAGTATCCTATGTCCATTCCCGCGACTCAAAGTATCTCCATACCAAATTTCAGCAAAATCGGTTCAGTGGTTTGGGCGTGAAGAGGAGACAGACAGACAGACACACTTTCGCATTTATAATATTAGTATGGATTTTTAAATGTAAATACTGTCATTTATATTGTCCCACCTTTTGGACACTTTTGGTTAAACACATCTTCATAACTTGAACCTGACAACAACTGACTAATTTTAAAAAATTGTTAGCCGTACCTACGGGTTAGTTGAGCCTGTAAGGGGAGCGCCCTATGAGAGATGAATTAAAAATGTATATTTTTGGACTTCATTTATTATAGTGTTCAAGTATACTACATAGGTGCCGGCAGGGCGACAAGCCCTTACGGAATCTTACATGAGACTAATTAATGTAACTAACGGCTAAAGGGGCACCTGACACGTATGTGCCAATGATGCACACACACAATATAATTATTGTGTATGTGCATAACTGCACATGCTGTACGTTACATTACTCCCCCCAAAAATTTAAAATTTTTCAATAAACATTACAATGTCATACGTACTTCTTAACTATAATAAACTTATGTATAAGTGCAATATGCAGTGCATGCAAGTGACACTCACAGGTGTCAAATATGCATAAATGCACAACGTGACAAGTTCCAAGACAAGTCAAGTAACATTATAACCAGGATACAATTACAATAACAATTGTAAGAATGCATTACAAATGCATTACTGATACATTGCATAAAGAATAAAAATGACATAAAGTTTGATCATGATCATTTCGAAAAAAAAAATCTAGTCTAAGTATAGTTAAAGTTAAGCATCACTAAAGTGTGTTCACTTAAAAATATTTTGACATTTTAGAAAAGCACTGCACTGACACACAAAGACCCGATATGCGTCAGTAGTGTGTTTTCGCGGGTTCTGGATCACGATTCTGGGTCCACCCCACCCCCCGCTCGCGGCTCGCAAACTTCTCGATCACTTTTTGTCGGTTCGAGGGGTGACATCGCCTAAAAAAAAAAAAAAAGAGTTTGGTGTCAAAATAGGGGTTTTGGACCATGCCGGATCGATATATGCGATCCGTTTCTGCGTATTTGCACTAGTTTCAAAGTTAGCTTTTGTGTTTAACCCTCATTATCTACTATCTCCACGCTCCATTGTTCCTTAATTACGGTCGCTGATTATTACAATGTAAAGCTCACCTCGGTGTCCTATTGTTCGTAATGAGTACCTGGCTAATCGCTTACGTCACCTCAATTTCTTACAAGATTTTAAATAAGTAAATAAAACTTGATCAATTTTTTATTACATTTCTTTTATTTAATAAAACATGTAATAATAATAACTCCCATAGTAGTATGATTTCGTGATAACGCATCAGCTACCGTATTTTCATCACCATCAATATGATGAATGTTTGTAGTGAATTCGCTGATAAATAGTAACTGCCTAACGCGCCTCGGCAATTCGTTGTTACTGCCGACTTTAGAAAAAGCATAAATAAGAGGTTTGTGATCGGTATAGATCACTAAATTTTGACCCTCTACCATATTCCTAAAATATTTAACGGCTAAATAAATCGCTAGTAATTCGCGGTCAAAAGTGCTATATTTTTGTTGAGTAGGTGACATTTTCTTGGAAAAGTAACCAAGCGGTGTCCACGCGCCGTTCATACGCTGTTGCAACACCGCTCCCACGCTCGTATTCGATGCGTCAGTCATAAGTGCAAGCGGAGTATTAAGTTTCGGATAGGACAAGTTAGCTGCTTGTTGCAATTTATTTTTACATTGTATAAATGCTTCATTAGATATTTCGGTCCAAAAAAATTTAGTCTTGTCCTTTTTCTTAGAAGACTTTAAATACTGATTAAGCTCATCCTGGTACTCTACTGCGTTCGGCAAAGGTAATCTATAAAAATTGACCATACCTAAAAATTTACGCAATTCCTCGACCGTTGTGGGTCGGGGAAAAGCGCAAATCGCAGCAACTTTTTCTTTAAGGGGGCTTATCCCCGTCGAGGAAACTTCGAAACCTAAGAATTCTACTTTCGATTGTCCAAACGTGCAATTGTTTAAGTTAATAGTAAGACCGAATTTATTTAATCGCTCAAAAACTAAATTTAAATGTTTTTTATGTGTAACTAAATCTTCGCTTGCAATGATGACGTCATCAATATATGTAAATAAAAAGTCTAAGCCTTCCAATACTGTGTGGTTCATAAACCGCTGAAAAGTTTGTGCGGCATTACGAAGACCAAATGTCATTCGTGAAAATTCAAATAAACCAAAAGGTGTAATTATAGCAGTCTTTGCAATATCTTCAGGGGCGACCATTATAAAATGGTAGGCGCAGTTGATATTGATCCGCGAAAACACATTCTTGTCCTGTAATATATATGTAAAATCGTGTATACGAGGGATAGGATATCTATCGGGCTTAGTGATAGCGTTAAGCGCTCTATAATCTCCACAAGGTCGCAATTGTCCATCCTTTTTCGGGACAACATGAAGAGGACTGGACCACGCACTTTTCGACGGTCTACAAATCCCTAGTTCCTGCATAAGCTGGAACTCCTCCTTGACCTTGGCATACCTATGTGGCGGCAACGGCCTCGCTTTAGCATGAACGGGCGGGTCACTGGTCTCGATATAATGAAAAATCGAGTGCTTAGGAGGTTCTTTAAACGAAACGGGCTTGGTGATGTCAGGAATAGGACAATATATTAGATTAGTAATTTTAAAATATAACATCTTTAAATTATTGATTTTTCTATTATTATTAAATAAATTCTACAATATCCTATTATTATTTTTCTTAAATCTAAGATGTGGAAGTCGCCTCTTTGGCGTAGGCCTCCCCCAGTCTTCTCCAGGTATCTCTGTCTCTCGCCTTCCTTCTCCAATCTAATCCACATTTTTCCTTAAATATATCCTCCCATCTTTTCCTAGGTCTCCCTCTCTTTCTCTGTCCTTCCCTCGGTTGCCAATCTGTTATTTTACTAGTCCATTTTCCATTGTCCATTCTGATTACATGTCCTGCCCATTTCCATTTAAGTATTCTAATTTTCTGTAGTACGTCTGAGACGTTGGTTTTTTTCCTTATAGTTTCATTTCTGATTTTGTCGATATCTTTATGCCGAGCATGCTCCTTTCTATTTTGCGTTGATGGATCGCTATCTTTTCTTCATCTTTCCTCCGTAAGGACCAGGTTTGACAGCCGTAAGTTAAGCATGGTAAGATGACAATATTGAAGAGTTTACTTATAACATCTATGCTCACCTCTCTATTTTTCATGATTCAAGCAATTCAAGCAATCGCTTGGAAAAAAAAATTCTGGAGTTTAAAAGAAATCATGAAACTGAACAACTTTCCCTTAAACATACCTATTGTGAATTATTTTGGGTTATAACGAAAGAAAACCCGTTGTACGAGTAAGTATTTTGAAAAATTTGAACTGTAAAAATTTGAACTGTAACAATTATAGGTACAGGCTGTTAAAAAAAATGTAAGTGTTTCCAATGACAGTATTTATTAATTTTTCATAAGAAAGATGTACTGACTGACACAATAAATTGTACCTATTTGTAATCGATGTTCACTGAAAATAATAAAGGGTTCCTTCAATCAACAACAAACAAATAAATTAATGAATCAAGAACAGAAAAATGTCATAATTACTATTTTTGTTTTTTGCCTGTATTGTAACATCGAATTTTTTTTACATACTACACCAGACGCCGAAAAGTATGGACGTCTGGACTCGTATGTATTTTGCTCAAGTATTTTAAAGCAAAATGTATTTCGATTCAGACACGCTCTGAATAGGTATACAGTTTGCTCTCAAACTATAAAGGAAAACTGCGATCGAACTCAGAGCAACCCCGGTCTGGGTCAGTATACAGTTTGGCAATACGCGTCCGGGGCTGGTCCTCCCAGAAATCTGGAACGCGCGAGGAAACGGTAATTTGAGACACCTCTGGAGCGGGAACAGGATCACTTCCACTTTCCGTCATTTTAGTTTTTAAGCGTCACTTTATAGTTTTTAATTTTTAAAATTCACAATAGTCCGATATTTATTTAGCAATAGTCCGATTAATTGAGTAAAACGCGCACGGCACCTATTTAGGGGTCACCAATGTAAGGGGAGCGCCCTATGAGAGATGAATTAAAAATGTATATTTTTGGACTTCATTTATTATAGTGTTCAAGTATACTACATAGGTGCCGGCAGGGCGACAAGCCCTTACGGAATCTTACATGAGACTAATTAATGTAACTAACGGCTAAAGGGGCACCTGACATGTGCCAATGATGCACACACACAATATAATTATTGTGTATGTGCATAACTGCACATGCTGTACGTTACAAGCCCATAACACATAAGTATTACACAAAAGTAAATAATAATAATTATTGCCCAATTCTAACACTTATATCACTTATCAGTAGTTGGCGCGTGTGTATCGAATATCGATATTTATTACATTTTATAATCAAAATATAATCCAAATATCAGACACATTATGACCTAATGTCTAGATAATTAGTGTTTATTATCAAAATATAATTTAGTAATGATGTAATAACTTTCTTGATAATTACTTATTATAACTATATAGGTTTACTTCGGACTTCCTCTACAAAATTACATTTTTCCTTTTCCTTCATAATAATATTATAATAAAGTCGTTCGCAAGCCGCAAACTATGACATGGTTTAATTTAAACTTCATTAATTAGATACTTGATGACGCCCGTAAACTTCGTTGCGCCAAAATTCGTTTATCGCGCGGGAACCGTACATTTTTCCGTGATAAAAACTTTTCTATGTCCTTTCCCGGGACTCAAAGTATCTCCATACCAAATTTCAGCAAAATCGGTTCAGCGGTTTGAGCGTGAAGAGGTAACAGACAGACAGACAGACACACTTTCGCATTTATAAATATTAGTATGGATAATGGATATAGCTTTGATTTATAACCATTCTTGATGTCATGATTATTTGCTGTCAAAAAAAAATAATTGAGGAGGTTCACCTTTTTGGAACTGTAGTGCAACGGACAGACATACACTATTTTCATCGGAGCTTCGCGGATCAATTATTTAGATCAATAATTAATGTGCCTTACTTACTAATTTGTCGATTTTAAAAGAACATTATTGGAATTTCCGTTTAAACGAGTGCAAAAATTTAATCTCCTATCTCCAACGATTGTATAATTCCGGCTTTTTATCTTGTAAATTAATACTTACTTTTCGATATTTTCCTTTTCAGTTATATCTTTGCACAATAGTTGGCAAACACTTTTCACAGTATCGATGTACGCAATAAGGACGCTCGA
The DNA here is from genome assembly GCA_937595015.1 of Polyommatus icarus. Taxonomy (NCBI): domain Eukaryota; kingdom Metazoa; phylum Arthropoda; class Insecta; order Lepidoptera; family Lycaenidae; genus Polyommatus; species Polyommatus icarus. The sequence continues at coordinate 18,380,457 of OW569327.1, read as the reverse complement.
ACGCTACTGCCCAGTAGCCTACTGTATTTGTGTTTGATGTTCCTTATAAGATAAAGGAGCTTGTACACTTGTCGATTCACTTGATGATAGTAGCGCTTCCGATACATGGGTCAACGCTAAAACTCGCGCGGGCGTACGCTCGCGTGTGTATGAAAAATAGTACGGGCAGCGCAGACGCGTGCGACGGAGCGCGGACGCGGGCGACGGACTGTCACACGCGCGGCGGACGCCGGGTAAACGGCGCGGGCACAAGACGCGGGCGCACGCTTTTCGCAGTCGACGTTGTTTCCGTTGACGTATTTTGCCAAATAATAAATTAGCAAATAATCCATGGTAATCTACTCAACACAACTGTACACGCTCGACATAAAAATTATACTAGCAGCGCTAAATGAGATGTGATGGTGCCCGCTCGCGGATTCGTGGCCCGCGGCGGTCGACGGTCTTCCGACGCGTGCGCCCGCGCCCGCATCCGCCCGTGTTATAGCGTTGGCCCAATCCTGCAGTGCAGACTGCAGAATATGCTAAATGCTAATCATTATAATTATTAAGTTGGGATTATAATAAGTACATATTTCTTATCTATGAATAGTAAAAATGTTATCGTCTTTTAAAGTACACCGATAAAAAATCTACTTTTTTCTTTGCTACTCTACAGGAAAATGTGTCAATTTTATTTATATTTCGGCCTCTATATTATTATCAACTTCTTTATACAAACTGTATAATCCTAGCGGACTTACCGAATGAAAAAAAGCTATTATTTATCTAAGGTATTGAAGCGTCTTTATAACCTTTCAAATCAGCAGACAGCAGTGTAGGCGTAAAGACGTGACAGGCAGGGGGGGTCATGGGGGTCATGACCTCCCCTGGGCTGGGTCCAGGTCCTAGATGAACCACTAAGTAAAATTGTTAAACATATTGATTTATATATTTTTTATAGATTTTATTTAAGTACTACTTAGATTCTATTTAAATAATTTAAATACCTAATACGAAAATTATAAGTTCTTGTGTCTTGACCACGACTATGTGACGCCTGTAACGCGTATACGGTATTACTCGCAACATAGTTGACCCAGAGCCAGAGGTATGGATCAGATTTTCCTTCATCATGGAGGAATATAATAATTTGGTGCTGGAGATATTATTATCAAAAAGTTTCATCTGTACACGTCTCTGATGCTTTGGAGCCGTGCGTTGGCGTGTGCTTTCGAGTGCGAATCAAAAGTCTACCGAATAGGCCAATTTGTCTGATAATAACTTAAGGGTGGGTTGCATCAGAGGCGTGGTTAAAGTTATGGTTATAGTTAAGGCTAACTTAGCTTTAATCTTAACCTTAACCTTAACTTTGACCGGAGAAATTGACAGATGTCTATTGCGTTACTTTTTTTATTAAAGCTACAGGTAACGGGATTGAGACTATAAAAAATTGAATCGTCTGTAAAAATCGTCAGGAAAAATATTTCTTATAACATAGTAAATTTTCACGAAAAAATTTCGATATAGGTAAAGTAGGGATGAGCGGTTATAATGGTTATAGTTAAATATGGCGTCCCTAACCAAAGATACATTTTGCACCGTAGTTATAGTTATAGTTAAAGTTACAGTTATAGTTAAAGTAAGTTGGTGCAACCCACCCTAAGTGTCTAATAAATACATTTTGCCGAAGTTCCGTGGCGGATATTCCGCATAATTACGTCAGCAATGTCAAACGCATACAATATGACGCGACGGAATTTCGGCATGATGTCTCATCGGTAATTTAAAATACATTGCAGGCGGAATCATGCGGAAATTCCGCCGCGGAACTTCGGCATAGTGTGTTAATGTGTTTAGACACTAAGAGATAAAAAAAATCAGATTTTTTTATTCTACCTGCAGTCTATAGAGCTCCTTTATCTAATCGTCCAGTCTGCAGTTATAAATAATAACAAGTTCGTCACGATGCGCCATCTTTACATGCCTTGTCAATACTCAATAGTCAATAGCAATCAACTTATCAGTTATCCTATCACTCAGAAAATGAGTAATGACCGATTGATTTTTCTTGACCATCTGAGATACAATGCAAACAATAAAAAAAATTATTATATCTCATGTTTTAAAGAAAAAAAAGGTTTTCTTTCATAGAGTTTTCCCAACCCTCCTCGGTCCAAAGATAATTATGAAATTATCATAAAAATTGGTTAGTGTGCCAAGTTATTTTTAGGGTTCTGTACAGTTTCGGTCTGTCCGTCCGTCTGTCTGTCTGTCTGTCTGTCTGTCCGCGGTTTTGCTCAGAGACTACAGTACCTACAAAGCTGTAATTTGGCATTAAAACAAAATATATTAATGATGCCGACAAAATGGTACATGAAATCTTATTAAGGGAAAGGCACTAATGCTAGACACGGAACTGATAGATGACACGACAAAAATGCCATAAAAATAAGAATTAGGTACTATTATTATTTCTCAACGCTGTAAATTTTATAAGCTTCTTAAGCTATCTGTTGATATGAAAAAATATATAAGGGACGCCTTCGGGAACAAAATTTTAAAATGGGATCAGTTTTCGTAAATAATGTGACCGCGTCAACACGCGCTCGGCAATTTCTTAGCAAATAGGTTAAGGAAGGCAAAATTTTGAATACATTTATTTGATTTTTTGTAATTTATATTGATTTCATTGGATTAATGGTCATGTTTTATACACTAATTAATGTTTATTTATGATATTTTATCCATTTTCCCTAACAATATAGAGGATGTCTACTATTAGTTTTTGAAAATGTAAAAAATCTACTAGATGACATGGATCTCATCTTATAGTTTTGCAATACATACTAATACTATAAAGTTATTTTGTAGTTTATTCTACCGCAAATAATGATATTTTTTACATTGAGAATAGTGATGACACTATTCTCTGAAAATATAATTCTATTAACAAACTAACAACTTAGAACTACTGTAAGTACCTAAAAATGGACATGGTGTCTAATATTAGACCTTGTACTGATCTAAAAATCGATTGCATTAATTTTTAAGCAGTACAAAAAGAAAAAGGAGAGCTGACTTACAAAATTACGCTCGTGTGAATAAAGTAGAAATTTTCTATGAAACTGAATGCAGCAGAATTTCGGCTAGAAGTTAGGGATTGAGCATTCTCCTTAACATCAAAACCTAATTTAGTTTGCAGTCTGTAACAAGCGGATTTATTATTGAAACATAACGAGTTTTTGACGATACTACTTGACGGTTAAGTTAGTTCCCATCATTATCTGTAATAGTGCAATCATTCTCTATGCAGGGCTACAAAAAATATACACGTATGGTACTAGTCTCATTAGGGTACTATAGCAAATTGTTCAACGATTATACAGTGTACTACATTAATCATTTACCATTATATTATTTATCAAAAGCACTGTAATTATGCTGTTCATTAATTTGAAGTCGGTACCAGCTAACTCTATGACAGAATATTTGTAATTTTTGGGACTGGCACCGACTGTTTTATAAAGATTGACTACAGAAATAGTTCAGGCGAATTCTGAAAAAAAAATGTTTTGATTTGAGTAAAGTGACTTATTAAATCTGCACCAAAAACATGTTGAATATCGCTGTTATTTGTATATTCTGTATCCTTACGATTCTTATCAATGTGGACATCACCTTAGTAGTGGATTTACATTATTCTAACCCAGCGCTGGGGTCCTATTAGATTGCATTCCAGTTCCGTTTACATTATTCCAGAGTCCAGTCGTAATCCATCGCTGGATTGTATTATTGGATTGGAAAAAAGAAAACCCGTTATTCTACTCTACTCCTCCTTTCTGTCTTAACTCATAATATTATTTTTCTAAGTTTCTTGGACCGCTTTCGCAAAACAAAAGTGTAAAGTCATAGTAACTCAGAACTCGCGCTTACATACTTACATAATAATTATTATCCTTATAATATTTCGAAAATGCGTGTTTCGAGACAATTTGCATAATATGAAGCCATTTTTATATCTTGGATACAAGTAAAAAACGCATAAATCTTACTTAATTGGGTCATAATAATTTTTGAAAAGCCAGATACATTTTGTTATATACAAGACAACGAGCCGCAAAATTTATAATAGAAAATAGTTGACATTCTCTACAACTCTATCCGCGTAGGTCAATAATAATTAATATTTTAAGAACATTTTCCCGCAAAAAGTAGCCTGTGTCCTTTCCCTTTGGTCTGCTTTATATATGTGCTAAATTACATAAAAGTCGTTCAAGTAGTTCGTTAGATTAGTGCGTTCAAACAAACAAACTCTTCAGCATGTATGACTAGCTGTCCCGGTGAACTTCGTGTCACTTTAAAACCTTCCCTGTACTTCTACGAATATTTTAAGACTAAAATCAGCCCAATCGGTTCAGCCGTTTTCGAGTTTTAGCGCGACTAACACATTTGAAAATCAATTTTTATATTTAAGAAGATAAGATATGTTTAGGTAATTACATATTATAAGTAGGTAAGCATGAAATTAGTAAGTAAAATAAATTGTTCAGTTAATAACCCGTTGCGGCTTCACATTTAAATAACTCGGATTTTTTTTTAATAAGTACCGAAATTATTAGATAACAAATGAATAACTTAATTATTAAAGTATATATATATAATAAAAATGGATTTTCAAATGTGTTAGTCGCGCTAAAACTCGAAAACGGCTGAACGGATTGGGCTGATTTTAGTCTTAAAATATTCGTAGAAGTCCAGGGAAGGTTTTAAAGTGACACGAAGTTCACCGGGACAGCTAGTAACTGATGAAAATTACCTGACTGCCATAGAAAGGATTGTTCACCGCGTATCTATATTGTATAATAAATAATAATATATGTAATATGTATTTAATATTGCATAGGCAGAGCTTGTCTAACTTGAAATTACTCGCCCCTCCCTCGTATTCTCAGTACAAAATTGTGTCATTTGTATCAACTGTGAAGGGGTAGTCATTTCAAATTAGACAAGCTCTACTCATGTAGCTATATTTTAAATGGTGTGTTTGCCCCACATTTTTTAAAGTTATTGCATGGCTTTTATCGTGGGCTTTGAGCACGGCGACCGAGTCAATAAATTCCGTTACGAAAAACACCTAACATTCGGCAACGAAGTCAAAGAATATAATACTTAGGTACACTACGCGTAACGTAGTTTATGTTCGGCAGTCTTTAGCACGGTGTTTGTGTGAGAGCGACTAGACGTATGCGAGCTTTAATGAGTTGATAAAAATCCTATGTAATAGCTTTACCTAGGCAATCCTGAGTGCCAGACGTATTTTTATTATTGACAAAATAGTTATTGTAACCTACCAGAGATAGAACAAATACGAGAATCGACTACTTAATAATAAATGAGGTCGTCACCGATACGAAAGGACACAACTATAATTTATAATACTACATTACACAACCTCTTTATATTGGGGTTCCATAATTACTAGATTATTTATACTTCTCCATACTTCCATACCTACTAATATTATAAATGCGAAAGTGTGTCTGTCTGTCTGTCTGTCTGTTACCTCTTCACGCTCGAACCGCTGAACCGATTTTGCTGAAATTTGGCATGGAGATACTTTGAGTCCCGAGAAAGGACATAGGATAGTTTTTATCCCGGAAAAAGATACGATTCCCGCGCGATAAACGAATTTTGGTGCAACGGATGGCCCGCAACGGACATCATCTAGTTACTAGTACCTGTATAATATTATAAACTAGATTATGCCCGCAACTTCGTTGCGCCAAAATTCGTTTATCGCGCGGAAACCGTACATTTTTCCGGGATAAAAACTATCCTATGTCCTTTCCCGGGACTCTAAGTATCTCCATACGGATACTTTGAGTATCCGTACGGAGTTGCGGGCGTTATCTTTAAATATTTACATAAATATTTTTTAACCAAAATACGATCAGTAGGTTTTGTGAGAATTAGCAACAAACAGGAAGACGTGTGTACACGTCTTCCAAACTTTCGCCTTTTTAGTGTATGTATGATGAATCGAAAGAAACTCTGGAACGAGCTGACGCCAGCAGTAGTTCCGCACCAATACACAAGAGAGCATATTCCCTTTAACCCATCAATCCCCAAGCGGCAGCCGGCTGCCGCATAGCAATTGAAAATCTATTGTGCCTGCGATACCCACGATGGAGGTGCTACAAGGCAACGCAGCTGCAACTCTTCTGATGTGGCGAGTGAACATGGGCGAAGGTAGTTTTGGCATCAAGTGTACTAAAGTACACTATATACAAATAAATATAAATATATCAAAATGACGTCACTGAGCACAGAATTTCATACAAATTTTGTAGTTTTGTGTCTTATGGTTTGGAATTTTCATGTAAATGACTATTGACTACGTCCTTTGTCTCAATAAACTCCTGTGCATATTATTTTACATCCATTAAAGTCTATTCAGAATTATTTTACCTCACCATTCCAAAGTAGCCCTTATGTCGTTGTTACTAAGGTCTGCGCTAAGGCCGGTTTAATGATATTTAAGGCCGTCCCCCGAGCAAACGACCTTGGCCATACATTTGCCGCGTTGCCGAGATCGCGCCAAAACCCTATTATTTTTACTTATCTTAGTTCAAAATTGTCCTAAAAAAAATTAAAACGGCAAATATGTAGTTTCTGATATTGTCGATCTATTGGCGTGAGTTTCAAATAAAAGTAATTTGTAAATCCTAAGGACATGCTGAATGTATGCTTGAATTTTAACAAATTGGTATTACTTTAGAAGCTGATATCACGAGTATAAGAAACAAAAATAGAAAATTTAAAACGACAAAAGGAATGTTGATATTACTGAAGATTATTGCTGTATTTTTATTATAACTTTGTAGCTTTCAGATTATGAGTTTATAAGGTTTTAAATACGGTCAATTACGGAATCTCCGGACGGAACGCCCTTAAGGTGGTAACTCGATATCATTGATAAATTTTATTTTATCAATTGTCACCGTCACTCACAATAAAGACACAAGAGTCAGATGGTCAATAACTCGTAAGTAAATATAGATATGTGTATATTGCGCTATCAGTCAGTTATCTGTTTGCGCGATACTAACGCAAACAAAAAAAATGAGTGATAATACTTTAGGGTGTGTATGTGTCCCTTATGTAGAGGTCCTTGTACTAATATGTATTCTGTGGTAGAGTTCACTGTGAAAGTAGCTCTGAACGAGTAATTCTTATATAAGTTCATATTTAGATTTTGCATAGATTTTGGCACTCATTATAATTTTTATATTGAACTTGACTCTCCTTTTTTACATTTATGGTTTTGGTAGGATTCGTTCTCCTATAATAATTATATTGTTACTATTATAGTTTATCTAGTCTCCGCTATTATCTATGTATGTGAATGTTTGTTGATTATAATTACTTATAGACTTTCTGGTGTCCACAGGCTGTTGCATTTTAAGTTCAGGGGCATATCTATTCCATGCAATTGATTGTATAAGGTCAGTATACAATGGAAACTACTATGAACACTATGATTGGCACTGCTTTTATACCTCGCGTACGGGCGACAAATTAGTTTTGGTCGCGTCGCGTCGCCAAAAATTGTGCCTACTTCATTTTGCGTAGACTTTAGTTCCCTCTAGAGTCTAGAGTCTAGTAGAAGACCTAGTCTATTATGGTTTTGGCCTAGCGTCTTATAGGGAATTTGTATTTCCTAAGAAAGCCGATAAAAGGGGAGTTGTAGAAACCTTCTGCCACTGCCTCTAGACTTTAACTAAATCCTATATTATGTTGAATGAACTCTAGTGCTTCTATGCAAAATAAAGCCTTTTCAAATAGAACATTATTGTTTTCGTAAACTATTTAGTTCTGCAGGATAAAATACATTATGTAGGAGAATAGGCAAATTATCCACTGACAGTCATCCTAAGAATTTGCATGGTAGAATTTGTTTTAAAATACTAGGATTTTCTAGAGTTAAATCGTAGCAATAATTGGGTGTTGTACTTTCTTCTGTGTCTATATTATATTGTATCTTTAAGTAGAACGAAAATGGCGGATACATTTTCTGTCGCCCGTACGCACAGGCCCATAGAATTACCTTTCAATGAGGTCTACCGCGCTCTACTATGTCATTTACATAATTGATACTCTAACTTCTTGTAATGATAAGTACTAACTTATCATTAATATGTAATTACTTTAGCCTCTATACTTATTGCTCAGAATATCATTGTCATGGCTATGAATATAATTACTATCCAAAGTTTCGAAGGTCGCAGGAGAACTGAAAAGTTGCAATTAAAAGGGGACCGTATTGGAGCTTCACTTATAGTTACATGCAAAAATTTCGGATTGGCAACACCAGTTTTTTGGGCTTTACTTTTGTTACGCATGCTGCAGAGTTGTAAATAGACTAACACAATACAATAATTATAAATACTCCACGTTCATAATATCAGTCTATATTCGTCCACTGCTGGACATAGGCCTCTCTCAATGAACGCCAAGATGACCGATCTCCTGCTACTCGCATCCAACATGTACCCGCAACTGAACGGAGATCATCGTCCTACCTAGTTGGAGGTCGACCAACCTAACCTCCACGTTAGTAAGTTCATAAAATTATTGTAAGGGCCTGTTTCACCACTTCCTGATAAGTAACGAATAGGCTATTCGACAATTAACTTGACAGATGAAGTATGAAGAATCTGTCAAAAAATTCGAGAATAGCCTATTCGGCACCTTATCAGAAAGTGGTGAAACAGGCCCTAAGAATTGTAACGAGGTTCCGAATAAAAAAAAATGCATTAAAAATCATACTATCAGTAGTCCACATAAATTATTATTACTCCAATTCAAATCAATTGCTCTAGTTCTCCACAATCCACAATTAACATCAGAGGTTGCGTGATGCTAGCTCCTTGGCCATGGACTTGAGCTTCTGTCTGTCGATCTTGGCGGTGGCGGTGAGAGGCAGCTGCTGCACGAACTTCACGCCGCCGCGCAGCTGCTTCGAGTCGGAGAGGTGCTCTGAAAATAACGCATGGTTGTTTTGAAAATATCGCATGGTTTTTTTTGGAAATATCGCAGGTCTTTTTTAAACATGCGTGTGAAAAGAGGTGCATCGTGTTGGTGGTACCCTCGGACAAAATAGTGCTTTGAAGATTAATTCAACATGAGCATTTAGCAGCCAAGTAAGTACAATTTTCGCCTGTTGCATACAAAGAGTATGTTTTAATCAAAGTTACACATAATAAAACCACCCTCAACTCAATCACTAGTCATTTTGTATTGTAAGGCTTAAAATAGAATGTAGAACAATATTTTTACCCTTATGACTCCACGTCTTTCTTACAAGCAGCGTTTACCTTTAACCAGGTCCTGGATCTCATCAGCACTAACAGCAGCTCTAGGTCACGCTATCCAGCTCCATCGGGGAGATGGTGTATGTAGCTAACACCAGCTCATACCTTTAACCAGGTCCTGGATCTCATCAGCACTAACAGCAGCTCTAGGTCACGCTCTCCAGATCCAACGGGTAATCTGGTGTATGTAGTTCTAGCACCAGCTCATACCTTTCACCAGGTCCTGGATCTCATCAGCACTAACAGCAGCTCTAGGTCACGCTCTCCAGCTCCAACGGGTAATCTGGTGTATGTAGCTCTAGCACCAGCTCATACCTTTCACCAGGTCCTGGATCTCATCAGCACTAACAGCAGCTCTAGGTCACGCTCTCCAGATCCAACGGGTAATCTGGTGTATGTAGTTCTAGCACCAGCTCATACCTTTCACCAGGTCCTGGATCTCATCAGCACTAACAGCAGCTCTAGGTCACGCTCTCCAGCTCCAACGGGTAATCTGGTGTATGTAGCTCTAGCACCAGCTCATACCTTTCACCAGGTCCTGGATCTCATCAGCACTAACAGCAGCTCTAGGTCAATTTATCCAGCTCCATTGGGAGATCTAGTGTATAAAGCTAGCACCAGCTCATACCTTTCACCAGGTCTTGGATCTCATCAGCACTAACAGCAGCTCTAGGTCACGCTCTCCAGCTCCAACGGGTAATCGGGTGTATGTAGCTCTAGCACCAGCTCATACCTTTCACCAGGTCCTGGATCTCATCAGCACTAACAGCAGCTCTAGGTCACGCTCTCCAGCTCCAACGGGTAATCTGGTGTATGTAGCTCTAGCACCAGCTCATACCTTTCACCAGGTCCTGGATCTCATCAGCACTAACAGCAGCTCTAGGTCAATTTATCCAGCTCCATTGGGAGATCTAGTGTATAAAGCTAGCACCAGCTCATACCTTTCACCAGGTCTTGGATCTCATCAGCACTAACAGCAGCTCTAGGTCACGCTCTCCAGCTCCAACGGGTAATCGGGTGTATGTAGCTCTAGCACCAGCTCATACCTTTCACCAGGTCCTGGATCTCATCAGCACTAACAGCAGCTCTAGGTCACGCTCTCCAGCTCCAACGGGTAATCTGGTGTATGTAGCTCTAGCACCAGCTCATACCTTTCACCAGGTCCTGGATCTCATCAGCACTAACAGCAGCTCTAGGTCAATTTATCCAGCTCCATTGGGAGATCTAGTGTATAAAGCTAGCACCAGCTCATACCTTTCACCAGGTCTTGGATCTCATCAGCACTAACAGCAGCTCTAGGTCACGCTCTCCAGATCCAACGGGTAATCTGGTGTATGTAGTTCTAGCACCAGCTCATACCTTTCACCAGGTCCTGGATCTCATCAGCACTAACAGCAGCTCTAGGTCACGCTCTCCAGCTCCAACGGGTAATCTGGTGTATGTAGCTCTAGCACCAGCTCATACCTTTCACCAGGTCCTGGATCTCATCAGCACTAACAGCAGCTCTAGGTCACGCTCTCCAGCTCCAACGGGTAATCTGGTGTATGTAGCTCTAGCACCAGCTCATACCTTTCACCAGGTCCTGGATCTCATCAGCACTAACAGCAGCTCTAGGTCAATTTATCCAGCTCCATTGGGAGATCTAGTGTATAAAGCTAGCACCAGCTCATACCTTTCACCAGGTCTTGGATCTCATCAGCACTAACAGCAGCTCTAGGTCACGCTCTCCAGCTCCAACGGGTAATCGGGTGTATGTAGCTCTAGCACCAGCTCATACCTTTCACCAGGTCCTGGATCTCATCAGCACTAACAGCAGCTCTAGGTCACGCTCTCCAGCTCCAACGGGTAATCTGGTGTATGTAGCTCTAGCACCAGCTCATACCTTTCACCAGGTCCTGGATCTCATCAGCACTAACAGCAGCTCTAGGTCAATTTATCCAGCTCCATTGGGAGATCTAGTGTATAAAGCTAGCACCAGCTCATACCTTTCACCAGGTCTTGGATCTCATCAGCACTAACAGCAGCTCTAGGTCACGCTCTCCAGCTCCAACGGGTAATCGGGTGTATGTAGCTCTAGCACCAGCTCATACCTTTCACCAGGTCCTGGATCTCATCAGCGCTAACGACAGCTCTAGGTCACGCTCTCCAGCTCCAACGGGTAATCTGGTGTATGTAGCTCTAGCACCAGCTCATACCTTTCACCAGGTCCTGGATCTCATCAGCACTAACAGCAGCTCTAGGTCAATTTATCCAGCTCCATTGGGAGATCTGGTGTATAAAGCTAGCACCAGCTCATACCTTTCACCAGGTCTTGGATCTCATCAGCACTAACAGCAGCTCTAGGTCACGCTCTCCAGCTCCAACGGGTAATCGGGTGTATGTAGCTCTAGCACCAGCTCATACCTTTCACCAGGTCCTGGATCTCATCAGCGCTAACGACAGCTCTAGGTCACGCTCTCCAGCTCCATCGCGTAATCTGGTGTATGTAGCTATCACCAGCTCATATCTTTCACCAGATCCTCGATCTCATCGGCGCGAACGGCAGCTCTAGGTCACGCTATCCAGCTCCATTGGGAGATCTGGTGTATGTAGCTATCACCAGCTCATATCTTTCACCAGGTCCTCGATCTCATCGGCGCTAACGGCAGCTCTAGGTCACGCTATCCAGCTCCATTGGGAGATCTGGTGTATATAGCTAGCACCAGCTCATACCCTTCACCAGGTCCTGGATCTCATCAGCACTAACAGCAGCTCTAGGTCACGCTCCCCAGCTCTATGGTGTAAGTATGTAGCTATTACCAGCTCATACCTTTCACCAGGTCCTGGATCTCATCAGCGCTAACGGCAGCTTCAGGTCACGCTCTCCAGCTCCATCGGGTAATCTGGTGTATGTAGCTATCACCAGCTCATACCTTTCACCAGGTCCTGGATCTCATCGGCGCTAACGGCAGCTCTAGGTCACGCTCTGCAGCTCCATGTTGTAAGTATGTAGCTATCACCAGCTCATATCTTTCACCAGGTTCTGGATCTCATCAGCGCTAACGGCAGCTCTAGATCACGCTCTCCAGCTCCATCGCGTAATCTGGTGTATGTAGCTATCACCAGCTCATATCTTTCACCAGGTCCTCGATCTCATCGGCGCTAACGGCAGCTCTAGGTCACGCTATCCAGCTCCATTGGGAGATCTGGTGTATATAGCTAGCACCAGCTCATACCTTTCACCAGGTCCTGGATCTCATCAGCACTAACAGCAGCTCTAGATCACGCTCTCCAGCTCCATCGTATAATCTGGTGTATGTAGCTATCACCAGCTTATACCTTTCACCAGGTCCTGGATCTCATCAGCGCTAACGGCAGCTCTAGGTCACGCTCTCCAGCTCCATCGGGTAGTCTGGTGTACGTAGCTATCACCAGCTCACACCTTTCACCAGGTCCTGGATCTTATCAGCACTAACAGCAGCTCTAGGTCACGCTCTCCAGCTCCATCGGGGAGATGGTGTATGTAGCTATCACCAGCTCATACCTTTCACCAGGTCCCGGATCTTATCAGCACTAACAGCAGCTCTAGGTCACGCTCTCCAGCTCCATGGTGTAAGTATGTAGCTATCACCTGCTCATACCTTTCACCAGGTCCTGGATCTCATCAGCGCTAACGGCAGCTCCAGGTCGGGGGACGACGAAGGCGATGGGCAGGTCGCCGCAGAGCGCGTCCGGCACGCCCGACACGCCAACTTCGTGCACGCCCGGGTGACGCTGGATCACGCCCTCCAGCTCCAGAGGGGAGATCTGGACAATACAAATTACAAACATAATTTTTAAAAATCATGAGAGTGTCAAGGGACACCCGGATGGATCGAAGTAGCTTTCGAGGGAGAGAGAGACAGAGAAACACGCGCACGCCGCTTGGCTTATGTATATGTTACGCTCAAAGACCGAAATCGCTCAATGAGCGAAAAAATAGCTCACAACGCGTTGTGGTCACAGTGAAACAGCCACGACGCGAAATTCGCGTTGTGGCTCTAATGAAAACGGCCACGACGCGTTCTGGCAATCACAAAAAGACCATAACGCGAAATTAGTGTCGTAGCTGATATGCTATTCGTTTTTCTTAATTTGTCCTTGATTGATTAATCGTTTATAGGCTACGAATAATAAAAACTCCATATGTATGGAAGATTATATTTGAAATACCACGCGTACTACAAAATATTTTTTCTTTTACTAAATATCACTGCATAACGTGTTTATCATTGTTATTTATAAAATATCCATAGTTCCATACTATCCGTACTAATATTATTACTGTCTGTACGTCTGTCTGTCTATTATATAAATAAAAATAACACTAATTATTTACTAAGATCAGATTACTTTATATATTAAAAAAAACAACAAACAATAACATGTTGCGCCAGACAGACAGACAGTAATAATATTTGTACGGATAGTATGGAACTATGGATATTTTACAAATAATAATGAAAAACACGTTATGCAGTGATTTAGTAAAAGAACAAATATTTTGTAGTACGCGTGGTAATTCAAATATAATCTTCCATACCTATGGACGATTAATCAATCAAGAAAAACGAACAGCATATCAGCCACGACACGAATTTCGCGTTATGGTCTTTTTGTGATTGCCAGACAGCGTTGTGACTGTTTTCATTAGAGCTGTTTCACTGTGACCACAACGCGTTGTGAGCTATTATTTCGCTCACTGAGCGATTTCGGTCTTTGAGCGTAACATATACGTAGTAGAAACTGTCGTTACAACTTTTCGTTTTAATTTTTTCCGTATAGCCCCCTTTCGCAACGCGCGATAAGGAACTTCATTCCAAAAACATAAACAGAAACTCTGAATCAACCACGGCATCTGGAATGTAGCCGAAACGTCGCGGTCGGTTGGGAATAAGAAAACTTCTTTTTTTTTTCTTTGCAGGCACATTACTATCATCCGCGTACAATTTTATTTTTAGGATTGCATCATTAGAGCATCTACACATGAGCGGATTTGGTATGCTTAGCACTTTAGGCCGGGCGCGCACTAGCGGGCAGCGGCCAGGCCATCGAGATAGATACCTTCTTAGTATGAAACCGCCATAGACCACGAGCACCTTGTTACCACGCAGCCAGCGACCACACCATACTCTCGATGGCCGGGCCGCCGCGACCTGGCCGCTGCGACCTAGCCGTTAGTGCGCTATTGGGCTAAGCCCGGGCGCGCACTAGCGGCCAGGCCGCGGCGGCCAGATCGGGGCGGCCATCGAGATAAATACCTTAGTATGAAACCGCCATAGACCATGCGCACCTAGCCGCACCTCGGCCAGCGGCCACACCATATACTTTCGATGGCCGCCGCGACCTAGCAGCCGCGGCCTGGCCGCTAGTGTGCGCCGGTTCTAAGTATAGAATTATAATACAAACTACGTAGGTCGTAATGTCAACACCAACCTGATAGTTCCTATACTTGAGCATCATCTTGTACCGGTCGACGTAGTAGAAGTAATCGTGTTGGTCGCGGTACATGATGTCGCCCGTCCGCAGCCATCCATCCACAATAGTTTCCGCCGTCTCCACCGGCCGTTTGTAATACCCCTGCCAAATAAATATTGGAGAGTTTTTCGCCATCTCAAATAAGAAGGGGGCAAATGCTGACCCCCTTTGAAATTAATCTCGAGATTAACGTAAAAAATATTAAATTTCCAGACTCTAGAGCTAGACGAAAAGTTTTGTGCGAGAGTGTTTAATTTGTATGAAATTTGGTATGGAGATACTTCGGTTTCAGAACAAAAACACAGGATAGTTTCAATTGTAGAAACATACGCGTGATTTACATCAGCTTCAAGCGAAGGTTTCAAACGTCGAATTGAAATGCGTAGTGCGTAAAAATTAAAATGTTACCTTGCACACAGTAGGTCCCCTCAGCCACAGCTCTCCCGGAGTGTTGGGTTCCGTCACGTCTTGCAACGTCTCAATGTCTACGAGCTGGAAAGCAAAACAATAGACATAATAAGCAATAGATCATGTTCAAAAGTCGTCCTACTCCTCCTATTTTCTTCTGATTAAATTCGTTGCGGGTCTCTAGATAACTTTAGCATGTCCCTCGGGCTCCCTGAGAACATATCAAAGGGTTTTCGTGGTTGGATACCGCTGTCGATCCTGGCGACACAGGATACAGTGGTGGGAATGTGTGGTGACCAAAAAAATGTTCAAAAGTTCAACAAGAAATAATATACTCTACTAATTTAACACGTATGAGGCCTCAGCATCTAAATCATCGGGCAGCGGGGCGGGAGCGGTAGCGGCAGCTTGTGGACGCTCGTGGCCGCTGGCGGTCGCGCGCCACCTCCAGAGCACGCGTGCCTTTCAGTTTAGATTCTACATTCGGCAAGGAAACTCGTGTCGTGTGTTTGCAACAACATGATGAATTGGTTATTATTGCACTTATTGCCGAAGAAGAAGTAATACTTATAACTGACGATGACGAAAACGGACGATGACAGCCGCGAGCAGTTCCCGCCGACGGACGCGCGGCGCCCCGAGGCGCCTCGAGCCCTTTTTGAAGTTTTCAAGCGATACTATTAGTTATAAGTATATAGATAAAGTTTACAACTATTTCACACTAAATGTGCTCTTCGCGCCGCTGCCGGCCGCTGCCATTCCGGTGTGAATTGGCCCTTAAACGCAAAAAGGCTAGTAATAATAATCAGGGTACTTACTCTATAGTCCAAATGGCTAGCGACTTTACCGAAGGACGTCGGTTTAGCGGGGTCGAATAAGAAGAACGCCACGCCCACCTCGCTCTGACCGTACAGGTTCACTAGCTGCGTCTTCGGCGATATTGTCTGAAAACATAGAGGAAATAGAAATAAATACACATAATACAAAATACAGTACATAGCTCATTTAACAAGAGATTATCCGTTCAATACGGTTGTTGGTTATCGTGTTTGTTCGTGAACATCCTGACAAACAACAAATTGACGTTAGTTTCGCATTTCGCGAAGACTTTTAGAATTAATACCACTGCCTTGTTAATTGCGACTTTTTACGCCTCTGTTCCACCCACACCGACGCTGCGAACTGCGAAACAGCGGCGAACGTCTCATCCGCCAACTAGAGGCGTTATCATAAAGTTAATATACCTATCGGAATAGAGCATTGTTGCTCGAGCTGTCAAACGTAACCAAAATTGGTTTTCATCTGTGTGAAAAATATGTGTACGTATACACTTACACAAGCATGATTGAACATGAATTCTATGAGATTATATTGACAACGTGCGGCACGTGCCGACTGGACGTCAAAAAAAGAGTGCTGCTGTCATGTATCACACGTCTCTTTTTACCACGCGGTGTTACTGATAGTGGCATCTCGCTTGCTCAGGCCTTTGTTTCTCTATTCCGCTGGGTATATTAACTTTATGGGCGTTATACACCAGTGTCCAGTTCACAGTTGTAAAGTTCAGACACATTCGCCCTATTGACAATGTCATCTAAGTGCCACAAGATCTTTATAACACCCGACGATAACTAGGGGTGTTAGGTACATAGGTCCGAAATCATCGAAGCTGTATAATTTTACGCTCTATGGAAAAAAAGAGTCAATTTCTTTTCTCACTTTTTGCCATCAGGTGGGTTATTATGACCTCTTATTTCCAGCCAGCTTACGCCCGAAAACGGTACATTTTGGGCGTAAACTGGCTGGAAATAAGAGGTCATAATAGCCTACCAGATCATATAGCGCTAGCACGGCGACCAGCGGAAATGCGAAAGTATGGACAAACTGTGGAAATAAACCTAAGGTGCCGTTCCGATCTTTATCGCGGCTAATCGCGACCGACAAAATGCCACTTTATGACAGACTATAGTATATGTCATAATGTAGGATATTATTTCAATATTTAGGACTATAATCTGTCATAAAATGGCATTTTAATTGAATTTTTCGGAACGAAAAAAGATCGGAACGGCACCTTAGGTTTATTTCCACAGTTTGTCCATACTTTCGCATTTCCGCTGGTCGCCGTGCTAGCGCTACTGGTAGACCTATACTTACTTTGATATCATCGAAGGACTTCATGTAGGCGGCGCTGCCGGAGGAGTAGATGACGTCGAAGCACGTGACGTCACACTTGTCGGCATTGCTCAGCAGCAGCGCCACGATGCTGGGCGGCATCATCGAGAACGTTGGCTGGAAATATTACGAAAATAATTTAATCATACCATCAAAGAAATTGCCTATGAAAGCAAGATGATGAAGAGCAGATGTACTATCAGAGAAGTTGATTCCAAGCAGATGGGGGACCTACGTAGTTTGGTCGCGTTACGTCAAACCCAGCCGACCGATCACAATTAACCAACAATTAAAATTGAATTGACATAATCCGACTAAATGACGTTGGTCTGTCAAAATGCTTATAGTCCGCGCGAAACTAGTTGGCCGCTCTGCCGGTATGTGAGTATACGCCATACGGGCAGAGCGGCCAACTAGTTCCGCACGGACTATAAGGAATTAATTTCCTCGATGGTACCTACGTAATTTCAGGTGATTTGGCTGCAATGACAGTTGTTGATAAGACAATTGACACAAAAGATCCTACATAGCTCCACTCGAGAGTAGGTGGTAGGTAGCAAAGTGACAGAAACTCGACACTACACTAGTTTCCATTGTACTGCCATACATAACAATGTAGAAAAGCAAAACTACTAACTAGCTTAAGCGGTTCGGTTGTCTGAAGTCGTCGGTTTACCAAATCACCTCCTGCAGGCGTAGCATGGTCACCATAGAAAAGGTTTCTTTCTACGGAAGAATAGACAAAGTGACAGTTAGACAATGGAAATCCGCCATTTTGTCGATAAAATCTGTCAGTATGTCGATTCATTCCCATGTCTACTTTTGTTATGCTTATAGCCCAGCAGGTAGGTGATATATCAGGTAGATATAGCCAAAGGAGATCAAAATAAATATGTTACTAAGGGCCCGTTCACCACTTAATAATAAATGCCGGGTTATTTGACAGATAGAGTATAGAGAAAGTATCTGTTAGATAAGTTGTGGATAGGCTATCCAGCACTTATCAGGAAGTGGTGGAACAGGCCCGTAGTATGTTAGTATGTGACCATAAACATACCAATGCTAGATCTACAAATATACACATACAGTGGGAGAGCTATGCTTAGGCACCAATGGGCCGGCTCGACCGGAGAAAAACCGGGCTCACAGAAAGCCGGCGTGAAACAGCGCTTGCGCTGTGTTTTGCCGAGTGAGTGAGTTTACCAGAGGCCCAATCCCCTACCCTATTGTACCCCTATTGCCCTAATCCCTCTTAAAGGCTGGCAACACACCTGCAGCTCTTCTGATGGTGCGGTGTCAATGGGCGACTGTAGGTGTTTTCCATCAGGTGACCCGTTTACTCGTTTGCCCCCTTATTTTATAAAAAAGCTGCTATCAGACAGACTGTCAGACACTTCTCGCGACAGTTGTCTTGCAGGTGGAAACACGGCCTTAATTAGCGCGTCTGCTAAAGAACTCATTTTCCCGACTGTACATTTCTGCTAAACAACTCATTTCCCCGACTGTACATTTCTGCTAAACAACTCATTTCCCCGACTGTACATTTCTGCTAAACAACTCATTTCCCCGACTGTACATTTCGTTCGAGTTCGAGTTCGACACAAAACACTACTCTATAACCGTCTTACGCTTTTTCTATGGTTTTTCGATCAACACGAAAATCTGACGCGAGTTTCACAGTTTTTACCCATCCCACAAAAGTGCTCAACGCCGCTAAAGAAGTTTTCACTTCAAAAACATACCCGATACTTATTAACGAGGTAGAAGATATGCTCCGGTGTGGTCTGCGAGGAGGTGTGCAGGCGCGTGTGGCGCAGCACCGGCGACAGCACGAACTGGAAGATGGCGGAGTACCACTGTAGAGGGGACAGGGCGATCGTCATACGAGTGGGGGTCGGGAACTGCTGGAACAGGTTCCTGAAACATTTCAGTAACTTTAACAAGCAGCAAAAGACCATACTAATAAATGCGATAGTCTGTCTGTCTATTATCTCTTCACGCCCAAACAGCTGAAACGATTTTGCTTTATGGAGATACTTTCGAATCCCGAGAAAAGACAAACTCAAACTCAATTTTTTTATTCAGAATAAAGCGTCTCCCAGACAGACGCGGCCTGCGGTGGTGGTGGCGCACACTGGTCCCAAAGTAAAATAAATGGGACATTCATGAACGTAGAGCACGCCCATGGGGACATTAAGAATTTTCGGATCGAAGGCTGATATTTTTTTTTGTAGACAGCTGATGTAATTACATGTCACTTTTATAGATGTCGTTTTTTTTTCAAATATGCCGTGTTAAAGTTAATGATTTTTTTTTGTATGGACGAAATCATAATTTTGTCATTTTCATCCAAGATTCAAACGTATTCAAAATAAATCATATCATAGCTTATAGTTGGACTCTTGTCGTACATTTTTGTCATACACACTCAACTGCGATTTTTGCGCCTTTTAGAGCTACAGGCAGACGAAATCATAATTTTGTCATTTTCTTCCAAGATTCAAACGTATTCAACATACATCATAGCACAGCTTATAGAAGGACTCTTGTCGTACATTTTTGTCATAGACCACTTAACTGCGGTTTTTGCGCCTTTAGGAGCTACAGGTAAGTACTTTAATTTTTATTGTTTTGTATAATTCATTTTCGAGAATTTCATATGGTTTTTAATAAATATTGTTAAGGATAGACGATGTTTTCTTTTATACAAGTAAAGTAACTCTTACTAGTAATGTCTTATTTATAAAAAATCCTATATATACTGAAACTAAACAAATTATTAAAGTAGAAATCTCAAAACATGTACGTAGTAGGTAAATTATTTTATGACTCATCCAGTTTGTACCCAACAAACAAACTAATCTTATAAAATTAAGTCAATAAGGTCTAAACTCTTATACTTGTTATAAAAGAGCATTCATTATGCCAATGTTACTTATAATGGCAATGGTGATTTGGCTAATATTACCTTTATTCTTATAATTTGGTTGGGTAAACGTTAATAACTCTAATTTATACGGCAACTATAAGGCTTCGAAATATGTTCATCCTATAGTGGCTACTTACAAGGCTTTTAATATGGTCAATTATTCTTATAAAAGTAATGCACAAGGTAACTATAATGCTTTTAACTAATATGGGGCATTTAATAAGACATTTTAACGTTGTTCGTGGCGGCCGAAAAGGAAGATCTTCCGACCGAGCGAGATAGCATGCTCGGTCAGGCCAGAGCCCATTGACGTCTTTTCAGACGTTGTATATATCTTTGCCGTTCTCCGAAACTTCGATAGTGCAATGTGGGATTGTTAGGCGAATTGTGGGTACCGCCACAATATCTATCCAACAAACGAATGCTAACATTTTATATGACCTTAACAAGGATGAAAGCATTTCTCTTATAAAGTGATTATAAAGATATTATTCTCTTTAAGGTTACAATAAAATGCTTTACATAACTAAATTCGCCATTTTAAACGTACAAAAGATTGTGTGAATATCTTGCGGATCGGAATAATCGGCCAAGTGCGAGTCGGACCTGCATACCTGTTACCTGCGTACGTGTTCCGTACTTTCATAGAGGGATTCAAAACAATGGAAGAAGTTGAAAAGGAGCGATGGTTACAGAAGAAAAGTAGAAAATAAAACAATTCATTTGATAATCACGTACTATCTTTGATAATATTTCAAACTTAAAATTAGTGCACAACAGTGAGCTAAAGTATCCTTATAAAGAGGTCTCTTGGAAGTGGTCAGTGGAAAAAAATCATTTTTAATAAAATATACGGGAATAACACTAGCTAGGTGCGATTTTTTCAGTGTGAAAGGAACCCTAACTATATGTAAAATGGCTATAGCATAATAAACAATTGATGCCGTTATAAAGTCTTTACTCTCATAGACTCCTTATAGACGATGTGTGAATCCTGTTGTTCTTTTAAAAGCACTGTACTTAACTTGACTAAATAATTAATGACGTTTTTAGCATAAAAATATCTTAAATTCAATACCAAAACACACATCGTATCACATTTTATCATGCATTTAAATTCCCATACACTTTTCACTATAAACGAGCACTAAATCAGGTAAATAAACTATAAGTACATAAAATAATGACTTATCGTTTACTTCACAGTAAAATGGCTGACGTTCCTATTTCTTCTCCAAGCTGTTGCGAAAATGTAAATCACTTATGACGGCAAAAAGGGGTAACGGATTTTAAGAGCCTCTGATTTGCCGCATTGAGTTTAAACTCCTTGTATCGGACAATAATATAACACATATAAGGGTGGTCGCCCGTATTAACGCTTTCCATGTGTTTCTTATAAGTTGAAGTACCTTGTTCTTTGAAATTATATAACACGTTTAAGGAAAAAAGCGGACAATAAAGCAACTATAAGGAGGGTATAAGGCTATTATCTTTATAAATTGTGCCCAAATGCACCCTTATTAGCGATAATACGACTTCTATAAGAATATTATTTTTGGCTATATAAGCCACAACAAGAGCAATTTTTGTTCGTTGGGTAAACATTGTTTGGTAATGACTCATTGCCTAATTACCTCTATACTTGGAAAATTATGATTTCGTCCATACAGAAAATAATTCATATTTTTTTATCTGTAGATAAGGCATGTTTGAAAAAAACGACATCTATAAAAGTTACTTGTAATTGCATCAGATGCTACAAAAAAATCAGCTTCATCCACTGACCAAAAAAATAAATAAAGTGCCTGTAGCTCTAAAAGGCGCAAAAATCCCAGTTGAGTGTGTATGACAAAAATGTACGACAAGAGTCCCTCTATAAGCTATGCTATGATTTATTTTGAATTCGTTTGAATCTTGGATGAAAACGACAAAATTATGATTCCGTCCATACAAAAAAAAATCATTATTTTTTATCTCCGTAGATACGGCATATTTAAAAAAAAAACGACATCTACAAAAGTGACTTGTAATTGCTCTCAGCTGTCTACAAAAAAAATTCAGCCTGATCCGTTGACCTTCGATCCGAAAATTCTTAATGTCCCATATATTTTACTTTGGGACCAGTGTGTGGCGGTCAGTTGGATGACTAGGCCGCGTGGCCGCGTGTGTCTGTGTCGTTCCTAGAACTTTCAAGTCATCCAACTGACCGCCACCGCCACCGCCACCGCAGGCCGCGTCTGTCTGTGAGACGCTTAACAGTTTTCAAACATTCTCTCGTCGAACCAAGATAACTACACTGGTGCCTACTACCGGTTCGGGAATAGGGTATTTATTATCACGAATTTTACCGTTCCTGTGCGATAAACGAATTTTGACGCAACGGAGTTGCGGGCGTCATGTAGTAGTTTTGTAAACCATCTCCCAGACATACGCAGCCTGCGGTGGCGGTGGCGGTCAGTTAGATGACTTGAAAGTTCTAGGAACGACACAGACACACGCGGCCACGCGGCCTAGTCATCCAACTGACCGCCACACACTGGTCCCAAAGTAAAATATATGGGACATTAAGAATTTTCGGATCGAAGGTCAACGGATCAGGCTGAATTTTTTTTGTAGAGAGCAATTACAAGTCACTTTTGTAGATGTCGTTTTTTTTTCAAATATGCCGTATCTACGGAGATAAAAAATAATGATTTTTTTTGTATGGACGAAATCATAATTTTGTCGTTTTCATCCAAGATCAACTTCTCTCTCTCTCTCTCAAGTCATCCAACTGATCGCCACCGCTACCGCCACCACAGGCCGCGTCTGTCTGGGAGACGCTTAAAGGAAATTGGATCAGTGAGAGATGATGCCGAAATCACACGTGAAACCTATAATGCTATCGACAGGGAGTTGGTATAATTTTGGTTGCAGATTTTACATACTTTAACTAACATTTAGATACTTTTATTGGTAGAGAAGAAAACTAACTTGAAGAAACAGCAACTCTTATCAAAAATATTCAAATCAGCACTATTAGTAACAACAAATATATATGATCTTTTAAGTCAATGCTAGTTGAAATGGTTCAAAAGTTGACTTACCAGAAGTATGGTAATCCTATTGCAAGGTTCTTGTGGGAGGCTGATATCGACTTGGCTGAACCCGTGGAGCCGCTGGTGGATATCAGCATCGCCAGGGTCTCCTCAGGATTAAAATCTACTGCCCTGAAATTGAAACAAGTTCAGATTCAGTTCAGTTTACCCAGCGTCAGAAAGATATTCTCTATTACTTTATATTCGTAGACATAGAGACTTCATAAGGGCGCATTTTCATTATGGTCGTTAACTCGTACGGTATACAGCATATATGGCGCATTGTCATTGGTCGTTGCATGCGTTTCAGAAATCTCCCGCACCCCGCATGCGGGCCCTATCGACCAGTGAAAATGCGCCATGAGCTTAATATGCTTTGCTTTGCTTGCTTGCTTCATGAGTAGATTTTTTATTTATTTATTTATTTAAATCAGGCTACGTAGGCTATATTATATCACTCCACTTATGAAGTAATATACCTTCTAACTACTTATATTGAATAAAAAAAAACAATAAAATATGTGTTATGAATTAAGTTTTTATTATTCGTAGAATGAACTCTTATATTCCTTTATTTTATTTACAAAACGCCTACAGAAGGAACTAAGTCGTATTATTTCACCGATTGCTAATTATTTTTTTAATCTCTATTCTTTACAATAAGATCATACAAAGCTTTTACGGACTGACAAGCAAACACTTGGTGTGGCTTACTTTTTATCTCGAAAACGTACAAAGTTTGCAATACTAAAAGCTAGTTATCTAGTAATCTGGGGACACGGCTGTGCCCCAGCCAAGTCTAGATTGTCCATGGGCGACGGTAGTTGCTTTCCATCAGGTGACACGTTTGCTCGTTTGTCAATTGTCTCCTATTTCCTTTTATTTAGTACTTACTTAAACTCTTCTACTGGCTCCTTATTTCCATTTTCATTGAGCATTTCCTCGAAACTGATAAACTTTTCAGTTTTCCCGAACGTTACAATTTTGGAGTCGACATTTGCTGCTGCTAGTGCCTTTTGGACTTCCGCCCCCTTGTCGGGGAGACAAAACACAGCTTTAGGCGTCAGTAGCGTGAAAAGGTCTCGCATTTCATCTGAAAATTGAAAGGTATATTTTAGGTTTCCAACATAGGTATACTTAACGCTTCAACTCACAAGCGGCCACATATTGTGGCCGCGAGAACAATAGATTTCCAAGAATCCGCGATCGAAGGATTAAAAATGAATAGTGATAGGGTACAATTGAGGGTACAATAATTGTTCCGTCGCGTGGTAGTAAATATCATAGCATACGTATTACGTATATACAACTGCGGAGGTAGATGTGACGTGTTGACGGTATTGAGCTACGTTATACAGAATGTAACAAAACTAACTGATAATACTTTAGCGTGTGTATGGGTCCCGTATATAGAGTTAGCTGTGAAAGTAGCAGCGCTGAAAGAGTAACTTTTTTTCACTTTTGTATGGGGAAACTCGTGACGCTCGGGCCCTTGCCCATACAAAAGTAAAAAAAATTTTTCGTCTTAGCGCTCTACTTTCACAGTGAACTCTACAAGGAACACGTACACACCCTTAAGCATTATCACTTATTTTTGTTACAACCTGTATATCGCTGAGAATATAAGGTCTAATGTAGTTGGCGATTATTTCACGGTTTACTTACTGACACCCAATCCAAAGTCCACGCAGGCTACAGGAACCCCGAGATAGAAGGCGGCATACATGGGTACGCAGACGTGAATATTGCTGGGGGCCATGATGACGATGACGTCACCTATACCGAACCCTCGCCGCTGCAGCACGCGGGCGAACCGCACCGACCTGCCGAGGACGGAACCACATGTCTCTGACTCCCCGGTACCACCGTCTATCTATAATATACGGTTAAAGACTTTATTTCTCAAAAAGAATTACAATAATTCACTTACTTGAGAACATTGAATAATAATATTAAGCAAACTTATTCTAGCGCAAGACACAGCTTAAGTTATATACTTAACATAAAATATAAACAATAAGTTACAGTAACAAAACAATAAAGTACAGCTGTTATTATTATTTGAACAAATCTTTCTGCAATATAGGCCTAAGAAATTCGTTTAACATGGTTTAGCACACGGCACGGCACATCACATACCGGCCGGGCCGGCCAACTACACTGCACAACCTACCTATGATCTACATTTTGGTACTTCTGTTATACATTTTCATAAACTTATAATTATAAATTACATTTTAATATCTTCAGAGAACACAACAAAGTATTAAATTACTGTTCATTACTGTAATATTTTTTTGTATTCAATAGTGTAGGTAGGGTACATAAAAATATCGAGCTCTGTGTTATCTAAGGCTCGCACACACTGTCAAGATAATATAATATAATATGCAGAAGACATAATATAATAACTTCCACGCCGGTTTCGGCGACGGTGGCCGGCTTCATTGAAACCAGGCTAGTTAAGCAGGAGTAATTTTATGGTGCCCAAGTGTGTACAAGCACACAAGAGCACTCTCTATTTCTTGTCTCTATAACCCAGTGACACGGACGACCAACACGACTGGCGAGAGATCAGGCGCAGGACCGACTTTTTACATGCCCATCCGACGCATGGATCAAAGCTTACTTGTCAGACAATCAGGTGATCAGCCTGCATTGTCCTAACCAAACTTGGAAATAACATGTTTCCAACGCGGTAATCGAACCCACAACCTTCGACTCCTCCGAGTCAAGAGCCACGCTCTAAACCACTGGACCACGGTGAACCCTGGACCCTGCTGGTCTATCTGTAATACACCAGCAGGGTGATTCACGGTTCGACAGTTAACAGATACGGAAACTTTAACGGGCGACCATTGGTCAATGCCTAGCGCGGCGAGCGTTTATTGGATGTCGCACGATGAAGTTTCCGAATCTGTCGGCCTACTACGAAACTGTTTTGAGGCTCAAACAATCGTACGAGAATGCCGCGTCCTGCTCTAACAACGCTATTTCACGTTTGTTAGAGTAGGACGCGGCATTCTCACCTGATTGTTTGAGTCTCAAAACAGTTTCATTGTACAAGGCCTGAGTCGAATTACGCACTATGGATCAGGACATAAATTGGGCATTTATGTTATTTTAATAAAAGACATGGCGAACTCCCGGTACCTATCCGAAAGTTCCTGGACATTAGGCAGTTTTTTCTTTATCTAGCAAGAAATTATTCAACAGTACTGACGAACAGACATTTTGCATTAAATATACAAAAATCACGGGAATACTGCAATGGACGAGCACTGTTTCAATATGTGCATTGTGCAGCCCATTTAGTACGAGATACTACGAGTACTACAGCAGACTTATGCGTGTCTACAGCTGGAACAACTTATTTGCGGCCAGATTTTACTAGGCACTCCTATATCATAATAATGAGAAGAAAATAAGCTTTCGTTTGATATATAAAAGATTAACAAACGTTATGGATGCAAAAATGTATCGGAATCATATTTACCTGTTCACACCTGGTTACAATAGTGTTGTGGGCTGTGGCCGGGTGCCCAATTACGGCCCACCGGATTTTTCTAAATCTCTATAGTCTATACTCATTGCCGAGAAATTAACTATGTTGGCTTTCAATACCTGGTTATTTTTTCCCGCAAAATTATTTTTTTATTTATTAAGAATATTAGCGGCCACATTTGGATTGGCACCCCACTAGACTATTCTCCAAATCATAAATATATAAAAAAACTCGTGCAGGATAATCAAAAGTTTTAATTATTCTTAATCAATCAGATTTGGTACTTTGAGATCAAGTGATAGTAATGTGGCCCCCCGGGGATATCACATTAAATGTATTGCACACGTGAAACTTAACGGCAAAAATCACAAATATAATAGTCACCTTTGGAGCCTCCATAGGCTACATAGCTCATTAGTCAAAAATTTGATACTGTACCCATGGCTCTCCAGCTCTGTCATTGGAACAACATTACGACCAATGTGAGGGGGCCAAATTACAATCATTTGCTAATATTCAAACAAACGTACCAAAAATATTTATTAGGGAGGTCGCACACGTCACACTTTTTGTGTGATCGAGTCTGCGGCTTCCATACATTCTGCAGATGGCGCGCGCCATGCAGATTGTATGTAACCCGCAGACTCGATCACACAAAAAGTGTGACGTGTGCGATCTCCCTTAAATGTATAATTTTATATTTACCTTTTAAATTCCGTATGAGAACAGTTTGATGTATCCGATGTTTGAACACAAAAGCCAAATATTTCTGCTTCTTAACAACTATCGAAATAAAATCACACACAAGTTTAACTTGATCGAATGACAATCGAACTTGACAGCCTCTGTTGGATTTGTACGGTGCTAAATTAGTAGCATGCCGCGAGCATCCCGTTCCACCAAAAGTATACTGGATAGCGTTGTTAAAACATTAATTAATATTGAAGGGGGCCAATAGGGGAATTGTGCTTAAGATGACATACTTTTTGTTTGAAGGTAAATATTTAAAATAAAATAAGTCACATGAGATCAGTAACTCACAATGATTGATGGAATGATTTATAAAAAACAAAAATAAACAGTTTTAGAAAAATCAACTTAATATAACAGTGAAAAAAAACATAAATTGCAAGCCAGGTCGACGAGTGTAAGATGACATATCAATATGGTAAGACGACATACCATGATTCCTTAGACTTTGATGGTATGTCGTCTTATACAATACATAAATCCAGGCTGCATCGTCATCCCTCTAGTTGTGGTGGTGTAAGGATTCATAAGTTCTTCATCATCGTCAAAAAATATACAATGCTTCTATTACTGATTTAGCGGAAACATAAGTAACTATAGTATGTCATCTTAAGCCAACGTCTAGTATGTCATCTTACCAAATGAGTATTAGTGGATACATTTAAATTTTGTAAAAAAACACTTAATGTTAAGACACGCTTTTATTAATATTTATGGCCTATAAGAATCCAAGTCCATAATAACTATTAGAAAATATTCTGACCTTAAACGTTTTTTCACCACAAAACAAAAAAACGTAAGAAAATTTTTCTCTCATCAAAATTAGAAAAACCTTTATTACTTTGTAAAGTACGGTCCCTGTCCGGCATACTAAGTTGGGCTACTAGTGGCACACTGAAATGCTTCATAAAACGTCACAAGTTCACAGAAAGTACAATTATTTCAACGAATTTTGCCAATGTGTCGTCTTACCTGACTATGTCATCTTAAGCACAATTCCCCTATATGTGCAGCGGCCACATTACTACCTTTTCCCTATAGTTAAAATGTGGTTTTAGCATGTGCTCAATACGCACAATTCTGCAGTGGAATCTTAGACTAGTAGCTGCAAATCTAAAGTACAAGTACTTCTTTTCTAAACGTATTTTAAAATCAATATTATCATTTAATTAAAGATTCAAAAGTTGGCAAAGTAAAATTGAGCTATTTTTTATACTTTGAGGAAAACATCAAATCACTGTTATAGTTATTTATACAAAAACATTATGTCTAATTGGGCGTAAAAATCGACTATTAATAGCTCGAGGAAAACGTCTACAAAACATGTTCCTAAATGTCAAAGGTTACCATAACATTTAACAATAATAATTATTCGTCATAAGTTATAACAATATTATCGAAATAGGCCTTAGAAAACAAAAATTAGAAAAAATACCAAATAGATGAAAAATTTTTGAAGCTAAAATCGGCGTAGCTACTACGATGGGCTCTACTGCTACACGCGTAGAGCGTCGTAGGGCTGTACACGTATAGGGCTACAGCAGCTTTTCCCAAAGTGAATCAATAATTGCTACAAAACTGGGCAAAAAATGTAAAACTTGATACATTTCAATTTGAAAAAGACGCAATAATATTCAAATGATAATATAGTTATTATAACGATGTTTTCGTTAAAACTCACGGAAGAAATAGGATATTTACAGTGACATTCACACCAAATGTCACAGGAATTATACATTTTGATTTTGACAACATCTTACCTGCACTTTTGCAAGATAATGGAAAAAATAATAAAAACCACACCAACAATAAAAAGTAGAAGAAGTTTGAAAGTGACATGCCCGCCAAAACTCTTTCAGTTGTCAGTGTTCACTTTGACAAGTATAATTATGTTCGCATGTTCCTAAACTGTTACCAGTATACTGGCCTAATCGCTTAGGCCAATGATCACTTAGGCGTATGCTCTTCGTGAAATTTTTAACTAGAGGGACGAAGCAAAAAAACATAGTAATATATGGAAATGTATAAATACACACAGTTTTATGTTAATATTATGCTAACGAAAACTAGGTTTAAGATATTTTTATTTACTTATTACATTAATTACAGTAGACTAATATTTTTTGGAAACACAACCCATATATAGTCAGTGATGCCAGAGTGATGCCAACCTGCAGATAATTTCAGATTGGTGGAAAACCAATACAAAATCTAGAAGTGTCTATCGTCGCGCCGTCTGGTGGAGATAAAAAAAAGAAAACTCCCCATTTCATTTCATTTGGATACATTTTAAATTGAAACAATGGGGGGCGCTAAAACATAATTTTTCCTGCGCCTGATCTCTCGCCGGTCGTGTCGGTCTTCCGTCCCACACTGGGCTATGAGAAAAAAGGAATAGAGATTGCTCTTGTGTACTGCGCACACACTTGGGCACTATAAAATTACTCCAGCGTAGCTGGCCTGATTTCAATGAAACCGGCCACCGTCACCGAAACCGGTGGGAGCTATTATTATTATTAGATGACGCCCGCAACTCTGTTGCGCTAAAGTTCGTTTATCGCGCGGAAACCGTACATTTTTCCTTGAGAAAAAGTATCTCCATGCCAGAAAAACGGTTCAGCGGTTTGGGCATGAAGAGGTAATAGACAGAAAGTCAGACAGACAGACACTCTTGAATCGCCCTTATAATATTAGTATGGAAGTATAGATGTTTACATACCTGCAGCAAAAACTCCGGGTCCTCCTTCAGACCCTGAAGGATGAGCTTCCCCAGGTGGTACCTGTCGCTGGGTATACCGGTCTTCGCCACCAGTCTACACGCCACCTCCGTCATGTATAGATGGACGGCATCTGAGGGCCGGTTGAACGCCATACTTGACTACGACTGGAAGCATTATTAAAAACTTGAGAGGTGTCAAGGGACAATCGGATGGAACGAAGTTATAAAAAAATTATAACTGGCTTCTTTTCTATGAAAGAGAGAGAGAGTAAGAGATATACATAGAAACACGAGCACGCCGCACGCGGCACGGCTAACAACTATTGCAAAAACCACAGACATAGATCAAGAATCAAGATAGATACCGCATGTCACGCGAAGTACATACACATGCGGTATTTATCTTGATCTATGTATGGGGCAAAAGTGTCGCGGTCGGCCAAAAAGTGTCGTGTCGTTACAACTTTTTCTGTCTAGCCCCCTTTCGCAACGCGCGATAAGCAACTTTGTTCTAATAAACCAACATTAATTTGACTATACAGCTGAATAAATAAATCAACATGTAGTTCAACATATTTTTAACACGCTTTTATCAGCTTGGGATGGATTTATGTACCGGAATCTTTGAGCACGATTTTTACCTTTTAAGTATAATATTATTATCTGCAGTATTCTTATTAATTGGAAACTTTGCATACGTATTATGCTGCCTCCCCATATAGACGAACGCACTGCCAAGTGCCAACGCGTTGGCCAACGCGTTGGCGGTGCGCTTGCAACGGCGCTTGCGAGTAATCCACACATTGGAAGGTCATTCAGTATGCTTTGGATCGCGCCAATGTGCGGACGGATTCAAAATGGATGTTGAGTCGTTAACAGCTGCAGCTGTATATGTATTCACAGCTTATAATCCATACTAATATTATAAATGCGAAAGTGTGTCTGTCTATCTGTCTGTCTGTCTGTCTGTCTGTCTGTCTGTCTGTTACCTCTTCACGCCCAAACCACTGAACCGATTTTGCTGAAATTTGGCATGCAGATACTTTGAGTCCCGGGAAAGGAAACATGTACGGTACCCGCGCGATAAACGAGTTTTGGCGCAACGGAGTTGCGGGCGTTATCTAGTTACTTTATAAATGTGGACAACAAAAAGGTTTTAAAGGGTATTCTCGAAATAAATAAGTAAAAAGCGAGAACACGTAACAAACAAAGAAATAAACTCACTTTTACATATTTTATAATATTAAAATAATATAATATAATTATAATAATTATTACCTTATAATTATAATTATCATGATTAATAATATATATTTAATAAATATTAAATTTATTTTGTCTTTAGTATATTTATTGTTAATAACCGTATTTACCCTTTGGGTACGGAACCCTAAAAAACATCGTGAGGAAAATAGCATGTCCAAGAACCTTATTTTTTAGCACTTTTGATATGATTTTTTTGTTCCACAGGCAGATTTACTCTGATAGTTAACTCAATAAATTTAAATGTTTACTCTATACTTATATTGTTCGCTATTTTGTCAAGTTAGATGTTAATTCGCCACAAGAAGGAAACGTGCACTCTTCAGCGTTGCTCCAGGCGAACTGATCGCGCAGCCTATGTGTGGACGGAACGCAAGCCTTGCGACAAATTTCCTTTGATCATTCCGACACCGCGCGGCAAGCTCGCAAACGCGTTGGCCAACGTCTAAATACCTACCGCGAACGCGCGAACGCCTGTTCTACACATTGGGCCAACGCGTTGGCCTACGCGTTGGCCAACGCGTTCGCCTATTTGTAGTGCCGACATTAGGAGCCAATGACAATGCAATAATTTGATAATATAAAAAAGGGTGTTTTTCAAGTTTTTTTAAACTATCATATTTTATTCTACGCAGATTCTATTCTTCCCTCCAATATATTTCTTTATTCGTAACTTCATTATTAACCCATAAAGCCCCATACGAGCACCTGTGATCGCGACAACAATAGAATACAGTAGCATTTCCAAGAGTCCCCGATGGAAGGATTAAAGTCCAGGTTTCCACTCCATTCTTACATCCCCACGTTCGATTCAGAATCCAAAACGGTACAGACAGATAATAATATAAGACGCTAGTCACTAAATTATTGTATGTCTTGCATGCCAGAATAGATAGGTATACATAATATATTTATAAGTAGCTGATTTCTTAAAAGTACCTATACTATAACTTATAACTTATAAGTATCACATAATTACTATTAACTACGAGGGCTGCCTTTTAAGTCGTGTCGTTTGAAATAAATACTAACAATCGAATAGATTTATTGTGTTTTTAAGAATTCTCTGCGATATTTAATATGACTCTAAAGTCACGAATCACGATAATCCCCTCATAAGTTGTAAAAAATTATCGCACGAAAATTTCCCTTTAACATTTCCATTTTCACAACTGACTTGTCACCTTTGAATGGACGATACAAAAAGACTATTCGAGCATGATTCGAGCAATCTAAAAAAAATATTTTGTTTTTGTAATCCAATTACAAGGAGATTAAAATCCCATATGGTTTTTTTTCAACGATCGCGGGAAATTTACAAACGACACAACTTAAAAGGCAGCACTCGTACCTCCTACTCCCCATTACTTTTGTTGTATAGCTGTTGCATTATAATTTATATCTACGTGTTAGAAGTTTGACCTAGGTCAAAATTCGAAAAATTACAACGTGTGTTACGAGGGGTCTTCACAGACGGACTGCATTTCAACTGCAATCCAACTGCAAATTGCAGTTCAAGTGCAGTTTGAATGCAGTTGACACGACTGCAATAGAACTGCAAACCAAACGCGCAGTCGGATTGCAGTTCAGTTGCAGTCGGCGTGCAGTCGTGTGAACTGTTTGGTTTGCAGTTCTATTGCAGTCGCATTGCAGTCGTGTCAACTGCAATTAAACTGCACTTGAACTGCAATTTGCTGTTGGATTGCAGTTGAAATGCAGTCCGTGTGTGTGGTCTACACACACGGACTGCATTTCAACTGCAATCCTAAGGGCCGGGACACAAAAACACGACACGACTTTTTTTACGACGCGCGTCGTGGATTCCCACGACACGGCGCCGTACGACGTCGTACGACGTCGTGCCGTGTTTTTGTTTCCCGGCCCTAAAAGCGACTAAAGTGTAGTGTCCGACCGAAGCTTCGGCTTCGGCTTCGGGTCGGCCGCCTTCGGCCAAAAAAACCACCTTCGGCGAAGCCTTCGGCTTCGGCCTAAAACCCGGCCGAAGCCGAAGCTTTGCCGAAGGTCCGAGCAACCGTCGAAATTGAACGAACTGTAAACTGTTACGAAAGACTGAGTGAGTCGTGAGAGAGCGTCGGACCGGTCGTGTATGCAGAGGCCGCGGGGAGTGACTGTGAAATACAATAAAGTATAAACAAACATTAACTTTTTAATAAATCATTTAATTATTTATTAAGAACTTAGTGTTTGTTTATTTTATTTATTAGTCTAGTTTCGGTCTAATTATTGTTATTTCTGAAGTAATAAAAAAAATGTACAATAGTTCAGTCAATAAAGTAGTTGTAGAATGCGTGAGCGGGAGAGATTTCTGCTGGAACTTATTCAGGGTGCTTAGGGATAAATCATACTAAAAGTCCTGAAGTCTAGAAGTTGAGCCGGAGTGAGGGGAGAGTGCCAAAAGTCTCAATTTTTGGTTTTTGGCTAATAACTAAAAAACTATGCGTTGTAGCAAAAACATTCTACGATGAAAAAAAACTTATTAAATTCTCTACAATTTTGATTCTATACACTTTTTCCGAAGGCTCATCCATTTTCGAACTACGCATTTGAGTCATTCCTTAAACTTTATTAATTAATATTTGTAGTCCACAAATTATTAACTAATAAGTAATAAATAAATCACGAAATCACAAACTTTTATTACCATAGCTCTAAATCAACTTATCTATGAGACAGTCAATATAGAGGTAAACCTATACGACCTGCAAACCTTCAAGAAAAGAGCGTATTCCCTCTTAAAAAGCCCGCAACGCACCTGCAGCTCTTCTGATATTGCGAGTGTCCATGGGCAACGGTAGTTGCTTACCATCAGGTGACCCGTTTGCTAGTTTGCCCTCTTATTTAATTAAAAAAAACCTTCAATATTGAAGTTTTGAAATACTTAATTTTAATATTAATTGTAGCTTGTAGACAATATTGAACATAATTGTATTTAATAATCTGCCAAGTGCGAGTCGGACTCGCGCACGAAGAGTTCCGTACCGATAAAGAGCAAAAATAGGCAAAAATCGTGTTTTTTGTATGGGAACCCCCCTCAATTTTTTATTTTATTTTAATATTATTATTAATTATTATAGAACACATACAATCAAGGATTTTGTGAAAATTTCAAGTGTATAATACACACATCGGCAAAACTAGCGGAACATAGGTAAAAAGGGCCGCAACTTGAATTCATGTGGGTCGGGTTGTGTAAAATCTTTTTTAATAGTTTCTTAGCTCATTTAAGAAACAAAATATTGAACAAATCTGGCAAGTAGACAGATTATTATTGCAATTATGCCCTACTAAGTATTTTTCGATGACTGACGTTGTAAGTGTTTCTGATAAGAATGGCGTTTTTAGCGGGGTGCAAGGTATGCCAGCTCATTTGATTGTTTGGTTTTTAGAAGAACACATTGCTTAGATACAAAATTAGTGATTTTCCAGCATCTACGACAGCTGGAGCTGTAACTACGATAGAGAAAGGTCACACCTACCGTTTGGTCAGTCAGGTCTTAGGTGTGCCGGCTTTCGTGGTCCATCGTAACTTTCAACGCTACAGACAGACTGGATCTTACGTTCGGAGACGAGAACAAGGCAGATATCGGGTGGCAATGGTTCAGGATGACCGTTTTGTAAGGGTACAAGCCCTAAGAAATCGACCTCAAACTGCTTTGCAGAGACGAAACCTGTCGGAACAGGTCCGAGATGTGCGTGTAAGTGATTGTACAGTAAGAAGAAGACTCAAAGAAGTTAAATTAAACTCAAAAGTGCCAGCAAATGTACCAAAACTTGAGACAGGACGGCAAAGAGCCAGGCTAAGATTTGCGCGTGAACATCAAAATTTGACAAGTGAGTGAAATCGTGTGCTGTACAGTGATGGGAGCAAATTCTGCGTAAATTTTGTTGACTGGCGATAAAGAATGTGAATAAATCATAAGAAACGCTATAGACCATCAAACTTAACGGAAACAGTGGCCTATCATGCAGGCTTCATAATGGTTTGGGGTGGCATATGATTTTGAGCCCGCACAGAGCTGATGATTGTTAATAAAGGTACTTTGACAGTACAAGGCTATAGCACAGACATCCTAGAACTGCATGTTGTACCTTTTACACAGTCTTATGCAGTAACTTCAATTTTATGCGCGTCCATAGAATAAAAAAATCGGGCATTATTACCTAAATGATGCTGACGTAGCCCAGGTGGAGAGGTCAGCACGGTCTACGGATGTGGATCCGATTGAGGACCTGGGCACATCAATGGGTGAACGGTACGAGTTAAAACTCCAGCTTCAAAATGTGTTCAGGAGCTCGAGTTGGCGTTACTGGAGAAGTAGAAGAATATCCCACAGGAAATGATTGACAATCAAAATGCAAGCATGGAATGGCGTATCCAGACTCTCTTGAGATCCATAGAAGGCATTACATGCTTGTAACATGGCATTTCTTAAGTAAAAATGAAGAATTTAACTTCAAAACTTACTACTGAAATTTCAAAGATTTTTCTTAATTTTTGATTTTTGCAGATTTTTTCTATTTTACACGTTTTTATGCCCTAAATTAATATAAGTTTTATTTTTTAATCATCAATTATTAAATTTATAAATAAATATATAAAAAACAGCGAATAGTTTTCAAAAAAAATTAAATTTTGTTACGTTCCGCTAATTTTGCCAGTGTGCACTGAGTCGAGCGATTAAGATTATAAACCTTCGGCTTCGGCTTCGGCTTCGGCTTCGGCCGAATGTTGTGGCGATTGCGGATTACGGCCAAAAATAGACCTTCGGTCGGACACTACTAAAGTGTATTTTTGTCATGTTTTAACAATAGGTATGATGAACATTAGCAGAGTAGACAGAATTATAGAGTATGTCGACGTAGAACTGATGTTGAAATTTTTAAATTTGACGTATTATGACGAAAATCGTCGCTAGGGTTGTTGACTTGTTACCTACGAATTTAAAACTATGACATATTCGGTGGACGTGTTCCTCTTTGGTCATATTGTTGTTTGTGTTTTGACACATGTGATTAAAATTGTCAGAATCCAATTTTGAAATCTATATTTAAAAATAAATTATAACAGCCAGCGCGAGGCACATTCCGTTCATAATCCGAGTGAAACCCGACGAATTTGACAGATAATATTGAAACCTATTCGTCTCTTTGAAGTCGAAGTACTGGTAGTTATGTCTATTGTGACATTAGGCTGTCAAGAGATTTTAATAAAAATCTTAATGTATAAGGGTAATTCACACGAAGTGGACGTGGTTGTTCATTAACCCCGCGAATTTTGAAGATAACGAGTCCATGATTATACACAATGCAGTAATGTTTGATGTTTTTGCCTCAAAGTTATAAAGTATTTAAAACATATTCAACGTAAATAGCACGGGTCTGGAATTTTCTTACGTCGTCATTTACTTACAAAGTAATAGACTCTTTACTTTGTAAGGCTGTTTAGTAGGGTGTGTCATATTTTCCAACTTTAGATTTTTTACATGTAATTGTTTTCAAAAGTTGTATTTGTCCATAAAAATAATAACTGCATTTATTTTTTCTACTTAGGTTTACGTTTTTGGCTCGCTCAAAGACCTTGAAATTTCGGAAAAAGCACAAAATCAGACATTTAATTAAGAATTTTTTTTGCTATTTGCAATTAGAAAAATATAAAAACAACGGACTGTTTTAATATACTTGAGCGAGCCAAAAATAAAATAAATATATAATTTTTATAACTTAAACATAATCATATAAGTCCAAGGCAACTTTTGATTCCTATTACGTAAAGAAATTTAAAGAAAAAAAATCGCCCATACAACGTGACACACCCTACTGTTTAGTACTCTCTAAAATAATATTATAGAGCAGTGTTTTTCAACCTGTGGGTCGCGACAACCTAGGGGGTCGCGAAGCTTCTGTAAGGGGTTCGCCAAAGAACTATTTCAGAATAAATAAAAAATCATAGGTATAAATTTTAATAAAATTCTCGTGTCACTGCAGTGTTTGTGCGCGAACTCCTTTAAAACGGCTCAACCGATTTAAATGAAATTTTGTATGTACATTTGTTGGGACTTGGGGCTGAGAATAGGTTTTTATGTACTTTTTATATTCATACTGATAAATAATTTATATGGCAAAACAACGTTTTCCGGGTAAGCTAGTAAATATCTAAAATAGGACAATTTTAAAAAAAGCAAATATAATAATATTTTTAAACATACATACTACATAGATTATTAAAAATCAAAAGGTTGAAGAACACTGCTAATTGCTATAGAGTGTAGACTGTAGAGTGCCAAAATCTCCCAGGTCAATTCCAAATTCGATTTAGATCACTTAAACTTTCTTCTAGTCGGGTTTAAAGTCCAATAAAAAATTAAAACATTATAATTCCTTCTAGAGATTGCGTTTTCAAAAATTCTTTAAAGTAATTTAATATTTACTTACCTACTTTATTATTCATAAATCCTAAAGCCTCAGTGGTTGTTTTGTATTTCGAAATACAAATCAAACAAAACACTTACGTACTTTTTGCAAATTATGTTGTGATTCAGTGTCGATACTGACCAAAAATTAATGACGTTAGCGGCACATTATCTACTTTATCTTCGTATTATCTAATGATAAGCCAAAGCAATATTATGCAAAATATATGTTGTTTGTAGACATCTACGCGGCGAGCCACAAAGTATGAATTTTAGGCGCAGCGCAAACGACAGACTATCCGTGACGCACTTTTTGTCTGTGGAAACTGGAATTTATAGAACCTATGCAATTCTATGCGGAATTTTTGCGCGTCGCGTGCGTTACTGCATATAATTTCATAGGTTCTATTTCCTACGTAAAACTTTTTACGTTTCCCTAAAAAGTGCGTCACGGATAATCTGTCGTCTGTGCTGCGCCTTATAGAAATGTACGCAATTAAATGTTAAGTTTTAGCTATATTTAATCAGAGAAAGTACCAACAATTTTGCAGAAAAGTATTGATCAAGTCTATAGTAAACTGCAAGTGGGTATAATTTTATTACAACTTACAATGTCAATGATATCAGATCGCAATTAATAAATCTCATTAATATTTTAATATATAAAATAATAATTATAGTAAACACTACGGTCACTCTTAACCTTAATTTTAAAGTAAGATAACAAAAAAGTAAATAAAAAATTAATAATAAATACTCACCAATACTACACTACGGCGCGGCGAGATAAGAGCGGATAATAGAACGGCTTCTGAATTAATGGCCTGTTTGTTTAAGATACAAAGTATATTTAACACGTGTAGACATACATATTCAATCAGTCGTTTGGGTGTCCGCAGAGTGTGCCCGTGTGCAGATAAGCGTGCTGTATGGGGTCAAATATTTTTGCCCCCACCCGACGAAAATAGAGGGGTGTTATATGTTCGAAATGGCGATTTTCATTTTCTTATTTTTCTGACATTTAAGTAATCGAAAGTAAATTCTTAGTTCATTTCTCAGAAAATCGTCAGCTCAGTGTCTAAAAATATGAAAGGTTTTTGTAAACTACTTCGTTCCACTTATGACTTTGAATCGAAGGTTGTATTTTTCTATGATGCGCCTAAACAAACGCAAACGGAAAAATTTGTGCGCAATTTATCAAATAGCAATCAATATAGTAAACAAACACTCGTATACCTGTCTGATATAATATTATCACCTTTATCGTTGTTGTTTGAGCTATGTCAAATAAATTGAGTATAAGCTGGAGATAATGTTTTTGTAAGGTTAAAATAGGGTTTTAATTGAAAAAAAATATTGAGCAGTTATTTAATTTTCTGGCGGTTGATTAATTATCATGACTGTAAAACATGGACAGTAATAAAAAAACTACTGAGCGGTAAAACTGATGGAATGAGCGGTAAAAATGATGGAATGAGCAGTTCGATAAATGAATGAGCGGTAAAAATGATGGAACGAGCGGTTCGATAACGACTTAACAGAAGGCCTACTTAACCACGGATACCGAAGCGGGGGGACGGAGGCGGGCTCGGGGGGCGCAGCCCCCCGCCAAAACAAAAACAAACACAATCCAGAAAGTCCAAGAGTAGGCTAGAACCGCTCATTAATTAATTTTTACTGACCATTTAATTATTTTACTGTTCAATAATGTTTTTAATTGTCCATTTCATTATTTTTTACTACTCATTTTTGTTTACTTTACTGTTTAGTTTTAACTGCTAAACAAGTTATTAAACGCGCCATTTATAATTTTTAACTTACCAAAACTGCAATTTACAACTGCTCCTTTAAATCAGTGCCTAAAAAAAAGACGGGTTGCACTCCGGGAGTGCCGGCAGAAGTGAAATTTGATTATTGACATTGTGCTTTATTTTTTTAACCCATTTTTTATGAAAGTCGATTTAAAAAAATATTAAAAAAATAAAAAAAAGCGATCGTTTTAATTAATTAATCGAAACCCTTACAATCGATTAAATTTTTAACCAATTTTTTGTGGAAATCGATTTTTGAAAAATCGATTTTTTTAATTAATGGAAACCCTTAATCGATTAAGTATAAAATATCGACAATCGAAAAAAAACAATCGATTGTTCGATTAATCGATTTCGATGTAACAACACTACTCTCCAACCGTCCTACGTTTTTTTCTTGGTTTTTCGATCAGCATGAGAATCTGACGCGAGTTTCACAGTTTTTACCCATCCCACAAAAGTGCTTAATGCCGCTAAAGAAGTTTTCACTTCAAAAACAATCGATTATTCGATTAATCGATTTCGATGTTACAACACTACCCTCCAATCGTCTTACGATTTTTCTATGGTTTTTCGATCAGCACGAGAATCTGACGCGAGTTTCACAGTTTTTACCCATCCCACAAAAGTGCTCAACGCCGCTAAAGAAGTTTTCACTTCAAAAAATCCATGTGACACTAGGGAACTGCCGCGGTAAAGCTATTGCAGTTTGCAGCTAGTCTACACGCATAGTGCACACCTTGTCGCACGAGCACAAACACGTGACTAAGTCTGTCGAACTAAAACGACTTTAGACGAGTGTTAGGTTTATTTTCGTTACGGAATTTCTTGATTCGGTCGCCGCGCTCAAATTCCGCGATAATAGTTACGCAATTGCCTAATTATTAAGAGCGGGCTGCCAAATCTTGCTGTGTTTTCTAATACTTGTATTACGATCCTGAGAGTGACGAGAC
This sequence comes from Polyommatus icarus, assembly GCA_937595015.1. Lineage (NCBI taxonomy): Eukaryota > Metazoa > Arthropoda > Insecta > Lepidoptera > Lycaenidae > Polyommatus > Polyommatus icarus. The sequence continues at coordinate 18,339,584 of OW569327.1, read as the reverse complement.
CCGGAGGACGATTAACTTAATGAAATTGAGATTTATATTAATTAATCATTGTATATTTATCTGATATTAGCCTACACGATTCACTTATTTTACTCGATAGTTATATTTTACGAAATTATGAATATTTTTGGGCTTTTCAAGAAATATCTGTTACACTTATTGAGTTACTATCACTAAATAACTTGCACTACTACAATCACACACTTTATAAAATAATGGCTAAAGGAAATATTAGTATATATTACTAGCTGTCCTGGCAAACGTTTCTTTGCCATAATATAAAGTATTTCGCCCATATTATTTTATTGAAGTGACTAAATAAGTATGTCGCCATGGCAACGTCGATCGCTATCTCGTCGCACAACAATGGTCGCCGTCAGTCCCAGGTTGTAGTAATTTGCTATTATTTATTCAACAAATGCACTTATCAATATATTATAAAGTACCTAGTAGCCGATTCTCAGACCTACTGAATATGCATATAAAATTTGGTAAAAATCAGTAAAGCCGTTTCGGAGGAGTTCGTAGACTAACATTGTGACACGAGAATTTTATATATAAGATTATTATTAAGTAATATAATTATCATCAAAAATATTTTTTGGACTTACGACCTATACTTTCGTGCTATATTGCGGGAACCGTTGTTAGTTGTTACGCGATATTGTTCACTATAACAAGCTGCCTACTTGACCTATATTATTCAATTTCATTGAAAAAATGCATATTTGTAGCTACTTGGCATAGAACCGTATTTCACCCTTATCATCAAATAAAAGCTTATGATTGATAAATAAAGTCGACTTGAAAATATAATTCTATATTTTTTTATTTGTACTGACGAAAACACTTTTGCGGTACTTCCGATTTGGATGTGACGTCATCAGAGTTCAGATTCGTAATTTAATATCTTTTATTTAACGCGGTCGTTATAATTTGTAAGTTGATTTGTTCATAAATAATAAGAGAAGAATAAAAACTATATTTTCTTGAATAATTCAAATAAAACATCACTTTTATATATTATTATCTCAAGTTTCCTACATTGCAAATGATTTCTAAATTCTTTTATAATTTTTTGGCACTGTTAGACTCGTACGTTTATCACATAAAAATTTTTTCAATAAAAAAAGTATAATACACAAAAAATATACTGCGGTCTGCGGCGGACAGTGTTTTCGGCGCTATTTAAAAGGCATATTTTTATCACGATTGGAGGATAGCGGGGTGTGTAATGGTGGATTTACACGGGTCGATTTTAGTCGTACGGCAAGACACTAGTCGAATCGCCTGTCCAAGCCGAATCTCCACCCTATTTACACAGTTCAACAAAAATCGCTTGTGACTAATTAATTCTGCGTGAAAATGTCGCGTAAAACAGGCTTATTGCGTAGGGGCATTGAAATCGTTCGACAATCCATTATTTGAAAAATAATTAACCAATTAATAAAAATGAAGAAAAATGTACTAAGATGAGGCTATATTGCAGACAAACTATGTATTCGCAGCAAGCGATCGCTTGCGACTGCGCTGCTCCATTAACACGGGTGACGGGAACGGGTCGATTTTATCGATCCCGCGGCAAGTCACCAGTCGAATCGCCAGTCGAATCCGAATCGCCACCCCATTCACGCATTCTACAAAAATCGCCTGTGACTAGTGCCGACAAACTATGTATTTGCAATAAGCGATCGCTTGCGACTGAGCGTTTACACGGTCGATTTTAGTCACCAGCCGCATGCGGCCATTGGCCGCACTACTTTGCGGCTTGCAGCTCTAGCCGCATGCGGCGTAGTCGAACTGCCATTTAGACGGTCGATTTTCGCCGTGCGGCGTAAATCGTGCGGCTTTAGCCACCCGTGTAAATACAGCCGTTTGCACGATCGATTTTAATCACCAGCCACATGCGGCCAATGGCCACGTGGCAAAAGTCGGTTGGCAGTCTACTTTTGGGGCATGCGGCTCGAGCCGCATGCGGCGTAGCCGAAAAATTGCCATTTAGACAGTCGATTTTCGCCGTGGTTTGATATTTTTGGCAGCCCAGTCTTAAAATATCTTTATTAAACATACAAGGGACAAAAAATAAAGTTTAAAAAACTAAAACCTGACTACTAAAACGCGCTCTAAAAAGTACGAAACAAGAAAACAGTTTATAGGGATATGGAAATGTTTAAAGGATAGCCGTGGTCGTATGTATGCCCATTTATTATCTACAATGAATCTGTTTTGCTATAATAGTAGGTGGCATACGACCACGGCTATCCTTTAAACATTTCCATATCCCTATAAACTGTTTTCTTGTTTCGTAATTTTTAGAGCGCGTTTTAGTTTTTAAACTTTATTTTTATTTCAATTATTTTGGGGCTAAGATTCGCTCGATAAATTTCTTTACCTTCCCAAATCCTCAAATGATCGACAACCATAAGGATTTTTTACAATTTATTTGGTTCTAGTGAGCAAATGAATAGTTATTTATTGTTTCACTAGCTGTTGTCCGTACCTTCGTCCGCGTTAGCATAGCATAATAACGGAGATGGTCCAGCCGAGGGTGAAGGTACTACATGGTACTACATGGTAATTAAATGGTACTCAAAAAGTATATATTTAGTTTAGGGTACAATAATTTCACTTTCAATTTATAATACACCATATTATTATATAGTAATGTAGTGCCCGACAGCACCTTTAACTGATTTTAGAGTTACTTTGTTACAGTGTTGCTATAGATAATTAATTGTTGTTTCATTTTGTATTGAAGTGATGTCATGAATTCATGCAATAATCAGGTGATTGCAAGCAAACCCGTGGGAAAAAGCTAATCAAATTTATATATTTTGAAATGTGCTAACAAAGTTCTTTCATTTGATACCCCACACAACATAGTCAGGAAAAATTTTTTTTGTTCTTTACTTTAGGTGCACTGGATGGCGCATAGTCAATTTTACGTAAAGTCATGTAGCCTATAACCAGCAGACAATCAAGACGCTTCCAATAACACCTCATTTGTATAAATAGGACCAGTAGTTTTAAAGTTACGGGGGAACAGACAAACATCCATACCCACATACATACATACATACAGGCCAAAATCATAACCCTCCTTTTTGCTTCGCCGCAGTCGGGTAAAAACAGAGCCAGAGATTAAATGTATGAAAAGTTAGAAAGCGTTTTTGGTTAACGCGTAGCGAACTGCGCTTTTCATATTATTATATAGGTTTTTTTTTTTTTTTTGGGAAGGCAGGTCGCTATAGCTCTGACGTCACTGCGACCCATGAGGATCTATTGTGACTCCTTCGCACTAGAGAATCAGCCCCAACCCAATACTGCTCATAAATTGAACGATATGGTAGGGGTTGGTGCCACGAATTTCCTCTGTGGATGAGTATTCGTGGCGACCAAGGTGTCTGTTCCTGCTCTGTAGTAGAGCAGGACAGTCGAGGAGAAGGTGAATAGGTGTTTCATCCTCCTCCTCACAGAATCTGCAAGTCTTTATGCTACAAATACCCATTCTGTTTAGGTGTTTGTTGAGCTTGCAGTGCCCAGTTAGGCATCTGGTAAGGATTCTTAACTGGTTCCTACCCAAGGTGAGCACTAATTCTGATTGTTTCTTGTTGAAGCCAGGAATTAGTGCCTTGGAGTGTTCAAGGCCAGGGGTCTCAGCCCATTGCTTCCTGCATAGTCTGTGACCCCATTCCTTGAGCACTTGCTTTGTGGTACTAGGAGTTATACCACAGACTGGTTCTGGGCCATATATGAGACTCTCGGCCCCAAGCCTAGCTAGTTCGTCAGCGGTTTCATTGCCGGGGACGTTGCTGTGGCCCGGGACCCATACTAGGCGGATGTTATTGTTCCTTCCCAGCATGTTTAACGTCTCAATGCATTCCAGAACTATTTTTACGAGACTTCTGCGGCAGTCAGTGCTTTAAGTGCAGCTTGACTATCGGAGAAGATAAACACGTTTTTATTAACTAGGGCCATCTCCAGGCTTTCTAGTGAACAACCGAGGATAGCGAAGACTTCAGCCTGAAACACGGTCGCAAACTCCCCCAAACAAGCGTATTTGCCCCTTGGTGGCCTGCCTCCGTAGAATCCCGCTCCGGTTGTCTTTCCTTGATCCATCCGTGAACCAGACTATGTCGCTAGGGCGGACATCGATTGGGATTTTCCTTTCCCAGTCCTCCCTGGAAGGTATAAAGACCTGGTATAGCTTCGAAAAGCTGTGCACCTTGATCATGGCATCTGATGGCATGGCCATGACAGGTGATTCACTGAGAGACTGTTCCAGCTGTCGAAATGGGGCAGAGACCCAATTCGTCCTGCCCGCCGTCCTGGCCCTGAGAGCCACCTTTTTGGCCTCCATCTGAACAAGCAGAGGAAGCGGAGTTAAGTTGATCAGGGCCTCGAGGGAAGCGGTGGGTGTTGACGAGAGTGCACCCGTGATTATTAGACATGCCAGTCTCTGTACGCTGTTTAGACTTTTATTACAGTTTACTTGTTCAGCCTTTTTATGCCACACTACGCAGCCATATGTGGTAATCGGTCTCACTACGGCTGTATAAAGCCATAGCATTGCCTTCGGCCGAATACCCCATTTAGAGCTGACAAGCTTCCACAGGAACCCAGAGCACATCTAGCCTTTTTCGTAATATACTCGATGTGCTTATTCCAAGTGAGTCCTTTGTCTAGGATTACTCCTAGATATTTGACATCACCCGCAAACTTAATAGTTTTCACGAAGAGTATTGGGGGTCTAAGTCCCTCCAACTTCCTCTTTTTGGTGAAAGGTATCAAGACCGTCTTGTCAGCGTTTACTGTTAGCTTGACCCTTTGGCACCAATCCTCGACGACTCTTAGTGCTGACTGCATCAACCCAGCGACCACCGATGCGCACTTTCCCACCACCATGATCGCCAGGTCGTCAGCGTACCCTTGAGCGTAGTAACCTAAGAAGTTCAGTTCCCTTAGTAGTTCATCCACTACCAGGGACCATTCCAGAGGTGACAGCACACCTCCTTGTGGGCAACCTTGTGTCAGCCTGATTTTGAGTGTCAGGTCCATGATAGTCGATGAGGCTACCCTGTTGTCGAGCGTGGCTTTGATCCATTTCCTAGTAGTTGGATCTATTTTCTTTGAAGCCAGGCCATTTATGATAGAGCTTGTTGAAGTGTTGTCGAATGCGCCTTCAATATCAAGGAAGACACACAACGCAATCTCCTTATCTTCAATCGCTCTATCAATCCGATCTACCAAGTCCATTAGGGCCGTTTCGGTAGATTTGCCTTTTTGGTAGGCATGTTGTCTTTCATGCAGGGGCATTTTAGTGAGAGAGTCCCTTATGTGTAGGTTGACCACCTTCTTCATTGTTTTAAGCATGAAAGAGGTGAGGCTAATCGGTCTGTATGACTTAGGGAAGCTTTGTCCCTGTCCCCACTCTTGGGTATGTAGGACACCCTTACCTTTGTCCATGCCAATGGGATGTAGCCCCACGCGAAACTTGCTCTGAATATTTTCAGTAGCAGAGGAAGGATAATATCCTTGCCCTGCTGTAGGAGGGCCGGAAATATATTATCCTCGCTGCCGGTCTTGTAAGGCTTGAAACTGTCAATTGCCCATGTGACTCGGTCAGGCTTAAAGATCACGGAAGCTCTTCTCCAATCGTCAACTGATGGTCTCGTTTTAACAATCGTATGAGAGAAGGCCTCGCGATTTTCGAGATGGATACTGTTAGGGAAGTGGACTTCTTCTTCCGGGAGTTCGTGATATCGGTTCGTGATATCGGTTCGGGATATCGTGAAATTCCTGATATCCTCTTTTCCCTGCGACATATATATGTCATATCACTAGATATTTTAAGTAAGAAGACGTAACAAACAAGAATATTCGGCATCTTCCGGGAGTTCGTGATATATTCCGAGGATATCGGGGATTTCACGATCTCTAGTTTGGTTAAGCTCTTGTACAGGCACAAGTTCTACAGGTACTCCAGCTCTTCGATTATCCTAGTTTTTACGGTTCCGTACCCAAAGGTATATCTCTAGTTTGGTTAAGCTCTTGTACAGGCACAAGTTCTACAGGTACTCCAGCTCTTCGATTATCCTAGTTTTTACGGTTCCGTACCCAAAGGGTTAGTCTGTCTGTCTGTCTCCAGGCTAGACGAACCGCGCCAGCTCGAGCGACGCATTTGTTTCACTTCAATGAGTGGCTCGATTTTTATTCGGCGGTGTCCGCTTTTCTGACGTTTCACTAGATTTAGTTTAGTGAAATGACATATCACTAGATATTTTTAGTAAGAAGACGTAACAAACAAGAATATTCGGCATCTTTCGGGAGTTCGTGATATCCCTAGGGATATCGTGAAATCCCTTATATCCTCTTTTCCCTGCGACATACATAACAACTGAAAAAAATATTAAAATCGATAGCCTATGATCCTTCACGTGGTCTTTGTCTTATCTGTGCCAAATAACATAAAAATTGCTCCAGTAGTTCGCGAGATAAGCCCTTTCAAATAATTTCCCCCGTTTTTCCACATACTCCTATTAAATTAGTCTTAGCGTGATAAAATATCGGAAATTACATGAATGATTAAGTAGCGATTAGCATGAAGAAAAAAGTAGGTCAAGTAGCTTATTCATGCGGGCACGTATCATGGAATCATTATATTATTATCACGATTGGAGGATAAGCGGGGTGTGTAAAGGTGGATTAACAGGGTCGATTTTAGTCATGCGGCAAGACACTAGTCGAATGGCCTGTCTAAGACGAATCTCCATCCTATTTACACAGTTCAACAAAAATCGCTTGTGAGTTGTGACTAATTCATTCTACCTGAAATTGTCGCGTAAAACAGGCGCATTGCGTAGGGGCATTGAAATCGTTTGACAATCCATTACATGAAAAATAATTGACCAATTAATAAAAATGAAGAAAAATGTACTAAGGTGAGGCTATATTGCAGACAAACTATGTATTCGCAGCAAGCGATCGCTTGCGACTGCACGATACGATTGCACGATCGATTTTAGTCACCAGCCGCATGCGACCAATGACCGCGCGGCAAAAGTCGGTTGGTACTTGGCAGTTGGCAGTCTACTTTTGGGGCATGCGGCTTGAGCCGCCCCAAAAGTAGACTGCCAACTTTTGCCATTTAGAGTTTAGACAGTCGATTTTTTCCGTGTGGTGTAAGCGTGGCGTGGTTTGATATTTTTGGCAGCCCGGTCTTAAAACATCTATATTAAGGCCGTCCCCCGAGCAAACGATCTTGGCCATACATTTGCCGCGTTGCCGAGATCGCGCCAAAACCCTATTATTTTTACTTATCTTAGTTCAAAATTTAAAACGGCGAATATTTAGTTTATGATATTGTCGATCTATTGGCGTGAGTTTCAAATAAAAGTAATTTGTAAATGCTAAGGAGATGCTAGTAGTGTGTTTTCGGGGATTCTGGATCACGATTCTGGGTCCACCCCACCCCCCGCTCGCGGCTCGCAAACTTTCTCGATCAATTTTTGTCGGTTCGAGCGGCGACGTCGCCTAAAAAAAAAAAAAAAGAGTTTGGTGTCAAAATAGGGGTTTTGAAGCACGCTGGATCGATATATGCGATCCGTTTCTGCGTATTTGCACTAGTTTCGAAGTTAGCTTTTGTGTTTAACCCTCATTATCTACTATCACCACGCTCCATTGTTCCTTAATGATTACAATGGCTACTTATTGCATTGTTATGCTCGCCTCGGTGTCCTATTGTTCTGACTATCGGTTTATCGCTTACGTCACCTCACTTTCTTACAAGATTTTAAATAAATATGAATGATAATTAACTAACGAATTATTGCAAATTAAAAGTACCTAATAATTAATTATGTAGGTCACCCGATCATTCAATGGACTTCGTAAACATACGACGACGCGGTGCGCAAACTGAGTCTTTTTGCATCTCGCGGCTCGCGTCGAAGTGCAAGTGTAAACACAAAGCTCGCAACACAAAAGCGTGCCCTGCGAGTCGCGAGCCGCGCCGCGAGACGGGTCGCAAGCTCAAGTTTACACTCTCGGCTCGTAGCGCATCTCGCGACTCGCAGGGCCCGCACCCGCTCGCCACCGCCGCCCGCTCGCTGCCTGCGACCGAGTCGAAGCCGAGTCCAACTCAGCAAAAGCTTCGCAAATGTTGATGCTCACCCCGCTCCACCCCCCGCGGTCGAAAACAAGGAGGGTAATGGATGGTCGTAAGGCAGAACCTCCTCGACTCAACAAGGACGAGAGCAGGAGGTGCGACGAGGAGGGCTGCACACTGGTAGAGAGAGGAAAGAAGAGGAAGTCCACCCTCCGCAGCCACTGCGACACCGCACCTTACGTACCCGAGCTGCTCTACGTGTTGCACCTGCACTGGTCCATGGAAGTCGAGGACGTTGTAAAATAATTATTGTAAGAAGACTACCTCCACATTGGGGGTAGAGCGTCTATACTCTCAGTACAAAGTTAACTTCGGTTCCTTTGTGGTGAGAGTACTGACAAAACTTCTTTCCACTCTCGAGGTGGATGAGTTCTGGTTGACCGGTGTAGTTTACCGAAGGTTTCGGGGAAGGCTCTCCAATGAAGCACGCATCACGTCACCACCAAAAAAGACTACGTGATTATAGTGTGAATGTGAGAGTGTTGTGACAATAATAAGATTATGCTTTGGAATAAGACTGTTCGGTGTGCATCGGTTGTCTGATTGCTATAACACAAGTTCAACTTCACGCTAAGTTGAGTTGAGATTAGACGACGTGATGTCACTGTCTACTTTGTGCTGTTGTGTATTATTGTATGAGTGTAATAAATAATTTGTATGATTTGTAATTTGTATAATAAGACTTGAAAAAATTTTCATTACATTTATTTTATTTCATTAAAACATGTATTGAACATACTGTACAATATTATATTAATACATAAAGTGTTGCTACTATGTAACTTTCGAAACTCTACTAAGCTTTTCCCATTGAACTTATAATACAAATACATTAAACTATACTGTCCACAAACTGATATGAAATCATTTTGTAATCTCTACGTGTTAAAATCCCATCTCCTACAGCTTCGCCCCATAAAAGCCTTGTGATATCACATAGGAGCGCGCCCAAACGAGTCAAAGTATTGCCATTTTCATTGATGTGTATGGCTATCCAGTAGGACCCTGGTTTACTATCAGAGTCCAAGTTGCTAATAAATTTATGTAGGGGTTTGATCATATTACATTATATAGGCAGACGATTCGCAGCGTATACTATATTATCTTCTAAAGTCTAAACCTTCACAAATTCTTCTCAAATAATTACGAATCTCTATTGTGTTCATACTGTATTATGACAGAACCAATCTGGTATAATTATGAATCTTTTATAATAATATATCACATCATATCCGTATAATGTAAATCTTTATGTATTTACAAAGAGGGGTATTACATATGAAATACTGAATGAATAAATAAAAGAAACATAACTTTGTTACAATATTTTATTTCATAATATCTACACACTATTAGGTAAACACTCACACATAAACACGTTACATATCATAACTTAAATATATATCATACATGTGACTTTTCTTAGCTTCTATAGTCTACATTTACATTACGGTTTTTATCTAGTTTTCTATAACATTATCAAACTCTGCAAATACAATACAGTTATTCGTTTGAGAGAGACTAGAATCAATTGTTACCCCATTTTCTTCATTAAGGAAAGTTTACCGGTGCCGAAAAATAATGTATGAGAGACTGAAGTGAACATATTAGATACCATTGAAGGATGGTTGTAGAGTTTTTGAAGGCACGTGTTGTCCATCTATGTATAAACAATATGAATAATTCATACCTACCATAATTTTCAAAATTGAAAGGATTCCTACTAATGATTAAATGCTGCGTTATTTACTAATCCTATGATAAATCTTTTGAGTACTTGCCCCAAGAATATTATCAAGCGTTTTTTTTTTCTCATCAGTGGAAAGTCGTAATATCATAAACGTTATTCACAATTATTGAGTCATCCTAAACATCCATTTAATGGTAAAGCATACAATAGATACACTTTCACATTCTTTATTGTAAAACCTCATATCATTTTAAAATTTAAAAAAGTATACTCAATAATATTTATTAAGTTTTCCTATAACTCCGTTCACTTGTCAACTTGTTTGTATGTGATATCAGATATGGTGTGAGTGAAATACTCTGCCGACACTTCAACCAACCGTAACCACTCTTCGTAATCGGTGTTTACACACTCCCGCTGTATCCTCGAGATCCTCTGCGATATCATCCTGAATCAGTGTGTAAATGCTATCACCACTCAGTCCACTCCTTTCGTACACAGTATAATAATATGTAAGTCTTCACGCAATTTACGTAATAGAATAGGCCACATCCACAGCTTCAACAACCTGTTGGTTGATAAACATTTTTTTCATTTAGTCATGATCACATGGAAAAGTTAATAGCCCATGTATTACCCTCTCGACCCCTGTTAATTATGTTTACACCCTGATTAAGTATTGCCAAAATATCTTCATCTATGTCGTTATATCTCGATGGTTATGCCACAACGTATCCATTGTCGAGATGTACCACTGTCTGCAATGTACCAGCATGAATCTTTGATGGAAATTTGAAAGCTCTAATGATTTCATAAGGGATGTTTATCTCAAGGTCCTCCAAATTTTTCCATGTCTTATTATAATTATTTAATATTTTCAGAGCATCCCCCATTGATATTTTTAAACTAAAACACTTTTTATACTCACAATATTCAAAAACTTCTAGCGGAAATATTAATTACTGTATTGCTCACGAGTGTGGTACTGATTAAATGTGATTTCAAACAGAACACTAAAAATCTCTTTAAATTTTCTCTATTGTTCCCCATAACGACAGAAACCACTTCCTGTGTGATAATATTTTGTTAATAATTATGTTTTTAATGATATGAACTTCCCGTTATGTCCTGAAAATATATGCATAGGTAATACTAAAAGTTCTACTAGGTGCACAAGATTTAACGATGAAACCGGAATTTTATAGTTTATCGATTTTTCTGAAAATTTAGTGACTGTCCAGTCACATAAAATCAAAATGTTTCATAAAAACAATTTATTCACGATTTTGTATTTTAGATATTTCAAAAACTTTAATGTATGATTTCCACTACAATTATATTATAAATAAATTTTCAAATAATATAAAATTGTTGTATACAGATTACATATTATATACTGATAGTTTAATATAATATCAAATATACATACAAAATTTATATAATGATATTAAGCAAGATCTCCATAAATTTTTTGATACATCTGATTATCCTTCTGATAATAAGTATGGTTATCCTTAAATAAATAAGAAAAAATATTTTTTTTCAAAGATGAAAACAACGAAAAATAATGAAAAAATTGTAGGGTTGAGATAAAAAAATGTATGTGTTTGATTCAGACAATAATTTAACTGCAAAGGCAAGGAGTCAATAAATGTGTCACAAAAACAACGAATTTAGAAAATTATAAAACGTGTTTTCTTTTAATCGATAAAAATATTCATTATGGTCAATGTTGAGATTCATATGATCAATCAAACATAGAATTTTCACTCAAAAATAAATAAATCACGTTTATCATAGTACAATGATACTAAAATATTTATTTTGTCCAATGATCTTCACTTTAGCTCAGGGTCATTATAAATTGAGAAAAATTAGGTGGAATAAAACCTTCTAAAATATTGTGTTCGTATGTGATTTGTCATTGTACCGTGAAACTGTATTTTTGAGCTTAGTCAATAAGATTAATTTGTTTTCTTGTTATTAATTACTGTAAAACGTACTTTGTTATGACATAATTTTATACACAATGATTTTGATGTATGAGTATGACATAATGATTTTTTTTCTTTTGTAAACTAGATTGTGATTTGTGATACTTTGTTTCGTGTAGCCATACTTTAATATTATACTTTTATATGTATGATATTGTACTGAATGCTTAATTTTTAAAGTTTTATTGTATTACAACATTGTAAAACGTAATAATATTTAATCAAGATTTTCCTTAAAACATAAAGTTTTAAATTATGTTTCTTATAATATGAGGTTCAAATTAAAATTTGAATGATATATTTCAAATTTATTAAAGCTTTTTTCATTATTTTCAAAAACCTTTTAGAAAATTATAAAACGTGTTTGTTTTAAATATAACATATTTCAAATTTGTTAAAGCTTTCATTTTTTTTCAAAAACTTTTTAGAAAATTATAAAACGTTTTTTAATATTACGGTTTTACATAACAATAAAACCGATATTATGTGCCGAAGAGGAAAACATACAGCATTGTTTTGAAGAAATTGTTTTGAAGAAAGCAGTGTATACTTATCTGTTTCGGTCTGTTTTATCTTCATAAACGGGTTTCGGTAACTTAACTAGATGGCGCTAGGAGCGATCTCTATGATGGAGCATAGACCAGCAAGGAGGGGCGCGCCGGCGCCGCCATTTTCCGAATCATAGTCGTCTTCACCAGGAAGAACTTCCTACAATGCTGTATGTTTTCCTCTTCGGCACATAATATCGGTTTTATTGTTATGTAAAACCGTAATATTGATGTGCCTCCGGAAAACATACAGCATTGTTTTGAAGACGTGTTTGTTATCTGCTGGTGATGATCTATTGCACAACGCTATGATGATAAATAGGTGAAATTAAGTAATATAAATTATAATGCATGTAGTAGTTTAAAGTTAAACTTTATGCAGACAAAGAAAACATACATATATCAATATTTCAATATATTATTCATGTTTTAATATCTATATAGGTATTAACCATAATAATTATAACAGAGAAAATCATAATAAGTATTAATCATACATTAACTAAACCGGCGCAAAAGTACTAAAAAATGAATCAAGTCGATTGTCTTTAGGGATTTCTATCTGTTTACAATAATGATTGAAAAACGTGTTGGATGATTTCCAGTTTCCCCTAGATAATATTTCGTCTATTGGTTGGTTATCGAGCCACCTCCAGGATGCTACCGCTGACCTACAGCTTCCTGGAGGTGCGTCAATACCACTGTCCCTCAATACAGAACGCACCCAATTTCCTATCACAGTCCTGGAAGCTGGTTTAATTACCCCATTTACTGTAATAAACAAACTATTTAAATCTCCCACCTCAGACCTTCGGGGCCTAACTTTTTCCAGGTAAGATCTTACAAGAGTTACAGGGCAAATATTTCTATTGTCATGTTTTGAAAGCATCCAGGCAGATTGGCGACGAGAATGAGTGTCTGTCTTAGATCCAAATGCCGGTATTAAGAAAATATGATCACCTCTGTCGAAGAAGTGATCACTTGTTACCTCAAGCAGAGTGAGATCATGGACTCTCCTTCCCGAGGCCAATAATAGGACTATTGCAGTTCTTCTAGCTATATCAAAGAGAGACTCTTTTGGAGAGTTTGCCGAGATCCACTCCAGTACATCCCTTGGATCCCACGATATGGAAATGGTAACTTTTTTAGGCTTCACAGAGGCTATGGCTTTAAGAGTATGTTTTATAATAAAATTTGAAAATGTGTGGTGTTCGGCGTGAGGTCCACAAAAAGTAAGTACAGCCGACTTGTGTACTAAAATTGTATTGTACGACAAGTTTTCGTTAAAATGAAGATGCATAAGAAATTTAGCAACTTCGAATGGTTGAGGCTCCTTAGCATTGACCTCAGAAATTGAACACCATTCAAGCCATCTTTTAATTGCCGGCAAATAAGTTGATAACGTGGAGGTACGCCAGCTCTTTTGTAGAAGATTCTTTTCTTCCGAGGACCATTCTCTTATTTGCGAGCCCCACCCCCAATTTTCCACACTTTCAACGTTAGCGATTGCACTTGTGGTGGGGGTTGTCCCGTCGTCACGTCTATCAGAATTTTCGGCAGATTCTGAAGCTCCATTGGGACATCCAGAGCTCGAGATTTCAGATCCTGTAACCAGAACGCTTGAGGCCACTCTGGAGCTACTATGAGGTAAGTTCCCCGAGCTGTGTTCATATGTGCCAGAATTTTCGGAATAATGCTTGGAGGAGGAAATACCCAAGCTAGTCTGTAATCCCAGGGTTTGCTGAAGGCATCTATAAAGTCTGCTGATTGATCTCTGCAATCTATCGTGACGTAGTTCCGTACTACTGCTGTTCGTCTCGAGGCGAATAGGTCCACCTCTGGATATCCCCACTTCCGGAACACTTCCGCAGTGCCCGAGGGGAGCAGATGCCATTCCGCTGGGATTTTTCCGCGGGATAGTCTGTCCGCTATTATGTTGTACCTCCCCGGAAGGTAATGTGCAGACAGACATATGTTCAGACTGTCGGTCAACTGTAGAAGTTGAAAGGTTAAGGCTAACAGTTCCACTGATTTTGTTCCTCCTTCTTTTCGAATGTAGGCAATCAGGGTTCGATTGTCTGACTGAATTAATATGTGCGAATTCCTTAGTTCTTTTGATTTTGCTTTTATTGCAGCTACTACTGCGAACAGTTCTTTTTTGTTGCTGTGCCATCTTTTTTGCTGTACTGTCCATTTCCCGGAGAGTAAAGTTCCGTCTAAATAGGCGCCCCATCCCACATCTGAAGCGTCCGTCGCCAGATAGTTTGTCGTGGGTTTTTTGTGTATCGGTGCCGAGCGGTGAATGCCGTTGAGCCACCACATTAGTTCCCGTTTCACGTGATCTGGGAAACGGATCTTTACACGGGGCAAAACCTTGGAAAAACGCTTCAGGAATATTTGGAGGTGCCGGCAATGGAGTCTTCCCCTTGGGACAACAAAGTTGGCGAAGTTCAACTGTCCTAGCAGGCTTTGCAGCTGTCGAAGATTTATGCCCTCTTTCAGTACAATCCTCTGTTTCAGATTGCTGTCTAGGCTGGTGATCTTCTGTTCTGGGAGTGACATCGTATTCGCTACTGTCCTCCAACGTATTCCTAAATATTCTAGGTCCTGAGTTGGGGTAAGAACCGATTTCCGATAGTTGATTTGCCAGCCCAACAATTCCAAGTGTCTTACGGCTTCCGAAGCCTGCAGACACAGAGCGTTCCGATCCTGGTGTACTACAAGGAAATCGTCTAAGTAGACTAGAACTCGATATCCTTTCGCGCGTAGGGTCTCCGCGACCCAACACGTTACAGAGGAGAAAAGGTAAGGAGCAGAAGCTAGGCCAAACGGTAGGCATGTCATTTGGTACAACTTTCCCCGGTAACTGATTCTTAAAAAAGGTCGGTGCGATTTTGCAATGGGCAAATGGAAATAGGCATTTGAAATATCTAATTTTATCATCCAGTCTTTTGGCTGGAGAAATTCCGGAACATTCGCATGAGACACTAGACGAAACCGTTTCGCTTTTACATATGCATTGAGTTGCCGTAGGTCGAAAATTGGTCTCATTGAACCGTCGCTCTTTTTCCGCAAAAAAACTTTCGATATAAAACTGGGCGTTTTGGCAACTACTGGTTCTAATACCTTTTGATCCAAAAGTTCCTGAATTATTTTCGATACTGCAGGGGACGGTTTGGTTTCGTACAGTTTCAGTATTTTTTAAAAACGGGCTTTGGCCCACCACACATTCCCACCACTGTATCTCCTGTGTCGCCAGGATCGACAGCGGTATCCAACCACGAAAACCCTTTGATATGATCTCAGGGAGCCCGAGGGACATGCTAAAACTGTCTTGGGACCCGCAACGAAATTAATCAGAAGAAAATAGGAGGAGTAGGAAGATTCCAGTTTCCCTCCCCATAAAAGCGGGAGACAGTACAAAGTTGCAATGACCGAAAGTCAAAGAACTTAAGGGGGAGCACCACGGAAATAAGGTTAATAATAATTGTGACTCCTAAGCTAAGCTAAGTTAATATTGGAGTTTATTGTGTTTGACTGTTGCCAATAATAATTGTGACAAAAACGCTTGAAGGCACGGAAGTTCCTAGCGCTGTCCACGAGATCACCGTAGTATGCGACTCCAGATGTACAGAATAGGTTGTTTAGCATAGTAGTTCTTTCGTCCTGCCAGAGACTGCACTCCCAGAGAACATGATGCGCGGTTTGTTCAAACATGTTGCCTTCGGTCGAGCACTCGCACATGGGT
This sequence comes from Polyommatus icarus, assembly GCA_937595015.1. NCBI lineage: Eukaryota > Metazoa > Arthropoda > Insecta > Lepidoptera > Lycaenidae > Polyommatus > Polyommatus icarus. The sequence continues at coordinate 18,323,437 of OW569327.1, read as the reverse complement.
GATGCTACTAGTTTAAATCCGTAAAGTTTGGCCTTAAAATTTCCATGACCGGTCAGGAATTGAGAAACGCAGTGATCAATATCCATCCAATGTTTGGATAACCGTTCACGAATATTAGGGAAAAAATTATAAAGATGACGCCCTTTGGTGGAACAGTCCCATCGCGACTGCCATTCGGAGATTAGGCTTTGCACAGAGTTTTCTAAAGGTTCAAACAATCTTGCTATTTTAATTTTATCGCGAGCGCTTAAAAAGAACGGATTGTCCATGTTTTTGTTATGATAATACATTGTCGCACGACGCTGAATCTCAAGGTCAACGGGTAAAACTCCGGCTAACACAGGCAAGGCTTCAGTGCTTGTGGTCCTGTAAGCTTTGCACAAGAATATAAGAGCAAGACGTTGGCTTTGTAGCAACTTGCGACGAGCCGCGCCGATAGTTGCTCTGTCGGCCCACACGGGGGCCCCGTAGCAAATGCTGCCTAGGTAAGTAGCGGTGTAAATTAATTTTAGGGTTTTGAAAGAGAGGCCCCATGTCGACGTAGATATTTTGGTAAAGGAGTAAAAATTGCGCTTCGCTTTCTCTCCAGTTTGAATTATATGTTCTAAAAATGTAAATTTATTTTCCAAGTAAAAACCAAGATAACAGAGCGACTGTTTGCGTTTAACGTTAATATTGTCAAGTTTAATGCTAGGGGAAGATATAAGGGAACCTTTTAAAAGAATTTGGTAAGTTTTATGCGCGGCAAATTTCAGGCGATTACGTTTACCCCAGCTCGATATTAAATTAAGACTATCATTGGCTTTAGATTCAATTTCGGAACGTGAATCTGCTTGAACGATGAGAAAACCGTCATCGGCGTAGCCAACTAGTACGCACAGCGGTGGTAGGGGAAGACTTAATAAATCATCAAATCCTAAATTCCATAGTTTTGGCGAAATAACAGAGCCCTGAGGGCAGCCGCAAGTTAAATCTTTGGCGTGTGTACAATGTCCTAGTCGAAGCTTAGTTTGACTATTAAAAAAGTAAGAACGTATTATGGCATAAATATTAGAGTAGCAGCCTCGATTTTTTAGTTTTAATAATAATATCGGCCACCAAGCATGATCGAACGCGCCGGAAATATCTAATGAAATGGCGACCACGTATTTCGATTCCGAAAGATTTACTATTTTTCTAACTTCCATAGCCGCGTCAACAGTCGATTTCCCGGCGGTGAAACCGAACTGATGACTATGAAATTTAGGGCCACCGGGTAGCAGGCGAGGTACGATGAGACGTTCTAGTAATTTACCTAAGCAAGGCAGTAACGTTATCGGACGGTAAGATTTTGGGTCGTCTGGAGGTTTGTTTCCCGCTTTAGGTATTAATTTTAAGCAACCGGTGCGCCAAATTTTTGGAAATATACCTTCTGCGATACATCTGTTGTAAACATGTAGAATCGATGAATTGGCCGCTAAGTACGCTTGTTTTATCATAATATTCGATATTTTATCCTCGCCCGCAGATTTTTTTATAGGCAAAAGGTTTACTATTTTACTAAACTCCTCCGAAGTTGGTAAATCTGAGACCGGTGTATGAATGGGGTCTAACATTCTACTCCTTATGACGCGGTGGTGTTCATCATCCAAGGAGGGCTCGTCGTCTGGGATGAGAACGTTTAGATATGCCTTCGCCGTTTCGTCTAAACTACAAGTGTAAGAGTTGTTAATTTTAATATTTGAGAAAAAGCTTGGCTCATTACTACTACTGGGTTTAAGCTCGTGGTGTAAAGAGGACCAGGGGCCCTCTTTATCTAGTCTGTTCGCGGCATTCTTCAACATATTATTTTTTGCTAACGTAACGGCGGCGCGATAGCGTGACCTTGAAATGCGTAGGTTGTTTAAACTAATTATGTAATGATCATCCGAACGATTGAGGCCAGATTTACGAAGATTATTAATTTTGCGCCTGGCCCTTCTAAATTCCCGACGAAGATTAAGAAGTTTACTGTTCCACCATTTACAGTTGTGATCTTTTTTAAGAGGTCTACGACCCAAGGCTACATCGGCACAGTAAACAAATGTGTTTGTCATAATTTCCGCGCACTCGTTGACGTTTAAATCCGGCCGAGTGAAGTCTCCGGCATGAGCGGTAATGAGGGAGCGGAATAAATTCCAATCGCCGTTCTTTACATTGTATTTATAGTCATTAGAATTGACTACGGTATCACTCGGGACCGCACGAGAATACTCGTACACCAATAAGCGGTGATCACTACATGACGCATCAGGAAGGACACGCCAATGCCTAATCTGGACGTACGCGCTGGATAGCGTGACGTCAATCGACGATTCGCCCGTTGGGCTACTATAGGTAGGTGGTGCATCGGGGGTGTTGTGAATAAGGAGGTTAAACTCCGCAATGAAGTCTTCTACAGCGGTACGTCGGTCGCGGTCAGTGTACCTAAGTTGGCCGTGCCATAAGGGCGAGGATGCATTGACGTCGGCGCCAATGATAATTTTATTACCCGCGAGAGATTGTAATACGCGGCGAAGTTGATGTAAATGAGGGCTAACGGAATCCGCGTACTGGAAGTAGCAGCTTACAACGTATAGTCTAAACTGAGGACACGATACCTCGGCTACCGCACAGTGCGACGTCGAAAGGTTAGTTAAGGCCGTGACTGAAAATCTAGACTGAGGTGTATAAATACCCGCGCGAGCTAGGTTATCAATTTGTACTATCTTCGACCGTAGCGACGCGAGTTGATATTGCTCCTGTACGAGCACCAAGTCTAAATTGTAATCGGAAACCAACTTTTCTAATTCTATCGTTGCGTGCTTATTATTGTGGAGGTTTAACTGTCCTATATTTAAACTATCCATACCGAGTCGTTAAAATAAGTTGCTCCATTTTAGACTTATACGTAGGACAATCTGGGGAGCCTGTGTGGTGGTCGGTCGGTTTTTTATATCGCAAACAACTACCGCAAACCGGCTTAAAGTCGTCTTTATCTTTTTTTGGGCAGCTATCCGAGGTATGCCCCTCGGCGCAATGTTTACAGCATGGCTTTGTGTCACGACAGAATTTAGCGGTGTGCCCGTACTGTTGACAGTTAGCGCAGCGCACGAGTTCAACATCATCGACGAAGCGACACATTGCCCAGTCGATAAAAAGTTTTTCTTTTGTTTCGATGAGGTGTTGACGCACTTTAGGGTCTAGTTCGATACCTATCCATTTTCGATTATTATATTCTTTGTTTAAAATACGACGTCTTACTATTTTTGTGGAGCTCATGAATTGATCTTGTGTCACATTAATTTCGCCGTTTACGTTTTGGTTGTAAAGAGATAAAAGAAAATTATCGTCTGTAATGTGTTGAGGAACATCTTTGATAAGGATGCGCGGGCTACGCCCCTTGGGTGTCTCGAGACGGAGACCGGCAGATTTTAGCGCTTCGACTGACTTTAATTTTTTAACTTGCGACTCGCTCGTGAGGCGCAGAAGCACGCCCGAATTCGCTGTTTTCTTAACGCCGTGAAATTGAAAACCGTCGGCCGGGTTTATGACCTTCATCAAAGCCTGCTTGGTCTCAGTTGCCGATTTTAATTCCGCCGATTTTTCTTGCGTGGGGTAGGCTATAACACACGGGAGTGGTTTACGTGTCTCGACGGGGGGAACCGATTTCGCGAGTTTCAGTTTGAGGGCCTCGGAATAAGAGACCGGAGGCGCCGCGGGGGCCGGTTTCACGACCTGATTAAGTTTAACGGATATTAAATCCCGCTCCAAATTCGCAACTTTGGTTTCAAGTGACGAGTTTTTAATGGCAAGAAGAGAAACTATAGTTGTCAATTTTTGTGTCATGTTCATTATATCGGATTTATTGGCAAAGTTATTGCGTCTCGAGACAGTGTCGTTAGCGAATTCGTTAATTTTACCCAAGTACGAGGACGCTTCGCGGACTAACTCGCAGTAATTAAACGAATCATCGACTGCGCTGCTAGTGTCTAATATTGAAATAACCGGGGACTGCGGCTCGTCCCTTATGGGTTGGTGACGTTTTTCGACTGGTGACACGGAAGAAGGCGATAGTTCGGACAGCAAACGTTTGCCGGACGACGTTGGCGGGGAACGAGGTATGCCGTCCCTTCTTTCAAATGGGTTGGTATTTTTATCTGGCGGCATGTTATTATGACTAGACATTATGCCTTGTTTTTAAAGTTAACAACAACAATAACACTATTTATGATCAGCTGATCGCAAGGCCGGGCGCCCGGCGCTGCGCGCGCGGTACCGACGATACAATATCTTTACCTACCTACAATTCCTTACTGTTAAAAATGAACAAAGGGAATTACTTACCGAGATAAATCCAATAAAATACGGGCAAATGTGATCAAAAACTTACAGTAAACGTAGATGACACCGTTACCTAGCTTTTTACACACACTCAGCACGCAATTAACGATTTTAACCACCGAAAACAATTTTAATTCCCGGAGCGCACGTCAGACGATGTTAGCCGTACCGAGTCCGCGGGGGGAGAGGTAGATCAATGGGGGTTTTTTGAAGAATGGTATTCGAGAACCCGAAATTGCTAATATTACATGGTTTGTGGCTCCCATAGTTTGCCATTGATGTTTGAATTTTATTAATTGTCCCCCCATGAAATGTGTTTGATAGTCACTTCTTTTTAATATTGTTGTTTCGAAATGAATTGTGTTGTTTGTGGGTGTTATTATTGGACTTCTTATAATTTGATTTTGAATTATTTATTGTTTTATAACCTCCGAAATTTGCTTGTTTAGGTAACGAGACAGATCTAGATGTAGAAGCAATTGGTTCAGTTATTTTTCGTTTTAAAACTGATCTATCTTTTTTAAATTGTTGACCCAGCCAATTATGAGCACCTCCTTGAGATTTAATAAAAGACTCTAACCTTGTTTTTTCAAACAAAAATTCTTCACTTGGCGGTATATTTGATAAAGCAGCTTGTACATTTTTATCATTTATTTCCGAAATTAATCTTTGACGTCTAATTTCGATGCATTCCGCACGTTTACCGCACACAACTTGTAAGGTTTCCTCAGATAATTTGTAAGAGGGTGAAGATTTTCCAAAAGATTCAGTTATTTTACTAAACAATGTATCCGAGTTGACCTCTGTAGGATTTTTATGGGCCCAATCTACTAAATCTTGGAGACCCATTTTCATTAGTTGACGTTGATGTAACAACGCGTTTGTTAAAGCCGCCATAACTTGTTCAGTAGGTGCCAAAAAATCTTTCCCTTTATTAAGGCTACAAAGCTCATCGTTAATTTTTAAATTGCAAAAACCTGGTTGAGCAATTAAATTATTTAAAACTTTGTTATAACGGACATGGCGCCAAGTGGGCGAATTGAAATGTTGGAGATCGATTAAAGATTTCAATCTCGACTCATCGGCCGGTTTAATATACTTTTTATCATCAAATTCGGTCCTACACGTGCCCAAGTCCAAAATTTTTGAAGTAGCTGACGAGGGGTTGCTTATGAATTCCCCATTATCCTCAGTATGTTGCACATGAGGTTGCACAGTGTCACTTAAAGCAGGCGTAGTATGTAATGCACATTGTTGGTGCATTATAAAATTTGTGAGGGCACTGACCTGGTCGAATAACGCGTCGATCCGTGGATCGGCCGTTACCTGTTGATGACAATTATTTGACTCGTCACGTTCCTCTTCGGCCGACGATGAATCTTCCGAACTGGATTCTTCATCTACCCGTTCGTTCAAATCACCGTCATTGTCTTTGTTTGGTAGCGAACTCATTTCGACACTTTAAATAACGAATTAGCAAAAAATATTAATTGTTATTTGGGCTTGGCACTGCCCCTAAACTAAAAACAGTCTTATTTTTAGTATAAAAATCTAGTATAAACCCGATGAAAACGGATTCAAGACCGTATGCGGCGAAAGTATACAACGCTATGATTCGGAAAATGGCGGCGCCGGCGCGCCCCTCCTTGCTGGTCTATGCTCCATCATAGAGATCGCTCCTAGCGCCATCTAGTTAAGTTACCGAAACCCGTTTATGAAGATAAAACAGACCGAAACAGATAAGTATACACTGCTTTCTTCAAAACAATTTCTTCAAAACAATGCTGTATGTTTTCCGGAGGCACATCAATCTAATATATTTCAAATTTATTAAAGCGTGTTTCATTACTTTCAAAAACCTTTTAGAAAATAGCAAATCGTGGTTTTTTTATAAAAAAATATTTCAAATTTGTTAAAGATTTTTTCATTATTTTCAAAAACTTTTTAGAAAATCATAAAAATTAAAAAACGTTTTTTTGAATTTAATATAACATTTTAAATTGATTAAAGCTTATGTCAATATTTCAAAAACCTTTAAGAAAATTTCAAAACTTTTTTTTTTATAAAATATATTTCAAATTTATTAAAGCTTATTTCATTATTTCAAAAACTTTTAAGAAAATTACAAAATGTGTTTTTTTTTTATAAAATATATTTCAAATTTATTAAAGCTTGTTTCATTATTTTCAAAAACCTTTTAGAAAATTATAAAACGTGTTTTTTTAATACAATATATTTCAAATTTATTAATGCTTGTTTCATTATTTTCATAAACTTTTTAGAAAATTATAAAAAGTTTTTTTTATTTAAAATATTTCAAATTTATTAAAGCTTGTTTCATTATTTTCAAAAACCTTTTAGAAAATTATAAAACGTGTTTTTTTAATACAATATATTTCAAATTTATTAATGCTTGTTTCATTATTTTCATAAACTTTTTAGAAAATTATACAAAGTTTTTTTTTTTATTTAAAATATTTCAAATTTATTAAAGCTTGTTTCATTATTTTCAAAAACCTTTTAGAAAATCATAAAATGCGTTTTTTATTTTTATAAAAATATTCAATTATGTTCAATGTTGAAATTCAAATCAATCAAACATCGAATTTTCACATTTTCACTCAAAAAATAAATTAAACATGTTTATCATAATCTTTACAAGATTTTAAATAAATATGAATGATAATTAACTTATGAATTATTGCAAATTAAAAGTACCTAATAATTAATTATGTAGGTCACCCGATCACTCGATGGACTTCGTAAACATAGGAGGCCCCGGCGCGCAAACTGAGTCTTTTAGATTTTAAATAAATATGAATGATAATTAACTAATGAATTATTGCAAATTAAAAGTACCTAATAATTAATTATGTCGGTCACCCGATCATATTGTACCAAAGTTATGTTTCTTTTATTTATTCATTCATTATTTCACATGTAATACCCCTCTTAGTAAATACATAAAGCGCACATAGTACGGATATGTGATATCAATACAAGATCCATAAACCGGATTGGTTCTGTGATAATACGGTATGAACACAATAGAGATCCGTAATTATTTGAGAAGAATTTGTGAGGGCTTAGAAGATAATGTATACGCTGCGAATCGTCTGCCTATATAATATAATATGTTCAAACCCCTAGATACATTTATTAGCAACTTGGATCCTGATTTATGTTACACCTAGACCCCACTGGATAGCCATCAATGAAACATCAATGAAAATTACATTACAAATACTTTGATTGCTGCGGGCGCGCTCCCATCCGATATCACAAGGCTTTTATAGGGTGAAACTGTAAGAGATGGGATTTACAAAATGATTGCACATCAGTTTGTGGAGAGTATAGTTTAATATATTTGTATTATAAGTTCAATGGGAAAGGGTTTAATAGAGTTTCAAAAGTTATTTAGTAACAACACTTTGTGTAATGATATAATATTGTACAGTATGTTCAATATGTGTTTTCATGAAATAAAATAAATGTAATGAAAAATTTATCAAGTCTTATTATACAAATTACAATTACAAATTCTCACTCTTACGTGTCTATATATTTATGAAGTAGCAACATATTTTGTCAAACAAAGAAGTCCATCGAATGATCGGGTGACCGACATAATTAATTATTAGGTACTTTTATTTTGCAATAATTCATTAGTTAATTATCATTCATATTTATTTAAAATCTAAAAGACTCAGTTTGCGCGCCGGGGCCTCCTATGTTTACGAAGTCCATCGAGTGATCGGGTGACCTACATAATTAATTATTAGGTACTTTTAATTTGCAATAATTCATAAGTTAATTATCATTCATATTTATTTAAAATCTTGTAAAGATTATGATAAACATGTTTAATTTATTTTTTGAGTGAAAATGTGAAAATTCGATGTTTGATTGATTTGAATTTCAACATTGAACATAATTGAATATTTTTATAAAAATAAAAAACGCATTTTATGATTTTCTAAAAGGTTTTTGAAAATAATGAAACAAGCTTTAATAAATTTGAAATATTTTAAATAAAAAAAAAAACTTTGTATAATTTTCTAAAAAGTTTATGAAAATAATGAAACAAGCATTAATAAATTTGAAATATATTGTATTAAAAAAACACGTTTTATAATTTTCTAAAAGGTTTTTGAAAATAATGAAACAAGCTTTAATAAATTTGAAATATTTTAAATAAAAAAAACTTTTTATAATTTTCTAAAAAGTTTATGAAAATAATGAAACAAGCATTAATAAATTTGAAATATATTGTATTAAAAAAACACGTTTTATAATTTTCTAAAAGGTTTTTGAAAATAATGAAACAAGCTTTAATAAATTTGAAATATATTTTATAAAAAAAAAACACATTTTGTAATTTTCTTAAAAGTTTTTGAAATAATGAAATAAGCTTTAATAAATTTGAAATATATTTTATAAAAAAAAAAGTTTTGAAATTTTCTTAAAGGTTTTTGAAATATTGACATAAGCTTTAATCAATTTAAAATGTTATATTAAATTCAAAAAAACGTTTTTTAATTTTTATAATTTTCTAAAAAGTTTTTGAAAATAATGAAAAAATCTTTAACAAATTTGAAATATTTTTTTATAAAAAAACCACGATTTGCTATTTTCTAAAAGGTTTTTGAAAGTAATGAAACACGCTTTAATAAATTTGAAATATATTAGATTAAAAAACGTTTTATAATTTTCTAAAAAGTTTTTGAAAAAAAATGAAAGCTTTAACAAATTTGAAATATGTTATATTTAAAACAAACACGTTTTATAATTTTCTAAAAGGTTTTTGAAAATAATGAAAAAAGCTTTAATAAATTTGAAATATATCATTCAAATTTTAATTTGAACCTCATATTATAAGAAACATAATTTAAAACTTTATGTTTTAAGGAAAATCTTGATTAAATATTATTACGTTTTACAATGTTGTAATACAATAAAACTTTAAAAATTAAGCATTCAGTACAATATCATACATATAAAAGTATAATATTAAAGTATGGCTACACGAAACAAAGTATCACAAATCACAATCTAGTTTACAAAAGAAAAAAAATCATTATGTCATACTCATACATCAAAATCATTGTGTATAAAATTATGTCATAACAAAGTACGTTTTACAGTAATTAATAACAAGAAAACAAATTAATCTTATTGACTAAGCTCAAAAATACAGTTTCACGGTACAATGACAAATCACATACGAACACAATATTTTAGAAGGTTTTATTCCACCTAATTTTTCTCAATTTATAATGACCCTGAGCTAAAGTGAAGATCATTGGACAAAATAAATATTTTAGTATCATTGTACTATGATAAACGTGATTTATTTATTTTTGAGTGAAAATTCTATGTTTGATTGATCATATGAATCTCAACATTGACCATAATGAATATTTTTATCGATTAAAAGAAAACACGTTTTATAATTTTCTAAATTCGTTGTTTTTGTGACACATTTATTGACTCCTTGCCTTTGCAGTTAAATTATTGTCTGAATCAAACACATACATTTTTTTATCTCAACCCTACAATTTTTTCATTATTTTTCGTTGTTTTCATCTTTGAAAAAAAATATTTTTTCTTATTTATTTAAGGATAACCATACTTATTATCAGAAGGATAATCAGATGTATCAAAAAATTTATGGAGATCTTGCTTAATATCATTATATAAATTTTGTATGTATATTTGATATTATATTAAACTATCAGTATATAATATGTAATCTGTATACAACAATTTTATATTATTTGAAAATTTATTTATAATATAATTGTAGTGGAAATCATACATTAAAGTTTTTGAAATATCTAAAATACAAAATCGTGAATAAATTGTTTTTATGAAACATTTTGATTTTATGTGACTGGACAGTCACTAAATTTTCAGAAAAATCGATAAACTATAAAATTCCGGTTTCATCGTTAAATCTTGTGCACCTAGTAGAACTTTTAGTATTACCTATGCATATATTTTCAGGACATAACGGGAAGTTCATATCATTAAAAACATAATTATTAACAAAATATTATCACACAGGAAGTGGTTTCTGTCGTTATGGGGAACAATAGAGAAAATTTAAAGAGATTTTTAGTGTTCTGTTTGAAATCACATTTAATCAGTACCACACTCGTGAGCAATACAGTAATTAATATTTCCGCTAGAAGTTTTTGAATATTGTGAGTATAAAAAGTGTTTTAGTTTAAAAATATCAATGGGGGATGCTCTGAAAATATTAAATAATTATAATAAGACATGGAAAAATTTGGAGGACCTTGAGATAAACATCCCTTATGAAATCATTAGAGCTTTCAAATTTCCATCAAAGATTCATGCTGGTACATTGCAGACAGTGGTACATCTCGACAATGGATACGTTGTGGCATAACCATCGAGATATAACGACATAGATGAAGATATTTTGGCAATACTTAATCAGGGTGTAAACATAATTAACAGGGGTCGAGAGGGTAATACATGGGCTATTAACTTTTCCATGTGATCATGACTAAATGAAAAAAATGTTTATCAACCAACAGGTTGTTGAAGCTGTGGATGTGGCCTATTCTATTACGTAAATTGCGTGAAGACTTACATATTATTATACTGTGTACGAAAGGAGTGGACTGAGTGGTGATAGCATTTACACACTGATTCAGGATGATATCGCAGAGGATCTCGAGGATACAGCGGGAGTGTGTAAACACCGATTACGAAGAGTGGTTACGGTTGGTTGAAGTGTCGGCAGAGTATTTCACTCACACCATATCTGATATCACATACAAACAAGTTGACAAGTGAACGGAGTTATAGGAAAACTTAATAAATATTATTGAGTATACTTTTTTAAATTTTAAAATGATATGAGGTTTTACAATAAAGAATGTGAAAGTGTATCTATTGTATGCTTTACCATTAAATGGATGTTTAGGATGACTCAATAATTGTGAATAACGTTTATGATATTACGACTTTCCACTGATGAGAAAAAAAAAACGCTTGATAATATTCTTGGGGCAAGTACTCAAAAGATTTATCATAGGATTAGTAAATAACGCAGCATTTAATCATTAGTAGGAATCCTTTCAATTTTGAAAATTATGGTAGGTATGAATTATTCATATTGTTTATACATAGATGGACAACACGTGCCTTCAAAAACTCTACAACCATCCTTCAATGGTATCTAATATGTTCACTTCAGTCTCTCATACATTATTTTTCGGCACCGGTAAACTTTCCTTAATGATGAAAATGGGGTAACAATTGATTCTAGTCTCTCTCAAACGAATAACTGTATTGTATTTGCAGAGTTTGATAATGTTATAGAAAACTAGATAAAAACCGTAATGTAAATGTAGACTATAGAAGCTAAGAAAAGTCACATGTATGATATATATTTAAGTTATGATATGTAACGTGTTTATGTGTGAGTGTTTACCTAATAGTGTGTAGATATTATGAAATAAAATATTGTAACAAAGTTATGTTTCTTTTATTTATTCATTCAGTATTTCATATGTAATACCCCTCTTTGTAAATACATAAAGATTTACATTATACGGATATGATGTGATATATTATTATAAAAGATTCATAATTATACCAGATTGGTTCTGTCATAATACAGTATGAACACAATAGAGATTCGTAATTATTTGAGAAGAATTTGTGAAGGTTTAGACTTTAGAAGATAATATAGTATACGCTGCGAATCGTCTGCCTATATAATGTAATATGATCAAACCCCTACATAAATTTATTAGCAACTTGGACTCTGATAGTAAACCAGGGTCCTACTGGATAGCCATACACATCAATGAAAATGGCAATACTTTGACTCGTTTGGGCGCGCTCCTATGTGATATCACAAGGCTTTTATGGGGCGAAGCTGTAGGAGATGGGATTTTAACACGTAGAGATTACAAAATGATTTCATATCAGTTTGTGGACAGTATAGTTTAATGTATTTGTATTATAAGTTCAATGGGAAAAGCTTAGTAGAGTTTCGAAAGTTACATAGTAGCAACACTTTATGTATTAATATAATATTGTACAGTATGTTCAATACATGTTTTAATGAAATAAAATAAATGTAATGAAAATTTTTTCAAGTCTTATTATACAAATTACAAATCATACAAATTATTTATTACACTCATACAATAATACACAACAGCACAAAGTAGACAGTGACATCACGTCGTCTAATCTCAACTCAACTTAGCGTGAAGTTGAACTTGTGTTATAGCAATCAGACAACCGATGCACACCGAACAGTCTTATTCCAAAGCATAATCTTATTATTGTCACAACACTCTCACATTCACACTATAATCACGTAGTCTTTTTTGGTGGTGACGTGATGCGTGCTTCATTGGAGAGCCTTCCCCGAAACCTTCGGTAAACTACACCGGTCAACCAGAACTCATCCACCTCGAGAGTGGAAAGAAGTTTTGTCAGTACTCTCACCACAAAGGAACCGAAGTTAACTTTGTACTGAGAGTATAGACGCTCTACCCCCAATGTGGAGGTAGTCTTCTTACAATAATTATTTTACAACGTCCTCGACTTCCATGGACCAGTGCAGGTGCAACACGTAGAGCAGCTCGGGTACGTAAGGTGCGGTGTCGCAGTGGCTGCGGAGGGTGGACTTCCTCTTCTTTCCTCTCTCTACCAGTGTGCAGCCCTCCTCGTCGCACCTCCTGCTCTCGTCCTTGTTGAGTCGAGGAGGTTCTGCCTTACGACCATCCATTACCCTCCTTGTTTTCGACCGCGGGGGGTGGAGCGGGGTGAGCATCAACATTTGCGAAGCTTTTGCTGAGTTGGACTCGGCTTCGACTCGGTCGCAGGCAGCGAGCGGGCGGCGGTGGCGAGCGGGTGCGGGCCCTGCGAGTCGCGAGATGCGCTACGAGCCGAGAGTGTAAACTTGAGCTTGCGACCCGTCTCGCGGCGCGGCTCGCGACTCGCAGGGCACGCTTTTGTGTTGCGAGCTTTGTGTTTACACTTGCACTTCGACGCGAGCCGCGAGATGCAAAAAGACTCAGTTTGCGCACCGCGTCGTCGTATGTTTACGAAGTCCATTGAATGATCGGGTGACCTACATAATTAATTATTAGGTACTTTTAATTTGCAATAATTCGTAAGTTAATTATCATTCATATTTATTTAAAATCTTGTAAGAAAGTGAGGTGACGTAAGCGATAAACCGATAGTCAGAACAATAGGACACCGAGGCGAGCATAACAATGCAATAAGTAGCCATTGTAATCATTAAGGAACAATGGAGCGTGGTGATAGTAGATAATGAGGGTTAAACACAAAAGCTAACTTCGAAACTAGTGCAAATACGCAGAAACGGATCGCATATATCGATCCAGCGTGCTTCAAAACCCCTATTTTGACACCAAACTCTTTTTTTTTTTTTTTAGGCGACGTCGCCGCTCGAACCGACAAAAATTGATCGAGAAAGTTTGCGAGCCGCGAGCGGGGGGTGGGGTGGACCCAGAATCGTGATCCAGAATCCCCGAAAACACACTACTGATGCTGAATGTATGCTTGAATTTTAATAAATTGGTATTGCTTTGGAAGCTGATATCATGAGTATAATAAACAAAAATAGAAAATTTAAAACGACGAAAGGAATGTTGGTATACTAAAGATTATTACTGTATTTTTATTATAACTTTGTAGCTTTCAAATTATGAGTTTATAAGGTTTTAAATACGGTCAATTACGGAATATCCGGAGGGAACGCCCTTAAACATAAAACACAGCCAGAAATTAAATATATGAAAAGCTAGAAAGCGTTTTTGGTTAACGCGTAGCGAACTGCGCTTTTCATAATATGAATTATTATAGGCACATTACCATACACATGTCAGTGCCGGCAATCAGAGAGCGGTCAGCGCGACAGTAAAATCTGCCCAATAAACATGCTTTTCATCATTTTTATTACTTAGTATATAGTAACTTAATTACTAATAATTATTAGTCTATCTTTTCGACTTTATCAGCTTTTACCCGTAAAACGACACGGGTTACAAGCAAAGGCATTTAACAGTTAACTATCTTGTCATCGTTGCGTTGTTTTGCCGCGAAGTATCGCCTGGCCGGGCCTCCGTTTCAATTACTTTTTAAAACATTGACATACTATCTGATCCTACAAACGTTGTTTTTGCATATCTAATATATATAAATCTCCTGTCACGATGTTTGTCCGCGATGGATTCCTAAACTACTTAACCGATTTTAATGTTTTTATTTTTTATATGTGTCCTTTTTTCCAACTTGAGAGATAGGATAGCTTAGATCTTTAATTATTATAGTCGCAATTTTATTTTATTGCAAATTATTTGTCTATAAAGAACGACCATTGTTTATGCGACGCGGGTCACGGGATAGCGATGGACGTTGCCATAGTGACATACTTATTTAGTCACTAATTCAATAAAATAATACGGGCGATATACTTTATATGTATAATATGGCAAAGAAACGTTTGCCGGGACAGCTAGTAATATAATATTTTTGGTGGGATTTTTCTTTAGAACCTTTAAGCGCATCACACACGGTGAAGATAATATATTATTTTATCTTAAGATACCCAAATATAAAATATTATAGTATCTTAAGCTATCACACACGGCTAAGATACGATAATATTAAAAATATGTTCATTTCCTTACGAGTCTGCGTTGGTGCCACACGTATTCCTTGTTAGAGTTCTATATACAGGGTGATTGACTATGAGTGATAATTAATAACTGATACTGCCTTACTTCTTGATTTGTTAGACAGCTCCTCAGACGATGATTCTGATATAGAATGTGAAATTTAGATTGCAGTAGCACATTCCAAAAGGAGAAACATTTGTATAGAGCCTCACATAAAAAAGAGAAAAACCTGCAGCGAATTTGACCTCTAGGGTCTACACAGACGGACTGCATTTCAACTGCAATCCAACTGCCAATTGCAGTTTGAATGCAGTTGACACGACTGCGATGCGATGCAATAGAACTGCAAACCAAACACGGATTGCAGTTCAGTTGTAGTCGGCGTGCAGTCGTGTGAACCGTTTGGTTTGCAATTCTATTGCAGTCGCATTGCAGTCGTGTCAACTGCATTCAAACTTCACTTGAACTGCAATTTACAGTTGGATTGCAATTGAAATGCAGTCCTTCTGTGTAGACCCTTATCAATATCTGTCAACGAAGAAGTTTCAGGAGTATTTTAGAAATTCAAGAGAAACATTCATTTCGATTCATGAGCTTTTTAAGCAATAATAATAATAAAGCAATAAATTATAAGTCAATTTTATTTAAAATTATCCGAAATGTTACTTTTTCCCTCAAAATGTTACTTTTTGAATGAGAGTAGGTATATAACTTACTAACATACAGCACTGGCAACACTGCATCTACTAGTGCGTCCGATCACCGATGAGCCCGCTGCTCGACACAAAAACACCCTGTACCTATTCATAAAGATATATTTCGCATCTTAAGATAACATATTAAGATACGAAATATATATTTCGTATCTTAAGATAAAATATTAAGGTACGAAATATATATTTCCATATCGCTCGGTATCTTAAGATACAAAATATAAAATATAAATTAACTTCGTCGTGTGTGATGGTTCATAGGATTTGTATGGTGAGCGATATTCTAAAATAATATGCTCTAAGATAATATATATTTTATATTATCTTCACCGTCTGTGATGCGCTTTAAGGATTATTATTTCATTCCAATCAAAACGTTAGTTCACTGTTTGTTATATGAAGCTAGTATTTATTTATTATAATTTATTTTTATGTTGATCGCTAGATACGGATTAGGTAATAAATCTTAAAACACTCTATTATTTAAATTATTTTTTATTTTAAACATTATTTCTTAAAATATGTTAGATTTAACAAACTTTTTCTAATCTTTACTTTTTATTTTATAGCGATTAATACTTTGATTTGGAAATTAAACTTCTCAATCGAAACTATCAAATATGGAATCTCGAATTCGAATCGAATGCAAAATCGATTACTGTGATTGTCCATCGTAGCCCAAGGTGTTCAGGCCGTGTTATATATTATAATTGTTGTACTGGCCTACTGTCTGTCCATGGTTCTGACCATGGTCTTCAGCTTGGTCCTGTCGACCTTGGAGGAGGAGGTGAGGGGGAACTCCTGCAGGAACACCACACCTCCTCTCAGCTGCTTGATGTCTGACAATTCCCCTGAAACAATAATTTCACGTAAATATACGAAAAATACGTAGAGCCACAAAATAAAAATATTTACACAGCGAATGCACCTATACTCACAAGCTTCAAGCTTGTCTTCGTTAGCAGGCCCCTAGAGTGACCTATAGGGCGTTTGCACACTGCACGATAACGATACGACACCACAGAAAAGAGGGCCACCGCACATATTATACAATTTCAAGTTGGCCGACTATCGTACAAACTGACTATCGTACTAATTCTAATATTCTGTCACTTAATATTGAATGCACCCAAAATATTCTCCTTTATTTTCGCCTTCGTTTTATTAGTGCCACAATAAAGCGTGCTTTTTACGCATTTTAACACGCACGTCGCTAGGCTAGCAACACCATTACCAACTAAATCTTAAAAGTCTGCGGCTGGCAGCGTACACGATGAAGTTGTCCAATTAAATTGAGACACTACGCAATTTAGTTTACTTATATACGATAGTCGGCCAACTTGAAATTGTATTGTGTGTGCGGTGGCCCTTATCTATTCTGTGGTATCGTGTCGTGTCGTTACCGTTGCAGTGTGAAAACACCCATAGCCCTAGCACGGCGACCAGCGGAAATGCGAAAGTATGGACAAACTGTGGAAATAAACCTGAGGTGCCGTTCCGGTCTTTTTTCGTTCCGAAAAATTCAATTAAAATGCCACTTCATGACAGACTATAGTCCTAAAAATTAAAATGATATCCTACATTATAATTTAATTACAATGCCACTTTATGACAGACTATAATATATTATATACTATAGTCTGTCATAAAGTGGCATTGTAATTAAATTTTTGTCGGTCGGGATTATTAGCCGCGGTAAAGATCGGAACGGCACCTTACGGTGCGTCCACATTTGTATCATTTGCGCGATCAGATCTCCGATCAGATCTCCGTCGCTATCATCGCGCCGTATCAAATATGAGTATCATAGTGTGGACGCCTATTAGATCATTCTGCCGATCATGCGTGTATTTGATATGACAATTATCAGATACGCGGTTAATAGCGATCGGGGCGTATCATGATACGCGTATCATTTTGACACGCTTCGATGATACGCGACGGAGATCTGATCGCGCAAATGATACAAATGTGGACGCACCCTTAGGTTTATTTCCATAGTCTGTCCATACTTTCGCATTTCCGCTGGTCGTCGTGCTAGCGCTACTAGACGATCAATTTTATTGTGTAACATCATGTATTGTGCAATATTATTGACTGTCTATAACTCTATAGGGTTGATATTTAACGCGCCCGTCTTTCAATCTTATGCCAACATATAACCATGCCCGTGAGCTGGTAAGCGTCAACACACTCAGCGTCTGGGTTTTTGGTCAGCGCCATGCGGCAGCGAATGTATGTCGACTTGCCAGCAGGGACTGCAATCCCGCACCTTATTCAATCCCGCGGGATCCCGCATGTTTGAATATATGTTATAAAATTGAATAAATTGAAGCTACACGTTTATGTTTGATTGAAAATCAACTTTGTTATCAAAAAATATCACATATTATACCACATGCCAGAAAAATTTGTTTTGTAACAAAATAACAATGAAATTATGTAATCACTCTAGTCTTACTAGTGCTTTTAATGCCTCAGCAATCTTTAAGTCAGGGACCTCTCAACATTATGGCTCCGCATTGATTACGACGGCCGACGACCACCCTCAATAATTGTTTATGCGTGCCTATATAGGTCCCATAGTGGTGACCTCGAAACGGACTGACTCTTTGACCACCTGCAAGCTGCTTCAGATTATGTGCAGCAGCAGATCCCAATCGAAGAGATACTTGGCGACTTTAACGTTACCACGCCAACTAGCTCAATTCCAGTAAAACTGATCATGCGGGAAGATCTTTTTGTGACTTTGCCCTTGCGAACGACTTAACACAACTGGTTGCTACGTCTTCGCGAATCCCAGATGTTGACGGCCAAAATCCTTCTGCTGACTTCAAATCCTGATGACTACCTAGCATCCATGACCGCACCACTTGGTTCATCGGATCATTGCCTTATTAGGAGTTCTGTGCCA
Organism: Polyommatus icarus; assembly: GCA_937595015.1. Taxonomy (NCBI): domain Eukaryota; kingdom Metazoa; phylum Arthropoda; class Insecta; order Lepidoptera; family Lycaenidae; genus Polyommatus; species Polyommatus icarus. Next base: position 18,304,766 of record OW569327.1, on the reverse strand, counting down.
CTTACTAGGCCAGTCATTAAAGCCAAAACCCGAAAGAAATTAGTAACTTGATAAAATTTTAAGGGGTTGTTAAAGAAGGTAATATAACTTACCGTGTGATTTTGCAGCGTTCTGAGGTGTACGGAAAGGGTTGAAAAGGGGTGAAAAAGGGTTTTTTGTTAATAACATTGCGTAAAAAATTTGTAACACGCTGCAAATTTGGAATTAGATTGTTTTTACCGTTTTGTAACGTGTATTAAATTTGCAGCGTTTTGCAATACACGGAACATTGTTTATTATTAAAAAACAATAAAATTTGTTAATAACAGGGGTAAAAAAAATAGTAACACGCTGCAAATTTGGAATTAAGTTGTTCTTACCGTTTTCTTACGTGTATTAAATTTGCAGCGTTTTGCAACATACGGAACATTGTTTATTATTAAAAAACAATGAAATTTGTTATTAACAAGGGTAAAAAATGTAGTAACACGCTGCAAATTTATAATTAAGTTGTTTTTACTGTTTTCTAACGTATATCAAATTTACAGCAATTTAGTAATAAACAATGTTCCGTATGTCGCAAAACGCTGCAATCCCGCAATGCGGGATCCCGCGGGATTGTGGGATCCCGCATTGCGGGATTGCAATCCCTACTTGCCAGCTTTCTACAGAAGACGTCAAGATTAAGTTTTAACCATGTCCTTGGTTTGTCCTTAGTCTCCGCCATATTTCAGTAAAGGTATGACGACTCACCAACTTCCTTTATATAGTAGGTCAAGGTGACATAATCATACCTTTAACCATGTCTTTGATCTCCTGCGCGGTGACGTGACAGCCGTCCTGCAGGATGACGCAGGCGACGGGGATGTCGCCCTCATCGGCGTCGGGGATGCCCGTCACCACCACGTCCAGCACGCCCGGGTGCTTGATTATCACCTTCTCTATCTCCACCGGCGAGATCTGCGAGACAGAGACAGCCGTTAGTCATTAAGAGCCTGTTTCACCACTTCCCGATAAGTGCCGGATATGCTATCCACAACGTATGTGACAGAGTGTGGAGTATCTGTCAGATAAGTTGCGGATAGTATCGGGCACTTATCAGGAAGTGGTAGACGTCTAGTAGATTTGTATTGGTGAAGTGGCTGCACTAAGAAAACTTTGCTAGCATCATGCAAGATTTTAGCGTCAGTTGGTCTGCTACAGACGTTAAGCTCTCACCTGGTGGTTCCTGTACTTGAGCAGCAGCTTGAGTCTGTCGACGAAGTGGTAGCGGTAGTCGGCGTCGCGGTGGAAGATGTCGCCCGTCTTCAGCCACCCGTCTGGTGTGAGCGCCGACGCGTTCGCCGAGGGGTTGTTGTAGTAGCCCTTTAACAGGTTATTATAATGTCAATCCCTTACTAGAGGATGTGAAATAACAATATTTTTAAACTAACATATGTAAGTTAAGGCTGGGAAGTGGGGACACCCTAAATTGACTGTCTTCCGCCGAAAGTTTTTTGAGACGAAAGAAGGAAGAAGAGAGAGAGCGTTGCGGAGTTTATGGTATTTCCATTTTAGTCAGTTTTACTTATTTACCTTAAAAACAATAGGACCTTTCACCCACAGCTCTCCAGGTACTTCGGGCTCCGTGATGTCCTTGCCAGATTCTGGGTCCACGAGCTAGGTACAAAATATTACGTTTATGTTTAGTTCTCTACTCATTTCTATATTCCATACTCAAATCTGTATACTTTACACTCCAAACTCAAGTCAACTTCTTTTTCCATGTACTCTTACTACATTTCGTTTGCGTTCGAGTCGACTTCGAGACTACAATAGAATTAGACAAGTACAAAATATGGTACCACGCTCACCCTGTACTTGAGATGTCCAATTTCCCTGCCGGACGACTTGCCCGTGGGATCCTCGCCTGAGAATATTATGCCGGCGCACTCCGTCAGACCGTACGGCGCGTAGAATCGCGCGTTCGGAGCCGCTTTCTGCAATAAAAAAAAATTGAGAGGTAGAAAATTGTATGCACTCAAAAAGAGAGATAGAGAGACAGAGAGAGAAACACGTGCTACCGCACGGCTTACAAGTAACAACTATAGAATTTTACTCTAGTTGTAATACACCGACATGCATTTTCCAATTATTGCAGAGTGACTCAGTGACTCAGTGTCGCACAATGCCGAAATTGAACGTGATTCATAAGTTTCTTTGGAAAGTTCAATGGGGGCATTTGAAATTATTATATTTGCCACCAGATACCGCTAAGTAGCCTTCGGGTCTATCGTTTCAAACTGCTGTTATATATTACGATATAGCTGTCATGTGTCACGATAATCTGCCTATTTGACACGATATACCCTAAAGCTACATAGCAGCACCTGGTGGCAAATAGGATTTCTAACACCTTCATTGTTCGAACTTCGAGGCTTTGCTGTAGCAGAAACATTTAATGTTGAGCATTATGGCGCTCTAGAGCCGTTCTGCTTTAAGTACTTGAATAAATATGCACAGCCACATGCAATAGTCATCTTTAAGGTTCGAAGAAATTTACTCATAGGCAGACAGACCCACATATCATTTGGTCGGATCATGTCAATTCAATGTTAATTGTGATGTGACGGCTGGGTTTCACATAACGCGACCAAACTACGTAGTTCCACCATCTGCCTATGAATCAAATTCTCTGATAGTACCTTGGCGACGGCAATGAGCTCGGCGGAGACGGCGCTGCCGCCGATGAAGACGGTGCGCAGGCTGGTGAAGTCGCACCGCTCGCTCTGGCCCGGCTTCAGCAGCGTCGTCAGGAACGTGGGACTCGACATCGTGAACGTTGGCTGGGAATGGAATGTAACTTTGAGTTCTTAGTTGATCGTGTTAACTGCATGGCATAGGGCACATTTCTGACGGCAAATTTTTTGGAATCGTTCGCAAAGGACAGCTGGCTGAAACGGTGAGGTAATATCTTGCCGTGCCTCAGCCAATTATAAAAGTGACCTTTGTTTTATCGTATACAATTCCTAATACGAGCAGACACACTTCCAGACGGTAAGTGATTGCCACGAACAGCGGGGCACAGTTATGAGACAGTTATTTGTTGGACGCTAACACATTCCTTGGGCGTAAAAATATGATTCTTAAAAAATAAGGAAATGCATCTATACTCGAATATTAAGCTAGAATGTGTCAATCAGGTGACACTCACCCTGTACTTGTTGATCAGCTCGTACATGTGGTGGGGGGTGATGGGCTGCGAGGTGTAGAGGACGGGGAAGCGCGTCAGCACTGATAACACAATAAATATGTGCGCTGACAGCCACTGTATGGGGGACATGCACAGCGCCAGCTGCGTGGGAGTCGGGAACGTGTCGAATATGGAGCTGGTATTACAGAAAAAAATACAATTTTCATAAATTCCGGTTTGGAATTTATGAAACATTACTGGTTGTCGCAATTAAAATGAGCCCAAACACGAAACTTCTGCTCTAAGTATAGGCCAGTCATTAAAGCCAAAACCCGAAAGAAATTAGTAACTTGATAAAATTTTAGGGGGTTGTTAAAGAAGGTAAAATAACTTACCGTGTGATTTTGCAGCGTTCTGGGGTGTACGGAAAGGGTTGAAAAGGGGTGAAAAAGGTTTTTTGTTAATAACATTGCGTAAAAAATTAGTAACACGCTGCAAATTTGGAATTAGGTTGTTCTTACCGTTTTGTAACGTGTATTAAATTTGCAGCGTTTTGCAATACACGGAACATTGTTTATTATTAAAAAACAATAAAATTTGTTAATAACAAGGGTAAAAAAATTAGTAACACGCTGAAAATTTATAATTAAGTTGTTTTTACCGTTTCCTAAAGTATACCAAATTTACAGCAATTTAGTAATAAACAATGTTCCGTATGTCACAAATCGCTGCAAAATTAATACACTTTACAAAACGGTAAGAACAACTTAATTCTAAATTTACACCGAGTTACTATTTTTTTGACGTGACAACGTCTTAAATTAGGTTGCGGCTGGGAGTCACTTATGAAAAAGTGTAACGCTCGGTAACGTTACGATGAGTCACCGAACGAGAGAGAGGCCCGCCGAATGCCTTGCGTCTCTCTCCCACACGTTGTCACGTAAAATCTTCGCCCGTAAAACCGACTTTACAGGCAACCATTTTTTTTACCCCTGTTATTAACAAATTTTATTGTTTTTTAATAATAAACAATGTTCTGTACGTTGCAAAACGCTGAAAATTTAATACACGTTACAAAACGGTAAGAACAACCTAATTCCAAATTTGCAGCGTGTTACTAATTTCTTACGCAGTGTTATTAACAAAAAACCTTTTTCACCCCTTTTCAACCCTTTCCGTACACCCCAGAACGCTGCAAAATCACACGGTAAGTTATTTTACCTTCTTTAACGACCCCCTAAAATTTTATCAAGTTACTAATTTCTTTCGGGTTTTGGCTTTAATGACTGGCCTAGTAGGTGAGGAGTTGGGTATCCTGGGTATTGATTACCAGGTGATGCTGCAGCACCAGGTCAACTTTCCAATAATGTGTATATATTCATAAGTGTCACGAACCAGAATGCAAAATATAATACCCATCAAACGACTGCAACTTGCTAATCGGCCTATCACGAATCAGATAAACCGTGATATTTCACCAATGAGCAGGCTGATGATGATAAACTATAGCTAAAAACACTCTCGGTCATGTCAGCTTTCAAACGAAAAAAACTAAATCAAAATCGGTCCACCCGTTTGGAAGCTACGATGCCCAGACAGACAGACAGACAGACAGACCGACAGACAGACACGTCAAACTTATAACTCCCCTCTTTTTGGTCGGGGGTTAAAAATAGCAGTACATAATATAAGAAAACAAACGTGCTGGTGGACGAATTTAAATCCTTCAGTGTTGTAACTTGTAAGACACTCACTGAGCTCGTTTTTTGGTTGATTTCATAAAAAATATTATGGGACCAAATTATTCACAGTTAATTTTTATCCCCTCACCATATTGGGTCCTGATAGACAACCATGATTGCGATTCATACACAACTATGCCCTAATAATGCCTATCGATCCTGGGCCAACGAGTAGAGACAAGAAATGACTTACAATGCGATATGGATCGCGATCATCATCTGTTTGTGTGTCACCGGGGTGATCTTGGGCAGGCCGGTGGTGCCGCTCGTGGACACTATGATGCTGTTCACTTCCGATGGGTCGAAGTCGTTTGGCCTAAATACATCGATGAATTTTACTATAGGACATATCCTGGATCCAAAAACGATGAACAGAACAACTCGGTCTTTAAAGGCACACAAATAAAATGTTCGTCATACCTTCAAAAGCCACAAGCAGATGCCGATGTCGATTATAATATATTTATTTATTTATTTAATATTAGAAAACCAACAGCTTACAATTTTACTTAAATAGCTATAGAATAGAAAAAACAAAAAGCCAATGAAAGTGACAATTAATCATCGTCATTATCATCATCAGTCATCACCATCTCCATACAGCAATCCAACACTATTATAATGGCGTAGTAGCGTACTTACTAATAAGTAGGGCCCGGAAAAATATGTACTAAAAATCCAAAATATGTACTTAAAATATAGACTAAAAAATCGAAAATATGGAAAATTATGGACTATAAAACAGGAATATAGAAAAATATAATTAAACATTGTTTTAGTGTCTGGTAACCCTTAAATATTTATTTTGTATTAATTTTTTATCAATTATTATTAAAGTACAAAATATAATTAAGGGTTTTGTAAAAATTTCAAGCCTTTGCCTAGCTGAAGCCACTAGCCATTATTAACATCGAGCGAAAAATATCCAAAAAATTACATTTGTTGTATGGGATTGGGAGATTAATTTAATTTTGTTTTTAGTATTTGTTGCAGTTATAGCAGCAATAGATATACACATTCTGTGAAAATTTCAGAAGTCTAGCTTTTTTAGCCGTTCTTGAGATACAACATGGTGACAGACAGACGGACAGACAGACATCGTAGTCTTAGTAATAAGGTCCCGTTTTTACCCTTTGGGTACGGAACTCTAATAATCGGCACAGAATTTTGTTTTACATACTATCCTTTATTTTACCCGAACACCGAAACATAAGTTTCAGTTTTTGTTTAGCCATAATATGTCAGCAACAGGACCTTTTGCATCTGAAACTTTATTTTCTATTTCTTTATTAATCCTTCGATCGCGGATTCTTGGAAATGCTATTGTATTCTATTGTTGTCGCGATCACCGGTACTCTTATGGGGCTTGAATCCTGAAGGAATAATCTTCTTTAGAAACAATAAATACGACGATAAAGCGCGAGAGGAACGAAATACGCAGCCGCATGGTGGCGGGTACGTATTTTTTTTTATATTTTTGGTGAAAATATGGACGATTGTGACATTTTCTTGTAAAATATGGACTTATCTTTGAAAAACCCTAAAATATGGAAAAATACCTATGTAAAATAAAACTTGGTTTTTCACAGTCTAAACATGATAATTCGTGTAAAAAACACATTCTAGGCCGAAAGTCACGCAAAACAAAAATGAACAGAGAACAATTGGCTACTGCCATCATCTTCTTTAGGTTTGCTGTGTTACCATAATATTCGTCGAGGGAAGATTTTCATACTCACGTGAATTTGTCCGCAGGTGTATTGTCCGAGTATTTGTCAAGGAACTGTTGGTAGTTCAAGTACTGTGTGTTCTCGGATTTGTCAAAAGTGACAATAAGTGCTTTTATGTTCAGACCCTCGATGGCTTTTTGGACGTTGTTTACGTTGGCACTAGGACAGAAAACCACCTTCGGCGGGCACTGCTGGAACAAACCGCTGAATTCGCCTGAAATATAGTAGGGGCAATGACAAAAAATGCAATAACTATAGCGTGATACAGCTATAGCGTGATTTAATATTGTTGCTATTAAATATGAATTTTTGGAAATACAGAATAAAAGGAATCAAATTTTTTTAACAGGGATTGGTCACAGAACTATATTTGGTAGCTAGGGTTCCCATATTGTATACAAAATGCCTAATGTAGTGCAGATGCTCATAAAAGGAGAACTTTCAACCCAAGCGTCAAAACAAAAGTTTAACATAATATTTAAAACTAATTAAAAAAAGTTAAATGCCAGTCTGCGAAATTGCTATGTAATTTTAAAAAGTTATTTATTATAATAGTATTATTATATTTATTCGTTTATTTATAAATATTTTATTTATAATGGATAATAGTGATTATTATGATCTTGAAAATAGTTTTCATTCGTGCTCTCTAGTGCATATAAATGCGCAGAGTATACCGGCTAATTATACCGACCTTATTACAACTTTTGAAGGCGTTTCGGTGGATTGTATTCTGGTATCTGAATCGTGGCTCAAACCCTCTCTCCCGTCAACACTGTATCCTCTTCAAGAATTTACCTTAATACGCAACGATCGACGCGATGGTAGAGGCGGGGGTGTGTGCATTTATGTTAGGAAGGGCATCTCGTGCAAAATAGTTTCCCAATCTCCTAATACTAATCGTGGTCAGCTAGAATATCTTTTGCTCGAGATTGTGGTCTCCCACAGCAAAGTACTTTTAGGTGTAATGTACAGTCCTTCCTCTGCGGTCAACTATTTTGAGGGTCTTGATGAGTTAATTAGCTGTTATTACCCTTATTATGAGCATGTAATTTTCATGGACGATTTCAACACATGTTTATTGAAAAATGACCACAGAGCTATTAAACTCCAACATTTGATTGGTTCTTTCAACATGCATATATTACCCCTATCTCCTACACATTTTCCTGTCAACTCCGATCCATCTCTTCTTGACCTCATGTTGATCTCCCAACCCTCCAAAGTAGTTTCCTATGGTCAATTAACTGCTCCCTTTTCATATCACGATCTCCTATATATGTCTTATAAGTTACGTCGTCCTAAAAATAGAGCCAAAACAGTCATGCAACGAAGTACTTCCGGAATTGATATCAACTCCTTAAGACAAGACTTCAGCCTAGTCGACTGGATTCCTCTCTATGAAGCTTCTTCTGTGGACAGTAAAGTAGATATCCTCAACTTGACAATAACAAGAATCTTTGACAGACATGCTCCTCTTAGACCAATTCGCGTTAAACGATTCCAGTGTAGCGTTACAATACATGCACAATCCCTCGCAGATACAGTCGGTTAAATTACCGGTTCGATTACGCGTCGCCTGCGCCGCGCGCCGGAGCTCGCCGAGCGGCGAGATCGTGCGTGTTCGGTTTTCACCGCCTAGTCAGTCCGCTAGCATACACGACGCCGGGAGGCCGCGCGCGAACCTCTTGACCGTGCCTATAATAATTACGTTTATAGCCTAAAATTTCTTACCTTCGCTAACTTTCCGCTTTCTTAGTGTTATATCTATTTCTATAAACCTACAAACTGTATATCTTTGTATCTAGTGTATTCCTTCTGTTTAAACTGACAATATAGTGACTTTTAAATAGTAGCTTGCTTGTATTATTTGCTTCCGCTAGCTTAAAACAATCACTATAGTGGTGACCCCGTGAACATTACGTACAGTACAGTGTAGTGTAAAGTGCTATATCCCTAAGTGAATAAACTAAGTGACTTTGCGATATGGATACCGAACAAAAAGACAATTCCGAAGAAGTGCACCGCGTCAATGTTAAGGTGCCGCCATTTTGGCCGAACGAACCGGCATTATGCGCACCTACACGATTTCTACCTCATTCCAATTTTCAATCGTATCTACAAAAGGTTGACTGGTAGAGATTGCTTAGTAGCAATAAGTTCGCCTTTTGTACATCAATTAGTACTACTAGTATATATATTATTGTATCTTTCGTTTAAGTACTGTATTTTGGTGTGCAATAAAGAGTTATTATTATTATTATTATTATTATTATGGTTCGCACAATTAGAGGGACAATTTGCGTTAGCGAATGTGACGAGTGACGCAACAAAATTTTATTATGTTATTTCTAACCTGGATTTTAAATACGTTTGTGAAGTGAAAGACATTATAAATAAACCGCCGGCGGACAATAAGTACATAAAAATAAAAAACGAATTAATATCGCGACTTTCGGCTTCGCAAGAACAGCGCGTGAGACAGCTTTTGACTCATGAGGAGTTAGGAGATCGTAAGCCATCTCAGTTCCTGCGGCACTTGCGCGATTTGGCTGGTTCAGATGTCCCAGACGACTTTATTCGGTCGTTATGGACAAACCGATTACCTAGCCACATACAGGCGATTATAGCGGCTCAATCTGAACTGCCCCTGGACGCCATAGCCCAGATCGTAGATAAGATTCACGAGATCGCACTTCAACCTCAAGTAGCAGCTGCGTCCACGTTACCACCTGCCCCTGCAACAGCGCCAGCGGCCCCGACAGCAACGATTGACCTTCTCACGCGACGCATCGATGAGCTGTCTCGACAGGTGGCAGCGCTTTCAACTGGTTTTCGCTCGCGTCCCAGAGGACGTGGTCAGTCTCCACATTGGCGTCATCGGTCCCGGAGCCGCTCACGCACTACCACTGGGCACTGCTGGTACCATCGACGGTTTGGAACAAAATCAACCAAGTGTCGTGAGCCGTGTACATTCCGCCAGGGAAACGGATCCAGCAGTCAGTGAAGACGGCAGCGCGCGACTGCAGCAGCGTATCGGGTGGCCATGTATTTGTTACAGACCGTAAGACAAAAGTGCAATATTTAGTAGACACTGGATCAGATCTATGTGTATATCCTCGTAAATTAATTCATAATAGACAGTGTGTAAAAACTGATTATGAACTTTCAGCAGCTAACGGTTCAACGATTAACACATTCGGCTGGTTAACTTTATCGTTAGACTTTGGCCTTAGGCGTGCATTTGTATGGCGTTTTGTTATAGCAGATGTAACTAAGCCTATAATCGGCATAGATTTTTTATCGCACTTTAATTTGTTAGTGGACGCTAGAGCTCACCGCTTAGTCGATAATGTAACATCACTTACCACGCTAGCTAGGCCTGCACCATCTGATTTGTGCCAAATTAAAACTGTCATAGGCACTTCCCGCTATCATGACTTACTCTCACAGTTTCCGGATATCACTCATCCGGCTGGGGACGTGTCAATGCGTGTAATCAAGCACAACACGCTCCACTATATCCGGACGACTCCTGGACCGCCCGTGCACAGCAGACCTCGCAGGTTAGCACCGGATCGACTCCACATTGCAATCAAGGAGTTCGAAGATATGGTAAGAACAGGTATTGCTAGAAGATCCGACAGTCCATGGTCGTCGCCCTTACACCTGGTTCCAAAAAAGAACAATGAGTGGCGACCATGTGGTGACTACAGAGCGTTGAATGCACGCACCATACCTGACCGATATCCGGTGCGCCATATAGCGGATTTTTCACACAATCTTTTTGGGTGTACAGTCTTCAGCAAAATTGACCTAATACGCGCTTATCATCAGATTCCAGTAAATCCAGCTGATATACCCAAAACAGCCATTACAACCCCGTTTGGAATATTTGAGTTTCCATTCATGACTTTTGGATTACGTAATGCAGCTCAAACATTCCAGCGGTTCATGGACGAGATCTTAAAAGACCTGAATTTCTGTTATCCATACTTAGATGACATTTTGGTGGCTTCACAGACAGAATCCGAACACTTGGAACACCTAAAACAAGTTTTCGAGCGATTGCAAAACCATGGAGTGGTGGTGAACTCGTCGAAGAGCGTATTTGGTGAGTCTCGAGTAGAATTCCTCGGATACGTGGTTTCAGCAGCAGGTACAACGCCCATGCCCGAAAAAGTTGAGAGTATACAGAATTTTCCGCAGCCAAAGACTATAAGAGAACTTCGCCGATTCCTAGGCATGCTTAATTTTTATAGACGATTTGTGCAAAGAGCAGCAAATACTCAGGCGCCACTACACAAGCTTCTTTCTGGACCAGCTGTTAAAGCTAATAGCCCCTATATCTAAGAAAACTGAAGCCTGCTCCTGTTAATCACCATGGATCTGCTCCAGTCTTTATAAGTAAGGACTTACCTTCTTCGTCGCATGTTTTTCTTCGCCAAGATGCTGTACGTAAGCCCTTGCAAGCACCGTATACAGGACCCTACAAGGTTATTGAACGGGGCGACAAATTTTATAAAATTGATATTCGAGGCAAACTTACCAACGTCTCCATAGATCGACTTAAGCCAGCCTACGAAATGAAGGACTGCGTAGCGCAAGATAAAAGCGCAAAAATGCTACCTGAACCTCCAAAACTCATAAGTCGAACACGAAGTGGACGTCGAGTTCGTTTTCCCGACTTCTTTCGACCTTAACGGTCTCCGGGGGGGCTGATGTAGCGTTACAATACATGCACAATCCCTCGCAGATACAGTCGGTTAAATTACCGGTTCGATTACGCGTCGCCTGCGCCGCGCGCCGGAGCTCGCCGAGCGGCGAGATCGTGCGTGTTCGGTTTTCACCGCCTAGTCAGTCCGCTAGCATACACGACGCCGGGAGGCCGCGCGCGAACCTCTTGACCGTGCCTATAATAATTACGTTTATAGCCTAAAATTTCTTACCTTCGCTAACTTTCCGCTTTCTTAGTGTTATATCTATTTCTATAAACCTACAAACTGTATATCTTTGTATCTAGTGTATTCCTTCTGTTTAAACTGACAATATAGTGACTTTTAAATAGTAGCTTGCTTGTATTATTTGCTTCCGCTAGCTTAAAACAATCACTATACCAGCACCCTGGATAACATCTGAATTAAAGAACCTGATGTCCAAACGCAATAAAGCCAAGACTAAGTGCAAACGTTCTCCTACTGAGTCGAACATTAAAATCTATAAGAATCTACGTAACACATGCAATAGAATGTGTAGAGATGCTAAACGTTCCTACATATTCAAATCTGTGGAAAACTTATCCCAGGCCCAACTGTGGAAATTCCTTGGTCGGCTTGGTGTGGGTAAAGGTAGTATGGATCCTGCTCCTACAATAAATATGGACGAACTTAATAAGCACTTTGCTGAGCCACCTCTGCTTCTATCTAACACCAACAAATCTGCTTGCTTAAACTCTCTTCATAATAAATCCCCTCCTTTGCATGATGCCTTTAACTTAAGTAACATTACCGAACATCAGGTTCTTACTAGTCTTCGCTCTATCTCGTCTAAGGCGTTTGGGTGCGATGGCCTTAGTAGGGACATGTTAATGCCCATCGTCGATCTGCTGTCTCCGGTCATAACCCACATCATTAATCATTCCATCACCTTAGGCTCCTTTCCGTCCATTTGGAAACATGCTCATATAATACCCCTTCCCAAAACTACCAATCCCACTTCACATTCCGACTTTCGGCCCATCTCCATTCTACCTGTGATATCCAAAGTCCTAGAGCAAGCGGTAGCCAAACAGTTTTCTGACTTTCTAAATACAAACCAGATTTTGAGTCATTACCAATCTGGTTTTCGTCCAGGTCACAGCACTACTACAGCTTTGCTAAAGGTAAGTGATGATGTTAGAATTGCGATGGATAACAAAATGCTCACGATTTTGGTCTTACTGGACTTCAGCTCCGCCTTCAACTCGGTGGATCACGACATTTTGTTAGCCATACTAAAATCCATTGGTGTCTCGCCATCTGCACTCTCATGGTTTGACTCATACCTAAGAGGACGAAAACAGCGTATTTCCACTCCAGACAGATGCTCTGAATGAGTCTATACATCGGTTGGGGTCCCGCAAGGAGGAGTTTTGTCTCCATTGCTCTTTGCAATTTTTATAAATGAGGTAACTAAATTCATATCCTCTGCTTATCATCTTTATGCAGACGACCTACAAATCTATAGGCACTTCACCATTGACAACATTGAGCTTGCGATTGACTCGATTAACAACGACCTCTTAAATATTGAAAAATGGGCTAACACATTCGGTCTACTTGTTAACCCGAGTAAATCGCGAGCTCTTTTAATTGGCAGTAGGCAGCTGCGTTCGAGGATTAATTTTAAATCTCTAACGAAGGTTACTTATAGTGGCAGCATGTTGGAGTATAATGACAAAGCCAAAAACCTAGGAGTAATTTTTGATTGCCACTTTTCCTGGTTACCACATATTAACGAAGTAAGCAAGAAACTTCATCACTCATTGCATGCGCTGAAGAGGCTGCAAAATTTTCTTCCCATCCCTGCAAAAGTGCTTTTGGCGCAATCTTTACTTCTTCCTCTTTTTGATTACGCTGACGTGTGCTATCTAGATGTAACTGAAGAGCTTCTCAGCAAACTCGAACGGCTACAAAACTCGTGCATTCGATTTATATATGGATTGCGCAAATTCGACCATATATCCGAGTTTCGTAGCAAGTTGCAATGGCTTCCTATTCGCTTGCGGCGAGATATGCATGTTGTAATATTACTATTTAAAATACTTAAACTCTCATCTTCTCCCTCCTATCTATTTGAGCGATTCTCTTATACAGCTCCAAGTGAAAGACCTGCTCGCTCATGCCATCATAGGAAGGTACTAGACACTCCGTGGTACAACACAACTTTTTATGAAAACTCATTTACAGTTAGAGCTGCCCAGTTGTGGAATGCTCTGCCTGAGGACATTCAGCAGAGCCCAACAGTGGGCACCTTCAAAACAAGATTGAGGAGTCACTTTATGTCAACTTTGAACACTTAATTGTATTAATATTAGTATGTGTAGGTTTATTTATTAATATTATATATTATAGTATATTTTAATATTAGTATATATTATAATATTTTATTATTAGTATATTTTTGTATTAGTATGTATTAAGATTAATATTTTAGTGAATATTTAATGTATGTAAGTATAATGTACTTTAATATAATATTTAATGTTTTAATATAATAATTATTATTCTCTTTATGTTAGTCATCCTTTATATTAGTTTTAGTGCATGTTTAGTTTCATTAAGTTTTCATTATTCTTTTGTGTACTATCTATAAATTCTCTATTTTTCTCAATGTCTTGTAGGTCTGCTGGCAGAGATCTCTTCTAGAGATAAGCACACCTTTGTACTCTATTAATGTATGGTATATTTTAAGATAGTTTAAGAAAATTGTACATAAAGAATAAATAAATAAATAAATCAATGTCATAGATTGACTGATCTCTAGAAAGCGATAACCGTCAGTCTAACGATCCATCTAGTTGGATAAACGAATTTTCTAGCAGATTAGCGCCTCCATCCGTACCCTCTTTGGAGGAATGTCAAAATTTTATATCTACCCCAGAAAATTGCAGTCATGATTTGGATGCTCCATTTTCAATGGAGGAGTTTAGACTGGTTTTAGGCACTTTAAAGGATTCCGCTCCAGGCAATGATGGGATTCCTTATTCATTTATAGTGAATAGTGGTCCCACTACACAAGAAACTTGCCTCAAAATCCTGAATGCTATTTTCCTGTCTGAAGTCCCCCCAGAGGAATGGAGGACCCAAATTATTATTCCTATCCTTAAACCGGGCAAACTTAGTAGCGACCCATCCGGTTATAGACCCATTGCACTTTCGGACACTTTACCGAAAATTTTAGAACACCTCATAAAAAATAGGTTAGAATGGCTGTCGGAGAGTAAGGGGCTCATATCCAAAACACACAATTCGGTTTTCGAAGGGGCTATAGCACTATGGATAGTTTAGGAACTTTTGTGACTGACGTCCGCATAGCCTTTTCGAAAAACGAACATGTAGTGGGAATGTTTCTTGACGTGTCTGCCGCATATGATAATGTCCGTCTCCCGGTGCTCAGGCAAAAATTGCTGCAGCTGAGTGTCCCTGTGAGGATGACAAATTTCATCTGTAATCTCCTTTCCTGCCGTTCCATCGAAATATCCAATCAAAATGTATCCTTACCTACCATGCAAGTTTACATAGGCCTTCCCCAAGGATCTCCTCTTAGTCCTACCCTGTACAAAATTTACTCTTATGATTTGGATTTGACCGTTTTAAGTTTCTGTGAGATCCTTCAATATGCGGACGACATAGCAATTTACATTGCCTTAAAGGACATTATGGAGTGTATTTCTCCTTAAGAGCAGGAGGGACCCGTGTCCCCACGTCAGATGAAAATAGCTTATTTTCGTAGCTCTCCCCAATATTGCCCGATTAGAATGTCACACGTGTGACTTTAGGGGAGGGGGCCAGGCCCCCTCATTGTTTATCTCCAAACCAACTAGCAACAGACTAGTTATAGCCACGATTAAACTACCTCGGTCTTAACCAGACCAGTAGCTTAGACCCTTTCTTAAAAAAAAAAAAGTGTATTTCTCGCCTGAACTCAGCCATTAGATATCTCATGGAATGAATGGACCGACATGGCTTATCAATTTCTATCCCAAAAAGTTCAGTAGTTGTTTTCTCCCGGGCCAGAACAATGCCCAATATTTGTATTCAATACAGAGATCAAGTTTTCCCGGTTAAGGACAGGGTCAAGTTTCTGGGTGTTATTTTAGACTCCAAATTGACTGGGACTTATCAAAATCAGCGTACAGCACAAAAGTGTGAAAAAAACATAAACATTTTGCGGTCATTAAGTGGAGTATGGTGGGGATCTCATCCATACACCCAAAGGCTTGTGTATAATGCCCTTATTCGCAGCCATTTTGATTATGGGTCTTTTTTACTTGAGCCCTGCAATAAGCTTCCTCTAAAGAACCTAGATAAGATACAGGCCAAGTCATTGAGGATTATTGTTGGGGCTATGAAGTCAACACCTACCAATGCGCTTCAGGTTGAATGTGTTGACCCTCCACTTCACATCAGGAGGCAATATTTATCAGACCGATTTTTATTTAAAATTTTCCAATTTTCCTATCACCCGTTAATTGGCAAACTTCACACTCTGTCCCAACTTGTTTCCACATCCAATTATTGGTTACACAAAGAAACCCCATGTCTCCTGGTCAGCTACCTTAAGTTAACCCGTCTTCCCTGTCCTGTCTTCCAGTGCACCCTTAATCCTCTCTTTTCCACCCCCTTTAATGCAATAACCTACGTTCCAAAAGTTTTGCTCAACTTACTTACTACTTTACTTAAAAAAGGTTCCTCCTCAGCCAACTCTCAATTCAGGAACATCATTGATTAGCACTTCAGGGATTGGTTGCTTGTTTTCACTGATGCATCAAAATTATCTGATGATGGCTGTGTCGGTGCTGCAGTTTGGATTCCGAGGGTTAATGTTATTTTAAATTTTAAATTACTTACCACTTCATCTGTGTACACAGGTGAAGTACTTGCCATTTATGAGGCTATCTTGTTCATTGAGTCTCACAAACTCAGTAACTCCGTTATCCTCTCGGACTCCAAAAGTGCATTAGAAGGTATCATAGCCAATCAGTTTTGCAATAAGTTTAGAACTCCTTTAATCTTGAAAATAAAGCAACTTCTCCTTGGGTGTCATTTACAAAGCATAAATGTTGTTTTGGCTTGGATACCGAGCCATAGTGGTATCACTGGCAACGAGAGTGTGGACGCCTACGCTAAAGAAGCAGTTACAACAGGTGCACTAACTCATTACCAGTTATACTGTCAAGATCTGATTCCTGTAGCTAAAAAACATTTATACATTAGTTGGAATAGGGAATGGGCTAGCTCAAGAAAAGGCAAACATTACTTTGACATTCAAAGTGAAGTTCCAGTTAGGCCTTGGTTTTTTAAATACTCGCAAAATAGCAAAATAGTGTGCTCGACAGTCTGCAGAGTTAGGTTAGGACATTGCTGTTCCCCAGTTTTTTTAGAAAAAATTAGGGTCAAGGATAGTTCTCTTTGTGAGTGTGGTTTAGATGAGGGTACCTTGGACCATATCTTTTTCTGCTGTCCCAAAAACCAGTCCTCCCTTCATGACCTCCTTCCTATCAATATTCCTCGCCCTATCAATTTTAAATCAATTTTATGTTATGTAAATGCCTCTTTTGTTGATATTCTGTGTACATATATTCGTTCTAACAATATAAAATTGTGATGTTTTACTAACCTCTGTTTGTTTTAGGTATATTCAACAGAATTTAAATTATTAGATACTGTACCTTGTTTCTTCACCAGACCTGCAATATAGAGCAAAGTCTTCCCAAAATCACTCTGACATTGGCAACTCACTGAGGCCGCCATAATAAAAAGAAGAAGAAGAAGTCAACATGTTTGAAGAGTGACATCTCGATATTAATTTGACGATTGACTTTATATATTATCCTACTAATATTATAAAGGCGAAAGTTTGGATGTATGGATGTATGGATGTTTGTTACTCTTTCACGCAAAAACTACTGAACGGATTTTAATGAAACTTTACAATAATATAGCTTATATATCAGAATAACACATAGGCTATAATTTTAACCGACTTTCAAAATGGAGGAGGTGTTATGTTCGTTCAACGATTACTCCGCCATTTGTGAACCGATTTTCAAAATTTTTCTTTTGGTGTATAGGTTATCATCTCTATTTGCTACCACATTCATAAAAGTGGTGACCTGATGAAGGGATCCCTAAGAAATCGAGAGAACTACGCAAAATTTATATGGAAACATGTGGTGACTTCGGTTTCGTTAGCAGTATTCTAAGCATATGCTACCAACAAGTAAGATTTTGCACCATCTTGGTGCAAATACATACCATGGTTCGGAAGGTGCTGAGAGAACTCCTATCTCTTTATAGATACAAGTTTGGGAGTTTCGACGTTGTTTTAAGAACTGAAAGCAACTACTACTGCTATTACTATGCAAATTACAATCATCATTATCATCATCACTACCATTTAAAAACATTATAAGTACCATGCATCGTCCCATTATGACCGTTTTATTGGTACTTTTTATAGTCTTTTAGATCGAGACTAGAGTTTGTCAAGCGATATAAAAATTATAGATATTAATAATTATTATATTTACCAAGGTGGCAATTTTATCATATTAATATGCATGAGATATAATAATATGTATGAGATAATAGTATATCCTACTTAATATTATAAAGGTGAAAGTTTGTGAGGATGTATGTATGGATGTTTGTTACTCTTTCACGCAAAAACTACTGAACGGATTTTAATGAAACTTTACAATAATATAGCTTATATATCAGAATAACACATAGGCTATAATTTTAACCGACTTTCAAAATGGAGGAGGTGTTATGTTCGTTCAACGATTACTCCGCCGTTTGTGAACCGATTTTCAAAATTTTTCTTTTGGTGTATAGGTTATCATCTCTATTTGCTACCACATTCATAAAAGTGGTGACCTGATGAAGGGATCCCTAAGAAATCGAGAGAACTACGCAAAATTTATATGGAAACATGTGGTGACTTCGGTTTCGTTAGCAGTATTCTAAGCATATGCTACCAACAAGTAAGATTTTGCACCATCTTGGTGCAAATACATACCATGGTTCGGAAGGTGCTGAGAGAACTCCTATCTCTTTATAGATACAAGTTTGGGAGTTTCGACGTTGTTTTAAGAACTGAAAGCAACTACTACTGCTATTACTATGCAAATTACAATCATCATTATCATCATCACTACCATTTAAAAACATTATAAGTACCATGCATCGTCCCATTATGACCGTTTTATTGGTACTTTTTATAGTCTTTTAGATCGAGACTAGAGTTTGTCAAGCGATATAAAAATTATAGATATTAATAATTATTATATTTACCAAGGTGGCAATTTTATCATATTAATATGCATGAGATATAATAATATGTATGAGATAATAGTATATCCTACTTAATATTATAAAGGTGAAAGTTTGTGAGGATGTATGTATGGATGTTTGTTACTCTTTCACGCAAAAACTACTGAACGGATTTTAATGAAACTTTACAATAATATAGCTTATATATCAGAATAACACATAGGCTATAATTTTAACCGACTTTCAAAATGGAGGAGGTGTTATGTTCGTTCAACGATTACTCCGCCGTTTGTGAACCGATTTTCAAATTTTTTCTTTTGGTGTATAGGTTATCATCTCTATTTGCTACCACATTCATAAAAGTGGTGACCTGATGAAGGGATCCCTAAGAAATCGAGAGAACTACGCAAAATTTATATGGAAACATGTGGTGACTTCGGTTTCGTGAGAAGTATTCGAAGCATTAGTAAGCGAAGCAAGTAAGATTTTGCACCGAAGTATATCATGGTTCGGAAGGTGCTGAGGGAACTCCTGATTCTTTATAGATACAAGTTTGGGAGTTTCGATGTTGTTTTAAGAACGGAAAGCAGATGCTACTATGCAAATTTCGCTCATCATCATCATCGTATTATTAAGTATAAAATAAAATTGCCCTTGCGGTATAATTTATTTTCGATATATCGCCTTAAGATATTGACCCGCTATATCCTTTTTATTGCAATCGCGACAGTGTTTTCGACAACCACACGAACAAAGTTGCGGGCACTGCTATAATTTATATGGCAAAACAACGTTTGCCGGGTCAGCTAGTGCTTTATATAAAATCATTAGTTTACGTTATAAACAAGCGGTACTACCTACTAAAAATAATTGTAATGCGTTATGCGAGTGAAATTACCTACATTTATAATACTACCCAGCATATTAATAATATATGGCAATGAATTTGAAATGTAAGCATTACCAATAAAATAGGACAACAAAGGAATTTGGTAGTATTGTGCAAAACAGCAAGGAAACACTGGCTTCTGACCAATGCCATACTAATAAGCATCTAATAAGCAATACCACAAAATAAACAAGCAAAAGAAATACTAATAACAGGTAAATATAGCAGGTATACTTAGACTATGATACAAGGAAATAGAATCATAAATAATAAAAAATATTGTTACTTTTTTGCTAATCGTTGCTTTGTCTTGGTTCCAGCAGTGTTTTTGCCTCTGGTCATGGTCACGAAAGGGGTATCAGAAGAATGTCTTCCTGAGATGGCATCAAGATCAGCCATGCTCTGGACACGGACTTTGGTGCCATCGGGAGCAATTACAAGCACCGAGCCATTGTGTGTCCAGCACTTTGTGATCCCGAACCGTTGTCTTGCCATCATGAACACATCATGCCTCTTTTTGATGAGAAACTCTTTTAAGGTGTGCCCGGAGTTTTTCAAGTTGGTTTTAGCCGCCCAAACCTTATTCCGGAACGCAACATCGTGGAATTTAATTAAGATTGGTCGTGGCTTGGATTCCATAACTTTGCCTAGTCGATGACAGTATTTAACAGAGGTTATGTCGACCTCGGGGACTCGAAGCTGTGTCGAAAAAAAAGTTTTGACAACTTCAGGCTCCGCTGTTTTTGACTCGGGAACTCCATGAAGCAAAAGTATTTTCTTTCTTCGCCTTATCTCATTTTGGTCTTGCACTTCTACTAACTTCAATCTGAGACTGCAATGTCTTAAGGGCCTCCAAGACAAAGGACTTGAATGCACCGAATTCCGATGCCAGTGCCGAAGAGGAGCTCGAAGGTTGACAAGAGTTCAGCTCTTGCTGGAACTCTGTCATTTTGTTGTTAAACAGCTCACTCATTTGATTAATGGACTGTTTCAAGGACTCCATATTCACAATAATTTTGAATAAAATGAAAAGTGTATCTTACAAAGTGATGCTGGTGAATAAATCTTGAAATAATTGTTGTTATTTATTGCCAATAAAGGAAATAGTGACACTGGTAGGCACAGGTAAACTTCTTCACATAATTATATTCATAATAATAATAAAATAATTAATTTAATTGAGGAGCTCTTAAATTTACTTATTGACTTAAGCACGCCTACCCTCGAAAAAATTTAACCACATTATAACTCAAATGAATCATACATGTGACTTTTCTTGTCTATAGTCTACAGTAATTACATTACGGTTTTTATCTTTTTTCTATAACATTATCAAACTCTGCAAACACAATACAGTTAATCGTTAGAGAGACACTAGAATCAATTGATATCCCATTTCCTTCATTAAGGAAATGTATAACAGTGCCGGAAAATAATATTGTATGATAGACTGAAGTAAACATATTACCATTGAAGGATGGTTGTACAGTTTTTGAAGCACTTGTTGTCTATCTATGTATAAACAAAATGAATTCATACCATAATTTTCAAAATTTAAATGATTCTTGCTAATACTACCATTAAATGGTGCGTTATTTACAAATCCTATGATAAATCTTTTGAGTACTTGCCCCAGGAATATTATCGAGCGTTTTTTTTTCTCATCAATGGAAAGTCGTAATAATATCATAAACGTTATTTATAATTATTGAGTCATCCCTTTACATCCATTTAATGGTGAAGCATACAATAGATACACTTTCACATTCTTTACTGATTATTTCTGTGAGTCGTTAAGGCAGGGATCAATCTCAATCCAAAACGATAACCTTGCACACAACCAAAGACCAAGCGTATACGCATCGTAATAAGATTAATTTAAGCTTAGCATAAAACTGTAGTTTCTAGGGGCGGATCTTCTCTATTTATCATGTTTTTTTTAAATATCTTTGGAAATAAATATTAAGAAACAAATTTGTTCGGATAAGGATATTTTAATATAGATTTACTAACAATTTATTCAAATCAAATGTATAATTATCCTAGTTAATACTTATATTTCGATGAATTAGATTTTTTTCGGAGGTGAGTTTGTAAATTAGTTACAGCCAAAGTATTACGTTTTATAAAAATGTTTATGGTTTAAATTCTTTTCAATATTGTGCTTTATATCTCATATTTTTTTACATTTCGTTATTATCTTGGAACTATTTGTAAACCGGGAGTCACGGAATAACAAATTGGGGTTTATGCCCACCTTAACAGA
Source organism: Polyommatus icarus (assembly GCA_937595015.1). Taxonomy (NCBI): domain Eukaryota; kingdom Metazoa; phylum Arthropoda; class Insecta; order Lepidoptera; family Lycaenidae; genus Polyommatus; species Polyommatus icarus. Next base: position 18,282,950 of record OW569327.1, on the reverse strand, counting down.
ACAACGTTTGATAGTTTTGAATTATTCCACTCCAACTCTGTCCTCTGTACGCCCATAAGCATTGTAAGTACCTACTTTGTTATGAGATAATTTTATACTAATGATTTTTTTTTCTTTTGTAAACTAGTTTTATTGTAATTTAACATTGTAAAATATAATATAATCAAGATTTTCTTAAAAACATCAAGTTCTAAATATGTTATCTATTTTAAAATATGAGTTTCAATAAAAATTTGAATAGGTATAACATTTCAAATTTATTAAAGCTTCTTTCATAATTTCCCTCATGTGATTTACAAAATGATTTCACATCAGTTTGTGGAGAGTAGAGAGAGAGAGTTTAATATATTTGTATTATAAGTTCAATGGGAAAGGTTTAGTAGAGTTTCAAAAGTTATTTAGTAGCAACACTTTGTGTAATGATATAATATTGTACAGTATGTTCAATACGTGTTTTCATGAAATAAAATAAATGTAATGAAAAATTTATCAAGTTTTATTATACAAATTACAATTACAAATTCTCACTCTTACGTGTCTATATATTTATGAAGTAGCAACATATTTTGTTAAACAAAGAAGTCCATGGAGTGATCGGGTGACCGACATAATTAATTATTAGGTACTTTTAATTTGCAATAATTCATTAGTTACTTAATTATCATTCATATTTATTTAAAATCTTGTAAGAAAGCAAGGTGACGTAAGCGATAAGCCAGGTCGAACAATAGGACACCGAGGCGAGCATAACAATGCAATAAGTAGCGATTGTAATTATGAAGGAACAATGGGGCGTGGAGATAGTAGATAATGAGGGGTAAAGACAAAAGCTAACTTTGGAAATAGTGCAAATACGCTGAAACGGATCGCATATATCGATCGGGCATGGTCGAAAACCCCTATTTTGACACCAAACTCTTTTTTTTTAGGCGATGTCACCCCTCGAACCGACAAAAAGTGATCGAGAAAGTTTGCGAGCCGCGAGCGGGGGGGTGGGGTGGACCCAGAATCGTGATCCAGAATCCGCGAAAACACACTACTTCTTGCTCTACTAGATTTACTCTCAACCATAAACCCTGATAGTAAAAAATTATACTTACTAATACTGTATCTGTTATCGAAGCCGGCTACCGTCACTCCGAGGTATGTGCCCGCCTGCAGCGTGATGGGTAGGTCCAGGCAATTCGGGCCCATCACAGCTATGACGTCATTCACCTTGAGACTCAAGTTCTTCAGCGCTGTGGCGCACTTTATGGAGCGTTCCATGCAGTCTTTGAATGTGTGTGTCTCGCCAGTAGCACCATCGATCTAAAAAGGTAGTGCCTGGCTTATAAAAAAGATTCTATGAAATCAGAGTGTTACAGTCTTTTAACTTTTCGCTATTTGATTTGTCAGTAAAGACCAGAGACCAGATAAAGTCAAAACGCCACCAGTTCTGTTTGTGAATGATGATTGAAGATGATAAATAATATATTATTTCTTCTGCAATCTTGCCGTTTTACCTTTGTCAGTGAGGAATGTTTGGTGCTTTGTAGCCATTGGGTCCATCGTGTCAATTGTCGTGTCAAACAGATGCTATATGTCACAAAATAGCTTCCACATGTGACATGTCACGATATAGCTGTCTGACACGACATTTGATACAAAAGATTGCCGGGAACTAATAGTAAACTAGTAATTGTAATAATACCTGTAACACAAAGTCCGGTGCATCCTTCAGGTTCTGCAGCAGCATCTTGCCGATGTGGTGCCTGTCGGTGGGTATCCCGGTCTGCGCCACCACCCGCGCCGCCACCTCCTCTATGAACCACGTGATCGCATGCGATAGAACTCCCGACATTGTGCTGAAATTGTTTTAATAAGTTCTATCAGAGAAGTTGATTTATAGGCAGATGGCGGACCTAAGTAAATTGGTTGCTTAAAGTTAAGCTCGGACCGGTCACATTTCACAGCTGTTAGCTGTGAAATGTGAACTGGCGCGCTTGTATGTGTACACTTTATAGAATCCGGGCCTCGGGGTTCTCGAAACGCGTTAGCTAAGAGCGCGCTTCAAATGTGAACCAGCTCTTAAAGTCGACCAAACGACGTAGGTCTGTCAACTGTCTAGGAATCAATTTCCTCGAGTAGACATACATTTAACATTAATTTAGTACGCCTTAAAATCATTCCTTGTTCCAATTGAAAAAAATCCTTTTATATGCTTTCATCAGACTCATTTAGTCGTTTGCGACATTTCTAATTTCTTCTTTAATGATATTTACCTAGTGTGAAAAAAGTTGTGAATCAGTTACTCAATAATTTAGCTAAATTATTGAGTAAGTGATTTACAACTTTTTCACACTAATATCATCTATTATTAATAGTCTATACATAATCTTTATATATATAATTCTTCTGTGAGTGTGTATGTCACTTCTTTTAAACGACTGGACCGATTTTGATGAAATTTTTTGTGTGTTCAAGGGGATCTGGGAATGGTTTAGATTCACAATTTTGTCCGCTGGACAATGTGTTTTTAATTAATTTTTAATTTATTAGTAGTTGTTGATTTTTGAATGTCTTACATTGGATCCGACAGACGGCGCTACCATCGCAGTGTCAAATTTTAAATAATATTCGAATTTTAATTTTAGTCTGTCCCGACAGTTAGCGCTGCGATCAAATTAAAAAAAATACTTAATATACTTAATATGGCAAAGAATTAATGTTTGCCGGGACAGCTAGTAATATGATAAAACTGTAGAAATGAAAATTCTGTGCATTAAAGATATTCAAAAAATAGTAAGCGGGGGGGTGTTACTACATCGCTATAGAAGAAAATGTGGTTAGTTTTTTTGTCTGTCTGTCTGTTTGTCTGTCTGACTGTCTGTATGTTTGTTCCACTATCACACGAAAACTACTATATATATATATATATATATATATATATATATATATATATATATATATATATATATATATATATATATATATATATATATATATATATATATATATATATATATATATATATATATATATATATATATATATATATTTATCTCCTTTATGTCCTGCGATCTGTCTTTATGACATTGAGCTGGATTTTATGTGTTTCATACTTGGCGTGTATGGACCATATCCAGTGATATGTCCATTTCTGTGCTAGCTCTGTTTATATTACCATGTCTTGAGGGGCTCGTCTTTTGAGCCTTTTGAATGTAGCATTAGGCTCTTTGCTCATTAGGTTTTTAGCCAGGAGGTTGGGATGATTTTGCATTCTTTTGTAATATTTTTGTAGGGCGCTTTTTATTTCCTCTTTAATAGTTTTTACTTTCAGGTCCTTGTGGAGGTGAGTGTTTGAGATGTACCAGGGGGCACCGGTTATCATTCGCAGGGTTTTTGACTGGAACCTCTGCAGGATGGCAATGTTCGATGGTGATGATGTACCCCACAGCTGGATGCCGTAGGTCCAGATAGGTTTTAAGATACTATTTATTTATTTATTTTTATTTAAAAAACTTTATGCACATATAGGTACAAAGGTGGACTCACGGGCGTATATATAGCTCTGATAAGGGGGGGTCCCTAATGTAAAAAAGCGGCCAAGTGCGAGTTGGCTCCGCCCATGAAGGGTTCCGCAGCAGCAAATAGGTAATGTGTTTAGGAAAACAAAAGTATTTTTAGGGTTTCGTACCCAAAGGGTAAAAACGGAACCCTATTACTAAGACTTAGATGTCTGTCCGCCTGTCTCCAAGCTGTATCTCAAGAACAGTGGTTCTTGAGGTACAGCTAGTTAGCTAGACATCTAAAATTTTCACAGATTGTGTATTTCTGTTGCCGCTATAACGACAAATACTAAAAATATAATAAAATGAATATTTAAGGGAGGCTTCAATAATGGCAACAGGAAGGCACTTGAAAATTTCACAAAATCCTCAATTTTATATGTACTTTAATCTATACTAATATTATAATTGGGACGAGTTTGTTTGTTTGTTTGAACGCGCTAATCTCAGAAACTACTGGTCCGATTTGAAAAATTCTTTCAGTGTTAGATAGCCCATTTATCGAGGATGGCTTATAGGGCATAGGCTATATAACATCACGCTGTGACTTTTAGGAGCGAAAAAACAGAGGAAAGTGTGGAAAAAACGGGGGAAATTATTTGAAAAGGCTTATTTGAACGCGCTAATCTCAGGAACTACTGGTCCGATTTGAAAAATTCTTACATTGTTAGATAGCCCATTTATCGAGGAAGACTATAGGCTATATTTTATCACGGTAAGACTAGTAGGAACGAAGAAATAGAGGAAAATGTGGAAAAAATGGGGGGAAATTATTTGAAAGGCTTATTTGAACGCGTTAATTTCAGAAATTACTGGTCCGCTTTAAAAAATTATTTCAGTGTTAGATAGCTCATTTATCGAGGAAGGTTATAGGCTATATTTTATCACGCTAAGACTAATAGGAGCGAAGAAATAGAAGAAAATGTGTAAAAAAACGGGGGAAATTATTTAAAATCACTTTCTTTTATCTCACAAACTACTGGAGCAATTTTTCTGCTATATGGAACAGATAAGAAGTAGACCACGTGAAGGATCATAGGCTATTTTTTGTGGATTAATTTATATGTGAAATATCTAATTTACGCAGGCCAAGCCACACGGAACGTCTAGTCTATACTTAATATTATAAAGCGGAAGAATTTGTTTGTTTGTTTGAACGCGCTAATCTCAGGAACTACTGGTCCAATTTAAAAAATTCTTTCAGTGTTAGATAGCCCATTTATTGAGGAAGGCTATAAGTCTATATTTTATCATGCTAATACTAATAGGAGCAAAGAAATAGAGGAAAGTGTGGAAAAAACGGAGGGAAATTATTTGAAAGGGCTTATTTGAACGCGCTAATCTCAGGAACTACCGGTCCGATTTAAAAAATTCTTTCAGTTTTAGATAGCCCATTTATCGAGGAAGGCTATAAGTCTATATTTTATCACGTTAAAACTAATAGTAGCGAAGGTATAGAGGAAAGTGTGGAAAAAAACGGGAGAAATTATTTGGAAGTGCTTATTTGAACGCGCTTATCTCAGGAACTATTGGTCCGATTTGAAAAATTCTTTTTTTGTTAGATAGCCCATTTATCGGGGAAGGCTATAAGCTATTTTTTATTACCCTAAGACTAATAGAAGCTAAGAAATAGAGGAAAATATGAAAAAACGGGGGAAATTATTTGAAAGGGCTAATTTTGGCGCGTGAATCTAAAAAACTGCTGGTCCGATTTGAAAAATTATTTCAGTGTTAGATAGCCCATTCATCGAGGAAGGCTATAAACTATATTTTATCACTCTTAGACTAATAGGACAGAAGAAATAGAGGAAAATATGTAAAAAACGGGGGAAATTATTTGAAAAGACTTATCTCGCGACTACTGGCGCAATTTTTATGTTATTTGCCACAGATAAGAAGTAGACTACGTGCAGGATCACAGGCTATTTTTTGTGGACTAATTTGTCTATGAAATATCTAATTTACGCGGGAGAAGCCGCGCGGAACGTCTAGTAATATTATATTGTCGATTGGACAAGTAAGATGGATAGTAATGGGGGGGGGTCCGGACCCCCAGGACCCCCCCCCCCCTTATATACGCCCATGGGTGGACTTAATGCCTTATGGCATTATCTACCAGTCAACCTTTGGGCGATACAAGAACAAAGTTGTATAGGTGCCAGTCGAGTTGAAAGAGGAATTAAGTAACTTGCCAAAAAAAACAAATATAAATAAATAAATTATACTTATAAAATATAATATACTTAACATATTGCATAATATTATACTATACTTATAATATACATATTATTATTATCATACATAAATTATATTATATAAATAAAACCAATAACCATACATAATATTATATATTATTTAATAGGTGTATATAATATAATATATAGTTGATCTTGTTTAAAATATTATAAATATTAAATTATGCCATAAACTAACTAACTAACTAAGAGTCTGCCAACTGTTTCAAGTAAAAGTCACGTACCCTGCGCTTAAAAGTGTCTCTGGTTTTTATCATCCTGATTTCCGGAGGAAGAGCATTCCAGAGGAGAATAGCCTGGACATAAAAAGAAGAGTGGACGGAACTGGACTTGTGGGAAGGGAAACTTAAAAGCTGATTTGAAGTGGATCGGAGGTTTTTATCATGCCTGCTGCAACGGTATTGAAAATGAGGCGCGAGATATTCGGGAGAAAGGGGATGATGCAGCAGTGAATATAGCACGCATAGTGCCCGCACAGAGTGGCGCTGACGTACTGGTAACCAGTGTAGCTTGGAGCGATACAAAGAAACATGGTCGTATTTTCGAAGGTTGAATATGAATCGGAGGCAATTATTAAACAATCGGTCGAGTTTATCGAGTTTGTCGGCATTAAGATCTAAGTAGCACACGTCACCATAGTCAATTATAGGAAAGATAAGAGACTGGACCAGCAAGGTCTTGACCGGAATGAGAAGGAAATTTTTGAGCCGGTAAAAGGATCGTAGTATGTTAGTGACCTTACTGGACACATTAGAAACATGGGATTGCCAAGTCAGAGAGGAATCGATATGTAAACCAAGATCTTTTACGCTTGTACTAAAAGTAATTACAGAACCATTGTAGATAACAGGTGGAAGAGCGCGCGTGTCCACTTTACACAAGCATCTTGGACTACCTAACACCATTGCCTGGCATTTTGCGGGATTTACTGATAATCCAAAGTTATCGCACCAGTCTTTTATTGCTTTTAAAACCTCGTTTAATTCTGCGATGGCTGCTGATAACTGATCTAATCCTGCCTGGATATAGAGTTGCAGGTCGTCCGCATACAGATGATACGCAATATGAAGTCTTTTAGTGAGTAGATTTATAAAAATACAGAAAAGTTGGGGAGATAAAATACCGCCTTGTGGAACGCCAGCGTCGAGATTGCACTGACGACCACGAAGATAGGAGGAAATTCAAGTTAGTACTTCAGACGAAATCGGAAGTCCAGAGAGTGCTGCCAGTAGGATGTCATGATTGACATGATTAAATGCGTTAGAGAAGTCTACCAGCACTAAAATGGTAATCAAAGAGTTCTCAAAACCAGCTCTAATATCACCTGTTACTTTTAACAGAGCAGTTGTTGTGCTATGTCCAGGTCTGAATCCCGATTGAAGTGGGGAAAGCAAATTATTTCTGAACACAAACCCGGACAGCTGCTTATAGACACAAGCTTCGAGAACCTTTGATAGGAATGGAAGAATGGAGATAGGACGAAAATGTGAAGGATCAGTTGGATTGGGGATTTTGGAAGCGGGCGTACATATGCTTTTCGCCATAGATTAGGGAATTCTGAGGAAAAAAGAGAGAAATTTATAATGTGGGAGATGGCTGGCAGAAGTTCGTCTTGGATGGTCGTGATCATGCGACGACTAATGTCATCACAACCTACTGCTTTAGATACTATGGACTTGATGGTCTTGTCGATCTCGTCTAAAGCAACTGGAGAAAACTGAAAGGGGTCTAAATTAGGACGAGATAAACCGTTTAACTAATGGTCTCGAATTTTGTATGGTCATCTAGTGTAACTGTGGAGGAAAAATGGCGGTTTAAATCGTCAAGGCTGAGTAGTTCCAAAAGTTCTTGCGACTTTCCAACACTAATAGTTCCAAGGAATTTCCAAATATTAGGGGGGGACAGAGAAGCTACGTTTTCGAAAATATGGCGGCGTTTGGCATTACGTATCATCTGGTTACAGCGATTCCTGGCTGACTTAAAGCTATCCCAATTGGACATCGATCGGTTTCTTTTAAACTTCCTATATGCACAGTCCCTACGCCTCATCACTTCTCGAATTTCTGAAGTCAACCAAGGAGCTGGCGGATGTTTGAGCTTGACTTTCTTTAGAGGAGCGTGAGAATCGTACAGTTTTTTCAAGATGTCGTCGAAGATCACAACTTTCCTATCGATGTTAGGCGCATCGTACAATGGTTCCCAATCAATTTTAGACGCGTCGATTCTTAATTGTTCCATATCAACCTTCCCATAACAACGCTTAAAAATAATTCTTGGCGATGGTTTTGGCGGTTTAAGGTTATAGGTGATAAAGATTAGGTCATGGTGGGAAAAACCAGGAGCGGGATGTTGGCCATGGGTTTAAACTAAGGATGGATTGGAGGTAAGGATCAAATCAAGCCAGGTATAATCTCCGGTAATGTTATGATGAGTAGCGGAGAGTGGCAAAACATGAAGACTGACTGATTCTATTAAATGGGAGAGTTTTTGGGAACGAGGACAGGACGGGTTCAGAAGGTTAGTATTAAAATCGCCCATAATGACATGATGTGCATATTCCGAACTCAATGCTTCCAGGACAGGTTCTAACTCTGAAACATATTCAACAGACGGGGGGCAGTAAACTACTCCAAGAGCCAATTTAGCTCCCTTTACAAGGACCTCAATGAAAATGTACTCACCAGCAGAAGAACCGTCAGATGGAGAAGCGCCTATTATTTTATGTGACAGATCACTCCGTAGGTAGATGGCGACCCCTCCGCCTCGCCTACCGATCCGGTCATTTCGAATTAGGATGTAGCCAGGCAGAGCGTATGACGTTGAGAGAAGGTGAGGTTTAAACCAGCTCTCAGAAATCAGGATGGCATGAACGTTATTCCCAGAAAAAGTTTCGATCAAGTTACTAAAGTGACTAGGTACACTTTGTGCATTTATGTGACAGATGTTAAGGGCGCCACTACTTTGTGTTACATTGAAATTCTGGTGTAGGATTTCGCCGAGCGTGTAACTAATAAAGTCAGAGCTTTCATCATTAGACAATAAACTTGTTTCATTGGCAGAATAAAACGAATCACTATCGGACATAGATGTTATATAAAAACTATTATAGAGTAGAAGTTTATTTTCAAGACAAAGTTGTGACTTTTTGCCCATTAACCACTGAAGTTTTAGCAGTTGGAGGTCGAGTGCCTTTCTTTTTGTTTGGATGTGCTTTTTCTACGTCAGTCTACGGTCTAGATATACGCCCAGGTATCGAACATCATCGGATTGTGGGATTTTGATTCCATTTAGCTCAACTTCGGGACATGTTTCGTGTCGTAGGCTAAATGTAACATGGACCGATTTTGTTTCGTTAGCCTTTATTTTCCAATCTTTTAACCAGCGAGATAGTTCGTCTAAATTTTTTTGAAGTTTGGCAGAAGCTCCAGCAGCTTTACTGTCTGTTGCTACAATTGCGGTGTCGTCGGCGTATGTTCCCGTCAAGACGTGTTCTGTATGTGGTAAGTCTAATGTGTAGAGCAGATAGAGTGTTGGACCCATCACACTCCCTTGCGGTACACCTGCTTCTATTTTATGTAAATTGGAAAAGCCATTCCCATGTTTTATATAGAAGTGTCTTCCACTAAGATATGTTTTTATGAAAAGATAGTAATTGATGGGTAAATTCTTTTTGATTTTAAATAGCAGTCCATCATGCCAGACTCTATCAAATGCCTGAGAGATGTCTAGAAATGCGGCAGAGCACTAATTCTTTTCTTCAAATGTGTTGTTAAATTTCTCCACGATTCTAGGAACCTGTTCAATCGTGCCATGACCAGGCCTGAAGCCGAATTGGTGTTCAGGGATTAATTTAGCTTCTGAGATTTTTGAAGCCAGGCGATTTAGAAATAGGATTTCCAGTAAAGTTAAATAATAATATTATGTAGGTACTATTGCATAGATATAATATAGCACTGTCATGGTTTCATAGAATTCACATTCGGTAAAACTATCAACTGCTGCTGCTATCAGTGCTAAGCTCCTGCCCCCTAGTATCAAGATTCAAGCTGAACCTAGCAACATAATGTACGAATAAAAGATAGTAATAATTATATTTATTTACTATCTGCAGCTAATGTCAAAGTATTAGAATTTAATTGTTTAATATCCCTGGATTAAGATTAGGTGAGTATTCTGTATTAGCACAGTATAGCAATATTGAATATCCCTATAATATTAGTCTGGTATTTACGACTTTTGTATTAGGCATATCAATTATCATAGAAAGCGTAATAAATTTCGTCAGACATGAATATTATATTTTAGTTTGCCGCTTTTTGGGGTTCCGCATCTCAAAAAGTAACTTTTATTTACTTTTATATATCTTTTCGTCAGATCTTTTGTCCGTGTCTTTTAAAAGGCTCTTTATTTCGGTGTCTCTGGACGTCGAGTTAAAATACCAAAGTGAAAATTCGTATTAAATATTATCCGATTCCGTGCGGATGTCGCCGCGGATGCGGATTCCGGATTTAATGGAATGGGATGTAATTCAACAATATATTGTGTTTCAATACAAGACATAAGCGCCATATCATTTTGCAGAACGTATATTATTATGTGAAATAACTAATCTCATACAATATTTTTGCGAACGCAACGCCCGGCGCGTTGAGAGGTGCGCGATTTCTGCGGGACTGATTCAGCGCGCTTCGCGTATTTTCCCAAACGCTACCTATAATATAGCAAATTGGGGTTCAAATTTTTTTCGGTCTTAGAGCTTCCATTAATGCAAAAAAACTAAATTTTCAAATAGTTACCCACTTCATCCACTATCATGGCCTCAATTCAAGGGCATGCACCAACTTACTTTAACTACAACAATATATAACGGTAACGTTAACTTTATTTTTAAAATTTGTAGCTTTAATGTAATGTAACTTCTAAGTGACCACTTATTATAATAAATAGATATGAAATATGAATAATAATAATATGATAATTGAAAAATGATAAACTGAAATAAACTGAAGAAATTGTTAACAGTTAAGTAAAAATTAATTACTTAAGTGAAGTTTGTCAAAAAATCCATGGTATTTATAGATACAATAATTTACAAAATATTAACAAAAAATTCCACCGCCTACTTACCTTGGATAATATTTAATAGAGTATAGACTGATAAGAGTAGCGTAGCACACTACTATCTTATAGCAATCGTAATAAATTGATACTACCATGATCACGGAATATATAACACTACAGGAAAGGGCATAGCGATAAGTTTCATTAGAAACTGCTGTCGCCAAACTCACACAGTAACATTTTACGCACACAAAAAAATAACCAATCACAAAAAGAATTCAAAAAAATATATACAAAGTCGTAAAAAACACCATAAACCTTTTGAAATAAAGAAGAATTTAGCTTAAATTTAGCAATACCGGCTCTTGACTACCAAGTTCAGCTATTCAACGCTAGATGGCTCTTATTGGCTTAATATGATAAAAGACTTGAAGTTGGACGCAATTTTACACCTTAGGTCAACTGGCGTAAGGTTTTAATTCGTACTCGCGCACTTCCTTTTTTCTTGAATGTTCTATCATGACCTTGATTTGTGACGTCGCTAGCCGCTACTCAAAAAGGGATGGGATTGTCGATCGATTATGTCGATAAAATCAATCGAAAAAATAATAATTATGCTAAAGGTCTGTTAGTTAATTAGTTTTAATATACATTTATTGTTTGTGTTTTATAATATTTTGTTGTTTTTATGGTTTTTGTGTTTATATAGAAAACTAGCTGTCCCGGAAAATGTTGTTTTGCCTGTTTTTCCCTTACGGTCCGTCCGTAAAATTATTCGAGTTAAACTGTTTATTTTTGATACTTTTTAGTTTATGTTCATTTGTAGGGTTCCGGGCCCCAAGGGTTTTTACCCTTTAGGCACGGAACCCTCAAGAACCACTATAGCCAGACTTTCTTTTTAGGTTTTTTTCGCTCGTAATCAATAATAGTAACAGCTAGGCACTTGAAATTTTCATAAAATCCTTAATTACCTATATTAGTAAATATTTAAGGGGGCTCCCATACAAGTAACACACATTTTTGCCTAGTTTCGCTCTACACCGGTATGGAACCCTACGTGCGCGAGTCCGACTCGCACTTGGCCGATTTTTATTACCAAACAGTTTTTATTAAACGGTTTTATTTAGCTCACGCTGTTCGTTCGCGGGTCAAATTTAGTAATACCCATTTTCCGTCAACCGATTGATCTGAAATTTAGCACGTAACGCCTTTGATTCTAGCGACAATACAATTATATTTATGTTATATACGCCATATTATTGTGAATGCAAGATGGTCGCCACTACAAGATGGCGGACAACATAGTTTTTCTCAATCCCGTCAATATGGGTATCAAATTAAGGGGCTTGATAAGTAGAGTCACAGTAGAATACACTGCATCGTACAAAATCGAAATCCAAGATGGCCGCCTTTTAAAATAAGTCGGATAATTTAGTTTTTTTTCAATATGGGTATCAAATTAAAGGAATCGGTAAGTACAATACAGTGCACCATATAAAACCGACTTGACAGACAGACACACTTTCGCATTTTTATTATTATTTATGGATATATATAAGAAGTTTATAAAATAAAATCAAAATCAAAATATTTTTATTTCCAAATAGGTTAACAAAGTTAACACTTTTAGAACGTCGTGTCTATATGAGGCCTACCACCGGTTCGAGAACTAACCTGGCGAGAAGAACCGGCGTAAGAAACTCGCACGGGTCCACCTTTTACCAAAAAGGTGGAAAATAACAATGATAACTTAAGCTAATTTACACTAAGTATGTAAGTAAACTGTAAAGTGAGTAAGTAAAAATGTGGTACATTTGTATAGAAGCGACTTATGGTCTGTCAGCTTACGAGGGCACTGAAAATTTCGGGAATCAAGGAAGTGACACAATATTACTATTTAAAAATGTGTTTATTGCTTTTCGAAGTATTCTCCACGAAATTTGACACATTTTTCTATACGATGGAACCAATCATTGAAGCAACCATTCCATTCGGAAGTTGGGGTCTCCAAAATGGCCGTTTTGTAGGCGTCCACAGCTTCTTCAGGTGATGAAAATCTCTGATCACGCAATTTATTCTTTATTTTAGGGAAAGTATAGAAATCATTAGGGCTTAAGTTGGGGCTGTACGACGGAAGGTGGTCTAATAATTATATGTTTTCTTGCTCTAAAAACTCTTTTGTTCTGTGCGCGGTGTGAGAACTGTCATTGTCGTGATGGAGGATGATGCGGCGGTTGCAGTTGTCCTTACGGAGTTCAGAAACGACCTGTGGCAAACAAATGCTAGCATACCATTCTGCATTAACCGTTCTTTGTTCCTCAAGAGGAATAGTCGCAATATGGCCGGTTTTGGAGACAAACGTGGCCACCATTTTTTTTAAACACTTCGTGAACGAACAATTTTTGTTGGCTCTAACTCATTTTCGAACACCCAAACTCGTGACTGGTTTTTGGTTTCGGGTTCATACGCGTATATCCAGGATTCGTCACGCCAGGGTCCTGGTTCCGTACTGGGTCCTTGTTCCGAACTGGGTCCTGGTTCCTCTAGAATCCTTTTTTTTAAAGAGTTCGAAGTAACTGCATCCTGTAATATATAAATGGATGGATGTTTATTACTCTTTTACGATATTGAGGGTACTTTTACTGCGGCAAAATTTCACAATTTATTGTCCCCTAATTAGTAAATAAAATAAAACCATTTATTTCTAAGTAACTAGCCGTGCGAGAAGAACCGGTGTAAGAAATTCGCACGGGGTCACTTTTTATCAAAAAATGGAAAATTTATGACTTTTAAAATGTAAAATATATAATATATTTTTAATATAATATAATATTCCACGGGTAACACCGCGGGGCACAGCTAGGGAAAATTATTCAGTTAATCAACAACCAAAAATTATGTAGTGTGTGAATACTTACTTGATAAAACATAATTTTTTTCGTAGGAACTACATTGCGAGCTAAATATCTGTATCCTTTTTTTGTTATGAGGATTTCATTTTCTGCAAAATGATCCGAACAAATGCAGTTCGATTTCGTGGGCATCCAATTGACCCTTCCAGTCGCAGTAATCCACTTCTCTTTTACATGCGGATTTTTAGGAAAACTAAAACAAAATTATCAATAGGTTGTATAAATCAACTGGGTAAATAATTCAGTAATTGCCATTTAAGTGTCCACATTATAATAAGTGTACAATTATTAAATCGATATATCGATAATATCACAGTGTCACAACCCTAATGTTCCGATCGTGACGTCATTTCTAATTCTAGCGGACAAGGCGTCAGACAATTTTGGACTTTATTACAATGTACAAACGTAAGATTATTAATTTAACACTGATGGTTTAAATGGATGCAGATAATTCTAAAATATTTTTAATTAATAAAAAGTAAATAACGACTTACCGATGAAAAGAAACACCTGGTCGAAGTAATTTACTACTACCACTATTGTTTTTGCACTCAAGGATGGAACAACGAGTCATTATTGAGGGGTTTTTAACAGAACACGCATATCAGAATCACCGGCAGCGCACGTCACGAGACACCAACGACCGCGAAGCGAGTGAGCTAGGTTATGTCCCGCAGGACATAATTATGGCACGCGGGCCACGCCCACATGCCCTTTCCTGTAGTGTTATATATTCCGTGACCATGATAATACATAGCTGTAGGTGCTTTAATAAAAACCAGCCATGTGCGTGTCGGGCCACGCGCAATATAGGGTTCCGTAGTACCGCTAATTTTTTAAACATGTTGTATGGTCAATGAATGTACATTAATAAAGTATAACGTGTTTAACACTACTGACATCATCATCTCATTTACTTTCAAAGGAATTTTCAAACGAAAAGGGTAAAAACGGGACCCTATTACTAAGACTTCGATGTCTGTCTGTCTGTCTCCAGGCTGTATCTCAAGAACGGCTATAGCTAGAATAACTAGATTTCTGAAATTTTCGCAGGTTGTGTACCTATATCTGTTGCCGCTTTAACACCAAATACTAAAAACAAAATAAATTAAATATTTAAGGGGGGCTCCCATACAACAAACGTAATTTTTTGCTATTTTTTGTTCGATATTAATAATGGCAATAGGTAGGCACTTGAAATGTTCACAAAATACCTACTCAGTTGTATTTATAATTTAATAATTAATAATAATATTTCAATAAAATAAATACAGTGGGTGGCCATGTTAATATACTCAGTGTGAGATTTTTACATAGATTCGTATTGGTTGATTGTTTAGCCATTTTGTGTTTTTAGTTTTAGTTTTTTCTTTTATTTTTTGTTACTTTAGGCTGTCTTCTATATTTTGTGAGTCAGTAACATTTATTATTCAATAATAATCTTGTGATAATAACACTATTTAGTACGACAGTCACTTATGCCATATTTTCCTGTGTTAAGTGCGTGCAATAGGGAGTTAGACACAGACACTAAAAATGTTTTAGCGTGAAACCTGTTATTAAAACCAACACTTAAGTCTTATCTATTTTATTATAATGTATAAATAATAGGTATTAACAAATGATTCTAGTGTTTCTTGGTTATTTTTTGTGATAATGTAATTTTAAGTTAAAATAATGAAAGATGTAGCCATGGGAAAGAATTCAGACATTTCAGCTAGAAATAAATCTTAAATTTAGACACCTTCGAGTCATATCAATCATACCCGGAAAGAAATTGCGAGATTAGTAGGCGTTTCCCAGTCTACACTTTGAAATATAAAAAAGTGATGAACCAAAAAAAAATCTTTGTCCCCATAGCGAGTTGATAAATGTGGTAGAAAACGTCTTTCGACTGCTTTAACACGAGAGAAAACAAGGCGTTTTATTGTTGAGAACAGAAGAAAACCCCTGAAAGTCATAAAAGTTTTGTTAGATGATGCTGGCGTAGCTTTATCTAACAGAATGCTAAGGCGAAACTGAAGAAACTGAGTTTCAGTTGTTTCCGTCCTTCGAAAAACCTAAGTTTGCCCCAGATGCATGCATGCTACAATGTAAAAACACTGGTCTGAGGAATACTGAAAGGAGGAAAACAAGTTATTTTAATTTCATTTTTTTTAATTGTGAAGATAAAGGCGTTATCTTAATATGACCCAATTGATTCAGATCCTCCAGGACAATCCCTAGTTTGTTCACCGAAGGCGACATGAAATTTTTTATAAAAGCTGTGTTATTGAACGAGTGAAACCTCCTTCGTCGGTTACGACATGGGGCGAGATTAGCTCAAACGGGAATGGTCGACTACACGTGGTTGAAGGAACTATGCTTAAGACCAATATCTGCTAGTTTTACAAAGTCATCTCCATCCCCAGATGGCTGAATAGCAGCCAGACGGGATCTGCATATGTATGCAGGACTCTGCGCCTTACCATAAGGCTAAAAAAATATTAACTTTTTTAAAGATAAAATTTTTTCCTCATACGAGCACAAACTCCAACGTCCATACAGACACACATCGCAAAAACCCCAACGTCCATACAGACACACATCACACCAACCCACAGGCCAGGAGAAATACACGCGCCAACACAATCACAGGCGCACACAGAAATGCAACGGGCAGTTTCAACCGCAACTGTAACACAGCCGACCCTAGAACAAACCCAACAATTACTAGCCCGCGGACAAAACGGGGAACCGAAAATTAAATTAAGGCCGATCCCTCTCTTTACGTCAAATCCAACGGAAACATTGGGTATAACATACAGCCGTCTTAGCACTCCCAACCACGTCAACATCTCACCGGGACTAGCAGCAATTCTAAACGGGAGTACATCAAAAACGAACATGAAAATGAGCAAATATTTAGCTCTCCCAAGATCTAACTTCGCTGGCCAACCATGCAGAATACTGCAATCAGACACCAAAACAATAATAGTATTCGAATGGGACGCGCAAACAGCATTTGAACGGGCATGTTCGTCTTTGAAGGAGTTGGGAGCAATGGGGATAAGACACAGTACCACCCCACGCATAATCAGTGTAGACGCCATGTCACTGGGACAGGACAAAGGCAGGGCTGCAAATTACTATGGAATAGTAAAAGCCTCAGAACATCATGAGATAATCGTCTACGAGAACAGAGGGGATGACCTAAGCTTCCTCAAAAAGAATCGTGAGGATCAGCCAGCAGCGTCCCAACCCAGCAACGAGGCGAACTCATCCTCCGCAAGTGAACGACTCCAAGCATCACGGGAGAACAAAAAAGAGGATGAGAAAGAGAGGGATAAAAATGAAATTAAGAAGTCTCCAAACTCAATGGCCAAATTAAAAGTGTTTGTGGGCTCCATCAAAAAAGTACTTCATCGTGAAAAAATTGACATGATCGAGAATAAAAACAACCTTTCTCGGATCAAGGCTTCATCACAAACAAATCGGCAGGCTTTAGCAATGGAGGCTTTTTTGAGGGAATCATCTACACAAAAACCAGCAAATAAAAACAAAAGATATAGGGCCGATCTCGGGCAAGTGCTCCCGCCAAAACTCAGACTGGCCCAGAGCCCCGAAGATCACATAATAAATGCCTTCCTCGAGTTCCAGGCGATAATAAGAGCAAATAAAACCATAAAGCTCTTGACCTGCAATAAGATCATGCAGGCCTATCAGCGAAAAAATCAAAAGCTGTTAGAAGTGAGACTCGAGGATGCAAAGGCTGCCATATACGACAATGTCACTTCCACAATAATTGCCGGGGCGATGACAGGGCAGTATATGGCGGCACTAAGCGCCGATTGTGGGTTCGTGGTTCTGGACGAGGATGAGACAAAACGCACGGGAACACTCAAATTTATAACAACATCTGAGGATCCAATAGTGGTAATAGCGGAATGTACCAGAATAATGCTGGAAGACAGGATACTAGAAATGGCAGAAGTCCTATCTGGGGACCCTGAATCCAGCATGAACTGGGACATATTCGCGAAACCCATCAACTACTCGTGGGTCAATGGGGTTCCTGGATGTGGGAAGACAACTTGGATCATTAATAACTTCAATGAGGAAACAGACGTTATAATAACAACGACGATCGAAGCAGCCGAGGATCTAAAGCAAAGGCTATCGCTACGAACTGGCAACAAAGTTAAAGATAAAGTTCGTACCATGGCCTCTTTGCTGGTAAATGGGACAAAAGGAGCATACAAAAGGTTAATAGTTGACGAGGCCCTCATGAACCATTTCGGCTCAATCGTCATGGCGAATCAGTTAACAGGCGCCAACGATGTCATCCTCATTGGAGATATTAACCAACTTCCGTTTATAGAGCGTGAAAACCTCTTTAAACTTAATTACACTCGTCCAAACCTGGTAACCAGCATCACCCAGGAGTTGTCTTGCACTCACTGGAGCCTTATAGATGTGGCATACGCCCTAAGCATGGTCTATAATAACATCTATTCATCGAAGGAAATTGTGCGGTCCCTAGAGCTAATGAAGTATACAGGAGCGAGAATACCAAAAAACGATCTAAATACCCTGTATCTTGTCCACACACAGGAAGAGAAAGCAGCCCTCACTAGTACAGGCTATGGATCGGGAACGGACTCTCGCGTCCTTACAATCCATGAAGCTCAGGTATTAACGAGTCCTTCGGTGATCATCATACAGACCAAGTCCCAAAAGCTGGCAATCCATGACAGCGTTCCTCATGCAGTCGTAGCTATATCCCGGCACACTAACACCTGTGTCTATTACACTGACACTGATGGAGACGCTGTGGCAAGCTTCATAAAAAGAACCACGGAGGTGTCAACCGAACACATAAAAGATTACAACATAAAAATGGCTATAAAAGACAGGAACGATAAAGTCCTAAGCCACATAGCGGGTCGTGACCTGTGATTCTCAGAGATCGGCAAAAATAAAATACCAATTAATAAAACGTGAACCTTATAACACTAACTTAGTCCTAAATAGATTGTTAAAACCTAACCTGGCGATTCCACTGGCTGGCATCTGGTAGATTCGACACAGAACGATATCCTTTTAACACCCTAGAAACTCCACCCAGCTTGAGTGACCCCTCTCCACTGGAAGCTAATGTCACAACATCTAAAGGCAAAGGGCGGAGCAGCATAAAATCTAAGGAAATCGAAAAATGTAGGATCTACCGGCCGCCACACTGGGACCACACCGTTCAAAACATTAATATTATAATTATGTAATTTTTTATATTTATTTATTATATGTATATATCATATTATATATAATCTACTCTATTATATATATAAAAAAAGTCCATGGCGTGATGGACTGCAATTAATTAAAATTAATAACATTAAGTATATCAAATATCCTTGGTGCGAAAAATCTAAATAATAAAATAGCAAAAAAAGGATATGGGCGAACAGACCATAGACGGCCCCAATTTTATAATAAAAAAATAAAAAAAAAAAACAAAAAAAACTAGATCAAAATCGGTCCACCCGTTTCGTTGCTACGATGCCACAGACAGACACACAGACAGACAGACAGACACGTCCAACTTATAACACCCCTCTTTTTTGTCGGGGGTTAAAAATCACCCCCGTTTGATGTGTGGGATGGTGTAGGGAAGGTACCATAAAAAATATTTTTTAAAGATTTCATGTACCATTTTGTCGGCATCATTAATGTGCATTCATGCCACATTACAGCTTTGTAGATCCTATAGTCTCTGAGCAAAACGGACAGACAGACAGACAGACAGACAGACGGAGACACAGACGGACGGACAGTCCGAATCTATAAAGGTTCTTTGTTGACTACGGAACCCTAAAAAGATTCGTGTGTTTGTTTGTATAACTATTAGCAACCTTAGGGTCAATTCATACCGCAACGCGACGCGTAGATGCATTTCTAAAGTACTGAATTGACAGATTTCAATTGCGTGAGAGTGAGACGTCTTGAAAATCTGTCAAAACCATACAAATTTAGAAAATTAGAAATGCATCTACGCGTCGCGTTGCGGTCTGAATTGACCCTTAAGGTACAAGTTGGAAGTTGCAACTTGCAGCAGACGATATTGTGTGGTCGCGAGTCGCGACACTGTTGGTATGAATATTTAGTGTCGCTAGCTTCGTCTCGCTAGCTGCGGAGGGTATTTCAGAGAAATACATACATGATACAAACCAGTAGAATCGCTGCGATACATCGTCTGCGGTTGCTTCATGTCGCCCACAACCAACGCGCACCTTTAGGCTCCGAAACTACAACCGTCTGTGATAACATATGGTCCTGATAAAGAGCGGTATTAAGAAAAGAACATATTTTAAGCTATTTTATCTTCAGTATATAATCTTCAGTATATAATAATAATAATAATAATAATAATAATTTATTATCAGCATTTAAAATGTACGGTTGTTCCTATATTACCTGCACGAATAAGGTGTCACAGAGTTTACTGTCACCAGTGAGTACTGGTTGGTACTACTAAGTACTAATATAATATTCTGTGGTACTGGTGACATGCCCCGTGTATTATTTTCCTCTATGCAGTAAACTCTATGGCACTACCGGCCTCTGTCTAATAAGTTAAGGGGGAGGGGGCGATTTCCGGTTACATCCAAATGTGCACGAATACTTTTCCAGTCTTTCGTTGCCGCCTGACTAACGGATCAAATCTATGCGTCGGTGGTACTCTGGATCTTGGTGAAGTAACCGTGACGGTGACCCCGGGCAACGCTCGCTTGAAACATCTAGCGCAGTGGTTCTTAACCTTTTAGTAACGAGGGACCATTTTACCAAATGTTTGTCTAGCCGGGGAGCACCCAGTTGGTTTACCTAAACTAAGGGTTTTTTGATAAAGAAAACAAGGACAACTTTATATTTAGCACTGATTTTTTTTTATTTGGCAAAAATCTAAAAGTTACGTAGTCCATATTCTTTACTAACTTCTGAATTCTCACATGTTATTAGGATGGCTTCGCGGACCACTTGGGATGCTTCCAGGGACCACCAGTGGTCCGCCGACCACCGGGCTAAGAACCACTGATGTAGCGGATGTGGCAAGCGGATCGACTGGCGGACTGGCTGACCACGGACCTAACTGTTACGTCGCCGTCGGTCGCGGGAGGGAGCGGGCTTGGCTTACCCTGTAGGGGCTGGGCTGTGTAAACAGTCAAGTCTCGATGGGCAGTCTTGTGCGTCTTCTCCCCCGAACGACGGCGATAAGCTGTTGTCAGATTCGAGATCAGTCGGTCTGGGTTGGGTTGAGGTCTGGTCTGTGTCAGGGCTCTAATGCCCTGACCCAGACCAGTACTCAACTCGACAACAAAATCCAATCGGTGCTATCCGTGCTGAAGGGCCTGCGTGGCTGGGGGAAATCAGCCGTGAACGGAGGACCCTCGATACCATTTCACTTTTGTATGGGCAAGCGCCTCATGAGTGCCCGTGACCCATCATCATGACACGAGTTTCCCTAATACAAAAGTGAAAAAAACATTAGCTTGCTACATTCACAGAGACTAGAGAGCTCTATACGAGGGACACATACACACCCTAAATTACTCTAAACTCTAAAGTCTAAAGTATAATCACTTAGTTATGTTACACGAGCTTTTGCCCGTGGCTTCGCTCGCGTTAAGAAGTATTATTATATACAAATTTTCATCCCCTATTTTAACCCCTTGGGGTTGGAATTTATCAAAATCTTTTCTAAGCGTATGCCTACGTCATAACATCTACCCGCATGCAAAATTTCAGGACGATCCGTCCGGTGGTTTGGGCTGTGCGTTGATAGAACATCTGTCAGTCAGACACCTTTGAGTTATATATATATATATATATATATATATATATATATATATATATATATATATATATATATATATATATATGTCGCAGGGAAAAGAGGATATCAGGGATTTCACGATATCCCTAGGGATATCACGAACCCCCGGAAGATGCCGAATATTCTTATTTGTTACATCTTCTTACTAAAAATATCTAGTGATATGTCATTTCACTAAAAACGCGGATACCGCCGAATAAAAATCGAGCCACTCATTTCTCTCGCTTGCTCTAGTATACACACGGGTACTTTGATAGGATCATCTAAAATCTGAATCTGACATGTAAGATGTTAGATGATCCATGCGTCGGATGGGCATGTAAAAAGTCGGTCCTGCGCCTGATCTCTCGCCGGTCGTATCAGTCTTCCGTCCCACCGGGTTATGCGAGTAAAGGAATATAGAGATTGCTCTTGAGTACTACGCACACACTTGGGCACTATAAAATTACTCTTGGCCTGGTTTCAATGAAACCGGCCACCGTCACCAAAATCAGAGTGGGAGTTATTATTATTATTATCATCACACGTGTATTGCAACTATATAGTCTGTTCGCAACTAGTTGGCCGCTCTCCCCATATACTCACATACCGGCAGAGCGGCCAACTAGTTGCGCACAGACTATAGCAGATCTGAGAGGGCATTACCATATCTCTGAATCATACAGTTGAAACCAGCTGAGGGTTCTTCATCAGATATTTCAGACCTTTGATTTTTGACGTCAAACGAAGCGGCCGACCACGTTGAATATTTTATGTAAAGGTGGCATGTCGATCTCTAGTTTGGTTAGGCTCTTGTAAAGGTACTACAGGTACTCCAGCTCTTCGATTATCCTAGTTTTTACGGTTCCGTACCCAAAGGGTTAGTCTGTCTGTCTGTCTCCAGGCTAGACGAGCCGCGCCAGCTCGAGCGACGCATTTGTTTCAGTCCCACTAGTGCCCGTGTCACGTGTGGGAACTAGAGCGAGCGAGAGAAATGAGTGGCTAAATTTTTATTCGGCGGTATCCGCGTTTCTGATATTTCACTAGATTTAGTTTAGTGAAATGACATATCACTAGATATTTTTAGTAAGAAGACATAACAAACAAGAATATTCGGCATCTTCCGGGAGTTCGTGATATCCCTAGGGATATCGTGAAATCCGTGATATCCCTAGGGATATCGTGAAATCCCTGATATCCTCTTTTCCCTGCGACATATAGATGTTTTAGATGTGGGCAGATTCTAAGACCCACTGATCGAGTACACAATATTTTAAATTCAAGGTTCAGCAATTTCTTTAAAGATTGAATTTCATACTACGAGTAGCTGATCCTGCGAAAGTTTTTTTGTAATATTCTTTAGAATCTCAAAATATTTCATTTAAATATTATTATTATTATTATTAGTTTTCTTTCAATCATATTGTTAACACTTATAAAATATCTAGTAAGTATTTAAAACTGTTTAATTATTATTTTTTATCTTCATTGATCCGGGCCGGGTTAGGTAATAAATCTTAAAACACTCTATTATTTAAATGTATTTTTTTATTTACATTCCATCTTAAATGTTAGATAATAAACTTTATCTTAAAATAATCTTTACACATTTTTACAGCGATGAATATTTGACTTTGAAGTTGTTGCGTAGTTAAAATTATGAGATGTATGGGATTTGGCAAAATGTGCACCGCAAGAGCCATATCTGCAGCCTGCAGCCATTACGTGATGAGTTTTCTATGTCATATCTGAGGTCATAATATCCCATGCATTTTAACAGGAAAAATCTTTAAACACTTCAAACATTATCCACTCAACATGCCTTTCCCATACAAAAGTGCTGACAGATGGCTGACCGCTGATTTTTTTAATGGTTGCTTATTTTCATAAGTTTTATTCACGAATCACGCCTAGCACTGACCTCCATTATGCAAGTACGCTGGACCAATGATTCCCAGATGTATTTTGTGCCTATTTGAAGCGGAATCAGCTCCCCCATTATTCGGGAAGAGAACTAAATCTGACGTAACTTGCAAATGGCCGCTCAATCGCTATTGGTTGTATGGAAACCACAGATAATAGTAATATATCTCAATGGTAGAAACTAGTATAAAGTATAATTTACACAGAGCCAGTACTGGCTGCCAATAAGACTGGCAGCGGCCAGTATTGGCTTGGCATATGCCTGGCTTGAAAAACTGTTCACACGCGGCATATGCCAAGCCAATACTGGCTGCCAGTCTTATTGGCAGCCAGTACTGGCTCTGTGTAAATTATACTTTAGTTCCAAGTACTCCCTCTACCTGCTATCAGCGCCAATATGGCGACATCCAAACATCATTTTTACGTCAAATTTAGTTCCTATCCCTAATATCGGGGGAGTTGATTCCGTTTCAAATAGGCACAAAAAATAGCTGTAATTTCAAAGGGTATCATTGGTCCAGCGTACTTGTATAATAGAGGTCAGTGACGCCTAGCCTTAACGATTAGATTTAGATTTAAAAATTCTTCTTACTTCGCTGTAGAACAAATTAATGCAATTTCGAATTTGAACCGAATGCAAAATGGGTTACTGTGGTCTGTGATTGTCCTTCATGATTCATGGCTCACGGTGTAAAGGGCGTGTTACATAATATTATAATGGTTGTACTGGCCTACTGTCTGTCCATGGTTCTGACCATGGTCTTCAGCTTGGTCCTGTCGACCTTAGAGGAGGAGGTGAGGGGGAACTCCTGCAGGAACACCACACCTCCTCTCAGCCGCTTGATGTCTGACAGCTCCTCTGAAACAACAATTTCATGTAAGTCATTTTTTATGGTAGGAAGCTTTGTAGGAAGCACATCGTAGCGTTCTATCAGCGACATGCTCCGTCAGCGGCCGTGTCATGCCCCTGCAGCCCTGCTCAGTGCTCACACCTAGGCGCGAATTATTTGCCACGCGACCGAAGGGCCCGGCCGCTTCACCACGAGGTAGCACTGTGTGTAAATAGCGGCCGGGCTGGTCGATCATACGGACGCATATAAATCGAGCCTGCAGTACCCCATTAGCCAGTGCCTTGCTTGCATCCTTCTCATCTACCTTTAACCATGGAAACGCACCGTAGCGAGACGCTCTGTCAGCGACTCTCAAGCCCCTGCTCCACCTTAATACTACGTCATTATAACCAGAGACTCGTTTGTATACTCCTACCTTTAACCATGTCCTTGATCTCCTGCGCGGTGACGTGACAGCCGTCCTGCAGGATGATGCAGGCGACGGGGATGTCGCCCTCCTCGGCGTCGGGGATGCCCGTCACCGCCACGTCCAGCACGCCCGGGTGCTTGATTATCACCTTCTCTATCTCCACCGGGGAGATCTGCGAGACAGAGACAGTCGTTAGTCAATAAGAGTCTGTTTCACCACTTGCCGATAAGTGCCGGATAGGCTATCCACGACGTATCTGACAGAGTATGGAGTATCTGTCAGATAAGTTGCGGATAGCCTATCGGGCACTTATCAGGATTTAGGAAGTGGTGAAACAAGCCATGAGGACCGTTTCCATCGCAGTAGGTATTATGACAATCATTTAGAAACCTCCAAACAAAAATAAACTTTGAACACGAAATACTCTACTCACGAGCAGTAAAGTCAGACAACCGCTTAATGAGTGTTTAAACTTGGACCTCGCCAAAAATTCGATAAGGTGCATTTTCATCGGAGAAAGGAGTAAACCAACAAAATCGCTTCATTTGCCTGACCTCGCAGAGCGCAATGACTTCATTGAATCTCAAGAGTACAAAACTCTGATGGAAACGCAGCCTTAACAGAACGACTTTCGCGTATTCATGCCACGGCACAAATCTCCCAAATTGATCACATCAAACGAGTGATATTTGGAAATATGGGAGTGCTAAAGCCACAAAGAAAGATCTTTGAAACCGAGCGTAGTCAGACCGACGTCTAGGAGATTGGTATTGGTGAAGTGGCTGCACTAAGAAAACTTTGCTAGCACCATGCAGGATTTTAGCGTCAGTTGGTCTGCTACAGACGTTAAGCTCTCACCTGGTGGTTCCTGTACTTGAGCAGCAGCTTGAGTCTGTCGACGAAGTAGTAGCGGTAGTCGGCGTCGCGGTGGAAGATGTCGCCCGTCTTCAGCCACCCGTCTGGTGTGAGCGCCGACGCGTTCGCCGAGGGGTTGTTGTAGTAGCCCTTTAACAGGTAATTATTATGTCAATCCCTTACTACAGGATGTGTATTTTTAAATTTACATACAAATTAAGCCTGGGGAAGTGGGAACACCCTAAATTGACTGTCTGCCGTCGAAAGTTTTTTGAGACGAAAGAAGAAAGAAGAGAGAGAGCGTTACGAAGTTTATGGTATTACCATTTTAGTTAGTTTAACTTGTTTACCTTAAATACAGTGGGACCCTTCACCCACAGCTCTCCAGGTACTTCGGGCTCCGTGATGTCCTTGCCAGATTCTGGGTCCACAAGCTGGTACAAAATATTACTTAAATTTTATGTTTAGTTCTCTACTTTTTTCTATATTCTATACTCAAATCTGAGTACTTTACACTCCAAACTCAAGTCAACTTCTTTTTCCATATACTCTTACAGCTTACTACATTTCGTTTGCGTTGGAGACTGGAGTCGACTTCGAGACTACAATAGAATTAGACAAGTACAAAAAATGGTACCACGCTCACCCTGTACTTGAGATGTCCAATTTCCCGGCCGGACGACTTGCCCGTGGGATCCTCGCCTGAGAATATCATGCCGGCGCACTCCGTCATGCCGAACGGCGCGTAAAATCGCGCATTCGGAGCCGCTTTCTGTAATAAAAAAAGCATTTAATTTAGTGCTTTTCCAATTGCGACACAGTATCGCACAATGCCGAAATGGAACGTGAATTATTTTCTTTGAAAGTGTTCATAGGGGTGTTTGAAATTCTATTTGCCCCCAGGTGCCGCTATGTAGCCTTCGGGATGTCTTTGCCTTCGGGTCTATCATGTCAAACTGCTGTCAAAAGTCACGATATAGATGTCATGTGTCATGATATTGCTGTCATGTGTCACAATAGACCCAAAACTATAAAAAGCTACATAACGTCACCTGGTAAATAGAATTTCAAACACCTTCATTGTTCGAGGCTTTGCTGTAGTAGAAACATTCAAAGTTGAGCATTATGCCGCAAAATGCGCTCTAGAGCGCATTCTGCGCGCTTCTGCTCTTGAAGAAAAAAAAACAAAGCACACTAATTAATAATAAATATGTATGCATATCCACATGAGATAATGTTCTTAAAAGTTGAGTCAAGTTATACCTTAGCGACGGCAAGGAGCTCGGCGGAGACGGCGCTGCCGCCGATGAAGACGGTGCGCAGGCTGGTGAAGTCGCACCGCTCGCTCTGGCCCGGCCTCAGGAGCGTCGTCAGGAACGTCGGACTCGATATCGTGAACGTTGGCTGGGAATGGAATGTAACTTTGAGTTCTTAGTTGATCGAGTTAAACACGTTATTTTGGTCTGTTTAATAATGACACCATGAACATGTACGCCGACAGACACTGTACGGGCGACATGCACAGCGCCAGGCCAGCTGCGTGGGAGTCGGGAAGGTGTCGACACTGAGCTGCCTACCAGGTGACGCCCGTGACACTCACCCTGTATTTGTTGATAAGCTCGTACATGTGCTCGGGGGTGATGGGCTGCGATGTGTAGACGACGGGGAAGTGCGTCAGCACCGACGACACCATGAACATGTGCGCCGACAGCCACTGTATGGGTGACATGCACAGCGCCAGCTGCATGGGAGTGGGGAAAGTGTCGAATACTGAGCTGGAGTTGAAGAAAAATTTTTGTAAAAATTACAAAATAGTAATGAATACGAACGCAAGTATGCAGAAAGCTAGTGGACGAATTTAAATCCTTCGTTCGGTGTTGTAAAACACTCATTGAGCTCGTTTTGTGGTTGATTTCATAAAAAATATTATGGGACCAAATTATCCACTGTTGATTTTTATCCCCTTACCACATAATAGGGCCCTGATAGACGACCATGATCGCGAAACTGTTTAAAACCGCCTATCTATCCTGGGCTAACGAGTAGAGTCAAGAAATGACTTACAATATGAGAGGGAAGGCGATCATCATCTGTTTGTGTGTGACCGGGGTGATCTTGGGCAGGCCGGTGGTGCCGCTCGTGGACACTATGATACTGTTCACTTCCGATGGGTCGAAGTCGTTTGGCCTAAAGACATCGATGAATTTTACTATAGGACATATCCTGGATCCAAAAACGATGAACAGAACTACTCGGTCTTTAGTGATGAGCAAAGCAAGACCAAGACCAAGACTCGACCAGTCTTGGTCTTGGTCTTGTTCTTGCTTGTGCAGTCTTGGTCTTGGTCTTGCTTAAATCTGTCTGGTCTTGGTCTTGGTCTTGGTCTTGCACGCCTAGTCTTGGTCTTGGTCTTGCAAAAAGCAAGACTCTTGCAAACATTTTTCAAAACTTTTTGTAAACGTTTTCATTTTCTCAAAAAAACAAAAATAAAAAATTTGAAAAATAAGAACTTATTCTGGGATTTCTTCTTGAATCTAGATTATTTTTAGGGTTCCGTAGCCAAATGGCAAAAACGGAACCCTTATAGATTCGTCATACAGTCTGTCTGTCTGTCTGTCTGTCCGTCCGTATATTACAGCCACTTTTCTCCGAAACTATATACTTAGAGCTATACAATTGAAACTTGGTAAGTAGGTGTATTCTGTGAACCACAATAATACTTATTTTGATACAAAAATAGAAAATATATGAGAGAGACTCTTCCAAAGTGGTAAAATCTTTGTTCTCTCCCCTTTAACTTCTAAAGTATGATAAGATAAGGCGTGATAAGTCTAAAAAAATATATTATGATTGTACATTACTATAGAAACTACCAAGAAAAAATTGGTTTGAACGAGAACTAGCAAGTAGTTTTTGTATACGTTATAAATGGTATACCTTAATTTCATTAATTCAACAGAAATCGGCCAAACACGAGTTGTACTTGCGCACGAAGGGGAACCCTTCGTGCGCAAGTACAACTCGTGTACCACTACAGAGCAAAAATAGACTAAAAATTGTATTTTTTGTATGGGAGCCTCCCTTAATTATTTAATTTATTTTAATTTTATTATTAATTATTAAAGCACAAATACAATTAAGTATTTTGTGAACATTTCAATTGCCTATGTGTTGCCGATATTGATGAAGAGCAAAAAATAGCAAAAATATCACGTTTGTTGTATAGGCGCCCCCTTAAGTATTTAATTTATTTTGCTTTTAGTATTTGTTGTTACAGCGGCAACAGACATACATAATCTGTGAAAATTTCAGAAGTCTAGCTATAGCGGTTCTTGCGTTATAGCCTGGTGACAGACAGACGGACAGACGGACAGACATCGAAGTCTTAGTAATAGGGTCCCGTTTTTACCCTTTGGGTACGGAACTCTAAAAATATTTTAATTTCATGAAATAAACCTTTTTGGCTGCTGCGGAACCCTTCATGGGCGAGTCCAACTCGCACTTGACCGGATTTTCGGATTCTCTCTCGGTTGAAAGATCTTACTTTTCGGCCGCCATGTATAATGTATATGTAATATGACGTATTCCCAAATTTTTAGTTTGAATGCATGGTTACATAATCAAAAGGGTAAAAAAGGGGCCCAATTACATACTTACACATCGCTGCCTGTTCGTCTGCCTGTTTCCAGGCTGTATAAGAACTTGAAACTCATGATAAGTAGATAATGTTAATAATATTTTTAATAGTTATAAATATTTTATCTCATATTATAGTCACTGCGACTAATTAATTTTTTTTAGCAAGAGTCTTGCATTAAGCAAGACTCTTGCATAGTCGGTCTTGGTCTCGGTCTTGTTCTTGCACACCTAGTCTTGGTCTTGGTCTTGCTAGTCTTAGGGTAGTCTTGGTCTTGGTCTTGGTCTTGCAATTTTTGCAAGACCAAGACCAAGACTGCAAGACCAAGACTAATTTTGCTCATCACTATCGGTCTTTAAAGGTACACAAATAAAATTTTCGTCATACCTTCAAAAGCTACAAGCAGATTCCTATGTCGCTTAAATATTAATCATCGTCATTATCATCATCACCATCTCCATACAGCAATCCAACACTATTATAATGGCTCATCATAGAGTAGGTACTTACTAATAAGTCTTAGTTATAGTTTTTAACAAATAAACAGAGAACAAATTATGGCCACTGCCATCATCTTCTTTAGATTTGCTGTGTTACTATCTATACTATTAATATTCGTCGAGGGAAGATTTTCATACTCACGTGAATTTGTCCGCAGGTGTATTGTCCGAGTATTTGTCAAGGAACTGTTGGTAGTTCAAGTACTGTGTGTTCTCGGATTTGTCAAAAGTGACAATAAGTGCTTTTATGTTCAGACCCTCGATGGCTTTTTGGACGTTGTTTACGTTGGCACTAGGACAGAAAACCACCTTCGGCGGGCACTGCTGGAACAAACCGCTGAATTCGCCTATAATATAATAAGAGCTATGATAAAATTGATGTGATATTAATTGATATTGCTATTTAATACGAATTTATTTTTAAAATTCTGAGGAGAGGGATTAATTCCCTTTTTCAATTTTCAATTGAGATTTCTCATAGATCCTTATATCTGGTAGTTAGTATTTCACGTTGTTTACAAAATGACGAAGGTCTGACTGCCAAGGGACTCTTGCACTAATAGATCAAATCTCTACCATACAATTTCCCTGATTGTAAAAAAATGTACTCACTAATACTGTATCTGTTATCAAAGCCGGCTACCGTCACTCCGAGGTATGTGCCCGCCTGCAGCGTGATGGGCAGGTCCAGGCAGTTCGGGCCCATCACAGCTATGACGTCATTTACCTTGAGACCAAGGTTCTTCAGCGCTGTGGCGCACTTTATGGAGCGCTCCATGCCGTCTTTGTATGTGTGAGTCTCGCCGGTAGCGCCATCTATCTGAAAAGATAGTGCTCGGTGTATAAAAAAAAGGTTTTATAAAATCAGAGAATCAGAGACAGTGTTACAGTCTTTTACCTGTCCGATATTTGATTTGTCAGTAAAGCCAGAGACCAAATAAAGCCAAAACGCCACCAGTTCTGTTGGTGAGTGATGATTGATGATGATAATACTATATTATTATAGTCTATTTCTTCTACAATCTTGTCGTTTTACCTTTGTCAATGAGGGATGTTTGGCGCTTTGTAGTCATAGGGTCCATCGTGTTAATAGTCGTGTTAAACAGCTGTTATATGTCACAAAATAGCTTCCACAATACATGTGACATGTCACGATATGGCTGTCTGACACGACATTTGACACGAAAGATTGCCAGGAACTAATAGTAAACTAGTTGTAATAATACCTGTAACACAAAGTCCGGTGCATCCTTCAGGTTCTGCAGCAGCATCTTGCCGACGTGGTGCCTGTCGGTGGGTATCCCGGTCTGCGCCACCACCCGCGCCGCCACCTCCTCTATGAACCACGTGATCGCGTGCGATAGGACTCCCGACATTGTGCTGAAATTGTTTAAATATGTACTATCGGAGAAGTTGATTCCAACACTCAGTCATTGTTGGTCCCTAACTCCAACAAATTCTACATAATATTTGGTACAACTAATATATCGATGGCCCCGACGAATAAACGTGCAAGAGCTCTTACCCAAAAAAAAAATTTTTTTATTTTTCGTTTGCATGGACACCTATACACCTAATACACCTATGTAATTTTTTTTGAATTTTTTTGAATTACAATAACGATTTTATAGCAATGTAAATCTTTATTGTACGAAAAAGATAATAACATAATATATCACATTAATAATAAAACATGCGCTTATTGCAGATTATTTCTTTATTTGAGTTCACCAGAATAAACGTGTTAAAACATCAACTCTTTTCTTTTGGGTTATAACTCTTGCACGATTATTCGTGTAAAAATGCAAGCGACTTCTACCACTAATCTCCAATTAATAAACCTCATTGTAGATGGCGAAACTTTGAATACATTAATCACACCTATTCTATTATCTTTTACTATCTTCTCTTGTCTTTTCTGCTTTTGTAAAGGTTATTCGAAGAGCTATTGTAAAGTTTATCACAAGAGCTGCTAGTTAGTTGCCGGTCTTTTTAAGAGGGAATACGCTCTTTCCTTGAAGGTTTGCAGATCGTATAGGTCCGGAGATACTGCTGGTGACAGTTCATTCCAAATTTTACAGTGCGCGGCAGAAAGTTACGCAAAAAAAGGACGGTGGAAGACTGCTACTCGTCAAGGTTATGAGGATGGTTATGAAGATATTTTTAACGTGAACGATGGCGAAAAGTTGCAGGAGGTATGCTTCCGAACAGTTCCTCAGAGCACTCCCCGAGATACAACCGATTGAGGATGCAGAGTGAAGCTATTTACATCTCGGCGTAATTCTAAGGGGTCCAACCTGTTTGAAATACTATGGCAGTCAACAATTCGAGCGGCCCTTCGTTGGATTTGTTGGTATTTTGAGGTCCCTGCCTAGATATGAGAACAGTATTCCATAATATGAGGCCGAACCTGCACCTTGCAGATTTGCAGGCATTGGTCCAGACTGAAATACTGTCTCGTCCTGTTAAGAACAGAATCAGAAAAGTATCGTCTACCCCATTCAGAGACTTTCTCCTGTGAATGCCCTATTTTAGACATAAGTTCCTTTCGACTCTCGATGCCGGTAGATAGAGCATTAGCTGTACTATCATCCGCATAGCAATAAATGCCATTGGAATGTAACATGTCATTGATTTGCCAAAAAACTTGTGACCTATTTGCATAAATTCTCGGGAAGCCCATATTATGATAGAATCTTTGATAGTAGCGCTTTGAGCCAAACCCGATCAAAGGCCTTCGCAATGTCCAAACTAACAGCCAATGCCTCTCCTCTCCACACAATCACCTGAGCCCAACGCTGAGTTTGGTACGCCAAGAGATAACCAGCCAAATGACCCATACTGTTTGTCGTGTTTGTCGCTTTGTAATGTCTGGGCGCCCAAGTATCGAAAGAGCTGATAATGGATTCCATTATCTTCGAAATGACGGAAGTTTTAGCAATTGGTCTGTAGTTGGAAGGATTTGAGCGGTCACATTTTTTTGGGGATCGAGTACACTAAGGCTATCTTCTAAGAAGCCGGGATAATGCCAGAAGAGTAGGAGAACCAAAAACGACGCGTTAAGACCGGAGCTAACTCTGGAGCACAATTTTTCAACACAATAGGAGGGATTCCGTCAGGCCCACTCGTCTTTTGGACATCAAGGGCACGCAGGGCTATTCACACTGAGCGCTGATGTAACGTAATATCCGACATGATGCCTCTGCATCGTGGTATGGTCGGCGGTTTTTATCCCAAGGTCATCAAGGATCGAGTTTGATGCAAGGAGCTTACCCAGAAGATCGTCTTTGTATTTTGCGTCGTGGGCCAACGATCCATTTCCTACTTGTAGGGATGGTAGGATGGCTTTCAAAAATACCCTTCAATAGCTTAGGCCAGAGACCAGAATTCACGGGTTCCCAAAGAAAGGCATTCGAGTCTCTCACAGATACTATTGACGTGCTGTTTCTTTGCCCGATTGATCTCTCTCTCGAAGGGTCTATTATAAACAAAGTTGTACTCCATTTTATATGTATGTGTAGAGTAGACTCTACATCTGTGCCAAATAACTTAAAAATTCATCCAATAGATCGCGAGATAAGCGCCTTCAAATAATTTTCCCGGTTTTATCTACATTTTCCTATGTTTCTTCGCTTCTATACGTCTTAGAGTAATAATTTATAGTTTATAGCCTTACTCGATAAATGAACCATCTAAGGACGAAACAATTTTTCAAATCGGATCAGTAGTTCCTGAGATTGGCGCGTTCAAACAAACAAACTCTTCTACTTTATAATATTAGTATAGATTTACATTTTATACCATACACTAATAAGGTCGTATTACATAAATAATGAATCAACTTCTTAACACTAATATTCGGGCTTTTATCTTTACAAAAATGTAAAAGCAACAAAATATACAAGAATAAGCGTGTAAATGACCAGAGCATGGCTCAGTAGGAAAAAAATGTACTTGGAATAACCATGCAACATTTCACTGCACTTGTTAAAACTTCATTTATGACACGAATAAACGTGCATTGATACAATTTTGTTAACAAGTCACATATTATTCACTAGAAATGTGATAGGTTCAGCTTAATAAGAATTGCGAAGCTTGGACAGGATAGAAATTATATTAACATTTAATCAAATAGAAAATATGTACAAAGGAAGCAAAATAATAATCATAAGAGAGACAATGTCAGATAGCAAAAAATAGACAAGTAAAAACTACAGACATTCTCAATTTAAATAAAACTATAAAAAGTATTCATGCCGCGTTCGTCACACTCCCCCGGAAAGAAGGACTGGCAGGTCAGCCTAAGTCATAGTCAAGTAGCCAGCATGAAAGTCTTCAATCGCGGGTAAGTCTTGTGTCCGAGTTGGCAGTCAGTTCAGTCGCGTATTGTTCGCATCAGTCGACTCTAATTCCGCCCATGTTCTAATTTGTTATTTTTCCTCGTAGAACCGTCCCCGCCAAGGGGCTGCTGTGTACCTGGCAGGCAGACATGATATCTAGTGCTTCTAAATACCACACATATCTGAAATATAAAATTTTGTTAAATAATACGATGTGTTTAGCATGTTTGTCCTTGAACACACCACCCCGACTTTGTTCTCAAGGCTGTCAAGTCATCAAGTCGCATCAGTTCACCTGTCAAAATCGACCCGGAAAAGTCAGCTCCTATTAACAAGTCAATGTCATTGGGAACGTCATGAAAAATTGAGTCAAGTACAGTCTCACTTTCGCAATTGGTCCAGTACATGAACAGAACTTAACCTAGATAAATGACTACAAATATGACTCTGTTGTACAACTGATAACTTAGTTTTGAATTTGTTATCAATACTACTAATTAGTATCTCGTGTATATTGCACTTCTTTGCTTTGGTTTTGACTCTTCCTAACAAACTCTGATTAATGACGTTGTGCTTGGTAGGCGTGAGGTCCAGTGGCCTTACTATATTTTCTGTAATATAAGATCTTTGCGAACCATTGTCGATAAGTGCTCTCACAGTTACTTCCTTATCTTTATTTGCCACTTTTACCATTAGAGTTGGAAGTAGCGTTGTGGTCGCCGAAGTATTGTGGCACGCTACACTGCTGTCCACTTCTGTTGTTTGTTTCTGTTTTTTTATTTTTAGATTTTTCCACATTACATTTCTTCTCCAATTCCAGTTGTGGACACATAATAGTAGCGTGTCTCCTTTTAGAAATGAGGCATACAGGAAAAAATCTACATTTCTTTGCTATGTGATTCCTTCTTATACAAATTGAACATGCCCTTTTATTTTTAACAAAACCCTTTCTAGCTTCTAGAGACATCTTTACTGGCCGAAAGCATTCTACCGAATAATGCGTATCTTTCTCGCACCACAAGTAACAGGTCGTGCTATTCTTCGCGGCTGGCTTAGTATGTCTGAAGTAGGCCTTGTCCTAGATATTATCTTACCTTAGAATATTACCTTTTCTTCGGACTCTACTTCAATTCTAAGAAACTCCATAATTGTAGGTATGTCCCTGGACGGTGGCTTTGGGCCAGGGTCGGAGGACATCAGACGGCAGAGAAGACTCCTCCATCGGGAAGAGCATCACTGCGTACTTATCCTGGCTCACGCCCAGCGTCTCTAATGCCTGGAGGTGCGTCTGCAAATTGTCATACAAAAGGGTTATATCTTCCGTCTTGTTTTGCATCAACTGCAACAATCCTTTTATATACGTCTCTATAAGAGTCTCCTCTCTGGCAAATCTCTGCTTAAGAGCATCTAATGCTTTTCTATAATTTCCGGCGCTCTATGAGGGTAAGTTTCCAAAAGACGGCGTGGACTGCTGTTTAGGACCATAGACTGAATTAAGTACTGAAACTTATCTGAGTCATCAATGTCATGTCCTGTCCTGTCACAGTCACCACAATGTGATAGGTTCAGCTAAATAAGAACTGCGAAGCTTGGACAGGATAGAAATTATATTAACATTTAAACAAATAGAAAATATGTACAAAGGAAGCAAAATAATAATCATAAGAGAGACAATGTCAGATAGCAAAAAATAGACAAGTAAAAACTACAGACATTCTCAATTTAAATAAAAAGTAGTCATGCCGCGTTCGTCACAAGAATAATAATTGAATATCGTTTTTCCTAAATATGTAGTAAACCGTTAATATTTGATTTTTAATAAACATATGAGCTGAAAGATATTTTTTTTACCTTTAATTTGATTATACATTATATCAGTATATTTATTACGTAGTCAAAGTTATGTGGTTCCAAACGTTTTTTTGTCTTCCTGAAAAGTTTTTTCGATTGCACGTTTATTCGTTGGGGCCATCGATATATTCTGTGATAACTGATAATATCAGAAAGTATGTATGTATTATTTTCCTCTATGGTATGTAGTTTCGCTACCGTCATCGTGGAGATGAGGCGAATATTTAGTTTCTGATCTGAAGTAAGTAACGAAACAGCCAAGCCATACATACTAACTGATATGTAGAATTTGTTGGAGTTAGGATCGATAGAGTTAGGCCGCGTCGATTCAGAAGCTTGGCTCTACATTAGATCTAATGTCTTTTCACAGGGCAAACCTTTTGTGGTCATCGAGGTAACTTTTACATGAAATGTTTTTGGTGGGATTTCAGTCCTTTTTGTATTTTTGTATTATAAGTTGCTACTTGCTAGGCAGTCTTTTTAGTGTTTTTTATTTTTTATTAAGAGGTTTTTAGTTAATGTCCATCCCGTGTAAACTTTCATGTCTTTATTCATAAAATTGGTAAAAGTCTCATTAAAAAATTAAAAATATTTTGTGACTTAGGAGGAATTGGGAAATAATTTCCCGATATTTTATTAATAGTTGCGTGTGTACGGTGAATTACGGCTATTAATGAACCAAAGATTTCCTTTGGTAGGATTGGTCCTTATGGTCCAAGGATGGATTTAAGATATAGAGCCACCGTGATTTTTGATGTTAATTTTTTTTTAATTTTAGCAGCTTCTGCTCTGGAGAAAATAGAGTCTCAATGTGTATAGAGGCATTAATTATGGTACTATTCCAAGTTCGGTACCATATTCGGATGACTTAATAATGCTAAATTCATTTTAGGACTCATATTTGCACGATAAAGATGTTAAACAACGTAAAAAGAAGAAGAAGCATTATTTAAACGCGCTAATCTTAGTATGAGTCAGTAATTACAGGTCCGATTTTAAAAATTCTTTCAGTGTTAGATAGCCGATTTATTGAGGAAGGCTATAGGCTAAATTTTATTACGCTAATATAAGCGAAGAAATAGAGGAAAATGTGAAAAAACGGAGGAAATTATTTGAAAGAGCTTATTTCACGATTTTTTCAGCAATAGGCTACTTGACCTATTTTTTTTCTTCATTCTAATCGCTTCTTAATCATTCATTTTCACCAAAAAAAACTAATATTCTAATATTATACACAGTAGAAACCCATAAAAATGTTGATTGAAAAACATGCCTCTTAAATGGCGCCGAAAACACTGTCCGCCATTGTGCCGCCATAGTGTGACGTCATGTTTTTTGTATTTTATACTGTTACGGATACGGACACGTGGTGCCATCTAGCGTCAGGCCAGCGAACCTACCAAGGGAACACAGGCAACGTAAATCCCCTACTCGCTACTAGATGACGCTAGGTGTATGTACCTACGAGTACTTTCTAGAAATATCTGATACTTGTTTACGCATATCGGGTTTATTCTGGGATGTTCCGGAATTTTCTGAGATTCGATCCGGCCCGTATAAATAGTCGCAAGACAGTCGAGCCGGCAATTCAGTTTTATCTGAGCGTTCTTCGAGGCAACTTCGGAGCGAAAACAAGTGATCAATAGTGAGTGATTGTGATTGTGATAGTGACTCGGCTACGACCTAGGACAGTGATAGTGCTCAGTGATTTGGATCTAGTGCTTAGTGTTTGGACGCAGTGATTAGTGTGAGCTAGTGTTTGTGAATAAAGTCTTCAAGAGAGTCACCAGGTCTTTTTCTCCGAATCCAAAGAACCCTAGCACGTAACAACTGGTGTCAGAAGTGGGATTTGGAGATGCCATTGACTTCGAGAGAAGACTTCAAGAGGAGTGTCAGGACAAGGGCGCAGCGAGCTGCGGAGGCCACAGCCATTGGGGACCAAGCTCCACCCACTTCGGGTGAAGCCACGCCCACTGGCCCCGCCCACTGGGCCCTGCCTGCTCAGGCTCCGTCGACTAGCTCCATCCATCCTGCCACGTCCGTAGTTTCTACGGCCCCTCAAATGGCTCTTCAATTGGAAAGTTTAATTAAATTAATGGAGCTGCAAAGAGCTGATATTCAGGCCTTGCAAGATTCTCAAAAGGCTGAAATTCAGGCAATGAGGGAGTCACAAGACCGCAAACTTGGCGCTTTACAAGAGTCACAAGAGCAACAAAAGGACCTCCAAGAGAAAGCGCTTCTGGCTATAAAGGATGTCAGTGACACGGTGACTAAGCTTCGGAAAGATGTCGATGTAATGAAAGAACGAGTTACCGGATTAGAATCGGTTGTGGAAAATTTGAAAACCGGATTCACTGAAATGCAGAAGAGAGTAGTGCGCCTTGAAACTACGGGAGTTACAGTGTCTAGTGGAGCCACTGGAGTGATGCAAGGGCCAAGAGTAAAGGTGCCGCCGTACGATGGCACTACTTCTTGGAACGCTTATCGTCGGCAATTTCAGACTGTTGCTACCGTAAACGGATGGACGGAAGAGCAATGCCTGACCGCTCTCATTGTGGCACTCAGAGGGCAAGCTTTGTCGGTCCTGGAGGCACTGCCACATACGGGAAATGGGTTCCAAGACCTGATGGAGGCACTGGAATCCAGATACGGGGAGCGACACCTGGAGCACGTGTTCCGTGCCCAACTGCGTGATAGAGTCCAACGCTCAGAAGAAGGGCTTCAACAATGGGCGTTGGAAATTGAAAAACACGTATGGAAGGCATACCCAGGAGCTGACACCAAGATGGTCGACACAAATATTGTTCAAGGATTTGTCGACGGAATCAAAGACCTGGAGGTCAGAGCTGCAGTAAGACTTGGTCACCATACCTCGCTATAGGAAGCATTGGCGCATGCTTTAGAGGTCGAGGCTGTTCGGTGTGACATACGGCAGACCTATAAGATCCGCGAGGTCTCCGAGGAAATCAAGGCTTCTACGAGGAAAAGATTTGAAGCCATGTGCTATAAGTGTGGTGAGAGGGGCCATCTTCAGCTCAATTGCCCGCAGAAGACCCAGATGGCAAGGATGGAAAGGATCGAGGAACAGATAGAAGAGCTGAGGAAGCAAGCAGTTTCGTCCCCTGCCCGGGATAAGGGGAAACAAATAGAATCCAGGACTAGGTGGCGAGTATTGGACAATGTGGAGAGAGCCCCAATAACTGTTACTTCCCAGGCACGGAGCGGAAGAACAAAGACAAATACTTTGGATCTCTTGGAAAATGATGCTATGAGGAAGGCTCAGGAAAGAGATGACGACCTTCGGCACATCATCACATGGAAGAAACGCGGTGACGTAAAACCAAATTGGAGTGAGGTTGCACCCACTGGCGCTGTCACTAAGGCGTACTGGGAGCAATGGGACAGTCTGATACTTCAAAACGGAATACTCTACCGGAAATGGGCTAACGGTAGAGAGTTCTATTTCCAGATAATTGTCCCAAGGGCGAGAGTACTAGATGTTCTCCGCGAGATACATCAGGGTGTATCAGGGAGTCATCTAGGAGTCAAGAGGATGCTGAGGAAAGTGCGAGAACGATTTTTCTGGTTGCATTGGCGAGATGATGTGCAGAATTGGTGCCACGAATGTACTTCTTGCGCTGATGTGAAGGGACCGCAGACCAGGACAGCGTGCCATGGCAGTAACAACGATGCTCGGGACGAGCATCTCTAAGAGGGGAGTAGTGTTACGGATACGGACACGTGGTGCCATCTAGCGTCAGGCCAGCGAACCTACCAAGGGAACACAGGCAACGTAAATCCCCTACTCGCTACTAGATGACGCTAGGTGTATGTACCTACGAGTACTTTCTAGAAATATCTGATACTTGTTTACGCATATCGGGTTTATTCTGGGATGTTCCGGAATTTTCTGAGATTCGATCCGGCCCGTATAAATAGTCGCAAGACAGTCGAGCCGGCAATTCAGTTTTATCTGAGCGTTCTTCGAGGCAACTTCGGAGCGAAAACAAGTGATCAATAGTGAGTGATTGTGATTGTGATAGTGACTCGGCTACGACCTAGGACAGTGATAGTGCTCAGTGATTTGGATCTAGTGCTTAGTGTTTGGACGCAGTGATTAGTGTGAGCTAGTGTTTGTGAATAAAGTCTTCAAGAGAGTCACCAGGTCTTTTTCTCCGAATCCAAAGAACCCTAGCACGTAACAATACTTTCTTTATTAAAAAAAGTTTTATGTGCTAAGCGTACGAGTCTAACAGTGCTAAAAAATTAGAAAAGAATTTAGAAATCATTTGTAATGTTAAACACTTTTGTAGAAAAGTTTTGGCCATTTCATTTCCCGTCTACAATAAATGGAGATAATATATAAAACTGATGTTTTATTTTGAATTATTCAAGAAAATATATTTTATAAATCTTTCTAGGCTTATTCATATTATTTATGTACAAATAAACTTACATATAACGAGCGCAATAAATAAAAGATATTAAATTACAAATAGAATGACGTCACATCCAAATCGGAAGTACCGCAAAAGCATTTTCGTCAGTACAATTCATATTTTCATAAAATCATATTTTCAAATCGACTTTATTTATCAATCATAAGCTTTTATTTGATGATAAGGGTGAAATACGGTTTCCTAGGCCAAGTTCTACTAGAAATATGCATTTGTTCAATGAAATTGAATATAGGTCAAGTAGCCTATTGTCCTGTTATTTGGCAAGGATAAAAAGTAATCATAGGCTATTTATTGTGGACTAATTTGTCTGTAAAATATCTAATTTACGCGGGCGAAGCAGCACGGAACGTCTAGTAATATTATAAAGCTGAAGAGTTTGTTTTTTTGAACGCGCTAATTTCAGGAGCTACTCATCCGATTTAAAAGAATCTTTCAGTGTTTGATAGCCTATTTATCGAAAAAGGCTCTAGCCTATATTTATCACGCTAAGACCAAGCAAAGATACAGAGGAATATGTGAAAATAAAGCTGAAGAGTTTGTTTGCTAGTTTGTTTGTTTGAACGCGCTAATCTCAAGAACTACTGGTCCGATTTGAAAAAATCTTCCAGTATTTGATAGCCTATTTATCGAGGAAGGCTATAAGCTATATTTTATCACGCTAAGACCAATAAGAGCAAAGATACAGAGGAAAATGTAAAAAAGCGGGGAAAATTATTTGAAAGGGCTAATATCTCACAGACTACTGGAGCAATTTTTATGCTATTTGACACGAATATATCTAAGTAGACTACGTGAGATATGGGTTATTAATTTGTGAAAAATATACGGTTTCCGTGAAATTTCAGATTTACGCGGACGAAGCCGCGCGGTACGTCTAGTAATATTAATATGTTTATTGCTCCATTCATCACCATGTCTTTGGCATGCAGAATAATGCGGCTATCAGCCTCCATGTATTAATTAAGCCCTGTCAACAGCATTTTCGTTGGTTGAAAATCATATATTCTAAATTTTTTATTTTATTTTTACTATTTTTATGTAAATATTATTCAAAAACTGGCATTTAAACATTCGATTCAATCTAAAATGATACAATACTCGCCTATATACCTAAATCTCACGACCTCATTTGATTATTGACATTATTGACCTCATACCTTGTTAAAGCTAAAAAAACCCCCTCCCCCACCTGCATGAAATATTCAGGTGGCTCCACATCGTAAACCCATCTTAGGGATATAAAGATCAATCCTACCAAAGGAAATCTTTGGTTCAGCAAAAGCCGTATTCCTCGTATTTTTTGTCTTGTAGGCACACGACTATAAGGGTGAAACTTCCATTACCATTACTAAACTTATTTTACGGCGTATTTACCCGGCGTATTTTAGATATCAATAAAATATACTATAAAGTATTAGACCTATTCAATTGAGACTTTGTATGTTCGATCTATTATTTACATTATATCCTGAGAATATAAACTATCTGACACATCGGAAACCAACTCTATGAGGGTCAACTTCCACTCCCCCCATTTTAGGGGATGGGGGACAAAAATTAGGTACAAGTTTATGAATTTTTTTTGTTGGTTGTATACTAAACTTAGATTGGATACCAAATTTCAGCTTTCTAGCCAGCGACCACATAGCCACATAGCATAGCCTGCCCAGATATATCACATGAGGCCAGTGATATAAGAGCTAAATGATAGTTTTAACATTAGAGTTGAAGCACATAATATTATGGTGATTTAAGGTACTATTTTTTTTTTTTTTGCTCAACATTTTACGTACGCAACAAAGTCGATTT
Source organism: Polyommatus icarus (assembly GCA_937595015.1). NCBI lineage: Eukaryota > Metazoa > Arthropoda > Insecta > Lepidoptera > Lycaenidae > Polyommatus > Polyommatus icarus. The sequence goes on along the minus strand of OW569327.1, from coordinate 18,240,684 downwards.
TAGACGACCGAAAAAGTATAAATAACTAGCTGTTGCCCGCGACTTCGTCCGCGTGGACTTCAGTTTATAGCGCGCGATGTCAACAAATTTGGTGTCAAATTATAAAAAAAACCTAGTACCCATTAAATCAAAACACCCATAAACAGCTGTGCAGTGTGCACATAACTTATTTAATTTTTTTAAATTAAACTTTTTTAAGCCAAATAAAGTATATTTAGCCCCCCAATTACACAACTTTACCCATAAACTATTTAGTATTTATCATTGATAGATTTAAGGTTAGGTCACTGCATAGAAAAAGTATTGAGTTATTTAATAACGTAATTAACGTTTTAAAGAAATAACTATCGAAAAAACGAAAATCTAATGTGAGATGATACCACCTCTTATAGAAAGACATTTGTGCAAGCGTCATCGCGATGTAGAAGACGGCACGGCGCCATCTATTATGAATTTTTGGAACTAACTTAATTTCAACACGCATTTTCACCCCCTTAGAACTATATTTTCCAGTTAAAAAGTAGCCTATGTCCTTTCTCAGGCTTTAGACTATCTGAGTACAAAATTTCATTACAATCGGTTCGGTAGTTTTGGCGTGAAAGCGAGACAGACAGACAGACAGACAGACAGACAGACAGACAGACAGACAGAGATACTTTCGCATTTATAATATTAGTATAGATTATTAGTACTACAGCTCCACCGATTCCTTCTTATATACTGAATGATTTTAATAATTGAGGCCGGGTGGCATCGAAATTCTCATACGAAAATATTTAACATTTTTTGAGTTATTTTTCAGTGTTAGTGTTTAAATATTTTGAAGTAAATTTTTGTACAGGAACCTAGGTAATTACTATTTTAAACTGAAAAACAACTCAAACATGTTAAATATTTTCGTATGAGAAAATGATTTTTGTATTACGTATGTATGAGAAATTCCAAGGGTACCCGGCCTCTTAAGCATCTAAATTCTAAATAATTGAAGACAATTGTGGATGAAGACGTGGGTAAGTAACATTTTACAGCATAAGAGCGATCATTTTTTAACCGACTTCCAAAAAACGAGGAGGTTATATGTTCGGCTGTGGATATATATTTTTTTTTCCCCTTATAATTTGAACAAATCTTGTAATTTGTAATTTACACACTTCGTCATGTAGCTAATATATAAATCTATGTAATGGCGCAATTTCAGTGGTCGCATGCGGGGTGTAGGAGATTTCTGAAACGCATGCCACGAGTCACGACCAATTAAAATGCGCCATTCGTTGTTATCTCAGCTGCAGAGACTTCCTGTTTGCTGTAATAATGCGCCACAATGTAAGATACCACATATTTTTTTCAATTCATTTTCTCAGTCTTAGAGCCTCTATATTATAAGTAAAAAAACGTCAGTTTTCAAATTATTAGTTACCCACTTCATCCACTAATGTCTTCAATTCTTTAAAATTACAGCGTTATTCAAGGTTTGGAGTCCATAACGTAAATTCCTACATAATAGTAATTATAGCACCATCAACAAACTAGTTATATTTATTATGTTTCTGAGAATTATATTATTATTTAAAAAGGGTTAAAGAGAAATCGTATGAGTATTAAATACTCAGAAGAGTATTAGTTCGACACAATATGTTCGACAGACATTATTATAATTATAAATTATAAGGGCGCTAGATACGAATTATTACAGCAAAGACGCGAGGTTCGTAAGGGTCTACACAGCCGGATATATTATATATATATATATATATATATATATATATATATATATATATATATATATATATATATATATATATATATATATATATATATATATATATATATATATATATATCGGATTAAAGAGTGTGGTGTAGCGACAATTATTTTTTTGAGTGAGATATATATATATATATATATAGAGAGAGAGAGAGAGAGAGAGAGAGAGATATATATATATATATAGAGATTATGTACAAAAAACCTGTATACACTCAAAAAAATAGTTGTCGCTACACCACACTCTTTAATCAGATATATATATTTTTTTTTTTGAGTGTATACAGGTTTTTTGTACATAAGAAATAAGAAACTTCGTTCCATCCGGTGGTCCCTTGACACCTCTCAAGTTTTTTTATTTACTGTCTACGCTGGTGCTGTCGTATAGACCATGCCAGTACTATATCTATGCAATGGGACTATTGCATAGATATAGTACTGTCATGGTTTCATAGGATCCAGATTCGGTAAAGCTATCAACTGCTGCTGTTATCAGTGCTAAGCCCCTAGTATTAAGCTGAACCTAGCAACATAATGTACGAATGAACGATAGTAATAATTATTTACTATCTGCAGATAATGTTAATTAGAATTTAGAATGTAATTATTGTATAATATCCCCAGATTAAGATTAGGTGACTATTAGTCTAGTATATACCACTTTTGTATTAGGCATGTCATAGAAAGCGTAGTAAATGCTATGACAACATAGCTATAACTATTAAGTATATTTTAGTTAGCCACTTTTTGGGCTTCCGCATCTCAAAATGAAGGATTAAATTTTAAAACGACGCATAAGTAATAAAGTCATACAGAATCAACAAATTGTTGTCACCAATAATTGAGGTACAGAACCCTCCTTGCGCTGGTCACAATAGACATAACTACGCTGGTCTAGCACAAACTTGGCCGATATTAACTTAGTTAGCCAGAAGTGGCACTCAACCATTCTGTACAGGCCACAAAGTACAAACACGTTTTGGTCTTGGTGTCGCGGGCCGCTGCCAAAAAAATCAAACAAAATTAGGAGATGTTATAAATTCTATAGGAGGTAATTACCTTTATGGTAATTTCTGAGATTTTCATATTTTTTTTTCTTTTTAGTTATTTAAAAGTCCATTACGCATATATTATGTATAGGTATACGTAGTCAGTTGTAGATAATTTTATCTATGTGTGTATAACTACTACAAAAGTTTACTGTACACAAAAAGCGGGAAATTCGTCTGTTTTGATGTACAAGACCACGACAGTACAGTCATAATGACGTGACGATTCGTGGCATACTCGTAGTTACGGAAATGACGATGATGATTGGTGGCATAATATGCTTCTAGTTGTTTAAACGCTGAAATGCCCGAACATATTATTCTATCTATAATCTATATTAATTAAAAAGTTGAATTGCACCTTCGGAACAACAAACTTCGAAACATACATTGATGCAAAATCTTACTTTTTGTTAGTAAGTGTATTATATTATGCTTGAAATACTTCAGAAAAAGTGAAAATCACTAAAATTATGCTTCTTTATAATATTTTTAGAGAGTTCTCTTGGTTCCTTATGGATCGCATCATCAAACCACGACTTTTGTGAACGTGGTACCAAATTCGGAATGTATCCTATACAAAAACAAACAAATTTTGAAAATCGATCCACAAACGGCGGAGTTATCCGAGAACAAACATAAAAATACTTATACACGTATTGTGCATAAATTACACAAAAAAACGATATCAAGCACTAACTCCAAGTTTAAACCAAAAATAGAGAACACATATAATTTACAACTCAGTCGATGAAGATCTGAGACATGAATAAAAAATATGGTTACCTGTGTGATGCTGCCACACTGGTCGACCTCTACTGACTAATCGCTGAACGCTGCCAAAAAAAGAGACAAATCTTACGTAAGTACGTTACTTTTACATTCACACAGGTACAAATACAATCCACTACAAAGTTTAATTATAAAGGTACGTACACATTACGACGGGCCGAAGCGGAGCGTATGATTCATTTGACCCACAACGCGCGCCGCCATGACCGAGTGGCCACAAAAGTCAAAACTGGTATGAAACATGCGGCCCGCGGTCGCCCGCAGCTGCGCCCCGTTGCAATGTGCACTTACCTTAACACTGCTTCTTGGCAAGTTTTGTTACGATATTTTCAACATATTTACAGTCGAAACTCTACTTGTACCGAATATAAGGAGTTGACTTCGACTTGGTGAGGTTTATAAATAGTTTGAAAAGATATTTGAAGGTCTATGGAGACAACTATCATCAATCTACTTACTGTACTACTGTAATCTAACTTCTAAGTGACCACATAAATTATGATAAATGATAATGCTCATCATGACGAGTCGCTTTATTATGTAATAAACAATTTACAGAAGTTGTTCTGCTACTTGTTGTGACAGTCTTTTATTGTTGTACTTGAGATAATGATGAATTGTGATTTTATATCCCTTTTAATAATAATATAATACAAAACAACCTTTAAATGTGAAACAAAAATCAGTTAGATTCTTAATATTATATTTGACATTAATCATGATTATCTTAACATTAATCTTAATTATTATTGTTAACAAAAAATTAAAACCGACTTCCAAGGTAAAAACAATAATAGCATCCTTATAATATGAACTAAAAAGTATTAAATAATAATTATTCCTATCTAATGGTGCCTTTTTCCGAATTCGGCTAAAACTCAACTATTTCTGTACTCAATCTTCATCATTTTGAAGTCGGTACCAGATGAATCTTCAGTTCTCTGACAGAATATTTGAAACTTTTGGAACTGGCACCGACTTCAAAATTATGAAGATTGAGTACAGAAATAGTTGAGTTTTAGCCGAATTCGGAAAAAGGCACCATTAGATAGGAATAATTATTATTTAATACTTTTTAGTTCATATTATAAGGATGCTATTATTGTTTTTACCTTGGAAGTCGGTTTTAATTTTTTGTTAAAAATAATAATTTCACTCTTTTTAGTTACCTAGTAAGCCATCGCGTACTATACGTAGAATAATACACCTGTATATTATACTACGTAGGTATCTTATTACAGTCACACTTACAAAATATAATATCAGCTGCAGCCTGCAGATAATTTTAAACAATATATTAATTAAAAATCGAAGTGAACACGTGTGACGTGCTAAGTAGCCGGTCACCGGACTAGTTTCAATAGGCTGGCACTCGCTCGACTTGTCGCACACGCCTCGCACTGTATAGTGTCACATAGTACGGTAGGTACCCGGCCCGCGCCGCGCCGCCGAGCCGCGGCTCTCGCGACTAAACGCGATGCAAAAGGTTGAAATTAGGTTGTTTTCCAGAATATCTCGGCGAAGTGAGACAGAATGTTACATGGTCGAAGCAACTTTAACTTCTCAGAAGTAATGTCAGTTAATATGTGCCTTATGCTCTGGAGATAAGGTTGAATTTGGTGACATTGGTGACCCTGACTTGGTAATGATGATTATAATTGTGATGATAATGATGATGAATGTAATTTGCATAGTAGCGTATGCTTTCAGTTCTTAAAACAGCGCCTAAACTCCCAAACTTGTATCTATAAGGAATCCGGAGTTCTCTTAGTATCTTCGGAACCATAGTATACCTTGGTGCAAAATCTTGCGTTTTGATAGCATATGCTTAGGATGCATCTTATGAAACCAAAATCACTATATGTTTCCATATAAATTTCGAGGAGTTCCCTCGATCACTCATGGATCCCATCATCAGGTCACCACTTTTGTGAACATGGTACCAAATTGGAGTGAAACCTAATACAACAAAACAAAAATTTCGAAAATCGGTTCACAAACGGCGGAGTAATCGTTGAACATACAAAAGAAATAAATAAATAAATAAAAAAAATATATCCACAGCCGAACATATAACCTCCTCGTTTTTTGGAAGTCGGTTAAAAAGAAACTTTACTTTCTAAATATTATAACGGTGTCAGAATGTTCTACCTAGTCTCAAAGTCTATAACTACTACTATCTATGACACAGACTACTAAATACATGTAGTTACTAAGTAGGTAACAACTAACAGCTAAGGTCCCCCATGGGCCGTGGCCCTTACCTTATATTGTAGGGGAAATCTGAAGAAACGAACTCTTTTTAAGGGATCTCTCGCCTCGCAAATGAGTTCTGACTAAAGAAACTAAAGAAATTGTTTCCAAAACTTATGAAGATTGTCAACGAATTCACAGTATGTAAAAATACAAGAAATAACAAAATATTTATAAAAAATTCCACCGCCTATTTAGTACTTACTGAGGAATTAGACTGATAAGAGTAGCACACTACTATCTTGCACTCTTAATAAGTTAATACTACACTGATACTACACATTTCCACACACACTACACATAGTACCTACCTACTAATGACTCTATATAAATAAAAAGATTCGTGTTTTTGTTTGTTTATTAGCAGTCGGATCCGATAGCCTAGAACCGACTCTGATTAAATTTGGTGCTTATAAAGAGCGGAATTTAGAAAAAAAATATTAGCTATTTTATCACTACGTTAGTAACATACAATAATCATTGCTATTATCAGTGTAAAATTTTATCACTATGATCGGTCATCCTATCACGTCACGGGTGACATTAAACTCTGCATTATAAGCACTGCCGCCTATAGGCCTCGGTTTAATTTTTTTTTAAATTAAAAATCGTACGAAAATCTAAGATAATACGATGTTGCCGTTTTCCGCCTCCGTCGATGAGAAAAATAGTTTTTTTTAATATTATAAATTTAACCACAGCCATAGTAAGTGATTTTGTTGTTGAAGCAAAATGTGGCGTTATTAGTCTAGACCTGTGGTTCTTAACCTTTTAGTCATAAGGGACCATATTTTACCAAAGGTTTGTCTGGCTGGGGAGTGGGGACCACCCAGTTGGCTTACCTAAACTAAGGGTTGTTTGATAAAGAAAACTAGCATTACCTACTTTATAATTAGCACACATTTTTTTATTTGGCAAAAATCTAAAAGTTACTACAGATTTTAATTTAATGTGATTTTTGTGACTGCATAGTACATTCTCTTTACTAAGTTCTGAATTCTCACGTAATATTATTATTTATTAGGATGGCTTCGCGGACCACTTGGAATGTCTCCAGAGACCGCCAGTGGTCCGCGGACCACCGGTTATAATAACCACTGGTCTAGACTCTAGGAACTAAGAGTCAGCCAACACCGTAGCGCGACACTAGTCGTGATGTCGTGATTCGTGAACTCATGACATATTTTTAGGATTGCATTAAACATCAATCAAAAGTGCATTTATTTATTATCCCACTATAAACGTAATATTATGACTGTTATATTATTAAGGGAACAAATATAATGACCACCAAAAAATGCACTGATACCCTAAACTTGTTTACCAAAAAAATATATTTACCACCAAAAAAATAAAGTCTAAAATTGCAATACTACCAGCTATTTTAGTCATGAGAACACTTCAAATTGTAATCGAACACCAAAATATATAGTAAATGATCACCAAATATAGTAAATGACCACCAAATATAGTAAATGATAACCAAATAAAGTAAACGATCACCAAATATAGTAAATGACCACCAAATATAGAAAATGATCACCAAATATAGTAAATGATCACCAAATATAGTAAATGATCACCAAATATAGTAAACGATCACCAGATCCTTGTGAGCAAATCAATGCGATATTTCAGTCCAAATAAATCACTATGATTGACAAAAAATGTGAGCACATTACTAACAAAATGATCGGCCATGTGTGAGTCGGACATGGAGGGTCCGTACCGTTACAGAGCAAAATTAGACCTTAAATTGTGTTTTTGTATGGCAGCCCCCTTAATTTCTTTATATTATTATTAATTATTGAAGTAAATATAATATACATATTATAATCAAGTCCTTTGCAAGATTATCAACGTGCCTACCGGTTGCATTATTGATATCGAGCAAAAAAGGCCAACAAAATCACGTTCGTTTAATGGGAGTCACCGTTAAATAATAATATTATTTTGTTTTTAGTACTTGTTGTTATAGCAGCTACAGATATACACAATCTGTGAAATTTTCAGAAATCTAGCTGGAGCGGATCTTGAGATACAGCCTAGAGAAAGACAGACGGACAGACATCGAAGTCTCAGTAATTATGTAATAGAGTCCCGTTTTTAGGGTTCCGTACCCAAAGGGTACAAACGGGACTCTTTTACTACTAAGACTTCGATGTCTGTCCGTCTATCTGTCTTCTTCTCATTAATAGGATTGTTAAATAAAAATAGTTTTGGGTTATAATTTTACATTAAAATTCTAACGTATAACGTTGGTGATCATTTACTAATTTTGGTGATCGCTTACTACTTTTAGTTTAACAATGATTTATTTGGAGTCATTTTGCATAAATAGGATAGCGAAATTATAAATCTTTGGTGATCATAATGCTATCATAATGCTAGTATAATGTCGGTGATAATTTACTAATTTTGGTGATCATTTTACATTAAAATGCTAGTATAATGTTGGTGATCATTTACTAATTTTGGCGATCATTTACTTATTTTGGTGATCATTTACTATGGTTTTAAGATGTTAAATCTTTGGTTATCATTTTACATTAAAATGGTGGTCTGTATTTTGGTCATCGTTTACTATTTTTAACCGACTTCCAAAAAACGAGGAGGTTATATGTTCGGCTGTGGATATTTTTTTTTTTTTTTTTTTTTTTTTTTATTTTTGTATGTTCAACGATTACTCCGCCGTTTGTGAACCGATTTTCGAAATTTTTGTTTTGTTGTATTAGGTTTCACTCCAATTTGGTCCCATTTTCACAAAGGTGGTGACCTGATGATGGGATCCATGAGTAATCGAGGGAACTACTCGAAATTTATATGGAAACATATGGTGATTTTGGTTTTATGTGAAGTGTACTAAGAATACGCTACCAAAAAGTCAAATATTGGGTCAAGGTATACCATGGTTTCGATGATGCTGAGAGAACTCCTGATTCCTTATAGATACACGTTTGGGAGTTTCGGCGTTGTTTTAAGAACAGAAAGCATAAACTACTATGCAATTCATATTCATCATCATAATCATCATCATCATCATCATCGTCATCATCATTATTACCACGTCGTGTTAAGGCCACCAATGTCTCATGGCACAGAATAGATAATAGTACAAGGCATAGGTATGGATATACTAATAATAATAATTATGTACTGTATAACAATTAACAACACCTGTTTGTTTTTAATACACGGCGGTCGGCGTCGAAGACAGAACATCGAATAATTTACTAACTACTTTATATACAGATCGAATACTTTACTACTTTATAAAATTTTAATAGACAAATAGAATTCAAATAAAGTTATTTTAAAAAGAGCATTTAAACAAAACAAAGTCATTAAGTGTCTTTTTAATTAGTTATACTTATTAATCGATAGATGGTGCACTAAGTACCTATCGATTTGAATTCTTGATCACAAGAACAGCTGTCAATAATTATGATAATATTAAATATTATGCTACGCTACATCCTATGCAAGTTTGTAGATTTTTTTATCTGATAGATCCTTCGATCGTGGAAAAACGAGACACAATAGCCTTTCTATTGTTATCGCAATCGCCGGTGACCGCTTCGGGCTTGAAGTATTAAAATTGTTAAATTACTTAGCACAATATGTTCACTTCACTGATAATATATTATTTTGTGAGTGTGAGTTGTGACTCTAAACAAATTGTAATAAGATACGTAAAATATACGCGAAGATTTATCTACTAGTGTAACTAAAAAGAGTGAAATTATTATTATTTTTAACAAAAACTTAAAACCGACTTCCAAGGTAAAAACAATAATAACATTAATATGAACTAAAAAGTATTAAATAATTTTTACTATCTAATAGTGCCTTTTTCCGAATTCGGCTAAACCTCAACTATTTCTGTACTCAATCTTAATAATTTTGAAGTCGGTGCCAGTTCCAAAAATTTTAAATATTCTGTCAGAGGACTGAAGATTCAGCTATCTGGTACCGACTTCAAAATAATGAAGATTGAGTACAGAAATAGTTGAGGTTTAGCCGAATTCGGAAAAAGGCACTATTAGATAGTAAAAATTATTTAATACTTTTTAGTTCATATTAATGTTATTATTGTTTTTACCTTGGAAGTCGGTTTTAAGTTTTTGTTAAAAATAATAATAATTGTCTGTGAAATGTTACTATTTCTGGTGATCAGTTAATTATAAGCCTATTATTAATATACTAGTACTACGTCATGGAACACATTATGCCTTGCTTGATTGTTAATGAAGTATTTATAACAAAAATATTGTTCAGATATTGCGCTTACGCATCAAAAGGCGTTTTATAGTAATAATAATAAAAATCGGTCAAGTGCGAGACGGACTCGCGCACGAAGGATTCCGTACTGCTTAAGAGCAAAAATAGGCCGAAAATTGTGCAAATATCAAATGCCTAAATATTGATATCAAGCCAAAAAGCCAAAAAATTGTTGTTATCGGTAACAGAAATACACAATCTGTGAAAATTTCAGAAGTCTAGCTATAGCTGATGATGAATAATTTCGAAACCGGTCGTGTAATTTGTTAAAAGTTATAATAATATCTTAATATAGTGGAAAAAGTGCAAGAAAAATGTGTTTTATTAGTGTTCTAGCTATAGCTGCGGTTCTTGAGACACAGCCTGGAGACAGACAGACATAGAAGTCTCCTGTCTCAGTAATAGGGTCCCATTTTCACCCTTTGGATATTGGATAAGGAACTCTAAAAAATAGTATTACTCTACATTCAGCATACTATCGCTCAACCTAAATATTTGCTTCTTGATGATATAAGGCGCAAAATATTAAATTACTTAGTAGCTATACGTCATTAATACCTTGTAAAAGTAAAGAAAATTCAATGAATCCAAAAGTTAATAAATCTCAAGGGATTTTCCCGTCAAGCGCGACGTCACGCAACAAAATACCTTTATACGTAATTAAGGCCGTCCCCCGAGCAAACGACCTTGGCCATACATTTGCCGCGTTGCCGAGATCGCGCCAAAACCCTATTATTTTTACTTATCTTTGTTCAAAAATGTCCTAAAAAAATTTAAAATGGCGAATATGTACTTTATTTATGATATTGTCGATCTATTGGCGTGAGTTTCAAATAAAAGTAATTTGTAAATCCTAAGGAGATGCTAAATGTATGCTTGAATTTTAACAAATTGGTATTACTTTGGAAGCTGATATCATGAGTATAAGAAACAAAAATAGAAAATTTAAAACGACAAAGGAATGTTGATATACTGAAGATTATTGCTGTATTTTTATTATAACTTTGTAGCTTTCAGATTATGAGTTATTAAGGTTTTAAATACGGTCAATTACAGAATCTCCGGACGGAACGCCCTTAATACTTATTAATACCTTGTAAAAGTAAAGAAAATTCAATGAATGCAAAAGTTAATAAATCTCAAGGGATTTTCCCGTCAAGCGCGACGTCACGCAACAAAATACCTTTATACGTAATTAATATTTAATTGTAACTACTGTCGGTTCATGTTGAACAGTAACAAACACACTTTTCTTGCACTTTTTCCACTATATTATGATATTATATTATAAATTTTAACAAATTACATTATTTATTTCGTAACCGGTCGTGTTATTTGTTAAAAGTTATAATATAATATCATAATATAGTGGAAAAAGTGCAAGAAAAGTGTGTTTTATTAGTGTTCAAAATACCTTTAAATTTTGAATCACTTTCATAATAAAGGTACATACAGTGTGTTTGTGTAAACACCGTTGTCCTTGAAACCATCAACTATGCCCGTCAAAATGAACAACTTTTTCTATGAAAACAATGCTGGGAACTTAAAAAAAATGCCGTCTTCATACCCATACGGATGCCCGGATTGGCAATTTGTATGGGTACGAAGATAGATTTTTTTAAATACCCAGCATTGCTCTCATAGAAAAAGTTGTTCATTTTGATGGGCTCATTTGATGGTTTCAAGGACAACGGTGTTTACACAAACATCTTGTATAGCTGCTCCGCGCCCCGGCCGTATCGTCACAAATCACAATATATTGTGCGAAGGGCGAAGTGCGAACTGAAGGGTGCATTTATAGCAGCTGGCTAGTGGTGAGCAAAATTATTGGTCTTGGCCTTGGTCTTGCTTTTTTGCAATACCGAGGTCAATTTTGCTCACGGTCTTTTAGACTTTCTTGCAGTGGCGGATTTACCCTAAGGCCCAGTAGGCCCGGGCCTAGGGCGGCCAGATATAAATGGCGGCAAATTGTAATGGGTGCTTCTGCAGTCATGTGAAGCTAGTGGCAATTAGGCGCGACTCTGACAGACGCTATATTGTGATAGTGAATACTCGTAATAGGTCTCAATATCTGAATCTCCATATTACGTAAATAAATAAAACGTACTGGAATCAAGTTTCATTAATCATTATATATATTTTTGTTTTTTAACAAACGAAATTTTAGGACAAGTTGTGTGCAGTAAAGATGCGTATAGTGGCTTCTCAGTTATTAAAATTTTGCGCGGGTTTTCGTACAGCCAGTTTTTGGTGAGATATTAATTAAAGCTTCCAACCCTCATCTTTCATAATATGATTAAGCAAAAAATTAAACATAGTCCTTCTCTCTTCATACTCACGCCCGACTTTCATATGCCGGGTGAAAAAGGACGACGTAGAATCATTGCAAAGTTAGTTTTTTAGGGTTCCGTACCGTAAAAACGGGACCCTATTGGCTATTACTAAGACTTCGATGTCTGTCTCCAGGCTGTAACTCAAGAACGGTAATGGCTAGAGAGCTGAGATTATGTATTTCGGTTGCCACTATAACAACAAATACTGAAAACAAAATACAAAACAACTACAGGTACCTGAAATGTTTACAAAATACTCAACTGTCCAATTCAACACCGCCAAGACACAAGTCTGCGCGTTCACCACTAAAAACTCACCAATATACGTATATCCTCATTTCGAGGGCACATCTTTAACCATCTCCCCTTGCATTAAAATACTTGGCGTCAACATATCGAGCAAAGTCCAATTCCGATACCATCTAGAGAGTAAGGCCAAATAAGCCTCGAAGAAGCTTGGTGTTCTTAACAGAGCGGGACAGTACTTCAGTCCGGACCAACGCCTACAACTCTACAAGGCGCAGGTTCGGCCTCATATGGAATATTGTTCTCATCTCTGGGCAGGGGCGCCAAAATACCAACTGCTCCCTCTGGATCGTATCCAACGAAGGGCCGCTCGAATTGTTGACTGCCATAGTGTTTCAAACAGCTTGGACCCCTTGGAATTACGCCGAGATGTAGCTTCACTCTGCATCCTCTATCGGTTGTATCACGGGGAGTGTTCTGAGGAATTGTTCGGAGTTATACCACCTGCAACTTTTCGCCATCGACCCACGCGAAAAACATACAAATCCTTATCACCTTGATGAGTGGCAGTCTTCCACAGTGCGTTTTTCGCGTAACTTTCTGCCGCGCACTGTAAAACTCTGGAACGAACTGTCACCAGCAGTTTTTCTGGACCTATGCGACCTGCAAACCTTCAAGAAAAGAGCGTATTCCCTTTTAAAAGGCCGGCGACGATAGTTGCTTACCATCAGGTGACCCGTTTGCTCGTTTGCCCCCTTATTTAATAAAAAAAAACTGTGTTTTAAATACTTTAATAATTCATAATTAAATTTAATTAAAATTAATAGAATAGAAAATATAGAAAATTATAATTATTATTCTACGAGAGTTTATACAGGGTGCAATTAAGGTTTAATTGAACTCTATATGATGTTATAAAAATGCAGAAAAATATTCTTTTGCGTTTTAAGGTTACTCCGTTTGGTTACATTGGCTCGTTTTGTTGTATTAAATATGTTTTAAAATATATCCAGAATCGATGATTGCGCCATCTATAAATAGCTTGCTTTTCTCGTATACGCAATTTTGTATGGGACTCAAGAGTCTATCTGGTCTTTTTTGAATGTTTTATTTAAATGACCATAAATATTCTAAACTAGCTTTATAAGCTAATACTTTTTGCTAAATAATTTTCGGAATCAATTAAAAATGGGACGGGTGCTGAGAAAGGGGCGGCACATGGCCTGGGGCCTACAGCGGCCAGGACTGCAAATCCGCCACTGCTTTCTTGGTCTTGTAAAAAAAGTAAGACCAAAACCAATTTCACTTCAATTCAGCTGCCTGGCAGCTGCTGGCTGCTGATAGCAAACTTAAACTCTATACGTACAGTCCACAAAATTGTACCTAAAGCAAGTGCTGTTGTTAGTTAGGCATTGAATAACCATTACGGTAAGTTAGGTAAGTCAGTATTTTAAATGTCTAACTGAATAATATCATCATGAGACAGCCGGCATCTGCTTAAAAACGTGATATGATAAGGATAAATTATATATTGAGAGCAAAACAATATACAATAGTTATCTGGGGTCAAAAAGTCCCAGTCAGTCGGCGGTGCGCGCGCTTCGTACTGGTTCTTACCGGTTATATGCCAGTTTGACATATCGGCAAATGTCGTCTGCAAACCTATTGTTTCAATTATTTAATGTTTATGAGGCAAAAATATTCTTGAGATGCTCTTCGTTGAGTACCTATCCCACGATGACCCAGTGCTGGCCACTTGCGCGGCATTGCCCGCCACGCCTGAAAATCGTCCGCCATCATACATACAATCCCCTTCTATACCCTATAATCATCCCCGTCTACACAATGGCGATGGTTTGTAGTGGGCCAGCATGGTCCATTGTGAAGAAGCGCCTTTGGCCTATGTTGGACCAATTACAAATATTATGTAGAGCTGTCAATAACATGTAGAGTAGGTATATGATATTCGTCTGACGTCTATGATTTCCCATGATCGAGGTAGATTAAAGAAAGCTTTGCTCTATATCAACCTTTCCCAAGTGGGCGATAACGTCGCCTTGTGGGCGCTGAAGGTCTAAAGGTGTGGGACCCAGAAAAAAAATGGGGGCGCTATGTAGAGGCTTGGGGGCTTGGCGGGGTGATTTATTTCATCTGGATGCATTTTATTGGGGGCGCTAAAGCATTTTTTTTGTCAATGTCGGCAGTAGACAAAATAAGTTTGGGAACCCCTGCTCTATATAATAGTAGCAAACGCGGATACCCATCATGGCCTACTATTAAGAGAAGGCAAACAGAAAACTTAGCGAAAATGAAAATAGAATTTTCGTTATGTTCTTCTTGCAAATTTCTTACGATCCCCAGGGAGGCCCAAATCAGAATTAGTATAATACTATGTGGCTCTGGATTGAATCAGTGTTAGCTATATACCTGAACTAAACATAAGTAAGTTTTTTTATCTCT
Organism: Polyommatus icarus; assembly: GCA_937595015.1. Lineage (NCBI taxonomy): Eukaryota > Metazoa > Arthropoda > Insecta > Lepidoptera > Lycaenidae > Polyommatus > Polyommatus icarus. The sequence continues at coordinate 18,225,506 of OW569327.1, read as the reverse complement.
CTTTTCGTTACTAACTCAATTTGTAGTAGGCTGTGGTAGTAGGTATATCCGATACATACTCGGTTGCTAAGACTTTTTACTAATTAAAAAGTTCATACACCTTTTTATATGATTTGATATGATTTGTTCTCATATTTATATTGTATATCTCCAATCCAAACATGTAACTTGGTTATAATTATTAGTAAATACTAATACCTAATAAGCTTTGCTAAACTAAACTGTAAACTGGGTATTAAAAAGATTAGTAAATAACTAAATACATAATATTATTATACAGCGGTTTTTCAGTTATTCGACCAAACGGGAAAAATCTCATTATAACAGTTGATCGTGTTAGTCATTATTATTTTTAACAAAAAAATTAAAACCGATTTCCAAGGTAAAAACAATAGTAATAATATGAACTAAAAAGTATTAAATAACTCTTACTCTTCAATAGTGCCTTTTTCAGAATTCGTCTGAATCACAACTATTTCTGTACATACTATAGTCTTCATTATTTTGAAGTCGGTACCAGCTAATTTAATAGTGAGTTCAGTAATGTCAGAATATCTGAAACTTTTGGAACTGGTACCGACTTCAAAGTAATTAAGACTGTAGTATGTACAGAAATAGTTGTGATTTAGACGAATTCTGAAAAAGGCACTATTGAAGAGTAAGAGTTATTTAATACTTTTTTTATTTAATTATTTAATTCGTTTTTACCTTGGAAGTCGGTTTTAATTTTTTTGTTAAAAATAATAATTTTACTCTTTTTATTTGTCTACAACATAAGACTTTATGCGTAAATAACCAATGCGAATATTAACTATTCACATTATGTTACTGTAAGCGAAATTGTGGTAAATGCTTGCAGTTATCAAAGCGATGCAGCAATTTCCAAACTTTTATCTTTAAAGGTTCAGGAGTTCTGTTCAGTGCCTTTGGACCAAGAGACACCTTCGTATGAAATTTCTCTTATTCGTAATATATGTTAAACTTACTAGAAACAACATTTTAACCACTATGAGTGTTTTGATAAATTTCAAGGATTTTCCTCGATTGCTCATAGATCACATCATCAGCTCACCACTTTTGTAATTGTTATACAAAATTAAGATTATATCCTATACAACAACACGAGAACTTTGAAAATCGGTCCACAAACAGCGAAATCATCATCAAAACATCTGTTTCGACGCAAAATATCACGAAAAGTGCCAATAATTGGGTCATAGTGTGATGAACCATGATATAATTATGGTTGTGATGATGATGATCAATCAAATTGATGTGTTGGCTTATGCTTTCAGTTGTTGAAACAACGCCGAAATCCCCGGACCTGTACCTATAAGCATTCAGAAGTTCTGTTAGGTACCTTTGGATCCAGGGTATAACCTGATGCGAAGTCTTACTTTTTGGTAGCATTTACCTCAAGTGCTTCAGAAATAATTGAAATCACTATATGTTTCCATGCAAATTTCAAGGAGTCCCCTCGATTCCTCAAGGATCCCATCATCAGATGAACATGGTACCAAATTCGAGTCAAACCCTATACAACACAAAAAGAATTTTGAAAATCGGACCACAAACGGCTGAGTGATCGTTGAACATACAAAAAAAAAAGATACATACAGACGAACGTATTACCTCCACCTTTTTTGGAAGTCGGTCAAAAATATAATTCGAATATATTGTGAGCTCAAAGGTTAAATGAGATTAAAATGATAACAAAAATGTTTTGTGCAATACAATATATTTTAAGCATTATCTTACACTTTACCTAATTGACATATAAGTAGAGCAAAGCTACACATACAACCAGTGGCGGATTTGCAGTCCTGGCCGCTGTAGGCCCCAGGCCATGTTCCGCCACTTTCTAAGCACACATTCCATTTTTAATTGATTCCGAAAATTGTTTAACAAAAAGTATCTAAATATATAAAACTCAAAGGTTGACATGGTGATCTATCAACGCACAGCCCAAAGCACTGGACGGATCGGGCTGAAATTTGGCGTGCAGGTAGATGTTATGACGTAGGCATCCGCTAAGAAAGGATTTTGATCAATTCTATCCCCAAGGGGTTAAAATAGGGAATGAAAGTTTGTATATAATAATACTTCTAAACGCGAGAACTCATTAGCTTATAAAGCTAGTTTAGAATATTTATGGACATTTAAATAAAACATTAAAAAAATATTTAATACAACAAAACGAGCCAATGTAACCAAACGGAGTAACCTTAAAACGCAAAAGAAAATTTTTCTGCATTTTTATAATATCATACAGGGTGCAATTAAACCTTAATTGTGCCCTGTATAAACTCTCGTAGAATAATAATTATAATTTTCTATATTTTCTATTCTATTAATTTTATTTAAATTTAATTATGAATTATTAAAGTATTTGTTGTACACAGTTTGTACACAGTTGAGTATTTTGAGAGCATTTCAGGTAAGCCTTTTTTTTTGGTGAGGGGGGAAAATACATTACGTATCCCCCGCCGCGCACGGGGGTGGACGTATGCCGGACTCCCTCCGGCTCGGTGCGCCGGAGGTTTACATTTCAGGTACCTGCTGTTGTTTTGTATTTTGTTTTCAGAATTTGTTGTTATAGTGGCAACAGAAATACATAATCTCAGCTCTCTAGCCATTGCCGTTCTTGAGTTACAGCCTGGAGACAGACAGACAAACGGACAGACATCGAAGTCTTAGTAATAGGGTCCCGTTTTTATGCAACCCTAAAAAACTAATCTTGCAATAATTCTGCGTCGTCCTTTTTCACCCGGCAATCGGCATATGAAAGTCGGACGTGAGTGTGAAGAGAGAAGGACTATGTTTAATTTTTTGCTTTATTCGCCCTCTTAATCTTATTATGAAAGACGAGGGTTGGAAGCTTTAAATAATATATCTCACCAAAAACTGGCTGTACATACAAAAACCCGCGCAAAATTTTAATAACTGAGAAGCAACCACGCATCTTTACTGCACACAACTTTAATTCCCAAAATTTCGTTTGTTAAAAAACAAAAATATATATAATGAAACTTGATTCCAGTACATTTTATTTATTTACGTATTACTAGCTGTTGCCCGCGACTTCGTCCGCGTTAACATAGTATAATAATAAAGATCGATAGTTTTCCCCTTTTTGTGGTTCCTTATACAAAGGGTAAAAACGGGAGCCTATTTAAAGCAAACGTCAAACGCAAATGTCAATAAACTTTCATGTTTCTAACTCATGACGGACTTTCATTAAAACTTTCTACCCCAATTTCACCCCCTTGGGGTAGAATTACCAGAAACGCTTAAATACGTATAACGTATAATATATATATTCACTTTTAATCAGTAGCACAAAAATAAAGTTTCATGTTTCTAACTTAAGAAATGATGGACTTTCATCCAAACTTTCAACCCCTATTTCACCCCCTTGGGGGTAGAATTTACAAAAACGCTTCAATACGTATCCATTCATTTTTATTCAGCAGTCCAGAAATAAAATTTCATGTTTCTAACTTAAGAAATGACGGACTTTCATTTAAACTTTCAACCCCTATTTCACCCCCTTGGGGGGTAGAATTTCCAAGGCTGGCCCTAGGCTCGGGCCTACTGCGCCTTAGAGCAAATCCGCCACTGCATACAATGTCTACATAAAATATAATAGAACTCACCACATTAACACACATCAAAGGCATCTCTATGATTTTCGCAGGAATAGTATAAAAAATCCATTTCTTTCCTCTATCACTGATGTACTTCAAATTTTTCCATTGTACCTGCAAATAACACAAATATACAAAGCTATAAACCTCATGACTTTGTCGTTTTGTTTCTACTCAAACCCTTTTTTCACAAATATTTCGCAATTAACTTGCTAATTTTGTTTCAGACTGAAAAGATAATAGGTAACTGATATTAAGTAATTGATATTAAGTACTAATAAGTAAATTTTCTGCCGTTGATTGCGAAATATTAAAAAGTTTGATTATTATAAAAAGCTTGATGTTAAAATAAAAAAATATGAAACGAACTACAGAGTTAATTTCTAAAACGATGCAAATCAAGCTAAGTTGGTAACTAACTCGGCAACTATGTCCCAGTTAAGCTACAGTTCATTCGTTCAAATCTGTTATTCTCTAACCGCCTCGTACCGGTTCACAAAATTTCGATGGTCTTATCAATATCATGTGAATTATGCGTTTTAAACTGGTGACCTCATGATAACAGTATGGTCAACACCATGTTATACATGTTATGGTGTGGAATCTTCCAAATATTATGTAATATTTATGGTGTAATAATTATGTAACTGGCAATTTTTTTGTTTAGTAATTCTATGTATTACCTACTTACATTTGTTTTAATTTATTATATTTTTTTTTATTTAAACGTTATAATTGACTGTGAAATGTTCGGTGGTAGTTGTTTCCACTTCTTTTCTTTTGACTTCCAAAAAGGAGGAGGTTCTATGTTCGGCTGTGGATTTTTTTATTTATTACCAACTGAGATTAAATTCAGGTTTTTACACACTCGTAGTAGTATTCTAAATACACGAGCATTTAGAATACTACGTGTAATGTGAACCTTTCTGCGTACCTGTACAATATTAAATTGTTTTTAATTCTGTTAATTAAAATTTAAACGTTATCCATACTAATATTATAAATGCGAAAGTGTGTCTGTCTGTCTGTTTGTTACCTCTTCACGCCCAAACCGCTGGACCGATTTTGCTGAAATTTGGCATGGAGATACTTTGAGTCCCGGGAAAGGACATAGGACACTTTTCATCCCGGAAAAATGTACGGTTTCGCCGCGATAAACGAGTTTTAGCGCAAAGAAGTTGCGGGTGACATCTAGTAAATATATAAGCGTAAAAGAAATTCTAATTCAAAAAAATCATTCTTTAGCATGGCTTTGAGATTATTAATTCCCTACTTTGCCTCCTCTCTGCTCCAAATACTACTTAAAACCAGCGTTGCGACTACGGTCGCAACACATGCTGAGTTAGCACCTATTTGGTAAAGGTGTTGAAATGTTTTTAATTCTCTAGCTTTGTCTGTATTATTTACCAAATAAAGTTTCTTTCTTTCTTTCTTTCATTATCTTTAAAAACTAGAAACAACTGGAATTCAAAGGCATCTTTAGGTCAACTGGCAATCCCAGCTGACCGGATTGTGTTTATACTAAAGTTAAAGTAAACACAATGCACTTGAACCTATTAAACCGCGATCAAGACGTCATTAATCATTATTTAATTGATCAGCTTTCGTAATAATCCAAAGTCACTCTAGTTTCTCTACGAATTGGAGTTTCATAATTTAATTTAATGAATACTGAATACTACCAGAGACGCCAAAAGTAAACACTTATTTTGGCGTTAACTGAAAATTCTCTTTTAAACGAGCATTACATACTTCATGCAATCATATTATAATAATTACTAGATTCTAGATTTGATTTTATAAAATGTTGGTCTGGTTTTCTAGAAATAGAATAAAATTATGGGTGGCGCTAGCATTTGGTACCATGGTCCCAGGCGAAAAATTCATGCGCCTGCAAATAGGCCTGGAGATAGTGACACAAAATTCTTGGTGATTTGTACCAGTATGGCAGTTTTACAGGGGTATAATTACGTAAAGGCAAAAAGGAAAATGATGGTCATTGCGCTCGCACTGGCAGCCCAAACGCGTGGGCGTTGATCGAAAGTGTCGGATAAATAACGAGTGTTGAACGATTTGTTCCACAAAAATGCTTGTATATTCAGATAGTCGAAAAAAAATAAGTAGGCGAAAGCGTAATGCCATACTTGTCGGGTGCGGCAGCCCGCCATACCGACGCGAATACGTTAATTTTAATAAAAAAATTGAACCATTTGTACCAGGCTAATTTTTGCATAGCTAATCATCGTCGAGTAGCCATTCACGAAAATCACAGACTAATAAGAGATACTACGTATACGAAAATCACCTTGCCATACTTTTCCGACAGCGCCCAATGGCCGCCATACCACTGCAAAGGTGTAAGATCAAAGCGCACGGAAGTGCGCAAGCCTAGTTCCAGCAGGCCGCGCGCATGCCGTGCACTATTTACACGAACCGTTTTGACGTACTTTTGACCCCCCTGTAGCTCAGTGTCTATTGCGAGTGCAAAGATAAAATTATACCTACGTAATTATTTACGAGTACTTAAGCAGTATACCCAATTTCATAGATATAGCTTCAGTAGATCCTGAGATATGTCCTTGTAAAAATAGCTTATTTTGGCACTGACTCACTCATTCACTCACTCATTCACTCACTCACTCACTGACCGGTAATCAAAACCTCTAGGCCACTTCCGATTGTCCTAGCGTTATGAAATTTGGCACACAGGTCGTGTGTTATATGTAGATTAAAAAAATAAGAAATTTTAGAAATCGGTCAAGCGTGAGTCGGCCTATTTACAGCCCATACAAACTTTAATGTCATAGCGTTATGAAATTTGGCACACAGGTCATGTGTTAAATGTAGTAGATTAACAAAAAATTAAGAAATTTTAGAAATCGGTCAAGCGTGAGTCGGCCGATCTACGAACTTTAGAGGCTACTTCCAAATGTCCTAGCGTTATGAAATTTAGCACACAGGTCGTGTGTTATATTATTATGTATGTGTTACGATAAATTAAGAAATTTAAGAAATCGTCAAGCGTGAGTCAGTTCATCTATGAACTTTAGATAAAAATTCTTATGTATCAGTGATATAATGAGGCATCTACTGAAAGTATTGTTTATATCGGGCGTAGCACAAAAAGAAAACATAGGTAGGATTTCTTGAAAAAAAGTATTGAAATCCCACCAAAAACATACCTGTTAAAATAGGGCCTAGTTCCTATAGGCTAACTGTTGGTCTAAAAAAAGAGTTGAAATCCAATCCAATGCCAAGTTCAGATGCACTTCATCGATCATAATCATCTTCATCAACAGCCTGATCCATAATACTTCTAAATTTGAACTTGGCAGGTTTTTGTGCTATGCGTTACACTTGATTAATTATATAATTAGATAATATTAATAGAATTTAAATAACCTGCCAAGTTCAAATTAGAAGTGTTATGGATTAGGCTGTTGATGAAGATGATTATGATCGATGAAGTGCATCTGAACTTGGCATTGGATTGGATTTCAACTCTTTTTTTAGACCAACAGTTAGCCTATAGGAACTAGGCCCTATTTTAACAGGTATGTTTTTGGTGGGATTTTTTTTTCGCCAAACGATTTGTGCCAGTATGGCATTTACATTTTTGGAAAGTGTTTGAAAAAATATGACCGTTATTATTTTTCCCATACTTCTAGTAGGCGGAAAAAGTGCTGCCATACCTGAAATACTTATTTATTTGACACGTTTTAAAAATACGACTATAAGATACGTAAAATCATTTTTCACATCATGGCATCATTGTAGTCTCGTCATTTGACAATTGTACCAAAAAAAATTGTTACATATTGTAACCATGGGGCGGGATGACTATCGGACTTGAGCAAAAAAATGATAAAAATTTGACGATTTGTACCAGTAGGTATGGCATTTGCATTTTTGGAAATTATACGATACAATGTGACCATTATTATATTTGCCATACTTGTAGTAGACGGAAAAAGTGGCGCCATACATGAAAAACCGTTTGAATTACGTATGAAATCTTAGGATTTTGAAAAAAATATTATTCACATTCGCTGCCTCCCACAGGTATGGCATTATCAGACTCCTATTTATGATCATACAGGGAACTGTTAAAAAAAGTTTTAGGGTGGTACAAATCGTTTGGCGAAAAAAAAACTTACACCTTTGCAGTGGTATGGCGGCCATTGGGCTCTGTCGAAAAAGTATGGGAAGGTGATTTTCGTGAATGGCTACTCGACGATGATTAGCTATGCAAAAATTAGCCTGGTACAAATGGTTCAATTTTTTTATTGAAATTAACGTATTCGCGTCGGTAAGGCGGGCTGTAAGCCGCACCCGACAAATATCTTACGCTTTCGCCTACTTATTTTTTTTTCGACGAAAATACAAGCATTTTTGTGGAACAAATCGTTCGACACTCGTTATTTATCCGACACGTTCGATCAACGCCCACGCGTTTCGGCTGCCAGTGCGAGCGATATGACCATCATTTTCCTTTTTGCCTTTACGTAATTATACCCCTGTAAAACCGCCATACTGGTACAAATCACCAAGAATTTTGTGTCACTATCTCCAGGCCTAAAGCCTTTTTTCAAAAGAAAAGCGGGTTTGAAAATATTCTTCAAAAGTTTTCCCTGTTTCAATATATATGTACTTTTTCTACTTAAATCATCCGGTCATTGCGTTGAAGATTAAAAAATAATGCATAATAGTTGTGATAAGCGCAGTCAAGGTTGAGACTTGAGGTGAAAAGTTTCTTTATATAGAAACATTTGGACTAAGTGGAGCTAGTCGGTTCGCGCGCGGCCGCACGACTAGTCACAAACTTCTAACCGTTACCAACGACGACATACAGAAATGCCTCCCGCAGCAGTGCCCGATGAGGTAGATATTTAATTAATTTCTATATTTAACAATTAATTTTAAGTAAATAGTAATTGTAAAAAAAAATTAAGTCTTAAGTAAAAATCTAAAATAATTTTCTAAATTATTGTATGTTTAGGGCTCACTTGCATGTATCTTAGAATTAACCTACCAAGCCCCACAAGAGCACCGGTGATCGTGACATCAATATACTAACAATAGATTTCCAAGAATCCACGATCGAAGGAATCAACCTAAGTTGAATATCATATTATCATTGCCATAAATACGAAGAATAACAGAGATGACATGACAAACCCAGGATTAACTTTGATCCAGACTGCGCACTAGGCCAATGTGCTATATCTATTCTAAAATGTCTATCGTCGCTAGAAATCCCTGAATTAAAGCTTAATTTATTTCAGGCGCCCAAGAGGAACCTTCGTGTAGCCATAATAGGGCAGAGCCAGTTCGCTGCTGAGGTGTTTAAGCTGCTGCAGAAGGATGGTCACGAGGTGGTGGGAGTGTTCACAGTGCTGGACAAGGGAAACCGAGAGGATCCCCTGGGTTAGTTGAGATTTTTGAAATTCAATAGCTTATCTAGCGCTAGGATAAAAGTTAGCATTTTTGTGGTAGTATAGTGAAGAGAAAAGAATGGTTTCTGGCTATGTATTTTTAGTAATAGTATGATGAGTAGGTAGCGTGGTCTAGTAACTTCATTTATGTCCTAAATTTTAAAGACTGGTAAGTGGTAAAACTCTACTCTACGCCAGGTATCTAATAGTCAACATATTTTGCCATTGGTATGTAATATGTGTGTATGGTTGTTCCACCCTTGTGCCCTAACCACTGGTCCAATTTTGATAAATTAAATGATTTCTAATTAATACGTAATGTTACATAATATTATACAATTTTAATAAGTAGTTCAAGAATTTTATGGATAAAGGAATTTTTCAATGTGCTTCCTAATCTGGTGCCTGGTCCTAAGTGTAAGGCGGCCCCTAAACCTACAATAATATTGATACAATAATATGGTGCAATATAATGTAAACTAGCTCATTCAAACTGTTCAATAATAACCCTAAATTAATATAATAACATTGCACAAATCGTAATATTGGGCAATAAAATTGATTGTTAAGTGGCCGCCTTAAGATATTATGTTTATTGAAGGAAACTTTGACATCCATAAAAATATAATTTCAGATCTTACGCTACTTGTAATATAAGTTTGAATGGAAATTTTTAAATGCAGTTGAGTCTCTAACATGCAAATAATTTTTCCAGCGACCATCGCGGCTCAGAACGGAAAACCAGTTTTCAAATACAAGACATGGAGAGTCAAAGGGAAAGTGATACCGGAAATACTTGAGGAATACAAATCGGTATGTAATTTTTGCATAATTTATTGATTTAATAACAACATTGTATAATCGACAGCCTTTTTAGTACTCTCAGTGATAAAAAGGTTAGTAAATCTACTACCTTACAGTCTGTACTCTACAATCTTTAAATCTTTCACTTTTAAAATCCGACTGGACTTTCTGTATAGGTACCTAGCTAGTAGATTATTATAAATTAGCTTTTAATAGGCAAGGGAATTTAACAATTCAAAATTTAGCTATTTAATTTCAAAACTATATGAAAAGCATGTAGAGTCCATACTCTACAACTGTTAATCCAAAATAGGAACGTAAGAATTATTATTTTTGTCGCATTATTATTGATTGCATTACTACGTTTTTTATCGTTATAATTTGGAAAAACATGAGATGAAAATTAAAATATTTTTTTTCCTTCCTTCCCCCTAGTCGTATCATCATAGCTGAGGGACGTGACCACCAAAATTAGCTTTCTGGGATAGGGCTCTCCACTTGTCTCTGTTTTTGGCCTGATGAAATGCCTCCTGGAACGTTTTTTTAGTTTTTCCTATATTATAGTTACCTACCCACCTTAACTTTTAACTTCTACGTAGTTCTATAAAATTTCCTGGTAGGCAGTATTATACAACCTCAATAAACGCTATATAATGAGTGGTGATAAGACAATACTGATAACCTCTCGTCAGATTCGTCTGACCACGTCCATATCGGGTTAATCATCAGGCAACCAGCTGATAGGTCATGTACATTCGTAATAAAAAATAACCGACTTAGATCTGATAAGACGTTGTTTTGGCTTTCAGGAGATTCTCACATAATAATGATTCTATATTAATTTAGACGACTTAGATGACTTACGATTAAATAAGAAAACAAGCAAAATATTTACTCTAACTATATCCACTGGAAAATTATGGTCTATATCTACACAGTATAGCAATATTAGTGATATCTATACATCTACACCTACATAATTATAAAACAAAGTCGCTTTTTTCCTCATGTCCCTTAGTTCCCTTTAATCTTTAAAACTACGCAACGGATTTTGATGATTCTTTCAGTGTTAGATAGCCCATTTATCGAGGAAGGCTGTAGGCTATATTTTATCACGCTAAAACTAATAGGAGCGAAGAAATAGAGGAAAATGTGGAAAAAACGGGGAAAATTATTTGAAAGGGCTAACATGAACGCGCTAATCTCAGGAACTACTGGTCCGATTTGAAAAATTCTTTCAGTGTTAGCCCATTTATTGAGGAAGGCTATATAGGCTATATTTTATCACGCTAATGGCCTGTTTCACCGCTTCCTGATAAGGTGCCCGATAGGGTTATTTGACAGATTTTCCATACTCCATCAGTCAAATTAAGTGGTGGATAGCCTTATCAGGAAGCGGTGAAACAGGCCCTAAGACTAATAGGAGAATGTGGAAAAAGCGGAGGAAATTATTATATGAATGGGCTTATCTCGCCAACTACTGGAGCAATTTTTATGTTATTATGCACATTTCACAGATAAGAAGTAGACCACGTGAAGGATCATAGGCTATCGATTTTAATATTTTTTTCAGTGGCTATATTATATTTTATACTCGTGCGACGCCATACATATTATTACATATTATTCAGTACCACAATACATCTTACTCGTTTGTCACATTAGTAAAAGAGAAGGCATGTTTCATGTTAGAGGTACCAGTAAAGACATACTTTCCCCCAAGTTTTGTTTCACCTTGCTAGGCTATGATTAAACTGATGCAACACATTGCAACGTGCAATTTACTGCCATAAACTAGAAACCGATACATAATTACTGTATTATATAACTATTATCCATTAAGTAGGTAAGCGATTAAGATTCTTTGGAAATATTTAGCAGACATCTGATGGAATATTCTTTTAGTGATGATAGAAAAATAAATTACATGAAATATCAAATCAATCTCTTCAATACCCTTTTTGAAGTTGCAGTGGTGGGAATGTGTGGCAAGCCATATTTTGCAATACTTTGCTGACTTTGCCCGTATTACAATACCCTTTTGAACGTCTAATGAAACAATCTAAAATTGTTACAAACGGTACAAACGGCTTATCAAATTAACATATCAAAATTTTGATTAGCTTCGTAATGAGACTTATCAGGTAATTTTGTTCTTTTCAGGTGAATGCAGACATCAATGTTCTGCCGTTCTGTACCCAGTTCATACCCATGGAGGTGATCCTGCACCCCAAGTACGAGAGCATCTGCTACCACCCCAGCATCTTACCCCGACACAGAGGAGCCTCGTCTATTAACTGGTGAGATAATTCGAAGAAGCATTACTAAGAGATGACAGAAAGTTTTGGCTTAGGTCCAGTGTCATCTTTCTAAGAGAAGAAAACTCTCAAGCGAGAGCCGAAGAGAGAGAAAAAAAAAGTTTTGTGCCTACTTGAAGTGAGAGGTTGAGGTTAACCAAGGTTTGTATTTTATCTCTCTCATTCTTTAATATTTCAATATTAAGTAGATGATGTGCTGTCGTAACAACTATGCAAACTAACTAAAGATCTATTTTAAGTTCTATGTCCTTGTTTCCAGGACACTTATCGAGGGCGACACAAAATGCGGTCTGACGATATTCTGGGCAGATGACGGCCTGGACACCGGGCCAATACTGCTGCAGAGGAGTTTCCCCTGCACCAGAGATGACACAGTAGATACGATATACAACAAATACTTGTATCCAGAAGGTAATTACACCCCTACAGACCTACATATTAAGTAAAATACACCCCTAAGTTCTACAGTATAGGCATTTTGATACATCACAAATGACAAACTTTATCACGGGCCTTTTGTATTTAAAATATCGTTTAGTGAACATAAATGATAACGTACACTAAAACTTCTAGATAAAATTTAGTAACTACAACAAGAAAATCCTAACTATAGCCTATAAAATGTTATAGTCCCTATTTTACCCTCATGTAACAATGGTGATGTGACATAATTTTCTTCTTGTACAGGTATCAAAGCACTAGCAGAGGCAGTTAACATGGTAGCCAGCGGTACTGCACCAAAAATTACTCAACCTGAAGAAGGGGCTTCCTATGACCCCGCTCTCTTCAAACCAGAAACACACCTGGTAAGTTTTAATTTCAAATGTCCTTGTTTAATGCGCTTAGAATTTAGATACGATCGTGTGTGTAGATTAGAAATATTATATATTCCGTATAATAATTTACGTAAGACTACATAATATTACGTTATAGAATTACAAATTGTGTGCCAAGATGAATAATTATGAAGTAAAACTAATTTTATGCAATAAACTTGCTACAAGATATTATGATTTATGAATTATGATAAATAAATTACTTATTACACATCTAGATATCATTTGTCGTGACAAAGGTCTACTCTGTTGCAAAAATATGCAGACATAATAATATGGTCATGATGTGAAATTTCAGATCGATTGGACTAAAGGTGGCGAAGCGTTACACAATTTCATAAGAGGTCTGGATTCTTCTCCTGGTGCAACCACATTTATAAAGCCACAGACAAGAGAAGGAGTAGATGAAAAGAGCGAAGCTAACGTAGAAATCAAATTCTTCGGGTCGTCATTTTGGGAGGGAGAGTATGAGAGCCAAGGAGAATCATTAGTTATTCCAGGTCTTGATAAGCCTGCAGTTTTGCACGAAGCAGGACTTCTTATTACAGCCAATGATGGCATCAAGGTATTTTTAGTATAAAATTATATAAATTTATTTTGCTAAAATATGCTACTAAAAGTTTTCTACAAATTTTGTGATAAATATATAAATACTAAACTTATATCTTAATTTCAGCTTAATATCCAAAGATTAAAAGTAAACGGCAAAATGATAAACGCACATAACTTTTTCAAAGCAAATGAAAAGAAAGTAGCCCTAGAAATGACTCCTGATGAAAAGCAGTTCGTGGAAAGCGCTAGGGACATATGGAAAGCTATTCTTAGAATAGATATTGACGAAGATACTGACTTCTTTACTTCAGGCGCAGGATCTATGGACGTAGTAAGACTAGTGGAAGAAATCAAAGACTTAGCTAACATAGAATTACAGAACGAAGACATTTACATGAACACAACATTCTTAGAATTTTTCACAATGGCCATCCTAAAAACAAGAGGTTATTCAGGAAATACTGAAGTGGAATACGATGGCATAGAGTTCGAAGCGAATAAAATGAAAATTAAATTTCCTACGCAACTATTTATAAATGGCGAATTTGTTAATTCTGATAGTGGAAAGATGCTAACGATAGTAAATCCTGCAGACGAGTCTGTGATTTGTAAAGTACAAAGCGCCTCTGCCTCTGACGTAGATAAAGCCGTTAAGGCTGCGAAAAAGGCTTTCGAACATGGGGAATGGTCGAAGATTAGTGCGAGGGAGAGGGGACAAATGTTATTCAAGTAAGTAAATAGTAAATCAACAGTTAATAGTGTGTATTGAAAAGTAATTATAATCAAAGGTGAAGACGACGATAATGACTAAATTTAAAAGTTTTTTACAGATTAGCAGATTTAATGGAGAAACACAAGGAAGAGTTAGCGACGATAGAATCTCTGGACTCCGGAGCGGTCTATACCCTAGCGTTGAAGACCCATGTTGGCATGTCAATAGATACGTGGAGGTACTTCGCTGGCTGGTGCGATAAGATCCAGGGCGCCACGATACCCATCAACCATGCTAGACCAAACAGAAACCTAACGCTGACGAAGAAAGAGCCGATTGGAGTGTGCGCATTGATCACACCATGGAACTACCCCCTAATGATGCTGTCGTGGAAGATGGCAGCGTGTTTGGCTGCTGGAAATACAGTTGTGATGAAGCCTGCTGCTGTAAGTTGATATTTTTAATACCAGCATGCAGACGCTTCTGTTCTTTTGTCTTACATCTACATTATACGTATTTAAGAAACGAAAATTTTCTAAAATACGTAGAATAGTTCAAGACGTGAGTGGAAGAATAAGGTAAGTAATATGAAAAAACTTCCCGTTTTTTTTTGCATATATGAAGGCATTAGGGCCGGAAAATTTATTTGAAATAGAAAAACTATGAAGTATATGTGTAGCCAGATATATTAGCTAGGATATGAAGTCGATAAGTTACAAGTTTTATTAAAATAATTAGGGAAAAAATGGGGTATTGTCCGTATGTTACGAAATATTACTTGTTCGATTCTTCCACTCACGTCTTCAATTAAGACGTATATTATTAATCGGGACCTAACGCGACTTATTCTAGTAGCTGTAATGCTACATACGTAGAGTAAGAAAAAAAATATTTTGTTTCTTCTGCATAATCTGAGCTATTTCTTTTGTTCATCAAACACTTTCTACTCTTTTCTTTCTTGTTTGAGGACTACGAATAATAAAAACTACGGAAACATAACTCCCACACTTCAACCGTTTTAAATTTGGCATCTTTTCACAAACTAAAATATGACAATTCAGATTTTCGCCAAGGTCGTATCCCAGGTAACGTATCATAATATTGCGCGCCGGACGACAGCCTGCGCGGTTATTGTCATTGTCAAAGTTATGAAACAAAGTCGTTGACAATAATAATTATCATGTCAACCTGGTTGAATGTCACTCGTGTATATACACGAGTGACATTCAAAAAATTCACACGAAAAATGTGTACCGAGCACATGCATAAATGTGCATGTATTCGGGTCACATTTTGTAGCCTTTTGGTGCACTTTTTTGACGGAGTTACTCTTCCTTAGTTTTTATTATTCGTAGTTTGAGGAGTATCTTTCTGTTTAGAGTTGCCAGGCGTCTGGATAAAGCCGAACACAGAGAGGCTTTTTAGTTGCGTGTCCGGCCAAAATTAATAAGTGTCCGGCTTTTGTAGAGCTTTGAATCTATAATTTTATATGAAAATCCTACTAATTTCAGACGTAAGTTTTACATCTAACGAGACGTAATATTTTATCAATCAGATGTTAAATTGATTAAATAAAATAAAATAAATTTACAGGAACGTATTGCTATACTGTGAATTTAGAATAAATAAAAGTTTCCGGCTTTTTTATACGAATGTCCGGCCAAGCTGCCTATTTTGTCCGGCTTTTCGGCTTAGCGACCTGGCAGCCCTATTTCTGTTACTTACAGACGCTGTAGAAACTACATTTTTAACCAAATAACTTGTTTCAGGTATGTCCTCTCACGGCGCTGAAGTTCGCCGAGCTCTGCGTGAAGGCTGGTATTCCCCCAGGTGTGGTGAACATCCTGCCGGGAGGTGGGGCGGTCTGCGGCCAGGCCCTCGCTGATCATCCGCTTGTACGGAAACTTGGATTCACGGGCAGTACTGAAATAGGTAAATACATTACTTAGTACTATATCTTATCATTTACGCTATGTCATGAAGATCTTCTAACGTAGCGTGGCTAAGTGGTGAACTTTTATAATTAGCTTGATGACTTTATTAGTTCTATAATATTATCAACATACAGACTTTCGTAAAAAAATCGGTTGTCTGTAAAGTCGGTTTACTGACGATAGTTGAACGTGACAACGTCATAGCCATAAATAGAATGCCTCAGAGCGATCAGCGAGGTAACGCCGCATATTGCGTCATGTTTTTTCGTGCGCGCAGCCCATATCGAATTAGAAGACGTTATCACGTCAAAATTCTGAGAAAATCGCTGGGCCGCGCCTTTACGATTGTCAGATGATAACGGATCACTCTCGTAAGAACTTTGAAAGAAAAGATCCGTAGATAGCCTACCTGTCAGTATGTCAATTTATGTGTTGTGGGTGGACAAAAATCTTTACTGAAATCTCGTTTATTTCAGGTCAAACCATAATGAAATCGTGTGCAGTGTCAAACATGAAGAAAGTATCTCTGGAGCTGGGTGGAAAGTCTCCGCTAGTCATATTCGAAGACTGTGATTTAGATAAAGCTGTTAGAAACGTAAGTAACTTCATTACAAAATATTTTTTAAGACATACCTACCTACTGAATATTATAAATGCGAAAGTACTATCCGTCCATCCCTTCTAGTTCCGAAAATGGACGTTCTATAGTTTTCATCACCGAAAAATTGTAGGTAGAATGAAGAAAATTTTATATTTCCTTCATTCTATATTTAAGTACGGTCTGAATTCCAAAATTAACGCATTAAAAAAATAAAGCAAGTTAAAAGAGTGAGTGATAAGTTTATAACACAATAAATATTTTGTACATTTTATAGGGCATGGCTTCAGTATTCTTCAACAAGGGTGAAAACTGCATAGCAGCCGGCCGTCTGTTCGTAGAAGAGAGGATACACGATGAGTTCGTAAGAAGAGTAGTAGAAGAAACGAAGAAGATTACAATTGGTGATCCCCTACACAGAAGCACAGCTCACGGACCACAAAACCACAAGGCACACATGGACAAGCTTTTAGAGGTACTGGAGCTACTGAGCTTTAGAGGAGCTGTTTTCTCTATCAATTATTTAAATAGATTATTTTTAAAAAAAAATTAAAACCGACTTCCAAGGTAAAAACAATAATAACATTAATATGAACTAAAAAGTATTAAATAATTTTTACTATCTAATAGTGCCCTTTTCCGAATTCGGCTAAACCTCAACTATTTCTGTACTCAATCTTCATTATTTTGAAGTCGGTACCAGATAGCTGAATCTTCAGTCCTCTGACAGAATATTTGAAACTTTTGGAACTGGCACCGACTTCAAAATTATGAAGAGTGAGTACAGAAATAGTTGAGGTTTAGCCGAATTCGGAAAAGGGCACTAATAGTAAAAATTATTTAATACTTTTTAGTTCATATTAATGTTATTATTGTTTTTACCTTGGAAGTCGGTTTTAATTTTTTGTTAAAAATAATAATAATTTCACTCTTTTTAGTTACACTAGTACGTAAACCTTTGCGTATATTTTACGTATTTTATTACAATTTGTTAAGTGTTGAGATTTGTAAACTTTATATTTTCTAAGAAAATTTAGTTCCGCAATTCAACAACAGATGTCGTTATTAAGCTTCTGCATCGCGGTATCGCTTACTCGACTCATTTGATATAACTAATTCGCTACAATAAACGTTTACTTCTCGCTCACACTCACTGGTTGTCTTAATTGATATTACGTCAGAGGGATTAACGTCCCAGGGTAACCCTACAGAACCATAAGACCAGTTTTAGGCGTATGACGTCTTTTCTTTACATTAAGAGTCACAACTCACACTCACAAAATAATATATTATCAGTGAAGTGACCAGTAGTTAGGTAAAGTATTCGATCTGTATAATATAAAGTAGTAAAATATTCGATCTGTCATCTGCCGCCACGCGCCGCCCGCGCGACACCGTCGCCTCTGTATCGCCGACCGCCGTGTATTAAACAAACAGGTGTTGTTGGTAACAATAGAAAATTATTATTACGAGTTAGTATATCCATACCTATGCCTTGTACTACTATCTATTCTGTGCCATGAGACATTGGTGACCTTAACACGACGTGGTAATGATGATGATGACGATGATGATGATTATGATTATGATGATGAATATTAATTGCATAGTAGCATATGCTTTCTGTTCTCAAAACAACGCCGAAACTCCCAAACGTGTATCTATAAGGAGTCAGGAGTTCTCTCAGCATCTTCGAAACCATGGTATACCTTGACCCAATATTTGACTATTTGGTAGCATATTCTTAGTACACTTCACATAAAACCAAAATCACCATATGTTTCCATATAAATTTCGAGGAGTTCCCTCGATTACTCATGGATCCCATCATCAGGTCACCACCTTTGTGAAAATGGGACCAAATTGGAGTGAAACCTAATACAACAAAACAAAAATTTCGAAAATCGGTTCACAAATGGCGAAGTAATCGTTGAACATACAAAAATAAAAAAATAAAAAAAAAAAAAAAAATATATCCACAGCCGAACATATAACCTCCTCGTTTTTTGGAAGTCGGTTAAAAAGATACGAAAATATTTAAACTTATATTTGCGGCATAGAACAGAAAATTTTCAAAGTATCGCTAAGTTCATATTTTGATGTTTGAATTCAATTAGAAAATTCGTTGCTCGATAAAGACTGTAAATTGTTAAAATAATTTTATTTATTGTTATAAATATTGTTTATATACTTACCGTACTTATATTTTGTTACTCTTATCTATTTTTCATTAAAAATATTCCGAATTCCCATAAAATGCGCTCCAATTTTTTTACAAAAATTTGAATATGGAATTTTGTTTTTTTTTCAGTATTGCGATCGAGGCGTCAAAGAGGGCGCGCGTCTGGTGTTCGGCGGAAAGCGAGTGGCCAGGAAGGGGTATTTCCTGGAGCCAACCATCTTCACCGATGTCACCGATGACATGTATATCGCCAAGGAGGAGTCGTTCGGACCCATCATGATCATCAGCAAGTTTAGCAGCAGGTACTTAAATTACTAGATCTTGTTCGGATGATGAAATTGATGAAATAGCAAGTCTTTTATTGGATGTAGCTGTAACAGGCGTCGCGTTTTGACTCCTTTACAGGGTGTAAAAACAAAGTGATAATACTTTTGGGTGTGTATGAGACCCCGGTAAAAAGGTTTCTTTTTTGTATGCGAAAATATTTATGATGCTGCATCTGGGGCACTTGCCCATTTTTTGCTCTTTCAGAGCTGCAACTTTCACAATGAAGTCTATATAGGCATTATAAGAGAATAGAGAATATGTACGTACACACCCTAAAGTATCACTATGTTTTGTTATACCTTGCATCTAGTTCATAGTTTCTTCATGCATTTTAGCAAGTATTTTCAAAGTCGTCAGGCTCGTACAAAATGATTTAAATCGCCAAAACTCCTATTTTTAACCGACTTCCAAAAAAACGAGGAGGTTATATGTTCGGCTGTGGATATTTTTTTTTTATTATTTTTTTATTTTTGTATGTTCAACGATTACTCCGCCGTTTGTGAACCGATTTTCAAAATTTTTGTTTTGTTGTATTAGGTTTCACTCCAATTTGGTACCATGTTCACAAAAGTGGTGACCTGATGATAGGATCCATGAGTAATCGAGGGAACTCCTCGAAATTTATATGGAAACATATGGTGATTTTGGTTTCATGAGAAGCATCCTAATCATATGCTACCAAAACGCAAGATTTTGCACCAAAGTATACTATGGTTCCGAAGATACTAAGAGAACTCCGGATTCCTTATAGATACAAGTTTGGGAGTTTAGGCGCTGTTTTAAGAACTGAAAGCATATGCTACTATGCAAATTACATTCATCATCATCATCATCATTATCATCATCATTATAATCATCATTACCAAGTCAGGGTCACCAATGTCACCAAATTCAACCTTATCTCCAGAGCATAAGGCACACATTAACTGACATTACTTCTGAGAAGTTAAAGTTGCTTTGACCATGTAACATTCTGTCTCACTTCGCCGAGATATTCTGGAATTTGGAAAACAACCTAATTTCAACCTTTTGCATCGCGTGTCGCGAGAGCCGCGGCTCGGGCGGCGCGGCGCGGGCCGGGTACCTACCGTACTATATAACACTATACAGTGCGAGGCGTCCGCGTGTCACCGACTTCAAAATGATGAAGATTGAGTACAGAAATAGATGAGTTTTAGCCGAATTCGGAAAAAGGCACTATTAGATAGGAATAATTATTATTTAATACTTTTTAGTTCATATTATAATTATGCTATTATTGTTTTTACCTTGGAAGTCGGTTTTAATTTTTTGTTAAAAATAATGTAGCCAAGCTACGTGCTTTTTAACTGACATCCAAAAAGGAGGATACGTCTTATGTTCGTATTTTTCAATATCAAAGTAAGTTAACTTCCATTCCAGGAACATAGGCGACGTGATCCGTCGCGCCAACAACACAGAGTACGGTCTCGCCAGTGGCGTATTCACGCGCGACGTGTCGAGGGCCCTGCAGTTCGCCGAGCGGATAGATGCGGGCACAGTCTTCGTGAACACGTACAATAAAACCGATGTCGCAGCGCCCTTCGGGGGCTTCAAACAGTCTGGATTCGGAAAAGACTTAGGTAAATAATAAGAGCTTATTTTGTTTTTTTTTTAATTTAACACTGAGGCAGAGTAAATACGACTAGAATAATAACCGCGACTCAAGTGTAAAATTGGATGAATGCCTAGTCCCTATACACACAGAAAGGAACCCCAAGGACCGTACAATTTTTGTTGTTTAAAGTCGCCATTCAGAAACATCTTGGTTGTTTCAAAAGGTCAAACATATTTTATATGCATATTCAGTAGGTCTGAGAATCGTTTGTTGAATAAATAATAGTAAATTATTACAACTCGAGACTGAGGGCGACCATTGTTTGTGCGACGGGATAGCGATGTGCGTTGCTATGGTAACATACTTATTTAGTCACTTCAATAAAATAATATGGCATTATAATACGGCAATAATATATTATGGCAAAGCAACGCGACGTTTGCCGGGACAGCTAGTTTAGATATAATAATTAAGTTGCTAATAGGTCTTTAATTATTATTAACTCATATTTAATCATATTAATATTTAATCATATTTAATCATTATTGTATTTTTATTTTTGTTTCAGGACAAGAGGCTCTCAATGAATACTTGAAGACGAAGTGCGTTACAATAGAATATTAGATTAACTAGTAATTTAGAACCTACTTAGCTGTAATAATTAAGTTATTAAAAATGTAAATAAGGAATTCACCGAGAATGCATAATTGCAAAAATGTTTAAAAATCATTAAAAATATGTTAAAAATAGGTACTTAAGTATAGTTAAAAACAATAAAAACTAGTTAAAAATAATAAAAATTATGAAATGTTTACTAATGTTTTTTTTTCGATTTACCAAGAGATTTTTTGGTAAAGAGTTTAGGTATGTACCTAAAGAGTTTCGTCACAAAATAAGAAAAAAAAGACGGGTTGCACTCCGGGAGTGCTGGCAGAAGTGAAAACTTGATTATTAACGTTGTGCATTATTTTTTTTACCCATTTTTTATGAAAATCTATTTTTTTTTATTAATCGAAACCCTTACAATCGATTAAAAAATATCGACACGACAATCGAAAAAAAACAATCGATTGTTAGATTAATCGATTTCGATGCTACAACTTACGGTTTTTCGATCAGCACGAGAATCTGACGCGAGTTTTACAGTTTTTACCCATCCCACAAAAGTGCTCAACGCTGCTAAAGAAGTTTTCACTTCAAAAAACTCGAACTCGAACTCGACTCGAACTTGGTTGTCTGTAAAGTCGGTTTACTGAAGATAGTTGAACGTGACAACGTCATATTCATAGCCTTAAATGGAACGCCTCAGAGCGAGGTAACGCCGCATATTGCGTCATGTTTTTTCGTATGCGCAGCCCATATCGAATTATAAGACGTTGTCACATCAAAAAATAAACTTGGTGGGTTAAATTATAGTCTGTCAAGAAAGTCATGACAGGCGGGAAAAATTTCTATACGTAATCACGCAATGATGAAAAACCATAAAGGTAATATACCTATCGGAATATTCCGATAGGCATATTAACTTTATGTGAAAACTCAAAGCAGATATTATGTTACTACCGCGACTATATACTGTGCCTATTACCTACCTCCCAATTGTAACACAGAATAATCAATCAAAAAGACCTCTGTAAAAAGGAATTTCTATTTCGCCAACAGAAGAGAGTAATAATTTAAGGTTCCAAAATTTAATTAAGCTTCCAAAAAAGCATACACTTTAATTAGCCCATAGTGCCAACCAAGTGTGTGCGCAATACACAAGAGCACTATTCTCTAATATACTCTCATAACCCAATGGAGCGGAAGACCGACATTACTGGCGAGAGAACAGGTGCAGGACCGACTTTTACACGTGCACACACTTGGGCGCTATAAAATTACTCCTGAGTCCTGACTCCTGCGTAACACAGCCTGGTTTCAGAACGCGTCGTGGCCGTTTTCATTAGGGCCACAACACGAATTCGCGTCGTGATTGTTTTTAAATGCTCAGAACGCGTCATGGCTTTTCTCGATTACTACAACGCGTTGTGGTCGAATAGCACGTCAGCCACGACACGAACTTCGCTTTGTGGTATTTCTGTGATTGCCAGAACGTTTCGTGGCCGTTTTCACTAGGGCCACGACGCGAATTTCGCGTCATGGCCGTTTCACTATTACCACAACGCGTTGTGGCTTGTGAGCCATTTTTTCGCTCACGGTCTTTGAGCGTAACATTTACATAAAAAAAGTAGTAGTTGTCATCGTGACATTTGACATCTGTCAAAAACATATGTTTTTGTGTCAAGTGTCACCCGAATCTCTTTGTCCGAATACGCAAATTTCTACGGATTCCTGTATAGAGAAAATATTCAGATAAAAAGTAAATAAACGATATAAAGATGACTAAAGTTCCATTGCGTGATATATCGCCTATCATGCAAGCATGGCGCAACTTCCTTTTAGGTGTAAGTATACCACATTTCTCTGTACAATAATCTCAAATTATGTAACCTTATTTTGATTCTGCATCTTTTCTGATAGAGGAAACACACAAAGGCTCTTAGATTTGAGCCCCTCCTAGCTGATCGTACACAGCCACCACCTGCAATCCCAGATGGACCCTCACACAAGTATGTAATGTTAAATTATCTTGGTATGAAAACTTGCAATTCTGTGGTTACTGCAAACCGAACATAACCCTCTATAATTATTGTCAGTACATGCTAAGCTTTTCTCGCTTACTTCTAATGCTGCATTGTTTAATATTTAATTATAATCAATTTTAGAAGCATTAAATTAAGTTAAATATTTGTAGTACTTACACATTATACACACTGTATAATTTATCATATTATGTATTATACAGATAACTGTTATTACAATGAATATAATGAAAAATCTTTTTCTTAAAACAAACGAGAGAAATACAATGGTTTAGGTCAAGGAATATACAAATATAAAAAGTTGAATTTATTGCAGACACGCACATAATTACTATTACACCCGTGACGCCCGCCGTGAAGTAGCACCACCAATAGACTTGACCCAGAAACTTCTAGCTCCAAGTTCTGACAAGGGGTAAGAATTTTTCAACTTATTATTTTTGGTGTTTTTTTTACATTTTCAAGAGTTTTCAAGTATAATAAATAGAATGAAAAAACTGTATGAAGTTTGATTTTATTTTTTGATTTTAAGCAATGCATTATTATGTTTCAGAGAACCCAAGGCAGCGGCAAATGTCCCTCGGAGGCCTGGCAATGTTTACCCCTGGGACAAGCATTATGAGTAAATTATGTAAAACTTTAATAGTGATCCATAACAAATATGAACTAGATGAAAATAGTCAACTAAAGTAGAGCATCAATGTGACTTGTTTTGCATATTTTGGTTACCCTTTTTAAGTAATTTTTATTTTTTACTAGCTGACCCAACAGACGTTGTCCTGTCTTAACGATGATTATTTAATTCGAATTAGTATAATTAAGAAAACAATAGATTAAAATTAGTATCTCCATGCCAAATTTCATCAAAAAAGATTAAGTAGTTTAAAAGCGACAATCATAAAAGCTCATTTTGCAGGAACCATACATTTTCCGGGACAGAAAGTAACCCTATTCCTTTCCCGAGACTCAAAGTATCTCCATACCTTTCATCAAAATGAAGAGCTTAGGCGAAAATCAGAAAAGTTTATTGTGCGGGAACCGTACATTTTCCGGGACAAAATGTATCCTATGTGCTATTCCTGGTTCTAAGCTACCTCTCCACCAATTTTCAGCCAAATCGGTTCATCCGTTCTTGAGTTATAAGTGGCGTAACTAACACAACTTTCTTTTATATATATAGATTTTAAGCAAAAGCAAGTTTACTTCCTATAAAATGCCATCAGGCTTTGTCCACATTTGTATCATGATCGCGTATCAGATCTCCGTCGCGTAGCATCGAAGCGTATCATGATCTCTAGTGCACGCAAAATGATCGCGATAATAGCGATCATTTCGCGTATCATGCAGCATAGCAATCATGATACAAATGTGGATAAAGCCTAAAATATTCTTGGTTTTATCTGTTAGAAATTGAAATATTTTGAATAAGTAATTAATATAACAATTTAATGAAATATAGAGATTATGTTTTAAAAAACTAAAAAGTTATAAATTCATTTTATTATAACATTAAAAATCTTACTTTCTATGATATAATAATGTTTTAAATTACACTCACTGACAAACTTTAAGACATTCTCCCTACAATGACTATAAACATAGTTAAACATTTTGATACACAGCATGCAGTTATTAACTTATTACAAAGAGTTACAGGCCTATTAGCTATAGCTAAAACTTTTTTTCGTTTAATTGTTTTCTACATTTTATTCTAACAAGATTTCACATTTCACCAAATGTCTTTAATATATTTCACAAAGTATAACCAATATGTTTAAGTATTAAAGATCATGCATTTAATGTTACTTTCAATTTTATTTTATTCATTAACTTTATCAGTAACATGCTATTATCTTGTAAAAAGCTACATTCATTTCAAACTACAAGTACACAGATATTTTTTCATACAAGTAGTATAATATTATGCCAATAACATTCAATATCAATAAATATTATTACTGAGATTATTATAATAGGCCTGTGTAAAAATTTCATTTAGTCACTCGAATCAGAACTGTTGGGGGCTCTAATATGCATCATGGAGAAGTTACCAAAACTGAAGACCCTATTGCGAGTAGGCCTACGGGACCTATACCTAAACCTGTGTCATTTGTCTCCGTCCACTTGTTTCCTGAACTGCATGGCGTCTCCGTAGGCTTTCTTCACCGCCTTCCTCTCAGTAGGTTTCCTGGACTCGACAAGCTTGGCTTGATCCACGCTCTTGTCTACTCCGAGCAACTCCAGCTTAGCCGGTGGCAGCCATTGCCACGTACGTTTAACGTCGAAGAATAAAACTAGATACAATACTGGCTCGTGTGCGAAATTCTTCTTGAGATTCAACACGTCTTGCGGTGGGACGGGCAGAGGTACACCGTTGTATATGTAGCCTTTTGGCATCTTTGGGTCGATTATGAGGGCCGGATACCAGGGGTAGCCCCTAAAAAAATACATCTTTGTTTAATACAAACAAACAACGCACACGTTATATAGGGCGTATGTAGGTCGCAGAGACACATTTTCAATTTATGATCTATCGCGGTATCGATTAAGGGCCAACGCTTTACTCGCTCGCGTGCGTATAATGAAAAATAGTACGGGCAGCGCAGGCGCGTGCGACGGAGCGCGGACGCGGGCGACGGACTGTCAGTTGTCACACGCTCGATGGACGGGCGGGCACACGGCGCGGGCGCACGCTTTTCGCAGTCGACGTTGTTGACTTGTTGCCGTTGATGTCTTTTTGCCAAATATTAAATTAGTAAATAATCCATGCTAATCTACTGGACTCAACTGTACACGCTCGAGATAAAAATTATACTAGCAGCGCTAAATGAGATGGGCGCACGCGACGGGTGCCCGCTCGCCCGCTGCGGTCTTCCGACGCGTGCGTCCGCGCCCGCATCCACCCGTGTTTTAGCGTTGGCCCTAGAAGTATACTGAAACTAGGTATGATAGATAAGATAAATTTAATAAATATATACTCAAATAGTTATGTTTAAAACTGTACACTGTAAAACTTTGGTCACAGATACTAATGCTTAATTTATTATATTATAATTTATTATATAATTTATAATATTATTCATGGTTTATAAATTAAAAGTTATGAGCCTCTCCCAGAATAAACAAAAAAACAATCTCAGCGTGTTTATGGAAAAGTTAGGTAAATTATACTTTACCTGCATTTAGCCCACACAAGTTGGAGTGGTTCTAACTTCAGATCTGACTGGCCGCTCTTTACCGGGGTCTTTGAGGCCGATCTTGTGCCACGGCCCTGCAAACACAATTTATGTTATCTTTTACTTCTTTGTAAGTAAGTAAAGCCAAGCATAAACAATATTTGAATACTTTTTTGAATTTGTTTGCCACGATTCACGAATAATGACAAAAATATGTATTAAGATATTTTATGTTACGCATACAAGACAGAAACGTAACAATAGTATATTTATTCTTCTCAACAGAAACACTTGCTGTAAAAAATATTTTTTTGAATAGTCTTATTATTTAGCTATATATCTTATTATCTTATTATATAATTATTAATAAGATATCTTATTAACATCTTATTATTCAATATTTTCTTCATAGCAGTTTAATGTTCAGCAGGTTAACTTTAAACAGGAAGATTTATTATTGACCATACTATACTGTTATTAAGAGCGCTTACACCTAATTTCAAGTTTCCATACAAACCTGTGGCGGACTATTGGAATTGCTTTGCGCGCAGCGATTTATAGTAGTTTTAAAATATTTTAGTCCACTTAAAAAAGCAGGTGTAGAGTGCGTGAGCTGCACCCTTAGCAATTTCTTCAGAAATGTGTTTAGGATGCCTAGAATCTTCTAGGCATCCTTCTAAACACATTTCTGAAGAAATTTAGTATGTTTATCTAAACATACTAAAAGTCCCCGCCCCTAGGGGGTGAGCCGGATCGGGGGGAGGGGGTTAAAGTTCCCGTTTTTGAGTTTTTGGCTCATATCTTTAAAACAGTACGTCGTAAAGAAAAAGTGTCTTCTACATAATAAAAGCTACTAAAATTTACTACAACTATGTCATTTACACTATGTATCTATCTCCAATCATTGCCATGCTATGAGCTTCTAAAGTGGTCGATTTTCAAAAACACACATCAACTAAGTCTAGGGACATTTGTATTTTATGAAATCTATCAGGATTTTTGGAGACAGTAAATGAAAGAATTATAGCTTATTTTATAGCATTTCATAGAACATAAAAAAAATTCCCATTTTTTTTTTGTTTTGAAGAAAAAATCACTGGCTTTTTCTATGGTCACAGAAAAGTTATATGGCAAAAAATCTTTACTTCGCTTTATAAAACCGAAAATTTCATTCGAATGAGAGAAAATCTTTTACATTTTTATTGCTAATAGTCAAATTAATAATAATGAATTTTATTCGTTACTTAGTATTGAGTATTTTTACCTAAAATACATTTTTTTGTCTTTCTTCGGTAAAGGTAAGGTGCATTTTTTAGTCTTTCTTCGGTAAGTAAAAAGGCTCCAGGAGAGCAACCAATCTCTAGAAACCGACCAAACCGTGCAGAGGAGTTTCCATTAAGTTGGTCCTTAAGACGTCAAAATATTTTGTAATCCAGCATTGAAATGTGGAAAATGCGGAAGGTTGCTTTTTCATGAGTTTGTGAGATTAATAATGGTAAAACCTAATGGGACGAATAATGGCTCTCCAGAGCTGGTCGAAGATGGTAAACTCACCGCGGAATTATCCGAACAAGTGATTATAGTAAATCGAGATGAAATTCAAGCCGATTTTCATCAGCACCAGCATCAGAGACAATGTCTTAGTGATACCATGGTCAATCTCACAAACTCATGAACTTCCGCATTTTCCACATTTCAATGCTGGATTACAAAATATTTTGACGTCTTAAGGACCAACTTAATGGAAACTCCTCTGCACGGTTTGGTCGGTTTCTAGAGATTGGTTGCTCTCCTGGAGCCTTTTTACTTACCGAAGAAAGACTTAAAAAATGCACCTTACCTTTACCGAAGAAAGACTAAAAAATGTATTTTAGGTAAAAAATAAAAATACTCAATACTAAGTAACGAATAAAATTCATTATTATTAATTTGACTATAAGCAATAAAAATGTAAAAGATTTTCTCTCATTCGAATGAAAATTTCGGTTTTATAAAGCGAAGTAAAGATTTTTTGCCATATAACTTTTCTGTGACCATAGAAAAAGCCAGTGATTTTTTCTTCAAAACAAAAAAAAAATGGGAATTTTTTTTATGTTCTATGAAATGCTATAAAATAAGCTATAATTCTTTCATTTACTGTCTCCAAAAATCCTGATAGATTTCATAAAATACAAATGTCCCTAGACTTAGTTGATGTGTGTTTTTGAAAATCGACCACTTTAGAAGCTCATAGCATGGCAATGATTGGAGATAGACACATAAATAAATAAATAAATAAATAAAATTTTATTTCCATATATAACAGTTTACAGCAACCAACAGTTCTGGCCCCCACGCTAGGCGATGCCTGTCCTGTGGGGGAATTTATATACACACAGTGTAAATGACATAGTTGTAGTAAATTTTAGTAGCTTTTATTATGTAGAAGACACTTTTTCTTTACGACGTACTGTTTTAAAGATATGAGCCAAAAACTCAAAAACGGGAACTTTAACCCCCTCCCCCCGCTCCGGCTCACCCCCTAGGGGCGGGGACTTTTAGTATGTTTATCTTCTAGGCATCCTAAATACATTTCTGAAGAAATTGCTTAGGTTGCAACTTGCAGCTCACGCACTCTACACCTGCTTTTGGGCTATTCTTTGGGTGGACTATTTGTAGAAAAAAAAACAAAAGATTTGTTGATAGTTAAAAACAATTTTTTAAAGTGTTCTTCTATGATATGAAGCTATAAAATTTATATTAAATTAAGTTAAATAAATAAATAAAAAAAAAGATTTAATTCCTTGATATTTCTTTTATACTTATTTCTCATTCTTTGAATTTACATTTACATAAAGTTAAATATATAAACGTAATATTTTTTTCTGCTAACTATTTGCATAAAGATCTTGTCAATAGGTTAATATTATTTTTTAATTAGATCTGTCGCTGGTTTCGTAAATTAAAAGCTTCGAAACTGATACTAAAACGGAATTTAAGAAAACCTCTGTAAAGGTATTGAGATTTAATGTACAAATACTCTATAAATCGTATTTTTTTCTCTGCTAACTACATCGACAGTGAAATTTCTTATAAAAATAAGTTATCAACATATTTATCAAGATAAGTGGTTGATGATTTCTTCAAGTTTGAAAAGTACAGTTTTAAGCCAAAGTTTGAGCGTGAAAGGTGTAAACGCTCTTAATGTTGTTAAACATTTTAGATTTTAGTATAATTCTACAGCACGAATTATAATATTGGGGACCTAATTCTGATACGTCTAACGTCATAATATCCGATTAGCATTTAGATGCTTAGATCCGATAAGAATTGTCTTCGAAAATCAAAATAAGTACTTAACATAGATGCTGATTCAAGAAGACTGTAAGAGAATTGGGCCCCAGTCGACAGCCAGCAAAATGACTCCAAATATGACTTAATCATCTTCATTTTACTGACTGCAATTATTAATAAAAAAAAAGGTGAGCGAAGAATGAAGATGGAATGGAGTGATACAAACGAACAAAGCAACTCACGGCGGGCGCGGTCGGCTGCGCGGGCGCAGGTGGCGCGCGCCGATCTCCGCTGAAGCTCGACCTGTGGACAGCGTATGTTACAAATTACAATTTTATTTCGACATTGGGCTTTTGCACACTGCACGATAACGACACGACACGATACCACAGAATAGA
Source organism: Polyommatus icarus (assembly GCA_937595015.1). NCBI lineage: Eukaryota > Metazoa > Arthropoda > Insecta > Lepidoptera > Lycaenidae > Polyommatus > Polyommatus icarus. The sequence goes on along the minus strand of OW569327.1, from coordinate 18,195,093 downwards.
GGGTCACCGCACATATTATACAATTTCAAGTTGGCTGACTATTGTACAAACTAAAATGCGTAGTGTCACAATTTAATTGGACAACTTCATCGTGACGGCCCCGAATTACTTATTAATAAAAAAATATTAGTATGGAAATATGGATTATTATCACCTTTTTATCTGGATTTTTCATTAAAATTTATCTGGATAATATCGAAGTTTAAAATACAAGGTATGATCAATGATTTTGTTTAATTAAATTGTGACACTACGCAATTTAGTTTGTACGATAGTCGGCCAACTTGAAATTGTATAATATGTGCGGTGATCTATTCTGTGGTATCGTGTCGTGTCGTTACCATCGCAGTGTGAAAACGCCCATTACGTTGACAGCACTTTACAATAAGCTTGCAAAACTTTGAGGTCGTAAGGTGAAACTGGTGAGTGTAGTCAGGACTGTCAGGACATCTGTATCTGCCAATAACGTATCACCGTCGCGTCAGCAAACACCCGTCTCACTCTCCTTACCAAAAGACTTAAAAATCGTTGCTCAGTTCACTCTCTAAAGCAGCTATACCCAACCTGCGGCCCGTCGGGACTTTATCAGTGGTAGTAAAAAAATCTATACCCAATGGCAAACTTAAAAAATATGTCTAGGGTTTATCCACTATAACATCGCAAAATATTTTAACGTTATTTTTTTATCTCAAAAATTTTGGTCGCGGCTCGCGTCTCGCGAGTCGCGACACCAAGACTAATAAGTGTTTGTGGCCCATATACAAAAAGGTTGAGTATCACTGCTCACAGTAGAGTTTGATTTGAAGACTATGATGTAAAATTCAGATACATAATAATTTAATTAATGAGGCAGGTTACTCTTTTCTTATAGGGCTTTCCAAAGAGAATATAATCACTATGGGGCTTTCATCGACCGCAATCCGCAACCAGTAAATATGCGTGGGAAGAGAACGAAATCTGACGTAAACATGACGTCTAATAGTCGCCATATTGGCGCTGATAGCAGTAGTGGGAGTACTTGGAACTAATACTAGTTTCTACCACCATAGTGATTATATTCTCTTTGGTTTCTACAACCAATAGCGATAGAGCGGCCATTTGCAAGTTACGTCAGATTTAGTTCTCTTCCCCGCATTGGGGGCGCTGATTCCACTTCAAATAGGCACAAAATACAGCTGGGTATCTTATGTCCAGCGTACTTGTATAATGGCGCGTTTTTACTGGTCGATAGGGCCCGCATGCGGGGTGCGGGAGATATCTAAAATGCAATGCCACGACCAATCAAAATGCGCCATTAGTTGTCATAGACTCCCCGTATTCTGCATACCGCACGAGTTAACGACTAATGAAAATGCGCCCTAATGGAGGTCAGTGGCAGCAACTCATGCCAACTGTAGTATGTTGCCACCACTCCGTTGGACAGTCCGCACTGACTACTATTCAATATGGCAATATCTCACCCCTCGCTGGAGCTGAGGTCGCAGGAGTTGTCGGAGCCGTCGTCGTCGTAGTGCGTGCACGACGAACACGATTGCGACCACGCCGAGCTGCTGCTAGACGACCTGTAAGTTGTAACCGTCAACAAATTACATTCAAATTGTTTATAGATAAAAATTCAGCATATTTCGTTCAGCAAATAGCGCGCAGGATGAGTTACGATTTACGATTTTCGACAGATTGTACTCTTTATAATCTTACTAGTTATATTATTGCGTATCGGTATTTACAATTTTACGGCGTTATATAATATAACACTACGTCATCGTGGCGTAACAAAAATATTTAGGCTTCTGCCAAACTGTGTATTAAATATGTGTATGATATAATAAAAATCTTAAATATATGTATAGTATAAAAGTATTAAATATATTTCCGTAGTCTGGTACCTGTAACACAAGTCATTCAGGTACTTAGCACGGGGCCAGACTGACGTGGTGTGAAGCGTCTATAGATATTATATATTATTATTATTAAACCCACGCGACAGTAATGGCTGGTTTACACGTATTAAGTAGATAAGTAGTAACTAAATTTTAACTTAATTTGAAGTGCCTGTCGGAAATGTGTCAAGTGACAAGCCCCGCCTGCCAACCTTACAGAAAATAGTCAAAATTCTAATTTCCTCGTTTAGTACTTAACTAAATTTTAACTTACTACTTGCTACTAAATTTTGTGTTTACATGCAATAAGTAACTTAAAATTTAGTTAAAATTTAGTTAAATACTTATCTACTTAATACGTATAAGCCAGCCATAACGCTAGACGCGAGCAGGACTCGTTGCAGACGCTCCCGCTTCGCAGTCGCTTTGGTCGCGTAGGTTTAGCCGAAGCTTAACTGAGCCAACATTTGTCGTAACTCTTATCAAGTCATAACCCACGTGACAGACAAAGACAACTTTGAAGGTTTATGCACTGCGTTCATTTCTTAACCAAAACGTTAAGACAGTAATAAGAACTCCCACACCGGTTTCGGTGACGGTACCCGGTTTCATTGAAACCAGGCCAGCTACGCAGGAGTAATTTTATAGTGCACAAGTGTGTGCGAACCACACAAGATACACACTCTCTATTCTTTTTACTCTTATAACCCAGTATAACGGAAGACCGACACGACTGGCGAGAGATCAGGCGCAGGACCGACTTTTTACATGTCCATCCGACGCATAGATCATCTTACTTCTCAGACAATCAGATGATCAGCCTGCATTGTCCTAACCAAACTTGGAAAAAACATGTTTCCAACGCGGGAATCGACCCCATGACCTCCGAGTAAAGAGCCACGCTCTTAACCAGTGGACCAAGACAGTAAACTAAAAATAATGTACAGTTTACCTGGACAGAGCTAGGTCACTGTCGGAGCCGACTTCGCCTGGCGGGCCGCGGTACTGCATGAAGGAGGCCGGCACCGACGTCGACAGCGCCGCCTCACCACCACCCACAGCCCTGGACCAAGTCAATATTACTGTTAAGCTCTAAAGATAAGTAAATATCGCTGTTAAGTTAGCTGCAGAGTTGCAGACTGATTAAAAAAGTCTATTACGAAAATCATCAGATAGCGCGATTTAGCGCGATGCAATGTTACAACGCCAACCATAAGTACAGTGGGAAAATTGATTACGAAAGATAAAAAGAAATACTCTAGAAATCATCATAAATACATTAAAATATGTAGTACCCAAGGTAATAGCTATAATGGCCAATTTAGCTATGTAGTACAGTAGATCATGCTCGTACTGTTTTCGCCTTATTTTTGCTGAGTCATGTGCCTGTGTGTACTGTGTATACTGTATAGTGTATAGGCTTCCAGGGCACATAAATACATACAAACCGATTACGTTGCGCTGTATGAAGGTTTTATACTATTAGTCCGCGTTTCCACTGAAGAGGAGCGGAGCTTAGCGGTGCCGAATTGACCAATCACCATGCTCGAAATCTTCGCTCCGCTTCGCTGTCATTCCGCTCGAATAGCACGATTGGTCAATTCGGGCACCGCTAAGCTCCGCTCCGTTTCATTGGAAACGCACCCTTATGTATACTATGATAATAGTAAGTACATTACCTGAAGAGATCAGGCGAGGAGGTGGCCTTGTCCTTATCCACTTTCCTCGGCCGTCCGCGGCCCTTTTTGCGCGGGGACGGCTCCAACGCGCGTCCTAAACTTGCGGACAACGTCGGCAGAGACGCTGAAATTGGTAATATGATGTAAATAGGTAAGTAATAATATTTATTACAAACTCAAATTTTTTTATTCAGAATAAATTTTTGCAAATATTTTCTGAAAGTCTACATTATGCCTACCACCGGTTCGGGAACTAACCCGGCCAGAAGAACCGGCGTAAGAAACTCGCACGGGGCCACTTTATTTACCAAAAAAAGTGAGAGTTACAATATGCAAAACCGCGTAACATAATAAAACAGGCCAATATTTACTACCAAAAATAAGTCTTTAGTTGTAAGGGGCTGTTCCACACGAACCACAACGCCACGACCACAACCACACCACGTGGTCGGGTGTATACTTTGTATTGAAAATGAATAGGACTATTCACACGTACTTTTGCAGTCGTTATCAACCGTGTGTGTGATACAAATGACCATTTTGTCGCTATGGTGTGGTTGTGGTATGTGTGGGTTAACCATAAAACTTAAAACAAACCTAAGCGTCAGTGACAGAGGACGCGGTACGCGATACGGGAGCGTCTGCAACGCGAAACTGGCCGTGCACACCTGCGCGACTACGGTGCGAACCGTCAAACGTTAATATCATGACACAATCTATCAAAACGTATACAAATCAAAAAATCATAAACTAAAGAGTTGTAGAAAATAATAAAAAAAAACCGGCCAAGTGCGTGTCAGGCCACGCGCAATATAGGGTTCCGTAGTACCTACACATCATCTCAGTTACTTTCAAAGAAATTTAAACGAAAAGTTCCATTTATACTTCGCCGAATACATTTTACTATTACTCAATAACTTATGAAGTCTTCTTAGCCATGATAGTTTTCCTTTTAAATTCAGCATATTTCCTACTCCCGTGAATTTTTTCACATTTCCAGAACCCACCGTTTAGCTGGTAGAAGGGGGAGACACTGGACTCTTAACGATTTTTTCCACTTTAAAACTTAATATTTCACAAACGGATCCCTAAATCGGAAAATGATCTATGAATACTCGCAATATTTTTAAAAAACCTATTCAACGACACCACACACGATGGAGTGGGCGCGAAAAAAAAATTTCATCCCCGCTTGATGTGTAGGGGAGGTACCATAAAAAATATTTTTTTACGATTTCATGTACCATTTTGTTCCCATCATTAATATGTATATACCAAAATTACAGCTTTGTAGGTCTTATAGTCTCTGAGTAAAACCGCGGACAGACAGACAGACAGACGGACAGACGGACGGACAGACCGAAACTATAAGGGTTCCTTATTGACTACGGAACCCTAAAAAGGGTTTTAAAAAGAAGTCTAGTTATGTACACTTCAAAACACGCGTCTGACAACTTGACGCGCACGTTCCGCTTGCCGACGCGAACATTTCGCGTCGCGGTCGTGCAGGTGTGCACAGCGCCATAAGATTACATGGGCAGCGTCCGCCGCGCGGTAGACGCTACCGCTTCGCAGTCGCAGTCGGAATCCTTAAGCTAATCTGAGTAAGTTTCTGCAGTTTTAAATTGTCAAAATTTACCAATAAACTTACCCTAAGTTTATTGGTAAATTTAGGGTTGGACCTCATCTGGCAGCACGGAACCGTCCGTCCGAATCCGTGCTGCCAGATGAGGTCCAACCCTTAAACACAGTCATACTGAAAATAAACCATTGATTGTTATTATTATTCAATGTAATGGGCGGAGATAGCTATTGGCAATTTTTATGATATTAAAAAAATACAATCGTACCGTCAGATCCGAAACTCTTTGGAGGCACCGATAGTTTTGATGGCGACACCAAAAGTGTCGGTTTTCGCAGGCCACTCACAAGACCGAGACCTGTCAAACATCAAACAACATATATGGCTGGTTTGAAGTGCCTGCCCGAAATGTGTCAAGTGACAAGCCGCGCCTGATTAGCTTCCAACTTAACGGAAAAAAATCAAAATTCTAATTTCCTTGTTTAGTACTTAACTAAATTTTATCTTGCTACTTACTACTAAATTTTGTGTTTACATGCAATAAGTAACTTAAAATTAAGTTAAAATTTAGTTATCTACTTATCTACTTAATACGTGTAAACCAGCCCTTATTTATCATCTGAAAGTAACTAAATTATTCTGCTAAATACTTCTAAATACGATAAGTTTTACCCCTAAAGGTTGCTTTCGGATCTTTGCGCGAGCGACCGTGACCGGTAAAAATTCAAATAAAATATGTCATAAAGCGGCATTTCGTTTGAATTTTCGTCGGTCGCGGTCGCTCACGGCAAAGATCTGAAACTTAGAAACTACTTTAGGCATATGCTTGAGGCCCGGCACTTCGTCATCTATACTGACCATAAGCCGATCAGTTTCACTTTCCATGAACGGAAAAAGAACTGTTCGCCTAGGCAGTATAGACACCTTGACTTCATTGCCCAGTTCACCTCTGATATCCGACACATATCCGGCAAGGATAACGTAGTTGCCGATACGTTGTCGCGGATCGAGGAATTGGGTAAGCCGGTGAGTCTCGAAGACATAGCCCAAAGTCAAGCTGCAGACCCTGAATTGCAGTAGCTCCTAGCACATAGCACATCCCTGCAATTGGAGAAGCTTGTGGTGCCTGGTAGTCGTCTACCCCTGTACTGCGACGTCAGTACAACGACCTCCAGGCCTTTTGTGCCGAAATTTTATCGCAGGCAGGTTTTTGATAGCCTGCATTCGTTAAGCCATCCCGGTGTCAGTGCATCTGCCAAATTAGTTGCAGAGCGCTTTGTATGGCCAGGAATTCGTCGGGACTGCAGACAATGGGCTCGTGCATGCATAGCTTGTCAAAAAGCTAAGGTGAGCCGCCACGTGACTGCACCGCTAGGTACATACACCTTGCCAAGAGTGCGATTCCACCAGATCCATATAGACCTTGTGGGTCCTTTGCCGCTGTCTCAGGGGTGTCGCTACAGTCTTACCGCCGTAGACCGATTCACTCGGTGGCCGGAAGCGGTACCCATCCAAGACATGACTGCGGAGACAGTTGCCCAAGCGCTATTGTCTACGTGGATCGCACGTTTTGGTTGCCCCACTCAAATCACAACCGACCGTGGTCGGCAATTTGAGTCGGCCCTATTTCAGAGCCTTTCGAAAGCCACTGGCTTTGACCACAGGCGGACGACAGCTTACCATCCGGCATGTAATGGCATGGTGGAAAGGTTCCACCGGCAGCTTAAGGCCGCCATAGTTTGCCATGCCAACTATGTCCTTCTTGGCATACGAACTGCCTTTAAAGAGGATCTCCAGTGCTCCTCTGCAGAGCTGGTATATGGAGAGCCTTTAAGGTTGCTAGGCGAATTTTTTGACCCCGCAGACGGTGGTACTACGGATACGTCTGAGTTTTCGGCCCGCCTTAAGCAAATTGCTAGAAGGTTACAACCCACAGCTGCTTCCCGACACTCAAGCCCTAAAGTGTTTATCTATAAGGAGCTCGCTACCGCTGATCATGTCTTCCTTCGTGAAGACGCAGCACGTGGCTCTCTCCAACCTGCTTATTCAGGACCCCATAAAGTGTTGTCGAGGGACGACAAAATAAACACACCGGCAAAATTAGCGGAACATAATAAAATTTCGATTTTTTTTAATATTGTTCAATTTTTTTTATATAATTGTTTATTTATTTATTTATTTATTATTAAAAAATCAATTTTATATAAACTTAGGGCATAAAAACGTGAAATTTAGAAAAAATCGGCAAAAATCGAAGATTAAGAAAATCTTTGAAATTTCAGTAGTAAGTTTTTAAGTTAAATTTTCCATTTTTACTAAAGAAATGCCATGTTAAAAGAGTGTCATGGCCTTCTATGGATCTCAAGAGGGCCTGGATACGCCATTCCATGCTTGCATTTTGATTGTCAATCATTCCCTGTGGGATATTCTCCTACTCCTCCAGTAGCGCCAACTCGAGCTCCTGGACACATTTTGGACCTTTTATTTTAAACTCGTACCGTTCACCCATTGATGTGCCACACGTCTTCAATCGGATCCACATCCGTAGACCGTGCTGGTCTCTCCACCCGGGCTACACCAGCATCATTTTGGTAATAATGGCCGATTTTTTACTCTATGGACGCGCATAAAATTGAAGTTACTACCTAAAACTGTGTAAAAGGCACACCATGCAGTTCCAGGATGTCTGTGCTATAGCCCTGTGCTGTCAAAGTACCATCATCAATAATCATCAGCTCCGTGCGGGCTCCAAATCATGTGCCACCCCAAACCATTACGAAGTCTGCATCATAGGCCACTGTTTCCGTCAAGTTTGATGGCCTATAGCGTTCCTTACGATTTATCCACATTATTTGTCGCCTGTCAACAAAATGTACATAGAATTTGCTCCCATCACTGTACAGCACAAGATTTCACTCACTTGTCTAATTTTGATTGCCTGGATTAGCCTGGATTAGTCTTCGGTGTCCTGTCTCAAGTTTTGGTGCCCTTGCTGGCACTTTTGAGTTTAATTTAACTTCTTTAAGTCTTCTTCTTACTGTACAATCACTTACACATACATTTCGGACCTGTTCCGACAGGTTTCGTGTCTGCATAGCAGTTTGAGGTCGATTTTTTAAGGTTTGTTTCCTTACAAAACGGTCATCCTCAACCATTGTCACCTGATATCTGCCTTGTTCTCGTCTCCGAACGTAAGATCCAGTCTCTCTGTAGCGTTGAAAGTTACAATAGACCACGGAAGCCGACACACCTAAGGCCTGACTGACCGAACGGTAGGTGTGACCTTTCTCTATCGTTGTTACAGCTCTAGCTGTCGTAGATGCTGGGAAATCACTAATTTTGTATCTAAGCAATATGTTCTTCTAAAAACCAAACAATCAAATGAGCTTAGCATACCTTACACCCCGCTAAAACGCCATTCTTATCAGGAACACTTAAATCGTCAATAATCGAAAAACACTTATTAGGGCATAATTGCTATAAAAACCTGTCATCTTGCCAGTTTTGTTCAATATTTTATTTCTTAAATGAGCTTAGAAACTATAAAAAAGGATTTCACACAGCCCGACCCACTTTAGTTCAAGTTGTGGCCCTTTTTACCTATGTTCCGCTAATTTTGCCGGTGTGTGTATTTAAAATACTGCTCAAAGGCAAAGAGCTTACAGTATCCATAGACCGCATAAAGCCGGCCTTCATACTGTCTTACCATACAACTCTTGAGCATTTACCAGATGTTCAGAAAAAATATTTTACTCGTTCTGGACGTCGAGTTAAGTTTCCAGATTTTTATCGCCCTTGACGGTCTCTGGAGGGGGGTGGTGTAGCCTACTTACATACTACACAACTGTATTATAAATAATTAATATAGTAAAAACTAAATGCTAACGTAAATCTAAGACTTAACTACTTAATTACTTATAATTAATATTATATACACATAATATTTATTATATTACATTACACATACACGAACACGTATGTCGATATGATATATCGATACAATGCATCGATACATCATATCGACATGCATTTATCGATACGCGTCACGCACTACTGCAGGACCGGTTCCTTTGTTACATGCGTACGCGCAGTAGGTACAACTCGAACCGGCCGGCAGTCGAGTCGCAGTCACTGACGCGGAGCGCACGTTACTCGGAAGCTAAGTATATCGTGCTTCAGTGCTTATAGCTATCATATTATGTGCTTTTCCTTCATCTATTCTGCACCTTCTGTATTGCTATAGACATTGACTTAGTGTGTGTGCTAGCATAGTGAGCTGGACAATATAGTGCGCTTAATTAGTAAGTCCGAATTTCATTTATACAGACCTAAACTACAAGTGCATTAATTTTCACCCTCATCGAACCCTACTTGCACCATCATAATACCTATAATGGATCTATCTACATTCTACGTAGCTACAAAACTGCTTCTAGTTACCTTTCAATCTGCTATATTTTTATTTAAAATCGACCACTACAAGTTTTTGTTCTGTTTCTACACTAAATCAAATTATAGTAACAGTTATAGCAACATCCTTACGTTAAAACTTATACTAGCCTTTACAACATAAATTAAAATTCACAAATTCTTCTGTATCTTCAACTATTTGCAGTGTTTCAAAATAAAACTGGCAAAGAAAGAATAAGCTTACAATTTTGTTAAAATAAAATAAAAAACAGAAAAACAAAGCAAAAAAAAATATGCTTGAAGTGTATAATAAATAACATTAAATAAGCTATGTAGTTAAAAACTATACCTGATGTTTCTGGCTGTTTGGAAGGTGACTTCTCTGGTGTAGCCAGTTTTTGAGTTCGTTCTACGCTCTTCTTCGCAACGATTGGTGTTTCAGAATCTGTTGTTGGGGTATCTGTGATCAGAAAATAATATGTCAGCTAATTAAAACTAATACTCGTACCTGCAGGGCAAGCATTACAACAGTAGACATGGGAAAGAATCGACATACTGACAGATTTTATCGACAAAATGGCGGATTTCCATTGTCTAGCTGTCACTTTGTCTTTTATTCTTCCGTAGAAAGAAACCGTTTCTATAGAGACCATGCTACGCCTGCTGGTTTACTGTTTAGTTTTCCGAATTAATACAAAAGGTAGTTGACGACCGTTAAGAGTGTGAAGGACCAATGCGACCTGCAAACCTCCAATAAGAGAGCGTATGGCCGGCAACGCACCTGCAGCTCTTCTGTTACAATGTCCATGGGCGACTGTAGTTGCTTTCCATCAGGTGACCCGTTTGCTCGTTTGCCCCCCTTATTTTATTAAAAAAGGTATACCAATTTCTCTGGGCTGTCTCGCCATAGACTGCGAGGGTCGGCCCCGCCCCCTCCGCCCCCTCCGTCCGCGCCCCCTACCACGCCCGCGCCACCAGTTGCGATTCACCTTGACTGCAGCAGGCGATTCATCCCTCTGTAATCACAAAAGTGTGGTAATAACACTGTATCCATACCATACTAATATTATAAATAAAAAAGTGTGTGTTGTGTGTGTATGCTGTCAGTCTGTCCGTCTGTCTGGTCTGTCTGTCTATCTATTACCTCTTCACGTCCAAACCGCTAAACCGATTTTGCTGAAATTTAATATGAAGATACTTTGACTCCTCGGGATGAACATAGCATACTTTTTATCCAGAAAAATGTACTCTGCAGCCTGCACGCGCAAAAAAACGAATTTTTGGTGGAAGTTTTGGTAGTAGTAGCAGCTAATAATTAAATCTATCATGTCAGTAGTTAAATTATAAACAAACAAGTTTTGTTCACCTTGTAACAATAACAGTTATCAAGTGATTTAAAAAACTTTATACTTATGGCCTGTTTCACCGCTTCCAGATAAGGTGCCCGATAGGGTTATTTGACAGATTTTCCATACTCCATCTGTCAAATTAAGTGGTGGATAGCCTTATCAGGAAGCGGTGAAACAGGCCCTTAGCGTTGTATAAAATAGATTCGTTATGTTTATGCATCGTAATATATTTTATGGTTCGTAGTTTTTACATAACATAATAATTATTTATACAGACATCTTCACAGATTCGCATAATCCATCCATACTAATATTATAAATGCGAAAGTGTCTGTCTGTCTGTTACCTCTTCACGTTCAAACCGCTGAACCGATTTAGCTGAAATTTGGTATGGAGATACAGTGATTCCCGGGAAAGAACATAGGATACTTTTTGTCCCGAAAAATGCACGGTTCCCGCGCGATAAACGAATTTTGGCACAACGAAGTTGCGGGCATCATATCTAATGCTTTATAATCTCATTTGCCAACTTTTTAACTTTACAAAGTTAAATATGAAGTTTTACTTCGATATCGATTTTTGTTATAGTCCGCACGGAACTAGTTGGCCGCGCCTTAGGTAGGGACAGGGGTGAAGAGGCGGGTTGCTTGCTGCTTGCAACGCACATGAGATTAGACAGTGACGACCAATCTCGCGATATCGTGAACAATAATATTATTTAATTATTGAAAAGAATAAATTAAAGACAATTGATCAGTTTTATATTCTTAATTATTGACATCGGCTTTCCGTTTTTTAAAAACCTATGCACTTTAAATATTTTTTCTTAGGTTGTCTTTTTATCGGCGGACTTATCTCAAAGTTGATGTTGGGAATCGTATTGAACGATCCCAATTCGCACCCAACAAAGGTTCATATCTAGATTATACACGTTTAGGTTGGGTAGGTGTTATTTTAGTTTTAGTATACAACAACAAATGGCGCTTTTAAAGTAAAATGTATATTATTCTTCACAAGTATTGACTATCGAATTAATTACTTAAAATTCCTATGTGAGATAATTTTATGGTTAATTCAAACGAAAATCGCCGTCAGCTGAATGTTTGCAGGTTTCGTCGTCTACGCGACGCCCGGCTAGGATACATTGAGCGCGAAGTAGGGCTATATTGGTCATAACTTATATCGCTGGCTGACGGTTTTTCCACCATCGTATTAGCGACTGACGGTTTTATTTATTATTTACAAAGAAGAAACATTCACCTGTATAAATTTTGTACGGTATAAAATGACTTTAAATTCAAAAATTTTTTACATGTTCAGTAACGCGACTGACGTTGAATACCCCATCTGCAATACGGCTGACGGGGATTTTTTGGTTAAACATGACCTCAATAATCATCCATCAAAGTTTCATTCGGTATAAAATCACTTTTCGCAACTATTTTTTTTACAACTTTGAAATACTCTCAGTTAACATTCCACCACGGGTGCGGTGACTGACGCTGATTATATTGATTGATAAATATTATGCTACCGCTGGACAAAAATTTGGTCGGTATGAAATGGCTTTGCATACGCTAGCACTACCTCCCCTACCAATATACTGTGACTCGATAATCGATACTATGGGAGGAAGTAAAACATCTGTATTAATTTAGTTCTTACCGTGACATTCTCATCTTCAGTGTCATTATGGGGGCTGGGCGCACGTGAGGTCCTCTCGCTTCTCGCAAGGGACACGCATCGCTCGCTTCTGGCCAATGACACGCCCCGTTCACTCCTTGCTAAAGAGACGCCTCGTTCAGTTCTCGCTAGAGACACGCCCCTTTCGCTTCTCGCCAGTGACATGCCCCTTTCGCTTCTCGTGTCTACAAATAGATTGATAACAGTGAACTTTAAACTACAGGAAGAGTAACTCCGTCAAAAAAGTGCACCAAAAGGCTACAAAATGTGACCCGAATAAATGCACATTTATGCATGTGTTCGGTACACATTTTTCGTGTATATATACTCGAGTGACGTTCAACCATGTTGACATGATAATTATTTTTACTTACTTTTTCCGTACTAGGTTTTTACAATATTTTCTTTGTTAAAATGCCTAAATGCCCTGTGAAATGGTGTAGAAGTCATACGGATACGACTTTTAATACAGGAATAACCTTTCAAGTTTCATCAGTAAGTGATTTTTTTTTTAAATTATGCTTACGTAAAGTTCTTGTATTTTTTCCGACCCAAAAACATGCCCAAAAAGATGGTTTATTTAAGTTGGATGCCAGGGTATTTGCGTAAAATTAAGCTGGTCTCTTTGTGTTTGTCTTATTAAGTTTACATGTTATTGTAAAAATGCAATAGTCGAAAAATAATACGAGGGCTGCTATTTATGTATCCGGAACTGGCCACTTACAAGAACAATATTTAAAAAGTAATTACAACATTTGAAAATAGAACTCTTTGGTTGAAGAATACATTTTGTTTCATGTGACTGTCAATTATTTTTCCATTGTGGCGTCATTTTGAAAATTGCGTGTCTTCATTTGCCATGGATTTAACGCGTGAACATTTTCGTGCAATGATTTACTACGATTTTCGGCGTGGGCTAAATCAACAACAGTGCTTTATTCAACTAACCGTAACTTTTGGAGATGAAGTACCATCAAAAACCAGTGTTTATCACTGGTACAGTGAGTTTAATCGTGGGCGGTCTATGCTCACGGATGAAAATAAAGAAGGTCGCCCAAAAACAGCTGTTGTCCCACAAAATATAGATGCTGTGCGGGAACTAATAATGCGTGATCGTCATGTTACATATCGCGAGATAGAGGCGTCCTTAGGCATAAGTATGACGAGCATACATAAGATATTACACGAACATTTGGCTGTAAAAAAAATATGTTCGCGTTGGATTCCGCACAACTTGACAATCGATCAAAAACGGGCTCGTGTCGATTGGTGCAAAAAAATGATAAAAAAATACAACCGTGGTACGTCAAAAGCCGTTTATAATATCTACACAGGTGATGAATCTTGGATCTATGCATATGACCACGAAACCAACAAAAGTTACTCGTGCAAAAAGTACTTTGAAGCAAATGGTCGCCTGTTTTTTTGGAATTAATGGACATGTGGCTACAGTGCCATTAGAGAATCGTAAAACGGTTAATTCTGAATGGTATACGACCATTTGTTTACCAGAAGTCTTTGAAGAAATAAGAAAGGACAACCCACAACGCAGAATCATATTACATCACGACAATGCTAGCTGTCACATCTCAGCTGAAACAACTCAGTTTTTGGAGGGTCAAAAGATCGAATTGACTGGTCATCCGCCGTACAGCCCTGATTTGGCACCTAGCGATTTCTTTTTATTTCCATACGCGAAGAACAAATTACGTGGTCAACGTTTTTCGAGCCACGAAGAGGCTGTTGATGCGTTCAAAATGCACGTTTTGGAGATACCTCAATCAGAATGGAAAAAGTGCTATGAAAATTGGTTCCAGCGTATGCAAAAGTGTGTCGATCATCGCGGCGAATATTTTGAAAAGCAATAAAACCATATTAAATGATATATGTTTGTTTCTTTTTTTAATTCCGGATACATAAATAGCAGCCCTCGTATAATAAAATTTTTTACAAAGTCGCCATGGACAGTGCTATGCAAGATGTAACAATTTAATCATAATTCATAAACGAGAGTCTGACTGACATCAGTATCTTATTTTTATAATGCCGTTTGTACTTCGTTTAGTAAGAAATGAACCGAATTGGATGCCGAGCCAGATTACTCGTTAATGTAGCATACACTTTAATAGTCATGATATATTTTGTATGAGTAATGACCGAAAATTAAAGAGATTACGAAAATCTGCATTTGGACCGTAAGTTTTTTATTTCAATTCTGTAATAATTTAGCACATAGATTTTTGTAATCTGAAAACGTCTTGTCTAGGTGCTCTGGATAGTTTTAAATTAGTCCGAGTCGTACAAGGTTTGTTCAAAATTATTATATACTAGCTGTCCCGGCAAATGTTGTTTTGCCATATAAAGTATTTCTACTTCATCAGAAAATGTTATACACCGAATGTTAAGTTGAAAAACACAGTAAATAATATGAAGTAAGTACATTAAAGAAAAAAGTTTGATACAAAATCGGACCCAACTAAGAGGGGTGGGGGGGATTTTTTTTTGTATCAGATGTTGAGTTCGAAGAAGACAAATATATCTGCGAAAACCGTTTGCAATTCGGATCAGTAGTTTTCATGTTAAAGGAAAAAGTTTGATACAAAATCTGACCCCCTCTTTTGTACCCTTAGAGGGGTGGGGGGGGAAAATTTATACACCAGATGTTAAGTTGGAAGAAGACAAATATATCTGCGAAAACCGCATTCAAATTGGATCAGTGGTTTTCGTGTGATGCTGGAACAAACATACAGACAGACAAAAAAACTGACCACATTTTTGGCTTGTATAGCGATGTAGTGACACCCTCCGCTTATTATTTTTAGAATATCTTTAATGTACAGAATCTTCATTTCTACAGTTTTATTATATTGTGTAATGATTATTATTATCGATGACTTAAGGATCAGAGGAAAATGTTTGATTTTAAAATAATAATTATGTAACCCTTTCTTCGTGATAGTAGATAATATTATGTTTGGTGTATACTGCATAATGCCATCCGCTTTTGACAATTATTGTCCACGGCTTTGTTTCATAACTGTGACAGTGACAATAACCGCGCAGGCTGTCGTCCAGCGCGCAATATTATGATACGTTACCTGGGAAACGACCTTGGCGAGAATCTGAATTGTCATATTTTAGTGTTCGAAAAGGAGCCAAATTTAAAACCGTCGAAGTATGGGAGTTACGTTTCCTGTAGTTTTGTTATTCGTAGATTGATAAATTAAAAAATACGCGTGACACTCTGGGACTGCCGCGGTAAAGCTATTGCATACCATTTTTATCAACTTATGCAATTATATTCGCATACGTCTAGTCGCACGCACACAAAAACCGTGCCGAAGTCTGCCGAACAGAAACGCGATAAAAGCTATGCAACAGTTGTAGTTTTATAGCATTTTGGCATTACACTACCCCCTTAATATAAACCAAATTTTTTAAACAGCAAATAACTTTAAAAAAGCTTTTCTTTTTCTGTTATTATGGAAAGTAAAGGATATCAAACAAAGACAGACTTTGAATATACTCTGCGTAAATACTTTAACAGTAAGGAAGAAAGAAAGTAGGTAGTTTAGGAGTTGAACATCATTCAAACATACCAGCTGTACGTTCGCTGTCGCTACTAGAGTGTCGCACGCTGCGGCGTCGTCGTGGACTTATTCTCTTCTTCTCCGCCAACTCTCTCGCTTGCGACTCCCTAGCTCGGAGCGACTCACGAGTTCTAGTCCTCTCTTTCTTTGCGGGTTTTTCTTCTCTTTCTATCTCCCTCTCATCTGGAACGGGGGTTTCTCGGGGGGAACTCCTGGCGGATTCCACTTCCCCATTACCAGCGATGTCAGTTAGACCAGCATCGATGACGTCACGTCGCGCTTGACGGAATATGGGGGCGCATTGCTCGCGCATTTTGACGCCGGCTCTGTGAATAAAAAAAAGTTTACTTAATGCAAAAAGAAAACATAAAAAATTTACTTTGGCCAAAACGTATTAAGTTTTTATGCCGTTTTTTCACGAAAATAAATTAATTAAAGTTCTAACTTTGCTAAAGAAGAACAGAAAATTTTGTACTCTATATTTAGTAGAACGGGCAAATCTTAAGAGTTTACTATAAAATTATAAACAAATAAAACTATTTCTGAACTTAAACAAATATTTTCAGAAAGTCTTGGTGCCTACCACCGGTTCGGGAACAAACCCGACGAGAACTGGCGTATAACTAACAAAATAAATTCTAAGCTCGAGCAAGGTAGAATTTTTTTACCCAGATTTTACATAAATTGGAAAACTTCTTACTTGTAAAACACAGTGTCCTTGTTATTATAAGTTAGACAGTTGTTGATCATCAGCTGGAAGTCGGCCTCTATGTCGTCAATTGTTTTGTACGCGCCGCGGTCGAGCTTCTTGCCCATAGTGCTGAGGTCCATTGGGTGTGTCACGACTGAGCTGTAGTCTGGCACCTGTTGAAATTGCAGCACTTAAAATAGCTTTGCTCCAACGATTCCCTGATTCTGCTAGTCATAATTTCTGTCGCTGCAGTCTCATAATGGGAAACCTCAGAATAGGAAAATAAGTGGGAAACCAAAGCTACAGTCGGGGCATTTTAATAGGCCACATTTGACATCTGTCAGATTAATCTCCATAGTGAGGTGAACTGCGTAAAAACATCGACCAAAACGAATAAATCGATACGGACTTGAAATAAAATATTTGAATTTTATACGTTATTTGTAAAACCAAAAACAAATTCCTGTCCCTTTATTACTTTTTCTTTGCAAATTCAAGGACCAAAATAAGACAAGTACATAATTTACAAAAAACATTGCATTTATTCGCTTGAATTATAAAAATTGTTAAATTTAGTATTATCATTATTCATTTCCCATAAATATGTGTTACTTTTCACAACGTGGTTATTGATTTATGGGGATATTTCGTTACAAGTAATAAATGCATCGATACTATTTATTAGCTTTCGATTTTTAGAGTAACATCCTAGGGTTTAAAAAGAAAAAAGGTCAGCTGACGTAACATTGTAACGACGTGCAATTATTAAGATCAGAATTTGTTTATTACGCTTAGAATTGTTTTTCAGCAAAAGCAAATCGTTAAATAATTCGTATCGGTCATGTTTACAATAAATATGTAATCGTAATTGAAAAAAGTTAATCAATGGGATGTTTTCTTTTTATCATCTCCACCAGACGGCGCGACGGTAGACACTCACTAATTTTCTATTGGTTCCCCACCGATTTGAAATTATCTGCAGGTTGGCATTACTGCCTACATGTTGGTCGTGTTTCTAAAAAATATCAGTGTACTGTCAAGTGTAATATCAATCAAAATATCATACTCCTAAGCGATCATTGGCTTAAGCAATTAGGCCAGTATACTGGTAACAGCTTAGGAACACGCTTGCACTTGTCAAACTGAAAACATGATAACTGAAAGAGTTTTCTACTTCTACTTTTTATTGTCGGTGTGGTTTGTATTATTTTTCCCCAAATTGTGTTATTTGGATTTTTGATATTCATTATTGGTAAATTATTAGCCACTAAATATCTGTTATCTTGCACAAGTGCAGGTAAGATGTTGTCAAAACCAAAATGTATTATTCCTGTGACATTTGGTGTGAACAACGGTAAATAGGGCTATTTCTTCCGCGAGTTTTAACTAAAACATCGTTATTATAACATTATTATCCTATTCATTGGAATATTATTGTGTCTTTTTCAAATTGAAATGTATCAAGTTTTACATGCTTTTGCCCAGTTATGTAGCAATTATTGATGGTATTCCCTGGTATTACCGATAGTTGTCTACCCAAACGCCATCTAGTTACTAAAATGGAAGCTGTTTGACAATCAAATTAAAAAGCTAAGAAAATTCCTCATTGTGCAGTTATAACAAAACGAAAATATTTATTTTTTATGCACGTCGCTACAAGGTTACGTGGTGCAATTTTGATGAACTGTCAAAAGTGGCCTATTAAAATGCCCCGACTATAAACAATATATTCTTTGACAGGTATGATCTTTGATAGGTCAAAACTTCAAAATGAGTCGTTTCTTGTTTTTTACACACATCAATGTGTAGTAACTCCTTGATAAGTAATCTAAATATTACGTAAGTAAGTATAAAGTATGATGAGGCTGTTAACATTTTAAGAAATATAGAACAATGTCTTCAAAACACACGTCAATACATTTTCTTTGAGTAAACAACTTAATTTCTGATTTCATTCATTTAACAATATTCTGAGCAGATTTGTATCTCCGAGGTCGCACACCAAAGAGATCTAAAGTTTGACTGCGCATTCCTCTTCCATTTTTACCCGACTGCCGGGAGGGTTATAGCTAAGCGCACTTAAAATCAACAACATTATGGCAATAAAGACATTTGATTTGAAAATCGTGTGTGGCTATTACCTCCAGCAGGTCGACGGGCTCGCAGAATATGTCGCTGGAGTCTCTCGCCCGCAACAGCCGCAGCAGCTTGTGCAGCGCCGCGCGCTCCGGCCGCAGCGAGTGCATCACGCACCGCTCCCACACGCGCGTGTACTCCGCCTTCAGACGTTCGCGTTTGCGTACCAACTCGCACAGTAACCTGATAAAATAAAACATTATTAAAGCCCCGATTTTTTTAGGTGTGAGCAAACTGATGATGTAGAATTATGGCCAAGAATACTCAAGGTCATGTAAGCTTTCAAATAATAAAACTTGATCAAAATCGGTCAATACATGCGGATGCTAAATGCCACAGACAGACCCGTCAAACTTGTAACTTGTGTTGTTTGTTAAAAG
This sequence comes from Polyommatus icarus, assembly GCA_937595015.1. NCBI lineage: Eukaryota > Metazoa > Arthropoda > Insecta > Lepidoptera > Lycaenidae > Polyommatus > Polyommatus icarus. The sequence continues at coordinate 18,175,713 of OW569327.1, read as the reverse complement.
TTAAAACAGAGACAAAGAGATCTAACAAAAATGCTGCTAAAACAGGTAGACAGATTTACCTGGCCCTTTCCAAATCCTGTCGTATTCTCTGCCAATATTTGAGCTGATTGCACAGCTCTCGAACATTGACCGTCCCATCTTGTATTCCTCGGCTACCACCTATAATATAATTCCATATCGTTAGGCTTAGTTAGTGAGTGAAAAACATGATATTATAGTATTAAATATAATAATAATTGTTCGACTAGTCATAGAGACACAGATCCAGAATAGACATAGAGACAGCAACATAAAATTTGTAGCAAGGTAAAATTAAATTTATTTTTCTGGAACACTCGAAATAATTTTGATACACAAAGTGTAAATATATTGTTAAAATGCTAAAACTTATGATATGGCTCATAAGTACGTTTAGGTGTTGAAATAATTACCGTGGTGCGTCGCCAAGCTCTGCAGTCGTCGCAGCAGCGGCACGCCGTTGCGGCTGCGGCGCTTGAGCGTCCAATACGCGAGCAGGCGCTTCATGAGCTGCGCACGCGCCGCCGCCGGGCCTGCCGCCAGCCGCGCTATATCCGCCACTCGCTCCGCCGCCAGGGTCGGCACTAACACCACTGGGGCCCACGTCCGTTTCAGGGCTAGGACTCGACGCGCCTATAATATAATTTCTTGATTACCTTCTGGATTAATTATTATTATGGTAATTCAAAAAAATTTAATACTACCAAAGTATTAAAAAACTTGCACTTATTTGAATGAGTGTAAATAATAAATACCTGTTTTATTTTATCTCGTCCCTTTTGCCTGATTGTTGATAAGTCTGCCGATTTAGAATCGCCCTCCGATTCAAGTGCTCGTCTTTCCTGTTTGGAGCAAAAAGAACATTATAGATTTTTCAGTCTTATAAATAAATAGCATATCATACAAAGTAAGGTAAAAATTCTAACTTGTTGCTAAAACCAACCTGTAGAATATGTGACGGCGTGTGAGAATCGCAGTACGCCATCTTAGCTACTTGTACGGGTTGACTGGGGTCCCTGCCCGTACCTGCTGCCTCCATCTTCATGTATAATCTAAAACAAGTTTGTGTATTTTACTAAATTTTATTACTATGTTAGTACTTTAATAGTTCTACTTTCACACCAAGATCTCGCAGTTCAGACTTTAGTGTCTAAACTCTAAACACACTAGGGCCTAGGCCGAAAATACGCGGCCGAAGTTCGGAGCATACGCTATAACGTGACGTAATTTCGGAATGGTGTGTCATCGGTAATTTAAAATACACTGCAGGCGTAATCAAGCCGAAGTCCGAACTTCGGCCGCGTATTTTTGACCTAGTATGTTAAGACATATAGGCCAGCGGGGCTAAAATGGTCACATTTAGCGATTCCTCTCAATCAATTCCGTAAATGAACTGTCAAAACTGTCAAACTGACAAATGTCAAATCAGTACAAAAACACAGAAATGAATTGCAAGCAGAGTTGCATTTTGCGATTTTAGAAAAATGAATCATATTCATATCATGATTCTTCAAAGCGACCATTTTAGCCCCGCCGTATAAATAGTCAGTACTCAAGATGCATCTCGGTCTCAAGACACTGTCAGGCTCTGTGATTGGTTGGCTGTCAAAATTTGGACCAATAACAGAGCCGAACCGCGTCTTGAGACCGGGTCGCATCTTAAGTACTGACCATTTATACTGGCCTTACTCTATGGATGAGTTGATTTTTTTTGAAGTGAAAACTTCTTTAGCGGCGTTGAGCACTTTTGTGGGATGGGTAAAAACTGTGAAACTCGCGTCAGATTACGGACAGACGGTTGGAGAGTAGTGTTTTGTGTCGAACTCGAACTCGAATTGATTGTAAGGGTTTCGATTAATTTAAAAAATCGATTTTTTAATAATCGATTTTCATAAAAAATGGGTTAAAAAATGCACAACGTTATTAATCAAGTTTTCACTTCTGCCGGCACTCCCGGCACACCCGTCTTTTTTTATTAAATAAGGGAGCAAACGATTTGGTTCAATAGTTACCCGGCCTGCTGAGCGCATGTGACGTGGAAGGCGGAGTAACAGTTGCTGCGATGACACTGTATGCAGGCGCCAGCGCCTCGCTGCTTGCACACCATACACTGTAGCTTCCACCGCGCAGCAGGGATCGTCTCTATTGAATCTGTGGATTATGTTATTGGTGGTTTATACAGTTTTACTTGGCGAGGAATTGGGAGTTAAAAATAAGCAGACGTTACTGCACAAACAAAATCATAATAATATAAAACAATCCTGCCGTCTATCCCATTCAGATCTTTAAAACTAGTCAAAGAATGTTGATACATTATTTTAATAGAAAGAGTGATACTATGAAATTACAAGAGCGTGTAGATGTATATTTATTACTTCATCAGTTTAATAACAGAAACAGTTTAAGCTACTAACCTATGGGCTCCAAAAACACTGTGTTGGCAAAGCGAACTTCCGGTATCCAAAGAGCGCATACGACGTGCGCCCACGTGCCTTGGTCAGTTTGTTTGAATGCACCTAAAAAATTATGAATAAAGTAATAAAAAAAACAAGGCGTTAAACAAAACACAGCTGACAGAAACAAACTTTCAACAATATAATTGATTGTTCTTTAGAGAATGAACAATTTTATGATGTTATATAAGGCCTAAACAGCTTACAGACAATATTACAAAGGTGCATCTTTTTTAAAGTATAAAATGTACTGTTACATTACAGTACAATAAGGAATAAAAGGAGCATAATTTTACACAACATTTCAAGTTTAACAATTTGAAACCATTTGATTACTACTACTACATAATATTTCTTTGTCTGTTTCTGTTGAAATAAAAATACTTCTTACCCCCAGTATTAGGACACAAAACACAGTTGACCAAACGGGATGGAGACTGCAGACATCTCCGACATAGCCACTGGCCCTCGGGAATGTATGGCACCTACAATAAACAAATCAGGCTTAAATTTGTAATCAAAATATTTTATTTTCAGTTTAGAAATGTGAAGCTTGACTTTTGTTTAAAGCTGCGCTGAGCTATTATTGTCTTATGATACAAGGGTCAAAGAAGCAAACGGCAAATCCATTTTTAGATCAATAATTTGCAGTTTGTTATTTTTCAATAATTTGTATTTCCACCAAATCCCTTCTTTTAACAAAACATTTTTAAGTAATTCCAAGATGATAATATTTGGTACAAAGTTAAATATTCTTACCCCATAACAATCTTGGTGAACAGCTAAATTACACATGTCACAGAACAATATGACGTTGGTATTCTGACATTCACCATCCATGCATATGCAGCACACAGCGTCTTCATCTACTGTGACAGCTGTCTGTTGACCACTTTGTGTTGCCTGGAACAATATGAAATCAATAAAATATATTGAATACACCTCCAAATAAAAGATAATGTAAGTGTCTAAACACGCTAGGCCGGAGTTACGCGGCGTAAATTCTGCATGATTGTCAAATGCATACAAAATACGGACGGTACGCGATGGAATAGTGTGTCATCGGTAATTTAAAATACATTGCGGGCGTAATCATGCGGAATTTACGCCGCGTAACTTCGGCCCGGTGCGTTTAGACACTAGTAAGTCTTCATTTTGTTGCATTGCTTAGATAATATAAACCATAAACTTTTTTTAGAAAGCAAACTTCAAAAATCTCCACAGGTGTTTATTTGCAAGTAACATAAGTAGCCGCCATAAAATTGTTTAGTCAAGCTTAAGTATTACCTTGAGTTCTGTCTCTCAGTCACTATTTAATTGCAGGACAGTTTTTAGCTAGTAAAAATAAACAGAGCAAACCTGAAAATAGGATTCCTTCTCCAAGCGATCCATCAATAATTCCAGCGTATCAACAGACACAGGTGGCAGATTTTGTTTAACTCTGTTTTTGTTGATGATTCCCAACCACGCCGTGTCCTCCTCGTCCACATCATACTCCACTTCTCCGTCAAGTTCCTCAGCTGATTTTTCAATGAACCGTATGTAAGCATTGGGTCTGGGCGGTGCATCACATACTCTCTCATTGTAATCCGGGATAACCTGTGATATTATGAAGCAAAATTATGAAAATTACATTAACTACAGATGTGTGAACCTCTGTGAACTGGTTTAAAAATAAAGTGGACCAATAGGGAGATAAAATCTTCAAACAATTTGAACGCATGCATCAGCTTAATGGCTGCTAGTGTGGCTACACAAATAATAATAATAATAAAATACAGATGAATTAACGCTTTTGTATTAAATTTTGAAAACTTTTTATTAATTAAATATAATATAATAATATCTATGGACGCTTCACACCACGTCAATCTGGCCCCGTGCTAAGTACCTAAAGGACTTGTGTTACAGGTACCAGACAACGGAAATATTAAATTTAATACTTTTATACTATCCATAATACATAATTATATTTAAGATTTTTATTAATACACATCCTGAACATCCACCACCACCCCAGAACATTGAAAACTTTTTGTAACGTCGGCGGGATTCCAACCCGTGAACAGTGTAGTGACGGGTTGGGTTAATAACCGAAATAAATCTGTTAACTAACCCAATAAAAATTTGTTAACAGTATACAGTATATCGATATAATTGTGGTTAACACTTCGATCACTAATATACAAGATACACAATCCGCGGCAAAAAACGACCTCACCAAAAGAGCACCAAACTCAACATTCTGGTGCACTTTTGATTTAGTAGTGCTCGAACGCTCCGCCGGGAAACATGCCTCGGTGCGCGTTTAATAATTGTAGAAATCATACGTCTAAAACCAAAAAAAAGGATGGAATTTCATATTTCCGGTAAGTATTAATTTTATCATAATATATTTCTTACAATTATATTGTAAATATTGGTATTTCTTTAAGAAATCACCAAAAGACAGTTTTAAAATTAAGTTGTAAATAAATCAACACCAGGTATAAACCATCTCAATTGCGAATACTCATACTAAAGGTACTTATCGTAGTTTATCATGCCCACTTGAAATGTTCGGGTTATAAGCTATGTTTCTGTTCCATTTGATGGAGTCGCTATTACTATTATTTTTTTATTGAGGATTTTTTTCAGGTTTCCTCGAGATCCAGTTAGATGTGGTAATAATATTATGTTCCCATCTTCGATCAAATATAGTTCCCATTAAGGATTTTTTAAGTAGGTTAAAAAGTATGGGCGTTGGGTGATGTGAGTTGTCCTTTGTGGCCTATCGGAAAATGTATGTACACTTATGTATATTTTGGTTAATGATAAAATTAGACATAAAATTAGAACAACATAATATTACAAGTAAAAAATAATTACTCCTCACTTTATACATTAAACTTCGGAAAAATAAAAAAATGGACTATTAAAATTATTACAAATTACAATCAACAAAAAAAATTTGAACAGTTCGACTCCACTCATACTTCACTTCGCCCTGTTCCAGCGGCGAATTTCGGTCGTAAAATTGGATTTTTTTTTGGCACTATACAAATTTGAACTTAAATCATATACGCGGATGGTTGAATTTAGTATGAAGCGTGCATCGGACGTAAAAATTTTATTGCTTTGTAAACACAAATGTTCATTGTTTTATAAAAAGATCTTTAATAATTACTATAATTAAGGTTGATTTTAGATAAATGTATACTTCATTAAACTCTATTACTCGGGGACAGATTTTCGAGAGGTTTTGTATGAGACTGTGTATCTTGTATATTAGTGATCGAAGGGTTAACATTATCAATATGGTTAATGTAAACATTGATCACAGAATTAAACGTGTTAACAGGATAAATATGTTAAAGTATCACATACTGTTAATCCTAAGCAAATGATATAGGTTTGGGTTAATAACTGAATTTTATTGGGTTAATAACTGTTATTAATCCAATAAAATTTGAAATTTACCCAGGTTAACCTTTTATATGGGTTACCAGTTTGAATGGGTTATCCGTTTCATAAGATTATCAAATACTTATGTTAACAGTACTAACATGTAACCGTTTTAAAAGGTTTTCGATTTAATCTGTAACCATTTATTCATATTATCCTTATAAATGGGTTATACTTTCACTGCCCGCGAACCCCCGGCTTGAGCTACCAACACGCTCACCACTGAGCCACAGAGGTTGTCGTCATTAAAAATTTATAAAAACTTTTTATTAATTACTTACCTTGAAAGTAGCTTCTGGCAACTTTACGTGAGGCTCCTGAGGTGGTTCAACAAATGCCAAAGGTTTTTCTAACTCTGCATTCTTTTTTTCCCATTCCTCCAAAGATATGATCGGCAACGGCTGATCTATAGGTATTCTGCTTATTTTTCCATCTATTTCAAACTGTACTACTTTCTGGGCTTCGGCAAAAGTTAAAGCTTCTTTTGGCGGGCTTTGCAAAGCGATATCTCCTGTTGGTACCGCGGCTCTGCTTCTACCTTTCTTCCTGTTATTGTTAACGGCAGGAGTAGCCGGCGTCGGGTTATCATGATCGTAGTTTACCAAGTGATACTGAAGACCACACAAACTTTTGTAAACTTTATCGCATTTCTCCAATGGACACTGATAAGGTGGAGGCCTGTTTTGCCGTAGTTTCTTACAAAACTCCAATACATCAAAATCTAACCCCATTTCGAGGCAATTCGGGAAATTTTACACAAAAATACTGTGTTTTGTACTAAAACGTCATGACAAAATCGATGGCTTACTGTCAAAATTTGGTCAAAATAAGCGAGTAGTATCAAATTGCAGAACTGTTTTTCACGCAATTCCTAACTGAAAACACTCAGCACACGTATTATAACACCAGTAAACTCATTATAAAACTTATATTATGCGTAGAAATTATGAAAAACAATGAGATATTTTCGTTTCAACCACAGATTAATATATGTAGCAAGCTACAGATCAGGTGGATGAAAGTTCCGAACAAAAAAAAATTGGGTTCGTATGTACGTAGCTACTAGACCTAATCGCATAATCTGTACAATTTTTAAGCACGGTCGACTGTGATTGGCTGATTAAAAAAGACCATAGAGAATATAAACTACATGAGAAAAAGAGGAATAAGAAGTTTAAAACTCAAAGGAAAAGAGCGCAGGAACTGAAACGTTAAGGCGGGCTTTTGAAAATTTTAATTATTTCAAATAATTTTATTGTATTATTTGTAAATATTGGTTATTTTTTCTGTAAATAACTTAAATTTAGGTTGTACATAAGTGTTTTTGTGGAAAGATGGGGAAGAAACGTAAGAAAAAGGATGAGGGTGAGTCTCCGCCTTCCAGTACCAGTAGCGATTCTGATTGTGAGGACTCGCAAGTATTACAGGATGCAGATCCCTTCGCTCCTTTTAGGGTCGCTGATTACTCTCGGCGATATCCTGAAGATGCGAAGGCCAAATATGAATTTATTGTATTTGTTGAAAGTACGAATGAAGTTCCACTAGGTAATAGGGATATGATGTCGCTCAGTACTTGTTTTACTAGGTTTGTGAAAGGCGTACAATACATAAAAAAGATTAATAAATATAAGGTTGGTGTTGTTTTTCAGCGTGCGAATTTTGCAAATGCCTTTCTAGATATTATCACATTTTTAAAGGAACAACGCATTAAAGCTACAATACCAGCAGGGGCTACTGAACTTGCGGGAGTTATCTCTTCGGTGCCCACCCATCTGTCTAATCAAAAAATATACAAAGCCATTACTAGTACAAAAAAAGTAATTTATGTCCGACGCATAATGCGTAAAGTCAAACAAGAAAATAACACCTTTATCTTGCAGCCTACTCAGAGCGTAGTTATAACGTTTGCGTCAGCCACGTCACTGTCGGACTATGTTCATATTAAGATGTGGCGCCTGCCCGTCTCAACATACGTCCCTCCAATAAAACAGTGTTTCAAATGTTTACGTTATGATCATATGGCTAAGTATTGTAAAAACTCACCACGATGCTCCATATGCACAGAGGGGCATTCTTTTAAAGAGTGTAAAGTTCAAATTGAGAAAGCTAAGTGTATTAACTGCAATGGCAATCACATTGGCATCTCTGGACAGTGCTCCATTAGGCAAAAGAAAATTGCAGATAGTAAATCTAAATCATATGCTGGTACATTAAAAAATTCATTAAATTTTCCTTCATTAAACAAAAAATTGAATACTCAAGAAGCAATTCAAGCCATCTTATCAAACTCGGAAGCTATGACTCTACTAACAGAATCTATAGTAAAAGTAATAACTTTAAATAAAACTCAAAATGTCAGTATTAGTTCACAATTTATTAGCTCAGCAATTAAAGAAACTATTCAGGATAAAAATAGTAAGCCGTCACATTCAATCATCAAGTCTTAAATATTGTACAGTGGAATGCTCAAAGTCTGTTATGTAACAGACTTGAGTTTCAAAATTTTTTATACAAAATAATATACATGTTGCACTTATTTCAGAAACTTGGCTTAAGCCTAGCATTCAATTTAATATTCGTGGTTATTCCACTATTAGGAATGACTGCGGTAATGATCATAATGGCGTAGCAATATTTATTAAAAATGGTATACATTTCTCTAAACTAGATACTTTTTATGATGATTGGTTACAAAATGTAGTGATTGTTATTAAACTGAAACATAAATCCATTTCTTTGGTTAGTTTTTACAGTCCTGGTAATAGTGTTTCTGTTTTTGAAAAGGCGAAGTTAGCTCGTTTATTGCAAACTATTCCGAAACCGTTAATAATTGTGGGCGATTTTAACGCACATCATACCTTCTGGGGTTGTAGTCGTATAGATTCTCGGGGCAGAGCTATTATGAATTTTTTGGATGATAATGACTTAATGCTTTTAAATAATGGCCAACCAACAACAGTATGCTCTCATATTTGGAAACCAAACGGTTTAGATTTAACAATAGTGTCTTCTTCATTGTTTCTTTCTTGTGAATGGCAAGTTCATCAGGACTCTTTAGGCAGTTATCATCTTCCAACTATCACAAAATTTACTCTCGTAAGAGACGAGCATGAACCTTCTATTTCCTCGAACATACCTTTTCATAGCAACCTGAAATTAGTAAATTGGGATCGGTATGAAAAATTTGTTAATAAATTGAAATGTTAATAAATTTTAAAGTTGACAAATGTGATCTGCTTGCTTCATACAGAAAGTTTTGCGCCATTATTCTTATGGCAATTGAAATTTCTGGACCTAGTTTAAATCATAATGCATCTGATAATATTGATAACCGTCCTAGAAAGCGGCGTCAAGTACCTTGGTGGAATCATATATGCTCATTGGTAGTAGATGATTGCAAGAATGCCTACATTCATTTCAAAGCTAATCCTAACAGTCAAAATTATACCAAGTTTAAACGGGCTCAAGCCATCAAAAAACGCACTTTAAGAGAAGAACGTCGTAAAAGTTGGTTTGAATTTTGCACATCAATAAATCACTTAACACAAATAAGTCGCATTTGGGCCAAAATGAGAAAATTCAAAAATCACTCTTCAAGTGCTAATCCATTTTCTGACCTTAATTGGGTTCAGACATTTTTACACAATACACACCTGATACTGTTTCACAACAGACAAGACGTATAGATAATGCTCTTGGTGTAAATAGCGATAACTTGTACATGATTAGTTGTTTTACTTTGCAAGAGTTAAAATCTGCTTTGGCCTCTAGAAAAGATTCTGCATGTGGCCTGGATTGGCTTTCCTACAGAATGTTTAAACTTTTAAATTCTCAGACTCTATCTATTTTCTTAAGTTTGTTAAATAGCCTATGGTCGTCTTCCATTATTTCAGAGGATTGGAAAACTGATTGTATAGTACCAATATTAAAGCCTGGCAAAGACTCGAATTCTGCTGATTCTTATCGTCCCATTACGCTTAGTTCATGTGTTGGTAAAATTTTTGAACAACTAATAAAACAGAGATTAATTTTTCACATAGAAAGTAATAACCTTTTACCGTATAATCAGTTCGGCTTTCGTTGTGGACGTTCTGCTTCTGAGAGTCTACGTCATTTTTGTATGGATATTCATGATTCTCGTTTCGAAAATAAAATGTTAGTTACAGTTTTTCTTGATATTGTAGAGGCTTTTAATAATGTAGATCTGAAAAAATTATCTTCAATTCTTTTATCACTAAAGGTACCTAGAAAAGTTGTAAATTGTATTTTTAATTATTTTATCTATAGGAAGGTGTTTGTTAAGGTTAACAATCAGCTATTTGGTCCAAGGTATTCTTGTAGGGGTGTATCACAGGGTGGTGTACTGAGCCCCCTGCTTTTTATTTTATTTATACATGAGCTAAATCCGATTCTGGGTTGTGAAGTTTCTAAACTGCAGTTTGCAGATGATTTAGTTGTTTATTTTTCTGATACTTGTTTATTATGTGTACAGTCAATCCTCAATGCTGCTCTCCAGAAACTAAAGGACTATTTTGAAAGTCTTGGGCTGGAGGTGAGCATTGACAAAAGTAAAGTTGTTGTCTTCACAAAAAATGTTATTAGAAATAGGAATGTAAATATTTTGTTCAATAATAATGTATTGTCTGTAGATAGTTGTTGTTTATTAACACTGTATAAGTCATTAGTAAGGAGTCATTTTGAATATGCATTCTTTTGTTTTGCAGGAGTAGGAACTATTGTGGATAAATTGGAAAAGATACAAAACAAATGTTTGCGTATCATAATGGGTGCGATGCGATCTACTCCTATAGTGTCAATGCAGGTGGAATGTAGTATACCTCCATTGGCACTTAGGTTTAAATACTTACAATCAAAATTTTTTGTAAGGTTGCTCTCCATAAGTAATCATCCTCTTCTTGTTAAATTGCGGGGCAGGACTGTTCAACAATCATTCATATTTATTGCAAGGTTTCTCTGAAACAGAACAATTTTTTAATGAACACAACATTTATTCTAGTAAATTATGGCCTTGTTACTCTGGGTCATATGAGTCTAAGTTTACTCAGATTAAAATTGTAGTTAAAAAACTTTCAAAGTATAAGGAAGATATTTATAGGGAACTTGATAGGTGGCAGGGATATCGACAGATATATACATCTGTATATATCTGTCGATAGAATCGAATGATGGGTCTAAGAACAACGAAGCAGTCTCTATGGCTGTCTATGATAGTCATGTCAAAAGTGGATTTGGTCATAGGCTGAATCCACTCACAAGCATATACTCCGCTGAATCCATAGCTGTGTATGCAGCTATGGAACACATTCAAACACAGTCTCATCAAAAGTGGATTATAATAACTGACAGTTTAAGTTTATTGATGGCACTACAAAATCCACAATTAAATTTGAAAACCATCTATATAATATATAAAATAAGGGAGTTGTATTACCTCCTGTCACAAACAAAACAAATAGTCCTCTTCTGGACACCAGCTCACATTGGTGTGCATGGTAATGAGCAAGCAGACTATTTAGCTAAATTTATTACTAATTCAGTCCACAATCGATTGAGTCATAGCTTTTTAAATCTCTCAATTCCTTCATCAGACGCTCTATCTCTTTTCAAACTCACATTAGAGGAAGAATTTTACAACTTATGGCAGCAGATCGTCCAGACAAAAGGAAAATGGCTAGCTGTAATAAAGAAAAAGATCTCTCCCCCCTGGTTTACTCGGGGTGGTGACTATCTCAATAGGAAGTATTACACTACAAGCTGTCGTTTGCGTCTAGGTCATTGTAGATTTGGTGCTCACCTTTTTAGGATTGGTGTTTTTGATTCTGCAACTTGTAGATATTGTAATAGTGCTGATGAAACCCTCGATCATATATTTTTACACTGTCCGCAGTTTTGTTTTCAAAGGATGGTTCTTGTAGACCAACTTTTAAGTATTTTTAAGACTGCTGAGGATATCCCGCGCTCCCTTCAGCAGATACTTAGCAATCAAGAATGCTTTTCGCCAGTCTATGGGTTTATTGTTTCTACAGTTAATAAAATCTAATTATTGCTGTTTGTAAATATGTAAATAATACTAATATGTTTCTTTTGGTTGAGCTGTTTCAGCTAATTTCAGGATTTGTCATTTGACCAATGATCGTTATTTTAATATTGATTTTGACAATGAAAGATATCAAAAATGACTTTACATCAAGGATTCGACATTGAAAAGAAAAAATACAAGATTAATGGGTTGTTTTCTTTTTATCATCTCCACCAGACGGCGCGACGGTAGACACTCACTAATTTTCTATTGGTTCCCCACCGATTTGAAATTATCTGCAGGTTGGCATTACTGACTACATGTTGGTCGTGTTTCTAAAAAATATCAGTGTACTGTCAAGTGTAATATCAATCAAAATATCATACTACTAAGTGATCATTGGCCTAAGCAATTAGACCAGTATACTGGTAACAGCTTAGGAACACGCTTGCACTTGTCAAACTGAAAACATGATAACTGAAAGAGTTTTCTACTTCTACTTTTTACTGTCGGTGTGGTTTTTATTATTTTTCCTCAAATTGTGTTATTTGGGTTTTTGATGTTCATTATTGGTAAAATATTAGCCACTAAATATCTGTTATCTTGCACAAGTGCAGGTAAGATGTTTTCAAAACCAAAATATATAATTCATGTGACATTTGGTGTGAACAACGGTAAATAGGGCTATTTCTTTCGTGAGTTTTAACTAAAACATCGTTATTATAACTTTATTATCCTATTCATTGGAATATTATTGTGTCTTTTTCAAATTAAAATGTATCAAGTTTTACATGCTTCTGCCCAGTTATGTAGCAATTATTGATGGTATTCCCTGGTATTACCGATAGTTGTCTACCCATACGCCATCTAGTTACTAAAATGGAAGCTGTTTGACAATCAAAATAAAAATTCCTGTTTTTTTTTTGTTTAGAAGTATCATCCAGTGTTGCCAGATGCTTTCAAGTTTTAACCATAAAGATCACAGATCTTTGCTTTCAAATTTCAACTTTCAACCTTCTCTGGAACTCAACAGCGAAGTCTCAAACCTAAGAGAACCTCAGAACATCAGACAGGAGTAAGGAATCTTGACTCTTGTCCACTAAAATACCTTTAATTTGCAAAATATAATATATTTACATAAAGTTTTAAAAAATCAGAAAATAATTTTTACTTACTAGAACATTCTAGAGTTGTCAATCGCTGTCACTTTGACTTTGCATTGTGTTAAACGCTAGAATTTTTGTGCCCAATTTTTGTGAAAAAGGTTTTTTTGTGTCGAGTTTTTCACGAGTTGCGGATTTTTTAGTACAAAAATCATATCAGAAAGCGTGTATTTTCTGAGCGATCGTTGTTTGAAACAAAACTTGTGACAGTCCGTGTTTGACGAAATCAAACTTCAAGGTGTTTGTTGTTGCTGCGTATACGTTTTCGCATGCATAAATAAACAAAGATGGATGTGTACCACGGCTATCCGGCATATCAGTATAATCAGGCTGACGAAATAGCAAAACAGATGTATGGACACCAGGGTCTACCGGGGCTTCCACCTCAAGTTACCTGTCCTCGAATCTCGGAACCTCACAGCATGCCTGCACCTACAGGATCACCTTGGACCGGCCAGAGTCTTCCCTGGAGCTTGCAATCACCACCCCAACTAGTTCAGTTCACAGCACAAAGTGAGCCAAAGATAACATCAGTTCCACATTGTAAAAGAAAAAGTTTGGATGTTGAACCACCAATGTAAGTAGACTATCAAAATACCATTTACTCAGTACAATATTGTTATTTGATCATACAATATTGGTTTCATGTTTTGAAACAGCACACCAAGGCAGTTTTAGTATTTTAATTATTTTAATTCTAGTTTTGCCCATTGTTACAATATTAAAATCTAAGTATTTATTATTGTCTGGTGTCAGGGTTATCCTTAATTAATAAAATTAAATTAAATCAACTATGTTAATCCTTCAAATCCATGATGGATTCTTGGAAATAGATTGTTTATGTGGTCGAATTCAACCGCTTGGGAGTTGATAGGTTAAATGCAGAATAAATTTTCATGTGCACACAAATTAATTACAGACCAGCAAAACAATTTATTACTGAGGAAAAAATGGCGGCTCACTTCAATAGTCTACACATTTCTTCTAATTATACTCAACACTCACTCTCTAATAATGACGATGTGATGGAGGTAGCTATGGAACCAATTTCTTCTCAAAACATCAGTGAGAAACTTAAAGGACATAGAATTGTACTCTCTGAAGATGTCAAGAAAATAACAGAAGAACCCATCATACCACCAACACTTATGGAAAGGTAGGTTTGATAATATAATTTTATTAAATCCTTCGATTGCGGATTCTTGGAAATCTATTGTTCTCTTGGCCACATATGGCCGCTTAGGAGTTGAAGCATTATGTTAATATATAAGTAGGTATATATTTACTAATATAATTTTTGTATGATTACCATACTACTTTTGGGATTTCTTATCAGTCAATACTTAGTAGATCATCAAATTTAAAGCAATTTTTGTAGTATAATAAAATCAATAGAAATAGCAAGTTACATTGAAATCTATCCCTAGGAGAAGAGTTATCCTAATAAAATGAAACCTTTCAGGTTACAAAAACCACAAATGTCCCTAGTTGTATGGAAACCCAGAGATGATATACTCACACCAATCAAAGAAGTGAAAGATAATAACAATGAAGCCGAGGAGGAATCTCCAAAACGCAGAGGTGTTCTCGTCCCACCAGACAACAACACTATGGATATTGAAATTTAACAATGTAAATATATTCTCTAAAGTACAACAATTTTGTAATTTATCAATAGTCTAGCTTCTTATAAATTGTGCTTGCCATTACTTCAATTTCATTCTACTAAATGAAATTTGTGACTGTTAAAAGTGTTAATTACTTGATTTTGCTTGTGACTTTGTATTATAGCACAGAATATATATTAGTTGTACCAAATTATAGTAGAGATAGAGGTAAAAAGTTGCCCATGTATTCTAGACTCTAAAATATTGTCATCTCCATCTAATCCATTATTACACAAGTAATTATTATAATATTTCTATACAATTAAAATATTAAACAGTCTAAAAATATTACAAGTAAATTACTTATTGTTGTCTTTAGACATTTGTAAATATAGACTGAATTTGAAAATTTGTACCTTTGTAATTTGGTTACATAGTAATATTAATATTAGTGAGTTATAACTGTCTGAGTTTCTTATAAATACTATTTTACCTGAGTTTTAATTCATAACAGGTTTTAGTTATTAAGTGAATGGTGTAAGTCATAAGTGTAGTGCAAAAATATATGAAATAGTGAGCTTATTTTTTAGGGTTCCGTACCCAAAGGTTAAAAACGGGACCCTATTACTAAGACTTTGTTGGGTCCAGGCTGTAACTCTAGAACCGCTATAGCTAGACTTCTAAAATTTTCACAGATTGTGTATATCTGTTGCCGCTATAACAACAAATACTGAAAATAAAATAAAGTTAATATTAAAAGGGGGCTCCTATAGAAGAAACCCGTTTTTTTTTTGCCTTTTTTGCTTGTAATCAATAATGGTAATAGGCGCTTGAAATTTTCACCAAATCAATTATATTTGTACTTTATTAATTAATCCGTCTATCACCATTCCTGGAAATATTTTGCTATCACAGCCCATATGGGCCTTACGGGGCTTGATGGGTTAATAATAAAACTAAAATAAAGTAAATATTTAAGAGGGGCTCCCATACAAAAAACATATTTCTTCTACTTTCGCTCTATAATGGTACGAAACCCTTCGTGGGCGAGTTCGACTCGCACTTGGCCGATTTTTTTCTTTTATCAAATTCAATCAAAGTGGTATAAAAGCTATCCAATCCAGGTTCCCAAATTCTATTTAGAGTAAGTGGGTCTGCTAAATCATAAGTTGTTTTGCTTTGCAAGATCTGCATCAGAATTGAGCCTTTGATTATGTTACAGCCTGGTCATCTCACACTCCAATCTAATATTGTGTGTCTAAATTAATGGACATCTTGTTTCCACAAATATATGAAAGCTATATTTTTCGTGTGTGAATGAAAGCCGGGTTGCGATAGGTCAATGAATGAATTTATATGTTTGGTGACCATGCTATAATATCTTTTGTGTATGCATGAACGTAGAAAAAAAGGCGGACGGAGTCTTGTTATATACAAAACTGTGTCTTCACTTTTCTTCGGAGTCGGCAACGCACATTCTGATGCCTGTCAAATGGTATGGACTAGCGCAAGAATGTGTGCGTGCGGACCGTGTACATACAGCCAGCTGCCCGACTCTGAATGACACAGTTTTGTGTATGGTGGGACTCCGTCCGCCTTTTTTTATACGTCCATGTGTGTATGTTAGGTTATCAATACATATTACATATTTAATATTTGTTTTGCTGTAAATCTCTGTGTCATAAATGTTTGATTAATCATAAAAATTTTTAAACAATATTCTGATGATAAGAAATAAATAATTGTTTTTATATACATCTTGTCTTTTTTCCCTGTAACCTCATGCCAGTCTTAATTTTTATGATGCATATATTTTATAGCATCTTCAACACTTAACTATTTTAGGCCGGTATAAATAGTCAGTACTCAAGATGCATCTCGGTCTCAAGACACGGTTCAGGCTCTGTGATTGGTTGGCTGTCAAAATATTGACCAATCACAGAGCCGAACCGCGTCTTGAGACCGAGATGCATCTTGAGTACTGACTATTATACTTAGTTTCTACTTGTATCAGAATAAGAAAATACAAAATCACAGTGTGTAACAGTTTTATTTCATTATTATCATTACAAATGCAATCAACTATTATCAAACTTTGCTATATTACATTTTAACTGGATACACTTAAGAACTAAAACAATTAATTGTGCTTCTTGAGTTTTAATAAGCAGTCCTTTGTTTACATAATATTATATTATATTTTTTACACACTTAAAATATAATTGTATGGGACAGAAAAGCAAAATAGGATACCTACCTACTAAGGTTCAGTTCAACCTCAAAAATGACCTCTTCGTCCCAGACTTACAAATAGTTTGTTTTACATCTCAGAATTTTATTAAATACTTACTTCTTAATTAAATATTAATAAAATAAACGAAACAAGTACTACCTGCCAAGACACTATCTTTAAGACATCTATATTATTCAGAAGTCAGATCAATAATAATATAATACTAGTTTTTATTCATATAGTGTTGGCAATTAGGCCATTTACAATAAAACCTTGGGTGGCCTTAAAATCCTTATCACAACTTCGTTGTTAAATTAAATAAGAATTTAACAATATATTTATTATCTTAAACAGTCACTTAAAACTATACAGATAAATAATTTCGTCAAATCAATTATAATTATTACATAATATAAGTACTTCATATCTCATACAATCATTGCATCTATTTATAAAATCTTTATTGTTGAAGTCATAACAACTAAAATAAATATATTTAACTTAATGATGTTTACATAGAGATCCAAGTAAAAATGTGTTTTTATATTCTATTGTAGATAAATGAGATGGTTTGTCACCCATGTAATTGCTTCTGACAAGGCTCTATTTAGAAACTGAAGGTTATGTTATAATGATGTTCTTAAAACATTTTAACATCACACAACATTACAAAAACGACACACTGTTGTAAATACTCAGTAAACATAATATTGTATTAAAGTTTCTGCTTATCACATTTTATTTGTTTTAAATTTTTATGGCTATGGTTGTAAAAGTCAAAACCATGAATAGTATTAAGTAACGCTAAACAAAACATAAAAATATATCACGTTTTATTTATGCATTGGAAATTTGATGATTTGTATAACAAGGTAGGTACTTTTGGAAGACAATCGTTTTGTTTTTTTTTATTTAATCTTAAACTAAACTAAAGGTATATTATTTCTACTTACTTAAAGCTTAAGAAGTATTTTTCAACACAGTCGTAAAATCACAACATAATATTAACTTGGTCAGATAATGAAAGCGAAGAAAAGTAATAATACTTAATTTAAAACTTGGACCATTTGTCCTCCGCACCGTCCCATAATAGCACCGACAAAAATTCAAAGTGCCACTTTATGACCTAGGTCCTAGGCTATAGTTTTCATTTTGCTCTACGCCACTACAAAGCAGCAGTAGAAAAAGAAACCTATTATAGCCTAGGTCAGTGTTTCCCAACCTTTTCAGCCGCGGACCCCTAAAATCATTCTCAGTTTGACGGACCCCCCTTAATAAAATAAACAGCAAAAAAAATCGGATTCGCCATGCTAAATGAGCGTAGCGATTACGACAAATTTGCATTCATGTATGGTCCAGAGATGACATCGCGGACCCCCAGGGGTCCGCGGACCACAGTTTGGGAAACACTGGCCTAGGTCATAAAGTGGCATTTTATTTGAATTTTTGTCAGTTACTTTCTGGTGACGACAGTGGTGGACAAAATTAGGCCTTACAGTACTTTTATGCCAGCGAGTAGCAACTTAGGGAACACTCCCATAGGAACTCCAAAGTAAAATAACTCTGAATTTACTTTTTTTTACTTTTTTTCCATTACTTTTTTACTTTTTTTTCTATGGCATGTTTTAACAATAGTCAATGCTCTCTTTGTATGTCTGACTATCTTATAGTCCTATTAAAATGGCATGTTCACTTTCACAGTAGCGGTGTCGAGATCCCTCTTCATATTCTCCAGTTGTCTGATGTCTTGTACGGACGTTTCGCACTTCTGCACCACCAGCGAGTGGTAGAAGTGGATCGCGAAAGCCACAAACACTATTAAAACTGAAAAAAAAAACAAAATGTAAGAAAACATGTGGGTGATAAACCAACGAATTTTCTTAGACTACAAGCTACTACAAGTGACGGTACACGCTCAGGGCATACTATGAGTATGGACACTTGCTACCTTGATTAATGCGCTTAATAATCGGCCAAGTGCGAGTCGGACTCGCGCACGAAGGGTTCTGTACCGTTATATAGCAAAAATAGGCCAAAAATTGTGTTTTTTGGATGGGAGCCCCCCTTAAATTATTATTTTATTTAAATATTATTTTTAATTATTAAAGTACACATATAATTAAGGCTTTTGTGAAAATTTCAAGTGCCTACTTGTTGTCATCGTTGATACCGAGCAAAAAATGTTTGAAAAATTACGTTTGTTGTATGGGAGCCCCCCTTAAATATTTAATTTATTTTGTTTTTAGTATTTGTTGTTATAGCGGCAACAGAAATACATAATCTGTGAAAATTTCAACTCTCTAGCTATTAACCTTCTTGAGTTACAGCCTGGAGACAGACGGACAGACATCGAAGTCTCAGTAATAGGGTCCCGTTTTTACCCTTTGGGTACGGAACCCTAAAAAGGAAAAAAAGACGGTGAAGCAACATGTGGTACCTAAGATTCAGAGTACATAATATTATATTATGACTTTTGTTCGATGACAATAATAAGTTCTGAACCTAGGTAACAACTGCCCATTCTTGCCCCATCATCCCATAAATCTCTGTCAAGTAAATACTAAGTAGGTAATAAATAGGTCTACTTTTTTACCTGGTATCACTATGACTGTCGCCGCAGTCGCCGCCGCAAACGAGTAGTCCCAGAACTTCACCCAGCACAGAATTGCTATTTCCACCAGGAACAAAAACAGACCTGCAAATATTGAAAATAGGTAAGTACTTAAAACATGGCAACCGGAGAATTTATTTAAAACATGTAGGTACCTAATGGTTTTACGCCACGTCATGTTGTAAGCTGAAGCATTATTTTTTATGCAAAATAAGTGATCTCATTCAAATAACAAACAAAATCTCATCAATCAACATCACCTGCCCACAGGTGATTGTTAAGTTTAAGTGGGTATTAGGAGAAATACACCGCAGAAACTTACCTAAAACTGTACTAAATGCCCAAGCGAGCTCGATAAAGCCCCTCATCCGTTCATGGGGGGAATCCCTCAGCGCCTGCGCCGGTCCTCCCGGCGCCTCCATCTTGCTCACGGCGTCTATATTAGGCAGCAGATACGTGGATATCATGAGGGCGAAGATGTGGACCGCCACCAGGACGGTCGTGCAGACAGCGAACACCACGAATAGCCATTCCGGAACGTTCGTCGGCTCATTGATTTGAAGCTCCACCATCGCTACCATCGCGAAACCTAGAAAACGTATGGTAATTTTTAGAGAGAAATTATTGACTCTATTGACATGTCATGATTGCCGTTCTAGATCAAATCAAAATTAGAGGCAAAAGAACTAAAATCAGCTTACAGAAGAATGAAGACTATCAAGGTCAATACTTAGGATAAGGAAGCGTCACAACTCACAAAGGTAAATAGTAAATACATTGTTGGTGGAAGCTGAGATTGCAGTCACACCAAAATGATCTCTTCCGTATCGTATACTCGTATAATTATACGAATTTTTTCAATGCACTCAGTGGCGTGTTTACAATTTTGATGCCCCGGGGCGATTAGCTGTTGTCGCCCTATTAATTTTCAGACAGTCGTAACATACCTGATAACAGTTCCGACGTGGTGGCCGTCGCTTTGAGCTTCGCCCGCGACATGTGCAGCCGGCGCCACGACAGGCCGTCGGGGGACGACACCTCCGGCGCTGGCTCCTCATTCCAGCTGGGAACTGGCATCGCCAGCGCTACTTCACTCACGCTCTGGAAGATTATAATGGAAAATTAAGATAAGCACTAAGCGGTTTGTTTTGCCCGTTAGGAGACTTAAGAAAATTAGAGTACAATTTTACTGTATTAGAAATATCTGGAAGAAACAGCTATCCCGTAGGACCGCGTATTTGTACAAGTCCTTTTTATTGTTTCTATAGTTTTGTTTTAAGTTTGTATAAATTTATCAATGCCTGTTTAATCAACGATATCTGGCCTGTTGGTGATTGCACAAATTAATAACACAGACAAGTAATCTGAATAATTACATGCGATCTAAACATGAGCAGGACCTTCGAGATGCAAGTACCTATTGCCAAGTCTAGAGAGAGCAGACGCTGATATACCTTTCCTATAAGGTTTGTTTACTGTTCAATGTTAACTATCTTTACAAATATTTGTGTATGTCATGTGCACTTAGGCATATCATTAGGGGCTAGTAGGTTAATATACCTTAATTGACTCCACTAGCAACACAAAACTAAGATGGTAGTACTGCAGTCAGGAGAAAGCTCAACTTTCGCTTAAAGAAACTGCTTATAAACAATTTTTTTTTATATTGGTGAACCTGCCTTTAGAAATTGACAGTTTAGGTGATTGCTTTAGGAAGCTTGCTTCAGGGAAGGGTAGTCCAGGGATGTTTTGGTTTAAAAGACTGGGTCTGCAGCTTATGAACAGAGTGTTCTTGCTTGAATTACTACCAAATGATATTATGATTTTCGTCATAGTTTAACCTGTTCACCTACCTTAAAAGACTGATTGCACTGGCATGGACTCTGCAGGTAGCTGGGACTGAGCAGCACGGTGGTGGCGGTGGCCTTGCTGCTAATCATGCCCGTGGGTGTGGCGGTGCCAGGGGAAGTCCCGAACTTCGTGAACTCGTAGTCCAGGCTGTGGGGCGGCGTGCCGTTTGGACTGTCGGTCGGGCCTAGTCTGACCCTGCAAATGTGGATGAGGTTAGTTCTACATGTTATAGAAATCCTAGAAAAGAGATGATTTGCGAGGAACGTTTATTTCATTTTACTTTTTGTACAATTGACAATGATGGAATGCTTTAGAAATTACTACACTCAGAGGCAAATAATAATCAATAAGTACTTACATGAAAATTTTGACATTATCCACATGTGTTATAAATTCTTCATTAAATTGATGTTTAATTATCATATGTCTCTGAATGCGGCAGTTAGAGCATTTTCTACATCAAAAAATGCAAAATCATGCAATCCAAATAAAAAAAGAACATCAAATGACCCGATGATCAATAATACTTAATAACCTATACGTTTGTGGGCGGAACCATAAAACAGAGACGAGTTGAATAACACAATTAGCAATTCACTAATCGTTTGAGACAACACGCTAAAAGTTAGGACATAGCGATTTAGGCATGAGATAATCTCCTAATATACTTATTTCTTTGAATTCTATACTGACACAGACACCAGACAGTGATATCAAAGAATAAATTTTCAGTAACACATTAAATGTGCGAATTTTTAAAGATCTAGCAGATAAATAGATGCGTTAACTGTTAAGTCGTAAGAACTATGAAGGCAGTGGGAGAACAGAATAGTATTTTTGCAAAACAGGCAGTTTACTTCAGAAAAGATAATGATAACAATTTTAGATTCTAGACTAAAAAGCAGTGGTGTATTCTACTATTTCGCGCTAAAGGGGCCACCAGCCAGGGCGTTGGCTTGGGCTGCGCGGCGGGCTACATTAGGTAGATAGTTTTATGCCTTGCTAGGGCTTTTTTTCTCTTTGTGCCTTTTTACCTTTTGGGATTGTACCTTTTGGAATGTAAAGCCAAGATAGATCATACAAAGACCAAGTAAAATATTAACCTTGAGTTTTAAATGTGAGTATCAGTAAAAAGTAAGCTAAGTAAATAATATGATTCTTCGAGAAACATTTTATCTCATACATTTTGTGTATATTTGAGTAACAATCTCATTATGCCTGCTGTCTGCTACTCGGTGTTTGATAACTACGGATGTTATGTAGATTGTAGCCACATAACATTCGCAAGATAAATATTATTATTCACCTGTCGCAGGCGCCTTTGTTTTCAGAAATTTCATGACATGCTTCACGTAAATTTATCAGTCAGGTTTTACTTAGAATTATAAGTAATAACTCATAAACCATAATAACAAAGTAAATAAATAACAAACTATATTTTTAACATTTGCCTACACTACAGAAACGACATTTATTAGGTTTAAAAAAAGCAGTCCATTAATACTAGCAGACTAGTTCCTTAGTCCTTAGTCCTTACCATTTACACAAGTTGCACTTCACTAATTTCTTTTATCTCAATAATAATAATTAATTCGCAGTAACATTTAACATTTACATCCTAATTTAGCGCACCTAGAATTTAATTCAGCTATTGTTTGTACAATGTACACTACTCACTTGGCATGGCTACTGCTCTCGTAGCTTGGCGGCTTTCCAAGGCTGTAAGTGTCGGAGATGCCTAAGCTCTTCGGTCTCGACTCGTGTCGTATTCGGTAGGGTCTGTGGCGTTCGAGTATGTGGTCTGAGGTGTTTTGCCTGTGAAGTATGCGCGGTTTCACCTTCCCGCTCGGCGGGGTTTGGGTGCACTGGTCTATGCGGGTCACCTCTTCGATGCTCGTCTTGAAACTGGATTCGGATATCTAAAAGTATAAAAATATTGCTTATAGAATTTGAAATATAACTTACGATAAATGTGATAAGGTCAATCATGTTTTTTTTTATTTGCGCTGGTGTTTGTATACTCTAGGATTTTTATTAAGAAAATTGATGTGAATTATTAAAATACTAGATGTTGCCGGCACCCGTTCAGTAATTTAGGCTTGAAGAGGATACCTTTGCATATTTTATAAAATTAGTTATAATATTTAGGTAGAAACGAATCACCGCTAAAATAAATTAAGCTCTTCCCGGATCAGTTAAAATTTAAATGGACTTAGATTATGCAGACACGGCCTACCCATCGTTAGATTAATATACTTACTACTACTACCTATTCTTAGATATATTTTTTGTGGCTGGCGAATATTGATTAGGTTCACGGTACACCTATAACGCTATTACTATTTACCAACATTCTTTAAAGTGGCGTCAGGCACAGAATATACATAATATGTAATAGTACTCCGCCTCAGGGTAGAAATGAGTTAGGAATGAGGGACGCAGAGGGCACCAATAACTATATCCCTAAATTATTTCACCTAAGTTACGTAAGATTCAGTTTCGCACAATCATTGGACTTTGAACTAGTAGTTAGCAATTAACGAAATGACTGTCTTCCACATTACCACGCTCTTGTCATGGCTCGTTTGCCACCAAACGATTGTGTCCATTGTACTTATGATTCTAATGTATTTCGATCTAGCGATATATAAATTATACACTGAACTTCAAGTTCTCATCAGCTTTTTGAATGCCCGAGGTTCCTGAGTCTGTCAAATCATGTAATCGTCGTTTCAAAAATAACAGCAAATCGTAATAGCGTTTAACAAAAAATTAAAACCGACTTCCAAGGTAAAAACAATAGTAAAAAAAAAGTATTAAATAACTCTAACTCTTTAATAGTGCCTTTTTCAGAATTCGTTTAAATCTCAACTATTTAACTTATACAACTAAATTTTTAACAAACGGCTCAATAATTGTTGAACATACATAAAAAAAATTAAAAAAAATACATAAAGCCGAACGTATTACCTCCTCCTTTTTGGAAGTCGGTCAATAAAAATATTGTTTGTTGCAAATGACCGATTTAGTATTTTTATTTAACAGTGACGGAGCTAAGCAAAGTATCTTAAGGGCGGCAAAACAAGGCGCTCTTTTATATTAACATTGTTTTGTTTAAAATCATTACTATAACTCAATTTCGATAATTTTTAATAATACCTAGCATATACCAAAATACAATGCAACTTAAAACTAATTACTAATAGTGACTTTAAATCTATATATATAAAAGAAAGTGGTGTTAGTTACACTACTTATAACTCAAGAACGGATAAACCGATTTGGCTGAAAATTGGTGGACAGGTAGCTTAGAACCAGGAAAAGGACATAGGATACATTTTGTCCCGGAAAAATGTACGGTTACTGCACAATATACTTTTATGATTTGCGCGTAAACTATTCAATCGATTTTGATGAATTTTGGTATGGAGACACTTTGGGTCTCGGGAAAGAACAAGGAATACTTTTTGTCCCGGAAAATGTACGGTTCCCGCCCAATAAACTTTTATATCAAGAACGGATAAACCGATTTGGCTGAAAATTGGTGCAGAGGTAGCTTAGAACCAGGAAAAGGACATAAGATACATTTTTTCCAGGAAAAATGTACGGTTACTGCACAATATACTTTTATGATTTGCGCGTAAACTATTCAATCGATTTTGATGAATTTTGGTATGGAGATACTTTGAGTCCCGGAAAATGTACGGTTCCCGCACAATAAACTTTTTTGATTTTCGCCTAAACTATTCAGTCTATTTTATGAAAAAAAAAAGGGAAAGGACAAGGAATACTTTTTGTCCCGGAAAATGTACGGTTCCTGCACAATAAACTTTTATGATTTTCGCTTAAACTATTTATTAATCTATTTTGATGAAATTTGGCATGAAGATACTAATTTTAATCTATTGTTTTCTTAATTATACCAATTCGAATTAAATAATCATCGTTAAGACAGGACAACGTCTGTCGGGTCAGCTAGTACTATATACAAAATTAGTTTTACTACACTGCTCTCAACCTTGTGAAAAATTAACCATAAAATATGTTTTCAAGAATAACTCTTTATTGTTGAAATGTTGACATATTCCATATTATTTAATGGGAAACCTAGGAAAAGGAAATACATAAATGATTCACCTCTAGTCATAACCATAAAGTAAAATTATGTATGAATCATTGAGATGATCACACATTACATAATACCAATGCACAATACTATTTTAATATTATGCATTAAATGAATTGCGATTTGTGTTATATTATACAGGGATAAAACATGCTAAACCTATTCAATGATAATATCTATAGTCGTGTCTACGATTGCTACGAAGCTACATACATACACCACGTTGCAATCATTATTTACATAATGACGATTATCATCCACATTATTTATGAATTGTCATGATCATCATGCTCGAAAAACAGGAAAATTTACTAGACATACTAGGGGAAGAACCTGTGATAATAATAGCCAAAGCGAAGATCAAAGCTTCAATTTGACCGCCCATTAAATTTAGCCTTTCAAGGAGACGTAGCCTTGAATCAGCGACTAGACATGACGATGCCGGTTTTAGTACAAAAAAAAAAAAATGATACAAAGTATGATTTATAAACAAAAAGAAGCTTTTTTTTATTTTAACAAATTATTGCATTGTCTATTGGCTCTTATTGTTACGTTTGGAAAGTTTCGAATCAAATAGACTATTGGAGATAGGTAAAAATCGTGCACGAAGATTCCGTTACGTATACATACTCAGTATAATATACAGCCCAAGCTAATAAAAGTGTGAACGTGGCTGATCCCGTAAACAGTATTAAAAGTTCATTTTTCACGTAAAAAAATATCCTATTATATTATATTATCCTTCAACATGGTCTACTATACAGTAGCTGCCTACTACGAAACCGTTTTGAGAGTTGAGACTCAAACAATCGAATGAGAATGCGGCGTAGAGTAGGACGCGGCATTGGTCGTTCAGCGCTGCTACAATCACAGTGAACTCTCTACAAGGAACATGACGTATACACCCTAAAATATTATGACTTAGTATTGTAACACTTTGTACAATATAATATGTATGTTCTTAGCATCGTGTGTGTGTGCTGAAAAGATTATACATTCTATTGTGGCACTAAATTCATGTAAATTGAGTGCAGATTGCAGTGACTTGATATAGTAATTGAAGTAACTGCATGGTACTAAACTTAAAGATTACAGCACAATGAATTGCAGACACTTATTATACAATACTCCATAATCTTGTAGTGTATTGTACCTTTCATCATCTCCATCACCCGTAAATCGTATGGTAAACTGATTCAAGCAGGAACATTTAATATTCTATTAAGGAAACCGTATTTTGTACTAATTTTTACACCACATACGACTACATACATATCAACACATCGTACCGTACTTTTACTCTAATTGCTTTATAGAGTTTATACAGTCTTCGCATTTTAATAGATTACGATTATATTTGAAATGTTGGCTCGTGTGTACTCTTTTTTAATCGACGAGGAAATTTTATTACTCTTCCAGTAAACCGTATAAAAGCGGTAAACCGTACAAAAAACATACTTTGAATTTTTTTCTTGTAATTTTTACAATAAATTAAAATATTCACATGTATGATCGTTCAGACGTTACAAATATTATTGACAGCAAATAATATAATAACTATAATAACGTCTGTATATACAGTGTTTTTTTTTTAATAGTAAGGGGGTAAATTTATAATGATTGATATAATTTTTTCACATTTTTTTATAAAGTTTTAACTACTAGTACTGTAAATAATTATTTTAAAATATGTTTGAATGATAATAATTACAATTAATATGCTTTCAACATGACTGTTTTGGTTTAATTCTACCTTTTCAAAGAAAATTGCGATTGAAAAATCCATACTTCCATATCCATACTTCCATACATGCAGAAATAATTCCCAAGGGGTGCAGATTTTAGTTTTCTTTCTTTTCTTTTCTTTTTACTTTTTGCGAACAACAGTGACTGTCTATTTACTTCAAAGGAATACATTTAGTGCTGAAACATTACGAACTATCTTTGTACGGCATGGTATTTTGGGTTACAAAATACTTTTTATTTCAATAATTCCTGTTGATCCCGAGATTCCCAAGAGGTGCAAGCGCACCCCCTGGCACCCCCCTGCCGGCGCCCATGCTTCCATACTTAATATTATAAATGCGAAAGTGTGTCTGTCTGTCTGTGTCTGTTACCTCTTCACGTCCAAACCGCTGAACCGATTTTGCTGAAATTTGGCATGGAGATACTTTGAGTCCTGGGAAAGGACATAATAGGATACTTTTTTTTCCGAAAAATGTACGGTCCCCGCGTGATAAACGAGTTTCAGCGCAACGGAGTTGCGGGCATCATCTAGATTGTAGTAAAAGAATAAGTTTTTTTTTATGATCCATACTGAATGATAATGTAAAAACGTAACAGGTTTTTATTATAAAGTTTTGCTGTCGTCTAACGGCAAAATAACCGTTTTTATAAGTCAGAGTTATATTCATATCTTTTCAACGTTAGTATATAAAATGGTTCTCTATTAGGTAAGTATATAAAATAGAGAGCACATATAGGTAAATAGTAAATACTTATTATACATTTGTAATTTGCATGTACAGATAACGTAATAATATTTTATAACGTAGAACACACCATCTACAAATAGAGAAAATAAAATATTATTAAACGTACTAACCCAGAGCTAAACTAAGTACTGAAAAAAACATAACACACCTCTTTCATGACAATACAAAAAAACTCTCACTAGTCACAAGTAACAATGTTCAGCACGTATCAAGTTATTTTCAGTCCCTCGTACACAAACAATATACTACAACTTCTTTTCGCGGCGCGCGACATAGTACTGCTGCCATAGCGTCCTTCCGCACTCTTTTAACTGTCGTGTTATAAACATCCACACGTGGTGTAATTAAGTAACATTTGCTAATTGATAAACGCCAAAATATACTGCACGTCTATACTTATATGGAATATTTTGGATCCTCTAAAGAAATGCGTCAGCGTTAATGTTTTAATAGATTTTGTTTGTTGTTGTTTATCAAATAATTGATAATATAGGACGACACCCTCTCAGAAGTTGTAGCACCGCCACTGAGAGAAGCTTTACCTTGCTGTCTACTTCGTCTGACTTCGTCTTACAGTAAAAATTTTTAGATTACTGAGTTACTCTTTACTTAGAAAAATTATATGAAAACGAAAAACAATCATCGAAGATTAATTATAAACTAGACAACGTGTTAGTAATAATTGTCCCTGAACCTTCGATCAAATATATACAAGATACACAGTCTCATACAAAACCTCTCGAAAATCTGTCGCCGAGTAATTGAGTTTAAAAAAGTATACATTTATCTAAAATCAACCTTAATCATAGTAATTATTAAAGATCTTTTTATAAAACAATGTACATTTGTGTTTACAAAGCAATAAATTTTTACGTCCGATGCACACTTCATACTAAATTCAACCATCCGCGTATATGTCTTAAAGTTCAAATTATTACAGAGCCAAAAAATCACTCTAATTTTATGGCCGAAATTCGCCGCTGGAACAGGGCGAAGTGAAGTATGAGAGGAGTCGAACTGTTCAACATTTTTTTGTTGAATGTAATAATTTAATAGTCCATTTTTTAATTTTTCCGAAGTTTAATGTATAAAGTGTGGACTAATTATTTTTTATATGTAATATTATGTTGTTCTAATATGTCTAATTTTATAATTAACTGAAATATAAGTGTATACATTGAATATAAATGCTTAGAACGTACAACGCTCGCTAAAGTCGGCTTGAAAAATTCTTCGCATCTTTGCCGTGCTATAACTGATATCCAATTTCCACATCTAACTGGATCTCGAGGAAACCTAAGAACAAATAATTCCTCAGTAAAAAAAAATAATAAATAATAGCGACTCCATCAAAGGGAACAGAAACACAGCTTATAACCCGAACATTTCAAGTGGGCATGATAAACTACGATAAGTACCTTTAGTATGAGTATTCGCAATTGAGATGGTTTATACCTCGTGTTGATTTATTTACAACTTAATTTTAAAACAGTTTTTTGGTGATTTCTTAACGTAATACTAATATTAACAATACAATTGTAAGAAATATATTAGGATAAAATTAATACTTACCGGAAATATGAAATTCCATTGTTTTTTTGCGTTTTAGACGTATGATTTTTACAATAATTGAACGAGCACTAAGGCATGTTTCCCGGTGGAGCGTTCGAGGACTACTAAATCAAAAGTCCACCAGAATGTTGCGTTTGGTGCTCTTTTAGTGAGGCCGTTTTTTGCCGCGGACTGTGTATCTTGTATATTAGTGATCGAAGCCCTGAACGCAATTATCTCAGTATTTATACCACAAATTACGGCCTTTTGTACCATTAGTAAAACAATAGATACTAATGTACTTAGGTGTTACTTGTTAGGTAATCTCGAATATTGCAATTTTCACTGTTTTCATTAAATTATTTTGCACGTCACTGACGAGGCAGAATGGTGGAACTTGGATCCTAATATTATTATGTAAGACCCTTGTGAACCACAATTCATGCAATAAATAATATTATATTCCATCTATACATATAAAATTACATGTCCTGACTGATTCATCATCGCTGCGCAAAAACCGTTAAAGTTACAGCCACGAAATTTATTGAGTAGGGTTGTTTTATTATGTAGACACCCACTAAGGCAGGAATTTTGAAAATTTTACCCCGAACGGGGTGAAATAGGGGTTCAAAGTTTGAATGAAAGTCCGTCGTTTCTTGAGTTAGAAACATGAAACTTTATTTTTGGGTTACTGATTAAAAATGAATGGAATACGTATTTAAGTGTTTTTGAAAATTCTACCCCCAAGGGGGTGAGATTGGAGTTGAAAGTTTGAATGAAAGTCCGTTATTTCTTGAGTTAGAAACATGCAATTTTATATTTGGGCTACTGGTCAAAAATGAATAGATAGGTATTTTAGCTATTTAAGCGTTTCTGGTAATTCTACCCCCAATGGGGTGAAATTGGGGTAGAAAGTTTCATTGAAAGTCCGTCATTTATTGAGTTAAAAACATGAAGGAACCACAAAAAGGGGAAAACTATCCATCTTTGTTATTTATTATACTATGTTAACGCGGACGAAGTCGCGGGCAACAGGCCTTATAGAATATATTCTATAAGGCCTTACCGTATCTACTTTATAGACAGTTTATTAGGCCGATAGAACTTAAAACGTAAGGTAATGAAGGAAAGCTCAATTCTAACATTAGACTTTATAATTTTTTAAATAAATTTTATTAAATAAATTTAATTTCAAAACATAAAATTCCTTATGAGATTTTATTATAAATAGAATTATTTCGATAGCTATTATGTTAAACACACTAGAGTTAATGGTGTTTTTTATAAAGAAAGTCCTTCAAAAAGTCCTACCAAGATATAAAATGTGTACTTTTTTTTTAAACCAAAATTTCTGCTAAGACGATGGCAAAAAAATATTGATACATTATTTCGCGAAACTGGCACTCTTCAATTAACGCCATAAGTCATAACTAAGTGACAAAAAACCGATGACGAAGCGAGCCATACGCAAAATCATAATGAGCATCTTGTATTGTATACTACGGGAAAGTACCTAATGGTAGACACTGAACCTAATAGATGACACTTATGACAAAAATACCATAAAAATAAGAATTACTCTAATTATTTCACACCACTGTAAATTTTATAAGCTTCTCAAGCTATCTGTTGAATTGAAAAAATATATTAGAGACGCCTTCGGGAACAAAATTTTAAAATGGGATCAGTTTTCGTAAATAATATGACCGCGTCAACACGCGCTCGGCAATTTCTTAGCAAATAGGTTAAGGAAGGCGAAATTTTGCACGTAAGTTTTGAATACATTTATTTGATTTTTTGTAATTTCTATTGATTTCATTGGATTAATGGTCATGTTGTATACACTAATTAATGTTTATTTAAGATTTTTTATCAATTTTCCCTAACAATATAAAGGGTGTCTACTATTAGTTCTTGAAAATTAAAAAACCTAATAGATGACATGGATCTCCTCTTTGAGTTTTGCAATACATACTAAAGTTATTTTGTACTTTATTCTACTGCAAAAATCATCACTATTCTCTGAAAATATAATTCTATTAACAATCTAAGAACTTAGAACTACTGCACCTAAAAATGGACATGGTGTCTAATATTAGTAGACCTTGTACTGGTCTAAAAATCGATTGCTTTAGTTTTTTAGCAGTAAAAAAAAGAAAAAGGAGAGCTGAGATGGAGACTAAAGACTAAAAATAAATTTGCTAGGAAAAAAAGACGGGTTGCACTCTGGGAGTGCCGGCAGAAGTGAAAACTTGACTATTAATGTTGTGCAATTTTAAACCCATTTTTTATTAAAATAAATTATTAAAAAAAACGATTTTTTTAAATTAATCGAAACCCTTACAATCGATTAAATTTTTAACCTATTTTTATGAAAATCGATTATTAAAAATCGATTTTTTAAAATAATCGAAACTCTTACAATCGATTAAATTTTTAACCCATTTTTATGAAAATCGATTATTAAAAAAATCGATTTTTAAATTAATCGAAACCCTTACAATCGATTAAATTTTTAACCCATTTTTATGTAAATCGATTATTAAAAAATCGATTTTTTTAATTAATTGAAACCCTTACAATCGATTAAATTTTTAACCCATTTTTATGAAAATCGATTATTAAAAAATCGTTTATTTTATTAATCGAAACCCTTATAATCGATTAAATTTTTAACCCATTTTTTATGAAAATCGATTTTTTTAATTCATCGAAACCCTTACAATCAATTCGAGTTCGAGTTCAAGTTCGAATTCGAGTTCGAATTCGAGCTCGAGTTCGAGTTCGACAAAACACTACTCTCCATCTCCAACCATCTTATGGATTTTCCAAGGGTTTTCGATCAGCATGAGAATCTGACGCGAGTTTCACAGTTTTTACCCATCCCACAAATTAAGTGCTCAACGCCGCTAAAGAAGTTTTCACTTTAAAAATATGAAAAATAAAAGGAAAGATAGTTTCAGCATGGAAGAAGAATGAATAGAATCTGGAGACAGTGGATAATATTTCTGATGCATGTAGTTACTATGATGAAGTAAATTAAATCTTTTGAAAAATGGCAAATAAAGACCTAATAATAGGAAAAATGTAATGTAAAGTTCTATGTCAACTATTAGTTCATATTGGTGTCTACTATTAGTGATACAGTTCGATTTTTGTGATGTCATCTATTAGTACTTATGACTAAGTTTACAAAAAGACCATTAATATATATTTTTAATTGATTTGTCAGAGAATAATTATAATAGTTTTATTTTGTAAGAGTTACTGAAGACATGGAAGAAGTTATCAATCCTTTATATTCATAAATATATATTTTATAACATTCAAATGTTTCATGTTTCCTTATAGTGTCTGCCATTAGGTCTCTTCCCTTAATTTGAAATTAGAATTTTCTTAGTTTTGGGACTACAAACGAATTATTGGAAATTTCAATGGTAATTTTCATTAAAAAAAATCTCATACGGTAGTCTACAATGCTACAGTCATAATAAAAAAAACCTTTACAGCCATGATTTTGCTATTTGTCATACAAATTTTATCACGTAACAGTATGGATACCCATTACCCACGTGAACAGGTAAAACAGGGGCTTTACTGTTTTCAGATTATGCCATGCGCGTAACTGGTCTTTTGCGCTTTTCAATTATTATTCTGTACATGTCCAGGCACTTATTTTATTTGCAAAACGTTTTTCCCTACTGTTTTTAGATGAGGTAAAAAGTCCTCTTGATAGTAGCTAGCTTGATAGTCCTATGATTTTCACTTTGTAACATTTTTAGTCCTCCCTTCCTCCCTTAGTCCTTGGTGCCTTTACTCTTTATTTGAATAGCGTGATAAAAATCACGTGCATCTTAAATAATTTGGTAACAAAATAAACTAAATTAGAACAAAGTAGGCTGCATATGTTAACGAGTATCTAATGAAGGCAGACTACGTGTCTGGTAACGCGCGAGCAGCTGATGCTACTGTAACAATAATATCATGTCCTTCTGTAAGTGTATACTACGCGAGGCAGGCATGCCGCATGAACATACTACAATAATAATTTGAACATTAATAACCAGTTTCTATCAGATTTAAACTAAAATTTGCCAAGTAAAAGTTTGATAGAAAAAAATATGTTGATTCTATTGTATAAGATAATACGCTATAATTATCCAAGTTTTCTTAAACTTTCCAACTGAAATTAATTTACATCAGATTACTTTATTTATAATCGAAAAATTTTACTCGTCTTATCTAGAAATATAATAATATTTAAATTGTTATTCATGATGTAAGAAATAATATTATTCATATTAAATTAAAACTCTACTTCTAGGTACAAATTCAAGAATAGAGGTTAATGTACAAATTTCAAAGAGTGATCCATCAATATCTAAACTCTAAAGAATATCATTTTATTCTAGTGATATAATAAAAATACTACTCTTACGCTTCACGACCTTGCGTCACATGCATAAAAAGTTCGCTTTTCATATGGCATTTAGATTAATTTAATAAACGCGGACACATTAGGTCAGACAAGACGCCTTTTGGGCGGTTGCCTCCTAGGGCGTCCGCCCCTCGACAGTCGACGCTAAGTCCGCCTCTGTTAAAAGCTCGCTCTCAAACAAAATTGTAAAATTACTAAAAATATAAATTCTATTTAAAAGTATCTGTGTAAGTAATTATTTAAAAAACCGACTGCCAAAGTAAATAACAATATTCTTAAATGAACTAAAAAGTATTATTTTGAAGTCGGACTGTACGTTAATCTAACTTATTGTTGTTATCTCATCGTAAGTAAGTACTAGTTGGTTTCTGTGGTACTAGCACTGGTACTAGTTACCACAGTAATTGTTACTGCAACTTATTATAAGTTGGACTTAAAATAACTTGGACTTTGGAGTAGGTAATGACTGGAGTCTGGACTGTACTTATACTTAATTAAAGTTTTTATCGCGATTAAGTACGAAGTCTGCAGGGAAAAACCAAAAGAGGACATACTAGTCCACTTACCACTTATACGGACGAGTATAAAGTACAAACTACAAATAGTACGAATTCGCATCCGGGTCGGTTAAAAACATAACAACAACACATTTTATTGATCTTTAAATAGCATTCATAATTATTATACACAACAAAAAAATTAAGTCGGCTTGTTGACCTGCACAAAAAAAAATTCATCTATTGTCAAAGGTTGAATTCTTCCGATTACAATTACTTATTTATATACAAAGTTGCAAAAAAACAAACGCCGAACGGAAACAGGATCAGCTCAGCTGACAACGTGACGCGGCAACACCAGTGTCTACTCCGTCCTACGGCCTACCGGTCCTAGAGCTAAAATGCCGTTATATGTACAAAAACTACTTTTTGAGTTATGAGCAAAGAATGGTTTGGAATTTGGATACCCATGACCTATGTTGAACTTCCCTTCATACCGACATGAAGTTTTCAAACTAAATATTATGTACTTAATTCATATTTCATATGGCCTGATTAGTGATTACTGATTAGTGATTACCTACATTACCGAGTAGGTATGTAGAATGGCGCGGGCGTGACAACTGACAACTGACAGTGCCCTCGGCCCGCGGCCGAGCGCATCCCTATCGCGTAGCCGAGAGCCCCGTCTCACGACTCTACTTGGTACATGGTAGGTATATAATCAAGCCAATGGAAACCAGTAACCAGACAAGTCATTGCGACATGCCGTCTGCTGTTGCTGTTGGGCAGTTTGGCTCAAACCTCTAAACGGTACGTGTGGGAACACAACTCGGATCAAAGTGAGTTTGCAAGTTTGGTCTGAGGAAGACAATACATATAAAACAGCCGAAATATCACTTCGGTTGTTGCTGATAATATTATCTATGATACTCCCTAGTCAGCCCGGTACTACGGTACTACGGTACGCAGTACAGTACTAACTGAACCGATTTTAAAGAAATTTGGAGATAGAATTTGCAGATATATACTTTGTGTCCCGGAAAATATGGAAGGACATACGAGTAGGATAGTTTTATCCCGAAAAATGCCCAGTTTTCGCGCGATAAACGAATATTGGCGAAAAGGAGTTGCGGGCGTCATAATTAGTATTTTTAATACTTACTTAGTTATAGCGTTATAACTTATATCGTCTTCATGATAATATACCTAATACCGTAAATTGTTATTGAACCTAGTGCAAATACTACAGACTACAGTCACTAAGGCAGTACTAGGTACATATTATATACCGGATGTAAAGGTCTCAAAGGTATGAGCAAAATAAGGAGACAGTGACGTCACATGGACCTTCAGGCAAACGAACGGATCCGTACGTACGTGATAAACGTCTTAATTATATCACTAGATCCAGTCACATTGTACGTTTTACCTTTGAGTTTCTGTGAGAATGTTCCTACAGTCGTTGCGATAAGGTCCTCTTGGAGGTAAAATATATCTGAATTCTATTTCTGTGATCTGAATGTACAATAGGCAAAGACTGAGCACGTTTTACATGACGTATGTGATGTTAACCGCGATTGCCCTGGCGCCAAGACTGAATGTCCAGATAGACTGATAGATGCATCATGCCTGTGCGGGGACTCCCCGCCCGGAGTCCCAGGCAGAACGTAATCTCAATGGATCCTCCATTGAGATTACGTTGAGTTTAGACAAAAAATCGAAAATTACTTATTATAATATCACTTCTGTGACATGGGATAACATGAATAACGTGACTATTTTTTTGTCAGAGCTGGACACCTACGGTCCCCCAATAAGTTTTATTTTCATTTCACTTACGCCGGTTCTTCTCGCCGGGTTAGTTCCCGAACCGGTGGTAGGCAACATGTAGCTCAACGTTCTGAAAACATTTGATTCAAATTTATTCAGAAATAAAACGATTTTTATTTTTATTTATTTTATTAATAACTAGCGACCCGCCCCGGCGTCACACGGGAATAAAATATTAATTAGCTCAGCTGATACACTGTTAAAAATTTTTGTTCTACAAATAAGTATAAGGAGAGGTTAAAAAATTTAAAATCCAGAGAAGAGTAAGAAAAATTTGCTTTAAGATTTAATAAAAAATTCCGCCAAGTGCGAGTTGGACTCGCACACGAAGGGTTCCGTATCATTATAGAGCAAAAATAGGAAAAAAATGTTTTTTTTTTGTATGGGAGCCCCTTAAATTATTAATTTTATTTAAATTTTATTATTAGATTCGATCGCGGCAAAACAAGACACAATAGCCTTTCAATTATTGTTATCGCGGCCCAATTAGGCCTTACGGGAGTTGAAGCGTTAATTATTATTAAAGTGCTAGCTGTCCCGGCAAACGTTTCTTTGCCATATTATATAAAGTATATCGCCCGTACTATTTTATTGAATTAGTGACTACATAGTCCATCGCTATCCCGTGACCCGCGTCGCATAAACAATGGTCGCTCTTTATAGACAAATAATTTGCAATAAAATAAAATTGCGACTATAATTAAAGATCTAAGTTATCCTATCTCTCAAGTTGGAAAAAAGCACACATTTAAAAAATAAAAACATTAAAATTGGTTAAGTAGTTTAGGAATCCATCGCGGACAAACATCGTGACAGGAGATTTATATATATTAGATAAATAAAACTGAATGGAAGGAACCCTAAAAAATATATTGGAACTGAATCCAGCTGAGAAAGAAGCTGGAATAGAGCAACGGAGTAAAGAAAGAAATGTAATTGCTAATAATTATGTTATAAAATAAACTCAAAAATTATTTTAAAAGTCAATGCGCCTGTAGGTATCCGAAACGGCTTGACCGATTCTCATGAAATTTTGTGAGCATATTGAGTAGGTCTGAGAATCGGCCAACATCTATTTTTCATACCAAAAATTATTTATATGGCAAAACAACGTTTGCCGGGACAGCTAGTAATAACTAATAAGATAAGATCCCAGAAAACGTTCAAAATCTCTTCATACAAAGGACTCTAACGATTTTTTCTACTTTAAAACTTCATATTTCACAAATGAATCCCTAAATCGGAAAATGATCTATGAATGCTCGTAATATTTTTAAAAAACCTATCCAACGACACCCGATACGGTTAGGTGGACCGTGGACGCGAAAAAAAGAATCATCCCCGCTTGATGTGTAAGGGAGGTACCTATCATTAAAAAAAAAGAATTTTTATACCATTTTGTCGGCATCATTAATAATATCTGCACCGAATTACAGCTTTGTAGGTCCTATTATCTCTGAGCAAAACCGCGGTTAGGTAGACGGATAGACGGACAGACGAACGGACAGAGTGTTCCTTGTTGACTACGGAACCCTAAAAAGTTGTTGAAGAACGTTTGTGTACCAAAGCATAGTAGGTACTCTGTAACTATAAAGTTACTGATTTCATGAATGATAATTGATAGTACACCGTGCCACAGAATATAACAATATAATAGTAGTATAATATTATTCTTTTCTGTGGTCAGTAATAGTAGAAATGAATTGAGTCATTTCTATGGTAAAGTGGTACAGTCTACTGACCGTGCGAATAAGGTCGCCCCCTGCAGAGCTGTTTCTGTATATTATTATGTTTTGTACACCTGTTGACACAGCAATTTCATATTTAGGTAAAAAAAGCGTAGTTTTCCATCTTTTTAGTAAAAATGGCCTCGTACAAGTTTCTTACGCCGGTTTTTGCTCGCCGGACTAGTTCCCTGACCGGTGGCAGACCCTCGTCGTATGGTGTAATGTTCGTATATCCTCGTTTCGAGGGCACATCTTTAACCATCTCCCCTAGCATTGAGATACTTGACGTCAACATAATATCGAGCGAAGTCCAGTTCCGATATCATCTAGAGCCGCTATACCCAACCCGCGGCCCGCGGGCCGCATGCGGCTCGCCGGGACTTTATTTGTGGCCCGCGTGATGTTAAACAATTTTGAAATTCACGCCCACCGGCAAAATAACGTAAAGTTTACGTGATAGTCGTTAAATTTTTTCCACTTTAAAATAGTTAATTTTGAAGAATGTTATTTTTTAACCTTAAAAAATTTTTGTTGCGGCTCGCGACACCAAGACCAAAACATTTTTGTGGCCCGCATGAAAAAAAGGTTGGGGACCACTGATCTAGAGGGTAAGGCCAAATTCGCCTCGAAGAAGCTTGGTGTTCTTAACAGAGCGAGACGGTACTTCAGTCCGGACCAACGCCTACAACTCTACAAGGCGCTGATTCGGCCTCATAATATGGAATATTGTTCTCATCTCTGGGCAGGGGCGCCAAAATACCAACTGCTCCCTCTGGATCGTATTCAACGAAGGGCCGCTCGAATTGTTGATTGCCATAAACATAATGTTTCAAACAGCTTGAACCCCTTAATGGAATTACGCCGAGATGTAGCTTCGCTCTGCATCCTCTATCGGTTGTATCACGGGGAGTGCTCTGAGGAATTGTTCGAAATCATACCACCTGCAACTTTTCGCCATCGTCCCAAGCGAAAAACATATCATCCTCATCACCTTGATGAGTGGCGTCTTCCACAGTGCGTTTTTCGCGTAAATTTTTCACTAGTTCACTACCACCGACGACCACTTATAAACTCGCGGACTATGACGTAGGTCATCTTGGAGGGTTAATTAATATTTCTAATAACAATACGAGATCAATAATTACCACTCAAAATGTTGACAATTCAAATTTCAATGCTCACTGCTCACACCAATGGTGTCACATTTCTGATTTCACACAGCCAATACAACTATATAAAACTCCTACAAACAAGCGATACTGCGATTCAGGAGCACCTCAGCGAAATCTAATGAATGCATCGTGTAACTAAAACTATATGAACAACAATCGGAGTTCGGACAAGCGATAGCGCCGACAGAGCGCCTCAATGACATATAGTGAAGACAATATAAAACTATTTTTTATACAATTTAAATTGGCACTAATTATAGTTTATCTACTAGGTAACTAAAAAGAGTGAAATTATTATTTTTAACAAAAAATTAAAACCGACTTCCAAGGTAAAAACAATAATAACATTCTTATAATAATTATGAACAAAAAACTAAAAAGTATCAAATAATTTTCCTCTCTAAATGTGCCTTTTTCCGAATTCAGCTAAACCTCAACTATTTCTGTACTCAACCTTCATAATTTTGAAGTCGGTGCCAGTTCCATAACTTTCAAATTTTCTGTCAAAGAAAATATAAAGATTCAGCTATATCTGGTACCGACTTCGACCGACGTCATGGCACAGAATAGATAACAGTACAAGGCATAGGTATGGATATACTAATAATAATTATTATGTACTGTATAACAATTAACAACACCTGTTTGTTTTTAATACACGGCGGTCGGCGTCGCCGCCCAGCGCCGCCGCGCGGCGCGTGGCGGCAGAAGACAGAATATCGAATACTTTACTAACTACTTTATATACAGATCGAATACTTTACTACTTTATAAAATTTTAATATACAAATAGAATTAAAATAAAGTTATTTTAAAAAGAGCATTTAAACAAAACAAAGTCATTAAGTGTCTTTTTAATTAGTTATACTTATTAATCGATAGATGGTGCACTAAGTACCTATCGATTTGAATTCTTGATAACAAGAACAGCTGTCAATAATTATGATAATATTAAATATTATGCTACGCTACATCCTATGCAAGTTTGTACAATTTTTTATCTGATAGATCCTTCGATCGTGGAAAAACGAGACACAATAGCCTTTCTATTGTTATCGCAATCGCCGGTGACCGCTTCGGGCTTGAAGTATTAAAATTGTTAAATTACTTAGCACAATATGTTCACTTCACTGATAATATTATATTATATTGTGAATGTGAGTTGTGACTCTTAACAAATTGTAATAAGACACGTAAAATATACGCGAAGATTTATCTACTAGTGTAACTAAAAAGAGTGAAATTATTATTATTTTTAACAAAAAATTAAAACCGACTTCCAAGGTAAAAACAATAATAACATTAATATGAACTAAAAAGTATTAAATAATTTTTACTATCTAATAGTGCCTTTTTCCGAATTCGGC
Source organism: Polyommatus icarus (assembly GCA_937595015.1). Classification (NCBI taxonomy): domain Eukaryota; kingdom Metazoa; phylum Arthropoda; class Insecta; order Lepidoptera; family Lycaenidae; genus Polyommatus; species Polyommatus icarus. The sequence goes on along the minus strand of OW569327.1, from coordinate 18,135,084 downwards.
TAAACCTCAACTATTTCTGTACTCAATCTTCATAATTTTGAAGTCGGTGCCAGTTCCAAAAATTTTAAATATTCTGTCAGAGGACTGAAGATTCAGCTATCTGGTACCGACTTCAAAATAATGAAGATTGAGTACAGAAATAGTTGAGGTTTAGCCGAATTCGGAAAAAGGCACTATTAGATAGTAAAAATTATTTAATACTTTTTAGTTCATATTAATGTTATTATTGTTTTTACCTTGGAAGTCGGTTTTTTACATCATCTAGTTAATGATAAATGGCGGGCTTAAAGTTTGGGAAAACTATATCTATACTTATAATATTATTATCAAGCTAAAGAATTTGTGGAACGACTTCTTTGAATTAAAGAATTAGTTTTTTGTTGGATAGTCTTATTTATCGAGGAAGACTTGAGCTATTTATCATCATGTTGCCACCAATAGGAGCTAAGAAACAGAGGAAAATGGGGAAAAACGGGGAAAATTGTTTGAAGGAGCTTATCTCACCAACGGCTGAAGCAATTTTTATGTTATTTGGCAAGGGCCCATTCACGGCAGTCCGCCGTGCAGGACTGCAAATGGACATAGCTCACCCATTGGTTCACACGACCGGAAACACCGAGTGTGAACCAATCAGTGGGCTATGTCCATTTGCAGTCCTGCACGGCGGACTGCCGTGAATGGGCCCTTTAAAATTGGCACAGATATAGAATAGGCCACGTGGAGGGACATAGGTTATTTTGTTTTTCAGGAAAATTTACGGTTTGCGTGAATAATTAACGCGGGCGGAGCCACCCTTAACATCTAGTACTACATACTAGGATTGTTTGAAAAAATTGAAATGTTCTCGCCTCTCGGCCTGACATACTTGTAGTTTCGCGACTCGAAAAGTTTAGATTTGGTAGCGGAAACTAATTAAGTCACAGTTTGGCTGTGAACAGCCCTCGTATGCTGTAGTACAAGAAGTTCTGCTCCTCCCTGTTAATTATGTATTTCACGGAAACCGTGCATTTTCTCGAGAAACAAAATAGCCTTAGATGTCCTTTCTCGTGGTCTACTTTATTAACCGACTTCCAAAAAACGAGGAGGTTATATGTTCGGCTGTGGATATTTTTTTTTTGTATGTTCAACGATTACTCCGCCGTTTGTGAACCGATTTTCGAAATTTTTGTTTTGTTGTATTAGGTTTCACTCCAATTTGGTCCCAATTTCACAAAGGTGGTGACCTGATGATGGGAACCATGAGTAATCGAGGGAACTCCTCGAAATTTATATGGAAACATATGGTGATTTTGGTTTTATGTGAAGCATGGGCGTATATAAGGGGGGGGTCCTGGGGGTCCGGACCCCCCCCCATGGGCCAACACTATCTATCTTACTTGTCCAATCGACAATATAATATTATGTACCGCACCGATTTTAATCAGCGAGGTACATGTATTTTTTTTCTATTCACAGTAAAATACATACTTAATTATTATACTGTGGAACGTGTCCGTAGGCAGATCTGAGGTACCGCGATCATGGAATTAATAATATTATATACATTATTAATTCCATGACTGCGATGCGTTCGTAGTTCGTCGCGCTGCGCGGGGAATTATAAAGCGGAAGAGTTTGTTAGTTTGTTTGTTTGTTTGAACGCGCTAATCTCAGGAACTACTGATCCGATTTGAAAAATTCTTTTACTGTTGGGTAGCTCATTTTTAGAGGAAGGCTATAGGTTATATTTTATCACGCTAAGACTAATAAGAGCGAAGAAATAGAGGAAAATGTGGAAAAAAAGGGGGGAAATTATTTGAAACAGCTTATTTGAATGCGCTAATCTCAGAGACTACTGGTCCGATTGGAAAAATTCTTTCAGCGTTAGATAGCCCAGTTATCGAGAAAGGCTATAGGCTATATTTTATCGCGCTAAGACTAATAGGAGCCAAGAAATAGAGAAAAATGTGGAAAAAACGGGGGAAATTATTTGAAAGGGCTTATCTCACGAACTACTAGAGCATTTTTTCTGTTATTTGGATCAGATAAGAAGTAGACTACGTGAAGGATCATAGAATTTTTTTGTTGACTAATTTTTCTGTGAAATATCTAATTTCACAGAAATTAATAATATTATATTCAACAGTAGACGTGCCGCGCGGCTTCGCCCGCATAAATTGGATATTTTACAGACAAATTAGTCCACAAAAATAGCCTATAATCCTTTACGTGGTCAACTTCTTATCTGTGCCAAATAACAGAAAAATTACTCCAGTAGTTTGTGAGATAAGCCCTTTCAAATAATTTCCCCCGTTTTTTCCACATTTTCCTCTATTTTTTTCGCTGTTTTTTAGTTACAGCGTGATAAAATATAGCTTATAGCCTTTCTAGATAAATGGACTATCTAAAACAGAAAGAATTTTCCAAATCGGACCAGTAGTTCCTGAGATTATCGCGTTCAAATAAGCCCTTTCATATAATTTCCTCCCGTTTTTTCCACATTTTCCTCTATTTCTTTGCTCCTATTAGTCTTAGCGTAATAAAATATAATCTGTAGCCTTTCTCAATAAATGAAATATCTAACACTGAAAAAATTTTTCAAATCGGACCAGTAGTTCCTGAGATTAGTGAGTTCAAATAAGTCCTTTCAAATATATTTCCTCCCGTTTTTTCCACATTTCCCTCTATTTCTTCGCTCCTATTAGTCTTAGCGTGATAAAATATAGCCTATAGCCTTCCTCGATAAATAGGCTATCTAAAACTGAAAGAATTTTTTAAATCGGACCAGTAGTTCCTGAGATTAGCGTGTTCAAACAAACAAACTCTTCCGCTTTATAATATTAAAATAAAAGTATAGATTCCGATATTCAAATTTTAAAAAATAGTTTTGTTTTCCTAAACACGTTACATATTTGCTGTTGCGGACAGCGGAACCCTTCATGGGCGAGTCCAACTCGCAGTTGGCCGCTTTTTTACGTTAGGGACCCCCCCCTTATCAAAGCTATATATACGCCCGTGATGTGAAGTGTACTAAGAATACGCTACCAAAAAGTCAAATATTGGGTCAAGGTATACCATGGTTTCGATGATGCTGAGAGAACTCCTGATTCCTTATAGATACATGTTTGGGAGTTTCGGCGTTGTTTTAAGAACAGAAAGCATAAACTACTATGCAATTCATATTCATCATCATAATCATCATCATCATCATCGTCATCATCATCGTCATCATCATCATTACCACGTCGTGTTTAGGCCACCAATGTCTCATGGCACAGAATAGATAATAGTACAAGGCATAGGTATGGATATACTAATAATAATAATTATGTACTGTATAACAATTAACAACACCTGTTTGTTTTTAATACACGGCGGTCGGCGTCGCCGCCCAGCGCCGCCGCGCGGCGCGTGGCGGCAGAAGACAGAATATCGAATACTTTACTAACTACTTTATATACAGATCGAATACTTTACTACTTTATAAAATTTTAATATACAAATAGAATTAAAATAAAGTTATTTTAAAAAGAGCATTTAAACAAAACAAAGTCATTAAGTGTCTTTTTAATTAGTTATACTTATTAATCGATAGATGGTGCACTAAGTACCTATCGATTTGAATTCTTGATAACAAGAACAGCTGTCAATAATTATGATAATATTAAATATTATGCTACGCTACATCCTATGCAAGTTTGTACAATTTTTTATCTGATAGATCCTTCGATCGTGGAAAAACGAGACACAATAGCCTTTCTATTGTTATCGCAATCGCCGGTGACCGCTTCGGGCTTGAAGTATTAAAATTGTTAAATTACTTAGCACAATATGTTCACTTCACTGATAATATTATATTATATTGTGAATGTGAGTTGTGACTCTTAACAAATTGTAATAAGACACGTAAAATATACGCGAAGATTTATCTACTAGTGTAACTAAAAAGAGTGAAATTATTATTATTTTTAACATAAAATTAAAACCGACTTCCAAGGTAAAAACAATAATAACATTAATATGAACTAAAAAGTATTAAATAATTTTTACTATCTAATAGTGCCTTTTTCCGAATTCGGCTAAACCTCAACTATTTCTGTACTCAATCTTCATAATTTTGAAGTCGGTGCCAGTTCCAAAAATTTTAAATATTCTGTCAGAGGACTGAAGATTCAGCTATCTGGTACCGACTTCAAAATAATGAAGATTGAGTACAGAAATAGTTGAGGTTTAGCCGAATTCGGAAAAAGGCACTATTAGATAGTAAAAATTATTTAATACTTTTTAGTTCATATTAATGTTATTATTGTTTTTACCTTGGAAGTCGGTTTTAATTTTTTGTTAAAAATAATAATAATATCTAATAAGCAAAGGCTACATTTTCAGATACCAAAATTGATTAACGACCTACCTGACAACCTTAAAAAAGAATTACGAGAGAACAATATCAAGTATAAATTAAAAAACTACTATCTCTCCAAATTATCTTAATATAAAGTAATTAGATAAATTAAAAACTAAAAAATAACTATATTATAATATTAAAAAATATAAAATAAATCAATACATAAGTAATAATTAAAATATTAAAAGATAAAAATAATTATTCGCGAATCACCAACCGTGTGTTTTCAGCGAGCATAACTAGTTTCTTATCGCAGCGCGTCGTTGCACTGCACTGCTATGTATAAAAAATAGAAAGGATGAACCGAGCCATAACCTATGAAGTGTCGTGCCTTGGTTTACCATTTAAACGTCTAATATTAACTCGTTTTGTAATTTGCTGTATGGACGCTGTTAGGCATTCGTGTACTAACACACAAAAAAAAAGACGTATTGAGTTATCAATGCAATTATGCTCTTTAGATGATCTAGAACAAGACTGCATCCAAAATATAACAAAAAATATGGGTTAGGGCACTAATGCTTAACAAGCGACCACAATATATATATAATTCTTAATAAGTGAATATAAAATAGTATTTAATTGTCTAATTAGATTAAACATTACGTTATAGTCATAGTATTATTGTTTAAAAAAGAGCTGTCGAAGACGAATGGCAGTGTGCGGAAAAACCAGAAATGGTTTATGATACACTGCATTAGATTAAGTTTATGTTTGTATTTTCTTTATAGTTTAAAAAATAAAAAAAAATAAATAATCTGTGCCAAATAACATAAAAAATGCTTCGGTCGTTTGTGAGATAAGCTCCTTCAAATAATTTTCCCCGTTTTTCCCCATTTTCCTCTGTTTTTTTGCTCTTACTGGTGCCAATGTGATGTTATATATAGCTCAAGTCTTCCTCGATAAATAAGACTAACCAACAAAAAAACGAATTTTTCAATTCAAAGTAGTTAGCTCCACAAATTCTTTAGCTTTATATTTTATAATATAAGTATAGATATGATTTTCCCAAACTTTAAGCCCGCCATTTATAAGGAATGTTAAGTCGTATGAAAAAAGTGTCTGAATATTTTTTGTACTTAGAGAATTCTATGATCTACACTCTCGTCCCACCTATTTTTGTAATAAAATGTACAGTTTGGAAAAAAAACGGGAAAACCTCATTTTCATACTTTTGACTTTGAATAAAAATTTTAGCACAAGGAGGATTGCCGGGGACTTTTGAGGTTTTATTTATGATGGTGTATTTAATGTCTCTACCATTTTCCAGCTCTATGCGAATTATTCCGAGGTCACGATTTTTTGCGTCTAATTAGACCGGGCTAATAAGTTATTTTAGTCGATCGAGTAAAGAAACTTTTCGTTCTGCAAAGTCTTTTGAACGCAACTGAGATAATGTTATTGGAAGTGTAAAATACGTTATAAAATATGTACATTCATTAACCATACAAAAATTATCAAAACTAGCGGTCCTACGGAACCATATATTGTGCGTGGCCCGACACGCACTTGGCCGGTTTTTCAAGGTGAATTTCCCAAGTAAACAGTTAAATTTTTAATACTTAATAGGTATAGTTATTATAAATAGAAGAGTAAGTATGTATATTTTTATAATGCGTAAGCAGAATATAGCCGATATGTACTTACCTATACTAGCATTGATAAAGTGAAAATTCGTACATTATTAACCACTGTGTTATGTGTATATTTTGTACTCACTTGAGCTGTTATCTTTTATTCACCTTTTGTTAGTTTATGAACTTGCACTCGTTTTAGACTTGTTTTCTAACGTTCAAATGTTAGAACACGCGGCGCAAGACTGTTTTGTAAGTATACAGTACATTATCAATTCGACCTTAAATTGCGAGTACAGAGTAAACGCACTTCCTAATCCTTCTGTTTATAAACTGTCTTGGAATATAAAGTGGGTATTCTGCACGTAGGTACACATGTTCGGAAGTTGTCTATAAATTGCGGGTAATTGCTATAGTAACATTACTATAGCAATTACCCGCAATTTATAGACAACTTCCGAATTTGCGCTACGCTAGGTTATATTAAGTTTTACGACCAAAACACTTTGAACATCAAAAAATTACAGTAGGTACAGTAAAGTACACTGAACTATTCTGAAGTTGAACTAGAACACTGTCTCGATTCTAACCACACCACAACCACACCATACCATACTAATGATAATACTTACTTAATACATAATAATATATAATTATTTATAGCAGGGAAGTACGTAATTATACAGTTTCCAATTTCCATTTATTTTATAAATTATATATTATTAAAAGTATATTTCATCGATAACTTTATTGCATCAAAATATTAGAGTGGGTTGCACCAAAGAGGCGTGGTTAAAGTTAAGATTAAAGTTATGGTTATAGTTAAATATGGCGTCCTTTAACTAAGGCTGTGTTGCACTAGAGGCGTGGTTAAAGTTAAAGTTAAATATTATGGCGTCCAAACACCCCATATGCTCATACCACATCTGTCAATTTTTCCGGTTAAAGTTAAAGTCAAAGTTAGTTCGTGCAACCCACTCTTAACTTTGACCGGAAAAATTGACAGATGACAGCTGGTCCAACCAGGTTATAAATGAACGTGGGCGGGGACGCTGCTGGTAAAGGAGAACTGTCAAAAATGGCGTTTTTGTATGATGACAGCGTCAGTTCCTTTTTTCGCCACCTGCCTACGAATAATAAAACCGGGAAACGTAACTCCCATACTAATACAGTTTTAAATTTGGTTCCATTCGAACTGTCATGTAACGTCAGCCTTTATACCGCTCAAGGTCACCTAATGTATGAAAAGTGAGCCTAAGGTACACTTTTTTGACAAGTATTTTGGAGCATGTTTTTTGACGGAGTTACTCTTCCGTAGTTTTTTATTATTCGTAGCCACCTGCATTTAAAACCTTGTCGAGCTCTATGGTTATGGTTAAATATGGCGTCTTGATGGCGTCCATTTTTAACTTTAACCAAAGATTTGACATTTTGCATTGGAGTAAAAGTTAAAGTTACAGTTAAAATTAAAGTTAGTTGGTGCAACCCACTCTTAATATTCATTTATATACTTTATATCCGCTACCTGCCCAAGTTCTGCAGCTACTTACAGGAAATTTATTCTCAGTAAGAAAGGCTGTGAAACTCTGTGGAAGTTATAATAATTAGTAATTACGAATTATTTATTATACTTTCATGGGCATAGCAGATAGCTAGTGAGTAGTGACTAGTGAATAGTGATAGACACTGTAACATAATAGCAACGAGAAACCACATCATTCCATGGGAAGTTTTCTTATTTTTTTAATTTGATTGTCAAATAGCTTCCATTTTAGTAACTAGATGGCGTATGGGTAGACAACTTTCGGTAATACCAGGGAATAATAATAATACATTTCAATTTGAAAAAGACACAATAATATTACAATGAATAGGATAATAAAGTTATAATAACGATGTTTTAGTTAAAACTCACGGAAGAAATAGCCCTATTTACCGTTGTTCACACCAAATGTCACAGGAATTATACATTTTGGTTTTGACAACATCTTACCTGCACTTGTGCAAGATAACAGTTAATTAGTGGCTAATATTTTACCAATAATGAACATCAAAAACCCAAATAACACAATTTGGGGAAAAATAATAAAAAACACACCGACAATAAAAAGTAAGTAGAAAACTCTTTCAGGTGTCAGTTTTCAGTTTGACAAGTGCAAGCACACGCTTAAGCTGTTACCAGTATACTGGCCTAATTGCTTAGGCCAATGATCGCTTAGGAGTATGATATTTTGATTGATATTACACGTGACAGTACACTAATATTTTTTAAAAATACGACCAACATCTAGTCAGTAATGCCAACCTGCAGATAATTTCAGATCGGTGGGGAACCAATAGAAAATTAGTGAGTGTCTACCGTCGCGCCGTCTGGTGGAGACAATGATATTCTACTAAATACAGATCTGTTACGTTCATACTATTTTCCTGCTTAAATTGCTTCCGAACAATTTTCAAATTCAATTGTCAAATTTGACAGATAAGCGAAACAAAAGATACGAAATGCCATTTACATAAAAGAGACAGACTAAATAAAAGACGGCCAATTGGCCCGTATTTAAGGCTTCACAACGCGCGCGGTAGTAACATATCTGCTTTGAGTTTTTTTTATATAATATCATTGGGTGGAGATGATAAAAAGAAAACAACCCATTGACTTTGCTACTAAAAATTCTGCAGGCATTAATTAATAAATACTTAGTCTTACGTTATCTGGTATCTCCATTTTGTCTGGGGTTTTGGTCTGCTATCATCCTTATCTGTAAACAAAACAGAATTCCTTATTATAATTTAAATATGTAATATTTTCTTTAATTTATTTAATTTTAAATTTTAAAATAACACATTATTCGTAATCGTAACTTGACCTGTTTCTATTTTTTTGCCTGTTTAATAAAGATAATAAAAAATACACAGGCATATCAGTAGTGGTGTCAACTGTCATATGTCAAAATCATATGGATTTTAGCAAAATTCAAATTTCAAAATAAATCAAAGCAATTGAAGATATTTTGTTTAGGTACCTACCTAATTATTTTGTATGCTGTTTTTAAAAACTGATTTTAGTACAGATATCGTAGATTTTCCTTACTACGAACCAAAAAGTGTCTAGTTAACTTCATCCTGTTTGTATTTTCATCAGTACAAAAGTAAGTAGAGGATTTTTTTTATTTTAAACATGAAATCAATAAAAATGTACTTATAACAATAAAATATGTTTAACACCTCAACCATCTTGCAACAGCTCTTGACGGTCTCAGTTTTGTTATGAAAATTACAGATCATACTTTATGTAAAGTAGTTTTCTACTTTTATCGAGCCCTCTACACTTAGGGTGAGGCCAAACGAGCGTAATTTGTGAGTTACGAGTCGCAGAATTTCGGCTGACAGAAATTCTGCTGCATTCAGTTTCATAGAAAATTCCTACTTCATTCACACGAGTGTAATTTTGCGAGTCCTGATATGTATAAAAAAATATTTAAGTAAGTACGCGACTAAAATTCTGCGACTCATGACTCACAAAATTGCGCTCGTTTGGCCTCACCCTTAAGCTCTATTAATCCTTCAAGCCCCATACGAGCACCGGTAATCACAACAACAATAGAATACAATAGCATTTTCAAGAATCAACAACCGAAGGATTAAAATATCGTTTTTATAATATTTTGTGTATAGCTCATCAGCTATACAGGGTCAAATTAAATATGTATACTTCTAGGAAAAGTTGTATTCCATTTTAACTGAACCTCTTGAACCCCACTGACCATATCAACCTTCTGGAAAAAATACCTCTTTGTACCACCAACACGTTAATGAGCCATCCGACTGCACTCGACCTCACACAGTTTTTTAACTTATTGCTTATAAGATGTCATTTCGTTTCTGATTAATGTTTTTAAGAGTATGAAGTTGGCTACAAAAAGTATGCACTAAATTTGTTGCTGATTGGCTCAATTGCATTAACAGAAACAAGTTTTTAGAAAAATTTAAATGGTGCCATAGAACTCAGACATTGAAGGCTCAAAGAATTTTCACATCCCTGTATTCAAGAGGTTAAGTTAATGATTAGAGATTAAAATATGAAAAAAATAAGACATTACAGATAGATTAATTTGCTTGCTAAATAAGTATATTATTAATTATTATGTTTCTTAACCCATCAGTTGTGGCAAAACGAGACACAATAGCTTTTTCATTGTTATCGCGGCCGGATGTGGCCGCTTTGGGCTTCATTAATTAAATCATAATTTAAGATTCTTCTATGCACTGAAATGTAACAAATCCTTTATAAAATGAGTCACAAATACATACACTAATAATGCAAACAGACTTATTAAAATACATAATATAATATTAAAATTAAATTCTTCAAGTTCATACAAAAGTTGAATAATACAAACTTGATTACAATACTATTGGGGATTGATGGGTTAATCTGTATATAATTAATAAATACATTGTAGCTTGTTTCTGACTTCTGCGGTGTCTTCCAATGGTGCATAATAAATTACATGTGCGTAGTTAAAATACTAAAGTTGGAAATAGGAGGACTTGTTATCTAGCAAGAAAGATGCTTATTTTTTTATTATATCATTAGGGGGCAAACAAGTAAATGTCTCCCATGGATACTCGCAATATGAGAAGAGTGCAGTTACTAGCCTTTTAAAAGGGGATACGCTCTTTTCTTGAAGGTTTGCAGGTTGTATTGGTCCGTAAAAACTGCTGCTGGTAATATCATCCAAATATGATGAATATGGTCCTACTCCACTCTCTAGACATCTGGCCAGTTGCGTTGGTCATCCTTACTACCGTTTACAAAAGATAAGGATAATAGAAAGTCCTTCTTATGGAATGACTTTTGTACAATAAAAATACTCCTGCATTATACTAACTCCAATTGTAAAAAAATTGTATTCTTTGAAGTAATTGTCATGGATTCTCCAAGTTTAACAAAAAATGCTAGGAATCTCCAATGTTCATAAAAAGGTGTACAAAAACAAAATCAATAGCCTAGTGATTCAATCAATAAAAAAGTTAATTCATTCAACATTAGTCACATTCAATTGTTCTTTAAAAATATGGTATCCAGAGGACTTAATGAGTAGCGCGATGTATGTGATCATCAGCAAAATGTATCATAGAATAATATTATATGTATATGTTGCAGTCCACTGGTTAAAAAAGCCGTTCAATCAAACAGCTAGCCCTTTGACTGAACAACGCCATTCAATCACACGGCTATACGTCGTTTAGCCGACGTGTTGACTGCAACATTCAATACTACAGCTAGACGACGCTTAGCTAACTGATTAAATGGCAAATTAACTAAGGTGACCATTAGTTTAGTATTATTATTACACAAATGTAATGATAACAAGTAGAATAAATTATTGCATTCGAAGTCATTTTGAACAAAATTGCAATAAATACCTTGTTATGCACTTCACAATCCCGAAATTTCTCCACGAATATTTGTTTAAATTTTCATTCACTCGTATGTGTTCCCATAATTTCTGTCACTTTAATAACACTTGTAACGTATATGAACGAAAAATATCTTGATACAATCACAAAATACCGGCTAGTTGACGCCATATTGTAAACAAAACGCACCTAGCGCCGCGGTGGTGAGCGCTGAACTAATTCAATCAAACGGCTGCTTTTGAATCAGCTGTAGTGTTGAACGTTTTGAGCGACTGAAATATTCAATCAAAAAGTGTGATTGAATGACGTTGTTCAGTCAAAGGGCTAGCTGTTGGATTGAACGGCTATTTAAACCAGTTGGCTGCGACATATACATATTCAATTTATTTTGCACCACTTTCTGTAATCAAGAGAGAGAGTGACTTTTCACAGTGAGAATAGCAATAATTATTATAAACTATTATGTATTCGATACTAGATGATATCCGCTACTCAGTTGCGCCAAAATTAGTTAACGCGCGGGAACCGTACATTTTACTATAATGTAGTACGTAGTAAACTCTTTCTAGAGCAGTAGCTCTCCTGTCACAGAATTGTTTACTTAAATTTTGTGCTGTGCTTAATGTTTATATTTTTTATTTCAACAAGATAAAGTACTACTCTATATACTACAGTTACTAAAGGTTAATGACTGATTTTGTAATCAGTCACTAATCACTATACCTATTATATTAAGGGACACCATGGTCCATTATTTAAAGAGTCGAAGGGGGGGCCAAACCAGGCTCCTTAACATGGCCCTAGATGGTTTCCAGTCTTGACACAATTTTATTTTAAAATTGTTGTTTTTTGGTCAGGAACATCTTAGGCCATTCTCTTAAAAAATATATTACTTATTGAGTTTTTTTTTATATAATATCATTGCTTAAGACATAAAACGCCTGTTAATTTGTGTGCGTAAAATAAGCGTTTAAATTTTTTTGTATCATGAAAGAAAACATTGAATTCTATTTTATGCCGTATAAATGTAAAACGACGGATTATACAATCCGCCTGCGACATGTATACCTACCGATTTTTAGGGTTCCGTAGCCAAATGGCAAAAAACGGAACCCTTATAGATTCGTCATGTCTGTCTGTCTGTCTGTCTGTCCGTCCGACATGGGGCATGATAATTCTAAAAAAAATATATGATGTACATTACTATAAAAACTACCAACGAAAATTGGTTTGAACGAGATCTAGCTAGTAGTTTTTTTATACGTCATAAATGGTAAACCATAATTTAACTTCCATTAAATCAACTGAAATATAAAAATAAATCAAAAACCTTTTAATTTCATAGAAATAAACCTTATTGCTGCTGCGGAACCCTTCATGGGCGAGTCCAACTCGCACTTGGCCGGTTTTTGGATTCTATCGCGATCGGTGCTAATGTAGGTATACAGGTGAAACAAAACTAAGTGACAATACTTTAGGATGTGTATGTGTTACAGTGTTCCTTGTAGAGAGGTCACTGTGAAAGTAGCAGCGCTGAAAGCCCAAGATTTTTTTTGGCATTTGTATGGGCAAGCGCCCCAGCGTCACGAACTCACGAGTTTTTCCATACAAAAGTGAAAATAAATTTTGCTCTTTCAGCGCTGCTACTTTTACAATGAACTCTATAGGTATTAGGCTGTACACCGTACACGGAACCCGTACACACCCTACAGTAACGTTTACTTACAGCTATTTTAGCTGGAAAGTGGAAACTCTACCAATTTGGTACTATACCATGACGTTCGAGACCAATGTCCACTTACCATAAATGATAAATCAGTACCTACCGTACGAAAGTATACCTACAACTTACAAGGTCAAAGACAAGTTCTCTGTTCGATAGTTATAGACTACAGGCCCACGTCGAAAATGGATGGGTCAAATGAACCACCTGGAGACGTATATAGGACGATATTAGAGCATAAAATAATAAGATTTAGCACTATGCCGTCACTTGTAAGCTGTCCAACTGAGTGCTGGTGAGAATTCAAAAGTGCATGTAGGGTGAGTACATTTTGGTCATATGATCCTGTGCGGCATTTTTACCATCGATAGACACATGAAAAATAATAAGAAAGCCCGCAGTGCCGTACAAAAATAATGCGCCAACAAGTCGGTATTTTTATTTTATTTTCAGCCAATTTCCATGGTAAATTTGGTCATTTGATTCAATACGGCATACGTTTCATACTGTTCGGATACAGCTTGGAATCAATTATTCCGCAACGCCGTACAAAAATAATGCGACAATAGAAAAAAATCGAGGGTTACAAACCCCCGTTTTTCAGGGGTCCGGGGGGTCATCTGAAACAGTACGGCTTCGGTTCCAAACATTATTTTAGCACTCAAAAGTACTTTTAAAAATAATGCCGTCAAAATTTTTTTGTCCATTTTAAATTTAGACCCAAATGAAACTGAGCCGTGGAAAATATGAAATTTCTTTATTAATTTATAGAAACCAATAAAATTATTAGGAAAACACAAAAAAACTTATTTTTTTTCTATTTTTTATATAAAAAAAATGCCGTCAAATGGGGCCAATGGGATCAAACGGTGTGAAAATTTTCGATACATTCTTTATGAACGTACCGTGTTTTCACACATTTCTCAAATTGCCTTTGACCTTTTTCATGACGTAATGCTAGCCCATTAGAACAACGCGATTATTGGGACAGTTTTTCAGGAAAGTGACCCTTCATGCTGCAGGTTTGGCAGTACAGATATGTATTGCTGGCTGCAGGATTCTACTGCTTGTATATTTGTAATGACGACCAAATGCCGCCGAAATTGGAGCTGATTCAAGTCTTGTTTTTTTATTACTTTGATGATGCAGTCACCATGCGTTTGCCACTGTAGCAGTGGCAAAACAATCCAGCATGTGCGTAAACAGTTCCTATCAGTTACCACCCATTTTTGTTTCGTATAACGATGCGATAAAATCGATTGACCAGTTGACTTGATCTCACGCATATCCTTGTTGTAGCTTTGATAAAAATGTAGGAAGCTAACGTCCACATTATTTCAACAGTGATACATCTGTTTACTTTTTCCAGAAGAAAAACGCTGTTATGGCTTTCCCCGATCGCATAGACATTATAATCCAGCCGATCTAAAACAAATTCTGATTAGTTGGTCGAAACGGTAGTCAAACTCGTCGATTTCTTTTTTTTTCATATCCTTGACGGATACGAGAAGACACTTCTCTGTACTGCCTTGGCCAACAGTATCAGTTGCACAGTAGCCAGCTTCTCCTTAGAGTAATGAAAAACTGGTAAAGAATGGTAACGTTTGCGAAGGAAATACGACTAAATATATCTTTCCACTGTCATCTCCAATCATGGCAACTTCCTGAAGTCCAAAGTATTTATCATAGCTATTGAATACCCTTCAGTTCATTGATTATACGAAATTGTTCGGTGGACAAACATTGGAATAATTTACATCCAATGTGCCCATTGGCCCCAAATAGGGACACTTGTATAAAACTACTCCTAATCTTATAAAGACTAAAGCTTTTCACACAAATATGTTTATTTTTTATAGGTTATAGTATAATGAGCTCTTTCAAGTGAAAAAATAAATATGCCTAAAAGAAAAACATAAAAATAAAAAACACTAAATTGGCGTCATTTCGGATGTAAGAAACAGCTTCAGAAAAATCACTATAAAACACTGTGAACTATATTTATATTATTTGTACCTTCTAAGAATAAGAAGATGCACTTTTAGCATATTGAAACTTACAATAAAAATAAGTTTAAATTTGAATGACAAAAAAATTAAGCAATTTTAAAAGTGTCCTCATTTGGGCACGGCGGGTCTATATGGGTTAATAATAATCTTAGTAACTTAGTTACATACTTGATTTTTTAAGCTGTAAAATTATTTGATTCTGTACGGCGACTTTATTTTTAATATGACTTTATTTAAAATACAATTGATATAGAGTATTGCCGTTCAAAAGAAACTGTTCTTAAAAAAAATAAACAGAAGTACAAAATCTGAAATTTAAAATATTCATAGAATAATAAAATAAAGCAATTTTCTACATTTTTCATTCGTCTTAAATAGTATTAAGATAAATAAATTAGGAAAAAAGTATGCCGTACATTTTAATGCAGAGTAAGCAAAGTTCCGTACCATTATAGAGCAAAAATGTGTTTTTTAGGGTTCCGTACCTCAATAGGAAAAAAACGGAACCCTTATAGGATCACTTTGTTGTCCGTCTGTCCGTCCGTCTGTCAAGACCCTTTTTCTCAGGAACGCGTGGAGGTATGAAGCTGAAATTTATATCAATTACTCAGGTCTACTGTCCCTTGAAGCTGTGAAAAAATCAAACTTCTAAGCCAACGCAATCAAAAGATACAGCCGTTTATGCCGCAAATTTTCGACACTTGCAAGGGAATCAAAACCTACAGGGTGCTTCCCGTGAACTCAGAATCTTGAAATTTGGTACGAAGCAACGTCTTATAGCATAGATAAAGGAAAAATTACGAAAACCATAAATTTTTAGTTACATCACATAATATATATTTTTTTAATAATTTTAAACTTACTACCCATTTCCTCATACTCGATTGTCGTAATGAACGAACTTTGTAAACCTTGCAGGTTTGTACGGAACCCTCGGTGCGCGAGTCCGACTCGCACTTGGCCGGTTTTTTTTTTGTATGGGAGCCCCCCTTAATTATTTATTTTTTAAAAATGTTACTATTAATTTTTAAATTAAAAATAAAATTGAGTATTTTGTGAACATTTCAGGTGTCTACCTGTTGCCATTATTGATATAGAGCAAAAAATTGAAAAAAAAATCACGTTTGTTGTATGGGAGCCCCCCTTAAATATTTATTTTATTTTGTTTTTAGTATTTGTTGTTATAGCGGCAACAGAAATACAAAATCTCTGAAAATTTCAAATCTCTAGCTATAACCGTTCTTGAGTTACAGCCTGAAAACAGACAGACATCGAAGTCTTAGTAAAAGGTAACCGTTTTCACCCTTTGGGTACGGAACCCTAATAAAACAACTTTTTTTTAGAAAAACATCGATATATTTCGTTGTGTGGACTTTTCTTACATTTCGTTCTATAGATATTTGCTTGAGTTTTTTTTTCTCCTACCAACCTTTGGACTAACGAAAATTTACGGCATTATTTTTAATAGTACTTTTCAGTGCTAAAATAATGTTTGGAACTGAAGCCGTACTGGTTGAGATGATCCCCCGGACCCCTGAAAAACGGGGGTTTGTAACCCTCGATTTTTTCTATTGTCGCATTATTTTTGTACGGCGTTGCGCAATAATTGATTCCAAGCTGTATCCGAACAGTATGAAACGTATGCCGTATTGAATCAAATGACCAAATTTACCATGGAAATTGGCTGAAAATAAAATAAAAATACCGACTTGTTGGCGCATTATTTTTGTACGGTACTGCGGGCTTTCTTATTATTTTTCATGTCTGTCGATGGTAAAAATGCCGTACAGGATCATATGACCAAAATGTACTCACCCTACATGCACTTTTGAATTCTCATCACTCAGTTGGACAGCTTACAAGTGACGGCATAGTGCTTAATTTTTTTATTTTATGCTCTAATATCGTCCTATATACGTTCCCAGGCGGTTCATTTGACCCATCCATTTTCGACGTGGGCCTGTAGTCTATTATGATGTTTACTGTGTTGTTGATAAATCCTACGGCGTTTTTGTAAAATGACGCAAGCGGTAAAAATCAGACGGACGGATACTACGAATTACTTGGAGGCATTCAGAAAATAATGTGGTAAATGGTAATAATCGAATGCTCGCCTGAGCATTAATGATGGTTATACACGTGCACTTTTAATGGCTGCATAAGGCTGAATATGACAAACTCCAAATAAAACAGACGAACTTAAAATATTACTTTAAATATTATCAGTTACGTAGGTACTAGGTTATGGGTACCAAATTCATCCAAATTGGTTAAGCGTTCTAAAACAGACAAAAATGTTGCAATTATTAAATTAAGTACGGATGTAACATGTTGAATACCTATAATATGATAATTGATAAATGATAATTATAATATTATAGCTACCGGTACCTATATTTCAGGAGTTCTTCTATCGCCACAATAATAATAATTTTGACTGTGCTAACTGCTAATATAGTGATTAAGTATATTTTTATTCTCTTTGACTGCTATGACTCAGTCAAACTGCAAAATCTTAGAACATTTTAAAATTCGTGACACCACACTTAGAACAACTATGGATGTTCCGCGGGCCGCGTCTTGCGGATGTCCGCGCTATCAAAAGTAATTACACTTTAAACGCGCGTTCTATTGCTTGACAAAAATATTTCAATAGTTAATACCCAGTAACTCTTCACCAGAAATAATATTGTGAGCAATAAAGTATGTACTTACCTACTAGGATGATCGATTTTAAACTTCCTAAAAAGAGCGGTCAAATGACCCATCAAGGGATTTTTTGCATAACATTAAATTTTTTAAACTGTTATTAATTTGTTATGAATTTTTGGACGTATTGACATAAACACTAATTAACAGGCATCTATATAAGGAATTAATGATAATATTGACACAATATGTGTAAATAATGTAGTGTGGTATTTGTTATGCACCTGTAAACGCCTACTCCAGTTTCGTGCTGTAGGAGGTGTCAGGTGCCACCAGTCATATATTTTTTTGTGTTTACTATGTTCTATTTTTTTAGCGTACCGCACTAATATAAGACAAAATATGTATATGTTTAATAACAGAATACCTACATATTAAGATTATTGTAATCGAGATAAAAAAAAAAATTGTCTTAAAAATGAGATATTATGGAAAATGCAGGACGGGCTGCAATTTTCATACATGCTTAATCAGTAATCACATATTATTAAAGCTTATTAAACGTATATTATGGAAAATGCGCCCCATCATAATATGCGCGTACCATTATCGTCATCCAATGTGAATTATATATGAGTCTTATTATACATATATCTACATTCTTCAATACATTGTCACAACAAAAATATTGTTTTCTTATTAGTCAATAGTCATGTTTTGTGTGTTTGTTTATTTGGTTAACATTTGTATGCTTAATTCGTCAGTAACATCTGTTTAAAACATGTCACAAGAATTTGCACTTGACAGCATAAATATAACAACACAAAAACACATAAAAAATCACAAATTGTTTTTTTAAATCGCGGGTCAAATTCGAAGAAACGAGACTTGGGTGTTGTTGAAAATTGAGATGATGTAATAAAAATTTCTTAAAACTACGATTTATTATCTGATAAAATAAACTGATATTATAAAATACATCTTAATATTCTAAATCAGGTTTTTGCATTGAGTATAAAATATTGCACAAAAAACGAGGTATAATAATTATTAATTTTGTTATTGGTCGTAACTCGTTTATCCAATGATCAAGGATATTTTTGGAAAATCTGCCATCTGATCCTGGTAGATCTATATAATATTAAACATCTAAGGTAGATAGGTAGGTAGGTGCAGGTTATTTTTGATTTTGATGTTTAAAGGCACTGTGTCAGTCACAGACATAGACAGTGGCTGTGGTGTCAGTGTTGAATGATATATTTTTTTCACAATTTCATTTATGATGATGACTTAGGGTTGGACCTCATCTGGCAGCATGGAATCGCCTTTTTCCGTCGCCCTTCCTCTTTCTGTCGCTTAGAACTGCCATTTGCTAGACCGAGACAGAAAGCATAATGCGATAGCCTCGAGGATTCCGCCGCGTGCTATCGCATTATGCTTTCTGTCTCGGTCTAGCAAATGGCAGTTCTAAGCGACAGAAAGAGAAAGGGCGACGGAAAAAGGCAATTCCGTGCTGCCAGATGAGGTCCAACTCTTAATGTCATTTTTAGGGTTCCGAACCCCGCAAAGAGTAAAAACGGCGTCCTATAACTAAGAATTTGATGTCTCTCTGTCTGTCTATATCTCAAGAATCGCTATAGCTAGACTTCTAAAATTTTTACAGATTGTGTATTTCTGTTGTCGCTATAACAACAAATGCTAAAAACAAAATAAAATGTATATATTTAAGGGGGCACCCATACAACAAACGTATATTTTGGCCTTTTATGCTCGATATCGATAATCGCAATAGGTACACACTTGAAATTTTCACAAAACCTACTCTGCAAAATACCCCTTAATTATATTATGTCAATCAATCAATAAAACAAATGGTCTGTAATTTTTGCTCTATGACGGTACGGAACGCTTCGTATGCAAGTCCGACTCGCACTTGACTGATTTTTTATATTTTTTTGTTACCAGCGAAATTTTCACAAAATACCCCTTAATTATATTATGTCAATCAATCAATAAAACAAAATATGGTCTGTAATTTTTGCTCTATGACGGTACGGAACCCTTCGTATGCAAGTCCGACTCGCACTTGACTGATTTTTTATATTTTTTTGTTACCAGCGCCGCGCGCTGGATCATAGTAACGTAATAATTAAGTACGTTGTATAATGATTAGGTCCACAAATTACGTGAGGTGTTTTTTTAATTTTTTGACCCCCCCTCCCCCTCCCAAATCTCACGTGAGATTTTTAAAAATGTGGGTTTCTTACATAAACGTTTGTTTTGACAGTCAGTAGATTTTCTTTCGAACGAATTTGGAATGA
Source organism: Polyommatus icarus (assembly GCA_937595015.1). Taxonomy (NCBI): domain Eukaryota; kingdom Metazoa; phylum Arthropoda; class Insecta; order Lepidoptera; family Lycaenidae; genus Polyommatus; species Polyommatus icarus. The sequence goes on along the minus strand of OW569327.1, from coordinate 18,115,000 downwards.
TCTTAATCGAATAACGATTAAACGCTTACGATTAAATCATAAGCATACGTACAATCTGCATTGTCGAGAAAAAAATTACGTGAGATTTGCCGCGACCCCCCCCCTCTCCCCAACGTGAGATTAGGTGAGATTTTACTCGACCCCCCCCTAAACACCTCACGTAATTTGTGGACACCCCCTTATTCTATTCATCGTCAATTCTAGTTATACAAAATAATTACTGCAGTTTGCACGACTAACAACTAACAAGTTATCTCTGAGAACATCTCATGAATGCAACTACATTATTATGTAGTAATTATTTTTCTATATGAACAGTACTGGTTGCTATGTCTGAATTTATGATTTGTTGTTATTTTTTTATTAAGAGATTTTCTTATAATAAACAAAGTATATTTTTGGTAATCTCCTGAGTCCTGGCTCATATAAAAACTTACAGATTTCTTAAGGGAACTAATTTTTTGAGCTGTTATTGAAATATTCGAGATGTTATTATTATCAGTTGAAAAAATTATTGAGCAGTTATTTAATTTAATGGCGGTTGATTAATTATTGCGACAGTAAAACATGGACAGTAATAAAAAAACTATTGAGAGGTAAAAATGATGGAATGAGCGGTAAAAATGATGGAATGAGCAGTTCGATAAATAAATGAGCGGTAAAAATGATTGAAGGAGCGGTTCGATAACGACTTAACAGAAGGCCTACTTAACCACGGCCAAAACAAAAACAAACACAATCCAGAAAGTCCAAGAGTAGGTTAGGTTAGGTTAGAACCACAACGGCAGAGGGAGCCGAGCGAGCGCAGCAGGCGTGCTGCGGCACCAGCCGGCGACCGTCTTATACTTTCGCTTTATAACGGCACGGAACCCTTCATAGGTGAGTTCGACTCGCACTTGGCCGATTTTATTATATTTTACCGCCTCATTGTTTAACCGATTCGTTGCCACCTTCATTTCAACAAATTCTTACGACAGGCCAAGTACTTTGTTCGATGACGCACCATAAGCGTCATCGGCCCTGCTAAACGATGACGCGCCACGTGCGGCATTGGCCACTGGTTGTGTTTTATGCATATTTTATTGTAAATAGGCGTAAATCAGAGAAGGAAAAGATAAATTTTGTGTGCAGTGTTCGTATTAGTTGTAATTCAAAGCTGATATGGCGTATAAAAGTAGTAATTCATACTGTTAACAAAATGTGTAAGTAGTCGTCAACCTTTGGCACAAATTTTGCTCATACTCGTATGTAGGTATATTTTATTTTAATTTTAATTAGTGCTGGTTACTAAAAGCCGAGCTTTGTGAGGGCTTACGTCGTCACACCTTGACTGACTGATGATAACACATATAACACGGACTCGCGCACGAAGGGTTCCGTACCATTATAGAGCAAAATTATGCCGAAAATTATGTTTTTGTATGGGATTTCCCTTCATTTTTTATTTTATTTATTTAATTTAATTTTGTTTTTAGTATTTGTTATTATAGCGACAACAGATATTCATAGTCCGTGAAAATTTCAATTCTATTACCGTTCTTGAGTTGCGGCCTGGAGACAGACAGACAGACAGACAGACAACGAAGTCTTAGGCTGGCCTCACACAGCCGGAATGTCTTTCTGAATTCATATTATTAATTCAGAAAGACTGGAATTCCATACAATATCAGTAAGTATGCTCCACGAACACATTCTGATTTTTTTCAGATTATGTTTCTCAGATCGATCTGTAAGAATGATACTGACGAGCGTTCTGAATTCCGGATCGATAAATTTAAGATTATGATTTCATAACGCGCGTATTCCCATACATTTTAATAGAGCGGCACACACATACTGGAATCAGATTATGAATTATTTCAGTTGACACTGCAAGAAGCTAACCCCTGGACGTGTTGACCTGCTGGCGTGATGTCTGACACGGAAAATTTAATCTTAAGCATTGAAATATAGGACACATCCATTGAGGATTACCATGACAGGGAAAAAAACATAGCGTGGTTGGAAATTCTTAAAAGTTTACTTCCAAATTGGGAAACATTAAGTGAAAACGAATATATTATTAGTATTAATTCTTCTTCCATAAAGACGTTTAAATATGTGCCAGGAATCATGAGACTACTGATCAATCTTATTTTCAAAGATGTGTGTGAGGCAAGGTGCCGAAATTTAGATTATGAATTTCCGATTATGAATTATTCAGAGAGACGTTCCGGCTGTGTGAGGCCATCCTTAGTAATAGGGTCCCGTTTTTATCTTTTGGGTACGGAAGTTAGAACCCTAATTACATGTTAAAACACAAATCAATAGGCATGATAGTTTTTCCGTAAAGGTTGTGGGATTTATTATGACTAGCAACTTCATCTATTTTAGTTGAAGAATAAATAACTTAGAGTAGTTGTGTAGCTATGACAATATAAATTTGTATTAAAATTTAAGAGCTCTCAGAAAATCGTTTATTTAAACAAATGAAATACGTTTGTTTTGGATAATCAGCAGGAATATAATGACTTTCCTGAATATAGCCAGCCACGATTTACAAACATACTCAAATGAAAATTGCCTGGAAAACGACAATAAGGAGAATGAAAGTTTTCCAGAATATAGTCACTCAATATTGCAAAACTTTACATTGAAAAGGACATTAAGTACAGTACCCGGCGATAAATATTGCACATCGACCTTTGGAAAGTGACAGTCGGCTAATTTCGGTTTTTTAGAGCGTTATCTCTTACGCACGAAATACAAAAAGTCCGGTATATATTAGGAGCTGTTAAAACAATTATGGTTTGCTTCTTTTGACAATTTTATTATTCTTTGTATAAAATACACCAAATTTTCTATAAGTTATGGCTTTAGGTTCGGGTAAAATAAAATAAAAAAGGGTGTTCAAATTATGTTTACGTATTTAAAATTCGTTTGGAAAATTACAGCTGTAGCAAATTTAGGGGTGTTAACAACTCTAGATATATATTCTGAACTGGACGCGACTGCACTCTATTGAATTTGAACAACGACTGACATAATGTCAAATAGGTGTGTGCTACAAAGATAACGCTCTATGAAACCGAAATTAGCCGAATGTCTCTTTCCAAAGGTCGATGTGCAATATTTATTGCCGGGTACTGTAATTGAAAGTTCTCGTATTTGTCATGACGCAAAAAATAACTCAACAAACAGTAGCATCGAAGCTGAATTACTGACGCTGATGAAGATGAGTGTTAATAAGAAAAAAAAGTTTCATAAATACGCTAATCGCAGAAAAGTAAGGATTCTTCGAGTGAACCAATGATTGACGATCTCTGACTAGTAGCCTTTAATGCTAAAATAAACGGCCACGCATAAAATTGAGTTCAACATGTATATTTAGACAAGGGAATTGTAATTACAGTATTATAAATTAGTTTTAACGTGTTTTTTAACAATTCTTATATGCCGCGTCTGGCGCGTCATCGGCCTCACTAAAACTTTTCGAATGACGCGCTGGGCGCGGCATTGGCCACGAATCGGTTAAAGAACTTCTTAGAATGAGATTTCTTACTGACAAATTCCGATTTGTTACTGCCCACACGTAACTGCTCATTCATTAATTTTTACTGACCATTTAATTATTTTACTGTTCAATAATGTTTTGAATTATCCATTTCATTATTTTTTACTACTCATTTTTGTTGACTTTACTGCTTAGTTTTAACTGCTAAACTAGTTATTAAACGTGCCATTTATAATTTTTTTACTTACCAAAACTGCAATTTACAACTGCTCCTTTAAATCAGTGCCATTTCTTAATATTATATTTACTTCAACTTATCCATTTAATTTTTGTTGTGTATTATGATGATGTTAATTATAATTGAATTATGGCTAAGGTAATTATTATTATATAAGTACAGTAGGTACAATTATTTTATAAATAGGTTACGTGCGTTATAAACACGTTCATCCAAAAAAAATCTTAATTAAACCGCATAGTAATATAAATCATATAATAATTAATAATATTATCATGATGACTTGCTGGAATTGGTGATCGAGGGATTATACAGGCAATAATATGTTATAAATTTCGTGGAATTAAATACAGAAAAACCAAATTTTTTTACGAAAATAAAAGTGTATTTTTAATAAATGGCTTTTTGTGAAAAATCTAGCGCATTAAACTGGATATATTTTTTATTTTAAAAAGATAGAGGAGGTTTTCTTCTTAAATAAATTCCTTTACTTATACGCTACCTAAAACGTATTAAATATGCTCAAAGTCAGATAGTTTAGAAGTTATGACGATTTTCTTAAAATATGAAGTATTGGTCAGATTACTATGAAAACCAGAGATTATATTTTTAAAAGTTACAGAAAAAAAAATGTCGGCCAATTTGTCGATAAAATATACTTACCCTACATCATAACCTTAAAGGCTCGGACACCGGTGTCAGGACACACTGTAATATGTAATATTTTTGTTAAACTAATATGTATTCGGTGGTAATATGGCATTTTGAAGGCTATATTTTAACTATTAAACTATGGATACTAATAAATAATAATACTTTATCGTCACTATACTATGAAATGGGTGAGAAAAAGATAAGTCTAGCAAATGTAAAGTTTTCTTCTCTGAAAGTAGGTTTTTCATCAAACATAGTACTTCATCAGTCACGTAACACACAGCACACTTACAAGTCGCTTATATTCTTTACGAAGGTATGTTTACAGTAGGTAATTTGTGTGACTGTTACTAATTAAGTTTATGATATTAAGTGTGACGTCATACGCATGTATGAGCGCAAGTAATTGTACTTAAAAATATAATTATTATTTCTAGAGAACGACTTGACTCGTACAGACTGCTGCAATGAGTTTATTTTTATAATATTTTGCTATCTCTTTATTCTCTTTCTAGCGTTTTTGCTCCTGTTACGATAAAATATTGTTCTGTTCTACGTACGTAACGTCTACCTCATTAACCACAAACCTATCTTTAAAAACATTTTGCAAGTGGTTTTAAAATACATAATATAAGTAAGTCTAAGTTATCAGAGGCGAACGCTTATTATAAGAGTACGCCATAATATAAGAAGAGGATTGTTGTACGTCTTTGTATATTTTAGTACCTTAATATAAAATATTATACCAAAGTCCATAACTACAAGGCCAAGGCCCAGACCTCTCGTTTCTCTTACATCAGCGATGTGGTTATCATTACAAAAACATACCTCAACTGACAATAATAATTACAAATTCAACAACTATTGATTTCAAATACCTAAATAATGTCCTCATCTATTGAAACAGGTCGCAGCTTAGCAGTTAACACACATTCCTAAAGACACATGCCCATAGACACATGTAGCAGACCGTTTAGTGTTATTTTACCTGTCACAGGACCATTATGTCGTCGATATAAGGATCACTCTCAGACTCCGAGGTGAAATAACTGAACGCACTCGTAGTGCAATGCCGGTTCCGGGTTCTCATGACTATTTACATTAGATTAAATGCCACTATTTACTTGCTTATTATTGTGGTAAGTTGTAACTAATTGGTAGTTTGTGGTTACTTGCTTATTCATGGAAAATACTTGGATAAGTTATATTGTTTGATCCAAATACTTATTTAATTAACGACCTATTGCCTAAGACCCCTAATGTGTTTGCTTCTACTGTGCTATCGTATCGATTATACTACATATTATCTGGATTTTATTAAAAGATTCAGAAACAGAAAATTAAAGTAGGTTTTGAGTAACGTTTTGACTTTTCAGTTTTCATACAAGAAATTCTCTAATTAAAATTTAATTATTCCGTCGATCAGCAATTCCAGGAAATCTTTTGCTGTCGCGGCCCATATGGGCCTTACGGGGCTTGAGGGATTATAAAGGATTCCATAATCATGATTCATGAATCAAGATACTTGAGTAGGTTTAGTATTAACAGTACTACAAAGTATGAACCATGAAACCAATTTGAAGTGGTGTAAAATGTGAATCAATATCTACAATCGAATGCATGTGTACAAATATTGATTTAAAACAAAATAAGAAAATGGAAAAAATAAGAAACACGCCTGTAATATAATACTTATATCACATTAGGTGGCTTAAATATTTTGCCTTTCCAAATTTCCATTCATGTAATAAAGATAGAATATGATAACATAAACAATAGTAAATAGCAAGTACTAAGGAAGTGCCGTACCTTACTGCGAGTAAGACACAAATACATCCATAATGAAGCAAACTAGATGTTCTTGGCCTTCCAGAAAACACAAGTTCGTGTACTTCCGTATCGATAGTAAATGCACTATTTCAAAACACGATTTATAGTCGCCGGTTATCGAAATCGAACGTAAATATTTTCGATTCAACGAGAAACGCGTGCTGCCTCCGTGAAACAGGCGGCCACTGTGAAGAAAATAATTAGGCGGCTACTTTAAGTTAATTAATATTATGTCTCATTGTTGGACAATAATTACATATAATATTCGTAATAACTTCGTAATGTGGGCACAACTGATAAAAAAGTTGCGTGTTATTTAATTTATTTAATTTAAACAATGGATTTACTACTTTTGTACCTATCTTCTTTAGAAGACTACGAAGGCTGCAATTCGACTTTTATTAAATTAAGTATTTTACTAAAAAAAAACTTGTCTTAGGTAAAAGGTTTTAGAAAAGTGGGTCCAACGTTCAATCTTCAATACACAGAAATTCAATACGTAACTGTACAGAACATTAATCGACGGCTTAGTTTTTGTGCCTACTTATTAACATGATAATTTATTTATATACACATTTAATATAAATTACTAGCTGTCCCGGCAAACGTTGTTTTGTCATATAAATAATTTTTGGGTTTTTTTGGTATGAAAAATAGATGTTGGCCGATTCTCAGACCTACTGAATATGCATATGAAATTTCATAAAGATCGGTCAAGCCGTTTCGGAGGAGTACGGTAACTAACATTGTGACAGGGAAATTTTATATAGAAGATAATTATAACAGTAATTTATTATCCTAAGCCCCTGTGAAGCTTCTCTAAATGATATTATTAGCCAAAAAAATATTGCAAGGAATAACTTAAAATATACTTAGGTAAATTATTAATAAAAAAAAAATACATTGATTTGATTACTTTCAAATATTATGTGCTCATAATAAAACATTATAATCCAACTTTAATATTCTCACAATAATTAAATCTAATATGATACATAAGTAAGATTTAATTATAATAATATTAATGTGGGAACATTGCTTCTGAAATAACTTCCAAGCCATGAGAATTTGTTACAATTACAATAGCAATACAACCAAGATAAGACATGCTGCACCACAGTCCACAATCCACCACATACTTAACTAAATCATTATCAAAAATAAGTATAAAATAGTAATTCCTAAAACACTTACCTACCGAAGAAATTGAAAGATTTAGATTTCAGACATGCAGGATTATGATATTATGTAATCGTTTTTGTTACTCGTCCATACAATTGTATTGCCAAACACAATTTATATAATTTTAGGTATACTTACCGTATACCGTATATTATGTTACGTAACAAATAACAGTTGTGTACTGCATATTATGATTTTTGGCATCTTGTCTACGCACTATTCTGATCCACAATAATAATATAAATATTGGAAAACGAAATAATACTTATAGTAAAAAAAGCAAAAGCGGTCATTTGACCGCTTCGGTCTTTTTAGTGTTAATTATACCCATGACTTATGTTGTGAACTCAAGTGTAACTATATCTACAATTTACGCGTTTTGTTTGTTTTCATATTTTTTCTTAAGATTGCAAATTGCAATGTGGTAATCAACGAAATTATTGCCTTAAGATAAATTCTGATAAAAGTTAATTATTTTAGCATTGTATTTATTTAGTCTCACGTTGCCAAAATAATTATTACTTAGAAATTAGAAGGCAGTTCTCATATTCTCACTTCTTATAGGTATTATTCTCTCCAAAGAATTGTATCTGATTTTTCAAATTATATTATTATCAAAATCAAAATATTTTATTTCGAAATAGGTTAACAAAGTTACCCACTTTTAGAACCGAACGTCTAAAGGGCATTGGCAAATTGAATAAGTACCTAACTACCTACTGCGCCTCTGGACTATTTTTGTGGAATTAAATAATATGTTCTTTTTTTTTCAGGTACTAGTAACCAGCCATGGTTGATGGTGGATGCACGAGCGCATTTTTTAATGAAGAAGCATACAGAGAACGTTTATCTATATCACCAGGATACATGGAAAAGTATACATCAAATGATACATCACAAACTTCTGTTGAATCAGATGACTCCTTCAGTCTATCACAATTAACTATAGAGGAACCAGAGCCGATAGAAATCCAGCCGTTTTACAACATATCCCCGCGCCCTCTACCACAGTCGCCACATTACATTATAGAAGAGGAATTCTCCTCGAACCCATGGGCAATGCTAGTGGCGACGATATTCCTAACAAAAACATCTGGAAAAGTAGCCAGGCCATACATGAGAAGCTTCTTCAAAGAATACCCTACGCCTTACCATGTTTTAAATGAACCACCCACTGCCTTGGAGAGATTTTTCGAGAACTTGGGGTTGAGAAAACGCGGTCACATGATCTGGAAGCTGAGCTATCTGTTCGTGTCGTCCAAATGGAGACGAGCCAGTGATCTGTGCGGTATCGGGAAGTATGGTGAGGACGCCTACCGGATTTTTTGCTTAGGACATTTGGAAGTCGACCCCGACGATAGATATTTAAAGTTGTATTTAGATTGGCTGCGACGTCACACGGAGTTCATGGGAGACAATGGCATCATGGATAGCGAATGCGTAATCGAAGATCCGGTTCTAAAGTATTATAACGTTTCGCTACGTAATACAGTATCATAGTGTTAGTACCTACCCTACACGAGTCAAGACTGTTTGTACCATCAGAGAAATTAATTCATAGGCGCAGCGCAGACGACAGACTATCCGTGACGCACTTTTTAGTAGGGGAGAGTTGGATAATACCGAGCCCCTAAGAACTTGGGCCTATAATTCGGAAACTGATTGATATTAAAAGAAATAAAATTGAGTAATTAGAAGAACATTTATTCAGGTACGCGTACCATATAACAAAAAGTTTCAAAATTTAAACAAAAAGTAATTATTTCCAATTACCGAAAAAATATAAAGTCGCGATATTGTCAAACTGGTCTGATAATATCGTGCCCAGGGTTGACAAAATCGTGCCCACATTAATTGCACACAATTAATTGGTGAGTGATAGAGGTAAAAAAAAAATACCATTTGCAATTACCAGAAGATAGGGAGACCCAAATCTTTTACAGAAATTAAATCAGTAAATTAAATATCACACAATAAGTATTAACAAAAACTTAAATTCTTTATGACAACTAAACTTAAACATTTTGTATAACAAGAAGTCTTAGTAAATCTTTGAATTATATATGGACTAGTCAGTCTCAAAAAACCTAATATGAATTAAATATCAGAATATCAAGTTATATTAATCACAGCAAAAATCACACAAAAAATCTTTGGCACAATCTTTTCCGCTACATTCCTTGTGTATCCAATTTGAGCATCTACAACAACGGAACCACAGTTCTCCATCACGACCAAACTCTTGACATACGGCGCAAATATCCCGATTCTCTATGTCATCATCTTCATTATCATCGCACAGTTGAGTTAGGGGCACATCATCCATATTATCTTCACTGCTGCTGTCGATACGTTTCTTAGATTTCCCTTTGTCTTTCTTTTTTCCTTTCCTGACCTTATTCTTCTTGCTTTTCATATTATTATCTTCATCCTCATTACTTTCGCTACTGTTCAAAACTTTTCTCTTGACAGACTTTCCTTTAATTTTTTTCTTTTCTTTAAATTTTTTCTCTGCAATGTTCTTTTCTTTTTCAAATTCGCGCCCTCGACTGATAATACCGCGCCCCTGGCGCGGAATTATCAAACTTGATCATTTTATTTTTTAACCTCAAAATTATATGGAAAATAATTATAGCACGTAGAAACGTATTCTGACATGAATTCTACAGAATACAAGCATTAAAAACTGTATAGTATCAAAGTATTACAATATAAATACAGTATAACTAACCTCTTTCCGAAAGTACACGAAAAATTATAAGGAATAACGAAAAAAACAACTGCGGCGCGTACTGTCTTCGTCGTTGCGCGAAGCGTGATGGCGGTGCGCGGGGAGAGGTGTAGGCATGGCCGGCTTCGATGTAGACGCACTAATTCGCAGAACTAGTGGATACTTTTTGAACTACACATACGCGCGGAATTATCAACCGCGCGGTATTATCCAACTCTCCCCTATGTGGGAAATAGAACCTATGCAATTATATGCAGTACAGCAGTAACAGTAACACACACGACGCGCAAAAAGTCCGCATAATATACTTATTGCATAAGATCTATTTCCACAGACAAAAAGTGCGTCACGGATAGTCTGTCGTCTGGCCTATGGCGGACGTAATTGTCGGGTTATGTCAGGTTAATAATTAGTAGGTTAGTACTTTGTAGTTTGTAACTGCCGGCTGCACTGGGCTCACACAACCCGACGATGTAACGTAGGTTCAAAAAAATGGGTGACACGAGCCTATACATATTTATTATCAGTCCAAACTTTATAATTTATCAAGATACAATATAAATATTACTAAATATGTTTTATATAGGTAGGTAATAATATACTTACTTATCAAAATTGTCGAACAAGATATACAAATTTAAAAAATAAGATAATAATATGTAGGTAAGTATATTAAGTATATTTTATGTTAATTATAAAAATTTTAGATTTAAGTAATAATGTCAATCAAAAAATAAATAAGTTTTTACTATTGCTATTTTACTATTTTAGTGCTACTTATTTGAAAGTGCTATGTTGATTTTGTTTGGCACACACTTACATAATATGCTTACCGTACTTAAATATAAAATAAAAATATACATTACCTATAATTATGTTTTATTTTAAACAACAATTTAGGGCACGAAAAAAGAATCGTCATGTAAAAGCATAAAAATAGAACTTAGGGGTGACTATAATAACTAAGCTAGACTAGTCAGTAGTCATAGGACGCCAGGCGACCGCCTAGGGCGCCGGATAATCGGCCAAGTGCGAGTTGGACTCGCGCACGAAGGGTCCCGTACCGTTAAATAGAGCAAAAATAGGCCAAAAATTTTGTTTTTTGTATGGGAGCCGCCTTTAAATTTTTATTTTATTTAAATATTATTACTAATTATTAAAGTACACATATAATTAAGGCCTTTGTAAAAATTTCAAGTGCCTACCTCTTGTCATCAATCATCATTGATACCGAGCAAAAAATGTTTGAAAAATCAGTTTTCTTGTATGGGAGCCCCCCTTAAATATTTAATTTATTTTGTTTTTAGTATTTGTTGTTGTAGTGACAACAGATAGGTATACAATATAATCTGAAAATTTCAACTCTCTAGCTATTACCGTTCTTGAGTTACAACCTGGAGACAGACGGACGGACGGACAGACATCGAAGTCTCAGTAATAGGGTCCCGTTTTTACCCTTTGGGTACGGAACCCTAATAAAATGGGGCGCCGAAAGCAAGCAAGTCGGGGTGCCACAGCCCATGCCCCATAGGCCTTTCTTCGCTCTCACAGCACCCTTGGCGCCGAATAATTCTCGCCCAGGGCGCTACTGGTAGAACTCAAACCGGCACTGACTTTAACGCAGCTGTCTGCCGCAGAACAATTGAAAATCTATTGTGTCTGCTATATCCACTATGGATGATAAGGGACACATACACACCATAAAGTATTAAGTATTTTCACATAGTTTTCAAATAAGTACAAATGCCTTAGAAAATACAGAGTTTAAAATAATGGTCACGCGTTGTTGCTGTCTGGAAAATTTTAGGCACATGTTTATTTAATCACAAGATAGGTAGCCCGCAACTCCGTTTCACCTAAATACGTTTATCGCGCGGGAACCGTACATTTTTCCGGGATGAAAAGTATCGTATGTCCTTTCCCGGGACTCGAAGTATCTCCATGCCAAATTTCAGCAAAATCGGTTTAGCGTTTTGGGCGTGAAGACTTGAAGTCTAAAGAGGTTAAACAGATAGATAGACGGGCAGACAGACACACTTTCGCATTTATAATATTAGCATGGATATTGGAAAGCTTTTGCGTGACTCACACAGAAACACACACACACACACAAACAGAAAATCCAGCAGGAACCGTACTTTCCTGTTTTTTTTTAATTATACTTGTGGGAATATGCGTGGCCGCCACAAAGGAAGATCTTCCGACTGAGCGAGGTGGTATGTCCGGTCAGGCCGAAGCCCACGTAATACAATTCAGCTGTCGTATACCGATAACCGACGCGCTCAGAAAACTTCGATAGCGCGATGCAGAAATGTTAGGCGAATTGTGGGTACCGCCACATACTTTCCTGTTAAAATACAGCCTAATTTATTATTTACTGAGGTACACTCTACAGGATGTAACAGAAGTAAGTGATAATACTTTGTAGAGTTCACTGTGAAAGTAGCAGCGAAAGCGAAAGAAAGACGATTTTTTTTTCACTTTTGTATATGGGGAAACTCGTGAGTCGTGACGCTCGGGCCCTTGCCCATACAAAAGTGAAAAAAATGTCGTCTTTCAGAGCTTCTACTTTCACAGTGAACTCTCTACAAGGAACACGTACACACCCGGCCTAAAGTATTATCACTTATTTTTGTTACATCTGTGCCAGATTCCTCTATAATAATTAATTGGCCAATAGTTTTGGAAGCTCTTCAATACAAATGGCAAACCAACGAACATTAAGTAGTACAAAGCCTTTTTGGACCTCGCGCGACACTAGCGCCTCTAGTAGCATATTCACACACAGCTCAGCCCGGTAGGGCCCCCCGATCACCGATGTTACATGTAAGTAAATTGTAATATTTCCAGAAATGCCAAGTTCTAGTGTTATGTTCTATATTAGTATTTATTGTATGTTTTTATGTTTTTGAAGTGAAAACTTCTTTAGCGGCGTTGAGCACTTTTGTGGGATGAGTAAAAACTGTGAAACTCGCGTCAGATTCTCGTGCTGATCGAAAAACCGTAAGACGGTTGGAGAGTAGTGTTGTAACATCGAAATTGATTAATCGAACAATCGATGTTTTTTTCGATTGTCGATATTTTTTAATCGATTGTAAGGGTTTCGAATTTCGAATTATTACTTAATTAAAAAAAACGATTTTTTAAAAATCGATTCTCATAAAAAATGGGTTAAAAATTTAATCGATTGTAAGGGTTTCGATTAACTAAAAATAGATTTTCATAGAAAATGGGTTAAAAAAAATAATGCACAACGTTAATAATCAAGTTTTCACTTCTGCCGGCACTCCCGGAGTGCAACCCGTCTTTTTTTTGTACCCTAGGTATCGTTCGACTTAAAGGAATACTTACTGTAAGTTTCATCAAAATCGGTTCAGTAGTTTTTGAGATACGGAATTTTAACAATAATTATACAATAAGTCGATAAGTATAGACTATAGACTTAGATTATATTAGAGCAGCGGTTCCCAACCTTTTCAATGTCACTACCCCTATGAACAAGTATGGGAATTAAGTTTACCCCTAGCTAATTTAAAATAATTCAACCACACAAATTCGAACAAAAACACCTTTATTATATTGTAAGAAATTGCACGTTTAGGTAACTAGTAATTATATATAAATCTTTGACTTAACAGCTAGTGTGAAGGTTGATATTGCTTTGTATTCGCAAGTTTAAGAATATTAGGTTCGGTCCCTTTTTCGTGCCAACTCTGTTACCCCCCTAGAATTGCCGTTTTACCCCTGTGGGGGTAATTACCCCCAGGTTGGGAACCGCTGTATTAGAGTATAGTTAGTCGAGTATATAGACTACAAACACACGTTACCTAACTACCTACCTAGTTATATACTACTTTCGTCGAAATTTAGCACTGCTAAGTTAGTAGGTAACCGAGCAGCGAGCTCACAAGTCACAGTTAACACCTAGGCACCTGCTAGCTGCTACAGTGGTTATTGGCTCTACTGGTATAACTTACAAGTACGGCAAGTTTGTTCAAAGATATTATTATCTCTGATAGGACCCTATTTATGGGTGATTCCTATTTCCCCATAAAACAGGGGCTCCCAATCTTTTTCAGCCTGCGGCGCAGTTACACGTCTCAATATTTTGTCACGGCGCGGCGCCCTACTCTACCTAGCTTTTGCAAAAAGATACATAATAAATAATAATATATAAATCAACACAAATAGAATAACAATAGATTTCCAAGAATCCGCGATCGAAGGAATTAAATTTAATTTTATCATATATTTTGTGGTTTCGGATAATGATGATTGATGAGAGTATCGACTCACGGCGCCCCTCTTTTGCCTTTCCATGGTGCACCAGGGCGCCGCGCCGCGCCGCGGCGCACAGTTTGGGAACCCCTGCTTTAGTACATTTTTTTTTTCATTTATTTACTTTTTTCTTCTAATATTTAAAACTTTATTACATACGTCACTGAAAATATAATCTAAAATATACAGATATATACAAATTTTAAATAAAAGGAAAAACTTGCCCAAGTCGTCCCCATCTGGCAGAGTGCCCAGCAAGCTGACAGCATTGCCACGTTGGATGGCAATTGCTATCCGCTGTGCCAGGTAGCTCCCAGCTCTGGGGTCTCGGGTGGCTTCAACAAGCTTCTTCGATATTCCTCTAAAAAGCTTATGTGCCCCCGGACCCCATGCGCCTAGAGTTTCCACCCCAAACGGTTCAAATATGAGATCTATCTATTTCTTCTAATATAATTTAAATATATTAAGTTTGTTTTTAATCTATATAAGGACCGCATATGGCGGTAAAAGCCTCCTCCAAATTTTGCCATTTTTTCCTGTCTCGAGCCAGTCTCGTCTATAGGACTTCAGTCTCCTGCAGCTACTTCTATAATATGATCTCGTCTTTCCACCTTTTGGCTGGCCTACCACGCCTTCTGGTTTTGTATATAGGGCTCCAGTTAGTCACAGTCTGTGTCCATCTCTCGTCTGTCGTTATGTTAAGCAAGGTTTCCAAGTTACGTAGATGACTACTGACTACAAATATCCAATAAGAATCTTTAAAAATTATTTCGACATCCAGCATCCTTAAATAATATTATAGACTATAGAGCAGGGGTTCTCAATCTTTTTCAGCCTGCAGCGCAGTTACACGTCGCAATTCTTTGTCACGGCGCCCTGCTCTACCTATCTATTAGAAAAAGCTACATAAATAAATACCTTTCATGGTTATAGTTAGGTTAAGCAGGTAAATAGAAATAAACAAATATTGACTCATCTCCCTGATTAACACAATTAACATTATAATTTTATTTTATAATAACTATTTGTGGTTTCGGATAATAAAGGAGGATCGACTCACGGCGCCCCTCTTGTCTTTCCACGGCGCACCAGGGAGCCGCGGCGTACAGTTTGGGAACCCCTGCTATAGAGGAAGAGCCAGCTGCAGCCAGGGCCCGTACCACGAAACGGTTTTGAGACTCAAACAATCGTACGAAAATGTTGCGTCCTACTCTAACAAACGTGAAATGAGGTTGGTAGAGCAGGACGCGGCATTCTCGTCCGATTGTTTGAGTCTCAAAACCGTTTCGTGGTAGGCCTCCTGTCTCGTCATTTTAAAAGATGAAAGTTTCCCTGTACTCCTGTACAGGTAAGAAGTTTCCAGTTCTGAAAGTTTCCAGAAGGTTTCCAGTTCTGAAGGTATACCTAACCTAAAACCTAAACCTAAAAATAAAGCTCAATAATTTTTATCTTATTTTCTTCGGGGTGACTATTTTAGGAGTCTCGTCTTTCACTGCCAAACATTATTTATAAATTTTTATTACTTACTGTAAAGTGTAAATTATGACCACAAGGGCGGGCGTCGCCAGGGGGGCAACAGGTTTTGATGAAAATTTGTATGGTTTTAGTATAAAGAGAATTTTATAAGATAAAGGCCCAAAAAATTGATCTCTTGGGGTAAGTGTCACGGGCAAAAGCTGTCTTAAAAATATTTTACCTAACACTCTTTAAAAAAAAATATTTAATTTGAAAATTATACTATTAAAATAGCATTATAACGCCATCTAGTGTCAAATAGAAAACTATTTTTAAGTAAAA
This sequence comes from Polyommatus icarus, assembly GCA_937595015.1. Lineage (NCBI taxonomy): Eukaryota > Metazoa > Arthropoda > Insecta > Lepidoptera > Lycaenidae > Polyommatus > Polyommatus icarus. The sequence goes on along the minus strand of OW569327.1, from coordinate 18,098,797 downwards.
CGAAATGACGTCACTTCCGGTTAGTGATACCAGATAACAGAATACAATTTCCACGAAAAATGGGCATTGTCCAAAAAAAATCACATGTACTTTTATATTTTTTTTTCGTTAAAATAGGGTATTTTAAGAATATAAATTAAATAATTTTGAAATTCATTGGCTAGTTTTTTCTCAATAAATTTTTAAAGTTTCGCTCTGACGTTATCATCGGCGGCCAATTGACCTCTGAAGTATGTTTTTTTTCCTTTCAATCTTATTTATAATAGCTGGTTCGTCAAATGCAAGTTCTCATTATGTGAAAGCTGATACGAGAAGCTTACCAAAAGTTCGAAACGTAATGTTGGTCGAATTTATTGCTAATTTAACGCCATTGAAGGTCAAACTAAGGTTAAACATATTTGTTCAAAAATATAAGTAACTAATGGGTATTTTTTCGTTTATATACAGAAAAACGATCACTGACCTTATTCCTCGAAATGTTTTTGTAATGAGCAAAATTAAAAAAAAAATGGACAATCCCCATTGTTAAAAAAATAATAATAATTCAAAAATGATGAAGAGAATGCTTTCTAAATTTACTTTTGATGAGATGATATTATTTATATCTATAAAAGTCGGGAGCGCAGACAGAAGTTAATAAAAAAAATATAAAGGATTTCTTATTATTAGTAGCACTTTCTCTAGTAATTATTAATTTAACAAGTTTGTAACACTGTCTAAAATATAATTGTCTGATATTGTCTCTTTTTAGAGTGTGTAGTATAGTATCATACTCATGTCAGTAGAAACTTGGGCCTTCTCCCATTACCATTATTTAATTTTTCATTTTTAGGACCTATGCCAACTTCGATCTTCGAAGTAAAATAACTCTGAACATTTGAGCGGAATTTGTTATGGTTATTTACAAAAAATATTGTACCTACTTGACCTACTTCTGATATTGTTTTTGTAAATTTTATTCAAATCTTATCAATTTAAAATTTGCCGCCCTTTTGTGTGGAAAATATAGACCAATCCGGTGTCACACGTTCTGCCAACATTGAGATTACTGTCGGAGTGATTGCAATTTGTTGTGTTGGCAGCAGTGACGTCTAGAGCAAATGGTGGATTGCGTTACTTTTTCTCGTGCTCTGTGTAAAATATTTACGTAAAATAGTGTTATTCTTGTGGTGCAGTGTTTCTGACTATTAGAAACATGTCGGAAACACTGCAGAATAATAAGAAACAAGTTCCGAGGCAGTTGGTGAGTGTTTATTGTGATATTTTTACGTATTTAGTCCCGGGTGACGCCATGGTGGCTTTATCTGGGATCACGTAAACATGAAATGGTGCATCGCTGCATCGTGTATCGATTTACTTGAATAATCAAATAGGTACGTCTAAAAAAATACAAATCGCTCGTACATCGGAAATTATATTAGGCGCAAAGGGTCATCGGTCGCGAGTTTTTTTGTTATCACGCCGCGGACAAGTTAGCGAAGTGGCCGTATTCAGTCGCGCATGCGAGGCGGTGTCAAAACCTATAATAGTTGCTGAGATCGCGACATCACGATCCAGTAGCGATGATCGGTGACGAAACATGGGAGCGGCGAGCGCACGTCATCCCCGGAGCATGGGTTTGGGGCATCTGGCAGGGACAGAGGGACGGAGGCGACACTCGACAGGCGGATCCCTCCCGCGGCCGGCGGAGGGCAGGCGCGCGGCGGCCACGAGTGTGCGCCGTCGACCACACGTCGAGAGCCGCTTCGCTCGTAATCTAGTTTATTATTGAAATAACAATATCTCGAACAAAAACACTGACGAGGATGGTCACACACACGCTCCGTTCCCAAACTATGAAACGGTTAACATCCTAATGGGCTGTTGCAAAATATTCCTAAACAAATAAAAAAGAGCTCTATGCGTTTTGTGCAACTTGTTACCGATACTCATTGCAGTGTCCTTGAATCACCTGTCAGTAGTGAAATCTATTTCTTTTGTTCATATGTCCTCAATATAATATTATGGGTGTTATCATAATTATAACGATATTGAGGACATAATATTATATTAATTTGTAGTTTGTACACGATGATTGATTTTAATATCTATTACTTACCCAAAAATGTGCTACATATTTTGATAGACTAGCTAAACATACAATATTATGGTCATTCAATTCAAAAATATTTTGATAGAATACCAAATGTATGCCTCTGAAACCTATAATATGGTGATAGGTAGGTGATCTAACAACCAAAGAGTTGTGTAACATATTATTTTATAAAATACTAGCTGTCCCGGCAAACATTGCTTTGCCATAATATAAAGTGCCTATTTCGCCCATATTATTTTTTGAAGTGACTAAATAAAGTATGCTACCATAGCAATGTCTATCGCTATCCCCGCGTCGCACAAACAATGGTCGCCCTCAGTCGCGAGTTGTAATAATTTACTATTATTTATTCAAAATATGCACTTATCAATATTTAAAGTACCCAGTAGCCGATTCTCAGACCTACTGAATATGCATATGTCGCAGTCATCTGGTTTAATCTGCGATTTGATTGAATGACTAGCGCATTCATTGATGATTAATTGAATGACTAAAGGACAACTTGTCAAGACGTTGATTGTAACGTTTAACGTCTTCACTAAAAGTCATACAGCCAAGTTGTTAAATGGGATGCTATAATTTTTTTTCAAGTAGCCGTTGATGGGGTAGTTATGGATATATTTATCCACTCTTTCATAATATTATTTTATACTTATTACAAATAAAGCACTTTAATGTAAATGTAATCGATAAAAATATATCAACACAGTGCTATCAGCTGTGCGAGCTGTTTGACGCCATATTTGTTTTAGTGACTAGTAGCACCGCAGTAGGAAGAAAATGAAATACGTTCAATTACCTGACTGATTTCATGTCCGCTATCTACAAAACGCTATGCTACAAATCGCTAACTAGTTGAACGTTGAGGGACGATCATTCAATCGACGTTCGGCCGAGTCATTCAATTGAATGGTGTCATTCAATGAATGCGCTAGTCATTCAATCGAATCGCAGATTGAACCAGATGACTGCGACACATGAAATTTGGTAAAAATCAGTAAAGCCGTTTCGGAGGAGTTCGTGGACTAACATTGTGACACGAGAATTTTATATATAAGATGACCTTATATCAAATTCATAAAATGATTCCCAAAATATTAAGTACTAGTCACTAGATGACGCCCGCAAGTTCCCGTCAAAATTCGTACTGCGCGAGAACCATACAATTTTTCCGGGATAAAATTATACTTTCCCGGGACTCAAAGTATCTCTGTACCTATCAAATTTCAGTAAATTTGGGCGTGAAGAGCTAACAGACAGACACACTATCGCATTTTTAATATTAGTATGTATTGTCAGATGGATCATCCAGCAAGGTTATGTTGGAAATGTCACTTGGTGTCTACCAAGGATAGTAACTGAATAGGATAACTGCTGTGTAAATATTTGAGCAATAAATAAACTCACATACTTAAAATATCCCAAAGGGATTATAAAGGGATTTTCTGTTTATTACAAATATTTTAGAAATTTCAGATATTTTCCCATGCTGTGGTTGTAGCCAAGTAGGTTAATAATTAATATCAACGTTATAAAGTTCCATGCGAAAGTTAAGATTAAATTCAATAATTTAATGTCAAGTCATCTCCAATCAATGTGGGAAACTTTAGGTAGTGGTGGTGAAGGTGTAAGAAACCCATTGATTGTGGCAAAACGAGACACAATAGCTTTTTCGTTGTTATTGTGGCCGGATGTGGCCACTTGGGGCTTGATGAATTAAAATAAAACATGGAGGTCATATAGGGAGTAGTTGAGTCTTTTTTCCCATAAATATTCGTCCTGGTGGGACAAATAACTAAAAGCTAGTTTTATTTATTTTTCATCCAGTGTTCCATCCCATAATCCCATGTAATAAGATTTTATGATTTACAATCAAAAATCAGTAGAGTCAGCAAAAAGTGTTAGATTTGAATATTATAACAAATTATTACTTTTGTATGAAAATAATAAATATCAAATAATAAGATCAATATAGATTCATTAAAATATTTGATGAATTTTTTTGTGCTTATCGGGTTCTAAAAATTGACCAACATCTATTTTACACACCCCGAATAATGTTTCTAACAAAAAAATGTTTGGCAGGCCAGCTAGTAACTTTATAAAACACTAGCTGTTCCATTCGACTTCATCCATGGATGAATAATTTCCCTCATTTTTTTCTACATTTACTACAAATTCTTCGCTCTTAAAATGTAAGTTGCCCATATAAGCGCACGATAAAGGTACTCTTATACGGGCAACTAAAATTGCTCGATTCTAGTCAATTCTCGTCAACTATGACATCACGACTACATCAAGCAATTTGCGGTACAACAAGTAGCAACAAGCAGCAATATTGCGTAATACATTTGCCTGGAATTTCTAAGCCCATCGTATATATGTATACGTCAATTCGTATCTGCGACATTGATTGAAATTGCTCCATATTGCTCCACTAATTGCTCCAGATCGATCCATTCGTGTCGCAGATACGAATTTACGTATATCCAATGGGCTTGAAAATTTCAGGCAATTGTATTGTTCAATATTGCTGCTTGCTGCCGCAAACTGCTTGATGTATTCGTGACGTCATAGTTGACAAGAATTGACTGGAATGGGGATTGTCCATTTTTATTAAATTTTGCTCATTGCAAAAACATTTCGAGGAATAAGGTCAGTGATCGTTTTTCTGTATATATAAACGAAAAAAATACCCATTAGTTACTTATATATTTTTGAAAAATATGTTTAACCTTAGTTTGACCTTCAATGGCGTTAAATTAGCAATAAATTCGACCAACATTACGTTTCGAACTTTTGGTAAGCTTCTCGTATCAGCTTTCACATAATGAGAACTTGCATTTGACGAACCAGCCATTATAAATAAGATTGAAAGGAAAAAACACATTCTGCAGAGGTCAATTGTCCGCCGATGATGACGTCAGAGCGAAACTTTAAAAATTTATTGAGAAAAAAGTAGCCAATAAATTTCAAAATTATTCAATTTATATTCGTAAAATACCCTATTTTAACAAAAAAAAATATAAAAAGTACATGTGTTTTTTTTTTGACAATGCCCATTGAATAACTTTAGTTGAGCGTATAAGCGTACCTTAAAAACTGCTCTTATACGGGCAACTAAAAATGCTCAATTCTAGTCAATTATTCTCGGCAAGCAATATTGCACAATACAAGTGCTTGGAATTTTCAAGCCCATCGGATATTCGTCAATTCGTATCTGCGACTTCGCGCCGCTGCCGGCCGCTGCCGATCCGGTGTGAATCGGCCCTTAAGAGGCCGGGTACACTTGGAATTTCTCATACATACGTAATTCCAAAATCATTTTCTCATACGAAAATATTTAACATGTTTGAGTTGTTTTTCAGTTTAAATTTTTAAAATAGTAATTACCTAGGTTCCTGCACAAAAATTTACTTCAAAATATTTAAACACAAAAAATTTTATTTTTGCTTTAAAATTTTTTTTGTACATTTACTACTAAATATTTAAACACTTAAAAATAGATTAAAACACTAAAAGATATATAAATAAATATTTAATTTACTACAAAATATTTAAACTCTAAAAATTATTTTTTAGTTTTTAAATATTTTGTAGTAAATTTACTATTTTAAATATTAAGAACTAAAAATGAGTGTTTAAATATTAAGAACTAAATTTACTAAAAAAATTAAAAACAATTTTTTTTTAATGTTTAAATATTTTGAAGTAAATTTTTGTGCAGGAACCTAGATAATTACTATTTTAAACTGAAAAACAACTCAAACATGTTAAATATTTTCGTATGAGAAAATGATTTTGGAATTATGTATGTATGAGAATTTCGAGGGTACCCGGCCCCTTAAGCGCATCTTTATTCCATCACTATGTCTACTTTACCGTAAGAATAAACCTTTTAAATATGGGTGGCCATGCTAAGCCTACTCAGTATCTTTTTTAGCACTACCAGCGCCCTGGGCGAGAATTCTTCGGCGCCCAGTGCTAGTAGTGCTAAAAAAGTTGGCGCCCCTTTTGTTTGCCTTTAGCGCCCCTTTTAAGCGCCCTGGGCGTTATCAATTCGACGCGTATGTACCTACATTGTAAATGATTAATCTATAACAGCTTCGAACATATTATGTGCCAAGTTTCAAAAGTGTATGTATGTATGTATGTATGTATGTATGTATGTATGTATGTATGTATGTATGTATGTATGTATGTATGTATGTATGTATGCATGTATGTATGTATCCATGTATGTATGTTTTTATGTTTGTGCAAGCATAATATCTTCGGAACTACAAGACCGATCTATATGATTCTTTTTTTATTGTACTAGGTATTGTTCAACTTAGGGAATACTGCAAGTTTCATCAAAATCGGTTCAGTAGTTTTTGAGATAGGGAATTATAATTCTCAATGACGTACAATTTTGAAGTCGGTTTTATCTTTTTAAAATACAGTTATTAAACTATCCTTTGCAGCGGGAGCGCAAGCAACGCAAGCTGTACTCGGACGAGTGGGCACTCGGCGACGATGAGGTGGAGGGCGGGCGCGGGTTCTCCCTCGCCGACAAGCTGGAGAGCGCGCGCTTCGAGCACACGGGCGCGGTGATCGAGATGCAAGGAGGCGACCTGACCATAGCTTACCTCCAGAAGCACGGCTTTACTACGCCCCTGCTGTTCAAAGATAAAGCTGGGTTGGGACTCAGGTGAGTGGCTTTTTATCCACCTGCGACCTGACATAATATCGTCAGCCCCTCTAGCATACGTTTCATCACTATTGACCCTCAAGGTACAATTCCGTGCATCGCGATCGATCGCGGTCGCGCACGACCTACGACTGTCGTCGGCCGCTCGCGACCAGTCAGCGTATGAAAATGTATGGCACCGCTTCCGAGGCCCGCGACTGACGCGCGCGGGCTACGACTGTCGTAAGCCGCGCGCGATCGTGTCTTGAAGTTATGACAGTCGCGCACGACCGACCACAGTCGTAGGCCCCGCGCGACCGTGTCAAAGTTATATGGCACGGTCGCGCGCGGCTTACGACAGTCGTAGGCCGCGCGCGTCAGTCGCGGGCCTCGGAAGCGGTGCTATACATTTTCATACGCTGACTGGTCGCGAGCGGCCGACGACAGTCGTAGGTCGTGCCGCGTGCGCGACCGCGATCGATCGCGATGCACGGAATTGCACCTTAACATGACATAATTTTTTTCTCGTGTACTTAGATATTCTATCGTCAGACAATGAAAAAATCGACATAATGTCAAATAATGATTTTGACATTATGTCATTATGAGATATCTCGAGATATCTCGAGATTTTCTCGTTTGCGCATCTTAGGCCGGCAGGTAACAATATCGCGTAAGAAATAATTTAATTTAAAATTACTTCTTTTTCATTTACAAATTAAAATCATTTTACTTAAAATGATTTTTTATTAAATACCAAGTTTTTATATCTCTTCTGAAAACTTTCAAAGTTTTATTTACGCATTATTGTCACCTAAGGTCTAAGTGACGATATTATGTGATATCGAAGGTTCCCGAAATTTGAAGGTCACAAGGTTTTGTCCCCATATTTGTGGATCATGTTGTGTTGTGTGACCCTCTGCTTCGCCCGCGTTATTTAGGAATGTCACGGAAACCGTACATTTTTCCGCAAAAAAGAAACCTATATCCTTTCACGTGGTCTTACTTCATGTGTGCCAAATAACATAAAAATTTGCTTCAGTACGTTCAAATAATCCCTTTCAAATAATTTCCCCCGTTTTTTCCACACTTTCCTCTATTTCTTCGCTCCTATTAGTCTTAGCGTGATAAAATATAGCCCATAGCCTTTTTACATAAATAGGCTATCTAACACTGAAAGAATTTTTCAAATCGGACCAGTATTACCTGAGATTAGCGCGTTCAAATAAGCCATTTCAAATAATTTCTCCCGTTTTTTCCACACTTTCCTCTATTTCTTCGCTCCTATTAGTCTTAGCGTGATAAAATATAGCCTATAGCCTTCCTCGATAAATGGACTATCTAACACTGAAATTAATTTTTAAATCGGACCAGTAGTTCCTGAGATTAGCGCGTTCAAACTTCAAACAAACAAACAAACTCTTCCCAATTATAATATTAGTATAGACAAGCCGTCCCGGTAAACGTTGTTTTGCCATAATATAAATTATTTCGTCCATATTATTTTATTCAAATGACTAAATAAGTATGTCGCCATGGCAACGTCGATCGGCGACAAACAATGGTCGCTGTCAGTCTTCAGGTTGTAATAATTTACTATTATTTATTCAACAAATGCACTTATCAATTTTTAAAGTACCGAGTAGCCGATTCTCAGACCTACAGAATATACATATAAAATTTGGTAAAAATCAGTAAAGCCGTTTCGGAGGAGTTCGTGGACTAACATTGTGACACGAGAATTTTATATATAAGATGTAATGATCGACGTTGCCATGGACCATGGTGTTACTTATTTAGTCACTTTAATAAAATAATATGGGCAAAATGCTTTATGAAAAAAATATAAAAGTGTCATAAATCATAATTTTAATTTTATGTCTAAATTAAATAAAAAAATTAAGGTTAGTAGAAAAAATAAATGGCTCTCAGGTATCTAACGGCCACACTCAAGAGTGAAAATTGTATGTCATAATAAATCTTATTACATATTATATTAATTTTGATTAAAATTTAGAATTCTATTTTATCATAATAAGAGTTTGTCAAATAATGTATTTATGTCAAAATCTTTTGACGATTTTAGATCTGATACAATACTTTTCGGATATTGGTATAATATATTGGATATACATACATCAAGTTTCAGGAAGTCAATGTCTTTCAGATGTAATAAAAATACATTACTCTGTAATCTGTATTGAAACTACTGTAATAAAAACGCCTTCTATTGATTAATAGCAACTTTAACGTCTTTATCTGTTTGTAAAAAAGACAGGAGTTTGTTAATTATTCAAAAAGAGTCTTACTGCCCCACTCAGACGAATATGAAAAATTAAAACTTAACTAATTCAACGAAAACTTTGACATTTTAAGCCCCCAGTCAAACTCTTTATTAAATTGAAGTTTAATCATCATTAAACATCCAAAATTGCAATGTCTTACATCTTCTATTACCTTCCTTAAATCATCTTTATCCTGAATATTATTTATATGATTTACCTACTTGCAGCAAAGAGGAAGTTGAAAGTCATACTCTGTGTTCTAATACAAAATATTATAATAAATTGTATTGAGATTGTTTTATCCCTGAATGGTACGCGTGGTTATTTATGAATTGGATATTATATCTCAAGCCTTCTGACCATTTCGTTGAAATGTTTTCCTTCATCCAAGAGCAAGAGCCTATCTAATATCTTGATCGGCACGTTCAACAGAGGCTTTGACTGTGCCTGGGTTTACCGTGCACAATTTTGAGTTCTGGCCACAGATTGACAAGACCAATGACCTACAATTTTTTTTACTGTTTAGACTAGGCCATACCAGTTTATCCTAGAGTGTGCGTATTGATATTAGGATCAACTAGTTTGGCCTAGCCTAAACTGGTATATCCTATCGGACTTAGGACAAATCAGTTTGGACTAGGCTATACTAGTTAATCCTATCGCGTATAGGAAGAACTAGTTGAGCCCAGGAAAAACTGGTTTGTCTTGAAATCGGGTTCGGCCGGTAACATATACATAAAGCCGGGTCCAGACGAGTGTAACGTGTAATGTAAGATTACGTGTAATTTAGTGTCAACAGTGTGGGCGGCACACGAACTCAAAGCGAATTGGCCAAACGAGCCTTTGTGCTCGCGCGAAAAGTGAAAACCGATAGCCGTTGGATAAACCCCGAGCGTTACATGTAATGCTCGTAGTGCCGTCCACACGTAGAATTCGTGTTACATTACACGGTGAATTACATTACACGTTACACTCGTCTGGACCCGGCTTAAGGCTATTAAAAGACATCCTATACATGTATGTATAGGATGTCTTTTAATATGGATGTGTATGATAGGATGATACATGTCTTACCTTTATCGGTATAAAAATAGAATCAATTTGGGTTGTGATTTGATATTGAAGCTTCGTATTTTTTTGTTATTAATAGAAACACAATTTTTTGCCTATAAATAAGTTTTGCTTTGAAAACAGTAGGCCTACTACGAAAAAACAATTGGACGAGAATGCTGCGTCCTGCTCTAACGACGTCATTTCACGTTTGTTAGAGCAGGACGCGGCATTCTCGTACGATTGTTTAAGTCTCAAAACAGTTTCGTGGTACGGCCCCAGGCCCTAACCCTTTCGTTATTAGGTATAAATGTATTGTATTTTCATAATACATATTGTAAATATTCAGAAAAAGAAACATTTATTAATATAACCACTAACCACCCAAATATAAATGAAACAATATGTTTATATGATATGAAAGGTTATATTGTACCTGTAGATTGAAATTTAGTGAAAGATATTCCGTATTTTCACAGAGAATCTTGTAATTTTATCGAAACTGCTGCAGCTGTATGTGGGTGATTTCTCTATGTGGATCATGTTCCTATCGGCTTTGATAACGGAGGTTTTATTTTGTAAACTAAATATAGAAACCGGAGCGAAATATCAATATACCGTGTTTGCATATTGCATTATGCATGTCTGATGTCAAACGATTTGATACTTACATATTGTATAATTCTAGCTATTGGTTATAGTTCATTAATTTTAATGTCTTAATCTGGATTGGTAATTTGGTAATAGTGCCTAATGCGTTATGGAGATTAGTAATTAGACGCAGTATTAAGCTTCGATTAGAGTTAAACCTATTTTATCATTTATCACTTTTTAACCGACTTCCTGTTTTAATGCTTCTATTGTAATATACATGCTTGTATTGTAATACTAGCTGACCCGACAGACGTTGTTCTGTCTTAACGATGATTATTTAATTCGAATTGGTATAATTAAGAAAACAATAGATTAAAATTAGTATCTTCATGCCAAAATTCATAAAAATAGACTGAATAGTTTAGGCAAAAATCATAAAAGTTTATTGTGCGGGAACCGTACATTTTTTCTGATCAAAAGTATCCCTTGTCCTTTCCCAAGACTCAAAGTATCTCCATACCAAAATTCATTAAAATCGATTGAATAGTTTACGCGCAAATCATAAAAGTATATTGTGCAGTAACAGTACATTTTTCCGGGACAAAATGTATCCTATGTCCTATTCCTGGTTCTAAGCTACCTCTCCACCAATTTTCAGCCAAATCGGTTCATCCGTTCTTGAGTTATAAGTGGCGTAACTAACACAACTTTCTTTTATATATATATAGATATGTATTCTATTGTTGTCGCGATCACCGGTGCTCTTATGGGGCTTGAAGGATTCAACTTTTTTGTTGTTATAGCGGATGCAGACATTCGTAATTTGTGAAAACTTCAACTCCCCTCAGGCGGATAGACATTAGACAGCAAAGTCTTAGTAATAGGGTCCCGTTTTTAATCATTAAAAAAATTGATTAACGAAGATCAACCCTACTTAGTAAGTATCATTATTCATAGTACAAAAAGAAAACAATAATTGTAAAATAATTAATATTATATCAGTTTTATTTATAAAGAATCTACGAATAATAAATCGTAGGGAAGAATATAAGAATACATTACAATTTACAATTCAATATCCATAATATTATTATGTACTTTGAATCTCAATTTAAATACTCCCATGAGGTCAAAGTTAAGACAAAGGAAATCAGGAAATAGAGCGCTTGTATGGTCAAATTGTAACCAAATTACGTGATAATACGAATTGAATTGATTCTAGTCGTATTTAAATGCGTCCGACATTTGTAAAGCTATTACGCTCAAACATTTGACCCTGATAGCGCTTGTACACATGCAACATCCGCCTCGCACTGCAGTCAGACGCGGAATGACTCCAACTGCCGAGTCACCAAAATCCAAATACTTGTTCACATTTCACACGCCCGCCCAGAGCGACGCATGCGCGGAAATAGACAAGGAAAGGGAATGGAAAAGAAAGAGACGGAGGTTTCAGGCTTTTTCAGTTCGCTACGAGCGCTCTACGAGGCTACGCCACGTTTGCTACGACGCTCTACTCTATATTTTATTTTCGTCTCAGGAATGGTGGGGTGGATACAAGGAATGTTTAATTTAAATGAGTTATACGATTTAACTGCAAACCTTTATTACTAAATTAGATTCGGAACATACTAAGTATAATACGCCCTTTGAACACCAAGGCTTTCCTTTTTCCCCACTTAGGCTTTGTGACGTTTTTTCATACATATGCGTCACTCAAATTGAGCTACATGGTGCATTATGTAACTTCACAGGCCGTATTTAAAGTGTCTTTAGAGGTCACAAATATATTTAAAATGTGTTTTAAGGAATTTATGAAACTATGCATATATTTTAATTTAATATGAATTTTAATTTAATTTTCTTTTTCGAGTAAACATGAACATACACTTTATTTAATTATAATGATTACGTGGAGTTATTAACCTTCATGCAAAACATAATATTATTATTTAGTACCAATTTATACTTATTAACCGTAACTTCGCTGTTCTAAAATTAGCTTATAGACCGGGAACCGTACATTTCCTGGAATAAAAACAATCTTATGTTCTTTTTCGGGACTCAAACTATCTACTAGTACTATCAAATTTCATCAAAATGTATACTGTAGAATGTAGATAAAGACAAAGAGGTAACAGCGGGGCTAAAATGGTCACATTTAGCAATTCCTCTCAATCAATTCAGCAAAATATGAATTGTCAAATCTGTCAAACTGACAAATGTCAAATCAGTACAAAAATACAGAAATGAATTGCAAGCAGAGTGGCATTTTGCGATTTAAGAAAAATGAATCATATTATGATTCATATCATGATTCTTCAAAGCGACCATTTTAGCCCCGCAGATTGATAGCCAGATTTAAGTATGGATGAACTTTATATCCTTAAGTTATCGTCTCTATAAAATGTAAATAAAGGCATTCTTAACTTAGCCAAATAATAGTGAATATAGGTTGCGTGCTACGAAATATAATATAATGGAATGTACAGTAGTGATAACGAGATCTTATCAGCTAATGCCTAATTGACACACCACTTTGAAACTTGGTCGCTGGGACACGTATTCGTTACTCGATTAAATACTTAGAATTGTTATGTCCGATTATTATAATTTTATGTGATACTGATATTATGTCATACATTAGATTGATATAGTTTACTAATTACGAGATAAAACTGGTTAAAAATTACAAGTAAATCTAGGCGTATTTTATGGTTTTGTTATGTAGGTGTCATAATAACAAAAGAAGCTTGTGTTGATCACAATTAATCCAATACACGTTTTTTAAATAAGTATGAAAACTTTAGCTAATTAACTTCTTTGTTAATGTTGAAATCATAATCCTCCTTTTTGCTTCGCCGAAGTCGGGTAATACATATAATTGAAGGCCCTATATTCCCAGAAGCGGACGATTTTCAAGATTTAAAAGTGACAAGGAGACATAAAAATATTGTAATTTAAATTCTGAAAAAAATATATGTGTTAGTTAAGGATCTAACACAGTGGAATTTATATTCCATAACATAATATCATGAACTTTACTCTATTGAAAAAAATACCGAAGTTACCTCTTCTTTTAACGAAATTTCCATACTACAAAACTGAAACTGAAAATTCCAATAATATGAACATAGTATGGCATTGGGCAGCTGTGGGGTCCACCGGATACTGCAAAATGTTAAAAGTGGTCTATGAGAAAAAATAGTTTGGGAACCTCTGATATCAATAGTCAGTCGCGCTGCCACTCATTCATGCCGCTGCAGCTACCCGACGCGGCAAGTATGTAGAAGGCTGAGTGTAAACACTCACTCGCGTCGATACTGCCGTCTGCCGCAGAAGTATTCGGGGCAATATTGCTGCCAGCGCGAGGAGCAGCCGTGCGGCAGTGGCTGAATGTGAACGACGCATAACGGTAGTACGGCAGCCGTTTAGGCACCAGAGCTTTCCAAACGAACACACATACATTCATACATACCTTCAAAAAACATAACCCTCCATTTAGCGCAGCCGGTTAAAAAGCTAGTTTAATCTCAGTTCATCTGCAAAATCAATCGCGGTGTCGGTAGTCGGTACCAATAACAAGTACTCGAATACGTCATGACCTGGAAAAGTGCGCAGTTTAAAGCTAAAATCCAATATCCTGACCCCCGCCCTACGCAGTACGGCAGTACCGGGAACGCCGGTGATTCGATTATTGCATCGGATTAAAATCTAGTGCTTTCCCAGGTATAGGGCCTGATTACACACACCGAGACAGTTCCCTGACCAAAACAGACCGAGTGCTTGTAGATGTATTCAGGCCCATTATGATAGGGCTTGATTACAATCTACATCTACCGAGAAGAGTGGCGAGACAGGGCTCTCGGCCAGTCAATTTGCCTTTTTTTGTATGAAATAAGCGGGCAAACGAACAAACGGGTCACCCGATGGAAAGCAACTATCGTCGCCCATGGACATGAAGAGCTGCAGGTGCGTTGCCTTTTAAGAGGGAATATGCTCTCTTGAAGGTTTGCAGGTCGTATAGGTTCGGAAATATAGCTGGTGACAGTTCGTTCCAGAGTCTGTATGCACTGTCTCGCCATTCTACTCGGTTGGTGTAAGCGAGGCCATAGTACGAGGCCTGCCCACGCCTGTACCGGGTATAAGTGTATGTTTAGTGTATACTCTACATACTCTACTATAAAGTATAATTTACACACAGCCAATGCCAATAAGACTGGCAGCCAGGATTGGCTTGGTATATGCCGCGTGTAAACAGTTTGGCCTGGCTTGAAAAACTGTTCATGCACGCGTCATATGCCAAGCCAATACTGGCTGCCAGCTGTGTAAATTATACTTTATACTCTAGTCCGAGGTGAGTCGTCGACAGTTCGAGACTAATAATTTCGTTCGAAAGTTTAGTTGGAGATTGTTGGAGAAGTTAGTCTGACGGCCACACTCAGAGTATTATGATTAAACTGCAATTTAATAAATAAATAAATAAAGGGTTTTACGGATGTATGAGGCTTGTGTCAAAATCTTCATTTTATTACAGTTAAGTACCTAATTAATATTAGTTTTGAATGCGGCAGTGAGAGTCTAAAATCTAAATTATTATGGCCAATCAACAGCGCTTTATATTGTTCCATCAAATAAATAAAAAAAAACTCTCGCCAGTCATGTCGGTCGTCCGTCCCACTGGGTAGAGTACAAGGAATAGAAGTGCTCTTGTGTACTGCGCACACACTTGGGCACTATAAAATTACTCCGGCGTAACTGCAGACCTGGTTCAATGAAACCGGCTACCGTCACCGAAACCGTTGTGGGAGTTATTATTATCAAATTCATATATATCAGCTACTAGAACTACATAATTTGATATCATGCAGGGACTTTGCGGATTCATAGGATGAAAACTGGACAACGTTATTGAAAAATAAAAAATAATAATTGAATGAAAAATATAAATTATGCCAAATTAGTAACTACACGCGTTTTACTAAATATATAATGAAGTTACAGTTATTAAATTCAATTCATATGGTTCCGAATAATTTTATTCGCGTTTCGGTATAGAGATGTTCAATATATGATTTGCTGCAGTATAATATAACTTGTGCAGGTAGAGAGTTTAACTGACTACTGTAGGTACTGTTTTGCAGTGTTGTGTAGGTATACCGTATAGGTACAGTCTTGAGTTTTCCTCTTTTAATCAATACGTAGTTCAATAAAGTAAACTCTACTCTAGTCTCTATATTAATTGTTTTAGTGTGGTCACATGATCGGAGACTAAAATAGTTGGAAGCTTAAATCACTCTCCTCTGTTGGCAAAATAGGAATCCCTTTTTTTTACAGAGGTCTTTAATTGATTGATTATTCTGTATTATAAAAGTTGACCAATCGTGTTATGCTATGGGTAATTCAAAGACAAAGACATGACGAATACTGACAATGAACTTTAATTTCTTAGCTATGAAAAATTGCTGAGAAAAATCAATATCGCTACAGCCAAATTATCAAGGCGTCGCCTTAATTCGTTAGCGTACAGGCAATAATATATTAGGTATAGATCGATACTGTGTGCACAAACGTTATGTTTTCTTTCCTTCTGCATACAGTAGGAAAATCATTGTATTACATTTTGTATTACAGTTTGTCTACTTTATTATGTAAGCTCGCTTTCTTTCCCATTTTAAATAGAGCGTATTTTAGAGGAATAGTCATGATTACAGTTGTAAATAAGTTATTGATGAGTATGACCCCATTCTGCGCTTGATAATTTGATTTTTGATTGCTAATTTGATTGGTACAAGTTTCGTACCATAATATTTAATATACTATACAGTAGAGTGTAGACCAAAGGTTCTCAAACCTTTTTCAGGCGGAACCCTTTTAAGAAGTGAAATTTTTGACGGACCGCCCTCCCCCCAAAATAATGTTTTGTCTTTGAATTAATTGTCTCCATCGGACGTGTGACGTGTCTGATGAGTGATGACATTTCTGAAAACAATTTGTGTATCGCTCGTGGAGTTCATACAAGGCCTTTTGACAATAGCTGCAGTAGACCATGTTCTCACTAGACCGGCCAAATCTCATGACTGGATCGAGACTTTAGATAACTTGAAGTTATAGCAAAACTATGCGAATGTAAAAAACATATCGTACGCGCGTGGATTTACTTGTTTCTATTGATTGAGTCTGATTTCAAGGTCAGGGTCGACTGTTCTACTGTATGATACTATTATACTGTGATTGAACGTTAACGTTACCGACCAAGTAAATTACCAGATAGATCTAGTGTAGCCCGTCGAATGTATGAGGGCGGGGATCAGCGGAACTGGTTCATTAGTGCCTCATTAGATGAGATACTTGATGCTTTAATATAGGTCAGTGCATAGAACACTAAACAAAATCAGTGTACTTCACATATTGGTAGAAATGTTTGATAATACCTATGTACGTTTGAAAGTCCCAAGCATTTAACTCGTTGTATTGTCGTATGGTTAAAAACTGTATGTAAATGACTATATCGCCTGTTTATTTTATTAAATAGCAATATGAATACTTTGCCTACGTATTACTATGAATAAAAATTCTGTAGAGTTTCTATACTTGCAGTTTTGCTTGTAGATTTTACTTGCAAAGTCAAATTACAAGAAATAACTTAGATATGTTTTGAATTTTAAGATAAGTAAGGACTTAGGGCTTCTAGACACAGTGAGGAGTTAAATGCTTCACTCTAAAATAACAATCTTACAACACACATGTTAGCGGATGTCAATGGACAAGCTACATAGTATTATAATTATTTTATATAAATCTGTATATTATGTTAGTCACTATATATAAGTTTAATTAGTGATTATTATATTTTGAATAGTAATAAGTAAGGTAATTGATTTTGACAAATAGTTAGTTATAAATGGACAGGAGGATAATTTACTTCCGTTATAACTTCCTCTTCTCATATTTAAGTAAATAATTATATTTAATATGAGAAGTACATTAATTAATATTTAGAATTATATACCCACTTATTCTTAGCCATTCTTAATTTTTAATGATTTTACTATATTTGAATTGTCAACGGAAGTTAGTTTCTTTTGTGTAAAATGGTATAAAAGCCAGCCATATTGCATTGATGGGGGCATTCTGTAAATAACTTTGAAACGTGTAAGGTGAAACTCTGCTCGAATAAATACCGCTCAATGTATAATTGACTTTTACTACTCCTTAATACTTCAGAAGTGGGATCATTTCAAAAATGTCTGGTCCTTATGCTGCGGGACTTGGCAAAAGGAGAAGAACGCCCAGACTTGTAATTACTCTCGACGATTGACGGCGAAGAAAGTGTTTTTTTTTTTTTCTTTTCGAACATAAACAACAGTGATTGTGATAGTGAACCAGTGACAAAACGACGCAGAATTACTCAAGCTGATGCAAAAGTGATACCAAAGTTTGAACAAGAAGACGACGCTTGTAATGTAAGCTATAACATGGCTGCATAAAATCGACCAGCAGGAGGTTTACGGATGGAACAGTATAACCGATTGACAATTCATCGTGCAACTGCGGTTACGTGGGTCCGCTACGCAAATACTGCCTTGAAGCTTGTCAACGCCTCGGTCATACGACGGTTAACTGCTGGTTCGCGAATACAGCAGGAACAACTCGGCAACCGCAGAATTCAACAAGTAAGTAAGACTTTTTATACTTCAAGTAATATTATCTTAGTAAATAATATTTACAAAAAATTGTGTGGGTAGGAGCCAATGAACAAGAATAATGGAAATGAAATCTAAAAGTTTTACCTTCTAATACTATATTAAAGGGTTTTGGAGATAAAATAGATCAAGCCATATTATAGAGACTGTAAAACAACTACCAAGCGAGATAGACTTAATTATTGGACAATAAATGATCAACCAGCCTGGTATTAGTTACTACAGCTAATTCTGCCACTTTTACTGAGGCTTTAATTTGTTTGACAGTTACAAATAGCTGACAAATATAAGTGATAGGTCCATGTGATAGATATTTAAAATATAATGTTTTGCTGAAGCGTGATACAATTTTACCTACAAATAGTTGCTGTAATATTGATGTATTTGTAGATATCGATCCCAATGGGAAAAATTCAATGGAACAAATCCAGTTTGTGAGCTATATAATTCCTGAATTTGTTATATAATTCCTGGAGGAGCTGTCAGTGTGGAGGGTCATTTAAAGGATAAACATTCGTGAAATTGAAATAACTTGGCCTGCACATACGTTAATTGCCCGGGCTGAAATTATTAATATTATAGACTCGAATACCTCTACTGAAAATATGGCTTTATCGATTGTATCACAAATGGCATTGAAATAGAATGTGGTACAAAAGGTCTTACAATTTTACTGAAATGGTTCCAATATTCTATTCCAATATTATGCCTAATAACTAATAAGTGGCGTGCAAAATAATTTTTAACAATTGTAGGTACCTATAGCATTAACATCAAAATAATTATTATAAAAGTTCTAAGATAAATAATTACTCATTACATTAAACATAACTTTAATTTAATCCAATAAATTATTGAGAATTAATTAAATATAAAAGTCATAGGCATTAAACACGAAATAAATTAAAAAATAAACAAACAATGTCAAATTGAGAATTAAAAAATAGCCTATTGACTATTCCCTACCTTTGCATATTATGGTAAAG
Source organism: Polyommatus icarus (assembly GCA_937595015.1). NCBI lineage: Eukaryota > Metazoa > Arthropoda > Insecta > Lepidoptera > Lycaenidae > Polyommatus > Polyommatus icarus. Next base: position 18,079,409 of record OW569327.1, on the reverse strand, counting down.
TACACCGCCAGGTCAGTGCCAAAAAAATAATTTAAAATAAATGTCATCATCAGTTAAGTCACATGTGTCACTGTCATACAAAGTTTGTAAACAAAATATCTTTGTAAGCATAGGTAAATTAAGCACTTGTTAACGTCAAACACAATAATTTACAATTTATTATAAAGCATAATATTCTGATTAGAATAATAATAATAATAGAAAATATGAAATTATGTTGAAGAACAATAATTCGTTTTGTGACAATTCATTTGCTCCAGATTTGCTCGACAGCAAGGTACATTGCCTTTTGTTTCAATTACTACCCACCTATAGAATATTCTTGCTAACAATAATGTTACCGTGTTGTCCTAAGCTTTGTTTATTATTTCAGCATCCAGATTACAAACTTTACATGAGGATATTATTATGTCATTCCTTTTAAATATTGTTTGTTGTGAGTTGTGACATTACACTTGGTGCATAAAATACATTGAATCGGGAATTAGAGGGTTTAGGTAAGGTAGATATTGCTGAAAGTTAAGATAAAAAAAAAATGATGATATTAGTTTATTCACTAGGAATACAAAAGATTTAGGGTATACAGATTTATTATAAATGAAAATATAATGCAATAGTTGATGAAAAGGTTAACGATCTTTCGGAAGCTGGTATCATTTGTCAATTGTCACTGTATATCTGAATATGCTAGTCCGGTGATTTTAGATAAAAAGAAGGGTGGAGATTACAGGCTGTGCATTGATTACCGAAATTTAAATTAAGACACTCAAAGATCCGTACCCTTTGCCTCATATTGAGGACCAAGTATCAAAATTGTGTGGCTGTGATCTCCAGGTTAATACGGATGCTAGTAAACTAGGTTTAAGGGGTATAATAATCCTTCGATCAGAGGTCCTAGGAATTCCCATTGTATTGAGAGATGAGAACGATTTGCTGTACCCAAATTGGCGAAATATAACTTAATGCAGCTAAAATATGTTATTATGACCCCCAGCTGACATGAATGACACCCTGGCTTTGACAACAGTTTTGGTTTCCTAAAATGACCCGATATAATAAGGAAATTCATCAATTTTTGCCTTCAATATGTTTTCGGTAAGGGTAATTATGGAAAATCTGAAGGAGAAAAATTTACATCTTATAGAAAAGTACCTGTATCTATGCACACCCTTCTTGCCGATAACTTAGGATCATTTGTTAAGACTAGGAATGGCACAATTTGTTTTTGCTAAGCCCGAAAAAAAAAACTCTAGTTCCATAAAAACCATAAAATACTTAAAAGATATTACTTTCCAGTTTACAAACCCAGTCAGCATAATAGCATAGAGGCAAAGCATTTCCTAGCCGATACCTTAACTAATTTACAGAAGACATGCAATTAAAACATGTCCTTAATGCTATAGCTGGTCCCAGATCAAATGGCCCAGTGGAAAAATAAATGGTACCAATATTGATGGACTGAACACTGCCTGAAAATGAAACTGTTTTTGATGATAAATGAATGGATATAGTATGGGGTAAAAAATAATACACCTAATTCTACTACTTCCTTCCTTTCATTTAAACTTATGTTTAGCCATGATAACTGTAAATTACCAGCTATTCCATTCAGTGGTCCTAGTGACCGTACTTCACAACGACAGGCATTAACTGAAAGAGGGGCAACAGCAAAACTTCTAATTGATAGAAATTATGTAACTGTTACGAAAAATAGATTTGACAAAACTCACAAATGTAGGAAAAATTCAGTCGGTGATCTAGTGTTGTGGAAATGGCGAACCCCAATGCCAAAGAGACCAAAAAATTGAAAAATAAGAAGTTTTCAGCTGTAGTAGGGGTGAGGTATTAAGGCCTTATAAATCAGCAACTTCTGATACTGACAGTTCATCTAGCGATGCTGAGGTAGACACGGTGATCTAATTGATTGATTAGAAAGTTATTTTTAATATAATTTTTGTACAGTATAACTAAAAGATTAGGGATAATAATTTATACAGTATCATGTGTACAGAAACAAATTTTATTGATCGAATAGTATACTTATACAAATTTAATAACTATTTTATTGCTATCACACTTTAGCTTTTCCACTTCTATTATTCTTCACAATTGATAATATAAAAAAAAACTGGTCCCGAAGCTGCACCTAAAAGAAAAAATAAATAAATTATTAACATAATTCAAGTCTGTGTGACCTACTCACTAACAATATAACCACTCAATGTAATAATTCAAGACTTTTACCAGGCCTGTCTCACTTCCATACATCGCGGAATCGCCGAGATATTTACCTACTATTCTGGAAAACAACCTAATTTCAACGTTTAGCGTTCATAGTACAATAACGGTCCGCCGTCTCACTTCAATCTGCCAGGGCTGTCAAGCGAGCGGTGCAGCGGCGCGGCGGCGCGGCGGCGCGGCGGCGGCCGGGTACTATTACTTTTGTTTTGCGGATGTGTGCGCTGCGTATGCGACAAGTCGAGCGAGTGCCAGCCTATTGAGACTAGTCCGGTGACCGGACGCTTGCGTTTATCATACCTAAACTCGGGAGAGAGACTTCTGTACCGTAAGGTACTATTATGTATTCTGTGCTATTACTACTCTCTAATAAATATTATCTATAGGATGGCTGTGTGATCAAATCCTAAAATCAATAACAATATTATTATCTAAAGGGTGGCTGTGTGATCAAACCCTAAAATCAACGCAATAATATTATCTATAGGGTGGCTGTGTGATCAAACCCTAAAATCAACAATAATATTATCTATAGGGTGGCTGTGTGATCAAACCCTAAAAATCAACAATAATATTATTATCTATAGGGTGGCTGTGTGATCAAACCCTAAAATCAATAATAATATTATCTATAGGGTGGCTGTGTGATCAAACCCTAAAATCAACAATAATATTATCTATAGGGTGGCTGTGTGATCAAACCCTAAAATCAACAATAATATTATCTATAGGGTGGCTGTGTGATCAAACCCTAAAATCAACAATAATATTATTATCTATAGGGTGGCTGTGTGATCAAACCCTAAAATCAATAATAATATTATCTATAGGGTGGCTGTGTGATCAAACCCTAAAATCAACAATAATATTATCTATAGGGTGGCTGTGTGATCAAACCCTAAAATCAACAATAATATTATCTATAGGATGGCTGTGTGATCAAATCCTAAAATCAATGACTGGCGTCTATTTGACTGGCGTCTATGTGACTGGCGTCTATGTGACTGGTGTCTATGTGACTGGCGTCCATGTGACTGGCGTCTATGTGACTGGTGTCTATGTGACTGGCGTCCATGTGACTGGCGTCTATGTGACTGGCGTCTATGTGACTGGTGTCTATGTGACTGGCGTCCATGTGACTGGCGTCTATGTGACTGGTGTCTATGTGACTGGCGTCCATGTGACTGGCGTCCATGTGACTGGCGTCTATGTGAACCATGTTTATGTGACCGATGTCTATGTGACCGATGTCTATGTGACCGATGTCTATGTGACCGATGTCTATGTGACCGATGTCTATGTGACCGATGTCTATGTGACCGATGTCTATGTGACCGATGTCTATGTGACCGATGTCTATGTGACCGATGTCTATGTGACCTATGTCTATGTGACCGATGTCTATGTGACCGATGTCTATGTGACCGATGTCTGTGTGACCTTACAAATATTCTAAAATTGAGCTAAATTTAATTACTACAATACAACTATATAAGTCTGCGTTACAAAATAATATAAACAATACAACAAAAATCAAAATGCATAAATTCGCGTCTTGAGGGTCGAGCGCTTGGAGTCCCGCCACAAAGTGAATTTTAGCTACTTTGTGGTGAGAATTTCGACGCACCATCTACCGACGTTCGAGAAGGAGGAGTTCTGGCCGTCTACAGGAGATTCCGGGGACGACTTCCGAACACGTCGCGCCTCACGTCGTCGCAGACAATACGTGTTTAGTGCTAGTGTTAGTTTTTAGTATGTCTATGTTAGTCTATAAGGTATTTATAATATGGGCTAAGATGCCTGAGTTAAATAAATAAATAAATACAAATAAAATAAATTACATAAATGCATAATATAATGGCTTTAGAAATGCCATGTGTTGGCTATTGGAGATGAGATGTGAATTGTGATACTAGATTTCTCTGACATCAATGCATACCTATATTATTATTTTTTTTTTGTTTACAAAATACTGTTCCGATGTCTTCATCTGTTTCAGACCACTGGCAGTTCTAGCACTGGTACAGCACAGGGTAGCAAACCATGGGAACGTCGTGGGACACTCCTAATGCAGGATGGCCGAGTGTTAGCGGATGTCAATGGACAAGCTACATAGTATTATAATTATTTTATATAAATCTGTATATTATGTTAGTCACTATATATAAGTTTAATTAGTGATTATTATATTTTGAATAGTAATAAGTAAGGTAATTGATTTTGACAAATAGTTAGTTATAAATGGACAGGAGGATAATTTACTTCCGTTATAACTTCCTCTTCTCATATTTAAGTAAATAATTATATTTAATATGAGAAGTACATTAATTAATATTTAGAATTATATACCCACTTATTCTTAGCCATTCTTAATTTTTAATGATTTTACTATATTTGAATTGTCAACGGAAGTTAGTTTCTTTTGTGTAAAATGGTATAAAAGCCAGCCATATTGCATTGATGGGGGCATTCTGTAAATAACTTTGAAACGTGTAAGGTGAAACTCTGCTCGAATAAATACCGCTCAATGTATAATTGACTTTTACTACTCCTTAATACACATGACTGTAATGGACAAGAGAAGTTGCACATAATAGAAATATTTTTACCATAATAAACATTTAACATTAACTATTATGTGAGTGGTTTTCGTTTTTATGTGAACAACGTATTGTGGTAGTCACAATAGTCGAGCGACGAGCGTGTTCCTACTTTATTGTAGTATTGGCGCATAATACTTTCTATTTTACTTGAAGCATTGAACAGGGTCGGGCCCAAAACTACTTACTTAATGAAACGTGCTAACCTGAAGGTCATTATAGTGTTCTTAAAACGTTTTCAAAATATTAGTCATAGTGCCACTAAAGTTGTCAGTGAGTCACGAGTCGCGACTTCCGAAGCTATAAGTTTTTTAGTATGATTGTCGCCTAGACTAGAGTACTGCATAAGCTATCATAGGATGACCATTGACCACCATAAAATTGTTTTCGATTTCTTTCTACGAAAGTAAATATAGAAAAACCAAAATTACAAATTGATAAAGAAAAGCTTTTTCATCCTCAGCGCCTAAACAATTTATGAATGAGGTTCCAGTAGATTTGTTAAACTTGAGAAATCTACGGCCGCCCGTGGACGCTCGTGGCCGCTAATGGCATCTTGCGATATTTCTCAAGCGATACTATGTATTACAAAAATGAAGATAAAGTTTAAAATCATATGACACTGAAACTGCTCGCCTCGCCTCTGCCATTAGCCGCGTACTGACCAAGCGAGCCGCCTCGCTGCCTCGAGCCAAAAGTTGTCGATTTTTGGTCGATGCTCAAAGGCGCCTCGGACGTTTGCCGCGCACTAACACGTACTGCAGGGCAATCGCGATAAATTTATTCAACTGAAACGCAAGTGAAACTCGGACGTTGATCGACTTTTGGAACGATTCGGTATCGCGCTAACGTTTTGACAGTTAGTTGAGACTACTGTTGAGTTACTGAACCTCAGCCCGAGCGCAAACGCTGTCAAAACAAAAAGTTGATACAATGCAACTTCTACTCGCACGTTTCTGAAACGTTTCTTATTTTGGTGTGTTAAATTGACAAAAATCGATGGAAAAATATAACATAGGCTATAATTAAATTATAATTTAAGCTTATATTTTACTTTAAAGCTGTAAAATAACATGCAACGGACTATGTTTTGTTATTTGAGTTTGTTAAAAAGTGAATTGAATTTTGACATTACTTCTTTACGTAAATGTTTTCTGCGCCACATAAAACTTTTGTCACAAGTCACAATTCACACTGTGTCACTATTCAACACTTATATGGCGTTTGTAAAATATAGTAAAACAATATTAAGAATTCATCTACGTAAATTAAAAACTCCAAGTAATAATCATTCACATCATTGATCATAACTACCAAGTACCAAAACAACTTCACTCGTGTCATATTTATCCATATGTAAATAAACAATTTATCAATTGACCAATTAACGCATCGGAAAAAATTTGTTCATATTTAAGCCAATCAAAATTAAATCAGAAGGGCGCTGATTGGTACGCTGCATTGTCTGTCTAAAGGTCAAACGTTGCGCTTCGTTCGAGTTCCATCTAAGGTTGAGTTACGGTTGGAACGTTAGCACGATACTGAAATTTGCTCAGACGCAGCGGAACCGAACCGTAACTGAACCACAACCAAAGCAGATGTGAACCTGAATTGGAACGTTTAAAAATAACGCGATTGCCCTGCTGACCGACTGAGCAAATGCGCGCGAGGCTGCCGCGGCGAGGCGGCTCGCTTGGTCAGTGCGCGGCTATTCCGGTGTGAATTGAGCCTTAAGCGCATCACACACGGTGAAGATAATATAATATTTTATCTTAAGATGCCCAAATATAAAATATAGTATCTTAAGCTATCACACACGGCTAAGATACGATAATATTAAAAATATGTTCATTTCCTTACGAGTCTGCGTTGGTGCCACACGTATTCCTTGTTAGAGTTCTATATACAGGGTGATTAACTATGAGTGATAACTAATAACTGATACTGCCTTACTTCTTGATTTGTTAGACAGCTCCTCAGACGATGATTCTGATATAGAATGTGAAATGCAGATTGCAGTAGCACATTCCAAAAGGAGAAACATTTGGATAGAGCCTCACATAAAAAAGAGAAAAACCTGCGGCGAATTTAACCTTTAGGGTCTACACAGACGGACTGCATTTCAACTGCAATCCAACTGCAAATTACAGTTTGAATGCAGTTGACACGACTGCAATGCGACTGCAATGGAACTGCAAACCAAACACGCAGTCGGATTGCAGTTCAGTTGCAGTCGGCGTGCAGTCGTGTGAACTGTTTGGTTTGCAGTTCTATTGCAGTCGCATTGCAGTCGTGTCAACTGCATTCAAACTGGACTTGAACTGCAATTTACAGTTGGAATGCAGTTGAAATGCAGTCCGTCTGTGTAGACCCTTATCAATATCTGTCAACGAAGAAGTTTCAGGAGTATTTTAGGAATTCAAGTGAAACATTCATTTTGATTCATGAGCTTTTTAAGCAATAATAATAATAAAGCAATAAATTATAAGTCAATTTTATTTAAAATTATCCGAAATGTTACTTTTTCCCTCAAAATGTTACTTTTCGAATGAGAGTAGGTATGTAACTTTCTAACATACAGCACTGGCAACACTGCATCCACTAGTGCGTCCGATCACCGATGAACCCGCTGCTCGACACAAAAACACCCTGTACCTATTCATAAAGATATATTTCGCATCTTAAGATAACATATTAAGATACGAAATATATATTTCGTATCTTAAGATAAAATATTAAGGTACGAAATATATATTTCCATATCGCTCGGTATAAAATAGATACAAAATATAAAATATAAATTAACTTCGTAGTGTGTGATGGTTCATAGGATTTGTATGGAGAGCTATATTCTAAAATATGCTCTAAGATAATATATATTTTTAACCGACTTCCAAAAAACGAGGAGGTTATATGTTCGGCTGTGGATATTTTTTTTTTTTTTTTTTTTTTTTTTTTTTATTTTTTTTTTTTTGTATGTTCAACGATTACTCCGCCGTTTGTGAACCGATTTTCAAAATTTTTGCTTTGTTGTATTTGGTTTTACTCCAATTTGGTACCATGTTCACAAAGTGGTGACCTGATGATGGGATCCAGGAGTAATCGAGGGAACTCCTCGAAATTTATATGGAAATATATGGTGATTTTGGTTTTATGTGAAGTGTACTAAGAATATGCTACCAAAAAGTCAAATATTGGGTCAAGGTATACCATGGTTTCGAAGATGCTGAGAGAACTCCTGACTCCTTATAGATACACGTTTGGGAGTTTCGGCGTTGTTTTAAGAACAGAAAGCATATGCTACTATGCAACTCATATTCATCATCATAATCATCATCATCATCATCATCATCATCATCGTCTTCATCATTACCACGTCGTGTTAAGGTCACCAATGTCTCATGGCACAGAATAGATAATAGTACAAGGCATAGGTGTGGATATACTAATAATAATAATAATTTTATACTGTATAACAACACTTTGTTTAAATATACACGGCGGTCAGCACCGCGGAGGCGACGGTATCGCTTTACTTTATACTTTACTACTTTATATACAGATCGAATACTATACTAACTACTTTATAAAATTTTAATAGACAAAATATAGAATTAAAATAAAGTTATTTTAAAAAGAGCATTTAAACAAAACAAAGTCAATAAGTGTCTTTTTAATTAGTTATACTTATTAATCGATAGATGGCGCACTAAGTATCGATTTGAATGGATTTGAAATTGAATTGTCAAAACAGCTGTCAATAATTATGATAATAATATATTATATTACTAGCTGTCCCGGCAAACGTTGTTTTGCCATTTAAATAATTTTTGGTATGAAAAATAGATGTTGGCCGATTCTCAGACCAATATCCTCACAATATGCTCACATAATTTCATGAGAATCGGTCAAGCCGTTTCCGAGGAGTATGGCAACGAAAACTGTGACACGAGAATTTTATATATTAGATGAGTAGCTATGCTACATCCTATGCAAGTTTATACAATTTTTTATCTGATAGATCCTTGGATCGTGGAAAAACGAGACACAATAGCCTTTCTATTGTTATCGCAATCGCCGGTGACCGCTTGGGGTTTGAAGTATTAAAATTGTTAAATTACTTAGCACAATATGTTCACTTCACTGATAATATATTATTTTGTGAGTGTGAACTGTGTAATAAGATACGTAAAATATACGCGAAGGTTTACCTACTAGTGTAACTAAAAAGAGTGAAATTATTATTATTTTTAACAAAAAATTAAAACCGACTTCCAAGGTAAAAACAATATTAACATTAATATGAACTAAAAAGTATTAAATAATTTTTGCTATCTAAAAGTGCCTTTTTCCGAATTCGGCTAAACCTTGACTATTTCTGTACTCAATCTTCATAATTTTGAAGTCGGTGCCAGTTCCAAAAGTTTCAAATATTCTGTCAGAGGACTGAAGATTCAGCTATCTGGTACCGACTTCAAAATAATGAAGATTGAGTACAGAAATAGTCAAGGTTTAGCCGAATTCGGAAAAAGGCACTTTTAGATAGCAAAAATTATTTAATACTTTTTAGTTCATATTAATGTTAATATTGTTTTTACCTTGGAAGTCGGTTTTAATTTTTTGTTATATATTATCTTCACCGTCTGTGATGCGCTTAGCTGTTCGCAAATTGCACATCTGTCAGCAGCGTACGCGCCGAGCGCATCATCGCATAATACGCGCAATGCGGCGCATACTGCGCCGCATTGCATACATACGCATACATACATACAACGAATTTTAAAATGCGCGTTCGGCATGTACGTGCTGATAAATGTGCGATCACCTTTAGGGCGCATTTTCGTTAGTCGCTAACTCGTGCGGTATACAGCATACGGGGAGTCTATGACAATTGACAACTAATGGCGCATTTTTATTGGTCGTGGCATGCATTTTAGAAATCTCCCGCACCCCGCATGCGGGCCCTATCGACCAGTGAAAATGCGCCATTAGGCACCATTAAACCTTTAGCAATAAAGTGAGAATGTTCTGAAGCTGCAACCAGTTTGTCCTTGTTCCAGGGTGCCCACCAGCAACTTTACAGTAAACGACGTGCGGATGTGCGTCGGCTCGCGTCGCCTGCTCGACGTCATGGACGTCAACACGCAGAAGAACATCGAGATGACGATGAAGGTGCGTATAGTCCAGAGTTGTTTTACTTAGGAACTTCTATAAGACCCAAAAAAGGGTTGCCACACAAAACTTTCGCATTCGCGAATTCGCATCGCATCTCAAAATATCTGCGACAACGCAGATTCCGCAAATTCGCACGAATTCGCAGTTATGTGGTGGTGGTAGTCCTTACGTCGTTGGCAATTAATCGTCAGAGGCAAAAACAAAAAATGTCTGAAAGTAAAGTTTTCGTTTCGGAGGTAAAAAACTAAGGTAGTAGTTTTTCTGTCAAACTTAAAAAAAAAATTTAAAGTAGTCTTGTTTTCGGTTTTTAGAATTGCAACGTAGCTTCAGAATACAGTGGTTCTGTTCATGGAACTGATTCTCGTGGGCGGGAGATGCAATCAGGTGACTAGGGAAGATATACATACATTCTTGTTTTGTCTCTTTCTTCGAATGAAGAAAAATTTCATTGTATGTTGCGTCACATAAAATTTAGTTTTTTGAACACCTGTCTCCTACGAATAATATAATTTATTATTCGTAGCCTGGCCAGCTACTACGAAACCGTTTTGAGACTCAAGCAATCGGACAAGAATGCCGCGTCCTGCTCTAACAACGTCATTTCACGTTTGTTAGAGTAGGACACATCATTCTCGTACGATTGTTTGAGTCTCAAAAACGTTTCGTGGTACGGGCCCTGTCCCCTAAAGGTGAACGCAGATTTGGCCGCACCGCACGGACCGCAGTCGCCGCATTTCGAATTCTTCATATAAATAATGTAGAAGTTGCGAAGACTGCGGCGCGGGTAGGTATGCGAGCTTGCCTATAACTTCATATAAAGAATTCGAAATGCGGCGACTGCGGTGCGTGCGGTGCGGCCAAATCTGCGTTCACCTTTACTCAGCTAAGCCACGCTTATTTGAATACATTCAACATGTGTTGTTTTTTGACAATCCGTGATTAAAAATATACAGACGTATAATCTAGATTCTAGATAAGCATTTATCTATTTCACTTCTAGGATTGGCAGCGCTACTACGACGATCCGAACAAGGAGCGGCTCCTGAACGTGATATCTCTAGAGTTCTCCCACACGCGGCTCGAGAACTACGTGCAGGCGCCGCGCATCGTCCGCCAGATAGACTGGGTCGACACCGTCTGGCCGAGGCACTTGAAGGACCAACAGGTGAGTCTAAGGCTGCGTTTCCACCAGAGATGTGCTATGGAAAATATGTGTCGTGCGAGGATGTCTAGCTGTGCTGTGAAAATGTGTAGGTGTTTCCACCAAAGCTGTGCGATGAAAATGTGCCTATAATAACTGTAAAAATGCGCTGGTACAGTATGCGCAAACCTAGCAACACATCCATCTCAGAACAAATTTCGCGCAACACATCCTTCGCACACATCCCTCGCAACACATTTCTCGCACACATTCCTCGCTTGTTTCATATGCGCAAAATTCTAGCTCCGCTAAGCCGTTTCCAACAGAGCTGTGATGACGAGGCGAAGTAAATTAAGCGATTCTATTGATTCTTTACAAACACATCCCTCGCTAGTCGCTACGCATCCTCGCCCATCTCTGGTGGAAAAGCAGCCTTATGCTGTAGACTGATTATTATAGTAAGTCCCTTGAAAGTTGACAAAAGTATTACACAAGCTTGAGATTACTATAATTATACTCCGTAGGTTTCAAAAAGTTTAAGAGTTAAAGATTGGTTATATGTATAGTGGGGTTCCCAGAGCGTAAAAATCGTGCAAACCTCCGATTTTTGCAATAGTGGATGAAAATTGAAAAGAAAAAAAGGAATGTATAGCTGATAACATAAATAATAAAGTTTACCTATTGAAAAGTTGTGCTTTTGATTTTTAAATTATTCTCTTCCACTTCAAGTAAACTCATAAACTGTAAAATTTTGAAGATCATTTGCATATTTCTTTCTTTTAAATATATAATAAAATATATTATTATTTTTTTGATTTGTATCGTTGCTGATATTCCAAAAAAAGAAAATAAGTTGAAATAATATATAATTTAAAATTAATATTTTTGTATGTAGATGAGCATACCGCCAGGTAAATGGCGTCCCTATTTTTCTTTGGTTTTAAATAGGAAGTTCAAAATTATTTTTTAGGCTTAACAAAGCCTTCTATTTCTTAATGTGTATAACTTTTTAGCTCTTACTTTATTAAATATTCTGAAAATGTAGCACAAACTTTTCACGGATGTTTAGAAGAAAATCTGTATTTTATTTCTTTTGGTTAGGTTTTTACAGAATAAAACTGTTTTTTTTTCATTAATTATATTTGCTAAAACATACTTAAAGGAAAAAATAGAAATTAGGTTAAGTACTGATATTTTTTGTATTCAGGTAAGCATTTTCCAAACATAGGTCGCAGCATGCGTCTTTAGTATGTACGTGAGATTTGTAGCACCCAATTTTTTTTCTGGCCTTAAGTAGGAAGTTTAAATATATTTCAAAGACTATAAAAAGTCTTTCATTTGTCGATGCATTTAATGTTTTAGCTCTCACTTAAATAAATTCTCAACAAATATAGAAAAAAAAATTCGGTCTATTTTACACATTTTTGGAGATATTTAAACCTTTTTAAGTACTTAAAAGTTATAATTTCTCTAAAAATTAAATACGCACAATAAGTAAGTTTAACACACTTTTCGTTACAACCCCTAAATCCACCCAAACCCTTTTATTAACCGACTTCCAAAAAACGGTTATACGTTCGGCTGTGGGTTTTTTTTTTATTTTTTTTATTTTTTTTTTATTTTTGTATGTTCAACAATTACTCCGCCGTTTGTGAACCGATTTTCGAAATTTTTGCTTTGTTGTATTTGGTTTTACTCCAATTTAGTACCATGTTCACAAAAGTGGTGACCTGATGATGGGATCCAGGAGTAATCGAGGGAACTCCTCGAAATTTATATGGAAACATATGGTGATTTTGGTTTTATGTGAAGTGTACTAAGAATATGCTACCAAAAAGTCAAATATTGGGTCAAGGTATACCATGGTTTCGAAGATGCTGAGAGAACTCCTGACTCCTTATAGATACACGTTTGGGAGTTTCGGCGTTGTTTTAAGAACAGAAAGCATATGCTACTATGCAACTCATATTCATCATCATAATCATCATCATCATCATCATCATCATCATCATCATCGTCTTCATCATTACCACGTCGTGTTAAGGTCACCAATGTCTCATGGCACAGAATAGATAATAGTACAAGGCATAGGTGTGGATATACTAATAATAATAATAATTTTATACCGTATAACAACACTTTGTTTAAATATACACGGCGGTCAGCGCCGCGGAGGCGACGGTATCGCGGCGCCGCGCGGCGCGTGGCGGAAGAGAAGAATATACTTTACTACTTTATATACAGATCGAATACTTTACTAACTACTTTATAAAATTTTAATAGACAAAATATAGAATTAAAATAAAGTTATTTTAAAAAGAGCATTTAAACAAAACAAAGTCAATAAGTGTCTTTTTAATTAGTTATACTTATTAATCGATAGATGGCGCACTAAGTATCGATTTGAATGGATTTGAAATTGAATTCTTGATTACAAGAACAGCTGTCAATAATTATGATAATATTATATTATATTACTAGCTGTCCCGGCAAACGTTGTTTTGCCATATAAATAATTTTTGGTATGAAAAATAGATGTTGGCCGATTCTCAGACCAATATCCTCACAATATGCTCACATAATTTCATGAGAATCGGTCAAGCCGTTTCCGAGGAGTATGGAAACGAAAACTGTGACACGAGAATTTTATATATTAGATGAGTAGCTACGCTACATCCTATTCAAGTTTATACAATTTTTTATCTGATAGATCCTTCGATCGTGGAAAAACGAGACACAATAGCCTTTCTATTGTTACCGCAATCGCCGGTGACCGCTTGGGGTTTGAAGTATTAAAATTGTTAAATTACTTAGCACAATATGTTCACTTCACTGATAATATATTATTTTGTGAGTGTGAACTGTGACTCTTAACAAATTGTAATAAGATACGTAAAATATACGCGAAGGTTTACCTACTAGTGTAACTAAAAAGAGTGAAATTATTATTATTTTTAACAAAAAATTAAAACCGACTTCCAAGGTAAAAACAATATTAACATTAATATGAACTAAAAAGTATTAAATAATTTTTGCTATCTAATAGTGCCTTTTTCCGAATTCGGCTAAACCTCAACTATTTCTGTACTCAATCTTCATAATTTTGTAGTCGGTGCCAGTTCCAAAAGTTTCAAATATTCTGTCAGAGGACTGAAGATTCAGCTATCTGGTCACTTCAAAATAATGAAGATTGAGTACAGAAATAGTTGAGGTTTAGCCGAATTCGGAAAATGGCACTATTAGATAGCAAAAATTATTTAATACTTTTTAGTTCATATTAATGTTAATATTGTTTTTACCTTGGATGTCGGTTTTAATTTTTTGTTAATCTTGGTTACGACATAACGACGAGCGTTAATCTCTAAAAACTTTGCAAAAACCTTATAGTTGTATTTAGCTTAGCAAAGCAAACTTTCTTTTTTAAAAATAGTGTATTTGGTTAATTTTCAACGTAAACAATCAGATAAGAGTCATTAAATAACAGGAACAAGAAAAAAAATTTTTTTCTGGACTCAAAAACAAAAATCCATTCACTATTACAGTTTTCGGAGGTTAAAACCTCTGGCGACTGCACTAATAATGTTCGGCGAAACATCTGCCAAAGTTCATTGCATAATATTATGAAACAAACATTGAAATCAAACGAACTTTTGCACGAAATATTTTAACTTCAAAATTTTTTTGGTAATATTTTTACATACAAATATTCAAAATTATGAAAAAAATTTATCTTTTTTGGCTTTTGCCAAAAATCGATCTTCCGTCAGACCGTATATTTATAGTACTTTGAAAACCCCTGAAATTGACAAAGGATATCTTAACAAACATGGATTTTCTGTTATACCTCACAAGGTTGAAAATCGAACGCACAGATCTAGTTTGATTGTGTTTAGGACACTATATCGCCGCGCCGTTCCGACCGTTAAAACCGATTTGGGTCAACTTTTTATCGCGGTCGGTTTTCACTTGTTGTTTTTCTTGCACTACAATGCTAATAATGGATGGCTGAGCAGCTAACTAGCTTCCAGCAACCCTTATGTAACTGATGTAATGTCATACTGTTTTGTTTTCTGTGCGAATGTAAAGGGCCCTTTTCACTTAGCGCTTATGATAGATAAACATGATTGCCACAATGATTGCCAAGGACCGAGGTGTCATAACATGCTCAATCATGGGCGAATATAGACGAATATCTATCGAAATCGCTTGTTCATAGGGCACTGTGGAGTGTGGACTGGCCACAATCAAATTCAAATTTTGATTTTGTTTATCATCATCATTAGAAGATAAGCTCCTATGATCAAATAAAATATTAGATAAATAAAATAAAATATTGCTTAGCCGTATCTGACAGTAAATAACAATGTTGTGTCTCCATTTCAGACTGAATCCACAAATGCGTTAGACGACATGATGTACCCCAAGGTGCAGAAATATTGTCTGATGTCTGTCAAGGGTTGTTACACAGATTTTCACATTGACTTTGGCGGGACGTCTGTTTGGTACCATATTTTAAGAGGTAAATAAAATTTATACAGATGTGCTCAGTAATACTATCTTAATATTACAATGCTTACAAAGACAACTTAAAAACTCAAATAAATGTGACAACAATTAATTTTATATTTTTAAATTGCAGGGGCAAAAGTGTTTTGGTTGATACCACCCACTGAAAAGAATCTGCAGCTGTATGAAAAATGGGTGCTCTCTGGAAAGCAGTCTGATGTCTTCTTCGGAGATACAGTTGAAAAGTGCATCAGAGTTCATGTGAGTGTACTATTTGTTCATACCAAATTAAAAAGAGAAAAGAGTAATACAGCAAATATCGACTATTATTATAATAATAAAATAATAATAATATCTATGGACGCTTCACACCACGTCAATCTGGCCCCGTGCTAAGTAGCTGAAGGACTTGTGTTACGGGTACCAGACAACGGAAATATATTTAATACTTTTATACTATACATATATTTAAGATTTTTATTATAATATCATACACATATTTAATACACACCCATGACCCAGGAACATTGAAAAACTTTTTGTTCCGTCGGCGGGATTCGAACCCGCGACCCCCGGCTTGAGCTGTCACACACTCTACCCATTGAGCCACAGAGGTCGTCATCCAATCCATCCGTCGTACATTCGATGTAATAATATATTAGAATAAATAAAAAAACAAAAACATACCTACGGCTCGCCCTTGACAGATTATGGAGCATTTTCTAATTCATGCTCATGTGATGTCACAAGTATAAAACTTGCCTGAATATCGCCAGCGGATAAAAAGTTCTTGAACATCCATACTAATATTATAAATGCGAAAGTGTGTCTGTCTGTATGTCTGTTACCTCTTCACGGTCTAACCGCTGAATCACTGAAATTTGGGATGGAGATATTTTAGGTCCCGAGAAAGGACATCATATTATGATTGTTTTTATCCCGGAAAAATGTAGGGTTACCGCGCGATAAACGAATTTTGGCGCAACGGAGTCGCGGGCTTCATCTAGTTTATTACTAAAACTCCATGTTCATTTCCAGCTACAAGCCGGCCACACGTTCTTCATCCCGACTGGGTGGATCCACGCGGTGTACACGCCCAGCGACTCGCTCGTCTTCGGCGGCAATTTCCTGCATCAGTTCGGTATAGAGAAGCAGCTCAAGATCGCGCAGGTCGAGGATGTTACCAAAGTAAGTTGTATTATTGTAAAGTAATGCTACGCGCTCGTTAAATCATCTAATTCTGATATATTTTGTATATGAGATTTATATGCAAAACTGTATTTAAAACACAATCTATACATATTATAAAACAAAGTCGCATTTTTCCCTCATGTCCCTTTGTTCCCTTTAATCTTTAAAACTACGCAACGGATTTTGATGATTCTTTCAGTGTTAGATAGCCCATTTATCGAGGAATGCTATAGGCTATATTTTATCACGCTAAGACTAATAGGAGCGAAGAAATAGAGGAAAATGTGGAAAAAAAACGGAGAAAATTATTTGAAAGGCCTAACTTGAATGCGCTAATCTCAGGAACTACTGGTCCGATTTGAAAAATTCTTTCAGTGTCAGATAGCCCATTTATTGAGGAAGTCTATAGGCTATATTTTATCACGCTATAACACTAATAGGAGAATGTGGAAAAAACGGGGGAAATTATTTGAAAGGGCTTATCTCGCGAACTACTTGAGCATTTTTTATGTTATTTGGCACAGATAAGAAGTAAACCACGTGAAGGATCATAGGCTATCGATTTTAATCATTTTTTCAGTGGCTATATATTTTATACCCGTGCGACGCCGGGGCGGGTCGCTAGTATTATATAAAACTTACACTATTTGATAATGTTGTTACTAAATTAAATAAAAGTTGTTGGTTGTAAAGAATTTAAATAAAAGTTGTTTACAAATAAAATAGAACTGGGTGACATGCATTCTATAATTTTGACAACAAAGAAAAAACGCACGTGATTGCGTCGTTACGTCACATCACACATTACGCGCGCTGGCGCGTTACGATGCCTTATGTGAAATCATATTATACATTGACATTTGACTACTAACTTCGGCTTCAAATTATCGAATTTCTAAGTACCCTATTTTATTGTTCCTTTACAGGTACCACAGAAGTTCCGGTACCCGTTCTTCACGGAGATGCAGTGGTACGTGCTCGACCGGTACGTCAGCGCGCTGCTCGGCCAGTCCCACCTCAGCGTGGAGGCGCAGCCGCCGCCCACGCACACCCGACCCACAGAACACGTGCATCTTACACAGAACGAGCTGCATGGACTTAAGGTACGATTACTATGATACAGATTATGATATTTTATTATTTAAACGCTGTTACCTTAGTGGTATATCCAAAGGGTAAAAATGTAATATGGTCCCTATTAATAAATAACATTGTTGCTATCGGACTGTCCGTCTGTTCGTCACTGGGCTAGGTAGTAGAAGAATATATTGCATTTGTTGCTGTCGTAAATATAATGATAATAAAATTCAAAATAAATAATAAATACGAGTCAGATAAAAATAGACAGTATAAACAATTTTGACATTTGAATAATATAGCTAAACACGTGATCAATAAATTTCTGAGCGAAGGAAGTTGCGGGTAACATCTAGTAATGTTTTTTATTGCATCTATTATTCTAGTAATATTCTTATTATTATTTTAATTTCCAGGCGATCGTGGTATACCTGCACCAGCTGCCGCAGGCGCGCAAGTCGGTACCAGAGCTGCTGTCGGAGCCGATCGCGCTCGTCAAGGACGTACGCACGCTGGTCGAACAGCACCGACATGACAAACAGTCGCTAGCCGTCACCGGCGTACCGGTGCTTAAAGGTGAAAACTTTGAAAAGGGAAAAGTAATGCGAAAGTCTATCTGGCTATTACCTCTTTAGGCCCAAACCGTTCAATCGATTTTGCTAGCTATGGAGGTACTTTGAGTCTCGGCAAATTTTTATCCCGAAAAAAAGTACGGCTGCCGCGCGATAAACGAATTTTGGCGTAACGGAGTTGCGGAGTCATCTGGTTTTTTTCAAAGGTAGGTCGCTATAGCCCTGACGTCACTGCGACCCATGAGGATCTATTGTGACTCCTTCGCACTAGAGAATCCTGCCCAACCCAATACTGCTCATAAATTGAACGATATGGTTGGTGTTGGTTCATCTGGTAGTATTCTTTATAATCAATCAATAGTCTGGTTGTACAAGCTAGAACCAGACTTATGAAGTTGTATTAAAGAATATTTGCCTTTTATAATATTTTACATCAGAGATAGTAAATACTTCGTCTCTACCTCACAAAAATCTAATAGAAATGTTATGAAATTGTACGATTGCAGTTGTCCTCAATTTTATGTAACAAAATGCAACCTCATTTGATTTTTCCATTTTACAACGTCTGTAAAGATAAATTATGTTCAAATTTTTGTTTTTTTTGCAATAAGAAATCTGTTACTAACACTATGGGTAAAATTTTTCAGGTCCAGACGAAGTAGTGACAGGCGAAAGGCGGCACTCATCAGGTCGGGGGCGTGGCGGACGCGGTGGCGGCGCCGCTCGACCGCGACCCGAGCACGCACATGGGACGCCACGGCGTAGACGCACCAGGTACGCATGATGTTCTGTGCTGTTGCAAAAAATTTTTGCCAATAGCCTGTTGCAAAAAAACAAAAAAAATAATAAAATTTTATTTCCATAGATAACAGTTTACAGCAACCAACATTTCTGGCTCCCACGCTAGGCGAAGCCAGTTCTGTGCGGGAGTTTATATACACATTCACTGATGCACAAGGAATACATTGTTGCGTATTATATCATTACAACGTACCTAAGACATGAACTTAATCACTATTACAAATTTATACAGGACAAATTAATCTAGAGTTAAGTACGGGCAAGAACAAACACTACAATCTCAACTTTATTATTTAGATAATTGTCAGTAACAAGTAACAACGCCAGTGAAAAAATAAATTCCAGCCAAAAAAACGCCTGTTAAATGGAGTTTTAATTTTTCATTTACATTTTGATTAAAATTAATCGAAACGGGCTAAAATTGGACATTATTTACTACACAAAACAATAATAACAAACATAGGAGTTCAGATTGCGTACTCTGTCGGAGTAGTGGTTTGAGTGTAGGTAAAACATTGTAAAATAGTTAAGATGACATTGTGAATTTACTTTTCAGATGTAAGAAGTGCGAGGCGTGTCAGCGTACTGACTGCGGCGAGTGCGTGTTCTGTCACGACATGGTCAAGTTTGGCGGTCTGGGTCGCGCGAAGCAGACTTGTATCATGCGACAGTGCCTGCAGGTAGGAGATCTTCAGTACTATACAGTGCTCCCAAAGTGATAATGCGCATAGAAATTTTCGTCATTGTTCGGCAACGATCGTTTTTCCCGAGCGTCGAAAGAAAACCTTTTATTGCGCATGTCCAAATCATGTCATGCCATGGCAACGCCGCAACTTGTTGGTGGCGTTGCCATGGCCTGACATGATTTGGACATGCGCAGTATAAGGTTTTGGGGCCCATGCGCCAAAAATACAAACAATTAATATGATATTTACTTCTATTTCTTTCGCACAAGGTGCAAAATGCAAAAGCATTATTTGGGGCTCTTACGTTTCATAGATTCGGGTGTTTTCGTGATTATGACAATTTGCGAAGATTTGCATGCGCATTATTAATTTGGGAGTACTGTACAGGAGGCCTTCAACGAAACCGTTTTCAGACTCAAACTTCAAATTAGAATGCCGCGTCTTTAACAACGTCATTTCACGTTTGTTACAGTGGGATGCGGCATTTTAATTTGTTCGTTGAGTCCCTAAACGGTTTCGTGGTACGGCCCCTGTTTGGACTCATGCACATATTATTGCGTCACAGTGAAAGGGCAGGAAAGAGGGAGAAGAACATTAAAATATGTTAAGTAACATTCGAAATAATAGTTACGTGGTGTAATATACAGGCGACACATAATATAATAAATTCGTCAGGTGAAATCTTTAAATATCCTTTCGGATTTCGAAGATACGTATTTTGAAATTATTTTTCTCTAAATTTAGTTTGTTATTATTTTTAGCAATATTCCGCGAAATAAACTTCCACCTTTAAGTAAATGAGTGAGTGCACGCATAGGCATGCGTACAGCACCTCCCTCCTCCCACACTGCCTATGCGTACACTCGCATGCAAGAACTTGCAAACACCACCACCACACAAGCAATAATGTTGGCAAATCCGTGCAAGGCCCCTCACCACCATGCAGGTTGAAAACCTCGACGCGCGTTTCGCTCCAACACCGGAGCATCCTCAGGATGTGGACTCTACGAACAACGTCCGTCAAGTTCGTAGAGTCCACATCCTGAGGATGCTCCGGTGTTGGAGCGAAACGCGCGTCGAGGTTTTCAACCTGCATGGTGGTGAGGGGCCTTGCACGGATTTGCCAACATTATTGCTTGTGTGGTGGTGGTGTTTGCAAGTTCTTGCATGCGAGTGTACGCATAGGCAGTGTGGGAGGAGGGAGGTGCTGTACGCATGCCTATGCGTGCACTCACTCATTTACTTAAAGGTGGAAGTTTATTTCGCGGAATATTGCTAAAAATAATAACAAACTAAATTTTAAGCTATGGATTTCCGCAAAGTAACGCCTGATTCCATTAACTATTTTTCTCTAGATTTTATTGCCAGCAGTCACTACATATGTTATTATTATTCATGGAAGCACTAATTTTTCGGAACAAAAAAGTTCTGTGTGTTAATTCAGAGCTCTTAGCGCATTTTGATGGGCAAGGTCTAAAAAGTTGTACCATGCCTATTTCACGCATATAAACTTTCTCGTTTATAAGTAGACGAGATGACGCCCGTAACTCCGTTGCGCCAAAATTCGTTTATCGCGCGGGAACCGTACATTTTTCCGGGATGAAAAGTATCCCATGTCCTTTCCCGGGACTCAAAGGATCTTCATGCCAAATTTCAGCAAAATCGGTAAGTAGTTTGGGCGTGAAGAGGTAACAGACAGACAGACAGACACACTTTCGCATTTATAATATTAATATGGGTATGAATATCCCTGTAAGTAATTTTGTATGTATGTATTCCAGCCAATGCTACCTGTGACGGCGTCGTGTGCGGTCTGCCACCTCGACGGCTGGATGCAGACACCCGTCGCGCCCCAGGCTAAGGGTAACTCGGGTAAACATACACGCAACACCACTAACTACATTATATAATGAGTGCCAATATAATCACTTATAAGTGATTATATTGGCAATATGTGCATGATAGTAAGGCTCCCTTCACATTAAGTTGGCGGTAGTGCGGCAGCCGCGCGACTTTTATACTAAAGAGAGTATAGAAGTCGCGCTGATGCCGCACTACTCGCGACCTAATGTGAAGGCAGTCTTAAAGCGCTCTAGCACTTTTACTATCATGCGTATCATCGCCGCGCGCGTATCTGGGGCCGTATAGAATAGAATAGAATACGACGAAACCGTTTTGAGACTCGAACAAATGAATCGGAATGCCGCGTCCCACTTTAACAAACGTGAAATGACGTTGTTAGAGTAGGACGCAGCATATTGATTCGGTCATTTGAGTTTAAAAACGGTTTCGTTGTAGGGCTCCTGGTCCGTTGCATGCATCCTACCATTTCATAGATGTTTTTCCTGTCATGCAGCCAAGAAATTAAAGAACAAAATATTCTTGAATTTATTATTGTTTCTTTACATTTAAATATGTTTATTTACATAATCATTTTTGGAAATTTTGTGTCATTGAAATGTTTTTAAATGTTAACTAGTCGTTGGAGGCAAGCCAACAATTCAGACACTATTTTAACATTTTCATGGGTTCATTGTTCGTAATAATATTTTTCGTACATTCCTTCATTACATCGCTATTCGCTACATTCTTAATTTACATTACATTTTTTATATTTTAAGAATTAAATGTAATAAGCACAGTACAAAATACAATTAACATGACGTCACACTATTGCTGATAGTGTTTTTGGGAAGCGAGTTGATAATTCAACATGTTTTCTAACTTACTACGTTTTAAAATATTTTTTAAAGGAATGATTCGAGGAATAAGATATCAAAAGATAAGCGTGAAAAAATAATTCAAGTGCTTGTAGCGTTGAATTTCAATTCCCAATCACAACGCCCAATAAGGCTGGCAACGCACCTGCAGCTTTTCTAATGTTGCGAGTATGAATGTGCGACGGTAGTTGGTTTCCATCAGGTGACCCGTTTGCTTGTTTGCCCCCTTATGATTTTTACTAGATGACGCCCGCAACTCCGTTACGCCAAAACGCGTTATTCGCGCGGGAACCGTACATTTTTCCTAAAAGTATCCTACAACCTTTCCCGGGACTCAAAGTATCATCATGCCAAATTGTAGGAAAATCGGTTGAGCGGTTTGAGCGTGAAGAGGTAACAGACAGACAGACAGACATACTTTCGAATTTATAATATTAGTATGGGTTTAAAAAATACTTTATAATATTGTAGAATACTCTTAACTTTATGTTATGGCAAAGCAACGTTTGCCGGGACAGCTAGTAATATTGTAGAATAATATAAAGTACTTGTTTTTTTTTACGCATTCCCAGGTCGCAACGGGCCGTCGAACCTGCGCGAGTGTTCGGTGTGCTACAGCATCGTGCACCCGGCGTGCGTGGCGCCCGGCGGGACCGTCAACGAGGACCTGCCCAACTCCTGGGAGTGCTCCACGTGCACGCAGATGGGGCTCAACCATGATTATAAGGTGAGCAGTGTTTTGTAGAATTGTCGTATACCAGGGGTGGCCAACCGGTCGATAGTCCAGTCGATCGTGGCCAGGCGAAAAATATAAATAATTAGACCAGACTATCAGACCAAATAATCTAAATAATATGCTGTTTCATTTAAGATTTCGAGAAGTATGAACTTGGTAGATCGCACAAGATTTCAATAGTAAACAGTAGATCTTATGCGGCCTCCACACGATGGGCCATCATGGACAATCTAGAATGTGCCATTAATTGTGACAATGATCGCGGATCTATCCACACGATCGCTGCACCTCCATTTGTTAATTGTCATCGGTTTACATTGGACGTCGAAACAGCAGCTGCTACTTATTTAGTGTCTATAACCATTATAAAAATGTTTACTCTTTTAGAGTAAACATACTTATAATTATAAATAATAATATAATATTAATTAATAAAATATTTTTTTTTATTATTAATAATAATAAATGTATTATTATTAATTATATTATTTTATTAACAATAAATAAAATAAATAAATTATTATTTAAATTAAATAATAAAAATATAATAATTGTAAATAATAATATACCGTAAATAATTTGTTCGCATGTCAATTACAACACGCGTCCGCACCGTACCGTAAACAAATACGAACTGAGTGATCGGCGATCGTGTGGACACGCTTACAATCATGGCCGAACTTCCTTTGATGATTGTGCGAAAAACCGACACAACGGCGATTACGCACAATCGACGGCCATCATGGCCAATCGCAAACGATTATGCCCTCCACAATATCGTGATCGCCTGTGATTGTCCATGATGGCGCATCGTGTGGAGGCCGCATTAGGTCTAATAAAGTTGGGGCCACCCCTGTAGTATACGATCAGACAAAAGCTCTGTACGCATTTACCACTACAATAAATATGTAACGGTCAGACAGCTGATATACCAACTTGGGTATTTAATAGTATAGATAGATTTTGTTATATTTTTTTGACTGAGAAGTCACAGCCATTATCAGGTTCTTAACATTTGTGTAATATTACGAGATAATAACTAGTATGTTTTCCCCAGCCGCGTCACTTCCGCGCCCGCCAAAAGTCTTCAGATCTCAGACGCATGAGCACGAGTTCCGACGCGAGTCAGTTCAGCTTGCAGGTAATTTATACTATATTCTATAAACAAACACGCACACGTAAACACATTTGTACACACAGATGTAATTCCATTTTGGTTTCGTTTGACAGTTCGGGGTTGTTTCTCTCATAAAGTTAATATACCTAGCGGAATAGAGAAACAAAGGCCTGAGCAAGCGAGATGCCACTATCAGTAACACCGCGTGGTAAAAAGAGACGTGTGATACATGACAGCAGCACTCTTTTTTTGACGTCCAGTCGGCACGTGCCGCACGTTGTCAATATAATCTCATAGAATTCATGTTCAATCATGCTTGTGTAAGTGTATACGTACACATATTTTTCACACAGATGAAAACTAATTTTGGTTACGTTTGACAGCTCGAGATTGTTGCTCTATTCCGATAGGTATATTAACTTTATGGTTTCTTTATTCCGCTAGGTATATTAACTTTATGGTTACAATTTATGACGTTTGAGAAAGAACAAACAAAGTTTTTTCATGTTGAATATAGGAATAATCATACATTCGTTTTGCAGAATAAACTCCCGCCGCCGCCACCGCTCTCTATAAAGACTGAAGCTGGATCTGACAGTGAAAACAAAAATAACCTGTCGGGTCTCAAAAACGAAGATGGTAAATGTCTGCGTATTTTTTAGCTAGCAACTTAGGGAGATCGCACACGTCACACTTTTTGTGTGATCGAGTCTGCGGCTTACATACAGTCTGATGGCGCGGGCCATGCAGATTGACGTGTAAAAAGTGTGACGTTTGCGATCTCCCTTATTATTGATAGCGCGTAAAGGATAAACTATCCTTTATAGATATATAGGTCTATTAGAATCTGGTGGCAAAGTTTGATGGCAGATTTTCAAAAAATATCCTTGATCATTGGATAAATAGGATACTTGACCTACTTTTTATCTTCATGCTAATCGCTTCTTAATCCTTCGATCGGAGGTTCTAGGAATTCCCATTGTATTCTTTTGTTCTCGCGATCACCGGTGCTCGCGCGGGGCCTGAAGGATTGATCATTAAATTTCACAAAAAAACTGATATTTTAATATTTTACACAGTAGAAATCCATTAAAATGTTTATTGAAAAATATGCCTCATAAATGGCGCCGAAAACACTGTCCGCCATAGTGTGACGTCATACGTTTTGTATTTTAAACTCTCTTTATTGAACATTTTTTGTGTTAAATGTACGAGTCTAAAAGTGCCCAAAAATTATAAAAGAATTAAATAAGAAATTACAAATCATCTGTAATGTAGAAAACTTTTGGAGAAAAGTTTTGTCCATTTCATTTCCCGTCTACAATAAATTGAGATAATATATAAAACTGATGTTTTAAGTGAATTATTCAAGAATATATTATATTTTACAAATCTTTCTAATCTTATTCTTATTATTTATGTACAAATAAACTTACATATAACGAGCGCGATAAATAAAAGATATTAAATTACTATGAGGATGACGTCACATCCAAATCGGAAGTACCGCAAAAGCGTTTTCGTCAGTACAAATCCTATTTTCATAAAATCATATTTTCAAATCGACTTTATTTCTCAATCATAAGCTTTTATTTGATGATAAGGGTGAAATACGGTTTCCTAGGCCAAGTTCTACTAGAAATATGCATTTGTTCAATGAAATTGAATATAGGTCAAGTAGCCTATTTTTATATTTGCATGTTTCACACACATAATCAGCCGCTATTAGAAAAAAGGATCAAAATGTTTTATTCCAAGTACCCCCGTGTTGCTAGTCAATTTCTTTTCTTACTTTTTGGCATCAGATTCTGGGAGACCTATACATCAGGCGATAAGATTGTATGCCGCCACGCCACGTGGCATAAAAAAGCTAAGCTCACCTTTTGGATTTTTGTCATCTCATTCGTCAGATGGATGTGTTATGCTAGATATGTTTCGAAATATAAGTCAGTGCTCACGATAGCGCCATAATATAATAGTGTATTTCGGAACACACTCTTCATCTCGTGATTTAGCGGTACACTGCTTAAATAATGAAGGTGTACGTTTTACTTGCCGTTGTTGGACATGCGAAATTAAATATACTGTTTGGAGTCCGCTTGTTGTATTAGGAGCCAAATAATTAGACCATATTTAAATTGAACTGTATAATGTTTACATCAAAGAGCTTAGTGCCTTACATATTATGGCCTATTATAATAAACAATACAAATCAACTGGGCGAAAAACGTAATTATCTTTTATTTTAATATTTAGAACCAGTCCGAGATGAGCTAGTAAAAAGGTTCTAAACAACTCTGTTTGTTAACAGACATCAAAAGCGAGCTAGAAGACGGGGAGGGTATACCGGAGGGCGGCGAGGGGCGTGAGGGCGAATGGGAGCCGACGAACAAGAAGCGCCGCGTCAGCGACGAGGACGAGGCGCCTAAGAAACAGGCGTTGCGAGCGCACCTCGCGCTGCAGCTCACGCACCATTCCGCTAAGGTAACTTAAAGTAGCCAGTACACGATGGCCCACTGTGTAGGCCACGCCATTGCGCGCCACGCTTGGAAATCGTCCGCCATCATACTCCATTACCTTTTTTTTTTTGCGCAGGGGAAACCCTTTATCAATTGCGATTAAGACAATTTTTTTGACAGGGAGTCAAAAAAATTGTCTTAATCGCAATTGATAATGAAGTGACAGATGTTCCTAGTCTAAGCGTGTTTTTATGAGTTCGAAGTGATAATATGCTTCATATTCAGTTCACATCGAGTGTGCAAAATACGATAACGCCCTTAGGCTGTTTACACACGGCGCCGCAGCGGCAGCGGCACCGCCGCGGCGCCTCCGCGGTGGCGCGGGCGGTGCTCTCTGCGAACTCATAAAAAGTTAGAGATTAGTTACCACGAGGTTTTCCGATGAATCTGTTATAATCTGTGTCTTTATAAAAGGTCAATTTTATTCTTAAATATTCTTAATACAGTGCGAGCATTTTCATTTAGCGCCTAGACTAAAAGGTCAATGACCGCTACCGCCTCGTTTCGCCGAGTACATTATAGTAATATATTTTCAGAACCTGAAGAAGCCGCTATACCCGGTGCGTCCGGCGGGCACGATCGGTGGCAGCCCGGGTGGGCCGTGGCTGGACCGTGACGCAATGTTGAGCGTGTTCGCCAAGCTTACGCCGCACGACCTCGCTACGTGCGCGCTCGTGTGCAAGAGCTGGGCCGAGTTCTCGGTAAGATTGCATTATGAATTTTGTTTTTAACCGAGTTAAAAAAAAAGTAGGGTATCAATTCGACGCGTGTGTACGTAATATTTCCAGAACTGCTCAGTTTTCGTGTATGCTAGTCTAATTAATCAGCATCTGAACATGTTGAAAACAAAAACAAATGTGAATCCGCAATTTTGTGTGGAAGCTCTAAATGATTTCATATAACTTCTATCATAAATATATTTCCAGATGGACCCGTCCCTGTGGCGCAGCATGTCGTTCGTGCAGGTGCGCGTGTCGGCGGCGCAGCTAGCCGGCATCGCGCGCCGCCAGCCGCTCAGCCTCGGCCTCGAGTGGTGCCAGCTCGCAAGACGACAGCTGCTGTGGTAAGTGTACATGAGAACAGAGCGTAGGGTCGTTATTAGAGTTTTTGCTTGTACACATCACAGTGATTGACGATAATTGTTATTGGCAAATGGTCGTCGTCGATGTGACAGCACGGCGTACATCTCACGGCATGTACTTACGGAGCTGACCTAAGGGTCAATTCAGACCGCAACGCGACGCGAAGATGCATTTCTTTTGTACTGATCTGACAGACTTCAATTGCGTGAGGTGACATGCAAATCTGTCAATAGAAGAAATGTTGGGGGTCTGAATACCTAGGTCTCGAAACCAGCGGGCAGGGGGGGGCGGGAGCGACGCGGTGCGTGAAAATGTATAGATTTATATGGACCAGCCCCGAGAACCTTATAAGGCTTGTCCATATAAATCTTTATATTGTCACGCGCCGCGCCGCAACTGCGTCGCTTCCGCCCCTCTGCCCGCTAGTTTCGAGCCTAAAGTGAGTGGGGCAGGCAAAGGCCTTTCAAAATCATTTTGCAAAAAAACTGTTACAAAACATGCTTTTTTACTTATAGGTTGCTGTCACGGTTACCGGCTCTTCGATCCCTATCGCTCGCTGGGTCCCCGGCGGAGGCGGCGCTGGCTCTGCGCAACGTGACGTGCCCGCCGCTCACTGCCCTCGACCTGTCGTTCGCGCGGTGTCTCGACGACGTGAAGCTTCGCGGCATCCTCGCGCCGCCCGAGAACTCGCGGCCCGGCGGCGGCGCGCGCACCGGCACGGAGCCGTCGCGGCTCGCCAACCTGCAGGTGTTGCGGCTGCCCGGCACCGATATCACCGACGTCGCCATGCTGTATATAGTGCAGGTAAATATAGTTTTCTAGTTATGGTGCTCCCACACCGCAGTTAGAAAATGTTTAGTAACGTTAGTAAACATTTGTTAGCAAACATTTAATCACAAATGTTAAAAATGTTTTCATGTTAGAAAATGTTTAGTAAACGTAAGTTAACAAATTATAGCAAAACAAATTATAACAAAATAAAACATATTGTGTTACCTTTTGTTTGTAAACATTTAATTAAGGACGACGGGGTATGCGGTGAGCCAATACCAGATTTAAATGTTATAAAATGTTAGTAAATATTAGTAAACATTTTCTACAGTGTAGGAGCACTTATAATATGTAACAGTTCCTAACAACATGTAACAATTGACAACATTTATTAGAAAATGTTAGCAAACATTTTCTAATGGCGGTGTGGGAGCACCATTACCTTGACACTTGTCACTAGCACACAAACGGCAGCACGTGTGCCCGAAGATGGCGCGTTAAATTCTTATCTGTACTATCAGAGAAGTTGATTCCTAAGCACATGGCGAACCTAAGTCATTTGGTCGTGTTAAGTCAAACCCATCCGACCGATCACAGCTAACATTGAATTAACATAAGCCGACCAAATGACGTAGGTCCGCCAACTGCATAGGAATTAATTTCCTCGATGGTACCAGAATGGTACAAATAATGTAATAACTTTACCACCAAACCATATATTTTATGGTTGTATAAAACATGGTAATAGCTGTTACATTTTCTATCTATCGAGGTGTTTAGTCTGATTTGATATTCGTTTCACAAGTATACATTTTGGAAAATATACTTCTGGCTGTTTTGCAAGAAATTAATCATATTATAATCTAAAGAACAAGGACCCATACTTTCTAGTTATGTAAATAATTCGATGAAAGAACTTGAGATATTTACAAAAACTTCGATTTGATTTTGTCGATAGTTTTATGCTCGCTCCACACTCGGGAGAATTTCGGGAGAATATGAGAAATGAGAATCTTTTGTAGATTCTCACGAATATCTCGCGAGAGTGTGGAGCGGGCATTACTTGTTATGCGTAATTTACTCTATTGAGTAAAAATACAATTTTATACAACAATATATTTATTTACAACACGAATTATTATAATTAAACAAAAAATTTATTTATAATAGAAAAAAAACATATACAATTTTAATTCCCTTCAACTGTGGCGGCCATATTGCACAAATATATAATTAATCAACAAGACAAGGGTTTCAAACCTCGTCGTAATCGTCGTAAGTGTGTTTTACTGGAATGAAAAGTGACTGTAGGCTATTATCTTTATTTATTTATTTTATTTAACAATTTGTTGCACATAGTTTTACATGAAAATATACAAAAAGAAAGACGACACAACAGGTACTGCTTATCTCTAATCTTTGTTATTAATTTATGTACACTTCGTGCAAGTTACAGCGGGAAAGATATAGTTTACTGTGGTTAAAATAAAAGTCGTAATTGGTAATCGAAAGCGATGAAAAGTGTCAAAAGTTAAAGGGTTATGAATATGTACTACGGTAAAAAATACTTAGAATATGTTACAACAAAACCGTGGTATCTTTTTCGAGTGTTGCAACGACAATGACACACGCACACATTGTCTAAAGATAATGCCTGATGCCTTTAGATTGGAAACTTTGTAAAAAAAAGTGACACACACATCATATTTAATAATTATTATATAATTATGTACATGCAAATCACAAACAGTAATAACAAATATAAAAATTGCAAGTGACAACATTTTAAGGCAGTCTCAGAACGGTAAAGGCATTACCTATATCTAAACTAACATAAATTACACAATCATTCTAACCTTCCAATCTTTTTTCATACACCAATCACAATATGCGAATGTGAGTTTCTTACGCCGGTTCTTCACTCCGGGTTAGTTCCCGAAATTGCGTGAGTTTCTTACGCCGGTTCTTCTCGCCGGGATTTTTAATAGTGGTTTATGGATATTTGGTAAGAAAGGTTTTATGATGATGTATGATAAGCCTTAAAACAATCCTCTATACACAATGGCACGCGGCAGGATTCGCAACAGTATGAGGTTTTTTGATTTTTTTTGCCATTTCTTAGGCAAACAAAGCAACGCTTCCTGAATTGCCGGTTGCGTGCTAAGGTGCTCTCTGTTGGTTCCAATGAGATAGGCCAATGTGTAGAAAGGTTAAATCTATTAGGTTGATGGTGCGTAGATCTACTGCTAGACACTGTATATTTACGGCTTTGCGGACAATGTGATAGATGATTTAAAAGGATGTGATCTACAAGCTCAAGGCGGAAAGCTAAATCATCAAAGTTTTTTTGAGTAGATGACTGTAGAAGAATGCGCGAGTTGAGGATGGATACACTGAGAAAGCGTTTAAAAACTTTCATGCACCATTTTTTGTGACGTTTCCTATCTAATAAATAAGGCTCCAACATCTGATCTTTCACGTCTACACCCCCCTTGAATTTATTATAGTCTAGCACCACTTGTGGTTCAAAGGGTACTTTCCGAGATGATGGTTTAGAAGATATTGTAGGCAGGGCTGTAGATGAACCATGACAAGTGGAAATCATGGTCATTCGTTTCTTGTCTTGCCATGACAAAACAGTGACATCGCCAGAATGTCTGGCGATGTACTCTCCCCTTTTAAGAGGAGCCTTAGTTATCAAAATGGGAACATTGCGATTTTGGGAGGATCCCAAAGTACCAACGAAGTCGGTACCATTGAGTTTCAGAAATCTAGCTAATAGGGGTGAATTGTACCAATTGTCCATAAACAATCTATACCCTTTGTTTAGTAGAGGATCAATGAGCTCTTTCACAACGGCTGTGCTTTCAAGCACTCCGGGCGAACGCTCCAGATCTGTTGCGGTTTGTTTAAAGGTGTGAACAATGAACGACCACAGGTAACCGGTGGTGCTCTCACAAAGCTCGAATGCTTTGATCTCAAACTTAGAAGCTTTAGCCCGGTTATACTGATTGAAATTAGATCTGCCTTTCCAAAGTGTAGGGCTTTCAGCTATAGAAATGTCTTTACTTAAAATGTAATTTGATTGAAAAGCGCAATTTAAATGTGTTAATATTGGTCTCAATCGGTGTAATCGGTCAAAGCTTCTGGCGCCAGTAGTGATGAGCAAAGCAAGACCAAGACCAAGACTCGACCAGTCTTGGTCTTGGTCTTGTTCTTGCTTGTGCAGTCTTGGTCTTGGTCTTGCTCAAATCTATCTGGTCTTGGTCTTGGTCTTGGTCTTGCACGCCTAGTCTTGGTCTTGGTCTTGCAAAAAACAAGACTCTTGCAAACATTTTCAAAACTTTTTGTAAACGTTTTAATTTTCTCGAAAAAACATTTTCAAACCTAAATTATTAGACTAGCTACATGATCTTATCTTAACTTGATATGAGAATGGTTCTAGAATTGAAAATACTAATGAAAGGTCAAGAGACAACTCAGCATAGGCTGATCTTTTAGAGGCAATAATGTCCTTAAGAAAAATTAAATTTTTTAAAAATAAGAACTTTTTTATTTTTAAGGTTCCGTAGCCAAAAGGCAAAAAAACGGAACCCTTATAGATTCATCATGTCTGTCTGTCTGTCTGTCCGTCCGTATGTCACTATCTGTGTACAAAATTTCATTATAATCGGTTCGGTAGTTTTGGCGTAAAAGCGAGACAGACAGACAGAGATACTTTCGCATTTATAATATTAGAATAGATATTCCCAAATTTTTAGTTTAAATGCATTGTTACATAATCAAAATGGTAAAAACGGGACCCAATTACTTACACATCACTGCCTGTTCGTCTGCCTGTTTCCAGGCTGTATCTTGGAACTTGAAATTAATGTTTTAAGTAGATATTATATTGTTATAATTATATTTTTATCTCATGAATATTATAGTCACTGCGACTAAGTAAATTTTTTAGCAAGAGTCTCGCATGGAGCAAGACTCTTGCATAGTCGGTCTTGGTCTTGGTCTTGTTCTTGCACACCTAGTCTTGGTCTTGGTCTTGCTAGTCTTAGGGTAGTCTTGGTCTTGGTCTTGGTCTTGCAATTTTTGCAAGACCAAGACCAAGACTGCAAGACCAAGACTAATTTTGCTCATCACTAGGCGCCAGTGTTGGAGGGATTTCGGTTATCAACAACGGGGTCGGAATCTTCAAAATGTAATGCTCTACTTAACATTTCATACCTTCTTCGTGTAAAGATGCGTCTGAAAACTTCCGTTTTCAGGAGAGGATCGACAGAAAAACAACTAGTAATAGTTGGCATTTTGACGATCCCCAACATCATCCAGAACGAAAAGAGGCATAAAATTTCGTGCATATTAGTGGGGAACCATTCAGCCTGGAATGCCGCAGAAGAAATTTTCGAAGCAGCAAGGTTCGTTTCGGCCACTATAAAACCTAGGACGTCCTCGCTCCAATAGGAACGAAAAGCGTCATAGGCCGAATCGAAAACCCGAACCGAACCAGTACGCTCAGGCTGAAAATTTTGTTCTCGACCTTGAAAGGTCTCCATAGGATGCCATTCAAAGTCAAGGTTCCGGCGTTCCAGGCTATAGAGAGCATCAGCTCCATCACTGGCATCTAAAAATTTAAACTGATTATCGCTCTCACTAGCAACCCTTCCCCGTTCAGTACTATCACCTTGCAATCTCCTCTGACGTCTCCTCAATACACCCGTCGTCAAACTTAACAATTCAGGAGGAACGCCGTCATCGTGGAGCCATATTTCACGAAGTGGTTGTCCCAACTTCCACTGACGTCCTCTACTGTCCCGGTTCGGAACCCCACCCCCACGTGCACTCTGTCCTCGCACACCCCTGACTCCTCTTTGGTCACCCCTCCTCTCACTCGTTCCTCTTCTACGATTCCGTTCATCTCTTTCACGCTCTCCAGTTGACGCATACAATAGGTGGGTATCCGGGGCTAAAAATTCGTCGCCCGTCGTCCGTTTGTCCAGCGGCACACCGAACTCGTCTAACGTCCGCAAAACCACGCCATCTGCAGGCACTGTGGCACTGTGAAAACAAAAATATATTTTTTAGAATTGATTTGTACACAGGCATAAATTATTCGTGAACAACGCGGCAACGTACACAGAACACTTACGATTTTGACGAATGCGACAATGGCGATCGTGACCTCTCGCGGGACACTGCTCGTGAATGCGTCATTGGGTCGTCCTGAACAAAAAAATAATAAATAATAAAAATTCTATAACCATAGAGCCTAGAGGTATTAACACCTCTATCGCGGGAATTGCAGACACAATATTAGATTTTTCTCACCTCCGGGTGGAAAAGTCAACTTTCTTCCCGCTGCGCTTACCGATGTTGCCGTTTTCCGCCTCCGTCGATGAGAAAAATAGTATACGCACCATGGGCAGTAAATAAGAAAGCCTCAGATCACATGTTTGCTGACCTCGGCTTCGCTTCGGCCAATAAATAGGAAAATAAGAAATGTGATCAGAGACATTTCTTATTTTCCTGCCCTTGGTGCGTAATGCATAATTCAATTGTTATGCGACGGCCGGGTGGCGAGGATTGATGGGTTAAACAATAAAGAGAAACGTCCATGCATGCATATACGGGTATAAATATAAACAAAAAGAAAAAATGGGCTACTAACCTCGTCTTCCAGGTCAGCTTCACTCAGATCTGATCCATCGTATTCATCCTCTTCATCAATAATCTCGATCTCATCTCCATATAAGAGCTCGAGGAGATCTGTAGGTGGATTCTGATCGGCGCGCCAGATTGACATGCTAAAATATAACAAAACAAGAAAGAAAAATCAATAAACGTAAAAATAAATATCAAAATAATATCGTAGAAGGGGGATTCTATCGCCACGGGTGGGACACTTGTACCTTAATTTCAGTTTGTGTGACTAATTTATGCGAATTGTATCAATGATATCAAATTGGTTTATATAAAGAATAACAGAATATTTTATATACTTTTATAATTATATTGGAGGCGGGGGGGGATAACACCGTGTAAAATGAAATCAAAATGACAGTAAATGTTTGCCACGGGTGGGACAAAAAATGGACATACTTGTTATACATGAATCATATTATTCAACAAAACTCTGCTTTCTTATTAAACTTTTTAATGCAAACTACAATATTTATTTGAAACAATAAACCGAACGTAACATTTCAATAAAAAACAATGCCCTATTATTAAAACTTATTTTACAAAAATTAAATAAAGAGTGTCACGGGTGGGACTAATAATGTCACCGGTGGGACACGTACGACTTATTAGGCAAAATACGCTCCTTATAAGTTTTTTTAGGGTTCCGTGCCCAAAGGTTAAAAACGGGACCCTATTACTAAGACTTCGATGTCTGTCTGTCCCTCTGTCTGTCCGTTTGTCTGTCTGCCCGTCTGTCTGTCACCAAGCTGTTTCTCAAGAACGGCTATAGCTAGACTTCTGAAATTTTCACAGATTGTGTATATCTGTTGCCGCTATAACAACAAATACTAAAAACAAAATAAATTAAATATTTAAGGGGGGCTTCCATACAACAAACATATTTTTTTGCAATTTTTTGCTCAATATCAATAATGGCAATAGGTAGGCACTTGAAATGTTGATAAAATACTTAGTCGTATTTATACTTTGATAATTAATAATAAAATTGAAACAATTTTTCGCATATTTACGTATAAAGTTCGATACAAGTCTATGTTTGCGAGTATATAAAAAAATTAAAAAATCAAAATATGCTAATAAGTATTATATTACCGTGATATTCGAAGTATTTTGTGTCGAAATATACCTAATAATTTATAGCATAAAAACAACTTGAAAAAAATTCGTTCCAAAATTTCAAGGTTTACTTTCTCATAGAATCCCCCAGAAGTAAAAGAAAAGTCAGTACGTGAAGCCACCATCAGTATCGACTATCGTCACTACGCCTATCTCTATACCTAATTGAAAACTTACGAAAAAATGTTTCGTACCACCAGCAAATTTCGTACTCGGGTACATGTATTCCGTGACTCAAGTACAAAATATTATCTCGATCGTGGGAAAACCAGACACAATAATATATTGTGATAATATTATGTGTTATCGCGGCCCACCTGGGCCGCTTGGGAGTTGTTAAGCGTTATAAAGTTCAAAATGGTCGCGGCCGGCAGAAGGCCGTTTTGTATGCAGTACTGTACGTCTGACGTCAATCTTTCAAAAAAATCTATTGTTCTCGCGGCCACATGTGGCTGCCGGTTGGGAGTTGAAGCGTTTGCTAAAATTATGAATAATACTACGATAAATCGTTCTGTACACGTAATATTTATTTTTTTAAGCTTATTCTTTTTACTTTAAGGTTAAGGTCAATGTGTGGAAGTCCGTCTGGGGGGTAAGTCCGTCTAGCGGCAATAACTTCCATATTTGAATGACTAGTTTCATATGGCTCGGTGGGTAAAACAATATTGCAGAGTTCGTTTGACCTAAGAAACAGACGTCATATCGTAACTAACTACCTGGTACGAAAAAAACGATCTGCCATTTTTTCCCCCGTTATGGTGGGCTATTATGACCTCTTATTTCCAGCCAGTTTACGCCCAAAATGTACCGTTTTCGGGCGTAAACTGGCTGGAAATAAGGGGTCATAATAACTCACCTGTACTCGCAGTCGGAGTGTAAGTCTCTGCTAAAAAATATAAAAAAGTTTTATTTAAGGAGTTTTTAGAATTTCTTGGGCTACGTAAGTAATTTAGTGATCATTTACTTATTACTGGTGTTCAATTCGTTAATATCGCTTTAATTTCGTTATTATCATTAGCAACACAATATGTCTACCCTAAAATTGCAATAATTGGAAAGTCCGTCTAGTTTGCATAAGGAAAGGCCGTCATTATGCCAGTCTTGCCTCAAATCAGATATTATCAACCTTTTCATACATACATGTATTTATTGTAATTTGCATTAAAAAAATAGGATCATAGCATTGCCCAAATTATACTGCACGATAAGAGCGTATTCCTTTTTAAAAAGTCGGCAGCGCACTTGTGACTCCCCTGGTGTTGTACGTCATGAATTGATGCCAGATCTACTAGATTTTGATTGTTTTTTGCAAGAAAATGGTTTAGTAAGTTTGAATTTGAACTAACAAAATTTAAAGTAGCCATGGTTTTCTTTAAAAAAATCCTACCTCCCGGACCAACAACTCTTATAATTTTAATTATAAAAAAACGCGTAGTTTGGCTTTGCGTGCATGGCCCCAATCTGCCACCCGAACTAAAAAAATATTTTAACTGATTTAGGGCCGATTTTTCAATCGTCAGATAACTTTTACCTAAAGAATAAATATGACAATTTGAAATTTTTTTTCTGTCTTGAAAAATCAGCCCTAAATGTTAATATTAAGGAAAAAAAAATTGGTTACTAAGTAGAATGTAGACATATCAATAAACAATAATCAAAACAAAATTAATTACGCGAGTATGTTGAAAAATGTCTTATCCCATAAATGATAATGAAGCAAAGTTGTTGATTTTGCCGGCACTTATAATAATTATATAATTTTTAATATTTTGTGATTTACATTAATTATGTTTATTTATACATGTAATAAGTGTTTAATTTTTCTAAAAATTAGCTACATATTTAATGAAAATGTTTGCAGCCACTTAGACTTACGATATTAAAATAATATAAAATTATTTTTCTCTGGAATATGGCCGTTTTGGGGCTCTCCTAGAAACCGTTGCTATGTATATTACTTCACAAATTAGAGCTATATTACTACTAGAGTTTACTAGACGGACTTACCTCAAGGAAAGTCCGTCTACACGCCGAGTTTCAAAAAAATACCACGTTAATAAAAAAATACTGCAACTAAGATTATTTTTAGATCATTATAGGTCTAATTAATATATAACCTACTAGCTGTTGCCCGCGACTTCGTCCGCGTTAACATAGTATAAAAACAGAGATAGATAGTTTTCCCCTTTTTGTGCTCCTGATACAAAGGGTAAAAACAGGACCCTATTTAAGCAAACGTCAAACGCAAACGTCAATAAACTTTCATGTTTCTAACTCAAGAAATGACGAACTTTCATTGAAACTTTCAACCCCAATTTCACCCCCTTGGGGGTAGAATTTCCAAAAACGCTTAAATACGTATCCATTCATTTTTAATCAGTAACCCAAAAATAAAGATTCATGTTTCTAGCTCAAGAAATGACGGACTTTCATTCAAACTTTCAACCCCTATTTCACCCCCTTCGGGGTAAAATTTTCAATATTCCATCCTTAGTGGGTGTCTACTTATTAAAACAACCCTACTCACCAAATTTCGTGGCTGTAACGATGATGAATCAGTCAGTCAGTCAGTCAATCATGACATGTAATTTTATAAGTATAGATAATTTCCAATGACACAAGTTACTTTAAAAAGCGAATCTCAAGTCAATAAATTATGTTAAACTTTAATTTTAGAAAAGTATGCCGGACTTCCACACATTGACCATACTTCATTTATTTACATACATTGAACATAGTAAGAAAATCAATCACTAACCTAACCTAACCTAGAAGTTATTACGCTGTATTACTTCCGAATGATTATCTAAAAATATTTTATAATATGTAAAATAAACTACATACATATTTACTAATACAAAACTCTACTTACATTCGAGAAATCCAGCAAAAACCTTCGAACAAAGTACAAATCACAGCAGCAGCACAAACACGAATGACGCACAATTTCGAAATACTGATCGCCCAGTGCCCACAGTCACAGACTATGTTTAATCCCTTCGATCGAGGATTCTTGGAAATCCATTGTTCTCGCGGCCCACTTGGGCCTGGGAGTTGAATAACAATAGAGCTATTGTCTGGTTTTTCCACGATCGAGGTAATAATCAAAGAACGTAACCAATCAAACATTCATACAAAAGTAGTCTGTATGTCAGCGAAATACGGTAGTTAATCGAACGAAAGAGCGCGGTTACCTGCAGTCGCTTAGGGTTGGAGTGAATGGCGCAGTGCAGATGGCTCGATAGCCGGCCGACACGGTAACCGGTTAGGTCGCTTGGCAATGGAGGGGCGAGTGCCTGCTTACTGCTTAGTTAGCACGGCGATTGAATAATATTTTGTTTCCGATCGAGAAGAAATATTATGTAGATATTATAGAGAAGAAATAATTCGTAGCTTGGATTAAAAGTAGAGTAAAGTAAATAAGGCCGTAGATTTTCGAGTATTTTTTACGACCTATTATTTAGCGAACTTGGATTTATAAAATATCCATATTTTATTATAATACATAATATTATAAATGCGAAGTGTGTCTGTCTGTCTGTCTGTTGACTGTTACCTCTTCACGTCAAAACCGCTGAACGGATTTCGCTGAAATTTGGTTTGGTATTGGTCATTGGAATATATTTTATCCCGGAAAATGTACGGTTCCCGCGCGATATACGAATTTTGGCGCAACGCCCACGCTTATTCTACGACCTTATTTACTCGGAAGCAGGTTCTTTTATCCAATAAACTATCTTTTAGTTATATATTATATCTACGAAGATCGGAAACAAATACATATTATTTTAATCCCCATGCTAGCCCAGCAGGTATTTAACCTATCAATCCCCAAGCGGCAGCGGCTGCCAGCATACCCAATTTTAATTGAAAATCTATTGTGTCTGCGATACCCACGATGGAGTTTTAATTGAACATACGGCATATCTAGAGCGCGAGCGGTTTTAGGTTTTACGGTGACGCCTGCGCGGTTAGTGAGCGTCGCGGGCTACAACATAGTCTTGTTGGGAACTAGATGTTCCGCGCGACTTCGCCCGCGTAATTTAGGAATGTCACTAAATTACGCGGGCGAAGAAAGAAACATATGTCCTTTCACGTAGTCTATTCTTCATGTGTGCCAAATAACATAAAAATTGCTCCAGTACATTCAAATAAGCCCTTTCACTTATTTTTTTTCCACGCTTTCCTCTATTTTTTTCGCTCCTATGAGTCTTAGCATGATAAAATATAGCCTATAGCCTTTCTCGATAAATAGGCTATAGCTAACACTGAAAGAATTTTTCAAATCGGACCAGTAGTTCCTGAGATTAGCGCGTTCAAATAAGCCATTTCAAATAATTTCTCCCGTTTTATCCACACTTTCCTCTATTTCTTCGCTCCTATTAGTCTTAGCACGATAAAATATAGCCTATAGCCTTTCTCAATAAATAGGCACACTGAAAGAATTTTTCAAATCAGACCAGTAGTTCCTGAGATTAGCGCGTTCAAATAAGCCATTTCAAATTATTTCTCCGTTTTTTCCCACATTTTTCTCTATTTCTTCGCTCCTATTAGTCCTAGCGTGATAAAATATAGCCTATAGCCTTCCTCGATAAATGGGCTATCTAACACTGAAAGAATTTTTCAAGTCGGACCAGTAGTTTCTGAGATTAGCGCGTTCAAACAAACAAACAAACAAACTTTTCCCCTTTACTTATAATATTAGTATAGATATAGATTATAGTTTAACTGCACGTTACACAGTTGGTTTACATATTCGAGTACCTACCACTCCTACCAAATGCGCTGGCGTATAAGCATTATTGTAAAACTGCATTCAAGAGGCATATTGTATAATTTACTAGAGGTTTCGCGTGGCTTTGCCCGCGTTAATTAGATATTTCACAGACAAATTAGTTAACAGATAACCTCCTCGTTTTTTGGAAGTCGGTTAAAAATAGCCTATTGCTAAGTACTCGCATACGGTTTTGCTCGATAGTCTTACTCTGTCGAAGGAAATGACATATTTGACATATTTAATTCCATAGAGCCGGCTCGAAGCGAGCCTTCGAGCTGTCAGTTTTTGCGGTCCACACGGTGTAGTCCGTGAGCCCGGCCCCGAAATGCCTACGTCACATGACATCAACTTAAAACGCATGGCACACGGTCGGCAAATATATGCCGAGCGAGGATCAGACGACTTTCGCATCTGAAATTGGCCGGAAGTCAGAAAAATCGCCTCACTTCCGGTCAAATTTTTAGTGTCTATTTACGTCACGTGACATCAACGTGAAACATGTGGCAGCATATAGCCCTATAGTTTTAGAGAATGGAAACATAAGTCTGTCAGTTTTAAAATGGCCGGAAGTACTTGGCAGACGGCGTCAAAGTTGGTCCTTGGGTACCCCTTTTTACGTCACGTGACATCTTGATGAATTCTTTTTTAAATGTTTTGAAATAATAGTATCATAAAGAATAAATGAGGCTGCCAAGCCAGATCTGTCCATAAAAGTGATTTTTAAACTGCTCGTGAATTATGAGAAAATCGCATAATTTACCAAAATATTATAACCAACTAGCTGTCCTGGCAAACGTTTCTTTGCCATATTATATAAAGTATATCGCTCGTATTATTTTATTGAATTAGTGACTAAATAACTATGTCACCATGGCAACGTCCATCGCTATCCCGTGACCCGCGTCGCAACAATGGTCGCTCTTTATAGACAAATAATTTGCAATAAAATAAAATTGCGTCTATAATTAAAGATCTAAGCTATCCTATCTCTCAATTTGGAAAAAAGCACACATTTAAAAAAAAGAAACATTAAAATCGGTTAAGTAGTTTAGGAATCCATCGCGGACAAACATCGTGACAGGAGATTTATATATGTCACAGGGAAAAGAGGATATCAGGGATTTCACTTTATCCCTAGGGATATCACGAACTCCCAGTAGATGCCGAATATTCTTTTTTGTTAGTTGTTACGTCTTCTTACTAAAAATATCTAGTGATAATATGTCATTTCACTAAACTAAATCTAGTGAAATGTCAGATTATTATTATTTTTAACAAAAAATTAAAACCGACTTCCAAGGTAAAAACAATAATAACATTAATATGAACTAAAAAGTATTAAATAATTTTTACTATCTAATAGTTCCTTTTTCCGAATTCGGCTAAACCTCAACTATTTCTGTACTCAATCTTCATTATTTTGAAGTCGGTACCAGATAGCTGAATCTTCAGTCCTCTGACACAATATTTGAAACTTTTGGAACTGGCACCGTCTTCAAAATTATGAAGATTGAGTACAGAAATAGTTGAGGTTTAGCCGAATTCGGAAAAAGGAACTATTAGACAGTAAAAATTATTTAATACTTTTTAGTTCATATTAATGTTATTATTGTTTTCACCTTGGAAGTCGGTTTTAATTTTTTGTTAAAAATAATAATAATTTCACTCTTTTTAGTTATACTAGTAGGTTAACCTTCGCGTATATTTTACGTATCTTATTACAATTTGTTAAGAGTCACAATTCACACTCACAAAATAATATATTATCAGTGAAGTGAACATATTATTGTGCTAAGTAATTTAACAATAATTTTAATGCTTCAAGCCCCAAGCGGTCACCGGCGATTGCGATAACAATAAAAAGGATATTGTATCTCGTTTTTCCACGATCGAAGGATCCATCAGATAAAAAATTGTATAAACTTGCATAGGATGTAGCGTAGCTACTCATAATATATAATATTATCATAATTATTGACAGCTGTTCTTGTAATCAAGAATTCAATAATTCAAATCGATACTTAGTGCGCCATCTATCGATGAATAAGTATAACTAATTAATAAGACACTTAATGAATTTGTTTTGTTTAAATGCTATTTTTAAAATAACTTTATTTTAATTCTATTTGTCTATTAAAATTTTATAAAGTATTTAGTAAAGTATTCGATCTGTATATAAAGTAGTAAAGTATATTCGATCTATCGTCTGCCGCCACGCGCCACGCGGCGGCGCGGCAATGGCGTCGCCTCCGCGGCGCTGACCACCGTGTATTAAACAAACAGGTGTTGTTATACAGTACATAATTATTATTATTATTAGTATATCCATACCTATGCCTTGTACTATATCTATTCTGTGCCATGACTCATGAGACATTGGTGACCTTAATACGACGTGGTAATGATGATGACGATGATGATGATGATGATTATGATGATGAATATGAATTGCATAGTAGCATATGCTTTCTGTTCTTAAAACAACGCCGAAACTCCTAAACGTGTATCTATAAGGAGTCAGGAGTTCTCTCAGCATCTTCGAAACCATGGTATATCTTGACCCTATATTTGACTTTTTGGTAGCAAATTCTTAGTACACTTCACATAAAACCAAAATCACCATATGTTTCCATATAAATTTCGAGGAGTTTCCTCGATTACTCCTGGATCCCATCATCAGGTCACCACTTTTGTGAACATGGTACCAAATTAGAGTGAAACCAAATACAACAAAACAAAAATTTCGAAAATCGGTTCACAAACGGCGGAGTAATCGTTGAACATACAAAAAAAAAATAAAATAAAAATCCACAGCCGAACATATAACCTCCTCGTTTTTTGGAAGTCGGTTAAAAAGCGGACACCGCCGAATAACATTCAAGCCACGCATTTCTCTCACTTGCTCACTAGAGTAAGTTGTTTCACTAGAGCAAGTGACGTTTCACTAGAGCAAGTGAGAGAAATGCATGGCTTGATTTTTATTCGGCGGTGTCCGCTTTTCTGACGTTTTACTAGATTTAGTTTAGTGAAATGACATATTATCACTAGATATTTTTAGTAAGAAGACGTAACAACTAACAAACAAGAATATTCGGCATCTACCGGGAGTTCGTGATAGCCCTAGGGATAAAGTGAAATCCCTGATATCCTCTTTTCCCTGTGACATATATAAA
Source organism: Polyommatus icarus (assembly GCA_937595015.1). Classification (NCBI taxonomy): domain Eukaryota; kingdom Metazoa; phylum Arthropoda; class Insecta; order Lepidoptera; family Lycaenidae; genus Polyommatus; species Polyommatus icarus. The sequence continues at coordinate 18,035,714 of OW569327.1, read as the reverse complement.
TCTCCTGTCACGATGTTTGTCCGCGATGGATTCCTAAACTACTTAACCGATTTCAATGTTCCTTTTTTTTAAATGTGTGCTTTTTTCTAACTTGAGAGATAGGATAGCTTAGATCTTTAATTATAGACGCAATTTTATTTTATTGCAAATTATTTGTCTATAAAGAGCGACCGTTGTTGCGACGCGGGTCACGGGATAGCGATGGACGTTGCCATGGTGACATAGTTATTTAGTCACTAATTCAATAAAATAATACGGGCGATATACTTTATATAATATGGCAAAGAAACGTTTGCCAGGACAGCTAGTTGATTATAATATTTTGATAAATCATGCGAATTTATCATAATTCACGAGCAGTTTAAAAATCACTTTTTTGGGACTTCCGGCCGGATCTGGCTTGGCAGCATCATTTATTCTATAAGACACTATTATTTCAAAACATTTAAAAAAGAATTCATCAAGATGTCACGTGACGTAAAAAAGGGTACCCAAGGACCAACTTTGACGCCGTCTGCCAAGTACTTCCGGCCATTTTAAAACTGACAGACTTATGTTTCCATTCTCTAAAACTATGGGGCTATATGCTGCCACATGTTTCACGTTGATGTCACGTGACGTAAATAGACACTAAAAATTTGACCGGAAGTGAGGCGATTTTTCTGACTTCCGGCCAATTTCAGATGCGAAAGTCGTCTGATCCTCGCTCGGCATATATTTGCCGACCGTGTGCCATGCGTTTTAAGTTGATGTCATGTGACGTAGGCATTTCGGGGCCGGGCTCACGGACTAGTGGTTATTGCTCGATTTGGAGTATAACTTCTGACACAGAGGTTATTAGAGTGTGATTTTTAATAACATTGATAAAGGATTACTCACACTATCGTTTCATGCTTAAAACCTTTTCTAATTCGATCTAATCGCGAAATTAAAAATGAAAAACTCAAATTATTAAATAAATAAATATCTCCCTACTTGATCACAGTAGGTTAACCAAATTTGGAGAAAAAGTAAAGTATTAAGTGCTTGTTCAATTGGTATACTTAAACAAAGTTAATGTTACTTAATAAGTTTTTTTTTTAATTAATTTTTATGCAAATTTTTGACCCGGAAAAAAGCCAACTTTGAATTTCTTTAAAAAAATTACTACAAAGAATATCGATCTCGGAGTTTTACTCTAATGTTTATATTATAGCTATCAACTATAGTATTTTGAAGGAAAAACGCGGTAAAACAAAATCGAGGATTTTATCACACTGTGCACAGTTTGTATATTCTCAAAACTTCACATTCAAAATATTTCGTGCAAAGATCGCTAGAGTCGAACGAGTGGGACCGGTTATTAATAGATGTCCGAATTCGTATAACACCACAATGTGGCCGCTTGGAAGTTGAAGCGTTCGAGACCGGTTTCCTGCACGATACTTATTATTTGTTGCTAATACCTAGTTTGTATCCTTCGATCGTGGATTCTTGGAATGTTATTCTATTGTGTCTCGCTCACCGGTGAGCTTGTAATAAGATACGTAGAATAATATTATACAGGTGTATTATTCTACGTTCACAGTACGCGACAGTTTACTAGGTAACTAAAAACTCCCAGCCCTCTGCAGGGCCTTGGTCGAGAGCGGAGAAAAGTGGTCTGCGGTCGAGACGGTCGCACATAGCGTCATCTCGACCAAAGAGGAGGCCGAGCGCATCAGGGAGCGAGAGGCGCACGACCACCGGCGAAGACGGCCAAGGCGAAGGCGCGACATTCCGCCTTAGCCAGGGAACTCGGGGTGACGGTATGGGGATGCCGCCACTCATTGCACCGAGTCCCCGAGAGAGTCGCGATACGCGTTGTGTTCCTGCGCATCGCGACATAAAGAAGACGACCGGCCTATGCAAGCCCTCCATGTGGGGCCTCTGTTCGGCCTAGGGGGACACGAAACCCCAACAGCGTGGGCCTGCTTTGGGTGAGCAGGCAAGCGCGGACGGAAGCCACGGAAGACAATGTAATAGACCCTCGTGTCTCCGTCCTGCGCGGTAGTAGGAACACGGTCGGGTTTTAGTGGGTACAGCTGCGGCCACTTACCATCTCTTCGGCCGTAGCAAGTCCCACATACCCCGGTGGTCCTTCCCCAATGCTGCCGGGGATGCGTAATTGCATTTCCCGACCAAAAACAAAAAAAAAAAGGTAACTAAAAACTAAAAAGAGTGAAATTATTATTTTTAACAAAAAAATTAAAACCGACTTCCAATGTAAAAACAATAATAACATCCTTATAATATGAACTAAAAAGTATTAAATAATTTTTCCTATCTATTAATGCCTTTTTCCGAATTCGGCTAAAACTCAACTTTTTCTGTATTCAATCTTCATAATTTTGAAGTCTGTAATAATTTTGAATCAGAACAAGAAAAAATTTTTTTTTCTGGACCGGTTTTATATGGTGAAATATTAATTTTTATTTAAGTAACTAAAAAATTGAAAGCACAAAAATTTTTTTGGTAAACTTTGCAAGTTATGGTGTAAAAAAGAAAATGACACCTCAAAAACAAAAATCCATTCACTATTACAGTTTTCGGAGGTTAAAACCTCTGGCGACTGCACTACTAATAGATAGGAAAAATTACTTATTTAATACTTTTTAGTTCATATTTTAAGGATGTTATTTTTGTTTTTACCTTGGAAGTCGGTTTTAATTTTTTGTCAAAAATAATTGCATACAAATTATAAACGTATACGGTGTGGTGGCCACGCATCTTCGCACATTGGTGACCCTCGACAGAACACGGCCCCTTCATCATCATCACTCCCCGCCCCTCCGCACCGCGCCAACCAGCATCGCCTCATCGGGTACATCGTCCACTAGCCGCTATGTACCGCGCTGGGCGACTCCGCATCGGCATCATCGAGCTTTCTCACTACACCGACCGGCCAGCAAGCAGAGCACATCTCTCCTGGTCAGCACGTAGCATCGGCCCCGCACGGCAGCTTATCCGACTCACTGGACCCCGTGCAGCAGTTTATAGTTTCGACTCACTGGGACTCACTGCAACAGTTCTGACTCACTGGAACTCACTGGCGACTCAAGCGATAAGACTTCAAGATTCGACCTCCGATCTTTGGGGGGGAGTGATGTAGCGGTACCCACGATTCGCCTAACATTCCTGCATCGCGCTATCGAAGTTTTCTGAGCGCGTCGGTATATTATATTATACGACAGCTGAAATGTATCACGTGGGCTTCGGCCTGACCGGACACCCCACATATTATCCCACAACGGTATACCGCAATTTACTCCCTGGACAATGCGTCTTAGACAAATTATTTTTTATACAATATTGGGACCTGTTAAAGCTCTTTATTTGATGTATTTTTTAATTTTATCTTATATATAAAATCATATTCAGTAGGTCTGAGAATTGGCTACTGGGTACTTTATATATTTATAAGTGCATTTGTCGAATGAATAATAGTAAATTGTTACAACCTGAGACTGACGTCGACCATTAAGTTTGTGCGACGGGATAACGATCGACGTTGCCATGGTGACATACTTATTTAGTCACTTCAATAAAATAATATGGCAAATATATTATAGCATAGCAACGTTTGCCGGGACAGCTAGTAATAAATAAAAAAATATGACTTCAAAAATCGCACAAAAAAATGCCCCAATCGACCGACCATAAAACAAATTTGAAAGATCTTTAATCTTTAAGATAAAATAAAAAAGTAGAGGCATAGACTCTTCCTGAAGATACGAGGGCGGCACTGAACATTTCGGGAATCAAGGAAGTGACACAACATTACTATTTAAAAATGTGTTTATTGCTTTTCGAAGTATTCTCCGCGAAATTTGACACAATTTTTCATACGATGGAACCAATCATTGAAGCAACCATTCCATTCGGAAGTTGGGGTCTCCAAAATGGTCGTTTTGTAGGCGACCACAGCTTCTTCAGGTGATGAAAATCTCTGACCACGCAATTTATTCTTTATTTTAGGGAAAGTATAGAAATCATTAGGGCTTAAGTCGGGGCTGTACGGCGGATGGTCTAATAATTCTATGTTTTCTTGCTCTAAAAACTCTTTTGTTCTGTGTGCGGTGTGAGAACTGGCATTGTCGTGATGGAGGATGATGCGGCGGTTGCAGTTCTCTTTACGGAGTTCAAAAGTGACCTGTGGCAAACAAATGCTAGCATTACCATTCTGCATTAACCGTTCTTTGTCCCTCAAGAGGAATAGGCGCAATATGGCCGGTTTTGGAGACAAACGTGGCCACCATTTTTTTTTAAACACTTCGTGAACGAACAATTTTTGTTGGCTTTAACTCATTTTCGAACACCCAAACGCGAGACTGGTTTTTAACCGACTTCCAAAAAACGAGAAGGTTATATGTTCGGCTGTTCGGAGAAGGTTATATATATATATATATATATATATATATATATATATATATATATATATATATATATATATACTCCGCCGTTTGTGAACCGATTTTCGAAATTTTTATTTTGTTGTATTAGGTTTCGCTCCAATTTGGTACCATGTTCACAAAAGTGGTGACCTGATGATGGGATCCATGAGTAATCGAGGGAACTCCTCGAAATTTATATGGAAACATATGGTGATTTTGGTTTTATGTGAAGTGTACTAAGAATACGCTACCAAAAAGTCAAATATTGGGTCAAGGTATACCATAGTTTCGAAGATGCTGAGAGAACTCCTGACTCCTTATAGATACACGTTTGGGAGTTTCGGCGTTGTTTTAAGAACAGAAAGCATAAACTACTATGCAATTCATATTCATCATCATAATCATCATAATCATCATAATCATCATCATCATCATCGTCATCATCATCATTACCACGTCGTGTTAAGGCCACCAATGTCTCATGGCACAGAATAGATAATAGTACAAGGCATAGGTATGAATATACTAATAATAATAATTATGTACTGTATAACAACACCTGTTTGTTTTTAATACACGGCGGTCGGCGTCGCCGCGCCGCGCCCCCGCGCGGCGAGTGGCGGCAGAAGACAGAATATCGAATACTTTACTAACTACTTTATATACAGATCGAATACTTTACTACTTTATAAAATTTTAATAGACAAATATAATTAAAATAAAGTTATTTTAAAAAGAGCATTTAAACAAAACAAAGTCATTAAGTGTCTTTTTAATTAGTTATACTTATTAATCGATAGATGGTGCACTAAAAGTACCTATCGATTTGAATTTTTGATTACAAGAACAGCTGTCAATAATTATGATAATATTAAATATTATGCTACGCTACATCCTATGCAAGTTTGTACAATTTTTTATCTGATAGATCCTTCGATCGTGGTAAAACGAGACACAATAGCCTTTATATTGTTATCGCAATCGCCGGTGACCGCTTCGGGCTTGAAGTATTAAAATTGTTAAATTACTTAGCACAATATGTTCACTTCACTGATAATATTATATTATTTTGTGAGTGCGAGTTGTGACTGTGAAGTCGTTAAATGGAATGCCGTAATTTTTTTAAGTAGCCTTTGACGGGGTAGTTATGGCCTATGGGTAAATCCACGCTGTCATAATATTTTATTACAAATTGCATATTAAAACATTACAAAATGCACTTTAAACTTTAAAGTTAATTTAATCGACAAAATATCAATACAGTGCTATCAGCTGTGCGAGCCATATTTGTTTTAGTGACTACTGGCGCCGCAGTGGGAAAAAAATGAAATACTTTCAATTTCCGGACTGATATCATGTCCGCTATTTTCAGAAAATCGCTAACTAGTTGGACGATGAGTGACGATCGTTCAATCGGCCGAGTCATTCAATTGAATGGTGTCATTCAAAGCATGCGCTAGTCATTCAATCGAATCGCAGATTGAACCAGATGACTGCGACATATTATACTTACATAAATTATTGTCTTCCGACGCGCGACGGAAAATATACGACCGTTGCGAAACATTGACGAAATTTTCTATGCGTATTATCATTTTGGGAGCACTATGCATATTATATTTAAGATTTTTAATATATGATACATATTATATTAATCAAAACACAATACACCTAGGTCCTAAGAACATCGAGAACTTTTTGTTCCATCGGCATTCGAACTCGCGACGCCCGGCTTGAAATACCACGCGCTCAACCACTGATTTTTTTCATAATTAATTAAAATAAACATTAATTCTTCCTACCTAATAATAAATACCTTACCTGAAAACTACCAGAAGAATAAAATATTAAAGCCACGAGCAATTGGTAAATTAATGCCATGGAACGACCTGTGCAGTTAATTTGTTCATGATACCATTGATAATTATCAAATTCCTCTTCGCTGCTATAATCCATAACTTTTTGACGTGAGCTCGACACTATGCGTTGCGTAATATAGCTAGCTGGCTACCTTATCTGTGCGTTCCTTGGAGTGGACGCATAGTGATGAACGCCACTCAAGTATTGTCTATGAATAGGCTTTTGGGATACTGTGCGTCCGCTCGTACTGTGAGAACTCATAGTAATGTTTGTGAATACGTGTGTAAGCCACAGAGGTCGTTATGTGTTTCGTCAAAATCTAATATATATAAATCTCCTGTTACAATGTTTGTCCCCGATGGATTCCTAAACTACTTAAACGATTTTAATGTTTCTTTTTTTTAAATGTGTGCTTTTTTCCAACTTGAGAGATAGGATAGCTTAGATCTTTAATTATAGTCTCAATTTTACGACGGCTTCTGCGTCCCTTAAACGTCTTAAGAATGTCCTGCCTATACCAACTAAGGTTATGCTTGCTCAGACTTTATTGCTCTCAATTTTGGATTATGCTGACGTAAGTTACATAAACCTGACCGAAGACCAACTAAATAGGCTGGAACGTATTCAAAACTTTTGCATAAGTTTCATTTTCGGACTACGCAAATATGACCATGTCTCGGAGTTCAGGACTAAATTGAAGTGGCTCCCGATCCGTTACCGTAGGAATACTCATGTGCTGCACTTATTGTACAATGTTCTTTTTGACCCTAAGGCTCCACCCTACCTTAAGGAGGTATTTACATTCTCGTCTGAGGATGAGAATACTCGTCTAGCTTTCAAACTAGATGTACCCACTCAAAAGACTAAATACTATGGTAATTCTTTTGCGTCCGTTGCCGTTCGTCTATGGAATTCATTACCCAATACTATAAGAAAAGCGCCATCTCTTAGCATTTTCAAAAGAGTACTCAAAGGATTCTATCTGACCGACAATCTTAGTCAACAATCTGCGTAAATAATTACATTATTTTTTAGTTTAATGTTTACTTATTTGTCCACCCTAATTGTTATTTTCTTAATGTGACGCTCTCTGAAACGTTTTGATGGTTGCCTGGAAGACATCGCTTTTAGCGATAAGGCCGCCAACATTGTACTTCTATGTAACTTATGTGTATGTATAACTGTATATATATATTCGTGGTGTACAATAAAGATTATTATTATTATTATTATTATTTATTTTATTGCAAATTATTTGTCTATAAAGAGCGACCATTGTTTATGCGACACGAGTCGCATAAACAATGGACGTTGCCATGGTGACATACTTATTTAGTCACTAATTAAATAAAATAATACGGGCGATATACTTTAATATATAATATGGCAAAGAAACGTTTGCCGGGACAGCTAGTAACTAATATAATCGTTTTCCAGTCGCTGCCGCGGCTGTGCGAGCTGGACGCGTCGTCGTGCGCGCGGCTGACGGACGCGGGCGCGGCGCAGTTGGCGCACCACACGCTGCAGCGGCTGTCGCTGGCGGGCTGCCGGCTGCTCACCGAGGCGGCGCTCGACCACCTCGCCCGCTGCCCTAACCTCGTCAGGTACTAGATGATAACATTTTGTACTTAGTTACCGAGATGCTCCTGGTGAGAGGATCTAACAAATTAAGTAAGGTCAACTTGGGTAAGACCGTCTAGGGGCAAGACCAAATAGAAGGTTGTTCTCTTTCTATAGCAACTCCACGGGATTCTTGAATCTGTCGGTAAAACAGTCGTCAAATTTTGATTTAGATAAGCTACGGCAGACGGCGCTATTCGATGTATGGCGGCTAAAAACTGACTCGTAAATTTAGTGCTGCTTCGAACGTTCATTACGACGAGCACGTGCATAGGAAAATAATATATTGTGGTGTGATTCACTCATTATTTTGTATTGTGATTATGGTGAGTATCTTTTTAAATGTCTACAGAAGTAATTGGCTGCACTGATTTGTCAAAACTGGTTTAGTTATTGAATTATACTATCTTAATCTTTTCTAACCTAAAAAGTTAAGAGTGGGGAAGTCCGTCTAGTTCACTGGGGCAACTCCGGCAGTATGCCGGAGTTGCCTCAAGGCAGGAGTTAATAACATTTTCTATTTTAATACTTACTTGCTGGCTTCGCTTGATTTACAAATGATTCATGTTCATAAATTATATATATTTTAGTCACCAAAACTACGATTAATGAAGACTAAGGAAGAGTAAACTGGGTCAAAAATTGTGGGATATCCATTGTTTTATACTATGTAATGATAATGATTACCCATGTGAAAAAAATGTTTGATAGCCCTAAACCCAAACACATGCCGGACTTGCCCCAATTTTCATTTTTACTCAATAAAAACTAAATGAGGCTTTAAAATTATAACTGTATAGTTTCTTTTTCACTACCTACAGATGTCACTAGACATCTGTAACTAGGAGGTAGTGAAAAAGAAACTATACAGTCCAGAGAAACTATACCAGATAGTTCTGGTTTTTAGTCTGGTTAGTGTACATACGATGTCGAAAATCGCCTTTAGACGGACTTGCCCTAAAGACTAGGAAAGACCGTCTACAAGATGTTTCTTTGAAATATCGACTGTATTTACCACATAATTAATGCGTGGGGACATCTAACGTCTGTATTAGGTTCATAAAAGATTACTGTGTCACTGTCATCTACTGTGAACACCATCTTTCTAGAGTCATTACAAAAGAAATAGGGGCAGCTCAAAGCCAACTTCAAATAGAGTATGCCGGTCTTACCCAAGTTGACCTTACACATAACTTGTACTTTGTTTGAAGACAGTAAGGGCCTTATCACACTGGTGATTAGCGAGCGATTTGAAAGCGACGCGACTGCGCAGCACACACGCCGCGACGCGACGCCATTTTACTCCCTAGACGAGTGTACAAAATGGCGTCCACGCCACGCCGCGCAATCATGGCGTGTGCGCAGCGCAGTCGCGTCGCTTTCAAATCGCGTGTTAATAGCCAGTGTGATAAGGCCCTAAGGCCGGTATAAATAGTCAGTACTCAAGATGCATCTCGGTCTCAAGACGCGGTTCGTCTCTATGATTGGTCCAAATTTTGACAGCCAACCAATCACAGAGCCTGAACCGTGTCTTGAGATCGAGATGCATCTTGAGTACTGACTATTTATACCGGCCTTAGTGTTGTCTATGCTGTATATTAACATTGACGAGCGTCAGGCTTCAGCCACGAAATCAGCGATCGTTCGACGACCTCTGTGGCTCAAGCCGGATTCGCGGATTCGAATCCCGCTGACGGAACAAAAAAGTTTTCAATGTTCCCGGGTCTGGGTGTGTACTGTGTATGATATAATAAAAATCTTAAATATATTATGTATAGTATAAAAGTATTATATATATTTCCGTTGTCTGGTAACACAAGTTCTTTAGGTCCTTAGCGCGGAGCCAGACTGACGTGGTGTGAAGCGTCCATAGATGTTATTATTACCTACAACACGAGTAGATTATTATAATTACAAAACGAACGATTACAATATTTAGTATTATTATCTTATATATAAAATTCTCGTGTCACAATGTTAGTCCGCGAACTCCTCCGAAACGGCTTTACTGATTTTTACCAAATTTTATATGCATATTCAGTAGGTCTGAGAATCGGCTACTGGCTACTTTATATTTTATATGATTAAAGTGCATTTGTTGAACAAAATATTACAACCTGAGACTGACGGCGACCATTGTTTGTGCGACGGGATAGCGATCGACGTTGCCATGGCGACATACTTATTTAGTCACTTCAATAAAATATAATGGGCGAAATACTTTATATTATGGCAAAGCAACGTTTGCTGGGACAGCTAGTAATTTATAACATTATATTTAAATAATTAATTTCCAGGTTGGACCTCCGACATGTGCCGCTGGTGTCGACGCAGGCGGTGATCAAATTCGCGGCCAAGTCCAAGCACAACCTCCACGTTAAGGACGTCAAGCTGGTCGAGCTGCGGAACACCTGATCCGAGGCCCCCGGCGTCGACGACGCCGCCGACAAAACTGACGACGTCGACGCCGCCGACGCCGCCGACGCCGCCGACGCCGGTGACGTCACTGAAGCCCAGTAGACTTAACTAGTTCCCAGTGTATGTGACTGCAATGGACTACTACGCCGTTTTTACGCTGTCGTTGCGAGCCGCGAAACTGTTAAAGCGAGATGCAAGATAGTGTGTGTGTGAATTTTTGAGACAGCAGATTAATTGTTAAACGCGGTTTGCGGAATGCGGCATCAGTGTGCTAGCGTTATCGCGTTCTACGAAGTGTGGACGTTCTTAAAGTATATTTTATCATTTGACGAACTAATCTGCACAACATATCATAATGGTATGCCGTATGACTATTGGCCCTTCAGTTCGAGTAATGTAAGCAAACAAAAGACTAAATTGCCTTTTAGGGAACATTGATATTGATCAAAATTATTATTATCCCTACTAGGGTGTGTGGGCTTTATTTTTATAAGTCAAACTTCGATTTCAAATAATTGTACTTAAAGTAGTTTTCTAACCATTGATTGCTTTGATTGTACAGTGGTTGGAATTTGTGTTTGTGTGGTAATTTTGTGTTAGGTCTTTGGGCATTACTTTGAATCTTCTGTAAGGTTTAATGACATTCAGGTCTTGTGCCTAGACCACGTAGTACCTATCAGTATGTCATAAGAACTGGCAAGCTTATGCGACTAAAATATTAGTGTAAAAAATGTTTTAAATTTTGACATCAGTCATCATGATAAAAAGCTTTTTTTACCTAAAAATAAGCGAAAAAGTTAATTTCATTTACGTATAACTTATATCGTAAATTTACTATCAAGAATAGATATTATTGTCAATTGATTTTTACCAATGCTTGGTATTGCAAACTGTTTATCAAAATTATAATGCATTTATTTCATACGAAAACAAGAGAAATAAGATGACAGTTATCAACGATTAACTAGAACCCAGATTGGTGGAATCGGGTTATTTTGCTTGTGATTTTTGTCGTCAATATCACAAAGGTATATTTTATACCTTACATATTTTCATGATATTCATTTATCTAATTCAGGTCAGTGAATGTAATTACGTCGATATATCGTTCGTGCCAATTATGCACATATTTGCACAGCACAATTTATATATTATAGTTAAATGTGTTAATTTTATTGCATGCTGTTTAATCGGATCATATTTTATTGTTATCTTTATTTATCTAACAAAAGGTTTAACCGGGAGTACTTTTCAATCAAATATTGAGTTTAGACTGATTTAAATAAATTTTAAATATATATTTGACTTGTATAGCGAAACTAGTGTATATTGTAAGCGAGTGTAAATAATATTCAATACGTAATTATTTTGTATCATTTTAGAAAATTCTATGCAGACCAACGTTTTCGAATCTGTTGACAGTCGGCACATACTTTGTAAATACAATAAAATAAGCTCACACAACTATGTTAAATTGTACGTTTCCTATCAATATTATAAATTATATTATGTTTTAAATAGATGACACGGTTAACCGCGCATTTTTTATAATTTCTTTAAGTTTATCAATTGAGCAGGCAATAAATATTTCGTTAAATACTGTATTATACTTAGTTCTAGTCGCTTATTACAATAAGGTAGTTTATATTTAACGGCATTTCGTGTATTAAATATTGATTGAGGCTGAGAAAATTCAATAAACACATTGGTCCTAAAGTAATTATTGAATAATTTTACACAAATTGACAGCTTTTGTAAAATAAATCGGTAGTTTTAAGAGAACCGACTCCGGTCCGTTAGAGGTCGGGGGGCCGCCTATAGATATAGTTTAGGAAATCTATTACTGTTGATCTACAAAATGTATATCTGGCAACATTTTACTAAGGTCCAAACGGCGAATCGAGGCACAAAGTTCATATAAAGAAATGAAATTATGTGCCCGGTCTCGTCATTTTGTAAGAGAAACTAAAGTGAACAAATGACTGATAAAATATTGCCTTGTGTACATTTAGCGTTTAAACTAGCGATAGCCTTAAGCAATGTGTGCCTCTGTATAGAGACTAGGAGATGTTAAGGTTATATCAGAGTTGTTTGATAATATGTTTGAAATAGAAACCAAAATTAGAGATGATATTGATGAATTTAAGATTTACTTTATACGTAAGTTGTAGGTACGGCGCTGCGTGATATACACAGTCTGTGTAGATATATTACATGTTATGAGTGTCGTAACATTGTATCATTGGTTACCATAACACTAATAGTATGTCAAATAAATATTTACATTGAATCTGATGTGTTTTCTTCAGTCCTTTTCTAGTTCAAATTAAGGTAAAACCATTAACATTTATATCTTTGGGTAAAACGCACTTGTAGAGTTCATAGTGTAGATAATAGAGATTCCCCCTATATTTTAAGATCATAATATTATATTCTATACTATATTATAAAGCTAAAAAGTTTGTTTGTTTGAACGTGATTATCTCAGGAACAAGTGAATCGAATTGAAAAAATATTTTTGTGTCGCATAGTCCTTTTATCGAGAAAGGCTTAAAGCTTAAGTTAATAATATAACATCACGCTGCGACCAATAGGAGCGAAGAATCAGAGAAAAATGTAAAAAACGGGGGTTAATTATTTGAACGCCCTAATCTCACATTTTATGCTACTGAGCATAGATATTATCATATTAAATAATAAAATAATTTTCAAAATAGCTTAACATTCTATAGAACAATGTTTAAAGACATCCGTGATCCGTTTTGATCTAAAAATACTATGCAAAATACCTACCAATTATAATAGGGTCATAATGTGAAGGGGTATGGTGAAATGGTGGTGATGATGATGATGATGATTAATGTAATTAGCTTAGTAGTATTAGTGATATGTTATGTTTTCAAGCCTAGTACATAATACCTCTTTGAGTAGTATATGCTTTCAGTTCTTAAAACAACGCCGAAACCACCAAACATGTATCTATAAGGAGTAAAGAGTTCTGTTCACCACCTTCGAACCATGGTATATCCTGGTGCAAAATCTTACTTTTTGGTAACATATGCCTGGAATACTTCATATGAAACCAAAAATACCATATGTTTCCATTTGAATTTTGAGGAGTTCCCTCGATTACTCATGGATCCCATCATCAGGTCACCACTTTTGTGAACATGATACCAAATTGGAGTGAAACCTAATACAACAAAACAAACATTTTGAAAATCGGTTCACAAACGGCGGAGTAATCGTTGAACATACATAAAAAATATATATCCACAGCCGAACGTATAACCTCCTCGTTTTTGGAAGTCTGTTAAAAAGCAGGTACATGTGATTTTTTTGGACAATGCCCATTAGGACATTATGCTGTTCTGTTAGAAAAAGTTTAGCGTCATGAGCATGAACGTAGAAAAAAGGCGGACGGAGTATGGACGGAGTCTTACTAACTACATTATACAAAACTGTGTCTTCAGAGTCGGCCAAATTGACAATTGTATGGACTAGCGTAAGAATGTGTGCCTGCGGACCGTGTACATGCAATCAGCATGGATGACTCTGAAGACACAGTTTTTAACCGACTTCAAAAAAAGGAGGTTATCAATTCGACGTGTATGTATGTAATATTTCCAGAACTACCCAGTTTTTGTATAATATGTTAGTCTACAATCTACATCAGCGTCTGAACAAATGTGCCAAATTTCAAAAGTGTATGTATGTATGTATGTATGTATGTATGTATGCTTGTGTTCGCATATCTCCGGAACTACAAGTTCGATTTCAGTAATTATTTTTTTATTGTACTAGGTATTGTTCAACTTAGAGAACAGTAAGTTTCATCAAAATCGGCTCAGTAGTTTTGGAGATAGGGAGTTTTAATTCTCAATTACGTACAATTTTTAAGTTAGTTTTTTTTTAATTCAGTTTGTACTTATAATTATAGTAAGACTCCGTCCGCTTATTTATCTAAGTTCATGAATCATGGCGATGAGAATTATTTTTTTTAATCGCTTCACGACTTCCTACATATTCGCCTGAGCCCTGATGGATGTAGTCGATGGAGAGCGGACCGCCGGCGCGGCGTAGGATATTACCATAAACTTAAGATGCAAGTATATTATAAGTTTATGGATATTACCCCCTCCCTACTGCGCGTCGAAAATGTAGGTAACTTGGCCCGACGCGATGTTCCGCTCTTTCGATCTCACTTCCGCTGGAGTGCAACATTATACCACAGATAATACCTAGTGATAGCAAAAAATACGAAATTATAAACGTAGCCTCGAATTGCGATCGCGACAGTTTTTCAGATTTGAGTTTACCAAAACAGTGCCAAATATTATTTTGATATTGTGCTTTAAAGCCACTGATCTCTAATATACAAGTAATAATCATTATAGATGTTAGAATATAATGTTAAACAGAATGATATTATATAAAAAAATTGGTTAAACATCAATTTAGTATTTACCAATCGATCTCCTTTGTGGTTGAAAAAGAAATTGCAAATTAATTTCAAAACAAAAATAATACCTAAGTTTTTGTTGAAATAATTTCATTCGAACACGCGCTCCCTTTATAAAATACGAGAGGCGTCGAGATTATTCCAGAATCCAATTACATTTTCCAAATTTCCCATTTTTCCTCGCTGCGGGTTCAAAGCTCAGAGAAAATTATTTTCCTCGCCCTCAAGAAATGAAAAATAAACGTGTCCTAGGGAATTAAAGTGTTTGCGCGGGAGAAAGGAAAGGAAATATTATGTTTTTACGACAAAAGGAAAAAGGAAGGCCGTCTTGAATTTAAAGCTAAGGTTAGCTTTCTTTCAGAAAATTAAGATTTTCAATTTGTATGTGAGGATTGACGTGAGGTTATGAATCGTAAACATTAATATATTACATTATTAAAGGCATGAGGATGAGCATGAGGCATGAGAATGTGCATGAGGCATGAGCATGAGGCATGATCATGAGGCATGAGCATGAGCATGAGGCATGAGCATGAGGCTTGAGCATGAGCATGAGGCATGAGGCATGAGCATGAGGCATGAGCATGAGGCATGAGCATTAGGCATGTGCATGAGGCATGAGCATGAGGCATGAGCATGAGGCATGATCATGAGGCATGAGCATGAGGCTTGAGCATGAGCATGAGGCATGAGGCATGAGGCATGAGCATGAGGCATGAGCATGAGGCATGTGCATGAGGCATGAGCATGAGGCATGAGCATGAGGCATGAGCATGAGGCATGAGCATGTGGCTTGAGCATGAGCATGAGGCATGAGCATGAGGCATGAGCATGAGGCATAAGCATGAGGCATGAGACATGAGCATGAGGCATGAGCATGAGGCATGAACATGAGGCATGAGCACGAGGCATGAGCATGAGGCATGATCATGAGGCATGAGCATGAGCATGAGGCATGAGCATGAGGCATGAGAATGTGCATGAGGCATGAGCATGAGCATGAGAATGAGGCATGAGCATGAGGCCCAGCATGAGCATGAGCATGAGGCATAAGCATGTGCCAAATAAGATAAAAAAGCTTCAGACGTTTGTGAGATAAGCTCTTTCAAATAATTTTCCCCGTTTTTCTCCATTTTCCTCTGTTTCTTTGCTACTATTGGTGGCAACGTGATTTTATATAGCTCAAGTCTTCCTCGATAAATAAGACTATCCAACAAAAAACTAATTCTTAAATTCAAAGCTGTAGTTCCACAAATTCTTTAGCTTTATAATTTAAGCATAGATATGATTTTCCCAAATTTGATCCCGCCATTTATAAGGAATGGTAAGTCGTATGAAAAAAATGTCTGAATATTTTTTGTAGAGAATTCTATGATCTACACTCTTGTCATACTTATTTTAGTGATAAAATGTATAGTTTGGGAAAAAACCAGGAAAAACCTCATTTTTATACCTTTGACCTTGAATAAAAATTTTTGCACAAGGAGGATCGCCGGGGACTTTTGAGGTTTTATTTGTAATGGTATATTTAACGTCTCTACCAATTTTCAGCTCTATGTGAGTTATTCCGAGGTTACGATTTTTTTGCGTCTAAATAGACCGGACTAATTGTCAAACCAATTCACAATTATTTTAAATACCATAGATTGGTGATATGTGAATAGATATTGCGTGATAACTAATAAGTAATAAGTAATAACACATCGTTTACCAAATCACGCTAAACTCCCCAAACCTAGTTACCCAAATGTGCAAATTGCGTACAATTACATTGTTACTTTACCCCAAGTACAAAAATACTGAATTGCGTATTAGCTACGTAATGGCTATTGCTTATTGTGATGTTGATTTGGACTTGGTATTGTTAATATAATCACTTATAGTTCTTGCAATCTAAGAGTGCGCGTCGCCTTTATTTGTAGTTGGAAATGTGAATAGACATTTTCGTTAGTGTGCGTACCCGACGGAGCAATCAGTAGCGAGCGAGCCATGTACGCGTGCATAGATATGGTCACTCACACAACTAAGGGCGACGCGCACTCTTAGATTGCAAGAACTATACTAACTTACTATGTATTGACTATTTTTTTCTTATATAATGTACTTATAAGTACAGTCCAGTCATAATATTTAAATGCAATATTTATATTGCATGTAAATATTATGACTGGATAAAATAAATAAAAATACATAGATGTTTGAAACTCTTATAATTATTATGTATCTTAATGTAAGATAGGTACCTGGTGTACGTTATACGTACTTAAACATAATTTATTAGTTATTACTTATTACTTATTGACAAAAATTCTCTGCACCAAACCAATTATAAGCGTCAAGATTATAATGTAGAGATTTTCTTGCCCTTCAGTAATTTACGTAAGTAATGAATAAATGACCCCTTAAAAGTAATTTATAGACGTGACCCTTGATCACCCATCAAGCCCCATAAGATCACCGGTGATCGCGACAACAATAGATTTCCAATAATCAAGAATCCGCGATCGAAGGAAAAGTAGATAAAAACCTATTCTCAGTCCTAACGAATGTACATACAAAATTTCATTAAAATCGGTTGTGCCGTTTTGGAGGAGTTCGCGCACAAACACTGTGTCACGAGAATTTTATAAATTAGAAGAAGATATTATAATATTATCTACTGATCAAAATTCAAAAAGATCTTGATGGCATGAATAGGGGAGACCACTGATTTGAGAATACCATTTAACGGTTAACCTATCAACCCCCATATGGACACCGGCGACCGCGACAATTACCTATTATAGAATAACAATAGATTTCCAAGAATCCGCAATCGGAGGATTAATGTATTTAATGTAGTTTTATAATGCCAAATCTTTGCTTTGATACAGTTCAGGTATTAGCAGAATTCGACATAGAATGTGCAGAATATTGTCTTACTTAATCTATCTTGCACCCTTTGCTGCTAGATGTATAGTTATATGTACAGCGTAGCAGCAGTGGGTTCACATCTGGGGGGATCGATCGGAGTCGAACACGCGACCGCTAACCGCTGAGCTGACGGGTGTCAGAACCTACGTACAGTTGCACACAAAAGTGGTAATGTTTTGTTTTCCCGCTTTTGGTTTTCTCGATACAATTTGTGACTTTCTTGTCTTTTTTCGTGAATTTCAAAGAAATTTAATGAAATTATTAAATCATAATAAATCGACAATTCTGAATATTATTGAAAGTACTTTTTAAGAAAAAGCGCGGATTTTTTTTTCGCGGCGTGAGTCATTTCAAGATAAAAAACGTTGTGTTTAAAAACTTTTGTGTTCTTCACTTTGAACTTTGAAACGCGACGTAGCATCCGCCGTAGGCCGTAGCTGCTACGGTCGTAGGCCGTAGCTTGCTCACGTTTTTCTTATTTTTTTAGTTTATAACAAAAATGAAAATGGCGAGTTAGTCAGTTTTCCTCCTTTCTGTTCACGTCAGCTGTAGCGAGCGAGTAGTGATAGCGGTGATTGGCAGGCACGCTACGAGACGCGTCACGCGGCACGCATTGCAGCCCTTGTTAGCTCAGTGGCTTGTTCCAAGGTTCTAGAAAGCTTACCTAGCTAGGATAGGAATGAGGATATCTCCAAACTGAGGACTATCTAAAGCCTATTCCCAGCTACAGAAAAAAAATAACTTTCGAGAAAAAAAATGAATGAAATTGTCCCTTTCGATAAAATGTTGCCCCGGGAAATTAAACAGGATAGTTCTAATACCGGTCAATGATTCAGTTGTTTATTGTAAGCACAATTAGCGATTTTGGCACCGCAATGCAACGTGGATAGTAGATACTAGAAATATAGATGCGAAACTGTATACGATTAGCTCAAACGATAGTTTTTAAATCCCAAAAAAAAAAAACAAATTCGGATGTTTACTTACATAAAATTTTTTGCAACTTGAAAACTAAGTTGTACACGTGATTTAATCTACCAAAATGAGGGTAATATTTAAAATATAGCATTACATTACATCACAGAGTGTAATCGCCACATGTGCTGGCGATGATAGATGTAGCGACAAAGGCCTACTCAGATGTTGTTCGCGCGCTAAATGAGGGTGCACTCTTATTTGCAAACACAATTTTTGTTAAGTCCAAGAACTATAGGAATACTAACTTTTGCCCGCAACTTCGTAAATCGTATGCGTCCTACGTTCTAAATTACCTACTGTTATTATGATTGCGATTAAGAAGTTTTAGGAGAAAACGTTTAAAAATTCTTTCACATAATTTTCTCTGTTCACCCAAAATTTTTTCTGATGATTCGGTCATATTGGTCGCAGCGTAAAGTTATGTAGCTTGAAGCCTTCCTCGCTAAATGGACTATTCTATTATAAAGCATATATCATAATATATAATTAGGACCCTTTTTGAGCTGGATTAATTCCCACTTAGGTACCTTCTTTTAACACATTGTCTATAGAAAGTAATTGCTTACAGTACGAGTAATTGCTTACAGTATGATCAAATCGGATTTTACTTTACTCACTGTGTAGTTCCTATGCTAAATACGTGGCCCTACAGAATACTGCAATATGGATCACGAAACAAAATATATATGATGACGGCATGTTTTTTGAGTTGGTTGGGGGGTTCGTTTCCGCCGGCGGAACAAAAAGATTTTAATGTTCCTGGGTCATAGATGTGTATTAAATATGTGTATCATAAATTATAATATGTATAAAAAAAATCTTAAATTTTGTATGGCATAAAAGGATTGAATATATTTGCGTTGTCTGGCCTGTAACACCTTCCTTCAGTTACTTAGCACAGGGTCAGACTGACGTGGTGTGAAGTGTCCATAGATATTATTGTCTTTTTTCTAGGATTTTAAAACTTGCACCCATATATAGCGCACTTATAGTATAGGGCGCGATAGTAGGTGTGCGGCGAGTATTCCCTGAAGTTATTACGGCCCACTGGACCGGGTAACGAACCCGCGCCAAATCTGTAAATACCGTATACCACATATTATTATATTAATATTATATGTTGGTTGGAACATTTAAATAGAGGAGAGATGATAATTATTACGAGCCTATTACATAAGCAAGTAGGTCACAAAATAGAGTCTTTGATAATCTATAGTTAGCTGTTCTAGTAGCGTTAGAACATTGGCGCTGTTACTTAGAAAACGGTAAAAAGTTCACTGTTTATACTGACCATAGTGCTCTTAAATGGTTCTTGTCCTTGTCCAACCCGACTGGCAGACTAGCTCGCTGGTGCGTTAGGTTGTCGGAATTCAACTTTGAAATTAAACACCGTAAAGGCAGTGACAATGTTATTCCGGATGCTCTTTCTCGCGCGGTAACGGTTAACGCTATTTCTAACTCTTGGTCTAAGTATACCGGCACAGATACTTGGTACCTTAATATTTTTAACGGCTGTAATAACTTGCCAACTTCTTTTCCTAATTTTGCTATTAAAAATGATAAATTGTTTAGACTATCTAAGAATAAACATAACTTAACCTCAGAGTTTTCTTGGAAAGAAGTTGTACCTAAAGAGTTTCGTGTTGATGTTGTTCGTGCTAACCATGATGAACCCACTGCTGGTCACATGGGTATTTTTAAAACTTATAGGCGGCTCGCTCTTAATTACTTTTGGCCTAATATGTACCGCGACGTAGTTACATATGTTTCGCAGTGCTCTAAATGTTTGCAGTACAAGTCTCAAAACCATAAAGTCCTAGGCGAGATGGGTCGACCTAAAGACTGTGCACGACCCTTTCAAGTAATATCCGTGGATATAATGGGCCCTTTACCTGTTACTAGGAGGCGTAACAATTTTATTTTAGTCGTTACGTGTTGCTTTTCTAAATTTTGTCTCATATTTCCTATAAAGCGTGCCACTTCAGATATTATAACTAGAATTTTAGAGGAACACGTTTTCTTAGTACACGGTATTCCTCAAACTGTAATTATGGACAACGGTCCTCAGTTTATTAGTAATTAAACTAATAGGCTCTTTAAAAAATATAATATCCCTAAAGTCTATTTAACCCCGCGTTATACTCCGCAGGTTAATACTGTCGAGCGGTATAATAGGACGATTATTACCTGTATTTCTACTTACGTGGAAGACGATCATAGATCGTGGGTTGTACATATCCCAGAAATACGATTTGCTATTAACAACTCGGTAAACGAGGTGACAGGATTCACGCCGTCATTTCTAACTTTCGGTAGGGAATTGGTGTCCTGTGGTTCACACTACCTTGATACCGACAGCACCAACGACCTTATTTTTGCACCTCGCGATACCTACGCGGAAAATCTGGGATGTATGTCGTCCATATTTGACAACGTACAGATGCGTCTTTGGCAAGCCCACGTTAAGAACACCTCGCAGTACAACTTACGTCGCCAGCCTGCCGAATTTAACGTAGGAGATTTTGTCTTTAAGAAAACCTATTTCCTGAACGATAAAGATAAATATTTCAGTAAAAAGTTAGCTCCAAAATTTATAAAATGTAAAGTTGTAGGTAAACGTTCTCCTTTAGTTTATGAACTGCAGGATATGCAAGGTAAAGACCTTGGCGTTTGGCATTTAAAGGACCTTAAATTGTCTAAAAATTATAAATTTTAATTCTTTTTTCGTTTAACTTTTTTTTGTTTAATTAGGTAAGACCTTCTGTTTCGCGCCTTGCTTAGTATGCTGTTTCGTTTGCATGATCAAACGTTATAGTTGTGTACAATACCATCTACGACTTTTTTTGGGTGTTGTCCTTCTTATATTTGTAGGATAATACTCGTGTGCTAGGGCGTCTCGTCACTCATGTCCTCTATAATATATAGAGTCTATATGACCGAGATGCAAAATGACAGTTGATGTTTGCAAGTGATTTATGAATCTCTGGTCAAAAATTATTCGCGCGCTGACACAAGAATTGTCTCAATTTTTTTCCCCATTTTCCCCAAATTTAATTTTTTCCCCATTTTACCTCATTTTCCAAAGTTTTATTAGTTTGCTTTTTTCCCTTTTTTTCTAAAGGGCTGTTACTTTTTTCCTTTTTTTTTGAAAGGGATGTCATTTTAACCTTTTTTCCCCTTTATTTCCAAAGGGCCTTTTTTTCCCTTTTTCCCAAAGCGCTGTTAATCTTTTAGCTTTTTTCCCTTTTTTTTCCAAAGGGCTATTATTATTTTAGTTTTTCCTTTTTTCCAAAGGGCTTTTATTTTTGCTTTTCCCCCTTTGCTTTTTTTTCCCCACTTTTTCTAGCTTAGCTATTTCAGGATTTTTCCTTTATCATGAAAAATCCTTAGCTAGCGAGGGGGGATATGTCGCGTAACGACATCTATTAGGCCTCTTTAGAACCTTTACGCCTAATAGATTGCGTCACTTATCGATAATTTATAACTTGGAATGAGGTTAGTAGCGTCATCTTTGGGGTAATGGTGCAACTATTATAACTCTTTGTTGAGATATCTGTTATTTTTACCAGATATTTTCCTTTTTTATTAACTATTTCATAATTAAATAAAAAGTATTGTTTTAAATTACATCTACCTAAAGATAATTATTTTTTTTTAACTTAATTTTTTTTTAAATTGTTGATGACTTTTAATTTGCGTGCTTTGACAGCTACCACTGTCAACTTTAAAAAAAATATACCGGCTCTTTCTTTTTCTTTACTTTCAAAGGACCCCCCCGTTTTTTGGTGAGTGCGTGTTTAGTGTTGTGTTTGTACGATTTTCCAAGTTTCTTGTCTTTTAATACCTTTTATTGTAAATTCAGTTTAATTCTGTATTTGGTTTTTATTGTGGCGAAAATCACAACATTATGTATTTGTCTTAATTGTAAAATAAATTATTTATCTTTTGTGATGGACCACGTGTTTAGCTTACTTCCTATTTTGTAAAATGGATCTTTATTTATATTATTAACTTTCTATTATTAATTCTTTCACCGTGGTCTTTGAGTTTATTTATATAATATCATTGACCGTGGTCAAATTATTTTCATGGTTTTCTTTGATGTCATTACAAAATTGGCCCCATAAAGTTAATATACCTAGCGGAATAGAGAAACATAGGCCTGAGCAAGCGAGATGCCACTATCAGTAACACCGCGTGGTAAAAAGAGACGTGTGATACATGACAGCAGCACTCTTTTTTTGACGTCCAGTCGGCACGTGCCGCACGTTGTCAATATAATCTCATAGAATTCATGTTCAATCACGCTTGTGTAAGTGTATACGTACACATATTTTTCACACAGATGAAAACCAATTTTGGTTACGTTTGACAGCTCGAGATTGTTGCTCTATTCCGATAGGTATATTAACTTTATGATTGGCCCTGACCTAGTTTTAAATGTCAGTGTCACAAGTTCAATAACCTTTTGCTCTTTAACTGTATTTTGATATTTTCTAAATTCCTTTTTAATTTGTGTTTTTTAATGTTTGTGATGGACTCTGCAACCACGTGCTCGACGTCTTCGGATGGAAAACACGTGCTTGGGGGGTCAACAGCGTGAACAGTCTCTTTTCGAAAATTCCAGGGGTGCTACGTTCTACGTGCTTCTTTTGGAGCAACACTCCTGCTACTTTTGGAGCAACACTCCTGCTACTTTTGGAGCAACACTCCTGCTACTTTTGGAGCAACACTCCTGCTTCGTTCCGGAGCAACTCCTCGTGCTACGATCCGGAGCAACTCCTTGTGCTCGTGCTACTCTTGGAGCAACTCTGCTACGTTCCGGAGCAATTCCTCGTGCTCCGTCTGGACTTGGAGTAGACCTCGTGCTGCCCATGCCGTTTGGCTGACGCACCTCCTCTCTGCACACGCTGAACTGGCCGCCACCGACGGGATCCCGAACTGCTTCACCAACACCTGGCACTCGACGCTGCGCCTGTCACCGGGGTCACGGAGACTTGAGGAGCTGGAGTCCCGCAAGTCGCTGCCTGTCCCCAGATAAGTGTCGTGTCTCCAAACCCGAGAGCTAGAGACTGAGAAAATAGACCGAGGCTAAGTTTCGTACCCGCGATACCCGCTCTCCGCTGACTAACTAGTAATTATTATTTAAATAAATTTGTTATATTGTTAAATTCTTTTTATTTATCTATTAACTCTCTTCTAAATTTATTGTCCCAGTGCCAGCCTGGCGACAATATCAAAACAATTTCATTAATAATCGGCCAAGTGCGAGTCGGACTCGCGCACGAAGGGTTCCGTACCGTTATTATACAGAGCAAAAATTGGCCAAAAATTGTGTTTTTTGTATGGCGACAGACAACGAAATCTTAGTAATAGGGTTCCGTTTTTACCCTTTGAGTACGGAACCCTAAAAAGCGCTGACTGTTCACTGTATTTATTTTGTACGCAGAAATCTTAACCGGCCAAAAGGTACTAAAAACAACGAAAAGAACTAAATATTTAGCATACTTTGATGCATGTGTGTACGTTAAGCTGTAAAGGAAATGCGTCAATTATACGACTCCCCGCGCATTAGGCGGTCAGGTCGCGGCGGCGAACTAATTCTTCTACGATATATGTAGGTGCGCACATTACGCGACCAGCGGCCAGCTGTCACGCGCGAAGAATTAGTTGGCCGCAGCGACCTGGCCGCCTAATGCGCGGGGGGTCTAACTTATAACAGTTTATATGTAAGGGTGAGTAAAGTTCTGCGCTTCTTTGTTTTTTTTTTAATCTCGAAAGAAGAAAAGAGTAATTCGATGCCGTCTAACATTTGCACAATATTAAGTTGTGCGATTTTTTAACCCTGTCAATACAGGGTCGTCACCCCAAACCCCTAACTGGTTATGATTTACAACTCTCTGAGGTGTTGACCCTCGCTAGTCGCTACGCCGCACTTGTCGCTAACTTACGTTTAATTTTGGGTTTTTATTGCGCATTATTCATTACATTCATGAGTAACAAGATAGATCTCTGCTAGTTGAATCCCAAAATTATTTTGCACGTAAAATACTACAAAAACAAAACTAGATATACGTACTTATGTCATTCGCATGACTATTTTGAGATGAGATTTGTGTGTCTCGTGTTTTGAAATTAAAATGAAATGACTCGGAACTCAAAATTAAACTCTATTTAATCATAATAATTATCAAAACATGATGCAAATTAATAAATTCATTTTGATTTTCTTCTCAAAAGTTCATAATTTCCGCATTTCATCTGATTCTCATTTTAATTGTGTATCCTTGAGAAAAATCTGGGGACATCTGTGGACATAGTTGTGATCGCTGTGATCGTACATAATGAAATGAGCGCAATATGCGTCCTCCCCGGGGACGCG
Organism: Polyommatus icarus; assembly: GCA_937595015.1. Classification (NCBI taxonomy): domain Eukaryota; kingdom Metazoa; phylum Arthropoda; class Insecta; order Lepidoptera; family Lycaenidae; genus Polyommatus; species Polyommatus icarus. Next base: position 18,010,669 of record OW569327.1, on the reverse strand, counting down.
GCCTCGACACCGACTGGGGATGGGGGATGGATGTGGCACTTTAAAAAGATTTTTAGAATTTTACAAAGTATGGAGCTATATCTCAGTTGCAGGGTTAAGTTTGTAGTATTATTTGATTAAAAGATAAAATTTGTTAAGATGTTGTTAATGGCTTTTCATTATTTAAAATGGATAAGAATTAAGTTCAAGATACAGTATCAACCTAACTTTCCTAGTTTAGTGGTTCTTATATTAAGTAATTGTGAGTAGTCTATAAGGCTGTACCTACGAATAATCTTAAGGATCATTAAAGAAAACACAGTTAATGCCGCGTTTTCACTGGAGTTAAAGCTTAAAGCTGCACAGCAAGGAATTAGGAAAGTGTTTTTTGAAAACCAATACAATCGCTTATTTCGTCTTAACTCTAATACCTCATATCAGCGATTATTTATTCTCAAAAACACATTCCTTGCAACGCAGCAGCTCAGCTGCATTGAAAACACAACCTTACTATACCATCATAGTAACTATTCAGTAAGCTGTGACTATACTGTGGTAAGTAGTTATAGTCCATTGAATGAATCGCTCAAAGGGGGGTCTAGAGTGCGTGAGCGGAAACGTGAGATTTTTTTTCGGATACGTGTACAGAGTAACTAGTTCATAAACATACTAAAAGTTATGTATAATAGAATAGGGATAGGGGTAGGTGTATTTGGTCAGGATGACGTATGCCGGGCCAGCTAATAAGTTATAGACCAGCAGCTAATAAGTTAAAAAAAAACTCATTTTCGAAAAGGTGTAACTCGAAAATGGTAGGATATTTAAAAAATGTTTTAGGTGCAATTTGTAGATAATTGAATGGTCTTTCAACTATTTTTTGAAAGTTTTTCTCTAGAATGCACCAATTTTTAGATATGACTGAAAAACACAAAAATGGGCATTTTCCCCATTTTACCCCTACTTTTCGAAAAGGTGTAACTCGAAAACGGTAGGACAATTTAAAAATGTTTTAGGTGCAATTTGTAGATAATTTTATGGTCTTTTATCTACTTTTTGAAAGTTTTTCTCTAGAACGCACCAATTTTGAGATATAAGCGAAAAACACAAAAATGGGCCCTTTCCCCCCTCCCCCCACTCCGCCAGTAGTGTCCAGGACTTTTAGTATGTTTATGAACCAGTTACTCTGTACACGTATCCGAAAAAAAATCTCACGATCCCGCTCACGCACTCTAGAATTGCTTTATTCGATGGATTATTATACCTTATTACATACATTTAATCAAACTCAACTACGTCGTAATCAGCGCGTGTCCCCGTGTCTCCGGGGACATCGTCGCCCCGCTGTCCCCGCTGGCCCCGGGTGTTTGCTGACACTGATTTCGTTTGCTCATCATTTATATTTTACGCTACGTTTTAATTTTGTTTGCCCTGTAATGTAACACTCGAAAACTTTATTTACTTTAAAGAAGGTGGAATTACAAACGAGCTAATATAATAGCTACAGTCGAAAATACATTGTACGGAAACTAAACTTTTTTTTGTTAATTTTTGTAGTCAGTAGGCTCTAGTGAAACTCGAATTTCATTTGTCGAATGAAGTTCGGCAATCCGCTGGTACTTAATTAGGTACCAGAGCAACTATTAAATCCGAAATTTATGTCACATAAATCACTACAACCCTGACTGCTTACAACTACATTAAGAGTAAATCAGTTCAGCAAACCGAAGTGTGATAATCATCATCGCAACCCGATAAGCGCGTGGGATATGCAAATAGTTCGCATTTTAAACTCGGGGCTAGCTCGGCGAATTCCACCCCCGAGCCCCCACAATCGCCCCGGCCTTTGTGTGCGCGACGTGTGTTTGGGGCCTAATCTCGATCACGTGGCCGGCACGCGCGCGTCGCCTGCACACCAGAACCGCCGCAGCGTGTTTTTTTGACGCGCAAATGCGATTCGCGACCGTATAGCTTCCACTCAAATGTCAAAATGACACCGTCACCGTCGACCCCTAAAAAGCGTTTCCTTTATCTCAACTGATTGGATAATCTGTGCTCAAACGTCACGTTATCGTATCGGAAACTGAGCTGCGGGCCCAAATATCCTGGGTGGGGGCGAAATTATAGTTATTTTCGGCTCCCGTTCAGATTTTGGGGAAATCTGTCAAAAATGCACAATGGTAATTACAGAGCTTGTTCGTCAGTACAAAGCAAGTGGCTCATTGTGGGAACAAAGTATTGCATTAGGCATTAGCTGTAACAATGTAACTTTGACTGTCATGGCTTTGCGACTCATTTTTCTTCATCAATAATATTTCTAATTTTTGATATCAACCCATTATAGTAAAGTAATTAACTATTCGAATCAGTTATAACTTTTACATACGTACCTAAATAGTAGAGGAGGGGAAGAGGGGATTTCGGGAGTAGCTCGAGCGTGTCAGAATAAGCTTGTATAAGTATAGTTATCATGGTATAGAAATCAGATTTCTCAAGTGGTGGGTTAAAAAAAATTTTTTTTGAGTATTGAACTGTCATCCGATCTGTCAGGTTAAGATAGGGGATGTTTAGTATAGACTATAGCCCAAAGAAGCTTCCATAAAAAGCACTGACGATTCAAAGGTTAGGTAAGCCTGTAAAATATAAAAATATAAAGCTTCATATTTTCCTAACTAAGCTTCGAAGATATTCAAAGATGTTTTATTTTGCACTAAACTAAATGATTTAGTCTTTGTTGTCTAAAATATAATAATAACTGACCGAAAGAAGCAATTTTCTGAATATAATAATATGTTATTTTTCAAAACTTTAAAATGGCCGCAGTTTCTAAACCCACCGCTAAAATAAAAAAAAAAAAAAAAACGCTTTTATCAATTTTACCTAATGTAAAAAAGTCTCCATGACGCTCGAATTTCTACAAAATTACGAGTAGCACCTTCGCCTCCCCTACTATATTACTCTGCATAATTATTCCTCAATATAGTATGTTACATACTTAATAATAATCAATGCAATAAATCTAATATAATAAATTCTGATAGATCTGTTTAATGTAGGTTAAATATATGATAAGTTTTAAGGGTGGGTTGCACCAACTTACTATAACTATAACTGTAACTTTAACAACAACTACAACGCATGTCAAATCATTGGCATAAGAATAGGTCTTTGGTTAAAGTCAATAATAGACGTCATATTATATACCTCCTCTGTGGCTCAGTGGTGAGCGCGTTGGTAGCTCAAGCCGGGGGTCGCGGGTTCGAATCCCGCCGACGGAACAAAAAGTTTTTCAATGTTCACGGGTCATGGATGTGTACATATTAAATATGTGTATGATATAATAAAAATCTTAAATATATGTATAGTATAAAAGTATTAAATATATTATTTCCGTTGTCTGGTACCTGTAACACAAGTCCTTTAGGTACTTAGCACGGGGCCAGACTGACGTGGTGTGAAGCGTCCATAGATATAAAAAAAATAAAAAAATATAACCGCTCAAACTTAAGTACTTATATCGAAAATTTTTCACTTATAATACCACAAGAGCTTCAAAATTATCGGGTATTTCCCGATAGGTTCGTTGCAAATAAATGAAGGATTCAAGTTTTGCGCGAGTGATTTTTTAACCACCACGTGACGTCGAATGGTGCAATTCTATTGGTCGATATTTGGGTCGGAAAAATAATCGTAAAAATTTACTATGGCTCACAGTGTTGTTCAAATATTTTTCCTGACGATTTTTACGGATAATTCATTTTTTATACTCTCAATCTGTAAATAAACGCAACAGATATCTGTCAAATTCTGTGGTCAAAGTTAAGGTTAAAGTTAAGTTAGCTACCGGGCGGGACGTGGGATACGCTTTAGAAAATTGACCCTAACAATATCATTGCTAACAATGTTAAACTCTACATAGTTAAATACCTCATAACGAGGACATCAGCTAAACTCCACTTTATCAGCGTCATAATATCAACATTTTTGGAATTATTTCCCGAAATGTATGTAGATTGCGTACTGTTTAAACACGATCCCGAAATGTGTATTGGGGATACACCACAGCCAACAGGGGATTAGAAGCAAATTTGGATATTATATAGCAAATATTTGTACGCACCGACAGCAGTTTGTACAGTATCTGTTTAGCATACCGCCTGCGCCGATTTTGATTATTCCTAGCTTAATTGTGTAAATACAAAAATTTAAGCTACCGTCTGTAATGGAAGTATTATTATTGTGCAAAAGTACTTTACAATAAAGCAGATAATCTCTTAATTTCCCCAAAAACTGTTTTTCGTAAAAAATCATCTTTCAAGCCCCATAAGAGCACCGGTGATCGCGACAACAATAGAATACAATAGTATTTCTAAGAATCCGCGATCGAAGGAATAATAATATTAGTTCCTGACTTCTGACAGAACATTAAAATTGAGAGACCGGCGGATTTTTCGATAGAGTTAATGAGGGCTCAGGGTTCATATGTGATGAAAACTGTTTTGCAAGCGTTATAGAAGGTTCCGTGCATAAAATGCCGACAATTTTCTACCTAGAAATGTTTTTTTAAGATTTCCCGCCGTCAACAAAACCAGGGCCCGTACCACGAAACGGTTTTGAGACTCAAACAATCGTACGAGAATGTTGCGTCCTACTCTACCAAACGTGAAATGACGTTGTTAGAGCAGGACACGGCATTCTCGTCCGATTGTTTGAGTCTCAAAACGGTTTCGTAGTAGGCCTACTGGTTAGCTCTATTAATCATGGCACCAACTCTCGCGTTAGTGTCTAAACACACTAGGCTGAATAACGCCGACGTAAATTCCGCCACGTTTACGCCGCGTATCAAACGCATACAAAATACGGACGGAACGCGACACACCGAAATTCCGTCGGGAACCGAATTTCCGTCGAGCCGAGTCGAGCGTAAATTTCGGCAGCGATTCGGCGGTAATGTTTTGTATAGCAACACACTATACGCGACAGAATTATCAAAACCGAACATAGCAAATCCAACCTTAACTCTAAAGCGTTAACGCACATATTGCATCTGAGAATTTGAAATACTCCATTACGCGCGCTTACCGCAACGGAAATTACGCCGCGAAATTTCGGCTCTTCGCGTAATTTATAGTGTGTCGCATCAGACGTAAACGGCTGAACGTAATTTCGGCCACGTAAATTAAGCCGGCGTAATTCAACCTAGTGTGTTAGACCCTTAGAGATAGACCAATCTTTCATATCTATGGTTCAAACCTATAAAAATTGTAACATCTTTCAAGAGGGCAACAATAGAACCCGTTGTAAAACGTTCAGTGGAGTATGGAATATGTGCCGGTAGTTCTGAAGGGTGTTATACACTCCATACACGCTCCAGTGCGGTCAAGGGTCCTTATAATATTTGGGCCCGGGGCTAGTCCTTCAATTCATATGTTGCACTTTAATGGATTATCCAGATGAGCGGTGTTCTTTTTAATTATCATATTATTCTTATGCTTAACTTTTTAAAATTGAATATTTGTTTCATTTTTTAATACATTTTATATTTGGAAAAATTCAACGTAGTAGGTACCTACCTACCTACCTACCTACTATTGACCCACAGAGGTTTTAGGTAGAGCGTTCGTGTGCAAGCCGGAAGTCGGGATTCGAATCCCGTTGAAGGAACAATAGCATCTTTGATATTCCTGGGGAAAAGGTTAGGTTAGGAATTAGGTTATATGTATTAGGTTTTCATTTTAAATGTATGTAATAATTCATCATATTATAATATCCGTAATGCTAGTTTTGAAAACTTTCAAGATAATATTCCTGTATCAGCTGCGACAACCGACACAGTCAAAAGTGGGTAAAACTTTGGTTTTTTAATCTCATTAATACAACTAGGGACAAATACAATTTTTAGTAAAGATGCAAATAAAATTAGCGTCACCATAACCGTTATACAGAATTAAATAAAAAAATATATTGTCGTAACGTTTTATGTCGGCGGGGGTCAACATATTGGGAACAGCGTGGGTCTAACCCCAGCTGTTATATTCACTATAAAATTGAGAACAATGTCATTATCTCAAGGGTTATTATATTAAAGGCGAGTGTTTCTAAAACTGACGGCTAGATCTGTAGCTCTACCATGAGTTTAAAGATATATTTTGTCGATACTCGATACCGACTACGTAAATTTTTAGTATGGCGATTTTAGTTCCGCAAGGGACCGCTAGAAGCGCTGTAAAATTTGTCGTAAGTACTAAAAATTTACGTAAAGTACGAGTATCGATAAATACTATAGCTTTAAACTCATGGTAGAGCTAGGAGGTACTGTCGAATAGTTATGCTCGATGCATGAAAATCAACTAATAGGTTGTTTTAGTTTCACGTTGACCGCTCGTTAATCGTCGCCGCCGACACAGAAGAATAAAAAATAATATCAGCTCAGACCGCAACGTGTTATTAAAAAAACTATTCTTTAAACATACATCTCGGGCCACCAGCGCTGTACGATGGTTTGTGTACGGTCAGCCTAAGAGTCAGCAAAATTAGCCTAACACTAGGTACCATTGAATCCGGTAAACACATCTAGCTACGTGAAAATTGGTAAATGTAGTGTATATTAATTGTATTTTGTAATGTAGTGCAGTCGGCTGATACCTATTACTTAAAAATGTTGGTACTTTGACAGATTTTGAATGAAAAGAAGTTAAGAACCACTTCGGAAAAAGTTATTGAAAAAATTAGACCTTAGTTTTACAAAATTGGGGTTAACACAGAGTAACGTTTGGCACACACTAGTTAGCTGCCACCACACTGTAATTACGATTAGGGATTACCACTGCGTTAGCATGAGGAGTCCAATTATTGTACAAAGCTCTGGCTTTGCCCCGCGCGGTGTACGCCCAGTTATTATGTTGAATAGAGATTTACATTTCACCAGGTTCTGTTCTCCTAAAAAAAAAATTGAGAAAATATTATGCTCCGAGTATATTAAAGAATGTTGAATAGAACCTACAGAACTTTATTAACAGTGGTTTTCTTTATCAAAGGAGTAAAGTGCGAAAAGACTTGGTCGATCTCTAAAAAATAATAATTTCAAACTTTTTGTTAACTTTTCATTTACTTTTCACGGTGTACTTTCTTTTCCTCGTGGGCAAGCCTGTTAGGTCAGGTGCATTCTGTACTGCTGAAAAGTCTCGCGAAAAGTGAAAACTTAAATTGTTTCATCCCTTTCATCTAGTTATTGGTCGTAATTAAGGATCAGCATGCAGTATCAACTAATTACACAATATGAATATTTGGTATACTATCTTCTTTACATACGAAAACAAATGTTCTGGGGAGGCGTGGGGGCGCCCCGCGGCGCGCGTCTGTCGCCGCAGTGTTGCCAACATGAAAAAAATTATAATTCGTAATTGTGCATTGTGCTAGTAACCCCGATGACAGGTCGACACATGTTACGGGCATTTTGGGGCCATTCCTTCGCCTAATGGGCGGTGTTGTAATGCTCTGCAGATTTATGATGAGGGGGGCACAATGTTATAGTTTTGTCCAAATTACCTTGCAGTTTGGGGCTTTAGACATGAAACATTGAAGTAATTTGTTGCAGATTACTTTTTGTGACCCTGAGCAAAATAAAATCTAGGGATTTGGTACCATCCATATCCCCGCAATAAATTAGGGAAAGCCTATGTCCTTCGCCGTATAAGTACTGTACTGCCTTATTAATAAAAGAAGAAAAGGTAGGAGTCAGGACCAACAAATTCATGTTCCTGCTCTCATTGTACCTGTATTTCTTAAAATGAGAGTCACATGAATTATTTAGTCCTGTCTCATTATTCGTCTATTAAGGGGCTTAGAAGAGCTAATCGAAATTGACCGATTGCATACATTAATAACGCACACGCGTACGGCTAAGTCTAGTCTGATAGTGGAAAATAGCTATTATTAAGGATTTATTTAAAAAAAAATTAAACACTACAGCAGTAGTACACAAAGTGGTAGACAAATATTCTCCATAAATTAAATAATTATTGAGTGCAATTTACTACACATACCGAGCATTTTAAGATTTTATTAGAGGTATGTTTGCGATTATTTTCTATAGAGAAAAATAAGTTGCATCGTGTTTTTATAACACTATGGAACTAGCATATATTCTGAATAATATTATATATCTTTCTCAATACAAGTACCGCATTCTATCATACAGACATTCCTCTTAGAAATCTCGTATTTAGGTGTTCTTAGCCCCTTAATAAGGCTGATAACCTGTTTTAATATCATCAAAATAGATAAATAAATAATTTTGCCACCTATTTGATGCAAACAAGCAAGCAAAGCTTTCCTTTTATGTTGGTAAAGTATGATGGTTACATAAAGCCTTCACTAAGTAAAAGCAGTGCAACACAAGTACTGAAAATTGACAATCTCTAGTGTTGTAACCATCACTTATCGACAAAGTATCGACATTTCGTCGGTTGCATTTCTTCATTTACATCCCACGTCAGGCTTAGTCAATGAACTATCAGCGAACATCATCAATCAATAGTTGAATACTTTTTGTCTACAAGTTGATTGACGCGCGGACGTGCCTCCAAATGAGGTGGTTCTGGACCACTTGCATGATGGGTCTTTAATCACTTTTTGTACTTTCCCAAAGAAAATAATGTACAGGTGCGCTGTTAACTAGATGAGAGTGTATAAAAAGTAATGTGGTAAATATATTATACTACTAAGTACATAATATTGTAGTATACTGCATTGCGCATTTTATACCAATTCTTGTAGATACGCGATAGTTACTTTGGAATCTTTCAATTTATTGATCTTAACATGATCAATAAGTAAGTGAAGCTTTATACCTATTAATAGAAAATATGGGAAAATGTCTAATAAAAATGCCAATCCTCGCTAATTGTGTAAAAATAATAGTCTATTTCTTAAACGAAGGTAAAACACCAGAGAAAAATTTTAATCCATTTGGTTCAATGCTTCAAAGATCTTATTTAAGGACCACATTCTGACGCCATCACAATAAAAACGTCGTTAATTACAACGGAATCGACTTAATGTGTCATAAAGTCAATTCCATTTGAAAAATCTCCCCATAGCTTCGCATTACAGCTTATCTGCGAGCAGCCATCCGCACCCTCCGCGCGTTATCGCGATACTGGCAGATTTTACAATAACATTTCCCCTCCCTAGCGTTATCAGCCGGCCAAACGCGAGGGGATGGCGGCGTGTTCCAAATTTAAATTTCATGATATTTTGCAAGGAGGTTCTGACGGATACGCTACATATTTTTTATGATTAACCGGTCTTGAGATAACTTGGTTCGATTTTTAAAGGGGATATTCCATACAATATTCAATACTTAATACTCGTGTATAATAAGTTTAGGAACTTTGTGGAAAGTGTTTACATTAAAAATTTTTGCATTCCTACGTCACCGTTCTGCTACGAATGCTACGGCGTAGCATAGTAAGCTACGCGACACAATTAAGAGTCCGTATACGAAATTTTGTCAATTTCGCTCATTTAACAGACATGATTTAACAGTTAAAATACAGTATTTCTATAAGTTTTAATGCACAACATGTAAGATCATTTCAATTATAATCTAATGTTGCAGCTAGATTTTTTATTTGTTTTAAGTATTTTTAAATAATACAACTCAAACCCGCGACAGTTTTGTGATTTTTGCTGTAAAAGGTTTAGAATATCACATTTTTATGGATTGTATTGACGTCTTAAAGGTATGAAAAAAATACAATGTACTGTTGAGAAAGTCGTCTATACAATGTTGGAATTACTTTTTACCATTTTCATATAAAAAACCCTTTAAAAAACAGAATACCATAACTGCCCGCTAACTTGGCGATCGTCCTATTTCACCTGGCATATGAAAGACGGGCGTGAGTGTGAAGAGAGCAGTAGAAAAGAGAGTAACTTAAGTTAGTAAAAAAATTATAAGTGGTGTTGTTATATGTGTGTAGCAAATAATTAATAATATGATTAGTGATTACAATTAATATGTGTATGTAAAATAAAATACAAATTATAATATAAATGCTGTGTTTAAAAATGAGCCAAAAATTTAAATAACTCATTGAGGTTTTTTTACCGCACAGAACTACTAATATTCTGAAAGTATTAACTATTAGCTTTTAGCAATGTTAAAAACTAAGAGCCTAATTAATTCTTCGTTTAGTAAAGTATCATTAGATTTAGTGATGATGTTTGAGTTGGTCTCAGCGATGCGTGAAATCTTGTCACGGCAATTGACATGCATCGGGTTTGAAGTGAGCTTAGCAGTGTGTTCGTTTTGTGGCCATGGCTAAGTGATTCATCTTTCAAGTGAAATACTTATTCCTTGTGAATATAACTAAACAGCAAACTCTAACCACCGTAGGTACTAGGTACTAAAAGATCTACACGATGTGACAAAATGTTGTATGGATCAGTTTATGAGTAAAAGCAGCTATCTCGGATTCAGAACAAAGTTAACCTTCAAGCGGGCGCGCGCTATTTTGTACCGGCAGTGGTCGCGCGTAACCTAAAAGACGTCGTAGGTGAATTTCGGAAACATAACACTTTTCAGTCAACATTATTTGTTATTTCATAAATTTAATTATTACTCTTTATAAAAGTAATCATTTCGCCCAGAAAATTAAACGTATTTTTAGTAAAAACTTAGTTTTAAAATCCGGTGACCTAAATTAGCTTATCTTGTGTGAACAGGGGCAGAAAAAGTGATCGGAATTGTTTATGCTAGTTCCAATTTTTTCTCCATCTAGCTATAACATTCGATGTTATCGGTTAACGGCGACTTACTTTTATAAATAAACATAGAATTTGATTTGATTATATGAAAAATACATGCAAAATTATAAGAGAGGCGCGCGAAGCCTTTTCGACGCCGGCGCCGAGCCCAAAACAATTGAGCTCCTTGCTTCAAAGGGGGTGCGGAGAGTAGGTGTAAGCTATTTATATGGTAGATAGATAAATTATGAAAAGCTACTGAGAGGATGATACGGATTCAATGAGAAATATCTATAATATCAATGAAAATGTATTGAGGGGAGTCTATTCGACGCCGTGCGACCGCTTGAAGGTTAAGACTGTAAATTAGGAAATGTATTCGTCATGTTTTTCGATCATGCAGTTAGATTTTGGTTTTTGAGAAAATAGATAAATCCAACGTTGTGAAACTCTAACTGGAAAATTATTATTATTGATGTATTTACACCGATACTAAACTCTCGGACCGTATCATAATTTAACCACAAAAAGTATAATGGGGTTAACAAGGCGTGCAGTATCAAGGAGTAACTAGTTAGAACGCCATCTGTAGACGTATCACAGTTGGTCGCAATGTGCCCTCAGGGAAGATGGGTCCATACGACCGTATGGCATGTATATTGTATATGAGAGATCGTGTAGGGGGGTTGTAATGTGCGTTTGATACCAATTGGTTTGGTAAGTCGATAGGATTACAATGTGTTGACATGAAGAACATTGGATGAGCTAAAATATATTTCGATATGGGCTGCGCGCACGAAAAAACATGACGCAATATGCGGTGTTACCTCGCTCTGAGGCGTTCCATTTAAGGCTATGACGTTGTCACGTTCAACTATCGTCAGAAAACCGACTTTACAGACAACCGAGTTCGAGTCGAGTTCGAGTCGAGTTCGAGTCGAGTTCGAGTCGAGTTCGAGTCGAGTTCGAGTTAGAGTTCGAGTTCGACACAAAACACTACTCTCCAACCGTCTTATTTTACAGACAACAGATATTGTGTAACATGCTGTCACAGACAAACGCCTGTTACATTATTGTTGCGAGATACATTATTATCATTGCCAGTTGTAACTTGTAGGTAAAGTACGAAATTAACATAATAATTTAATAATATTAAAAACATAATTAACATAATATTATTCAAATTCATTCGTATAAAACGTAGAAACTTAAAAAGATTTGTTACAATAGTCCACACAAAGAATAGCCCAAAAGCAGGTGTAGAGTGCGTGAGCTGCAACCTAAGCAATTTCTTCAGAAATGTATTTAGGATACCTAGAAGATAAACATACTAAAAGTCCCCGCCTCTAGGGGGTGAGCCGGAGTGGGGGGAGGGGGTTAAAGTTCCCGTTTTTGAGTTTTTGGCTCATATCTTTAAAACGGTACGTCGTAAAGAAAAAGTGTCTTGTACATAATAAAAGCTACTAAAATTTACTACAACTATGTAATTTACACTATGTATCTATCTCCAATCATTGCCATGCTATGAAATCAAAAACACACATCAACTAAGTCTAGGGACATTTGTATTTTATGAAATCTATCAGGATTTTTGGAGACAGTAAATGAAAGAATTATAGCTTACTTTATAGCATTTCATAGAACATAAAAAACTGTCCCATTTTTTTGTTTTTAAGAAAAAATCATTGGCTTTTTCCATGGTCACAGAAAAGTTATATGGCAAAAAATCTTTACTTCGCTTTATAAACCGAAAATTTCATTCGAATGAGAGAAAATCTTTTAAATTTTTATTGCTTATAGTCAAATTAATAATAATGAATTTTATTCGTCACTTAGTATTGAGTGTTTTTACCTAAAATACATTTTTTAGTCTTTCTTCGGTAAAGGCCCTATGTTCTTTGTGATTTCGTTTTTTTCTGGTTATCTTATTAGAAAATCTCTGAAATGTATTTAACACTGCATATTTTAGTCGCAGTAGATATATTTCATGTCAGAAAACCCTGGAGACCAGACCAAAACCAGAATAATCTGGTCGAATCAACCCAATATGCAACTAGTAAAAAGGCTCCAGGAGAGCAACCAATCTCTAGAAACCGACCAAACCGTGCAGAGGAGTTTCCATTAAGTTGGTCCTTAAGACGTCAAAATATTTTGTAACCCAGCATTGAAATGTGGAAAATGCGGAAGGTTGCTTTTTCCTAGAAATACCGATCAGAAAAATCCTACAAATGCAACAAAATTGAGTCCCCTAGTACTGATAACGCGCATTTTGAAATCCGAACCAGCTTAACTCTGACAAGTATAATTTTGGCTTTTTAAACGCTCCCCATAGTTAAGAAGCCGTACGGCACAATGGGGTGTCTTTTTAACGCCGACTATTTAGATGCCTCGCCTCCTATTACCCTTTCAAAGTCTCCCCCTATAATTCAAACCATTTTTTATTCTATTGTGAGGTGCTAAACAGAATAGTTATTTATAAAACTTGTCAGAGGCTGTTAAAATCAGTATTGATGTTGTATGTGTAAATAAAATATGATTAATATTTGGTAGGTAGCTAGAACTTACTCCAACTGGGCTCGGGCGACGGATTGGGGAATCCGCCGCCCATTGTTCGAGCTCGACCGGTTGAAGAGCGTCCGGTGCCTCGGACTGCTCTCCCGGAGATAGCAGCAGCTATCGTAGACAGGCAGTCGCATGATGGATGTTGCTGTGAAGCAAACGCCGCTAAATGGGCCGCTGCAGTTTCGCCCTGGCAGCCCAGCAACAAGCGGAGGAGGAGGCACCGGTGGGTTTTAGACGTTTTAATGTGTAAACCTGGGTGCTCCTCCTTACCGCAGCATCTGGGGAGTCCCACATATCCCGGCGGCCTTTCCCACGGGCAACACGTGACAGTGGGGAATGCGTAATGCATTCCCCACTGTCACAAAAAAGGACTTACTCCAAGAGACTTTGAATTCCAATTTAGCAATTGATTTCTACAGCGTAGTTTACTTAGCTTGTATTTTAGATATATTTTAAGTAGATACAGAAAACTAGCTTAAAATCAGAATTATAGTAAGTTAATACATACTAAGAATGCCTTAGGCTTTTAACAAAATCTACAATGTTCAGAACACACGATATCTCGGAACATATTTAGAATTTTATTTATATTAATTATTATTAAGCACTTGCTGTGTTGGTTTTCTTAATACTGCCATTTGCGAGCTAATCACACTATAACAAAGCCTAACAATTCTAACAAATAACAATAAATCTTCAACATCGCATTACGAACAATAACAAATAGCTTGTCCGAAATATTTATTTTATCACCAAACAGTTAGATGTTAAAATTGTCATTTAATTCCCCAATCCCTCGACACTAGCGATGTGTAAACACACGGGTGTACAAATTCGGAAACATGGTCTGCGTTTAAGATTTGTGATTACTCCGTAATATTATGGAGTATAACAAAACGGCATTTTAAAGTAGATTCATATCTAGTTTAATATTTAGTTGTTAGTATTTTTCATGTGGGTAAAGGAGAAGATGATACTTTAATCCATTTTCGTATCTATTCTCTTGTCTTTATTGATTACTACACTTTTGCAAACACTACTTCTTACGAGTTGCGAGTCGCGACTTAAAATATAAGACTCATTATAAAATCTTTGCTTGAATACTCATTAAAATGGCTATAACTAGAAGATTTTTATTTTAATGATGTGCGGGTCTTTACAGAAATATTAATGTTAGTTGATGTTGTGTTATCGTTAGCCTTCATATTTTGTATACAATAAGATAACAGCAGATCTAAAAATTCCATGTACTTACTTATATATTTTGTTATAGAATAAAATGTAAGAAGCTTGCAAACGCCACCGTAGCAACTCAGTCTTGCCACTTGCGATACAGTATCCGCAGCGGAAACGGCGAGTTATTTCCTCCCGTATATTTCACAGGGGGCGGTGGACACCAACTGTTGTGTAGCGCACACCGGCGACAGTGGCGGACGGCGCGGGCGACACAGATGCGCGGATGATATATTAGATGCCGCGATTAGGGGCAAGTGCCGGGTACTGGTGTGTGCAAACAGTGATTTATTGCCAACGAGTGGTGATTTGTCTTTACTTTTTTTTATGAATTATATAGAAGCGAAAGCTTACTATCCACACTAATATTAATAATGCCAAAGTGTATCTGTCTGTTACCTCTTCACGCCAAAACCGCTGAACCAAATTTGCTGGGTACAGAGATACTTTGTTACGGGGTAGGTACTGTACATAAGTGTCCCGGATAAGGATATACATATTATGATACTTTTATCCCAGAAAAATGTACGGTTCTCACGCAATAAACGAATTTTAGCGCAACGGAGTTGTGGGCTATAACATAATTTCCAAGGGGTGCAGATTTTAGTTTTCTTTCTTTTCTTTTTACTTTTTACGAACAACAGTGGCTGTCTATTTACGTCAACAGAATACATTTAGTGCCGAAACATTACGAACTATCTTGTACGGCATGGTGATATTTTTATTTCAATAATTCCTGTTGATCCCGAGATTCCCAAGGGGTGCAAGTGCACCACCAGGCACCCCCCTGCCGGCGTCCATGGGCTATAATCTGGTCTACTTCTATATTTTGAGCTAAAAGACAAGCCTTTGGTATACCAATTTACGAAAGTTATTCTATAATAATCAATAGAATATCTTAGTCATACTTGTCGTATGTCAAGTTTGACGTATTATGACAAAAGTCGTCGCTAGGGTCACAGTATAGCAATATCCCTACAGTAGTGAAACGAATGTACTTGCGCAGAGCAACGGAGGGGTACCCGAGGGGAAGCGGGCGGCGCGGATCCGCGTACACAAACTCGCGGAGTTTGTGTACCTGCCCGCGCAGGGGTGGCGTTGGCGCGTTGTCTACGAGTTTTGTGTTGTAAAACGATAACTTATCTTATAAACAATGGGATATAATATGTGTTCAGTGTCCGGATGTAAATCTGATTCAAAAAACAAAAAGGATTTAAATTTTCATAAATATCGGCTCACAGTTCACACTAATATTGTGTTGGCCTTGGCGGCATTTATTTGCATAATATCTGTTTTATTGTTTACGTTGTAAGAAGTGTAACATGGAGAGAAACTATAAAGAATAAATTAAAAATCTGTCAAATACCCTGTTACATACTAATTAGTACCTACCTAGCTAGGTACACAGGGCCATAGTGTTTTGAAGTGCTTCTGTACCTACCGTACCTACCGTAGTCCGTACCTACCAATTGTTATATGATTAATTGTTGGATACTTTATACATTCCTACTTTATTATTCGTAGATAATATATTCGAATGTGTCTTCATTATTTTAATCCTTCGATAGTGGATTCTTGGAAATCTATTGTTATTTTATTGTATCTTGCTCACCGGTGAGCTTTTGGGGCTTGATGGGTAATGAAATTTTTAAATCCGAAAGTGCGTCTATCTGTGTGTTACTTCTTCACGCCCGAACCGCTGGACCGATTTTGCTGAAATTTGGCATGGAGATACTTTGAGTCCCGGGAAAGGACATAGGACACTTTTTGTTCTGGAAAAATGTACGGTTCTCGCACGATAAACGAGTTTTGGCACAACGAAGTTGCGGGCATCATCAAGTAAATTGAAATCATCTAAAAATAAAGTTTCACGTAAATATAGATTACACAGATTAAATGATAACATTACAAACACAATATTTAATTTTTATTTTATTTCCCGTATCGTGGCAACCCTGGCATATCTGCTCGGTACCTACACCGGTGGCGGCACCGTGCGACATCAAAGGCGTTTCGTTACTGTAGGGATAATATTGCTATACTGTGCTAGGGTCGTTACCAAGGGTCGTTACCTACAAATTTAGTTGTTGTTTATATTTTGGCACATGCAAAGAAAACTGTCAGAATTCAATTTCAAAATCTTATTTTTAAAAATAAATTATACCAGCCAGCGCGCCAGCCTCTAACTTATCACCCCCAAACCCGACGAATTTGACAGATATTAAAACCTGTCCATTTCTTTGCAGTCGAACTACTGGTAGTTATTTCTATTGTGCCTAGGGCAGGAAAATAAGAAAATATGTCTCAGATCACATGTGTTGGCCTAGGCGTTTGACAGCAGATATTGTACAATATCTGCTGTCATACGCCTGTTGCTTCCTACTTGTCGCAAGATACGTACGTACGTACCTGTCGGCCATCTTCATACCAACTCGGTAATAAGTATTACTATTTTAAAATCGCAAAAATGTATAAACAATTCTCAATCAATTAAACGTCGTAAATTCCTCATTTACGAATAAATTAAATACAATATCGAATAAAATTAAATAATCGAATGGAATAAAACGGATTCAGTTCCAACGGGGCCGCGTAACAGTTTTAAATGCTTTCCAAATCGATTTTTTCCTTTGATGATACAATTTGTCACCGCGCGAGGGTGACTCGAATTAAATGCTTCTTTTGTCAACTGACACTTGTTAGGGCTCCTCTACACTATTTAAATGTTTAATTGCTTGTTTACAATAACAAATGTTGCGCTTAGACTGCGTTTACCATTTTAATGCGTGGTGTTTTTGTGATTTTTAAGTAGGGTTCAAACTAAGTGGCCTGTGGCTCTACTATGTTGAGTCGTAAGTCGCGTAAAACTCAAATGTTTTTTTTGAGTTAAAAATAGTAAAACACAAATAAATAATTGTCGTTAAAGTACAAAATATAACATTTTTAGCATTAACGCATGCTTGTCTCCTCACCCATTCGACCTCTAAGCTAATTCAAAATGACATGGGCTTGACGAGAAAAAAAGTAAAAAACAAAAGTTGACAGCGCTGCGCATTACGACATCGTTAAATCCCGTCCGCTCGATAAGAATCTGTGACACCTTCGCCTTCGAAAAAGTAAAAATTAAAAAATAAAACTGTCAAACCACCTGGGCTACTGTATTCAAATGATTTTTTTGAAACCCCGCAGCTTTCGGGAAACTACCCTTGTATGTGTGAGGTCGATGGCTTAAGCTAGTTTTTGTGGTCGCTGTTTTACTAGATCTTGTGATGGGGTGAATGACATTGTTGTTTGTGGTCACAAAGGGTGCTTATTTTGATAAAATCGATCTGTTTTGTTTGTGATAAGCGTATTTGAATGGCGATTAGGTGGTTTTTTCGCTACACGAGGGAACGGCTTAGGGTAGGTAAGAAGGTTTTGGATATGCGTATTGGGTACCATAAGGCGAATTCTTATTTATTATTAAATTAAATTTATATTTTAATTGTTTACCTGTTATTTGAAACGGGTTTTAAAATTAAAAACATTATGATCGTGTCAAAGCATATTATCATTTTCCATAAATTTTGCTGCATACCTACTGAGATTCACCCTTGGGTCTTTTAAAGAAAAATGAAACACAAATGTCATAAAACATTTAATTCTTTGTTCTAACGTAGACGCTTATTGAAATAATTATTATGAATAATGCTCCAAATTGCTTTATTCAAAAAGTAATGGTCATATCGCCCATGCTATTACCACGGATCAGTATCGGTAGCAGCATTGTATTCAAATTATTAAAATTTAAATACAAAACGCGATTAAGTGAAGAAAGAAGCCATAAGTTGGTAAGCTGCTGCTTCCGCTCAGAGATTGGCATCACAACAAACATTTTCCTAAACAAAACACAATGACAAAAGATTGTAGAGTTTTTTAAGAAGGTATTGCACGTCATGTATTAAAAAATTCAAATGAAGTGATAAGTAACTAGATAGATATAGCTAGTTAGTAATTTATATAATATGCTTTCTACTTATAGGTCTACCAGAATCTGATGACAACAGATTTTAAAAAATATCCTTGATCATTGGATTTATTTTTATATTTGCATGTTCAACACACATAATAATCAGCCCCTATTTAGACAAAAAAGGATCAAAATGTTTTATTCCAATTACCCCGGTATAGCTAGAGTCAATTTAATTTCTCACTTTTTGCCATCAGATTCTGGTAGACCTATACCTGTTACTTAAAATCTGATAAGCTTAGTCATTGACACTGTTCTACGGATACTTGATTCCTTACCTTAAAGTACCAAGTGAAATCAACACATCTTACTGTAGCTATGGTGTATTAAGTACTGTCCATACCTTAATGACTTAAGCTTGTTTTATCCTTCGTCCATGGTCCATACCGTCACAGATATATAATCTCACGGATACAGGTAGTTGAATGAATTGTCACTGTGCGAGTGACACCACTGACAGATCGCCAGGGTTACCACCGTCTCGTTTTTATGTCTCTACCTGCAAGTGTCAAAAACGTTTCCGCCTGTCACGCGCCTGCTAACTCTGATTAGGATGCCAAGTTTTTTGTTTTTGACGTTTGTAAGAATGGTTCGATTTTTAAATATAAGGTAACATAATTGTAGGTATAAGTGTTTTCTTACAACATAATATGCTCGTAGATCAAGGTGACCATACGTCCCGCTTTGGGCGGGACAGTCCCGCTTTCAGGCAGTCTGTCCCGCTGTCTCCCGCGAGACCGAAATTGTCCCGCTTTAGCAAACAGACCAAACGACAATAATTTAAAAGTACTTTTGTGTTTGCGTTTTACAACAAACGTGATTATTCTGTTATATTGTGCCAAATAACATAGAAATTGCTCCAGTAATTCTTGAGAAAAGCCCTTTCAAATAAATTTTCCCGCTTTTTCCTCATTTTCCTCTGTTTTTTCGCTCCTATTAGTCTTGGCAAGCCTTCCTGGGTAAATCTAGAACTATACATAATTTTTCAAATCAGACCAGTAGTTCCTGAGATTAACGTGTTCATACAAACAATCAAACTCTACCGCTTTATAATATTACTAGCAACCCGCCCCGGCGTCGCACGGGTATAAAATATATACCTAGCCACTGAAAAAATTATTAAAATCGATAGCCTATGATCCTTCACGTGGTCTACTTCTTATCTGTGCCAAATAACATAAAAATTGCTCCAGTAGTTCGCGAGATAAGCCCTTTCAAATAATTTCCGCCTTTTTTCCACATTCTCCTATTAGTGATTAGTCTTAGCGTGATAAAATATAGCTTATAGCCTTCCTCAATAAATGGGCTACCTAAAACTGAAATAATTCTACAAATCGGACCAGTAGTTCCTTAGATTAGCGCGTTCAAGTTAACTCTTTCAAATATTTTAGCCCGTTTTATCCATGTTTTAAGAGGAAAACGGATTTTGATGAAGAAATAGAGATTTCTTCATCAAAATCAGGGGGGGGGGGCTGTTTCTGTATTTGTCCCGCTCTGACAAAAAAAAAATAATGGTCACGTTATCGTAGATGCTAGCGGATAATAATCATTCATGTGTTCCAAATTATATATTTTATCAATTTAAAATAATACACAGCCAACCATACTATAACTTGTTCATACGAGAGAGCCATAGGTCATCTTTAGCTATGATAGAGCTAGAGTGAATAAAGACGGAAAGAATGCGTTTCAAATGCAGGTAGAGCATTAGCCAAATCTTGCCTTATTATATTTTAATCCTACAACTTCAGCTATAGAACAAGTGGCAATCGTCGAAGTATTATTTTATGTAAATAACTGATAAGTGATAAGTATATCAAAATTTCACTCATTTCACCTAAAAAAAGTTTAAAATGGCACACCACATTTTTCTTTATATAGGGATTTATTCATCAAGAGTACGTCTCTCAGCCCTATCCTGTCTGATAATCCTGACATGCCGTAAGACGGGTAGCGTGTGGTAGCGTGTGGGACCGTCTCCCACGCCAAGGTCACGTCACGACACGTCAGATATGCTAATGACTCATAGATAAAATATGACTCATGAGTCATGAAGTTATAGATATCTGGGCATTTAATTCGATGATAATAATATTTCTTGGATATGCTGGTAGCATAAAGACTTTCAGGTTTCTTTAATAAACTTGGATTTGTGACTTATGATACGGCATATAGTAGTTGTTTATTGTTGATAATGTATTGTAGTAACTAGTAATCAGAATAGCTCTATCAAAAAATCTACAAAGAAGTGTAGAACAGATGCGTTCAGAACAAAGTTCAGACTGTTAGATTTTTTGGTTCTTTGAATACAACTAATTTAAGACCTGGTCTTAAATTAGTTGTATTCAAAGAACCAAAAAATCTAACAGTCTGAACTTTGTTCTGAACGCATCTGTTCTGGCTCAGGAGCCAGGCCTTATTCTGAATTACAGTTTTCGCGGTCTTGGAGATCAAAGCAATTCAACATTTCGAATGAGTTGTAAAAAATAATAATATGTAAAAATATATTGCACTCTGCTTATACATCTAATATTTAATTTACGATAGAGGTAGATAAGCCATATGGGTTCAATTACATATCAAAAACGCTGAAATAACATTAAGAACTTAGCATTTACAAAAAAAAAAAAAAAACAAAACAAGCAAAGCTTGCGAACCCCGAGGCACAGCGTTGCAGCTCCGAAATCTCGCCAGACGTGCCTCTGACGGCGGCTGCCACTCAAAACGGCTTTGCCTAATCCCGGGTTGGATTAAGGAAAAAAAAACCGACGGGACCCTCGTGTCCCGCGCAAGCGTTCACGCTTCGCCGCGCCAGTGACCGCCGACCGGTTAAAACTAAATTGATCCTTGTGAATATGGGGATGCATTCCTTGCAAGCTTGCAATTATTTTGTTGTTCTATAGTATAACAACAAAATACTTAGATAATAGAATCTATACTATAATCGAAATAACGAGGCACTGCAGAATTCCATACAAATTTTGATTCAGCGTTTAGACTGAATAAATAGAATATTCACTCACTGTAAACAGTATTAACAACAATAAAATGTTACTTTTTTATTTACAAAAAGATATATAGTTAATTTATATGTAAAAATCTGAACTAATAAATTTTATTCGACTATCTTCAAATTAAGCTTTCGTTTCGTAGCTAATTTGACAAACTTTATTACAATGCAAATTTTGGATCACAATAACATTCACTATTTTTTAATAGAGAATATTATTCTTTAGATAATTATCATTCACTATTATTTGATAGAAAATACTCTCGTGATTTTTATGTTTTCAATCATGTTTGGGGCACTCCTGACTCTCACTCTACACAGTAGACTCTACACTCTATAGAATTTTCCTTTGGAAAGTGACGGTCACGAAGAATACTGAATATGTCTATCAGTACCTTATATATTTTTATCTATGGTGAATATTTTTGTATCAAAACTTAATCCCCCGATCACCAATTCCAGGAAATCTTTTGTTGTCGCGGCCCATATGGGCCTTACGGGGCTTGAGGGATTAAATAGAGAAAGTAATATTTTTTAACAGATACAGCTTTCTTTAATGCTCCATGTTCTATGGCAATTCTAAGAACTCTGATAAGTATTGAAAGTAAAACTTTCTTGAAACTTCGCTTTTTCTTACAATGTGTCAACCGTTTGACAGACAGTATTAGAGGGACCACACAGCTATTGTATTATTCGCAGATCGACTTAGCGGGGCTCACTTCTCATGAAACACCTTTCTATTAAAACCTGGATAAACCAACAAAGAGGCGTCGAAATCCAGCCTATAGCTGAGCCCCAGAAAAAACAATTCCGCAAAAAATCATTCGACCGAAAGTATAGAGGTGCATTCAAAAACAGATTATGACAAGCCCCTGTTTTGTTTGTAAACACACGTAAGACGCTCACAAAGGCCGAACGTAATACGACACCTCGCCTTTTGATCGGATGATTTAAAAAGTTATCGATACGTGAATTTCCATTTTCGAAATTCGGCAAATGGCGTCGGAATTGGCGGCAAAATAGGCAAATTGTTGACGTTTCGAGGTATTAGCTCGCATCTGCGCAAAAAAGGCGTGTTGTTATAATTTGATCTTTTGTAAATGATATTTGTGGCGGATACACGGATGGATTGGGCGAGTAATATTGTTAACATGTTTTTGTTCGGTAATTGGTACTGTCAACGGCCATTTTAAATGGTTTGATTTCGCTTCTGTTGACAATTTAATAGAAATGGGAGGTTTATGTGGAATATAGACCACAGTATAGCAATATTATTTGCTATACTGTGATATAGACATAATATCTGAAGATTGGACTGTCTTGCGTTCTTACTTCTTAAGGTTCGAGATTGTTTTGCACATTTCAGTGGTAGTAGAACAAACAAATGTTCATAATTAAATATAGTTTCGCTACCGCTCATTCTTCTCTCTACAAGTTACAACACTAGTAAGTATATAAGTAATATCAACTGATCTCAACTTATTAAATAGACCTTACTAAGATATCTTGATGATTCTCAAATTAAGAAGTTATTCAAGAACATCAAGAACATCATATCAGGAGAAAAATGATTTGGTCCTTTTACCTCAAAATATGAACTCTTCTGAACACAACGT
Source organism: Polyommatus icarus (assembly GCA_937595015.1). Taxonomy (NCBI): domain Eukaryota; kingdom Metazoa; phylum Arthropoda; class Insecta; order Lepidoptera; family Lycaenidae; genus Polyommatus; species Polyommatus icarus. Next base: position 17,987,511 of record OW569327.1, on the reverse strand, counting down.
AATGTATTTTTTTCAATATCCTCCTTTCTATCTTCATGCAACGACACGGGGTACGTAGGAAAGTATATATTTTTGATGTTTGACGTAGAAAATTTAGATAAGTAGCGGTCGGTAGCATGCAAAATTGTGCGTCTGGCTCGGCGAGGATCGCTGATAGCCCTCGTCCCAAATTAGGGGTGACAACCACCACATAAATTATTCAATATTTTTCCAGGCGAAATTGGAGCAATGAATAATAAAGTTTAATTATATTGCCATTTAATAAAGTTCACTCGCGTCAAATAAGTTCATTAATGTATAATGAAGCGCTGATGATGTTGGTAAATCAATTCTCTCATACATGGTAGAAAATATCACAAGCTGATAAGTGTCAATATTGAATGTGTATCATGTAAAATTATATTTTTTTACACCTAACAGTATGTAACTACCTACGTCCTACATGCTAATATGAAAAACGAATGTTATAAGAAGAAAATCATTTTAACTTACGTCAGTGTATCTATATAACATAATTCTGCTGTAACCAGCTACCTATGCAGAAAAATTAAAAAGTTTCTGTTAGCTTTTACAAAAATTCAGAATAAGTAATTTTTATTTCCACATACAATCTTTCCATACATGTAAAACAAAGAAACATTGCAGCGCATTGCGCGTTATTTGGATTAAACTTTTGTATTGTAAGTGTAGCATTTCTCCCAGTAGACAACCCTATAGCTCGTCGTCTAGTTCTGTAATGAAGCAATTTAAATGCATGAGGCAGGGCGCGAGGATCGTTTGGTGGGGAGAGGAGGATTCGCACAAAAATGACGTAACCTCCAGACCCATTTGTTCAACACTCAACCTTATCTTGTAATCCTAAAGTTGATATTTAGCTGTAGGTTGTGTTATCAAGTGTTGTTTCGGCAGGGCAAACAAATAGTAGGTATGATAGTGGCTGGTCGGGGTAGCGCGGTATCTGCAGGTAGGATTACGGCGCGCTACGTAGGCGAAATGTTATCCCAACTTATTCGGTGAAAGGAAAAGTGGGAAAGTGGTATTGAACGTTTTCAAGTTTATAACTTAGGTACAGAGCTAATTAATATTATGAAGTTGTAGTATCGGTAGGTCGTAGAGTTCGGAGATGGTTTAATGTTTTGCGAAGAAGTTATTATGCAATAACTAATAAGTAAAAACAAATAATTATGACAAATAAATAACGCATTGATAGATTTTTTATAAAACAAAAACTGAATAGTAAGTTCAAAAGCTTATATTTAAAATAGATCAGTCACAACTTGAAAGAATAATAATAATGGTTCTCTATAATAACTATTGTTGTTGTCAAACAGATTTTCGTGAGCACAGGACACGGAGTCACGCATAATATGTTTAAAATTACTTGAGTACCTACTACTGTATAAAGTACTTATATCAATTAAGTTATATTATAGGAGTTAGTGAGCTAAGAAAAGAAACGAAATTATTTTTTAACAAAAAATTGAACCCGACTTCCAAGGTAAAAACAATATTCTTAAAATGATCTAAAAAGTATGAAATAATTCTTATTCTAGATTAGTGCCTTTTTCAAAATTCGACTAAATCTCAACGAATTCTGTACTCAATTTTCATTCGTTTGAAGTCGGTACTAGCCCAGAACTGAGATACTTGACATAGAATTTAGCCAGTACCGACTTCAAAAGAATGAAAATTTAGTACAGAATTCGTTGAGATTTAGTCGAATTTTGAAAAAGGCACTAATCTAGAATAAGAATTATTTCATACTTTTTAGATCATTTTAAGAATATTGTTTTTACCTTGGAAGTCGGGTTCAATTTTTTGTTAAAAAATAATAATTTTACTCTTTTTAGTTATGTACAAGACAAGGCTTTACGCGTAGATAACCACTACGGATATTAACTATCCATATTATAATTATTACTGTTAGCGAAATTGTGGTAAATGTTTGCAGTTATCTAAGCGATGCTGCAATTTAGAAACTTTTATATTTAAAGGTTCAGGAGTTCTGTTCAGTATCTTTGGACCAAGAGGCACCTTCGTATGAAATTTATCTTATTCGTAACATAATTATTATGTTTAAGTTACTAGAAACAACATTTTAACCACTATGGGTGTTTTGATAAGTTTTAAGGATTTCCCTCGATTTCTCATAGATCCCATCATCAGCTCACCACTTTTGTAACTGTTATACAAAATTACGATTATACCCCATACAAAAACACAAGAGTTTTGAAAATCGGTCCACAAACAGCGAAATAATCTGCTTCGACGCAAAATACCACGAAAAGTACCAATAATTGGACCCATGCTATAATTATGGTTGTGATGATGATGATCAATCAAATTGTTGTGTTGGCTTATGCTTTCAGTTGTTTAAACAACGCCGAAATCCCCGAACCTGTATCTATAAGGATACAAAAGTTCTGTTAGGTACCTTCGAATCCAGGGTATAACCTGGTGCAAAGTCTTACTTTTTGGTAGCATTTACCTTGGATGCTTCAGAAAAAATCAAAATCACTATATGTTTCCATACAAATTTAAAGAAGTCCCCTCGATTCCTTAAGGATCCCATCATCAAATCACCACTTTTGTGAACATGGTACCAAATTCGGATTCAACCCTGTACAACAACAAAAGAATCATGAAAATCGGTCCGCAAACGGCGAAGTTATGGTTGAACATCCAAAAAAAATATATATACAGACGAACATAATATAACCTCCTCCTTTTTGGAAGTCGGTTAAAAATACATGTGCCACTCGACGACTGCCACTATAAATCTATTACATAGCATTTTTAACAATAATTTATGCAATAGCAATGTCGAGTGTTGTGTATTGAATTTTTTTCATTAAGTAGGTAGGTACGGAATTTCTTGATTCGGTCGCCGCGCTCAAAACACATACTTTATCGACAAAATGGCGGATTTCCACTGTCTGTCACTTTGTCTTGTCTAACTGTCACTTTGTCTATTCTTCCGTAGAAAGGAACCGTTTCTATGGTGACCATGCTACGCCCTCTGATGGGAGACCATTTGTAGAGATACAACCGGTTGTAGAGATACAACATGTGGAAGAGTCAGACCAGAGCAAAATGTACGGTTCCCGTAGTTTCCTTTTCGCTCACAAATTCATAGCATGTAAATAAAGTCGTCCACTGCCAAGCCCGGACAGGAAAACCAACATCTCTTGCGGTTTTATAGCACGTGTGTTGAACTCAACTGCACAGCGGTTTGTGCTGGCTGTTGACTTGTGGTTACAGTGTACATTCCATCAGGTGATCTGTACCCCTATTCTACTATTGTGATTCAAAGTTAATAAAATATATTTTTTTTCACCTCCGGGCGGAAAGCGTCAACTTTTTTCCCGCTGCGCTTACCGATGTTGCCGTTTTCCGCCTCCGTCGATGAGAAAAATAGTATACGCATCATACCATGGGCAGTATATAAGAAAGCCTCAGATCACACGTGATCTAAGACATTTCTTATTTTCCTGCCCAAGCTGCGTAATCCATACTAATATTATAAATGCGAAAGTGTGTATGTCTGTCTGTCTGTCTGTCTGTTACCTCTTCACGCTCAAACCGCTGGACCGATTTTGCTGAAATTTGGCATGGAGATACTTTGAGTCCCGGGAAAGGACATAGGATACTTTTTATCCCGGAAAAATGTACGGTTCCCGCGCGATAAACGCATTTTGGCGCAACGAAGTTGCGGGCGTCATCTAGTGTACTATAATTCAGTTCAGAGTCCACGAAACACTACACAGGGTGTAACAAAACTAACTGATGATGCTTTAGGGTGTGTATGGGGCCCCTATACCTATAAAGTTCGCTCTGAAAGTAGCAGCCCTGAAAAAGTAACAGCCCTGGAAAAAGTAACTTTTTTTTACTCGGGCGTTTGCTCATAAAAATCGCAAAAAATTGCTCTTACAGCGCTGCTACTTCCACAGTGAACTTTATTCAAGGGACACAATAAGTATAGGTATTATACAGTTATACCCTAAGGGCTAAAGTATGATCACTTAGTTTTGTCACATTTTGTATATAAATAATTTACTAGCATTATACCTACTTGCGTATTTAACCTAAGTAAATACGCAAGTAGGTATAATGCTAGTATTAATAAGTAGGCATTGTGTATTTTTTTAACCGACTTCCAAAAAACGAGGAGGTTATATGTTCGGCTGTGGATATTTTTTTTTTTATTTTTTTTTTGTATGTTCAACGATTACTCCGCCGTTTGTGAACGGATTTTCGAAATTTTTGTTTTGTTTTATTAGGTTTCACTCCAATTTGGTCCCATTTTCACAAAAATGGTGACCTGATGATGGGATCCAGGAGTAATCGAGGGAACTTCTCGAAATTTATATGGAAACATATGGTAATTTTAGTTTAATGAGAAGTGTACTAAGAATATGCTACCAAAAAGTCAAATATTGGGTCAAGGTATACCATGGTTTCGAAGATGCTGAGAGAACTCCTGACTCCTTATAGATACACGTTTGGGAGTTTCGGCCTTGTTTTAAGAACAGAAAGCATATTATACTACCACGCAATTAAAATTCATCATCATCATCATCATCGTCATCATCATCATTACCACGTCGTGTTAAGGTCACCAATGTCTCATGGCACAAAATAATAGTACAACTTACAAGGCATAGGTATGGATACAATAATAATAATTATGTACATAACAACACCAATTATTAATATAGGCTGTTTATACACGGCGGTCGGTGCGGCGTCGCCGCACGCCGCCGCGCGGCGTGTGCGTAAACATCGCGGCATTGCGTCGTACCTATTCAAGTTCTAATGTCAGGTAATGCCGCGCTGCAAGCATTTTGAGTGTCATAATATGATTTTAAACTTTATCTTCATTAATGTACCTAGTACAATATAGTATCGCTTGAGAAAGGCGCAGGCGGCCGCGAGGCCGGCTTTCCAAGTTTCTCATGCGATAGTACTATGTATTACAATAATGAAGGTAAAGATTAATATCATAATATATTTATGACACTGAAAATATACTCGCCGCGCCGCTGGGTGTGATTCGGCTCATCCTTCGATCGCGGATTCTTGGAAATCCATTGTTCTGGCGGCCGCTTGGGAGTTGAAGCGTTAAATTGTTAAATTACCTAGCACGCATAGGGTTGTGTTCACTTAGATTTTTTTAAATGTATTATTTAAATTTATCTACCTGATATTTGGGCCTTGGGGTATGACTCATAACAGTCTTAACAAATTGTAATAAGATACGTAGAATAAACGCAGTAATTCGACGCGTAGGGTGGTATGGTCACTAAGTCACTACTCACTAGTTCACTACCACCGACGACCACTTATAAACTCGCGGACTATGACGTAGGTCATCTTGGAGGGTTAATTAATATTTCTAATAACAATACGAGATCAATAATTACCACTCAAAATGTTGACAATTCAAATTTCAATGCTCACTGCTCACACCAATGGTGACACATTTCTGATTTCACACAGCCAATACAACTATATAAAACTCCTACAAACAAGCGATACTGCGATTCAGGAACACCTCAGCGAAATCTAATGAATACATCGTGTAACTATAAAAGTATATGAACAACAATCGGAGTTCGGACAAGCGATAGCGCCGACAGAGCGCCTCTATGACATATAGTGAAGACAATATAAAACAATTTTTTATACAATTTAAATTGGCACTAATTATAGTTTATCTACTAGGTAACTAAAAAGAGTGAAATTATTATTTTTAACAAAAAATTAAAACCGACTTCCAAGGTAAAAACAATAATAACATTCTTATAATAATTATGAACTAAAAAAACTAAAAAGTATTAAATAATTTTCCTCTCTAAATGTGCCTTTTTCTGAATTCAGCTAAACCTCAACTATTTCTGTACTCAACCTTCATAATTTTGAAGTCGGTGCCAGTTCCATAAGTTTCAAATTTTCTGTCAAAGAAAATATAAAGATTCAGCTATATCTGGTACCGACTTCAAAATGATGAAGGTTGAGTACAGAAATAGTTTAGCTGAATTCGGAAAAAGGCACATTTAAGGCCTGTATTCACTTTGATTAGTGCAAGTGCAAGTGACTAGTAATTGAGGCAGTGGAGTGCAGGTGTGTAGTGCAAGTAGTGTCCAATTCTTGTTTAGTGGCTCTATTTAGTAAATTCAATAGTAGCTGTCAACCAGCGATTGTTTTTTGTCAACCAGCGAGTATGGAGTATGGACGAACATCGAAAAGCGAGCTTACAATTGCAAGAAGTACTCAAAAAAGTATTAAATGCGATGCTGTCTGAAACATAAACTCTTTTGGAAGCTGAATTTGCAAGACCAAGAAAAATATGGGTTCGAAAACGGATTACTAGAAGACATTGCCATTTTTTGCAAAACAACACGTCGAGCGTCCGACTTCCGAGTTTCAAAACTACAACTGCCATTTTGATATGTAATAATAATAATAATAATATATAACGTTTATTTAACAATAAGACATCACATTACACTACAATACACATACACATTACAATACACATTACAATTCGTAAAGAAAAAGTAAAAGAAAAATATGTAATTACAAAAATAATAGCATTATAATAGCATGAGGGACGGTACAAGTAGTGCATTGTCATGTCTACTACCAAAAAGGACACCACTCAGGCGTATCACCGTGACGTACACCACAGTGCCTGGTATTATGTGGTTCCTAGTAAACCGTCATCTGGAAACAGGAACAGATAAGCACTCAGCAATACATTATAACATACAAAATATTATTTTTTATATAAAATATATGGAATTCTACAAGTTACAAGATACGTTAATTAATATGAAAATATAATATAAAATAAGTACTATAATATTATGAGTTGTGTGTGTGACTCAAATCTCAATGCTATGGAATGGTTATGCGGCGGACCCTTCCACCTGCCGCCCGCGCCCCTCGTAAAACCCGTGCTCTCACCATAACGCAAACGGTTGTCCCATGGAGTAGGAGCGCCGCGCGCGCAGGACTACGGCCAACGCTATACACCTGACCGTAGCAATGAGCGATATACTTACGTAATACATAAACAGTAATAATAATAATATAATATGTATGGTAATGACTTATGGTACAACGAGATATACCTACTACTTGTATAATAATATATTATCATCACAGTGCAGGATTCAGGTCAGGATCAGTTGTGAGTTTGTTATAATTTTTAAAGGTATTTAAAATATTATGTGTACTTGATATATTTGTTATAATTCATACATAAATTACACTGAAAATTGGATAAATAATAACTAGATTTTTCAAAATTAATCCTTTCAATGTGTAGACTAATTAATAGATAATATAATATTATAATTTGCAGGGAGTATGGATATGATACGTCTACAACGCTTGTAAAAACAGTGCCTTTCTATTTTTTACCTAACAACCCGAGGCATGGGGGATCGGGCTTGAAGGATAGTGTTTGACTTTGCAAGCGACTCTGGAACATTCGTAAACGGCCTTGCGCCGGCTTACAACTTTATCGGTAAGTACAGCTGAGATAACGACCAGACAATGATAATAGGTAATTTCATCGTAACATTATAAGTTCATAAAATATTATTAATAATAATAATAATTGTATAAAACCAATTGTAAATAAATAATAATAATAATATGTCCGTCATTTTTAATATTAGTTTTATTAAAAACTGTTTGACCATGAAGACGTATGCAAAAATTCGTATATCACGCGGGAACCATGCGATTTTTCGGGATATAAAAATATCCTATGTCCTTTCCTGGGACTCAAAGTATCTCCATGCCAAATTTCAGCAAAATCAGTTCTGAGGTTTGAGCGTGAAGAGGTAACAGATAGACAGACAGACAGACACATATTCGCATTTATAATATTAGTAAGTATGGATTAGTATGGAAGTAACTGAAAGGGTGTCCTTTTATCTATGGACGCTTCATACCACGTCAGTCTAGCCCCGTGCTAAGTACTTGAAGGACTTGTGTTACAGGTACCAGACAACGAAAATAATATATTTAATACTTTTATATACATAATATAGGTATTATAAAATTTTTATTATACTTATTATCATAGACATATTTAATACACATCCAGACCCGGGAACATTGAAAACTTTTTGTTCCGTAGCGTTGGCGGGATTCGAACCCGCGATCCCCGGCTTGAGCTGCCACACACTCAACCAATTGAGCCCTTATTTACTGGACCAAAAGCCTGTGACGGCCAGACCTATCTCAGTTTAGGAAAGCTGTTGTTCAACATTCTGAAAACATTAATTACTTCAAATTTATTCAGAAATATAACAATTTTTATTTATTATTTTATTTATTTATCTGAAGGTCTACCTGATCTTTGAGAAAAAATAAAGCTCAATTTCATAGCTGGCAGGCACGCTGCGAGTGAAGGGAGGAAGGGCGCGCAAGACGTGGGTACTCGCACTTGCACTCGCAAAAAATAGAACATGCTTCTAATCACGTTACTACGCAGCCGACTAATCACTCGCACTAATCCGTTGCTGTCCACACTTACTTTCTCCTAATCACTAATCACCTGCACTAGTCACCTGCACTTAATCACTAATCAAAGTGAATACAGGACTAATCACGTTACTACGCAGCCAGCTAATGACTTGCACTAATCAGTTGCTGTCCACACTTACTATCTCCTAATCACTAATTACCTGCCCTAATCACTTGCACTTATTACTAATGAAAGTGAATACGGGCCTTTAGAGAGGAAAATTATTTAATACTTTTTAGTTTTTTTAGTTCATAATTATTATAAGAATGTTATTATTGTTTTTACCTTGGAAGTCGGTTTTAATTTTTTGTTAAAAATAATAATATCACATACGAATTTTGTCGTGTAGACGGCAGAATATTTTCAGATACGTCAAACGACTGATTTTTATAGTTTTGAGCAATCGGAACGCGTTTGGTTTCAATTTATCGAATGTGAAGTTGTACTAAGCTGTGTTGGATTAGAATGGCAGAATCTGGGTACTGACTTTCAAATTTCAATATACATTCTAATATGTGGGCTTATAGTGCACATCTTACCACAGAATACCGCTGAAACGGTTATGAAAACGGTTTTGAATCTGACCATATAATTTCATGTAAAGGCGAAAACCACACTTGAGTAATTTCGAAATTTAAAACCATAAGAGTTTATACGGAAACCGCTGCAGATTAACTGATATTAACGAATTATATCCGGTTTACATTATTTCAATTCAGTGATCCAATCTGGGCTGAATTTTTTTTGCAACATTGCATTTCTCTGCATTTCAGTGCTGTTTGTTTGCAATATTCCAATAATATACAGTGCTGAATTGGATAACTGAATTGGTGTACTGGAAATCGGCTATTAGGATATTTTCATACTAAAAACTATCCTCTTCTTGCACTCGCCACTCAAGTCCCAGGAAAGGATACTCAAACCCTAAGAAATATATTATACTTAATATAATTTTTTGTTTAAGATGACCATTAGATAGCCATATGAAATCTTTATATGAGAGGTAAAATATATAAAATTCATGGTTTTCCTTGGACCAAGTGCGGTTTTGTTCGGGGAAGGGCAGTAAAGCGATTGTTGGGATATTAATTTTTCCCGGGGCCCTCTGATCGACGTCACTACATCGCCGCTTGTATTTTCATAGGGCTGTCGAATGTTATTTTACTGTATTAACTTATGAAGGAGGATAGTTAACTAGAACAACTATCCTACTCCTTACTCCTTGGACTTAAAGTATATATGTATTAAAGTCGGTACTGTGAGTCAACAGCTAGACAATCTCAGCTACAGAAATATGAGTATTTACGTTAACATATCCACTAATATCTCTCTTCTTTACTTATTTGTAGAGACGAATTAGCAAAATGACATTAGCAGAAGCTTTAGGACGAATAGATTCATAATACCAAACAAAGAATAGGATAAATTTCACGGGACTCCAAGGTATGCCGATTTAAAACGTCTTAAAACGCGAAGAGCTTTTAAGAGTTTTTTTTGCATTTTTGCTGCTGCCTGCAACCTTGCGGCGAAATTCGTTTATCACACGGAAACAGTACCTACATTTTCCAAAATAAAATCCCGGTATTTCAGCCAAATCGGTTGCGCTGTTCAAGCTCGAAGACTCTGATGAGGTTACAAAAATACAGAACAGAATACACAACGCGCATGCTAGAAGTGAACACATCTAGATTTTTTAAGTATTTTTGTTTCTCTGTTTGTTTAATGAACATAATAATTGAAATAAAATTTCCTTGTTCAACCCTCCTTGGCGTGCGTACTGCGTGTGACAGCCTCACCTGATGGGGTCTGTTTGTGAACGATTAATCGAACTCCGCACAACATTGTTCCCCACTCCACCCCCCGCTCCCCGGCCATGCTGTCAAAAACTACAAAATTCCCCACTTTATTACGAAAATACTTTGCTGTGGTGAAATTTGGAAATATTATTTTATTCGTGTTTAATTATATTTCACTTTTTAACTAACATTCTGTTTGAGACACGTAAAGAAAATAAATACGAGTTAATGTTTTTTGGTATAGACTATAGCTGAAGTTGTTATTTTTTTTAGATTTATTACATTGATGAGCTACTGCTAAGTGTCTCTATTATTATTGCTATGAGTTACAATAATTTTACAGACCAACAAATCGCCTTTTTGTTTTACCAATATGATTTCTACGGTCACGTTGTATATGTATAACCATGATGATTGATGCTGCAGCTGTCTGTAAGCAAAGTGCGTATGTACAGTGTACACCAACCAAAATTAATCATGGGCGATCACCAAAATATTAATTCGTAATCGCTATCATTGGTTCATCATGGGCATGGAGATACTGCATATCAAAAACTCTTTTCTAAAAAAGTTAATGACAACCAACCCATTCCTTCGGTAGCAACGCCTCCACTTTCTAACAACAAAACGGAGAGTTATAATTAATTTTTTACCGACTTCCAAAAGAGGAGGTTATATGTTCGTCTGTATAATCTTTGTATTCGTATTGCCGCAGTGGCGTAGCTAGGTAACCGAGGAACCTGGAACAAAAAATAAAGTAGGCCACCCAAAACCTACAGCGTTATACTGTTATAGGCAAGGGGTAAGGGTCTATAATACAACCCTGTAGCAACGACTATTTTTGTGTGGGCAAGGCTCTCTGATCAGAGGTGTATATCGAACGTTCCGTGCCAGTTTTGCATGGTCAAAACTGTAATACAATTATTTATGGATTGTTAATCAGAGATTAAGGGGCCCTGGGGCATTGGCCCACCTTGGCCCTTAGTAGCTACGCGACTGTATTGGGCGTCACGGTACCTGTGTCACTATATAACCTGTAATGGCATGCCGCCCATGAGATATACATCGGTGGCCGCCCCGCCCATGCTGCACGCGAGCTGAGGATTATAAATATACTATAGCAAATAATAATATTTAGGATATTTATTCGTTAACTTAACACAATTAAAAAGGCAACGGCGTAAAGCCATACTGGAAAAACGTTGTAACTTGTAATAATATAAAAAAGGGGAAGAAGGAGTTTGCCGCGGATTTTCAAATTCAAATAAAAATAGAATAGAATGAGAGAGAATTTTTCCGGGCTCCGCGCGCTAACTTGTTTTCGCATATTATTTAGTTTAATTTTATTAGTTTATTATTTTATCTTTTAATTTTACTGTCATAATATAGTGTCTTAATGTGTTTTGTTCAATATATTTTAATTAACTTCTACGCGAGTGTGTTTCTTATGACAAAAAAGTCCCGCCACCCGTGTACAGACACCAGCACTAAATTTTCATTTACAATAATACTAATATACCGCAGGCCCGAGATTTGGTGGAGATCATCGATAATTTCATGTGTAAGGTAAAACAACACAATGACATTTTGAAATATTTTTTTACTGAGAAAGAGAGTGTAGTGCTCCAAACAAAAATCCAAGGTGCCAATAATAGGATGACTGTCAAAGATGGTGTAGTTTGCCTTACTTCGACATTAAAACTGAGAAAGAAGCAGGCAGCTATAATTCAGTGGCCGAATGTTAAGCTAAACTATAAAAAACTTTAAGTTGTGTTATTTATCTTAGAGCCGTTTCTAGTGAATGTACTCCAAATTGACGTGTTGAGTATCAAACCATCTACCAGCAGCTGGGAACCGGTAATGTTTACAAGTTTAATGCCAAGCCAGTAATTATAGCCTTGCCAAAGTTGAGCAAACTTTCATCTTTATCGATCCTGAGTGCGTTCCTAAAGTCTGAACTCTAAACCGGATTTCGCTTAGCCGGTTATTCGTCATACATCTCATCAAAACTCGTTTATCGCGCGGGAACCGCACATTTTTCCGGGTTGAAAAGTATCCTAAATGTTTCCCGAGTCTCAAAGTATCTCCATGCCAAATTTCAGCAAAATCGGTCCAGCGGTTTGGGCGTGTAGAGGCAACAGACAGACAGACAGGCAGACAGACACACTTTCGCATTTATAATATTAGTATGGAAGTAAGTATGGATTTACAAGAAAAATACCCAAAGTATTTGGTACGGTTAAACCTTTGGAAAATGGAAAGGAGCTGGCTAGTCGTCTCATATTATAATAGAAGACGATATTGCATAAAAATATGATTGCCAAAAGTTAAAACAAAATATATTGATGGTTCTATTAAGCGGCTAATACGGTTTAGATCTTGGATAATAAAAATCAGGAAGTGTACTTTTTTTCGAGTCCCAGCCGAAATAATATAACTTTTAAAATACCTATAGATAAAAGGCAATCTCCAAAGGTGTATATCAGAAGTCAGAAGCTTAATTTAAAAGGCCAGGATACTCAAATAAATCTGAAGGGTTACAAGGGGCGGGTCTGACATCGAATCCCTTCCAAACCCATTTCCATAACTTTTAACCCGATTAATTAATTAGATAATTATATATTTTGAAATATTTATAATTTATAATCAAAGTTGCAAGCTGGATTCTATTCAACGAACATTAATTATAATCCGACACTTTTGCAGAATTGGGCAGTTGGCGGACCTTCATAAATTGGTCGGGTTATGTCAAGCCCAGCCAACTGACACGACTTATATTGACCTAAAACTTAATGGTACAAAATAAAGTAGGACATGCATTAATTATATCTGTGTTTAAATTTAATATCAATTCTAGTGAATATTAGTATGCTAAGGTCGGAGAGGGTGCTACTACCACATTGGTGCAATAAAATTATCTGACCAAAATCCGACATTTTACACACGTCACATCAGAATGTTAAAAGAAACGTCGAACAAACTCTATCTTGTTGCTGGTGCTGCACTCGACTAGCATGAAAACATTGCAGTAATTTTCCCAAAGATGCAATTTCAGAAACATTGTGACAAACTACAGCTCACTAATAATAAATAATTGATAACCAACTCATTTTTAATTTCGAGAAGTAACCAAACTACTCCCAAATTGCGTTTGAATGACACAAAAGTTATTTATATTATTTATGTAAGAACGAGGCGGTTAACGAGTTAAAATATAACTAATAGGCCACTAACTATGTCTAATAACCGTTGACCTCAATCGCTTACACCTGTTAATATTAATAACCTCAAAAAACGAGAAGTTTAGTGAATGACAATAACTTAAAAAGTTAATAAATTTTTAGTGGTAATTGAAAGAAAATAGATACTTCGTGTTATTTTTCGTACGCTTCGTATGATGTGCAATAGTGTAGTTTGACTCACACGTATTTTATGAAAAACAGGCCTTCTTTTGTTTTTAATTTTTTTTTCGGCAGTACCTACGAGATAAAAAAACTACAAAATTAAATAAATAAAAATTGTTTTATTTCTGAATAAATTTGAAACAAAAATTTTCGAAAAGTCTACTTTGTGCCTATAACTGAATACATAGGACCAAAAAATAAATAATTATTCAAAAACTACCTACATAGGATAGGTACAACATAGTTTTAACGTAAGTATCTAATTTTATAGTTGGTTCTATAATTTTTTGTAGGGTGTCGATTTTGAACTCAGTAGCTACGATTCTTACGTAAAAGTAGATATTATACAAGAACAAAGACTAAAGACGGAAGTTTTAGCACGTAAAGACAAACATTCTCATAATACACGTTTAAAAGACATTGTTTGGTAAGTCATGCTACCAGTACAATGCATCTTTTACAGCCAGTCTGGTTTCTAAGTCTTTTTCTTGCCTGTTTTTGTTCTAACTATACTGGGATACCCGAAAGAAAAGTGGAATTTTGTGAGAAGCAAAGCCAGGACCCGTATTTTGATATAGAGTTGTTGGTTGGGAAAAAATGGCGAGTGTACTACACTTGGAATATGATCTTTGATTCGAAATGCTACGATACAGTGTTCAAGAAGCCAAATAAAGAGGTAAAGTGTAACATTAGTAACAAAGTATTATCAGAGAATTTGATTCTTAGGCAGATGGGGGACGTAGTTTGATCGCGTTACGTCAAACCCAGCCGACAGATCACAGCCAACTGCCTAGGAATCAATTTTCTCGATGGCACATTCGAAGATTATTATAGGCAATTTCAAACCGAAAAGGTTATAAAACTTATAACATACGTATTATAAGGTACAGCGTACCTACTCAGTAACGAAGTAATAGAAGAGACTCGTTGATAGTGTGCTGAAAAGTTGTGCCAAATGTCATCTTCACTGGCAGTAACTAAAATCACTATTACTTGGGTAATACTCCTCAGTGGGAGCAATTGTAAATTCTACTCCATTGTATTAAGGTTCACGATTTCAGACGATCCTACGCATCCGCTCCGACATGAAGGACTACCTGCTGCATCAGCCGCGGTGGTCGACGGCGGCGCTGCACGTCATCACCAGGGTGGGGTCCTCAGAGCACGAGCTGCTGATGTTCCCCGACCAGGGACCAGCAGGCAGGTTCCTGGCTGTACCCAATGTTGTGAGGGCTCCAGGTGTGGTACAATATTTTTGCTTCCCCGCGCCGGAACTAACGTGGGTTCCATAAGTTGTATTCGAGAACAAAACTTAAGCCACTGGATCAATAAATAGTCTTCATTATAGTATACCAGATCATAATTATCAAACTCAGGTATATAATTTTGTGGCCAAGACATGGACAGAAGATGAAGCAATGGGCAACATTATTGTCGTAGAAAGATAATTGTAGCTTTTTTCTTTATATTTTCAACTTACACCATTGGTTATGTTAAGCTCAACCCAGCTCTCTTTACAGACAATTTCCCTCTATCAAAACGAGTGCAACTCCTGAAGATATTCATCAAGCTGGTCGCCAACGGGAAATACCTGCTGGTGATGGACTGTGTGATGCGCGGCGCGTCGTTGTCTGCGTACGCGCAGCCGTACCGAGCTGAGGTGGCGTCGCAGGCGGCCGCCCTGCAGGTGGAGGGACCGGGTTACCCCGCTTGTACTAGGGAGAAGCATGAGAATGAGATGATAGTTACTTAGCCATGTAGAAGAAGAAAACTAAAGTATAAAAGAGCATTTTAAACCTAGATATTAAGCTACTTAATGCTGCCATGTAGTAAAACGGAGCTACCCCGCCTGTACGAGGGAAAATCATGAGAACGAGACGATATGGCTACGTAGAAAAAAGAAGAATTAAAGATGAAGCATTTTAGACCCAGTTGAGTTGCTGGGTGAAAAATCGAGGCACAAAACCTTACATAAAATAGCTTTCTGTGCCTCCTTATTTTAGTATTATCCTTAATTCTTATACGTCTGGTTCAAAACTTACGAAGCATGAGTTATTTTTGTTATAAACATCTAATACTTAAATTATAATAAGAGGGATCGTTGGTCTTATAATATGAGTAATTGTACAGTAATATTATTAAAAAGTTTGTCAATAATGTGATTAAATATTATTTAGTCCATAAATATTTTGTTGTAATTGTTTGTTTCATTTGTTACCACCAAACATACCGTCACTCACTAACGAACTTGTCACGAGTTAACTTGTTTGTTAAGAAGATATATTTATATTGTAAAATAATAATTAACGTTTAAAATGTTTAGTAAAATGAAGTTCGTCTTCCTAACGCTAGTATTTATAAAGCCTGTATTTAGTCTAGAAGGTTTTATGTTGAATGGGACAGAAAATTGGACTTCTTGTGAGGAGTTCCTCAACAACACGACGTTTGACCACCACAGTGTGATCGACGTGGACTGGAAAATCTTTTACTTCTGGAATTACGAGAAGGAAAACTCCTATCACATTAAATTCAGCCTGGCTTCGGAGATGGTGCGTTTGTTTGTTAAATGCTGAAATATTTTTCTATAATAAAATAAAATAATATAATTTTTAATAATAGATAGTAGGTACTAGGTAGGTACATTTCATAAAAATAGTTATCTTAAATATTATGCACTTATGTACGTATATAATTTTTAATTATGTAGGTTAGGCTATTTACCAGGTGTGCAGAGATTTTCCGACGTTTTTCATGGCTTCCATTTTTAACTTCTTGTAATTTAGCAACTCAAACGTTTTTTAAATCTATAACTGCAGCAATATATTACAGAAATGTTATTACTTAAACTTTATTTTATTTTATTTTTTATTTAACAATTTGTTGCACATTCAGGTTTACATGAAAATTTACAAAAAAAAGAAAGACGACACAACAGGTACTGCTTATCTCTAAAAGGGATTTCTTCCAGCAGCCCTACGAAGAGAAATTTGATGGGAAATATCAAAAACTTTCTCATTAAACAGGAAGTCGATGGACATTATTAAATGAAAATTGTTTGAAGGCATCGAACCGAGAGCCATAGAAGAAAACGTACTAGCATCACATGTTTAGATCCTTCATTTCTATCACATAATCTGCCTGTTCTTCTCGTAGCTGGTGGACAGGTTCAGGGTGGAGTTGGAGAAGGTGGACCCCACCATCGAGTGGAGCCGGGCGGCGCTGTTCATGGAGAGCTCGATAGACGTGAGCGCGCTCTACATACAGACCGACACACCCGGGATGTACAGGCTCATACCCACTTTGGCTTTCCAAGGTTATGCGAATGAGTTTTTTACTTTGAAAACATCTTAGATACAGGGTGTTTTATCAGCCAATGTTTTTCAAAAGTAAATTTACTCGCCAATAAAAGCAAGTGTTACAATACAATCAATTTTAACAACTCTCTTACGATGAATTAAATGTTCCTAATTGAAAAAATCTGCTGTTTCACTCAAAGTGCTAAGATATTTGGTTTGAAATACGCACTTAAACTTTAAATACTAATATGTATAGTAATTGAACCTGTTCAATTTCAAATGCGTTTTGCAGCTGAAAGTGTGCCCCCGAACCTGATATTCGCTCTGAAGCTGGTGAAGCCTGGGTACCTCGGCATCGTGAACTGTCAGTACCGCCTGTGCTACGCCCTGGCCCCCGTCGACAAACTACCGGACGATGATAAGGTCATATTCGTACCTACCTAACTGATACTTGGAGAAAATGTGTTTTACGTAGGAGACTGATTCATAATTATAATTTGTTTCAACAACGTCAACTTCACCAGGTTACACCCAAAAAGCTCCCTCAAAGGCGGAATCATTTAGGGCCTAAATGATTCCGGGAATGGTAAGTCACCTATATTGGTTCCGAGTATGACAAAAGAAATGCGGTTTGATTGTAATAATGACCTATTTATAGGTAGGTACTATTTCAAACTGCTACGCTCATGCTATAGGTAATACCATCCATTCATATATATTTTTCTTATTCAAAAAAAACTTTTCTGACGATATATAATGTTATATAATAACTTTGAAAGTATAGGAGATTTTTATAAAAGATGTTATTTAATGAAATAGTTAAAAGCTGATAATAATGATGATTATCTTTCGCTCATCAAATTATGTAGCCCATTACACGAACATAACTTAGCATACGAATTTGTCTCTACAAGGCAGACGCAGTATTTATATTGAAAATTTCCCGGACCATTGAACACACAGTGTCCGTCAGTCATAATGTAAATAAATTGAGAAATAAGTGGTTATGTTCCTGGTAAAAGATATCAACATTTTGATAATATATTCATAAAATATTATGATTAAAAAATGTGGAATTTTTTACAGAGTTAATCAAACTCCATCCCATTCCACTATTCCACTATCTGCCAAGAATTTTTGAAAGCCTAATTCTGGCTTTCGAAAATCTTTAGCAGATGGTGGACTAGTTGAATGCGATGGTGGAACTTATTCGGTCGGGTTATAATCATGAATTTTGGGCTGGGCTGGACATAATCCGAATAAATTACGTACTGAAATCATTATTTTTATTTGCTTAAGTATTTACCATCATTTTCTTATAAATCAATTTCTCGGATACAACCATAACTTGATATCAACTTCTCCTTTGCAGTTAGAAGTCGAAGCAAAGAAGTTGGGTTTCTACGGACATCACAACCGCTCCTACCTGAGCCAGTTCCACCGTCCCCCCCTCTCCCCCTACCTGGAGGACGACAGTGATGATGATGAACAGGTCGAGATAGACAACGACATGATGATGCCCAATGAGCTGTAGTTCAATAAAGAAATATATTATTACTTTACTGAATTTTATTCTAACCTTCATTAATTACTGTAAACTTCGTTTTGTACACAGGAAAAAAACCTTTTGCAAACTTGGATACATGACACAAGGAAATGTGAAATCAATACATTGTTTTACAAATAGATAACTTTCAGGTGTTCTAAAAGGAGGTGCAAAAAGCATATCACTTTTTTGTATCCCTCATAATTAAAAGAATTCGAATTAAAAAATGAAATCGAAAAAAGAGTAAGTTGGTAGATGATAAAGTTTTGATTGCAATTTCAGTGGTATTAAAGTGCGATTTTAATAAGTACGTACTGACTACTACTTTAGCTACAGGTACAAATTGACTTGACTAAATGTGCCTGTTAAAAACTTTGATCATAATAATTACTATTATTCAATATTATTTAAATCGTTCACGTACACGTATACAATATACGACACTAAACAAAATAATAGTAACCGTTAAAGAAATGGTTGTATATCTCTGCAGTCTAATATTAAAGCACCTGTATTTCCTGAAAGACAATTGTTTCAAAATGCATTTCCTACTCATAACATCACTCATACTGTACGTCGAGGCTAGGCGTTACAAAAATTATAAGCACAAAGAACCAGTCAATCCAGATCTCAAATTACCTAACATTTTGCCTGAAACCTACCAATATCCAGTTCGTGTTGACCGCGTCAATGTAAGAGGCTACGGAGACATAGATTTCAAGGAGCCTTTTGACATTCTGGAGCATCATTTGGACATAATAAAGGATCCCCACAAAGAAGCCCAGAAGACCCTAGTACATGACGGACAAAGGATAAAATGGAAGCGGAAAAAGGAGAGCCCTGCGGCATTCCTGAGTCCTAGAGATGAGATGATGTATTATAAGAAGAACGCAATACTAAATAATAGTGTGAACTATGCTAAAATGTATGACTTCACACACCTGCTTGAAAGTAACCTAGCAAAAGAAGTGGTAGATGCTCCTGCTACAACCAAAAATTTTAAAAAGAAAACTAATGACGCAGTAACTCATAAGACGCCTAGAGTTAACGTTAGCAGCCTTTTTGAAGAGAACGCTTTTTATTTAAAATCCAATGAGGTAAAAGTAAAATGGACGAGCTGCGACGAGTTTGCCAGAGGAGCTTTGTTCCATCCTGATGACATAGTTAATACACAATGGCTGCCTTTTTACATCTGGTCTGTAAGGAATTTCGTAGGAGCGATGATCCATAGATTTGCATACCCAACCAAGAAGGTAAATTCATTTCTATTAAGCGATTTCTCATCAAGTCTTAACGTACATATTTTGTTTTTAAAGATAAAAATTAATATTCTACTTGTAACTTCTGCAACTAAAGAAAGTATTTTTTTATGTGGATGGGTACTATCCCATTGGGTATATTAATTTATTAGCATCTTTATTATGCGTTCTTACCACTTTGTCTTAGTACATATTATTCTATTTTAAAATACCCAGGTAGTGCAATACTACAAGACTTTCTACGGGCCATACGTAGGGAAACTGGATTGGAAGCAACCGAAACTGCTCCTGAAGGAGGCAAGAGAGATGTTACTGATAGCAGGCGACAGAAAAGGACTGTTCTACGGTGTACCTAGACATGAGCTGTCAGATGCAGTCAGAAGTTTGTTTCATTCTACTTATGTTATTATTCTTTTTTAAGTCGAAGTGTTTTGGTATTTTGCAAGATTTATTTTAGTAAGTTAAGGATGCAGCTTTATATCTTTAGTTACTCTAATTTAATTTGTAGATATAGAAAGTTGTTTGACATATGAAAATTGAAAATGTACCACATTACTTTTAAGAAAACTAAAGTTTTTCCTAACTAAACTTCTAAACTTACCGCATTTTGATAACTAACGCATTATAAACTTTTCAGAAAATAATATAACTCTACCACTAATAAAACTTAGACTCAAGATCCAAAATCCATATTTGGCACTTATGTATTGTGAGGAAAACTATGCGATCATTATGGCGGAGCTGGGAACCGAACCTGCGACTGATTCTGAGAAGACTGCTGAAGCTGCTATTCTCAAGTTCACAGGTATAGGGAAACCAGTCTCTAGGAATATCGAAGAAGAGATGTCTCTTCGTGAATTAGAAATGAAGCGAAGACAAGAAGCTGAACCCAAGAAATATATTGATGTATTTAAAGGTGTACCTACTAATCAGTAGAATTTATGTTTAGCAGAAAATAAATTTTATGTGGTATGTACGGGTGATTTTTTACCAATACACGTAATAATATTATGTTAGGGTACTTGAATCAATATTTTTAAATACATAGCTAGAATAGAGTGGATAAAATGTGGATTCTTAGTACCTAATGTAAAAATCATTTTCCAACACAGTGGCAATTGCAAATAACTTAAACAATAACTTTCAATAAACAAACTACCTAATTGTTTGTTGATTTGCTACATTAACTGCCTCGGAATTGTCGTATTGTTAAACAAAGAAATACAAACAAATGAGCGTAAGAACTTCAGAAACCTCTGTAGATACTTTGCATCATGTGACTTGTCTTATAACAGTTTTCTACTCTTGTTACTTCAAACGACCTTCACTACATAGAGCAAAGTCTTTCAAGCCACTCTGACATTGGCAACTCACCGAGTCGGCCAGTATTAGAATTAAAAAATAGATTAGAAGAAGAAGAAGAACAGTTTTCTACCAGAAACCGTGAATTAACCCTAAAATGGCAAAACTAAAAGTTCTACTACTTTTTATGGCGACTCCTACCGTCTTCAGCGCGACAGAGCCAACTCTCCACTACAGTGATTCTACCTCGTGTGAGGAGTTCAGTAGATTCGCCAGGTTCAATCCGTACTCGGTCGTCGGTGGCTACTGGTTCATGTTCTACTACTGGGGTCCGACTCAGGGACACGT
Source organism: Polyommatus icarus (assembly GCA_937595015.1). Lineage (NCBI taxonomy): Eukaryota > Metazoa > Arthropoda > Insecta > Lepidoptera > Lycaenidae > Polyommatus > Polyommatus icarus. The sequence goes on along the minus strand of OW569327.1, from coordinate 17,966,015 downwards.
GGTCGTCAATTTCACGGTCCCCACGGATAAGGTGAGGTTACGTCATTATGACGTAAGTGTGTTAAAAATAGCTTTTGTTTCGAATATTTTTGAGTTAGTAACATACTTTTAATTTAATAATGGTTAATGACGAGTAGAGTAGACTAAAATAGTTTCGGCGCGATGAAGTTGAGAGCAATGTAATGTTTAAAGGTAATAAATCATTTAATCACTTATTCCTAATTCCTATTACTATTAATAATATAATTATTTTCTAGCAAATCAAGTACCTAAAACATCTTCTGGACGAGCACGTGTCACCGCCAATCAACTGGGAGGCACGCCTGCTGCTTATGATGGAGAGGACCAACAACACCTTCTTACTGGTGGAGGACGGGGACCGCGGGAAGTACCACTTCTACCAGCCGTTAAAAGGTATAAAATACAGTAAACAGAAACAAAAGTTACGCAACGTTAGCCAACGTTATTCCCTACTCCTCTTGTATACAATACTTATTTCTTTTCCTATAGGAAAAATGTGCGGTTCCCGCATGATAAAAGAATTTTAGCTACGGAGTTGCGGGCATCATCTAGTACATAATAATTCGAAAGCGTGACAGACGTCTGTTTGTCTGTTACCTCTACACGCTTAAACCGTCGAACCGATTCAGGGGAAATTTAGTATGCAGAAACTTTGAGTCTCGAGCATAACATAAAAAACAAAGGATAGTTTCTGTTGCGGAAAAATGGACGACAATGTCGACTTCTGGCTTATTACATGGGTTATCTAAATAGATTCGTACCAGTTGGTCCTTTAAATTTCTCTGATTGATTACATATTGTTTAATTTTTGCAGGTCTAAGGAGAGGTGAGGTAGTGCCGACGTTGGACATGCGGCTGAAACAGGTCGGGGACAACCGGTACATAGGAATGATGTCATGCGAAGTAAGTTATTCATGTGAGGTAATTTTCGTGGGATTTCCTGGATATAATTAATTAATCAGGGAAAGCGAAACGAGCCCTAGTATATCCCACATCTTGCACTTGTGTGGTACACTTTACGGAAAAAACTATCACGCCTATTGATTTGTGCCTTGACATGGTAATTTTTATTTTAAATATTATGTAGATGTGTTAGCATCGGTCAGTCAAGGTTTGGTAACTATTTAAAAAAAACTGCCTCAAAGATTTTTACCACGCAGATAAACGACGCGAGCCCTCACAAAGCTCGGCTTTTAGTCTAGTAGTCTAATATAGAAAGAGATATACATGCGGATGATGCAGAATGGTTACAATATATTATTTACCAGGCTTAGCAAAGTCCCTGTCGAAAATATCTAATACAATTTGTCTAAGTATCCTAAATCATAATAACATGGAAGTTTTATATTCCAGGTCAGTACAGTATAACTCACGAGTTATCTACACATTTTCAGAACGAAATGGTGTTCACATTCTGTCGAACAACAGACATACCTAAGAAGGAAGATCTGCAAGATGCAGCGGCCACGCTGGGTTACCGTGGGAGAGGGGGGAAGTCCTACCTCTACCAGGGACACCACTGGATGCCTATACCGGAGGCTGATGATTTCATACATGAGAAGATTCAGAGAATTAAGGAACAAGAAAAAGCTAAAGAATGTAAGGTTAACGAAAGCTGTAAGAAATAAAGAACTCTTAAATAGATGGAATTACCAAAATAAAACATAAAATAAAGAGTCATTTCAGGTTATTTCAATATTCTATTGACATCAAAAAAGGTTCTAGAAATGATTATACAATAAAATATTGATGTCAAAAAAGTTTCTTCTGTAGGTGTAATTTCGCTGAATGTTTTATGTTTGGAAAATAAGGTGATGATATTTTTAACCGATTTCCAAAAAGGCGCATAAAGTCGCTAACTAAAATTTTTCCTTCAAAAATATAATTCGTAGAACAATGAATTTTCGTGCAAGTTTGCTGAGGCTTGCTCAAACAGGTGGCTATTAGGGTTAATATTTAATGCCATTGTTACTTGAGGGTTCTCTGCCATTACCGCTATTAATAAAATTAATAATGCAATTATTTCATTCTCTTTAGTGTTATGTGAGTGAAAAAAGGGTATTAATATTTTGATGTCATTTGCCGTAACATAATATAATGTTAATAATAATATCACAAAAAAAAGACGTGACAGACGACATAACGACGATGACGAATATATATATATATATATTCGTCATCGTCGTTATGTCGATATATATATATATATGTCGATATATATATATATATATATATATATATATATATATATATATATATATATATATATATATATATATATATATATATATATATATATATATATATATATATATATATAAGTCTCTGTAAAAATAAAGATTTAATGTAGGTATATAAGCAAACAGTAAAACATTTAAAACTATATGTACAAAAACTAAATACAATAATAATAGAATAACATAAGTAAGTACCTGTAAAAATAAAGAAACGACAATTACGTTTATAACTATAAATCCTCCAAATCGAACACAAATATTTTCCCATAAAACATTTTTTTCAGTTCTTACAAACTTGACATTGTCGTCCTTCAAAATTAAAATATTTTACTTTTCTGTTGCAAACATACAAGCCTACTCTAAATAAGAAGTTTTAAACTTACATATACTTAATCAATTATCTGCATGCTTGCACAGTGCACTACAAATTACAATAGACCGAAAGTTTTCCGCGAACACACACGCATTTAAAAGTTCTGTCAGAATTGCTAAGGTAATTGCGAAATTACGTAGGTATATAGCTAACAGCTGATATTTTGATTCCCCGTAATTTTATTTTTGAAAATACGATTACTACGGTAAATGAATTAAACATGGTGTAACAAATCTAAGTGATAATACTTTAGGGTGTGTACGTGTTCCTTGTAAAGTGCTCACTGTGAAAGTAGCAGCGCTGAAAGACCAATTTTTTTTCACTTTTGTATGGGCAAGCGCCCTAGCGTCGCGAGTTTCCCCATACAAAAGTGAAAAAATTTTTTGGTCTTTCAGCACTGCTATTTTCACAGTGAACTCTCTATACGGAACACGTACACACCCTAAAGCCCTTAAATATTATCACTATGTTTTTTACACCTTGTATAACCGCGGGAGTAGCGGAAGTTGCGGGAAACATTTAGTGCTATATAAATAACAAAACGCTTCGAAACTACAGCTCAATATGTAAACTATATAAAATGCGACGTACAGAAAGCGATTAAGTATTCAGAATAGGGTTGTTCGGCGTGGTTTACTGCGACATTTAGTATCTAGACGGCTAGGAAGACCGCTAGTCCGCCGCGGGTATAAATTTTATAATTTACGACCCATTTTTTGTTATGGCAACCTTTTGTGGCTTTAAAGCTGAAGTATATTCTGATAATTATGCCCGAGGTTTCGTCGTGGAATATAAACTCTTTATGTTGTGCCGTATCATGATTTTACTATGCTATTTAGCCTGGCATGAAAAAAGTACATAATCAAGATGTAAAACTAGGAAGAGCATTTGCACTTCGGCTCAGCCGCTTAGAAGCATATAATAATTTACCATTAAGCATATCTTTTTTTAGGGGTTAAAATGCACGTTAGTTTTCCCGTTCAAATTAAGGTTTTGCCGTTTTTTTTAATTATGCATTTTACATCAATTTTATTCATTATCATCATCAGCTATTAAATTATTCACCGAGAATTTTGTAAAACGAAGGAATTATCACCTAATTTGAAGATGGGTTATCGCTGATAATGATTACTTCGTCCGCAAAGTCCATCCATCTTCGGCCAGCCGACGTGCGTGGATGATTAATTGTGACGACTTGCCGCTCAACCCCGCCTAAAATGTATTACCACTCATTATAGTCCAGCAAAAAAAAAAAAAAAAACTCTGAGAATAAGCACTAATTTAGATTAGCATGAAATTAGGAATTTGGTTAATCTGTAATTAATAATTAGTTGTTAACCTAAGAATTTTATGAAAGCCTTCCAAAATTATAGCCATTTAATTTGAAAACACCAAAAATTCTATGAGAGCATCAAAACTAATCTAATATATATAAATCTCCTGTCACGATGTTTGTCCGCGATGGATTCCTAAACTACTTAACCGATTTTAATGTTTTTATTTTTTAAATGTGTGCTTTTTTTCCAACTTGAGAGATAGGATAGCTTAGATCTTATAATTATAGTCGCAATTTTATTTTATTGCAAATTATTTGTCTATAAAGAGCGACCATTGTTTATGCGACGCGGGTCACGGGATAGCGATGGACGTTGCCATGGTGACATACTTATGTAGTCACTAATTCAATAAAATAATACGGGCGATATACTTTATATAATATGGCAAAGAAACGTTTGCCGGGACAGCTAGTATAATATAAAGAAAGTTGTTGAAATACAAAATTGCAAAGAATTAGAAAAGTAGGAAGTCCATATCACAGATTCATAACATAAAACGTTTATAAATATTTTATGTTTCATACGGTACATGCACGCACTAAAATATTAAAGTACGTTTCAAAAGCTTACATTGTATTTAATCCATAAAACATTTGATTTATCCGTCGTTTAGTCAATCAAATCGTAATGGTGCCGATTGATATTAAGACGACGATAAAAAATGAATACTCGTCACCCTCGCCACATTAACGACAACTAGATATTTGTCGTGGGGGCATTACCATAAAACTCTAGTAATAGCATCATGGGAATAAACATGCCACAGGTAAATTATTGGTACCGAAAGTCGGGCCCCCGTCGTGACCAAAGGCCCCGGTTCGTGGCGCTACGATTACTTTTTACGTAAAAAATCCGTAAATGTTGTTCTAGTTGTTACGACTTGTTGAGAGGAGTTTTGTAGTTTTGAAATAAGTCTATTTTTCGTGGGATATCGTATATTAGAGTCTTTTGTCCAGGATTCAAAATATTATGTCTACGAAAATTGCAAAGCTAGGCGCTCTAAAACTCCGCTTTTGATATTATGTTGTTCTAGTTGTTGATTGTTGTGGTTTTATATTTTAAGGTAATTTAAAGTCCAGTATTCAATTTCTTTCAGCTAAAATAGTACAGTAAGAACGAGACAATCTAGTTGCTAAAATTGCTAAAAATCTTATGCTCGTTTTTTAAGGACGAGCATTTTTATTATCTGTTGTTAAAAAATAGAATAATTTATAACTAATATATTGTAGTTGTAAACATTCGGTCAAGTTTTAATATCGTAACTTCTAAGGCAATAAGTCTAAAAGTCTTATCGGATCGTGAGTTTTTCAATTTCCGATTCAAAGTCGCCCATTCTCACTCAATCCCCCTAACGACTGACGACCTCATAAAGATTAGGTTATTATTTAGCTTCTCGCTTTTCGGGAAAACTAATAACTAATGTATTAAGGCGCTTGTACACTATACGGATGTTTGCCGTCCGGTTTTTAAAAGTCAGTTGGACCTTTAAATTCTACTGTCTAAAGAAAGCACAAAATGTGGATGTTTTTAGTGGAGACTATTCACATCTGTGTTGTCTTCGTATGCAGTCACTATCACAACTACATCTGTAGTTGTGATAGTGACTGCATACGAAGATAACTAAGACATAAAATACCACAGCTGCAACTTTTCGCCATCGTCCCACGCGAAAAACATACCATCCTCATCACCTTGATGAGTGGCAGTCTTCCACAGTGCGTTTTACGCGTAACTTTCTGCCGCGCACTGTAAAACTCTGGAACGAACTGTCACCAGCAGTATTTCCGGACCTATACAACCTGCAAACCTTCAAGAAAAGAGCGTATTCCCTCTTAAAAGGCCGGCAACGCACCTGCGGCTCTTCTGATGTTGCGAGTGTCCATGGTCCAGTAGTCCATGGTAGTTGATAGATGGTAAGTCATCAGGTGACCCGTTTACTCGTTTGCCCCCTCATTTAATTAAAAAAAAACGTGTAAACTAGTTCCTTTAAAAGCACATCCTCCCGTACCTACCAGTAAATCAAGAAAACCTATTTTATCCTCATTCGTTTTTAAACGATCCAGTTTTAAAAATAGAAAAGGAGCCGAAAAACTTAATAGTCCGTCGCTGCATAGATTACACATATTTTCTGATCTGTCATCGAGAACTAATTTCGGTTTTTGTGTTTTTTTTTTGGAATTGTATCATTAAAAGCGAGGTGCGTTCACTTTATTGATGTAAAGTTTTTTCTTTTTTTGTAGCGTGTGGGAGCGTAAGAATTGTCTAGTGTCGGACATAGCAGGTTTTTTATTTGAGATGTGGCGCCGATAGTATTTTATAAGTAATCGAAGTTTTTGACGCCATTAGAACACCGTGATTACGATTTTATTAAAATTGGTTTCTTAGCCAGTTCTTGAGAGTTCTTTTAATAGCTAGATAGATAGCTATTAAAGATTTAGACTTGCGCCAATCCAGGTTATTGCATTTCTAGCATTTATTCTTATATTTAAAAGAAATAGCATGATATTTTTACATAGAGTAGATATTACAGTAGATACCTAATATACTATTATATTACTTGACCAAGCTAAGTTTGAACCTGGCGACGATTTATATTAATTGATGATGTCTAGTTCAGGCTTACCTCGGTCGAGAGTAGATTTGATAGAGCAAATAAAGTATGCCTGTATTCGTTCACTGTAGTAGTGCTCCTGCTGGGTCTTTACCCAGGTTTCCATTCATATCGCTCTAACGCCACCGTAAGCCAGAATTGGCTTACGGTGACGTTACGGTTTGGCTTGTACGGTCAAGTTCGTCGCAACATCTTGTACGCGATTTTAATACTAAAGGATATTTATCATAGGCCTTCTAACCTTGAAACTGGTTAATAATCATATTATTGTATAATTCGCTAGTCACGGGAAAGTCACTAACTGGAGGCACGCGCGCGGCCCGCCCCCTCGATACGTTGTACGGTTCTTGCCGTACACAATCTTATTTATCTATTTCATGCTTATAAATCCTGAACAGACTCCCCCTTACCCAGCCACTGTAATAACAACCTTATACTGGGTAGTTAGAGTTGAATTTGCTTTGGGATTACGTCTCAATTGATACGGTATTAATTTTTGATAAGCGACACAGGCGTATCAAAAGATGGCGCGTGGCGATTGCTATGGGAAGCTTATATTGTTATCGCAAATCCTAATTTAAAAATGCTACTTTGTTAATGTATTTTGTATTGTTATATAAGTTACAATAAGGCACTATAAGGTTAAAAATAAAAATTAAAAACGTCTAAATTTTGCACTACTTTTTCCATGCTTAAAAATGTAATTAATCTTATGATAACTTATTCAAAAGTAGATAGGTACACAATTTATTTACATATTGAACTAATATTAAACTAAAACTTGCAATATCAAAATTAAATACCCACTCTAATAAAGAAAAAAAAATTGAAAAAAGTCGTTACAGTTGTGATGAAAAACCCTCTGAGTAATAAAAATAGTTACGTGAGCAACAACCATGCGCCCCGGAGGCATTTCTTTGCGAGTGACTTCCAACACAATTAGTTAAAACTCGCCGACAGTGCCGGACTGCATTGCTTGCTTATTTTGTACTGTTGCGTTCAAAAGTGGTTACAAGAATAATTGCAATGTTATTATCAGAAACAATTGAAAGAGCTAATAAAGAAGCCGTAATTGCTTAGGCTGATTAGACCAGATGAGGCTATATTAGACAAATAAGATAATAATATATTCCAAATAAGATAAGATTCTTTAAATTATTTCATTTTTATAATGATTGACTTATTTTTGCATATTATTTACACACAGCAAGATTTTATTATTTTTCGTCAACGATATATATTATCAGCCGAGCCAATATTACTAACTTTTCATATAAATATTTTATTTTAATAATTGTACTCAAAATGACCATAAAATTAATATAAGTCATAATATCAACCATTTTTTTACTAGCCAACTTTTTAGCACTTCTGCCTTCGACGTTACTTACAACCCTTAGCCGAAGGGCCAGACCCCACGTGACGGCGAGTGTCAGAAAAACAACCGCGGCCCACAATGAATTGCAAAAATGTTCATTTCACGCACCCGGAGCTCTGCTGGTATCGCGCAGGCGATGGCGGAATCGCAAGGGTAGATTGTATGGGATAAGCCAACTTTTTTCACTGAAAATATTGAGTATCGAGTAGAAAAGTCGAAACTCTTTTATCGTCATTATTTTTAACCGACTTCCAAAGTGGAGGAGGTTATACTATGCTCGGATGTGGATATTTGTTATTATTTAATATCGTTTTTAATTTTTTATATCCTTTTTAAGTGACTTCCACATAATAATTTAATGTTACTATAAGCTGAGAAAAAAAGGGCTTTTTTGTCGCATTCGAGCAAAATTAGTATCTTTCAAAAACATAAATATGTATATAGTTTTAAATTGTATTTTTGTTAATTCGTATTTTATAATGGCAAACAAAAATCTTGAAAAAAGTTAGCCTCATTTTATTTTTTTATCACATTTTGGTAAAAATGGTATCTAAGTACCAAAAACTTTATGATAATTTTGTTAAGTTATCAAATGACAAAAAAAAAAAAGAATTCGTAAGTTTGTCGCTGGAACGCTATCGCCCCTGTGTTAGGGCGGTTTGATTCATTATTTTATGCATAGGGCCAGAACAACATTGTGATTTCGAGGGTTTGTAATGAGGCTGTTTAAGTTCCATCATAATCGAATCATACTCCGGGATTATTAGCATAGTAACAACAAATCCATATACAATGTTCTGTTGCCGTATTCTGAGAAAATCTTGGATGGAAAATGTAGAGAATGAGAATCGCAAACAGAATTTCTGACTTCTGATTTATCCATAGCTTGTTTTATCCATAGCTTGTTTCCTAGTCTTTCTCCTCATTAGATCATGACGGAGTGACGATGCTGATTGATATAATAAAAAATATATTTTTAATTTAAGATTAATTAATAATTATTCATCATGTTAAAAATCGAAAAAATGTCCTATAGTCTACTGTTTACTCTTTATGTTTTCTAAAACTTCACAGAGTGAAGTTTTGGTATATTCTTAAATAATACTAAATGGGCACTAATTTACGCAACTAAACATTTTTTGTAATAAATATTAGGTGCAAAAGTAGCTAGAGTAGCCAACACGTTTTCTTTATCGCTCTCGCGCTTATTCCCCCGCGCCGCGAGTGACCGTTCTGCAACGATTTCAAATGGGATAAAATATGTCATTGAAAAAAATAGCAACCAATTTTTTTTGGTTAAATGGACTCTCCTAAGACCTAAGCCCTGGAAAAAAATTGCGAGGAAGGTTTAATTGCATTGCATTAGATAACGCAAAGTCGATAATATTCGACTCATTTTATGTCAATTCTGTGTTCATTTTGATCCGTGACAAGAAGGAACTCTGCTCCTTCTGTTGTTGCTATACTAGGTAGTCTAGCTGAAGGAGTAACCGTGCGGGTATTTAAAATTATATTAATCACGTTAGTAGTGTAGTGGTGTCACGTGATCCAGGCCACGCGCCGGTCACGTGACGCCCGCCCTCGCCGCCGCCGCCCGCCCCCGCCTACGATCGATCCGTCACACGCAAAGAGTATGTGAACAGAATGTACACATCGTTGAAGTTGTATGTAAAATAAATTTGGTTCAATAACTTGGATATTTTATGGAATTGGGAGCTGTGTCACAGTTTTAACTAGTACCTACAGCTTCCAACGCTAACTACTGAATTTGTATTGATGTTAACTTAAACAGTGTCTTAATTAAAATAATAATTATATAATAAATGTTACTTAAGTAGGTACATAACATTATGCAATTCATATTTTTTTGTGTGAAAAAATATTTAAGTATTCTAGAATTCATTTTCACCGCTTCATTTTTTACTAAGTAATATTAAAATTATCTGTCAATTATTCAAAGTTTCTTCCTTGTCTGTGTAGCCTCTTTTCCAACACATTTGACAAAGGTGAAATACTGTATTAGTAAAACGTCTGTATACAGAGTGGATCTCTATATTGGTAAAATCTCAAATCAAACTTTAATAACACTACGGGGTATAATAGTTAGAGTTTATAGTGTCAGCTCTACATACTCGCTTAATCTATGACTGAAATGAAAATGAATGTCGTCTTGACAGATTGCACATTGTTAACCGGACAGGGTTTAATAATTCCCTTATTAATGCCGATAACTTGTTTTTAATGTGAGAAATGTGTAAAAAGCTTTGTAATATAAATGATTGATTTGTTAGACGCTGCTCTAGGGTAAACATTTTTTAAGAAATAGCCCTAAAAGGGGTATTTTTTTAAGTATAGAGTTAACCCTACAAAATAGAGTACAAACTGTTTATTTTATGAAACGAGGAATGATTAACAAAACGACCTTAGGCTTATTAGCAACTCAAAATAATATGGATAAACAGCAAATATTATTAATTAATCAATTTTACCAACAGAGTTATGATTAAAAGTCGACTATGCAATGACATACTCTTGTCGTAGTCTCAGGTGGCAAAAATAGAGCTAAGGGCCCTAGGGGCCTTTTATTTATTTTGTTGTGCAATTTCACGTATTGTGCAATATTATTGACCATCTAGGGTTGATATTTAACGCGCCCGCCATGTCAAATGAATTGTTCAATAATATTTTTCAATGATATTGCACAATAAAATTGATCATCTAGATTCTAGGGGCTCAATAAGAAGATTATACAGACACTCTATAGAGTAAGATATGCATTGTTGCTTTCTAATTTTGTATTTTATTTTATACTTAAAAGGGAAAAGGTTGATTGTAAGCGGCGCCGACGCTGCATAGCGAATTTTGGGGTCCCACAAAAAGAGTTAAATACTTTTTATTTGCACGCTACAAAGTCTCACGCTACGAAACCACTGCCAAGTCGTGGTGTCATCCCATATCACGAGGCATGGACCCTGATTCGGCTGTTTAGCATCGATGTGGTTTCGATAATGAAACTACACAATAGTGTTTCGATTTGTCAAAAGTCATTCGTTTGATGTTTGTTTGATATAGTACATACACGATAGTCGGTAATGTTATTATAATTTTCCTAATTAATAGCGTCAAAGCTATTTAATAGGGTCAAAGCTGTGCTATCACTACGTAGTATAAAACAAACAGACTATAAAACAACACTTTTCGTAGATATTACGGAGTGGAGAGGAGCGCAAGCATAAATTTATAGCAAAAAATGTACGGTTTCTGCGCCATTTCATTTTGTGCGTTTTAAATCGCAAAAAAACAACTAGTTGTGGATTTAAGTAGGTAGTAGAATTAGGGTACAGGTCGCGGGTCGATCAGGTTAGGCCGTGACCTGACTTTTTTGCGGAAACTTTTTAGGAACACGATTTATACCGCACATTCGCAGGTATCATTTGGCGTCATTATCATCGGTGTGCGAAAACGGTTGAAAAATTATTGGTGTGAAAACTTCTTAACTGAACCAATAATGTCACTGATAGGTATAATATGAGTATACACCTTGTGTGTGTGTTTGCACTTTCGTAGCGCCACATTTTTGTAACATAAAAAATTTTGAAAAACACTGGAAAAAAAAACGAAAAATCACTTACCCTACTGGTCCGTTCTCATGTTTTGCCGGCAAACTCTTCTTGAAGTCTTGTCCGGTGCCCAATAATATGATGGTCTGAAAAAAACAGAAATTTTATTACATTCTTCATCATCATCTAGGCTATACCTATAAGCTGATATTAAACACCCTAGGCTGGAACATGTAGACCTAGACCAAAGTTAAATAATATTTGTTACTACAGCTAAATCTAATTTCACGCTTAATTACGTAATACATTTTTTATGTTTGGTAGTTATTCCATTACACATAATAGTCGGGCGCACGTGTCTGTCTGTACCACTGCACTTATAGCCCGGAGCTAACTGCATTATGGAGGGCTACATGAGCGTAACAGGTTGGGCGACTGACTTATAAAAGTTTGTAGTTTGTTTGAAAATATCGTTTATTAACTCATAGAAATCAGTTTAACTCGTAGAAAATCGATCATGTCAGTTTGAACTGTAATCTATACTTATAAAATTACATGTCCTGACTAACTGACTGATTCATCATCGCTGAGCAAAAACTGTTAAAGTTACAGCCACGAAATTTGGTGAGTAGGGTTGTTTTATTAAGTAGACACCCACTAAGGAAGGAATTTAGAAAATTTTACCCCGAAGGGGTTGAAATAGGGGTTGAAAGTTTGAATGAAAGTCCGTCAATTCTTGAGTTAGAAACATGAAACTTTATTTTTGGGTTACTGATAAAAAATGGATGAATAGGTATTTAAGCGTTTTTGGAAATTCAACCCCCAAGGGGGTGAAATGGGGGTTGAAAGTTTAAATGAAAGTCCGTCATTTCTTAAGTTAGAAACATGAAAGTTTATTTTTGGACTGCTGATTAGAAATGAATGGATAGATATTAAAGCGTTTTTAGAAATTCTACCCCCAAGAGGCTGAAATTGGGGTTGAAAGTTTGAATTAAAGTCCGTCTAAACCACAAAAAGAGGAAAACCATCCATCTTTGTTATTATACTATGTTAACGCGGACGAAGTCGCGCGCAACAGCTAGTCTAACCATAAAGTCGTAATAAACTTAATCACACTAATATTATAAAGGCGAAAGTTTTTGAGTTTGTATGTTTGTTACTTATTCACGTTTAAACGGCTGGAGATTTTAATAAAATTTTGGTATGGAGTTAGTTGATACCCTGGCGGCCTATAACAAAGGCTACTTTTTATTGTGGAAAAATATCGCAATTTATTTTCTCTAACAAACCGAGGATAACGCCGCGAGGCACAGCTAGTATTATATTAAATGTTTGCACGAAAGCCCATGGGCGTACCCAGGATTTCAGCTAGGCAGTTCATACCTTCGAGAAGGTGGTCGGTCCGGTATGTTGAAACAAAAAATCATGAAAATTGACTTTTATTAATCTGACTGAAAATTTATTTTGTTTCCAGCACTTCATTTTGCGCAGAGTAGGTAACACGTTTCTAATTCCCATTTGCCAGGAAAATTGACGTTTATTTTATCTTCCAGGCCCCCTCCCCTGCCCCTACCTGGATACGCCCATGCGAAAGCCTAGTCTACCCTAAGAAAGCCTAGCCTAGTCAAAAGTATGATATTGTGTTACACCTACTCATTCAGTAGGTAAATACTACATAGATCTTCCTCACGATTCTTGATTAACTATCTTTTATTTAAACAACTATATAAAATACGTAATATGTAAGCGGGTCGCAATAATTATAGATCTACCAGAATCTGATGACAAAAAGTGAGAAAGTAAATTGGGGGTAATTGGAATAAATTTTTTTGTCCTTATAGCGGTTGATTCTGTGTGTGAAACATGCAAATATATAAATTAATCCAATGATCAAGGATATTTTTTGAAAATATGCTGTCAAAATTTGCCATCAGATTCTGGTAGACCTATAGCATCGAAACAACTCACAAACACAGTTGGCACTAAAATCCAAAGAGCTACGTGGCACGTTGTCGTCGAATGGTTCTACGTTAAGATTATTTGCTACACAATGAAAATCATTCTACACTATAATTTGCTACCAAACTAACTTCTGATCAGAATCTCCATTAACTGCAACCATAACTACACAGAAAAATATAAACCAGTAGGTCTAACCTCTAATCTAATATCTATAGCAGTATAACATTAATGTAGCCCAGCTATTCTCAAAGTGCTTGCTCTGCGGAGCCCTGGGACTCTTCAAATCTCTCTATAGGAGCACCGCGAGAGTTTTTAGAAATATCATCAGACACCGTATGAAGATAATTCATTCAAAGATAAAACTTTTTTTTTGGGGGCGTCCATCAAAAATTTTGCTTGTTAGCCCGGCCGGCTGATCTAAATCATTCAGACGCTCATACATTTTGACACGTCAGTTTTCTGATAGTATGAAGGGTCCACAACAAAATGTATAAACAGAGAACTTTCCGGCGGGGCGTCCAAATTTTTCTGATCAGAAATCCGGAGGGTTCCGCCACTACTGGAGTTTGAGAGCCGCTAATGTAGCCTATCTCCAGCGGCCCGTCACGTAGTGCTCGCCTGTAATTTGCGATATTGGCCGCCACTCGCCGTCAGTCGCCGCCACTCGCCACTCGCCGCAGTAGCTTGATTAGCTATTGAATTGGTTATAGTCTGTGGGAACTCTAGATTACGTTCGACTTCTGGTACTCGGTTTAGAGAGTTTTCGATTGGTCGGAACGAGGTCTCGAACAGATATCATTTTGTAATGAACCTTACATAACCAACATTATATTATTACTACAATTTAGTAAAAAGATACCCGTTAAGTTTGCTGTCAAGTTTGTATGAAAATATACGTACAACTTGAAAGTCTTTATAAAAAACTAAGCAGATGACGCCCGCAACTCCGTTGCGGCAAAATCAAAGCGCACGGAAGTGCGCAGGCCAAGTTCCAGCAGGCTTAGTTTATCAGGAATCATAAAGTTATCCGAGATAAAATTTATCCTTTGTTCCGGGATTCAAAACAAATAATATGTCCATATTAAATTTCAGTTAAACCGGTTCAGCGGTTTGGGCTTGAAGAGATAACAGACTGACACACTTTCGTCCATATTAATATTATAAATGCGAAAGTGTGTCTGTCTGTCTGTCTGTCTGTATACTTCTTCACGCTCAAACCGCTGAACCGATTATGCTGAAATTTGGCATGGAATATGAATTTTGGCGCAACGGAGTTGCGGTGATGCCCGCATCTAGTATTTATAATACCTACTTAGGATTTACGAATTGTAATGTCGGTTAGAAATTAGAATGTAGTTATGTTTTAAGAGAAATGTCACGACTGAGGTAATTATCTATATATATAAAAGAAAGTTGTGTTAGTTACACTACTTATAACTCAAGAACGGATGAACCGATTTGGCTGAAAATTGGTGGAGAGGTAGCTTAGAACCAGGAATAGGACATAGGATATATTTTGTCCCGGAAAAATGTACGGTTACTGCACAATATACTTTTATGATTTGCGCGTAAACTATTCAATCGATTTTGATGAATTTTGGTATGGAGATACTTTGAGTCTCGGGAAAGGACAAGTGATACTTTTTGTCCCGGAAAATGTACGGTTTCCGCACAATAAACTTTTATGATTTTCGCTTAAACTATTTAATCTATTTTGATGAAATTTGGCATGGAGATACTAATTTTAATCTATTATTTTCTTAAACCAATTCGAATTAAATACTCATCGTTAAGACAGGACAACGTCTGTCGGGTCAGCTAGTTTGTACTAAAAGGTACAAAACAATGGATTTAACAGCAGCCCTATAACATTTAGGAAGTGCTGGGCTCTAAACAAATTGTGATAATTTATTTGAAAGCTGGTAGCTATTTGTTCAAGTCAGAATTAATATCGGCCATACAGGAGGCGGTTCAGATAAATAGATAATTATATTTTACTGTTTCGAGTCAAAGGAGTCATTAAGACTCGGCTTGAAATCTCGTTAGAGCAGGTAGTACTTAAAATAACCTGATAGTGAAGTTCAAAGCTACCTCAGCTACCCGTAGTACAAACCATGAGGTAAGTCACAAAACTTCATACTAAAAGTTATAATTCATAAAGAAATCTTCGCGGTTTAAGCTAAAGTGAATGATGTTAATCATTTCTGTCATCTGCCGAAGAAGGAAGGTTCGGATGGGACATAAGATAGTTTTCGTGCCGGAAAATGTACGGTTCCCGCGCAAGAATGTATTTTATAAATAAACAAACCAAATTGCGGGCTTTCCTAGCGTAGGCTTGATTTTTTTGTCAATAGATTTGCTAAAAATGCTTCAGGATCGATGATTCAAAGCCTTTGGCTCGAATCGTTTTTTCTTTTGGTAATGAATAATGATCATAAAACAACTAATAATAGGGTTTAGGACTTTGAAAGCTATTTATTATTTATGTTCCAAGATAAAGTACTTGGTACTATAATACATTTTCTGGTATTTCTGCCAATTACACATTCCAGCCGTACGAACATCATCGAAAGGTGACCAGCCGTAAGCGGAACTAAAGGTACACTTGTGCAGACAATCGCTGGGCGGGGCGTAACGTCACGCGTTTTCGGCGACACCGAACTGCAAGTGTGTACATAATTACTGGTGGCGACTGTACCTAATTTATTTAGAGGTTATTAAGTCATTCTGTATTGTAAGCTCTACCAATGCCCGAAGGACAGGGTTGTTGCAGGTTGATGGAGAAGATTGTAGTAAAAACACACAAGAGAAACGAGTTTGTTTTTTCTCGTTTTGACGTGATAACGTCTTATAATTCGATATGGGGTGCGCGCACGAAAAACATGACAGTTCATGCGGCGTTACCTCGCTCTGAGGCGTTCCATTTAAGGCTTGAAGTGCAAGCGAGAGCGCGGAACGAGCGACAAGGAAGCACAATCGGCCTTTGCGTTCGACATCCGTCTCTCTCCTAAAGTCCTACTTAAGTGACGTCATACGATCCGATCCGTTCTGTAGGGATACCCTGGAACGCAAATCCCCTTGTCGTAATAATAAATAAAACATCCAGTGAGTGTCAGCGAAAAGACGAGAATTCATTCCATTGAATTACATATACCAAATGTTGTCAAGTAAGCGATAGCGCGATCTAGAGGCTTAACAGTGGCATCTGTTATCAATTCGCGGAACTAAATTTACTTCTTTCTATACTTATTATGAAACAAAGTCGCTTTTTTCCCTCATGTCCCTTTGTTCCCTTTAATCTTTAAAACTACGCAACGGATTTTGATGATTCTTTCAGTGTTATATAGCCCATTTATCGAGGAAGGTTATAGGCTATATTTTATCACGCTAAGACTTTAGAAATTAAGACTTTAGAAAACTTTAAGAAAATGTGGAAAAAACGTGGAAAATTATTTGAAAGGGCTAACTTGAACGCGCTAATCTCAGGAACTACTGGTCTGATTTGAAAAATTCTTTCAGTGTCAGATAGCCCATTTAATGAGGAAGGCTATAGGCTATATTTTATTACGCTAAGGGCCTGTTTCACCGCTTCCTGATAAGGCTATCCACCACTTAATTTGACAGATGGAGTATGTAAAATCTGTCAAATAACCCTATCGGGCACCTTATCAGGAAGCGGTGAAACAGGCCATAAGACTAATAGGAGAATGTGGAAAAAACGGGGAAAATTATTTGAAAGCGCGAACTACTGGAGCAATTTTTGTGTTATTTGGCACAAATAAGAAATATAGACCACGTGAAGGATCATAGGCTATCGATTTTAATAATTTTTTCAGTGGCTATATATTTTATTCCCGTGCGACGCCGGGGCGGGTCGCTAGTATAAAATAATATGAAGTTCAACTCAACAAAGGTAGTTGTCACGTTCAACTATCGACAGTAAACCGACTTTACAGACAACCTATTTTTTTCTGGATATCAAAGTTACTAACTTACTATACGTACAACTAAAATCTATGTAAAAATTTGTCGCTTTTTGAAGAAAGGAGAAAAAATGAATAAGTCACGAAAAAGGATTTAAGATAGTTTTGATCACAGAAAAGGTTCTGTTGTGGGTGACCTATAGGGAAATATAAATATTGCTGTAAATTGTAGAGACGACTAACAGTTTACTCAGTTCCTGTAGGTAATTGGTTGGTGGCAAAAAGTACACAATTTGACACGTGGCGCTTTCTCTGCCAAAATATCGAAGCAGGAAATTGAACCATGTATTGTTTAGGAAGCGAGCTATTAGGCGTTTTGAGACAAAAAACAGATGAAGCCTGACCGCTGTAATAACATAATACGAGCAATTTGGACGATTATCATCGGCGGAAGTGTGCCCAGGAAGCGCGGTGGGCGGTGCGTCTACGATTATAAAGTTTTGGAGATCCGCAGACTAGTAGGTTGTAGTCTTGAAGGCTTTATAAGAAACATGCGAATAGCTAGAGATAATTTGACAAATGCCAAATTCTCACATAAATGTTACCTGCGGTTTTAAAACTTAGTACTTATGCATAAACTTAAAGAATGTAATGCAAGTCATCGAGGCGTAGACTTCCTACGGAACTGTACGATGTTCGTCCGACTCCCACTTGACTGTAAATTATAATAGCACCGTTTTGTACTACCCGTTTATCTCTGAATTGGTCTACTATAATTAAAATAAAAGTGTGTTATTTGCGGCAATTCCAGTGACCCGTAATAGTCAACGTTTTTGTACAGGCATTTCTATCGGCAGGCATGAGCTGTTACGGAAAGTGTGAAAGATACGTGACACGTATTTTCTTTATGAATGTACTAGTTGGCATCCTACTTATTACTAATATTATAAAATATGTCCATTTGTCCCTTACCCTTTCACGGCTAAACCGCTGAACCGATTTTGCTGATTTAGTATGGCGATACTTTGAGTTTCGGGGAAGGATACTTTTTATCTCAGAAAAATGTACGGTTCCCGCGTGATTAACAAATTTTGGTGCAACGGAGTTGCGAGCATCATCTAATGTTTAATATAAGGGAAGTAATTGAACAATTTTTGTTTCGATTTTTAATAGGTCATCAATATATTTTGATTTATTTGGAAAAAGTTTTTCCGCGTCTTTCGGGACTTCCAGAATCTTAATAGTATTTTTTTGCCAAAATCGGATAAACTGCTAGGAAGATGTAATAGACAGAAAGATAGACTAGTTTTTGTAACACAATTAAACAGACAGACACACTAGATTTTTGATATAATTTAGGTTTGAGATTGATTAATTAAATTAGTAACAATTTCAATTTCTATTCTGTCTACATAAATAAAAGTAAATTTTTAGATTCGAGCATTTTAAATCATTTTCTCATCTTTACCGTTTTTCGAATGGAAACTGGAGGGACTGCTGATATTTAGTCGTAAAACCGATAGTTGTAACAACCAGTGATAGGTATAGGAAAAATAATATGTAAGTATGTATAATAATCTTCAATAGACAATATTCACTTACAAAATAAACCATTTGCTACAAATAATGCGAAAACCAAACAGCAAATACCTATGGCAGCACTTGTGTGGAGCATCCTCGAAACGCCGTATCGAATTATACAAGAGCAGAGAACAATATTTGTAAAGCGATTAAAATTCGTTTCCATACACAAGCAGATTCGCCATATGCGACTGTCGGCGCATCGCAGCGGGGCGCCCTCAGGAACACTAGGGCTTTGCCCCCCTCAAAAGATTTCAAACCCTAAAGTTATGCGTTAAAGTTTAATTTTGTCTACAAATGTTTCGATACTTCTGGATAACCAGGAATTAGAGCTCTCAAATGAATTTGAACTTGAAACAGTTTAGATAGAGTTGAAAATCCAGTGGAGGAGTTGCTGTGGTCCTCCTGCCGTTATATCGTAAGGTAATTGTGTCCCGTGGTTTTAAAAGTTGCGAAATTTGTTTCGAAATTGGAGTTTGATGGGTCGACGTTGGGGTGAAGGGTGCATCGTATATTCATAGACGGATTATTATTAGGTTAAGATATTTAACTTGCGAATTTCATATTTTTTGTCTAGTAAGTTTTGTTAAACTGTAGTTTACTGAAACGTGAATTTATTTACTTAATTTGTGAAGCTTTCGTAAGGAAGTGACATAAGTGTACGTAGCCTCTAATATTAATAGTAGCCTTGAAATTTTAACTACTTATCATTTAAATAATAATATGTCCTATGTACTTACAAGGTTAAAACCAATAATTGTGCCAACGCCCTATAAGGTTTAGTATTATTATATTTGTTTTGTCTCTCTCGTAGGTTCAACAAACAGAAGAGACATTATATGCTGACAAACGATTTAAGTATCGCGAAAAATATGACATAATTAATGAAAAATGTTTGAAAACATGCAAATATAAAATAACAAAACAACATAGAGCACTTATTGCAAACCAATGTTCTGCTATACTATAGACAAGTAGAGTACGTTCATAGATATTTTACCTCTAAGATCCTTAAAACTTTAATCCTTATACAGTTGGAAAAAGGCCCCTGTTACATAATATAAAATAATTCCGAACGTAATAGGTTTGCGGTTAATTTTTTTTTTTTTAAACACCGATGTAACCGCACGTATTGAACACACCGAATACATCGGTTGCGGTCGCTGTATGTATGTTAATGTACATTGTAACGAAATTTGCCGCTTTTTGTTATCTTTTTACAATAATTTTCACAATACACTTACTTTTTGATGTAAGAATCTAAAAGGTTATACATTGTAGACTAGTGTAGGTAGCCTTAATAAAAAGTAATAGTGTTCATATCTTTCCTAAAACTATCAAGAATCATACTCGTACCTACTGTTTAAATGTATAGTATAACAACGTTTCTATGTGTCTGTCAGGAATCGTTATAATAATAATAATAATAATATCTATGGACGCTTCACACCACGTCAGTCTGGCCCCGTGCTAAGTACCTAAAGGACTTGTGTTACAGGTACCAGACAACGGAAATATATTTAATACTTTTATACTATACATATATTTAAGATTTTTATTATATCATACACATATTTAATACACATCCAGACCCGGGAACATTGAAAAACTTTTTGTTCCGTCGGCGGGATTCGAACCCGCGACCCCCGGCTTGACCGTCCAACGCGCTTACCACTGAGCCACAGAGGTCGTTATATTTTATAGAAATACTAGCTATGTTGTTCTTAAATTCTTTCAGGCAAAAATCGTACATAATATTATGTGTGTGGCGCAACCTTTCCTATGCCCTTTGCTAGGATCAAAAATTGCCGGGTTTTTCATACCAAATCTTATCCAAATTAGTATAGCAATCTTAGGGAAGAAAACAGACATACGAATTGATATAGATAATCTATATAAAATAAAAGAAAGTTGTGTTTAGTTACGCCACTTATAACTCAAGAACGGATGATCCGATTTGGCTGAAAATTGGTGAAGAGGTAGCTTAGAACCAGGAATAGGACATAGGATACATTTTGTCCCGGAAAAATGTACGGTTACTACACAATATACTTTTATGATTTGCGCGTAAACTATTCAATCGATTTTGATGAGTTTTGGTATGGAGATACTTTGAGTCTCGGGAAAGAACAAGGGATACTTTTTGTCCCAGAAAATGTACGGTTCCAGCACAATAAACTTTTATGATTTTCGCCAAAACTATTCAGTCTATTTTTATGAAATTTGGTATGGAGATACTTAGAGTCTCGGGAAAGGACAAGGGATACTTTTGTTCCCGGAAAATGTACGGTTCCCGCACAATAAACTTTTATGATTTTCGCCTAAACTATTCAATCGATTTTGATGAATTTTGGTATGGAGATACTTTGAGTCTCGGGAAAGGACAAGGGATACTTTTGGTCCCGGAAAATGTACGGTTCCCGCACAATAAACTTTTATGTTTTCGCCTAAACTGTTCAGTCTATTTTTATGAATTTTGATAAATAATTTGAGAGATAGTTTGATAATTTTGGGAGATAATTTGAGTCTCGGGAAAGGACAAGGGATACTTTTGGTCTCGGAAAATATACGGTTCCCGCACAATAAACTTTTATGATTTTCGCCTATTCAATCGATTTTGATGAATTTTGGTATGGAGATACTTTGAGTCTCGGGAAAGGACAAGTGACACTTTTTGTCCCGGAAAATGTACGGTTCCCGCACAATAAACTTTTATGATTTTCGCCTAAACTATTCAATCTATTTTGATGAAAGGTATGGAGATACTTTGAGTCTCGGGAAAGGAGAATGGATACTTTTTGTCCCGGAAAATGTACGGTTCCCGCACAATAAACTTTTATGATTATCGCCTAAACTATTCAGTCTATTTTTATGAAATTTAGCAAGAAGATACTAATTTTAATTAATTGTTTTCTTAATTATACCAATTCGAATTCAATAATCATCGTTAAGACAGGACTACGTCTGTCGGGTCAGCTAGTTAGAACTAAATATGCTTAATGTTATTACGAATTCAGTATATTTAAAAATGTTTGACATCATAATAAAATGTTAACAATAACAGTTGAAGATCAACAGTGATAGAACTTTTTTTCGTATAAATAAAACGTGTAACATTCGACATACACGCGACTGATGTTAAGAGTTTGATCGACAAACCGCTCTAGGCGGGCGGCGAGGGCGGGCGGGTGCTCTCTCAACCCTGAAATGAGTTTGGAGCGGGGTGTGGTGATAGTGCGAGCGGTGAGCTAAGCGGAAGCGAATTTTTATTGTGGTTTATTGTTGTTTCTGCCGTGTAAAATGAACTTGTATTTTAATTTCTTCATTGTCCTTGCTACAAGCGTTTGTTTAATTTAATTAGGTTGTCTATAATAGTGTTTAGTAAAAGTTATCCTTCTATTAGAATTAAAGCTACGATGTGTTATGATTAATGTAATTTAGAACCTAGTTTATTGTTTTTAGAATACTAAAAATTATTATAACTTAACTATTTTTGAGTAAATTTGATAATAGTTTTAATATTTAATACTGGCCACACTGACAACGTGCAATCCCTTCTACGATCACGTGATTTGGAGTGGGGTTGACGGGTAAAAATTGGGTATAAATACCCCAAGAGCTTAGTATGGTGTGGATTTTGACGGAGGAACAACTGTAAGAGGAACCTCTGCCCGAAAGTGTACAAGTTGTATAATAATGTATAATAAAAGTAGATATTACAATTAATATGGAGTTTTATAATTTTAACACCTCAGAAGAGGGAGAAAAATCCAGGTACGCTCACTTTAAATTACTTATTATTAAATTATTATTAAGTGAGATATGAATATATTTATTTCTAAGAAATCGTACAAACGAGTTATCAGCATACAATAACGATTTTATAATTCACATAAAATAAATATGAAAAGAATGTAGGGTAATTTTAAATTATTTTTCCAAAGTGTTAATAGTTGAAAGTATCACGAATTAAGGTGTAATAATATTAGCTGTGTTTTGAAAATTGATGTAGATGTTGCTTATTTATTGTTTGTGGTAAATCGTTTTGAAGTGCAGCATCTTCGTACAACAAACTTCTTTTTCAATAGTAATTACTAATAACTATTAGTGTGCGCCGTGCGGCGAATATAATTATTATTGGTATGTCCTGTCTATTTTTCTTTTGTGTAGTTGATGTTTCTTTCTAAAGTGTATTCATTGAAATTGATTCGATAATTATTAATGATTATGAAACGGACGGGTAACTTTTCAAATACCCACATACGCATTTAAAAAAAAACGCGATTGCCTAGCAGATAAGCAAAGTTACTACTTTTGGTCCTAACCAATGTTGTATTATATCGAAGAATGAAGAGAAGAAATATAATTGAAATAGATTCGATAATTATTAATTGTGAAACGATTTTTACCGTAATGAAAGACTTTGTTTTCTATAATTTTAGATTTGATGAATATGCAGTCTTTCTATAATGTGACATTTTTATATGAACATTTATTTTGTACATTCGAGACTTATAAATTATAATGATAATGAAGATGTACATTGTACGTATATGGTTAATTTTAAAATACATTAAAAAGAAAAATGAGTATTAAGAGTATATTCTGGGCTTTTTACAAGAATTTTATATAACTTTGCAACAAGAGGTATTCAAAAAATACGTTGCGGAGTAGAAAGAACTCCAGTACACATAACAATCATGCTCCACACACATAATACCTTTCACTTGGTCGAGGCTACTCTTCGACAGTGAATTCAACATTACATTTTAACATCATTATACATTTCACTTGGTCGAGGCTACTCTTCGACAGTGAATTCAACATTACATTTTAACATCATTATACATTTCACTTGGTCGAGGCTACTCTTCGACAGTGAATTCAACATTACATTTTAACATCATTATACATTTCACTTGGTCGAGGCTACTCTTCGACAGTGAATTCAACATTACATTTTAACATTATACATTTCACTTGGTCGAGGCTACTCTTCGACAGTGTACACCACACACCACATTGTAGTTCACATTTGGACAGCTTATAGCTGTTATACACAATTCATTATTACACTACTTCAATTATACAACTTTCATTTTTATGAATAGCAAAAAGCCTACATGGAAGTTGATAAAATATCATTTTTATTACAAAGTATTATACATAAGTATTTTTAGTGCAAAGTGCAAACGGTAAATTATTCAAACTTGGTAACTAATGTATTATATTTTTGGTATTATATGTTTGGTATAGAATTACTTAGTTACTTTACTAAAATAATTATTTATTCAATACAAGAAATAAAATTAATATTGACCTCCTGTTGGACATTCATCAAACATAAACTATGCTTGGAAAAATACCCAAACCAGTAATATAAATAAATCGAAATGGTTTATTCTAATATAATGATAGTATGAGATCTCATTTTATTGCAGTTTATAGTTAATATTTAATAAGTTAACTTTTTATAGTTAATTTCAGAGTGTCGATTCAATAACAATATCATTTTTATTTTTTGTTTTCATGAAACTGCTGTGGAGTGAACCATTGATCAGTTGCTGTGGAGTGAACCATTGATCAGTTGCTGTGGAGTGAACCACTGATCAAAGTTGCTGTGGAGTGAACCACTGATCAAAGTTGCTGTGGAGTGAACCACTGATCAAAGTTGCTGTGGAGTGAACCATTGATCAAAGTTAAAGGTATGTGAACTGAAAATTTTAAACTCAATTTCAACAGTATCGATTTTGAGGACTGTGAAGTGAACTCCTGAGTAAAGTAACTGTGGGATTGACCACTGTAAAGTTTCTATATAAAGTAAGACCCTATAGATGCAAAAGTACATGAAACTGTTTTCTCGTTTAAAGTTTACCTTTTGTATAAAAGGTGGAGATGAAAAGGTATTAAATAAAATTTGGATTAAATGAAATTTGGATTAAATGAAATTTGGATTAAATGAAATTTGGATTAAATGAAATTTGGATTAAATGAAATTTGGATTAAATGAAATTTGGATTAAATGAAATTTGGATTAAATGAAATATGGATTAAATGAAACTTGGGTTAAATGAAACTTGGATTAAATGAAATTTAATGGAATCGATTAAATGAAATTTAATGAAATCGATTAAATGAAATTTAATGAAATCGATTAAATTAAATTAAGTGAAATATTATATTAAATCTAATGATTTGTAAATAAAAATATGAAAGTAAGTGAAATATTGAATTGAGATTTTAGACTGAAATGGAGTTTTAGGCTGAAATGGAAAAACTGTCTTAGATACATTCTGCCTTTCTAGAGGCGTACAAAAGTAAAAATGGTTTGGAAGTCAAAATCAGTAAAGGTAGTAGCTATCATTAGTTTAATCTATTGTCGAAAAGTCAATACAAGAGTTATGATTTCTAAATGAGATTCAGATGAAAATATTTTTCACTATGTACATATAATTCTAAATCCTAAAATATATAATGTAAATGATTAATCGAAATTCGACTCGTGTTTCTTAATATTGTATTTTTAATAATTAGCAATAGATAGGGAAGCGATGAAGAAAACTTCTTGGCTACTGGACCATGTAAAGGTTCTTAAATTCGTTTATAGATGTTACGGAACTTAAATAATTTGAATTTATTTCCTGGAAGAGCGGTTCGTGCATTTGCTCTTAGTAAAAAGTATTCAGAATGCTGTTGTTATAGAAATCAAGAAACGCTACAGTGAATATTAGTACTTACTGCAGTTAAACTTTGTAACTGATTTAATAACAAGATGTAATAGCCTCCAATTAAAAGTGCAATAATCATGGTCAATATTTAATCCTTGTTAATATTATGTATGTATAATTGTAACTATTGTTGGTTGTTCATAGCAAATATAAAAATAAATATCCAAAATTATTAATCCTGAAAGGTCATCATTCAGTCCATGTCAATATTTGTATTATAAAATTGTTAATCGAGATCAACTTCAACCATATTGTTAAGTTTTCGAAAAAAATATTTTACAAAGCCGAGCTTCGCGAGGGCTCGTGTCGTCACACCTTGACTGACTGATTATAATACATCTACATATATGTAAATAAAAATTACTATGTTAGAGCACAAATCAATAGGCATGATAGTTTATCCGTATATCCGTAAAGTGTATGATTCATCACAAAATGTAAAGGTTGTAGGATATACTATGTACTACTATGATTATTGCTGCCAAAGTTTTGACATCCACAAATAACACTGCTTTGTGATTGATAGCGCTAGGAAGATAAGTTAATATAATATTATATTATGTAAAACTTTCTCGTGTCAGTGTTTGCGCACGAGCTCCTCCAGAGCGGCTCAACCGATTTTAATGAAAATTTGTATGTACATTTGTTGGACCTGAGAATAGGTTTTTATCTAAGTACCTTTTATATTAATACTAGAAATAATTTATACGGCAAAACGTTTGCCGGGTCAGCTAGTAGTTTCGATTAAGAATTATAACGTTTTTGAATTTTAGATATTTATTGGATGAACAATTTTTAAGCGAACTCTTTGCTTTACCTCGTAAACGGTAGTTGTTAAACTTGAAAGCAATCAGTTTTGCGATCTACAAAGTCAAATGTATTTTTGTCATATCCAGAAAAATGGCTACCTACCACAAGATTCCTATCATCGATAGATCAAAGCACTGTACAATGTACTCGTAGTATTGCTGTTCTTATAAAACAAACTGTTGGCTACTATTCGATGGTATATAAAAAATCGTATAGGTAGGTACTCGTAAGGCAAATCGTTTAGGATAGCTATTTTAAAAACTTTAAAATATTATGTTACGATTACGATCAATACGGTAACAATGAGATAAGACAATTCTACTGCTACTGATGTGAACAAATAAGTCTTAAGTTTATCAAGAAGTTTAGGGGTTGGATTATATTTTTGGTCCATACGATTGTCAAATTCTACTAAGTATATAATTATTTATCTTAAAGTTTAAATAATATTGTTTTTCATTTATAATTGTCGGTTTTAGCATTTTGGTTATTATTCGTTGAAGTAGAATTAACATAGCTACTATCGAAGTAGAATTTATTATGATTTATCAATGGGACGTTTTCTTTTAATTCAATTTAAAGTTCCACGTGGTCGATATATTGAGTATTTGGTAGACAACAATCGATGATCCCAAATGTAAAACTAGACTCATTTATATTTTTATGAATATTGACTTTCGAAATCTCATGTTTTACTTGTAACTATATTTTTCATGTTTAATGGTTAATATTCTACTAATACGACCCAATAAAAACGATAGCGATAACACAATTCTAAAAATAAAAAATGTTACATATTATATAAAAAAATATTATACTTCATCTGACACAGGTGTCAAAATATTACTCATCTCTCTTTGTGTATATTATTATACAGTAACAAAATTGTGATGAAATAAGAGAATAAATTATTATTATTTTATGTAAGTATATTATAGATAATCACTTAGGTCAAAACTCCTTTATTAAATTATTATTAATAGTGCCAGTTTGACAATTGACATAATATTTATCTGTATATGCTCAAACTAATATTACCTACTAAACTGGCCTGAGGTATTTAGGGTCCTGTGGGATTTAAATTAGAGACGAAGCAAAAAACGTAGAAATATGACTTAAGGCCCAGTAGTCCCGAAAATTAGCAGGTCGATGTCTGTCAGTACGAATATCGACCTAAAGGACATTATAATAACATTCATATCAGCGCGCCTTGTACAGTGGCGGTTACGCGCTCGCCGCGTGCCTTGATAATAGAAAATAGGAGAAAAAACCTTTTGTTTTTAGTATTACACAAATCAAATATATCAAATCGTTTAGGTTAGGTTATGACAAATGTACTACAATTTTTGTTTTTTCTAGAAAGTGTGTAATTTAGCCATAAAATGATTTAATTATGAAAAACAGCGTTATAATAGTCATCTTTGAGATTTTTTTCTATCGAGCAGAATTTTTCAAATTGTGTACTGATATACCTTTGCGTATAGGAAATTTTCTCAATTTTAACAGGGTACTTTTTTATACTTAAATAATGACATTTACTTTACAAAAAACGTTATTTAAAAAACCCATTTTACGTAGTTGCAACAACCACTGCACCTTAAGTTTTATGCTTGATCTTGAGCTAGTGGAATCTAGATTTAAAATACATGTTATGATTTATAAAATACCTGTTATGATTTATGTTACATTGAACAGTGTTATGATAATATGATTAGAAATATAACCCATGTGGGTTGGTCCCGAATTATTTGAGAACCGATAGAAAATCTAGGTATGTATCACGTCACTCTGGTTTCGATGATTAGAAGAAAGTCATCCTTAATAATAATTAAAATATGACTCATGACAATGAATATTCCGGTAATTTCTGGGTACTATTTAAACATGTATCGATGCCATTCTGTGTAATTTAAGGTCACAGATTTTTTTTATATATCCCAGTGATCCCACATTACTTCTGTTTTTGATTATTTATAGTTAAGTTATGTTTTTGTTATGAATCTTACTATTTGTCCTTGAACCTTTGCCTTTTGATTACCATAAGTTTATGTTAAGGGCGGGCTGCCAAATTTTGCTGTTTTCTAATAAGTATTACGATCCCGGAAGACGATTGACTCAAATGAAATTGGTATTTATTTAATCATTGTATATTTATCTGATATTTGGCTAACGGAAAATACGATTAACTTTGTTTAACTCGTAAGCTATATTTTTCGAAATTATTAATATTTCTGGGCTCTTCAACAAATACCTGTTACACTTATTGAGTGAATATCATTAAATAACTTGCACTACTACAATCACTTTATAAAATAATAGCTAAAGGAAATATTAGTATTGTATTTAATTTTTAAGTAATCATCAAAAGCATTTTTGGGACTTACGACTTTTACTTTCGTGCTATAATGCAGAAATCGTTGTCACGCGATATTGTTCACTATTAGCTACAGCGTAAAGCACATCGCCCGGAAGCACGATTCATGAAATCATTATAATATGATCACGATTGGAGGTTAGCGGTATGTGTAGACGGGGCTAGTGTTTTGACAGTAGGTCCTTAAATAAGATTTTCTTTTAGAAAGCTCAGGAAAGCGTAGTTTATGAAGCAGTAAACAATTGTTTCGTAAAATGTGAAAATAAGTATGCTCTTTGCTGCAGAAAAGCTTAACTTAGACATGCATGTAGATGTTTGGTTTTAGCAAATTTGTTAATTTTGGGTAGTCTTGTAAGTTAAAAAAGTGTTTAAATTTGAATTTATGGAATAATCCATAAATTTAAATTATTTGATATTTAAAATATATATTATACTTGAAGTTACTATTTGAAGTTATATAGATAATATTGTTAGTTTTTCTGGGAATACCAGATGATCACAGATCTATAGCTAGATACAAAATAAAATTAGAATCGGCTGAAGTGGAAGTTCCATATTTACTAGTACCTTTAAAAGTAAAATTGGAAGACCAATAATTATTGTTAAAACTTCCAGAGGTCTGTAATGTTTATTGTTTATTATTTCTAATTTTTATCACCAGCGACATTTGATAAGGTATCTAATATTTACTTAACTTTATTTTGTTGTGTATTATGTTAGAAAAGTTACTTTTTGTACCACTGCAATCGTTAAAGGTCAAATTGTGTGAGAAGTTATTATTTTCAGGCTTATTTTTTCAGTTTGTTTTTATTACTTAAGTTTTTTGTGATATTTTATTTTATTTTGACACTCGGAGTTATGTATCTCTATTAAATGAGTCGCAAAAAATATATTTAATTAGCCTAATGATTTGATTGATAGATTGTTGTATAGAAATACTGTAATTTCTGTTCTACATTGAAAGATATTATATAGATTACTTATAGCACATTTTAGTGTTAGAACTTATTTTTTAATTCAATTAATGTTGTAACATTAAGACTCAAGAGAGTAATACACAAGGATTTTTATCTTAATAATGTCAATGTTGGTTGTTGCAAAGCAATGATTGTACAAAAATCTTATATTAAGTTTAATTAAGTAATGTTTGTAAGTATAGGTAGATATATTATTTCATTCTACACGGTTTGTAACACAATACAACAAATGAATTGTTTTTTTTAAATGTGAAATTTAATTTGATCAGTGTATTTATTAACAATAGGTACTTACTAGTTTATAGTGAAAATGTATAGATTACTAAAATATTTTTTGTATTGTACCATTGATGATTAGTTAAGTATGTTTTTAGAGTGCATCGGGACGCTGCACGTTGTCGGATGGCCGAATGTTATGATTAATGTAATTTAGAACCTAGTTTATTGTTTTTAGAATACTAAAAATTATTATAACTTAACTATTTTTGAGTAAATTTGATAATAGTTTTAATATTTAATACTGGCCACACTGACAACGTGCAATCCCTTCTACGATCACGTGATTTGGAGTGGGGTTGACGGGTAAAAATTGGGTATAAATACCCCAAGAGCTTAGTATGGTGTGGATTTTGACGGAGGAACAACTGTAAGAGGAACCTCTGCCCGAAAGTGTACAAGTTGTATAATAATGTATAATAAAAGTAGATATTACAATTAATATGGAGTTTTATAATTTTAACAGATGTTTTTTGTAAAAAAGCTAAGCTTAACTTAACAACAAATGTGCCAAACGCTTAAAGGTAGAAACTTTTTGCACTCGCGTTCCTCTTATGAACAATCTACTAAGAGAAGTTTTTACACTGAAATTTCCGGAATAAGAAAAAAATCTCGCTGGAAAGTCAGCGGAAAAAGCTATTATTGTGTTAAACGATCACTGGCACCCCACCCCACCTCAGTCCCGCGCTCGACTGTCTCCTTGTTTAAATTAGGATAGGCTTTGACATGTCTCTGGTGGCCGCGCCGCTACTGTTGTATACCACGCTACACCTTAATCCTTATGCTTGTTTTTACGTAGATATCAGTATTTTACGTAGTAATCTCATCATTATCGTACTCACAGGACTGTTTTAGGCAAAGTTGCCAGGTTCCAAGCCAAGTTTCAAAATATCACATGTGAGGCAGCTGGTTTTAGCATTTGGCAATAACACATAGCTACAAGCTGATGTCATCTAAGTATTTTTTCTAAGTGGCTGAATAACAAAAATCATAGGTCGATGTTTTAAGCAAAAAAAAAAAACGGGAGCATCATTTTTATTGGAAGCTGCCAGAAATCTGTAAAAACCAAGCAGAAATCATGGAGATATCAGATCTTTGTGAAATATGTAATTTTCTGATGAAAATCCGTCAATTTGGCACTAGGATTTTGGAACTCTACCAAACAAGATGGAGGAGCCAGTTTCCTTCGAATATCACATCAAACAAAATTGGTAGCAGTAAGACTTAGTACTTAAACACTTTATATTGCTATCATAAAAAGTCAAAGTAGTAAAGTAATAAGTTTTTGCGCGTCAACAAAATAAACGACTTTTATCAAAAAACCTATACAGATCAGTGTTACAAGACAAAGGGCCTGTTTCACCACTGTCTGATAAAGTATTGAAATGGCTAATCAGTTTTTTCGACAGATTATCCATACTTCATCTGTCTAGTTAAGTGGTGAATAGCCTATTTGTCACTTATCAGGAAGTGGTGAAACAGGCCCTAAATCTACCCCTAAGTGATATTATGAGTCGTGTTCGTCGCATTTGTTTTCGTTCAAATATTTTATTGTGCATGTAAAAATGCTCTTTCAGGCTTTAGCGCTGCTACTTTCACAGTGAAGACAAGGGACAAACACACCCAAAAGTAATATCACTCTGTCTTGTTACGCGGGACGCCCTATCGATTTAATTTTTTCCTCATATCGCGGACAGCAGTCAGCACTCAGCAGATTGCTAACCATTTACCGTTTACAAGAACGTTTTCTAATCGGCGTATTTCGGCGCGTCGACCTGTCGATGCCGGACGTTTTC
Organism: Polyommatus icarus; assembly: GCA_937595015.1. Lineage (NCBI taxonomy): Eukaryota > Metazoa > Arthropoda > Insecta > Lepidoptera > Lycaenidae > Polyommatus > Polyommatus icarus. Next base: position 17,934,071 of record OW569327.1, on the reverse strand, counting down.
CTACGCCGGAGGGCAACAAAAATGACTACCACTTTAAACCTGACTATTTTATCGGTTTTTATCGGTTGCCGATTATTTTAATCGGCCGGCCGGGTGTCCGTCTGCCGGTAATGGTCGTAATCGGCCGCTAATCGCCAACAATTTACCAAATTGTTGATCCATGTCGGCGACTGAGCCGATGATCGGTCAATACGCTAGTGTTGGGATCAATGACAATCGATATATGGAGAATCCTTATTCGAATTCTTAATTGAAACACATATTTTCAAAGTAAATCTAATTTTACGGTTGCAAGGCTTGGTAAAGTTGAATAGGCCTTATAATATTTAAACAATAATCAGAAGGAAGTGCGGCGCTACCAGAAATATACCATAGTACCTACATAATATTTTTAAAGTTACAGCGTTTAGAAGAAAAACAATGTTATAGTTACGCTTAAAAACAGAAAACCTCTACGTTATTAGTACTAAGTACTTAAAATTCTTGTCGAAAGATCGAAGAGAAGAGAAAGGAAAATTTAAATAATTTAAATTTAAATAATAAAGAAAGAATTATTCTTTATCGATATAAATATCGACGGACACATCCCTATTAGTAACAAAATTATACAAAAAATAAAATTGGCAGTAAACCGTCTAACCTCCGTATTGATCATAATAATCGATCGTGTGCCGCGTAATCGTGGACTCGAACCCGCGACCATTATACTATTACCGACGATCGACCGACACAAAAAACAACGTAATTTAACCCTTGCGATTATAGTAAAAAAGATTCATGTCCTGTCGTAGATTCGGGCGAATTAAACTATTATAGATAATCTAGGTTTTAGGTACCACAAATTGTTTTAGCAGGAAGATCGTAAAAATATTTAAAATTGATTTAAGTACTTCTTTTTAGCGCCCGTTTTTTGAGGTTTTTTACTGAAGTTTATATTATTATGTTCACTAGAGCTTCTGCTTAGCTACTGTCAGAGTATTATTCAATCAACTTAATTATTAACTCTTGTCAAAAAACTTTTAAAATGGGCATCTAATCATAACAGATACTATTAATATTAAAGATGAAGACAGACAGTCTATCTATCGATTACCTCTTCCCGCTCAAACCGCTGAGCCGATTTTGCTGAAATTTTGTATGTACGCTTTGAGTCCCGGGAATGAACATATAAGATACTTTTCGACTTGAAAAAATATACGGTTCCCGCGCGATAAACGATATTTGGGGCAACGGTGTTACGGGCGACGTCTACTATCTACATAAGACCGCTTTTCTATGAGTATAAAGAGGAATTAGCCCGCGGAAGAGGATTTCCTTTAGAATGTAATGATAGAAGGTAATGGGGCTCCTTTGTAAATACGTTTCTTAGGAAATTGGACGCGGAGGAGATAATCAATCTTCATTTTTGCTAGGTTACTGTTAGACGCACTTCAACACAGAAACATTTAGTGATTGCTAAACTTTGATTTTACGTGGAGTTTCACATAAATATTTTGGGATTTATGTCAAAATCTTCATTAAATTATTGTTAAAGTGAAGTAAAAATGTCTCAGTGTGTGGACGTAAGGCAATTATTAAACCTGTTGTTCAGTTTCAGTTACGTCCTTAGCAAATCAGTAACCTAACATCTCAGTGGTCCAGTAGTTTAGACTTATGAGCTTAGCTTTGAAAAAGAAACCTCTAAAATACGTTTGGCAATTTAGGGGAAAACTTTTCTTAGCCCAATCGGTACTGCTGTGTTTCAGTTAGTTAAAATTAATGTAAAAAAATTAAGAAACAACATTTTTTCTACAGCGTATCAATATGCGGACGCAGAAAGTCAAAACGCACGTTTTCCAATGAAAACGTGCTTTTTGACTTTCTGTCGCCAGACCTACACCCATGTTAACATAATTGTGGGTGACTCATTTATAAAACGCGGCACGATTACTCAATCATGTCATACAAAGGGCTCGCAACTTTTAGGGCATTTTTTTGTATGTCCGTCCGTCTGTCGGACACTTTTGCGGGTGACCGCAGCGCGGACGCTTTGAGCGGACGCAAATATTGTGAGAAATGTTGCCAGACATAAATATCGCCACCGCAAATTATACACGAGACAATAATGTACTTTTTATGACGAAGTGTGTAATACTTGCAGTCGGGACTGTGTGTGTGTTTGATATACGAGAAAAACAGACATTACCAGCCAGCCAGAAGTTTGTTAGTTGCAACTTGCAACACCAAATAGTATTTATCTTTAAGAAGGTCAGTAATCATCACCACGTATAGAAATTAAACAGCATTTAGTCATTATTAAAATATTTGCCATGTTTTTCAGTACGTTCTACTATAAACTCTTAAAGTTTCAATATTTTGGTCTTTATTTTAGAAGCATCAAAGGCAGTTTCGATAGCTTTAAAATTGAGGTTGCTTCTTTATGTAGAAGCTATTATTTTCAAGACGCTATATTTAAATTTAGCACACATTAGATCGGCTCCGAGATGAAGGGGTAAAACTAATCAAGCCTATCTAAAAATCGAACAAAACGCGGGTGGGGCTAAAAAACAAATGAATGGAGGCGGTGCAGGCTTCTTGGATCATAAATCAAGCCGGGAACCGAACCCGCGACTCGGGGTTTAATATACGCGGGCTATCTTTTCATTCATGAGTGTTTTTTTATTATTTTAATTACGAACAGGCCGCGCGAGGCCGCGGTTAGTTTATATAAATGACTCTGTTGAAATAAGACAACGTAGATGAACTTGTTTTTAGTTTTTTGTAGCACGGAAATCGAATGGGAATATCGCGTGTCGCGGTCTCCCATCGCGATGTACCCAGTACGGAGAGTGAGAGAGTACGGGGAGAGTTTTCTAAAATCTAGTTACTAAAGAAGCTCTCGAACAAGGTGTTTTTATATAGCTACTATTTCTATGTGGTAGATTACAATGCGAGTTTAAGTTGTACAATTATTTCTCATATCGTTCACCGTTCACCGTTCGACCGTTCGTAAAATCCGTTCAGCAGTTTCGAGAATTAAAAATTAGATGAAGATGTCAATACATAAACAGGAATTATTATATTTAGCTTATATTATGTGACCCGCATAATATATTGTACTAATTAAATGTAGCATCAATTTAACTTCAACGCGGTTCCAAAGCAGTTTATGTAAAATTACGAAAATTCAAATCTGAAACACCTTTTTTTTATTGGCCAAGTCTCCAAAATCGTTGCAATATCACGCTTCAATTTTATTGAACACTTGAACAGTTTATTTGACAGTTAGATTGAAGGCGCGCCATGTTCAATATCAACTCGAGTCTAGAGTCTAGACGTTCAATAATATTACGCAATACGTGATATTGCGCAATAAAATTTCTCATCTAGGGGCCGCTTAAGAATACCACATTACTGTTTCATGGGAGCTTGTGTCGAAGCTGTAGGATTAAATAGCAAAATCGGTGATCTACCAGCCCTAGAACCAGACAATCATGGGATCGTGCGATAGGCATCGGAGTCCTGGACCCTGGCATTAGCCTGCTGTGCGCCCCGCCCATCAGTACTCCTCTTATTACAGCCTACCTGTTTTTATGTACCGATATATAAATTAAGATTATAGCCTGGGATATTTTTGGATTTTTTAGTTAAAAGGTATTTTATATTTTGGTGAGATTTCCAATGCAAGTGTCATGTTCGAGTCTAAGCATGTAATTAGTCGGATAATATTAATTCAATATTAGCTATTGTGATCGGACGGCTGACAAAACCCGACCAAATTTTGTAGGTGTGCCAGATGGTGGATAGAAATTTACTGATAGGCCTATGAGCCAATTTGATTTCCATAAAGTCGGGTTATTTAAAAAAAAGTATGCCTTGCGTTACCATGAAAATCGTTAACAATGTAGGTACAGTTGCAATATTTTTTAATCGAACGTAGGCGGGGATAATCAGAATTCGCAACAGCCTTGTACAAATTAAATAGTAATTTCGAGTACATTGTAGCTGCTAGCCAATAGTCGGACAGAACTCACAGAAGTCATACGACCGACCTATTAGAACCAATACACAAAAACTAGCCTATTGAAACAGTAGATTAAAGTATGATTAAATTTATAAAAAGTTGAAAGGCGCGGTGACCGAGCATTTCTCGCGGGGCGGAGTGTGGGAAAGAGAGCCGCCTGTAGTAGCTAGCTATGTGTGGTTTTTTAGAAAGTACCTATACCTGAAAGTATGTAAGATGGAAGAGATAAGGAAAAGGAGTTATATTGTAGAGATACTGGCAATCAAGCATAATTTTTTTAACCCCCGACAAAAAAGAGGGGTGTTATAAGTTTGACGTGTCTGTCTGTCTGTCTGTTTGTCTGTCTGTGTGTGTATCTGTCCGTGGCATCGTAGCATCCAAACGGGTGGACCGATTTTGATCTAGTTTTTTTTGTTTGAAAGCTGACATGATCGAGAGTATTCTTAACTATAGTTCATCATCATCAGCCTGCTCAGTGCTGGACAATCATGGTTTATCTGGTTCATGTCCGTGGCATCGTAGCATCCAAACGGGTGGACCGATTTTGATCTAGTTTTTTTTTGTTTGAAAGCTGACATGATCGAGAATATTCTTAGCTATAGTTCATCATCATCAGCCTGCTCAGTGCTGGACAATCATGGTTTATCTGGTTCATGTCCGTGGCATCGTAGCATCCAAACGGGTGGACCGATTTTGATCTAGTTTTTTTTGTTTGAAAGCTGACATGATTGAGAGTGTTCTTAGCTATAGTTCATCATCATCAGCCTACTCAGTGCTGGACAATCATGGTTTATCTGGTTCATGTCCGTGGCATCGTAGCATCCAAACGGGTGGACCGATTTTGATCTAGTTTTTTTTTTGTTTGAAAGCTGACATGTTCGAAAGTGTTCTTAGCTATAGTTCATCATCATCAGCCTACTCAGTGCTGGACAATCATGGTTTATCTGGTTCATGTCCGTGGCATCGTAGCATCCAAACGGGTGGACCGATTTTGATCTAGTTTTTTTTTTGTTTGAAAGCTGACATGTTCGAAAGTGTTCTTAGCTATAGTTCATCATCATCAGCCTACTCAGTGCTGGACAATCATGGTTTATCTGGTTCATGTCCGTGGCATCGTAGCATCCAAACGGGTGGACCGATTTTGATCTAGTTTTTTTTTTGTTTGAAAGCTGACATGTTCGAAAGTGTTCTTAGCTATAGTTCATCATCATCAGCCTACTCAGTGCTGGACAATCAGGGTTTATCTGGTTCATGAAAGGCCGTTAGCAACTTGTAGTCATTTGATGGGTTTTATATTTCATTCTAGTTCGTGACATTTGTGAATATACAATATACGTATACACATAATAATGGAAATTCGGCCTGGTGATGCACCATCACCTGATAATCAATAGGATATCCAAATCCTCACCAAATTAGAGCAGAGGTTTCGTGTTTGGGCTTATTTTAATTGCGACAACCAGTAAGAAGTAGATGAACAGTAAATATATTTAACATGCTGCTGTTGCAGCATCACCTGGATTCTATAGGAACCGAGCTTCTTATAACCCAAATTGGAGGTTTCATGTTTGGGCATTAACAGCTTCATCGAAAAGGACATTGATAGATGGTAATCATGAGAATACTTATGATTCTGTTGATAGGAATTATTCTGCACTTTAACCAACACAAGTTTAAAAAGTATGAAATAAAATTAAATTAAGAAATTTAAAATAACCCCCGCCAAACAACTTTAAAAAGTAATAAAATAATATTTACTGCCTTTAAGTTCAAATAATTCCTAACTTGTGTAAAGTAATATTTTAGTCCATAATTGTTGTCAAGGTGTGTCGGGGGACCGCTAATGTAGATGTTTGATTTCACAATCAATTCATAGCGAACTGTATCGAGAAAGTCAGCGACTTGGCGGTTGTATGTTGCAGTTTACTTGGCGGTCCCCCGACACACCGTGACAACAATTATGGACAGAAATATTACTTTACACAAGTTAGGAATTATTTGAACTTAAAGGCAGTAAATATTATTTTATTACTTTTTAAAGTTGTTTGGCAGGGGTTATTTTAAATTTCTTAATTTAATTTTATTTTTATTTGAGTTAATTCATTTTCATAGTGTGTCTATCAAGTAGGTCATTTTTACAGATGCAGTAATTTCAGCAGACGAAAATCTACTGAAATGCCAATCGAAAGCTTATTATTTTAGCTTTACCCTTACGAAGGTGCAAATATTTCAGCCCTACGATAAAGATGTTTAGTACGAATCTAAGCATAGTTAGATTTTTTATGACTTCATGTTTAAAGGTAACCAATGTAGTAAACAAAAAAAAAACGAAGGCTTAAATATAAAGGGTATTATTACTCATGCGGATTTGGTCACGTTGGGTGTTATTTAAAGCTTTACAATTAAATGTATAAAGCATAATCACCTACCTATCACTTGTAAATAAACCCAACTCGTATGCGTGACTGTCCCTAAAACGCCCTAAATGGGAAATCCTAAACATTTTTCAGCAAACTTTTTAACCTTTCGACACTGGACAACGTATAATTATACAAAATTGTAATGTAGAGATAATTGCTAGGTATACAGAAACGACACAAAAACAAAGAAACGGAGGATTCGGTTCTCACACGTGATTAATGAGTTGAGATCATTAGGGAACGGGCAGAGTGACCCTATACGAAAATTATAAATATATTTTATGACTTATCTGCATGCTTAAAAATGAATAATATAAAAACTGTTTGAATTTTTTGCAAGGAGTTTTCGAAATTTATAAGTTTTTTTTGAGGTTGAAGGCCGTGCAGGTGTATAGGAAAAGAGGTGAAATTGATTTCTACGTTATTTAGTACGTTAAAGGCTCACACGTAAATAGAGAAAAATGTAAGATATACGTCAATGATATTTTAATTACATTTACATGCGCTAATACGAGTTGTGGTAAACTGTTTAAAAAAAAGTTATTGAGAAACCAAATTATATTTTATACTTATTCTAAGTGTCTACACAGACGGACTGCATTTCAACTGCAATCCAAACAGTTCACACGACTGCACGCCCACTGCAACTGAACTGCAATCCGACTGTGCGTTTGGCTTGCAGTTCTACTGTAGTCGTATTGCAGTCTTCCAGCCAGTAGCATTGGATTGCAGTTCAAATGCAGTCCGTCTGTGTAGACCTTAATAGTCCGCCAAACTGAACAGCAGTTTTCCGGCGGGCGTCGCGCTCATTATTACAAATAAACTACAACTTATATGTCAGTTAAAAATATGTACGAGGAATAACCAAACCCATTAATCCCCAAGCGGCACCCGGCTGTCGCATAACAATTGAAAGCGTATTGTGTCTGCGATTCCCACGATCGATAAAGTTAATGACTAAGAGAATTTACAATTCCTAGATTCCTAAAAAAAACTAAAATAGCCATTTTTATGGCTAAACACAGATGTAGCTGCTACTTCATTATCTGTGATTTCTGAGAGTCCTATTATGTTGGTAAAAAATTGTATTCTGAGTACCAGTGAAATGAGTAGCTTGGTCGAGGGTGTGTCTGCCCCGAGCGAGCCGGACCAGCTGTTAACTGGTAGCAGCACGCCCTAGCTCCAGGCCTTACAATCTGGAGAACACAGTAATGTTTTTTGGATTTTAAATAGTTTAGAAGTTATCTGATTTCCGTGTTAATACTTATTCAGGATTTCAGATTTTTGAAAATTGCTTTTATTAGTAACATCAAAATAAATATGACTGCAAACTTTTAAAATGCTGTGCTATTTAGTACTTAGTATACTAGACTTCAAATATGCAGAAATGGAAAAGAAAATTTGGCAACTACTTAAATTGATTTAACTCAGATTGAGGTACCCAGTTAACATTTACCTACCAGTAACAATAATTACAAACATCACAATTTGAATTACCAGTAAAGCAAAATAATTGGCATTCCTTCTTATTTAATAAATCATAACTAAAGTTAACTGATTATGTAATGGATCAATTAGGCAGGTGTAGATGGCCCGTGGGGTATTGACATATTGTTGGTACTTAATTCTTGGTGTAGGTGATGTATGCAAATATTCGGAATTTTCTTATGATTTCTCGACTTGTAGAGAATATAGTTCAGTTTAGGACTAATGTATATATCTAGAATTGTATAGTTTCTTAGAAAAAATACCCATTTTACTTCTTAAGTGAAAATAAATGATGAGAATAACCCTATTTATTCTGATGAATATACTTCTTACCGAAGTATATGCTTTTGTGTTTACTAAAGGCAATCTTCAGATGCGTGCAGGAAAGCACCTAAAACATTATTATTATTTTTAACAAAAAATTAAAACCGACTTCCAAGGTAAAAACAATATTAACATTAATATGAACTAAAAAGTATTAAATAATTTTTGCTATCTAATAGTGCCTTTTTCCGAATTCGGCTAAACCTTGACTATTTCTGTACTCAATCTTCATTATTTTGAAGTCGGTACCAGATAGCTGAATCTTCAGTCCTCTGACAGAATATTTGAAACTTTTGGAACTGGCACCGACTTCAAAATTATGAAGATTGAGTACAGAAATAGTCAAGGTTTAGCCGAATTCGGAAAAAGGCACTATTAGATAGCAAAAATTATTTAATACTTTTTAGTTCATATTAATGTTAATATTGTTTTTACCTTGGAAGTCGGTTTTAATTTTTTGTTAAAAATAATAATAATTTCACTCTTTTTAGTTACACTAGTAGATAAACCTTCGCGTATATTTTACGTATCTTATTACAATCTGTTAAGAGTCACAGTTCACACTCACAAAATAATATATTATCAGTGAAGTGAACATATTGTGCTAATTAATTTAACAATTTTAATACTTCAAACCCCAAGCGGTCACCGGCGATTGCGATAACAATAGAAAGGCTATTGTGTCTCGTTTTTCCACGATCCAAGGATCTATCAGATAAAAAATTGTATAAACTTGCATAGGATGTAGCTACGCTACATCCTATGCAAGTTTATACAATTTCTCGTGTCACAGTTTTCGTTGCCATACTCCTCGGAAACGGCTTGACCGATTCTCATGAAATTATGTGAGCATATTGTGAGAATAGTGGTCTGAGAATCGGCCAACATCTATTTTTCATACCAAAAATTATTTATATGGCAAAACAACGTTTGCCGGGACAGCTAGTAATATAATATAATATTATCATAATTATTGACAGCTGTTCTTGTAATCAAGAATTCAATTTCAAATCCATTCAAATCGATACTTAGTGCGCCATCTATCGATTAATAAGTATAACTAATTAAAAAGACACTTATTGACTTTGTTTTGTTTAAATGCTCTTTTTAAAATAACTTTATTTTAATTCTATATTTTGTGTCTATTAAAATTTTATAAAGTAGTTAGTATAGTATTCGATCTGTATATAAAGTAGTAAAGTATATTCGATCTAGCGTCTTCCGCCACGCGACGCGCGGCGGCGCTGACCGCCATGTATATTTAAACAAAGTGTTGTTATACAGTATAAAATTATTATTATTATTAGTATATCCACACCTATGCCTTGTACTATTATCTATTCTGTGCCATGAGACATTGGTGACCTTAACACGACGTGGTAATGATGAAGACGATGATGATGATGATGATGATGATGATGATTATGATGATGAATATGAGTTGCATAGTAGCATATGCTTTCTGTTCTTAAAACAACGCCGAAACTCCCAAACGTGTATCTATAAGGAGTCAGGAGTTCTCTCAGCATCTTCGAAACCATGGTATACCTTGACCCAATATTTGACTTTTTGGTAGCATATTCTTAGTACACTTCACATAAAACCAAAATCACCATATGTTTCCATATAAATTTCGAGGAGTTCCCTCGATTACTCCTGGATCCCATCATCAGGTCACCACTTTGTGAACATGGTACCAAATTGGAGTAAAACCAAATACAACAAAGCAAAAATTTCGAAAATCGGTTCACAAACGGCGGAGTAATCGTTGAACATACAAAAATAAAAAAAAAAAAAATAAAAAAAAAAAAAAAAAAAAAATATCCACAGCCGAACATATAACCTCCTCGTTTTTTGGAAGTCGGTTAAAAATCATCAGAATAAATAGGGTTATTCTCATCATTTATTTTCACTTAAGAAGTTAAGGGGTATTTTTTCCGAAGGCGTAACCTCGCCCGGGGTGCTGGAGGCTTGGTATTATGTGGGGGCAATCCGAATGCTGTGGGCCTGGTATTTATTATGTGGGGGCGGCCCTCCCACCACCGCGAGCGGTCGCTACCATGTAGATTGTAGGTGTTGCCTGGAGAAGTTGTGATATTTCATTTCTGAGGTAAAAAGTGTATTGGATTTGGTTAAAATAAAAAGTTGATGTCTTAGATGAAATGGAGGAAAATAGTTTTTTTTGTATGTAGGTACATAGTGTATAAGATTTCGTTAAGCTAAAAAAAACACATTTTATGTCAAATAGGAAAGATAGTTTACTTTTGTTATGGAACAAAAACAACTTTAGGGTGTTATGTTTTTTTATACTATACAGTAAGTACTCGGTGAAACATGGCGGTAGCGGTCATTTACTCCCTGTCAAAAACATGTCATTTTCCATACAAAGCCGCGATTGACAACATCTGACACTTCATTTTCAGTCGCGGTTTATATAGAAAATGACAAGTTTTTTACAGGGAGTCAATGACCGCTACCGCCATGTTTCGCCGAGTACAGTATAATAGTTGACATGTTAAAGCAAATAATAATCATAAGAATAAAGATCAAGCCTAGCCCAAAAATATTTTTATTCCATACGTGCTCCATACCTTATTTTCCAAAGATTTTCAATTCTATAAACTTTTTCATAATGTATTTCGTAAGATGTATAAATCAAACTTAAGTATTCGGTCGTATATTTCTTCGAATTCTATTTTAACTTCATTAACTCTTTGATGGTATTTTCATAAATTGTCAAACGGACAATAATGGTTTCATCTCCTGAAGGCACACATTTACATATCTTGTTTACGGCTTGTCCGTCCGTATATGTTAATGACATACAGACAAATATATTCACTAAGAACGCTCTCGGATTTTAAGCCACCATTTAAGTAAAAACTCTCGTAACTTTTAACCGTCAGTTAAAAACAGGTCGAAATAAAATGGACGGTTCTTTTTTTAATTACGAATCCAAATCGCGTTAAGTTTTTATTTTGTTATAATTTCGCAGACTAGCCCGGGGCGCTGCAGTGACGTGATGATATTTTTACAAAAAATACACACGATATAGATATTTGCCTATTCTTTATTTATAGCGATCATATTTCAAAGTTTATTGACTTAAAACGCTGTTATTCTATTTCAATAAGTGAAGATCCGATGTTTTAATTTCATCCTTTACATTGGCGGGTAAATGAAGACATAGGTACTTACTAGATACAAATATTTTGCATTTCCAAGTAGAATAATATTTTTTTTTATTTAACATTTACTGCACTGCATTATTTTTAAGTTATAAGCACAAAATATTATGATCAAATAGTAGCGACTAACGAGAGATGAGTAGGTAACATGTTTTTTAATAAAATTAATTTTCGACGTTGACTTCGTATCGTCGGCGTTATAAAACGAACTGAAAGTCACCCGGGCATGATGTTATGATTTTGAAAATGGAACTCACCTGGATGGCCGGCCGGGATAATGATCCAAAGACGAAAAAGAATCAGTGGCGGGCAGACTAATTAATGTTTTTCTATAGAAATATATTAATCACGAGCGCCCCGCCTTCGCCGGCTAAACACCAAGTAATTTCTGCCACAGCGTTCTCGAAGGGAGCGGAAAAAAACAATAATTAATTTCGACTCCGCCGCGCTGGATTCTTGGCTCTAACAGGTGAAGCTAGCCTAAAATATTGCCACTATTAATATTGTTTGATTTAAAAAATATAAACTAAATCGTAATTTATGATCGAACACCTTTAACCGGGCTTAATTGCAGGTGCGTTTTGTTTTTAAAATTTGAGCTAACGGTGCCAGTTGGCCCTTGGCTGGCGGAAAATGATTTGTGGCTAATATGTATTTATATTTTTCGGAGTTAATAATTGTTGATTTTGAGTTAATTTTATCCACAGTTAACTGATTATGTAATGGATCAATTAGGCAGGTGTAGATGGCCCGTGGGGTATTGACATATTATTGTTGGTACTTAATACTTGGTGTAGGTGATGTATGCAAATATTCGGAATTTCCTTATGATTTCTCGACTTATAGAGAATAGTTCAGTTTAGGACTAATGTGTATATCTAGAATTGTATAGTTTCTTAGTCAACATAAAAACATTTCTCTCCGCAACCAGGTAAAATACTATTGGACAGTCGATTTTTTTAAATAAGGCAAAGTTTTTGTTCATGATTAGACTATTCATATTGTAAACAATAGCTTACTGTATTGTTTTAAATGTCAATATTACTATTTTAGAGCTCCCTCAGCCCATTAGGGTATCATCGCACGTGTTTCTGATTTTCCCTCCAATTTTCTAACAAAAAGCGTATTTTCGTCTAACCTTTCCGAAAACGATGAATAAATTACGTAAACTTTACCAAAAGCGAGCGTGCCGATCACGCACTGACCAATGGGGCGCGCGCACGCAAATGTCATGTCTGACAGCTGACAGTTCACTCACACGGAGCTGATAATACCGCACTCGATACAAAAGGAACGCAGCAGCTCTATACATATCTGAGCCCCTAGCCAAGACTTTTCTTTATCACTTCTTATAGAATCGCCGACCAAAATGTATTTGACATAACATAAGTCGAATGTCGACTTCACATTATCGAATGCTTATGTGTACGATATCTTTATAGAAATAAAGAAGCGGTAAAGAAATCGTTACATCTAAGGGGTATGTTTATCTTCACCTTTAAATTGAATGCTTACACATAATTTACTCGTGACACAGCTAAGCACCGTAAATTAAATTCAAATATAAATTCATACACGTCGGATGAGTGATCGTAAATAAATGTAAACTTGTGCGTAAAACTTTTATTACACGAGGATTTCGGTCGTAAAAGACAAAGGCGTCACTATAACTACATGAAACGTATAAAAATATATACGACAATATTATAATAATATTTTACTGCATAAGAATAAATTATGAAATTTTAAGACATAATACTTGTTCCAACATTTCTATGTAGATACCACCTTCGTAGGAATGCCACAGGAATGCATAGTAGGTAATGCATTAAAAAGCAAAGGGAGACAATAAAAACTAAGCACTCACTCTCAAAAAAAAAAAAAACTTTACAGTCCTTATATTTGGACACTGCACTGTTAAATATTTGTGTAGGCATCATCTCACAAAAAAATACAAAATATGCAGTATTGTTTCTGTGTCTTGAGCAAAAAGGGCGACTATTAAAATTTTCATCTCTACAATGACTCTCTGTTCAGACTTCAAAGTCAGTTGAACTCCTACAGTTCTATGTCAACGACGTTGTAATCGTATTTGATTAGTAAGATTTATAAGTCAGCGTAATATAGAATTAAGTAGTAAAAAAGGACCTCTAGCCGAATAAATAACGTTCCTACTTTTTGGATATCGGTTAAAAATTAGTATCGGTTTTTGAGATTTTTTGTCGAAACAGCGTTTCCGATATAATATATTGCCGATTCCTTAAAGCTTTGACGTAAGAAAATCAAAGGCGTTAGTAATTGGATAAATTCCTGCAATTATTTTTTAGATCTACGCTACTTGTACACATTTAAACATTATGTTCTATTTACTTAGCGATTTTGTCGCCGTTTCGGCTGCCTTCCTTCGTTCCTTCGACAGACGTCCTACTTCAGAAAGTTTTTCAACTACCCGCAAATTCATCTATTATTTTTTGGATTTCGATCTACGCAGATTAACGGTGAATGCGTTCTGGAACTAGTCTGCCAAATCCTTCCTTATGCTTACTATAATATATAAATGCGAAATGCGGTTGGCTGAACAGATTTGAATGAAATTTGGTATTTTTATACCCGGGAAAGGTCATACATTTTTTTTATCGCGCAACGCAATGAAGTTGCGGACGATATCTAGTCCATGACATTACTCCTCACTTTCCACAAAAGTGTGAACCACATTAAAAGTTTCACACAACTACACACTGTCTATTCCCCCTCACGCGCACATTACACGTCCGAAGTGTGATGGCGAGTGTAAGTGGCCAATCAATCAGTATTGGACACGCGCGTGGACAATTTCCCCGACAAATAAATGACCACTCTTCATTTTATGCCAAACTAATTAGTGAACTTTTTTTTCTTTTATTGTAAAAATAATTTAAGTGGCAAAAATAAGCGTATTAAAAATAATGCTTTGATATAAGTGTTGTGCTCTAAATTCAAAGATAAGAAAAAATAGGACTCCTTAAACTTAAGGGAGTTCTAATTTAAAGAATCTTGAATAGTTTCATAAACATTACTGGCTAAAATAGATGATGTCTGTACTATAATACCTAATCATAGTTTTTGCTCAAGCCAACAGAAGTAAATAGTACTTAATAATAATTTCTAAATTCTAGAACTTATCAAAATAAAGTTAGTAAAGACAATGTAAGTTTTGCGTGTTTATTGTGGAAGCATTCCTTCTTTAATTAACTGCATGATAAAAACAAATGAAATAACAACACAAGATAACATCTGACATTCATTTAAACGTAAGGCATTTATTTGACGATCTACAGAATAACAAAAGGTGATGCGACAACTGATTAGTGAATGTTTTGTTTTAATTTGTATTTTAATGAATTTCAAATATGACTTTCAGATTGTAAGTGTAGTTTTTGTAGAGGTATAGAAGTGCACATTAAGCGTTAGTAACCTTTTATGAATAACTAGCTGTTGCCCGCGACTTCGTCCGCGTTAGCACAGTAGATCACATCCCAAGTATTATTTATTGTACAAAATATTCAATGTACAGAATTGACTTTCCTACGATTTTATTATATAAAGATGTTCCGCTCGGCTTCGCTTGCGTAATTTAGGAATTTCACGCAACCGTACATTTTTCCGCAAAAAATAGCCTATGTCCCTTCACGTGGTCTATTCTTCATGTTTATCAAATAACATTAAAAAAATAACATAAAAATTCTTAGATAATAAGCAATTTCATATAATTTCCCCCGTTTTTTCCACATTTTTGTCTATTTATTCGCTCCAATTAGTTTTAGCGTAATAAAATATAGCTTATAGCCTTTCTCAATAAATAGGCTATCTAACACTGAAATAATTTTTCAAATCGGACCAGTAGTTCCTGAGATTAGCGCGTTCAAATAAGCCCTTTCATATAATTTCACCCGTTTTTTTTCCACATTTTCCTCTATTTCTTCGCTCCTATTAGTCTTAGCGTAATAAAATATAACCTATAGCCTTCCTCGATAAATGGGCTATCCAACAGTAAAATATTTTTTAAATCGGACCAGTAGTTCCTGAGATTAGCACGTTCAAACAAACAAACAAACTCTTCCCAATTATACTCGTAATATTAGTATAGATCACTTCATTATTCATAATATACCTAGGCAAGACTTATCTACTTGAATTATTTGTAGTTGACTGCGCAAAATAAAAGTTGCTTTTATTCATGAGATTGATTGGGGTTTAAAAATCTTTCTGTATTATAAAAATATAGTTATTCTATAGCAGCAGCAGTACCATATAATGAGAATATGCGAAGTCAAATCGCAATGTAAAATATTGATTTCACAATAACTATCGAGGAACATCCATAAGTTTTGGCATGCGCATTCAAGGATAATAATTGATATCGGGCACATCCCTAGCATGAAAATCGATATATCGCTATCGATAATGCTGTTGCTATCACAGGCACATCCCTAGCTGGCATGTGAACGTCTGAGAACGACCACGTGGTGCGCCCTCGTCCAATTTTCTTTAACGGCGACTAGGGGTGGGTAACTTGCGAGTTGCGGCTGTAAACTACAAACATTGTTCGAATTAACTCCTATTACAGAGGGGAGTCATCATCAGCACGTTTAACAAACATAACATACAGACAAAAAACTTGAGAGGTGTCAAGGGACACCCGAATGGAACGGAGTTATTTCTTAAGTTCAAAAAATTTGTACATACCTAATATATAATAATTATACAATTAAAATAAAACCGCCATCTATTGACGCCCAGGAATACTGACAACGCACTGCTTATGCTCAAAAAATGCCATCTAGTTGCTGACGCACAGGATTGCTATTAACGCCCTCTGCCCCTACCATGCAGGTATTAATAAAAAAGTGTACGTACAACTTTTTCGGCTTAGCCCCCTTTCGCAACGCGCGATAAGGAAATCCGTTCCAAAAAGAATACGTGTTGCACTCAGGGACTGACGCGGTAAAGCTTTTGCAGTTTGCAACTAATTTACACACACACAAACATCGTGCCGAAGTTAATGAAACTATGTAGGACGAATGTTAGGTTTATTTTCGTTACGAAATTTCTTGATTCGCTTGTCACGCTCAAAGCCGCGATAAAAGCTTTAGTATTAGCTTAAAAATTCATATTTTGCTAACTATCTAACCCATCATGCCCCGTACGAGTACCGGAGATCGCGACAATAATACGAGTAGAATACAATAGCATTTACCGAGAATCCCCGATCGAAGGATTAATTTCATTTACTGTCTATATGCTGGTGCTGCCCCTAGCATGAAAATATTGTAGTCCTAATGACAACAATTTCAATGTCTTCATTATTTTGTCGAAATAATTTCGGTAATAGGAGTAAGCAGGATGATATTTTATTGTCAACTGACATAGCGTACTTAAAATAAACTTATAATTCATCTTATTCAATATACACACTTATTAATGCGTGAGTTCCGAAATTTTACCCAGTTTTTTGCAAGTGCTCAAGACCTCATATTATGTATTCATACCATATTGAACTGAGTGCCACTGTTGAGACAATTGAGACAAGTGTGACGCAATAATCCATACTAATATTATAAATGCGAAAGTGTGTTACCTCTTCACGCCCAAACCGCTGAACCGTTTCTGCTGAAATTTGGTATGGATACTTTGAGTCCCGGGAAAGGACATAGGCTACTTTTCATCCCGGAAAAATGTACGGTTCCCGCGCGATAAACTAATTTTGGTACAACGGAGTTGCGGGCGTCTAGTATTATAATGAAATCCTAATACAGTAGTAGATATACCTCAATGTACTATCAGAGAAGTTGATTCCTATGCAAATCGGGGACCTAAGTAGTTTGGTTGCGTTACGTCAAACCCAGCCGACAGATCACATATAACATTGAATTGACATATTCGACCAAATAACGTTGGTCTGTCAATTGCATAGGAATCAACTTCCTCGATGGTACGTATATTTCG
Source organism: Polyommatus icarus (assembly GCA_937595015.1). Taxonomy (NCBI): domain Eukaryota; kingdom Metazoa; phylum Arthropoda; class Insecta; order Lepidoptera; family Lycaenidae; genus Polyommatus; species Polyommatus icarus. The sequence continues at coordinate 17,916,663 of OW569327.1, read as the reverse complement.
GAGTGAATCAGCAGTACCTATGTCGATTCTAAACGACATGAGACCTGGCCAGTGTACTGGGCTATAAATCGGAACATGCCCATAATATCGTCTCTAACACACTTTATATAGGTTTAATAATAATAATAATAATATCTATGGACGCTTCACACCACGTCAGTCTGGCCCCGTGGTAAGTACCTGAAGGACTTGTGTTACGGGTACCAGCCAACGGAAATATATTTAATACTTTTATACTATACATATATTTAAGATTTTTATTATATGTGATACACATATTTAATACACATCCATGACCCAGGAACTTTGAAAACTATTTGTTCCGTCGGCGGGATTCGAACCCGCGACTCCCGGCTTAAGCTACCGACAGCCCACCCACTGAGCCCGTCAATTTAACTCTTCATCTAGGTATATGTAAGTACTTTTACCAAATATTACGATTTACGTTGTAATTTATTATGATTACTATGTAATTTTGGGGCCACGAATAATAAAAACTATTTTTTAGGTACTAGATGGCGCCCGCATTTCCGTTGCGCCTCCTTTATCGCGCGGGACAAAAAGTATCCTATCGACTCAAAATATCTCCATGCCAGATTTCAGCAAAATCGGTTCAGCGGCTTGGGCGTGAAGAGGTAACAGACAGACAGACACACTTTCGCATTTATAATAATTCATATGGGTTCGTAGTTTTAGGGGCCTCTACGTAATCTCTACGCCGTAGACTTCGTAGTCGCTACGGTAGACGGTAGTAGCAAGAATGGGAAATGATGATTATGATTAATACTATCATTTGTTCCTTCTAGAACTTGTATTACTTATGTTATTGCTAAAAAAAAGACGGTTGGAGAGTAGTGTTTTGTGTCGAACTCGAACTCGAACTCGACTCGAACTCGACTCGAACTCGACTCGAACTCGGTTGTCTGTAAAATCGGTTTACTGACGATAGTTGAACGCGACAACGCCATAGCCTTAAATGGAACGCCTCAGAGCGAGGTAACGCCGCATATTGCGTCATGTTTTTTCGTGCGCGCAGCCCATATCGAATTATAAGACGTTGTCACGTCAAAATAATATATAAATCCAGGTTTCTGAGGCTTCTTGGAAGTTGTACAGGTGTTTATCTTTTCGACGTTACTATGTGTACTGACGAATCTCATAAATTTTTAGACTTGGCTACACACGTTTTACGTATTCGATTTCCGATTTCGTTTTCTGATTGATTTCGAATTCCGCACGTACGTTCTAGTACAAGAAATAAACGTTTGCGCTAGTCTCGAGGAACTTCAACAATTCGAAATTCCGGATTAGGCAATCGAATGCGGAAAACTTGTGTATATGCGGCCAGCCTTTAACCTATCAAGCCCCATAAGATCACCGGTGATCGCGACAACAATAGGATAACAATAGATTTCCAAGAATCCACGATCGAACGATTAATCCTTCGATCGCCAATTCTTGGTAATCTTTTATTATCGCGGCCCACTTGGGCCTTACGGGGATTGATGGGTATTTTACCCTTGTAGGAAATATTATATAGAAAATAAAAGAATTAGTTATCGAATAGATTTTATTCTTACAGACAATTCCATTATAATTTGTGTATTCGCTAAATACAGATGCCGTCTGTCGACACTTACATAATATACAGCTATTATATACATTATATATAGCGCTATATTTCGACACACATTAAATATTCAAAATTAAAAATATTTTTGCATCTGAATCATGAGACGAGGCACAGTTTTTCGACATCATTCAATAAAGTTTTTTGTCATATCTCTCGGTTTAGACTATAGAAAAAATCAGTTGTGTTTAGTTAACTTAACAGTTTATAAATGAATGAGTATTGAGGTTAGCGTTGCATTAATCTTGGTAACAGTTTCAAAAGAATTAGAGATAATACTAAAAAAACTTAATTAATAGGTAAGTAAGAAAACTTTAGGGTGTACAAGTAAAGAAATATCACATACATAATATTTACACCCTGTTTACTATATGAAAATATAGTATTAAGTCGTTGGTATTATGGCCCACTTGTACAGATCTGGGTTAAATTTAAACCTGCGTCAAATATCATGTTCTCTTTCATTTTATAAAAGGCGATAGACAATATCTTACCCGAGTTTTAAAGTAACCTATATTTGAACAAGTGGTACCAATAATACCAGTTATAAATACAATATATTTAGCTATGATTGTATGTCGAAATATAGCATTACACTTCACAACGATATCAGAAGATTGACAATTTTATTAACGGCTATATTTTATTTAAGTATGATCAAATTAAAAAATATATGTTGAAATATTTAAGCACTTCAGATATTATGGTTGATAGAAACTTAAAATTAGCTTTAACGTTTTTTAAAATTGATTTTAATACTAACTTTGCATAGTTCCGTTAATAAAATTATCTACGCTTCGAGTGAATTCCATTTAGAAAAGTTAGATCTATACTATTACATAGTATAATATAATACAATTTTACAACTTATATCCTTTACAGAAATAATAATAATCTTATCTTCGATTAATTTAAAATAAAATAAAAATGTTCGTTTCTAATTATTATTAATTAAGATATTTTTCAAAACTAATTTTCTAATTTTACAAAAAGACGAATAAAGACAGGAAACTGAATATGTAGTTAAAACTACTTCTAGAAGAGAAAGGAAGTTTAGTTTTTTCTGCACATTGAATATAAACGTTTAAAAAGATATGCATTAATATTATCACTAATAAGATGATCTTATAGATATATATTGATTAAAATATGATACATAACAAATCGTAGAAAGTTTTGATGTTTACATAAAACAATATTTACTTTAACTACAAGTTATACGAAAAAAAGACGGTTGGAGAGTAGTGTTTTAATTGTGTCGAACTCGAACTCGAACTCGACTCGAACTCGACTCGATCTCGGTTGTCTGTAAAGTCGGTTTACTGACGATAGTTGAACGTGACAACGTCATAGCCTTAAATGGAACGCCTCAGAGCGAGATAACGCCGCATATTGCGTCATGTTTTTTCGTGCGCGCAGCGTGTCACGTCAAAAACTGAGTAGGCCTTCTAAAAGTGGTCGGTTATTTTCTGAAATTGTATATTATGCTCTCTGCTATGTATGTCTTTTAGATTACATATAACAAGCTATGTACAATGTCAAAACTTGCTACAATTTGTGTAATACACCCCATTGTATGTACAAATTATTATTTACATCAGTTGTTACTACGAAATATTACAACCTAGTCGAAAAACTAATAAATAGAGAAATCTATAAATTGTTAAGCTCTATCTTAAAATAGGAACCAAAATATCTTATTTTAAATAAATATATTTTTAACTTAAGAAATCAATATTATAAGTTTCCATTTCTGTACACTATTCACATTATTAATAAAAAATGCATTAAGTTATGGAATAAATTATAGACCTACAGTAGCATTTATAGTTTGTATACAATTACAGTGACAGATAAAAGTAATGAAATTCGGTATTAAGTTGCCCAATTTCAGCAAAATAGTATTTATCATATTAAGTAATATGATGGTGATACCTCGCAGAATTAATTTGTTTTACGGGTACTTAACAAAAACAGTATTACTCTTCAGATGAAACTGGCAACCTACAAAATAAAACCTACGCAATAAAACATTTCGCTCTAGTTTCGCAAAAAAAAACACTGAAACTCTTTGCTTCAATTTTGAAAATTAAAAGAAAAACACTGTTACTCCTTCGCTTGATTATTGTGAATAAAAAAAAACACTGTCACAAACGTCACTGTCGCAGTCCACTTAGTAGCCCGCCGAGCCGCATCAGTCGTGGTAGTCCCGCGGCTCCGGCTTCAGCTACCACACGAGCCCCTCGGGGTGGAGGGGGGGCTGCGCGTCACCGAAGGTGAACTCCGGGGAGCTAGGCCGGGGGAGCACTAGGTGCTCCGGCGGCGGGAACTGCTCCGGGAATTCCCCGCCCTGCAGCGTCTCCATCCCGCCTGCGAAACGACCTGCTCTCGTTAATCGTGGACAGAAGTGACATGGTTGGAATCAGGAATTAAGATTTAACTTTCGAATAACTTTTTTACTATATTTACACCGGGTACTGTGGCTATTAAGGCGCTATGGTAGATAAGTAGAACAAATTTATCTACCATAGCGCCTTAATAGACCCCCGACCCATAGACGTCAGAAACTTTACAGTATTCGGGCAAAAATAGTATAGTGTAGTATAAGTGTACATGAATCGTATCACACTTCGTATTAGGACTAGAGTATTGCTCTCTTACGCTAAACAACTTTAAACTTTTTCGTTCTAAAATAAGACATAGACAGGTACGCATCGTAGTTATGAACTTCTTTTTAATCTATGCCAAGATGTTAAGACTTAGAATCCAATACTTGTACTTCATCAAAATCACTCACTTTTTTTTTGCTTATCACAAACATCCATCCTCACAAAAGTAAGTAGAATTACATACTGTACCAACCTGGTTGGTTGAAGGGCATCGCGGGCGGCGGGTGGAAGAACGGCGCGTCATGGTGGAACGGCGGGCCATAGCCAAACTCGAACTTGCCATCTGCAGTCGCGAAGTAGGGGAACCCCGGCGGGCCCTCCTCCAGTCCCCCCGGGGAGAGGTTCATGGGGAACCCCCGCATCTTCCGGGAAGACCCGAAAAACGGCCCCCGACCCATAGACGTCAGCTGCTTCAGCCGACGCTCTTTTGAACGCTTATTTTGAAACCAGACCTGCGAAAAAAACTTTCATAAGTATGAGAACGAAAATAAAATCCTTCTACTAGATGTTTGGCCTTGCATTTTATTCGATTACATTATTGATTAATAGAACTAAGGAATATGACGATTATATTAAGCTTGTCCTTGTTGCTGTCAGTCAGATAAGTAAGAAAAGCAACTTGACAGTCGACAGCCAAATAAGGCGTAGGCAACGCAAGAGTGATATTTAAGCAAAATTAAAGCAAAAATATTTACTATAAGAGAGAGTAAAATGTAATGAAAATAATTTTCAATAGAAAGAATCTGCAGTAATAAATTTTTGGTCATTATTGACCAAAAATTTAATTTATTACTGAAACAAAAGAAGGATCTCGTGTCTACTTTTAACAACAAAAGATCGTTAACATTTACATGAGTTTATTATTTTAACCGCCAAGTTTTGCGGTCGCGCCAAATTCCCCGTGTATTTATTTTAAAGGTGCCTTTTGTCGAAAAAGATACATTTAAATTAAAATTTAATTTGTTTTGAGATAAGTGGCTGATAAATGGAATTAAATTCAAGGGTTAGGTACTTATAAATAAATTAAAGATTAACCACTTGTGTAAAATTTTTAAATGAGTAACTTCTTACCATGACGAGCTAACTTTGACGAGTTAGATAGGTAATAGCAAAATAATAAAAAATGTTTTTGAATGGCTACAAGTTAATATCACTACCAAGTTCCTTATCTTGCAAACTCTATCATATCTAATACGAACACGTTTTTATTTTATTTTACTCATAATTTATGGCCGCATACAAAGTAATAGCATGAGATAAAGGAAGACAGGTAGATAATATTTTAATAGGAATTGCAAATTCTTATATAGCTACATTCATTTTAGATAGAGACGTCACTTAAAAATGTATAACTTTAATTAGTACTCTCTTTTCGTCCTATGAGTTTTTTGGTAAAATTGCATACAATTCTCAACGCCTTATATTAGTACTTTTGGAAGTAAGAACTCTTTGTAGGCTAATTAGTAATTTGTGATATTGTATGTTGAAAACAAAAATCTAGAACACATTTTACTTGCAGGCTCGACGACTAAAAAATATGTAGGTACTATCGAGAAAATTGATTCCTAGGCAGTTGACAGACCAACTTCATTTGGTCGGATCATGTCAATTCCATGTTAATTGTGATTTGTGATCTGTCGGCTGGGTTTGACCGTTGACGTACGCGACCAAACTACGTAGGTGGGTCCCATATCTACCTAAGAATCAACTTGTCTAATAGGACGTATGTAAAACAATATTCTAGATACCTAGAACATAATTTTATAATGTAGAATGTGTAAAATGCAGTTGTCGCGTGCGGCCCGCGCGACTAATCTGTAAGCGGCTAGCGGTCGCGTCCGACACGCCTCATGCGAGACACGCCAGTCGCCACACATTCCTAGGTCATGGTAACATCGACCTTGTCTGTACGCGAAATAGTTTATAGGAACTAGCCACTCTACAGGGTGTAACAAAACTAAGTGATAAAACTTTAGGATGTGTATGGGTCCCTACATAGAGTTTGCTGTGAAAGGCGCAGCACTGAATTTTTTTCCACTTTTATATTATAGGGACACTCGCGACGCTGCTGGGGCGCTAGCTCATACAAGAGTGAAAAAAATTGGTCTTTCAGCGCTGCTACTTTCACAGTGAACTCTCTACAGTCTACAAGGAACACATGTACAGTGTACACCCTAAAGTTTTATCACTTAGTTTTGTTACACCCTGTAGAGTGGCTAGTTCCTATAAACTATTTTTTATAGTTTTAAGATACTTTTGCAAAACAAATGTTTGTACGTCCCACTCTGCCACTTCATATCGTATAAAATGCAGTAGTCTTTCGTAAGACCTTCGAGTCGACGGTTAGACAGTAGCTAAGCATCATTTACGAGACTCTTGATAGATGAGATCTACTCAATGAACTGACAGATGCGTAGGCAGGAAGCCTGCATAAAAATTATGTAGTAACTAGTAACTATTTAGTATGTAATCTGTGACAAAATTAGTATCCTTGAGTTATAAACAAATCGTCTTGATATTAGGATAAAAAAATTCTTGGAGTTGTGATAAATTGTTACGCGTTTGTTATGAGTTACTAGCTCACCCGACAGACGTTGTCCTGTCTTAACGATGATTATTTAATTCGTATTAGTATAATTAAGAAAACAATAGATTAAAATTAGTATCTTCATGCCAAATTTCATCAAAATAGATTAATAAATAGTTTAGGCGAAAATCATAAAAGTTTATTGTGCGGGAACCGTACATTTTCCGGGACAAAAAGTATCCTATGTCCTATTCCTGGTTCTAAGCTACCTCTCCACCAATTTTCAGCCAAATCGGTTCATCCGTTCTTGAGTTATAAGTGGCGTAACTAACACAACTTTCTTTTATATATATAGATGATATTTTGAGAAATCTTTTGTGTAGTTTTATTACGTCAAGACTGCATCGACATCTTAGTGAATCTGTATTAGTGTAAAATTATTTAGCAAATTAGTCAACAGGCTAGACTCTAGAGAGTAGTTATTTTGTAGCTTGAATTGCTTCTCTATTACAACTTTTAAGCTCAACGGGACAAAATGACTTAGAAATAAAACTATATAGACTCATTTAACGATGCTCCGTACGCAATAGGCAATTTAATTAAACCTGTATAATATACGGTGTGAATAAATAAGTAAGAAATCACACGCTGTTTGATTTTGCCGCCTGCGTATACGACGGCCAACCAAACGGTACAGTTACATCTACTAGTTTATATTTATTTATTTAACCTATGAGTTTCTATCATAGTATTTTTTTAGTAAAAGATAGCCCTGTGCGAGTTCTTCCTCTCCGGTTCTTCTCGGCGGGGTAGTTCCCGAACCGGTGGTAGGCAACGTAGTTTCTTCGTTCGACTTTCAAAAAGTGTATCATGATGTACATTTTTAATAAAAATATTTTTTTGTGGTTTTAATATCGTATAAGAATCCTCTCAGAGGTAAAAAAAAATATTATAATACTCCGTTGCAACAAAATTCGTTTATCGCGCGGAAACTGTATATTTTTCCGGGTTCAAAAGTATTCTGTGTCCATTTCCCGGGACTTGATACGGGATATCCATTCACCAAATTACAGCAAAATCGGTTTTAGGCGTGAAAATGTATCGGACAGATATACCGACAAACACATTTTCGCACTTATAATATGTATGGAAGTATGAAAATAGTAGTATGAATTATAACTACCTAGAGTTTCTATGATAGTGATTAAAATAGAGTCTACACTATACAGATCATCCTCTTAGGGAAAAACAGTTAAAATATTGAACAACACCTCCATCTTATGGCCGTTATATTATGCCGGCAACCAAATCATAAGATGAGAAGCTGTATTATTTTTAATTTCAATTTCTAGAGACTGTTCATTACTCGTGTGGTGTGAATTTACATAATTTTAACAGCCCGCTTTTGGGAAACTATGGGAACAAACTGTCATTAAGAATGACCAACGTGCAGTCGAATCTATTTTATTACAACATTAATAGTTATATTAAACGAACTTGAAAATAAACCACTAAAATATGACGAAACTAATCAGCGCCGGCCTTGGACACTCACCGATTTTCTATTCAACGCCCGTATCGCAGCATACATAAGGTTCAGTAGAACATTTTCATACTGGACTTCTGAATTCAAGCGCGGGCATTCATCCGCATTTAGATAACCTTTCGCGTCACGCAGCATCATAATATATTTGATCGAAGATGATAGCCATCATGACTGTCTATCATATTTTGTCATCGTGTAGACTGTAGAGCCTACAGAGAGCCAAACAATACTTCTTTATTCTGTATAATCATCTTAATTATTCTGCATTTCAGTGTGAACTTACGTTGCACGCGCGTAAAACTTATTTCCGTGTACATAGTATATTACACGAATTTAATTTCAAGAATACGACTAAGTTTAGTTTAGCTACTGTATGTATTTATATTGTGCCTGTTGTAAACGGTCAGTATCAGGCCCGTTATTTTATGATCCACATTATATTGATTGCTTTATCGTGTTTCTCGTTGTAAAAACATAAATTAACAATTTTGTAACCTCTACCGCAAGCCGGATATTAAAAAAAATAAGCTCAAAGTTCGCATAATGTTGCTTGTTTACTACAAATTGTAAACTGTTAAAAACAAGTCTGCAATAGGTAACCTGCAGGCTATTAAAAATGTGTGAATGGTTATAGCTAAGTAGCACACAGAGTAAAATGTTTGTTTAGAAGAATTTACGTATAATTATATTTTAACAAAGTTTAGTGTCCCTAAATAAAGAGTTTTCTTTATAATATATTCTAATTTCTCAGCAATATACACTTTGCAATAAAATGATACAAGTAAACTTTAGTACTGAGTAGCAGTTACTAAGTGCAACCAAACCATTAAGTAGCTCAGTTATCACTGATGGCATAGCTATTTAGTAATCGGTGCTTATGGTAAAGTAGTTTATAGCTCAATTCCATCAGACCGAATGTTCAAAATGTTGACTAGTTAATACACTACATGTTACAAGTTTTGCTGCATACGATAAGTTGTATTGCTCAAATGTAGATTGCATACAAATCGATTAACTTTGGAATTGGAGAAACTTAGGTAAATTACTATATGGTGGTCACTCTGCAGTCTTACGACCCCTCTACATGTTGGGCTATCATGAATAATAATAATAATAATTAACTTTAATCTAATTTTAAAACATTACACAACTATACTTACAACAATATAAAATTACCGTTTAATAAAATACAAAATAAAAACAGATGATACAAAGAAAAAAAGCATAAACAAACAAAAAAAAAACTCAGAAAATAAAAATAATAGTAAAATATTTTAGAATTTATGGCAGTGCAATGCCAAAATTGAAGAAAAGGGACCACTAAGGTTATGACAGCGATATGCACCGCTGTCCCTGGTCTTCCGTGATCACCTACGCTAATCATGATGAAACTGTACCTAATTGAAAAGATGTCTAAACTCTAAAGCATGCTGCATGCACAATCGTCGTCACAAATGGGCAATCATAAACGAATATGCCCCTCTACACGTTCGCAATTGCTTGTATTGGTTTATCAATGGCCAACGTGGAAAGGCTCCCATTTCTCTTCTCTAACTCCTTTATAACAAAATATGGCTCTTTTCCATCAAAATTTCAATTTATCTTTGTTTCCCTTGCATGTGATGTTTAAATTACATTACCTAAATAAAAACGCATAAAATCTCATTACAGTAAAAGTTCTGTCTCCAAACAGAACTTTGGCTCAGAAAATGTGGTATACATTTTCTGAGCTATTTCATGATTTGTGGTTACAAATCTCTGGCGACCTTCAATTATGGCATGTAATAAAAAATTACATGGCGATTTCATACGACATGCGCGGAACGAGCGTGCGTGTCTGCAGCCACGTGCCAAGTTAGATTACTTCAGTTTTAGGCTTGCGCCAATTTGGGTTATTGCTTTGTTAAAACGTGTCTTAAATACCCAAATACGAATGATGAGAAAAACACCGTATTGGGTGCGTAGTACACGGTAGTTCCAGCAAGTCCTTACTACTAAAGTAACTCTTGGAAGTAAATAACTCTTGGAGCAGCCGCTCAATTATACGCTAACTAGATGACGTCAAAATTCGTTTATCACACGGAAACCGTACATATTTCCGGGACAAAAGTATCCTATGTCCTTTCCCGGGACTGAAAGTATATCCATACAAGATTTCAGCAGAATCGGTTCAGCGGTTTGGGCGTGAAGAGGTACCTAACAGACAGACACACTTTCGGTAGACTAGTCCTACCTTTTCAACTTTTGTAAGTTGCAGACGCTCAGTTATACGCTAAAATTAAGACATCCGCATAAAAATAGGCATCTAGTAAATATGTTAAGACCTATACAAAGTACTAGTTAGGTACCTAACTAAACTGAATAACATAAAGCTATTATAGCTATATAGGTCACAGTCAGTGTCGATAGCAAAAGCGCTCCTATTTACATAGCAATAAATAATACCTAATGTTAATTTACGGCCGTCAACCTAGATATTTTTATATGTTGTTCGAGGTAACGGCTAACAGAGCTGTAAAAGTGTGATACGTTAACAGTTTAAGAGCTATTAAACATCTCCATATTTTATACCGGCGGGTACATTAACGATATTTTTATCGGACCACATTTCGTTAATCCCTTGTTTTTCAACTCTACTATACCTTTATACGAAGCTAATACACATTGATCATATTTTTTCATATCTTAAACTAAAGGCTAATTTTAATAAATAGTATAATCATAATTTTGTAATAACATAACCAAAGTTGTAAGTAAAACCGCGACTCTACATTCTACGCCTATCCGTTTACCAGGTACATTCTGAACTCAACACCTCGCAGGTACTAAGCCGTTACACATATATTCTACCTGTTATTGATTCTACAAGCAAAATCACCACTAATCGCTTATACCGCTTACATTAAGCGCGCTTAGCGGCGGGGCGCGGCGCCGCGGGGAGTCCCCGAGACAAGCGGTTTGGTGTTAAACTCTATATTTCATGCATGCATGCTGTGCAGCCCGCTCTTTACGCCGGTGCCGCGCTCCGGCCTGAGGGTCACGGGTTCGATGATTTGTATGATAAATATGTTAAAAAAGCCGTTTAGAATGCAAATCTCACGGTACCGTTAGCTTAATACTATCAGTTTAAATTTTACTATAAATTGATGGTTTCATTTCAAAGTACTGGTTTCAAAATAGTTTGGAATGAATTCTATGTTTTGAATTGTAACTTTCTATTACTAAGTTCTACTTACTAAATACTACTAGTACTAGTAAAATGATTTTTACATAGTTTTAGTAAGTTCTATAGTAAATACTTTTCACTCGCAAAAGTTTTAGTCTCTACATATTATTTTGTCGTGCCAACAGCTAATACGGATATTATTTTGGGATCCTCACTAAATTTAATACCTGGAGTATAAAGCGGCCCTAAGGAACATGATTAATTGGCTATCGGCTGGATATTGTTCCTGTCCCAATATAAATAATGCCCCCGCCTTTGTTCGGCCGCTGCGGACGTTTGATAAATCTAAATAGCTGCGGAATCACTTTTGTTATGTTTGTAGTTAGGTACTGAACAAGACCTACCTGGCTTTGCTTTTATTTCGGTAAATAAAAAAAACAATATGTCATACAACCTTTATAAATATAATTATATAGATATATAAATATAATTATATAGGTTGTATGACATATTGTTATACGATATTTTGATTATAATTATTATGGAGATAGAGGACAATGCAGGAGGATACTGTCTTTCGATCTATATATTTCTAGGTGATTGTTTTAGACACTTTTGTGTTCCGATGTCATGTCAGAGTTTAAAGCCTCGTAGGAAACAACAAAAAGCCTATTGTCCCTCATCATTGGCCAATAGTTACAATAAAATTAGAAGGGAGGCAGGACCTTCGTTTTTGTTCACATTTACGTTAGAATTGCTAGATTTGGTTTCGCTACAGCTGTTATCCTTAAGGACCTAATTACACCTACCGAGTAGAGCTGCGAGATAGTGCTCTCGGCCAAGCACTCAGTATGTTTATTTTATGATTGTATACTATCACCTATCAGAGAATTTGATTCCTAGACAGATGACAGACCTATGTAGTTTGGTCGCGCTACGTCAAACTCGAACCCAGCCGACAGATCACAATTAACATTGAATTGACATGATCCGACCAAATGACGTTGGTCTATCAACTGCCTAGAAATGAATTTCCTCGATGGTACATAGCTCGGCCGAGGACACTGCCTCGTCGCTCTAGCACAGAATACATATTAGTTTAACAAGCTCTAGTAATATGTCGGTACCTAGGTGTAATCAGGCTCTAATAACCGACACCTATAAACCCGTCAAGGAATTTAGGCTGATCATAACTCATAATTTACGACTGTCCGAAACCTTTTTTTCGGTCCAATTTAAAATGCTAATCTAGACTAAACAAAAGTTATTGTGAGCTAGTAATTTGTGAGAGGGCGCGGCGGTGGCGCCCCGCTGTGCCCACAACACGACCATAACAACTGTTCGGTTGGAGCATATGGAAGGCCAGGCCAGGTTTTTGGCATCGAGGGTTCACGGAAGACAAAAAGTGAAAACTAATGCATGGTCCTTGTTGGTTCGATATGCGAAATTCCGTTAAGAGTTTGTACAAATAACTAAATACCAGGATTCTGCTTCGCTTATTTATCAGACAATAAATACTTTAAACAGTAAAAGAGCCCTTTTGTTTTATGGAGTTAAAGATTCAGAAATTTAGTTATTAGGTATGGTTGTGTTTGTGCTGCAAAACAATACGGAACTTTCAACTCAACGACCTCTTCGTCTCTTCTCTCGACATTCACATGTTATTTCAGTATAATCAATATAAAGCGACATTTAAATGGTGGTTCCACGTTTTTTCCCAAGTGACATGTTACATGAGGCGTCTCGCCGGACCACACGGCTGCGCACGCGCCATCTACCGTCAATTGGCGCAGCGCCCCGAAGTTACATACGAGCCAGAGTAGACAGTTGGTTGTAATTAAAGCTTATTTCAGACTATTGCCACCTGGCAATGGAACAAATTTGAATTTCGAAAAATTTTGTGTCCTTTAAAAAACTTTTTCGAAATTTTAATTTGTTCCGTTTAGGAGCTTAAAAAGACGACATACATAATATTAGATAATGATGGTCGATGGATGTACGTAGCACATACCTGGATTAAAAGTAGAAGAAAACTAATACAAAGTCTTTGAACGTTGGAGACTTCGCCTGATCGTCTTTGGAGACATCACGCTGGCAATTTTATTGCATAAAGAAGCGTAAAATAAAGAAACGACCAAATCAATTATAATTCATACAAAAACGTGGGCATATAACATGGTTGTCCACGGTCGCCGGGTTAATCTCGCTGAATACGACGATTTTCATGCCAAATAAAAGCGGAAAATCTTATTCCTATTTTAATGAAAATCGTGATGGAATCACCCAAACACTTATTTGAAAATATTTGATTTGGGCGTAGAATGAATATTTACCAATTGATATTACGAGGGCTGCTATTTATGTATCCGGAATTAAAAAAAGAAACAAACATATATCATTTAATATGGTTTTATTGCTTTTCAAAATATTCGCCGTGATGATCGACACACTTTTGCATACGCTGGAACCAATTTTCATAGCACTTTTTCCATTCTGATTGAGGTATCTCCAAATCGTGCATGTTGAACGCATCAACAGCCTCTTCGCGGCTCGAAAAACGTTGACCACGTAATTTGTTCTTCGCGTATGGAAATAAAAAGAAATTGTTAGGTGCCAAATCAGGGCTGTACGGCGGATGACCAGTCAATTCGATCTTTTGACCCTCCAAAAACTGAGTTGTTTCAGCTGAGGTGTGACAGCTAGCATTGTCGTGATGTAATATGATTCTCACTGTACCAGTGATAAACAGTGGTTTTTGATGGTGCTTCATCTCCAAAAGTTGCGGTGAGTTGAATAAAGCACTGTTGTTGATTTAGCCCACGCCGAAAATCGTAGTAAATCATTGCACGAAAATGTTCACGCGTTAAATCCATGGCAAATGAAGACACGCAATTTTCAAAATGACGCCACAATGGAAAAATAATTGACAGTCACATGAAACAAAATGTATTCTTCAACCAAAGAGTTCTATTTTCAAATGTTGTAATTACTTTTTAAATATTATTCTTGTAAGTGGCCAGTTCCGGATACATAAATAGCAGCCCTCGTATACCTTAGATGCTTTTATGTTATATCAACTACATATCACTAAAAACTTATACCTAGTCGTATTAATATGAAGATTGTCATGTTACTACGACTATAAGTTTTTTAGAATGATGAAGATGGGCATCTTGCCCGTTTTCACCAACCAACACCTAAAATTTAGGTGTCCCTTAAGCCAGTATAAGGGGCACCTAACGCAAGTTTTGTTTTCAACAACGTTTAAGTGACACCTAAACCATTATAATTTAGGGGTTGAATTGCTCCCGTAACGCTTTTTTAACCTTAATTTTAGGTGCTGTTGGTGAAAACGTCTCCTAAACTAATGAAAAACAAACGTGTTACTTTATTATCCATAGAAAACATAAATTGGGACGTGTTTGGATGTTTGTCATAATTACATGTCAGCGAGCTGTTCAGTCACACAAAAAAATTAAAACATGGCGCCTAAATATAGAATGTTTCAGTGATTTCAATTTGTGAGTTGTCTTCGAGGTAATTACTCGTCCCTTCTTATTAGTCTCTTAAGTGGTTTCTATATTCATACGATATTTATTAATATATTTTTAGCACATCAATGAAATTAAAAAGAAAAATAAGTTACGTCAAAGTCTTTAAGTTACACCCTATAAAGAATTATTACGCTAAGAAAATAGATAAGCACCATAAAAAAACTAATCTGAAAAATCATAAAAAATGGCAATATAAATTTTCGCGGCGAAATCATAAAATACTTTATAGTGTAACTTAAATGAAAATCGTGGAAATAAAATCCAGTAGGCCACGCTTCTGAGTTCATTTGTTTTTTATGTGCAGCCAATGAGCGTGGTGCTGATAAGGCGCTGATAACGTCTCCACGACGATTGGTCACGGTTTCTATGCCACTCGTATCTGAGCTGTAACGTTTTATATACTTTTTAACGACTCTCGGAAAAGATAAAGAAAGATCGAGTTTCATAGTAGAGTTCTACATAATGTGTCATGTAGGTAAGAGAGAAGTATAGGTGGGTGCCCTCACCTATACTTCTCTCTTAGCTTTATCGATAAAAATCGACATTTAATAATTGTCATCAATGTTTTTATCGATATGTTACGCTCAAAGACCGAAAACGCTCATTGAGCGAAAAAATGGCTCACAACGCGTTGTGGTTATAGTGAAACGGCCACGAATTTCGCGTCGTGGCCCTAATGAGAACGGCCACGACGCGTTTTGGTAATCACAGAAATACCACATAGCGAAATTCGTGTCGTGGCTGACGTGCTATTCGACCACAACGCGTTGTGATAATCGAGAAAGCCATGACGCGTTCTGAGCACTTAAAGACAGCCACGACGCGAATTCGTATTGTGGCCCTAATGAAAACGACCACGACGCGTTCTGAATCAAGGCCAGTAGTACGCAGGAGTAATTTTATAGCGCCTAAGTGTGTGCGCAATACACAAGAGCACTCTGGTGTATTGTGCACACACTTGGGCACTATAAAATAACTCGTGCTTAACTGGCCTGGTTTCATTGAAACCAGAGTGCTCTTGTGTATTGCGCACACACTTGGGCACTATAAAATTACTCCTGCATAACTGGCCTGGTTTCATCGAAACCAGAGTGCTCTTGTGTATTGCGCACACACTTGGGCACTATAAAATTACTCCTGCATAACTGGCCTGGTTTTATTGAAACCAGAGTGCTCTTGTGTATTGCGCACACCCTTGGGCACTATAAAATTACTCCTGCTAAGCTTGTCTGGTTTAATTGAAACCAGAGTGCTTTTGTGTATTGTGCATGTGGCCTAGTTTCATTGAAACCAGAGTGCTCTTGTGTATTGCGCACACACTTGGGCACTATAAAATTACTCCTGCATAACTGGCCTGGTTTCAGAACGCGTCGTGGCCGTTTTCATTTAAGGGCCGTGGCCGTTTTCATTTAAGGGCCACAACACGAATTCGCGTCGTGGCTGTTTTTAAATGCTCAGAACGCGTCATGGCTTTTCTCGATAACACAACGCGTTGTGGTCGAATAGCACGTCAGCCACGACACGAATTTCGCTATGTGGTATTTCTGTGATTACCAGAATGCGTCGTGGTCGTTTCATTATAACCACAACGCGTTGTCAGCCATTTTTTCGCTCACTGAGCGTTTTGGGTCTTTGAGCGTAACAGATATATATATTATATATATATTTTCTAAATGTGGTACATAATATTCGATACCACGGCTAGTTAAAAACACGATACTTTCCTATAATTAGCTAAATGTTAAATTTGAGAAATTATTTTATTTATTTTTAAAATAAAGATTTTTAAATGTGCCCAAAAACTTTATTATATTGTGTAACATTTTATTAATAAAGTATCTTTCATATAAAATCTCCGATGTTTCGAAAACTGTTGTGACTTTTTACACGAACCTTGCCGAATAGCTAGGAAGCGTTGTTGTCGTCACGAGGCGGAATCGTTCCCGGCCGACCGTGACCGTAGTGATGGTACTGAGGACCAAGGTTGGAGGTTCCGTGTTGATATAAGTACCGGGTATTTGACAATTATAAATTGTTTTTTTTCATGCAAAGGTTGCAAATTTGGCATTTTTTTGTTAAATCACGAGTTTCCACCGGAACTGCGTAGCGAGAATATGTTTTTAACCAAATTTGCCTGACCGCACGACGCACTAGGTGCAGCGAATCTATTGGATCTTAAAAACACATTCCTCGAAAAGCATCTTCGGTAGAAAGAAGCCTCAAACTTTGATCACGTCATACCTTTAGGCTTAGGTACTTGTTTCAAATTACAGATTGATCCCAATATACAATTACTAAATGTTTTTATTATAACGTTCGTATGTCGATTCGGATAAAATAAAATCCACAGACTGAAGCATAATTTTGTCACAAATCTTCACTTTCACAGTAATTAGATGCGTAAGAGGCGCAAATTCAATCACGTACCAAAAGTATAAATAAACAGTTGTCGGGTGAAAAAAAACCACAAAAATCAATCATCGACAATAAAACGCTCCGTTGACGTCGATATCGTCACGTCACTAGCGGCGTGAAGCGTGACGCGGTTACGTGCCCATCCCGCAGCTGCGAAACGCCAAAAATTATCGAAATCGGTCGATGAACTAGCTCTAGAGAAGTCCAAGAGACTTAAGAAATATTGCAGATGCAAACGTTTTCTGACGACCATCGATGTCGATAAACTGTAAACTCGTAAGTTTTTTAAAGACATAAGGATATGGAGTTCCGATATCAGCATTAAACTGTCACATTCCCTAATGTTATTCCCGTGATCTCATACGTTTTCAGCAGGCATAGGTAGTTTTATCGAGTATCGATATCGACAAATAATAAACTCTTACATTTCTAATGTTGATTTTTCCTTACCCCTAAGTTAATAGATTATTACTCGTACTTATGTACCAACTTATAGCTATGGTCAGTACTTTGGAGTATTTGGAATACCTGTAGTCCACCAATAAAAGCACAACACGCAGACTTCTCAATTCCAATGAAACCTAGCTTAGGATCAAGATTTAAAACGTCTAGATGTCTAGAACCTAACCTAGTATTTGAATATCAGCGTGGAAGTGATAATTATACGTCGGGCAAACGTGCGCGTTATCAGATGCGCGCCAGGGGTTCCAGTAACATTAATCAACACGCTACTAACATGCTTTAAGCTCACCTAAAACATGAAAAATTTGATAATGATCGTACCTCTAGCATGTTACTGAGGGTATGTCTTTTAATTAGAGGATTTCTGAATGTTTTCAAAAGCTTTGTTAAAAACTATTATTGTCCTGCTTTAATGCTTTAAGATAGATACACCTGAATACGGTATTTAGTCTACTTACTTATATTAGAAGAAACGTACTTATTACTTGCGAGACACTTATTTTATTAAGTATGCTTGGCATATGAGTGATTGTCTCTATAATTCTTCTAACTAATCCGTACTATGTAGTAGCATACTGACTCATAAGTATAGCCAGTAACTCTTATAATAATAATTTATCATTTGACCGTTACTACGTTACATAACTACGTAAGTTAAGAATAATTGTGTTTGTGTACTAATTATTTTGACACAATTTAGGTATGATAAATGCCTATGCTCATTATTTTAATTGTGAGAAATATTTATACAGCTTCTCATTAAAAATATTTCCTAATTTTAGTTAACAAACTTAGAGCATCCGCTACACTAGAGGAGTCACAACTCACAAGTCACATTCCCTAATGTTATACCAGTGGTTAACTATACCAGTGGTTCTTAACCTTTTAGTCATGAGGGTCCATCTTACCAAATGTTTATCTAGCCGGGGACCACACTCATGGTTTACCTAAATAAGGGTGCGTTGATAAAGAAAACAAGCACGATTATAAATAATTATAAAATTATCACTCATTTTTCATATTTTGGCAAAAATCTAAAAGTTACAGATATTTTCTTTGCTAATTCTCACGTATTATTAGGATGGCTTCGCGGACCACATGGAATACTGTCAGGGACCAGCTGCTCTATACCGTGGTCCGTGTAAAATGTAAATTTACATACTACGATCATACACCAATCTTAAAGTCCTATGCCCAATTACGCCAACCCGAGATTAGGCTTCAGTTTTAAAACAACGCTTTTTCATAAATACGAAAAACCAAACTATTAACATATTATAAATAATAATATGTTAATTCTTTCGGTTAAAACCGAGGGTTAACTTAAGCCCAGACTGGCGCAAGTCCTCACAGACATTTCTATTTATCTAACCCGTCTTGAAAATCGAAATAAATAATTAAGCGAGGCGAGTTGGAGGAACGTGGAATAGCGAATCTGACAGCGCCCAGGGCTGGGCCCACGCGATATTAATGTTCCTCTCACCCACGGCAATAAAATAAATGATGTCATTTTTTGTCCGGGCCCTTTGTACCGCCGCTGCCCGCAGGAGACCCTAGACAAAGGATAGGCGCCGTCGTCCTTACGTTTTGTATGACGCGGCGCTTTATCATAATTAATAATTTATCGCTTTCGTCAACCTTTGTGAGCACCTGCGGCAAAACATAAATCATTACCGTCCCCTGCGAAAGTTTTTTTAAGAAAGTCGCAAGATCTGCTGGTGTCCGCAAAATAGGACTATTCTAAAAAACCGAACAAAATGGCTTGATTTCTACAAAGCTTTACAAATGTGATTAAATATTACTTCTATACGTGACACAAAGTTATTATCAGATAAATAAATAAATAAATATTTTTTCTTAAACAATTTTTTAGAATATAGGTACTGGTAGTAGGTACGTTGACGTAATGTTAAATAATATTGAGTTAACATGTTAAAATGATAATCGCTTTTTTATATGACCGTACTAGTTAAAAGTATAAGAGTACGAGTAATGTAAGTGAACAGACCTCAAAACTCAAAAACGACTTCATTTCATATTATGTGAAAAATCAACATGCGGTACGGTCGAAGACAGATCGGATTTACCGATTCTGAACCCTATCTCCGAGAAATATAAGGTCGAAAAATGGTAAGACATGTTTTCGACTGTACATAACACACTTAAAATATGACATAATTAGTATAATGAATTACGAGCCTACTGACTAACGATCTGCCGTTAACCGTTCCCGGATATCGTTGTAGACAAACAATACGTCACCACATCATCATGCTCGTCTATAGATTTATTGCGAGCTTCTTATTGCTGGGATATTTTATTATCTGCCTTGTTGTTTGCTCATACAAGCTAAATCTCTATACTAACTTTTCGTGCTTCAAAGCTCGCACTTGCAAATAAAAGCTTAAAGAGAGCTTTCAAGTTTGCCGTTTCCTTAAACCAGAGACGAGTATAGCAGTTGAAAACGGTAAGTTAAGACTTCAATAAATTCAAGCAAAATGTTGTACCTGATGATGTTTTCTGCAAATTTTCGCACGAAACCTTGTTTTTCGCTTGAAAATCGTGCATTTCTCGTGAAAATATGCCCTCAACAAATTAAATCGAGGCCTGTTTCACCACTTTCTATCAGAAATAGAATATAATAGGCGAATAGGCTATTCACAACTTTTTTGACAGATTCTCCATACTTTAACTGTTAAGTTAAGTGGTGGATAGCCTATTCGGCACTTATCAGGAAGTGGTGAAACAGGCCCTTTATAGTGTTTTAAACTTTAAGGGAGATCGCACACGTCACACTTTTTGTGCGATCGAGTCTGCGGCTTACATACAATCTGCATGGCGCGCGCCTTCAGATTGTATGTAAGCCGCAGACTCGATCACACAAAAAGTGTGACGTGTGCTATCTCCCTAAGATGTAACAGACAGACTTTCGCTTTTTATATTACTATACGATTAACATACGAAGTGATACTGTAAATTAAAAAAAACCTACAGTTAACCAACATTTATGTAAATGAGTATCGCAAAAAAATGTTAACCGAATATTCGTATAAACCGTCTATTTTATCGCGCTGGGACGGACCGTTGTTTTTGTAAGGATTAAAATTATTAATTTATTGCAATAAAGCTTAATTCACACTGGGACAGAGTCGACGCGTCGTGTATTTCGCCAAAGTATACTCATCTTTATTTTCCTATATTAAAGTACCTGCTACGAAAATATTGGAGGCGTGACAACGTGCGAATGGGCATTGTCCATTTTTTTTTAATTTTGCTCATTACAAAAACATTTCGAGGAATAAGGTCAGAGATCGTTTTTCTGTATATAAATGAAAAAAATACCCATTAGTTACTTATATTTTTGAACAAATATGTTTAACCTTAGTTTGACCTTCAATGGCGTTAAATTAGCAATAAATTCGATCAACATTACGTTTCGAACTTTTGGTAAGTTTCTCGTATCAGCTTTCACATAATGATAACTTGCATTAGACGAACCAGCCATTATAAATAAGATTGAAAGGAAAAAAAACATACTACAGAGGTCAATTGGGCGTCGATGATGACGTCAGAGCGAAACTTTAAAAATTTATTGAGAAAAAACTAGCCAATGGATTTCAAAATTATTTAATTTATATTCTTAAAATACCCTATTTTAACGAAAAAAATATAAAAAGTACATGTGATTTTTTTTGGACAATGCCCATTCGCTCATCGACGCTTCCAATTTTCCAGTACCCACTAATTAATAATAGAAATACATAGTAATAATAATATAACTCCCGCACCGGTTTCTGTGATGGTAGCCGGTTTTATTGAAACCAGGCCAGTTACGCAGGAGTGATTGTATAGTGCCCAAGTGTGTGCGCAGTACACAAGTGCTCTCTCTGTTCCTTGTACTCCCATAACCCAGTGGGACGGAAGACCGACACGACTGGCGAGAGATCAGGCGCAGGACCGACTTTTTACATGCCCATCCGACGCATGGATTATCTTATTTGTCAGACAATCAGGTGATCAGCCTGCATTGTCCTAACCAAACTTGGAAATAACATGTTTCCAACGCGGGAATCGAATCCACGACCTCCGAGTCAAGAGCCACGCTCTTAACCACTGGACCACGGAGGCGTTAATAAAAGAACAATAGAGCTGACTATATGCTTTGGCGAAAAACGTCACGCGTCGCTTCTACCTACTGCCTCAGTGTGAGTTCAGCCTTATTAATTTATTGCATTACGGCGCGTTTAGATAAAGTATGGATTCGGCTCCCGCATGTTTACACCGGCCGTAATCGTTATCGAAAACATTTTACGTGCGTTGACATCGCGGGCCTTGTAATGATACCTGTTTGAAGGCTACCACACTGGACTGCGATTCGATGCGATCATTTGATGCACGGAACTATGATCTCGCGGTTTCGGTTAGTTATGACTTCTGAGGGTGTACCAAAATCTTTTCGTTTACGCTTCGTTATAGAATCGCCGATGAAAATGTATGGAATTGACATAAGCGTTCGTTAATATGACATTGACGTTCGACTCGTCTTATGTCAATTCCATACATTTTGATCGGCGATTCTATAACGAAGCGAAAACGAAAAAGTTTCGGCTAAATGGCCTGATGATTTTTTGCCAAGATTTCTTTTATGACTTCAAAGCGAATTTTGTAACTAAGCCACGCCTAATTAGACTCGCATACTCTGTAATTGATAAAAAAAATAACTGTGGATTTCTGTGGATCGCAAACGTACTTGTAACGTAGGCGGTAGATCAGTGCGTTATAATGAGTCGTGCACTGTGCAGATCGTGGTGCAGTGTGCAAACCAGTTATTATTTTTAGTTTTACCGGTACACGCGTATATGGCTTGTAAGTGTAGTAAAATGCAAATTCGTAAGAATGTGAGAAACTGAAGTGATATATTTTATGATTTATGATTTACTACCTACAGGTGTACCGCAACTTCTGGATATTATGTCTTGCATCTAAAAAAAGTTCAGACCTCAAACGTCTGTGTCAAGAGATAACAGACAGGTACATACTTTCGCAACTATAATAATTAATTTATGAGGTTAGTACCGTAAATTTTGATCCCAGGCTTCTCAAAAAACTGAAGCGTATTAAAGACTTTTCTGTAAATATTACCCATGAAAAAATTATAATAGAGCAGTGCTTTGTACAACATCACGCGTCAGGAATGTCGGGCTTAATAAGAAAATGTGGAGAAACTATAGAAAGTAATTTGAACGCGGAAGCCCGCACCGACAGTTGATTGATAGCGGCTGATAAAAACTGTTTGTCAGCTTATTATGTCACCGTGTGCCCCCGGGCCCCCGTGCCCCCGTGCCCCGGAGGCCCCGAGTGCCCCGCGCGAGGCCCCTGATTAATGGTCAGCTGATGTGAGAAACACGGGACAATTTTTCATTTTCTACTGTCCACGTGTTAATGTTGGTAATAGAGTCATTCATTAGGTAAGGTGCTTAATACGGTAAAAGTAGTAGTGGAATGTATGAGAGATAATACAAGTTTTTTAATTGTGTAAAAATAACAGAAAACAAAAATTAAAATTTCCAATCACAAGACATCAACGCGCTACAAACGGATGTGGCTAACGATTTCGCATAAATCATAACTCACTGCTGTTATTTTAAAATTTAAAGAGCTCGTAAACAAACGAATTCTGCTATTCGCCGTCCTGTTTCTCATGATGAGACGAGCGACCAGCGGCTAGCTTTGAAGCGGTCATCAGTATTTATAGCTTCGACTATTAACGGCTTTCATAAATTAAAAACTGCATCGTACCGGTACGTGAAATATACAAAAATGAGTGAGATTAGAATCATAAATATAATAATTTCCTGCTGTTACCGTAATTACCAGATTTACCAGATATTATTGGAAGTAACCGGCCGACGGAGGCAGCGCGGCCGAGGCCCGGGCGGGCATATCTCTTCCGTTAATGTTTGTCGGCGGCTTTGAACTGCCCCGAATACTATAAGTTCGACGAGTTACGGCCGCCTCGACCGCGGACCGCACTTTATGGTAAACTATCAAAAGCCGAGTTTACGACAGATTGTCTCCTGCGTACACTATTGTAGCTCCGCCTAAACCGACGATTACAATTTTAATGACGTAGAATAATGAACTCGGAAAGTAAACATCGCACTAAATACGGAGGATTATAAATAATTTTACCTCTTCGACATTAAAAATACATTTCCCATCATAAAACTTAACTTAAATCTACGTTTCATGACCTCAACCATTGACATCTAAACAACATTAAAATCAATCAAAACAACTATTATACCTAGTACCTCAGTATAATATCGGAGCTGTCGAATTTTACGACATAATAATTACAATAGTCACACCCGCGAGCGACGTTTGACAGATGCGCGACGAGTTGTCAAAATAATTTATGAGATGCCGCGCCGTCACGGAGGAGACACGATATATGAACTTATTAAAATATCTTCTTTTTGCTTCAACCGCGTTGCGTGTAACGTGCCCACTTGATGAATGTTCTGGTTTGTGACAATATGAGGTATTTGTCAATTGTGGTTCTGGAGACACGATATTATTTCTTATGTAAGGTAGGAGAAAAGCTGATTCGATATTCTACGTTGTAGTTGTTCGCTTAAAAAACTAAATTAGATTCAGCAAAATCTTAAGCCTAATATTTATAAACGTACAAGAAACATACTTTTAGTAAAATATGACATGTAGATAATTTCTTCGATATTATGGTAGAAGCTAACGCAGATTCGATTTTTACGTAGTGATAGTTATTTAATACTTTGTAAAATCAAATTGTTGTAGCAACATTTCGTAAAATATGTCTTACGTTAACAAAAACCCTCGAAGAAGTTTCACCAAAAATATAATACGAGTTACAGACAAGGGATCATGGCCATTTCGTCCGCAATCTATTATATGGTCCAGCGGGGCGTCCGCGGGGCGGCCATTCCACGGGAATCGGGATATTGCGAGATCGAAGGGCAAAAGACCAATAAACCTCTGATGAGTTCTAGAAACCCTCATGAGTCTTCCTCAAATTGCGTAAGAAAAATAGAAAGAAAAACAAAGTTATACGCCTCATAGCAGATACTACCAAAAAACAGAAAATATTCGACTTGAAAATTCAACATCATTATAAATTCATTGAATAATTTGTCATTGGAATAATAATCGCTAATTTACAGCCTCTAAACATCCCTAAACAAGTTTAGAGAAAAAAATCGGCTTCATCAAAGCCGTTCACACCGGTGTTAACTAGTTAAATCCGGATAGAGAAAAAGTTTGAGTGTGGCAACACATGTGCATTGGACACGCGCGATCTGCCGAAACTGACTGATGGCGACAAAAAATATGTTTACCACTTAACATACCAACACTATATTGATGTTCTTTTGTTGACAATTGACATGTGAAAAAGGAAGTGTTTAGAAAACTTTAAATTATTTAATAAGCTATTTGACTACTGACAGGACCTTTATGTCGACAACATAAAGACTACAATTGAAACTGCAAGATTATTAATAACATCGCTGATCGGACTGATTCAAAAGAGCACAAGAATAATTCGAATATCGAATGTTTATTTGCAAAAATGAACGCGCGTGTAGAACCCGCTTTAGGTCGGAGAGTCTTTAGATACTACAAAAGTTTTATATTTACACGATTTTTAGGCAACATACTCATATTAATATACATATTATGTCTATCCCCTATCTCTCGCTTTATTGGGATTGCTGATCGCTCAGCAAAAACTGAAACAAAGAGGAAGGTGGAAAAAAGCATGACGGATACACATCTGTCGCCGTGTGTGGAGAATCGCGGATCGGTGCTTGATTTGGTTTTGGGCAACTGAAGCCACCGTAACGAAGTTGGCTTAGCATCGAAGATCCTTCCCTTCCCTTCCCTTTGTATACGCCCGAAAGTACCGTATGCTACTTTTTATACTTCCCACAATCTGTTAGAAATTTTAAGGATATTAACACTAACCTTTTCTTATATTTTAAAATATATTTATTAAAAAATAGTGCAAATTCCCATTTTAATTATTTCCCTAACTTTTGCGTTTTCAAATTTTCGCACCTTTGCAAAAAGTCCGGTTAGGTTAGGTTAGTTATTTTTTTCTTTTATACCTTAACCAAATTTATTTATAGAGCGTTATAAATTCTTACAATGACTCATTTATCTGACCTCTATTGTTTTAATCCGCAATAAAATCATTAACCTTTAAATTATGCAGAGATATTTTTAAAAAGGGCGTGGTAAGCGAAATCTTGTTCGATTCTGAGGAATATCATAATTTATTCGAAAAATCTAAAATTACCGTTTGAATTGGAATAAATATTGATCTCGCAACAACCCTTTAACATTTTTCACTATATCTTATAGTTAAAAATTTTACCCCCTAATTTTTAAAATTCACCCCCTATAAACGAAAACACTTACCTGTATAACTCTCATCGGCAGTCCCGTTTCTTTCGCCAGCTGCTCTCGTATATGTCTCGTCGGCTTGGGGGTCTGCGAGAAGGCGGACTTCAGTATCTCGAGCTGTTTCGCCTTTATCGTCGTCCTTGGACCCCTCCGTTTTGACCCCCCGTTGCCGTCGTCGGGGGACTTGTTCTCCGCTTGGGAATCTCTGGTCTCTGGGTCTCCGTCCAGCGAGCCCTGGTTGTAGAAGAGAAACAACTGAATGCGACTATGTGGAAGAGACCATGTGCATATAGACAGGGATGGCCATTTCTAGATCGTTCTTTATGGTTAGTAATCGGGATATGCGGACTTGAATTTAATAAATATTGTTATTCTTAAAGATGCAGAATTATATCTATTTATCTTAATATTACGTCCTCACGCTTAAATAGTTAAACCGATTTTGATGAAATTTATACGAAGGTGAAATTTTAATTTCCAGGAAAATACAGCATAGTATGCTGCCGGAAAAATGCTATTTTGGTGTAATTTACACGCAACGAAATCGAGTATTCTGAACAGAGGCCGTAATTTACTTAAAACTTATATGATAGTCGAGACTGTCTCTATGAAAATTATATAGAAATGTAATTAAAACAGCCAAGAGCTGCTCATATTTGAGTGGGGCTAATGAGCAACTATTAACAATTAACATAGGTAGGGTTAACTGGTGGCCCTATATCTCTGTATTAATTGTTAATAGGCCCAAACCTTTAATTGCACATTAAACAAACAAGATAGCTGCTGTGAATTCAAAATAAACTTTATATGATTTAAACTCTAATACACTAATTATCATAAGATTATGATAACGTAGAATTATTGTAATAATTATTCGGTTATTATAAAATTATTGCTGTAAATGGATGCATTTGAATAATTAATGCTACTAATTTATACAAATGAAGTTTTTGTGCATTTTGGGCTGTACAGCAGCTGGTATAACATTTAACATTGAATAACGAAATATTTACATACTTTTAGAATTTTAGATTAAGGTCGACCGCTACAGCTGATCTTCATATTTAATTAATCAATTAAAAGACTTTAATTCGCATATTCTTAGGATAGCATCTTGTTGAATAAGTAGGTATATATTATGAGACAAAAACAGGGAGACCTTAAAAACTGATGATTTGTGAAGATTATGGAGAGTGGCAGTCAGTGCTTTGAAATTTTGCGAATTGTTTATTTAATCTGACATAATATTATTAATAAAATATAATATTATAAATACCATGGGGTGTAAGGCAGACCGCACATTAGAGACACGACAGTTTTTAGACAATCTTGTTTCACATAGACGAGTCAGCTTTAAGATTAAAGAGAAATAGTTGTGTCTACCATGCGGCGCATTCCAAGACGAAACTGTTTTGTCTACGACGACGCAACGCATACATCAGACTAGGTACACCGCTAGACAGTTTTGTCGTTGATGTGCGAGCTCGCATACACTTCAAAGGGAAGCCGACAGTCCTTAGTCAGACTTGTCGCCGCGCCGTGCAGTTCTTGTACGCATTAGACATCTTTGTCTATGAGACGTTTTGTTTCAAATGTGCGCGTCTAGTACTTTTTATTATGCGATAGTCTGTCTAAAAACTGTTGTGTCTTTAATATGCGGCGGCACTTATAGGCTACGAGCAAGGACATAGATGAAAGAGTCCCAGATATCTCAAACGGTACGGTTCTTTGATATATCTGTGACTTACGGACTCTGGGAACATTTTAATTTGAGGAAGTATGTAGTACCCACCTGGTCTTCGGAGTCATCGTGGGGTTTCGCGTCCCCGTTGTGCGCGAGGTCCGCATGTAGCGCGGGGTGCGGCGCGTGCGCCGGGCTGGTGGAGTTGTTCGCCGCGCGGGACTCCTCCTCCTCCTCATCATCAGACCCTGAGCCCAGGAGGGAGTCGGCTGGGGACAAAAGAAGAATTCAAACTATGTTCTAGTTCAGTGTTCCTAAAACTTTTTGTGTTCAAGGTACATTAAAAATGACCATTTTTCGAGGTACACCAGAAATCAGCGTGTACGAGGGTGATCTGCTCCCAATTCCCATTCTTTGTCCTGAGATGTTGCCTTTTTTGGTTCTCATATACTAGGAGTAGAATTTGTAGGTAAATGTCATTTTTTGAAGCACACCAACTACTGGCTTACACTTGCAGTGTGCCGCGGCACACCTTTTGTAGAACACCGCTCTAGTGTAAGGCAAGTTAAGCTGCGAGTTGGCAGGGAACAAAAGTAGACATTCAAAATATGATCTAATTTGAGGCTAGTAAAACTAAAGAAGATTAAAACGACCATCAATGAAAAGATGATTCTCCTTCTTTAATAGCAGTTTGAGTGTTAGTGAAGTACTCGTAGATTTTCTCTATAGTCGTGAATGAATAGATTGTTCAGCCAACGTACTATGCGGTATATCTTGGAATTTGGCAACAATCGCCATGGAAAAGGTAATCAGACGGACCATAAACTTTATCACTAACATGATCTAAGAATTTTATGCATCGAAGATTTTCACGCAAAAAATACCACGAAAACAAATCATTGTTTTTGCGCCATTTGAGAATAATTCCCAGAAGTTATTACGTGGATGCTCACAAATCCAGATAAGAGTTTTAAGTGTGAAAAATATTAATGTTGTCAGCACTGAGGAAATTCGTAGAATCTATTTTAGCAAGCACTACATAAGTCAAGTTTAATTTATTAAGCTTTATATACTTTATTAAATTAATCAGGTAGAGACGTATGTTATACGAAATGTTATTTTCTCACTCACTTATTTTCCTGCCCTAGTGCGTAATGTACTGTTGATCGATTCTTCCACTCACATGTCACTAGTCGTCAAAAAGTTCTGAAATTTTGATCAAACAAAACGCGTTTTGCAATGGGGATTGTCCATTTTTTTTTAATTTTGCTCATTACAAAAACATTTCGAGGAATAAGGTCAGTGATCGTTTTTCTGTATATAAACGAAAAAAATACCCATTAGTTACTTATATTTTTGAACAAATATGTTTAACCTTAGTTTGACCTTCAATGGCGTTAAATTAGCAATAAATTCGATCAACATTACGTTTCGAACTTTTGGTAAGTTTCTCGTATCAGCTTTCACATAATGATAACTTGCATTAGACGAACCAGCCATTATAAATAAGATTGAAAGGAAAAAAAACATACTACAGAGGTCAATTGGGCGCCGATGATGACGTCAGAGCGAAACTTTAAAAATTTATTGAGAAAAAACTAGCCAATGGATTTCAAAAGTATTAAATTTATATTCTTAAAATACCCTATTTTAACGAAAAAAAATATAAAAAGTACATGTGATTTTTTTGGACAATGCCCATTGCTTGACATTAATTACTGCTTTGACGTCTATTATACAGAAACTGCGTTGAAACCGTATCAACGCTGCAATATTAGATTAAAGTAGCAAAATCGCGGTACAGGATAAAGCTGAGGCTATGGAGTGTAGATAGAGGAAAACTATCTCTGTATGTAAAAAGTGTCCACTGAAATGCGTTAAATTAGGGTGGCGGGCGCTACAGTAGCAACAGGGTAAATTTTAAATCATTTAGCAACTTTTATCTCAGCTATTTTAGGTTATATTTTAACAAATATATAGGTATTAACCCAGTAATTCTATTTATATTTTGTTCTATTCAATTTGTCTGATTCTATTCTATTCAATTTATATTTTTTACATTCATTCCATACCCTTTGCTGCAGCTAGCGCCACTCTCGGAGGATTTTTCAACTGTTATTTACTGCGTACAGCTGGACACTTTTTCAAATATCCCCCATATTATACAAAACACACATTTGACAACTTGACGCAACTTGACGCTCCGTCACTGACGCGTAGGTTTGTTCTAAGCTTAACGTCACACAAGTTACATCTCCACATCAGTGTGGCATCTAAATATTACCTTTTTCTGTATCATAGATTTTTCCCTCTCTTCTTAAAAGCTTATAACGACTACCTCAACATCTCTATACCTAAACATACAAAAATACATCCCCTTCAACGGAAGTATAACAAGCTTTAAAATAATAATATCCCTCAATTGTTTTAGCACTTATCGGAACAAACACTCGGGGTAAGCGGCCGGCATGGAGTTCTCCCGAGTGTGTAAACACTACAACTGCACTAGAGCGGTTTGCACGGGAATTGTTGCCCGATATAAAAAATCTCCCGGGAAAGTTGGAAATTGTTTTTATATTGGCGGATGTGGGATGAAATAAGATTTGTAACTAATACCAGACTAGATGCCCCTTTGCCCCACTCCGTTGCCCCACAATTCGTTTATCGCGCGGGAACTCTACATTTTCCTGGGATAAAAACTATAATATGTCCTTTCCCGGGACTCAAAGTAGTTGCATACAAAATTTTATCAAAACCAGATCAGCGGTAAAGAGGTAAAAGACAGAAAGACAGCTGACAGACACACTCTGGCGAATATAATATTTTTATGGATGTAATGTAAAGCCCTCGTCATAAGATTAAAGGAGTGGTGTGAAAGTTAGAAAAAATATTTAAAATTCAGCAACTTACTTCTCAAATAAGTGTTAATATTTAGCTTGGGTTGCCAACTCTTCGTTATATTTTGTACGTCTACTACTCCTAATCTACCTTTATAGTTTATAGAAGCATCTTTAGTTGACAATTTCTTCTTGCTCATTATCAATATTTGTACGTATATTACAAACATTCATAATAAATATAAAACTGAAATTAGGCGGTTTTTATTAATTTGGTATACGTCAAACACACGACCCTAGAGCTTCCACCCCCTGACGTCCTTTGTCCCCGTCTCGCCGGTAATCGAATTTTACAACCGCCTTCTATTCGGTTTAAACGTCCCCTCTGATGTTTTAAATAGATTTCTGTGGCTTCTTTATATTTAATTGGATTGGACGTGTTTGGATGTAAACGATTTAGTAACGGAAGTTTGAATTTTTCACCTAAGTTCAATTTCGTTTTATTTTTATGTCCAAATTCGAAAGATAAAATATTTCTATGAGTATGAATGTTCTATGAATGTTGGTTGGTTCAGAATATAGTATTGAGTGAAGAAATGGCTCCTTGACTTGCTGTGGGACAGTTTTTAATCGAGGCATCGAGGTTTAGAAATTATTTTGGTGAATAATGCAGTCCTACAATGATCTCATTGCAAGACATATGTAGCCTTCTTACAAACTGTAACTTTATAGACAGTCAGTAGAATAAAGAACACTTCCAATGCATTCATAAGTCACAATATTGTTGTCGGTCTGTAGTTGTAGAGAACTCTCTATTAACTTGAGTATAATAAACAAGCGAAACAAACTGAAGGAACTGACTATTGGAATAATTTATAATCAACCTCAATTTCGAATTGCTTCCACCGTTTCGACTCCAAATACTTATTTTTATTACCATCCACCAATTCACAAATGCTAATTAGGAATTCGGCTGAACAAACAATCGATGCAGGCCGGCTCATGAATAAATAATTTTCAAAAATTCGCTATCTCGGAATCTACAAGCGATTAGCGAAGTGTAGGCCGTAAAATTACAGATTACTCCACATTACAGGCGTACTAAAGTGTTATAGCGTGTTTATGGTGCCGACCGTTAATTCGAGACCACCATCTTAAATATAAAATAAGAAACCGCGAGATAAGGATCTAAGAACATAAAAGATATGGGAACTCTTTGTGAAGCCGGTAGCCGCCGTATTTATATACGCCCATATACAGTGCAGCACGCACACGCGCGCTCAGCGGAACACACTGAAGGGTGCACGCACACGTCCGTCGCGCGCCCGCGATTGGTGGACGCGGCCGCGACGCCACGCCCTCTTTTATCGACGTGCGCCGGGAACGTGCGTGCAAATCCTTGTATGTAAACGACCTATAGTTTTGAAGTTCATTTCGAGTGCTACATTCGATGCTCCGTCTAGTATCTCTATGACATACTTCATCGGTGTGGTGTAAAATTAATCAATACGCAGGGACTCGCATCCTGGGCGGGGGCGAGGCGTGTCCGACCGGTCACGACTCACGACTCCGAAATATAATGATTCCAAGTAGCCTGTTATTAGCCTGATCCAAACAGCGATTAGCAGTAGCTATGGGTTACGGGAACTTTTGAACTATTGATGCGGAGGAATTCTTGACCTGAAACTACAAGTTTAACCATCGCTCTAGATCTAAACTTGTCTAGATTGAGCGTACCCTACTAAGAAACTTCTAATGATTATAATAATATAATAGTTCGAGTTGCTACCTAATAGGAATTGTTTTTGTGTGATACTTGGTTCTACTAATATATTATGTAATTATACTTAATGTATATTATATTCTGTGGTTATACTTAGGTAATAAAAGTAGTTTAATATTTACTTATTCAAAAGTGGGATTAAAAAATTGCTTTAGGTATTTTCTCGACAACGAAAACAAAGCGATGTATACCTAGGTATTTTATACAAGTTTTACAACTATTACGAAGTTTAGTCACTTGCCTCGTGCTTTTCATAATACGATAACTAGTGGAACATCGAGTTTAGACCATCATTATAAATAACACAGTAAATGTTAACCATTATAATATGTCTATACTCGATATGCAAGTTGATAATACATTGGATCATACAGTTACCTTGAGCTTAAAATATTTACAACATTACTAATAGGTATAACGTTTTTTTCCTACGATTTTTTCAGCATTTTCTGACTTCAAAGTATCTCTATAAAAATCATCTAGATTAGTTTAACTCTCGGTAACAAACAGACACACTTTGTTTTAACTAGGTAGGTATGCCTAATTTTATGTGACGTACGGCGTAGGTACATATTACATTAGTGATAGCAAATAAAATATATAAGCACATACTTCATTATTATCATTAGAATATTAATTGTCTGCAGTGATTTTAGTATTACTTATCTTACAATAACCACTATGCCTTTATCCTATTTAAATTTCATTTCATAAAAATATAATTACCATCATGAATTTATTTTATGTTTGTTAGTTTTGGTAATTCTCAGTGTTCTTATTAGACGAGAGTATGTTTTTAGAGGAGAGGTTGATACCTCTCCTCTAAAAAACATCTCTTAGCCCTTATATAAGGGCTAAGAGATGTTTTTATATAAGGGCTAAGAGATGTTTTTTAGAGGAGAGGTATCAACCTCTCCTCTAAAAACATACTCTCGTCTAATAAGAACACTGAGAATTACCAAAACTAACAAACATAAAATAAATTCATGATGGTAATTATATTTTTATGAAATGAAATTTAAAAAATATGATAACTCTTTATAATGCACAACAAACATTCAATAAAACTAAATGCTATGAAGAGTTCATCAAGCAAAGTAATATTGAAAATTAAGATAATGAAACAATTAAAATAAAGAACTCGAATTAAAAAATCTATTACGAGAACTACAGAGTAACAGTCAAGTTGTAAACACTGGCAGTAACAAATGCCGGGCCATCTCGTTAACACACATATCCTATAACATAAAAATGATAAATGTGTAAAGGGTCAATTTGGGAACCTAGCCATTATAACTCTCCAATGCCGTGGACCATAAACAATGAAATGATATAAATAACGGTAGGCGCATTCGAGAGAGCGATATGTTACCGTCCGCGCCGGCCATTACACCACGGACACTTCCAACACAATGGACCACAGCCCAGCCGCTAGACAAATCAGTAGCCAATCTATCAGATGCCTGTGAAAAATCACCGTTAAATTATTTTTTTATGCGCCGAGACGAATACCGTGACCCCTTAACGAGATCGATCGGTCAGCGCTACTAAATTCTATTTACTCTACTTTTCCTCGCAATTTACGACTCGGCCTTGGAGGCGAGCGTCTGGAGCCGCCATTGCAGGATGCCGTACGTGCTGAGTAAATAACGGAGGAGATATTATAGTGTAGTATAGATATGGAAACTCCGTGACCGCAAGTCGTGACGAGCCGAGATTGCAGGCGGCGCGGGCGCAGACCTGCGTGTGCAGGGGCTTTATTTATTGTAGTACTACATCCCAAATTATATTATTTGTTTCCATCAGCAGAACAAACTGTACATTCGGAAACATTAACGATTATCACTTAAAATATCGTTGCGAATTCATTAAAATCGAATTTGTACGAAAATCAGAAGTAAATTACAAGAAAAACGACGACAAGTATGAATGGGTATAAGGAATTTCAAAATAAAACGATGGAAGCGAGTTATCGGGTAATAATATGCTCGACGCTAATGACGCGAATGTATGGAATCGTACAATGGCGCAATGAGATGAAACGAACGAAGCACGCGCAGATACAAGGCATAACAAATTTACAACGTTGATCCTATTCACTAGACAGGAGGTGGTTCAGACGTAAAATAACTCCAATATGTGGTAAATAAGAGCGGCAATAAAACATAAGAGGAAGAAAACAAGAAGAAAACGCGAGATAATTACACCGAAACACAACATTAAGTAGCATTCGCCGCACAGTAGGATCACAAAACACGAGGCCTGAATACGGTATAATTAAAAGGGTTGAGCCAAACACAATCAATCTCATCTCCATCTCCCCACTTAAAGTCAAAATAATAGATGGCCAACTCTAATGTCACTTTTTTCAGACAGACGAGCGGCGTACACGATGAAATTGACAGGTCATCAGCGATGGCGCAGCCGCACAATGACGGAGCTCTTTCTTTTTCCCGTTACACCCGCGACCGCTGACTCAAGTGAATAGAGCCTCCACGCGAATGTAATCCTTAATCGGTAGTCGCGAGAGCCTCTTCACCCGTGAAATGGGCACGCGCATAAGACCTTTGTGCTCGAGAGCGAGCGCCTCCTGTTCAGATCTTTTTTCCAAAGATTATCTCCGCCGGTCGAGGCGTGAAGGCCGAGTGCCACACAACATGGCGTCGACAGGTTTCTTCCCGCTTTTTTAATCGCTTTGTTTCTTTTCATTATTGTCTATAGATGTTTTGTTCCCGCCGTTCGATTGTCGAGTCACTTTTCTTTTTTTCATTATTAATTTTTTCGAGCTGTGTTCCTGTTTATTTATTGATGCGTTCACCAAAAGCCGATACATAAATGGACTAGGAGGAAAGTTATTATGGTAGTTGATTCTACCAGATTAGTTGCAAATAGTGCAAAGCAGAAGAACAAAAAACAAACTTGGAGAATTTTAAAATTCTCAGAAACTTGTTATGATTTATAGGCAGTAAAATCTTGGCGAACCATAAATTTGGGAAGTCAAAATCGGTAGCCACCTTGTAGAGTTTCAAGTTCCAGCATGGCCACCTTAAATTTCATATTCATAAAAAATATGATCAGAATTATCACACCTTTTAAGCAATGTAGATCAAGATTTTAGTCTACTCTATTTTGGTTCTTCCTAGATTTCAAACGATACTATGGAACTTCCTAACATAAACAACCCGATGTTGCAATTCAGTATAGAATCGGTCACCTACATGCAAGAGTTTTTTACATTCTATCAAAGCCAATTAAGCTGCAAGACGCGTTTAAGTGAAAACGAATTCTGTGACAAAACGATACGGTCGTGATTTGAATGGCGACGTACTTTGTGAGGAAGCGGAATGAAATGAGGCGTTGCGGGCTCGATTCCCGATCCAGGCTATTAAAGTGTTAAGGTTAGCTTGAATAATGCCACGGTCGATCTGTTAGCATATGTTTTGTGTATGAATGGACCGTTTTGACTGAACAAGCGTTGAATTGAGTGTCGGATGTCATAATGGTATTTTCTGAGAATTTTATTGTTCAATGAAGGACGTTGACCCAATAAACCTATTTGAAAGTAGCTTTGTAGGCTTTAGACTGCGATTTCTGTGGAAATATAATGTCGGGAGTTAAAAGACAGTCTTTGGTCGAAGTGAGATTATCTTTCTGCGAAATTGATTATCATTTCTTCTTACTGTTTCTTTTTTGGAATCAATAGGAGCTATTTTGTGTCTAAAATACTATCAACAAGTTAGGCATTATGATAGTCAGGCTCTAAAAACCCATTTGACAGAAGCAGCATATTGTAATAATTATGCCCGGTTCGAAGGTTTTTCGCGTTTATCGTTTCATTAGCGTTGTTTATTGGTCACCTGTTTCATGTTTGATTTTTATGTCTATAAGGTATGCATAGCTAAATCCCGTGCTTTTTTATTTTTTATTTAATTAGTAACGGTAACTTCTATTAAGTCTCTATTTTCACTACCAAAAGGAAGAACATTTTTTTCATTATATGAGTCCTTTATAATGACTTCTCCAAAACACATACAGCCATAAATTTGATCTCGAGGAGAATTTCTATTTCCATTAGAAAAAATTCAATTCCATTTGCGAGTTTCAATTATATTTTTTATAAAAACTCATCTCTATCAGGAGGTGCCGGGTCCTGCGCCCCGGCAGCCCCGGGCGCCGAGGGACCTGTAGGGGGAGATAAGGAAATAATATTTTCTTTTCCCCAGTCCCCATTCTTAGATTTATTTTTCCATCATCATCAACGCGTTGTGTTCATTCAGTTATGCGTTTGGGTAAATCCTTGCTGTGGTCTATTCCTTGTTGTATTTTCAATATAATTTAATTTTACTTTAATATCTAAAATTTAAAATACTATAGTTGCATTGTAAAAAAAATTTTACCATCTTTAACAATGGGCGTGCAGCTCTATGCTTTGTCTCAATGTGAGTGCTCCTTGTCTGGAAATTTAAGGAAATAAGAAACATTCAGTTTTATTTTCTTTTCTTTTTTATCGTAGAATTATTTTACAAGCAAAAAGCTTTAGTAAAAAAGTTTGAGGTGAGCGACCTTTCAGATTTCCATACAGGTATCGTATGATACAGAAGTCAGAACCGCAACAGTGGCACTACAATTTCACGCCACTTACCTACGCACAATACGTCCGGAGATGAAATAAAATTATTAAAAACACAAGGGCGGATTAGCGATAAGATTCCGTAGCTTACCTGAGTGTTTCGTCAAAATGTATTCGCCAATTTCGATAGCTAAGTTAGATGTCAAAAATATATGGGATTTGAGATTTGACATGACGCATCGCTAAGTATCATGGCGCTTGAGATGCGTTAAGGAAAAATCCCATACATTTTTGACATCTAACTTCGCTATCGAAACTAGCGAATGCATTTTGACCAAGCGCTCT
Organism: Polyommatus icarus; assembly: GCA_937595015.1. NCBI lineage: Eukaryota > Metazoa > Arthropoda > Insecta > Lepidoptera > Lycaenidae > Polyommatus > Polyommatus icarus. The sequence goes on along the minus strand of OW569327.1, from coordinate 17,879,033 downwards.
CTACTTCACGAGGTTCCTTGACTGCCTTCGAACGCAATCAAAAACATTAGTAGACCCTCAATTTAACAACTAATAATTACTAACCCTCCAAAGATCGAACCGACCAAATTACGCTAAACGCACGACTTAACCCTCAAAACGTCGCAAACAATTACGTGCTAATAAATAATAATTTAAATAATAAGGGGCACAAAAAACCTTGTATGAAACCAGTGTAACGTGAGCTCTGTGTCGATCGCGCGATGCGGGAAACGCGAAGGGACGTGGGGGTTCTACGTGGCTGGTGTCCGACATCAACGCAGGGCACGTCCCGATGGCGACCGGTACGACGGCGCGGCACTAGCTATTATGACGATTATTGTCGATAACTTATATCGACACCGGCTATTTGGTTAGCCCGTCGATTATCGATAATTTACCTTGAGGGTACGCTTCTGACGTTGTAAATCGTCCACCGATTACTTTTTTTGCCGGCGTTCTGTTTGCGTCTAGTGTCTACGCAGTCCGTACAACGTATAATGAACGACAATCGGCATTATTATCGGAGACATATTATTTACGTTAATCAAAAATCCCTTCGCTGGAAACACTAAAGTATACTTACGTAGTTATCTACTCATTTACACGATTATATTCCAAGGCTATGCTGGATTAAGTTGGACACTGCCATTTTGTTTAATGTCTCAAAATTATGCTTTGCGAAATACAACTATAAAAATTATAATAATCGTCTGCGACAGAATTATTAGAAAATACCTTTCTGTTTTTATAGCGTAACATTTCATATCCTTTCATATTTCCACGTAACTTTTTTAATATGAATCGTAAAGTGGATAGTACTAGCCAGCGGTCTCGTGAGCCCGCACTAAACGTTTATGCCCGCTGTACACTCTCGCCGAGAGCTCTCGGGCGAGTCTCGTGCTTGCCTTGCCCGAGTGCGATCATGTACATTCTCGCTTAGTTTAATCGCAGTTAAGAACTCAGACAAGATGGATGAAAACAACCATTCACCATTCACCATGCATCGAAAGATAATATCATTGTAATCCAAAGATCATATTTAATTTTATTTCTCACAGATAATGACTGATAATGTCGTTTATTATTGTTATTTTTCTGTTCTACACTGTCCAACGGCGAAACTAGTACTGAAAGACGCGAGAGTGTACAGTAGTGCGCTCGTTTTCCTCGCGAGACCCTTTGTCTCGGGTGCAATATACCGACAACGGACCGAGAGGGTCCGAGTCCCGAGACAGGCGAGACGAGGCGAGCGCACCCATTTACACTCTCGCACTCGGGCCGCCTCACTGTGTCACGGCGAGAGTGTACAGCCGGCTTTGGGTACGGGTTAACTTTATCCCGGTTTAATAGAGTGTTCTGAAGCATTACAATTTTATATGGCTCGGATTATTGCCAGTTAAGCCGTCCGCGTTGGAGCATCATTAAAACCAGTCTTCAAAAAATATGATTCGACACACTCCGATGTTCTGTGTAAAACGAGGTGATAAATACAAAATAATATTTTACTTATAAGATGCCAAAACGGTACCTAAAATCCAAACGGTGCATGAGGCACAAAACTTAATAATATGTATTCAGAAACTATTTTTATTCTATGCTTGCTATTTTGATTATACCTACTATTATATTACGTTTTACATGGCAAAACAATACACGTCACAAGCTATAAAAGTAAAGCTTTCGTGGCATAAAAGCTCCGTGGTAAAAGGTAATGTTTGGTAGTTTTAAGCTACAATACTAAACTAAGCTCTCATTATGAAGATTATTCATAGGACATACAATTAAGACATATAAAAGGACGAGGCGAAAAAATCTCTATGAAATTTGAAAAAGATAGGGCCACAGATTTCTATCTAATTAGATCGCGCATGTGTATGCGCAGTATAAACTATATTCTTTCGAAAGTCTGTTCTTTAGTCTGCGCTCCACCGTTATCGGAATCGGACGTCAATCGGAATTCTAAAAATGCCTAATTGTGCCGTACAGGGCTGTGGAAATTCGAATAGAAAGTTTGGTATAAATAGTGAACACGTTTCTTATCATCGGTAAGTAATTTTATTATTTAATCATGTGTCCTTTATTTTAAAATCAATTATTTAATGTAAATCGTGTGTGGCTGTAGTTTTTACCATGAATCTACGTAACTGCGTGTGTACCGCATGATTCATAATACATTGCCGCTTTAGTTAGAAAATTATGGAGCCCGTTCTGTTTGTCCACTATTGAGCGCGCAATGGAAATAAAACAATCGATACTTTCACTCATCGTTTAGTTTCGAGGTACAGTCCACATTCTCATTTTTCTGTCAAAGGAAGCAAATAGTGTTGTACATATTCTCGATTCTAATTAATCGATTTTCGAAACAAACATGAAACAGAGGAATGATAATGTTCGCTTTGGGATATTTTGTGACTCGGTAATTATATTTCTATACATTTTCTATCCATATAATAAAACTGTAGAAATAAAAATTCTTTACTTTAAAGGTATTAAAAAAATAATAAGCGGGGGGTGTCTCTACATCGCTATAGAAGCCAAAACTGTAGTTAGTTTTTTGTCTACTGTCTGTCTGTCTGTCTGTCTGTATGTTTGTTCCGCTATCACACGAAAACTACTGATCCGATTTGAATGCGGTTTTCGCAGATATATTTGTCTTCTTCCAACTTAACATCTGGTGTATAAAAATTTTCCCCCCACCCTACTAACGGGACCAAAGAGGGGGTAAGATTTTTTATCAACTGATGAAGTACAAATACTTTAAATGGCAAAACAACGTTTGCCGGGACAGCTAGTTATGTAATAAGTATTTATGTTTCTGTTTAGTGATTTAATTTAGAATAATATAATATATTACTAGCTGTCCTGGCAAGCACGTATCTTAAGATTTATCATTCCTCTGTCTATGAACTCAAATAATAATCGATTAAAAAATCGATATACCTATAATTAAAATGGCAAAAGGCGGGCGCGGCGCGGCGATTCCTTTGAATCGATTCCGCGCGTACGGGTATTGCCATCACTAAAGCGCTCTTGTGACGTCACAGTAGGTATGAAAAAAGTGACACGCTCGTGTTCATACAAATGGAGCAACATAGCGCTTCTATCTAGATCAGAGGTTCCCAAACTTTATTTTCTCATAGACCACTTTAAACATTCCCCAAAATTCTAGGCCGGTCTAAAAAGCGTATTCCTCCAACAGTTGGACATTTTCTTTTTAACCGACTTAAAGGAGGTTATCAATTCGACGCGTATGTATATAATATATCCAGAACTGCCCAATTTTCGTGTATGTTAGCCTAGATATATACGCACGCACAATAGACATAACTACCAGTACTTCGACTTCAATGAGACGAATAGGTTTCAATATCTGTCAAATTCGTCGGGTTTCAGTCGGATTATGAACGGAATGTGCCTCGCGCTGGCTGTTATAATTTATTTTTAAATATTTTAAAATATAGATTTCAAAATTGGATTCTGACAATTTTAATAGCATGTGTCAAAACATAAACAACATCAATACTTGATCAATACGACCAAGAAGAACACGTCGAGCGATCCACGTATCTTTCCCGTCGAGTTTTTAATTAGTTAAATTTAAAATATAATGCCGGGAAAATACTGCAGCGTCTACGGGTGCCTTAATTCAACCTTGTTGAAACCGACATTGGTATTGTTTACTCTTCCTACTTATGCTGAAAGGTGAATATGTTTGTTTATTGTATTAGTTCGAATATAAATTTAAGGCTTTGTTTTTCCATCTCATTAGATAAAGTTAGTGGACCGTAAAGTGTACCACAAAAGTGCTAAGGTTATGGGATTCACTAGGGCTCGATTCGCTCGCCCTGACTAAACGCCTGTAACTCCATTGCGCCAAAATTCGTTTATCGCGAAGGAACCGTACATTGTTCCTTAAAGTACCTATCTGCATTATACCAAATTACAGCAAAATTGGTTCAGCGGTTTGGGCGTGAAGAGGTAAGAGACAGACAGCATACTTTCGCATTCATAATGTTAGTATGGATGTTTCTTTTACAGACGTTCCGAGTGGCTTCATTTAATATGTCGGGAAGATTTACTATGTAAGCCACATATTTTTTTGTCTTCATGACACAAGGTGGGCCGCGAACTTTAAACTTTCTTGTAGATGAGTCACGGTCCCGACAAGTTTGGGAAACACTGAGTGAGTGTGTAAATGTAATTAATTTAAAATTAACGTGTTTTATTTATACATCCCGAGAAATACAGAAAACCTTATAATGTATGCCTGCAATATTATTTCATAGTTTTAAATTCGTAGGTAACAACCCTAGCGACGATTTTCGTCATAATACGTCAAATTTAAAAATTTCAACATCAGTTCTTAGTCGGCATACTCTATAATTCTGTCTACTCTGATATCAGCGTCTGAATTAATGTGCCAAATTTCAAAAATGTACTGTATGTATGTATGTTTTTATGCTTGTGTTCGCATATCTCTGAAAGTACTATTCCGATTTCAGTAATTCTTTTTTTGTTGTACTAGGTATTGTTCAACTTAGGGAATAGTGTAAGTTTCATCAAAATCGGCTCAGTAGTTTTAGAGATAGGGAGTTTTAATTCTCAATTACGTACAATTTTGAAGTCGGTTTTCTCTTTTTAAAATACAATTATTGTATTCCAAGTTTGACTTACAAGTCACAGTATAAGGAACCAATCAAGAACCAATAACCTTCACTTCGAAGTGGTAAAAATCGGCCAAGTGCGAGTCGGACTCGCGCATGAGGGTTCCGTACCATTATAGAGCAAAATTAGGCCAAAAATTGTGTTTTTTGTATGGGAGCCCCCCTTAATGTTTTATTTTATTTTAATATTATTATTAAATATTAAAATATACATATAACTAAGGATTTTGTGAAAAAGTCAAGTACCTACCTGTTGCCATTATTGATATAGAGCAAAAAGGGAAAAAAAATCACGTTTGTTGTATGGGAGCCCCCCTTAAATATTAATTTTATTTTGTTTTTAGTATTTGTTGTTATAGCGGCAACAGATATACATATTCTGTGAAAATTTCAACTCTCTAGCTATTACCGTTCTCGAATTACAGCCTGGTGACAGACAGACGGACAGACGGACAGACAACGAAGTCTTAGTAATAGGGTCCCGTTTTTACCCTTTGGGTACGGAACCCAAATGTTACCTCTTCACGCCCAAACCGCTAAACCGATTTTGCTGAAACTTGGTATGGGGATACTTTCGAGTCCCGGGAACCCTAAAAAGTAAACGCAAAAATTATTTTCTTGTTTTGTAGCTATTTAACACAAAAATTACCACACTTTTGTTTATTTCTAAATCTCCTCGCTCTGTAATATTTAATCTGCTATTACTATAATACTGTCTGCCTATATTCATAGGAGAAGTCAAACCGGGTCATCTATTTTTTATAGACCCCCGTTAATGACTCGTGGACCCCCAATTTTTCTCCACGCAAGCGTAGACCCCTATCGGGCTCCCGTGGACCCCATGGGGTCCACCTCGACCACTTTGGGAATCAATGATCTAGATCTTATTTCTGTGGATAGGGCGATCCACAGAAATAACATTTAGATAGAAATCTGTGGGGCGATCCAACTTTACCTGTGCACTGATCGCTGACTAGGTACTTTAGGGGGCTATATTTTTGATATTACGAGTATCAACAAGATAATTAAAGAGTATATTTAAAATCTTGCATATTCTCTATTGTTTATGTTACAGTATTTATTTCCATTCGAAAACGGTTTCTAGAAATTTCAAAAATGATCTCCGTCAGGGGGTTAAATATAAAGGGAGACGTACGGTATAGCTGGGACGCCTCCCCCGGGGGTGGCAACTACAGCTGAAATGGGATTCTATCAGTCTCCTCCATTCCACGTTCTTCGTGTACGTGATAATACATAGCTACAGCCATCGCCCTATGCCCCTCGACATAAGACCGAAATTCCACCGCCGCCGAATCTCTGCGGTCCAATGGTTTTGTTTACGTCTGTAATATCGTGTTTTTATTTTTTCTGGTGACATTCGTGTTAGTCGAAGATCGTGAATACTTTTACTCGAGTCATTTGCTCGGAACTTCTGAGTTTTTTTTTAAGTACGAGGCAATCACGGTCTAAGGACAGACATGAAGTTTTTTAATCGAAACTTACTCGCATACAAGCATCATACAAGCGTTTAATATTTTTGTGGCTTTTGGACTCTACAACAGCATGGCAGACGACAGCTACTTGAATCACGCGGTAGAAAAAAACATTAAAATTAATAAACATGACAACCAAAACCATGCAATTTGGCATGTTGAGTGCTCCTAGGATATAAAAACTCTTTTAAATAAGCTCATTTTGTATAACTTTGAATTGCGGTTTAAACTTTGAACAATACAAAAATGTATAAAAATGTATTGTTCAAAGTTAAAACCGCAATTCAAAGTTACCCAAAATGACTGTATCTATAACACAAATTTAAATTTATTAGAAATATTGTAAACGAAGTGACTATTAGTCCGGGTACCGTACGAATAATTTTTATTTATTCGTCCGGGTATATTATTTTTATGTTTCATAAAAAGTAGAAGATAGTTTGACAATATGAATTTTTTAGTTTGACAATAGCCGGACAATTAGCTGGTACTTCTCGGCTGCATCTATTTATCCGGGTACTGTATGAATAATTCTTATTTATTCGTACGGGTAATGGGTATATTGGTTTTTTATAAAAAAATGGCCAAGTGCGAGTCGGACTCGCGCACTAAGGGTTCCGTACCGTCATAGAGCGAAAGTAGGCAAAAAATTGTGTTGTTTGTATGGGCGCCCCACTCAAATTTTAATTTTATTTCAATTTTATTATTAATTATTAAAGTATACATAAAATTGAGAATTGAGAAAAAAGGATTGGGACTTCGGTAAACTCACTCACTCGGTGAAACACAGCGCAAGCGCTGTTTCACGCCGGATTTCTGTGAGAACGTGGTATTTCTCCGGTTTCACTCGTGCCGAAGCATGGCTCTCCCACGTAACATAGGCTAGCATAAATAACTTCGGATTATAATTTTAAAACATCATGCCAAATGTGTCAAATAAAATGTAGTTTTAATGAACGAAGGAGTTTTGATATGTAATATAGCGGCAAATCACGCCTGACGCCCGTGATGCTAAGTACTCACATACGGTTTCACTCGAATCTCGATCGTGCAATCAAGTAGAGTCGAACCCACGGCTTCGGCTTTCGTCCACACGTGAGCCACACATTCAGCATTAATGTATCGAGTGATGGGCGCCGTTCAGTTGTCACCGAACCGTTCGAGCCAAAATATGACTATCCAACTATGGAGGGTGGCTACATTTAGCAAGTCTCGCAATTCGTACACACGCTTGAGTAAAGCTCGATCACGGCTTATTTTAATTTCGAAAAATCCCATTTTATTCATTCGTCGTACGGATAACAACTCCCCTCTTTCAAGTCTCTACTATCAGTGGTTGAGGCTGTACCTATGGTGATGCCATTTGCATGTCTTTCAGGACAAAGGATTTTATATTATAATGATGATGATATAGATAACTGAGCTAAATGGAAAATACCATTATATTATATGCAATAAAATAAAAAAGATTTAGATATAAGAAAAAAAGTTTGTAGTAATAAATCATATTTTTCTTTTTAATTTTGAATTTTTCACAATAGACACTTAGACCATTAGATAGAGATAGTACCCGGATAAATAATTTAAAGTTAGTCGTACGGTACCCGGATGAATAATTAAAAATTATTCGTACGGTACCCGGATAAATAGATGCAGCCTATTGTAAAACGATAATGCCTTGATAATGTAACATGAAAGAATTAACTTCCCCATTGCACACAATACGATATAACCCTTAAACGTTCTTGTTCAAATACTCGTACGTCTGACGACTACATTAATCGTTATGCTAAATTATTCCTAATACACGTCTGCTACACACATATTATGCAAATTATAGAAAGACATAATATTTTATGTTATACCATTTAAAAGATTGTTTCACGCGTATTTTATATTTTAATTATGAGTAGATAATGTTAATGATATAAATTACCTGTCGCGCTTGTTCTGTTACATGGCGACTTTTAATTGGGCTAACCACATTATTATACGGTTTCTAATTTGTCTGTTTATTTCGTAATTATAATTTCAAAGAAACTAGATGACGTCCTTTGCGCCAAAATTCGTCGAAAATTTCAATTTTTTTTCGAGATAAAAAGTATCCTTTGTGATATTATGTCCTTTCTCTCCATACTTTGTTTCATCAAAATTGGTTAAGCGGTTTAAGGCCGTCCCCCGAGCAAACGACCTTGGCCATACATTTGCCGCGTTGCCGAGATCGCGCCAAAACCCTATTATTTTTACTTATCTTAGTTCAAAATTGGCCTGAAAAAAATTTAAAACGGCGAATATGTAGTTTATGATATTGTCGATCTATTGGCGTGAGTTTCAAATAAAAGTAATTTGTAAATCCTAAGGAGATGCTGAATGTATGCTTGAATTTTAACAAATTGGTATTACTTTGGAAGCTGATATCATGAGTATAAGAAACAAATATAGAAAATTTAAAACGACAAAAGGAATGTTGATATACTGAAGATTATTGTTGTATTTTTATCATAACTTTGTAGCTTTCAGATTATGAGTTTATAAGGTTTTAAATACGGTCAATTACGGAATCTCCGGAGGGAACGCCCTTAAGCGTGAAGAGGTAAGAGACAGACAGACATACAGACACTCTTTCGCATTTATAATACTAACTAATTATTATGAATAGTATGGATATATGGACTAGTATGGATTAAAATTTCTCTAACTCTAAATATACCTACTTACATATTATTTCATTCTAATTTAGAAAAAAGTTGTAGAGACGGTCTCTGTAAACTAGCAAGAGTTTTTTTACAACTTGATGAGTTTGTTCTGTCGCCAAAGTTCAAATTGCAATTAAGTCTACGAAATTACCTTTTACTTAGATTTTATTTTCTTTTTTTCATTCTAGCATTTTGTAACGTTTTCATTTTTTTTCTTTTTTTTTTCGTTTTATAGTTTGTATGACTAAGTCTGGTTATACCGATGCCACTAATAATACTACCTATAAAGACAATGGAGTAAATTACCCCAATGTTTGCGTTACCCTCACCCCATTGTTTTCGTAGAGAGGAGTTGACAGCCCACTTGATGGGGTTAACCCTCACGTGACGGCTCTGTCCGATTAATGTGAATAAGGTACACGCCGATAATTTCTCATCAAATATTACCAACATGATGGTGGTGGTGAACGGTGATGGTAAAGCGTGTAGGGCTAATTTTACGAATAACTACTTTTGAAAAATTCCTTGTGTCTTTCAGTATATTTTCAAAAAAGTACCTAAATTATAAAGGTTATAATATAGTAGTAAGGAACATAACCCTCGTTTTGACGCCGTCGGAGTACCTACTTATAGTATTTTTTCGAATTTTCGAGCAATTTTTTTAATTAATTTTTTTTTTGTAAAATTGATTTTTTAAGCAATTATTCGAGCAATTCGAATAATTGCTTAAAAAATGTCTCATTAAAATTAAATTAAATTAAAAAGTATTGATATAATATTTTCAAATAACATAACCCTATTTCTGTTGCAGTCAGATAACACTGTTATGGACTAAGCATTTAAGGTTGATAGTTTTTATATCTTTGTAGGTATAAAAGCCTCGTGTACATCACTACTTTATCTACGGAAAACATTTGTTTACTTACCGGAACTAGGGAGGGTATGTAGTTTATACAGTATCTATAACATTGCGAAATAGATAACCAATATTTGTTGGGATTAATGCCCCATTAATATCATAACCGCTCGCGGCCCCTGGGGTCGGCCCCGCTATACAAACAGCCTCGAGCTGGAGGGGCCGCCGATAGCGGATATGTTTTCGTTTGAAATGGCTCCGCTTCAACACTTCCACTTCATGTTAGCCTGGTAATTTTTGGTAAGGAAAAAATTAAAAAGATTGGAAAGTTAAAATTAAATAATTATTAATTAATGGTGCCCTAGTTTTCGTATTATATTCAAAGGAATTAGTAAGGAAAATTATATATTTATTATTTACATATAATTAAACATATTTATCAGGGTGAGCGAAGCAATCCCTAGTATATCCCACCCCACAACCTGAGCACTCTTGTGGTACACTTTACGGAAAAACTATCACGCCTATTGATTTGTGCTTTTTATTTATGAATTATCATGATTTGATGTATTATCATCGGTCAGTCAAGCTTCGGTTACTATTAAAATATAAAAAAAACTGTCTTTAAGATTATTACCACCCAGAAAAACGACTTGAGACCTCACAAAGCTCGGCTTTTAGCTAGTTAATATTACTACTTACTTATCAGTTAATTTTTTTTTTAGAATAGGTACTTACCTAGTCCTTATTCGATAAGGTAATCTCTAACTCTTCTCAAATCTAAATTCCAACTTTTTAAGGAATAATAGCGATTTTCCTACATACACATTACACATGTATTGTAACTTTCTTACAAATCATTGATAGCAATTTTCTTACAACCACAGTAAATTTCAAGGTTTTGATCCAATATCTCATTTCGCAGGGGATGGATCTACTATATCATATCATTCTTATCATAATTAATCCACACGTACGCCCCGTTGCAACAGTAATACTGTTATGGTAGTATCAGTAACCGCTAGTCAGCGAGGGGCTCGGTAATCTCAGACTTAGCCCGGCCAGTGGAAGTGATTGTGACATTATCTGCCCCATGCACGCTGTAGGGTTAGCGAAGTTTATTTTTGAAAATAGAACGAGATATTTTTTTTTAAGTAAGAAGATGTTAGTACCTGAGTAGTAAGTATCTACGTCGAACAATTATAGAACCTTTTCAGTTTTTTAAAAGTCGGTTTAAAATAGGTGATAGCACATTTAATATTCAGCATTTTAAAATAATTAAATTTTATATTACGTATCTTTTTGTGGAGAAAGTTAAATCTTGCAGACCAGACGTAACGTGAAAATTGTCAAATCACTAAAGTTTCTATTTTAAAAATTAAAAGTTACAATATTAGAAGTTTCAATTTTACTTTCTACTCATATTCGAACCTCCATAATATTTTTCTGATAAGGGAAAGTACTATACTCCACTCAGGCTAGCTTGTCGCTAGCGGTCATTGACTCCCTGTCAAAAACTTGTCATTTTTCATATAAACCGCAATTGACAATGAAGTGTCAGATATTGTCAATCGTGGTTTTATATGGAAAATGACAAGTTTTTGACAGGATGTCAATGACCGCTAGCGACAAGCTAGCCCGAGTGGAGTATAGTTACATCAGTGAAATTGATTCACGGGCAGATGGTGGATCTACATAATTTGGCCGGGTTATGTCAAGCACCACCGATCTGATCCCGATCAAGGAAAGTAGTTCCACTACGTAAGTCAGAAAACTGACTTACATAAGTCAGTTTTCTGATAGTTCCTTTTTAATTTGCAATCGAACGCATTTTTATAATTTTCGCGCGTGGACTATGGTCGCTACTCCTTTGTCTTTGTTAACTTTTTTTATCCAATACCACTCGAGTTTGCCACGTCTGTCACGTCACATGCCTCTAGTCGCGGGCCGCGGTATTATTTCAGGAACACATCACAAACACAATTACACAGCACAAACACGCCGCGGGCGCGCACATGTTGCACACACGAATATTTGCACGCTCACATTTTAATTTGCAATTTATTTGATAGGGTAAGCTAGAGATCATTTTTGTTACCTCTTGACGTTGTTTTTTTTAAGAAATTGTTTTTTATAAATTAAGGGCCTTCTACTTCCTAAATTAGCAGGTCGATTTCTGTCAGTGCGAATATCGACGTAAATGACATTAAAATAACATTTATAACAGCGCGCCTTGTACGGTGGCGGTTACGACGCTCGCCGCGTCCATGATAGGGCGAAATAGGAGAAAAAACCTTTTTAAGGCTTAAAATAATACATAATATTTAAAAAAAAGTAAAAAAAAACAAATTATTAACTTATGTATTGCAAAGCAGTAGATATTTTTTATATATTCTTTTGATAAATAGTGAAGGAGTGAAGTGGTTTCATTCAACGATTTGGAGGCGATTTGGTTTTTATTCCTTTATTATGTGATACCGATAGAAAAAATATGGCAAAACCAAATTACGTATCATATCATGTAGATTACTAATTATTTTTTTCAGATAAAATTTCTCTGTTAATGCCGATGAAAAGTTGTTTCATCTGCACGCTTTTTTCGAAAGAGCAGCCTTAATACGTAGTAATTATGATGCCCACAGTTTGGTTGGCGCATATAATATATCGCGTGGGAAACATATATTTTAGTGAAATAGGAAGGATTCTTAGTAAATACTCTTTCTTATTCAAAGTAATCTTTCGATGAGGTGTTACATGTAGGTAGAAACTGAAGCAGTTACATCCATACTTCCATACTAATACTATAAATGCGAAAGTGTGTCTGTCTGTCTGTCTGTATGTTACCTCTTCACGCCCCAACCGCTGAACCGATTTTGCTGAAATTTGGCATGGAGATACATTGAGTTCCGGGAAAGGACATAGGATACTTTTCATCCCGGAAAATGTACGGTTCCCGTGCGATAAACTAATTTTGGCGCAACGAAGTTGCGGGCGTCATCTAGTTAACAACAAAATTAGAGACTAAAAATATAATGCGTATTGGCCATTGGGTAATGTTTGTTAAGAAGATACTTTAAAGTTTGAATACCGGGAAAGGACAAGGGAAACTTTCTATCGCGAAAAAATGTAATGAGTTGCGGGCATCGACTAGTACATTGTTAAATATTTTAAATAGTATTAACAAACATATTATGAATCATAAGTTAAAGATATAGGTACCTACTTACAGTCGATAAAATTGAATAATAAAGGCCTTTATTTCAAGGCCTCGCTAATCTAAAGCTGAATTTAATTCAAAAGTAATATTATAATTCACAAAATAATCGTTTTATATTTAATAAAATAACTTTTGTTATCATTTCTTGTACATAAAGATTATTTTTATTATAAATGTGAGCTCGTGAACGAGATATAGAATAAGGAAAAACTTGTTGAGTCTAGAGTACATTACTAAACAACTAAGGCCAAGGAAGGATCAATTCAGACCACAACGCGACACGTCAATGCATATTTTCTAAATTTGTATTGGAATTGAGAAATTTGCATGATGTCTCATGCAATTGAAGTCAGTCAATTTAGTACAAATTTAGAAATGCATACATACGCGTCGCGTAGATGCATTTCTAAGTTGACCCTAAATAGTACCTATAACAAGCGAAGAACATTATACACTTATGAAATAACTGGCCGTAGTTGGAGGAGGCTTATCTCCATTTTAAACATGTAAAAGTTAAAAAGATTATGTAACATGACGTCATATTGTAGATAATTGTTTTTCCCTGTATCAAACAACATTAACGCTTAAAAATTTATTTTGAAATACATATTTCTTAGAATTTTTCGGTTTTGATGAAAAAAAATGTATTTTACCTTCAAATAGTTCATGTCAAAAATATTCCGTAACCATACCATCAAAGATTTGAGCGAATATAATTTAATGCTTTGTGTAACATAAATTTTAATAATATTCAAAGGTAACTGTTAAAATATGCGCGCAATCGCGTCACAATAAGTATGAGGAATATAAATAACAGAATAACACAAGTACAAACACATCTACTTTTTTAAATTCTCATCAAACCGGACTTTGGCGGTAATAAATCATATTTTAATACTAAATAAAGAAACGCGGATATGACTGGATCTCCGATCTAGATTTATTTAAATTAGCGCAGACTTCCTAATAATACCGGAACAATGGCGACTAGAACTGCAGTAAAAATAGTAGACTATAATTATTATAAATTGCATTTGTTCCAAAAAAATAAAAATAAAATGTTAATTTAGATGGTGTACAGTTATAATCATGTCTACATTTTTTGTCTCGAAAAATATTTAACTACTTTTATTAGATTCAAAACTAGGAGCTTGATCTTATCTAAATGTATAAGTTCGTGACTTTTTATCGCCGTTTGTCGAAGTGTTTGTAGCGTTGTAGAGCGACAAATAAAAAAATAAAAAGATTGTCTGTGGCACTACCGCGTGGAGACGTGGCTAATGTGTAATGCGGTTGGTTTTTGTCCGACGTCTTGGAGTTTTCGTTTTTTCTTTTCTTTTTTTCCACTTCGATTCGGTTACGGTTCGTATTGATCGAAAAATCCGATTTAAAAGTGGGTGCTACGTAAGTTTATTGTTGGCACGATACGTTCTCAAACAATAAAAAATGCATTTTGAACTGAGAACGCGATTCTCACATGTCACGTTCTGAAATTGAAAAGCGCGCCATTAAAAAAGTAATCGTTCAGAAATAATTGAATTCGATTATGTGAAGGGTACATAACTACGTTATAGCGAGCCATTACATGGACTCAAAACCCTAAATGACTTTTGAAAACGAGACCTACCTTTGGATCCTATTTTTCCACAGGTTATATTGTAGTGTTACTACATTATAACTTGCGGGTATACGGTCACGGGTCAAGTACTACACTATGTTTTGTTTTCCCCTTGCAACTTGCAAGTACAATATACCTATTCTATGACCTATGTACCTATGTACAACACGGTCAAATTAACTTGACGCATCGAAATGTCAAATTAACATGGGAGCTCCGTAATGACGTCATCAAACCGTGCGTCTAGTTAATTTGACCGTGTTGTAGGTAATTCACACATATTTACATTTTACAATATCTTGTCCTTGTTTTATACGTTGCAAAAGTCGCTTGACACACAGACAAGACAAAACATTGTACAACTCAGTTACGAAAATATTGTGCTGGATGTAGTAAAATAAACTAAAATGACTTACGATGCTGCGTTGGCGCTTTTCCCGCTAAATAGTCCTCTTTGCAGATGAACTTGTTGTCGTCCAGCACGTACAGCTCCTCGCCCGTCGACAGCTGCTTCCGGCAGACCAGGCAGGTGAAGCAGTTCAGGTGGAAAACCTTCTCCCGCGCTTTCCTCACGAGGTCCGACGGGGAGATGCCGTGACCGCAGCCGCTGCATTTTGTACCGTATCGCCTGCAAATTAAGTTTAATTTTAGTCCTTTCAGAGCAAAAGCAAAATTAAAAAAGTTACCTAATGGTGATAATGATGAAGTTAAATATAATAATATAATAAATATCTGCGCATAAATGTTAATGACAATCTTACATCTTTTTATTATGTTCTGTATATTTTATATTTAAGGTGATATAATACTTGTATGTAATTAATGGTGTCTGTATGATGTCACATTTAATGTGTGTATTAATTCACTATAGCATCTCACGCTTAGACAACTTATTAATGAGTCTACTATGCTAGCGACAAAATAATTATACGGTAGAATAGATAATAATATATTTCTTATGTGATTATACATATACTTATAGATCTACTAGCACAACCTAATGAGATGGCCTAAGCTGTATAGTAGAGATTTGGACAATGGTCTTCTAAGTATCAATAGCAAGTGAAGCCGGTAAAAATTGAATTATAAAACCACATAATGCTATATAATAATATGTAGATAGGACTTAAGAGTAACAGGAATAAGCACTATCTCATTGTTTCATTCATATCTATAACAATTAAGTTTGAGTAATATATGATTTCCAAACATTTTCACGTTATGCCGATTATAAAAATATAATAGTTTACACTAAACATGCCTTTGGAGGATTTATTAACCGACTTCCAAAAAACGAGGAGGTTATATTATGTTCGGCTGTGGATATTTATTTTTTTATTTTTGTATGTTCAACGATTACTCCGCCGTTTGTGAACCGATTTTAGAAATTTTTGTTTTGTTGTATTAGGTTTCACTCCAATTTGGTCCCATTTTCACAAAAGTGGTGACCTGATGATGGGATCCATGAGTAATCGAGGGAACTCCTCGAAATTTATATGGAAACATATGGTGATTTTGGTTTTATGTGAAGTGTACTAAGAATACGCTACCAAAAAGTCAAATATTAGGTCAAGGTATACCATGGTTTCGATGATGCTGAGAGAACTCCTGATTCCTTATAGATACACGTTTGGGAGTTTCGGCGTTGTTTTAAGAACAGAAAGCATAAACTACTATGCAATTCGTATTCATCATCATAATCATCATCATCATCATCGTCATCATCATCATTACCACGTCGTGTTAAGGCCACCAATGTCTCATGGCACAGAATAGATAATAGTACAAGGCATAGGTATGGATATACTAATAATAATAATTATGTACTGTATAACAACACCTCTTTGTTTTTAATACCGGCGGTCGGCGTCGTCGCCCCGCGCCGCCGCGCGGCGCATGGCGGCAGAAGACAGAATATCGAATACTTTACTAACTACTTTATATACAGATCGAATACTTTACTACTTTATAAAATTTTAATAGACAAATAGAATTAAAATAAAGTTATTTTAAAAAGAGCATTTAAACAAAACAAAGTCATTAAGTGTCTTTTTAATTAGTTATACTTATTAATCGATAGATGGTGCACTAAGTATCGATTTGAATTCTTGATTACAAGAACAGCTGTCAATAATTATGATAATATTAAATACGAGTATTATGCTACGCTACATCCTATGCAAGTTTGTACAATTTTTTATCTGATACATCCTTCGATCGTGGAAAAACGAGACACAATAAATAGCCTTTCTATTGTTATCGCAATCGCCGGTGACCGCTTCGGGCTTGAAGTATTAAAATTGTTAAATTACTTAGCACAATATGTTCACTTCACTGATAATATTATATTATTTTGTGAGTGTGAGTTGTGACTCTTAACAAATTGTAATAAGATACGTAAAATATACGCGAAGATTTACCTACTAGTGTAACTAAAAAGAGTGAAATTATTATTATTTTTAACAAAAAATTAAAACCGACTTCCAAGGTAAAAACAATAATAACATTAATATGAACTAAAAAGTATTAAATAATTTTTACTATCTAATAGTGCCTTTTTCCGAAATCCAAAAATTTTAAATATTCTGTCAGAGGACTGAAGATTCAGCTATCTGGTACCGACTTCAAAATTATGAAGATTGAGTACAGAAATAGTTGAGGTTTAGCCGATTTCGGAAAAAGGCACTATTAGATAGTAAAAATTATTTAATACTTTTTAGTTCATATTATCTAATGTTATTATTGTTTTTACCTTGGAAGTCGGTTTTAATTTTTTGTTAAAAATAATAATTAAAGAATTCTTTCGTAACACATCTATTTTTATCTGGTATTTTTGTTGTAGATTAGAATTAATAAAATGTTTAGTAGGTTACATAAAATCCACCGTATATCATACTTAACGTCGTCTTCCTATAAAGTATAAATCGTAAATATTATTTTGTTCCCCGATGTCGAAATATCGACAGTCGATTGATATATAAATTAATTGGTATTCGTATACTGACTGGTCACGCGCACACTCTAGTTCTACTCAAACTTATAAAGTTCACCGCGTTGCGAAACTTTATACAAGTTTTGTTTATGTTCGTGATTCATAAACTTTGAGTTTTTTGATGTTTTGCAGAACAAAATATATTGATTTAGCGAAAAATATAGAGTATTTAGCCTTTCTGATTCCTTTAGCCTAATATTGTCTTAACAATGCAAGTTATTGTAACTCCTATAAAAGTTTGAAACTGTGCTTATTTATTTTGAAGTTTTACTGTAATTAGGTCCTGAAAACCTTGCCCAAGAAACAACAACTATAATTATTATGATCACATCTACATAATTATTACAAATACTAAGTAAACCAAGCCTAGTCCGTCGAGTTATTGTCGTAATTAAGTACTAAAAATACGATTATTTTTAAATGGCAATCGTTGTCAATGATCGTTTTTAAAATAATACCATGAGTCTTCTACCAAAAGTCTACAAAATGACAGTTAAAGTATAGTTTTTAGTAATATTTACCAATCTTTATCGTGTCAAGTCTATAGTGTGTGCTGATCTTTTACTACTACGGGTATCAAAATAATCCTAATAAAATGCAAATAGCAGTGAGATCGTCAGTAGCTACTAGCGAGCAGCGAGCGCGAGCGGCGCGGGCGCGGCGTGTTGGCGCGGAACATAATCTTATGTCTAGTACAGTGGTTCTTAACCGGTGGTCCGCGGACCACTGGTGGTCTCTCGAGGCATTCCAAATGGTCCACGAAGATATCCTAATAATATGTGAGAATTCAAAAGTTAGTAAAGACTAAAGGGTATGGACTATGCATTCACAAAAATCACATTTAATTAAAACACACATTTAAAAAAAAAACTTTTAGATTTTTGCCAAATAAAAAAAATGGTGCTGATAATTATTATAAAATTGTCTTTGTTTTCTTTATCATAAAACCCTTAGTTTAGGTAAACCAACCGGGTGGTCCCCGGCTAGACAAACATATTTTGTTAAAATGGTCCCTCATGGCTAAAAGGTTAAGAACCACTGGTCTAGTAAATCATCGTCGTAAACTTACTGTTACTTCTTATCATCGCAATGTACTGACAGAGAAAATTTAGATGCATAGGCGGGCCCTACGTTACTTGGTCGGGTTATATTAAACTCAGCTGACAGATCGAATCTAGCATTAATTTTAACTCGACTAAATAACGTAGGTTTACCGACTGCCTGTTAATCAATTTCTTTGAATGTCGGTCTCCTTGTGAGTATAGTATTTGTTGAGGTAGGCGCATAATATAAATAGCTACGTTTACGAATATTATTCTACTGGGATATTTTAAAATTTTCCATAGAGTATGGTAGGGCTTAAGGATGGATACAGGGCGATTACGTATCTTGGGATAGTTATGCAACAGGCGTTTTACAACAGTTATTGTGCAGTATCTGGTGTATATTTCATTTATATTTTTTTCAGACAGCACATAACATTGTCGGCTTCAGAAACCAGAGAAAATTCAGACCGCAAAGTATTGAAAAAGAAATAGTTGCACAATTTAGTAGAAATAAGGTACTGCATTTTTCTTTGTGGCGGCTGGAGCTTTGATTTTGCAGAATTAAGCAACAAAAAGTCACATCAAAATGGGAACATCGCTAGAGCAGCTGGAAGCATAACATAATAATGAATCCCGCGAAGACCGTTCTAATCCGAGTCATATATTTGGGTTTTACGAACATAAAGGTAACGGTGAGCGGCTCTTTGTTTTTGGGTCAGTACGTTACGCTTACGGCAGACAGACACGCGAACTTTTATCATATACATGACACATGGGTTTTGCACCATACATTTTGGACGTGATGTTATTTGATCCAACTGCACCAATAGGGTTATGTAATATGTTTTTCAAGCATAATAATAGTACTTATGTATAATTTTTATGGCATGTTGACTTTGTAGAGCTTAAGCCCTCCCCCGAGCAAACGACCTTGGCCATACATTTGCCGCGTTGCCGAGAGCGCACCAAAACCCCGTTTTGGATGAAGATTTGACAATGAGTATCAATGAGATTTTTATCGTGGAGGTCGTTTTTAGCGTTATATAGTAGCTGTAATGAATCCTTACGATTAAGCTATGATATGAAAAGCAGCAGTAGGCTCAACGCCCATTGGAAACTCTGTTTGAGTTCCGATAGGCGTTCAGTTTGAGTTTACACTTTGCTCACAAGATAATACTTACATTCCAAATATGGCGTTCAGAATTATTTTACCTTAGAGAGTAGCTTTATACCAACGATTTAAGGGTCACTAGATGACGCCCGCAACTCCGTTGCGCCGAAACTCGTTTATCGCGGCGGAACCGTACATTTTTTCGGGATAAAAATTCGTCCTTTCTCGGGACTCAAAGTATCTCCACGCCAAATTTCAGCAAAATCGGTTCAGCGGTTTGGGCGTGAAGAGGTAACAGACAGACAGACACACTTTCGCAATTATAATATTAGTATGGATTTCCATAGAATCTCTGAGACAATATTTAAATACCGTAGCATGATCCGTTTTCCTTTAATTTAAATATGTCAGTGCCTAAATATGTACATTTTAGAAAATGTATTATGAACTATAAATACTAGACCTTGGAAAATATTGTAGCTAAAACAAAAGACAAAAATATTTATGGATGTCATAATTGAAAACCGTGTAGTAACCTTTTAAGTATGAAATCGTAATTTATTGTATGATGTCATAAATTAATGGACGATCGTTAAATAAATGTTTTAAATTTAAATTATTTATAATAAATAAACATTCAATAAAATTCTAACACAGAAATGAACATATTTAATTGCACTAATAAGCACTTATCATAATTTTATGGAATAAAAATTGGCAAAAGTACCTACTTAATTGATTTTTTCTTGTATTTTAATGTTTTTATTTTTGGATAAGCTCATTATATTTAAATAATAAATACCATATTATGTTACTGTAAAAGCTCGAACTACAGTAAATCTTAATATTTATAAGTAAGTCTTAGTATTTACTGACACGAGTTGGTATAAATGTAAGTATTTTTTACCCGACTGCCGGGAGGTGTTTAGCGCGTATCTTGTATGTTTCATTGTATCTTCATTAAAAATTAAAATATGGCAAATTTTTCGAACATTTACCATTCAAATTCAGTATAATATGCTAGGTTTTACAACTGTCAAACCTAGCATAAAATATAGTTTTTATTATTCGTAGGCATATACTTACCCACTGTTTTACTCTTAAAGTCAGTTAAAAAAAGGCATGAGTACAAAAAGAGTTTTTCTGAAAGTATACCTAGACTATTTTAGATTTTTGGGTCTGTTCTGAAAACTCCTCACGCAAACGTAAACTCCTCACGTAAAGTTATTTTGGCACCTGTTTCCATAATTCCTTGACTGCCTGGCTGTTAACTTCTGCGTGTGTTATACAAGTACCTATAACAACAGTCGCACAGCTCACATAGTACAATAATTTAAGTCGAAGACAGCAGCCAATTCGACATCTTTGTGTAGTTTTCTAGACTAATGTATTTCATTGATTGGCACAAAAAATATATGTGATTTAATTTGATTATATTTGAAAAAGCTTGTCCAATTTAAATAATAAAATAATGTACTCCTACTGGATGAAAAAAAATACCAAAGTCACATCTTTCAGGAACTTTAAACAGTTCTAACTAAAGTAAGTAATAATACAAATCTATGCTTTAAAAAATTGTTTATTTGATACCTTTTACAAAAATCCAAAGATTGCCAGATTTAATTTTCGGTTCTGACATCTAGATTTCCCATAATATTAATTTTTTCCTCTACGAGTAAAAAAAACTAAAAATGTATCCACGCTACCGAGTGAACACTTTACATCTCTGTCTCTTTGGCATGAAAATCGACAGTGGTGCGAGAGTGATGCGAGATCAAGGTCATTGGCAGTTGTCAGCGTCTTAAGGTACTGCTATATTTATAACTAGATGAGGAGTTTATCGCGGGGGATCGTACATTTTTCCGGAATAAAAAGTATCTTATGTCCTTTCCCGGGGCTCAAAGTATCTCCAGACCAAATTTCAGCAAAATTAGTTCAGCGGTTTGGGCGTGGAGAGGTAACAGACAGACAGACACACTTTCGCATTTATAATATTAGTATGGACGGCTACGAAATATTCGGTGGGATAAAAAAATATATAATCATTTTTTCTATACATTTATCAGTCTATGTTTCTTCTTGTAAATGACCATATAGGTAATTAAGAAGGTAGGTACGTATTATGGTTTACAGTCTTTTTGGAACATGTTTAAAAATTTTTATTTTTACCTCTAACATTTCAGAACTGCATTTTTTACTTGTTATAAATATGTACCTCCTTTTTAGGGTTCCGTACTCAAAGGGTAAAAACTGGACCCTATTACTGAGACTTCGATGTCTGTCCGTCTGTCCGTCTGTCTCCAGGCAGTAACTCAAAAACGGTAATAGTTAGAGAGTTGAAATTTTCACAGATTATGTATATCTGCTGCCGCTATAATAACAAATACTAAAAATAAAATAAATTATATATTTATTCCCATACAATAAACGTAATTTTTTAAACATTTTCGCTCGTTATTAATGATGACAACAGTTAGCCACCTGAAATGTTCATAAAATACTCAGTTTTATTTGTACTTTAGTAATTCATAATAAAATTTAAATAAAATTTATAATCAAGGGGACCCCAATCCCCATACAAAAACACTAATTTTTTTTCTTATTTTTGCTCTAAAGTGGTACGGAACCCTTCGTGCGCGAGTCCGACTCGCACTTGGCCGATTGTTCTAAGCTACACGTTGAACGCAACTTTGCTTGCGCAGAAATTCAGACAACCCGTTGGAATACCGCGATTGTTCATATGCCCTTACTTGAGACTCAAAGTATCCCCATCGCGAATTGCATCAAAATCAGTTCATTAGTTCAAGCGTGAAGAGGTAACAGACAAACAGACAGAAGGATCACATTCCAATGTTTATATTTTATTAAATACTAGAGGACGCCCGCAACTCCGTTGTGCTAAAATTTGTTTATGGCGCCGGAGCCGTCCATTTTTCCGGGACAAAAAATATCCTATGTCCTTTCCCGGGACTCAAAGTATCTCCATACCAAATTTCAACAAAATCGGTTCAGCAGTTTAAGCGTCAAGAGGTAACAAACAGACACACTTTCGCATTTATAATATTAGTACGGATGGATTAGTATGTCTTTACGAACGTTTTTTTTCTTGTATCTAATTATATTTGTGTAACAATTCGGAACTATTTGATTTTATGAATAAAAGGGTGGGAATCTGACTGCAGTCCAAAGCCACATAACAACAAGCCACTAGCCAGAAACAATACTGTGCCTAGACGAGCATATTTTAAAATCAATGCATAATATTATAAACGAATTAAATATTATAGTGAATACGATTAAAGTTACATTCATTAAAATTATTACAGTGATAAATGTATTTGAATATTTCAAGTACAATTCGTTGTAATGTGTGATAGACCGTAGAGCGTTAAGGCCCTTCCTCTACGGAGATTCCGTAATTTACCGTACTTAGAGCCTTATAAACTCATAATTTGAAAGCTACAAAGTTATAATAAAAATACAGCAATAATCTTCAGTATATCAACATTTCTTCCCCGTTTTAAATTTTCTATTTTTGTTTATTATACTCATGATATTAGCTTCCAAAGTAATACCAATTTATTAAAATTGAAGCATACTTTCAGCATCTCCCTAGTATTTACAAATTACGTTTTTTTTAAACACACGACAATAGATAGATAATTTCATTAACTACATTTCCCCGTTTTAAATTTTTTTAGATCAATTTGAACTAAGATAAGTGAAAAATAGGATTTTTGTGTGATCTCGGCAACGCGTCAAATGTATGGTCAAGGTCATTTGCTCGGAGAATGGCCTTAAGACGCTACATTTAAATTTAACTAATAAGTAATAACTTTAGAATTGGGACGATTCGGTTGTAAGTTATAAGTGGGCATTTAGGATAATATATCACTATTCACTGCAATGTTTTCACGCTAGAGCATAGAGTTTATTTTTTCGTGTAGACCAAATAATTTAAAAAACACAAGAGCTTCGAAATTCAAACTTGAAGGTAAATTGGTCGTGTTGACACTGGCAAACGACAATTAAATACGACCAAAGCAATAATTCATATTTTAATTGGCTAAGGTTGAGGGACCATGGCGCGCACGAATAAATCATAAACTTTTATACCCTAGACAGTTTTTAAATACATATTAGTTGGTTACCTAAATTGTTATAATAAGTATTTTGTTTCTTGTACGGTTAAAACACTAAGAAATAAAACTCAAAGGTCTAAAAATAAGGTTCGTAGGACTTTGTCGGTCAAAGATACAAAGTTTGTTCAAAAAATAGAATACATATAAACTAGTACCTAGGTACCTAATTGATATTTTGGTTGTCCAAGGCTAGAAATTAGAATACCTACAACAGATCGATAAGACTACTGCGGAATGCTCTATCTAAATTTTTATAGTTAAAGTCCCTGACATAGTGAGTAATATGGACTAAAAATACTGCAGTGATTAGTGATCAGTGATCACTGATAGACGGTGGTAAATGAACAAATAAATTCCAGTGATGGCTCACAATTAACCAACAGATAAACGACTATCCCACCAAAACATTAAATGTAAAAGGAGTCAAGCAAAATATAGCATAGCTATGCAATACTTCTGTCGTGAAAAGTTTTCAGATCACATTCAAGCCAAGCCATCAACTTATTATGTAACTGATATCAACATTCAGTGAATGTATCAATAGTTTTCTTTATTTTAAAATTATTATAGTGGCTCGGCAATGAGCACATAATTATTAAGAAACAAATATAAAACTGCAAGTTCAAAAAAAAGAAAAGATATTTTGCATGTTGTTAACATTATATAAATTCGAATGTTGTGTTGCCTATAAAGGTGTGTGCATCAGTATTGTAGAGTCTTGTATACTTTTGACTGTAGTTTTTTAAATGCATATGCTGCTGGTAACCATAATAAATAAATAAATAAATATTTGGAGGAGTTCATACTTACAGACGGCAAGCGTAAAGTGTTTTTTTAGTTTATCGTAACGACGCATCCGGTCGATGCAGGTACCCATATAAATTCAATTAGTCGCTGATTATTTCTCTAGTGCTCATTGCCAAGCCACTATAATAATTTTAAAATAAAGAAAACTATTGATACATCACTGAATTTTGATATCAGTTACATAATAAGTTGATGGCTTGGCTTGAATGTGATCTGAAAACTTTTCACGACAGAAGTATTGCATAGCTATGCAATATTTTGCTTGGCTCCTTTTACATTTAATGTTTTGGTGGGATTTCATTTCTTTTTTAAGTTTTTTTTTTCTTTTCAGATCACGTTAAAACTATTCTATCATATTAACAAAGTCTTACTGACTTCGCTGTCTATCTGTCACCAGGCTGGATCTCGAGAACCGCAATAGCTAGATAGTTGAATTTTTCACAAATTATGTATTTTTGTTGTCGCTATAAAATAAAATAGTCCTATTTAAATAAAATAATTTAGGAATGGCGGATCTCGTACAACAAACACGATTTTTTTTGCTTTTTTTGCTCTATCTTCATAATGGTAACAGTAAGGTTTTTGGAAATTTCAGAAACTACTCAATTGTATTTCAACTTTAAGAATAAATAATAAAAATTAAATAAACCTTTTATTTAAGGGGGTCTCCCATACAAATTTACGGTACAGAACCCTATCTACGCTAGTCCGACTCGAACTTGACCGGTTTCATAATTTTTCCTTTCATTGTGAATAAAGACCTATCCGGGTACCAAATTTCAAGGTTCTAAGTCTACTAGAAGTACCTTAGAATTTTGATGATCTGTCAGTCAGTGACAAAACGTAGTAACTTTGACCATCCGTAACTAGTAAACTGTTAATCAGAATATAATGTAATTTGGAAGTTAAGCAAGTTTTAGTACTTGCTCCTAGTGACCGAAATTCTAAATCTCTAGCTTTGTTAACATCGAAGATAAGGAGGGTGTGAAATAGCCGCGAACCGCTTCGAGAAAAGTATGGTACGGCCGTGCCTTTGCTAAAAAGCTTGGCGGGGGCACTGCCGTGCCCCCAGATTGTCAAAATAACTCAAAAAACTTAGGAAATGCCTACTGAAATCAAAAACTTCGATGTCTTTGCACAATATGATAGCAATTAAAACATTTACTTCCAGTTAGTTGTATTTTGATTGAGGAAAAAAAAGATTGTCTATTTAAGATACTTAGGTACTGCAGAATTAATGTATGCCTAAACGTGGATGAGGTTACACTTTAAAAAATGTTTTCTACAAATTATGCAAACGAAACACGGGTGTATTTGTATTTTGTAGAAAAGTACAGCCATATTAATATTTATAATAATGTAATAAGGTAACATATTTAGACACTGATATTATTATGTCTACGTATTTTAGTTAATGGTTGAGTTTGAGTAAATTGACAGGTATATTCCCAATATTTATATTACTACTAGATGATCTGGTGAACTTCTTATCACTTCCAGTTAACCTTCCTTAGACATCCAGAAATATTTCAAAACTAAAATTAGCCAAATCGGTTCAGCTGTTCTCGAGTTTTAGCGAGGGGGCTTAGGGATTAATTATATAGTTTTATTAATTATATATTATAAGAATGCCAAGATAGAATAATATCAAGAGTTTCAAGTACATGTCCTCTGATTTTATAAGAGTAGTCCTGAATTCTGATGGTTAAATTGTTAATAAGTCAGCGAGCGGCAATGATCGTTTACTTACATTATGTTATCCTATCCCGGACCTTTTCATGAAAAACAATTAGTTTTTTATTACGACTCTATAGGCTTTTCACCTGTAACTTTTTTTGTATTTTTGTACGTACGTATTTTGTTTGTCCATGGAGTCAAAATTTATCGTAATCTAGTTACAGTCCATATATACACGCTTTAGTCCTTTTTGACGTGATAACGTCTTATAATTCGATATGGGGTGCGCGCCCAAAAACATGACAGTTCATGCGGCGTTACCTCGCTCTGAGGCGTTCCATTTAAGGCTTGAAGTGCAAGCGAGAGCGCGGAATGAGCGACAAGGAAGCACAATCGGCCTTTGCGTTCGGCAGCGTTCGACATCCGTCTCTCTCCTAAGTCCTACTTGAGTGACGTCATACGGTCCGATCCGTTTTGTAGGGTTACCCTGGGACGCAAATTCCTCTGGCGTAATAATAAATAAAACAACCAGTGAGTGTCAGCGAATAGACGAGTTTTATTCCATTGAATTACATATACCAAATGTTGTCGAGTAAGCGATAGCGCGATCTAGAGGCCTAACAGCGAAATCTGTTATGAAATCGTGGAACTAAATTTACTTATAAAATATTATGAAGTTCAACTCAACAAAGGTAGTTGTCACGTTCAACTATCGTCAGTAAACCGACTTTACAGACAACCGTTTTTTTATCAGGCTGACTGAGACTTAAGGTACAAGTTGGAAGCCGACTACATAAATGGCAGCAGACGACGTGTCGTCGCGACACTACTGGTTTCTATGTATTTCTATGAATAAGTGTCGCTAGCTTCGGAGGGTGTTTCATAGAAATACAAAGAAACCAGTAGTATCGCAACGACACGTCGTCTGCAGTTGTCGCGTGTCGCTCGGTTCCAACTTGTAACTTGAGTTTAGACCAGTGGTGCCCAACTGGTATTGCTCCAAGGGCTATTTTGAAAATCCTGATAAGCCACACGGGAACTACGAAGCTTAAAAAAGCATAAGCGATATAAAGGAAGCTAGGTAATTTAATTATTGTTTATTTAATTTAATTAACCGGGCGAGCGCCTATAGATAACAGGGGCCCTACCATGAGCTCTTATAGAAGTATTACTTTAATATTTCGCATAAACAAACATGATCTCTATTTATATAAACATAGCTATGTTTTTTGTTAGTGCGGAATCTGAAAGTAATATTAAAGTAATACTGCTATAAGATGTCATGGTAGGGGGGCAGGCCGCGGGCTACCAGATGCCCGCGAGCTACCGGTTGGGCACCACTGGTTTAGACAATCATCATATGAGTCTCTCATGATGCGCGTTCAACTAAATTAACTCGAAAAAAAGTTGAGTGATTAAGGAAATTGCGTCGATTTGGGCCAGGAAACCGAATGACATTATTTATCACCACCATTACACAGTTACAGCCTGCCCATACATTCGGTTAAATTATAATCACCAAAATTATGTTGGTTAATGATTTAACTAGATAATATAATTGAAAGTTGGTTTGCTATATTAGCAGCTAGGGAAATTAGCATTTATTTTTTATCAACTTATTTTGAGGGTATTGAAAATCGATAATTTAGAATAAATGTCCACGTTAAATTTATGCAATCATCCAAATCAAAACAATTTATTAATATACTTATTTCTAAGAATTTTTGTTGGGAATACAAAGAGTCCACTAAGCTAGTCCTAATTACTTGATAGTCCCAGAGCTACTTGTTAATAATTGAAAACCTTCATACTAAGAAAGTAGGAACCACAAGTCTAGCGAGTCCTATATCAGCTGTAGAATTCCCATCCTACTAGCCAAATGTTACCCTGTAGGTATTTGATATCTCCCGGCTAACCTAAGAAATGCATGAAATACCTAGATACTATCATGAGTGGCATCAACAGGTAGCTAATGTATAAATGAGATAGATACGGTCGTTGGCATCAGCAGGTGATATCCTGGATATTTTGTCGGTGACCCCCAAATACATCCAGAGAATCTTCCAATCCTCTGAGTAGTGCACAAATGCTACGTAGAGAAGCTCCTACTCACCTAAAGAAATCGTTTCTACAAAACAGCTTGTTGTCTCTCGAGTAGCACTTGTCAGCGAGCGGCGCGCGGCAGTCGGCGCAGCGCACGCAGGCGGCGTGCCAGGCGCGCTCCAGCACGTGTAGCAGGAACTTGTCCAGGATCGGCTTCTCGCAGCCGGCGCACGCCATGGCGCCGCCTGCCTCGCCGCGTCCTACGACAACAGATACTACTGTTAATAATAATAACTCCCACACCGGTTTCGGTGACGGTGGCCGATTACATTGAAACCAAGGCCAGTTACGCAGGAGTAATTTTATAGTGCCCAAGTGTGTGCGCAGTACACAAGGAACAAGGAAGGACGACAGACTATCCGTGACGCACTTTTTACATAACCCAGTGGGACGGAAGACCGACACGACTGGCGAGAGATATAATATGCCTCTACATGTATAATATATACTACTGTTAATATGTATACATATGTAGAGGCAATCATACGGCCGGCCATAGGCGGACCGCATCTTGCAGTCGAGACCGACATGCAAGATGCCGTTGCCGCACGGCGATCTGCAGTTTCTACACTAAATTATTCATATCCGCGGACCGCTCGAGCAGTTCTTGAGCGGTCAGATCAACAATGGCTCCGACCGCTCTAGAGCAGTCGGTCCTAACTGCATGGGCGCCGGCAGAAATTATTTCTAAGGGGTGCAGATTGTAATTATCTTTCTTTTCTTTTTACTTTTTACGAATAACAGTGACTGTCTATTTACGTAAACAGAATACATAATTAAAGCCGAAATTTTACAAAATATCTATATACGGTGGTCGGCTGCATGGTAATAGGGTTACAGACGGCTTTTTATTTCAATAATTCCTGTTGATCCCGAGATTCCCAAGGGGTGCAAGTGCACCACCCGGCACCCCCCTGCCGGCGCCCATGCCTAACTGCAACTTGCTGTCCGTCTATGGCCAGTCTAAGAGCCTATTACTAAGGCAGTTTGAGAGCAACGGTTACACGATGGTCACTGATCAATGATGGCTAGATCGTAGCGAACTAGCGCTCACTTGATTTATGAGCATCAGCGCCGTGCAACCGCCTGCGCTCTTAGAACCTTATCAAACCCCTGGTATGATATAAAGATCCTAAGAGCCCTATCAATCTTCTTAAATAATATAAATAATATCTATGGACGCTTCACACCACCTCAGTCTGGCCCCGTGCTAAGTACCTAAAGGACTTGTGTTACAGGTACCAGACAACGGAAATATATTTAATAATTTTATACTATACATAATATATTTAAGATTTTTATTATATCATACACATATTTAATACACATCGAGACCCGGGAACATTGAAAACTTTTTGTTCCGTCGGCGGGATTCGAACCCGCGACCCCCGGCTTGAGCGTCCAACGCGCTTACCACTGAGCCACAGAGGTCGTCAAAATTCTATTCTTATATATGAAATTCTCGTGTCACAATGTTAGTTACCGTACTCCTTCGGAACGGCTTTACTGTTTCTAACCAAATTTTATATGCATATTCAGTAGGTCTGAGATTCGGCTACTGGGTACTTTTTATATTGATAAATGCATTTACTACTGGTAATATACTAAAATCGCCTTATTTAATGGAATCAGGCGTTACTTTGCGGAAATCCATAGCTTAAAATTTAGTTCGTTATTATTTTTAGCAATATTCCGCGAAATAAACTTCACCACCATGCAGGTTGAAAACCTCGACGCGCGTTTCGCTCCAACACCGGAGCATCCTCAGGATGTGGACTCTACGAACAACGTCCGTCAAGTGACTTGACGGACGTTGTTCGTAGAGTCCACATCCTGAGGATGCTCCGGTGTTGGAGCGAAACGCGCGTCGACTGTGGACTCTATGTGGACTCTACGAACAACGTCCGTCAAGTCACTTGACGGACGTTGTTCGTAGAGTCCACATCCTGAGGATGCTCCGGTGTTGGAGCGAAACCCGCATCGACTGTGGACTCTATGTGGACTCTACGAACAACGTCCGTCAAGTCACTTGACGGACGTTGTTCGTAGAGTCCACATCCTGAGGATGCTCCGGTGTTGGAGCGAAACGCGCGTCGAGGTTTTCAACCTGCATGGTGGTGAAGTTTATTTCGCGGAATATTGCTAAAAATAATAACGAACTAAATTTTAAAATCGCCTTGCTTGCAATCCCAAAGTGTGATGAGGCCCTAATAAGTTGTGGGCAACAAAGAAGTAAAGATATTATGAACTTTCCTTTTCTTAAAAACACAAAATTGTTAGTAAGTTATTAAAGAAATATCAGTAAACTAGGTGTAATATCAGTACGTAATGTTATAACTATCCGAGAACCTAAGTTTTAAATATAACTAGAACTTTGGTAAAGTTATGATCTACTTTGTAAAAATTAGTTTTACTCTTATTTATAAAATTTTATACGTTATGGCATGCGCAAGCAAATATTATGCACCTCCAAGTCATAAAAAATCATAAAAATAGGCTCTACATTTGATATAACTGATTGTAGTTGATAGTTATTAAATTTTTTGTACATGAACATGATGTTGTGTAACTCTTTACCCTCTTAAAGTACCATCTGAAATGTCTGGTACTTATTGATTTTGGCCAGAAGCCAAACGACTAGCTTCGGGTCCACTTGTGGATGTAGAGTCTAAAATAATTTTCTGCTGGAGTTATGTAATCTGTTTTTTTTCTATTTGGAATCAAAACTTCTTGCTAACTCTGGTGTTACAATTTACGATTTAACACATTACACTAATAAAGATGTTTAATGCTCTAGGAAACTAATATTTCGCTAATAAAACTGGCACCTCTCTAGGAGAAATTTCTGAATCTATATAGCGCTGTACCTACATAGGTTCGACTGAAACGTGCTCCGTCGTAAAGTCAGTAGCTCCGGCACATAATGGGATTGTGTTTTATGATCGATAAACCTAGCTTGAATAAAATTTTATTAGCATATGTTATTATAGAGTACTGCACATAGCCGCGCTTGAATATAAAATGTAATCAACTTTATGGCTATTGCCAATCCGACCCTGTGAAAGGCCATCTAATACAAAGTTGGTAGGAGTTATGCTAGATAAAAGTACAGTTATTAAATGAAAAGGAAAATATTATGGAGTTTCTCTTTTCGGACACAAACTTAAAACGTTCTCAAAGAAATTCTGGTTTAGGTTTGGAGGAAAACATTAACAACTCCCAAGTTATTTACGATCATATTATTCTGAAGATGTTCACAAAACTTAACTCTTTATGTCATTGCGATTCGCGACAGCAATAAAAAAGTAAAAATGTCACCTCACTAATTCCTTCTCCTCACGATTCTTTTCACAAGGCTTTGAAAATTTCTGACATTTATTGGTCGAATTTATGAAGGTCGCGGCGACGGGTTTATATTCCATATTCAAATCTGAATGTCCGATTGGACGCGCGCCATTTGAGGCCGACTTGAACACTCTGTGACAGCGATCGACCGCAGTAGGCTGCAGCGGTGCGTATGATTTTTTGTGAAATTTGGTCACGCTGCATAAAGTGCACTTTGGGGAATAATAAATACGCTACTTTTCTTTTTTTTGTAGTGTCATCGACTCGTCATAATATGGTTAAACGCAGGTGGTTATAAGATGTTGCTACTTTGATTTAACTTGCGTCGCTTATGATCAGCTATCTCACACCTGTTTTTTTTTCGACTAAAACCAATATTCCGCACAAATTACATTCTGTAAAAAATAACCGACATAATCGTTGTGGTCACAAAATAAGATTGGAAAAACTTCACACAATTTGTAAAAGTAATGAGAGTGTGGATGTTAATAATTTTTCACTCAAGTGGTGACCACTAAACAAATCTTCACATACGGGCAGTGGTAGTAATCATAATTAATAGAGGGGCTTGTAACTCGAGTATTGGTTTTCCTACCGCTCCTAACAGGTGGCTTATTAAAAAAACTATTTGCGGACGCCGCTTAAACCACTCAATAATTTGCTACTTTGTAACATTAATTTTAGTTTTGAAAGTAAAAAATTACTCTACGCTACCTTCAGTTGTAATATGTTAGTATAATTTTGTACAAATTATTATGTTTTAACCATTAACTTCAGACGCTAGACTGGAGACAATTACCTAAGCTAACATAGTACCTAATAATATTATACATTATAATACCTTCATAGGCAATAAAAAATTAACTGAACAGTTGAATTCTTGGTTTATCTACAATTAATTATTACTATCGTTTCTTACCTCGTGGGCCATAGTATTACATAGTACCCTACGAATAATATAGTTTTTATTATTCGTAGATTGTACCTCTTTCCTACAGCTGTAACTATTAGGCTCTACATCAGCTATCCCCAACCCGCGGCCCGCGAGCCGCATGCGCCCCGCCACGCCGTGACTTTATCAGCAGCCCGCGTGATGTTAAAAAAAATTAAATTCACACTCACCGGGAAAATCATGAAAA
This sequence comes from Polyommatus icarus, assembly GCA_937595015.1. Taxonomy (NCBI): domain Eukaryota; kingdom Metazoa; phylum Arthropoda; class Insecta; order Lepidoptera; family Lycaenidae; genus Polyommatus; species Polyommatus icarus. The sequence continues at coordinate 17,846,106 of OW569327.1, read as the reverse complement.
GTCGTCGTGAAAGTCGTGTTTTTTTTCCAATTTTGAATCGTTATTTTTAAAGAATGTTATTTTTTAACACTTAAAAATTTCTGTTGCGGCCCGCCAAGCACAAAACATGTTTGTGGCCCGTATGAAAAAAAATGATGAGGACCACTGCCCTACGTAATGGTTTAATAAATAATATTATTATTAACAATGGGTATAATAACAAATAGGTATTGAAAAATATTCTTTTTCAGGAAATACAAATTTATTGGAAAGCATTTATTAATTTTTGGGCTTTAATATTTTAGAGTTTTAGCCTCCAGTAATTGCTAAATTAATTATATTTTAAAATTAGATTTAATGTCTTTTATTTAAAAACTATACCTACCCTACCTACACTACAAAATAAATAGTCATTATATTTCTTAGCATTTTACAACAATCCGTATCATTAAGTACCTACCTACGATAATATTATGATCATAATATTATGACTAGTTGAGTCTTGACTCATATTGATACCTAGTAAGCTTGAATGACTTTTAATTGAGTGAGTTTTTGTTAATAATTGATGACTACAAAACAGCGCTACATCTTGTTTGTATACATAATAGCTATAATTTTTACAACCATTAGACTGTAATCTACTTGACATCTAAATAATCGATTTAACAAAAAAATTAGATTGCACTATTAATATTCTGCATTATCTAACTCTAAGTTTTAACGATGAAATATTAGTTCAAAATACGTTTTAACTATCAAATATATTATGTCTAGTTGGCCAAAAAACAAGTCATTTTATAATGACTGATAAAAGAATATTATTTAAAGTGACGTTTAACTAATTACTTCTTGTTCTTTCTCTACTTGTTTTTAGATAATAAATTACTATATTTTTATTGAATGATCAAGGAAACTGGGTCCGCCCATGTACTTGCCAAAGGATTAACACGTGTAACTTCTGCAAGTGTGAAATAGTCACTTTAAGGGCCTGTTTCACACACAGAATCAGCCGCTATAAGGAAAAAAATTGGCCAAGTGCGAGTCGGACTCGCGCACGAAGGGTTCCGTGCCGTTTTAGAGCGAAAATAGGGAAACAATTGTGTTTTGTATGGGAGGCCCCCCTTAATCATTTATTTAATTATTTTTTTTTAATTTTATTATTTCATTTTAAAGTAAACATATAATTGAGGGTTTTGTGAAAATATCAAGTATCTTCTAGATAATCTTTATGTTACCATTATGGATTACGAGCCAAAAAGACCAAAAAAATAAAGTTTGTTGTATGGGAGCCCCCTTTAAATGTTAACTTTATTTTGTTTTTAGTATTTTTTTTTATAGCGGCAATCGAAATACACAATCTGTGAAAATTTCAGAAGTCTAGCTATAGCGGTTCTTGAGTTACAGCCTGGAGACAGACAGACAGATGGACAGACATCGAAGTCTCGGTAATAGGGTCCCGTTTTTACCCTTTGGGTACGGAACCCTAAAAAGGATCAAAATGTTTTATTTCAATTACCGTATTGCTAGAGTCAATTTCTTTTCTCACTTTTTGCCATCAGATTCTGGTAGACCTATATTATAACGTTTTACGCTAAAGGCAACACCAGCATAAACAGTAAGTAAAAAGTAATTTTGTTCGACGTTTGATAATGTTTCTGTCAATCTTGTGATGTATGCAACATGTAGGATTTTGGTCGGTTTACTAATTGTACTAGTAGTACCTACCCTTTGCTATGAATGATTATGAACTTTGCCTAATATTCCCTATTGCAAGTGGTGACTGTGTCTACAGTAACTTCTAACACATAATAATGAAATGTAAAAATATAACATATTTGAGTTTCTGACCTTAAACATCATCATATCCCTTTATAAATTATACCTAACACATAAGCATGGTTTTACGCCGGTTTTCTGCAAGGTTAATAATCGTATCGAGATGGCCCTAAGCCTAATCACTAGTCTCCTACTATTTAGCATTTAAGTGATATATTATTATACTCGTAATGTAGCTACTATGAATATTGATGGTAGATTTACAAGACGTAACAAAGGTTAAAACAAAAAAAAATCTTTGGTAAAATATAAACAAAATCCTAAATATTCTTGTAAATCGATAAGATGAATTCTCACTACTGGCTTCTGCTTACACTACAATATGAATATTTAGTAAAATAAAATAAAATTATTTAACACACGAAAAAAAATTAAGCACTTGCGTCCAAATATTTTAATAGGATTACAACTTACCTACAAGAGATTACTTTAAATCTATCTTCTTACATCTAAACAATATTATTTTCAACGAAAATACTTTTGTCTCCCATATTAGATACTTAACTTTTACTTAATAATAATAAACAAACAGCAGAAAGGATTATAACAAGACTTAATCTCTACCTATGTAGAGTTTAGTTTGAAGTCGCTTTTTGTACCTTTTTGGCTTAGTTCTATGAAATATCAAAATTTTAGTAGGCATTATTTTCATAACAAAACGTGGTTTAAAAAGTTTAAGATAAACCAAAAAATACTTTCGTAATTTTACATGAGGTAATTTGCTTCATTTAGGGCCTGTTTCACCGCTTTCTGATAAGGCTATCCACCACTTAATTTGACAGATGGAGTATGGAAAATCTGCCAAATAACCCTATCGGGCACCTTATCAGTAAGCGGTGAAACAGACCATAAGTATATTATTTTAGTTCCCTATAAGAACCTAAGTACTTACAGACTTAATAACATCATTTCAAATTAATATATTATGCGTTGTATGACTTTATTGTGCTAATAATTTTTTTCAACAGAATAGGTACTTATTTTCATCATAATTAGATTAGATAGAAAATTAAATTGCAAACAGTAAGTCTTAATAACTTGTTTGAGGTGCAGGTAGGTATATATGTACCTACTCGACGCGTCCATTATTATTTATTTTATAATCTAAATTTAATCCTTTTATTTACAAAAGATTAATTATTGTTCAAACTTTTGCGTATTTTTATAAATTAAACACGAAAAAGATTAAAATTACACAAGACACATTAAAATTAATTGTATTCGTTACATTTGATAATTTCTTTTATATAGTATTTATAACAAGATTAAAATGGAACAGTAAAAAATCATTTCGTGGTTATAATTCTTAAACTGTTAAAGTGGGTTACATCAGGCGTGGTTATAGTTACAGTTATGGTCAAAGTTATGGATATAGTTAAGGATAACTTAACGTTAACCTTAACTTTGACCACAGAATTTAACAGATATGTTGCGTTTATTTTTTTATTAAAGCTACAGTTAATTTAATCCTTCAAGCCCCATCAAAGCACTGGTGATCGCGACAATAATATAATACAATAGCATTTCCAAGAATACCTACGCGATCGAAGGATTAATGGGATTGAGAGTATAAAAAATTGAATTATCTGTAAAAATCGACACGAAAAACATTTGTTATCATTTGTCAACACTTTGAGCCATAGTAAATTTTTACGAAAAATTCGATATAAGTACGAGCGGTTATGCAGGTCATACTCATAGTTACATATGGTGTCCTTAACCAAAGATTTGAGATTTTGCACTGTAGTTGTAGTTAAAGTTACAGTTATAGTTAAAGTAAGTTAGTGCAACCCAGAAAACCTCAAAAATATTTTACACATTTTAGATTCGCAATAATGGAAGACCAAGTTAAACCTTAGATAAATAATTATTGTTATCGTGAAGTTAGATTGGTGTAATTATATACACCTGATATGCAAATACCCGCTTTTTCTACATACCACGTGTCAATTGAGTAGTTTAATATGAGTTATTGCGTTATTTTCGTAAAAATATTAATAGATGTAGCACCTGTTCTTTATTTCGAGGTAAAAGAGCTTTCTTTAAAAATTTTACCTAACTCCGATAGAGCTAAATAGGTAGTAGGTAATTAATGATTTACATCTATACTAATATTATAATTAGGAAGAGTTTGTTTGTTTGTTTGTTTGTTTGTTTGAACGCGCTAATCTCAGGAACTACTGGTCCGATTTAAAAAATTCTTTCAGTGTTAGCTAGCCCATTTATCGAGGAAGGCTATATAACATCACGCTGTGACTTTTAGGAGCGAAGAAATAGAGGAAAATGTGGAAAAAACGGAGGAGATAATTTGAATGGGCTTATTTGAACGCGCTAATCTCAGGAACTATTGGTGAGATTTGAAAAATTCTTTCAGTTCCAGATAGCATATTTATCGAGAAAGATTATAGGCTACATTTTATCACGCTAAGGGCCTGTTTCACCGCTTCCTGATAAGGCTATCCACCACTTAATTTGACAGATGAAGTATGGAAAATCTGTCTAATATCCCTATCGGGCACCTTATCAGGAAGCGGTGAAACAGGCCATAAGACTAATAGGAGCGAAGAAATAGAGGAAAATGTGGAAAAAACGGGGGAAATTATATGAAAAATTGCTTATTATCTTAAGAACTACTGGATCAATTTTTATGTTATTTGGCAAAAATGACTAATAGACCACGTGAAGGGACATAGGCTATTTTTTTGCGGAAAAATGTAAGGTTGCGTGAAATTCCTAAATAACGCGGGTGAAGCCGCGCGGAACATCTAAATACAATAAAATCGTAGGAAGGTCAATCCTGTACAAGTGTACATTGAATATTTTTGTACTTACAATAATACTTAAGACGTGGCTACTAATAATTACTACTTAATGCTAACGCGGACGAAGTCGCGGGCAACAGCTAGTATATAATATAATTGTCTTCATGCTTGTGGCTGGTGATATTTCTAAAACCAATTTATGAATCGCTTGCGGAGTCCCTACGAGGCCTCTGCAGAGCTCCAGGGCTGCAGGGCAGCACGGTTGGATAACTGCTGGTCTAAATTGATCCTATGAACTGTGGTGTCAATAATATTATATTCGTAGGCTATTATTTACGTTTTCACCACGGATAGTTTGCAATTTTAGATATTTGTTCATAATGAACTGACGAGTGTCTAATATTCTGATGTATTGTGGCTAGCATTCGCAAATCGCAATGTTGATATCGATTGGTATTATTATTATTGTTATATCATTGATTATAGGTAAGTTTTATATTGAATATACTTTTTGTTATACAACAGAGATTGAATCAAAAACAACGACGACCGAATAGTTGTTCTTTTAGAAGAATTGGAAGTTTATAGTTTTTGCATACGTGCAGTTGTTTATTAAATTATTATAGAGGAAACATTTTGTAAAACATACCTCGGACAAATCCTTCATTAATAATTATATTATTTTAGCCTTTTACAATAGCGTATTAATATAACCTAACCACTAATATAATATAGTAAATATATAATTGCTTTTAACGCAGTGTAGTAAGTTCGCAACTCTACCTACGTAGAGCTTAAAGCGCCGGCAACATAGGCCTAACAACTCTAAAGCTTACTAAATATTTTAATAACTATTGAATAAATAGACTTATTACACTTTATTTATATTGTTTGTAGTGTAATAGTAATAACTTCATCTCATCAGTAAATATAGTGCATGCAAAGGTTGGTAGATCAATCACTGGTTTTGTAAACAAAGTTCAAACTTCAAAGTTTTTGATAATTTGATATCGTTACAAGATATATAGGATATTATGATTTTTTATAACACTGGTATTTCAGGTATAATTGTTATTATTACAAGTTGCCTAATTCATAACGTTAATGGTCAATGGACTCTACATTGCTATACAATCTACGATAGAGTCTCTAATTCTAAACAGAAGACACACAAATACACATGCAAAATATGATTAACACTTAAAATAAAATAAATAAAAAACAAAAAATAATCAAAACAACCTCCAAATGTCGGCATCGCTGATAAAAAATCACATTCAAAGTTCCAACATAGAAAAATTAGTTTTCGCGAATTCCAAGCAACACAGGACACTGACTTTTACCAATGTGGTGCTGGTGGAAGGGGGCATGTGCCCCCCGTCCCGCGGCAAGGAATCCCGCCACTTCGACACCCTCTACACGACACTGCACAAGACACGCCGCGACCGATCGCGCAGGGCCCCGACACTGCGACACGCGCGAGATCTGGACGCGTACTGGCGGCCGCACCGCAGCCTCTACGTCGCGACGCGCCGCCGAGCGGGACGGACTTACCCCCGGCCCGCGCGTGCGAGCGAGCGCGATAGAGTAGTGGTCGGAAGCGGGCGTGGTTCGAGCGAGCGGCCACTAGCGGCGAGTGGGTGGCGTCCGCGTATATTTTTCTAGTTTTTTTTCGTGCGTGTTTCTGTGCGGTAGTGGGATTTCATTTTGTAGGACACGTGCGCCGTTCGCAGTAAATTTAAATTGCCTCGCCCGTAGATCGGGTAGCTCCATATAATTATAGAGCCTGAATTTTTCGGTTGCCTCTCATCTAGGCTCGTCTTATTTTATGGCTGAGAATGTTTTGACCGGGGGCGTGGGATCGGTGTTTATGTAGACACTCACCCGCCCTCGACATACTCCACTCTTTTATAACGATTTCGGTCATTAAGCGATTCAAATTTTTAAGCTCTACTTTTATAAGCATCATCAAAATATTATGATTAGAAAAAGTAGAGTCACTTTAAAATTTGTTTATCTTGATTGATAATGAAATCAAAATAATGAAGTAAGCTGTAAGTAGGTACGAAGAGATTCGTCAGTTTCAGGATTTTGATGGTAAACTTTGTTTATCTACATTCTGCGCGACCATACACTAAATAATACTCTAAGTCATATTTACCTACTGTAAAATTATTTACAGCACCAAGCTATTTTATCTTCAAAAGCGCAATAATATTATGTATCCAACACACAGTGAATAACATAAAAATATTCTATACACACAAAAGCGCAAAATATGTATTCTATAACATTACTTTCAAACTTAGGTAAAAAATTCTATAGCATGGACCATGGTAAGTAGGTAGGTATCTCTATCAGCCAAATCCGTATAATCGCAGAGCCAGAAGCCAAAGTATATTATATATAGATATACATAGTTACTTACTGTAGATTAGGAATACCTACAGGGTGTAACAACATTAAGGGCCTGTTTCCAGTTTCACCACTCCCTGATAAGTGCCGAATAGGCTATCCACCACTTAACTTGACAGATGAAGTATGAAGAATCTGTCAAAAAGTTGTGAATAGCCTATTCGGCACTTTATCAGAAGGTGGTGTAACAGGCCCTAAGTGATATTATTTCCCTTGTTAGAGGTTACCGTGAAAGTAGTATAGCCTGCAGTAGCGTTGAAAGAGCAATTTTTTTGTAATTTGTATGGGGTCTATCTTGGGCTAGCGCACAAGCGTCATGAGTTTGCCCATACAAAAAACAAAATAAAATTTGTTCCTTCAGCTCCGCTAGGTACTTTTACAGTGAACTCTACACAAGGGACACATACACTCCCTAAAGAACTATCACTTAGTTTTGTTACACCCTGTATAGCAGATACCTACCTTTATATCAGACCTTTTCAATTCCTACATCGTGTCGGATATCGCAGGCATTATCACGTTGTGCCATTCAATCAAACGCCGTGGAAATTGGTAGGATATAAATAGATATTTCGTAACCAAATCGTAGCATAGAGTTCACGTTAAACATGCAACTTCTGGCTTACCCAATATATTATAATAAAGGGCTTGAGCCATTTGTATTTTTCATTAGAAAAAGGATAGCGAAAATAGGTACCTATATAGGTATAGTTCTTGCAATCTACGAGTGCGCGTCGCCTTTATTTGTAGTTGGAAATGTGAATAGACATTTTCGTTAGTGTGCGTACCCGACGGAGCAGTCAGTAGCGAGCGAGCCATGTACGCGTGCATAGATATGGTCACTCACACAACTAAGGGCGACGCGCACTCGTAGATTGCAAGAACCATAATAATATGTAAAAAAATATATGGAATTTAATAGATCGAGCGAGGAGCGAGAAAAATGGAAGACCCTGGGGGAGGTCTTTGCCCAGCAGTGGGACAGCATAGGCTAATTAAAAAAAATATAGAGCGTACCGCAAACTGCAAAGTGACATCCAAATTCACATTCCATATGTACATTTTATTATTTCTGAAACTATCGAATGCAATTTTCTAAAGGCTCTGTTGTAGGAATACTAAAGCCACTTGAAAAATAGACTTTCTCAAATAATCTGCAAGCAGCAACAAAATTAAATCTATACATAATAAAAGACAAAGTTGCAAACGGGGAAAATTATTTGAAAGGGCTAACTTGAACGCGCTAATCTAAGGATCTACTGGTCCGATTTGAAAAATTCTTTCAGTGTTAGATGTGTCCATTTATTGAGGAAGGCTATAGAGTATAGACTATATTTTATCACGCTAAGACTAATAGGAGCATGTGGAGAAAACGGGGGAAATTATTTAAAAGGGCTTATCTCGCAAACTCAGTAGTTTGCGAGATAAGCCCTTTTAAATAATTTCCCCCGTTTTCTAAAAATTCAAAATTTTATAGTAGGTACAGTACTATATATATATTTACTGTACTATAAAATTTTGATGATAATTGGCACAGATAAGAAGTAGACCACGTGAAGGATCATTTCTTTCGATCAGGCTATCGATTTTAATAATTTTTTGTGGCTATATATTTTCTACCCGTGCGACGCCGGGGCGGGTCGCTAGTAAATAAATAATACACTTTAGAAGTAGTTTTCATGTAGCCTCGTAATAATAGAACTTCTTGAGATACAGCCTGAAGACAGACAGACGGATAGACAGCGAAATCTTAGTAATCGGGCCGTTTTTACCCTTTGGCTATAATGGAACCCTGAAAAGAATATAATAAGTAGGGACATCAATATCAAGGTAATTCATTATTATTCCTAATAATAAAAAATTATATACAACAAGAATTGGGTTTTAGGATCTTTTAGCTTTTAGAATTTGGACCCTTAAGGACGTAGAATTCACTTATACCTACTAACAATGCTTTAAAGCAGTATTTCCCATATATGGTGGTAAACTACGATAAGAATTAACGGGTATCTAAGTAAATGCTATACGGCAGCCATATCACTGCTTTTTTGTCTTCATGACACAAGGTGGGCCGCGAACTTTAAATTTTCTTGTAGATGGGTCGTGGTCCCGACAAGTTTGGGAAACACTGCTTTAAATAATATATTAATACCTTTAACAACTTCTAATGTTAAATGATGAATTAAAAACATAGATTTTTAGATGTAGCAAAATCTTTTCAAAGCTTGGTAGGCACCAAGTAGAACATTCCGGAAGAATGAGTTGTTAACTAATTGAGAAATGAAACATGCTCATTTCATTTTTGTAAAGAGTGATTACCTACTTATATCAAACCTACTTTTATATTTATCTAGTAAGTATCTAAAACAACAAATAATTTATCACTTACCTATATGCATTACCAAAGATCACCACCATGGGCTGTCACAGAAATCGTCGTCGTAGGCGGCCCATCAGCGTAGCGGAGGGAGGCACCGGTGGGTTTTCGTGGGTAGACCCGGCTCCTTGCCGCAGCACCGGAGAGTCCCACATATCCCGGCGGCCTTTCGAAGGAAAAAAAGATCACCATTTCAGCCTAGTGACTTTCAGCGGCAACATCCGAAGCGACAGCGATAACTTTTTCTTCTCTGGTCAACTGTCCAGGTTGGTTGATCTTCTACTTCCAGATCGTCATCTCCACAGAAACTTTCAGCATTAAGCCATCGTGTCTACTAACTAAGCATGCGATATTGACTACGATAACTATTAGGTAACTACGGTATTAAGGTATTTGCTCATCTTTAGATATGCGTATCATTGAAGAGCTGTGTATATGTCATTCACCTTTGTAACTAATCATATTTTTATAGGCTAACCTAACCTACCTCTGTAGCTAATCCACAAAATTATTAGCTGCATATCTTAAGATGTCAAATGCAATAGCAAAATATATATAAATACAGCAAGTTTAACAAAAATAAAGCAGAAAGCAAAAAGCGTGAAAAGCAAACGTGAAAAGGAAATTTAATAATATAATCAGTAAGTACGCCATTAAACTCTGCAGTAAAATATACAAGTAAGAGTAGCAATAATTAAGCTAAAACATGCAAAGCATAAATGAAATGGGCAGATAATAATAATAAATCATAACAAATAGGTTATCACTCATCATAAACTGGATGCAAGCAAGAAAGGCTTGCCTAGGCTAGTGCTAAGACAAATGGAAGACCTTGAGGGAGGGAACTAACAATATGATATAATAAATATTAATCTATCGGCTTGGTTATCAGAACACGTACCTGTATTTTAATAAGATATCAGTCGTAAATTATATAGACTACAGGGCACAGGCCCATGTCGAAAATGGATGGGTCATAATATGAACCACGGTGATGGATATTATAATTGTGACGTAAATATTAGAGCATAAAATACAGTTAATAAGATTTAGCACTATGCCGTCACTTGTAAGCTGTCCAACTGAGTGCTGGTGAGAATTCAAAAGTGCATGTAGGGTGAGTACATTTTGGTCATATTATGTTCCTGTACGGCATTTTTACCATCGATAGACACATGAAAAATAATAAGAAAGCCCGCAGTGCCGTACAAAAATGATGCGCCGCTAAGTCGGTATTTTTATTTTATTTTCTGACAACTTCCATGGTAAATTTTGTCATTTGATTCTATATGGCATAAGTTTCATACTGTTTAAATACAGCTTCGAATCAATTATTCTGCAACGCCGCGCCGTACAAAAATAATGCGACTATAGAAAAAAATCGAGGGTTACAACCCCCTCTTTTCCAGTGGTCCGGGGGGTGGTTTGAAATGGTGGTTTGAAAGTACGGCTTCGGTTCCAAACATTATTTTAGCACTCAAAAGTACTATTAAAAATAATGCCGTCAAAAAATTTTTGTTCATTTGAATAATAATCTTAATTTCATGGTACCTTTACTTGATTTTTTAAGCTGTAAAATTATTTGATTCTGTACGGCAACTTTATTTTTAATATGATATTGTTAAATACGATTATCATATTATAGTATTGCCGTTCAAAAGAAACTGTTCTAAAAAAATTAAAGAGAAATACAGAAACAATACCCTACAATCTACATGCACTTTTGAATTATCACCAGCACACAGTAAATTTGGACAGCTTACAAGTGACGGCATAGTGCTAAATCTTATTATTTTATGCTCTAATATCGTCCTATATACGTCACCAGGTGGTTCATATTATGACCCATCCATTTTCGATGTATGGGCCTGTAGTCTAATACAGCATGGCCGCGCCGGCCACATAGTAATTTACTAAGTGTCAATGATTCATTAATTGAAAGAGAAATTTGGTCAAAAATTAAGTAAGTACCTGATTTTATTAAGTACATAATTATAATTCAGAGAATCGAGTAAGTACTCTCCTTATGTATCGATCATGTCTCACGCATACGCAGCGCACGCGATACAAAAGTAATAGTACTCGGCCCCGCGCCGCCGCCGCGCCGCCGCGACGCTCGCTTGACAGCCCTGGCAGATTGAAGCGAGACGGCAGACAGTTATTGTACTATGAACGCTAAACGCAATGCAAAAGGTTGAAATTAAGTTGTTTTCCAGAATAGTAAGTATCTCGGCAATTTTGTGCCCACAGATTTCTATCTAGATCTTATTTCTGTGTTTGCGCCGTTTGTATGGAAGTGAGACAGGCCTGGTATAAAAGCGTTCTCTGTGGAAATACAAAAAGAAATAATCGGCCAAGTGCGAGTCGGAGTCGTGCACGAAGTGTTCCGTACCTACCGTTAAAGAGCAAAAATAGGCCAAAAATTGTGTTTTTTGTATCGGAGCCCCCCTTTAATTTTGATTTTATTTAAATATTATTATTAATTATTGAAGTACACATATAATTGAGGCCTTTCTGAAAATTTCAAGTGCCTACCGGTTGTCATCATTGATATCGAGAAAAAAAAGATTCAAAACTCACGTTTGTTGTATGGGAGCCCCCCTTAAATATTTAATTTATTTCGTTTTTAGTATTTTTTGTTATAGCGGCAACAGATATACACAGTCTGTGAAAATTTCAACTCTCTATCTATTACCGTTCTTGAGTTACAGACGGACAGACGGACAGACATCGAAGTCTCAGTAATAGGGTCCCGTTTTTACCCTTTGGGTACGGAACCCAAATGTTACCTCTTCACGCCCAAACCGCTAAACCAATTTTGCTGAAACTTGGTATGGGGATACTTTCGAGTCCCGGGAAAGGACATAATATAGGCTACTTTATATTCCGGAAAAATATACGGTTTCCGCGCGAAACGTCGAGTTTTGGCGTAACGGAGTTGCCGGCACCATCTAGTATTAAATAATAAATGTATAATATACACAAATACGAAATAATAATAAAATCGTTTATTTGATGAACTCATTTTTAGGGTTCCGTAATCCGTACCCAAAGGGTAAAAACGAGACCCTAAGACTTCGATGTCTGTCCGTCTGTCCGTCCGTCCGTCCGTCCGTCTGACTGTCTCCAGGCTGTAACTCAAGAACCGCTATAGCTACGAGGGCTGTTTGAAAAGTTCTCGGCCTTACATACTTCTGCGTGTCTTACAAGCGTATAACTTATACCATGTATAGGGCCATTATTAACTAGATTAAAACCCACGTCTTTTGTAAATTGCTTCATTAGAAAAATTTTTTTTGAACAACCATCTGTGCCAAGTCTGCAGAAATGTGAATGCGCGCGTATCCAAACAGTTGCGCTATTATTGCATAGTCTAATAAAATTAATTGAATTGTGAACACGGAATTAGTCTTTGTCATTTTCAACAAGTTTTGTATGTCTTTACAGACATATGCAATGATTTAAAAAAAATACACAACAGTTAAATTGTCGGGGGTTAAATAGAAAATATTTAGGTCTTTATAGACGAGTCTACCCCAGTTGCTAATTATTATTTTTAACAAAAAATTAAAACCGACTTCCAAGGTAAAAACAATAATAACATTAATATGAACTAAAAAGTATTAAATAATTTTTACTATCTAATAGTGCCTTTTTCCGAATTCAGCTAAACCTCAACTATTTCTGTACTCAATCTTCATTATTTTGAAGTCGGTACCAGATAGCTGAATCTTCAGTCCTCTGACAGAATATTTAAAATTTTTTGAACTGGCACCGACTTCAAAATTATGAAGATTGAGTACAGAAATAGTTGAGGTTTAGCCGAATTCGGAAAAAGGCACTATTAGATAGTAAAAATTATTTAATACTTTTTAGTTCATATTAATGTTATTATTGTTTTTACCTTGGAAGTCGGTTTTAATTTTTTGTTAAAAATAATAATAATTTCACTCTTTTTAGTTACACTAGTACGTAAACCTTCGCGTATATTTTACGTATTTTATTACAATTTGATATGTGTTGAGATTTGCAAACTTTATATTTTCTAAGAAAATTTAGTTCCGCAATTCAACAACAGATGTCGTTGTTAAGCGTCTGCATCGCGGTATCGCTTACTCGACGGCATTTGATATAACTAATTCGCTACAATAATTTTTCTTCTCGCTCACACTCACTGGTTGTCTTAATTGATATTACGCCAGAGGGATTAACGTCCCAGGGTAACCCTACAGAACCATAAGACCAGTTTTAGGCGTAAGACGTAGACGTCTTTTCTTTACATTATGAGTCACAACTCACACTCACAAAATAATATATTATCAGTGAAGTGAACAGTAGTTAGTAAAGTATTCGATCTGTATAATATAAAGTAGTAAAATATTCGATCTGTCGTTTGCCGCCACGCGCCGCCCGCGCGACACCGTCGCCTCTGTAGCGCCGACCGCCGTGTATTAAACAAACAGGTGTTGTTATGTAACAATACATAATTATTATTACGAGTTAGTATATCCATACCTATGCCTTGCAGCACTACTATCTATTCTGTGCCATGAGACATTGGTGACCTTAACACGACGTGGTAATGATGATGATGACGATGATGATGATGATGATTATGATGATGAATATGAATTGCATAGTAGTTTATGCTTTCTGTTCTTAAAACAACGCCGAAACTCCCAAACGTGTATCTATAAGGAATCAGGAGTTCTCTCAGCATCATCGAAACCATGGTATACCTTGACCCAATATTTGACTTTTTGGTAGCGTATTCTTAGTACACTTCACATAAAACCAAAATCACCATATGTTTCCATATAAATTTCGAGGAGTTCCCTCGATTACTCATGGATCCCATCATCAGGTCACCACCTTTGTGAAAATGGGACCAAATTGGAGTGAAACCTAATACAACAAAACAAAAATTTCGAAAATCGGTTCACAAACGGCGGAGTAATCGTTGAACATACAAAAAAAAAAATAAAAAAAAAAAATAAAAAAAATATCCACAGCCGAACATATAACCTCCTCGTTTTTTGGAAGTCGGTTAAAAATCGTTCATTTTCAAAGAAAACGCCTAAAATTAAAAAATAATGTTCTGATCTTGGAATAAATAAATGGATAAAAGAAAGAAAGATAAGCAATATTTAAAAAAATAGCATTATTTTTGTTTTGTAATATCGTAACGTAATGATGAAAATAAATGTCTTTGAAAAACCAGTGCCGCGTTTTCCGACAAAATTCGAAGTATCAGGCAGCTCGGAAATTAAACTGATTTTTTGAAAATATTTTGTACTAAAGAGATTCAAATTGTATTCATTTTATAATATGAATTTATTCATTAGATTAATTTTATTAAAATTACGCCAAATAATAGCCTAATCTTTTAATGAGCGCGGAAAATCGAGCTATAAAGAAATCTTCTAGAAAAAGTGGGTGTTACAGATTAAGACCACAATTTTTTTATTAAGGAATAATATCTATTAAATTACTCTTATATTCTAAAATAACAGTACATTTTGAATAGGAAATAGTAATTTATTAGGTCTTTACCACAAAAAAATGTGCAGTAGGGCCCTACGAACACGATGATCGTATTGTTGTTAATTGGGACAACATGACAGATGCTCACACACCCGCCTTGCAAGACTTTCTATAAAATTATATAAATACGTAAAGTAAATTTCACTATCGAAAAATTTTCAGTATTACAATACAATTTTCAAATCTAGATTAGAGTTACCAGGGACGGAGATATTCACATTACAAAGAGACGTAGTCGATCTCGGTGATCATTTTGTAAGACTTTTTTAATCAACTTTTTTAGTCATTAAAATTAATTGTAATTTGAATTTTTAGAGCCATATCTTCTATTTAAAGACTGAATTTAAAATTGAAAAAATCATCTTAAATCATTTCATTGGAAAAATTCTCAAAGCCGAGAACTTCTCAAACAGCCCTAGTAGACTTCTGAAATTTTCACAGATTGTGTATTTGGTTGCCGCTATAACAAATACTAAAAACAAAATAAAATTAATATTAAACGGTGGCTCCTATACAACAAACGTTATTTGTTTGTTTTTTCGGCCTTTTTTGCTCTATATCAGTAATGGCCATAGAAATAGAACGTATTTAGATTAGATTATAAAGTATTTTGATATCGTTGGTAATGGCAACAGGTAGGCACATGATAATTAATATTTTCACGAAGGCCCTTATTGTATGTCTACGTCAATAATTAATAAGTAATAATATTAAAATAAAGTAAAAATTTTTGGGGGGCTCCGAAGTTCCACACAAAAAACACAATTTTGGCCTATTTTTGCTCTCTAACGGTACGGAACTCGTGCGCGAGTCCAACTCGCACTTGGCCGATTTTTTTTTCTCACAAAGTCACAAGTCAATAGTCATGATCATGAATCACAAAGCTAATTCGAAGTTAAAACCGAACAGGCAGAGACATCTATATGCAGAAAAGTAAAACAGCACGAGAGTATCCTAGCTGACCTTTGAATTAGTTTTGTGATTGTCCACTAGATGTCACTTTATTTTGATTGAGTGTTCAACTTCTAGCTTACATAATAAAATAAACAAAT
Source organism: Polyommatus icarus (assembly GCA_937595015.1). Classification (NCBI taxonomy): domain Eukaryota; kingdom Metazoa; phylum Arthropoda; class Insecta; order Lepidoptera; family Lycaenidae; genus Polyommatus; species Polyommatus icarus. The sequence goes on along the minus strand of OW569327.1, from coordinate 17,830,138 downwards.
TAATTTGTAGTAAATTATAGCTTGATCGATTTTATATATTTTTTAAATATATTTATTCCAAAAATATAAAATCGATCAATTTGTACTGCTTCTGACAGCCAATTAAATAACCTTCAAGAAGAAAGTATAATATTATGCATAGAATTAGAATTTTGATATCGTAATAATTTATGTATCCTCTCTTCTGGTGTTGCGAGTGTCCATTGGCGACGGTAGTGTTTTCTATTAGGTGACCTGTTCGCTCAAAATATTTGAAAAATGAAAGACAGAATGTTGCTGCAATTAAATAGCAGCAGGAAATTATGATTAAAAAAATACTTCTTTGCTCGTTTGCCCCATAAATGTAATACGTCATACGTGTGACACTCGACGCCTGCAGCGAGTGAGAGTTGTTAGGTTAATTTTCGTTACGGAATTTCTTGATTGGGTCGCCCGCAGTAAAAGCTATACAATAGCTAAAACTACTTTACGCAAAATTGTTACAATTTGGCAATAATCTTTCCTGAATCTATTTTTCTTTATAGTTGTGTCTGCTCAGCTTGCGCTGGTGGTTATGACTAATCATGCTAGTCTCACGCTCAGGGACAGGAGTATTCACAATGAATTTATAATTATTCTATTTTAATTTACTTGTGCATAAAAGGTATAAATATACCATAAGTGCCCAAAGAAAATAAAAGCAGAGCAAGACCTTTTTTATTTCAGTTTTATTATACAAATTGTTAATGAGCATCACAGAATATCAGCCTTTTACAGTAATACAATCTTCTTTAAATGCACTATTATTCTTACACAAAAAACGTTCTTTTCGAGTTAGCTCTTAAATTGTTTTAAAAAAAAGTTGCTTTACTTAATATACACTCTTATAAAAATAAATTCATTCACAACTCACACACAGTTTTGACACGCAGATCATAATAAGGTACACAAACTTTATTTACATATTTCATTTCCTAATGGTGTTATATAAAATATTAACACATTAACACAGTGCACAAACAAAATATAATATCATTTTTATAAAAAATAGTAAGTTATTTTATTTTGTTAAAACCTAAGTGAAAATATATTAAATACATTAAAATTAAAGTTATACTTATACAGCATCCTAATATTGTAGCATACTATAGCTATAGACACAAGACCTTAGGTCTCGACGCAAGCTGAGATTGACAAAAAAATGTGTTTTATTTCAGGCAAAACTACACTAAACTCGGCGTTCGTTTGGCATTTAGCCGATAAAAAATGAAGACGTATGCACAAAAAAGTCGCTGGATGACTTCTGCTAGTATCTGAACTAGAAATTTAATCCAGTAGAATTAGAAAACTTACAGTGAAATAGTTTGACGGTCGCCTTACTGGCGATGCAATAGTATGACGAACACCACATAACTTACCATGTATTTTTCCTATTTTTCTTTCTCATAATATCAGTTCTCACTTTTTTGTTTCTTAATTTCTTGCCTAATCAGCAGTATCCGACTATCTTCAATCGTTCAGTGTCAGTTATCAGTGGTTCTCTATCACAGATCATTTTTAATCAATCCAAGCTGAGCCTCGTCGCTGCGCGCGCGCAATATCCGCCCGCAAGCGGCGCTCGCGCGCAAACGCCTCACGTATTTGCGTGTCAAGCTGCGCACGCTCGTCTAACTTCTGCGCCTGCACCTGGAGCCCGTTGAGCTGGGATTGTAGAGCTCTGATGTTGGAGCAGCTGGTGTCACGCAACTGAAATATGGAGATAAAGTGTTATTTTGTTAAAGCAACTGATTTGATTGATGAAATTTCTCGAGGGATTAAAAATAAATTAAGAGGAGTTATTAATAAGCATAGATTATTTATTTGTGTTTATTGACATTTTCTACAATTATTCAGACTCACTGATTGTCATATTTTGACATGGGCCTATACTTACAAATTACGATGTAAGTTCTAGCTTAGACTTTAGTCAAGTTTGTCACAACATCATGTTTCACGATCACAAGTACGAGGAACGACAGATATGCATATACAAATAATAAACCAGACTTGCACAAGCCGCCTAAGACAAAGCCTAATTCGTATTCGCAATTAAGTTCTTAACATCGGTTGTCTTGCTCACGTGCACTATTTGATATAAGCTCTTCTATCCCTATTATATTATGTAACCATTAGGGTACCTGCCACCATTTAATTCGAGATTGAAGCAGAAGCGTAGCGTGCCTTCGTATAAAAATTGGTTTGGGGGCCCCCAGGAAAATATGATATATCAGGTATTTTAGGGGTTAGGGATTCAGTTTTCCGGGGTCCCTTATACGGCAGACACGCCGGTAGCTACGCCACTGGATTGAAGCTATACATAATGGCTATCTGGTGGACAGTGCTTTATCAACATACCTTCGTATCTTGCTCCTTTCTCTGCACTTCCCGGTGGAAGTTGTCCATATCCTCAATGAGCTTCTCTCGTTCTAGAACATTCTCTTTCTGCTGCAGTAGATTAGCTTCCAACTTTTCTTGGAGTTGTTTTTTTAATGTTGCGATAACGTCGTTCATAAGCATACAGCGCGCTTCGCGTTCCTTTGCCCAAAGCTTTAAAAACAAGAATTTTTATTTGAACAAAATAAGTATATATTATTAGTAAATAAGTGTATAGGTGGGCTAAGGGTGCGTTACAATTGAAGCGGAGCGAAGCTTAGCGCTGCCCGAATTGACCAATCGTGCTATTCCAGCGGAATGACAGCGAAGATTTCGAGCATGGTGATTGGTCAATTCGGCACCGCTAAGCTCCGCTCCGCTCCACTTCAGTGGAAATACGGCCTACAACTGGTGCAAATATAAAGTTATTATTTAAACAAAATAAGTCTGTATTAATAAATAATAGTATTATTAGGTGGGCTAAAACTAGTGCAGCAAACAATATAAAGGTGAGACACTACGCTGCGGCGGCAAAGCGACGCGACACGATACGGCGAAATATTATAAAAACGTCAGGGCTATAATTAACGTGATCGCGTCGCTCCCGCACGTCTTGCCTTTACAAAAAATTTTTGCTAAACGATATTTTTTTTATAAAATAGAAAAAATATTACTTGATCCTGTTTTTCGTTGATTTGTCTGGCCTCTCCGTCGTACATGGCCTCTATGTTATTCTGTCTCTGTCGCTCCCTCTCTCTGTACTCTTCTAGCTCTTGTAAAGCTATATCCAAAACTCGTTTGTACTTTACAGACTTTAGTTGTTCGCTTTCGTAGTCCTGTAAAACAAAATTTAAGTAGCCATTTCAACAAAATTTTAGATTAAATTTTCTTTTGCCTTAACACACTGAGTAGGATAACGTTGCGAACCGCAAAAGCGACGACATAGCGATAGAGCGAGATGTAAAATAACGATTTATCGTTTGACGTGTGATAGAAGATCTGTTAGATACCTTTTCGCAGTTCGCAAGTCGCTACGTTATTTAGTGTACTAACGACCTAAACAATAATAATAATGTTACCTTCATAATGCTTATTCGCACTTTTTCTAGCATCTTCAGATCCAATTCAATTTCATTGATAACACTAATGACTTTCTTCTTTAGTTTGTACTTATGCAAGCCCATGTTGATGATAGTTGCGTCCCTTTCTGCCATTAGGCGTGCATGTTCTTTTTCTCTTTCTTTAGTTAAGGCTTGCAACTCCTCCAGTATCATTTTCTCTCTTTCCTCCTCCTTCCTTAGTTCCTTTACAACAGATTCTTTTTCATTCAACTCGGCTATTTGATCTTCTAAACAGTTGCGGAGTTCCTGAAAGAAAATGTAATTTTAACAAGCACAGTAGACTTTAAGGTTAGCCTTAAACATAGAGAAATCATACACACGCAATTTTGTATGGAATATGGCTGTGTTGGTATATGTATAATTTGTCCACGCCTTAACTTAACTTTACCTTCTAGGTTACTGTTAACTGTAACATAATCTAATCTTTAAACTTTCTAATAAAATAAAACAAATTTTGAAAAAAGAAATTACAACCTAAGTATACAATATGTTATGTGTTGTCTTTGTCTATCAAGCCACTTTGCAAATGGACCGAACAAAGAGAAAAAACAATTTAAAGTAAAACTTAGCACAATGTGGTTCTTTTTTCCAGGTAAAATGGCTTGGCAAACATTGCATCAATACAAGTACTAACTTTAACTTTTAACTCCTTTTCTTTTAATTTCTCTTTCTCTTCCTGTATCTGCTGTCGTATCTGTTCGTCTTGCTCTTGCAGGATCTTCCGAGTGTCCTCCTCCTCCTTCTTTTTCTGGACCTCTTTCTCTATAATTTGCTCAGTCCTGTAAAAGTCAAATCCGCTATATTAATAAAAAATATTGATTCCAAGCTCGCACTAATCTATGTTGCTGACTGATACATATTGTCTGATACATTGGTAATGCCATTTAATTTTTTTTTTATGCAATAAGGGGGCAAACGAGCAAACGGGTCACCTGATGGAAAGCAACTTCCGTCGCCCATGGACACTCGCAGCATCAGAAGAGCTGCAGGTGCGTTGCCGGCCTTTTAAGGGGTAATGGGGGAGGGTAGGGAAGGAAAAGGGTAGGGGATTGGGCCTCCGGTAAACTCACTCACTCACTCGGCGAAACACAGCGCAAGCGCTGTTTCACGCCGGTTTTCTGTGAGGACGTGGCATTTCTCCGGTCGAGCCGGCCCATTCGTGCCGAAGCATGGCTCTCCCACGTCAAAATCCCATATATATAATATCTATGTATGCTTCACACCACGTCAGTCTGGCCCCGTGGTAAGTACCTGACGGACTTGTGTTACAGGTACCAGGCAACGGAAATATATTTAATAATTTTATACTATACATATATTTAAGATTTTTATTATATGATACACATATTTAATACACATCCATGACCCAGGAACTTTATAAACTTTTTGTTCCGTCGGCGGGACTCGAACCCGCGACCTCCGGTTTGAGCTACCAACGCGCTCACCACTGCGCCACGGAGGTCGTCGAATGCAATGAAAGTGCAATTTTATATCTATTTACTTGTGCTTACTATTAACAGTATTAACTAACACGCTTGCAAGCTCTATTGAATGGATAATGGCACATTAATCCAGAGATCAGGGATTCTTGGAATGCTATTGTATTCTAGTTGTCACGATTACCGGTGCTCGTACGGGGCTTGATGAGTTAAGAGTTCATACAGTTAAATCCTCTTATTAATTATGACTGCCATCAATGTTAGTGTGCCAACAAGCAAGCATCCACAAACGGGAAGTTTCCACCAACCATGCAGACTTGAGTTTCCCGCTAGCGATATAGGACTTGGTGGCCTGCCACTCGGGCTGCTGCATCCGCCAGGCGTGGTACAGCTTCAGCTCCGCCTCCTGTTTCCGCAGCTGCTGCTCCTTCTCTATGATGCCCTGGTTTATCTCCCGCAGTGTTGATGTAGATACTTGATTTAGGTATGATCTGGAAATAAAATTTACTTAAGTACACAACAAGTACACACTACACACAAGGCTTTTACCGCCAAACGCGGTCCGTCCTTATATAGACTAAATACAATAGAAAAAAAGTAAATAAATGGAAAAAAAACTTGTAATAAGGAAATATAAAAAGCTTAAAATAAAATAAATAAAAATAAGTACACAACAAATTAAATCTGTGATTGTGTGAAGTGATGACATTAAATTAATACAAAAACACGCATGGACGTGCACGGATTTATTTCTTTAACTTGAGTCAATTCGCAACGAAGTGCGCTTTGATTAGGTACAATGTGTAGGTCCATGGTACAGGGCCCCCGCTACCATATGTACAATGTGTGCAATGCACATGGGCGCTATCCTCTAGGTCCCAAAAAATTTGCCTAAAGAGGCGCCAAAATCATTTTTTTTTGCACACAGGCACCATAAGCCCTTACGAGGGCCCTGATGGTATATATAATATATGCCATAAATACTGATACACCCACTTGACTAGACACTGGCTGACTACATACAATTATTATCTCTTTTCCTAAAGGTAAAAACGATTGCGGAACCTTCAAACATGGTGTATTAAATGTATAGGAATGTTAAATTATAAAATAATATCTTTTGATATTATTTATCACATGATTAAGGAAACTGCCAACACAATAAGTTATATTATTTATTTATTTAAATAACAATACAAAAATAATTTTATTGTATAAATGTAACTATGGTAAAAATAAATAATAATAACCTATAATAGTATAAATTTTTGGTATAATATTATCTTATTAATAAAATAAAATATAATAAAGTTATGTTTTTATATTATCTGGCATGCAAAATGTGAATATTCTTAAAATAAATAACATTAATAAAGCTTTTATATTTACCGTATAACAAAGTATATTATTTTCTTGTTTAGTAGTCTTCTAAAGCTTAAGTTTATTCTTAAAATATACGTTATACCTATACTGACCCATTCTTATAAAGCTTTGGCTTAGAAGTTAATTCTTTAATTTCTTCCTGATATTGCAGATTTTCTTGAAACAGCATGTTTTCTAGTTTTTTGCGACGCTCCTCCAGCCGGCTGGAAATTATGACAAAATTAATTCAAATCAAATCAAATCAAATTCATTTATTCACATAGGTCACACAGTAACACTTATGAACGTCAAATTATTGTTACATAAAATTATATTTATCAAATTATTACAAAATCATTGTACAATATAAAATTATTACATGATTCAAATCATTTCATCATCATTCATCAGTTATTACCATTTACACTACTTATATTTTACCATAATATTTGTAAATATAAATCACTCATACATACTTAATAACTATAATTCAATGTCATACTCTAATATTATGCTTATAATATTTGTTATTATTTATAGTTAATTTTTCGTTTTACAGTAAATAATAATTAAGTACCTACATAGTATGAATTACAAAACAAGTACAATTATGGCATGTGATGTATCATTTTACTTTTTAATAGCTCATGAATGGTGTTACTATACTGCATCCAAAGAAGCATAGGTTTTTTTTTTTTTTTTTTTTTTTTAAATCCACCCCCCTAACATTATTAGGGCTAGTTATTTAACTTTTATTTATTTCTTCTTTCTTTTCCTTCTATTACATACCTATTACATAATATTTTCTTGATTCTTATACAATTTTCCATATTTTGTGGTATAACAATTTTGTATTTTCCATTTAATAAATTTCTGATTAATAAAAATTCCAGTCTGATAATTACTTTCAAAATAAATTTACATTTTTCAATAATAAACAGCAACAATGTCAAAGATAAAACAACGGCACAATGAATGTAAAACTATCCTAATATCACAGCTAACCAATCTAGAACCTAACTATTATTACACAGAATATCACAGTTTTTCTTACATACTGCACCCACAATCTTCCTGCAAAAGGCCAGGAATATGTCCCGCTTTTTTCCCCCCAGGATGGATGGCAGATTCTCACCCGTTATCGATGTGCCCAATTTCTGTTCAATATCATATCTATTGCTAGCAAAAATTGGGCAGTCGAGTAACAGGTGAGGAACCGTCTCCTCCACTCCTGGCTGACATAGGCACGACGGATCCTCATAGGTATTTGAACAGATCACATTAATTTAAGTTTGTAGAACTTCAGTTTATATTTATGTGATGAATTACCAGAGAATTTTCAATCATTCCTAACTCTTTTAGACACTGTGGGATAGTAATAAGCTATTTTCTTGCAACACTTACTAAATCGCTCTTGGCAAATAATAAAGTTATTGTTACACTTACATTGCCTTAAGCTTCTGTTCACTCAACTGTTCTGCATCCTTTTTAGCCTTCTCGTAATAGTCTTTGGTGGTCCATTGTTCATGGTGTTTAGACTTATTGGTGTTTGACTCAAAGTAATTGGCAACCTTCTTCAATTCCTCTGTTCTTCGAATTTCATTGTCTCTTCTTTGTGCTGCCAAAGCTTGTAACTGCCACTGAGGTCTTACTTTTGACATGATCTGAAAAGTATGAAATGTGAATAGTAAGTTCTTTTGAGCACATAATTTAATTTACAATAATTAGAGATTACTGTCCACATGGTGTGTGTTACTAATTCCAATAAAATACTCTTTTCTTGCAGGTTTTTCAACTTTGAAAAATAAAGAACACAATCTAGTATAGTTCTTGCAATCTACGAGTGCGCGTCGCCTTTATTTGTAGTTGGAAATGTGAATAGACATTTTCGTTAGTGTGCGTACCCGACGGAGCAATCAGTAGCGAGCGAGCCATGTACGCGTGTATAGATATGGTCACTCACACAACTAAGGGCGACGCGCACTCTTAGATTGCAAGAACTATAAAGCTTTACTACAATTTAAGGATGGAACACATAAATCTCTTATAGTACTTACAGCATAAACCTATAATAGGACTAGAGATCTTGTAACAGGCTCAGTATGGCAGTCAGTTGACACAGTTGGCGTTTACACTATTATCACAAAAAAGCCACGGCTGAATGAACACAGTTTAATCCATAAGCGTTGTAACTATAGAATTATCACTTCCTTACGTGTTGCTAGAGTCCTGTGTCCAGTGACAACAAAATTAACGACTAGTGGTATGAGGTCAGCGAGTTAACAAGGTTTATTTTACTTCCTCGAAAAATTACGACTGCTCTTAGTCACAACTCACAGCCCACGGGTCAGTTATTTCAATTAAAGTTAAGCTAGGTCATCGCTGTATGTATTGTACTGTGATTGGATTTTTTAAATTTACAAAACATCGTTGCAAAACAAAACAAACTTTTATCAATTATGTGATATGTCAGTTGTCACTTGGTTGTCACTGTCACACTGCATCAAAATGTATTTTTTTTCTTATTATGGCACTTCGGCTATAAAACCATGGCCAGTGACCAGTGTCGAGTAAATGCATAGTAAAAGGCGGGAAACAATATTCTAACTTCTAAAGGGCCCCCGAGACGATCAAACGGTTTGACTCAAACACGTTGGTTTGACTCAAACCATTTTGATCGTTTACAAAGCTAGTTTGAACGGTTTGTCAAACATTTACGTGTTTGAAGCTCGTTTGATGAAATTTAATATTTTTGTTGTGTTTGACGCGCCGTTTGATCGTGTTCCGACTTCCGATGCGTTTAAACAAACTTTGTACTTTGTACGTGTTCTTTGGAGTATGTACATTATTTTTAACCGACTAAAAAAGAGGAGGTTATCAATTCGACGCATCGTATGTAATATTTCCAGAACTGCCCAGTTTTCGTATATGTTAGTCTATATCAGCATCTGAACAAATACAGCAAAATTTCAAAAGTGTATGTATGTTTTTATGTTTGTGTTCACATATCTCCGGAACTACAAGTCCGATTTAAATATTTTTTGTTGTACTATATAGGTATTGTTTAACTTGGGAGACTTCTGCAAGTTTCATCAAAATAGGTTTAGTAGTTTTTGAGATAGGGAATTTAAATTTCAATTTCGTACAATTTTTTAGTCGGTTTTATCTTTTAAAAAAATAATATTTATTCGTCACAAGACGTGTACTCCACAGCGCGTATTGAACCAAACTGCGCAGTTTCGTTTGACAAACCGTTCAAACCGACATCAAACGGTTGCATCAAACACGTAAGGTTTGAATCAAACCGTTTGATCGTCTCGGGGGCCCTTTAGTTCTAACTTCTAGTATAGTATAATAATTTTAGCATCGTTTTCATATTATATCGTCAGTTCTAAAGTGTAGTCAAAGTCTTAATAAAAGTCAACATAGTCAAGACTCAAGGAGTCAAGTCGGCAGAGATGTGACTTATCTAAGATAAAAGTATCTGAAATACAGATACAAGATACAAAATACGTATCTTGTATCTGTATCTATCTCAGATACTTTTTTGAAATTCATTTTGTATCTTGTATTTAAATACCTGTTAATTGGTATCTTAGTATTTTGTAGATACTATGTTTGCTAAAATACTTTTAGTTATTTTTGCCGGAAGTGTTACAATTTTTGAGAATTCGTCAGAATGGGCTGTTTTCTTTTTATAATCTGCACCAGATGGCGCGACGATAGACACTTCTAGATTTTGTATTGGTTCCCCACCGATCTGAAATTATTTGCAGGTTGGCATCACTGACTTAATATTGGTTGTGTTTCTAAAAAATATCAGTGTACTGTCAAGTGTGACATAAATCAAAATACCACAAATTTAGTTTCCATTAGCATCTAAAACCAAGCATCTAGTAGACTTGACACGGGCGTACACCCGTAAGGGATGGATATAAAGTACCAACTTTGTCTGGTGTTACCAGACTATACAAATCTTATTTATTTTCCCCACACCAAATCATTTTTTTTATCATTTTTTCAGATGGCAAAAAATACCTTTTACATATTATTACCATTACTTTTTGTATTTTTATTATTAGCAATCTTCCCGTGAGTTCATCCGCGTGAGGGCTCCATTCCAACGCGGCGCACGGAGAGACGACGCATGTGCGTCAAGCTTCAAAATGTTTAAGCCTTGAATGTTCTCTCCATGTTAGGGGTAATTGTTATGGATTTTAATCTTTGCACTTAAATTATAATTTTACTTACTATACTAATTGCTGTTTGCTAATTACTACTGTACCTACTTGCTATACTATTTTTATTTTATTTATTTATAATTTATTGTGCACAGGAAACATTACATAATTACAGTTAACACAGAAAGACGGCACAAAGGAACTACTTAAGTCTAGATAGAAATCTCTTCCAGCAGCCCTATGGAGAGAGATAGGATTAAAAACAGCAGATAGGACGTGCACAAATATGATTACATTATAATATACAACAATATTATGTGCTCATCGAAGCAAAACTAATATTATACTAATATAATACATAAAAATTACAAGTCAGTAAATAATAGATATCAATGTTATAATTTTAAACGCTATATCTATAAAATATAATAATACTTTAATAAGTACATAAATACTATATGTAAATTTAATAACGGTATTTAAATGGATTGAGATTTAAGATCTTACTAATAATATTAAAAACGGGAAAGTTTATCAGGATGAGTCAGGATGAGTCAGGAGGATAATTTAAGGTGGCACATAAACATAAATAATAGACAAAAGAACTAAGAAAAACACTTAATATGAATTTAATCAGTACCGTATCATTTATTTACTATAGTCAGAATAATTTAAGGTGGCTCTTGCGGTCATTGACCTTTCTAGTACTAGTCCAGGAGCTAAGTGAAAAATACTCGCACTGTTTGTACAATTCGACAAGGCTTTAAATGAATGTGGCGAGAAAAGGAACTAACGCTTCTATCATACAAAAACGTCATTTTTGACGTGTGTTTGACAGTTCTCCTTTACCAGCAGCGCCCCGTGAGTCGTGACACATTCATTTAAAGCCTTGGAGCACTGTATAGAAAATGACAATATGACCGCTACAGACAGAATTCCGCGATTTGAGAATAAAACACACAAATTAATGTATACCGATCCTAGACAGTTGATAGACCTACGTCTGGCGAGACTATGTGTAGTATTTTTTATGTCATGACACATGACCATATTTTATCTCTAAGTTAAATTACATAATATTATACAACTTTGTGATACTTTGATGTTGGAAGTCTACAGCTGGACATAGTTTTCGGTGGATAATAATACTCGAATATGACTCGAACGAAAGAATTTACCTGATCAGTACAAATGTGTAGTGTTGGCACTGAGAATTTTTCCAAGATATTATTTTCAGTTCTCTTCTTAAAACACTTTTTTTCAAAGTGTATAGAGCATATTTTTACATATTTGTTTGGAATCCAGCAGTTGCCTCGTCCTGTTGACTGAATCCATAAATTTCTAGTTGTGGAGTCCTTTGGAAATCTAAAATAAATAGTTATTTATTTTATTATAAATTATAGAATGTAAAACACACAATGTAAGTTAAAAGTATGTTTTGATCTTACAATAGAAAGATAATAATAATATGTTATCTGAAGTAGTATGTTTAAGTTCATGTTGGATGACAATTGACAATTCAATATAATATTATTCTTGAATGATTTTTAAGTATTAAAACTTATAATATTTTTTGTAAAAATAATAATTATTAAACATGAACAAATAACAATTCTAGGCAATGGGATGTTTTCTTTTTATCATCTCCACCAGACGGCGCGATGGTAGACACTCATTAATTTTCTATTGGTTCCCCACCGATTTGAAATTATCTGCAGGTTGGCATTACTGACTACATGTTGGTCGTGTTTCTAAAAAATATCAGTGTACTGTCAAGTGTAATATCAATCAAAATATTATACTCCTGAGCGATCATTGGCCTAAGCAATTAGACCAGTATACTGGTAACAGCTTAGGAACACGCTTGCACTTGTCAAACTGAAAACATGATAACTGAAAGAGTTTTCTACTTCTACTTTTTATTGTCGGTGTGGTTTTTATTATTTTTCCCCAAATTATGTTATTTGGGTTTTTGATGTTCATTATTGGTAAAATATTAGCCACTAAATATTTGTTATCTTGCACAAGTGCAGGTAAGATGTTGTCAAAATCAAAATGTATAATTCCTGTGACATTTGGTGTGAACAACGGTAAATAGGGCTATTTCTTCCGTGAGTTTTAACTAAAACATCGTTATTATAACTTTATTATCCTATTCATTGGAATATTATTGTGTCTTTTTCAAATTGAAATGTATCAAGTTTTACATGCTTTTGCCCAGTTATGTAGCAATTATTGATAGTATTCCCTGGTATTACCGATAGTTGTCTATCCATACGCCATCTAGTTACTAAAATGGAAGCTGTTTGACAATCAAATTAAAAAGCTAAGAAAATTCCTCATTCTCCAACACTAGCGCTGGCAACCCTTGCAATCGTTTAACGCGACAAAATCAAAGAGTACTAATAAGCTTTGGTTTGCTGTTGAAATAACGACCTATAGAATTTGGTTGTGTATTACTACAATAACAATGTTTTTTAAATACTATTTTACGCTGTAATAATGTAATTAACACATCATTCCTCGTGTAATAATATTCTTAGATAATCATACAGTCAATATTACTGCAAACTGAGAGATGTTAAATGCAAAATATCGTACTTACGAATGAAATGTTATGTTTTCATATTTCCCCTCACTACGGCTTTTACAGCCTAAAACGTAACAAATCACCATGTTTAGCAATAAATTTAACACACACTTTAACACTGTCAATATTGTTTTTCGCTAAAAAAACACAGAATCAACGAATATCGCAAAGTACAATATGAGCAAATCTTTTGTTGGTCAAAAGTGCGATTCTTGACCAACAACAAAAAGTGAAACTATGACAAGGACAAAAAAAATGTTACTGACTCTATTACTCTTATGAGTTTATGTATAGCTGCGTCTTTGTCAATCTCGGTATTATTATTTGCTTGTCAAATCCAGTTTGATCCTTCATCCAAGATTAGCATAAAATTAACATAAAACTGTATGTATTTGAACATTTCCATATATTTCTATGTTGTTTTTGGCTTCGTCTCTCTAGTTTAAATTTCACGGAGAACAAAGCGCTTAGGCCAGTACACTGGTAACAGTTTAGGAAGACACTGAGTAGTGACTTAATATAATGCCTGTCAAACTGAAAACTGAGTTTTGGCGGGCATGTCAGGATGTCACTTCGACACTTTGAACATTGCTTTGAACCATTGACTTTTGCTTTGAAAAGAAAACAGTAATTAAACTTTATAGTGGTTATATATGTCGTAGGATTATTTGATAAATCGAATTATCGCGAAAATCCTAGGGACATTGCGAAAACACGGATAATTAGACAATGGTGATTACATTTTTCAAACTTACTGACAAAAGGTGGTGTTTTCGCGAAAACACGAGTCGCCTCAGTAACATTGCGAAACGAATCGTTAGTTATTATCACTGATTGGTCGGTTTAAGCGCCCCACTACAACATCTTCTCTGGTTGGTTGAAGAGTTGACATTTCAAATGTCAATCGATTGTCACGTGTTGTTTAGTTTGTAGTTATTTTTGTAAGCGAACTAGCAGTTTTAATAATTATTTAATGTGTTTAAAATTGCAGTTGGATTTGAAAAATAGTGCAAAAAGTTAAGTGTGTCTGTAAATACAAAATGACTGATACAAGTGAAATTAGTGCTGAAAGTTCAACAGAACCAGAAACTAATTCTGAGGTTATATCCGATAAAAGGTTGAATAAAAAGTAAAGTTCCTATGAACTGGCATTGTCATTTCTTACCCCTTATAAGTCTATGGTGTAATACCTCAAAGATACATAGGGAAAGATAGTAACCAATCAGAATAAGAGTTGGCCAGTAAGTAAAAATCAAGCCAATCAGCGTTAAGAATGTGCAATGTTACGGCAACTCGTGTTTTCGCGAAAACACTACCTTTTGTCAGTAAGTTTGAAAAATGTAATCACCATTGTCTAATTATTCGTGTTTTCGCAAAGTCCCTAGAATTTTCGCGATAATTCGATTTATCAAATCATCCTACGACATATATAATATTTTTCAAATACAACACCTCACACCTGTTTGCCAAGTTCTGCCCCTGTGGAGCGACTCTTCTCATTTGGGGGCATGATCATGAGGCCTCATCGAAGAAAAATGAGTGATAAACTGTTTGAAGAACTAGTTTTACTTAAGTCTCAATTAAAACCTTAAAAGTATAATATTATAATATTACTAGCTGACCCGGCAAACGTTGTTTTGCCTTATAAATTATAGCAGTGCCCGCGATTTTGTTCGTGTGGTTGTCGAAAACACTGTCGCGATTGCAATAAAAAGGATATAGCGGGTCAATATCTTAAGGCGATATATCGAAAATAAATTATACCGCAAGGGCAATTTTATACTTAATAATACGATGATGATGATGAGCGAAATTTGCATAGTAGCATCTGCTTTCCGTTCTTAAAAGACCATCGAAACTCCCAAACTTGTATCTATAAAGAATCAGGAGTTCCCTCAGCACCTTCCGAACCATGATATACTTCGGTGCAAAATCTTACTTGCTTCGCTTACTAATGCTTCGAATACTTCTCACGAAACCGAAGTCATCAAATGTTTCCATATAAATTTTGAAGAGTTCCCTCGATTACTAATGGATCCCTTTATCAGGTCACCACTTTTGTGAACGGGGTAATAAATTGGGATGATGCCCTATACACCAAAAGAAAAATTTTGAAAATCGGTTCACATACGGCGGAGTGATCGTTAAATATAAAAAAAACGAACATAACACCTCCTCCATCTTGAAAGTCGGTTAAAATTGTAGCCTATGTGTTATTCTGATGTATAAGCTATATTATTGTAAAGTTTCATTAAAATCCGTTCAGTAGTTTTTGCGTGAAAGAGTAACAAACATCCATACATCCATACATCCAAACTTTCGCCTTTATAATATTAGTAGGACTAGCTGTCCCGGCAAACGTTGCTTTGCCATAATATTACCTATAAAGCCCATATTATTTTATTGAAGTGACTGAAATAAGTATGTCGCCATGGCCACGTTGGTCGCTATTCGTCGCATAAACAATGGTCGCCGTCAGTCTCAGGTTGTAGTAATTTACTATTATTTATTCAACAAATGCACTTATCAATATAATAAGTACCGAGTAGCCGATTCTCAGACCTACTGAATATGCATATAAAATTTGGTAAAAATCAGTAAAGCCGTTTCGGAGGAGTTCGTGGACTAAAATTGTGACACGAGAATTTTATATATAAGATGTTGTGTAACGTTTGCGCAATCAACACGATTTACATGTAAAAAAATAAACATTCATTAATAAAAATGATTTTTTTTACAACAGTATTTTTATCTTAAGAGGTATTTAGAAGATACCTATTTTGTATTTAGTATTTCAGATACTATTCTAGAAAGTTGGTACTTAATTTAAACTTAATTTAAAAGTATCTTGCATTTTGTATTTCAGATACATTGTACAGGGTATTTTGTACATCTCTGCAAGTCGGTCGATTCAGTAAAATGGTAGACGCTTTACTGTCGATGGAGTTTTGGAGGGAAAACTAAATAGGTAACACCGAACAAGTTTCTGGTTATAAAATCACTTTCCTACACTTGTGCATGAAAACGAATATCCAAATAATCCAAATATAATTATTATAATCTAAGTCTATGATACTCGTATCAAAAGTCGTGTTCGTTTGGTTTTTCAACTGCGCATGCGCGGCTTTTTTGTTAGTCAGTGTGAGTGCCATATTATTCTAAAATACAGTGCCACCAACTTATCTGTTCAGTAGCCGGGGTCAGTAGTGTCGCGTTTAGTGTTGCTATTTAAGAATGTTTACCAAAACTGTAGGGAATCCACTGTAACTGGGTTGTATCTGTATTCTGTACACATGAGATGTCCTTTCACGGCTGTTAGAAGCCAAAATGTTTTTCTTTTTAATATCTGTCTGAGTACGCGCATCAGGAAATCTAGTCAATAGCCGCGTACTGACCAAGCGAGCCGCCTCGCCGCGGCAGCCTCGCGCGCAGTTGCTTGGTCGGTCAGTACGTGTTAGTGCGCGGCAAACGTCCGAGGCGCCTTTGAGCACCAAAAACCGACAACTTTTGGCTCGGCCGCGGCACGCTCGGGCGAGGCAGCGAGGCTGCTCGCTTGGTCAGAACGCGGCTAGTGTAAAATGCGGTTTCATAGTTGTGTTCGTCTTAACTCTTACTTAAAAAGTGGCCTATATAGAGCTGCTTCTTTTTAAATAAAACAGTAATAATTTATTAAAAGC
Source organism: Polyommatus icarus (assembly GCA_937595015.1). NCBI lineage: Eukaryota > Metazoa > Arthropoda > Insecta > Lepidoptera > Lycaenidae > Polyommatus > Polyommatus icarus. Next base: position 17,813,377 of record OW569327.1, on the reverse strand, counting down.
ATTTTTTAAACACGTACGTATTAGTATAATAAGTACTTATAACAAAATTAAAATAACAACACTGATTTATATATTTTTATAAGCTTTTATTTGACTTGGCTTGTTCGTATGTAAAGTTTGTAGTAAGTGTTTTTTTTAATCTTATTTTTTTATATGAATATTATATCAATAATTATGGTCATGATGTCTATCTTCAAACAGCTGTACTCCAGAAATTCCAGAAGTAGACGGGCCTGACGATTCACACAACTCTCCGTCATCATAATCATCATCACTCGAGTCGCTTTCGCTGTCTTAAAGAACCTGTGGGACTTTTTTTCATTAACTAGCAACACGAACCTGTAGCTACTGCAACGCGCTCGGTCACGTTTTAAAATGTTTTTTTCGGAGACTGAAGGCGTTTCTCTTCTTTCATAAAAGCTAACACTTTTAAAATAATTTGTCGCGCATCACATTTAGTGGTTTCGGCATGATAATGATACTTTTAATAATAAAACAAGACTTAAAACACACAGAGCACTCGCACTTCAAAAACAGACAGCGAATGACATTTCACAAAATGGCAGTTGTAGTTCCAATTTTGTCTACTGAACAGATAAGTTGGTGGCACTATACCGATCAATTTCTGTCAGATTTTAGAAAATCTGAAATATAAAAAAACGATGCTGAAAATTGTAATATAGAATATTCTTTTCCCGCCATAATATACTCGACACTGGCCATGGTTATATAGCCGAAGTAAGAAAAAAAAAGAAGTAAATGCCAAGTAAATGCGGGAAAATGAAATTACGGTATCGTAAAAATTGTGCATCGTTTTTTAAAAAGTTAATAGTAAATAGCCTAATTTAGAATATACTTTTTTTGTATTATTTTTTCTTATTAAGCCCGTCACAGACTTAGCTATAATATATATTAATACAAGCTGTCCCGGCAAATGTTTCTTTGCCATATTATAATATATATAGTATAACCCGTATTATCTTATTGAATTAGTGACTAAATAAGTATGTCACCATGGCAACGTCCATCGCTATCCCGTGACCCGCGTCGCATAGACAAATAATTTGCAATAAAATAAAATTGCTACTATATTTAAAGATCTAAGATATCCTATCTCTCAAGTTGGAAAAAAGCACACATTTAAAAAAAGAAACATTAAAATCGGTTAAGTAGTTTAGGAATCCATCGCGGACAAACATCGTGACAGGAGATTTATATATATTAGATATTTATAGCAAGGCATATTAATCTATACTAAATCCACATGCCACAAAAATATACTATAGCTGAGTGTGTGGTCACGCGAAAATTAGTATAGAAAATATATATTAATATTATGCCTAGCTATAAACATATTAATATATATTATAGCTAGGTCTGTGACGGGCTTTAGGGCACTTCGGCTATACAGTACGAGTATAACCATGGCCAGTGTCGAGTATAAAATATGACGATATGGGAAAACAATATTCGTTAATCTATAGACACTGCCGCCACTCTGGGACGCCATGCCATATAGGACGCTGCCGCCATTCTGGGACGCCATGCCATATAGGACGCTGCCGCCACTCTGGGACGCCATGCCATATAGGACGCTGCCGCCACTCTGGGACGCCATGCCATATAGGACGCTGCCGCCATTCTGGGACGCCATGCCATATAGGACGCTGCCGCCACTCTGGGACGCCATGCCATATAGGACGCTGCCGCCACTCTGGGACGCCATGCCATATAGGACGCTGCCGCCACTCTGGGACGCCATGCCATATAGGACGCTGCCGCCATTCTGGGACGCCATGCCATATAGGACGCTGCCGCCACTCTGGGACGCCATGCCATATAGGACGCTGCCGCCACTCTGGGACGCCATGCCATATAGGACGCTGCCGCCACTCTGGGACGCCATGCCATATAGGACGCTGCCGCCACTCTGGGACGCCATGCCATATAGGACGCTGCCGCCACTCTGGGACGCCATGCCATATAGGACGCTGCCGCCACTCTGGGACGCCATGCCATATAGGACGCTGCCGCCACTCTGGGACGCCATGCCATATAGGACGCTGCCGCCATTCTGGGACGCCATGCCATATAGGACGCTGCCGCCACTCTGGGACGCCATGCCATATAGGACGCTGCCGCCACTCTGGGACGCCATGCCATATAGGACGCTGCCGCCACTCTGGGACGCCATGCCATATAGGACGCTGCCGCCACTCTGGGACGCCATGCCATATAGGACGCTGCCGCCACTCTGGGACGCCATGCCATATAGGACGCTGCCGCCACTCTGGGACGCCATGCCATATAGGACGCTGCCGCCACTCTGGGACGCCATGCCATATAGGACGCTGCCGCCACTCTGGGACGCCATGCCATATAGGACGCTGCCGCCACTCTGGGACGCCATGCCATATAGGACGCTGCCGCCACTCTGGGACGCCATGCCATATAGGACGCTGCCGCCACTCTGGGACGCCATGCCATATAGGACGCTGCCGCCTACAGGCCATGGCATTTACTGCCTATACTTACATAAATCCAGGGCTGCTACGATTAATTACATAATATTTAATATTAAAATCTCTGTGCGAATCCTATATTCCCAATGCCTTGTCTTGTCCTCTGTGCCCTGTCCTCTGTAGTCTGTCCCCTGTTGTCTCTTGTGCTCTACCCCTGTCCCTGGCCCCTGTATCCTTTCCCCAGTTCTCTGTCTCCTACCCATGCTATAATGCTGCCTATTTAAATGTCACACATTAAGGCCATCCTCCGAGCAAACGACCTTGACCATACATTTGACGCGTTGCCGAGATCGCACGAAAATCCAATTTTTTTTACTTATCTTAGTTCAAATTAATTGATCTAAAAAAAATTAAAACGGAGAATATTATATTGTAGTTAATGAAATTATCTATCTATTGTCGTGTGTTTCAAATAATAAACGTAATTTGTAAATAAGTATTAGGGAGATGCTGAAAGTATGCTTCAATTTTAATTGAGTACACAGTATATTTTTTGTCAATAACACTTTGCTTACATCTAAGATCAATATGTATTCTAACGGAATAGGTATAATAATTATAACTCAAACACCGGTTTCGGTGACGGTGGCCGGCTTCATTAAAACCAGGCCCGTTACGCAGGAGTAATTTTATAGTGCCCAAGTGTGTGCGCAGTACACAACAGCACTCTCTTTTCCTTTTACTCCCATAATTCATAACCCAGTGGGACGGAAGGCCGACACGACTGGCGAGAGATCAGGCACAGCCCACAGGGCCGACTTTTTACATGGCCCATCCGACGCTTGGATCATCTTACTTGTCTGACAATCAGGTGATCAGCCTGCATTGTCCTAACCAAACTTGGAAATAACATGTTTCCAACGCGGGAATCGAACCCACGGCCTCGGAGTCAAGAGCCACGCTCTAAACCACTGGATCACGGACGAGTAGGTATACGTCTTATGAGTTATCTACGAGTATGTATGTTTCAGTCGAAAACTCGGTGCGGTCTGAGGCTCTGAGCGAGCTTTTGATTTCATTGAAGCGTCCACGAGCTTGTGGCCTTCAAGGTGATAGCGGGTCACATTCCGCCGAGCGAGACGGACGGTGCGAGCGAGATGGCGCTATCCCGAGCTTTTACAATGGCAGCCGATCGGTGTTGCCAGAATAAGTAAGTAAATAATTTCGGTATAATATAAACCATTGCAGAGTTTAAATTTTGTATTCAGTGGAACTTTTTTTATTGTTTTTCTTATACATATATTTTTGTCTATATTAGTGTTTATTGTAATTATTGGATTATCTTAAACTGCATCTCCATTTTTTAATAATTAGTACCAACAGCTCGGCCATCGTCTAGCGCGATTATCAGGATAGACCTTCGATCACTTATATACGATTATGATGATGACAATTTTTGCTGCGGGATTCTCAAATTTGAGGAAGAAATCTTGGTAATTTTGAAAACTACACTGGGACTAACTTAGAAGTAGATGTAGTTTTTCTCATACTTACTTTGAAAGTAACTTATGTATAAATAATAATTTATTTGATATCTACATTTTATCACGCTAAGACTAATAGAAGCATGTGGAAAAAACGGGGGAAATTATTTGAAAGGGATTATCTCGCGAACTACTGTAGCAATTTTTATGTTATTTGGCACAGACAAGTAGACCACGTGAAGGATTATAGACTATCAATTTTAATCATTTTGTCAGTGGCTATATATTTTATACCCGTGCGACGCCGGGGCGGGTCGCTAGTTTCATATAATTCACAACTTTTATTATTAAAAAACGACGTGAATAAAAAAAATCGTGCGTTGAATTTAAATTTCTACCTTACCGATTACTACCAAATTATTTCTGGTATATTTTATCGTTTGTACCATTTTATGGCAACACTGTCCCTCCATTGCTCAGTCAAGCCGGGTTGCGCTTGCGCATACTGACATGTTTCTGTGCGCTGTTCAATAAAATCTTAAAAACTTTGATTTCTACGCGGTTTTTAATAGAAAATAACTTACGAACAACTAAATATCAAAGTGTTAAAGTGTAAAGTGTTAGTATTACAGTTTATAGTGTAGAAGTGTAATTGTTCACGAGTATGTTTTCCTCCGTCTAACTACCATGTTTGAAACCAAGAAATGGGTTTATAATTGGCCTAAATCAGAGGCTGAGATGGTAAGATATATTATTAGATCCACTAATACGAAAAGTTTCCTGTCCGTCTGTGTTTTCATTATACCGTACATTTATAACTGAATTGGTTTTAGAGTTAAGACGGACTTATGTGAGTTGTTCCCTGTGAATTCTTAATGAAATACAATACTTGTGTTTGTCGAAACCGAGCTGTTAAATTGATTTTATAAAATTTACGAACTTTTTCCAAAAACCGGTTTTTCGTCTATAAACATAGGAAAGTTGCTTATTTTCCGGTAGCGCCGCTATGAATTATGTATATTTATTTACATAAATATTTCAATAAAAATAAAATGCAAAATAATATGCTTCTCCTATATCCAACAGACAACATCCTTAATATTTGTATGGTAACTGCGCGTTTATGTAAAAGACATCAACGCGCGCGCGGCTGATCATTCCTATTGAGTAAATAATATAATATTCCTATTCTATTAGTTACTATGGAACGTTGTCCGGGAATCCGGGATTTCCCTCCGTTATACGGCTGAAGGCGAACCGCAGGTGGTTTTAGACTGTCAATTACTAAATGATCCGGTGTATTAGTTACTTTGTATCGCTTTCCTTCTAATATAAACATTTTCTGGACTTACACGAATATTTCAACAGTAAAGTTCAGCGGTTCTTGAGTTTCAGCAAGACTAATAAAACAAATAATGAAAAATCCACACTGATATTACGTCGCTGCTTTAAAACTTTATCTTTGCTTTTTTTATTAACTAAAACCTATCTCTTGTAGGTATCTCTATTATTGTAAGACTTATCAAAATCTGTGCCCTAACTCCTAAACTTACGTAAAGTAAGACAGATACACTTTTTGCATTGATAAGTAGAATATGGAACATAAATGATAAAATATTTATATTTTACTAGCTGACATCCGTATCTCAATTGCACCAAAGTTCATTTATCGCGCGTAAACGCGATAAAAAATATTTTAAATATCCTTTGTCCTTTGCCGGGTCTTAAAGTATCTCCACACCAAACAGCAAAACCGGTTCAGCGGTTTGGGCATGAAGATGTAACAGACAGACAGACTGACACACACATTCGCATTTATATAAGTATGGATGGCTAACATGGATATTCTTATATCTATTAACCCATCAAGCCCCATAAGGACACCGCCCACCGGTGACCGCGACAACAATAGAATAACAATAGATTTCCAAGAATCCGCGATCGAAGGATTAAGTTAGGGTAATCGGTGAAGCTCAAACTAATCCATAGAAAGCTTTCCACAGCCACAGCGGATAAGGCTAAATAGTAAAAAGTTCTACAACCTGTTCCGTCAAGCCTTAGATTGCTCACTCACAATAATTATCGAGCATCATCATCAGCGAACAAGTGCCGTTAGTCAGGGAGCCCTAGAACAAATATTTTTTTATTACTATCAAGCAAATTTTTTGTGAGTAGCTTCATTTTGATTGAATGAACAACATTTTTACCTGCGAAAAATCTCGAAAGTGGTAGCTAACAGAGATAGAAAGGATTTCATACTTTTATTTGATGGTCCGTAAAATATGGATTGTTCTATTTGTAGGACAATGTTACTCTTAAATTAACCTACCAATACACAAAAAATCAGCTGGCTAGGGTTCCGTTTTGGGATAGTAGTAGATCCGTAGTCAATCATTTTGTTGATTACAGAACCCTAAAACGGAGTCCATATTTTAGAACCATCAAATCAAAGTATGAAATTAATCCTGTCTATCTCTTTTAGCTACCACTTTCGAGATTTTTCGCAGATAAAAATGTTGTTTGTCTTATCAAAATGAAGCTACTCACAAAAAATTACCTAAATAGTAATAAAAAAAAATATTCTAGGCTCCCTGACTACGTTTTTTAAGCCAGAAACAAAGAGGATCCCAAATATTTATACGATTTATTATGGATGGGGGTAGGTTACCTGGTGAACCTAGAAGAAAATGGATCGATGATAGGTAGGTATAAAGGACTAGGCTACCCAATGTACCTAAAATTGAACACTAGCCCAAGGTCGGAAAAATCAACCCGTTGACCTCCGAATAAATCTATGAGAAGGGGCATTAGATGATGATCATGTCATGATGATCACGACCTCTGTGGCTCAGTGGTAAGCGCGTTGGACGCTCATGCCGGGGGTCGCGGGTTCGAATCCCGCCGACGGAACAAAAAGTTTTCAAAGTTCCCGGGTCTGGATGTGTATTACCTAAATAATATGTGTATGATATAATAAAAATCTTAAATATATTTCCGTTGTCTGGTACCTGTAACACAAGTCCTTCAGGTACTTAGCACGGGCCAGACTGACGTGGTGTGAAGCGTCCATAGATATTATGTATTATGTAATTATCAACAAACCAACTTTTCTTCATCAGCCGACCTTATTGAATACAATATTATATTATATAAGCACACGTCTTATGTCAACATCATCATTTTCTATATTTAATTTAGCTGTCGAACGCAAAGCAATTTGACTAAGTACCCAGGTAGAGGTAAAATTACATCACAAAGTTGCAATAACGTTTAGAAACAATGTACATATGAATATTTAATTAAATTACTTCTAAATATAGAACCTTTTAGCGTTGTGCTTACAAAGTTGTACGTAAAGTCATGTTATATTTACCATGCTCATATTATAAAGCCCGTCACAGACTTAGCTATAATATATTATATCAATATTTTTATAGCTAAGCATATTACTATATATTTTCTATACTAAATCCACATGTCACAGAAATATATATTATAGCTGAGTGTGCGGTCACGCGAAAATTAGTATAGAAAATATATTATCGTAATATGCCTAGCTATAAAAATATTAATATATATAATAGGCTTGATGACCAATTTTTTTTCTTATAAGTAATTGAATGAACCTTAAAAAATAGAAACATCGCTGAAAGAATGACTCTCATAGCTAAAAAATTCACCAAGATATGAACAATTCAAACATCTCATAAAATAGACCTGCCCGAAACGCTCCATACAAAGTGCTACGAAAGACTTTCGTAGTTTGTACGGATCGGGAGAGGACTTTGTTCGATAGGTATATTAAATATTGCGTTAATGAAAGTGGTTTCATACCAAAAGTTGTTTTTAATTGCATGAGTTATCGAATGGTATACAAATATTAAGAAATTTAATTGAAAAAAAAATCGACTTGCAGATTATCCAACTTTGAAGGCGCCTAACAAAAAAAATACAAATGCTATCGAGCTGAAATTTTGGTTACGCTTATTTTTTACCGTGCTTTCTTTACTTTATTAACAAAATTCGCTAATCTTTGACCTTGTCATCATCCCTATTATAGCTAAGTCTGTGACGAGCTTAAATGTCAAAGTGTGTATGTTTGTTACCTGTTCACACTGCAGCCCCCAAACCACTGTACTTTGTCTCGCGGAAAAGGACAGCGGATAGTTTTTATATACAAAAAATGTACGGTTCCCACGTGATAAATGACTTTTGGCGCACCAGAGTTGCGGACGTCATCTAGTCAAGGAATTTTTGAGTTTATACAAAAATGTACATATTATAAGTAAAAAATAGTATATCTTATATCTTTAAACGAGCAATTCTTGTATATACATATAAAATAACATTTTCTAAAAATAATTCCTAGCTAGATCGATTTATCGCCCCCGAAACCCCCTATATACTATATTTAATGAAAATCGTTGGAGCCAATTCCGAGATTCCAATTAGATATATAATGAAATTTAGTATATAGGGGGTTTCGGCGATAAATCGATCTAGCTAGGAATTATTTTTAGAAAATGTTATTTTATTCGTGTTTTATCGAATACCGAGCAAATCTCGGTCAAATAGCTATAATTTTTTTATTAAATAAGGGGGCAAACAAGCAAACGGGTCACCTGATGGTAAGCAACTACCGTCGCCCATGAACACTCGCAACATCAGAAGAGCTGCAGGCGCGTTGCCGGCCATCTCTCTTCTTGAAGGTTTGCAGGTCGTATAGGTCCGGAAAAACTGCTGGTGACAGTTCGTTCCAGAGTTTTACAGTGCGCGGTAGAAAGTTACGCGAAAAACGCACGGTGAATGACTGCCATTCATCAAAGTGATGAGGATGGTATGTTTTTCGCGTGGGACGATGGCGAAAAGTTGCGGGTGGTATGATTCCGAACAATTCCTCAGAGCACTCCCCGTGATACAACCGATAGAGGATGCAGAGTGAAGCTACATCTCGGCGTAATTCCAAGGGCCCGGCCTAGGTCCAAGCTATTTGAAACACTATGACAGTCAACAATTCGAGCAGCCCTTCGTTGGATACGATCCAGAGGGAGCAGTTGGTATTTTGGCGCCCCTGCCCAGAGATGAGAACAATATTCCATATGAGGCCGAACCTGCGCCTTGTAGAGTTGTAGGCGTTGGTCCGGACTGAAGTACTGTCTCACTCTGTTAAGAACACCAAGCTTTTTCGAGGCCTTGGCCTTACCCTCTAGATCCGCTATCCCCAACCCGCGGCTCGCGGGCCACATGCAGCCCGCCGGGACTTTATTTGTGGCCCGCGTGATGTTGAATGTTAAAAAATTTTGAAATTCACGCCCACCGCCAAAATAACGTAAAGTCTACTTAATAATCGTTAAATTTTTTTCACTTTAAAATCGTTAATTTTGAACAATGTTATTTTTTAACCCTAAAAAATTTTTGTTGCGGCCTGCGACACCAAAACCAAAACATGTTTGTGGTCCGCATGAAATATTAAAAGCAGTAAAATAATAACAAAAAATTAATTCCTTTTCTTTTGAAGTTAGAAAATATTGCGGTTTGAAACCTAAAACCGTAAACAACAGTCCGGAAACAATATAGATAACAGCTATAATTAGGGTTTTGTTATTAGGAGCAGGTAAGGATGATAATATGTATCCAGGATGATTCATTGCATTATTAACTCAAATAGAATACAGATTCAAAGCTATGTCACAGAAAATTACCGTGCCCTATTTGGTCGTATTATGTAGAGTCAATGTTATAGTCGAGGTCTGTCTGGCTTGACATAACCCGACCAAATAAAGTAGGTCTACCATCTGTCAAGGAATCAATTTATCTGAATATACAAAAAGTAGCTTTACCTAAGTCTGTGTTTGATCCTACCCCTATGGGCTATGAAAATATACAATGTCAGTTCAGTTTGTTTCGTTTTAATTTTGCAGTAAAACGTTACTTATAATAACTTCATCTCCTTTGAGAATGGCCAGTCAATGCCATGAAATACAGTTACGATATCAAAAGTTAGCAATGATTTTTATACGTCACTTTAAAGTACGAATACTTTATAACCAGGTCGAAGCCAAGTTATGTTGATGATATGTGAGACACCATCAAAGCCTAGTTTCAGAGTTTTTGACGGGAGACTTTAATTATAAATTCAATAACGGCCAGCATTGTTAATTGGACAACATTTTAACCAATCATAACTTGCGATAAGTTAAAACTTCAGTCAAAAATTATGAAACCAAGCATTAATTATACAGATGTTAGCACAGCTAAACAATTAGTATTTAGAGCTATGCCACATTCTTTAGGTAACACGTACGAGTATGAGATTCTTCCCAGTGTCAAGTGTGATGACAATGATGAGGCCAATGCACCTTCATGATACAATATAGCTTGATACGTACATAAATGTTGTATGGTAAACTGGCATTTGTGAACGTAAATAGCATATAATGTCACTTTATGATAGCTTATTAAAGACCTTAATAAAGCTAAAAGTAACTTCGTACCAAATATATTATTTTATCAAAATTGGACAAGACAAGAATATATTACCCGCAAATTCTGTACTAAGCATCTTTAGGTATTAGCGCGAGAACTATATTTTCTGAGTTAAAATATATTATGTCCTTCCCAGGGACTTAAAATAACAAACAGATAGACAGACACACCTGCGTATTCATAATCTTAGTTAACAATAGTGTGGATTATTCACCAATATGGATGCTGAACAGTGATTACAATGAGGAGGCCGTTGTACCTAGTCGTTAGCCATCTGCTAACAATGAGGTCTCGTGCGGGTAATGGGTTCGCCCGGCACCTGCTACTGCGGGCCGCGCTGCCTGCTGCCGCGGGCGAGGCTGCCGTGCTGCCGCGAGCTGCCGCAATTATACCAAATTTGATCCCATTTGAAGGAAAGTGGGCTGTTTCGTAAGTTTTAGGACGTTTTAGGGCCATTTTTGGTATCTTACGAACGGATATACATGTTAATATAATAAAGATGTTAACGTAGCGTAAAACGATCAACTCTTGGACTCTATGTCTGTCATATTGATTTTTAACAATTATTTATATAATAAATTTATTAATGTTTTAACAACGCTATCCAGTATAATTTTGGTGGAACGGGATGCTCGCGGCATGCTAATAATTTAGCACCGTACAAATCCAACAGAGGCTGTCAAGTTCGATTGTCATTCGATCAAGTTAAACTTGTGACCTGCGAAACTTTTAAGTGGGTGTGATTTTATTTCGATCGTTGTTAAGAAACAGAAATATTTGGCTTTTATGTTCAAACATCAGATACATCAAACTGTTCTCCTACGGAATTTAAAAGGTAAATATAAAATTATCTTAGAGTATACATTAGCAAGCTATAGAGCGCGCGCATCGCTCGTTCCCCGTTGTGCCGATCGTAAGCAGAAGTTCTATAGATACTTGTCAAACGTATAAATAAATACGTTAAATAAAAACGTTTATTCAACAAAAATTTGAACATTACACAAAATACCTACGTTTAAAATAAAAGAAAAATACGTAAGTCTAGTGAATAGTGATGTTCCATGCGCCATTGTAAGACGCTTATTAGGAAAATATGTTCATACTCGTGCTTACAGTTCATACCTTGATAGAAGCACTCTATAGCTTACTATAATGTATACTCTATGAAAATTATACAATTAATAAATATTTTTGGTGCGTTTGTTTAAATATTAGCAATGATTGTAATTTGGCCCCCTCACATTGGTCATACTGTTGTTCCAATGACAGAGCTGGAGAGCCATGGGTACAGTATCAAATTTTTGACTAATGGGCTATGTAGCCTGTGGAGGCTCCAAAGGTGACTATTACATATTTTGTGATTTTTGCCGTTAAGTTTCACTTGTGCAATACATTTTATGTGATATCCCTGGGGGGCCACATAACCATGACTTGATCTCAAAATACCAAATGTGATTGATTAAGAATAATTAAAACTTTCGATTATCCTGCACGAGTTTTATTTATTCCCTAATAAGACATATTTAATAAATGAATAAGAAGTCCCATAATGTATTTTTTTAGGTTTCTGACTCCTATATTTTTTAAATAATGCTTGATAAACAAAATGGGGGGCCACATTACCACCTTCTCCTATATTATATTTACGTAGACACGTTAAGGCCAAATAATTATAATTATTGTCATACTCTAATAATCATTATTTTCGTATGTTTTCTTTTCTCGCAAGTTCGTTGCAAGTTTTTCTCTCTCTCTTTCCGAAACCATTTTTCTCGACTCTCGAGTAAGATATTAATACAATTCAATTCGTTTATTTGCTATAAAAGTGGCGAATACACTTTTATAGCAAATAAACGAATTGAATTGAATTGAATTTTATAAATGTCTCTACATACCTAATTAAGCAGTGGAGGAACTGGACAAATTATTACAACGAAACCTACGTAATGGCTGGTTTAAATTATTGTAATCCAGTGTCCAATCCAGCGCTGGATTGGATTAATGTAAACCTGCTACAACCAGCCCTGGATTTGCAAATAGGCTGTATAGGCCGAGGCATAGGGGCAGCATCCTAGGGGGGGCGGCGCATGCGTCCTAGGAAGCGTCCTAGCTTCCTAGGGGCAGATTTCAAACATGGGAAGCCGAAAATATAAATCTGGCACTGGCTATAACTGACCAGCCCTCTAGACATGTGGCAAGCGATTATCGTAAACGCTAAACGCTAACGCCACAAAATGTATGCGATTTGACATAAGTCATCGCTTCGCTAGCGTATACTAATGTCAAGTCCCAATTCCCATACATTTTGTAGCGTTAGCGTTAGCGTTTACGATGATCGCTTGCCGCTTGTCTAGGGGGGCAGTCGTATATTCACATATGCTCGATATACACTTCTCAATTTAAATCATGTTTCTATTTTATTCTTTTTCCACTTTTAATCTTAATTACTACATAACAAGTATATTCCAGGAATTTTTACATATTTTAAAAGCCGTAACGCGTGTTTGTTTTCCTCAATTATTATAAAGTTGTTCATGTCTTATTAATTGCCAGATTTATATTTTAATATCGTGTTTTCATACACATATAATATGATAACACCACATTATAACAGCATTTTAATATAAGTTTTTTTTCTCTTTCAGATTGAAATGAAAACATGAAATGAAAGATGTCACAGCGAGATTTTTCAGAGGTAAGAATTCGCATTTCGTAGTGATTCAAGCTTTTTCTTTTTTAAATTCTTCATTATGTCAAAAAAGATAAGTCTCAGTTGTTTTATAAGGAGATAATTACTTTAAAATATATTATATGTATGCTTCAGATCAACCAAATTTATTTACGTCAGTATAAACAAAACAATGTAACCATTTTTTAAAGGTCACAAGCAATTTAGGTCTAGAGCGCGAAAAATATTAAATGCAATTATAGCTTAGTACCCTCCTTCTGCATACTAAAAGTTCTCGAATAATATAAGCCGTATATAAAGCCGGCTGTACACTCTCGCCGAGACACAGCGAGGCGGCCCGAGTGCGAGAGTGTAAATGGGTGCGCTCGCTCGGACCCTCTCGGTCCGTTGTCGGTATTTTGCGCCCGAGACAAAGGGTCTCGCGAGGAAAACGAGCGCACTACTGTACACTCTCGCGTCTTTCAGTACTAGTCCCGCCGTTGGACAGTGTAGAACAGAAAAATAACAATATTAAACGACATTATGAGTCATTATCTGTGAGAAATAAAATTAAATATGATTAATAATCTTTGGATTACAATGATATCTTTGGATGCATGGTGAATGGTGAATGGTCGTTTTCCTCCATCTTGTCTGAGTTCTTTACTGCGATTGAACTAAGCGAGAATGTACATGATCCCAAGCGGGCAAGGGGTTCTCGCACGAGACTCTCGCCCGAGACTCTCGCCCGAGAGCTCTCGGCGAAAGTGTACAGCGGGCATAACGGTACGTGGTTGTCTGCCACCCAAAGGAAATTTGATCTTTCACATCAAAAGACACGTCGTAAACGTAATCATAGACTCAGGAGTCAGGAATCATAAAGTCAAAATGGAATTTACGCGATGAATATAATAATTCTTCTCATCTCGGGATACAACCTGCGGTAACTTGTCAATTGCTATAATGGCGGTTGGAAAATTGCCTTTCTCAGAACGTCTAGTGAATATAAAACTCGGTCTGACGATATAAACTTAATGCCAGTGTGTTTTATAAAAAGTTTTTAAATGTGTTTGCTGATCGTTAAATGTTTATTTTACTCTGAGTCTATTATGTTTTGATTGTGATAATAGCGAACCCTTATAAGTTAAATGTATACTATGTTAATTGAATTTATTCCGTACTATATGACGCCCGCAACTCCGTTGCACCAAAACTCGTTTATTGCGCGTGAACCGTACATTTTTCCGGGACAAAAAGTACCCAATATCCTTTCCCGGGACTCAAAGTATCTCCATACCAAATTTCAGCAAAATCGGTTCAGCGGTTTGGGCGTGAAGAGGTAACAGACAGACAGACAGACACACTTTCGCATTTATAATATATTAGTATGGAAGTATGGATGAAGTTACGTACAATTTCGTTTATCCCACGATAACTCATTTTGCTACGACAAAACTATATGTCGTAGATATATGTACCTTATAGGTACTCAAAGTATATTCCACATCAAAATAATATGTTACCAAATCAGTTCCGCGATTAGGCGAAGAGACATAAGAGGCACAAAAGAGACACTTTTTAAAAACAATAATATAATCACTACAAACACCATAATTTTAACTTCAATCTCTTGTACAAGATTTTTGAGAAAAAAAACCGGCCAAGTGCGAGTCGGACTCGCGCACCGAGGGTTCCGTACAAACCTGCAAGGTTTACAAAGTTCGTTCATTACGACAATCAAGTATGAGGAAATGGGTAGTAAGTTTAAAATTATTAAAAAAATATATATTATGTGATGTAACTAAAAATTTATGGTTTTCGTAATTTTTCCTTTATCTATGCTATAAGACGTTGCTTCGTACCAAATTTCAAGATTCTGAGTTCACGGGAAGCACCCTGTAGGTTTTGATTCCCTTGCAAGTGTCGAAAATTTGCGGCATAAACGGCTGTATCTTTTGATTGCGTTGGCTTAGAAGTTTGATTTTTTCACAGCTTCAAGGGACAGTAGACCTGAGTAATTGATATAAATTTCAGCTTCATACCTCCACGCGTTCCTGAGAAAAAGGGTCTTGACAGACGGACAGACGGACAACAAAGTGATCCTATAAGGGTTCCGTTTTTTTCCTTTTGAGGTACGGAACCCTAAAAATAAACAAAAATGGTGGTCACTAATTCTCTTCACATAATAGATCAAGAGCTCGTCTACTGTGGGGGCTATTTCATCTAATCACCATGGTGGAATACACCCACAGGGTCTGACACGTAGTTATGGTATAATTGCTCGCCCATGCCACTAGTTTGCATGCCAGTAATTGCATAACTAACGCACTCCGTTACTGTCCCACATACTGGCACCGTTTTGATGATTGTGCATCTCGTGATGCTGTAACAAAACTTCATAAAAATACTAACAATTTTGGTATTGTTTCGTAAAGAACATGATATTGGTTTAGTACTTAAATTTTAGTATGTATACCTACTTGGTACTCCATTAAAGTTTTAATTTAATTTTTTATGGTCTTTGACGTCTAGCGTCTTAAAGACGAACGGCACGCAGTATTGTCGACGACACGCGTCGACGGCGCGTGATGGTGCCGCCGACAAGTGCCGTTCATATTCTGAAAGAAGCCTAAGTAGGAAATACAAGACGTGAATGTGTACGTTTTGATAAATTCCTTATTTTCCTGTACTTATTTTTAAGTCAAAATGTTTAAATAGTACCAGGTGAATAAATATTTTATGGGCCCTTTTAGTTGATGCTAATACCGAAGACGAAGCGCTCCAAAACTCACGACAAATTAGTTTTAATTAATGCATACGATGCGTGTAAACATCCCAATAATTAAGACGAATGGCTAATTAATAGATACCTCCGACCGTATTTATAATTTTAACTGTAAACTTTGTAACTTGATTAAGGAATTTAACGGTCTCGTAGAAAGTCGACGGATGCTACTACTATTAATGACAACCGAGATTAGTTTACTGTAGGCTTTTGGGTGCTTGGAAAAAATCAGAAGTAAGAGTCCTGAATTTATAAATAGACCGTATAGACAGCGGCCTAGGTATAGCAGCATCCTAGAGGGGGCGGTAGATTTTGTAGGTACTTGGGCGGCGGAAAAAAGTGGCCTACACTTGTTAGAAATTGTTTAAATGATTATTGTTTACAATCATGATCAATACTTATTTACTCAGTATTCAATTATTTCATCGTTATAAAATCAAGTTATTATTTTATCAAATATTTATAAGGTAGTTCTAAAACTGTTATATTATGATTTATTGTTTTTAGGCTTTTAGTTCCGAAAAGTATAAATAGGATAGTCGCCATATTGACTGATTCATTACTGTTCTAAACGTCGAACCGACAAGTGTAATTAGTAATTACTAAAGTGTTAGTGTATAATAAAAGTACATAATTGATCTAATTTGGGTTTTACTTTTTCAAATCAGAAGTGTTGGATAAAGATCGCCTACGGCCTAAATCTGGTAATGTAGTGATGACGCGTGAAAGTCGGTAAGTCGTAATTGTATAAATTCAAAATTATTAACGTTCATTCTGAAGCTACGGCTTACCTTTTAAACCTGTGCATGCTGTGTTGAATTTGTATTGCTATGAGTTAACTGTAAGTACTTATATATTTTTCATGTGCAAAATTTTTAACTAGTATTTGAGTGAAATACAAAGAATTTTCTGGAGATATCGTATTACCGTTATTATTCAATTTGGTTTAACGGCTTATAATTTATTAGATTACAAATGTAATATTACGTATAACAGAAATAACGAATATTTATTTTTAACTGTAAGTACCCACCTGTTTTTGAAGTAATAACGAAGTGATTATTTTCAGATATCTGTGCTATTGTTTTTAACTGTGTCTCGGTTCGCTTAAGCCATTGATTATATTAGTAATATATATTGAAAACTTGCAATTTTTTTTTCGTTGGACCATAAAATTATTGATATCTAATTTTATCAAATACCCACATTTTCGTTTTAATTTAAGATAATAATTTAAATCGGTAGTATCATTGTAAAGATATTCATTCGCTCAAGTTATTAACTATCCTAAATATTAATATGTCAGACCGTGAAGGTACACCGACGGGCCCTACACCTTTTTCTAGAAACCGTTCAAATAATTTGACTAGATCGACTCGAAAAAGCCGTAAGCGACATCGTAGCCCTTCTACCGGCAGCTCCTCTTCTCATAGTGGCAGTTCTTGTAGTCACAATCGTCACCGTCGATATTTAAGACGTCGCTACAGTCGTTCACGTACAAGACACTCGCGACGTAGATCTCGAATTAGTGACTCTGCTTTGACACGTCACAGTTCACAATCAGGCTCGCGCGGAACACCTGTACGTAACCGTGCACGTACTTCTCATCGTCGGTCTCGTTCACAATATCGCCGGTCACGAGTAGATTCGTTAACGTCTCGACATCGACAAAAGTCTCGTTCTAGTGCACGACGGAATGATCGCGATAAACCATGTGGGAGTGCACTCTTGAGTGAAACCCATACTTCGCAAGATAATAATTCAAATAATATACTTAATCAATTAATCAGTGCATTGCAGGGAGGAAACAATTTACGTAATAATAATTCTAGTCATGTGCAGGGATCGCAAAATATAATAACTGAATTTGACCCAGCCTCAAAGAGTCAAACCATAAACGATTGGATTGCTAAAATTAATGAATCTGCTGAAATTTACGGATGCTCAGAACAGCAAACTATCTTTTACGCTTTACCAAAACTCTCCGGTTTAGCAAAAAAGTGGTACGATGGGCTTACAAGCGTTAAATTTAGTTGGGTAGAATGGCAACAAAAATTGTTGAAAACGTTCCCTAGTGATCACAACTATGCTGATCTTTTGGTTGAGATGCTTAATAGAAGAAGTCGACGTAATGAAACGTTAGTTGAATATTTTTACGATAAAATTATGTTGATTAATCGGTGTCAACTAAAAGGTCGGCAAGCTGTAGACTGTTTAAGCCACGGAGTTTACGACAGTAATATTAGAATGAATATAGAAGGAGCACGATTCAGTGATCCTGATCAAGTACTTAATTACTTTCAGAATATTTCTCATATAAAAGAGGACACAGCAATATTCAAAAAGAATTATTATAGAGACCGTAGTCATTTTGATAACTTGCGAAAACATTCCGATACCCAAGATAGTAAATTTAAAAACAATTTCGATAGTACCGGTAATAAAAAAATTATACAAGCGGTTACCTGTTACAATTGTAAAGAAACTGGTCATACGGTGGTAAATTGCACAAAAGAAATTCAAAAATGTAGCAAATGTAAGCGTTACGGTCATTTAGAGCTAAATTGTAAAGTTAGTTTGACTAATAAATATAATAACAATAATAATAATGAAAATCCAAAAGTTGCTGATCCCAAACAAAACTCGAAGCAGGTCATGACTATCGATGAAACTGTAGGCAACGGTAATAATAAATATTTTAAAGAGGTTAACGTTGATGGAATGAATTTATCTGGATATGTAGATCTTGGAAGTGAATGTACACTGATTAGCGATAAAGTTAAAAGCACCCTAAAATCGGAAGTAAATAATACTAATCTGCCAACTTTAAAATGATTCGGAAACAGCGCTATTACTCCTGAAGGGAGAATAACTATTCATATAAAATTGGACATGGTTGAATTACAAGTACCGGCATTTGTAGTTCCTGCAATATATTTACCCGCGGATATATTAATAGGACAGACCCTCACAGAACATCCCTCAGTCAGAGTATTTAAATCGGACAAAGATCTAATTCTTTACCAAGTTTCTCCAAATAAATCTAATGTGATAACCCTTAAATCTAAAGAATATGCTACAGTTAGTCATAATTGTTCAATAGAAGTATATAGTAATACGGAATTCACTGGATTCGTTAGCATTACACCCGATCTTAGACTAAATAAAGAAGCCGAATATTTAATTTTGCCTGGTTTATATTCTGTAACCAAAGGTTTGGGGAGTATTGTGTTGATTCCACTTAACTCAAAGGATATACAGATAGCTAAAGATACAACTTTGGTTCGAGGTATAGGTATACCTAATCAAATATTTCCTGAAAATATTAAAAATAGTTACATCGTAAATGTTAGGCATGTGTCAAACGATAACGCCCAAATTTCATATAATGACCTGAATATTGACAAAACGCTATTACCTGAGGCTGTTAATAAATTACTTGATATGTTAACTGAATACAGAGATTGTTTTGCGTTCTCAACCGGTGAATTGGGTAAAACATCGGTAGTCGAAATGACAATCGATCTGCATGACAAATCTCCTGTAACATACCGTCCATATAGGCTTTCACTAGCAGAGCGCGAAAAAGTTTCTCAAATTATATCCGAACTTTTGGAGAGTGACATAATTCGAGAATCAAATTCAGAGTACGCGAGCCCGATAATATTAGTGCCAAAGAAAAATGGTGAACTGCGTCTTTGTGTCGATTATCGGGCGCTCAATCGAAAAACCATCAAGGACAAATATCCTATGCCGTTAATTGACGATCAAATAGATTGTCTTCAGGGACAAAACTATTTTAGCACCTTGGACTTAACCCAAGGCTATCATCAGATTCCCATGTCGGAGAACTCCAAACATTATACAGCATTCGTCACACCAGACGGACACTACGAATATAACCGTATGCCGTTTGGTCTGACGAACGCTCCAGCGGTATTTCAAAGGATGGTACATAAACTATTAATTAAGCATAAAATACCAGCCATTCTCGCATATATGGATGACATAGTAATAGGATCTAGTTCAATAGTTGAAGGGATACACAAATTGAAATTGGTACTTAATATATTACGTGAAGCTAAACTGTCTTTGAATTTAAAGAAATGTCATTTTTTTAAGGAATCGATAGAATACTTAGGATTTGAAATATCACGTAAGGGGGTTAGGCCTGGTTCTCGAAAAACAGATGCGGTATTGGCATTTCCGGCTCCTAAAAACCCGCACGAGATACGCCAGTTTATTGGCCTAGCTAGTTTTTTCCGTAAGTTTATTTATAATTTTGCAACTATAGCTAGACCACTTACTATGTTAACTAGATCGAATATTCCTTGGAGATGGGGTGAAGAACAAATTAATGCATTTGCTAAAATAAAGGAATCCCTAACGTCGAGACCAGTTCTTAGCATTTACAATCCCAGTTATCTCACTGAGCTCCATACTGATGCCAGTCAACATGGCATTGGTGGAATTTTATTGCAAAGAGAAAACGAAAATTCGTCTCTTCGAGCCGTTGCTTACTACAGCCGACAAACCTCTCCAGAAGAACAACATCTCCACTCGTACGAATTGGAGACGTTAGCCGTAGTTATGTCTTTAAATCGCTTTAGAGTTTATTTAATTGGTATTCAGTTCAGGGTGGTGACTGATTGTAATGCGCTAAGAACAACATTAACAAAACGAGACCTAATTCCACGCATTGCACGATGGTGGCTCCTTGTACAAGATTACGATTTTACCGTAGAATATAGACCAGGTAGTCAGCTCCAACACGCAGATGCATTGAGTCGTAATTCTTTACCCTTTACTGACGAAGACAGACATGAAGTTAGTGTACTTAAAATAAATTTAGATGCCCAGTCTTTATTATCTATACAATTAGCTGATCCCAAATTAAAACTCATTAAATGTATTCTTGATAAAAATTGTACAGAAGCGAAGGATATTATGAAGAATTATTGTTTAAAAGACGGTAAAATATATAGAAAAGTTGGGGATACGTTGAGATGGGCAGTGCCACATGATGCTAGATGGAAGGTTTGTCTTTTGTGCCATGATGAAAGTGGACATTTTTCCTTTGAAAAGACCCTAGATAAAATGCGGAGAGATTACTGGTTTTCGGGTATGACACGTTTTGTCAAAAAATATGTGCGATCATGTATTCAATGTGCTTACGCGAAAGAACCTTCTGGAAAGAAGCAAGGCATGTTGCATCCCATACCCAAACCTACAACTCCTTTCGAGTGTGTACATATAGATCATGTAGGTCCTTTTGTCCGCAGTAAGAACGGAAATACTTACATATTAGGAATAATCGATGCGTTTACAAAGTTTATTGTGTTACGGGCTGTTCGGAATACTAAAAGTAAAACTTCGATTCAGGTATTACAGGAATTCATCGGGTTATTTGGCTCACCTAGAGTTGTAGTTTCTGATAGGGGTACTAGCTTCACCTCAGCAGAGTTCAAACGGTTTATAGAATCAAACCAAATTAAACACGTCAAAAACGCGGTAGCAACACCTAGAGCAAACGGTCAAATCGAGCGTTATAACCGTTCTATTCTTGGCTCATTGACTGCTCTTAACTTTACCGAAGACGATCGCAATTGGGACAGAGAACTAAACAAAGTACAATGGAGTTTAAACAACACTATCAATAAAGGTATAGGCAAAACCCCAGCTGAGATCGTTTTCGGTAAGCAGACTGTAAATATTGCAGAAAGTCATCTGCATGAGACTTCAATGAATTTAGAGCAAAACGAAAATATTCAAGAAACTCGGGAAGAAGTAGCTTCACATATACGTAAGGAACAGAGTGCGATGAAAGCCCGATTCGATAAAAAACGTTGTACTGCTCACATGTATAAAGTAGGAGACCTAGTTATGGTATTAAAAAACGTTAGTAACGTCGGTAATAGCAATAAACTTGTTCCCCCATACAGTGGACCTTACAAGGTTTCTGCTGTGCTAGGTAACGATCGTTACGAAGTCTGCAGTATAGACGGTTTTTCGAGCAGAAAATATAAAAATGTGTACTCGGCGGATAAAATGAAGCCGTGGATAAGGTTGGGACCTATCGGTAATAGCTCCGATAATGATGATTCAAATGATTCAAGTGCTGAATGATACTTTACCATGAACATTATTTATATTATTAAACTATTCTATATTTACAATTTTTAAAAGCCATCAATATCTTTATTTATACATAAATATATATACATTAATCAAATTATACAACGAAATTATTTTTGATTATTATTTTTAAAATGGTTTTTATGAATTTATATTACTTTTACATAATATCTTAAGCGACTCGAAATATTAGTAAAATTTACAATTGCATTATATTGCGGATAACGTACACCCTGTGTGTGTACGTTTCACCTGCAGCTGCAAGACCGAAACACCCTGTGTGTGTACGCGGTAGTGTGGCTCTCGTTTGTGCACCTTGTGTGTGTACGTTACATCTATTGCTGCAAGGCCGAAACACCCTGTGTGTGTACGCGGTAGTGTGGCTCACGTTTGTGCACCTTGTGTGTGTACGTTACATCTATTGCTGCAAGGCCGAAACACCCTGTGTGTGTACGCGGTAGTGTGGCTCTCGTTTGTGCACCTTGTGTGTGTACGTTACATCTATTGCTGCAAGGCCGAAACACCCTGTGTGTGTACGCGGTAGTGTGGCTCACGTTTGTGCACCCTGTGTGTGTACGTTACATCTATTGCTGCAAGGCCGAAACACCCTGTGTGTGTACGCGGTAGTGTGGCTAACGTTTTGTGCACCTTGTGCGTGTACGATACATCCATTGCTGCAAGGCCGATACATCTTGTGTATGTACGCGGTAGTGTGGCCTACAACGTCGGTACACCCTGTGTGTGTACGCTACACCAGCTGCTACAATGCCGCTACACCCCGTGTTTGGTGATGCGGCCTACAACGCCACGTTGCACCCCGTGTGTGGTATATTGCTATGCCTTTTGTGTATGCGAAGATTGGCTCAGAGTTAAGTGAACACAAAGTGAAGTGAGATTATAAAGTGCTAATTAAATAATAGAGAGCAGCGTGAAGGAAGCTACAAAATGAAGTGAATAGTGCTAAAATAGTGCTAAAAATATTAAAAGTGAAGCGAAATGAATATTCTAATGTTAATCAAAATTGAATGGGGCCATTCAATAATCGCAATAGGATGGCCGAAAATAAAATAAACATTGTACTTATAAATTTAGAATAAGCTAATCAATCTGTTAATAGTTAAAATGTTAGAGTGCTTGCATATTATATTATAAAATATTATATTGTTAATTTCTCATAAATAGTATAATATGAAAGTAACTAAAAAAAAAAAAACAAATATTATATTGTATTGTATAAATTTTGATTAAGCTTATCAGTCTGTTAGTGTGCTTGCATATTATACTAAGTATAAAATATGATATTGTTAGTTTCTCATAAACACATAGTATAATATGAAAGTAACTAAACATTTTTTTTTTCTCTTCTGCCTGAGGCCAGGCATTGATTCAGGATGGCCGAATGTTAGAAATTGTTTAAATGATTATTGTTTACAATCATGATCAATACTTATTTACTCAGTTTAATTCTCAAATGTTAATTTGTTTGTCAACAGTCAAATAAAATGTTAAGCTTAATTAATTATAACTATTACTATTCAATTATTTCATCGTTATAAAATCAAGTTATTATTTTATCAAATATTTATAAGGTAATTATATTTAACGCGCCCGAGAGTCCCAAAAAAAACCAATTTTCAAAATTACTTTATTGAAAAATCAAAAATTACAAATTAAAATCAAACATTAAAATTACGTTAAGTACAAATGGACTTGCTCGAGGTTAGAGGCTAAGTGAGGTGGAATCCACAGCGGCGATCCAATTTCGAAGTCAACGCGAAGTCAGCAAAATGTTTCCCTGAATGTTACCGATGAGTATGTTATACGCAGAGGCGACCATAAAATATACCAAAGATTATGTAATGGTATAGAGGCGATATTAACTTGTAGATTTTACTATCTTGAATCTTCTAAGTGTAAGTATCTTCGGATGATAGGCTTGGTGGTATATAACACCTCCCCCCTTAGTTCAAGGACTATTTTTGAACGACAGGAAAAAATGTCATTGGCAGCTTTCCACAGTCTTGGCTTGGTCCAGGTTCAGCATAAGTTTGTTCTTGGCGAGGCTTCTTGCTTGATTGGCTTCTTTCTTCATTCTTCTTTCTTCTGTTCAGGATTAATCTTCTGCCCAAAATTATAAGAGAAAGTGCAATAGCACTGCATAATATAGTATAGAAAGGAATAGTTGTATTATAGAACATTGGAATTTGTTCTAATTGAATAGGTTCTTGATGGTGAATCTTGTCTTGAATTTCATGAAGTTTCTTCAGGCTGATTGAATTACTTTTAATAGAGAAGGATAAGGTAGGCTCTTTTACATGAGCCGAAATTTTAGTAATTTTTATGGGCTGTCCTTTGATGTGATCGTTGGTGTTGACGATGGTGAAGTCTTCTGTGTGCAGCTTGCAGGTAGGTGGTATTGTAGCGAGGTAGCTTCCATTGAGATTAATGATTTCTTCTCTTTCGCAGGATAACCGGGCTTCAGTTGGAGACGGGAACACGACGACGTAGTGGCGGTCATCAAGTTTTTCCATTGCAGGTTTCATCAGGTTTACGGTAGTCATTTCGCAGGACCTTTCTTCATGGAGATTTCCTTCAACGATGTTGCTGATACAGTCCGGCTGGGGTTTCAGCATGTGGTGGAGCTCGTCTTCACATAAGTACCTCATGCCTGACTTCGGGCATTCTGCCTCTATGTACACGTGCATATTACCAGTGATTGCAAGGAAAGGAGAAGGAGGGATTATAGCTTGCCTATTTTTATTAGGAACAATAGCTAATTTATAAAAGTTATATTCAAGTGGTGAAACTATAGGGAATTTAAAAGCAAAAACTAACTGATCTCCATTAAAATAAGATGCTGGCTTAATTATATTGTAATAGTCTCTAATTTCTAAATCTAATATTTCTTCTTTATTATAAAATGTCTTAAGCTTACTTAACATATTTTTCATTACACCTATACCTATCATAGAATGATGAGTGCGCGAAGCACTGCAAAATGCTAGCGCATTCTCTAACCTACTTATTTCGCTTACTAAACGGTCTACATTATTACTGCTTATTGCTAATGCTTGTGCGAATTTCGCAAATTTAACTATATCCGGTGAAGGAAATGAGTCAGGGTTTAATATCATAAATAATGTTTTATTAATTTTATTTTGACTTTCTATAATTTCAGCAATAATTTTATTTTGTTCATCCATCCAATCTTTGCTAAGACTGATGTGATGATTCTGTTCAATAACTATTTTATCTTGATTTTTCTTAAGTACTGAAAGAGCTTGATCATACTTTACTGCATCCGAATAATCTAAATTTCCAGTTATACTCTTAATTACTGACCCAAGACTATCTATTAAGCCTCTCTTAAACCTTAAGGGTTCTAGAGTTTTTAATTGTTGCAAAGCAAAATCAAGTTTATCACTTAAATAATCTATTTGCGATTCATAGACAGCATAAGTAAGGTTATCTAACTTATTTCTAATTTCACTTAGCTGAGACTGCACTAAACTAATGTTAGAATCTATTTCCCTTAATTCTATAAACTGTAAAAATGTATGATAATGATGGGTTAGTCGCATGGGACCTAATTTAAAGGGTAAAATTCCAGGGCTTTCTCCAAGATCTTCAAGTTTTATCTCGAGAGCTAGTGTCGTTGTGAGAAGCATCATGATCAGCATCCTGCAACAATTTGGCGGTCTTAGGGATTCGTTATAGCCTATTTTTAGCTATAGGAGCTTTCTTTTTGGATGTATAAATATGAATAGGTAAGTTTGCTAAAACAGTGTCCTGGGTATATCGAGGTGCGAGTTTAGATCTGGAAGCTGAGGGGTTACTGACAAAAATCTGCTGGTTAGGTTCATAATCTACTTCATTTTCTCTAGTTTCATTACGTTTTTCAATGATAGCTTCTCTGTTAGCTAATGATGATTCATTTACAACGTCATAAACCTGTTTCATTTGTTCTCTATGAGATTGCATATACTGTTGAAGTAAATGAATAGTTAAATCGACATCAGTAGGGTCACGTGGATCAGTATGCCCTAATATAAGGTCATAGGGTTTACATTTAGTAAAACTGTGTATGGAGCTATTATATGCAATTAAAGCGTAAGGCATTAAATTAATTACAGGTTGATCACGCTGTTTTAATTTTAATATACGGAGATGTTCAAGCAAAGTCAAATGAAAACGTTCTATATTACCATTAGCGTTAGGGGAATGAGCCAAAGTTTGATGATGAATTATTTTATGAATTTTACAAAATTCTGAAAACATTTGGTTATTAAATTCTGTACCCTGATCAGTAATTATGGTAAGTGGTAAACCGTGGTGAGTACTAAATGTTAACAAAGCCTGTATGACGCTGAGTGCCGTGCCATCTCTAAGTAAGTATGCCTGTCCATATTTCGAAAAAACATCTATAAGGGTTACATATTTTTCATTATTAGCTGTAAAGGTGTCCATATGTACGATCTCAAAAGGTTTTGTAGCTGGGGGTACTAAATTAAGCTTAGGTCTAATAGGGTTCCTGTCATACTTAGCTTGACCACATATTGTGCAATCATTAATATACTTTGTAATATGTTCTTTCATTTTAGGCCAGAAGTAACGTGCTGAAAGTGCAAGGTAGCATTCATTTATCCCACGATGATTGGTTTTGCCTTCATGATAATTACGAATAATTTCTTGTTGCCTAAGATATTCCTTGACGTTTTCTAATTCTATTTTAGCTATAAAAACTTTCATGCAAGAGCTTTTAAATTTTTCCTGTAATACTGGGACTATTTTGTACATACCTAACGGAGGGTTAATAAGTATACCGGTCTTTATTTTAGGGTTTACATATTCTTTAATAGCATTGATTAAATCTGTTTCTAAATTTGATTCTGATAATTGTATAGATATCCTGGAATGAGTATCGAACGGTTTGGTAACTATTGCACGTTTCTTTACATCACTCACAATATTTAAAACTAACTGGCGATGAAATTTATTTAAGGGATCAAAGGATATAGGTATTTCAAGGATTGGGTTTTCATTAGAGGTATGGGCGGTCATGGTACTTTCGGAGTCGTCAGCTACAGATACTTTGGATGTATTGCCTACTATTGAACTTATCTCTTCGTTAAAGATTTCCACACGAGATAGAGCGTCGGCGTTTGTGTTCTTTTTACCGGGCTTATATTGGGTAGTAAAATCAAACTCGCTTAATTTTAATCTCCATCTCGTTAGTCTAGAATTTGGTTCCTTCAGACTCATAACCCATTGTAATGGTTTATGGTCCGTTAAAATTTTAAATTTACGGCCAAAAAGATAAGGACGAAAATACTTAGTTGCCCATACTATGGCTAACAATTCTTTTTCAATTGTGCTATAATTTACTTCGCTATCATTCAAAGTACGAGAAGCGTACGCTATTGGTTTGTCAGATCCTATGGGTCCTTGTGAAAGTACTGCACCTATTGCAAAATTAGAAGCGTCAGTTGTCAGTAAAAAGTCCTTGTCAAAGTCGGGGTATATTAAAATAGGATCATTAGTTAAAAGTGTCTTACATCGTTCGAAACTGTTAACGTAATCTGAGTCAAAAGTAATTTTTTTTCCTTTTTTTAAACATTGAGTTAATGGTTTTGTGATCTTAGCAAAATCGGGAATGAATTTTCGGTAGTAGCCTACTAAACCCAGGAATGATTTTATTTCTTTAGGTGTTTTAGGAATAGGGAATTTTTGAATTGCCGAAATTTTGTCGGGATTAGGTTTTATTCCTTCTTCAGTTATAACATGTCCTAGATATGCTGTTTCGTGTTTTAAAAATTCTGATTTGTCAAGCTGAATTTTAAAGTTAGATTCACGTAATCTTTGGAAGACTTTTTCTAAATTTATTATATGTTCCTGTAATGAAGTTGAAAAGACAATTATATCGTCGAGATAGACCAAGCAAATGACATTTTGAAGTCCTTTAAGAATATTATCCATAACTCTTTGGAACGTGGAGGGACTATTTTTTAGGCCCATTGGCATTCTAAGAAATTCATATTTGCCGTTTTCTACACTGAAAGCGGTTTTATGTATATCCTCCTCTGACATTTCCACCTGATAGAAACCTGATGCTAAATCTAAGGTTGTGAAATATTGACATTTCCCTAATTTGTCAAGTATATCATTGATGTTAGGTATGGGATATTTGTCGTCGATTGTTTTTTCGTTAACCTTGCGAAAATCAATGACTAATCTCCATTTCTGCTTCCCCGAGGCGTCCATTTTTTTTGGGACAATCCAGATCGGAGAGCTCCAGGCAGATTCCGATGGTCTAATTATGCCCTGACTTAGCATTTTTGAAATTTGGTCTTTTACCTCATCACGCAAGATATATGGATAACGATAGCTTTTCGTATGTACGGGGACCTCATCATATGTACGGATTTTATGTTTAATTTTGTTCGTAAAAGACAAAGATTCTCCTTCAATATAAAAAACGTCTGCATATTTACTACAAAGTGCTGTTAAATTGGCTTTTTCTTCCTCATTTAAATGGTCTGTTCGCAAGCGTGAAATAACGTCACTGGCACGGTTTGAAAATTCTTGTGAAAATTCGGAATTAAAAATAGTTGCTTCTGTCGGATGATCTAATGAAAAAATTATGTCATTTTTAGTATGATTGGTTACCTGGACTATGGCTCTATTATTTTTAACTGTAGTTAAACATTCACTTATAATGCAATTGCAAATAATTTGTTCTGGCACTAAAACTTCTCCATCCGCGGCGTTTATTGGTAATCTAAGAAGTAAAGAGGTTTCACTTGGAATAACTTTTTCATACAAATTTAAATTTCGGGAATTATATAATTTAATTGGGTTTATGGCGTTTTTAGTAATTAATGTTGAATTTTTAAGATCTAATTTAGCTTCAAATTTAGTTAACAAATCCATCCCTATCAGACCTTCAAAATAATTATGAAATTTATATACGTATAATTTAATATTACAGTTATCATTGAATTCTTCAAAACAAGGTAAGGTTATTGAATAATTGTTTCTACTAGTTGCATGGACGTTAGTGACTTCAAACGGATCAAAATTAAGTGGTATGTCTGGAAAATATTGTTCTACGGCCTGTGGACTAATAAAGGATTGATTTGCTCCAGTATCTATCAAAAATTTTAAATAGAATCCATTTCCGAGGGAAATGCGAATAAATGGCAATTGGCGTTGAGTTTGGAGATTTAATTCTATTTTAACTTTTTTATACTCTGAACTTTCTGAAAATTTTCATTCGTTGATGGTTTTGGTTCTGACTGGGGCTGTTCTTCTAACTCCTCAACTATAGGGCTTTCGCTATATTCAAACTGGTTCATTTCGGGATAGTTATTATAATAACCTTCATAATTGTAGTAATTATCATAATAATTATAGTATTCGTCATAATTATAATAATCAGAATTATCGTTATAATAATCAGAAATATCTAAGCCTGCACATTCATTCACATTAACATCTCGTGGTTTAAAATAATTAGAGGGTGGTGGATTGCCCTGCTTGGACCAATTCCATCCACTAGGACCTGGTTGCATTGTTCTTTCCCTACTCACAAAATGGGAAACTCCACTCATAGGCTTAGGGCCTTGAGATGATGGTTGCGGTCTAGTTTGTACTTGAAAACCTTGATTATTATTTGGAAGCGGTGCACTGAAAATTTGTTGGGTGCGCGTGGGCATTCGAGATTGATTAAAAGGCATTTTAAATTGATGTTGGGGTGAAAATGGTGGCTTATGCATAAATTGTGGTCTAGACGGACCTGGCATATTTAAATTATTAGGCCTGAAGGGCTGAAAACTATGAATAGGCATTTTAAAAGGCTGATTATTGTCACTAGGTTTTTTATCTGGTACGTGTGAATTCCTATTCTGAATATACATGGTATTAATTTCTTCGTGTACTAACTCTAGAGCTTTTTCTATTGTTTCGGGACGCATACATCTAATACGCGAACCTAAAGGATCTTTTAATCCACGTAAAAATGCTTGAAGGGTTAATTTTTTATAAAGTTCTCGTTTAGCATCGATAGTGGAAACAAGAGATTCATGCAGTGAAACATAAGTCATAACTGTACTGAATAAGTTCTGGCAACGTTCATAAAATTCTTGCGGCGTGTTAGACCCTTGTGTTAATAAAGCTAAATCATTGTATAGTGCAGTTTCGTCTCTTTGGTCTGCAAAATTATTTATTAAAGAATTACGAATGCTAGTCCAATCGTTGGGGATACCGTTGGCATTAATTTGTCGTGCGGCAGCACCAACAACTTTGTTCAAAATTCCATTTAAAAGACCCGAATTAATTAATTGATCACCGGCCTGACCATACTTTGCAACTAACTGATCACAAATATTAATAAATCTTACTAAAACATGAGAATTGCCATCAAATTCAGGAACTAAACGGAGGGCTTTACAGATATCATCTAGGGTAGCCATTTTAGATTCTTCAAATTGTCTTAAATTATCAACTAAAATATCCCTGTTAATTTCGCTAATTTCTGAATCGTCAAGTTGTCTAAATCTATCAATTAATTCTTCCCTACTACTCATTTAATTAAAATATTAACACAAATCTAAATTTAATAATTATTATCATAGAAAAATGATTTAAATTTCCTTCAATTAAATTTTTAAAATTTTAATAATTTATTAAATCAAAAGAAAATTTTAATTCTTATTAATTTAAATTCCTATATGCCTATAAAATACTTCTACACTGTTCGTTAATTTTCAGGATCGAAAATTTTATAACACGTGCTGAAATAAAAAAAATCTAAAACTAACACAGGAAATAAAGGAGCAATCACTGAAATAAAGTGTACTCACATAGATCTCGGCATTTCTTGGGAGGTATCGAAGTTTGGATGCTCGGCCACGTTGTTCTTCCAATTTCCGGTTCGGCTGGAAACGCCTATCTCCTCCAGAATTTTCCCTAATTTTCTATCCTGGGGGACCCGGAAAATCCTAACGACTGCGCCAATTATATTTAACGCGCCCGAGAGTCCCAAAAAAAACCAATTTTCAAAATTACTTTATTGAAAAATCAAAAATTACAAATTAAAATCAAACATTAAAATTACGTTAAGTACAAATGGACTTGCTCGAGGTTAGAGGCTAAGTGAGGTGGAATCCACAGCGGCGATCCAATTTCGAAGTCAACGCGAAGTCAGCAAAATGTTTCCCTGAATGTTACCGATGAGTATGTTATACGCAGAGGCGACCATAAAATATACCAAAGATTATGTAATGGTATAGAGGCGATATTAACTTGTAGATTTTACTATCTTGAATCTTCTAAGTGTAAGTATCTTCGGATGATAGGCTTGGTGGTATATAACAAGGTAGTTCTAAAACTGTTATATTATGATTTATTGTTTTTAGGCTTTTAGTTCCGAAAAGTATAAATAGGATAGTCGCCATATTGACTGATTCATTACTGTTCTAAACGTCGAACCGACAAGTGTAATTAGTAATTACTAAAGTGTTAGTGTATAATAAAAGTACATAATTGATCTAATTTGGGTTTTACTTTTTCACACTTATAAAAAATATAAATCCGGTACTGAGAAGTAATGCTGCCATATTTCAAAATGTCTCTTGGACAGCCTTTTTACAGTCATAAAATATAGTTTCTCAGCCTATTGGCAAGATCAACCACTGCAGTATCATCGAAGTACCAAAACATGCTTGTCACTCTACAACTCTACAATTTACATACTTCCAATGCAATATGAGAAAAAGCCGTCTTATATGGGGGGGTTTAAAATTGTCGCATTTTGCAATTCCTCTAAAATCAATTCAGAAACTGAATCGTCAAAACAGTCAAACTGACGAATGTCAAATTAGTACGAACTAGACATAAATTGCAAGCAGAGTGACCGTTTTGTAGTTACGTTAGTAACATAGAATATTATTGGTTTTGTAACTTTTAAAATATAAGCTAATTAATCATATTATGATTCCTAATATGATTCTCTAAAGCGACCATTTTAGCCCCCCAGCACAGTGAACAGCCAGCTATGGCTGTCTTCTGAGGAACAACTATTTAAACGATATCAAATTGGTTTTACTTAGCCCGAAGAGCAGTAACTTTCTTAATGCAGTAGTTATGATGCATTTGAGCTACTGTTAAATGGCTCAGTTAGGGACTAGTAATATAAATCTTTATTACTCAATAATACAAAGTGTTTTTCAACCTGTGGGTCGCGACCCACCGGGGGTGGAGAAGAGGGGTAACCAGAAAACAAGAGAACAGCTTTGTCAGTAAAAATAAGAATAAAGTAAAAAAAAATATATATGGTTATTAATTAATTATTATTATTGATAGATTAATACTTCGATCGGGGATTCTTGGAAATGCTATTGGATTCTATTGTTGTCGCGATCACCGGTGTTCGTAAGGGGCTTGAAGGATTAATAGGAGAATTTAAGTAAAATGATATAAATTCTTAAACATAATAATTTATACAAAAGCAATGGATAAAGGTGGGCGGCGGGGTGGCAAAATATTTTTTCATAACATCGGTCGCATCATAAAAAAGGTTGAAAAACACTGACATTGATTAGAAGCTTGGGAACTACATTATGCAAGGAGATACCAGGCGAGCCACGGGAACGGTACAAAAAGTGCAATACAAGTTCTACGGCATGAGACTGTGACGTAATTGCAGTAAACAGTTTGAAGAATCCATGTTATAGGAATTCTCAGGCGATTAGCGTGAAGTGCGCTATGTTAGAGCGTGCCAAGCGAATAATTCTAAAATATCTACATTCTACTGTACTTAGCATAACTTGTGTACTTTACGCATAAGACCGACTAATATGGCTGTTCTTGTCAAGTTGTTCGCTAAATGTTTATTAATTTTCAATTTATTTTCCATTTTCTTATTTCTTAATACTGCAAATAAATAAAGCACAGTATGTTGTTATGTCATGAAGTAGTGCATCATTGGCCGAATTTCCAAACCAGAATTTAGTCGCATATTATGAGAAATTTACAAAGGGCTGCACGGTGCACCTTTTTTTAGTATGGCAATAATTTTCGACGCAAGGATTTAGACAATAGTAAGGGTCCCTAATTTAAGGCTTACGTCCCTATAATGGTGAGATGCATCATAAGAATTGACACGAGAAAATAAACACATTCTAAATCCTATTATAAGCAATCTAAAATATTCAGCAAAACTATCTTCAGCCTTTTTTGGACGGTAAAAAGTTAAACGTATTGGAAATATTGCTTTTTAAATGCCTTAAAACTGGTACTTTTTGCTTTAGTTGTTCCATTTTCCTAGACATGCGTTTCTAGATAACACATTCAACGCTGTCGGTTTCATAGGATATAAACTAATCATTAAGGGCCGGGTACCCTCGAAATTCTCATACATACGTAATACCAAAATCATTTTCTCATACGAAAATATTTAACATGTTTGAGTTATTTTTCAGCTTAAAATAGTAATTATCTAGGTTCCTGCACAAAAATTTACTTCAAAATATTTAAACACAAAAAAATTTTTTTTTGTTTAAATTTTTTTTTAGTAAATTTACTACTAAATTTTTAAACACTTAAAAATAGAGTAAAACACTAAAAATATATATAAATAAATAGTAAATTTACTACAAAATATTTAAACTAAAAAATATTTCTTAGTATTTAAATATTTTGTAGTAAATATAATATTTATTTATATATTTTTTAGTGTTTTACTCTATTTTTAGTGTTTAAATATTTAGTAGTAAATTTACTAAAAAAAAAATTTAAACAAAAATTTTTTTTTTGTGTTTAAATATTTTGAAGTAAATTTTTGTGCAGGAACCTAGGTAATTACTATTTTAAACTGAAAAACAACTCAAACATGTTAAATATAAGAAAATGATTTTGGTATTACGTATGTATGAGAAATTCCAAGGGTACCCGGCCTCTTAAGATTAAATGAGTACTGATAAAAAATATAAAAGTACAAATTACGCGTATGTTCGTGCGGCGCTGTGCGATAAGCCGTTTTTCCACTACCACGGTCACCGGGGCGTCATCGACAAAAAATTCAAATAAACTGAGTTTATTTGAATTTTTGTAGTGGAAAAACGGCCTATCGCACAGCGCCGCACGATACGCGTAATTTGTACTTTTATGACCTACGTCTTATAGACTATAGGTCTACCAGAATCTGATGGCAAAAAGTGAGAAAATAAATTGACTCTAGCAATACCGGGGTAATTGGAATAAAATATTTTGATCTTTTTTGGAGTTTACTCCTTAAGAATTGATTTTCATATATAAGGCGCCCGGTATGAGAAAAATCCGAGGGGTAAAACCTACTAACAAGTAACGAAAATGTGTCACGTTTTTGGTGCGCACCTTTAGTGCGCAACTTTCTAATTTGGCCGTGAGTGTATTAAGACCATAAAGGTAATATACCTATCGGAATATTATAACTAGTCGGTCCCAAAGTTCTGTCACTGGCACATAATTTTTAAAATTCGTACATGATTTTATGAAAATATAATTGCATCCTTTTTTTGAATATTTGACTATTACTTTAAAACAAAAAACAATCGTTTACAGCGCTTTTTCACGATGGAGAGGACGTTAAAACAAAACCGAATAGCTGTTGTAGCGTTGCATCGCTGTGGGCACACGCCGAGTACTATTTTCAAGTTGCTCAAAAAATTTAATATCACGCTTAGGTTGGTGTATCGTATTATTGATAGGTACATTGAAGTCTCCAGTATTGAGGACAAGAAAAGAACTGGCCGGCCACGCTCCGCAAGGACACCAGCAGTGGTCAAAGCCATCAAGGCGCGCGTAGCAAGAAATCCAGTCCGAAAACAGAAATTGATGGCGTTGCAGATGGGTGTCAGTAAACAAACAGTAAAAAAGGTTTCAAATTAAAACCTTTGTCTATGAACATAGAAAAAATAAAGTGGGCACTTCCTTAATAATCGTCTAAAAGCAATAAGGCTTAAAAGATCCCGGGAGTTGTTAAATCGGTACGCGAAAAACCGACACCGTGATATCCTCTTTGCGAAGGAAGAAATTTTCAATATTGAAGAGAAATACAACAAACCAATAATAAAGTATACGCTTAGAGCTCTGAAGAAGCAGCAAAATAAGTTCCGCGGGTGCAAAATAGTCATCATCCATCATCAGTGATGGTCTGGTTGGGAGTGTCCTATTACGGCCCAATTGAGGTTAATTTTTGTGAAAAGGGGGTCAAAACCAGTACAAAAGTGTACCAAGAGACGGTTTTGGATACGCTTCTCAAAGACCTGCCCACCACGCTATTTTCCGGGAATTACTTCATGTTCCAGCAGGACTCTGTGCCTGCACACAAAGCCAAGAGCACTTGATCCTGGTTTGAGCGTCAAAACATCGACTTCATTAGACACGAGGATTCCTTCCTCCAGCCAAGACCATAATTCTTTGGACTATAAAATTTGGCAGGTCTTAGAAGGGAAGGTTTGTAATAAAAATTTGGAGAGCCTGAAGGCATTTTTACGAAAAGCAGTCGCTGAAATAGACTAAAATATAGTGCGTGCTGCGATAGATGCTTGGCCGCGGCGATTAAGGGCCTGTGTGCAAAATTAGGATGGACAATTAGAATAATTGTAAGTTATCCTGTTTTGTTATTAAATGTTCTTTAAATTGACATATTATTTATTAAAATCTGATAAGTACTTTTGTAATTATCATTGATTTTAATCTATGACAGAACTTTGGGACGGACTAGGTATTATATTATTATATAATTATATTATTATACAATATTATATTCCGATAGGTATATTAACTTTATAATTAAGACGTACATATGGTATGCTGTATAGGAGACTATACCTATATATACCATATGTTATTGGGCTTGTTTGTTTCTATCAGTGTCGATGTATTTATATTGCTATTTTTGTTATAAATATCAATAATTAATATTTATATTGTGAAGTTATAATTTTTATCATTATACTAGCTAAAGTGAACTAAAAGTATTTTGAAATAACTATGGCAGAAAGGGGTGTAGATAATATTGCCGGAACATCTGATTTCATATGATAATATTAATCTTTTTTCAGTTGAATAAACTCTTTTTGCGTATGGTTAGATACTCGTAGTTAAGGAGTAAACTCCAGTCGTGCGTCGGAGCTGACACACTTTTTTTTCTTTTCGCGACTGATTCTGCGTGTTAAACATGCAATTATAGGATATTTATTATTTTTTGAAAATCTGCTGTCAAAAATTGCCATCAGATTCTGGTAGTCCTATATAACTTTCATTTTCTATTGACATTTGTCTAGCAACTCATGCGGGTACCAGTTGCTAGTGGCATACAGTAAAATAAAAGCTAGCTAGCCTATAGCTAGGTCATAAAGTGGCATTTTATCGGACCAAAACAATCACGTTAGCCTAACTCATTTATGTTGGCAATTTAGGGAAATTAGCGATCAACCGGATGTCCTGTTATCAAATAATGAAACAACTAGCGCCATATTTCCACTAACCGGAACCTAAAGGAACTAAGA
The DNA here is from genome assembly GCA_937595015.1 of Polyommatus icarus. Classification (NCBI taxonomy): domain Eukaryota; kingdom Metazoa; phylum Arthropoda; class Insecta; order Lepidoptera; family Lycaenidae; genus Polyommatus; species Polyommatus icarus. The sequence goes on along the minus strand of OW569327.1, from coordinate 17,776,805 downwards.
TGGCGCCAGAAAATTTAGTATAAAAGTTGCTGCACGAGTAATGTTCGGGGCTTTTTGGCTTCCAATCGTTGAGTCGTCAACTTGGACCAAGTTTAAAGTATTTAGTCAATGTGAAATTACTGTGTGTTGATTGAAGTGTCGATAATTAAATTATTATTGTCTCAGTAAGATATTAAACTCTGTGTAACATTTTACACTAGCGCATTTTATTTCTAACATTTATCGGACGAAAACAATCTTGTTCTCGGTGACGGGTGCATATATTATTATTTGGTGACGGACCGGACGGTCCGGTGACGGCGCGGCGGCGCGGCGGCGCGGCGGTGGACAAACGGGCTAATGTGCGATAGGTTTACGTCGGCGATTTAATACCACTCTAATAATAACCCCGACTCCCGAGCCGTCCGCGTCGTCCACACAAGTCGGGAGTCCCTTTCGCAAATAAGAATATTAAGAACTAGCTGTCCCGGTGAATTTCGTGACACTTTAAAACCTTCCCTGGACTTCTACGAATATTTTAACACTAAAATCAATCTGTACAGCCGTTTTCGAGTTTTGGCGCGACTATCACATTTGAAAATCTATTTTTATATACATAGATATTGCGGTTTTAATATGCTTTTAGATTGAAAACACAGAAGAATACGAGAAATCCACGGAATAAGAGGTAAGGTCCAAGGTAAGTTTAGGAAAATTTATGCATAGACAGATGGTGGACCTGCCTCCGCATTTTTATCAGACAGACCTAGCATGGTCACGACTAATATTGACATTGACATAACACGACCAAATTACATACGTTCGCCTACAAATAAATTACTCTGGTGGTGCGTTCTCTACCAGAGAATAAAATAAGGTTTCCAACATCAGTATTCTGGTACCGGGTAGAATATTAAAGTTGTAACTTTCTCCTACAATCTGATAATATTCTAAGACTAGATGTTCCAGAATTTAGGAGTTTCACGGAAACCGTACATCGCAATCGTAAGCACAAATTAGCCTATGTACCTTCACGTGGTCTATATTCTTCTTGTGTACCAAATAACATAGAAATTGCTCCAGTAGTTCTTAAGATAATATAGCAATTTCAAATAATTCCCCGCGTTTTTTCCACATTTTCCTCTATTTCTTTGCTCCTATTAGTTTTAGCGTGATAAAATATAGCCTTCTTCGATAAATGGGCTATCAAACACTGAAAGAATTTTTCAAATCGGATCAGTAGTTCTTGAGATTAGCGCGTTCAAACAAACAAACAATCTCTTCCGCTTTATAATATTAGTATAGATTCCTTAACATCATCAGACAAAAAGGCTGATGATCATGCTGGAAATACCTGCCGTCTTCATAACAAAAAGTGCATCTAACCGGGCGTAACAACGTCATTGCTATAGCGAGTGCCTTCCGCGATAATTATAGCGTTTCCCCCACGCCGGGATAGTGGAAATATACAGGGTGTAACAAAGTACTAATACTTTCGGCCAGCCTTTCCCGAAGTGGACGTTGAATGTCTGAAGGACCTGTAGGACCCAGACAAAAAATGGGAGCGTTGTGTAGCGAGGCTTGGGGGTGATTTGTTTCATCTGGGTGCATTTTCAATTGAAACAATGGGGGCGCTAAAATATAATTTGTTCTTGAAGTGGGCGGTAGACAAAATATGTTTGGGAACCTCTGCTTTAGGCTCTGTATGTGTCCCTTGTATAAAGTTCACTGTGAAAGTAATGCTAAAAGACTAACTTTTTTTTAACTTTGGTACAGGCAAATTCAAAACGCTGGGGTTCCCGCGCTGGCCCGTACAAATCACAAAAATTATTGCTATTTCAGCGCTGCTGCTTTCACTGTGAACTCTACGGATTACAGAAGGAACACAAACTCAACTCAAACTCAAAATTTTTTATTCAGAATAAATTTTTGCAAATATTTTCTGAAAGTCTACATGATGCCTACCACCGGTTCACATACATACCCTAAAATATTATCGATTTGTTATGGTTACACCCTTTATAATACTGTTATATATATTTTTATGCAGTACGCTATTCATTTCATTTAGAACTTGATCGAGCTACTCTCAAAGACTGTGTGACAAGTGACAGTTTGATATCTGTTGGTTCTTCTTTACATTGGACAGTAATGGATAAGTGGTAACCACTATTGCTACTTGCAGCTTCTGAAGGTATGCTCGATAGAGGTCGATCATGAGCAATATTAATTAAAGACAAATATTTTCCCTCTAAACGTTTATGATATTGTAAGTAATTCTTTTCGTTGTAAGCAAAAATAACGTATTATTTACATACTGGATTATTGACAACTACATAATATTAGTCATCCATTAAATCAAAGCAATTAGCAACAGCCAACAATACATAGAAAACCACTTCTTTGCAGCTTGGCAACTATTCTGTAAAGTTCTATTTTATTTTATTTGTTGGTTTAATCCCCATTGCTAGAGCCTGACCCAACAATAGCAGGGGGCGATTGTCGTCGCACAATACGTCGTATTTCACACCCTGACGAGCCTGCCCTGAATCAGTTTACATGCTCGCTAATAGGTAAAGCAACTGCACAACCTTGTTGCGTTTGAGTTTGTATGAATCAAGGTAGCGTTGGACGGCTAGAATATGAATTGTAGAGTTCCGTAAATCATCAGCTTTAAATACACCCTACAGGTTAAACTCAATAAAGTGAGGTTGATAGGATAAAAATAACATGTTTGGACTTGATACAATAGCATCTATGCTAATGTTTGGCTGCAGTTGCAAAATTTTACAAAGCAACGTAGACGGGTATAAAAACAATAATAACATTAATATGAACTAAAAAGTATTAAATAATTTTTACTATCTAATAGTGCCTTTTTCCGAATTCGGCTAAACCTCAACTATTTCTGTACTCAATCTTCATTATTTTGAAGTCGGTACCAGATAGCTGAAACTTCAGTCCTCTGACAGAATATTTAAAATTTTTGGAACTGGCACCGACTTCAAAATTATGAAGATTGAGTACAGAAATAGTTGAGGTTTAGCCGAATTCGGAAAAAGGCACTATTAGATAGTAAAAATTATTTAATACTTTTTAGTTCATATTAATGTTATTATTGTTTTTACCTTGGAAGTCGGTTTTAATTTTTTGTTAAAAATAATAATAATTTCACTCTTTTTAGTTACACTAGTAGATAAATCTTCGCGTATATTTTACGTATCTTATTACAATTTGTTAAGGGTCACAACTCACACTCACAAAATAATATAATATTATCAGTGAAGTGAACATATTGTGCTAAGTAATTTAACAATTTTAATACTTCAAGCCCGAAGCGGTCACCGGCGATTGCGAAAACAATAGAAAGGCTATTGTGTCTCGTTTTTCCACGATCGAAGGATCTATCAGATAAAAAATTGTACAAACTTGCATAGGATGTAGCGTAGCATAATATTTAATATTATCATAATTATTGACAGCTGTTCTTGTTATCAAGAATTCAAATCAATAGGTACTTAGTGCACCATCTATCGATTAATAAGTATAACTAATTAAAAAGACAATGACTTTGTTTTGTTTAAATGCTCTTTTTAAAATAACTTTATTTTAATTCTATTTGTCTATTAAAATTTTATAAAGTAGTAAAGTATTCGATCTGTATATAAAGTAGTTAGTAAAGTATTCGATATTCTGTCTTCTGCCGCCACGCGCCGCGCGGCGGCGCTGGGCGGCGACGCCGACCGCCGTGTATTAAAAACAAACAGGTGTTGTTAATTGTTATACAGTACATAATTATTATTATTAGTATATCCATACCTATGCCTTGTACTATTATCTATTCTGTGCCATGAGACATTGGTGGCCTTAACACGACGTGGTAATGATGATGATGACGATGATGATGATGATGATTATGATGATGAATATGAATTGCATAGTAGTTTATGCTTTCTGTTCTTAAAACAACGCCGAAACTCCCAAACGTGTATCTATAAGGAATCAGGAGTTCTCTCAGCATCATCGAAACCATGGTATGACCCAATATTTGACTTTTTGGTAGCGTATTCTTAGTACACTTCACATAAAACCAAAATCACTATATGTTTCCATATAAATTTCGAGGAGTTCCCTCGATTACTCATGGATCCCATCATCAGGTCACCACCTTTGTGAAAATGGGACCAAATTGGAGTGAAACCTAATACAACAAAACAAAAATTTCGAAAATCGGTTCACAAACGGCGGAGTAATCGTTGAACATACAAAAAAAAATAAAAAATATCCACAGCCGAACATATAACCTCCTGGTTTTTTGGAAGTCGGTTAAAAATAGCAGCCCTGAAAAAATTACTTTTGACTTTTATGTTTCTACTAGTAGCCCGCAACTCCGTTGCGCCAAAACTCGTTTATCGCGTATCGGAACCGTACATTTTTCCGGGATAAAAAGTAGCCTATGTCCTTTCCCGGGACTCAAAGTATCTCCATACCAAGACAGACAGACAGACACACAGACAGACAGACAGACACACTTTCGCATTTATAATATTACTATGGATGAAAAATGCCCTAACGTCACCATTTGCCCGTGAAAAATAAAAGAAAGGTAACTCCTTCAGCGCTGCTGCTTTTGGGACCCATGAAAACCCTACAAATACTATCACTTTGTTTTGTTGAACCCTATAGAAATAGGTACCTATATTATTAGTTGATTTTCGAATGAAAGTCCTAAAGTAGGGCTTAAATTACACACGTGACACGTCAATACTACTACAAGCAACTGATTCAAGAGGCGATAGTATTAATCGTCTCAGGTATCAATTAAAGACTTGATTGAATGAAGTGGATAAGTATAACAATTTGAAAACTATCATTTTGCATAAATGGTGGTTTTAGGACCGGGTAAACTATTTAAAATAAAAAAAATGTGGATTCTATGTATAGCTAGATATAAGGTTCTATGTATAGCTAGGTATAAGGTTTGTTCAAATTGGGATAAAAAGAGTATTAATCCTTCGATAAGAGGTTCTAGGAATTCCCATTGTATTCTTTTGTTCTCGCGATCACCGGTGCTCGCGCGGGGCCTGAAGGATTAATTGCTGTTATGTTGTAAAGTACTAGTTACCCACTTCTTCTACTCACGTCTCCAATGATCAATGCTTACTTTGTAGAGTATTGAAGTATAGCAGTGCGGTAAACGTATGAAAGACATCGAGACCCATTACAAGTATTTATGCGCTGCGGTCGCGCCGACAAAGGCCCGCACTTTGTTCCCTTCCCGCAATATTCATAAAAACGAAATAAATATATACGGTCGAAAAGGCACATCGACACGTCGAATTGCGACCATCGATCTCAATTTACTTAATTAAAGACTTATAGCACGACAAAAAGTTTGTTATTTCATTTGCAGAGGTAATTATTGTTATAAAAATAACAATTAAAGGTTTTAACTTTTACCCTATAATATTGTCTTGTGTCATAATATAATTTCTATGATTATATATTTCGTATTTTCCTGTTTGTTTCCGCATCAACCAAAAAGTCCAAAAACTTTTGGACTAATTTGTATAATTTTCAAGATTTTCTCCACATTCACATTCCATTATTAGATATGCATAGATTATTTTTCATCATTATACTTGTTATCACAACTATTGAAGACAAACCATTTTCATTGTTTAGTTTAAAGTTTAAATTTTTTTCATTGTTCAGTGTTAAAAATTCTTAAACTTAGTTGTGTGGGACCAGCTTGCGCCAATTCCCCTAGATCGCCTAGGTCAGCGATGAAGATGTAGAACTGTAGGTGATGAAGTTAAATTAAACCACACTTTCACTTTTGTTTCAGAGGTCAAGCACACAAGTTGTTCCGAAGCTGGGTAACGTTGTAGAGCGAGTGCCGCAGTATGGCGGTCGACCCATATTTATATGGGTCCTAGTACCCAGCTTCCAGAACATTCTATGCCTCACCCCCTCAGATGAAGTTTTTATTCAAAAATTGATAAAATTACAATTTTTTACAAAATAATCATTTGTTTCATTTACATATTCGTCAATTCTACATAATTCGCTATTTTACAAGTTAGTGCCGACCTCCGTAAGAGAAATAAATACGAAAATCTATTTTTCCTATATTTATACTACCTCGCCGCCCCCCGATATAACGGTCGTCTCTGGTTGTCCCTCTCGAGTGGGCTATCCTTGTCTGGGACAAGAATAGCCCACTCGAGATGTACACTATCTCCCTTACTTTTTCCGTTACGGAATTCGGCACTACCACATAGGTTTAAGACCCATTAATTTACAAGGCACTATTTTCACTATATTCACGCACTATTATTGCCCATACACTTACATATATAGTAGATACAGTCCATTCACTATTGTTCTGTATGCACTATTTATTGTCTGTCGTGCACATTAGTAAAAGTTTAAGAATGTTTAAAGTATCTCCGACTCTACCTTTTTCTTACAAAGTATTACATTCCGCGATAAATGTTAACAGTTCATTAAAATAAATGTTATTTTACAACGGCATAACAAATGAGCTCGCCTCACATCCTGCGGCTGTTACGAGTCGCAATAAACATTGTATCAGTGAAATAATCGCTTACCAAAAGTACACATTAATACGTACTTTTATTTGTTTTTCTGTACTTTTTATGCAGCGTATAATCCAGGCTGTGAATGTTGATCTGCCTCCCGCGAAACACAGAATAAGTTAAGCTTTAACACAATATGCGATACGACCGGTAACACCTTTATGCCTTGGACATAGGAGCTTTTAAATGTCTTGTTCGAAATTGCACAAAAGATATAAAAGTATATAATTAAGTTTCTAAAACACATCCCTGTCTTACACCTATGTAGGTATATTATCGAAACGATATCCGATATCGTAACTTATAAAAAACCGCTGAAGTCGAGACTATCTGAGCTGGCCAGCTATAAAACACATGTTGTAGGCCCCGCCCCCCGGGCTGGTTTGCATGAGTTTAAAAAAATAAAAAGTGCGTTTAATCCGCGATAATGCCCGACGTAATAACAGTCGTAACGTTATTAAGTGCTTCGTGAAACAAATTCGAATCGACTGGATGTAATTTAGTGCCATAAAACATCGTTTTGTCAACGATTTTAAAATTCTTTATGAGGGCTCTCCATGTTGGCCTAATGTGGGACAGTACAAATGATTACATTTTACAAGCATGTAGAGAGGCATATGTTCGTTGGTTGCCAAATCAGATTTGCAATTGTGATGACAATCATGATTATCCAACACGTTTCAACTTAGGGCGCATTTTCATTAGTCGTTAACTCGTGCGGTACAGCATACATTACAGCATCGTCTGACAACTACTGACGCATTTTGATTGGTCGAGGCATGCGTTTCAGAAATCTCCCGCACCCCGCATGCGGGCCCTATCGACCAGTGAAAATACGCCCTTAAGAGGTCAATAACAATGATGTGTCATAAGACTTTGACGCATCAAAGCTGTCCTCCCGAGACAAATCAATCAATGAATGTTTTAACATTCATCATTAATCAACCAAAGCGTATGGTCGATGACGACGTGCTTGTAGCGTATACTTACAAATTAAAACAAAAAAAATATTTACGAGGAGCTAAAACGAGGAAAAATTCAGTAGCGTGAGTGTAAATACGCCCCTGGCTATCATTTGACAGGCAATATGGCGGACGATGATTGCGCGCGAAACCGATCACGAGCGCATTCCCGAGACGTGCGCGTGCCGGAACAAAAACTATCGCATCAAACTCATTTTCAGCGTGTTTAATGCGCAAGGATGCGTACGCACTAGCAGACGACAGGATGATTATCTGGTGACAGGTTTGCAACAGGCATTCGACAACAAATATTGCACAATATCTGCTATGTAACAAAAATTTTCTTTACAAAAAGTTTGGCAGATAGTAGATACTTTGCAAAAAAACTTCTGGCAGGTAGGAGCTATTATGCAACTTCTGTCAAACGCCTGCTGCATTGTTGTCGCAAGATACGCAGTCGTCCTTCGTACTAGCGATGCGTCTGACTGATCTTTATCGATTAGTGTCGTCGCACACTGTTGACAATTCCGCCGCACTGCAAAAATTCTCACATAATTTCACACAGAGGACGTTCGTACGATATTGTGTGTGATAACGCCAAGTTAGGGAGCACCTCTATGCGTACAAGTTGGTAACAAACTTCCCCCGGCTCGTTATTTGTTATTTTAACAATATGGTAATACCGCGTCGCCTAAAATAGAGAACAATAGCGAGTTATCGTAGAAGCGATGATCTTAGACATTGTACTGTTGAATTAAACTTTACTGCCTAATATTACCATAATAATAGGAAATGCAGCAATTTTGCAGAATTCGACATAATTTAACGACGGGTTTTAGTACGCAAATGAAGCTAATCAGACTTGGGAAATGTATTGGAAACGTTTTGTCTTTGAAGTTTGAAGCAACTTCTATACAGTAAGGAGGAGGAGTATTATAGATTACACTACATACACACTACATAATTTATCAGCTTTTCGATAGGATACAATCAAATAATTTCGCATCAAGGTATACTCTTATATTACCAAATGTGCATAAGTACTAAAATTATCTACCTACCATACGTATTTGCAAATATCTGGCTATCGTATCTCTAAATCTAAGCAGCGATGTAATCCCACATTGGGCAACCGTGTCCGCACCGTGCCATTAGCGCTGCGTTCTCGCAATATCAAGAGAGTCCCACGCCGCTATTAAAATGTGTTTACAAAAAATTCCCATACGTCCTACACTTTACGTCGCAACCATCAAAATCCATAATTCCGTGTCCCAATTATTGTGTGATTTGTCTCGGTACTTACGCACGTTAATTGTTTTATAGTTGATAGAAATCGTAATTATCCGAGAGCCGCAGATAAAAAATAGACAAAGGTGACCGACGACGAAAGGTTTTTTGTTTATACCTGTTGCGGCGTTTGTTTTTTTTTTTCTTACCTTTTTTGAGATCAAACAAAGGATTTCGTTCCAGCATCCCCCACTTAGAGTAAGGTTATTTATTACCTGTATCTATGTCTTCTTTGTTCCCTTTATTTGAGTAACAGAGTCAGATGGACTCTGTTTTTTGATTTTGAGGGAGAAACGTGCGAATTTAAAATTCTAGTGAAATTGTGTTTTATTTTTATACATGTTACCTTTATTTAGTTTACGACTATTTTACTGCAGTATTTTGTAAATATACCTGGTACCTATTGGGCTTGCTGCCAACTGCCAGGCCCTGTAATTTAAATGGTTATGGTGAAAAAAATCTGATGTGTTTCCAGCTTTACGTTAACAATTATAGATCGCCGATAACTCCAAAGTTCAATCAAGCCAGGATTACCAATTTAGTATTTAATAAGCGAGCAACCATACATGATACAACGTTGCAAAATAAATATGCACGGTACGTTTTAGCAAAAGCTGTCAGAGGTTAAGCTTTAGCAATCTCTTAAGATTGCCTGTGAAAAGTGAAAACATAATATTTTATATATATTTTTAATATTATTACTATTTTAAGCGTTAAGCAACTCAATGTATTTTATGTTACTTTGTAAAATATATTGATGCAGCAAATGTATTCTACAAACGATCCTTTTGCGGAAGCCTTCAGTCCGAGCTAGCTCCACGTACTTCCTCGGGTATAAAATATTCTAGCTGCGTATAAATATCGAGAAACGTCACAATCAGTAATTGTTCTATAGCAAAAAACACATCAATATGGACAGCTACACCCGGCCTTTGTTGAGACTTTAAAAGGTAAATATCAACACACACTCGGAGCGCACGAAGTGCATTTCACCCGTACAAAAAACCATTCAAATCCCGTCACGCATGAGAGGGCCCACAAAAACAAAAGGCTAAAGGGCGTGCGGGGCTTTTATTAAAAACGCAACCGTGTTTAATACCCTCGAGTGGAGCGTATTACATTACGTACTTTTTTGGCGTTTTGTGCGCACGTATCCACGGAGAGCGGCGATACATTACGTCCGCGAGTCTTCAATCGAAAGTTGAATGGTACGGGCAGGGAATGCAGTCCGTGAGAAAAAAAGCTAGTCTGTTCCGATGCGGTCGGCTAGATAGCGCAGGTGGCGAGCGAGGATCACGCCCGCGCCGCGGATCAAAATTTTAAATACTTTGGGATTCCGCCGTGAAATGAATTTTGGGGTGGATCATGCGTTACGTGAGGCATAGTTTCGGGTTGCAGGTGATACTCTAGATTCCTCGTTTTTAAAGGTTCATGTGGCTTTGTATAAATAATTTACTTAGTACCTTTAAATTAAAGTTATTATTAAGTTTTAAACGTTTGAGGAAAACGTCATAAAACTCAAATAATACTTCTATAATACTTCCTACAAAAAACATTTAGAATTGCTAATATTTAGCCGGTTTCTTAGGTTTCTTAACCTTACTAAATTGGTTTTTAATTACCAATTTAGTAAGGTTCCGTTTAGTAAGGTTCCGTCACAAAATTATTCAACAGCATTGTCGATTGTTTTTAAATGTTTTGACGTAAGTAAAGCGCTAGTAGATACACTCCTCTCAAAAAACCTCAACCACTGGACATAAGTAGTACTCTATTCAAAATGCATCAAAAATCGGTTGTACGAGCCCCTATTACAATATTCAGGGTTATCGCGTTCGGGGCTCGGAATCCAGTAGCGATGACATTGTGTTTTTATTGCCCACTTATTATTGACCGCGACGTGGAACCCTTTATGCCTTTGTTACGGCACACTCATCATTTAGATTTGTAAATATTTATGAGTGTTTTGTGACGATTTCTCGAAAACTATATATTGTGGTCGCCTACCATAACGATAAGCTGTAGATGCGGCTTAAGATACATTTTTCCTTTGAAATATCTGTATGAAACGTAGTAGCAGCTTGTTTTGGGATTTTAATATTATATCTACTAACACTATTAACCAGAAAACATCTTTACGTACTATGTATTTGACACGTAATATTATCTGATTGACAGGTGTAAACAAAAACCTGCAAAATTCAAAAACAATATTTATAATAGCTGTTTCTTATGTCATCGAATAATTGTGACTCTACTTTTTATTTCCCATAAAATGTCCCTAACTCGACAATATCATAACAACTAAATAAGTTTTTAAAATGAAGTAGATAACTGTTAAAAATAATTTATTCGGTTCCGAAATTATAGTTAACAATTAACAATAAGTTTTAATAATTTCTCGCAATCTATATTTTACGATAGATACATATCATAATATAATACAAAAAGTCATAAATAAGTAACAAAACTTTCTCATGCGTGAGTTCCGTAGAGGCGTATGAATAAATCAACGCTTTTAAAGTCGATACCAATTAGCCGAGATATAATACCCATCGGTTCCGACTCGATTAATATATCGGACACTCCGAGTGACAGAATAATCGGATTTTAACCGATTACTGTATCGATTTTAATGCGATTATGGAACGATTCTTGCAGTCTAAGACTTTGAGTAGATCATAAAGTAGAGCCATTATATGATAGATATGTTTTGTCTAATTCATCAGAAGATTTATATTGAATAGTGATCCCAAAAATCTGGGACTTAGATTTGGGTTAACTCCATTCTGAATGTTATTTCTGTTCATGTTAACTTCATAGAGGTGTAGTCAGAGAAGTTGATTCATAAGTAGATGGCAGACCTACGTAATTTGGTTGCGTTATATCAAATCTAGACTATCACGAATAACATTGAATTGCACATACCTATGAAACCCTATTGAATTAACATAACTTTACCAAATGACGTAGGTCTTCCATCAATTTTTTCGATCATCAATGTCCGTTAGACGATGGTACAATTTTGCCGTCAACACAGGATTTAATTTTAAACATTTTCTTGCAGGTAGAGCCAACAGGCTCGGCATCTTTAGGTGCGGCGTCGCGGGCTCTATTTGTAGAGAAGGTGCGGGCTTCCAACGCGGCGTGCCAGGCCGGGGACTTCTCTACCGCGGTCGCGCTCTACACAGACGCGCTGACCCTAGACCCCGCCAACCACATACTGTATAGCAACAGGTGAGTGTGCTCTATGTAGAGAAGGTGCGGGCTTCCAACGCGGCGTGCCAGGCCGGGGACTTCTCTACCGCAGTCGCGCTCTACACAGACGCGCTGACCCTAGATCCCGCCAACCACATACTGTATAGCAACAGGTGAGTGTGCTCTATGTAGAGAAGGTGCGGGCTTCCAACGCGGCGTGCCAGGCCGGGGACTTCTCTACCGCGGTTGCGCTTTACACAGATGCGCTAACCCTGGATCCTGCCAACCACATACTGTATAGCAACAGGTGGGTGAGCTCTATGTAGAGAAGGTGCGGGCTTCCAACGCGGCGTGCCAGGCCGGGGACTTATCTACCGCGGTCGCGCTCTACACAGACGCGCTGACACTGGACCCCGCCAACCACATACTGTATAGCAACAGGTGGGTGAGCTCTATGTAGAGAAGAAGTCTAAAATGCTGACGGATGGCTGAATTTATCTGCTGTTACTTTTTGAACGTCAGCACCTTCAAGTAAGAAGGTGTTTAAAAAATGGCTAAAATGTTCCTTGGTAATTTTGTAAAACAGAAAGAGAAAGAAGATTAGGGCGAAAAAACCATGAACAGATTTTCAATTTTAATAAAAACACTGCCAATTGGTGTCAGTGCTGCCAAAAAATTCACACCCTTGTGTTGTATAATATATTCAATGTTTTTAATTATATTTAATGGTGTTAACGACATTTATTATTACCCATTCAACTGCTCAACTATTTTTATAACCAATTTATCTAATAGGTCAGCAGCAAGACTGAAGCAGGGTCAGTTCGCAGCCGCCCTACAAGATGCTACGCGGGCGCGGGAGCTGTGCCCGAATTGGCCAAAAGCATATTACAGACAAGGTAAGGTCCACAAATTACGTGAGGTGTTTAGGGGGGAGAGGGGGTCGAGTCAAATCTCACCTGATCTCATGTTGGGGAGAGGGGGGGGTCTCGGTAAATCTCACGTAATTTTTTACGCAACAAAATAATATACTATTTTGGTCCATTTCATCCAGATTGTGCGTATGCTTAACAGTCCGGGTGCCATCGCATTTCTCATACAAACGCAATAACAAGACCATTTCCCATACAAGAATATTTACCATATTATTTGACTTATTATTCAGCTTAAGATAGTAATTACAATTTACCTAGGTTCCTATACAAAGATTAACTGCAAAATATTTACATACCTACCAAAAAATATGAACGAATTTCAATTTAGTATCATGTATATACAAAGAGGATGTAAACTGTATACTACGTAACAAGAGGTCGGACTTAGAAGAAAAAAAATTAACATCCGTTATTTTTTTTAATTTGAAACTGAAGTTAAAATTTTTAAGTGCAAAACCTTTCACTCTAAACATACCAAATATTAAAAAAAATTTAAATAAAAAAGAAATGAGCTCAAATAAATGTTTTATTACATTAAAAATTATTGTACATAGCTAAATAAATAGGCTAATAAGGTAAATTAAACAATAAAACAGATTTAATCCACAAGCTTTTGTTGTTTTCTATTATTCAGTATTATAATATTACAGTACAGTTTTATGAGTTTTATTTATAAATATAACAGAATAGCTGTCTATGCTACTCTACTAACTACTTATTTATTTATTTATTTATTTATTTAGCACGATTCACCAACAGAATATCATCTGGTTCATTAAAATAAAAGACAAACAATGGTAACTTATAGGTTAGATGACTTCCAATGACAGGTGAAATACAGCACGCAATGGCGACAAAGAAATTAATTAGTGAAAATGAGATGAGATGAAATGAGGTGAGATGAGAAAGGACTGATACATACAATTTTCAATGAAATGATGAATGGCATAATATATAATATAATAACAACATAACAACGTATAACAATTTGTTCCTTATGGGTAAACTTAGCCAATACAAACTTAGCATTAATAATTTTAATCAAAGGTTTTTTTTTATTTTTTATTGTGATTACTTGAGTGTTGTAGAGTGACCTTATTATGTTTAACAATATTAAGATAGGTTACTTACTATTGTTACACAGAATTTGTTTTAATTTATGTTTAAAAGAATTTAGCTTATCAGAAAATATACAAATGTCAGAGTAATTAGATATGGCGTTGTAGGATCTACACAATCTTCTGAGCGGTGCGTAGTGGCCTAGATTGGTTCTGGCAAATTTTACATTAAACGGTTTGTAATTATTTTTTCTAGGTAATCTGACAGGAATATTTATGGGAATTTTGCTTAAAAGTCTATCGTTATCAATAACACCACTCAGATTCTTGTGTAGAAAAATAAGTTCCAAGTATTTTCGACGATCAAAAAGCGAATCCAGATTGAAGTATTTTAACCTGTCTGCATAATGGGGTAACTTACTAATCAAGCCATGCTTGTAGGATAAATGCCATAAGAATGTTTTTTGGACTTTTTCGATATGATTAGAATGTGAGGCATAATGTGGGTTCCAAACTGGGCTGCAATATTCAAGTTTACTACGCACTAGAGCATTGTAAAGTAGTATTGATGTTTTTGGGTTCCTGAAAGCTGTGGAGTTTCTTTTAATGAACCCCAGCATTTTAAACCCATGAGATACAATTTGGTCGATATGTTTGTGCATTTGCAGTTTGGTGTCAAGAGTGACTCCGAGATCTCTGATCTCCTGAACCTGAGACAATTGCTTGTTGTTAATATGGTAAGTAAATAGGGAACATTTGAGTTTACGGGAGAAGCGAAAGTGAAAACATTTGTTAGTATTTAAGGTCATTTGGTTGACTTCGCACCAGACGGCTAGTCTATTAAGATCACTTTGAAGGTGGAAACAATCTAGTTCTTTATTAATTAGTTTAACTATTTTAAGGTCGTCTGCATATAAATGAAAGTCGGAATAGAGAAAACATAAAACGATATCGTTGATGAAAATATTAAAAAATAGGGGACCCAATCTCGAACCTTGTGGTACTCCTGATAGAGTAGGAAACGGCAAAGATGAAAAGCCATTAGTCACTACAACGGAAGATCTATCAGATAAATACGATTTTATCCAGGCGAGCATTAAACCACTAAAACCGAACGAGGCCATCTTAGTTAAAAGTCTACTGTGTGGAACTTTGTCGAATGCCTTACTGAAATCTGTGTAGATAACGTCTACACAGTTTTGGCTATCTACTGAATCCATGAGATCATCTATAAATGCTACCATGTTCGTGGTAGTGGATCTTGTAGTAATGAAACCGTGTTGATTAGCAGAGAGGAATGGTTTTACGTGCCAAAAGAGAGCTGGATAGACTATTTTTTCGAAAATCATGGCAAAAGTAGGTAGTATTGATATGGGTCGGTAATTTTTAACGTTGTGATTATCACCCGATTTATGTAAGGGAATTACAATGGCTTGTTTCCATGCTCTAGGGAAATATCCATTGCTTAACGAGGCATTGAAAATATGAAATAACGGTAAAGAAATATTTTTTGCGCAAGATTTAATAAAAATAGGCGGGATGCCATCACTTCCTGCTCCTTTATTGATATCGAGGCCTTTTAATTCGTCATAAATTTTAGAATGGGAAATGTTTAATGATGTCAAAAAATTAGATGTGACACTAGTAACAGTAGAGTTTTGAGTTGCAATATTATTGGTGAGTGTATCGGAAGAGCTGTAAGCGTCTGAAAAACTATTCGCAAAGAGATTACAAATATCTGAACCTGTTGTAGCTGTGATGTCATTGAGACACATTGTCGAAGGGATGCCTAAGTTAGAGTCTTTTTTTGACTTGACATACGACCAAAACTGTTTGGGATTTTTATGTATAGCAGATTCAACCCTATTGATATACTGAGTGTACTGGGATGCCTGTAATTTTTTGCAACGATCTCTGAGAATTTGGAAAGAAATATGATCTAAAGGATTGCCATATTTCTTATAACGCGTTCTATATTTATTTTTTTCTTTTAAAAGTCTGATGAGATCGCGGCCAAACCAGGAAGGGTAATTATTGCTTGAGCGCTTGTTGCTATATTTTGGCACGTGAGCTGTTATAAGTTCTCTCAATTTGGCATAAAATATGTCAGTCATAGAATCCACATCAGAGCATTCCATTAAAATATGATTCCAGTCAATCAAGGCAAGTTTCTCATTTATCTCTTTATAATCTGCTTTAAAGTAATTGTATCTAGGTATATCATTAGCGTTTAATGTATGACTTGTTTGTACTCCTACACAAAATTCCAACGGTGGGTGTGCTGGGTCAATATTAACAAAACCATTGTCACATTTTTGTAAATTATTGATATGCACATTAGCTAAAATAAGATCCAGAATGTTATCTTTGTAATTTGGGATATTATTAAACTGCATAAGTCCATTAAAATTTATAAAACCAACGAAATCATTTGCGAGAGTGTTGCCAGTAGCGTTAGGTAGTAAATAAGATATCTCGTCGTCACTAGACCACGAGATTTTAGGCAAGTTAAAATCACCTACAATCATGGCTTGATCGGCACCTTCAAGTGCTTTGTTACAGCTATTTACGAAGTGTTCAAGAATAGGAGGTGTTACAGGTGGAGGAAGATATACAGCGCAAAGTAAAAGCCGTGATTTACAATCCTTATCATACTCAATACTTATCCATAAATCTTCACAATCACTTTCAAGGTTATACATTCTGACAGATAATAGGTCTTTTCTTACAGCTACTAGAACTCCTCCACCTGATTTACCCTTATATAATTTTGAGGAGCTACGGTCTCGTCTATATACAATATATCGGTTGTCAAAAAGTTCGCTATCAAACAAATTAAAACTAAGCCAAGTTTCTGTGACGATTACAATATCGTAAGTTTGTGACACTACATTGTGATAAAATTCTGTAGTTTTTGTATTAAGGCCACGTACATTCTGGTAAAATATATTTAAGGGAAAGAATGTGAACCGGTGAAATTTTGATGCGTGTAATATTAATTATTATAACAAAAAACTTGTTTTAAAATTAAAATTAATTTATGTTATTAGTCTGGCTCAATTTATTCAGTGTTTCAGGGTTTTTTACGTATATGTATTCCGAAGTTTCCGTTTTTCTCATGAAAACCTTTCCATTTCTTGTCCATACGAATTTAAAATTTAATTCCTTTGCTTTGGCTCGCGCAGCAGCATGTAGTGACTTCATTTCGGGTGTAAGATGTTCCGCAATGTATATTGGTGTTTTCATAGAGCCACCGTAGCCTAATAATCCTGAATGGAGCTTTTCATTGTTGTTTGCTTTATTGTATTGAATGCATGCTGCAATAAGATTATCTCTTAAACGAGGAGTATTTAATTTTACAACGATGGAACGAGGTCTGCTGCTTTCAGTGTTGAATTTGGCTGTGCGAGCACAGTATAAAATATTGTCATCTTTTAGGGGGCACTTAACGACATCACCCAGTTGCTTCACGATTGTTAGCAGATTTTCAGATTTCGACTCAGGCAAGCATTGCACTTCGATGTTGCTGGATCGTGATTGTATTGTACTTGATTGGCTTATGCAGTAAACTCTATATAGGGAGGGGATTAAAGCTGCGCGTCCACCAGGTCGGAATCGGGACGTACGCGACGGTGCGGACGGCGCGTCGTGTCGTCATATATTTGTCAGGCGCAGAATGACGTTCCAGTACTTCTAGTGCAGTTCACAGTAGTCAGTACCATACATACAAAGACAACAAATACGTCCACTGCGTACCTACGCTCCGATTCCTATCCAGTGGACCGCACCTTAAAGCGGGGAATTGACTACCGGGCCGCCCGCTGCGGGCCGCCCGTCCCGGGCAGGTCTGTCGCATGTCTGCTCGTCAATTCCTAGGTATGGGCACAGACATGCCCGTTGACCTAGGAACTGACGAGCAGACATGCGACAGACCTGCCCGCGACGGGCGGCCCGTAGCGGGCGGCCCGGTAGTCAATTCCCCGCTTTATATATACACACTTAAGTATCATTACTTTGTTCTGTTACACCCTGTATACGACAGCTGAAATCTATCACGCGGGCTCAGACCAGCTGCATACCATCTCACTTGATTAGAGGATTTTTCCTTGGTGGCCGTACCACTCATAAACCTTCCTTCTCCTCCTAAAATCTCCTTAACAGCTATTGCTTGCAGACTAAATTGTTGCAAACTAGTATAGGGACCTAAAAATCTGAAATTAATTAAACATTTTTCATTTAGTACATTTCCATACAGTTCACATAAATTATTAAAGTATAGTTAATATAACCTCATGCATTATTATGTATTACAATAAACCAATATACACATTTCAACATTTTCCAAATTAACTGCATACTGATATACATTATAATATTTTCTATGAAATAATAATCTATCTTTTTCATATTAAATAGTATTAAGTTGTAAATTAATGTACAAATATGCAAATAATACTACGACATGTACTTTGTATTAAAACATGGAATGACATAGTTATGTTTTGCTTCAATTTATCAATTTACGGTTACATTTACATTTTACAATGGCTTACCTTTCGTTTCTCAATAATTAATCCACTTAATTTACAATTTTTGTATGAGTTGCTACAAATAATTTCCACAAAATGAAAATCGAACTTTGTGTTTTAAACTCCTTCTTCGTCTTTTTTCTCATGTAGTTTATCTTCTTTATGGTCTTTTTTATCAGCCAATCACAGTCGACCTTGCACAGATCAAGCACAGATTATGTGATTGGGTACAGTTGCTACGTTTACTTGCGTCCACCTGAGTATATATTGTAAACGTTCATATTATTGGTACCATATGTAAATATTTTGCAGTGAATCTTTCTACAGGAACCTAGGTAATTACTATCTTAAGCTGAATAATAACTCAAATGTGGTAAATATTCTCGTATAGGAAATGATCTTGGTATTACGTTTGTATCAGAATTGCGATGGCAGCCGGACGATTTAATCGTAACTCGTAAGCGTAAGCATTATATGATTAAGATCATTCACAAATTCGCTCGAAAGAAAATCTACTGATTGTCAAACCAAACGTTTACGTAAGAAACCCACATTTTGAAAAATCTCACGTGAGATTTGTGGGGGGGTTGAATAAAATCTCATGGAATCTCACCAGGGGGGAAAGGGGGGTTAAAAAATTAAAAAAAACACCTCACGTAATTTGTGGACTCCCCCTATGTTCCAATCAAAATAAAATCCAATTGAAACTTACAAATAAGAACACTTCTATCTAAGTGTCGCCGCACACGGGCCACACGCGACAGCCACAAATCTACTAAATCTGTGGCCACAAACGCCGTTTTAATCTAGTATATTGGTCGTAAAGTAAATTGTTGTAGCGTGTGGCGGCCACCGGCGTCAAAAATTTATGAAAACTACAGGACATATTATATGTATATAGCGGCCGGTAGCGGCGTTTTGTGCTTGTGGCCTTGTGGCTCGTGTGCGGGAGCACAGTTTTATAAAATTCTCGTGTTTGTGCGTGAACTCTTCCAAGACGGCACAACCTATTTTAATCAAATTTAGTAGGTATATCTACATTCGCTAGGCCTGAGAATTTTATTTCCTTTTTATATTGATATTATAAATATGTCAAAACAACTTTTACCGGGTCAGCCAGTTTTATATAAAACAGAAAAATATTAAATTATGCTACGCGATACTATAATATTTTATGTGATGTCAAAGCCCCATAGTCGTGTGCCTACAAGACAAAAAAACGAGGAATACGGCTTTTGCTGAACCAAAGATTTCCTTTGGTAGGATTGATCTTTATATCCCTAAGATGGGTTTACGATGTGGAGCCACCTGAATATTTCATGCAGGGGTTTTAGCTTTAACAAGGTATGAGGTCAATAACTGCGTAGAATTTAGGTATATATAGGCGAGTTTGGTATAATTTTCGATTTAATCGAATGTTTAAATGCCAGTTTTTAAATAATATTTAGATAAAATATCGTAAAAATAAAATAAAATAAAAAATTTAGAAAATATGATTTTCAACCAACGAAAACGCTGTTGACAGGGCTTAATTAATATAAGGAGGCTGATAGGCTGACGCATTATTCTGCATTCCAAAGACATGGTGATGAATGGAGCAAAAAACATATTAATATTACTAGACGTACCGCGCGGCTTCGTCCGCGTAAATCTGAAATTTCACGGAAACCGTATATTTTTCACAAATTAATAACCCATATCTCACGTAGTCTACTATATATTCGTGTCAAATAACATAAAAATTGCTCCAGTACTCTGTGAGATATTAGCCCTTTCAAATAATTTTCCCCGTTTTTTTACATTTTCCTCTGTATCTTTGCTCTTATTGGTCTTTGCGTGATAAATATAGGCTATAGCCTTCCTCGATAAATAGGCTATCAAACACTGAAAGATTCTTTTAAATCTGATTAGTAGCTCCTGAGATTAGCGCTTTCAAAAAAACAAACTCTTCAGCTTTATAATATTACTAGACGTTCCGTGCTGCTTCGCCCGCGTAAATTTGATATTTCACAGACAAATTAGTCCACAATAAATAGCCTATGATTCTTCATGTTCCTACTTTTAATCTGTGCGAAATAACAGAAAAATTGCTGAAAAAATCGTGAAATAAGCCCTTTCAAATAATTTCCTCTGTTTTTTCACATTTTCCTCTATTTCTTCGCTTATATTAGTCTTAGCGTAATAAAATTTAGCCTATAGCCTTCCTCAATAAATGGGCTATCTAACACTGAAAGAATTTTTCAAATCGGACCAGTAATTACTGACTCATACTAAGATTAGCGCGTTTAAATAATGCTTCTTCTTCTTTTTACGTTGTTTAACAGCTTTATCGTGCAAATATGAGTCCTAAAATGAATTAAGCATTCTTAAGTCATCCGAATATGGTACCAAACTTGGAATAGTACCATAATTAATGCCTCTATACAGATTGAGACTCTATTTTCCTCCAGAGCAGAAGCTGCTAAAATTAAAAAAACTAACATCAAAAATCGCGATGGCTCCACATCTTAAATCCATCCTTGGACCATAAGGACCATTCCAACCAAAGGAAATCTTTGGTTCATAAATAGCCGTATAATTCACCGTACACACGCAACTACCAGCTCATGCAGCTATATACGCAGCAAGCAAGGCCGCTGCACTGATATCATGTAAGGGCCGTTTCCGTTTCTGCTTCTGATCTTTTCGTAGTATGTCAACTTGGGCGTCTGTAGCTCTTTGTTCATATAATAATTATTATTATCTAGAAACGGCTCCGTGGTCCAGTGGTCCAGAGCTTCGCTCTTGACTCGGAGGTCGTGGGTTCGATTCCCGCGTTGGAAACATGTTATTTCCAAGTTTAGGACAATGCAGGCTTATCACCTGATTGTCTGACAAGTAAGGTGATCCATGCGTCGGATGGGCATGTAAAAAGTCAGTCCTGCGCCTGATCTCTCGCCAGTCGTGTCGGTCTTCCGTCCCACTGGGTTATGCGAGTAAAGGAATAGAGAGTGCTCTTGTGCACTACGCACACACTTCGGCACTATAAAATTACTGTTTCAATGAAACTGGCCACTGTCACCGAAACCGGTGTGAGGGAGTATTATTATTTATTATTATTTACCCTAGAACCACAACATTGGGTCATGGGTGACCCCACGCACACGTATTTTTATTTTTATTTAGCGAGTTTTGCACCTACAACACTGTGCGTCTAGGTACCTTCCGTAATTGGTAATCAGTGGCCTGTGACGTATGGCGGGGTACGCACGCTCATTAGGTTCGGAGATATTGCAGTTTGGGGTCGCCCGCGACCCGTGTTGTGGTTATAGAAACTATTTTTTTGTAATTAACTGTTGTGTGATTTCACGTTTATTTCACGAATAGTCTTTCAATATGGCCTCAACGCCACGAGCCCTTGAAAGTAATGAAATTGAGCAACTTTTGGAGGAATATGAAGGTGAAACCTCCAGTTCTTCGGACGAAGATGGATCTGAAACTGCAGAAAATGAACATATATCCGAACACTCCGATGAAGATGATTTGTTTGATGTTGAATCTGGATCAGATGATGGTGATGTTCTTCTAGTTCAGTAAACTGAAAAGAAACTACTTTCTAAGAAACCTAAGCCTTCAATTAGTACAGCCCTACGTGAAACGCCGCCTTGGTGAGGTCAAAAATTTGCCCCAATCTCTTAAAGTGATAATGCTCCATGTTTTGGGAGTAGATGAAGAAAACAGTGCTCAGGTAGCCCAAGCTCGATCAACTTCAAGTTCCCGCTGCTATTTATGCACTAGAGCCAAAGATAGGAAGGGCAGAGAGATATGTGCTAAGTGCTCCAAAAATATATGTGCACAACACAGGTTACCTATTTGTCACCAATGTATCTAGATTTACAGATTTGTACTTAATTTTTTTCCCTTAAGCATTCCATTTATATCCAAAAAACCTTGTAATAATTGTTTAAATTTATTAAGTTTAATATTTTGTAAGTAATCATTTTTTTATTTTGGGGTCACCCATGACCCATGTTGTGGTTCATTTAATTAAATTTGGATGTTGTAGTTGTAGGGTTTATTAACTAGAAAATTTGACACCCAATCTAATATCAAGGCTACTGCACATGCAGTAGGTCCAAACAGAGAAAACCTATGTTTATGTAACGCACTTGTTTACCTCACTCCTCGGTATTGCGTGCTCATTACATTAATTGTTCCTCACTTTCTCCAGTTCTCATATTTCATTAACTATTCAATACATCTAAATAATGTTGCATCATGTTTAATTTGCTGTAACGATGGCTTGTACGTAAAACTGACCTACAGTATAATATTTTAGTAGTTTGTAGTTAATATACTCTATACATGGTGTAACAAAAACTAAGTGATAATACTTTAGTGTGTGTACGTGTTCCTTGTAGAGAGTTCACTGTGAAAGTAGCTGCGCTGAAAGACCAAATTTTTTTCACTTTTGTATGGGGAAACTCGTGACGCTCGGGCCCTTGCCCATACAAAAGTAAAAAAAAATTGGTCTTTCAGCGCTGCTACGTTCAGAGTAAACGCTCTACGTACACATGCTAAAGTATTATCATTTAGTTTTGATACATCCTGTATAAGTCATTGCCAAAAATATTAACTCCGTTTAGGACTAACAATTTGCACTTATTACCACTAT
Source organism: Polyommatus icarus (assembly GCA_937595015.1). Taxonomy (NCBI): domain Eukaryota; kingdom Metazoa; phylum Arthropoda; class Insecta; order Lepidoptera; family Lycaenidae; genus Polyommatus; species Polyommatus icarus. The sequence goes on along the minus strand of OW569327.1, from coordinate 17,753,604 downwards.
TACTATGTGTAGAGCATGTTTCTTATATTATCTACTACCTGCGTGGGCTTTTTATTTTTTCGCTCGAATAAACAACAAAAATCTTTGCATTCGTCCATTGTCCGAAACATTCTTTATTCAACAACTAGCTGACCCGACAGACGTTGTCCTGTCTTAACGATTTAATTCGAATTGGTATAATTAAGAAAACAATAGATTAAAATTAGTATCTTCATATCAAATTTCATCAAAATAGATAGATAGATAGATAAACACTTTATTGCTCACATATAAATGGGTAAGTATATAGAAAGACTTAAAATACTTAAAAACTAAAACATTCATGTGGGCAAGGGCGGCCTTATCGATCAATATCAATAAGCGATCTCTTCCAAAATAGATTAAATAGTTTATGCAAAAATCATAAAAGTTTATTGTGCAGGAACCGTATATTTTCCAGGACAAAAAGTATCCCTTGTCCTTTCCCGAGACTCAAAGTATATCCATACCGAATGTCATAAAAATAGACTGAATAGTTTAGGCGAAAATCATAAAAGTTTATTGTGAGGGAACCGTACATTTTCTGAGACCAAAAGTATCCCTTGTCCTTTCCCGAGACTCAAAGTATCTCCATACCAAAATTCATCAAAATAGATTGAATAGTGTACGCGCAAATTATAAGAGTATATTGTGCAGTAACTGTACATTTTTCTGGGACAAAATGTATTCTATGTCCTTTTCCTGGTTCTAAGCTACCTCTCCACCAATTTTCAGCCAAATCGGTTCATCCGTTCTTGAGATAAAAGTTTATTGTGCGGGAACCGTACATTTTCCGGGACAAAAAGTATCCCTTGTCCTTTCCCGAGACTCAAAGTATCTCCATACCAAAATTCATCAAAATCGATTGAATAGTTTACGTGTAAATCATAAAAATATATTGTGCCGTAACCGTACATTTTTCTGGGACAAAATGTATCCTATGTGCTATTCCTGGTTCTAAGCTACCTCTCCACCAATTTTCAGCCAAATCGGTTCATCCGTTCTTGATTTATAAGTGGCGTAACTAACACAACTTTCTTTTATATATATAGATATAGATAATAATTAGTCTACATTGTAGTGTGATTGTAGCTATAATTCTACTGGTAATATTACAACCATTATTAGCTCTTAATGGTGAAACCACTACTTAAAGCAATTTAATAGACTCCCATGCCTATTAGAACGTACTTTTTTTTAATCCTGAGTGGTTACTGACTGTAAATTTTATTTCCCCTCATACAGGAGCTATTAGCAAACCTATAAAATGATAAAAGCGATGTTAATTATATAAAAGAACGCTGTCGTCTGAGATCTACACTACGCGATTCGTAATAACTACCTAGGTAACGTATCGTGCGGAGAAATTGGTAATTGCTAGGCTTGTATATCAACTTCAGACGGAAAACTTTAATTAAAAGTTAGAATAGCTACTATGTTAAACCAGATTCGATAAAATGTAGATTTCATATACCTACTGAACCGTGAAGTAGCTTTACGAAATCAGTAATCACTGAACGACGCGTAAACCGTAGAAGTAGTACCTATTCAATATTCATATTTCGCTTTCCAATCCGTAAACCATTTTCCAACGCATTAAAATTTAAATCCTCCACTTTTATATAAACGTACTCTGTTTCACTTGATGAAAATAAATTATTATAGTACCTGCAATAAATTAACATCCTACAACTCCTACAAGTCACAAGTGTGCTTTTAAAACTCTCGCCCACTTGATGCAAAACATATCTTTAGACAGAATAAAATGCAAGTGTTTTTTGGAAATTGTATAATATTAAAATATTAATAGGCTATCTTAAGAACATCCTGTCTCGAGTGAATAACCCTAATATTTTGCCTCTATCCAGGCGTGGCACTGCAATGTCTCGGGCGTCATGGCGAAGCCCTGGCGGCGTTCAGCTCAGGTCTGGGCGTGGAGCCGTCGTCCCGGCAGTTGCTGGCGGCGTTGGTGGAGGCCTCGCTCAAGTCCCCGCTGCGAACCACCCTGGAACCCACGTTCCGACAGCTGGAGGCCATGAAGCTCGACCAGTCGCCGTTCGTGTTGATATCCGTGAGTCAAATGAACTTATTTTTTAAACAACTTCCGAGAAACGGAGGAAAGACTTACATGCACATTTCAAAGAACAAAGTTTTACTATTTGTGCTGTGGCTTCATCGTATTCTGAAGTTTAGTTAGGTAGACTAGGTAGGCAAAATAATACATGATTGCAAAATATTTAGCTTTTAATTTAATAACAATGACGTTGCCGAAGTTTTGATGTGCCGAAATGGGTCGGTTAAAGAGTGAAGAAGTGACAGACAAACACGCTACCCTATTTATTTTATCTGAAATAGTTAGGATGTTAAAATACATAAAATCTCTTTGCACCAAAAGGAACAAGCGTGGGTGCCACATACGAGATAATCTCGAGGCTCGAAGACATAATACCAAAAGTGAGTTCCGTTACGCATAAAATATATTCGGACAAGTTTATCTCTTCCATCAATATTTCAACGCATTAAAAATAAAGGAGGCAGTCGTTATTTCGTTTAAAATGGAGCGTAAGTATGCGGGGCTCGGCACAACTGTATAAAGTAATGGGACGACCGAGCGCGGCTGTCGCCCGTCGAATTTATATTTAAACTGTCACCGCGCAGCCCGAACCCATACCGAAATAATATCCTCAATTTACACAGCGAGCCTTTTACATAAAGGCATTTATATAAATCTGTGTCTCCCAACTTCGCCTGCAGCCCGCAGAGCGTACAAGTGAAGAACGTAGCTACGAAAATTTATACGAGGTCTTAACTCTTATCGATCACGTTCGTCTTATATTCAGATTTCGTTTAGGTGCAATACGACCCATGGGTCTGTTTCAGGGTCCCTTAGTTTCTATATGGTGTTAAGTCAGCGTTAAGATTTTCAGGCTTTTTACAAACGGAAAGTATCATCTGAACTCGGTGTACGATTGTTTTTAATTATTTTAAACCTAGGTAGGTACATATATAAATAAAAACCTTATATTTACGAAAAAGTTGAATGCTGACTAAAGGGCCGCGGATTTGCATACATTCCGTTTCAGACGTGAGTTTCGGCAAACAATGGGGACCGGGGATCAAAGCGCCATAAATACGCCCATTTACATACAACGCGACAGTTGATCGGTAGCCGAAATGCCCGCCGAATGGACCCCAATCCACCGGAAACTCGATCAAAGGATGATATGCGCTCGTCAAAAAAATATGCAACGAGACCGGCTGACGTGGTTAACGTGGGAGAGACATGTTTTGAAACGGAATAGGACGACCAAAAACACATTGGTCTTAGGGTTTTACACCTTCACTGAGTCCCAGAGAGAGCCGTGATGCGCATGGTGCTCCTACACATCGCGGCCCCTATGTGGGCTCTTCTAGAACACCCCGCTTGGCGACCTAGAATTGCCTGCATGCTTTGATGAGTCTGCGAGACGCGGACAACCGTTGGCAGAGCTGCGGTGGGTTGACCGTGCCCGTAACTGTGCCTAAGCGGGTAATGGAGCACCATGGGGTTTAGTGGGTAGTTCCTTTGAGTGTCCCATATTCATACTAATCTGCCGGGGATGGGCAAAGCATTTCCACATGTAAAAAATTGGAGAGTAGTGTTTTGTGTCGAACTCGAACTCGAACTCGATTCGAACTCGGTTGTCTGTAAAGTCGGTTTACTGACGATAGTTGAACGTGACAACGTCATAGCCTTAAATGGAACGCCTCAGAGCGAGGTAACGCCGCATATTGCGTCATGTATTTTCGTGCGCGCAGCCCATATCGAATTATAAGACGTTGTCACGTCAAAAAAAAGCTTTTGCGATTACACCTACCGAGTAGAGTGGCGAGCCGCGAGACAGTGCTCTCCGCCAATTTTATTGGTAGAGAGAAGGGTCTTAGAGAAAACAGGCAGACAGTAGCCAGGAATAAAAGGCATGTGAGGTAAATCGAAGCCCAAAGTAAGGCTAGAGTAAGTGGAATTTCAAGTGCAACTAATTTGCGAGTGTCATCAAGCGATCTGTCTGCTGACCTCTCATTTCTTCGCTCCATTCCATAAGAATTACAGACTAATCGAGAGTCATAACAAGGAAAGTGCAGATTAACCTATAAACTCCCAAGCGGTTGACCGCGAAAACAATAGATTTTCAAAAATCCGCGATCGAAGGATTAAATTTTTTAAACTCTATCCTGTTCACTTGGAAAGAAACATCACAAGCAAATATTTTTCTCTGAGGCCATGAGATTACTCCTATGTTTTCGATGGCTCTCTCACGGTAAAGCCTCGTGACTCAGTACTACACAAATTAGTTTTTCGGTATCTTTTTGTGCATATAATTTGCGACGAAATAAGATTGCAGTAAATTGGTATGTGCGTTTATTGCAAACATTAGATATACTGTGGCGACGCGGTTAGCAGGTTTTTGTCGGTCTGCATATTATATGATTGTGCTACCGAGAATTTTTACTAATTATAAAAAATAAGTAAAAAAAACTGATGCTATTATGTATTTATCAGACAGAGACGCTCACGCATATCATTATGAAGACAACAAAACAAGACTACAATAACACATTACTAATATATTTTAAAACAACGATAACGTACTCTGAAAAAACTGACTTATCAAAAAATCGGATCATTTTTACGATTTCCTTGCATTTGCTAAATCGCCGTGCCAATAGCAATAAAGTTGACTGTAGTACACAGGAAATACATGACTGTTCTCATTAATTTAGCAATACAGGGCAGAGCGTAAATCAAAATTAAAATCGGCACCGCGTTAAAACTCTTTATTGTGTTATTAATCAAGATAAATTTGGCGATAAACGAACGATTTCATACCAATATTTCAATATTTAAGTGATACGCGGTGGGTGTTCCGTATGTTACGACTGAAAATGTATTCCAAATGAGAAATCTGGATTTCTCATTTGGAATTATTGCGGCTATTAAAAATTCGTATCGCTTTTTGTTGGTATTCATGATACTCAAATACTCATTTAATAATGTTAAAGATGACTCAGAGACCGATTCTCAGAGGATTCAGAAGACTTTGAGTTACAATTATTTGTATAAGTACCTAATTTAATTTATTTTTTTAATTGCGAAATATTTACGTTGCTATAAAATATATAATATATTATGAACCACAAATATTATCACTACTCATTTGTGGTTCATAATATCGAAGGGGAAGCTTAATAATCGTTTTTGTAGATAAATCTAGACACCGTCCTCTATGATCCTTGAGCCAATAAAATATGTAATTATAATAATATTATGTTATATGCTTCTATTTATTGTATCCTTTGAGAAGCACCTTTTCAGAAGCCTGCTTTCTAATTACTATGAGAGAGATTTAAATTTTATTTAAATATTGTTCATTTCTAACTTTGCTGTAGCTATTGCATGCAACTTGACTAAAGACTCTGAAATAATTACGATTCGATAAAACATTGCATTACATTGCCAGGGCCCTTATCATTGGTAGATTAAGAGTTATCCCTGCAGGTACATTTATATGGCTATTAATACATGACAAACATCTTATGCACTCGGTCGTTAATAGCTGATAAATTGTCCCATGTACATCCCAGACACATACAATTTAAATCCTATTTTCATGGAAATAAGGACGATATGTTTGTCGGGTGTACGAAGCAACGTCGGCAGATTGTTAAAAGGTTAATTATAGAATTTGTGTCATTTACTATCGAGCCTGCTATCATATAAAATTTATTGCCTGTGATAGACAAAAATCTTGAAATTAGCGTCCGCATTACACGATAGCAGCTATTAAATGGCAATTAAAAATTATCATAACTCTGGAAGTTGTAATTTCACTGCCTAGAATAACTAAATGGTCATGTTATTTTATTGCAGCGTCTAACCATTGAATTTTATAGCCTATCCAACTTTCAAAATCACAGGCGCATTCTTGAATATTTAATGAAAACATTAATACCTATATTATATCTGTAGAAACGATTGAATACATGCAATGTTAGAAAAAACAAAAAAATCACAACCTAAACCTCCTCTTTTTTGAAGGCGGTTAAAAGCGTGTACTGACAAAATGCGCTTTTCTGAATAGTGAGCTTTTTTAAGCGATGGATAAAGACCCTAAGCCCCTGTTCTAAAGCCCATCAGGCCACGGAAGTGGTTTTGTGCGTACAATATTTATTTTAGTCTTTATCTTTTTTGACAGGTGGTTGGTCAAGAGTTGCTAGCGGCCGGCCAGTACCAAGCCGCGGTGTCCGTTCTGGAGGCTGCGCTGCGAATTGGATCCTGCTCCCTCAAGTTAAGGTACGTAATCGATCGGCAGAAGTTTTCTAGTTAGCGTTATCAGTGTAGACAGTTATTTATATTATAATTATTAGTTGCGCATATCTATAGGAGTAATGATGGTAAAAACTGCAGGAATAAAACAAGACGACACGAATATAGCGTGATAGCGAATAATAGGAGTATCAAAGGTTTAGTTTTCGTTTGCAAATTAAAAACTTTCCTAAAGCATTTGTTTAATACTTACTTAATAATATTAATTTTCTTAAAGATTTTTGCAAATTTCCATTTAAAGCTCTTCACAACAAAACAACAAGAAAATATCTTGGGAGTTGTGAAAAATTTTATGCATCCAAATTCCAAAAACAAACGAAAATGCAACATGACTCAATACCCACAGCAACATTGTATGGGACTTAATTCCGCGGTCACACTCGGCATTACAATTAATGACATGTCAATTATTAACAAATCCTTAAAATTAATACGGCTTAGTTACTAGGGATTTTTCAAGATTATATTCCAAGAGGAAACAGATTTCTTGCTGTATGTTTGTATAAAGATGAAAAAATTTTACACTTCGACATATAATACTGAAATTAAAAAGAAGTAGGAACACACACGAGATTGAATACCTCTGGATGTATCCCAAGATGATTGAATATCCCGCGAAATAAGTACAAAATATTACACGAGGGCTGAGGTTATCTCGTAAGATAAATCTTCTGCATTTAGCACCTCGCACCACTTAAACTATCAAAATATCATGCACAAGACTAATGACGGCCGGCCCCACTCATTATCTGCAATATTATTTTTCATATTGACAACACTTATTTATGGTGACAACAAGGAATTTTTGATTTATAGGTTTAGGATTTTACATTTAAATTTTAATTTTTTTTTTTTTTTTTGCTTCACACCACGTCAATCTGGCCCCGTGCTAATTACCTGAAGGACTTGTGTTACGGGTACCAGACAACGGAAATATATTTAATACTTTTATACTATACATGTATTTAAGATTTTTATTATATCGTACACATCCATGAACCCAGGAACATTGAAAAACTTTTTGTTCCGTCGGCGGGACTCGAACCCGCGACCCCCGGCTTGAGCTGCCACACACTCTACCCATTGAGCCACAGCTGAGGTCGTCAAATTTTTTCCCTTTGGCCTTTTCTCTCATACTACAAAACCCATAAAGCACATAATCGAAAGCATTAATTTTGCATCAGAAAGTATATATTATGCATAATCATAAGTTGATAACTCATCCAAATTATAATGTCTGTACTCTGTACCTTTACAATTATTAGAACATAGTTTTTTTCCAGAACTCTAATTATTTCCTGAATGGATGAACCTGCCTGAATAATTTTTCATACGAATTTCAGTAACTTACTTGTTATTCCTTTTATGCCTATTATCTATGTAAAAGCAAGTCCCATAGGCCATTGTGAACATAATATTTAGAAAATACTCGTGATATATAATTAAACTGGATGTAAGAATAAAGAGCCTTTCATTGTCAACCATGGCCATAAAGATAAGCCGAGCTCAAAAAACAATGATAGAGCGTTGGTAGAGTTTATAGAGGTGTATGATTGGAGCTTTTTAACCGACTTCCAAAAAGAGGAGGCTATAATATAATATTCGTCTGTTTATATTTTTACTAACTTAACTGAGTGATACATTTTTAGCATCGGAATATATAATACAGTATGGTAGCCATACATTAGAGCGTTTAACGCAGATAAGGCATCAGTTACTGACATATTATAAACACTTAGTTAAGACTTAAGACTTAGGGCATTGAAAATTGTCTGCCGACGGTACGTGACAACCACTACAGTTTGGTGTGCGTTTCGTAAAACCGTTCTTTGACGCAATTACTCTTTATTAGTTAATATTCGTAGTTTGTTAGTTATTACATGTTTCAAACTCATGTTATGTGGATTGTACTTATATAAATATTTTTACTTATGAGTTATGAGATTAGGCTGGTCTGATGATGTTTAGTCTAGGTTTCTAATATTCACGCTGTAAAATGTGTGTGTTTGGGATAGGTAAAAATGATAAACTCACGTCTGGACACGTGACGTGATCGAATCTTACTACATCTTTTTTACTTCTGCCTGCCCGGCTGCTACCCGTTGTTTTACTTCAAAAACGATTCCACCATCAAAAGTGTTCATCAAAGGAAGATCTAATTTGGTATTCAACAAATTAAAATTGTAAATACTGTAATGACAGCCCCACCATACATTACGGCGGGGAAGCGGGCGTCGAAACACACACCTCGCCGCGATCTTATCGCCGTGATGGATCGTCGTATCGACGCGGACCTATTCAAAACTCTTTCGTAACGTTACAAAATATTATGTTTCATATTTAATGATGTCAAAATTCTGCTTCGTTTAATGCCCAGAAGTTTTTGAGGTGTTTAGGTACCCGAAGCCAGATTCGTAATCATGACTTATCAATCTTGGATCCGTTGACAGATTGACAAGTTTTAATTGCGAGAATCGGCCGCTGTGGTTGTGAGGATACGGTTAAATCCTGGAAACCCTTAAAATGAAACCCAGGATATTAATACTAAGACTTCGATGTCTGTCTGACCATCAGTTTGTTTGTCACCACGCGGTATCGTATCTCATTAAGAGCCACAATTATAGCATAGACAATGATTTTTTTCTTTGTGGGCCAAAGACTCAAAGATCGTTCTTCGTTAAAAACGAATGTATTAATTCCCATAAGAAGTTACCGTATCTTTACTACAATGTTACATTTGTATAAAAACAAAAGGACGCGTCCTACCTCGCATGACGGTTTAATGCACTATACATGTTCCCGTCCCAGACCGACATTATACTAATTGTATACATTTTAACATCGAATAATAACGTCCCAATCTCGTTGAAGGTCTTAATGTCTTTGGATTTATGAAAAACGCTTAAGACTTAAGTGTATTACAAAACTACTGTTAAATTACTGTAAAGCGATTAAACCTGGCTGATTGATTTAAGCAATAATAAAAAAATTGTTTTAGAGTTAGTTATGCTTAGAAAGTAGTACTTACAGGAAGTTAAGAAAGTTTCGGTTTTAACTTGTTATTACTTATTGCAAATAAAATTTCAACGTACTTCCGGAAAAGGAGGACATTTTTTTATTCAAACTTTACATCTTCATCTTCCAGTATGTTTTTTTTTACAAAATAAAATTCCAAAATATGTCTCCTGCTCCCGAGGCTTGGAGGTGGCAAACGTCAAATTAAAATGATTCATTGAGCCGCTTAAAAATACCCCACCTTATATTCCGAAAGAATAAAGAACGTGTTAGTTGTTACAATACAAAAACCAAACCACACAAAAAGTTTTTCTTTGTATAAGTTGTTAAACTAATATGTATTCTGTGGTATAAGTAGAAGTTAAGTGTCTTATAATATATCTATGCATAATTAATTTAGTACTATCTTTATCAATTTTATGTATTTCAAAACTAGTTCAAAATACATATTGTTCTTTGTGCCTAAGTCCATCCTAAATCCAAGCCTACAAGGTCTGACTTTAACCGCTTTCAACTCTAAAACAACTCTATATGTTTCTCACATTTCCTGTATCATACAACTACAACACACACACGCAAAACATATAATATTTCCTCTCGACAAGGAGATAGCTTTCACTTACCCACTTGCAGTAGCTAAACTATTCATCTTCACAGCCAGATCATTAAATATCCATACAGAAACGAGCCATTTATTATGAGCATCCGTTTGACAAATACGATAAATTGTTGTAACGCTGATATATGCTGGATAGCTGGAACTATCGCCTTCTTTCATCAGCATTAACCTATTTTTGTGGCGGTGATTGTTGGTATCTCGACGTTTGATAAATAGCAGTTTAATGGAATACTGTTACATTTCAAAAGTTTCTAAATCTCTACTCATAATTACTTCTTATTTCTTATCTTTGCAATTCAGATGTAATCGTAACTTGTCTGGTTTTCATCAACTTATCATATGAGTTATCACCCCTGTCAAAAACATAATGTTGCGATGTTTGTATTTTAATTAAAATTCATATTACTTGTCGTACACAAAGTTTTAATTCATACGAAACGTCATGGACATATTTCTGAGTTACGTCTCTGCTCTTTTATTTTGTGAACATCAAAAATTGCAATGTTAGTTTAATGAACGTTAAGATTTAATCAAAATGTACGTCTGACAGTAACAATATGAAACGCACACAATACACAATATGTGATTATTAATAACCGCAAGGATGAGATACAACAGATAATATTATTGTCCGCAGGGGTTCCGTATTCAGCGCATTGTCCTCTGCCCACTGGGCGCTCAGTCAGCTCGACGCGGCCATCAACTATATGCAGCAAGACCTGGCGGTGGCCAAGTCCTTGGGAGACACGGCCGGGGAGTGCCGAGCCCATGGCAACCTGGGCGCGGCATACTTCAGCCAGGGGTCTTACAAGGACGCGCTTACGGCGCACCGATACCAGCTGGTGCTGGCTATGAAGTGTAAGGTGAGTTGATAGTTTGGTAGAGTCTGCAGATTGAAGCTACCGTAGAACTAGTGGTGGCAAGTAACTAGTAAGTAAGTGATGTTGACCTGCGAAGCAAAAGTAATGCAAAAGGTATACTACAATCGTAGATGTTCAACCTTTTATAATTTTTCTCGAAACGGTGTAGCTAGTAGGTATAGTAAAATTATGTAGAGCAAAATCTAATGTAAGAAAGTCTGAATAAAACCTATAATAACTTTCCATAACATCATAAAAATATTATATTACGTCGATATTAATAACACAGCTCTATGTAGGTTGCCGCAAATCATTGAAATCAAATTGCCGTGTTTGGCTTTCTGTAATAAAATATAGCATTAAGATTTGAAAGTGTCATTACTTCTAATGCTTCTGTTGTTATTAAAATAATGATACGCTCTAGTTTTAATGTCTTAGCATTAGCCGCGTTTTTAATCTAATGCAATTTGCGAAAGTATATTTTTAAATTTTAATAATTACTTTCTTTAAATATAAAGTTACAACAATAGTTCTTAAGTTCTTTGGCACCACTTAAGATTTTACTATCCTAATTATTTGGATGATAATTCGAAAGAGTATTGACCACTAGGCTTGATTGACGTCGTCTGCATGAATATTAATTGTAATTATTTGATAAAATAAGCCATTAGCAGCTCATCTAGTATGCGGAGAGTTGCATAAATTTAAAAGCGGATTAACAATATTATGTAAATTAGGAGCGTCAGTGCTTAATTAGAGATGTGATGTCTCTGAGTCGTTATAATCGTCGATAACGAGACAATTATTCAAATTTTTCCCATGATAGTTAATGTGCCATGTTTTGCTCTACCTCCGACGAATAAATCAGAAGAGAACTAATTGGTCTCAATAAGACAATAGGCCTGAGACGAAGTGAGAGATGTTTAGTATCAATTAAATCATAGTTAAATACGGCATTTTCATACTTTTCTTAATTGTTTTAGTAGTTCATTCAAGTTCTTCTTTGGAGATTGCATTGATTGGTGTTCTTGCCTCTTGGCATTTCTCTTGTAGCTTTAAATATTAGATATAAGCACCGCCATTTTGTACTCAAGAATCGGGTTTGTTAAGTTTCGTGGTTGTTGTACTATTTAATAAGAGTCAATAAAGTTTATTTATTAATTATTAATTTCTGGCTCAATATTCTTTTTCTTTTATTTAGACTCACGATTAATATTAAATATTTTTAAAATTCCACATAGAGTCATTTCGATAAAAGCCTAGACAATTTATTAAAACACACGACGAAAAGTCGGCATCCTTACAGGTTTCTTTCTAATCATATCCTAGTATAGTATATATCCTAGTATAGTAATATAAGCATAACCTGTATATTTTGAGTTACACTTCACGCCTATTGATTTGTGCTTTAACATAGTATTTTTTATTTATATGTAAATGTATTATCATCATTCAGTTAGGTGTGACGTCGCGAGCCCTCACAAAGCTCAGCTTTAAGCTAGTTTTAATACAACTCTATTTTTTTCACCAGGACACCCAAGCCGCAGCGGCCGCTCTGACGTCATTGGGGCACGTGTACACGGCCATCGGGGATTACCCTAACGCGCTGGCCAGTCACAAGCAGTGCGTGCAGCTCGTCAAGCAGATGGGAGACAGACTGCAAGAGGCGAGGGAGATAGGCAATGTGGGAGCTGTGTATCTGGCGATGGGAGAGTTTGATTCCGCAGTGGACTGTCACACGCAACATCTAAGGCTGGCTAGAAGATTGGGCGATCAGGTAACTTAAAAATTCCGACTTTGATGCTTATTTTCAAAATTTACAACTCGTTATATTTTACCTTAAAAATATTAATCACATTATTGCTTTCATGAATCTTGATTTAAAGGTTGTAAGCTCAGTTGCTGTTGATATAAGTCAAGTATGTCGACTTATCTACAACTTGTATCTTATATCTTTTACTGTTCCGAATTTTCAGTAAACATTCATTTGTATAAGCAAAACGGTAGGTAGATGAAAACTCCATGTAAACCAACCAGGATATCGGCTCTACATTTTTGTGTATATATATTGAATATGTAAAGTACTCACAAGAATTATAGCTGAGGTAAAAGTGGTTTACTTTAACTTCTTTTTTACTGTCTACATTTCTGCTACAGTGTGCTACAGGTAGTGTAACAGACATTTAAGAGAGTCGTTGTTAATGTCAATAACAATTATTTATTGTCGACTTGACCGACGGTTTTAAAATATATTGTTACAGGTAGAAGAAGCTAGGGCGTACTCAAACTTGGGGTCATCGTACCACTACCGGCGGAACTTCGCTCAGGCTATAGCTTACCACGAGAACGTGCTGAGGATAGCACAGAGCTTGGGTGACCGAGCTATTGAGGCTAGAGCTCATGCTGGACTGGGCCATGCTGCCAGGTAAGCCTCATGTAGCAATATGTCTGACCCTAGAAGTATGGACGAGTGGAATTGCTCCTAACATCGTGTGTGTTACAATTACGCGAGGCTCGTTCATTTCGGTAAAAATATGATGTGTTTTTTCCCGGGGCTCAAAATCTTCGCAAAAGAAAATATCAAAATTGGTTCAGCTTGTTAAATGTGAAGATTGTGAAGTAACAGACAGACAGAATGTAGAGGAATAAGTTTCAAAACGGTTTTTATAAAGTAAGAGCGACGGCAGACTTACAATTTCAAGTTGGCCAACCAAATAGCTATTATAACAATAGCTATAGCGACTTATGAGAGCTTGCACATTTTTCGTACAACTAAATAATTGGACTCCCGTCGTATAAGAACCGCGATTCCTTTCTGATTAGTGATTACCTACAATTAAAAAGTGGTCCAATTAAATTGTGATACTACGCAATTTAGTTGTACGATAGTCGGCAAGCTTAAAATTGTTTAATATCTGCGGTGACCCTAACTCTTTATACAGCTTTGGACCAAAATTCAAAGTACCGGATTTCTGCAAGCCAATAAAAATTCATTTACCTGAGTAATAAATTCAGAGAAGGTATAAAATAACGATTTCGAGTAAAAATTTGAAGAGCCTTGCTAATGTATTGAAAAAAATTAACGATTTTCTCATCCGTTCATTTATTTGATTACTAATAGGTATAAGATATTTAAATTCACTTTATCGGATTTTATATGAGTTTTATGAACAATGATTAGACATTCATTCATTAAAAATACATAATATTACATTTAGCATATAAAATGAAATTATCATATCTACATCTCTATAGTTTTTTTTCGTATGTGAAACGATTGAATTGTTTTATATAATATTTTAATAAAATGAGCAAATCGTAAAACACTTTGTTTAACTCATCTTACGTTGTAGAAATTAATTCAAATATGCAAATACTTTGCAGGTGTGCGGGCGACTACGTCCAGGCGAAAAAATGGCACGAGCGACAACTGGACGTTGCCCTAGCTGCCAGAGATAAGGTGAAACTAAAATAGTTATTATATTATGTATCCCTAATTTTTACGTTCGCTATTTCATATATATATATTTAATCATTGCTTAGCATTCATTTAATGAATAATCAGTCATAAGCTCCAAACATCTTTCGAATGGTTCATTCAATTAAAATAAAGGACATAATCAAGTGCATTATAATATCAATTTCTGTTTGGTAATTTTGTAACCCTTAGCTTAGGGCCTGTTTCACTACACCTGATAAAGTGCCGGATAGACTATCCACAACTTATTTGACAGATTCTCCATATTCTATCTGTCACATTACGTGGTTAATAGCCTATCCGGCACTTATCAGGAAGTGATGAAACAACCCCTTAATATTTTACCCCAGCATTTACTAAGAAATAACCTTTTATGATGATGCTTTGTAAAATATCTCCAAGTATGGGCCATGACAAATAATTACTATGATAGCGAAGCTGTTTAGTGTTTATAGCGCGCAATTTGTTCCTGCATATTCGTATTCGCCTGTATTGGTCCATCATATACGCCAACTTTGAGAGGCAAAATGTTACCAAAACTAACTGATTTTACACTCAATTTCTTTCTAGTTGTCACATTTTTTAATTATTAATTAATAAGTAATAACTTTATTCCCTGTTATTCCGTACCAGGTTGGTGAAGGTAGAGCGTGCTCTAACCTGGGTATAGTGTACCAGCTGCTGGGAGAACACGACGCGGCTCTCAAACTACACCAGGCACATCTGTCCATAGCAAGACAACTGCAGGTACGAACTAAGCTCTACAAAATGTTATTAATTTTTTTCCGATTTTGTTATTTTTATCATTAATCCACGAAATTAACCACAGCATGTAAGCAAATGAGTAAGTAATTGCATATATAAGTGTAAGTACTCACATACGTATTTGCTCGATTGAGCAATCACGTAGACTGTAGAGTGTAGAGTAAAAACCACGGCTCGGGCTTTCGTCCACACATTCAGCATTGCTCGATACTTTTACTCCAGTTCGAAGGAAAGTAGCTACGAAAAATAAAAACTAGTGTCAAAAAATTTGTCAAGCCGGCTCGATTCGAGCCTTCAAACTGGCTCGATGCGAGCTTTCGAGCTGTGAGTTTTGCGGTCCACACGTTGGTTTTTACTCGATTTCGAGTAAAACTGAGTACTTAGCATTATATGGGTTAGATAATCTTTCTCCCTTGCTATGCGTACACTCGCATGCCTACACACTATAATATAACTATCAGTCGATATTGTTAAATGTTAGGAATTTCGTGCAAGGCGCCAGTCGCCACAATGGAGGTTGAAAAACTTGACAAGATTTCGCCCAATATTTTAGTATAGATTTTAGAAGTTTCTGCTTATTAGGTAAATGATTATGTATATATTAATCACTAATCAGTCTATAATCTATTAATCTTAGTATCGGTTGTCACCCACGAGTCTTTTTGTTCCACGATATTAGTCAGCGATATGCATAAAATGATAAAAACTTAATAGACATGTTACATTTTCGTCGGTAATTAAGAGCTGACATGATCAATCATTGGAATAAAAACAACATTGAAATTCAAATCAGGATGAGTTATCGGCTTTATAGCGAGTAGTCGTTTTAAACGAGTTTGCTTAAGTATAATGTATTTAAATCCTTTTGGAGAAACTTTTTCAGGTATTTTATTACATATTCTAGGAATTCTGAATGATCTAGATTTAAATATCGATGCCTTATTATAATATTTACGCAATAAATATTAAAATTATCAAAATAAAAGTATCATAAATATAAACGAAACTGGCCACCGGGAGTGCTTTTATTCGGTTTTGAGAAAAAAATAGCTGTTAGTATTAAGGTATAGTATAAGACTTCGGGACTGTTTCACCACTTCCTGATGAGTCCCAGATAGGCTATCCACAACTTATTTGATCGATGGAGTATGGAGTATCTGTCAGATAAGTTGTAGTTAGCCTATCTGGAACTTATCAGGAAGTGGTGAAACAGGCCCTTGATTTTCTAGTCAACAAAAATATTATGATATATTTGTTAAAAGCAATAGTATAATAATATATCTGCCACAGCTCATAAGTTACAACAAATCTTACAAAATTAGCTCCATTAATCTTCCCTCAAACAACACGACATCCTCAAAATTTCCAGGACAAAGCGGGCATGGGTCGCGCGTACGGCAACATCGGTAACGCGTACTCCGCCGCGGGGTTCTACGAGCAGGCCATCAAGTACCACAAGCAGGAGCTCACCATCTCCAAGGAGGTCCACGACAGGAGTTCCGAGGCGTCCACACACGGAAACCTGGCGGTAGCCTACCAGGCGTTAGGCGCTCACGACATGGCGCTGTTCCATTATAGGGCGCATTTAGGTGAGTTTTGAAATTGAAAATATTGTCTTGCCGAGAAGTGGAGAGAAAACGTGAATGAAATTATAAGTTTGCACATAATATTATGATGATTTGCTAAACTTATTGGTCATAAGCTTGGAATTGTGGCCCCTTGGAAATATAACAGGCAATACTGTTTATTTTTTATGCAAGTCAGAACCCAAACGTTATTCTATCATGTTTTGCTGGCACTATGCGCGAACTACATTTAATTTCAATTTAAGTATGATATCTTAACTAAATTTTTCGTTTCTTTTATCGAACCAAAATTGTTTACAATTAATCGCAAATTTTTTTGCATGATAATTTGATGGATCCCGGGATATAATACGGTCTCTCCACAAAAAATCAAGATCGGTTAAGCAGGTAGAGATATATGTACACTGCACCAGCGTTGCCAGACGTCCCGATTTTGGCGGGACGTCCCGATTTTTTCATCAAAATTAAATGTCCCGCGCGGGACAGGCTCAGTCCCGCTTTTCGGGGAAAGCCCAAACGTACATGCAGCGTGCTGAGAAAGAAAGGTGCGTAATGAAGATAAGAGTAGGGAGGTAGAGGGGTGGATTTTATTTGGCTACTTTTGCTATCTATTGTCATGTAAACGTTATTTTAACACAAACAAAAATATAAAAAATCTAAAAACTTTTGATTTTATACTTTTTTTACTTTGTCCCGCTTTTGACTGCAAAATCCCGCTTTTTCCCTCAAAATGTTCCAAAGTCCCGACTTAGCACAAAAAAATCTGGCAACGCTGGTACACACGCACGTTTGCATATTTTAATATTTGTATGGCCATCTATATTAAAATACTTCATTACTTTTTATTACACCAGGTATTGCTCGAGAACTCAAGGACGCAGCTGGCGAGGCATGCGCGCTGCTCAACCTGGGCAACTGTTTATCCTCACGCGGGGAGTTCGCCCAAGCGGTTCCCTACTATGAGCAGCACCTCATGTTGTCGCAGGAGCTTGGTGATGTGACCGCCGAGGCCAAGGCCTGCCACTTCCTGGGTTACGCCCACTACTGCTTGGGGAATTACAAGGAAGCTGTGAGGTAATTTGAATATTAAATTGAGTAAAGCAGAGACTTGAATAAACGTGGATGAAGTGAAACTATTTTAAGGTATATCGAGGTTGGGTGAAAAAATCTTGGATGTCACTTTCTATGAGATAATATTATTTGGTGTTCGCTTTTATGATGTGTAAAATATAATCGAAAAATGACATTGAAATTAGAAAAAAAATGCAACTACAATGCTAACTTTAGCCGCATGCATTCCGACCGCTAGGCAAGGGCCTCAAGTCTCAACAGAGTGGGCACCTGAAGATGGACGCCGCCGTCGTGACCGGCCTACGATTCCCGCTTATAATGCGGTATGTCTGTCTTTCTCCGTATTCTTTTTCTTTTTATTTCTGTATTTCTCCGGTCAAAAAGCCGGTCAATCCGTCCCGTCGTGACCGGCCTAGAAAAAGGTGGCATGACGAGCTGGCTCGGTGCCGCAGGAGTGAGAACAGTGGGGGGCGAGATCCTGGGGGATGCCTTTGCCCAGCAGTGGAACACTAAAGGCTTATTAAAAATGCTAACTTTGTAACTTTCCAGATACTACGACCAGGACCTATCACTCGCCAAAGACCTGCAGGACAAGATGAACATGGGTCGAGCGTACTGCAACCTCGGGCTGGCACATCTCGCGCTCGGCAACTTGGAGACAGCTCTGGAGTGCCAGAAGTACTTCCTGGCGATCGCACACATGACGCAGCACCTGCAGGGCAAGTTCCGGGCGCTGGGTAACATTGGTGATGTGCTCATCAAGATGAACGATGTGGAGGAAGCAGTGAAGATGTACCAACGGCAACTTGGGTTCGCGAGACAGGTGAATATTTATTTACATAGCTATTAGGACATACGATGTTATTGCGATTACTCGCCCATTATATCGGCTAAAATGGAAACTAAAAACTTAAGTCATCTGTTTATGCAAATTAATAATTTAATACAGGAATTGTTTATGCTCGTTAGCTCATTAAAATATCATAATATATTTAACATTTTAAACTTTCGCGTTGCATTATTAAAACTTATTAATCGGGACTTAAGGCTGCTCTTTCGAAAAAAGTTTGCAGATGAAACAACTTTTCATCGGTATTAACAGAGAAATTATATCTGAAAAAAATAATTAGTAATCTACATGATATGATACGTAATTTGGTTTTGCCATATTTTTTCTATCGGTATCACATAATAAAGAAATAAAAACCCAAATCAGCTGCAAATCGTTGAATGAAACCATTTTACTCCTTCATTATTTATCAAAAGAATATATAAAAAATATCTACTGCTTTGCAATACATAAGTTAATAATTTGGTTTTTTACTTTTTTGAAATATGTATTATTTTAAGCCTTAAAAAGGTTTTTTCTCCTATTTCGCCCTATCATGGACGCGGCGAGCCACCGTACAAGGCGCGCTGTTATGAATGTTATTTTAATGTCATTTACGTCGATATTCGCACTGACAGAAATCGACCTGCTAATTTAGGGAGTAGAAGGCCCTTAACGCGACTTATTCAAATAGTAATGCTACTACGAGTACACATGGGCGACGGCGCTAGGGGGTGCACTTGCACCCCTTGGGAATCTCGGGATCAACAGGAATGATTGAAATAAAAAGCATTTTGTAACCCTAAATACCATGCCGTACAAAGATAGTTCGTAATGTTTCAGCACTAAATGTATTTATTATTTTGAAGTAACTAGACAATTACTGCTGTTTGTAAAAAGTAAAAAGAAAAGAAAGAAATCTAAAATCTGCACCCCTTGGGAATTATTTCTAGCGGCGCCCATGCGAGTACATACTTTTTCTCGACGTCGCACTGAACCTACTGACTCTAAATATACTGGAACACAATTAATGTTGGACAACTCGAGGGTAGTCGAATATCAGACGGCCCGGTGCAAACGGAGACGTCGCGCTTCTGCAGTCCCCTCGTCACCACGGCCGTTGCAACACGGCCGAAACGTTGAGATAAAGTATGTACTCGTAGTAGCATTACTATTTGAGTCGCGTTAAGTCCCGATTAATAAGTTTTAATTATATCATATATTTTTTTAGGCTCGAGACAGATCTCTGGAAGCGGCAGCATGCGGCGCCCTCGGTTTAGCGAGAAGACTGCAGAGAAGACTTGATGCAGCCTTGGGACATCATACACAGGTACGCTTCCGATCTTTGCGTTTTCAATAAAATTGTAAAAACTTTATAATCAAAGGTTTGTAAGCGTTTCTGACAATTTCTCTAATTCAGTGTTTTTCTTTTAAATGAGAAAAACCTTTGAACTCATAACAGTTAACACTGGTCATTGTTATTAACATTATATGTATGATGTATGAAGCATCTATTTTACTGTCAGTTCAAATGAATGCTAAAAAGACTCAACATAATATTATGTTTATATAGGAACTGACCCTAAGACAAGAAGCGGGCGACGCGGCGGGCGAGGCGCGGGCGCACTCACACCTCGGCGCCGTACACATGGCGCTGGGACACTACTCACACGCTGCTAGGTGCTACCGAGTAAGTTCTACAATAGACCAAATAATTACTCTATGGTTCTACTAATTACAATAATGGGATATCTCAGGGTATTCAAAATTTCAAACCATAATAACTCTTGTTGACTATCGAGAAAACTTACAAGACCATGAACATTAGGTAGGTACTCCATCTTAGTCCAGCGTCCCCTAGTTGGGTGTCTCAAGCTTAATACAAGGACGCAAAACGAAAGAACCGCCAAAAGTCTTAATTCACCAAAAGTCAAAAGGATATCTGCCATGCGAACAGCATAATAATTTTCTTGCGCACAATAATTTGAAATCAATCAATTATAGTCAAGGAGCCCTAGAACATTTTATTTTAAATTACTATCAAGCAAATTTTTTGTGAAGCTACTCACAAAAATTTGCTTGATAGTAATTAAAAATTTTGATAAGACAAACAACATTTTTTATACCGTAGTCAACCAAGTTTTGTTGATTACAGAACCATAAAACGGAACCCTAACCAGCTGATTTTTTGTGTATTGGTAGGTTAATAACTTTATATAATTTAAGAGTAACATTGTCCTACAAATAGAACAATCCATATTTTTGGACCATCAAATCAAAGTATTAAATACTTTCTATCTCTGCTAGCTACCACTTTCAAGATTTTTCGCAGTTAAAAATGTTGTTCGTCTTATCAAAATGAGGCTACTCACAAAAAATTAGCTTGATAGTAATAAAAAAAATTGTTCTAGGGCTCCCTGACTATTATTGTTTTGGCTTATTGCAAAACGTGTACTCTCACATTTTAGGAGCAACTCGAGCGAGCACAGGAGCTCCAAGATTGTGCGTTGGAAGCCCAAGCGTACGGCAACCTCGGTATCGCCAAACTCAACATGGGCCACTACGAGGACGCTATTGGATATTTAGAACAGGTATGTTGTCACTGTAAAATACACGTCTTATGGCCTGTTTCACCGCTTCCTGATAAGGTGCCCGATAGGGTTATTTGACAGATTTTCCATACTCCATCTGTCAAATTAAGTGGTAGATAGCCTTATCAGGAAGCGGTGAAACAGGCCCTTAAACTGGCAGCAATCAGTAACTTCATGCTAAAAAGGAGATTGTGACATTTTTCTTGGTGTATGATAAATTCTTGAGTACATAAACAATATTTTATCTATTTCCGCGACTATAATGAAACTGTAATAAAGTCTACTGATTTTGACAGTCTTTTTATACACTACACTAGTGTAAACAATAATATTATAACTACCAACATTTGTTCTTCTAAACTATAGTGATCTAATTTCCATTTATGAAACGCCAATAGCTTAGTGAACGGTACGAGTATATGTGTCGGCTTTTGGGTAACACGGGCTAACTTGCTGCTGCGTCGGGTTACAATTTTCAACTTGCATTTTCCAGCAACTAGCCATCCTAGAGCGCGTGAACACTCCGACCTGCGCGCTGGACAAGGCGCGGGCGCTGGGCTCCCTAGGGGACTGCTACGACGCCCTGGGTGACCCCGACGAGGCCATCAAATACCACGAACAGCATCTAGCGGCAGCACTCAAGCTGGACAATATAAGGGAACAGGAGAGAGCGTATAGAGGGTTGGGGCTCAGTCACAAGTAAGTACATACAATTAATATTATTAAAGATGTTGTTTCCAACACAAAGTTGCTGGTTGAGTGTGTCTGTTTTGACGTAACAACGTCTTATAATTCGAGAATATGGGCCGCGCGCACGAAAAAATATGACACAATATGCGGCGTTATCTCGCTCTGATCTAGATACTATCAGATAAGTTTTTTTCTAGGCAGATGGGGGACCTAGTGTAATTTGGTCGCGTTATGTTAAACCTAGCCGCAGATCACAATAACATTGAATTGACATGGTCCGACCAAATGGCGTTAGTCTGTCAACTGCCTAGGAATCAATTTCCTCGATGGTACCGACATCTAGGGAAATAAAAAAATTCGAAGTAACACAACAAATTAATCACTATACAGGACTGCTCATAGCTAGCCCATCCCTTTGTCGATCGTCCTGAGATGCTGAGGCGTTCCATTTAAGGCTATGACGTTGTCACGTTCAAGTATCGTCAGTAAACCGACTTTACAGACAACCGAGATCGAGTCTAATTCGAGTCGAGTTCGAGTCGAGTTCGGGTCGAGTTCGAGTCGAGTTCGAGTCGAGTTCGAGTCGAGTTCGAGTTCGAGTTCGACACAAAACACTACTCTCCAACCGTCTTTTTTTGTAGGATGTAATGGGTTTAGAATTTATGTCCATAGGTTCATTTAAAATTATATTTTTTACCGAAAAAATCTATAGTACAATGTTTACCTACTTGCCTTGAAAGTCATAAGGGAATTCAATATACATAGTGCAATGATTCCATAAATTATAAACTGGATTAAGAGCAACAGATACTTGTTTAAAAGCCCAGAAAAAATCATAATTTCGAAAAATAAAACTATCGAGTCAAAATAAGTGAATCGTGTTTTCCGTGAGGCAAGTATCAGATAAATATACAATGATTAAATAAATCTCAATTTCATTTGTGTCAATCGTCTTCCGGGGTCATAACACGTATTAGAAAACACAGCAAAAAAGGGAGCTCTGTCTATGTTAGCAGATGCTAACATAGACAGAGCTCCTTAGCTCCTCCAAGATTAGCTTCAAAGCACGGGTTTTAAACTCACGAATTAGGTACATTTGTCAAAAATATTTAGTTCATCTTTCAAATCTTAATACAGATTTTGAGATAATTTGTCAAGAAAAGTCCCTTTATGATGATGGTTTATTAACATATCCTTTCAATTTCAGGTCAGTAGGCAACCTGCAGCAGGCGCTAGTGTGCCTGGAGAAGCGGCTGGTGGTGTCGCACGAGCTGGGCTCACCGGACGCGAAGGCGCAGGCGTACGGCGAGCTCGGCGCGCTGCACATCGCCCTCAACAACCTCGACCAGGCCGTGTCATGTATTGAGCACCAGAAGAATATTGCTAAGTTAGTACTATACTTTATGATTTAAGTTACATTAGACTATGCTTTGGTATTTTATCACTCCTGGAGGTATTCTATATATCTGTAGCGAAGGTTATATTTTATGTAATTGTACTATTTTTAAACAGATTACCTTACTCTACTTAAAAATTAGCTTATCTTCTTTGAGCATATTATTTCCTGAATCCTGGTGACAATTTATGAGCGAAATATTCCGTGAAAACGCACAGAGGTAAAACGTGTTTTTTTATATTTTGCGCGCTGCGTCGCAAGATGATTAGCACCATTCAGTTGCAACTTGCGCAGTCTTTGCAAGTGAAAACTTTCTAAAAAGTAAGACTCTAGACTAATCTATAGACTAGTTATTATAGCTGTTTAATGTTATCTATTATGGTATTTTCATATTCTAGGGAGCTGAAGAACCTAATAATGGAGGCGGAGGCGTGGCACGCGTTGGGCGAGGCGCAGCAGGCGCGGGGCGACCCCGCCGCCGCCGTCAGACACCATCGCGCGGAGCTCGAGCTGGCGCATAGACTGGGCCTGCCGCATTTACAGGTAGAGTAACTTAGCTTTAAAATAATATGAGATGATCCATGCGTCGGATGGGCATGTAAAAGCCGATTCTGCGCCTGCAGATAAAATAAAAAATAAATAAAAATCGTTTTATTTCTGAATAAATTTGAATCAAATGTTTTCAGAACGTTGAGCTACATGTTGCCTACCACCGGTTCGGGAACTAACCCGGCGAGAAGAACCGGCGTAAGAAACTCGCACGGGGCCACTTTTTACTAAAAAAGTGGAAAATTAGTCTTTTTAAAAAAATAAAATTTACAATGTAAATAACTTAATCTAATACATTATAGAAAGTCAACATGAATTGTAAGTCACATATAATAAATGTAGAAGCAGCAGCAAGCAGCCATCCTACTCCCAAGATGTGCCATCGTTTAGGAAATCATTGACCGTATAGTAGGCTTTGGCACACAAACGTTCTTTAATTACTTTTTTAAATTTATTAATTGATAGATTTTGAACGTTTTTCGGGATTTTATTGTAAAGTCGTATACATTGACCTTTAAAAGATTTACTTATTTCGCTAAGTCTGATCACTGGCATTTCCAGCTTGTGCCTATTTCTAGTGTTTCTACCGTGACTATCACCTTTAGTTTTAAATTTAGTTAGATTCTTTCTAACATACAACACATTATCCAAAATGTATTGAGAAGCAACAGTTAGAATACCAATTTCTTTAAACTTTTCTCTCAGAGATTCAAAAGCTGACATTTTATAAATTGAGCGTATAGCTCGCTTCTGCAGCACAAAAATTGTATTGATGTCGGCAGCGTTTCCCCATAAAATGATACCGTAAGACATTCTACTGTGAAAATAACTAAAATAAACTAGTCTCGCCGTGTCTTCATCAGAAATTTCCCTAATTTTTCTGACTGCATATGCTGCAGAACTGAGCTTACCTGCAAGGTTAGCAATATGAGGACCCCACTGTAATTTACTATCTAATGTAATGCCTAAGAATATAGTGGAGTCCACCAAATTCATTTTCTCATCATTTAATAGTAAATTGGTTTGAACTTGCCTAACATCAGGCAAAGTAAATTTTAAACATTTGGTTTTCTTAGAGTTTAAAAGTAAGTTATTAACATTAAACCAATGTACTATTTTTGAGAGAGTACTATTTACCTCGTCGTAATTTGACTGCCGTCGCTTCACTTTAAAAATAAGTGAAGTGTCATCAGCAAAAAGTACTATCTCATTATCCTTAACTAGATAAGGTAAGTCATTAATGTAGATGAGAAAAAGAAATGGTCCTAAAATAGATCCCTGTGGTACACCTAATTCTATTTTGGTCCCATTGGATCTTTTACTATCAACTTCAACCCTTTGAGTCCTATTTTTGAGGTAAGAAGTCAAAAGGCTGAGTTCTGAGTCCCTTATGCCATAGTGGTGCAATTTTCTGACTAAAGTAGCATGCTCGACACAGTCAAATGCCTTAGAGAGGTCACAAAAAATACCTAAGGCATCTTGTGACTCCTCCCAAGCTTCAAATATGTTACAAAGAAGACCTATACCAGCATCCGTTGTGGAACGACCCTTAGTAAAACCGTATTGGTTATTGTGTAATAAATTATTTAAATTAAAATGTAACAGTAATTGTTGTAAATTTATTTTTTCAAATATTTTACTAAGAGTCGGTAAAATCGAAATAGGCCGGTAATTAGTCGGATCTGATTTAATTCCCGCTTTGAATAAAGGTATGACCTTACTGTGCTTCATTAAGTCAGGAAAAACACCACTCCTAATGCAGTCATTGAAAATTATTGCTAGATGAGGAGCTATGATGTCAATTATCGATTTAATAATTTTTGTAGACATGCCCCAGAGTAGTGATGAGCAAAATGAGTCTTGGTCTTGCAGTATTGGTCTTGGTCTTGCAAAAATTGCAAGACCAAGACCAAGACCAAGACTAACCTAAGCCTAGCAAGACCAAGACCAAGACTAGGTGTGCAAGAACAAGACCAAGACCAAGACCGACTATGCAAGAGTCTTGCTCCATGCAAGACTCTTGCAAAAAAAATTTACTTAGTCGCAGCGACTATAATATTCATGAAATAAAATATTTATAACAATATAATATCTACTTAACATTAATTTTAAGTTCTTGTGATACAGCCTGGAAACAGGCAGACGAACAGGCAGTGATGTGTAAGTAATTGGGTCCCATTTTTACCCTTTTGATTATGTAACCATGAATTTAAAGTTCTAACTAAAAATTACGTGGCGGCCGAAAAGGAAGATCTTTCAACCGAGATAGAGAGAATCCGAAAATCCGGCCAAGTGCGAGTTGGACTCGCCCATGAAGGGTTCCGACTCCGCAGCAGCAAAAAGGTTTATTATGAAATTAAAAGGTTTTTGATTTCATTTTTATATTTCAGTTGCTTTAATGAAAGTTAAATTATTAAGGTTTTATTAAATTATTAAGGTATTTACCATTTATGACGTATAAAAAAACTACTTCCTAGTTCTCGTTCAAACCAATTTTCCTTTGTAGTTTTTATAGTAATGTAGTTTTAATAGTAAATACGTAACGTCACTCGTCATACCCCTTTGGAAGAGTCTCTCTCGCAAACTATTCAGGTTAGAAGAAAATGATATTAGAAATCTCAATTAGATTTTGAAAGACCTATTCATAGATACCCCACACGCATAGGCTTGATGAGAAAAAACTTGAGAGGTGTCAAGGGACACCCGGATGGAACGAAGTTATTTCTCCCGCAACTCTGTTGCGCCAATATCCGTTTATCGCGCAAAAACCGTACATTTTTTCCGGGATAAAAAGTATTCTATGTCCTTTCCTGGGCCTCAAAGTATCTCAATGCCAAATTTCAGCAAAATCGGTTCAGCGGTTTGAGCGTGAAGAGGTAACAGACAGACAGACAGACAGACACACTTTCGCATTTATAATATTAGTATAGATGTACAAAAAACCCGTATACATTACAAAAAAAGAAAAAATCATAACTGGCTTTCTTTCGATGAGAGAGAGAGAGAGAGAGAGAGACCGACAGAGAAAGACGCGCACGACGCACGTCTTATAACTATAGCAAAAAGCACAGACATAGATCAAGATAGATACAAACAGTGGCAAAAAGTGTCGTTACAACTTTTTCCGTCTAGCCCCATTTCGCAATGCGCGATAACTTCGTTCCTAAAAATATTTTTTTTTCAGTTGTACCTATGGGAACCCCTACAATTTTTAATAATTTTTCTATTTTTGTATCAAAATCTTAATGCGGTTCACATAATTACTACACCTACATACCAAGTTTCAATTGTATAGCTCTTATAGTTTCGGAGAAAAGTGGCTGTGACATATGGACGGACAGACAGACAGACAGACATGACGAATCTATAAGGGTTCTGTTTTTTGCCATTTGGCTACGGAAACCTAAAAATAAAAAAGTTATTATTTTTCAAAATTTTAATTTTTCTTAAGGACATTATTGCCGCTAGAAGATCAGCCTATGCTGAGTTGGCTCTCGACTTTTCATTAGTATTTTCAATTCAAGAACCATTCTCATATCAAGTTAAGATAATATTATGATCATCATCAGCTAACTTCTAATAACTTAGGTTTGAAAATGTTTTTTCGAGAAAATGAAAACGTTTACAAAAAGTTTATAAAAATGTTTGCAAGAGTCTTGCTTTTTGCAAGACCAAGACCAAGACTAGGCGTGCAAGACCAAGACCAAGACTGCACAAGCAAGAACAAGACCAAGACCAAGACTGGTCGAGTCTTGGTCTTGGTCATGCTTTGCTCATCACTACCCCAGAGATCAGTAGTATTTTTAATATTCAACAATTTAAAGGTATCAATAATATCTCTAGGGCTAATTTCCCTAAACTTAAAATTGACATCACATTCCTTTACATTGTCTCTGAGTAGCTTTTCAGCAGCTTCTGGTGAGGAATTTAGATTTTTTGTAGTTGAGACCGGAATGTCAGCAAAAAACCGTCGCAACTTCAAGATTATTTGTAATATTTTTATTTTCAAAGTATAATTCAAAATCAGTGTTACGATCTCTCGCCAGTCGTGTCGGTCTTCCGTCCCACTGGTTTACGAGAGCGAAGGAAGAGAGAGTGCTCTTTGGTACTGCGCACCTATAAAATGCACTTGCGTAACTGCCTGGTTTTAATGAAATCGGCTACCGTCACCGAAACGGGTACGGGAGTTATTACGACTATTTTATATTTTGCGCAATTTCACAAAACGGAAGCATTGTACGATTCGTTCAGATTTATTTTACTTGTGACAGAATGTTTTGGTATGTAATTATAAAATCTCGTGAGGGCCACTCAGATAAAATATATGCGGGCGTACATTAAATAATTTTTATTACTAGGCCCGAGCGTGCGGCGGTCTGGGCGCGGCGCATGCAGCGATGGGCGCGCACGCTGAGGCGTCGCGCTGGCACGAGTCGCGGCTGCGACACGCGACCGCATCCGGCGACACGCGGGGTCGAGCACATGCACTTGCCGACCTCGGCCGTTCGCACTTGGCCATGGGCGCGTGTGGTAGTGCCGTCTCGTATCTACGACAAGCGCTAGCTGCTACTGAGGGCCTGGCTGATCCAGATGAAGAGGTATGTTTGTTATCATGTTTTTTTTTTAAATCTTTATTTAAATAAAGGGCTTTTGCCATACGTGGCATGCCAGCCCCATCGTATCTTATAACTATGATTAACAATTATTAATTATTATTAAATAAAAAAATATCCTATACAAACACACTGCCGCATCACTTGCAGGTGAGGATATTATACTTACATACCAACATAAATCAGAAATATTAACCTTAAACTTATCAATTAACTCCTTCCTTTCATCCGCACCTTTCACACATTCCAGTAACAAATGATGAAGATCCTCAACCATACCACACTCATTACAGTTAGGCGAATCAGATACTTTAATTAAATGACAAAAGGATAATGTCCTGATCTTAATCTAAATGACAAAATTATATTTTTCCTTGATAAATTACATGTTAAAAACCAAGGTTTGTGGGGAGGCATACTCTGGATAATCTTATACCAAATACCTTTCTCCTTACTCCTTCTATCAAAATATTCACAAAACTTATCAAAACATAGTCTCCTGATAAAAGGTAGGTGCTCTAAAAAATATGGCATAATAGCGTACTCCCTTCCCTCCACACACGCTAACTTAGCTAACCTGTCTGCCTCCTCGTTACCTCGAATGCCCACATGCGAAGGAATCCATTGCAACTTCAGAGTAATGTCATTATCTCTAAGCGACTGCACATCGCGTATAATATTCCACACGGATATAATCCACGCGGACGAAGGCGCGGGCAATGTTTTTGTGCCTATAATAATTCTTAAAATAGTCAACAGATATTTAATATGTAAGCATGTCCTACGTAAATTATTTTACTCACTCAGGCTCGAGTACGTCACCGCCTGGGCTTCGCTCTCTGGGCGTCAGGGGAGCTGGAGGAGGCGAAGGCGCAGCTGTCCGGCGCGCTCACCGTGCTGGAGGCGGGCAACGAGCGGTACCGCGACAGGAAGGCGGCAGCACTCTACACGTCCACCAGACACGCGCTCCAGAGGGTGCTAGTTGGTAAGATCATTATATCACTTTTTGGTCTTCCTTTACGCAAAAGCTAAAAGGAGAATTTTAGTGTCGTATTGTAAAATTTTTGCTTCGAGAATGGCAGGATGTTTGTTGCTCATATGACGTAAAAAATATTGAACAACTTTAGTGTGAGGAACAGTGATAGCTTAAACTATGATATTGATTCGGCTACGCGTAGGCTGGTTTTTAGCTCAACATTTTTTTAATGAATACTATACGTGGGTGGAGCCGCTTGGCAAAAGCTAGTAGGTAAGTAGGGAATTATTGGGCATTCTGTCCCACCTCCGTTCGCTCGCGAACTGCGCTCCGCGCCTCGCTCACTTCGGTGGGACAGAATACCCAATAATTCCTTTTCGTTAATGCTCTGCGAGCGAACGGAGGTGGGACAGCATGCCCAATAACTCCTGTTCGTTTATGCATCAACTGATGGTAAATGAAATGAAATGCTCATGACATGCACCTCTGTTCGCTCGCGCCCTCGCTCACTTCGGTGTGTCAGTGTGCCACTTACCAAAAAACATACCTCGGCTTAAATATACTAACACACTATGATGTTTAGTATGTTTAAGCTTACATTTCAGGGGATAGGAATTTAGGATCTTATCAATAAATAAACACCAGTTTTTATGCATTTATACAAATAAACACAATAATGTCTTCGTTTGTGTCATGCAGATTTCTTCGTCATTGATCATCCGATCTGAAAAAGAAAACCGAATGTTATTTACATCCACACGTACATAATAATCACCATTTAGAGTCACGAGTACTTTAAAACTACGACGACGATTAAGGATATTTGAGTAATGCTTCATCTAAAAATTATGGATTAATTATGTTTCTAGTAATAACTTCGACTTATTGGCATTCAAATAATCTCGAAAATATTAACGTTATATTATGCAATAACAGTTTTACAGGAAATATATTATGAATTTTTATATTTAAATTTGTTATTATTAAAATAACTATTGGTTATTAATTATTATTCTGATTAAATAATTACCTCTAATATGTATCTACTACACAAACCTCATTCAATAAACTAGATACATTTAGATTCAGATTTACTTACAATTAAATAATGCCTGGTCTAATCCTTTTTCTGCGTTCCGCTGTGATTTTTGATGAACTTCTCTAATTTTCATGCATCTGAAAAAAATAAATATATTTTTTCCATCAAACAACACACGTAAAAGTATAATAGTGTTTTATGAATAAGGTAATTATTCATATTATATTACATTATTCAATTAAATTTATGACTCATCCCTACCATACCATGAATGAATGAATGAATGAATATGCTTTATTATGCTCAAAATGTACAAACATAATAAAAGAAGTTACATAAACTCAGCATGAGCACAAAGGCGGCTTTATCGCTATGAAGCGATTTCTTCCAAGCAACCTCTGGCGCATGGAAACAAATGACAAAACAGTGCAGCTTAAGTTGGAATATTACTAAAATTAAACAAGGCTTATCATAAATCTTAATAAATTACGCTAAATCCTATTTTAAAATGTATTACATATTCTATAGCAAATTGGAATAATACTATAGGTACCATGGTACCTACGCCTGGTCTAATTGCATTAACTTTTCTTCGTAAATCATGTAGCTAATATAGGAAAATACTATTCAATAAGAGTACCACATTAGATTTAAATATTTGATGGGTAACGAATAAATATATTGGTAATTATTTAATTTTAAAATGTAACAATGTACTTAATAAATAATGAATCGTTTTCAAAAACTAAAATATTATCAATTTAAATCAAAACCTAAATAATTGTGTAACGAATTAAATCTATAATGAATACAATAACTACTACACTTACTTTTAACTATTCCTTTATCTTCCCATTCACTTTTGATGTAGGTCTAAACCACGATGATACTCACCGCGCACCACGTTGCATATTAACGCTCCAAGACGGGAAATCATAAGAACAGAACGATTGAGTCGCTAGGGTTGTCAAACCCACTATATATTATAGTATCCTACTATTTTAAGGGATCAAATATTATATTTCAAAAAAAAAATAGTATGCGAAACTACTATATTTTGCGTAAAGCAGAACGCAACCAAGCTAAAATGAATCTTATTCCAATAACGTTGTATTGTGTTGTGTGCGTGCAAATTAAACCATGCGACAAATTCATAGCTAAGTAAAATAATAAATTATTAACATCAATAGACCGTGCTTGTAAATAATTTTTGAAACAAATAATTGACATATTGATGTTGATATAAATATTATATGTGCGTAAATGAATTTAAAGGATGATAATTTTCATAATTTGATTGGAGGTAAAATAATCGTGTTTAATACACACAATATTCATTTATAATTTATTGGATTTATAGGGTAAAAACTGATCGCCTCTTAAATTATCTCTTTAATCGAGTTCTCGCTTTTACTTCACATCCCTGATCTGAAAAAAACTGCAAGCTGTCAAACAAGAATATAATATTTCACAATATACATACTGTAAAACGAACACTCGTTTTATGGTAGGGGAGCCGATTAGGGGATTTCTGCAGTAGCTCGAGCGCGTCAGATTAAGCTTGTGTATGCTTCCCACATGTCTCTAGTTAATGTGGTATAGAAATCAGCTTATCTGAGTGGGGCGTTAAAAATATATATATTTTTAAGTATCAAATTGTCAGATTAAAATAGAGAACGTTGTGTAGACCCCAAAGAAGCTTTTATTTAAAGCAATGACGACTTAAAGTAAAGGGAAAGATATAAAGACTCTTTGAAATTTTCAAAAACTAAAGTCCATATTTCAAAAACAAAACCTTCTTCATATATATTTTTAATCCTGCTTGACGATTACATGTTTGTTTCCTTTAAT
Organism: Polyommatus icarus; assembly: GCA_937595015.1. NCBI lineage: Eukaryota > Metazoa > Arthropoda > Insecta > Lepidoptera > Lycaenidae > Polyommatus > Polyommatus icarus. The sequence goes on along the minus strand of OW569327.1, from coordinate 17,721,294 downwards.
TGAATGATAAATTACCTTATAAATTACCTTTAAAGTCAATTTTTATATATATAATTACTTTTTTTAACTTCTAAATAGCTGCAGTTTGTCACTGCCCCACTGTCATAAGATATGCTCTTAATATTTTTTTTCTCCTCATTACTTAATCTACGAAATCTACTAGGGCCCCATGACACTCGAGTAACTACAAAATTAGCTTACTCGCCTCCCCTACTATGAACAGCGGTGGAGATACAATTACAAAGCATTTCAATGAAACGCCGCAGCGAGCGCACCATGTAGGTTCTTCTTTATTCAATTTTATTTCTTATTCAGCTACATTGATCAATGATAAGGTCGAAAGTTGAAGTAAGGCATCATTAGTTTAAAATAACGTTTATATTGCATATATTTTACCATAACATCACAATTCATATACACATTAAAAATTCGGATTTACTTGCATTTAAACAAAATAATTTATTTTATTTTAATCTCTTCTTGGGAATTAGGTATTGGTTCAAGATTAAATTCGCTATAAAAGTATGCAACATTTAACATGCTTTAAAAAAATGCACAGATGTATAAAGATAAAAAAAAATGTAGAATAAACTATATGTAGAATAAATAACAATAAATAAAAAACTTTATTAAACATTAATTAAACGAAAAACGGATTAATTATTATTAATTTTTATTTAAAATCAAGCAAAATTATATCTATTAAGAAACGTTTATTATATTTATCTCATTTAAGTCTTTTACAATTATATTTATATGTTTTACATAGCAATGATCAATCATTGATGATGGATTTCAATCTGAATGACTGCTATGGTGTAATTGATAACATTAAAACGAACAAACATACACACATATATTACATTAATCAACTCGCGCTTGACAACTTTTACACATTTTTTGATGACAAAGACATTTTTACTAAATAAAAGTCGATGCACGATGGAACAAGTCACAATTTTTCAAGTGGCTTCGCTCCAGTCTTCAATTTCAACGAGAAAATGTTAGTGAGTATAAAATTAATATTTTTTTTTGTTTTTAATTTATTTTTAATTATATTTCATTTAAAATTATATTTTAATAATATTAAAAATATATTTTAATTTTTTTTGTTTTTTAATTATATATTAAAATTATGTTTTAATTTATTTTTAATTATATTTCAATTAAAATTATAATTTAATAATATTAAAAATATATTTTAATAATAAGTATTATTATTCATCAAGATGGGAAAATAATTTATATTTCTTCTTTAATAGGTCCGATTCAGAGTTTGAGGCCCCATCTGCAGTGGTGTCGGTAGCACCGAAAAAGAAGTCAAAGGCGTCAAGCAGCAAACGCAAGGCCGGCCCCGGAAAGCAACACGACTCATCGCCTCCGCTGGAGTTGACCCGCACCTCATCACACAAAAGTGCTCAACGAAAGCGAAAATACTCCTCGTCGCACGAATTTATCACTACACGGTATGTTCGATTATTATCTACTTTAAGTTTGCTGAAATTCTATGCCTGTTTCTGCTGGTTTTTTTTAAATTATTTACAAAATGTCTTTGTAATAGTCAACTGTCAACACAGTCCCAACCACCGTAATTCAGTTTGCATACAATGATTTCCTACTTTTTATTATTTATCAAAACTTAGTTCAGTATCCTGTTGAAGTCTGATAAAACTAGGCACCTAATTGTTTACAGTCAAAAGTGAAAGTGTAATACACTTATTCCTATTTTGTTTGTTTTCTTACTAATATTTTTTCTCGATTATTGTATTTTAATGATATGTTAATTTTGTATTTTACAGAACAAGGAGACCGGACTTATTCAATATCTTGCAGACTGAGGAAGCTAGTTGCAGTGAACCCAAATCTCGTGGCGGGGAAATAATATCAAGCTTCTCCAGCCGAGTTTCTACGGGAACGTCTCGTCGGACTGCGAAGACCGGTGGCGAATATTTTGTGGACCTCAAGATCTACAAAAAATCGGACTACGTGTCTCACGCCGCTAATGTGCGCTACAAGACGGCGCTGGTAAGTGTGAAGCTCCAGTGCGACGAGTCATCATCGTCTTGGGAGGCACTGCAAGGCTTCTTAGGACAAGCTTTTACCGAATTTGAGGAGTCAGAGCCCGTCCATTACAGTGACAAAAAATAAATTTTACTAAACTTAATCAATTTATAGTAGATATTAATTTTATTTTTAATATAAGTACTAGAATAGACTTATAATCTTTTTAATTTTTTTTACATTAGTATCGGTTACTGTATTATTGTTTTGATAGCATTGGCTTTTTTAATAGAATAAAATGCCTTTCTGTTCGACGTGTAACATATCTGTACATAGTAAATCATGGGTAGGTCATTTGCGAAGTAATTTACATAGAAAAAGTTGTCAGACAATAGAATACAGTGATGGTGTAGAAATCGTCAGCTCTGCATTTCGTAATCGTATTGTAACTTATAAGATATTACCTCTTGATCAACTTCAGTTAGCTTCAGTAGATATATTTTTTTTCGAAATTCGTAACAAGTTAAAATCTCTTTTAGATGAAAACCTTATTAAACATACATGTGTTAAGGTTAATTTCGAACTATTTGGGACGTTTTTGAAGTTCAACGATAATTCACAAGAAATAAAATCTTTTGGAACCAAAAATAAAATATTACATGGTAATTATGATTTTGAAAAAATATATTTGGAAACAGTTAGTTATTTAAAAACTAGTATAGAGGAATTTGAGGATCGTGACAGTGGTTGGACATTTTTAAATAATTTATACATTGAGATTAATATCAATAAATATCAACCACTTAGCGGTTCGAGTTTTATCAGTTTACCCAAATCAATTCAGGCTAAAAAGGCGTGTTTAAATATTATGAATAAAGATCAGCATTGCTTTCTATGGAGTGTGACAGCAGCCTTATATCCAGCTAAAAATCACCCTGAAAGAATTTCATCATATCCTAATTTTCGTGAATTATTTAATATAAATGGAATGTTTTTTCCTGTAACTTTCCATGACATTAAAATTTTTGAAAAAAATAATCCTAATATTAAGTTCATAATTTATGGTTTAAAAAAAAGTAAAACTATTGTTGGGCCGTTGTATAAATCAGACATTAATAAAACATGCAACGAGAAAATTATACATTTGTTGTATCTAGAAAATAATAACACTTCTCATTATTGTTTGATCAAAGAACCTTCTAGACTGTTTAGAAGCCAAGTTACATCTCATCACAGCAAATTGTACTTCTGTGATTTGTGCTTGATATTTTTCAGTACTTCTAAAGAAGTTGAAAACCATTTATGTGGAGGCGTTGTAACTGTCCTCCCAAATAAGGGCTCAGTAATTAAATTTAAAAACTATGGTCGAAAACAAAACATGCCTTTTTGTATTTACGCAGATTTTGAATCGATGCTACAAACCAATACTGAAGCTAACTGTTCTTCTAGCAAAAATACGACTACATTGCACCAACATTTACCTATAGCTTTTGGTTATTATATTGTTTGTCGTGATGACCCTAGTTACAATCGGTACGTATCATATCGAGGACCTGGTTGTGATAAGCAGTTTGTAGATTCGATTCTTAAAGACGTACAAAAAATATTTGATATACTTAGTACACCAGTCCCTATGATATTTTCTATGGCGGATAAGTCTGATTTTGATAATGCCACACGTTGTCATATTTGTGAAAATTTTATTTTTTCGGACAAAGTCCGTGACCATTGTCACGTTACTGGTCGTTACCGCGGAGCTGCGCATCCGTTTTGTAATTTACAGTATAAACGCCCTTCATTCGTCCCCATTTTTTTTCATAACTTAGCTGGTTATGATTGTCATCTTTTTATAAAAGCGTTAGGCGAGGTTCCTGGTAATATTAAAATAATACCTAAAACAAAAGAAAACTACATCTCATTTACCAAATTTGTACCAGTTACGAATAATCAGTTTTTTCAACTTCGATTCGTTGATTCATTTAAGTTTTTGGGAACAAGCTTAAGCAAATTGTCAGAGACATTAAAACCGGAAATGTTTAAAAACTTACAAAATCATTTCCCCGATGAAGATGAATTTCAGTTACTCACTCGTAAAGGCATTTATCCATACGAATATATGAACTCGTGGAAGCGGTATGACGAAAAAAGTCTACCCCCAAAAGAATGCTTTTATAGTTCCCTAACTGATCATGATATTTCTGATGAGGATTACCAGCACGCGTGCTTAATTTGGTCAACATTTCAAATCAAAGATTTAGGTAGTTATACGGATTTATATCTAAAAACTGATGTGCTTTTACTGGCAGATATCTTTGAAAATTTTAGACAGACTTGCAAGCAACACTATCAATTAGACCCAGCTTTTTACTTAACAGCACCCAGTTTATCTTTTGATGCGATGTTATTAAAAACAGGAATACAATTGGAACTTATCGATGACTTGTCGATGGTGCGCATGTTACAGAGTGGTATCAGAGGAGGAGTATGTCTGTGCTCTCATAGACATGCAAAAGCAAATAATCCTTACTTAGAAAATTACAAACCATCAGAATCTCCTTCCTACGTCACTTATATTGATTGTAATAATTTATATGGATATAGTATGTGTCAGTATTTACCATTATCAGATTTCAGATTTCTCAATGAACAAGAAATCAACAAATTAAATATAACCGAAATACCGATTGATGCAGAGTGTGGTTATATTCTAGAAGTAGATTTACAATATCCCAAACATTTACATAACTTACATAATGATTTTCCATTTTGTTCTGAAAAATGCATTCCACCCGGGGGGAAAACTTTCAAACTAGTTCCAAATTTGTATGATAAATTTAAGTATGTTATACATTACATTCACTTGCAAACATGTTTAAAACATGGTTTAATATTAAAGAAAATTCATCGAGTGATTAGTTTTCGACAAAGCACGTATTTGAAACAATACATTGATTTGAATACTGCTCTGAGGCAAAAAAGTTCCTCAACATTTGAACAAGACTTTTTCAAACTCTTGAATAACAGTGTGTTTGGAAAAACTTTAGAAAATAATGAGAAGAGGGTCAATGTGCATTTAGTTAATCAGTGGGTTGATAATAATAATGTGACTAAGAAAAGGCAATGTGCACAAAAACTTATCGCTCGTCCAAATTTCCATAGCGCCACAATTTTTACTGAAAATCTAGTTGCGGTACAATTAAACTCTGATCAAATAATTTTGGATAAACCAATATACATTGGTTTTACCGTACTAGAATTGTCAAAAAGTCATATGTATAACTTTCATTACTCTGTTATTAAACCTTTTTATTAACCGACTTCCAAAAAACGAGGAGGTTATATGTTCGGCTGTGGATATTTTTTTTTTTTTTTTATTTTTGTATGTTCAACGATTACTCCGCCATTTGTGAACCGATTTTCGAAATTTTTGTTTTGTTGTATTAGGTTTCACTCCAATTTGGTCCCATTTTCACAAAGGTGGTGACCTGATGATGGGATCCATGAGTAATCGAGGGAACTCCTCGAAATTTATATGGAAACATATGGTGATTTTGGCTTTATGTGAAGTGTACTAAGAATACGCTACCAAAAAGTCAAATATTGGGTCAAGGTATACCGTGGTTTCGATGATGCTGAGAGAACTCCTGATTCCTTATAGATACACGTTTGGGAGTTTCGGCGTTGTTTTAAGAACAGAAAGCATAAACTACTATGCAATTCATATTCATCATCATAATCATCATCATCATCATCGTCATCATCATCATTACCACGTCGTGTTAAGGCCACCAATGTCTCATGGCACAGAATAGATAATAGTACAAGGCATAGGTATGGATATACTAATAATAATAATTATGTACTGTATAACAATTAACAACACCTGTTTGTTTTTAATACACGGCGGTCAGCGTCGCCACCCAGCGTGGCGGCAGAAGACAGAATATCGAATACTTTACTAACTACTTTATATACAGATCGAATACTTTACTACTTTATAAAATTTTAATAGACAAATAGAATTAAAATAAAGTTATTTTAAAAAGAGCATTTAAACAAAACAAAGTCATTAAGTGTCTTTTTAATTAGTTATACTTATTAATCGATAGATGGTGCAATAAGTACCTATCGATTTGAATTCTTGATAACAAAAACAGCTGTCAATAATTATGATAATATTAAATATTATGCTACGCTACATCCTATGCAAGTTTGTACAATTTTTTATCTGATAGATCCTTCGATCGTGGAAAAACGAGACACAATAGCCTTTCTATTGTTATCGCAATCGCCGGTGACCGCTTCGGGCTTGAAGTATTAAAATTGTTAAATTACTTAGCACAATATGTTCACTTCACTGATAATATTATATTATTTTGTGAGTGTGAGTTGTGACTCTTAACAAATTGTAATAAGATACGTAAAATACACGCGAAGATTTATCTACTAGTGTAACTAAAAAGAGTGAAATTATTATTATTTTTAACAAAAAATTAAAACCGACTTCCAAGGTAAAAACAATAATAACATTAATATGAACTAAAAAGTATTAAATAATTTTTACTATCTAATAGTGCCTTTTTCCGAATTCGGCTAAACCTCAACTATTTCTGTACTCAATCTTCATAATTTTGAAGTCGGTGCCAGTTCCAAAAATTTTTAATATTCTGTCAGAGGACTGAAGATTCAGCTATCTGGTACCGACTTCAAAATAATGAAGATTGAGTACAGAAATAGTTGAGGTTTAGCCGAATTCGGAAAAAGGCACTATTAGATAGTAAAAATTATTTAATACTTTTTAGTTCATATTAATGTTATTATTGTTTTTACCTTGGAAGTCGGTTTTAATTTTTTGTTAAAAATAATAATAAAAATAATGTACAAATGTGTTACACGGACACTGATAGTTTTGTATATCATATACGGACCCATAATTTTTATGATGACATAAAAATACATTTTTTGCCTTACTTTGATACTAGTAATTTTTGTAATACTAATCAATATGATTTACCCATTCAAAATAAAAAAGTTCCTGGTTTGTTCAAAGATGAAATGGCGGGTAAAATCATAAGTGAATTTGTAGGCCTTCGTTCAAAGTTATATTGTATTAAAACCATAAATAGCACAATCAAAAAAGCGAAAGGAATTAAGAAAAATATTGTCAGCAATTTCAATGTTACTGATTACCAAAAAACTCTGTACGAAGGCAACATTGTTCATAAAACAAATGTTTTATTTAAGTCAATAAAACACGAGTTGTACACATGTGCTGTGAAGAAAGTTGCTCTGTCTGGTGATGATGACAAGAGAGTCATATCTAAAGATAAAATTTCAACTAGAGCATGGGGACACACTAGTATATTTAACTTTTAACTAGATTTAATAAGCTGTACCTAATTAAGAAATTCTTTGTATTATTTACTTTCGTAGCATAACCTGTGCATTTTAGTATGTATATTATGTAGATTTAGAAATAAAATATCATTTTATTAAATACATTTGTTTTATTTATTATTTCACAACTACATAGATTTTGCAAGCAAACCTGCAGGCTGATGCTAAATTCAAGTAACGTAAAGTTTTATCAAGTTGAAACATGCTTTACTTGAGTTTAAGTCGGCACTACATGTAGGCGAACGCGTTGGCCGACGCGTTGGCCGGCGCGCTGGCCCAATGTGTAGAACAGGCGAAATACCTACCGCCAACGCGCGAACGCCCGTTCTATACATTGGGCCAGCGCGCCGGCCAACGCGTCGGCCAACGCGTTCGCCTATATGTAGTGCCGACATTACTGAATCCACACGCGAATATATGAGCGCGCGGTACTGTTTGTAACATGAGTCCTTATTCATAATAATGCAACCTACATGTTGCAATCACTATAATAATGTGAAGACTTTGTTTTAGTATTCATTCTTGCGTCGATAAGCACTGTAATTAGTTACTCACGTCTACATAATTTACAAAACAAACCTTAACTTATATAGTTACTCGCGTGTACATAATTTACGTATTTTTGGTAATAGAGTCTTGGACCTACTACACAACGGTAAGTTGATTTATTATTGATTTAAGTCATTAAAATACATAAAAATAATCGTTAATTCCAAAGATTGCTGATTTGGTGTTAAATATTTTCTTTTTTTTTTTTTACAGATAATGGCACGCGTAGAAGATTTGACTGCTACATCCGAAGACAATGTCTACCTACATGAATATGGGGATACTTTCCAGTATGCTCAAGATCCTTTGGAAGGATTTACTGAAGAGTTTTTAAAAATGAAAGCTCAGCAAAAGCCGAACGCTAAGATTCGGGAACGTCGTCCAGCAAAATTAAGAAAAAAATGTGTTTCTAAAAGTGCACTTAGTAAACTGCATAACCCAGTTCATTCGTTTGTGGTAAACAGCGTTCCCAAAAAAGGTTTCCGTCTGATAAAGATCTCAGTGTTTGATTTAGATGGATCCCAGCAACATTGTGACAGTATAGACGATGATAATTTTTTGTTATCCGCTCAATATGTTGTGAATGAAAACGGTGATGAAATCATGGACCAAACCGAGAGGTTAGTCAGTAATATATCAAAAAAAATATGTAATTACAGTTATACGAGTTGGTTTTAGTTTACTTTGGTATTAAGTATTTGTTTTAGCTGTGGGGTCGCAATAGACTTTAGAATGAATAAGTCGATAAAATTGTAAGATATATTTGTATGAAAATAATATAAGTTAGGGTTTGTTTTGTAAATTAATGTGTACGTAATTATTGCTTAAATAAATTGTATGTATAATGTGAATATATTTTGTTTTATTTCTATTTCATTCACATTTAATTATTTAAATAAAAAGCAACAAATATAAGGTATTTTTTATTGAAAGTGCACATTATTTTCTAAACACCATTTTTTTAAACATAATACATTTTTTAATGCACAATACTTCTTATGAATAAAACAGTTATACGATTCTTCCTTACAATACAGATCGTACAGAATGTTAAATCTCGGAATGTCTTTGTAACTTATATCTACAATATTATTATGATCACACAATTCTTTTACCCATTTCACTTTCTCTTCACCTTTTACGATAATATTTCGGTCTTTTAAGTAAGGTTTAATAATTCTTCTGAATTCTCTGTAATCGATATAGCCTTCGCTCCATCGAAACCCTCTATTTCTTTCTAACCACCGAACATTCTTTTTTTCATCATCGGTTAGCGCTGAGAATGGGTATGGTGGTTTAACATAAAATGTATATGTATGCTGTTGAGTGGCTATACATAATTCTTTTACTAAAAAGTCGTTATTATTATTTTTAAATCCTTGTAAGTCAACGATTATTGTATTACTATTCATGATATTTTCTTAACGATATTACTCAAAGGCTTATACTCAAATATGCAGTCGTTTAAAATCAGACAATATGCAGCTGTCTGATTAGGTATTTCTTGGTCTGTTTCGATTTCTACTCTCACGTCGATTGAGCCTTTTAACGTTTCGTGCTGACGCGAACAGTCGATAACGAATAAGGGAGCAACGTCTCTGAATTCTTTCAAACTCATCAACGGTTCTGACCGACGTCCGTGATACGACTGTTGAAATCTGACATACTGTTCGTATAATAAAGTAAATTTGTCTTCTGCAAAACTAACGTTTAATCCCTCATATGGATAGTATGACGAATTTAAAAACACTCTTACATCACGTACGTGACAGTGATCAAACTCCGCCATCGACAATTCACCGTTGTTTTTGCGGTTGGTTTGTAAAGCTAATACAACAAATCGCGGTTTTTCTATTTGAGATGAAGTTTTAATGGACCAAGTATGTTTACGAGTTTTGGGTAATAATGGATACTCGTATAAATCCCAGTTACGATATGCTATTGGAATAGCTCGATCTTTTTCTAATTGTTTTAGTAAATTTATTCTTTCGCGATCAGATACTTTAATATGAGGTACTCTCCAGATAATTTTACTTATAACAATATCTTCCAAAACTTCTCCTGTTTTCAACTTGATTGCATTAAGGTTAGTGTTACATCTAAGCAACACTAACTCATGTTTGCAGTTAATGATAATTTTTTCATAATCTTCCGCAAATCCTAAAATCTTGTTTAAAGGAATGGATACAGAAAATTCTCCACCACTTGTATTATTTATACCTTCTGGCGACCACCCCCAAACTCGAGCATATTTTGATTCGTTTTCATTTAAGGACAGATAAGACTTTATGGTCGTAGTTACACCTGCGTTTTTTATTTTATCTATTTCTACTCCATTTAATTCATATCTTATGTCTTGAAATAGAAATAACGCTGGATTATTAACGAAATGTACATTTGAAACCTTTTCTTTAGTTGTGCTGTCGTGGACAATTACTTTGCCTTCGATATACAAACTGCTGAGCGAAGGCAGCACATATAAGTCTTGTTGATTGATGGGGATTCGTATTTCATCATTCTTGTTGAAACTTGTTACGTACGGTCTGTATGAATGATACTCAAAACTTTCGATGCTGTTGTCGTATGAGGTTTGTTGAGATATGTTTAAAATATTCATTTTATTAAACCAATTAGCTTGAGGTATTCTTTATTGCTTTTAGTAAGCTTCTTTTTTAACTGCTGTCGTGTGTCTTTGTGAGAAGATCTTTTAGGACTGACTTGGACATTTGATATGGCAGGGGTTTTATGGAAATTTATCATTTTTTCTAAAATGTAAATACAATTGTACCTCTTCACCTCGTAAATTTATTTCTTTGTTATCAGCGTCTAACAGTCTTATATTGATGGAACTAATAGAATTTTGATTGACTGGAAAATAAATTAAATTTTTTGGTATTTCTATTATTCGATAACCAGGAGGTACATTAGGTACAAATTCGTAAATAATATGGCTTGCTTTTCCGTTCACAAATGAACCACTAACTACATCACATTCAATCCTCACGATAGTTGTTGATAGAATGCTTACAGGATACTGTGAATCAGTGCTTATATTAGCTTTTATTGTTTCCATTCCAAAGCCTAGTATGTTCCCAATTGAATCATCTTTATTAAAATGAACGTCTTTAGAACAAAATATATTTGTTTTCAATGTGTTATTATTGCATCTTAGTTTAAGCAGTGTATTTTTTATGTTAGTTTTCAAATAATCACAAATATCTTGAAGCTCGTAGGACCCTTCAGGAATTTCGATAATTTCATTGTCACCGTAATAAAACTTGTTGTTTCGTCCATCAATATTAGGTATAGAGTTGAAAGTTGAAAAGTACAAAAGACCACATTCATAGTCTCCAAGAAGTTCCAACGTCGGAGAATAGTTTGTCGTCAAAGAGGCTCCGCTCCCGGTTATAGATACAGTGAAAGACATTTTGATACTGACACGTTTATTTATTTTTAATATTATTTAAATGTTTCTTCCAATATTTTTTTAAAAATTTAATACATAGATGACCACAGTTTGTTGTTCCAAATGCTTGATGTCTGTTATAATTATAGTTTATGAGCAAATTATTCATATATTTCATCAGTTCTAATGGTGGTTTTAAATTACCAAAGCTATCATAGTATTCTACGTAGCTGTTTTGTTTTACATAGGCTACCCAATGTGTGCCAGGATTTACGTTACTATCTAAATTTACAATTCCACATTCTATTTTTCTAGGTTTTAAAGGCAACTTATCTCTCATGTAAACACCACGAAAGTATGGAATATCACCAGCATACTCCAATATGTCTAAATTCGTGAGCGCACGCCTGGGCAGCCGTCTAATTAGTTTTTTGATGGGTTCAAATATAACCCTGCTCCTTTTTTATGAGGTTTAATATATAATCCTTTTCCAAGAGCGACCGCTTCCATCATTCTGTTGTGTCTTTCAGATTCTTGGAGACTCTTTTGTGCCGCTTTAGAATCGTTTACGGCTTTGGCTATACCTGCTGCACCTCCTGCTAATGAACCTAACGCCGACAATCCCGCAAAAATAGGAATAAGCGGTAAAAGTCCACCACATTTTGGAAGTGGAATTATACGTGGTAAACATATTCCTTTCTTTTTGCTGAACAGTTTTTTCGCAGCTGCATACGCATATTTTATAGCAGAGTGATGATCCTTGGATTTAAGTTTTTTTAAATGGGCATGTATTTTTTTAATACCTTTCTTAAATGATTTAATACCACTTCCAGCTCTGATTTTTGTTTTCATAGCATTTTTTACTATCCACGAGGCAATCTTTTCTCCCTTACCAGCATCTTTTGATTTCAACCTCTTCTTTGCCATACTCAAAAGTTCTAAATCAGCTTTACGTCGAGCACTAGGATCTTTATTTATATAAGCAATATCGTGATGCATGCAAGCTTCATCCAATTTGTTAACTCCTCGATCGCCTTGTAGTATTCGTTTTTGAAGTTTCGTCCCAGGACCGCAAAATTGATATCCAGGTAAATGCAACTCAAACGGTAAATGGTCTATCAAGTTATTGATTACACCACTACCTTCCTTCATTGATAAGTATGTATTGTGATATAGCACTGATTATGTGCTTTATATATCTAAATAACTAATTCACTTTTATCTATCCAACTGTTTTCTTCGGCACCCAATCCTAACCACTTCACAAAAAGTTTGTTGCCTCTTTTCTTTAGAACTTTTTCAATAAGATAAATATCAGGAAATTTAGTTTTTTGTAATTCTTTTCCATAAAAACAACCAACAATGTTTTGTTTATGTTTATCTTGTAATTGATACGTTTGAGGACTAGTTTCGTTGACTTTTATGATGCGAAATATTTCCGTTGACCAATTAGGGGTGTAGCCTTTATAAAAATCTCCTTTGTATTTACTTATACGAACAAAATCGCCAACTCGAAAAGACGATTCTTTGCGTACTTTTTTTGGCTGTTGGCTTTTGATAATATTCAATCGAACTGTATTTTGATTTGAACTGTTAACGTCTATTGGTTTATGTTTTGTAATGCGATGCACAGTATTGTTATAATTGTGCACAACGGACTTTAAATTATTTTTATACCATTCATATTTTCCGCATAAACTAAATAATTTGTAAAGACGTGATTTTATAGTTCTTATTACTCGTTCGACGATAGAAGCTTTTTTTACAGAACATGTGGAATAATGATTTATGTTATAAGTTTTCATTAAATGCTTAAAAGAGTCGTTATAAAACTCTTTACCTAGATCTGTTTGTAAGTTTTTAGGTTTTCGTGTGGATTCTGATAATATACTGCACATAGCACTTGATACAAATTTTTTAGATTTTGATTTTAACGGTCTAACCCACACGTATTTTGATAAAACATCAATCACTATGAGAACATATTTAAATCCTTTATTAATCAACGAATATTTTTGTAAGTCCACTAGGTCAGCTTGCCATAAATCATCCAGACCTTTAATTACCGTATGCCGACGAACGAAGTTTCGTCTCGCTCCTCTGTGTAGTTCATTCACTATATCTTGTTTACTCATTCTGAACAGATTTTGCTGCAATCATGTTATCGATTTCTTGTTTTGTGTAGTACATTTTACTAAAATTTGTAGTAGTAATTTTTTCTAAACTATGGAGATAGTTTCTGACATTACTTTGGATTTTCATCATTTCATTTTTAAGGGCTTGGACACTTTTATCTACGTATTCTTTATTCACAGCCTCGTCGTCTTTTTCTGGAATTTGCACCCCTTTTAATTTCGATGACTTTAAATCGAATTCCCCTGTATCGGACCTTACCAATGTATCGCTAAGAATTTCAGAAAATTCAGATAATCGTAAACGCTTATGAACGTGATGACCAAATTTGTCTATATTCATTGCCGTCTTGCTAGGTTCTGTAGTGTAATAGTACTGCTAAATTTTCCTGATGGCAGCCTTATATATTTCATTTTTTTAATGATACCAGCTTCTTTCATTTCTTCAAGTATGGCATTAACTTCATTATCTAATCCCGTATTACCAGCTGCCCGAGATGCACATAATATTTTCAGTCTCTCAACTAACTCATTAGGATCATCCCAGTAAACTAAATCAGTGTCTTTCTTAACTTCTTTCAAAATGTCGATTCCTCCACCTCGCTGAAGACTTTCTACGCTACTGGTATTATTTCTAGCGAATTTAAATAGTGGCTTTATCACATGAGTATATTTGAACCCTTTATTACCATTTATTTGGTTCGATCGTTTCCAGTTACGTTTATGTGCATTAGTGTCGATGAGTAGCAATTTATAATTTTGTAAGTCTTCCTCTGTAATAATATCTAAATTAGGTTTTTTTTTGTACAACAATTCTGCCAGACCAGAAGTTTTTTTTAAAGAGCGGCTTCTAATTTTCAGAACTTTTCCATCATCGTATAAACGGGTTTTGCCTAGCCAAAGTTTTCCTCGTTCACTTCTTGCTCCATATGGTATATCTTCTTTCAGCGCTTCAGACGATACAGACCAAGACAAAGAATCGTTTGCGATACTCGGTGATGATTGAATAGATTTAAATGAGTTCTCATGGATATCATAATCCTCAGAAGGTGATGTAGTAAGCGTTTTGTCAGGTGTTTTAGAATGAAAGTCGTCATTATCTGAATTTTCTTCATCATCAAGATCCGACTCAGATTCTTTAAATTTTTCATGTGAACCATTTGAAGATTCTTCTTCGTCTTCTTCATGACGTTTTTTTTCAGTTTTGCTTGCTAATAATTTTAGCGGACTGACGATCGGTTGAAATATCGTCTCCAGTGCCATGTCATTTGTGTGTTTAGTATTTTTTATCATTTCTACCTTTCTTTTCACTGCAGACGCTGATTTCACAATTTGTTCCTTAAGATTCCGCTCCATGTTAAGAATTCTACTCTGATTGATGTCTCAAGTTATACTACTAGGTAGTGGGGTATGTATATGCTTTATAGAATAAATTAATCCACTATTATAAATGTATCAAATTTCATTCTGTAACAACCATTATTTCGTTCACAATCCTTATTGATTACCACATAACTGTACGGTTTACTCCACACAGTTGAACACATTTCACGGAATTGCGACCACGTCATATCAGACCCTACATGTTCATCGTAGATGTGTCTTAGATTAATCTCGTCTTGTTTAAACAATATGATGAGATTGGCATTATCTCTTACTAGTTGTTTGGGTATTTTAGTATAAGTTTGGTTAAGATAAAAGCAATCAATATTTTTGTGACGACCCATAGCAAAATAATCACGTATATTATTTTGATTTTCGCATGCAACATCGTCAAATATGATGATAGAATTAGGTAAGGCTTCTTGTGGACTTAAAATTTCACTGTTATGAATAATCATAACAGTGAAATTTAAAAAAATAAGTATAAACTTGTGATACGATGTATCCACAACTTTTTCCAATACTTTTTCTAAAAAGACGTATTTAGGTTGATACAAAGACTTTGAATACACATAAAGGTTTCTGAATCGTGGACCATTCGGGTGTAGTAACAAACTGATTACTAAGTTTGTTTTCCCACAGTTTGAGGGACCACAAACAATACTGCGAATGGTATTTGGTAGTAAATTTCCATGCCGCTTAACTTCATTTTTAACTGCAGGACAGACACATTCTAATTGAAGTGATTCTTTTTGTTTCAGAAATTTCATAGCTGTTTAATCCAATCGACCACTGTGATTAGTGGATTATGACAAAATGATAATCATGCAGTGTGTTGACTCATATAAACAGATAACTTCAAACATACGAAATTCAATGTTTCTATAATAGCTCGCTAGATATTTCAACCATCCAATCATCGATGAGAAGCGATTTTTGATCACTTGATGCATGAACGAACAGGAGTTATTGGGCATTCTGTCCCACCTCCGTTCGCTCGCAGAGCATTAACGAAAAGGAATTATTGGGTATTCTGTCCCACCGAAGTGAGCGAGGCGCGGAGCGCAGTTCGCGAGCGAACGGAGGTGGGACAGAATGCCCAATAATTCCCTACTTTGGTATACAATAAACATGGCGTAGACCTCTAAAACATTATTTTCCTGCTGAGTGCAAGATTTTTACAGAATTTAGGTGGACTATGTGGATAAAAAGTTACGATTGTGATGTTTAGGTGGCTATACATCACTATCGTAACTTTTTATCATCTTCTTATGAGGTCGTGTCAATCCTGAGAAGTAATGACTGCGTGATAAAATATTATACCGCGATAACTCCTATATTCCTCTACAGAACTGGGTCAGCACGGTGAGGCGCTGGTGGTGGCGGAGCGCGGTCGCTGGCGCGCGTTCGACGCCGCCACAGAGAAGACCGCTAGTGCGCTCAACCAGGCCAACGTCGAGCTCCACACAGCTCAGAGGTAATTTTTTTTAGTTTACTTCCTTCGATACTGTTTTGCACTTACTTGGTCGACAAAGTGAAAAGCTTAAAAAAAAAAACGGGTTGCACTCCGGGAGTGCCGGCATAAGTGAAAACTTGATTATGAACGTTGTGCATTTTTTTAACCCATTTCCAATCGATTTTTTTTAATTAATCGAAACCCTTACGATTGATTAAATTTTTAACCCATTTTTTATGAAAATCGATTTTTATAAAATCGTTTTTCTTTAATTACTTAATTGAAACCCTTACAATTCGAGTTTGAGTTCGAGTTTTCGAGTTCGAGTTCGACACAAAACACTACTCTCCAACCACCTATGGTTTTTCGATCAACACGAAAATCTGACGCGAGTTTCACAGTTTTTACCCATCCCACAAAAGTGCTCAACGCCGCTAAAGAAGTTTTCACTTCAATAACTCTAGTCTCTACATTACTCTACAGTCTACAAGATTATTTAGATGACATTGAAATCCTGATGTGAATTTTCATGACGACATGGAACCCTGATGTAAACAGAGATCGCTAGATACTGCAAAGTAGACGCATAATGAAATGTCTTTATCTTTACTTTCGCAAAGAGTGTTTGTATGTGTAAGTAAAACGCCATAGGTTAATCAAGGCGCCTGTTTAGTACTGCATAATGTTATATGCATCTCTATGAGAATTCTCCTCTTTTGAATATAAAACCTTTATAGCAGCAGCCGCACCTCGGAAGAGCACAAGGAGCGGGGCGAGCAGTGGAACCCCACCAGCATGGAGCACATCATGGACGTGGTGAACAAGCACAAGGCGCCCGTGCTCTACTACAGCCTCGCTGCCGGACGACTGTACGCCTGGCTGTTGCAGCCGCATAAAGGTACCGTCAAAGATAGTGATTTCTAACCAGACTAGATAACGGCCGCAACTCAGTTGCGCCAACATTTTTTATCGCGCTGGAACTGCAAATTTTTACAGGATAAAAATGTCTTATGTTATGTCCTTTCCCGGGACTCAAGTGTCTTCATACCAAATTTCAGCAAAATCGGTTCAGCAGCTTAGGCGTGAAAAGGTAACAGACAGACAGACACATTTTCGTATTTATAACATTCGTATGGAAGTATGGATGATGGAGCCACTTCAGTGATTGTGCCTATTCCTGTATAAAATATAGTCTTAGTCGTAATCTGTCGGCTAGCTTTAACGTAACGCTTCTAAACAACGTATCAGAGCGTATGCAATGCCTATCAATTAACTTCTCTAATAGTATTTACATCGAACTCTAAAGATGAAGAAAGATCTACCGAGCTGGGCTAGCTCAAACTAGAATTATGCGCTGTTTCTTAATATGAAGGAAAATTAAGTTGTTTATTTGTTCTAGGTATCTTACGATTCCACGAGGAGTCTCTCCACGAACAGGTGGAAGACGGTGACAACAGTCTACCCGACCTCAGTCCAGATGACCTACAGACTAATACCAGTGAGTCTTGTAAAAAATATACAAGTATAATATTTCTTCGATAGGAGGTTCTAGGAATTCCCATTGTATTCTTTTGTTCTCGCGATCACCGGTGCTCGCGCGGGGCTTGAACGAATATTATGTTACGGATTTCTAAGATATTAATGTTAACTTAGTAATTTTTTTTACCAAAATTCAAGTAAGTAATAAATATTTGCCCTCTAGCTATTAAATTTATATTTGAAAGATACGTTTACTTTGAGTTTTAAAAATTACGTTAAATTTGCCAACGAAAGCATAATAACTTTCGTCCTCTTGTAGAGTTACGACACTCTTAAATCTATGACAATCTGAAAAGAATCGAAAGAGTTAAAACTTTAGTTAAACTCGACTTGGAGGTTATGATGATTAAAAAAACATAGATAATTATCTAAATTCTAACCCATTAATCAATGTTATCAGGCTGTGGAAAACTGGAGCGGTGTATAAGCGAGTGGTCGGCGTGGCTGAAGACGGCGGCGAAGCGACGCACCGACAGCGAGGACCAGTGGGACGGAGACGACAGACCCAACACTGGGCTCGCTAGAATCGTGAGTGTGGAGAACACTTTCTACCAAATAGTTTCATTTATTCGTATGGAATGGTGTTGCAAAATAGAGTGCTAAAAGCACGAGACATAATATAATAATTTAATTTTGCCATTTTGTTGATGCAAGATCTGTATTGTTGATACCCTATTTCCCCAATCCCCCCCACCATTCTTTATTGATATCTTGTCAATTTCACCGTTTAAGGCAGAAGACTAAATTAATATTTAGTCCATCATAATATTATGATGCCATGTAATATTTTAATCCTCTGTCTGTGTGTAGAAGAAGTAAGCCTAGACTTTAGTCTAATGTAAGTTTATCTTCCGCATTAAAAACACCTTAATTCATTATCAGGTAACCCGCAACCACCTGCTAAACTCGTCCAACTACTCTCTGAGCTCGCTGTTCAGCGTGGGTTCTGTAGGCGGCTCCGTGGCCGGTTCTGTGGCCAGCTTGCAGGGATCCACCAGGTAACTACTAACTATGTTTATTTTTTGGAAAACTAAGATCTTGCTCTTTTAAAGCTTTTGCCAGTGACATGTTTAGCAAAATTGTTTGATATGATAGTATATTGAATGTACTGCAGTGTACTTCTTGGCGTAAATTCATAATTCACAGTAAATAGTCTTTTGACCTCTTAAAACATATTATGCCTTTTATTTGGCTACACTCTGTTTCACCCGCGTAAATCACTTGATCCCTGTACATAAGTATTTTTTGGGATCAAAATTTTACTTTCTGTTAACCCTGAGTCTAAACTCCAGCCTGCATCTCAAGTGTTATCAGAATCGACTCTTTGCGCTCAGAAAGTTAGTTAATAATTAAAAAATATTTATACTTTTACTAGGTCCAGTGTCCATGGACCCAAAAAGAAGCAGCCGTCGTGGCAGGGCCCGCCGTGCCTCAGCACATTATACCAGATGTTGCTCGCGCCTTTTGAGGACTTATTGCCGGTATCCTGCAACAATAACCATGGTAAGTTTAAAATATAAAGTGATATTTGTATAATGCAAAAGTCATAGGAATGTTAGCAAAAATATTGGCTATTTCCATAGGTAAGAGTATTATAAGTGTAGTATAAGTGCTGACTTGTAATTTATAGAAAACTAACGACCCGCCCCGGCGTCGCACGGGTATAAAATATATTGCCACAGAAAAATGATTAAAATTGATAGCCTATGATCCTTCATGTGGTCTACTTTTTATCTGTGCCAAATAACATAAAATTTTCTCAAGTAGTTCGCGAGATAAGTCCTTTCAAATAATTTCCCTCGTTTTTTCCACATTTTCCTATTAAATTTAGCGTGATAAAATATAGCCTACTTATAGCATTCCTCAATGAATGGGCTATCTAACACTAAAATAATTTTTCAAATCGGACCAGTAGTTCCTGAGATTAGCGCGTTCAATTTAGCCCTTTAAAATAATTTTCCCCGTTTTTTCCACATTTTACTCTATTTCTTCGCTCCTATTAGTATTAGCGTGGTAAAATATAGCCTTTAACCTTCCTCGATAAATGGACTATCTAACACTGAAAGAATCATCAAAATCCGTTGCGTAGTTTTAAAGATTAAAGGGAACAAAGGGACATGAGGGAAAAAAGCGACTTTGTTTTATAATAAGTATAGATATAGCAGGTGCACGTTTTGTTAAACATTCACTTTAAAAATATTTCAATTCTGTTCTAGCATCTCACGGTCGTCGCGGGTGTGGCGGGCGTCGCGAGCTGGTGGTGGCGGTGGAGGGGGCGCTGTACGCGTGCCCCTGGGGCGCCCTGCGCGGCCCCACCGACCCTGAGCCCCTGTGCGAGCGGTACGCACTGCGCGTTGAGCCGGCGTTGCGTCGCCCTAGGGGCACGCACGCAGTGCCGAGACAGAAGCAAGCGGAACATGGTAATTTTATGTTTGCTTTTCTTACTTAGTCCATCTTTTTAAAAAATACCTAGGGTTATTCATAGGTACGTAAAGTACTTACTAAACATTCAGTGTAATTATGCTACACTGTACCCTTATTTTATGCTATTTTTAATTACAAATTTTAAGTAGATCTATTTCAAACACAATAAACAAAAAACAGAAACCATAGATCGTCATTGTTTCAAGTCATTTAAATATTGTCCCAACAACTTGACGAGAATTGATCTTTTACCGACACGATAGATTAAATGTCCATTGTCCAGTATAACGTTAATAATAAAGGAATACCCCCATATTATAGTCTAACTAGCGACCCGCCCCGGCGTCGCACGGGAATAAAATATATAGCCACTGAAAAAATGATTAAAATCGATATCCTATCACGATCCTTTATGTGGTCTACTTCTTATCTGTGCCAAATAACATAAAAATTGCTACAGTTGTTCGCGAGATTAAACTTTTTCAAATAATTTTTCACATTCTCCTATTAATCTTAGCGTGATAAAATATAGCCTATAACCTTCTTCTATAAATGGGCTATCTAACACTGAAAGAATCATCAAAATCCGTTGCGTAGTTTTAAAGATTAAAAGGTAACAAAGGGACATGAGGGAAAAAAGTGACTTCATTTTATAATAAGTATAGATATCCCTTCAGTATGTGCAAAAATTTTTGCAAAAAGGTAATGTAGGTAATGTGCAAAAAAAATGGCGCCCGGCCTACCCTTTTTGTACAAATAATGTACTTAATAACTTTACATACTAACTATATTTTATGTTTCTGTGACAAATATTATAATATATGTTAAATTTTCTATCAATCAAGCCATCATAATATAGTATTTAGTCTGATTTAATATTCTTTTCAGAAGTATATATTTTGAAATATATTTTTTCTGACTGTTTCACATGAAATAAGTTAATATTTTGTTTTATTCTACTCGAGGGAACCCTGATTTTAAACTCTTACATAAATTGTTTATCGTTACTACTCGAGATGTTTATAAAAACAGGTCATAAATCTAACCCAAAAAAATGGGTTTCGTATCACCCACAAGCAAAACTTCGTCATTAGGGCTTTACAAATAAAGTTAAAAATGGCCGCGGCCGGCAGAATATGGCCGTTACCTGCGAACTTTGAACTCTTTGTTTTAGAATCGTAAGAAGTACTTTCGTTATTCATAGTCTTGTAGACCTTTTGTTATAACTTCTTTAAGCGTTTTACGTAATTAATTTACCAATATATGAAGCAAATTACGTTCAAAATACTTATAACACACACAACTTTTTTCTCAACTTTCACAAATTTTTACGAAGTATTTCTTGCAAATGATTATCTAAAATTGATTCTTATTACTAAAGTAACTTATTTTACTACTTACATTCGTTAAATCCATCAATCATTTCACAAAAAACACACAAAATGTCAGAACACACACGAAAAAATTCCCGATTTTCTAATGACTGAAAAATACTCGTCGACCACAGATTGTATAATATTTTGCATTCAGAATGTGTCAAATTTATCATAGATCGTAACTAACCAAACTTCACAAACCATACAAAAGTAGTCTCTAAGTCGACGAAATACGTAACTCAATCGAATGAAAGAGCGCGGTCACATACGGCCGCTTGGTTGTAGACGGAATTGCTGTAGTATAATCTGTGGCGGCCGGATCCGGCCGCTCGGGGATTGAAAGGATATAGATATAGAATATAATATTCAGGTACCTCCGGCACCGGTGACGCGAGCACCGAGGGCGGGGTGCGGTGCACGGTGGTAGGCGGGGCGCGGGCGGGGTCGCGCTGGCCGCCGCACGCGCTGCTCAAGGAGGCCGAGCTGGTCGCCGACATGTTGCGAGTCACGCCGCTCACTGACTACCAGGTGAGACTGATACAGGGGTTTAGTTGATAATAATTAATAATATAGCTTAATATAACTACGAGTAGTATTAACGACACGCACAATACAATGCCAAGGAAAACACTTAGATGTAGGTTACATGGTCAGTCTGGCATCAGTTTAGACTATAGTCCATCACTGACTGACACCAGAATGATGACATGATGACATGATAAAGAAATGATCAGCACGTCAATCAACCGGTTAGACGATCACTCTCCCGTCATTCCTGACCAGACTGATGGACTGAACTGATGCCAGACTGACCGTGAAACCGTTGTCTTAGAGAAAAATATTTACTTGACCCGGGACCTCCAAAAAAGTAAATACAAAGCTTGTTCCAGTTTTATTACGCCAGTAAAAAATCCCCCATTAAACAGGAAACTTTAACTTCTATTAATAATAAATTGCTCCCCAAATTGGAATGTTTGGCAATCTAATAATCATCAATGCCCGCATTACAATATGTTTACAAACATTGGCACTAAGCATTGTCTACTATTCATTTACTAACGCACTTCCTATATTTCAGGCGTCCAAGGAAGCAGTGTTGGCGCAGCTGCCCCAGGCGGAGTGCATCCACTTCGCCACGCATGTGTGCTGGAAGACGCCGGGTCTCATTCTCAGTCCGGGAGAGGTGGTAAGTTACAATTTAAGTATTTTCTTTGAGTCCTTTAAGTATTTAGCGAGTCATCATACAGATATTCCTTGAGTCCTGGGATTGTAGTTTTTACTGCGAAAACTACGGCGTAATCAATAATAAGGGTAGCTGGTCAAAGTATTTCATCTAGAATTGCAGACCTAATCAATTGTAGCGTTAAAACGGGCCTTTACCCTGACGATCTGAAAGTAGGCAACGTGAGACCCATTCATAAGAAGGGTAAACGTAACGCTTATGAAAATTACCGCCCCATTACACTGTTATCTACTATTGATAAAATTGTAGAGAAACACATATGTGACCAAATACATACATTTTATAAAAATCATGGAGTGATAAATAAAAATCAATTTCGTTTTCAAGCCGGAAAGAGTACTTCCGAACTCTTGTCTAAATTTACTGATGAAGTAAATGGTCACTTGAACATGAAAAGACAAGTTTTTATGCTTTTTATTGATTTTACTCGTGCCTTTGACACACTATCACACAACAAGCTTGCTGATAAATTGGAAAAGTCGGGCATACCTGGGCCCCTACTACAATGGTGCAAAAACTACCTAAAAAACCGCACCTACTCAGTAAAAATTGATAACACCCATAGCGACCCAATAAAAGTGACAGAAGGCACGGCCCAGGGTTCTGTTTTGGGGCCATTATATTTCTTGACCAACGTCAATAACATGGGCAGTTATTGACGTTGGTCAAGTATCAAACACTGCACCTGTTACCAATTTGCAGACGATACCTGCCTTGTTATTGCACTGGAAGACCCTCAAACAGCAAAAACCCTTCTGCAACAAGACTTTAACGCTCTTCTCAAATGGTGTCACGATGCCGGCTTGGTCATCAATGGGAGCAAAACAAAACTACTTTTAATTAAATCACCTTATAACAAGCATTCCCATGATGTCGGTAATCTTATATTTCATAATCATGACTGCCTACACTCAACAAGTACAGTGTGTAAATGTTCCCCTATTGAGATAGTCCAAGAACAAACATATCTTGGTCTAGTAATAGATACAAGGTTTAACTGGAACCAACAAATTGATCGTGTTTGCAATAAACTCCGACAATTCCTCGCAAACTTAACAATTCTTAAAAATAAAATCCCTTTTAAAATTAAGAGAATGCTTTATTTTGCACTGGCAGAATCGTATATTCAATATGAACTTACCAGCTACGGACGGACATACAAGACTTACTTAGATTGTCTGATTGGTGATTAGGCGTGTTGAATGAAACTCCAGGCTGCGAGACTTCTTTTATGAAAAATTTACAAATTACAATTAAACATTTTAAAAGCTATTGTCCCGCCAACTATTAAGCGCCAATTTAGTAACGAGTATAAACTATTTAATTAGGTACTGTCAAATAATCCCAGTATATCATCAAATACAATATATGCTTCTTCAAGATTTTTTTTAATGAATCTCTAAAGATCAAAATAGATCACCCCGTACACACCCGAGCTATCACGCAGACATCAGAATAGGTTGTTTACGATAAGTGCGAATAATGTCTATGGCAAGCGAACCACGCAGTACCTAGTGCCTCGACTTATCAATCACTTACCTCCTGCGCTGCGAGATTCCTTAGAACCAAACAATATCAAGGCTAAATTAAGAAATCACTTTGGTAATATACAACATAATGATAAAAATATAATTTCTTAGCTCCCACAGTACCTTAACTAGACAATTAATTTTAAATTGTATTTGCATAAACTAATATTGTGTTAACAAACTATAAGCAACTGCCAATTTCTTATGTAGCTTGTTAAAAAATATAATATTATGTAATAATATCACTATCCCCTTAACGGTTTATTTAAGTTTTAAATTATTTGGTGTTAACTTATAATATCATCTTTATAAACCTTCGTGGTTTCTCGGTGATATACTATGTAATGTTTTGTAATGTGTATTGTTTTAAATGGTAAATAAATAAATAAAAAAACATTTGACATGTAGCAAATGTATAAATAGTAGGTACTCATATTAATAAACTTTGCAAACTATACTTGAAAAGGATAATTTTTGAACAGGTTGACTCTCAAGCCAAAAGACTCCTCAACTCGAGCGTCGGCAGCGGCGCCGCGGATACCTCCACTGAGAACGAAGATGAAAGTAAGTACATACATACCTGATTTAAATTACATATTGTAAGGCTCTTGTCAGAGGCGCCGATTTGGAGTCTATTTTAGTGAGGGTAGATCATGGATGTAGATTTGTTGTCTCTCTCATTTTTAGTATTTGTATAGAAGAAGATAGATACTTTAATCTATACTATCTATACTAATATTATAAATGCGAAAGTATCTCTGTCTGTCTGTATGTCTGTCTCGCTTTCACGCCAAAACTACTGAACCGATTGTAATGAAATTTTGTTGTGTCTGAAAACTTACATTCAAAATATGCGCAGACGCAGATCTACCGCAGAGCAACGAGGAACTGCCACCGGAGTCGGAGTACATGCTGACAGCTGCCGAGATCATCAACCTGAAGCTATCAGCTAGACTGGTACGAAATATCTGTATTTATAGTGGTGGCATTAAGGGGCCGGGTACCCTCGAAATTCTCATACATACGTAATACCAAAATCATTTTCTCATACGAAAATATTTAACATGTTTGAGTTATTTTTCAGCTTAAAATAGTAATTATCTAGGTTCCTGCACAAAAATTTACTTCAAAATATTTTAAACACTAAGGGCCTGTTTCACCGCTTCCTGATAAGGCTATCCACCACTTAATTTGACAGATGGAGTATGGAAAATCTGTCAAATAACCCTATCGGGCACATTATCAGGAAGCGGTGAAACAGGCCATAATTTTTTTTTTTTGTTTAAAAATTTTTTTAGTAAATTTATTTTATTTTATTTATTTATTTAAACATTTATTGCACACAAAACACTGTTTACATAAAAATTTACATAGAAAGACGACACAAAGGACTGCTTATTTCTAAAGAAATTTCTTACAGCAGTCCTACGGAGAGAGATGTGATATAAGACATCAGATAGTGCGTGCACAATAACAAAATTAAACTTTAAATATACATTATACACAAAACTAATAATAACAATAATAATAATGAAACATACATGTATTAAGTTAACCAAAATAAATAATAGTACAATATTAATTATAAATTATAAATACGATACAATATGTTATATGTCTATGATACATAAATACTATATGTATATTTAATAACGTTATTTATATGGATTGAGATTCTTGAAGATAATGCTCTTTCAAGCGTTTCTTGAACACACCGATGGTAGAGCTATCACGAACAGTGTGGGGAAGCGAGTTCCACAATCTGACTGCATGAACGGTAAAGGAGTAGGAGTAAAAATTGGAGCGATGGGATGGGAGTGAAAGATTCATTCTTATATTGGACCTGCATGGATTATGGAGTGGTCGGGAAAAATTGAAACGTTGACAACAAGGTAGGAGGGGGAAAGGGGGTTATACAGGATATTATACAATAGACAAAGGATATGGAAATTGCGACGGAGGCGGATAGGAAGCCACTTAAGTTTTGACCTATGAGCTGATAATATGTGGTCAAACTTATTTAAGCCAAAAATAAATCGTATGCAAAGGTTTTGCAAACGCTCTAATTTTGTTAAAAGCTCTTCGGTCAGGTCTAAGTAGCAGGAATCGGCATGGGAAAAATGAGAGTTTGGACAAGGAAAATTTTGATTTGGGTAGGTAAAAAGTTTTGCAGGTTCCTCATCATGTGCAGCGAGTGGTGTACTTTTCTGCTAACTTCGTTGACCTTAGGCTTCCAACAGAGGTTGTTGTCCAAAATTAAACCTAAATTTTTTGCCGTTTCTGTATACTCAATAACGATACCGTCATATATGATATTCGGCACATGACGTAATCGCTGGGTCATATATCGGCTTCCTATTATAAGTACTTTAAATTTACTACTTACTAAATATTAAAACACTAAAAAATAGAGTAAAACACTAAAAAATATATTAAAAAAAAATTGTAAATTTACTACAAAATATTTAAACTGTAAAAAATATTTCTTAGTATTTAAATATTTTGTAGTAATGTTACTATTTATTTATATATTATACTTATAATAAGTAAATTTTTGTGCAGGAACCTAGGTAATTACTATTTTAAACTGAAAAACAACTCAAACATTTTAAATATTTTCGTATGAGAAAAACATTTTGGTATTACGTATGTATGAGAAATTCCAAGGGTACCCGGCCTCTTAAGATTGCCATACCACATGGCCTATCAAAACTTATGCAGAGTGCTTAATTAGTACTATAACTTTACCTAATCGCTCGCTCTAAGCATAATTTCAAATCTAAATACTACATTCAACAAAGTTCAGTGTCTTAGACATCGAATGCCAAACTATTATCTTCTTTTTTGATTCGCAGTAATCGAGCGAAAAGCACCTAAAATTGCCATAGTTACTATGTAATTAATATGTCTTATTAAAGTTGTTATCTGTATCGCAGGTGGTGATATCATGCGCTCCATCCAGCGCCATACTGCACGATTCAGATGATTCCAATGACGTGTCGCTAGCCGGCGAAGGCGTGTCCCGGCTCTGCCGCGCGTTCCTCATCGCCGGGGCTCAAGCTATACTGGTCACCCTGTGGCCCTCGCCCCAGGACACCGCCACCAAGATCCTGTATAGAGCACTATACTCCGCACTGCTACAGGGCAGCAGAATTGCTAAGTATGTACGCCCTTTTCCAATCAAAAAAGAGGCCACACTGCTCTTTTGCATTGCAGTACGTTGCATTGTCAGAACGGAACAACACCTTGTATTCCGCGTAGGTGGACAACATAACAGCGCAACGCGCCATTCACCCTGCAATATCTCCTATCAGTGAGTCCCCTAGTGTCATCAAAACACCGCGACAACGCAATGCAATGGCTCAATGTATTATCCCAACGTTGTGAAACTTTGAAGGTTGATCATTTCAGTAATTAGTAAGGGCCAGGACACAACACTACGTTGCGGCGTCGCAACGTGCTACAGTGCTGTGCAACAATTGTTTTAGCGTTATGACGCCACAACGTAGTATTGTGGCCGGGCCCCATACATTACACAAAATATTATAATAACACATCTTGTTTTTCAGGGCCCTCGGCGACGCGATGCAGACTGTCCGTCACACGCTGCACTTCGCGCACCCGGCGCACTGGGCGGGGCTGGCGCTGTTAGGCGCCAACGTGCGCCTCAGCAACAAGGTGGCGCTGATGGGCCAGGCGCTGTGCGAGCTGCTCGCCACGCCAGATAAGTGCCGGTAAGCGGAACGGCCTTCAATGCAATGGTATCTTTGATTGTCTAACTATGTATAATGTCGGCACTACAAATAGGCGAACGCGTTAGCCAACGCATTGGCCAACGCGTCGGCCAACGCGTTCGCCTATATGTAGTGCCGACAAAACGCGTCGGCCAACGTCTAAATACCTACCGCCAACGCGCGAGTCGCCCGTTCTACACATTGGGCCGACACGTTGGCCAACGCGTTGGCCAACGCGTTCGCCTATATGTAGTGCCGACTTAAGACTTAAGGCCCTCTAGACCAAGCGAAATAGGCATTTAGCGCCACCAAGAGTTGCCCGCGATTGTCGCAAAGCGAGCCGCGCGCCTACGTCGCCGGCGTGAACTTTACATGAACCCAAAGCCCAACAAAGTGTCACAGTGTAGAGTCGTGTCGGCAGTAGGTCAACTTATTTTATTATTTGTATTAAAATGTAATAAAATCCATAAATAACTGTTTTAATGCAACACATAGCACACATAATTTGAATAGATATTATAAGTAGGTACCTAAGTACCTACAAAATGACAGTTTCTATGCAGTGTGTTCTGTTAAGTATAAAAACACGCTGCGTTCTAGATTTGATGGAACTACTTAGGTAGACACTTGCAACAAAATATGTATTCCTACCACATAACCACATAAGCAACGACGACGCGGCGACGATAAAATGTAACATGTTATATTGTTATCGTGTATGCTAACCATTTACCATACTATGGTTTAGACATGAGCGCTGCGGCAGCGACGGCGCGCCGCCGCCGCCGCGAAAATATATCGGCGCGCCGCGTGAGCGAATTAGATAGTCACAATATAGTGTAATACATGTTTGGGGATTTTTGCGTTGTTTAAAGAACTGCTAGCGTATGCCAGTATGTCAATTAAAGTAATCATTATCATTACCACCAACCTCACACCGAAAATCATCACATTATGAGGATATAAATCTTCTCATAGTATTTTACACCGACACGGATATATTAGAATACCACTCTGCCGTTTATGAGTCTATTTACAAAATTATGTGGTTGTAGAGAGTATAATGTGAAATTGTTCTTTAGTCACTAAAGTGGAAGAAAATTAAACCGACTTCCAAGATTAAAATACACAAAAAAAGTATGAAATAAAACTCATTTTATAAATAACTTCAAATTCCCCTTGAAAATTATACCCTTTTAAATTCGGCTAACATTTTAACTATTTCTCTACTCAGTCTTCTTAACTTTGAAGTCGGTACCAGCAAATTTGAACGTGAGTTCTATAAATTATTCTACGATATTGTTTGGGCTGGTCGACTTTAAAAAATTAAGAAGATTGAGTAGAGAAATAGTTACAATTTAAGCCGAATTTAAAAGGGGAATTATTCATAAAAATAGTTTTATTTTATACTTTTTTTGTGTATTTTGACCTTGGAAGTCAGTTTAATTTTTCGATTTAAAAATAATAATTTAAACTTATTTTTTTATTAATTACTACAAAAAGTGTCATAAATTGCATTGTAATTGTATGTATCATAATAAATAAATGTAAGATCTGCCCCCTTGACGCCCGAAGCTCTGCAGAACTGTTGGCGGAGACCTTCTACCCCGTGGACCTGGAAAGTGATGAAAGTGAAGGAACATCGACGGACGCGCCGGCGTATGGAGTCCCTGGACTCCGAGTCGCCGACGGGTCCGGACGACCCTCCTTTCATAATAGAGGAGTTGAAGAGAGCCGTAAGGTCCTTCAACCCTAAGAATCAAGGTAAAAAGGTCATCAGCAGCTACCTTAGTGGAAGGTGTGTGAATGTTAGATATACCGGAGTAGAAGAAACTCGAGACTATATGAGATCAAGAAGGGAGTGTCATGCCCGGTATTGAGGGACAGGGAGATGGAACGAATGGCTTCCGCGATTGGGGACCCACATCCGGCAGAGCAAGTAGAGCTGAGATTCGGGATGGTAGATGAGGACTCGTATGCTGATGTGGTTAACAGCCACATCTATAGGATCTATACGGACGGCAGCAAGATTGAGGGTCGAGGTGGAGCCGCTCTCTCTGTATAGAAGGGTGAGGCCGAGACGAAGACTGTCACCCATCGGCGCTCATAATATCTAGTATGGTTATGTACGATATGGATGGAGAAAAAATACAACATGTTATTACTACTTATAACATTTTTAATACTGAATTAGATTTTATCAAAATAAAAAATAAATAAAAAATATTTATTTATAAATACATAATTTAACAAAGTTAACACTTTTAGGACGTCGGGTCTACATGAGGCCTACCACCGGTTCGGGAACTAACCCGGCGAGAAAAACCGGCGTAAGAAACTCGCACGGGGCCACCTTTTACCAAAAAGGTGGAAAATAACAATGATAGCTTAAACTAATTTACACTAAGTAGTATGTAAGTAAAGTAAGTAAGTAAAAATATGGTACATTTATATAGAAGCGACCTATGGTCTGTCAGCTTATTTGTCCCAAGGTGTGCTATCATTGAGAAAATCAGTAACCTTATACTCGTAATAATCCTTAGCACACAAACGTTCTTTAACAACTTTTTTAAACTTATTAATTAAAAGATTTTGGACGTTTTCTGGGATTTTATTGTATAGGCGTATACATTGACCTTTGAAAGATTTGCTTACTTTGCTCAGCCTGGTTATTGGTATATCTAGCTTGTGCTTATTCCTAGTATTCCTGCAGTGAATGTCACTTTTCGTTTTAAAATTATTTACATTTTTTCACACGTATAACACAAACAATCCGAAAGCCCTAGGCATGTAGCTATAGCCGTACTTCATAATGATATTATTAACTCTTTGGCACATAGTTACGGCGATCACAAAATGTGCCAGAGTTATTACTGTGACAAGAAAGAAAATGTAAATGAGGAGTATAAAAAAATTCAAAATTCGACATTTGTATTTAGATTGAATGCAATTTTGTCCAACGTAGCCACGAAATCGCAAAGTCTAATAGAAGACGTAGACACCAATACGGTCGAATGCTTTAATAGCGTAATAGCTAAATTTATTGGGGGCAAAAGAACCAATTATGCATTAAAAGGAGGTTACCAGGGCAGAATTTTAGCGTAAGTAGAAGCATCCCCATCACCTATAATTCTGCCATAAATAATTCCATACATTGAAACCGAAGATCTAAACCCTTCAACTATAATTTCAGTCTCCATTGAGCTTGAGGATCCTTCAAAGTTTTTAAAACATATGTGTTGTTTTGGAGCGATATTTTTTTTTGTGGCCCTGGCACACACCATACAATATTTATTTTTTACACCAAGATAAAGAACTTTGCCAGTTTTTCTGCCAATTATTGCGGCAGTACCCGATAATGACTTGAAATTTGTTCCGTATGACCTCGTACACCATGAGCCATCTACATATACGTCAATGACGGGATAACCGTTTTTTGTTTTTCCTTCTGCGAGTGCTATTTCTTTTTCTTTTGCAGCAGCAGCTGCCAAGGATTCGCTAGAAGTTT
The DNA here is from genome assembly GCA_937595015.1 of Polyommatus icarus. NCBI lineage: Eukaryota > Metazoa > Arthropoda > Insecta > Lepidoptera > Lycaenidae > Polyommatus > Polyommatus icarus. The sequence goes on along the minus strand of OW569327.1, from coordinate 17,689,617 downwards.
GCTCCCATTTTTCATAAACCTCATTTTGCAATTTTAAATAATATTTTGAAGAAAATGATGGTATGTTCATGGAAGAACATAATTCCTCGAATTGAGAATATCCAATGCCAGAAGCAATAATTCCCGTAGTTGCAGCTATATTTAAATTTACTTGCTGCAGATCCTCGTAATCTTCGGATTGGACCAGACAAATTTCGTGGCACATGTTGCATTGGAATTTAAAAATAGATATAAGCCCTAGACTTTTTTCACTAATTAAACGAAAATTACTCATCTTGCATTCAAATAAATTATTATGCCGTCCTTTTTCTTGCAGCTCTCTCAGAAGGAAATTTATATCAACGATTCGACGTCCTGTAACAGTATGAAAATCATCTTGATTTCTAGCTTCCTCTTCCACAGTAAATACATCATGAATATTTTCCATTCCACTGTAACAATGAATGAAAAATAATTATACTTATAATAAAACGTACGATTGAACTTTGGACTAGATACAACATGCATAAAGTGATATCACTTTTAACCTCCGCCAGTGGTTTCACCCGCATCTAGTGGGAACTACTTCGCGTATCAGGATAAAAAAGTTACCTATTATAGCCTTCCTCGATAAATAGGATAATATATTCTAACAGTGAAAGAATTTCCCAAATCAGTTCAGTAGTTCCTTAGATTATCGCGTTCAAGTAAACAAACAAACTCTTCAGCTGTATAGTTTTCCTTACTATATAGTTGTTCACTTAGTAAAGAAAATTATGGGAAAGGGAATTTTATTAATACTAGTCACTGAATAAATACTTACACAGAAGTGGTTTGCACATCAACAGGTACAAGTGTAACAGGAGAGTTGTCGGTGTTATCAACTTCACTTGCACTGGTGCTTGGCATTGCTTCATCGTGTCTGAAATAAAGACCATAATGAGAAAAAATAGACGAAACAATAAGTTTCTTTTTTAGGCACTCAAGTCGCTAGACATGAGTGCCGCGCCGGCGCGCCGCCGCCGCCAGCGATTTCACCGCGCCGCCGTCGCCGTGAAAATATGCATATATCGGCGCGCCGAGTGAGCGAGAGAGATAGTCATATTATTGTGTGCGCGGTAGGCATTCGCACACAGACGCATAATCAATTTTACGGGAAAGGGAAATGCGCATCTAGTGGGAACTACTTCGCCTACCAGGATAAAAACGTTACCTATAGCCTTCTTCGATAAATAGGATAATATATTCTAACAGTGAAATAATTTCCCAAATCAGTTTAGTAGTTCCTTAGATTATCGCGTTCCAGCAAACAAACTCTTCAGCTTTATAGTTTTCCTTACTATATAGTTGTTCACTTAGTAAAGAAAATTATGGGAAAGGGAATTTTATTAATACTAGTCACTGAATAAGTACTTACACAAAATTGGTTTGCACATTAACAGGTACAAGTGTAACAAGAGAGTTGTCGGTGTTATCAACTTCACTTGCACCAGTGCTTGGCATTGCTTCATCGTGTCTGAAATAAAGACCATGATGAGAAAAAAATTGACCAAACAATGAGTTTCTAATTTAGGCACTCAAGTCGCTAGACATGAGCGCCGCGCCGGCGCGCCGCCGCCGCCGTGAAAATCGGCGCGCCGAGTGAGCTAGAGAGATAGTCATGTTGTGTGCGCGGTAGGCATTCGCACACAGACACATAACAATTTTACATCGCGGTACACTTAGCCCTTAGGTACTTACATTACATTTATGTTTGTTTTGGAGACATACTTTCCCTTGAACCGTTGTTTCGGTGCACTGCAATAAAAAGAACCGCATTACAAAATAAGTACTTACCTATTGTTATCAAGTTATCCTACTGGAAATACTACTTTTAACTATAAGTAAAATAAAAATAAAAGTATCTTCATAAATATCATGACAATAACACTCATGGTATTACAAATCGATAGGTGATAAAACCGAAATACTAATAACAAGGTAGGTAGGTACCAGGTACACATGTGCGGCACTGCGGAGGCACACCGCACTCATGTACAAATACGTTTTCTACTCATTCATCACTTCTATTTTTACATTTATTATAATAATAGTACCTAAAATAAGGAGATAAGAGGCGCACTCTGATTGCCATTTCTTACAGATATGATGGACAAGTTTCTAAGATGAAGGTAAAGATTGAGAATACGGATTGAATATTCTACAATTTACAAAAGATATTATGATAAATGCCAGAATGAAGTAGGTCTATACAGCGACACATCAAGCTATAAGTTCCAGTATAATGCGACCTCGCTTTGTATAGATTCTTCGTATAATGAGAGATCCACATAAATTGGTTTTTTAGCTTGATTGGACGCCGGGCGGACGTAAACAAATAAAATATTACACAAACTTACCTGGTCTCTCGTCTAACATTCCGCACTTTATATCCGGCTACTTTCTTCCTTTTATTTTTATTTCCCATAATTTCGTTCACAAAATATAAAAAGAAACAAAACAAACTGACTTTCCTACACTGCGTTGGAACTTGGCAACGAAAGAATTGTTCGATAAAATATACGCGGGTAAGCCGTGCGCTAACAAAACTGACATAGGTCCGTCCTCGTCAACGCCTAGCGGGCGACTAAAATGGCGTACGCACGTTACGTAAGCCGCTGTATTACAATATTCTTCTATGTTTTCAATAATTAAACCAAAATGCAAAATGTAATCACATATTATTCTTCTTTAAGTTATGAGCTTTTCGTAGATATGATTTTTGAAAGTAAAACTATCATATGCTTCATGAAAAATATGAAAAATATCACAAAATATGCGAATTTAGCCTCCTCTTCGGAGTTATTTTTGATCGAGTGAAGTTTTCAATATTATGTTTCGAATCACAAATTGTCAAAGTACATTAAGTAAACAACAATGTGTATTTTTTTTGGCTTTTAAAAGTCACTATTTGTTTGTTTATGATTGATTCAAAGACATATAAAATTGGGTCTATAGGGCCTTAAGACCACTTTCGTGGTTAGAGATAGAAATTAGATTGTATATTGTTATCCCTCTCGTTCTAATATTAAAAAAGTGATTTTGACAAAATTCTAGAATAGCACAAGTAGGTAGGAGTGGTTTCACCTATTTGTTTATTTAGCTATATTGTGGCGTAAAAAAATTACGTGGATCCTGATGTTATTCGTATTTGATAACTTCTAACCATTTGATCGAGTAAGTTTTGTTATAATATTCACACTCACGTCACTTCACATTCGCGTCATTATGATATTGTTATTATTTAGGGACGCCCTGCGAGTATGTCTTCACCTGGTGGAGAAGTCGCTACAGAGGATTATGAGGGGGCAGAAGAACGCGATGTACACCACACAGAAGAGTATTGAGAATAAGGCTGGTACTGCCACGGGCTGGCGGGAGCTGCTCATGAGTGTTGGGTTTAGGTAAGTTACAATAAAGACGTAGTAGAAAGTGCGTACAAATTTGCGTACAAGTAGCGTACGAGCCCGCAAATGTGTACGCACTCTAGTACAAGTATCCCGACAATAATATTATGTCGTACTTATTGACGTTATTTTATAACAACAATAATAATTATTATTTTAAAAGAATTATTATTTATTAGTATTGTATTTATTCTTTGTGCAGATTCGAACCAGCAGCCAATGGTATTCCTTCGAGCGTATTCTTCCCGCAAAGTGACCCCGAGGAGAGGTTAACACAGTGCTCTGCTAGTCTACAAGCTTTATTAGGTAACAAAAATTTATTCCATAAAATAAAACTGGGGTGGTTTAAAAACTTTATGTTAATGTCTAAACTCTAAATCCTAATTCCACAGATTTGGATTAAATTTATCCCAGCGCTGAGTCTAGTATTTTCATCTTTGTCGTTGTTCGTTTTTACGAAAGAGATAACATGATATTTAAACCAGGGTTAACTTTGCGCTAAGAGCACTTATGAGACTGACAAAATCAATATAGTTTTATGTTTTGTACAATATTGGCATTCAAAATCAGTTGACCGACCTCCAAAAAGGAGGAGGTAATACGTTCGGCTGTATGTATTTTTTTTTTAATGTATATTCAACAATTACTCAGCCGTTTGTGGTCCGATTTTCAAAATTCTTTTTGTGTTGTATAGTGTTTGATTCGAATTTGGTACCATGTTCATAAAAGTGGTGATCTGATGATGGGATCCATGAGTAATCGAGGGGACTTCTTGAAATTTGTATGGAAACATATAGTGATTTCGATTTTTTCTGAAGCATTCAAGGTAAATGCTACCATAAACTAAGACTTCGCACCAGGTTATACCCTGAATCCGAAGGTACCGAACAGAACTTTTGAATGCTTATAGGTACAGGTTCGGGGATTTCGGCGTTGTTTAAACAACTGAAAGCATAAGCCAACACATCAATTTGATTAATCATCATCATCACAACCATAATTATACCATGGGTCATCACACTATGACCCAATTATTGGTACTTTTCGCGATATTTTGCATCGAAGCAGTTGTTTTTGATGATGATTTCGCTGTTTGTGGACCGATTTTCAAAATTCTCGTGTTGTTGTATAGGATATAATCTTAATTTTGTATAACAATTACGAAAATGGTGAGCTGATGATGGGATCTATGAGCAATCGAGGGAAATCCTTGAAATTTGTCAAAACACTCATAGTAGTTAAAATGTTGTTTTTAGTAAGTTAAACATATTATGTTATAAGAATAAGAAGAGAAATTTCATACGAATAAGAGAAATTTCATACGAAGGTGTCTTTTGGTCCAAAGGCACTGAATAGAACTTCTGAACCTTTAAAGATAAAAGTTTTGAAATTGCAGCATCGCTTAGATAACTGCAAGCATTTACCACAATTTCGCTTACAGTAACATAATGTGAATAGTTAACATTCGTATTGGAGCCTTCTTTTGTAGATAACTAAAAAGAGTGAAATTATTTTTTTCAACAAAAAATTAAAACCGACTTCCAAGGTAAAAACAATATAGTAATATGAACTAAAAAGTATAAAATAACTCTTACTCTTTAATAGTGCCTTTTTCAGACTTACAAATTACAGACCGATCGCTCAACTACCCATATTTTCAAAAATAATTGAAAAGATACTGTATGAAAATATATACAACTTTTTTGAAAAATTTGAAATCTTTACAAAGCAACAATTTGGCTTCCGCAAGAATAAAAACACAACAAAGGCGATACATGACTTTTTAGATTTAATAAGACTTCTGTCGATAAAAGACAACACATATGTGCAATACTTACTACTTGTTACTTGTTACTGACAATTATCTAAATAATAAAGTTGAGATTGTAGTGTTTGTTCTTGCCCGTACTTAACTCTAGATTAATTTGTCCTGTATAAATTAATTGTAGTATAATATGTTAAGTTCATGTCTTAGGTACGTTGTAATGATGTAATACGCAACAATGTATTCCTTGTGCATCAGTGAATGTGTATATAAATACCCCCACAGGACAGGCATCGCCTAGCGTGGGGGCCAGAACTGTTGGTTGCTGTAAACTGTTATCTATGGAAATAAAATTTTATTTATTATTATTATTACTTTACTTATGGATATGACGAGTGCTTTCGACCACGTATCACATAAAATATTATTATCCAAGCTCTATGCCTACGGAGTTAGGGGAATAGCGTATAAACTATTTGAAAGTTATCTAACTAATAGAAAACAATATACGGCTACCTCCAAACTTTGTAAGAAAACTAAAACTAAAAAAGAGTACATGTCTGCATGTAGAGACATAGAGTCAGGAGTTCCACAAGGAAGCATACTTGGCCCTCTACTATTTATTATTTTCATAAATGACTTTCCAAATGCAATTGATTATCCTCTAATATTATTTGTAGATGACAGTACAGCAGTAATTAAATGTAATAAAATATTGACCTACGAAAATGAAATTAATACCGCAATGAATAATCTCAAAATATGGTTAGAAAGAAATGAGTTAATACTAAACCCGAAAAAAACTAAAATTATGCATTTTAGACAAAATACTCCAATGCTGAATGTCACAGTCAAATACCAAGAAGAAGTTATTGAACCTGTCGATGTTACAAAATTCCTTGGTTTATTCATTGATTACCAACTCAACTGGAAGCCCCATATCGAAAATTTATGTAGTAGAGTAAGTAGTTTTCACTTTGCCTTAAGTAAGCTATTAAAAATAGCCAGCATAGAAACTGTGATAACAGCTTATCGTGGCTATGTTGAGTCTGTGTTGCGTTACGGAATTATCTTTTGGGGCAATTCAACTAACAAGACTACTATTTAAAACCCAGAAGAGATGTATTAGAGCTATGAAAGGACTTAAACAAACTGAGAGCTGTATACCAAGCTTCAAACAAATGAATATCTTGACCTTGCCCTGTCTATACATTTATGAAGTAGCACTGTATGTATTTCAAAACAAACACCGATTTGTGTCTTTTCCTGAAATGAATCCCAACAGAAAGCACAGAAATGAGCATAGAATATGTGCCTTATCATGTAGAACGGAATTGCTGAATAGTAGTTTCTTCGGTATGGCACACAGAATATTTAATAAAATTCCGAATGAAATGAAAACTTTGCCAATCCAAACTTTAAAAAACGACTATCATTATTACTAATTGAAAAATCGTATTACACAGTGACCGAATTTTTAAATGACGAGGCCCTGAAATAATTTGACATGTATTTTTAATTGATACCAAACTAATAATTATTGTTATTTTATTTAATACACATTGACATAAATTTATATGAAATGTTTTAATTATTTAAGTAATATTGTTAGTTTGTAAAATAGTGATGTACTTACCTACTTTGAAATATTTGTATACCTTGACGAAGGTGGAAATGTAGTGAAACCATTATTAGGCTTAACACCTGTTACATGTATTTACCTGCATTTCACAAATAAATGATATTCTATTCTATTCTATTCTATTCAGAATTCGTCTAAATCTTAACTATTTCTGTACATACTACAGTCTTCATTACTTTGAAGTCGGTACCAGTCCCAAAAGTTTCAGATATTCTAAGTTCTGACATTACTGAACTCACGAATAAATTAGCTGGTACCGACTTCAAAATAATGAAGACTGTAGTATTGTACAGAAATAGTTTAGATTTATACGAATTCTGAAAAAGGCACTATTAAAGAGTAAGAGTTATTTTATACTTTTTAGTTCATATTACTATATATTGTTTTTACCTTGGAAGTCGGTTTTAATTTTTTGTTAAAAATAATAATTTTAACATAAAGTCCATAATCGTTTGCAGGTCTAACGCCGACAACGCTGCAGGCACTATCCAAGCTGATCGCGAACGGCGATGTGGCGGACGACATAATCGGCGTGGTGCGCGCCGTCATCGCGCAGTTCGCCGGCAACGCCGCCGACAACGACGCCATTGACGTCGCTGTCAACGTCAGGTATTGTCCACCATTGTACAAACTGACAGAACCTACACGCGTGCGGCGTGATGCGACGAACGAATCACCCTCATAAAAACCCCTATACAGGGTGTAACCTACGAATAATAACAACTAAGGAAACGTATTTAACATCCATACTATTACCGTTTATAATTTGGTGTCTTTGGATCTGTCATGTAACGTCAGCCTTTATACCGCTCAAGGCCACCTAAATATTGCAAATGTATTGAAATGTGTACCTGAGGTACACTTTTTTGACAAGTATTTTGGAGCATGCTTTTTGACGGAGTTACTCTTCCTTAGTTTTTATTATTCGTAGGGTGTAACAAAACAAAGCGAAAATAATATAATTGAATGTGTGCATGGAGTTCGCTGTGAAGGTAACAGCACTGAAAGAGTAACTTTTTTAATATTTTTATATCGAAAAAGTCATGACGCTGGGGCGCTCGTCCATACAAATCACAACAAAAAGTGTGTGTTGTATAAAATAACTCTTATGCTAAACGAATGGGTCATAAAATAATCTCTCCTAGCTTTGCAGTAGTAGATAATTTCTCTCTCTCTCTCTCTCTAAGCGCTCTACGCACTACTACGCATATACATGTCACAGTTTTCACTTAAGGGCCCTCTCCCTAAATTAGCAGGTCGATTGTCTGTCAGTGCGAATATCGACGTAAATGACATTAAAATAACATTCATAACAGCGCGCCTTGTACGGTGGCGGTTACGACGCTCGCCGCGTCCATGATAGGGCTAAATAGGAGAAAAAACCTTTTTAAGGCTTAATATAATACATATTTCAAAAAAGTAACCAAACCATATTATTAACTTATGTAAAGCAGTACATATTTTTTATATATTCTTTTGCTAAATAATGAAGGAGTAAAGTGGTTTCATTCATCGATTTTGATATGATTTGGTTTTTTATTTCTTTACTAGCTGTTGCCCGGTATCCTTTAAATCAAAATACCCAAAAACAGCTGTGCAGTGTGCACATAACATTTCATTTTTTTAACTGTAACTTTATTTATACCAAATTTTAAAGCTTCTTTAGCCCCCCATTACACAACTTTAGCTTTACCCATTAACTATTTATTTTTGGTAGGTTTAAGTTTACGTCACTGCATTATGCATAAATAAAAGTACTGAGTAGTGAATTATTTAATAACATGATAACAATCGAAAGAATCGAAATACCTGTATTGACATGATACCACCTCTTATAGAAAGACGCATGAGCAAGCAATAGCGCGATGTAGGCGACTCTTAGCGCCATCTGTTATGATTTTTTGGAACTAACTTAATTTGAACAAATTTACGCATTTTCACCCGCTTACAATCCCTTTTTCTAGTTAAAAAGTAGCCTATGTCCTTTCTCAGGCTTTAGACTATGTGTGTACAAAACGCTTTTTTCGAGAGAGCAGCCTTAACATGATTATTTCCTCACTATAAAAACCTTTATTATCCAGGCTATGGCGTGTAAACGGGTGTCATGAGCTGCTGGCGTCGTTGGGCTTCGACCTGGCGGAGGTGGGCCAGGACGAGGTGACGCTGCGCACCGGCAAGGCCGCCAACCGCAGGCACATACACTTCGTGCTGCAGGCGCTCTTGGCGCTGTTCGGTGAGTTAATAGCTCAAGTACGCTCAATGCCTCCGTGGTCTAGGGGTTAGAGTGTGGCTCTCGACTCCGGAGGTCGTGGGCTTAAATACCGCGTTGGAAACATGTTATTTCCAAGTTTAGTTAGGACAATGCAGGCTAATCACCTGATTGTCTGACAAGTAAGATGCATCGGATGACCATGTAAAAAATCGATCCTGCGCCTGATCTCTCGCCAGTCGTATCGGTCTTCCGTACCATTGGGTTATGAGAGTAAAAGGAATAGAGAGTGCTCTTGTGTACTGCGCATACGCTTTGGCACTATAAAACTGCTCCTGCGTAACAGGCCTAGTTTCAATGAAACTGGCCACCGTCACCGAAACCGGTGTGAGGAGTATTATATTATACTCACTGTACATATCTGTACTGATATTATACACTCAAAAGGGTCTGTCTGTTACTATTTATGAACCGATGAATCGATATTAATGATAATTAAGACATAGTACAGGTACAGTTTTGTCACGAAAAAATTTGATAAGTGAGTTTGTCTGTCTGTTCGTAACCACGTTATATTGTGTAAAATGGGTCTCGATCTTATCTCAAAAGTTTTATAGATATCATTTTACGGGCTGAGTATAAATGCTAGTTTGATTAAGATACTTGTCAATATTAAATCTAATCCCTTTCCAATCAGACACCCAAGAAGCCCCACGGAGTTTGAGCCTGGAGTCAAGCTCGAGCGTGGAATCGCTCGCGTCCATCGACGACGGCGACCTCGAGCAGCACTCCGACGGCGAGCAGCCGCCCAGACAAATGAGACGTGAGTATACCGTTATATATTCACTTTGCATAACCTTCACTATTTCATAAAGCGCATCACAGACGGTGAAGATAATATAAAATATATATTATCTTAGAGCATATTTTAGAATATCGCTCACCATACAAATCCTATGAACCATCACACACGACGAAGTTAATTTATATTTTATATTTTGTATCTTAAGATATGGAAATATATATTTCGTACCTTAATATTTTATCTTAAGATACGAAATATATATTTCGTATCTTAATATGTTATCTTAAGATGCGAAATATATCTTTATGAATAGGTACAGGGTGTTTTTGTGTCGAGCAGCGGGCTCATCGGTGATCGGACGTAGTGCGTCCGATCACCGATGAGCCCGCTGCTCGTAGATGCAGTGTTGCCAGTGCTGTATGTTAGAAAGTTACATACCTACTCTCATTCGAAAAGTAACATTTTGATGGAAAAAGTAACATTTCAGATAATTTTAAATAAAATTGACTTATAATTTATTGCTTTATTATTATTATTGCTTAAAAAGCTCATGAATCGAAATGAATGTTTCTCTTGAATTTCTAAAATACTCCTGAAACTTCTTCGTTGACAGATATTGATAAGGGTCTACACAGACGGACTGCATTTCAACTGCAACCCAACTGTAAATTGCAGTTCAAGTGCAGTTTGAATGCAGTTGACACGACTGCAATGCGACTACAATAGAACTGCAAACCAAACAGTTCACACGACTGCACGCCGACAGCAACTGAACTGCAATCCGACTGCGTGTTTGGTTTGCAGTTCTATTGCAGTCGCATTGCAGTCGTGTCAACTGCATCCAAGCTGCAATTTGCAGTTGGATTGCAGTTGAAATGCAGTTCGTCTGTGTAGACCCTAAAGGTTAAATTCGCCGCAGGTTTTTCTCTTTTTTATGTGAGGCTCTATCCAAATGTTTCTCCTTTTGGAATGTGCTACTGCAATCTGCATTTCACATTCTATATCAGAATCATCGTCTGAGAAGCTGTCTAACAAATCAAGAAGTAAGACAGTATCAGTTATACAGGGTGATTGACTATGAGTGATAAACTCATAGTCAATCACCCTGTATATAGAACTCTAACAAGGAATACGTGTGGCACCAACGCAGACTCGTAAGGAAATGAACATATTTTTAATATTATCGTATCTTAGCCGTGTGTGATAGCTTAAGATACTATAATATTTTATATTTGGGCATCTTAAGATAAAATATTATATTATCTTCACCGTGTGTGATGCGCTTAATAATATTTTCATCATTATTCTGTTATCGTATCATACTTTTATATATGTTGCGAGGTTTTAAAAATAATAACATAAACTTTGTTGTCCTGTAACAGAAGAAAGCGTATCATCGGTGCCGCCGCCTCCCCTGCCGATCGGGTCGTGCGGCGGCGCGTTCACGATGTACGTGCGCGGCGGCGCGGCGACGGAGGTGGGGCGCGGTGAGCCGGACGGGCGCACCGCCCCGCCCCCCGCACCGCCGCCACCGCGATACCGCGGCGAGAGCGACGCCGCCTTCACGCCCTCCCCGCCCGCCGCACCTCCCGCGCCCGCCCCGCCGCGCGACGTTTCTCTCGCCCTCGCGCACCAAACCAAGATCAGAACGCTCTACACCCGGCGCCCACCCTCCACCGACGACTCCGACTGGGAGAGCTCGGGCCACGACACCGTGCTGCGGCGGCGCCCCGACCACCCGCACCAGCGGTACCTGGACGCGTTCTACGACCTGGCGTCGTCGCAGACTCGGCGCTCCGAGGACGACAAGGCCGAGGCGGCGATGAGCCAGCCGTCGACGTCGAAGCGGGCCCCGCGCCCGAAGATGGGCACCAGCAGCCGGGACTCGATGGCGCAGGTCCGCCACATGAGCGGCGAGCTGACCCCGACCATCTCCGAGGTTTACCACGAGAGGAACCTCGGCCTGGGCCTCGCGCCGCCCCTGGCCGAGCTGCTGCTAGCGGAGGAGTCGAAGACCGAGATGAGGGCCGCCAGCTCGAGCGAGAACCTGCTCCTGCAGAACCTGGAGAAGCTGGGCCTGCTGGGCGACGCGAGCGAGGTGGAGGAGCGGTGGGGCGCGCCCGGCGCCGCCCGGCCCTGGCTGTCCGCCGCGCCGCTCGAGACCGACGTCCAGAGCGCGGACCTCACCACCGCCGAGATCATCGAGCGGAAAAACAAGTTCAGAAAGGACTCCGACCCCAAGAGCAAGGAGGAGAACGCGTACGAACTGAAGCCGAAGGAAGAGGCGCCTGGGCCGAGCGGCATCGAGAAGCGATCCGTGTCCCCCTTCTCGGAGCTGTCTCGCCGGGACGAGGGAGACGGCCGGAGCATCGCCGACTCACACTCGTCGTACAAGGCGTTGGTGCTGAACCCGCGCCCGCCGTACCTGCCGGAGGAGGGCGAAGCCCCTCCGAGCGCACACGCCGAGGGAGGCAAGACCCACCCGCGTCCGCGCCGACCCCCCGTGCCGCGGACGAGGCCCGCGTACACTACTCTTGACTTTCCACCGAATAAATAGGAATAGACGCGGTGTTATTAAGATTTTTTTGTTAAAAACTACTTAGTGTAGATTAATTTAGCGGCTATGAGTATTGGCATTGTATCATATTGTATATTATTATTTGAATGTTAAAATATCGCAATAATGGAAACATACATAAGACTTGATTTTTGTAATGCCTTGTTATAATTAAATAACTATTTCTAAAGTTTTGTTTTAATTACTTAGTAAATAATTGACATTCTTTATGAATGATTTCAATGTGGTTGTATACTTGCAGTAGTAATTTATTTTGACAGCTGTACTCGTAAGTAATTATAGTGTAACTTATGTAATTAGTGATAAACAATCTTGCCACTGTATATACGCGGTTGTAATATAAATGATACGTTGTGACTTCTGTAAATATGCCAATAATAAACTTTTATACTGAAAATATTGTTTCATATTTTCTACCACAGTTTTACACTCTTCGTATTCCTACTTTTTATCTAGTTAATACATTCTAGATATTACTTTACTATAAACAATAATAAAACACTTCGTGTGCATTTAATGGGTTTATAAAGGCATACGCTAAATAGAAAAAAAAAAGTATAAGGTGCATCTACAATCATAAAAAATAAAAAAATAAATAAAAAAATAAAAAAAATATATCCACAGCCGAACATATAACCTCCTCGTTTTTTGGAAGTCGGTTAAAAATCGGCCTCTATTACTTCCTACTGAACATGTAACGAGCATGTAACGCCGCCGTAATTCAGGCCACATAATATGCTGATGAAAGATAACTATGAAAGATGTTTGCATATCATATCAATATTCAACACCTATGCGCTAGACTGACTTGGCGTTATCAGTGTTGAGAAACAGATAGCGATTTAGTAAAATATTTTCCTCTTTTACACATTAAGGTCTATTTACCTATAAATTATAATTTACTCGTACTTACCTTACCATTGATATTAATAATCAATACTCAATAATATAACTATTATTATTGTCAGCGTACAGTTTCAGTCAAAGAGCCAGAGACCCAATAACTCCGAGCACACTGGAGCCTGGAGGTTGGAACATAGGGTATGCCAAACAAGCACACACACTTTACACCAAGCTGTCTTCTCTGAATTTGATTAAAACACGAGGGTGACTTTATCGAAACCAGTTTTGTTCATTACTTAATATTTCAAAAAATAATAAAATAAAGTGGAATAAGTGCAAGAAGACTATACAATTAAATTATTAGGTACAGTGAAACATGAATTTAAGACCAAGAAGTTAAAAACTACTATACCTATCGCATGTCTTCTCTGACTTTACCGTCATAAAGAAAATTACAATAAACAAATTGTATCTTCCAAAATATTAGTAATATTACCACGGCACCACGCCAACTGTCTTGTAACTTGCTCAATTACTACTTGCTGATCATGAGAAACTTATTTTTCATGATTTTCATATAAAAGTTATTAATTTTACTAATAATTTGCTTAAGGAAAAGATTAATGATAGACACGTCCTTATATCAAAAGTACCGGATATAATCAAATTGGAAACAAAACCCGTGTAGGTTTAAATGGTAAGGTGCCTAAATTGTTGTGTAACATTCAATTGTTACACACAATAGGCTTAAGTTACTCGTAAATTAACCTTTCAACCCTCGTAAGGACACCGGCGATCGCGACAACAATAGAATAAAGCCCGTCACAGACTTAGGTATAATATATATTAATATATTTATAGCAAGGCATATTAATCTATACTAAATCCACATGTCACAGAAATATATATTACCTATAGCTGAGTGTGTGGTCACGCGAAAATTAGTATAGAAAATATATATTAATATGCCTAGCTATAAACAATTTAATATATATTATAGCTAGGTCTGTGACGGGCTTCACAATAGATTTCCAAGAATCCACGATCGAAGGATTTAATAACGTTTTATACACCGCTTTTCTTTCCGAAAAGCTATTTCATGGTTATTTTTGCAAAGACAAACGTTTAGCAATAACCCAGGCTAACGCAAGTGGGCCTAAGAGCACGAAGCAGGTTCAATATAAATCTATCACACAATTGATTGTGAAATGCATCACAGGGCGACTGACCCGAGAGATATGATCATAAATCTATGAAATGTATTATCTGATCATGCTAGGTGCAACCAAGACATTGCGATCAAACGGATTTGTATCAACAACTGTGTCTACGATATCTTTTTTAATCTATTATTGTAGATTAATCTACTACTTTTAAAATTAATTTCGTGCCTGAACTATGAACTTCTGAGATTGATTTAAAAAGTACATAACAAGTAGCTACCTAATGAAGCCTACGTGGTCTAGTAGAGTAAATCTATAGTTTAACTGACTTCAACTTTATCTGAAGCTATGAACTATGAACCTCTGAGAATGATTAAAAAATAGTACATAATAAGTAGGTACTATTATGCACTATTTTTTTGATCAATCTCAGAGGTTCATAGTTCAGGCACGAAATTAACTCTAACCCCTAAAAAACTTTGTAACCTTTCATACCTACCAGTACAATCGGTTTGTACAATACTAGTGGTAGGTTAGGTAGACTAGATTCTCCTACATTTAAACGCAATTTCTCGTACAGTGTAGTAACTAATGTAATTTAGCGTGAAATGTAATAACAATTATTTTTACAAGATTTCGTTATGCTTGACTATGTGTGATGTAGAAACACATAAGTGGCATATTGGCATGGCTTCTGTAATGTAAAAACAGTAATTATAAGTTTGATAGCTCATCACACGGTAATTATGGGTACAATTATAGTGTGAACTGACAACATAAAATGAGGGGAAAATAAGTTATTGTGCGTTACTTAGAACATTACTTATTGTTTCCAATATTACTAAATATTTGACCTACTTAGTAGCTTTACTAGTTGGCACTATGGCCCAAAGAAAGCCGATCGGCCTGCTCCTCAAGCTGTAGATAACTCAAATATTAGATATATTTCACAACGGACCCTACAACAGTTCGTGAAATTCCTTAAAAACGTTTATATATATATATTTTTCCTTATTTGATAAACTTTATCGAATTTCAATATATGAAGTAAGTCGGCCACATTTCGTCAGCGTACTAAATTAATTAATGTAACAACACATGAATGCGGAAAAACTCAGCTTGTTGAACAATACGACCCTTTCAAGGTTTTTGTCATTTTAAATCTTTTACGTACTTTGCATCCCCTTAAGGGCTGGTCTTACTTTTTATGAAATAGATAGGTAAACCTAAATTTTTCAGCACTGAGCGACCTGATGATGACGAACTATTGCTAGGAACACTCTCGATCATGTCAGCTTTCAAACAACAAAATACTTCATTAAAATCAGTCCACCCGTTTGGATGTATGACGCCTGCACGGATAAACACACTCAAAGGCAGACAGACAGACATATCAAATTTATAATATTTTGTCGGAGTTAAAAAATTGAACATTCAGCGTTATAACATGTGTGATATTAAAATATCTTTGCTACGCGTAAATTAGAAGTAGACAAAAAATTACGTGCCATTTTTATCTAAATTGAAATCATTTAACTATGTGACCAATCATTAATTATAATAACTGGTAAATAATAATAGAGTAAGAAAGGCTAAACAGCACGACACCCAGCCTTTCAAAAATAGCTAGCACCTATATCCTGGCAGGCTGGCACCTAACAGTATGTATGCAACCTATTATCTATTATTAATATCATGGCCACTAAAACCTTTTTGACGTGACAACGTCTTATAATTCGATATGGGCTGCGTGCACGAAAAAATATGACGCAATATGCGGCGTTACCTCGCTCTGAGGCGTTCCATTTAAGGCTATGACGTTGTCACGTTCAACTATTGTCAGTAAACCGACTTTACAGACAACCGAGTTCGAGTCGAGTTCAAGTCGAGTTCGAGTCGAGTCGAGTTCGAGTCGAGTTCGAGTCGAGTTCGAGTCGAGTTCGAGTCGAGTTCGAGTCGAGTTCGAGTCGAGTTCGAGTTCGAGTTCGACACAATACACTATTTTTACCGTGGTGGCCACGAATTCATTGTCTGTCACCATTGTATTCAAATTGTTACAATTTCCGAGTTTTGCTCATTCAAGGGCTTGTAAAGTATATAGGTCAGTACGAGTACTACTAAAATGGCACAAAGTAATAAATTCAAGTTATTTAGAAGAATAATATTTTAAACTGTTATTCTGTAGCCCTAAGAGGACAACATAGTCGCTTCTGTTTGTGAACCAAGTCCTGATAAATATTTAAAAAAGAATGACTTATGTACCTAATTAAAAAGAAAGAAATTGTCATCTTTAATATTAATACACTAACACTACCATACAAAGGTAAGGTAGTGTTAGTAGTGTTAGTTACAAAGCCCGTGACAGACCTAGCTATAATATATATTAATATGGAGCTAGGCATATTAATATATATTTTCTATACTAATTTTCGCGTGACCACACACTCAGCTATAATATATATTTCTGTGACATGTGGATTTAGTATAGAATAATATGCCTTGCTACAAATATATTAATATATATTATAGCTAAGTCTGTGACGGGCTTAAGACTGTAACAGGTCTTACAAAATATGACGGACACAGTGCCAAATTGTCAACGGACAACAATATTGACTCAACTATGATATCAGCCGTGCAACATAGTTGGTTATAGGAATTCATTAATGGAATCATCTAAAATTACTTTAAAATAACAATCTTTATTGAAAACTTAAGATATGTATTTTATTAAGCAAATATTGAAAATCATTGAAATAATAATTAAAAAATGTCTTAAATTGCCTTTTACGCTATATTCCTTGCTTGATAGATTTATTAAAGTATGTCTAATTGGTACTTGCTATTAAAAAAATCAAAATATAAAATTATGTTACAAAACTTAATAGCTACAGAACTGTTAGAGAAATGTTAGATTTATATTAATGTTAAATAATATATATATATATATATATATATATATATATATATATATATATATATATATATATATATATATATATATATATATATATCAAATAATATATATATATATTATATTATTTATTTTATCTGAAATTCCAACAGCGTACACAACGGTCAGAATCAGAATTTACGAGTTCTTTTATCTCTTTCAATAATACCTTTTATTAATATCATCTTTTTCTACCACGGAAGAAAATACGAAAACCGATTTAATAAATAAATGTAAATGTATGGCAATTTGATCTCCGCGCGCGTTGCCCTTGTGCGCGCGCAATGCCAACGGGTCCCTTACGGAGAATGTGAGAACAAATAGAAATTGTATATAAAATTCTTATTGAATTACAAGAGCGTGTTCGACTACATTTTAAAATACTTGTGCTACTATCATTATACAATAGAGGCGGTTCTGATAGTAGAAAATGCACGGAGTTAATGACAAAGCCTTGATCACGGATTCTTGGAAATCTATTGTTATTCTATTGTTATCGCTATCACCGGTGCTCTTATGGGGCTTGAAGGGTTATATTAAAGTTAAATAATTTTCAACGATTGCACCATCAAAGTTTCTGCGGCTTTGATATTTAACTGTAAAGTAAAATACCTTTCCATAAAAGTTACAAAAAGCTGTCCTAGCATTGGTATTTAAAAAGGAGCAAAAGCTGTCAATATCGAACGTGAGCGGTCCAATTTCATCAAGGCCCCGCCTATTTTTAGTTTAGCCTTGCTGTAGAGGAGAGTTAGGTTTAATAAATTAAATACAGTAATAAGTAACGACATCCTCTTGCTACGAAATGCAACGTCGTCATACAAAAAACATCAACGCGCGCCGCCGTTGTATTTACTTTAGTGACGTAAGAATTTTCAACCCAGAAATATGAAGTCTATCAACGTAATATTCATAAGATCCTTTGAATTTTCAATTAAAAAATAAAAGCAAAATTTAAAAAATAGTGTTTCCTTAATATTCATATTGACGACTACGAAATGACAAAAAGCCTATCTTACGTTCGCTTTTAGTTTTTCGTTCATAGTTTACAAAATATTCATATTTTAGAAAATATAAATATAAAATACATATTCTAGAAGAGAAGAGCATCATATTCAAAATAAAAAACGTCTTACTTTTTTATCGCAGTGTTTTATCTTACTGTTGTCTGAAAATTATGTAAGTTTTCCAATAAAATAAAATAAATTTAAGTAGAACACTGAAAATAGGTAACGTACATGTAAACCCTTAGCTGGCGAAAAAGATGAAGTCCTTGTGGTCAGAGTTTTGACATTTGCGTATCTAGAATCCAGATTCTAGTTCGGTGACGTAAGGCGCTCGTAGACGGTACATTATGAGTTTAACAGCCCGGTACATTACATTTATGTTAGATTCAAGGTAGTATTCGTCATTTTCACCTATTTGAACCCTGGGTACCGCCTTTTGGTGGGCATTTTGTTAATGTTAATGTTATCACCTTAAATCTAAATTAATATTGTGCTCCATTATTCGAGCCTTTACTCGAGTTTAAATTGTCTATTGATTATAGCAAACAATTTTAATCGATCAGAATTCTTCTTTGAATTATCAAGAATTCTACTCTAATACTTGTGTATAATTAATACAGCGTTTAAATAAATGACACATTGCGAAAATTTATAATAAATTAATTACAATGTTTACCGGAAACGAGAAGCGGATGCGAGTGTTTTTGCTTGCGATAGATAGCTCGTAGTCTAGGTCTAGTTAGGAGTTGGGACAAACTAGGCCGAGATAGCCGCTGGCCGTGAGATTCTCCGTGATCTTATGCGAAGGTTGCTAACATCACATGCGGTGTGTGGGTGTGTAACGCATCGTCAACATGCATCAGATAATGATATATGATTCGTAGCACACCGTACATAATAAGTTTATTAGATATCGATTTCTGAATTTTTCTGACAGGAGATTGCTATTCACTGATTACTGTTTAACGGTTTTTTTTTTGAAAATTAGTCCAAACATTAAACAAACAATAAAAACGTAATAATTATACGGTTAAATTGGAAACCTCATCCTTTTGGAAGTTGGCTAAAAGCGGCCGTTAAGCCCGGCCGCACATTGTCCGAAATTTCTGATACGAAACATTTGAACTGCCAGAGTACTCTGGTGTTTCGTCCCAAGGTTTTTGGGCCCAGTGGGCCCAATGACCAGATATTTTTTCAACATTTTTTCATCTGGCGATTGCCCCCAAGTAATTCTTTTTTATGAGTTTTGGGCTTATGTCTGTAGGACTAACAAAAAAATTGTAGATTTGAATAAAACACAAAATAATTATTTTGTATGAAAACATTTATCACACACTGAATGAATAAACGATATTTAAAGAAAAATAATTCAATGGATTTATCCTAATATTAATAAAATAAAATGATATATAAATTATTATAATTATAGTCTGTTATATGTGCACAATTTACAGGGTATTTTCTGAGCTTAGTAGATGGACATCTATATCTATGTATCGATATATATATAAAACTCAAAGGTGACTGATTGACATGGTGATCTATCAACGCACAGCCCAAACCACTGGACCGATCGGGCTGAAATTTGGCATGCAGGTAGATTTTATAGATTTTATTATGTGGCATCCGCTAAGAAAGGATTTTGATTTTTGATCAATTCTATCTCCAAGGGGTTAAAATAGGGGACGAAAGGCAGGCAAAAGCTCGTGTATAATAAATTAAAATCTCTTATGACATAAATAAAAACAAAAGTATTTATTTTATAAATAATCTAATTATATTATTATTGTACAGTTGTTTCAGTTTAAAATTTATTTACTATTATTATTTTTATATAAAGCTTATATATTTCTTTAAATGGCACATTATAATATATAAAATTCTTTGTAAGATAACGACTAATTAATTAATTAATTTTATATAAGTAAGTTTCATTCAATTGCGCGCCATTGTTATAGCAGAATGTTAGAACTATAAAGGTGGGTTTAAACCAAAAGAACATAGAGCAAGAACTGCACAAGAACATTATTTCGTATTCGTTTAGTGTAAACTATAATTCGTTACAACATACTTTAGATCGTTTACACCAATCGAACCAACAAGAACATCAAGAATAAGAATGTTTGCTCTATAGATGAGAATTGAGAATCATTCAGACCAAACGAGCGAATGCTTATTGCTCATCAACGATAAGTAGTAGGGTTCACACTACACTATGTCTGACTGTGATTGCGATATTGTGATTTCAAGTGCTGCATTTATTGTCATAATAATTACGCAATCAATGAGAAATAAAAAATAAAGAAAGAGGGGTTGGTGGGGAACAAATTTAATATAAAGAAGAAGACTCGAAAATTTTAAAAAAGTCAAATTTTCAAGAACACTAGAATCCCTTTGAAGTGACCGCCTCGAAGAGCCAGCACGTCCGAACACGAAAGAACGCTCTAGGCAACTGCTCAGTGCTCGAGCGCTCTTGCGTCGGTTACACCAAACAAGCGAGCATTCTTGGAGCATTCTGCCGCCGAACACGTGGCGAACACACTAGAACAACGAAAGAATGCTCGTTGTTTGTTTACATCAAAAGAGCTTTACTAGAATGAGCATTCGCTCGTTTGGTCTAAACGAGCTTAAGTAGTTAATAAGACATTTATATCAACAACATTTTGGCAATAAAGACATTTGAATTTGAAAATGAAAAATATTTTGTATGACGTACTATGGCAAATATATGCCGATATATAGGCGCGAGCAGCTATAACCCGGCCGAATTTTATTTATAATTTGAATAAAAGAAAAACTTCCCAAGTCTATCGTACTACTAAGATATAATCATTTTCCTGTGGGAATTAAAAATTCTCGCAGTACCTATATAGCAGGTACCTATTTTCGTTAAACTTGATTCGACGCAGTATGCTTAGGTATTAATAATAATAATAATATTAGTTTTAAGGTGATAGTGTTAGATATGTTTTAACCTATCAACCCCCAAATCCCCATAAGGACACCGGCGACCGCGACAACAATAGAATAACAATAGATTTCCAAGAATCCGCGATCGAAGGATTAAATGTACAAAACAGTATTAAAGTTGTAACTGATTATTTTTGTGCCAACCCTACTTCAAAATTTCTTGCCAGAAAACAATGGATCATAAAAGTAGGACCAATCGCCAGATGAAAAAATGTTAAAAATGTTATCTGGTCATTGGGCCCACTGGGCCTAAAAACCTTAGGACAAAACAACAGAGTACTCATCCGATCGACGTCATCTGACAAATAATGTCAGACGCCCGCCGTTCCGCACTCTGCTCACATATTTTGTATCTGACGTCCGGCCCGGATGAGTTGTCAGATGCCGTCTATCGGATGGCAGAAATTTTTAATTGCTTTCCGGCGGGCGTCCGAAATTTTACGTCAGATGACGTCGATTGGTAGCAGTTCAAATGTTTCTGATCAGAAAACCGGATCGCGCTCTCTCTTACATTTTGTACTGAGCCGAGTGAGCTCGAACTCGCCGGAAGGAAATTTCGGATGGTGTGAGGTGTGGCGGTCCGGCCGACGTTCAAATGTTTCGAATCAGAAATTTTGGATAATGTGCGGCCAGGCTAAATATCCAATAAAAAAATGATATGAAAAAAGTAGTTTGATATGAATTGAAGTTGACAATATTTATGATCTTATTTAATTATCATACAGTTGTAATTTGTCAGGCTCCTAAATTTAACATTATGTAATTGCTTCCTGTATAAACCAGTGGCGTATTTACTGTGTTTTCTATTACCACTTGCTCCATAAGTCTCCATTACAGGACCGTCCATCGTCGCCCCCGGCAAACATTCATCAAACGCTTTAATTGGACGTGATCGACGATATACACGTTTGTCTGTTTGTTTTATTATGATTTATAACTTCTATTGCAAGTATCAATAACGCTTATTTGACTTGATTGATAATATGTTAGGGATTTGATAAAGTACTTATAAAGTACTTTGGACGTTCATGCGTGATTAAGTGGATGTGACAAGTTGTGTCATGATTTAGGATCTTATAGTATATACATTGTATTATTATAAGGACAGGACGCATTATAATGTTTGGTTATTCTCTTGTCACAAGCTTAACGTTATATTATTAAATACGTATACTAAAATATCTAATGATACATTCCACACGAATGCTCTCGATAATGGAACATATTTAGATATTATTATTTAACGTATTACAGCAAAAAGCATTTAAAAGCAATATAATAGTAGAGGAGCTAAAAGTTTTTCTTCGAAAACGTTTCAGTTCTATTCTAATTATGATATTATTTGGCGCTTTGTATGAATACATAAAACCAGTAATCTTCGTCACAACTAAGTAAGTTCATTAAAAGTAGCAATTATATAACTTCCAACAAACCTATATTAGACACGCGCAGACAGACACACGGCACGAATATTCAATAATTAAGTTTATCGCATATCTAGTGTTAATTACTAGACAAAAACTAGATCTAGATCGAGCCGATAACACAATAAAGCGCGGCCACATTCCGTGTACGGAGCTGTCTCCGTAACTACATCACTTTACACCTGACATTGTGCCAGTAAAAAATATCACAAGCTACATGTAACAAAACAGCCTTACAAATAAATGTATGTATTATATAAATCGTTATATTTTCTTAAGATCTTGTATTTTATATACTTACCTCGAATAAAATGTAACAGACAGGAACAAAGTCGCGATTATTATACGATACGACACCCAACCAAACGATGCTGATAGATCAATATTCCATAGTCCATACTTATAGTGAAAGTGTGTTAGTCTGTCGGTCTGTCTGTTACCTCTTCACGCCCAAACCGCTGAACCGATTTTGCTGAACTTTGAGTCCCAGGATTTCGGGAAAATGTACGGTTCCTGCAATTTGGAGCAACAGAGTTACAGGCGTTATATAGTACCTAATAATACATTATAACTAGTTGTTTTTTTTTTCTTAAGACCATAATCTTGTGTTTTCTATGCTTGAGGTAAGTACAGAAAATACAAGATTATGGTCTTAATCTAAATAATAAAAAAGTAACAGAGAGGAACAAATTCGCGATTCAGTCCCGATTGAAACGATACGTAACGATACGACACTCTACCAAACTATGCAGATAGATTAGAATATTATACAGGGAGTAACAAAAATAAGTGATAATACTTTAGGGTGTGTACGTGTTCCTTGTAGAGAGTTCACTGTGAACGTAGCAGCGCTGAAGAGCAATTTTTTTTCACTTTTGTATGGGAAAACTCGTAACGCTCGGGCCCTTGCCCATACAAAAGTGAAAAAAAAATCGTCTTTCAGCGCTGCTACTTTCACAGTGACAAGGAACACGTTCATAACCTAAACCTAAAGTACTATCACTTATTTTTGTTACACACTGTATAAGCGTGTCATACTATTTAACCGACTTCCAAAAAACGAGGAGGTTATAATTATGTTCGGCTGTGGATATTTTTTTTTTTTTTTTGTATGTTCAACGATTACTCCGCCGTTTGTGAACCGATTTTCGAAATTTTTGCTTTGTTGTATTTATTTTACTCCAATTTGGTACCATGTTCACAAAAGTGGTGACCTGATGATGGGATCCAGGAGTAATCGAGGGAACTTCTCGAAATTTATATGGAAACATATGGTGATTTTGGTTTTATGTGAAGTGTACTAAGAATATGCTACCAAAAAGTCAAATATTGGGTCAAGGTATACCATGGTTTCGAAGATGCTGAGAGAACTCCTGACTCCTTATAGATACACGTTTGGGAGTTTCGGCGTTGTTTTAAGAACAGAAAGCATATGCTACTATGCAACTCATATTCATCATCATAATCATCATCATCATCATCGTCTTCATCATTACCACGTCGTGTTAAGGTCACCAATGTCTCATGGCACAGAATAGATAATAGTACAAGGCATAGGTGTGGATATACTAATAATAATAATAATTTTATACTGTATAAAAACACTTTGTTTAAATATACACGGCGGTCAGCGCCGCGGAGGCGACGGTATCGCAGCCGCGCCGCCGCGCGGCGCGTGGCGGAAGACAACAGATCGAATATACTTTACTACTTTATATACAGATCGAATACTTTACTAACTACTTTATAAAATTTTAATAGACAAAATATAGAATTAAAATAAAGTTATTTTAATAAAAAGAGCATTTAAACAAAACAAAGTCAATAAGTGTCTTTTTAATTAGTTATACTTATTAATCGATAGATAGCGCACTAAGTATCGAACAGACAATCAAGATGATTTGAGAACAAGAACAGCTGTCAATAATTATGATAATATTATATTATATTACTAGCTGTCCCGGCAAACATTGTTTTGCCATATAAATAATTTTTGGTATGAAAAATAGATGTTGGCCGATTCTCAGACCAATATCCTCACAATATGCTCACATAATTTCATGAGAATCGGTCAAGCCGTTTCCGAGGAGTATGGCAACGAAAACTGCGACACGAGAATTTTATATATTAGATGAGTAGCTACGCTACATCCTATGCAAGTTTATACAATTTTTTATCTGATAGATCCTTCGATCGTGGAAAAACGAGTCACAATAGCCTTTCTATTGTTATCGCAATCGCCGGTGACCGCTTGGGGTTTGAAGTATTAAAATTGTTAAATTACTTAGCACAATATGTTCACTTCACTGATAATATATTATTTTGTGAGTGTGAACTGTGACTCTTAACAAATTGTAATAAGATACGTAAAATATACGCGAAGGTTTACCTACTAGTGTAACTAAAAAGAGTGAAATTATTATTATTTTTAACAAAAAATTAAAACCGACTTCGAAGGTAAAAACAATATTAACATTAATATGAACTAAAAAGTATCAAATAATTTTTGCTATCTAATAGTGCCTTTTTCCGAATTCGGCTAAACCTCAACTATTTCTGTACTCAATCTTCATAATTTTGAAGTCGGTGCCAGTTCCAAAAGTTTCAAATATTCTGTCAGAGGACTGAAGATTCAGCTATCTGGTACCGACTTCAAAATAATGAAGATTGAGTACAGAAATAGTTGAGGTTTAGCCGAATTCGGAAAAAGGCACTATTAGATAGCAAAAATTATTTAATACTTTTTAGTTCATATTAATGTTAATATTGTTTTTACCTTGGAAGTCGGTTTTAATTTTTTGTTAAAAATAATAATTTACGATTTGTATTGGATTTGTCTATCGCTGCCGCGCCTTGTTTCTAGTGTTTGTGTGCGCCTCAGAATAATTACAATGTACAGGAATGACAAATGCGATGTCAACTATTTTCGGCCCCTAACGTATAATCATGTAAATGTAATCAAATATAACCTTAATGTATCGGCGATATTCAATAATGTTGGTAATTAAATATAGTTTTTTTAAATAATTACCGTTTAAGAGGCATAAAAAGTGACCTCCAATGTGCGGTAGCGCCGAATGCAGCGCATACCGCCACGAGCCATACTTTTATTTTCCGTTCATTTGTTGTGAGCTTTAAGGTTGCGCTCTACGAAAAATTATGCTGTAGCCTGTACCTAGAGGCTTGCCAAAACTTAAAGTGAAGTTAAAATTTAACTATAAAGTAAACATGAAATCTTGTTACCGTGAGTGATAACATCATCATTCGTGAAAATCGAATCAATAGTCATGTGTTACGGCGTACGATGGATTAAGCAAACAAACATTGATACTACGTAGACTACCTTTTTCTAGACTTCACCGATATAATATCCATACTAATATGCGAAAGTGTGTCTGTCTGTCTATCTGTCTGTCTGTCTGTCTGTCTGTTACCTCTTCACACCCAAACCGCTGAACCGAATTGCTGAAATTTGGTATGGAGATACTTTGAGTCCCGGGAAAGGACATCGGATACTTTTCATCCCGGAAAATGTACGGTTCCCGCGCGATAAACGAATTTTGGCGCAACGAAGTCATCTAGTCTGCTTATAACCAAGAACAAACGAAACGATTATTATGAATTTTTCATCAAAAGCCATCTCCGAAAACTTCATAACATTTGTACTTGCAGTTTTGAAGCTACATGATGGCAACATTAAAAGCGACAAACTTAACTATAAACTCACAATATAGCGCCTCTGTCACGAGTAAAAAGATACAGCAAACTCGTGACAGAATTTTATAATGAAATTTGCTCTACTTTGCTGTACTAAGCTTTAAACATTATAGCTGGGGATGACTGATGGCTGATGCTAGCAGATCAGTCATTGTCGGTGGAATATTGCTGTGGTCTATGACAAAGCCTTTTACACTTTAAGGTCAATTTAAGTACCGACATTGCAACGTGGCGAGGCGATGCGATGCATATTGCAAATTAGCCGTTTAAAACTGAACCTTATTTTCTATATAAAATATTTAATAATCAAACTTGCTGCCCGCAGTGCCTGTTCTAAATGTGAATAATTCGTTTGTAAATGCATCTTAACGCCACAATCAAATTTATCCTAATTTGATTGTGGCGGCAGTCATTAAAACCCAAAGACTTCTATTTTTAAACAGAAGTCTTTGTTATAACCAGACTCCAGAGTCTAGACACATAAAGATGCTCACACCCAAACAAATATTTTGTACTGCAATACCGTCTTAGGACTGTCTTGTTTCAAATGAGTGTTCGGTCTAAGTTAGGATCACAATAATTCATTGCTTCTTGAAGTTGGACTTCTACCCGTTAACGCAACGCACACTACAAGTTTTGTGCTTCTACATTGCGGATTTTAGTAATATACTCGTACATTTACAGTGATATGACATTATTATAATTATTAATAATATTATTTTATTCATTTATTAGCATTTCGTAAACCTTGACATGAAATCAATTTATAACATTCGATTCATACCAATTTAATCATTCAATATTGGGAATGGACATTGGACACTTCATAATGGACATAATTGGACACATGATTCCGACCAAATTATTATTATAGATAATTTTCTATTGGATCTCTAAATTATTTTATTATCTTTATGTTATAATAAAACATAATTTTCAGAATGTAATATTGCCCTTGCGGCAGGTCACGCGCTGACATGGGCTGCACTCGCCGCACGGACCTCATATTATCTTTATGACATAAATATTTAGAAGAGATTAGCTTGTATTATTACTTGAAGACATAAATATACATAATACAAGTTTTTATTTCGTATTTACCATACACAATTATAACAGCGGTCGGCATTTATCAAAGGGATATGCGAATTATTGAACTTTACTGTTTCTTTGGTGGGAAAAGAGTTGGATGCTAGTGGTTTATTAGTGACCTAGTGAGTGAGTAGATTAGTGTGCGATGTTTGTAGATATTTAGCAAAAAGCGTAATATTATCCCCTACACTACGCGAAGCGTTCTGAAAGCCGTGCGGGTCCTATACGAGAATAGATCTCAAAATGGTAATCAAAATTTGACCTTCAATCCAAAATCGACGACAAAGTTATCATACAATCTCGGTGAGAGAGGTGTTCCCTGTTGCATAATTCATCGCTACAGAACAAAGGCGTGGAACTCGATTGGTCCATCGTGGTATTTGCACCTGTCATTGTCATCAAACACATATAACTGACACACTTCCTATAAATTATAAGATTATATCGAGTGATAAGTCATTTAAAGGTACGCAAAATAGATTCAAATTTTGCGTGCATGCTAGCACTCAGTCTAGACTCTAGGTTTAAGTTTTTTTATTGAAGTGAAAACTTCTTTAGCGGTGTTGAGCACTTTTGGGGGATGGGTAAAAACTGTGAAACTCGCGTCAGATTCTCGTGCTGATCGAAAAACCTTAGAAAAACCGTAAGAAGATTGGAGAGTAGTATTTTGTGTCGAACTCGAACTCGAACTCGAATTGATTGTAAGGGTTTCGATTAGTAAAAAATCGATTTTTTAAAAATCGATTTTCATAAAAAATGGGTTAAAAATTTAATCAATAGTAAAGTTTACGATTAATCAAAAAATCGTTTCTTTTTAATAATCGATTTTCATAAAAAATGGGTTTAAAAATGCACAACGTTAATAATCAAGTTTTTACTTCTGCCGGCACTCCCGGAGTGCAACCCGTCTTTTTATTTTTTATTTCTTTCAATATAATTATTATTATTATATAAGAGACTTGACATAAAACTTAACCCAAGGCTGTACCCTTTCAAAGTTTCTTACATACGAGGGCGGGATGAGAAGTAACTAGCCTCTGCTATTTAAAAAGTTAAAATTAAAAAAAAATTGTGTCTCTGGAAACTCCCTTTGCCTGTCCCGACCGGGACGAATTAAAGAAAAATGTCTGTGGAAACCTGTGTTCTAAATTTGAATTTGATTGCGTGAATTTTTATTTTTTTTATCATTTGAAAAAAGAACTCGTCAACTGTTTTCAAAATGGATAAAATTGAACAAAGAGCGCCTATAAGTTTCCTCATATGAAGGGGATAAAGTGGAGATATACCTGTGACGAATTAAAAAATGTTTTGGGTGAATCTGGTTACCACACAGTAAAAAACTGGGTGGCTGAGTTTAAGCGTGGTCGTTCATGGGTCGAAGATGAAACCCGCCCCGAACATTCAAAAAGCGTCACAACTCCGGAAATGGTCGTGAAAGTATATGATATGGTTTTAGTAGACCGACGATTGAAGTTATCTGAAATAGGAGACACTATAGGTATCTCAAAAAACGGGTAGGTCATATCCTAAGTGAGGAACCAAATAAGAAAAAGTTATCGGCCCGTTGGCTGTCGCGATTGCTTACGCACGATCAAAAGAGAATTAAAGAAAATCAATGAATTAAAGTATTATTTGTTGCCCCACCCACCTTATTCGCCTGATCTAGCGCCATCAGACTTCCATTTACTCCCTAAGCTCAAAACTTTTTTGGGTGGACAGAAATTTGCCACAAATGATGAAGTCATAGCACTCATAGTCGCTGTAGAGGAGTATTTTGCAGACATTGAAAGAAATCATTTTATGGAAGGCATTACTGTTTTAGAACAAAGATGGAGTAAGTGCATAGAGGTTCACAGAGACTCTATCGAAAAATAAAATTAATGTTATCACGAAAAGTTAACTTTTCTACTATTAGGCTAGTTACTTATCATCCACGAAATTTCTTAATGTAACAAAAAAATAAAAATATAGCAAAAAAGTGTAAGCAAATTG
Source organism: Polyommatus icarus (assembly GCA_937595015.1). NCBI lineage: Eukaryota > Metazoa > Arthropoda > Insecta > Lepidoptera > Lycaenidae > Polyommatus > Polyommatus icarus. The sequence goes on along the minus strand of OW569327.1, from coordinate 17,660,035 downwards.
TGTTTTATACGTGTACATGAATTTCCACCAAGCCCAAACACCATTAAAATTATTTTAAAGCTTGGTGAAGTGGACCAAGTATTGAGGATAATACGAAATAACCGGCTGTGCTGACGGCTAGCCTTGGTCACTGCCGAGTGCCGAATGCCAAAATTTACTGTATTAATGTTTTACTTCAAAAGTCCTAACCTTCCAAATAAGCTTTTTCACAGGTGCACATGAGAAAGCTCACAATTTTTTCCTCAATTCTTCGTGCTTTTTCGTTTCAAAAAGATAAGGAATAGGTACAGTATTTTGTGTGCCCGTGTGCCAAACAGTTTGCTTGCTTGGTCCAATTTGCGGCTAATGAACCTTAATTATTAAGTATCTAATAATATTATAATATTAATTCACTATTTTGTAATATTCCTATTATAAGTATTTTTATAATATTATGCATCTTTATAATTATTTCATATTAAACGTTAACGTAATTCTATTCTATTCATTTTACCTCTAAAATTACCAACAACTTCAGCGTATATTTAAAAGCAACTATCATATTAAAACGTTATTTTTTTACTTTTAATTGTTTTGTAATACAATCAAATATATTTTAATTTAAATAACCGTCGGTTTACCTTCATTACATGCAACATTTTAATATTATAATGTGTTTCAACGTCATGTTCTCAGCTAATTAAAAGTAATAGCTTCATTAAGTTCGCACTCGGCCGCCATTCTCACAGTTAGTCCTATCAAATGGCTATGCCCTAGACTACTATACTAAATTGTTACTTTAATCTGCTAGCAACTAGGTAATAGGGAGATTGAGGTCACATGCGAATCATCTTAATGCGCAATTATTTAGAAGTAAAATACAGGGTGCAAAATTTCATAGGATAATAATAACAAAATATGTTCATTTAATTGTTCAGTTACGTAAAAACAGCTATGATAAAGATCAGTAGTTAAGGAATCTCCGTTTATTATGACTGACTTAATACAGTAGTATTATACTATTTAAAAGACAGTTTACCTTACATCAATAAGCTCGGAACATTTAATAAAAAAAGTGCGCAACAAAATAGCGCAATAAATAACAATTCTTTGCGCTTTTACAGCGGCAATCGTGACAGATATTGCAGGAACCCTGAGAATTTAGGAGTACGCGGGCACTTTGTCTAATGTTGTGATCTTAACGCCATATTAGCCGGCATAAAAATGCCATCAACGCCTCGGCGGGCTTGAGGTGACAAGTGGCATACTTTACCTCGTTTGGCGGAATTCGCATTACGATGTTATCTCCGACACTGAAGGTGAAGCCTTCCTTTGATCTAGTTAAGCATCAGTATGCTACATTCAACTGTTTTTTACTGTCGACTGTTATAGATTACTGTATAGCTATAAATGGCGATTTTTGGTGACAGTGATCCATTTCACTGATCGCTCAGGACTAATTTTATAATGCCACACAAGATTACTCTTATTTCTTTTGTAGGAAACACTGGGTGACTGGATAACAGATATGACTGATTCGAGAGTTCAGGCGCAGGACAGACATATCTGACCGACGAATACCTATATATAGTTGTCATCTTATTTAACCCATCAATCCACAAGTCGGCAGTCGCATAACAATTGAAAATCTATTGCGTCTGCGATACCCTCGATGGAGGTACTACTAAACAATAAGGTGAATATTCTGTATTAGGAAACACGACAATAGGGATGATGACAAGGTCAAAGATTAGCGAATTTTATTAATAAAATAAAGAAATCACGGTAAAAAATAAGTGTTCTCAAAATTTCAGCTCCATAGCATTTGTATTTGTTTTTGTTATGAGCCTTAAAAGATGGATAATTAAGTCGATATTTTTTCAATTAAATTTCTTAATATTCGTATACCATTCGATATATTATGCAATTTAAAGCAACTTTTGTTATGAAACTACTTTCATAAACGCAATATTTAATATACCTATCGAACAAAGTTCTCTCCCGATCCGTACAAACTACGAAAGAGTGACGTCAGTCTTTCGTAACACTTTGTATGGAGCGTTTCGGGCAGGTCTTTTTTATGAGATGTTTGAATTGTCATATCTTGGTGAATTTTTAAGCTATCAGAGTCATTCTTTCAGCGATGTTTCTATTTTTTAAGGGTCTTCTAATTACCAATAAGAAAAAAAGCCTATTCTACTCGGGAATCAAATTTTCGATCTCAGAGTCAAGAGCTACCGCTCGTTAATATCACGGGAGCGTTTTCATTTTTCATACAATCTTGTATGAAAACTGTACTATCTTTATCATAAAAATTATCTACATTCGGCAACAATTATTGTTTATCATTCATTATCATGAGTAATACTCAGTAACCTTGCAAGCACTTAAGGGAGAAAAGATTTAACTTGCTTATCTCCTTTTATCTTCTTAGATCATTTACAAGATTAACATGTAATCTTAAAAGGTGTAGTACCATTAAGCAATCGAAGAACTACATGTTAAGATCAAACATTTCTTTAGGCACTTCGAGATAAGTTTGCAGTGAGCGAAAAATAATTTCGTCATTTGCTCCGATGTTTTATTGTTGACTAAACGCAGTGCTATAGTACTAAATAACAAGGTATCTAAAACCCTTACTCTACACATAAATGAATAATGTAAATCGTTAAACACTTTAAATGAACACACGCGTCTTGTAATCTGTCCGTGACATTTATTACGTTACTTTTACCATATTGTGGCGATATTGTAAAAAAACTAGATTTCCTTGCCTCTTCCTGTCTTTCCCATGTGACTTCGTTACGTTATAATTTATAGTTCAAAGATAGAGGTTATAGTGCTTCGGATATGGTATTATTTACTTTGTTATAGGATTAGAAAATATACACCTAATTAATGGTATTTATTTTTAACCGACTTCCAAAAAGGAGGAGATTATAATATGTTCGTCTTACAAAATATACAAAAGAATAGAATGTAACAATTATTAGCTTTACACCAAACATACAATTCTGTTTTTATATTATATTTACTTCTGTCATGTTTGTTAATATTTCATTATCTTCAAATTGTTCGTCGATACAATTTTAATGATGATGATATATTTATCCGTAAATCATTTGAAATCAACACGATAAGAACGTTGGTAATAGTTGAACAATTCGGCAGCTCTGACAGCGGCATCGTAAAAATAATTCTCCGATTCAATAATGTCAGCAAGATAAGTGCGGGTGGGTACTCCAACGAATAAATCACCTGAGTTAACTCGCCCGCCGATTTCGTCATAATGGATTTAAATGTCGACCACACTATTTATAAAGAATGCCTACAAAAGGACTCGTACTTGAGCAGATGTGAAAAAGATAAACGAAACAATACATACTCGAAAGCGAATTTTATTGACTTTAAGCTTACACATTTATGATGATGCGTTAAAATCTAAAGTTTTAAGAATAATATTTTATCGACTGTTATGTCTATCCTATTCTATCGTATATTCTATTCCTAATAATCCCCGTATAAAGAGATATAATAACTTATTTGTGCTAGTAAGTAATCAAATATAATTAAATAATAATAATAATAACTTCCTACACCGGTTTCGATGACGGAGACCGGTTTCATTGAAAGCAGACTAGTTACACTTACGCAGGAGCAATTTTATAGTGCCCAAGTGTGTGCGCAGTACACAAGAGCACTCTCTTTTCCTTTACTCTCATAACCCGACACCGGAAGACCGACACGACTGGCGAGAGATCAGGTGCAGGACCGACTTTTACATGCCCATCCGACGCATGGATCATATTATTTATCAGACACTCAGAGGTGATTAGCCTGCATTGTCCTAACCAAACTTGGAAATAACATGTTTCCAACGGGAATAGAACCCACGACCTCCGAGTCAAGAGCCACGCTCTGAACCACTAGACTACGGAGGCGTTAAACAATACACTAATACAAAACAGCTTCTTGTAACACAGTAATTGTTATGTAAGTGTATAATATTCGCTAGTCGCTGTCACCCAGTAACAAGAAAGTAATTAATTATTACGACAGCAACCTGCTTTGGTTTTTCGTAACCACGAGAATGCTGCCAATGCCAATGTCACCGACAACGGAACAATATTCGTGTGATCACACGGAGCCTTGGGCGGGTCCGATTCGTTTTAGATAAGGTTCTCTCATTATGTACACACGATTTAATCGATTATTCCAAATGCCAGGTTGAGTGATACTAAGTTATGCACGTGGAAAGCGCGTGTCGTGAACTTGGACACTGACCCTGATCACAATCGTATAGGTTAAACTCACCTGCATGCCGTAGGTTATGGGTAATACGTTTATCAGCTTTATCGCTTGCTCGAAAGAAATTAAACCCAGTTTTGAGAAATTCGATCAAATTTTTCACAGTCAAAAACATTGACGTAGTAATATAATTGTTATACGATTCATAAATAAATACATGATATATGTATTCGCTTTAAACAGGCAAAATATATAAACACTTGTTAAAAAGAAATATTTAATTGTTTTTATATTGCGAGACTGTAAAAGCAATTACATTTCAATACACACAAGTATTAAAATTTAGCACTTACCATTAATATACAATGACGTGATTGTCCCGTCGGTCTGTACAATAAAATGGAAATTGCGCTCATAAAATTGTCCCATAAACAGCACGAACCTTCAACTTGATATATCAAGCAAAAAGATTAATATTCCTTATCCGAAACATTTCAATTACTGTTCGTTCCAGAAACTATAAAAGTACGAGTTTTTGTAGGAATTTGTTACGGTAGAGATGTAGGTATCTAGGTAAAGAGAAATAAGCCGAACGATTGCCTGATGGAAACCATTGCCAGTGGTACCTGCAATACTATAATAGTTTGCGTTGTTTATCGTTGCAAACTAACTCAATTATTTTAGATTGCAGCTTATACGCGCCACACTTGCGTTTAGTATCAAATGTTACACTTATTAATTTTTTTTAATCATGTAATGGGCTAAAAGTAGTAGCAAATAAGTTGTAGCAGTGGTAACTAATAAGCAGTATTAGTAAATGGTTTGATTTTTTTTTAATATAAGTACGACAATATAATTGACAATGTCCCCAACAAAAATCAAAGATGCGCGACGATAAAATTAATCAGCTTTTTAAAATTCTTCATAATTATTATAATTTTACTTTATAGCAAAACATACGATAAGAAGAACCAATGAGCCATCGGCCAAAACGGTTACTGATCAGCGTTTATGTGTTAACCGTTAACAAGTCTATATTCGATGTAATTTTACGATGAATAAATATCAGCGTCGGGTGGATCTTAATTTATTCGCAGTCAATTATACCCCTTATTGAATTTAACTCTTATTATGAAGTTGTATGTTAAAAACCCGTTTATTAAACTCAAAGGGTCTGCTTTTACGTCAATAGATCTTCCGGCTTCCCGCAGCTCACAATAAACACGTAAGGGTCAATTCAGACGCGAAAAAAGAAATTTCAATAGGCTACTTGACCTATTTTTTTTCTTCATTCTAATCGCTTCTTTATCATTTATTTTCACCAAAAAAACGAAAAATTTAATATTTTAAACAGTAGAAACCCATAAAAATGTCGATTGAAAAATATGTCTTTTATATGGCGCCAAAAACACTGTCCGCCATTGTACCGCCATAGTGTGACGTCATGTTTTTTGTATTTTATACTTTCTTTATTAAAAAAAGTTTTATGTGCTGAGCGTACGAGTCTAACAGTGCCAAAAAATTAGAAAAGAATTTAGAAATCATTTGTAATATTGAACACTTTTGTAGAAAAGTTTTGGCCATTTCATTTCCCAACTATAATAAATCGAGATAATATATAAAACTGATGTTTTATTTGAATTACAAATAAGATGACGTCACATCCAAATCGGAAGTACCGCAAAAGCGTTTTCGTCAGTACAATTCCTATTTTCATAAAATCATATTTTAAAATCGACTTTATTTATCAATCATAAGCTTTTATTTGATGATAAGGGTGAAATACGGTTTCCTATGCCAAGTTCTACTAGAAATATGCATTTTTTCAATGAAATTAAATATATGTCAAGTAGCCTATTGCGTGAGACGTCATGCAAATATGTCAACTCCATACAAATTTAGAAATGCATCTGAATTGACCCTAAATAGTCCTCTTTTATTTTATAATTAGGAATAAAATATATTTGGAAATATTACCTCTATAATTTTAAAGTATAAAGAAATAAAAATTATGCAGAAATAAATAATTGATTTGTTTCAATAACAAATTCTTTAAATACTCCTATTGAAACAATGTAAGTAGGTCGTAGCCAGGCGTAGCGCGCCGTAGCGGGATAGAGCGCCGCTTAGCGCGGCGTAGCGCCACGTAGCGGATAGCATCTTCATTTCACACACCACAATTCACACATCATTGATCAGAATAATCTATTAATATTTTCAGTTATTAGTTACTAGCTGGTGCCCGCGACTACGTCCGCGTTAGCATAGTAGATCACGTCCCAAGTATTATTTTTCAAAAAATATTCAATGTACAGAATTGACTTTCCTACGATTTTATTATATGTATAGATTACATATTATGACTTAGTATATATATACGCAAATAGAATATCGCGAATCTTCTTTCTTTCTTCCCTCATTCTTCATTCATATTTGTTCCGACTATAATTATAATTATTCAGAAATAGTACGGAAGCCCTAGAACACATTTTTTTGTGATTACTAACAAGCAAATTTTTTGTGTGTAGCTACATTTTGATAAGACAAACAACTTTTTTACTTTCGAAAAATCTTGAATGTGGTAGCTAACAGAGATAGAAAGGATTTCATACTTTGAGTTGATGGTCCTAAAATATGGATGGTGTTATTTGTAGGACAAGGTTACTCTTAAATAATATAACTATTAACCTACAAATATACAAAAAAAAATCGGTTGTCTGTAAAGTCGGTTTACTGACGATAGTTGAACGTGACAACGTATGACGTTGTCACGTTCAGCTATCCTTAACCCCTTAACCCTCGCTTCCGAATCTCTATAAATAGAAACAAACTTTTTCGACTGTAACCTAAAGTTATTTCGATGTATTTCTTTCAAATGATTGTCTAAAAATATTTACACGGCAAAAGATCCTATTATCACACTATTTCATCAATTATAAAAATAAGAAAGTGGACAATAAAACTGGAATAAGTGGTTAAAATAATGCTAAAAAGTGTTTTGCTAAAACAATAAAATATAATATTAAAAAATTGCGGGTGTCTAAACATTGGACTTTGGACTGCTAGTTCAACTCACTATAGTAAACAAGCAACCTGGAGCAGAGCTGCAAGTGAAAGACAATAGCGATATTAACGTCATCGCTCCAGTGGCGCAGGTGGACGATACTAATGACTCCAATTACCGAAGTCGTAGGATCGATCCTCACCGGGGGCCGTACAAAAATTTCTGAATAGCGAGAAGTTTTTCACGAGATTACTAGAATTACTCAAGCGAGAGCGTGGAACGAGCGACAAGGAAGCACAATCGGCCTTTGCGTTCGGCAGACTTCGGCAGCGTTCGACATCCGTCTATCTCCTATTCTGTAACTATTTCGGCGCAATTTTGTATGGATGTGTTTTGTTCGTCTATTAAATCCATTTGAATTTTTCGAAGAGCGGCCATAATCTCCTTCCATCTTTTGATTCAACTCCGAAGATGGAAGGAGGTTATGGCCGCTCTTCGAAAAATTCAAATGGATTTAATAGACGAACAAAACACATCTATACAAAATTGCGCCGAAATAGTTACAGAATAGGAGATAGACAGATGTCGAACGCTGCGGAAGTCTGCCGAACGCAAAGGCCGATTGTGCTTCCTTGTCGCTCGTTCCGCGCTCTCGCTTGCACTTTAAGCCTTAAATGGAACGCCTCAGAGCGAGGTAACGCCGCATGAACTGTCATGTTTTTTGGGCGCGCACCCCATATCGAATTATAAGACGTTATCACGTCAAAAATCAGCTGGTTAGGGTTCCGTTTTAGGATACAGTAGTCAACCAAGTTCTGTTGATTACAAAACGTTGACTAAAATGAAGTTCCAAGTTTGAGCCGATTAAGTAGTGGTGTGAGTTGGCAGTTGGCGACAAGTTTCGGTGTCGTGCGATCCTCGACGCGATAACGGACAGATTATGCTAATAACGCCAATATACATTTACTACTTATCGATAAACTAAATCCAATTAGGTTTTGAGTTATGACTTTAAATATTACATTAGTGTAAATAGTCGTAAATATAATACGTTGTCCTTGAGGTTCGCACACCCACAAAAAAGGTATATTATAAGGGTAACTTCAACAAAATTATGTTGGATACAAGAAAAACTATACTTCGCCCACGTAGGTGTATATTATGCTTAATTTACCCGCAATAGAAGTAGCCCATTTAATTTTCCGTGGTTACACTCTGCGCCAAATTACATAAAAATCGGTCGAACTGTTCCAAAGATTAGCGCGTTCAAACAAACAAACTCTTCAGTTTTATAATACAAGACTATAATTCTTGTATTATAAAACTGACTGAATATTAGGTTAAGAATCGTCTAAACATACTAACAAATATAATAAATATGAGACAGAATGTCTGTTTGGTTTTTATTCCTTTACTTTTAAGCAGTTGACTGAAATGTTGTTTGGTTCCCATGAAGGTATTTGAAGGAAAACGTACTATTAATCTAATATATATAAATCTCCTGTCACGATGTTTGTCCGCGATGGACTCCTAAACTACTTAACCAATTTTAATGTTTCTTTTTTTTTTAAAATGTGTGCCTTTTTCCAACTTGAGAGATAGGATAGCTTAGATCTTTAATTATAGTCTCAATTTTATTTTATTGCAAATTATTTGTCTATAAAGAGCGACCATTGTTTATGCGACGCGGGTCACGGGATAGCGATGGACGTTGCCATGGTGACATATTTATTTATAGTCACTAATTCAATAAAATAATAAGGGCGATATACTTTATATTATAATATGGCAAAGAAAAGTTTGCCGGGACAGCTAGTATTTAATAAAAATAAAAATTGAATAAGTATCTGACAATAATTACTTATTACACTAATAGGAGTTATTAATAATTGTTATTTCCCATTAGAATAAATTTTAAGTGTGAATAAGATTGTTATGTAAAAGAGTAATTTAAAGTGGCTCCAAATTCAAATATGAACTACTTTTCTTAAAAGGTAAACTATAACAATCTTATGGCCGCACTTAGTCACATATTTTAACACCTCTATCGTGGGTATCGCAGACACAATAGATTTTCAATTGTTATGCGGCAGCCAGCTGCCGCTTGGGGATTGATGGGTTAATGATGATTAAACTTCAATTTAATGAAGAGTTTAACAGTTCATTTAATTACAGTTATGTAACTAACTAGGTGGGACGACGATCTCCATTTAGTTGCGGGCCCATGTTGGATGCGAGTAGCAGGAGATCGGTCATCTTGGCGTTCATTGAGAGAGGCCTATGTCCAACAGTGGACGAATATAGGCTGATATGATGATGATGATGATGATGATGATGATGATGATGATGATGAATTAACAGTCGTCTCTGAGTGCGGCAGTTAGTCAACCAGAGCATTACTACAAGTATTGATAAAATTTAATTTAATTTATTCTTTATGTACATTTTTTTTAAACTAGCTTAATATACACAATACATTAATAGAGTACGTCGGTGTGTTTATCTCTAGAAGAGATCTCTGCCAGCAGACCTACCACAAGATATTGAGAAATGTAGAGAGAGTAAAATTTAATTTTATTGTTTTATTTAACGCATCAATCCTCAAGCGGCAGCCAGTTGAAAATCTATTGTGTATGCGATACCCATGATGGAGGTGCTACAAAACCTTAAAGATTATTTAAAATTACCTTATTATGATTTTTACCACTGGTTAAAAAAATATTTGAAATTACCCTCAATTTTGCGTTCAACAAACAAAAAGCAGTGTTTTTTTGCCAATAAGCGGGCAGATTGATAAATCTCGAATACACAGCTTAAATATTATTAGTTATATACTTCATTATGATTAATCCCAGACATAAATTAATATCATGGCAACACTGATCATTCCCGATTGTGTTGTTCTTACGGTGTAATTTGCCCCAGGTTGGCGCAACATATTAAGTGTTGTATCAAACGATTTTCTTACTGCTGCAAATTGGCCGATTGTGTGTCGAGACACGACATAATAGAGATATATTGTTGTCGAGCTCTAGTTTTGCTGACTTTCATCAGTTTTTCTGGATAGTCAGGTGTATAGCTGTATGCTGTAGCTTGGGATCATGTTAAGATCATGTTGAGATATTGAGGTAGGTAGATCAAAGCGCACGGAAGTGCGCAGGCCTAGTTCCAGCAGGCCGCACGCATGCCGTGCACTATTTACACGAACCGTTTCGACGCACTTTTGACCCCCTTATATCTCAGTGCCTATTGCAAGAGCAAAGTTAAAATTATACCTGCGTAATTATTTACTAGTACTGAAGCATTATACCCAATTTCATAAATATAGCTTCGTTAGATCCTGAAATATGACCCTGTAAAAACAGCTAATTTTGGCACTCACTCACTGACCGATAATCAAAACCTCTAGGCCACTTCCAATTGTCCTAGCGTTATGAAATTTGGCACACAGGTCGTGTGTTATATGTAGATTAACAAAAAATTAAGAAATTTAAGAAATCGGTCAAGCGTGAGTCGGAATTTACGAACATTAGATAAAAAATCTTACAATTTTTTTATCTAAAGCTCGTAAAGTTCGTAAGCTTTAGATAAAAATTATTACAATGAGAATACGATGAGGAGGGTGGGAGGAGGGGGTATAAAATAAAGTCATGTATAATGTACATGACTTTATTTTATACCTCCCTCACCCATGTACACACTGTATAGCATATTACATAAATACTGTTTACCTAAAAATTTGGCTTCTATTGATAGTTTAACAAATACCACTGCGGCATCTATCAAAAATATTGTTTATATCAGGCGTGGCACAAAAAGAAAAAAATAGGTATGATTTCTTGAAAAAAAGTATTGAAATCCCACCAAAAACATACCTGTTAAAATGGGGCCTAGTTCCTATCGGCTAATATTTGGCCTAAAAAAAGAGTTGAAACCTAATCCAATGCCCAGTTTAGATGCACTTCATCGATCATAATCATCTTCATCAACAGCCTGATCCATAATACTTCTGAACTTGGCAGGTTTTTGTGCTTTACGAAACATATTATTTATAGAATTTAAGTAACCTGCCAAGCTCAAATTAGAAGTATTATGGATCAGGCTGTTGATGAAGATGATTATGATCGATGAAGTGCATCTGAACTGGGCATTGGATTAGGTTTCAACTCTTTTTTTAGGCCAAATATTAGCCGATAGGAACTAGGCCCCATTTTAACAGGTATGTTTTTGGTGGGATAGTAACTATACAAGTATTTATACTTTTATAAAATTCTTTATTATCATACTTAATTATTAATTTTGTTTCATTTTTATTTTCTTACGTTTAGATGCTTGAACTAGATAGTAAGTATATAAACTATATACTGAAAGATTATATTCATGAAAACAATTATTATATACGTTGCTCTTTTTTAAGAATTTACTTATTTATAATAAACATATTATTTTTTGTTTGTTGCGTTACTCTTACCATGAAAAGAATTAAAACAATTAGTAACAAGAACATTTTTAAAAATCAATCAATCCCCAAGCGGCAGCCGGCTGCCGCATAACAATTGAAAGTCTATTGTGTCTGCGATACCCATGATGGAGGTGCTACATATTATACACGTGACATAATATTATGACATTACTAGCTGATCCGGCAAACGTTGTTTTGCCATATAAATTATTTCTAGTATCAATATAAAAAGTAGATAGAACCTATCCTCAAGCTTTATGAATTTACTTACAAAATTTTATTAAAATCGGTTGAGCCGTTTTGGAGCAGTTCGCGCACAAACACTGTGACACGAGAATTTTGTATATTTTTAGACTAGATGTCCCGGTGAACTTCGTGTCACTATAAACCTTTCCTGGACTTCTAAAATTATTTAAGACTAAAATTAGCCAAATCGGTCATTTATAACACAATTTAAAATCCATTTTTATCTTAGATCAAGTTAAAAGATGTAAAAAAAAAACATTTTTTGCGGACCCCCCTTGATCTTTGCACATCCAAATTTACAAGACTGAGCAAAATAATCGCTACTTACATTATAAACACTACTGTACCAATAGAGGAAGCACTTAAAACGCTTAAAAACTACCAAAAACGCTGCCATTGAAAATATCGCTATGATATTCGTCTATTATCAATGGCATGTCCCAATACTTTCACATGCTTCACCACTGCACCCCCTCTGCGCGCGCGCCGCCGTATATAAGCGGACTCCCGCCCTCATTCGCACAGACGCAAGTTGCACTCCGTCGTAGCGAATCCTGGAAGACGCTCGTCTTCCATCAGCGCTATATTAAATAAATAAACTCTTTCTCACTTTCACTTCTGTGCTTCTCCTTCTTTCACAATGAAATTCATGGTAAGTCTATCCTGCTCTCTTTTTTCCAAATTTTTTTTAAGTAATTTTTCGTGAGAAAAATTGATCTAGTTATAATAGACTAGGACACAATGTGTCAAAATTGAAGCTCTCCATCAAAATCCAGCCACCCACTGAGGCGGAGGCAGCTCGGTGCGCTTGTACCGAGCCGCGACTGATTTACAGCCTGCTAAACGACCTGTTCGTTTCGAAATACAACCTACGAACACTGTCATAATAGAACATTGTAAATTCACATTAACTTAGTCCACAAAAAAGTAAGAAATTATCGGTACTCATTTTGTAAAAAAAAAACGACGATGTTCTTAAAATTTTACACAGATACTAGCTGTCCCGGCAAACGTTTCTTTGCCATAATATTATTTCACCCATATTATTTTATTGAAGTGACTAAATAAGTAAGTCGCCATGGCAACGTCGATCGCTATCTCGTCGCACAAACATTAATGGTCGCCGTCAGTCTCAGGTTGTAATAATTTACTAATATTTAATCATCAAATGCACTTATCAATATATAAAGTACCCAGTAGCCGATTCTCAGACTTACTGAATATGCATATAAAATTTGGTAAAAATCAGTAAAGCCGTTTCGGAGGAGTTCGTGGACAACACGAGAATTTTATATATAAGATAGAGTGACTTTTCGCAACTTTTCATGTTGGCAAAACGTATGGTTTCCTCTAATGGTTGTTTTACCGCAGTAAAATGATTCTATCGGTGGTAGTACAATAGTGATTTTTTTTTAATTCAAATCATAAATAAAGTTCGGCCGGGTCATAGCCGCTCGCGCCTATCGGCATAAAGTTGCCAATTCATAGTACGCCATACTATTTTTTTTTAATTTTCAAAAAATAACTTGACATGATTCGATAGTACTACTATAAGATAAATCATTATGCTGCGGGAAAACAACCGCTAAAATGTCACGTTGTATTGCTATAGTAAAAACGCTTGTTTACCCGCTTATCACTTAATTAAAAATTTATAAAATTCGATTGAGAAATAAATTATTGGATTTTACGACAGGAAAAGCAAGTCACAAAGGATGAACTCGTAAAACTAAGTGTCAATTAATTTACGAAATAGGCTAATGGCTAATTATAATGTTATTATTTGGGAAGTTGAGTAACGAGCGATGGACTGTGTTTGCTTTACTTGCGCAATATAACTTGAAGCTCTGATTACGTTTTAGATTTTTTTACGAATAAAATAATTTGCATATATGCTAACTACAGTTTGTATATTTTAACGCAACACTCGAATATTTAACTGACGGATTAAAGTATGAATAAATATAAATCGCAATTAAAATATGACGCAACTCGTCAGTACTGGCGCGAAAAGCTGCAATGGAATTCGTATTAATGTTACAAGGTTCTAACCGGAAAGTGAATCAGAGCAAACATAATCTTGATACTTGGTCCGCGGTACAATGTCACCGAAAGTGTATGATCAATGTCAAGTGAATTTCACCACATGATCTTGTTGGGAATTTTCAATAAAAAATTGTGAACACTATGAAAATTGTAACTTTTGTTGCTAATAAATTTCTGGCTAATAAAAATCACGCTAAACTATTAATTTCACGCTAAATTCATAATTTTCTCCCCCCCATAAGCACAGTCATCTTTAACTTTAACGCTATGCAATAGTAACAATTGAAATTAAAAAAATATATCTGAATACATAATATTATATTACATTTTTTGCTCTTACCAAACGTTGCGCGTTGTTTGCTAAAGGGATGTTATATTGACAGTTATGGAAGTTTAAGTTTAAATGAACATAACCTTAATTCGCTATGAAATTAAATATTTAGTTAAGTAACTAGATAACGCCCACAACTTCGTTGCGCCAAATTTCGTTTATCGCGTGGGAATCGTACATTTTTCCGGGATAAAAAGTATCATTTCCCGGGACTCAAAGTATCCCCACACCAAATTTCAGCAAAATCGGTTCAGGGGTTTAGGCGTGAAGAGGTAACAGACAGACAGACAGACAGACACACTTTCGCATTTATAATATTAGTATGGATAGTATGGATATAGACTCACTTGTTAATAGAGGCCATAGATCAAGATAGATACCGCATGTCGCTCCATTTGTATGAAAACGAGCGTGTCACTTTTTTCCTACCACTGTGACGTAACCCACAGAAATAAATCAAGATAGAACGGCTAAGCGTGTGGAGTACGCGTGTTTCAATCTTGCACAAGTGGGCAAGATTCGTTGAACGTTTATTCAGTCAGCGCGCATGTCTCGACTCGATTACAGCGGAGCGGTTGTGCAAAATGCCTCATTGTGCAGTGTCTAATTGTAAAAACAGAAGTACGAAAGTTAATCGGTCAAAAGGAGGTATTTTTTTCCACGGGTAAGTTATTTGTTCTAACTAAAAGCAAAGCAAAAATTGACACGATCGATTTCTTAGCAGCGCACGCGCGTCGCCGTTCTATCTTGATTTATTTCTGTGGACGTACCGATGATAAGAAACGAGTCCATTATGAAGGCCAACGTTACTATTTTAATTTCTACAGCTCAATACGGGCCTATAAAGCCTAAAAATTTTAGGCATTATAGGCATTTTTAAAATTCCGATTTACGTCCGATTCTGATAGCAGACTAAATAACAGACTTTCGAAAGACGAGCATTGTTCGTCGCTTGGGAACGCGATATGGCACGCGAAGTACATACACATGCGGTATCTATCTTGATCTATGTCTGTGGCAGAGGCTTATATTTAAATTTAAGCGTAAAGTCACACGAAACTGTCATATTATGTTTTTTGATTGTAAATTATTAATTTGAAATTAAATATAGAATTTCAGCTTCACATAGTGAAAGATTGATAGAGATAATTACTAATAGAGACGGATTATATATGATTGCTAACTTGTGTTTGACAGTCTTGTGAATAACGAATGACACAAAGGTTAATTATTAAAATATCAAAGTAGTTAAGCGTGAAGGCAAACTTGAATAAAGAGAATGCCAATTGTGTAGAGTATGCAATTATTTAAGAATGTAGATTTAAATAAGAGGTCATAATTTTTTAATAATGAGTAATTTAAAAATATTTCTTGTGAATAATACCTCGTTAAATTTCTCTTTTATTGTCATTTTCTATGTCAATAAAAGAGAAAAGAGATTTTCCTAATTTTATAAATGACCAACTAATAAAGAACGTACTTTAATTTTCTACAATAACCCATATACAATATTAAATTATATTATGAATGCAGAAGTGCATGTCTGTCGGTCTGTTACCTCTGCTGTTTTGCTGAAATTTAGTATGGAGATACTTTGAGTCCCGGAGTTGATTTTCCGGTATAAAAAGTATCGTGTGTCCTTTACACACGATACTTTTTATACCGGAAAATCTATAAACGTATTTTGGCCTAACAGAGTTGCGGCGTTATCTAGTTTTCCATTAGTTTTCATATAATTTAAAAAGTCACTCCCATAAAACAAAATTTTCTCTTAAAAACATCGAGGGTAACACGTAAAGAAACAAAGCTTAAATCACACACGCCCACGTTATGACCATATAAAGGTAACGAGATCGTGATCAACAGCTATCACCCTTACACTTACACCACAATGTCAACCGGATCGATTTAACTGATTAACTTATTCATTCAAAGGCCATAACCACATACCTTACATCTCGTTACAATCATGTATCAATACCGCCCTACGCCCTTCAATTGTTTTTAACAGACTAAATTTTCACATTTTCCTCGTTTCGGCAGCCTTTCACGTCCAATCATATACGAATTGCAATGATGACCCATGCATAATCGACGTCGATCATACGCAATCACAGACGAATGTGCTCCATGTTCGTAATTGCTTGTATAGGTCCATCGTGGCCCAGCGTAGTGAGAAGGTATTATACCGATTTATATAAATAAGATTTTTAACGTACTGTAAAACTGAAAAAAATATTTTTAATTGGAACATTTTGCAAATTCCAATAATTGTACATTATATTCGCTGCATATTTCAGTGCATATTTCAGGAATCAGGATATTTAATTTGTAACGTGTGTGTAGGTCGTGCAAACTCAAAGTTTTTATATTATAAACATAGTAAAATTCGTAATCATAACCAGCGTTGCCAGACGTCCCGATTTTGACGGGACGTCCCGATTTTTTCATCAAAATTAAATGTCCCGCGTGGGACAAGCTCAGTTCCGCTTTTTGTGGAAAGCCCAAACGTACGTGCGGCGTTTTGAGAAGAAAGGTGCGTAATGAAGATAAGAGTGTGGGAGGTAGAGGGGTGGATTTTATTTGGCTACTTTAGCTATCTAATTTCTCTTGATCTTTTGACTGAAGAATCCCGCTTTTTCACTCAAAAAGTTCCAATGTCCCGACTTGACAAAAAAAAACTGGCAACGCTGATCATAACAATCATAAATTTCGTAGGCCCAAATTGAAACCCGGATCGAAGAGATTACGATTACTAAATCTTTATAAAATCTTTATAGCATTGCTCTAACACTTCCTAACATCCACTTCATAATCTTAACTTATAGGGAAAGCTGAATGGGCTCCGGTGTTGGGGTGTGTTTTTCTCTTTCGAGTGACCTACTAATTACGCCCGCCCTTCTGCAGCCACGCTGTAGAAGGGCGGGCGCACGCCACAGCCCCTTGAAATCAATCTCCTAATCCCTGATTATTATTTTGCATAAGTCATAGGGTGATCATTAACCTTTACAGGACGTAATTTGGAGGAAAATTTACTGTAGATACTGCACATAATATGGGTAGTAAAAAATATATTCTTATTAACTATTTCCTAACTAGTGCTACTACTAACTAATGTTACTTCCTTTGACAAAACAGTCAGTCATAAAACCCGAACTTATTACCTGTATAAAAAGACAATTTAACGTCACAAATATTGATCATGTCCAACTACCGACGGCGACAATTACGGTCGTAAATTGATTAAAAATTCAATTGCAGGACATATAAAGTGGTCAGCGACATATAGGTTTAAAAATAGGGCAGTTTAAATATGAATAGTAGTTCCACGAGTCCGGAAGGTTTGTTTCCTGCTCCGTGACCTTCGGCCAGCCTTCGGCTCCGTTCACTTAGTAATGACAACTTTTATCCGATATGCATTGACGATAAAAAACCCGATGCTGTTTCTTTGTTACATACCGCGCAAATTAAATCATATCATTTTTTGTTAATTGACTTAATTGAATTTGTATATAATTGAATTATTTCATATTTAGTGAGCATCATCAGCTGTCAGCATTATAATTTATAACATTATGGAAATAGTAACTCAAACATTATCAATAATTAATGGTGCTCTATGGTTCCATATTGTAGTTTAAGAATGGGTGGGATGAGATTTAAACTATATCTACTCTCCAGTAACATTACAATTTCAGCTCAAATCGAGCTTTAAGCTCAAATTATACAAAATGGCTTGAACGAACTTTTCTAGTACATAAATAGATAATATTTAATTAATGTACTTAATGAATAAAAGATTGATTATAAATAAAACTGCTCGTACAACATTTTACAGTCAATGCAATGTAGGAATTTAAATTTAATTTAGATTGCGTTGTATATCTTGTAAGCCGAGTTCAACACTTCATAACTTTACTTCTATATTCATACTGAAATGTGTTTGTTGTGTCTGTCTATATTCTGTCTATTCTGTCCGATTTTGCTGAAATTTGGTATGGAGATACTTGAGTCCCGGAAAACAACATAGAATACTTTTCACCCGGAAAAGTGTACGGAACCGTACACTTTTCCGCACGATAAAGTATTTTGGCGCAATGGAGTTGCGGGGGTCATTTAGTTTTGTTATGAATGTGGTATCTGTCTGCACTCTGCACTCTGCAGGGCCACACGCTTTACCCAACTCAACGTGAACGAAATCAAGGGCGCATTTGTTTTACAAAGCGCATACGATTTTATCGCAACTTTTGCAACATATTTACGACACTCTTACAACAATATTTTCTACGGGAAAATAATTTTACTACACATAAAAATCATAAACTTTAATGTATAGTTTGTTAATAATTCAACTTTGTATACTTCTAAGAGTGTGCTAGGTTTTTCAATGGCAACTTGGTCACTAAAGTTATATGTACTTCCTATTACGTCCTCTCATAGAACATTAGGCACTACTCCATACTTACTCAATTAAACTCAAATGCCTAAATTAAGTATAAGTTGCGGCTAAACGTGATATAATATCTAAAGTGGATATCTTAATTTGTAATGGAATTATATCGCTCGGTCAAGTGAGTCGAGCCCTGACATCATTACGTGAGTGAACTTAGACCGGGACCGGCGACCGGTGACCGCACATTCCGCGCTAATATACTCATTCAATTGAGTTTACATTAATTACGTCACGCCTGAACGCTCCCCGGAGACGCTTAGCTGATGTGACAGCCCACGTCTCGTACGCCTACTGTAATGCCGCCCACACACGAGCTTCCTGCCTTCCGTCCGGAATCCCTTTTTGTTGGACGTTTATCTTAATATATGTCACTGGTTTAATATACTTACATACTTTCCCAGTTGTTGCCGTTTTTGCGATAAAATGTATATTTAAATGTGATGATCTACTATTATATACGCTGAGTCTGCCTATAATTGGGTGTGCACCTTAATAAGTTTCGTGTTGTAATAAATTAGTGAAATAAGTTTTTTTAAGAGTAAACCTGCACAGGTCTACTCTTAAAAAAAACCCTTTTATTTATTTGGTCTGCCCATGCAGACCAAATAAATAAATATATCATACAAGGTAAATCACAATAAGTGTAGCAGTTTTTACGCGAAGGAGTCAGAACCACATCACAAACCTTCGCCTTTAGCAGAACAGACCTTTAGTGTGATGTTCTGGATATATTTAATCCACAAAATTAGATTGTCCTAGTGGAACAGTATCTGAAAAGAATGCGAAGGCAATTAAGCTTTTGACCTTTACACAAAAGCTCAATAGCCAATGCAAACCGCAATCTAGTAGCTATGTTAAATTGTAGGGCAATAAATACGTTTACCTAATCGTCGCACTATTGCAAAGAACCGTGAGTCAACATGACATTGGTATCAATTCACAAACGGCGTACAATAAAGCAATTAAGAAAATTAACACACATTCTAGTGATTTGTAACTGAGATTTTTACGGCGTGTATGTTACACTTACAAAGAATTCTCGAGCGATTCCGCAACATTTATTTTAATTTATACTCACGTTTTAAATACGTTCGTATTTTATTAGATACGGTTTTCGATGTTTAACGAAACTTTTGTATGTTTATCGATTTTTAACGGAATTTTCGATTGTTACAGATCGTAGCCACTTGTTTAGCGCTGGCGTGCGGCGCGCACGCGTCCGGCTGGCAGGGCCCGCCCGCCAACATCGCGCTGTCCCAGGACGGCCGCAACATCCTCGACACGCCCGAGGTGGCGCAGGCCCGCGCCGCGCACCTGTCCGCCCTGCAGCAGGCCGCCCAGAGCAACCCCAACCCCCAGGACGACGGCTCCTACGACCCCCGCTGGGACAACGAAGAGTACTGGCAGCAGGCCGGTAACCAGAACAAGTGGAACCAGCCCGCTGCCCAGAACTGGAACGCCCCCGCCGCCCAGAACTGGAACGCCCCCGCCACCCAGAACTGGAACGCCCCCGCCGCCCAGAACTGGAACGCCGCCCCCGCCGCCCCCGCCTGGAACGCCGGCGCCCCTGCGCCCGTCGCTGAGACCCCTGAGGTCGCCCAGGCCCGCGCCGCCCACCTCGCCGCCCTCAACGCCGCCAACTCCGCTCCCCAGCACCAGCAGTGGAACGCTCCCGCCCAGCAGTCCTGGAACGCCCCCGCTGCCCAGCAGTCATGGAACGCCCCCGCTCCCCAGCAGTGGAACGGCGCCCCCTCCTGGCAGGGCCAGCCCGCCCAGATCAGACTAGCGCAGAACGGAGCCGGCATCCTGGAGACCCCCGAGGTGGCTGCCGCGCGCGCCGCTCACCTGGCCGCCCACGCGCAGGCCGCCCACACCGCCCCCGCCCACCCTCAGCAGCGCTGGTGAACGTAGACTCTCCTCTTCTACACTTCTAGGGTTTGCTGGACCTCTCGAGCATGTCACCTGCGCTCCGAGTGGACGCGAGAAGATGACATTCTAGAGACACGTCGGAACTCCCTCCTTTCCTAGATCTCCTCTTCGTTTAGGTATTTTTTCTGAGTGCTAGTGCGTCAGCCAACTTTCTTCCTACGGCCTATCGTTACCTATGTAAAAATCGAACATTTTGTACATAATATATAATTTTATACATGTGTAATAAACGACACGAGACGGAAAATTTAACCAGCAATTTTTATTGACGAACTCCCATAAATATTGATCTACAATAAAGTGGTAAAGTCCCCAGTGTACCGCTGTTTGCTAATAATTGCAATTACTGCTACGACATAAATAAAACGGTTAGTTTCGAATTACTCGGGCAGTACAGGTGGCATTAGTGAAATAGTATCGATCCGGGTACACTTAATTACGGTCAAATTACACGTTCGGTTAAATAACTGTATTATTGGCGATCAAAATCAAACATTAGAGGAAGAAGGCCAGCCAATAAATAGTGATATAGCCCGTAATTACTCGATCGAAAGCGACGGAGGCGGCGCCGGGGCGATTTGTCGTGTCGGTGGCGCGGACCGCGGTGCAATCAGCCGATTAAGCCGCAAACATTGACCGCCCGAAATTAGTTTAGCTTTAGATTATCTACTGTGTAAACACCGACCACGGGTGACGGCCGCTCTGCTATCGTGCCACCCGCCACAACGACTACACGCTTGTAAAGTTTACCACTTTTATTGCCTAGGGCATAAAGGATGAAGGGCAGAAATAAAAGCAAACTTAATGCTCCCGAGTATCCAACCAAAAAGGTATTTAGCAATTAGTAGCTTACTGCAGTGATACATGGAATTAGTCGAGTAGGATCGGAAAATAGGGTATAATATAATACATTATGACTCATTGTGGACAGTCAGCACAAATAGCTAGTAGACCGCGCACTATACCTTCTCTCTCACAAAGCAGTACAACACGGTCTACCTTCTTTGTCTTTCGAAGAAAAGGCTAAAAAATAAACCTTATTTCACGATATTCGATAAGTAGTACCTAATAGATCTAGAATCGACCACTATTCTATCGTAATTACTGCAAAATGTAAAACATGGTTCTACTGAAACATGGTATTATATTAATTATACCTTACGACCAAGGTACCGTGGCTGATTGTTAAATTGTTTGAATATCGATAAATATGTATAATATAACACTACTTCTTATCAGATTAACTTCCAATAACTCTAGCTTTATAGTTATTAAGCTTCCACCCATGTAAAGGGAGATAAATAATAGTGACAAATCACAACAGATGATGATATATCTTTTGCTAGAGTTAGACCATCTCAGAAAATCAAATCAAAATTGATCAAGCGCTTACTCTAAAAAGTTATAATTTGAGGCATATCTACCGTACACAATTATTATGATCTAAATAAACATACCAAATTATCCACATGCTAATATTTGGTCAAAGAATTTTTACATTTTGTTTTGTGGATAGCAAAACGCCTGGGAGCGAAATAAACAAAGTAAAACTGCTTGGTACGACTGGGACTCCGTCAGACCCACGCCGAACCTCGGTAAAAGCAAGGTCAGTCAGTTTTAATATAATACTGTTTATTAATGGGTGAAATATTCATGTTCCCGCACTCAGTCTCAAAATGTAAATTCAAAGATTAATAACGATCATGTTCGCACAAAATTTGTGGTCTGTGCCCCGCAGTAAAGTATTGTTTATCAGCGTTTGATAGCCGTAGTTGGCTGTAGCCAGTTAGACCCCACTGTTTATGTTACGACTTATTAGAAATGTGGCGAACGTGCGGACAAACAACGAACGTTTGTAGCAGGGGCGTAGCTACCGCCGTATATGCCGTATCAATTATACGGGGCCCCCAAACTGAGTAGAAACTTTCCATTACTTTTATTAAGTTCAGAAAATATGAGACATGTAAAAAGGCAATCTAATTCTAACCTAACAAATTTTATATGGGGCCCCGCTGAGGCACGCTACGCTTCTGGTTTGTAGTGTCACCCAAAAGAGTCAAGAAGGTGTAGAAAAGCGATACCTACACAGTACACTGAGACTACTATAGAAACTGTATCCAGCCTTTACGCTTCTTGATCTTTGAAAACCCTGGATTAAACAAGAGATTAGGTCCTATTAACTAGGATGCAATAAGAGTTCCTGAAACATTTCTAAAACATATTCAGGAGCAACGCACTCCCTCGCCCAAGTTGACTCTGAAGAGCGGTCTGAGGGACTATCTGTTGAGCTCCACTCTCCATGGGCTGCGGTACATTGGCGACAAGAATCTTACTTGGTTTGAAAGGTACTTTTCTTAGGTATAAAATTTCGGATAATTTCGAAACAGGTTCAATACCTAATACCTACCACACTTGTATGAATTATCTTTTGATTTTGGTCTCTATAAAAAAACTACCTGACAGTTAAATATCTTCTCTAAAAAAAACGATAAAAACACGTAAACGATGGACACTTTGCTCTTTAAATTCTTCATTTAAATCTTTGATGGTCCTAAGTTTACGAGGACCATTATAAATCATTGACAAATGACAATATTATAGATTCTTCTGGATGCTCTCCTTCGGAAGCTCCGTTGTTTGCGCAGCTTTCTTCATTCTGAACGTTTACGACAAATGGAGTCGAACGCCTATGATTGTGACCATCAACCCGGAGAATATGCCGCTGGAGAAACTGCCGTTCCCAGCGCTGACTATTTGCAACTCCAACCAAGCTAGAAAGTCCGTCGCGGAGAGATACAAAAGTTCTGGGTAAGTCGCATGCTGGTGTAAAGTCGACTTAATAAAAATACATTAAAAAACTTTATTTAACTAGATACAAAAAGCCTTATTTATAAAAGAAAATTCAAATGCAGATCTTACTTAAGGGAATTGTGCTTAAGATGGCATAGTCAGGTAAGACGACACATCGGCAAAATTCGTTGAAATAATTGTGCTGTCTGTTGACTTGTGACGGATTATGGAGCACCTCAGTGTGCCCGGCCTAGTAGCCCAACTTAGTATGCCGGACAGGGACCGTTCTTTACAAAGTAATAAAGGTTTTCCTAAGGTCAGATTCTTTTCTTATACCAAATTGTTATTATGGACATGGATTCTTAAAGGCCACAAATATTAATAAAAGCGTGTTCTAACGTTAAGTATTTTTCTACAAAATTTAAATGTATCCACTATTACTCATTTGGTAAGATGACATACTAGACACCGGCTTAAGATGACATACTATAGTTGCATATTATGTTTTCGCTAAATCGGTAACAGAAACATTGTATATTTTTGACGATATGAAGAACTTAAGAATCCTTTCTCTACTGACTACTAGAGGGATGATAATGCAGCTTGGATTTACGTATTGTATATGACGACATACCATTAAAGTCTAAGGAATCATAGTATGTCGTCTTACCAAATCGATATGTCATTTTACACTCGTCGACCTGGCGTGCAATAATTTGTGTTTTTTTTTCACTGTTACATTAAGTTCATTTTTCAAAAACTTTTTAATTTCGTTGTATATGAATCACTTATTTATAAAAGTAAGTTACTGGACTCATGAGACTTATTTTATTTTAAATATTTACCTTCAAACAAAAAGTATGTCATCTTAAGCACAATTCCCCTATGTCTAAGTTTTTGTCTTTGTCTTTAAATATGTATGTTGGAAAAGCATCTGACAATGATATCCATATAAGGTCTGTAATCTGCATCATCAATTAAAAATCCGCGTTCATTGATTTTATTGCTGTAAGTTTGCCACTTATACGAGTAGTATAGCTAATACCCAAGATGATATAAACTACGTAACAGCTAATACCATAGTTTACATCCTCTTTAGCTAATACGAAAATGATGTTTAGGAACACGGTGGACGTGAAGTTACTGGAGAGCTTGTGCTCAACGCGGTCCGACGCTGACCTCTTCGCTGACGACCACGCCGCTGACTCCGTGGACTGGCACTACACGCGAGCCTTCCTCATCAATGTGAGGCATCTTTCATCTGCCTATATCAGGGGACACCAAATAGCGGACCGCGGTCCTCATCCGGACCGCTGACCCATTGTGTGCGGACCAAGCATGTTTGAAGATGATCTTCGTTCATCTTAAGACCTCAACATCTCCATGATTTAATGTCAATATCTAATATCTATTGTTACGGATACGGACACGTGGTGCCATCTAGCGTAAGGCCAGCGAACCTACCAAGGGAACACAGGCAACGTAAATCCCCTACTCGCTACTAGATGACGCTAGGTGTATGTACCTACGAGTACTTTCTAGAAATATCTGATACTTGTTTACGCATATCGGGTTTATTCTGGGATGTTCCGGAATCTTCTGAGATTCGATCCGGCCCGTATAAATAGTCGCAGACAGTCGAGCCGGCAATTCAGTTTTATCTGAGCTATCTTCGAGGCGACTTCGGAGCGAAAACAAGTGATCAATAGTGAGTGATTGTGATTGTGATAGTGACTCGGCTACGACCTAGGACAGTGATAGTGCTCAGTGATTTGGATCTAGTGCTTAGTGTTTGGACTCAGTGATTAGTGTGAGCTAGTGTTTGTGAATAAAGTCTTCAAGAGAGTCACCAGGTCTTTCTCTCTGAATCCAAAGAACCCTAGCACGTAACAACTGGTGTCGGAAGTGAGATTTGGAGATGCCATTGACTTCGAGAGAAGACTTCAAGAGGAGTGTCAGGACAAGGGCGCAGCGAGCTGCGGAGGCCACAGCCATTGGGGACCAAGCTCCACCCACTTCGGGTGAAGCCACGCCCACTGGCTCCGCCCACCGGGACCCGCCCACTGACCACGCCCCCCAGGCCCCGCCCACTCTGGACATGGCCACGCCCATTGGCTCCGCCCACCAGGCCACGCCCACTCAGGCCACGCCCACTGGGCCCCGCCTACTCAGGCTCCGTCGACTAGCTCCATCCATCCTGCCACGCGCGTAGTTTCTACGGCCCCTCAAATGGCTCCTCAATTAGAAAGCATAATTGAGTTAATTCAGGCTTTGCAGGAATTTCAGAAGGCTGAAATCAGAGCGATTCGAGAATCACAAGATCAACAAAAAGACCTCCAAGAAAAAGCACTTGGAGCCATAAAGGATGTCAGTGACACGGTAACTAAGCTTCGTAAAGATGTCGATGTAATGAAAGAACGAGTTACCGGGTTAGAATCGATTGTGGAAAATTTGAAAACCGGATTCACTGAACTGCAGAAGAGAGTAGTGCGCCTTGAAACTACGGGAGTTACAGTGTCTAGTGGAGCCACTGGAGTGATGCAAGGGCCAAGAGTAAAGGTGCCGCCGTACGATGGCACTACTTCTTGGAACGCTTATCGTCGGCAATTTCAGACTGTTGCTACCGTAAACGGATGGACGGAAGAGCAATGCCTGACCGCTCTCATTGTGGCACTCAGAGGGCAAGCTTTGTCGGTCCTGGAGGCACTGCCACATACGGGAAATGGGTTCCAAGACCTGATGGAGGCACTGGAATCCAGATACGGGGAGCGACATCTGGAGCACGTGTTCCGTGCCCAACTGCGTGATAGAGTCCAACGCTCAGAAGAAGGGCTTCAACAATGGGCGTTGGAAATTGAAAAACACGTCAGGAAGGCATACCCAGGAGCTGACACCAAGATGGTCGACACAAATATTGTTCAAGGATTTGTCGACGGAATCAAAGACCTGGAGGTCAGAGCTGCAGTAAGGCTTGGTCATCATACCTCGCTGAAGGAAGCGTTAGCGCATGCACTGGAGGTCGAGGCTGTTCGGCGTGACATACGGCAGACCCATAATATCCGCGAGGTCGCTGCGGAAGTCAGGGAGGTTAGGGCTCCTACGAAGAAAAGATTTGAAGCTATATGCTATAAGTGCGGTGAGAGGGGCCATCTTCAGCTCAACTGCCCGCAGAAGAAGACCCAGATGGCAAGGATGGAAAGGATCGAGGAACAGATAGAGGAGCTGAGGAAGCAAGCAGTTTTGTTCCCTGCCCGGGATAAGGGGAAACGAATAGAATCCAGGACTAGGTGGCGAGTATTGGACAATGTGGAGAGAGCCCCAATAACTGTTACTTCCCAGGCACGGAGCGGAAGAACAAAGACAAATACTTTGGGTCTCTTGGAAAATGATGCTATGAGGAAGGCTCAGGAAAGAGATGATGACCTTCGGCACATCATCACATGGAAGAAACGCGGTGACGTAAAACCAAACTGGAGTGAGGTTGCACCCACTGGCGCTGTCACTAAGGCGTACTGGGAGCAACGGGACAGTCTGATACTTCAAAACGGAATACTCTACCGGAAATGGGCTAACGGTAGAGAGTTCTATTTCCAGATAATTGTCCCAAGGGCGAGAGTACCAGATGTTCTCTGCGAGATACATGAGGGTGTATCAGGGAGTCATCTAGGTGTCAAGAGGATGCTGAGGAAAGTGCGAGAACGATTCTTCTGGTTGCATTGGCGAAATGATGTGCAGAATTGGTGCCACGAATGTACTTCTTGCGCTGACGTGAAGGGGCCGCAGACCAGGACAGCGTGGCGCGGCAGTAACAATGATGCTCGGGACGAGCATCTCTAAGAGGGGAGTAGTGTTACGGATACGGACACGTGGTGCCATCTAGCGTCAGGCCAGCGAACCTACCAAGGGAACACAGGCAACGTAAATCCCCTACTCGCTACTAGATGACGCTAGGTGTATGTACCTACGAGTACTTTCTAGAAATATCTGATACTTGTTTACGCATATCGGGTTTATTCTGGGATGTTCCGGAATCTTCTGAGATTCGATCCGGCCCGTATAAATAGTCGCAGACAGTCGAGCCGGCAATTCAGTTTTATCTGAGCTATCTTCGAGGCGACTTCGGAGCGAAAACAAGTGATCAATAGTGAGTGATTGTGATTGTGATAGTGACTCGGCTACGACCTAGGACAGTGATAGTGCTCAGTGATTTGGATCTAGTGCTTAGTGTTTGGACTCAGTGATTAGTGTGAGCTAGTGTTTGTGAATAAAGTCTTCAAGAGAGTCACCAGGTCTTTCTCTCTGAATCCAAAGAACCCTAGCACGTAACACTATTAGCTTGCACCAATATTTTACTCCAAACTTCAGAGAGATTGCAGTTGTATTGCAGTCGTGTCAACTGCATTCAAACTGCAATCCAACTACAATTTACGTAATGGGTAAGCCGCCACTGCTTAAAGAGTATATCTGTAGGTAACTCAGCCGTGTATCGAGATGCTGGCGCTGTGCATCTGGGACTCGGAGGTGCGCAGCTGCGAGGACCTGTTCAACGCGCAGCTCACGGACGAGGGCCTCTGCTGCACCTTCAACGTGGTGCACCGCGAGATGATGTATAGAAAACCGTAAGGACGCTTCATATTTAATGCTTCATAGTAATTTATTATGGTCAATACTTTAAGTTGTAGACCCAAACCTACCTACGACCCAAATAGAGCAAAAATGGCCTCCTCTTATTATTTATTGACGTGATAACGTCTTATAATTCGATATGGGCTGCGCGCACGAAAAAACATGATGCAATATGCGGCGTTACCTCGCTGATCGCTCATAGGCGTTCCATTTATCCTCTCAACAACCGTAAGGCCCACCTGGGCCGCGCTCTTTGTTTCGATATTACATTACGTATTTCGATGACTTAGAGAATACTTTTATATGAAGAAGTTTGGTTAGTTATGACCTTTGATAAATTGACCACACTCTGAATGAAAAATAAATAAACAATCTGTGAGCTATTAGTATTATTTCGGCTATTCAAAATTGTGCTCTATTTCCTACGTGTCAAGGTATGACTTGTGCTTTGTTCGAAGATTTTACTGGCTTTCACGAATGTATGTAGGTTTTGTATTGCGAATAGTTTATTTTACTCATTATAAATACTATATTTATAATGAGTAATTTATTCGTTTATTTCTTCTGAACAAGTCACTAATTATAGTTTCGAAAGTTTATAATTGAGAAACTAATATCACTTCGGACTAAATACTATATTATGATGGCTTGATAGATAGAAAATTTAACATATATTATAATGTACTTCACACAAACATAAAATATGGATTATATGTAAGGATGTTACATTAATTTTACAAAGAGGGTAGGCCGGGCGCCATTTTTTTTTTTTTGCACATTGACATGCCAACTTTTTTGCATAGATTTTTCCCGGAACTGAGGGGTTAAGGCTATGACGTTGTCACGTTCAACTATCGTCAGTAAACCGACTTTACAGACAACCGATTTTTTTTCCTGAATTTAGTATGTCCTAAATATATTTTAGGACATACTAAATTTAGTATGTCTTAAATATATTTTGGTAAGTATCTATCATCCGGCTATAAATTCTCTGTCTTATCTAAGCTGATGTACTTCTTTCGTAGAATGCCTTTAGGAGATGCCAAACTACTAATGCTCATGGAAACCGTCAGCCGCCAGTAAGTTAGCAAATAGCTAGGCTACGACATTATAATATTACTAGCTGTTGCCCGCGACTTCGTCCGCGTTAACATAGTATAATAATTAAGATGGATAGTTTTCCCTTTTTTGTGGTTCCACACAGGGTAAAAACGGGACCCTATTTCAGCAAACGTCAAACGCAAATGTCAATATACTTTCATGTTTCTAACTCAAGATATGATGGACTTTCATTGAAATTTCTACCCCAATTTCACCCCCTTTGGGGTAGAATTTCCAAAAACGCTTAAATACTTATCCACTCATTTACTTTTTAATCAGCAGTCCAAAAATAAACTTTCATGTTTCTAACTTAAGAAATGACGGACTTTCATTTAAACTTTCAATCCCTATTTCACCCCCTTGGGTGTAGAATTTCCAAAAACGCTTAAACACGTATCCAATCATTTTTAATCATTAGCCCAAACATAAAATTTCAAGTTTCTAACATAAGAAATAACGGACTTTCATTCAAACTTTCAATCCCTATTTCACTCCCTTCAGGGTAAATTTTTCAAAATTCTTGCCTTAGTGGGTGTCTTCTTAATAAAACAACCCTACTCACCAAATTTCGTGGCTGTAACTTTAACAGTTTTTGCTCAGCGATGATGAATCAGTCAGTCAGTCAGTCAGTCAGGACAATATGTAATTTTATAAGTATAGATAGATATCTCTCCATATTCCGTAAAAAGTAAACACCCGTAGGCCGTATTTACTATAGATATACTATGATATGTAGTACATATACGGCTGGTTACTTACTAATTCATACTATGTAGTAATCTGTAATGTACCTTATATATTAAAATTCCAATAAAATTGCAACCAAAGCACGTTTTTCAGGAAAACACTAAACGACATGAACTTCACATTTCCGTCGCCGGCGGTGGACTGGACGGCGGAGGCCGGCTACCCCGACGACACGCCGCCCAACGGCTTCCCCTGGAAAGCTAGGGGTAACTACTGACTACCCAAGCTTATTTGTTACAGTAAAAGATGACTATGTTAAGATCTATCAAGATCTTCATGGGCGTACCCAGGTAGGGGCAAGGGGTAGGTGTAAATTTTCCTGGCATTAAAAAACGCCCCTACCTACTCTGCGCAAAATGAAGTGTTGGAAACAAAATATCTTTTCAGTCAGTCAGATATTCTGATTTTTTTTTAATCTACCAGACCGACCATTTTCTCTATACGATCCTAGTTGATACGCCTTTGAAAATCTTAATGTGGTACCCACTGAACAGTGCCGCAACAATAGCAATAAGTAATATGTACAGTCTAGAACCTTTTTATTGTAGGCACATTGTACATATTTTGTTCTGATTTTGAAACTGTGGCAAGCGTGAGTATCGATAGATCCTGCCTTTGGAATAGCTCTGAATCAATACAAACATGTCCAGCGGATTTCATCTCTGGCGCCCGTTACTGTAATCAATATAAATCAACACTAATCCCTTTCAATACTTTTCAATTATGTTACGAAGGATTGTAATGTTAAGGCTGCTCTTTCGAAAAAAGCGTGCAGATAAAACAACTTTTCATCGGCATTAACAGAGAAATTATATCTGAAAAAAATAATTAGTACTTAATCAACATGATATGATACGTAATTTGGTTTTGCCATATTTTTTCTATCGGTATCACATAATATAGAAATAAAAAACCAAATCACCTCCAAATCATTGAATGAAACCACTTTACTCCTTCATTATTTATCAAAAGAATATATAAAAAATATCTACTGCTTTGCAATACATAAGTTAATAATTTGGTTTTTTAACTTTTTTGAAATATGTATTATATTAAGCCTTAAAAAGGTTTTTTCTCCTATTTCGCCCTATCACGGTCGCGGCGAGCGTCGTAACCGCCACCGTACAAGGCGCGCTGTTATGATTTTAATGTCATTTACGTCGATATTCGCACTGACAGACAATCGACCTGCTAATTAAAGGAGAGAGGGCCCTTAAAATGTAGTATCGTTTTCTAGGTATAGGTACCGATCACGGTCTGACTCTGGTCCTCGATGCTGACGTAGATGAGTACTACTGCGCCTCCACCAAAAGCGTCGGATTTAAGGTAACTTGACTTGGTACCTTAGTGACTTACAAAAATTAAGAACGAGTCTGCTCTATCTTGAGGTAAACTTAGTTAACTTGATGAACAATAATTTTGGGTTTACTATTCATGTACTACAGTGTTTTAGTGTAAAGACCGTTATCCTTGAAACCATCAACAGATACAGAGAGAAACAACTTTTTCTAAAAAAACTAAAAAAAATCCGTCTTCATACAAATGCCGCATCGGCAATTTGTATGGGTATGAAGATGAAGACGGATTTTTTTGAGTTCCCAGCATTGTTCTCATAGAAAAAGTTGTTCATTTTGACGGGCTCATATTTTGATGGTTTCAAGGATGACGGTGTTTTACACTAACACACTGTATACTTAGATCTAATTAACAAACTATTATAGTCTACCATTTTTAATTAATGTTTACTGACACATATTAAAGCTCGTACTCGGTTTTATTATAAAATAATAGAACTCTAGTAATAGAAGTTCTATTATAAATTACTAAAAGTAAGCCGCTCATCTGATAAGCTTAATTGATATTGTTTAAGATCCTCCTACACAATCCCACGGAATCCCCCAACATCGCGAAGCTGGGGGAGATATACGGTCCGGGTATCGAATCGCGCGTCTCCATCGTACCCAGGATCCTGGACGCGCATCCATCCCTACGGACAATTGACGTCAGCAAACGACTGTGCTTGTTCTCCGGTGAAAATGACTTGGACTTTTACAGGTATTTTAGATTTTATCAGATCTAGATTCACAATTATTTGGTTGAGTACTCTTTTTTTAGATACTCCAAGAAATTCCTAGCAACTCCTACAGCGAAGTTGAAGGCTTCGATGAGACACTGTTGCGCCTCTAAACATCTTATTTCGCGCTAATGCTGCAGCTGGATCCGCATCTCTTTTAGCTGCCTGATCTCGCCCTCCTCTCTCTAGCTCTGTTATAAAAACGCTCCATATTTTTCATATATCTATACTAATATTATAATTGTGGGAAGAGTTTGTTTGTTTGTTTGTTTGAACGCGCTAATCTCAGAAACTACTGGTCCGATTTGAAAAATTCTTTTACTGTTGGATAGCCCATTTATTGAGGAAGGCTATAGGCTATATTTTATCACGCTAAGACTAATAGGAGCGAAGAAATATATGAAAATGTGGAAAAACGGGGGAAATTATATGAAAGGGCTTATTTGACGCGCTAATCTCAGGAACTACTGGTCCGATTTAAAAAATTCTTTCAGGGTTAGATAGCCCATTTATTATTAAAGGCTATTTGCTATATTTTATTACGCTAAAACTAATAGGAGCGAAGAAATAGAGGAAAATGTGGAAAAAAGGGTTAAATTATATGAAAGGGCTTATCCGAACGCGCTAATCTCAGGAACTACTGATCCGATTTGAAAAATTCTTTCAGTGCTATATAGCCTATAGGTTATATTTTATCACGCTAAAAATTGGAGCGCAGAAATAGAGAAAAATGTGGAAAAAACGGGGGAAATTATATAAAATTGCTTAATATCTAAGATCTAAGAACTACTGGAGCAATTTTTATGTTATTTGGCAAACATGAAGAATAGACCACGTGAAGGGACATAGGCTATTTTTTGCGGAAAAATGTACGGTTGCATGAAATTCCTAAATTACGCAAACGAAGCCGCGCGGAACATCTTTATATAATAAAATCGTAGGAAAGTTAATTCTGTACATTGAATATTTTTGTACAATAAATAATACTTGGGATGTGATCTACTATGCTAACGCGGACGAAGTCGCGGGCAACAGCTAGTTTATTCATAAAAACGTAGATAAAAACTATACATATAATTATAATAACCTGACATTTTAATTCTCGCCAAACTAATTGTTGACGGCGAGATTTTCCTTCCATCTCAGTCATTTGGAGGCCTCTTCTCCTCTCAAACATCATAATCTGCTGAGATCGCTCCCCGTTTCTTCTTAACTTCATCTCTGGTTGGTTACCACTTAGGTATTTGTACGTTGAGCTGTGTACACGAAATCGATATTTTTTTTCAAAAAGTTTAAATTTTTATAGAACATACACACTACGGAACTGCGAGATGGAGTGCGAGGCGCGAGCGATGCTGGAGGTGTGCAAGTGCGTTCTCTACTATATGCCCAGTGAGTTTCACACCTACCTTCATCACGTATTTTGTAACTAGAACAGCTTAAATTGTTTCTACAGGGTGCAATGAAATCTTCCTGCCAAATTTTTATATATTGATCCTTGTTAAAAAAAATACACGTATTTTATCTTTTATAGTCACTCAGTACTAAAATGTTGAGAAATAGCTTCCTAAAGTTATCCAAAAAAACACTACAAATAATGGACACAATGCGTCGGCCGCTCGTGACGTGCCCCCGTGCGCGTGCATCATCCCGCGTCTCCCCCCTCTCATTCCCCCGCGCTGCGAGTGACCATTCTGCAACGATTTTAAATGGGATAAAATATGTAATTGAAACAAAATAAGCCCTGGAAAAAATTTGGCAGGAAGGTTTAATTGCACCCTGTATATCGTTTTACATTGTTTCGTTATCTTAACGGCACCGCATAATTCGAAATTCGAGCTTTCTTTTCGTGTTTTTGGAAAGAAACATGTATATACGGTATTATAAAAGATTTGTATTTACTTATTTTTAGAAAACACTACAACTCGTGTATGCAGCAAAGCAGACGCAAGTTGCTACAGCGACTTGAAAAGGTATAGCGGTAAGTACCTAGTGTTAGGTTTTGAAGATATAGAAGCTATAAATTATTAATATGTTCGATTCCTTATCCTCTTTCGAAATCCGTAGGTCTAGCATGCATATTATATTAAGTATTTTGGGGACCCATGCGTAGTGTGAAGCTTTTACTCTTTTCCCTTACTTTGTTCGTCATGATAAACAAAGCTGTGATATTATAAACGTGTAAATAAGCATAGGTAATATTCATCATGATTGCCTAAGATCGTCGTCCGTTGCTATCTATTATGGACGAGACCTCGTATAAAGATTTTTTGGGAGCCTTAGTCGGTAGTCAGATCCGAGGGCCCGTATAAGATGCAGATACGGTGGGAGCTTTGAGAAGCATAAGTACTATCGAGAAAATTGATTCCTAGGCAGTTGACCTACGTCACGTGGTCGGCTTATGTCAATTCAATGTTAGACATGACATGAATAATGTGATCGGTCGGATATGGGGTTGACTTAACGCGACCAAAAAGTTCGCCATCTGCCTTCGCCACTGACGCGGAGCGGAGCGGAGGGGAGCTTAGCGGTGTCCGAATTGACCAATCATGCTATTCCAGCGAAATGACAGCGAAGATTTCGAGCATGGTGATTGGTCAATTCAGCGCCGCTAAGCTTCTCTCCGCTCCGCGTCACTGGAAACGCGGCCTTATGGTTGCAGGCAGCGAACGAGCGTGCATGGAGTGTCTGCCGGCGTGCACGGAGATCTCGTACACGGAGAGCTACAGCGCCGCGCCGCTCAACAAGGCGCTCGTCGCCAACTACATCAAGTCATTCAACTTCGCGCAGAATATCACCGAGGACTATTTCTTGTGAGCCTTACATGTTGATATCCCATTATATCCCTTGTTCTACCTATTTAAATATACCTAATTATGCTAGTATATGATATAGCTAGTATATGACTCGACGTTATAATAAACCTAGAATTCCCTGCATTAGTAATATGATCATTGCTACTAAGTTTTTTTCGATCGTGCTTGAAAACATTAATCTCGCAAAAGTAGCGGGTTGAGAGCCAATCTTGTGGCACCCTTTGAGCCAAATTATTTGATTAATCCTTCGATCGCGGATTCTTCTATTGTTGTTATCTATTGTTATTATATTGTTGTCACGGTCACCGGTGTCCTTATGGGGCTTGATGGGTTAAGTACATATTTTAACTAATACTAGTTTTAAATAATGTTAAGTAATTCTTTTTTTTCACAGAAAAAACATGTTAGTCACTCATTTCTTTTTCGAGGATAACTATTTCATGAGGTTCACTAAAGGAGAAATATTCGGATTGACAGAATTTCTATGTAAGTATTTTTTTAGCTGTACAATGTACATGTTTTGTATGGTACAATCATTGGGTACAATGACTTATATGCCCATGAATCAATTTCTCCGATGGTACATAATCATACCTTTTGTTGGGAATATTTAAGGTTGTTGAAAAAAATTAATTGTGTTTCAGCCAACACTGGGGGTCTACTTGGACTGTGCATGGGATTCAGCGTCATGAGTTTTGTAGAAGTCTTGTATTACTTAATACTACGCTCTTTATGTGTATCCTGTAGGAAGAAGTCTGCTTATCCATTTGTTAAGTAGGGCAGAAATCAAAAAGAACAATTTTTACCAAAGTATTTACTTCATTTATAAAATATGTGTACTACCTAATATTTACAGTCTTTTAAACTTAACCTATTTAATACAGATTTTTAGATACAGCGAAAAATAATATTATTAAGGCGCAGCGCAGACGACATACTATCCGTGAGTCGTGTCGCACTTTTTAGTCTGTGGGATAGAACCTATGCAATTTTATGCAGTGGCGCACACGACGCGCAAAAAGTCCGCATATAATTGCATAGGTTCTATTTCCACAGACAAAAATTGCGTCAAGGATATTCTGTCGTCTGCGCTGCGCCTAAAGGTTTTCTTTCATGTTATTTTTTTGAGGAATTTAAACTTAAATTACATAATGAAATTCAAGGTCTTTTACAAAAGTAGATGGTGATTTTTTCACTTGACATGTTGGGTCTTAAGTTTCCGCAGTATAATTATACACCTTTATGCCAATTCATACAGCTAACATTGTCGGTATACAGGAATTTTCACCATATAAAACAAACGCAGCAAAATTGTTTATGGCCCCGGGCCATAAACAATGCCAGCCAGGTAAATTTTTGGTCAATTATTTCTTCCCAAGCAAAACTTTGTAAAATGCATAAGAAACTTATACTAGCGACCGTCAGCTGCGACTGGGGTGGGCAGTGGGCAGTAGCAGCCTCCCACGAAGAAAAAAAATTCAGTAATTTCCTCTCATTTGAAAATTTATCAGAGTATAGTCAATTTATTAGAAAAACACAGTCAGCTGACCATAACACGGTGGATTATACGTCAGCTGGCTCGTTGAACATGAAAAAAAATTATATTTTCAATGATTTCCTCTTAGCTGAAAATTTACCCAGTGATCGTTTATAATTTATATGATACTATGAATGAAAATTAATGTCAGCTTGCTGTATCTCAGTGGAAAGTTTGTCAGCTGGTACCTTGAAAGGTGTAATGCAACAGCATCTATACCTACTAAAACTTATCAGCTGACGACTTTTCCACTGACTTACAGCTAGCTAATTTTTTTAATTGTTTACTAGCTATAGTATTTTAACAATACTCTGATACATTTTCAAATGAGCGGAAGACGTGACTTAAAAAAAATGTTTTCTTCATCTTTGGGAGGCTTCTACTTCCCACTCCACCCGCGGAGTCACAGCTGACGGTCGCTAGTATTCATAGTATAAGTCCCTTATTCATTTTATGAAGTTTCGGTCGGGAGGGACTTGGTCATGGAAAACTGTCACTGGCTCCAGGTCTATTAGATTTAGTTTGGATTACATAATTTTTATAATGATACCGTACACACCACAGTATACCTCTGCTACTGCTGCTGTCTCTGCACATTCTGTGTCGGCGGTGCGGGCGGCGCCGGCGGCGCGGGCGCGTCGGGCGGCTGCAGCGTGCGCGTGCGCCGCCGCGTGTAATGCTGCCACAGCAGTATCGCTTGGTCGTCCATAAACTTGCACACCTGTAAGGCACATTTGGCCACCTTAGACTTCAGTTTTTAATATTAAGATAAATTATTCATTTATTTAATAAGTTTGCTAATTACAAAATATCTATATACAAGACGTTCCGCGCGGCTTCGTCCGCGTAAATTACATATGTCACAGACAAATTAGTCCACAAAAAATAGCCTTTAATCCTTCACATGGTCTACTTCTTATCTGACCCAAATAACAGAAAATAAGCCCTTTCAAATAATTTCCCCCGTTTTTTCCACATTTGCCTCTATTTCTTCGCTCCTATTAGTCTTAGCGAGATAAAATATAGCCTATAGCCTTCCTTGAAAAATGGGCTATCTAAAACTGAAAGAATTTTTCAAATCGGACTAGTAGTTCCTGAGATTAGCGCGTTCAAACAAACAAACTAACAAACTTTATAATATTAGTATTATAGATTTTATCATTTTTAACTTGCTATGAAGACATGTCCTATACATAAAGTGCTTCATTTGTATTAAGCGACTAGTTTACAGTTGTTACAAAATGGATGTATGAATTGTTTTACAATTAATATGGTTTGCAAAACATGTACAAATGTAAGGTTTAGTGCAAACATGTCAACATAACAACATTACCTATAGTGTTATTCTTAATGTATTCTAGTAGTACACAAACCTGAGCGGAAACACACTCCCTTCGGAAAGCCTCATGTTGCAAAAGCTCTAGGAAATGAAGACACATGGGGTATTTTAGAAACCGAGCATACTCGGGCTCACGCCAATACTGAAGATACTTCAAGTAGTTTATAAATGGTTGTTCCTTGAGATACCCACGTTGAGCTAGAACTGAAAAATATTTCTTATTAAGTATATGAAGTATGAACATTGTTTAAAAGTATATCAAACTGATGACATTTATTTTTACTTTATACAAAAAGTAGCACACATTTTCTCTACTTACAGTGAATATAGTTTGGGTTTGCTAAACACTGCACAAACTCCAATTCTACTTGGAACCTTATTCTATTCTGCTCCTCGGTCTCCATTACTGAAAAATAACATTCTAATCTAAAGTCTGGTACAGATAAATTTGTCTGGAATATCCAAGGTGCAAATAAAAATAAAATAAACTACCTTTACCAGCCATCATCTTGCCGAACTCCAGGAACAAAATGTATAAGTACAGCAACTTTACAGTTAGTACAATATTATTTACAATCGTTCAATTTATTTGTAAACGTTTATTTAGATTTAGGCACTAGGTGTAAAGTGTTTGCTACAAAATACAATCTGGTAACTCTTAAGTGATTTATACTTAGTTCTTTTTATTGCTTATTTAAAATGTGTAATTCTTCTACAAATAACACAGCTACAGTACATCTAAAAGCATATTATGTCTCGGAATGGAGCCTAATAGTGTATTGTTATACAGTAATAATAAATAATTACAAAAAGTAGAAGGTTAGAAAACAAACAAATTTTCTTTCTTTCTTTTTCTTCTTTTTTGGCAACTTGACACAAAGGATGTGTATGTTGTGCCACAGACAAGGTAAAAAGGTAAGGAATATGGCGGGAAAACCATATTCCTCCTATTATAATTTTCATCATCGTTTTCATGTATCGTCAGGTCTAAAGTCTAGTCAAAGTCTAAGTAAAAGTCAATACAGTCAAGGAGTCAAGTCGGTCGATTCAGTAAAGTGGTAGACGCTTTACTGAAACTTTCGATGGACTTTTGGGGTCAACACAAAATAGCACGTTTCTGGATATTACATCACTTTCCTACACTTGTGCATGAACACGAATAACATATGTTTCATATTCTACCAATATTACGCATTAAAAACCCAGCTAACACAATTTTAGGAAAATAATACAAAAACACAACAGCACTCTTTCACGTGCCCGCCAAAACTCCGACAACAACAAATACATACTATTAATCTGTGGACAACAACTTGTCAAATAAATGTCACTTGACAGCTGGCGTAGTGATGACGACTTGAGTAACTCGAGTTAAATCGAGTTGGGCGAAACTCGAACCGACTCGAGTTGAATTATTATTCTCTCGTATTTTTGGCGGTTTACGAACTCGTATGACGAGTTCGTAAGCCAATACATAAATAAATCATTCTATTTCAAAACAATAATTGAATAAAAAAAAAAAAAAAAAAAAATTTGACAATTTGCATGTTCCTAAACTGTTACCAGTATACTGGCCTAATCGCTTAGGCCAATGAGCGCTTAGGCGTATGCTCTTCGTGACTTGACAGCACACTGATATTTTTTGGAAACACAGACCATATGTAGTCAGTGATGCCAACATGCAGATAATTTCAGATCGGTGGGGAACTAGTAGAAAATCTAGAAGTGTCTATCGTCGCGCC
This sequence comes from Polyommatus icarus, assembly GCA_937595015.1. Taxonomy (NCBI): domain Eukaryota; kingdom Metazoa; phylum Arthropoda; class Insecta; order Lepidoptera; family Lycaenidae; genus Polyommatus; species Polyommatus icarus. Next base: position 17,620,565 of record OW569327.1, on the reverse strand, counting down.
ATCTGGTGGAGATTAAAAATAAGAAAACATCCCATTGAAACAGATAAAAATATCATTTGTCGGTTCTATTTTAAGTATTTAAGCGAAGCTGAGGGAATAAACTGTTAAAAATTAAAAAAGCATTCACTTGTCCATCCAGTTAACTCGAGTTCAACCCTAGTTAAGTGAATTTAAGGGCCAACCCACACGTACCACAACCACACGACATCGCAACGACAAAATGTCGTCGAGCTGTGGTTACGTGTGAATGGTGTCGCTGCAGCATTTTGTGGTTGCGTTGTGGTACCGACAAAATGACGACGGCCAGTGGTTGCAACGTGGTTGCGTCGTGACTCGTGTGCAGTTCGAACTATTGTAGTTCGACTCCGGCTTTTATAGCGGAAACACGTCTTGCCCAAGTGCCCTTTTGTTTTTAGTATTTGTTGTTATAGCGGCAACAAACATACATAATCTGTGCAAATTTCAGAAGTCTAGCGGTTCTTGAGTTACTGCCTGCGTGACAGACAGACGGATAGACATCGAAGTCTTAGTAATAGGGTCCCATTTTTACCCTTTGGGTACGGAACCGGGAACCCTAAAAACAATAAACGGGGGGGAGCACGGGCGGCGTGTCGTTGCATCGACGCAACGTTGTGGTTGCGATGTGGTTGCGACGTGGTTGCGACGTAGTTGCGATGTGGTCGGTATTTTATAAGTGGTCGACAACGACTGCAAAATGTGGTACGTGTGAATGGTCCAGTCATTTACAATACGAAATATACGCCCGACCACGTCGTGTGTTTGTCGTGTGGTTGCGGTTGTCGTGTGGTTGTGGTACGTGTGGGAGTCTTAACTATATAATATATAATTAAGTATATAATATTTTTAATTCAACTTCGCTATAGTTCTTGCAATCTACGAGTGCGCGTCGCCTTTATTTGTAGTTGGAAATGTGAATAGACATTTTCGTTAGTGTGCGGACCCGACGGAGCAATCAGTAGCGAGCGAGCTATGTACGCGTGTATAGATATGGGCACTCACACAACTAAGGGCGACGCGCACTCCTAGATTGCAAGAAATATATCATAATAATATGAGTTCACGTCCTCTATGTTCGTGTGCGAATGTCAAAATTTAGATGAGTCAAAAATCAAAATCAATCACCCCACGAATACAGTTCGTGACAGCGAATGTTTCGTCGATGACGAGACGAATGGCGAACGCGCATGTGTAAATGCAGTATTAGTGTTCACTATTCTGTGATGATTTTATCTAGCTTGCTACATATATTAATCTGTGATTTTATCAGCTGACAAAAAAAATCAAAGTCAAAATTGTCATCAGATTGTGATTTGTGATTTTCCATTCGATTTTTTGTTACATTTTTATGAATAATCCCATTTTTAGTGAATCAGAACATAATTTCCAAGTGCAAAATTATTCCATTCTTGACATTAACTAACATTTCATAACCTGACAATTAAACAAGATTTTAAGAAACAGTTTAACTCTGATTGAAGAAACTCGGAAACGCCCCGTTTAAGTATGTCAGGACACAGATATTTATCTGGAAATGGCTCTAATCTTTTTGAAGATGAAGATGTCGATGACGACACATTCGTCAATAGCTATAGATCAAGATTGCCTCAGTCGCAACCAAAACCGGCAATGTCTCCTTACTTAAACGAATTAGAAAGGCAAAGGCAAACTATGCTTGAAAAACAAAGAGAAATCGAACAAAGGACTCTAGATTCTTCGTCGCGCAGTATAGGTTTGCTGAGAGAATCCGAACAAATCGGTATCGCGACCGCCGAGGAACTGGCGCGCCAACGTGAACAACTACAAAATACTAATAGAAGGCTCGACGAAATTAATACTAATCTAAGTTACAGTCAGAAACATTTAAATGGCATAAAATCTGTATTTTATAGTTTTAGGAACTACCTCTCTGGCAAAACAGATCAGAGCCCACAAAGGAGCCAAGTGTCACCGAGCTCAGTGAGCCAAGCAGGCACGAGTAGACTGAATGATACACTGGATAACGTTAATAATATGAACGAAACTGATAGATTCCAGAGTCACCCATCAACGAGGTTGCGGGGACTCAATCAAGAAACTGCCACAAAACCTATGTCAGATACAGAACGAGTGAATAAAATGCTGGACGCTAATTTAGATGAAATGGTCAACCACATATCCCGACTAAAAGGCCTCGGTGTGGCCCTGGGAGAGGAAATTGAGGAACAGAACAATCTTATTAGTGAAATTCATGATAAAGTTGATGTTGCTGATATAAAAATTGGACAGCAGAACAAGCAAATGAATAAACTGTTGGGAAAGTAATAACTTACGCCTAATCTTCATTACAAAACTCAGACCATTCTATGAAAGGCCTTTTGAGAATGGACTACAAATAATATTATAAAAGTCAATACCCAATATTTAAGTTGATACTCATTATCCAACATTTTATTGTTTTTCAGTTTCAAGTGTGCTGAATCCAGCAACTACTAATCCTATTTCAAAATAAAAATTAAAGAAAAAAGCACAGGGGGCTGGCATTTCTTTTTAATTGTGATTTTATTAAATATTAGATTAATTGGGATACTGTACTATAATACTTATTGATTTTAAGTCTGTTGAATGTGATGTATGTCTTAGAAATAAAGTTTTAGATCAATTGATGGGATTAAAGAAGTGAACGAACATATGTAAAAATGTTTGCAATGGATTTATATTTTCTTGTGTGATATTCAAAAAAAGTTGCTTGAAAGAGGACACAACAGCTATATCCATTTTATTTTTATTAGTCTCCTACTGTCCCTACTGAGGTTAGTACTTGAGAATCATCACACTATGTATGCTGTTTAAAAGTTGCCCGGATATATTAACAACACCTGTTGTGCCATTAATGCATATCATTATAATTTGAATTTATTGGCTTATTGAAATATTCAAGTTGACACAAGTGTTTAGTAAAAAAAATTCTGGGCTTATAGTGATATTTTGTTTAACTTAATTTTTATCACAAAGATTTTATTAATTAGTAGATTTTATATATACCTATCCTGTATGCACTATTTGAACAAAGTTCAGCTTTCAGTAGATTTCTTTAATACCTCGATAATGGAATCACTGACACAATAGATATTCAATTGTTACACGGCACCCCAGGGGCCGCTTGGGGCTTGATGGGTTAAGCCACCTTGCCCTTAATGGGCAAGGTGGCTTAACCTTGGTTTATGCTGATTTGTCAAAACCTATAGTGGACTAGTTTAATGTTGTTAATTTTTATCATTATTATCAATATTATATTTATGTTAAGGCAATATTGGATGAGCAATGATAAAATAATGTAAAGAAATAAAACAGATATATTCATATATAAATACTAGTTTTATTTTAAACTTAGAAAGAATCAAGTTAATTTTACAAACAATATTTATTTCAGCATAATATTAAAGTTACAATAACTCACAAGCACTGAAATAAGTGTCTGTATACATTATCACAAGTGGAAGTAAGTATTAAATTTATAAGTTTATACGTTTTCTTGCAATATAGGTTTGTTTAAAAAATCTATTGTCAATAGTAACATTTTTATAAGAACACACAAATATCCAATAGTGATTCATTTCATTGTTCAAATATAAAGTGAAACACACTTAAAAAACTAAGCAAGTTATTTAAAATTACACTATTCATAACCAATAACATTACAAACTCAGGCTTTTAAATTTACATACTAATAAAATATTAAATAATAGGTAATCATAGAATAAACAAAATGTAAGTTAAGCAGTAACTTACATTTTGAAAAATCAAGCCAATCTTACAAAACAGTTGTCTAATTAATAATTATGTACTGTTAGGGAGATTGCAGACAGCACACTTTTTGTGTATGTGCACCGCACACAAAAAGTGTGCCGTCTACGATCTCCCTTAATCTTTCTTCAACTTTTGATCTCCTCTAAAGATAATCTGTATTCAGAAGATTGTCTACTCGTTCATGAATTTTCATATGCTTTTGTAGCACCCTCTTACTTGCTAATTTTTTATCACAAATAGAACAGAAAATTGGTTGACTTTGATGTGACTCTTTATGCACTTTTAAACCGAATGATGTTGCAAAGCCTTTAGGACATGCATCACATTTATAAGGCCTTTCAGTAGAGTGTGAGTGAGCTATGTGAACTAATAAGGAATATTTAGTAGCAAATGCACGGTCACAGTCTCTATGCTTGCATTTAAAAGGTCTCGGTTTCTCCTGACCCGTGTGTGTGAGACAGTGCGCTTTTAAATAAGATGGTCTAGTAAACCTTTTGGGACATACAGAACAAGCATAATCCTTAATACCACTATGTATCTTAATGTGCATAGCCAGGGTAGACTTTGTTGTGAATTTTTTGTCACATGTCACGCAACTGAATGATCTTCCATGACTAGAGTGTGCAATTCGGAAATGTTCTCTCAATGATTGTCGTGACTTATAAATTTTATTACAAAAACCACATTTAAACTGTGGAACGTCTGAGTGGGTTTTTAAATGCTGTCGCAAGCCATTGGAAGTGTTAAAGTCTTTACCACACTTTGCACATAAGTATCTTTTGAAATCACCGTGCTTGCTCATATGGTATCTCAAATTATATATTCTAGTAAATGATTTGGAACATAGACTACACGTATAGGCCTTCTCACCCACTTTCCTGGGTACCTGCTGGGTGAGTGTGATGTCTGTTACAGGCGGTAAAGGAACCAGCTCCTTATTTTGAATTTGAGGTTCAAAGTCTAATACTGAATTGTTGCTGAAGAGTGGAACATCATACTCATGATCTTGATACACAACATTGATGTCAATGGTGTCAACATCTGATCGCTGAAAGTTGTTGCTTGTATTTGAAATTGTAAAAAACTGGGTGAGGGTTTCATTTGCTTTTAAGCAGTTCAATTTAAACGTGTAAGCCAACAGAGCAGTCGAAACACATGTGGTACAAATATGTTGAGGCCAATTTTCTTCATCATTGTTCTGAAAAGAAACACAATATATTTTTTTAAAGTGGAAACTTGAAAGCACCCATACTTGGTAATATATTATATGATATAAATCATTAATATCTTTACCTCCAAACAGTTGAGAAAGACAAGTATATCAATGAGCTTTATTTTATTTTCCTCATGTTCAATTAAATCTTGTATGCTCATATACATTGCAGGATCACTGAAATTAAATTCCAGGAGGCAAGTTCGACATGTGTTCCTAGTTAATGGCACTATTAACGTCGTGAATTCCATCTTAAAACCAATTCAATATTCATTGCGACTTTCGTACAATCATATTTTCACATTGCAATCGGCATTATAATTTAAAATCGTCTTTTATCAAAAATATTATACGACTGTATTTAAATTTCTACGTGTGACTGGGTAAATGGTATTTATTATATTTGTCTCAATAAGAACAATTTCGTAAGACTTGTTTTAAATTTGGTTAAATTCATCCATTTCGTCGTACATGGTAAATTACGCGATCCATGATTACACAAAATGTCAATAATGTCAAATGACAGGAGTCAATCTTGTTGTCACTTGTCATTGTCATTTGACGCTGACTTTTTTGTTGAGACTTGAGAAGTAGGTGGAAGTAATGTTTCCTAGGTTTTCTCGAACCCGTCCGGCTTTTTGAGGCGTCCGGAGTTTAGACTTTGGAGTTTGGACTTGGAGTCAGGGCTTCATAACGTTATCGAATAACAGAAAAAATATCGTTACGTACCGTTATTTTCATAATGGTAAGAGCGTTTTCACACGAGACCCGACACGACACGACAAAATGCGGTGACGATTCCGTGCGCCATACATTTCTATGTACCGTTTTCACACGGAACGACACCGCACAGCACGACACACGATTTTGAGACGAGAATCCGCTATGTCGTCACGTTTTTTAGCACAGATAAAAACATTTCAAAGATATTATGAAAGTTGTCTGTGGTTCATTTATTCAGTTTGAATTTTGAACCAGGCCACTAAAATTACTGCCTTAAATAATACAATATGCCCCGCGTACCACTTGACGTTAGAAAGGATCATCGAACTATCTTTTAAAATTATATTGTACAAACACCAACAATAGATGACATAATATTTTTAAGTACTTATGAGTTATGGCTGGTTTACACGTACTAAGTTGATAAGTAGTTAACTTAATTTTAAATTTGTAAATTGTAAACACAGAATTTAGTAGCCAATAGCAAGTTAAAATTTAGTTAAGTAAGTATAGGGTCATAAGTTAAAATTTAGTTGACCATTTATCTACTTATCACGTGTAAACCAGCCATAAGTGAATGCGGTGTCGTCGCAGAAATCGTCGCTCGTGTGAAAACGTTCAAACGACACGGTTCATAGACAATGTATATTTGTCTATGAACCGTGTCGTGTCGTGTCTCGTGTGAAAACGCCGTAATGAGGAATTTTCTTAGCTTTTTAATTTGATTGTCAAACAGCTTCCATTTTAGTAACTAGATGGCGTATGGGTAGACAACTATCGGTAATACCAGGGAATACCATCAATACTTGCTACAAAACTGGGCAAAAGAATGTAATGACCGCTGTACACTCTCGCCGAGAGCTCTCGGGCGAGAGTCTCGTGCGAGAGCCCCTTGCCCGAGTGCGATCATGTACATTCTCGCTTAGTTCAATCGCAGTTAAGAACTCAGACAAGATGGACGAAAACGACCATTCACCATTCACCATGCATCGAAAGATATCATTGTAATCCAAAGATTTATTATCATAATTAATTTTATTTCTCACAGATAATGACTGATAATGTCGTTTATTATTGTTATTTTTCTGTTCTACACTGTCCAATGGCGGAACTAGTACTGAAAGACGCGAGAGTGTACAGTAGTGCGCTCGTTTTCCTCGCGAGACCCTTTGTCTCGGGCGCAAAATACCGACAACGGACCGAGAGGGTCCGAGACAGGCGAGACAAGGCGAGCGCACCCATGTACACTCTCGCGCTCGGGCCGCCTCGCTGTGTCTCGGCGAGAGTGTACAGCCGGCTTAGAACTTGATACATTTCAATTTAAAAAAGACGCAATAATATTCCAATGAATAGGATAATAGAGTTATTATAACGATGTTTTAGTTAAAACTCACGGAAGAAATAGCCCTGTTTACCGATATTCACACCAAATGTCACAGGAAATATACATTTTGGTTTTGACAACATCTTACCTGCACTTGTGCAAGATAACGGATATTTAATGGCTAATATTTTACCAATAATGAACATCAAAAACACAAATAACACAATTTGGGAAAAAATAATAAAAACCACACCAACAATAAAAAGTAGAAGAAGTTTTGAAAGTGACATGCCCGCCAAAACTCTCTGTCAGTTGTCAGTTTTCAGTTTGACAATTTGCGTGTTCCTAAACTGTTAACAGTATACTGGCCAATATATAATAGTAATCTGTGATACTGGCCTAATCGCTTAGGCCAATGATGGCTTAGATTTAAGATATTTTGATTTACGCCACACTTGACAGTACACTGATATTTTTTTGAAACACTACCAATATGTTGTCAGTGGTGCCAACCTGCAAATAATTTCAGATGGGTGGGGAACCAAAAGAAAATCTAGAAGTGTCTACCGTCGCGCCGTCTGGTGGAGATGATAAAAAGAAAACTTCCCATTGGTAACCAGATAACGTTATTTTTTATAACGATATCTAGTAAAATAACGTTATATTTACCGTTATTATTTTAACGATATTTTTTCGTTATGTATATTTAAACCATAAAGGTAATATACTATATTAACTTTATGATTTAAACGAACAAATATCCAAGTTGGAGTTCGGAAGAGAAAATTAAAGGTAAAAAAAAATTGCTGTCAGTTCGTCAAGACTCTTTTTGACGTGTAGTGTGCGTCGTGGGCGATAGTTTTCCCAATAAATTTATGTCTTTTACTCAATTTTCATGAATTTATTACTTTCTGCAAGTGATATAAGCAATAATTACACGCAACATTTTATCTTAAGGTAGCAATCGCTTCCATTAAACGGCTAACTGGGATCTAACCTATACTCTAGTTGTATCACTATCGTTTGTGTCCCGGATTTTAAGGAATTTTTAACATAGTAATTTGTATTACATTTTAGCTAAAGGTGCAGTGAATACTAAACATGAGTCGGTTCTTCGCGACTGGTACGGATTCCGAATCCGAGAGCTCGTCTGAGGAGGAGCAGATTGTGAGGGCGCCTGCAGCTGTTTACACGGTAAGATTTTTCATTAAATCTCTTATTATTATCATTTATGGCACTGAGTGTATAGCAAAAGCATTGCTTAGATTATTTAAATATTAATTTATTCAATTAATCTAAACATTGAAATTTTAGTGTGCCTTACTAATATTATAACCGTGTTGTCTGAAACTTGCTTTTTATTTAAATATTTTTTAAAGATATACGTAGTTAAATTACGTATTTCGTGCTAATTTTTATATCATGAATTACTTTGTTACCAGTTCAGTGATGATGAAGAAGAAACCAAGAGAGTTGTCAGGTCTATGAAGGAGAAGAGATATGAGGAATTAGAAGGCATAATTCACTCTATTCGTAACCATCGCAAGATCAGAGATTTCTCATCAGCCCTAGCTTCTTTTGAGGAGTTGCAAAAGGCTTATACTAGAGCTGCCCCTGTGGTCCAAAAAGAAGAAAATGGAATCGCACCACGATTTTTCATACGGGCTCTAACTGAGCTCGATGACTGGGTATCTGGGGCCTGGAATGATCGAGATGCAAGAAAGTCCTTATCCAAGGGCAACAGTAAAGCTCTTACCTCTTTAAGGCAAAAGCTACGCAAGTACACAAAAGATTTTGAAGCTGAAATAGCAAAATTCCGTGAGAATCCCGATCTTCCAGATAATGAGGATGATGAACGCAAAGGTATGTGCAATGCAAAAACATTAGCCAAGTGCAAGTTGGACTCACACACGAAAGGTTCCATAAATTATCATTATAGAGCAAGCATTGTTTTTTAATAATATGAGAGCCCCCTTAAATACTTATTTCATTGCAAGTGCCTACCTGTTGCTTTTATTGATATATTTTTAGGGTTCTGTACCCTCAAAATGATATACATGAAAATGGAATCCTATTAATGAGACTTCTATGTCTATCTGTCTGTCTGTCTCCAGGTTGTATCTCAAGAACTGCTATAGCTAGACTTCTTCACAGATTATGTATTTTTGTTGCCGCTATAACAACAAATATGTACTAAAACAAAATAAAGTTAATATTTAAGGGGGGCTCCTATACATAATACAACAAACCTTTTTTGCTTATAATCCATAACGGAAATAGGTAGGAACTTGAAATATTCATAAAATCCTTAATTATATTGGTACTTTAACCCATCAAGCCCCACACGAGCACCGGACCTCGCAATAACAATTGAAAGGCTATTGTGTCGTTTTTCCATGATCTAAGGATTAATCCTTCAATCTCAGATTCTTGGGAATCTGTTGTTATTCTATTGCTGTCGCGGTCACCTGTGTCCTTATGGGGCTTGATGGGTTACTCAAATCATATTTTGAAATGATATTTGGGCTTGCATAGTTTCTCTTTGGTGTAGGTATGTAGTGTTGATTATTATTATTAGAAGCTAGTTTTTTTGTTTTGCTCTATTTTTACAATAGCTGGATGCCCACGGACATACTTTATAGTTATATCATTTTCTCCTTCGCTGGTGCGCCTGTTTAACTCCTCTCTCAAGTATTTCAAGTATTCTCTTTGTAGAGGAGTCAAGTCAGATGCTATATTCTTGGGTTCCTTAAGTTTGTTCTTATTACGAAGAATATGCATTGCATCGTTTTTGCTTCGTAGGACAACCTTAAGCGGGCGCGGCCTGGATTTGGCATCAGACTAAGGGGCCCCAAGACGGAACATCTTTATGCCATCAAACTTTACTTCCTTTGTTATGGTACTTATGATTGCTGAACACTCTTTTTTATCATGTTCTCTTCTCTGCTCAGCTACGTCACTGGACGACTCAGGCACACCATACATAATAATATTGTTAGACCTATTGGCTCGTTCAGTCATCTCTTGAATGTCTGATTCAGTCGCTAGCATACTTTGACGTAGTCAAAGCTGTTGGACTTTTTCAGTAAAGTCATTCAGCTTCTTCAGTATCAGTGGTAACTGAGATAATGCAGACTGACAGTTTTCGCAAAGAAAAGACATGACACGAGCAACAGTTTTAAGTTCAAGTACACGGATTTCTGTAGGTGACAGCCCATGACAGTCTCCACACAGTAGTATTTTGCACGAATCGCAAGTAACAGTTTTCTTCTCGTTTGGTGGTTTACGACACTGAACATTTTGTTTGAGGGGTTAGGACTTTTCTGCGTATTCATTTTTGGGTGTTTTATTTTGTATCACTGGTAACACTAAACTTGACTTGATTATCTGTGTCGTTGTTTTTTTTTCAATGTCAATGTCAGTATGAAAAATATTTTATTGAGGGTATTTAAATATTTCTTAAATTATAAAGTGTCAAATGCGTATTTCTCAGCACTTTTTTCGCAAAATATACACAGTTTCACGCGGAAATAACACTTTCACAAAAGCAACTGTTATTATTCTATAAGTTGTACTATAAGTTTCTTCGTAATTCTTATTTTTTCCACACGAAAACTATTTATTTTGAGGAGCGTGTTCTTCGCACTTTAACAGATTTGACAGACAGCTTTTAAAAAATACTATTATTATTATTTTGTTTTTAGTATAATGTATAAAGTAGCTGTTATCGACTACGGAGTATACTGGTCGGACCATTTCCCCCTATTGATTAAGTGTAAGCTTCTAAACATTATACAAAAGAAACATAGTCATACAAAAGTAAATAAACCTCTTTCTAGAGTGTATTGGGGTAATAGATCCACTGACGAAATTAGTTTGTATAAGAAGTTGTGCTGTGATAATTTAAGTAAAATTTGTTTAGATTCTAGTCATTATATTGTGAATTGCACTGAATGTGATATTTTAAAATTTAATATTTGTAAGGACATAAACCTGGAAAACCGAAAAATGATGTTACGTCCTATAGACCCATCAGTCTATTACCTATATTATCAAAGATCTTTGAGAAACTCCTACTTAAACGTCTATCAGCAGTGTTATCAGCCGGTAACATCATCCCCAAACATCAATTTGGCTTCCGACGTGGTCATGGTACAGTCGAACAAGTACACAGGATTTGTGACAGTATACCATCTGCCTTAGAAAATAAAGAATATTGCTCGGCAGCATTCTTAGATGTCCAGCAGGCTTTTGACAAAGTGTGGCATAAAGGCCTTCTGTATAAAATAAAGAAGCTTCTCCCTCATAATTACTTCCTTCTTCTCAAGTCTTACTTAAAAGACAGAGTATTTCAAGTCAAAGAATCTGACTCAAGGTCTGGCTTTCATGTAATCAAAGCAGGTGTACCGCAGGGATCAGTCCTCGGCCCCTATCTATACTCTATCTTCACCTCAGATATCCCGACACCAGGCCACATTAAAGTGGCTACCTATGCAGACGACACTGCTATCTTGGCTAACCACACAAACCAAAACATGGCTTCAACTATGCTTCAGACTGCACTAGATGAAATAACTAAATGGTTAAGCAAGTGGCGGATAAAAGCAAGTGCAACCAAGTCTACACACGTGACTTTCACCTTAAGAAAGGATAATTGCCCCCCCGTAACCTTAGCCGGCGAACCACTCCCACAGGCTGACTCTGTCAAATATTTAGGTATTCATCTAGATCGCCGCTTGACATGGAAACAACATATAAAATCTAAAAGAGACGAATTAAACATCAAATACAAAGACCTCAAATGGCTCCTTGGACAAAAATCTAAACTAAACATAAACAACAAATTATTAGTATACAAATCAATCCTCAAACCCGTTTGGACTTATGGAATTCAACTGTGGGGTAGTGCTTCCGACTCCAACATACAAATTTTACAAAGATACCAAAACATTATTTTGAGAACAATCTCCAACTCCCATTGGTTTATACGTAACAGCGAAATTCACGAAATCTTAAAAATTCCATCCATCAAAGAGGAAATCTCAAAGTCTTGCACCAAATACAAGCTTCGCTTGGATATCCATCCCAACGATCTTGCTCAGAATCTTCTGAATAAAAGATGTCACAAAAGACTGAAACGTCATAACATTCTAGACCTTGATAAGAGATTCAGAGAATAAAGGAAATAAAATAATGTAGAGTTCCTGTCACTGGATAGGAATCTCTGAACCGCCAACATCTATTCACCACATCTGCTTATAATCCGTGGATTGATCGCAGATAATACAAAAAAAAAAAAAAAAAAATATTTGTAAGGAACATGTTTTAGAAATAGATAAATTTTATAATGATATAGTTAAAAGTTTACAAGATGCTGCAATACAAAGTGTTTCAAGTCGCGATGTACCTGCTAGGAGTAAAAAAGTTGTAGGGTGGAACTACCATGTCCGTGAATATCACAAAAAGGCCAGATTTGACTTTAACTGCTGGATGTGGAACGGGAAGGCAAAATCTGGTACCTTGTACAATAATATCGTGATTAGCCGTAAAAATTTTAAGAATAAACTGAAATGATGTCAAAGGAATGAAGAGAAAATAAAGATGGACATCATTGCCACACATCGGTCGGACGGAAATTTTTCCAAATTTTGGAAAGCGACAAAACGCCTTAACTTCGAACAGGGTCTTCCGGTCAGTGTCAATGATGTTCAGGATCAAAGTCAGATTGCCGAGTTATTTGGACACCATTTTAAAGTAAGTCCCTTGCCCATACCTAATAATACCGATACCACTAACATTAGTGTTAGGAATTACGTTGGCCGTAGTGGCTTCTCTCCTGAAGAGATATACAAAGTTATCTTTAAAATGAAGAAAGGCAAAGCGCCTGGTTTTGATGGCCTTAGTTTAGAGCATATTTTACACGCGCAGGAGTTTGTGATGCCTATGTTGGCAGATCTCTTTACAATCTGCGTCAACATAGCCTATTTGCCCAAAAATCTTATGAGAACAATGGTGGTACCCGTGCCTAAAAATAGAACAGGCGATCTTTCGAACCCAAAAAATTATAGACCGATCTCTTTAGGAACTATCATAGGAAAAATTTTGGAAACATTAATTTACCCTAGCATAAGTAATAATATTAGGATTGACGATGCGCAGTTTGGCTTTCGTCCCAGTCTCTCAACAGATTCAGCTATATTTGCGCTCAAATCAACGGTTCAGTATTATACAAAAAGAAAAACATCCGTATACGCTTGCTTCTTAGATCTCGGCCGAGCTTTTGACCTGGTAAATTATAATTTAATTTGGCAAAAGCTCCTACAATGTAGTTATACCTGACCAAACTGTGAATCTGTTGAGATACTGGTACGGAAACCAAACAAATTTTGTGAAATGGGGCGACACAACATCTAATGATTTTAGATTAGACTGTGGGGTGCGCCAAGGAGGGTTAACGTCGGACCTGACCAAACTGTGAATCTGTTGAGATACTGGTACGGAAACCAAACAAATTTTGTGAAATGGGGCGACACAACATCTAATGATTTTAGATTAGAGTGTGGGGTGCGCCAAGGAGGGTTAACGTCTCCGGACCTGTTTAGCCTGTACGTCAATGGCCTGATTGAGGAGCTCAGGGGCACACGTGTGGGTTGCCACATAGGTACGATATGCATCAATAATTTGAGCTATGCTAATGATATGGTGCTTCTGAGCCCCTCAATCAGAGGCTTAAGACGCCTTCTCAGCATTTGTGAGACCTATGCTAGAAACCATGGATGGTCTCAAGTATAATGTTGCTAAGACGCAGATGATGGTGTTTAGGGCCGGAGAGGGTCCCGCCGGTTTATTTAGATGGAGAAGTAGTGCAGCGAGTCGTGCGTTTCCGATACCTGGGACACATTTTGACCGAGAATCTGTCTGACAATGAAGCCATTGTTCGTGAGAGACGGGCAATGGCTGTTCGGTGTAACATGCTCGCGCGCCGTTTTGCACGTTGCAGCATTAAGGCAAGGCTGACACTATTTAGGGCATATTGTCAATGCTTTTATACGTGTCAGCTTTGAGTCAACTGCTCTAAAACTGTAAGAAGCAGCATCAGGGTGCAGTATAATAACGCATACCGCATTCTTATGAGACTGCCAAAATATTGCAGCGCTTCGAGCATGTTTGCCGACGCCAGAGTTCCCGATTACTTCGCCGTTTTTAGAGCACGAGTTTCGGAATTCTGGGCCCGTGTGCGTTCCTCTAAGAATGAAATCCTCGGTGTGTGTGCTGGGTGTCCGGAGAACTCGTTTCCAGCCTACTGGCTATCGGTGCATCGCGACAGAAACCAGAAATGATTTAGAAATATTTTAAACGCATTTTTTGTAACTTTTTATTTTTATTTATTGCTATTATTATTTATTATTTTATTCACAATGTATACTTTTATGTAAAATTTAATTTTAACTTAATTTTATTTATACATATTATTTATTATTGTATGGGTTTATTGCCTGAATAAAAATGATTATTATATTATTATTATTATAAAATAAAACTAGAAAAAGAAGGAGAAGAAATAAAAATACAGAGAGGAGTGAGGCAAGGAGACCCACTATCGCCTAAATTGTTTTCGGCTGTGCTCGAAGAAGCGTTCCGAAAACTTGACTGGAATGACGTGGGCCTCAATATTAATGGCGAAAAACTGACACATCTAAGGTTTGCAGATGACATTGTAATCTTTGCCACATCTCATAGTCAAATGCAACGCATGCTTGAAGAACTCAACACAGTAAGTAAAGAAGTCGGACTGACAATAAACCTACAAAAAACAAAAGTTATGACCAATGGAAGTACAACTAACATAATTACTATAGATAACAATGTGATCGAATATGTTACAGAATATGTATACCTAGGACAACTCATCTCAAAATATGATACAAGTTACAACAACCAAAGAAATACAAAAAAGAATTGGCAATGCCTGGAAAAGATTCTGGTCCTTTAAAGAAATAGTAAAATGCAAAAGTATAAACATGAGCACCAAAAGAAAACTATTCAATACATGCATTCTACCCATTCTAACATATGGGTGCCAAACTTGGGCACTAACAAAAGCTCATACAAGTATGCTGGAAGTCGGGCAGAGGGCTATGGAGAGGAGTATGGTTGGAAAGAAAAGGATAGACAAAATAGAAAACAAGGAGTTGAGAAAAATGACAGGTGTAACTGATGTAACATATAAAACTAAAAAATTGAAATGGAAGTGGGCCGGGCATGTTTTGAGAGGGCCAGACAAATGGACAAAAATAATAACGTCTTGGTATCCCAGAGGGGCAAAAAGAAAAAAGGGCAGACCTCTAAAAAGATGGGAAGATGAAATAGTACAAATGGCTGGCAAAATGTGGACCAGAGTGGCATGTCAGAGAAGTGAGTGGAAGCTGTTGGGGGAGGCCTTTGCCAAGAGGCACACAGAAACAGAGACCGCGCTACCGAAAAATAATTAATTTGAATATTTTGCAATGTATGTAAAATAAGTGTATTTTTTCTGAATAAAGGCTTATAATAAATATAATAAAATATTATAAAATAGTATTAAGATAATATGTTGTTTTACTGGCAACAGAAATACATAATTTGTAATAATTTCAACTCTATTACCGTTCTTGACACGCCTGTAGACAGACAGACAGACAGACAGACATTGAAATCTTAGTAATGAGGTCCCGTTTTTACCTTTTGGTTTTGGAACCCTAAAATGAGATTATTTTATGAGGTATTCACTAAGTGCGATATACTGATTACTCTGATTACGGTACTATATTATTTTGTGGTCATTTATATTTTTTCATAATAAATGTACTGAAATTATTTTACAACAGTAAATTGTATGAAAGTACCAGTTTATACATAAAAAAAGACGGTTTGCACTCCGGGAGTGCCGGCAGAAGTGAAAACTTGATTATTAACGTTGTGCATTTTTTTAACCCTATTTTTTGAAAATCGATTTTTAAAAAAATCGTTTTTTTTTTTTTTTAATTAATCGAAACCCTTACAGTTCGAGTTTTCGAGTTCGAGTTCGACACAAAACACTACTCTCCAACCGTCTTACGGTTTTTCTATGGTTTTTCGATCAACACGAAAATCTGACGCGAGTTTCACAGTTTTACCCATCCCACAAAAGTGCTCAACGCCGCTAAAGAAAGTTTTCACTTCAAAAAATAACACTTTGATCTTCTACTTACCAGAGAACATTTTTTAAACATTCTAGGTGTAATTAATTATTTTTTATTTAATAGTAGGTAATGTTGTCTTGTTTTTATGCGCAATAGTAAGGGCCTTCGCTAACTGAAGCGGATGTTTGCGGCGGCCGCACAAACGTGTGAACACGCGCCATCCATTGCGGGCGTCCACCTCGTGCGCCTCGCAATCTGTTCATACATTTGTGCGTCGTCGTGCGGGGCGTACTTCTCAGCTAGAAAAGGCCCTAAGAAGTCTGTACTGTGAGATAGGATTTATTTTTTGTTTGCATAGATTCCTCATCCTCTGACGAGTCTGATGATGAAGAAAAAGTCAAAGAGAAACCCAGAGCTCGTCGGTCACCCGAGCCGCGCGCTAGACCGCCGCCTCAAGACGATGAATCCTCTGATTCGATGGACTGGGGCTCCAGCTCGTCTGGGGACAGTTCGAGCTCCGACGATGAATTCAAAGGGGCTGCTACTATTCGTGAACGTTTCTTGAAGCGCACCACCGAGAGAGACGACGACGAGGAAAGAGACAGGCGTAGGGCAAGGAGGGAAAGACGAGAGAGAGCCGGCAAAGTTAGCAAGAAAGATCAGGCTGACGATGGGGGAGAATGGGAGACTGTTCGCAAAGGAGCGGCGACATCCGACAAA
Organism: Polyommatus icarus; assembly: GCA_937595015.1. NCBI lineage: Eukaryota > Metazoa > Arthropoda > Insecta > Lepidoptera > Lycaenidae > Polyommatus > Polyommatus icarus. Next base: position 17,603,617 of record OW569327.1, on the reverse strand, counting down.
CCCAAGATGTTCGCCAAGGTATGTTTAACTCGTGGTTCCTGTAGATTTCTCATAGAATATGGATTATTGTATTAATCGACGGTTTTTATTTCATAGGATAGTGACATCGATGCGGCGCTCGTTGTTAAGAAGTTAGGTGAAATCAGTGCTGCCAGAGGACGTAAACGCACAGATCGTAGAGCGCAGTTGGAACTTCTTCATGAGTTGCGCACCATCGCCCAACAGCACAACCTCGGCGACGCGCTTCAGCTCAAACTTCGCGCAGCTACAGTAGCCGCGCTGTTCGATTATAACCCAAAAGTCTCTGATGCCATGAAACCCGAATATTGGTCTAGACTCGTGGAAAACGTCGACCAAATGGTTACCATTCTGTTAGCTCACGAAGGTATGGTTCTCAGTGAAATGATCACTGAAGAAAATGAGCAGCTTGTTACTCCACCTTACCAAGTTCGCGGCTGCTTGCTCACGGCATTGGAACGTCTCGACGACGAGTTCACGAAGCTACTGAAGGAATGCGATCCTCATTCCAATGAGTACGTAGAAAGATTGAAGGATGAGGTCAGGGTATCGACGCTCATTGATCGCGTTTGCCAAGTCGTGGAGCGCGATGGTTCCCCGCAGGAGATATGTCGCGCGTATCTTCGTAAAATCGATCATTTGTACTACAAATTCGACCCACGCGCTGTCAAGAAGGACCTCCCTCCAGGGGAAGAAACGACGATCAAAAAGATGGAGCGCCTTTGCAAATACATTTACGCAAACGACGACTCCGATCGTCTGCGAACTCGTGCGATCCTCTCGCACATGTATCATCACGCACTGCACGACAATTGGTTCCAAGCTCGCGATCTACTTCTCATGTCGCATCTCCAGGAAAATGTCCAACATTCGGACCCTAGCACTCAAATCTTGTACAATCGTACGATGGCTAATTTAGGTCTCTGCGCTTTCCGTCGGGGCAACGTCAAGGAGGCTCATGGATGTTTGGCGGAGCTGATGATGACCGGAAAACCGAAGGAGCTTCTGGCTCAGGGTCTGCTCCCGCAGCGTCAGCATGAACGTTCAAAGGAACAGGAGAAAATCGAGAAGCAGCGTCAAATGCCATTCCACATGCACATCAATTTAGAACTTTTGGAATGTGTCTACTTAGTGTCTGCCATGCTAATCGAAATTCCGTACATGGCCGCTCACGAGTTCGACGCACGCAGGCGCATGATAAGTAAGACTTTCTATCAGAATTTGCGAGCGAGTGAGAGGCAAGCTCTAGTGGGACCTCCAGAATCTATGCGTGAGCATGCGGTTGCAGCTGCTAGGGCCATGCGACGAGGCGACTGGCGCGCCTGCCTCAACTTTATTGTCAACGAAAAAATGAATGCTAAGGTAAGATCTATTATTAATTTAATTTAAACAGGTACCTATACTTTAAACAAAAAAAAGTAATTAATCTTAATATATATATTTCTTGTGTGCGTGTGTATGTGACTGAACTCCTCCTAAACGACTGGACCAATTTTGATGAAATTTTTTGTGTGTGTTCAAGGGGAATGGGGAATGGTTTAGATTCACAATTTTGTCCGCTGGACAATGTTTTTTTAATTAATTTTTAATTTATTAGTAGTTGTTGATTTTGGAATGTTTTACATTGGATCCGACAGTCGGCTGCCATCGCAGTGTCAAATTTTAAATAATATTCGAATTCGGATTTTAATTTTAGTCTGTCCGACAGTTAGCGCTTCGACCAAATTTAAAAAAAAATACTTTATATACTTAATATGGCAAAGAAACGTTTGCCGGGACAGCTAGTTACTTATATAATTTTTCCTTTTTCTAGGTTTGGGATCTAATGGTTAATGCGGACAATGTACGCGCTATGCTCGGTCGTCTCATCCGTGAGGAGTCCCTGCGTACATACTTGTTCACATACTCTCACGTGTACGCATCGCTATCTCTCCGCTCGCTGGCCGACATGTTTGAGCTACCGCGACAACGTGTACATTCCCTCGTGTCCAAGATGATCATAAACGAGGAGCTGCTGGCTTCTCTCGATGACCCCAGTGAATGTGCTATCCTGCATCGTTCTGAACCAACAAGAATGCAAGCACTGGCTTTACAATTGGCAGACAAGGTATTCAAAGTCATTTATTATTTGTATTCACAAAAAAAATTCAAATACCAAAGTAACATGTAAAATCAATGTAATGTTAAGTGCCGTATTCACATACGGTTTTGCTCGATAGTTTTAATCCAAATCGAAGGAAATGACTTATTTGACATATTTCATTCCATAGAGCCGGCTCGAAGCGAGCCTTCGAGCTGTCAGTTTTGGCGGTCCACACAGTGGTTATTGCTCGATTTGGAGTAAAACTATCGAGCAAAACCGTATGTCAGTATTTAGCAAACTTTCTTCTTTAAACTTCTTGTTTTAAAGGTATTTGGTTAACTTTTTTGGGATTCCATAGCCATTCATTTCTGATTTTCAGGTGGCAAACTTGGTGGACTCGAACGAGCGTATCTTTGAGAAGCAAGGCTCGTTCTTCCAGCGCGGTGGTGCTCCGCGCGGCGAGGGTCGGCAGCGCGAGCGCCCGCGTGAGGGATGGGGCCGCCGCCAACGCAACCGCCGTCGTGATGATGAACGCGCCCATGACGACTAAATCGATTCCCCATCGAGCTTACTCACGTCAGCCTACAGCACAAACTTATCTTCACCCTGAATTTTAGATGCCGACCTAAAGGTACAATTCCGTGCATCGCGACAGTCGTAAGCCGCGCCTACGATTGTCGTCGGTCGCTCGCGACAGACGCGCGCGGCCGACGACAGTCGTAGGCTCCGCGCGACCGTGTCAAAGTTATATGACACAGTCGCGCGTGGCTTACGACAGTCGTCGGCCGCGCGCGTCTGTCGCGGGCCTCGGAAGCGGTGCCATACATTTTCATACAATGACTATGGTCGCGAGCGGCCGACGACAGTCGTAGGTCGTGCGCGGCCGCGATCGATCGCGATGCACGGAATTGTACCTTTAAAGTCAATACACTGTCCCAAAATATTTTGTCGTTGCATTTTTTATACTTTTCAAAAACCAGGAGTATAGCCTTATGGCAGGGTAAGATACGTTTGCTGCGCCACCAACACCTGGCAATTAGCAGAAATCCATACGATTATTTAATAAAGTATTCAACATGTTCGCTTTTTTTACTTTTTTTTACTATCATTAAATATGATAAGAAAATATAATCCCATTCTAATATGGCACTCATATAAATGAGTGCCAGGACCGGAGCCGCAGATTATGTGAAGGGCGCTTCAAGAGCAGTTCCACACATGGGCGCCGGCAGGGGGGTGGTGTACTTGCACCCATTGAACATGGAACATTTTGTAACCCTATTACCATGCCTTGTTTCGGCACTAAATGTATTCTGTTGACGTTAATAGACAGTCAATGTTGTTCATAAAAAGAAAAGAAAACAAAAATCTGCACTCCTTGGAAATTATTTCTGCCGCCGCCCGCCGCCCATGCTTCCACACATTTGCCTATTTTACACCTACCGAGTAAAGTGGCTAGACCGCTAGTCTAGGTCCTAAGGGCTAAGCCGGGAACCTTTGAAATTATTGAGTACTAGACGTTTCGCACGGCTTCGCCCGCGTAAATTAGATATATAATATATTGTATTATTTTCCTTTATGGATATTTCACTGACAAATTAGTACCCAAAAAATAGCCTATGATCCTTCACGTGGTCTCAGGTCTACTTCTTATCTGTGCCAAATAAAATAAAAATTGCTCCAGTAGTTCGTGAGATAAGCCCTTTCAAATAATTTCTCTCGTTCTTTTCCATATTTTCCTCTATTTTTTCGCTCCTGTTAGTCTTAGTGTGATAAAATATAGCTTAAAGCCTTCCTTAATAAATGGGCTATCTAACACTGAAGAATTTTTCAAATTGGACCAGTAGTTTCTGAGATTAGCGTTCAAATAATTTCCTCCGCTTTTTCCACATTTTCCTCTATTTCTTCGCTTCTATTAGTCTTATCTTAGCGAATAGCGTGATAAAATATAGCTTATAGCCTTCCTTAAATGGGATATCTAACACTGAAATAATTTTTCAAATTGGACCAGTAGTTTCTGAGATTATTGTTCAATTAAGCTCTTTCAAATAATTTCCCCCGTTTTTTCCAAATTTTCCTCTATTTCGTCGCTTCTATTAGTCTTAGCGAATAGCGTGATAACTGATAAAATATTATAGCCTACATACAGCCTTTCTCGATGAATGGGCTATCTAACACTATAAGAATTTTTAAAATCGGACCAGTAGTTCCTGAGATTAGCGCGTTCAAACAAACAAACTCTTCCGCTTTATAATATAAGTATAGATTTCCCCCGTTTTTCCCACATTTTCCTCTATTTCTTCGCCTTTCTCGATGAATGGGCTATCTAACACTGTATAAGAATTTTTAAAATCGGACCAGTAGTTCCTGAGATTAGCGCGTTCAAACAAACAAACTCATAATGTCATGGAATTAATATATATTTTTTTTTATAATAATATCTATGGACGCTTCACACCACGTCAGTCTGACTCTGGCCCCGTGCTAAGTACCTGAAGGACTTGTGTTACAGGTACCAGACAACGGAAATATATTTAATACTTTTATACTATACATATATTTAAGATTTTTATTATATTATACACATATTTATTTATATTTCATTTCATATATTTTAATACACATCCAGACCCGGGAACACTGAGTGTCAAAATGAACCTTATTATCAAAAGAATAAAGTCTTTTTTTAATAACTAATATTTACTCTGGGAAGTGTGCCCACGTGAGACAAACTTTTTCTTGGTGTGTCTCTTTCGCACAATTGCCATGTAAAATATACACTAGGCAACACTTGGAAAATGGCAAAAGCACCACAAACGTCAAACGACAAAAGCAATATGGCGCTTTCTTTGTTTTTATAGAGTTATTATTAATGCTTTCAAAGCTTAAAAATTGTGTATTGGATTGTAAAATTGTTAAAAATGTATGTGCTGTGATGGCTGTGTGAAAGAATCGTACCCTGACTGGATTATCTATTCACAGGTAAGTTTGACATTCAGTATGAACTAGGGTGACCACGTATTTTGAACTTTACAATTTTGTTTTATTATTGTTATTACCTAATTATGTACTATAAATTTACATTAATAATTGTTGTGTCACTAAATACCTTGGAAATTCACTATCTGCATGTACCTCTGCATCAAAAAGCATGTAGAAGCTTTAATGAGTATTCTTTACTACGCCAAATAAAACCAAATAGTTTAATAGTATAATAGAAAATGGTATTTAATATATAAATTTTATATTTCCAGTTTGCCTTCAGATTTAGAGCTAAAGAAAAAGTGGTTAGAGGTGATACTCGGGAACTTACGTCAAAGCTCTATAGTTTGTTCACTTTATTTCTAACCTGAAGATTATCGAACAGAACATCGGAAAAGATTGAAACCTTTGACTCCTATCTTTCCAAAGGTAATTTAAAAATATTTGAAACTAGCTGTTGCCTGTGACTTCGTCCGCGTGGACTTCAGTTTATAGCGCGCGATGTCAACAAAATTAGTGTCAAAAGCTTTTATAAAAAAACCCTGGTACCCCTTAAATCAAAACACCCAAAAACATCTGTGCAGTGTGCACGTAATATAACTTATTTCATTTTTTTAAATTAAACTTTATTTACGCCAAATTTTAAAGTATATTTAGCCCTCCAATTACACAACTTTACCCATAGGCCATAAACTATTTATCATTGATAGGTTTGAGGTTACGTCACTGCAATCTGCGTAGACAAAGTACTGCGTTATTTAATAACGTAAAACTTAAAAGAGTTTATAATAACAATCAGAAGAAATCTAAACTTGAATATAAGATGATACCACGTCTTATAGAAAGACGCTTGTGTAAGCAATAAGTACTTTGCTTGCAAGTAGCAGCCCCAAGAAAAATAAAGCGTGAGTTAAAAAATCTTAAACAGAAAATCAAAAGAAGAGATTTAAAAATTATTAAAAATAATGTATTATGTTTTAAAATTAAATATTATGCTACTTACTGTGTTTTATTATCTTTCACCTTTATTTATGAAATTGCCTTTTTCTAAGGAAAATTAAAAATTTATAATTGTTTAGTTCAAAGTAAATAAAACATATTTCTGCTTCATATTAATGTTATTTAATTTCAATAGTCGTATTTTCATTTCAAATCGTTCAAAGTTGGCGGTAGCTGTTGTTGACCTTACTAATCTAGTTGCTAAGTGGAAAATGCCTTCATTGTATTTTGTTAACTTTAACCAAAAAATTTACTCTTAAAGAGACACAGGCTATTATAGATTGAAAGAAAAACCTATGGCCTATAATGGGTAACTCTTGAAATGATAATTTCCAACTTTTTATAAGTTCGAAGTGTAACTTCATATTCAGTTCACATCGAGTTAAGCAAAACACGATATAACCCCAACTAGAAACATATTTTGTCACTTTATTGTCAATCGTGGTTTGTATAGAAAACTAGGAAATATGAAAAAAATTGACAGAGGGTTATTGACCGCTACCCTACGAATAATCATTTAAACTTCATTATTCGTAGCCGCTTTCGCCGAGATTGACCGATAGGACAATATTATAGGCACTGCATTGCACTTGCATTATAATGAGGAATTTTCTTAGCTTTTTAATTTGATTGTCAAACAGCTTCCATTTTAGTAACTAGATGGCGTATGGGTAGACAACTATCGGTAATACCAGGGAATACCATCAATAATTGCTACATAACTGGGCAAAAACATGTAAAACTTGATACATTTCAATTTGAAAAAGACACAATAATATTCCAATGAATATGATAATAAAGTTATAATAACGATGTTTTAGTTAAAACTCGCGGAATAAATAGCCCTATTTACCGTTGTTCACACCAAATGTCACAGGAATAATACATTTTGGCTTTGACAACATCTTACCTGCACTTGTGCAAGATAACAGATATTTAGTGGCTAATATTTTACCAATAATGAACATCAAAAATCCAAATAACACAATTTGGGGAAAAATAATAAAAACCACACCGACAATAAAAAGTAGAAGTAGAAAACTCTTTCAGTTATCATGTTTTCAGTTTGACAAGTGCAAGCGTGTTCCTAAGCTGTTACCAGTATACTGGCCTAATTGCTTAGGCCAATGATCGCTTAGGAGTATGATATTTTGATTGATATTGCACTTGACAGTACACTGATATTTTTTAGAAACACGACCAACATGTAGTCAGTAATGCCAACCTGCAGATAATTTCAAATCGGTGGGGAACCAATAGAAAATTAGCGAGTGTCTACCGTCACGCCGTCTGGTGGAGATGATAAAAAGAAAACATCCCATTGAATGTCCTACAGATAGGTCATAGGAATGGTTACACTAGTTAGAGAGAGACAGACCAATGTTTATGACCTCTCACTCGGCACGTGCTTAGATGCACAGTGAGCTTTCCAGTTATACGTAGTATATATTAATTCCATGCATAATGTAGATATTGATTAGTATAGATAACATTCCGGCATAGACTTATAATATACATATACTGTCGTATAGACCACCTGACAACCCGAAAATGCGTGACGATTTTTGATCTGTCAATGTGTGCGTGTGCTAGTGATGTATATTTTATTATCGATATATCGATAGAGTATTGTCCGTTCAAGTTATTTTACCTGCGTTTCTATGAGAAATAAATAATATTATGCAACTTTGAAAGATTTTGTAATTCAAATTAGGTATCATATATTTTATTTGACAGAGAAAGGGTGATGATTGAAAAGTAGATACACATTTTCGTTTGGGGTGATTTTTCAATCGTCGGATGTGTTATAACATGAGGCTCTTTTATGGGTAAATAATATACACATTTTAAAGTTACTTACTTATTATTCAGGTAAAAGCTATCTGACAAATCAGCCCTTGCACGCATAACTAACGAGATTAGGGGCAGGCGGCAGCTACTATAAAGCGCAAGATTAACGAGCTACTGTTTTACGAATTATAAACGTTTTTTCAGCGCGGGCGGCAAAATGCTCATAGCGCGCCCACTCTAGGGTAGATATGCAAATATAAAGTTGAAAGTAAACGACAAACATAGTATATCAGGGGTTCCCAATCTTTTTCAGCCTGCGGCGCACTTACAAGTCCAAATTTTGTCACGGCGCGGCGCCCTACTTTGCCTAGGTATTACAGAGAGATACACAAATAAACACATTTAATGATTATAAGTAGGTTAAGCAAGTAAATAATAATAAACAAATATAGAAGAACTAGCTGTTCCCCGTGACTTCGTCCGCGTTAACATAGCATAATAACAAAGATGGTTAGTTTTCACCTTTTTGTTGTTCCTTATACAAAGCAGGGATGTTGCGAATATCCGCATCCGCATCCGCATAAATTTAGACATCCCCATCTACATCCGCATCCGCATTAAATCAATGCGGATTATTATGCGGATGCGAATGTCATACGAGTTGCGACAAGAAAAAAAGCGGGAATAGCCCGTGCCGTTTGCATAACTATGTCCACACTATGCGTTTTCGTCTTCAATTTTCGTCATCTTCTTTGTATTCAACTTTCGTTTGGCGCTTTCAAATTTCAATGATTGAATGCTTAGCGAATATTTTGGATACGGTCAGAGCGCATGCGTCGCGGGCATGCCTCACGTACGCTGTTGACTGCGCTATGAAGCGCCCTTGATGAACAAAAAAGACACAGTGTGGACAAAGCTAATGGGAGCGAAAAAGCTGGGCAAGTGCGTATCAGCCACGCAAAATAGAGGGTTCCGTAGTACTGCCAATTTTAGGTTTTGTATGGTCAATGAATATACAATAATAAGGTCTCTTTTATGTTAGTGGTTTTTCGTATCTTTTGTTTAGCTTATGTGTCAAATTTGTCAATGTTTGCAATTTTGAATTTGAAAATTGTTCGGAAGAGATTTAAGGCGGAATACAGTATGAACGTAACAGATCTGTAATTCAGGGATGTTGCGAATATCTGCATCCGCAAATGCGGAGCATCCGTATAGATTTGCACATCCGCATCCGCATCTGCATCCGCCGATGTGAACCTCTGAAAATCCGCATCCGCATCCGCGGATGTGAAAAAATCGGGATCCGCAACATCCCTGATACAAAGGGTAAAAACGGGACCCTATTTAAGCAAACATCAATAAACTTTCATGTTTCTAACTTAAGAAATGACGGATTTACTTTTAAACTTTCAACCCCTATTTCCCCTTGGGGGTAGAAATTCCAAAAACGCTTCAAAACGTATCCAATAACTTTTAATCAGTAGTCCAAACATAAAATTTCATGTTTCTAACTCAAGAAATAACGAACTTTCATTCAAACTTTCAACCCCTATTTCACCCCCTTGGGGGTACAATTTCCAAAAAAGCTTAAATACGTATCCATTCATTTTTAATCAGTAACCCAAAAATAAAGTTTTATGTTTCTAACTCAAGAAATGGCGGACTTTCATTCAAACTTTCAACCCTTATTTCACCCCCTTCGGAGTAAAATTTTCAAAATTCCTTCCTTAGTGAGTGTCTACTTAATAAAACAACCCTACTCACCAAATTTCGTTGCTGTAACTTTAACAGTTTTTGCTCAGCGATGATGAATCAGTGAGTCAGTCAGTCAAGACTTGTAATTTTATAAGTATAGATAGATATCTTCTGTCTGATTTGTACAATTCATATTATAATTTTATTTTATAATATTTGTTGTTTTGGATAATGATGGAGGATCAACTCACGGCGCGGCGGCGCGGAGCCCCTCTTGCCTTTCTGCGGCGCACCAGGGCGCCGCGGCGCACAGTTTGGGAACCCCTGTAGTATATTATTTATTCTTAAATTAAATACATATATCATAATACCCTTACACCCCCATTACATTTTTAGATTAGTTTTATGTTCTTGTTAAATACCGATAGGCATATCGATAAATTTGATTCAAGCCCTAGCGTAGGGTAAGGCCGCCAGTAGTCAGCCTTTTCCAGCTAAAAACCTACAGAAATAGCGTTCTATTGCAAATTAACCAATCAAATTACTTTTAAAAAAAGCTTGGCCTTCTTATTGGTCAGTTCAGAATGTCACAATGACGCTAAGTGGCTGCAAGAAATGGTAATCTGAGTCCAATTCGACGTTGTCACTAGTCGAGCCAAGATGTAGCGTGCGCGCCAAAATTTTCTTAGTGGGAAGTGCCCGACAAAAAGGTGAGTTATTTTGATTTCTTATTAACTTTTGTGTCATGTTTTATTAAAATATATTGTTATTACATTTTTTGCGTCTAAATCAAATGAGTTATAGAACAGTTTCTTTATAGTTATTTAAATAATGAGGTGGCTGACTACTGGGTATGCGTTTTTTGTACATTATCTAGTGTTCGGCCACCCCCGGCTGAGTACTGGTCATACGAAATTCCATATAAAATCCAGTAGCCGGCCGCCTAACTAGATGCGGTCGAACCACGGCTGAGTACTGGTGAGGTATACCCAGTGTTCAGCCATCAGTAACTTACGCTGCTTAATTTATTCATTTATTTATAAAGCACCTACCTACCAAGTATTTTCTTAGTTTTTGACATTGTCAGAGACCAGACATGCATTGTTTATTTGTTTCAGTTCCATAGGTCTCTTTCGAGGCCCATCTAAGGAGAGGCTGACTACTGGTAGCTATTTGGCCGAGAACTGGGTTGTGACGGCTGAGTACTGGGGAAATGTGCCTTTTTTTTTAAATACTTTATTTTCAATACTTCTTAAGAAAAATTATCTTTCATAACAAAGTTTAATAAATGATTAAGGGGCCGGGTACCCTCGAAATTCTCATACATACGTAATACCAAAATCATTTTCTCATAAGAAAATATTTAACACGTTTGAGTTATTTTTCAGCTTAAAATAGTAATTATATAGGTTCCTGCACAAAAATTTACTTCAAAATATTAAAACACTAAAAAATTTTTTTTGTTTAAAATTTTTTTAGTAAATTTACTATTAAATATTTAAACACTAAAAAATAGAGTAAAACATTAAAAAATATATAAAGAAGTGGTAAATTTACTACAAAATATTTAAATACTAAAAATATTTTTTAGTTTAAATATTTTGTAGTAAATTTACTATTTATTTATATATTTTTTAGTGCTTTACTCTATTTTTTGTGTTTAAATATTTAGTAGTAAATTTACTAAAAAAAATTTTAAACAAAAAAAAAAAATTTAGGGTTTCAATATTTTGAAGTAAATTTTTGTGCAGGAACCTCGGTAATTACTATTTTAAAATGAAAAACAACTCAAATATGTTAAATATTTTCGTATGAGAAAATGATTTTGGTATTACGTATGTATGAGAAATTCCAAGGGTACCCGGCCTCTTAAGTGAATGAGTACAAAAGGTTTTTGATTACTATTTTAAATAATTTTCTATCCACATTTAAACTTGCGCTTTCCACTAAAAGGCTGACTACTGGTGCCATTACCCTATAAGTAAACAATTTTGATGAAAATTTTTTCTTCAAAATATGTTTGAACAATAGTACCTTTAGTTATGCAAGATATGAAAGTAAAGGGGAGGATTAACAATATTTTATTTGAAATAGAGAACTAAAGACAGAATATAGCGAAAATAAACACATCGTAGCAATTAGGACATGAAGATTAATTACCTTTGAAATGTATATTTTTCAGGATTACTCCTATGATTTACACTGCAATCACTCACAGAACAAGTTACCATTGTTATATGTAATAGTATATGTCGAAAATAATAAAGGATTTAAACAATAAATTGCAAATACCGAAAGGCAATGATATAATAAATAATAACTCAAAGTAGAATATCATTGCCGAAAGGGCATAAAACGATTGACGACTTTTGGCCGACCTGTTAAATGAAAATGGTTACAGTTTTCATGACACTGCCTCTCTCTTTTTATCTTGTTATCACACTCTTTGTTGGTCTTTTGCATCTTAAGTTTATGCATTCCGGCTTTTGTGTTTGTTTTGTGCACAATCCAAATTAAGCCTAATTAAAAAAATAAATGACAAGTGACAGTTCTTTTGCACAAAGTACAAACGTCACATTTGTAATGGCGATTATCGAAAATTCATTTGAGGAAGGCCGTGTTATAAAGTAAACATTATTTTAAGCTTTACGTGCAAATTATGTTATATTATATAAATTTGTATACACTCTAAATAACTTTTGCTTTATTAAACGCTGTATTTATTTTATATAATAGCTTTAGAATAAAGAAAATACAATGGCTGCAACCAGGCGACTTCAAAAGGTAGGCATTTCATGAATAATGTGAAAAAATTGTATTGAGATTTGAGGTTCTAATCTAATAAAGTTCAATAAGATTTTTCTAGTCGTATTTTCGGAATAAATAGTATTCTTGTTGTTTTAGGAACTGAATGACATACGACAATCGGGATTGAAATCATTTCGCGATATTCAAGTTGATGACTCCAATATCTTAACATGGCAAGGACTGATTGTCCCAGTAAGTTACCATATTTATTTATGAAATAAATAATAATAATAATATAATATCTATGGACGCTTCACACCACGTCAGTCTGGCCCCGTGGTAAGTACCTGAAGGACTTGTGTTACAGGTACCAGACAACGGAAATATATTTAATACTTTTATACTATACATATATTTAAGATTTTTATTATATGATAAACATTTTTAATACACATCCATGACCCAGGAACTTTATAAACTTTTTGTTCCGTCGGCGGGACTCGAACCCGCGACCTCCCGGCTTAAGCTACCAACGCGCTCACCACTGCGCCACGGAGGTCGTCTATATATATAAAGTATATACTTTTCGAGATTATAATCAACTTTGTGCATTCCAGGACAACCCGCCATACAACAAAGGTGCATTTAGAATTGAGATAAATTATCCTGCAGAATACCCATTCAAGCCTCCAAAAATAAGCTTTAAAACTAAAATTTATCACCCTAACATCGATGAGAAAGGACAAGTGTGTCTACCTATTATTAGTGCAGAGAATTGGAAGCCTGCAACAAAAACAGATCAAGGTAAAATATTAGATTTCATATGTCCAACTATTAGACTATACACAGTTTTCTAATAATATTTGATATTTTCAGTTATACAAGCGTTAGTTGCTCTTGTGAATGATCCAGAACCCGAGCACCCTCTTAGAGCTGAACTTGCTGAGGAATATCTAAAGGATAGAAAAAAGTTTACTAAAAATGCTGAGGAGTTCACTAAAAAACACAGTGAGAAGAGGCCTACAGATTAAATATGATGTTTGGAACTAACAGCTAAATTCATTATATTTAGAATGCTTTTTAAAATATGTGTCTTGGGCATTTGTCTTATTGAAAATACTGTATGTATTTAAAGCATTTCTTATGATCAAACAGAAACAATAGAAAGTAATTATCATGAAACCTTATGAATGCCACACAAGCTCATTTCTTACCTAACTGATCAAATAATCCCTCAAGGCTCAAGCGGTCGCACGCGACCACGATAACAATAGATTTCCAAGAATCCACAAGGGATTACTATGGTTGCTACATATAATAATGTTCTTTTATGTTAAGTGTAATATTGGAATAGTTTTGGTGTGGGTTTTTTTTATAAAACAAAATATAGCATGAGTCACAAGTTCTTATCTACTGTTGTTGAAGAAAAAATTTGATTTTATAACTTTTTGATAAGACATTGCTTAAAATTGTAAATAGCATACAGACTATAAAGTTCATATAGATAATAATATATTGTTTCTTTATAAACATGGTTTGTGAACATTTCTTTGAATTTATTATTGTCAAAATAAACATTGAAAAAGAATCTTTAAAATATTTAATCACTAAAATCATATACATCAGCCTTTTCACACTTCGGTTTATTACTTTCCTTGGAAACCATATTATAGCATTTAATCTTGTTATCATTTTGTTTAATTCCAGTTTCTTCTTTTACTTTGTTAGATTGCAAACTTTCACCTAAATATTTTCGTAAGTTTCCTGTAATGAATATATTTTTAAATATCATATGAAATAAATAATTGCTTTTATAAAATTTTTCTTATTATCATTTACCTTCAATTGTTTTAATACATTCCTCTAAGTATTCTATTGAGTTTAAATCTTTGCTTAATAATGGTCGCACATTTAACAAGAAATCGGGTCCATATTTTGGCCAGTTCTTGTGTTCCGGTATATTTTCATCCAACTGTTCACCAAGAACTAGAGCTGTGATGGATGTCCAGAGTTTTGCAGCATTAGGAAAGTTGTAGCCACCTGAAAAAAGTTTCATTAATATGGCAATTGAGAGTTATATGATAACTTACTATAATTATATATATATACCTCCACCTAATAACATTGTAGGTATCTTCTTATTGAGTACATGCTGGATGCTGGTGCAGTAGCCATTCACAGTCAGTCCCCCACCTCCTTGTGGATCATTAGCTAGAGCATCTGCACCACATTGCACAACAATTACATTTGGTTTGAAATAATCATACACTAAAGCAAATGACCTAAAAGAAATACATGGTTATCTAAACTAAAATAGAAAAGGTAGTAATCCTGCATTTTATGTCATGTGGTCTCATTGACAAACTGTACAAAATATAAGGGCCAATTCACACCGGAATGGCAGCGGCGCGAAGAGCACTTTTAGTGTGAAATAATTTGAAACTTAAAAACCTAAAAGTGCTCTTCTCGCCGCTGCCGGCTGCTGCCGATCGCGCCGCTGCCGACCACTGCCGGCCGCTGCCGATCCGGTGTGAATCGGCCCTAACAGTTAAGACTTTAAAGTTTAAACGTTTGTATCAATAGTATTGCCGGTACATACAAGTTGTTTAAAATAATTCAAGACGTCAGTGGAAGAATAAGGTAAGTAACATGAAAAACCTTCCCATTTTTTTTATATAATGGAGGCTTTAAGGTCGGAAAAATTATTTGAAATAGAAAAACTGTGAATTGTATGTGTAGCCAGATATATTAGCTAGGTTATGATTTATGAAGTAGATAAATTACAAGTTTTATGAGAATAATAAGGGAAAAAATAAGCTATTGTCCATATGTTACTTGTTCGAATCTTTCACTCACGTCTTCAATTGATTCATGTGGTCCACTGGTAAACTCCTGGTGGGTTGCAGGTTGAGTATAGCTGTATTATGGTATCAATAAGTACCTACTTTTCAAATGCATATATGAAACTTTTGTCAGAATAAGCTGCATGCAGAGGGAAGTTGCAAGTGTATCCCTGGCCATTCAGTGTACCTATTTCCTCAACACCTCCAGTACCGGGATAAAATCCCGGCTCATATTTGTGAAAGGACAATGTGAATACTGATTTACTCAAGTTGTATGCATCTTGAACGCCATTGCCTGTTGACAGTGAAATAATATTGATCAATAATCATTTATCTTTTAAACACATTAACCGAGTGTCGAAACGAGACACAATAGCCAAAGAGAATATTATAATCACTACGTTTTAACAATAGCTTTTTCATTGTTATCGTGGCCAGATGTGGCCGCTTGGGGCTTGATGAATTAAATTAAATAATAATTAATATTATTATAAACAAACTTACCATGATGCACATCTAAATCTATATAAAGCACCTTAGAAAACTTCTTGAGCAACTGCTCAATAGCTATAACTATATCATTTACATAGCAAAAACCTTCGGCAGTAAATCTGAAATATTAAACATCTTTGAAGTCTAGATCGACAAAAAAATATTCTGGAGAGTAGTTTGAACATCTCAATTAATTTTTTTTCTAACCATTATATTAGTGTGATCAATATACCTCTGTGAATGATGCCAACCTCCACACCAGTTAATGACAACATCACACAATCCCATTAAGATACATTTAGCTGCTGTGACGGAGCTCCCCGCAACCGTTGACACAAGGCTGTACATATCGGAGACTGGTTGGCAATCATATCCTGCAAATAAAAAAAAATGTAAATAAATAAATAACTAGATGTTGCAGCCTGCAGTGCTATAGGAGTCTCATATTTTTTCCATGACCCAAGTATCTCAGTTTGTAGTAGTAGTAGAAGTAGTAGTATAGTTATAGTAGCAGTAGTGTAATAAAAGCAACAGACGGAACACACTTTTGCATTAGTATGAATTAAATAAACCTCCACTTATGTACACATAGTACATACTACTCACCAAAGATATAGATCAAGATAGATAGCGCATGTCGCTCCATTTGTATGAAAACGAACATGTCAATTTTTTCCTAGCACTGTGACGTACCGATGATAAGGAACCTGCCCATTATCAAGGCCAATGTTTCTATTTGAATTTCTACAGTTCAATACGGCACAATTAGGCATTTAGGCATTTTAAAAAATTCGATTGACATCCGATTCTGATAGCAGACTGAAGAACAGACTTTCGAAAGATGAGTATTGCTCGTCGTTTTTGAACGCGTTACGCGATATGGCACGCGAAGTACATACACATGGGGTATCTATCTTGATCGATGTCTTTGCTACTCACCAATTCCATACTTTTCATCTTCAGCAGTGGGAACATAGTCGTCTTCAACATCTAAGAGAGTCTTCAAATGATCAATATAGAGCTCAGAATGAAACAGTGTTAGGTCGGTATACGTTGCTGGAACAGACCTTACGATTGTACAACGATTTGTTAGGCCATAAGCTGTAATAAGTTCATGAACTAAGGAAGCCTGAAAAGATTTTTTTCTGTTAAAGCAATTAGTTGATCTCAACTACAAGTATACAACTTTTTAAAACTAGAGGACAATTCTACAACAAGTTACTCGTTGACGTTATCGTCAATAACTTATTTGGAAAAATTAGAAATGTTAACAAAAGTACTGAAACAAAACAAGAGTCTTTAAAGTAAAAAATAATATAGAATACAAAGTTACTCTGCCCAAAACTGCCGGTAAACGGTCGCACTCTTTTATAAGATTTTCTTCCCAAATGTAGATCACCTTACTTCTACTCATTTCATTCATAAAGTTTAAAATAACAAAATAAATTAATTTTGCGCTTGGCGCCAGGTGGCAGGTACCGTATCGAGTTTTGACAATGTATGATTTTTTATGGTGTCTATGTCACTGATCTCCATTAAACAAGTACCTAGGTACGCTGGACTGTTTTCACACGAGACCCGACCCGACACGACAAACTGCGGTGACGATTCCGTGCGCCATACATTTCTATGTACCGTTTTCACACGGAACGACACCGCACAGCACGACACACGATTTTGAGACGACAATCCGCTATGTCGTCCCGTTTTTAGTCTACAGATAATAAATAAATATTTTTTTAAATGAAAAGTATGTTAAATCATAATTTAAGTTCTGACAGCCTGCCAAACTGTATAGTGGTTTGCCGGCGAGCATTACGCGGTACGGCGCCATATTGCTATAATATAATATCTTATATCACCTATACCAGTATTATAGGTACCTAATATGATAATTAATAATATAAAATAATATTATAATAACTATATTTTATACTTACTACCATATTATAATACTATACTACATAATACCTATTAATATTTCATATATTAGACTACGTCTATACATAATACATAATACATAATATATATAATATACATAATTACATAATTTTACATAATAACATAATACATAATATACATAATACATAATCTATTATAATATATAAATCTCCTGTTGTTATTAAAATACGATGTTTGTCCGCGATGGATTCCTAAACTACTTATCCAATTTTAATGTTTCTTTTTTTTTAATGTGTACTTTTTTCCAACTTGAGAGATAGGATAGCTTAGATCCTTAAGTATAGTCGCAATTTTATTTTATTGCAAATTATTTGTTTTTATAGAGTCTTGCCGGGACAGCTAGCAATAATATAATAATTCTGTAGAAATGTCAATTCTGTAAATTAAAATTTATTCAAAAAATAATAAGCGGAGGGTGTCACATTATCGCTATAGAAGCCGAAAAGTTAGTTTGTTTTTTTTGTCTGTCTGTCTGTCTGTATGTTTGTTCCAGCATCACACGAAAACTACTCATCCAATTTGAATGCGGTTTTCGAAGATATATTTGTTTTCTTCCAACTTAAAGCCGGCTGTACACTCTCGCCGAGACACAGCGAGGCGGCCCGAGTGCGAGAGTGTAAATGGGTGCGCTCGCCTCGTCTCGCGTGTCTCGGACCCTCTCGGTCCGTTGTCGGTATTTTGCGCCAGAGACAAAGGGTCTCGCGAGGAAAACGAGCGCACTACTGTACACTCTCGCGTCTTTCAGTACTAGTCCCGCCGTTAGACAGTGTAGAACAGAAAAATAACAATAATAAACGACATTATCAGTCATTATCTGTGAGAAATAAAATTAATTATGATTATAAATCTTTGGATTACAATGATATCTTTCGATGCATGGTGAATGGTGAATGGTCGTTTTCGTCCATCTTGTCTGAGTTCTTAACTGCGATTGAACCAAGCGAGAATGTACATGATCGCACTCGGGCAAGGGGCTCTCGCACGAGACTCTCGCCCGAGAGCTCTCGGCGAGAGTGTACAGCGGTCATAACATCTGGTGTATAAATTTTTTCCCCCCACCCCTCTAATGGGGCATAAGAAGGGGCAGATTTTGTTACATAAGACTTTTGCTTTAACACGAAAACTACTGATCCGATTTGCATAAGATTTTCGTTCTTCTTAAAAAAAACAAACCCCAACAATAGATGACTTAATATTTTTAAGAACTAATGGCTGGTTTATTGCCCGCTGAACACTCTCGCCGAGAGCTCTCGGGCGAGAGTCTCGTGCGAGAGTCCCTTGCCCGAGTGCGATCATGTACATTCTCGCTTAGTTCAATCGCAGTTAAGAACTCAGAGAAGATGGACGAAAACGGCCATTCACCAGTTACCATGCATCGAAAGATATCATTGTAATCCAAAGATTTATCATCATATTTAATTTTATTTCTCACAGATAATGACTAATAATGACGTTTATTATTGTTATTTTTCTGTTCTACACTGTCCAACGGCGGGACTAGTAATGAACGCGAGAGTGTACAGTAGTGCGCTCGTTTTCCTCGCGAGACCCTTTGTCTCGAGCGCAAAATACCGACAACGGACCGAGAGGGTCTGAGACAGGCGAGACGAGGCGAGCGCACCCATTTACACTCTCGCACTCGGGCCGCCTCGCTGTGTCTCGGCGAGAGTATACAGCCGGCTTAAATCTAATTAATACGTGTAAAGCAGCCATAAGTGAATGCGGTGTCGTCGCTGAAATCGTCGCTCGTGTGAAAACGTTCAAACGACAGCCTGTGTGACGTCTGTCGTGCAATCTATATTTGTCTATGAATCGTGTCGTGTCGTGTCTCGTGTGAAAACGCCGTAATGATACCCTTTGAAATGACAGCTATTTTTTGTGCCCATTTGAAGCGGAATCAGCTAGAGCTGTAACAAACCGTATGTATTCGGTACTGAGTAACGGGTACGCCATCTAGTACCGAGTAACGAAACGTTACTCACGAATGCGTTTCGTTACTCGCATCTTTTGTAGTTGCCATAATATAGGTACTTATATTTTATGTTTTTTGACATGAAAACGTCTTATAATTCGATATGGGCAGCGCGCACGAAAAAACATGACGCATTATGCGGCGTTACCTCGCTCTGAGGCGTTCCATTTAAGGCTATGACGTTGTCACGTTCAACTATCGTCAGTTTCAAGTTTGAGTTCGAGTCGAGTTCGAGTTCGACACAAAACACTACTTCTGTGAGGCCGTGGTATTTCTCCGGTCGAGCCGGCCCATTCGTGCAGAAGCATGGCACTCCCACGGACAAAGCAGCTTTAGCTGCTTTGTCCGCCTTAGCCTTAGCTCTCCGATTAGACTCTTAAGCAGCTTTAGCTCTCCGAAGCAGCCTTAGCTTCCGATTAGACTCTTAAGCAGCTTTAGCTCTCCGATTAGACTCTTAAGCAGCCTTAGCTCTCCGATTAGACTCTTAAGCAGCCTTAGCTCTCCAAAGCAGTCTTAGCCCTCCGATTAGACTCTTAAGCAGCTTTAGTTTTCCGATTAGACTCTTAAGCAGCCTTAGCTCTCCGATTAGACTCTTAAGCAGCTTTAGCTCTCCGAAGCAGCCTTAGCTCTCCGATTAGACTCTTAAGCAGCTTTAGCTATCCGAAGCAGCCTTAGCTCTCCGATTAGACTCTTAAGCAGCCTTAGCTCTCCGATTAGACTCTTAAGCAGCCTGAACTCTCCGATTAGACTCTTAAGCAGCCTTAGCTCTCCAAAGCAGTCTTAGCCCTCCGATTAGACTCTTAAGCAGCTTTAGTTTTCCGATTAGACTCTTAAGCAGCTTTAGTTTTCGGATTAGACTCTTAAGCAGCCTTAGCTCTCCGATGAGACTCTTAAGCAGCTTTAGCTCTCCGAAGCAGCCTTAGCTCTCCGATTAGACTCTTAAGCAGCTTTAGCTATCCGAAGCAGCCTTAGCTCTCCGATTAGACTCTTAAGCAGCCTGAGCTCTCCGATTAGACTCTTAAGCAGCTTTAGCTATCCGAAGCAGCCTTAGCTCTCCGAAGCACCCTTAGCTCTCCGATTAGACTGTTAAGCAGCCTGAACTCTCCGATTAGATTCTTAAGCAGCTTTAGCTCTCTGAAGCAGCCTTAGCTCTCCGATTAGTGTCTTAATCAGCCTTAGCTCTCCGATTAGACTCTTAAGCAGCCTTAGCTCTCCGCTTAGACTTTTAAGCAGCCTTAGCTCTCTGATTAGACTCTTAAGCAGCCTTAGCTCTCCGATTAGACTTATAAGCAGCTTTAGCTCTCCGAAGCAACCTTAGCTCTCCGAATAGACTCTTAAGCAGCCTTAACTCTCCGTTTAGACTCTTAAGCAGCCTTAGCTCTCCGATTAGACTCTTAAGCAGCCTTAGCTCTCCGATTAGACTCATAAGCAGCTTTAGCTCTCCGAAGCAGCCTTAGCTCTCCGATTAGACTCTTAAGCAGCCTTAGCTCTCCGAAGTAGCCCTATATTCAATGAGCATAAAAAAATTAAAAAAAACTAGCGATACTACGGAACCCTATATTTTGCGTGGCCCGACATGCACTTGGCCGGTTTTTTTTAGATATTTCATAGGTACCCAGAGAAATGCTTACAGAGCTACAGGCCTCCCTGGTCTGGCCATTCTTATGCTGCGCTTTAGGGTATCGAGTATCGACTATCGAGTCTACAAATATATACTAGTAATCTGTGGGATCGAGTTATGCTGCTTTTCCATATTATAGATGAACGCACTGCCAACGCGTTGGCCCACGCGTTGGCGGTGCGCTTGCAACGGCGCTTGTGAGTAATCCACGCATTGGAAGGACATTCAGTATGTTTTGGATCGCGCCAATGTACGGATGGATATGTTGGGTCGCTAACAGCTGCAGCTGTATATTTATTTACAGTTCACAGCGTATAATTACTTTAAATTGTGGACAACAAAAAGTTTTTAAAGGGTATTCTCGAAATAAATAAGTAAAAAGCGAGAAAACGTAACAAAGAAATAAACTCACTTTTACATATTTTAATATTATAAAATATGTAAAAGTGAGAGAGAGCAAATAGATAGATGACGGGCTAAATATCTGTGGTCGCAAGCCTTGCGACCACATATATATATATATATATATATATATATATATGTGGTCGCAAGGCTTGCGACCACAGATATTTAGCCCGTCATCTATCTATTTGTCGATCATTTCGAAGCACATTATTATACAGAAAAGAAAGTTATTTAGTTCATGATATCGATAAACTATAGTTCAAGTAATGAGAATCCGTAAACACACGTAAAAAGCTATGCAAATTTTGTAGACAAATTATTAATTGGATTGACATTTTTAGCACTAATGCCTTATACATTACATATAAATTTCACTCGCAGCAAACTTTTTTGCGAGATTGTGCTTACCTACTTTTAGGAGCTTATTACATAGAGAAAAAAATGGTTGCCTGTAAAGTCGGTTTTACGGGCGAAGATTTTACATGACAACGTGTGGGAGAGAGACGCAAGGCATTCGGCGGGCCTCTCTCTCGTTCGGTGACTCATCGTAACGTTACCGAGCGTTACACTTTTTCATAAGTGACTCCCAGCCGCAACCTAATTTAAGACGTTGTCACGTCAATAATAAAAATAATAGTTATTGTTTTGTCATGACTTTCTTGACGGACTATAACGTTATCAAAGAACATATATTTACCGTTATAGATCCTATATAACGTTATAACATTAACCGTTATTATTATCAATTTTTGACGTTATTTTTAATATCGAGTAAATTTTCATAACGTTATCTAAGCCCTTGAAGCAGTAACGTTATGAAAAAATAACGTTATTTGAAGCCCTGGTTTAAAACTTACGTATTTAATGTTAAATCCACGTGTTTGAGGCATTCTTTGGCCATTCTTATGGTTCATTATTTAGCGGAACCACAAAACTCAACAATATCTAACACAAAATGTTCACTAAAAACCTTTATTAACACTTTTATTACATGAAATATGCAGACCGACTCCTTTGTTATGTCCGAGTAGGTCGGACATAACATTACATGCTTTTGACGCATAAACACCGTTATAAGTCTCTCCCCTAGCTTAATGCTTGCGACAAATTTCCTTTGATCATGCCAACACCGTGCGGCAAGCTCGCAAACGCGTTCGCCAACGTCTAAATACCTACCGCGAATGCGCAAACGCCTGTCCTACACATTGGGCTAAAGCCGGCTGTACACTCTCGCCGAGACACAGCGAGGCGGCCCGAGTGCGAGAGTGTAAATGGGTGCGCTCGCCTCGTCTCGCCTGTCTCGGACCCTCTCGGTCTGTTGTCGGTATATTGCGCCCGAGATAAAGGGTCTCGCGAGGAAAACGAGCGCACTACTGTACACTCTCGCGTCTTTCAGTACTAGTCCCGCCGTTAGACAGTGTGGAACCGAAAAATAACAATAATAAACGTCATTATTAGTCATTATCTGTGAGAAATAAAATTAAATATGATAATAAATCTTTGGATTACAATGATATCTTTCGATGCATGATGAATGGTGAATGGTCGTTTTCGTCCATCTTCTCTGAGTTCTTAACTACGATTGAACTAAGCGAGAATGTACATGATCGCACTCGGGCAAGGGGCTCTCGCACGAGACTCTCGCCCGAGAGCTCTCGGCGAGAGTGTACAGCGGGCATAACGCGTTGTTGGGCCAACGCGTCGGCCAACGCGTTCGCCTATTTGTAGTGCCGACATTACCGAGTAACGGCGTTTTCACACGAGACCCGACACGACACGGTTCATAGACAAATATAAATTGTCTATGAACCGTGTCGTTTGAACGTTTTCACACGAGCGACGATTTCTGCGACGACACCGCATTCACTTATGGCTGGTTTACACGTGATAAGTAGATAAATGGTCAACTAAATTTTAACTTATGACCCTATACTTACTTAACTAAATTTTAACTTGCTATTGGCTACTAAATTTTGTGTTTACAATTTACAAATTTAAAATTAAGTTAACTACTTATCAACTTAGTACGTGTAAACCAGCCATTAGTACTTAAAAATATTATGTCATCTATTGTTGGGTTTTGTACAATATAATTTTAAAAGATAGTTTGATGATCCTTTCTAACGTCAAGTGGTACGCGGGGCATATTGTATTATTTAAGGCAGTAATTTTAGTGGCCTGGTTCAAAATTCAAACTGAATCAATGAACCACAGACAACTTTCATAATATCTTTGTAATTTTTTTATCTGTGCTAAAAAACGTGACGACAATCCGCTATGTCGTCACGTTTTTTAGCACAGATAAAAAAATTACAAAGATATTATGAAAGTTGTCTGTGGATCATTTGAGGCAACTAAAATTACTGCTTTATATTATAATACAATATGCCCCGCGTACCACTTGACGTTAAAAAGGATCGAACTATCTTTTAAAATTATATTGTACAAAACCCAACAATAGATGACATAATATTTATAAGTACTAATGGCTGGTTTACACGTACTAAGTTGATAAGTAGTTAACTTAATTTTAAATTTATAATTGTAAACACAAAATTTAGTAGCTATTGGCTACTAAATTCAAATTTAGTTAAGTAAGTATACGGTCATAAGTTAAAATTTAGTTGACCATTTATCTACTTAACACGTGTAAACCAGCCATAAATGAATGCGGTGTCGTCACAGAAATCGTCATTCGTGTGAAAACGTTCAAACGACAGACTGTGTGACGTCTGTCGTGCAATTTATAATGAGGGATTTTCTTATTTTTTTAATTTGACTGTCAAACAGTTTCCATTTTAGTAACTAGATGGCGTATGGGTAAACAACTATCGGTAATACCAGGGAATACCATCAATACTTGCTACAAAACTGGGCAAAAGAATTTAAAACTTGATACATTTCAATTTGAAAAAGACGCAATAATATTCCAATGAATAGGATAATAGAGTTATTATAACGATGTTTTAGTTAAAACTCACGGAAGAAATATCCCTGTTTACCGATATTCACACCAAATGTCACAGGAAATATACATTTTGGTTTTAACAACATCTTACCTGCACTTGTGCAAGATAACGGATATTTAATGGCTAATATTTTACCAATAATGAACATCAAAAACACAAAAACCCCAATTTGGGAAAAAATAATAAAAACCACACCAACAATAAAAAGTAGAAGAAGTCACTTAGGCCAATGATGGCTTAGATTTAAGATATATTTTTGATTTACGTCACACTTGACAGTACACTGATATTTTTTTGAAACACTACCAATAAGTTGTCAGTGATGCCAACCTGCAGATAATTTCAGATGGGCGGGGAACCAATAGAAAATCTAGAAGTGTCTACCGTCACGCCGTCTGGTGGAGATTTAAAAAAGAAAACTTCCCATTGTCTATGAATCGTGTCGTGTCGTGTCTCGTGTGAAAACGCCGTAACGAGTATCGGACTATCGAATATTAAAGAGCTATCGACATCAAATTAGTTTTATGATATAATCTGTGCCTATTACTGGCGTTTGTTTCGTCCATTTTTATTTGACCATCAAATTTGACATTTCGGTTCACCTATTTCGAAGCGTTAGCGAAAATGTTTCACAGAATTTAATAAATTTGATAATTAATAAATAAAATAATATCGAATTGGACGACACTATAACTAGCCGACAGTTAATCTATACGGAGAAACACTGGAAGATATATTTCTATACAGGAATAGTGTCATATTATGACAAGGTCTATTACAAAACATTTGTTTAGATGTATAGGTAATTTTGTCTAATAATAATTGTATGTGGCTGGGAAGTAACATATCGATGGTGTTACATTTTGTATCTGAATTTTTAGTGTTTTTGAAGCTGAAATGGTTCGAGGTTAGTACATTTCATTTTACTTACATTTGCGCCTGCCGCCTTTACATATTTCTTTGTCTGGTAATGAATGCACAATTTTTTTTACGAAATTTAATATTAATATTACATACCTATATTATGAGTTTACATAGATGCATGCACTCTGAACATTTCCACCTACCTTCCAATTAAATGTCAAATTCAATTTCACTATAAATTTTCAGCTTATGCTTGACCTATTCATGTCATTCAAGTTTTTTTTAAAGTTAAATCTAACCTACAATGTATACATACATATTATATAAACATCTTATCTACTAAATAAATAAATATCTAATAAATAAATAAATAAAATTGATTTTTAGTTGCAAGTTTGATGGCTCTCCAAGAGGGTGTCAAGACTCCTCACAGAATTGAGCTCTGTGAAGCCAAACCAGTGAGAGCAACCAGGAGTTACAGAAAACGCAGGTATTTTCTTCTGATTTTTGAATAATTATAATTTGTTTGTTTTACTACTAACCTCTACAATTAGGTCCTTTGGTGCCACCATTGGCCAGCCAGGCCAGTTTGTCTTCGGCCTGACATACCATGTTTTCCTAGGTCTTCCATATCTTTATCTCAAGAACTATTTTGTTTTCAGGTTATTATCTGATGTTCCAGTTAAGACGGAAAATGAGGAACTGATTAGGGAATCACCAAAAAAGAAAAAGGAAACAAAATCAAAACCTTTAAAAACTTGCAACGGTGGCTATACAAACATGACTAACGGGAATACAGTGAAATCTAGGGCAGCTAAGACCGCAGCTCGTCAATCTGAAAGTCACAAATTAACTGAGTATTTTAAAGAGGAAATCAAGAGTCCAAAAGCTGAACAAGCAGCCGTTCCATTGAAATTAGAGAAACCTATAAAAACAGAAGCAAAAAATGTAAATGGCAATAACCATAAATTGACTGAATATTTCCCTGTTAGAAGAAGTGTACGAAAGACTTCTAAATGTGTTATGGCAGAGAAAATGAGAGACTTAGAGAGAGCTGTGAGGGACCAAAAAGAAGATGGTCTTGAGGTAATTAATGCTTAAATATTTTTATTATTTAGAGGGTTGATGCATAGAGGCACTTAAATATAAAGCTATATTTTGCTATAAATAAGTTATTATTTTGAGGTTAAAATATAACCTCACTACACTGATATTCTTATAGACTTCAATTATTGTTGTAACATAATATTATATTTACAATGTTTGTGAATTACAGGTGGCCTATTTTGAGGGCAAAGGCCGTGGTGTTATAGCAACAAAGCCATTCTGCCGGGGACAGTTTGTTGTAGAGTACGCTGGGGAATTGGTCGGAGTTGCAGAAGCTCGTGAGAGAGAACGTAAATATGCACAAGACCCCAACGCTGGCTGCTATATGTATTATTTTAGACTTCAGGATCAACAATACTGGTAATTATATTGTATTATTGTTCAAGTTAAAACAACTTAAAACATTGTTTTATTGTTATAACAATTTTTACGATTTTTACGCTTATGGTTTTGGAATGGTTTTGTGATAAGTGTGACTTTTATTAATATGTCACTTGTGAGTTGTAATTTTGTAAATAAGCAACATGAAATTACTATTTTAATGTAATTTCCAATATTATGACGTCAATTTTTTAATGTTATGTTCAGTATCGATGCAACGGCTGAGTCAGGTCGTCTGGGCCGTCTGGTGAACCACTCCCGCAATGGCAACCTGTCGACCAAGGCTCTGTGGGTTGACGGGCCGCGGCTGGTGCTGTTGGCGGCGACGGACGTGGCCGCCGGCGACGAGCTGACGTACGACTACGGCGACCGCAGCCGCGAGTCGCTGCGACATCACCCGTGGCTCGCGCTATGACCTGGGTAAGTTATTACATACATACTAATTGAGGTTGTACTATACAGTAGTGTTGGGTAGGACATGAATTTTATACGAGGATGTAAGAGGTGCCACTTTTTCGTACTGAGCCGGTACAGTGTCCCAGTTGTCCCACTTCAAAAGTGGCGAGGCGTTTGAAATTTTGAATCGTAGCAGTACGTTTGACGTGCCGCGACATGTGAGCCGTCTTGAGGCGTGAATTTATATTTACTTAAGTATATATTTTCCCCCTAAAAAATATATAAATATAAATTCATAATGATTTAGAAATAATATACTGTAATATAATATGTTTCAAAATCTTTACATTAAAAGTTAATATTATTTCGTCTTCTAAAGATTAAGATTTTTTGAAATCATAGATTTTTAGAACATTTTATTGGATGGATTAAATGTTACACAAGATCCATCTGTAAATCGGACAATAAATTTAAAAAGGCAAAAATCCCTGAAAATACCCCTAAATTCTAAAAAATTCAGACCACTGCACCGCGACAATCATTTTGAAGCGGTATGTGTTATAATGCTGAGCCGCTCTTACATTTTGCCGTCTTGTCCCGGACAATTGGCAAGAGGCATTCTCTTGTAAGTCCTACCCAACACTACTATACAGTATGCATGCACTACAACTGACCTACACGATACTTGACGGCCTAATATTCTTTGTATAAAACAGGGGTCACCAATTAGTTTCGCTCGGGGTCCGTTTTAAGACATGAAAATATTATGACCTTCGCGGTCCACACATTTTATAAAAAAACAAATTAAACAAAGGTAATTACAGAAATTACAAAGGTATTTTTTAGATATCAATGAGAAAAGTAACCATTTTGTAGCTTATTATCTCTCTAAAGTTTGGAATGAAATATTGGTGCAAGCTATAGACATTGACATTAAATCCTGGAGATGTTGTCCTAAGATGAACGAAGAACATCTTCGAACATGCTTGGTCCGCACACAATGGGTCGGGCGCGGCGATCCGGATGCGGACCGCGGTCCGCCATTTGGTGACCCCTGCTTATGAGTTAATCCGCACTACGCGCCAGCGGAGATATGTGACTATGGATGATGTTAGCACAATAGAATGTAGTGTCGCGTCGTTACACTGCAGCGTTAGCGCCTTGGACACCGTACTAGGCGATACTCGGCTGTCAGCTGCCTTTATATTTTTATTTTATAAGCTATCCAAGACCAAATAAAGATATAATACTAAGGGCCTGTTTCACCACTTCCTGATAAAGTGCTGGATAGGCTATCCACAACTTTTTTGATTCTCCATACTTGATCTGTCAAGTTAACTAGTGGTTGATCTATCCAGCTCTTATCAGGAAGTGGTGAAACAGGCCCTAAGTTTGGCATGAGGAGTATAAGACCCTACCTTACGATTTTAATTTTGAAATTTAAAAAAAATCGAATTGCATGATGCAAGTCACTGATGCCGGGTGTTACGTATTGCGTCATTGATCATTTCGTTAGTCATAGTAACAAATATACCATACACATTCTGTTATTAATAATAGGTGTTATAATTAATGCTGCAAACAGCTGATGAGTACTGATAACTTAAAACATTTTCTTTCCAGGAATAAGACCAGAAATCTCGGTTGGACTACAAATTATTATTATTATTAGACAAGTAAATTAATTTAATATTAGTTATATGAAGTTTGATTATGACTGTTTTGATTTAGGTTATATGTTAGTTTAGTGACAATGGCCTTAATATATGAGATTCACGATGTGGCCACAAGTTAACAAGTATTCATAGACTGTTATTATTATAGCATCCTAAGTGCCAGTAGGGATGTGGTATGGAATATGGATTCAAAATCTTTGGGATCGTAAGGCTAACTCGAATATCTTGAATTGTAGATTTTGAACTTGTTTTAACAAAATAGTTGCACTGACTTTTTAACATAAACTATAATATTGTTATAAGTTCTAACACATTCACATAAAGTAGTGGATGGAGGGAAATATAAATACATACTTTACAATTTCTTATGGTAAGTAAGTATATTGTTGACCCCTCGTAAATGTTGTATGCTATCAGTGCACTGACCTCTATAATACACTGGATTGGCTATGCCGTACAAAATGACAGCTATTTCTTATGCCGATTTGAAGCGCCGCGGTGAGTGTACTGTGAACTAATTACATAGAAAATTGCAACCGCCATTTGCAACATATTAGTTCCAGTTTTACATAGCAATCAGCGCCAATATGGCGATTTTCAAATAGGAACATTTTATTTATAGCGATCGCCTGTACAGTGTATTATATAGGTCAGTGTATCAGTGGAATAAAGCACAGACAAAAAATGGTGAAACAGGCCCTAACTATTGTAAATCTTTTTTTTTAATTATAGATCTTTGAAGCATTGGTTGATATTGCTTTATAGACATTGAAATTTCTTATTAGAGACATGCAACAACAAAGTTCCTAAGAATATTATGGCAAATTTCTAAAGAATACAGTATGATGACAAGTAATAATTTAACTCTTTAATGGTTTAGGGACATTCGTTAATTTGCCTATTTTCTAACTAAAAATCAACATTTTATACTTTGCCTTAGTTATCATTTTTAGATTTGTTTTCTATCAGTATTTGAAATCAAGTTTATATAATATTTGGTGTTTTTGAAGAATAGCTTTTATTCAGTATTTCTGCAACAATATTTTTGGTCGAATAATTTCCAACTAGCATGTATCGCGCAACGGCCAACGCTTCCAACGCATAGAAAATTCCCAATTTAATAAACTAAACTGTAAGACAAAAAAAATGACCACAAAAAGTTTATAACTTTTCATAAAAAGTAAAAACATACAAAACATTGAATCCTGATCTTTTATGATGTATGTCACATAATTACACATACAAGTAACTAACTCATTATATAATCGGCCAAGTGCGAGTCGGACTCACGCACGAAGGGTTCCGTACCATTATAGAGCAAAATTAGGCCATAAATTGTGTTTTTTGTATGGGAGCCCCCCTTAATTTTTTAAATGTTATTATTAAATATTAAAGTACACATATAACTAAGGATTTTGTGAAAAATTCAAGTACCTATCTGCTGCCACTTAATTGATATAGAGCAAAAAAGGACAAAAAATCACGTTTGTTGTATGGTAGCCCCCCTTAAATATTAATTTTATGTTGTTTTTAGTTTTTGTTGTTATAGCGGCAACAGATATACATAATCTATGAAAATTTCAAATCTCTAGCTATTACCGTTTTTGAGTTACAGCCTGGAGACAGACAGGCAGACAGACAGACAGACAGACGGACAGACAAAATGTCTTAGTACTAGGGTCCCGTTTTTACCCTTTAGGTACGGAACCCTAAAAAGTAATTTTATTGTGCCTGGGACTCTTGTAGGGTGTAGTTGTATTTAAGTAACTTTTAAATCATTTTCATAGCAATAAGCGCTAAGTATCTTGGTTTTATAAAAGTCTTTGCACATTACACAAAATTTATAAAACTGGCGGGTGCAGTTAAACATGTTTTCTCATGTTATAATGTTTTTAACTCTTTATAAAGTAATTGTAATGTATAAAGACTTTGAATTTAATTGTGTTAGTTTATTAAATTATTGTCTTCATTGTTCTTCGTCATATTAACATAATATTAAGTTATGTAAATCTAATATTGAATTGACATAAGTTCACATCTAATTGACTGAGTTGTGGTCAAACAAACTCGAATAGCAATAATTTTAAACTTGGGTTAGATCTTATAGTTATTTTGTATAAGGTTGGGTGTTGCGAGTTTTAAGTATTCCTATTTCCTATGTATTTAATGACATAACATACACTAATAGTTTGTGTCATACAATAAGAATGACCCACCGAAATAACTATTTGATAAGGGTCTTAATATTAACAGAATGGTCTTATTCGTGGTCATGGGGTAGAAAAATATAATATTGACAGAAATTTTGTTAGCTCAACTTACAATAATATGTTTATAACCTGGTTATCTGTCTACTTATTAGTAATATGAAATATCTATTATCTGCATAATTTTCTGCTTTTCTAAATGGGGAGTTTTTAAATGAAAACAGGAGCTACTGACATTATAGTTCTATTTGATTACTTCATCTATACATAATTTATTTACGCTTCCTAACTTATTTTATTACTATATATAATGAAAAAATTTAACTTATTATCATTGATCACTGATTTATATCGTAACATTAGTCCAAAATGGAAATTTATTGAAAATGATAATTTAATTTATAGTTGTAATAACATTTTTTAGATTATTAAAGTGACAAAAATATTGTAAAGTTTTGAAGATTTCTCGTGAGCATTAGAGAATAGAAATTAAGTCACTAAAGAGACTTGTATTTTGACTTTTATAAAAAATATATTAGAGGCTGTATTCGGTATAATGTAAGTAAGTCATTTCCAGTCTGATACTGTTATTGTAAAAATATTATTTCGCTTTTACTGTTTTTGATCGAAGCGAAATTATAAGGGTTCCTCGTAGTTACTACATAAACCTAAAACTATGTAGTTATGGAAACTGAGAAGCACTCATACATGCATAATCTTTTTCTACAATGTTTTTATGACGACATGTAAAATATTTTACAGATCCAAAAAATATTAAAAATTGCTTTGAAAAACTCGGCTGTGACGGTACGTGTACGTACGTTTTGATTTCAATATTATTATAAAGAATGATGCGTCAAGTTGGCCGGTATATCCAATAAAAACCACTTGCCTATGAAATGAAACCTTATATCATAAGCTTCGATTTTTATTATGGACAGAACACGGTGAACAACCGGAGAAGAAAGATATCACACCTGACATCATAGGAGTGCCCGTGGACTTAAACCACTTCAGTACGAAAGTTATTCTCAAAAAATTTCTTCGCTGACGTCATAGACCGTACTTATAGACTCGTAGACCGTCAACAACAAGGGAGGGATGCTTTAGTTTATCATTATTGTACGTGTTTGTCAGGGCGGCGCACAATCGGTGCGTGTGCCCATATTATTTCAATAATATGGTGTTTAGACGTTGGTCGCCACGATGTATTTATTCACCCGGCACTATATTTGGAAGACATCATTTTTGACGATGAATGTGTATATGTCGCAGTCATCTGGTTCAATCTGCGATTCGATTGAATGACTAGCGCATTCATTGAATGACACCATTCAATTGAATTACTGAGCCGAACGTCCATTGAACGATCGTCCCTCAACGTTCAACTAGTTAGCGATTTGTAGCATAGCGTTTTGAAGATAGCGGACTTGAAATCAGTCAGGTAATTGAACGTATTTCATTTTCTTCCTACTGCGGCGCTACTAGTCACTGAAACAAATATGGCGTCAAACAGCTCGCACAGCTGATAGCACTGTGTTGATATATTTTTATCGATTACATTTACATTAAAGTGCTTTATTTGTAATAACTAATATAATAATATGAAAGCGTGGATTTACTTATAACTACCCCGTCAACGGCTACTTGAAAAAAATAGCATCTCATTTAACGACTTCGCTGTATTATGATAGTCAAGACGTTAAACGTTACAGTCAACGTCTTGACGAGTTGTCCTTTAGTCATTCAATGAATGCGCTAGTCATTCGATCGAATCGCAGATTAAACCAGATGACTGCGACATATATAGACCATGGAAGTTGTAACAGTAGTAAATGACTATTAAAAAATAAAAGTGTTTATTTTGGTAGTATCACCCTAAGGTTAATTACCCAAGTGATAAGCTGACTAAAATACAGCATAGGTAGAATGATTTTTTTCCATTGTAGATTTGATTTTTACAAAAAAAAAAGTAGGAGCCAAAAATACAACTTTCAATGTTCAAGACTGTACATTTCCGGTCCATTCATAACATAAACTGTTTCATTTCAGTAACTTTAGGTCATAAGCAATAGGCTAACAGACATTAGAACTTTATTGGCTATGCCGGCCAGGGTCCATACAAAAGTGCCCATCATTCTTTTTGTTAATTCATGAACGTAAACAAATTTTGTCAATTTCTTTATGTTTGTAACAATATAGGCTGGTAATGCACACGACGGAAAATGAGAAATATATTTGCAACTTCGTTGTAACCAAATATTAATAACTAGTTAACCCATTCCATGCGGCAATAAAAACTACACTTATTACCCAGGTGCGGGGACGATTTTCGTCGTGACGCCGATGGGCGTCTTCCGCACCTCAAAGGGTAACAATAAGACGCCGATCGGCGTTTTCAGCACACTAATAAGAAATTAATCATTATTACGTTAAATTCATTGGAAAATCTTCAGTTACGTCAAACGTGTGGTGTGTTCAAGAGCGTATTTGGCGTAAAAATTAATCTTACGGCATAAATTATTATTTGCGTGCAGTTATTAGCCTTCAATTGTTATATGGTGAAAATTGGTTGAATATGGCGAGAAATGGTAAGTAAATTGTATTAATTAAATAAATTATGCCCCCTTTCGACTAACATCTCATATATTTTAGTTTTTAGTGATAATAATAGCAAAATTATCAGTATAAATTAATAACAAATTAATAACAGGGGTGGCAAACCTTTTCGTAATTTCCGTAAGCGTATTATGCATATTTTCAAGAATATTTTTAATTAGTAACCTGAAAATAAACTATGATAACATTATGATATTTTTTTTGGAGATTTGAGATAGTAGGGAATATATATGCATATTTTTTTGTTTCTATCTTTTATAAACATATCGTATAACATCATCATATTAATTAATTTAGAGATAATTTTATTATTTACTTACCTACATATATAATTTTTTTTGTTACAACTTTGTTAAAATCAAAAAAAATCAAAATCAAAATTGTTTTATTTTGATTTGGTTAATGGGATATACATGGGATATACAAATGGGATAGTACCTGTGTGTACTAAATTATACTTAGTAGAGCTGTAGCAAACCGTATGTATTTCGGTACTGGGTAACGGGTACGCCATCTAGTACCGAGTAACGACACGTTACTCACGAATGCGTTTCGTTACTCGAATTTTTCGTAGTTGCCATATATTTTTTCTAGTCTAGGGTCCAGTAAACGTAAGCCAGGTCACAAAACTACAATTGAACGGAATACCTAAACGCATGCGGCGACGAAGGGTTCGTACAGAGCACTGATATTAGGAAAAAAGTTAACAAAAAGTTTTAAAAACTTGCTAATAACGTCACCTGAAATAAGCCAATGGGAACAACGAAATATTGTAATGTGCATTCCTGGCGCTTAACCTAGCCAATTCGAGCTTCGCAAAAACAATGTTATCAGTTCTTTTGTTTCTCACATATTCCTTCTCTACCGAGGACTCAAACGACGCTTGCTAGCTGTCTTGCTCTACTTAAGTTATAAGAAATGTAAATATGTAGTCAATAACAAAAATAATGTCACGGAAGTAGTTCGAATGTAAAAGTATAGAAGTGAAGTCTGTAAAATATCAAAGTGTATCTTATAATAATTAACATTGTAATAAGGAAAAGTAACGCAGATAATTGTCCTGTATTATGTATACGGGAAACAAGAATAAAAAAAAAAGTACATCTGTAAAATAAATATATTTCCTAAAAATAGTCTACACCCCTTTTATGAAAATAATGGTACGTAACGTTATTTTTCTGGTAATTGATAATGTTATGAAGCCCAGGTATCATGTTGAATTTATTAATAATAAGTAGACATCGGATTATATGCACGATCAAAGTGACGAAATATGCACAAAATATGCACAATCAAACGTTACTTAGTATTAAAATTTGTTATTTTTTCGATGAGTTTTCCGGTGGTGTCGCTAATAAATGCGCCAATATTCATCATTCCATTAAATCTAGGATTGGTCATTTCTTGCACAATACCAATAATTTTCTACCAACATTTTCCGATTGCAATATTATTGCCCATATCCCATGAAAGTTCATTACCTACTTTATTATTATTTTTTTAATGTTGTAATGTTCAATTTTTTTTCCAATGTGTAAAAAAAATTGGTTTCTAGAAATATTATATTGTACCTACACGCTGCCTTAGTGCTTGAATGGGGGGTTTGGTCGGTGGGCCATTCAAGCACTAAGGCAGCGTACAGGTATCGGGTGTATCGCGGAACTCTTTAAATAGGAATGGGGCCACATATTTGAAATATTTTGGTCCATCGTGCCTCTATTTCTTGACCTCTGTGTGTATTATGATAGCTAGTTTGAAGACTACGAGGGCATAATATGACTGTAATATGCACTATCAACGAAAAATTGCCAAAATATGCACTAACGCCTAAAAAGTGTCATTATATGCATCTGCATATTATGCAAATGCATATAATCCGATGTCTAATAATAACTTTTTTTTAATGAAAAAAGTGGGCAAACGAGCAAACGGGTCACCTGATGGAAAGCAACTTCCGTTGCCCATGGACACTCGCAGCATCAGAAGAGATGCAGGTGCGTTGCCGGCCTTTTACGAGGGAATGGGGTAATAGGGTAGGGGAGGGTAGAGAAGAGAATAGGGGAGGGTAGGGAAGGAAATAGGGGAGGGTAGGGAAGGAAATAAGGGAGGGTAGGGAAGGGAAAAGGGTAGGGGATTGGGCCTCCGGAAAACTCACTCACTCGGCGAAACACAGCGCAAGCGCTGTTTCACGCCGGTTTTCTGTGAGCCCGTGGTATTTCTCCGGTCGAGCCGGCCCATTCGTGCCGAAGCATGGCTCTCCCACGGTAGAAAATTTTTATATACTTACCCAGTGGCGGGGCAAGACCTAAATTTGATGTGGGCAAGATTATATCTTGCGAGGCCCCCTAAAATATATTTTGCGAGGCCCCTG
Organism: Polyommatus icarus; assembly: GCA_937595015.1. Classification (NCBI taxonomy): domain Eukaryota; kingdom Metazoa; phylum Arthropoda; class Insecta; order Lepidoptera; family Lycaenidae; genus Polyommatus; species Polyommatus icarus. Next base: position 17,567,416 of record OW569327.1, on the reverse strand, counting down.
ATGGATGACGCAAGAGGACTGATTTGTTGAGAGAAATAATTTTTGATACTTTTATTTATGAATATTTGGGTATCCAAACTCATAAATTCTTAAAAAAACCTCTCGGTCCTAGGGGCGCGAGGCCCCTTAGAGCGCGAGGCCGTGGGCGGTCGCCCACGTCGCCTACGCCTTGCGCCGCCTCTGTACTTACCCCAAAATCAATTAAATAATTATATTTATTTAATTGATTTTGGGGTAATTTGAATAACATGGCAACACAAGCCCGGGCACCACATACATAAAACCTGCTTCACGCGCGTTGTTTGAAGCAATCTGAATTAGAATGTAGATAATAATATTATTATAGATGTTTATGGTATTACAGTTGGCTGAAAAGTTGAAGAAAAATTTATTAAAACCAAAGGTTGTCAATAGCTGGAAAACGCCTTTAGGCGTCTTCCGCATCTAAAAAGGAATTGGCCATTTTGCAGAAAGTTGAATTTATTGAAACGGCGTGCATTACGTTATTGTATTTTCAAAATTTGAGCATATATTGCACGTATAAACTTTTATAATTTGTTTTAGCCAAAATATAAGCTACTAAAAAAAGACGCCGATGGGCGTATGCCGCATCTGAATGTGACGTCCAAAGACGCCGATGGGCGTCCGCCGCAGCGAATGGGTTAAGGTTGCTTTTAGTTGTAATGTGTGACAGTTGTTGAATCTAACAACTTTGATCTCCATTTATACTGAAGTTATTCATTAAAGAATTAAATAATATTAAATTAAAAAGGTTTAGGCTGCGTTTCCAGCGAAGCGGAGCGAAGATTTCGAGCATGGTGATTGGTCAATTCGGCACCGCTGAGCCTCCGCTTCGCTTCAGTGGAAACACGGCCTTATAATTTAATTTATTTTGAATGGATACTTCATGCTACTAAAACGCACCTGGAAAAAATATTTTTGACATCCTTTGAATACTAATAATAATTGATGTTTCTGCAGTGTAAATGGAGTAGCAAATATTTGTTAAAAGTTGCTTTGATATAATATACTTATAAAACGTTTGATATCAATAAGGCACCTAAATATTTGTTAAGTTGTGCTGTTGGTTTTTTTATAAATGTGAACAATTAACGACATAATATTATTGTGTATTTCAGTCGGATAGTAATAAAATAGTTATTTACGCTTAAAATTAAACCACTGCCCAAGTAATGTTTATAAAAATTTCAAAAGCACTTGCAGTATTTGTTTCTATTTTTATGATATTTGCTTTGTGTGGTTCCTGTCCAATCTTTAACTTTACTTTGATGTTATCTTCTATCACTAATAACACTATGTAGTAGGGTTACACCTTTGTAGCTGATCCTAAAATGAGATTCAAAACAAAAAGTAATTCAGTTTAGGACTATGTATTAGTTTCTGAGAATTACAACTTTATTAACTTCTTTGCAGAAATATTAACTTGTAATGCGGGCTCTACACTCGCGGCGCGAATTGCGGCCGCGATTCACGGATGGTACGCGCCGTGAACACGATGCAAACAAATACGAAGCCGCAAAGCGCGAACGCGAAGCCGCGAATCCCTCCACACTCGCGGTGCCTTCGCGGGCTTTCGCGCCGCGAGTGTAGCGCCCGCATATCATATTTGTGTATACTAAACGTAATATATCATTGAGCTGACATATTTTTATTTCTTCTTTATTTAAACAATTTAGTTGTATACTAATTTCTCACAATCCACAAACACCAACAATGTCGCATTTAAGTGATTCAAACAGTGAAAAATATTTTCATAAGTAGTAATTTTGTAAGACTTTATTTTGAGATTGGGCCGTTGTTCGACGCCCTATGATAATCTGTAGCGTTGAAAATATTATAATTAATAAAAGTTTGAATATAACTATCGACTTATTTTATTATAGTATCCTAGGATCTTTTGTAGAGGTTTTTAAATATACTCTTGGAGTGTACTGTAGAGTGTTAAATGGAGGGGAATATGAAATAAGCTTTTGTAAATAAAACTAATCCCCTTCCCGTCAAAAGTAACAATCAATTATTAAACCTAGATAGGAAGAGAACAAACAAGCTAAATAAAACCTTTTAAAACTATAGTATTTTAATGAGGTGTTGTAATTTCATATTGGAAATAAGTACATAAATATTGAGAGGCATGAAAGTACCGTTAATAATCCGTGGCGTTTTGTATTATGGGCCTTGATGTCTGAAATAAATGGTAAAAAAAGGTAGGCTCATGGATTTTAAGAATTAAAAATGTTGCTTACCCCATCAAGCCTCGTACGAGCACCGGTGATCGCGACAACAATATACAATAGCATTTCCGAGAATCCCCGATCGAAGGATTAAAGAAAAAGAAATATCAGTCATTACATGTTTAATGGTTTATAAATATTCATAAAGTCTTGAGCGTTAATAATAGTTTAGTTCTAAGCTATGGCAACTTTATGATGCATCTTCAGATAGTAGATTTGCGCTTGAGACTCCAACTCTTGTAACGACCGCACCACTGGCGCCATCTGGCTTACGTGATCCTGAAAAATTAATTATTTTATCATTGTATACAATTTTAAAGTCCAATCATTAATTTAATTTCACATTTTGCGGTACGCTTATAAAATACATAGGTGAAATACGCGTCTAATGTCTATAATAATTATTATCAAACACTCTGACTTCTGAGCCAATTTGCAATTATTTGCATAATTTAATATCTATACTTATTATAAAACAAAGTCGCTTTTTTTCCCTCATGTCCCTTTGTTCCCTTTAATCTTTAAACCTACGCAACGGATTCTGATGATTCTTTCAGTGTTAGATAGCCCATTTATCGAGGAAGGTTATAGGCTATATTTTATCCCGCTAAGACTAATAGGAGCGAAGAAATAGAGGAAAATGTGGAAAAAACGGGGAAAATTATTTGAAAGGGCTAACTTGAATGCGCTAATCTCAGAATCGGGCGATACCGAGACCACATACAGGGCAACCCTAGAGTCTCGTTTTTTCTCTCGTTAATTTTTTTAATGAAGTTTTTATTCGAAAAATCACAAAAGGTCTACTTAGAAAACAATATATTTTACAAAATATAAAATCTGGTAACCATCCAAACTGTATTTTATCATATAAATACGTTAGTCATAAAATATTCCTTATGCTCTTTATTATATTATAGCAATAAATTTGACGACCTCTATGGCTCAGTGGTAAGCGCGTTGGACGCTCAAGCCGGGGGTCGCGGGTTCGAATCCCGCCGACGGAACAAAAAGTTTTCAATGTTCTCGGGTCTGGATGTGTATTAAATTTGTGTATGATATAATAAAAATCTTAAATATATGTATAGTATAAAAGTATTAAATATATTTCCGTAGTCTGGTACCTGTAATACAAGTCCTTTAGGTACTTAGCACGGGGCCAGACTGACGTGGTGTGAAGCGTCCATAGATATATTATATTATATTATATAAAAAAAAAAAAAAAAAATCATTATTTACAACTAAGCGAGACGAGACGAGACCGAGACTTGAACGAGACTCAATTTTTTGAGGATTGACGAGACCGAGACGAGATTTTTGTTACTCTCGCTTACTCTCGTCTCGTGTGAAACCCTAGTCACGATGTTTGTCCGCGATGGATTCCTAAACTACTTAACCGATTTTAATGTTTGTTTTTTTTAATGTGTGCTTTTTTCCAACTTGAGAGATAGGATAGCTTAGATCTTCAATAAAATAAAATTGCGACTATAATTATTATAGTCGCAATTTTATTATATTGCAAATTATTTGTCTATAAAGAGCGACCATTGTTTATGCGACGCATGTCACGGGATACCGTTGCTTAGTCACTAATTCAGTAAAATAATACGAGCGATATACTTTAACTTAATAATTATCTTACTTAATAATTATCTTAATAAATATAATTAACTTATAATTAAAAATTTGCAATGACCGAAAGTTCTTTGACTTTCGGTCATTGCAACTTTGTGCTGTCTCCCGCTTTTATGGGGAGGGAAATTGGAATCTTCCTACTCCTCCTATTTTCTTCTGATTAATTTCGTTGCGGGTCCCAAGACAGTTTTAGCATGTCCCTCGGGCTCCCTGAGATCATATCAAAGGGTTTTCGTGGTTGGATACCGCTGTCGATCCTGGTGACACAGGAGATACAGTGGTGGGAATGTGTGGTGGGCCAAAGCCCGTTAAAAAAAAAAAAAAAAAAACTTATAATTAACTTAATAATATGGCAAAGAAACGTTTGCCGGGACAGCTAGTATTAATATATATTTTAATATCGAACATAAAGGCGTTTTCGGTAAACGCTTTAAAAATTATAAATGCCGTTAACTATCGAAGTCAAGGGATCTGTAATGGTGCTCCCACACCGCCGTTAGAAAATGTTTGTAAACATTTTCTAACATAAAAACATTTAGGTACTAACAAATATTGTCAATTGTTACATTTTGTTAGGAACTGTTACATGTTATAAGTCCCCCTACACTAATAGAAAATGTTTATTAATGTTTACCAACATTTTATAACATTTAAATTTGGTATTGGCCGCATACCCCGTCGTCCTTTATAAAAGGTTTACAAACAAGAGGTAACACAATATGTTTTATTATTGGTGCTTCCACACCGCCGTTAGAAGATGTTTGTAAACATTTTCTAACATAAAAACATTTACTAACAAATGTTGTGAATTGTTACATTTGTTAGGAACCGTTACATATTATAAGTGCTCCTACACTAATAGAAAATGTTTACTAATGTTTAATAACATTTTATAACATTTAAATCTGGTATTGGCTCACCGCATACCCCGTCGTTCTTTATAAAAGGTTTACAAACAAAAGGTAACACAATGTGTTTTATTTTGTTATAATTTATTTTGCAATAATTTGTTAACTTACGTTTACTAAACATTTTCTAACATGAATTTTTTTTAAACATTTTTTAACATTTGTGATTAAATGTTTGCTAACGTTACTAAACATTTTCTAACTGCGGTGTGGGAGCACCATTTGTCATAAGTTGTTTTGCTACTATTTGTTAACTTACGTTTACAAAACATTTTCTTACATGAAAACATTCTTAACATTTTTTAACATTTGTGATTAAATGTTTGCTAAACCATGGTTTACTAACGTTACTAAACATTATCTTACTGCGGTGTGGGAGCACCATAAGACAAAATCAACAGTATCCATACTAATATTATAGATGCGAAAGTGTGTCTGTCTGTCTTTCAATCTGTCTGTCGTTACCTCTCACGTCCCAACAGAAAAAGGATATAGGATCATTTCACCTCGGAAAAATTTACGGATCCCGCGCGATAAACGAATTTTGGCGGAACGGCAGCTCCGTCGCCGTTTTTCGTTTATCGCATAGTCTCAACCTTATTTTGCTCACCGCCTACTTTGAGAATATATTTTTTTCTAGATAAGATATTATATTATAGTCGTAAGTTAGGAGTATGACCCCTATCCCTATTTCTGAGTTTAAAATGAAGAATGAAAGAAGAATGTTTCAATGGGAGCAATTAAAACGCATGCTTATATACATTGAGGAATATACTTTAGTATGTGATTAGCGTGTATTTTTTTGCCTTTTTAGACTATTTTTTATCTACCCACGCTCCATCTGCGCCACCTCAATGCTCGATAATTTTCTCTGGGTCTTCTACTGCCCCCCCGAAAGTCTCAAATGCCCACAAGGGGGCGTTATCGCCCACGTTGAGAACCTATGGTTTATCGCAATATCACTCGGGCGTCATCTAGTAATAATATGCCAATAAATATTAATTTCTATCTTACCTGATATCCGGTGCCGACTTGTTTCCTTTTCTGTCCGTACACGACTTTGCCGTCGAACTCGTTACACGGCACCTTCATGTCGGGCTCAATCTGCTGGATCGTTATGTTCAAGTGGTCTTCGATATCGGCTAGGTACTGAAAAAAATATTAAGTTGAAGGCAAAAGTAGTATGGATTATCATTTATTACTATTTTTATTTAATTTGTGACAGAAAAATGCAATAAAAGTTTTTTATTATGACCCCAGGATGTCTCGAAAAGTTAAGTCAGTATAATCCTTCGATCGCCGATTCTTGGAAATCTTTTGTTATCGCGGCCCACTTGGGCCTTACGGGGATTGATAGGTTATTATTATCTAATGTAGGGGTTTTCTATGCACAATAATTAACAGTGGTAGTGCTTGATTAACATCATATTTTCTCATGCCTGCTTACGCGAGTGCTGTTTTCCATTTTAAAGGTCCTTTTAAACAGGTTATGAAGTAGAATTAGAAGCTAATATTATGTAAAACACACCTGCGGCTCGTTGTACCACATGCAGCAGCCCTTGGGTCTGTCGTCGATGAGGTTGGTGTTCCAGCAGTTGCGGCCGCGGGACGAGCACCACTCGCCGTGGTACCACACCTGTGAACCACATTCACTGTAAACTTCGCCTGCCAAATAAAGGGGGTGCCGGGTGGGGCAAGATAGCTAATGTCCAAAGCAGTCTTATTCACTGTAAACGTCGCCTGCCAAATAAAGGGGGTGGCCGGTGGGGCAAAATGGAGCAGGTAATGTCTAAAGCACAGCAACACAGCAAGAGTTATTGTTGGTACCTTGCTGCCAGTCAGGTTTAAAGTGGATAAAATATCTTCTCTCTCGTTTTCGTATTCATTATAATGAAGGCATGATATTTAATATATTAACAAACTATTAGTGTTAGTCCAGATTGATGTAAAGGTGCTCGCACACAGCAGTTATATAACGTTATAAAATATTGTGTAACACGATAAACATTTTATAACAGCGTGTAACATACGCTACAATAATATGTAAAGAAATAAACTTGTCTTGTTATTTTATTAAAAAAGTAAGACAACAATATATGTTAAGCAATAGTATCTAACGTTACATAACTGCTGTGTGGGAGCTCCTTCAGGCCTCTATATCCGCCAACGACCTTGATCATTATCTGTCAGTGCGAATATCGACGTAAATGACATTAAAATAAACTTCATAACAGCGCGCCTTGTACGGTGGCGGTTACGACGCTCGCCGCGTCCATGATAGGGCGAAATAGGAGAAAAAACCTTTTTAAGGCTTAATATAATACATATTTCAAAAAAGTAAAAAAAACAAATTATCAACTTATGTATTGCAAAGCAGTAGATATTTTTTATATATTCTTTTGATAAATAATGAGGGAGTAAAGTGGTTTCATTCAACTATTTGGAGGTGATTTGGTTTTTTATTTCTTTATTATGTGATACCGATAGAAAAAATATGGCAAAACCAAATTACGTATCATATCATGTAGATTACTAATTATATTTTTCAGATATAATTTCTCTGTTAATGCCGATGAAAAGTAGTTTCATCTGCACGCTTTTTTCGTGAGAGGAGCCTTAAGAGGGCGACAATAATCATAGAATGCTACGCAGCATTCAAGTTATTTGACGAAAGTATTTAATTGACGAGAGCGGAAGATGCATTACTTTGTAATATTGGCCACGCACAACTTTAAAATTGCAGGGCGTTGCAATTTTAAAATCTCAACTTAAGAGGCAATGTGAACAAAATCTACCAATCGTGGCAATGTGACAATATCTTTCAATGGTACAAGCTCACAAGTCACATCCTATGTGTGCTGGTGGTGTTATACTCGATGGTAATGGTTATGGTGCACCAACACCGTGCAGGTGTTATATGTTGGTTTTGATATTATACCTTTTCGGGCACAGTAGATACTAGACTGATGGCCAGCCCCATTCTCTCGGCGCGGCCGACGCGGCCGATGCGGTGAACGTAGTTCGACTTCTCATCGGGTAGCGTCACGTTTATCACTGGAAATAGTAGGTATGCAAAATTAATAGCTATAATATTATCATCTTAATCAGTCCTACAATGATCTTTTAGCGCTGAAATGACACGAGCGTTAGTTTTTTATTTTAATAGTAAGCCACAGTAAAATGATTCGTTTAGATCAGCTATACTCAACCTGCAACCCGCCGGGACTTTATCAGTGGCCCACGTAAAGTTAAACCATTTTGAAATTCACGCCCACCGGCAAAATAGTGCTGTCGTGAATTTTTTTCACTTTTAAATGGCTTATTTTGAAGAAAGTTATTGTTTAACCCTAAAAAACTTTGTTGCGACCCCCGACACCAAGACCAAAACGTGTTTGTGGCCCGTACAAAAAAAGGTTGAGTACCACTGGTTTAATACCAATTTTTAAATTACCAGGAGGCGTGGGTGTAAAGCGTGTGTTTCAAAATATAACTCAATACTAGCCGGTGTTCATGACGTCATGAATCCCACGCCTTATTTTAGTATGCCACATTACACATAACATTTGTATTAGCATCACCTTCATAATATTGTGTATTCAATATAATATTAAACCTTCTTTCAACTAGATATTAGCAAATCTAAAAAACTTACTAAAAGGCAGGCCAGATATGTCAATTCCCCTAGCTGCTACATCAGTGCAGATGAGGAACTTCACTTGGTTCTGTTTGAACTTGTCGAGGTTGGCTTTACGTTCTTGCGGCTTGCGGTCGCCGTGTAGGCACACGCACGAAAACTCGTTCCCGAAGGACCGCAAGTAGCGCTCCAGGTTGTCGCAGTCTAGTTTAGTACGGCAGAAGATTATAGCTCTGAAAAACGAGTTAATATTTTTAACATGGAATAAAAGCATGTTATGCAGTACTAGATTTTTGACGCGGTACATTTTTGCGAGATAAAAACTATAAGGCCAGCGCCAGACATGTGATCAAATACGCAAATACCTACAAATTCGCCAAGTGTGGCACTGACATTTACCTATTTGTGCAAAGTTTGAACACACATTTGTAATTTGCCATCATGGGTCGGTTTTTCTGCTCACATCAAAGTAAACAATCTTTTATGCGGCGTGCCACACGTCTTGTCGCACAAACTTTGGACTTTGGAGCAATTGTAGATTTGAACGTCAATAATGGTGTGGAGTAATGACGTAGTTATCGAATTTCTTGAGCTACTTCAAGTAGAACTTAGAAGTCTCGATTTAATTATATTATAAAAAAGTAAATGCACTCAAATAAAATAGATTGACAGCGTCCACAAAATCGTCGTGTCAATCTGTAAGCCATCTTTGCAATAACTGTGCCATAAAACATTTGAAAACAGGTATATATCTGGCAGGCATATTATTTGTGATCCTGTTTGCGCACGTCAAAGTTTTCAAAAAGTTTGCTCAAACTTTGAAGTACCGCCGTCTGGCGCCGGTTTAATAATATGTTCTTCCATGGCAAATTTAAATAAGTCCGAAGAACCGCGTTTGATAAAATTTAGTATGTGGATAGCCACATACTAAATTTTATCAAACGTTCAATTTATTCAAAGGTTCAGCGATTTAAGCGTAAAAAGCATGGATGATCCATGATGGAAAGAGGAAAGTAATGGAATGTTATTAGTTTATTACTTATTAGACTGTCATTTTTAGACGCTAAGAATTTACCTATCCATTTTGTGTTCTCGAATTGCTTTTACACAATATTCTCCTTTGAGGATCTTAACAGCCTCCGACAGACTTTCCGGCGTTCTGTTGCCACCTCTCACGTTATCCTTTGAGTGTACTCCGTCTGTTGTTATTTGCCTGTAAAACAATTATTATTGTTGAGTCAGTCAATATTCGCGCATTTTTCTTCCTAATTTTTAGGTTGTGATACCTATCAATATCACATAGAATCCAAATGTGAACAAAGATACTCGAGTATATCCTATCTAATATATACATATAAATCTCCTGTCACGATGTTTGTCCGCGATGGATTCCTAAAATACTTAACCGATTTTAATGTTTCCTTTTTTTAAATGTGTGCTTTTTTCCAACTTGAGAGATCTTTAACTATAGTCGCAATTTTATTTTATTGCAAATTATTTGTCTATAAAGAGAGACCATTGTTTATGCGACGCGGGTCACGGGATAGCGATGGACGTTGCATTGGTGACATACTAATTCAATAAAATAATACGGGCGATATACTTTATATAATATGGCAAAGAAACGTTTGCCGGGACAGCTAGTATCTATACTTATTATAAAACAAAGTCGCTTTTTTCCCTCATGTCCCTTTGTTCCCTTTAATCTTTAAAACTACGCAACGGATTTTGATGATTCTTTCAGTGTTAGATAGCCCATTTAATGAGGAAGGTTATAGGCTATATTTTATCACGCTAAGATTAATAGAAGCGAAGAAATAGAGGAAAATGTGGAAAAAACGGGGAAAATTATTTGAAAGGGCTGACTTGAACAAATGGAACTACTGGTCCGATTTAAAAAATTCTTTCAGTGTTAGATAGCCTATTTATTGAGGAAGGATAGGTTATATTTTATCACGCGAAGACTAATAGGAGAATATGAAAAAAACGGGGGAAATTATTTGAAAGGGTTTATCTCGCGAACTACTGGAGCAATTTTTATGTTATTTGGCACAAATTAAAGAAGTAGACCACATGAAGGATCGTGATAGGCTATCGATTCTAATCATTTTTTCAGTGGCTATATATTTTATAATTTATACCCGTGCGACGCCGGGGCGGGTCGCTAGTATTATATAAAATATGTGAACATGGATACTCGAGTATATCCTATATTATAATCTAAATGTGAATTTAGATTGACTAATGCATCCAATGAAAATTCGCGAGCTCAAAAAATAGTTGGCATAGGAGAGGGCTAGCTAAACCTACTTTTTCAAATTCTCCCAGGAGCGGTCCTTCTGCGGGTCCACATTGACGACAACGTGGTGCACAGTCTCAGGCACTGCATCCTCTCCCTTCAGGTCCACCCATGTTGGAAAATGCATTAATTTTTCCTGAAAATTTAATGAAATTTATTTAAAATGTTTTAATCAATAAATATCTTAAACAATATTTTAGAATAGAAAAAAGTATTAATGTCTAAATAATTATTTTTTTTTAGTTTAAAAATTTACATCTTAAAGCTCAAATTATTTAAAATAGGACAATATACTAACAGCCATTTTTTTCACTTCAAACGCGTGTAGAGTGGCCGAGCACACAACCATTTGCAGCCGGCGCCCATCTGCTGTCATCTTTGGTATCTGTCTGTGCAGCCTCTCTATTAGTTCTCCACAACCAGCCTTCAGAAGACCATCAGCTTCATCCAGTACAAAGAATCTACAGTGAGTCAATGCTAAATAGCCTGCAAGATAAAAAATAACTTATTTTCTTTTTTCTGGGAACCAATAGATTTTTTAAAGTTATAATTATTTTAGTTACTTTATTTGTATATTGTAATGTTAAGCTAATCATTATGATTAAGCTATTGAATGTTTCTATCTTTTCTTTTTCTCTTTAAGTTTTCTTCATTTCCAAGACAAAACATTGTATAAAATATAGTTTTATTAGCAAGCAACAATATCTAAACATAATCTACTCCAAATGTTTTGATGTTGTTGCTTCATAATAATGTTGAATTTCTATTAAATTATCACAAAAGTATATTCAGTTTTTGTCCATCCACAAGCTATATTTTTTCAACCAAAACCTACCTCCTTGGATTAAATCTTCCAAACGTCCTGGTGTTCCAACAACAATATCAACACCAGAGTTCAACTGATTGATCTGATCTTTGACGTTGATGCCACCCACAACTAGTAGCTCTCTGACTTTGGGATTATCCAAATGTTTCTTGAACAACGCTATTTGAGAACATGTCTGTTCAGCTAACTCCCTAGAGGGCTGCGAAAGAAAATAAAGTTGTTTATTAGCAAAATGCAAGCCCTTATCATGGATACGTCATTCTTTTTTTTTTAATCTAGCTTTTATATATTATCATACTTTCTCTGTTACTAATACAAAGAATTTTATTTACAAATTTTGACTACACTAGTTCAAGTATTAAAAATACCTAAAACTCACCTCAATAATGATTGCCTGTGGGGCATTGTTGACTTGTTTGGCCCCGGTGGCTACAACTGCTGACACTACATTCTGTTTCACATATTCCTTAGGAGCATCTGCCACTGAAGTATATTCTTTACTTGGTGGGTACTGTGGGAATCAAAATAAATTAAAATTGTAACAATGTCTTTCCAACTGTAAAATGTTCTTCCTCTCAAAAAAGGTCAACTATTTAAAGGGTTATACAGGAAGGATATTTTTACCTTAAATGGCGTTTTCCCGAAATTAAAACTAATCTCGGCATTTTTAAGTACCACAGCAGGGAAGTAGCAATCCGAACGACGGGACTGATCCAATTTAAATGCTACTCCTAAATCTTCACCATTCTTGGAAAATTTAATTTCACCAGAGTTCAAATTTAGGTAGCATCCTGAAATATTATAATAATTAATAATGTAAATGTTTTGTAATGAATGAGACATACAGTGTAAACTCTATATAACGTCACTGAAGGGACTAAGGGACTGTGCATTTTTTGACGTTTTAAAGAGTGGCTGTTAAAGTGGAGAGAAGGAAAATCAATACTTTTTCATCAATATACAGTGGTTTTCTTTTACTTACCAAATTTACAGTTTGAAAGTTTATGTTTAACTGAGAATATGATAACGAATAGATAATAATCCATGACTCATTATTAGTTAGGGTCTAAAACAGCCTACAGGTGCAATCAATCTCAATTTGTAAACAAAATAACGAATTTCTTAGAAAGTTCTGTATGCATGATGCCGAAAGTCGAGTTTATTGCGGGCTAGGATAACAATGCGACAAAAAACGTACACAGCTACGCAGTTTTTACTAATGTAAGTAATTTAAAAGGTACTTTTTAGTGTTCAATCGCTGTGATGCTGTCGTTATTGGGAGTGGGTGTGATGCTATGTAGAGCGCGTCATTGTATGGTAGACAAGCTAAACCCGCTATCCCCAACCCGCGGCCCGCGGGCCGCATGCAGCCCGCCAGGACACTATCTGTGGCCTGCGTGATGTTAATCAATTTTGAAATTCACGCCCACCGGCAAAATAAGGTAGTCTACGTGATAGTCATTAAATTTTTTCCAATTTAAAATTGTTAATTTTGAAGAATGTTATTTTTGAACCCTAAAAAATTTTTGTTGCGGCCCGCGACACCAAGACCAAAACATGTTTGTGGCCCGCAGGAGAAAAAGGTTGGGGACCATTGAGCTAAACCAACCAAAGTCAAAAAATGATTTCGACGCTTTAGAGAGTTTGTCATTAAATAGTGACGTTACATGGAGTTTACACTGTATTTGTATAACAATTATTATGTTGTGTAACTGCATCATACTTACCAATGACATCATTTTTACCATATGCACTACCATAATCATCAAATTGTTTAGCATTGGATTTTTTTCCTGTTCCACCAAAACCAAATCCTAGGCGATCTGTACCAAGATCAAGCCTTGCCTGAAAGAGTGACAATTGTGAGAAAAATAGTAGTATTTCAATTTAACATTTTTGTATAAATTGTTTTTCAAGTTATTATTAACTTCCTCCAATTCAAATAAGTGCTAGAATTAAACACATACCGCTTGCGTTGACCATCCCACGCGGCAAAGACCTTCATCAGTCACTGTAGCTTCATAATAGTAAGCCCCCTTGGAGTGGACTCCTTTAGAGGCGCGGCAGCCGTGCCAACCGTTCTGATCACGAGATTGGCAACGTAAGCCGTCAGGGGTTACGGCGAGAGCATCAGTGCGATCGAAGAACGACATAGTGACTTCTGGCGATACCGTTGGTAAGACTTTACTAGTTTTCCCCTCCTGTATGTCTTTCAATGTTTCCCAAACGATTTGTAAAATGGGTAAACAGAACGCTCCAGTCTTGCCGCTGCCGGTTTCCGCAGCCATGAGAACATCGCCTCCTCCTAGAATTAGAGGTATAGCCTCAGCTTGCACATCTGTTGGCAACGTCCACTCCATCTCTTCTATGGCTTTGCCCAATTCAGGCAAGACCCCGAATTCCTCAAACGCCGTCATGATTATCCGGGATTGATACGAATATTAGTAATAATTTAATGCCGACAAATAAAGCAGCAATAAAAATTTACAATGGAAAAAGCCAAAGAATAAGGATTGGGATTACTTTTACTCTATCTACGAAAAAAGCAAATGAAATTTGACAAAATTGTCAAATGTCAGTCCTCATTTAGAAAATGTCAATGTCAATTTTCTTCTTCCTCAATATTTTATTTATACTAAAATGTAGGTACAAAGTTTTTTTAGCTTAAGGTAAATGACTAGTTATTGGACAGTACAAGCGTGGTACTAGTAATTGGATAGAGTACAAAAACACAATATTTATTATGGTTACTTTAAACACTACCTGTTTTTCTTTAAAATCAGGCGTTCTATTACTTTAGAAATAGGCAGTTTTTGAAGCAACCTTTATAAATATTATTGTGTTTTTCTGTTTTGTCCAATGACTAGTACTGTCCAATTTACTAGTCTTTTACCCTATATTTATTTTAACACTTGACGGCTAACCAATATTTTAGAACTTAATTTATTCATTTTGTTGACAGACCGTTTTTGCTGTTGAAAACCGTGTATGAACTATGATGTATAATTTATACTTTGCCTAAACATTAAGAGCCCGCGCGCACGAGCAACTTAGTTGCACGGCGATTTATTTGTCTCTTTCGAAAAAATTGCCGCCATGTCGCAGGGGTGTGCGCACGAGAGCGACAGCAACGCAAATTTTTTACGATTTTTCTAGACAGTCATCAACATGGATTTGGTCGAGACGGCTGTGGTTGTTGCACTCGCAATAAAAAACCGAAGAAAGCGTCGCAAAATAGAATATTGGGTGCATCCATTATGGAGCGATCGCCTGACTCTTGGGAAATTTCATACTGTGTTTATGAAATTGAGAGCATACCCAGAAATTTTTTATTTTCTTTAGAATGAGTGTCGAAAGTTTTGATGAACTGTACAGAATCTTATGACCTGGCCTCGTTCATGAAAATCTAGGGGGAAAAACCCGCCCCCCGATGGTTGCTCGCCTTGTCGCGGCGGTGGGGCTCTAGTAACCGCGGCTTGGGCAACCGCGGTGAAGAAAAGAGGCAACCAGGGCCGGCCGGTGTCGCCGCCTGGCCCGAGGAGGGCGCTCCCAGCGGACTGGAGAAGTCCGCTGCGGATGCGCACCGAGGTGGGGCCGCAGAGGAAGAGGCAAGTAGGTATTACGGTGCGCCGCTTGCCCTATCCTCTGCGGCCGAGGTGTGGTCGGTGGCAGAGCCACAGTCCTGATCTGCCACATGGCCCCCAAGTAGCAGACTCGGGGGGCGTCTGCTACAGCCCTGGTGGGGGCCGAGGAGGAGGGCGCACGTGTTGTGCGCCCATCGTGGAGTCTTCGGGCCGCTGGCGGGGTCGCAGATGTGTGTATCGTTCCTGTGGCCCCGTCAAAAGGCGGCGAGGCGGAAGATGGGGGGGGTTTTAGTGGGTATACCGTGGTCTCATTAGCTACGGGAGTCCCACATCACCACTCGGGTCGCCCCCTGCGCCTGGGTGGTATGCGTAATGCATTTCCCCCTCCGGGAAAAAAAAAAAAAAAAAAAAAAAAAAAAAAAAAAAAGGGGGAAAAACCCGATATTTTGCCTCTATTTTGCCCCTATCTTGGTCGAAAACTCCCTAAATCTAGGGGGAAATCCCCTGATTTAGGGAGCCGACAACATTGCCGTTCGGCGACTTTATTGTTGCCTGTGCTGTGCGCGCACTTGCATAGAAACCAATAGGGAAGGAGACACTTGCGTTGCAACCAAAAAAGTTGCTCAGAGTTGCGTCGCGTCACGTCGTCGCTACGTGCGCGCACTTTCATAGTTCATACTAGCTCCTAGACTTGATCGAGAGACAAATAAATCGCCGAGCAACTAAGTTGCTCGTGCGCGCAGGGTCTAATAAAAAAAAACTATCAAGTTGTCGATGTATTTTGCCGTCAAAATAAAAAAAAAATCTAAATTCAAACAAAACAAAATTATAGGTTAGAAATTTAGAAATATATTTTATAAGAGTAATAAATAAACAACTAATATAAAAATGGAACTAGAATTATTGAGGAACTCCGAAAAGCCTACAAGTTCTAAGCTATCCACAGTTGGGAAGACTCTAATTTACACAACAGGGGGATTAGCAATAGGAGTTAGTATTATTTGTGTGCCATTTGTTTCACCGGCGTTTCGGAAAGTTTGTCTGCCTTATGTACCAGCAACGAAATTGCAGTTGTTAGGCGTTGCCAGAGCATTGAAGGGGCGGAAAGGAAATCTTTTAGACATCGGTTCTGGTGACGGACGAATCGTGTTCACAGCTGCTAAACTCGGATTCAAAGCTGACGGTGTAGAGCTAAACACTGTGCTTGTGCTCTATTCAAGAATATGTGCTTTACTGAATCGACAGTACAAAGAAACTAGGTTTTTCAGAAAAAATCTTTGGACATTTGATCTGGCTCCATACAACAACATAGTTATATTTGGCGTCGAGCAAATGATGAATGATTTAGAAAAAAAAATAGTGAAAGAGACTGAAAATGACACAGTGATTGTAGCCTGTCGATTCCCTTTGCCAAATATGGTGCCAGTACAGACGATAGGCCACGGTGTTGATACAGTGTGGAAGTATGTTGTAAAAAAATAAGTATATTTAAATATAGATGTTTAATACCAAAGTAATAGTTTTATGTACAAGTTATTATCTATACACATCAAAATCTCCCAGATCTCTTTCTCCCTGTATACTTTGTATCTGGCTTTGTCTCTTTTCCTTGTTTTCTTCTTCTTTCCTTCTTTTCTAAGAGCCATGCTCTAGTATTTTTTAGTGGCTTTCCTCTGGCATTTTTAGACGCTTCCCTTCTAGCATATTTGATTTGTAAATTATTATCTTGTTCATCAGTACCTGTAGGAACATTAGGCAAATTAATTATTATTGTATAATAAATTTATTAAACAAGTTAATCCCTCGATCACCAATTCCAGGAAATCTTTTGTTGTTGCGGCCCATATGGTTACAGGGGCTTGAGGGATTAATATAAGTTGTTTAATGAATTTATTATAGAATATATTATATAAAAAAAAAAACAATCTGAATAATAATTACCTAATGCTTGGGGTAATGGAGCTGATCCCCCAGTCATGAGAACAAGGAAGAACTTTTTCGCTTTGGCTGAGTTTGGGTAGTCTACCACAACACCTCCATAGAATCCAGCTTTCATAGCTTGTGAGGTCAGCAGCTCCAGTTGACTTTCATTTTCTGGATAAAACTGGAATACAGCTCTTGCTGATCTTGACTGAAAACAAATTGTAAGTTGGTTTGAAATTATTGTTATGATTTAATATGTTTAGTGGTATATAATTTTGAGAGTTGTTAGGGTAATGTTGAATAAGAATAAATATTAATCCCTCAATCGTGGAAAAAATGAGACACAAAAGCTTTTTCATTGTTATCATGGCCGGATGTGGCCGCTTGGGGCTCTATGAATTAAACTACAGCTGTTAAAACTTAAAAATTACCAGAGCAGCATATAATGTACTGAAGAATGTGTACAATCTTTTCACAGGATTGTGTGACTTTTTGTCTGCATTGAACAACCACTGGATGGCTGACACAGAGACTGCACCATCAAAACTGCCTGGTTTGAATGGTATGCCTTGTCCCATGTCTCCTAAGATAAGATCTCCCTCTGTTTCTCTTTCCCTAGCCACATCTGAAAATTGGTATCAATATAATTACTACATATATTTTAATTAGTACTTGATTGATGATTTCACCATAGCCATATTCTTGTGTTACTTTGTTATTGTAATGTGGTTCATTGAGATTTAAATATAAAAATGAAGTGTATACCGAGCATAGCCGGGGAAATATCCATCCCGATCCACATGTGTCCATTTTCTTCCAAAACTGCTCCGGATAAGCCTGACCCACATCCAATGTCTATCAATAGGCAAGGTTGGTCTTCAGGCAGCAATAGTAACTCAATGCATCTTTCTGTCATTTGTGCCTGAATATCAATTATCCGAGAACTGTAACATTAATTTTTATTTTATAGTGATGTAGTTTCAACTTAAATTTTGCTCTTTTATGAATATGTTCTATTCAGAAATCCCTTACTTTTGGGTGTATTTACGTGCCTCATCTTCGTTGTAGAACTGTAAATAATTATAAAAATAGATGTTTATCATGTGTGAATATTTTAAAAATTAGGAAATTTGAAAAAAGATTGAACAAATGCTTACAACTTCTGGTGGCGCTTGATGTTCTGGTCTCTTGGACATTTTAATAAACCTAAAATTATATCTTCTTTTTCCTTGTTTAATGAAGTTTATCTGTAATTATTAATATCTCGAATTTACAGATATTTTCAATTAAATTCGTCTTTATTTTTATTTTACCATGCCATGCTTCTTGTCAATAACTTCTTCTTCTTCTTACAATTTTGATTGACATTTGATGGGCAGATTTGACATATATCATTGACATTTAATGCTTTTTATGAAGTTATGTAAATTGTAAAGAGACACTGAAACCGTTTGTTTAGGACTTAGGTACCTATTATTATATAATTTTTAGTCATGAGTCGTGAGTAGGGATGGGTAAGGCAGTAAAAACTGAGTCAGAGTAAAAACTCAGACTTAGTAAATACTGAGTATTTACTTTTTTGTATGAGTATTTACTCATTGGACACAGTAAAAACGTTTTATTCAATATTTTAGGTTCTAATTACATTAAACATTACAGAATAATAAAAAATACTTATAATTTAACAGATTAATAATTTTAAGTAAAATTAAGACACTGTAGACCAGTACCGATTACCTTCAAAAACAATAAAAAGTGATAAAGAATAATAGTAGGATGAAACAGGTATTAGAAAAGGAGGAGAATAATATAAAAATTAAGGGAAAATAATTTACGGGCGATCTGAGTTCGGGAAGGGTGGGGTTTTAAGGGTAAAACACGATTTATCTCGATTTCCGGTAAAACTAAAAGTCCTATGAAAAAAAGTTAAATGGCAAAGTTGTAATTACCTAATAGAAAGATCTAAAACTTTTGTAGTCACCCTTTTTCCACATAACCTTAAAATTTATGGGAAAAATTCAGAAAAACACTTGGTTTTTTATTATTATATCTTTCAAAAAAATTTTTTTTCATGAATTTCGGTGAAAACTTACCATTTTTTTGTACCAAATACGCTGTTATTTATTTGATAAGAAATATATTTTATTCTTTCACCTGTAAATTCACCCGTCAAAATATCAGCTGTTTTAAAAAATTGTTATGCTTTCTATTCGTTGAAATCTCTACTTTCCAATGGTGAAAAAATATATATTTATTATATAGTACTTACTGTAGTAATTTTTTTCAGAAAATGCAAAAAATCGAAAAAAAACTCAAATTTGAAAATTCTTTATTAATTTCATTTAAAAATGTGATTGCTGCAATTTGTTGTAATCAATGATATTATATAAAAAAACTCAAAGCAGATATGTTACTACCGCGCGCGTTGTGAAGCCATTAAAATTTAAATACGGGCCAATTCTTTTGTATAGTCTGTCTCTTTTATGTAAATGTCATTTCGTATCTTTTGTTTCACTTATCTGTCAAATTTGACTATAGAATTTGAAAATTGTTCGGAAGCAATTTAAGCCGGAAAATAGTATGAACGTAACAGATCTGTATTTAGTTGAATATCATTGGTTGTAATGAAAAAGTTGATTAATTATTTAATAATAATTTATAATTACATTTCTGTCATATAAATTTCATAATATATAAATACTAGCTGTTGCCCGCGACTTCGTCCGCGTGGACTTCACTTTATAGCGCGCGATGTCAACAAAATTGGTGTCAAAAGCTTTTATAAAACAATCCTGGTACCCCTTAAATCAAAACATCCAAAAATAGCTGTGCAGTGTGCACATAACTTATTTCATTTTTTTAAATTAAACTTTATTTATGCCAAATTTTAAAGTATATTTACTATTTAGCCTCCCCAATTACACAACTTTATCCATAAACTATTTGATAGCCGATAGATTTAAGGTTGCGTCACTGCATAGATAAAGTACTAAGTTATTTCATAACGTAAAAGAGTACATAATAACTAGGGCCCGGATTTATATGTAATTACATATTTTTGTTTTGCGTGATTTTCGGCCTAGAATGTGTTTTTTACACGAATTATCATGTTTAGACTGTGAAAAACTAAGTTTTATTGTCCATATTTTTCCATATTTTAGGGTTTTTCAAAGATAAGCCCATATTTTGCAAGAAAATGTCACTCATCGTCCATATTTTCACAAAAATACAAAAAAAAAAATACGTTCCCGCCACCATGCGGCTGCGTATTTCGTTCCTCTCACGCTTTATCGTCGTATTTATTGTTTCCAAAGGTGATTATTCCTTCAGGATTCAAGCCCCATAAGAGCACTGGTGATCGCGACAACAATAGAATACAATAACATTTCCAAGAATCCGCGATCGGAGGATTAATAAAGAAATAGAAAATAAAGTTTCAGATGAAAAAGGTCCTGTTGCTGACATGGCTAAACAAAGAAAAATCGGCCAAGTGCGAGTCAGACTCGCTATAGAAGTCTAGCTATAGCGGTTCTCGAGTTACAGCCTGGTGACAGACAGACGGACAGACATCGGAGTCTTAGTTATAGGGTCCCGTTTTTACCCTTTGGGCACGGAACCCTAAAAACTGAAGTATGTTGCAAAATAAAGGATTTAAGTACGTAACACGCAAAGAAAAACAAAATTCTGTACCGATTATTACTCGTAGGGTTCCGTACCCAAAGGGTAAAAACGGGACCCTATTACTAAGACTTTGATGTGTGTCTGTCTGTCACCAGGCTGTATCTCAAGAACGGCTTTAGCTAGACTTCTGAAATTTTCACAGAATGTGTATATAATCTATTGCCGCTATAACAACAAATACAAACAAAATAAAATTAATAATTAAGGGTGGCTCCCATACAACAAACGTAATTTTTTTGCTATTTTTCACTCTATATCAATAATGGCTACAGCTAGGCACTTGAAATTTTTACAAAATCCTTAAATAAACCATTATAATTCAATTGTACTTTAATAATAATTGATAAAAAATGTGAATAAAATAAATATTTAAGGGTTACCTACGTCCTACACTAAAACAATGTTAAATTATTGTAATTTTATAGTCCATATTTTTCCTTATTTTCGATTTTTTTGTCCATATTTTAAGTACATATTTTGGATTTTTTAATACAATATTTTTCCGGGCCCTAATAATAACAATCGAAAAAAAAGGAAATCTAATATAAGATGATACCACCTCTTATAGAAAGACGTTTTTGGAAGCAATAGCGCGATGTAGGAGCCGCACAGCCATTCCACATTTTTGGAACTAACTTAATTTGAACAAATTTGCGCAATTTCACCCCCTTACAACCCCTTTGTCTAGTTAAAAAGTAGCCTATGTTCTTTCTCAGACTTTAGACTATCTATGTACAAAATTTCATTACAATCGGTTCAGTAGTTTTGGCGTGAAAGCGAGACAGACAGACAGACAGACAGACAGAGATACTTTCGCATTTATAATATTAGTATAGATAAATGAAAATCTATACTTATAAAATAATATTATGTCCTGACTGACTGACTGATTCATCATCGCTGAGCAAAAACTGTTAAAGATACAGCCACAAAATTTGGTGAATAGGGCTGTTGTATTAAGTAAACACCAACTAAAGAAGGAAATTTCGTAAATTTTACCCCGAAGGGGGTGAAATTGGGGTGGAAGTTTGAATGAAAGTCAGTCATTTCTTAAGTTAGAAACATGAAAGTTTATTTTTTGGACTACAGATTAAAAATAAATGAATATGCATTTAAGTGCTTTTGGAAGTTCTACACCCAAGGGGCTGAAATTGGGGTTCAAAGTGTTAATTAAAGTCATATTTATATATAACGAGCATTTGCCCGCGGCTTCGCTCGCGTCCAGAAGTATTATTATATACAAACTTTCATCCCCTATTTTAACCCCTTGGGGGTAGAAATCCTTTCTTAGCGGATGTCTACGTCATAACATCTACCTGCACGCCAAATTTCAGCCCAATCCGTCCAGTGGTTTGGGCCATGCGTTGATAGATCAACATGTCAGTCAGTCACCTTTGCGTTTTATATAATTACTAGCTGTTTCCCGCGACTTCGTCCGTTAGTATAATAACAAAGATGGATAGTTTTCGCCTTTTTGTGGTTCCTTATACAAAGGATAAAAACGGGACCCTATTTAAGCAAACGTCAATAAACTTTCATGTTTCCAACTAAAGAAATGACGGACTTTCATTGAAACTTTCTACCCAAATTTCATCCCCTTGGGCATAGAATTACCAGAAACGTTTAAATACGTATCCATTTATTTTTAATCAGTAGCACAAAAATAAAGTTTCATGTTTCTAACTTAAGAAATGACGGACTTTCATTCAAACTTTCAACCCCAATTTCAGCCCCTTGGGGGTAGAATTTCAAAAACTCTTAAATACCTATTCATTCATTTTTAATCAGCAGTCCAAAAATAAACTTTTATGTTTGTAACTTAAGAAATGACGGACTTTCATTTAAAATTTCAACCCCTATTTCACCCTCTTGGGGGTAGAATTTTCAAAAACGCTTAAACACGTATCCAATGATTTCTAATCAGTAGCCCAAACATAAAATTTCAAGTTTATAACTTAAGAAATAACGGACTTTCATTCAAACTTTCTACCCCAATTTAACCCCCGGGGTAGAATTTCCAAAAACGCTTAAGTATGTATCCATTCATTTGTTATCAGTAACTCAAAAATGAAGTTTCATGTTTCTAACTCAAGAAATGACGGATTTTCATTCAAACTTTCAACCACTATTTCACCCCCTTCGGGGTAAAATTTTCTAAATTCCTTCCTTAGTGGGTGTCTACTTAATAAAACAATCCTACTCACCAAATTTTGTGGCTGTAACTTCAACAGTTTTTGCTCAGCGATGATGAATCAGTGAGTCAGTCAGTCAGGACATGTAATTTTATAGGTATAGTTGAGATTTTCTATGACAGAAATGTAATTATAATTAAACTAGATGACGCCCGCAACTCCGTTGCGCCAAAACTCGTTTATCGCGCGTGAACCGTGCATTTTTCTGGGACGAAAAGTATCATAATATGTCCTTCCCCGGGACTCAAAGTATTTCATGAATCGTAGGTCGCACAAAAATCTATTAGGGAGTAACATATCACTCACTTTAAAACAAAGCGACACTAATAACAGTCGTTCTTGCCAGGGCATGAAATAAATAGGGAAAAAGGAATAAAAGTTTTAAATAACCGCGTCCTCAAGAAGCCTTGGCCGTCCTTAAAGCTTTAAGAAAATGTGACATAAGTTGTCATTGTTGATTGTGCATGTCAAATGGATGTACGGCAACGCTCCCTTTGCCTGTCCAGACCGGGATGAATTAAAAAAAAATGTCCATGTCAAACTAATGTCAAATTATTCCATTTTTCTAAAATGTCAATGTCAGCTGATCTCTGTTTTCTTGAATGGCGCGAATTCCATGCTACAATATTAAACTACATAATATCTGTGATTCCATGTTTAGGTAGTATTCTTCATTGTGTTACGGTTGTGGAATAATGTGATATCAATAAAGAAAAATACATTCTTGTTTAAGTTTATCTTATCATGTTTTAATAAATATATTCATAAAGCTCCTTACACTAAAATGCCTAAAGCATTAAGTTTGAAAAAGGTAAGTTTGTTTTTAATTTTTATTATACCTATTTAAGATACTAACGATTTTCATAATATAAACAATAATTTAACAGAATGGAGTGAAAAATCAAAACCAAAAGCCTATAACACAGTTCTTCAAAAATGCACCTCAAGTTCAAAAAGTGTCATCACCTAAGAAACAAGAGTCTCAATCCAGAGAACAAAATTTAAACAAAAGAAAAGTATTATCCCCTACAACTTGTAAACTAAATGAAAACATTGATTCATCAGAGGATTTGGTTTTCGAAAATGTTTCAAAAAAGCCAAAGGTGTTCAAAAATGGGGGCACCATTGCTAGCAGTAGTAGTAGCAAAGAAATATGCCCAGGTGGTACAAAGTCACCCACTAAAACTTGTTCAAGCGAGAGAATCCAAAATGGTGATAATTGTGCAAAACAAAAAGTAGTAGAACATCAGAGTGGAACTCATGGTGTTGATAAAGAAAATCATGTTGTCAATCAAACCAATGGATGTAAAAACTTGGAGAATGGTTGTAAGAAATCTATGTCACCTAAGAAGAGTCCTGCAGGTATTTATTATGAAAATATTTATAATATTATAATGGTTATTTATAATATAATAATTTTGTCTTATCTGATTCTTTTCAGCTGTAACTTCAAGATCACCAGTTAAAAACAAGGAAGATATACAGAATTATAATAATCATGAAAATTTTGCTCTTGAAAATGATATTTTTGAAGAGGAATTTGAAATTGATGGTCTAGAAGAGGTAAACCAGTTACAATTTATTTACAAACACTATTATAATTTATTCTTAATATTTTTAATTTATTTTTTTAGTTTGGAATCGAAAATCTAGATTTAACTAAAATACAGAGGTGTGAAATACTGTCACTTATACAGCACCCAAATAAAATAGAGCTAAAACTCAAGAATGGTGTGAATGAAAGAGGAACCTGCTTTGTAGAGGGACTTTGGTAAGATTTCTATGATTTCAGTGTGTACGAGGAAGTTTTTTTTTTTATAAAACAATTCCGAATTTAACCAGTTGATCGTGGGAAAACGAGATATAATAGATATTCTATTGTGTGTCATTCACCGGTGACCATATGGGGCTTGATGAATTAAATAGTTAAATATAGATTCTAAACAAAAAAAAAATGACCATAAAAACAATTATAATCTGAAAGGGGAAAGGTAAGTTAAATTAGTACTAGTTTACAAATTATTAGTATACAGTAGTAGTAATAATTTGTAAACTATATGGTTTTTTTATTATTATTTCTGTTTAATTGGAAGTTAAAATATATTTCAGGTTAAGCACACCACTTCAAGTTGGTGAGGTGGTGAGTGTGATAGCTTCTCGTGATGGTAACGGCCAGTTCACAGTTGGCAATTCATCAGGACTGCTAGTGCTTCGTCCTGACCACCTCATATCCAGCACTAGTGTTGTAGCTGGAGTGTACTGTAGAAGAAAAGCTGTGCTTCAAGAGAGATGGCGAGGCATAGACTCTGCTAATACAGCTGTAAGATTTCTCTTTAAATTACTATATTGTAAATCACACACTGACAAGCCATAAATGTTAAATCATGACATTTGTGAAATAGTTCATAGGGTACTTAGTGATTTAAAAAATTGATACCAGTTTTCCTACAGGAGCATGACTGTAGTATTAATGCGAAAGATTAGGAATGCATACTGATGGATTTTAGAGACCAGTTTTCTATCCTGTCATATTGTCTATTCTTCTATTATAAATAGAGATCTTTTCTATAGAAGCCGTACTTAGCATGCTGAATTAACAGTAAATTTTTTTCAGATGACAATAGGTACAATAATACATGAACTGGTCCAAAAAGCTTTAACTCAACACATAACTAGTCTAAAAGATTTGCAGAAAGAAGCGACAAGCATCATCAAAGATTCAATTCATTTATTATATGATGCTGGGTATTCAGAGAAAGAGGCACTTGAGAATATGCAATTGTATATAGCTCCATTGGCTGAGTTTATGCAGACTTATGTTGAGGGAACTAGTACACAGGTAAAATTGAGTATTTAACACATTACACATCATTACATTAAATGGATTTTACCATAGTTATAAGGCCTTTGCCTCGAAATCAGCGGCTAGCGGGGCGGTAGCGGCGCGGCAGCGGCGTGGGAGAGGCACGTTCCAATGTATAGATTTATATGGACCGGTTCTCGAAAATAGCGGCGCGGCGGGCGGCGTGCTGCGTACTAGACGGCTACACGCGCCGCGCGCCGCCGCCAGAGCTCCCGTCCCCGCTGCCCGCAAAATTCGAGGCTGAGGTCTAACCCTCTCTCAATAGAGATCCTCTCCCAATAATGTCAAGAGAGTCAATACTCTCTTGACATTATTGGGAATCAAATCAATCTCAGTAGTTTTGGCGTGGCTTGTATTATAAACTTCATTAATTGGTTAAAGATTAGAAGTTAGTAAGATCGTCATGTTCGGTGATGTCGATTTTGATTCGAAATTGTTTGATTCGAATCAAATTCTCTAATAGATGTTACTAAAGCTAATATAATTCCCTTATTATATTACAGCAAAATAGCAAAGATAAGTGGCCGGGAAAGATAGAAAAAGTGCTAGATATTGAGGAGAATGTTTGCTGCCACCAATTGGGCCTGAAAGGAAAAATAGATGCTACACTGCAAGTCACTATTCATGATAAAAAAGGTATAAAGTTTATGTTTTGGTAACTTATAACGCCATCCTGATTTAATTACTTAATCTACAAAAAATATTGCTTATGCACTTCCATCGTACGTCTATATCAGCGGTTCCCAACCTGGGGGTAATTACCCCCGCAGGAGTAAAACGGCAATTCTAGGGGGGTAACAGAGTTGGCACGAAAATTTATTATAATATTAATAAACAAAATAATAGTATGGTAGTGAAACCGAACCTAATATTCTTAAACTTGCGAATGCAAAGCAATATCAACCGTCACACTAGTTGTTAAGTCCAAGATTTATATTATGTTACTAGTTACTTAAACATGCAATTTCTTACATAATAAATGTATTTTTGTTCAAATTTGTGCGGTTGAATTACTTATTTTAAATTAGCTAGGGGTAAACTTAATTCCCATACTTGTTCATAGGGGTAGTGACATTCAAAAGGTTGGGAACCGCTGGTCTATATAGATATCATAATAATGTTTTCGCGTGCGATTAAAAGATGCTAGTAGCAACCAGCTATGAGTAAACTAAATATCTGTACATATACTAACAAGCCATACTTTTAAAAACATAACGTAACGAAATACATATTATCTACCAAATAACATAACATTGTAAAAAAGTTTTTTTTTCATTATAATTCTACTCAAATGTATCCTTAAGCACAAATCACGACTCACAATTTTAAAAAAATCAGGTACCCGTCGTGAGATAGTACCACTGGAGCTGAAGAGCGGTAGAGCGAGCGGGTCGGCGGAGCATCGCGGCCAGTTGGTTCTGTATGGCATGATGCTGGCCCTGCAGCGCGGTGACGATCCCACCACGGACGACCACGCAGCATTGCTGCTGTACCTCAAGTAATGTATAAAATAGCCATTTCTTACTAAGAAAATATATACTCAGAGACGGTCCCTGTCATCACAGATATTATGTGAAACAGGGACTTAATGTTAAAAATGATCAAAACGCTCAAAATGCCCCGTTCCGCCGTTCCACTTGATGATCGCGGTCGTTTTGATCGCGGCGAATACGTCACTCATGACGTCATCATTTTCGCTCAGGCAACACTCAAAACTACCCATCATAGGAGGTGGGTCGAAGTGGGAGTTCTAGTTTTTTTTTTTAATTTTTACGTAACACTACCGCGACATATTCGGAAAGTTTTCAGGAGAGAGTAGAGACCAAAAAAACTTTTCTTCGATGGTACAACAGATTTGTAGGTTATGAAAAAATTAATAATAAATTAATGAAAATATATTGTCATGATTCATGAGGTCATTACGCCATTTTATCGCGGGCTGCTGGTGCTGTACTGCATGATACTGGCCCTACAGTGCGGTAGTCACATTGCCATGGACTAGCGTGCGGCATTACTATTCCTTCCAGTATCCATCTTTATTTTGTGACGTCAGAAGTGCAGGGTGGATCCACTTTGAAAATTACTTGTTTGGACTTCATGTTAATTTGTCTTTATGTATGATTTCTAACTTATTTTTATAAACTATTATCTTGTAAGGGAGCGAGTGGACTTGCGTGAAGTGAGGTGCGGGTACCCGGAGCGGCGCGACCTCATCATGTTGAGAAACGACTTGGCTCAGCATCTCGCGCCCGGACCCAATGATGTAGACGCCGGTGAGTTTGTCACCGAAGCATAGATTCCTTAGAACAGGACAGTATCATATATTACTAAATACATAGTTACTATGATGGCGTACTTGCACGTTGATGTTAAAGTTAAGGGTCTACACAGACGGACTGCATTTCAACTGCAATCCAACAGCAAATTGCAGTTCAAGTGCAGTTTGAATGCAGTTGACACGACTGCAATGCGACTGCAATAGGACTGCAAACCAAACGCGCAGTCGGATTGCAGTTCAGTTGCAGTCGGCGTGCAGTCGTGTGAACTGTTTGGTTTGCAGTTCTATTGCAGTCGTATTGCAGTCGTGTCAACTGCATTCAAACTGCACTTGAACTGCAATTTGCAGTTGGATTGCAGTTGAAATGCAGTCCGACTGTGTAGACTCTAATCTGTAATTTAATTTTTATGGAATCTATCTTTTTATTTTTTATTCTTAATTTATAAAGGCCATCATATAGATTAAGTCGGCCTAGACGGGATCTATCTTGTTCTTCAACAATAATTGCCAAGTAGGTAGCTATTGAATGTTAAGGGTGTTTAAACACCCTTAACATTTAACGTTTTCTGAGTATTAAGTGTCTCGAACGCCGCCGAATTGCCGTCGAAAAAAAACATTATCTGATGAATCGCTGCCGAACTTGCGCTCGACCGAAGTTTGGTTGTACGCTATAACGCCACGTAATTTCGGCATGGTGTGTCATTGGTAATTTAAAATATACATTGCAGGCGTAATCATGCCGAACTTCGGCCACGTTTTTTCGGCCAGGTGTGTTTAGACATTATAGTTTGTGTGTGAAACACGATCTTTTTCGTGATTCTCAAAGTTGTGATAACAGCAACATCTCTTTGTAAGGCCTTCAAAGTTACTACAACGTTACCAATATGTGCAGAGAAATTACCGGACATAGAAGACGCACCCCGGCATTTCAAGCAAAGTCTGCCGGAGCCGATTCACAACGAGCGAGCTTGTACCAGCTGCCCCTACCTCACGCTGTGCTCTATACATCTATGGTAAATATTTACTATTGATATAGCCGGTTTCTGAGGTTTTATGACTAAAGTTTACCCATCACTAGGGCTTCACACGAGACGAGAGTAAGCGAGAGTAACAAAAAACTCGTCTCGGTCTCGTCGATCCTCAAAAAATTGAGTCTCGTTTAAGTCTCGGTCTCGTCTCGTTACCAGTTTGTCTCGTCTCGTCTCGCTTAGTTGTAAATAATGATTTATTTCTATATAATATATTAAAGAGAATAAGGAATATTTTATGACTAACGTGTTTATATGATAAAATGCAGTTTAGATGGTTACCAGATTTTATATTTTGTAAAGTATGTAAAAAATATTGTTTTTAAGTCGACCTTTTCTAATTTTTCGAATAAAAACTTAATAAAAAATACTAACGAGACCCGAAACGAGACTCTCGGGTTGCCCTGTATGATGGTCTCGGTATCGCCGAGAATATTTTCCAAAAGGTCTCGTCTCGTTCTCGTCTCGTAAAAGCGAGACGAGAACGAGACGAGACGTGAAAAATCTCGCTCTCGCGTGAAGCCCTACCCATCACCAGCGCTTTTGATTGGCTAAGGTCAAAATATTAACCAATCCATTACGCTATTGACCAATAAAACCTCAGACATTGGGCTGTGGCTAATTTTTTCACGATAATTGTTTAATCGATTGCTTTTAGTGATAATAATCTAAGCCACTAGATAAGTAACTACGGCTTGTGCTTTCATCCACACATTCAGCGTAAGGGCCTTATCACACTGGCGATTAGCGAGCGATTTGAAAGCGACGCGACTGCGTACAAAATGGCGTCCACGCCACGCCGCGATGACGCTGTGCTGTCGCGGCGCGCGGCGTGGCGTTAACGCCATTTTGTACACTCGTATTTTGTATACTCCCTAGACAAGTGTACAAAATGGCGTCCACGCGACGCCGCGATGACGCTGCGCTGTCGCGGCGCGCGGCGTGGCGTTAACGCCATTTTGTACACTCGTATTTTGTATACTCCCTAGACAAGTGTACAAAATGGAGTCCACGCGACGCCGCGACGACGCTGCGCTGTCGCGACGTGCGCGCTGCGCAGTCGCGTTGCTTTCAAATCGCTCGCTAATCGCCAGTGCGATAAGGCCCTTACTCGATAGTTTTACTCCAAATCGAGTAAAAATTATCGTGTGGACCGCAAAACTCACACAGAGTAGACAGAAATCTATTGTTAATGACTCAAACGCTTGAGTATGGCTCGACGGCTCGCGTCGAGTAAGTCCAAAATAAATTCCATCGAGCCGGCTCGATGCGAGACTTCTAGCTGTGAGTTTTGCGGTCCACACGGTAATTTTTACTCGATTTGGAGTTAAACTATCGAGTAAAATCGTATGTGAGTACTTACTACTTAGCATAAGACATAACTTATTATCAGGCAAGCCGCAAAGGACAAAACATTGTAATATTATGGCAAATCTATAGTGCAAAAAGTTTTCTTTTTTTTAAACTAATTTCAAATACAGGCATACGGAGGAGTCAAAAGTGTCAGAGTCCCATCCACTGTCAAAACTAAAGAGTGAGGCTCTTGGCCATCTGAGCATGGACCACATCAAATACTTCCTCCATTGGACCAGTTTGCTGCTGATAGAGGAGAGAGCGCAAAAGTCATCTATGCCTCTACACGCGTTGTGGACTGAATCTGTCGAAAAGCGGTCAGTTGTGTATTGCTTTCCTTAAAAAGTACTTTTAACAATAACTTTGGTAAATAATAAACGATGGGCGGTTTTTTACAGATCCAAGAAAGGTGTATGCGCAGCTAATTTAACATTGAAATCAGTGTCGTATACACATGGACGGTATACGCATGTGTTTCTACGGCAAAAAATAAATTCAGGTACTTTTTGCCACACTTGGCAAAGTCATATTATCGTATCGCGTGATTCCAAAAAGCATACCTATTCTATAATTTATTAATTTAAGTCAGTAAAATGTATTAGCATGCTCAACAATTACGTATTTGCAGATACAGCACGATCAAAGTCAACTAAAGGTCCCCAGGAAGGCGAGTACTCCATAGTGAGCATAGACAATAGACCGTGGATCGCGGCGGGCGTTATTACCACTGCTAACGACACAGAGATTCGTATACTAATTGAAAGGTAGTTTGTAAATACCTACGTTTTTATAAATACTCCATCAAAACACTTTCAGAACATGCAGAAACAGCTTTATACACTTAGCAAAAAAAGCTGAATAGTATGCCATAATCTTAAAACAGGCGTGCAAATAATGTCATAGCGATGACTTACGCCAAGGAGAAAAGTGCTTACTATAATTTAATTTGTACTGATAGTTTTTATCATAGTGTGTCTTAGTTAGCACACTGGCGCCGCTAACCGCGAAAAAATGGCTGACAGATTTGCCGTCTCACGCGCCAAATGGCATAGCGTTCTATTGCATTTCGATTTATGCTTGATAACAGTTTGCGGCGCCACTGTGCTAATACCGTAATAATAATATTATGTACAACATATTCTTATTTTATTCAGAGATCTGAGTCGTCGCTTGGACAAGAGTACACTGTTCCACATAGACATGTACGAGTCCTACTCCACTACTGTAACGAACCTCACCAACATTGGCGTACTCATGGAAGACAGTGACCGCGCCCTAAGGTTGAGAAAGTAAGTCTATACATACTAGTCGTGTTCGTTTGGTTTTTCAACTGCGCATGCGCGGCTTTTTTGTGTGTCATAACTCATAATCTAAAATACCTATCAATTTCTGTCAGATTTTAGAAAATCTGACAGGTATTTTAGAACATGACAAGGTATTTTAGAATATGACACTCACACTGACACACAAAAAAGCTGCGCATGCGTAGTTGATAAACCAAACGAACACGACTATTTTAATATAATGTAGAGCCTAATAAAGGGTTGCCAGATAAAGAGGGTATTTTGAAAAGAAAACCTAACGCTCTTGTGAACGATTTTAAATCGGCGTAAAGACCGAAATAGCAATGTTTTTTAGTTTTTAGGTTTCGTTTTAATACAGGTATTTTTTACGACTGGACATTAGTTAAAAATTTTGAAATTTTTATAGTCATACATTGTTAACACCGACGCCGAAGCAGTGGCTGACACGAGTGACACGTTCAACGTCGATCACACGATTAAAGTAATATGTATTTGCATTTGTTGCACCTTAATCTTTTTGGCGGTTTGCTGAGTCGGTGTGTATACAGTATAAAATATCATCTTAAGTTATACCTGAAATATTTCTAATATAGGAGTAAATAACAAAAAAAAAATCAAATATTAACAAATATTTCTTCTTCAACAAGGATCATAATAGACCGAGAGCCGGCGGTATTCAGCGAGAAGCTGCCGCGTTCTGTGGGGCGGCTGGGAGTGCGACTGATGCGGCGGCTCAACGTGCAACAGCAACGCGCCGTGCTGCGTGTTGCCGCCGCACAGAGTCATGTGTTGCTCAGCGGCTTACCTGGGACAGGTACGTGAAAGAGATATTGCTCTGACAGGACCTTAATGCTGACAGCATAAGCGTCACTTCCGCGACCGCGGAACCCTGGTCCTTGATTTACAGTACGTAACATTGAAAAGTCTATTTTAACGTTACGAACTGTTGCGCGTAAAGTAGACCTTTACCGCGCGATAGCAAATAGACGAAATACACGCGGCCTAATGACCGCACGGTAACATTCTGAAAAAGTGTCGAACGTAAATTAGTGTGAATCAACCCACAAGAGCAAGCAGAATTAAAAATTTGCGTTTCTTGAATTCATGATAATAACGCTTTAAACTTATTTACTGTTTAGGTTATGTATTAGAATGAAAATAAGCCTTTGGTATTCAGGTAAAACCCAGACGATAAGTGTCCTCATACAACTGCTGGTAGCGCTAGGACAGCGAGTGCTCGTCACGGCGCACGCGCACGCTGCTGTTGACAATGTTCTGGAACGGTAAGAGATTTTGAGATATGTATTTCAATATTAAAAACATTACAAGTACGTATTAAAATTGTACGTTTACGTACGTTTTTGGAGTTTACTCCTTAAGAATCGATTTTCATATATAAGGCGCCCGGTAGTAGAAAAATCCGAGGGGTAAAAGGGCGATTCCATTATCGCGGGTGCAACATTTTGACGTACTTAAAGCGTCCTACTGGCAAAATAAAACACATTTATTAATAAATTATCTTTTGAAGGGATACATTTTAACTAGTTTAATCATAAATTGTAAATGAAAACTGTTTAATACGAATTAGAGGTGTGACGTGTGACATAAATACAGAAAATAATATTGTCAATTGAGAACGATGACATTATAAAGATTCCACCCAGCAAAGGTTTGTATCCAGGCCGGTTATAGAAGTGTTTAGTTAGATAGCTGTTATTTTAGTTATGACATGTGATAACAGATGGCACTATACAAATTTTGTAAACCGCTACATCGCGCTATCGAAAACCTGATGTGAGCCTATATAAGCCCGAGTTAGTTTCGAATAAACCGAGTTCCAACAGCAGTGTGGTGGTTTCATTGAGGTTACCCTACGCAGCAACATATGGTGCCGAAACCCGGGAACTAAGTGAGTAAGTGAGTAGTAAGTGTAGTGGGCAGTGAAGAAGTGAAGTGAATAGTGAGTGCGGCGGACAAGGTAAGAAACTAGTGAAAAGTGAGTGCGGTGGACAAGTAGGAACAGTGAATAGTGAGTGCAGTGAACAGGACCCAAGTGAGTAGTGACAAGTGAGTGCAAATGACAGGACCCTCGGATCGCAGTGACAGGACCCTCGGATTGCAGTGACAGTGCGTGCAGATGACAGGAAAATTGGATTGCAGTGAGTAGTAGGTGCAAAGGACAATAGACCGTAAGTAGACTCTTCAAGTTAAGTGACCCGGACTTGTATAAGCTGTGCGAATTGTCTTTGAATTAGATTCTACGAAGTTTATGACAGTTATATTTGCGCTTTTGCGATTGTCACAATGGAGCTGCTTTTGGTGGAACAAGAAGAGATTAGTACACAGATTAATAAAGATTTTACCAATTACAAAAAAACAGCCAAAGATAAGTTAACCTCGTTTTATATAGACACAAGATTAGAAAGTTTAGAACAATTATGGACAAAATTTAATGAAAACCATTATAAGATTGTGAATATTATACCTAAAGTCGAAAGATCACAAGTAGATTATTTTCAAGAAGACTGGTATTATACTGTAAGAGAGAAATACATTGAATACAAGTCTAGATTAAAGTTAGACATGAGTAAGAAAAGCGAGATAGGAGATGCACCTGCGATGTCAGCATGTAATCTAAGCTGTAATCCCGCCAAGCCAGAGGTTAAATTACCTCAAATCCAGCTTCCAACATTTTCGGGAGCATATGAAGAGTGGCAAAGCTTTCACGATATGTTCCTCTCACTCATCCATAACAATGATTCGTTAAGTGCTGTGCAAAAGATGCATTATTTGAAGTGCGGCTTAAGAGGCGAGCCTGCAATGCTATTGCGAAGTATGACTACTACTGAATCAAATTACACGGAAGCTTGGGACAAACTAGTTAAGCGATACAGCAATAAGAGATATAATGCGAATGAGGTTATGAAAAAACTATTTTCATTGAAATCTGTTAATAATAAGTCTGCAACCACTATTAAGAATCTACTTGACACTACGGCCGTTTGTTTAAAGTCGCTTCAGAATTTAGGAGTTGAGACGGATAAATGGGATCTGATTATTATTCACATTACTGTCTCCAAGCTAGATTACGAAACAAGGACGGACTGGGAGTCGGAAGTAAGCCGTAAAGAGACAGATGATTTTCCAACCTGGAATGAGTTAGTTACATTTTTAGAGAAGAAATTCCGAACCTTAGAGATGTTGTCCGATTCCAAGTCCGGTCGACGCTTTGCACTGTCCAACGAGATTAAAGCCCATCAATCTTCAACTGTCCAAAATGAGAGAAGCTGCGTTATGTGCGAGAAACCACACTTGTTATACCAATGCAAACAATTCGAATCTAAGTCTCCCCAAGAGAGATCAGAGTTTATACAGTCCAAGAGGCTTTGTTTCAATTGTTTTTCACATACCCACAACGTCAAGAACTGCCATCAAACTACGTGTTGCCGACGTTGTGGTCGAAGACATCACACACTGCTGCATTTAGAGAGAAGTCGGCCTCAAGAGGTTACCAGAGCGTCAACTTCATCCACTGGTGCTGCATCCAACGCAGTAGATGCAGTTTCCAGTCATGAGAGAGAAACTTCAAAATATGAGAAGAAAGTAGTAGCTCATTTTACCAATGAGAATTATCAAAAGCATAATAGAGTATTGTTAGCTACAGCTTTAGTGAGACTTAAATCGCAAAATGGCTACTGTCAAAGAGCGCGTGTGTTAATTGATCAAGGCTCAGAAGCATCTTTTGTAACTGAAAGTGTAGCCCAATCACTTGGTCTCAAACGCACACCAGTTAATAGCTTAGTGACAGGTGTTGGTGAAGGTAAGATTGTGTCTAAGAGCATTGTTAATTTTGAGTTAGAGTCACTTCATAATTGTAACTTTTCTTTATCAATTAATGCATTTGTTTTGACTTCATTGACATCATTTCTTCCATCTTGTAAAGCTTTCATTCTGAATTGGCCAGACCTCCATGAATTACCCTTAGCAGATCCTTATTATGGTTCACCTGGAAAAATAGACGTTATTCTAGGAGTAGAGGGCTATAGCCAAATATTATTAAGTGGGCTTCTCAAACATCCTTCGCCTAGTGGTCCCATTGCTCAGAATACCCAGCTAGGTTGGATAATATCAGGCAATGCAGGTCGCACAACTGCAGAGTCAACACCAAGAGTTGTTAGCTGTCATCTGAAATCACAAGAAGATAGTATACTAAAACAATTTTGGGAGATTGAGAGGGAGCCAGATATTATGATGGAAAAGAAAATAACAAGAGAGGAAAAAAGATGTGAAGAAATATATGAGACTACAACTACGAGAACCATAGAAGGTAGATATGTTGTAAGGTTGCCATTTCGAGATTCTGATCCACAGTGTATATATGGTAAATCCAAAGAGGTCGCAATGAAAAGGTTTATGTTCTTGGAGCGCAAACTTAGTAGAGATTCACACTTACGACATGAGTACACGAAGGTCATAAATGACTATCTAGAACAGAATCATATGGAGGAAGTGATTGATAAATATGAAATAGAGAATCCTTATGCTGTGTATCTTCCACACCACGCTGTAGTACGGGAAGATAAAGAAACTACAAAAGTCAGAGTTGTTTTTGACGCATCATGTAAAGGGGTAAACAACATATCATTAAATGAGACATTTCTAATAGGACCGAGACTTCAGCAAGATTTACGCCACATATTGATGAGATGGAGAACACACCGATTTTGTATAGTAGCTGATATAACACAGATGTACAGGCAAGTGGCTGTAAATCAAGAAGATGCAGATTTTCAACGTATCGTTTGGCGTGATGATCCAGAGAAACCTATTAGACATTTTCGACTACTACGACTTACGTTTGGAACAGCTTGTGCACCATACTTGGCGGTAAAATCTCTTCAACAGCTGGCAAAGGATGAACAATCGAAATATCCGGTGGCTGCAAAAATAACGCTGCAAGATTATTACGTCGATGATTTATTAACGGGTTGTGAGTCAGAGGAAGAAGCTATTGATATTTATAAAGAGATTAATAAATTAATGGAAGAAGGTGGATTTAAATTGCAAAAATGGTGTAGTAATAGCAGGAAGTTGTTAAGTTATATAGAGAAAGACAATCAAAATATTAAAGACACTTTCGTATTCAAAATTAATGATACTATCAAGGTTTTAGGTATTTCTTGGAATAAAAACTCGGACGAATTTGAATATACATACAACTTACCTGACGTTACTCAACCAATCACGAAACGCAGAGTCTTATCCGAAGTTGCAAGACTTTACGATCCAATGGGCTGGATAGCTCCGATCTTAATAACTGCGAAAATATTTATACAAAAGTTGTGGAAGTCTGGATTGAATTGGGATGATAATTTAACACCAGACTTGTTGAAAGAATGGATGAGTTTTAGAGATGAGTTAAACGATATAAAGTCGATATACTTACCTAGATGGATGTCGACTACGCACGACGATTCTGTAGAGTTGCACGTTTTCACTGACGCTTCTCAGGTGGCATATGCTGCAGTTGTATATCTGAAATCTAGAGATAAAAGCGGAAACACTTATGTAAATATCGTTACAGCTAAAACGAAAGTCGCACCCGCTGAAAAGCAAATTACTATACCACGATTAGAGTTATGTGCAGCTCTGCTTGGAGCAAAGTTGTTATTTGAAGTGTCACAGATTCTGAAGATATCCAAAGAGAATTTGTTTGCCTGGTCTGATTCGACTGTAGTTTTGGCGTGGCTTCAGGGAGAACCAAGTCGTTGGACAACATTCGTGAGTAATAGGGTTTCTGAAATTTTAACCATTCTTGACTACGACCATTGGAATCATATCTCCACAGATCAAAATTCCGCCGACTGTGCCTCAAGAGGCATTTCGGTCAGAGAACTGAGAGAGCACGATTTGTGGTGGCATGGGCCAGACATATTAAAAGGTGATATTTACTGTAATAAGTTAGATGTCAATACTGACATAGAAGCAAGACCGATCAAAGTGCTGGCAACTTCAATTCATCCTAAAGAAGATTTTATATGGCTAAGATTTTCCAATTTAAGTCGAATGCTAAGAGTATTATCATATTGCATTAAATTCTTGAAGATTCGGGAACCTGAAACAAAGGGTAATAAGAAGTTAGTAACGGTTAACGAAATGAATGAGGTATTAAATATATGTCTAAAGGCTACGCAAGAGTTGTATTTTGAAGAGGATATAAAAAATTTAAAAGCTACAGGAAGTGTTAATAAGAAAAATCAACTACACACCTTATCACCCATCATGGATCAGAATGGTTTGTTAAGGGTGGGCGGCCGAATTACGCAATGTTCTTCATCTTTCGATAAAAAACATCCCATTATTTTGCCAGGTGAATCTCATATTACGAAGTTAATAATTAAAGATGCTCATCAGAAGACACTTCACGGTGGACCACAAATTATGTTGAATTATTTGAGAAGCAAATATTGGATTATAAAAGCAAGAGAGAAAGTCAAAAAGTGTTATCGTGAATGTGTAATATGTGTTCGTTATTCACGTCAGAATAACAATCAGTTTATGGGCCAAATTCCAAAGGTTAGACTAACACCTACAAAACCTTTTCTTACCACAGGAGTCGACTTTACTGGCCACATAGACATACGATTTTCACCTGGTAGAGGAGCACGCTCATACAAGGGTTACATATGTCTTTTCATATGTATGGCCACAAAAGCTATACATTTAGAAGCTGTGTCTGATTTGACATCGTCTGGTTTCATTGCCGCGTTTAAGAGATTCGTATCCCGACGAGGACGATGCCAACATATGTATAGCGATAATGGCACCAATTTTGTGGGAGCTGACAAGGATCTCCGAGAGTTGTTTAATAGAGCTACATCTCAGCTCCCGGATGAAATTGCCCATCTCCTTGCAGAAGCAGGAACTACATGGCATTTTATACCCCCACATGCGCCGAACTTTGGCGGCCTGTGGGAGGCCGGTGTAAAATCCACAAAGACGCACCTTAAAAGAATAATAGGAAACGCAACACTTACATTCGAAGAATTGACAACAGTTTTAACCCAAGTCGAAGCTTGTCTAAATTCACGTCCAATTTCTTTTTTGAGTGAGAATCCAGATGACCCAATGCCTTTGACGCCCGGTCATTTTTTGGTCGGTGAACCACTGGTTACAATTCCAGAACCAGATTATACTGAAACGCGTCTTACTGGCCTTCAGCGATGGAAGCTTATTCAAAAAATGGTTAATGATTTTTGGCGCAAATGGTCTGACGAATATCTAGTTACTTTAAATCATAGATATAAATGGTTCACTAAAAAGACCGAACCAGAAATTAATGATATTGTGGTTATTAGAGATCATAATATCCCACCAGCTAGATGGCTTTTAGGTAAAATAGTTGAAAAACATGCAGGTAAAGACAATGTTACCAGAGTAGTTAGTGTTAGAACCAAAAATGGCATTTGTAAGCGTCCATGTAATAAGTTGTGTTTTCTGCCAAAGGCCGAATAAGTTTTTGTTTACTTGATTTATGTTACTAGCCTAATTTTTCGTTTATATCTATTGTAATTACAATGTAAGTTAGATTATAGCAGATAATAATCTTTTCTTTTTACGCTTCGTACAGTGTTGTAATTTTCATGAAATGAGAAATGATATTATTATAACTTATATTTAGTTTATTATTATTACGTCCAATGAGTATGGGCCACAGTAGTCGTGTCGCTATTTCCATGTACCATTCAGTTATATTTTTATAATTATTCATATGAAGTTTTAAGTTTAGTGTGTATATGTTTGAGAAAGTAAACATTTTTATGTTACAGTAATGTTAACAAGATGTGAGTTAACTATTTTCTTTTATAAGTTTGAAAAGGAACGAGTCCTTTTGGTGGGCGGGATGTTTAATACGAATTAGAGGTGTGACGTGTGACATAAATACAGAAAATAATATTGTCAATTGAGAACGATGACATTATAAAGATTCCACCCAGCAAAGGTTTGTATCCAGGCCGGTTATAGAAGTGTTTAGTTAGATAGCTGTTATTTTAGTTATGACATGTGATAACAGATGGCACTATACAAATTTTGTAAACCGCTACATCGCGCTATCGAAAACCTGATGTGAGCCTATATAAGCCCGAGTTAGTTTCGAATAAACCGAGTTCCAACAGCAGTGTGGTGGTTTCATTGAGGTTACCCTACGCAGCAACAAAAACTAAAATTAAATCTAAGAAAAGCCACAAAACATGTTTGAAGTACTATCGCGGGTGCAACCAAATTGGTCCTCTATTAAGAACTCGGACGAGTTCATTTGAGAATACTGCTAATTGTGGAACTTTTAGTAATTTATTAACCCATATTTCAAAAGTGTATAAGACAAAGAAATAATTTAACTAGATACAATTAATTTAAGTAATTAGTACTAGGAATTATTAACAATTTTCACGATCGCGGGTGCAACATCAGAATATCGCGGGCGCAACGAGTCTAAAGAAATTGAATTTATTCATAAGTCTGCGACTAATTTCTACATTTTTGATATGCAATATATAATATTATTAGTAAATTGTAATAATACTATTTAAAATTTTATTATTTTTTAATTATCAGTCATTTATCGATCTGAGAAAAGAAATCGTCTAAATGACTAAAAACAATTAATAATGTAACTTAAACAAACTTTTTTTCGATGTATTGTTATAAAACCGAACTACAGCAAACCTTTAACTCAAAATTAATATTTATAATTTAAAAGAATATGGGAGATTTATTTAGTAAAAATATTTTTTCAAAGAAAAATATTAAATATTTAAGATTTTTCCTGTCATTTGTAGCATTTCTTCTAAAATATTTAAAAATAAAAGAATATAAATCATCATTTTGAAACCTCTGTTAAGTAATACATTAAATGTTTCGAGAAATATAAAACACGATGTGACTCCATTCAAATTTTTATAAATCTTGTAATTACATGTAAAGTATTGATAACAAATATAATCTAACGTTATTGTTCACCTTAATAATATAAAATAAGATGAAAATCACTAGAATAGTCAAAAAATAATTTATTGCATTTCCAATCGTACTGCTTCGATCGCGGGCGCAACCACTTTAAAGGTTCTGTTTTTTTATTAAAAATAATAAAATAGTTTGTTCCAATGATTAATTCTAATTTCCCTCACATTACTCCTTACTTCCACAAAGTTTTAAATTATTAACAACATATTTTAGCGAGAAAACTAAACTTTTGTACCTTTTTTTATCGCGGGCGCAACCATGGCAATTTTCCTTTAATAATGTTTGAAAACTATTTCAAAATTGTTGTTTTTTTTTCACTGAAATAGAAACTTATGTTATACGGTCAATATTATGTAATGAAATTCAACTTCATAAACATTCATAAAAAATCTTTTGCTACTAAATATACATATTTTTATTTATAATTCAAAAATATGTATATTTAGTAGCAAAAGATTTTTTATGAGTAAAAATTGTAATTTGAATGATTTAGAGCATTTTGAAGTGATATCATCTAACGGCGCGAGAAAAACTGCTTATGCCACACATGATCATTTTTACTCTAAATCACTAGCTCGAAGTTGAATTTCATTACATAATATTGACCGTATAACATAAGTTTCTATTTCGGTGAAAAAAAAAACAACAATTTTGAAATAGTTTTCAAACATTATTAAAGGAAAATTGCAATGGTTGCGCCCGCGATAAAAAAGGTACAAAAGTTTAGTTATCTCGCTAAAATATGTTGTTAATAATTTAAAACTTTGTGGAAGTAAGGAATTACTCCTTACTTCCACAAAGTTTTAAATTGTGAGGGAAATTAGAATTAATCATTGGAACAAACTATTTTATTATTTTTAATAAAAAAACAGAACCTTTAAAGTGGTTGCGCCCGCGATCAAAGCAGTACGATTGGAAATGCAACAAATTATTTTTTGACTATTCTAGTGATTTTCATCTTATTTTATATTATTAAGGTGAACAATAACGTTAGTGTTGAGGACAGCGGCCTCGCTCCCTAAAAACGTATAGTGAGTGCATATAAACTAATTAAAGTGATATGTGAGAAATAGACTCAGTGTAAATTAGTGTTTTTACGAATAGACTTTAAAAAGTGAATTACGATAAATCTGTGGCTCCCTAAGAGGTAAAATGTGATTAATTTAATGGATTAATAAATTGTCTAATAGATGCAGGAAAAATTAGTAATGTAGCCTAAATAGTTTGGAAAATATAAAGAAAAGTTGTGTGAAAATGTACGTAAATTGTGTTAACTTTTAGATTCTCTTAGCTGTAATTTCGTAAAATATAAGTTGTGATACTTAGATTAAGCTAAACATTGTGGAAAATTGAATAAAGAATCTTCCGAAATGCGTTTTAATTACCTGGCTCACGGAAAATGGGGAAAATGGGGGAAAAATAGCCGTCTCCGATAGCAAAAGTGAGACAGAAAAAACAGTCTCAAACTGCGAATCGGAGCGGCTCTCTATACGGCATTCTCCCGAGCCAGGTAAGCGAGGCGCGTTTCGGGAGCAATGTTCTCCTCGACTCTCGTGTGTTTTATTTACGCCCCCGCTCTGCAAGATTACCGGTGTAGCCTTGGTCTTCGAGTCCGATCCGAGCCAGCGGCGAAAAAACCTATGGATGAATACAGTCTCGAACAGTGAACTTGGTCCTTCGAGCCGGATCTGAAGACGACACTTAGAAGAATTTCAAGAGCCAGCTGGACTTAGAAAAATCCACTGAAGGCGACACTTAGAAAATTTTCAAGAGCAAGCTG
This sequence comes from Polyommatus icarus, assembly GCA_937595015.1. Taxonomy (NCBI): domain Eukaryota; kingdom Metazoa; phylum Arthropoda; class Insecta; order Lepidoptera; family Lycaenidae; genus Polyommatus; species Polyommatus icarus. The sequence continues at coordinate 17,524,855 of OW569327.1, read as the reverse complement.
GACTTAGAAAAATTCACTGAAGGCGACACTTAGAAAATTTTCAAGAGCAAGCTGGACTTAGAAAAATTCACTGAAGGCGACACTTAGAAAATTTTCAAGAGCAAGCTGGACTTAGAAATTTGGGAAGACCGGACCCGAAGAAGATTGGACTCGAAGACTGGACTCGAAGATACAGGTCTACACCACCAAGGGGAAGCAAGGATTCGTAGATTTTGTCATAAAACCTACTGAAGTTCCTTGAAGATTGAAGATTGAAGATTGAACATTGAAGATTGAAGATTGAAGATTTAACATTGAACATTGAAGATTTAACATTGAACATAGAAGATTGAAGATTCAATATAGAAGATTGAAGATTCAATATAGAAGATTTAACCATTGAAGATGGTCATCACGAGGAGTCAGAGCGGGGCTGAGGAGAACCAGCATCCAAAGATATTCTCGGATCCGCCCAGGTCGCCGTCTGCAGCCGCAACCAGCCAGCCGCCGACCGAGGGGAGGGCGGATCTGCTTCAAACCGTGTTGAAGCCGAGGCCGGGCACTAGCAAGACACCCGCGCCATCGGTACCTGTAGCCAGGGAGAAGGCTATTTCAATTGGGTCGCGTCGATCGACAGCAAGTGTCGTCGCGCGCCTCCGTTACGAGGCGGAAGAGAAGCTTGCCGCACTCCGTAAAAAGGAACTGCAGATCGAAGCAGAACTTATCAAGAAGAAGCTCATCGCTGATGTCGCCACTGCTGAGGAAACCAGCAATCCCGACGACGACGAGCCTTCAGAACAGGTGGAGCAACGGGTCCGAGCCTGGCTAAGCGAACATGGTCCTGACAACGAAGAGACGACCGAGGAACGGGTCGTGCCAGAGGAAGGAGGGGACGCGCCGAAGCCAGAAGACATACCACCTGCGGGAAAGGGACGCGAGCCGCAGAGATCGAGGTTCGAGCGGCCGATACAAAGCCGTCTTCGTTCACCTACGCCGCCTGCAGCCGGGATCAACGGGGTGGAACAGCTTGCCGACACCCTGGACAAGCTGTTGAATCAACGACAGCCGCGCCATCAGACGGAGTTGCCCATATTCACGGGCTCTCCTTTGGAATGGCTGCCGTTCAAAGCAGCCATGGAAGATACCACCGCATTCTACAAGCTGAAGCCGATCGAGAACCTGGCGCGCCTGAGAAGCTGTCTACGGGGGGAAGCACGAGAAGCAGTGGCACCGTTGCTGAGCATCGCAACACCACCCGAACAGATCATGAAGACTCTGGAGCAATGCTTCGGCCGGCCCGAGGTGATGGTCGACCGCATGATGGAAGATTTGAAGAAGCTTCCGAGGCTCGGAGGCACGGCGGCAGAGCTCAACCACTTCGCGGTGAAGATCCAGAACATGGTGGCCATCCTGAGGAAGTTGAAGCACGGGTACCTCTTTAATCCGTTGCTTGTGAGAGACATCCTGGAGAAGCTCAGCCCGTTCGAGAAGAGCAAATGGTACGACTACGCAGAAGAGACATCGCGCTACCGGAACGAGCCCGATGTCGTCCTTCTCTCTGAATTCTTAATGAGAGAAGCGGACAGAGCGCTGCGCTACGGATTCACCACGGCTCCGGCTGCAAGAAAGGAAACATCGCGTCCACCTCCCAGCAAGAACGAAGTTAGAACGAGAAGACCAGTCTTCGCGATAGCAGAAGAGGGCCAATGCGCACCGAGCCACAGCCGGCCAAAGAGAATGCGCGAAGAACCAACGAAGTGTCCGATGTGCACCGACCGCCACGCTCTGTTTCACTGCGCTGCCTTCAAGAAACTGAGTGTGCAGAAGAGATGGGACACAGTCAAACAAGAAGGGCTGTGTTTCCTGTGCCTATCGAGCCGACACAGAAGATACAACTGCAGAGCGAAGCAGTGTGGTATCCAGGGATGCAAGCGGCCTCACCACCCACTACTACACGAAGAGAGGTCCGACGGCGCTCCACCGATCGAGGACGCCGTAATCACCGCATCGGTTGCCTCCGACCGTGCAGTGAAGCTGAAGATGAGAAGAATTCAAGTCATTGGGCCACGGGGCGAAGCCGACATCTTCGCGCTGTTCGATGAGGGCTCGACGGTGACTCTGCTGGATGAAGACGTCGCTAAGGCTATCGGCGCGGACGGTCCACCGAAGATGCTGCGCATGCACGGGATCAACGCCGAGAGAAGGGAAGAGAGAAGCCGCCTCGTACAACTGGGCGTACGAGGTCGCGACGGTACCAGACACGACATCACCGCGAGGACTGTGAACGGGTTGAATCTCTTAACTCAATCCGTTCCGGAATTCCTTCTGCAACTCGCTCACCTGCGCGATCTCAAGAACGAAGAGATGTGCTACGAGAACGAGAAACCCCAACTTCTCATCGGCACGGACAATTGGCAGCTCATCGTGTCTCGGGAGCTGAGAATCGGGAAGAGGAACCAGCCTGCAGCCTCTAAGACGAAGCTTGGATGGGTGATACATGGCAGCATCCCCAAGCGCATCATAAGGCAGGACGAGAACGAAAACATCCTGTACATATCTACAGTGGAAACCAGAAATGATCGTCTGGAAGAAATGGTGAAGAAACACTTCGACATAGACGCTTTGGGAATAGCGGCTAAGGCGAAGCTGAGCAACGAGGAACAGCGAGCCATCGACCTGTTTGGCAGAACGGCCAAGAGAACGGAAGACGGTCGATTCGAAGTGGGACTCCTGTGGCGCAAGGATGGCGTCAAACTGCCCCTCAGCTACAACAACGCGCTGAGGAGGCTCAAGAACTTAGAACGCAAGCTCGACAGAAACCCCCAAGATGCGGTGCAGTATCGTGGGCAGATGGAGAACCTCATACGAAAAGGATATGCAGAGAAATGTGACGGGACAGAGGCCGGAAGCGAGAACACATGGTACCTGCCGCACTTCCCGGTCAAGAACCCAAACAAGCCGGGCAAGCTGCGCTTGGTCTTCGACGCGGCGGCCAGAACGAACGGCGTGAGCCTCAACGATCACTTACTGGAGGGGCCCGATCTACTGACATCCCTGCCGAGAATATTGTTCCGGTTCAGGGAGGAAGCCGTAGCCGTGAAAGCAGACATAGAAGAAATGTTCCTACGCGTGAAGATCAGAAAAGAGGACCAGCCGGCGCAGATGTTCCTGTGGAGAGAGGGCCGAGAGGAGCCGCCCTCTAAGTACAAGATGACGGTCATGATATTTGGGGCATCGTGTTCACCGTACCTGGCACATTCAGTACGGAATCGAAATGCAGAAGAACACGCAGAATCGTGCCCAGAAGCCTACCGCGCCATCACCGAAGCCCACTACATGGACGATTATGTGGACAGCTATCCAGACCATGAGAAGGCCAAGCAGGTCGTGGAACAAGTGGACCGGGTGCACAAGATGGGCGGATTCCACTTGCGAGGATGGACGAGTAACGATCGACGAGCGCTGAAGGGGCTACCAGTGGACCGCCTGGCCGATGATGTGGCGCAGCCTGTCACCAAGGACGAACAGAAGACCCTGGGAATACTGTGGGACTCTCGAGGGGACACGCTGAAATTTAACACGTCTCTATCAAGAGTCCCTGAAGAGGTCCGAGAGCTGCAGCGTGCGCCGACCAAGAGAGAGGCCCTTAGCACGGTGATGAGCATCTACGATCCGCTGGGGCTACTGAGCTGCTACACCATCACCGCCAAAGTCATCCTACAAGGTCTGTGGCGTCAGAAGCTGGACTGGGACGAGCCGCTGCCGGCGGAGTCAGCCGAAGACTTCACTCGATGGCTGAGAGACATGGAGCACATCAGCCACCTCGCGCTACCCCGGAGCTACAACGGGGGGAGCCCCACAAGAAACCGGCAGCTGCACGTGTTCTGTGACGCGAGCAAAGACGCGTACGCGGCGGCCGTCTACTGGAGGCTGGAGCAAGAAGATGGAGAAATTCGAGTGATGCTGGCCGCAGCCAAGGCTAAGGTGGCGCCACTGAAGACACAGACGATACCACGACTGGAGCTGCAGGCCGCTCTGGTGGGGGCGAGGCTCGGGAACGCCGTCGCAGCTGAACACAGATGGAAGACAGATACGATTTTCTACTGGACCGACGCTCAGGTGGTTCTGTGGTGGATACAGAACGGAAGCAGAAAATACACACCATACGTCGCACACCGATTGGGAGAGATCGCCGAGCTGACCTCCGTGCACCAGTGGAGGTGGGTGAGCACGAAGAATAATATCGCTGACATGGCCACCCGAACGGGCTATGTCACGAAGAGCAAAGAGGATCCGTGGTTCAATGGACCAGACTTCCTGCGCAGGCCTGTGAACGAGTGGCCCGCGGAGAGTCCCGTTCAAGCCGAGGACCGAGAGGAGCACGTCGCCTTCCAGACCACGGAGGCGAGCGAAATGGACTGTCTGCCAGAGGTTAGTCGCTTTTCAAAGTACGAGCGCCTCGTGAGATGTACGGCGATGGTTCTACTATTCGTCGAGAAGTGTCGTGATCGTCGGGCCAGTCTCGACGTGCGGCACCTGGAGAAGGCGGAGAAGTTATGGTACCGAAAATCCCAGCACGATAGCTTCGCACGGGAAATAGAGAAGATGAAAAACGGAGGGACGGCGCCAAGGTGGAGCTCCTTGTACCGGCTCAACCCGGTGTACAGGGACGGCCTGCTCACTCTGGACGGGAGGATCGGAGCAGCGCAGGTGCCGGACGAGATGAAGAACCCAATTATCCTGGACGGAAGACACCCGTTCACGAGACTGCTGGTGGCCAGGGAGCATGCCAGAGCCGGACATGGGAGCCGCGAGAGAGTAGTGAACGATCTAAGACAGAAATTCTGGATCCTGAAGCTACGGCCGACGGTGAGGAGCGTCATCCACAACTGCGCCTTCTGTCGGATGAGGAGGGCGCGCCCAAGAATCCCGCAACCTGGAGACCTGCCACCGGAGCGCCTGGGGGCGTTCCAGAGACCATTTTCCTACTGTGGTCTCGATTGTTTCGGCCCAATGATCGTTACCATTGGCCGACGTCACGAGAAGAGATGGGGAGCGCTGTTCACCTGTTTGACGACGCGAGCGGTTCACCTGGAACTGGTGGCCTCGCTGTCGACCGATTCAGCATTGATGGCGATGAGAAGAATGGCCGCACGGCGAGGATGGCCGGCGGTCATGTACAGTGACAATGGGACAAACTTCAGAGGCGCAGACGTCGAGCTGCGACAAGCGTACGCCGAGTGGATGCCGGCTATGACCGAGCTGGGCCTCGTACACCGCATGAAATGGAAGTTCACTCCGCCAGGGGCGCCGAGCCAAGGAGGCGCCTGGGAGAGACTGGTGAGGTCAGTGAAAACCGCCCTACTCACCACACTGAACGAGAAATCACCGAAGGAAGAGGTGCTCCAGACCCTGATGACCGAGGCGGAGTACTCCGTGAACGCTCGACCGCTCGTTCACGTTTCCGTGGACCCCGACGACCCAGAGGCGATCACACCTAACCATTTCCTCATAGGGTCATCCACAGGACAACCATACGTCGGGCCGTGCGTGCAGGCCGACAAGAAGACGTGGAGGGTCGCGCAAGCCTTGGCGGACGAGTTCTGGAGGCGATGGGTGAGAGAGTACCTGCCGACGCTCACGCCCCGTTGCGGGGCCCCGAGGAGCGGCCGCAACCTGGCCCCGGGGGACTTAGTGATCGTCGTGGACCCCGCGCTGCCGCGTAATACATGGCCGCGCGGAGTCGTACACCGTGTCTACCCGGGCCCGGACGGACGAGTGCGTTGCGCGGACGTGCGTACTCGCAGCGGAGTGTTCCGCCGGCCAACATCAAAGCTGGCGGTAATAGAAGAATCGCCGCCGGAGGAGCGGCCGGCGCCAGGAGAAGAGCCAGCGGGCCTAGTCAGCCCGCAGTCGCCAGAACGAGTCGCGACGGGCTCAAACAGCTCGTGCTCAGCCGGGCAGTCACCAGCTCAGCCGGGCAATCACCAGCTCAGCCGGGCAGTCACCAGCGGGCCAAGTCAGCCCGCAGTCGCCGGAACGAGTCGCGACGGGCTCAGCCCGCCCGTGCTCAGCGGGGCAGTCATCGGCGGGCCGAGTCAGCCCGCAGTCGCCGGAACGAGTCGCGACGGGCCTAACCAGCTCGTGCTCAGCGGGGCAGTCAGCGGCGGGCCGAGTCAGCCCGCAGTCGCCGGAACGAGTCGCGACGGGCCTAACCAGCTCGTGCTCAGCCGGGCAGTCAGCGGCGGGCAAAGTCAGCCCGCAGTCGCCGGAACGAGTCGCGACGAGCTCAGCCAGCTCGTGCTCACCGAGGCAGCCGACAGCGAGACCAGCGAGCCCGCAGTCACCGGAGAAGGCTGCGTAGACCCTGGCTACTGCGCCGGGGGGAGGATGTTGAGGACAGCGGCCTCGCTCCCTAAAAACGTATAGTGAGTGCATATAAACTAATTAAAGTGATATGTGAGAAATAGACTCAGTGTAAATTAGTGTTTTTACGAATAGACTTTAAAAAGTGAATTACGATAAATCTGTGGCTCCCTAAGAGGTAAAATGTGATTAATTTAATGGATTAATAAATTGTCTAATAGATGCAGGAAAAATTAGTAATGTAGCCTAAATAGTTTGGAAAATATAAAGAAAAGTTGTGTGAAAATGTACGTAAATTGTGTTAACTTTTAGATTCTCTTAGCTGTAATTTCGTAAAATATAAGTTGTGATACTTAGATTAAGCTAAACATTGTGGAAAATTGAATAAAGAATCTTCCGAAATGCGTTTTAATTACCTGGCTCACGGAAAATGGGGAAAATGGGGGAAAAATAGCCGTCTCCGATAGCAAAAGTGAGACAGAAAAAACAGTCTCAAACTGCGAATCGGAGCGGCTCTCTATACGGCATTCTCCCGAGCCAGGTAAGCGAGGCGCGTTTCGGGAGCAATGTTCTCCTCGACTCTCGTGTGTTTTATTTACGCCCCCGCTCTGCAAGATTACCGGTGTAGCCTTGGTCTTCGAGTCCGATCCGAGCCAGCGGCGAAAAAACCTATGGATGAATACAGTCTCGAACAGTTAGATTATATTTGTTATCAATACTTTACATGTAATTACAAGATTTATAAAAATTTGAATGGAGTCACATCGTGTTTTATATTTCTCGAAATATTTAATGTATTACTTAACAGATGTTTCAAAATGATGATTTATATTCTTTTATTTTTAAATATTTTAGAAGAAATGCTACAAATGACAGGAAAAATCTTAAATATTTGATATTTTTCTTTGAAAAAATATTTTTACTAAATAAATCTCCCATATTCTTTTAAATTATAAATATTAATTTTGAGTTAAAGGTTTGCTGTAGTTCGGTTTTATAACAATACATCGAAAAAAAGCTTGTTTAAGTTACATTAATAATTGTTTTTAGTCATTTAGACGATTTCTTTTCTCAGATCGATAAATGACTGATAATTAAAAAATAATAAAATTTTAAATAGTATTATTACAATTTACTAATAATATTATATATTGCATATCAAAAATGTAGAAATTAGTCGCAGACTTATGAATAAATTCAATTTCTTTAGACTCGTTGCGCCCGCGATATTCTGATGTTGCACCCGCGATCGTGAAAATTGTTAATAATTCCTAGTACTAATTACTTAAATTAATTGTATCTAGTTAAATCATTTCTTTGTCTTATACACTTTTGAAATATGGGTTAATAAATTACTAAAAGTTCCACAATTAGCAGTACTCGTATTCTCAAATGAACTCGTCCGAATGAAAAAAAAACAACAATTATGAAAACTATTTCAAAATTGTTGTTTTTTTTTCACCGAAATAGAAACTTATGTTATACGGTCAATATTATGTAATGAAATTCAACTTCGAGCTAGTGATTTAGAGTAAAAATGATCATGTGTGGCATAAGCAGTTTTTCTCGCGCCGTTAGATGATATCACTTCAAAATGCTCTAAATCATTCAAATTACAATTTTTACTCATAAAAAATCTTTTGCTACTAAATATACATATTTTTATTTATAATTCAATAAAAAATATAACAAATGCTATTATTAAAAAATCGTGTTAAGGGTCGTCTCTGGCGGAATCGCCCAAAACCTACTAACATGTAACGAAAATCGGTCACGTTTTTGGTTGTTTTGGTTGCGCACCTTTAGTGCGCAACTTTCTAATTTGGCTGTGAGTCGGAATATTATATAATTATATTATTATATAATTTTATATATTAACTTTATGATTAAGACGTACATATGGTATGCTGTATAGGAGACTATACCTACTATACTATATTATGTTATTGGGCTTGTTTGTTTCTATCAGTGTCGATGTATTTATATTCCTATTTTTGTTATAAATATCAATAATTAATATAGTTATTGTGAAGTTATAATTTTTATCATTATACTGGCTAAAATGAAGTGGGTGTAGATAATATTGCCGGAACATCTGATTTCATATGATATTAATCTTTTTTCAGTTGAATAAACTCTTTTTGCGTATGGTTAGATACTTGTACTTATGGAGTAAACTCCAGTCGTGCGTCGGAGCTGACACACTTTTTTTCGTAAAATATTTGGAATACGGGAACTGGGAAAATGATAAAAAATGGCTGCATAACCAATATTAGCGTCATAGATATAAGTAATTTTAATTAGATTTATTATGATAAAAAGTCGTTCTGATTTTTATCCGTACTATTGCCGAATCATTCTAAATACAACAAAATTAAATATTATAACTTTAATACGCATAATTTTTTATCTATTAGCGAAAATTCTTAATTTTTTGTTTACAGACTGCCCGCCACAGTGCGTGTGATGCGTCTAGGCGCGGCGTCGCGAGTATCGGCGAGCGTGCAGGCGCGCAGCGAGCACGCACTCACTACACACTGTGAGACACCCGAACAGCTGCAGGCAGTTTACGATGCTATGGTTAGTAATACATATTATGTTATGGTTAGTTTGACCTTTATAAAGCACAATTCGTGCAATATTATTCTAATCTTTTCTATTCAATTGTACACTTTTTGCACCATTTACAATATTATACTTATTGATATCAAAGGACCATAAACGGTGTTTATGTGGAACGTAGAAAATTGTTGTACAAATTGTCGCCTGTGAGTATTTTTTGACAGTTATGCTAAAATTTAATTAATTATTTACAATTTTTGTAGGAGGTGGTAGGCGTGACTTGTCTAGGTGCCGCCCACGCCATGCTGGCGCGCAGTACATTCGATGTGTGCATCGTAGATGAGGCTACGCAGGTTTGTATTTTATTTTCAGTTTTAGTACATTTACCAAATAAAGTCTGTATGTATATCACTTGTCATCCAAGTATCATTTCACAGCTATCGTCATAATTGACAGCTGATTAGCTTCTACACAAGCAGGGCCCCCGTAAGGGCTACTGGCGCCTGTGTGCTAAAAAAGGATTTTGGCGCCCCTTTAGGCAAATTTTTTGGGTCGTTGGTTTTGGTGCCCCTAAAGATGGCGATTTGGCGCCCCTAGAGGATGGCGCCCGTGTGCATTGCACACATTGCACATATGGTAGCGTACACAAGACTATACATAATATGTCATCATAAATGCTTGTAGGTCTTCGCTTAATCTCCTTATCTATAGTGTTGTATTGTGTCAGGTGCTGCAATGCACGGCGTTGCGGGCCCTGTGCGCGGCGGCGCGGTTTGTGTTGGTGGGCGACCCGCATCAGTTGCCGCCCGTCGTGCGATCCAGCCTCGCTAGGTATCAATATCATAACAATAATGTTTTGGTAATGTGTGTGTTCTTAAACTTTATCCTCCTATTAATAGAACTCATTTTAAATTGGACATATTATTCAAAGTTTTATCCTATATTATGAAGCGCCTTTTTAAATGTATACTGCATGACTGGTGGACCAAAGTATTATTACAAAATAAAGAAGCCGGTAAACAGAGAACACATGTGAGAAGTGAAAATTCTGTCCAAAATTGTGACGGAGAAGCGACGCAATATTATTTTATATCGATCTTCGTTTTCATGTCGCCTTAGATTTTCACTCTCAACGTGCCTTAAGGGGCCGGGTACCCTTGGAATTTCTCATACAAACGTAATACCAAAATCATTTTCACATACGAAAATATTTAACATGTTTGAGTTATTTTTCAGTTTAGAATAGTAATTACCTAGGTTCCTACACAAAAATTTACTTCAAAATATTTAAACACAAAAAAAACAAATTTGTTTTAATTTTTTTAAAATTTAAATATTTTGAAGTAAATTTTTGTGCAGGAACCTAGGTTATTACTATTCTAAACTGAAAAATAACTCAAACATGTTAAATATTTTCGTATGAGAAAATGATTTTGGTATTACGTTTGTATGAAAAATTCCAAGGGTACCCGGCCTCTTAAGATGTTTGACTTCAAAAATTTCATGCTATTATTTTTTTTAATATTAAAGCAATATTTTATTTTTACCTTTGCAACAAAAGCTCGGATAATGGAGTTAAAATTTTGTAAGTGTTAAATTATAATAGATTAGGTATGGTGTGATCCTGCAGGCAGTGGGAGTTAGGACTGAGAATAGAAAGTTTAAAATAACGCTACACTTTGTCTGTTTTACAACATAATGTGTAAGAGCGCCCTATCTATGTAAATACATATAAAGGAAATATTATATTTCCTTATTTAAAATTGGTGTCCGATCATAGTGGCAAAATTTTGATTAAATGTCACAATTTGACATTTGTCAAAAGTAGAAGGCGAAGGAGATTTTTCTGTGACAACTGACAAGGATTACCGAGCAAGTTTTTCAAGTGATAACTGATTTTCATATTTTTCAACAGTTTTCATATTTTAAAGTAAAAAATAGTAATTGTCGTTTTTCTTATTTCAGGTATGGTTAAATTATGTTATGTTATAGTATTATGTTGTAGTCTTGTTGTAGTATAGAGAATAATAATAAATTCTTATTTCAGAACAACGCAACGTTTATTCTTATTTCAAAAACAAATTGTAATAGAAACGTATTACAAAACGACAATTTGTTTATAAAAAACAATGGAAAAACTTCAATTTGAATTTACTTTGTTGCCTAGTAGTGATGGAAAATCTAATATTTTATGTTTAACCTCAATTGGCACACCGGAAGGCAAAGTATATGCTGTACCAGAAGAATTTCAAGGATTTACTCATCATAAGACCCTATGTTCTACTACATCCTTTACTAAAATAAAAAATAGCTTAAAGAAACGATACCAAAAAAGAAGAATATGGATAACCTTGTCAAAGGAACTGTCCGAAACTTATCTAGATGCAGATAATAATATTCAATTTAATGACCAGTATTTGGAGGAAATAAGTATAGAGAAATCCCTTACTGGTAATACATTGCCAGCAGAAACAGAAAGATTAGAAAAAATATTTGTTAGGTTCCTGGAAAATACTCAAACTAGCACTAAGCAACAAAATTTGAAAAATATAGCAGAAAAATTTGTGATAGAAAAATTTACAACAAGAAATCCAAATGCAAGTCAATGGATTGAGATGTTTGAGAAAGAGTGCACTCGGTGTGAGGTCACAACCGATGAAAGTAAAATTGAAGTACTCCGATTATTTTTGGATAAAAGTTGTTTAGACTAGTACAATTCAATGATTATTAAATTATCAATGAATTCAGATTGGTCGCAATGGAAATACAAGTTTTGTCATTCATTTATTAATAAAGGTTGGAATCCAGTGATATATGCATTATCTTTTAAATATAAAGAGGGTTTACTAGTGGATTATGCAATGAGAAAGGAGAAACTATTATTAGAGATGAGAAAATCAATAGATACAGATACTTTAATTGATATCATTGCTGCTGGTTTACCAGAATTCATATTAAACAAGATTGACAGGGAATCCTTAAAAGACACAGTAGATTTATTTAATGAACTCGGTAAATATGAACACCTGATGAATAGAAGAAGTAAGATAGCTCCAAGGAAATATGAAAACCAGAAGTATTTGAGTAATAAAAATGAAGAGAAAAGTCCATGTAAAATTTGTGACAAGTTGAATAAAGGATCTCGCTACCATCCGGAAGCTACTTGCTGGTTTCGAGTAAATGAAAATGGACAAGTTAAAAGAAGAGACTATAAACATGTAAACAACTCTGTGATTGAAGCTGAATTGATAACTGACCAAAAAAACGAACTGTAACACCATTAATATATGTCAAGCTACGATTGGATGATAAACTGGAACTATATGGAGTGTATGACTCTGGTTCAAACGTTTCATTAATAAATTCAAGATTCCTAAAATTAAAAGGAAAAGGTATTGGCAAGAATGAAACAAATTTAAAAACAATTAGTGGTGTTACGGAAACATGTGGCTTGGTAAAATTGAAAATTAAAATTTTTGCATTAGAAAAAAATGTTGATATCTATGTTATGAATGAGAAAAAAATGCATCATGATTTCTTAATTGGATTGGACCTAATAAAAGAGTATAAATTGATTCAAAATGAAAATTTAATAGTTTCACAAAATCTGAACATCCATAAATCTATACCAACATGTGAAAGTTCCAAAAAAATAAGAAAAAATGATAAGAGACAAATACAGAACATGATTAATTTTAATGAACATATACGAGAAGATTTTGATATAAAGATAAAGCATTTAAAAGAAGAACAACAGCATGAAATAATTAAATTAATTTCTAAATATAAAAATGTTTTTGCAAAGGACAAATATGATGTCGGTAAAGTTAATGGGTATGAATCAAGGATAGATTTGATAATGGATAAATATTGTTGTAAGAGACCATATAAATGCACAGTAGATGACAAGAAAGAAATAGAAGCACAAGTAGCTAAGTTACTGGAAAATAAACTTATTGAAGAGTCGTACAGCCCATTTGCTGCACCTGTTACCCTAGCGTTTAAAAAAGAAGACAACAAAAAGTCAAGACTGTGTATAGATTTCAGGGAATTAAATAAATTAGTGGTACCACAGGCCCAACCATTTCCTCTTATTGAAGATTTGATGATAAAAACGAGAGACTGTAAATATTTTTCAACCCTAGATATAAATTCTGCGTTCTGGGCAATTCCCCTACGTATCGAAGACAGAAAGAAAACAGCTTTTGTTACCCAAGAAGGGCACTACCAATGGACGTGTTTGCCATTTGGACTCAAAACGTCACCAGCTATTTTCCAAAGGATATTAAGTACAATTTTAAGAAAATATCATCTAAACGGCTTTGCAGTTAATTATATTGATGATATATTGATATATTCAAAAACATTTGAAGACCACATTAGCCATCTAACACAAGTACTGGAGGCAATTACTAAAGAAGGTTTTAGATTAAAATTTACCAAATGCATATTTGCATCTGACTCGGTAAAATATTTGGGACATATAATCCAAGACAATTCTATTCGGCCAATTAATGACAACTTAATTTCAATAATGGAATTTCCAGTCCCTAAAACTCAAAAAAGCGTACGACAGTTTTTAGGAAAAATAAATTTTTACCATGGATTTATACCAAACAGTGCTAAAATATTGGACCCTTTGCATAATTTGCTTCGGAAAAATGAAAAATTTATTTGGTCTGAAAAATGTCAAGAAGCATTTAATACTATAAAAAAGTTACTGTGTTCAAAACCTATACTAGAAATTTATGATAAGAATTTACCCATAAATATATATACAGATGCCTCATTGGAAGGCATTGGTGCCATTTTGAAACAGGTACAACCAAATGGCGAAGAAAAGCCAGTGGCTTATTTCTCAAAGAAACTTAATAATGCACAGAAGAAGAAAAAAGCAATATACCTTGAATGCCTAGCCATCAAAGAAGCAGTGAAGTATTGGCAATTTTGGCTGATAGGAAGATTATTCACTGTCTACACCGATCATAAGCCACTAGAAAACTTAAACTTAAAAGCTCGACCAGATGAAGACTTGGGTGATTTAACTTACTATTTGTCACAGTACGATTTCAAAATAAAATATGCTCCTGGAAAACAAAACATAGAAGCTGACTGTCTAAGCCGGAATCCGGTATTAGAACCAGATAATAATATAGAAGAAAAACTAAAAACTGTTAACTTAATTACATTGGAAGATATTATATTAGATCAAAATAAAAATGTTGATATTCAAAATAACAAAAGTAAATTAATTGAAAAATACAATATTTACTTTAAGAAAAGTAGAGAAAAAGAAAAAGTTATTTTATCAGAAGAATTTAGCATGAGGTTTTTGAAGAAATTGCACAATAACCTGGGTCACATTGGAATGAAACAAATGCAAAATACTGTAAGTCCATATTATATAACAAAGAATTTATTAGAGAATATTAAGAAAATTTGTAAAAACTGTGATATATGTGTAAAAAATAAATCGAGAGGTCAACATAAATATGGTATGATGTCTCAATTGGGTCCAGCAAAGAAACCTTTCGAGATTGTCTCCATAGACACTATTGGGGGCTTTGGAGGTTCGAGATCTACAAAAAGATATCTTCATTTGTTAGTCGACCATTTCACAAGACATGCATTTATTCTCACCTCCAAAACACAGAATGCTAATGATTTCATCAGTTTGGTATCAAAAATACCTGAAACTTTCAATATTGGTATGATACTATCGGACCAATACCCAGGGATAAATTCAAAGGATTTCAAGAAATATTTAGATGAAAAACAAATACCTCTGGTGTTCACAGCGGTTAATGCTCCATTTTCCAATGGCTTAAATGAGAGGCTAAATCAAACCCTAGTGAATAAAATTAGATGCAAAATTAATGAACAGGGAAATACAAGAGCCTGGACAACCATAGCCCAAGAATGTGTCAAGCTGTATAATGATACCCCACACACGGTCACTGGCTACACACCAAGCTATCTACTATTTGGAAAAGATGTTGCTATTTTACCGAAAGAGTTGAAGCAAAATAAAATATCTGAAAATGATTGGATTCGAGACAAAAATAGAGCATTGGAAAATACTTTTAAATCACATAATTACAATAAGAAAATATTTGACAAAAACAGGAAATTTCATGAATATAAAGTAGGTGATTATGTATACATAGAAAATGGAAATAAGCTAAACAGAAAGAAATTAGACGAACTAAGAATTGGACCATATAAAATTATAGAAAAACTATCTAGAACTATATTTAGAGTAGATACTGGACATAAAAAAACAGAATCTAATATTTTTCACATCACAAAGCTGATCCCAGTGCCTGAATTGGAGAAAACATTCGACAGCAGTGCCTAATGGATTAGGCTAAAAAAATCTTTATGATTTTTTTCCTGAGGGGGGGGAGATATAAAGGAAATATTATATTTCCTTATTTAAAATTGGTGTCCGATCATAGTGGCAAAATTTTGATTAAATGTCACAATTTGACATTTGTCAAAAGTAGAAGGCGAAGGAGATTTTTCTGTGACAACTGACAAGGATTACCGAGCAAGTTTTTCAAGTGATAACTGATTTTCATATTTTTCAACAGTTTTCATATTTTAAAGTAAAAAATAGTTGGGAATAAACATTAATTGTCGTTTTTCTTATTTCAGGTATGGTTAAATTATGTTATGTTATAGTATTATGTTGTAGTCTTGTTGTAGTATAGAGAATAATAATAAATTCTTATTTCAGAACAACGCAACGTTTATTCTTATTTCAAAAACAAATTGTAATAGAAACGTATTACATACATACTTTTTATCCTAACTTGTTTTGATTCAAAGGAGGTGGCTAATACATACAGAAACGACGAAAGTGCTCAGTTCGGTGACACAGTTTATAGTACTTACATCTATCTAGCTGTGTAGACGAGTGAGCATTAGTTCATGTAGACTGCTGCTTAAAATGGATTTAGCTTTTGGTATTGTAAAGATTATACTGTATATAAGCTCATATCTCATGCTATATATTTGCAGTCTGTAGTGGGCTTAAAAGTATTCTTATATCAGGCGCCTAGGCATGGAGGAGAGTCTGTTTCACCGCGTGACGAGCGAACACAACACGTCCACCCTCCGGCTACAGTACCGCATGAACGAGCGCCTGGCGCGACTCGCGAACGTCGTTGCGTACGACAACCAGTTGCAGTGCGCCGATAATACGGTCGCGAACGCTACCATGGACTTGGATGTTAAGGTTCGTGAATATTACATACATAGATGGAAAAACGCAGTACAAAGACACACACACTATAATAATGCCTCCGGTTTTGGTAACTGTATCAGTATTCAGTATAGTATTACATTTCGTGCCAAAGTGTGCGTAGGCCGTAGCACACATCCGCACTATTCTCTCCTTTTACATATATGTATCTGTAAAATATATACTTACAAAAATAATACATTCTTATGCTCGGGCCACACTAACGAGAAACGCCGTTAATTATCGCGTTAATTCAAAAACATGTTATAGCATTATCGCCTTTACTTGCCACTAATTAAAGGCGATAATGCTATAACACGTTTTAGCATTATCGCGATAATTAACGGCATTTCTCGTTAGTGTGGCCCGAGCATTATAGACATTTCTGGTTTACATTATCAACCTTCTGGAATAACATGTTCAAATAAGTAAATCTACTCTTGTTTTCAGAAACTACCCAACTTTACACCAGAGGAAGAGTGGCTGAAAATTGCTTGTAGCCTTGAACCCAACGATGCGGCTGTGTTTTTCGACATGAATATGAAAACGGATCAGAACAGCGGCGACAAAGCGTTATCCAATCCTTATGAGGCGTGTATGATAATAACTCTTACTGAAACACTCATACGAGTAAGTTAATATCAGAAAATTTAAATGCATTAACCGTTAACGTAATATTTCATTTCTTATTATTTTATCTCAAATCTGTTTTAACGAACTGTGGATGTTTGTTTAATTCCCAAGATTACTTTCTTCGCAGGGTGGTGTCAAGCCGTCAGATATTGGAGTAATAGCGCCGTACCGCGAGCAAGTATCTCTACTGCGTCGCTGCCTAAACGCGTACGCACGGTGCGACGCACACGCAAGTAGCGACGCACGTGGCGCTCCAGAGGTCAGCACCGTCGACCAGTTTCAGGGCAGAGACAAATCAGTTATTATCTATTCAGGGACCAAGCAAGTTGATGACAATATCGATAAGAAAGTAAAAGTAAGTGTTTTTGTTTTATTTACTTCCATTTCAGTTCTTTATTTAATTATACAGGGTGCAATTGAACCTTCCTGCCAAATTTTTCCCAGGGCTTAGGTATCATTAGGAGAGTCCAATAAACCAAAAAAAAAATAGGGTGTTATTTTACAATAACATATTTTATCCCAATCAAATTCCTTGCAGCATGGTCACTTCATACGAAATACGATTTGACGCCGGCCGGTCTGTCGCCAACTCGCCACTCGGGCGCATCTAGGCAACGTTGGGGTAGAGAGGGGGTGGCGCGGGGGGGCCGGCCGCCATCCGATGACCGGTCGGCGGTCGGTACTCGGTTGCAGTCGCAGTCCGCGCATCGTTGCATAATTACGTAATTTTTTGTTTGTCACCGCCCGCCGCGCGCGTAATTAGTGTGTACTGTGTATGACAATGTATTCTAACCGCGTTAAACCATATTGTATTCTGTGACCGCGAGTGATAGGTGATGGTGAGGTGCTACATTTGTTGCGAAAGTTTACACGGAGCTTGAAAGTGTTGTTAAAAGTAAATAAAATAAATTATGTAAGACTTGGTAGGTGGTTTTGATTTTTAATTAGTTGTATGTACCATCGAGGAAATTGATTCCTAGGCAGTTGACATACCTACGTCATTTGATCGGATCATGTCAATTCAATGATAACTGTGATCTGTCGGCTGAGTTTGATGTAACGCGACCAAACTACGTTGGTCCCCCTTCTGACTAGGAATCAACTTCTCTGATAGAAAGTACATAAGTTGATTATGTACATTTTTTAAATACGCCCAATTAATGCAAAGGATGTGGTTTAGATGAATTACTATTCATTTCTAAAGTGCTATACGTAATTAAGCAGAAAGTTGTAATTTTTCCAATGTTTTGATGAAAATCAAATAATTCATTCTAAACGTAGGTACGTTTAGAATGAATCTAAACGTAGGTACGTTTAGAATGAATTATTTGATTTGATTCCTAACGCCGTTAAAGTATGAAGGGAAAATTCGCAACTTTTTTTTTTTGATGTCGCAGGGGAAACCCATCATGGGTGCCCCGGGTTGGGTACCCCGGGGGTATGTGAGACTCCTAATCACTAAAACCACCTGCGGTTCGCCTTCAGCCGTATAAGGAGGGATATCCCGGATCTAACAAGCACGGGACTCCCTCCACGACCGGCGGGTCTACCTAGGACCGGACTTCCACCAAAGGTAAGGGAACGCTTAGGCAAACTAAAGCGTTCCCCTCGGCGCCGGGGCTTGCTAATTCGGGAAGGTTCCCATCCTCTCCCGGAGCCCCGTTAGACAAGAGTTTGGAGGTTCGCGTAGAGCGGCAGAGAGGTGGGGTCGTTCTCTCTGTCCCGCTCCGTGGCCTCTTTCTGCGACATAACAAATTCGCAGAAAGAGACCGCCGCCTGCCAGGCCTCATCGCTCTCGAGCATGCAGCTCACCATGCTCGGGAGCGAGAGGTCCCCGCCCAGCACTGCCACCAGATCGTGGCGCTGCACGGCCCAACGATCGCACACCTCGAGGGTATGCTGGGCCGTGTCCTCCGCAGCGCCACAGTCGTGGCAGGCTGTCGTTGGCTCTCTCCTGGCAATCTTACACAGGTACGCACCGAAACAACCGTGTCCGGTGAGTACCTGTGTAAGACGATAATTCGCAACTTACGATAATGTTACGCAACTTATGGATCGTGGGAATTCTGGATTAAGTAAGAGTACACGGTTTTTTTGTTGTTTTTGAGTTTTGTATTTTAAAAATTACTTTTTACTAGCCATTGTCTATTGTTGCCGTGTTCTTAGAAGTAGCCGCAAGATGTAAACAGGGTCATAAATAATAAGTTATTGTTTTTAGAATAGAGCCGACGATTTATGACGTTGTTTACTGTTTAGAATTGAAATAATAGTTATTTACCCAACATCACATTAAGTATCAACCACCATCTACACCGATACTACAATAATAACAAAAATTATTATTGTTATCAATGAAATACGTTTATGCGGGAGGGCGGGGCGGCGCGCGGGCGTCCATATTTAGTGGTGTTTTCTAGGATAACTTTCGGAAGCTATTTCTCAACATTTTAGTACTGAGTGATTATAAAAGAAAAAATACATGTATTTTTATTTTTAACAAGGATTCATATATCCAAATTTGGCAGGAAGGTTTAATTGCACCCTGTATGTCGTCAAAGTATTTAAGAATAATTTGCTTACTACGTTTTATGTAAAAAGTATAATGAAGAATATTATTAAACAACTAATTTTAATATTTACTTGTGCAGGAGGGCGAAGTTTTGAACGACCAACGCCGTTTAGCAGTAAGCGTGACACGGGCCAAGCACAAACTATTGTTCGTGGGTTGTTCGCGGGCATTGCAGCGTTACGCGCCGCTCGCACGCTTTATGGTGGCTTGCAACACAACAACGATACAGCCACAGACTATAGAACATGTGTACGACAAATACAAACATTTTGTAACATAGTTGTAGCAAAATTATCGCACAATATTCGTTTAAGTAATTTCGTCGAAGTAATAATAATTATTTATTTTTAATTATCATACTTCGGAAACAAGACTGGGCTAAGTGACGGTTTTTAATGCAATGTATTAAATTATGTATTTGTATTATTAATTTTGAATGTTAGTTTAAAATATATTATAATATCATGATTCGTATAAAGATAGTGTATGTTTATTAAATCCTGTGTGACATAAATTCTAATAAGGGTTGGACTTCATCTGGCAGCACGGAATCGCCTTTTTCCGTCGCCCTTTTCTTTCTGTCGCTTAGAACTGCCATTTGCTAGACCAAGACAGAAAGCATAATGCGATAGTACGCGGCAGAATCCTCGAGGCTATCGCATTATGCTTTCTGTCTCGGTCTAGCAAATGGCAGTTCTAAGCGACAGAAAGAGAAAGGGCGACGGAAAAAGGCGATTCCGTGCTGCCAGATGAGGTCCAACCCTTAGTGTAAACAAACATCTAGGAGTAGGAACAAACTACGAAGATAATCTAACATCTAACATCTTTAAACTAGAATCTAGATGCTATTATTTTTAAAGGTAAATCATTAATTTATATTTTGTCTTCAACGGAAGTAAAGAGTTATAAAAAAATCGATGTTCAAAATCGATTAAATTACTCTGTGGCGTCGCGTCGCACGTCGCTGTCAAACCGACGTTTGTTATCACCTTATCAGCGTGTCACTGTTACGACGTACCTTGAGTTCACTTTTAGTATATTTTTGGTGCCGTTTGAAGTAGTCTCGAATTAAATAAAGTGTCTCATACTCGTAGAAGAATTAAACGGAAGGTAAGCGTATAAATTAACATAACTACATTTTGAATAAATATTTTTATTGAACTCAAAACATTGAGATAGGTATGGACATTGTACATAATAAAAACCAGTATTCTTTTTGTACATTGTAAAAAAATAATATCATATTGTGATTTAAATGTTATTGGGACACAAATCGTTTAAATTAATCGCCGTGCCAAGAGATTCTCTGTCCTATTTATAAATTTATTTCATCATAGCATTATAATTACTTTGATAAAAATAATTACTCCTGTGTTAAGAAAATATTATTAGGCGATTACTATGTTTGTTCAAGCTGCTATTTTGTTATCAGCTCTTGTAAACAAGTTTTTAGACAAATATAATTCAATGTCACAGAGCACCTATGTATCCTAACTTCTATAAAAGTCTACTAAAATGATGTAATTATTTGTTTTAGCCAACTACCACCTGTGGAAATAATATAATCTGCTTAATGAAGCGTATTATTTTGACAAGTGCATAGCAAGATACAAAATGGTGAGATCCGTTGCAATCATAACTATCAGCGATAGCTGTTTCAAGGACAACTCTAAAGATTCATCGGGACCAGCTCTGTTAAACATCATTAACAAGAAGTTTCCCGAAGCAAACATACACTCTATAATTGTGCCCGATGAGAAGGAAATAATTGAGAGGGAACTAAAATACTTTTGCAGCTCAAACATTGATTTGGTGTTAACCACCGGAGGTACGGGCTTGGGTCCTAGAGATGTGACACCTGAAGCCACAAAAGCTGTTATACAGAGGGAGGTACCAGCAATACCAGTAGCTATGACCATGTCTAGCTTACAAAAGACTCCCATGGCAATGCTATCCAGAGCGGTAGCGGGCATCAGGGACAAAACACTCATTATTAACTTCCCTGGTAGTAAAAAAGCTGTAGTGGAGTGTT
Source organism: Polyommatus icarus (assembly GCA_937595015.1). Lineage (NCBI taxonomy): Eukaryota > Metazoa > Arthropoda > Insecta > Lepidoptera > Lycaenidae > Polyommatus > Polyommatus icarus. The sequence goes on along the minus strand of OW569327.1, from coordinate 17,503,468 downwards.
ATGATGTAGTTAACTCTGTTTTGTATCATGCTATAACCTTGATAAATAATGAGCTGGAGGAAGTGAGGAACGTCCATGATAAAATGCAGTCTAATCATGTCTGTCCCCATAACAGAGTGAGCAATGTAGACATATCGAAGGTGGCTCTCAGGCCCAGAGAATCCCCATTCCCGATGCTGGAAATGCCTGAAGCCTTCAATTTAGTGGATGCTGTTATGATGCAGTGGGTAGAGGGTATAGAAATTGTTCCGTTATATGAGTGTATTGGGAGGGTGGTGGCTCAAGATCTTATATCAAAAGAGCCTATGCCACCGTTTCCAGCTTCTGTGAAGGATGGTGAGTAATTTTGTTTTGTATGTCAATTGTCAACATATATATTAATGCTGTATTTGCATAATAAACCTATAATAATATAATAGTCATAAAAGACACAGACAAGACAGATGTATACACTTATGACAACAATTTGTTAATGTCGAAACTATGAGGTAAATTACTGTTGATACTGAACTTTGGCTTGTCATTGCTTGATCCTAATTTATTTATTTTATTTGATTTTTAACATAAAAACGATAATGTACAGCTGACACAATATGATTGCAATTTAAATACACATTATGCGGACATGTTATAACTTTATGCATGATGGCACTAGGTATATAATTATAACTCCATTACATTAATTAATGATATGCATGAGTTCCGGCCGTCGTTAACTACTATTACAGACAAAAAGACAGATAATGATATTGGCATAATAATCGTTTATGCCGCCGCAACGCCTAAACTGTAATTCGTAATACGGCTATAATTTTGTCTGCCAATAGATATTATTATGAACATACACATACAAGAAGTATACTGACAAAGCTTTGTTAATGCTTGTACTATCAGAAAAATTAATTCATACGCAAAAGGCAGACCCATGTAATTTGGTCGGGTTAAGCCCAACTGACAGATAACGACTAACATTGACTTGACATAATCCGACCAAATTTGGTAGGTCCTCCTTCTGAATATGAATCAATTTCTCTGATGGTCCTCAAAAGTGACTATTGATTATATTATATTTTCAGGATATGCGTGTCTAAGCTACGACGGTGCGGGCGTACGTACGGTGCGCGCGGCCGTTACTGCGGGCGAGACGCCGGCTACGCCCCTCGCGTCGGGCGAGTGCGCGCGCGTTAACACCGGCGCACCTATACCGCTCGGCGCTGATTGTGTTGTTCAGGTAGTACCTTACTAATAAATAATAATATACAGGGATTTATGTGTTAGAGCGCTTACAGACGAACGGCACGTGTCGGCGGTACGCGTCGGCGGCAGTCGACGACAGACGACGGCACGTGTTGGCGGCAGTCGGCGGCAGTTGACGGCAGTCGTATGCCGTCGACTGCCGCCGACTGCCGCCGACACGTGCCGCCGACACGTGCCGTTTATCTGTAAGAAGCCTTATAGTTATGCAATGTTTTTAACCGACTTCCTTTCCTTGTCAATTTAGGTAAAAAGTCGCTTTATGTTCATGTTCACTAATAATATTGTAGGAAGCCTTTCAATCTATCTCTGTCCGGGAAAGACATCAGATAGACGACTTTGCTTACAAGCAAATTACTTAATATTATACCTGCGAGTTGCGACCCATTTGGTTATTAGGTGCGACTGGCGACATACCGTAAATTCAAGAAGAACAAAAATTATCTGGGTAAACAGTACCTAACACTATTTAGACTATTTTACGAAACTATCGTCCTTACCTACTGACTATTGTCACTTGTTACACATTCTCTCCTCGGTCCCGCAAGGTGGAGGATACTAAGCTGATCAAGGCGACGGAAGACCACCAGACGGAGTTGGAGGTGGAGATACTGGTGGCGCCGCAGCCGCACCAGGACGTGCGGCCCATTGGACACGATGTACCGTCCGGCTCGCTTATTGTGAAGAAGGGTAGGTATTATACCTCTACTAGTTGATGCCCGCAACTCCGTTGCGTCAAAATTCGTTAATCGCGAGGAAACAGTACATTTTTCTGGCATAAAAAGTATCCTATGTCCTTTCCCGGGACTCAAAGTATCTCTGTGCCAAATTTCAGCAAAATTGGTTCAGCGGTTTGGGCGTGAAGAGGTAACAGACAGACAGACAGACAGACACACTTTCGCATTTATAATATTAGTATGGATTACATAATATTGTACCTAGTATATAAATTGAATCATAAAAAGGGAGATGGGGAATATACATAACTAGATCACGCCTGCAACTCAGTTGCGCCAAAATTCGTTTATTGCGAGGAAACAGTACATTTTTCTGGCATAAAAAGTATCTTATGTCCTTTCCCGGGACTCGAAGTATATCCATACCAAATTTTAGCAAAATCGGTTCACCAGTTTCGGCGTGAAGAGGTAACAGACAGACAGACGGACAGACAGACACACTTTCGCATTTATAATATATATTTCATGGTTATATCAAGTCCAGGCAGAAAAAGTTGATTCATGGCTGAGCCTTATGAGGGCTTATTCCACAAATCGGGGATTAATTAATGAACTTCATCAACGATCAACGGGGATGAGTGAACTTTTTGTTCACTAATCCCCGATTATCATTGCACTTGACCTGCCTTGCACTTGATTGCACAGGTTTGCCATTTAGCAATGAATTGTTTGTCTGGATGGTATGTCATAGTAATGTTTTTAAGGGTCTTGATCCACCACACATTCCCATCACTGCTACAGCCTACATAGTCAGCATCGACCGCAGTAACAAAAAACAAAATTCCAAAAAATCTTGACATGAATCTCCCAATACACAATTTGAGAAAAAGCGTTCAAAGAAAAGAAACATTATAACAATACGATATTTTTATTACATAAATAAATAATAATCTTAACTGTTAATCTAAAGATATGTCTATTTATCACTATCTAATAACAGGAATAATCAAATGAGTAACATATTTGTATGTGAAGAGTGCAAATAATGACAGAGCGTAATTCCATGCGTACTGATTTGCACTCTTATAACAGCTATTACCTCATAATAGATATCGTCTGGTTTGATTGTATCGCTATGTTACTGTACTAACTTATGCCGGCGGCTTCGTTTTAATACTAAAGTATGGAAGATCCTGAGACTTCCAGAAGTAGTGGGTTAATTTTTAACCGACTTCCAAAAAACGAGGAGGTTGTGTGTTCGGCTGTGGATATTTTTTTTTTTTTTTGTATGTTCAACGGTTACTCCGCCGTTTGAGAACCGATTTTCGAAATTTTTGTTTTGTTGTATTAGGTTTCACTCCAATTTGGTCCCATTTTCACAAAGGTGGTGACCTGATGATGGGATCCATGAGTAATCGAGGGAACTCCTCAAAATTTATATGGAAACATATGGTGATTTTGGTTTTATGTGAAGTGTACTAAGAATACGCTACCAAAAAGTCAAATATTGGGTCAAGGTATACCATGGTTTCGATGATGCTGAGAGAACTCCTGATTCCTCATAGATACACGTTTGGGAGTTTCGGCGTTGTTTTAAGAACAGAAAGCATAAACTACTATGCAATTCATATTCATCATCATAATCATCATCATCATCATCGTCATCATCATCATTACCACGTCGTGTTAAGGCCACCAATGTCTCATGGCACAGAATAGATAATAGTACAAGGCATAGGTATGGATATACTAATAATAATAATTATGTACTGTATAACAATTAACAACACCTGTTTGTTTTTAATACACGGCGGTCGGCGTCGCCGCCCAGCGCCGCCGCGCGGCGCGTGGCGGTAGAAGACAGAATATCGAATACTTTACTAACTACTTTATATACAGATCGAATACTTTACTACTTTATAAAATTTTAATAGACAAATAGAATTAAAATAAAGTTATTTTAAAAAGAGCATTTAAACAAAACAAAGTCATTAAGTGTCTTTTTAATTAGTTATACTTATTAATCGATAGATGGTGCACTAAGTACCTATCGATTTGAATTCTTGATAACAAGAACAGCTGTCAATAATTATGATAATATTAAATATTATGCTACGCTACATCCTATGCAAGTTTGTACAATTTTTTATCTGATAGATCCTTCGATCGTGGAAAAACAAGACACAATAGCCTTTCTATTGTTATCGCAATCGCCGGTGACCGCTTCGGGCTTGAAGTATTAAAATTGTTAAATTACTTAGCACAATATGTTCACTTCACTGATAATATTATATTATTTTGTGAGTGTGAGTTGTGACTCTTAACAAATTGTAATAAGATACGTAAAATATACGCGAAGATTTATCTACTAGTGTAACTAAAAAGAGTGAAATTATTATTATTTTTAACAAAACAATTAAAACCGACTTCCAAGGTAAAAACAATAATAACATTAATATGAACTAAAAAGTATTAAATAATTTTTACTATCTAATAGTGCCTTTTTCCGAATTCGGCTAAACCTCAACTATTTCTGTACTCAATCTTCATAATTTTGAAGTCGGTGCCAGTTCCAAAAATTTTAAATATTCTGTCAGAGGACTGAAGATTCAGCTATCTGGTACCGACTTCAAAATAATGAAGATTGAGTACAGAAATAGTTGAGGTTTAGCCGAATTCGGAAAAAGGCACTATTAGATAGTAAAAATTATTTAATACTTTTTAGTTCATATTAATGCTATTATTGTTTTTACCTTGGAAGTCGGTTTTAATTTTTTGTTAAAAATAATGGTTCATAAAGTTAATATACCTATATTAACTTTATGTTTTGGCTACTTTTGGCTGCAGTAATGTCAAGCAATTTTGTGCAAAATAATTTTTTACTTTAATATAAATATCTTTATTAAATGTTATTATTATTTAGTACTCAGTGTCATGATGTATTTAAGCTTAATATAGTTAGAAATAAATAAGGTCCAAGAATAATTATTTGCTGCATAATCAGTTAAAGCCATTTGTGTGTGGCATGATTTTGCTACCATAACTATTATGGTACTAGCTTTAATATTATGATAATCTAATATATATAAATCTCCTGTCACGATGTTTGTCCGCGATGGATTCCTAAACTACTTAACGGATTTTAATGTATTTTTTTTAATGTGTGCTTTTTTCCAACTTGAGAGATAGGATAGCTTAGATCTTTTAGTCGCAATTTTATTTTATTGCAAATTATTTGTCTATAAAGAGCGACCATTGTTTATGCGACGCGGGTCACGGGATCGCGATGGACGTTGCCATGGTGACATACTTATTTAGTCACTAATTCAATAAAATAATACGGGCGATATACTTTATATAATATGGCAAGAAACGTTTGCCGGGACAGCTAGTATATTATATTAGCTTAAGATTGATGAACTTCATTCTTAAATAATTATCACATCAAAATCACTTTACCAGACACTAGCCCCATACAAATTTTCCTCATCATAGTTATAAATAATTATAACATAGATCCATATAGATCACTGAGTCTAGACTCTGATACTATATATTAGATAAAAATATATTATCTTTTTCAAATGTTATCGATATTATTAACTAATCATTGTTTGGTATCAGGCGATGTAATCAGCGCGGCGCAAATCGGCATACTGGCAGGTGCCGGGTACAAGGAAGTTCCCGTGCTCACTTACCCCAAGGTTTGAGAATATACTAATTAAGCCAATCGGAAATGTTCCTTTTTGATTTCTAATATCAAATATGTAACAATTATATGGAAGAACTTAAAATTTTAATTTGATTAAATTACTTAATATACTATAAAACTTTAGAATTTAGATTATCATAACTTCGTATATTTAGCACTAAATGATGCCTGCAACTCCGTTGCGCCAAAAATCGTTTGTCGCACGGAAAACGTACATTTTTTCAGGATAAAAAGTAGCCTATGTCCTTTCCCGGGACTCAAAGTATCTCCATGCCAAATTTCAGCAAATCAGTGCAGCGGTTTGGGCGTGAAGAGGTAACAGACAGACAGACAGACAGACACACTTTCGCATTTGTAATATTAGTATAGATTATTATTAGTAGGTTGGTTTATCGCACGGAAGTCGTGATTTTTTCCATCATATTATGCGTCTTTCAGTTCAGTTCAAATATGGTTTAAATAAGTAATTTGTATCGTTTTTCTCATTATTAATGATTGTGATTGTTTGTAATAATATGTAACTTGGTGTTTAGGTGGGTGTAATGTCGACGGGCAACGAGCTCCAGGAGCCCACGGACAGCAACCTGCGACCTTCTCACATCCGAGACTCCAACCGCACTATGCTGAAGGCGTTGTTGAAGTAAGCTATATGCAATGTTGGATAACATATTTTATCTGCACTATACTGTCCTTCGTCTTTACGTACCATTAGAAAAATTTGTTCATAGACACATAACACACAATCGGGATCTGTCATTTATCAAGCTGACGAAATTACGTAAGGCCACCGTTAGCTACCTATGAATCTATTTCTCTGACGGTAAGTACTAAATTTTATCTAAATCGTTTCAGCAGTTTACGCGTAAACAGTTAACATTCTAGCAGACAGATTTTTTTATTTGGGCTTTGGCCGACCACTACTACCTACTGGCTACTTCCTGAGACGCCGAGATCGACAGAGGTATCCAATAAACCTTTCGATAGACAGACAGACAGATAGCAAACTTACGAATGGACTTTTTGGAACAAAGTTCCTTATCGCGCGTTGCGAAAGGGGGCTAGACAGAAAAAATGAAGACGAAAAGTTGTAACGACATAAAAGTGTCGTTACTTTAGTTAGCAAAAAAAACTTTTTTTTGTGTATAGGTATAGGTTTTTTGTACCTATGTACACATAAGAAATAATAAACTGGAACTTCGTTCCATCCGGGTGTCCCTTGACACCTCTTAAGTTTTATATGGATTCGTTTCCACAGTGAGCACGGGTACTCGAGCGTGGACTGCGGTATAGCGCGCGACGAGCCGGGCGAGCTGGCACGCGCGCTCGCGGCGGCGCTGGAGCGAGTCGACTTGCTCGTGTGCACCGGCGGCGTGTCCATGGGCGAGCGAGACCTGCTCAAGCCTGTGCTTATTAATGTGAGTTGTTCAGCTTGTTAACAACATTAAGGGCCTGTTTCACCACTTCCTGATAAGTGCCGCATTAGCTATCCACAACTTATCTGACAGATGGAGGATGGACGTATCTGTCAGATAAGTTGTGGATAGCCTATCCGGCACTTATTAGAAGATGTTGATACAGGCCCTATAAGATTACTTGACAAGCATAGAAAGGGAATGAGCAGTGTTAGATTTTTAGGTGCTTAAATTGTTCATAGAACTTTAAGATCGCTCGGTAGAGAATGAGCAGTGTTGGAGTTATAGGTTGGGTAAGAAGTGAGCGAGGCGATCAGCGGGTTACATCCAGCCCCCTTCAGTTTCACCGAGCAATACTAAAGTTATGGATGTGGCTGGCTAGCTCTTACAATTAGACTTAGCTAGTACCTACAGGTGGATTTTCTCAAATACATGCTCCCGTTTAGTGTTGACCTGGCCAAAACTTCATGGTACACTTACTTGGACAGCTTTGCGCAACTTATCTACACTTGTGTCTGCTTTCTTTGTGAATTAAAATCAAAAGTGTTAATTAAATAATAAATAGATATATCAAATAAGCCATTAGATTGTAAACTAATAAAAACTTCATTTTCAGGACTTCAATGCTACAATTCATTTCGGCCGAGTGCGAATGAAGCCGGGCAAGCCTAGTACTTTCGCCACTTGTCAAATTAGAGGCAAAACCAAATTCATATTCGCTCTACCTGGTAAGACACTGCATACTTAAAATACTTACTTTATTAATGTTGTACATTACGACGATATAAGAGCGTTTAAAACTCTAGGTGTAGCAATCGTACTTACGTCTACAAAAAGTTGACACATGTTGAAAAAGACCGAATGCCAAATGATTAATTGTCCAACTGTACTGTGAATCAGGGCTTGGAAACTGGTATTTTTTGAACCGGTTTGACGAATTTACCCTCTGAACTTTTTGAAAAAGGTTTGAACCGGTTTTTAAAAATATGGGTATTTTTTATTAACCGATTATAATTTTTTAACTCTTAAAATACCGGTTAATGTTGAACCGGTTTCAAGCCCTGCTGTGAATGCTTCTCGTATACAGGTAACCCGGTATCAGCGTACGTGTGCGGCCAGCTGTTCGCGGTGCGCGCACTGCGGGCGTGTACGCGGCGCGCGGGCGGGTTCGCTCGCATGGGCGTACGCCTCGAGCGTGCACATAGACTCGACCCGCGCGTGGAGTACGCGCGAGCTCAGCTACACTTCCCAGCATTGAATGAGCTGCCCGTAGCAACTATGTTGGGCAACCAGGTACGCAAGTTTTGTTTCTACTCTTATGGAGGCACTTCACATGGCTATTTGTATTTGCGTATTTGATGTATTCGCCAAACAATCACCATGTGTAGACGGTATGTTTGACAAAATATATTGGCCTTATTTGTCTATTTGACAAATATGACCAATTATAGTCAATACCAAATACACGTATCCGTATTCCGTACCTTTGTCGGTTTTTGACGCACATCAAAGGAGTCAAATAGGCAAGTAAAGAAAATCAAGTAAAAGTTTGATATTTGATGTCCATGCGTGGAAGGCCGTATTTGCCTTTATTTGCTTGTTTGTGTATACGTCAATAATTTTGCCAAATGCAACAAATAGCCAATAGCCAATACAAATAGCCATGTGAAGTGCCTCCATTAGATAAAATTTACACTTAGCAAGCATCAAACTGTGACGTAAATGTAGCAAGTAAGGATCAACGTTGTTTGCGGAATAAAATCACAGCTGCTAAAAGTGCTTGGTGATTGTAGTTTTTTGATGAAAAATGATAACTAAAGCACAATGGCCTCAGTATTGGTTTGTTTACCCGCATTTTAAACAATTTCTAGTTAGATCTAAGATACCTCAATCTGTCGTTTCCAGTGTAGCAGCAGGCTGTTGAGTGCTTGCGGTGCGAGCGTGCTGCTAGAGCTGCCCGCCGCCACAGAAGAGGTCAAGGAGTTGGCCGCCGGGACGATTGTACCCGCCCTCATTATTGGCAGAATAGACAACCTAAGTACTTTATAATAAAAAAAAACTTACAACTGCTAGGGTTATCACTTGTTTGACTCGGTTTTGGAAATTTACCGCGCTCATCGCTAATTGCGGGTAAGCTTTAAAAAATGCCCTTGCAATTCTGCGCACTCGAGTACTTACATAATATAAATTGTAATTTCTGATAAGTGATAACATTAGATGAAATGGCATTTCTAAAAATTTTTAAGAGCCTTAGAATTGTTACTTCAATGGTATTTTGTTAAAATATACAGATTTTGTTTTATGTCCAGTAATCTTCAGCAAAATAGGTTTAAAGATCTGATTTTATATTATAAAAGTGCTTAACATTTTATGGTAGGTACTATCAGAGAAGTTGATTCCTATGCAGATGGGGGACCTACATAGTTTGGTTGCGTTACGTCAAACCCAGCCGACAGATCACAATTAAAATTGAATTGACATATTCGACCAAATAACGTTGGTCTATCAACTGCATAGGAATCAATTTCCTCGATGGTACATATTATACCAAATTAAAAAACAAAATGTTTATGAACAAACCTTCTGATTCATGGTATTCAAAACTAAAGGATTATAATCTCAATCTTGCCACTTTCATTATATTTAAAGTAAATTGTTAAGATATATTTGAAATGTTGTTAATATTGTCCAGTTGAGAGTTGAGATAATACTTTGTTGATAATAATTTTATACATAAGAAATAAAACTTATTTACATAACAGTAACATGTTTTTCATTTAAGGTGAAATAATTGACAAACCTTTACACTCGAGTTTTTAATGTAATAATCAAAATTTACACACTACACTATTTTTTTCCTAATTTATATCATTATTATCAAAAACAGATCTTTTTTATTCTCTTTAAAATAAATAATAATAAATATTTTATCATTTAAAAGTATTATTAAGCCTCTGATTGTTAAATATTGAGTTAAGAGAGTAAAAATTAAAATTAAAATCAGAAAGTAATAAGGTAATATTTTAAAATTACATAATCATGATGTTAAAGCATTAAAGGGGCGATTCCATTATCGCGGGTGCAACAGTTTGACACACTTAAAGCTTCCTACAGGCAAAATTAAGCATATTTATTAATCAAATATCCCGTGAAGGGATACATTTTAACAAGTTTAACAATGATTTATAAATGAAAACCTTCATCAAATGTATGAAGGGCCACAAACAGGTCTGAAGTGCCATCGCGGGTGCAACTAATTTGAACCTCCATTAAGAACTGTGATGAGTTCATATGTGAGTACTGGTTATTGCGAAACTTTTACAAAATAACTTGCCTATATTTCAAAAGAGTGTAAAACAAAGAAACTATGTAACAAGATAAAAGTAATTATAGTACTAAGTACTAGAAATTATTAACCATTTCTACGATCGCGGGTGCAACATCAAAATCTTCAAATCTCTTAAAGGTGAATTAAATAGTAATTCTCTAACAAATTTTAAAATTTTCGATATGGAATAAATAATTATACTAGTATTTTGTTATAAAACTGCACCAAATTGTAGTTTTTTTTAAATTTTCAGTTGTTAATTGGCCTGACAAAATTAATCGTCTAAATCACTAAAAACAGTTGAATTGTGTAATTTATACAAAAGATTCCGACGTATTGCTGTATAACTATACTACAACTAAACATTAATTTGAAGTATATGGTATTTTAATTAAAAAATATGGGAAAAAACATCGCATCCCTTACATGATAATGCTTAAAAACGCTCTAAATTATTCGAATTCCATTTTTTACCAATAAAAGTTGTTTTGTTAGTAAATGCACATCTTCTTACGTATATTCCAATTGAAAAATGTAACTAATAACACATTTTAAAAATTCTCGTTAATTCTCTCTGTAGCGGAATGGTCCAAAGACTAAAGAACCAGAACAAGGATATTTAAATGCATCTGAGTTAATGTAAAATTCATATAAAAAGAGAACATGTGATTAAAAAATATCAATCATAGTTAAATATTTATATTTTTTAATAAAATAAAAAGGAAGTTTTTACCAAATATTTTAATCAAACAACTCTTTGCACTTCAAAGAAACGTTTGAGGTAGTACACCTGGCCGACTGTCATGAGGAGTAGGACAGATGCTTCGAATATTGACCACATAACTACTCGGGAGTTTGTGCTTTCATTAATGGATCTGTGAATTCTGTCACGCACCTGAAAATACAAAAAAAAAAAGAATTGAAAATATGTTGTACAGTGCGACAAAGCTTTGAATGAACGTGGGCAGTGGCGTTGCTCGTAAAGGAGAACTGTCAAAAATGACGTTTTTGTATGATGGCAGCGTTAGTAATAATAGTTAACCATTAATATTTTTATTGAGTTCACCTTGATATTTAATATCTTGCAATAAAAAGTAATATGCACTATTAGCACATTGTATTGAAGTTTGCTTACATTTCACCATTTAAATTATGTACCATATTTAGTAATATAAAATTGTCGACAAAATGGCAAAAGTCCCTTAATTTCAATAAAGATAAGAAAGTAGGTGACAACAGGGGTGTTAAAAAATAATTTGTTCTCAAAGTGGGCAGTAGACGAAATAAGTTTTTGGAACCCCTGCTATGATGCCAATGGCATCTTGTGACAAAACTGTGGCTAAAATATCCACAGCTCAACAAACATACAATCTCTCTATTTTAGAAGTTTGTTAACCCATCAATCCCCAAGCAGCTGCTGCCGCAAAACAATTAAAAATCTATTGTGTCTGCGATACCCACAATCGAGGTTGGACCCAATTTGGTACTGTCTGGGGCAGTTTTAACATCCATACTAATATTATAACTGCGAATGTGTGTCTGCCTGTCTGTATATGTTACATTCATAATCCTATATATAAAATTCTCGTGTCACAATGTTAGTCCACGAACTCCTCCGAAACAGCTTTACTGATTTTTACCAAATTTTATATGCATATTCAGTAGGTCTGAGAATCGGCTACTCGGTACTTTATATATTGATAAGTGCATTTGTTGAATAAATAATAGTAAATTATTACAACCTGAGACTGACGGCGACCATGTTTGTGCGACGGGATAGCGATTGACGTTGCCATGGTGACATACTAATTTAGTCACTTCAATAAAATAATATGGCCAATATATTTTGGCAAAGCAACACTTGCTGGGACAGCTAGTATATGTATAATTTTAATAATTATTGCCAAAAAATGATGACTGACCTGCATATATTCTTGTTCATGCTTGACTGTTTTTAATGTAGTGCCGAGCTCCTTGATCATGTCCTCCAGTTTATTGTGGTTTACATCCTCATCTTTGTCATCAGATTTTTTGTGAGGAGCATCTCCAACTTCGAGATTAAACATAACAACCTGCAAATTGATTACTTTATTATCACACAGGTTGCATAGATATAAATATAGTTCATAAACTGGCGAGTATCTAACTATGTACTATCAGAGAAGTTGATTCCTATGCAGATGGGGGTCCTACATAATTGGTCACATTTTGTCAAACCCAGCCGACAGATCACAATTAACATTGAATTGACATGATCGACCAAATGACGTTGGTCTCTCAACTGCATAGGAATCAATTTCCTCGATGGTACCTTCATAGAAACTTTTTTTTATTTTATATTAAATTTTAAACAGTTTGATTAGGTTATGTCTTCTTCTTATTTATGGCAAACCATCACTTTTTGAAACATTCAATTCAGTATTACTGCTGTGATTTGTCAGGTTTGATTCTATTAATAACTATTATATTGTTGCTTTATGTCCAATTTTGCCCCCTAAAGCTAAGCAGTTAGTGACAACTAACAACTTGGTATGCAGTGTCTGGTGAAGTTCAAGTATAACAGAGCTGGCGAGCAGCACCGTGTGTAATATTTCACAAACCATTTGGAGCCACTTTTGATTGGAATTGTACAGAATAACTTAAAATAATTATTATACCTTTGGAGTCATAGTAGACATTTGATTACTGAAGCAATATGTGTAACGACCAGCAGTGGGAGCTGAGAATGTGTACATTCCAGATGATTCCCTTTCTCCTCTGTAGATTACTGCACCATCGGGTCCAGTTATTTTAACATCTATGTCTAGGAAACCTCCTTCAGCTATTTCGAAGGTAAGACCTGAAATAAGTATGTAATTATGAGCAAAAGTAGGGTAGAATCACACTGGCCATAAAGAACTTTTACTGTGACTTCAGTAAACTCTCACTGGACAAAATCAAATATGTAGTGATGGATTAGGTAACATAACACTTAGTTCAAATATAATAAAAGTAAAAATATATAAATAATGTTTTTTTCTTACCCATTTTAGTATCGGCGTCGACATTTTCGAAGAAACACTCCTCGGCGTGAGCGTCTACTGTGATTGTGTAGCAATGTGATGATGACAAGAACCCAGCTAATAATAGGGTTAGAACCCCTAAATATTTATACAGCAATGCCATTTTGATACATAAAATTAATAGTGCTACGCTAAATTAAGAAATAAATGCCTTTTAACTATTTTACATCCACTATTTACTTGGGGCCACGTAATGACAGTTGACACATCAGTCATCACACAGACAGTGGATTGCACCAACTAACTTTAGCTTTAGCTGTAACTTTAACTTTTACTCCAATGCAAAATGTTAAATCTCTGGTTAAAGTTAAATATGGCGTCCAAACACCCCATATGCTCATACGACATCTGTTAATTTTTCCGGTTAAAGCTAAAGGAAGCCTTATTTAACTTTAACCATAACTTTAACCTTAACTTTAACCACGCCTCTGGTGCAACCCACTCTTATGTCATGCCCAAGAGGCCTATAAAGTTTCTTAAATTCTTTGGTCATCAGCTAAAATAGATTCTGTGCGCTTATAATTCAAACTGTTGATAAATGTGGCGCATTTATCAATGGTTTGAATAAGCCTAAGTTCTGCACCCCAACTGTTTCTCAAAGTTCTGCCTGTAGTAACAGTAAAAAAAAAAGTTAAAATTCCATTAGTATGCAAAGAGGATGTAAACTGTGTAGAGGAGCTCTACCATCAAAAGACTCATAGATAATATATATCCTGTATAAGTAACAATGCTGTATAAGTAACAAGAGGTCGGACTTAGAAGAAAAAAAATTAACATCCGTTATTTTTTTTATTTGAAACTGAAGTTAAAATTTTTAAGTGCAAAACCATTCGCTCTAAACATACCTAAAATTAAAATAAATTAAATAAAAAAGAAATGAGCTCAAATAAATGTTTTATTTCATTAAAAATTATTGTACATAGCTAAATAAATAGGCTAATAAGGTAAATTAAACAATAAAACAGATTTAATCCACAAGCTTTTGTTGATTTCTATTATTCAGTATTATAATATTACAGTACAATTTTATAAGTTTTATTTATATAAATATAATAGAATAGCTGTCTATGCTACTCTACTAACTACTTGATTGGCTTATACAGTAAACTCTATATAGGGAGGGGATTAAAGCTGCGCGTCCACCAGGTCGGAATCGGACGTACGCGACGTCATAAATACATTTGTCAGGCGCAGAATGACGTTCCAGTACTTCTAGTGCAGTTCACAGTAGTCATACCATACATTCAAAGCAACAAATCCGTCCGCTGCGTACCTACCTACGCTCCGATTCCGATCCAGTGGACGCACACCTTTATATATAATATGTTACGCTCAAAGACCGAAATCGCTCAGTGAGCGAAAAAATAGCTCACAACGCGTTGTGGTCACAGTGAAACAGCCACGACGCGAATTTCGCGTCGTGGCTCTAATGAAAACTGCCACGATAATCACAAAAATTCTGGTAATCACAAAAATTCTGGTAATCACAAAAAGACCATAACCCGAAATTAGTGTCGTGGCTGATATGCTATTCGTTTTTCTTGATTAATTAATCGTCCATAGGTATGGAAGATTATAAATTTATAATATGTATTTAAATTACCACGCGTGCTACAAATAATTTTTTTCTTTTACTAAATCACTGCATATTACGTGTTTATCGTTATTATTTATAAAATATCTATAGTTCCGCACTATCCGTACTAATATTATTACTGTCTGTCTGTCTGTACGGATAGTTATAATATGGAACTTGATATTTTATAAATAATAATGATAATTTACACGTTATGCAGTGATTTAGTAAAAGAAAAAATATTTTGTAGTACGCGTGGTAATTCAATATTATAAATTTATAATCTTCCATACCTCTGGACGATTAATTAATCAAGAACAAATCAAGAAAAACGAATAGCATATCAGCCACGACACGAATTTCGCGTTATGGTCTTTTTGTGATTGCCAGAACGCGTCGTGGCCGTTTTCATTAGAGCCACGACGCGAATTTCGCGTCGTGGCTGTTTCACTATGACCACAACGCGTTGTGAGCTATTTTTTCGCTCACTGAGCGATTTTGGTCTTTGAGCGTAACATATACACACTTTAAGTATCATTACTTTGTTCTGTTACATCCTGTATGCGACAGCTGAAATCTATCACGCGGGCTCAGGCCAGCTGCATACAACCTCACTTGATCAGAGGATTTTCCTTGGTTGCCGTACCACTCATAATCCCATACCTTCCTTCTCCTCCTAAAATCTCCTTATTAACAGCTATTGCTTGCAGACTAAAATGTAGCAAACTAGTATAGGGACCTAAAAATCTGAAATTAATTAAACATTTTTCATTTACTACATTTCCATACAGTTCACATAAATTATATTAAAGTATAGTTAATATAACCTCATGTATTATTACAATAAAACAATATACACATTTCAACATTTTCCAAATTAACTGCATACTGATATACCTACATTATAATATTTTCTATGAAATAATAATATATATTTTTTATAATAGTTTAAGTTGTAAATTATTAATGTACAAATATGCAAATAATACTACAACATACTTTGTATTAAAACATGGTATGACATAGTTATGTTAACGGTTACTTGCATAGTGATTATATTCTCTTTGGTTACTTGTATGAAAACTTCGAATTCGAGCTTCGAATGTCTAAATTGACAGGACTAGTCATAAATAATTAAATATAACTTCTAAATTACTATCTAACTGAGAGCAAAGAAGTTTAGGAATTTATTCTAGCTAAATACCTCCTCTCCTAGTCTTAGATGAGTTTGCTTGTCAAATGCGACTCATATTCCTAGGATACTTAGATGGGAAGCATTGGTCAAATGAAAATAAGGGTCCGAGGAAAAATTAAAATGGCTGCCATTTTGAAACCGAGAGAAAAAAAGAGCCAATTCCAATTAAATATTTTGAAGTAAATTTTTGTGCAGGAACCTAGATAATTACCATTTTAAGCTGAAAAATAACTCAAACATGTTAAATATTTTTGTATGAGAAAATGATTTTGGTATTACGTATGTATGAGAATTTCAAGGGTACCCGGCCCCTTGAAGGATCTAACTCTGGTATAGGCATACATTGTATACGAAGCGTACTTATACATATTATTGTGAGAAATACAACTTTTACAACTTTTCGCTTCGTATATTTCAAAAACGGTTACTTGTATGAAAAAAGTGTTACATAATACATTTTTTAAATAATTTTATGGCCTACATTTATCATTTGAAGTATTTTTATTAAAAATCTTTCCGTTTCGCCGAAAGTCGTAAAAAACTAATTTTTGGACCTATGGCCTTGAATAAAAAATTTAGCAGACATGGGAATTATGGGGAACTTTCAAAATTTGTAATCACATTCTAAACAATATTACCGATTTTCAGCTTGGTACGAATTTATGCAACCTCAAAATATGTCTAACTTGACTGGGGTATAAATATTAAACAAATTGAAATAGTTAAACAAAAATCAGTAGGAGGAAGAACAAACGTAATTTACGCACGAACAAACATCAATGAATATTAAATAATTCAATATTGACATAAATTTACTTACTAAAAATTAGAATGGGGGAAAAATTAACTTAATTTAAGGATAATTTTTCGTAATTTCAATTCTATTAACTTCACGTCCCGTGGAACTAATAGTAAATAGATATTATATACGACCCAGTACCTATGAAAAAAAATTATTTTATTATAAAATGATATATAAATATTAATTAAGGGTAGGTATTTATCCTTGTTCTTGTTTTAATTTAATTAGGATTAATGCATTAAAAATTCAAGTGCCATATACTACTTAGAGGTAAAATTTGTTATGTGGGACTTAACTTAAAATTGTACCATAGAGTAAAAATTTCAGAATTCCAAAGTGTTATGTGGGACATAAATTAGTTTACCCTGTGTTAGTATTGTCACTTAACATAATTTATTTCTGAGCATTTTTTTATCTATAGAAGTTAGGACTTGACGCAATTTACCACTAAATCCGTGTGTACAAATTGGACATAAATCATTGAAAAAGTAAAATTCATAAAAAATGGACTTGACACACATTACCTCTGAGGTAGGTACTGATATTATAGCCACTAAAAATGATTAAAATCGATAGCCTACGATCCTTCACGTGGTCTACTTCTTATCTGCGCCAAATAACATAAAAATTGCTCCAGTAGTTCGCGAGATAAGCCCTTTCAAATAATTTACCCCGTTTTTTTCTCATTCGAGTTGTTATATTATTATTTCGTTTAGTTCTGCGTGACTAAAAAGTTGGATTTCACTTAACTATTTTTAACTGAAATCCAATTCTTTAGTCATGCAGAAATAAACGAAACTTTGTTTGTATTCCCCTATCTTAGATGAGCCGCCATATTGGATGTAGAATGACATTACATTCGTTTTAGAGTTATTCTCAAAAAGTTCTTTCATTTAATATCCATACTGTTAATATAGGACGGCATAGAAAATAATAGGCTACTTGGCCTATATTCAATTTCATTGAACAAATGCATATTTCTAGTAGAACTTGGCCTTTTTTTTTTTTTTTTTTTTTTTTTTTTTCGGAGGGGGAAATGCATTACGCATACCACCCAGGCGCAGGGGGCGACCCGAGTGGTGATGTGGGACTCCCGTAGCTAATGAGACCACGGTATACCCACTAAAACCCCCCCCATCTTCCGCCTCGCCGCCTTTTGACGGGGCCACAGGAACGATACACACATCTGCGACCCCGCCAGCGGCCCGAAGACTCCACGATGGGCGCACAACACGTGCGCCCTCCTCCTCGGCCCCCACCAGGGCTGTAGCAGACGCCCCCCGAGTCTGCTACTTGGGGGCCATGTGGCAGATCAGGACTGTGGCTCTGCCACCGACCACACCTCGGCCGCAGAGGATAGGGCAAGCGGCGCACCGTAATACCTACTTGCCTCTTCCTCTGCGGCCCCACCTCGGTGCGCATCCGCAGCGGACTTCTCCAGTCCGCTGGGAGCGCCCTCCTCGGGCCAGGCGGTGACACCGGCCGGCCCTGGTTGCCTCTTTGCTTCACCGCGGTTGCCCAAGCCGCGGTTACTAGAGCCCCACCGCCGCGACAAGGCGAGCAACCATCGGGGGGAGTAGAACTTGGCCTAGGAAACCGTATTTCACCCTTATTATAAAATAAAAGCTTATGATTGATAGATAAAGTCGATTTGAAAATATGATTTTATGAAAATAGGAATTGTACTGACGAAAACGCTTTTGCAGTACTTCCGATTTGGATGTGACGTCATCCTCCTACTAATTTAATATCTTTTATTTATCGCGCTCGCTATATGTAAGTTTATTTGTACATAAATAATAAGAATAAGCCTATTATATATTTTCTTGAATAATTCAAATAAAACATGAGTTTTATATAATATATTATCTCCATTTATTGTAGACGGGAAATGAAATGGCCAAAACTTTTCTCCAAAAGTTTTCAACATTACAAATGATTTCTAATTTCTTATATAATTATTTTATAATTTTTGGATACTTTTAGACTCGTACCTTTAGCACATTAAAAAAATTTCAATAAAGAGAGTTTAAAATACAAAGCGTATGACGTCACACTATGGCGGACATTGTTTACGGCGCCATTTAAGAGGCATGTTTTTCAATTAACATTTTTATGGGTTTCTACTGTGTAAAATATTAAAATATTAGTTTTTTTTGTAAAAATGAATGATTATAAAGCGATTAGCATGAAGAAAAAAATTAGGTCAAGTAGCCTATTATTCCGCTATCTTGGATGGTCGGCCATTTTATATTTATAGTGATGTCACATACTGTATTGTGCAATGTGCATAATCATTCAAACCAAACGTGTATACAAAATTTCAGCTCAATCGGTTAAAATATTATATTATGTACATACATACTTCGAAATTGAGTTCAAAAATTCCACCCGAACTTACATAATAATATGTAGTAATATAATATTTAATAATATGTAAATAATAATACACAGAGCAAGTTAAATAAAATCTTTTAATAATGTTTAGTAAAAACCTTTGTTTTATTTTATCCACTAACTCAAGTCTGCGTTCATTCGAGTGTAGGCACCGTAGTATCCCTAAGTAGTCTGTGGTAGGCACAAAACTTTGTCACTTCTGCGGTACTGATCTATAGCCATCACCGCCCCGCCTCTCACCCCTCTCGTTCCTCAAGTGTGACATGTTTTTTGTTGGCAATAGCAACTCCATACATCTCAATGTTCGCCCATATTATTTTATTGAAGTGACTAAATAAGTATGTCACCATGGCAACGTCCATCGCTATCCCCATAAACTTATAACGACAGTATATATTATAAGTCTATGTAATAGTACCTATATTATTTATAATTTATAAGTCTATGGCTATCCCGTGACCCGCGTCGCATAAACAATGGTCGCTCTTTATAGACAAATAATTTGCAATAAAATAAAATTGCGACTATAATTATTAAAGATCTAAGCTATCCTATCTCCCAAGTTGGAAAATAGCACACATTGTAAAAAAAAAACATTAAAATCGGTTAAGTAGTTTAGGAATCCATCGTGGACAAACATCGTGACAGGAGATTTATATAAGGGAGAGGAACTAATGCTAGACACTGAACTAATAGATGACACTTATGACAAAAATACCATAAAAATAAGAATTATTCTTATTATTTCTCACTACTGTAAATTTTATAAGCTTCTCAAGCTATCTGTTGAATTGAAAAAATATATTAGAGACGCCTTCGGGAACAAAATTTTAAAATGGGATCAGTTTTCGTAAATAATATGACCGCGTCAACACACGCTCGGCAATTTCTTAGCAAATAGGTTAAGGAAGGCGAAATTTTGCACGTAAGTTTTGAATACATTTATTTGATTTTTTGTAATTTCTATTGATTTCATTGGATTAATGATCATGTTGTATACACTAATTAATGTTTATTTAAGATTTTTTATCCATTTTCCCTAACAATATAAAGGGTGCCTACTATTAGTTCTTGAAAATGTAAAAAACCGAATAGATGACATGGATCTCATCTTTGAGTTTTGCAATACATACTAAAGTTATTTTGTACTTTATTCTACTGCAAAAATCATCACTATTCTCTGAAAAGATAATTCTATTAACAATCTAAGAACTTAGAACTACTGCACCTAAAAATGGACATGGTGTCTAATATTAGACCTTGTACTGATCTAAAAGTCGATTGCTTTAGTTTTTTAGCAGTAAAAAAAAGAAAAAGGAGAGCTGAGAAAAGAAAGAAGAAAAAAGAAGAGGCAAAAGAAGCATGGAGACTAAAGACTGAAAATAAATTTGCTAGAAAAAATTATTAACGTTGTGCATTTTTTAACCCATTTTTTATGAAAATCGATTATTAAAAAATGGATTTTTTTAATAAATCGAAACCCTTACAATCAATTAAAATTTTAACCCATTTTTTATGAAAATCGATTTTTAAAAAATCGATTTTCAAAAGATCGATTTTTAAAAAAATCGATATTTTTAATTAATCGAAACCCTTACAATTGATTAAATTTTTAACCCATTTTTTATGAAAATCGATTTTTAAAAAATCGATTTTCAAAAGATCGATTTTTAAAAAATCGTTTTTTTAATTAATCGAAACCCTTACAATCGATTAAATTTTTAACCCAATTTTAATGAAAATCGATTTTTAAAAAATCGATATTTTTAATTAATCGAAACCCTTACAATCGATTAAATTTGTAACTCATTTTTTGTGAAAATCGATTATTAAAAAATCGATTTTTTTTAATTAATCGAAACCCTTACAATCGATTAAATTTTTAACCCATTTATTATGAAAATCGATTTTTATAAAATCGTTTTTTTTAATTACTTAATCGAAACCCTTATAATCAATTCGAGTTCGAGTTCGACACAAAACACTACTCTCCAACCATCTTACGGTTTTTCCAAGGTTTTTCGATCAGCACGAGAATCTGACGCGATTTTCACAGTTTTTACCCATCCCACCAAAGTGCTCAACGCCGCTAAAGAAGTTTTCACTTCAAAAATATAAAAAATAAAAATAAAAATAAAAGGGAAGATAGTTTCAGTACGGAAGAAGAATGAATAGAATCTGGAGACAACGTGGATAATATTTCTGATGCATGTAGTGACTATGATGAAGTAAATGAAATCTTTTGAAAAATGGCAAATAAAGACCTATAGAAAAAAAATATGTAAAATGTAATGTAATGTTCTATGTCAACTATTAGTTCATATTGGTGTCTACTATTAGTGATGTTCGTTTTTTGTGATGTCATCTATTAGTGCTTATGACTAAGTTTACAAAAAGACCAATAATATATTTTTTAATTGATTTGTCAGAGAATAATTATAATAGTTTTATTTTGTAAGAGTTACTGAAGACATGAAAGAAGTTATCAATCCTTTATTTTCATAAATATATATTTTATAACATTCAAATGTTGCATGTTTCCTTAAAGTGTCTGCCATTAGGTCTTCTCCCTTATATTAGATGTACTTATAGAGTATAGATATAGAAAATATGTACTTACTATTTTTTGATTGGACAGTATATTATAAATATACTTACCTACGTAGTTTCGAAGTCCTACCGCACCGGTTTGATTGTGTCCTCTGCGAGCTAATGGTTTAGGTCATAAATTCATAATGTCAGTTTATTTCCAAAAACATGTAAAAAACCCAGTGCGTAAGTAAGTATTTAAAAGTTACACAGCCAGTGGAAAAGTCCACAACGGGGTATTTTTTTCAAAACAGGATCAGGCTAATTTGAATATTGATATTTGATACAGATCGCCTTTTTATGACGTCAATTTCCTTTTACGCACCTACATACTTTTTTTTAGTAGTTATTCTTATATCTTTTTCTTCGGAACTTTTCTGGATGTACGATCATTAGTAAAATATAAGGCAAGAAATGCTAGCAACCTAGCCAACAGGAGCTTTTGGGTCAGAATAATAAAATAAAATAAAAAAATCTGACATCAACAATCAAATTTAATCCTTATAAATTATAATATTTTGGTAAACTTAACTAGAAACATCGTTAAATACTTTAGACTTTGCCTAATTACTTTTAGACTTTGCCTTACATTATGTTTCATGATATTTTCAATTAAAATTTAAAAATATTAAGTACTTAACTACATTATAATATCTGCAAATCATTTCATACATTACGATTTACAATCATTATACCTATTAATTTGGTTTTTATTAAAGACTTCAGCAATTGTTTACAACGTTTCATTCTAAATATTATAAATATCTACTGTACCTACTAATAAAAAATTTGCGTCTATTTTTAGACTAATAGCCAATTTTGACAACGCCCGTTAGATTAATTATTAACTATAATAATGTCTATTAGACTTTGGTCGACCTCAAAATGCAACAAAGTTCAGAATTGACCACGTGTGATAGTCTCAACTCTCATCATCCATACTCGTAGCAGTCACTGTCTATCGCCCAAGCGTTTACGACGATGACGATTCATTTCTAACATTATTACAGCTTCGGTCTGGTCCGAATTCTGTCAAATAGCAAAATAATATTCTCGAACGTCAAAAAACGGATTTTTGAATGATCAATATAAACACGTTTGATGTTTGTTTAATTTTTAGGGGAAAGTGGTTTGCTGCTAAAATGTAGTTCGTAGTTTTATTATTTAAACAAGGTTGCATCACCATATCGAAACTGTATTACTGCATTATTATTGAGCAGAATCGACTTACAGGCTACAGCACATAATTTCTTATTCCTATAATTAAGTCTTATGGCTCTATGCCATCGAAGTATTCTTCTCTAACTGGCCATAGTATTATAATATTTATTCTATTTACTCAACACTTAATCGATGTCTAACTTTCTAAAGGATCCGACGACTCCGTAGATGTCAGTGTTGCATTTCGTTTCGGGGATGTCCTGACACATATCGGTGAGCTTGCTGACGGTGTCTCGTCGCGTTTCGGCGAACGACCTCCACTGTTTAGCGAGAGCGTCGATGCTTTGCTCATCACCACCCCATTCGGCCGGGAGAATCCTCGCCGGGTAGTAGTCCAGGAGATCATCTGTCTTCGTGTGTACCAGATACTGGAATTGAAAACCCTTGTTAGTTGCTGTTGTTTTTGCTTTCACGTGTCGGCTATTGTACTACTCAGAATGTGAGAAGAATTGTATTCGTATTTTTGTAAAACGCTCTGTCTATCGCGAATTACAGCCTAGCTTCAGCAAGGGCCTTGTTTATAACTTTATACAATGAATAGGATGTAATATCAGAAAAAAATGTTGGCTACCCTCTGCTATTTTGCTCTTCCTGCTCATTCCATAGAGGGATCAGTCAGTCACAAATCACAATAGATCCTTAAGGGTCGCCCGTCGCAGTGACGTTAGGGCTTCAATGGCCTGCCTTCAGGGCAAACGCAAAAAACCGATCGTCTGTAACTCTGTAGGTACATCTAGTTTTATATCCCGACTTACCCTTTGCCTGATCTTCTCGTTGACCCAGCTCTTCATGAGGTTGAGGGACGCGGCGAAGACGCCGGGCGCGCCGATGACGTGTATGCGGCGCAGGCGCTGCGGGTACGCGGAGTGCGCCAGGTGGATGCCCCGCCGGATAACCGTCATGGCCGCCGCCATGCGTGCTGCGAAACCCACATGGAGGTGTGATACCTGGAATTAATTGAATGACCATTATCTGCGATAGAATCATTTGCAATCTGGGGGAGTCACAGGGGACGCACCCCTTATGTCCATTATTTCGACATACGCCTCGTGGTCGCCTCCGTGGTCTAGTGGTATAGAGCGCGGCTCTTGACTTGGAGGTCGTGGGTTCGATTCCCGCGTTGGAAACATGTTATTTCCAAGTTTGGTTAGGACAATACAGGCTGATCACCTGATTGTCTAACAAGTAAGATGATCCATGCGTCGGATGGGCATGTAAAAAGTCGGTCGTGCGCCTGATCTCTCGCCGGTCGTGTCGGTCTTCCGTCCCACTGGGTTATGAGAGTAAAGGGAGAGAGAGTGCTCTTGTGTACTGTGCACACACTTGGGCACTATAAAATTACTCCTGCGTAGCTGACCTGGTTTCAATGAAATCGGCCACCGTCACCGAAACCGGTGTGGGAGCTATTATTATAATTATTTCGACATACGATATTATTCGTGACCCCCTAAACTCCCTAAACCCCATAAACTTTCTGGGTGTGGTGGAAATGCCAGGACGCAAAGGTATTTGTTGCGTTAAGTACCCCCAAGGTCGGCCTGTGGTCATTGCAGGTCAGTGCCTCAACCGCTAGCTGTTTATTTGATTTGGTAATCTGTGCTCTAATGTTTGTGGCGGTTTTATCTTTCCGGTTATATTGGGTGAGGTTATGATCTCGTCTATAGATTCGTATTGCATATATTGAAATGTAACATAACCTTCACATAAGACTCGCGTGTCAGCCAAAGTTCCTAATGTCTGTATTTCCTTTCTCTACACATTGTTTTCTAAGTTATTTAATTATGTAACCTTGTCCTATTGCGCGGGTCTGCGAAGACCGATAGTTTTTCCCTAGCGCTTCGTATGATACAATCAGCTGAAATCCATTGTCCGTGCCTAAAGGACGATGACGGAGTCAGTGCTAGTCACGCTATCAGAAGTCAAAACCAAAAAAAAATAATAGTACCAAGCCCTCAAGTGCCTAGAAAAATCCTAAAACAAAAACTTATTCCTTCAATAAGAATTAATAGGTAGGTACGTACTTAGCGTAAATACTTTACAGCTGTAGTTAAACATGAGTTGTTTTGGTGGAAAATTTTTAATAAATTAGAAAGATCTGGAGCCGCTCGTATAATAAGTAGAGCTGCCAAAAAAACTTGTTTACATACTGAACGTACCCCGCGGCACCATTATAAAAACAATAATATTATGATTTATGATACGCATCGGGTACGGAAGTTTTTAGCCACTTCTGATTACGCATGATATAATAATACGGCAATTTCAGTCGTTTACGCATGTTTTGGTGATTGTGTATTTAATTGATGTGCGAATATTTTTGAGAAACCCCAGCTGTGGTAAAACAAGCGTCGGCTAACGGATAAACAATATTATAAGGATTTACCCACGCCTTTGCTGCGTCACATTCAATATTGCCCTTCTCATAACGGATCAATAGACTGAAGGTATTAAGTATAAAAGTAGTTCTAAAATATGTAATCTTGACCGATTTTGACGAGTTCTGATTGAATTCGGATCGGAGGAAGTGCGAAACCACTCTAACTCTACAATGTCGATAAGGAAATTAATGTAGGTTCCTACCTCCCAAATGAAGACATCCCCAGCGATAAGAGTGTCCTCACACATGCGCACGTCGGCCATATACAGGATGACTCTGATGACGGCGCTGACGTCCACGTTGTCGGGGTAGTTGGGCTTCACCCTGAATATCGTCACCCTGTAGCCCTCGTCCGACAGCTTTGGTAGAGGCACAATCTCTCTGTGAAAGAAAAATATATTCGTCAATTAAAAAAAATATTATCTACTAGTCTACTAGATAATATCTAGGACCAGGGGTTGCCAATCTTTTTCAGCCTGCGCGGCGCGGGCGGCGCACTTACAAATCAATATTTTGTCACCGCGGCGCGGCCCTACTCTACCTAGCTATTACAAAAACATACAGGGTGCGCCGCGGCGCACAGTTTGGGAACCCCTGATCTAGACGATCCATTTCCATCCATTCTTAATTTAAGCGTATCCATCTATCCTTATTTCCTTACTATCCTCACTTCCTTACTTATATAAATGCGAAAATGTTTCTGCCTAGATCGGTCTGTTTCCTCTTCACGGCCAAACCTCTGAACCGATTTTGCTGAAAGATATAAAGATACTTTGAGTCCCGGGAAAGGACATAGGATACTTTTATCCCGGAAAAATGTACGGTTCCTGCGCGAAAAACAAATTTTGGCATAGTAATAGGTATTGATAATAGTATGTTGAATGATATCTGTTTTAGTATTGTAAACTAAAATGAATAATAGATTTATCAAGAATCAGACTTTACTCAGTTTAAAGTAGAGAATTAAAATAAATGTTGAGATCAATAATATCTCGGCGGAAAACTGAGAAAACTTAGGAAAACCTTCACCTAATTTTCGAGGAAGTATTTTCCGATTAACTGATGATCGATATTAATTGTAATTGCAATAATATTATGTAAGGCAGTTGTTTATTTTAATTGACACGTTTTATTCTTTCGCTCGATTTCGATTCTTGGAAATCTTTTGCTATCGCGGCCCACTTGGGCCTTACGGGGATAGATAGGTTAATTAACTAACGTTATTAATATGGAGCTGCTTTTACATACATCAGACGCAGTAGCCGCAGTACCTACTTTATTATTATTACTGCAATCAGCATTACAAAGATCACCTTTACAAAAAACAAACAAACATATTTTCAAATTTAAATTATATAATATTATTTTTCTTTTTAAATAATTAATTTAAAAAGAAAAATAATGTTATTAGGTACTAGTTGATGTCCGCAACGGATTAGTTTGTCGCGCAAGAACCCTACATTTTCCTGTAAAAATGTCCTTTCCCGGGACTCGAAGCATAATGGGTACCATACCAAATTTCAGCAAAATCGTTTCAGCGGTTTAGGCATGAAAAGGTAACAAACAGACAGGCACACTTTCGCGTTTATAAAGGTACACTATCCGCTATCGCCACGCTATAAGGGTGCGGTTCAAGCCAGAATTGAGGGGTTTTTTTTATTTTTTTTTATTATAAAATTGGGGCCGTCTATGGGCTGTTCGCCCATATCCTTTTTTTATTATTTCGATTTTTCGCACCAAGGATATTTGATATAATATTATTAATTTTAATTAATTGAGGGGGTTAAGGTCATATTTTACCCTGTTGTTGTGACCCCCTGCATCCTGTGTAATAAGATATGTAACTTTTTAAGAACGTCTACATGAGGCCTACTACCAGTTAGCAGCCCTAGGCCAGGGCTTATGGGCGTCAGGCATCGTTCTAGGCAGCGTCCTAAGAGGGGCGGCAGCGTCCTCGTGGGCGGCAGATTTCGTACATGGGGTGGCGGAAATAAAGTGGTCACCGGCAGTGCCATTTAGTACTACCACAGATTGCTAAATAGTTACTACGTAAGTATTACCACTAGGAGTACTTACAGGAACTTGGAGACATCGACGTGCGGTGGTGTGTTGAGGGATCGTATGTCGAAGAGGTCTGGGAACCGGGTGCGAGAGTAGCAGTACAGCTCCAACTTGTTGCGCGCGCGCTCAAAGTTGAACCGGCAACCATAGAGGAAGCGCTCCAGGAACTTGCGATCTGTGGGGAAACATCACGTTATCATCACATCGTGACTTGAGCAAACATATAAATAACTTAAGGCCGTCCCCCGAGCAAACGACCTTGGCCATACATTTGCCGCGTTGCCGAGATCGCGCCAAAACCCTATTATTGTTACTTAGTTCAAAATTGTTCTAAAAAAAAAATTAAAACGGCGAATATGTAGTTTATGATATTGTCGATCTATTGGCGTGAGTTTCAAATAAAAGTAATTTGTAAATCCTAAGGAGATGCTGAATGTATGCTTGAATTTTAACAAATTGATATTACTTAGGTAGCTGATATCATGAGTATAAGAAACAAAAATAGAAAATTTAAAACGACAAAAGGAATGTTGATATACTGAAGGTTATTGCTGTATTTTTATTATAATTTTTTAGCTTTCAGATTATGAGTTTATAGGGTTTTAAATACGGTCAATTACGGAATCTCCGGACGGAACGCCCTTAAGAGCCTCTTATTTAACCAATACGTTTGCTTTATCGCATCTTTGTAGAATCGTCTAAATTATAGAATTAAAAGGTTAGTTACAGAAGAGAATAGAGATGTGAGAGAATAGAAGCAGTGACAGATTTTGGGGCTAACTCTCTTCTTTTATCATTTCACTTTGTCTATTCAGCGGTAGACTGAAGCCTTTTTTGTTATGTCATGGTCAGCAGGTAAATAGGCTCAAGGGAAGGAAATATTTCTAGTAGGTTGGGTTCAGAGCACAATAGGCAATATATAGCTTTTCTTGACAAGACGGAATACGAATTCCGGCTTGTCCCATTGTCTCATAAATCATAATTAATACTAGCCATTTGACCGAGCTTTGCTCGGTATTCGATAAAACACGAATAAAATGACATTTTCTAAAAATGATTCCTAGCTCGATCGATTTATCGCCCCCGAAACCAGCTATATACTAAATTTCATGAAAATCGTTGGAGCCGATTCCGAGATTCCAATTATATACAAGAATTGCTCGTTTAAAGATATAAGATTGAGTAAGTACAATGTACATAAAAAGCTAAGTTCATACGACAGGTGGTAGTTTTACCTGCCTTACTTTTGAAATAACGCATGTCGAAGTTATACTTAAACATGCATGCATATATCATAACAATGTGGAATGTATGCAAGAAATATTTCTATTCTAACAGGATATTTATGTGGAAACGCTTTATGCGTGCCCCGGGTTGGGGATGTGCCTCAGTTGTGTTGAAGTGCCCCGAGAATATGTAGGCCTGGCCGAGAAAAACTACCCATTAAAGCCACCTGCGATTAATATCATGATAACGATTTATTCTACTTACTCTTCAGGCTAGAAAAAAATCTAATTTCAACCATGATTTCAACAGCATATTTTGCTGTTTGTCCTTCACGTTTTAGAGAAAACCAGTCGATACTCTACATACAGTAACATCTTCATTGCAAAACTTTTACGAAAACCCATGTCTTCTGAATGCATAAGCAGTGGACCAGTTTGTACATTGACACACTATTGCGTTACCAGTTACACGCTGAATTAAAACGTCCCATTATGTTATTTTACTCAGTGCCGGATTCAGCAAGCGCGGGGCTTCATAGTTCAGAGGTAGAGCCAGGACACTTCAAGGTAACAGCCGAGGTATAAGTTATAACATAATCCTATTATTTTAAACTACGTTACTATGTTTGATTATTAAAATTATTTTTTCAGTGCTGATAGATAGTCGCAGACTCTCGAAGTCCCAATAGAATAGACAATTGCATTCAACATATTAATACATAGAGCCTTAACCCCCCCCACACCCTGTAGGGCCATAGGAGTTAGGACGAGCTACATTATGTTTATCCGACTCTGCAGACTTTACTACTATATGGTAATTTGTAAACTATTAAATAATATTGTGATGTTGTTTGTACAGAAAAAGTTAATAATAATAAACCGGTCTGCCTTGTGTATCGTTCAAGTTTAAATAACAATGTTTACATAATAGGTACTGTATGGCGCAAAATATACACACCGGCAAAATTAGCGGAACATAACATAATTTCGATTTTTTTTAATATTGTTCGATTTTTTTTTATAATTGTTTATTTATTTATTTATTGATTATTAAAAAATCAATTTTATATAAACTTAGAGCATAAAAACGTGAAATTTAGAAAAAAATCGGCAAAAATCGAAGATTAAGAAAATCTTTGAAATTTCAGTAGTAAGTTTTTAAGTTAAATTTTCCATTTTTATTAAAGAAATGCCATGTTAAAAGAGTGTCATGGCCTTCTATGGATCTCAAGAGGCCCTGGATACGCCATTCCATGCTTGCATTTTGATTGTCAATCATTCCCTGTGGGATATTCTCCTACACCTCCAGTAGCGCCAACTCGAGCTCCTGGACACATTTTGGACCTTTTATTTTAAACTCGTACCGTTCACCCATTGATGTGCCACACGTCTTCAATCGGATCCACATCCGTAGACCGTGCTGGTCTCTCCACCCGGGCTACACCAGCATCATTTTGTGGTAATAATGCCCGATTTTTTACTCTATGGACGCGCATAAAATTGAAGTTATTACCTAAAAATTTGTAAAAAGCACACCATGCAGTTCCAGGATGTCTGTGCTATAGCCCCGTGCTGTCAAAGTACCATCATCAATAATCATCAGCTCCGTGCGGGCTCCAAATCATGTGCATACTTCGTAATGGTTTGGGGTGCCAAACCATTACGAAGTCTGCATCATAGGCCACTGTTTCCGTTAAGTTTGATGACCTATAGCGTTCCTTACGATTTATCCACGTTATTTGTCGCCTGTCAACAAAATGTACATAGAATTTGCTCCCATCACTGTACAGCACAAGATTTCATTCACTTGTCTAATTTTGATGTTCACGCGCAAATCTTAGCCTGGCTCTTCGGAGTCCTGTCTCAAGTTTTGGTGCCCTTGCTGACACTTTTGAGTTTAATTTAACTTCTTTAAGTCTTCTTCTTACTGTACAATCACTTACACATACATCTCGGACCTGTTCCGACAGGTTTCGTGTCTGCATAGCAGTTTGAGGTCGATTTCTTAAGGTTTGTTTCCTTACAAAACGGTCATCCTCAACCATTGTCACCTGATATCTGCCTTGTTCTCGTCTCCGAACGTAAGATCCAGTCTCTCTGTAGCGTTGAAAGTTACAATAGACCACGGAAGCCGACACACCTAAGGCCTGACTGACCGAACGGTAGGTGTGACCTTTCCCTATCGTTGTTACAGCTCTAGCTGTCGTAGATGCTGGGAAATCACTAATTTTATATCTAAGCAATATGTTCTTCTAAAAACCAAACAATCAAATGAGCTTAGCATACCTTGCACCCCGCTAAAACGCCATTCTTATCAGGAACACTTACATCGTCAATAATCGAAAAACACTTATTAGGGCATAATTGCTATAAAAACCTGTCATCTTGCCAGTTTTGTTCTATATTTTATTTTTTAAATGAGCTTAGAAACTATAAAAAAGGATTTCACACAGCCCGACCCACTTGAGTTCAAGTTGTGGCCCTTTTTACCTATGTTCCGCTAATTTTGCCGGTGTGTGTAATATAATACCGTAGTATATCAGCACTAACTTAAAGGATTAAGTATAATTAAGTTTTTACGTTGTATTTTGTAAAAAAAATGTTAAATTATTCGTAAATCGTGAATAAATAAAATTTAAAAATTATGACCGGTGTTAAATTTTATTTAAAAGTACATTTATTTTCTGTTGGATTAAAATACAAATTGAATATCTTAAAAGGACTTTTTAGTTTTACGTTCGATATTAATATAATAAACCACCTTAATTAATAAAGGAATTGAAATTCATCGTTCGATAGAATTATTAAGAATATTTTATACATGGAAGAAAATTTGAACCCTTTTCGATTTAAAAATTCATGTAAGTACCTAAGCCCTAAGGTAAGTACCTATAAGCTTTAAATTTTATTCAGAACTTGAAAGGCTAAAACGGTATTAATCTACAGGTCAAGGTGTAACAAAACTGAGTGATAATGCTTTTGGGTGTGTATGTGTTCCTTGTAGAGTTCACTGTGAAAGTAGCAGCGTTGAAAGACCAAATTTTTTTTCTAATTTTTATGGGGAAACTAAAGTATGTGACGCCGCGCCATGGCGCTTGCCCATACAAATGTGAAAAAAAAATTTGGTCTTTCAGCACTGCTAGGTACTTTAACAGTGGACTCTCTAAAGTATTATCACTTTGTTTTGTTACACTCTGTATATCTAGTGCTTTACACTATTCACCTACCGCTGCCATAGCAGTTTACCTTACCAATGTTAAGACCTACCTAATCAATGTTAAGAACATTCAAATACTTAAATAAGAATGAAAGTATTTAAAGGCCATATGAAGTCATTATTAATGTGTTCAAAATTCAATACACAGATCCTTAAGAAATTCTTTGAAAACGAAAATTGGTGAACGTTAATGAGGTATATTTTATTTTGTGTTTATAGTGCATGCATGCAAACTATGCTTAGGTAAAAAGTTACGAATACAATAATTGCCACCTAAGTAAAATCAGCAAATAATAATAAGAAGAACAACAAAAAGCTCATAATTAAAACCCCAAAAAAATATATAGCAGCAAACATTCCCATATCTGAAGTCAAAACGTAGTGATTTTTAGCACGCTTAGAATAAGACGTGCTAAATACTAGCTTAAAAACAATCTGTTTTTGGTGTGTGAAAATTAGTCGAAAATTCTATTTGCTATGGGTTGGATCATAATATAGTGCCATTTATGACAATACTTTGTTACGAGGCGGACTTTTAAGAGCAAATAGTAAATACTTTACTGAGAAGCGAAGGAAAGACATACATTGAAGCATAGTTGAGTAAGGGACTACGTCGAGTTACGACTACAGTAGCTATATTAAGTTTGCAATATGTACGGTCTATAGTCTTAGATACTATTGAGTGTTAGTTGACTTGTTACAATGTAATAGCTAGGCATTCTTCCAGTCTTAGTCTTTGGAAGTTGGAACAAACTACAAAGATATAATATTTTATTACTTTGGGCATCATTTAATCATTTTCCTATATTCGCAAAAAATCAGAATAAGGAGAGATTAAATAAGGAGAGATTCATTTGTTTGCATTTAATGATACTGTGTAAGCTTTAAAACGTCGAGTGTTATGATTTTGATGAAATTTGGCACAAATATGGTTAAAATACTGGGAAAATCAATATCGGTCCTGTCGCTAAGTCGTATAGGTACCTTAATATAACGTTACATACTTGTCTGATACAGTGTTATGTAATAATTACATATTGTTTATTTATAATTACGCGACGTTACTACTCATTTCCTGCCCGATACAAAAGCCTCTAGCTTGACGCACTGACAATCCTGTCTCGAATTTTACTAGGTTTTGTATTTCGAGTAAATAGCAATTATTAAGCATAACATACGAACGATAATATTATGAACAAAAACCAAGTAGACTACTTTGTAATTTATGTGCCAGTAACAATAGATCTTAAATCATAGGTAGGTAGGTTTATACTACCTAATATACTCATGGGCGTATATAAGGGGGGTGTCCTGGGTGTCCGGGTCCCCCCCCCCCCCCCTTTTACCATCCATCTTACTTATATATACTAATATGTGCCTCGCCGATTAAAATCGGTGCGGTACATGTATTTTAAAATGCGGAACCCTTAATAGGCAATTCCAACTAGCACTTGGCCGGTTTTTTTACGCTAGGGACCCCCCCTTATCAAAGCTATATAAATATTATAAATGCGAAAGTGTGTCTGTCTGACTGTCTGTCCCTCTGTCTGTCTGTTACCTCTTCACGCCCAAACCACTGAACCGATTTTGCTGAAATTTGGTGTAGGTATACTTTGGAGTCCCGGGATAGAACATAGGATACTTTTTATCCTGGAAAAATATACGTTTCCTACGCAATAAACTAATTTTGGCGCAACGGAGTTGCGGGCGCCGTCATTTAGTTATACAGCGGGGCTAAAATGGTCACATTTAGCAATTCCTCTCAATCAATTCAGCAAATGAATTGTCAAAACTGTCAAACTGACAAATGTCAAATCAGTACTAAAATACAGAAATGAATCGCAAGCAGAGTTGCATTTTGCGATTCAAGGAAAATGAATCATATTAAGCGCATCACACACGGTGAAGATAATATAATATTTTATCTTAAGATGCCCAAATATAAAATATTATAGTATCTTAAGCTATCACACACGGCTAAGATACGATAATATTAAAAATATGTTCATTTCCTTACGAGTCTGCGTTGGTGCCACACGTATTCCTTGTTAGAGTTCTATATACAGGGTGATTGACTATGAGTGATAACTAATAACTGATACTGTCTTACTTCTTGATTTGTTAGACAAATTCTCAGACGATGATTCTGATATAGAATGTGAAATGCAGATTGCAGTAGCACATTCCAAAAGGAGAAACATTTGGATAGAGCCTCACATAAAAAAGAGAAAAACCTGCGGCGAATTTAACTTTTAGGGTTTACACAGACGGACTGCATTTCAACTGCAATCCAACTGCAAATTGCAGTTTGAATGCAATTGACACGACTGCAATGCGACTGCAATAGAACTGCAAACCAAACACGCAGTCGGATTGCAGTTCAGTCGCTGTCGGCGTGCAGTCGTGTGAACTGTTTGGTTTGCAGTTCTATTGTAGTCGCATTGCAGTCGCGTCAACTGCATTCAAACTGCACTTGAACTGCAATTTACAGTTGGATTGCAGTTGAAATGCAGTCCGTCTGTGTAGACCCTTATCAATATCTGTCAACGAAGAAGTTTCAGGAGTATTTTAGAAATTCAAGAGAAACATTCATTTCGATTCATGAGCTTTTTAAGCAATAATAATAATAAAGCAATAAATTATAAGTCAATTTTATTTAAAACTAGCTGACCCGACAGACGTTGTCCTGTCTTAACGATGATTATTAATTCGAATTGGTATAATGAGGAAAACAATAGATTAAAAAGTGTAAGCGAAAATTATAAAAAATTATTGTGCAGGAACCGTACATTTTCCGGGACAAATAGTATCCCTTGTCCTTTCCCGAGACTAAAAGTATCTCCATACCGAATTTTCTGGTTCTAAGCTACCTCTCCAGCAATTTTCAGCTAAATCGGTTTATCCGTTCTTGAGATAAAAGTTTATTGTGCGGGAACCGTACATTTTCCGGGACCAAAAGTATCCCTTGTCCTTTCCCGAGACTCAAAGTATCTCCATACCAAAATTCATCAAAATCGATTGAATAGTTTATGCGCAAATCATAAAAGTATATTGTGCAGTAACCGTACATTTTTCCGGGACAAAATGTATCCTATGTCCTATTCCTGGTTTTAAGCTACCTTTTCACCAATTTTCAGCCAAATCGGTTTATCCGTTCTTAAGATAAAAGTTTATTGTGCGGAAACCGTACATTTTCCGGGACCAAAAGTATCCCTTGTCCTTTCCCGAGACTCAAAGTATCTCCATACCAAAATTCATCAAAATCGATTGAATAGTTTATGCGCAAATCATAAAAGTATATTGTGCAGTAACCGTACATTTAGATTATCCGAAATGTTACTTTTTCCATCAAAATGTTACTTTTCGAATGAGAGTAGGTATGTAACTTTCTAACATACAACACTGGCAACACTGCATCTACTAGTGCGTCCGATCACCGATGATCCCGCTGCTCGACACAAAAACACCCTGTAGGTTACGAAATATATATTTCGTATCTTAAGATAAAATATTAAGGTGCCAAATATATATTTCGTATCTTAAGATAAAATATTAAGGTACGAAATATATATTTCCATATCTTAAGATACAAAATATAAAATATAAATTAACTTCGTCGTGTGTGATCAGCGACCACTTATCCCAATAGACGCCTAATGCAAGGCAAATACTGTCTGGCAACATGTAAGACTAATAGGTCTTACTTGAGACAATTACAGCGAAATCTGTCTCATTATCGACCACTTCCGTGACCTATGTACCTACATCTCATGCGTCTATTACTAAATAAAATACGATAAAGGCGAAATATGGCTCCCTGTACAGTAAAATGGTGTGGAAAATGTAGCCAATCGTCTAATTTTAGCAAAGACGGCATAATTTTTCATAGGTAAGCCAATTTTAAGATTTATATTGTCAGGAATCAATTTCTTCAGAGCTCAACTTACGCTGGTCCGAATACGTCTAGGAAAACGTTTGTTTATAAGTATTTCCCTTTCTATCATACACAAACTAGTAATCCTTATCCTTTCTTTCATTACTGTCAAGCCGAGTCAAGCGTCACTAGTGATGCGATGATTGACTTTTTATCAGTTAAACAAATTGTTTTTTTTTTCATGTTGTTGAAAAAGAGTAATATTTTATGAATTGTTTTTGTAAACGTGTGTAAGTATGTGTTTTTAAATTTTTAACCGACTTCCAAAAAACGAGGAGGTTATATGTTCGGCTGTGGATATTTTTTTTTTGTGTGTTCAACGATTACTCCGCCGTTTGTGAACCGATTTTCGAAATTTTTGTTTTGTTGTATTAGGTTTCACTCCAATTTGGTACCATATTCACAAAAGCGGTGACCTGATGGGATCCAGGAGTAATCGAGGGAACTCCTCGAAATTTATATGGAAACATATGGTGATTTTGGTTTTATGTGAAGTGTACTAAGAATATGCTACCAAAAATTCAAATATTGGGTCAAGGTATACCATGGTTTCGAAGATGCTGAGAGAACTCCTGACTCCTTATAGATACACGTTTGGGAGTTTCGGCGTTGTTTTAAGTACAGAAAGCATATGCTACCACGCAATTCAAATTCATCATCATCATCATCGTCATCATCATCATTACCACGTCGTGTTAAAAAAATATTGATACACACAGAACTGGTTGAAGTATCTACGGGTAACTGCATACCTTTAGAGAATATATCAATTCTAAACTGCTCATCTGCACTGCAAAGAATAAATTTGACTACAACGGCAGAAGATAAGAGCGAAATTCAGTTCGGCACCGAAAGTCATCAAGATTTAGACAGTGCTATAGAATCAATTTGCTTATCTCAGTTTGATGAAAATACTATTGAGTACATAGCAGGTTTTGTTGCTAGCTCTTTAATAAAGCATTTGAAATGTAAAACCTGCATAGGGGCATTGATTACTTTAAACGAAAATGCTAACAGTTTTATAGCTTACAGAGACATGGGTGGCTTAATCTACCCATCACAAAGTGTTGTTAAAATTTGCCGTCGCTGTGAAGTTATCATGAAATTGTATATTGGAGGCGTAAAGAAAAGTGAACCAAGCAGAGTTTTTAGTCAATAAAACTTCAAGCAGCTTTATTGGTGAACAACTTTTTTCAGAAATAAGTTTCCATCAATTTCATTATGAAGAAACCAATCATGTGGTGGATTTAGCAAATAGTGTGATGTATAAATACATAACTACAAGATTGGTATTTCTTACAAAATCTTCGGTTCAGAAACCTGCAGTTCGGAGAATTTATACGAAGTTAATTCATTTTAAAAATGATTAAATATTAATTTATAAAAGTCTTTTCTTCATTCTACACTTAAAAATAAAATAAATATTATGTACTGTTTTTTTTTCTTTTGGCCAGCGCTTCTCGTACTTCCCATCACTAGTTATGATTTATGACATGCCGTGAATTTGAATTGGCCAATCGTAATGCATTTCTTCCCTCATCCCGCGCGTCGCTTACCTCAGCGCATTGACACAATTATTTGTTAAGAGAAATCAAAACATTAGGCGTCTATTGGGATAAGTGGTCGCTGTGTGTGATGGTTCATAGGATTTGTATGGTGAGCGATATTCTAAAATATGCTCTAAGATAATATATATTTTATATTATCTTCACCGTCTGTGATGCGCTTTATGATTCATATCATGATTCTTCAAAGCGACCATTTTAGCCCCGCGGATAAAAGTGATACGAAGTTCACCGGATTATCTAGTAACATTTAAAAAACATTATCTTCAAAATCAGCTTTGAACATTCATTAATTTTTTTAGTTGTAATATTGGCGAGAATCTTGGTTGATTGATAAATAAACCATGCTAAGGTCAACGTTGTGTAGGGCCTAGCTCTTTACGGGCCATGTACAGTCAGACACTAGAGCTATTACAATATATAAGCCTTACTCCTATAGTAATAAAGGTGAAATGTGCCCAGCCGGCCGCTGTACCGAACTTTGTTTA
Source organism: Polyommatus icarus (assembly GCA_937595015.1). Lineage (NCBI taxonomy): Eukaryota > Metazoa > Arthropoda > Insecta > Lepidoptera > Lycaenidae > Polyommatus > Polyommatus icarus. The sequence goes on along the minus strand of OW569327.1, from coordinate 17,465,375 downwards.
TGCAAATCTTTCCGCATAGTTGTGTTCAGCATAAGGCTTGATCAGTCATTACCAGCCAGTCTAGAATTATAATTAATCTATAATATAAGCCCTATATATAGGTAAGTATATCAAGACACTACAATAAAGCCACTATTACGAGGGACGAGAAGTACCAAGTTATGGGGGTTTTGGACTAACAGAACTAACTTTCAGAAATGAGACACTTTAATATTTTACATTGCTCTTGTATAAAACAATAAAGGGTTCTGTGATGCGATGTCTCTCTTTAAAACAGATTTTCATACAGTTTTTAGTACTTCATAGTTCACACACAATATGTATGGACGACGTGATTCAAAGCCGTAGGCAAAATTATATATTCTATACTTATATATAATATTATAAAGTGGAAGAGTGTTTGTTTGAACGCGTCCGATTTGTAAAATTATTTCGTTGTTAGACGGCTTATTTATCGAGGGAGGTTATAGACTTTAAATTATCACTTTAAAAAATCTTTTTCTCCTTTAATAAATGAATAATCATTTCTCCCACAATACAAAACACACAAATACAATTATTATGATGTAGTTACAAGTTATAGTAGGAGACTGGTGCCCTAACTAGGTTGCCCTGTGATAAGGGGTTTACTTGTACTTTAAGACTGATAAAAGCGAAGAAACATGGGAAAATGTGGAAAAAACCGGGAAATTTATTTGAAGGGATTTATAATTTATATCGCGAACTACTGGATGAATTTTTAAGTTATTTGGCACAGATGTAGAGTAGACCAATGACGTGAAGGAACATAGGATAGTTTTTGCGGGAAAATGTACGGTTTTCGTAAAATTTATCATTTATGATTACTATTTAGAAGTACTAGATTTAAAATTTCTTGATTTGTTTTAATATAATATTCTTTTACTGCTGACTTCTCATAATGATTGTCTGGAAGAAACCGCGTTCAAAGCCCACAGACCTCTATCTAGTGGTAAGCCGTAAGACTGCTATAATAGTTTGCTAGTGGTAGATATGATCTACCTATTTGTTTCATTTTCTTGTATTATAACTATGTGAGTATAATTATTTAAATATTGTTTTTGATGTGTGCAAATAAAGAATTTATTATTATTAGAGTGCTAACTATAATAATAATATAGCTCCCACACCGTTTTCGGTGACGGTGGCCGGTTTCGTTGAAACCAGGCCAGCTACGCAGGAGTAATTTTATAGTGCCGAAGTGTGTGCGCGGTACACAAGAGCACTCTCTATTCCTTTACTCTCATAACCCAGTGGGACGGACGACCGACACGACCGGCGAGAGATCAGGCGCAGGACCGACTTTTTACATGCCCATCCGACGCAAGGATCATCTTACTTGTCAGACAATCAGGTGATCAGCCTGCATATTGTCCTAACCAAAACTTGGAAATATTATCATGCTTCCAACGCGGGAATCGAACCCACGACCTCCGAGTCAAGAGCCGCGCTCTATACCACTAGACCAGGGAGGCGTTACAAACTATAAAAGTTGCAAACTATAAAAATAGGCCTAGCATCATTGGGCCGAGCAAAGATATTATTTCGGATTTTTTCCTCTGTTTTTTTACTTTTAATTGAATGAAATGTTAATTGCTTAATCTTTTAAAACGTAATATTGTAGTAACCGGTTAGATCTAACAAAATGAATAATTAATAATGTTATTACGAGCTAGACACAAACTTGTTATTTTGATATGTCTAGACAAAATAGCCAGACATATCAAAATAACAAGTTTGGCTACAAAATTATCTAGTACTGTTTTTTGGAGATTATTAAAATTAGTATGCAGTATGTATATGTTTAATTGTGTATGAGAACAAATATGCACTGCATCTTTTAAGTGTAATTTTGTTTCAAAATTTCTTTGACGATCAATATAAGCTTTGTCGAAGCAAAACGAAAGTTGAATGAAAGAAGATGACGAAAATTGAAGACGAAAGCGCCTAGTGTGGACATAGCTATTAGAAGTTTAAGAGATCAAAATTATCTTAAGTAGGTATGTCCTTTTCCCGAATTCCATATCCATTTGACATTTCAATCAAAATCCATTTAGCTACTCCAGTGTGAGACGTAACAGACAGACAGAGATTATAATAATAACAATTATTATTATTAGGTACTTACCTATAGTATGGATTGAAAAACCAATATTGGTATTTCGAACATTATGTCTATTTGCCAGTAGGTATAATATGTCTATACATTACATAAAAATATAAAATGTTTCATAGAAATTCGATGTTTGAATAGCTATTTAAATATTATGTTATCAAACAAGGTACATACTTGATACTACATACCTAGTTGATACAGTAAGAAAAATCTACCAGTAAGTACCAATAAATCGTTAAAAGTTATAAGCGATCGTTAAAATGTGTCTGTCAAATTCGAAGATTTTTCCGCTTTCTTATCATACATCGTTTACCTACTTCATCATTACCAGCTACCTAATTTATAGCATCATATTTCAAAAAACATCTAGGTAGGTTCAGACGTTAACAAATATTATTAATAATGTTCTTAATTATTATAATTTAACTTAATTAAGATTATCAATAATTATTAATTTGTAATGTTGATAAAATAGAATAGGTACAAAGCGCCTGTTTCACCACTCCCAGGTAAGGTTTTATATATTTGATTTTAATTGATAAAGTAGACCCAAATTAAAAAAAATATCAAAATGAGGTAAATATTATATTATTGTCTTCAACACTTACTGTGACCTATAGGTACTTAAATAGGTACTTAATAATATATTATGTTTCCGTGACTTTGGTCCATTAATTCCGTTTTTAATCGATTTATTTTCGTGGCCATTTGGATCAATAACCTTTGCTATAACTTATATATTGTTAATTAATTTATCGTTTTTAAAATTCAGCAAACCGGTATTGCATAGGTATTATAATTTTATGAGATCTATAACGTAGATCTTTGACTAGGTAAGTTATTCCGGTTTAAAAAATCGCTCGCTGACTAATGTCTGCAGACGTAACCAAAAAATCTTTCCAATCCACAAGATGCGCAAAACTTTTGTTTTTATGATTTCCTTGAAATTCGAATTAATTTATTTTGATTTTGTTTTTAAGAAACAGTTGCGTAGGTATACACGCTAACAGTGTGAAATACAGTGGCGTAACTATAAAGCGGATCCCTCGTGGCAAATTGATGGGGCCCTATCAGTAAAAATCGTCACGACAATTATTGTACTCATACAAAATTTCTGACGCCGCGGCCTCTTGGGCCGGGGCCTTTTTGGGTCGGGGGCCCGTGGCATTTTGCCAGCTCTGCCACCCTACATTACAGTGTGTAACAAAAATAAGTGATAACACTTTAGGTTGTGTACGTGTCCCTTGTAGAGAGTTCACTGTGAAAGTAGCAGGCAGCAGCTCTAAAAGACGATTATTGTTTTCACTTTTGTATAGGCAAGGGCCCGAGCGTCACGTCACGAGTTTCCCCATACAAAAGTGAAAAAAAATGGTCTTTCAGCACTGCTACTTCCACAGTGAAGTCTCTACAAGGAACACATACACACCCTAAAGTATATTATCACTTATTTTTGCTAAACCCTGTAGTTACGCCACTGGTGAAATAAGTAAATAACAAATCACTATTTAATTGCGGTTGTCTGTGACTCTATGTGACACACACAATTTTACTTCAATTTTATGCATAGTACGTTACCTGTAGGTACGTAAATACATCGTACAACCATAATCGTAATCATGACCGAGTGACTAGGCAATCGAAGGTAGAAAATTTTAAGAAGGCACCAAGAAGAACGGCGCGAAATATAACTCGAGTAACTCGTTTATAAAAAGCATTATAGATTTTTTCACTGCTTAGATTTTAGAAGAATAAGGAAAATATTATAGGTACTCCACCCAGACCCAAATAAAACAAATCATATTATTTCTGTTAAATCCATACTTAATATTATAAATACGAAAGTGTGTCTGTCTGTCTGTCTGTTACCTCTTCACGATTAAAACGCTGACGGCTGAACCGATTTTGCTGAAATTTGGTATGGAGATATGTATTTCGAGTCCCGGGATAGGACATAGGATACTTTTATCCCGAAAATGTACGGTTCCCGCGCGATAAACGAGTTTTGGCGCAACGGGGTTGCGGGCGTCTTCTAGTTATTTCCAAATATTTTTGTATGCTTATATGACAATCACGCGCCCGCAAGTAAAAGACATCAACGGGGTTGCAGTTCCCAAGTCCCAATTTAATTATTTGTTACGAACAACATTTTTCTTTTAAATAAGCGAGTAACTTTAACTATATTTTTTTAACCGACTAAAATATATTTTATTGATCGTAGATACATTTATTTTTTAAGATTTTATGATTTATGTATAATGTAATAATTATATGTAGTTATAATTTAGTTTGTAAGTTCTTTTATTTCAATAACAAACGTGATTTTAAGTACGTAGTACATACTATGTCAGTGGATTTTAACCTTTTTTATGAAATTGAACTCATACTTGATCGGTGCGGTAAGGCATTTTTACGCGACAAAAGCCGTTCGCCTGTAAAGCCGGCTGTACACTCTCGCCGAGACACAGCGAGGCGGCCCGAGTGCGAGAGTGTAAATGGGTGCGCTCGCCTCGTCTCGCCTGTCTCGGACCCTCTCGGTCCGTTGTCGGTATTTTGCGCCCGAGACAAAGGGTCTCGCGAGGAAAACGAACGCACTACTGTACACTCTCGCGTCTTTCAGTACTAGTCCCGCCGTTGGACAGTGCAGTAGAACAGAAAAATAACAATATTAAACGACATTATGAGTCATTATCTGTGAGAAATAAAATTAAATATGATTATAAATCTTTGGATTACAATGATATCTTTCGATGCATGGTGAATGGTGAATGGTCGTTTTCCTCCATCTTGTCTGAGTTCTTAACTGCGATTAAACTAAGCGAGAATGTACATGATCCCACTCGGGCAAGGGGCTCTCGCACGAGACTCTCGCCCGAGAGCTCTCGGCGAGAGTGTACAGCGGGCATAAGAAAATGTGAAGTTTTTAAAGTACACGGTGTAGATGTTTAGCTTTTTATAGAAATGGTATAAAAATAGTTTGGCCTTTTTTGCTCTATAATCTATATCAATAATGGCAACAGGTAGGTACTTAACTTTTTCACAAAATCCTTAGTTATATGTGTACTTTAACATTTAATAATAATATTAAAATAAAATAAAAAATTAAGGAGGCCTCACATACAAAAACACAATTTTTGGCGTAATTTTGCTCTATAATGGTACGGAGCCCTTCGTGCGCGAGTCCGACTCGCACTTGGCCGATTATTAAATAAGACGTACCTATGTTATTGGGAAAACTCATCATAATGACTTAACCTATGTTCAAATCAAGGTTACACCCTTTGGGCCGTACCTATAAATAGGTACGTGTAAAATCTAGTACGAGTATATAACTTGACTCTAGTATATAAGTTAACTCCTAAGTCCTAGGCAGATAGGGGACCATACGTGGTTTGGTCGCGTTACGTCAATAATTGTCAAACCTGCAGGCGACAAATCACAATTAAAGCGCTTATTACATTTCACAAAATTTAGTTATCTAAATGATTTAGTGACTAAATTTAGTCACTAAATGATTTAGTGACTAAATTTAGTCACTAAATCATTTAGATATCTAAATTTAGTGAAATGGAATAAGCGCTTAACATTGATTTGACGACCTCAGCTGTGGCTCAATTGTTTGAGTTCGTGGCAGCTCAAGCCGGGGGTCGCGGGTTCGAATCCCGCCGACCGAACAAAAGTTTTTAATGTTCCCGGGTCCGGATGTGTATTAAATACATATGTGTATGATAATAATTAATAAAAATATTAATTAGGTATATAATATGTATACTGTAAGTATAGTATAAAAGTATTAAATATACTTCCGTTGTCTGGCACCTGTAACACAAGTCCTTCAGGTACTTAGCACAGGGTCAGGCTGACGTGGTGTGAAGCGTTCATAGATATTATATTATTGAATTGACATGATCTGCCAAATGACATTGGTCTGTCAACTGCCTAGGAATCAATTTCCTCAATGGTTACCTAAGCCTGAAGCATAGGATTAGACTCAGGACTCAGGAGACTATAGGTTATCATATTGCTTTACATTTAGGTACGTGACAACAGAAGGCAATGTTTAAGGAAATTATTCTTGAAACAATATTTCTCCTTTTATCCTCTTTACGATAAAAATAAAAAAGTTGGTGTTATTGAAGTGTTATTGAAACGTTATACCATCTTTTAAATAAGTTTTTTTTGTCTTAACTTGTACTTTTTTTATTAGACTAAAATAGCTCCGTTCATGATTTTATGATGAAGGATCAACTCGATCAATCACGTCAGCTATTAAAAAAATCCAAAATCAATTAATATTTACAGGTATATAATGCCAAAACATTTTTTAGTAAATCTCTGTCTTTGTTTAGATATTAATGAAACAAATTATTATTTATAACAAAGACGCATATTATATCCCAATATGCTACAACATAATGTACAGTCGAAGAGGTTCAGCACTAATCGACCTTATTTTTTATTAATAAGGTTCAAAAGTGACAAACACGATCGGTCTTCGGCCGTACATACAACAATGCTATGTATCACGCTGATGGGTCAGCAGTTTACTCCGATATATTTTATGTGTCACGAGAATTTGCAACAGTGCAACTTCAAATGTAAACCCGAAGTACGCTAACGTGGTATATAGCCACTGATTTACATTATGTAAAGACCTTAATGTACCATAAATATTTGCATAAAGTACTAATAAGACGCAGTCTCATCATGAAATTGGGGTTCAAAAGATTATGGGACCACAGAATAGTAAGAGACACAATACCTATAGTATCTACATCTGTCACAATAAAACACATCCCCAACTAGGTATTTAGATTTTGAGAGGGCGTAGAGTCTCCTCTAAGCATTATCCTTGGACCTAGCATTCTTGGGAATGACAATGAACATACCAAGTGCTTCTGGCTGCGGCAGGTAGGGGTTGGCCGCGCACATGCTGCGGAGGTCGCGCACCCCTCGCTCCAGGTCATCACTTCCCTCTCCCAGCTCCTGCCTGATGACCTCAGCCTGCTTCGCGGAAGGGCCTTCGAAGTACGCCATGTTAAAATACAATCTTGAATAGGTACGATCGTCACTCGAGTATGTAGGGAACTGCAGCGCGCCTCGGTACAAACACTTTTATAAAGCGCGCCGACGAGGCTGTGACGCGTTGTTAGCTGTGGTTTACGCGAATTCGCTAAATACGTTAGAGAATTTGTTTGTTTTTAAAAGCTGAGATTCAGGAAAATCCCAAGCGCTGTATCGTTGTGAATCGGCACTCGGCAGTCCTTTAGGCCCATGGGGCTCGTCTGACTCGATGTGTCGATAATGACTATACTGAGGTCGAAATATTAAGCTACTTACAACTTCTGATAGTGAAGTATAGTAAACCCATAGGTAGTAGGTAGGTAGGTACCCATGTAACTACATAATATTACTTATACGACATACTTAGTATTATGTAGGTATATTGTGTAGCCGATATTCATACCGATGGCTTATAATTAACTGATCACCAGAAATAGTAACATTTCACAGACAAAAATAGTAAACGATCACCACCATTGAATGTAAAATAGTAACTAAAGATTTAACATCTTATAACCAAAAATAGTAAATAATCACCAAAATAAGTAAATTACCTACATAAGTACTAAAATTATTATAAAAGTGTATGTGTCTGTCTGTTACCTATTAGTTACCTATCTATTCTGTTATCTATAGTGTCTTCCTAATTAAGTAATTAGTTACTTACCTATAATTAACTATAACTATAATAGATAATTATTGCTATAAGTAATGCTTAACTATTATCTGACAGGTAGAGCTGTCAGATAAGTTGCGGATAGCATATTATAATATCCGGCACTGTGGTAAAAATTAGGTGAAACAGCCCATGTGGTTGTTATGTCATATTATGTGGTTTGTAATATTATGTCGTCAAGCCAGGCGAGACGTACTCACGCAAAATTCCGCGCAAAACAATGATAAGTATTCAAGTTACGTTGGCTGTTTGGCGCAAAACGACAGACGACTGAAAATAGTTTGTATTAATCGTATTAATATATTTATATAATATTGTAACATTAGTTGTCATAGATACGGGCAACTAATGGCGCATTTTGATTGGTCGTGGCATGCATATTGCATTTTAAAAATCTCCCGCACCCCGCATGCGGTTTATCGACCAGTGAAAATGCGCCATAACTTTGGCAATGGAAGATTTTTCATATTGACCGACTTGACATGGACTTGACCTATTTATTTGTTTGGACGTGTGCGCATGGTTTGAACTCTGACTTGACAATTTGGAAAAACAATGCAGAAAAATTTTAAAAAATTAAATTTCCCCGCCTTTTTTAAACTGACAATAGCGCTGGTATGGTACCATAGACTTTTTTTTTTGGTTTGATTCGTCCCATTCAGGACAGGCAAAGGGAACAAAGCCCATACAGCCATGTCTTTTGTAGAAAAGTCTGTACCACAGACAAGGTAAAAAGGTAAGGAATATGGCGGGAAAACCATATTCCTCCTATTATAATTTTCATCACCGTTTTCATGTATCGTCAGGTCTAAAGTCTAGTCAAAGTCTAAGTAAAAGTCGATACAGTCAAGGAGTCAAGTCGGTCGATTCAGTAAAGTGGTAGACGCTTTACTGAAACTTTCGATTGAGTTTTTGAGGGAACACAAAATAGCACGTTTCTGGATATTACATCACTTTCCTACACTTGTGCATGAATACGAATATCTAATGGTTAATATTCTACCAATATTACACATTAAAAACCCAGCTAACACAATTTTAGGAAAATAATACAAAAACACAACAGCACTCTTTCACATGCCCACCAAAAAACCGGTACCATAGACTTATAATATATGTACCTATACCATAAAGTTAATATACCTATCGGAATAGAGCAACAATCTCGAGCTGTCAAACGTAACCAAAATTGGTTTTCATCTGTGTGAAAAATATGTGTACGTATACACTTACACAAGCATGATTGAACATGAATTCTATGAGATTATATTGACAACGTGCGGCACGTGCCGACTGGACGTCAAAAAAAGAGTGCTGCTGTCATGTATCACACGTCTCTTTTTACCACGCGGTGTTACTGATAGTGGCATCTCGCTTGCTCAGGCCTTTGTTTCTCTATTCCGCTAGGTATATTAACTTTATGACCTATACTGTGGTACCTACTTGGTATTAGTAGTTGATGATGGCTATGTTCCGAAATGTATTGCGACCACTGCACAGTGCTATCACTGTAGAAAAAATCGTTCCGTTATGGAGTTGCAGTACACTGCCGCAGTACCCTAGTGAAAATATATATGACGTCATCAATCGTCGCCATATTGTACTGTGAGTACTGGCGTATTCGAGGTAAGGCACTCGCAGTACTTTGATCATGTGATCAGTCAACTGTCAAAAGTCAACTGTCAATTGTCAAAACCACTCGAGTGTCTAACGTTTTAAAACAATACCTACAGTTTAATCCCAAAGTTATAAATTTCTGTGATTAATTTGGATTAATAATAATAAAACACTGGAAGAATTTCAAAAATGAACCTAGACTGTGTTGAAAATGTTCAATACGAGCTGTCAAAAATTCGGCTGATAGTATACTGGATTGCGTTCCGTTTTAAATAGTAACCAGTTTACCAACAGTATACTAACTATAAAGGAACGGCTTCGCAGACCGCAGTATACTAAAATAACGTCACACTCTGCAGTAGTCGCAGTACACTTCGGAATATAGCCTCTGTATGCTCTGTAAAGTCTCCCGCAAACGATCAAACATCAAACCGTCAAACACGTCAAATCATGTAGTAAATCCAAATTTTCTTCAAACGCGTCAAACAATTCAAACACGTAATTTATATGGTGTTTGACGTGTTTGATGTTTGATCGTTTGCGGGGCACTTTAGGCCATTAAAAAAAACCATAAACTGTCAATGTCAGTTGTCAAATGAGCAGATGTCAATTTTGAATTTTCAAATCGAAACTAACGGCCGAAAACTATGATACCGTGTACAGACTTTGTTTATTAAAGTTAAAATTATAATCTTAATTTGGTGGATAAAAGTGATGAACTATATAAATATCTTTCCAGCTATCAACGTAACATGTTTTAGTAACAAATTAAAAGCGTAAACGCTCCTTAGATCGTACACAATGGAGCCTTCAAAGGAAGCTATTGCAATACGAGTAATGCGGCTAAACCGCCAAATAACTGGTAAAGTTTTGAAGAATTCCAATAAATTAAGTAAGAAAATAGACCGCGAAACGCTATTGGATGCTTTAACGGTGCTGTATGACGAGTGCAACGAGGATCCAGTCAAGAAATGTGATGAACATGTCCGAATATTTTTGGATAAATGTGAGTAACCTTGATGTCGTCAGTTGCTTATAAACTTGTATATTCTATTTTATTGAGAGCAGACATTCAAAACCACCCTTTAATCCTGCCTTAGTCAAATCAAATAATCAAGGAAGCGCGCGGCCTTTGTTACAACACAGGTTTTTTTGTTTGTTTACACGCGTGTACTTACACACTTACTTATTAAACTATACTACTTCGTGTTATATTTCGTATATTTAGCCTACTTGACGATTAGTAGCACAGTTTGCTCATACTGAGCATGGCCTGGCACTGGCACCTAGTTCATAAACTCTGTGTCTCTGCTTACACTTATGATTGGTCTGAGTGTCCACCATCATGTTTGATGTAAACTACACATACAGGATAATGGATATGTGTATTTTTATAGTGCTGCTAGTATAGTAAAAAGATGGAAAATCCTATTAATATTTTATTAATCCTTTGGTAGTGGAAAAACGATACACAATAGCCTTTCAATTGTTATCGCAAACACCGGTTCTCACGCGGGGCTTGATGGGTCAATAAGGGGGTTAAGTTATTACATTAGATTTTTATAATATACCTTACTCTCAAACTTTTATAACTTTTCAGATCGAAGTGCACTGGCAGAGCTGCGACAAGCTCGAGTTTGTCTGTCAGATTTTCAACTAGTTCAGCTGATAGGCAAAGGTGCTTATGGAGAAGTGCATGTAAGTGTTAACAAATATTTCTAGTGTGCAAGATAAAGAAACATCACACATATAAGTATGTTTATTATTTATTTATTCCTTTTAGATGGTTCGAGAGAAACAGACTGGTGATGTTTATGCATTAAAAAGTATAAAGAAAGAGCAAGCTCGAAAACGAGTTTGTGGAGCTGAAGATGAGAGGGATATACTTGCTTCTACATCCACACACTGGATTCCACGCTTGCAGTATGCTTTCCAGGTATAAATATAGAAGCCAAAATTCAGTTGCAAATGTATTTAATTTTTTAAGCCTTATGATTTATAGGATAAAACTTAATAATATACTCACTACTCAATGAATAATATCTTGGTTGCATTGGATACTTCTTGTTAAGTTGCTCAATGAATTCTTCTATAATGGATATATTATCTTTTTCTGTCAAGCCTTGTCTTTGATATATCAGAGAGATGGAAAAGACATTAAAATTATAAAATGTAGATATAAAAAGAAAATAAAGTTTGGTGTCATTCTACTGTGGTAGTTTTGACAACATCTTAGTAAGTATTGTAAGTTACTATACTGCCTCACTGTTTTGAGTAACTTTAAATACCAATCATGTTAATTCTTTTTTCAGGATAATATTCATCTCTACTTGGTCATGGAATTGTGTAATGGTGGTGACTTGGCCAGTCTCCTTAGTCGGCGCAATAATCCTCTGTCTGAAAAAGATGCAGCATTTTACATTGCGGAGGTGGCACATGCACTTAAGGCGCTGCATGCAATGGGCTACGTACATAGGGATGTCAAACCTGAAAATATACTTCTTGACAGGTAAAAGTCCATCAAATAGCATTGTATTCTTTAGCTTGACCAGTTAATAGGATATTTCGGCAAATATTTAGTTCAAATGTTTAACCAACATTCTCAAATGCATTTAAGATCTAAGAAAGCAATTATTATGCTTTGTGATTACTCTGTAGGGCTGTCTTTTTCAGAACCCATCACAAAGATTTTCTGTTCTTTCTGACTTAACATCTATAGATGCTTGCAATACTACTATCACAATTCACAATAAACGAAAACTTTTCCACCTTTTTGGTAAAAGGTGGCCCCATGCGAGTTCCCGAAACGGTGGTAGGCCTTATCTAGACGTTCTAGTGTTAACTTTGTTATTCTCTTTAGAAATAATGATTTGATTTTGACAATCTGATGTTTATGATTTATCATCTTTACATATTATATTTGCAACAACAACTATTACAATCATATTACAGGTGTGGGCACATAAAACTCGGTGACTTCGGGTCTTGCGCGCGCATGTCTGAGGGTGCCTGTATCGGGCTGGGAGTGGGCGGTACCCCGGACTATGTAGCCCCGGAGTTGTTGACTGACGACTGCGGCTCCACGCATGCGGGCTGCCGGGACTTCTGCCGCCGCGCCGCTACTGCTATTGTAAGATAAATGGTTTCTATAGTCTATAATACATTATATTATAGTATATATATTCTATTACAATTTTAAACCCTTTTTTTCAGTCTGCTTGTGATTATTGGTCTCTTGGTGTTGTGGCCTTCGAATTGGTGACACTAAACCGTCCATTCTCTACTGATGATGATGATTCTACTGCGAAAATATTGAGCAAAATACAAAAGTAAGTGGCAATCAGTTGCAGTTATGATATTTTAAGTAATATTTTAATACTTTGTCAATGAAAATGTTTCGTCTTCACTTCTTTGAATAAGTCAGCTCAGTTTAACAATATTTTATTCTGCCCTTATCTTTCTTTTTACATTTAATAAATATTAAATAAATAATCATTTATTTATCTCCACAAATTACAAGAATATAATGGAGTTAAAAACTAATAATATTGTTTACACATAAAACACACATACACATAAACTAGGCCGAGCCGGATCTTTTTACATTATATGTATAAACAAAACAAAAGTTATTAAACAATAGCTAGCAGGACTGATATTACGTGCAGGACTTGTGCCTGCACCACACCATTCCCTTTATATTATCTACATCTCCCTCGTTTCACCTAGGTACGAGAGAGACGAAGAAGCGGAGCCGCCGTTCGATCCGCTGCCGCACGGGCCGTCCCACACATGGCGGTCGCTGGTGCGCGGGCTACTCCGCGTGCATCCTGCCCGGAGATACAACTATCTCGACACTCTACAGCATCCTGCGCTCACGCATCTCGCCCTCCATAATATACGGGACCAGGTATGACTCATATTCAATACTTTCCAACAAGTTTCAGCATTGATGCGTCTATTTATTTATAAATCCTTTATTTGCACATATACATATAAAATTAATAACACAAAAAAGATAACACAAAACAATTTATTTATTTGTTTATTTATTTAATTTTGGAAATCCAACAGCTTACAATATTACTTAAATAGTTAAATTATAGATAAAACAAGAAGCCAATGACAGGTTTTCACAATTAACAAGGAAGAACAATCAAACAAACATGATTTTTAACATAACGAACAAAATTCTGTGTAACTATAATAGATCAATAGAAAATATTAACCGAAGAAGCTAAGGTTCAGTTTGTCTCTTGCATTCTTGGTCCGCAATGTATAAGGATCGAAAGAGAATTTTTACAGACATTATTAAATTCAATGCTAGCTCGCACTAGACAGGAGTTACGCCTATAGTTAGAATTATAACATGGAATAGACAGTGGTGGATTAAATCTACGTGGTCTAGTTGGTACATAAAAATTCGCTTTACTGAGAAGGTCAGGACAGTCAATTTCGTCGTTAATTACTTTTAGAATAAATATGAAATCAGAAATGTACCGACGATTAGACGGAGTTTGAATGACAACACAATTTTATAAATGTGGAAAATGACGGCCTTACGGCCCATCATTATAAAATAATTGAAAAAATAATAGTATAAAAACTGTTACTTACAATAATAATAAACTACATAAACTTTACACATATATAATTAATCCTTTGTCTCTGTTAGCTACCACTTTCGAGAATTTTCGCAGAGGATATTGTTGTTCGTCTTATCGAAATGATAGCTATTCACGAAAATTTGCTTGATAGTAATCAGGTCTAAAAAAAAATCTAGGGAACCTGTACCATAGTATGGATACAGAAATTAGTATTCTAACTGTTGCCTCTCAATACATTTTGGATAATGTAATATATGTTAGAAAAAATATAACAAAATTTAAAGTTAAAAGTGACATTCACTGTAGGAATACTAGAAATAAGCACAAGCTATATATGCCGGTGATCAGACTTAGTAAAGTCAGTAAATCTTTTAAAGGTCAATGTGTACGCCTTTACAACAAAATCCCAGTAAACGTTCAAAATCTGTCCATTAATAAATTTAAAAAAGTAGTTAAAGGACGTTTGTGTGCCAAAGCCTATTATAAGGTCAATGATTTCATAAACGATGGCACACCTTGGGAGTAGGATGGCTTCTTGCAAGGCTACTTCTACATTATTATTAATAGGACTTACAATTATGTATGTGGATATTGTATATAATATTAAGTTACAAAATTGTAAACTTTATTTTAAAAGATTAATTTTTTCTCGGTTTTTTTGGTAAAAACGTGGGCCCCGTGCGAGTTTCTTACGCCGGTTCTTCTCGCCGGGTTAGTTCCCGAACCGGTGGTAGGCATCATGTAGGACATTCTGAAAATATTTATTTTAAATTTATTCAGAAATAAAACAATTTTGATTTTGATTTTGATTTGATAACACTATAGAAAACTTAATAAATAATATAAAAAAATATGCTTTTCAATAATTAAACCCAATAAAATAATGTAACAATATCATAGTAATGCATAGCAACTGATTCAGGAACTTGAATCATGGTCAAATAATAATGAACTGTAGCAGACAATAAAATAAATGTAAGACTCTTGGTATGTAAAAACTGATAATAATATCATGTAAAATATAATGAATGAACATGTAAGTACATTGTTAAAGAGAACTGACAACTAGTCTTTCTTGAAAATTCTTAAAATGCATTATGGTTAAACGGCACTAGGCTTAGCGAAAACTATTGTTTGAAAAAAAAACTATGAATTATGTCAAAACTATTATTCCATGTTTGGATTGTAGTACAACGTAGTGATTATATTCTCTTTGTGTAGTACAAATAACGACTCGACACGACCAAATATTTTGGAAGATGCTCAAATCAGTTTATTGCTCGGAAACAGTAGCAATAATGTTACGAACAATGCTGCAACGGGAGTTTGCTGCTACGCTTTCGACGTAAAAAAATAAAAAGTACTGTCAGTAATACCTCGATCGTGGGAATCACAGGCACAATAGATTTTCAATTGTTATGCGACAGCTGGGTGCCGCTTGGGGATTGATGGCCAAATGCCAAGCCCAAAATGTGTATTAAATATTGATCTCTTTTTTTTATTATACTGTAGTAGTTACATAAGCGTAGATGGGGATAACTGAAATTAACTTTCCTGTAATGAGCGCAGGCGCCGCCATGGGTGCCGCTGCTGCGCGGCGCGGAGGACGCGTCGTACCTGCCGGCGCCGCACCGCGACATGGTCCCGCCCTCCGCCGCGCCCTTCCGCACGCGCCCGCCCTTCGCCGGACAACTGCCCTTCGTAGGTTCGTAGTTCGTACTGTTGAATCTGGCATATAAAACTCTTAACTATTTTTCGCATTATCCATACTAATATTATTGTAAATGCGAAAGTGTGTCTGTCTGTCTGTCCGTCTGTCTGTCTGTCCGTCTGTCTGTCTGTCCGTCTGTCTGTCCGTCTGTCTGTCTGTCCGTCTGTCTGTCTGTCCGTCTGTCTGTCTGTCTGTCTGTCTGTTACCTCTTCACGCTCGAACCGCTGAACCGATTTTGCTGAAATTTGGCATGGAGATTCTTTGAGTCCCGGGAAAGGACATAGGATAGTTTAGGCGCGATAAACGAATTTTGGCGCAACTCCGTTGCGGGCGTCATCTAGTTTTACCATAATATAATGTAAATACATAATTTGTTGCAAAATGATGTTAAACTTAAGCGAATAAACCGTGCAGTTGTACTGTGTTGGCAATGTTACTTTTAAAACTTGTAACTCAAATTACTATAATATATCAAAATATAACAGAGCTTTACTATATATTTTTTTAGGTTATTCATATGTGGCTCCAGAAGAGCACGAAGACAGCACCGCGGGATTCAACGCGTCTCACGATTGTACAGCGATAGATCTTGCCACGTTTAAGTAAGTCACTATTTAAATATTAGCTCTTTTGTCGCCAGAGGATGATTAATACGTGTATTGTATTGTTAGTAAATATTTATGTCGCCCAACATTGTTTTAATATTTATGTTATTATCAATTACTTTATTTACGCATTTTAAACTTTAGGTCAGCAGAGAAGCTAGCAACGATGCGGAGTAAGGAGATAGCGTCGCTACAGAGTCAGCTGGCGGCGGCGGAGGCGGCGGCGAGCGGCGCGGCGGACGCGGCGCGGCGGGACGCTGACGCGGACGCCGAGCGTATGCGTGCGCGTCTGCAGGCCGATATCACCGCGCTTAGTCTACAGAATAAGTACGTATTGTGGTTCCTTATAAATACTGTAGCGATATATGTATTATAATATTATAATAAATTAATAATACAGTATTATTTGAATGGCCGACACATATAAATTATAATCTTTTGATTAATATTACATTAGGGCTTTTGACATTGTTTTCTTTTTTGTGGCTAGGGGCCAGTGGCTTCGTAGTTTCGAAAACTCAATAAGAATTTTTGGAACTTCCTACCACCTTGATTGCAACCAGGTTGAGCTCTGTGTCAACCGCGTCCTTATTGTGTCGAACAGTTGTCATATATTTTACGAACCTATAAACTATACATCTCGTTGATATATTACAAATAATCTAATATATATAAATCTCCTGTCACGATGTTTGTCCGCGATGGATTCCTAAACTACTTAACCGATTTTAATGTTTCTTTTTTTTAAATGTGTGCTTTTTTCCAACTTGAGAGATAGGATTGCTTAGATCTTTAATTATTATAGTCGCAATTTTATTTTATTGCAAATTATTTGTCTATAAAGAGCGACCATTGTTTATGCGACGCGGGTCACGGGATAGCGATGGACGTTGCCATGGTGACATACTTATTTAGTCACTAATTCAATAAAATAATACGGGCGATATACTTTATATAATATGACAAAGAAACGTTTACCGGGACAGCTAGTAATTTATAATAATTATTATACATTCCATAGGCGTTTAGAACGTCAAGTGGAAGTAGAAAAGGAGGAGCGTATGGCGCTGCAACGGACTAACCAGGAGCTGAGTGCCGGCCTGGCGGAGCGGAGCAGTGCCGAGCTGCGCCGAGCTCAGGCGGAGGCGAACGAGTTGCGTGCGGAGCGTGACGTCATGCGTGCTGACATGTCGCGGCTGGAGGCGAGAATTAGCGAGCTACAAGCGGAGTGTGCTGCAGCGCTTGCAGCCGCTGACAGCGCTCGCGTGCAGCATAAACAGTATAAGGTGAGTGTCTGACTGATGCTCAAATTCTGAAGATTTTCAACTGTACTATTCACAAGCTTTGATTGGTTGATATTTTGATGTTAGCCAATCAAAAACGATAGTGAATAGATAAACTTCTGTCAAGACAACTCAGAAGCCGGTCATGCGATACATTAAATTGTTAGCGAAAACGAAAAAGTGTGTACAAGTTGAGTTTGTAAGGAATAGACCTCAAGTGCCAACAATTTTTTTTCTACAGCTGAAATATTAGATTAGAAGTCATTTCAATGTAGCTCACCATTTACAAGTATTCGCCAATTTTTATAGATAAAAAAAAATTTTACTTAAAACATGATTCTATTTTAATTTTTTTTTTGTTAATGTATGTTCAATTTTACTCAGGATATGTTACAACACGTGCAAGATTTGCGACATAGATGGTTTACAGAACTTAATATCAAACCATTAGTAAGTGCTAGTCCCAGGGTAACAAACTAGTTAATGAAGATAGTGTAGTTTACTGTATAAATATTAGAAATATTTATATTGTTTTATCTGTAATGTTTCTGTCCTGTATGTAGTTGTCCTAGTAGTTAGTCTAACCCATTATTCATGTATCTCCCATTCCCTTCAATATGCAGTAATTTAGAAATTAGATGTATAGGTTTTGTAAATATATAATAATAATTATTATTATGTATTACAAACTGTTTATTGTTGCTTCTCACCAAACACAAATGCAGCTATTTCTTTTAAAACTCAAATCATGAGTATTTTCCATTTGCTGGTCTAATCACAAACCTTATTTTAAACTTTACTTACTACTTACTTATTAAGAAAATTCGCAATCTATGAAAATTGCCAAGCCCACAAAATAAACTCAAAAGCAATTGAAATACTCCTTAAATTTGTATAAAAATATTTGCTATTCCTCTTTATAATGACAAATTACTATTTACACTGAATAATGCAAGTGTGTTACAACAGGATACAGTAGCGAAAGAGCGTGCGGCGCGGCGTCAGACTCTAATCGGCGGCGAAGCGGATGCGGCGCGGCTTGTGGCAGCCGAGGCGAGCGCGGCGCGTGAGCTGCGCGCGCGCAACGACCTCGAACGCCGTCTCGCCGCCGCCGAGGCCGAACTAGCGCTAGCCGAACAACGCAACGCCGCCGGACAAGCCGAACTCACGCAGGCTAACGAGAGACTGGAGAATGCCGAGGTAACCGAGCTCCCTTTTTTGCTGTGTTTTCTAATAAGTATTACGACCCCGGAAGACGATTGACACAAATTAAATTGAGATTTATTTTATCATTGTATATTTTTTATCTGATACTTTATTATATTTATATTTATCTGATACTTGCCTAACGGAAAACACGATTCACTTATTTTGACTCGATAGTTTTATTTTTCGAAATTATGAATTTTTCTGGACTTTTCAACAAATATCTGTTACACTTATTGAGTTACTATCATTAAATAACTTGCACTACTACAATCACGCATTTTATAAAGTACTAGCTAAAGGAAATATTAGTATTGTATTTAATTTTTAAGTAATCATCAAAAACATTTTTGGGACTAGCGAAATTTACTTTCGTGCTATAATGCGCCGGACCGTTGTTACGCGATATAACAATATCGCGTAACAACGGATGCACTATTAGCGACAGCGCAAAATACATTTCATGCACGATTCATGGAATTAATGTTATATGATTGGACGATAGCCGTGTGGGTAGGCGGGGCTAGCGTTTTGACAGCAGGCTCTTAAGCAAATTTAAGTGAGTAAGTTGGAATTACACGCACGCAAAATATTGATTGAAGATTACTGAAGTGTTGATAGAGGAGTGTAAATGAGTAAGGACTAAGAGCTTTAACAAAATAAAATCGATTTATGATATTTATTTACAAACAATTGCTTATTGTTTTGTTATGGATAATGCTAATTTGTTACAGAGGATGTTGACGGAGAAGGAGCGCACGGCCAACACCCTGAACCGTCATCTGGAAGAGCTGCAGGTCCAACTGTCGCAGGAACGAATACGGAACACCGCCCTCGCCGCACAAGTTCAGGTACTTACTCGTACCTTGTACCTTCATAAGATTGTGAACTAGTGGGCCCAGGGCCCGACACTGTTCCGTCATATCTATGTAGTATATTTTAAATCAGTAAGGTCATTTATACGATACGAAGGTATTCCTAAATTTACTTATTTTCCACGTAATTTTATTATATTTTTCTTTATCGAACCTTCTTCCGATTTTAGCAAACACAACAAAAAATAGAAATAGTCAAGTTAAGCTGTTCTCGCGCTTAGCGCCTAACAACACGTAATTTTTGTAATAATTTTATTTTATTTTATTTTTTATTTTATTTATTTAAGGAAAACTTACAGCTAGAATACATAAACATATTGACATATATAACACAATAAGGCCAATTAAAAGTTTTCACAGGTAGAAATATGAAATAGCTAAATAATTACAACACAGAAACAGCAAACAAAAATAATAGTATTAAAAGTAGAAACTAAAAATTAGAGTTACAGACGGTGTAAAAAATAAATGTGGAGGTGAGGTTATAAACAGGTAGCAAGGAAAATATAACATGTAGGTATGTAGTATGTATGTGTATAAATTACTCTACAACTGATAAAAACTAAAATATATGAAGAACAATAATACTACATACAGCAGCATATAGCAATACATTATGTTTCAATATTTATTATATTATGTGGTCAATGCTGCCAAAAAAATGGTCACTAAGGTCTTTTTTAAGTTTATTTATACTTGTAAAAAATAAATCAAGTTCAACGCTCCGACAAGCTTCGTTGTATGCTCTACTTGCTCTTAGAATAAAGGAGTTTTGTCGATAGGTAGTCGCAACTGGGGGGATATAAAGAAGCTGGTGCTGTCTAAGCGCGACTGATGGAGTGCTAATGGTTATTTGCTCAATAAGAGTGGAACAATCTACTGTGCCAGTAACTAATTTAAAAAGGAATGCTAGGTCGGCTATTTTTCTACGCTCGTATAAAGGAAGAATATGGAATTTTTTACATCGTTTCAAGTAATTTGGTAAAAAACATTTAGATTTAAATTGTAACAGTCTTAAAAATTTCTTTTGAATCTTTTCGATGCGATCAATATAGGTTTGATAGTTAGGATTCCAAATAGAAGAACAGTATTCAAGGTGACTGCGAACAAAGCTGCAGTACAATATTTTCAGCGTTTTGATGTTTTTGAAGTCCGAGGCGATTCTAGATATGAATCCAAGTGACTTGGTTGCCTTTTTGACAATACTGTCTATGTGCACATCAAAGAGAAGCTTTGAGTCAAACGTAACACCCAGATCCCTAATAGTATGTACCCTTGTAATTGAAGTATTGGCTAATTTGTAATCATAGGTAACAGGGTTTGGTTTGCGGCTGAAGGTGCAAATATAGCATTTGGAAATATTTAGATCTAGGTGGTTAGATATACAATATTTATGAAAATCGTTGATCTCGTTTTGGAGCATCATGGCATCGTTAAGGGTTTTAATCTGTTTTAATATTTTCATGTCATCAGCAAAAAGCAATACTATAGAATTTGGAAATATTGATGAAATATCATTAATAAATATATTAAATAATATAGGACCCAATAATGATCCCTGGGGAATTCCTGAGGGGATGTGCGTGGTTCTGGAGGAGAAGCCATTTAAGACAATAGTTTGGCATCGGTTGTGGATATAGGATTTAAGCCATCTAAATAGGTCTCCTCTAATTCCAATAGCTAGCAGCTTGCGCATAAGGACGACGTGGTCAAGACGGTCGAAACATTTGGCATAATCCGTATATACGACATCTACTTGCGTTCGTTCAGCCATACATTTCGTCAAAAAATCTGTACAAACTGCCAGATTGGTCACAGTCGATCGTCCTGCAAGGAAACCGTGCTGGTTGCTACTCATACTTTGTTTTAATGCCATATACAACTGGTTGTATACAATTCTTTCCAATATTTTAGCAAACACACATAGTTTAGATATAGGCCTGTAATTTTCGACAACATCCTTTGGACCTTTTTTATGTACCGGGGTTATAAACGCGGTTTTCCAAATTTTGGGCATTACACCCTCATTCAAGGATCGTTTATATAGTATGAAAAGGGGCACTGTAAGACTATCTGCACATTTACGAATAAATAATGGGGGTATGTTGTCTGGACCAGCTGATTTATTCATATCAACATTTTTTAGCAATCTATTTACCTCAGACTCTCTAAGTTCGATAGAGGGTATGTCCGCTATAGTAATCGGTGGAGGCGAGGATTGTAAAGAATCTTCGGAGAGGGAATCAATGTCGTAATCAGTGCTACCAGTGAGGAAGTTAGAGTTGAAGTAGTCACAGAACATATTACAGATATCCTCACCGCTATTTGAAACAGAGTTATTAAATTTGAACGAGGATGGGTAGGAATTGGTTTGATTTTTTGACTTAACGTAGGACCAAAACGTTTTTGGCGAGTTAGTGATATTGGTTTCAATCAGAGAAATATATTTAGTATACATTTCATGCTCAACTATTTTAGCTCGTTCACGCAGCAGAACGAACGATTCATAAGCTGAAAGGTTGCCGTATTTTTTGTATTTGGAGTGAAATTTGGATTTTTCTTTAAGAATTTTTATGAGTGGTTGCTTAAACCACGGCGGATATTTACGACCAGGACATATCATTTTGCTAGGTGTATAAGTATCTATGAGCTTTTGAAGGGAATCATAAAAGAAAGAAACTGCATCCTCAACAAGGCCACGGTTTAGTTCCTTTTGCCAGTCAATATTGAGCAAGCCATCATTAATGTTATTAAAATCAGCGAGATGATAGAGATAACGTTTGCGGGGCTGGGGACGAAGGAGTTCGATATGATGTATCCTGGCGGTAAGACTTAAGGCTTTATGGTGTGGATCTTCACGTACTAGCGCACCCGGGCAACAACCTACTGTAATTTCATTATTGGAGAACACTAAATCTAGTATTTTGTTATTTATATTAGTAGCGCTATTGTATTGCAGGAGATTTATTGAGTTCATATTATCAAAAAAGTCAACTTGGGCGTAACCTAAGATGTTTGAGGGGGACAGGGATTGGTTCTCATTATTTCGTTGCCATTCAATATTTGGCAAATTAAAGTCACCAACCACAAGGAACATATCAGATATATTATTAGCAGCGATATCGTACAGGTTGTCCGAGAAATTTGTAAGCTGAGCTACTTGAGAAAGACCGAGGTTCTGCTTACAGATATATGCAACGCAGATGTGAATTTTTGCGGGAGTAAGTGTTCTTCTGTTACGCAACGATAGCGTAACCCACAGATCTTCAGCGGTTGAGAACCATTCGCTGCGCATGTCACTAACAAGGTCGCGCTGCACTGCTATAAGTACACCTCCGCCTAAGGTCTGATTCGTAGATAGGTAATCTCTGTCCCGCCTCCAGACAATATAGCGGTCATCAAATAATTCGGAATCTCCTATGTCTGCAATAAGCCAAGTCTCAGTTAAGCAGATAACGTCATATGTACCAGCGCAAACGTTGCGATAGAATTCCGTCGTCTTTGTCCGCAAGCCTCTAACGTTCTGATAATAGATATTAATATGCAGCATTGTAAATCAGCAATATAGCATGTAAATAGAAAAGAATATTTGTAAGAAAAATATATAATGATGTATTAAAAGCGACTACTATGGAATCATCGAACAACAGAAAGCTGGCTGAAAAAAATATAAGCATATTATAAAAGAAAATTATTGCTGAACCATCGCAAATCTGTAATATAGTATGTAGATAGAATATATAGGTAAGAAAAATATTTGATAATATATTAAAAGCAACTAATTGCAAATCGTACAAAAGCAGCAAGCTAGTTGTCATAAATAAAAGCATAATATAAAAGAAAATTATTGATGGAGCATAACCAAAATCCTCAGGGTTGTTTAGAGAGCAAGCGTGAGTCATCATAACGGGCGAGTCGGAGCTAATACCTAATATCAAGGTTATTTTAAAAATTTTACCAAGTCTCTTTCCGATTTGATTTGTTGAATCGGCGAGGTAGAGTTTTTTCTTATAAATATTTTGCAGCCTGTGACCCATGTATACATAAAACCCTTTTCTTTGGCTAATTTTTTAGTCTTATTTAGCAATAGCTTATTGTCGAGAGTGAGATGGTCGTTGACGAATATAGGCGTATCTGATTGAAATCCTAGTTTGCTTGATGTTATTGAAGATTTGAGCTTCCGAGCAGCAGCTACAAAGTTTTCTTTTAGATATCTATTGCTTATGGAGCAAATAATGTTTTTATGTTTATTGCTGTGACGGGATGGAACTCTTGCAATGTAGCTAATTTGCTCTCTGGGTATGGTGTACCCTATGATGTTTCCTATCTTGGATATAATGTCGAATAGGTTTTCCGTATTGGTTAAAGGAACGCCTTTAATTTCAAGATTGTTGAACCGTGCTCTCTGCTCACTGTCCCGATACATGTCTTCTAGCGTTGAGCAGCGCTCTTGTAATGCCGATACAGTTTCTTTAGATATTTTCAGGCTGTCCACTTCATTCTCCAAATCTGTAACCTTTGCTGATAGTGTCCCAATGGAGTGGTCAAGAAACTCTACACCCGATTTAAGGCTCGCAAACTCGGTACGCATAGATTTGAGTTCCACCAACTCAAGCTTAATAGCCTTAACATCTTCTATCAATGATGGAAGGTTTATCATTTTGTTTGAGAGGGATCTGAGCTCCGTCATGATAGCATCCATATCCGCAGGTTGAGGTGTGGAGGGTCTCTCCAAGGATGGAGTAGTAGGCCGCGGACTAGATGGTGTCAGTGTCTTGCAGCTCGTACATTTCCAGGTATTCTTGCGTTCACCCAGTTTGCGCCATCCAACCTCCGTGATACCCGAGCACGGGAAGTCAAACTGGCCCAGACATACCGCACACTTAGGGCCTTCAAAGCATTGGGTTTCGCAGCGCTTGCAGGAGAACATTTTACTGGTATTGGTTTAGATACACTTGAGAATTATTGAAGGCACCCGTAAAATGTATTATCTCACAAATTTGGGAAATTCTTTAACGCAGGCAACACAATCCAGACGTCAAAGATGTGTCAAAGTTTTTATATTATAGACAATTATTATTAATGTAATTATAATCAGGAGCTAGAGCGTGGCGTGGGCGCGGCGGCGGAGCGAGAGACGGCGCTAGAGGAGCAGAGCGCGCGCACGGAGGCGCGGCTACAGCAGCGACTGGCGGACGCCGAGCAGCGCGCCGCCGCCGCGCTCGCAGACGACGCGCGACGACAACAGAAAGTATGTATGGTGGTGTACAATATTGTGACTGATAACATTTTTAGGGCTGTTTTTTCTTTGTTTTTGGTAGTCGAGTAAAAATTCAACACAACGAATATGTCTCTTCGACGAAGATTAAGGAACAGCAAACGAATATCTTCAAGGTTCTGCTGCTCATTAATCTTAACTATTGTGATTAAAAGCAAATTGATATAAGATTAATACTATGTTGAAGGGAAAATAATTTTGATTGTAAGTATGTAAAATATATTTGCTATCCTTCGATATTTTTCTGTGTAAAAATATTTAAGAAAAACTTCAAAATGTTTCTTCTTAATTATTTGTTTATGGATGGACCTTTTTAAATAAAGCAGTCTACATCAATTTAAAAAGTGGGTATATATTATATTCCTCCTTTAATGTAAATTATTTAATTAGGTCGGTACATTGGAACAATTGGTGCGTCAGTTGGAACGCGAAGTGAGCGCGTTGGAGCAACGCTCGTGTCCGAAGTGCGCGGGCGCAGTCGCGGGGCCGATGCAGACGAGCGCCACCAACACTGACGACGACGACGCGCGCGACTGTCGCAGCGACACCGAGAGCGTCGCCGAACCGCAGTTAGCCGCACACGTGGCGTTGCTGCGCGAGCAACTCGAGCGGGCTGAAGCGCAGCTACAGGTGAAAAGTTTACTCATTTGTTTGTCTAATACAATTCCTTTGTTTCAAAGGCAAAGTGACATTTTGCGTATTAGTTTGAGCGTTTTATTTTTAATGGGAACGTCATTTTTTGCAATTTTGCGGTTTGTTTTGTATATTTTGTAAAAATGTTTTTTTTTATCCCATAGACTCGAGCGGATGAAATAGCAACACTACGTCAAGAAGCCAGGTCCGCAAACTTAGCTAGATGGCGAAAGGTAAATAAAAAACTTAAGTTTCGATGTGTTTAAGGAAATAAACAAAATTTTCATAGTTCTAGTCGTTCATTAAAAAAATTATAAACGTGCATATTTTATTTTGTAGGAGAAGGAATTTAACGAGCTAAGTCTAGATGCAAAAGTAACAGCCCGAGATTTGAAACGTTCTGAGGAGAGAATAGCGTCGGCAGTGGAAGCGAGACGGGCGGCGGAGGAGAAGCTAATGGTACTGCACAAGGAGGTTACCACGCTAAGGCCGCAGTGCGAACAGTACAAGAAGGATGTGGAACGGTTGACCGGACAGGTGGAAAAACTACAGAAAACTAACGACGTCCTACAAGCTGAAGTGGATAGGTATTTAATATTTATTATGCCTACATTCCGTGTGCGAACTCCAAGAATTTAGGTGGTGCGGAAAGGTATATAAGGTACCAATTTTTCGAGCTTGCGGAGGTTAAAGTTATTTTGCTATTAAATTTTTATATTTCTAATAAAGCATATTAAAGAAAATTGATGAGTAGACAATTATAAAGTTACTACTTTATAATAATTGTCTACACATACATTTTCTTTAATCATCTACGAATGTGACATAGAAAGAAAACATTTTTTTTGTATACATGTCATCACCAATGATTATTTATTTTCATGCAATACATTTCTTATTTACTTTGAGATATCACTGAGATAAATATCTCAATTCGGCTATCGAAGCTAGCACATCTGATAAGAGATATGCGATCGGTCGAGTGCAATCGAAACGCTGTTATCTAATTCGAGGTACATACAACCAAGGTGATTTTCAAAATAAACGTATCAACAATACGAGTAGTTTACCTAAAGAGAGTCGCGGCTTATAGAGCACAAAACGAGTGATAAGAAGTTTTCAAGTGTTCAAAATGCATTCGCCAATAGGACAATTTGAGACACAACCAAGGTGATTTTAAAAATAAACGTATCAACAATTATTATATTACACCTAAAATATCGCGGGCCGCGGCTGAGCTTCTAGAAAGCGCAAAACGAGTGGTAAGAAGTTTTCAAGTGTTCAAAATTCATTTGCCAATAGAAAGTAACTTTCTCCTGTAAGTTATTTAGTGAGCCAAAAAAATTTGACACATGCGTGTTATTTTGCTAAAAAATTGTGTAAATACGTATAAAATCCTATTAGATCGCGCAACGACATTCGCAAGCTGAAGAGTGAGGTGCAGTACAGCGAGAAGCGGCGCCTGCACGCTGAGGAGCAGGAGGAGCTGTCGGCGCGCGAGCGGGCGCAGCTGCGGGACGAGCTCATGCCGCTGCGTGCGCAGAACACAGACCTCATGCAGGTACACACACACACACACACACACACACACACACACACACACACACACACACACACACACACACAGCAGTACAGCGAGAAGCGGCGCCTGCACGCCGAGGAGCAGGAGGCGCTGTCGGCGCGCGAGCGGGCGCAGCTGCGAGACGAGCTCACATGCCGCTGCGCGCGCAGAACACAGACCTCATGCAGGTACACACACACACACACACACACACACGTACGCATACAAAGGGAAAAATGGCAGGTACGCAAAGTCCGCACTAGGAACTCTAGTAATAGAGCGCGGTGACCCCACTGGCCCACACTATATTCCAAAATGCTTAACTAGATCCTAAGCACATTAGTTTCAACTCTGAAGACTGTTGGCTATTTTATTAACCGACTTCCAAAAAACGAGGAGGTTATATGTTCGGCTGTGGATATTTTTTTTTTTATTTTTGTATGTTCAACGATTACTCCGCCGTTTGTGAACCGATTTTCGAAATTTTTGTTTTGTTGTATTAGGTTTCACTCCAATTTGGTACCATGTTCACAAAAGTGGTGACCTGATGATGGGATCCATGAGTAATCGAGGGAACTCCTCGAAATTTATATGGAAACATATAGTGATTTTGGTTTCATAAGATGCATCCTAAGCATATGCTACCAAAACGCAAGATTTTGCACCAAGGTAGACTATGGTTCCGAAGATACTAAGAGAACTCCGGATTCCTTATAGATACAAGTTTGGGAGTTTAGGCGCTGTTTTAAGAACTGAAAGCATATGCTACTATGCAAATTACATTCATCATCATTATCATCATCATTATAATCATCATTACCAAGTCAGGGTCACCAATGTCACCAAATTCAACCTTATCTCCAGAGCATAAGGCACACATTAACTGACATTACTTCTGAGAAGTTAAAGTTGCTTCGACCATGTAACATTCTGTCTCACTTCGCCGAGATATTCTGGAAAACAACCTAATTTCAACCTTTTGCATCGCGTTTAGTCGCGAGAGCCGCGGCTCGGCGGCGCGGCGCGGGCCGGGTACCTACCGTACTATGTAACACTATAAAGTGCGAGGCGTGTGCGACAAGTCGAGCGAGTGCCAGCCTAACTAGTCCGGTGACCGGCTACTTAGCACGTCACACGTGTTCACTTCGATTTTTAATTAATATATTGTTTAAAATTATCTGCAGGCTGCAGCTGATATTATATTTTGTAAGTGTGACTGTAATAAGATACCTACGTAGAATAATATTATACAGTTAAATGTATTATTCTACGTATAGTACGCGATGGCTTACTAGGTAACTAAAAAGAGTGAAATTATTATTTTAACAAAAAGTTAAAGCCGACTTCCAAGGTAAAAACAATAATAGCATCCTTATAATATGAACTAAAAAGTATTAAATAATAATTATTCCTATCTAATGGTGCCTTTTTCCGAATTCGGCTAAAACTCAACTATTTCTGTACTCAATCTTCATAATTTTGAAGTCGGTGCCTGTTCCAAAAGTTTCAAATATTCTGTCAGAGAACTAAAGATTCATCTGGTACCGACTTCAAAATGATGAAGATTGAGTACAGAAATAGTTGAGTTTTCGAATTCGGAAAAAGGCACCATTAGATAGGAATAATTATTATTTAATACTTTTTAGTTCATATTATAAGGATGCTATTATTGTTTTTACCTTGGAAGTCGGTTTTAATTTTTTGTTAAAAATAATAATGTCATAATGCACTAAACAAATATAACGACAAATAAAAACATGTTCAAATATTTGTTATTAAATAAGCTGCGTTAACAGTATTCTTCTATTGTTTCTACATGCACAATAATGCATACAATAAACATCATTGTGATACAAAATATAGTATTAGTCTTTAGACTAAGACAGTAGTAACTGTGCTTGTTAGAAGTGTGATAT
Source organism: Polyommatus icarus (assembly GCA_937595015.1). NCBI lineage: Eukaryota > Metazoa > Arthropoda > Insecta > Lepidoptera > Lycaenidae > Polyommatus > Polyommatus icarus. Next base: position 17,436,212 of record OW569327.1, on the reverse strand, counting down.
TCAATAATATACTCATATAGTTAAATATTGTAAAGTTAATATTATTATAGTGTCATGGAAAAACCGCCTCTATTGCCAAAGCCTAAGTTTTTACTTGAAAAGTTGTTACCCATGCGTTCTATATTCGCTATAAGGATTCATTTAAAGACGGTAACCTACGAATAATAAAAAACTAGGTAACCTAAAAATTTGCTTCGTAATTTGACTTCAAGTAATTGGTTCTAACGTAGTAATTTTATATTTACTCATGACAAACTAGGTATTTTAAGCTAAGCTATAAAATCAGTTATTAAGAGGGCGACTAACCCAAAAAAATCAAAAATCGTCCTTCTCTCTTTGACGCCCGTCCTTCATATGCCAGGTGAAAAAGGACGACGCGGATTCATCGCCGAATTCGTTTTTTCTGAATAACTCTATAAATATACAACATTTAAAAATCCGCTAGGTCGGTTTCTCGAAGATAGAATTTTATACAATGTGTTAAAATATTAACTTAGTTCAATGCATGGTTATGGCAATAAATGAAAAATTAGTGAAAATTAGATGCATCTTTGTGATTTTTTTCTATTTAGAAAATTTTAAGATATCGTATTTTTGCTCTGATCGAATTCTTGGATATATAATGTAGTATCTAATTTTAGAAAATGAAACAATTCGGGGCATATTTTCAAGTATAAAAATGAATTATAAAATTGAACATTTTGGGTTAGTCGCCCCCTAAATGCATGATTTTAATTAAAAAAAAACCTTTCAAATATTGTTTTCAGAACAACAGAGCGCTCCAGGAAGCATGCGGCTTACTTGAGGAACAACTGACCGACCTCGAAAAACTCACGGATATTCATGAAACTAAGAATAAGGAATTGGAGGTATTTAAATATATATTTACGTTACTTTTAAAACAATTTATTTACGTTACTATAATATTGCAACTAAATGATAACGCTCTTCATTTATTTCGCTCTTTTGAAAAGAAAAAAAATAATTTTGACTGCCATTTTGATGCATAGTGTTATACTTATTTTTTTGGATAACTAATAACTAAGATCTACACTTCCATGCTAATAATATTATAAATGGAAAGTGTGTCTGTTTGTCTATCTGTTACCTATTCACGCCCAAACCGCTGAACCGATTTTGCCGAAATTTGGTATGGGATACTTTGAATCCCGGGAAAAAACATCATACTTGTATCTCGAAAAATGTAAGGCTCTCGCGCGATAACGAATTTTGGCGCAACGGAGTTGCGGGCGTTATCGAAAACAATATAAAATATAAAATTAATTAACATAAATCCAATTTAAATAGGTTCTTCAATAGGTTATGACAAGTAGAAGAAGTAACACACTGTCACACTTATATTATAAAGGCAAAAGTTTGCGAGTGTATAGAGTGATTACTGAAGCGATTTGAATAGGCGTGGAGATATCTGATACCCTGGATTAACACATAGGTTATTTACTACGGGAAAATATCTCAATTTATTATCCCTAATAAACCTCTGGGCATTGCTCAACTAGCAATTATAATTTACGTGTTATTTGTTTATAATTTCCAGTCGGAATTGATAAGCCTGCGTCGTGAAATGGAGACGTGTCGTAAACAGCTGTTGGACAGCGAGCGACGGTGCGGCGAACTGTCAGCCGAAGCGGCGGCGGCGGACAAGCGCGCCAAAGACGCCAACGACATGTTACAGCGGGCTAACCTACAGCTTGACATATTGAGGGTATGTATTCAAGGAGGAGGATAACAATATGTTAGGTGGCACTTTTCATGGCTATTGGTATTTGCTTTTGGCTATTTGTTGCATTTGACAAAATTTTTGACGTATACACAAACAAGCAAAAAAACGGCCTTCCAGACGTGGACGTCAAATACCAAACTTTTACTTGATTCTGTTTACTTACTTAATTGACTTTGATGCGTCAAAAACCGACAAAGATACTGGTCATATATTTTGTCAAATAGGCAAATAAAGCCAATACCAAAATATATTTTGTCAAACATACTGTCTACACATGGTGATAGCAAATACAAATAGCCATGTGATTACGACGTTAATCTTCTGAGGTCTCGATAAAAACGAGGTAGATGACATTTTGTTGACTGATAGAAATTTGTGTAGTGTTGAATAAGTTTATGGTAGACACACACATACTACTTACAACACTCATTTAGCTTGTAGTTTAAGATCCTGTTTTTTCTATAGAAATGACATTTATTCAGAAAACTTACAGCTTGCCAAAAATTTCAGTATAGAAGCAGTTATAAAAACATAAAGCCAAAAATAAGTTACAACTTTGGGACAGCAACAGTAAATACTTTTATTAACAAGGGATTATACCTAGCCTGTAAATAATAAAATATTGGGCTGCTAAAGCTTGTAAATATAATACAATTATAGGAGAAACTGGAGAGTCGCGAGTGCCTAGTAAGCGAGTTGGAGTCTCGCACCGCGGAGTTGGAGAGCGAGGCGGCGGGACGCGACGCGGCGCTGACGGCGGCGGCGCGGCGCGTGCGCGAACTGCAGGAGGAGGCGGCCACGCTGCGCACGCGCGCACAGCACCACCACACAGCGGCGCTGCAACTGCAGGCCAGCCTCGCCGATGCACAGGTATTGTCCTTAAAACTATTTGTCAGGTAGACCGATAACACCGATAACGTGATAGCGAGACAAAATTGATGTATGAGTCACTATTATTTATTTATTTATTTATTTTTGGATTGCTTCTATGTATCACCAAATCACGCATCGTCTCGTTTCGATGGAAGCCATTATTGTCATGTTTGATGGAGAGTGTGTCGTATTTATAAGTGAATATAAATTGCCTGGGATCGGGATGGTCAGGAGATGCCTTCGTTCAGCAGTGGATGTGATAAGCTGGTGATGATAAAGTAATTCTCTGATGCAGGAGGAAGCGGCGGCGGCACGCGAGGCGAACGACGCGGCGACGGCGTGGTGGCGCACGCGCGAGACCAAGGCCGACGCCACGCTGCGACAGCAGGCCAAGCTCATCGACTTCTTGCAGGTAGCATCAATGTTATGCTTTCATTGGATACAGGACGATAAGCGAAAGAGTATTCTCTATACTTAAGGTTCCAAGAAGTTGCAAACACGAGAAGAATTGTTATACTCTGAATCTTTGTTACGCTTTTATTTTTATAGTGGTAATGTCTAATGACTAGTAAAAGAACGAAGATTGTGTGGGTTCTAGCGATGTTTTAGTGATACAAAGATTTTGCATTAATGCATAAGCTAACGCAGAAAAAAATCCGTTAACTATTTCTACTTTAACGTGTCTAGGTACAGATAATCCCGAGAATTATAGTATAGTAATGTATTTTTGCAGGCAAAGGTTGAGGAAGCGGGTCGTAAGAAGGGTTCTTTGAGCACAAAGTTGTTCGGACGGTCCGGCCGGCGCGGGGCCGCCTCGCCACCGCTGCTCAGGGTTAACAGGTAACTTATCAAATTATATTTTTGTTACTGTGATTAAATATTGGGACTTAAAATGACAAAAGTTTATACGAATGCATAAAAAGTCGTTGAATTAAGATTTAATTGAATTAAGAAATACTTTTAAAAAATGTTTATAGGACAGTATATACAATAAAACGTCTTCATACAAACATGACGCGAACAACTGAATATGTGCCTACGCGCTCGGCGTCTATTCAGCACGCAATGCACACACTAACGAAAGGAAATACAAAAGAATTGCAGGTCTTAATCTGAACCGATCATATCGCGTTTAAGTATGAAGATGTTTTACTGTTATATACTGTGCTTACTTTATAATAGTACAGGTTATCTAGAACAAAACTTTTTTTGATTACTATCAAAATATTTTTTCGTGAATAGCTTCATTTTGATAAGACGAACAACAATTTCCTCTGCGAAAATTCTCGAAAGTGGTAGCTACTCACGAAAAATTTGCTTGATAGTACGTACCTAATCAAAACAAAATTTGTTCTACGGAACCTGTGCTATTAAGAGTTATTGTAGATGTAATTTTCTTTGTCTAAACTTAAATACTATTATCACAATGATTTTCAATAATGTAATGTGATAAAATTAAATAGGGAGTTGCGTGAAGAAATAGAACGGTTAAGAACAAGGCTAGCGGCGGCCACTGCCAACGGAGAAGCTAAGTAAGCACGACTCATGAAGCTTCTGTAATGCATGACTTATACTATGCATTTGTATTTATAATATGTAAATTATAGACTAATGCATGTACTAATTTATTTTGTTGTGTATTTACTTACGGTAGTTGTAATCTAGACTGAAAAAAATGTGCTTCAATCTCTCTGTAAATAATTACGAGATGTTAAAAAAAAACTTTTTTGTAGTTTTCCACCTACACCGAGACGAGAGAAAAAATTGGATAAACCAAAGAAAATAATCAATGGGTAAGAATATTGTTTCTAGCATTTTTATAATTTGTATTGATGAAAATTTATGCTATAAATTATGCTGAAATATGCTTTAAATTTCAGGTCACCCAGATTTGATCCAGAGGAGATAGATGATGATTCCCTGCTGATTGTATGGTAAGCATATTTTTATATATTTTACCATCAATATGATGATTTGTTACGATTGCTATCAGGAACATTCTAGCTTAACGTTCAAGACTTACACACAAGTCCGGTAAAATAATTTGTTTACTCGAGCACTTAAAACATGCGAGTGTTGACGCGATAGCTTTTCAGCCTTTCATTGAAGTTCTATATTAATATGATTCGTTGACCAAACATTAAAGACTGCTAGTTACCTTTGGCGCCTGCTTCTTTAACATATTTGGCATAAAACTCAGGAAGGACGGTTCGCGCGAGCGGTGGGAGGCGCGTGCGGACGGCACGGGCGCGGTGCTACGACGCGGCGCGACGGAAATGCGTGCGCGTCTCGCGGGACCCGACGCGCCGCACTTACCGCACAACGAGGCCAGCCGCGCTTTTCAGGTATCTGCGTTTTTAGTAACTCGTCTAATAGCCACACACTGATTTCGCGACTATAATAATAATAGGGCGTGAAAAATATAATTACCTTTTGTTTTTTTAGCGTTTCTTTTAAGTAACAATGTGTAAGTAAAAAGTGATTAATAGCAACTATTTGATTATTTACAACCGGTTACCGAACAACTATTATTCACAACGTGTTCACAACAAATGAATTAAAAGCGAAAAAGTGTAGTACTTAACTTCACATTTCAACTTTTTCAGATAGTTATCCTTTTTTTTACAACAATGTCTTTTACGCTTTAGCACCATGAACAGTGAACTTTAAACTACCATGAAACACTGATGGAAATACTGAAAAAAATATTTTTCCCTTTAGCTTATGTTAGAAAACAGCGCTCGCGGCGACAGTGCGGCGGCGGTGTGCTGCAGCGTCGAGCGACGCGCGGCGTGGTTGGCGCAGCTATCGGCGCCCGCGCCCCGCACCCCGCCCCCCGGGACTGCGGAGCTCACCCGCATACCCGCGACTCCTGCCGCTGCGCTGTATATCGCTAATAATGCTGTTGCTATTGGTAAGCCCTCATTTAATGGTACGAGGGCTGCTATTTATGTATCCGGAACTGGCCACTTACAAGAACAATATTTAAAAAGTAATTACAACATTTGAAAATAGAACTCTTTGGTTGAAGAATACATTTTGTTTCATGTGACTGTCAATTATTTTTCCATTGTGGCGTCATTTTGAAAATTGCGTGTCTTCATTTGCCATGGATTTAACGCGTGAACATTTTCGTGCAATGATTTACTACGATTTTCGGCGTGGACTAAATCAACAACAGTGCTTTATTCAACTCATCGCAACTTTTGGAGATGAAGCACCATCAAAAACCACTGTTTATCACTGGTACAGTGAGTTTAATCGTGGGCGGTCTATGCTCACGGATGAAAATAAAGAAGGTCGCCCAAAAACAGCTGTTGTCCCACAAAATATAGATGCTGTGCGGGAACTAATAATGCGTGATCGTCATGTTACATATCGCGAGATAGAGGCGTCCTTAGGCATAAGTATGACGAGCATACATAAGATATTACACGAACATTTGGCTGTAAAAAAAATATGTTCGCGTTGGATTCCGCACAACTTGACAATCGATCAAAAACGGGCTCGTGTCGATTGGTGCAAAAAAATGATAAAAAAATACAACCGTGGTACGTCAAAAGCCGTTTATAATATCTACACAGGTGATGAATCTTGGATCTATGCATATGACCCCGAAACTAAACAACAGTCAACGGTGTGGGTGTTCCAAGATGAGCCGAAACCAACAAAAGTTACTCGTGCAAAAAGTACTTTGAAGCAAATGGTCGCCTGTTTTTTTGGAATTAATGGACATGTGGCTACAGTGCCATTAGAGAATCGTAAAACGGTTAATTCTGAATGGTATACGACCATTTGTTTACCAGAAGTCTTTGAAGAAATAAGAAAGGACAACCGACAACGCAGAATCATATTACATCACGACAATGCTAGCTGTCACACCTCAGCTGAAACAACTCAGTTTTTGGAGGGTCAAAAGATCGAATTGACTGGTCATCCGCCGTACAGCCCTGATTTGGCACCTAACGATTTCTTTTTATTTCCATACGCGAAGAACAAATTACGTGGTCAACGTTTTTCGAGCCGCGAAGAGGCTGTTGATGCGTTCAAAATGCACGTTTGGAGATACCTCAATCAGAATGGAAAAAATGCTATGAAAATTGGTTCCAGCGTATGCAAAAGTGTGTCGATCATCGCGGCGAATATTTTGAAAAGCAATAAAACCATATTAAATGATATATGTTTGTTTCTTTTTTTAATTCCGGATACATAAATAGCAGCCCTCGTATGTCAATATGGAATAAGTAACTATTGAATGTTGATTAGATCATTCGGTACATCTCTTTGCTAATAATAATCACCCCATAGTTAAGATTATCTTGCTTAAAAGTACCGTTTGGAACCCGACCGCACTGTTAGGGCCCCTTTTCCAAAAGGCTTTTTAAAAAAAAAGGATTTTTTATTACACACTTTTATTCAACTTTTATCACAAATATAACATTGGATTACGATAGGGACCCTTAGGCAGAACCGTCACGGATGATGTCTCGAAGCCAACTGAACTCCGCTCCGAACTACTGAGACCTATAACTAACCACCAAAATGCTGATACAGCTGTTATCAGCATTTACCCTTACAGGGCTGGGATATAACACCTCCCCCCTAAGATGTAACTTCGAGGAAACGACGAAGTTACAACCGAAAATCTAAAAAGCTGAAAATGTTTTTTAAAATTTACTTCTTATGTTATTTATGTTTTCTATATCTTCTTCTATGACGTCCTGTTCCTGATCATTGGTTTGTATTATATTACACTGTGTATCTTTAGAAATTTTATTATCTTTCTTTGCTATGTTAAATTTTACGGTTCTGCTGCCAGGTTTCACACATTTATAAATTTTAAACAGACAGTAAATAAAAATTAACACAATTATAAAAATAACAGCGATAGAGTAATGTGTCCCATATTGAACTATATGAGGATCCTCTAGGATAGTTGAGTCCTCAGGAGTTTTGAGAAATATTTGTTTATTATATTTAATGTTATCTAAATCAAAGTTTTGTAGTTTAATAGGGGTCACATTTTTCATACTTAAATTTAATTTCTTAATATTACAACAGCTATCATTAATAAGGTTGAAATCGGGCATTCCGATTTCAATGCTAGAGTTAAAAATAGAATTGTGCTGAGTTACAAGAGTGGTACTCTGATGGTAGCCGATACAATTATTAGGGAGAGACATAATACCAGTACCTAAAATTTTGATTTCGTGTGTTTCGCTATTTCTACAGTCTATTGAGACTTTGCCGGGTGCTGATTGTACAAAAATCCACTTATTGTTTTTAAGTGGTTTCCAGATATCTAAATTTCCAAAAATTAATTTAGTTTCACAATTTTCCGGAACTGTACTAATTACTTTGCTCATAAATTCTGTTTCGCAAGTTGGTTTTGTTTTTGTTACATAAATGTTTGACACGTCACAAATATAATTTCCGTTTAAAATGTAGTCACAATTATTTAAATCTTCCAAAATGCAGTACTGAGATTTGTCCTTGGCCATTGCTATATATTTAGAATTTGGAATAATTAAACTGAAAGAATTAGGGTTGCTAGAGTCATGCGGGGTCGGTAGTCCTATATTGTGAAATAACATAAATTCCTTAATTGACACTAACGGAATTTGAAGAACAAAGAATATCTTATTATCTATATAAAATGTACTTAACCTAGAAATACTTAAAATGACATTCATTGAGGCAATGTCAAGGCTCACGGGATATTTCATGTTATTAGGTAGGTGCTGATGATTATCGGCAAGTTCTCTAAAAAGCTGCTGCGTTGTTATTAAAGAGGGATGCAAAATATTTTGTGTGCTGAATAAAATAGCGTTTGTGACGTCTTCCAATTGGAAAGACAGTGTTAAAATTGAAGTTTCTAAATGACTAATTACTTGATTGATGCTCATTTGAGACCAGAGTTCATCAGTGATTATAGATATATTACGGACTTGAACGGAGAGCTTGTCGATAGCATCATTTAAATTTAATTCATTTAATCTAATTTTATTAACAGTATCGTTAAACATTGAAATTGTAGAGGTGGTAATTAAAATGTTGTTTTTAACAAGAGATGCCAATTTATTTTGATTTTTAAACAATATGTCTATGGCTTCATTGTATTTAAAACCATCGTTTTCGTCCAGATTTCCGAATACATATTTTATAATTGAGCCTATGCCACTCACCCAAGCGCGTTTTGATTTCTTAATTACTAAATGAGACACAGAATCGAATTCCTTACACATGTCGTTAAATCTGACGGCAAGCGGCTCGAGGAGGTGGTGGCAATCGACATTGTTGAATGTCGTTTTTACACAAAGATCCTTAACTAATGTAAGAGCTGAATCTATATTTTCAATATGTGAATTGAAGTGGGACAAGTCCAATGGCATTAAAATATTTAACTTTCCGTTTGTAGCGCTGAGTTTGCCGAGATAATCGAAGTAGATTCCTGGGCTTGATTGAAATTGTTCAACGTAATCATTTTGCTGATGTGCTCTGCAAGAATAAATATCTTGCTATAACCAATTGTAATAACTATGTAAAAATAATTTATAAATATAAAAATATGTACATAATATTATGAGCTGAAATTAAATTAAGTCTGCACTTGGGCAGGTTTAACTTGATCGTAGTGATGTACGACGTGTCGTCGATTAATTAATAGGGTTAACGTGTTATTACCGTTTATTTTTATAACTTTATAGGGGCCTTTCCAGACCGGGGACAAAGCTTTACGCATTCTTAAATGGTTCTTAATATAAACATAGTCCCCAGCATGATAGCTGACTGGGCGTGATCGTGTATCATAATAAGTCTTGGAATTTTCTTTTGATTTATTCATATATTCGATAGCCTTTTGCCTGGAATATTTAAGACGGTTTTGCATCATACGGACATATTCGGGATATGTAGCTCCGGGTGACTCATCATAAATAGAATTGGGAATAAATGGTTTTGTGCCGAACATTAATTCGTAAGGTGTAAAATGAGTTGTAGAATGGACAGATGTATTATAAGCTAGCATGGCTGTATATATGTATCGAGGCCAGTTTGACTGTTCTTCATTTATGTATGACTTTAAATATTCTTTCAGGGTTGAATGGCTACGTTCAAGAGCCCCTTGTGTCTGCGGATGATAGGGTGAAGCCCAGAGATTTTTAATTTTTAAAAATTTACATGTCTCTTTGAAGAGACCCGACGTAAAATTTGTTCCCTGATCCGTAAGGATCATTTTAGGTATGCCAAAAATTGAAATATAATGTAAGAGACATTCGCAAGTCTCTTCCGCAGTTGTACTTCTAATTGGATAAGCCGAGGAGAACTTCGTAAGGTCATCTTGAACTGTTAATATATATTTTAATTTACTGGGGCCAGCTTCGGGAAGCGGGCCGACAATATCGAGAGCTACGCGTTGACAGGGTTCCGTAGAAGTACTAGTTATCTGCATTGGCGCGCGATTTATTTGGCGTAACGCTTTATTTTCCTGACATAACTTACACTGCTTAACATATGTTTCTATATCGCTACGCATTCCTTTCCAATAATATACTTCTTTTATCCTATTGTACATGCGAGCTGAGCCTAAATGGCCAGCGATCGGGATATCATGATTATCGTGTAAAATTTTCTTTATTTCAGTTGGGACTGGGAAAATAATTTTATTATGATATATCTTAATTTTAATCTGCGTGTTATGGAAAAGGTAAGTCAATATATTAAATATCTTTATAAATGAATGCTTCTCAAAAGGATTTTTCATATCAGATATACCTATCTCATTAGTGTTTCCAAATACGAGTAATTCATTACGAATTTTCTTTAGGGTTTCAAAGATTTCAGGATATGAGGCTTCATCGAAATGATGAATTTTATAAAATAACAAATAGAAGGTTTTATTATTACGTTCAATTTTATAAAAACCAAATAGTTCTCTTTCAGATTCTACTAATGTTTTCTTTGTTTCAGGATCGCACAGGATTTCTTCGAGGTACGGGTTGGATTCGTCGAGGTCAATGGATGTTGGTACAAGGATAATTTTAGCAGGACATTTAAGTAAACTTTCGTTATATTCTTCAATCATAGTATTAAACGTTTTACTTTTATCTGACATAGATTTCAAGAGAGTAGGATAATCGTCTACAGGAGTATCTGGATTTGAGTTAGTCAAAGGAGTTGTTTCAATTATAGGTTCATCAGGAGTTGGCTCGGGTAGCTCAAGAGGAATTTCAAAATCTGGATGAGTGATAGGCTGCTCACTAGGTTCATAGGATAAAGCGTCTTCAAGGTTGTCATTAAATAAATTAGGAGGAGTAATCAAGAGGTCCGATTGAGGTTCGGGATTTAATTCAGGGATTGATTCTGGCAAAAGGTCCATGAGGTCTCTTTCAGGATCAAAGGATGGTGGAGTTACTAGTAAATCTAAGAGGTCTCTATCAGGTGAATATGGCTGTACTTCTTGAGGTGCTAACGCCGAAGGGGATGGATTATCGGCTTGGATTGGGTTCACAGGATACCGGGAAAGAGCATCAGCATTTGTATTTATTTTTCCCTTTTTATATTGAATTTCGTAATCGAATTCTTCGAGTTTTAGTCTCCAGCGGATCAGTCTGGAGCCTGGATCTTTACAGTTAAATAACCAATTTAGAGGTTTGTGATCCGTAATAACTTTAAAGCGGCGACCGAGAAGATAAGGACGAAAAACTTTTGTGCCGAATACTATAGCGAGACATTCTTTTTCAGTAACAGAATAATTTGTTTCGGCTTTATTTAAGGTTCTAGAGGAGTAAGCTATAGGGCGGTCTTGGCCGACTGGACCCTGGGATAGGATTGCTGAAATGGCATAATTTGATGCGTCGCAGGTAAGTATGAAGGGTTGGCTATAATCAGGATAAGCTAATACAGGGGCACTAGTTAAGTTTTGTTTAAGAGTTTCAAAGGCAAGTTGTTGCTCTTCCTTCCAAGAAAATGGCGCATCTTTTTTTAGTAGATTAGTAAGTGATTTTGCTATTTTAGAGAAGTTAGGGATAAATCTTCGATAATAGGACACAAGTCCAAGAAATGACTTTATGTCTTTAGGTGATTTCGGTGTAGGAAATTTAGTTACGGCTTCTGTTAATTTCGGATTTGGCTTTACACCATCTTCGCCGATTGTGTGTCCTAAATAGACTACCTCCCTACGAAGAAATTGACATTTTTCAGGTTGTAATTTCAGATTAAATTTACGGAGTCTATCGAATACGGCTTTAAGATTATCTATGTGTGATTCAAGGTCAAATGAGTAAATTACAATGTCATCTAAATAAACGAAACACCGGCTTCCTTGTAGTCCTGATAAGCAGGTATTCATTAATTTTTGAAATGTACTTGGTGCGTTTTTGAGGCCAAATGGCATTCGGTTAAATTGGAAGTGACCCTGAGGAACAGAAAATGCAGTTTTGGGTGCGTCATCGGCTGAAATACGAATCTGATGGAACCCGGAAGCTAAGTCGAGGGTTGTGAAATATTTACTTTTACCAAGTTGGTCTAGGATTTCGGAAATTTGTGGAATAGGATATGTTTCACCTACACTTATATCGTTAAGTTTTCTGTAATCTATTACAATACGCCACTTGCGTTGGCCATTGGAATCTAATTTTTTGGGAACTACCCATATGGGTGAGCTCCAAGGAGAGGATGACGGTTCTATTATATTTTGTTCAAGCATCTGATTTATTTGTTTTTCTACTTCTTGTTTGTGACATTCGGGGAACCTATATGATTTAGTATGGATGGGAACATTACTGTCTGTTTTAATTGTGTGCTCTATTGCAGAAGTATAAGTAAGCTGGTCATTAGGTAAGTGGAAAATATCTGGATATTGGCTACACAGGTTGTTAAGAGAGTTGCGCTCCTCCGAATTTAAATGTTCGGTTCGAAGTTCTTTAATTACTGCTTCGGACCTTTCTGGAGTAAACAAATTATTTGAATTCACGGAACACATGTTATTTAAATTTAAAGGTTCAACAGTAAGGTTAAGATTTCTTTTGACATGAGCATATTTTTCAGAAGTATTGGCAACAGTTAAATTAACGCGATAATTATCTTTAATTTTAACAATACAATTAGAAATAAGTAAATTTTTTGTAAGATGCTGATCAGCGATAATACCTTCTTTTAAATTAGTTTGTTGCACTGAGCACTCAATAACGGCTTCGCTTCTAGGTGGAACAATGAAAAATGGCTCAGTGAAAAGTAATTTTATTTCTAATTTTCCTATCTTCAAAGTGTCATTTGTGTAATCTATTTTACAGCCGAACTGGGACAAGAAGTCTGTACCAATAATTCCGTCATACGGCAAACTAATATCTTTAATTACATGAAATTTAAATGCTAACGGTTTCTTATCATTAAATTTTAGTTTTAATTGAAAATGACCTTCTGTAAGGGTCGGCTCATCACCAGGGTCAATGCCTTTAAGTTTTATAGGCTCTTTAATTAATTTTTGGCTATTTAATATACGACTCTCTTTCAGTAAGCAGATCGACGAACCCGAGTCGACCAACAAGGATAAAGGAATATCTGACACCTGGGATTCTACAAGCACATGAGGTAAGCGTCTTTTAGTTGTATCGATATTAATCTCATATATTTCTTTTTTTTCAGGTTCGACTACGAGGGAGTCTTCGGTTTGGGGCTGGTTACCCTGCTGCATGACTCGAATAATTGCATCTCCGATTTGGGGCTGGCTACCCTGCTGTGTGATGCTATGGAATTTAATTTGAGCGTTTCCATTTTGGGGCTGGTTACCCTGTCGTATAACGCGTGATTTTAGAGCACTTCCGTTTTGGGGCTGGTTACCCTGTTGTATAGTGCTGTGAGATTTAATATGGGCGTTTCCATTTTGGGGCTGGTTACCCTGTCGTATAACGCTAGAATAAATTTTCGTGTCGATTTCAGACTTATTTGGTCCCGCACGACACGAGAGCGAGACAGGATTTAGTTTAAATTATTATCATTGGATTGGGATGAGTCATCCGCTGCATTATATTCATCATCATTATTTTCAGCTACAAAATTCATTCGGTTTGGTTGTTGACGGAATTTATTATTGAACCGATTATTATTATATTCTCTCTTAGCACAGTCTCTAATATCATGGCCCGGAGTCTTACAATAGCGGCAGAATGCCGACGGAGTTTTATCGGAATTATTATTATTAAAATTACCACTCGGTGAATTAAATTTTGGTTGATACGAGGGTTGGAAACGAGATGTATTCGGTTGTCCATAAGATCTAGGTTGAGACGGTCTAGCTCTAAAATTATTTTGGCTATAGTTACTAGCTCTTGGTTCTAACTGAGGCCGCTTATACAAAGTTTGTTGGATACGTTCTTCGGAAATAGCAATATTTATTGCTTCATTCAAATTTCGCGGACTTTTGCAACGCACAATATTTGAAATACGCGGATGTAAACCCATAAGGAAATGATGGAGCGCGAGATCCTCCATGGCTGCGGAACGACCCGGGATTTCTTTTAATGGACAATGTGATAGTGTTACGTCTGTTAAAAGTTGTGAAAGATAGGTTTCTACGCGCAGAGAGTATTGCATAACATTTTCATTCGGACTTTGCTTACTTTCTTGCAAGTCCATGAGTATGTGGGCATAGTGTTTACGCTCACAGAATTGATTTTGTAAAAATTCTTTTAATTGTTCCCATTTTTTGAATTCTTTTACTGAGCAGGCAGTCTCAGCCTTGCCCTGCAATTGACTATAGATATATCTGAATAAAATTGGCTTTTGTGCTTCGGTAGCTAAGTCGTAAGCGTTATTGCAATTTATTATAAATGAATTTACACTCTCGCGAGAACCATCAAACGGTTTAATGAATTTAAAAAGCGTATTTAAATCTAATTCGATCATCGTGGCACTAGCGCCTTTTCGTGATGCTGATTTAGGTGAGGTCGGCCCAGATGGACCGGCTTCTGGATCGGTTACTGGTATCGAAAGTTTTAGCTGTTGTTCTACTGACTTATCGGATTTCGCCATATTGAAAATAAAGATTTAAAATTAAAATATTTAAACACAGTTACAATTAATGTACAATTAATATAAAGGTTTTAATTTATTCGACCACTGAACCCTAAGTAACCCTAGAAGGCTGAATTATATAAACAATGACCAAGACTCACAGAACTAGCGCGTGGGCGGCGACGATAAGCTGCACGGCGACTCGATGCATGCCCGACAGGAAGACTCGATCACAGATTTTATTAAACACAATGGATTTGGCACTTAGCACTTGATACAGATTTTCTTTCTGATTTCACTTTTTTTTTACTGGATCACTGGATAACGGATGGAGTTGGCACATACACTTTCACTCGAGATTTTTTTGAATTTTTTTTTTGACGGATTTTTATTCACTTTATATGTTAATTTTGCGGATAGTTTTTTGGACACTGGGGATTTCCGTATCCCACCGCTGCCACCATTAATGTTAGGGCCCCTTTTCCAAAAGGCTTTTTAAAAAAAAAGGATTTTTTATTACACACTTTTATTCAACTTTTATCACAAATATAACATTGGATTACGATAGGGACCCTTAGGCAGAACCGTCACGGATGATGTCTCGAAGCCAACTGAACTCCGCTCCGAACTACTGAGACCTATAACTAACCACCAAAATGCTGATACAGCTGTTATCAGCATTTACCCTTACAGGGCTGGGATATAACAGCACGCAGCAACAGCAAACAATGTGTCCGGTTTCTATGAATGTATGAGAACTTCTTGTCGCTAACTACGGGACGATTTTCATAGAAACTCACAGAAACCAGCGATGTCGCTGCGAGTTGCGACACGTTGTCCGCTGTTGCAACAACTCCAATCGGTACAACTACTGGGAAAATATGAATAGGTTGGGGCGGCGGTCTGTCGTCGACCCGCGGTGCAGTGCAGCTGCAGTGGGCGGACGACGAAGCGGTGGGCGCGGTGGCGGCGCTGTGCGGAACGGGCGGACGGGCGCTAGTACTGGCCGGCGGCAGGCTGGGGCACGCGCCGCTCCTGGCCCTGGCCTCGGCGCTCCGACGGGCCTCCTCCCTCGAGCCCGCCCTCACTCTGCAACCTCTAGAGCTCCCCGACCACACCGTCCCACACTTGGTTAAGGTGAGTTTTGTGTCAAGCAACATGCGTGACTTTGGATCCATTTTGTCATTATTCTAAGGCAAATGAAATATTGAAAACTCGCATTTGTATGGAATTTTAGAAACCTCGCAATAATTCATTCTCAGGGCGCAACGAACGGCGACGGTAGTGCGGCAGTGGCATGCGGGCGGCGCGTGATGCTGCTGCGGTACGCGGCGGCGCGCGGCGAGTTCGTGTGTCAGCGCGCCGTTACCGTGGACGCGCCGGCGCGGGCGCTGCTGCCCACCGCCGCCGCGCTCTACATCGCCGGCGAGAAGCCGCTGCGCCTGGCTCTGCCCGCCGGCGCCATCGAGACCTTCGCCCTCGACGACACCACCGTCGCCGCCGCCTACAGGCGCCGCTCGCCGCCGCGGGCGCTCCTCCAGGTCCGAAAGCGACCGGTCGAGATACTCATATGCTACAACGAGTGCGGCGTGTTCGTCGACGAGACCGGCAAACGCACCCGCACCGACGACCCGAAGTGGGGCTCGTCGGTGAACGCCTGGGAGTACGTGGCGCCGTTCCTGTACCTCGTCTCCTCCGACAAGATTAGTGTCGTACATTTGAGCGACGAGGCTTACCGCGCGCCGCCGTGCACGTGCGACGCTACCTCGCTCGCGTCCTCCGCGTCGGAGGGCTCGCTCCCGGAGATCTTCGACGTGAAGATCGACGAGCCCCGCCTGCTGGGCACCACGCCCGACGGCATCATAGTGAGCACGGAGGTGGACGGCGACCACGTGGTGCTGGCGGTGGACGGGCGGGCCGCCTTCCGGAGCGTGGGGGCGTCGCTGGAGTCCCTAACGACGGAGTCGGGGTCGGCGCGGGAGTCTCGCGGCAGTTGCTCGGACCTGGCGCAGTCCTCGACGGATCTGTCGCCCCACGACGAGTCGCGGGAGAGCGTCGAGATCACCACGGGATTTCTGGCCGACATCAGGAAGCGAGCTCACCAGCTGCGCGAGAAGCAACGAGAGGAGCGGAGACAGGACGAGGTGATAAAGAAGATTCTGACGACGGAGGTCGGGCTGAAGCGGCCCTCGCTCGGGAGGAAGTCGCCGGTGGACACGTCGGAGTTCGACTCGGACTCGACGCCGGAGAGCGACGACGGCACCGGCTCCACCAAGCGCACGGCCGACGTGTGCGCCGAGATGTTCACGAGGCAGGTGCGATTCGATCGCAACTAAAGTGTCAGTGAACTCAAAACAGGTATTACTCGTTACTTAATTAGTATAAACAAACACTCCTACTATAAATATTACACAGCGTATAATTATTCAACGTTTTGTTTTCGTCTGACATGTGACGTTTCAAATGCGCCAGAAAAGACAGGAAATATATTTATTCACTGGATTAATACTTTCATTAGTATGGGGTAAACCATTTAAAATGTAACAGTGATGATAGCTCATAGCATAATAAAAGGCCTTGACAATAATAATTTATGTATGTTTTGTTAGTATTATATTTTAGTACTTTAGAATATTTAACCTCCTCTTAGGGACGTGTTTATTTTAACTTTAGAAATAAGTATTTAGAAATGTTTGTACTGCAATATTTATAACAGTTTACTTTGCCATTAAGTAATGGAAAACGACTCTTCGAGATTTTCGTTGTATATACAAGAATTTTGTATGTATTGATTTTTAAACTTGCCTACATGTTTTAACACTTAAATTAAGTATTGTTACTGTGATTTGATAAGCAATTGACATTTTATTCTTGAAATGTATAATATAATGCACTATAAAGTGTACATGTACCTATGTCAATTATTGTACCTGAGGTATGCTCAATATAGACCTACAAATTACAAACTAGTATTTGTTATATTAAAACGAACCCCAACTAAACCACTCACGACATATAAAAAGTGCGACTAGCACTACTAGCAGCATTAATTGTGGCGGCATAACCCACAATAGAGATGACGACAAGGTCAAAGATTAGCTGACTTTTTTAATAAAATGAAGACAATATAATAGTATATATAAAATTCTCGTGTCATAATGTTAGTCCACGAACTCTTCCGAAACGGCTTTACTGATTTTTACCAAATTTTATATGCATATTCAGTAGGTCTGAGAATCGGCTACTGGGTACTTTATATATTGATAAGTGCATTTGTTAAATAAATAATAGTAAATTATTACAACCTGAGACTGACGGCGACCATTGTTTGTGCGACGAGATAGCGATGGACGTTGCCATGGCGACATACTTATTTAGTCACTTCAATAAAATAATATGGGCGAAATACTTTATATTATGGGCTATGGCAAAGCAACGTTTGCCGGGACAGCTAGTAAAATATTAAAAATAAGTATTCCCAAAATTTCAGCTGTTTTTTTTTTTTTTGTTATGACTTATGAGCAATCAAAGTTGGATAGTCAAGTCGAATTTTTTTAATGAAATTCCTTAATTTTTTATACCATGCGATATCTTCTTATGAGACTACTTTCATAAACGCAATATTATTTAACATAGCTATCGAACAAAATCTTCCCGCGATGCAAACTATTGCAGTATACAAACTAGCTAGGCGTGACGTCACAGTTAGCCGACATTTTGTATGGACTTTGGAGCGTTTTGGGAAGGTCTATTTTATGTGAGTTTTGAATTTAAACTCCATGCAATGACTATCAGTTGTAATTTTTACCGCCTACCTGTTAAGGGGGTTCCCAATAACAACGAATGCGACTTGGCCTTTTTTGCTTTATATCATTAATGGTAACAGGTAGGCGCTTGAAATATACACAAAATATGAAAATACTCATTTATACTTGCATAAGGGCTCCATTCCACCGCGGCGCACGGAGAGACTGCGCACGTGCGTCAAGCTTCGCTTTGTAAGAAAATATATGTGACTGTGTCCACTGCAACCCACGGACACGCTACGCACGAATTGACTCAAGTTAAAGAAATAAATCCGTGCACGTCCATGCGTGCGCGTGGACGTGCACAGCGTGCGCCGCGGTGGAATGGAGCCATAAAGCATACAATGGTACGTCATACGTGTTCGGTTCATTTACAATTATTATGAATAAAAAAAAATAAACACGTACAACAAAATCTAAATAATAATAATTATTATTTAATATTTAAAATGTTATGAACATTTCAAAATTAAATAATTATGGCTAAAAGTTTGATACAAAACTTTACTCGAAGAATTAATATTATAATTCATAAACTTATTCTTGATCAATCTTAATCACACTTCATAGACTAATTTTTAAAGAAACACCTTACACTTTATAGTCCGCGCGGAACTAGTTGGCCGCGCCTTAGGTATGTGAGCGGTGGGACGGATAGGCAGGGGCGCTTGATTTTGACAGTTCTGGCTAGTTAAGACAAAAAGCACAAGAGATTGCAATAGCAAGATGAGTCCGCCAATAAAAAGATAATCTAAGGAAATAATATTTAAAGTGCATACGTTTTTAAAAAAACGGAAAGCCGATGTCAATAGTTTAGAATATAAAACTGATCAATTGTCTTTTATTTATTCTTTTCAATAATTAAATAATATTATTGTTCACGATATCGCGAGATTGGTCGTCACTGTCTAATCTCATGTGCATTGCGAGCAGCAAGCAACCCCACCCCCGTCCCTAAATAAGGCGCGGCCAACTAGTTCCGCGCGGTCTATAACACACAACACTTGAGAGAGAACAGCTCGCTTGGACCGTTCGAAGTCGAATGTATCAAGAGCGGGGAGCCTGCCCTGCATCTAGAGTCGGGGCACGGGGGTGGGGAGCCATTATCTTGTTTACTCAGTACAGGTGCACTGATAAGCGCAGGTGCGAATGCAAATGTTATTTTTCAGGCGCACCTGCAGCAGTAACAACTGCACCTGGTGTTTATAGCGCACGCCTGCGTTTGCACGTGCAATCCTACTAAGATTATTAAAAAAAAAAAATTGTAAATTAGATAAATAATAATAATTAAATATAATCAAATCTTTTAAATAATATTAAATTATTCTAAAATAAATTCCTCATAATATCATAACCGGTTGTAAGTCGAGTATGCAAAATGTGAGGACTGCATTTTGTTAATGGGGTTTGACTCAAAAATATGCAGATTATGATCCTAAACAGAAGAGCACGACGCGCGACAACGACTCTTCCATATTTTCATAACGGAAATATTTTGTACCTAAACAATAGAGCTATAATTATTATATGCTTTGGCGAAAAACATTATCCTGACATCTAAAATTGTAACTGAACACAAAGAAAATGGGTTGTTTTAAATTATACTCGAAAGTAATTATTGGAATTTTATTTACACGCTTACAAGTAAAATAATATAATAAGAGTGCATTTGGAAGGACAATACCAGTTTACAACTTAACTGTGTATTAACAGCCTTTATCTCTTTTATGATTTCATATGGACTATCGTAAAAACATGGTATAAAAACCACACACATATATCTCGATTAATTACAGGTATTACATGTACTTGCAAATGTACCACAACTGATAGAGATCCATTATTCACAAAAATATACAAAACAAACAGTTACACAATGTTTTTCAAACACTGCACTCAAAAACGACGCGACGAAAACGCACCAAGCGACATTATTATAGTACAAGGAAGTTGCCTAAATATTTATTTACAACAGCTACATTTTAAATCATCATTTCAACAAAATCACCACATTCATACACACCACAGACACACGATCACGTTGTATTCATATATTACATCATTAAAATCATTTTAGGGTCAAAGAAAGTATTACCACTGGGATTTAAAAAATAACTTTTCGGTGCTATCAAAATTTGTATCTCACGAAACTAATCAAATACTTTAATGACTGAAATTAATAATAAACCTTTAAAAATATTTTCTAATCGTCTTTTTATATTTAATCGTCAGTTGCATCCCAAAAAAATATAGCATGAGTTTCGTAGGTTCCTCCTAAAATAAACCTTGGAAGACCATCCGGTATACCAGCAAACTTGTACAGTGTGAATAATAAGTAGCAGTACATATTTTTTGTGTAAGTTAGTTGAGGAACCCGCGGCACTGCGGCGCGCCGCACAGGCACGGGATCTTCTCGTCTTCTAGCGGGAACTTGTAGTCGTACGTTATCTCTTCGTCTACTCCGATCGGCTGCTTCGAATATATCACAATCTTCTTTTGAGACTCTATAGTTATAATCTTCGCGTAGCAGTTCGGCTGAAAAAAATATTAGGATGTCAGAAACACACTTGTTGATGGGCATAGTAGGGGACATCCATGTCTTCTAACATCTATTATATATAAATCTCCTGTCACGATGTTTGTCCGCGATGGATTCCTAAACTACTTAACCGATTTTAATGTTTCTTTTTTTTAAATTTGTGCTTTTTTCCAACTTGAGAGATAGGATAGCTTAGATCTTTAATTATAGTGGCAATTTTATTTTATTGCAAATTTTTTTCTATAAAGAGCGACCATTGTTTATGCGACGCGGGTCACGGGATAGCGATGGACGTTGCCATAGTGACAAACTTATTTACTATTTAGTCACTAATTCAATAAAATAATACGGGCGATATTACTTTATATAATATGGCAAAGAAACGTTTGCCGGGACAGCTAGTAGCATATATAGTAAGCAAAAAAAGTTACACAATTACAAATATTAAACCACCAATCAAAAGCTAAATTAATGTTGGAGCTACAAAGCAACATTTAAAAAAAAATGACGTCATCATTCTTAAATTTTTTTGGTAACGTAACCAAATAATATAACCAGAGTAATCAGAACTAAGGGCCGATTTACACCGGAATGGCAGAGGCGAGGCGAGCAGTTTCAGTGTCATATGTGATATGATTATAAACTTTATCTTCATTATTGTAATACATAGTATCGCTTGACAAATCTACGGCCACACGTGGACGCTCGGCCTCTGGCGGCGATTTCTCATGCGAATGTCATTCCGGTGTGAATCGGCCCTAAGGAGTACCTCGACTTCAAACAAACGGGCGAATCTACGCGAGTTTGGCGCGAGTACCACTTTCGACGTGTTTCACAATGCTGAGTAACGCATTAGTACGGCGCGCGCCGGCGATCTGACATACTGTGTCAAACGTATACATTTCGAGATCGCTTCAGGGGCCACACCACGAAACTCTTTTGAGACTCAAACAATTGAACAAGAATGCCCCGTCCTGCTCTAAAAACGTCGTTTCACGTCTGTTACTCTAACAGACGTGAAACGACGTTTTTAGAGCAGGCATTTTCGTTCGATTATTTGAGTCTCTAAACAGTTTCGTGGCACGGCCCCTGAGTCGGCCTACTCGATAGTTCTATTTACTCTGTTATTACTATGGTAGTACTAACATTGCAGCTGTGGTTGATGAACCGCGCGAGGTTGCCGCACTTGGTGGCGTCGATGATGGTGTCGAGGTCGATGCGGAACAGGTAGGAGCTGCCGATGCCGGTCGCCTCGTACTGCGCCTCGCGCACGTCCGCCACCACCGGCCGCACCATCTGACCCACGTACTCGATCACCATCTCGTCTGCTGCTATCGGCTCCTGAAACAAAAGTTGACGGTTAATTTATAAACAAGCTGGCAACATGCTTTTAATAATTCATCAAGCCCCAAGGGGCCACATCCGGCCGCGATAACAATGAAAAAGCTATTGTGTCTCGTTTTGCCACGATCGATGGGAACAACGCATTAGAGCCAGTCCACACGGCGCGTTGCGTCAGCGTTGCGTCGACGCAGCGCTGCCGTTGCGTTGTTTTACATACAAATAACCAAGGTGTTCACACGGCGCGCTTCGTCGTCGCAACGCACCTAATATGACGGACAGCAGCACCCGAGATGAAGCGGGAGGGACGTTAAGACTGCTTCGTAATAACGCTGCGATGACTCAGCGCCCGTGTGTCCGGCTATGCGTCAAACGGCAGCGCTGCGTCGACGCAACAGTGACGTAACGCGCCGTGTGGACTGGCTCTTGGGCCTACTTGCGTCATTATTCTGGGTATCATGGTGGTTTATATCGAATCGATTTTTATGATTTGGCGCGGACGAAAAAATGTACAGCTGTGATCGTGGGACACTGCATTGACGCTATTATGAAGTAGAAAATATATTTTCTCTCCCCTCATTAGTAAATATGAAAGAGAAGGTACAATATTTTCACATGCAAATGGAAATTGCCAAGAATGACGTAAGTTTTCTTTGGTAAATTAGTTCATAGTTAAGATTTTATGTTATAGGCAAATCACGAACTCAACACGTATATTTTAAATAATAAAAGTAATCTCAATCGTTGAAAATGCGAATGAGTTAAAATAATTCACCTGTGCGAACAATCCCCAGTCGTGAATACCGGATTTGGCAAACTTGAGCTGCTTCTTTCTGAACTTGAGCTGATTGAATTTGAGCAGATCCGAGTCCGTGTCCGTTCCTGTAAAGAAAATCATTGTTATATGAAATACTTACTAATAAGTCTAAAAGACTCGACACATTTCAATTTTATGATTGCCTAGGATCGGCGTCGATTTTGTATATTATCATCAACAGTGGCGCTTTTTGTGATTGTCTATTTAACTTAACGTGTAACAAGGGCCTAGTTTGCTAATATGATAGTCGAGATAAAACAATAAAAATCGCATCTGCTAATGTTGATGCCAGAAAAAATACTAATCAGCACATAATTTTTCGCACTCGGGTAAATCTTATCGAAGTATAATATTATGTAATCCTATTTTTTATCTGTAGCTAAGAAACTGAGTTATATTTAAGTATAACATTTAAGAACTACATTAAAAGGAATTTGAAAACTTGGCACGTAAACAAATTATATAAAAAAGCGACATACAAAGGATACGAGCGAACAGACGATTCAAAGTATTTGTAATAAAAAAAACTTACCGAAGGCAGTAAGCAGTCGCCGCTGGTTGGATCGCGCCTCTCGCGACTGTTGCACCTTCGCCAGCTTCTTGTCCTCAGCGGGGACGTGGACGGCGGCGGCGCGCCCGTGGTGGTACTTGTACTTGGCCTTGATGCGCGCGTCCATCTTGTAGTAGCCCTCCGTGCGCGCTGAACCGCTCGAGTGACCCTGAGGAAAAATAGGTTCCTTACCGCGCGTTGCAAAAGGGGGCTAGACGGAATGAGTTGTAACGACATAACACAAAAGTGTCGGTATATTACAACTAGAGCAAAAATACTATAGTTGTAAGCTCTCTCTCTCTCTCTTTTTTTTTTGTTTTTTTTTTTATAACTTAGTTCCATCCCTTGACACCTATCAAGATTTTTTTTTCAAAATCACAGCAATAATTATAATGACAAAGACAGGTAGATATTCCTCTCCTTATACATAAAATTTTAATCGCTTATTTTAAAACGCTCTAACTCTACAACACAGAATAAAACGATAATGGTTGCGACTTGCGAATTAGCGGCTGTCGAGTGGAAAATCTAAAATTTAAAGCGCACTTTCGTTTATCATCGCAAAATAACCGACGATGTGAGTAGATAAAAATCAACTGTATTGAATTTAATAAAAACGACCATATGTCGAAAAAATTGGATACAGTATTATGGTCTCGTTGCAAGTACAAAATCAAACATTGAAATTATGGCCGTGTTCAGACCAAACTGACTATACGCCGCTGAATGTGAGCAGGCTCACTGTGAGCCCCAGTGTGAACGTGAAAATCATACAAAATATACGGTATCGAATGTCCGCGCCTACGCCTAGCGTAATGGCGTATAGTCAGGTGTGAACGAAAAAGTGAATATGTATGGAAATACAATAAACTGCGTAACGCTCGCTCACATTCAGCGGCGTATAGTCAGTTTGGTGTGAACACGGCCTAAATCTCACCTGTAGATCCTCATAGATATTGGCGTGTCGCTTGCTCTTCTTGCGCGGCGGGCTGTAGCACACGTCGGTGGGGGGATGATCGACCCAGTGTGTGTCGTTGAGCCAGTAGCCCTGCGCGTCCTCGGCCAGGAGCGACTCGTACGCGCGCCGCAGGTGCTCCACGTCCTCCCGGTCTATGCCGCGCGTCAGGAACTCGTACATAACCTGGGTAACATTCAAAATGTTAGGTTACTAGCTGTCCCGGCAAACGTTTCTTTTCCATATTATATTGTAAAGTATATCGCCCGTATTATTTTATTGAATTAGTGACTAAATAATAGTATGTCACCATGGCAACGTCCATCACTATCCCGTGACCCGCGTCGCTATAAACAATGGTCGCTCTTTAAAAACAAATAATTTGCAATAAAATAAAATTGCGACTATAATTAAAGATCTAAGCTATCCTATCTCTCAAGTTGGAAAAAAGCACACATTTAAAATAAAAATAAAAACATTAAAATCGGTTAAGTAGTCCATCCATCGCGGACAAACATCGTGACAGGAGATTTATATATATTAGATTACACGGTCGTACATGCTAAATTTTACAAAAACATGAACAAGTTTGGCTCAAGTAAAAATTAAATCATTTTATATGTAAAGGTGAGAGTAGGCGTAAAAACACTGCAGCGGAGACAAGGACCAACCCACACGTACCACAACCACACGACAGCCATAACCACGCCACGTGGTCGGGCGTATATTTCGTACTGTAAATGAACTGGACTATTCACACGTACCACATTTTGCAGTCGTTGTCGACCACATGTGTGATACCAACCACATCGCAACCACAAGCGAACTATAGGCCGACCACATCGCAACCACAACGTTGCGTCGATGCAATGACAGTGCGCGCACAACGCCCACGCTCTTCCCCCCTCCGTTTCATTGACTTTCGTACGGTACCACAACGCCACTACAAAAAGATGCAGCGACACCATTCACACGTAACCACTGCTTGACAGCATTTTGTCGTTGCGACGTGGTGTGGTTGTGGTACGTGTGGATTGGTCCTTAGTGACACTTAACGGCAAAATATTCTGTATATGATTTCATAGTATGAGAAAATCTGCACTACGCGGCTACGCAACGCAAAAGTGTCGCGTCGGTTTGCAGTAGCGTAGTATCGCCTAGTACAGTCTCACATTGAGGAATCGCGAATTTAATAATATGTCACTCTGAACACGTATAAAGAAGTTTAAAACAAAATCAGGACATAATATTTTGAGTTCTTTCAAAAAGCGCTAGTTTTACCAGGTAGAAGATTCCTGACGACAATTTTCATATTTGTAAATTCAAAAACAATAGTCACCTGCATCTCAGCCATGATGTCTCGCGGCTTGAACGTCACGCCCGCGTGCACGTTGAGCCCGTCCTTTGAGTCGTATAGCCTGACACACACATTGGTATTAATATGATGTTAAAATATAAGTCATTACACAGAAAAGAACTGCACTATGGTTAGTAGTCAAATAAAGACATGTAAAAAATCTTAAAAATAACTTTAAGTTACAAATAAATAAAATGTGCAACTTTTAACACTTAAGGTAAACCTTACTTGTTTGAAAATTCCAATGATTTCTTCTCGTATCTTCTTTTGTACGGCCTTTTTTCCTTTTTGGGTTTGATGTCGTCCAGCAAGACAACCGGCTGGTCGTTTTGAGGCTGCTCCATCCAGGTGTAACCTTAAGAAAAATCAAATTCAATCGATAAAATATCAAAAACGTAAAGAATGTTACCTATGCTGTTTTTGGAACAGCAGCGAATGTGTTACTTTCTGCGCAAAGTAGATAGCAGCGTATAATATGTGATCACAGCGTTTGCGTGAGTGTGTATGTGTGCGTGCGTGTTTGTGGGCGTATCCGTTGGTAAGGTGTGAGAGTGTGCGAGGATGTATAAATGTGCGTGCCTGATTACAATATGTCATACCATGGTCATGCTGCAGATGGTTGTTGTTTGTGCGCGCGGGGGAGTGGTCCGGCGTGCGGTCTGGCGGCGGGCGGCAATAGGAGTGGTCGAGCGCGACCTGTGACGCCTGCGACGCTTGCGACGCCTGCGACTGCGGCGACGACGTCTCCGATAACGCACTGCTCGCCTGTGGATATACATTCATAAATAATGCGTGTATTGTAATGTGCGCAGTGTGATTACTGGAATTACATAGATAAATATAAAAGACGTCTAATAATGTGTGTTAAACACAGTGTGATTAAGTCAAAACGTTTGCTACGAATTTTTCGGAATAGCCTCGAGTTTTTTGCTTACTTCATTCTGTTGTACTATTAGAGAAGTTGATTCCTAGGCAGATGGTGGACCTAAGTAATTTGATCGCGTTAAGTCAAACTCATCCGACCGATCACAGCTAACATTGAATTGACATAAGCCGACCAAACTTCGTAGGTCTGTCAAGAGCCCAAGATTCAATTTCCATGGGTATACATTTTTCCTATAATTTCCAGTTATATTATAATATATAACATAAGCACAGTAATAAAATTTACTTTAAAGAAACTGGCGCTGTAAAAACAATAGTACATTACGCCTCAAGGGAAGAAAGTATGACATTTCAATCCGCGCGATATTGTCACCCGAGCCGAAGGCCACCAATCATACCACCTGCAACTTTTCGCCATCGTCCCACGCGAAAAACATACCATCCTCATCACCTTGATGAGTGGCAGTCTTCCACGGTGCGTTTTTCGCGTAACTTTTTGCCGCGCACTGTAAAACTCTGGAACGAACTGTCACCAGCAGTTTTTCCCGACCTATACGACCTGCAAACCTTCAAGAAAAGAGCGTATTCCCTCTTAAAACGCCGGCAACGCACCTGCAGCTCTTCTGATGTTGCGAGTGTCCATGGGCGACGGTAGTCGCATACCATCAGGTGACCCGTTTGCTCGTTTGCCCCCTTGTTCAATAAAAAAGGGGCGAGGGTCACAAAAGCGTCCGTTGAAGTGTCATACTATCGTCCCGTGGCGCGTATAGAACTTTTCATCATACAAGGGACCGAAAGTTTAATGACAATAATTATTAAAATCGTATATAAGTATATAAGGTAAATGAATGTGGTTCAAATCATCTAGGAACGGGGTCCGGGGCGCTAATAACAACTGCACGGTTACCATGGTGATGAGTTATTTCAAATAGGCAGCTGGAAGAAAATTTTAAACTGTCACTAATTGAGCGGTCTGAAATATGCACCTTTCTTCCCGCAAACAAGGGAAGAAAATCAAACTTCCGGTCCTGGTATGATGAAAATACAATTTTTCTTATCTTACCTCTTTGACTCCATTAACGCCCACAGCCTCCGTGTAACTATGCTCACTAGCCGAAAGAACTCTCTGTCTCTTTTCGTCCTTTCTTTTCTTGCGTCCCTTTTCTTTCTTCCTTCTTTCTTTGTGCTCGTCCTCCGAACTTATTTCACCTTCTTCTACGTTGTCATTACGCTTCTCGGGTGATTTCAAATGGTTCTTGACGGGGCTTCTAAGTTCCTCGGATATCGTTTCAGGTTTACTAAAATTAAAAAATAATTAGGCATTATTTAAAATTATAATGTCAAACTTTTACTTGTAAGTGTTTTCTATGTGCTATATATGTAATTAATTTTGATGAGTCAATAAATTATTATTATTATATTAATTAAATATAGTAGCCAAACAGTGATAAGAAGTAGCCCATTTCGTTAAAAAGAAGCCAATTCATTATTGAGTTTTGATTTAAAGTTTGATAATTTACCTCTCACTAGGCGGTTTCTCTGGAGGCGGTGATTTATCCTTCGCCATGTTTCGCCTTTGCTCCTCCTGAAACTCCCTTTCAATTTGCTCCATGTATTCTGTGTTTCGCCTTCTTCGTTCCTATGGAATAAAAAAATCTGTGTCACATTTCTGCTAATCGTCAAAATGACTTCATCAAAATATAGTATGTAGCTAATATTAAAATGTTATTGAACTTTAACTTCGTTTTCTTAAGAAGTTGACAATGACAAAAACATCCATCAACCACAACATCTTTATCAACAAAATATTTAATAAATTATGTGGATATGATAACATAAATCGCTTAGGCTTCAGTCTTCAGTCAAATCAGCGGGCAGCGTACATTGGAACGCGCTGCCGCCGCTCCCGCCCCGCTGCCCACTGATTTCAAGACTGAAGACAAAGCAATTTCTGTATTCCCATCATTTACGTCATCGTAAAGATCAGCGGGGCTAAAATGGTCGCTTTGAAGAATCATGATATGAATCATAATATGATTCATTTTCTAAAATCGCAAAATGCAACTCTGCTTGCAATTCATTTGTGTATTTTTGTACTGATTTGACATTTGTCAGTTTGACAGTTTTGACAATTCATTTGCTGAATTGATTGAGAGGAATTGCTAAATGTGACCATTTTAGCCCCGCAGCCTTACTGTCATCATAAAGATACCTAAAAGATGAGTATACCTGAAAATCCCTCTCCTCCTCGGAGTCGGAGTAAACTCTGTCGAGGAGGGTGTCACGCGGCTCCTCGGGCGATAGTATGGGCGAGCCGAGCCGGTCGTCGGACGCCTCCACCTGCGGTAGAGTTGGTAAAAATAGCATTAGCAATAATAATTGTCAAATGCCCATTAACATTAAATTAATCGTACTTGCTAAAAAATACGACTGCTAATATTATCGTGCGTAGCAATAGTCAGCAATCATGATAAAAATCACGATCACGCTGTTTCGCACCGAATTGCTATTTTTCACTCGATGCGAAATAATACTCGACGCGAGCGGTGCGATGCGAACCGATAATTCACGATGCCGCGTTTTTAGCATATAGCAATCCAATAATACTTAGCATGCTGTGACATCAAATTAGCACGTTAATAAAGTTAATAGAAAATAGTATTACAGCTTGTCCAGATGAGGCGTTTTACGTACCCGAGATACTAGAGCTACAATATAATATATCGCGTCCAGATACGCCTACGCGCGTTTACTTACTCGCGCTAAATATATATGTTCTGTGCTCGCGCGTATAACGCTTGCAATGAGCGAGACTCTCGACTTGCCCGTAAAACGCACGAGCGCCGCGCGAGTCGAGATACTTGGGTGCCATTGCAGCTTCTAGAACTACGCGCGAGTCCGTTGCGAATGGACGTATTACTTCAAGTTTGTAGTATAATGCGCGTAAAACGCGGTATCTGGATCCAAAAGAAATTGAAACGCGCGTACGGACTTCGCGTGTAAAACGCCTCATCTGAACAGGCACTTAATTCCCATTACTAACCTGCGGTATGGGCGTCTTCTCCCGCTTGCTCTTCTCCTCCTCGCTGTCGGACGAGGAGTACACTCGTCGGAGGCGCTCCTTGTTGGACACGACCTTGAACTGCGTCTCGTCGAGGTCCGAGTCGTCGGTGTCGGAGTATATCCGCGGAGCGACCTTGTGCGTCGACCGCGTCGACCGCGCCGACCGCGCCGACCGCTCCGAACCCGACCACGTCGATGACGACGATGATGACGATGACCTAGTAATACACGTTTTTAATTAGTTTTTTAGAGGACAATTATTATTGTCAAATTTAAAGTGATGTATCAGATAACAAGTCCTACTCACCACTGACCTCCATTATACAAGTACGCTGGACAGATGATACCCAGCTGTTTTTCTGCCTATTTGAAGCGGAATCAGCGCCCCCAAAATCGGGGGAAGAGAACTAAATCTGACGTAGCTTGCAAATGGCCACTCAATCGCTATTGGTTGTAGAAACCAAAGAGAATAATTATAATCACTATAGTGGTAGAAACTAGTATTAGTTCCAAGTACTCCCACTACTGCTATCAGCGCCAATAGGGCGACTTAAACGTCATTTTTACGTTTTAGTTCTCTTCCCCCAATTTTGGGGGCGCTGATTCCGCTTCAAATAGATACAAAAAACAGCTGTCATTTCAAAAGGTACCATAGGTCCAGCGTACTTGATAATGGAGGTCAGTGCCTAGTCACAGACATAGATCAAGATAGATACCGTATGTCCCTCCATTTGTATGAAAACGAGCGTGCCACTTTTTTCCTACCTATTGTGACGTACCGATGATAAGAAACGTGTCCATTATCTAGGCCAACGTTTCTATTTCTACAGCTCAATACGGATTTGTATAGTTGTTACTTTTCTAATCGGATGTGACAACCAGCCTTGTATTATAATAGTCGTTCGCTGTGTTAATATTTTATTAGTAAATTGATTTTAAGGTGTTACATTCTTACCGTGACGAGCTACTGGACGTGCGCCTTCTACCGGTCGTGAGGTACGATCCCGTAGTTCTATTCTTTGGACTGCCAACTTCTTTCTCGTCGTCTGAATTCTGTACGATTTCCTCCTAGAAATATCATAACAAAGTGTTATTTTGCTTATAACATGGTAGAACAGTGTCTTATTTGCAATTCTTGTTGATATAAATCATAGAAATAGGATATTTTAAGGCTAGGATTAAATTTGATTTAGACAAAAAGTGAAATTGAGATCCTAAAAATATGGGCAATGGGTTAACGTTATTTGATTGGGTAAGGTTGGCTTATTTTTCGTGTACAGTACAACAACATCTTCAGGGTGTTGTTGCGGCTGCCTCGGTTCTGTAGTGCTTCTACAATGTTTTGTGAAGCACGTACGGACGACTTTTATGCGATTATTCGCAAAAAAGTAGCGTCTATGCGTCAGCGCTTACGTGAGAGCAGCAACAGCATCCTGCAAATGATTTATGCAAGATTTGACTGCCCCATTCAAGATAAATGGATGAAAATCTTAATGGGACTAAAAATAGGATAAGTCTATGTAATAAATTTAATGTGAAATGTATACTGTAAAATTAATAACATATATATATATTTTGCTTGATAGCTTGTATTAGTTCTGATAATATGTATTGTAACGTAATTACTTAAAAATGTTATGGATATTAATCTGAGAATAAAATTATTATTATTATTATTATTATTATTTTTAAACCAATTAAATACCATTTTCATTACAATAAAACTCTATACCTAAGGCCGGCTTAATCTTCATGACGTCTGGCCTTTATAAAATAAAGGTAACAAAAAATACCTGATCGCTAAGCCGCTTAGAGGAGTCCTCATCCATGACGACGGGCGAGGGTATTTTCCTCTTCCGGCGGAAGCTGGGCATCTTGGGTATGGTCGCCCGCAGGCCCAGGCCGATCCCCGCCCCGTACCCGCCGAGGTCCAGGCCCAGGTCCCGGGACTCCATTATCGACTTTATCGAGTCCACCGTCTCCTCCTTCTTGTTGGATATATCCTGTAAAAAGGTATTTATATTTATGGGTAATTTAAAAACTGAATATCATCAAAATTATCTATCTCCCGTTTTGTAAAGCATACATTTTAATTCATTTTTTATAAGTTTGTGTCTATCTCAAATTTGTTTACATAATTTACTTTGTAATAATAAATTTTAATAACTTGTATTAATTTATTTATTACAAAGTAAACACTTATTGCATTGGAAATTTTTATTTTTAAGCATTCTGTGATTACCTGTAGCACATGTTTGTGCGTTTAGTGGAACCCCAGACGATCAATTTTATGTTGATATTGCACATTTAACAATAGTATTGAACTATTTATTTGACAATAAGATTGAAAGGCGTTCAATATCAACCCTAGACGGCTTTTTTTATAGCCATTATTATAAGCCAGATTTTTTATTTATTGAAATTTGAAGGACTAATTAACAGCTAATACGTGATATTGTACAATGACATTGATCGTCTAGGGGCCCGCTTACAATTCTATGAACACTACAATGTAATTACACGAGGCTATTTACAATATTTAAATTTTTTTAACGTTTAATTGTTTAAGTTTTGTGGCCCGTGGTTTGGAGCATAGCTTGTATTTACCTGTAGCGGCTGCCCCGGTTCCTCCCTGGCCGGTTTGACGGCGACCCGCGTCTTGCGGCTCTGCTCGTCCCACCACACCTCAAAGTGCTTGAACGCCGTACTCTCTATCATCTTCTTGTTAAAGTCCTTCTTTAGTATCATCTTGAGCTCAGTCGTCACGCGCTCTATCACGCTATTTATCGTCGGATAGTACGGGTTGTCTGGGTGCTGTAATGAAAATTGTAATTTGTTTCAGTTCAACAAAAATAAAACATATTGGAGTTATTTACATACCTACATTATACCTAACATACATCTAACCAGCCTAACCAAACCAATATTTACACTACGAATAACTATAAAAGGGCTTCTCAACTCTATCTGACACATTGGGAAAATGAAATTACAGGCAATAACAACGGATCTTAAATACTCTGCGTAAATCCATACTTCCATACTTAATATTATAAACGCGAAAGTGTGTCTGTCTGTTACCTTTTCACGCCCAAACCGCTGAACCGATTTTACTGAAATTTGGCATGGAGATACTTCAAGTCCCGGGAAAGGACATAGGATACTTTTAGTCCCGGAAAATGTACGGTTCCCGTGTGATAAACAAGGTTTGGCGCAACGGAGTGGCAGGCGTCATGTTTATCATTATTCTTTATAATAATACTTATTATAAAGTATTATATTATAAAGAATAATGAAAACACCGCTAAAGTACATAGCTTCAATTTAATAACAATGCTTCGAAATCTACTGTATAAAAAGACTACTTACTCATTAAGTCGTCCATTACTACTTTAAAGTTTAAACATGTTTTTATAAGCTATATGACTATTAGCTAAAATATAAACATATTTTAGGATATATAAAGCCTAAAGGTTTTGCGTACCTGTCCGACGTCCTTAGCGGGCGCGAGATGTTGCGGCAACATGGGAGGCGGGTATGCGCCGTACGGCAGCGACACGTCCGACAGACCGTAGCCCGGCGGGTACGCTGCGGGCAACACGCATTTTACTATCGATCTTATACTTTTATTTATTAACCGACTTCAAAAAAGAAGGTTATCAACCGTATGTAAGTACGACCCGTATGTAAGATTGTAATATTTCCAGAACTGCCCAGTTTTCGTTTAAGAAAGTCTATATTAGCGTCTGAACAAAAGTCGCAATTTCAAAAGTATTTTTTTATGTTTGTGTTCGCATATCTCTAGGGTTACAAGTTCGATCAAAGTGATTCTTTCATTGTTGTACTAGGTATTGTTCAACTTAAGTAATACTGAAAGTTTAATCAAAATCGGTACAGTAGTTTTTGAGATATTGAATTTTAACTTTTAATTACGTACGATTTTGAAGTCGGTTTTATCTTTTTAAAATACTAATATTCAAATAACTGTAATAAGTAGCAAATACACTTATTTAAATGATTTCGAATCACAATCGTTTTTATACAACTTGTGACATACCTGTGGCAGGCCACATGTGTTGGTAGTAATGGGCGTGGCCGTGCGCGGCGTGCGACATAGGGTCATGTGGCATATGGTGCCCGTGGGGCATATGCGGCACGGGGCCCACATGCGGCAGGGCGCCCACGTGCGCCGGCCCGTAGTACGCGTCTGCGGGGACCTGCTCCTCTATCTTCGCCTCCGTTGACGATAACGATGACAGTGACATCTAAAAAACACAGTTTAAGCATTGATTGCACAGAAAATTAGTATGCATGTTCTATCAAGATAAATATTTTCCACACTATCCTTACTATCTCTGTCAAATAA
Source organism: Polyommatus icarus (assembly GCA_937595015.1). Lineage (NCBI taxonomy): Eukaryota > Metazoa > Arthropoda > Insecta > Lepidoptera > Lycaenidae > Polyommatus > Polyommatus icarus. Next base: position 17,401,904 of record OW569327.1, on the reverse strand, counting down.
AAAGAGCAATTTATCTGTAGATTTTTTTCATGCGAAAACTATCGTACACAATTTTCGACACTGGAAATATCACTTAACGTAAGGGACATTTTGGCGAAAATGAGTTATATATATCATTGGATTCAGAATTTCGAGCTCTATCATTTGGCATACTTGAAATCCTTCTATCGTTAAAAAAATGTGCCTTACAGTACACATTTTTTAAAGTCAAGACAGGATTTTTCCTAAGAAAATTGATTTAATGGACGTAAATATTTTTACGTGTTAAAAAAATAACGTAAATGCTTTTAAAATAAAATTCAGTCCCTTACGTTAACCTTTAGCTTAGTACAATTCTCTTAACATGTCCTTTACGTTAAGAATTGGTACATAATAACTCTCATAGCTTCACTAAAATTTGTCCCTTACCTTAATCTTAAATGCTTATCATTTTTCAAGTAAGAAGATAAATTTTTTGGCACCTACTCAAAAAGTATTATCCGTAAAAGTTTAAAGTTTTCTATAAAGTTTTAGTGTTTTAGCTAAACCTTTAGCCTTTAGGTATACACTCCTGGCTGCAAATGAAATCGAGACGCAAGAACTGTTTTAGAGAATGAAGCAAATGATCAATAACTTGGGCTGCTCAATTAATAAAGGGAAAACTAAAAACATGGTCATAGACAGAAGCAACACTCTGCCTTTGACTGGCGCGCTAAAATTGGAAATGGTTAGCAAATTTGTCTTTGATCTTTACGAACAACGGCTCCTATTAACCAAATATACATAGAATTGGGATGACTAAGAGCGCCATGTCTCAAATGCATAAAACCTGGCTTGACAGGAAGATTTTGTTAAAAACCAGGAGGAAATTTGTGCACATGCTCATATTCTTCATCTGTCTATAAGGATACGAGACATGGACTCTGAAGTCTGCAGACCGCAGAAGTATCAACGCCGTCAAGGGTGCTGGAGGAAAATGCTCTGAATTCCATAAACTGCTTACAGAACCAACTCATCCAGACTGGCTAAACTAAACATAAAAACAAGGCTCTCTACCATCTGTCTAATAACGCATCTTAGAATATTTCAGACACATTACCATGGCAAAAAGGAGAAAACCTTGAAACCATGGTATGGAAAACTCATGCTAATTGGCAAGATTGAGCAGAAAAAGACCGCGGAGCCGCTGTCTCATTCGTTGGTCTGATCAAATCCGTACCACACTTGAGTTGACTGTTTACGACGCTCTTCGAATGGCCGATAATAGAAATAGCTGGCGTAACACCATAAAAAGGAACGTCATAGAAGGGGAAGGTCATGACTGGGCACTGGCGAAGCAGCTCTGATAGGTGCGATAAAAGAGAGCAGTAGCTCCTGATAAGGTGAAATGAGAAGCTTAATGCCAGGTCAAGAACGAACGACTTGTGTTGTGCGATCACTAGTTCAGGTTCACAGAAAGAGGCCGCAGCGCGGAACAGGGAGGAAGATCCATCTTCCATTCGGCTCAGGATACAGATTTTGGTAAGACAACAGAGCAGAGACGTGGTTTTGCAAAGTTCCACCTTGTCTAAAGGGGCTCTGGGTGTAGATGGGAACAGTCCCGGTGCCGGTGGAAATGTTTCAGTCTGCCGAAGTTCCCTTATTTTGTTGGAAATCCTATCCCTTATGTGGTAGACCAGCCAGTCGTGGTGGGCTTATTGTGTTAGATTTTAATATATTACATCAAACTTCCTCCAAAGCCTATGCTTTGGAGGAAGTTTGATGTAATATATTAAAATCTAACACAATAAGCCCACCACGACTTATTGTGTCTTTTATGTCCTTTACAGTAGATTTGTGTTGCAGTTTCATATTAAACTTGGTGATTACTTTAATATGGCATAGTTGACACTGAAAAATTCAGTGCTGTAAGGGACAAATAAGCAAAAATTTTTAATGTAAGGGACATGCTATTTTCTAAACGCGTAAATTTACGAAAATATTTTTTTTATAGTTATATAGCCGACAAAATTCAAAGAAACTTTGCCATAAACACCTTTAAGATCGGACTAAATGATAAAAAGTTACAGACGAATTTGTAAAAAAAAATTGTTTTTTCGCTCTCCTGAAAAGTCGTGTTTTGTCCCTAACATTAAGTGATATTTCCGGTGTCGTTTTATGAAATGGTAAGGTAGTAATTTGGGTTCTGGATTTCATCACCTGGCAGATTTACGAACAAAATGTTGTACAGTTTGCAACTTGTAGCAATAAGTTGTTGGTGTATCAATTTAAATAAATAAATAAACTTCCATTTTTTTTGACGTGACAACGTATTATAAAGGTGAACGCAGATTTGGGCCGCACCGCACGCACCGCACGCGCAGTCGCCGCATTCGAATTCTTTATATATATGAAGTTATAGGCAAGCTCGCATACCTACCTACCCGTGCCGCAGTCTTCGCAACTTCATAATAATATGAAGAATTACGAATGCGGCGACTGCGGTGCGTGCGGTGCGGCCAAATCTGCGTTTACCTTAATTCGATATGGGCTGCGCGCACGAAAAAACATGACGCAATATGCGGCGTTAGCTCGCTCTGAGGCGTTCCATTTAAGGCTATAACGTTGTCACGTTCAACTATCGTCAGTAAACCGACTTTACAGACAACCGAGTTCGAGTCGAGTTCGAGTTTTTTGTAAAAGATTAAATAAAATTACCTGATCGTCTTCCAAGTTGTCTTTATCCGCGGACTTGGCCGGCGACCGTTTGGGTTGCTCGCCGGTCAACAGTTCGTCCTCCGACGACGATATATCAGATCCGATCTTATCCATTACGGGTAACTTCTTTTTTGCTTCTTCTTTTGCACGCTGAGTACAAAATCATAGGTGTATCTTATTTTTTTATACATTATAGACTTATAGCTATTAATTTACTAATAAAGTAGTCATAAAATCTTCATTGTATGCAATGTTTTGTCTTGTTCTATCAAACGCCAAAATAACAATAAAAAAAAAGACGGGTTGCACTCCGGGAGTGCCGGCAGAAGTGAAAACTTGATTATTAACGTTGTGCATTTTTTAACCCATTTTTTATGAAAATCGATTATTAAAAAATCGATTTTTTAAATTAATCGAAACCCTTACAATCGATTAAATTTATAACCCATTTTTTATGAAAATTGGTTTTTAAAAAAATCGATTTTTTTTAATTAATCGAAACCCTTGCAATTCGATTTCGAGTTCCAGTTTTCGGGTTCGAGTTTTCGAGTTCGATGTTCGAGCTCGAGTTCGACACAAAACACTACTCTCCAACTATGGTTTTTCGATCAACACGAAAATCTGACGCGAGTTTCACAGTTTTTACCCATCCCACAAAAGTGCTCAACGCCGCTAAAGAAGTTTTCACTTCAAAAAATTCATTTATGGCACAGTATTTTTGTTGTTTCAAGAGAAAGTTTTGCACTCTACTTACTTTAGCTATAGTTTCTTTCAGACATTCGAGATAGAATTCCCTGCTCAAATAAGGTGATGGTGTTTTAGACAACGGCTCCGCGTCCAACTCAGTAGCAACGTTGAAGGATATGATGCTGTCGCGTTCTTCGCTTATTGAACCTACAACAAAATATAACACATGTAAGACAAAAATCCCATTGACATTTAAATATGTCTCATAGCTTTTTTGTAAATTTATTTATCTATAATCTATATCTATTAATGCAGTATATAAGATGTGATAAAATAATATCCGTTGTTGATTTTAGCACGTCTTATATTGACACATGATAATCTTACAAAATATCACATCTATTAATCCTAACTACAGAATAATTTGTAGACGCGGCTAATGTACCTACTCATTTAATATCTATATGATAATTCAACGATTTTGTAATTTTTAATTTTTATTTGTTTCTTTTTTTATTATGTATTTTTATAGTTTTAGCTGCAAATAAACGTTTATTATATTCTAGATGTTACCATCGTCGTCAGAGGGAGGCTGGGGCGCGTCGAGGTCGGGTATGCGCGCGTGCGGGCGATCCTCCTCCTCCTCGGACGAGATGCCCAGCGACAGGAACGGCGGCGCCAGACCTCCCCCCGCGCTCGCGCCCTTCAGCAGCATAGCGATCCTACACAAACATACAATATAGCACTGCTTTGGAAAAAATTTGGTTGTCTGTAAAATCGGTTTACGGGTCAACCCACACGTACCACAACCACACGACAACCATAACGTAAATGAACTGGACCATTCACACGTACCACATTTTGCAGTCGTTGTCGACCACTTGTGTGATACCGACCACATCGCAACCACGGCCGACCACATCGCAACCACAACGTTGCGTCGATACAACGACAGTGCGCGCACACCGCCCGCATTTCCCCCCTCCGTTTCATTGACTTTCGTACGTAACCACATCACAACTACTGGCGACAACGCAACCACGACGGCGTTTTGTCGGTACCACAACGCAACTACAAAAAGCTGCATCGACACTCGTAACCACTGCTCGACGACATTTTGTCGTTGCGATGTCGGGTACGTAAGGATTGGCCCTACGGACGGTAGTTTGACGTGACAACATAAAACATTAGAGACTATACAGTCGCTCGAGTTAGTTAACGTTTAGATCAATACCTCGTGTCAAGATCGACGTTCTTCGGTTCTTCAGCGGGCGGGGGCGGCTTGGGGTCGGGCTCCTTGACAACATTCTCCTGCGGGGGCACCGGCTCCTCGCTCTTGGCCTTCACGTCCTGTGGTCAAACACTTGTTACAGAGTAAACACAACTAAGAGAGAGAGAGAGAGAGTTGGGCGCGACTGTCACTTTCGACATGTTTCACAATGCTTAGTAACCACTTACCTCCATTATACAAGTACGCTGGACCTTATAAACCCAGCTGTTTTTGTGCCTATTTGAAGTGGAATCTGAGCCTCTCCCCCAATGCGGGGGAAGAGAACTAAATCTGACGTAACTTGCAAATGGCCGCTCAATCGCTATTGGTTATAGAAACCAAAGAGAATATAATCACTACGGCGCGGTGGTAGGAACTAGTATTAGTTCCAAGTTCTCCCACTACTGCTATCAGCGCCAATATGGCAACTTTTAAACGTCATGTTTACGTCAGATTTAGTTATCTTCCCCCGCATTGGGGCGCTGATTCCGCTTCAAATAGGCACAAAAAACAGCTGTCACTTCAAAGGGTATCACAGGTCCAGCGTACAATGTATAATGGAGGCCAATGTTAGTAACGCATTAGTACTGCGCACGACGGCCGATATGACATACTACGTCAAACGTATACGAGATCACTTCTGAGTCGGCCTACTCGTTAGTTCTGTTTAGGGTTGGACCTCATCTGGCAGCACGCGGCGGAATCCTCGAGGCTATCGCATTATGCTTTCTGTCTCGGTCTAGCAAATGGCAGTTCTAAGCGACAGAAAGAGACAGGGCGACGGAAAACTGCTTGTTAAGTTTCAGACTGTTCAGAGATATTTTACATGATTCGATTTTTTCTGAGATATGCACTGTTAATTATTTCGTCGTTATGAGAGAACTATCATCGTAGTCACTACTTAACAGGAATGCAATCTGTCAAGTCTACGACAATAGCTGTTGGCACTTCGCATTTTCCCACAAAATTCGAGGCAGCGGCCTAGCATTTACAATAGGAACAATCATTTGTTTTTGATTTTTTTAAGATACTTACAATCTACGAATAATAAAAACTAAGAAAACGAAACTCCCATACTATTGACGTGTAAAATTTGGTTCCTTTCGAACTGTCATGTAACGTCAGCCTTTATACCGCTCAAGGCCACCTAAATATTGCAAATGTATTGAATTAATGTGTACCTAAGGTACACTTTTTTGACAAGTATTTTGGAGCATGTTTTTTGACGGAGTTACTCTTCCTTAGTTTTTATTATTCGTAGCTTACAATATAATATGACGTGTAAGATGGCGAGACAAATTCTAGGCCGATTTCATTTAATCTCATTCCTTACATTTCATATTTGATGTTCTTTCAGATTCAAAAAAAGCTGATAATGTAGTTTATAAATGCTTAGCACATTTGTGTTCTAAAAAAAAGATGCTTTACAAATCTCCAACAACAAAGTTAGATCTTAATTTCATGCATTTCCATCATTCCAGTATTAATATAATAAATAATAATAACAGGCCCGAGGTTAACTTACAGAAAAAATAATATAATCACTCACACTCCAAATTATTATAACCGCCCAATTTCATTAAAATATATTCTACATCATGCAAATTAAAATATTCACTACTACTTCTGAATTGATAAAATAAGTGATAAGTGATAACAAAAGAACAGTAAAACTTGCACTATCTTTAATCTAATTTCATATTACAAAAAGTGTAATGTGCAAAATTTTTAACAATAATAAATACCAAATCCTCAATAAATAATGTGTGTAATAAAAAATATTACTCCTTAATCAGATAGAAAAAAATCTACTTAAAAACTGAATATCAGAGGCGGAGCTACGCGCGAACCTTATCTGGGTGGGCGATGTGGGCGGGGCGAGCGGGCGACGCGCGGGGCGAGGGGCGCGGCTCGGGCGCGCTCGGCGTGCTCGTCGTCTGTTCCAATGACTAGCGTAGCGGTACAACGTTCACAATTCACTCGTATTAAATTGCATTAATTTACATGTTATTACATGCTCCAGTTAACATGCGTTTTTAGACATGTTATGAACATTAATAAACACTTGACTTAAGTTTAAAGCTGTTTTCAAAATCTGACTCTCGGACCGCTATTGGAACGCCAAAATACCGAAATGTACCATCGAGGAAATTGATTCCTAGCCAGTTGACAGACCAAATTCATCTGGCCGGATCATGTCAGTTCAATGTTATATTTTGTGATCTGTCGACTGGGTTTGACATAACGCGACCAAACTACGTAGGTCCCCCATCTGCCTAGGAATCAACTTCTCGATAGTACATATAAAATACTATAAAGCGTATTACCTCGTACATTTTTATACATTTCGGTTACGGTACTGAACGTGAGCACAACACAGAAACCAGCCTGAAAACTTTTTATAAATTCTTATAAATCGATAGTATATATTAGGACGTAACTCTAAATATCAAGTGGATATACTCACATGCGCATGCGGCGTGTGATGATGGGGTTGGTGCGAGTGTCGCCAGTCCCACCACACGCCGGAGCCGCCCGCGGTTGGCGTCGCGCCGTAACCATATGCGTACCTGTACGCGTACGCACTTTTTAGACCCAATTTTTCTTTCAAACTGTAGTACTAATATTTTGTTTTGAATATTAAAATTGGTATGCTTTACTGTTTTTTGTTTAGACGAAAAAACAGGAGAATATTCTCAAGCTAATGCAAATTATACATTTTAGACTACATTTTTAATGTTGCACAATTTTTAAAAGTTTTTTCCCTTTATCGGGATTATTTGTTTTCAAGGCAATGATACGCAATATGCAACTTGCGGTACTTGTAATGAAATAGAATTAAAATAAATAACTATGTACTATCTAAGAAGAAATTGATTCCTATTTCCTAGGCAGTTGACAGACCTACGTCATTTGGTAGAATTATGTCAATTCAATATTATTATAGTCGTGATCTTCAACTTCTCTGATAGTACACATTTTTAAATTAATGAGTTTATTGGTTGTAAAGACAAATAACATGGAATATGCAACATACGGGGTCTGGTAGCTGTAGGGGTCGTATGTTACGGGCGGCGGCGCGGCGGGGTACGAGAGGTCGGGTGCGGCCGCGGGCGTCGGCGGCGCGTACTCGCTCGCCTCGCTGCTGCGCCCGTAGCGCTCGCGGTGCCTGACACATCAATCATTTTAAATTTCGAATAAAAAAAAGCAATGCTACCAACATTATACCATACTAATAAAACTACATTCGCCAAACTATTGAGCATCCATCTGCCATCCAATAATTACTATAATAAAAAATCTGAATGCGCAATACATTTGCTATTTTCTTTTTTGCTATTCAAATGTTGCATCTACTTTAACTGTCATAGAAATAAGACCTTTATCCAATGATATTCTATTAAATACAGATCTATTACGTTCATACTATTTTCCGGCTTAAATTGCTTCCGAACAATTTTCAAATTCAGTTGTCAAATTTGACAGATAAGTGAAACAAAAGATACGAAATGCCATTTACATAAAAGAAACAGACTAAATAAAAGACGGGCCAATTGGCCCGTATTTGAGGATTCACGACGCGCGCGGTAGTAACATATCTGCTTTAAGTTTTTTTATATAATATCATTGCCTTTATCACAAAGTTGCTACTACAAACATATTTGTGACAAGCAAAAGTACTGTCAATCGGTCTTCGGACTTCTAGGATCTGTTTTAAATGTGTATATTACAATAAAATCCCTAGGTCTTAGTTTTGTTCCATTTAACTACACCACATTTAAATCACACAAATGCATGCACTTTTTTTTCAAACAATAGCTTGAATATTGAAAACAAATAATAAATTGTAATTGCACTAGTATTTTGATTTACAGGCATTTGCAAATCTACTATAACCAAAAAGCAAGCAATCTAATAAATACCTAATATTAAATTTTACCTTCTTCTACATTTCCTTCTGCAACGTCGGCTTGAAAACAGATAACTGATATAGATTTGATTGATGACTACAAAATTAGTTATTTTTGTATGTTAAAAACTACGAATAATAAAAACTAAGGAAACGTAAATCCCATACTTAGGGAATGCAATCCGGCAAGAGAATTTCAATCCCGGTATTTGCGGGATTGAATCATCACAATCCCGCTGGATCCCGGTATTTGCGGGATCCCGCTGGGTGGATTTAAACTTTTAAAATAAATCGTTATAATGACTTTACTTGATAGACCCCGTTTTATTCTTAGAATCTCAAATAAAACAAACTTTGTCGGACACTTTTTTCAAGGGTTTAATTATTAACACCTCCATACTTCAGACTTTATAAAAAAATGAAAGAAAAACTAATAATTTTATTTGGAAATGGCTTCGTAATAATAATAGTTAAAAAAAAACTAAAAAAAATCGCTTATTTATGTCCATCTTTTATCGAAACTTTTTTCGAAATATAGGTAAAAATTGTGCTCAAAGATTCCGAAACGGTTCCTGATATTCGACACAAGGTAGCTAGCAGCTGAAAATGCTCGCTCAGCATCCACACTGGTTAGTTCAATTGCCATTTAAAGTGAATTATAGATGAATTGAAGCTAAATTGTTGAGCGGGCTGCATGTAGCCAGTTCACGCACCCCCGCGAGCAAAGTTACGCATATGAATCACATTTCTTTGTAATCCCGCCAGTCCCGCGGGATCCCGCAAAATTTTCGACCGGGATTAGTCCCGCATAATGCATGCGGGGTCCCGGTATTTCAGGATCCCGGTATCCCAGTATTGCATACCCTACCCATACTATTACAGTTTTAAAGATTCCTTTCGAACTCTCATGTTACATGAGCCTGATAGCGCTCAAGGTCACCTAAATATTTTAAATGTATTTGGTACACATTTGTGACAAGTATTGTAGAACATGTTTTTGACGGAGTTACTTTTCCTTAGTTTTTATTATTTGTAGGTTAAAAATAAAAAAAAAACATAGTTCTAAATTGTAAAATATACCTTTCCCGGTCTCTGTCACGATCCCGGTCGGAGTCTCTATCTCTTTCACTCCTCTTGTGGTGTCTATGTCGGTAGTCCCGCTCATCGTCCGACCAGCGGTGATTACTGTCTCCATGCTCATCCTTGTACCGAGAGTATGAATCCTAAAATAAAACACAGAAATATAATCTATCATCTAAAAATGTAAAGGATCTCATTTACACACAAAAAACCGAATGTCATTAAAAAACCGAAATGGTTTGTCCTTTTCGAATACTAAAACTACATAACTAAATAATAATAATTAATAAGTCTATTTTGTAATATTTACAACATTTCAACATTTCAGCTGTTTATTTAAAGATAAGATTGAACCTAGGTAGAAAATTATATTTACAAAATACCTGTTCAACCAATTTGGTATCCTCTAGCCGTTTGCTGAGTGTAGGATCAATTTTGTTTGCAAGTCGAGCATCTTCTAGTACAATAGGTTTAGGAGCTGTTTGTTTCTTTTCTGTTGTTTTATCTTCAAACATTTCTTGACATTTTTTCCCAAAAGAATCATGAAACACTTCAAGAACCTAAGGGCATTATAATTAATTAAAATTAAGATAACAATTAAATTCCAAAATAATCAGCCAAGTGCGAGTTGGACTCGCGCACGAAGGGTACCGTACCAGTATAGAGCGAAAGTAGGCAAAAAATTGTGTTTTTTGTATGGGAGCCCCCTAAATATTTACTTTATTTTAATTTTACAGTCAAAACCGTTTATGGCGACATCGTTTAGAACAACATACCGGTTAAATTGACCAAAGTCAAAGGTCCCAGCTAAATGCTATATGAACACCTGTCACTGGTTATTACGACTATCGGTTTTTACGACTAAATATGAGTAGTCCCTTCGATGTCGTTATAACAGATTTTGACTGTATTATTAATTATTAAAGTATTATTAATAATTTTGTGAAAGTTTCCAGTGCCTAGCTGTTACCATTATTAATAACAAGTAAAAAAGGCCAAAAAAATAACTTTCCTTGTATGGGAGCCTCCCTTAAATATTAACTTTATTTTATTTTTAGTATTTGTTGTTACAGCGGCAACAGATATACACAATCTGTGAAAATTTCAGTAGTCTAGCTTATAGCTTATAGCTTATACTTCAGTATAATGGTTCTTGAGATACAGCCTGGAGACAGACAGACAGACAGACGGACAAACAGATGGACAGACATCAAAGTCTCAGTAATAGGGTCCCTTTTTACCCTTAGGGTACGGAACCCTAAAAAATGTTATCTTAAATATAATAATACCTCCCACACCGGTTTCGGTGACTGGTTTCAAAGAAACCAAGGTCAGGTACATAGAAGTAATTTTATAGTGCACAGGTGTATGCGCAGTACACAAGAGCATTAGTATTCCTTTACTAAACTTGAAAATAACATGTTTCCAATGTGGGAATCGTTCCTAAAACCTCAGAGTCAAGAACCTATAAAGTCTAAACCACTGGATCACAGAGGCGTCTCCAGATATTAATAGAACATAATGAAGACTCACAGGTTATTAAAATATTATATTTTTTACAAATACTTTCATAATACAAGTATCAAGAAACATTTTGATGTTGGTAAGCCATAATTTTTATTTATCCTTCTTATAAAATTTGTTGAGTTAAAACCAAATTGTACAACCTTTTTGTTTTAAGCTTTCAGTTACAACAATAATCGGCCAAGTGCGAGTTGGACTCGCGCACGAAGGGTTCCATACCACTACAGAGCAAAATAGGCTAAAAATTTTATTTTTTGTATGGGAGCCCCTCTTAATTATTATTAATTTTTTTTATTTGATTATTAATTATTAAATTACAAACACAATTAAGTATTTTGTGAACATTTCAATTGCCTATGTGTTGCCGTTATTGATTAAGAGGAAAAAATAGCAAAAAAATCACGTTTGTTGTATGAGAGCCCCCCTTAAATATTTAATTTATTTTGTTTTTAGTATTTGTTGTTATAGCGGCAACAGATATACACAATCTGTGAAAATTTCAGAAGTCTAGCTATAGCGGTTCAAAGCGCGGAAAGCGGAAGTGCTCTTGAGTTACAGCCTGGTGACAGACAGACGGACAGAGGGACAGACCCAAATTCAAAACGATTGAAGCATGGGAGTTACGTTTCCTTAGTTTTTATTATTCGTAGTTCGACATTTGTCGCCCCTTAAAGACTTATTCATGTTATTTGCTACACATAACACAAATAATATTGAATATTAGTACATATAACATACCTGACCCATGACAGACTTTCCATTGTATTTCTCTATACATAACTTTGAGTGTTTAACCTCTTGAAACACAACTCTTGCAAAGCCCAAGTGTCTATTAGTAACGGGGTGGTAGAATATTGTCAATTCTTCATATGGGCCAACTTTATTCATCATGTCTGACAAAAACACTTTGTCTATGTTATCATTCAGGTTCGCAATTGTAATTTCTACCTGTGGAGGTATGCCTACATAGTTTTTATCTATGCGGAATCTGAAAAAAAATTGTTATTTTAAAAACAACTGAATGAATATAAAACTGTATAAACCCCTCCCTACATGGTAATTCAGCATTACACACATTCATGTGACAGTATTAATTGTTGCATGACATGCCGATCATGAAATAATCTTGTGTGCATGTAATGCACATTATATTGCAGGACAAAAAAATTAAAAGGGCTTGTAATGTACAGCACATAGTTTGCATGTCATTTGCATCAATCACTACAATAAGTCATCATGCATGCATTACAGCATGTAACACAATAATATGTAATGCTGAATTACCGTCTAGGGAGTGCTTAATGTCTAGTTTTTAAGCAAAAAAGAAAATTAATGAATAATATTCTATTTTTAGGATGGATTTTAGGCCAATAGTGTTTATAAACAAACATCAACTATTGCTTTGTTTTGTTTTGAAATAACAAAAAAAGATTGTGAAACATTTATACCTAGGAATGGGTAAATCGGCTGGTTCCAACTTATTCCATATCCGTGACATATTATGCGATCGCGGGTCTCGGCAATGCACGGGCGGGTAAGAGGGGTCTCCTGGCACACATCCATCGTACCTATACAACTTAACAGCACCTTTTATCAGAAACGGATCTCTAAGCAATTTGTAATTTTTAGGGCCCTTGTGCAGCCCAGCGTTGTGGCCGGGCGTTTTGTGATCCATTCCTCCATTCATTCTGCAAAAAACAACGAAAATGATTCCTAAGTTATAACCTCAAACATTGACGTAAATGTTGGGGAATAAAAATTACTAAGTTAATATGAGAATAATGATATTTTTAGGCATTTATGAGTATACAATTAGACAAAAATAAAATAACAATTAATACAAACTAAAGCAATATGTTGTGATAATGTAACTTTGCAAAATTATTGGATATGCAAAGGAGAAACATCAATATAATATTAAAAAACAATAAACGATTATTAAAAAAGAATTTTTAGGAACAAAATTAATACATTTCATGTGTAAAAACAATTTTTTAACAAAAAAATTAAATAAAAATTACATCAAGCACTCTCCATGGTGACGACCTCCTGACTTGTGATAAATTGAAATAAAATTTAAACAATAAGACCTGGACAACTAAGGATGTTATTTTTAGTTGTATTTTATAACGCTGAATAAAGAAATAATTATAATAATATATAACAATATATAACAATAAATTACTCAAAACTTATTCCAAATAAACAATATTAATAGGACGCTGATTTGACTTAAAAAAAATCACAGAAGAAAAACATACATCATTCTCAACAAAGACTATACAAAGACGAAGAAGTTTATAAAAAAAATGCTAAAGCGCTTATTCCATTTCACTAAATTTAGAAGTTCTAACTAGGATCCTAAATAGAAGAAAAATTATTAGAAGCTTCTTATTCCATATTTTGTCCTAATTTAGTAACTAAATCAGTTGTGACCACGCGGTGATTTTGGCCAGACGTCTTCTTAATGGCTCCAGTGCTGTCATAGCTATAGGCTTAGCTGTTGGCTCAATGAAAAAAAAAATCGGTTGTCTGTAAAGTATAATTTACACAGAGCCAGTACTGGCTGCCAATAAGACTGGCAGCCAGTATTGGCTTGACATATGCCGCGTGTGAACAGTTTGGCCTGGCTTGAAAAACTGTTCACACGCGGCATATACCAAGCCAATACTGGCTGCCAGTCTTATTGTCAGCCAGTACTGGCTCTGTGTAAATTATACTTAAAGTCGGTTTACTGACGATAGTTGAACGTGACAACGTCATAGCCTTAACCGCATGACGGGTTTTACTGGAATTTTTTTATAGAACAAAGCACAGGTGCCATGGTTGGTGTATTTTATTTGACTGGGTTAGGATTCCCTACGAAGTGCAATGTAATCAGAACGCCATTTATGTATCGCCCTAGCTAGATCACCAGCTAGTGCACTTAATGTAGCGCAGTGTAACGACGCTTAAGGACTTGATAAATTTGGCAAACTAAGCTAGTACAAAACCTCAGCAAGAAGAAGTACACATATATTTGACATACCTTTTTTGACATATGACTTTTCGAATCTAGCGATTTTTGCATTTCGTCTGGATTTTCTCGATTTATTGTTACGTCATAAGGCTAGAGAAGATTGGTAATAATTTAAGATCAATTTTTCAAAATTAATTATTGTAGTTTTGTAACCAAATCAATTCAGCTTTCTATATCTTTTAGGCACAATGTCCGAAAAAAACATAATTCCCGTGGTCAAAGCTGATGAGGAGGAAGAGCAGGAATTAGTTGACCCACAACAGGCTCTAAGAGTAAGTTTTAATAATTTGAATATACACTAAACAAGTAATTATTATATATCATTCATACTCAATTCCAAAATCAGTTTAAGTAGGTTTGTGTCGGCTGTAGTGTGGCTGTAGTTTCATGTCTATCTTCCTAACCTAACCTATGTTTATTGTAAATTAAGATAAACTTAAATAGATGTACTATGCCCATTGTGGTGGTTGTTTTATTTTATTCTATAAGTTAGTTATAACAAGTCTCTCAGGACAAGAACGGATGTTTTATGTACTTACCTATAAGTTGTTATGATTGTGCATAAAAACTAACATTCATAAACTTTTACCATCAACCATTAAAAGTAGCGGGCGTCATTTAGTACACAGTATATCTCTCCTAAAATTTACAGGACTCATGCTCCCAAAAACCTGAACTGCAAGCCATGTGGGGCAAATACACGGAGTGCAATGACAGAGTGAACTCTCGCTCCAACACTGCTGAAACATGCGAGGAGGAACTTATTGACTATGTACAAGTCCTCGACAAGTGCGTCAACAAAGACCTCTTCCGCAGGCTAAAGTAAAGCTGTTCCCTTATCCATTATTTGTTCCGTAAGTGAGTATTGTAAGTAGAAATCAATAGTCAAGTAATTATTATAATTTATAATGTGATTTTGTTGAGATGTATGTAAATAAATATTAAAAAATACATTAGTTTTTTAATTAACATAAGTCGTAACAATAAAAAAATAAAAAGTTTCATTTTCGAATAGATTACAAAGTAAAGCGTCTCCCAGACAGACGCGGCCTGCGGTGGCGGTGGCGGTGGCGGTCAGTTGGATGACTTGGCCGCGTGGCCGCGTGTGTGTGTGTCGTTCCTAGAACTCTCAAGTCATCCAACTGACCGCCACCGCCACCTCCACTGCAGGCCGCGTCTGTCTGGGAGACGCTTAGGGGGCTGGGTACCCTCGAAATTCTCATACATACGTAATTCCAAAATCATTTTCTCATACGAAAATATTTAACATGTTTGAGTTGTTTTTCAGTTTAAAATAGTAATTATCTAGGTTCCTGCACAAAAATTTACTTCAAAATATTTAAACATTAAAAATTTTTTTTTTGTTTTTAATTTTTTTTTAGTAAATTTAGTACTTAATATTTAAATACTAAAAAATAGAGTAAAACACTAAAAATATATAAATAAATAGTAAATTTACTACAAAATATTTAAATACTAAAAAATATTTTTTAGAGTTTAAATATTTTGTAGTAAATTAACTATTTATTTATATATTTTTTAGTATTTTACTCTATTTTTTAGTGTTTAAATATTTAGTTGTAAATTTACTAAAAAAAAATTTTGTGTTTAAATATTTTGAAGTAAATTTTTGTGCAGGAACCTAGGTAATTACTAGAGACCGGATTATATGCAACATAAAAAGCTTGTTATATGCATGCAATTAGTGAAAAATGTTGTAAATGTACCGATAATATGCATCATAACTAGATCTTAGCTGAAATATGCTATTACTGCTGAGAATGGTTAAAATATGCAAATGCATATGCAAATATGCAAATGCATATAATCCGGTCTCTAGTACCTAATTACTATTTTAAACTGAAAAACAACCCAAACATGTTAAATATTTTCGTATGAGAAAATGATTTTGGAATTACGTATGTATGAGAAATTTCAAGTGTACCCGGCCTCTTAACTCTTTCTGGAAAGTCTGTGCCTACCACTGGTTCGGGAACTTACCCAGTGATAAGAACCTCCAAAAAAACTTGAAACTTTGTAGCCAAAAAGTAAAGTAAAGAAATAATTTTTATAAAATTTTAAAGTCAATTGACTTATCTTTATACTTACTACTTCTTATACAAATAACTTAAATATAGAAATAATAATTGTAATTGTACATATTGTTGAAGTAGCCTTTGCTGGCAGCTTTGCAGCAGCAAGTTGTTTCAGTCTATAAAATGAAATAAGATTTTTACAAACCTAATAAATATAATAATTATTGTCTGTCACCACTTTTACAGTAAGTATTAACAATCTTAGGGTCTTTCCACACGACGTATTCTTTTGCATTGATGGACGATGCGCTTGTCTTCTGCGTGTTTTCATCGTGTTTTGGCAGATATAAAGTTTAAAACGTGTCGGCTTCCTGCCTTTGCTGAGCATTCAACTTGCATTTGTATTGATACAAACGAGTGTAAAAAAACGTCATGTGGGCCCTTAGCTTTTCTAAGGGCAAAAGTAAAAAAAAAAAACAATCTTGTACATAAAATTTTATTTCACAATATAATAAAAATTTGGAATGAAACAATCATAGGTAGCATACACGTTCAGAAATAATAAATGGCACTTTGAAAATTAAGCATATCTTGTGAGGCGCCATTCAAATAGATAGTTTGGAATGTCATCTGTTTGATGAATGTTTTATTGCTATATTATATAATAATTGAAAAGCGTAAATTAATTATACCTAAGTAAAATTACAATAGAAAAATATAATTGATTTCAGACATAATTATTTTTCATTCAAAGTAGATATTATAATATATATATTTTAACAATCAATATATTACTTAACTAAAAATTGGATTTAAAGCTTTAATTGTCAAAATAAAATATAAAAGCACACTTTTGCTTTGGTTTATAATCTTTAAGATATCCTAATATTGAATTTCAATTGAAAACTTCTGTGTCTATTCAATTCAAAATTCAAACAATCATTTAACAGGAGATCAAGAGTATCAAGCGACAATATAGGATTTCTATCAAAAGAAAATAATACTAGTAATTATAAATGTCACTAGAACGCACAACTAAAATGTGGTGGGTGTAAGGGTGTCGCAAACTAGGCACTGACAAAATGTAATATATTCTTTAGATTGTGAAAATGCAAAAGTTGCTTATTTATTACAACAGTACCCTATGCTTAGGAGTTTTATCATAAGGCTAATGGCCAATGCTGAATGCATAAAACATTATATAAAAGGTTTATTGCAAACTTAACTCTACCCTAATTATTTTAATATTATGTGGATAGTGTTTTGCTTAGTACTATAATTGCCGGATTGTAACAATAATAAAAACATTTCGTATAGTGTATAAACATTACAATCCTGACAGAATATCCATGGACCTGGCTGGTGCATGAACACGCCACATGGCGTCACAAAACCAGCCCCCGTAGACAACTGGCAAAACTAACGGCTAACGCTACAAAATGTATAGATTTGACATTAGTATTCGCTAGCGAAGCGATGACTTATGTCAAATCGCATTTGCCACTTGTCTACAGGCCCAGGTCCTCAGATATAGCGTCTGTGTATAAATCTTTACAAAAGCCATACCTACGAGTAACCGTTACATAACTAACTGGCACCGACTTGTAGCACATTGAAACATATCTCGCACACCCGCTGCGGCTTGTTCATACCGAACTTCAGTATGGGGATGTCTTGGCTGGAGCATTTGTTGCACAACATACGCCCGCAGTGTCGACTGTAATCCAAATTTAGTTATTTGAAGAAATATGCAGGGAAATAAATGGGAAATAGGCAGGGCTTGCCAACTTTTTTCTTCTTACTATAATCGTTTGATAATTGGGAAGTCACGTCATTAGTTGTGATAAGATACAATTAAATCAATCAAAAGATAATTGCAAGTTAAAAACTATAACTTGATGGGATGGGCATTCTCTGACAGCATAAAATGCTGACAATGAAACTCATTAATCAATACTAATGTTATAAACGCGAGAGTGTGTATGTCTGTCTAGTGTCTGTTACCTCTTTACGACCAAACCCTTGAACCGATTTTGTTGAAATCTGTTAAATCTGATATCATACTTTGAATCCCGGGAAAGGATATAGGATAATGTTTATCCCGGAAACTTGTAATTAAATATACAAAATTAGACCAGCGGGGCTAAAATGGTCGCTTTGAAGAATCATGATATGAATCATGATTCTTTCTTCTAAAATCGCAAAATGCAACTCTGCTTGCAATTCATTTCTGTATTTTTGTACTGATTTGACATTTGTCAGTTTGACAGTTTTGACAATTCATTTGCTGAATTGATTGAGAGGAATTGCTAAATGTGACCATTTTAGCCCCGCTGTTGCTAGCGATAAACAAACATCAGACTGTCAGAATCACTGCCCTTCTTTCGACGTCAGGTAAAAAATATAGGAACGGATAAACAATAACTGAAGAATGTTTACCAGTGATGTTTGCGCATAGTGAGCGTGAACTTGGTAGCGCACTCCTGACACAGGTCGGACTCCGCCCACGGCGCCTCCGCCGCCAGAGCGTCCAGTAATCGGTGTAGGAGCTGCTTCGTCGCCACCTGATCACATTCAAGTTAACTTACTGGTTCCTTATTAATAATGTGAATAGCAAATAGTGCCTGTCTCATGTATATTACCTGATTTCATAAGGCCGCGTTCCACTGAAGCGGAGAGGAGCTTAGCGGTACCGAATTGACCAATCACCATGCTCGAAATCTTCGCTTTGCTTCGCTGTCATTCCGCTGGAATAGCACGATTGGTCAATTCGGGCACCGCTAAGCTCCTCGTCGCTCCGCTACGCGTCAGTGGAAACGCGGCCTAACCGTTGGACTGATTTTGATTCGTATGGGAATAAGTCTCGGAGAAAAAATCATATGATAGCTTTTACTGCCGCAAAATGTTAAACATAGTATATTATATGTGGGACAAACTCATTGCATTACAAAAAATATCGCGGGCAGCATGACTGTCATTAGGTTACGTTCTCGTTTTTAAATATTATAAAATATACAAAGTATACAAGCATAATGTAACAGAATATAACCTGGTAATTGAATATATTGATGCCCTCCTTGTTCTCGTGCGCGAGGCACGCGCCGGCGCGCACCAGCACGCGGCACAGCGCGCCCTGACCGTTCATGTACGCCAGCAGCAACGGTGTGTTGCCCTAATTATATATTTAATTAATTTTTAAATCGTCAACTTTCGAAACAAAAGTTTGTCTGCGGAAATGGCAACGCGTAAAAAAGGGCGTTAAAAATAAGACATAAAGGCCCAATTTCACCAACGACTGTTAGTGTTAACAAATTGTTAAAATGTCATGTCTTCTCTTTCATTCATAAGAAAAACGAAAGAGGTAACGTGATACTAATTCGAAGGTTAACTTTAACAGTCGTTGGTGAAATTGGAGCTAAGGGCCTGTTTCACCACTTCCTGATAAATGACGAAAAGGCTATCCACCAATTAACCGATTCGTTGCCACCTTCATTTCAACAAATTCTTACGACAGGCCAAGTACTTTGTTCGATGACGCACCATAAGCGTCATCGGCCCTGCTAAACGATGACGCGCCACGCGCGGCATTGGCCACTGGTTGTGTTTTATGCATATTTTATTGTATATAGGCGTAAATCAGAGAGGGAAAGGATAAATTTTGTGTGCAGTGTTCGTATTAGTTGTAATTCAAAGCTGATATGGCGTATAAAAGTAGTAATTCATACTGTTAACATAAATAAATAAATAAAATAAAATATATTTTTATTCAAAATAGGTATCATGATACTCTTTTTGAAAATCGAACGAAGAAGCTATGTTGCCTACCACCGGTTCGGAAACTACCCCGCCGAGAAGAACCGGCGTAAGCAACTCGCACGGGGCCATCTTTTACTAAAAAAAAATGGAAAATTACAATGTTATGGCTTACAGCTATGTAACAAAAATAAAAGTAACCTGCATGGAGCCACCCTATTCCCAAGGTGTGCTGTCCTCGATGAAATCATTGACTTTATAATACGCTAAAGCACACAAACGTTCTTTAACTGTTTTTTTAAATTTGGTTAAAGGTAGATTTTGAACATTTTCTGGGATTTTATTGTATAGGCGTATACATTGGCCTTTAAAGGATTTGCTTACTTTGGCTAGTCTGAACATTGGTATTGCTAACTTGTTCTTATTTCTAGTATTTACATCATGATAATCACTTTTCTTTTTGAAAATATTTATGTTCTTTCTAACATATAAGAGATTTTCCAAAATGTATTGAGATGCGACGGTCAGAATTCTTATTTCTTTAAATTTTTGTCTTAGAGATTCAAAAGACGACATCTTATAAATAGAACGAATAGCTCGCTTCTGCAGCACAAATATTGTATTAATGTCCGCCGCGTTTCCCCACAAGAGGATGCCGTAAGACATTATGCTATGAAAGTAGCTAAAGTAAACTAATCGCGCGGTCTCTACATCAGTGATTTCACGAATTTTTTTAACAGCATATGCTGCAGAACTAAGCTTATCTGCTAGTTTTGCAATATGTGGACCCCATTGTAACTTACAATCCAGCGTTATGCCTAGGAATACGGTGGTGTCTACTAAATTCATTTTCTCATCATTTAGTAGTACATTGGTTTGTACTTGCCTAACGTTTGGCAAGATAAATTTTAAACATTTATGGCCTGTTTCACCGCTTCCTGATAAGGTGCCCGATAGGGTTATTTGACAGATTTTCCATACTCCATCTGTCAAATTAAGTGGTGGATAGCCTTATCAGGAAGCGGTGAAACAGGCCCTTAGTTTTATTTTAAACAAAATGTGTAAGTAGTCGTCAACCTTTGGCACAAATTTTGCTCATACGAGTATGTAGGTATTTATGATTTTAATTAGTGCTGGTTACTAAAAGCCGAGCTTTGTGAGGGCTCACGTCGTCACACCTTGACTGACTGATGATAACACATATAACACGGACTCGCGCACGAAGGGTTCCTTATTATTATAGAGCAAAATTATGCCGAAAATTATGTTTTTGTATGGGAGCCCCCCTTCATTTTTTATTTTATTTATTTAATTTTATTTTGTTTTTAGTATTTGTTATTATAGCGGCAACAGATATTCATAGTCCGTGAAAATTTCAATTCTATTACCGTTCTTGAGTTGCGGCCTGGAGACAGACAGACAAACGGACAGACAACGAAGTCTTAGGCTGGCCTCACACAGCCGGAATGTCTTTCTGAATTCATATTATTAATTCAGGAAGACTGGAATTCCATACAATATCAGTAAGTATGCTCCACGTACACATTCTGATTTTTTTCAGATTATGTTTCTCAGATCGATCTGTAAGAATGATACTGACGAGCGTTCTGAATTCCGGATCGATAAATTTAAGATTATGATTTCATAACGCGCGTATTCCCATACATTTTAATAGAGCGGCACACACATACTGGAATCAGATTATGAATTATTTCAGTTGACACTGCAAGAAGCTAACCCCTGGACGTGTTGTGACCTGCTGGCGTGATGTCTGACTCGGAAAATTTAATCTTAAGCATTGAAATATAGGACACATCCATTGAGGATTACCATGACAGGGAAAAAACATAGCGTGGTTGGAAATTCTTAAAAGTTTAATTTCAAATTGGGAAACATTAAGTGAAAACCTGGTGAAAACGAAAGTAAAAGAAAAATAATATTTATTAGTATTAATTCTTCCATAAAGACGTTTAAATACGTGCCAGGAATCATGAGACTACTGATCAATCTTATTTTCAAAGATGTGTGTGAGGCAAGGTGCCGAAATTTAGATTATGAATTTCCGATTATGAATTATTCAGAGAGACGTTCTGGCTGTGTGAGGCCAGCCTTAGTAATAGGGTCCCGTTTTTATCTTTTGGGTACAGAAGTTAGAACCCTAATTACATGTTAAAGCACAAATCAATAGGCATGATAGTTTTTCCGTAAAGGTTGTGGGATTTATTATGACTAGCAACTTCATCTATTTTAGTTGAAGAATAAATAACTTAGAGTAGTTGTGTAGCTATGACAATATAAATTTGTATTAAAATTTAAGAGCTCTCAGAAAATCGTTTATTTAAACTGTTATGTATGTTATATATGTAGTTATGTCTAGGATAGGAGGCGCACCTGCGAGTGCGCTCTGTCGGCCATTAAATAAATCAGTGCGAAACTAGCTACGGTGTTTGATGCACGCGCCCCTTCTCCTTGCAATACGTAACACTTGGCGACGAACCGGATCCTCGCGAAATGTCGGCTTCGTATGGATTTCTGTCGAATTTCGACCACCTGGCACAGGACTGGTATAGCTACAAGTGTAGATTGAACCAGTGGTTTATCGCAAATGATTTGGATGAAGTGAAAGACAAGGGCAAGGTCAAACGTCGGGCGATTTTGCTCAGTGCATTATCAGAAGAAACATATAGGTTAGCTAGCAACTTGGCCCTACCGAGAAAATTAGAAGTGGAATTTGATAGTGTTGTAAAACTGTTGGACGAACATCTCACCCCGAAGAGATGTGGTTTTGCGGAACGATTCCATTTTTACTCAGCGGTACAGCGGCCGGGCGAAAGTCACTCAGCGTGGGCGGCCAGAATCAAGGGGTTGGCGGCTCACTGCAGCTTCAAAAGTCTCGAGGAGGCCGTACTAGACAGATTTGTAATGGGTATGGTAGCTGGCCACGAGAAGGACAAGCTGTTTGCGCAAAATCTGGAAGGATTAACCTTGAACACGGCGGTTGAGTTGGCGGAAAGCGTGCGGTGCGCGCGCGAGGCCTCGGCGTCGGCGCATGGCGGTGCGGGGGCGGCGGCCGGGGCGCCCGTGTTCAGCGTCTCCAGCGGCGAAAAGTGCAGTGTGTGTGGTTATAGCAATCACAAAAGCGATAAGTGTCGATTCAAGGCCTACAAGTGTAAAAAGTGCGGGAAAAAAGGCCATTTGCGTCGTATGTGCTCGTTAAATAAAGTGAACTATTTTGAGGAGGCTTCTGTGGATGAAGGAGATGACGGTGAGTCGGTTCACAATATTCGTTGTGCTCAGGGTAAACCTATGTCAGCGCGCATTTCCGTGAACGGTCTGTTTTTGGAGTTCGAAATTGATAGCGGCTCGGCCGTTAGTTTAATTTCAAAGAAAACGTATGACGCGTATTTTAGCAATGTACCATTGTCAGTAACTGAAAGGCAGTTGCATGACTACACGGGGGACAAAATAAGTTGTCTAGGTATAGCGCGCATGCCGGTGGAGTACGAAGGCCGATCACGCAGCCTGGACGTGTTCGTGGCCGCGGGCGCCGCGCCGCCGCTGCTAGGCCGCGACTTCATCTGTGCATTTGACCTTGAGCTAGCGCCCGCTGTTGTGAATCATCTTTCCGAATCAAACGAGACATTTGCTCGTCATTTAGTGCAAAAATTTCCCAAGCTTTTTTCAGATAAATTAGGTTGTTTTAATAAATATAAAATTAACTTAAAATTAAAACCGGATTCGAAGCCGATTTATTTCAAACCCCGCCCGGTCGCTTTCGCATTAAAAGGAAAAATTGATAAGGAAATAGATCGTTTGCTTAATTTAGGCGTGCTTAAACCTACCGAACACTCTGAGTTCGCATCTCCGGTAGTCCCGGTACTCAAAAAGGACGGCGGAGTGAGACTGTGTGCTGATTACTCTGTCTCAATAAATAAACAGCTGATTGTTGAGCAATACCCTTTGCCTACGGTACATGAGCTATTCGCCAAACTTCACGGAGGTGAACAGTTTGCTAAGCTCGACCTCTCAATGGCTTACAACCAGCTAGTTTTGTCGGATGATGCACAGGACATAACATGTATTAACACCCACCGCGGGTTATTTAAATATACACGGTTGGTATTCGGTTTGGCCAGCGCACCGTCTATATTTCAAAAAGCGATAGAATGCATCCTGGCGGGGATTGAAGGCACTGTCTGTTTTTTGGACGATATTTTGGTGAGTGGGAGCCCGTCCCAACTCAGGACTAGGTTAATAGCGGTACTGGAAAGGTTAAAAGCGGCCGGCCTTACCTTACAGTCGAACAAGTGCGAATTTTTCAAAAATGAAATTCAATATCTGGGCCACATAATAGATAAGAATGGTATAAGGAAGTCGCCTGAAAAAATAAAAACTATCGTGGAAGCACCCAAACCATCGAACGTGTCAGAATTGCAGTCATTTTTAGGGCTGGTAAATTATTATCGTAATTTTGTTCCAGACGCTTCTTCAATTTTAAGTCCATTATATAACTTGCTTCATAAAAAAACCGAATGGTTTTGGTCTGTTGAACACGATCGGGCTTTTACGAATATTAAAAATATTTTGACTTCAGAGCAAGTTCTAGCTCATTTCGATCCCAAGGCAAAGTTAGTGCTAACGGTAGACGCGTCTCCCATGGGTCTGGGCGCAATTTTATCACAGTTTTGTTATGGTGGTGTGGAGAGGCCCATATCATTTGCGTCCCGAACTCTCACTTCAGCTGAAAAAAAATATTCTCAAATACAGAAGGAAGCTACTGCCATAATATTTGGAGTTAGACGGTTTCACCAATATTTGTATGGCAGGTCTGATCCCTTTGTTTTGAGAACCGACCATAAACCACTGCTGTCAATTTTTAGCCCAAGTCGTGGTATCCCAGAAGTGACCGCAAACCGGTCGCAGCGCTATGCCATGTTTTTAGCGGCGTATAACTACGTTATTGAGTACGTGCGCAGCTCTGATAACAACGCCGACTATTTTTCGCGGGCGCCGGTGCCGGTGGGGGCGACGCCGCCTGGCGCGACGCGCGACACAGACGAGTCGGAGACGAGCGACTACGAAGAGCGGGCAGCCTATGTCAACTTCGTAGTGGAAGGTAGCTTGCCCGTCACATTGCAGCGTTTGCGTGAGGAAACGGTTAAGGACCCGATTTTAAGTAAAGTCACACATTTCTTAATGACCGCCTGGCCACAAAAAGTTTCTGATATTACGTTGAGACCGTATTTTCAATGCCGTTTAGATTTATCCGTCGAAAATGGTTGCCTAATGCGCGGCCATAAGGTTGTAATTCCGTCAGTCTTACAAGATCAAGTATGTAATGATCTTCATAGCTCCCATTTCGGAATAGTAAAAATAAAAGCGGAAGCGCGTCAGCGGCTGTGGTTCCCAGGTATTGATAAGCGGCTGGAGCAGCTGGCCGCGGAGTGCGCGGTGTGTGCGCGGCTGCGGCCCTCCCCGCCGCGCGCGCCGCTCTCACCGTGGCCTTATCCGCCGCGCCCGTTCCATAGGATACATTTAGACTTTCTGGGGCCATTCGGTAATCAGATGTATTTAATTATTGTTGATGCGTATTCTAAATGGGTCGAATGTTACAATGTGAGTTCTTCGTATGGATCCAGAACCGTTATCGAGAAACTTACAGATGTGATGTCTAGATTTGGAATTCCCCATACCTTGGTCTCTGATAATGGTACATCGTTTACGTCATTAGAATTCGCGAATTTTTGTAAATTGAATGGTATAACACACATTTTTTCGCCCGTTTATCATCCTTCTAGTAACGGCCAAGCCGAGGGATTCGTTAAAATTATTAAAAAAGGATTAAAAAGTATTATTCTTAGCAGTTCAGTTAGTAAAGTTCCCCAAGTAAAAATCGCTAAATTTTTATTTGATTATCGAAACTCCAAAAACAGCACAACCGATAAATCACCATCTGAATTGATATTCGGTCGTTCCTTGCGGTCTAGATTAGATTTGTTGAGCCCGGCTGAAGTTACTCCGTCATCCACGAGCCTCACTGATGTTGTGGAACGTAACCAGTCCTCACAGGTTAAAAATTATAAAGGAAAGTCTAGACCAAATTTTGAGGTAAACGATCGAGTGTGGATTAAAAAGTACCAGATTAATCACAAGTTTGATTGGATTGAGGGCGTTATCACCGGCAAGCTGGGGAGAGTTATGTACTCAGTATACCTACCAAAACTTAATTTAGAAGTTAAAAGGCACGTCGACCAGATAAGACGTCTTGTTAGTGAATCAGGAATTTCCGCATTTACTGAAAATGCAGACTGGCTGCCTGACAACGTTCCTGTTACCTTTAGCTCATCATCCTTAGTTCAGTCACCACCATTAACTAACGACAGTACGTCCAACTCAAGTTTTTCATCAGCTGCAGTAGAGGAACCGTCTCCTGACATCGGAGACGTCGGGGAGAGAGAGAATGAGATAGAGACTGAAGTGAGTCCTTTTTCAGGGCCGGCTGTACTTGAACATTCACAACCAGCAGCAGCAAATAATGACACCCCCTCCGTCTCAAGGGGAGAGGAGCAAGGCCTAAGTGTTCACGCCCCAATCATTTCAAACACTAGGTCTAAACGCCAACGAAAACCTGTTAATTTTTATAAGCCATAAGAATATATATTTTTTTGTTATTCTTTAATTTAGTTCTTAAGTATTCGGGGAGGGATGTTATGTATCTATAGTTATGTCTAGGATAGGAGGCGCACCTGCAAGTGCGCTCTGTCGGCCATTAAATAAATCAGTGCGAAACTAGCTACGGTGTTTGATGCACGCGCCCCTTCTCCTTGCAATACGTAACATAAACAAATGAAATACGTTTGTTTTGGATAATCAGCAGGAATATAATGACTTTCCTGAATATAGCCAGCCACGATTTACAAACATACTCAAATGAAAATTGCCTGGAAAACGACAATAAGGAGAATGAAAGTTTTCCAGAATATAGTCACTCAATATTGCAAAACTTTACATTGAAAAGGACATTAAGTAATTGAAAGTTCTCGTATTTGTCATGACGCAAAAAATAACTCAACAGACAGTAGCATCGAAGCTAAATTACTGACGCTGATGAAGATGAGTGTTAATAAGAAAAAAAAGTTTCATAAATACGCTAATCGCAGAAAAGTAAGGATTCTTCGAGTGAACCAATGATTGACGATCTCTGACTAGTAGCCTTTAATTATAAAATTAACGGCCACGCATAAAATTGAGTTCAACATGTATATTTGACAAGGGAATTGTAATTACAGTATAATAAATTAGTTTTAACGTGTTTTTTAACAATTCTTATATGCCGCGTCTGGCGCGTCATCGGCCTCACTAAAACTTTTTTGAATGACGCGCTGGGCGCGGCATTGGCCACGAATCGGTTAACTTGACAGATCAAGTATGGAGAATATGTCAAAGTTGTGAATATAGCCTATTCGGCATTTTATCAGAAAGTGGTGAAACAGGCCCTAAGAGAAATTATTTACCTGGAGATCGGTTTTGTTAATAGGATAGTTCGGCATAAACTCTAAGAAGATTTCACATATCGTCGCTGAATTGTCCTTTTTACACCAGCACAGCTCGTGAAGTGGGTTACGACCTGAAAAAAGGCACAGTATATTATTATTATAAGCAAGTACAAAAAAAATTTTTAAATTTTTCTCTTATTTCTTTGTTGTTAATGTCACTAATTTAGCGTCT
Source organism: Polyommatus icarus (assembly GCA_937595015.1). NCBI lineage: Eukaryota > Metazoa > Arthropoda > Insecta > Lepidoptera > Lycaenidae > Polyommatus > Polyommatus icarus. The sequence goes on along the minus strand of OW569327.1, from coordinate 17,374,221 downwards.
ACACTACGTTGTTGGATATGGCCGCAGTAAAGTTACTTTTAAGGTTGTTAGTAACAGCATCAATATAAATATCGAAAGGAATCAGCAAAAAATTGTTGCCGGCCGCGTTCGCCACACTTCTCGCCATTGCCGATTAGCGTCGACACTATTCTCTACGTTGGATATTGTCTATCTATGGCAACAACATATTATGTACCTTTCCAAAAGTGTTATAGTGCTTTATACAAATAATATATTAAAATACAGTGGGGACTATACATATAAATCCATATCCATACTTCCATACTAATATTATAAATGCGAAAGTGTGTCTGTCTGCCTGTCTGTCTGTAACTTCTTCACGCTCAAACTGCTGAACCGATTTTGCTGAAATTTGGCATGGAGATACTTTGAGTCCCGAGACAGGACATAGGATAGTGTTTATCCCGGAAAAATGTACAGTTTTCGCGCGATAAACGGATTTTAATAATAATAATAATAATAATAATAATAGACATTTATTCGACATAAAATTCACAGTACACTACAATAAAACAAAACACACAACAATGAAGGAAAAAAAAAAGAAAAAGACAAACATAAGTAAATACTAAGCCTAACCACATAAACCTAACCATATCAGAAAAAGAGAAAAAACAAATTAAATACATAAAATAAAAATGATAAAAACGCTATGTTTTACATTTTATCATGTACTGTATTTTTGTGGTGCGGCACGGATTGTGCTTCAATAATAATGGGGCAGTGTAGTGCGAAAAAAAATTGTCGAATAGGATCCACTCAGGTATGTGATCATGGTACAGGATCCTATACCACGATCCCTGGTATTATGTGGACCCTCGTGCTTGCCAGGCGTTTGACAGTCTACATACAACACACAGCTAAGTCTACATAAACTAGATAAAAAAATAATTATAATACATAAACAATAAATATAATAATTTATAATAGGGATAATCCAGGGATAAAAGGCTGGCGCCATCATGTCACACTTCACTTCAGAGTTCAGCGTGGCCCTCGCGCAGAGCAGAGCTTAATTTGGCTTATAAATTTGTTTCAAAATGACCCAAATAAAGGTTGTGTGTCAACTCTGTGGCTCGAGTAAAAGAAAAACGACCAAGCTCGGACATCATGTACCACCTATACCTATATGGTAATTATACACATCATAATACTAATAATAATAATTGTTCTACACCTATAACAAAGAAACAAATTGTATGCACCTACTTATTTATATATTGTCTGTAAAATAAATTTTAATGTAACTTACATAAATAAATATAATACGATATAATAATAATGTCTTTCAATGTAATATAATATAATATAATTCAATTAATCATTTTTTTAATTAATCTATTATTACATATAATATTATCTAAATCATTGAATTAATCTTTCTTTTTCTAAAGTCATGTTGAAATAAATTTGAATATAAACTATAATTGATACTTAAATTATTATAAATTATTATAAATGCGCATAACATAAAATTAATAAAAAATAATACTAATAATAATAAAAAAATATATATATATATTGTTACCTAGTATTATAGTAACTATTATAATAACCTACGATACAATTTGTTCTCTAAGTAAATGTGTTTTATAGTTATGCTTAAAGCTGTTTATTGTTTTTAGAGCACGAAGTGGTGGTGGGAGATTGTTCCAAATTTTGCTAGCAAGATAACGGAAACTACCCCTGAAACCAGAAGAGTGATGTAACGGCGTGTTTAGCAAAAAGGACGAACCTCTGGTAGTGACAGTCAACTTATTATCACTAGCCCATTGTAACTTGTCAAAGAGGTAGGTCGGTATTCTAAATTTAATCACCCCGAATAAAAGAGTGGCGAAATGTACCTGCCTGCGACCATCCATCTTAAGCCAACGTAATTTATTAATATAGGGAGTGACATGTGCACGAGGTGGTATGTCACAACAGAATCTAGCGCAAGCATTCTGTACCTTCTGCACAACTCGTTTAGACCTCGATAGGAGGCAGGGCCCTGTGACTACGTCCGCGTAATTCAAGTTAGACAGTATCAAGGATTCGCACAGACTGCTACGCAAATTTTCAGATATGAAGCTTCTGATATTATATAAGACTTTTAGGCGGTAAAAGCATCGACTTGCAGTTTTTATTATGTGTTTTTCAAATTTTAGCTCCTCATCTAATAAAAGTCCCAAATTACGAGCTTCACTGACTCTCTCAATATTTTTGTTTTTAATATGCACTACAGGAGATAGGGCATTGACCTTTTTGATTTGATTTTTGGTTCCTAGTACCATGAATTTGCTCTTGTCCGGGTTTAGTACCAGTGCATTTGACTCTGACCACTCACTTATACTCGCTAGATCTTCATTAAGCTTGGATATGGCCGCGCGAGCATCACAGGGCTTAAAAGATATATAAATTTGCAAGTCATCCGCATATAAATGATGTTTTGAATTATGTATGTGGCGAGTGATATCAGCACCATAAATAGAAAACATTTGAGGCCCAGCTACTGATCCCTGTGGGACGCCTATATCTACTTGACGTGGAACTGAACGTAATGGCTCTCCATTATTGTCAGTTATTTCAACCATTTGTGAACGATTGAGTAAAAAACTTGAAATCCATTCTATTACACTGTCATCAAAACCGTAATATTTTAATTTGGATAAGAGCAAAGGTATATTTATGGTGTCGAACGCTCGTGAATAGTCCAGTAGAACCAGAATGGTAACCTCCCCTGAATCTTGAGCCGTCTAAATGTTATCTATTACGTCAATTAATGCAGTCGTTGTACTGTGTTTTTTACGGAAACCAGATTGAAAAGTAGGCAATATGCTGTTTTCTTCTAAATAATTACTAATTTGACCACATACTACTTTCTCCAGTATTTTTGACATGCATGGTAATATGCTAATAGGTCTGAGATCCTTGGGTTCAGATACAGAATCCTTTTTAGGCAACGGCTTGACTATAGCCGTCTTCCATGACCTAGGAAAAGTGCTTGTAGTAAGAGATGTATTTACTATTTTGGTTATAACGCTTATGCACACTGGAAGACGAGAAAGAAGTACAAGCATATCCAAGCTGATACCGTCAGTACCTACCGCATTAGATTTTAAAGATTTAATTATTTTCAATATATCACTGTCGTTAACTGTAGAGAATTTAAAAGTAGATGAGCAAAATGGCTGGGAATCCGGTAGGGGCAAGGTAGATGAAGGTACGGAATTAGGACTCGGGATATCGAGGAAAAAATTGTTGAGGAGGTCAGGGTCTAACAGATGAGGTGGTAAGACAAAATCAGAACTTGATTTGCACACGTTAGTTTGCTCCTTGAGATGCTTCCACATTACACGGGGGGACTTTGTATTGGTATTAATATAATTGTCGAAGTATGCCTTCTTCTCCCTATCTAATGCTAATGCCACCTCACGTTTGAGGTCTTTATAGTATGCAACGTGAGTGTTTTTTTTGTATTACGCGCTCGTTTTTGTGCATTGTCACGCTTTCTCATTAACATTTTAATATTATAAGTTATCCAAGGATATTGGCGTTCCCGAATATATATAGTTTTATGAGGCGCCAATATATCATATGCCCACAACAAACTACTACTGAATATATCGACCATTACGTTAACATCCTGCAATTGTTTTATGTAATCCCAGTCAATGGTGTTCATAACAAATTCAAAATCGCCCTGATCAATGTCTTTTAAAGGTCGATACGATATTTTTCTTGCAAGATTTTTTATTTTAGGCAGATTTATGTCAAATGATATGAGAGCATGACTACTTAGATCTGGTATGTAGTCAACCCAGACTCGATTCAGGTCTGCGCTAGTACAGACTAGGTCGAGCAGGGTTTCTGTCTCATGGGTGAAGTGGGTGGCCTCAGTAGTGCACTGACGCAACCTGTGTAAAGACAGGAATTCTTCTAACATTCTGTATTGTGCCGTGTTAGTGTGAAAGTAATTTACATTAAAATCGCCAACTAGGTAAAGGTAGTCATAACCGGATAAAGTGATAATAATTTTGGCGCAACGGAGTTGCGGACGTCATCATAGTATAAAATAAATTAAAAACCTTTTAAAAAAGACTTGGCTTAAAGGTCTTGTTACCAGGCCATAAAACCTTATTAAAAAAAATGTACCTTTGAGGTTATTAGCGGCGGCGTCGATGTCTGAGTCAGCGAGCAGCGCGCGCGTGGCCTGCGCGTGTCCGTTTCGCGCGCTAACGTGCAGCGCGTTGTCGCCGGCCGCGTCCACCGCGCCGCACTCCGCACCGCTGCTCAGTAGCGCCGACACGATCGCCGCGTGACCACCGCCCGCCGCTACGTGCAGGGCTGTGCGTCTATAAAATGTACCTTTGAGGTTATTAGCGGCGGCGTCGATGTCTGAGTCAGCGAGCAGCGCGCGCGTGGCCTGCGCGTGTCCGTTTCGCGCGCTAACGTGCAGCGCGTTGTCGCCGGCCGCGTCCACCGCGCCGCACTCCGCACCGCTGCTCAGTAGCGCCGACACGATCGCCGCGTGACCACCGCCCGCCGCTACGTGCAGGGCTGTGCGTCTATAAAAAATTGAAATAGGAACAAATGAATGTGCAACCTCAATTTTTTACAGCACTATATTATATTAATAAATTTTAATTCATAGCATTATTGTCGCCCGTCGATATTTAAAAAAATCATCAATCAACATGAACGGAATATAGTGGCTATCGTCAAAGTCTAATAATCATCATTTTAAAAAGCGTAAACATTGTTAAACGAAAAGGAAACTCAATTATTTTTCATTCATTTCGAAACCTAAACTTAAATTCAAGACTTATTATACTCTCGACTCAAACGCACAAAGACTTTTTATCATAAAAACTCAATTACTAACTTGTACGCGTCTCTATCGTTGGGCCGCGCGCCGGCGAGCAGCAAGCTGCGCAACAGCAGCTCGTTGCCGCCCGCGGCCGCCAGGTGCAGCGGCGGCGCTAGCGTCGCGTCCTGCACGCGCGAGTTCACGTCCACCTCCACAGACAACAGGAACATCACGCTCTCCACGTCGTTCGTCTGTATCGCCACGTGCAGGAAGTTTCGACCCTTTTTGTCTACCTAAAGAATAAAAAATTAAACTTATATAAAATAACATGTAGTTCTACTTTATGGGCATACTTGATACTAATTGAGATTTCGAGCGACATTAAAATTTGCAAGTTTAAGTTGCCCTATCAACCCCTAGTATTTTCCCACTGTTGTAATAATATAATTAACTAGCTGTCCCGGCAAACGTTTCTTTGCCATAATAAAAAGTATTATGCCCGTATTATTTTATTGAATTGACTAAATAAGTATGTCACCATGGCAACGCGTCAATCGCTATCACGGTCGTCGTTTTTCTCGAGTTGTAATAATTTACTATTATTTATTGAACAAATGCACTTATCAAAGTGGTTGAATAAAATCTCACGAAATCTCACCAGGGGGGGAGGGGGTCGTCAAAAAATTCAAAAAACTCCTCACGTAATTTGTGGACACCCCCTAACAAACACACGCTTTCAGGATTTATTAATAATGTATGGATAACCCATTTCATTTTCTATTCAATCCGATATAATAATAATAATAATAATCTATGGACGCTTCACACCACGTCAGTCTGGCCCCGTGCTAAGTACCTAAAGGACTTGTGTTACAGGTACCAGACAACGGAAATATATTTAATACTTTTATACTATACATATATTTAAGATTTTTATTATATCATACACATATTTAATACACATCCAGACCCAGGAACATTGAAAACTTTTTGTTCCGTCGGCGGGATTCGAACCCGCGACCCCCGACTTGAGCGTCCAACGCGCTTACCACTGAGCCACAGAGGTCGTCAAATATCACTTACTTGTTCAGCAGCCGATGGATTTCTTTCAAGTATCGCTTGGGCCGCCTTGTTGTTCCTCGCAGTGAGGGCGGCCGCAAACGGGGACACGCCCTTGTTGTCTCTCGCGGACAGATCGATGCCGGGCTGCGACAGCAGCAGCGAGATGATGCCCGCGTGCTGGTTCTCTATAGCGATATGTAGCGGTGTCTTGCCTTCTGCGTCTTTCGAGTTTATGTTTGCTCCATGTTCTAGTAATGTCTGAAAAGGGGCGTATAAAAGGGGCGTCATGATGGGAATGTCATTATTCTTAAGTGCGTAATTCAACGCGTAAATGCGAAAAAGCTGTTCCTTAAAATAACACTATAATTTAGGTCCCAATGTCAATAATAATACTAAAATAACATTGTGCGTTTATCAAGTAACTTTTTCACAATATGGCGCGTTACTTCTATTTTGGCCACGCACCAAAAAAGCGTTGCACAGCTGATAATTGGCTACATACAGGTCGGCATGCATGTGAAACAGTAGTCTTTTGGTTGCTTAAGTTCTATTTTAACCACACTTTTTTTTAAGGTTCTCGTAGGACTGTGCACACGTGCTTTAGGGCCAACTCATACGAACCACAACCACACCACGTCGCAAGTCGCAACGGCAAAATGCCGTCAAGAAGTGGTTACGTGTGAATGGTGTCACTGCAGCTTTTTGTGTGTGCGTTGTGGTACCGACAAAATGTCGACGTGGTTGCGTTGTCGCCAGTAGTTGCGATGTGGTTAAAGGGTAGAAGTCAAAATAATCGTACATGACTTGAAAAAATATGTGTCCTCGGCTGTTTTTAGCTTATTGAAAAAAATGTCGGGTTATAACAAGTTATAAACCTACTAAGATTAAAGAACAATTATTTTTCAGTAAACCAAGACATTTTTGTAATGTTAAGAACATAAATATACCGAATAAAAATCATCAAACTAAAGTCAGTAATTTCAGTTCCATACAAAATGAAAGTGTCCTCTTGCGTAATGAAAATTTAAACATTATAAAATATTCAAAACTAGGCACTATTTTGCAATATTATAGACTATAAAATAAAAAACGCTGTCCAGGTCTTTGTTTTCATTTATTTAAACCATTATTTATTATGCCTATTATTATAAAATTACTGTTCATAATAAAATCCCAAATATCGTTCCTGTGAGTAGCTCCGGTAGATAACGGTGTTTTAGGCGCTCCCGAAAAGGAATTCTACTGTGTCAGTTTTATATTTTATTCCAACAAAACTATTGGATCACCTCACGTAACTTTTAGAACGCTCTTCATTCTTCACCTCATTTATTTTTGGTGGAAAAAGTGCACGCACAAAAGAAAATGCCTAAAATATTCCTGTGAATAACGGTGAGTCTAGATAAATTCTAAAGTAAATTACGCGAGTTTGGATACATAGTCTGAAATAGTATGTTTTGGTAATCATAAAAACAGAGAAATTGTTTTCAAGGTAAGATATATTTGATATTAAGACGATACATTTTAGATGTTAAAATTCAAATTTTTTCTTCCTGTAGATAACGTAACACGACTTAAGGCTAATTCATATTGATAAAATTATTGTTATTGTGTAAATTGAATAAGTTTGTATAGTCAAATATGTACCTGCAATTAATAACTAGTTTTTTGAAGTGAAAACTTCTTTAGCGGCGTTGAGCACTTTTGTGGGATGGGTAAAAACTGTAAAACTCACGTCAGATTTTCGTGTTGATCGAAAAACCATAGAAAAACCGTAAGACGGTTGGAGAGTAGTGTTTTGTGTCGAACTCGAACTCGAACTCGAAAACTCGAACTCGAATTGTAAGGGTTTCGATTAATTAAAAAAATCGATTTTTTTAAAATCGATTTTTATAAAAAAATGGGTTAAAAATTTAATTGACTGTAAGGGTTTCGATTAATTAAAAAATCGATTTTTTAATAATCGATTTTCATAAAAAATGGGTTAAAAAAATGCACAACGTTAATAATCAAGTTTTCACTTCTGTCGGCACTCCCGGAGTGCAACCCGTCTTTTTTTATAAAATATTGGGGCAAACCAGCAAATGGGTCACCTGATGGAAAGCAACTTACGTCGCCCACAGACACTTGCAACATCAGAAGGCCTGTTAAAGGAATTACGCTCTCTTCTTCAAGGTTTGCAGGTCGTATTGGTCTGAAACTTGTTCACCCCCAATGACGGTCTCACAATAAAGTTTAATGTTTTTAAATTTGTTTATTTTTTTCATGATTGTCTCGAAAACTTATGACTTTAAAACATTGTTTGTTTTTGAGGAAGTTACCTATGTAGAAAATTGTCTTCCTAGTTAGATAGTCATGTCTGTGTGTGTGTTGTTAGTTTGTATATAAATTCATGGAAATTTTATATTTTTTTGGGATTTGGAATATTTGTGCATAAATTAAAGCTTCAAAAATATTTTCTTTAAGATGGCGCCAAACACTGATGCTAAGCGACAAATAAGAGATAAAGTTTTTAAACCGTGTGTTTGTACTTTGTGGCTTTTAATAAGACTTGTTAAAACATCATAATTATTTTATCGATGTTACCAGTTATGTTAGTCTAACAATAAATAAAAATATGTAGGTGCGTATTTTTTGTTTCAATGTGGAAGCATCCTAATTTTCCTGTGAGTAACATTTTCTGTCCGGTGAGTAACGTTACTAACCGGATTTCATGTGAGTTGCGGTCGATTATTTTGACTTCTACCCTAAACACGAAAGTCAATGAAACGGAGGGGGTGGAAGAGCACCGGCGGTGCGCGCGCACTATAATTGCATCGACGCAACGTTGTGGTTGCGTTGTGGCCGGTATCCCGTATCACACAAGTGGTCGACAACGACTGCAAAATGTGGTACGTGTGAAATATCCAGTTCATTTACAATACGAAATATACGTCCGACCACGTGCTGTTTGTGGTACGTGTGGGTTGGCCCTTACAGGCTGCGTTCCAGATGACGTTAATAACGCTCACGCTCAAGACCTTCGTTTCTCCCGTTCCATTAGCATGTGAGCAAATGTGAGCGTCAATGTCACAAACCCAAGTGGAACGGAATTATGGAGCGTTTTGAGCGCTCTGGCGAGGTGACAGTGACAGGTGACAGCTGAAAGAGGTTAAGTTAGAATTCGAGTCTACCGCTTTTATTTGAATTATATTTAGGTACCTATCGATTATCGAAATGGATATTTTTACGGCAGTTAGACATATTTTGCAGGTGCATTGGAATAATGATTCAGACATTTCTAGTGAATCTAGTTCAGATGAATAGTGGAATGCACTTTTCCACAATTATGATCGCGAAAAGCGAAAGTTTAGACCACGAATCAATGACTACGAAAATGTAATCAATCTTTATTCTAATGAAGAATTTAAAAGACCAGGAGAGACGATAACTTAGTATTTTATAGGAAAATATTTGATCTTTCATTTAAAACAATTTCTTTTTAATCGAAATATTTTATTTAATTATATTTAATATATTTCAATTAAAAATATTATGTTTTGCAATGAAATTATATGAAGTTTTTTTGTCGCTACTCGCTCCTGAAAACTTTCCGAATAAGGTCTTTGCGATATTGTTACGTTAAAATAAAAAAAAAAAACTAGAACGCCCACTTCGACCCATTTTCGTCGTGGGTCGTTTTGAGCGTTGCTTGAGCGAAATTGATGACGTCATGAGTGACGTCATAGCCGCTATCAAAACGACCCCGGTCGCCAAAGGGAACGGCAGAAGGGGACGTTTTGAGCGTTTTGGTCAAAATTAACGTCATCTGGAACGCAGCCACAGTCTACGACGCGACTTTGTCTACTGTCTAATACCTGTATGACGTCTGTCAGGCCCCAGGTGCAGCACAGGTGCAGCGGAGTGTGTTTGTCGGCGCACACGTCCGCGCCCGCACCGTCCGCGCCCGCTCGCCGCACGCACTCCACGTCACACCCCGATCGGATTAAGAACGTCGCTAGCGACTCCTTGTTCTCGTCTATAGCCCTGAAATATAATTAGTGATGCTCATATTGCATTATGAATAATATGATACTTAGATTTAATGTTAAAATGGAAATAAAAAATTAAATAACTCATTATTGAATACACCATAATTCATAACATAAGACAAATAGATGGCTATAAAGTAGTGAGTACATACTTGTGCAATAGAGTTTGAACGCAGCCGTCTGGTCCTGGTCCCCAGCAATCCGCATCTGCGCCGTTGCGTACCAAAATCTGAACGCAATAATGATTGTCTGTATTTATTAGTTTCTATATCGTTTCGTAATTCGAGGTATTGTAATTTGGGGCTGTTGTCGTAAAATACAACTACACTATGATATACAAACAGATTTAACAAGTCTAATGGCCTTATCACAGTAGCGGTTTGCCGTCACTGGATCACAACAGACCACGGCGAATATGCGGCGGTTTCGTGATGCATTAGCGGCACTCGCTAGATGTTACCAGCAAACCGCTAGTGGCCTAAAAGCTGATATGAGTAGTTGTAGAACGATAGAAAGAGATTGATTTACGTACGCTGGCCACCTCCTCCTGGCCGGAGTCTAGCGCCGCCCACAGCGGGGGCACGCCGTTGGCGTCGAGGCGGCCCATGTCGACGCCGCGCACGCACAGTGCCTCCACCGCCAGACCCAGCCGGCAGTGGATAGCTAACTGCAGCGCCGTCTCGCCCGCCTCCGTGCTGCATAAAAAATCATTATAAAACACACAAGAGAATAAACATCGATTCATTAAATAAAGACACCGATTACCGATACATTAGATAAAGGACATCACACATGGGAATTAAATAATCGTTCAATTTAATATAGGAATAAACATAATCTAAAGAAGCTTCATGTTAACGTATAGGTATATGCGAATTAAGCCCAAGCCCGCTTTTCCACTGAAGCAGAGCGGAGCTTAGCGGTGACCGGTGACCAATCGTGCTATTCCAGCGGAATGACAGCGAAACGGAGCGAAGATTTCGAGCATGGTGATTGGTCATTTCGGCCCGCTAAGCTCCGCTCCGCTTCAGTGGAAACACACCCTAACACTTCCACTTACATAATACAGAGTGCAATTAAACCTTCCTGCCAATTTTTTTCCAGGGCTCAGGTATAATTAGGAGAGTCCATTTAACCAAAAAACAATTGGGTGTTATTTTTTTTTTCAATGACATATTTTATCCTATTTAAAATAGTTGCATTCTGCAACTATTTTAAATAGGTTACTCGCGACGCGGGGGAATGGGAGGGGGTGACGCGGGATGAGGCGCGCGCGTGGGGGCACGTCACGCGCGTCCGATGCATCGTGTCCATTAATTGTAGACTGTAGTGATTTTTAGGATAACTTTCGGAAGCTATTTCTCAACATTTTAGTACTGAGTCGGTTTACTGACGATAGTTGAACGTGACAACATGCCTCTTTGTCGGTTTGTCGCTCGTTTCGCGCTCTCGCTTGCACTTCAAGCCCTAAATGGAACGCCTCAGCGCGAGGTAACGCCGCATGAGTCATGTTTTTTCGTGCGTGCAGCCGGCTGCATCGAATTATAAGACGTTGTCACGTCAAAAAATACATGTATTTTTATTTTTAACAAGGATCAATATATCAAAATTTGGCAGGAAGGTTTAATTGCACCCTGTATATTTAAGAATCATAAAAGAAGAAGATTCTAATTATAAGTAGGTACAATTTGTTTGTATCGAATAGTGTCGACGCCGCACTCTGTCAGTACCGCTATTAGTGCTGCTACTTACAGTGCGTTCATGTCGGCGCCGTGGTCGAGCAGGTATATGGCGGTGCGGGAGTCCTCGTCGACGATGGCCTGGTGTAGCAGCGTGAAACCCTTGCCGTTCCGTACGTTGGGGTCGGCACCGCACTCTGTCAGTGCCGCTATTAGTGCTGCTACTTACAGTGCGTTCATGTCGGCGCCGTGGTCGAGCAGGTATATGGCGGTGCGGGAGTCCTCGTCGACGATGGCCTGGTGCAGCAGCGTGAAACCCTTGCCGTTCCGTACGTTGGGGTCGGCGCCGCCCTCTATCAGTGGAGCTATTAGGTTCTTGTGGCCTGTGATCAATAACATCAAAATTATGGTATATCAGTTTCATTTAACCTCTCAAGCGTCGGGCTGTCAAAATGTCAAACGCCGTTAGGTGTCGTATCAGCGACCACTTATCCCAATAGACGCCTAATGTTTTGATTTCTCTTACCGCCGCACTCAGAGACGTCAATTAAGACTTAATGCTCATTTAACATGAAATGTACCTCTCAGAGATGACAATTAAAAATCGCTAATTGCGGAGTTTGATGTTCAAGTTTGAGGTTATTCTTGAAATTTTTTCAGTTTTAATTTTTCAAAAGATAAAATTAAGATAAAAATAAAATTTATTTGAAGTGCTAATAATAAATAATAATAATATTAGATAATGCCACAGTAAATAATATAGAACTTCATAATTACTGTGATAGTACTAAAACATTTTTGTGCAATACATGCCTAGTTACTTAGTACAGCTGTTTTTACCTTTTCTTGCTTATAAATAGAAGTATTTCATATGAAAAGTACCTATAAGTCACTTCCATACAAACTAGATATACCTACAAAGAAGTATGAACATTGTCACCAAATTGTGTAATTACGGTATTGAAATTAAAGTATGTTTACTATAGGTATAGTTACAATATTATTACGAATAATTCCTAATAGCAATGGTTTTCTTATATTAAAACGGTAGGTAATAGTATACATAAGACAGGTTATTCACACAACCCAAATTGTAAAACATAGAAACTTCAAATGTTGCAATAAATACTCAAATACCTAGTACCTATTATAAAAACAATATAAAACATGTTTTTTTTTCTAACACCTTTTATGTTTGTTACATAACTGTAGTAGGTAGGTACGGTGAAAGGTAGGAAAGAATGAAATTATTTTAGTAGTAAGTATATATTTTATTATTCCTTCGATCGCGGCAAAACGAGACACAATAGCCTTTCAATTGTTATCACTTATCGCGGCCCATTTGGGCCAAGTACGGAGTTGAAGCGAGCTGCATCAGTTAATTTGATTTCTTGTTATTTTTTTCTGTATTCATTATTCTGCCTAGCACTGCAAACTTTGTAAATTTTTACTTCTTCTTGTCTTCTTGCATTTTTAACTAAAATAAAAGTATGACGTGATAAGAATTGAAATTGGTACAAAACATTATAAGTAAGTACTTTATAGTTTATTTATAATATAGTATATACTGACCAATGAAATCCTGTTGAAATGTATTATGTTAAAATAAATTATTATTATGTTAAATTCGCCAACCAAAAACAAAATAAAAATTACTATATACCTACTACTACTTCTACTTTTTATTCTTCTTGCCGCTATCACAGATTAATTTAAGGCCGCTATGGAGCGGCGTACGAACACGGAACAAACTACGTCATAGTACGAATGATTTATAGAGGACAGAAATTAATCAGTCAATTAATTTTGTCTCTGAGAGGTATCTGTAATGAAAGCATTAAATTTCAATTTGTTAAATGATGTTCAGCGCTTTTTTTTAATGACCGACTCTGACGGCAGCAGTCACGACTCACCCCCAATAAAAAAAAAAATGAAACGAACACGGCTTGACTTTCCAAGACTAGAAAGCCGTGTTCGTTTCATTTTTCAACTACGCATGCGCGGCTTTTTTCGCAGTTTGGCAGCTGACTGTCAAGTACTGTCAACTTCATAATAATTGAGTGTCATGTTCTAAAATATTAACAATTTCTGTCAGATTTTAGAACATGACACTGACACTAATTTTTAACTTTGCGCATGCGTAATGTGCATTGAAAAACGAAACGAACACGACTACAGTCTGTGAAAAAAGAGTAGACACAGAACAAAATTTTCTAAACGTAATCACGCTCAAAAGGTGGTTTTTCTCTTTGTATTTCCACAGAGAACGCTTATACACTTAAATAAATATTATTTGCCTTGCACATTTTTAACTCGATTGAATAAGGTTTTCGTATATTTTGTTACAATATGATTTAAAAATTGCGTAGAGTACACACTCTACGCAATTTTTAAATCATATTGTACGGTATTAAATTAATTTAGTAATTTTTAAATCATATTGTATGTACGGTACTCTTTTTTGACAAGCTATAAATAAAATCATATAAAAAGAAGAAGAAGAAGATCATGCCCCCCGTGTATTATATTTCTCTATCGGCCTTCACTATCATTCATTAAATAGAGAAAACAAAGAAATGGCTGTATGGGCAACGCTCCCTTTGCCTGTCCCGACCGGGACAAATTAAAAAAAAAATCTCTATGTCATACCTCTTTGACAGGAAAATCCACGATTAGCGACTCAATGGAGTTAAATGGTGCTTCTTCTGTATTTAAATTTAATCGCCATTTTAAGGAGTTAATTTGTCATTAACTGACTCTGAGAGGGAATTTCATGTTTAATGTGCATTTAGTGTTGCGGTTTGTATGGGCAGCGGATAATTTTAATTTTTTAAATGATGATTTAATGAACGACTCTGAGTGCGGCTGTTAACAAATAATTGTGTCAATGCGCTGAGGTAAGCGACGCGCGGGGTGAGGGAAGAAATGCATTACGATTGGCCAATTCAAATTCACGGCATGTCATAAATCATAACTAGTGATGGGAAGTACGAGAAGCGCTGGCCAAAAGAAAAAAAAACAGTACATAATATTTATTTTATTTTTAAGTGTAGAATGAAGAAAAGACTTTTATAAATTAATATTTAATCATTTTTAAAATGAATTAACTTCGTATAAATTCTCCGAACTGCAGGTTTCTGAACCGAAGATTTTGTAAGAAATACCAATCTTGTAGTTATGTATTTATACATCACACTATTTGCTAAATCCACCACATGATTGGTTTCTTCATAATGAAATTGATGGAAACTTATTTCTGAAAAAAGTTGTTCACCAATAAAGCTGCTTGAAGTTTTATTGACTAAAAACTCTGCTTGGTTCACTTTTCTTTACGCCTCCAATATACAATTTCATGATAACTTCACAGCGACGGCAAATTTTAACAACACTTTGTGATGGGTAGATTAAGCCACCCATGTCTCTGTAAGCTATAAAACTGTTAGCATTTTCGTTTAAAGTAATCAATGCCCCTATGCAGGTTTTACATTTCAAATGCTTTATTAAAGAGCTAGCAACAAAACCTGCTATGTACTCAATAGTATTTTCAGCAAACTGAGATAAGCAAATTGATTCTATGGCACTGTCTAAATCTTGATGACTTTCGGTGCCGAACTGAATTTCGCTCTTATCTTCTGCCGTTGTAGTCAAATTTATTCTTTGCAGTGCAGATGAGCAGTTTAGAATTGATATATTCTCTAAAGGTATGCAGTTACCCGTAGATACTTCAACCAGTTCTGTGTGTATCAATATTTTTTTAACACGACGTGGTAATGATGATGATGACGATGATGATGATGATGAATTTGAATTGCGTGGTAGCATATGCTTTCTGTACTTAAAACAACGCCGAAACTCCCAAACGTGTATCTATAAGGAGTCAGGAGTTCTCTCAGCATCTTCGAAACCATGGTATACCTTGACCCAATATTTGAATTTTTGGTAGCATATTCTTAGTACACTTCACATAAAACCAAAATCACCATATGTTTCCATATAAATTTCGAGGAGTTCCCTCGATTACTCCTGGATCCCATCAGGTCACCGCTTTTGTGAATATGGTACCAAATTGGAGTGAAACCTAATACAACAAAACAAAAATTTCGAAAATCGGTTCACAAACGGCGGAGTAATCGTTGAACACACAAAAAAAAAATATCCACAGCCGAACATATAACCTCCTCGTTTTTTGGAAGTCGGTTAAAAATTTAAAAACACATACTTACACACGTTTACAAAAACAATTCATAAAATATTACTCTTTTTCAACAACATGAAAAAAAAAACAATTTGTTTAACTGATAAAAAGTCAATCATCGCATCACTAGTGACGCTTGACTCGGCTTGACAGTAATGAAAGAAAGGATAAGGATTACTAGTTTGTGTATGATAGAAAGGGAAATACTTATAAACAAACGTTTTCCTTGACGTATTCGGACCAGCGTAAGTTGAGCTCTGAAGAAATTGATTCCTGACAATATAAATCTTAAAATTGGCTTACCTATGAAAAGTTATGCCGTCTTTGCTAAAATTAGACGATTGGCTACATTTTCCACACCATTTTACTGTACAGGGAGCCATATTTCGCCTTTATCGTATTTTATTTAGTAGTAGACGCATGAGATGTACATAGGTCACGGAAGTGGTCGATAATGAGACAGATTTCGCTGTAATTGTCTCAAGTAAGACCTATTAGTCTTACATGTTGCCAGACAGTATTTGCCTTGCATTAGGCGTCTTTTGGGATAAGTGGTCGCTGTGTCGTATAGTCATGGGAAATTCGCGGAAGCTGTTCGCGCGGTATGAGCATCTACTAATAGGTATTTTATAAAATTTTCTGCAGGTGCATTAAAATAGTTTTGTCAAATGTATCACAATTTATGCAGTTTCGAACGAGTCCGGAGCCCAACGAAGCGTCACTTTTTGGTGTTTTCACAAATCAGAATATTTTTAACGTTTGTTTAATATTTTAATTTTTAAGGGACGACCGAAACTACATCGTAACCGTATCGAAACTTTGTTGCTGTAAGATTATTTAGCACAATCGACCTACGAACCTTCAGCAAGCGCGAGACTAGTAGGCGTGTCTCCCTCCGAGTTCTTCAGATTGAGGTTAGGTACGAGGTTAGGGTTGGATGTTTCGTTTTGTTCCAGATGTTTCTTGTGCTCTATGACAGCAAGCACCGCGCCTTCGTGGTTGTGTAGCACGGCCAGGTGTAAAGGCGTTTGTCTGTAAAAACAGATAATTAATTTTAAAAAATCGGCCAGGTGCGAGTCAGACTCGCGCACGAAGGGTTCCGAACCGGTTATCGGTATAGAGTGAACGTAGACAAAAAATTGTGTTTTTTTGTATGGGAGCCCCCTTAAATATTTACTTTGTTTTAATTTTATTATTAATTATTAAAGTACAAATATAATTAAGGATTTTGTGAAAATTTAAAGTGCCTAACTGTTACCATTATTAATTACGAGGAAAAAAGGCCAAAAAATCACGTTTCTTGTATTGGAGCTCCCCTTAAATATTTATTTTATTTTATTTTTAGTATTTGTTGTTATAGCGGCAACAGATATACACAATCTGTGAAAATTTAAGAAGTCTAGCTATAGCGGCTCTTGAGTTACAGCCTGGAGACAGACAGACGGACAGACAGACGGACAGACAAACGGACAGACATCGAAGTCTCATGAATAGGGTCCCGTTTTCACCCTTTGGGTACGGAACCCTAAAAACAAAGTAGGTAAAAGCCAATTTCTATTTTGATAATCTCTATCACGTTATTTATCATTTTAAAAGTAATATTTGTAATCTAATATATATAAATCTCCTGTCACGATGTTTGTCCGCGATGGATTCCTAAACTACTTAACCGATTTTAAGGTTTTGTTTTTTTAAATGTGTGCTTCTTTCCAACTTGAGAGATAAGATAGCTTAGATCTTTAATTATAGTCGCTATTTTATTTTATTGCAAATTATTTGTCTATAAAGAGCGACCATTGTTTATGAGACGCGGATCACGGCTCACGGGATAGCGATGGACGTTGCCATGGTGACATACTTATTTAGTCACTAATTCAATAAAATAATACGGGCGATATACTTTATATAATAATATGGCAAAGAAACGTTTGCCGGGACAGCTAGTATATTATAAAATGTAATATATTTTACGATTCCATGCATTTGCACAATAAGTCGATTCCATTTACATAATATGTCATGTCGCTTAAAATATCATCATTTTAGTCACATCGCACGCGACAGGCATTTTAATTACATTATTTACATTTTTTTATATAATATTATACAATGTATATAGACCCATATAAGCAATCCTTATATTTAGTATGACCGTATTAGCACTTCCTTTTTCTAACAAATGCTCTTGAAGTACAGGACTCATCCTGAGGATGCGAGCCCTACTGGATCTATAGGCCAGAGCCTGTGACCAACGTCATGGCGTACACATTATGTAGTTTAAAGGCTAATTTCCTGTACATTCAGCTGCACTATTGCATAAGATATTAGATTACGATATAATTTTATAATATTCCATGCAATAGTGCTATATCCACTATCCTGAAGACCGTAGACACTAGCTCTACCTGTCTGTAGACCATAACTGTTGAGTTTATAGTGGAGCCACTGTTTTTTTGAGATAACTCAAGGGCGTCCCCAGCTTATGACCAATATTATAGTGGGTAAAAAATATGAACGCCTGGTACAGTCGAGAGCATGAAGCGTTACACTTTGGAAGACTTTACCTCGATGATGTTTGTAATAAGAACGATTCTAACATCAATATCAATGTAACTGCCCCCTCTACCCCCTATTGGCGACGCCCCTGCTATAACTACCAGTAAACACACTCTGTAGCTTCACTCTGCATCCTCTATCGGTTGTATCACGGGGAGTGCTCTGAGGAATTGTTCGGAATCATACCACCTGCAACTTTTCGCCATCGTCCCACGCGAAAAACATACCATCCTCATCACCTTGATGAGTGGTAGTCTTCCACAGTGCGTTTTTCGCGTAACTTTCTGCCGCGCACTGTAAAACTCTGAAACGAACTGTCACCAGCAGTATTTCCGGACATATACGACACGCAAACCTTCAAGAAAAGAGCGTATTCCCTCTTAAAAGGCCGGCAACGCACCTGCAGCTCTTCTGATGTTGCGAGTGTCCATGGGCGACGGTAGTTGCTTATTATCAGTTGACCCGTTTGCCCCTTTATTTAATTTTAAAAAAAGACAGTAGCGTACCTATAAACAGTATCCTCATGTTCGCCGTACGCCGTCTGTACGTTGGGTTTGGCGCCGTGGTCGAGCAGCGCGGCGGTGAGGCGGGTCAGGCCGTTGGCGCAGGCGGCGTGCAGCGCCGTGAGGCCAGCCTCGTTAGTGTGATTCAGCTCGCCACTGAGATGAGGTACCAGGAACACGGCGGAGTCCTGAGGTATAATAGAGTCTAGATTGTAGAAGACTCCAAAGCTATTACCATCGAAATATAGTACGGTATAGATCAATAACTCTCATGCATTTGTCTGCATAAATGTGGCTCCAGTGACCAGTTACTATCATAAACCGTATATACTAGGGCAATGAAAATTTTAAAGATATATTTTCGTGAAACCGTTTTTTATTCAGTTATATCGTTTTCAGCATCTGAACTGCCCGACAGGATATGGAAACAGGCGATGTTTAAATTAGGAACATTAACTACGTATTGCGCTAGTGCTAAGTCTACGTGATTCGTAGATCATCGGTTTTGTTCGGCTATTTCCGTATCCATTCGGCCTGCGGGCCTTGCTCTGCCTGCCCTGCCCCGGGGCAGTTCCATATGTCGAAAACGCTATTAGTTTTTCGTAGTGTTAATTGTCAGTAGGGTATTGTATAAAGATTAAAGGTAACGTCGCGTACAGTCTACGCCAAAAATAGACAAGACTCGAAACAGTAAATAAATCACACGTACATAATGACGTCAAAATAGGTTAATGCAAACATAGTTTGTGTGTATACTGTTACATAGGTCATTGATTATAATCGCGACAGGAAAAACGAATAGACTATAATATTATAATAAAACCAGTAAACACATTATTTTCTCCACTAATAAGCGACTTTTCCACGTTGGCCCATGATGAACAAACAGAATAAAAGTTTGTTGAGGGACTGCTTATGATTGATGATGATCAAGTACATGCTAAAGACAGCTTTGCAATCTTGGTAACTAGCATGGTACAACGTGAAGAGAGACATTAAGAAATACTGCAGTTATTTTAATTTATCAAGGCCAAAAATAGATGCGTACCTCAAACCAGCCCTGCGCCAGTATATGCATCAGACTGTCCCCGGTCGTTGAGTACAGAGGATTCGGGTTGCATCCCTTCTCTATCAACTTAGCCGCGAAACCTCTTTCCACTATAGTCTCGCCTTTACCCTCCACTGGGTCCTCCGTGAAGGCATTTTTATTCGTTATCGGCGTATCGAAGGGATTTGAGCCGTTCATAACTAGAGTTTCGCTGGAGGATATGGAGGCTCGTCTGTCGTCGACCAGCGCAAAGTACAAGGGTGGATGCTCATCCGATAGTGTCCGTAGGTTCGTGTCGAGATTTGGTTGTTTCAGAAGCAGGTCGAATATCCTGTTGTTTCTCGCTATGACTGCTTGATGTAGGGCGGTGCTGTCATACAGAAAAAGTTTGTTCATTAAGCTTATCGTAACAGTGCTATTTAGTTCATACTTTAATTATACCAGGAAAATGAATTGTACGCAAATTGAGAACTCTTTACGAATAATAAAAACTACATTTTAGTGCGACAAAACCTTCGATCACTAATATACAAGATACACAATCCGCGGCAAAAAACGACCTCACCAAAAGAGCACCAAACTCAACATTCTGGTGCACTTTTGATTTAGTAGTGCTCGAACGCTCCGCCGGGAAACATGCCTCGGTGCGCGTTTAATAATTGTAGAAATCATACGTCTAAAACCAAAAAAAAGGATGGAATTTCATATTTCCGGTAAGTATTAATTTTATCCTAATATATTTCTTACAATTGTATTGTAAATATTGGTATTTCTTTAAGAAATTACCAAAAGACAGTTTTAAAATTAAGTTGTAAATATATCAACACCAGGTATAAACCATCTCAATTGCGAATACTCATACTAAAGGTACATATCGTAGTTTATCATGCCCACTTGAAATGTTCGGGTTATAAGCTATGTTTCTGTTCCATTTGATGGAGTCGCTATTACTATTATTTTTTTATTGAGGATTTTTTTCAGGTTTCCTCGAGATCCAGTTAGATGTGGTAATAATATTATGTTCCCATCTTCGATCAAATATAGTTCCCATTAAGGATTTTTTAAGTAGGTTAAAAAGTATGGGCGTTGGGTGATGTGAGTTGTCCTTTGTGGCCTATCGGAAAATGTATGTACACTTATGTATATTTTGGTTAATGATAAAATTAGACATAACATTAGAACAACATAATATTACAAGTAAAAAATAATTACTCCTCACTTTATACATTAAACTTCGGAAAAATAAAAAATGGACTATTAAAATTATTACAAATTACAATCAACAAAAAAAATTTGAACAGTTCGACTCCACTCATACTTCACTTCGCCCTGTTCCAGCGGCGAATTTCGGTCGTAAAATTGGTTTTTTTTTTGGCACTATACAAATTTGAACTTAAATCATATACGCGGATGGTTGAATTTAGTATGAAGCGTGCATCGGACGTAAAAATTTTATTGCTTTGTAAACACAAATGTTCATCGTTTTATAAAAAGATCTTTAATAATTACTATAATTTAGGTTGATTTTAGATAAATGTATACTTCATTAAACTCTATTACTCGGGGACAGATTTTCGAGAGGTTTTGTATGAGACTGTGTATCTTGTATATTAGTGATCGAAGGACAAAACTACAAATTGTTGTAATAAAAATGGGTAATAATAATTTGTTATTATTATTTTATCTGCAATATAGCAAAGTTGTTCAGGCTGATTTTAATCGAGGACCCTACATTTTTAGTGCAGAAAGACCACGAAACCTACAATGTAATCAGTAAACTTTTTTGTCATCTGACATCTCAAAGAATTCATCAATTCTCTATATATATGAACGTTTGTTGGGCTGTTTCTCTTTTCATAGTCAGGTAATACTCACAGGCCTTTTCTATTCTGTCGGTTAATATCGACGCCCTTCTTTAGTACGGCGTCCGCGATCTCCACCATCTGATCCATGGTGTCGGCGTCGCACGAGCTGGCCGTGAGCGCCGCGATCAGGTGCAGCGCCGTGTCGCCTTCCTCTCTATTAACAAGGTTAAGGCTTTGTTAAACGCATTCAGCATTAACGTATTACGGACATTATGTGTCGAGGTTACGTATACAGTTTAAATGCTGTCAGTCTCCGTATGTAGCCGAAATTGCAAAATGTTCACGTATTTATTTTTAATGATCGGTCTTTACGACGTATCCATCCGATATATATTGATTCCAGTTGCTAAGTTGCGTATAAAAATAACCCTTAGCAACTTTTTGCAGCAAGTGCCT
This sequence comes from Polyommatus icarus, assembly GCA_937595015.1. Classification (NCBI taxonomy): domain Eukaryota; kingdom Metazoa; phylum Arthropoda; class Insecta; order Lepidoptera; family Lycaenidae; genus Polyommatus; species Polyommatus icarus. The sequence continues at coordinate 17,352,079 of OW569327.1, read as the reverse complement.
GTCCCATACTAAATTTAAAAAAAAAGATGTTTTGCAGTGTTTATGCATGTATGAAAACACACGCACAATGGCTGGATAAATAAATCTAAATAAGTAAAGAAAGAAAAAAGAAACTTGAATCTTCCAGCTCTTACTTATTGATATGACTGGGATCAGACCATTTTCCACCAGAATTTAGAAAGCTGGAGGTGGGATTGCGGGCGTCTATTGCGCGTCGGGCCCGCCGAGTGCTGCAGCAGCGTCGTCACTATTGTCGTCCTGCGGTAACTTGCCGCACGAAGACAACGCGTTCACTATGTCAGTACAAATGTCCTAGCGCGCAGCCGTAAGTCTTACTTGGTGATATGGCTGGGATCAGCTCCATTCTCCACCAGGAAGTTGGCTGTGAAGGCGTCTCGGGCGTCTATCGCGCGGTGGAGCAGCGTGCGGCCGCGCGGGCCTCGCGCGTCGGGGTCCGCCGAATGCTGGAGCAGCGTCGTCGCTATGGACGCGCTGCGCCCGCGCAGGGCCAGCTCGAGAGGCAGCTCGCCGCGCGACGACATCGCGTTCACTATGTCCGTCAACTGTAAAGAAGGCATCATCATTAGTTGTCAACATATTTATTGGTGTAAGGACTCTTATTGTGCTCACTTGAGTCCAGAGTCCAGACAGTCTTTAGTTATTGCAATACAAAATATTCGTACTAGCTTTTTAAGCGTGTCCATCAGCCATCTTCATGTGTTTTGTATAGAAAAAGTTCTATGTGTAGACTGTCGAGTCTCGTTGGAACGAAATTCCTAGAAGTCACAAAAGTTATATACTTATGTGAATTCCTGAATGCCGTGAATAGACACTAGCCCTGATATATTCTATTTGCATATTGACAAACATTAATTGAAAAATATAGATATAAGCAATGTGATATGTCATATTATGTGTAACTTAATCATTGGAAGTTGGAACCGTATTAAAGTAGGCATAACATATAAATTAAGTATAAATAAATATTAGAGAATGTCATAATAATTTTCCATAACCCAATATACACTAATTTCCGTGTCTACAACCCAGTCGGTAACAAAATAAAAATGATAATTTTGTATCAACATTATCATGTAAAATGTAAGGTTCTCTACACTATAATTTGCGGCGTATTTCCTTGTTTTTAAACAGGTCAATTTCCGCGTGTGACGTAGGCGGCAGCTTGCAAATTTTCGTAAAGTGTATTATAATGGTAATTAGATTATTATTATGTATTCTATTAGAGCTAAGCGTCCACATACGCTTAGTCGTCCGTGCGGGCCGCATTGGACGCATCGCAATTCGCCGCAGCGGATTTAAGTATGCCTTTTATAGAAACGTAGATAGAAAGTCATACAAAAACGTGGACTCTCATCTCCATTCTCCATCGCAAATCACTACATATTTGATAGGAGATACTAAAAGCAGGCACCGATAAGTGTACGTAACGTAACGATAAGTAACCTTAAAACTTGTGTAAATGCCAGCACCAGTAGGTAACTAAAATATCTTACTTTTACTTATTATTATACGAGTACTTTTAAGTTTAATTCTAAGTGGCTAAATCTTGTATATACCTATGTTGTGTGCGTCGTGTCACTTTACTTGTAAATCTTGTGTTGTTATTAACTCTGGCTGTGTTTTGTCCCTTGTATGATTAATAAAGATGTTTTTATTTATTTATTTATTTATATCAGTCACTAGGATATAAGTAAACTTGATTGGGAACTCAAAACAAGCCAATTATTGAGACGTGTTTGCTTAGTAGGTAATGAATCATTAAACTGTAGGAACCGATTAGTAATAAATAATAATGAATTAATTATCGTCTTCCTTGTTCGGATCATAAACATATTTTCTGAAACATACTATGAGATTCCAACTACTAATTTCGCTCTAGCTCTACACTTAATATGTATAATCATAGATGATAATTGATAAATAATAAAACATATAATATTGTCAACGTAGTTTTATGATTAAAACTAGCTGTTGCCCGCGACTCCGTCCTCGTGGACTTCAGCTTATAGCGCACGGTAGTCCGCGGATCCCGATTCCATGTAGGCTACATTACTGCAAATTGCACCACGACAGAGTTGCTTCCGCGATACGCTTACTTCACACTTCAATGTTTACAGACAGACAGACACGTCACACTTAAAAGTTAAAACGCCCCTCTTTTAGCGTCGGGGGTTAAAAACTGTGATCGAACATCAACACTTCTTAAAACTTTAAAATATCGTGAAAGAATCCTTCATCCTTACCACCTCTTATAGAAACACGTTTGAATTAGTGCTGTGTGATGTCGGAGACGCACGGCGCCATCTATTATGTATTTTTGGAACTAACTTAATTTACGCATAAACGGGGTGTTTATGCGTAAATTAAGTTAGTTCCAAAAATAACTTAATTTACGCATAAACACCCCCACAACCCCTTTTTCCAATTAAAAATTAGCCTAGGTCTTTCTCAGGCTTTAGACTATCTGTGTTCAAAATTTTATTACGATCGGTTCAGTAGTTTTGGCGTGAAAGCGAGACAGACAGACAGACAGACAGACAGACAGACAGAGATGCTTTCGCATAATCTTAAAAAAGTGATTTTATCGTTTATTGTTGATATAAACCAAATATAAAAATCGTATCAGGTTTTGTCTGTTTTCAATTTTCGGACATAACTACGTTTCGTACCGTCGTACGTCCTACCGCCAGCCGCCTACGTCGCTACATATTTGTAAACAAAACACACACGGAGGCCCAATCTCATAATATTATCTAGTTGGACGTCACTTGACTCCTCAATAAGTAGTAACATTAGATAACATGTGACAACTAATCCACTAACAAAACTGATACTCAGGCCAGTGGTTTAGAGCGGGGCTCTTGACTCGGAGGTTGTGGGTTCGTTCCCACGTTGGAAACATTGTATTTCCTAGCACAGAATACATATTAGTTCCTAGTTAGGACAATGCAGGCTGATCACCTGATTGCCTAACGAGTAAGATGATCCATGCGTCGGACGGGCATTTAAATAATTCTGCGCCTGAACTCATTAGTTATTGAGTATACTGCGGTAATGAGAGTAAGAGAAGAGAGAGTACTCTTTTGTACTGCGCACACATTATGCACTATAAAATTACTCCTGGGTATGTCTCAATGATACCGGTCACCGTCACCCAAACCGGCGTGGGAGTCATTACTCATTATGAAAACATAGGAAACATATGACAACTTATGACAACTTATCCACTCACAAACTGATAGTAAGGCCAGTAATGTGATCTACAAAATACTACAAATTAAAAGGTCGCATTAGGGATGCCGCGCGCGACGTCTCCGCTCGCCGCATGTCGATCGTACTTTCGCCTTTACATAACGCTATTTCATAATTTCATATTAATTAAACCAACAGTTGAAACTATTTCATAATTGCATTGCAGGTCTGAAGTAATCCAGCGAGACCGGCGGCACGCAGCATGACTTGACAGTTCGGTCATCCTCGGCATGGGAATTTATGGTCTAATACTTAATAGACCGCAAGTGACGCAACTCCGATGCTCCAAAATTCGTTTATTGCACAGGGGCCGTATATTATTCTGCAATAAAATGTATTCTATATCGTTTCCCGGCTCACAAAGTATCTCCGTACCAATTTTTTTCTATATCGGTTCAGACGTTTAAGCGTGAAGATGTAACAAACACATTACGCATTTATAATATAAGTAATGAATATTATGGTCTATGCGGCTATGCCACACGGCTAGTCACAAAACTTCACACAAAGTTTAAAAATTTGCATGCATTTTTTATAAGCAACATCGTGGATTAAAGTTTTAAACCATTATTTCCTCAAGAGTCAGTCATAAGTTCATAACGCCTTATTGCTACCGCCATTTGCGAGGAGCTTTAGGAGCTTTAGGAGGTATCCAGTTCTGAAGGTCTACCTAACCTCTAAAGCTCAATTTCATAGCTTATATTCTTCGCGGTAAGTGGAGGAATCTCGTCTTCCAGTGCTTGCTGCAGTGCAGTCGAATATTCTTCGCGGTAAGTGGAGGAATCTCGTCTACTAGTGCCGGGCATTTTTGACAATTGCTTCCCTCTGATTACTTTAAGAAGGTGTCAAAACTGCACAGCAAGTACTGGAAGACGAGATTCCTCCACATACCGCGAAGAATATAAGCTATGAAATTGAGCTTTAGAGGTCAGGTAGACCTTCAGAACTGGATATCTCCTAAAGTATTCACGACCGCAACTCCATGGTTGCTGTTCGTTCTTACCTCTGTAAAGGCCACAAACAGGTAAACTTTCAGCTTTACGAAACGGAGGAAGGTCTGGCCATCGCAAGCTCTCAGTGACGCCGCACACGGGCCACACGCGACAGCCACAAACGCCGCCACAATTCACAAGAAGCAAGACGATTGGACGATTGTAGCGTCAACCGTGTGCGGCGAGTCCATATAAAATGTATGAAAATACAGGAAACATGCCGGTGGGGGCGTTTCGCGTCCGTGTGCGGCAGCCCTTACTCTTAAAGGGCCAAGCTATAATTGTAAATTTTATCTAAATGTAGAGTTTCTTGACTCCAAATTATAGTTAGAACCTCGATAAATAATAAAATACAGAAATGACTCAACTGAAAAGAATGATACTTAGTACAGATATATTTTGTCAGGCAAACCTATTTATATTCCATGCAGTTGAATTCTAAACTTTTTATTCAAAAGGCGTATTGGCTCAGCTTGAGTCCAGACCGTGCGGCGACTTTGGATTCTGAACAGCAAATACGATATGAAGTTAGCTTCATTAGGCTTGCAAATAGGTCATGATATTATGTAAAAGAACAATACTTTTACGATGGTAAAAATTTAAAAACATAGCTATGATCTACCTAAAGTAAATCATATCAGACAAAAAATTGGGTAAAAAAAATTATACTTGAAAACCTCCTCCGGTTTTTGCATCACATTCAATAAGAAAATGCGTTATTTTCTTATTGAATGTGATGCAAAAACCGGAGGAGGTTTTCAAGTATTTTTTTTTACCCAATTCTTTGTCTGATATGATATGATTTAATACAAATTATAATTGTATGGTGAGTTTATTTTGAGGAAATGATGACTGACGAGTAGTCAGTCATCATCATCAGTCAGGAAAATCAAAATAACATTACTGACATGATGGACAGCACGGTATGGGTATGACTATGAAAATAAGTGATTACTATATTGCCCCAAACATTAATTTACGGCAAACTTCTCTTTCTTTACCGGCTTTATAATTTTATTTATTTGGATAAAGTTACGAATTATACTGTAAATATACTTATACGAATTACGACTGATACGAGTTACGACTCACTCGTAGGATCTAAACTCTGAAGATTCTGTACAAGGAAGTGGAAAAAAACTAGGCCCCAAAGTATCATTATTTTTAAGTTATTGCATAGCTTTTATTAGCGCGGCGACCGAATAAAGAAATTCCGTAACGAAAAAACCTAACATTCGTCTAACGTCGTTTTAGTTCGGCAGACTTCGGCTCGGTGTGGGCGGTGCTATGTAGTATGGGGTGTGCCGTGTCACGTGTGATGCTATGTCGGTCGGTTCGCCGCGCGACGTTGCCACACTTCAGCACGGTGTTTGTGTGTGTGCGACTAGACGTACGCGAATTATAATAATTGCATAAGTTGATAAAATGCTATTTTTTTAGTGTGAGAACATCCTCTTCATACTCGACAATACATATAAATTATCTTTGCAGTAGGTGCTACATAATATGAAACAGGTTTCTAGGAGTTTCCACATAGTCCTTTGCAGTTACATGTTTGAAGTATCATCTGCAAATACCTACATAGCTACTATACTTACTAGTTAGCAAATATCTTATGGTATTTATGATTTGCCATCTGCCAATACATTTCAGTGTTTATTAGTTAGGTGTGGTGTGCCTCACCTACGTACCTTGATTCTCATTTACTACTTCAACATTAACACATCTTCGATTTAGTCTGAATATTATTATCAAACAGTAAACTAGCTTTTTTTTATATAAAATTAGAGGGCAAACGAGCAAAAGTATCACCTAATAGAAAGCAATTACCGTCGCCCATGGACACTTGCAAAATCATAAGAGTTGAACTTTAAAGAAAATATACGCTCTCTTCTTGAGGAGGTTGGAAGGTTTGCAGGTGGTGTCTAATGGTCCGGAAATACTACTGGTGACAGTTGACCCCAGAGTTATTAAACAGTACTACAAACAGTAGTTACAAACTACTTCTCTCATATTAAACAAACGCCAAAAGACTGACTGTAGTTTGGAACATTGTTTGGACCAATGCGAGCTTGACATTGGTTTGACATTACGAGAATACCATTTCGTAGTTAAATTATGTATAAACTGTATCGAATCTTTTATAACGACTAGCCAAATCGTTTACGAAACTGGCAACGTTACGCCATATATTCGGCGTTTACGATCAGGGTGTGTTAGGTCAGGAATCAGCAGTTAATAGCAATGCCTAATAACTTAACCTACAATAGCAATCTACAAGTTAATCGTCCAAGGTTCGTATCGTGTCGGTCAAGTCCAGCATTACGTTATAACGAATCCTCGGTAGAGCGCGAGTTGGCACTTGGCAGTCTCGCGCCACTCGCCAGTAGACTAACACCGCCGAGCCAGCTACACGTGTTGTTGTTGTGTTTGTGATAAGGTTGCCGAATACTTGTGAGATATATAACAGGTAAATACAATTTTTAGACAATTCTTTAAACAGAGGACTTGTAAGAAAACAATAGTCTGTTATCGTAAGTCTAAAACCTAAAAAAAAATAAACTGGTATATTTTTAAATGGTACCAAAATAAAACGAAACGCACGTGTTAATTAACGTGTAAGTACTCAAAATATATCACAATAAAACAAGTCTATAAATATTTTATTGCTTCATTTTGTACTAGTATTCAGTGCACCGAAATTCAGGTATACTAGCGCGGAAATTGTTTTTCCCGAATTAATGTAGGGGTAGCAGATAGCAGACGGACAGAATGATAGATTGACATAAACACTTTTTATAAAATCAGCGTAGATTGCAATATTTTCATTTACTAAAATCCATTTAACTCTCGTAAAACTCATATATTTGACTATTGATATTTACAATTGGTTTCACAGAGATCAGTGTCTGTGTAAACAATACGTATAACAAATAACTGAACAAGGCCGGGTAGAGCGGGCATAGAGCTGCTGTTTGTTCTACTGCATCTAATCATTGACACAGATAACGTTATCAATATTAAATACTAATATTTTTGCAACCTTCATAACACTATAAATGCGCCAATGTGTCTGTCAGTCTGAGATTGTACCTCCACACACATTCAAAGGACAAGATCCAACGTCCATACAATTTTAGGCTAATTTTGGTCATCCAGTATTAATCAAGAATTTGGCAGAAAATGCGTTGACTGTATGGTTAAACTATAAGTACCTAACTCCATAAGTAATCATTAAATTATAACTATCTCGAAGTGCGAGCATTTTATCCCTGTAAGTTTTGCAGTTCATAGCGTAAGTTGAATTTTTCATATCACATCTGGTACTTTATAGACTCAAGTAGCAACTATGTACCTAGTTGCTAGTAGTAGCATGTGGCGAGTTATAATTAGACATGTTTTTTCTTTTAATTGTGATCATCAATAATTAAATTTACGATCTATTGTCAATTGGATATAACTATTAATTATATTATTAACCGATCAGCGTTTTCGTGATCGTGTGTCTCCTTGGTTATAAGACTGATAAAAAACAACATTACTTTAGTATGACTTTAAGATGATCTCATGATTAAAGCTCCTACGAGTATAAGCAAGATGTTTTTGACCCCGTAAAATATAAAAATAACAATGATTTAACTGAATCCTTTTTGCTACCTGCTTAGCCAAAAAGATTGCCAATTAAAAATCAGACTTTTTGATCGTTACTTAAAAATTATCGTAAATAAGAAGGATGATATTATATACCGAGATATAAATGATATTAGTCGAAGACTCCGTTGTGCCAAAATTCTTTTATCGGGAAACCAATTTTGTGTGCAGAGGTAAAGTAATACGGACAGACAGACACACCTTGTCATTAATATTATTAATAATAATAATAATATCTATGGACGCTTCACACCACGTCAGTCTGGCCCCGTGCTAAGTACCTAAAGGACTTGTGTTACAGGTACCAGACAACGGAAATATATTTAATACTTTTATACTATACATATATTTAAGATTTTTATTATATCATACACATATTTAAAACACATCCAGACCCGGGAACATTGAAAACTTTTTGTTCCGTCGGCGGGATTCGAACCCGCGACCTCCGGCTTGAGCGTCCAACGCGCTTACCACTGAGCCACAGAGGTCGTCAAAGTATAGTCATTATTAAAGTATGGATTTAAAGGTTAACAGCCGTATAATCATTATAACCGACTGACAACAGATCAACAGATCATATTTTTGGTCCCTTTCAATGGGACATTGCCCTCGATAGCTAGCAGATTGGAAACGGACTCAATGTTAAATAATGAAACTGGGAAGGTTGCACACAAAATTTATCACCATGATTTGTGACGCAAGCTAGATCGCGACATCGCTAATACTTTGCTATTGGATATGGCAATCTTCATCATTGAGGGTTAATCTTACTTCATTCAAACGCCTACGCCGTATGCCCTACGGCATGCATGATGCATCATCATACAGGATTTAAATTAGAAAATTACAGAAAACCACAAAACCGCAAAGGAATCCCGTGTCTTTGAGTAAAGCATTCTAGACTTTACGAACCTCGAATTTTAAATTATATGTGAAATTCTCACGCTACAAAGGTAGAGTATAGAACCAAAAGCAGACGAGAAGACGACAAGTTTGATAGTTTTTAAAACAGTATTGGTCGTATTTACACAATTTTATTTATTACTTATAGAATTGCTTGGCTAAGGTTTTGACATCCCTTTTATTTACTGTGCAAATCTTGTGAGTATAGAGATTCTGAATAAGAGTTGCACAAACGCTCACTGCAGTCGTAAAATCTTTATTTAGAAGCCTACGAATAATTTTATTATTCGTAGTTAGAAGCTTACAATAATGAAGCTTATGACAGGCAATTCAAAGTACCTGTTTAAAATTTCATCACTTTTGAAGACGCACTACATACATCTAAAATGAACTATGACACAGCAATATGTATGTATTGATTATCACTCTGCATGACTCATCAGTTATAAGAACCTTTCAATTGTAACACACTGGCAATAAAAAGATTCAAGGTGAAGATTCACAGTAGCCAGCAGCCATCATGGAGGTCACACTCCAGGCAGTTACGGCATCGCCATACCAAATTGATTACCAACACTTTTAGCACTTGATAATTACTATAATAAACATACTTGAACATTTTTAATAACCTGATTATGAATTTTGGTACGGTGATGTAATTAAAAACTTAATATCCATACTTCCATACTAATATTATAAATGCGAAAGTGTGTCTGTCTGTCTGTCTGTTACCTCTTCACGCCCAAACCGCTGAACCGATTTTGCTGAAATTTGGTATGGAGATACTTTGAGTCCCGGGGAAGGACATAGGATACTTTTTATCCCGGAAAAATGTACGGTTCCCGAGCGATAATCGAGTTTTGGCGCAACTCCGTTGCGGGCGTCATCTAGTTTGTTATATTTTAAGATATAATGCTTACATACTTATTAGTTATTACATACATAAGATAATTATCTACCAAAAGAACCGCGAAGTGTATCTCAAGCATCTTAAAAATAAATATATACAGTTTTTGGTAATTACTAATTACACATAATATTTCGAAATTTATGCAAAAATCCATAGCGAAACGTAACCAGTGCTAAAATTATACAAGTACGCTTAAAATATGAGTTGCGAAATTGTGGTAAATATATTTTATTTAAACACAGCTCAAGAAATAACTGTGTACCCGTAGAACTTATATAATACTAGCTGTTGCCCGCGACTTCGTCCGCGTGGACTTCAGTTTATAGCGCGCGGTGTCAACAAAATTGGTGTCAAATTTAAAAGCTTTTTAAAACCCTGGTACCCCTTAAATCAAAATACCCAAAAACAGCTGTGCAGTGTGCACATAATATTTCATTTTTTCTTTTTAATTAAACTATTTATACTAAATTTTAAAGCTTATAATAGCAGTGATATGCACATAAAAATTCTCAAAATAATAAACGTTCCTCAACTTTAAGCAAGGAGTTTAGAGCCAAACTTATTCTCAAGAAGTTTATCCTGTGAAAACAACTACTTAGGCACGGACGATGCCGGCTGTTACTTGCCAAATAACGCTGAAACCAACCAAATGCGAGCTCTACCTAACGAAGGTGACATTACACCAGCTTTGCTCTATCAGGTGTAAAGCTAATAAATACGAACATTCTTAAGCCGATGTAAGAATAATGATCATTATAATGCGATTTTAATGCTCATTAAGATTACATTTGATATTTAATGCTTACTTAAGGAGTTATAATGTAAGTTGTGACATAAAGTCTACAGCAGGGCAATCGCGTTATTTTTAAACGTTCCAACTCAGGTTCACATCTGCTTTGGTTGTGGTTCAGTTACGGTTCGGTTCCGCTGCGTCTGAGCAAATTTCAGTATCGTACTAACGTTCCAACCGTAACTCAACCTTAGATGGAACTCGAACGAAGCGCAACGTTTGACCTTTAGACAGACAATGCAGCGGACCAATCAGCGCCCTTCTGATTTAATTTTGATTGGCTTAAATATGAACAAATTTTTTCCGATGCGTTAATTGGTCAATTGATAAATTGTTTATTTACATATGGATAAATATGACACGAATGAAGTTGTTTTGGTACTTGGTAGTTATGATCAATGATGTGAATGATTATTACTTCATACTTGGAATTTTTAATTTACGTAGATGAATTCTTAATATTGTTTTACTATATTTTACAAACGCCATATAAGTGTTGAATAGTGACAAATAGTGTGAGTTGTGACTTGTGACAAAAGTTTTATGTGGCGCAGAAGTAAAGAAGTAATGTCAAAATTCAATTCACTTTTTAACAAACTCAAATAACAAAACATAGTCCGTTGCATGTTATTTTACAGCTTTAAGGTAAAATATAAGCTTAAATTATAATTTAATTATAGCCTATGTTATATTTTTCCATCGATTTTTGTCAATTTAACACACCAAAATAAGAAACGTTTCAGAAACGTGCGAGTAGAAGTTGCATTGTATCAACTTTTTGTTTTGACAGCGTTTGCGCTCGGGCTGAGGTTCAGTAACGTCTCAACTAGCTGTCAAAACGTTAGCGCGATACCGAATCTTTCCAAAAGTCGATCAACGTCAGAGTTTCACTTGCGTTTCAGTTGAATAAATTTATCGCGATTGCCCTGCAGGGTGCAATAAGACAATGTGATACTACTTTAGAGTAATTTTGAGAGTAATTTCACATACACACCGTATGTGAAATTACTCTCAAAATTACTCTTTCAATCGCCGCTAATAATTCACAGTGAACTCTATATATAAGGGACACATACACTTCCTAAAGTGCAGTTACAGCCTGTATAGATTTTCTGTTTATGTCTTGATTAAAGAACTATTTAAGTACTTATTCATTAAATGTCTCATATAGCGGTCAGACTCCTGCCTGCCTAGTACTCGTATAGTGGAGGCAGTGAAGGTTTTCACCTCCGATTTTGTTGAACCTCCATCGATTTTCATGAAAATTGGTAAGTAGGTGGAGGATACCCTAAGAAACAAAAGTGACATAGTGCCAACTTGCGCTTTGGCCCTGGGGGTGGATGCCAACCCTTCTCAGGGGGTGATTTTTTTAATAAAAATAACCCCAGGAATCAATAGACACACAAATTCTAAGCAAATTTTGTAATTTAAAGTTTTTTGAATAAATCATTACTTTCGGAGTTATTAAAGATCAAAGATAATGTTTTTGCGCGAGAAAAATACTTGTCTTAAAGCGGTTTTTCATAATTAACTAAGAAACTATAGGTTTTTACGAAAAATATGTAATAACCAAAATTAAAGCCAATAAAAAACAAACTAATATCTATTCTAAAATGCCTTCCTATATTCATCCAAAGTGAGGTATAGGTGATTGTATATATTTTTTTTTTTGGCGAGTACCTAAGCCTAAGCATACAAACTTAAATAACGGTAAACCGATGCATTTTATGACATATACTTCCTTAAAACTTTTTAAAGTGCTTAAAAATACCTTTCTAATAAGCATTGTAAAAAGTTAAAAGCATCAAAATTGAACAAGTTATGATAAAAATAAGATGACACTTTCAAATTTTTTTGGAAAAATCGAAAAATAAAACGTTGACCATTTCTACAATAATTCAAATTTATGGTTATCTCCAAAGGATTTTCTTTATTTTAGCATAAGTAATGACCTCAAAAAAATTTCTTGGTTTAGAATGCTTAGTTTTGAAAAACAGAAAATTTTGTAAAATCGAAATTATTCAAATTTTCGTAAATATCATTTTGTTTTGAACATAACTTCAAAAATATTAAACTTTTGTAAAAATTATAAAGAACGAAATTGGTGTCCACTTTTAGAGAAATCTTTTGATTGTCTTTTGATTTTTAATAGGATGAAAAACAATGAAGATAGAGACTTTTAAAGCCTAACATTTACTGCAAGAAACATGAAATCGGGACCTTTTAACCCGATTTTTTTTTAAACCAAGGGCTTTAAAAAGTATTGTTCAAGTTGATCTTAAAGCTCCTTAAATTACCTTTTAAATGGTCCATAAATTAACCCGATTACTTAAAAATTAACAGAGCTATTGTGATAAAACAAAAATATTTTTTTTGAAAACAATTTCGAAGTAGAGATTTGGGATGCAAATATTGTAGAAAAACCTGTCAAAAGGTACATCTATACTAATATTATAAATGCTAATGTGTTTTTGTCTATCTGTTACCTCTTAACATCCAAACGGTTCAACCGATTTTTCTGAAATTTAGTATGAAAATACTTTAGTCTTGGGAATGGATATGGACATAGAATACCTACTTTTTATCCCGAAAAATGTACGGTTCCAGCGCGATTGCGGGCGTCATATAGACCTTACTAAATATATATGTTAATCTTTTCAAGTCTTTCAATATTCAGAAAGTAAACAAAACAGTAAATGTCGACTCGATAAGAGAGGGCCTTTTTATAATGATGTGCGTCTATTAAATATTTCAGTCTAGCAGATTTCAGCCTTTGCGTAAATTTTTGTACAGATGGTAGTTTGAAATCTTTGTTTGAATATTTTGGACTAAATAATATCAATGTTTGAAATATATTAATAAAATTTATCTTAACTATGAAAAAATATTCGAACTCATTAAAGCTGATATAAAAAACTTAAAATAAAAACTTAGAGCTTATTTTTCAGACATTGGGTAGTTTACAGGGGTAAAAATATCGCAAATAAATTTAATAGGAAATTAATACTAAGTAAATAAACTGAAAAAAATTGGGTTCAAAAACATAAACCTATTAAGTTTTTGAACCCAATTTTTACCGTGATTCCGCAATAAAGGGGTACTTTTGGGGGTTTATTATTTCATTCTTATCCAAAAATTATATAAATATTAAACAAACTGTTTTAAATACAATGTAAATATGCGATTTTAAAGTTCAGAAGTACAAAAAGTGTTTTTCACGATTAAAGGGATGGTTGCCATAAGGGTTGAAAAATTAATTAAATAATAATAAAATATCATGAAAAAAAACATTAAAACATTTATTTGAATTAAACCCAATTGGTTAAGCCAGAATGGTTAAATCTGCATTTTTTCTATTTTCAACAAAAGGGGTGGATTGTGAAATCCCATACAAAAAATACAATTTTTAGCCTATTTTTGCTCTGTAGTGGTACGGAACCCTTCGTGAGCGAGTCCGACTCGCACTTGGCCGATTATTTTATTTTAGTGGTAATAATAATAAAAAAAAAGTATGCAATGGACATTAAAATAAGGTTTACCATTCGAAGGGCTGCAAAAAAATAATATATGTCACTTAATTGGGCTAAATAATATTAGAAAATAAAAATTTTACAGCCGATTTATTTTTTAAATTTTTGTTTTTTGCTTCTCCTGTAAAGTCGGGTCTAAGGGGCCTCGCGCCCCTTGGACCACGAGGTTTTTTTTAAAAGGTTTTACTAGTTGTGATACTCAAATATTCATAAATAAAAAGTTTTATAAATAAAACTTTGAGTATCAAAAAAAATTTTCTCTCAACAAATCCGTTCTTTACCGTCATCCATCAGGGGGGCTCGCAGAATATATTTTAGTGGGCCTCGCAAGATATATCTTGCCCACATAAAATTTAGGTCTTGCCCCGCCACTGGTAATATTTGCACACGGGCGCCACGTGGGCTAGAGACGGCCCTGAAAACCCGTTGTTAGTTATGTAGGCAGACACTATGTCTTTTTCTCTTTTGTATCTTAAGATGTGCAAATAAAGAGTTTATTATTATTATTATGTCGATATAGAGCTGATTGATATGTTGTGCAAAACTCGATGGTGAGACTGGTTTTCGGGACCGAGAATTTACAAATATAATCAAATGTTGCAAATATTATGGTTTTTGTGTAAATAGTCGTATACCAGTAGTCTCATTTTATTAGAGGTCTATATATATAAATTATATAAGGAGCTACCGCACTTCCCTGTTGTATTAAACCACAGACATAATAATATATCAAGATTTCTGTGTATTAAACACATTTATGTCATTGAAATAACCATACTAGTATTATAAACGAATATTATAAATGCGAAAGTGTGTCTATATGTCTGTCTGTCCGTTAACTCTTCATGCCCAAACTGCAGAACCGATTTTGCTGAAATATGGTAAGTATGGAGATACTTTGAGTCCAGAAAAGGACATAGTATATTTTTGTTCCCTTGATTTGATTTGAAAATATATTGGTCCTTGAATCTTGCGCGATAAAAGAATATTTGCGCGGAGCTGCGGGTGTCATCTAGTTATCTGGGGGCATGGTAGTGCCCAAGACAAGCCAAAGCATTTTTTACATACCATGTTTTTGGTGGGATACATATTTCCATTTAGCATTTCGATGGAAAATGGACTGGATCGAACAAAGAACGCAGCTGCATTAATGGTGTACTTGTACAAAATGTTATACTGACCCAGTTTTGGGAATATCGAAAAAAGCCGATAAAAACAATACCACCAATATGCTCAAGTTGTTGACCTTGTGGGGGAACTTTCGAACATCTCACGGCGCAGACAAGGTCGCTATCGACAACTAGTCAGCTGTTTTATAATGAGAGTAAGTAGATATTGTATTTTAAGAGATTGAGGCAATAAATGTAGCCAAATTGATCACAGATAATATTATGGTAAAATAAACATAATTATTGAATCGATCAAAGCATATTATAAAGTTACATAGATACAATATAAAGAATGCAGCGGTGAAACTAAGGGTAAACTTTCACCGCTTCCTGATAAGGCTATCCACCACTTATTTTGACAGATGGAGTATGGAAAATCTGTCAAATAACCCTATCGGGCACCTTATCAGGAAGCGGTGAAACAGGCCATTAAAATTTTGATGTAGAGTCTTCCATCTGTCAAGATTAGCTGGGTCGAAATTCTTCATTAATTTTTATTAATATTTCATATCCTATCCTGCCAAAACATTTTTTTTTTCAGGATGATGATGATAATTAATATAATTATTTAGTTGTACCATAGACTAAGGATGTCGTCTCTAGTTATACAGATACTTTTAAGTGGCAGAAGATTTCTAATAGTCGACATTGCTAGATTTACCTAGGTCGACCGCACACTTTCTTTACTGCATATTTTGAAGATATTGAATAATGATATAGAAACAACACACAATAGTATCCTACGCGTTCAAACCTTACGAAATTAAAACAGAGAGGTCATCTTCATAACAATGTCCTTGTTTATATTATGTTAAATATTTCAAGATATTTCTCATTGTATGCGAAGTCACAAATAAATGAGAGATTAAAGAGCTAAGTGTTTAGAAATCTCATCAAGTCATCACCATAGATACCAGCTTGGAGACGATTCATTCAAAGACATTCCTTTTGATTTGGGGGTCCGTCAATAATGTTACTTCTAAAAAGGTTTCCACAAACAAAAAAATTTTGAACCGCCGTTCTAAAGCAGTAAATAAGCACGTACCCTCCGACTTTAAAGTGGAAAAAGATCCGAACTGTACAGTCTGTAACGTTATAGGTTTACAATTTTTCGTCCTTGTGTGATAAGTATAACTGATATCTTGATAAGTTAGAATTACTTGACAAACATGAATATTGTATCCTGTGTTACAGACATTATAGTTAATGTGGATCTTCATTCTTCTATAAGTTTGTACTTAAGGCCGTCCCCCGAGCAAACGACCTTGGCCATACCTTTGCCGCGTTGCCGAGAGCGCACCAAAACCCTATTTTTTTACTTATCTTAGTTGAAAATTGACCTAAAAAAAATTTAAAACGGGGAATATGTAGTTTATGATATTGTCGATCGATTGGCGTGTGTTTCAAATAAAAGTAATTTCTAAATCCTAAGGAGATGCTGAATGTATGCTTGAATTTTAATAAATTGGTTTTACTTTGGAAGCTGATATCATGAGTTTATTAAACAAAAATAGAAAATTTAAAACGGGGAAAGGAATGTCGATATACTGAAGATTATTGCTGTATTTTTATTATAACTTTGTAGCTTTCAAATTATGAGTTTATAGGGCTTGAAATACGGTAAATTACGGTATCTCCGGAAGGAACGCCCTTAATATTTTCAAGTCAAAATAAGCCTAAGCTTAGTAATTAACTAATTATACATAATATAACACAGTGTAGATATTTTTTTTACTAGTTATATTTCACGTCAAAGAAGGCCTAAGTTTAGTAATTATATTATGAATCAAGTCAACAGTGGGTCAAGGCGGGCCGGCGAAACCTTAACACTTCACGCGGAAATCGTTATTGCCTACATTTTAAACCGATTCTTAACGCATAACTACATACAGAACGGTTAAATTACCATAAAGAAAACATTGAAGAACAATTATTATTATCGATAGGGTTTTTGGATATTCTGTTCTATTTTGAAATATATAAGTAGAGTAATGTAAGTTTGATATATCTAATATATATAAATCTCCTGTCACGATGTTTGTCCGCGATGGATTCCTAAACTACTTAACCGATTTTAATGTTTCTTTTTTTTAAATGTGTGCTTTTTTCCAATTTGAGAGATAGGATAGCTTAGATCTTTAATTATAGTCGCAATTTTATTTTATTGCAAATTATTATTTTTGTCTATAAAGAGCGACCATTGTTTATGCGACGCGGGTCACGGGATAGCGATGGACGTTGCCATGGTGACATTCTTATTTATAGTCACTAATTTAATAAAATAATACGGGCGATATACTTTATATAATATGGCAAAGAAACGTTTGCGGGGACAGCTAGTATTATATAATTTATAATGATAATATTATAAATCGTCTGCTGTTAGCTTTAGCGTAACAAAATATAAAGAGAATTAAGAAACCAATATCTTAACCTTAAAATTTTGTTCTTGATTGTAGAGGTAAATGAGGATAAAAATCACTAAAACTTAGAGACTTGAATGTCTATGTCAATGACATTACTTACGGATTTTATAATGATTGTAAAACGTTATATGTGTCGTGGGATGATTTGATAAATCGAATTTTCGCGAAAATTCTAGGGTTTTCGCAAAAACACGGATAATTAGATAATGTTGATTACATTTTTTAATCTTACTGACAAAAGGTAGTGTTTTCGCGAATCGTTCGTTATTATCGAAAAAATCACTGATTGGTCGGTTTAAGCGCCTCACAACAACATCTCTGATTGGTTGAAGACTTGACGTTTTAAATGTCAATTCATTGTCACGCGTTGTTTTGTTTGTGGTTGTTTTTGTAAGCGAGCTAGCAGTTTTTGATATTTAATGTGTTTAAAATTGCAGTTGGACTTGAAAATGAGTGCAAAAAATGTTATCTAAAAGTGTGTCTGTAAATACAAAATGACTGATACATGTGAAATTAGTGCTGAAAGTTTAACAGAACCAGAAACTAATTTATGCGCTTTATAATTATATGGCGTATTACCTTAAAGATACATAGGAAAAGATAACTTAACCAATCAGAAAAAGAGTTGGCCAGTAAGCAAAAATCAAGCCAATCAGCGTTAAGAATGTGCAATGTTACTAAGGCAACTCGCGCTTTCCCAAAAAACCTAATTCTTTTTAGGGTAATTGAAAAATGTAATCACTATTATCTAATTATCCGTGATTTCGAAAAATCCCTAGAATTTTCGCGAAAATTCAATTTATCAAATAATCCTACGACATAATTATTATGTAAAATAAGACCGTGATACAGATTGACAAACATTAAAAGCTATTATGTCGCAGAATCCTAAAAATAGTTGTCGGTACGCGTTGTGTTGTAAGAGTTCAAGTGGTCCTTGAAAATTGCAAGTGTGCCAAATCGCGAGCATGATTTACATTCGAAAGGAGCAAGTCACAGATCACTAGCGTTTACAACAAGAGTCATTTTAGTTGCAATTGTTATATTTTATGCACTTGCTCAATAATCTTTACTTAAAACGAGACCGATCTTATCTATTAAATTAGTAAAAATAATTAACTATTACATGTAATATATAAGTACTTAACGGGGGTTTTCCGGTAAACCCCCGTTAGCTCATACATACGTCCGTAATCTAGCAATAAGTCTGTTACCTAATGAGTAATGACACAGGAAAAATGTAGATTCTTTGTTTTTTTATTGAGCTATTATAAACATTACACTTAAAAGAAGCATGCTATTAAAGCTGTCCTTAATTGATCGTCCCTAACGTATATAAACAAAGATACTTATAAAACACTTATGCCTGAGAATTTAGATAATCGTTATCATTACGAGACCTCACGCAATCGGAAACTGGAATCAATGCGTGTTAAACTATGTGTATGTTTATGTAAAGCGACTAAACTAGTATGTTATGAGTGATAAAATGATATAACAAATATAATAACAGTGTTGAAGAATAACACGCGGACTCACGTGGTAGAACACGATACGGAAAATAAATAATTTGCTGTAAAATCCTTACTAATATTAAAAATACGAAAACGTATCTGTTTGTTACCTCATCGCGCTTAAAATATTATACAGGCTATACAGGTATTTAAAAAAAAATAATACCTGTTTAGCCTGTATAATATTTATGTAGAGATACTCTGAGTCCCGCCTCCCGAGAAAGGCCAAAAGATATTTTTTCAACCAGGGTAAAAATTACGATTCCCGCCCAATAAACATTCTACATAAAAATGAAATTGCGGATAACATCTAGTTATTAACCAAATGTTACTTCTTTAAAACTAGTCATTGTGAAATGATGATTCCGTAGATTTTTTTTTATTTGCATAAAGATAAATCCAAAGTTTTGAAGCGACCTACACTAACTTTTAACGGACGCCTGCATCGCTGGAAGGCTTGCAATTAATTCTGACTTGAATTTTTGATTAGATTCGCCATTGTTTTGCCACACTACCGACGTGATATAATGGACACCGCCAAAAACAAACCCGACCAAATTATACAATGCTAAAACACCTGCTATTAGTATTAGTTTTAGGCTTAAACTACCAATTGATAATACTAAGCCGATTTGGCGAGGGTCGCCTGTCATAATCATTTACTATCCAATATCCATCCATCATTTCCATCATCCATCTTTGTCAGAGATTTCAGCAAATACAGTCAAACATATTGTAATACTTTAAATTGCATTTTCCAGATCTGAGTTCCATAGAACCTCGATAGAGCGGATAGGTGCCAATGACGCAAGCCCGGCCCGCCTCGTGAAGACAATGGAGCAACTGCTGCCTGTCGCCGCTGTCTTGTCGCTGTTCACGACAGGTTCGTAGACTTAAACTCGACAGTCTTATGACAAACTATTATTATACAGACGAAGATGACCACACGGTAATCTAAAGACTGTCGTATCTAAAACTCAAGTAGTGATAAGTGAGAGTCCTTGGATCCCACATAATATCGGCAACAGAAATGTCTCCCACTAAATTATATTGTGATTATGGACTCATACGCCGAATTAAAGCCTCCTTTTGTGAAAAAGTTTATTTGATACGGGTCCCTTGATTCTTTTTTCCATTTTAGAGTTCATTTTAAGAAATTATTATAGGTTTTTATAGTTTCAGCAATGCTGCTGAATGGCCATCACAAAGGAAAAGTACTGTATTATTATTACGCACCTTTTCAAAATCAAGGTCATTATAATATTCATAGTCAGGACTACTGCAGTAGTAACATGCGTAGCTTATTGCTCAATCTTCAATTAGCAATAACAGCAGGCTTCCTTCAATATTGTACGATAAGGATCGATGAGTTAACGTCCTCGTCTGCATGACTCATGGAGTCCCACGCAATCAAGTCTATCAAGTGCCATGCTATAGCAAATAACAACCGGAGAGGTTTACAAAAAGATTTAGAAGAGAGGACAAGAAGATTCTAGTAACTTTTTTTACTAGAATCTTCTTGTCCTCTCTTCTAAATCTTTCACAATATCCTTTGGAGCTGAGAACATGGTTTAAAAGTTGAACTCTTATTTTAGAAAAAATACTAGAATTAAAAATACTTGAAATTCTGTATTTTCATAAAATACATTGTAACATAATTATTAGCTAGTTACTTATGAATACGTACAAAAACTAATGAATCCATTAGCTTTTTTCCTACCGCTAAACGAGGTAGCTTCTGGTGCATATTTTATTCTCTACATTTCATTTCACATTTTATACTCTCGTCTTCAAAGTTATTAGGAGATAGCATTATTTGCGTTTTATCATAGTGCAGTCTCTATAAGCACATGCAAAACATAATAATATTAAAATATTCGATGCTGGAACAATATAAAAACCTAATAAAAACAATATGATTCATTTCTATGAATCAACTGTTCAAATGTATCATGATGTAAATTAGCTTTGAAAACCAGATGTTATTACTCATGTGGTTTTTGAATACGTGTATTTTGTTTTAATTAATTCCAAGGAAATCAACAACAGATACGTTGTTTACTTAAAAGTTATTTTGTCTGACCACTCCGCTAAATAAGTCGCACAATACCAACGAGAACAGCACAATGGCTGCCACCAACGTGATCAGCCTGTAGCCTGGCGTGGGGTCTTGGAAGGCGTCGCACAGGCTGTAGTAGAGGCGGCCTCGCTCGTCGCACAGAGAGCCCGGCTTGCCGGCGCGGTACACCCGCTCCCCTGAATCACACATCGACCCGCTCTTGTCCGCGAACTTGTGCTTCGCCACTTGCACCGACATCCAGCTCCTGGTCCCATTGTTCCAATCGCCGTAGTACTCCCTAGCCTTCTCGTGCTTGAACAGCGAAACGAAGTTTTTGAGCGTATCGTACTTTTTCCTCTTCCAGTACGTGTAGTCCGCTATCGACGCGTTGCTTCTAAGTTTCACGAGCGAAAAGGTGTAGTCGTTCTTACTGTACCTCCAGTGCAGCTGTAGAATAGTTGAGAAATGATCCTGAGATATACCTACAAAAGTTTTATTGTCGTGGTACAGGAGGATTCCACAGTACAACCTTGACTCGATAGAGAACGATGAGCTCGGTGAAAAATTACAGATGACTCTCTCGTCGCCGTTTTCTAGGACGGCATAAGCGCATCCTATTTTGCTGGTTTTGGCCCAGAGCAATTGCACAGTCGAATATGTGAAGGGGGTCGCTCGGCCGCAGGTCACGTCAGTACGAGATAACTTGTCCCCGGCTGCCCAATACCAAATATACAGACAACCCATTACAGAAAACAGGTAGCACTCGTCTTTAGCCTTGCTGCAACATATTTTTTTTAAGAAAATGGTATTGGAAGATTTAAGAATAGATACGATTAAAGCTAAGTACCTAATCATAATAATTATGTATTAATATATTCAGATATCATTTGTCTTTTAAATAGAAATACGATTTTTCATAAATAATATAAATAAATATTGTAGAAAATTACCACTTTGATGATGGATCTGTTTTGTAACAGCAGTCTTTTGCGTACTTGGTGCACTCCAGTTCGGCGACCATCTGACCATCGAGGGAGGCGCAGGGCGCGGGGCCGGCGACGCATTGCCGTAGCCATCGCTCGGCCATCCTCTCCAAGTCCCGATCGTACAAGACTCTCTGCATGTTAGCCGCCGTCGGCAAGTGCCTGTACCTTATAGAGTGACCGTTCGCTACCTTGTTGCGCATAGAGTTGATCGTGTTTATTATACCGACTCGTTCCAGAGCATTCGGTTTCTTTACTTTGTATCTATTCCCGCAGATTGGCATCTTATCTTTCGGGAACATACAGAGCGTATGGTCCGCGAAGCAGGGAACGTTATCGCACCATCTGTTACTTTTATGTCTCATCTGCGTTATTTTATAGGTCATATTCGTAAAATCACCGCTATAATACTGCATTGGTTCCTTGACATAATCGATCGTGTTCTGGTACATAGAGAAAACGTTCCTATTGAATTTCTCCGGATAAACGTGTCCATACAAAAGAGGTAGATTAAAGCACGGAGTATTTTCTATCGTATACCATAACGAATCTCTTATATTCTTCTGTCTGCTATCATTTACAGCTGGTACCAATTCAAAATACTGATAACGAATTGTTGAGTTTTTTCTATCTTTGCTATTTCCTTTACCTTTAAAAGGTTTTACAGTTACTGTAGAGGGTTTATTAGCATTTTGTTTGTTTGTGTCTTCGAACATCTCTTGAGAATCGTAATCGTAGTCATTATCTTTTAGGTATTTTTTAAAACGCAAAATCTGTTTTTCGGCTGCAATATTCTTGAAATTTTTATGCTGCAGAGTACTTGCTGGACTAATCTTAATAATCTTTTGGTGACTGAAACTGTCTTGAATAAAATCATCGTAAAGATCTATACCATTACAAATCATAATAAACGTAAATAATGTAGCGACTTTTAAACACCCATCCAACATTTTGCTCGTATCGTCACCATCTAGATTTCTTTTTGCATTGTGTTCGAATTGATAATTTTAAGCTGCGCCTTTTTTTAAATGAAAACTTCGGTAAACCTCTTGTTTCTTGATAAGATCTATAAGATCTATTGGGGCTGGTTAGGTTCTATCTGTCTCGTGTCCCGCAAATTAATCTAATCCAAATTAAGATGATTATTGAGTGAAAATATGCTTTGAATTTATATGAATCCTTTTTCACTTTTCAGAAGTTTATTCCACGATACAATGCTACCAGTGTATGATCAACCCCCCGCCGGGCGAGTATTACAACACGACGAAGAGGTTATGCGTACACTTCGACTACTCCGACAGATTCGTAGTTGACTGTCCGCATTCAACGATGTGCATGAAGCAGGAGTTTCACCTGGATATCCAAGACGGAGGTAAACTTTAACTAAAATAATTTATTTATATTATATATATATATATATATATATATATATATATATATATATATATATATATATATATATATATATATAATAGATAGGAACTATCATACATTTCCGTGATAGAAACTGATCACGGAAATGTAAGGCTCCTGAGTCCTGAGAGATAATCGTGTTACTTCTGAACTAATTTGCGGATACCGTCTAGTGATGTTTTCAGGCCCAACACTGGCCTTTAATTTATTAAATTATTTTAGTTAAACATAATGGGCATTGTCCAAAAAAAATCACATGTACTTTTTATATTTTTTTTCGTTAAAATAGGGTATTTTAAGAATATAAATTAAATAATTTTGAAATTCATTGGCTAGTTTTTTCTCAATAAATTTTTAAAGTTTCGCTGTGACGTCATCATCGGCGGCCAATTGACCTCTGCAGTATGTTTTTTTTCCTTTCAATCTTATTTATAATGGCTGGTTCGTCAAATATAAGTTCTCATTATATGAAAGCTGATACGATAAGCTTACCAAAAGTTCGAAACGTAATGTTGGTCGAATTTATTGCTAATTTAACGCCATTGAAGGTCAAACTAAGGTTAAACATATTTGTTCAAAAATATAAGTAACTAATGGGTATTTTTTTCGTTTATATACAGAAAAACGATCACTGACCTTATTCCTCGAAATGTTTTTGTAATGAGCAAAATTAAAAAAAAATGGACAATCCCCATTCCGTGATAGAAACTGATCACGAACTGGAAATGTAAGGCTCCTGAGTCCTGTCCTGATATATATATATATATATATATATATATATATGTCAAATATTATGACCGTAAAACTGCGTGTTTATTCCCTGATACACGCTAGACCCATTTTGAATTAATTTTATGTGGTGAATAGGTAATAGTTTGCAAAGGCCCGGAAAAGTTATATATGATCAATAATATATATATATATATATATATATATATATATTCAAAATGGGTCTAGCGTGTATCAGGGAATAAACAAGCAGTTTTACGGTCATAATATTTGTAACGATTAGTATTTTTTTATAACCAGAAATGACAATAATATTATTATGACCTATAAAATATACTAAAGTTACTCTATCAAATTTCAGTGCGGATAGTGGGCGTACTCCGAGACTGTGCGCAGCAACAGTACCACTACCAGGACTATCAGAACGGCCACTGGTACCCCAAGACGGATATTCACGAACAATACCAAGAGGGCTGCTCTGAAGTGGACGACAAAGGGGAGAAGGCAACTTCGAGGCGGTAAGAGCACTTCAGCTTTATTATTACTATAAGCTTCAAAGTGTAGATCCTGTAGATTTAACTTAATTTAGGTGTACGGAATGTAACTTCAAGGCGGTGAGAGGTACTCGGCCATATTAATACTTCAAACTCTAGGGCCTGGAAATTTTCACTCGATTTAGTTTTAAAGTTGTCCTATTTAATGTAAAAAAAAAATGCTATTTATACTTTACGAGTAAATACTGCAATACATGGTCTGCAAATACCGTGTTAGAACTTAGAGTTCATACGATATGCGATGTAATAAACTTGAATGTAATAATAATAGCTCCCACACCGGTTTCGGTGACGGTGGCCGGTTTCATTGAAATTTGAAACCAGGTCAGCTACGCAGGAGTAATTTTATAGTGCCCAAGTGTGTGCGCAGTACACAAGAGCACTCTCTATTCCTTTTACTCTCATAACCCAGTGTTACGGCAGACCGACACGACCGGCGAGAGATCAGGAGCAGGACCGACTTTTTACATGCAAATCCGAAGCATTGATCATCTTACTTCTCAGACAATCAAGTGATAAGCCTGCATTGTCCTATCCAAACTTGGTAATAACATGTTTCCAACGCGGGAATCGAACCCACGACCTCCGAGTCAAGAGCCGCGCTCTATACCACTAGAGTCTAGAGTTATAAGAGTCTAGACCACGGAGGCGTTCAAACTTGAATGTGCATACTATGCAATATGCATTAGAGTTTAGACCCAAGAGCGATTTTTCAATATTTCTGATACTAAAACTGGTCCTTGCTACATTGTCTGTTTGTCTATTTGTGATTAACGATAACGTATCGTAATTCCATGTAAAGTATTTAACTGTCACTATGAACATTTCCAGGTACTGCTACTGCCGTCAGAACCTGTGCAATGCCGCGCCCGCCACCAACCAGGAGGGTTACACGGACATCATGGGTGTCATCGTCGTCTTCAACCTCATGAAGTACATCAACAGCCTGAGGTAGTACAACCGCGGTGGACGGACGTCCACCACTGAGCTTTGTATATAATCGAGGGACCGTAGAGTTACTGACAGTGACATGTATTTTTTTTAAGTATTCATGTATGAATAATTATGATTGCTGATTGATTTTAAAAATATTTTAACATGATAGAAGATAGAAATGGTTCTAAAAAGTAAAGTGCGATATTAAATTTTGTAAAGCTGATATCATTCGTTTCACTCAAGTGTATGCATAATTTTTAGCCGACTTTAAAAAAAGACGAGTTTTTATTTCCGGCTGTGTTTTTTTTTTGCATTATGCTTCACTTGGAGTGAAAAAGTCGAATGATAGAGTCTGTGTATTGTAAAAGAACTTTGTGATGTAAATGTTAAGTTTTTAGGTTAAAAAACATTACAATGTTTTTTAACGTAGAAAATTGCTCTATAGTCAATATTTTAAAGTGTAAACCCTATTACTTAAGGCCGTCCCCCGAGCAAACGACCTTGGCCATACATTTGCCGCGTTGCAGAGATCGCACCAAAACCCTATTATTTTTACTTATCTTAGTTCAAAATTGACCTAAAAAAATTTTTAAACGGCGAATATGTAGTTTATGATATTGTCGATCTATTGGCGTGTGTTTCAAATAAAAGTAATTTGTAAATGCTAAGGAGATGCTGAATGTATGCTCGAATTTTAACAAATTGGTATTACTTTGGAAGCTGATATCATGAGTATAATAAACAAAAATAGAAAATCTAAAACGGCGAAAGGAATGTTGATATAATGAAGATTATTGCTGTATTTTTATTATAACTTTGTAGCTTTCAGATTATAAGTTTATAAGGTTTTAAATACGGTCAATTACGAAATCAGACGGAACGCCCTTAATCTTATTTCAACCTTTTATAAAGGATCATGGGCATTTTGGTATATTGCTCAACAGAGATAAAATATATACCATTAGATAGCTCTTAGTGAGTAGGTAAAAAGTCATATGGCGCCCAGCCCCTAGCAACTGTACTTTTCGAAATAATGTACAGTCGACGTACAAGGCCAGCGTTACCGATGTATTAGTTTTTGTCGTAGTGATGTGGTAAGACTTATTTGCGCTTAGAAAGGTTACGGATGTCTTGTCTTAGACAGTACAACTCCCTCAACTTAAAATCAGGGACATTACGAAAAAAAAAACGCGGATAGACGGACAGACCGAAACTATAATATCCTTGTTGACTACTGAACTCTAAAAATAATCATGCCCCTCTTACATAATATACATTTTTGCCCCTCATCATTTATATATTGTGTCTACTGTCTAATATCTCTTTCTAATATATTCATATTTATTATTGTAAACGAGTTCTCATGGGATGTTTATTATAATTATTATATTAGTCATTGGTAGGGGTTATTATAAATGAAGAAAAAGTAGAGTTAAGGTAGTTGATGGTTTATAACTAGTCAACATATAATGTGCCTTCATTATATTTTATCAATATGTTATTTTTATTTATTTATAGTAGACGTTGGCTGTTAAAAAGGAATCAATCATTGTATACTTAATACTTGTCATACTTATCTAAAAACTTTTTTTGTTATGAATTATGATCAAAATGTAACAGAAGTTCTTCTGATATTTAAAAAAATAAAAAAATAAAAAAAAAATATCCACAGCCGAACATATAACCTCCTCGTTTTTTGGAAGTCGGTTAAAAATAGGGTCATAGTTATTCATATTCGTTCTATTCGCTGTTTACTATTTTAACTAGTCGATTGATTAATTTTACTTTTTTATCCAATGACAGGTTTTTAATGTAATTTGACCCCACAGATCAGTAATTTGTAACAAAAACTTTGATTCCTTTAATCTTAACCAAAATAATGTGTAGGATCTAGAATATAGAATCTAGATTATAAGGTAAACACTAGAAATAGCAGGAAACATAACACCATAATTTATATGTAGCCTTATTAAAGGTAACTATTAATTTATTTGTGTAAAATGCATTCCAGTACTTTTAAGCTTAGTTTTAACATGTTCCTACTAATAGAAGTAATTCTAATGTAGTTCTTATGTAGAGTCACTAGCGAAGAGAAGAGTATAGCTAATGTTTTTACAGTTGACAGTCATGTTGGTAGCATATTATAGACCTAAGTCGAAGTTAGACTTCATTGAAGTTAAGTTGTTGATGTTCCAAAAAAGTTAAGATTTAATTCAAGTTCTAGAGATAGAGCATACAAGTTAAGGTTATCAAATCTAAATTTAAAACTAGCATGACTTTATAATTATTATCAAACATATATAGAGAAACATACGGTAATAGAAAAAACATGAAGTGCTTTAAATAGCGTTATCTCTAGACCTGGGCTAGGCCATACTTTTAAGTTTTAATGCACTTTTGTAAAGCATTGAAATAAAACAACATAAGTAAGTGGTTTACCAGCAAATAAACCCAGTCAATAG
Organism: Polyommatus icarus; assembly: GCA_937595015.1. Taxonomy (NCBI): domain Eukaryota; kingdom Metazoa; phylum Arthropoda; class Insecta; order Lepidoptera; family Lycaenidae; genus Polyommatus; species Polyommatus icarus. The sequence continues at coordinate 17,323,782 of OW569327.1, read as the reverse complement.
TATTAGTATGTAACTAAATCCTGACCAAAATATAATAATTGAATTGTTTTAATTGGGACCTGGGCGGAATAATAGCGCGCTACACATGAATAAATTTGATTTCAATAAATTAAAAATTCGAGTTAACACGAAAAAAATACAGTATGTTATGTAAAAGCATGTGATGTAAAATGTAAATAAAATAGCTTAATACTAACTGTGTGTTTTATTTACTACGAAATAAAGAACAAGTATTCATTTTAGGACCACCTAGTAAACACCACTTGATTATTTGAGCATTACCGGACATGAAACAGTCCCCCTATTAATGTTCGCATCCTCACACCATCACCGCCACTCGTCTGCACTCTGCAGTAGGAAATCGTTAAAATTTATCGTTAAATTATGAATCATGAGAAGACGTTAATGTTACAATTTATTCTCTTGAAGATAAAAGCAGTGCTTATTAGGATTTTAGGACGCTTAATTATTTATTATACAGTTTTTAGAATCGTTAAAATAGCCGAAAACCCGTTGAGAAGATAGTCAAGATACGACAAAAAATCGGTTGCAAAAGCCTTGAGGTAAGTGAATACGCAAGAATATCAACTAATATAAGATTGTATCTCTCATTCAGTTTTTTTTAATTTCCCCCGTGCGTTATACTGGACAATTGCTATATAAGTTTGCCTAATTAGTGATTAGTGATTAGTGATTACTAGATTACAGAATACAGAGTCATGCGGGTCAAATGTACGCATTTAAACTTTGATGCTTTAAAAAACTCAAATATTATTAGTACAATGAAACAAAACTGTGTTCATTTGTAAGAGTGTTTATTTGTCACCAAGTTTAACACAACAATAGTATGTATTTTTCAATAGCTTATATTTTAAGAAACTTTAGAAAACAATAACCCTTCCATTTGCGCACTTTTACCCCAATATCGGGGTATGTGTACGCAGCACTTTGGGTAAGTGTACGCAACAACAAAAATATATTTTAGAACAAAAAGAATATTCCTATATAATTTTAATTTGTAACTACTTATAGTTACTTAAAGTATAATCAACAAAATCGTCTTAATTCAAAATATGAAAACAATATTTTTCACTTAGAAATATTTAGTTACTTCGTCATACATATAAATTGTAATTAAAAAAAAGTGCCGTGTGCGGAGCTTGAAAACTATTATTTTTCCAAACTTTACAAATAAAGGATGTAATTAAAAACCAACATAATCTCACAACAATATATTAAGTATCTCATGTTCATTTCAAAAGAATAACATAGTAAATAAGTTAGATAATAATTACACTTTAAAGTTAAACATTTAGATTAGGTATATAAATGGTTTTCTAAATTAGTTTTTAACCTTTAACTTAAATAATTCTTATTGGATACACCCTGACCCAATGAATTATTCTCTCAGGGTTGCGTTACCAGTTCGCGGGTCTTGATCAAATTTACTATACCCATTTATTGTTTTAAGAGATTTTGAATATTTAGTTTAAACAATCCAAGATGACTATAATAATTTATTCACCACGAGTCCTAGTGTTGATTTTGGTCGTCTTCTGCACGGTAGCGGCTCCGGGAGGAAACAAAGTTAACGGTCGGAGTATCTAGCGTATAGATTCCTAGCTCTAGACCTTGAGACACTGACCTGGATTTATGTGGAGGGAAGAAACTGAGGATTGTACCTTATATCCTTCTATATAACATTTACTCGGGCTTCGGTTATGAGTTTCATTTCACAAAACTGTGACATCTAAAATAGTCAAAGAAGCCTCTTCATTAGGAACTGCTTGATTCTTGTTGCTACAATATATCCAAAAGTAGAAGAAAAGGAATGTAGAAAGATGTGAAAATTAAAGACCCATCTGAAAAAGACAAGACATCTATGAGAAAATATATCTAACAACTACAATACCAAATAAATGGAAATTATGGCTTTTACATACCACGGCGACTGCTACAACATATTAATTTGAGTTTTAAAAAGACTCTAGACCATTGTCGACGCGATTTCCCTCCTCATGCCTGTGGACAACCAATGTTATCAACCATGTGATAAGCCCTAGGGCTTCAGATTTGAAAAAATATGATATCAGCATCATAAGACACTTACCTCTATTATTTATTTTTGGCCTATAAGCCATGAGATCAATAAAATAGTTGTGATTCATTGTGATAACTCAATGATTACACCATTTGAAGACTTCCTTTTCGAAAACAGACAAATGATCTAATTCCAACTCCTCTTTTGACTAAATGCCAATGTCAATGTCCTCATGACATTGACATAATGACAGGTAATGACATTTTTTTTCTTATTATGGCAACGTAATGACAAAGTGTGTCGTGTTCGTTTGCCATAGAGAAAAAAAAACACGATACAAGTAAAAAAATTGAATGCAAGGAAATTGCAACGTTACAAACTCGTGCACTGTTTTTGTCACCAGACTCCACAAAGGCTTCATTCAATCCAATCTTCAGTCGGTGATTCAGAATACTGTTCGCCACATAAGGGAAAATTCTTCGGCGCACACTTAACCCAAAACATAGGAACAGGAATATACGAATATCGTTAATTCCTGCATCATCAGAATAATTATCCTAAACACTGGCAAATAACAAACTTGATATTATGTTGCACTCGATAGCATATAGCTTATTAAAAAAAATACAAGAGTTCAAAAGATTACGCATCAAAATTTACAAAATATCGTAAATATTTGAGCAAAAATCTTCATTTATAAGTCATCATTCCATAATGTCGCGCGCGCAGCCGCTGGGACACGAGCGCTTCGCAAGGGCATCCTGTGGGTTATCGAAGAGGTGGGTGGGTGCCGTTCCTCAGCGTCATATATTTTTCGAGATATTTACAATGCGCACACTTACACGCTGAGCACACTTGACCCACATGACCATATGTTTATTTTTTTATTACGATGACTTTTTTTACATCTATTCAAGTAAGCATACATTTCTGTTTTCTTATACATTTTATATCAATATTATAAATACATATTATGATGTCTATCTCTATTTATGTTACGGGTTACCTCTTCACGCTTAAAACCTTGGACCGATTTGGATGAATATGTAGATACTTTGAGTCCCGGGAAAGGACATGTCACATGGGATAGATTTTGTTGCGGAAAAAGTACGGTCCCCACACGGTAAGCTTATTTCGGCGTATATACTATATTCTGCTGTTAGGCATTAATTAAGTAATTAGATAGGATTTAGTATTTACGAGACTCTACTTATTATTTGTAAATGTGTAAAGTAAATAATTGTGTCCAGCGGGTGCGGTTCATGCAAATTGTTCTATTTCACGACATTTGGCGCACTCTCGTTACTTATACCACATAATTTTATTTGGCAACAACTTCGTTCCTTTACTGAACTGTTTTTTTATTGATCACTGTATCAATCAATAATATTATTAATTATTATACCACTGCAGTGTGTTAGTTGTGACGTTTTAAGACTATTAGGTTTTTCATCAAAAACCCCCTCTATGTCCCCGAGCTTATTTTTAGTCTTGGTCACTAGTTCAAAGCTAAAGAATAAAAGTAAATAACATAGGTACATTTTATTTAGTTCTATTTATGTTAGCTCTTGTTGATCAAGAAAATTTTATTCAATCAGGTTACTACCTCTCAAAGGAAATTAGTTCATATAGCATTCTACACAATTTTAGAAACGGGTTAAATAAACTGAGTACCGTCAATTTGTTTTTTTCAGCAAGATTAATTCGCTAACAGTGAACCCATTTGGCTGTCTACAGTCTAGACTAGACACAAAGCAGGGCTAGCCGTGCGATGGTAAACAAATCTAACTAAAAACTCCACAGAATATTAAATAAAAAATTGGGACGTAATAAACATTTACTTATTCATCAATCATCATCATTAAGGTACGAGTACCTTCAAGTTATTACTGGTATTGAAGCACTTACTTCTAGAATCAAGATGACTTCCGCAACTTCGTTGGACCAATTTTTTTTTTGTTTATCGCTAGGGGAACTTACATTTTTGGGGATAAAACAATCCTGTATCCGTAGACCGTAGTCCCTAGAATGGGACTCAAATTATATTCAGACCAAATTTTACCAAAATCAGTTATGCTATTAAGCACATTTTTGCAATTATTATACCTAGTATGATTTTTACGTGGGATCAAAGGTGACCCTTGGCCAGTGGTCACTTTATACATCATAGTTACTATGAATTATGAGTTATGACCATTCACAAATAATGATCATGATTCATTGGTTTAATCATTTACTTACGGGTAGTCCTGAAGTAAATGATTAAGCATTTATATATTTCGCAGCCAACTGGTTTAAATAGCCGATCAATCAAACAGCTAGCCCTTTGACTAAACAACGCCATTCAATCACACGGCTATACGTCGTTTAGCCGACTTGTTGACTGCAACGTTCAACAGTACAGCTAGACGACGCTTAGCTAACTGGTTAAATGGCAAATTAACTAAGCTGACCATTAGTTCAGTTTTATTATTACACAAGCGCAATGATAATAAGCAGAATAAATTGCATTCTAACTCATTTTGAACAAAATTGCAAAATTTTAATATGCGTGATGCATTGCATAATCCCATAATTTCTCCTCAAAATTCGAATATTTGTTTAAATTTTGATTCACTCGTATGTGCTCCCATAATTTCTGTCACTTTAATAACACTTGTTACGTATATTTAGTTACTAGTTGCCGCCATATTGTAAACAAAACGCACCTAGCGCCGCGGTGGTGAGCGCTGAACTAATTCAATCAAACGGCGGCGGCTTGAATCAGCTGTAGTGTTGAACGTTTCGAGTGACTGAAATATTCAATTAAAAAGCTAGCCGTGAGATTGAATGGCGTTGTTCAGTCAAAGGGCTAGCTGTTTGATTGAACGGCTATTTTAACCAGTCGGCTGCGACATATATATTATATTACTTATAAATCTTATAATACAGTGTGTTTGTGTAAACACCGTTATCCTTGAAACCATCAAAATATGAGCCCGTGAAAATGAACAACTTTTTTCTATGAGAACAATGCTGGGAACTCAAAAAAAAATGGCGTCTTCATACCCATACGGATGCCCGGATCGGCAATTTGTATGGGTATGAAGACAATTTTTTTTAATTCCCAGCATTGTTCGCATAGAAAAAGTTGTTCATTTTGACGGGCTGATTTGACGGTTTCAAGGACAACGGTGTTTACACAAACATCTTGTATACTAAGTAAAAAGATTTGCTATATTATAGTAATTCTTTTTTATATGAATGTTACCATTACTCATTAGTCATTACTCATTATCGATGGCCGCGTGCTAAAAAAATTGCCAGATCATATCACGGGGCGCTATCAAAAAAAGGATGTGCCGTACTTGGTCGTTCCCGTACATTGATATCAAGAGCGATGTTTCACAACAAAACGAGCCACGAGCAAAGTGGCGAAACTCACAAAATCAAGTTTTTAACGTTCAAGAAAAATACACGATATTGACAATTACACTACTCCAGTAATGTTACTTCGGCTCGTGCAATTTTTGGTGTCTAAGCGGTCGTTACAGAATAACAATTAGACAACCTTGGGTGGCTTACAACTTTAGAAGTACTGTATACCCACAAAAATCATTGTAAGTAGTTTGTATGCATAACGTCATTTAAGTTATAAAAACCTATTTGTGTCCTTGAAAACTTGATAATATGATCCATGTTTACATCTTTTATAAATTATTTATGAAACGGAGACCAAATTGAATAAAAATAACATTAAGTTACGGCGTACAAAAATTAGATTATACCACATTACAATAAATACACTGTTGCATTTAGGTTATATCTACATACACGGAATTTTAATGCGCGATAATACGGAGGATAAGAACGACAACACAATGATAAATGTATAAGGCGGAGCGCCAAAATAAAACAAATGACAACGGCATGGCACCGCCGAATATTGGTCAGTCGCGCGTCGGCGGCGCCAAGATCGATCGCGCGAGTCACCTGTCTCGGGGCTTTGTTATTTCAAATTTTGGACATGTCCCGTTTTGCCACCGGGCTTCCTTCCTGTGAATCATGGTTGTAACGTAGTAGAACGGTTTCAGTCGAAGTCGGACATATGGTCGCACAAGCGCGGCGAGCGCCCGCCTCTCCGCGCTTCACTTTACGCGCCCAACTTAGTGCAATGTTAATTTAATTACGAGTGTTCGAATGTTTCATAACTCATAAGTCATAAGTCATGGAATATTCATTAGTTTTATTAGTGATTTCGATGGTATTGAAAAGTGAGTAGCTCTACACTCTACTACTTACTAGGGTAAGCAACTGAGGTTGAAAAATACGAAAAACTGTTAAGTAGACTTAACAGTTTTTCGTATTTTTCGGATAATCAACTTTTTTTTGATACTGTAGTGACCTGAAAACAAAGTATATAAGTTTTATAATTTTTAAATTAATCTATTTGTATTCATCAATATTGCGGTTAAGGAAGTAGAGCGTTATAAGACATTAGAAGTTACAATGAAGCGAGCTCTATGTTGCGATAATATTATTATATTATATAATGTGCTATTTATTAATAAAATACAAGAGACCATGCTTTATAAACTATAACTTAAATAATTATAATATTATTATATCAGTCAGTAACTACCTACTAGTTTATATTTTGTAATTCTATGTTAAGTGTGTACTTAAACACATTATCAAGAATAATAATTAATGTGATTAATGTGATAGTTAATATTTTCCTTTAAATAAATTCTTGATTAATGATTAACTATAAAATAAATTAAGAAAAATTTAAGAAAAATTTTTCATTTCTGAAGATGCAACCTGTGACGTTATAAAATTCAAAATATTGCAAAAAAAAACACAAGTTTCCAATGTATTTTTTAAACGTTTTGCAAATTGTGATAACAAGGGAAAAATCAATACGACAGATGCTTGCTACTTTTAATTAATTAAGTACATCCTGAAAGATATCGTTAGGTTTGGCTCTGATAGGTCAAGAGACATTAAATGGTTCGTCCATTTAATTGGCTAAAATTAATGATCTGCTTGTTACCAACGACATTTTACAAGTAATTTGTTGCGAAAAACAAGAATTAAGAAGTCTATACGAAACAAGAAATATACCCATCAAAATGTTTAAAAAATTGCGAAACAAAAAAATCCAAAATAATATCTACTTGCATACTTTTTCGTCGTTTCATTTTATGACCTCTTTTAATAAAAAAAAATATATTTGCAGACATTAAATATAAATAACTGCACATAAATTAAAATAATAATCTGTTTTCATGGTATTTTTATTATTCTCGATTATCATAATTCATAACCAAATGAAACACCATTCTTTTGAATATAAAGCGCAAGGTGTATTATGATTATGAATAATTATGACGCACACAATATTGCACGTTCCTCGGCACGAAGCTCATTAGTATGTAAATGTTACGCTCAAAGACCGAAATCGCTCAGTGAGCGAAAAAATAGCTCACAACGCGTTGTGGTCACAGTGAAACAGCCACGACGCGAAATTCGCGTCGTGGCTCTAATGAAAACGGCCACGACGCGTTCTGGCAATCACAAAAAGACCATAACGCGAAATTCGTGTCGTGGCTGATATGCTATTCGTTTTTCTTGATTTGTTCTTGATTAATTAATCGTCCAGAGGTATGGAAGATTATAAATTTATAATATTGAATTACCACGCGTACTACAAAATATTTTTTCTTTTACTAAATCACTGCATAACGTGTAAATTATCCTTATTATTTATAAAATATCAAGTTCCATATAACTATCCGTACAGACAGACAGACAGTAATAATATTAGTACGGATAGTACGGAACTATAGATATTTTATAAATAATAATGATAAACACGTTATGCAGTGATTTAGTAAAAGAAAAAATATTTAGTAGCACGTGTGGTAATTCAAATATTATAAATTTATAATCTTCCATACCTCTGGACGATTAATTAATCAAGAACAAATCAAGAAAAACGAATAGCATATCCAGCCACGACACGAATTTCGCGTTATGGTCTTTTTGTGATTGCCAGAACGCGTCGTGGCCGTTTTCATTAGAGCCACGACGCGAATTTCGCGTCGTGGCTGTTTCACTGTGACCACAACGCGTTGTGAACTATTTTTTCGCTCACTGAGCGATTTCGGTCTTTGAGCGTAACATAAATACATAATAATATAAACATAATAAGAGCATTAGGTGGTTATTGAACTGACATCCGCGGGGGTGTATGACCTTTTTAACCAAAAAATATTTTACTTTTCTTGTCATTCCCAATATTTTTTAATTTTTTACAACGCGGCATGCCTGAACTTGGGTCATGGACTGGACCAAGACAAGCGATTACGAACGTAATTGTAAGAGTCGTCTATGATTATCCAATATCGACCTGCCAAAGTCAGTTTCGCTATCATGGTGGCAATCATGTTCTTCCATCATGGCCCCAAGTGTAGAGGGATTTACATAATATTATTATTGAGTTTTATCTTGCATTGCTTTTACAATATTATGCTATAAACAATCGTGCACTAAAATAGACATCGCTAACTTCTACCGCGGTCGAAAAATGTATAAGTTATCGGCATTCGAAACAGTTAATCATTATGAATCACAGTAGTATATTTGGCAGCACCGGATCTTTCGTTCTTTATCCATTTAAAGCACCATCCATAAAGTACGTTACACGAACTTAATGATTTTTAGACCTCCACCTGTTTAATAATGGGGGGGGCTAGTAAAAGGTTTCACATTTGTGACCACTGACCCCCACCCCTCCCTAGCGTGACGTCACAAATTTTCATTTTTACGTCTAAAAACCACATCAACATTTTAAAAGCCATTTAATTTATTTAAAACGTGACGTGAGACGTCACAAAACTTAGGACCCTTTACCCCACTCCTTGTCACACCATGTCAACCCCCCTAACCCCCCTTTACGTGTGATATACTTCGTTTTTTTAAATTAAATAAGAGGGCAAACGAGCAAACGGATCACCTGATGATAAGCAACTACCGTCGCCCATGGACACTCGCAACATCAGAAGAGCTGCAGGTGCGTTGCCGGCCTTTTAAGAGGGAATACGCTCTTTTCTTGAAGGTTTGCAGGTCGTATAGGTCCGGAAATACTGCTGGTGACAGTTCGTTCCAGAGTTTTACAGTGCGCGGCAGAAAGTTACGCGAAAAACGCACTGTGGAAGACAGCCACTCATCAAGGTGATGAGGATGGTATGTTTTTCGCGTGAGACGATGGCGAAAAGTTGCAGGTGGTATGATTCCGAACAATTCCTCAGAGCACTCCCCGTGATACAACCGATAGAGGATGCAGAGTGAAGCTACATCTCGGCGTAATTCCAAGGGGTCCAAGCTGTTTGAAACAATATGGCAGTCAACAATTCGAGCGGCCCTTCGTTGGATACGATCCAGAGGGAGCAGTATTAGTATTTTGGCGCCCCTGCCCAGAGATGAGAACAATATTCCATATGAGGCCGAACCTGCGCCTTGTAGAGTTGTAGGCGTTGGTCCGGACTGAAGTACTGTCTCGCTCTGTTAAGAACACCAAGCTTCTTCGAGGCTAATTTGGCCTTACCCTCTAGAATCCAGATGATATCGGAACTGGACTTCGCTCGATTTGTTGACGCCAAGTATCTCAATGCTAGGAGAGATGGTTAAAGATATTATGCCCTCGAAACGAGGATATACGACCATTGTATCGGACGATACAATGGTCGTATATCTATCCGATATACGACCATTGTAATCGTGGATGACTCTTTAACATTCGAATCCCAAACCGTGAGTCCACCCACACTATATACTATAATATAGTATATACCATCAGTTATTATTGTAAACATTAAATTTTATGATCTCATTCCAATATCTTATCAGCCGGGCCGTTTTTATATAGGTTGCCAAGTTATTGTGTTTTATTTCAATGATATATGTAGTATATAATATTATAGCTTAGGTACATTATTGAATCGGACGTACCTATATGCCGAAAAGCTTTTTGGTTATAATCAGTTAACTTCCTACTCGTAGGTAGTGTGTCAGAAAAGGTTTCGAGTACAATAAACCATAGTCCACGCTCAACTTACATTTTTGTAAAACCCTATTATTTTTATGACGTATTTCATCATAGACATATTTGACCCCAACCATCCCAGAAGGGGGTGGCCCCTTCTGGGGTGGGTCCCATTCCCACCCTGAATGCAAGTAGTCAAATTGTAGTCAAAGTTAGATAAATCAAATCCTATACAATCAAAAATCAAATACATTTTTGATATATATATATATATAAAAGAAAGTTGTGTTAGTTACGCCACTTATAACTCAAGAACGGATGAACCGATTTGGCTGAAAATTGGTGGAGAGGTAGCTTAGAACCAGGAATAGCACATAGGATACATTTTGTCCCGGAAAAAATGTACGGTTACTGCACAATATACTTTTATGATTTGCGCGTAAAATATTCAATCGATTTTGGTGAATTTTGGTATGCAAATACTTTGAGTCTCGGGAAAGGACAAGATATACTTTTGGTCCCTGAAAATGTACGGTTCCCGCACAATAAACTTTTATCTCAAGAACGGATGAACCGATTTGGCTGAAAATTGGTGGAGAGGTAGCTTAGAACTAAGAAAAGGATATAGGATACATTTTGTCCCGGAAAAATGTACAGTTACTGCACAATATGCTTTTATGATTTGCGCGTAAACTATTCAATCTATTTTGATGAATTTTGGTATGAAGATACTTTGAGTCTCGGGAAAGGACAAGGGATACTTTTGGTCTCGGAAAATGTACGGTTCCCGCACAATAAACTTTTATGATTTTCGCCTAAACTATTCAGTCTATTTTTATGAAATTCGGTATGGAGATACTTTGAGTCTCGGGAAAGAACAAGGGAAACTTTTTGTCCCGGAAAATGTACGGTTGCTGCACAATAAACTTTTATGATTTTCGCTTAAACTATTTAATCTATTTTGATGATATTTGGCATGAAGATACTAATTTTAATCTATTATTTTCTTAATTATACCAATTAGAATTAAAGAATCATCGTTAAGACAGGACAACGTCTGTCGGGTCAGCTAGTACTTAATATAGTTAACTTCGCCATCAAAACAAGCGAACGCATTAATTAGACTATAATAATCACTAAGCCACATTTGTTAGGGTTCCATACCCAAAGGGTAATTTTTTTCCGTACTAAAAGGGCACAGATTATGTACTTCTGGTGCCGCTATAACAGCAAATACTAAAAACAAAATAAAGTTAATATTTAAGGGGGGCTCCCATACAACAAACGTTTTTTTTTTTTGGCTGGTAATCCATAATGGCAATATATTTAAAGACTTGAAATTTTCACAAAATCCTCAATTATAATATTGTGTACTTTAATATTAAATAAGTACTTAATAAAATAAAAATAAAATAAATAATTAAGGTGGGCTCCCATACAAAACCACATTTTTTCCTTATTTTCGCTCTATAACGGTACGGAACCCTGCGTGCTCGAGTCCGACTCGCACTTGGCCGATTTTTTTTACCTAACCAACACTTATATCAACATACAAACTCTCTCTTACAGTATGTACGGGTATAAAATGCTACAAGTGCTCCCCCGACGAGGGCAGCAGCGGTCCGCCGTGCAAGCACTTCGACAAGTACGACGAAGTCTACCTCGTCGACTGCGAACATTCCACCATGTGCCACAAGAGGGTCACGTCCTTAGACGTTAATAATGAAAGTAAGTAGTCGATTACCGCCCCTTCACATAACCCACCGGAGTATGTGAAGGGGCGGCAAAGGCCGCTCCCAGGCATACCCAATAAAACCCCAACGGTGTTCCTGTTCTTCCACTTTATACACAACCGCGACCCTGCCAGCGAATGCCTTGGCTTTAGTATCGGCCCTCCTAACAAAATGTGTGGGATTTGTTCGCAATATAAGATTTTAGTTCTCTTCAGTGGGGCGAGGAGTGAGGAGTGAGTAGGACAGGAGCGGGCACGGGAGACGCTATTGGTAGATCGGTGATAATTTGATTCTTTATTGGTAGATAACGATCAGACACTTTATCGGTATCTAATGTGCGTTATTTGTAGGAAACACCCCCTTCAGTTTCCCCGAGCTATCTTTATTTAGGAATTTAGATACAACCTTTAACAGGCAGTAAGGAGGTTTTTAAATACATTGAGTAACTCTACATATTTTATTGCACAGTGCAAGCAAATGAACCTGTCATTTTCCACTAAGATTACAGTCGGTCACATCGTTACCTTATTTGTAATAAGGAATATTGTTATGCTTTAGAATAGATAAAGTGTTGACTGTGGATGTAAACATGTGCAGTTGGGGCCTGATTAAACCTACCGAGTAGATTGGAGAGACGAGTGCTCTCGGCGAATCAAACTATACTGTTTTCGGCGATACATGGCGGAAGCGGTCATTGGTCAAAAACTTGTAAAGTGTCAGATGTTGTCAATCGCGGCTTTGTATAGAAAATGACAAGTTTTTGACAGGGAGTCAATGACCGCTACCGCCATGTTTCGCCGAGTACAGTATAGCCGAGAATACTGTCTCGCCTCTGGCTCGCCAGTCGCCACTCCACTCAGTAAAAAGGCTAGCTAGTAGCTACAAATGCACACCAAGTATTAAGGTCTAAGGACCATACTTTTGCAATAGATCTCTATATGGCGTGTGTTCGCGCATGCGCAAGACTCAAGTTTATTGGGCAACGTTAAAAGGGCATTAAGGACATAAAATATAGGACTTTCCTTATAGGTGCTGTTTATTACTAGGGCAGTAATATAATTAACGAATGGTCATTACTTTTATTAGCTTATACTTCATATTCATTTATATTTCTAAAATTATATGAAAGAACTAATTTAGCTAATTCGTTTGGTAGTATTGACCTTATTTTTGTTAGCTTATTACTTTTTACGGAATTTAAAAATTGGAATAAATTCCGATAAAAAAAATGTTATTGTATACTAATTAGTTAATTACCCATGTATAACTTGTCAAATGTGTATTATATTAGTAAAAGCACAGCCCGCATAATATGCCAAACCCTATGAGAGCTAGAAACTTAAAATTTCACACCACTGCAACAGGTCTTAGTAGAAACTAAGACAGGATTTTTGGAAATGGTACCCCTGAGAGTCACAAAAATGAGAAGACTGAAGAACAATCATAATTATTTATGAATAAAATTCATATTTAAATACAGATTCAAGAGCGAGTGCCTGACAATGAAACGTATTCTAAATTTTTAGAGTTCTATGACCTTTGCGTCATAAAGTCCTTAATAACATGCACCATAAATCATTCTTATTATCCATTACGGCTTGCCATACTAAAAACGGTTTCGCAAAACAAAAAATACTATTTCCCCATGATCTTGGCTCACACAGACTCACACTGCATTTATCTTCAATTTATTTTTATATTTTATTTTTAAATATTTCGATGCATGTTGCCAAAACACGCGAATATCTTTACGTACTCTAAATAAAAAAATGTAGAGTTCTAAATATAGAATGAGTTCAATTTTAGCAATTAAAGCCTAAATTGGTGGAGGCACTAATCTTAAAATATAGTTGGAAATGACCAATTCCAAATAAACTTCGTTAGCGACAACGCGGCGCCTCGCCCGTCTAAAATGCCGCTCGATCCACATTCTAAGAACGCTGCACATGTGCAAAAAATATGTTGCCGATTGCTTCTGTATAAACATTAGTTAAATATTATTCCAAAACTGAAAACACCGTTAGATACTCTACTAGTTATACCCCTTTTGGATAAACTTAAGCTAGCCTAGCGTTTTCTCGAAGCTCGCGTGTAGAGCTACCATAGGAAATCAGAAGGTAGAGTATAAATAATATTTAGACATCTGAATTGCAAGCAGAGTGTAAATTTTGCGATTTTTAAATAATAGGCCAAGTGCGAGTCGGACTCACGCACGCGAAGGTTTCCGTACCATTATAGAGCAAAATTAGGCCAAAAATTGTGTTTTTGTATAGGAGCCCCCCTTAATATTTTATTTTATTTTAATATTATTATTAAATATTAAAGTACACATAAAACTGAGTACCTTGAGGAGAATTCAAGTACCTACCTGTTGTCATTATTGATATAGTGCAAAAAAGGCCAAAAAATCATGTACAGTACCCGGTGATAAAATATATTGCACATCAACCTTTGGAAAGTGACAGTCGGCTAATTTCGGTTTTGTAGAGTTTTCAGTTCTAAAACGCACGAAATACAAAAAGTCCGGTATAGCCTAAGAAAATTAAGCCGAAAATGGACGATCAGCGGAAATAATTCGTGTAGTTTTGAAAATCGCTACAGTTATTCCTTGAGATATCCAGATAAACATATCGAAAATCCCCAAGGGTGGGGGGTGAGCTAAAGGTGTAGGGGGGGGTCAAAGGACCCTTTTTTTAGATTTTAGCTCATAAGTCTAAAACCTGCACAAATAGCCTAACGGTTACTTCTAGGAAAACATTCTACATAAAATTTCCTTTAAATTTGATCCTATAATTTTTTTTGTATGGTCGATACTTTAGAAGTTACAGAGTGTTCAACTTTATATAGGTATAAAAAATGAGACGGTTTTATAAATAAAATAAAATTGGTATGTTTTCAAAATGTATTCAAAACTAGAAAATAATAATTAGACAGTCTTAATTAAATCAATAATTTTCTTCTACTACATCATCATCATCTTCACCTTCTATATCTACTAAATCTACAGGTACGCCATTTGTACACGAACCCAAGCAGTCGTTGCATACTAGACTGCACGTGATACCAGCTTTTCGGCATCCACAATTACCAGTGCAATCACTTTTGCAGCGACAAAATATTGACTTCAGCACGGTGTCAGGAGCTGGAGGATCATGAGTGGTAACAGGCTCGAGGTTTCCATCAGCTCCTCGCTTCCATCCCCACATTTCAGGAGGCAGTGCGTTACCTAACCACTCTTGTACTTGGTGGAACACTCGGAATGAGTGAAATTTTGCTGATCCTTTTGTAGGTGGGAGAGAGGAAAGATCTGGTTTGGATTTGGTGCTGGATTTGACAAAAACTGAGTATCGATGTCTGTTAAGATCAAGCTGATCGGTGGCTGCACGATACATCGTCAAAAACATCCTTTCTCCTGACTCTGCTATTTCTTCAGATGTTGATGTTGGATTGTAGAAGATGGCGGCAATATCCTTGATTTTTGGTTTTTGATCAAATAGCTTAACAACTGACACTTTGCCTTTCCTGTAAATAGCTGAAGTTGTGTCGCAACCGCTGAAGCTATGTAGGAAAAGAATGGAAGAGCAAAATGAGAGTTTTTGGAGTTCTTGTGAGGAAAATATTTGCATTTCCACTTTACCTCTTCCTGGCTTCACAAAGAATATTTGCTTATCTGGTGGTGACAGAGCCATAAGAAGGACTATTAAATCTATATCTTCCCCAACAACAGCAACCTCAGGATAGTTTGCGACTTTTTCAATTGCACTTTTTATAATTGTACAATCAGCATCACTAGGTGCCACTCGTGTTTCAATTTGCTCTGCCTGCATTTTTTCTGTGAGGAGTTGTATAAGTCGAGACTTGTTTTTCGCATTAGCTAGGAAATGCTCTTGTTGAACTGTAACTTTCATATCAAGACTGAAATTATGTATTATCGTATATTTTACATGGCAATTGTGCGAAAGGGACAAACCAAGAAAATCGATTTCTCGCTCGTGCTCGCTACTATAACGAGATATTAGTTAATAAAAATAATACTTTAGCACATGGAAGTAAGGTTCATTTTAATATTTCAAAATGATGAAGTAAGCCTTCCAGCTGTATAGTACTTCCTAATTCCATGGTGACTAGTCTAACGTTTTGTAATAATAGCAGCTAGGACAAATAATTATCTGTGAATAGCAGGTATTTGAATCAGAATAAGTTGTTTTCTTAGTCTCGGACGTTCGATGCGTGTTATTTTCGCGATTCGCACTTTTAAGGAATTTGACCCCCCTGTAGTTCCTAAAGTATCGACCGTACAAAAAAATTTATAGGACATAATTTAGAGGAAATTTTATGTAGAAAATTTTCCTAGAAGTAACCGTAATGCTATTTGTGCAGGTTTTTTACTTATGAGCAAAAACCTAAAAAAAGGGTCCTTTGACCCCCCCCTACACTCTTAGCTCACCCCCCACCCTTGAGGACTTTTGACATGTTCATCTGGATATCACAAGGAATAACTGTAGCGATTTTCAAAACTACACGAAATATTTCCGCTGATTTTATTAATTTGATTGTATTAGTATAAATATATTAGGAGTTGTTATAACAATTATTATGGTTTGCTTGAAGTAAAGAATAATAAAATTGTCAAAAGAAGCAAATTGCTTCTTTTGACAATTTGCTTCTTTTGACAATGTTTTTAGTATTTGTTGTTATAGCAGCAACATATATAATATGCCGCAGTCATCTGGTTTAATCTGCGATTCGATTGAATGACTAGCGCATCTATTGAATGACACCATTCAATTGAATGACTAAAGGACAACTCGTCAAGACGTTGACTGTGACGTTTAACGTCTTGACTAAAAGTCATTATAGTGAAGTCGTTAAATGGGATGCCATATTTTTTTTAAGTAGTCGTTGACGGGGTAAGTTATAGGTAAATCCACGCTGTCATATTATTAAATTAAAAATAGAGCACTTTAAGAGTAAATTAAATCAATTAAATATCAGCACACTGCTATCAGCTGTGCGAACTGTTTGACGCCATATTTGTTTTAGTGACTACTAGCGCCGCAGTGGGAAAAAATTAAATACGTTCAATTACCTGACTGATTTCATGTCCGCTATTTTCAAAGGGCTATGTTACAAATCGCTAACTAGTTGGACGTTGAGTGACGATCGTTCAATCGACGTTCGGCCGAGGCATTCAATTGTATGGTGTCATTCAATGAATGCGCTAGGCATTCAATCGAATCGCAGATTGAACCAGATGACTGCGACATATACATAATCTGTGAAAATTTCAACTCTCTAGCTATTACCGTTCTTGAGTTACAGCCTGGAGACAGACAGACAGACGGACAGACAACGAAGTCTTAGTAATAGGGTCCCGTTTTTACCGTTTTAGTACGGAACCCTAAAAAATGAATCGTATAATGGTTCACAATATGATTTTCCAAAGCAACCATTTTAGCCCCGCTGTTTTTTTCTGGTCCTTATGTCAATGGTCCTTTTACTAGACAAGTTTCAGGTAGAGTTTACGAGATAAGAGAACACTCAGTTGCAAGTTGCAACCGATTTGCCAGTGGTTACTGGTTCCCAGCAATTTTTGTCTTTCCATGAAATGACGAATGTCGAATATTACGCAAAAGTTTGAGCAGAGGGCGCCGCTACAGTAAATAATCCTACCAAATTCCGACATGTTCCACACGTCATATCATCACATGTTTGACAGAAACGTTGTCAAACGTCAAACAAAACTTTTTGTTTACCGTCTATACTGGTGCTGCCTCTAGCGTGATAAATTGATATTTGATAATATTGCAGTTATATTTATAAGTATCCTATATTGACTGATGATGATGAAGTATGACAACCACGATTAGAAAGCTATTAACGTCACACTGTGACAAGGGTAGTGGCACGATGAGCAATACAAAATCCTTTCAGGGACTTAAGTACTTAAAGCTGAAACCAAATTAGGCCGCGTTCTAATTATGAAATAGCAGTGTATTGAAATGTAATAAACTAATGAGTGACTGTTAATAGACACGCTCTGACGAACATGCTAATAACGTTCTGTGAGCACACGCCTCTCATTAACATGTCTGAAAAATGTAAGGAGGGAAAACCCTCCAAACTAAAAAGTTCAGTGTTTCGTGAACAGTCACACAGACAGTCTTAAGATCCACACTAATATTTATTATAAATGCGAAAGTGTGTCTGTCTGTCTGTCTATTACTTCTTCACACCCAAACCAGTGGACCGATTTTGCTGAAATTTGGTATGGGGATACTTTGAGTCCCGGCACAGAAATCATATTAGTACAAAATATAGTCCCCGGGAAGGACATAGGATACTTTATCCCTTAGGATACTTTAAATTTTGGCGTAATGGAATTGTAAGCGTCATCTAGTTACTTTATAAAACACACAAATATGCGTATTCAAAACAAAATCCTCTGCCAAACTGCCTGTAACAACAAAGCAATACTTATAGACAGTTTCAAGTCCGCAATATCTTATATATATAAAAGAAAGTTGTGTTAGTTACGCCACTTATAACTCAAGAACGGATGAACCGATTTGACTGAAAATTGGTGGAGAGGTAGCTTAGAATTAGAACCAGGAATAGGACATAGGATACATTTTATCCCGGAAAAATGTACGGTTACTGCACAATATACTTTTATGATTTGCGCGTAAACTATTCAATCGATTTTGGTGAATTTTGGTATGGAAATACTTTGAGTCTCGGGAAAGGACAAGGGATACTTTTGGTCCCGGAAAATGTACGGTTCCCGCACAATAAACTTTTATCTCAAGAACAGATGAACCGATTTGGCTGAAATTTGGTGGAGAGGTAGCTTAGAACCAGGAAAAGGACATAGGATACGTTTTGTCCAGGAAAAATGTACAGTTACTGCACAATATGCTTTTATCATTTGCGCGTAAACTATTCAATCGATTTTGATGAATTTTGGTATGGAGATACTAAAGGACAAGGGATACTTTTGGTCCCGGAAAATGTACGGTTCCCGCACAATAAACTTTTATGATTTTCGCCTAAACTATTCAGTCTATTTTTATGAAATTCGGTATGGAGATACTTTGAGTCTCGGGAAAGGACAAGGGATACTTTTTGTCCCGGAAAATGTACGGTTCTGCACAATAAACTTTTATGATTTTCGCTTAAACTATTTAATCTATTTTGATGAAATTTGGCCTGAAGATACTTATTTTAATCTATTGCTTTCTTAATTATTCCAATTCGAATTAAATAATCATCATTAAGATAGGACAACGTCTGTCGGGTCAGCTAGTATAATATAATTCTTCATAATATAAAGATTTTAACTATATAATTCTTCATAATATGTAGATTTGAACTATGTATATTATGTCGTAGGATGATTTGATAAATCGAATTATCGCGAAAATTCTAGGGACTTCGCGAAAACACGGATAATTAGACAATGGTGATTACTGATTACATTTTTCAAACTTACTGACAAAGGGTAGTGTTTTCGCGAAAACACGAGTTGCTGTAGTAACATTGCACATTCTTAACGCTGATTGGATTGATTTTTACTTACTGGCCAACTCTTAATTCTTATTCTGATTGGTTACTATCTTCCCCTATGTATCTTTGAGGTATTACACCATAAACTTATAAAGGGTAAGAAATGACAATGCCTGTAAAACTTTCTTAGCTCTATGTCGAATTTTTCTTTATCTGACATAACCCCAGAATTAGTTTCTGGTTCTGTTGAACTTTCAGCACTAATTTCACTTGTATCAGTCATTTTGTATTAACAGACACACTTTTAGATAACTTTTTGCACTATTTTTCAAATCCAACTGCAATTTTAAACACATTAAATATTAAAAACTGCTAGTTCGCTTAAAAAAACAACCACAAACAAAACAACGCGTGACAATCAATTGACATTTAAAATGTCAACTCTTTAACCAATCAGAGAAGATGTTGTTGTGGGGCGCTTAAACCGACCAATCAGTGATTTTTTTCGATAATAACTAACGATTCGTTTCGCAATCTTAGTAAGGGGACTCGAGTTTTCGCGAAAACACTACCTTTTGTCAGTAAGTTTGAAAAATGTAATCACCGTTGTCTAATTATCCATGTTTTCGCGATGTTCCTAGGATTTTCGCGATAATTCGATTTATCAAAATATAATCCTACGACATAGGTATACACATGTAGTTAGACTCTTAAAAACTGTCGTGTGTTAGCCCTTAGGTAAAGAGTTAAGACCAGACGTGAATAAACAGCACAACTTTGTTGCGCGGCTAAAATTCGAGATTCCCCTAAACATTTTTCCCGTATCTATTGTAATTTACCATGGATCATGACTGTATTGGCTTCTAATAATATAATATTAAGTAAGGTTTGCGGTTGCGTTGAAACAATTTGTGGTTACAAGCAGGTAAAATTTTAGTTAAGCTTTTAGAAGGAAAAGACATAGAATTATTATACCCTTATTAGTATTGACATCGTTGGGAAAAGCGACTTGATTGAAAATAACACATATCCTTTCCTTGACAACGTGTTGTTGTCAAGGAAAGGATCGCAGTGTGGCTCTTAATATTTTAGAAAGAAATGTTACCTTATTTAGTCGGGACTTGGGAATATAATCGGGAAGATGATAGACGTGATCCATAAGTTGGATTTGAGGTAACCTGACCAAATAACATAGATTATGTATCACTTTATCTGTTAGTGCGAGTGTGTAGTTGAGCATAATAAATATACGAGAAAACAGACTGCAGCCGCATTGGGCCCTTACTTCAAAATATTAAAAAAACAGTGTTTTTTTTCAGATCACCTAAGCATACACCGGGGCTGCGCATCACAGACTATACCCGGTGACCAGTCCAAGATAAATGGGAAATGGCAGGTCGTGGACACCATATACGAAGTCTACACCGAAGGCTGTTCGGACGACAACTTTGATCCCGACAGACCGTCCAAAATCGTCAACTGCTACTGCAGAGGCGACAAGTGCAATAGCTCGCATAGGCATAAAAGTCTACCGTTTGTGTACCTCGTATCGTTGTATACTCTGTGGCACTGGATATCACATAATATAAATTAATACAGTTAAGTTTTTTGATTTTTGTTTTGCTTAGTAAGGGGGGTATTACATTATTATTTATATATATTGGATCATTTATAGGATCATATATTATAGGATCCAATATAAATGATAGTGTAATACCCCCCTTAGGGTTATTTCGGGTGTGAAAAATAGAATGTGCGATGGCCTGTTTTCGCCAAATAAAATTTCATTACAATGGGTCATGTATTATAACTGTGACCTATAAGTTAGAACTTATATTAAACTAGCTGTCCCGGCAAACGTTGCTTTGCCATAATATAAAGTATTTCAACCATATTATTTTATTGAAGTGACAAAATAAGTATGTCGCCATGGCAACGTCGACCGCTATCTCGTCGCACAAACAATGGTCGCCGTCAGTCTCGAGTTGTAATAATTTACTATTATTATTTATTCAACAAATGCACTTATCACTATATAAAGTACCCAGTAGCCGATTCTCAGACCCACTGAATATGCATATATAAAATTTGGTAAATATCAGTAAAGCCGTTTCGGAGGCGTTCGTGGACTAACATTGTGACACGAGAATTTTATATTTTAAATATAAGACATAGAATACTAGATAATATATTAAACGTCGGCTCCTGGTTATAAATTGGATGGTATACTTACAATGGTTTAAAATCGCTTCAAATGTGTATGTACTATGTAATATACGTTTATATTGTACGTAGGTAATTAATTTTGATGTAACTTTGTATGGTAGTAGTTAAGGGTCTGGAATATGGATGGTAACAAATAGGCTACTCTTTATCCAGTTAAAATTCAGCAAAAACTAGTGACTACCAACAATATAATAATTTCATAGTAGTTTATAAAAAAGTTTAAAAGTAGAAACGTGAAGAATCTCTTTAAAAAAACCGGCCAAGTGCGTGTCGGGCCACGCGCAATATAGGGTTCCGTAGTACCGCTAGTTTTTGACAATTTTTTTATGGTCCATGAACGTATATTTATAGCGTGTTTTACACTACTAACAACATCATCTCAGTTACTTTCGAACGAAGAATTTGAACGAAAAGTTCCATTTATGATTTATACTTCGCCGAATATATTTTTTTTAGTTGATCGACTATTACTCAATAACTTATGAAGTCTTCTTAGCCGTGATAGTTTTCCTTTTAAATTCAGCATATTTCCTACTCCCGTGAATTTTTTCACATTTCCAGAACCAACCGTTTAGCTGGTAGAAGGGGGGGACACTGGACTCTAACGATTTTTTCCACTTTAAAACTTAATATTTCACAAACGGATCCCTAAATCGGAAAATGATCTATGAATCCTCGCAATATTTTTAAAAAACCTATTCAACGACACCCCACACGATGGAGTGGGCGCGAAAAAAAATTTTCATCCCCGCTTGATGTGTAGGGGAGGTACCATAAAAAAAATATTTTTTTACGATTTCATGTACTATTTTGTTGTCATCATTAATATGTGTATTCATACCAAATTACAGCTTTGTAGGTCCTAAAGTCTCTGAGTAAAACCGCGGACAGACAGACAGACAGACAGACAGACAGACAGACGGACAGACGGACGGACATACCGAAACTATAAGGGTTTCTTGTTGACTACGGAACCCTAAAAATGGAATAAGGTTCTATATTTGATTAAACTGACTCAATAATAAGAAGTAAGAAGAGTCATCTAGTCATCTTTTGGATTGTCTAGTTCGATGTAATGAATATATTATAATAATAATAATTATTATTATATCATGATTATTATTTAAGCTGTATGCAACAACTTTATTGTAGTTTTTTTATTTTTTTTTTATTTTATTTTATTCAGAAAACTAACAGCTTTTCAAAAATTCTCTAAGATAACAATTATAGAAACATAAAGCCAATTATAAAGTTTTCACATATAAGGTTTGTATTGTTTTGTATTAAAAATAAATTTAGGTAAGTAAGTACATGAAAAAGTTGTAAAGATTTCTTATTTTTATGTTCCTGGTAGTTCTGTACAGTGTACATATTCAAATCTAATTTGAATACAATTTGAGTACTATAACATGAATATTCAAATATTATTATTGTTTTTTTTTAAGAGAAAGTAATTAAGTAAAGAATTATTAATTCCTAGTCAAAACATCAACATGACAGTACGATTTCCAAATGAAAATACCTCTTTTGTACGCGGTACGCGCTGTTTTACTTTATATTGTAATTTTTCCTTTTATTAAAAGTATAGCCAAAAAAGTATTTTATTTAAACTGCCTTGCCTCTAATAACTTGTTGACTCCTTAAATTGCTAAAATAAAAGTGTTTTAAAACAGTCCATTCACTATCCTGCATTGCAGTCCTGCTGCAGTCCGCCGTGCAGGCCTGCAACACTATTCACTATCCTGCATAAGCTGGCAGACTGCACGCAGGATAGTGAATGGTGTTGCAGGCCTGCACGGCGGACTGCAGCAGGACTGCAATGCAGGATAGTGAATGAGCCCTTTTAAAAGGCCATATAAGCACAACTATATCAATTTTGCTGGTTACTTCAGTTTATTTCAAATATTATTAACTATATATTATTATTCTGCGTGCAGGCTGCCCGCTGCATGCAGCGTGACCAAGATCGGCAAAAATTGTCAGCCCTAAGGCCTGATTACACCCACCGAGTAGAGTGGCGACTGGCGAGTGGCGAGGCAGTCTCAGCCGACCACATCCATAATAAACAAGCCGAGTACTTAGCCGAAAACACTCTCCCACTCTACTCGGTAGGTGTAAATTGTAATCAGGCCTAAACGTCCAAATTATCCTACGCTATGAATTGCCATGGTCTAGCAATGCTAGAACGATTACTGTCGTCATAGTAGGGGAGGGTGCTATTTGTGTAGTCACTCGAGCGTCCGCGTCATGGAGACATAGTAGGTTTTATACATTAGGTAAAGCTGATAAAAAAATAATAAGAGTATTTTTTTTATTTTAGAGGTGGGTTCAGAAACTGTAGCCAGTTTAAAATTTTGAAAAAGAAAAATCATTCAGAAAATTGCTTAATTACGTAAATTTTAAATATATTTTAGACAACAAGGACTAAATAATTAAGTTTAGTGCAAAATAAAATATCTGTGAAGCTTAGTAAGGAAAATATGAAGCTTTATTTTTTTTTTAATTTTAAAATGTCCCTACAGGCTTATCTAACCTTTGAAGCCTCAGTGCTTTATATTATGGAAGCTTCTTTGGGGTATACTAAACTTCCCCTATATTAATCTGACAGATCCGATGACATTTCAATATAAAAAAAATAACCCAGCACGTGAGAAATCTGATTTCTATCCCATGATATCTAGACACATGTCGGAAGCCTATACAAACTTAACTGCTCGAGCTTGTCCCGAAATCCCCTCTTCCCCTCCCCAACTATCACTGGCAACTCTCTTACGACCATTCTGCACGAAGAAGGTGTTATTGTATTTCACACGTTATCTTTTGGCTGAACTTGACATATCTCGTCTCTCGACCAAATTATGTAGGTCTGTCATCTGACAAGGAATAAATTTCTCTGATTTGTACTTGCTATGCTACCGCACAGCTTGGTTTTATGGTACTATTACTCTTTTCTATGTTTTAGCCGCCGAAAGAACGAGTCGCCGGCGACTATTTTCGCTTGGGTCTAAGGCCTGGCCCTAGTTGCTTATGTTATGGTCGCCAAAGGACCGAGTCGCCGGTGAGCAGTCGACAATGCGTAATGTCAAAATATCTGACTGTAAAATGTTAATATATGACGCACATACCAAATTTTTTACTAAAATTCGGTGCACAACATATCCCACAGCATTTGGTGCAGCAGACTGCCTTTACCTAATCTCAGTAATTTAAATAACACACGCGGCACGCACCCTATCCTTGTTCCTACTTTCTCTGTTACAAAAAAGTTGAGACCCATCCCATGTGTCATCCTTTTTATAAAAAAATATAATATAATAAAACTAGTACTCACATTAGCGTGGTTCTCGACTAGGCACAAGAACACAACATCCTCTCTCAACAGTCGAACAGCACCGTGCAACGGCTGAGTGGTCTTACTCTTGAGCATTCGGTACAACAGCGCCGACGACATGTGAGCGAAGTCCTCACCTACATAACAAAAAGGGTCAAGGTGAGTGCAACACAACGACAATGGGGATGATGACAAGGTCAAAGATTAGCGAATTTTGTTAATAAAATAAAGAAATCACGGTATAAAATAAGTGTTCTCAAAATTTCAGCTCCATAGCATTTGTATTTTTTTTTGTGTTATGCGCCTTCAAAGATGGATAATCAAGTCGATTTTTTTTTCAATTAAATTTCTTAATATTTGTAACTATACCATTCGATATATTATGCAATTTAAAGCAACTTTTTTGTTGTAGTGGCAGCGAGGAAATTAGAGCTATTTTTATTGGTTATAATGTAGTGTAAGTTTTAACACCTCAGCATAATTTCATAGAGTTATACAAGTTATTCTTCCAATAACATGAAATATATTTTTGGTTCAGATTAATTTGGGTTCTTATCTTTTTCATCTTCTATACTTACATTATAATTAGATAAAAAATACAGTTTATATGTATTTAATGGGCTGTAAAACGACTGGACCAATTTTTATGCACAAATACAACAGAGAAAGTCCTTTAATAGGCCTGGAGATAGTGGCACAAAATTCTTGGTCATTTGTGCCAGTATGGCGGTTTTACAGGGGTTTAATTACGTAAAGGCAAAAAGGAAAATGATGGTCATAGCGCTCGCACTGGCAGCCCAAACGCGTGGGCGTTAATCGAACGTGTCGTTTAAATAACGAGTGTCGAACGATTTGTTCCACAAAAATGCTTGTATTTTCAGATAGTCGAAAAAAAAATAAGTAGGCGAAAGCGTAATGCCATACTTGTCGGGTGCGGCTTACAGCTCGCCATACCGACGCGAATACATTAATTTTAATAAAAAAATGGTACCATTTGTACCAGGCTAATTTTTGCATAGCTAATAATCGTCGAGTAGCCATTTACGAAAATCACCTTGCCATACTTTTCGATAAAAATTGGACGATTTGTACCAGTATGGCATTTGGATTTTTGGAAATTATACGATACAATGTGACCATTATTATATTTGCCATACTTGTAGTAGACGTAAAAAGTGGCGCCATACTTGAAAAACCGTTTGAAATCTATACTAATATTATAATTGGGAAGAGTTTGTTTGTTTGTTTGAACGCGCTAATCTCAGGAACTACTGGTCCGATTTGAAAAATTCTTTTACTGTTGGATAGCCCATTTATCGAGGAAGGCTATAGGCTATATTTTATCACGCTAAGACTAATAGGAGCGAAGAAATAGAGGAAAATGTGGAAAAAACGGGAGGAAATTATTTGAAAGGGCTTATTTGAACGCGCTAATCTCAGAAACTGCTGGTCCGATTTGAAAAATTCTTTCAGTGTTAGATAGTCCATTGATCGAGAAAGGCTATAGGTTATATTTTATTACGCTAAGACTAATAGGAGCGAAGTAATAGAGGAAAATGTGGAAAAAACGGGGGAAATTATATGAAAGGGCTTATTTGAACGCGCTAATCTCAGGAACTTACTGGTCCGATTTGAAAAATTCTTTCAAGGTTAGATAGCCCATTTATTGATAAAGGTTATAGGCTATATTTTATTACGCTAAGACTAATAGGAGCGAAGAAATAGAGGAAAATGTGGAAAAAAGGGTTAAATTATATGAAAGGGCTTATTCGAACGCGCTAATCTCAGGAACTACTGGTCCGATTTGAAAAATTCTTTTAGTGTTAGATAGCCTATTTATCGAGGAAGGCTATAGGCCATATTTTATTACGCTAAAACTAATAAGAGCGAAGAAATAGAGAAAAATGTGGAAAAAACGGGGGAAATTATATGAAATTGCTTATTATCTAAGAACTACTGAAGCAATTTTTATGCTATTTGGTAAACATGAAGAATAGACCATGTGAAGGGACATAGGCTATTTTTTACGGAAAAATGTACGGTTGCGTGAAATTCCTAAATTACGCAAGCGAAGCCGCGCAGAACATCTTTATATACTTAATAAAATCGTAGGAAAATCAATTCTGTACATTTAATATTTTTGTACAATAAATAATACTTGGGATGTGATCTACTATGCTAACGCGGACGAAGTCGCGGGCAACAGCTAGTTACGAATAAAATCTTAGGATTTTGAAATAATATTGTTCATATTCGCTGCCTCCCCCAGGTATTGCATTATCAGGCTCCTATTTATGATCATACAGAGAACTGTTAAAAAAAGTTTCGGGGTGGTACAAATCGTTTGGCGAAAAAAAATAAACTTACACCTTTGCAGTGGTATGGCGGTCATTGGGCGCTATCGGAAAAGTATGGCAAGGTGATTTTCGTGAATGGCTACTGGACGATGATTAGCTATGCAAAAATTAGCCTGGTACAAATGGTTCAATTTTTTTATTAAAATTAACGTATTCGGGTCGGTATGGCGAGCTGTAAGCCGCACCCGACAAGTATGGCATTACGCTTTCGCCTATTTATTTATTTTTTCGACTATCTGAAAATACAAGCATTTTTGTGGAACAAATCGTTCGACACTCGTTATTTATCCGACACGTTCGATTAACGCCCACGCGTTTGGGCTGCCAGTGCGAGCGCTATGACCATCAATTTCCTTTTTGCCTTTACGTAATTATACCCCTGTAAAACCGCCATACTGGCACAAATGACCAAGAATTTTGTGTCACTATCTCCAGGCCTATAACCACTTTTTTCAAAAGTTTTGCCTCAATTGATGCCAGAAACATTTTAAAAAAAGAATGTTAAGCACGCAAACACTGATAAGGTTATATTTAATAACTTATCAGTCATTCACTGATACTTGTATGTCCAACAATTATTGTAATACTAGATGACGCCCGCAACTCCGTTGCGCCAAAACTCGTTTATCGCGCGGGAACCGTACATTTTCCTGGGACAAAAAGTATCCTATGTCCTTTCCCGGGACTCAAAGTATCTCCATGCCAAATTTCAGCAAAATCGGTTCAGCGGTTTGGGCGTGAAGAGGTAACAGACAGACAGACAGTCAGACAGACACACTTTCGCATATATAATATTAAGTATGGATTTAAAATGTTTTAACCTGTTAGATCGTCCCAGTGTGCTGATATTAATCCAGAGCAGTGTTCTTTTAAAGCTGATGCAGAAATCTCATCAGCAGCAGAGTAAAACTTCACACAGTTTCTGAAAAATAAATACACAGAGTGATTTTTTTTTATGTTCTACTTGTTACAAATTTTATATAAAAATTAATAGACATGATAAAAAGTATTTAAACATTCATTTGTATAATAAAACAACATAACCTATACTACCTTTTATATGTACAGTCAAAATCTTTTATAACGACATCGAAGGGACTACTCATATTTCGTCGTAAAAACCGATAGTTGTAATAACCAGTGACAATATTAATAGGAAAAATAAAATAAAATAATATTCATGTAGGAAATTGAACCACATTTTGTTTTCTTCAATACACACGTGTACTTAATATATAACAAAAAAAATTAAAACCGACTTCCAAGGTAAAAACAATGGTAATATGAACTGAAAAGTATTAAATAACTCTATAATAGTGCCTTTTTCAGAATTCGTCTAAATCTCAACTATTTCTGTACCTACATACCTATAACTACAGTCTTCATTACTTTGAAGTCGGTACCAGTCCCAAAAGTTTCAGATATTCTGTCATTACTGAACTCATGATTAAATTAGCTGGTACCGACTTCGAAATAATGAAGACTGTAGTAGGTATGTAGGTACAGAAATAGTTGAGATTTAGACGAATTCTGAAAAAGGCACTATTATAGAGTTATTTAATACTTTTTAGTTCATATTACCATTGTTTTTACCTTGGAAGTCGGTTTTAATTTTTTTTGTTAAAAATAATAATTTCACTTTTTAGTGTTGTCTTTTTTTTTATTAAATAAGGGGGCAAACGAGCAAACGGGTCACCTGATGGTAAGCAACTACCGTCGCCCATGGACACTCGCAACATCAGAAGGGCTGCAGGTGCGTTGCCGGCCTTTTAAGAGGGAATACGCTCTTTTCTTGAAGGTTTGCAGGTCGTATAGGTCCGGAAATACTGCTGGTGGCAGTTCGTTCCAGAGTTTTACAGTGCGCGGCAGAAAGTTACGCGAAAAACGCACTGTGGAAGACTGCCACTCATCGAGGTGATGAGGATGGTATGTTTTTCGCGTGGGACGATGGCGAAAAGTTGCAGGTGGTATGATTCCGAACAATTCCTCAGAGCACTCCCCGTGATACAACCGATAGAGGATGCAGAGTGAAGCTACATCTCGGCGTTATTCCAAGGGGTCCAAGCTGTTTGAAACACTATGACAGTCAACAATTCGAGCAGCCCTTCGTTGGATACGATCCAGAGGGAGCAGTTGGTATTTTGGCGCCCCTGCCCAGAGATGAGAACAATATTCCATATGAGGCCGAACCTGCGCCTTGTAGAGTTGTAGGCGTTGGTCCGGACTGAAGTACTGTCTCGCTCTGTTAAGAACACCAAGCTTCTTCGAGGCTAATTTGGCCTTACCCTCTAGATGATATCGGAACTGGACTTCGCTCGATATGTTGACGCCAAGTATCTCAATGCTAGGGGAGATGGTTAAAGATGTGCCCTCGAAACGAGGATATACGACCATTGGTGACTTTTTAGTGGTGAACGCCCAGACTTGTGTCTTGGCAGGGTTGAATTGGACCAAGTTACGTCTACCCCATTCAGAGACTTTCTCCAATGAATTCTCCACCTTAGACACAAGTTCGTTTCGACTCTCAGTGACATTTTGCCGAGAAATATTGGAGGAGCCGGTATATACAGCATCACCTGTACTATCATCTGCATAGCAATGAATGCCGCTGGTCTGCAACATGTCATTGATATGCAGTAAGAATAGAGTAGGCGATAGCACACAGCCCTGAGGGACACCAGCATCAACAGACTGAGTTTCCGAGCATTCGCCGTCAACTACGACCTTTATGGTCGGCGGTTTCTGCCCCCCGTCATCCAGGGTCGAGTTTGACGCAAAGAGCTTGCCCAGAAGATCGGCTTTGTCTTTTGCGTCCTGGGCCAACGACCCATTTCCTACGTATAGGGATGGTAGGGTTGGCTTGCAGAAATTTCCTTCAATAGCTTTGGCCAGAGACCAGAATGCACGGGTTCCCGAGGGCAGGCGCTCATGTCTCTTGCCAATTCTATTGACGTGCTGTTGCTTTGCCCGAGTAATCTCTTTCTTGAGGGACCTAGAGACAAGGTTGTACTCCTTTTTATATGTGCTGGTATTTAAATCCCGAGCAGACACTGCGTTGGCCCAGGATTGGTAAGCCTCCTGCTTCCGGCGAGAAGCTTTTTTGGGGGATGAACCAAACCAGGAACGAAATCTGCCGCCAGTTGGCACTACAGAGGACGGAATGAAAAATTCCATCCCCTGCATCACCACATCGGCAACAGAGTTTGCAGCGTTGTCGGGATCATCCGGCGAGAAGCACACTTGCCCCCAAGGATAGGATGCAAAAAACGACCGCATTCCATCCCAGTCTGCTGACTTGTAGTGCCACACACGACGGTATTTAACAGCACGCTGTCTTAACACCGCCGTAAGTGGCACAGAACTCCTAACAAAATAAGGCTTTATGCGTAAATAACCAATACGAATGTTAACTACATATTCACATTATGTTACTGTAAGCGAAATTGTGGTAAATGCTTGCAGTTATGTGATGCTGCAATTTCCAAACTTTTATCTTTAAAGGTTCAGGAGTTCTGTTCAGTGCCTTTGGAACAGAGACACCTTTGTATGAAATTTCTCTTATTCGTAATATATGTTTAACTTACTAGAAACAACATTTTAACCACTATGAGCGTTTTGATAAATTTCAAGGATTTCCCTTGATTGCTCATAGATCCCATCATCAGCTCACCACTCCCGTAATTGTTGTACAAAATTAAGATTATATCCTATACAACACAAAAATCTCGAAAATCGGTCCACAAACAGTGAAATCATCGTCAAAAACATATGTTTCGATGCAAGATATCAAGATGATTAATCAAATTGATGTGTTGGCTTATGCTTTCAGTTGTTTAAACAACGCCCAAATCCCCGAGCCTGTACCTATAAGCATTCAAAAGTTCTGCTAGGTACCTTCGGATCCAGGGTATAACCTGATGCGAAGTCTTACTTTTTGGAAGTATTTATTTCGAATGCTTCAGAAAAATTCGAAACCACTATATGTTTCCATACAAATTTCAAGGAGTCCCCTCGATTCCTCAAGGATCCCATCATCAGATCACCACTTTTGTGAACATGGTACCAAATTCGAGTTAAACCCTATACAACACAAAAAGAATTTTGAAAATCGGACGACAAACGTCTGAGTAATCGAGGAAGATACAAAAAAAAAAAGATACATACAGCCGAACGTATTACCTCCTCCATTTTGGAAGTCGGTCAAAAAGTAGTGAACTCGTCTGCTTCAGTAGTAGATAAAGCAGGTCGTGAATTTTGAGCTAATTAAAGTTGTATTGAAGTAAAGATAAGTAACAAACTGACTTAAGAGACATGACGAAGCGGGCCATGAGGCTACGGCATGCATGTGCTTTGTTTCTAAGAATTACAAAAGACCCTACATTTTGTTCATTTTTACGATAATAGCCATTGACCATTATACTGTGCCAGATGTGGATACTGTTACCTATTCAAATTGTTTACAATACAGCTGAGCCAGTCGTTCTGCAGATATAATTCTCCGAAATCTTAACTAAATGTGGTTGATTAATGCGGTATGTCGTAGTAAACAATGTCGTAAAAAGCAATGTTTTTGATAGGGTGTCATATAGCATTCAGCCGGGACCTTTGACTTTGGTCAATTTAACCTGTATGTTGTTCTAAACGATGTCGCCATAAACGGTTTTGACTGTATTTACTATTTGCATTAGGGCCCTTCCACATGACGTTTTGTTACGCTTGTTTGTATCAAACGCAAGATGAACGCTCTTCAAACAGAAGGAATCCGACATGTTTCAAACTTTGTATCTGCCAAAACGCGTAGAAGACGAGCGCATCAGAAACATGCGTCGTCACTTGCCTGTGTGCAAAAAATATGTTGTGTGGAAAGGCCCTTATTTTTTATAATCAAGTGAATATAAAAAAATAAGGGCCTTTCCACACAACATAATATTTTTTGCGCGTGATGATGAGCGTTCATCTTGCGTTTGATACAAACAAGCGTAACAAAACGTCATGTGGAAGGGCCCTAATGCAAATAGTAAATACATATAAAAGGTAGTGTAAGTTATGTTGTTATCATAAAAATTTGGCCTATGAATAAAGTTATCATAAAAAATTATTCATAGGCCAAACCTATAAGTGGACCTACATACAAGACTAGGCAACACCCCACCACCATTTCTGGTAACCTAACTAAATTACTTAGGTCTGCCATCTATAAATCAATTTTTTGACACACAACAAATTACCTGACACCAACACTAGCAATTAAAGCTTGTTCACATTTCCCAACCAGGCCAAGAAGTTTGAAGTTAGCAGCGGACTTCATCATTTGTAATGCAAAAGCCTCTCCCCTGGATAAGTCCACAACATCTGTGTACAGCCACTTTAATAAAGCTGAACCAACTTCATCAGACAAATCTGACCAATCTGGAAGAATCAAAGATGTTTCTTTAGTAATTAATAATTATTAAAACATTGTTTTTTACCATTCAAGTTATATCTTTCATGTTATATTGAATAACTTGATGAGTTAAGAAATTGTAGTTTAATGCTTCAAGCCCCAAGAGGTCAGCGGCGACCACAATAACAATAGAAAGGCTATTGTGTCTCGTTTTTCCACAATCAAAGGATTAATAAGAAAATATTAATACTTTACAGTCACAGGCTGAAAATAATTAAAGATGAATAAGATAGATAAGGGAATTGCATTAATATGTAATTAATCATGACACAGTTATGTAAATTCCAATTATGTAAATCCTTTGGTTCTATGTGAGAATATGTTTTAAATTAACATGTTAATATTTTAAGAAAAATTCAATTTGAATTGAGATGAGCCTATACAATAACTCTACATTTTATATCCTTACCAAGTTCATTTAGGTTTTTCAAAGCATCCTCATTCCATTCATCTGATCTAGCATTTAAAACAAACTTATGTCCTGGAACTGATTTATTCTGCAGCTTGATAACAATGTCAGAGTAAGTTTCTCGACCGTACAGCGTAGAGACGGTCATTAAAAGCCTGGCCACAAAACTGGTTTCACTCAGATCTCCTGCCGAAGCTGCTGCCAAAGTATACTTCCGTTCTACTTCTGCACAATGACTTTGTAGTTTACTGTACTCCTCCTTGAGCAGTGCCAAATGCTGCTGCAGCTTGGTCACCTCGCTGGACGCTGTGTTATAAACAAATAAAATTAGCACTAGGCAAGTTCTCAGTTCCGCCCACTTCGAAAACAATTTACCACGACCTAACGTATTATTTCTTACCCATGATCAGAGTTAGTCTCCCGATTTCCTGTTCCAACGATGTATTGTTATTTGCTGTTTTTACATGCAAAATAAAAAGAGAAAATACGAATTGCTTTTGTAAAACAAAAAGTGACAATCGTGAATATTGACAGTTGACATGTGATGAGTGATGAGTGATGACATTATGTCGTTTGCATGTGTCAATCTGACATATTTAGTAGTTCTAAACAGTAAGCAGTGTACTAGTCAGAGCAATCTGAAAATTCTGGTGGTTCAGTAGCCAATCAAATCTCATCAAATCGTGCTGATGTATACTGCTATATAGAAATACTCTTATTGACGTTATATCCTTTTTATTATTAAAATGTCGGTAGTCTTTGGAGCTTAGTTTTCTATTCCAAAAATGGTAGAACTTACGATCAAATCATTGAATCCAAAGAATTTTGATTGACAATAATTTGTAGTAGTTTGTAGCATTACGTCTTGTATGGTTTCATTGAAATTTCCAAACGGTTTTGTAGTGCGAGTTTGGTACAAGATAAAAATTAAAAACATAAACTCCCAATGACCGTTTAAGCGCTTCTTCCACTTATCCTAGCTAGGTTCCTAGGTAGGATCCTAGCTAGGATCCTAGCTTTCTAAATGTTATTACTTATTCCACTTGACTAAATCGGAAACGATTTAGGATCTTAGTCAGGATCCTAGCTTCTAAATGTTATTCCACTTGACTAAATCGGAAACGATTTAGGATCTAGGAACCTAGCTAGGATAAGTGGAATAAGCGCTATAACACTTTAAGATCAACGGGTTTTAAAAATTTACCTTGCTTAGAAATAAAGGATTTAATTAATTTTATGTGAAAATATTGAAGCGATATATTTTAACTGATTCATGTATTTACTTCAACTATTTTTTCCAATATTCGCTAGCTTAGCGGTTAGCCGGTGTTTTTTCTGTTATCTCTTATCAATAGTAAAGGTCACACACAATAGATGTCACTTTTTACCATCTTCTATTTTTATGATAACCTTCAAGTGATTTTGTCAAATGAATTGATAACAACGGAGAATTTCCCAATTGGTTCGAGAAATTGTTTTGAATTAGTGGCCGGGTGGACTGCAAAAGTGTTTTTATCATAATGAAGTCCATTAACAAAGTGGTTAATCTCGGTTTATCAATACCAAAACAGTCAAGGTACATGTTTGATGTATTTACAAATACCTTTTAACTTTACATTCCAAAGTGTAAATTTGATACGTGTTCGAACTTTGAACGTTTTCAGGTATATTTGCACTACCGGTGTACGGTCTAATGCTGATGATGGATGGCTTTCTAAACTTCTGGTCCGGAAAATAGAACCAACGAAGGAGTCGCACAGTCGTATGCTAAGCGACAAGGAGATTGTGTATGCGTTGCACACTCACAATATTCGCCCAGACTCGGTGGACAAATACCTAAAAAACTAGTATGTAAACGTTCTACTACACAGCTTATCACTTTTACCATTTCTCTATTTATAGACTAACAAATTCAGCAACATAGTAACTAAATGATTATGCAATTCTTATAGATCACATACAATGTTGAGGGGAATTGCAAGTCAATAGCCATATTACACAGTAAACATTCTTATCTCCTCTGAATTTTGATATATTGTTATCCATAACACAACTTACGTAAAACGAATAGGACAGATAACTATATGATAAGATATAATTATTTAAATATATTTACTGCCCCTACGTATTATATCAGCTTCTTTAACATATTTTCATTCTGACAAAAATTAACCTCATTTTGTTTATTCTAGCAAAACTTCATCCGAGTTTATTGAATCTAGAAAAGCGGAGTTAGGCTGTGAGCTTGTTGGATCATGGACTGTATCAGTTGGGGATATGGACCAGGCATTACATTTATGGAGATACGTTGGTGGATTTGAGAAGATTGACAAAGCAAAAATATTATTCAGAGAGAATGCTGTATGTGTGCTATTCATTTAAAATCATGCTGATTTTAGTCTGGAATTTTTCCACCAATTTTGTTAAAATTTCATATTTCAATATTGAATTGATTTTTTTTTTCACAATTTATTGCTTTAGTAACTTTGATTGCTAATAAGATTTCCCATTCCAGGACTACCGAGCATTAGAAAAAGAAAGAGGGAACTTTGTTCGGTCTCGTCATTTACAATATCTTCTTGCATTCAGTTTCTGGCCTTCTGGGGAGCCCCGTTCACCCAAAAACATTTATGAGATAAGATCCTACAGGTATGTTGTGTGACCAGCAGGGCTAGCCAAGAGGCAAGCGATTATCGTAAACGCTAATGCTTCAAAATGTATGGGATTGGTTAATCGCTTGCCACTTGTCTAGAGCCGCTGTACTGTTGTATAAAATTGCAATTAATTTGTAATTTTTAGGCTTCCGTACCCAAAGGGTAAAAACGGGACTCTATTACTAAGAATAAGCATCACACGAAACATCATAATAAGACTTTGTTGTCTGTCCATCTGTCTGTCTCCAGTATCTCAAGAACCGCTATAGCTAGACTTCTGAAATTTTCACAGATTGTGTATTTTCTGTTGCCACTATAATATATTAATGTTTCCCATACAACACTGGCCTTTTTTGCTCGATATTGATAATGGCAAAGGTAGACACTTTTTCACAAAATCGTCAATTACATTATGTCATTTCATGAATGTAGATAAAAAGGCGGACGGAGTCTTGTCATATAGAAAACTGTGTCTTCACTTTTCTTCTGAGTCGGCTACTCACACGTTCTGACGCCTGTCAAATGGTATGGACTAGCGCAAGAATGTGTGCGTGCGGACCGTGTACATACAGCCAGCTGGCCGACTCTGAATGACACAGTTTTGTGTATGGTGGGACTCCGTTCGCCTTTTTTTATACGTCCATGTGTCATTTAATATTTTACAATAAAACTAGCTGTCCCAGCAAATGTTGCTTTGCCATAATATAAAGTATTTCGCCCATATTATTTTATTGAAGTGACCAAATTAGTATGTCGCCATGGCAACGTTGATCGCTATCTCGTCGCACAAACAATTGGTCGCCATCAATCTCAGGTTGTAATAATTTATTTATTCAACAAATGCACATATTATCAATATATAAAGTACCCAGTAGCTGATTCTCAGACCTACTGAATATGCATATAAAATTAGGTAAAAATCAGTACTTAAAGCCGTTTTGGAGGAGTTCGTGGACTAACATTGTGACACGAGAATTTTATATATAAGATTAAAATAAAATGAAAATCTAAGGGTCCCATACAAATCACAATTTTTGTCCAATTTTTGCTCTCGCGCGAGACTGACTCACACTTGGCCGATTTTTTATATATCTACAGCTGTGGCTGAATGAGTGATTTATTTTTGAACTAAATTTTCTTTCAGCTTAAAACCTGGCACCATGATTGAATGGGGCAACAATTGGGCCCGAGGTCTTACATACAGACGTGCACAAAACGAAGCTTTTGCTGGATATTTCTCACAAATAGGAAGACTTTACAATGTTCATCATATTTGGTGTAAGTAACTCAAAATCCTTACTGCAAACATATAACCTCCTCCTTTTTGGAAGTCGGTTAAAAAATGATCTTCATTGTAACTAAATTCAACTCCGTTGCGTTGAAACCGTATATTTTTCTGGGATAAAGAGTAGCCTGTGTCAGTGTGTCCTTTCCCGGGACTCAAAGCATCTCCATACCAATTTTCAGCAAAATCGGTTCACCAGTTTGGACGTGAAGAGGTAATATTAAGTATGGATATCACTGACAATTTTTTTCTTTTGGATGACTTAAGTAATTTCTTTTGGGCCTAAAATAACTAAAAATAATCAATTCTTATATTACTATAGCTAAGAGCTATTGAAATTCCAAGGTGAGTGTGCAAGTAAAACTTTGGACTTCAATAAAGTACTGATAATAGTTGTACTAAGTGAGACAGTACTCGATGTTAAAATGTACAGTTCAAAAAGTAGTTTCGCACATAGTGTGTTAAAAAATGACAATAATATGATGATATTCACATTATCATAACGCCACACTTCACTAATTTTGGATACTCTAACTACTAATATAATATTTGCAGGCTACAAGGACCTCCAGGCCCGGCGCGAGACTCGCGAGAGCACGTGGCGCAACCCCGGCTGGGACGAGTGCGTGGCCTACACCGTCCCGCTCATCCGCGAGATGCACTGCCGCATCCTCGAGCCCACCGAGTTCTCGCCCACGCAGTAAACACGCACTGTATATTTATATCTCAGTCAGTAAAAATACTAAATATATTTGAAGACGTGAATGGAAGAACCAGAAAAGTAACAGTAAAAAAATTGCCATTTTTTTCATAAATGGAGGCTAAAGGTACAATTCCAAGCCACCTTAAAGGTTCAATTCCGTGCATCGCGATCGATCGCGGTCGCGCACGACCTACGACTGTCGTCGGTCGCGCGTCTGTCGTAGGCCCCGCGCGACCGTGTCAAAGTTATATGGCACGGTCGCGCGCGGCTTACGACGGTCGTAGGCCGCGCGCGTCAGTCGCGGGCCTCGGAAGCGGTGCCATACATTTTCATACGCTGACTATGGTCGCGAGCGGCCGACGACAGTCGTAGGTCGTGCGCGACCGCGATCGATCGCGATGCACGGAATTGAACCTTTAAGGTGGCTTTCGCATCTTTGCTGCTAGCGACGGTGACCGATTAAAATTCAAATAAAATGGAACTTTATGACATAGAAAGGTATCATTTTCTACTGACATTTGCGTGGCGACCCACGCACGGCTTAAAAGCTCACTAAATGAAACTTATAGCTTATGTCATAAAGTGGCATTTCGTTTGAATGTTCGTCGATCGCGGTCGCTCGCGGCAAAGAACCGAAAGCCATCTTTAGGGTCTTATACATGTCGGAAAAATTATTCGAAAAAAAAAACCTGTGCATTTAATGTGTAGCCAGATACATTAGCCAGGTAATGAAGTAGATAAGTTACCTGTTACAAGGTTCGTTCAAATTATAAGGGAAAAATTAGTAAATGTAAGTATGTTACGAAATGTTACTTATCATGTTCTTCCACTCACGTCTTTATTTGTCGATACTTATGGTCGAAACCTGAAATGGTCATTTAAGTCATGACTCATGAGATGTTCTTGTAATACTGCCAAACATCACAGTAATTGTAGACAGTAGCTGTAGCAGTATCAGCCATATCATTTTTATGACGTCCTGAAACTATAAGAGCAAAATATTATGTAGAAATTTTTTTTTGGACCATTTTGATGAGTTGACTTTAACCAAGTAACTACATATAGTATATTTATGCCAAATTCATAACACCTTTTTACAATAGGGCATCGAAACAAAATCTATACTAATATTATAAATGCGAAAGTATCTCTGTCTGTCTGTCTCGCTTTCACGCCAAA
Source organism: Polyommatus icarus (assembly GCA_937595015.1). Classification (NCBI taxonomy): domain Eukaryota; kingdom Metazoa; phylum Arthropoda; class Insecta; order Lepidoptera; family Lycaenidae; genus Polyommatus; species Polyommatus icarus. The sequence goes on along the minus strand of OW569327.1, from coordinate 17,284,886 downwards.
ACTACTGAACCGATTCTAATGAAATTTTGTAAACAGTCTAAAGCCTGAGAAAGGACATAGGCTACTTTTTAACTGGACAAAGGGGTTGTAAGGGGGTGAAAATGTGTAAATTTGTTCAAATTAAGTTAGTTCCAAAAATTCGTAATAGATGGCGCTGTGCGTCTCCTACATCGCGCTATTGCTTACACAAACGTCTTTCTATAAGAGGTGGTATAGTTCTTGCAATCTACGAGTGCGCGTCGCGTTTATTTGTAGTTGGAAATGTGAATAGACATTTTCGTTAGTGTGCGTACCCGACGGAGCAGTCAGTAGCGAGCGAGCCATGTACGCGTGTATAGATATAGTCACTCACACAACTAAGGGCGACGCGCACTCGTAGATTGCAAGAACTATATCACCTTATAATAGCTTTTCGATTTTTTCGATTGTTAATAATATGTACTCTTTTACATTATTAAACAACTCAGTACCTTATATTCTATGCAGTGACGTAACCTTAAACCTATCAATGGTAAATACTTTATGGCAAAAGTTGTGTAATTGGGGGGCTAAATATACTTTAAAATTTGGCATAAATAAAGTTTAATTTAAAAAAATGAAATAAGTTATGTGCACACTGCACAGCTGTTTTTGGGTGTTTCGATGTGTAAGTACCAGGTATTTTTATAAAAGCTTTTGAAACCAATTTTGTTGACATCGCGCGCTATAAACTGAAGTCCACGCGGACGAAGTCGCGGGCAACTGCTAGTACTATTTATAATTTGTATCGTCAAGGATTACAAATGACGGCTTCATTGTTTTATTATACTGACTGAGATTATAAATTAGAATATAGACGTTGAGCGTATGTATAGAGCAGTGATAGACTACCGTGTTATTTACATTTACATATTATTATATTAATTTATAAATTATAATGTATTCAACTGGCCACTGCATAGTAAAAAAAATCCACCTCTTTGTAGTATCCATTAAGAGTCGGCCAGAGTTAAAAAAACACTGCACAGGAATTGATCTGCTCCATACATATTATTAACTCAATGGTTGTAGTTTTTCTTTAGTCATTTTACAATATACATTTATATTATATCATGTAGCATACAACTCGAGCGAGTATAAATATAATATAGATCTGCCCGGCTCTGTTGAAATTAGTTTCTATAATAAAATGTAAATAAGTTTACAATAATACTACTGTTAAAATATGGACTTTTGTCCACGAAATTTTATACTGTAATCAAATTATTTTCAATTATTGTTTGTAAGCGTAACAGATGCATTTTTATAATTCGTTGGCCACCGCCCACCGTGGTCTGCCCGGAGCAGTTTGCTGCCTAATGCAATGTATTGATATCGATTTTGAGCCTTATACATGTCGGAAATAAAGTGCATTTAATTGTGTTTCATGAGCGTTTTATTGTTAAACTCCGTCTCCCACTCGAACGGCCCCGGCTTGGGGCCGTTCGAGTGGGAGACATATCACTATATGAGGAGGAAATAAATACACATCGTATTATCATTTCTATTATTTATTTTCAGTTTGATTTTTTCATTAATAAGATTATATTACAATATAATAATAATTAATGATAATAATTATTAAAACTACAAATCGATTGTGTAATTAAAATATATAACAAAAAAATATAAAAGAAAACAACGGCGTCAGCGTGTCAAGCCGAGCCGGCGCCTGTCGCACCTCTCACACCTCTCACTAATATTGCTAACTACCTGTCCGTGATAGACTATACAATGGTAAAATATATAAAAAAATTTGTTACAATGTACATAATACGTGATCGCTAACTAGGATTTTGGTAATTCTATATTAGCCGTCCGCGACTCGAGCCGGGATGATCGCGTCTACACACTACTGTCACCTCGCCCGACGTGCTCGTGACTCGTGACTCGTGAGTACACACATTCAGAGTTCAGCGGGGCTAATATGGTCACATTTAGCAATTCCTCTCAATCAATTCAGCAAATGAATTGTCAAAACTGTCAAACTGACAAATGTCAAATCAGTACAAAAATACAGAAATGAATTGCAAGCAGAGTTGCATTTTGCGATTTTAGAAAAATGAATCATATTATTATGATTCATATCATGATTCTTCAAAGCGACCATTTTAGCCCCGCAGACGTTACACAAGCCCTCGCAGGGCACAGCTACTCCGGACTCCCGCCTAACGTTAAGTACTGACCATATACTGCACCGCTACAAGCTTCGAATCAATTCCATGGTGCCTCGATCCCGCCTACCTACCGCTTATTCGACGCTACTGTGGATTCTTAGGCCCGTATTTTTGGTCAGTACTTAAGATGCGACCCGGTCTCAAGACGCGGTTCGGCTTCCAAATTTTGACAGCCAATCAATCACAGAGCCTGGGCCCGTACCACGAAACGGTTTTGAGACTCAAACAATCGGACGAGAATATTGCGTCCTACTCTGACAAACGTGAAATGACGTTGTTAGAGCAGGAGGCGGCATTCTCGTCCGATTGTTTGAGTCTCAAAACCGTTTCGTGGTACAAGCCCTGAACCGTGTCTTGAGACCGAGATGCATCTGGAGTACTGACCAAAAATACCAGCCTTAGTTCCTAAATCGGAGAAGTGTAAGCCGCTGGTACATTATGCCTAATACTTTTGAAATAGTGTTTTAATATTATGTTCTAAAAAATTGTTGACTATAAAACGTTACAATACTTGAAACCCTGTTTTGGTTGTCACGTTTGTGTCTTAGATTTTGATGTGCACTTCATTAAACAGATATAATTTTGAAAAAGTGAAAAAGCGAGTCATATTCTTATTATGCTTGTACTGTTACAATAGTAATACAACAATTTAATAGTAATTTATTTCTTATAGATGACGAGTTCTATCGTTTCACTTCATTTATAAAACTACGGTTAAATATTTATAATAATCGAAGCATCCATACCGCATACGCCTTTAACATTGCAATTTGTAAGACGTGATATCTTACTTTATTCTATGATACCATGAAGCGAACATCTAAGCCAATGATTTAATTTTACATGTTTAGTCACATTCTTTTTTAAACTTTATAGCATTCGGCAATCGGCATCAATATATAACTTCTATTAATAGAAATATTCACACAGCTAATAACTATATAAGATCTGCCTTCTTTATCTGGCACATTGGAAAAGTCATAGGGCAGGTCTTAAATAGTAAAATAAACATTATACAGGGTGCAATTAAACCTTCCGACCAAATTTCTATAAATTGATCCCTGTTGAAAATAAAAATACACGTTTTATCTTTTATAATCACTCAGTACTAAAATGTTGAGAAATAGCTTCCGAAAGTTGTCCTAAAACACCACAATTAATGGACACTACGCGTCGCCGACGCGTGCCTTGCCGCACCCCCCTGGCGCCACCCCCGCTCTACCCACCGCCGTGAAGTGACCGTTCTGCAACGATTGAGACGTGGGATAAAATGTTATTGTAAAAAAATTAACACCCTTTTTTTTTTGTTAAACGGACTTTCCTAATTATACCTAAGCCCTAAAATTTTTGGCCGGTAGGTTAAATTGCTCCCTGTTACCTGTATATGCTGTAAAAATATCTTTATCAGTTAAGGGTTTTCACATAGTTTATTTAAGACTGTTGTAGCTTTTGAGAGTCTTTTCTATTAAGTAAGTTATGAAACTTGCATACAGTACAATTTTAAATGGCGGGGAAACACTTTCAAATCGATTAAATCAATTTTACACGTTTCTATTAAATGTAAATTACAAAAATGTTAATTGACTTTAGTTTTGCAGCCTATGTTTACCTTAGTTTGATGTTAGACATCAATCAGTGTAAAGACTATTCGAGACAAGGACCAGAAATAAACATTCACCATTCTTACTTTTATATAATTGAAAAGTTTACATGTAACATTATACTCGAGTTAACATGGCTACTGCATAAAGTTATTACATCGTTTCAATAAATTTGGCGTCAAACTTTAAAGTTTGCTAAAATTATAATGTTTGGTCTGAGATTAAATAATATTGTCAGTACGAGATTGGTCGTGTAAAACGTGAGAATATCCGGAGGTAAGTCGGTCGTCCTTAGAACACATAACCACCGCGGCGTGGGGGCGTCACAGTTCAGGGGGAGGAGTCGAGCCGGTAGGAAGGGTCTACAGATTATTGTCATATATTGGTCAGCTCGAGAGGTCTGCGGGGGAGCGAGTCTCCGCTGCGCGCTATAACGTCACCGTACAACCGTCGCTAGCCACTCGCACGATCGGAGCGACCGGACGGGCGAGTTTAAATATAATTATATTAGTAGCATTAACTAAATTTGGATATTTATGACTAAGTCGGCGTTAAATTAAATAATGTAACCGTCTATACATATAATATGACTGGTGAGCTCGGCGGGCGACGCGGCGGCGCGTCGCCCGCTCGGGGAACGGAGCACTCGGTGGACCTCCGAATGTACACTCCGCATTCGCCACTTACAAAAGTAACAAACTATACAAGTACTCGAATATATTATCGTCTTATGTACAGCGCGGCCGCGCGCCTCGCCCGGAGGCGGCCCTAGTATACACTTATATATTTACAAACATCGACAGTCGCACGGCAGCACCTGCATCGTCGATTGTTGAAACACGAAAACTTCATAAAAATAAACGTCTCGCGAGTCGCGTCCGACGTGTAAAATCAACTAGGCCACAAACGAATACGTTCAATCGCTGTCGGGAATTCAACATACGTTTTAAAAAATTGCGCCTAAAGTAAAAGCTAATGATATGAATATTATAATTTCGCCTATCTACCGCGACGGCGCGGGCGGTGGCGGGGGCGCGCGGCGCGGTCCGCCCGTCGACTGTGAGCACTGAGCGTGGTGAGCGGCGGCCGCCTCCTATACACTACCTACATCCCGAAGCCTTAACGTGCCACTCGCTCGGTACTCGATATTGAGTAACGTAGAAAATAGATAAGAAAATTGTAGTCCAAGGCCGACGTCAAGTATAGAGTCGTCGTTCTATAGAACGAAATATCGTAACCCTTTCCAGTGGTATTTCTATTCAACGCGGGGGACATTTTTACAAAAATATGGCACAAGAAATTTAGAAATAAATAGTGCCTTTAATAATTAAATATAGAATCATTCCAAGATGATATTTTATCGAATAAATATTAATTAATTTTTGAATTCAAAAAAGGCCTCCGCATACTTTTGCAGCACATTTTAACTGTACCCACTCATAGTTATGCGTAATTATTGACCCCCGGCGTTAGATGTAGAAATACTACTGCAAATGAGTTATCAGATCTCCGCCTACGAGCTAAAGTTACGCTAGACGCAGAGTGATACACTACAATATAGATACAAGGGTAACTAGAGTGCCTCGCATGGCTGTGCTTAGTCGCTTTAGCGCTAGTTCGTGACGCAACAAAAAAAAAAAGATTTACATTTCGAACATAATATGACTTCACGGCACGTTTGTTTGACACCAACTAGCATTACAAGACCTAATTTTGTAAACCTTACACGTGTCACTATGTAAAAATTCTACAGTTTTTTTTTTGTTCTAAGCCTCAACAAACTAAAGCGACGAAGCAAAACCTTTTAAAAATAAAAGCATTTCATTCACATCACTATCTTAAATTTAATAACATCGCGATCTCTACACACAAATGTTCAGCATTCAAACCATGTCCAGTAGAAGTGAGTTTTAAGCACGATCACATCGTACATGTAAAAAGATTTTAAATTTATACAACGGACATCATTCCAAGCTGCAGCATCACCTCAGCCGTTACGAGCGTGCCTAAAACCCACTGCTGCTTCTTAATATCAATACAAAAACTTAATATTTTAGTAAAATAGGAAATGCCCTCCCAGACTATTTATCAACTAATGAAATACTGATACATTTTGGAAGACTTAACAGAAAATATAAAAGCTACAAACTCAAAATAAATTTGTTAGTAAATAACATACATACTCTTACAGAGGTTGTCAGAAAAGGGTCTCACCCGTTGTGATAATATAAGTGAATATCAGATGAACTCCTCTCCACATTGTCATTTTACACATTTCGATTAAACAAAAAATAACCGGGCGGAGAGACGGATTGAGGCAAACTAATTATTTAGTGTTAAAACTGTCTACAAATGTAAACTTAGAAGAGGGAATAGGACAGACGCGTACAGAACATTCACTCTAATCTATAACTGAATGCACTTTTATCGACATAGATGTCTCACACCGAACATCGATGGGTTATGCCGAGTTTCTGAGTTTTTACAGGAGTTTAATTATTCACTAACGCTTTTGATTGGCCAAAATGTAAACCAATCAGCAACGCTAATGAAAAGATAAACCCCTGTCAAAAACCTCAGAAACCGGGCATAAGGACGCCTTCACACTAGTGTTTGTCCAGCGTAGGCGTTCGATGAACGTATGCGCAGCGCAGACGGTCGCGTTGTCGTAACGCTTCCTCTGCAGAATTATAGTCTGTCAAGAAAGTGAAGAAATTATAAAGTGGCAACATCGTAGTGTCATCCCTTTCAAATCAATCGAAGAAAAAAGGGATGACACTACAATGTTGCCACTTATTAATTTCTTCACTTTGTTGACAGACTAATTAAACGCTGCGCTAGCGCGGCGCAGACGTTACACAATTTCTTCAGGAACAATCAGTACGCTGCGCTAGCGCCGCGACTTGTCTAGTAGAGAAGCAGCGACAACGCGACGCTCGCGCCGCGATGTCGCGGCGTTTGAGCTGCGCATACGTTCATCGAACACCTACGCTGGACAAACTCTAGTGTGAGGGCAGCCTTACAGTTATGCTGGCAGCATTCATTTTTAAACTAGATGTAACACAGATGCAGTAGAAAAGGAAGCCCGCGGTGGGAGGGCTAGACAGTCTCAGCAATGATTCTCCGCCGCATGGAATTACTCGGCATCGAAAACAAAATCATCGGCGAACCTTATCAAATTTACTTAACACTAGCTTCATTTTTCACTTCGAATAACAGCCTTAGTCTGTTTAAATATTTTCGCAATAATTATTATACATGTATGTAAATTACGGCTACCGTTTGTTCTATGAGTGACCACGAATTGTCAGTTTGTTCGGAGACAACGTCGCACGGAACTTTGTGAACCTCCTAAACGGCAAAACATCTTACTCGGTACTACTTTAGTAGATAGGCATATAAAGATGATTTTGCTCCAATACACCGGCAAACATAAATAAAATAACCCAGTACTAGGAAGCTTTTATCATAAATTATTACATGTCTAAATGAGAACGTCATAAATGGAGATAAAAACTGGCGATAATGCGAGTCCCGGTAGTACAAAATAACCTTTACATCATATCTGGCATTATAGAGAAAAATTGCGCGTGTACTTTAAATATAGACGGAAATATCATATACTATACTCATGAACGTGTGTGTATCTGTATAGTGTATGTGTTCGAATGTGTGTGTATTCATATAACTCGTTCCATAAAGGAAAACTGGATTACTTAAGCCTATGTATTTGTATGGTTTTCAAAAAAGATGCGAGCAAAAAATATTACGGCGGCGATTATACTTTATCTGAACGAGTCATACTTGTGTATGTGTGTAGGCGTGCGCGTACGCGCGTGCATGTGTATGTGGTGTATATGTGTGTGTGTGTTTGGTTACAGAGAGCCGGCGGGGAAGCTTGCGGAGGAGTTGGAGTGGGCGAGCGACAGCATCGAGCCGGACAGCGACTGCTCCTCGTCGCCGTAGCCCTCGCGCGACAGCTCCGCTATCGCCATCGCACTGAAAATTTTACACAATTAATAAGTAACAAAGTATTAACTACAATATAACGTAGATTTACGTAAAATTTAAATCGTATGAATAGCACACTTCTCTACAAAAAAGTTTCTTTACAATAAGAATCTTCCGCAAAGTATAACCTATTATTATAGGGAAAAACGACACTCCTGCTGTACTATAGAATGTGAATTAACGCGTCGCTTCGCTGGTGTAGATACGCCTAGTGCGGTTTCACCTTTATCTCTATTCAGCAAGTGTAAAATTCAGGCTTCGGCCAGTAACGCGGGACGCGGGACGGGAGCGTCTGCAACGCGAAACTGGTGTGCATGTCGCAGTCATCTGGTTCAATTTGCGATTCGATTGAATGACTAGCGTATTCATTGAATAACACCATTCAATTGAATGACTCGGCCGAACATCGATTGAACGATCGTCCCTCAACGTTCAACTAGTTAGCGATTTGTAGCATAGCGTTTTGAAGAAAGCGGACATGAAATCAGTCAGGTAATTGAAGGTATTTCATTTTCTTCCTACTGCGGTGCTACTAGTCACTAAAACAAATATGGCGTCAAACAGCTCGCACAGCCGATAGCACTGTGTTGATATTTTTAACCCCCGACCAAAAAGAGGGGTGTTATAAGTTTGACGTGTCTGTCTGTCTGTCTGTCTGTCTGTGGCATCGTAGCATCCAAACGGGTGGACCGATTTTGATCTAGTTTTTTTTTGTTTGAAAGCTGACATGACCGAGAGTGTTCTTAGCTATAGTTCATCATCATCAGCCTGCTCATTGCTGAAATATCACGGTTTATCTGGTTCGTGATAGGACGATTAGCAACTTGCAGTCGTTTGATGGGTTTTATATTTTGCATTCTGGTTCGTGATAATTATGAATAGGTATAAACATATTATTAGAAAGTTGACCTGGTACTGCAGCATCACCTGGTAATCAATTATAGGATACCCAAATCCTCACCAACTTAGAGCAGAGGTTTCGTGTTTGGGCTCATTTTAATTGCGACAACCAGTAAGACGTAGATAAACAGTAAATATTTGCATGCCGCTGTTGCAGCATCACCTGGTTTCTATAGGAGCCGAACTCCGTATGAACCCAAAGTGGAAGTTTCATGTTTGGGCTCATATTGACGGCTTCATCCAAGAGGACATATTTTATAGATGGTATTCATTGGGATATGATCTAGTTGATAGGAATTATTCTGCACAAGTTTAAAAAGCATAAAATAAAATAAAATTAAGAAATTTAAAAAAACCCCCGCCAAAAAACTTTAAAAAGTAATGAAATAATATTTACTGACTTTAAGTTTAAATAATTCCTAAGAGTAAAGTAATATTTTAGTCCATAAATGTTGTCAAGGTGTGTCGGGGGACCGCTAATGTGGATGATTAATTTCACATAACAATAATAGCATAAGGGTCAGTTCACAGCGACCCGAATCGAGACAATCAGCTACTATTATGGCTATACAAAATGCAAGTCGCTGTTGTGGTAGTTTACTTGGCGGTCCCCCGAGACACCGTGACAACATTTATGGACTAAAATATTACTTTACTCTTAGGAATTATTTGAACTTAAAGACAGTTAATATTATTTCATTACTTTTTAAAGTTTTTTGGCGGGGATTTTTTTTTTAATTTCTTAATTTAATATCAATTACATTTACATTAAAGTGCTTAATTTGTAATACATGTAATAAATAACCTTAAATAACCAATAAAATAATATGAAAGAGTGGATTTACCTATAAGCTATAACGTGGCTATAACTACCCCGTCAACGGCTACTTGAAAAAAATATAGCATCCCATTTAACGACTTCACTATATGACTTTTAGTCAAGACGTTAAACGTTACAGCCAACGTCTTGACGAGTTGTCCTTTAGTCATTCAATGTATGCGCTAGTCATTCGATCGAATCGCAGATTAAACCAGATGACTGCGACATGCACACCTGCACGACTACGGTGCGAAACCGTAGATTATTCCCGCTCTGCCGACGCGAAAGTCCCGCGTTGCAGTCGCTCCCGCTTCGCAGTCGCTTTGGTCGCGTAGGTTTAGCCGAAGTATTAATCTTATGTTACCTGAAGCCGAGGCGCGCGCTCTCGCTGTCAAACTGCTCGAGCTCTCGCTCGTGGCGCTCGTGCAGCAGTCGCGTCCGCTCCGCGCGCTCCGCGACGAACTGCGCACACTCCGACTCCATCTACACACAGTTACGGTTAATATATCTACAATAACATTCCATTACTTAAATGGTCATAATTATTAACAGTACGCCTCATGGTACCAAATACTATTTTGAATAAGCGCGCGGCGTAACAAAATATGTAATTACTAATTAGTAATAACAATGAAATTTCTCTCTATTCGACAACCAGACTATTAATTTATGGATTGGATTAGGGATTTCGCAAAAAAACAATATGTTTCTATAGCTAACAAAACGATATATAAGAAAAAACATTGCCTGTATCTGTCAATAATTTTCCAAACAAATTACACAAGGTTAAATAGATTTTAGTTAGTAGAGGGATTAATTGCGACATTCTCGTTAGCCCCTTTGAGTTTTTTTTCTAAATAAAAGCCGTGTCGTGCCGTAAGCTGTGTAGCCTCAAATTATAGGTCCTTTATAAAAAAAAGAAAAAAATAATAAATGTCATGTCTACCTTCTGTTCGAGCAGCGCCCGGCGCACGGCGACGCGCTCCTCGAGCTCGCGGCGTTCGCGGTTGCGCTGCGCCTCCGCCTGCATCTTGCTCTTGCTCTGGTACGCCGTCAGCATGTCCAGCTCGTGCTCCAACTGCATCTTCAGCTGCTGGCACTCCATCTGGAATACGATACCAATATTTTTGGAGTGAAAACTTCTTTAGCGGCGTTGAGCACTTTTGTGGGATGGGTAAAAACTGTGAAACTCGCGTCAGATTCTCGTGCTGAAAAATCGCTGATCGAAAAACCGTAAGACGGTTGGAGAGTAGTGTTGTAACATCGAAATCAATTGTTTTTTTCGATTGTCGATATTTTTTAATCGATTGTAAGGGTTTCGATTAATTAAAAAAATATATTTTTTTAAAAATCGATTTTCATAAAAAATGGGTTAAAAAAATAATGCACAACGTTAATAATCAAGTTTTCACTTCTGCCGGCACTCCCGGAGTGCAACCCGTCTTTTTTTTCATATTATAGGCGGATATTTCTTTATTTTTAAGGAGACTATCGGAACTTTGTTCCAGGAGGCTTAGCATGGCCACCATAGAAAGGTTTATTTTTACAGTAAAGCAGACAAAGTGATGGATGAACATGGGAAAACTGTCAGTTAGTCCGCAAAACTGTCCTCGTTTCTATTCTTTCGCATTTCTACTATGGTCATGCTAAGCCTGCTTGCCGGTCGAGTATTTGCTTAAATTTACTTCTACGTAAACTATACGAACTATGTGTGTTACTATGTGAGTATGTACTATCAGAGAAGTTGATTCCTATGCAGATCGGGGACCTACGTAGTTTGGTTGCGTTACGTCAAAACCAACCGACAGATCACAACTTAACATTGAATTGACATATATATTCGACCAAATAACGTTGGTCTATCAACTGCATAGTGCATAGGAAACAATTTCCTCGATGGTACTTACTATCATTAATAAAATACGCCATAAAGATAGTTTTGTAACGAAATATTAGTTTAACTTTTTAATTTATTTGTTTCAAACAACTTAAAGGATAAGGATTACAGGAGATATTATTCGATAGATAAGATAATTCGATAGTTAATCAAATGGAAATGTTGTGTAAAGTTAAGTTAAGTGGGAATGTCCTAAAGGAAAACTGAACTACATGGCGTCGTGTTGCCGAGCAGCGCCACGAACAAATATTGTCTTTAACGATATTTTTATACATAACTAGCTGTCCTGACAAACGTTGCTTTGCCATAATATATTATGTATTTGCCATATTATTTTATTGAAGTGCCTAAATATGTATGTTACCATGGCAACGTCGATCGCTATCCCGTCGCACAAACAATGGTCGCCGTCAGTCTCAGGTTGTAAATAATTTGCAATAAAATAAAATTGCGACTATAATTAAAGATCTAAGCTATCCCATCTCTCAAGTTGGAAAAAAGCACACATTTAAAAACAAAAAACATTTAAATTGGTTAACCACTCGCGCGTCGCACTCGCGCCATTCCCCAGTGCCGACTATCGGCAGGTGACGCTTGACTAGTTAAGTAGTTTAGGAATCCATCGCGGACAAACATCGTGACAGGAGATTTATATATATTAGATAATATTTTTTATAATAAAAATCAAGACTAACCATCTGACTTTCGTCTAGTCGCACCGTCTGCTTCTGCAGCATCTCACTTATACTCTGGTCGTACTGCTCCCCTAGTAACACCAACTTACGACGTTTCTCATCTTTCAGCGTCTTTATTACTTCCTTTTGTCGTTCCTGGAGTATGGAAAAAATTGGTTTAAGGACTGACAAAGTATTCATAACAAGTGAAATAAAGTATATTGTGCTGCCTATATTTACGTAAACAATGATATGCTAAGTTTGCCTTGGATCGAGGTGATTGAAAGACTTTGAGGCTTTGCCTTTGCCTAGCAGTGGGATAGTATAGGCTCTTAAAAATCATCCGATATATTTACTATGCTAGGAAGTCACGGTGCTTACTTTTGGTGTTGACTGTAGAATTTGTGCTTTCAATGCTTTGTACTGGCGAGTTTGTGTCTTGCATGTGTCTCGGAACTGCTTACGAATCTGCATCTCTTTTTGCTAAACAAACAAAACACATTCATTAATATTTCCATCATGCCATTAAATAATATAAGGATATAATCATATTATACAAATAACATAATATGAGAATAATTCCACAGGGGCCGTTCAAAAAGTACGTCACACTAAAATTAACTTCTTTGACCCCCTCCCCCCCGGTTGTCACGCTGTGTCACACTTTCTGTAACCCCCCTTTAAATATTTCTTCACAAAAAGTAAGGCCCCTCCATAATACACAAATTTTGACATTAGAAAATTCACTTTATTGGAAATAAGAGTTAAAAGCGTCTGCATCGAGAGAATGAATACTCAGTAGAATTTTTTAATTAACGGCGAACGTCACGCTGCCGCAGACCCCCTGTCCCCCTTGTCACACTCGGCAAAACCAGTCCCTCCCCCTTGTATGCGAACGTATTTTATGAACGGCCCCAGTCATAAAATGAGAGATAAATTAATTTGAAACAGAATATACCTTCAAGCTCTTGGGCTGCTGCTTGAGCTCGAGTGCGTGTTTCTTGCGCAGCTCGTGCTCAGCGCGCTGCATGTAGTCGCGCTGGTTGGCCAGCTCTGTCGCGTGCTGGTTCGACAGCTGCTCCTCCCTACAAAAGTTACCAATTATTATGAACTACACACGACTTGTCATGACTACTAAAACGGTTGCTGTAATAAGGAGAACCAAAATCAATATAAAATTACGATCTTTGTATCCGTTACACTGACCACCATTATACAAGTACGCTGGACCTATGATACCCTTTGAAATGACAGCTGTTTTTTGTGCCTAAATTGAAGCGGAATCAGCGCCCCAATGCGGGGGAAGATAACTAAATCTGACGTAAACATGACGTTTAAAAGTTGCCATATTGGCGCTGATAGCAGTAGTGGGAGAACTTGGAACTAATACTAGTTCCTACCACCGCGCCGTAGTGATTATATTCTCTTTGATTTCTACAACCAATAGCGATTGAGCGGCCATTTGCAAGTTAAGTCAGATTTAGTTCTCTTCCTCCGCATTGGGGGCGCTGATTCCGCTTCAAATAGGCACAAAAAACAGCTGGGTATCTTATGTCCAGCGTACTTGTATAATGGAGGTCAGTGATCCGTTAAGATTGATTTATACGGTACTAGCGACCCGCCCCGGCGTCGCACGGGTATAAAATATATAGCCACTGAAAAAATTATGCCTATAGCCTTCCTCAATAAATGGGCTATCTAACACTGAAATAATTTTTCAAATCGGACCAGTAGTTCCTGAGATTAGCGCGATCAAGTTAGCCCTTTCAAATAATTTCCCCCGTTTTTTCCACATTTTTCTCTATTTCTTCGCTTATATTAATCTTAGCATGATAAAATATAGCCTATAACCTTCCTTGATAAATGGGCTATCTAATACTGAAAGAATCATCAAAATCCGTTGCGTAGTTTTAAAGAGTAAAGGGAACAAAGGGACATGAGGGAAAAAAAGTGACTTCATTTTATAATAAGTATAGATTTCCTAGTTATTTTAAGTCCATATTGTCAAAGCATATAGTATATACGGTTCTCTTCAAACATAGTCCTAACGAAGTCGAACTAGTCCCGAAAAATAAATTGTCCAAAATGTTTGGTCTTCTGAATCTGACATAATATAATATGTATCTGAGTGCGGCCTTAAGTTACTGGTGCGTTACCTGAGCGCGTGCACGCCCTTCTGCTGTCGGTACTCGAGCTCCTGCGTCTTCTCGTGGTGTCGCAGCAGCATCGCGTGCGCCTGCTCCAGTTGCTGTTGTCGCTTGTTCAACTCCTGCGCATACAACATACCAGGTATAGCTACTATGGTATACTCAGACAAATACAAACCCTAAAGTATTATCACTTTGTTTTGTTACTAGGTTAGGCATATAACTAGGAATCTGTGGCGTGCGTTGCACAATGTAAAAAGAGGGAGAAGAAGACGGCCTGTCATAAGTGACAGCCAGTTTTCCCTCGCGCTCTTGACTGGAACTAACCGAGCTACAAGGACGCTTGCTATCTATGATTAATATTGCAATTTATTCAACTCTATAGTAGCTACTGTGACCAATAACATAATATTGTGTACGTACTGAATTATATGTGGTAAATTCAACTGCAACAAGTTTTATTTGCGGTGATTCCGGTCAACCTACACCTCCGTCGACCTGTCCTCAAAAATCTACAGACAGTAAAGTTGTCTGTAGATTCCTAGTATATCTCTTTTTTTTACCAAACAAAGCGAAGGCAAAACTAGTGATGCTAGAAAGAACAGCGGCCACAGAGTACATGTAAAAGGCGCCCCAAGAGCGGTTCCACACTAAGGGCCTGTCGATACGGCGCGTTGCGTCGTTAAATTTGTACTGAATTGACAGATTTCAATTGCGTGAGACGTCTTGCAAATCTGTCAAATCCATACGAATCTGGCCGTGACGCGCGCTTCAAAACGCTACCAGCTCTAATTCTTTTTTTACACCTACCGAGTAGAGTGGCGAGACAGTAGTCTCAGATATTGATCAAGGGCACTGTCTTAACATTTTACTCACTATCTGTAATCAGGCCTTGTACCATGAAACTGTTTTGAGACTCAAACAATCGGACGAGAACGCCGCGTCCTACTCTAACAAACGTGAAATGACTTTGTTAGAGCAGGATGCGGCATTCTCGTCCGATTGTTTGAGTCTCAAAACAGTTTCGTAGTAGGCCTACAGGCCCTACCGAGTATAGAGTTGCACCTCACCAAAAACAACTGGAAGTAATAACCTTATAACTTTGATATTATTTTATTAACTAAGCATCAAAGGTTAATGATAACCGGCCAATTGGCCGGTTACTTTTATCAGCGTAATTTTAACCCATTGTGTAGTATAGCCATTTAAATAATTTACTTTGTAGCGGGCCACACAAATAACGGCCGCGGACCGCTATTTAACGACCACGAGGCTATAAGGCACTGACCTCTCTAAGCAGCTCCTGCTCCTTGTGGTGGACGGCGAGCATGCGGTGTCGACTGAACCGGCGCAGCTCCAGCTGTAGGTACTTCCGCTGGTTGCCGATCAGCCGCTTCTCCTCGTCCGCCTCCGCCTGTTTCATGTTATCCTTCTGGGACCTGGCAATTCAAATTCAAATTCTTTATTAAACACACTTAATAAACAATAGCATAAATATATAGTGTACTACAATACCCGGAAATAAATATTGCACATCGACCTTTGGAAAGAGACATTCGGCTAATTCCGGTTTCATAGAGCGTTATCTTTGTAGCACACACCTATTTGACATTATGTCAGTCGTTGTTCAAATTCAATCGAGTGCAGTCGCGTCCAGTTCAAAATCTATATCTAGAGTTGTTAACACCCTTAAATTTGCTACAGCTGTAATTTTCCAAAAGAATTTTAAATACGTAAACATAATTTGAACATCCTTTTTTATTTTATTTTACCCGAACCTGAAGCCATAAGTTATAGAAAATTTGGTGTATTTTATACAAAGAATAATAAAATTGTCAAAAGAAGCAAACCATAATTATTTAACAGCTCCTAATATATGTAGTATCGGTGTAGATGGTGGTTGATACTTAACGTGATGTTGGGTAAGGAAACGCAGTCAAATCGATCATCAGTGTATTAAACTCACATCAACTTACAACAAGTACAAGTAACCATAGGCACAACTTGCCTCCGTCTTAACTACGAGTACGTACTTTAACAACTCTAAATCATAACGACTATGCGTACTACTCTATGGGTAGTTTAGTCCCATGTCAGCCTTAGAGAGGTGACATAGTCCCAAACTACCCATAAGTAGTACGCATAGTCGTTATGATTTAGAGTTGTTAAAGTACGTACTCGTAGTTAAGACGGAGGCAAGTTGTGCCTATGGTTACTTGTACTTGTTGTAAGTTGATGTGAGTTTAATACACTGATGGTTGATCCGACTGCGTTTCCTTACCCAACATCACGTTAAGTATCAACCACCATCTACACCGATACTACATATATACCGGACTTTTTGTATTTCGTGCGTTAGAGATAACGCTCTACAAAACCGAAATTAGCCGACTGTCACTTTCATAAGGTCGATTTGCAGTATTTATTGCCGGGTACTGTACGAGTATCAGAGAAGTTGATTTATAGACAGATAGCAGACCTGCGTAGTTTGGTCGAGTTATGTGAAATGCAACCGACAGATCACGACTTACATTGAATTGACATAATCCACTGACCTCCATTATACAAGTACGCTGGACTCATGATACCCAGCTGTATTTTGTGCCTATTTGAAGCGGAATCAGCGCCCTCAATGCGGGGGAAGAGAACTAAATCTGACGTAACTTGCAAATGGCCGCTCAATCGCTATTGGTTGTAGAAACCACAGATTTATAGTATACCTCCATGGTAGAAACTAGTATTAGTTCCAAGTACTCCCACTACTGCTGTGAGCGCCAATATGGCAACTTTCAAACGTCATTTTACGTCAAATTTAGTTTCTATCCCTCGCATTGGAGGAGCTGATTCCGCTTCAAATAGGCGCACAAAATAGCTGTCATTTCAAAGGGTATCATTAGTCCAGCGTACTTGTATAATGGAGGTCAGTGACATAATCCGACCAAATGACGTAGATTCGTCAACTGCCTATGAATAAATTTCTTCGATGGTACTAAAGCAATGGTTCTTAACCTTTTTGGGTGGTGACCCAAAATATAAATATATTCGAAGTCCGCGACCCTGATGTTTTGTTAAATTCTAGAATCTAGAGATAATAGAAGTAAAGAATTCCCCGTCTCGTCACCAATCTTTTGCCTGCATCCTATCACGCGTGGTAGATAATATTATGCGTTCTAGTTCCGAGTCAAAAATGATATCGATTACGGTGCTAACAATGTCCTGGGACCGATCTTGTATCTTCTCGAGGATGAATCAATGGTCTACTCAACTCAAAACTCAAACTCAAAATTTTTTATTCAGAATAAATTTTTGCAAAAATTTTCTGAAACTCTACATGATGCCTACCACCGGTTCGGGAACTAACCCGGCGAGAGGAACCGGCGTAAGAAACTCGCAGGGGGCCCAATTTATTTACCAAAAAAAGTGAGAAAAAAAGTGTGTCAGCTCCGACGCACGACTGGAGTTTACTCTACTATATATATAAAATAATATAATTATATAATAATATAATATAAGTATATAATTATTATATTATTTTATATAATATTATATTCCGATAGGTATATTACCTTTATGGTCTTAATACACTCACAGCCAAATTAGAAAGTTGTGCACTAAAGGTGCGCACCAAAAACGTGACACATTTTCGTTACTTGTTATAGTTTGTTCGTTCCAAGATGATATGGGTGACAGTTCTCATATTCCTTGCTACGGAATTTTTTTACAAGAAAACAAAAAAAATCAGAATGTAATAAATTATATTCCATCTACAAAAATAAATGTTTCCTGTAATTGTAAATGAATAAAAATGAAAAGTTGCTAAATGCTAACTTATTGATATAAAATTATAAATATTCATTCTGAAATAGGAGTATAAAGTTATTGTTACGAAAATATTTGAAAAATGTCAGATGCATGAAACGGAACTTATGTCAATAGAGATTGACACAGTTGAATCGAAATCAAATCGATAAAAAAGGACGGCCATCTTAAATCGCCGGCGTCACTCTGAAACATCAGTACGAAATCGATAGTTTCGATTTCAATTCCTTTACGAGGTGATTCGATATTTTTAAATTATTCGATTCATTTTTTTAGGTAACTTCCCTACTATTGTAATTATAATGTGTCACGCATATCATCATAAAACGCACAAACTATAGTAGGTTTTACCCCTCGGATTTTTCTCATACCGGGCGCCTTATATATGAAAATCGATTCTTAAGGAGTAAACTCCAATTTATCTTTTAAAATAAAGTTTACAATGCTGTAACTTAAAATTATACAATGTCAACATACATACATAATTGTAAGTCTTAGAGTTGTTCATATTACTAGCGGTCGCCTGCGGCTCTGCCCGCGTGGATGTCGGTTACGGCTGCAAAAAGCCTACCCAGGAAAGATTCGGTCAGCAAAATGATTCCCAGGTCAATTTACAGACTCCGACCCTGACATCGACGACGCGGACGCAGTCATTATCAGTGTACACTATACAGTGCACACTGCACAGATTGTCTTCCTACCGCAAGCGCATCCCGCTTGGTGACGCCTACTATCGTAATATTTTAATTTCGCCATAATTTCAAAACCAAACGTCCAATTTTAATCATTCAAAGACCAAATTTTATCTACATGAACTGTACTTAGTGATGAAATAATTTATTTTGATAAGGATTAATGGCATGAGTAAAATAAACGCGTTTGAATGTTGTCCAAAAAAATTCAAGATTTTTAAATAAAAATATGGTTATTGTGCCTCACTCGACATAGATAAGTATATTGTGTCACGGACTTTTTTGTAGACTTTTATAAGATCTACAATACTTAGAACATTTTATGGTTCTATCTTTTATAGTTTCGGCAGCGTTCGCAAAATAAGTAACTTTTCTGGTTGATTTTTTCACATTTTGTCCGAAAAACCCAAATATCTTACGAAACCCTATTTTTTCCAAAATAAAATTTAGCCTATGTTCAGCACAAATAATGTAGGATTTGCTTGGAGTAGTTTAAATAAAGCCAAAATCCTCAAACTTGTATCTATAAGGATTCAAAAGTTCTGTTGGGTACCTTCAGAACCAGGGTATATCCTAGGGCAAAATCTTACTTTTTGGTAGTATATGCCTGAAATACTCCAGAAAAAATCGAAATCACCATATGTTCCCATATAAATGTCAAGGAGTCCCCTCGATTCCTCATGGATCCCATCATCAGATCACCACTTTTGTGAACATGGTACCAACTTCGGATTCAACCCTGTACAACAACAAAAGAATCATGAAAATCGGTCCATAAACGGCGAAGTTATGGTTGAACATACAAAAAATATATATATAAACAGACGAACGTATAACCTCCTCCTTTTTGGAAGTCGGTTAAAAATGTATTGAGAAGCAACAGTTACAATACCAATTTCTTTAAACTTTTCTCTCAGAGATTCAAAAGCTGACTTTTTATAAATTGAACGTATAGCTCGCTTCTGCAGCACAAAAATCGTATTAATATCGGCAGCGTTTCCCCATAAGAGGATGCCATACGACATTCTACTATGAAAATAACTGAAATAAACTAGTCTTGCTGTGTCTTCGTCAGCAATTTCCCGTATTTTTCTGACTGCGTATGCTGCAGAACTGAGCCTATCTGCAAGATTAGCAATATAAGGAACCCACTTTAGTTTACTATCTAGTGTAATGCCTAAGAATACAGTGGTGTCCACCAAATCCATCTTCTCATTATTTAATAGTATATTGGTTTTAACTTGCCTAACATTGGGCAAAGTAAATTTTAAACATTTAGTTTTCTTAGAATTTAGAAGTAAGTTATTAACGTTAAACCAATGTACTATTTTTGAGAGAGCACTATAATTTACCTCGTCGTAATTTGACTGTTGTCGCTTCACTTTAAAAATAAGTGAAGCATTATCATAGTATGATTATCAGTAGACATCGGATTATATGCACGATCAACGTGGCGAAATATGCACAAAATATGCACAATCAAAAGTCACTTATTATTAAAATTTATCATTTTTTGGAGAGATTTCCGGTGGTGGTGTTAAAAAAAGCGTCAATTTTATATTTTTTGATCAAATCCAGGTTTTTGAATTTTTTATACTGCACCAATAATAACTTACTACCAATATTTTCCGATTGCAATCTTAATAGTTAATGCTAATGGAAGTTTAAGAAATCAGTAACTAATTTATTCAAATTTGTTACTAATGCTGCCAACTGCAAAAATTTATTTCTAGACAGATATTGTACCTATATTGCATTCTATAAATGGGGATCGAGCCACATATTTGAAGTGTTTTGATCTATCCTACCTCTGTTTTCTGGCCTCAGTGTGTGTCACGATAGCTAGTTTGGAGACTACGAGGGTATAAAACTACCGAAATATGAACTATCAACGAAAAATTGCCAAAATATGCACTATGGCCTAAAAAGTGCCATTATATGCATATGCAAGTGTGCAAATGCATATAATCCGATGTCTAGTCATCAGCAAAAAGTACTATCTCATTATCATTACTCTTAACAAGATAAGGTAAGTCGTTTATGTAGATGAGAAAAAGGAATGGGCCTAAAATGGATCCATGTGGGACGCCTAATTCTATTTTGGTCCCATTGGATCTTTTACTATTAATGTCAACCCTTTGAGTTCTATTTTTGAGGTAAGATGTCTACGACTTACGTACTAGGTCACGGACGCTCTATATACCAAAAAACACTCACTGTAACGTTGCATCTCGTTGACGTTTAGGTGTGGCATCGTCCATACTGAGTTCCTTTTTCCATCGCTCCTTGGTCGCCTTGTATTCGCGTTTGCGCTGCGCCTCGAACGTCTTCCGCTCCTGCTCCTGACGCGCCGTTATATCCTTAATGAGCTTCTTCTCGGCCGCAGCGTTATGCTTTTGTTTTCTTTCGAGTTCTTGGGCATGTTTCGTCTGTAACGAAAACACTTGTTACCATTATCAGTTTTCAAAATTATGAGTTTAAAGCAGAAAACTGCCCAAAATACTTTGTTCACTCGTGTCAATAATAAACATTTAGCTTCTGCCGCTGCAAGAAATATTTCCCTGCAACTTCTGCGGCAGTAATGACGGGAGCGCCGCGTCGGGCAGCAGCTGCGACATGATGAGTGTCAGCGCATTTACATCCTCGTACTTCCCTGCCTAACAAAGCTGAGTGTAAATATAGCATACCGTTTAAAAGTAAAACTGGTATATATAATGTGGTATACCTGCAGGCGCTCGAGTTCTCGCGACAGCTGCTGCAGTAGCGCGTCGTACTCGCGGTCGAGCTGCGCCTTGTGTGCCTCCACGTCCGCCTTCCATCGCTCCTCCAGCTTCAGCAGCGCCGCCTGGTGCTCGCGCCGCATGCGCTTTTGTACCCCGACATCTGCACGTGCATCTCCTGTACAACAATATACCTGCAGGCGCTCGAGCTCTCGCGACAGCTGCTGCAGTAGCGCGTCGTACTCGCGGTCGAGCTGCGCCTTGTGCGCCTCCACGTCCGCCTTGCACCGCTCTTCTAGCTTCAGCAGCGCCGCCTGGTGCTCGCGCCGCATGCGCTTGTACCCCGACATCTGCTCGTGCATCTCCTGTACAACAATATACCTGCAGGCGCTCGAGCTCTCGCGACAGCTGCTGCAGTAGCGCGTCGTACTCGCGGTCGAGCTGCGCCTTGTGCGCCTCCACGTCCGCCTTGCACCGCTCCTCCAGCTTCAGCAGCGCCGCCTGGTGCTCGCGCCGCATGCGCTTGTACCCCGACATCTGCTCGTGCATCTCCTATACAATAATATATAGCTGTTACTATTGTGACAGTTATAAGAAATATGGAAATACTGAAGATATAGTGCACCATCGCAGACAGTTCATAGTAATTTAGGTGGCTTGTCAAAAGTCGATTCAATGTTAATTGTGATTTGTCGGCAGGACTTGACAAAACGCAACTACATTAATACAAGGTAATTCCTTTAGTCCTTGGAAATAACAAAATTAGATCCAAATACAAGATCGAATAAAAGTACTTTTTCATAAAAATAAACCTAAACTTTACCATTGACAAGAGTCAAAATATGTTATTCTGCTTTAATGATATAATAAAGCTGTTTATTATGTTGCTTGCCAAAGCGAGGCTTAGTTATTTGAAGCTTTAATTTACACCTGTAAAATGGAGGTTACATTATACCTGATTGTGTTCCTTTTGTTGTTTGGTAACAATCATAGTAGTCCGAATAGTCGCAAAGTTGTTGGCACCATGCTCAGACACCAGAGATATCGCAGCGGAGACATTATTGCTAACACCTAAAAATTAAAAACGAAAAGGTTACAGTTAGCTTAACACAGTCGCATATAGAGATTACATGAAAAAACTTAAGTTAAAATTACCGTCTACAGGCAGTTAGTTCGTTTGCGATATTCAAATACCCTTTCAATATTGGACAATCCAGACACTGTTTATTTTATCCGGACGCGTAATTCAATCCAACGCTGGATTGGAGTAACGTAAAGCGGCCATAACTTTATCCGGCTTTAACCGGATGAATCACAAATAGATCAAAAGCTCGTATAAGTCCATGTCGATAACATGATGCGCTACTACTGACCCTGTCTACGCTGCGTGTTGCGGTTGTCGTCGGCGTCGGCCCAGGGCGGCGGCGGGTGCGGCGCGGGCGGCGCGTTCACGTACTCGCGATACTCGCTGGCGTGCCGCTCGCGCTCACGCTGCGCCTCGCGGATCGCGTCGCTGTTCGCGTAATCGTCGCCGTAGTTCTCGCACAGCGAGTCGCGGTTCGCGTAGTCGCGGAGCGCGTCCCGGTTCACGTAGTCGTCGTGCGAGCCCGCCAGAGGGCTGTCGCTCTCTCTGCGTAAACAGCAACATAAGTTTAGCCATCGCTTGCCAGCTCTGAAAGGGAACGGTGCGCTCAAACGCGGTGCGGCTAGTGATCGTGCAAGCGCGTGATTAGTGATGTTAATACTCCCCGGACGATTCCATCGATGAGTGATAATGATAAGCCAATGTTGAAGAAATTTGATAGAATAAGAAACATGATTAGATGATATACATATTCTGATGTAGACGTGATAAGATCTTATTCCAATCAAATTGGTTTAGTATAAAATAAAAACGTAAAAAGCAATTTTTACACGTGCTCATTAATTTGATGCTTAGTATTATGAATATTGCTACAATACAATAGCAATTACCTTGAGGGTAGCGGTTGGTGGTTATACTGTTGATATAGAGGCTGCTGTTGGTTCTGATGATTAGCATTAACCTGAAAGAAAAATTTGAAAAAGTTACATAAGGTATTGAAGAAAAAATGTGTACAGGGGGACATATCATAACCTTCCTCGTTTTGAAATCAGTTATAATCAGAAGATGATGAATAACATTAAGAAAATATTTAAGATAACTTAAGGGAGATCGCAGACGTTAGATTTTTGTGTGATCAAAGTCTGCGGCTTAAATACATTCCGCATGGCGCGCGCCATGCGGAATGTATGTAAGTCGCAGAAACTCATTATCACCAAAATGAGCATCTGAATTGAACAAATATCTAAATACGACGGATCGTGTGACTCATTTAAAGCAATATCATTGTTTCTTCTGTGTGTAAAATAATAGTGAGAGAGTAAAGTTCCGCGAGCCGCACAACTAGAATTATTCTACATCTGCCGATTATAGTTACATAATAAGTGGTAAAGTTATAAACTAAAGGAAAATAAAATTCACAAAAGTGCAAAAAATTATAACAGTTTTAACCAATCACATCCCAAATTAAAAAGTGTTATGCGAAATAAATAAAGCACGGGCCTCTGAGTTTTTGATAATGACAATATGTCATTTTGGCCACGGCTTCATCGCATCGCTATTTATCGACCCGACGACCTATATAAGGCAGAAGTAGAAACGTATTTGGTAAATTATTGTAATACAAGTCTACATGTGTGTTTTATTTACTGGATATTTTTGGGGATTATGTTCTGGCACTTCGTATGACTGAATAAAGCCAGGGTCTCTCAGCCGTCACTGGTAGTGGTGAATCCACATTTTTGACGCCTCAGTGGTTTAGTGCGTGGCCTTGACTCTCGGAGATCGTGCGTTCGATTCCCGTGTTGGAAACAAGTTATTTCCAAGTTTAGTTAGGTCCAGGCTAATCACCTGATTGTCTAACAAGTAAGATGATCCTTGCGTGGGATGGGCATGTTTTAACATTGCATCGGTCCTGCGTCGTCTCTCGCCAGTCGCGTCGGTCGTCTGTTCCACTGGGTTATGAGAGTAAAGAAATAGAGAGTTCTCTTGTATACTGCGCACACACTTGGGCACTATAATATTACTCCTGCGTAACTGGCCTGGTTTCGATGAAACCGGCAACCGTTACCGACACCGTTTTAGCCCTACCAGCGCCCTGAGCGAGATTTCTTCGGCGCCTAGGGTGCTGGTAGTAGGTCAAATTAAATAGACACACGGTGATGGCGTATTGCATTCCAGTGGTGCGTCAGGTTAATGTGACCGTGTTGTACTGTATATGTTTTAAATTGTAATTTTCCATCTTTTTAGCAAATGATGGACCTGTGCGAGTTTCTTACGCCGCGCGCCGGTTCTTCTCGCCGGGTTAGTTCCCGAACCGGTGGTAGGCACCGTAGTATCGACGTTCGGTAATGTTTTTGTAAAAAAATTACTCCGAATAAAAATATTTTGATTTTTTGAGTTTTTTGTTGGCTTCAGCACCCAGGGCGGTTTACCCCCCATTAGGCCGCTATTGGTTACCAAAAACCGGTGTGGGAGGTATTATTATTGTATACGTACATTGTGGTGTCGTCGTCGCAGGCTGCCGGAGGAGGAGCTCTGGCTGGAGGCGGCGGCGACGCTGTGCTGGCTGTGCTCGGAGGTAGCGGAGTTCGACTTGGAGCTGTCCCCGCCCAGCGGCTCCTCGGCCGCCTCCTCGCTGTCACCTGCACACGCACATATAGTCAATCAGGGTAAGTCCGGATAATTCAAGTTAACGCTTAAATTTAACTGCAGTTACGGTACGGTACTACAGTTTACGGTTGCTGCGCACTATAGCGTATAAGCACGTTGCGCCAGGGAAAAAACGCTGACTAATTAAGTGATAAGTTGAATTATCCGGACTCGCCCTGTGTCCGAACTAACCCTGATTAATCTACATATTATACTGCATGTAAACTGCGATTCCGATGCGGCGATAATGCGGAATGTTAATTTTCAATCTACACCGTAATACGTTTATTTAATATCCGCTAAGTATCCAGCTAACCATATCCACATATTAAGGTGCGTAAAATAACATAAAATATATGGCAACACAAAAATTACGGCTCATACCAATAGCACTCTCATTATCGCCGTCGACCATCAGGATCTTCTTCATCTTCCGGTAGTTGAGGTTGTCGAGGTCGCGCACCGCCGCCTTCGTCCTCTGTATGAGGTCGACCAGCACGTTGACGGACCGCGGCCTCGTCACGAAAGGGTGCGACAGCAGCTTCGTCGACGACGGCCGGTCCGCCGGGTTCTTCTGTAGACACGCCTCGACAAAGTAACGGAACGTGTCCGTCCATTCCGGTGCCTGTGAAAGGGGTGTTTAAAAAAATCAGTTTAAAAGTATTTTGTTAAAGTCAAAATTTGAATTTAGAAAAATTGAAGCTCACAAATTAAATCGATACGGTTTGTGGCTTGTATTATTAGATGTGTAGACTATAGAGGGACAAATTCGTCTATGATTGTCCCTTTTCGACGTCGATTGAGCGTGAGATAGCGCTGCAATCATGGTTATCCATCCTAGTCCAACAAAACGTTGTTTAAAGGGACCTTAAAACAATGTTAAGGGGTCTAAATACTACAAATATGGCGTTAAAAATACTTACCGATAATGTAGGCGAGTCATTTTGAGCAATGTGGTAGAGAGCTGACATGGCGTTCATGTTAAAATATGGTGGTTTTCTTTCAGCGAGCTCGATACATGTTATACCGAGGGACCAGACATCCACCTGACAAAGAAAACAAAACGTTTATTGGTGGGACATTGCAACTTTGGGCGCAGCTCCACCTCCGCCCAAAACAGAATACCGCGGTAATAATACACTTTACCGCGATAAAAAGTCCCATTTATGTCCTTTTCCGTGGTCTAATCTACAGGTACGTCTAAATTATATTCCTCAGAGATTGCGCGCAGAATATACTCACTGTATAGTTTGTGTAGTCGCTATTTAATTTACCGTGGTACTGGGCCGCACGGTACGGACATATTTACTGTTTCGTCATTTTTGGAATTAAATTAAAAGAATTCGATTTCATATGACAATATATTATTGCCTATATTTCGCCTTTCTTCCTATTTGGAATATTTTAAGAGTGGTCCATTGGCCAAAGGCCAGGGGCAGCCAAAGCTTTAAGCTTTGTCAAAGTTAGGTACATTTTTATCACTTAAAATTTAAATCAACCGCAATCCAAACTCCATTGTCACTATTCGTTCTTACCTCTAGGAGACATTTACGGAAAAACTTTCAGCTTTTATGAAACGACGAAGGTCCGGCTACCGGTGGCTCTTACTCATAGCAGTGTTCCGCAAAGACACTTTGGTGTACCGTAGCCAGTAGTGGACGAGCCACAAAAAGGACATCTTATCCATAATATAGTAGTTCTAATATCCTAGTTTATAAGAACCATTAAAACCGACTTCCAAGGTAAAAACAATATTAACATTAATATGAACTAAAAAGTATTAAATAATTTTTGCTATCTAATAGTGCCTTTTTCCGAATTCGGCTAAACCTTGACTATTTCTGTACTCAATCTTCATTATTTTGAAGTCGGTACCAGATAGCTGAATCTTCAGTCCTCTGACAGAATATTTGAAACTTTTGGAACTGGCACCGACTTCAAAATTATGAAGATTGAGTACAGAAATAGTCAAGGTTTAGCCGAATTCGGAAAAAGGCACTATTAGATAGCAAAAATTATTTAATACTTTTTAGTTCATATTAATGTTAATATTGTTTTTACCTTGGAAGTCGGTTTTAATTTTTTGTTAAAAATAATAATAATTTCACTCTTTTTAGTTACACTAGTAGGTAAACCTTCGCGTATATTTTACGTATCTTATTACACAGTTCACACTCACAAAATAATATATTATCAGTGAAGTGAACATATTGTGCTAAGTAATTTAACAATTTTAATACTTCAAACCCCAAGCGGTCACCGGCGATTGCGATAACAATAGAAAGGCTATTGTGTCTCGTTTTTCCACGATCCAAGGATCTATCAGATAAAAAATTGTATAAGCTTGCATAGGATGTAGCATAGCTACTCATCTAATATATAAAATTCTCGTGTCACAGTTTTCGTTGCCATACTCCTCGGAAACGGCTTGACCGATTCTCATGAAATTATGTGAGCATATTGCAAGGATATTGGTCTGAGAATCGGCCAACATCTATTTTTCATACCAAAAATTATTTATATGGCAAAACAACGTTTGCCGGGACAGCTAGTAATATAATATAATATTATCATAATTATTGACAGCTGTTCTTGTAATCAAGAATTCAATTTCAAATCCATTCAAATCGATACTTAGTGCGCCATCTATCGATTAATAAGTATAACTAATTAAAAAGACACTTATTGACTTTGTTTTGTTTAAATGCTCTTTTTAAAATAACTTTATTATAATTCTATATTTTGTCTATTAAAATTTTATAAAGTAGTTAGTATAGTATTCGATCTGTATATAAAGTAGTAAAGTATATTCGGCGGCGCCGCGATACCGTCGCCTCCGTGGCGCTGACCGCCGTGTATATTTAAACAAAGTGTTGTTATACAGTATAAAATTATTATTATTATTAGTATATCCACACCTATGCCTTGTACTTGGACCTTAACACGACGTGGTATTGATGAAGACGATGATGATGATGATGATGATGATAATGATGATGATGATTATGATGATGAATATGAGTTGCATAGTAGCATATGCTTTCTGTTCTTAAAACAACGCCGAAACTCCCAAACGTGTATCTATAAGGAGTCAGGAGTTCTCTCAGCATCTTCGAAACCATGGTATACCTTGACCCAATATTTGACTTTTTGGTAGCGTATTCTTAGTACACTTCACATAAAACCAAAATCACCATATGTTTCCATATAAATTTCGAGGAGTTCCCTCGATTACTCCTGGATCCCATCATCAGGTCACCACTTTGTGAACATGGTACCAAATTGGAGTAAAACCAAATACAACAAAGCAAAAATTTCGAAAATCGGTTCACAAACGGCGGAGTAATCGTTGAACATACAAAAAAAAAAAAAAAAAAAAAAAAATTAAAAAAAATAAAAAAAAAAAAATATCCACAGCCGAACATATAACCTCCTCGTTTTTTGGAAGTCGGTTAAAAAGAAGGCAACAGCACACTGATTAATTTGTGGTGTGCCTCCAAAAATTTTCATTTTTCTAGCTGTACCTTGAACAAAAAGAGCTTGCGGAACACTGCTCTATAGGTTAATGGCGAATCTAATTACCTTCCCATCATACTGTCCCTCGTCCATCGCCAGTATGACCTCCGGGGCCATCCAATACGGTGTGCCGACGAAGCTGTTGGCCGGGCACTTGATGCTCGCCGAGCCGAAGTCCGCCAGCTTGACAATGCCGTTCTCGGTGAGCAGGATGTTGCCCGCCTTGATGTCCCGGTGGATGCGGCCCAGGCTGTGCAGGTACGACAGCCCGCACACCACGCCCTCGCATATCGCCGCTATCTCCTCCTCGCGCAGGGGCCGCTTGTGTACCTGACGTCATCATAAAGTTAAATTGGTTGCCATAAGGCTTCTTACATACGAACGGTACTTGCCAACGATTCAACTGCAGCCGTCGACGAGTGTCGTCGACGGACGTTGGCAAGTGCCGTTCGCATAGGATTAGACGATGTGATGCACACTGCCTGCTTAAATACTATTGCATATTATTATGTGTCTTTAATAAAGAATTTGAAAATTAGAATTTAAAAAACAACTCTAGATTCCAAACTCTAGTAAGGCCCGTATTTTTGGTCAGTACTCAAGATGCATCTCGGTCTCAAGACACGGTACAGGCTCTGTGATTGGTTGGCTGTCAAAATTTGGACCAATCACAGAGCCGAACCGCGTCTTGAGACCGGGTCACATCTAAAGTACTGACCAAAAATACAGACCTAAGTGTCAGACGTCAGACATCAGAATGCAAAATATTGCATCTATCAAATCACTGGAAGTTGTTACAAACATTAATGAAATAGATAAAGCCAATTTTTCTAGCACTGAGCAGACTAATGATGATAAACTACTAATGTCTCAAACTGTATGCGCTATTGTTGCATCAGGGGATCATTTATTCATAGGCAGTGGACTCATGTCATTTGGTTGGGCTAGGCCAGGCAGGGCCCCCGCTACCATATGTGCAATGTGTGCATTGCACACATCTAGGGGCGCCAAATCGCCATCTTTAGAGGCGCCAAAACCAAGGACCCAAAAAGTTGGCTTAAAGGGGCACCAAAATCCTTTTTTTGCACACAGGTGCCGGGGGCCCCGAGGCCAGGCCGGCTAAGTTCGTCATAACCCAACCACCTGAGGTAGATCAACAATCTGCCTATGAATATTCTCTAATAGTACACAAAAATCTAAATATTATGATAGTTCTATTACATAATCAGAGCATATTATCTATTCTTTGGAAAGTGTCAATTTATCCTCATTATAATATTAGCGTTCTAAGTAGTTCTTGTTGTTAAACAAGCAAGTAAAAGTCTTATGTTTAGCCACTGAGCTACGCAAGTGTAACGTATTTCGGCTAATTTACTCATAATAATAATCATATTATAATATTTTTGTTACGCAACGAACGAGAACCACGTAACACATAAAAAAACTGAACATGGGCGAGACAACGATTACCTATAAATATACAAGATTGTCTTGTTTAAACTTATAACGAAAACCTTATTGGTTATAAAATTATAATTCTCTCTTATTATGTTTTTAAAATGTAGTTTTTGCAAGATAATGTTATGTTATGTAACTTAATAAACCTAGAACAGACTTGAACTCATTTGAATAATGTAAAACATGCAAAAAACTTGAAAGCTATCAGCTTTCTAGTCCACCATATACGCTTAATGCGTATAGTGAGAAAAAAAGGCTGCAGGTACATTTGAACAATAACTTAATTAGCATTTTACTTAAGCAACTAAGTAGTATAGATAATGAATTAAAATTTTTGATAATTTATCAATACTAATATTATAGATGCGAAAGTGTGTCTGTCTGTATGTTTGTATGTTACCTCTTCACGCCCAAACCGCTAAACCGATTTTGCTGAAATTTGGTATGGAGATACTTTAGAGTCCCAGGGAAGGGCATAGGATATTATTCCCGCTCGATAAACGAATTGTTGCGCCTGTTATTTAGTTTTTTACTAAAATTTTAGAACCTAATAAATTATACTAGTTAAGTTTAAAACTAGTGTTAGAAAGTTTAAAATTTAAATGAATGCATTTCTATGACAGAGTGCACAGCCAACTGAAGAGTTGACTGTAGTCATGTTTTTATTTTATACCTTCACAAAAACTTGAATTTAAATGCTCTATGGCCTATGGTGATTTACATTGATACAGTAGCGGGTGTAAGAATATAATATTGAATGTTGCACCGGCCAGCAAATGTTGCCATCCGGCATCAATGTTAATTACCATTTAAATATTAAACATTGTTAACATAAAATAAATTGTTAAATAAAAAGTTTTTTTGTTTTTGCATAAACTTATTTAGGTACATGTTTATAAATTGGTAAATAATTTAGTCTTAAATTTAGGTATAGATTCTAGAAAAATAAATCTTCACGCTTCACGAGATAATTATTTGACACAATAGTGATAGGACACGCTTGATTAAAAGATGACTCAATAATTTTAATCCAGTCATGTCCTTACATTCTCGGAATTTTATGACTTCAATAGAAAATCAACCTAATCTATAAAAAATAACTGACCTAAATAAAACTATTCTAAGCACCTCTACATAATATTGTACATGAAGACTGTTTTTTGCATGTTTTGTTACTATCAATAAATAAATAGTTTATTTATATTCCAGTAAGTTATTACTTATTATAAATAGGCTAATCGAACTTCAAGACAGATCCTGACAAATAATTGATGAGAAATAGTGTGTTACCTCTATAATATCAGATGCAGAGCCCACACAATACTCCATAACCAGCCATGCTGTATGCTCCCGTTTGTAGCATCCCTTGTATTCTATGGTGTTTGGATGTTCAAGTTGCTTCAAAAATCTACAAAAAAAGGGCAATAATTATGACTTTGAATTATTTTGTACTAAAATATTTGATACCAATTGTTTTGATTGACGAAAAAAAAACCACAGTTAATGTGAAATATAATTACTTAATCTCTTTCAGGATATCTTGCCACTTTTCCTCGCTCTGTTTCCCCAAATAAGACATCTTTTTGATGGCAACAATCTCTTTGGTGAGATTGCACCGAGCATAATAGACCGCTCCGAAAGATCCATGACCAATCTCACGGAGGTCTTCAAAGATCTTTTCTGGATCATGTTTATTGAATAGCTCGGCTATGTCTGGGTCCTTTAAACTGCCTGGACGAGGCATTTTGTTCTGAAAATAAAAAAATATCTTTGACGCAAAATATTTGCATGATATATCTATTTTTTTAATAGTTCAGAATATGAGCAAATGTAAGCCACCAGTATATTATTCTTAATAATGAGTGTTAGTTTTTTTTTTTTCAATTGAGATGATGAGCACATGAATGAAAAGAAAATCAGTCTGTAAAAATGGAAATAAATTAACTAGGACATAATGGATGGAATGGAAATAATTTAAATACATCCATAGTAATAGCAAACTTTCCTATAAATAACAACCCACACTAGGTATGGGTTGCTATTTAAACTTACATATTATAAAGCAATTTGAAACCAAGTATTTGAATAATTAGACTAAAACAATAACTATAGTTTCTAGAGTACCAAAAGTATTCATCTGGTCTAGTAAATAATAGATCTAATAATATGTAAATACACCTTCACTTTCAAGTTCTTTCATGACTTGAATCTCAGACATAGACAATATATATTAACATCAATGCTTAAATTAATATCATTGTGGTTGAGTACTTATAACAGTCACAACCAGGCTCAGTTTACATATTATTTTTGACCTTATTATTATGGCAGTATCATCCAAAAATGGCACACCAGTTTTGTCACCTGTACAGTCACAAATACAGGAATGCAGTATACAACACAATGACAGGTGTATGACTCTTAAAATATAATATTAATTTGTGTATTCCTGATTAAATATCTTGCATCTCATTTAGGAATATTATGCTTTATTAGGGTCTACACAGACGGACCACATTTCAACTGCACTTGAACTGCAATTTGCGGTTGGATTGCAGTTGAAATGCGGTCTGTCTGTGTAGACCCTTAGGGTGAAATCTATAGAGCGATCTTAGACTTAACTCAGACTTTACTTCAAACTTTACTTTAAAAA
This sequence comes from Polyommatus icarus, assembly GCA_937595015.1. Taxonomy (NCBI): domain Eukaryota; kingdom Metazoa; phylum Arthropoda; class Insecta; order Lepidoptera; family Lycaenidae; genus Polyommatus; species Polyommatus icarus. The sequence goes on along the minus strand of OW569327.1, from coordinate 17,252,050 downwards.
ATCTTAGCTAAGCTTAAGCTTAGCAAAATCTTAAGTGAATAGGAGGACCTATTCACTTGAGATTTTGGTAAGCTTAATATAAGCTAAGATTTTTTGATTAGCTAAGAAGTGGTAGAACATAGCACTAGACTTTTACATAGTACTAGCTGACCCGGTAAACATTATTTTGCCATATAAATTATGTCTAGTATCAATATAAAAAGTAGATAAAAACATATTCTCAGGCCTAACAAATGTACATACAGAATTTCATTAAAATCAGTTGAGCCGTTTTGGAGGAGTTCCCGCACAAACATTGTGACACGAGGATTTTACATATTCGTCATCACTGAACACCCAATGTGTTCAGTGATCTTCAGTTAGTTACATTTTGTGCCAAAGTTTTCTAACATTACAATAAACATTAATTCAAAGATTTCAAAATGTTTGAACTACTGTTAGTAAAATGAATGAATGCAAGCAATGTCAGGGTGATTTAACAATACAAAAGTTGTATTTTTACCTTGGCATCTGTCTGTCTGTACATTCAATTGTCTGAAAAAATAATGATAATAAACTAAGATGTTTAAAATTTTTCGTGTTTGTTAGATTCCATATGATGCTTTTAATGTTAATTTCAAGTAACTTAATCGTTCGATCGGAGGTTCTAGGAATTCCCATTGTATTCTTTTGTTCTCGCGATCACCGGTGCTCAAGCGGGGCCTGAAGGATTAATATAATATTGTTTTTATAATAGGTAAACAAAAATTTATTACACTGCATACAATTTCTTTTATTACAAACCTATTCATTCAAATATTATGTCATGCCAGAAAATTCCAGGCCTACTTGAAGGAATCTAGTTTAATAAAATCCTGTTTGGATCCTGGATTATTTTTCACTTTTCTTTTTATTGTCATTTGTGTTGTTTTCAGACAGATTTTACATATTTTAAATGGCAGATATTATATTAAACCAGGGGTAAACTTTAACCCAGGTTTATGCAAGTGGGCAACAGACAAGCTATTTAACTCCAACTTAAATACAGTGCAACTCCGATATGACAAATCAGAGAGAACAAGACGTAAAATACTTATTTGAAATAACAATTAACGCTTCAACTCCCAAGCAGCCATGATAGCCGCGAGAACAATAGATTTCCAAGAATCCGCGATCGAAGGATTAAAATATTATTCTCCCAAGCAGCCACGATGGCCGCGAGAACAATCGATTTCCAAGAATCCGCGATCGAAGGATTAAAATCTTATTTCAACATATGTATTTATTGAACTAAAGTTTGTGGATGTTTTTTTGTTTGAGATTAAAGGTTGTGTAATGTTTTGACAAAATTTGTTATATTGTACAATAGAGCATATTAATCCTTTGATCGGAGGTTCTAGGAATTCCCATTGTATTCTTTTGTTCTCGCGATCACCGGTGCTCGCGCGGGGCCTGAAGGAATAATTGTACTATTTGTAAATATAATAATGATCTTTTTGTTCGGTTGAATATGTATCCTCTTTGTATTTTAAGAAACATAGTTAATGACAGGTGAATTGTCAGTATTGTTAGTTGCAGAAAATGGTTGTAATAGCAATATGTAGGAGTCGTAGAGTAGCCTTTCAGTAGTTTATTCAATTATTATATATTGACTCTTATGGACAATTCAAGGGAATTGCAAATATTCATTACATCAAGTTGTTGTAATTATTAGGTTGCACAGTGCACTGTATTACTGGCACTGTCAAAATTATTCAAAACTTTAAACCGGTACTGCAACATACATCACGTTGATCATTAAAATAATTTGGTATTTACAAAACATTATAAATCATAATGTACATAATTATTTGTATTGTTTCTAAATACATTATAATTAAACTTAATGTTACTTAATCCTTCAGGCCCTGCACGAGCACCAGTGATCGCGAGAACAAAAGAATACAAGACTCTTGGAAATGCTATTGTTTTCCATTGTTGTCGCGATCACCGGTGCTCGTTGGCTTGTTGGGTTCATAGTGTCATTTATTAACTATAAGTTGATGTTTTTCATAATCTTTGTTATTTAACATTGTATCTTTAACTATTTAGTCTTAAAATCAATAAATTCTGAACAGAATTATAGTCTTCAGCATGTTATTTATTTGTGCAAGTGTCTTAGATTTGTGTAATAATTACAAATGTATTGTAGTGAAAGCCTAAAATATATGTACAGATAGAATAATTGCAGTTTTACTGAATAAACCTTTTGAGTGTAAGTGAAGAATTGGACAAAATACTGATAAGAATTAACATATTATAATATATAAAAATCGTAATAACTGAATAGCTCAGAATGTTTTATTCACCATTTAATTTCAATAATATACGATGTACACTCCTTTGAAAAGTGTTAAAAAGTTAATGATTTAGTAAGATAAAGATAAGCTATGAGTACATACTGCTTGCGCCAGCTGTGAGCCGGCAGTGTCCGTCAGTTAATTAGAGCACTCCCGCCGCCGCCGCGACCCATTCTCCGCACCCACTATCTGCAACAATCGGAAACTGAAACCGATAACGGGCCACGCCACTCGCACCGTACCCCCTTCGACAATTTTGTGTAGTATTCAAAAACTGGACTTCAACTAAATGTAATAGTAAACAAGCGCCCGATGCATTTAATCTAATTAGAGATCATGCAGCAGACAGATCACCAACCCACTAGGAACGGCCGAGGTTTGGATAAGTGGGTAGGGTCGTTCGAGTATGATACGATTTCAGCACATGTGTTTTTGCATTATCTGAGGTTTTATAATTAAAGCTGACTCTAAACACAGGCTTTAGAACGAAAATATTGCGAAATACTTGGCACTTACAATACAAAATTTCGCCTCAAAATGGCGTTGGGTTAATAAGAGATTACAGCTTTTTGTTTTATAAGGCACACACTTTATTGTTTATCATAACTGTTTTCACCAGTATTTTATTATTCAGTCCATTATATGCATTTACTTTGAAGAAACGCGTTTCCTACGATTTTGTTGTAAATTAAATAAAACTTTCCCGTACTGAGTAATTTCTCAGCAACCATAACTACTAACGCCCTCTTTAGTTGCAAAACGTAAACAAGTATGTCCATTGTCAATCCTTACGAAGTAACTAGTTCATAATCTGTGGTCAATCCATTGTCCTAGCAACATTACATTTATCTGTCAGTCAGGTTTCATTTTGTATTTTGGCAATACTTCATAATCAATTTTTCAAACACATGCGCGGCTATTTGTGTGTCAGTGTGAGTGTCATATTCATGTATTTATGTCTTAATCTAAAATACCATCAATGGGATGTTTTCTTAGTTTTAATCTCCACCAGACGGCGCGACGATAGACACTTCTAGATTTTCTATTGGTTTCCCACCGATCTGAAATTATCTGCAGGTTGGCATCACTGACTTCATATCACAGATTATTGCTACATATAGCCTGTGTTTACGAAAAATATCAGTGTACTGTCAAGTCACGAAGAGCATACGCCTAAGCGATCATTGGCCTAAGCGATTAGGCCATTATACTGGTAATAGTTTAGGAACACACTGTTAGAATAAAAACTTGTCAAACTGAAACTTAACGGCAATGAATAAGAAAACATATGGAAGTGACATAACTACAAAAAAGTGTGGCCGGCCGCCGGCGCTATATTGCCTGGAACTAAACAGGGCGGTCTATAGTGATGCGACTCTCGGTTTATATTTGTCGAGGATATCGATAAACTAAGATGTTTTAAGTGTAATTAACAACAAACACTATAGTACAGCGATGCTTTAAATAAACTGATGTACGTATTATCACTTTTAATTTGGGTTACAGAAGTTTGATGTTTACATAATGAGTAAAATTATTATTATTAGAATGAAAACAAAGTGACTATTGAAATGACAATGATTTTGTTATGATTATGTATTGAGTGATTCTTCAAAAATAATTCTCCGCGTCACTTTCGTTGGTATTTTTTTTTAGAGTTATCTTTAAATAAATGCAAATACCTTTAAGGTGCTCTAAAGATAATAAATACGATCTTTAAGGCACGTAAATCGGTCCATAAACTACTGAGATAATCAATTTTGAAATGTCGGTCCCCACGAAAGTTGCGACAAACTCCACGAAAGTTACGATTACATTTCCTAGGAACAAATTATGGATTAAAATCTTTTTTTTTCTTAAAAAATATAATAAATTATTTTTTAATCAATCAGTTTTTATTAGGATCAACAATACTAAAGAGCATGGAACTTTAATTTTTTGCTTAATCTGTCAAGTAACCGGTTCTGAAACGCTGTGATTTTTTCGAGGTTCAGGTGATGTTATTTGAAGTTCTTGAAGATTAAGTGATTTAGGAGGTTATTATAAGGGGGTTTTTAACTAAATGTTGAGATTCAGGACCAAGATCATAATATTTTTAGTTTATGACATATATAATATGAGGGCTCGCTTCGCTCGCCCTGATACTAAGTCTGAGTATCGTATCGCTTTGCATTTGGATTGAGGATGTAATATCAGTTGTTCATGTAAAATACTGATATTCAGGTAAATCCACTAGAACCAATATTATATTTGGGGAAAAGATCAGAAGGTAGATTGATGTATAAAGCCACATGTTTTCATTTTCAAAAAAAGCTTGTAGAGTTAAAAATGAGTTAAGGGTACCAAAACCATAGCTGGAATTACTATACTATAGCCAATCCACATAGGAAAACGGTGTAACAAACAGCTTACGTAGCTGTCGTAGGTAGCTAGATAACTTTTATGGGTAAAAATCCACGAAAATAGTGCCACGAAAGTTACGAAAATTTTACATTTTTTAGAATTGCGATGGAAGTAATAGGTAAACAAACAAATAAAATACTAAGAAATAATCTCGATCATATACCTTAGCCCTTAATCTATATATATAAAACTCAAAGGTGACTGACTGACATGTTGATCTATCAACGCACAGCCCAAACCACAGGACGGATCGGGCTGAAATTTGGCATACAGCTAGATGTTATGACGTAGGCATCCGCTAAGAAAGGATTTTGATAAATTCCAACCCCAGGGGGTTAAAATAGAGGATCAAAGTTTGTATATAAAAATACTTCTTAGCGCGAGCGAAGCCGCGGGCAAAAGCTCGTTTGATATAAGTGTCATAATTATAAATTATTATCATTCAAAACAAGCTCGCAAAAGTTACGTGACTACAGCCACTTCATAATTTTTAAGGAATATCTTCCCTTATATTTTCTTTGTTGAAGATTGAAGCGACGAACGTTTGCGTCCCCTGTACTGATGCTGGAAAGACACAGAGCGTTGGTGCAGCTAAAACTTGTAACCACAAGTCGTCGCGTTTGGAAGATAGGTGCAGTTTTATGAGGAATTTTCTTAGCTTTTTAATTTGATTGTCAAACAGCTTCCATTTTAGTAACTAGATGGCATATGGGTAGACAACTATCGGTAATACCAGGGAATACAATCAATAATTGCTACATAACTGGGCAAAAGCATGTAAAACTTGATACATTTCAATTTGAAAAAGACACAATAATATTCCAATGAATAGGATAATAAAGTTATAATAACGATGTTTTAGTTAAAACTCGCGGAAGAAATAGCCCTATTTACCGTTGTTCACACCAAATGTCACAGGAATAATACATTTTGGTTTTGACAACATCTTACCTGCACTTGTGCACGATAACGGATATTTAATGGCCAATGTTTTACCAATAATGAAAATCAAAAACCCAAATAACACAATTTGGGAAAAAATAATAAAAACCACACCAACAATCTTCTTCTTCTTTTTTATTAATGGCTCCTTTGTGAGTCGCCAGTATCAGAGTGTTTTGGCGGAGACTCTGCTTTATGAGATGGCTTTATGAAGGAACAAGGTTACGGTATGTTGAGACGCGTACGGTGTCTGTTGAACAATCTAAAACAACACAAACACAAACATTTAGGGTTAGTCCTATACACCTTACAATTTAATTCTGTTATTATAAATATATGTATATAAAGTTTCAACAAAGGGAGTATTTACAAAGGACAGAATGGAAATAAAATTGATAGGGCGAGAAATAGTAGGGGGAAGGAATTCATATAAGGAAGGTTGGAATCTTGGGCAAGAGAAAAAAATGTGGTCTAGAGTGCCCTCATCTAGGCCGCATTCACACAAGGAGCTGTCTCTGACCCTAATCAAAAAGGAGAAGTTTGAAAGTAACATGGCCGCCACAAGGCCGTTCAGTTGTCAGCAATGATTGTCAGTTTTCAGTTTGACAAGTTTTTATTTTAACAGCATGTTCCTAAACTAATACCAGTATAGTAGCCTAATCGCTTTAGGCCAATGATCGCTTAGGTTTAAGATTTTTTTTAAAACACAACCAAAATGTAGTCAGTGATGCCAACCTGCAGATAATTTCAGATCCGGTGGGGAACCAATAGAAAATCTAGAAGTGTCTACCGTCGCGCCGTCTGTTGGAGATTTAAAAAAGAAAACAACCCAATATACGCCATCTCGTTACTAAAATGGAAGCTGTTTGACAATCAAATTAAAAAAATAAGAAAATGCCCCATTTCTGTGATCTTTTCCGATTTAGGATCCTAGCTAGGATCCTAGCTTGGATGCTAAATCGGAAAAAAAATAGTCAAGGGGTTGTTTTCTTTTTATCATCTCCACCAGACGGCTCGACGGTAGACACTCACTAATTTTCTATTGGTTCCCCACCGATTTGAAATTATCTGCAGGTTGGCATTACTGACTACATGTTGGTCATGTTTCTAAAAAATATCAGTGTACTGTCAAGTGTAATATCAATCAAAATATCATACTCCTAAGCGATCATTGGCCTAAGTAATTAGGCCAGTATACTAGTAACAGCTTAGGAACACGCTTGCACTTGTCAAACTGAAAACATGATAACTGAAAGAGTTTTCTACTTCTACTTTTTATTGTCAGTGTGGTTTTTATTATTTTTCCCCAAATTGTGTTATTTGGGTTTTTGATGTTCATTATTGGTAAAATTTAGCCACTAAATATCTGTTATCTTGCATAAGTGCAGGTAAGATGTTGTCAAAACCAAAATGTATTATTCCTGTGACATTTGGTGTGAACAACGGTAAATAGGGCTATTTCTTCCGCGAGTTTTAACTAAAACATCGTTATTATAACTTTATTATCCTATTCATTGGAATATTATTGTGTCTTTTTCAAATTGAAATGTATCAAGTTCTACATGCTTTTTCCCAGTTATGTAGCAATTATTGATGGTATTCCCTGGTATTACCCATAGTTGTCTACCCATACGCCATCTAGTTACTAAAATGGAAGCTGTTTGACAATCAAATTAAAAAAATAAGAAAATCCCTCATTGTGGAAGCTTGGTGGACGGATACATATAACAAAGAGGATGTAAACAGTATACTACCTACGTAACAAGAGGTCGGACTTAGAAGAAAAAAATTAAACATCCGTTATTTTTTTAATTTGAAACTGAAGTTAAAATTTTTAAGTGCAAAACCTTTCACTCTAAACATACCAAAAATTTTAAAAAATAAAAATAAAAAAGAAATGAGCTCAAATAAATGTTTTATTTCATTAAAAAATATTGTACATAACTTAATAAATAGGGTAATAAGGTAAATTAACCAATAAAACAGATTTAATCCACAAGTTTTGTTAATTTCTATTATTAAATATTGTAATATTACAGTACAGTTTTATGTATTTTATTTATAAATATAATAGAATAGCTGTCTATGCTACTCTACTAACTACTTGATTGGCTTATACAGTAAACTCTATATAGGGAGGGGATTAAAGCTGCGCGTCCACCAGGTCGGAATCGGGACGTACGGTGCGGACGGCACGACGCGGTCGTGTCGTCATTTACTTGTCAGGCGCACAAAGACGTTCCTGTACTTTTAGTGCAGTTCATAGTAGTCAGTACCATACATACAAAGCAACAAATGCGTCCACTGCGTACCTACGCTCCGATTCCGATCCAGTGGACCGCACCTTTATACATACACACTTTGTTTTCTTACACCCTGTATACGACAGCTGAAATCTATCGCGTGGGCTCAGGCCAGCTGCATACCACCTCACTTGATCAGAGGATTTTCCATGGTGGCCGTACCACTCATTATCCCATACCTTCCTCCTCCTAAAATCTCCTTGCTTTGAATCTCTTTGCTGCTTTCGTTCCCAAGCGGTCGCATGCGACCGGGATAACAAAAGATTTTCTACAATCCGCGATCGAGGTAACAGCTATTGCTTGCAGACTAAAATGTTGCAAACTAGCTGTATAGGGACCTAAAAATCTGAAATTAATGAAACATTTTTCATTTACTACATTTCCATACAGTTTACATAAATGATTAAGTATAGTTAATAACCTAATGTATTGTTACAATAAAACAATATACACATGATACACATTTCATCATTTTCCAAATTAACTGCATACTGAATACTGATATACATTATAATAATTTCTATGAAATAATAATGAATCTTTTTCATATTAATATAGTTTAAGTTGTAAATTATATTATTGTACAATTATGCAAATAATATTACGACATACTTTGTATTAGAACATGGTATGATATCGTTATGTTTTGCTTTAATTTATCAATTTACGGTTATATTAACATTTTACAATGGCTTACCTTTCGTTTTTCAATAATTAATCCACTTAATTTACATTTTTTGTATTTTTGTAATAATTAATTTTCACAAAATGAAATTCGAAATTTGAGTTTTAAACTTCTTCTTCCTCTTTTTTCTCATGTAGTTTATATTCTCTATGGTCTTTTTCATCAGCCAATCACAGTCGACCGGTCTTAAAAATTGTACAGATTATGCGATTATATCTAGTAGCTACGTTTAAATTTGGAACCCAATTTTTTTGTTCGGAACTTGCGTCGACCTGCATATAACCAGGTGGACGAAACTTTCCGAACAAAAAAAATTGGGTTCCAAATTTAAACGTAGCTACTAAAGTAAATCGCATAATCTGTACAATTTTTAAGCACGGTCGACTGTGATTGGTTGATAAAAAAGACCATAGAGAGAAAAAAGAGGAAGATGAAGTTTAAAACTCAAGGTTCGAATTCCATTTTGTGAAAATTATTTATTACAAAAATACAAAAATTGTAAATTAAGTGGATTAATTATTGAAAAACGAAAGGTAAGCCATTGTAAAATGTAAATGTAACCGTAAATTGATAAATTGAAGCAAAACATAACGATATCATACCATGTTCTAATACAAAGTATGTCGTAGTATTATTTGCATAATTGTACAATAATTTAGAACTTAAACTATATTAATATGAAAAAGATAGATTATTATTTCATAGAAATTATTATAATGTATATCAGTATGCAGTTAATTTGGAAAATGATGAAATGTGTATCATGTGTATATTGTTTTATTGTAACAATACATAAGGTTATTAATTACTATACTTACTATAATTTATGTAAACTGTATGGAATATAAATGAAAAATGTTTCATTAATTTCAGATTTTTAGGTCCCTATACAACTAGTTTGCAACATTTTAGTCTGCAAGCAATAGCTGTTAACTCGATCGCGGATTCTAGGAAATCTTTTGTTCTCCCGGTCGCATGCGACCGCTTGGGAACGAAAGCAGCAAAGAGATTCAATGCAAGGAGATTTTAGGAGAAGGAAGGTATGGGATTATGAGTGGTACGGCCACCAAGGAAAAATCCTCTGATCAAGTGAGGTGGTATGCAGCTGGCCTGAACCCGCGCCATAGATTTCAGCTGTCGTATACAGGGTGTAACAAAACAAAGTGTGTATGTATAAAGGTGCGATCCACTGGATCGGAATCGGAGGCAGGTACGCAGTGGACGGATTTGTTGCTTTGTATGTATGGTACTGACTACTATGAACTGCACTAGAAGTACTGGAACATCATTCTGCGCCTGACAAGTATATGACGACACGTGGTGCCACCGTCCGCACCGTATGTCCCGATTCCAACCTGGTGGACGCGCAGCTTTAATCCCCTCCCTATATAGAGTTTACTGTATAAAGCGCTTATTCCACTTATCCTAGCTAGGTTCCTAGATCCTAAATCGTTTCCGATTTAGTCAAGACGTGGAACAACTAGGGATGAAAAGCGGTAAAATTACTTTCGTAAAATTCGGTAATATACGATATTTTACGTAAAATATTATATTTTACGGTAAATTACGGTAAAATTTGGTAAAAAACGATTTTTGAGTTCGTGGCATATTTTTCATTAATAATGGGGATATGGTTACTTAATGCACGTCTAGTGCAGTCAGTCAAAAGAAAATAACTTCCAGGCCACCGGCTTGCTGTATCAGTATACCCCAGTAGAGTTAGATTTTTTTTTAATTAATTATAGTCAGATTTTTTTTTGCACCAGTGTTTAGAGGAGGTCACAAATAGCTTAAATTTAAAAACTCGACCAAATCCGACGAGTGCGTTAGCCGCCAGATTGGTTTGAAGTTCCAATATTTTTTTAGCTAATTATATCTAATTTTATTATTTTTTTAAGAAAATGAATTAATTGCTTTTGTACTTTAAAAATTAAAATAAAGTAAAGATTTAGGGGGGGCCCCCATACAAAAAGCACAAATTTTTGTCGGTCTTTGCATTGAAAAAATAATGGTACGGAACCCTTCATGAGCGAGTCCGACTCGCACTTGGCCATTTTTTAAATAATGATTTAGGTGTAGGTTGTGCCGTAATAGTAAATAAGGTCTAATTCATGATCAGAAATATTCAGTTTTATCCAGTCGCTTGGGTCTCGGTACATTTACCATAGGTGTAGGAGCTTAAATATTGATTTCTAAAAAAAGTCATAAGGATCAAATTTGTAGGAAATCACCTATAACTTTGTTTCTATTCTACAATTACTTTCGCTAAATTCGATAATAAGTATTTTACATACGAGCGAAATTATACTTTGACTTGTTTTTTGCATTTATCTCCGTAAATATTGATTTTAAGATGAAAATTATAATAATTCAAAATGTAGAAAATTAAATGTACATCAAATTTAGCCCTTATCATTTTCGTAAAAAAATAAAATGAAGGAGATATAGCTAAAAAAAGATTGGACCTTCAAACCAATATGGCGGCTAACGCACTAGTCGGATTTTGTCGAGTTTTTGAATTTAAGCAATTTCTGACCTCCGCTAAACACTGGTGCATAAAAATTTCTGAAAAATTAATTTCAGCTTCCCATACATGATATAAGGCTGAACTAACCCTACTGGGCTAGTAAGTAGTATGCTCTGTCGAGTGACGTCAACAGCTGTCAACAAGTCGCAACAGCGCAAAATATTATGGCAAACAGCACTTATCGGCAACGTCGCATCGTGATTCGTGCGACGTGCACGCAGTACGCAAGATGCAACTTGCAACACGCTAGCCTCGCCCGCCGTTATACTTTCATTCACCATACATACGTAGCCGGTAATTTTACCGTAATTTATATAAATTACCGTAAAATACGCGTATTTTACCAGCGTTTTCGGTAAAATTACGTAATTTTGCAACCCTAGGAACAACATTTAGAAGCTAGGATCCTAGCTAGGATCCTACCTAGGAACCTAGCTAGCCGCTAGGATAAGTGGAATAATGGCTTAAGCCAATCAAGTAGTTAGTAGAGTAGCATAGACAGCTATTCTATCATATTTATAAATAAAATACATAAAACTGTACTGTAATAATATTATAATATTTAATAATAGAAATCAACAAAAACTTGTGGATTAAATCTGTTTTATTGTTTAATTTACCTTATTAGCCTATTTATTTAGCCATGTACAATAATTTTTATTGAAATAAAACATTTATTTGAGCTCATTTCTTTTTATTTTTATTTTTTTTAATTTTTGGTATGTTTAGAGTGAAAGGTTTTGCACTTAAAATTTTGTCGTTTAGTTTTAAATTAAAAAAATAACGAATGTTTATTTTTTTTCTTCTAAGTCCGACCTCTTGTTACGTAGTATACAGTTTACATCCTCTTTGCATATAACTAATCTGTGGTGGACTGTGGAAGCGTTCAAGCGCGTGTTTGGATTACAAAGTGATTCTTTTTATACTTTTTGAAGATATATTTAACATTATAACACAATTTAAAGGTAAGAAATAATGTGTTGTTTTGATATATACATCTGGTAAAAATATAAAACTCTTGAATGTTATACTTACAGAAATATTTAACGCAATAGCTTTTCAACTTGTTTCGTGTAATCAAAATGGCGCGATGTCCGGCATTATTTGTTGTTGAATAACCATTGCGCACTAGTTTTCATGTTTTTTGCTTAACTTAAAGCTTCTCTCCATTAAAAATCATAATCGCCCTTTTTCGTGGTTAGTTCGCTAAGTAGGTGCAGAACTTGATAAAGTAGTTGGTAGGTACTTAGTTATTTCCTAAAACAAATTTCAAGCTAAAGACTAACTATTATATCTGAAATGTTATAGATGGCTGATAAGAAGAAAGAAAACGAGCCTGAAGGAGAAGAAGAGTTTTCTGTTGAAAAAGTATTAGATAGGCGTATGAGAAATGGCAAGGTATAAACATTTTGTTTAAAACACTTTGTATCATTATATTAAAATGTTTAAAGCATTTTAATCCTTCGATCGTGGATTCTTGGAAATCTATTGTTATTTTATTGTGTCTCGCTCACCGCTGAGCTGATGGGGCTTGATGGGTTATGAAGGATTCAATTTGCATTGTTAATTCATATTACAGGTCGAGTACTTCTTAAAATGGAAAGGCTATAATGATGAAGACAATACGTGGGAACCTGAAGAGAATCTTGACTGTCCAGATCTTATAGCAGCTTTTGAAGAAGCAAGGAAAAAGAAAGAAGCTGGTATGTCCTGTTTCAACTTTTGTTGGTATCTGGTCACAAAAATCAAAAAAGACCACCGCTTTTTTGATTTTTTAAATCATAAGTAGGCTGGAGAAGGCTATGTGTCTCAAGACACGCTGACTACTAACCCCGAGAATCCAATGTGTTAATTTTGATGTGGTAGAAATATAATTTTATTGACATTAGTATCAGCAAAAAGGTTTAAAAAAATCATATTTAGAGCGCCTTCACATTACGTCGCAAGCAGCGCTGCACTCTGCAGCTGCGTGGCTGTCGCACTACTCGCGACTCAATGTGAAGGCAGCCTTATAGTTTGAGGTATAGTTAAGTAATAAATATTATATACCTGTGTTTGTGTTTTAGAGGGAAAAGCCAATAAGGTTGAGAAGGATGTGAAAAAGAGGAAGTCCAGTGCTGCAACCCCTGACTTGAAGGGCGCCAAGAAAAGCAAAAGTGATGACAAAAAGGCTTCTGGTTTTGACAGAGGCTTAGAACCTGAGAAAATCATTGGTAAGATTTTTGTTCTGTTAAAGAGAGAAAACATTTTTTTAGTGTGATCATAACTGATAACGTCACTGTTGTAGATCATACATTGTTACCGAGTGAGATCACAATCACTGTTGTAGTTCATAAATAATCACCGAGTGAGTTCACAATTCCATTTTAACTTGTCATTTTCAGGTGCTACTGACAGTAGCGGGGAGTTGATGTTCCTTATGAAGTGGCAGGGTACTGATGAAGCTGATCTAGTACCAGCGAAGCAGGCTAATGTGCGGTGTCCGCAGGTTGTTATCCAGTTCTATGAGGAGAGGCTCACATGGCACACACCAGCCGCTGATGAGAGTACAGCCGAGGATTAAGTAAGTATATGTACACAAGATTGAAGCTATTATTTTATTATTGTTCGACTTGTTTAAAAAAAAAAAAACAAAAGGGAAGAAACATCCATACTAATATTATAAGTCTGTCTGTTCTTATCCAGTCTTGAACCAAAATTAGGGTGCAATTTGGAATGGATAATGGATATGGCTAAATGAAGTAAAAACATAGGATAGTAATTATAAACTATAAAGGCAACAAAATGTATGGTTCCTGTGTGATAACTGATAAGGGGGCATCCACAAATTACGTGAGGTGTTTAGGGTTTTTTTATGATTAGGATCATTCACAAATTTGTTCGAAAGAAAATCTACTGACTGTCAAACCAAACGTTTACGTGAGAAACCCACATTTTGAATTCAAAAAAACACCTCACGTAATTTGTGGACGCCCCCTAAGAGATTTTTAAAATCTAGTTTTTATTACTTATGTAACAAATTTTCTCCTTGATTAAGAGGGGCTCCCAAATTTTGCTGTGTTTTCTAATAAGTATTACGATCCCGGGAGATGATTGACTCAAATGAAATTGAGATTTATTTAATCATTGTATATTTATCTGATATTAGGCTAACAGAAAACACGATTCACTTCTTTTGATTTCACTTAACAATTGTTAAGTGAAATTTTTTTTCAATTTCACTTTCAATGTGTTACACTTATTGAGTTACTATCATTAAATAACTTGAAATACTATAATCACACACTTTATAAATAATAGCTAAAGGAAGTATTGTATTTAATTTTTAAGTAATCGTCAAAAACATTTTTTGGACTTACCACCTTTACTTTCGTGCTATAATGCGGACCGTTGTTACGCGATTTTGTTCACTATTAGCTGCAGCGCAAAGTACAATTCATTCATGGAATCATTATAATATCACGATTGGAGGATAGTGGGGTGTAGGCCAGGCTAGCGTGGTTTGATATTTTTGGCGTCCCGGTTTTAATTAATGTTTCTACATAATAATATGTGATAATAATTGTCTTTCTTGTTTCAGGATCATGGCCTGTGTTGTGAGTTTTATCATTTATGACTTAAGACATTCTATGTTCCATTATACATTTACTTTCAGATAATAGTATCATCTTTTTTCTAACATATTATTCGTTTCTAGTGGTTTTTTTTCACTAGAACTTATTTCGTACCTAAATCATTAAAATCTCAACCTCGAAATCAGGCCTCCTGCCCTGCTGCCTGCAAAATTCGAGGCTGAGGCTGATAATTTCTTTTTAAGAAAATGTGATTCATTCGATTATGAAAATAAAATTTCATTCAAACAGCAGCTTCAATCTGCTGTTGCGAGCACTAACATAGATTGTATTGGTGTAATTACTTACACAAATTTTATATTAAGGATAAGAATAAGATTGACGTAAATATTAAGTGACATAAGTTTTGTAAAAATAATAAAAGAAGTACCTACATCCAGTTTATGCATATGTTTCAATTTTGACAAATTGACTATCCTTCTGGATTAAAATATGATGTTGTTGGTTGATATACATCTATCATAAATACTAGATTAAGGTAAAACTGGCTGTAGATCTAATAAATATGATTAGATTCTTTTATTACAACTACTTAAAAAAGGAGTTTAAAATTTGAGCTAAAGTAGCACATCGTTTAAACTGTTATATTTAGATTAAAGACTTAAAGTAAATTAATTTCTTTTATTCTATCCTAATTCCTAACTATCAGCATCTTTTAATCTCGGCAAACGACATTTTTTAACCGATTTCCAAAAAACGAGGAGGTTATACGTTCGGCTGTGGATATTTTAATATAAGTTATAAAGAAAAACATTACTGGGGATATTATAATACGTCTTATCTCTCGATCACCAATTCCAGGAAATCTTTTGTTGTCGCGGCCCATATGGGCCTCTTACGGGGCTTGAGGGATTAAACTACAATTTTACAAGATAAATTAAACAAGGCCTAACTTAATTGGGTTTTTATTAATTTTTAATGAGGCTGCCTTCACATTACGTCGCAAGCAGTGCGCGCGACTGTCATTTGTATGGAAGTCGCGCGGCTGCCGCAATGCTTGCGACGAAATGTGAAGGCGCTCTTAAGCGTTAAGGCACATGGTGGCTTTGAGGCGCATGCGCAGCAACAAAGTTGCTGTGATAGGGCCCTAAGTCATAGAATTTACTATTTAATCCTTCGATCGCGGATTCTTGGAAATCTATTATTGTTGTCGTGATCACCGGTGCTCTTATGTGGCTTTGATAGTTAAATAATATAGTCAAGACTCAAGAAGCCTTATATCTTGTAACATTTTGTAGAAACAACAAAAAAGGCTAGTTTATTACATAATCAGGTTGTGCCGTTTCCTTTTATTACATAGGTAGTTTCTTTGTATTTTTGTAATCACCATATTATCGCCTCGAGCCGTTCAATATTGTTTGTATGAAACGCCCTAATGCACCGCACATTAAGCGGAATCGTAACGTAATTGCCTCGCCTCGGACGGGGCTCCGAACCGCGATGCGTGGTGTGGTCAACTTGCAGTTCCCGTGCTTACGGCTCGTCGTCCCCGCGCTTACGTCTCTCCGTATCCAAGCTTACGTTTCTTCGTCCACCCTTACCTCAAATTGATCTGGGGCCAGCGGGATAGCGGTCGGCGAGCCGCACAGATTAGGCCTTAGGGTATATATGCGAGCCGTAAGCCCGATGTCGCCAAGCCGTAGGTAGAGCTTGTCTA
The DNA here is from genome assembly GCA_937595015.1 of Polyommatus icarus. Classification (NCBI taxonomy): domain Eukaryota; kingdom Metazoa; phylum Arthropoda; class Insecta; order Lepidoptera; family Lycaenidae; genus Polyommatus; species Polyommatus icarus. The sequence continues at coordinate 17,235,583 of OW569327.1, read as the reverse complement.
ACTTGAAATGACGCGCCCCTCACTCGTATTCACAGTACAAAAATGTTTCATTTATATCAACTTTGAAGTGGTGGGGCGCGTCATTTCAAATTAGACAAGCTCTAGCCAAGTTGACGTACAGGAGTTACTGATACGCTTTTGTTACGTGCATACGGTTGACGCCTTGTTGACGCCGAGGCGAAAGGCGATACGGTGACGATCACTTTCCAAGTTGATATGTGTACTGTGACCCTTAATCAACATTGGGCCTAGTCATTTAATTGTCATTTATTAATTAAACGCTCTAGTCATTCAATCAAATAGCAAGTTCAACTAGATGACTGCGACTGTTTACATATTATACTGGAGTAACTGGGTAGTTGAAAAATAAATAAGTACAAAGTATTTATAAGCGCAAAACATATTTATTAATAAAAAATATAATTTTATATTGATATAAAAATAATCTCATATAAAAGTTGGTATAAAGGTTATAACTTATAAGTAACAAATCTGTTATTTTAGATTAATTGGATAATGGATTTATTGTTAATAACCATTGCAATATAAACGTTTTGTAGTCCACTCATGTTATGGTAAGACGTAAGTACCTACTCTAGTGATTCATTAGCTCGCCAAGTTGATTAACATTATTAATTATTATACATACATCATGTTCACAATTAGGTGTACTGATGCCCGTTTTGTTGGTGAAAACGGCCAAGACATTTTTTATTAAGGGAAGAGACCTAATGCTAGACACTGAACTAATAGATGACACTTATGACAAAAATACCATAAAAATAAGAATTACTCTAAATATTTCTCACCACTGTAAATTTAATAAGCTTCTCAAGCTATCTGTTGAATTGAAAAAATATATTAGAGACGCCTTCGGGAACAAAATTTCAAAATGGGATCAGTTTTCGTAAATAATATGACCGCGTCAACACGCGCTCGGCAATTTCTTAGTAAATAGGTTAAGGAAGGCGAAATTTTGCACGTAAGTTTTGAATACATTTATTTGATTTTTTGTAATTTCTATTGATTTCATTGGATTAATGGTCATGTTGTATACACTAATTAATGTTTATTTAAATTTTTTGTCCATTTTCCCTAACAATATAAAGGGTGTCTACTATTAGTTCTTGAAAATGTAAAAAAACCTAATAGATGACATGGATCTCATCTTTGAGTTTTGCAATACATACTAAAGTTATTTTGTACTTTATTCTACTGCAAAAATCATCACTATTCTCTGAAAATATAATTCTATTAACAATCTAAGAACTTAGAACTACTGCACCTAAAAATGGACGTGTCTAATATTAGACCTTGTACTGATCTAAAAATCGATTGCTTTAGTTTTTTAGCAGTAAAAAAAGAAAAAGAAGAGCTGAGAAAAGAAAGAAGAAAAAAGAAGAGGCAAAAGAAGCATGGAGACTAAAGACTGAAAATAAATTTGCTAGGAAAAAAAAGACGGGTTGCACTCCGGGAGTGCCGGCAGAAGTGAAAACTTGATTATTGACGTTGTGCATTTTTTTAGCCCATTTTTTATGAAAATCGGTTATTAAAAATCGATTTTTTTAATTAATCGAAACCCTTACAATCGATTAAATTTTTAACCCAATTTTTATGAAAATCGATTTTTAAAAAATCGATTTTTTTAATTAATCGAAACCCTTACAATCAATTCGAGTTCGAGTTCGACAGAAAACACTATTCTCCAACCGTCTTACGGTTTTTCCAAGGTTTTTCGATCAGCACGAGAATCTGACGCGAGTTTCACAGTTTTTACCCATCCCACAAAAGTGCTCAACGCCGCTAAAGAAGTTTTCACTTCAAAAATATGAAAAATAAAAATAAAAGGAAAGATAGTTTCAGCATGGAAGAATGAATAGAATCTGGAGACAACGTGGATAATTATTTCTGATGCATGTAGTGACTATGATGAAGTAAATGAAATCTTTTCAAAAATGGCAAATAAAGACCTAATTTAATAGGAAAAAATATGTAAAATGTAATGTAATGTTCTATGTCAACTATTAGTTTATATTGGTGTCTACTATAGTGATGTTCGTTTTTTGTGATGTCATCTATTAGTACTTATGACTAAGTCTACAAAAAGACCAATAATATATTTTTTAATTGATTTGTCAGTGAATAATTATAATAGTTTTATTTTGTAAGAGTTACTGAAGACATGGAAGAAGTTATCAATCCTTTATTTTCATAAATACATATTTTATAACATTCAAATGTTGCATGTTTCCTTAAAGTGTCTGCCATTAGGTCTTCTCCCTTACTTATTTGACATTTTTCTTGTCACGAAACTAAGTGATAATACTCATACACACTGTATGTGTTCCTCATATTAAAGAGTTCACTGTGAACTGTGAAAGTGCAGCGCTCTGAAAGAGCAAAATTTTTTTGTGATTTGTATGGCCAAACTCATGACGCTGGGATGCTTGCTCATACAAATCACTTAAAAAAATGCTATTTCACTCACTTAGTTTTGTTACACCCCGTATAGCGAATTACTGAAACAGACTGAAACTGCCACCAGCACTACCACAGGCACGACGCTATAGCCCACATTGATCTGAACCATTTTGACATTAGTACTTAAAACTTAACGTAAATAGGCTTATGAAATTACCTACCGTACAGTACCTACTCTTAAAGCGTCTCCCAGACAGATGCGGCCTGCGGTGGCGGTGGCGGTCATCATCCAACGAGGACACGCGGCCAAGTCATCCAACTGACCGCCACCGCCACCGCCACCGCAGGCCGCGTCTGTCTGGGAGACGCTTAACTAGTGAAAAATGTTATTGACATAATATTGCCCTTAGTATCCCTTAGGGTGCGTCCACATCGCGCCGTATCAAGTATGCGTATCATAGTGTGGACGCCTATTAGATCATTCTGCCGATCATGCGAGTATTTGGTACGACATGTAGCAGATACGCGGTAAATAGCGATCGTGGCGTATCATGATACGCGTATCATTTTGACACGCTTTGATGATACGCGATCGGGAATCTGATCGCGCAAATGATACAATTGTGGACGCACCCTTAGTCATATTATGGCACTCACACTCCTCAAGTCTTAACAACTTTAATATGCTTTTGTAAATGGGTAATACGAATAAATACAATTTTATTTAGTAATAATTAAGTAATTTAACAATTCTTACTACTAACTTACAAAAATATTTCTTAATTTCTACTAACTTTAAAGTTAAAGGAGATAGGACCATTATCGGTCAGGCTTATAATATAAGCCTGACCGATAATGGTCCTATCTCTGGTGAAGTTATTCGGTGCCTTAGAAACACGTTATTTTGTAAGCATGAAAAAGAAATAAAAAATATAAAGGTAGCCATCTCAGGGTGTAACAAAACTAAGTGAAAATACTTTAGGGTGTGTACGTGTTCCTTGTATACAGTTCACTGTGAAAGTAGCAGCGCTGAAAGACATTTTTTTTAATTTTGTATGGGGAAACTCGTGACGCTCGGGCCCTTGCTCATAGAAAACTGAAAAAAAAATCGGTCTTTCAGCGCTGCTACTTTCACAGTGAACTCTCTACAAGGAATACGTACACACCCATAAGTATTATTACTTAGTTTTGTTTCACCCTGTATATTTTAATAACTAGGATCTACTAGACCACCTTAATAATTATGCTGCTGACAGCGCCATCTAATATACGCTCAGTGCATCGGTGACCGATTTCTGGCGAATATATTACTGGTTACTACCCCGTAACATAATAAAGTAACGTTAAATTAAACGTCGTAGCCGCATGTTTCACCAAAACAATCATCAAATTCAGTGAAAGCTCGATAGTAATGTACTTTTACTTCAGCAGAAGGGTGACTTGAAAGTTTCTTCTTCAAGTTATTTGTCTTTATATCATCGTCGCTTGTAAGTCGAGAGAAATATTTTGCGAGCTTTACGGCAACGAGGTAGGATTCAACGGACTCGTCAAGCATATTCAATACAATATCGAGGACTACTGATACTTCTATGAAATTATTGAAAAACTGTTTTAGCGCCTTTGAAAACAAAACGTAAATGTATGGAAAATGATTCGTACAGTGTTCTTTTAACTTCGAACCGCAAAGTTTTCCAAATTGTGATGCTACTTTAGAACAAATTTCGTCCCATTTAGACGCCGGCTCGTGTATTTCTTTGATGATGGTTGAAAGGAACAAGACGGTCAAATTCCATTTCGTTAACATGATGTAATTTTCAGTTAGTGGCATCGATTCTTTAAGCATTCTTTGTATGTTGGCAAACAAGTCTAAAGGAATATTAATACTGTTTTTGTCAAACTCATTCGAAATATTCTCTCGCAAATGATCGAGGAAAGAACTGAGAGTTGATTTTTTGTTATTCTCAGTGCAGTATTTATGGAAAGGAATGAAGATATCCGCGTATTTACTCGATTCTGATATCTGGTCACCTTTTGCATTAAGACAGAAAGAGGCCATCACTGCGAGGACACTACTTTCATAGTACTGACTTGATTCACTGAAACCCTCGTTAATGAATTCCAACAGCATCCGCGTTACGAACTCTGGAGACAGCCGGTCAATAAGCGTGGTCGCATAACCTACAAATCCGTTGCAGAATCTGTAGTTGTACTTATCGAAGAAATCTTTTGAACTAGACAGGTTCTTTAAAAAATCATATACGTTCATGTAGTATTGTGCCTGAATTATTGGCGGTAACTTCTCAACATCAAACAATAAATCATAAATTTTGTCGTTTTCCTTTAGATTAAGGTTAGCGATTATGACATTAAGCAAGTTCCAAATATCTTTTGCTCGATCTTCATTCTTTTCTTTGCACAGTAATTCAAATACCACTTGAAACAAAACACATCTTATTGATAAATTTTTGGATGATTTCCAACGCTCCTCGAATATGATCGACGATTCACAGGATGGAAGTCGCGCGAAAGCGAGCCGAATTCCGTGTTTTTGTAACGAAACTTGAGAATCCAAGAGCCGTGGTATATACTTCCGAAATTCCTCTATATTTATATTATAAAATATGGAAAATAAGGATGGTAGTGTATGCTTTAAATATTCTCCTTTAGTGTATGGAAATAGAAGTCGCGGAGAGGGTTGTGGTCGTGAAAAATGCATACTTTTAGCTAAATGACACCGTAGACTCCATAGTTCTGGACCCGAGATTTCTGGCGCATATTCCATCAGCGTTTTCTCAAAATCTGCCCGTGAACTCAATATTGAGATGGCGTAACAAATAGTTTTATGTTCAGAAACGTTGCTTATATTTTGATTGTACATCACAAACCAATCTTTTCCGATCGACGTTGGGTAGTAGACCCTTATTTTACGAAGGAATTTTCGAACGGGTGCAATTTTTACAAATGCCATGGGGCGTTTGTCTACATAGTCTTGTAGTACAGATGGATCATGTTTCAATGAATTCATCAAAGTATAATCATTTTGGCATAAATAAAGTGATTCCTGAAAGAAATACTTTTTCCAAGATTTTTTCTTATTGTATATAAAAGATAGATCAAAGTTGTTACCACATTCTATATTGTTTTTAATGATCCTTTTCATTTCATCAAGTAATACCAGATAATCTTTTAAGTCTTTGTCCCAATCTATCAGTAATTGTAAAGCATGCTGCGCGTTTACAGTCCATTCCTTTAGTTCGTCTTCATTATTACATGTTTTGTCTTTTAGCTTAGTAAGGATATGTTCATATAAAAAATCAAAAATTAATTGTTGTTCTGAGGAAGTAAAATTTTCTTGAAAACTTTTCAAAGTATCAAATTCGAAAATGTTTAACATGTTAACTGGTACTCTTTCAGAATTAACAACTTTAGAGGCTATAAGAGCCAATGTCAGTATTTTACAAACCTCAGGAGAGTCACTGCACTCTTTCTTTGTAAGCTCTTGTAGAGCGTCCCATATTTTGCAATCAAACATTTTAAAATTAGTTCGTGTCAGTAGTTCTTTTACAAAATAATTTTTAATCGCAGATTTAAATTGGATTTTTCTAGAGGTTTGAACATACTCGAGTATATCATTAATCTCAGATACATTTTTGCTTGCACAAGTGATCAGTACGTTTAAAATGCTCTTTATGTCTTCATCACTGGTAGAATCTTCAACCATTTTCTTTAAATGATTAAATGCTACATCAAATGGAGCATATGTGTACCGCATGTGTTCTCGATAAAATCGAATAAGACATCCATGTAAATAGCCAAGTGCCTTCCTTTCACTATCGGACATAGCAGAAGTTTCGTTTTTGAACTCTTTGTCAATAAACACATTTTTAATAAATTTAAATCTTTCTTTTATCGGTATGCTGTCAATTAATACTTTAAGATTATCTGCACGTAGATAAACTTTGTTTTCCGGTGCTGAAGCTTTAAGAGCCTGCTTTAACAGAAACTCTTGAACGTTTTCTTTTCCAATGAATTTAACAAACGTAGGTATATCAATGCGATTACCATATATTTCGAAGTTGTCAATAATTTTGTTTGGGCACGTTTTCATTATTATTTTTGTTGTTACCGGACTAAATTTCGGAGATCGCGTATCGTTAACTTTAGCATCTATATCTAAATATTCCATTGTGTGCGTGCGTATGAGAAAAGTAGTGTTTTCTAATGCCTCAGTTTTCATATAGTCAGCCGGACAGTTATCGATGTAAACTTGCAAATTTTTCACAGATCTCTCGCAAAGACGCCGCAACATCACTGGCTTCATATGTTCTATGTGTTTGGGAAGATTCTTTTCAATAAAATTCAATGAACAATGAGGTAACCAATTGACTGCCTTCACGACACTCTCTTCATACTCGTAGAATTGTTCAACTCTGTTAGCATCTTTTAATTGACGTTGCAAACATTTAATTAATTTTATAGACGATTTTGTACACATTTTGGGAAAAAGAGCTTCGTGGAGGTTCTGTGGATTTATGATGTGTTCGTATTCTTTTTCGACCAGTAGCCAGTTGCATTTTTTAAGCACCTTAGAAACATACAACATATCGTTGCATACAAGCACTTTGAGAATATATTCCACATTTCTTTGATAACTGGCTATATCGATCTTTAATAAGTTTGTTATATCGTCGTCGTCTTCTTTAAATCCATCCAAGTTAACGACTCTTTCACCTTTAGTGGTTTTCTTAACCAACTCATTGTAAAACTTATGTTTTTCTCCCAGATGACATCTTTCTAGTTCTAATGGCGGCATTTTGTAAAGTTAATCTGTAAAAAACATTTTCGATAGAATGTAATTTTAGCTACGGTATAATTATAATGATGAAAAATTCATTTATCTTAAGTGTTGTACAAAAAGTAAAATGCTTCTATATTTCTATTTTTATAGATAAAAAGACATTAAAATACAATTTTATTTTGATCAAATATATTATATTCAGTTATATATTTTATCCAAACGTTAGTACAGAGATAATACAAGTTACCTTACTTCTAAATAGGCATTCAAGTTATAGACAATAGTTAATTTACGTACCCTACTGCAGATTTTGTGTAAACAAACAAACATGAGTGACAATTATAATGTATTCATCAACGTAAGCCTAGTTAATAGTCATTGAAATAAATAGGTTTAGGTTTAAAGATCTTTATTCTCATTTAAAGACTTACAATAAGTATGTCACTTACACGAGAACAAAAAATTACAAGAATAAATTAATATGTTGCGTTCGTCAGTTAGCAACTGGATAATATTCACTCAATGTTTAATTTAATTATTTATAATTGATAAAATAAGAGGGTCTAAATATTCTGCCCTTTCCAAACACTGAATTATTTGGTAAAGGCAATTTCTTGCCTTTATCAAACAAGTCAGTGTATTCTGATCTATATGATATTTTCGATTATATGATTTTGGAGCTGGATTTTAAAAACATTGAGTGAATTTACATTTCGTATGTTAGAAGGTATTTTATTATACAACTGTGCTCCTTCAAATGTAATATTTTTAGGGTTCCGTACCTCAAAAGGAAAAAACGGAACCCTTATAGGATCACTTTGTTGTCCGTCTGTCCGTCCGTCCGTCTGTCAAGACCCTTTTTCTCAGGAACGCGTGGAGGTATGAAGCTGAAATTTATATCAATTACTCAGGTCTACTGTCCCTTGAAGCTGTGAAAAAATCAAACTTCTAAGCCAACGCAATCAAAAGATACAGCCGTTTATGCCGCAAATTTTCGACACTTGCAAGGGAATCAAAACCTACAGGGTGCTTCCCGTGAACTCAGAATCTTGAAATTTGGTACGAAGCAACGTCGTGCAACCGACGTGCCACGTCGGTTGCTACGTTTGCTTACATCTCTACGGTAAGTAAAGTTAAGATCTGAACTTTTTTGTTTAGACATTTCCATATAAAAATACAAGTAGTAAATGTATATAATTGTCGAATGTTCATTATTTTTGTGTCACTGTAGATTTTTTTAGTAGCAGTAAGTCGTGGTAGTGAAAATAACATTTTAATGATTTTATTTTGCAGGATCTGAATGTCTGACAGTTTTGTTTTGGCTGAGCTTCCCCATATTTCAATTAAACGTAGGATGTGTGGTTTTACAAGGGCATTATAAATAGTATGTCTTAATTTGTGTGGTATAACTTGAGCGATGTTACGTAGGGAGCGATGAGAGTCTCAATCTAATATGCTCAATATGGTTGTTCCACGATAGAGAATTGTCTATCCGTAGGCTATAAATGGTTTCATTAAATAAATGCGCTTGTCAAAATTGAAGGCTGAATTTCGACCATTGGGCGATCTCTAGTTCAATCAAATAGCAGAATGAACCAGATGACATAATATTATACAATAATCTACAATCGATTTTAAAGGTCCAAAGACCGGTATCGCCAATAATGCATGTTAACTTCACCAGACGGGTGCTGACCGATTTTATTTAAAATTTTAAACTTAATGACCTTATCTTCTTCTGTGTGTAGGAACCTCGGTAATAATGTTAAAACTAATAGTTGTGCCTCAATTGAATCATCATTTTGTACCAAGCTTTGAAGTGTTTGTAGTTTACTGTGGTCTGTGTCGCAAAAATATTGGAGAATGTCGTCTAAGGCATCAGAAAAAAGGAGATATATGGATGAATACATTTCACGTGTATCCTCTCTCAGATATTTAATTAAAGTTTCTGTAAATTTGGGAATCGTTTGCGGATATAAAGAATTGTTCACATATTTTTCTTTCAATTCGTCTTCTTGTAATGTAACTTTTTCACCCTCAATAATACTGTCAATAATGTGTGTGTGGGACAAGGCTAGTTTTAATTTTGTAAGTGTAATATAGTTTTCTGATTTACATATAGCTTTTTCTAAACACTGTAGAATGTCATTAAATAACCCAATAGGCATAATCATGTTATATCGCAAAACGAAGTGGACCTGTTTTATTAAACACTGCACTAATTCATTTATTTTATACCTAGAATAATAATTATTTTCGGTACGTTCATTCCACGTAAGAAGAGCATTTTCAAACATTGGTAAAAATACTTTTTCATATCTATTGCGTTGAATTTCTCTATTCTTTGTAGAAACCAAATATAAAGCCAAGTTTTTTACATTTTTCTCTATATTTTTATTCTCAAAATCGCTTTCAAAGAATTCTTTGAAAATATCGGCAGCGAATTCTACGCTTAAAAATTCTAATATTTGATGAATTTTAGATTTTACTTGCTGGTATAGATGAGAACAATTAGCTTTTTCAGGAAGTGATTTTAAAAACGTATAACTTTTTATCCAATAAAATGTTTTTATGGGCAGAGGGACCATGTCAATATTACTCAAAGTAACATAAATACTTTTGTCCTCTTCCATTGTTAAATCATCTATAAACAAACTTAGTAGCTCCCAAATATCTAGAGCAATAATTGGATCTTTTTCTGTACACAACATTTTAAACGTTTGCTTGAAGAGAGTCGATCTGATGCTTTTATTTTTTGTAGATGTCCACTTTAAGCCAAAAATTTTTTTGATTTCAATAAATGATACTTTTGTCAAAATTATTCTAATTCCGTGCTTCTGCAATGAAACAGGTGCATTAAGTACTTCTTCTATATGCACACGACCATGCATTGCGCTTATATTATACAGAAGAGCGTTTATTGAAGGCAAAACATATTGCAAATAGTCACCCTTTGCGTAAAGTAGTGCTACGTCCAGTGGAAGCTGTGGTCTAGCGAGATGCATTCTTTTTCCTAAATTTTTCTGGATAGCGAGTAAATTTTCATCCGACTGACTCCAGTTGATTTTGTGAGCAGATGGAGCGTACTTTTTGACAAATTCTTGTGATTCTTTTAGGGGGAGTAAAATACATAATCCTGAAACAGCGGATTTATAGTTACTTTTAAGTTTTATTTTTTCAAAATATATTGTTTTTAATTGCTGGGCGATTGACTGGGTCCAATAAACTCTCAATTTATTCAGAAATCGTTTTAAAATTACTGCATCGTCCAGATAAATGATTTGTATGTCAGCATTGTCTAAATCTAATAGTTGTGGATCATGTTTGAGTACATTTATAAGAGTTTCTTCTGTAGGATGCAAGAATATAGATTCTTGAAAGAATATTCTCCTTACAGACTTGCTTAAACAGTACTGTAAAAGTGGTAGTAGCCATGCACGATCCTTTCTAATTTGCATTAATTGCTTAATTTTATTGACAACATTTGGAAAATCACGTAAGTCCTTGTTCCAATTTATCAAAAGTTGGAGTGCATTTCCTAACACGAGTGCAGCTTCAGTAAATCCTCTATCATTTGATAAATCACACGTGTTAAGTTTATAAAAAAGAAGATTATATAAGTAAGTAAACAACATTTTTTTCTTGCCCTCGGTCAGATGTTTTTGAATAGATATAAAGGTATCAAATTCAAATTTTTTTTCTATTATATCAGGAACAACTTCATTGTGTAAGACATTGTACAAAATAATGGCTTTGACACAGTCTTGTACGTTATTATTACTTTCTTCATACACTTCCATGCTGGCAAATAGGTCTTTAACCTGCATCCAAGTATTTTCATCGTACTCGTAAGTTTTTGTGTTTCTAATTAGGCTATTAATGAATTGAATTTTAAATTTAAAAGGTTCATTGATATGATTTTTTCGGTAAAAATTGATCAACGATTGAATATGCTGCATGTTACTACCAGCACAGATTAAAAGAATATTTAGAATTGTTCTTCTCTCAGTAGGATCAGATTCAGCTTGAATCAGTTTCTTTAAATCTGTCATTGCAATATCAAAGGGTGCTAGTTGGTACCACTGATAAGCATTAGAGCATATTGTGATTGTTTGGTCATTTTTACTTCTCCTTTCAATGAAATTTTCTTTTACAAAAGCAAATCTTGTATTAGCTGGTAATTGTTTCAAAAAATACTGTAAATTTTCAAATCCAAAAAGCCTCCTAAATTCCTTTTTATCCTTATTCGATTTTATAAATTCTTGAATTTCTTCTTTGTTTATGTATTTAGCAAATGTAGGCATATCAATATTATTTAGGTATAAATCAAGATTTTTCAGAATGATATTCGGGCAGTTTTTCATAATTTTTTTGGTGATTTTCGAGTTTAAATGTAAAAAACTGTTACCTTCTTTTAAGCATTTTTCGATTATACTCATATATTTTTCAAAATCTTCGTGGAGGAGAAATGTTGTCGATTGCAATGCTCCTATTTGCTTGTAATATGGATTTTTCTGACAGTAAACATCCAGAAAGGTAATTGATTTCTCACAAAGGCGCTTTATCAACGGTAAAGAAATTTCGGTAGCATGTGTTTTTATGATGCTTTCTATGAATAAATTGGAACAATTCGGTAGCCATTTCAGGGCTGACTGTAAATCATATGTTTTTAAGAAATCAAAAAATTGTTCCACTCGCTTTTCATCTTTTAAAAAAAGTCGTATGTGTAACATAAATTTACATTTAGCTTTGCTTGTCATTTGCGGGAACAGTCTATTGTGCAAATATTCTGGGTTGATTATATCAGCGTAACTGTTGTCTGTAATCAGCCACTTACATTTTCTTATAGCCCTTGACACATATAACATATCTTCACACTTTAGTACACCTAGTATATGTTGGACATCTCTTTGGTAGCATGCTATATCGATTTTGAATAAGTTGTCTATATCTGGTTCATCATATTCAATTGTTAACAACTTTTGTGGTGATCCTGTTACTTTGCTCAGTAATTGATTGTAATGGCGATGTTTTTCTCCCAACGTTTTCCCCTCTAATATTAATGGTGCCATTGTGGGATACTGGAACAAATCAGATTTTTTTATTATTTTATGTTGGAATCAAACATTGCCACTTCTTATTGTAAAATGTAGAAAATTTTTAAACTTAGATAATAAAATCATGTATTCTTTGATTATTTTTATTTTAAACCAGTAGATTTACAACAACATATTTAAGAGGACCAATGACGCCAAAGAAAAAATATCCTTATCTCTTCACTTATGCCTGTCATTAATATGCCAGGTGAAACAGAATGACACAGCAAAGTGCAAAAACGGGACCCTATTACTAATAAGTAAGCACTTGAAATACTCATTAAATACTTAAAACTTTAATAATTATTATTATTAATAATAAAAATAAAATAAAATATACATAAATGTTTAAGGGGAGCACCCACACAAAAAAACATAGCAAAAATAAGCAAAAAAGCCTATTTTTGCTCTATAATGGTACGGCCCTTTGTGTGCGAGTCCGATTTGCACTTGGCCGATTTTTTCTTAATAAGTAACTCAATAAATAGGTACTTATATGACTATTTTTTTTTAATCCACTAGTGACTAGTCCCTTAGTATTAGAATTTTATATTATGGATATTATTGACTCAGTTGAATGCACCGTTTTGGATATACATCTATATTCTATACTATATACATAAAAGAAAGTGGTACTTAGAACGGATGAACCGGTTTGGCTGAAAATTAGAGGAGAGATACTTTGAGCCCCAGAAAAGGACACAGGATACATTTTGTCCCGGAAAAATGTACAGTTCCCACACAATAAACTTTTATGATTTTCCCCTAAATTATTTAATATATTTTAATGAAATTTGGCATGGAGATACTAATTTTAATCTATCTACATATAAAAATTAATCCACAAATTAATGAAACACCAACTTGCAACCTTTCGAGAAATTGTGCGATGGCCAAAGTGTTGCAGCAGAGCAAACAATTAGTTTTTTTTATTAATTATGCCAATTCGAATTAAAATAATAATCATCGTTAAGACAGGACAACGTCTGTCGGGTCAGCTAGTCTATATATCCGTTTATCTTGCTCAAATAAATAATTTCAATTTTAATTACAACAACCGCTAATTAGTTTTTGGCATTGAAGCTTTTAAGTTTATGTTCTTCGAGAAATTACGTTTGCCTTTGTATGTTTTTTAAAAAATAAATGTTTAAAATACCCTTGGATATTCATTTTAGTAATTAATTGCACAAATTTTGAACATTACCCAGCCAGAGTTGGGTAGACCTAGGTGAGTATGGGTAAGCCCCGAGTTAAAATTGATTTTTCTTATTATTCGGACTTTACCCAAAAGACTTGGGTAATACTAAGTTAACCCGGGTAACCCTAGGTTTACTCCACCTAGTCCTGTGTTAGACAGATCCAGGATATCTCTCCGTATACGGCTGAAGGCAAACCGCAGGTGGTTTTAGTGGGTAAACCCGGAGTCGGGAGTCCCACATACCCCCGGGGTGCTTCAGCTTAACTGAGGCACATCCCCAACCCGGAGCACCCATAAAGGGTTTCCCCTGCGCAAAAAAAAAAAAGGTTTACTCCACCTTCCAGCATTACCGTAACATTATATATATATATATATATAAAAATATAAAATGTAAAAATTAAATGCATCTTTGTCATTGAGACGTATGGAGTTGCTATTGCAAACAAAAAACATGTCTGATGTCGCAAGGAATGAGCGGGGAGGCGGAGCGTTGATTGTTATAGAATATAGATTAATACCGCAGAAGTGACACAGTTTTGTGCCTACACTCGAATGAATGCAGAATCTATTTTAGTAAGTGGATGAAATAAAAATTACTATTTAATAAAATTTATATAATTTACTATGGATCCACAGTCCACTATAGCCAATTACCTTATTTAAATTACTTAAATATTTTCAATTACAATAGTAAAATTATTATAATGTACGCATATATAATGTATGTAATATTTTAAATATTACCAAAATACAAACTCGTCTATGTGAGTACTTCATTCATCGTCGTCTTATCATAGTATTTCTGCCTACATTCCACTCTGAATCTACTCTACTATAATATTATGACAATGCAAAATGGCGCGCGTCTTCGCCTAGTAATTGAATGTTCGTATTTTAATCGAAAATAATTAAATAATAATGCATGCATACCGATGGAATATTATTCCGTTGCATTTTGATGTGTTACTGGAATAATTTTTGCAATATCTTATCCCATATAACTAGGCATTTTGTGACTTTTTTGTTTTTTATTGTTGTACGTCTGGCGTGCAGAAGAGTTCGCGTGCGCGGTGCGACGGCTTCTTACAGACGAACGGCACGTGTCGGCGGCACGTGTCGGCGGCAGTCGACGGCAGCCTTTGACAGTTTATGACACTTGCAGGGGGCCTTTCCTAAAACTATCATGTATCCAGAACACTTTGTTGTAAGATTACAACAACATTACCGTACTCACTTTTTTAAATATACTTAATTTTACTAAAAAACAGTAAAAAAATGCAAAACAATGTAAAATCCGCTGTAAAATATCAACTTTTTTGAGATGGCCAGCTTGACGTTAAACTAATAAATTCTTATCTGTCAAACGATGTCGGTTAGTAGATGTGGTGGTAGGCCCCCAGTTGTGACGTACCCCCGCAAGGTAAGCGTCCACAGGTCGGTATCGTACGCAACGGACATGCATCAAACGGATATTTTTTTCATAGTACGTCCGCTGTACCGGCAGTGTACGGATTACTGTTTAGCCTAGTAAATGAATGCTCAAAAGGGGGGTATGGATGGAAAAGTCGAAAGCAGAAATTTTGACTTAGGAACATTGTTTGGACTAATTTGAAGATAAACATACTAGCTAGTCGGTAATCCGTACGTTGCCGATACAGTGAGACGTACTGTAAAAGATATCCGTCTGATGCGAAACGTCCGTTGCACGCTTGCAGTTGTGACGTAACGCTCGGTCGGTATAGTATAGTCGGTATAAGGTGAACGCAGATTTGGCCGCACCGCACGCACCGCAGTCGCCGCATTTCGAAATCTTCATATAAAGAATGTAGAAGTTGCGAAGACTGCGGCGCGGGTAGGTATGCGAGCTTGCCTATAACTTCATATAAGGAATTCGAAATGCGGCGACTGCGGTGCGTGCGGTGCGGCCAAATCTGCGTTCACCTTATACCGACTATACTATACCGACCGAGCGTTACGTCACAACTGCAAGCGTTATAAACTGTCGACACGACGGCTGCCGTCAACTGCCGCCGACACGTGCCGCCGACTGCCGTCGACTGCCGCCGACACGTGCCGTCGTCTGCCGCCGACACGTGCCGTTCGTAAGAGTAAGCGCTCTAAGTGCGCTGCGGCTATTCGGAACGTGCACGTCGGTAGTGACATATTTCAAACAAAGTTTCAGGGGCGCGTCAAAAAATAAACAACAAGAGTTTGTTTATTTTGTAAATATTATAGCAAATAAAATATATTTAGAACAATAATTAATGGTATTTGGGCTATATTTAGTTAAAAAATACTTGTGAAAAATGAATGTAATCATAAAAAAATGGTTTTTAGAGTGTAAAACACTCAATAAGTTTCAAGGCCCAATCTATGCTAAAAGGAAATAAATTGGTGTTAGCAGGACATGTAAGGGATGTAGAAGAGCTAAGAACTAATGGCAATGTTATTTTACACGAGCCAATATAATTCGCCGAACATCGGTTACTTTAGCACCCTTTAAAACAAGTTCAAACGTAAGTACTCAACCGACCAAAAAACGTAACTAAACATTTGGATAAAGCAAGTAGAGAAACATTGTTATTTATTCTTACAAATAGATAATAATGATTGTTGCTGGAGTAAAATGCAGCTGCGTTTCAACCAGAGCGGCAAGTGCAAGCATATTGCTGCTATAATCAGTAACAAAAATACGAGCAATAGGTACTTACTTGAAAAAAATAAATGTTATGTTTTTAAAAATCTTGTTTTTATTTATTTTTTACAACATTAATTATAAGAAGTCACTCCCTACTCTTGAAGAAAATCGGAGTCCAAAAATTTACTAAAACACTACAAACATTTTTCACGTTTCTGAGTCTTTGCATTAATAGGTACACTTTCAATCAATGAGTTTCTAAAATAGTAACATAGAATATCATTGCTTTCAATATGGATTCTAACTCGAGCAATATCATAACACCTTTCGGTTTCCTCTTGACAGTAGGTACTCGTTTTGTTTTGCTCAAAATGGGGGCATAATAATTTTAACTTTTTTACCCCTTTCATCTAAAACCTGCTTACTTGAAAAACCTTTTTCATTCAAAACTCTATCTCCAGCTTCTAAAAGATCAGTTAAACCAGATGTAGTATCGTATCTGGTTTATCGTCATTTGTGAGTCACTATATCTTCCACCTGATACTTTGGATTTGAATGAAATATTCTATGAAACTATCACTGCAAGTTTTGTCGTCGGGTTTTGGAGACCATCATGGTGATCCATTAACACTAAAATAATAGTTAGGTACTCAAAAACTCTTTATAAAATGCAACTCAAATAAAATTGACTAGACTGATAAGGGGGGTATTACATTATCATTTATAGGATCATATCACGAAGGTCCAGCGTGTTTAGGACGTAGTGGTGTCAGATGGCCGATGGCGCGAGCGGTGCTCATGGAATGGCGTCGGTGTTGGTTTTTCGGCCGCACATAAAAGGGAATGGCACAGCGATGGCGCTACGCATCTACACATGGCCCATACCACAGTCTTGAGTCTTGAGAGTGAGGACGTCGTAGAATTTACGAATTTCATTCAAAATCTCTACTCGTCGTACGTGGTCTCAACTCCCATAATGAATGAAGTTTAAATATTTTAATATGATAAAGGCGAAAGTTTGTATGGAAGTATGGATATTTGTTACTCTTTTACTCAAAAACTACAGAACGTAAAATTTAAAAATTTTTTTAAATTTAATAAAACTTTACAATGATATAGCTTTTACATCAGAATAACACATAGACTACAATATTCCCGACTTTCAAAATGAAGGAGGTGGTATATTCATTTTTAGGGTTCCGTATCCAACGGGTAAAAACGGGACTAGGGTCCCGTTTACTGAGACTTCGACGTCTGTCCGTCTGTTTTGTATTCAATGATTACTCCGCCGTTAGTGAACCAATTTTCAAAATTTTTCTTTTGGTTTATAGGGTATCACCCTAATTTGGTACCATGTTTACAAAAATCGTGACCTCATGAAGGAATCCATAAGTAATCGAGGGGACTCCTGAAAATTTATATGGAAATATGTGGGTTACGTCTATTTCGTGGGAAGTATTCTAAGCATAATAATACGCTAATAACAAGTAAGATTTTGCACTGAGGTGTACCTACGTGGTATACCAACATTCGGAAGATGTTGAGAGAACTCTGACTCTTTAAAAATACAAGTTTGGGAGTTTCGGCGTTGTTTTAAGAACGGAAAGCATATGATGCTATTATAACATTCATACATGAACGTAGAAAAAAAAGGCGGACGGAGTCTTATTATACACAGAACTATGTCTTCAGAGTCGGCCACGCACACATTCTTACACCTGTCAAATGGTATGGACTAGCGTAATAATGTGTGCGTGCGGACCGTGTACATGCGGTCAGCTGGCCGACTCTGAAGGACACAGTTTTGTGCATGGTGGGACTCCGTCCGCCTTTTTTATACGTCCATGCATTCATCATTATCATAATTAACCATAAACCATTATTACAATTTTAGTCTCGAAATAATTACAGTGTAAACTCTATATAACGACACTGAAGGGACTGTGCATTTTATGACGTTATATAGAGTGGTCGTTAAATGGAAAGAAGAAAAGTCAATACTCTTTTGTCAATTTACAGTGATTTTCTTTTACTAACCGTATTTACAGTTTGAAAGTTTATGTTCAACTGAGAATATGATTACGAATAGATAATAATCTATGACTCATTATTAATTAGGGTCCAAAACAGCCTACACGTGCAATCAATCTCAATTTGTAAACAAAAGAACGAATTTCTTAGAAAGTTCTGTATGCATGATGCCGAAAGTCGAGTTTATTGCGGGCTAGGATAACAATGCGACAAAAAACGTACACAGCTGCGCAGTTTTTACTAATTTTAGTAACTTAAAAGGTACTTTTTATTGTTCACTCGTAGTGATGCTGTCGTTATTGAGTGTGCGTGATGCTATGTAGAGTGTATCATTGTATGGTAGACCAGCTAAACCAACCAAAGTCAATTGATTTCGACGCTGTAGAGAGTTTGTCGTTAAATAGAGTGACGTTACGTGGAGTTTACAATGTATTCGTAGAAGTTCAGGGAAGGATCATATTAGGAGGGAAAGTGATACGAAGTTTACTAGTTATCTGGTGAAGTTATAAAAATTTGAAAAATGTTCGTTTTGCATTGCCGCAATGACTAATGCTTAAACGTCCATCTTGAAAGACGTTTAGATCACAACTGACCGTGGCCAACGTGTAGGTATATGCATTGCAACCATTGTATAGCCATAGCATGTGCCATATTTTAATGATCAGCGATGGTCCATTGTGTAGAGGAGCAATACACACTTGCATCAAAATGGCTACCGCGTCTTTGTCGTCGTCATTAGAAGAACAAAATGTTCGATGTGTCACGCACAAAGGATTCCGTACCAATAGAGAGCAAAAGTATGCTGAAAACTGTGTTTTTGTACCCATACAAAAACACAGTTTTCAGCATATTTCAGCATATATAGCTCCCAAGCCACGCTTAATTGTTTAATTTAGATATCGAAGTCTAAGTAATAGGGTCCCGTTTTTTTACCCTTTGGGTACGGAACCCTAAAAACAGATGAAGGTCGCATTTGAGACACGCCGCCGACGACCACAAAAAGTCGGCGCGCCGCCGCCGGCCATTTACCCGTCGGCGCTCATATCTAGATCATATATAGGATCCAATAAAAATGATCATTTGATCATATCTGCATATTACATTATCATATTATATCATTGATCCTATTTTACGTCATATGTGGTTTCAATAGCCAATGGGGAGCGCTAACGCTGACAGGTATTGATAATTGATATCAGTGTTACTAGATCTCAGAGAATTCGATTTGTCAAAAGACATCGTCATTTTTAATATGGCTTGTTTTTTGTTATTTCAGCAAGATTACTCAAGTATATAATTAGAAAAAGAATTACATTACATTATTTGAAACAAATTAACGAACTAGAAATTAAAAACTCTTTTTTTATATTAAATAACTGGCAACACCAATTTCTATGACCGTATTGGATCCAATCTCTCAGCAAATGTCAAAAATCTATGATCAAGGAAGAAATAAATCGTTTATCTATATTTATCTAATTTAAATGACTCAATGACATATGATCCAATATAAATGATAATCTAATACCCCCCTAATGCAATTTTAGGTATATGTAACATACTTTTTCATTTTTAGAGTGATATCTGATTTAATTTCCTAGTGGATTTAGGAAAAACATTAAATTTGTACTGACTACCTATATTTTGCTGTTATTTTTGCAGTCTACGATACAAAAACAATTGAGACCAATTTCTGAAAATTTCAAATCAAGATTGAAAAGTTTGTTTGACTACTATCTGAGCCCTATTGGTTGCATATTTTTGCCAAAGGGCTAGCTGTTTGATTGAACGGCTATTTTAACCAGTCGGCTGCGACAGATGTACCAATTTGGTGAAGCTTCAAATATTTGTGTAAGTCCAGCCGGCCTAAGATGTGCACATCGAGATATCTTCTTCTCGAGCATAGTTATATTGTCGAAATCGATATATATCTCATTTTCCCTAACATGCCTACGTCGAGAGATAAATTTCTCGTTTGTAGACTAGCTTCACAGATAATTGGTATATATCAACAAACAAACTACTCTCTCGTTTGTCAAAACTCGATAAAAATGTGTTATCATATTATCATGTTAGGGTTCGTAGACAAAAATAGCACAGATTAAGAAAAAAAAACACAATTATCTCTAATTTTGACGACAGATACGAGAAAAAAAGTATGTCAATAGAGATGATGAGATAAACCAGTTAACATCGGAAAGACATGTAGACAAAATTTTCTCGTTGTGCGCATCATAAGCTAGCAGGGAATGTTTGTATGGTGAGAAAATGTAAGATACTAAAAACCACTAATTTCTTTTCTGAAGATTAGCTGTGATATCATGTTCACCAGGGTCTTACTCTGATCTTTAGCTGTTTGATTAAAAGTATGTATGTCAAGTTTGCAAGGTCGCGACGTTTCTAAACATTTGTACATTTTAGGGTTCCATACCCAAAGGATAAAAACGGAACCCTATTACTAAGACTTCGTTGTCTATCCGTCTGTCAGTCTCCAGGCTGTATCTCAACAAGAAAATAAAATAATATTTAAATTTATTTATGGGGGCTCCCATAAAACAAAATGTTTGAATGTGATTTTTTCGGCTTTTTTTTGCTTGATATCAATAATGACAACAAAGAAGAAGTTGAAATTTTCACAGTATCCTCAATAATAAAATATGTACTTTAATAATTTATATTAAAATTTAAGGGTGGGCATCCAATGGGAGCTCCCCCAAATAACAGAATTGTTGGCTTATTCTTTCTCGACGGCGTATTTTATAATGACGGTACATAGCCCTTTGTGCGCAAGTCTGACTCACACTTGACCGATAATAAATAATTACTGAATACATTCTGTCTATTTATTATTTATACAGTCTACCAGGATTTTCAAAAAATATCTGTGATCATTGGATAAATTTTTATATAAGGTGAATGCAGATTTGGCCGCACCGCAGTCACCGCATTTCGAATTCTTCATATAAAGAATGTAGAAGTTGCGAAGACTGCGGCGCGGGTAGGTATGCGAGCTTGCCTATCTTAATATATATATTTCTTGTGTGCGTGTGTATGTGACTGAACTCCTCCTAAACGACTGGACCAATTTTGATGAAATTTTTTGTGTGTGTTCAAGGGGATCTGGGAATGGTTTAGATTCACAATTTTGTCCGCTGGACAATGTTTTTTTAATTAATTTTTAATTTATTAGTAGTTGTTGATTTTGGAATGTTTTACATTGGATCCGACAGTCGGCTGCCATCGCAGTGTCAAATTTTAAATAATATTCGAATTCGGATTTTAATTTTAGTCTGTCCGACAGTTAGCGCTTCGACCAAATTTAAAAAAAATACTTTATATACTTAATATGGCAAAGAAACGTTTGCCGGGACAGCTAGTAACTTCATATAAAGAATTCGAAATGCGGCGACTGCGGTGCGTGCGGTGCGGCCAAATCTGCGTTCACCTATAAATTGCATATCTCACACACAGAATCAGCGGCTATAAGCAAAAAAGTATCAAAATGTTTTATTCCAATTACCCCGGTATTGCTAGTCAATTTCTTTTCTCACTTTTTGCCATCAGATCCTTGTAGACCACAGCTCATTAGTACATAAGTCATAACAGGCAGTTAGCACCAATGGTCATATTATTACTCCTAGGTTTTTCATGTTTTTTTCAAGGACAAATGTATCATAATTGATTTTGTCACTGTTTATTTGATTGGCTATAATCCTGTTGTATTTAGAAGTAAGGTAATCGTGGTAATTGCACAAAGATATTACGTAAACTATTATCCTCATTATTTTATAATTACAACACGATTAGTTTAAGAAATATTGTGTAAAAATAACTATGACTCACATCTTTCCTAAAATATTATAGCATCATCCGGCACGGCTCAACAAAAACATCCACAACGAAAGTCAAAATATCGTCCACAGATTAGTTATAATTATGTACCTAGTATATCGTCAAACCAAAGCAAAGAATAGGTACGGATTTTACCAATGAGTTTCTAAAATACTAAGATATTGTATGTTACGTTAGTAACACTACAATAGGTATCATTGGATTTTACCAACAAAGGTATTTGTCACTTGTCACTTGTCAAATTTTTTTTTTGTTATTATGGCACTTCGGCTATAAACCCATGGTCAGTGTCAAGAAATGGCGGGAAAACAATATTCTTGTAGGGTAAAATTACGAGTCATTAGAATTTTTCAGTAGAGGGACACTTTACACTTTGATCGTAAAAAATCGGTTGTTTGTATAGTCGGTTTACTGACGATAGTGACGTTACAAAATATTACGTTATACACGTACGAACGTGACAACATATTTTTTTTTTTTTTTACCCCGGGGGTATGTGAGACTCCTACTCACTAAAACCACCTGCGGTTCGCCTTCAGCCCTATAACGGAGGGATATCCCGGATCTAACAAACACAGGACTCCCTCCACGACTGGCCGGTCTACCTCGGACCGGACTTCCACCAAAGTAAGGGAACACTTAGGCGAACTAAAGCGTTCCCCTCGGCGCCGGGACTGACAAAGTCGGGCAGGTTCCCATCCTGACCCGGAGCCCCGTTAGACAAGAGTTTGGAGGTTCGCGTAGTGACGCCTCTGCACTCCCGTCCTACGCCGGCGGAGCGGCAGAGAGGTGGGGTCGTTCTCTCTGTCCCGCTCCGTGGCCTCTTTCTGCGACATAACAAATTCGCAGAAAGAGACCGCCGCCTGCCAGGCCTCATCGCTCTCGAGCATGCAGCGCACCATGCTCGGGAGTGAGAGGTCTCCACCTAGCACCGCCACGAGATCATGGCGCTGCACGGCCCAACGATCGCACACCTCAAGGGTATGCTGGGCCGTGTCCTCCGCAGCGCCACATTCATGGCAGGCTGGCGTTGGCTCTCTCCTGGCAACCCTACACAGGTACTCACCGAAGCACCCGTGCCCGGTGAGTACCTGTGTAAGGCGGAAGGTGAGGGGTTTCTTCTTGCGGCGCATCCACGCCACAAGAACTGGACGCAGTGCCTCAGCGGTACGTTTACCGTACCGGGTCTGCGCCAGATCCTCTTCCCATCTCCTCAGCAGCCACTGCTCTCCGAGTCTCCGGAACCGCCTGATCTCCTCCCACGAAGGAGCTTCGTCGTTCATCCTCCCCTCAGCGATGAAGATAGGCACAAGTCATACCTTGACACGTAGGAAATAGAGCACAATTTTGAATAGCCGAAATAATACTAATAGCTCACAGATTGTTTATTTATTTTTCATTCAGAGTGTGGTCAATGTATCAAAGGTCATAACTAACCAAACTTCTTCATACAAAAGTATTCTCTAAGTCATCGAAATACGTAATATAATCGAAACAAAGAGCGCGGCCCAGGTGGGTCTTACGGTTGTTGAGAGATTTGAGAGGATAAATGGAACGCCTCAGAGCTGTCAGCGGGGTAACGCCGCATGAACTGTCATGTTTTTCGGGCGCGCACCCCATATCGAATTATAAGACGTTATCACGTCAAAATAAAAGTTTGTGGTTTTTATACGACGTAAATAATAATGGAATTAGGGTTTGAGCCAAAATAAATGTACCTTACGAGGGCTGCTATTTATGTATCTGGAACTGGCCACTTGCAAGAACAATATTTAAAAAGTAATTACAACATTTGAAAATAGAACTCTTTGGTTGAAGAATACATTTTGTTTCATGTGACTGTCAATGTTGTTTCATGCAATGATAGTTTCATGTCACTTTTGGAGATGAAGCACCATCAAAAACCACTGTTTATCACTGGTACAGTGAGTTTAATCGTGGGCGGTCTATGCTCACGGATGAAAATAAAGAAGGTCGCCCAAAAACAGCTGTTGTCCCACAAAATATAGATGCTGTGCGGGAACTAATAATGCGTGATCGTCATGTTACATATCGCGAGATAGAGGCGTCCTTAGGCATAAGTATGACGAGCATACATAAGATATTACACGAACATTTGGCTGTAAAAAAAAAATGTTCGCGTTGGATTCCGCACAATTTGACAATCGATCAAAAACGGGCTCGTGTCGATTGGTGCAAAAAAATGATAAAAAAATACAACCGTGGTACGTCAAAAGCCGTTTATAATATCTACACAGGTGATGAATCTTGGATCTATGCATATGACCCCGAAACTAAACAACAGTCAACGGTGTGGGTGTTCCAAGATGAGCCGAAACCAACAAAAGTTACTCGTGCAAAAAGTACTTTGAAGCAAATGGTCGCCTGTTTTTTTTGGAATTAATGGACATGTGGCTACAGTGCCATTAGAGAATCGTAAAATTCTGAATGGTATACGACCATTTGTTTACCAGAAGTCTTTGAAGAAATAAGAAAGGACAACCGACAACGCCGAATCTTAATACATCACGACAATGCTAGCTGTCACACCTCAGCTGAAACAACTCAGTTTTTGGAGGGTCAAAAGATCGAATTGACTGGTCATCTGCCGTACAGCCCTGATTTGGCACCTAACGATTTCTTTTTATTTCCATATGCGAAGAACGCCGCGAAGAGGCTGTTGATGCGTTCAAAATAATTCCGTCCCATGACTGTGATTTACCTACCATTCAGTTTTTACCAAAAAATCAATATAAACTGAAAAACCATCGCATTTTTATGTTTGCATATCTTAAGCTAGATAATTTATGAACACAATATATTTCATGGGAAGTATTTAATGTTTTAGAGCTTTTTCTGTAAAAAAAAATCCTTAGCTGTCCAATGACTGGTAGTTTACGGTATATAATTTTCCGCATCGTTTTTAGGGTTCCGTACCCAAAGGGTAAAAACGGGACCCTATTACTAAGACTTAGATGTCTGTCTGTCTGTCCGTCTGTCTGTCACCAGGCTGTAACTCAAGAACCGCTATATACCTAGACTTCTGAAATTTTCACTGATTGTGTATATATCTGTTAAAACAACAATTTATACTAAAAACAAAATAATATTTCAAAGGGGGGCTCGTGATTTTTTTGCTATTTTTAGGGTTCCGTACCCAAAGGGGAAAAGCGGGACCCTATTACTGAGACTTCGATGTCTGTCCGTCTGTTTGTCCGTCTGTCTGTCTCCAGGCTGTAACTCAAGAACGGTAATAGCTATAGATTTATACAGATATACACAGATTGTGTATATCTGTTGCCGCTATAACAACAAATACTAAAAATAAAATAAAATAAATATTTAGGGGGGCTCCCATACATCAAACGTGATTTTTTTAGCCTTTTTGGATCTATATCAATAATGGCAACAGATAGGTACTTGACTTTTTCTCAAGGTCCTTAGTTAATAGTTTTATGTGCATTTTAATATTTAACTAGCTGTCCCGGTGAACTTCGTGTCACTTTAAAACCTTCCCTGGACTTCTACGAATATTTTAAAACTAAAATCAGCCCAATCCGTTCAGCCGTTTTCGAGTTTTAGCGTGACTAACACATTTGAAAATCCATTTTTATATATAAGATAATAATATTAAAATAAAATAAAATATTAAGGGGGGCTCCCATACAAAAAAAACACAATTTTTTGCCTAATTTTGCTCTATAATGGTACGGAACCCTTAGTGCGCGAGTCCGACTCGCACTTGGCCGATTATTTGCTCTTAATCAATAACGGCAACACATACGCAATTGAAATGTTCCCAAAATACTTAAGTAATAGTATTTGCACTTTAATAATTAATAACTTGACTCGGAGGTCGTGGGTTCGATTCCCGCGTTGGATTTTTTTTTTTCCAAGTTTGGTTAGGACAATGCAGGTGCCAGGCTGGTCACTTGATTGTCTGACAAGTTAGATGATCTAGGGGAAGTCCGGGCAAAGCGAATAGGCCAGGCAAAGTGAATACCACAGAGATCTGTTGTTTCTGATATCTATGGTGAATACCCACCATTATTCCAAAATTTTGCGTACGAACATGTCTGTCGCCTGCTGGGAGATCCGCTTTCCATCCCCTAGCGCAAAAACGCGCGTCGTTTGTGAATAAAACAAAAAAAATTAAAAAGTAGTTATTTGTTACGATATTTCAAGGTAAGTAATTACATAATTATGTAAATACACTTATTGTTACCGTTTTGCAGTAATTATGTCTGAAAAGTACATGTTTTCATGTTGAATTATTCCGAGTTTTGTCGAGATATTGTTTGTTGTTTTCATTTCAGTTTAAGTTAAGTTCAAAATGTGCCTATTGGGCAAAATTAACACGGGCAAAGTGGATAGGGTATACACTTTGTCCAGTAGTATTCGATTTACGTTTATTTTCGTAAGTATTATTATTTATATTTCAGATTGTTTTTAAATATAAGACAAAAACAAATCAAGCAAAAAAATGCTACAAAAATATCGAAAATAATGCAAAATACACAATACGCAATTTTTGTGCACAAGATTATACTTATTGAAGTCAATGGGCAACCACTTAATAATAATGAGGTTTTGAAGGAACGGATATATTTATTTGCGACCATTGCAGTTACTATAATTTCTCATTATTATTTTTATTTATTTTTTTATTGTTGTCTCTCGTAAATCTGTTTTACGGTAATTTAACCGTGTGTCCACTTTGCCCTATGGTCCTATCCACTTTGCTCGGTGGGTTGGGCAAAGCGGATAGTGATACTAATTGTAACATTAAAGATAATTTTATGAGCAAAGTACTGATGTTACACTCGTTTGGCTAATTATATTCGAAACTTTAATAAATACTGATTCCCAAACAGTCCCACTTTTATTTCTATGTCTTTAGGTCTTTAGATTTTTTTCCATGGCCTGTCAAAAGTTAAGGTATCCACTTTGCCCGGACTTCCCCTATGCGTCGGATGTGCATGTAAAAAGTCGGCCCCCGTATCACGTATCTTGCGAGAGCAAATTGCTCCAAAATCGCAATTTCGTATCACGTATCAGCCAAAACAATAGTCAATAGGATTGCAATCGATCGCTATAGGTATCATCGAGGAAATTGATTCCTATGCAATTGATAGACCAACGTCATTTGGTCGAATATGTCAATTCAATGTTAATTGTTATCTGTCGGCTGGGTTTGACGTAACGCAACCAAACTACTTAGGTCCCCGATCTGCATAGGAATCAACTTCTCTGATAGTACATACATGACACCATTGTTTTTATACCTAGCAATCGCTCGAGGAATATTGCTAGTGGATTGTTGATCGCTATTTTTACGGGATGTTCTGCGCCTGATCTCTAGCCAGTCGTGTCGGTCGTCCGTCCCACTGGGTTAAGAGAGTAAAAGGAATAGAGAGTGCTGTTGTGCACTGCGCACACACTTGGATACTAAATAAAATCACTCCTGCGTTATGGCCCTGGCCTGGTTTCAATGAAATCGGCCACCGTCACCGAAACCGGTGTGGGAGAAAATATTAAGTACTTATTAAAATACTATATTTTGTTACCAGTATTAATATAGTCCAACCGTCGCAGACTCACTTACAGTATCCTGTATCTCTATACCGAAATTCGGTATAGACATACTGAGAGCCCGGGAAATGACATAATATGACTTTTTTATCCCGGAGAAATGTTGTTAGCGTATAGCTAGCGTTGCGTGCGAGCGGCACTTGCAGCTGCAGCTATCAATGTAACTGAGCTCGAGCGCGCATTCGTGAGCTAACGATGACAAAATATGTCGACGATCTTATAGACCTGGAGCCAGTGACAGATTTTCATGACCAAGTCCCTCCCAACCGAAACTTCGAAAAATGAATAACTATGAATAGTGTAGTGGGCAGTGGGCAGTGGCAGCCTCCCAAAGATGTAGAAAAAAAATAATTTTTTTTCAGTAATTTCCTCTCATTTGAAAATTTATCAGAGTATTGTTAAAATACTCTCTAAACAATTTAAAAAATCAGCTAGCTGTAAGTCAGTGGAAAAGTCGTCAGCTGATAAGTAGTATTAGTTTATAGGACATATGTAGATAGCTAGATGCTGTTGCGTTACACCTTTCAAGGTACCAGCTTTTTTTTTATCGTTGGGGAAATGCATTTACGCATCCCGGCAGTCTGGGGAGGGCTGCCGGAGTATGTGGGACTCCCTGGGGCGGAGGCCGCGCCCGGGCATACCCACTAAAACCCCAACGAGTGTTCCTACTTACCGCTTTTGGCAGAGCCACGGGATACGCGGGACACAACCGCGACCCTGCCAGTTCAAGGTACCAGCTGACAAACTTTTCAGTTTCCACTGATATACAGTAAGCTGACATTAATTATCATTCATAGTAGCATAAAAACGATCACCAGGTAAATTTTTAGCTGAGAGGAAATCATTGAAAATACTGTACATACTTACTGACAGCTGACGTATTATTAATCCACCGTGTTATGGTCAGCTGACTATGTTTTTCTTTCAAAATACTACATAAATTACTATACTTTTTGATAAATTTTCAAATGAGAGGAAATGACTGAATTTTTTTTTCTTCATGGGTAGGAGGCTGCCACTGCCCAGTGCCCACCCCACCCACGGAGTCGCAGCTGACGGTCGCTAGTATTCATAGTATAAGTCTCTTATGCATTTTACAAAGTTTCGCCCGGGAAGAAATAAATGACCAAAAATGTACCTGGCTCCCGGGCCATAATGGGGCACGTTGAACACAAGTTATGTAACTTCGTAAAGCTTAATAACATAATTGGTGAAAACTACGTGACCTTAGTAGTACCTAACTTTATGCTTGAGCAGTCGGTGTGCGACATTGAGGCATTGAAGGTTTTCACCTCCGATTTTGTTGAACCTCCATCGATTTTCATGAAAATT
This sequence comes from Polyommatus icarus, assembly GCA_937595015.1. NCBI lineage: Eukaryota > Metazoa > Arthropoda > Insecta > Lepidoptera > Lycaenidae > Polyommatus > Polyommatus icarus. The sequence continues at coordinate 17,206,625 of OW569327.1, read as the reverse complement.
GGTAAGCAGGTGGGGGATACCCTAAGAAACAAAAGTGACATAGTGTCAACTTGCGCTTTTGCCATGGGGGGTGGATGCCAACCCTTCTCGGGGGGTGGTTTTTGACGTGACAACGTCTAATAATTCGATATGAGGTGCGCGCCCAAAAAACATGACAGTTCATGCGGCGTTGCCTCGCTCTGAGGCGTTCCATTTAAGGCTTGAAGTGCAAGCGATAGCGCGGAACGAGCGACAAGGAAGCACAATCGGCCTTTGCGTTCTGCAGACTTCGGCAGCATTCGACGATGCATGTTCGGTCAGGTCAGGTCACCACCACGATCATCAGTCAGTCAGTCAGTCAGTCAGTCAGTCAGGACATGTAATTTTATAAGTATAGATATTAAAAATGCTAAAGTGTTTTTGTCTACCTGTTACCTCTTAACACCCAAACGGTTCAACAGATTTTGCTGAGTATGATTATTATTTTTAACAAAAAATTAAAACCGACTTCCAGACTAAAAACAATAATTATTATTATAATGAACAAAAAAGTATGAAATAATTCTTACTATTAATAGTGCCTTATGCAGAATACTCCTAAACCTTTACTATTTCTGTACACAATCTTCATTATTTTGAAGTCGATACCAGCTAAGAATGGTGAGTTCTTAGACAAAATATTTTTAATTTTAAAGACTGGTACCGACTTCAAAATTATGAAGATTGTGTACAGAAATAGTAGAGGTTTAGGAGTATTCTGCATAAGGCACAATTAATAGTAAGAATTATTTCATACTTTTTTGTTCATTATAATAATAATTATTGTTTTTACTCTGGAAGTCGGTTTTAATTTTTTGTTAAAAATAATAATTTCACTCTTTTTAGTAATTTAAGTAATTTATAAGGTTTTCTGTAAATACTAATGTGTTCTACTAAGTGACTTTGGAGCCAGGATACACATTTATGATATTATGAGAACTATAAAGTTAATATACCTAGCGCCCTCTCGGAATAGAGAATTGCATAAGCAACTCCAAGAATATACTCGTATCACTGTATAATTAATAATATAAGCTTGGCGTTAAAAAAGCAATGATAAAATTAATGTTCATGCGCCTATCTCTAAAGGCTTGATTTTCTTTCTATCACAACACTCCTGGAATGTCATTAGCTTACTATAATTATTGTTCATATAATATTATGCTTAAACTACTTAGAACTACGTTAATATAACTGTTTATTTTGTCCCAATAACAAGGAGTTTCCTACATACGGACATACCTCATAATTCATAGATCTCATAATCAAATTGCTAACTTGGTAACCTGATCACCAAGTTTGAATCATTTACTTTGATATAACAATATAACACCATTGATATAATTTTTTAAATTGTTCAACAAATTAAGAGTTATGATTTAATGATTCATGGTGTGGTGACTGGTGGTAGTGGTGATGATGATGAATGTAACTTGCATAGCTGTAGCATATGCTTTGAGTTCTTAAACCAAAGCCGAAGCCCCTAAACTTGTATCTATAAGGAATCCGGAGTTCTCTTAGCACCTTCGGAACCAAGGTATATCTTAGTGCAAAATTTTGCTTTTTGGTAGCATATACTTAGGATACTTCTCATAAAATCGAAATCACCATATATTTCCATATAAATTTTGAGGAGTTCCCTCGATCACTCATGGACCTTATCATCAGGTCGAAATAATATAATAAAATAATTTTCATAATATCTTAACTTTCTACAGAACAATGTTTAAAGATATCCGTGGTCCGTTTTGATCTAAAAATACTATGAAAAATACCTACCAATTATAATATATACCATAATGTGAAGGTGTATGGTGGAATGGTGGTGATGATGATGATGATGATGATTAATGTAATTAGCTTAGTAGTATATGCTTTCAGTTCTTAAAACAACGCCGAAACCCCCAAACATGTATCTATAAGGAGTAAGGAGTTCTGTTTACCACCTTCGAACCATGGTATATCTTGGTGCAAAATCTTACTTTTTGGTAACATATGCCTGGAATACTTCATATGAAACCAAAAAAACCATATGTTTCCATTTGAATTTTGAGGAGTTCCCTCGATTACTCATGGATCCCATCATCAGGTCACCACTTTTGTGAAAATGGGACCAAATTGGAGTGAAACCTAATACAACAAAACAAAAATTTTGAAAATCGGTTCATAAACGGCGGAGTAATCGTTGAACATACATAAAAAAAATATCCACAGCCGAACATAATATAACCTCCTCGTTTTTTTTGGAAGTCGGTTAAAAATACTTCGAATCTCGGGAATGGATATGGAGTATGGCCGTAGGATACTTTTTATCCCGAAAAAATGTACGGTTCCAGCGCGATTGCAGGCTTCCGCTTCCGCTTTCCGCTTTCCGCTTCCGCTTCCGCCTCCGCTTCCGCTTTCCGCTTCCACTTTCCGCTTCCTGCTTCCGCTTTCCGCTTCGGCTCCGCTTTCCGCTTCCGGCTCCGCTTTCCGCTTCCGCTTCCGCTTTCCGCTTCCGCTTCCGCTTTCCGCTTCCGCTTTCCGCTTCCGCTTCCGCTTTCCACGTCAAAAAAGCGCAATACGAGCGTATGTCACTTTTAAAGTAGAGGGCTCAACGTACTTAATCCCAAATTTTCATCCAAATCGATGAAGGTTCAACGAAATCGGAGGTTGCACCTAATATTTGCCTTCATTTACTGTAACAATATTAATACAGTATAAAGGGGAATGCAGATTTGGCCGCACCGCACGCACCGCAGTCGCCGCATTTCGAATTCTTTATAATATGAAGTTATAGGCAAGCTCGCATACCTACCCGCGCCGCAGTCTTCGCAACTTCTACATTCTTTATATGAAGAATTCGAAATGCGGCGACTGCGGTGCGTGCGGTGCGGCCATATCTGCGTTCACCTTAAATCGATGTCCGAAGGTCGCTCTAAATGGCGAGAAAATCGCAAAATTAGATCTCATACAATGCCCTTGTGTCGAAGTGAAGTCTTTGATATTTTGAAACGTTCACTTTAAGGCTTTACTATTTCTTCGCGTACCTACGTATTTCGAGTGCCGGTTTTTTTTGACGTGATAACGTCTTATGATTCGATATGGGGTGCGCGCCCGAAAAACATGACAGTTCATGCGGCGTTACCTCGTTGACAGCTCTCAGTAAGGCTCATCTGGGCCGCGCTCTTTGTTTCGATTATATTACGTATTTCGATGACTTAGAGAATACTTTTGTATGAAGAAGTTTGGTTAGTTATGACCTTTGATACATTGACCACACTCTGAATGAAAAATAAATAAACAATCTGTGAGCTATCAGTATTATTTTGTCTATTCAAAATTGTGCTCTATTTCCTACGTGTCAAGGTTTGACTTGTGCTTTGTTCGAAGATTTTACTTGATTTCACGAATTTATGTAGCGTTTTGCGAATAGTTTATTTTACTCATTATAAATATTTTTAAATTTTTCGGAACTCAGGGGTTAAGGCAACTGAGGTCGGTTTACTGACGATAGTTGAACGTGACAACGCGACGTTGTGACAATGTCATAACGTTGTCACGTTCAACTATCGTCAATAAACCGACTTTACAGACAACCGATTTTTTCATAAAATTGGGCCATCTATGGGCTGTTCGCCCATATCCTTTTTTGTTATTTTATTATTTAGATTTTTCGCACCAAGGATATTTGATATAGTTAATATTATTAATTTTAATTAATTGCAGTCCATCACGCCATGGACTTTTTTTTTCATATACATATTATAATTATAATATAATAGATAACATATACATAAATAATAAATAAATATATATTTATTGTTTTATAAATTACATAATTATAATATTAATGCGTGGCGGCCAGTAGATCCGACATTTTTCGATATCCTTAGATTTTATACTGCTCCACCCTTTGCCTTTAGATGTTGTGACATTGGCTTGGTGGAGAGGGGTCACTCAAGCTGGGTGGAGTTTCTAGGGTGTTAAAGGGATATCGTTCTGTGTCCAATCTACCAGATGCCAGCTAGTGGATTCGCCAGGTTGGGTTTTAACAATCGAATTAGGACTCAGTTAGTGTGGTTTTTTTTTCTGCCGATCTCTGAGGATCACAGGTCACAACCCGCTATGTGGCTTAGGACTTTATCGTTCCTGTCTTTTATAGCCATTTTTATGTTGTAATCTTTTATGTGTTCGGTTGCCACTCCATTCCAGTGCCGGTTAGCACTACCACTTACCAGTGCCCTGGGGGAATTTTTTTCTGCGTATAGAGTGCTGCCTGCTGGTAATGCTACTAATTTATCCGGCGCCCTGAGCAGCCGCATAGCGTCCCCCTCACCTAACGCCGTTACTGCGTATCATATCAGTACTAACTTTTGCAGGCTTCAGCCTTCACCCGCTTAGCATAAGAAGATAATATTTGATTAGGGGATTACATTTTTTATCTTTTTATGCTAAGCGGGCTTATAAACTGCTGTCCAACGAGCTTGGGCCAACCTGCCACCACACAATATATTTCCCACCAATTATTTCGGTATGTCGCTAGGATTGGCAGCGCGGTAAACCCTTTAATATTATGATCTCAGGGAGCCCGAGGGACATGTTAAATCAGTCTTGAGATCCGCAAAGAAATTAATTTCGGAAAAAAGACGGGTTGCACTCTGGGAGTGCCGGCAGAAGTGAAAACTTGATAGTTGATTATTAACGTTATGCATTTTTTTACTCCATTTTTTCCGAGTTCGACACAAAACACAACTTCTCCAACCGTCTTAAGGTTTTTCTATGGTTTTTCGATCAACACGAAAATCTGACGCGAGTTTCACAGTTTTTACCCATCCCACAAAAGTGCTCAACGCCGCTAAAGAAGTTTTCACTTCAAAAATAGATGTGGAAATTATCCCAATTTTCCCTCCCCATAGGAAGTATAATAATTGGGATCACGGACCAAACGTTCGCAGACACGGAAGTTTCTAGCGCTGTCCGAGAGATCAATGTTCCTTGGGGATTAAAAATCTTCATTAGGAGATATTAGGAGATCTTTTCTTAATACCTCCTCCTATGCGTTTTGTGTGTGGAACTGTGTTACTAACTGCATTTAGAACACTCGGAGTCACAAGCACCCAAGCAGTGTCACAAGTCACAACCTTTATTTATAACTGGCACAGCTCGATAATCATGTCACGTCAATTAATTGAAATAGCTTATAATTCAAACGCTATTATTTCCTCGTTGAGTTCCGTCAAACGTAAATATTCAAATAATGCATTTCTCGAAGGTTCGTAATGGGGCCACACCCAGCCGCGTTCTTGCTCCAATATCGCCAGGTAGCTGCTGGGTGCTGTTTGGTAATTCGGTGTGGGGTAACCGATAGGACCGATACTTGTAAAACAATAATACATAGTAGTCTTACTCAGCCGTGGATCTTCAAATCATATTCGTGCATCACAATGAATAGTTTTATGTATCTACGCGACGTGACGGTGCGTCGCTCCCTGCTAAGTATGTTGATTTTATTGCTGACTTGATTGAGTTGTCTTAGTTAAATCTCACACATTTTGATTTTATTGAATAATGAACACAATATTATTTTGACTAAGTATCCGCTCTCTTTTGTATAGCATTAGTAGTTTGTAGGTTTTCCCTAGCATCAAGCATAGGGAAACGTGCGCATTGTACGGGTAACGGGAGGTCCAGAAGTTGCTGTACCGTTGTATAATTTATACTGTGTCTGTAATCAATAAGGTCGTGCTTGTTGAACTTGCGTTCTAATGTCTGTCTGGTCATGGATGCTTTAACCTTTTGAAGGCACAATGATCTCTTTAGGTAAATACTTATGTTATATATATAACACTTAAATAAGTGTCCGCACATGAGAAACATAACTATCTAGGCACGCGGTAGAGTGTGAAGCCAAGTTCAAGCATAACAGAATGGCGAGCATGCACCGTGTGTAATATTACACGAACCATTTGCAGCTACTTTTGACCCCCTCATAATTCAGAAACTATTTCACATAAACGTTTCAAATTTAGCTCATATAGTGAGACTTGCGTGATAAATACATGCTTTAAATTTCATAAGCACAGCTTAAACGGTTGTTGAGATATTAACATCCGAAAATCTAAATTTTTATCACTGACTGACTGACCTATAGATCAAAATTCTAACCCACTTCCAGATGACCTAGAAGGCTGAAATTTTGAATCCAGCTCGGTAATTGTGTGTAACCGTAGGGAAAAATCCGAAAACAAAAAAAAATGGTCAAGTGCGAGTCGTACAGAGCGAAAATTGTGTTTTCAGATGACCTAGAAGGCTGAAATTTTGAATCCAGCTCGGTAATTGTGTGTAACCGTAGGGAAAAATCCGAAAACAAAAAAAAATGGTCAAGTGCGAGTCGTACAGAGCGAAAATTGTGTTTTCAGATGACCTAGAAGGCTGAAATTTTGAATCCAGCTCGGTAATTGTGTGTAACCGTAGGGAAAAATCCGAAAACAAAAAAAAATGGTCAAGTGCGAGTCGTACAGAGCGAAAATTGTGTTTTTGGTATGGAGACCCCCCTTAAATATTTATTTTATTATACTTTTATTATTTGTTACGAAAGAAGAAATATAATTAAGGATTTTGTGAACATTTGAAGTACCTTTCGGCTGCCATTATTGATTTAGAGCAAAAAAGGCCAAAAAATCACATTTATTATATGGGAGCTCCCCGTAAACATTTATTTGTGAATTGAAAAAACTTGAAATGACTTTATGAAGTATGTCTGTCTGTCTGTTACGTCTTCACGCCCAAACTGCTTGTACCGATTGTTCTTTGGTATATGGAGAAGTTTGAGTCTCGAGAATAGACGTAGAATTATTTCAATATTTATTTTATTTATTTATTTATTCGGTATAGTAACAGACAGCAAAGTAAGTAATATAGCTAACAAAAATATACGAAAAGAAGTAACATTTTACCATGCAATTCAATAAAAACTATACACAACATTTAAAAAAAATCAATAATAATAATAATATCAAATGTCAAGTACTCAATTACACTAAAATATTTAAATAAGTCATTCAACAATAATTATTAGAATTATGATTATCACAGTCACACATGTTTTTAATACATAGATAAATACTTAATATCAATAACTACAAAAGCAAATAATAATAATAATAATAAATTCCTTGTGAGCAAGAAGCCTAAATAAAAATATATTGCAATACAGAGAAAAAAAATTTAAATAAAACAAAGCAAAACTCATACATTCCCTAAAAATAAGTCAGATTAAAGGATTATATTAAATAAAATAAAATTCATATAAAAATAAAGTTATTTGTAAATGATGTCAATAAATTAAAATAATAGTAACAATAAGAAAAATATACAAGTTAATAAATTAATTTAACAATAATTCATAGTAGGTAACAAATAAAATAAGAATTTGAAGTAGATATATCAATTGACTAATTAGCTATATCGATTTAAATAAAGTTAGACTTAAATAGTAATCTAATATTAAAAATTATTTATTTACAATTTATATATTTTTTAGTTAATTTATTTTTAAAAGATGGTAAGCTACCAAAAAATATGTCATAGTCGGAACAAATATTATTGTAAGATGTACACATTCGAACCAAAGGGTTATTTTTTTATACATTATTTTTACATAGTGGGATGTCAAAGAGTTGTGGTATACGCACGGATCGAGTAGGTATCTTTATAGAGATATTTTTTAACATTTGCGTGTCTAAGGTACCATTTACTATTCCATGCAATGTACATAAATCAGAGATTTGCCTACGTCCCTCCAGACTCATAAGATTGAATCTTTTAAGTCGCTCTTCATACAAAGGTACTTTCTTTCTAATTCCACACTTTATACAAAGAAGTCTTACAAATCTACGCTGGATAGATTCTATCCTGTCATTGTGGATATGATACAAGGGATACCATATCGTTGAGCAATACTCAAGGATAGATCTGACCAGGGAAACATACAATATGATCAGTGTCTTAGGGTTCTTGAAAGGTTTAGCTGTGCGGTGAATAAATGAGAGCATTTTATTAGCTTTACTACAATATATATAGTCATAGTGATGTCTAAATGATAACGATGAGTCAAAGATAACACCTAAATCCCGAACTATATTTACTTGAGCCAATGCATCATTAACAATTGTATATCTAAATGAAATTGCTTTTTTGTTTCGTGTAAAAGATCACCAAGCCACCAAGGTATTTATATCTTTCTGAAGAGCTGAACAATTCTCGATATTACGAATACGACAGAATATTTTAAGATCATCAGCATATGCCAGACATTCACTCATTATCTCCCACAACAAATCATTAATAAATATGTCTGTCCGTTTGTCTGTCCGTCCGTCCGTTTGTCAGTCTGTCTGTTAGACAGCTATAAATTATAATAATAGCTACTTAACTTCCGCATAGTAAGTTGTACACTATATAATATAGTTTATGGTTGGGAATATACTTGTGTTATACCGTATTATTCCAATGCCTTCTGATGGTAGCTGCATTTTCCATTCGCTTGAATTTTCTTTATTTTATTCGTCGATACTCAAGTTTCAACAAGGCTTACGGCCTGTTTCACCGCTTCCTGATAAGGTGCCCGATTGGGTTATTTGACAGATTTTCCATACTCCATCTGTCAAATTAAGTGGTGGATAGCCTTATCAGGAAGCGGTGAAACAGGCCCTTAGGGGCTGTTTCCCGACTTCCTGATAAGTTTCAGATAGGCTATCCACAACTTATCTAATAGATGAAGTATCTGCCAGATAGGTTGCGGATAGCATAGCCGACACTTGTCGGGAAGTGGTGAAACGACACCTTAAGGTTGCGAATTGCCATTGAATATAGTCGAATATTATGGATGTTTGAACTGGGAAGATGAAGGTGTCTACCCTTGCTCGGAAAGTTTTCTTTACAAAAAGTAGTGATATCCCACCAAAAACATAAAATATGTAAAAATGCTGAGCAAAGTTCCATACAAACATTATATTTCTTGTCTATGGACTTCGCCGTAAAAAGGATGGAGATCTAAATGAGTGCCAAGTTCCATGGAAAATCGAAATAAGTACGTATAGGAGCCAAATAACATTATGAACAAATAATAGAGTCTATTTCTTTGCTTTATTGAATATCTATAACAATTGATGTTATTTAAATAATGTGAGATCTTTAACTAGATTAGATTTTACTTGGCTCATCGTCTTCAAACGCCTTATAACATTCGATTGTTCTAAACTTAGGTAGGTACACTGCTATTGTACCATCGAGGAAATTGATTCCCAGGCAGTTGACGGACCTACGTCATGTGGTCGGCTTATGTTAATTCAATGTTAGCACAACTTTGTCTTTTGTCACTTTGTCTATTGTTCCGTACTTCCTTCCGTAGAAAGAAAACCCTTTCTATGGTGACCATGCTACGCCTGCAGATGGGTTTGGCTTAATGCTACCAAATTACATTAGGTTCGCCATCTGCCTAGGAATCAACTTCTCGGATAGTACCAATCCAACTACTTTGACCAAGAAGATGTAGAATACGTACAAGTCGAGTATATTTATCTATGAACCGTGTGGAACGCACGTGGACCGCTAAAATGCTACTAAATTAAATTTATAATATTAATATCCCCGCATTAAATGACGGCAATTGTTTGTAGGGTTAATAAAATTAATATTATTTTACATTTCCCGATCAAATGAATTTAAAGGATGTGATTAATATGTATTAGTAAATGGTATGGATTGGATATTGTAATAGATTTTAAAATCTTATCGCTATCTAGGTAGATTAATAGTCAAATATTATACAATGTGTCCCGACACCGGTGTCCGATCCTTTAATTTCATGATCTATGGCATATTTTATCGACAAATTGGCCCTCAAATTTTTTTCTCTCTCACGGTTGTAAAATAGCAGCCATTTTAGTTTTTCTCGGGCTTTCACACTAATCTGACCAGTACTTCTCATGTAAATGTCCTATCAAGATAAAAAAGGTCTCATTTGATAGCTAAATTTGTGGACTACGCTTACCCAGGCAATATGTTATAAATTTCGTGGAATTAAACAGAAAAACCCAAGTTTAAGAAAAAAAAATTGTGTACTTTTTATTAATGGCTTTTTGTGAAAAATCTAGCACATTAAACTGATTCTTTTTTATTTTAAAAAGATAGAGGAGGCTTTCATCTTCTAAAATTATTTTACTTCAATGCTCCAAGTCAGATAGTTTAGAAGTTATAACGATTTTCTTATGATGAGGTGGTCACCAAAAACATGGTTTTTTGAAATTTTCACATAAATTTTGAGGTTATGGAAAAAAAAGTGTGAATACAAAAGTTTTAGATCTTTTTTTATCTACAACTTTGCCATTTGACTTTTTTTCATAAGAATATTAGTTTTGCCAGAAATCGAGATAAACCATTTTTCTCCCATTCCCTAACTCAGATCGCCTGTAAATTATTTTTCCCTTAATTTTTATAATATTCTCCTCCTTTTGTAATGGGTTTCATCCTACTGTGATTTTTTTTTGTTTTCAAAATTATTGGTCTTGGTCTATAAGGCCTTTGTGAAAATTTTAAGTGCCTACCTGTTGCCGTTATTGATATCGAGGGTCTAGGTCTACTAGGGTCCCGTTTTTACCCTTTGGGCACGGAACCCTAAAAATTGGGATACAGCTGTAATTAATTTAATATTACCTATCTTGTATATTACCTATATTGTACTTAAATTATTACTGTGTAACATATTGCCTAAGTATAAGTACGAACTACGAACGTATTAGGAAACTATGACAATGTAGGTACCTATGATATATTATGTACTTAAGCTTTTTCCCAATTACAATAAAACAGTTTTTTGTAAATTGCAAGGCGCCATCGACAGCTATACTCAATAATTAACTTAAATATTTTGTTATTTCAGTTTGTTATTTAAAGGAAACAAACGCCTTATATTTCAAGTTTATTTACGACTGCAAATGTTACTTCGTCAATTATTGTTAATCAGTATTCATAATAATATAATACACGCTTATTAGGTAGTTAAAACATATTCGTTAGAATATTTAAAACTAATGGCAGTTTAAAATATGTTTAACATGAGAAAAAAAAGTAGAATAAAGCCCTGGAGTGAGACAAAGGCAAGTCATTTGAAACGTTTTTGTGCAATATGTTTCGTCAACTAAAATATTGTTCTTTTATGGTGCTCCCACACCGCCGTTAGAAAAAATTTGTAAACATTTTCTAACATAAAATATTTCCTAACAAATGTTGTCAACTGTTACATTTTGTTAGGAACTGTTTCATGTTATAACTGCTCCTACACTTAGAAAATATTTACTAATGTTTACTAACATTTTATAACATTTAAATCTGGTACTGGCTCACCGCATACTCCGCCGTCACCTATAAAATGTTTACAAACAAAAGGTAACACATGTTTTATTTTGTTTTTGTTATAAGTAATTTGTTTTGTTATAATTTGTTAACTTACGTTTATTAAACATTTTCTAACATGAAAACATTTGTTAACATTTTTTAACATTTGTGATTAAATGTTTGCTAACAAATGTTTACCAACGTTACTAAACATTTTCTAACGGCGCGGCGGTGTGGGAGCACCATTAAGGGCCCTCTCTCCCTAAATTAGCAGGTCGATTGTCTGTCAGTGACTCAGTGCGAATATCGACGTAAATAACATTAAAATAACATTTATAACAGCGCGCCTTGTACGGTGGCGGTTACGACGCTCGCCGCGTCCATGATAGGGCGAAATTTGAGAAAAAACCTTTTTAAGGCTTAATATAATACATATTTCAAAAAAGTAAAAAAACCAAATTATTAACTTATGTTTTGCAAAGCAGTAGATATTTTTTATATATTCTTTTGATAAATAATGAAGGAGTAAAGTGGTTTCATTCAACGATTTGGAGGTGATTTGGTTTTTTATTTCTTTATTATGTGATACCGATAGAAAAAATATGGCAAAACCAAATTACGTATCATATCATGTAGATTACTATTTTTTTTTTCAGATATAATTTCTCTGTTAATGCCGATGAAAAGTTGTTTCATCTGCACGCTTTTTTCGAAAGAGCAGCCTTAAAGAAAGGAGGCGCGGTCACTGTCAAATTATAGACACATTTATGTGGGACTCCATAGTCCGTACCTATTTGTCCAGATCGTCGTCGTCTGAATTTTCCGGAGATATGCGAACAGTGAAAAAAAAAAACATATATTTTACAAACGTCAAAAACACACTTTTGAAATTTGGGACATTTGTTCAGACGCTGGTATAGATGAACAGCTCTGGCTTGGAATAGGCAGTATAGGCCATAACATATTATTATGTTCGTTCGTAGGGGTCGGGCGGCCCACCGATGGTTGCTCGCCTTGTCGCGGCGGTGGGGCTCTAGTAACCGCGGCTTGGACAACCGCGGTGAAGCAAAGAGGCAACCAGGGCCGGCCGGTGTCGCCGCCTGGCCCGAGGAGGGCGCTCCCAGCGGACTGGAGAAGTCCGCTGCGGATGCGCACCGAGGTGGGGCCGCAGAGGAAGAGGCAAGTAGGTATTACGGTGCGCCGCTTGCCCTATCCTCTGCGGCCGAGGTGTGGTCGGTGGCAGAGCCACAGACCTGATCTGCCACATGGCCTCCAAGTAGCAGACTCGGGGGGCGTCTGCTACAGCCCTGGTGGGGGCCGAGGAGGAGGGCGCACGTGTTGTGCGCCCATCGTGGAGTCTTCGGGCCGCTGGCGGGGTCGCAGATGTGTGTATCGTTCCTGTGGCCCCGTCAAAAGGCGGCGTGGCGGAAGATGGGGGGGGTTTTAGTGGGTATACCGTGGTCTCATTAGCTACGGGAGTCCCACATCACCACTCGGGTCGCCCCCTGCGCCTGGGTGGTATGCGTAATGCATTTCCCCCTCCGGAAAAAAAAAAAAAAAAAGGAAAAAAAAAAAAAAAAAAAAGGGGTCGGGCGGCGCGGCGGCCTGCCCCTCTAGCATTTTGTCTATACGAGTACGTTTTCTCGATGTTTGATGGCTTTTCTCTTCATCTCTATTGACCCTAACATGACATATATTTTTTCTCGTGTAGATCTGTCGTCAAAATCTATCGACATAATGTCAAAAAATGATTTTGACATTATGTCGTTCTCGACAATATGCTACACGAGAGTGAGATATCTCGAGATTTTCTCGTTTGCGCATCTTAGGCCGGCTGTACTCATAAAAAAGAAAAATCCGGCCCTGTAGATGAACATATACTTACGAAAACTAGTTCTGAAAATATTACATACATACGGATCGAAATGATAACCTAATTTTTTAAATTAGTATCCTAAGCGCATTGTCTCAGCGACAGTACCGAGGTCCGAGAGAATGCTCAGACAAGTGGGCGCGGTCGGCTATCGATTCTCACTTGCACTATTTATTGGCAGCACTACACGGTACGCAACTGTTAATGCCGCAATCACCACACTTTATACAGTATACAGTAGAGTAACTTCGTTCCTTCCTACAGTAGAGTAAAGTACTTGAAATCAAACTCGCTTAACACATGAGAGACAAGTTTAACGCACTTGCGACGAAATACTCCTGTTGGCGACTGCTAGGACAGTAAAACTGTTTATCAGGGGAGGGTGCAGGACGCAGGTCTTGTGTTTGACGGATCCAGGACACCCCTTCGTTATACGGCTGATGGCAAATCCCCAATCCGGGCCTTCCATAAAGCGTTTGCCTTGCGTAATGAAAAAAGGATATTATATATTGTGTTTACACGTTTTATCTATTTTGATCTATATAAGTATATTTTTGTCACATTACTTTTATTGACCATTTAAAATATTTTTTATTTAGTATTGTTTCTAATTCTCTCCTTTATAGTTGATATTGCAGAACATACTTCCTTATTTCCACTACCACGTCCTCTGACCTCTCGCATAGTTATCACTTATCAATTAAGTAGGTACATTGTTTTGGTAGGTACTTCAAACAAATATACTTTATTGTGCACAAAAATTACAAAAATACTTAAATATAAATAACAATTATTGATAAATCAGACATGTACACAAATGCGGCCTTATTACTTTGAAGCAATTTCTTCCAGGCAACCTTTTAACATTCTGAACAGTGATACATCCAGGAAAACGGTGATGTGCAAAAGTACCTAAACTACTTCGATCAAATATATTAGTGATCGAAGCTAAACTATTTAAATTAAAAATCTAACAAAAGCACTAAATTAAACAAAATATATAAACAATATATTTGATTTAAATACAGTGATAATATTATATAAAAAAATAAAAAATAAAATAATATAATATAATTTAGTAGTACTAAATACAATACAATACAAGACAATACGAAAATATGATCACATTTCCCAATTTCGTGTAAAACTCAAGTGGCTGCCAATCCGACTTCGGCGGGATGCTCATATACTGTCGTGTTTTTATAACATTTTGTATGACCCTAAGACACCACCCTACTTAAAAGAAAGGTTTACATTTTTAGATGACAATGTTAAAACATTTCGAAACTCTAATATTTCGCCAATACCACCGACTCGTAATACAAAATTTTATGACTCTTCATTTACAGCTCGTGCTGTCAGACTGTGGAATTACCAACATCTTTGAGACGTGCTCAGTCCTCATACGTTTTTAAAAATGGGGTCAAGGAACATTTTTTGTCGCAAATAATCCATAATAACTGATAATTACTTGTATTTGTGCTATTTATATTTATTTATGTTTGTATGTACATATATAATATATAATATTATATAATATTATTAATATATATAATATTATATAATATTATTAATATTATATAATATTATATTGTATGCAGTATATTGTATTGTATTTATAATATTATACTTATATATTTTAAAAAGTTTACTATTAGCTGTCTATGTAGTCACCACATTAACGGTTGTCTGGAAGAAATCGCTTGTAGCGATAATAGGCCGCCTTTGTACTTTTACTCTTAGTCACTAAGTTTTGTATGTCATGTTTGTTTTGGTGCAATAAAGTGTTTTCATTCATTCATACATACTATAAATACAATACATATTCTATAAAATATATTATACGTTATAAAGGACAATTAGTTATCATTGACAGATAAGTTAAAATAGTCATAAGTGATTAAACAGATACTTCGTGTTGCGTACGCTTGATTCGAGTTATTCAGAATAAAAACAGTCTACTGTATGATCGCCATTTACATTGTGCTATTACGGTAAACGTATTGTCATTATTGCGTACACTTTTGTACTCAAGTGTACCGTAAATAAAGACATAATAATTACATAAATACCTTTGATTTGTCTCATAAATATTGATTCGTTTGATTGAACGTATGTTGTGTTGACGATTGTGATATCTTGCGAATTCACTTGAATTGTAACTGGCAAGTTACTGGATCTCAAGTCTCTACAGATAGGCTCAAAATATATTATTACTAGCTGTGTACAAAATTTCATTACAATCGGTTCAGTAGTTTTGGCGTGAAAGCGAGACAGAGAGACAGAGATACTTTCGCATTTATAATACATATTAGTATAGATTATTTTAACAAGATGTTGTCCACAATTTTGTTGCTAATTTCATTTTTCTGGAATAGACACCATGTACATTACATTAACCATGTTTTCTTTTCTCTCTCTCTCTTACCGTCTCTTATGTCGTTAATTATTATTATTAGTAGATAGGTATGTAATTTCCGGTAAGGTGGATGTTTTAAGGAAGATATGACTTCCTTTATTATAAATCAAAATATTAATTCATTCGCATTAAAAACACGTTTATTAATATTTATAGCACCTGCAATTGCTTATAGCAATCTCAATCGTGACGCTTTCAAACAAAAAAGTAGATAAAAATCGGTCCACCCGTTCGAATGCTACAAATCAAATCATCTTTATTTCGATGCTACGATGTCACGGACAGACACACACTGACAAACAGACAGACAGACAGATACGTCAAACTAATAACATTTAACACCCCTCTTTCTTGTCGGGGGTTAAAAATGTCGCAACTCGCAAGATTAACTTTATTTTTAACCGACTTTCAAAAAGGACGAGGTTTTTTATTAGGCTGTATAAAATATGTTTTTTTTGCGATGGGTTTTTGACATCGGGGCAATTAGTTGTGGAAACAATAATATATAGTTATATACAGCTGCGACGCAGTTCAGCTGTTACATGCCTAAAAATTATTACTTTATTAGATAATATATAATATGTACTTTCAAATGAAAGTAATTGTAGGGGCGAAGCCATACATTGATTGAGGGGCTGATTGGGCAGGAGGAGATGAGGAGTTTGTATGGGAAATAGGTACCTGTTGTTGAGACGTGCTGGCGGGTGCAGATGCCTTGAAATGCGCTGGTACGGTCACACGACACTCACACTATTGTCTTTATTCACACTATCACTGAGCTGGGTTTATTGAGCTGATAAATCACGAATAACTATGGGATTAATCGCGAAGATTTGAGCCGATCGGCTAACCGTAAGCTTTTCGTATAACGAACGCGGAAGTCAACAGCGGAATGTGTCACTTGCGTATCGCGTCTGACGTATGACAGTTCACAGCGCCGCACACGCTGCAGTGTTGCCAACGTCGCGCTAGAGTTTGGCGCGAACATCCTGGGGGGGCCCGGCAATGGGCGTGAGCTGATCCACATCTTGAGCTTGAGCTGAATCCAGTGGGAGCCGGGCAATCTTGCCGACAGGTCTCCGCAGCTGGCCTAGTGAGGTGGCCAAGTCCACGACTCTGATGACTCCATCCTTCCCAGGCAGTAGACGTGTGATTCTTCCCATCTTCCATTGGAGCGGAGGCAGACTGTCCTCCTTGAGCAGAACCAGTTCCCCAATTTCGGGTGGAGAGGAAGAGGAAAGCCATTTGGAGCGGATTTGAAGGGTATGGAGGTAGGACTTGGTCCAGAGAGCCCAGAAGCGCTGAGAGAGAGATTGAATGAGCTGAAAGCGCTTAAGGGGGGAGATGACTCTGTCATCTATTGTGTGCTCGGGGAGAGCTGTGAGCGGACGGCCTATGAGGAAATGGCCGGCTGTGAGGGGCTGATAGTCCGTAGGATCGGACGAGAGTGGGCTGATGGGCCGAGAATTTAATACGGCCTCAATTCTAGCGAGCAGAGTTGAGAATTCCTCAAATGTGAGGCGTTGTTCACCGATTACACGGTAGAGAAGTTGCTTAGTAGATTTGACATTAATCTCGTGGATGCCTCCCATCCACGGGGCCTTGGGCGGATTAAGTAACCAAGTTATATTTTGAGTAGAGAGCTTATGAGAGATGGCATCATTATTGTCATTGAGAAATTGTTGAACTTCTAGGAGCTGATTCCTAGCACCTACATAGTTTGTGCCGCAATCAGAACGTATCAAAACGGGAACACCGCGACGTGAGCAAAATCTTTGTAACG
The DNA here is from genome assembly GCA_937595015.1 of Polyommatus icarus. Lineage (NCBI taxonomy): Eukaryota > Metazoa > Arthropoda > Insecta > Lepidoptera > Lycaenidae > Polyommatus > Polyommatus icarus. Next base: position 17,189,153 of record OW569327.1, on the reverse strand, counting down.
TAGCAAAAAATGCGTCTGTAGAAAGTGCGGATACTGGTTCCAAGTGAACCGCCTTTGTAGTGAGACAAACGAATATACAAAAAACAGTAATTATTTATTTGTTTTTTATCTCAAATGCATCAAATCTTATATTAAGAAAGATCAATCAATTCAAAATATTTTATAACTATTCAGCAATAATTATTAATAACTAACTATATCAGTGCAATAATTACATTCATGAAATGCCATATCAATTGATACAGCATAAAAACTACGGCAATTACCGACATTATATTGTCACGATACGGTAACATGTCTTAATTTATCTCTTAAGGTGACATTCCGATGTTTGACGCAAGCGACCGCGACCGACAAAAATCTTATAAAATACGACTAGTCGATAGGTTTCATTTCGCCACTATAGAGCAGCGACGGCATGGTTCGCTAGACCAATGTCAGTAGAAAATTAAACCTATAGTCCAAGTCGTTTTATTTCAATTTTTGTCGGTCGCGATCGCTTGCGGCAAAGATTGGAAAATCACCTTTAACGAGGAAAAATCAGTGCTCATTGTGGGATTCTCTGAAAAAATGGAATATTTGATTGAGGCAGCATAAGTTGTTAGCTTTGATTATATACTACAAAAGGTTGTTAGTTGTTTAGTGTTTACATCTGTACTGGCCCTTATAACTTCCTGTATTATTGCCCTTAAGGGCAGGTGTAGATCTTTTTTTTTAAATTCCATTAAGCATATAACTACGCAAATTATTATTATTATTATTGGCCCACTGTGTCCCACTGCTGGGCAAAGGCCTCCCCTCTTTTATTCCATAATTCGCGATCTTGTGATGTTACTGGCCACTCTTTGTCGAACGCATCCAATTCGTCGCGCCACCTTTTTGGGGTCGGCCTCTATTACGCTGACTACGCAAATATTCTTTTAAAATAAAATATATTATAAACTGGTATTTGACACTACGACATTACACTACACTACAAAAACAATGTGAAACTACGAATCAACAATGAATTAAAGAATACACAACATTTTTCTTTGTTTTGGGTTTCCATCAGAAATTAAAAGCCTCAAAAAAAGTTTGAGAACCGCTGCCCTAATGAGTAATGCGCTAGTGATACGAAACTATAGATGGATGGACAAGACAGTGCATCGGAAGCGGCTGCAACATTTGATGATGGCAGCAAGACGCGGTGGAGCGCGAACCACGCGACACAGGAATGTCGGTTGCATAATATTATATTGTTTGTGTTTCATAATGTGCCTCGTAGAGATTTCACTGTTAAAATAGCAGCGCTGAAAGACCAAAATTTTCACATTTGTATGGGGAAACGATGGCGGGGCGCTTGCAGTTTTGTTACCCACTGTATACAAGATACCATTTTTCGGGTTCCGTACCCAAAGGGTAAAAACGGGACCCTATTATTGAGACTTCGATGTCTATCCGTCTGTCTGTCTGTCTCCAGGCTGTAACTCAAGAACCGCTATAGCTTGATTTCTGAAATATTCACAGATTCTGTATATCTGTTGCCTCTATAACAACAAATACTAAAAACAAAATAAATTAAAATATATTTAAGGGGGCTTACAACAAACTTTTAAACATTTTCTTTTCATCCCTTATAAAACATTTTGTTTGATATTTTTTGCTGAATATCAATAACGGCAATATAGGTACTTGAAATATCCACGAAATTCTCCGTTTTATTTGTACTTTAATAATTTATAATAAAATTAAAATAAATGAAATAATTAAGGTAAGGCTCCCATACAAAAAAAAAATCAGCATATTTTTGCTCTATTGTGGTACGGAACCCTTCGTAATCTATTTGTGTAGTGTTTTTTATATATCAAGGAATCAAGGCAAAGGAGATTACAATCTTTCCACCATATATTGCATGGGTTCAATCTGATAGCTAAGCTATTTCTTAAAAAGTAGAGCCAGTAGTAATTACTTACAATTATAGTTTCAATAGATATTTGAAGCCTTTTATAGTAATACAATTATATAAATTGAAGCATCAAATAAGGATAACCGAATGCCTACTTTACAATATCTTTCATGTGGAATGTGTAACAAATACTTATTTTTATTATTAGTCCATTATAATTCATTTTCAACAATTAGCGAACATGGAAAACCTTGAAGAAAATTATTTACTGATTTTTAGTACGTATATCAAAAAATATTAAAAAAGAATGATAATTGTGTTTTTTGCTCCAAAGCAAAATACAACTTTTATTCGCACGCTCCGTCCGCGTTTATGTCTTTTATACCGTCCGGGCTGTACTAGATGCTACGATCTTCAAATTTTGTTCTATGTAAATTATTGTAATAAATATTTTATATATACCTTTATTATATACTACTGTAATTGAGAACAATTTTTCAGGAACCTTTGAATACTAATAAATGTAAACAAACTAACTTTATTTATGTAAGCATAGATTCTGGAATCTGCAGGACATCGAGATTAGATTATTGATTTTTTTACCTACGTTAGGACGTTAATAAGTGTGCCAGAAAAAAAACAAAATTGAAATAAATTGTAAAGCACGTCTTGTACCTTTACACAAAATATATTTTTTAACGATTCGCAAACTCGCAATTACAATAATATTTATATGTTTACATTGTAAAGTCAATTAACTAAAACATAACTTGTTATAAATAATGTAACACTATTAAAATTCTTTGGTAATTAATATCTATTTCTACGAAATATTGTACAAGAGCTTATTATTGATTCCTTTGTTGAGTTATAATAAATTGATTTTAGAACTGGCTTATAAATCAGGCAAAATACACGACAATTACATTCGAGTTCCCGGGCGGGCCACAACTACTAGATAGATTAAGGTCCTAAAAGTCTAAATGCCATGCCACACACAATAAAATGAAGAGCTTCACAGATAGGTATGGGGCTTACATCAAAATCTTCAATTGCCTAATACTATTTTTATTCCTTAGCTGTACTAAGGAATAAAAATAGTATTCGTTTCTGAAATAGCGAATCTAGACACAAAAGTTCATATAAGATGTCTTAAATTTGTATTAAACTGGATGATTATTGCATAAAATTCAAGATTTGGTGTACTAACACAGATAGAACCTAGATTAAGGGCACGTCACACGAGACCTAAGCGCGCGTTTTCTTTTGTGTCTGAAATATGAACACGACGAACATGAGTTAGTTTTTAAACTAAGGTACCTAGTTAAAAATAAAAGTTTCTTTCTTTTAAACATTGTCTTAATAAATCAGAGTCTCAAAGCTTCCAGAAATGTTTTGACGTTGCGTAAAAACTGTAGACACACCTAATATTTTTACAGTCATCTATCTATACAAATATTGTAAATGCAAAGTTTGCATGTTTGTTGGTTCTCCTCACAAGCCACAAAACTGATTTTGACGAACTTTTAAATGGAGTTTTTTGAGACACGGTAAAGGATAATTTGTAGTTAAAGCCGTTTGTTCCGTAGTAACTAAGTTTTTGTTTTACAACATTTAAAATTACTTATTGTACTATGGTTACTGTTTGTTAACTTCAATAAATGAAAAAAATATAGCATACACAATAATCTTATATCTTTAAATGAGCAATTCTTGTTTATAATTGGAATCTCGAAATCGGCACCAACGATTTTCATGAAATTTAGTATATAGAGGTTTTCGAGGGCGATGAATCGATCTAGCTAGAAATCAATTTTAGAAAATGTCATTTTATTCTTGTTTTATCGAATACCGCGCAAAGCTCGTTCAAATAGCTAGTTCTTATTGAAACAATAATATGTATATTATAATATGAAGGATTGTCGCTAGCGTTATTCTGCGCAACGAACTACGAAGTAGCGGGCAACATCTAATATAATCTTAATAGTGGCTCGAGGCAACATCAGTCATACTAATAAATCATACTAATGTTACATAATTGTTAAGTAGGAGCAGTTGACACCCGCAGGTGCACACATAGTGCCTTCAAGGTTTCCTGTTACATAATTCCTGTCCTGTTAATGAAAATATGTATACTTAATAAAGTATGTATTTGCGTGACCTTAGTTTATTTTAGTTTTATGATGATACATTTAATTATGTTGTGCACTAGGTTTTGCTTTTAAGCGCCAAAATTCGTTTAGGTATATCGAGTGGAAGATGTAAATTGACATTTTTATGTTGTTTACAAAACTTGATAACAATAAGCTCTGACACCGTTAGGGGGATTCTTAAAAAAAACTATTTCAAAGTATGCATAACTACTTTAAAATTTTAAATATATTATCTTGATACAAAATTTTATTATCCGAATATTGCTAATATAAATCTTCTCTGGACTACCACATACATTTCAAGACTAAATCAGCCAAATCGGTTCGGCCGTTCTCGAGTTTTAGAGAGACTAACAAAAAATTTACTTACTTACCTAGTTATTTCATTTTTTTATATATAGATAATATACTTAGATTAAAGAATAGCCTCCTTAAAAGTTTAAACACAATACAATGCAAATCAATAAGTACTATAATATCAGCGACCACATGCAACCGAATACCATTGTCTGGCGACCCAAAGGTCGCTGGTTGGTTTCAACTTGATCTCGATATCACAAACGTTCCAATTCCGATTAAAACAAAGACCGATACGATCTTTTACTTAGCAATTGAAATATAGCCAGTTATATGGTGAAATGGCTTTTGAAACTGCGTTTTATGATTAGTTCACCACATTATCTGTTACAATAATTCTTATTTCTACACCATAATATATAATAGGTACAATATATTTTCCAATGCAACATTTAACATTTTTAGTTATTTCATTTACTTACTAACCTCTATAATGGCTGGTTTACACGTATTAAGTAGATAAGTAGTTAACTAAATTTTAACTTAATTTTAAGTTACTTAATTGTGTGTAAACACACAATTTAGTAGCAAGTAGCAAAAGTACTTAATACGTGTAAACCAGCCATAAGTCTATGCTTTATGTCAAGTAAGACCTAATGTTTTGTTCTTACTTCTTGTGCATCGCGACACTTTTGTAACTTATCAAGTTATCACTTATCAGACAAGAACAAAACATAATTGTATAACTTTATCGTCTGTAACCTGTGAATATTTTTCAAAATAGGTTACTGATACAATAGTTACTTAACTGTGAAAATACATGATCTAATTTTCGAAAAATTTTAGTGTCTATAATTGATAATTGTGCAAAATAACAAGCGACGTTTAATGGAAGTGGGCAGTGAAGTATAAATTACGAACTCGAATATCGCTCAACATTTACAAACTGGGTACACAGTCAAACTGCATTCGATAATTTCGATAGAAAATACCACAAGAATGTCTGGAGCTTTGACATATTAACGCATTTCATATTGTATCATCTTAAGGTACCGTCCGATCAACGCGGCAAGCGACCGCGCCTAACAACATTTCAAATAAAATGCCACTTTATTTATAAATTTAATTTTTTACCAACATTGGTCTAGTGACCCATGCCACCGCTACATTGTAGTGGCGTAGAACATAATAAAATGTAGCCTGTATAGCCTGGAATCTAGAATCTAGATAATTTATTAAGATAGCATTTTGTTTGAGTATTTGTCGGTCGCGATCGCTTGCGGCAAAAATCGGAAAGTCTCCTTTAGTGAAAAGTGAAAACCAAACGTAATTGTTATTCTATGAGAATGTGGCACTTATGTTGAGTTTAGTCAAACATTACTGTCGAAATTATCGAATACAATTTGACTATAGCTGTATCGTTTCATTTGGAGTGATACGATGCAAAGGTCGTGTTTAATATTGTGCAGCCTACGGCCAGTTGATAAACTATGTGTTAGTAATAAACTACTATTAAGACTTATTAAAGAAATAACAGAGTCGAGAACTGGGAGATTATCATTTTACACGAAATATGTTTTACAATGTAAATCGTTATAAATATTACCTATGTTAAACTAGACGTTACCTGCGGTAGTTGCCTATTGTGCATATAGGTGTCTGCGACTACGTTCTCACAGATTATAATAACTACATGTATACTCTGGAACGAACTGTCACCAGCAGTATTTCCGGACCTATACGACCTGCAAACCTTCAAGAAGAGAGCGTATTCCCTCTTAAAAGGCCGGCAATGCACCTGCATCTCTTCTAATTTTGCGAGTGTCCATGGGCGACGGTACGGTTGCTTTCCATCAGGTTTTTTGCTAGTTTGCCCCCTTATTTCATAAAAAAAAACATACTTAATCTTTCGCTTACGTTGTAACTATATTTTAATAATCTGTGCTGTCACGCTATGGACAACTTACATATTAATAAAATTTTGAGTTCTATAACAATATTTTAATGTAAAGGACATTAGCTGAAACTTAACACCACTATTTTCAAAGCAATACCTGTATTTTTTCAGGCCTTACGAAAATAACATGAAGTCTTATCTTACCTAACGCAGAACAGGTCTTATCTTATAAGTAATAAATTGGTTACTACCTCTAACAAGTAATTTTGTAACAATAAGTAATTTATATTAGAATTTCGTGGTAGATTCTGTAATTTTACGCTATAACTTAAAAGAGGCAATGCGATGCTTTTTGAAATTAGTAATTTAAAATAAGAATAAGCGAGTCTGTCAATTGTATATGTGTATGTTTTTGTGTAGTAACCAAAGTTCAGTTTTGAATGGCTCGTTTGATAATGCAGAATTACTAAAATATGTTTTGCAAAATTGTAGCAAACATTAATTTAAAAACGTTGTTAGTTGTTAAGTACTTGTTTTGTATGTGATCCTAATCTTAAGGCACAAATAAAGTATGGCTAACTATGTGATAACAATGTGATCGCGATAACAATAGAATAACAATAGATTTCCAAGAATCTGCGATCGAAGGATTAATCTTTCGATCGCGGATTCTGCTGCTGCTGTTTTCAGACTACGCTTTACTTTACTATAGTGAGCATAGTGTCAAAGAGAATGTAAACTGTATACTACGTAACAAGAGGTCGGACTTAGAAGAAAAAAAATAAACATTCGTTATTTTTTTAATTTAAAACTAAACGACAAAATTTTAAGTGCAAAACCTTTCACTCTAAACATACCAAAAATTAAAAAAAATAAAAATAAAAAGAAATGAGCTCAAATAAATGTTTTATTTCAATAAAAATTATTGTACATGGCTAAATAAATAGGCTAATAAGGTAAATTAAACAATAAAACAGATTTAATCCACAAGTTTTTGTTGATTTCTATTATTAAATATTATAATATTATTACAGTACAGTTTTATGTATTTTATTTATAAATATGATAGAATAGCTGTCTATGCTACTCTACTAACTACTTGATTGGCTTAAGCCATTATTCCACTTATCCTAGCGGCTAGCTAGGTTCCTAGGTAGGATCCTAGCTTCTAAATGTTGTTCCACGTCTTGACTAAATCGGAAACGATTTAGGATCTAGAAACCTAGCTAGGATAAGTGGAATAAGCGCTTTATACAGTAAACTGTATATAGGGAGGGGATTAAAACTGCGCGTCCACCAGGTTGGAATCGGGACGTACGGTGCGGACGGTAGTACCACGTGTCGTCATATACTTGTCAGGCGCAGAATGACGTTCCAGTATTTCTAGTGCAGTTCATAGTAGTCAGTACCATACATACAAAGCAACAAATCCGTCCACTGCGTACCTGCGCTCCGATTCCGATCCAGTGGACCGCGCCTTTATACATACACACTTTGTTTTGTTACACCCTGTATACGACAGCTTTTTAAAACGGGCTTTGGCCCACCACACATTCCCACCACTGTATCTCCTGTGTCGCCAGGATCGACAGCGGTATCCAACCACGAAAACCCTTTGATATGATCTCAGGGAGCCCGAGGGACATGCTAAAACTGTCTTGGGACCCGCAACGAAATTAATCAGAAGAAAATAGGAGGAGTAGGAAGATTCCAATTTCCCTCCCCATAAAAGCGGGAGACAGCACAAAGTTGCAATGACCGAAAGTCAAAGAACTTAAGGGGGAGCACCACGGAAATAAGGTTAATAATTGTGACTCCTAAGCTAAGCTAAGTTAATATTGGAGTTTATTGTGTTTGACTGTATACGACAGCTGAAATCTATCGCGCGGGTTCAGGCCAGCTGCATACCACCTCACTTGATCAGAGGATTTTTCCTTGGTAGCCGTACCACTCATAATCCCATACCTTCCTTCTCCTAAAATCTCCTTGCTTTGAATCTCTTTGCTGCTTTCGTTCCCAAGCGGTCGCATGCGACCGCGAGAACAAAAGATTTCCTAGAATCCGCGATCGAGTTAACAGCTATTGCTTGCAGACTAAAATGTTGCAAACTAGCTGTATAGGGACCTAAAAATCTGAAATTAATGAAACATTTTTCATTTACTACAATATTTCCATACAGTTTACATAAATTATAGTAAGTATAGTAATTAATAACCTTATGTATTGTTACAATAAAACAATATACACATGATACACATTTCATCATTTTCCAAATTAACTGCATACTGATATACATTATAATAATTTCTATGAAATAATAATCTATCTTTTTCATATTAATATAGTTTAAGTTCTAAATTATTGTACAACTATGCAAATAATACTACGACATACTTTGTATTAGAACATGGTATGATATCGTTATGTTTTGCTTCAATTTATCAATTTACGGTTACATTTACATTTTACAATGGCTTACCTTTCGTTTTTCAATAATTAATCCACTTAATTTACAATTTTTGTATTTTTGTAATAAATAATTTTCACAAAATGGAATTCGAACCTTGAGTTTTAAACTTCATCTTCCTCTTTTTTCTCATGTAGTTTATATTCTCTATGGTCTTTTTTATCAACCAATCACAGTCGACCGTGCTTAAAAATTGTACAGATTATGCGATTTACTTTAGTAGCTACGTTTAAATTTGGAACCCAATTTTTTTTTGTTCGGAAAGTTTCGTCCACCTGCATAGTGTATAATAGTTCAAGATGATTAAGTATATGAGCGTACATTTTTATCGTAAGCCAATAAAATACAGCGTGTAACCAAAGTCATAATACAATTTGGGGTGTATGTGTCCCTTATAGCACAGAATATATTATAATAAGTACTTTCCTCATGTTATGTTATAATTTTCGTCGAGTTTTTAAAGGCGATGAAAAATTTAAGGTTAGGTTAGGTTAGAAGTCAGGAAATCCTGACTCGCTGATTTATAGCACACTGCCTACTTAATAGAATAGAATAGAATAGAATAGAATAGAATAGAATAGAATAGAATAGAATAGAATAGAATAATATTTATTGCATGAAATGTGGTTTTAAAGGTGTAACAATAATAATAATAATCTGTGTGTAACAATAAAAATAATAATAATGCCATTTAATATTTTTGTGTGTCTGTCGATCTGGCTCAATAATATTATACATTAAAACCTTTTGATGGTTTGAAATAATACTTTTAACCACGGAAAAGGACAAAAAGTTTTAAACACAGAAAAATGTGCAGCCTAAAATTTTGAATAAAGGTTTGAATCTCTGCGCCTGCTAGAGTTTCTAGAAGAATTATGTTCCATGTCCGACACGACTCACAAGTCACACGACAATAGCTATATCGCTTGTCATGAAAAAAGAAGAGCGTCCGTGGCCTAATGGGTAGACCTTAATTGGTTCGCACTCGCGTAGAGGGTGCGGGTTCGATCCCGGGTGGAGGAGAAGTGAGGAGTGTACCAATAGCCGCGTACTGACCAAGCGAGCCGCCGCGCTGCCTCGCCCGAGCGTGCCGCGGCCGAGCCAAAGTTGACGGTTTTTTGTCGATGCTCAAAGGCGCCTCGGACGTTTGCCGCGCGCTCGCACGTACTGACCGACCGAACAACTGCGCGCGAGGCTGCCGCGGCGAGGCGGCTCGCTTAGTCAGTACGCGGCTAATCAGACATTTTCTGATCTCAAGTACATAATACGGACGCTCGTACGGTGAAGGAAAACAAAAAACATCGTGGGGGAACCCGCACATAGTTGGTCCCAGATGTATTGACTAGTTCTTTCCTCTGGAGTCTGGACTAGGCCGGCTTATATTATGTTGCGAGAATGCCGTATGTGCTTGGGCAACCACACGGACATTTAAATCTTGTCCCTGGCACTACAGTATTTAAGGAGTGGTTACTTTGCTCTGAAAATACTGTATAAATCATCTACAACGGATACAAAAGCCTAGTTTTTTTTGTCATGAAGTACCTAGACAACTGGTCTACTGGTCCCACAGAAAACTTCAAAATCGAATCTGCGAATCGCATTTTAATTTTTTTATGAATTTTGCCGTAGATATTAGCAATGCGATGCGAATTTGTAATAATTTGCCCTTAGCGTCTTCAGCTAAGTGTACCTATATTAATTTTAGAAAACTTTTCAACCAAGGTCAAGTTGGTAGCGTGTTAATAAATGCAGGAAATTAAGAAAGCAACTATGACTGATGTAGCGGGTAACTGATTAATAGCTGTGAAATAACTAGACCGAAAAATCAAAGTCTCTTCACACGCACACACCAGACACTTTCAGTTTCATTGCGAAGGGCATTGGACTTTATTGCCAGGGATTAGAGGCTAATTTGGAGTGGCTGCGTAAAACACATGACCAACGTAAGTCGCAATATGCCATGCTTGCCAAAGAACAACGTAGTTACTGCAAGGTGGACTTTAAGTCTAGAAGTACCTATACATAGGTATGAGTAGACGCTAGATATATTAATGTACTATCAGAGAAGTTGATTCCTATGCAGATCAGGGACCTACGTAGTTGGGTTGCGTTACGTCAAACCCAGCCGACAGATCACAAAACATTATATTGACATATTCGACCAAATAACGTTGAACTATCAGCTGCATAGGAATTAATTTCCTCGATGGTACAGTCGTACATGTACAGTCGACGACAGATCCGTTTTACCATCGTTAAAACTTATTAATCATCAGTAAGATAAAAATCTCATTATAGGATATGTCTATGAACATACGGCTTTTTTCAGGTAAAGAAATGAATACAGGATCAACACAGTTATTTAAATACGATGAGTAAGCTTTAAACAAGGAAATGGCATCGTTATTTAAAAAGTAAAAACGAATACACAATATTTAATATTTTGTTAATGATTTTCCTTAAGAAAAATATAGAGTTAAAGCTGGACTTTTATGGAACTAATGACTGGCCTGAATAGGTACTTCAACGTGATTGAAATTCCTCTCGATATTTTTTATATTATGCACTTGAGTAGCGAAGGTCGAAGGAGAAAGATTTGAGGAACTCATTGTTCATTACGCCGGAGATCCTACTGTCAATGTCAGTGTTTCTGTCTCTTTCACTCTTATTTTAAATTGGACCAGGGAACGAATTAAATGTTAATAAAATATTACCGCCTCCGGCGCTTGATACATCAACATCAGGGTTTTTCCCTACAAAAGAAATCCGTCGTTTTGTCTGTCATAATTTCTAGCATTTCTGTGTGTACTACTACGCTAGAGAAGAAGTAATTTTTTGGTATAAACGACAGACATTGGCATTCATGTTTCCAAGTTGAAATGGGATTAGGCGGGTCATACACTAGCCCAGGGGTTCCCAAAACATATTTTGTCTACTGCCCACTTGGAGAACAAATTATATTTTAGCGCCCCACATTGTTTCAATTAAAATGCATCCATATGAAATGAAATTAAAAATCACACCCCCTCAACTACACAACGCCCAAATTTTTTTCAGGGTCACACTCTGCCACCCTTTAGACCTTCAGCGCCCACAAGGAGGCGTTATCGCCCACTTTGGTAAAGGCTGCGCTAGCCGCATGTATCCAACCTGCAATGATCGTCAAAAAATGGATACCTGATGAAGGACGACGCCTTGAAAAAGATGGCGTGATAAACTTTACACAAGCTAGGTTGGTCTTAGCGTTGTTGTTGGTGTTGTTTGCGGTAGAGCTCGAACAACAGATAGCCTTTTTATTTCAGGTCAAGCCGGCTGGCCTGGCTCTCCCGTCCGACATCTCTGTCAGTCGTGCCTCCGAGCTAGTTTCCATTAAACCGTCATTTATAACAATTAGCGGAGACAAGCGACACCTAATCTTGATAAAGTCAAACCATTCCGTTTTATCTTGGACTAATAGGCGGAGATATGCATTTGTAATAACTAATCAAGTTGTAAAAGTAAATTTTAAACTCATACGTAAAACCGCATTGCAGAAAACTTAGCTGAATAATATAGAAAATACCGAAGCTTATATAATTTTTGAAATGCACGTAGCGTATCATCAAACCTTGGTTTCTTATTATATGTCATTGATCAAACCTTTTAGTCCATTGAAATGTTACATTGCTTTGCATTTATTAGAGGACGCAATTTTATTTTTGGAATATGTTGGGGGGGTCAATAGAAGCTTAACCTCAAGTTTGTGGGGTCACCACTCTTGTCCCCCGGCCGCCATCTTGAAAAAGGGGGCTACAACACTATTTTCGTGATATTTCGGAAACTATACATCTTACAAAAATTTTGTAAGAATATAATTTGTTGCAAATTATTTTGCCTACAAATATGTTTATATAACTTTTTACCCTAAATTTGTAAAAGTATATATAAATATGAAGTTATAGGCAAGCTCGCATACCTACCCGCGCCGCAGTCTTCGCAACTTCTACATTCTTTATATGAAGAATTCGAAATGCGGCGACTGCGGTGCGTGCGGTGCGGCCAAATCTGCGTTCACCTTTATTCGATATGGGGTGCGCGCTCAAAAAACATGACAGTTCATGCGGCGTTACCTCGCTGACAGCTCTGTCTCAAGTCTCTCAACAACCGTAAGGCCCACCTGGGCCGCGCTCTTTGTTTCGATTATATTACGTATTTCGATGACTTAGAGAATATTTTTGTATGAAGAAGTTTGGTTAGTTATGACCTTTGATACATTGACCACACTCTGAATGAAAAATAAATAAACAATCTGTGAGCTATTAGTATTATTTCGGCTATTCAAAATTGTGCTCTATTTCCTACGTGTCAAGGTATGATTTGTGCTTTGTTCGAAGATTTTACTGGATTTCACGAATGTATGTAGCGTTTTGTATTGCGAATAGTTTATTTTACTCATTATAAATATTTTTAGACAATCATTTGAAAGAAATACATCGAAATAACTTTAGGTTACAGTCGAAAAAGTTTGCTTCTATTTATAGAGATTCGGAAGCGAGGGTTAAGGGGTTAAGGATAGTTGAACGTGACAACGTTATACGTTGTCACGTTCAACTATCGTCAGTAAACCGACTTTACAGACAACCGATTTTTTTTATTATCCATAAGCTGTCAATTTAAAATATTGTTCCATTTTGCAGTTCCGTAACGAATTACTATTAATACATAACGTTTGAAATAGACGTGCTCGTAATAAATATAACTCACAGAGATTTATTGGGTGGTACCGGCTACCACCCACCACCCCGGCATGCTCCCCACCTGTCTAACGCAGCTGTACGGCTTATATAGCCTATTCAGACTTATTACACCCCCGCAACACCTTTATGCCGCCTAAATAAGGACCACACCAGTAAGATCTAAAGTAGTTTAATTCCGAACGAGTCCTGCTGGGCACGGTTCGACCTTTTTCAACTAGTTCGGTGCTATTAAGTTTTATTACTATTTAAGTACTCCCGGTAATATAATAAGTACAATTAACAGCCAGATTTGAGGCATTTTAATTGTTTCGGTGAATTATCGCTGCGGCGCGGCGAAGGCTCCGGGCGGATCGATAACGATTTAATCACGGATTCAGCAAATAGTATATAGTCTTTCTTTTATAGTAATACTCTGGAACTAAGTTGGGAAAAAATTGTGTTCTTCTAAAGTAATAGTACATTACGCACCTAGGGCAGGAAAATAAGAAATGTCTCGGCATGTAATGAAAAATGTCTCAGGTCAGAGGCTTTCTTATTTACTGCCCATGGTGCGTATACTATTTTTCTCATCGATGGAGGCGGAAAACGGCAACATCGGTAAGAGCAGCGAGAAGAAAGTTGACGCTTTCGGCCCGGAGATAAGAAAACAATCTACACTACATAATATATATTTCATTTTTTTTTTCGAAATGTTAACAAAACTATAATTCTATCAATGTAAATGTTACCATACACCGACTTGGGTCCTGTTTCACCACTTCCTGATAAGTGCCGGATAGGCTATTCACCACTTAACTTGAAAGATAGAGTATGTAGAATCTGTCAAATAAGTTGTGGATAACCTATCCGGCACTTTATCAGAAAGTGGTGAAATACAGGCCCTTAGATCAGTCTAAGGGCTTGTATTTCCCCACTTTTTCATTTCTCATTGACCTAGAATTATAGTTTTGATTGACCGCGCGATAAAAAAATACAATGGCACCTTGTTTCAGTAAGAGTTACGCCAGTATTATAGTACTCTGTGGTAGAAGTATCCTACAACCACAGAGTACTATAATACTGGCGTAACTACAACATATTAACTGTAGTACTCATTAGGAAAAAACACTAGTCACTACACATCTTATTAAATTACAGCTGGAATGTAATACAATTTAATTACGATGTAAGTCGAAATTTTAAACATTGTAATTAGCGTTTTTACAAACACCTCGACTGGCCAGCGATAGTTAATTGGCGCGATTTCGTATGCGCCGCCCGGCAGTTGCCCACCGCTCGAGGAATTTAGAAAATTGTAATTACATAATTGGGTAATAGTTATGCGAGTTTGAATTGCATTTTAATTAAAAGCAATATATGATTTCACTTGCATTTAGATTTTCATACGATTTTTTTTAAATTTTACCATTTGATACTGTATCTTGATTCTTGACATATTATGTAGTGACTGCTATGCAGCTGAGTATTTTGAACCGACTTCCAAAAAGGAAGAGTTTATATTATGTTCGTCTGTATATATTTTTTTGTATGTTCAATCAATAACTTCGCCGTTTGTAGGCCGATTTTCATAATATGTAAGTAATTCTTTTGTTGTTCAAATCAAATATACTTTATTGTGCACAAACATATATATATATATATATATATATATATATATAATAAAAATATGAAATAATTCTAATATTCTTCCTATATATATATATATATATATATATATATATATATATATATATATATATATATATATATATATATATATATATATATATATATATAGGAAGAATATTAGAATTATTTCATACTTTTTAGATCATTTTCAGAATAATAGATATTGTTTTTACCTTGGAAGTCGGGTTCAATTTTTTGTTAAAAATAATAATTAGAGATGTCATTTCTTGTGCGCTTGTAAATGAAAAGTGGAATTTGTAGTAGGTGCATATTATAGACTATAACAGGGGTTCCCAAACTGTGTACCGTGCAAAGGCAAGAGGGGAGCCGTGAGCCAATCTTCCATCCTTATCCGAAACCACAAATATTATAAAATAAAATTATAATATGAATTATTTATATAAAACCGGTAGATGATTAAATATTTGTTTATTGTTGTTTACTTGCTTAACCTAACTACATAATATAATAATTAATTATTAAAGGTGTTTAATATTTATGTATATTTTTGTGATAGCTAGGTAGAGTAAGGCGCCGTGACAAAATTGAAAGTATTGACTTGTAAGTGCGCCGCAGGCTGAAAAAGATTGGGAACCCCTGGATTATGTAGATAAAATGGCAATGATTATGATGTGGTTCTGATAACGGATTCGGATTGAGGGCAACTCGCACATAGAGCTATAATATTACTATCGGTAACCTATGACTGCACTTATATTGCATATTAGTGTTGGCATAACAATAAAATCCCTCGGAAAGAGACGACGTAGCACAGTGGAAACGCTAAGTGCGAAAGAAAATAAGAAACTAACAACTTTTCTAAAAAAAATAACGGATTCTATTAAAGAAACGTTACCTGTAGTGGTCATGCTAAGCGTGCTGGAGTAGGTAGTAGGTACTATCTGAAAAAAATATTAAGAGGCATGATGGCGGGCCTACGAGTTTGGTCGAGTTATGTTAAACCAAGATTAAAGACTCTGGCAGGCGGCGGTCTCTTTCTGCGAAATTATTATGTCGCAGAAAGAGGCCGCGGAGCGGGACAGAGAGGACGATCCCACCTGTCTGCCGCTCCGCCGGCGTAGGACGGGAGTGCGGAGGCGATACACTATGCGAACCTCCTAACCCTCGTCTAACGGGGCTCCGGGAGTGGATGGGAACTTCCCCGGCTTAGCCAGTCCCAGCGCCGAGGGGAACGCTTCAGTTTGCCGAAGCGTTCCCTAACTTTGGTGGAAGTCCGGTCCCTTCTGAGGTAGACCAGCCGATCGTGAAGGGAGTCCTGTGTTTGTTAGATTCGGGACATCCTTCCTTTATACGGCTGAAGGCGAACTGCAGGCGGTTTTAGTAGGTAAGCCCGGCGCTCTCGCCGGCAGTCCCACATACCCCCGGGGTGCTTCAGCTTAACTGAGGCACACCCCCAACCATGGGCACCCATAAAGGGTTTCCCCTGCGCATCAAAAAAAAAAGAAAAAGATTATTAGAACTAATCTGAGCTTTTGACATAATGATAATCGGACCAAATTAAATAGGTGCGTCATTTGCCTATGAATCAATTTCTCTAGTTGTACTTGACCTTGTAACTTGTTCACTTGTCTTACTTCACTCATGTGCAATGGAAAGGTACGCGCTCGTGCATGAAACTCTATTACTTAACTTACACTTAACTTTTCATGCGATCACTTAAGTTAACGTGCCTAATTGTTCGTCGAAAATTGACTTTAAATCTACACTATTTAATGTTTTTCACTTTTTATTTCATAGACTGTTTTAGTGCTTAGTACTTACCTATTACTTAAAAAATTTGAATAGCCAAATATAATTATTAGTATCTGACTTGATCCGTGGTGTTTGCTATGAATTATTATTATATCATTGCAAACATCAAGATCATTTCATTAGTTTAATTGAAACTGTTTAAGCGCTAGTCAATTTTTGATGAAAATTGCAATATTTTGCCTAGTACAACAAAACAAGAATCACTTAAATCATACTTGTAGTTCCGGAGATATGAGAACACAAATTTAAAAACATACATAATTATGTAGGTATTACACACTTTTGAAAATTTGTTCTGACGCTGATATAGGCTAACATATTATACGAAAACTGGGCAGTTCTGGAAATATTACATAATATACTGTATACGGCTTGAAATATTAACCTTCTTTTTTGAAGTCGGTTAAAAATATGAGCTACATATAACGTTACAGTACTTACAGTAAATCATAAGATAATATTCTCACGATCACCAACGCTCCTGTCTGTTAAAATAACACGATCGATAAACTAAGTGATTTACAATCAATTTGTATATCAGTAGACCTAAAATTATGTTAATATAATTCGCATTTAATAAGTACACGGTATAAACACCGCACTAGCTATTTTTGTGTCCGACTTGCATCAAATCCGTCAGGGCTCGGCTGAGCTTGTTTAACTAATTCCATGATAAGTAATATCCATCAACAAGGTGTTACGCCGAGTTAATCTTGCAATTTTCTAGGTAAAAAACTATCCTGTACTAACATTGTTCAGGATTGCATTAGATTATATTAGAAATATCCTTTAGTACTATCTTACTTATCCTTTAGTATCCTTTAGTAATTATTATCCTAAGTAAGAAACAACAATTAAGCAATAAAAATATGATATAATATATTTTGTAATTGGGCTTACATTTTAACGAATACAACTTACAAATCGGAAACGGAAAAATCTGTTATTTACTTAACGATTTCCTCCGCTACCCGCAATTACAAGTTTGCCCTATTTTGTATTCTCTATCAGCTCATACATAATGTAAGTAAATAGGGTCCACAATTAAAGCGATATATAAATGTCAGTTTATATTCTAATAATTATACACCACTCCGACCTTCTATTTGTCTAATATTCGTAGAGAAGTATGCGTATTGCGTGCAAAACGCTTGGGCTGTAGGCATATTATTATGAGACACCTGCTACGTGCGTAATTTTTATTTTACACAAAATATAATACATATATACCAAAACTTTTCCATGAGAAGACCACTTCCCTACTCACCTTTTGGAAGTTGGTTAAAATACTGAAAGGACTGTCAATAAATTATGTAGAGTATATAAGTAGAAAGAGATTCCGTACCTATATGTTTTTATTTTTTTAATCCCAATAGAAATACCAAAGAAAACGATGAAGCTTAAGCAAATTAGTTAACTACCTACTCCATTTTATTTGTAAGCAAAACTTGGTACTACTAATAATATATTCTGTGGCAAAACCTATATGATTGCGTTTGGTGAAGGTTACAGATAATCTGCGATCTGTATCTGTTTAATTTACAGACAAAAGTTACTTCTAATTAATAAATTGCAAAATACCGCGTGACCTACTTTTAGCAATATCCACAATTGTTTTGCGAGTTGATAACATAGGCGATACCTAGAACTTAAATGTAGAGATTGATAATAATTAAATCTTAGGTCTATCTGTGCAGATCTAGGTTAAATAATTAATCCTAGGCTAATAAATACAATATCTTTTACGAGGAATGAGAGAATAATTGATAAGATGTTTTCTCTGTATTTATTTTGAAATGAATAAACAGACCCAAGCGTCGAGTTGGCTGGCTAATTCAACTAGATGGCTGTAACGTAATATAAATTGTCATGAAGCTGGCCGATATTTGCAAAATAACTAAGAATTACATTTTTAAAGGTTCCGTACCCAAAGGTTAAAAACGGGACCCTATTACTGAGACTTCGATGTCTGTCTGTCTGTCCGTCTGTCGTCAGGCTGTAACTCAAGAACGGTAATAGCTAGAGAGTTGAAATTTTTACAGGTTATGTATTCTGTTGCCGCTATAACAACAAATACTAAAAATAAAATAAATTAAATATTTAAGGGTTGTGTGTGTATAAATTAAATATTTATGTATGTTTCCCATACAACAAACGTGATTTTTTCGGCATTTTTTGCTTTATATCACTAGTGGTAACAGGTGGGCACTTGAATTTTTCACACAGTAGTAGTACACATATATTAAACTACCTTAGTTTAATATATGTGTACTTTAATATTTAATAATAATAAAATAAAATAAAAAAATAAAGGGGGCTCCCATACAAAAAACACAAATTTTGGCCTAATTTTGCTCTATAATGGTACGGAGTTGGACTCGCACACGAAGGGTTCCGTACTTGTTTGTTTTGTAGTTTTGTGCCTCGATTTGAATACAGGCTCATCGACTTGAATACAGCTGTATCTTTTAATATTCTGATTATTGTATTAATAGATATAGTTGACAGATTTTTACGCAATATTTTTATAATATTCTTCAGATATTTTGATATTGAAGTAAATCTGCAGGTGCGTGTATAACAAGGTGTTATTACTGCCATAATAATACTGTCAATTAAATTACCGAAGCCGTATCAAAATAATAAGCCATTACCCAATGTTATTAACTTGATCGACATGAATTCCTTTTACTTGTTAAACCATTGTTCAAATTACAAACACATAGCTCGCCGCTCCAAATTACACGAAGTAAAGGCCTAGCTTGGCATTCTCGTAAAGTTCGCACTTCGCACTGTACCATCAAATTGCAGTCGCTGCAAACATCCATACTAATATTAAAAATGCGAAAGTGTCGGTCTGCCTGTTACCTCTTCACGCCTAAACCGCTGAACCGATTTTGTTGCAATTTGGTATGGAGATACTTAGAGTCCCGGGAAAGGACATAGGATACTTTTATGCCGGCAAATGTACGGTTCCCGCGCGATAAACGAATTTCAGCGTAACGGAGTTGCGGGCGTCATATAGCTACATAAATCATAATATAATATAGAGTCATAACTCTGACATATTGTGTTACATAAAGTTACTTAATAATATGTTATTAACTCTCCTTGACCCTTCTAAAGATCTGGATAGCTACCATGATGCCTTCAAGTATGAGCAGGTAGAACAACTACAGTATAGTGATATTAAGTGTTTGTTACATAACAATAGTAGATATAATTAACAGATATGTTGTTACTACTTAATATCTTGAGCTATATAAAACAATTATTTTTTAATGATTACGAAACGAAACAGGATTTCATATAAGTAATTTGAATAAAAGCTATTTCGGGGTTGCACAATTAATAAATAGAGCTAACAAGGGCCACAAAATAATAAAAGTCGAGCTGCCCGGAGGCTCCATAAGCTATATTGATTATAATTATCATTATTGATTGGCTAAACAATATCATGCCATAGACGTACCTATATTAAGTTGTAGATATATCATATAGCATCATCAGTAGTTACACTATCAAAATATATTCACACTTAATATTATATGTGCGAAAGTGTGTCTGTCTGTCTGTCTGTCTGTCTGTTACCTCTTCACGCCCAAATCGCTGAACCGAATTTGCTGAAAGGCATGGAAATACTTTGGGTACCAGGAAAGGACAAAAGTTACTGTTCATTTTTTATCCCAGATAATTGTACGGTTCTCGCGCGATAAACGAATTTTGGCGCAACGAAGTTGCAGGTGACATCTAGTAGTCTACATATTATACTATTTTAAAGCAACATTAATTCCTTTCTTCGATCCAGTTCGCTTCTCGTCAAACTACGAAATAGTATTCTTATTCTTTACATACGCCAATCAAATAAATTTCAAGTTTGCTTTGATTTTCTGTGAGTATAACATTACTGTGAAAATGATCTCAACTATTTTTACATTGACATAGATCGGCCTATCACACACTTCTACTATATGCTGCAACTCTTGTAACAAGGACTGTGTCAACTTACAGTAGTTACCAGGGAACCTGAGAGGTATGTTAAAGCTCTCTTGGAACCCGCAATAAAATTAATCAGAAGAAAATAGAAGGAGTAGGAGATGTATTCCGGTTTCCCTCCTCATATGAAGCGGGAAATAGCATTTAGGGTGCGAACGACCTCTTTATCTTTCGGTCACTGCATACTTGGGCGAAGCCAAACGAGCGTAATTTGTGTGTTGTGAGTCGCAGAATTTCTGCCGCACCTAGGGCAGGAAAATAAGAAATGTCAGCCCGGAGGTGAGAAAATGTCTTTTCAATACAAATCATGACTCTCAAAATTACCCTCATGTGAATCAAACAGGACTTTTTTATGAAACTGAATGCAGCAGAATTCTGCCGAACCGAAATTCTGCGACTTACAACTCACAAATTACGCTCGTCTGGCTTCGCCCAAGTATGCAGTGACCGAAAGATAAAGAGGTAGTCCGATGCGGACTGATGATGATGATGGCAAGTACGATGAAGTAAGTAGACACGTTTTTGCGTACCCTCGTTTCCCGATGTCCTGCTCATCAATCATCACATCACACTGTTACAAGAGGACAATGGTTGCGATCAGTTGCTTAACGCTGGACTTTTACTTCATATAATAGTAGATTGATTCTTCTTTCTAACTATTTCAGAGTGGCTTGGTATGCTACACATTGGGTTTCTCTAAAAAAAGGTAAATAAATCACATTTAACTACACTAACACCATAACGTAGGCAAAAGTATGTATGTTTCTTACTTCTACACACAAAAACCAAAGAAGTTTTTGATAAAAACTACTAAATTAGTATTTTGATCATATTTGGTAACTTTGTAGTGTTTTAGGCTGTGGATGCGTTAATGTTAACTTTTTATACCAAAGATGGTACAGCGTAGAATAATTATTATTATTACTATGTTTTGCAGGACAACACCTCAATAAAAGTATATCAAAAAAATCGGTTGTCTGTAAAGTCGGTTTACTGACGATAATTGAACGTGACAACGCCTCAGTTCCGAAAAACTTAAAAATATTTATAACGAGTAAAATAAACTATTTGCAATACAAAACGCTACATAAATTAGTGAAATCCAGTAAAATCTTCGAACAAAGCACAAGTCAAACCTTGACAGGTAGGAAATAGAGCACAATTTTGAATAGCCGAAATAATACTAATAGCTCACAGATTGTTTATTTATTTTTCATTCAGAGTGTGGTCAATATATGAAAGGTCATAACTAACGTATTCTCGAAGTCATCGAAATACGTAATATAATCGAAACAAAAAGCGCGGCCCAGGTGAGCCTTACTGAGAGCTGTCAGCGAGGTAACGCCGCATGAACTGTCATGTTTTTCGGGCGCGCACCCCATATCGAACTATAAGACGTTATCACGTCAAAAGTTGTACTGTAATTATTATTTTTATCCTATTGTTACTATGGTAAATTATTTAGTTTTCACTAACCAATTTATGAATGGTGACATTATTACAAATAAACAAGTACCTAAGTACGAGTAAACCAAATTATGATAACTGGCACTGAGCATTCCCTGTATTACTAAGCAATTTACATAAAACATTTATATTTGAATCATCATCAACCTACGGGTCGGTTATGATTAAGTTTCGTAACTATGTGCATACTTTATTACCTATGCCCATTATTTAGTCCTGGCACTCCTTACTATACCTACGTAACTTCAGTTACAAGTACAACAGCTGTGAGTAATATTTTGCTTCTTTCAGAAATTAAATTGGTCGAGCTCGAAAAGTTAGCATAGTCACAGAATATATATTAGTTGTACCAAGCATAGTTCCCTGTAGACGCCTGTAGTAATAGTAATCATATCGAAAATAATCTGTGCGAAAAATTTTATGAGTCCGAGTGTATGTGGCAACTTAGCTCTTAAATATCTATGTAAATTGAATTTGATATAGATTTTACTTTCACGTACACCGTTTTCAGCTAATTCATCATTATTAGCTTTCTTTTTTTTTTAAGTAAAATGGCCCATTCACGGCAGTCCGCCGTGAATGGGCTGAAACATAGCTCACTGATACCACACTCGGTGTTTCCGGGAGTGTGGACCAATCAGTGAGCTATGTCCACACTCGGTGTTTCCGGGAGTGTGGACCAATCAGTGAGCTATGTCCATTTGCAGTCCTGCACGGCGGACTGCCGTGAATGGGCCCTTTAAGGGTTACACATATTGTTTTTTTTAATGACAGGCCATGGAATTAAAATGAGGATTCCTGAAAGTCAAAGTGCATCTCATTTGTCTAGTGAATGTTCAATTTTAATTAATTTCTACATCTTGTAATGTAGATAATGATATTGTTCCGTACTGTAACAGATTTAATTCTTTTCATTATTTAATTCCATTCCTTATCATAATATAAGACAACACAAATTGGATAAAATGACGTTCGGAAATTCTTGCTATTTTTTTTTCGGGGTACTTTTGATAAGCCGGTACAAGTTTCCGAACGCACTTCAAGCGCGGGCACTGCCGCGCCACCTACAACTTAGACCCTTCGAAGAAGTTCTCTCGCCGACACACACATCGCGCGCGCATGGGAACAAAACTTATTCTTCCCGTCTAACCTCGAGGACTCTTTCAAATTCCCTGGGACGTGGACTAGTGCCTGTGGATTGTGTGTAGAACAAGTGGCCTAAAATAAAACCTCATCAGCTCCCGCCAACCCGCCTACGTGAGCCGAGGAAGCGTCGTGCTTGGTGAGTCAATTGTTACCCCTGGTTAACTTTTCTACATAAATTTTTTGGTCCTTCGAGCCGGATTTTCATCCAGTTTGTGTTGTCTTGTTCTTTGCGGTATTTTCGTACCCATTTCGTAACTTAATTTCATTTTTCTTTCGCATTCACATCCGCCATCTTTGTTCGTCAAAATGCCGGACGATGCACAAGATAAATTATTATTGGTCGAGCAAGACATTTTCGAAAGAGATCTAATCCTCGACGAACTTAGACGAATCTTTCAGCTCGCAACTACTGACAAAATTCAGTTTCTTTCGCGTGCTAGTGATTTAACTAATCACCAAAGAAAGTTCGACAAGGTTCAAAGTAAAATCGAAAAAACGCTCATCAGAGCTAAAAAATTCGAAAAGGAGGATCACATTAAAATTAGAAACGATTTTAGCGATCTATATTATGCTATTATAAGTCACGTAAATTCTTATAAGTCCGCCGACGAACAAAACCGTCGTTTGAGCCGGGCATGTAACGCTCACGAAGTTACTAATCATAGGAATTTACCTATTTTACCTTTACCAGAATTTAATGGCGATCCTACTAATTGGCCATCGTTTTTTGATCTATTTTGTTCGTTAATACACAACAATAATGCCTACACTAAAACAGAAAAATTGCGATACCTACTTCTTTCAGTCAAAAATG
Organism: Polyommatus icarus; assembly: GCA_937595015.1. Classification (NCBI taxonomy): domain Eukaryota; kingdom Metazoa; phylum Arthropoda; class Insecta; order Lepidoptera; family Lycaenidae; genus Polyommatus; species Polyommatus icarus. The sequence continues at coordinate 17,164,851 of OW569327.1, read as the reverse complement.
AACCTTATGATTTGATTAAGTCGATCCCTATTACGGAGGAGAATTATTTACTTGCTTTAACCACTTTAAAATCTCGTTACGAAAACAGACGTATAATTGCATCGAAACATCTTGATCGTATATTAGACTTAGAAATTTGTTCCGATCGCGTAGGTCAAAGTGTACGTAACTTGCTAAATATCTATCAAGAAAACATCAGAGCGCTCGAAGCCATGGACTTCCCTGTAAATGAATGGAGTTTTATTATTTTGAACATATTATTACGTAAAATCTCTCCTGGTTTAAGAAAAAATTACGAACGTTCATTGTCAAGGCCATCGGAGATACCTCATATTAGTACATTGATAGAATTCCTCGAACGAGAAATCTCGGCCGAGGAAATTACAAATTCAACAATTAGTAATAAACAACCTATTAAAAATTATTATAGTAATTCTCCTACCACCCGCAAACAGATTGGCGGGAAACCGAGTCGTGCGCATGTATCGAGCATGGCGGCGGTCGCATCGCGATCTCGACCTCGTTCGCCGCGTAATAAGGACCGATTTTGCTTGAAATGTAGTGGACAACATACATTACCTAAGTGTTCTGAATTCTTAAATCTTTCTCCGCAAGATAGGCATACTTTCGTAAAGAATAAAAGCATTTGTTGGAATTGTTTAAACGTCGGACACGACTTAAAAAATTGTAAATCGAACTTTGTTTGCCGCGTATGTCATAAAAGGCATCATAGTTTACTGCATTTAAATTTATCGCAATCCTTTTCAGCGGTAAACGACACTGAGAATAATATTGGCGTCTCGCTTCCTCTTACGGCAGGCGAACGTAAGGATGATGCAATTCATAATAATTGTGCTACGAATTTTCAGTCAACCCGTTCAATGGATACTGTTTTACTATCCACGGCTGTCATTGATATTTATTTTAATAACAACAAAATATCGACTGTTCGGTGTATCGTCGATAGCGGAAGTCAAGCTTCGTTCATTACTGAGGCCTGTGTTCAGCGATTGGGTTTGCCGCGAAGGCAAATTAATATACCTATTTACGGAATAGGCGACACGGTCCCGTTGCAACCTAAGGGTATGGTTACGTGTGCGATTACACCGCGCGATAAACAACAACCTTTTATTCCAGTCGACGCGCTTATTTTACCGAGCTTAATGTCAAAAATACCTAGTGTGTCATTACCGTTCTCGGAGTGGCCACACATTCGGGGACTCAGTTTAGCAGATCCAGATTTTCATAAATCGCAGCCAGTAGATATGTTATTAGGAGCGGATATTTTATCGCAGATTTTATTAAATAATACAATCGCGGGGCCGCCAGGTACCCCTATAGCTATTGATAGTGTATTCGGTTATTTACTGTGCGGTAAATTAACCTGTAATGTTAGTGTTTCGACTCCACTCCAAGTATGTTTTAGCTCGTTTGACAACGACAATCTTCAGAGGTTTTGGGAGCTGGAGTCAGTTTCAGAAGAGCGTAGTTACACTCCCGACGAGGAATATTGTGAATCGTTTTTCCAACAGACATATACTCGTGACCATACTGGTAGGTATATTGTCGCATTACCTTTCAAGGTCAATGCACCGCCTCTCGGTGAGTCGCGTCAGATTGCTGTCGCGCGTTTCAATAAACTTGAATATCGTTTAGAACATAATCCCCAATTAAAGGTAGACTACCACTCGTGCCTCCAAGAGTACTTAGATCTCGAACACATGGAGCCGTGTGTTGACCGACCTTTATCCGGTGCGAGTTATTATATTCCGCATCACTGTGTGATAAAGCCTACTAGCGAAACTACACGCACTCGAGTCGTCTTCGACGCCGGTTGTCGCTCGACTAGTGGTTTTTCATTAAATGATTTATTGTTGTCAGGTCCTAAGCTTCACTTAGATATTGTTGACGTACTTTTAAAATTTCGCGTTCACGCAGTAGCTTTATGCTGCGACATAAGACAAATGTATAGGAACATTCTTGTTCGTGAAGAGGATAGGAATTTTCAGCGCCTCCTCTGGCGACGGTCACCAGAGGAACCCTTACGTGACTACAGACTGCGTACAGTCACATTCGGTATTAACTGTTCGCCTTATCTCGCACTCCGTACAATTCGTCAATTAGCCTACGACGAAGCAGATCGTTTTCCACTTGCTTCCAGCGTTCTATTAAATGACGTTTTCGTTGACGATGTTGTCTCAGGTTCAAATACGCAAGCCAATGCCCTCGCTTTACAGCAGGAATTAATAGGTATTTGTGATGCTGCAGGGTTTTCGTTACGCAAGTGGCAAAGTAATGAACCCGCGTTACTCGCAGCTGTTCAGCCGCCTGATTTTCACGGTGGGCGGCAGGAGAACGTTCCCTTCGCTGAGATGGAAAACGATACGGGTGTTAAGGTTTTAGGTTTGCAATGGAATCCCAAATCCGATTGTTTTAATTTTAAAGTGCAAGTTACATCCCACAAGTGTACTAAACGCACTATCCTATCCGAAGTAGCTAAAATTTACGACCCCCTCGGGTTATTAGCCCCTGTTATTTTATTTGCTAAACATTTAATTCAATTATTGTGGTCAGCAAATATTAGCTGGGACGAACAGCCACCCACGAACGTAGTCCACTCGTGGACTTGTTTTACTAACGAACTATCACTTTTATCACAAGCTAAGTTTTCTCGTTACATATTCGATACTAACGACATTAATTCTATACAAATTCACGGATTCGCAGACGCTTCTCAAATAGGATACGGCGCCTGTGTTTACATTCGTCATTCGGGACGATACGGTGAGATTAAAACCTATTTAATAGTAGCTAAAACGCGAGTAGCTCCTTTACGGACACCCCTTACCATTCCACGTCTCGAATTGTTAGCAGCGCTCTTGCTATCAAAGTTACTTGAAAGGGTCATACACATATACGGTGATCGTATCAATGTCGATCAATTATATGCGTGGTCGGACTCATCCATTGTATTAGCGTGGCTACGATTAGACGCCAGCTCCTGGCCTATACAAGGACATAATGTGGATACGAATGAAGAAAGAGTACGTAAAGATATAAGTCAGTCTAGTTTCAATATCGTACATTCTTGCACTGTTTCATCTTCGTCTATTAACGACTTTGATAATTTTATATCGCGATATTCATCTTTAGAAAAACTTGTTCGTATAACTTGTTATATATTTCGTTTCTATTATAAATGTAAAAGGCGCTCACAATCTTTTCCAAACTACATAACTGTACCAGAATACAACTTTTCACTTAATCGACTTATTTTCGTGACGCAACAATCCGTTTTTAAGGATGATATTTCAAATATTTTACAAAATAAATTAGTTTCAGTCAGTTTACGTCGTCTTACGCCCTATATGGATAGTGACGGATTTTACGTGTTGGAGGACGTATTCATAAATCGCTTTTACCTTTCAATGCTAAACATCAATTAATTTTACCAAAACGTCATCACTTGACTAATCTTATAATTGATAATACTCACGTTACTGATTTGCACGCTGGACCTCAGTCCGTGCGACACTCACTTTTACAGCGATACTGGATATTGTCAAGTCGCGATATCGTTCGACAACGTATACATCGCTGCATTCGTTGCTTTCGTGTGCGGCCAACGCGTATGCAACCCCGCATGGGGTCGCTGCCTGTATCTAGGTTACGTCCTACTCGTGTGTTTCAGAAAACATCTGTTGATTTTGCGGGTCCCTTCTATCTTCGTACTAGTACTTTACGCAATGCTAAAATTGTAAAATGTTACGTCGCAGTTTTCGTTTGTATGAGCGTAAAGGCAGTCCATCTTGAAATGGTTTCGGAGCTTTCCACTGATGCCTTTTTAGCCGCGTTGCGACGCTTCATATCACGCCGTGGCTATTGTACCGATATTTACTCTGATTGCGGACGTAACTTTGTAGGTTGTGATAATTATTTAAAGGATTTGTTTAAATTTATAAGTAGTGATCCCGTCCAAAGTGTTTTAAATCAACAAACTTTAAAACAAGGTATAACTTGGCATTTTCAACCTCCGTATGCTAGTCATTTCGGTGGTCTATTCGAAGCCTCTGTAAAGAGCTTCAAATATCATTTGCAACGTGTCGTAGGTACTCGTGTACAAACGTATGAAGAGATGCACACTCTAACGTGTCAAATCGAAGCGGTGCTAAACTCACGACCGCTCTGCGCTTTAAGTTCAGATGCGTCAGATCCACTTCCCTTAACGCCCGCTCATTTTTTGATCGGTGAACCTATTACGGCTCTGCCTGATGTTTCCTTGGTAGACGAGAATCCAAGTCGCCTTACCCGCTGGCGTTGGATTCAGCAATCACTTCAACACTTTTGGAAGCGTTGGAGCAAAGAGTACCTACACGAACTACAACAGAGTGGGAAATGGTTTCAAGACCGTGGTCCGATGCTACGCGAGGGCACTATTGTTGTTGTGTGCGACGAACAATTACCGCCGCTTCAGTGGAAGCTCGCACGCGTACATGCGTTGCATCCCGGCTCGGATCAGGTCACCCGAGTAGTTACCTTAAAGTTAGGCAATACGCTGATTAAGCGGCCTGTAGTTAAAATATGCCCGCTTCCCTTGGAATAGGTTTTAATAGTTATTTCAACTCTTTACTTTAGTTTAGTTTTAGTTTACTATTTAGTTTTCTTTTCGTGTTATTAAAAGACATTACATGCTTTTAAGGTGAGCGGCATGTTCCGTACTGTAACAGATTTAATTCTTTTCATTATTTAATTCCATTCCTTATCATAATATAAGACAACACAAATTGGATAAAATGACGTTCGGAAATTCTTGCTATTTTTTTTTCGGGGTACTTTTGATAAGCCGGTACAAGTTTCCGAACGCACTTCAAGCGCGGGCACTGCCGCGCCACCTACAACTTAGACCCTTCGAAGAAGTTCTCTCGCCGACACACACATCGCGCGCGCATGGGAACAAAACTTATTCTTCCCGTCTAACCTCGAGGACTCTTTCAAATTCCCTGGGACGTGGACTAGTGCCTGTGGATTGTGTGTAGAACAAGTGGCCTAAAATAAAACCTCATCAGCTCCCGCCAACCCGCCTACGTGAGCCGAGGAAGCGTCGTGCTTGGTGAGTCAATTGTTACCCCTGGTTAACTTTTCTACAGATATTATTGCTCAAAATGCTTCATGTTCAAAAAGATAACTTTAAAATGTATTTGTTCACCTACAAAGTGGCTTAAATTAATTTTAATGCAAATTCTAAATAAATTAGTTAGCTGAACAAGATTTTTGAGTCATATATATGCTAACATTAAAAAGATTAAAGAATAAGATAGACATTAAACCATTAATCTACATTTAATTACGTAGATTAAAGTGTGGCATTTTGTTATATTTTCTTAACGCAAATATATTTTTAAATGAGGCCTTTTATAAAGATCAACATGGAACCAGCCCTGGATTTATGTAAAGGCAGTATAGGCCATGGCCTACGGGCGGCATAGTCCTAGGGGCAGTCCTAGGGAGGGCGGCAGAGTTCATACATAGGGGCGGCAAAATTTATTATTTATTATTATTAAAATTAAAGTGGCCTATACTCATAAAAAATTAAAAATCTGGCCCTGCATGGATATAATTTAATCTCTGTTCAGTACAACTACTTAAAAGTACTTAAAATTTAAGAGAAATTATAAACATATATATTACAGTATTATCATTGTGCCGCTGTTTTATTGAGTTTTTTATACTATTGATATTGTATTTAATTTTAGAAATTTTATTTGTAATTATTAATTTAAATAGGTATTAAATATTATTGGCTATTTTAAATTATTCATAGATGCATATTATGAACAGGAAATGTATTTGGAAAAATTAATCATGTAAAAAATCAAAAAATGAAATTGTGAATTAACAAGCCCTGATAATGTTAGGGGGAGGATTTTGTAATAAAAAAAAAGTATTATCATTGCTTAAAACATACTAAACAACTACTAGGATGCGCAGACTACTAAATAGACAACAATTTTTAAATCAAAAGCTCTAAGAATTAAAGAAAACAGATAGGACTCACTAATCGGTCTTGCTTGACTTGTTACTTATCTGACACGTAGAAAAAGCTATAATATGACAGAAAAAAATTCTTCGTTATATTAAGGCTACGAGCCTACGAATAATAAAAACTATAAGGCCAATAAAGTTTTGCTAAAAGCCCGTCTTTCTGTCGTAGTCTTATACGTTTGAAAAACCTTCTGCCAGACTCTACAATGACGACATGTTATTTCCATCTAATTCCCCGTAATTAATCGACAGTCAAAGTTTATCCTGTACATAAATAAGAAATGTCAACATAAAATTCCAGAAGGCCATGCTAGTTCTGAGGGTCATTAGTCACTTACAAGTGGACGTATCAGTCATAATTAATATTGGCGCCTGTGTCATATATCCTCGGGCTTTTAAGCGGATTTCCTAGTCGTTATGAGGTTTGAACGATGTTTACGGGATATGGCACAAGGGCGACGTATCGGTGTACAGTCAAGGTCCCGGATAGAATATCACTGGACGGAGCTTGTGCTAGTTTCTATTAGTTCTATACTTTGTAATGAACTTTATATTTCACTAGTTGACCGCAACGAAGTTGCGCAGAATCTTATTTGTCGCGTGGGAACCGTAAATTTTTCCTAAAAAGAAATATTCTATGTCCTTTCCCGGGATTCATAGTATCTTCATACCGAATTACAGCAAAATCAGTTTTATAGTAATCAAAATTAAAACAGTTTAATTAATCAATATTTACGACATTTAATCTTAATATTAGAATATTAATATACTTTAATATCAAAATATCCCGAGGTGCTGTTACAGACCCAGTTATGTGTTGAACCGAGACTCAAATAATGGTGTTTTTATGTAAATCCTTCGCGCCTGACAAATGGTCGCTAGTTCTGATGTATTGGGACTAAATTATTATTCTATGAACCGATATCACTAATGTATTTTAATAGATTAACAAGTTTCTAATCATGTCCTACAAAGTTCTAGAACACCGCAACATCAGTTGAAATAGTATTAAAAAAATAAGTACCTAAATCACTGAAAGGGCTGTCACCAAAGTATTTAATTTTTAAATGAGTCTGTGAGCGCTTTTTTTGTCAACATGCTCCTATCCACTGTTGCTACTTGCTATGTAGTGGCGTAGAGCAAAATACCTCATATACGAATTTGATACAAATAATTTTATATGTAATTCTAGAAACATCGAAAAAGTCACTCACAAGGTTCGCACAACGTAATATAATATCGCGTAGTGCGCACGCGCATTACGCGCCGACACGCAAGTGCGTTGCCAGTTGCCACTGGGTCATTACCGCGGTAATCTGCCTCACCCGCGCCACCGCTCTACATCGAATTCAGATCGACTATTTTAATGTCTTCCTTATTTATTTTCGTCATACGAAGGGTTTTATATAATTTATTAGTAATATAATAGAAAATTGCTTAACAATTGCTTTTCCTATGCCAAATGGTTAATTATTATCAGGTAGTTCTAACGTAAACGCATTTCGAAATTCCTTTTTTGACATCCGAAATTCATAAAAGTATTGACAAAGGTTTTCCTTTGAAATGTTTATATGCAACTGCTAATAATAGTTTGAGATTTTTGGGCTGGTTTTTTCTCAGGTATAATGCCATTAATTGGCATTTTTAATTGCAATCATTGTAGTGCAAAAAAATATTGCAACTGTTACTACAACGAAGAGGAGCATTGTAATAACTAATGAGTCATTGTATGAAGCGTCTTCGAGCGGTCAAGGTTGTGTGAAAATAAAGCCTCCGCACACATTGGAGACGACCACTACTAAGGACGGAGTGTGTAAGGGGACCATCCACAAAATATAGAGTTTTAAACCTCCTATTCACGCTTTTTTTTTGGGACTTAACTTTAAAGAAATATAACAATAATTTGTTTGCAATTTATTTGGAAACTTCCTAAAAACGTAAAATATAGCCTTCTGATTTTTTAATTGAAAAACATGACCCTCCTGGCAGTCGGGTAAAAATATAATATCATTGTTATTATTAGACATTCCTTACACAACCAAATATCATGAACTTGTTCATAATTAATAATAAATGATGCAATGCTTGGAAAATGTAAAACTCTTGTAGATGTGTACCTACTGTTAATCAGAGCTATGCATATTCAACATAGTTTTGAAAGTACACAATATTTCACTTCGTACTTTTTATATACGCGTACTCTTTTTAATAACGCTGATTATTCATTCCACTAGCTATTTCTATTCTATTAATTTAAACCATTTTGACACTTACATTATAGAATAAAAACACTAACAGACTTTAGGGAGAAAATTCATGCTGGTGTTACCTCTAGCGTGACATTGCAGTAGGTATAGGTCTACCAGGATCTGATGGCAAATTTTGATGGCAGATTTTCAAAAAATATCCTTGATCATTGGATAAATTTTTATATTTGCATGTTTCACACACAGAATAAGCCGCTATAAGGAAAAGAAAGGATCAAAATGTTTTATTCCAATTACCCCGGTATTGCTAGAGTCAATTTATTTTCTCACTTTTTGCCATCAGATTCTGGTAGACCTGTAGGGTATACTGGGTACGTTTGTGCCAGGTTACGGTTGTGACAGTCGTCATAACAGCGAAACTATACGGAATATGGGGATGGGTGCTAAGAGAGAAATACGCGTCTTGCAAGTCTGAATGCTTCTCCTAGCATTGCTTTTGCCAGCACTTGACGATAACGTTATCAGGGGCCTACACTTCTTTTTAACAGTCAAAAGTAGGTTTTCTCGCTTGGTTTATTTTTATGTTTACTATTTTTTCTATGTTATTATTATTATTTTTTGTTGTGTGTTATTTTGACCTATGTCGCTTATTTTCTTGTGATAAGTTGATCATTAGTAGTTAACTGCGAGTGATTATTTGTTACGTAAATCGTTTAGCCGATTCGTGGCGATTGTATATAATTGAAATTCTGTGTTGGGTACGGTTGTGACAAATCTTATGGGTACGGTTGTGACATACATTTATCCTATCTTTTTTCTTAGATGTCCTAAAACGCTTACAGAAGGCCAAACGAGCGCAGAATATTATCAGTCAATACGAAAATACTTACGAAAAAGTCAAATGTAGGACTTATTTACAGAGAACGGCGAAATTCATCAAATGAATCGGATGTCGCTGTTTTAGTCGATAAATATTATGTTTCAAAATAGAATATGTTTTGATACGCTAGATGAATTTGTTTAGAATAATGTTTATGGTGTTTTATGGTACAATTTTATTGAAATAAAAATTATATCAACAATTTTTTGTAGATGTCACTACTGACCCCAACCACTGTCACCTGACCTTGGGTTGTGGTCGGTTGTGACAAGTTCCCTCTTTCTTTAAAATTTGATTCCATGACTAATACATCGTATTTTGGCATGATATAATGGTATTTTTATGTAGCCAAATAAATAAACTATGGTTTGCGACAAAATTTTCCCAGCTAACTGTAAAACTAACAAAATTATTGGCCTCCAAACCAAAATTGTCACATCCGTACCCAGTCTACCCTAATAGATCATATTCTTCCGTAGGATGAAACTGTTTGTATGGTGTCCTTTAAGGGCGTAAGCAATTATTGAAACCCGAAATTGTCACGTTTCAAACCATTAGTAAGTAGGTAAGACCTTACAATACGTTATTCAGTACAAAAGAGTTCAACGACGTCGTATCAAAATTTACGGTATTTTAAAATCCATTGATTTCGATCTGATTAGTATAAATAATATTGAACACGACAAAATCGTTTTAAAAACCACTAAGGCTTAATTAGATAAAAAATATGATATTATAAGTTTAAACACTTACGGATTTTGTCGCGGAGCACTTTTATTAATCCCGACGTTTCGGCTACTTTGCAGCGGCCGTGGTCACTTTTTATGGAGGACTTCGAGAAGTTAGCCCTTGAGTCCTCACCTGTACAACCCACCTTCTACAAGCGGTATGTAGATGATACTTTCACAATATTACCATCAGACAAAGTATCCATATTCCTTGAGCACTTGAACAGCCTCAACTCCAAAATACAGTTCACAATGGAGTTGGAGAGAGATAATTCCTTAGCTTTCTTGGACGTATTAGTAATAAGGAATCCTGATGGCACATTAGGTCATACGGTGTATCGCAAACCTACACACACAAACAGGTATTTAAATGGTGATTCCCATCATCACCCAGCACAGTTAAGTACTGTTGGAAAATCCTTATTTCAAAGAGCGCGAGGAATCTGCGATGAACAGCATGTAAATACCGAGCTTCATCATGTTACACAAGTTTTGCGCGACAATAAGCTTCGGGTACCACGCAAACAGAGCAGCAACCGAGTGAAGCCGGCTACAGTTGAAAGATTACCTGCAGTGTTACCATTTATAAAGGGAGTCACTGATAAAGTGAGCTACATTCTAAGGAAAGCTTCAATAAAAACATACTTTAAGCCGCCCAAAAAGATCAGCCAATATTTACCATCAGTGAAATGCAACTTACCCCTTCAAGATGCAGGAATCTACAAACTCGACTGTGATTGTGGCCTCTCTTATATAGGGCAAACCAAAAGGTCCATCAAAACCCGGATCAAGGAACACATTGCAGATGTCAAACACCGTAGAAACACCAAGTCCGCGATTTGTGAACACACACTGGATCAACCTCGCCATTACATAAGATTTGATAAGCCACAAGTACTGGCAAAAGAAGCACGATACCGCCCAAGAATGATACGCGAGGCCATAGAAATTAAAAAACACCCTAATTTTAACCGTGAAGATGGTTGGGTGCTGCCATCTAGTTGGGATCCAGTAATAAACAAACTCAAGCACAAATCCATGACACCTCGGCTTCAAGACACTGTGAGTTCATTCTGCGTAGATCGGAACGCAAACAAAAATTGATGAGTCGTCGGGTAGTTGGAGAACTTCAAGAAATTGGACACCTGTCACCTCAGTCCGCCCGTGACCACGGCCGCTGCAAAGTAGCCGAAACGTCGGGATTAATAAAAGTGCTCCGCGACAAAATCCGTAAGTGTTTAAACTTATAATATCATGAGTGATACTCGCGAAAACTTAAGAAATCATTAGATAAAAAATATTTGATTTTATTTTATGAGGCTATTTTTAAGCTAAAACACTTTCTAAAGGACACCCTACCTAAATAGCGTAATAGAACTTTTATTGCGCTTATTATTAAACAAATTTCAAATTCACCTTCTAGGAATCCTTTATTTTAAATAACTTTTTATTAGTTATTAAATAAAAAAACTAATAAAAATGTTTTATTAGTAATGATTAGCATAAAATATTGGCCATAGAAAAGACTTCAACGTCGTCACCTGTCCAATAATTTATTATAAAATTGTTTATGATACAGTTTGCACTACATTAGCGTCCCAGTTGAATTGCGACTGTCCACAGGTCGATAAATTACAATATTAATATCAGAAAATATCTAACTGTATAGTAAGATAGTTATAATAGTTTTCCAGTTAGTATCCGCGTTAATAAATGTAATAAATACGCTAAGAGTTTCTTATTGACTACCTACGCAGTACGCTTATATGTACATAATTTGAAATAGTAAAATTTATAACATACATTAATTTGTGGCAAAATCGATACGGTTATATTTATTTAAAAAAACTTTTAAAAAGTCTTCTATTCTGTTAGTTTACGTAGCATGCAGCGTCATGGATTTTCCCGTACAATAATGTTAAATCGCTACTCTCTTGGTCCTGCTACTTTCACAGTTGACAGTGAATTCTACTCAAGTTACTCTTACATACCCTAAAGTACTATCACTTTGTTTTGTCACACCCTGTATAATTGTCGAGATAGTAGTCTCATCAATGATTGACTCGAAAGACTCTCCTTTCTTTTTATTGAATGAATTAAATAATATTGGCTTCCAATGTTCGTATTATCTACGCATGACTCAAACAAACCTTAATTAATTAGTGATGCTAATTTAAACATAGACAAGAGTGTTATCACGCCGTCAATCAAGGATGGTTACCTACAGCTACTATCGGTATGACACTGAGCGCGTCTTAACAAGCGTTGGATGCTTAAGTCATTGTTATGTTAATTAGCTCTTACTATTTACAAAAATCAATTTAAAAACTAACATATTTAGCACCGCTCTGAAAATTTGCTACTGAAAGTTTTTAAAATCATTTATGAATGAAATTTTCAGTAATTCATCATCATAATTCCGCTGGGAAATTCAACATTTTTACTCCGTCGCTTTTGTCAGCAACGTACATAATATAATATATCTAGTTGATTTTTCAAAAGCAAGTCTAGTTTCTCGAAAAAAATTAACAAGTTACTCAGGCTATCGCTAAAACTACAACTAATTAACTTACACTCAGGATTTTTCATCATTATACGCGGAAGAACTAAGTTTCAGCAACACATCTCATCAAATTTTTAGCAACACATATCTCACCGAAAGTTTCAGCTACACATCTCTCTGTAAGTTTCAGTAAGACCTCACTCATTCACTTTCAGCAACTCATCCCTTTGTATGTTTCAGCAACATATCTCGCCGAAAGTTATGGCAGTACGCTTCAGCAACACATCCCTCTGCATTTTTCAGAAACACAACCCTCTGTATGCTTCAGCAACACATCATTCTGAAGTTTTCAGCGGCACATCCCTCTGTATGCTTCAGCAACACATCTCTAAGTTTCAGCGCTTCACCCTCTGCCGCATCTCTCACCGCGGCGCTAATCGTTCCCCTTACCACCGCCGCTCGCATATATAAGGCGCGGCCCGTGTCCAATCCACATTCAGGTTGTGTAGGTGACAGTGAACACACGCTTAGACGGAATTCTCTAGGCGAGTACTGGACCCCCAGCAGCGCTTAGTCAGTTCGTTTGAGATCTCCAAAAACTAGTATTAATAACCAATCATGCAGTCTCTGGTGAGTTTCAAAATATTTATATTTTTAACTAAAAAAAATCGAATAATATTTTTAACTTAGTCAAACAATAACGGTCTTACTACAAAAGATTTAAACACCCGTTGAACAGCTAGAGAAAAATCCAGTACAAAATTGTCTCAAAACAACTGTTCAACAGATGTTTAATCTTTTAACCGTAATAATTTATATTTGTTTCAAATTCTAAATTCTAAGCAAAGTTTTAAAAATTCCACCCGAACATACATACATACAGAGCAAGTTAAATAAAAGCTTTTAAAGACATAACACTTTTCTACTCACGTGTATAAGGTATGTAAATGAAGAAAACTAAACCAAGTTAAACGATTATGTAAGTGATACCTAGTTAACAAATCACAGTTTATCTCAATCGAGTGCAGTATATAATGAGGGCGTAATGATAAACATTGGGTTGTAAATTGTTTCAGTAAATAACGCGTTGGTTAATGATACAGATCACTATTCATTTACTCCGCCTAATCGTGTCAATCTTTCAACGCGTTTTGTCAGATTGTAAATTATAATCTACTAAACTTTATTTAAATACCTACTAAACTTACGATAAATAATAATTAACCGTGAACTTTTGAGCTTTTCTATTCATAAGCTGCTATAGATCCTTATATTGGTATTAAAAAAAACTTGTGATTACGAGTAATATTATTTTTAGTTTTCCAGTGGAAAATTCTAAGTTTTCATTAGAAAACGAATGAATTGATTTTATGTTATTTTCTTTGGGTGGCTTACAGCTAACAATCTTATAATATGCTTGAAACATAGAAAAGAAAAGCCAATTACAAGCCTATTACAATTATTTTATTATTAAAACTTATCGAAAAATTTGTTATTAAAGCACGCACACTCCAAAATAAGTGTAACTAAAAATAATGGACGAGGACATGTTTAGTTTATAATAATTGTATGCGCTATTTATAGGAGCTTTTTTTTTAATTTATCTTGGTGTAATTGAAAATTATTTCAATATTTTAATTTCAAATACTTTAATAATCCTAGTACATAATTATAGTACCTAACGCATAAAATATGTTATGCTACTAATAAATAAGTTTAATTAACCCGAGCGAAAGCTCGTCACAGCAGTAACTCTGTTTTAAAATTGGAAATAAAGGACTTAAAAAACGTTCGATTAATTATTCTTAACAAGTATATTTTATCTCTAGTAAAAATATAAAAGTAGCTACACCGAACCTCCTTTTGACTTTTGGAAGTACCTAAGTGAAAACCTCAACAAATAAAAAATACATCTAAACGCAAGTTCCGTGTTGTTATTGTTGTAAAGTTTTTTAATAGCACAAGGAACTAGGCATGTTAATCCCACATTTCCTAATTTTGTGTCAAGGACCCTTAGAACAATGCATTATAATTAAAACATTAACATTCCCACCCACTGCTTTCCTCCGCACAGTCTCAAATTGATGCAATGCGATTAGATTTTGACGTTCTGAGGAGTGGTAAGTTATTACCTACTCAAAGAATTGAGTATTTGAATTACCTAATACTAGATTACACCCGCATGTCCGTTACGCCCGATATAAATTATCGCGCGGGAAGTGTATATTTTTCTGGGTTAAAACGTATTTTTTTTCCTTTCCCGGGACTCAAAGTAGGTATCCCATACCAAAATTTAAAAAAAATCGGTCCAGCGATTTGGGCGTAAAGATGTAACAGGCATACAGACACACTTTCGTTATTATATTAGTATATACAAGTTTAATAGAAATCGTAGAGCTAAGAAGGTCGTCGTAGCCGTAGAGCTTAAATTATACGTGTAATTCGTCGATAGCTACGCCTATGTTTTTAATTTTTCTGCAGAAGTAGAGAAGATTTTCTTTTAATTCTGTTTCAATCAGTAGCGCAGATAATCTTAGGGTGCAGTAGGGACTTTACAATAGATAAAAGCCAAAAAAGTAACTATAAAGTCAGGAAATAATAAAGTAAGGAAGTAAATGGGACTAGGTATTAGGTACATAGCATATCTATAACGCTACGGACTATACTTATTCTTAAACTGTGCTCAGACTCGATTTATAGGCGCGTCCAATGCGACATAAAGAGCACGATTATTTCCAGATAAATCATATCTGCAATGATGTTAATACATCAGCGAAATAATAATATATTGTAGAATAACGTGGAATTGCAGTTTTGTCATGTCAAACTTTCGATTCGTGCAATATCGACCACAAATTGGTCGGACCATTAGGTGGCGCTCGAGCGTGGCGGAATTTCAAAATCCGTATGAAATTTTACATGAAAAAGTTTGTTACACATTTGTCATTGACCCTTTGCCTAGGTATGTATAACAAAACAAAGGGCATCCCAAGCCTTTGTGCTGTTATAACTTATACGTACACATACCTAAAGACCAATCGAAACGAGACGTTACGAGACAACTAAGGCTGGCTGGCTGGCTGGGTTTTTCACTTGTAACTTTTAGAAATCTTATTTTTGCTATGGGTACTTCTGTACAGATATTTTTCTCGATTTCAGCTCTATTATAACACTAGCTGATTTGTTTATAGCGTGGGAACCTTACATTTTTCTGGGTTAAAAGGTATTCATTTTCAGCAAAATCGGTTCAGCGGTTTGGGCGTAAAGAGGTAATAGACAGACAGACACATTTTCTCATTTATAATATTAGTACGGATAGTCATTCTTATATTTATCTTAACACAATAGTTTCAATGATTGCCATATATTATGGACCTCGCCCTTAGCTCTCTCTATTTCATCAGGCCAGCTCCTTGGTAACAATGGAATCCGAACCGCTAGTTCCAGTAACCCTGTGCAATGCACCAATTCACTGTATAATTCTGAACTGTTGCAAAATGTGTTTTGCAACGTGCCAATGTAGGCTTAAGTATACACCTGCTTTGTCTAGACCAGACTTACAATCTAGAGTCCTAGACGTACAATCAACGGGAGTGCTTATTAAATGTGAACACACGAAAAGTCTAGTAAACTTACACTAACTAGTAGATAGTCAAATTTGAATAGAAGAATCGTCGTGCTATTGTACCTTCGAACAAATTGATTTATAGGCAGGGCGGACCTACGTCATTTTATTGGGTTTTGTCAATTCAATGTCAGTCGGCATCTGTTGGCTGGGTTTGATATAACGCGACCAAATTGCGTAGGTCCGCCATCTGGCTATCAATCAACTTCTCTGATACCAAAACCGATACCGAAAATTCGCAATGTTTTTTTTTCTTATAGCTATATTTATTTAGGGATTTTTATCCATTTCGCAATGTTGTTACATTATTAAAACATAAAAACATTTTTTGTTAGAATGTTAATATTATTTTAAGATTTTTTTAAACTATTTTGCTATTACTGCCGGACTCCATTGAAACTGTGCCTATTGTTAGATTAAAATAGTATAGATTATAAAAGGTGTGTTCTTGAACAAGGATAGGGACCTTTCCGTAACATTTTCAAATGTCAGACGGAGTTGCGGACCACTCCTAGGAATTAGAGCACTATACCGATATTTATTATCTGATTGTTAAGATTACGGACCCACCGATTTATTGCCTGTTACAGTTTACAAATGACATCATTAAAAGTACTATAAGTTACACGGACTTCAATTTATTAATGAATACTTACGTTATGGTTGCGTAATTTATTACGATGTTTTTGTTTTAAAGTATTATGACATAAACGAGTATTTAATAAAATCAATTAAAATAATAATATATTAATGTAATAACAGAGAAATTGAGTATTCACCGGCAAAAAAATACTTTTTCGATACGACTAATATTGGCTTGATATTATGCGATCAAATAACGAAGGACCAATCTGCCCATCAATCAATTTCTTCGATCGTACATACAATAGTTTACACAAACGTCCAAGTTTACTCAACCATCGCTACACTTTCGATAGTTACGGCAACATCCGCCGTTGGACATACCCCTCTATTATCGATTTCTGATTTACATGCAACGACAACACGTCAATAACCAGACAATAGATACCTTACACAAGATACAAGTGCATAAAGATCTATCGTAACTCTTAGAAGTTAGTAGAAGTTCGAGCAACTTTGTTGCACCAAGATTAGTTTATTATGTGGGAACCATACATTTTTTTTGTACTCATTGTATATCTATACCCAACTCAATCGGTTGAGCATAGATGTAAGGAAGTAACAGACAGACAGACACATTCAGTTTTATAATATTAGTACAGTAAAGACAAACTAATTTCTATAAAATTTGTATGGATAGTGCAATGTTTTCCGGCATAATTTTCCTAGCATTTCATTTTCTACTAAAATAGTATTTACATAGGTCTCCTCTAGTCACTATAAAAATACTTAATGCTATTAAATAAATCGTATATATTTCTCAAATTTATTGCCATTACGTGATCTCATTATTGCCCTACATACTTGAACTTTTATTGTTTAGTTACAAAATATTAAATTATAGTAATGCCGCGTTTTATTGGTGTAATATAATTGAAACTCTAGCTGCGGCTTAACGATAGCTTCACCGTAGTTAATTACAATGTAAATACGGTTTGATATCTTAATTATATCTCAGGCATAACTCGACTCGGTTTCTCGCTACGATTGAAGACGTAAGTGGATGAAGTGTCTAAATAAAAATTTTAAAATTTTCGTTTCTTCTTGAAGGGAGGAATGGAGGCTTTAGGACCGGGAAAATAATTTGAAATCATAAAGCGTAGATAGAAGTCATCCCTGAGATCATACCAAAGGGTTTTCGCGGTTGGTTACCACTGTTGATCCTGGCGACACATGAGTTGCAGTGGTGGGAATGTGTGGTGGGCCTTTTGCCCGTTTAATAGATAATGAAGTTAAGTACTTACTTCATTGGTATTTTACAAGAATTTTTCAAATTATGAGGGAAAAATAAGTACCTAATTGCCTTTATGTTATAGAATATTAGTTATCATATTTTATCATTTATCCACTTCATACGCTTCGTCTTCGATTGTTACTGTTGCGTGAGAGATATGAAATAGTTTTAATGGCTGTTAAAATTTTCGCTCAGCAATGCGTTAATATCTGTTGTAATTGTTTTATGGAGGCATTTTAATTGAGTAATCGACGTAACTGTTGTATTTCCTAAATATTAATCGTAACATGGTGATCTCATTATTGAAACTATAATATTTAAACATAAGAATAATGATGTTCAGAAATAAATATTTTAAGGCAAACGTTACCATAATATAGGGCGGGCAAAACGCTGCGTTGCGGCGTCGCATCGCAAAAAAATACATTGCTTTTCAAAGGTTGTTTTTGCGATACGACGTCGCAACGCAGTGTTGGCCTGGCCCTTACATAGGTCTTTACGCTGATCTGAGGAAACAATAGGTACCTACAGCATTTTGGTGCGCAAGTCAAAGAGACAATTAGCGACTCTCGCTATCCGGCGACCAGGCTTTAGCGGCAACTATCAATTATTAAGCTCGTCGGTGTATGTAACAAGTTCAGTTGCTCAATCAGTTTTTATCATCGGAGTTCCCATAGCGCGTTGCATCATGAAAATTAGACATAATTGTACATTTGTAAACATGACACTTGTGTGAACCAGAATTTGTCTTGATCTAGTTAACTAATCTCGCTAATTAAATCCTCAATCAAATCTGACGAATGGTTGTTTTAGTGCCTATAAAACTGTTGCCAGTTAAAAGGAACATTTTTACTGTCTAGTGTCTGCTCGTGATATGCTTGATGAATAAATCAAGATAATATTGACTAGCGGCCGAACCCCCAGATTTCGTCTGAATTTGACTTCATTTATGTACCTTATGGAACCAAAATGATTATTAAATTAAAGTTAAGAAATCCTTAAATTTGAAATTAAAACTTTAAAACTTGTTTCAGCAACTTCACCTAAATCAAAGTAAATAGGTAGACACCCAAACATAATATTTAAATACATACCTTGACTTTGTAACATGGTGGTGCTCCATTCCAGATTGTACTAGCGGCCGCTCTCTGCGTGGCGCACGCGTCGTACTACGCGGGCCCGCCGGCACACATCCAGCTCAGCCCGGACGGCCAGCACGTGCTGGACACGCCGGAGGTGGCGCACGCTAAGGCCGCGCACCTCGCTGCGCACGCGCAGGCCTCCTCCTCGCACGGCGCCTGGGCACCCGCCGCCGCTCACGGAGGCTGGGCCGCGCCCGCGTACGCCGCCGGCGCGCACTACGGCGCACCCGCCGCTGGTGAGTTAACATCTATACTGATAACTAGCTGACCCGGCAAACGTTGTTTTGCCATATAAATAATTTTTGGTATGAAAAATAGATGTTGGCCGATTCTCAGACCTACTCTCTGCTCACAAAATTTCATGAGAATCGGTCAAGCCGTTTCGGAGGAGTACGGGAACGAACATTGTGACACGAGAATTTTATATAATAAGATATAAAGCGAAATTTAGGAGTTTGAGATATTGTGGGGAGTAGTCTCTTGGTCAATATAGGATTGAAAATTCTTTCGCCATTACGAAGCCACGATCTCTGTGAATGTCTTAGGCTATATTTTATATTCGAAAAGTAGAGATAGAACAGGAATATTACTTTATGAGAGCATGAAAGCGTCGCCGCAGGAAAATGTTCTTTTCATATACAGCTCTGCAAATATAGAATTTAAAATCAACGTTAAAATTTTTACAAGCCTCTTTACTAACCATCGTAATCTATGCGCTATGGTCCAATTTTCCTACAATTTTCTAGGTTTTAATATCCACTTCTCTTGTCCAGGTCTCTACAAATACGGCCCCGCTCCTCTCGCGCACGACGGTCGCGTGATCGACACCCCCGAGGTGGCGCACCTTAAGGCCGCCCACATCGCCGCGCACAACGCCGCGTACGCGCAGGCCTCGCACGCCGCCGTCGCGCCCTACCACGGCGCCGGCCTCGGAGCCGGACTCGGCGCGGGACTCGGCGCGGGCTACGGCGCCGGCTACGGCTACCACAAGTGGACCGGCCCCCAGGCCCACATCCAGCTGACCCACGACGGCCAGTATGTGGTGGACACGCCTGAGGTCCAGCACGCGCGCGCCGCCCACCTCTCCCAGTACGCCGCCGCCGCCCACGCCGCCGCCTCCGCGCCCGAGGAGCCCTGGGGCGCCCACGGCGCTCACGGCGCTCACGGCTGGCACTGACTACCTCCGACCCGCTTCCGTCCCTGAATCATTTTTATACAAAACGAGAAAACCCAAAAAAATGTTAGCTGTATATAACTGCTGTATAGCGATGCGCCTACTACTTTAAACGACTTTTGCGAATAAAGTCTTAATGTTATTTTTACGTTTTTATTCCACTCCTTTTCATGATTTCCATTTGAACCTAAATTATGGCTAAGATTTAAATTTTGCCGATTTATTTTAGTGACTAAAATTTTATGTTCTTATACTTAGCACCTTCTATATCTACTTATATTATAATATATTACCTTTGAATATGCAACAAATAGAGGTAGATAATAATAACCGATTCATTGCTGATGACACGGCAGCCGTGTCATAATAATATATATTTTTAATGTGTGGGGTATAATACGGGAGCCGTGTCATTTAGAAACTTCTACTCTGAACATAACCATCTTAATTTTCCACGTAAAACAAGCCTATAGACTTCGCCTCTGAATATTATGTGAATTGAAAAAAAGTAGGGGCTGTCATTTTTCTAACTATGAAAACTACAAAAGGTTCGCAACATCTTTGACGAGACATACATTCTATGGCGTATGACACGGCTGACGTGTCACGAGAAAGTTGTATACCGCCACTACTAAAATTTATCAAAAATGTGCGCCGCAATGAATCGGTCCTTTTTTACTACAAGGTCTTTCTTGAATCGTAATAATAATTAATTATTATAGTGTCACCAAAAATATAAGTAGGTTTATTTCTTATATGAAATTTTAAAGGTTCTAAATATACGTTGTCACCTACACTATACCCACACAAAGTAGTTACTATTATATTTTAGTGGTCTAGAATCTGTTTACTTCTAGTATTACCTAAATGCTATAGGTGTTGTAGGCGTTACAACTATTTCGCAATAGGCTGACCATGACTTGTTTTAGGAAGTCTCTTGTTATGTTTAGTATTTACTTATATTAAATTAGAAGGCACTTAATATTACAGTTACTGTTATTATTATGTTACTTAAAACCACTACCTGTTCTCAGGTATAATTATAACAAATATTATTTTAATTAAAATAAATCTTATATATAAAATTCTCGTGTCACAATGTTAGTCCACGAACTCCTCCGAAACGGCTTTACTGATTTTTTCCAAATTTTGTATACATATTCAGTAGGTCTGAGAATCGGCTACTCGGTACTTTTTATATTGATAAGTGCACTTGTTGAATAAATAATAATAAATTATTACAAGCTGAGACTGACGGGGACCATTGTTTGTGCGACGGGATAGCGATCGACGTTGCCATGGTGACATACTTATTTAGTCACTTCAATAAAATAATATGGCAAATATATTATGGCAAAGCAACGTTTGCCGGGACAGCTAGTAATATCTAATTAAAAGACAATGAGATGAAAAGGACTAACGTTGTAACAAATGTACGAAATTCAGGATGGTCCGCGACCGCACTTTACCAGGCTTATTATAAACACATATTAAAGCTGTTTAAAGCTGAAACATTAAAAAACTTTAAAGTAAAATTTTTATATGCGTGGGACAAGGAAAAATTTAAAAACGCTGGATAATTTATATATTTTTATTTTAATACAAAAATATGATTACATACTTGGATAGATTTTGAATAGATGATAATTTTGGTATTGGCGTGATACACTAAGTTAGTATTTTCGTTGACATTTCACAATCCTCAACAGTTTTAGTCGAAACTTTGGCACCGATCCTATATAAACGAATTTCGTTTTTCTGCTCTAAATCTAGCAAAATTCTATAGTCTTTTGTTAAGAATGTTTAATTTCATCTTACTCTATGCGATAAATGCACCAACATGGAATTACTTCTACTTCCAACTAATATTTTTTATAATCTAGTCTTCATAATCTCTTACTGCCACTTTATAAACGAAGTTTAAGACAAGGCTTAGTAATCCATTTAGCGATCGATTGCAATTGTATTGCAATCAAAAAAATCCCGAACCGGTGGTAGGCATCATGTAGACTTTCAGAAAATATTTGCAAAAATTTATTGTGAATAAAAAAATTTGAGTTTGAGTTTGAGTTTTGAGTTTCGATCGTGGAAAAACGAGACACAATAACCTTTCTATTGTTATCGCAATCGCCGGTGACCGCTTGGGGCTTGAAGCATTAAAATTATTGTTAAATTACTTAGCACAATATGTTCACTTCACTGATAATATATTATTTCGTGAGTGTGAATTGTGACTCTTAACAAATTGTAATAAGATACGTAAAATATACGCGAAGGTTTACCTACTAATATAACTAAAAAGAGTGAAATTATTATTATTTTTAACAAAAAATTAAAACCGACTTCCAAGGTAAAAACAATAATAACATTAATATGAACTAAAAAGTATTAAATAATTTTTACTATCTAATAGTTCCTTTTTCCGAATTCGGCTAAACCTCAACTATTTCTGTACTCAATCTTCATAATTTTGAAGTCGGTGCCAGTTCCAAAAGTTTCAAATATTCTGTCAGAGGACTGAAGATTCAGCTATCTGGTACCGACTTCAAAATGATGAAGATTGAGTACAGAAATAGTTGAGGTTTAGCCGATTCGGAAAATTATTTAATACTTTTTAGTTCATATTAATGTTATTATTGTTTTTACCTTGGAAGTCGGTTTTAATTTTTTGTTAAAAATAATTGTTGGTGTGGTTTTTATTATTTTTTCCCAAATTGTGTTTTTGATGTTCATTATTGGTAAAATATTAGCCATTAAATATCCGTTATCTTGCAAATTTACAGGTAAGATGTTGTCAAAACCAAAATGTAAATTCCTGTGACATTTGGTGTGAATATCGGTAAATATCCTATTTCTTCCGTGAGTTTTAACTAAAACATCGTTATAATAACTTTATTATCATATTCATTGGAATATTATTGCGTCTTTTTCAAATTGAAATGTATCAATTTTACATTATTTTGCCCAGTTTTGTAGCAATTATTGATGGTATTCCCTGGTATTACCGATAGTTGTCTACCCATACGCCATCTACTTAGTTACTAAAATGGAAGGTGTTTGACAATCAAATTAAGAAAATAAGAAAATGCCCCATTGCTATCGCATTGCTCTCGCAAGATACGTGATACCGCTGCGGATAAGTCCTGTCTTAATCTTAGTTTAAAGGCAGTTTAGTTATAAGTCTTTAAAACCGCATTACCAATTAATACAGTGTCGAATAATAAAACGAATAAAACACGAACAAATTATTAATATAAAATAATTATAAAAGATTACATTCGATTACATTCTTAAAACTAAAATATAAGTCAAAATATAATTACTAATTCGAATAAAGGAATACGAAGTGATTGAAAATCAGTCCAATACTAAAATAATACATTACAATAATACAGATCGAGTAATGTCACGAAGAATTTAAAACTCTGATTTAAAAACCCAGCTGGAATATTAGGGATGAGTTTCATAATATATTTGTATGACAAGTAAATATATTAAAAAGCTTACTTGAAAGTTTTGTCTCTACTTCATAAAGAAAAAACATACAAATATATCTGACACGTATATAAAAAAATTAATGAGTTTTAAAATCAGAGCCGAGATGGCACAATATATTGAGATTAAGAATAACATTCATTCAGAACTCTGATTATTTTCTTCATTATTACACTTAAAAGTATGAGACGGTTAAAATTACCAGTAAAAAACTTATTTATCGTGTGCGTCAAAACATATTGGCCAAAAGAAAAATGCTTTAAAAATTAAGTCTGGCTTTTCTGGTATGTCTTCGGACTTAAAATAAACTGTAATATACCTCTACAATAATATATTTTTCTATATATTATAAAATCTATACCGCACATTACGTATCATATAATATGACACCGAACGTCAAATCATTGCAAACTCACACTATTATTCTATATTTATATTGTGTTATAGTTAGGCCCATTAAAAGCATGGATATTAGAATAATATATACTAGATGCTTTATGTATTTTTTTTGTAATAAGATTGGATAAACTTTGCTATTAGTCCAGTCGTCGAACATGATCAAAGTCAGACCTACCTTGTCTTTTATACTTGTTAATGTATGTTTACTTGTTTTTTTTTCATGGACTTACGAAATTATCCCATAACCTGTAATAGCTGAGGTCCAAGACAAGAATCAATGGCCGAATTTTTATGTTCTTATTTTTACACTTTACTATGTAATATTTAGTTATTTATTATACTTTATATAATGCAAGATTCTTCAATATATAATCCATCATTATCAGACTACGATAGAAGTTTTGAGACTACAAGTTTAAACTTATGTCCTATTATTATTGGAGAAAGACTATTATAGTCAATGAAAAGGAAAAAAAGGATAGTATAATATTAACGTACACTTTCACATACTTCGCTTTTAAAATATTATGATATAGAATGACGATGATACACGAAAATATTATAATGTAGAAATAATACTAAACGGCAAATGATAATAATACATTTGATATAGGAACATATAGGAATAGATATGTCATGAATACAATAAAATATGTTTGTGTCAACCTTTCAAACTTAACTTACAGTTTTTATATATTTATATATTCGAGACGAAAAGTATACTCTCAGATCTTTTGGCTTCCTTACAATACTGAGATCTTAAATGGGAGACTTTAAAAAGGTGTTATTATTAAGTATTTGTAAGAAGTTGGTATATCGCAGTAATATCTAGAAAGTTATTTCTAAATAATATGTCAATATATGGAACACTATTTTTGGCTGTACGTTAGCTACAACGTCGTAGTAAAATTATTAAAAAAAAAAACATTTTTCGCGTAGCAAAATCTAAGTATTGTCCGTCATATTATGTGTACAGTGAACTCATCTACGATAACATAACCTTACATTTTCAGTTTGAGGTTAACTTAAGTACAACTTATGTCTGGTTTCAGAGTTTTTTGACAGCAGTTATTTTACTGGCGTTGTTGATTGGTTAGGGTTAATTCAAACCGCAACGCGCCGCATAGATGCCTGTCTTTTGTATGGATTTGACAGATTTACAAGACGTCTCATGCCCACGAAATCTGTCAATTCAGTACAAAATTTAGAAATGAATCTAGGCGTCGCGTTGCGGTGTGAATTGACCCTTAATTTTTTCACGCTATGCAATCAAAAGTGATAGTATACAGATCTATGCAGTAAAAACTGTGAAACTGGGCATTAGTAACGTATAGAGACAATGATATTGTATGTTACTAACGTAACTAGATTGGCAGTCTACGACAGCAACGCGTCACCACTTTGAAGATGCCTGCAGGCATATCTGCCATACATAATGACATAATAACATTATGAAGTGACATTGTCTTTTGGGCTATCAAGTGGTTACGCATTTTTTGCATCAGTTTGTAAGACATTGCCACTCTAGTATTTTAGAAACTCATTGTATAGAGATGAGTGAGAGAGAGAGAGAGCAATACCGACTTATGTCTCGGCGGCGCAGGAAGGCAGCGCCCGCAGTAGTCGCCCGAACACGCCGCACGCCGATGACAGTTGAACCGCATCCAACTGAAACAAGATAAAAAACAAACATAACAATTTGTTTGACAGAATTCCGCGATTTGAGAATAGTTTACCACTATTCGACCTCATTAATTAACAATAACATCCATACTTTCATACTAATATTATAAATGCGAAAGTGTGTCAGTCTGTCTGTTACCTCTTCACGCCCAAACCACTGAACCGATTTTGCTGAAATTTTGTATGAAGATACCTTGAGTCCCGGGAAAAAATATAGGATACTTTTTTCCCGGAAAATAATTACGGTTCTCGCGCGATAAACGAATTTTAGCGCAACGAAGTAGCGAGCATTATCTTATTCTAGTAGATCGTAATCGGTTGAACTGATGTTTTTTTATGATCAGTTTCCAGACAGTTTCCACTACTCTTATGTTGCGATATAACGGCAACGGTAGTAAGTTTCTATAAAGTGATTCGTTTGCTCGTTTGCCTCTATCTCATTGTATAAGGTCCAGTTTACCACTATTCGACCAGATTAATTAACATAGAAGATATTTCGGCAGGGCTATCACGTAAAAATAGCGATCAACAATCCACTAGCAATAATCGCGCGATCGTATGCTCGTTGTCAAAAACAATGGTGTCATGTATAGCGATCGATTGCAATCGTATTGTTTTGGCTAACAGCCAAAACAATACGTGATACTAAATTGCGATTTTGGAGCAATTAACGCGCAATAATTGCTATCGCATTGCTCTCGCAAGATACGTGATACGTGTGCCGGTTTTACCTGTGGCGTGGCCGTCCACTATGCGCCGGTGTTGGCGGCGGCCTGCATCTGCATCTGGCGCTGCATCTGCTCCAGCATCTCCTGCATGCGTCGCAGTTCTGCCTCCTGCAATGTTAATAATAGCATTAATTAAAAACATCCATACCCACATACATACATACAGGCCAAAATCATAACCCTCCTTTTTGCTTCGCCGTAGTCGGGTAAAAAATACGCATATATTTATTTTTTTTGCTACCGGTTGTTAAATGTGTAAGTTTCTTACGCCGGTCCCTCAACAGGCAGTGGCTACTGCCATCATGTATATTATTAATTGTAGAAAGCTAAAAGAAGGAAGCATAGAATTCGATACAAATTTTAACATTCTATATGACGTTATCTGCTATGATTCGCCTTGAACTTTAGCTGTATGCTACTATTTTACATAAAAGTTGTGATTTTTTATGAAAATTGCATGATAATTTAGACTGCGGACTTACCTACACACACCTAGGCGACATTCAAACCCCAAAAATACCAATGGTATTGTACTATCAGAGAAGTTGATTCCTATGCAGATGGGGGACCTGCGTAGTTTGGTCGCGTTACGTCAAACCCAGCTGACAGATCACAATTAACATTGAATTGACATGATCGACCAAATGACGTTGGTCTCTCAAATGCATAGGAATCAATTTCCTAGATGGTACATACAGGGAAAATAATACAGTAATTTATAGTTAATTTCATAATGACTTAACACACCTTTTCCCGCAGTGCTCTGTCGCGTTCCTCCTCGTTGGAGCCGTTCATGACGCCGTTAGAGTCCGTCTCGCTCAGACCACTTTCCGTTGAGCTAAAAACACAAATTATGTGATGATTTCTTAAGTTTACGCAAGTATCACTCATGATATTATAAGGTTTAAACATTCATCAATTTTTGTTGCGTTCCGATCTATCACTATAAGTTCGTTCTGCGTAGATCGGAACGCAAACAAAAATTCATGAATCTTCGGGTAGTTGAAGAACTTCAATGAAGTGACGCCTGTCACCTCGGTCCACCACGGCCGCTGGAAAGCAGCCGAAACGTCGGGATTATAGTCCGCGCGGAACTAGTTGGCCGCTCTACCGGTATGTGAGTATATGGGCAGAGCGGCCAAACTACACACACTGGCAAAATTAGCGGAACATAGGTAAAAAGGGCCACAATTTGAATTAAAGTGGGTCGGGCTGTGTGAAATCCTTTTTTATAGTTTCTAAACTCATTTAAGAAATAAAATATTGAACAAAACTGGCAAGGCGACAGATTTTTATTGCAATTATGCCCTACTAAGTGTTTTTCGATGATTGACGTTGTAAGTGTTTCTGATAAGAATGGCGTTTTTAGCGGGGTACAAGGTATGCCAGCTCATTTGATTGTTTGGTTTTTGGAAGAACACATTGCTTAGATACAAAATTAGTGATTTTCCAGCATCTACGACAGCTAGAGCTGTAACCACGATAGAGAAAGGTCACACCTACCGTTCGGTCAGTCAGGCCTCGGGTGTGTCGGCTTTCGTGGTCCATCGTAACTTTCAACGCTACAGAGAGACTGGATCTTACGTTCGGAGACGAGAACAAGGCAGATATCGGATGGCAAAGGTTCAGAATAACCGTTTTGTAAGGGTAAAAGCCTTAAGAAATCGACCTCAAACTGCTTTGCAGAGACGAAACCTATTGGAACAGGTCCGAGATATACGTGTAAGTGATTGTACAGTAAGAAAAACACTCAAAGAAGTTAAATTAAACTCAAAGGTGCCAGCAAGGGCACCAAAACTTGAGACAGGGCAGCAAAGAGCCAGGCTAAGATTTGCGCATGAAAATCAAAATTTGACAAGTGAGTGAAATCGTTTGCTGTACAGTGATGGGAGCAAATTCTGTGTAAATTTTGTTGACTGGCGATAAAGAATGTGGATAAATCGTAAGGAACGCTATAGACCATCAAACTTAACGGAAACAGTGGCCTATCATGCAGGCTTTGTAATGATTTGGGGTGGCATATGATTTGGAGCCCGCACAGAGCTGATGATTGTTAATGATGGTACTTTGACAGTACAGGGCTATAGCACAGACATCCTAGAACTGAATGTTGTGCCTTTTACACAGTTTTAGGCAGTAACTTTAATTTTATGCGCGTCCATAGAGGAAAAAAATCGGGCACCATGACCTAAATGATGCTAGCGTAGCAAAGGTGGAGAGGTCAGCACGGTCTACAGATGTGGATCCGATTGAGAACGTGTGGCACATCAATGGGTGAACGGTACGAGTTAAAACTCCAGCTCCAAAATGTGTTCAGGAGCTCGAGTTGGCGCTACTGGAGATGTAGAAGAATATCCCACAGGAAATGATTGACAATCAAAATGCAAGCATGTAATGGCTTATCCAGACTCTCTTCAGATCCATAGAAGGCATTACACGCTTTTAACATGGCATTTCTTAAGTAAAAATGAAGAATTTAACTTAAAAACTTACTACTGAAATTTCAAAGATTTTTCTTAATTTTTGATTTTTGCTGATTTTTCTATTTTACACACACCCTAAATTTATATAAGTTTAATTTTTTAATCATCAATTAATAAATAAATATATTAAAAACAGCGAATAATTTTCAAAAAAAAAAAAAAAATTTTGTCATGTTCCGCTAATTTTGCCGGTGTGTTTAGTTGCGCGCGGACTATAACAAAAGTGCCCCGCGACAAAATCCGTAACTGTAGATGATTCAAGTTATATTATAGGTGATGATTCAAGTTGTATCTTAAGTAGTCAATAATGATCCTTAAATTATGAAAAACAAGTGTCAAAATAAAAAAATTAAGCTTGTGACGTCACATGCTTAAGATTCCATAATAATTTTACCCATCAAGCCCCATAAGCTCACCGGTGAGCGAGAGCAAGACACAATATAATAACAATAGATTTCCAATAATCCACGATCGAAGGATTTATCCTTCAGGCCTCGCGCGAGCACCGGTGATCGCGAGAACAAAAGAATACAATTGGAATTCCTAGAACCTCCGATCGAAGGATTAATATGGACAATTACTATGAATGCCACCATGATTGCAAAGCTATTTTCCACAAATCACAATCAACGTCGATTATGGATAATCATAGATTAACTGTATACTTCTCCATGTTCGCGTGTACTGGTTCATCGCCAACGTGAAGAGGCCGCATGTAACTTAATATAAGGACTAGAGACAACTCACGTATGTCGCTTGGGTACTTGTCCGTTGCGCGCGAGTCTCTCGGACCGGTAGTTTTCGTAGTGAACCTCTTGCGTGACCTCTTGTAGATCTTGCATGTGCGTGCTGCGAAATAAATATAAGCATAAATGGTTAGTCCCAGTGAAAGTTGATAAACATATTAATATTTATGTTGCTCAACTTAAAGTACTTTACTTAGAAGTACTTTAAAGCATAATATTACAGGAATTCTAAATTAAAATTTATTCTTTAAATAAAATCCAAACAAGACATTTTAAAACATCGAAAGAAAAACCACTTTTTTATCAAACGGGCTATGGCCCAGCACATATTCCTATAATAATACCTGCATTGCCAGGATCGACAGCGGTATCTAAGCACGAAATCCCTTTTATGATTTCAGGGAACCCGAGGGACGCGCTACTACAAATACTACAAGAAAACCAATTTGGCAATATGCGTGGCGACCGAAAAGGAAGATATTCCGACCGAGCGAGGTAGCATGCTCGGTCAGGCCGAAGCCCACTGACGTAATTTCAGACGTTGTATATTATACATGGTGTCACAACACTAAGTAATAATTAGAAGCAGCGCTGAAAGGGCAACTTTTTTTTTCACTTGTTTGGGGAAACTCGTTAAAGTCGTACACTGGGGCACCTCACAAATCACAAAAAAGTTTTGGTCTTTCAGCACTGGTACTTTCACAGTGAACTCTCTACAAAGAACACGTCATACACGTCATCTTCAAGTACTTAGTATTGTAACAGCCTATACATATATCTGGCCATTCTCGGAATCTTCTCTAACGCGTTGCATGATTGTGAGGTTAATAATGGGTAACATACATGAGCATAGTCCTCAGCTTGATGAAGTCGCAGTGCTCTGGGTTCTCGACCTCGACGACGCCCCAGGGGTACAGGCGGCCGCGCACGCGCCGCCCCCGCACCTCCAGCTGTTGGCCCGCGCCGCACACCGCGAACGGCACCGCCGCTTTTAGCTGACGCACCTGCGGTCATTTAAATTGTATATTTACTTGGTGATCCGGCAAACGTTGTTACAGTATAGGTCTTGAGTTCATTGAATTGTCATTTCAGGCGTTGTCATAGAGACGCTATTTTTGTCTAAGGGCCCCTGCGCATTAGGCGGCAAGGTCGTGCGGCTATGTCGCTGCGACCACCCCGCGCACTTTGCGGCCACGTCTGCGACCACACTCGTATGAGTAGTGATTTAATGAGTAAACTTTGAATTTTATTTTGTTTTCTGTATACAAAAAACGTGTGGCCGCGGCGACCAGTGCGCACACACTGAGTAATTTCACTGAGTGTGTCGCGATGTTTTTCGTTGGCCGCGCGACTAGAGTGTGGCCGCTGGCCGCTGGTCGCATAATGCGCGCACCTACATATATCATAGAAGAATTGGTTGGCCGCAGTGACCTGGCCGCGCGACCTGATCGCCTAATGCGCGGGGGGTCTAAAGGTGCCGGTTGGAAGCGGGCGACATGAAGCGGCGGCAGACGACGTGTCGTCGCGACACTAGTCTCATGTATTTCTATGAAAAGTGTCGCTAGCTTCGTGTCGCTAGCTGCAGAGGGTATTTCATAGAAATACATAGAAACCAATAGTGTCGCGACGTCGTCAGCTGCCGCTTCATGTAGCCAGCTTCCGACTTGTTATACCTTTATTCTGTCTATTCTTTTAGAGGACTACATCGTTTGGTGATCCTAGTTTTGTATTGACAGGCTCATAAACTTAAGACAAAGGTCAAAGAGCACCAGAAATTGACTTTTAGACATCTGTTTGGGACAGCTTCATACTGTACTGTCCAGCAACCATGATTGGTTTAAAATATTTGTAAGGGATAACTACTAACCTGTTCCTTGTAGTCTTCATCTTCGTCGCTGTCGCAATCAGGCAGTGGGTAGATTTTGATACCTTCTCTTTCTATCTCTTCCAAAACCTAAAACAAGAATATTATTATTGTTGTTATTATCAAGTTTATTTTATATGATTGTTATAAAATAAAAATTCTTACACGTGAATCAAATATGATGAAATGTTACCATTGAAAACTGTTTGCATAAAGCATGAAAAATATTTAACAAAAAAATGTGCTTAATTATTTTTTTTTAGTGAAAATGTAATATCATAGACCATAGTACTTACTCTGGTTTTGAGACGCTGCACCTCCTTCTTAGTGAGACAATCAGCCTTGGCGATGACTGGAACTATGTTCACCTTGTTGTGCAATTGTTTCATAAATTCTATGTCAAGTGGCTTCAGTCTGGAACATGATTTTAAAAGCATAAGTCCATAAAACAATGAAAACTTTTATGCATATTATAAATAAGTTTTCAAAATTATACTTCAAATAAGACAATCTAGTATTTATGTGTAATCACTAATCACTAGTCAGAATCTTAATAGCTGCAGCTGTGGCTGACAAGTTTTATTAGAGTTGTTTGGGAAACAGAAAAATTTTACCGCCGACCGCACATTTTTATATCATGGGAGTTTGGTATCCTACTCACTATTAAGTATTATGTATTACTTACCCATGTCCAAATGGGGAAATGAAATAAAAGCAGCAGTGAATTCGGTTGTCGACTATGTTACGACGATTGAGTCCACTTTCGTCGCGCAAAAAGCGTTCAAACTGCTCATCAATGTATTGAATTATTGACTGAAAAATAAGTAGAGTGACATCATTAATCAACTATTACTTTAATGTGACTCTCCCACTATTTTATTATTAAACATTTACCACATACATATTACATAGAGTTAGATTATTCCATAATTCCGTGTTTAATACATACTGTAAAGTATGTGTTTACGTAAAATTGCTGGAATATAAATTATAACTCGGTCAAGTTAACTCCGCACCTCACTGGATTGCAATGCCCCTCCCATTAACCCGCAGACCTGTCCGCGTTCGCCCCCCACGAACCCGCAACCACCCCGCGTTCGCCACATCGTCGATATGACGCCATGGCCGCTAGGTGCGGAGTTAACTTGACCGTGTTATACTTCTGCTACTACATTAAGTGTGGCAAAAAATCATCAGTTTGGAGAAAATACAAAGTAAGAGATAAATATTATAGCCTTATACTCATACTTTGTATTATGTAAATTATGTTGATTATGTTCATTACAATATAACAATTTCAATGAAAATAGTCCTTATCTATAAGGAAGGGACTATCACATTATTATTATACATAATATTATAGGTCAGTATCCTCTTTGTTACTACACAATAGTTTACACAATAGTAATTCTTATGTTGATTGCTGACATATTTAACATAGTAATATTATTTAATTTGATTCAGATAGAAATTAAGCAAGAGATTATAACTATTTTCTTAAATTATATATTCATAAGAATACAGGACAAGGGTAGTAATAAATCAAAATAATTCTGTACATTCTACCATAACAATAGTGTGTGAATTTAAATACATGCAATTGACCACTTTGACTTGACATAACCCAACATAGTTATGTAGGACTTCCATCTGAGTATAAATGGGTTTCTCTGATGGAAAAATATATGTTACAAATGACATACTTTATTAAAAGTAACTTACCCTGAAGCAGTCAGTGTTGTCAATGGCATCTCCATACCCAGGCGTATCCACCACAGTCAGACGGAGTTTCACTCCTCTTTCCTCAATTTCAACAGTTGATGCATCTAATTTTACAGTTTGGTTGGTCTTCTCTGTAAAAATAAGTTATAATATTTAACCATTTTAATTCATCAAGCTCCAAGCGGCCACATCCGGCCGCGATAACAATGAAAAAGCTATTGTGTCTCGTTTTGCCACGAATGATGTTAAGGGGCCGGGTACTCTCGAAATTCTCATACATACGTAATACCAATATCATTTTCTCATACGAAAATATTTAACATGTCTGAGTTATTTTTCAGCTTAAAATAGTAATTATCTAGGTTCCTGCACAAAAATTTACTCCAAAATATTTAAACACTAAAATTTTTTTTTTTGTTTAAAATTTTTTTTAGTAAATTTACTACTAAATATTTAAACACTAAAAAATAGATTAAAACACTAAAAAATATATAAATAAATAGTAAATTTACTACCAAATATTGAAACTAAAAATATTTCTTAGTATTTAACTATTTTGTAGTAAATTTACTATTTATTTATATATTTTTTAGTGTTTTACTCTATTTTTTAGTGTTTAAATATTTAGTAGTAAATTTACTAAAAAAATTTTAACAAAAAAATTTTTTTTGTGTTTAAATATTTTGAAGTAATTTTTTGTGCAGGAACCTAGGTAATTACTATTTTAAACTGAAAAACAACTCAAATATGTTAAATATTTTCGTATGAGAAAATGATTTTGGTATTACGTATGTATGAGAAATTCCAAGGGTACCCGGCCTCTTAAACAACATTATTTCATCATAATGTCATTTGTCTAAGTAGCCAAGGTTTATTAGCAATATACAGTTTTTCTGTACAGTAAATTAATATATCAGCTTTTTTCTGTTGCGTATAGCTTCCTGATCCCATAGCAATAATTCTTAATAGTTACAACTTTGAATATTTCACAATAAATTACGATTATATTGTATACTAACCAGTAGCGTCAGGTATGACTCTCTCAGGATACAAGTCAGTCAGAAATAGAGAGTTCACCAGTGTGGATTTGCCCAACCCACTTTCACCGACCACCATTAATGTGAACTCAAAACCTTTTTTGACAGATTTACGATGCACCTGATTTGGAAGGTTGGCAAAACCGACATAGCCCGGCGTTTCTAAATTCGAAAACTGAAAAAATCAATAGTATAAGATGTGATAAATGATTTTTAAATTACTTGTATTCCTATTATCAGTAAAAATAAATGTTAAGTGAAAATATACGATTATTTAATAGTAATAATGTGAAAGATATTAAATTATTGAACCTAATGAGAATTAATTCCCAGCATCCCATTATACTTTTCTTTAATTCATATTTGAATCCAGGTTTAAAACATGTGTAAATACAAAATTTTATTTTATGCTTTAAGTAAGGGAAATTTTATCAAGAAGCAACTCAGTGGGATAGGATCAAAGATCAAATTATTGTAACTATATTTACTATGCATGAGTCATAGGAGGAGGGAAGAAGTAAGTGAAATCCTTATCTGTAGCATGTACAACACAGCCAACAGCATTGTACCACAAATAAAACTTGAAACTTTAGCAACAAGGTTCAAAAGTGGTATAGCCAGTTGGATGAGCATTCCATAAACAAAATAGAAGTATGTAGAATATATTTTAGAGGAGATGGTACTTCATTAAAATTGTTTAGGATGAAGTTTTATCTCATGAGCACCAGATGGAGGGCTATTTTACATAACATTAAATTACTTATGTACGTAGTTAATATCCAGGATCTCAATCTCAAGACAAAGAAAATAGGAATATCCTAAACTAAAGCACACACCATTGCATACCAACAATATAGTCATACAGCAATGAAATGGTCAAATACTTTTTGTTTTAAACATGAGTCATAATTATAAGTTTGTTGTCGTTTTACAGTAAGTGAAATGTTTCAATTGATAATGAATCACTGGCTACGACTGGAATGCGTAAACATTGACATACTTCCGTCGCTAACTGTATCAAGTTCTATTTCAACAGTTGCATGCATGATTAAACACAATTTCGTGTGTAACATACATTACATTTCATACATTAAACACAATTTCGTGTATAAATACTTGTTAGAGTTCGGTTCCTAGAAAGTATGTTACGATACTCATTCCCTTGTTAAATGCTACGAGTTTGCGTCCTAATTTATGCCAAGGAACAGAAATACTTACATTTTTGGTTTCGCTGGACATCTTGATTGTTGGTGGTATTTCCTGACACAATCAGATACTTTTGGATCTGGAATAACACAAAAACTGTACTAAGACACTCCTTTCTCTTGAAAAACATACGATTACCAAAATATTCCTAACTTATTGACTCACGACAACATCAAGATTATGCCTAGATTTTACCGTTATTGCGTTTGTTTAACAAATGTCTGAATACCTTATTCAATTGTGCTTTGCATTTAATTTAAGTCACTGCAGCAAGAACTTTAGGGAATGCAGAGCTACATATAACTAATCTGTGATGCAGAGTAGGTAATTAAAATTATCACTTCAATCATCAATGCTCATTGACAATCGGCATCACAGATTAATAAGAGATACTACGTATATCGGCATTTTATAACAACTGCACAGATAATGAACAACTGTCATCTAGGGTCTAGGGATGTGCCAGACTGGGTGTTGACATTAGCGGTTTTTTTGAAGTTCGATGACAAACCATGAAGTACAAAAATCGATTTCTCTTCAAAACTCGAAACTTCGAAAGTCGAAACTATTCGGTATTCCCTCGTTATCTTTTTTCCAACTTTTTCCCAAGCAATCGATATTTGAGCTAGACTTTTTAAACGGCCGTTCCCAATATTCAATCTATCTTTGGTTTGATATACGACCGATCGCAGCTAACTTTGAATTGACATAAAATATAATATGTCTCTAATGTCTAATGGAGGCACTTCACATGGCTATTTGTTGTATTTGGCAACAAGCAAATTATTATTATTTTTAACAAAAAATTAAAACCGACTTCCAAGGTAAAAACAATAATAACATTCTTATAATATGAACTAAAAACTAAAAAGTATTAAATAATTTTCCTCTTTA
Organism: Polyommatus icarus; assembly: GCA_937595015.1. Taxonomy (NCBI): domain Eukaryota; kingdom Metazoa; phylum Arthropoda; class Insecta; order Lepidoptera; family Lycaenidae; genus Polyommatus; species Polyommatus icarus. Next base: position 17,128,417 of record OW569327.1, on the reverse strand, counting down.
AATGTGCCTTTTTCCGAATTCAGCTAAACCTCAACTATTTCTGTACTCAACCTTCATCATTTTGAAGTCGGTACCGGATATAGAGGAATCTTTATATTTTCTTTGACATAAAATTTGAAACTTATGGAACTGGCACCGACTTCAAAATTATGAAGTTTGAGTACAGAAATAGTTGAGGTTTAGCTGAATTCGGAAAAAGGCACATTTAGGGAGGAAAATTATTTAATACTTTTTAGTTTTTAGTTCATATTATAAGAATGTTATTATTGTTTTTACCTTGGAAGTCGGTTTTAATTTTTTGTTAAAAATAATAATTTCACTCTTTTTAGTTACCTAGTAGATAAACTATAATTAGTGCCAATTTACATTGTATAAAAAATAGTTTTATATTGTCTTCACTATATGTCATTGAGGCGCTTTGTCGGCGCTATCGCTTGTCCGAACTCCGATTGTTGTTCATAATATAGTTTTAGTTACACGATGTATTCCATTAGGTTTCGCTGAGGTGCTCCTGAATCGCAGTATCGCTTGTACGTAGGAGTTTTATATAGTTGTATTGGCTGTGTGAAATCAGAAATGTGTCACCATTGGTGTGAGCAGTGAGCATTGAAATTTGAATTGTCAACATTTTGAGTGGTAATTATTGATCTCGTATTGTTATTAGAAATATTAATTAACCCTCCAAGATGACCTCCGTCATAGTCCGCGAGTTTATAAGTGGTCGTCGGTGGTACTAGTTATCCAAGGCCCAAATATCAGGTAGATCAAAGCGCACGGAAGTGCGCGGCCTAGTTCCAGCAGGCCGCGCACATGCCGTGCACTATTTACACGAACCGTTTCGACGTACTTTTGACCCCCCTGTAGCTCAGTTTCTATTGCGAGTGCAAAGATAAAATTATACCTACGTAATTATTTACGAGTACTTAAGCAGTATACCCAATTTCATAGATATAGCTTCAGTAGATCCTGAGATATGTCCTTGTAAAAATAGCTTATTTTGGCACTGACTCACTCATTCACTCACTCATTCACTCACTCACTCACTGACCGGTAATCAAAACCTCTAGGCCACTTCCAATTGTCCTAGCGTTATGAAATTTGGCACACAGGTCGTGTGTTATATGTAGATTAACGAAAAATTAAGAAATTGTAGAAAATGGTCAAGCGTGAGTCGGTTCATCTACGAACTTCAGAGGCCACTTCCAATTGTCCTAGCGTTATGAAATTTGGCACACAGGTCGTGTGTTATATGTAGATTAAAAAAATAAGAAATTTTAGAAATCGGTCAAGCGTGAGTCGGCCTATCTACAGCCCATACAAACTTTAATGTCATAGCGTTATGAAATTTGGCACACAGGTCATGTGTTAAATGTAGATTAACAAAAAATTAAGAAATTTTAGAAATCGGTCAAGCGTGAGTCGGCCGATCTACGAACTTTAGAGGCTACTTCCAAATGTCCTAGCGTTATGAAATTTAGCACACAGGTCGTGTGTTATATTATTATGTAGATTAACGATAAATTAAGAAATTTAAGAAATCGTCAAGCGTGAGTCAGTTCATCTATGAACTTTAGATAAAAATTCTTATGTACCAGTGATATAATGAGGCATCTATTGAAAGTATTGTTTATATCGGGCGTAGCACAAAAAGAAAACATAGGTAGGATTTCTTGAAAAAAAGTATTGAAATCCCACCAAAAACATACCTGTTAAAATAGGGCCTAGTTCCTATAGGCTAACTGTTGGTCTAAAAAAAGAGTTGAAATCCAATCCAATGCCAAGTTCAGATGCACTTCATCGATCATAATCATCTTTATCAACAGCCTGATCCATAATACTTCTAAATTTGAACTTGGCAGGTTTTTGTGCTATGCGTTACACTTGATTAATTATATAATTAGATAATATTAATAGAATTTAAATAACCTGCCAAGTTCAAATTAGAAGTATTATGGATCAGGCTGTTGATAAAGATGATTATGATCGATGAAGTGCATCTGAACTTGGCATTGGATTGGATTTCAACTCTTTTTTTAGACCAACAGTTAGCCTATAGGAACTAGGCCCTATTTTAACAGGTATGTTTTTGGTGGGATAAATTTAAATAATACATTTAAAAAAATCTAAGTGAACACAACCCTATGCGTGCTAGGTAATTTAACAATTTAACGCTTCAACTCCAAAGCGGCCGCCAGAACAATGGATTTCCAAGAATCCGCGATCGAAGGATGAGCCGAATCACACCCAGCGGCGCGGCGAGTATATTTTCAGTGTCATAATAATATTATGATATTAATCTTTACCTTCATTATTGTAATACATAGTACTATCGCATGAGAAACTTGGAAAGCCGGCCTCGCGGCCGCCTGCGCCTTTCTCAAGCGATACTATATTGTACTACATTAATGAAGATAAAGTTTAAAATCATATTATGACACTCAAAATGCTCGCAGCGCGGCATTACCTGACATTAGAACTTGAATAGGTACGACGCAATGCCGCGATGTTTACGCACACGCCGCGCGGCGCGCGGCGGCGTGCGGTGACGCCGCACCGACCGCCGTGTATAAACAGCCTATATTAATAATTGGTGTTGTTATGTACATAATAATTATTATTGTATCCATACCTATGCCTTGTAAGTTGTACTATTACCTATTTTGTGCCATGAGACATTGGTGACCTTAACACGACGTGGTAATGATGATGATGACGATGATGATGATGATGATGATGAATTTTAATTGCGTGGTAGCATAATATGCTTTCTGTTCTTAAAACAACGCCAAAACTCCCAAACGTGTATCTATAAGGAGTCAGGAGTTCTCTCAGCATCTTCGAAACCATGGTATACCTTGACCCAATATTTAATTTTTTGGTAGCATATTCTTAGTACACTTCACATAAAACTAAAATTACCATATGTTTTCATATAAATTTCGAGGAGTTCCCTCGATTACTCCTGGATCCCATCATCAGGTCACCACTTTTGTGAACATGGTACCAAATTGGAGTGAAACCTAATAAAACAAAACAAAAATTTCGAAAATCGGTTCACAAACGACGGAGTAATCGTTGAACATACAAAAAAAAAAATAATATCCACAGCCGAACATATAACCTCCTCGTTTTTTGGAAGTCGGTTAAAAATAGGCAAATACGACCCTCTACACATGGACGTCAAATACCAAACTTTTACTTGATTTTCTTTACTTGCCTATAATTTGATTCCTTTGATGTGCGTCAAAAATCGACCAAGGTACGGATATGTGTATTTGGTATTGGTCATATTTGTCAGATAGGCAAATGGTGATTGTTTGGCGAATATATATCAAATACGCAAATACAATTAATAGCCATGTGAAGTGCCTGCATAATATGAGAGCTATTCCTATCTCTAGTAGGGCAAAACCAGAGATAGATCAAATATTGGGAACGGCCGTAAGGAGTCACTTCAAATGGCTATTTGTATTTGCGTATATTTTAAAATAGTGGAGTTCCCAGAGCGTAAAAATCGTGCAAACCTCCGATTGTTGCAATAGTGGACGAAAATTGAAAAGAAAAACAGGAATGTGTAGCTGATAACATAAATAATAAAGTTTACCTATTGAAAAGTTGTGCTTTTGATTTTTAAATTATTCTCTTCCACTTCAAGTATACTCATAAACTGTAAAATTTCGAAGATAATTTGCATATTTCTTTCTTTTAAATATATAGCAAAATAATAAAATATCTTATTTTTTTTTATTTGTATCGTTGCTTATATACCAAAGAAAGAAAATAAGTTGAAAAAATACATAATTTAGATTTAAAATTAATATTTTTGTATGTAGATGAGCATACCTCCAAATATGCTTGTTGTGTGCCTCGCCAGGTAAATGGCGTTCCTATTTTTCTTTGGTTTTAAATAGGAAGTTTAAAATTATTTTTTAAGCTTAACAAAGCCTTCTATTTCTTAATGAGTATAACTTTTTAGCTCTTATTTTATTAAATTTCCTGAAAATGTAGCACAAACTTTTCACGGATATTTCGAATGAAATCTGTATTTTATTTCTTTTGGTTAGGTTTTTACAGAATACATTTTTTACAGTTTTTACAGTTTTCGGAGGTTAAAGCCTCTGGCGACTGCACGTATTTGCCAAACAATCACCAGACACCATGTGTAGATGGTATTTTTGACAAAGTACCTATTAGCCTTATACAAAGAAGAGGATGAAGATAAGTGATAGCTGTCAATGATTTTTGACAAAGTCAAAATTGTTTTTTTCTTCGGTGGATGTAGGGATGGGGATTCTTGCCGAAAAAGATCGATTTTTAAATCGATTCGAATCGTGACCTGATGAATCGATCCACATAAAAATCGAGGTCTAAAAGATCGATTTCCAAAAAATCGATCTTTCTTCAAATTAGTTTTTACAGTGTAGTACATAATATCAAATTTATAAAAAAAAACTCGACTCGAACTCGGTTGTCTGTAAAGTTGGTTTACTGACGATAGTTGAACGTGACAACGTCATAGCCTTAAATGGAACGCCTCAGAGCGAGGACATACAGCTCACTCTTGTAATACGGGCCTTCAAACAGAAAAATCGTAACTCGATTTTGGGGCGTCTAAGATCGATTCACGAGATTGATTCAATGCTTTGGATCGATTCAAAAGATCGATTTTTTTGCTCCAAAAGATCGATTTTGCGATTAATCGATCTCAGATCGCCAACGGTCAACCCTAGGTGGATGTTGTCAAACAGCAGAAATATAAGAAATTTTGGTATTTTATAAATATTTCTTGTTCAGAAATAGGGCCAAGAAAGTTTGCAATAAAACATGGCTATAGTGGAAGATGAAGTGCGAAACGGATCTGAAGAAGAGAATGAAATGGAGGTTGTCCCTGAGGATGATGACGCTGATCAAGATTCCGACGACTCCGACGTGAGTTACCCCACACTTTGCAGTTTTATAAAACAGTTCTATATAATGCCTTACTAGTTACTGAAATAAGTATATTATTCTTTTTAGTGGTCTACTAACGTGATATTTTCAGCTTACTATACCCATAGTGAAATTCCCATTATTATCTTAGTTTTAATTTACTTTGTGTTACCATTTGAATTTTTTATATAGGCATTGATATTATATTCTTTTGGCCTTCTTAAATATTTATCTAAAATTTAGGATGAAGATGAGGAAGATAGTGAAGAAGCACTTGAAAAGAAAATAGCGGACTTGGAGGAACACATTGCAATAGATCCATACAATTATGATGATCATATTGAGCTGATCCAAGCATTGTGGTAAGTTTAAGTGGTAAAAGGTGGCCCCGTGCGAGTTTCTTACACTGGTTCTTCTCACCGGGCTAGTTCCCAAATTGGTGGTAGGCCTTATGTTTTTTTTTTTTTTTTTTTTTTTTTATTAAATAAGGGGGCAAACGAGCAGACGGGTCACCTGATGGTAAGCAACTACCGTCGCCCATGGACACTCGCAACATTAGAAGAGCTGCAGTGCAGGAGCGTTGCTGGCCTTTAAGAGGGAATACGCTCTTTTCTTGAAGGTTTGCAGGTCGTATAGGTCCAGAAATACTGTATACTGTACTGTAGGTCCGGAAATTATGTAGACGTTTTAAAAGTGTTAACTTTGTTAACCTATTTAGAAATAAATATTTTGATTTTTGATTCAACATAAACTTGATTACAATAGTTAAAATGTGGATGTGAGAAAATATTCAGCTGAATATAAATTATTAGTTTTATAAATTTATTATTTAGTTTTAAAGAGCTGTATATAGTTAGAATTGGACTGAATATTGATGTAAGTTGTAGTGTTTAAAAATATTCTATGTTATTTTTAGTCTGTAGCCTGTTACTGTATTTAATAAATGAAATAGAAATATACAAACGCATATATCTTAATATTTACTGTTCATATTTCAGGAGCCTCACAGAATTAGATCGCTGGCGTTCTGCATTTGAGAGGCTTCAACAGCTTACAATTATAAAACCAGAGCACTGGCTTCTACGATTACAAACTGAAGAGACTTTAGCTCATTCTGAAGAATCTAAAGAAAAAATTAACAACTTGTTTATAGAAGCAACAATTGATTGCTACTGTTAGTAACTGTTTTTATCACAATATATTTTTTTCTTTATTGTACTACTGTTTTAATATTTATTATAGTCTTTTGATTCAAAGCTGCTAGTATTTTACTGTTCATTGCAGTGTATTTACTATCAATTGTGGCAGTATTTACTTATTTATGTTTTATTACTTTTCAGCTATTCCAATATTAAGTGAGTGGTGTTCGTGGGCTATGAATGCGGGTGACACGGATAAAATAAGGCTGCAACTGGACGAGGTGCTGAAACGAGCTGGTGCTGATCCATTATCTGGCAAAATATTCTGGGATGCCAAAATAGAAATGGAGAAAGCTAAATTAGAATCAATGAAGTAAGTAACCCAGAAAATCTTTTTTTTATTTTACTTCTGAAATTAGCTCTTAATAGCCACAATCAGATGCCTTTTTAATATTGAGATTTTTAATTGCTCAAACCATTGATGTCTTTAGTTTTCAGTCATGGTAGAAGAATTATTATTTGACTGGAAAAAAACCTATTGTATAGCTCAAAGATTCAATAAACCACTTTTTTACATTGCCAACTATAAAATTAACCCATCAATCCCCAAGCGGCATCCGGTTGTTGCATAACAATTGAAAATCTATTGTGTTTGCGATTCCTACAATCGAGGTATTAGTAATATCATTAGTAGTATCATTGAAGCAACACATAAATAATGAAAAAAATGGTTGGTTGTATTTTACAGCATTGAGGACCCCGAGTACAAGGATCAGCGGGACAGAGTGGTTTGGAGTGTTGAGGAGGCGGCCTCACGCCCCCTGCTGCGGGGGGAGGATGCTTGGGCCCTAGTGGAGGAGTTGCAACATACCTGCAGTGAGAAGGTACTAAAACAAAACCTTGTCATACAATTCCATTTAAAAACTTCTACTCTGTATATTGTTTGAACTAGTGATCTTTGGCAATGATTACCATAGTAAAAACAATAGTTTAACATCTGATACATCAACTAAGTGATTATACTTTAGGGGGTGAATGTGCGCTTTATATAGAGTTCACTCATCATCATTTGACGACCTCTGTGGCTCAGTGGTAAGTGCGTTGGACGCTCAAGCCGGGGGTCGCGGGTTCGAATCCTGCCGACGGAACAAAAAGTTTTTTATTTATTTTTTATTTAATACTTTATTGTGCACAAGAAACAATTACAATATAACAATATACACAGTAAAACGACACAAAGGGTCTGCTTATTTCTAATAGAAATCTCTTCCAGCAGCCCTACGGAGAGAGATAGGATTGAGACAGCAGATAGAACGTGCACTATAATAATTAATAATATGAATACGTACAATGAACAAAATATAAACATATAAGGCTATAATATATATTTTGATATTACGCAAATTAAACACTGAATTAGACTATAATATAGAAAATAAATAAATCTAATATATATAATAAAATATAATTATATACAATATACATAATACATAAATAAATATAATACTAGTATTTAAGTGGATTGAGATTCGAGGTAATGCTCTTTCAAGCGTCTTTTAAAAACAGCGATGGTGGGACTGTCGCGAATGGTGTGAGGGAGCGAGTTCCACAATCTGACAGCATGAACAGTAAATGAGTAGGAGTAGAAGTTGGAACGATGTGAAGGGATGGAAAGATTTGAACGGACGTTGGACCTACATGGAAGATCGGGAGAACGGGAAAAATTGAACCTGTCAAGGAGATATGCAGGAGCGAGAGGATTGTACAGGATGTTGTAAAGTAAGGAAAGGATGTGGGAGTTACGGCGGAGACGGATTGGTAGCCACTTGAGTTTACAGCGGTAGGCCGAGACATGATCAAACTTTCTCAAACCAAACACGAAACGTATACAAAGATTCTGTAAACGCTCGAGTCTAGTTAATTGTTCCTCAGTGGCGTCCAGGTAACAGGTGTCGGCGTAGTCAAGGATGGGAAAGATGAGGGTCTGGACAAGGAATATTTTGGTTTGTATAGGTAGGAAGTTTTGGAGGCGCTTCAACGTGTGTACCGAAAAATGTACTTTCCTGCTCACTTCGGACACTTGCGGGTTCCATGTTAGATTGCTGTCTAGAATGATGCCTAAATTTTTGGCCGAATCTGTGTAATTAATAACAGTACCATCGAAAGTTACACTAGGCACATTACATAGCCTTTGAGTCATGTATCTGCTACCTATAATCATAGCTTGCGATTTGCTGGGGTTAACCACCAAACCGAAAGACTTAGCCCAGTTAGCTATACGTTCAAGATCAGAGTTTAGGTTTTCGACTGCTGAGATGATGTCAAGAATGTGTGAATGACGATAGATTTGCAAGTCGTCTGCGTAGAGATGGAAGTGGGATGTGATTATTGAAGTGATATTATTTATAAAAATAGAAAAGAGGAGGGGAGAAAGGACGCCACCCTGGGGTACACCCGCATCAAGATCGCACCAGTCCGAGGTAGCCTCGCCGGAGCGGACTCGCTGTGAGCGTCCCCGAAGATATGAATCAAACCAATTAATCACTGAAGGTGATAAGTTAAGGGAGCGCAGGATAGAGAGGAGGATGTCAAAGTCAACAGAATTGAACGCACTGCTAAAGTCGAGCAATACCAGTATGGAGACACATTTATTTTCTAATGCAAGGCGTAGATCATCAGTGACCTTTAGCAGTGCAGTTACAGTACTGTGACCAGAACGGAAGCCGGATTGAAAAGGAGAGAGCAAATGGTTGGATGATAAAAAGTGGGACAGCTGCTTGTGGACTATATGTTCGAGTACTTTGGAGAGGAAAGGTAAAATGGAGATAGGCCTGTAATGGGATAAGGAAGAGGGATTGGTTGTTTTAGGTAAAGGGATGACATCAGCACGTTTCCATGCCGAAGGGAAGGAACTCGTTGCCAAGGAAAAATTAAAGATATGTGTGAGAACTGGCAAGAGTTCGGGAAGGGAGAGGGATATCATACGGGAACTGATATTGTCATTGCCTTGAGCAGTAGATTTAATGGCCGCTATATGCTTAATGACATCATCCTCCGTAACTGGGACAAACGAGAAAGGAGTGCAGGCAGGAAGAGGAGAGGAGGAGAGATGGGATAATGTGCGCGCTTTTGTAGCCTGGTTAACAATTACGGGAGGTTTGGAGAAATGGGTATTAAGCAAATTTAAATCAAGGGTGCTGTCGGTACATGATGAGGACTTACCAATTCCAAGTGACGAAAGAAATTTCCAAAGTTGAGACGGGTTAGATTGGTCGATAGAGGAATGTATGTGGCGCCTTTTGGCATCCCTACACAGACGGCTGCAAAGATTTCGGAGATATTTGTATTTAGCTAGGTTTTCTTCAGTGGGTCGTTTCCGAACTCGACACAAAGCTCGGTTGCGCCTGGCCATCATAGATCTAATGTCCTGTGAAAGCCAGGGTGCCGGTGGGTGCTTGACCTTGACTCTTCTAAGAGGAGCATGCCTGTCGAAGATGTCGGTTAACAGGCCCGTTAGCAATGTTACCTTTTGATCAATATCAGAGGCCGAGAAAACAGGAGACCAGTTCGTATCATGCACATCACGTTTAAGGGCCTCCAAATCAATGTTATTGAAACTGCGTAGGAATTGGTACTTAGGAATTCGACGAGGAGATTTGATTTTGAAGGAAAGGAATATTAAATCGTGATAGGAAAATGGGGAAGGGAATTGGCCGTGAAGAGCGACCAGATCAGGAGATGAGGTAATGAGGAGGTCCAATAGAGAAGGAGTGCAATTTGGAACGTGGTGGGTTGCTGCAAGAGGGAGAATGTTGAGGTTAAGGGCGGACAATAAGGAACGGAGTTTTGAGGCACGTGAGTCGGATTTTAGGAGACAAGTATTGAAGTCACCCGCAATCAAAGTGTGGTCGTAATTCGGACAGTGTGCTGCTAGAAGAGATTCCAAGATTCTAAAGTAATCGATGCGCATAGATGGGCTGTAAACCACGCATATTAGAATAGATTTATGATGTAAGGTGACCTCAATACATAGATATTCGACGGAACCAGCGTAACGACTAGGTGAGGCGGAAATAATTTTGTAATCGATGTCACCACGCAGATATATGGCTACTCCACCACCACTTTTACCCAAACGATCGTTGCGAATCAACTTATACCCCGGTAAGGCATACGCAGCAGATGAAAGTGAGGGCTTGAGCCAGGATTCTGAAATTAAGATCGCACTAACAGGAGAGTCGCAAAACATATCCAGGAAATCTGAATAATGTCGTGGAATGCTTTGGGCATTAACATGCACAATATTAAAATTATTTGGGAAGGAGGAGAAGGAGGTTGATAACTGTTCATGTGCAGAAAATGATGCCGATGTCCCATCACCACTGTGCAGGCTGAGAAAGCTATCTGACGAAGAAGAGCATGAGAAAAAATCCTCGTTTAATTCAAATGAATCCATAATAATACTTAGATAAAATAAATATAATATATTTATAAATATAAAATAATACGTATGAATAAATAAATATAATATATGAATATATATAAATATTATATTTTATTAACAATTATAATAATATATATTAATATATACTGAATTTTAACGTTTGCTGTATGTTAAATATTATCAAACCCATCCAAGCCCGCCGTAGTGAAGAGAAAAGAGATACTCACAATTATTTTTTCAATGTTGTTTTTCAATGTTCCCGGGTCTGGATGTGTATTAAATATGTGTATGATATAATAAAAATCTTAAATATATGTATAGTATAAAAGTATTAAATATATTTCCGTTGTCTGGTACCTGTAACACAAGTCCTTTAGGTACTTAGCACGGGGCCAGACTGACGTGGTGTGAAGCATCCATAGATATTATTATTATTATTATTATTATTATCACTGTAAAAATTGCAGTTCTGAAAGAGCAAATCTTTTTTTATTTGTATGGGCAAGCGCCCTAGCCCCCAGCATCATCAAAATTCCCATACAAAAGTAAAAAAAAACAAACAGTGAACTCTTTGTCACCTGAACACATTCACCCTATATAGTGTTATCATTTATTGCTTAGTTTTGTTACTTGTATAGGGAGGAGCTGTGAAGCATATTATGCGAAAAAAAAAACTTGTTTTACAAAGCTATCATAATAATTAATTTTTTTCATTGGATGGCCACTTGAATCATGGGCTCAGATTTATACAGAGTTTGAACTGTTTCCTTTTTCAGATGAAAAAGCAGCATGAGGCGGCTATGGAGTATTTACAAAAAATTACTCCTTATGAAGACAAGCTGTTGACCATTGAGTAAGTGCCATAATTTATTTGTCTAAAATTTCAAAGGGCCCTTCCACACGACGTATCGATACAAACGCAAGTTGAGCGCTCAGCAAACGGAAGGAAGCCGACACGTTTTAAATTTTATGTATCTGCCAAAACGCGTAGAAGACGAACGCATCAGAAACGCGCGTTGGCAGTGCGCAAAAAATACGTCGTGTGGAAAGGCCCTAAGGTATACATTTGAAACAATGCTATGTTTATAGGGATGTGGAAGAGAAATGTAAGATATATCAAGAGTACATAGATAGCGTTAAGAACCTGGCCGAAGTAGACAAATTTGCAGAATGTGATAGCAATGGAATCTTAAAGGTAAGCAACTTAATATTTATTTTTATTCTTTCATACTAATATAAACCTTCCCTTCTACTAACGAAATTAAAAATTCATTTTTATTTAGATAGAGAAAACAAGTTACATATTATATTTATAACAATTATTACTATCAACAACATTATTAACCCTATATGATCAGATAAATTTATTTATAGACAGATGTGAGATATAAGGAGTTAGGAGATACATCATGCAAGCTTTATGGCATGCATTTGGCAGGGTTATGTCAAGTCAATATAAGTCGAGGTTTGTTGACTAGGTAGGCCTTACATAACCCCAAAGAATAACGTAGGCTTGCGTTTTACCTACAAATAATTCTCTAATGGCATTTTTTCCATGAAACAGGTGCTATACGATCGCGCCACAACAGAGTGTCTGTCGTGTGAAGCGGTCCACGACTTACTGTTGGCCTTCGTCCGTCACGTGCAAAAGGTGTCGTCTAGAGACACCATTAGACGAGTACTCGACATCTGCACTCGCCGCTGCTCCACCAAAGCCACATTCTGGGTTCTGAAGATGCAACAAGCTGAGCACGAGGAGAAGTCTTTCGATGAGGTAAATTCCTTTAGTTTATAGAATTTACTAAACTGTGTCTGGGTTGAAGAAGTAAGGTCGAAACACACTAGGCCGAATTACGCCGGCGTAAATTCCGCCGCGCTTAGACCGCGTTTTAAACGCATACAAAATACGGACGGAACGCGAGGGATGACACACTTTCCGTCGCGTTCCGTCCGTATTTTGTATGCGTTTGACATTTGCGGCGGAATTACGCCGGCGTAATTCGGCCTAGTGTATTTCGACACTAAGGATGAAAATATTTTCTCCTTTAGTTCGTATTTATAAAGTTAAAGAGAATGCTAAATAATGTGAATATTTAGCATTCTCTTTAACTTATGTTAAAGTTTTAAAAATGTGAATGTATCAACATTTTCATTAGAATGATAAAGAAATACAAAGTAATCGTAATTTATCTTTACAAAAGTAGTGTTACATGAGATTAAGTGGAGTAGGAAGAGATCATTGCAAATCTTTTGATATCTCACCACCACTAACTCTCTCTGCAAGAACTTTTTACGTTATCTCTTGATTGTTGTAACAATCAGTGGCGTAACTATAGCGTGCTAGGGCTGGCTAAATGCCTCAGAATTTTTTAATACATTGTTTGATTATTCATATTATGACGATTATTACTGATAGGTGCCCATCAATTTGCCGGCCGATCTTATAGCAACGCCACTGGTAACAATACATTAATAGTAATCATCATATCCAATGTTTTTGACGTGAGAACGTCTTATAATTCGATGAGGCGACTGCGCGCACGAAAAAACATGACGCAATATGCGGCGTTACCTCGCTCTGAGGCGTTCCATTAAAAGGCTATGACGTTGTCACGTTCAACTATCGTCAGTACACCGCAAGAAGCACCGTACAGTCGGGGAAAATTGTGCTAAGCAGAAATATACAGTCGGGGAAATGAGTTGTTTAGCAGAAATGTACAGTCGGGGAAAATTGTGCTTAGCAGAAATGTATAGTCGGGGAAATGAGTTGTTTAGCAGAAATGTACAGTCGGGGAAATGAGTTTTGACGTGACAACGTCTTATAATTCGATGGAGCCGGCTGCACGCACGAAAAAACATGACTCATGCGGCGTTACCTCGCTCTGAGGCGTTCCATTTAAGGCTTGAAGTGCAAGCGAGAGCGCGGAACGCGCGACAAAGAGGCATGTTGTCACGTTCAACTATCGTCAGTAAACCGACTTTACAGACAACCGTTTTTTCAATACAGGTAAAATCAATATTCGAAGTGGCGTTATCCAAGGGTATGGAGTCGTACAAGCAGTCGGAGACGCTGTGGATGAGCTACCTGGAGTACAGCCGCCGGCGTACCAACTTCGATAACGAGGCCGAAGTCGATAGACTACGTAGAACATTCCGCCTGGCCTGGGACTCGCTGGCCGAGGTATGTCTCTTGTATATCATAGTAGGGGAGATGAAGGAGCTATTTTTGTAGTCACTCGAGCGTTATGGAGACCTAATAGGTTTTTCACATTAGGTAAAACTGAAAAAAAAATTATTAGAGTGTTTTTTATTTAAGCGGTGGGTTCAGAAACTGCAGCCATTTTAAAGTTTTGAAAAAGAAAATATATTCAGAAAATTGCTTATTTTAGTCAGTTATAAATATATTTTAGACGACGCAAGGACTAAATAATTTAGTTTAGTGCAAAATAAAATATCTGCACAGCTTATAGTTAGGAAAATATGAAGCTTTATTTTTTATATTTTAAAATGTCCCTACAGGCTTACCTAACCTTTGAATCGTCAGTGCTTTATATGGAAGCTTCTTTGGGGTATACTAAACATCCCCTATCTTAATCTGACAGATCCGATTACATTTCAATATTTAAAAAAAAATTTAACCCACCACGTGAGGAATCTGATTTCTATACCATGATAACTAGACACTTGTCGGAAGCCTATACAAGCTTAATCTGACACGCTTGAGCTTGTCCCGAAATTCCCTCTTCACCTCCCCAACTATCAGAGTTTATACATAGATAGATAGCGGACCTACGTATTTTGGTCGCGTTTTGTCAAACCCAGCCGACAGATGACGACGGTCGACGGACATTAAGTCGACGATTGCCTACCAAATGACGTAGGTCCGTCAACTGCTATTTCTTCGATGGTACTATATGTCGTTAATCGTTATATGGTATTGTAAATAACTCATCTACCTTCTTAAAATAACAGTCATTAAGGTTTTAAAGGTCTACATATTCTATTTCTTTTTGAATATCAGTTGTCATGCCTAAAACTTAAAAGAATTGGTGACGAATTTTATTTGCGAATAACTAACCTTGTTGGTTCTGTTTGCGACTAGGATTTAGGATTCGCGCGGTTATTTATAAATACTTGGCCTCGAGTCGACGTTGAATATTGAACGGAATTGTGAATATTTATTTCAAGTCGATTTATCATGTAAAACAACTGGTACAAACATATGTAGGTCGTAGAGGCTTAATTGTATATTGGTAGAGTTTATGAACTCTTTTGCTATTGTTTTTTTTTATAAAACGAATGTTTCAGGCCTGGGGAGATGAGGCGAACGACTGTGAGGTGCCGTTGTTTTGGGCGCGCCTCGAATATAAACTGATGAAGAATCCTAAACAAGGAAAAGAGATTTTCGAAGAAATATTCAGTGAGTTTTAAAATTATTTCTTGGATAATAATTAACCCTAATAAGGTCTTACATCGCAACATGGCACGTCAATGTAATGAAATGCATTTTTAGATGTGTCATTCAAAACTGGACTTTATATACTCCAATTTTAAATAGCTCATTTAAAATTGCATTGACGCGTCACTTTGTAATGTAAATTGACTCTTTGTAACAAAAATAGTTGCGCACCTGTTTGTTAATGGGCAATGGCTAATCCAACCACAAAAAGAACCTTTGAAAAATAATATTAAATACAATAAGCATTATTATTTATTACATTGATTGAGAATCTAGATAAATTTAAGAAAAAATTATATTTGTTAATTAAGGATAATGATAAATTTATGAGTAATTGACATATTGATGTGGTTATATTTAATATTAATTTAATTATAAATCGTGTATTGTTTAGGTTTAATTTAGTTTTAGTTAGTTCACATTGTATTTTAATTCTCAATTTTTGACATTTCCCCTAAATTATTTGTGCGTATTTATCTTATTATTATAAGTTAATCTAAGGACATTTAATAAATTTAAGCTTTAATTCTATTGACATTTACAAAATTTTGTTATGTTGACATGTAAAAATAATACTTATAATACTTTAATAAACTATAATACATTAATTATAAATGTTATTAATGTAATTTTATATTTAATGTTATTTGTGAATCATATAAATTGTGTCTTGCTAATAAGTATTTCGGATAACTGCACGGAGAACTATAATATTAATTGTGAATGCTGTGTACACCTGTAATTAACTTTTGCTTTAGAATAAGTATACCTACCTGTAAAGAAATAATGTAATCTTGTAGCAATAAGTTGTTGGTGTATCAATTTAAATAAATAAAATAAAAATAAATAAATAAATAAAAAACATTGTAGAATACGGCGAGAACAAGACTCTATCGAAGTACTGGGAGGCGCTAGTGTCACTGGAGGTGTCGTGCGGGGGGCGGCGCTTACGCGAGCTGCTGGCGCGCGCGCTGCGCTGCGTCGCCGACTACCCGCCCGCCGTCGCGCGCCTATGGACCGACCACGAGCGTGACCACGGCGATCTGCGCACGCTGCGAGACTGTCAGCTTCAGTGTGAGGTGTGTATACATTGTAGAATACGGCGAGAATACGACTCTATCGAAGTACTGGGAGGCGCTGGTGTCGCTGGAGGTGTCGTGCGAGGGGCGGCGCTTACCCGCCCGCCGTCGCGCGCCTGTGGACCGACCACGAGCGGGACCACGGCGATCTGCGCACGCTGCGAGACTGTCAGCTGCAGTGTGAGGTGTGTATACATTGTAGAATACGGCGAGAATACGACTCTATCGAAGTACTGGGGGCGCGCTGGAGGTGTCGTGCGAGGGGCGGCGCTTGACCACACGACCACGCATGACCACAGCGATCTGCGCACGTTGCGAGATTGTCAGTTGCAGTGTGAACTGTGAGGTCTGTAGTCTGTACACACAGAAATCGATTATGAATCGATCAATTTTCTATAGAAATAAGAATTTCAAAAATTAAACAATTCTTCACTAATAAAGTTGGGAGAGTACTCAAGATTAGCCTTGTGCAATTTTGATATAGCAACAAACGCAATATAGCAACTTTCATTGGAAATTGTGGTATAACGGCTGATGTAGTATGGTCAGAGAAATTACCTTTGTTGGTTGAGTTATGTCATGTCAATATTAGTCGTAATTTGTTGGCTGAACATGGCAGAATCTAAATCAAGTAACGTAGGTCCGCTATCTGCATATGAATCAATTTCTCTGATAGTAAGTACTCTGTATTCATATCATGCCGATGTAATACATCGGCATTTATTAACCTAACATAACACCAACCACCATACATTTTAACATAACTTTTTGTTACACAGGTAAAACTAAAGGAGTGGCGCGACAACTATCAAGCGATGAAAGAAAAGATGATGGGAAACAAGCAGAAAGGAAAAGGAAAGGGAAACGAAAAAGGCAAACAAGGAAACAAAAGAACGAAAGAAGCGCCAAACAAGGGGAAGAGAAAATTGGACGATAAAACAGAAAGTAGCGAGGGAAAGAGAAAGAAAGAGGCAATGGAAGTTGATGTGCAAGAAAAGGACGGAAGAGTTGGTCTGAAGAGGGCACACGACAATGAAGACGACGAAAGTAAGTAGCAATACTCGTTCAGTTTTCAATAAGCTGATTATTATAATTTATAATATACTGGAGAGTAATAAAGTCATAAGACTCATAACTCATAAGTCATAACTCATAAGTAATAACTTATTACCCAAAGGGGTAATTCTAAACAAAATCACGTGCTACGAGTGCTACGACTTACGAGCTACGGTACAAACCTCGGTAAAAAATCATCTTAAATTTTGACATAAATCAAGTTTTATCGCTAATCTTGTTACTTGGATCAGAGGTTTGTTAAGCATAGTTTTACAGTAAAAAATTTCATTTTTAAAGGTACAGCATCCAAAAGACTGAGAGAAGAATCAGAGTCGGCGAGTGGAAGCCGAGAGGAATGTACACTGTTTGTTAGTAATCTTGAATTCAAGTAAGTTTTTTCTTAGCTTTTAACACCTATTTTTAGCAACAATTAATAAAATAAACCCTTGTTATAAGATAAATAATTGCACATAAAACTTTTATGTGACTTTATAAATAATTGTTTTAAACGTAATAAAACTTTAATAATGTTTTTTTTATGTTACATTTAAAATTATTTTTAATAATATTGAAATATTATGATGGTACATTGAACTTTAATGTTAACAGAGTAAATGAAGATAATTTAAGGAAGAAATTGTCGGAGTATGGCACCATAGTGTCTATGAGGGTCAAGGCTGGAGTGAAGGCGTTTGGTGGTTCCATATGCTACTGTCAGTATACGTCACCGGTAAGTAAAATAAGCTGTATTATTGAAATTTTTTTCTATGGTTTTCTATGGTTGTCTTTCATGTAATAACCACTTAATATTTTTTGACGAAATTCAGTGTAGCATGGCAAGCATTGTAGCATAGTATATTGCATATGGTACTTTTTATTTATTTTTTTCTTTTTCCTACTAACTAGCTTTATACGTCGTCTCAAGTACTAAACAGTTCGTCAGATGTTCATCCTAAATGTAGTACTGCATGAAAACCACTGGAAATCCATACTAATATTATAAATGCGAAAGTATGTCTGTCTGTCTGTCTGTCTGTCTGTTACCTCTTCACGCCCAAACCGCTGAACCGATTTTGCTGAAATTTTGCATGGAGATACTTTGAGGCCCGGGAAAGGACATAGGATACTTTTTATCCCGGAAAAATGTACGGTTCCGGAGTTGCGGGCGTCATCTAGTACGTAAACATAAAACATGCTTTTGCTGATAAATTCTATATAATATTTTTAGGCCCTCTTCTGTATAAAATAATAAATCCCCTGCTAAATATACAACGTGTCCCAAAATTCAACGATAAGCCGACACCGGAGGATATACCTGCCCCGGACTAATCGGGGAAAAAAAGAAAAAAATATATATCCCAATTATATTTTAACTTATATAAAAAAAATGAAATTCTTCAGAAATTGAGACTGTTTATGACATCAATTTTTTAAATATTTGTTTCATTTTTTTTATATAGGCAACCTGAATAGCACTGCTATCTACCACAATTCTTAAAAAATCCAGAATAACTCTTGTTTTATCACGAAAATTAATGAAACTTACTATATGCTGCTAAATTTTAATTGCAAAAAAAGCCTTAAAAAGTTTCTCCAAAATATGACTTATGGAGATACCGAAACTCCAAGTCGTTTTGCAATAAAAAATTAACTGTGTAATTACACAGTTAATTTATTAACTGTGTAAAATTAATTAATTGTGTAATAATAAAATGTTAGTACAGGCTATTCAAAATTATTATATAATTAGGTAATAGGTATACTAATTATAAAATTAGTATGTATATAATATCTTATTTAGTCCGGTCTAATTAGACGCAAAAAAATCGTAACCTCGGAATAATTCGCATAGAGCTGAAAATTGGTAGAGACGTTAAATACACTATTATAAATAAAACCTATCTAAAACCATGTCCTAAAAATTTTAATCAAGGTCAAAGGTACGAAAATGAGGTTTTCCCGGTTTTTTTTCAAACTGTACATTTTATCATAAAAATAGATGGGACTAGAGTGTGGATCATAGAATTCTCTACAAAAAATATTCCGACACTTTTTTCATACGACTTACCATTCCTTATAAATAGCGGGCTTAAAGTTTGGGAAAATCATATCTATACTTATATTAAATAGCTAAAGAAATTGTGGAACTACTGATTTGAATTGAAAAAATCGTTTTGTGTTGGATAGTCTTATTTATCGAGGAAGACTTGAGCTATATTATAACATCACGTTGCCACCATTAGGAGCAAAGAAACAGAGGAAAATGGGGATAAATGGGGAAAATTATTTGAAAGAACTTATCTCACAAAGTGCTGAAGCATTTTTTATGTTATTTGGCACAGCTGATACAAAGTAGACCATGTAGAAGCACATAGGCTATTTTAAATCTCGGGATAATGTACGGTTTCCGTGAAATACATAATTAACAGGGCGGAAATACTTCTGCGTGACTTACCAAATCTAAACTTTTCGAGTCGCGAAGAGCAACAGCAGTCAGTACGCTTGCATGTCTGATGTCACTCAGAAGTATGTCAGGCCGAGAACATTTCAAACAACCCCAGTAAATAGTACTAAGCGTTAAGCGTGGCTCCGCACGCGTTAATTATAAATTTCACGGAAACCGTACATTTTCCTGAAAAACAAAATAGCCCTTGTCCCTCCACATGATCTATTCTATATTTGTGCCAAATAAGATAAAAATTGCTTCAGCAGTTCGTGAGATAAGCCCTTTCAAATTGTTTTCTCCGTTTTTTTCACATCTTCATATAACTATTTCTTTTTTTTAATTTTCCTAAACTTTAAGCACGTTTACGAAAATAGTAAAAACAGTAACACAAGTCGTGTGAAAAAAGTGTAATGATGTTTTTTTGGACAGAATTCTATGATCTACAATCTTGTCCTACTTATTTTTATGATAGAATGTACAGTTTGAAAGATAAACGGGAAAAACTTCATTTTCATACCATCATGACCTTGAATAAAATTTTTAGCGCAAGAAGGACCGCCGCCGGGGACTTTTGAGGTATTATTTATAATAGTGTATTTAACGTCTTTACAAATTTTCAGCTCTATGCGAATTATTCCGAGGTCAAATGTTTAACTTTCCTGGGGTAATTAAACTAATTTTGTAATTAGTAAGTAAGTATATTATAAAATTTTATAAAACATGTTTTAAAATTATATAATATTATTAAATTATTAATTAGTAAGTATATTAATAGAATATTTATTTTACTACTGTAGGTATTCTTTACCCAGCATACTATTATAAGATTTAATATTTCCTCTCCTGCAGTGTTGCCTGGAAGAGATCGCTTATTTATGTTTTTCTTAAGTTTAGTTTTAGTAACTGATTGTATGTTTAACTTTAAGGCATAGCTATAGTTTGTATCCTCATAAGGCTGCATATCCACCGGAGATGAGCTAAGCTCTAACAATTTGTATTTCACCATATTGTATTGTTATGAATTTATTATTATTATTTTTATCCCGGAAACCGAATTAGAATTATCCCTTGGGGCCGAAGCCAACACGTAGAGGCCCGTTACACAATTTAATCTAAATGTCAGGCCGGCGACTCTCCCTGTCCGCACTATGGGAGTACGACCAAGGAGAGCCAGCGGCCAGTGTAGGACTATTACAGGAAATGGATATTAGAAATGATACCGGGCTAGGGCTGATATGGGGCGAGATCCTAGTGGACTGGGTAACTGGGGCTATGGAAGGACTATATGGCGTCTGCCGATACAACGTGGAAACGTGTATCATAAAGTTGGCAGACGGTGACTCGCCAACTCTTTGAATGGGCCCCTCAAAATGGTAATTTTGATGGGCCCATTCAAACTGATAGAGTGGCTTGAGGTAGGAGAGGTGTCGCTGAACTTTAAACGCCGATCATTATGCACCCTAAGAGGGTCCCATCACGTCGCCCACTCGCCACTTACACTTCACATCCTCCCTCCGAGCCGAAGCTCTTGCGACTCCACTCTGACCGGCCGGTTAAGGCAAGGCAGAGGTCGGGCCTGATTCTCCGTCAGTGTTCACTCTGGCCGGCCAGCGAAGGCAAGCCGGAGATGGAGAACAGTAGGCCTACTACGAAACCGTTTTGAGACTCAAACAATCGGACAAGAATGCCGCGTCCTGCTCTACAACGTCATTTCACGTTTGTTAGAGTAGGACGCAACATTCTCGTACGATTGTTTGAGTCTCAAAACCGTTTCGTGGTACGGGCCCAGGCTTCCCTGGGAGCACTCGGGTATGTGGGGTCACTACTCCCCAACAGCTCGCCACAAGCTGCCCTGCGGGCTTATTATTATAAAAGTATTATTATAAAAATTACATTAAAATGTACGGCGCAACTCAAGATTTTTTTTGAAGTTTTTCTTTTTATTTACGAAGTCGTGGTAAACATCGCTACGATGCATCGTAAGTTTATGAATAGTCACCAGTATTGAAGTGACATATTTTTTTTTCTTTACAGAGTGCAGTAGAAAAAGCAGTCAAGGACGATCGAACGCCACTTGATGGTCGGCCGATGTTCTTGTCTAAATACTCCGCTAAGAAAGGCAATCCTACATTCAAATACGCGACAGAGAAGGAACAGAATAAGCTGTTTGTGAGGAACCTGCCGTTCGGGCACTGCACCAAGGAGGCGCTGGCCAAAGTGTTCGACAAGTACGGCAAACTGAGGGACGTCCGAATCGTCACGTTCAAGTGAGTCTGATAATTGGAACGAAGTTCTTTATCGCGCGTTGCGAAAGGGGGCTAGATGAAAAGTTGTAACGACACAAAAGTGTCGTGTGTTCCGTGTTTTTCTCTCTGTTTCTTTCTCTCTCTCTCTCTCTCTCTCTCTCTCTCTCTCTCTCGTATTGAAGTGCGGCGTAGCGACGATTTTTTTTTGTTGAGTGTATACAGATTTTTTGTACATAAGAAATAACTTCGTTCCATTCGGGTGTTCCTAGACACCTCTCAAGGTTATTATTATTGTATTCCCGATTAAATTCTTCATGGAATATTGCTTGAAAATGGTTTATCTTTTCTTATTAATTTTGCAAAATCGAACCAAAGCAAAGTCGAGCACAACAACAATTCGAACAATAATTATTAAATAAAAAAAAAACGATTATTATTATCTAAATGTGATTCATGTTGACATTTGTCCTATATCCGTCTTTAGACAGGAATTTGATGACACGTCAGCCAACCCAAAGTTGGGTAACGCTTTGAACATAAACTCGTCAGAACAAATCTCAAAAACCGGGCATTGTTTCTTCTATTGACCCCGAGTTATAGGATTCCTTTATTGACCCAGAGCTATAACACAATATACTGTTTCAGAGACGGCAAACCCAAGGGTCTGGCGTACATAGAGTACGAGGACGAGAAATCCGCAGCGGAGGCACTGTCCAAGACCAACGGCATGTTGCTCGGTGAGCGCAACATCGACGTCGCAATCAGCGCGCCGCCGCAACGCGCCGCGGAACCCGCGTCACTGGGACAACCGAAACGTGATGTGAGGGGCGGAATGTAAGTTTATCAACCTTATACGAAAGAAGAGAGTATTAAGAAGTTATCGCTTAGTGCGAGACCATCACTAAGGGCCTGTTTCACCGCTTCCTGATAAGGCTATCCACCACTTAATTTGACAGATGGAGTATGGAAAATCTGTCAAATAACCCTATCGGGCACCTTATCAGGAAGCGGTGAAACAGGCCATAAGTGTCTAAACACACTAGGCCGAAAATACGCGGCGGAAGTTCTGAATGATTACGCCTGCAGTGTATTTTTAATTACTTACTGATGAGTGACGACACACCTCGCTGAAATTACGTCGCGTTATAGCGTATGCGTAGCGCATTGCAGGCGTAATCGTAATTTCAGCCTAGTGTGCTACGCAACACTTCACGTTCCATAGAATTGATGTTTGTTAAACGTTTTACAAACGCATTGTTGCGTCACTTCTGTGAGTTCAGAAATATAACTCAGTTTACCGGTCAGTGTTAATGACGCCAAGAATCGACGCCGTACTGTTGATTCGTACTGGCTATTGCGTTGACATATACGTCTTTCTTGAGATGTCATTATTGAAAATATGTAACCTGCACCAGTACAATATTATGGTAATGCCCGGGACACACGAGGCTAGTTTTTCAAGCCTGGATAGCAAGCTAGTGTTAGTAAGCTAGCAAGCTAGTACTACTGGCTTCGTGTAGACAAAACTATCTTCATTTGTAAAACAGAACTAGCATGCTCCAAGCTAGGTCAGCAAGCCAGGACAGTTTGGTAAAAAACTAGCTTGCTATCCTAGCTTGAAAAACTAGCCTCGTGTGTCCCGGGCATAATGGATTTATAACGTCACAAGCACTGCCCCCTTAGAAAAAAAGTATCTTTCGTTAAAAACGATGACCAAATTTTTTATCAAAATGTATGCGATTTGACATATTAAGTCATCGCTAAATGACATTTCGCTTGCGAAGACTAATGTCAAATCCCATACATTTTGATAACGAATTTCGTCATCGTTTTTAACGAAAGGGACTTTGTCTACGGCCTCTGGCCAGTATGCTAAGTCATATTTCGGAACACACCTAGTGTAGATCTGCCATCGGCCTATGAAACAGTTTCTCTGAAAATGCAAAGAAGGGCTAAATTCCTTGCGGCATTCTGTAAATATTGTATAATGCTGTTAGGTTGTAGATGAGCAAAGCTTAAGGGCGTTCCGTCCGGAGATTCCGTAATTGACCGTATTTAAAACCTTATAAACTCATAATCTGAAAGCTACAAAGTTATAATAGAAATACAGCAATAATCTTCAGTATATCAACATTCCTTTTATCGTTTTAAATTTTCTATTTTTGTTTCTTATACTCATGATATCAGCTTCCAAAGTAATACCAATTTGTTAAAATTCAAGCATACATTCAGCATCTCCTTAGGATTTACAAATTACTTTTATTTGAAACTCACGCCAATAGATCGACAATATCATAAACTACATATTCGCCGTTTTGAATTTTTTTAGGACAATTTTGAACTAAGATAAGTAAAAATAATAGGGTTTTGGCGCGATCTCGACAACGCGGCAAATGTATGGCCAAGGTCGTTTGCTCGGGGGACGGTCTTAAGGCTGCGATACCACTGAAGCGGAGCGGAGCGGAGGAGCTGAATTGACCAATCACCATGCTCGAAATCTTCGCTCCGCTTCGCTGTCATTCCGCTGGAATAGCACAATTGGTCAATTTGGGCACCGCTAAGCTCCGCTCCGCTTCAGTGGAAACACAGCCTTAAAACGATATTGTGAATGATAAGCTTAAAATACAGCAGTCAGTAACATTTTGTCTCTTTTACAGGAGGCGTACACAGCTGAGTAACCTCATACCGAGCGTACTACAGAAGCCGTCGACGAGCCAAGCGGCCAACGGCAGTACCAACGGCGCAGAGAAGAAAACACTCACCAATAGCGACTTCAGAAGTTTGCTACTTAAATAGTTCGTACATAAGTAGATATAAGGTAAAGTTTTAATTTTTATAATAGGCCAGTCAAGAATGGTGTGCATATTGAATGCATATTCTGAGCATTTGAGATTTTATGCATAATGCAACTTTCAATCATAATAGGTTTTTTTTCTAATAGACCAATAAAGTATGCATATTGAATGTATATTTTAATCACTTGAGTCTGTATGCATTATTTTTTAAGAGGTGCCAGATCTCACTTGTAGTTTTTGTTGGAAATGATTGCGTGTCTCGAAATCTATATCCAATGATTTGGAGTTGTTTAGTTATGGATAACATTTCCAGTTTTTTTTTGTGTTCTATGAAACTACAACAGCGCTATTCGCTTTAAAATGGTCAAACAATAAATAATTATGTAGGATTTAAAGTATAAGTTTACAAATATATAATAAAAACATTTGTTAAAGGTGTATGTGGAAACTCGCGCGAAACTCTAAAGTAATAATTACGATTAAAAATTTTACTGTTTGGCTTGTATTATAAAGCTTTTCATTATCGAATTATAGATAGAACATTACAACCGCTGTATAAAGAATTAGCTATATTTTATACACATACAATTGTATGTAGGCGTATTTAAGGTTAAGCAGAGTTTTTTATTGTATTGGAACTATAAAAAGATACATAAGAAGTAACATTATTCATTTGTAGGTCATATCAGGAGTTTTTATAGTTCAATGTGTAATATAAATTTATTTTATGTTTATTAAGACAGAACAGATACAATCTACATAAGTCTTTCATATCTAAAGCGATTATCATGTACCCAGTACCCACGACTTGTAAAGTTTTTTCGTATCTCAACAAATATGTTTTTTTAAGTAATTAGTTTTAAATTAAAAATTTTAGTTTGTACTTCAGACGTTTCGTTGATTAATAAACTTAAAGGTGAAGTTGTTAAATTATGTTTTATTTCCTAAATCTTACGGAAGAATTAAAGACCTAAATAGATAACTAATGACATTCGTTAGGAGCTATAATACGCGCGTAATATATTTCTCTATATTAAGTGACTACTAAGGTAAATCTTCCGACTGAGCGGGAAAGCATGCTCAGTCAGGCCGAGGCCCACTGACGTCTTAGAAACTTCGATAGCGCGATGCAGGATTGTGGCGCTTGTGGGTACCGCCACACACCTAATGCTTTTGGAGGCAGTGGTAATAGACCTGGAGCCAGTGACAGATTTTCATGACCAAGTCCCTCCCAACTGAAACTTCGTAAAATGAATAAGGGACTTATACGGTGCTTATACTATGAATACTCGCGACCGTCAGCTGCGACTCCGTGGGTGGGATAGGCAGTGGCAGCCTCCCAAAAATTTTTTTTTCAGTAATTTCCCCTCGTTTGAAAATTTATCAGAGTATTGTTAAAATACTCTAGTAAACAATTTAAAAAATCAGCTAGCTGTATGTCAGTGGAAAAGTCGTCAGCTGATAAGTTTTAGTAGGTATAGATGCTGTTGCATTACACCTTTCAAGGTACCAGCTGACAAACTTTCCACTGAGATACAGCAAGCTGACATTAATTTTCATTCATAGTAGCATATAAACGATCACCAGGTAAATTTTTAGCTGAGAGGAAATCATTGAAAATATAATTTCTTTTCATGTTCAAGGAGCCAGCTGACGTATAATCCACCGTGTTATGGTCAGCCGACTATGTTTTTCTTTCAAAATACTACATAAACAATACTCTGATTCATTTTACAAAGTTTCGCCCGGGAGGAAATAATTGACCAAAAATTTACCTGGCTCCCGGGCCATAAAGAAACCGTGTTGTCGAGGCCCACAACTTCCCAAATTTTCGCGCGCTACACACGATATATCGTATCGCGTTGTGTGAAGTGTCCTAATTTCCATTCAAATTAACTTAATTAATCTCTACGTCTGACATTCCTATTATTTTTTTGCCAAGTATTTAGATATTAAATATAATTATTACAGACGTAAATGAGTTGAAGGTCGACCTTCTGACTTACCTGTTGCATGATGATCGATGACCTTATCCGTTACATTACAAGTGATATTAATTGTAATATTTATTGGGCTGTATAACAGCTTATAATAGACACTTCATTGTCGTTCGATTATAACACGTTCAGAAATTAACTAATAGGCACCTCGTTCTAAGGAAACTATGAAAGCAGACGCCGATTTAATTTCTGCACATTGTATGGATTTTATTATTTCGTATGTTTGCAAATCCAGAAGATAAAGGAATGTAAAAAATTAATAACATAAAAAAAAAAACTTTCACACCGCATTTATTAACTTAAAATGTAACAAGTTACAAAAATTAATGGTATAGACTATAGGTATCTAATTTAAATAACTTACACAAAAAAAACAACAAATAATGATCACAGGCCTTGGTTAGGTCATAGACACACAGTTCATTACATAATATTTTTTAATTCTCTACTTTTTATAATAGACCTGGGGCCAGTGACAGATTTTCATGACCAAGTCCCTCCCAACCGAAACTTCGTAAAATGAATAAGGGGCTTATACTATAAATACTAGCGACCGTCAGCTGCGACTCCGTTGGTGGGGTGGGCAGTGGCAGCCTTCCAAAGATGAAGAAAAAAAAATTCAGTCATTTCCTCTCATTTGAAAATTTATCAGAGTATTGTTAAAATACTCCAGTAAACAATTTAAAAAATCAGCTAGCTGTAAGTCAGTGGAAAAGTCGTCAGCTGATAAGTTTTAGTAGGTATAGATGCTGTTGCCTTACACCTTTCAAGGTACCAGCTGACAAACTTTCCACTGAGATACAGCAAGCTGACATTAATTTTCATTCATAGTAGCATATAAACGATCACCAGGTAAATTTTTAGCTGAGAGGAAATCATTGAAAATATAAAATTTTTTTTCATGTTCAAGGAGCCAGCTGACGTATAATCCACCGTGTTATGGTCAGCTGACTATGTTTTTCTTTTAAAATACTACATAAACTATACTCTGATAAATTTTCGAATGAGAGGAAATAACTGATTTTTTTTTCTTCATGGGTGGGAGGCTGCCACTGCCCAGTGCCCACCCCACCCACGGAGTCACAGTTGACGGTCGCTAGTATTCATAGTATAAGTCTCTTATGCATTGTACAAAGTTTCGCCCGGGAGGAAATCATTGACCAAAAATTTACCTGGCTCCCGGGCCATAATATTTTCTTTTTTTTAAGGGCCGATTCTACGAGCCTACTTTTCAATATTTTCTGAGCTGCGGGGCTAAAGTGGTAATATTTTGCAATTCATCCAGAAAATGAATTGTCAAAACTGTCAAACTGACAAATGTCAAATTAGTACAGATTGTGCAAATTACTAGACATAATATGATACGAGTGAATTTCATAAAACGAATCATAATAATAATGATTTATTTTCTTAAAATCACTCTGCTTGCAATTCATATGTCTATAGTAATTTGCACAATTTGTACTAATTTGACATTTGTCAGTTTGACAGTTTTGACAATTCATTTTCTGGAGGAATTGCAAAATATTACCATGTTAGCCCTGCTGGTCTCCTAGTTCTAGAATTAATCTACTAATCTACACTGAGATTTCTGAAAGTGCCGGCCATGCCCATGTGCTGTTCGTAGAATGTGTCCTTGGGCCGGCGCGCCTCGTCCGTCCGACCGCCCTTCATCTCGTGCCTGAGAGATATGAACTCGGGTGAGCTCAGCGCCTTTATGTGCTCGTCTGTAAAATTATGTTAATTTAATAGTTGACGACCTCTGTGAGCGCGTTGGTGCTCGAGCCGGGGGTCGCGGGTTTGAATCCCGCCGACGGAACAAAACGTTTTCAAAGTTACTGGGTCTGGACTCTGGATGTGTATTAAATATGTGTATTGTGTATGATATAATAAAAATCTTAAATATATGTATAGTATAAAAGTATTGAATATATTTCCGTTGTCTGGTACCCATAACACAAGTCCTTCAGGTACTTAGCACGGGGCCAGACTGACGTGGTGTGAAGCGTCCATAGATATTATATTATTATCATTAATACTGATGTTTAGGGAAGTGAATCCTAACTGCAAATGTCACAGTGCTTTACGATTGGTTCATTTGGATGTGCCTATATAGCTTCAAGAACTTTAACGCTTAGTTTTTTTTAAACCAGTAAACGGATTTTAATGATTTTCGGCTATAGACAAAATTATTAGTGACAAAGGCTGCAATGATATAAATTATAATAATATAGTCTGGACGATATAAAAAAGCCATCTGACCACACATTGTAACAAACGGTAGACTTGTAAACTATGCCATACTCCTGTTATTCATGAACCTATCTAAACTACTTTTCCTATCCTTTACCTATCTAAACATACACATGCTGTGTATTTAATACAAATATAGGGAAACAGGGAAATACAAAAAAGCGGTTGACAATAATCTACTAGGCCTAATCAAATGGTAATGATCCTCCATCGTTTCTTTGTCGGTAAACCCAACGGCAAAAGGACAATCCATACTAATATTATAAATGCGAAAGTGTGTCTGTCTGTCAATCTATTACCTCTTCACGCTCAAACCGCTGAACAGATTTTGCTGAAATTTGGTATGGAGATAGTTTAAGTCCCGGGAAAGGACATAGGATAGTTTTTATCCCGGAAAAATGTACGGTTCCCGCGCGATAAACGAATTTTGGCGCAACAGAGTTGCGGGCTTTATCTAGTAAGTTATAATTACCTCGAATATCCTCCGCGGCCTTATCTTTGCCCCCGTACTCCGCGGGTAGGACGTGTTTCGGTATGTGCTCGTACACGGTATCCATGGAGGTGTGCACGTGGAAACGGCTGGCGATCTTGTCGCTAACGAACTGCTTGACGAACGTCACCAGGATGTTGATTACGGGAGAATCGGTGAGGAAGTGGACCCCCTTCACTCTCATACTGAAACCTTCCTGGAGTAGAAAAAAATAAGGTTAATTTTAGTGTTGCTCCGACCGCTTACAGCATTGGTGCTAATGGCCCTGGATGTATGAATCATCTCCTTTCACATTCCTATCGGTAGGACTGCTGGAAGAAATTCTATTAGAGATAAGCAGTACAGTTGTGTCGTTTATCTTCTGTGTATTTTTCATGTTAAAAATTTGTTAAGTTGTTGTTGTAAAGTTGGATGTGCAATAAACAGTTAAATAAAATAAATATGAATTTCCTGGAAACGTATTTAAATAACGCGTATCGGTTTCGGCTGATACCTATTTTATACATAATATCGGTGTCAGCGCCGACACTAAAATCAGCCTTAGAAGAAACAAAAGACAAAATTCGGCATGAAGATGAAAGATCTTGAACATCTATGACTGATGACATTCATAGATGTAGTAGTGTTGTGTGTTTGTGTCACCTCTTTATGAGTCGTGGGTTAAAATAAATAGCACTTACGAGTACAATATCAGTGAAAATTTTAAAGTCAGCAATGTTCATGGACTTTGAGAAGGATACGGGGTGGCCGCCACGCCAGTCGGCCAGGTAGATCAGGCCGTTGTTGTAGTCGAAATACTGCAGGTATTCACAAGTCTGAAAACAAGTTCCACACTGAGGGCCTGTTTCACCACCTCCTGATAAGTGCCGGATAGGCTATCCTTAACTTATCTGACAGATACTCCATATTATATCTCTCAGATAAGTTGTGCAAGGAAGTGGTGAAACAGGCCCTTAAAATACTGAAATGTTTAAATCATTTCAGGCCTTAAATGAATATAAACCTTTTGTGGCCCGTTTCTGAGTATCTTTCTACCAAAGTTTATTTTCTTGACGCTACCATCAAAATATTAATCAATCGATGTTATGGCGGTTGTATATTATACTCGTCGAGACATTCCGAGACCGGCCGAGTGCAAGTGTCAGGGCGCTCTCGTCCTCGTCTCATTGGCTCTCGCGAGGTAAACCAGAGCAAGCATGTACGGCCGAGGATCTCGGCGAGAGGATCTCGGTAAAAAAAGAAACCGGGCAATAATGACGTTGTTGCAATTTAGAATTGAGGACTAGGTAGACACTTTATTAAAAATAAACATTACCTGTATGGCTCCCCACATTTATAATCATATACCAAAAGTTATTAAGGAACAAGCTATGAACAAATTTAAAAGGAACCCCAAGGAAATGCTTATTGAAATTATTCTGTATCCGAATTCCTAAACGATTTTTTGAAATAAATAAGATTTAAAAAAAAAAGACATTATAATTAGCAAATAATTAGTTGACATTTATTACACTACATTATTTATATTTTGTTGTTCTGTTGACATTGATACAGATTTTTTTTTGTATTTTTTAATTGATGTGACAATGTAATAATTAATTATATTTTAATTGTTAATAATTTAAATTTTTTATAAGTAATAACGAATCCCACCAAAAACATACCTGTTAAAATGGCGCCAAGTTCCTATCGGCAAATTTTTGTTCTAAAAAAAGACTTGAAATCCAATCCAATGCCAAGTTTAGATGCACTTCATCAATCGTTATCATTTTCATCAACTGCCTGATCCATAATCAAAAGGGGTCAAAAGTGCGTCGAAACGGTTCGTGTAAATAGTGCACGGCATGCGCGCGGCTTGCTGGAACTTGGCCGCGCACTCCGTGCGCTTTGATTGTGACATTTTTACCATCAATTTATAAATTTGAATTCTGATGAAATTTACTAGATATACTTACTAATTTAAATCGCATGTTTTCTTTTACACACATGAACTATAATATAATGATAACATAATATACCTTATTTATAGTTTGTAATTTTAAATAAAATGTAATCTATACTTATTATAAAATGAAGTCACTTTTTTCCCTTATGTCCCTTTGTTCCCTTTAATCTTTAAAACTACGCAACGGATTTTGATGATTCTTTTAGTGTTAGATAGCCCATTTATCGAGGAAGGTTATAGGCTATATTATATCACGCTAAGATTAATAGAAGCGAAGAAATAGAGGAAAATGTGGAAAAAACGGGGAAAACGCTAATCTCAGGAACTACTGGTCCGATTTGAAAAATTCTTTCAGTGTTAGATAGCCCATTTATTGAGAAAGGCTATAAGCTATGTTTTATCATGCTAAGATTAATAGGAGAATGTAGAAAATTATTTGAAAGGGTTTAATCTCGCGAACTACTGGAGCAATTTTTATGTTATTTGGAGATAAGAAGTAGACCACATGAAGGATCGTGATGGGCTATCGATTTTAATCATTTTTTCAGTGGCTATATATTTTATTCCCGTGCGACGCCGGGGCGGGTCGCTAGTAAGTAATAACTTAAGTAAATAATAATCTGACGATGATAAAATTTTGCATGCCGTAGGGCAGAATGTATAAGGCTCTGAAAAATACTGTAACACCTTATTATTGTACCTGCATTCTAAGCAAATAAACGATCTATCTATCTATCTATACTTACAGCGAGATGTAGGCTTAAATATTGACGGGC
The DNA here is from genome assembly GCA_937595015.1 of Polyommatus icarus. Taxonomy (NCBI): domain Eukaryota; kingdom Metazoa; phylum Arthropoda; class Insecta; order Lepidoptera; family Lycaenidae; genus Polyommatus; species Polyommatus icarus. The sequence goes on along the minus strand of OW569327.1, from coordinate 17,096,360 downwards.
TATAAGCGAGTTACTCTCAACTTCCTTCCCCTTGAACAAACATACTCGGCTGTGGTCGGGCGTCATTGTCGGGAGGAGAACATCCATCCTGAAAGTAAAACTTACGTTATCTTGCTGTACCAAAACATAAACATATTAGGTAGTAATCACTAATCAGAGCTTGATATTTTTTAAGAGTGTAGGCCACTTTAATTTTGGCGCTCCTATGTACGAACGAGGACGCCATAGTTCTATGGCTATGGCGTATGCTATGGCGTAACTAGATAGTTTGAATGATAAGCACTACATATTTCTGACGCAATTTCACCAATGCAGGTTAAAAATTGAGTTGCAGGTTAAAAATTGATCGTTTATACATATAATTTAGGTTCCTACTTTCAAAGGTACTGTAGCATTTATTATTACCCATTAGGTAGATACAGTAATCACTATATCTATAACCTTTATCATTAGTATCTTTACTCATTGAATTAACGTGAATTTTCTTTAAAACTGTAGCGGGTAACAAGGAAAACATAAAAAATGAAATGTCCTCGCTTTGATTAATAACCAAAATGATAAAATCATGGTACTTAAACATTTCTGATAATTGAGTTCGAGTGACATTCTACAAGAAGAACGGCCTTCTCGCCGGCTCAGGTAACTCGCGTCTCGCACCCGTAACCTCCGCCGACTTAGCACTAAGGCACAGTATAGCAATATTATAATTGCTATACTGTGACTAAGGTCTAAGGCCGTAGTCCCCAACCTTTTTTTCATACGGGCCACAAACACGTCTTGGTCTTGGTGTCACTAAATTTGGATAATCAAGTCGATGTTTTTTTTCAATTAAATTTCTTAATATTTGTATACCATTCGATAACTTATGCAATTAAAAGCAACTTTTGTTATGAAACCACTTTCATAAACGCAATATTTAATATACCTATCGAACAAAGTTCTCTCCCGATCCGTACAAACTACGAAACAGTGACGTCAGTCTTTCGTAGCACTTTGTATGGAGAGTTTCGGGCAGGTATATTTTATGAGATGTTTGAATTGTCATATCTTGGTGAATTTTTGAGCTATCAGAGTCATTCTTTCAGCGATGTTTCTATTTTATAAGGGTCTTTCAATTACCAATAAGAAAAAAATTTAGTCATCAAGCCTATTATCACAGAACAAAAAATCCACTCACAAGGAGTCTCGCACGGTTTTGTCCAACTCGTTGATGTCTTTTACTTCGAAGTACTCGGGTACCAGGGTCCGCAGCGTGCAAATCTTGTCCAACTTCTTCTTGGCTTTCTCTACGGAACCCTTGTTGTGTATAAGTATTCTCTCCAAGTATTCTCTGGCTGTAAAATAAGTACTTTAGGTAGGCAGCATTTCGAGTTTTAAAACTACACAGAGAGTAGCCGACTACGACGAAGCCAAAAGGGAGGTGATGATTTTGACTATTTGTTCATAAGATTGTTTATTTTAATTTAAGTGCCTAAAGTGATACTATTTTAAAAGCATTAAATAGATTTTTAAAATATTATTTGTAGATAAAAATAGCACAAGAAATAATAAAGAAAAAATGCGTTTAAGTTTACGCGTAAACTTTTTTAATAGCAAATATTTTTATTTAAATCTTTCTTATTCTAATTTATAAGTTCCATTAATTTTGGCAAACAGACAGGCAGACGGGAGTAACTGACACTAATTAATGGACTCATGACATCATTTCAGGTTTTTGGATATACCTAGGTAGGTGTATCTGTGTAAGGATAACCACTTTTTGATAGAGACCAAAAAAGCCATTTAATTTGATCATACCCACCAAAACGCTTGATATGCGTTTTATGGGCGATAATATCGTGTTTATTTATTTATGAGGTTTGTTGTTGACAATCGTTATTCGATTGGTTATAAATTAGGATTTAGGTATAATTATTTGGAATTGGAATATTAAAAAAATATGAAAGGATATTTCCACCTTTGTTTATTTTCTTTATTAGACAGTAGACACATGAGATTGTTTGTATTTGTATTAAATAGCCTTTACAACGACTAGGCCGATGCGATAGTTTGATAGAAAATATAAAAAGTGCAAAAACCAAATGAGATAATCTAACGAGATTTTTTAGTACTTATAAGTTATAGTAACAGTATGATCGAATTAAAATATCTTCTTATAAAACATGGAAAAGGCTTGTACTCACGAAAATCCTTTTTCACAAAATGCTCCTGTTTCTTCATCCATTCCTCCAATATCTGCAGGGCTTCAGTCATCCGCGCCGGAGTATCAAAACCATATTGTTTTCGAAGTTTCTCTAAAGTGTCCGAGTTAAATTTTAAAAAACCATCATCGCGTAAGGCCTCCATAATTATTATCGATGAAATAAACCGAAGAACGAAGCCACCTGTTATTTAAAACTTACTTCAAGGAAAACCCAACAGGTATTTTAAGGCTCTGTCACACCGAACGCGGAGTCGCTGACGCGCACGGAACGCAATAATTTTTATATTTAATTACATTAATTAGCATACAAAATTACGTATTCAATTAAAACTGTTAGACAAAACATATTATTTTACTTTTGATGATTGAACTAAACTATAAATTCTGTTTTACTAATTACAGTTCTTTTCATATAATATGTTACCTATGAAATATCCATCAAATAATATATTTAAATGCAGTTGAGCAGAAAAGCTATTTTTGCGGTGTTCTGAAGTGCAACTTATGTGACCCTTGCATGGCGTGTATGAAACCGGCCTGACGAGTTTTTATGGTGAATTTTTTATCGGTCAAAATTGTAATGAGCTCTTTGATCTCAATTGATTTTTGAACATGCCTAAATCCCATGATATCGCATTTCGGCGTTAATCTGTATGATAGCGCCTTTAATCGCTCTGAACTTTTGACTTGCACGTAACTTGCCATAAAACTAAATGCAATCACTTTGTAATTAAGTTACATTGCATACATAATACATTGCAAATAAAGTAGGTACTTACCTACAGTCGTAGACAGGATTTGATGTGTCAAATAATCACATTTGAACTTTTATTCCGGAAAAAATGTACGGTTCCCGTGATAAACGAATCCAGTTTTCTATAAATTAATAATGTTAGTTGTAGATCTATATTAGTTGGCAACATATTGTATCATTCTAAGATATTTAGGTCCTTTCTATGATCAATGCCAGTACATCCTTTCATAGATCATTGATTTTAAATCCAATCTAACGAGAAAGACAAAAAAATCCAGTAGTGCAAGATGATGATGATGGCGGTATAAACTAAATTGCTTTTTGCCGGCCTTTATAGGCTCACAAATTCAAATTCTGTGAAAATGCTAATTCATAAGAATAATTTTAATAATTTGGCCCGTTGTTTTCCTTGACGCTTAATACCCCAGTAAATTATTTCGTTTTTATTCGTTTTACTAGCGTAATAGGTAGGTGTGAATCCCCGAAATGCTTGTTTGGTATGTCTTTTTAGGGCTCCGTACCCAAAGGGTAAAAACGGGACCCTATTACTGAGACTTCGATGTCTGTCCGTCTGTCTGTCTCCAGGCTGTATCTTAGGAACCCCGCTACAGCTAAACTTCTGAAATTTTCATAGATTGTGTATAAATCTATTGCCGCTATAACAAAAAATACTAAAAAGTAAAAACAATATAATAAACATAAAATTAATAATGAATGGGGGGCTCCCATACAATAAACGTGATTTTTTTGGCCTTTTTGCTCATAATGGCTAAAGATTAGGAGCTTGAAATACTCAGAGAATTTTAAATTATATTTGTATTTTATATTAATTAATATTAAAATATAAATAAAATATGTTAGTAATGGGTAGTTCCCATACGGTAAGGTACGGATTCCTTCGTGCGCGAGTCCAACTCACACTTGGCCGATTATATTTAATTTTGTTTGTTTGTCCCGGGGTTGATGACATGACAGACGGAGAGTATCCGCTTACCTACTGGCGATACAAGGACAGTTGAATGCTCCGTCTGAGGATTCCAGGAGAGCCAATTTAAAAAAACTTGCCACTTCCTTTGTGTTTCTTCTGAGTAACGTAACACAAAATAATTATAAGGGCTTATACATACCGCAAAATTATAGTCATTTTTGATAAGTAGTTAGTTTTTTGGACTAAACTACTACAATTTCATGGTGCAATAGGAGGGTGAGGTAATTGTAAATAAAAGTCGGATTAATCTTCCGACCGAGCGAGGCTCGGTCAGGCCGAAGCCCACGTGATATATTTCCGAAGCCCACGTGATATATTTCATCCGTCGTATATAATATACCGACGCGCTTAGAAAACTTCGACAGCGCGATGCAGGAATGTTAGGCGAATCGTGGGTACCGCCACATACGTAAATATATCAGGGGTAGAATCTGTACTTAGGAGTTGAGAATGATCTTCAGGCAAAAAGACTAAATATTCCTAAAAAAATTTTTTCCTAAAAAGCATAACTGCTTACCGGCATGAACAGACCTTTATGATTTCCTTTGTGTAACGTTACACAAAATTGTTACACAATCGTGACACACAGGAAATAAAGAATATGTTTTTCTAACTTAAAAAATTTCAAACTACATGAAAATGTGCCGGACACAAGCAATAAATATAACTATGGTCTTATTCTTTCGTCATAAAGTGAAACCAAAGTAGATACAAACTTACCGGGGTTTATTGCGTAGCATGCACAATTAGTCCGTATAAAAGTTTTTTTTAACTACCCGCACACTAAAAGAGTTGTGGAGTACAAACAAAATGGCCGCGATGTGTCAGTTGTTACTCCATCTATACTTTTGCTTCTTTTTACTGTGTTGCCACATTAATAGGCCCAAATTAATACCATATCTAATGAAAAAAAAGTGTTACAAAATTACAAAATATTATTTTCGTAGACAAAATAAATTTTTGAAAATCTATAAGTTTTAAAGGACATTCCAGAAGATATACTTTGTAAAAACGTCAAATTATCGATGATGCTCAAAACCATTTCTAAAGTTATATCTATTTACTTTAAAACTTTGCTTTTTTTTTGCTTTATAAGTTCCACTACTAGTATATGGACAGAAAAGGGAGCAATTTTTTTGAAATTAGCTCAGGAGTCGGCTATGACCTTTTATAATCGTCCTTTAATAATGCCCAAATTGTTGAAGTCGTTGTTAGTTTGTGATACCGTGTTAATCCTTCAAGCCCCAAAAGATCGGAACGACACCTTAAGTTTATCTCCATAGTTTGTGACTATAGTCTATCAAAAAGTTGAATTTTTCGGAACGAAAAAAGATCGGAACGGCACCACATGTTTATTTCCACAGTTTGTCTATACTTTCGCATTTCCGCTGGTCGCCGTGCTAGCGGACATCGGTGACCGCGACAACAATGGAATACAATAGCATTTCCAAGAATCCCCGATCGAAGGATTAAAGAAATTTGGCTAAAACACTCTACTTACCTACGAGTTATATATAGGGAGAAAATTATATTACACAGCAAATTACCTATATTTTTTCTCGCTCCGCATCTGCCACGAGTCACGACATACAGTGCCGGTTTTAGCACTACCAGTGCCCGGGCGAGATTCCTTCGGCCCCCAGGGTGCTGTTTTGTCTGCCTTCGGAGTTCGGCCTAGCCGTATTGAAATCTGTCAATTCGGTACAAATATAGAAATGCATCTTCGCGTCGCGTTGCGGTCTGAATTGACCCTTAAACTACATAGTTAAATTGTTATTTATTAAAAAAAAATAGATATAACAATAGTAGGTAGCCACATAGGAAGTACACAACAATGTTACTATAAATTGTCTTTATGTTAAACCAAGGTTTTAATTATGTTTATTATGTTATTACTGTTTTTTGTGCATATAAGTGTCTTCTGATAAATATGTTGCAACAAAAACGTGTCAAATGCGCATACCACCACGTGCTTTGGAGTTCCGTGTTGATTTTTAGGGTTCTGTACCCAAAGGGTACAGATTATAAGACTTCGTTGTCTGTCCGTCTGTCTGTCTGTCGCCAGGCTGTATCTCAAGAACCGCTATAGCTAGGCTTCTGAAAATTTCAGAGATTGTGTAGGTATATCTGTTGCCGCTATAACAACAATTTATACTTAAAACAAAATAAGAATATTAATATTTAAGGGAGGGCTGCCATACAACAAACGTGATTTTTTCGACCTTTTTTGCTCGATAATCGATATCAATAATGGCAACAGGTAGGCACTTGAAATTTTCACAAAAAAGCTAAATATGTGTATAAATAATAATAATATTTAAATAAAATAAAAACCCATACAAAAAACTATTTTTGGCCTATTTTTGCTCTATAACGGTACGGAACATTTCGTGCGCGAGTCCGACTCGCACTTGGCCGATTTTAATATTTCTTCAATTTGCTGCAGGTATTTCTAAAGTTGTGGTAGAAAAAAGTGTAAACAGTAAAGACGGCAGTTATTAACTAGCTAGACTTCTCGTACATGACTAGTTAGTAGTTAGAAACTGGCTAGTTTATTTCCGTGCCTCCATATGGAACATGAAATCACAACATATAATTTTAGTTTTAAATAATGCAAATGAATATTTTAGAACTTAAAAGAAATCTCCTATTAAAACATAATAATTTGAAGAATTTAAGATAAATCTAAAAATAAAATGGGTAGAGTACCTAATTTTTGAACGTAAAAACTACAAGAAACAAATTAAAGTTTTAATAATAATTATGTAAATATGTATATCTACGTGAATTTCGAGGATAAGAAAAACATCCATTCAAAATTACTTAATTTATACTAGTTAAATCTACTATAATATGCTATAGCAGGAGGTTAATTAGTTTTGCTAAACTAGAAAATAACAAAATTCAACGAAGCACTATCCAAAAACCATTAATATTAATTTATAAAACCATTAAAATTAATTAATAGAACTTAAATTATATTATGTAACAAGTTGAAGTAGAAGATATTTATTACACTAAGGGCCACTTGCACCATGATGTTTAACTGAGAGTTAAAATTAACTCTGAGTTAAACATCATGTCATCTCTATCACTCACTTGGTCAGTGACAGATATGACATGATGTTTAACTCAGAGTTAATTTTAACTCTGAATTAAACATCATGGTGCAAGTGGCCCTAAGAGATAGCAAAATTATTTGGATTGTTTTAAAAGTTTATGAATTTTTGACTTTCTGTACTGATGCCGCGATGCACTACGCAGTCAAAAATCCTCCCTTGGTGTTGTAAGTTGTAACTGCTGTCGCAACCAGTAGGCCTACCACGAAATTGTTTTGAGACTCAAATAATCGGACGAGAATGCCGCGTCCTGCTCTAACAACGTCATTTCACGTTTGTTAGAGTAGGACGCAATATTCTCGTCCGATTGTTTGAGTCTCAAAACCGTTTCGTGGTACGGGCCCTGGGCCGGTTTTGCCACTAGCATACCAGCACCCTGAGCGAGATTTCTTTGGCGACCAAGGGGCTGGCACTTGGCAGTGCTAAAAAAGGGGCGCTGGAACAAATAAATTTCTCTCTTTTTATTAAAGTGTAGTTTAAAATAAATTTTATATACATAAAAAATAACACAGTCAACAGTAAAAATATATTTATTAGAAAAATATGTAATATTACTTTAACATATTTTAATCTCAATAGAGACTATCACTTACTACGATATAACAAAATTTAATAAAAGTAACGTCTAAAAATCTAGTCTAGTCTACAGACCAAGCAAAGTAATTTTGTACCCCAATAATTCATTTCCTTTCATTTATTTCATTATTATTTGAAGACGTGGCTTCTAAACTGTTTCGAGTAGGTACATAATATAGGTATTGCATCATGACGTACCGTGTCCAAAATTTAAAAACAAGATTAATAACTGTTTACAGCAGGGGTTCCCAATCTTTTTCAGCTTGCGGCGCACTTACAAGTCAATATTTTGTCACGGCGCCCTATAACTCTACCTATTACAAAAATATACATAAATAAACACCTTTAATATATAATTATATGTAGTTAGGTTAAGCAAGTAAATAATAATAAACAAATATTTAATCATCTGCCTGCTTTGTATAATAATTCAAAAATATAATAATTCATTAAATATTATAATTTTATTTTATAATATTTGATGGTTATGGATAATGGTGGAGGATCGACATTCGACTCACGGCGCCCCTCTTGCCTTTCCACGGCGCACAGTTTGGGAACCCCTGGTCTACAGCAAAGCAATGTTTACAAAAAACTAAGTCTTAAATTTTCTTAGTTACATTAACTCTACACACAATTTAGTAAACAATTTTACCTTGTCTGATAATAGTCTAGTATATTGCCAATCATATTACAATAGCAAAACACGATTTTGTAAATCACTCTTATTTTTACACAACATTATAATAATGTCTAATTTTCACGACTAGGAGTTAGGTCACATTTTACTACACAATAAAATATGTAACATAGATTTCATTCCAATAAGTTTAAAGTGCTTGCAAAGAAATAATATAAGTAGCTGAATTTGTCTGACATCGAAAATTTGATATCCTAATAGTAAAACTAATTTTATTACGTTTCTATACACTATTGTATGTAACTAGATAAAACTTGATATGCATTTATAAATAGCTAATATAAATTAAATAGCGGTGAGCTGTAGTTTACGATGTTATAAATAAAATTGCAGAATTTTATTATTAATGATCACAAAATTGAGCTATATCAATTATTGAACTACGATGGCTACTTAAAAATATCAGGCACAATTAAAATACATCTGTAGAGAATTTGTAAACTAGCATCTTAGCACCTCAGACCAAATAAAAACTCAAGACAGAGCGCTGCGAAGAACGCGAGTGAAGCAGGTTTTTTAAGCATGTGTGCACTGCACGGGCTTGTGTTGCAATGTTATTTAAATTACCCCAAAATCAATTAAATAAATATAATATAATATTTACACCCTTTCACGACACAGCTTGGCATTTTGAAGTGTTAACAAATTATTTTCTAAACGCGTGCTGCTGTCACGAGTCGCGATATATACTGACGAAATATAGCGTACTTTCGCTTTGCGTATGTGGGCGTGTGTACATACACAGCTGGCGTACTTTCGATCAGCTTCACCTTGTTGTTCGCAGCGCTCTGTCTTGAGTTTTTATTTGGTCTGAGCTTAGCACTGAACACATAATATACATTTCATTCTTTTTCGATAACCCTTTACTAATTTATAGATCTATATTGTGTGTACAGATTATATTATTAAACAATGTTTTGTAATTGCCCGAGCTACTTTTTCATTAGTAAAGGTGCTAGTATAAGTAATTTATTGTTGACACGATTGGTCACGACCAACGACATATTACATTATAATATTTTAAAGTGTGCCCCACTTGCCCCAGACTCAATTGCTTCTCAAAATATCCACCATTCGTTAAAATTAACAATAGAAATTCCATGATTATATTATATTACGATTACCTTAGTCTTAATTCAGTCTGGCGCAAAAGGGGTGTTTTAAAATCTTTTTAGAAGTATTATAAGCTCCTATACCATGTATGAAGTAGTACACATCCTTGTAGGAGCTCCGGGATTGAATAGAAGAAATGAATATAAGCACCTAGATAGACGTCCACCGAAAACATTGTTATATACCTACTACAGGAACGATTACCCATGTGTCGGTCCTTGATGTCTGAGCTGTATGGTCCTGTCAATCAACGTGTTTCCCGTCCCTCCACCTATTCTTGGATCGCTCGAACGCCTCTTTTATACACGACCTGCAATAATTAAACAAATGAATATATAAATAAACAGATACTGTGCTTAGATGTCAGATATAATTGCTATTGCGCATTACGTTTCGTAACGTATAACGCAAATGCATCGCGCAGATGGACTTATGATTTCAAAACTTAAGGTAGGCTCTGACGTTACTTACATTAGAGAGAAAAAAATATGAGTTACCGAATACACTGAATCAATAGGTACAGTTAATTGCCATGCCATAGCATTTTTGTACGAAACAGCTAATTATTGTAAAAGGTAAGTTAACACTGCCTGACAAACACCTCGAATATTATTAAACAACAAACGCCAATTGCCCCACACGTCTTCAAAAATAGAGCAATTTAGGTGGAGTCCCCTCGTCGTGTTTTCGGATGATGTGATGTTTTCGACAAAGAAAAAGGTAGAGCCCCCTCGACATATAGATGGGATCTATACACTACCTGAAGAGCGACTGGTGCAGGATGTAGGCGGAGACGTGACCGGCGTCGACGTAGCGCACCTCCGCGCCCGGCCAGATCTCCTCCAGCGTGCCCGCTGACCACGCCCCAACACGCCCCATCTATACACTACCTGAAGAGCGACTGGTGTAGGATGTAGGCGGAGACGTGACCGGCGTCGACGTAGCGCACCTCCGCGCCCGGCCAGATCTCCTCCAGCGTGCCCACGTCATCGCGCGGCACGTACGCGTCGTGTTTTGCGCAAACCGCTGCAAGAGATAAGTATTTTTTTCTATAAAGGGCAGGGAATGTGAAGGTTGAAAACTTTAGGGAATTTACGTGCGTAATCACAAGATCTGATAAAGGTGAATTTATGAATAATAGTCAATACCTAGTTATATACTCCATTTTATGTACCATCAGAGAAGTTGATTCCTATGCAGGTCGGGAACCTACGTAGTTTGGTGGCGTTACGTCAAACCCAGCCGAAAGATCACAATTAACATTGAATTGACATATTCGACCAAATAACGGTGGTCTATCAACTGCATAGGAATCAATTTCCTCGATGGTACATAATATTCAAAATGCGAAATAGTCAATCTGTCAGTCTGTTAGTCACTCTTCCAATCATTATGAAATTTAGTACTTTATGATTTACGGGAAGTTTAATCCGGGGATAGGACATAGGATAGTTTTTATCCCGGAAGAGTATACAATTTCCGCGCAACAGAGTTGCGACTTGCGAGTAACACCGAGTAGATCATAATACATGAAAGAAGGTCTATACTATATATAAACATACCAATAATAAGCGACGTATCAAATGGCACTGAAAAATTGCTGAGATGCGTGCACTCGTCCATGATACCACGCATGAACTGCAACGCCTCTCTGTCCCTCCAATGAATCTTGCTTATGTCTATCTTTTTCTCATGTGTTTTCAGGAACGGCAAACTGACTAAAAAGTCTGTGGCTAGATCCGATACATTCCACGGTTTCTTCTCTATTTTCGTGTCGACATTTTTTGATAACATTATTTCGTTGGCACCCGTCGTTTGCGTAGTTTCCAGGACTTTGTCGTTGGTATTAATTTTTTCCTGTACTGTTGCTGTCTCCTTGTTTTCAAGCGACTTCTTGGTTTCCACTGAAAAATGATTGACTTCTTTCTTTTGGACTGTAATATAAAAAAAAAAAAAACATTTTTAGAACTGAACTGAACTCCAACTAAACTCAAAATTTCACATTAATCACCTTTACATTTTAATAAAACTCTTTCTCTAATATGTTCCTTATTTAAATTATTTAAAATCTCAATATCTTGCGGCTCAAGCTCAAAATTTCTGTTTGACAACAGCTTATCATAAAGCTGCTTAGAGATTTTATTTTCATTCAATAGATTGGTTAATTCCACTTTCAAATCGTCATTCGCCTCAGGAGGTACTTCAGTTTTTGTTTTTAAAATAATATTTCTATTCAAATCTATTATATTATCACTTTCCTTGGCACTTGCTGCTTTAGTCTCTACGTTTTCTAAATTAGTTTCCGGTTTTACATTATTAACAGCTGGTTCACTACTTTCCTTTTGTATGTTCCTTGAATATGATTGTACAAATTTCTTTCCCGCCAAGAACGCTTCATCTACAACTGTTACCATTTTAGAAAGTTTTTCTCTGTACACGCCATCAGACAGGTACTGGTCCTCCAGAAGATCCCAGTTTATTGAATGTGACATAACTCCCTGCAAGATTACAAAAGTATTGGTGTCAATGTAAGTACTATTTGCAGAGTCTCTGCTCTCCTCTCACTCTGAATGATGAGCATTTTCCTTTCATGTAAAGCGATTACAGTTGTACGCGGTCTATATCTGTCAATAAAATAAGCTCCATTCAAGAAGATATTGTGTTACCTGCAAAAATACCGCAGATGCTGTAGACCAAGAAAGGCAAGGAACCAGTACCAGAGGCTTTGGCCAATTCGTAGCTGCCAGTGATGCCATCTACAAAATATTATTTGTTAATATTTTCTCCATTTCAGATGAATGTCAAGTTAGCATTAATCAAGCTACGTACATGGCCACCCATAGACAAACCGGTAACACCAAGAGGTCCCAGACCGTTTTGTTCGCACCAGTGAAATAGCACCAAAGATTCCAGAATAAGGCATCCACCCATCACAAATATGTCAGATACATTGTGTAAGGAGGACCGACTACAATGAAAAAAAAACAGGTTAGAAGTGCACCATGCACTTTTTAACTGTACAGAGTAAATATTTATTCCGTAACAAAACTCAGCAGATTGGATACACTCCTGAACATTTAATTTCAGTGTTACAGAATAAAATTAAATTAATTTGAATAGGTTACATACACTTGATCTACCGGTTTCCTTAGACCATAGAAAGGGTTTTCCAATATTATTCCACCAATACCAGCTTCTTTTAGCAAAGGTTTCACCATTAGATTTCTTCTTCTCCAAAAGAACTGAAAATAAAAAAGGAATTTCTTATACTGAAAAATGGAATTTATTAGCATAATATTAAAAACAATCATAGTATAGATGTCTTTAAAGCAGCGGTCGACAACACGCGGCCCGCGAACGTCTTGCTTGCGGCCCGTGAATGTTTTGTGAATAATTAGTAAATTTATGTGTATCAAAAACAATGTTTTCTAATACTGCCAGTAGTTATCGCCACTTGAGTACGTAGCTGTTTGTGCCATCTATATATATATAAATATAAAAGAAAGTTGTGTTAGTTACGCCACTTATAACTCAAGAACGGATGTACCGATTTGGCTGAAAATTGGTGGAGAGGTAGCTTAGAACCAGGAATAGAACATAGGATACATTTTGTCCCAGAAAAATGTACCGTTACTGCACAATATACTTTTATGATTTGTGCGTAAACTATTCAATCGATTTTGATGAATTTTGGTATGGAGATACTTTGAGTCTCGGGGAAGGACAAGGGATACTTTTGGTCTCAGAAAATGTACGGTTCCCGCACAATAAACTTTTATGATTTTCGCCTAAACTATTCAGTCTAATTTTATGAAATTCGGTATGGATATACTTTGAGTCTCGGGAAAGGATAAGGGATACTTTTTGTCCTGGAAAATGTACGGTTCCTGCACAATAAACTTTTATGATTTTCGCATAAACTATTTAATCTATTTTGATGAAATTTGGCATGAAGATACTAATTTTAATCTATTGTTTTCTTGATTATACCAATTCGAATTAAATAATCATCGTTAAAACAGGACAACTTCTGTCGGGTCAGCTAGTTTTTAATAAAAACTTATTTCCTTTTATAATGTGCAGTCATATTGAGCTTCTCGGATTAATACGAGTATGTGGTCTGCGTCTTGCCAACCGCTGCTTTAAAGGAAAGTTCTAGTTTTTCTTACATGATCTCCAGTGCCAGCTAAGTGTAAACAGACCGGCTTGTAATTTGGATCCTGCCATTTGTCTGGCAATAAGATCTGGAAATGAGCCTTCTGTGCAATCTCAGGTACAATCCCAGGCAGATACCGTTCTAGTGGAGTTATGAAGAAGCCCTCAAGAAGTCTGCAATCTGATAGCTTTTGTTCCTTAAGCACAGAACAAAAAAATTGAAGTACAAGTTATTATGGGCAAGTGTGATGTGAGTAGCAAAGTGAAATTACATAAAGGAAGTAGCAACTTTACCCACAATATAATGACACATTTCTTAGTTCCAAGAATAGAAGACTGATGTTTAATATTGTGACTGATCTGCTACAAGTACTTTCAATGCATGAGTAAACAACTATACATACCTTTGTCAATGCAATAACCATTTATCAACAATAACAAGCATAAACAGATGAAGATAAAGATAAGTGATTACAGTTTTGGCACCCATTCAACTGCCTACCTCTAAACATGATGCATGAGTAAAGTTATAACTTCTTAATTCTTACCTTCGTTATAGTAACAGGGTAATCTTTTTCTACAAGTTTAAAACATTCATCACGATTCGAAACTACTTTCCTGAACTCGAATAACCTAAAAATGTTGTCAATATTTTTACTATTGCGCAGAGTAAAACATTCTACAGTAAAGTATAAGTATCCGCAACAAAGCTGAAATTATAAATATTAGCAAGGTTGACAAGTACATTCTATATACCTTCGCAAATTTTCTGGTTTTCCCCAACCCTTTGTAAAGAATTTGGTTATAAGAAAACTTCGGTAAACTGCATCCAACTTACTCGCTGACATATTTTTGATTTTAACGTACAAAGTCAAAAGTTTTTGGAAATTGATTTCCAACAACTGAAAAAAACATGAGTATTTTAGCTGTTAAAATCTCGCATTTTCGTAAAATTTCTATAATTTTCTATGGAGAAATGAAAATTACAAAACGTTGTTATGACATATTATGACATTTGACAGCAATCAGCTGATATCGTTTTTTTTAAATATAGCAGTGTGGCTAAGACAATAGTACAATGGTAAACCTTTTGCTAGTGTCAAGTTTCATGGCGAAAAAATATTATTATTATAAATTATTAATGCGCCCTGTAACTTACAGGGCGCATTAATAATTTATAATAATAATATTATGTAATATGTCATAACCTGTAACCTGTTCGATTTGAGATAATGTGGGGCGAGGAGTGATACTACTATAGTACCACAGTACTGTATTATTTATTTTGCTTTATGAGTACCACAGACATCACGTGGAGCGACGTATTTTTGCTGCTTTACCAAAGAAAACTATTATGCCGCGCCCGCACCTGCGTGAATCGTCACAAAGCTTCGTCAAAAGAGACGTTATCGGCTATCGTCGCGAATATTCGGGCTGCGTCTTCGTTATCGCGCGGGTGGCGGTACATCAAAGGGTTTTAGCGCGCTAACAGTTCGCCCTGCGTGGTCGCATATAACGCATATGTTCACTTTCGTGTTTGTTTTCAACACGTCAAGACGTGCCTTGTGCAACGCGCGACGGCGCCGTTCACGGTTGATAATAATTCGTAAAAATGGAGCGGAGCGATGAAATGGTGTTGGAATTTCTTCATAATTATGAAAATGAGCCCATCATATTATGGGATCCAAAAAACATCAATCATACAAAAAAGCATTTGGTGGCTGATGCATGGCGTCTTTTGAAAAGCAATCTAAGTTACGAAAACTCAACCACTATCGAAGAATTGAAGAAGAGACAGATTGCTTGATGGCGTATTACAGAATTAATCTGAATAAATTTGCAGACGTGTAATTATTAAAGTACGTTGTACTACACGTACGTAATACGTACATCATGTAATTAAAAGTCGTCGTCAACCATGTTCAAAATGCCTAGATGACGCCATCTTGGATTATAGCACGATAGATCCTACAAAACAGTGAAGACGCATAATTATGAGATCACAGGTTTAATCGCGATAACTTTTTAGCGTACAAAACGCACGAAGCTTCGCCACACATAACATTCGGCCTTCGGGCGATACACGCATATGCGGCCGCGGCATAATAGTAGGGGATGGGAGGGTGCTATTTGTGTAGTCACTCGAGCGTCATAGACACCTAGTAATGTAGGTTTTTTACATTAGGTAAAACTGATAAAGAAATGATAAGAGCGTTTTTTATTTTAGCGGTGGGTTCAGAAACTGCCGCAATTTTAAAGTTTTGAAAAAGAAAATATATTCAGAAAATCAGTTTCTCTTAATTCTACCCCCAAGGGGGTGAAATTGGGGTAGAAAGTTTCAATGACAGTCCGTCATTACACAAGTAGGTACATAAGTTAGAAACATGAAAGTTTATGGACGTTTGCGTTTGACGTTTGCTCAAATAGCGTGTATTATTTTCCTCTATGTTAAATAGGGTCCCGTTTTTACCCTTTGTATAATAGGAATCACAAAAAGGGGAAAACTATCCATCTTACGTAGACGAAGTCGCGGGCAACAGCTAGTAATATTATAAATGCGAAAGTGTGTCTGTCTGTTACCTCTTCACGCCCGAACCGCTGAACCGATTTTGCTGTTTGGTATGGAGATACTTGGAGTCCTGGGAAAATGTACGGTTCCCGCGCGATAAACGAATTTTGGCGCAACGGAGTTGCGGGCGTCATCTATAGTACCTACATAATATATCATAAATGTAACTACATAATATTTAAATGTCAATTTACAGATCTCGTCACGTTTTATTAACACCTCGATCGCGGATTCTTCAGTCAGTCAGTCAGTTCAGTCAGAAGTTCATCAGCTTACAGCCTTTCAGCATCAGTTGAGCATTTACCAAAATATCCAATTTTTGCAAATTTTCAAGATCACAAAATATGAATGAGTCATTCAATCATTAGTTAGAAAAGTGTGGGCACGGATTTGTTGGACGGTGACCTACCCAACCCGGACGTGGTGTTTGATTAATACTAGCTACAGCCCGTGGTATTGCCTGCGGATTTTCAGTACGTTTCAGCAATTATTGCAATTTATAGCTGCTGTTAGTGACTACCTAAGTTTCAGTCTAGAACTAAGTAACGTTAAGACTGAGTGTTTACAAAGACCATGGTAATCTTTAGCAATTCAAAATTAACTTTCTTGAATTTCTATTAAAATAAAGACACAATATTTAAAGCTGCTAATTGCGAAGCTCGAAGGACCAAAAGATGGTTCCTAAAATTCAGACATACCATCATACATTATTTATAGACGTTTCTACGTAAATATGATAATGAAGCCATAGGAATTTTCGATCATTAATAAAGTTTTTCGTCGTATCTGATAATACGGAGAAAAAGTGTTTGGGTTTTTTGACGAACTGGAATCTAAGTACCTATCTACTCGGAATGTAAAATGTTTTTTTCGCTGATCTGAAGTATTACAATAACATTCCTAATAGGACTATCGACCACACCTACATTTGTTATAACAAATTGATTTTACATAAACATATGGCTATGTGGTCCTTCCATGCTTTGTTAGTAACACAGTGGGTCAGCCTACGTGCATTACGTAACTCACAGGTTCATCGAAAACAGAACTACTATTATTGATTTATATTTTTACATAAACAATAAATAAACATATTATATATATAATTATGTAACTATGTAAGTACCTAATCTAGTAAGATGTAATCTTTCAGTTCACAGAGGCCATTTTAACGACAGCTGTTTAATACTTAGCGCTAATGGACACTGCTAACATTACAGGAAGTAAGCTAGTGTTTGAGGGCTGAGGGCTGAGGCCTATGTAAGAAAAGGAGTATGCTCTTTTTGAAGTCTTTTTTCAGAAGTAAGTGTCAACATTCACTAACTAACAACTTAATCATTAAGCGAATAGAGGGAGAGCTAGTGAACCTCTTGAGTAACGGTCGCTCTGTAGGGCTAGAATATAAACTTACGATTTATGTCATGCTCACAGAAATAAGTTTTGAAAATCAATTTAGATAACAGTTAAAAAAAAGGGACTGATGATGTGCAGGCCTGCCAGGTCATGGCCATTGCTCTTAGCATGACATAAATCGTAAGTATATAAATTTCTAGCCCTACAGAGCGACCGTTACTCAA
Organism: Polyommatus icarus; assembly: GCA_937595015.1. NCBI lineage: Eukaryota > Metazoa > Arthropoda > Insecta > Lepidoptera > Lycaenidae > Polyommatus > Polyommatus icarus. The sequence goes on along the minus strand of OW569327.1, from coordinate 17,078,606 downwards.
GAGGTTCACTAGCTCTTGGTCTAGAACCTATGTACGGCCACTGCGGTCGTCAGACTAAATTATGCAAAGTACGAGTACAAATTATTAGTGGCAGTCGGCAGACAGCAGTAGACTGTAGTCATGTGCTCTTTCCCTTATTAGTTATTTCTATTTTATAATTTGTACTCAGTACAATTGCTACTCATAAAAATGATCAAGATCGTAGTTTTGGTAACTATAGTGATGTATGTGCTTTAGTAGGGACATTTTGTCATTTTGCACGCTAACTAAAAACACGGTAAGTTGAGTTTTCGAAATCCTCTAGCATACTTACTACGACTGTGGCTCAATGGGTAGTGTGTGGCAGCTCAAGCTGGGGGTCGCGGGTTCGAGTCCCGCCGACGGAACAAAACGGACGGACGTCCTGGGTCATGGACGTGTATTAAATATGTGTATGATATAATAAAAATCTTAAATACATGTATAGTATAATAGTATTAAATATATTTCCGTTGTCTGGTACCCGTAACACAAGTCCTTCAGGTACTTAGCACGGGGCCAGATTGACGTGGTGTGAAGCGTCCATAGATATTATTATTATTATTTTATAGCAGAGCTTCCCAAATGTATTTTGTCTACCGCCCAGTTTAAGAACAAAATATTATATTTTAGCGCCCCCATGGTTTCAATTTAAAATGCATCCTGATGAAATAAATCACCCCCAAGCCTCTACACAACGCCCCCTTTTTTTCTGGGCCCCACACTTCCCGGCCCCCCTTCAGACCTTCAGCGCCCCCTTCAAACCTTCAGCGCCCCCTGCAAGGGGGCGTTATTGCCCACTTTGGGAAAGGCTGCTTTAAAGGAAGAAAAGAAGTTGCCCTTACATGATTCTTAACGCTAATCACTTTAAAATTTTCTGCAGACCGATTTGTATGGCCGATTGGTTTATAAAATAAAGGTAGGTCTCGGAGCTAGGTAACGCTTATTCAAAAGAAGACAGGTAGAACATGAATTATTTATATAACGCTATCTAAGGAAATACTTATGATATTAAGGGGTATGATACAATTTCGGTTTCGGCAGCTGGAGGTTGTTTTTGCGAACGCGTAGGTGCCGTCGCTAGTATAAGGAGTCGGTCGAAGCCGGGAAGGCATGTTTCCTCAGCGACCCGCGACAGACGAACAGGTGTGTTGTGTTGTGCGTGAATTTAAAAAAAAGTGTTGGAGGTAACGCAGCGGTATTTTGTGCTCGGTTTCATTGGTTTGCGCGGTAAAATTGTCTCTATGATACCTAGATACTTTCTACAGTTATTTTCTTGAATAAAATTTAAGTTTTCGTTTAAAAAAAAAGGTACAGCTGTCTATTATCTAGCTTATCGTGATGAGAGGACAAGATTTTTTTAAAAGTGAAACAACGGATAAGTATTAAAATTTCGTTCGAAACTCTACATCCTTAACTCGCGTGATTATAAAAGCTCACGCGTCTACAGGCAACTTCTTGTTGTGATAGCTATTTAGGTATCAATGCTGATGTTTTTACGTTGCTAAAAGTTACTCAGATTTTTATAATGTTTCAATAAAGTAGCTTAGATTTGAAATATTATAAAGACACCGGTGACCGCGACAACAATAAAATCCGCTATCGAAGGATTAAATTCGTAGGATTGATTTCAAATTTCAATTCATTTGACACTTGCGGGAGACGATAATCGCTTTCCATTAGGCAATCCGTTTGCTATTTCTAATGGTATTTTTATATAATTTTATTTAAAAAAACACGAAGTAATTTCAATGTGAGTAAACTATTTTGTATTGCTTCTAATTTGCTATTTCGTAAGTGCGATGAGTCAACAGTCAACACTAGTTGCTAAATTATGCAAAGAGAAGTGCCTCTCATTGTAAGTGTGAAAACGTTTGTTTACGATCAGTCTCATATCTCGAACCTCCCCTTACGCCTGACTATCCTGTTGATCACAGCCTGTGATCGAAGCGACATTGAGGTATGAGAATCGGGACTCTGTTGCCTACTCAGTAATCAGATAAGCGGAAATAGGATAAGAAATAGGGTAAGAAATACTCCATGAGCATAGCGAGATACGGGCCTACGAGATATAGAATCCCCCCCTCTATATAGAATCCTGGCTACGCCTATATGTTGCTGTCTACAAATAAAAACGTTACGTACCTACTTACCTAATTTCAAGACAGCATTTAAATATTTTTGTGGTTGGTGTAGGTACACAATATAAAGACCTATTATAACAATAAACGTGGACCCAAAGATCCTATCTACGATCAATAGTTCTACCGCTACGTTACCTACATACTCTACATACTGGTCTATCTAAGCAAAATTTCCGTGAGATAACTTTCAAGTAAAGCTTACTGAAAGCTGACCTCTACCTTACGTGGTCTATTTTAAATCTTCGACCCTCTTTGATCACTTGTAATTTGTAGTATAATAAGTTGCCACTTCCTTTAGATATTAATTTAAAATTTTGTAGTTTCTATTTCGTAAAAAAGCCTCTGGCACACACCTATGAAACCCTTCATAGCTCATACCTGGGTTTCATAGGTCTGTGGCCTGTTAATATTAATAAAATTGATTTGTTTCAGATGGAGAGGAGTATTTTATTTATAGCGTCTCTGACGCTTTTAGCTTTAGGATCTGGTGCTGATGGTGAGTATTTAAATATTATGTTAATTATATTACTTATTTATAATTGCTTAGTAACTTGTAGAACCCTTGGTAGAAAGAAGAAAATTTTGATTTGAAAAAAGTAGAGAAAGAGGTATAGAAGTATAGAGAATAGAAATAATGTCAAAAAACGGAGACAAATGTGAACTGACAGACTGACAGACGTTTATTTTGCTAAAAATGCAAAATTTTGAAGCATAATGTTGATAAAGATCCACGATAGCAGCACCAACCAAAGCTACCTTGTAATTCATCCAAAAGGCGACGGTGATGGTACAGTTTTGATGTTTGTTTGCAAACTTGTTGTTTGTTGTGGCGACCACGCGGAACAGCTCCCACACATTAATCATCTTGTCACTGATCACTCGTCAGCTCATTCATATTCTATTGAGGCCTTAGGCCTTGCATTCTTGCGTTTACGTTTATGGGTCTCCCTTTTGAGTCACTTTGTTAAGTAGCTCTACACAGAGTTTTTGTGGAAGAGTAATTGTTGCAGTATAAGCTTATATATTTTGATCAAATTTATCTCCAGACTTATTCATTTGGACTTCATTGTTGGTACTTGGTCAAGTGGCTTTCCTAATTAGCAGACAAAGATGGCAATACTAATATTATAAATGCGAATGTGTGTCTGTCTGTCTGTCTGTTACCTCTTCACGCCCAAACCGCTGAAGCAATTATGATGAAATTTGGCATGAAGATACTTTGAGTCCCGGGAGAGGACATATGATACTTTTATCATGGAAAGATGTATGGGTCTCTCGCGACAAACGAATTTTGGGGCAACGGAGTTGCGGGCGTCATATAGTATTAATTATAATTTATATTGGTGTATTCGTCTGCTAGTTGGGAATGCTTTTAAAAATATTTTGATAATAATTATCAAAAGCTCGGAGAATACTGGTATAGACACTTTTGTTGCTCAACGAGCAATTTAAACATGATCGTGTTGCTAAAATTAATTTTAATCATACATCATTTTTTTGCTATACCTTTACCTTGTTACAAACACTTGGTGACTTTATAACAATGATTACACGTAGTATACAACAAGTACACATTAATAATACAAAATTGTATGCTGAAATATTAGCCCATTCATCTTCTGGAGTCCATCGTGTAAGGACAAGGTCAGCCGTGGGTGTGGTCCCCGTATAAGGCTGTTGCCAAGGTCTCGTTATGATAATTTCCTTGTATATAATATAGGATTATAATGTAATAATTTATTATTCTCAATTCAGTTTTTATCGCGAACCAACTGAGTTATGTAAATGACAATATTAGTGGTTTTGTTTATTGCTACTTGATAGCTACTGTTACATCCTAGCACAATGTTACTAATTTAATTGAAATTACTTATTTGATAGGAAAAGGGTTGGTTTGAATTGTAGTTTAAATTATAATAACTACATACATACCTACAAAAAGTCCTAGAAATTGCGCTTACTTAAGTAGATAGAGCTAAATATCAATTTCACCTTCCTTCGGTAAGAGCAGGCTCTCACACGAGACTTGTTTCGGAAATCGAATTACTTGTGACATCACCTTTACCTGTAAGGTTAAATTAGTCATTCGCTTGATACACATCGCCAAAACAGAGGCCGACGCGGATAGTCGGAACAAATGAAAGCCTTATTCGGCAAGTACGCGTAAATACATGACATCATCCGGTAAAAGTTAATGGTAATGAGGACTTCTTTGAATTCGTCTGATATTAATTTGACCTTTCGCACTTTATTTAAATAAATGTTAAGTTCAAGAGATTTATTTTTTTGTGCTTTTGTAGAGCTATCGTCAGTCAACATCAGCCAATATTTTTTATTTCGCGGTTTACGTAATAGTCGTCGTGCTCTTGTCATTTACATAACTCACAACTTACGAAATCACAGTAATAAATTCAAATAATTGAAAATCAATAAATAATTAATAGTTATTTATTGATTTTCAATTCCAATACCTTACTGAATTCCAAGGCATCGTTGAAAAATGTTAGGGGAAAACAGAGTATTGTTTTTTGCGCAAGCGCAACCCCTTATATCAGCCCTCGCCTCCGATTTTACAGAACTCACGAGGGGCAGCATAGAGAATAGAGATCAACGAAAATATTTTTGGAACCGATCATCATGTTTCTATTTCCGAAATAGAAACATGACTTAACCTAATACAATTCATACTTTTCTCATTCTCTATGAATTAGAGTGGAATTGGTGAATTCATTCTAGTTTCGACGTATGGGAATGATTGTTCAAGGCTTGAACTTCAAGCAAATCAACTCAAAGACTTAGAACTTTGGTTGCATTATATTTGGTAACTTTTTTTGAATATCTAGGGGGGGGCAGCTGCCCCTACTGCCCCCCCCTTGGCGACGCCCTTGAACACAAATCTACGAAAGTATTGTGATAATTTATCAATATTTTTCCAATTTTTCAGCCCAGCGCTACTACAACTACTACCCGCGGGGCTATGCTGGCCGCAACCTCTACGAGAACGGCCGCTCCATCTCTGACGAGACGGTGACGTGCGGCCCGCACACGTGCGGCGTAGGCGCGCACTGCACGCACGGCTCCGTGCGGCCCGTCTGCGCGTGCCTGCCCGGGTACTCCGGTGACCCGCTGTCCCAGTGCGTTAGGATCGAGTGTGTTGGTGAGTAACATCAGCTCTGGATTTATGTATACGCAGTACAGGCCATGACCTATGAACGGCAGCGGCCTAGGGGAGCGGCAGTGTCTTAGGAGGGCGACAGCGTCCTAACTAGGATGGTGACAACTGGCAGAGTTCGTATAACATAGGGGCGGCAAAATTAAAGTGGCCTATACTCATAAAAAATATAAAGGCCCTGAGTAACATCCAAAGACCTGAGCCACAACACCTAGGGATATCACGTTTTTTTCAGAAACAACAATCGTACAGGAATTTATATTTTTACGATGCGACACGTCTGCAACGTAGTGTTATGGCCTGGTTCTAATGCTATAAGTTGCATTTACATCAGAGCTGCTACAACGGGCCAAAATTACAAAGACCGCTCGTACTTTCATAATAATAAAAAATTATAACCTCCTGTATGTATTACAGACAACAGCGAGTGCCGCGCCCACCAGTCGTGCGTGAACCAGCACTGCATCAACCCTTGTGAGGGTGCCTGCGGTGTCAACGCCAACTGTGACGTGAGTATCGAAGCACCTCTTGGTCAAACTTTACTATGATCTAATAGTAAGTGCCTGCGACGGCCAGACCTTCCTCAGTTTAGGAAAGCTGAAAGTTTACCCGTTTGTAACTTTCAGCTTTCCTAATCTTTCTTAAAGTAAGACTTTGAGGGTGTCTGGCATTTGGAATCAATTTAAAAAAAATGTCCGGCGCTGGAAGACGAGATTCCCCCACTAACCGCGAAGACTATAATATTTGCTATGAAATTGAGCTGAGCGAAAGCGAAACTTCAAAGTTGCTGGTCGTTGTTACCTCTGTAAAGGCCACAAACAGGTAAACTTTCAGCTTTCCTGAACTGAGGAGGGTCTGGCCGTCGCAGGCTCTTGGTCCATAAATGACGAGGTGATGACAAAGCTTCGGCTAAATTATAACTATCATAATCATTATCACAATATCAAAATTCGGAAATGTTATGACTATCATCTTGCTTTTAATAATAATAGTACATTACGCACCTAGGGCAGGAACCTAAGAAATGTCTCAGATCGCATGTAATGTGATGTGATCTGAGGTTTTCTTATTTACTGCCCATGGTGCGTATACTATTTTTCTCATCGACGGAGGCGGAAAACAGCAATATCGTTAAGCGCAGCGGGAAGAAAGTTGACGCTTTCCACGCGCCCGGAGGTGAGAAAAATTATTGCTCCTGATAATATTATTACCTATCTATGACCCACGACTGCTTGTACCCCTTTAACGGTATCTAAAGGTTGTTTTTTCTGCAGGTGCGTCAACACGTCCCCGTGTGCACTTGCCCTCCAGGGTACACCGGCAATCCTTTCACAGCCTGCAGAATTGCAGACCCAGGTTAGCTTTACTTCTATTTTCCACTTGAAGATTTTGGTCCTAAAAGTCGTAGGGTAAAGCAGTGTCGTAACTATAACATGCCCGTGGCAAATTGGTGGGGCCCTGTCAGTAAAATCGTCACGTTAATAATAAAACAATGTATAAAAAAATGGTTGCCTGTAAAGTCGGTTTTACGGGCGAAGATTTTACGTGACAACGTCTTTTTCTCGGTAGAATATTTATTGATATGAATGCGCGCTGCGCGCGCGGCAGACCGATCATAGTTGAGTGGGAGAGAGACGCAAGGCATTCGGCGGGCCTCTCTCTCGTTCGGTGACTCATCGTAACGTTACCGAGCGTTACACTTTTTCATAAGTGACTCCCAGCCGCAACCTAATTTAAGACGTTGTCACGTCAAAATGTCTGACCACACGGCCTCTTGGACCGAGGCCCTTTTGGGTCGAGGGCCCGTGGCATTATGCCAGCCCTGCCACCTATAGTTACGCCACTGCCCACTGGTAAAGCCTAATGCAATTGAACTTTATATTAGGTGAATTCCTAATTGAACAGTACTTGTAGAGTTCGGTAAGACCAGTAGGCAGGTCTAACGATTCCCGTTCGACATGGATTCTGAAACTTTACCGTGTGGTCATTGGTCAATGCCTAGCGCGACGAGCGTTTATTGGTTATCGCGCAATGAAGTTTCCGAATCCGAGTTGAATCACGCATTGTTATTTTGAACTTTACTAAAAACATTGTCCATTGTAGAGGAAGCGTGCCACCCGTCCCCGTGCGGCGCCAACACTCAGTGCCGCGTCTCCAACAACCAGGCCATCTGCACCTGCTTGCCAGGATACTTAGTAAGTGACCATAATAATTCAAAAATTCAAACTATTAACTACAAAAAAATACTCAAGTTTTAATAATCTTTGTTTAATTATTTCGATTATATGGACATTTCATTGAAGATGCCAATTGCAAACTCAGACTTAAAAATTTTAATCGTCTCGCTATCGTTGTTCTTGACATAAATGGAAACAGACGGACGGACGGATAGACAGCGAAATCTTAGTAATTGGATCCCGTCACCCCTTGACTGCCAAATAGAACCCATATATTGTAACCTAACTCAGTCTAAAACAAATGTGAATACTGAACTTACTTAACCTAAAGTGGCTCAAAACCACAAATTAGGGACTAGGTATGCGCAATGCAAATTTCAATCACGCCGATTTTATTCGCGCGAATTTATTCATATAATCTCGAAATTTTTATCGCAAGTGCGGATACTCGTAAAATTCAATGTGTTACAGACGCGACGTGCCAAAAAAATCCGCGCGATTAAAATTCGCAGTACGGACACTTATTAATTATTAGGGGAAGTACGGACAAAATGACAGGGTGTTTTGTTTTTCAATCATATTTTTTTATTTAATGACATTATAATTACTCTAAATGGTTTAACATTATCTTAGGTTCAGTGACTATCAGTAATACAGTCTTTTAATTCAATAGAAACTATAATAAAACGTACAAAAAGAAAAAATATGACTAATCACGAAAACCATTTTGTCCATATAGTATGGACAAAATGACATACATATTTTTAAGAACAAAATTCACAATAATTAAATCGTTTGAGATTATTTCTAGCCATTTATATTTAGAATTCTTGGCTCCACGACTGCCGATTAGTTTTTCTTTAGTAGTTTCGCGGCATATCCGCTTAACAAAATTATAAATGTTAACAGAAATACTGGGCAGTGTACATGGTATGTCATTTTGTCCAAATGTAACCAAAAACAAATAAATATCAAAATACCACCAAATAATCTAATGATTGCAATAAAGTTCATAGAAATCACTGCCTAATAGCATAGTTCATCGATTTTAATACAAATAATAACAAATGACAGCAAATAACTCGCCAGAAAACAGGAGAAAACCATCTGTTAAATAAACTTTTGAAGGCAAGAAACACGTTTGATCTGCTTACTGCGGCGCAACTGTGAGAATAGCGCTCAAAGTCTGGCAGGCCGCAGGATTGTTAATATGACTGCCGTCACGTGATACAATCGCGGAAATGTGTCTAAAACCCTCCAATTTTGAAATAAAGGCACTATGTCATTTTGTCCGTATATGTCATTTTGTACGTATTTCCCTTATGCTTATTCTCTCCTCGTTGACAGGGTAGCCCGCTCTCCGGCTGCCGTCACGAGTGCGACTCGGACAGCGACTGCGGCTCGCAGCAGTCGTGCCGCGACTTCAAGTGCGTCAGCCCCTGCAGCGACTGCGGCGTCAACGCCGACTGCGAGACCGTTGCCGCCCACCGCGCCGTCTGCAAGTGCCCACGAGTGAGTTTTACTAATTGTTGCAGCTCTGTATCTATGTATAGGCAGTATAGGCCATGGCCTATGGGCGGCCGGCATCGTCCTATGGCGTCCTAGGAGGGTCGGCGCCAGCGTCCTATAATAGGCTGGCGACAGATTTGGACATAGGGGCGGCAAAAATAATGTGACCCATAGGCTATACTCATAAAAAAATCGGTTGTCTGTAAAGTCGGTTTACTGACGATAGTTGAACGAGACAACGTCATAGCCTTAACCCCTCTCAGTTCCGGGAAAAATCTATGCAAAACAGTTGGCAGGTCAATGTGCAAAAAAAAAATGGCGCCCGGCCAACCCCCTTTGTAAAATTAATGTAATATGAAATAACCTTACATACAATCCATATTTTATGTTTGTGTGAACTACATTATAATATATGTTAAATTTCCAGTAAAATCCAGTGAAATCTTCGAACAAAGCACAAGTCATACCTTGACACGTAGGAAATAGAGCACAATTTTGAATAGCCGAAATAATACTAATAACTCACAGATTGTTTATTTATTTTTCATTCAGAGTGTGGTCAATGTATCAAAGGTCATAACTAACCAAACTTCTTCATACAAAAGTGTTCTCTAAGTCATCGAAATACGTAATATAATCGAAACAAAGAGCGCGGCCCAGGTGGGCCTTACGGTTGTTGAGAGACTTGAGAGTGTAAATGGAACGCCTCAGAGCTGTCAGCGAGGTAACGCCGCATGAACTGTCATGTTTTTCGGGCGCGCACCCCATATCGAATTATAAGACGTTATCACGTCAAAATATAAATCTGGCCCAGCTTTGGTGTGAAAGCTCAAACGCGAAACGGTAGTAGATGCCTAATCGATATCATTCTTGGTGACTGATTTTATTGAGACCAACGTTAAGCAATGCAAAAAAGCAATTAAACTCGAAACAATATCTACATTTTGCTCCAACGCAGAACAGTGAACCCTGCAAGATGCCGTGCCAGCATTTCAGCTTCTTATATTCACATTTCCTAGGCATCTCGTTTAAGTTTCTTATTTTTTCTGTTAAATAATTGTCTTGTCTTGAGAAAGAACTAGATTCTAGACACGCGGGAGCATGGCTAGTTTAGTTTAAGCTCATAGAACTGGCAGGCCGTGAGCCCGTGACTGTGTGTAGTATTACATTCAGCATTCGGCAGTAAAGTACTTTCAAGCTACTTAATCCTTATTAATTTTCTTTCTCTCCCTCAGGGCTACCACGGTGACCCGTACAGGATCTGTACCGCCGAGTGCACCTCAGACAGCGAGTGCCCGAGCTACAAGCCGGCGTGCGTGTACAACGCGTGCATCAACCCCTGCACCAACGCGTGCGGAGTCAACGCCGACTGCAATCTCCGCGGGTTGACCCCCGTCTGCTCCTGCCCCAAGACCCACACCGGAGACCCCTTCACCTTCTGCAGACTCTTCGAGGCCCGTGAGTAGCTTTTTTTGCTATACAACAGCTGCGATGAAGTTTATAAAGCGAAAGGCCATTTTTGCCATATTTGTTTTGATACTACTTCATTATAGCCTATAGGCAATGGAATGGCATAGTACTCGTACCTAGGAGCTTGGAGTATAATAGTAGAGCGTATAGGCTATAGCTGTTGCCTGTTGACCAGAGGATAAAGTTCCTTTGAGCCTTACGTCGTAGCTCGTAACACGTCCCGTCCCCTTGTAACTGATATAAAAATATCATCAAGAAGTGCCTAGTAATTCTTCGAAAGTTCAGAAACCGTATCCAATAGTAAATGTTAGAAGCTTGAGCACTACTGACAAATAAAAAAACAATAGGTACCAATAGTAAGCTTAGCTGTACCTATATCAGTAACATTGTGACAAGTTTATTTCATACTAAATGAGGACGGCACTACAATAGGTCGCTTCACTGCAAGTGCAGGCTGCAGCATACTTACACATATTGCGCCACCTTTGACCGAAGTAACATTCTAAGACCTAAGTTATGCTCTAGGTGACCTTTGCGAGCCCAACCCTTGCGGCGCGAACGCCAAGTGCACGCCCGGCCACGACCGCACCGGCGCCGAGCGGCCCGTCTGCACTTGTCCCGCCGGATACCGCGGCAACGCCCTCGTCTCCTGTGAGAAGGTAATTGATGAGCAGATTGCTGTGAAGGCTTAGGTCCAATTTCATCAACGACAGTTAAAGTTAATGCTCGCATCGTTTCCTCTTTAATTTTTTTATGTATGAATGAAAGAGAAGACATGACATTTTAACAAGCTGTTAACACTTACAGACGTTGGTGAAACTGGGCCTTAATGTTTGTATAGGTAACACACAACTTTACGATAACTCAAGAATACGACGTAGTGACATTGCGATTTTATGGTGATAACTACATTATTTTCAGCTATTTGTTATTGACTTTCCGGCTTCCTTGAGTGATCTTAAAATTGTACACGATCTGATATTAAGTATTAAGGTTTTTGTGGCCATTGTCAACAGTCAACACGCGTCGCCACCAATATCACAGGGTATCGCTTTACTCCTCGCAAAAGTCGAAGCCTTGTAGTTCATTCTAAAGTATAATTAATGAGGCAGCTCAAGCAACCACGGAACAAAATGTATTCAAAACCAACAGGAGTTTTATGCCTGCACGAACATTGTTGGTTGGGAGTAACGACTGTTAAAGTTAATGTTCTAATTAGTATCACGTTACCTCTTTCATTTTTGATATGAATGAAGGAGAAGACATGACATTTTAACAAGCTGTTAACGCTAACAGACGTTGGTGAAATTGAGCCTAACTCTTAATTAATTCCAGGGTGAATGCGAGCTGGACTCCCAGTGTCCGGACCACCTGGCGTGCGTGGGCTACTCGTGCACCGACCCCTGTCTCGGCAACACCCAGTGTGGTTCCGGTGCCGTATGCGTCGCCCGACGACACATCGCCGTCTGCACTTGTCCTGGAGGTAAATATGGCGTCTGGTTGTTATATTTTATTTATATACTTTATATAGTGATGCTACGATTCCAAAGTAAGATATTAATATGTTGGAAGAATGCTTAGTTGGATGGTTAAAGAATTTATTGGTGGACGTTGAATGGGCTGAGTTCACCTTCTGCGAAAATAGCGATGCGATATTTCTCATTATTATTATTTTTACAATAATTAGGGTCGTCTATGGGCCAGTCGCCCATATCCTTTGTTTGTCTCATTTACATAATTTTGTCGCGTACCAAGATTGCATTTTCTCTTAGGGTTGGACCTCATCTGGCAGTACGGAATCGCATTTGTTCCGCCTGTGCTACCAGGTGCCGCAGTGTGCTGCCGCATGCGAACGCGCGCTGTCGAATTCTGCAGACAAAAAGATAGCAAGTGATCGGCGATGAAGGATGCGTTAGCATGCTATCGCGCGCTTCGGCGTTCCGGAGTCTCCCTGCCGACCATTGCATTTTGTCCGTGGTGCCGATCGCCTCGAGGATTCCGCCGCGTGCCATCGCATTATACTTTCTGTCTCGGTCTAGCAAATGGCAGTTCTAAGCGACAGAAAGAGAAAGGGCGACGGAAAAAGGCGATTCCATGCTGCCAGATGAGGTTCAACCCTAAATCTACTGTAATTCCATCACGCTTTGGACCTCTCATTATTTTAGGTAGTTCTATATACCTATGTATTTAGCGCTGGTTTTTATCAGGCTACTGGATGGCACTAAATCAACTCATTCCCATGTGGGCAGGAATCCAAACTCAAGTGCAATAATACCTGGATAAAAAAGGTTTTATTCAATAATGTGGGTAGTTCTCAGTAAAAACCGTTTTAAGTAGGTACTTTTAGTAGCTCTCCATAATCCATTGGTGAGCTTTACTTACTAGAAAATTAACCTAAAGCCGGCTGTACACTCTCGCCGAGACACAGCGAGGCGGCCCGAGTGCGAGAGTGTAAATGGGTGCGCTCGCCTCGTCTCGCCTGTCTCGGACCCTCTCGGTCCGTTGTCGGTATTTTGCGCCTGAGACAAAGGGTCTCGCGAGGAAAACGAGCGCACTACTGTACACTCTCGCGTCTTTCAGTACTAGTCCCGCCATTGGACAGTGTAGAACAGAAAAATAACATTAATAAACGACATTATCAGTCATTATCTGTGAGAAATAAAATTAATTATGATTATAAATCTTTGCATTACAATGATATCTTTCGATGCATGGTGAATGGTGAATGGTCGTTTTCGTCCATCTTGTCTGAGTTCTTAACTGCGATTGAACTAAGCGAGAATGTACATGATCGCACTCGGGCAAGGGGCTCTCGCACGAGACTCTCGCCCGAGAGCTCTCGGCGAGAGTGTACAGCGGGCATAATATGTGACAATAGCAATCGACTTACTGTACTACTTACTGATGACATATTCGTAGAGTAGTAATTTAGGTAGAGTTCATCTGTAACTATGGTTAATTAGATATGAATAAAGTTGAAAGTATCAGTAGATATAGCCACCGTAGTGGTAGCTTCATATTAGACTAACTTTAAATAGTTACTCCATATTTTAACATTTTCAGATCACCGCGGTGACGCGCTAGTGAACTGCTACCAGCCTCACTCCGAGGCGGTGTCGACCCGCTACTACAGGTACAAACGTAACGGAAACTTCACCGAAGAGGACGCCCCGGCGCCATCTGTCGATCTCAGCGAGAAACCAACCGAGCAAGCCGACAAATCTGAGGAGAAACCCGAGGAAAAACCTGAGGAAAAAACCGAAAAAACTGAAACGATAACTGCCAAAAAAGAATAAATTGTTCCGTTAAACTTGCCTAACAATCAGTGATTTGCCAATTAACTGTAAATTAGATGTAATGGAAACAAACTAAAATAAATTATAATAACAACTTTGTATTTTTTTAAGAATCCTCTTCTTGAGCCAGGGTGATTTTGGTGTCATGAGGATTTGGTTACGCACACGAATTTGTAAAAAGAACATACCATACTTACAGCTACCTCCTCCTTTTTGAAAATCGGCTAAAAATTGCATTAGACAATATTATCATGTTCATGAGTTTTATTTAGGGAGTGCCTCCGCTGCCGGCGCCGGCTCTCAAAAATATCAGTAATGGGAACCGGCGGCGGCGGCGGCTGCCAGCGCTGGCACTCAAAATGGGAGCCGGTGATAATGCGTTAAGCTAGGTTCCAGTGCCGATACACAAATTTTAAAAAGCAATAATTATAATCTCAAATATATTCGACTTTACCGACTCCCAAAGGTGAAGGTTATAGGTACCTATTTGTTCGGCTGTGGATATTTTAGTTTTTTGTGATGCATTTTCTTAGCTTGTTTACCTTAGCCATATAAAATAATTATATTCTGTGCCTTAGCTACCTTTTTTCAGCTACCAAAAAGTAAGATTTTGCACCACAGCTACATTTATAAACCCCGTGGTTATACTTCCGAAGGTACTGAACAGAACTTTAGATTCCTTATACATGTCAGAGAGTTTCAGCGTTGTTAAAAGAAGCAAAAATATTTGTATTATGCTACTATGCAGATCACATTTATCAGCATCACCACTCACACCACTAACCCATCAAGATTCAAGCCCCATACGAGCACCGATGATCGCGACAACAATAGAATACAATAGCATTTCCAAGAATCCCCGATCGAAGGATTCAAATATGCATCCTTACATTATGACTATATTTTATGACCTTATTATTTGTACTATTCATAGTCTTTTAGCTCAAGACTGATGTTTTTGATCATTATTCTGTCATTTGATAAGCGATGTTTGCCGAATAGGCGCCGGCAGCCTATTCGGCAAACATCGCGTGACTTCGGCAAACTTCGGAGTTCGGAAAACGGTGCCGGCAGCCATTTCTGCAACCGGCGCCGGCAGCGGAGGCACTCCCTTTTATTTAACCTAATCATGTTAAGTAATGGCCAATCAACGACATGTGCAGATAAGACTGATTGGCAATTTGGCACCAAAAACACCTGGGTATATCGACAGCCAATTGATAAAATATATAATTACTACTTGATCCGACAGACATTGTCCTGTCTTAACGATGATTATTTAATTCGAATTAGTAAAATTAAGAAAACAATAGATTAAAATTAGTATCTCCATGCCAAATTTCATCAAAATAGATTAAATAGTTTAAAAGCGAAAATCATAAAAGCTCATTGTGCAGGAACCGTACATTTTCCGGGACAAAAAGTATCCCTATTCCTTTCCCGAGACTCAAAGTATCTCCATACCTTTCATCAAAATAGATCGAAGAGCTTAGGCGAAAATCATAAAAGTTTATTGTGCGGGAACCGTACATTTTCCGGGACCAAAAGTATCCCTTGTCCTTTCCCGAGACTCAATGTATCTCCATACCAAATTTCATCAGTATAGATTTAATAGTTTAGGCGAAAATCATAAAGTTTATTGTGCGGGAACCGTACATTTTCCGGGTCCAAAAGTATCCCTTTCCCGAGACTCGAAAGTATCTCCATGCCAAATTTTATAAAAATAGACTGAATAGTTTAGGTGAAAATCATAAAAGTTTATTGTGCGGGAACCGTACATTTTCCGGGACAAAAAGTGTCCCTTGTCCTTTCCCGAGACTCAAAGTATCTCCATACCAAAATTCATCAAAATCGATTGAATAGTTTCGGCGAAAATCATAAAAGTTTATTGTGCGGAAACCGTACATTTTCCGGGACCAAAAGTATCCCTTGTCCTTTTCCGAGACTCGAATTATCTCTATACCAAATTTCATAAAAATAGACTGAACAGTTTAGGCAAAAACATAAAAGTTTATTGTGCGGGAACCGTACATTTTCCGGGACAAAAAGTATCCCTTGTCCTTTCCCGAGACTCAAAGTATCTCCATACCAAAATTCATCAAAAACGATTGAATAGTTTACGCGCAAATCATAAAATTATATTGTGCAGTATCCGTACATTTTTCCGGGACAAAATGTATAATATGTCCGATTTGGCTGAAAATTGGTGGAGAGGTAGCTTAGAAAGCTACCTCTCCACCAATTTTCAGCCAAATCGGTTCATCCGTTCTTGAGTTAGGTATAAGTGGCGTAACTAACACAACTTTCTTTTATATATTAAATACTAGCCAATGATGCAATAATACAGGTTGTTTATTTTTTTCCGAAAAAGAAATAAAAACATCCTGTAATATTGAATTAATTTGTAGTGTATAAGGAATAATTTCAGGAAAGTAATCATATATTATGGCAAACTCAAGGAAAGTGTTGTATTTCAATATATTGCTTCATATTTAAAAAAAAATACGAGATAACAATAAAAATATGCATGAATATCGGACCTTTGCCTGATTTTTGATATGAAGCGGAGGCGGAAGCGGAAGCGGAGGCGGTAGCGGAAAGCGGAAGCATAAGCGGAAGCGGAAGCATAAGCGGAAGCATAAACGGAAGCGGAGGCGGAAGCATAAGCGGAAGCTGAAGCGGAAGCATAAGCGGAAGCGGAAGCATAAGCGGAAGCGGAAGCATAAGTGGAAGTGGAAGCATAAGCGGAAGTGGAAGCATAAGCGGAAGCGGAAGCATAAGCGGAAGCGGAAGCGGAAGCATAAGCGAAAGCGGAAGCATAAGCATAAGCTGAAACATAAGCGGAAGCGGAAGCATAAGCATAAGCTGAAGCATAAGCGGAAGCGTAAGCATAAGCGGAAGCGGAAGCATAAGCGGAAGCGGAAGCATAAGCATAAGCGTAATCTAGTCTACAATATACTTACCTACCTCCTACCTAGAAACTGTGTAGTGTGTACCTTGATAGAGAATTAATTTAACGTCTTATTAATTGTTATCCAGAGTCGCTATTATGGTGACGCCGAGTTAAAGTAAAAACCGTGTTGGCTATGTTTTAGATTGCTTGTTTTAGAAAACAAGCAATGGAACAGCAAGGAATGGAAAGAGCGTAAGCGACCAAATGGTTTTTGTCGCATAATTTAAAAACCATAAATATATTTCATATTATAAGCTATAGCCCTATGGGCAAAATAAAGTGTATGCTTGAACCAATCTATACAAATTTTGGAAGCTTAAATCATTCTCCTCTGTTGGCAAAATTAGAATCCCTTTTTTACAGAGGTTTTTTTGAGGATGCGCGAAATCTATCGGTCCCCTATAATGGACACTGCCGCCCTTAGACCGCGGCCTATACGGCCTATTTATAAATACGGGCCTGGCACTATAGCATCGCTTACAAGTTTCGAGTCGTGACAAATCCTTATTCCTTGATTTTGAGCTTTGACCAAGCAGAGGAAGATAGAGAAATATCCTTGAAAGTCAAAATATTCGAAAAAAAATAACGTCACGTAACGGATTTAGATGTCAATGTCAAGTGTCAACGTCAGTCTGTCGTCACTGTAGTTGATAAATTGTGGTTCGAATGAAAATTGAAATGTTTCGTCACTTGATTATTGAATAATGTAAAATATATTGGTAATTTAAACATTATAAGTACTTGTTAATATATATATGACACCATGTCAGATATAAACATGGAAAAATTCGCCATACCGGATTTCGTACCGGAGCGGTACGTAAAAGAGCTAGCAAAATCTTGTGTCGGAGGGGAGGAGCTGCAACAGCAAAAAGAGAAGATCTCAGCTTTGGCTGAAGAAACAGCCAATGCCCTGAAGAAAAATGTTTACGAAAACTATATGCAGTTCATTGAAACTGCTTCCGAAATATCCCACTTAGAGGCCGAAATGTACAAACTGTCCCACCTACTCAGCGACCAACGTACAGTCCTTACAACCTTATCACAAGCCTCGATACTGGGCAATGAAAATACATTATCTCACGAGTCACTCGACGATCAAAACTTGGAAACGGAGAAGGCCGAGGAGCAGCGCAAAAACAAACTCATTGCAATATCAGAAAAGGTCGAAAACTGTATGAACTTGTTAGACGTTCCAGATAGGCACCTGCTTCACGAGGGAGATTTATTGGAGCTCGACCCAGAAGAGAATACACCCATACAGCCGAGAATGCATGTGTATCTGTTCAATGACTGTCTCATGTTGACTTCGTGGGTGTCAAACCGCAGAGGACCCATGAGGTACAAATTCCAGACAAGTTACTCTGTCAGTACTCTAGCTGTAGTCAATGTGAGAGATTTGGGGACTGTGAAACAGGCTTTCAAGGTGCTCGCGTTTCCCGACACCAGGGTATTTCAGTGCAATAGCATAGCAATAAAAAAAGACTGGCTAGAAAAATTTGATGTAGCAAAGAAAATGTATATCGAGAAGGAAAGTCTCAAACAAAAGAAAAATGAGAAACCTAAGCTAGAGTCTCTAGAATCACCCAGTTTATCTGTTGAAGAAATACAATCACCTCAAATTGCCCCCCTGCCCGATTGGCTCGCCGATGTTGCGGAGGAGTTGGATGTTCTAATTGTGGAGAGACACTTTGAGAAAACATATGATTTAATGATGTTAGCACAGAAAACATTAGAGACTGAAGAATTTAAGAGTCACCCTCAAAAAAAGGATATCCAAGTCAAAATTGAGCAAAAACAAAAGATTTTAACTGACATACTTCTGAAAGAACTTGATGTAGCAGACAACTGGAGCCCCAGAGGTGGGTTGAGGTCCTCCCGCTACCCCGTCCTAATTCTTACTAAGTTCAATATGACCAGCCAAGCGTGTGAGCTGTTTCTGGACATCTGTAGTCGTATAGTCAAAGCACACATAAAAGGTGTCCAATTGGAAGGTTCCATTCAAAGTTATGTAAATCAAGTTGGTGAAGTATTTTTCTGTACCCTCAGTGATGCCTTATCTGAATTTACGTCACTGTTTCCCAAAAACAAATTGAGCGCTTTCATAGTATGGGCCAGCATGCAGTTGAGGTTGCTGATGAGCCAGATAATAAAACAAGTATTCACCCCACAATGTCCCCTGGACTCGGTGCTTGAGTGTGTGCAAAGTTTAAGAGACCAATGCACCCTTTTTTGTGAGTTCGGATTAGATCTTAGATTTCACTTGAACAGTTGCTTACGGACTCCTATTATTAAAGCATTACGTGAATATAAGGAGAAAATTGTTGACTCGATGAAAGCGAAAGTTTCAGAGGATAAATGGACTCCCGTGAACTTGCACAGCAAAGTGGGAGTCGGTAAATTTTTGACGCAGATGGAGAACTTGGGCCTTATGCTAGTTAGATATATTATAAACGAGACTTGGGTAGATTTATCTAGTAGTACCATATGGTTCACACAATCTGTAATCACTTTACAGAATGTTGGCCTAAAAATTGTTTCAAAAGATATGATGGATGTGGTTGATGAGTGTATTTATGCCATATTTAATTCACGATTGAGTATAACTGGACTCGATAGCAGCTATGCTCAGAAAAACTTGAAATTCATATTAGATATAGTGTTGCCCCACATGCTGAAACAGTATAAAGATGAGGTGGGTTATGAGAATGATAAGTTGCTGGGCTTAGGGAAAAAGTTTGGCGCGAATATCGCCCCACCGAAGAAATCTAACATCACAAAATATACGAGCAATGAATATTTATGAAAACAGTCATTATTGGATGTAGAATATATTATGTAGATTATGGGGGTCGTTTGAGGGCTGTTTGGGGTCTTCCTAAAATCGTAAAATAATCCCATTGCAATAATTGTTTTTGTATAATTTTACTTTCTCCATGCCCATACTTTGAAACGACTCATGGCCCACTAACTACACTATAGATGTAGATGTATAAAATTATTTTATTATGCTAAAGCTTTAATAATGTAATATATAGAGATTAAGCATGCAAGATTTTTGTAAGTTTATTTAATAAATTGATCAAATTAAAATTTATATTATATGCAAGTTAAATAATATGAAATTTTAATAAAACTGAAGCATTGGTTTTTTAAATATTCATTTATTTTTCCTCTACATGGTATAATATCTTTATTTGGTACTTAGTGTTGTTTGGCTTCCCTTGAACAGAACTGTGATATTCTTTACATAATATGCCATAATTCCATTCAAGGTTTTGGTTTCAAATGATTTAACATGCTAATTTACATAATGAGACACTGAGTGAGTCATCTCTTGTTTCGTGAATAGTTTTTTCAACATTTTTTGTTCTGACAAGTTCATAAATAAATATAAATTATAAATATTACAACCCAGTCAAATTATCTCGAGACTGGGGCGAATAGCGATAACACAGCCGCGAAATATTGACGTCATCGAATCTAGATTCAATTAAATAATAATTTGTAAGTATGTATCTACCTAGATATTTTACTATTAAAAGCTTTTATAAACATGAAAGTAAAAATAAGTAGTATGTAACAAAATTTTAAAAATTGCAAAAACCTCAGGATACCTACATAGTTTTATCGAATTCGGGCGTTACAAAAACTTATCACCTATTCCTTATCACATTACATACAACAACATGCAATTAACAAATGTACAGATATAATATTATGATACATCATACATGATTAATAGTTAATACGTGCTTAGTAAAATAAATTATAATAACTTAAATTACAATTTTGCTCTGGATGTCTTTTTCAGTCAATTATATTCCATAAAAAATTGAGACTAAAATATATTATAAAAACTGAAGCCAATACATATTCGTGCGCCTAAGCCACAGCATCATTTGGTTGCATGTGAGTAACACCAGAGACTAGATATACTATATTATGCAGTATGTCTGGTCTCTGGTAACACTGTAATTACGCGGTGAGGCGTACAGCGTAATTTATTAGCCGCGTACTGACCAAGCGAGCGGCCTCGCTGCCTCGCCCGAGCGTGCCGCGGCGGAGCCAAAAGTTGTCGGTTTTTGGTCGATGCTCAAAGGCGCCTCGGACGTTTGCCGCGTACTCGCTCGCTTGGTCAGTACGGGGCTATTCGTGTGTAGTTAACAAAAGACTATAAGTACTTCATTTTGGTCTGACATACAAATCAACAATAATTGAAGATAACGCCATGATAACAACGTTATTCGGTTTCCATCAGCGTTTCTAAGAACGTGTTACCATTGATCATTTTAGTTGTTAGAATAACAAACTCCACATTAGAATCCTCCTGCGTGCTAATATTCCTGAGGGCCGATATCTCGTGGTAACTGCAGCCGCCGATGAAGAAAACTAGGATGACTCGTGGGCTTTCTATGGAGGATGAGTTTTCACTTGATATGGAGTTGCGACGAGGCATCCGCGGCTGGAGCGTTTGGAGTTCCTCTACCGTTGGTCCCGGTAGCAGACCCAGCATATCTGTGATACCTGCAATATAAAGCTGGTTATCTACTAGTATGAGTAGTAAGTAGTGATGTTGACATTATTGAAATTGCAAAAAATTGATTGAGTTTGCAAAGTTGATGTTTATTTTACCATTGTCATAATGAACCTACGAATATTATTATTCGTAGTAATGAACACTTAAGTAATTGGGCACTTTATTGTTTATACCACATGGATCTTTCCTCAAAAGTGGTACATCTAACTTTTGAGGAAAGATCCATGTGGTATAAACAATAAGTAATTTGAACACTTAAGTAATTGGGCACTTTATTTTATTTTTTACTTTTACTTTATTTTTACTTTATTTTATTAATTCGTAGGTTCATTATGACAATGGTAAAATATATGATATCGAACGTACCGTAACTTCTTGGTGGAAATTCATGTTTCACAGTAATAACTTACACCTGATGATGATTTTATCGAAACCGGTCGTGTAAAACAAAATTGCAATAAAATAAATTAATAAAAGTGGAAAAAGTGTATAAAAAGTGTAAGTTATTACTGTGAAATGGTAAAATAAACATCAACTTTGCAAACTCAATCAATTTTTTTGCAAAATAGGTACGGCCTAATTTCTTCAGCATTTTTTTTAATATTAACGCTTACCTGCCCATCCTTTGTTAGTGGAAATATGTTCACACAGCCGCACTGTCAGTGGCACATATTTGCTCGACAAATAAGATCTTTCGTTTTCATCCAATTCGGACTCGTCCATCGTCAGGTGAAGGGCCTAAAAAAAAGCACTGATATAACAATAATTTCTCAAAACGCATCCCAATAATGGCGGTCAAGTGCGAGACAAATTCTCGGTTGAAGCCTTTGCTACATTTTTTCACACTGTTAAAACATGTATGTTGCAAGAGTCAAGAGAGCTATACCTAATAATTATTATATTTAAAACTTATTAATCGGGACTATGAGTACAGTAAGTGCAAACTGCGTGGGTCACCTTTATCAATAAATGTAAGCCTGGATACAGTTAGCGTTGTGTGTCGCACTGAACCTGAACTGATTCTAAATATACTGGAACACAAATCTCGAGGGTAGTCGAAGATCAGCGGGGCTAAAATGGTCGCTTTGAAGAATCATGATAATATGATTCATTTTTCTAAAATCGCAAAATGCAACTCTGCTTGCAATTCATTAATTCTGTATATTTGTACTGATTTGACATTTGTCAGTTTGACAGTTTTGACAATTCATTTGCAGAATTGAATGAAAGGAATTGCTAAATGTGACCATTTTAGCCCCGCAGACGGCCCGGTGCAAACGGAGACGTCGCGCTCCTGCAGTCCCCTCGTGACCACGGCCGTTGCAACACGGCCGAAACGTTGAGATAAATAATGTACTCGTAGTAGCATTACTATTTAAATAAGACGCGTTAAGTCCCGATTAATAAGTTTTAATTATAATGCAACGCGAAAGTTTAAAATGTTAAATTATTATATATATGTCGCAGCCAACTGGATTAAATAGCCGATCAATCAAACAGCTAACCGTTTGACTGAACAACGCTATTCGATCACACGGCTATACGTCGTGTAGCCGACTTGTTGACTGCAACGTTCAACACTACAACTAGACGACGCTTAGCTAACTGGTTAAATGGCAAATTAACTAAGCTGGCCATTAGTTTAGTTTTATTATTACACAAGCGCAATGATAATAAGCAGAATAAATTGTATCCTAACTCATTTTGAACACAATAATTGCAATTAATACCTTTGTGATGCATTTCATAATCCCGTAATTTCTCCTCGAAATTTGAATATTTGTTTTTTGATTCACTCGTATGTGGCATGTGCCTACATAATTTCTGTCACTTTAATAACACTTGTAACGTATATTTACGAAAAATGTCTTAATACAATCACAAAACACCGGCTAGTTGACGCCATATTGTAAACAAAACGCACCTAGCGCCGCGGTGGTGAGCGCTGAACTAATTCAATCAAACGGCGGCGGCTTGAATCAGCTGTAGTGTTGAACGTTTCGAGTGACTGAAATACTCAATTAAAAAGCTAGCCGTGAGATTGAATGGCGTTGTTCAGTCAAAGGCCTAGCTGTTTGATCGAACGGCTATTTTAACCAGTCGGCTGCGACATATACATATTTAAATCAGTTTTTTTTATATTACTAATTTTTTAACAATGTTAGCTCTCTAGCTGTGCCACGACTTACTATTGAGGAAATACAGCCTAGTGGCAGACATGAGACAGACCAGTAGGGTGTCGCAGTAATTGTTTCTCCGTTTGATACTTTCGCTACATAACCTCAAAATCTGATTGTCAATTACCTTCCTTAGCACAGCGTACTGTCGTGCGCCGGTCTGCGCTCTCAGCAGGCCACATTTCTCGAGGTTGGCGAGCGTAAGCCAGGCGCGTAGGCCATATACTTGGGTCAGTTCTCGTCTGTAGTGTTCCCACGTTCGAGGGCGAAGCCCTGACCCCGTCGCACACTGCAGGCAGATGAGACGCAGCACCTGCGGGCATGTTGATAATTTTACCGAACATCGCCAGAAAAATATTATTGTTTGGCACGCTCTATAGCCTGATATTTTGGCAAGTATGGTTAGATTCGTGTTTACAGTCTATTTGTGCCTTAAACGGAATGCGATATTTCTACGATAAAGCGCCGATATTTGCTTAGTGCAAAATATGTTGGTCCGCGACAATATAATATTATACGTCAGACCTCAAAATGCAAAAGAATTATTATAAAGTAATGTTTTCTTTGTGAGTGAATACCTTAGTTAGGGGTGCTTTCTGTGCGATCAGGTCCTCAATGTAGTTGCAAATTTTCTCGTTTTCGATACAGTTCAAGAAGTCTTCTTCACATTGTATGGTATCATGGAACTCAAAAGAATCTGTTGTCTGGAAAAAGTAAAATTATAATTTGTGTTATAAATACGTCATAAATGGTTAACCTTAATTCAACTTTTATGAAATCAATATAAATGTTAAAATAAATCAAAACCTTTTAATTTCATAAAAATAAACCTTATTGCTGCTGCGGAACCCTTCATGGGCGAGTTCAACAAATCGTGTACCTACCAACAAATCCACTACAAGCCATCGCCAAACGAATTAGTACAAAAAAAAAACGTGCAGGACAATGACGTGTGAACCTACTAAGACTTACCTCCTTGATATACTCGGCGATGGTGGTGTGCTGGGCGAGCGAGGCCTTGTCGGCCAGCAGCTGGGGGAGGCGCGACACAAACTGCTTGATCTCCTGCACCGACTTGTCCTTGTGTCGCTCGTCCAGCTGAGTTTTGATCACGCGCGCTTTCTTCGACAGCATCGCGCCCACCTACAATGTTGGAGACAATTATTATTAGGTGTCGTTTTTTTTTCTATTTTATCTAAGGGACTTTTTTCATAGAGTGAATATTATGTCAGTCCCATAGTAACCTATACAATATACTTACATAATATTTTGACACTATCTACGTTGGCTATACAATGCAAATAACATAATTGCAGCAACTGATTTTGGCTCAGTAGCTGCAAGTATGTTATTTGCATTGTAGCAACTGAGCCGAAATCTGTTGCTAAATTATTTTTGCAGTTAAGTGCAGTTTAAATTGCAGTTGTATATAAACTGACTACATAAAGCCCAAGTTTTTTAGCAGTGAGCAGCCTGATTTAAAACTATTGCTTAGATGTAAGAACACTCGATCGCGATGTCAGCTTTCAAACAAAAAAAATGATCAAAATCGGTCATAAAAATTGATCAAAATCGGTGGATGCCGAAATGCCACGGAGGACGGATTTTGTTGAGAGAAAAAAATGTTTGATATTAAAACTTTTATTTAAGTATGTATAAAAAATTTGAGGATTAAAAACAAGTAAATTTAAGAGGGCGACTAAGGGGGCGTCCACAAATTACGTGTGGTGTTTCTTTGAATTTTTTGACCCCCCTTGGTGAGATTTCGTGAGATTTTATTCAACCCCACAAATCTCACGTGAGATTTTTCAAAATGTGGATTTCTTACGTAAACGTTTGGTTTGACAGTGAGTAGATTTTCTTTTGAACGAATTTGTGAATGATCTTAATCGTATAACGATTACGCTTACGATTAAATCTTAAGCATACGTATTGTATACGTATGCTTACTGGATGAAACGGACCAAAATAGTATTATTTTGTTGCAAAAAATTACGTGAGATTTGCTGAGACCCCCCCCCTCTCCCCAACGTGAGATTAGATGAGATTTGAATCGACCCCCCCTAAACACCTCACGTAATTCGTGGACGTAAAATTCAAACATCGTCCTTCTCTCTTCACACACTTCTTTCATATGCCAGGTGAAAAAGGCGACAAGTAAGTTTTTTTTATAACTCGATTTCTTAATAATTAGATAAATATATATACAACATTTTAAAAATCCGCTAGGTCAGTTTCTCAATTATAGAATTTTATACAGTGTGTTAAAATATTAACTTAGTGTAATGCACGGTTAAGGCAATATATGAAAAATTAGTGAAAATTAGATGCATCTTTGTGATTTTTTTCTATCGAGAAAATTTTAAGATATCGTGTTTCCGCTAGGTCTGATCCGCGGAAATATAATGTAGTAGACCTATCTATGTTTCAAAAAATAATCGGCCAAGTGCGAGTCGGACTCGCGCACGAAGGGTTCCGTACCGTTATAGAGCAAAAATAGGCCAAAAATTGTGTTTTTTGTATGGGAGCCCCCCTTAAATTTGTATATTATTTAAATATTATTACTAATTATTAAAGAACACATATAATTAAGGCCTTTGTGAAAATTGCAAGTACCTACCTGTTGTCATCATTGATTTCGAACAAAAAATGTTTGAAAAATCACGTTTGTAGTTGTTTGTTGACGGACGGACAGACGGACAGACATCGAAGTCTCAGTAACAGGGTCCCGTTTTTACCCTTTGGGTACGGAACCCTAAAAACCAAATCACCTCCAAATCGTTGAATGAAACCACTTTACTCCTTCATTATTTATCAAAAGAATATATAAAAAATATCTACTGCTTTGCAATACATAAGTTAATGATTTGGTTTTGTTACTTTTTTGAAATATGTATTATATTAAGCCTTAAAAAGGTTTTTTCTCCTATTTCGCCCTATCATGGACGCGGCGAGCGTCGTAACCGCCACCGTACAAGGCGCGCTGTTATGAATGTTATTTTAATGTCATTTACGTCGATATTCGCACTGACAGACAATCGACCTGCTAATTTAGGGAGAGAGGACCCTTAACTACTTTCGTCGGGGTTTAAAAACGAAAATTATGCTTCGCTGCTCAATTCTCGCGATTAATATTTAAAGTAGTACTGTCTTCATTTACCGGCCTTAGCACGAAGAGTTTAAGGTCGTCCCCCTAGCAAACGGCCTTGGCCATACATTTGCCGCGTTGCCGAGATCGCGCCAAAACCCTGTTATTTTTACTTATCTTGGTTCAAAATTGTCCTAAAAAAAATTTAAAACGGCGAATATGTAGTTTATGATATTGTCGATCTATTGGCGTGAGTTTCAAATAAAAGTAATTTGTAAATCCTAAGGAGATGCTGAATGTATGCTTGAATTTTAACAAATTGGTATTACTTTGGAAGCTGATATCATAAGTATAAGAAACAAAAATAGAAAATTTAAAACGACATAAGGAATGTTGTTATACTGAAGATTATTGCTGTATTTTTATTATAACTTTGTAGCTTTCAGATTATGAGTTTATCTTATCTTATATCTTTAAACGAGCAATTCTTGTATATATATAATTGGAATCTCGGAATCGGCTCCAACGATTTTCATGAAATTTAGTATATAGGGTGTTTCGGGGGCAATAAATCGATCTAGCTAGGAATCATTTTCATAAAATGTCATTTTATGTGTGTTTTTTGAATTTTTTGAATCCCGAGCGAAGCTCGGTCATATAGCTAGTAAGGTTTTAAATACGGTCAATTACGGAATCTCCGGACGGAACGCCCTTAAATCATATTTCAAATCTGCAACTAAAAATAAGTAAAAAAACAAGTCATTTACAGTTTAGTTTCATACCACTCCCACATTTCCCTCTCTACAACGAGTTAGAGTAGGGTGGGGAGAGTAGGGATGGTTCTCTCAGTGGGACTTCATTATCTGTTTTCGTGCAGCGGCCGCAACACGTAAATTACGGAAAATAGTGGAATAGTGCAGTGAGTGAATTTAAAAGCTTTGAAGATGGGAAAAAGGAAAAGGAATCGTGATACGGAAGCATATTTAATGATTTCTTAAGTTTTCGCGAGTATCACTCATGATATTATAAGTTTAAACACTTACGGATTTTGTCGCGGCGCACTTTTATTAATCCTGACGTTTGGCTACTTTACAGCGGCCGTGGTCACGGGCGGACTGAGGTGTCAGGTGTCCAATTTCTTGAAGTTATCCAACTACCCGACGACTCATCAAATTTCGGAATCGGAACGGAATTAACGGGATTAATAAAAGTGCGCCGCGACAAAATCCGTAAGTGTTTAAACTTATAATATCATGAGTGATACTCGCGAAAACTTAAGAAATCATTACCTAGCTGAGTTTAAACAAGGTCGTATATGTGTCAAAGATGAAGCTGCCCTGGACGTCCAAAAGCGTCACAACTCCGGAAATGGTCGTGAAAGTACATGTTATGGTTTTAGCAGACCAACGATTGAAGTTATCTGAAATAGCAGACACTGTAGGTATCTCAAAAGGACGGATACAACATATCCCAAGCGAGGAATTAAATATGAAAAAGTTACCGGCCCGTTAAGTGCCGCAATTGTTTACGCAGGATCAAAAAATAATTAAAGAAAATCAACGAATTAAAGTATGATTTGCTGCCCCATCCACCTTTATTTGCCTGATCAAGCGCCATCAGACTACTATTTATTCTCTAAGCTCAAAACTTTTTTGGGCGGACAGAAATTTGCCACAAATGATGAAGTCTAAGCCGCTGTAGAGGAGTATTTTGTTGATTTTGAAGGCCTCGACAAAAAAATATTTTATAGAAGGCACATTACTGCTTTATGGCGCATTTTCACTGGTCTACAGGGCACGCATGCGGGGTGCGGGAGATTTCTGAAACGCATGCCACCAGCCACGACCAATGACAATGCGCCATTAGTTGTCACAGACTCCCCGCATTCTGTATACCGTGTAGTTCTTGCAATCTACGAGTGCGCGTCGCCCTTAGTTGTGTGAGTGACCATATCTATACACGCGTACATGGCTCGCTCGCTACTGACTGCTCCGTCGGGTACGCACACTAACGAAAATGTCTATTCACATTTCCAACTACAAATAAAGGCGACGCGCACTCCTAGATTGCAAGAACTATACGAGTTAACGACTAATGAAAATGCGCCCTTAGAATTAAGATAGAGTAAGTGCATAGAGGTTCACAGAGACTATATCGAATAATAAAATTAATTTTATCACCGAAAGTTAAGTGTAGAAGTATTGGGCTAGTTACTTTAATCATCCCGCCCTCGTCTTTATCTATTATATATAAATCTCCTGTCACGATGTTTGTCCGCGATGGATTCCTAAACTACTTAAACGATTCTAATGTTTATTTTTTTTAAATGTGTGCTTTTTCCAACTTGAGAGATAGGATAGCTTAGATCTTTAATTATAGTCGCAATTTTATTTTATTGCAAATTATTTACAACCTGAGACTGACGGCGACCATTGTTTGTGCGACGGGATAGCGATCGACGTTGCCATGGTAACATACATTTATTTAGTCACTTCAATAAAATAATATGGCAAATACATAAATATTATGGCAAAGCAACGTTTGCCGGGACAGCTAGTACTTATTATAAAACAAAGTCTCTTTTTTTCCCTCATGTCCCTTTGTTCCCTTTAATCTTTAAAACTACGCAACGGATTTTGATGATTCTTTCAGTGTTAGATAGCCCATTTATCGAGGAAGGTTTATTATACATTTATCACGCTAAGACTAATAGGAGTGAAGAAATAGAGGAAAATTTGGAAAAAACGGGGAAAATTATTTGAAAGGGCTAACTTGAATGCGCTAATCTCAGGAACTACTGGTCCGATTTGAAAAATTCTTTCAGTGTTAGATAGCCCATTTATTGAGAAAGGCTATAGGCATATTTTTTTCAGTGGCTATATATTTTATACCTACCCGTGCGACGCCGGGGCGGGTCGCTAGTATAAAATATAAATCAAAACTGCTGAATCGATTTTAATCATATTTTGTTCAGTGGCTATATATTTTATACCCGTGCGACGCCGGGGCGGGTCGCTAGTAGAAAATAATTCTTTTGCTAGATCTATGCTTGACTCGCTAACAAGTTAGTTGTATCATTAATTTATCATTAATTATAGTACTTACCATAGTGAAGCTGCTATCCCTCAAATCAGTGAACAGCTCCTCGCTGGAGTTGAGCACGATGCGTTTCTTCTCTGTGGCGACGTCGGGGCTGGCGTCGTCGGGCGCCGCGAACTTGTGCCCCGGGAATATCGCCGTGCAGCTCTTGATGCCGTAGATCTCGTCTGAAATTGGTTTTAATTGCGATATTAATCCTACAGGCCCCGCGCGAGCAAAATAATACAATGAGAATTCCTAGAACCTCCGATCGAAGGATTAAGGATCTGTTTCATCGCTTCCTGATAAAGTGGCGAATAGGCTATTCACAACTTTTTTGACAGATTCTCCATAATTTATCTGTCCAGTTAAGCGGTGGATAGCCTATTCGGCACTTATCAGGAAGTGGTGAAACAGGCCCTAAAACTAAAATATTAGTATTGTGGGAAGTATCGCATCGCGTTGCTCCTTTGCAGGGTTGCCATCTGTAATAATATTTAAAAATACATAATAGCAAAAAAAACTAAGAAAACACGCTTTTTTATAGTGTATTGGCTCTTAATACGTATGCAAAGTTTCGAATTAATTAGACTACTGATGATAGGAAAAAATCGTGCTCAAAGATTTCGTTACATACATACAGCCCAAGCTTATAAAAGCATGTTAAAACTAGACATAACTGGTGAGAAACCCGAAAGTTGGAAAGATTTTTTTCAAGCCAAAATGGATGTGAAAACTAAATTTGAGAACCTTTATTTAAAAAAAACCAGACAATATTTTTACTTAGCATGGAATTAGACGACGTGATGTACGCTACCTAGCTTTTATACTATTGTATATTATTATTGTAGCTTAAAAAAGAATTTGAATTTGAATGATTTCTCACCCAGACTTCGTTAAATCCTTCAAACTAGGGCAGATTCAGGGGGAAACTCAGACAGATGACAACCCTATTCCCACTTACTGTTTTTCAAGCATTGTTAAAGAATATCAACGGAACAATTTATAAAATAGAAAAGTAATACCAATAAGTCCTTCATATGTGAGCTGTGTGGTCATGATACTCGTGAAGTCTATGGCTCTGTCCAGTAGCAGCAGCTGGTCTATACATGTCGTGGTGGAGCCCTTATGACCTAAGCCTTGGTCCTCCTTGTTCAAGCGACATAGTAAATCCCACACCTATGTAAAGAAATGTCTGGTAAGCTGCGTAAGTCATTCAAATGGATTGTTGACTCAGGTACCTACTTAAGTAAATTATAAATATATATTATGCTTATGAAATTTTATTTGAGACATTGGCAAAGATAACAGTTCAACAAGGCTTTAAATGAATATGTCAATGATGTCAATGGGCGCTGCTGGTAAAGGAGAACTGTCAAAAATGATGTTTTTTGTATGATAGAAGTGTTAATTCCTTTTCTCGCCACATTCATAAACAGCCTCGTTGAACTGTATAGAAGTTTTATGAATATTTTTATAAGAACTACAATAATTTCCATGTGGACTATTTAACATAAAAGTATACTTATAGTATTTTAAACATTTTAGCAAAATAACATTACTTTACTATGTCAGCTTCTAAAAACTGAAACTAAAAAATTTTTATTCAAAATATATTTTTTAAAATGTTTTCTGAACGTCGGTACACTGGTGCCTAACAGACATTGAATACCTACTTGTTTAGCAGCAAAGCCTTTGCCGTAAACTCTTGGTATAATTCCATACAGCTGTTGTATGGTGCAGAGAGCTTGCGCTGCATTGTAAAGACAAGTGGGGTCACCTTCCAGACAATTTTCCCTGTAAAATAATTTTGTAAAGTCATTACCTAGATAAAAATGTAAAAAAGTTAATCAACAAAAAGTTTTACAAAATTAAGCAAACAAGTTTAGAAATTATTAACTGAACAAAATATTTACCTAAAATCATTTTGTAGTTCCAATGACATAACATCACTATCAAAGGGGAATATATCACACTTGAATTCTTCAATTGAT
This sequence comes from Polyommatus icarus, assembly GCA_937595015.1. NCBI lineage: Eukaryota > Metazoa > Arthropoda > Insecta > Lepidoptera > Lycaenidae > Polyommatus > Polyommatus icarus. The sequence continues at coordinate 17,046,990 of OW569327.1, read as the reverse complement.
AAATTTGTGAACACATTCCGGTTTTTTAAATGCTTCTCACAAAGTTCACTTCTTCTGGGCACAAAGAATAAATGGAACTCTATTGGAGTGCTCTGTTTAGATCTGAAAACAATTATAAATTAAAAACAGCCATGAACGAAAGATCTAAACTGTGATCATACTTTTGTTTGAGTATAAACTATAGAATGTTGAAAAGTATCTATTAGCTAGTTCCACACTGTGCCTTTTTTTGTTCATTAAGGGCATGCGTTATAAACTTATAACGCAGTCAACAGCCGACGTGAGGCATCCCGCAACGCATGCCTTCTGACCGTATCCAAAACTTTCGCTTTGTTCTTTAATGACAATGTTGGCGTTGCATTTATTGACTCATTCAATTATTATTGAATGTGCCAATACGAAGGTTGATTGAAAGAAGATGACGAAAATTGAAGATGAAAGTGCACTGCAGTGTGGAGTGTGGACATAGCTAATGGCACTCTTAGTCTTACCTCAAAGATTGTATGTAATCTGCAACCAAATCCATCAAGTTTAGCTTTGGTCGGGCAATGAAAATGATGTGTTTCACCGCTGTGAGGGGGAGGCTCCCCGGTCGCAGTGGAAACATGTCCACTACCTCATGCTCTTTCAAAAGCGAGTATTGAGCAACCAAGCCTACAGGCCCAGCCAGCCATTCGTCCCAGATAGTCACCTACACAAGCAAATATACTTACAAATTATTGTAATGAGTAAAATCTAAGGTAACTTGAAATTTAACTTACTTTAGGACCATCACATAGCTGCAAAAGATTCAGCAATTCCTTTCTCATAGTTTCGTGTAAGAAAGCCACATTTAATCTGCCTCCTGACAAATGAGTACTCATTTTGGATTCTTTGTTACACTTTTAGGTGAAATTTGCTATTTAGTTTTGCAAATTTTTATCAAACAATTAGATTTACAATTTTGTTTTGTTTTGATCGATTTTTGACAGTTTAAATGTGTTCCGAAACTCGAACAATATGCTAGTTACTAATTTGACGAGATTGGATTGGCTATAGATACGTCATGTGCTAGCTGATGGCACTAGCAAAGCACTAGCCAGTACACTTGCACATGCCTTACACTGTTGTTTTGACATTGACATTAATATTTTTAATTGAGATAGGCAAAGAATTACTAGGCAAGAGTCCGCAGGAAGATAGCGATTAGCGAAAATATGTGCTATAACTTTACTTTCCTTACGAGTTACGACGTCGACGTCGACATGGTCACAAAAATTATAAAACCGTTACTAAAATAATAATAATAATAAGTATTATTATTATTATTATTATTATTATTATTATTATTATTATTATTATTATTATTATAGCTATGGACGCTTCTTTTAAACTACACATCTACGAATAATAAAACCTAAGGAAACGTAACTCCCATACTAATACAGTTTTAAATTTGGTTCCATTCTAACTGTCAAGTAACGTTAGCCTTTATACCGCTTAAGGTCACCTATATATTGCAAATGTATGTTATGTGAACCTAAGGTACACTTTTTTGACAAGTAGGTATTTTGGAGCATGTTTTTTGACGGAGTTACTCTTCCTTAGTTTTTATTATTCGTAGCTACACATACATTATATTTAGGGAGTGCCTCCGTTGTCGGCGCCGGTTGCCGAAATGGCTGCCGGCGCCGGTTGCTGAAATGGCTGCCGGCGTTGTTTTCCGAACTCCGAAGTTTGCCGAAGTCACACGATGTTTGCCGAATAGGCTGCCGGCGCCTATTCGGCAAACATCGCTTGTCAATTGACAGAATAATGATCAAATCATCAGTCTTGAGCTAAGGGACTATGAAAAGTACAAATAATAAGGTCATAAATAGTCATATTGTAAGGATACATATTCGAATCCTTCGATCGGGGATTCTTGGAAATCTATTGTATTCTATTGTTGACGCGATCACCAGTGCTCGTATGGGGCTTGAATCTTGATGGGTTAATGGTGGTATTGATGATGCTGATAAATGTGATCTGCATAGTAGTATAATACAATATCTTTGCTTCTTTAGACAACGCTGAAACTCTCTAATATGTATAAGGAATCTGAAGTTCTGTTCAGCGGGGATAAAATGGTCACATTTAGCAATTCCTCTCAATCAATTCAGCAAATGAATTGTCAAAACTGTCAAACTGACAATTAATGTCAAATCAGTACAAAAATACAGAAATGAATGGGGCATTTTCTTATTTTTTTAATTTGATTGTCAAACAGCTTCCATTTTAGTAACTAGATGGCGTATGGGTAGACAACTATCGGTAATACCAGGGAATGCCATCAACAATTACTACAAAACTGGGCAAAAGAATGTAAAACTTGAACATTTCAATTTGAAAAAGACAAAATGATATTCCAATGAATAGGATAATAAAGTTATTATAACGATGTTTTAGTTAAAACTCACGAAAGATATAGCCCTATTTATCGTTATTCACACCAAATGTCACAGGAATTATAAATTTTGGTTCTGACAACATCTTACCTGCACTTGTGCACGATAACGGATATATAATGGCAATTATTTTACCAATAATAAACATCATAAACCCAAATAACACAATTTGGGAAAAAATAATAAAAACCACACCAACAATAAAAAGTAGAAGAAGTTCCAAAGTAACATGGCCGCCACAAGGCCGTTCAGTTGTCAGTTGTCACTTTGACAAGTTTTTATTTTAACAGCGTGTTCCTAAACTATTACCAGTATAGTGGCCTAATCGCTTAGGCCAATGATCGCTTAGGTTTAAGATATTTTGATTTATGTCATACTTGACAGTACACTAATATTTTTTAGAAACACAACCAATATGTAGTCAGTGATGCCAACCTGTAGATAATTTCAGACCGGTGTGGAACCAATAGAAAATCTAGAAGTGTCTACCGTCGCGCCGTCTGGTGGAGATGATAAAAAGAAAACAACCCATTGCAAGAAGAGTTGCATTTTGAGATTTTAGAAAAATGAATCATATTATGATTCATATCATGATTCTTCAAAGCGACCATTTTAGCCCCGCAGTACCTTCCGAAGTATACCACGTGGTTTATAACTGTAACTGCGGTGCAAAATCTGACTTTTTTGAAAAAAGGTAGCTAAGGTAAAGCTAAGCTAAGAAAATGCATCACAAAAACTAAAATATCCACAGCCGAACAAATAGGTACCTACTTAACTAACTTTCACCTTTGGAAGTCGGTAAAGTCGAATATATTAATTTTTTTTTTAATTTGTGTATCGGCACTGGAACCTAGCACTTTACGCATTATCACCGGCTCCTATTTTGAGTGCCAGCGCCGGCAGCCGTTGTTTTATATCTCGGCTGCCGGCAGTGTACTTACCGCCGCACCGGTTCCCATTACTGATATCCTTCCTTATATTTATGATTTTTATTAAAACATGATACACAATATATTATTTAATACACATCCAAGCCTCAGGAACGTAGGAAACATAATATTATTGTTCCGTCGCGTCGCCGGCGTGATTCGAACCCGCGACCCCCAGCTTGAAGCGCTGACAACACGCTCAAGCAATAGCCGCGTACTGACCAAGCGGGCGTGTTAGTGCGCGGCAAACGTCCGAGGCGCCTTTGAGCATCGACCAAAAACCGACAACTTTTGGCTCGGCCGCGGCACGCTCGGGCGAGGCAGCGAGGCTGCTCGCTTGGTCAGTACGCGGCTAATGACTAATGAGCCACAGAGGTCGTCAAAATACATTTTCCTTTCCATTCTGCATTAACTTCCTTTGTTAATAATAACTAGTTAGGAAGGTATGAGATTATAATTAGTAATTACTAATTACATAATAATATAACAGCTGATGCAATAATACTTTACACCAAGTCCGTCGGAAGGCTAACCCATCGACCATCGTCTGACCTCGTACTAAGTACCTGAAGGAAGCTCATGTGTTGGGTACCTACGACTTACGAGACAACAAGAATTATTACTTTAATTTTTTTATTTTTACAAATAAACACAGTTTATGTATAGTGGCGCAACTATATGGTGGCAGCCGGCAGGGCTGGCAAAATGCCACGGGCCATCGACCTAATGGGGCCCCGGCCCAAGAGACCGCGAAGTCAGAAATTTTTTATACATTGTCAATTTATTAATAACTAGCGACCCGTCCCGGCGTCGCACGGGTATAAAATATGTACTTACTTAGCCACTGAAAAAAAGATTGAAATCGTAGTTCGCGAGATAAGCCCTTTAATTTCCCCCGTTTTTTTCACATTCTTCTATTAGTCTAGCGTCATAAAATATAGCCAATAGCCTTCCTCAATAAATGGGCCATCTAACACTGAAATCGGATCAGTAGTTCCTGAGATAAGTGCGTTCAAGTTAGCCCTTTCAAATAATTTTCCCCGTTTTTCCACATTTTCCTCCATTTCTTCGCTCCTATCAGTCTTAGCGTGATAAAATATAGCCTATCCTATAGCCTTTCTCGATAATTAATGGGCTATACATCTCAATGGGGCTATCTAACAAAGAAAGAATCGTCAAAATCTGTTGTGTAGTTTTAAAGAAAAAGGGAACAAAGGGACATGAGTGTTCTTTTTTAGGGTTCCGTACCCAAAGGGTAAAAACGGGACCCTATTACTGAGACTTCAATGTCTGTCCGTCTGTCCGTTTGTCTCCAGGCTGTAACTCAAGAACGGTAATAGCTAGAGAGTTAAAATTTTTACAGATTATGTATTTCTGTTGCCGCTATAACAACAAATACTAAAAACAAAATAAATTAAATATTTAAGGGAGGCTCCCATACAACAAACGTGATTTTTCATACATTCTGTGCTCGGTATCAATGATGACAACAAGTAGGCACTTGAAATTTTCACAAAAGCCTTAGTTATATGTGTACTTTAATAATTTATAATAATATTTAAATAAAATAAAAATTTAAGGGGGGCTCCCATACAAAAAACACAATTTTTTGCCTATTTTTGCTCTATAACGGTACGGAACCCTTCGTGTGCGAGTCCAACTCGCACTTGGCCGGTTATTAATTAATTAAATATTAGGTAAGTAATTAGTTCTTAATTTTTTTTCTTACTTTTTGTCATGCTTTAAATTGTGTGCTTAAATTCAACTTCGCAATATTTTTTTTGTACACTCTAACTGTTAACTATTTGCGAAAACTTATAAATGGCTTGTAGTAACAATTTAGTAAGTAATTTGTAATAATAGCTGTAAGTTTCCCGAAGAAATAAAAATAAAATAAAAATAAATAAATGAGGGAAAAAAGCGACTTTGTTTTATAATATGTATAGATATAGATAAATGTGTTATGTGACCATTTTTACTGATGGGGCTCCATCAATTTGCCACGGGCCCCGAATGTTATAGTTACGCCACTGCTTATGTCAGTCAGCAGAATTTGAATCAAACGCTCCAGCCTGGGGTTGTAATAAGCCATAGAGGTCGTCATATTATTGTATTTAATATCCATACTTTAATATTATAAATGCGAAAGTGTATCTGTGTGTCTGTCTGTTACCTCTTCACGCCCAAACCACTGAACGTTTCTGAAATTTGGTATGGGGACACTTTGAGTCCCGAGAAAGGACATACTAGGATACTTTTTATCCCTGAAAAAAAGTACGGTTCTTGCGCGATAAACGAATTTATGTCATCTAGTTTAATATTGGGAAATGGAATGTAAACAGGCATACAGGCAGCCTGATGGCAAGCGTTTTACCTATTCATTAGGAAATAGTACGTCGCAGCATACCCATTCTATATTGTCTTGCGATCCTTGAAATGTATCCGATGGCCTCAATTACATAGGTACTATAGCCTATAGCAGGTGTATTTTCTTGAACTTGCGCGATACGTACAGTGCTAACAGGATATTGCAACGTGGCGGTGACACGAATGTTGTACGCGATAGTCACTGTGTAATTACCTGATACCTTCGTGGAGTAGCTAATAGCTATATAGGCTATACACACTGCGGCAAGTAAAATCTTAAACCTTCGTCTGGTGCGGCGGCGGGCCAAAGTGTGCCCCCAACGATTTTTCCGCCAGTGCGGGGTAGGCCTTTCTCGACCCACCAGCACAAGGTTAGATTAAATTACTATAACTTTGCGAAAACATAATGTAGGTGTACAGTTTTTGGAATAACCTTGAACCCAACTACTTTAGATTTGATTCGCCCCGGGATCTGCCAAACAGGAAATGAGAAATAAACCAGGGAAAGTGGCTGGCCGATATCGACCCACGCACTTAGAAAGTATTTTTACCTAGTAGAGATGGGAAAGACAAAAATAAGGGGATATCGAGAATATATATTTTAAATTAATATATTTAAATTCCTGTCTTTAAAACAAAATGCCCGTTTTTGTTTGCACATTCTGCAGTATGTTTTATTTTTTAATTTCTTTTTTGGTTCGACACTCCTCATGGTTTCCCCCAGTTTTTCATATCACCCTGCACTGCACAATTTCGCCGTTTAATGCTCATCTCAAGGACATGATCTTTTGTTTCCTGCTATCGTGCGTTGTTATTTTTATAAAATGAATAATTATTTTATTTTAAAAAGATAAAACCGACTTCAAAATCGTACGTAATTGAGAATCAAAATTACCTATTTTAAACACTACTGAACCCATTTTGATGAACAGTATAAACAGTAAGTTAAACAGTACAAAAAAGGAATTACTTTAATCGGACTAGCAGTTCCGAAGATGTGCGTACACAAACATAAAAACATACATGAATATGTATGTCACTTTAGAAATTTGTCACATTTGTTCAGATGCTGATAATATAGACTAAAACATATCAAAACTAGGCAGTTCTGAAAATAATACATACAATTTACAGGTTGAATTGATAACCTTTTTTTGAAGTCGTTTAAAAAACGCGACGTACGTCAGCTACGACTTACGATAGATTGCACATCACTACGAGTAGCTGGCGAGGCGGACGCTCGGTGCGGTATCGGGTCGCCAACCGCCTGCTTGTACGGCGGGCCGCAATAGGCCCACTGCCGCACTGAGTTGATTTTTGATACCTCCAGTGCGTGGTAGGCCGATAACGACTAGCCATAATTTTTTTATAAGAAAGACCTATAATTTTGAACACAATCTCAAATATATATTTGCCTCTGTCGTACCTTTACAAACACCTGAGATAATCGTTCCGCACCAAGTGAGAGAACACAGTTTTCTTCGTCCGCACCAGCTGAAATTCCGCGGCAGGCCGATTTCGGCCTACCCCGCATTCACTGCGGGGTTAAAAACATTATTATTATTATTTAACACTAACCGGCAGGTGGCAGTAAATGTTAGTAAGGACATAGTTGTTATAGTTCTAATTGTCTAATAAAATATATGCCATCATTGTTTGTTGTTATAATTACAAAACGTGTGCAGAATTATTATACAGCTATAATATTAAGGAAATAAATGTTTTCACCGGTTATCCCGGGGCTACAATATTTTTTTGAAGGCAACGTAACATTAATTCAACCTACCTAACTACTTAGGTTGAATTTATGTTACGTTGCCTTCAAAAAAATTATTGCAGCCTCGGGAAAACCGGTAAAAACATTTATTTTCTTTGGTTTTCCCGGGTTCTTCCCACTAAGTGCAATTCCCAGTGCTAGACCTCTAAAGGGCACTGGGCAGCAACTGTCAAAAGTTTCCCAGTTGAAGAGGAGTTTCCTAATAGTTATCCCGAAGAAATTAAGATAAAGAATTGAACTTTACACTTTATCGAAGGTTAGTGAAACCTTCAGTACTTGCTAACTTCTAAAATCTTAATTAACTACGACCGAAACTCTTTAGTTATTGGTTGTTCTTACCTCTACAGCAGGACATAAGTATAACGTACTTATATACTTACTACTAAAGGTAAAAAAAATGAGAGTAATATCTTTAAACTTTAGTAATTAACTATGTGTCCTAGCCATATTAATGTCACTGCTATAATATTATTTTAATTTTAATGACAACATTATGCCCTATTAGTAGCCCTATTACCTCTTTATTCGTATGGCCATTCTCATTAAATGTTTGCTATGCATTCTTAAAATCTCGTGACACAAAAACCGCTAGGTAAGTACCTAACGAACGAATGAGCCGATTTAGGAAACTGGAAAAGTACAAAAGCCGGTGACGAGGAATACAAACAGACCCGGCGTACAAACAACATCGATTTTGACGTACATCACGCAATCAAGTTAATCAGCCATCTCCCTATGTAGGACGTGCCTAAATTTTAGATTAGTTACATACGAGCTATGTACTCGGACGTTATCGTACTACGAGCCCACTGCGCGCGGCGCTCCATCGATTTTTCCAATGAACGGGCATTTTCAACCACCGCGCGATATTGTAAACACGTTTTGAGCCGGCGATGGGCTGGTGGTGTTATTGAAAACGAGTTGTAGTGCGTGGGCGGTAGTGCGTATAATGTGACACGGGAGCACCATGGCCGCGCAAAACAAAGGTGAGAGCCCTCGGACCCTGTTGCTGCTCCATGTGCTAAGGTCGAAATTTGTGGGGCATCGAGCAGCGTGGGTGATGTGTTGACGGCATTGATAGATAACGCGGTTAGATTACAGCTTTGGACACATTTATGAATAACATTCTAGTGCTAATTTGCAAAATAATATCCCATTAAAGTATTTCTATTCCCTCTGCGTTGCCCGAAAAACGAAACGTATGGATCGGTGCTCTATTTGCTACGAAAGTTCCTACGATATAAGACAATTTTTTCTAGGAATCCTACAAAAGCACGCTGTGTCTAATTATTGTTGTTACTTACATAAATTTATATAATTATGTAGTTTACATTCAATCCATGTTCTAAATACTTATTATGCTCAAAAGTTAAAGGTAGGTACCTGCTGCTAAAGATCTTACGCACTGTAATTCTTATTAATTATTATAGTGTACTTTTATTATGTTATACTTAGATACCTAGGTAAATATATGCGAAAATTATAAAAAATTGGCTCGTCACCAAAAAATAACTAGGCAAGGAGGTTTGTCTATTAGTTACCTATATGAAACAAAATGTGGAGGTATACTATTATAATTATAGTATACAGCCACTTCTACGATACTATAGCGCCAATACGATTTAGGAATACCCATTATTCCGTAGAAAGTGTTTGTCAACGTTCAATTTAATGTGAAGCGAGTAATGCCTTGTTTGACCTTGACCTCGGAGCCTCCATCACGCCGAGGAGTATCGTTGTAAATATTGATTCTAGCAAGACGTATTACTCCTTACGGCAAACTTCAATTTAATATCTACAGCCCGCGGTCTCCATGCGCACAAATATACCTAGAAATATTATGTCAAGTGTTATATGTATGAAAAACTTCGAGATTCGAAGAGGTTATTACAGTTATAATACGAGTACCTACTCGTACATACTGCCGCACTCAGAGAAATTTAAGTTCAATTGAATGAAGATTGAAGAGCTCCACAGGTGATTATATTGTATGGGGCTTACCGCTTATCGCTAATACCTATATATAATTCTTTATTAATTAATGTTGAGTGATTAATATTCATCTCTGAGTGCCGCTGCGGCACTGAGGTACAGTAATCATGATTTAAAGAGCTACGCCGTAGCTGCTACGGTGTACTGTGTAGGTCAATGAGTATTTGCAACTTTGATTCCAGAAATAAAAATAAGACATAATAATATAATAACTAGGTAAACCTCAAAATGTACAAATAAAAAGCCGGAGTTCGCAGTAAAATATATTGTTAGGTACTCGTAATGCTACGTACAATTTATTCGCGAAGATTAAAAATAATAATGTCTGCCACGTGTCGGTAGCTGTAATTAAATAAAAGCTCTGTCGACTCAATTTGAATTGAGTATACAAAAGAATTAAATTACGGAAAAAAGTAAAAATACAAGGTCACATAAAATTTTTACTACTTACCGGTACACGTTTAGCCTGCGTTTAGCTTAAACGTGTATTATAAGCTTTATCAAAAACACAATGCCACCAGACCGACTTCTTTTGTCGCTGCCCGCTGGTAGATCTGCCGCCGCGCTGGTAGAGTTGCGGTAGGTTCTGCCGTATCCGCAACCTCGTGCGCCTCGTCCACCGGGCACTGGCACGACGTCGCAAGGTGTCCGATATCAAGGCACCGGTAACACCGCATAGGCCTCGCGGCCAGCAGCGTTACCTTAGCCGACACCTATCCCACATAAAGCCGCTTCAAGCTAATAAGCTTTTTCCGCCGTGCAGGCCTGCAACACCATTTACTATCCTGCATAAGCCGGCGGACTGCACGCAGGATAGTGGATGGTGTTGCAGGCCTGCACGGCGAGTGGAGGGAGTCCCGTGTTTGTTAGATCCGGGATATCCCTCCGTTATACGGCTGAAGGCGAACCGCAGGTGGTTTTAGTGAGTAAGAGTCTCACATACCCCCGGGGTACCCAACCCGGGGCACCCATGATGGGTTTCCCCTGCGACATCAAAAAAAAAAAGGCCTACACGGCGGACTGCAACAGGACTGCAATGCAGGATAGTGAATGGACCGTTGCGGAGAGCACCATGCGGTTTCAATGGTTAGACTCTAGTCCCTACTGGGGAGTCACACATACCACGCCCGATCGCCACAATCCGCTGGAGATGCCTAAAGCATTTCCCCACGGAAAAAGGCAAATCTGCCAAGCATTTCCCCATGAAAAAAGGCAAATCTACCTACCAGCGACAAAAGAAATAGCAGAAACCCTCAATTAGTTGTAACTATAATTCACAGTACCTATTTACTATTATGTTACCATACGCGTAGTAGTTGATAGAATAATTCTGGAGTTATCGTTCCTTCAACAAGTCTATTAATAAACATCCGGCAAGCGAATCCTATTTTCCATTTGCAATCAGAATGCAGTTAAAAGCATTTGTCTCTGTGTTTGGGATCAAAGGTCAATCGACGTGGACATTTCAGAGAAAAGGTCAAAAGATCACCTCTTTGTTTGTAACTTTTGATACAGATTTAAATAACTTATTGTTTGGGTTACCTTTGTCTGTGTGGGTAGGTATACTGTATCTATATATATAAAACTCAAAGGTGACTGACTAACATGGTGATCTATCAACGCACAGCCCAAACCACTGGACGGATCGGGCTGAAATTTTGCATGCAGGTAGATGATATGAAGTACGCATCCGCTAAGAAATAATTTTGATAAATTCCAACCCCAAGGGGTTAAAATAGGGCATGAAAGTTTGTAGGTACATAATACTTCTTAACGCGAGCGAAGCCGCGGGCAAAAGCTCGTAATATATAAAACCCTTTCTTGTTTTAGGGCCCTTCCATACGACGTTTTTTTATGCTCGCTTGTATCGACAAACGCAAGTTGAACGCTCAGCAAACGGAAAGAAGCCAGTTTTAAACTTTATATCTGCCAAAACACGATGAAAACAAGCAGAAGACGAGCGCATCAGCAACGCGCGTCGTCAGTGCGCAAAAAATACGTCGTGTGGAAAGGCCCTTATTGGGTTTGCAACTTTATTGCGTCATCTTAATTTATCGCGCGGGAACCGTGCATTCTCTTGAATAAAAAGTATCCTATGTTCTTTTTTGGGACCCAAAGTATATCCATGCCAAATTTCAGCAAAATCAGTTCAGCGGTTTAGGCGTGAAGAGGTAACAGACCGACAGTCAGACAGGTACACTTGTGCATTTATAATATTAGTATGGATGATTGTCGTCACGATGAGGTTGTCAAAGATCGATTCCTGTGTTAAGAGCACGTTAAGACAATCAAACAGTTTTGATTCTGTGCGCGATGTAGCCAAATGTAGCACGATATTACCTATAGTTTCAAGATTGTCTACTGTGTAATTAAACATTGTATCAGTATTCGTGCATTTTGCGTTATCACGACCTGTTGGCTGTTGCGTAGTCGGTGAGTACATGCACACACACATACACACGCCACAGACCAAATACATGCACAAAAAAAAATTGAAAATTATTGTACACGTCGTTAAGGCCGTCCCCCGAGCAAACGACCTTGGCCATACATTTGCCACGTTGCCGAGATCGCGCCAAAACCCTATTATTTTTACTTATCTTTGTTCAAAATTGTCCTGAAAAAAATTTAAAACGGCGAATATGTAGTTTATGATATTGTCGATCTATTGGCGTGAGTTTCAAATAAAAGTAATTTGTAAATCCTAAGGAGATGCTGAATGTATGCTCGAATTTTAACAAATTAGTATTACTTTGGAAGCTGATATCATGAGTATAATAAACAAAAATAGAAAATTTAAAACGACAAAAGGAATGTTGATATACTGAAGATTATTGCTTTATTTTTATTATAACTTTGTAGCTTTCAGATTATGAGTTTATAAGGTTTTAAATACGGTCAATTACGGAATCTCCGGACGGAACGCCCTTAACCTAAACCCACAGCAAATTACCTACGTATTGAATTATGAATGCAGTCATGTGCATTCATAAATCATAAGTCATAACTCAACAAAAAAAATTGTGGCTTATTACTTATTACACAAATTGCAATGGATGTTGCGGGTCTATGTTGGATGCGAGTAGCAGGAGATCGGTCATCTTGGCGTTCATTGAGAGAGGCATATGTCTAGCAGTGGACGAATATAGGCTGATATGATGATGATGATGATGATGACACAATTAATGCTTAACAGAGACCAAATTAGTTTTTTATTAATTTTTTTTTAATTAGTTTTTTTTTAATAGGGTTTTACATTTTTTTATTATAATCACAAATAATAACTTAAAGGAGTTCACAATATTAATAGGTAGCTTACAAATTACAATACATTACATAATTTGAATGTACACTTATTAAAATGTACATGTACTAGTGTGATATTATTTTAAATGTATTTTTATCCTATCTACCCCAGAAGGAGGGCTGTTTTGTCAGGTCATATTACATATTATTTGATTGGCACACTCTAGGGCTAAAGAACTTTGAGCAAAATATTTGTCTTGGTCCTCAGACATTGGGTACAACATTGTTAAGTAGACTTTAAATAGCTTGTTCATTTCTGCTTCTTCTTTGTATTGTGGATTTCTCATAATTATAGCCCGGATTTATAAATGTAAATACATATTTTTGTTTTGCGTGATTTTCGGCCTAGAATGTGTTTTATACACGAATTATCATGTTTAGACTGTGAAAAACCAAGTTTTATTTTCCATATTTTTCCATATTTTAGGGTTTTTCAAAGATAAGTCCATATTTTGCAAGAAAATGTCACAATCGTCCATATTTTCACAAAAATACAAAAAAAAAAAATACGTTCCCGTAAAATCCTTAATAATAATTATATTTTATACTTTAATAAATGATAAAAAAATTAAAATAAAATAAATATTTAAGGGTTACCTACCTACTAAAACAATGTTTAATTGTTGTAATTTTATAGTCCATATTTTTCCATATTTCTGTTTTATAGTCCATATTTTTCCATATTTTTGATTTTTTAGTCAATATTTTAAGTACATATTTTGGATTTTTTAATACATATTTTTCCGGGCCCTACCTACTCATAATATATTTTGCTTCTAAGAAACTAGTTCATAGTACATAGTTGGTACCCGTTAATTCTAGTCAGTTTTAGCAAAACCAGTTTATTTTCACTTAAGTACTTATTCGTTCTCAAGAAAAGTTTCTTGGCGCATAAAAGCAATATACAAAAGATACGACTGAACAGAAGCTAAGCTGTTATGTGAAACAAAAGAGTATTAAATTCCTCAGGCCAGTAGCATTTATATGCTTTCTACATACGTGTATTCTCGAAGGTGCTTCAATATTCAGGGAAAAAAATATTTTTACCCCACGTAATGTTATCCCATACACCCTTTTTTAGGGTTCCGCACCCAAAGGGTAAAAACGGGACCCTATTACTAAGACTTCGTTATCTGTCCGTCTGTCCGTCTGTCTGTCACCAGGCTGTAACTCGAGAACGGTAATAGCTAGAGAGTTGAAATTTTCACAGAATGTGTATATCTGTTGCCGCTATAACAACAAATACTAAAAACAAAATAAAATTAATATTTAAGGGGGGCTCCCATACAACAAACGTGATTTTTTGGCCTTTTTTGCTCTATATCAATAATGGCAACAGGTAGGTACTTGACTTTTTCACAAAATCCTTAGTTGCATGTGTACTTTAATATTTAATAATAATATTCAAATAAAATAAAAATTAAGGGGGTCCATACAAAAAACACAATTTTTGGCATAATTTTGCTCTATAATGGTACGGAACCCTTCGTGCGCGAGTCCGACTCGCACTTGGCCGATTATTATTAAACGAATTCACAAGGTCCCAAAAATTAAAAACATCTGATGCTGGATGGAGGTTTTGGTTATGAAAATACTTGCTTAATTAAAAACGTTCCCAGAAGGTTCCCAGTTTTTTCGAAATGGCGACGATTTCCAGGTCAAGGCTTTAAAGATAACGTCCATAAGACGTTTATCTGTAAAATATTTCAAAAACTTTCTTATTTAACTGTCCAAAAAGATTATCGTCGTTGAGGCTTAAGAAAGAAGTGACAACGAAGAAAAACTTTTAAAAAAATTACCGTAAAGGGACCTGAAAGTATTATCCAAGAAGAATTGTCCGTGGGAGAGCCATGCTTCGGCATGAATGGGCCGGCTCGACCGGAGAAATACCACAGCCTCACAGAAAACCAGCGTGAAACAGTGCTTGCGCTGTGTTTCGCTGAGTGAGTGAGTTTACCGGAGGCCCAATCCCCTACCCCCCTAGAAATGCCGCAATTCTAAAGCAATCTGTTACCCCAGGAGGGTACCAACTGCGTTGGAGAATCCCTCTCTGGACGTCCATGCTCAGGAACCCTTGGAACTGAACGTGGACGTCCAGGCTGCCCCTCTTATTCTGGGGAGGGCAAAACTGCGCTCCAATCTGCTCGGGGCAAGAGCAAACACACAAAGGCACCCCCCTCGATATTAAACTTGGACTTTTGCAATATCAGGGGATTTACACTCCAACCTTAAGAGGCCGGGTACCCTTCAAATTTCTCATACATACGCAATACCAAAATCATTTTCTCATACGAAAATATTTAACATGTTTGAGTTGTTTTTCAGTTAAAAATAGTAATTACCTAGGTTCCTGCACAAAATTTTACGTCAAAATATTTTAACACAAAAAAAAAAATTTTTTGTTTAAATTATTTTTTTAGTAAATTTACTACTAAATATTTAAACACTAAAAATAGAGTAAAACACTAAAAAATATATAAAAAAATAGTAAATTTACTACAAAATATTTAAATACTAAAAAATATTTTTTAAAGTTTAAATATTTTGTAGTAAATTTACTAAAAAAAAAATTTAACTGACGGAATCCCGCCTATTGTGTTGAAACGAATTCCCGGACGGAATCTCCAAAAAAGGTGATCGCTCAAATCCTTCCAACTACAGACCAATCGCTATAACCTCTCTCTTCTCGAAGATAATGGAATCCATTATCAATAGCCAGCTTCTTCGATACTTGGACGGCCAGGGATTACTAAGCGACAAACAATACGGGTTCCGTAAGGGTCGCTCGGCTGGTGATCACTTGGCGTACCTGACTCATCGTTGGGCTCAGGCAATTGAGTCGAGCGCTGCTGTCAAAGCTTCCATCATACGGGCTGCCCGAGAAATTATGTAAGTGGGTCACTGGTTTCTTAGCAGACAGAAGCATAAAGGTCGTAGTTGACGGCGAATGCTCGGAAACTCAGTCTATTGATGCTGGTGTCCCTCAGGGCTGTGTGCTATCGCCTACTCTATTCTTACTGCATATCAATGACATGTTGCAGACCAGCGGCATTCATTGCTATGCAGATGACAGTACAGGTGATGCTGTATATACCGGCTCCCCCAATATTTCTCGGCAAAATGTCACTGAGAGTCGAAACGAACTTGTGTCTAAGGTGGAGAATTCATTGGAGAAGTTCTCTGAATGGGGTAGACGTAACTTGGTCCAATTCAACCCTGCCAAGACACAAGTCTGCGCGTTCACCACTAAAAAGTCACCAATGGTCGTATATCCTCGTTTCGAGGGCACATCTTTAACCATCTCCCCTAGCATTGAGATACTTGGCGTCAACATATCGAGCGAAGTCCAGTTCCTATATCATCTAGAGGGTAAGGCTAAATTAGCCTCGAAGAAGCTTGGTGTTCTTAACAGAGCGAGACAGTACTTCAGTCCGGACCAACGCCTACAACTCTACAAGGCGCAGGTTCGGCTTCATATGAAATATTGTTCTCATCTCTGGGCAGGGGCGCCAAAATACCAACTGCTCCCTCTGGATCGTATCCAACGAAGGGCCGCTCGAATTGTTGACTGTCATAGTGTTTCAAACAGCTTGGACCCCTTGGAATTACGCCGAGATGTAGCTTCACTCTGCATCCTCTATCGGTTGTATCACGGGGAGTGCTCTGAGGAATTGTTCGGAATCATACCACCTGCAACTTTTCGCCATCGTCCCACGCGAAAAACATACCATCGTCATCACCTCGATGAGTGGCAGTCTTCCACAGTGCGTTTTTCGCGTAACTTTCTGCCGCGCACTGTAAAACTCTGGAACGAACTGTCACCAGCAGTATTTCCAGACCTATACGACCTGCAAACCTTCAAGAAAAGAGCGTATTCCCTCTTAAAAGGCCGGCAACGCACCTGCAGCTCTTCTGATGTTGCGAGTGTCCATGGGCGACGGTAGTTGCTTACCATCAGGTGACCCGTTTGCTCGTTTGCCCCCTTATTGAATAAAAAAAAACCAAGAAAATAGTCTGTGGTGAATTTTCATTAGAAATAAAATTCTCATAACAAGTTATGCGTAATATTGTCTAGGGATCGCTCCGGTATGTGCGGTTGAGTGGTTATGGAGCGGTATACTCAGTCGTATTACATCACCAATAACGAATATTCTAAATTACTCAGCTGTAAAATAATATAAGACTCTACAAATTGACTTGTTTATTTTTATTTTAATATCAACTTTACTTACCAAATACAGTGGTTCAGAAAATTTATTAGACAAGAGTAACAAAACTGCTAAGGCGTAGACGCTCTACCAACTTGATGTGGTGTAGCGATGACTTTTATTTTGCTAAGACAATAATGTAAGCTAGGAAACAAAAAATTACTTTAATTTGCAATCAAACGTAGATAAAAAAAAAACATTTGCAAGGTAAACCACGCGAGTTATAAAAGTTAATAAGTGCCGTGTAGCGGTGGAAAATGATATATCACCGTTCATACATATACGAGGTTGACACGGGAATCTCGCATTAAGGTTTGAAAAATGCCTGTGATTGATAGTCGTTTTCAAGAGTTCTCGAATAAAATCTTTGCGCTTGACGTTGAAAATGGCTTCCGTAGCGGTTTTCGTAGCACTTATTCTTTTGTATGGTTTTGTAGATATTTTGAAAGCTTGTCATTACAAAACACTGGTGCTAAAATTGGGTAATAGGTCTACCAGAATCTGATGGCAAAAAATTTTGAAAATAAATTGACTCTAGAAATTTTGATCCTTTTTTTAGGGTTCCGTACCCAAAGGGTAAAAACGGGACCCTATTACTGAGACTTCGATGTCTGTCCGTCTGTCCGTCTATCTGTCTGTCTGTCCGTCTGTCTCCAGGCTGTAACTCAAGAACGGTAATAGCTAGAGAGTTGAAATTTTCACAGATTATGTATTTCTGTTGCCGCTATAACAACAAATACTAAAAACAAAATAAATTAAATATTTAAGGGGGGCTCCCATACAACAAACGTGATTTTTCAAACATTTTTTGCTCGGTATCAATGATGACAACAGGTAGGTACTTGAAATTTTCACAAAGGCCTTAATTATATGTATTTTTTAATAATTAGTAATAATATTTAAATAAAATAAAAATTTAAGGGGGGATCCCACACAAAAAAAACAATTTTTGGCCTATTTTGCTCTATAACGGTACGGAACCCTTTGTTCGCGAGTTCGACTCGAACTTGCCCGATTATTTTCTTATAGCGGCTGATTCTGTGTGTTAAACATGCAAATATAAAAATTTATCCAATGCTCAAGGATATTTTTTGAAAATCTACTGTCAAAATTTGTTATTAGATCCTTGTAGACCTATACTAATAAGTAATAACACTTTTAGAAGTTAGTAGTGTTTTACTACATAGTAGAAGTAGTAGAAAACGCGCCTAGTTAGTGACTTTGGAGCTACGCCGTAGCTGCTATGGTATGTGACTTAAAACTGTCTGCATTGGACCACATATTATTACCTATATTAAATAGTTACTACGTCGTTAGTTGGGATAACTCCTTTCCTGCAATTCAATTGATATTAATGATCGTTTTAGTTAATAAGTTCAAGCTCCAACTTTTGTTATCTTATTAAATTTAACGGTACTAACTTATACTTATGCTGCCTCCCCATATAGACGAACGCAGGTGCGCTTGCAACGGCGTTTGTTTATAATCCACACATTGGAAGGTCGTTCAGTATGCTTTGGATCGCGCCAATGTGCGGACGGATTCAAAATGGATGTTGAGTCGCTAACAGCTGCAGCTGTATATTTATTCACAGCTTATAATCCATACTAATATTATAAATGCGAAAGTGTGTCTGTCTATCTGTCTGTCTGTCTGTCTGTCTGTCTGTCTGTCTGTTACCTCTTCACGCCCAAACCACTGAACCGATTTTGCTGAAATTTCGCATGGAGATACTTTGAGTCCCGGGAAAGGACATAGGATACTTTTTATCCGCAACATGTACGGTTCCCGCGCGATAAACGAGTTTTGGCGCAACGGAGTTGCGGGCGTTATCTAGTTACTTTATAAATAGTCTCGAAATAAATAAGTAAAAAGGCAAGCTCGCAAACGCGTTGGCCAACGTCTAAATACCTACCGCGAACGCGCGAACGCCTGTTCTACACATTGGGCCAACGCGTTCGCCTATTTGTAGTGCCGACATTATAAGCTATTGACATCGGCTCCATAATATAGCTTTTATCACGTCAGGTAATCTTTAATACTTATTAGGTCAATCTTAACAATCTATTAAATTGATAGGCATAGATTTTTGTTTATCGGACGATACACATAGAAGGGATCGAAAAATTGAATACGAAAACAATTTTCATTTTAAAAAATATATCGAACAACTTTTAAAACTGTAAATCCTTTTAGATAGCATGTTACATTCTAAACACAAACACAATAAAACAAATACAACCTAGCATGTTACAATTGAAATAAACTCTGAAAGCTTCTACTATATTATACCCCTTCAGCCTTCAGGCGGCACGGCAGTCCGCGCGGGAACCTCGGCCGCGCACCACGTGACAAAGATGGCCGCCGTGCTAAACGCGAACCATTTGCACAAAATTAAAAAGTTATTACAGGATGTTTGTGAGTATAGTTTGAGAGAGTTTTTAGTGTTATAGTTGGGTTGAAAGCATGAATTAAATTGTTGTGTTCATGTTAGTGTAAAACGGTGATGTTTGCTATGAGTTAACTTAATTTTTAGTTTCCGCGCCCTAAATAGATACAACTCATTAGGTACTCAGGTTTTTAAAAAACATCGTTAAAATGTTTAAAATGCTCTTCGAATTTTAAAAGCACACGTCTTATCGCTTTGGAGTTCGCTTGTTAAATTTTACCATGTTACAACGTAGTTATTTAAAAAAATGTAGGTAAGGGAAGAGACCTAATGCTAAACACTGAACTAATAGATGACACTTATGACAAAAATACCATAAAAATAAGAATTACTCTAATTATTTCTCAACACTGTAAATTTTATAAGCTTCTCAAGCTATCTGTTGAATTGAAAAAATATATTAGAGACGCCTTCGGGAACAAAATTTTAAAATGGGATCAGTTTTCGTAAATAATATGACCGCGTCAACACGCGCTCGGCAATTTCTTAGGAAGGCGAAATTTTGCACGTAAGTTTTGAATACATTTATTTGATTTTTTGTAATTTCTATTGATTTCATTGGATTATTGGTCATATTGTATACACTAATTAATGTTTATTTCAGATTTTTTGTTCTTGAAAATGTAAAAATACCTAATAGATGACATAGATCTCATCTTTGAGTTTTGCAATACATACTAAAGTTATTTTGTACTTTATTCTACTGCAAAAATCATCACTATTCTCTGAAAATATAATTCTATTATTAACAATCTAAGAACTTAGAACTACTGCACCTAAAAATGGACATGGTGTCTAATATTAGACCTTGTACTGATCTAAAAATCGATTGCTTTAGTTTTTTAGCAGTAAAAAAATGAAAAATGAGAGCTGAGAAAAGAAAGAAGAAAAAAGAAGAGGCAAAAGAAGCATGGAGACTAAAGACTGAAAATAAATTTGCTAGGAAAAAAAAGACGGGTTGCACTCCGGGAGTGCCGGCAGAAGTGAAAACTTGATTATTAACGTTGTGCATTTTTTTAACCCGTTTTTTATGAAAATCGATTATTGAAAAATCGTTTTTTTTAATTAATCGAAACCCTTACAATATATTAAATTTTTAACCCATTTTTTATGAAAATCGATTTTTAAAAAATCGATTTTAAAAAGATATCGATTTTTAAAAAAAATATTTTTTAATTAATTGAAACTTTTACAATCGATTAAATTTTTGACCCAATTTTAATGAAAATCGATTTTTAAAAAATCGATTTTTTAATTAATCGAAACCCTTACAATCGATTAAATTTTTAACCCGTTTTTTATGAAAATTGATTTAAAAAAAAATCGATTTTCATAAAATCGATTTTCAAAAGATTGATTTTTAAAAAATCGATTTTTTTAATTAATCGAAACCCTTACAATCGATTAAATTTTTAACCCAATTTTTATGAAAATCGATTTTTAAATAATCGATTTTTTTAATTAAATTACTTAATCGAAACCCTTACAATCAATTCGAGTTCGAGTTCGAATTCGAGTTCGAGTTCGACACAAAACACTACTCTCCATTCGTCTTACGGTTTTTACCAGGTTTTTCGATCAGCACGAGAATCTGACGCGAGTTTCACAGTTTTTACCCATCCCACAAAAGTGCTCAAGTTTTCACTCCAAAAATATGAAAAATAAAAATAAAAGGAATGATAGTTTCAGCATGGAAGAAGAATGAATAGAATCTGGAGACAACGTGGATAATATTTCTGATGCATGTAGTGACTATGATGAAGTAAATGAAATCTTTTGATAAATGGCAAATAAAGACCTAATTTAATAGGAAAAAATATGTAAAATGTAATGTAATGTTCCATGTCAACTATTAGTTCATATTGGTGTCTACTATTAGTGATGTTCGTTTTTTGTGATCTCATCTATTAGTACTTATGACTAAGTGTACAAAAAGACCAATAATATATTTTTTAATTGATTTGTCAGAGAATAATTATAATAGTTTTATTTTGTAAGAGTAACTGAAGACACGGAAGAAGTTATCAATCCTTTATTTTCATAAATATATATTTTATATCATTCAAATGTTGCATGTTTCCTTAAAGTGTCTGCCATTAGGTCTTCTCCCTTATATTGATGCTTATTTTAAATTTCGAACATTATTTTTTAAGGTTCGAAACCCAAACCCAAAGCTAGTTTACACAAATAAACTATTTTTCAAACTATTACCCACCTCTACACAAAGCGCAAACTTTGCGCATACTTTTACATTAGTTTCAGTTTTGGTAAAAGTTAATTCAAACTTTGTTTATTTGGAATTTCAACAATTTCTGTTGTAGCAGAGTTGATACTTGAGCTAGGGGTAATTATTTAATATCTACCTTCCTAGGTTTAATCTAGACACAGTACCGTACCTAAGCCTAGGCTTAAGTAAAGGTACATGTAATACAACAGTAACTAGACCATACTATTTCAATAGATCCTTAATTAAAATTTTCCTTAAATACAATACAACATCATTAGTTTCCTAAATAATAATTATACTACTACTGCATATAAATGCAAAAACGCCTTTTTTCTTTCATTTCTTAACATAAAAAATATAATATCCATATCCATACTAATCCATACTTCCATACTAATATTATAAATGCGAAAGTGTGTCTGTCTGTCTGTCTGTCTGTCTGTTACCTTTTCACGCTCAAGCCGCTGAACCGATTTGGCTGAAATTTGGTATGGAGATACTTTGAGTCCCGGGAAAGGACATAGGATACTTTTTGTCCCGGAAAAATGTGCGGTTCCCGCGCGATAAACGAATTTTGGCGTAACGGAGTTGCGGGCGTCATCTAGTACTTTAATAAGCTCCCATAACAGCTATTTAATCCTTCGATCGCGGATTCTTGGAAATCTATTGTTATTTTATTGTTGTCGCGGTCGCCGGTGTCCTTATGGGGGTTGATAGGTTAAGGTAAGTACAGATAAATATATTTAAGTAGCCCAAAATAATCTTGAAAATTTCAAGATTGCGTGTTTCACCAGAGATTTTTGTACGTTACCTCATATAGGTAGGTATTATGTAGGTTTAAACGTACAATAACGTATTATAACTTGGACAATAAATACGTCATAATAAGGGGTGTGTACGTCGTGTAGTTTAAAATTGTATTCATTTACAAATTAATTATAATAATTATTGTATACCTACACAAATCTAGACACGCGGTAGAGTGTCAAGCCGAGTTCCAGCATGACAGAATGGCGAGCATGCACCGTGTGTAATATTACACGAACCATTTGCAGCTTCTTTTGACCCCCTCATAATTCAGAAACTATTTCACATAAACGTTTCAAATTTAGCTCATACAATGAGACTTGCGAGATAAATATATACTTTAAATTTCATAAGCACAGCTTAAATGGTGGTTGAGATATTAACGTCCGAAAATCTAAATTTTATCACTGACTGACTGACCTATAGATCAAAATTCTAACCCACTTCCAGATGACCTAGAAGGCTGAAATTTGGAATCCAGCTCGATAATTGTGTGTAACCGTAGGGAAAAATTAAATTTTACTTGGCTAGTTTTCATCAGAATTAAAATGTTCAATAACTTTATGAAAAATGACTGACGTAATGAAAACTTGCCAAGTAAAATCTAATCTAGTTTAAGATCTCACATTATTTAAATAACATCAATTGTTATAGACATTCAATAAAGCAAAGAAATAGACTATTATTTGTTTATAATGTTATTTGGTTCCTATACGTACTTATTTCGATTTTCCATGGAACTTGGCACTCATTTAGATCTCCATCCTTTTTATGGCGAAGTCCATAGACAAGAAATATAATGTTTGTATGGAACTTGGCTCAGCATTTTTACATTTATGTTTTTGGTGGGATATCATGTTAACTGTAATTGACGTCCTGCATGAGTTGCATTGAATCGTCAGTGCTTTATATGGAAGCTTCTTTGGGGTACACTAAACATCCCTATCTTAATCTGACAGATCCAGTGACATTTCAATATATAAAGAAAAATTAACACACCAATGAGAAATCTGATATCTGACACACTCGAGCTATACTCCCGAAATCCCCTCTTCCCCTCCCCAACTATTATAATATAATTTGCACGCGAATGCTAGTAAGAGAGTAAAAATATGGCATAGTCACCGAACCGAAACTTTGAGAACTCTTAAAGCGGGCTCCACATTCTCCACGAGAGGTTTTGTCTCGGGTCCCGCCAAAACTATTGACGAGACGAGAGCAGCTTTCCACATTCTCGCTCGCGCATTTGTGCGCTCGGTACTTGAACGAGCTGGACGTGGAAACAGCTGTCGCTGCAGCATTATGTACTGTGGCTTATTACAATTATACGTTTATTCGAGAAAAAAAAGTTATCAAGGGACGTTGGAAAAAACGAAGACGGTGGATGACAGCAATACATCGCAACAGAACAAGATAAAAATCTATATAATTTTAATATAGTATAATACGCGGCGGGAATGTGGAGGGAGTGTTTTGTGTTTCGGCAAAACTACACGAGAGCCCTTTGATTCGGATACGAAATACCGACACGGGATGGAGACTGCACGAGACAATACGAATATAGACGAATATAGACGAATATGCTCTCCACACTCTCGTATTCGGCAAGTCTCGTGTAGTTTTGCCGAGAATGTGGAGCCCGCTTAATACGCGGCGGAAATGTGGAGGGAGTGTTTTGTGTTTCGGCAAAACTACACGAGAGCCCTTTGATTCGGATACGAAATACCGACACGGGATGGAGACTTCACGAGACAATACGAATATAGACGAATATGCTCTCCACACTTTCGTATTCGGCAAGTCTCGTGTAGTTTTGCCGAGAATGTGGAGCCCACTTAAGACCCTCGGAATCATCATATTGGAAAAAATGTTATCTTTAAATACTTATCTAAAATTATTTCCGTCGCAAAATCTTGTTTTGGCGAGACTCAAGGTAGAGCGGAAGGCGTAGGCAAAGGCAATCTGAAGAAAAACAAGTTTTTCCACTCCTTCGTCTTTTTTTTTCAGACGTCTCCTCGTTTTTACACCGAGCTTTTCGCTGCATATTTAGCTAGACTATTTCATCTTGAAAAAAAGTATTTACGTCAAATTAAGAATCAAAAATATTTTAATATTGGTAAATAATACTTTAAAATTTTGAAAGAGAAAAATAACTACAAAACAGGAACGGCTTTTTACATGCCCATCCGACGCACGGTTATGTTTTTTGTCAAACAATCAGGTGATCACTATGGTGATCACAAATCAGCAGACATTATATTTACCAAGTTAAGAAAAAAAACATTTTTCCAGCGCGGAATCAAACTCACGACCTCCGCGAAAGCCACGCTGTAAACTACTAAGCCACGGAGGAAAAAGTTAGTACAGAACGACTACTTTAAAAATCTTAAAACTTTTCAGCTTCTGATTCATTTCCAAGGAAGCTCCGGTAGCCCAGATACTTATATTTTAATGAAAAGTCATTACTTATTCTTAAAACATTCGCTATTTTCTTTTATTCTCGACGGACAGAAGGGTCGGGAGTCGAAATTTGATTCGCCGCTACACGAGGAGGCTTACACGTTTAATTAAAATATTTTCCGTAATTCAAATGAAGCCTAAGAAGAGTCGAGCTCTCGCATTAAAATTACAGCCTCAAATATTTACGGAGCTGCACTAAACGAGATTAAACTAGTGCGATCACGCTCTCTGGAAATTCTTTTTCATATTTATTTTACTTGAGAGTTGAGAATAACGTGACCATACCTACGTCCCGCTTTCAGGTAGTCTGTCCCGCTGTCCCCCACGAGGCCGAAGTTGTCCCGCTTTTGCAAACAGACCAAACGACAATTTAAAAGTATTTTCATGTTTGAAATGCCTCGAAGTAACGCACTCCCATTCAACTAATGTGATTCTGCTAAGTGCTATATTTTGCTTATACAGATAGGCAGTAGACATTCACAAAATACTTAATATACTTTCATATTATGTACCTAATAAAACGAAAATATTTTTTTTGGGGAGGGGGATCCGTAGATGGTCCGCTCTAACAAAAAAAAAAGAAATAAATGGTCGCGTTAGACTTGAGAGAAACACATTTTTTACCCGACTGCCAGGAGGGTTATGTTTTTTACGGGCTTTGGCCCACCATACATTCCTACCACTGTACCACTTTTTGGGCAAGTGACGATCCCATATTATCCTTTCCCGGGTGAGCCCCGGGATAAAGGACACATGGTCCCGTCACAAATTACGTAGTAGTGCAAGATATTTATCGTTGTTAAATAATAAGAGTCTCGAGGAACTTACCTAAGTACAGCTATATACGCAAGTCCCAAGGGAGCCTTTATTTTGGCTTACAAAACACGTCAACAATCAAAATACATAATTGCCTTGCAAAATACATCAAAACAAACTTCTCATCTTTATAATAATTATAAACGTGTTATTACTTTATTAAAACAATAACATGTTTTTGTCTGGCGCTCTTAAATGGCGGGGAATGTGAAGCCTCTGAGATATTATGAAACATCGAACGATGTCGTCGTCAAACTGAATTAATTTCACTATAAATATTAAACAAGAAGCTTTTCATAAGTTGGCTTAAATTCCTAGCGTATTTATATTATATCTATACTCTCATGAAATATATTTTCCAGTAATAAGTTTACTCTTATTTTGATAAAGAACTTAGTTTACGTACTAAGCTATGTAACTATCTTAGGTAGGAAGATAATACTATATTCTTATTGCGGCTAAAGCCGACGCGACGTTCGTGTAGAATTAATAAAAAAATATAAACGATTAGGCGACTCTTATAATTTATAATGTAGATATGATAGAAAAACGTAGACATGAGTATTTTCTTTGTAGAAAAATGACGAAGATGAGTCATTACTCATTCCGTTCTTCTCCTAACTTACTTGCCTAATATTACATTGTATTGAGTATTCGTATAATCTAGATAAGCGGGTCTCAAACTTTGAGTTTGAATGACGGAACCCCAAAAAAGGAATGTTTTGTCTTTGAGTGAATTGTCTCCTTGCTGAAACCATAAAGGTAATATAAGGTATATTAACTTTATGGCTGAAACCTGATAAAATATGGCTGATCTACATAAACCAAAACGGGATCAAAACCTTTTAATTATTGATTTCTTTCATGCATTATAATATATAATAAATATAGCTGTGTCATTAGTTCTAAGCCTTTTGTGATAAAAAGTTCGAAACATTAAGTAATGAATGTATTATAAAGGATTTGGACGAGGCCGTTGGCAACAATTTATTAACTCTACAGTAGACTCTACATAAACCTTTCGTAAAGTTTCGTCGAAGGACATAGGAGCTTGTATTGTAAGTTACGAATAACTTGTATTACATTAATTCAGGCCAGTGATACATTATCGTATTATTTTGTATCACTATTTTTCTATGAAATAACAGGAAAAAGAAATATAAGGTAAAATCATGAATAAATCCTAATCCTATTCAGGTTGTACCGAAAGGTTTTCAAGTGTAATTTTCTAAGGCTTCATTAGGTTAATTTTGATTCTAGATGTTTTCCGCCACACACAAAATGAAAATAAAATCTGTTTAACGCACGAGAGTAAAATATTTTTCTCACCTCCGGGCGGAAAATGTCAACTTTCTTCCCGCTGCGCTTACCGAAGTTGCCGTGTGCCGTCTCTATCGATGAGAAAAATAGTATACGTACCATGCCCAGTAAATAAGAAAGCCTCAAATCACGTCATGTAATTGTTGGCCGAGGCGATTTCTTATTTTCCTGCCCTAGGTGCGTAAAGTACCTACCCAAGCAGCAACCAAGCGTAATGAACACCTAAAAAGCAGCCAATATAGCACTTAACGCTGTTTTAGAGCTGTATAAGAGCGTTGAAGAGATATTGTAGTGTTATAATGTCGGTTTAGGAGTAATTATTCAGCTCTGGCTGTATTAAGTCTGTATTAAGTAGTAAAGTTCTAAATCAGTGTATCGAAACTGTCATGTACAGCTTTAAATTTCCTGTAACGCTTTAATCCGAATATTTGTATTAAAGCTGTACAATAGCTGTATTATGCATACCGTCACTTACTTAATACAGCTTAGAGCTGTATTATGGTGGTCCTCAAATCTTATTTCTGTATTATGGAGTAGCCAAACTCTCTTCTACAGCTTCTTTTTATGGTGTAATTGTACACCCTTTTACAGCCTAAAGCTGTATAATTTCTCCCTTTGAGAGTAATAAACAGCAATAATAGTAAATTTATTCCTTAATACAGCCCATCAACCGCTAAAGCTGAATTTTGCATACCGTGACTTACATAATACTGCAGCTCTAAGCTGTATTATGGTGATCCTCAAATCTTATTTCTGTATTATGGAGTAGCCAAACTCTCTTCAACAGCAATAATAGTAAATTTATTCGTTTATACAGCCCATCAACCGCTTAAAACTGAATACTATATCCATTACCTACATAGTACAGCTATTAATGCTATAAGACCAACAAAATAGAATTTAGGCTGCTCAGCAAATTGTCGCCATTTTATCAATTACAAATCGAAGATTACGAACATGAGTACATAAAAATAAGACGAATGTTATTATATTTTTCAATATTTTTAGTTTGTCCAACAACCTTCTATACACCAATGAGGCTCTACGTCCATTAATTCAAACTTTTTAATTTCTAACCTATAAAAACCATATCTAGTAACCTTATTTAATATCTCTTCCTTGATTATTTTGCTGGCGCATTTATTTTTTATCACAAAACATATATATAACCACAATAAATTTATTTTTGCACGATAATGCACTGTATCCTGTCCCTATCGAATCTCCTTAAACACAGCGTTTATAATTTATGTTACTTTAATCAACAGTATAATAAACGCCATCATTAAAATATATCTTCTGTTTCGTTTTAATTCTTTTGTTACTGTGTTCAACAGACTTTTTACAGCGTAAAGCTGAACAAGTGAGTTACAATGGAATAATTGGAGTATATTGATTTCTTCGTACACCATAGTACAGCCGCAAAACAGCTATTATGCAGCCTATTTATGCTTATACAGCTACTGTACAGCCAATATAACGCAAAACGCTGTATAATTTGTGCCCATTTCAGGGGTATAAGGGCTGTATAAGCGCTTTTACAGCCTTTATGCAGCCTGGAAATACAGCATTAAGAGTATAAACGACCTTTAATACAGCTGTTATACAGCTTGTGATGCTGCTTGGGTACTATTTAAGATATTATCTTAGTGTTAATTTCGAAATTCGAGCCAATTTGCTTTTGCCTAGCAGGGCGATTCACGATTTCTGTTCGAGTCGGATCCGGAAACATTACCGTGCGGTCATTGGTCGCCTAGCGCGGCTAGCGTTGATTGGTTGTCGCGCGATACAGTTTCCAAATCCGAGTGAAATTGCGCATTGTATCAGGGCCTAGGATAGAGTAGCATAGAGTATATAAATAATTAGCAATTTCTCTCTCTCTCTCTCTCTGACACACATTTTTTTTTTTCAGTGGAGAGCGGGTCCGAGGAGATGCCGGCTAACAAGCAGGCGGACCCCAGCACGGAGCAGAAGGAGCGGCTCATAGCCGCCGTCAAGAAGGAGGTCAAGCAGTTGATGGAAGAGGTAAAATCTCATACTATTTACTTAAGTAAAGGGCTCAAGACCAATTTAAATTGGTCTATCAACAGAGTTGCCACTTTATCAAAATCAGGCACGTATGGTCGTTTAGTAGTAGAGCCGGTAAATTTTGGCATACTTAGATGTAAATACGTAGTTCAAGTTCAGTGATTATTTTCAGCGTTAGGAGGAAAGTTTTGGAACTGGTCGAGCTGTAACTTTCTCGATTATTATACATTCAGTTGACGTACATCAACTTCACATAATTTGATCCTTTCTAAAAAGAAACAAGATTTTTTAAAGCTTAGGTTTTATTTTGTCTTTATCAACTTTTATCTAGCTTTTGTCGAGGAATAAAAAACAAACGTTCACATTAAACTATTACGTAACTGGAACAAAGTGCCCAGATGCGGCTAGTACAACTGTTTTATGTCACACTGTAATATGACTAAGATGCTTTAGAAAATATGGAATGGAACACAAAGGCACCGGGAATCGTAGGAAAAGTAAAATGAAAGAGTTACATAAGTTCTAGCAAATATAATATCTATGCTACTAGAAACACAGTTGGCTCGTTACTCGCTTACTGTATTTAACAATCTTTTGCACTTACAATAAGTCTGGAAACGCTAACTAAACTAACATTTAGATTGTTTCAAGAATAGTTTACGTGTTCCTTATATTCTATTCTGTGTTGTATTAAGAGAGGCCAAAAAGCAGAAACGGTTTGGTCTTTTAGCAGTCATGTTTGTATTAGGTACCTGTGTATTACCAAGTTAATTATCCGAATATAATAATTAATAATACATGTTGTGTCTATAGATTCGTAATAATGATTCGGGATATCATAATATAATTTTCGTAACAGGATTTTTTGCTTAATAAGC
The DNA here is from genome assembly GCA_937595015.1 of Polyommatus icarus. Lineage (NCBI taxonomy): Eukaryota > Metazoa > Arthropoda > Insecta > Lepidoptera > Lycaenidae > Polyommatus > Polyommatus icarus. The sequence goes on along the minus strand of OW569327.1, from coordinate 17,017,000 downwards.
AAATATTGTCTCATAATTATTGTTATAATATATTAGTGTTTATTTGAATTATTTATTATTGTGTCTTGTATTACATTTATACGCAACTCAATGTTGTGCAAAAATAAATAATATTTTATTGGTACAATATTAATTGTTAATGAAGGCGCTAACGTGCCTGGCGCGGCGTATAAAATATTTTATTTGCTTTATTGGGCTGGAAATATTTCCAATTAAAAATATTGTTATTTGCCAATACCAATATTTTATAGAATCCATTCGTAATATACGTATTCCGCATGTTATAAAAATAGATGAATGAAAACAAGGGTTACTACTTAGGTAGGGATTGCAATCCGGATACTTCGAAATCCGAAAAATCCGGATAATCCGGATTTTTTGGGCCTATGAAAAATCCGGATTTTTATTTCTCAAAATCCGGATTTTCGGTTTTTTCGAATAGTAGATAAAAAATATGAAAAAGAAGCTTTTACGTAATATAAAATTAATTTAAATGTATTGTGTAATATCTGACATACAAATTCACATTTGTTTAAAGGCGCTATCACAACTTTACGTGGTCTACACGTACCAAATTCAGAATTCCGTATATCTAACATTCCATTGTGTAGTTATTTGGTGGTTATAATTACATTTCTTCATTTTAATTTTTATTTATAAGAAACAACAACATAATTTCTTATAACCTAGCTCTTATTTTACTATATTTATTATGTTTTCTACATGATAATATAAATGCAACTATGATAAATTTACAATCATTTTAGAACTTTGAATACAATTAATAAAATATTATATTAATAATAAAAATACAATTAATAAAAATATTAAAAAAAATATTGAATACAATGTTTTTTCTAAAATATGTTGCTTTTGTTTACATTGAGGTTATGATTATAAATTATAATTGTTTACGAAACCAATCCCGATTGCCGATCTGTGATTCTGTCTAATTAAATGAAGGAATAAAGTAAGTTTATAATTAAGTCATTATTCTGTGCAAAATATAAATATACTATGCAACTGCTGGGCAAAGGCGCCACCCAAATCTTTCACTTATCTTGCCCCAGCGTCACCGTTTGCCAGCCCAGCTGATATGCCTCCAGTGGGGAGTTTATAGATGGCTAGTAAGAAAAAAAATAGAATCCTTGCCAGAAGACTAACAGGACAATGTTAGCTGAACAAGCACCTTTTCAGTATATGTGTTAATAGCTTTACAACCTGCAGATTCTGTGACACACCTATTCACCTTCTACTTGACTCTACAGCTCCACTGTAAGCGAAAAAGAGCGAAACTCTCCTAATTTACTAAAAAGGAAAATTGTGGCACCAATCCAAATCACATCGTTAAATTTATGAGCAGCACTGGGTTGGGGACGGTACTCTAATACGAAGGAGTCACAATAGATCCTCAAGGATCGTCGTAACGTCAGGATTACAGTGATCTGCCTTCGGAGGAAAAAAACACTTTCAGAGAATAGCGCTATCTTTCCTTAGGCCTTTAATAATAGTAGGATAACCACTCGGTCGATAACCAGCCTAGATGTATGCGGACAACGTGACCAGCCCATTGCAACTTTAGCTTGGCCGTCTTAATTCCTACGTCTCTGATTCTTGTATGGGAGCACATTACGTTTTTTTTGTTTTGTTGAGATTTGAACTCTATTGCTCTTTGGCGAACCCTGAGTTGGAACTTTTATAAATCGTAAATCAGTCAATGATCGTGTTTGCGCATCGTTGGTTATGACGAGCGAAATACACATATCAACGAGTCTGCACTTCAGTGAGATTGGTAAGTTACTATTCTTCGTGGACCAGTTTTTCTGTTTTCTGTAGTCATAAGAAACTAATTGGCCCAAGTGCAGGTACTCGTTGTCATAGTGAATTTCTTGCTCCTCTACCTCGACGTAGGATCAATCCTACGACTCGTACTGTTGATCAATGTTTGTGTCTTTGACCTATTTTTTGTAAGTTCCACTAGACTTTAGAGCCTTAGGGCTTGCAGATCTTGGAGCATAATCTGATGATGTGCGGCTGACGGCTGCAGGTGCAAAAATTCATTATAAATGACGAAGTCTCCGAAAAGGGAAGATTGCTTAGGATTTTCATGTTAACTAAAATTTCACATTTTTAAATAGTAAAAAAATCAAGGTATTTTTAAGTTGTTAATAATATTTAAAGTACCAGATACTGTTATTTTAATCTTTTCCTTTTTTCCTTAACTTTGCGATTTTCACATCGCTAAGTTAAGAAAAAAGTTAATTTTTAAGACGTTTTATTTTGCACTTTTATAATGAATGTTAAATAAAGAAATAATAAGAAAATAACTCACATTCAGAGCTGTTTACCAAAAACATTTAAAAATTTACAAAAAAATCCGGATTATCCGGATAATCCGGATTTGAGGATGAAAAAATCCGAAAATCCGGATTTTTTTAAAAATCCGTTTTTTGCAATCCCTATACTTAGGTATTTGTAACCTTAATTATATTATAGTTAATTGATTTTATTAAGTATATAGGTACGTCTTTTACTTCTGAGATTTTCAAGCTCTCATTTGTGGTACTTGTAACGCGTGTAAAATCGGCCAAGTACGAGTCGGACTCGCGCACGAAGGGTTCCGTACCGTAAAAATTGTATTTTTTGGTATGGGAGCCCCCTTAAATTTTTATTTTACTTAAATATTATTACTAATTATTAATTTACACGTATAATTAAGACCTTTGTGAAAATTTCAAGTGCCTACCGGTTGTCATCATTGATACCGAGCAAAAAATGTTTGAAAAACACGTTTGTTCTATGGGAGCCCCCCTTAAATATTTAATTTATTTTGTTTTTAGTATTTGCTGTTATAGCGGCAACAGAAGTACATAATCTGTGAAAATTTCCATTCTCTAGCAATTACCGATCTTGAGTTACAGCCTAGAGACAGACGAACAGACATCGAAGTCTCAGTAATCCCGTTTTTACCCTTTAGGTACGGAACCCTAAAAATAACGATGCTTCGTAATGATGAGGATGATACAAATACAAAGCTAAGGGCCCTTCCACACGACTTTTTTTTTGCGCACTGACGACGCGCGTTTCTGATGCGCTCGTCTTCTGCGCGTTTTCATCGCGTTTTGGCAGATATGTAAAGTTTAAAACTTTAGGCTTCCTTGCATTTGGTGAGCGTTCATCTTGCATTTGTACAAACATCGATACAAACGAGCGTAAAAAACGTCGTATGGAAGGGCTCTAAGTGTAAGTAAAAAAATAATTGGCTATCATAATAATATAATAGGTACAAGAATCATTATCATAATACTTTGAAGAGAACCTTTTGACCTCAATTTGGTGGTATTGAATAATTACAAAGCTATTGTGTTCCAATAAAATTGATATTATATTTAATTCATCGAACACAATAAGCTGTAACAATACATTTAATGGAGCTTCTGTTTTGTACAAATTAATTGTTATTTTAATAATGATAATTGATCGCTGACAGTTATCGATAATAATTAAAATTGATGAATCAAATAATAATAATAATTAATTGTTTGCCGCCTAAATCCTTTGTTCATCTCATCATTTCTCTTGTGTTGGTTACCTCACCGTGACCGTAGTTTATTATTCTTAATGTTGTCAAGAACCGAAATAATTTGATGATTTCATAAGGAAACTAGGATGCTGCCCGTAACTTTGTACGTGCAGTAAGTCGTTGTCGCACGGGAACGGTACGTTTTGGCGTTAAAAAAACTATTTTATGCGCTGCAGTCCTGGAATCATAAGGGGGCGACCAACCCTAAATTGATGATGTTATAATTCATTTGTTGGGTTCCGTAGCCAAAATGGCAAAAAACGGAACCCATATAGATTCGTCATGTCTGTCTGTCTGTCTGTCTGTCTGTGTGTCTGTCTGTCCGTCCGTATGTCACAGCCACTTTTCTCCGAAACTATAAGAGCTATACTATTGAAACTTGGTAAGTAGATGTAGTCTATAAACCATATTAAGATTTTGATACAAAAATGGAAAAAATATTAAAAATTTTAGGGGTCCCCATAGGTACAAATGAAACAAAAAAAAATTTTTTTTCATCTGGCCTATGCGTGTGGGGTATCTATAGATAGGTCTTTGAAAATCATATTGAGGTTTCTAATATCATTTTTTTCTAACCTGAATAGTTTGCGAGAGAGACTCTTCCAAAGTGGCAAAATGTGTCCCCTTCTCTAACTTCTAAAGTAGGGCATGATAATTCTAAAAAAAATATAATGATGTACATTACTAAGTATAAAAACTACCAACGAAAATTGGTTTGAACGATATCTAGCCAGTAGTTTTTTTATACGTCATAAATGATAAACCTTAATTTAACTTTCATTATATCAATTAATATGAATTATATTAAAATAAATCATAAACCTTATAATTTCATAGAAATAATTCTTATTTCTGCTGCGTAACCCTTCGTGGGCGAGTCCAACTCGCACTTGGCCGGTTTTTATACTTGAAAAGAAGCGCCGAATTGATTCATTTTCAAAACATAGATACGTACATTATATTTCCGAGGATCCGACCTAACAAAAACACGATATATTAAAATTTTCTCGATAGAAAAAAATCACAAAGATGCATCTAGTTTTCACGAATTTTTCATATATTGCCATAACTGTGCATTAAACTAAGTTAATATTTTAACACATTGTATAAAATTCTATCATTGAGAATCTGACCTAGCGGATTTTTAAAATGTTGGGTATTTATCGAGTTATTGAGAAAAAACTAATTTTGCGATGAATCCGCGTCGTCCTTTTTCACCTGGCATATGAAAGACGGGCGGTGAGTGTGAAGAAAGAAGGATGATGTTTGATTTTTGCGTTAGTCGCCCTCTTAAGCATCACCGTACCAATTTTCATCTTAATTGGTTGGTAGCATTTTATTTGAAATTTTATTGGTCGCGGTTGCTCGGGGCAAAGATACGAAAGCCACCTTTAGAGTTACACGAGCTGCGTTATTCGAATATAAAACACATAATTAACTAATACGTCATGGCTGCAGCTTGTTAGTAAGACAAACAAAAAATACTCAACATATTTGCTCACTTGATGAGCTTTATGTAACTTTTAATAACACTCACTAAGCTGGTGTAACGAACCTCTTGTGGGGATATCACGAGTATAACAGCTTGTTAATTGTAATATTCTTTGTTTCAACGATCTTACCGGTTTTAATTATGTTATACTTTTCAGGTCTATTGTAATTAAATTGTGAGCCGTTTACTTTTTCAATTCATTGTGTTGTGGGACGTGAAATTAATGATAATACATTTTCCAATAAATTAATTATGCCTTTAATGATTGCTAGAGTTTGCGGCTAGACATTCCTTTTGAAATAGTTAATAGTTTATCTACTCTCGAAGCAAAATTAACATTAAATACTGATATAATATACCTCTATATGTACCTAAAATTGTTTACTAGTAATCTCTTTTTCTTTGTCCTAGGTAGTTTGATTGTCATTAGCTACTGAGTTATAAGTAATTCAACTACTAGAACACAAAACACCAAAATTAATGATTACATTTAGTGGATATAATATTTCATAACTAGATTGTGCCCGAAAAATTCATTTATCGCGCTGAAACCTTACATTTTACTGAAAATTGGAGCTCAATTAAGTATCTCCATACCAAATTTCAGCAAAGTCGGTTCGAAGGTTTTGGCGCGAATAGGTAACAGACAGATATACAGACGGACGGACTTAAATTCACATTTATATTATTATTAGTAATGATATGGTTAGGTAGTTTTCTTGTAATGATGATTGACTGTCTATACTGTTATACGTCGTAATATTTGTGCCAGATGGCCAAAAATCGATATCTTTACTCCCAAGGCGTCGTGACGTAAGCTTGTAAAGCTCAGACTTTAGTTTTAATAACATTGGAGACAAAAGAATTCTGACAAAAATAAGAAAATGCATGCTACCATGAGTCAGCTTACATTCGCAACCTATCTGCAACCTATCTTAGACTCCCAGGTATAGAATTAGAACATATTAATAGCGAGATTATCTCAATATTTTAAAACTACAAATTAATCTCATTATTTCATACCTACGTAGATACCTACATTGTTTTGTTTTCACCTCAATAAATATTATTAAAAACGTGAATCGGAATGTTTTTTAAAACGCCAAGTGACGTCACTCCAGTTATTATATTACTGCGAAGATAAACATTATTTTTCGAACAAAGTAACACAAATGTTCCCCCCCAGGCGGTGACACGTAAATTCGTCCACGAGGAGAGCGGCGGTGTGACAGCGCTGTGCGGCGCCGTCGAGCTGTGCCTCGGCCAGGGGCTGCGGCGCCGCGCGCTCGGCCTCTTCAAGACCAGCTCCACCACCGCGCTGCTGCACAAGATCGCCAAGGTATCAAATTAGCTGCAAGTCCAATTGAGAATGTAGCCATAAATTCCACGATCGTACGACCAATTGTCACAACTCTGTGAGGGTAGCTACAAGTCCCACCTGTACATATATCGGACGATCACTTGTCACATATCTATGAAGGTAGCTACAAGTCCCACATGTACACTGTACATACATCGAACGATCACATCTTGTCACAACTCTTTGAAGGTAGCTACAAGTCCCACATGTACACTGTACACACATCGAACGATCTCGTCTTGTCACAACTCTGTGAAGGTAGCTACAAGTCCCACGTGTACAATGTACATACATCGAACGATCACGTCTTGTCACAACTCTGTGAAGGTAGCTACAAGTCCCACATGTACACTGTACACACATCGAACGATCTCGTCTTGTCACAACTCTGTGAAGGTACCTACAAGTCCCACGTGTACAATGTACATACATCGAACGATCACGTCTTGTCACAACTCTGTGAAGGTAGCTACAAGTCCCACGTGTACAATGTACATACATCGAACGATCACGTCTTGTCACAACTCTGTGAAGGTAGCTACAAGTCCCACGTGTACAATGTACATACATCGAACGATCACGTCTTGTCACAACTCTGTGAAGGTAGCTACAAGTCCCACATGTACACTGTACACACATCGAACGATCTCGTCTTGTCACAACTCTGTGAAGGTACCTACAAGTCCCACGTGTACAATGTACATACATCGAACGATCACGTCTTGTCACAACTCTGTGAAGGTAGCTACAAGTCCCACGTGTACAATGTACATACATCGAACGATCACGTCTTGTCACAATTCTGTAAAGGTAGAAGTCCCACGTGCATGAACATCGTACAATTACAATTTTTATGGCCATAAGTTTAGATTTTTAATTTATGCTGCGATATTGTGTCGTGCAATTATCTAGATATATTAATTGAATTGAACCTGCCTTTTTGGAATTAGCCATTCCAAAATGGCAGCAGACACTTTAAATAATTTGGTGCCTCTTTATTTTTCAAGCGTTAAATATTGTGTGTGAAAAGGGTACATCTTCATAATTATTATGTCACAACACAACATCCAAAAAATTGTAAATGGTGCGATGTTTATAGAGGATGGTTACAATGTCCCCTTAAAATATCAAATAGTAATTCTAAATATTCGGGTAACACTTGGTTAAAACAATTTTATCATCAATGATAAGAAATTAATATTAATCCCTTATCCCGGGGCTACGAACTGCTACGCCGTAGCAGCCGTAGCGAGTTCCTGTAGCACGCTCAAATTGGGCTTGAGCGTAAAATTACGCTTGCATTTACCAGAACAGCTAAATTACACTTCTGCATATTATTATTCTGGTGACGTTGCTATGGGTCATTTTACAATCAATGAGAAGAAAATATCCTTTATCCCGATGCTACGAGCCGCTACGCCGTAGCACCCGTAGCAAATTCCTGCAGCACGATCAAATTAGGCTCAAACGTGTAGGCTTGCATAATCAAATCTTTCCCTTTAGCCAAGACGTTTTATTTATCGCTTCTTTATATGATCGCCTATCAAAATGTATGGAATTGACATAAGCGTTCGATAAAACGAAGTTGACGTTCGTCTCGTAAGATGTCAATTCCATACATTTTGATCGGCGATTCTATAAAGAATATGAACGTAGAAAAAAAGGCGGACGGAGTCTTGTTATATACAAAACTTCAGACGTCACTTTTCTTAAGAGTCGGCCCCGCACACATTCTTACGCCTGTCAAAGGGTATGGACTAGCGCAAGAATGTGTGCGTGCGGACCGTGTACACTGTACATACAGCCAGCTGGCCGACTCTGAACGACACAGTTTTGTGTATGGTGGGACTCCGTCCTCCTTTGTTTATAAGTCCATGATAAAGAAGCTATAAAGAAAACGTCTTGACTAGGGGCTCTAAGCGACACGCTCCAAGTTATTAACACCGTATTAGCTCGATAGTTACGCAGCGTTTAAACCTATTACCGTATGAGATCGGCCAGGCGTAAACCGACTAATACCTAGCTAGCGCTTATATACAACAAAAGGGACTAATATTATTGTAGGAATTAGTAACGACCTTCATGAGTCATCCGACCGCACATATTCCATTGAATATAATAATATTATGTTAATACGATTACGCCGTCAACGATTTAATAGAGCTATAACTTTTTTACTATTCTCTTTTTATAAAATTAAAGAACAAATGGCCTAGACAGCGTATTGCTGTTTTTTATGTTCCATTTCTGTAAACGTGCTAATATATTATTTTAACATAAATATTTTTATATTCAACTAGAATTACACTTATTATGTGAACCTTCACGAAATGAGGGTTCATAATTCGTCTGGTTTAAATTGTTGTTATTAAATAGAGGTGTTTGTTACCTTATTATATTGTTATATAATGTTATTATCACTATGTAACACATTCTGAATTTTAAGCTTTGTTAAATATTAATCGCATTAACCCACTAACAAAACAAACCGTTTATTTTAGACCTCGCGTATGGAGAATAAATGCCTTCATTATAATATTACTAGCTGTCCCGGCAAACGTTTCTTTGCCATATTATAAAGTATATCGCCCGTATTATTTTATTGAAATGACTAAATAAAGTATGTCGCTATGGCAACGTCCATCGCTATCATGGTCGTCGTTTTTCTCGAGTAGTAATAATTTACTATTATTTATTCAACATATGCACTTATCAATATATAAAGTACCGAGTAGCCGATTCTCAGACCTACTGTATATACATATAAAATTTGGTAAAAATCAGTAAAGCCGTTTCGGAGGAGTTCGTGGACTAACATTGTGACACGAGACTTTTATATATAAGATAATATTATTTCATTCATTAGATTACAAGCGAGCCCTAGTATATCCCACAACCAGAGGGCCTAGACAAGCGGCACAAAATGTATGGGATTTGACATTAGTATTCGCTAGCGAAGCGATGACTTATGTCAAATCGCATACATTTTGTTAAGCGTTAGCGTTTACGATAATCGCTTGCCACTTGTCTACTAGGGCTGTAGTGTACATTTTGTGGTATAAGTTGTGGGATAATGTGTAAATGGAAATGTGCCCTGATATAAAGATTTCATGTAAAACGTGATGTTTACCAAGTTTCTCCATATCGAAGGACGCTCTTTTTAATCTTAATCTAGATTTTATCCAATACGTTACGTTCCTCAGCTGTGACAATTTTTATCCGCTCTCAGAAAATTATCTATCTCCATTACTAATTAAATTTTTTATTTTATGGACACTGGACAGTATTAAATAAAGATTTGGCTAATGAGAATATTTCATGAAAATCGTGGTACTTAATTGTATCCAGTAGTATAATATACACAATATCTAAGCATACTCTTTTACAGCTTATGGCTGGTTTACACGTATTAAGTTGATAAGCAGTAAGTAGTTAACTGACTTAATTTTAATTTACTATTTCCATGTAAACACAAAATTTAGTAGCAATTAGCAAGTTCAAATTTAGTTAGTTTAGTTAAGTAAGTATTTAAAGTCATAAGATAAAATTTTGTTGACTACTTATCTACTTATTACGTGTAAACCAGCCATTAATTTGGAATTTAATCTGATCCTGGGACATATTATCTACGTTTCTCAGTTATGACAATTCTAATCTGCTCTCACAAAATTATCAATGGTATATGGTATTAATACAGTTAATATCTGGACAGCATTTAATCGAAACTATATAGGAGTCGTAGTCGGCAGTCGGGCCCGACTTTAATCTTGCATTTGATTACTCCCCTACCCTACCTTTGTGCCTCTGACATTTTATTAAAGAAAATATTAACCTTCGGAACATTAATCAATGTTATTAGCGAAATATATCAGGAAGTTCTATCATCTGAATTATTCTGGTAACTTTTATGGTTTCACACATTATTTGTACTAATGTTATATATGCGAATGTGTGTCTGTCTATTACCTCTTCACGCTTAAGGGCCTTCCCTACGGAGAATCCGGAATTTACCGTATTTAGAGCCTTATAAACTCATAATTTCAAAGCTATAGAATTATAATAAAAATACAGCAATAATCTTCAGTATCTCAACATTCCTTTGCACGTTTTAAATTTTCTATTTTCGTTTATTATACTCAAGTAAAGCCAATTTATTAAAATTCAAGCAAGCATCTCCTTAGCATTTACAAATTACTTTTATTTGAAACACACGCCAATAGATCGACAATATCATAAACTACATATTCCCCGTTTTAATTTTTTTAGGTCTAACTAAGATAAGTAAAAAAAATAGGGAATTGGTGCGATCTCGGCAACGCGGCAAATATACGGCCAAGGTAGTTTGCTCGGGTTACGGCCTTAAGAAACCGAACCGATTTTTATGAATTTAAATTAAGTTCAAGAAAAGATTAAATCATATTTTTATTCCAAAAAATTGCATTGTGCGACACACAAATTTTGGAGCTTGTTGGGCCAAAATTCGTGCAGTTTCAGATGTAGACAACATCTGGCTTTATCGTCTTGTGTTTTTTGTGAAAACTCAAAAAGCAAGCTGTTGGTTAAGATAAAGGAAAATATCTTGAAGAGTATTAATGTTTAAATTCCTTTAATATCCTGCACTAGAAACATAAACCTGCATTTGATATTCGAGAAAAAATTTTCTGTAGTAGAACTCTTCATAAAGCAACTATGTCGAGAAATATTAAAAATATGATCGCGACTCACCCCGCTTAATGGCTCCTCATCTTGAGCTATAAAGATTAAATCTTCGTTCAACGTTCTATAACGATGATTAGAGCTGAAGTTTACTCGGAGTTTTTTTTAAATAAAAAGAGCTGTTCTAGCTTCACGTTATTTTTAGTTTTATTGTAAAATTCGAGTTACATTAATTGGTTTTGTGTCTTGTGTCTATGTGTTTTATGACAGTTAGGTTACCAAAAATGTTGTGATAACTTTAATGGCAACTTTAACATTGTTTCACATATAACTGCAGTGCCGGATTTATTTTTTTGGATACTATAGAGGACGTCAGACGTTGGATACTATAGTCACGTTATTGGTGCACACCTTTAGTGCGCAACTTTCTAATTTGGCTGTGAGTGTATTTTTTTTTTCATTTTTACAACTGACTGTCGGTGTTTATTATCCGACAACCTTATGTCTTATATAACTTATACGGAAAAGTCATGCATCAATAAATTTTTTTTTACCCGTTGCGCGTCGATGTTGTCGGTGTTCTGGCTTCGCTACGGATTGCTTCTACGGACTTCCTCGCCATCTTCATGAAAGCCGGTCTGTATTTTTTACTCTTCATTATATCTCTAATGGTGTCTGTTGTTATGACTTTATCTACTTCTTCTTCTGTTTCCCTTCTAAGTGTTCCATAAAATATGGGACATTCTGTATGGCAGTGCAGAACTGTTTGTGTTGTGAAGTTGTCGCATTTGCACGCCTTGCAGTTCTCCCTCAGTTTAAATCGGTCCAAGTACTCTCCGAAGCCTCCGTGTCCTGTAAAAAGTTGTGCTGACAGGTTGTCTTTCTTCACTTCGGAGAGAATCTTGTATGCTATTCGAAGGTCGTCGAAAAAGTAGGATATTGTTTTTCCGTTTCGTTCGGTGTTATATTGTTCTTGATATTTATCTAGTGTGTTCTTCCTCAGGTTATATATTTTACTGCGCTTAGGGGAACTAAATCATATGCTGTGAGTGTATTAAGACCATAAAGGTAATAATACCTATCGGAATATAATATTATATAAAATAACATAATAATTATATAATTATATTATATTATTATATAATTATTTTATATATATAGAAGAGAAAACTCCAGTCGTGCGTCGGAGCTGACACACTTTTTTTGTCCTTGGTACATTTGCCCCTATGTAGTCCACGAGAAGCGACCTACCCCCGTAATTATAAGTGTCCCGGATCTGTTTAACATAGGATACCCATAATCTCACATCCACAACAAAAAATTCTAATTTTAAATTTCGTTCTTTTTACCAGCACTGCCCCGAAGCGGCGTTAGTGTCGGCGCGCGTGCTGTCGATAGAGGGTGCTCCGGCCACGCGCTCGGCATCGGGGGTGGAGCGCCGGCCCTCCGTGCCGCGCCCGCCGCTCTGCAAGAGGGGCTCCGGGTCCCTGTTAACACAGTCGCCTCCTACAGCGAGGTATGGGAAGATTTTATTTCGTAAAATGTTTGAAACAATAAATACTACATTAGACTACAGTAGGCTCGGACACGGAGCTGCGTATGGTGATAGTTGGATAGCGATTCTTAATTAGTTTTCAAAAACACAAAGATGGCGCTTTATTTAAGTCGGGTCTGTTCCCTAGCGGTCATACAATGACGGTTTTTAGAGAAGGCAAGGGTCGAAGGTTTCGCTCTTGCTCCCGCTTTTCACAAGTTGGCAGACGAGCGCGACAACAAGTCACGTTTGTTGTAATGATGGAAATATCCTTGTCTGATAGCTACGTTACAAAAGTTGCTTGAATATTTGTATTGTTTTTAAACAGATATGAGGACTAGGAGTTTATAGAACCGAAAAACAATGAAGAAAACTCTTTTTTACAATTTTTAAGTAGGTAACTTGTCTGGAAGAAACTGTTCTAAGCGGTAAGGCCGTCAATTTGTGTGCTTTCAATATAATTTATTACTTTGTTTTCTTCTTGCCACAGATCTTCTTACTTTGTATTTTTTAAGTTTTCAAATAAAGAGTTTATTATTACCTATTGTGTAACGGACTCTTTTGAAGCAATGTCCGATATAATATTTTTACCCATTAGGTATGATAAAATTAATCTTATATTCAATCGAATTGTCGAATTGTCAATCGAATCCGAGTGGGACACAAAGAGAAGAACGCTTATTATTTCAATAAGATTCAATTATTTTGATAAGGTTTCCTTTTAAAAGAAAAATTCAATTGGGGAACACTCTTCGGAAATCGTAACAGGATATTATGTTATAAATATATATTACGCTACGAGAAGTATACTTAACATTTACATTGTAATTGAATTTTCCAGTCTAAAGCCTATTAAAAAAATGTTATTCTGATATTAGGTACCTACTCACTAATTCTCAGAATATGACTATGTGATGAACTAGGCTTAGATAAATGATTGGTCTTCATTGGAAGACCAATCATTAATGTTTTATAATAAGTATATATATATATATATATATATATATATATATATATTAAAAAACAAAGTCGCTTTTTTTCCCTCATGTCCCTTTGTTCCCTTTAATCTTTAAAACTACGCAACGGATTTTGATGATTCTTTCTGTGTTAGATAGCCCAATTATCGAGGAAGGTTATAGGCTATATTTTATCACGCTAAGACTAATAGAAGAATGTGGAAAAAAAAACGGGGGAAATTATTTTAAAGGGCTTATCTCGCGAACTACTGGAGCAATTTTTATGTTATTTGGCACAGGTAAGAAGTAGACCACGTGAAGGATCATATGCTATAGATTTTAATCATTTTTTTATACCCGTGCGACACCGGGGCGGGTCGCTAGTTCAATATAAGTCGCGTCTGGATTTGACACAAAACGACCAAATAACGTGGTATCTGCAATCTGCCTATGAATCAACTTCTCTGATAGTACCATTGAGGATATTGATTCCTTGACAGTTGACAAACCAACGTCATTTGGTCGGATCATGTCAATTTGTTGTGATCGTTCAGCTAGGCTTCACGTAACGCGACCAAACTATATAGGTCCCCCCATCAGCCTAGAAATGAATTTCCCTGATAGTACATTGTGTAGAAGCAACAAGACTGGGTGACCGGGGATGATTGCGGATGTACTCGTAATTAAAAAATATATCACAATTTCTTGTTTACAGCATATATAAGAGAAGAAACATTGAAATAAATCGCAAACTGTAATTTGATATTGCCGAGAATGTATGCGTTTAATCAAATTGCCGGCGTTCTCGTAGTTCTCGTATATTTTTTCCAATAATTGGCTTATACATCTGAAGCGGGAAAAGTTATTTAATTATAAAGTACAGGGTTTTATTGAAGCGCCACTATAGTGGATATAAGCCAACTTACAATGTGACGCTGCGAACTCGCGTCGTGTTATTAAAGTTTTAAAGTTCTAGATAATGTCTGCTTCATTAAAATTTAAAGCGTTTTCAATTAATTTCAATATGTAACAATGTTTAATACTTAAGGGTGCGATTTAATGATAATTAAAAAAATAGTGCTCCGTCTTTCTCATTGTACGTCTTTAACACTAGAAAATTCTCAACTTCCTAGAAAGACTAGGAGCGGTCAAAAGACTATCGTATGTTTTGACGTATTTAATATTTATATACAATAATTACTCTTTAAAACTTCTTGATCGGGACTTAAGGCGACTTAATCTATTAGTAATGCTACTACGAGTAGGTACATAATTATACTTTTTCTCGACGTTTTGACCGTGTTGCAACGGCCGTGGTCACGAGCCGAGGGTCAGGCAGTCCCCTCGCGACGTAACGGCCGTTGTAACACGGCCGAAACGTCGAGAAAAAGTATGTACTAGTAGTAGCATTACTACTAGAATAAATCGCCCTAAGTCCCGATCAATAAGTTTTAATTTTTATGCAACGCGAAAGTTTAAAATATTCTCTTCTATATCTTAATAACTCTTTGTTATATCTTAATAACTCTTTGTTGTCTCTGAGTTTTTATAACAGAGTTGGAGGGTGAATTTCCCAACCGCTTTTTTTTTCGCGGCTACTGTGAAATTGGGGATGTGAAATGGCTTTTTAGGGTTAAATAAAATTTCATCGTATAGTTTGTGTGATTATCTGTATGAGGCAACAGACACGTTTTTAATTCGATAACTAGAACATAAAAATAAAAAATTCTAAAGGTGGAAATTAGGCCACTCGGTGACTGTCCCAACGACCTTTTTAGTCCTAATTTCGTCAGCCGAGGAAAAAATATAAGTGGTACAAACAAACGGATTCTTTTATTGGATTCTTAAAGAATGGAGGTATAATCAATATATATTTCATAATCTCAATCGTTATACTTTCAAAATAGCGGGAGAAATAAAACTGCCCCAACATTTAGTCTTGATTCGGTGAATAAAAAAGAAACATGAATTGTCGAAACCAGAAGTACTTTTGAACGTAATGCCGCTTCTCGAACTCAAGCGCCAGTCATGCTTGTGCCTTCGGACCTAGAGGTGGTTTGCAGCGTCGCTGCGTGTTCCCGCTAAAAACGTAAGTATACCGTCTCGGTGACACCCGACACTTTTCCCTACATTTCCGTGATTCAATTTATCATGTTAATTGAACCAGCTAGAAGTATTAATTTATTTTCTTACAAACACTTTTAATAATATGTATCAGTATGTAGTATAGATATCGGTATAATTACTATAGGAGTTAAAGTATTCAACGATTTGTCGCAAATTTTCATATCGGTGATTCCGTTTCGGTGAATTCGGTGACATATTTGGTTACCGAAATGAAAAAAATCACCGATATGAAAAAATTACGGAAATGGTGACTCGGTGACTTTCGGTGACTTTCGGTGACCTTCGGTGACAATAGTTTTCATATCGGTGAATGCATTTTCATCTCGGTGATTTTTAAAGTTGTTTTATACAGAATGAATAATAATCTGCAAAATTGTAAAAAATGTTAATAAATAAAAAAGAAATATGGTGCATCTTAATGTTTAATTTTTTGAGCTATTGTATAGCTTTGATCACGTTTATCAAGAAATTCCGTAACGAAAAACACCTAACATTCGTCTAACGTCGTTTCAGTCAATATTTGTATTTTTTTTACTTTAAATATTTATAAGGACTCAACATTTACCTTTCATTTTATGAATAAGAAACTCAGAGACTGATATTTTGACCTCATGTAGTTTATTAGGATTACCTAAAATATTGACTTTTGTTGATTAGTGAATTAGCAAAAACAGTACGAGATAATATAATATGATTATTTAATATTAGAATTTAATGAATCCTATCAAAAAGTAGTTTTGGTTATAATAATAGTTACTCATTTTTACTTTAACTGTTTAACTTAAGTATATTTTTATAACGAAAAATTTTAACTAAGCACTAGAAGATACCTTTTCAAAATAGTAACAGCATTTATTCTTTGCCAAGTGAAGTTGGCGCGTGGTAATTTTTATTCAAATCAAATGTGTCAATCATTTCCCAGTATTAATATATTTTGTTATTTCTAATTAAAATCATTTGTAACATGAAATTTTTTTTAAATAAAAATACATTGTTCTATCCACAGACATAGATCAAGACAGATACCGCATGTGTATGTACTACGCGTGAAATATCGCGTTCCCAAACGACGAGCAATGCTCGTCTTTCGAAAGTCTGTTCTTTAGTCTGCTATCGGAATCGGACGTAAATCGGAATTTTAAAAATGCCTCAATGCCTAAAATGGCCGTATTGAGCTGTAGAAATTCAAATAGAAACATTGGCCTTGATAATGGACACGTTTCTTATCATCAGTACGTCACGGAGGCAAAAGAGTTGTGCAATTATAGCTGATTTCGTGATGGATTTTTTGTGATGGATATAGGCTATGTTTTATTCTGAAAAATCTTAGAGATAATTTCGAAAATTGCAAAAGTGTAACCCAAAGTGTCAAAATTTTTCCATAAAAATACATTATTTCGCTTGTTTTACAATCACGCTGTATACTATTTCGGTGAATTTACATTTCGGTGAATTTTGTTTTCATCTCGGTGACTGACTTTTTCATCTCGGTGACAGCTAAAACATAAACGTTTGTGCTACGTTTGTTTATTATTTAATTTTTATGTCATTAGTTTTGTAGTCATAAAACATTAAAATTGAGAGGAAGATTCGGTAAAAACTAAAAAAAAACATAGGAACAAAAAAGTTCACCGAAATGAAAAAAAATATGGACATGTTGCAATTCACCCTGTATCTATTCAACGGCTCATAAAACGAGCATCACCTGTTTAATGTATTATTGGCATGTGACAAGAGATGTCACTTTGGAATATGTTTTGGTAGCGAGAAAGAGCTCATAGTATAATTGTGGAAAATAAATATGTAAACCAAGTCTTTCAGTCTTTTGTTCATCACCTATGGACCAAACTAATCCAACAATTTCACTCCAGAGGTATAAAGGGGACGAAACTCAGCGAACTTCGTCCCCTTTGTACCCCGGTGTCAAGTTCGCAACCGGAAGTATTGTTATAGTTCGTGCAATCTAAGAGTGCGCGTCGCCTTTATTTGTAGTTGGAAATGTGAATAGACATTTTCGTTAGTGTGCGTACCCGACGGAGCAGTCAGTAGCGAGCGAGCCATGTACGCGTGTATAGATATGGTCACTCACACAACTAAGGGCGACGCGCACTCTTAGATTGCAAGAACTATAACGGGAAACTATTCAGTACAGAACTGTTCTAATGCCCTCAAACTAGTTCCTGTAATGCACTTTATACACAGATGTTGCCCGCAAATTCGTTGCGCGTAAATTCACCGCGCGGACATTGAACATTTTTAGGGTTCCGTACCCAAAGGGTAAAAACGGGACCCTATTCATGAGACTTCGATGTCTGTCTGTCCGTCTGTCTGTCTCCAGGCTGTATCTCAAGAACCGCTATAGCTAGCGTTCTGAAATTTTCACAGAATGTGTATTTCCGGTGCCGCTATAATAACAAATACTAAAATTAAAATAAAATTAATATTCAAGGGGGGCTCCCATACAAAAAACGTGATTTTTTTGCCTTTTTTGCTCGTAATCAATAATGGCAACATTTAAACGCTTTAAATTTTTACAAAATCCTTAATTATATTTGTAATTTAATAATTATGAATAGTAAAATTTAAATAAAATAAATATTTAAGGGGCTCCCATACAAAAAAACATTTTTTTGCATACTTTCTAATTTCATTCTGTAACGGTACGGAACCCTTCGTGAGCGAGTCCGACTCGCACTTGGCCGATTTTTACATATTAACTGCATAATAACTATTACAAGGTACTTTCTCGGATTTGAGCGTCCGTAGCCTAGTGGTCAAACCTATGGTTTGTCCTTATGAGGGTGCAGGTTCTATCTGTGGTGGAGGCTTGTACCAATGGGACATAATATAGGTATACCTACGTACGGATATACTCGGTCAGTGAAGGAAAACATTGTGAGGAAACGCGCACAATATGGTTGGTCTCTACGAACTTTCATTCTTCTGGACAAGTCGACTATGTTGCGAGAATGCCATATTTCCTTAGGCAACTTAATCCTTCGATCGCGGACTCTTTGAAATCTATTGTTATTCTATTGACTATAATTGTTGTCGCGGTCACCCGTGTCCTTATGGGGCTTGATGGGTTAACTGACATTTAAAAATCTTATTCCAGACCCTACCATTCATCCAACTACAATGAACGCAAAGGCCTTGTTTTCTCGGATTCAAAGTTTATTCTCTCCAAATAAAAAAATAACGTGTATGTCTTAAAGGAGACGGACACACTTCTGTATTTTTAATATTATTAGTATGGATTGTAATATAAAGTAGCCAATACTCCCTACGCTTTTTTTATCGCTTGCGTTGTAGGCGGGGTGCAAGTGAATTAGCCCCGGGGATAAATAGTTTACCTGAGTCCACAGCTGACCGACTTACCCCATCAATCTGACCAAATAACGCTGTACTACGATCATACAAATAGAAGTTGGACAAGATTTCAAATGAAAAGTTTTTTTTTTCAATTGAAACCTCAATTATTTTCTCGCTCTCTCGCTCAAATTTTTCTTTAAGCAACTACAAATACTGCGGTGGCATGGGTCTCCAGACCAATATGTCGATAGAAAATAAAACCTTATTTAAGTACAAAGATTAAAGTGGAATTTTATTTGCATGCCTCGAGGATCGGACTGTTACCTTTACTGATGATAAGAATCTATAAGAACAAAAATATATTAAGGTAAAAATATATTAAGGTTACAAAAATATATTGGCCTAAAAATTACGTGAAAATTTTATATTTCAACCTCTGTGGCTCAGTTGGTGAGCGCGATGGTAGCTCAGGTACTTAACACGGGGCCAGATTGACGTGGTGTGAAGCGTCTATAGATATTATATTATAATATCTTTAATAAGCCCATGGAAATACATTATAGGATTGTCACAAAAGAAATGGTAGTGCGATAAATTATTCGACCGCCCCTAGTGCGGCTACCTACTTTAATGTACTTTTGTTGTTTGCCAAAGTACATTCCCTAGTCCCCATGACTTGCGTCCGAGAAAATAAAGAGAAATTCGTCTAGTTCTCCTAATATAATAAATGGCCTACGGTTAAAATTTAACGCACCCGGCAACAGCTGCCGAGCTTTTAAAATTTCCAAATATTTCCCAGCGCTGTTCGGACAACTATTCCGAACATTTTTCGGGCAGGAATTCCGAGATTAATTTTCATTTCGATTTCGCAATGCCAACAGAAATATGGCACAATAAACAATCGGCCGCCGCCGCCGCCGGCCTTCGTACAAATTCGATTTACACGCTATCTATAGACAAACAGAATCACACCGGGATTACACACTTTGTTCACAGTTTAAATTATATATAGTAGTCTTTATATTAGTAATAATTAGACCACCTAAATTGTGCGCATGCAAGCATGATTTCGGATAGCTGGAAGTAGCAAAAGCAATGCAGTATCACTTCCGCACGCGCGTAAAACCTGTAGAGGTATCTGTGTTGAGCCAGATTTGTTTCAAGAAAATAGTAAGATACCCTACTCGATGATGTTTATACTGTGGTTTATTAAGAATTATCGAGAAACAAACATTATTTTATGAAGCAAATGGACGCAGATGGCTATTGTATGACTCCTATTGTTCTCCTTTCAGATTTCTTATTTGATAAAATTCTCTTTCCTTGCTGAGTTGTATGTATAGTTACACCGGCAGGGTGATTTCTGATTACATAACTTGCAACAGCAAAGCAACAGGCGTTGGACAGCATATAATATATAATTATATTACATATTGCACAATATCAGCTGCTGTCTGTCAAAAAAATTGTATACGTAATTTTGTCTTGCAGAAGATATCAATATCCTGACAGAATATGAGAACTATTCACGTGAGAACTTTCCTACGATCGTGCATCGGGGGGCTGCTGTCGAATGTCGAGAAGTATTACAAAACACCTAATCGCCCTGCCTATCCATCGAAAAAATCATTGCTATAGATTAGGTCGGAATAACATTAGATTTATAAGCGACATGTTTCAACGGCCTAACGGCGAACTCTCACATTTTAAGCTCTCATTCGCGCGAAAAGGGTATTTCAAACTACAATTCACACGTTTCGATCTAATTAAAAGGCTCGTATTTGGGAGACAAACTGAGTACGCGGATAGTCTTAATTAAAAGCACGTACGACGTCAGTAATTGGATACCTCCACGGTAGTTGTGGAACTATGTGCTGCTTTGTGGACGGCGAGGACTGTCGCCACATATATAAATTCTCTGCTGTCCCTTTTAATTAGTAAGTTTGTGTGTCACCGGTCGAGTCACTGAACACGGCAAAAGTTGTTCATTAACATAATTTGTGACCCTTTCAAAGTGAAACAATTTTCATATTTAAAAGCGAGCCACACAACCTCTGAAGTCTGAGCGGTGAATATACGGAGTATTTCGCTTTGAGAATTTGCAAAATGAATAAATTCCAGCGATTTTTTCTTGAGCAGCTTATTTCCTAATTAAAAAAAAATCATCTGTTTCACACAGAACTGCTATGGCACTGACTACTGAGGCGTTTTAGTATGAAGCAGCTGATTTTTAATTGGTTAATTCATTTTTTTAAAACACTTAAAAACTTGCTTAAGTTCAAAAGTGTAGGTCGGCAAAGTTTCAAAATGGACTAAATACTTAACTTGTCTGTAGGGTTCGTCTGAATTTTCAAGTTCAAATAATTCAAAGGCGCAGCTGGTGCTCCACGAATTGGGTCAAAGATTAAACACTTTCACAAGGAGATAGGAAGTCGGGACGGGCTGTTATTTTTCATCCCCAGATGAGATATTGAAAAGTTTCAGAACGGAATAAATTGATCAGTGCTTTCTTAAAACGTTCTCCGTCCATTTTATGGCACTAAAATAAATCTCCCGAGTCTGGTGGGAAATGAAGAAACCTTTTTATATTGTCTCTGCACTAAAACTCCTGTTTGAATTGAGGAACGTATCTAATGTTTAAGCAGAGTAAGAAAAAAGAAAATGAAAACTATGCTTTGTTAAAGCTATTTGCCTGTTTTGATAAACGAAATATAATTAAAATTTAATTAAATTGTCTTTATAACGTTGCTCGTATCTTAAAGTAATGAAAGTTTCTGTATCATAAAAGTATTGGACGAATTCGTTAGTCGCCTGTTTTATGGGCGTCGTAAAGGGGACAATGATGGCCCCACTGCTATACCTCGTGTAAATAGTGGACGGAATAAAACACGACACGTGGACTGTTAGTAAGTACTATCGGTTAAATTGATTTAGGGTGAACGAAGATTTGGCCGCACCACACGCGCCGCAGTCTCCGCATTTCGAATTCTTTATATGAAGTTATAGGCAAGCTCGCATGAAGAATTGCGAATGCGGCGACTGCGGTGCGTGCGGTGCGGCCAAATCTGCGTTCACCTTTAAAGGTAGTTGAATGCAGGCCTATTTACTGTCGCACTCAGAGCTATATAATAATCACTTTACTGTAAATAAATTAAGGTTTTGACATAAGCCCCTAACATTATCTGTCAAACTCTTCATTAAATTTAAGTTTAATCATCATTAAATGTCTCTTAGTGCAGTCTACAATCGTAGGCACGTGTTTTGAATGCTACAAAATTCCGCTCCTCAACCAAAATTACTAATAGGCTTATAACTAAGCTGATTAATTAACACAAACTGTACATTACCTGACCAAATGGGCTTTTGAAGATCTTTCTGATGGTATGAAAACTAAATATTAAATTATAGAAAATTGTTGTATAATTTGAATAATCTGTGATACAAGTGTACACCGATTTGCCCATCTCTCGTAGTGACCCCCTCTTTTATAAATAGACTCGTTTAAAAGTTTGTGGAACATTGTTTTATTTCTTAATTAAAAGTAATTTATAGCTTACAGACGTTACGCCATTAAATCACAAACATTTATAGAATTAATAAGCGCTCCTATTTAATATTACTATTCTCGGTACAATTTTCTCTTTTGGAGCGCGAACGTGATCAAAGCTAGGAACTTTCTGTTGCTCTTTGTGCCTGTAGCCCTTTCTGCGATACCTTTTAACTAAATGTCAAACGCCTTGTGACAAAACAAAGGGCACTGTTAGTGAAATACATCAAAGTCAAAAAGAACGCCGCGCGTATGTAAATCGGAAACCTTTATTGAAAGTCACTACATTATCAAAATTAGTTTTCTCACCTGAAACTTGTATTTAACCAACTTCCAAAAAGGAGGTGGTTATGTACTTTGTACTAAATATAAATACTTGTATTAATTTCAGTGAATTTCAGTTTCAATGGAAGACATCACATTAGAAATATAATGTATCCCGATTCCCGACACAGTGTCCCGATCCTTTAATCGTTAATGTGTGTATGGCATAATATTTTATCGAAAATTGGCTATTATTGTTTTCTCTAACGTTTGTGATTTTGTTATCGCGCTCTACTTCATAAGCAAATCGTTATGACTTCTGAACTATCTGATTGACACTGATAATAATGGTTCGGACACTAAGTTCACTTCGGACACATTGTATAAAGTACATATTTACAATAGCTGGATAACTCTTGAAGTCTTAACTGTATAGGTCTATAATACGAATGATTTTTGCTATAAAGAGACAACGCTTTTAACAAAGATTTATTGTACACCTCGCAGAATCGCGAATTTAAGTTCTATAGACACCATTTTTTTGCAGGTATCTCTGGATACGCATCGCATTGTTCGAGAGGCAGCTGGCTAAGATAATCGAGTATTTAGTGAGCAACGCCACTCGGTACTACGACAGGGACGCGCTTGTGGCGGACCCCGACTACGGGTCCATACTCAGCTCGCTGCTGGTGGGACCCTGCGCCCTGGAGTACTCCAAGGCCAAAGCACCTATATGCTTCTGGACGGACCCGCCGGCTGATGAATTGGTATATGACTTGGTTGTTATATTATACTAGTATTAAACTAATATTATAAATGCCAAAGTCCATTTGTTTATTACCTTTTCATATCCAAACCGCTGAAATTTTGCTGAAAATTGGTATGGTGATACTCTGAGTCCCGGTAATGGACATAGGATTCTTTTTATTCAACAAAATGTACGGTTCCCGCGCGATAAACGAATTTTTCGCAACGAAGTTGTAGGCGTCAGCTAGTATTATAATAATATTTTATTTTCTGTATTTCAGCATGCTGCATGCATATTGGATATAATTTAACAGTTGTTGATCTGCATGTGTTTTTATATAGATTTGGATTGAGGATGTATTTTCTTATAATAATAGGATGCAAACGAACAAATGGAACCTAAATTTAAACTCGTCCCAGGTCCAGCGACACAGAATGTCTGCGGGTACGACGACGCCGCCGTCCGTGCGACGACCCATACTCAATTTCAGACGAAGCCTAAACGCGTCTTCGGAGGACAGCGGATCTACAAACTCAGGTAAGAATTTAGTAATTTTTTTCCTGTTTTTATTAAAAGGATTTTTAAGAACCCATATGAGATACATGGATGGGCAAAGGCTTCCATGTATCTCGTTCTAACACGATCGCAGACCAGCCTGGTTTGGCCAGCCATTTTATCTCGCCATCATTTTTAAGGCCTTTGACGGCGGCGTCGTCCGTCATTTGGTTTTTTTGAAGTGTGGGATTGCGATAAATTGATTTCTTCGCAACAATTACTAAACTTAACTATATTATTCTGTAGTCTAAACTCTAAGGTAATTAGTAGTTACACTAACACGGAATACCGCTGGATAGATAATCCGAAGTTGTCTCTATACACACTTGAGTGTGGTACAAGTTTCTAGCTCGTTGTTTGGCCAACTTAGTTGATAACTTAGATCGTCACCGCCGAGCTACAACTTCTTCATTATAAAGTAATTCCAAGTTCCAACTGAACAGTTTTATTACGCAACTCTTGTGGGATCTCTGGACCTGCAACTCAAATATAAAGAAAAGATTTATGTCCAATCTAAAGATTTAGGTAGAATAGACGTGAATTATATTGGATGTCTGGATAGAACTTTGACAAAATTGTGAAGAAAAAAACAAAAGGGATTGGGACCTTTTTCGTGAGGGTGACGTGGGTATTGGAAGTAAAGGAGCTTCTCACTGTACGCAAATACGCAGTAATATATTATAGGTAACCATGTATGTTTATGCCTTTATTTATTCTCAGATTTTGCTCACAAATTTTTACATAGTGCCTTTCCCAGGATTAAAAGTGCGTTCATATAATATTTTCCGAAACGGTTTAGCAGTTTAATTGTCAAGTGTTAAAGACAGACTCACAAACTTTCACATTTTCACTGGATGCTGCCCTTAACTTCGTTGCACGAAATCATCAAATCAAGTTTTATCCAAATCAGTTTAGCGGTTTGAGCATGAAGAAATAGACATACTTTTACATTATAATTCAACTAGTTGAAGTCCGCAACTCCGTTGCGCTAAAATTAGTTTATCGCTCGAGAACCGTACTTTTTTCCAGTATAAATGTAACATGTCCTTTCCCAGGACTCAGAGTATCTCCATATTAAATTTCAGCAAAATCGGTTCAGCGATTTGGGCGTGAAGAGGTAAGAGACAGACAGACACATTTAAAACATAAGTATGGAATTGTGGATCAGTAGTTAATAATAATAATAATAATATCTATGGACGCTTCACATCACGTCAGTCTGGCCCCGTGCTAAGTACCCGAAGGACTTGTGTTATAGGTACCAGACAACGGAAATATATTTAATACTTTTATACTATACATATATTTAAGATTTTTACTATATCATACACATATTATACACATCCATGACCCAGGAACATTGAAAAACTTTTTTGTTCCGTCGGCGGGATTCGAACCCGCGACCTCCGGCTTGAGTTGCCACGTTACATACTCTAACCATTGAGCCACGGAGGTCGTCAGAATTCGTCGTTATTCTGAGCTTTCGACGATTTTATATGATTCAAACTCATTCTGGTTTCATAAAGCGTTTGATTTTGTTTTCCAGGGTCCGGAAACGTGGCGAGTTGTGCCAAAGATTATGTGGAGAGCTTGCACCAGAACTCCAGAGCCACGCTCTTGTATGGGAAGAACAATGTGCGAGTGCAGCCGGTACGTTTTGTTTTTTTTTTTTTTCTGACAGCTCGTTTTTGGTTCATACTTTAGACTTTCGAGTATCAAACTGTTAAAACACATGAACGCTCGGTTCAATTTACTCCTAATCATTTCACTACAGAAAGACGTGGAGGAGCCAATGCCTGGGTACCTGAGTCTACACCAGAGTCCCAACGGGCTGGTCATCAAGTGGACACCGAACCAACTCATGAACGGATTCGCGGAGAGTGAAGGCATCGACAAAGGGTATGAGTTTTGACGTGTACAGTGTATTGATGTAGGCAGTGGATTTTGTGGAAAATATTTATTTGGTGTAATCATATTATTATGATTTATTTAAAAATTTTGATCCTTAGTTTGTCTAATTTTAGTATCCTGGCGATGTTGCATCATTGTTCTAAGAAATTCGTTTATCCATGCATCGTTTACCAAAAGCTTTAGTTGGTAGTCCTTGCTTTGTGTAACAATTTAGATGTGAGCATAGAATTTTAAATATGTTGTTGTAGTACCTAGTACCATCTAGATTCTAGTACCTATAGTCTATTAGCGTTAATGACAATTCAACAGACACGGTCAAAAAGAGCCGTGTTCAAGCGGCCTCTCCACTAGATCCATTAAAGGTCAAAACAAGCGACTGAACGTACAGAGTGGCATTTTTCTCTATGATTCCCCAATCATGTATGCTATACACAGCTTTGCAATCATGATTCATGGTTATCCATAATAGCCCAACATGGAAAAACTTTAACCAGCAAGCTATTTGGATTATGCATGAGTAAAACGGTCATTGAAGATAACGCTAATAGAGTATGGTGGTTGCTATGTAATGTGCTATAGTCTGTATTGTGTAGTAGCATGTTGTGTGTAGTTACCGCTGCCACCTAGTGCACAGCTCGGCGTGCCAGCACATTTGTGTTCTGTGCAGCGCCCAGCCCTGCACCGTGTACAGGCGGCGCTGCTCGGGCGCGCTGTGCATTGACTGGTATGTAGCCTCTGTTTGGTTTGCTTAATCTTTGGTTTGGCTTTTTTAATTTAGGCCTAATTTCACCAACTACTGTTAAATTTAATGCTCGAATCACGTTACTTCTTTCGTTTTTCATACGAATGAAAGAGAAGACATGACATTTTAACAAGCTGTTACCGACGTTGGTGAAATTGGGCCTTAAGATAATGTTATATTTGTAGTTAGGGCATGCAAATTAAATGTGTGTAGACTAAGCAGCGTCTAAATATCATGTAAGGGTGCCCGGGGCTGCTCATAATATGTGAGTTATTCACGGGCGTATATATAGCTTTGTTAAGGGGGGGGTCCCTAACGTAAAAAAGCGGCCAAGTGCGAGTTGGACTCGCTCATGAAAGGTATGAAAGGTTCCGCTGTCCACTATACTTATATAATATTATAATTCTGAAGAGTTTGTTTGTTTGAACGCGCTAATCTCAGGAACTACTGGTCCGATTTGAAAAATTCTTTCAGTGTCAGATAGCCTATTTATCGAGGAAGGCTATAGGCTATATTTTATCACGCTAATACTAATAGGAGCGAAGAAATAGAGGAAAGTGTGGAAAAAACGGGTTGAAATTATTTGAAAGGGCTTATTTGAACGCGCTAATCTCAGGAACTACAGGTCCGATTTGAAAAATTCTTAGTGTTAGATAGGCCATTTATCGAGAAAGGCTATAGGCTATATTTTATCATGCTAAGACTTATAGGAGCGAAGAAATAGAGGAAAGTGTGGGAAAAACGTGGGAAATTATTTGAAAGGGCTTATTTGAACGCGCTTATCTCAGGAACTACTGGTCCGATTTATCAATTTCTATGTTATTTGGCACACATCAAGAATAGACCACGTAAAAGGACATAGGTTTCTTTTTTGCCCAAAAATGTACGGTTTCCGTGACATTCCTAAATTACGCGGGCGAAGCCGCGCGGAACATCTAGTAATATAATATTATAAAGCGGAATAGTTTGTTTGTTTGGACGCGCTAATCTCAGGTACTACTGGTCCGATTTAAAAAATTCTTTCAGTGTTAGATAGCCCATTTATTGAAAAAGGCTATAGGCTATATTTTATCACGCTCAAGCGCAATACACACTGAGCCCGCCGGGCCGCCGACATTTGTCGGCGACACAACCCGGAGGCCTGTATGAAAAGAATGATGTCGGCAACATGCGCCCGCGCGTGTTACCCGCCGACATGTTGGCGGCTTGGGTCGCCTGCGCTCAGTTGCCCGGCGACACAACCTTATAGACACGCGGCAATCACTGACCAATCACTGACTGCCAATTAAATTTCTCATCTCAACTCTCAAGCCGCCGACATGCCCCCGACAAAATTTTTCGACTTGTAATAAGTGAAGCCGCCAACTAGGCCGTCGACAAAAAGTTGCCGACATATGTCGGCGGCCCGGCGGGCTCAGTGTGTGTTGCGCTTAAGACCAATAGGAGCTAAGAAATAGAGGAAAATGTGGAAAAAACGGGAGGAAATATATTTGAAAGGGCTTATTTGAACGCACTAATCTCAAGAACTACTGGTCCAATTTAAATTTTTTTTAGTGTTAGATAGTCCATTTATCGAGAAAGGCTACAGGCTATATTTTATCACGCTACAACTAACAGAAGCAAAGAAATAGAGGAAAATGTGGAAAAAAACGGAAGGAAATTATATGAAAGGGCTTATTTGAACGCGCTAATCTCAGGAACTACTGGTCCGATTTGAAAAATTCTGTCAGTCTTAGATAGTCCATTTATCGAGAAAGGCTATAGGCTATATTTATCACACTATAACTAATAAGAGCGAAAAAATAGAGGAAAATGTGGAAAAAACGGGGGAAATTAATTGAAAGGGCTTATCTCACGAACTACTGGAGCAATTTTTCTGTTATTTGGCACAGATAAGAAGTTGACCACGTAAAGGATGATAGGCTATTTTTTGTGGACTAATTTGTCTGTAAAATATCTAATTTACGCGGGCGAAGCCGCGCGGAACGTCTACTGTTGAATATAATACGAGTATTCATTTACCCGCGCGGCGCGACGAACTACGAACGCATCGCGGTACCTACTCTGCCTACGGACACACTCCACAGTATTATACTGTGAATAGAAAAAAAAATACATGTACCTCGCCGATTAAAATCGGTGCGGTACATAATATTATATTGTCGATTGGACAAGTGAGATAGATAGTCATGGGGGGGGTCCGGACCCCCAGGACCCCCCCCTTATATACGCCCATGGAGTTATTAGTTACCTACTTTGCTAATTCACACCATGTATCTAATAGCAGTTCTACTGTACGAATTACGAATTATGAATTTCTTTGAAATTTTGGCGTATATATCGCAAGAGAGTTTTTAGAGCAAACAACATAATATACTTAGTTCTTTTTTCTAAAAAGTTAAAAAGGAAAACTAAATCGTTTTATTGACACGACCTTTATGCCAACGTTACTTAACTTTATGCAAAGGTTCACCTCCTTTAGTCCTCCAAGATTATATTCGTGTGTGTATGTGATTCCAGCGTGTACTGGGCGATGTCGCTGCAGGTGTGCGTGTGGGAGACGGTGTACGTGCACGTGCACCGCGCGCCCGCCAGCGACTCGCTCATACTCGTCGGACAGGACGGCGTGCAGAGACCGCCCATACACTTCCCCAAAGGTATACTATACACGTTTATACAATATAAATTCTGCCAGAGAGCAATTAATTGAACGAATGTGTACATGCTCACTCTCGTATACCAGGCGAGAGCCAACGACAGTACCCTATTTGACTCGGGCCCAAAAACGCACAGGCTACCGAGAGCGGCCGAGACGAAGAGGAGAGCGCTCGGCTTATCTCGGGGTGTCTAGATTAATGTGACTAACAGCCGCCATTATACTCTGTAGACTCTAGAGTCTAGTCTCTACTATGAAATTATAGCATGCGGGCAACTTTCATGTGGACCACGCGCGGACGATAACGCATGGCAGGAAAAGAGCCCTTATATTATACTCCCGATATGCTGAGCGGACATGCCCGACACGATCATATTGTGGCGGTAGTAGGTATCCACAATTAACACCACATTCCTGCATCACGCTATCAAAGTTTTCTAAGTGCGTCGGTACATATACGACAGCTGAAATTAATCAAGTGGGCTTCGGCCTGACCGAGCATACCACCTCGCTCGGTCGGAAGATCTTCCTTTGCGCAACCACGCACATTTCCACATTGGTGACCCCGACTCGATTCCCACAATGTTATGACAAGCCTGAAAATAGTACTTTCTTATACTTTAAACTCTGTACGAGGATGGGACGAAAAATAAAAAATCTGCTGAAAGCAGCGAGGAATTTACGTTATACTTATTTTTAAACTTTTCAGGTGGACATCTGCTCTCGTTCCTCAGTAATCTTGAGACAGGACTACTGCCGCACGGTCAGCTGGACCCTCCGCTGTGGTCCCAGCGAGGTACAGGCAAGGTCAGTAAAACAACATGTATTCATATCGAAGATATTAATCTTTAGATCGCCGATTCTTGGAAATCTTTTGTTATCGCAGCCCACTTGAGGGGTTGATAGGTTAAGCTAATGCAACTGAACTTCCAAATTATTAACTCCAGCCCAAAATCAGGTGTGTTTATTAACTCTTTATCATGTCGATCGATCATCTACTACTTAGGTCACGAGAGTAAAGGAAAAGAGGAGTATTCTTGTAAACGCAGCATATGATAAGGCACTAAACTGCTGCCCATCAAGTTACTGGCTTAATACCCGCTACCGGAACCTTACGAAATCAAGGAGATGTAAGTACTATCAGAGAAGTTTAATCATAGGCAGATGGCAAACCTACGTAAATTGGTCGCGTTATGTCAAATCCAGCCGACCGATCACAACTAACATTGGATTGACAACTCGACCAAAAGACATTGGTCCGTCAACTGCCTATGAATCAATTTCTTTGGTGGTGCTATTACGTACTATTACTTAGAGTATGTTTCCACTGACGGCGAGCGGGGCGGGGAGGAGCTTAGCGGTGCCCGAATTAACCAATCGTGCTATTCCAGCAGAATGACAGCGAAGATTTCGGGCATGGTGATTGATCAATTCGGCACCGCTAAGCTCCTCTCCGCTCCGCTCCGCGTCAGCGGAAACACGGCCTTAACATTTGTACCACTGTTGCAGGTGTTCGGTCGGCGGTCACTACGGCGGCGGCCGATGCCGAGCCTGTGCGAGAGCGGCGATGAGGAGGCGGACTGGGACGACGCCGCCGGCGACTACGTCTTCCGCATCGTCAACAACACCATCGCTGATAGAGAAGGTACACTTAGGGTCTGTTTCACCACTTCCTGACAAGTGCCGAATAGGTTATAGGCTATTCACCACTTAACTTGACAGATAAAGTATGGAGAATCTGTCAAAAAAGTTGTGGATAGCCTATTCGGCACTTTATCAGGAAGTGGTGAGTCAGGCCCTTACCATTATGAAAATAAGCCAATTTTAAGTACCTAATCATTAACTATAAAGTATTTTATATAGGAGTGATCACTGATCAGGGTTATTCGGTATCATTAAGGCTAACTCAACCATAAAGTTAATATACCTATAGGTATATTACCTTTATGAACTCAACTAACTACGCTTCTTCATATTATGCGCTAGCAGTTGGTATTTCGTAAATACTTACATCTTCTAGTCTACACTGCAAAACGCCAATGTTTGTTTTGGTACATCATATTCCACCATAATATAAGATACGCCGTAGCTACGTCATAAATACGCCGTAGCTACGTCACGCTACGCCGTGCTACGCTATGCCACGCCACGCTACAACTTGCTATACGCACTGGCACCAATGTTACATTACACATAAAATCTTTCCTACGCTACCCACTACTATATTAATATTGTTATTAAGCATTTCTTTGTAATGTTACAGCGGCGATGCGCAGCTCTCTACTGGACCGTGTTATGTCGTCCCCCCCGCGCACGCCGCGCCGCCCGCTGGCATCCACGTCGACGACGTCGTCGGACTCCTCCACCATGTCGGTGGACTGCCCGCCGCCGCTCAACGGTGCGCCCGTCACGCCGGCCGCACACCCGCCCGTCGAACAGGTGACAGGAAAAAAGCAATAGAATATGTTTTTAATAATTAAAAAAAAACACAACTTTTTGGGAAAACGAGCCAATGGCCCCAACGGGACACCTAAAAGAAAGCAACTACCGACGCCCACGGACAGTCGCAACATCAGAAGAGCTGCAGGCGCGTTGCCGGCCTTTTAAGAGGGAATACGCTCTCTTCTTGAAGGTTTGCAGGTCGCATGGGTCCGAAAATACTGCTGATGACAGTTAGTTCCAGAGTTTTACAGTGTGCGGCAGAAAGTTACGCGAAAAACGCACGGTGGAAAACTGTCGAAGAAGATATTAGGAGAAAAGGTCCAATAGAGCAAATATGGAAGAGGTCTGAATAATTATTTTTGATGTAGAAGCAGATACAAAAGTCGATTGAAAACGACTTAAGGGGCCGGGTACCCTCGAAATTCTCATACATAGTAACGTAATTCCAAAATAATTTTCTCATACGAAAATATTTAACATGTTTGAGTTGTTTTTCAGTTTAAAATAGTAATTGTCTAGGTTCCTGCACAAAAATTTACTTCAAAATATTTAAACACAATTTTTTTTTAAGTTTTAGTCACAAGTACTGACACTGCCGTATTGAAGGGTGGAATTATTATCTTTCAGGGCATTTTTACCCATAGTAAGTCTGCAGTAATTTTGATTTCTGTGAGGCATGTTAACCAGTTACAAAATTAAATAGATAACAATTTAACATGAAAGTGTAACATCAAAACAACTAATAATTATTAGTTGTTACTTCTCCAGTGTCCAGCGTTAATGAAACTCTTGTGACTTTAGGTTGCATGTATCGAGCTGGTGTGCAGTACGATGCGGAGGCAGATAATATCCCGCGCGTTCTACGGCTGGCTGGCGTACTGCCGACACTTATCTACTGTCAGGACGCATCTCAGCGGGCTGGTTCACCCCAACATTATACCGACAGGTTAGTTCACTTAGATCACGTTAACTACAGGTAATAATAATGATGTTTCAGCTAACTCACAAAGAAGAAAAGTGACGGAATCTCTACCGACTAAAACTACCATAATACATATCTGATATTGGCTAAGATATTTACAAATATAAGAGTGTTATAGTAGTTACGAGTAATATTGTCATGAAGATTAAAGTTCTCCATCATTTTGATATTTAAAAACTTCACATTCTTATGCAGATGGTGCTCAAGGAGGTCTTACAGTTGAAGTGTGGAGGTCTATGATGAATGAGAAAGGTGCTGTGAGTGACAAGGACGAAGTGTACAGGCTTGTTTATTATGGAGGAGTGCAACATGACATCAGGAAAGAAGTGTGGCCGTATCTACTTGGATATTACGAGTAAGTATTGTGGTATAGTTAATAGTGTTAATAATAATGATAATGATTATGATGATTATAATAATAATGACGATGATGATGAAAAATAAAAAAAAATCAATTTATTAAGATATAATATTGTCTATATTAACTAGAAACTTGTATTTCTAGATTTGGCTCAACAGCTGAGGAAAGGACTGAACAGGACATAGCGTACCGACGACAATATGAAACAACCATGTCAGAGTGGTTATGTGTAGAAGCTATAGTGCGGCAGAAAGATAAAGAACAAACAGCGGCATCTATCGCAAGGCTCACACAAGCCTCTGGGAAACCAAGAGTTGAAGTTGATGATAATACAGAGGTACTGTAAAATATTTAATGTAAATAGTATTTTTTTAAATGAGAGCAACTAATGATTGACTGAATACATTTTTTATTTTACAGGTATTTGAAGATGACTGCAGCGTCATATCAGACAATCCACCTGTAGTATCTCCCGAGCCTAGTGAAACGGAACCTAAAAGATTAGACGTCAAACCAGTGTTATCCCGAGCTCCTAGCATAGACGAAGTAGAAAATATAGAATTAGATGAAGATAAGCAACACGATTCTAAAGCCAATGGCAAATCTGATATGAGCGAAGAAAAAGATCAAACGGACGCTGATAGCTTCAGTGAAGTAGATGAGAAAGATGTGTGTATTAGAAGTGTTGTTGAAAATCCTGATATGAGAAGAGAAAGTATTGCTGAAATAAAGAGGTTAGCTGAGGAAATCGTCCAGAAGGGAGAAGGGAGAGGTCCCCTGTGTAGTGTAGATAGTGCCAATATGAATATCAATGGAAACGACAATGGTCCCATAGAAGATAATCAGACGAGCCAAACACAAGCACAGTGTACGAGTGTGATAGTCACGAATCCGTCGGTTGATCTTGCCGTGTATGGCGGATCGCCTGCGTCTGGTGGAACTACAGGTAATAACTATACCTTCTTAAATACATATTTCTGATACACGATCTACTATCAAGCCATTGTTGTATTCATTAGATGTTGCTCATAACATACTTACAAATACAGTTTCCCATTTCTCATTTAAAGGACTAGTATAAAAGTGTGGATCAGCATGTAATTTCTTGATGTGTCTATTAATTCGTTAATAATTATACTTGTAGCCAACGTAAGTCCAGCCCGGAGTCCACTAGGCGTGGTGCGTGAAGAGTCTCACTCAGGTGGAGCGTCGTTTGATGCCCTGGAGCCGGACAACCGCGAGGCGCGCTCGGCGTGCGCGTCTCCTGCTAGCTCCAATGGGGGAGTTTACTCGGTAAGATTGGGCTAAAGACTGTGAAAGTTACTTACAAACGCTATGGATATCATATTTAGATAGCATTTTCCAAACAGTTTTGATTTCATAGACTTTGCTTGACTTATCCAGTTGCTATAATTATGTATTAGTTTTGAAAAAATCCTGTTTAATATTCTTTTATCCTTCAACCTTTTGTGTATTATTTTCAGAATGAGCTGGTAGAAAGTTTCGCCCTAAACTTACATCGCATTGAAAAAGATGTCCAGAGGTGTGACAGGAACTACCCATTCTTCAACGATGAGAACTTAGACAAATTACGAAATATCATGTGCACGTGAGTTCGTGGTTCATTAAAGTATATTTTTGTAGCTACTTCCATTAACAGGGACTTTAGTACCTATCGTGTAGTCTCTTTAACTTATCACCAAGGAGGTGTGATATTTGTCAGAGCAGCAAATCTGGACTTGTGCAAGTGGGCTTAAGGAAAAGTTTGAAGGAAAATTATTTGTTAATTACTTTATTGTTATGCTACGTGTTACATTACAATACGACCATATTATGCCTAAAACTGGCGACTATAAATAAGCGCTTGAAAATGGATTGGGCCCAGAGTCAGGACAGGACACGTTTATTGACAGACACAATTCCTCACTTTTTCTATCAATTGACAGCTTTCTCTTACAAGCGCCAAGCGTTTGTAGGCGCCATTGGCCGATTTTACTCTCAACACTCCAAGAAATATCATATTCCAGCTACGTGTGGGAGCACCTGGAGACAGGCTACATGCAGGGCATGTGCGACCTGGTGGCGCCACTGCTGGTGATCACGCGCGAGGAGGCGGTCGCGCACGCGCTCTTCTCCCGACTCATGGACCGCGCCAAGGACAACTTCCCATCAGGACAGGCGATGGACGCGCATTTCGCTGATATGCGGTAAGTGAAAAC
The DNA here is from genome assembly GCA_937595015.1 of Polyommatus icarus. NCBI lineage: Eukaryota > Metazoa > Arthropoda > Insecta > Lepidoptera > Lycaenidae > Polyommatus > Polyommatus icarus. The sequence goes on along the minus strand of OW569327.1, from coordinate 16,981,553 downwards.
GATGACGGCATACTCCAGCTACGTGTGCACCTGGAGACGGGCTACATACAGGGCATGTGTGACCTGGTGGCGCCGCTGCTGGTGATCACGCGCGAGGAGGCGGTCGCCCACGCGCTCTTCTCCCGACTCATGGACCACGCCAAGGACAACTTCCCGTCAGGACAGGCGATGGACGCGCATTTCGCTGATATGCGGTAAGTGAGAACGATGACGTCATACTCCAGCTACGTGTGAGAGCACCTGGAGACGGGCTACATGCAGGGCATGTGCGACCTGGTGGCGCCGCTGCTGGTGATCACGCGCGAGGAGGCGGTCGCGCACGCGCTCTTCTCCCGACTCATGGACCGGGCCAAGGACAACTTCCCGTCAGGACAGGCGATGGACGCACATTTCACTGATATGCGGTAAGTGAGAACGATGACGTCATACTCCAGCTACGTGTGGGAGCACCTGGAGACGGTCTACTGCAGGGCATGTGTGGCCTGGTGGCGTCGCTGCTGGTGTCACGCGCGAGGAGGCGGTCGCGCACGCGCTCTTCTCCCGACTCATGGACCGGGCCAAGTACAACTTCCCGTCAGGACAGGCGATGGACGCACATTTCACTGATATGCGGTAAGTGAGAACGCTGACGTCAAACTCCAGCTACGTGTGGGAGCACCTGAAGACGGGCTACTGCAGGGCATGTGTGACCTGGTGGCGTCGCTGCTGGTGGTCACGCGCGAGGAGGCGGTCGCGCACGCGCTCTTCTCCCGACTCATGGACCGGGCCAAGGACATCTTCCCGTCAGGACAGGCGATGGACGCGCATTTCGCTGATATGCGGTAAGTAAGAATGATGGCGTCATACTCCAGATAAGTGTGGGAGCACCTGGAGACGGGGTACATGCAGGGCATGTGCGACCTGGTGGCGCCGCTGCTGATAATCACGCGCGAGGAGGCGGTCGCGCACGCGCTCTTCTCCCGACTCATGGACCGGGCCAAGGACATCTTCCCGCCAGGACAGGCGATGGACGCGCATTTCGCTGATATGCGGTGAGAGAATTTGAGCTGGTAATTTTGGGTTCTAGTGTAATGTTTATAATTATAAGTGATAAATTTCAATTTTTCAATTAAATAGTTGAAATTATATCATTATCCAATGTTTTAAAGGTTTTTGATCCATCATGAATGTCATCAACTTATGAACTGGCATGCATGCTAGTTTCAGTACATCAAACAGCTATTCTTAGGAAGCAAATGTAAGAAGACCTTTAATAATACGATGAATTGCTACGAGTGTCCGCCGCGCCGTAAGGAAGCGGCGGTGGTTCACATAAAAAGCTACCGCTATCGAAGATGCTCTCCTTTTTGCAATGAATAAATAACACAAAACAAAAATTGCTTTTTGCTCCGAAAATTGACATTATTTTTTTTCAGATCCCTGATCCAGATCCTGGACTGCGAGCTGTACGAGCTGATGCACGCGCACGGCGACTACACGCACTTCTACTTCTGCTACCGCTGGTTCCTGCTAGACTTCAAGCGGGAGCTGCTCTATCAGGATGTAAGTTATTGATTAAGACTTCGCCTGAATCATAAATCATAATATTTGGTATTCAGGTTGAAATGATCTTTGAATGTTAAGAGCGTCACTTCATTAGGTACATTCTGTAAATAATAAGTGTACCAAAAAGACGGTTGGAGAGTAGTGTTTTGTGTCGAACTCGAATTCGAACTCGAACTCGACTCGAACTCGAACTCGACTCGAACTCGACTTGAACTCGGTTGTCTGTAAAGTCGGCTTACTGACGATAGTTGAACGTGACAACGTCATAGCCTTAAATGGAACGCCTCAGAGCGAGGTAACGCCGCATATTGCGTCATGTTTTTTCGTGCGCGCAGCCCATATCGAATTATGAGACGTTGTCACGTCAAAATAAAAATAATTTTTGACTTAAGAGATGAGCACCAAAAAGTAATAAAAAGATCAATGTAAAGCGGCGATCAATATAGAGGGCTGAGTGCTCACCAGCTGTCAGTCACGTCGTTACTGTCGCAGATCCGTTCAGGGCAATATTGCCGGCAGCGCGAGGAGCAGTGGCACTGGCTGAAGTTAAACGTCCCATTAGGGTTGGACCTCATCTGGCAGTTTCCACCGCGTGCTATCGCATTATGCTTTCTGTCTCGGTCTAGCAAATGGCAGTTCTAAGCGACGGAAAGAGAAAGGGCGACGGAAAAAGGCGATTCCGTGCTGCCAGATGAGGTCCAACCTTAAGTGTAGAGCCGCGTTAGAACGATAAAAATCAGGAAAGATTCTTTCTGGCAACAATTACTCCATTCTCACCAACCATTCCACCAGGTGTTCTCGGCGTGGGAGCTGATCTGGGCGGCGCGTCACGTGTCGTCGGAGCACATGGTGCTGTTCATAGCGCTGGCCCTGCTCGAGACCTACCGCGACGTCATACTCGCCAACACCATGGACTTCACTGACATCATCAAGTTCTTCAACGGTACGTAAACCTAGAACAGTTAACGGCACCACGATACGAAACCCTCATAGGGATTCGTCCGTCTGTCTTACTTTTTGATGTCCTAAATTACATACACATGTAATTTAGGACATCAAACAAAAACAAAATAAGTAAATAAATAATATAAAGTGTAAAGAACAAAAGAAAAAGATCAAAAGAGCTAAAAAATTAAACTAATTGTAAAAAACAAGCCCCATGATACTGTTAGTGGGATGGATTATTAATAAAAACCTTGAATAGTTTGGGAGATGAGGGATTCTAAAGTTTTAAGGGAATTAGGAAAAGGAATTAAAAACCCCGATCCCTAAAAAGTATTAATCGAGCTAGGGAATGTATTCCAATTATAGATTTAAATCGATTTTATTCTATGATTCCAATTAACAAAACAATATCGATTAGGCCTTTCATCCACCGCCGCCGGCACCAGGATGAGGAAAATGAAACGTTTAATTTCGATCTGTCAACAACCGAACAAATAGTACTCAGTAGGTAGAGATAAACTACGATAACATGGCGCGCCCCTCAAAAATTCAAAACGTTTGAAGTGCGTTGTCTTGCGCGGTCGGCTAGTTATGATTAGTTGACCAACAAATCTTGGTAACAAGTGACAATAAGTGAAATATTACGAGTCGTTGATTGGTTGAATACTTATTACTACATACTAACACTTACAATATAAGGACGTGACTACGCACATTGAAACAGTAATTTGGAGGGGCGCGCCATGTTATCGTAGTTTATCTCTATTAGGTAAAGACCATTGACATAAGAAATTTAGTATAGACACACAACGATCGTGTGGCTCTTGGATGACATAATTTTCATGCATGAGTGTCGCAACTTTGTTCGCAACGGCTGTCTATCGAGAGACAAAGCGACGGCGCCCCTCTTGCCTATCCACGGCGCACCAGGGAGCCGCGACGGACACTTTGGGAATCCCTGGGCTAGAAATTATCCACATTTTTTTTTTCAGAAATGGCGGAGAGGCACGATGCCGCTGCAGTATTATCACTGGCGAGAGACCTCGTCCTGCAGGTGCAAACGTTAATAGAAAATAAATAATTCATCTTAATCTAATAAATTGATGTAGTAGAATAATATTTACAGACTATGTATACTACTACTTTGTATGTAGTTGAAACGTTTTGAAGTAAAAAATGGCGCGCTAACTAAAAAGGTACCATTTTGGTCAAAATATCGATTCGGGCACCACTAACTTATGGCTGTTCATACGTTAATCGAATTAGGTACTGGGATATCATCGAGATGAGAATTTTATTTACATCTTGTGAAATCTTAAGTTTGTAGGAATATAGCTAATATTTATACTAAATTATAACATATTTTTACTTAATAGACACTTAGATCAGTTTTTATTATATTGAATGTTGTTGTTCCTTGTAACTATAAAAATGAATATATAATAAACAAATTATTATAAAGATACTTATAATGTTAGTTAATTAGGTGCGTTATAAATTTTTGTTCCTAACGAAAGCCAAGTTCTTTTAAAAATATTAATAATAATAATTATTATTTTCTTCAATACACATAATATTTTATTTTATGGTATGACTTGGGATAGAAATCTGTAAAATATCCTTCAGGCGCCCTTACACGTATGCAAGTAGCTTGGCAAGGTTAACGCTAAGAGAAAAAAGATTGCGTGGGCTGGATTAAAAGGTTGTTGCCAAGATGACAAGGCAAAAAATTTAGAAGATCAATTAGGAGCCGTGCCACAGTGTTTAATCGGTTATTCCCCGTACTTTTAACACGTTTACAACAAAAACATCTGTTGTGATTATTATGACTCATTTTAAACGGAAACAAAATATTACAGCTATCCGCGAACAAAACGATTTTATCAATTTTATTATTGAATATTTGATAACATTTGACATCTCGTGTATTACTAAGTATAATCATACCGTTTGTATCACATTCTATTTTGCGAAAATTTTATTATACACAAGACTGCATAGATCTTAAATTTTGTGTCATAATTTCCTTCTTATTAGTATTTTAAAGCAAAAAATCGGATTAGTTATATTTGGCCATGGCCGTATGTACGGTATTTTTGCCAGAATAGAAAATAAATCATTACTTACCAATAAAATAAAAGCTTATTTTACTATATTTGACAGTTGCGTAAGTTTATTTTGCATAAACTAAAATATAAAGTTTCGAAACGTAACATATTGTGGAACCGTTATTTTCTAAGTTTAATATAAAAAAATACTTTAGCATACAATTACAAATTGAACTACAGGTATGTGATAATATAATATGTATTGTATTTATTGTTTTAACCACTTAACGAGTGAATACAAAATGAATAATATTTACTAAAATAATACTAAGTAAGTATCAGTTTTATAACCCTATTTCTTGATCTGTGATTTAATGGGCGAACCAAAACTTAGCTACAAATAATTTTGTTAATAATTATTTCTTACAAAATTTATTAAAAACACACAGATTTTGGAATACGTACTCGTACATAATAGGTAATATGTAAAATATAAACCTGTGTCTAAATAATTACATAATATTATCTTCCCTGAATCCCGTGCCTTGTATATAAAACCCATCGTTTTAATCATGATATATTTACAAATCATAGTATTGTAGAGTCGAATCTATACCTATAATTAGCTTAAAACCAAACCTACAAAATATAATATAATTCTTAATAATATTACTTCTCTCTATGGAACAAAGGGACAAAATTGTAATATCATAATAATTACTTTGAATTGCTTTATTCATCTAATACAGTTATCTAGTAAAATACAGCCATATCCATCCTTATGGTCAATTATGGACGAATTAATAGCTGCACGATTTTTGCAAAAAAGCTAATTTTCCTACTTTGGACTTGGAGCAAATAAAATGGTCTGAAAAACGCTTGCTAAGTGTATAACATAAATAATAAAAAAATTAAGTAACGTGATCTCATTTTACATGACAAAGTTTTGTGTCTTCTACACGTCGGCCATTGATGGACATAAGGACATTGGACATAATATTGTGATGACAGACGCGTAACATATTGGTCTATTATTGAAAATGATTGGCGTCGATTGTGTATCATATTGTTGTAGCTTCGCATCGTAAATATCCATCAATGGCTCAACGTGGAAAGGCCTTTAGCCATAATATAGGTCAGCAAACTGTTTGGCAAATATTGACACAAACATTTAAATACACTTTGATGTTCCCACTTCCCACACTTTCTAGCTCCTATTAACATTGATGCATATTTAGAAATATTGGTGTTTAGTCAGTTTCGTCAATACCTAGTACATGGTCTCGATAAGTAGCTTAGAATGTAAATATGTGTTTATATTATATTACTTAATATACATAGTGAATAAATTATAAAATCATATTAGTAATATCAAAATGGAGTAAAATATTATGATATAGAATTATACGTTTATATATTTTCTTACTATCTATATGTCTGTATTTTGTATGCTAGGAATTGCTATATTCTATTAGGTAAAAATTACTATACTCAGATATCCTATCTACAAATTATATTGGGTATCACAAAAATGGTATTTATAAACATATTATTTAGTAATCGTTACATCGTCGTTACATACCAAGCCGTACATGTATTGTAAGTACGTACGATCGAAAACAAAAAAAAATTATGAAAAGTGATATAAAAATTTCGATTTTTTAACGATTTCTTTCAGCCCATTTTCAGATTGACTACTTGTTAATATAGTTTGGTTTATTAACAAGTAGTCAATTATCGATAACCGAGGAAATTTTCTATGGAAATCGACTATCGTCATCATTGGATGACGATATGCGATTTCCATAGAAAAACGAAGATTTTCAAGCGCCATTGGCAGGATGGTAAAACTATATTTAATGTAAACGTGATAATTTATATGTTTCTCTCATGCAATGATTTGCAACAATAATTGGAATTATAATAGAAAAGTAACTATGTAATAGCTACCTTTGTAAGGCCTAGTAAAATATTAATATTATATAACATCGTATCGTGAATCGACTATTGCTACTACTCTTCACCCTTTAAAAAAAAAAATGAGCAGATGCACCAAACAATTAAAATACATTATTACCGAAAAATACAATGTTATGAAAAGTAAACAAGTTTGAAGACGCTCACAAACACTAACTTGGCCAGCAGATTTCTTTGGATTTGCTTGTCGAGCTGCTAACGCAACGCTTAAAAACGATCTATATTTTCGAAGGTGAGCTAAAACATTATGATACAATATTAAGATCATAATTTTCATATAGTACTAAATGTTCGTCATAACTCATAGCGATGGTAGGTAGAGATAGATTTCACTATTTATATTGAAAAATGAAAATATGTTGTATGAATAAAAAAATAATAAAAATATTATATTTGATATTTGAATGTACCGCAGCAAGCAAAATACAATTATACTGTTTGTACTTACATTAGTTTTTAATGCTTTATTTCATAAGAGCTTCCATTGCTTATGATTAAATTGTATAAAATTTTGTTACTCATTTTGTAACGTTAAGGACCTACTTTTAATGTTATTTACTTGGTGTTAAGTATTTGTGTTTTATCTTGTATTTTGTGTAAACTATGAACATTCATTTAATAATCATTATAATATTCATGTTTTATAACGTACCTATTATTTAGAAGGTATAGTATACCTGTATATTTGCGATGATACTTATTTTACAATTTCTCGTGAGTTCATTTTCAATTACAACAATAAAATAAAACATGACATCGTTTACAGAAACTTTGTTACATTACGTTATCAAACTATGAAAAATGATCTTAAAATTATTGGACAGTGTGCAATTATTAATATTCGTTCAGACATTTGAAGTCGTGTAGTAGCGCCATTATATAGTTTGAAACTTACTTGTTACGTGATGGTTACGTGCGAGTCGTGCGACTCAGTGAATCTGGACTACAAAAAAATCTTTATTAAGTAATTTACTTCTGTTAAAATTAATAAGAATAAAATAATTAGACAACCAACGGTTCATATATTTTGTTCTATACAAAATGCTATAAACCTCCTTGCTAATAAAAATATTTACCTACATAATGAAAACCTACGCTTACAATGTTTTGTCATTGTCTGATACATTAGTTTACGATAGTTATTATTCTTGATAAAACAAGAAAAAATAAAGTATAGATAAATTCATTTTAATTTGTAGTGAGGGGATGACCTATACAATTTTGAATTTACGAGGACAGCGCTTCATTTTTTGAAATCTGACTTCAAAAAGTCAGACTTCAAAACGATTCGAGCATGATATAAAATTATTCCAATTATGTTGACGTATCCACGAACGAAAGGTACGAAGTTTACTTTAAACAAGTTTTGATCAGAGTTCAGTCTAACAATTATGTTTCAAACGTACCTACCTTCCTAATTATTGTAATTTGTGATCGACCTACGCTTATGTTATTCTCTCCCCCTACCTGACAGGCCTACGTCCAGAAGCAAAGCTTAAGTGTTGAAAACACATAAAACGTGTCAAATGTAGTATGTTTCCAAAGAATTGATATAAAATTATTTTTAAATAAATGTTTACATGTACAGTATGGCTTTTGTTTACAATTCCCTAAATAACTATTTGCTCGTTCCAACATAGACCTAATTATGTATGTACACATAGAACGCTATTTATTTTAATCATAAGACGGGGAACTTTTTAGTACTTAATGAATAACTCAATAATAATGTCAAAACCAAGATGTCATTGGCATTTAGCAGAAAATAATTACCTACTTAACGGCTATAATATTATATTATCCAATATAACATATTATTATGTAGCTCATTTTTTCTTCCTTACTCATTATTCGCCATCATATCAAGTTGAATGATTGGTCTAAATATTAATTTAAAACTATTAATCTTTCGATCGGGGATTCTTGGAAATGCTATTGTATTCTATTGTTGTCTCGTTCACCGGTGCTCTTATGGCGCTTGAAAGATTAAGGCGACGACGCCTAGCCTTGATAATTTGGCTGTAGCGATATCGATTTTTCTCAGCAATGACTAAAGCTAAGAAATTAAAGTTCGGTCAACTTTTATAATACAGAATAATCAATCAAAAATACCTCTGTAAAAGAAGGGGTTCCTATTTTGCCATCAGAGGAGAGTGATTTAAGCTTCCAAAATTTTTACACAGATTAGTTCAAGCATTCACTTTAATTTGCCCATAACATATAACTTATAAGTTATATGAAATGTATTTATGGTTTTTAAATTACGCGACAAAAACCACTTTGTCGCTACGCCCTTTAATTTTTTTGCTGTTCCATTGCTTGTTTTGAGCAATCAATCAAAACAAGCAATCTAAAACATACCCAACACGGTTTTTAGGGTTCCGTACCTCAAATGGAAAAAACGGAACCCTTATAGGATCACTTTGTTGTCCGTCTGTCCGTCCGTCTGTCAAGACCCTTTTTCTCAGGAACGCGTGGAGGTATGAAGCTGAAATTTATATCAATTACTCAGGTCTACTGTCCCTTGAAGCTGTGAAAAAATCAAACTTCTAAGCCAACGCAATCAAAAGATACAGCCGTTTATGCCGCAAATTTTCGACACTTGCAAGGGAATCAAAACCTACAGGGTGCTTCCCGTGAACTCAGAATCTTGAAATTTGGTACGAAGCAACGTCTTATAGCATAGATAAAGGAAAAATTACGAAAACCATAAATTTTTAGTTACATCACATAATATATTTTTTTTTTATAATTTTAAACTTACTACCCATTTCCTCATAAACGCGTAGAGGTATTAAATTGAAATTCATACCAAATACTCAGGTCTATAATACCTTTAAGCTGTAACAAAATCAAACTTCTATGTCAACGCAATCAAAAGAAACAGCAATTTAAGCTGCATATTTTGAAACTCGCAAGTACTCGCAAGGGAATCAAAACCTAAAGGGTACTTCCAGTCGACCTAGAGTCTTGAAATTTGGCATGAAGCAACGTTTTATAGCACACATAAAGGAAAAATTCCGAAAACCTTAAATTTTTAGTTACATTACAAAATATATATTTTTTAATAAATATAAACTTATTACTTTTTTCCTCATGAACGCGTAGAGCTATCAAGTTGAAATTCATATCAAACGAACTTTGTAAACCTTGCAGGTTTGTACGGAACCCTCGGTGCGCGAGTCCGACTCGCACTTGGCCGGTTTTTTACTTTAACGCGGCGTCACCATAAATACAATTATTTTTAAAGAGCGAAAGTAAGAAAAACACAAAACGATAGTACTTAATATTCCTTTATTTTACCTACTGCTTTCTTTTCATAACTTAACAATAACATTTGTTAGGATTATAGTTAATAAATATTTACAATATTACAATAATTTAACTAGGTATAATAATTATTTAATATTTTATTATAAACTCAGTAGATCTAGTAGGTAAGCTCCATCTCTTTTGTAAGTGTTAATGTATCATAATATTTTAAATGAGTATTTGTAGCGATGATAACAATGATGGTGATGACTGATGAGTGATGACTGATGATGATTACCTATTTACATATTTTGTGCTATTATATTACCTACAATAAAGCAGATTTGCCAGTAATAATAATAAATATCTTCAGCTGAAATCTACATATTTCGTCTAATGTACAGCTGTTTTTTTACTAGATGGCAAGAACAGTTCTTAAGTTTTTGTTAACTATTTGTGATTGACGACTTTTCAATGAAGTTTAGGCTCTATGTTAAATAAATATGCATACCGGGCGCTGTATTTTTGTACGTTTTCTGAAAGTCATATTTGATTTTAAACTACAAAAAATACTTACATATTTTTTTACCGCAGTATGTACACCGCCGACTTTAGTCAAACAGTAGTCAAACACTAACAAATAAATCTACCGCGTGTCAAGCCAAGTGCCAATCTCCGAAGCAGCCCTAGCTTCATATCAACAATATCATCAGTTATAATAGTATCGGTAGTTGGAGTATAACCTAGTGACTCCAGATCTAGATTTGTACAAGCCCTGGCAAGCCCCGGACTCTCCGTGTCCTCACCTGCCGCCTGTAGTTCAGCTTGATGTAGCCCTGGCTGATGCTGGCTTTTGCCAGGGCTACATTAAACCAAGTTCGAACTAACTGATCTAAGAAGCAGCCTTAACTATGTTCATATCGATGAGATCTTCATGCGAGGCAGGGTATTTGGAGTAGTGAGGCCAGGTCTTGATCTCCTCGAATAGCGCTTGTCCTGGGCACTGCGTGTCTCTCACCTGCCTGTGGCCCACTATCTTGTAGTCCGGCTTGATGTAGCCCTGACTGATGCCGGCCTCTATCAGAGCTTTAACTGTCTTTAGCTGTTCAGCGGGTGGCAGGGAATCTGTAACACACAGTTGACCATTAATATATGTAACTGTAATGCGCGAGAATCCTTGACAAGACACCTGGAAGGTACATCTGGAGGACTATAAAGATGGCCCCTAAATACCGGAAGGCCAATCAACCAATCGACAGTTCGCAAGCCGACCTGACCGAATTCGTTGGGTGCATTCCCGTGTTGCACTAGTTCAGTTTGAGCTGTCTGTAGCTACTGCAGTTAATACCTAAACTGTCTTGCTATTCCAGTATACTTATTCTAGTTAATCTATCACCACCAGCTTACCTGTCCAATTCCCAATAATACAGATCCCCAGGCTGACGGTGTTGAAGTGCAGCGCGTGTGCTCCCAGTGTGTCCCAGCCGCGACCCTCGTACGCCACGCCGTCGCCGCCCACACCGAAACTGACAGAGGAGATTGAGATTAGTGGAATCACCGTGAAAGAGTTAACCCTACTGGAGAACTTATAAATGTTGTCAAATTAACATGAAGAACCGCACTCTTAATGGAACATTAATTAGATAAATGCAATCAATTCAAAATTTTGACATAAGCGGTAAGCCTTATGAATTAGTCATTATCTGTCAAACTCTTCATTAAATTGAAGGTTAATCATAATTAAATGTCTCTGAGTACGGCGGTCAGAGCTCCAGAATCGACCAATCATAAAATATCGAATGTAGAGTTTGTTGTTAACTATGATGTTAGCAATAAAATTGATAGTAAAACTTTTGAAGTTTCTTTAAATATAAAAGGGTGAAACATAAAAGTTGGTTTGTATTTCTATTCTGCTAGGTGTAGCCCGCTACTCTATTGCGACCAAATTCATTTACAGTGCGAGAATCGTACACCCATACCCGTTTTCCCGGATATAATCTATCCTATGTCTTCTTTTGGGACTTAAAGTATCTCTTTACAAAATTTCATCAAAATGGCTGGCAACAGCTATTTCGCATCACATAAAATTCCCATGAATTTAACCTGCTAACAAAATAATTTACTATTTCAGCATACTCACTTATACCCCACATCGCACCAGCCTCTATCGTCCATATGGAAGTCCTGCATGCTCCTCATGGCGCGCTCACACCCCGCGCGGTCGGAGCAGGCTGCCGGGGTGTAGGAGTGGTGTAACACCACGTACTCCACCGGCACGGATAGTGGAACTCGCTCCGTCGGCGTCCGCGCCTGCCACCCAGCACGCGAGACGAACGGAAAGTCGTACGTTATCACTTCGTTCTCCTCGGGGTCGACTAGAAAATATAAAAGGGGAAAATAAGTCACTTCTCTATATCTCTATATATAGTCTATATCTCTAAGTGTAAGTACTCACATACGGTTTTGCTCGATCGAGCAATCACGTAGACTGTAGAGTAAAAACTACGGCTCGGGCTTTCGTCCACACATTCGGCATTGCTCGATAGTCCTCCAGTTCGAAGGAAATTAGGAAGAGTTGTGTCAAAAAATTTGTCAAGCCGGCTCGATTCGAGCCTTCAAACTAGCTCGATGTGAGCCTTCGAGCTGTGAGTTTTGCGGTCCACACGGTGGCTTTTGCTCGATTTCGAGTAAAACTATCGAGCAAAAGCGTATGTAAGTACTTAGCATAATATTAGGTAAAACTCGATCAAAGTTTCGAGTTCTCCTATTTCCGGTCAAAATCAACACTGAATATTGGTTATTATTATTATTGGTTAAACGTTAATTTCGTAACAAAATTATAGATTTGAAATCTCCGATTAATTGGCTTATGCTTCGGCTACTGATAGATACGTAACCTATTTATTCAGTAATGTGTACTTCGGCCAAGATTTGACCACCGGTCAGACACTAGGTACGGATTATAATCATACATAATATTATTAATAATTTATTATTATTGTAAAAATACTCACTGGAAGCAAGCGTCGACGACGGAGCGGCAGACACACCCAACATCATAGCACTTAGCGCCGGTAGCACTAACATCAACATGGCACTGTTATTTGCCTGAAAATAAGCACAATAAAACGTTATCTATGATATCTGTTGATATGCCTATATTATCACATAGGTACATACACGTGTTATATGAAAATCGAAAATACGTAATAATGTTTTCATGATAGAGCTAGATACATGACAAGAGCGCTCATAAATTGAGAATTTTATCTCGATATGTTTTAACAATTTTCCTATTACGAAATATGCATAATGCATAATCTCTCATTGCAAAATGAATGTCATAACTCATAACTCATAATATAATATGTATTATGCTTTTTAGCGCAATGCCTACAAAGTTAGTATATTCGATTTTTATTTTTATTTAAAAAATCTATTACTTTGTACATAGATATAAATTACTTTCTTAAATTGTTACAATAGTTCCATACTAAACTTAAAAGTAAGCTTTAGAACATCTGCACCTTAGCTCTACATTTACGTAGAGGGAGCTTTCAATTATAGCAGTAAATACTAAATACATAAATTCAAATAAAATTGTATTTTATACTAGATCTCTCAATAAATATTAAAATAGAACAAAACTTATTCTGCAAAATTTGTAGATAGGTAATAATAAGTTTTGTTGTATTAATAGGCAATGTTGCGCAAAATCTGTATAAAATTGACAATGAAATTCAATAATCACAACCAATTTCTGCGTTAATAACTGTAACATTAGACAAATCCATTCGTGAGGTAGATAGACCAGTTTTCGTCAAATTAATTATAATAATTCCTAAACCTACCGACACTCTACTATAGCTAGTATCACCACCACACTCGCACAGCCAAATGCTAGAGTATTCTTTCACGAGATGTTATGGAATGTACAGATGTACATATTGTATAGGTGTATATATAGAGGCCACGGCCTCCGAGGTGATTCCCCGTCGGAGATCGAGACGAAAAACACTAAATAAGGGCACAGTTTTAGTTCACATGGTCTTAGATTTGTTTATTTGCACTACGCTGAGACTTTCTAGATGTATTGTGAAATGGCAAAATAAGTGATGATAGGGTGATATTTGCACAGTAGGTATACTCACTATGTGTTTTAGGTATAAACCACTAGCTGACGCCCGCAACTCCGTTGCGCCAAAATTCGTTCATCGCGCGAGAATCGTACATTTTTCCGGGATAAAAACTATCGTACGTTATCGGGACCAAATGTAACTATCTCCTTGCCAAAGAAGAAGGAACAGACAGACGGACAGACAGATAGACACATTTCCGCATTTATAATATTAGTATGGAATATATTAAATTTTGATAACGTTAGATAAAATTACGGATCCAAACAATTTGCTTTCATTTGCATAAAAACTAGCTTAGAATTAGTAAGCGCCATAACCAGCATAAACTACATCTTATATATAAAATTCTCGTGTCACAATGTTAGTCCACGAACTCCTCCGAAACGGCTTTACTGATTTTTACCAAATTTTATATGCATATTCAGTAGGTCTGAGAATCGGCTACTCGGTACTTATTATATTGATAAGTGCATTTGTTGAATAAATAATAGTAAATTATTACAACTCGAGAAAAACGACGACCATGATAGCGATGGACGTTGCCATGGTGACATACTTATTTTGTCATTTCAATAAAATAATACGGCAAAGAAACGTTTGCCGGGACAGCTAGTTTTTTTTAAATAAAATGTAAATCTTATTCAGCATAATTTAGACTTATTAACTAAGTATTAAGATTCATTGAATAAGTTATTTGTTGCAGTTTAATCCTGCAGTCTGAAAGATATAACGTTGTATTACTTATTTATGCAAGGCTTTTCTCAGTAATCGAGTATTTTTTCTTTATCTTTTGTCAAAAATCCTAATTATATCTTCATATTCCTCAAGTTCTTTGGTTTGACCAAAAAATAAAAAAAAATTAAGGGACTCGATAATTTTTTGTAATTGTGAAACAATATGCTCGAGGGGACTTTTTGAAACTTTCTAGTTCGCGTTGCAGCTATGAGATAATGTTTCTGCTATTAAGGGCGTTCCGTCCGGAGATTCCGTAATTGACCGTATTTAAAACCTTATAAACTCATAATCTGAAAGCTACAAAGTTATAATAAAAATACAACAATTATCTTCAGTATATCTACATTCCTTTTGTCGTTTTAAATTTTCTATTTTTGTTTCTTATACTCATATCTATCAGCTTCCAAAGTAATACCAATTTGTTAAAATTCAAGCATACATTCAGCATCTCCTTAGGATTTACAAATTACTTTTATTTGAAACTCACGCCAATAGATCGACAATATCATAAACTACATATTCGCCGTTTAAAATTTTTTTTTGGACAATTTTGAACTAAAATAATTAAAAATTTTTTAGGACAATTTTGAACTAAAATAATTAAAACTAAAATAATTAAAAAAAAAAATTAAGGGTTTTGGCGCGATCTCGGCAACGCGGCAAATGTATGGCCAAGGTTTGCTCGGGGGACGGCCTTAATAGCTTTACATTTTGACCACATGTGTACATAAGAAGACATGAGTGGAAGAAGCAGGTAAGTAATATTTAAAAAATCTCCGTTTTTTGCATAAAATAATAATGTAGGCTTTAGAGTTTGGGGGCGATACCGGTCCGTCCACGTCGTGTCCCTGGGCACCTCCCCCGTGCCATCGTGAGCTTTTCACGGTGACACGGGAGGGGTGGCTGAACGCCGGTATGGCGTGTGTTTGTGTGAGTGATTGTCGTGTGTGTTTGGCTGCGCCCGCAGTGTGATGAACGGGCCCGCGACCCGGGGTGTCGGAGAGCTTTAAGATGGAAGAACGCATTTTGAAAAATACTCCCCGGGCGGGTCCCGGTCCCTCAGGGGCCGGGGAATCCCGCACACCCTCGAAAGAGGGTGTCTGCCGCACGTATACGGGGGCGGCACAAACTGCGTTGAAGGAATCGGAGGCCGCTAAGGCGGCGAGGCAGAAGGCCATTTTGGCGGCGTTAGGAGGAGACGACGGCGCAAAGAAGCGCGATAGCCCGAAGCCGGCGCCCATTACCGCGCCGGCGGCGGAGCCACGGACTGAGAAGAAGTTGGGGGGCGACAAAGATCTTCCGCGTGTCCCGCCGACACGCGATGTGCTCATGCCGCCCCCGACTCGAATACCTGGACGAGACACTCCTGGACTAGACAGCGAGGACTGGTTCTCGGATTCCAGCGAAATGTCTGGCATGTCGCTGGACTCCGAGGGCCTGCCCGCATTCTTGAAAGGGACGCGCCGAAAGAGGCGCTCGGACGATGACATGGCGCCGCCCCTCAGCAAGGGGGCAATGCCTAAACCTAAGAGAGGCCGCGGCCGCCCGCCAACGACCGGCCAATATGTCGGTCTGGCGAAGAAGCAGGCCGACTATAATCGGCAAAAGGAAGAGGCCCTTCGGCTACATAGCGAGGAAGAGATCGCGGAAGCAGCGCGGGAAGCGAGGAATACGCGAGCGACCATCAGCTTCGCCCCCTCCCACTCCGGTCTCCCCGTTTCTTCTCTTTCGCGAGAAGAAGCTTTGGAGCGGACAGGCGCTGATCTAATGAAGACGATGGAGACTTCGCTGAAGACTATTGAAATGGTTGCCACGAAGTCCTCAAATCTTAAGCGTACCTACGTAAGGGACCTTAAAGAATCGGTGGCGACCATCAAAATGGTCTTCGACGAGGTTAAAGATCGCTCTTCAACAGAGGAGATCAAGAGGCTGGAGGCCCAGAATGCGCGGCTCGAAGGGCAAGTGGCGAAGTTACGCCAGGAGCTCGACGAGTTGCGCAGACAGACTTTCCAGCCTGCAGGAGGTGACGTGCGTGAGCTATTGGCCGAGGTCTCCCGTGCAAACGTGGAGACCTTTGGCAATATGCTCAACGCCAGACTCGCTGGGTTGGAGGACCGTCTCCTGCCCGAGCCGAGACGGAGACCCTCGCTGGCGTCTGAAAGGCCGATCGAGGAAAAAGTGCCGGGACCCCCTCTGCAGAAGGCGAAGGGGAAACCGGCAAAGAAGAAGTCCCAACCGTCAGGTGCTGCATCGGCCCCTCTAGAGGCCCCTGCTGCACCCACGGTGTCCGGGCCTAAAAAGGCCACGAAAAAGAAGAAGCGGCCCTCAATGGCCGCTCAGGAGGCGGCACAAGGGGGAGCGAATACCGGCTCCTCCCGTACAGAGACCCCTTGGACCACGGTGGGTCCAAAGGGTAAGAAGAAGAAGGGGGCGGCTACACCATCCACAGCCGCCCCGAAGAAGAAGAAGAGGAAGAGGAAGCTGCGTCCGCTCAAGTCAGCCGCCATCACTCTCACACTGGAGAAGGGGGTGGACCAGAACGTGACGTACGCTTCCATACTTAAGGAGGCGACGAGCCGGATCGACCTTCAAGAGGTAGGAATTTACCAGAAAAACAAGGTCCGATACCGGCTGGCGAAGACGGGCGCCCGGATACTAGAGGTAACCGGAGAGGACGCCCAGCAGAGGGCGGACGCCCTCGCCAATAGAATGAGGGAGGTCCTCGACAGGGACGCAGTGAGGATCGCTCGCCCTGTCCAAAGAGCGGAACTGCTCGTCTCTGGTTTGGATGACGCAGCGACCGCCGCCGATGTCACAAAGGCGGCGGCAAAAGAAGGCGGCTGCCCGGCCACCGACATCCGGTCGGGCAGAATTACGGTGGGCCCCAGGGGCGCGCGGAGCGTGTGGCTCCACGTCCCCACGGCTGCCGCCAAGAAGTTAGTTGCTTCTGGGCGGCTGCAGGTGGGATGGGTCCTGGCAAAGGTGGTGCTGCTGGCCGCTAGGCCAAAGCGGTGCTATCGATGTCTGGACACCGGCCACTTGGCATCGAGCTGCCACTCCCCGGTAGACCGTAGCGGGAATTGTTTCCGTTGCGGGAAGCCGGGGCACAAGGCCGCCGACTGCGCGGAGGAGCCCAGCTGCTTCTTTTGCGCAGAGCGCGGCAGAGAGAGCGGCCACGTGCTGGGGACTAACGGCTGTATCACAGCAGCCAATAAGTCTCCCGGCACGAGGAAGAAGCGCAAGGCTCCCTCCAAGGTTCGGCCGCGTAAGCGGCCTGGAGCCAATAAGGCCGGGGCGAGTGAAACCGCCATGGAGGTAGAAGCCTAGGCCTGTGGGCGGTTGATCGGGGGATCACCGCCCACAATATAGGCCTCGAGGAGAAAGGCACCCCCGATGCCCGGGGAGCCTCTCGGTGCAGATAGGCGGCAAAAGCTGCTGCAGCTGAAGTGATGCCGGAAGCGGCAAGCGCTGCGAAGGTCGCGGTTGAGTGTTGCGATCCCGCTCCTTTCGCGTGTAGCGTTGACGAGGGCATGGGGGGGTTTTAGTCGGTAAACCTCTGTGGAGGGAGTCCGACATACCCCTGCCCCGTCCCCCGAGGGGGCGGGGGATGCGTAAAGCATTTCCCCTCCTCAAAAAAAAAAAAAAAAAAAAAAAAAAAAAAAAAAAAAAAAAAAAAAAAAAAAAAAAAAAAAAAAGGCTTTAGAGTTTAGAGCTTGGAAAATGATTTGAAGTAAAAAAGTGGATTTTATCATTCATGTAGGTATCAGTCAGATCATGAAGTAGGTTACGAGGTTTGTTAAAATTATATTAGGGTAAAAATGAATTATTGTCCCTATGTTACAATTTGTAAAATGTTAGTTATGTAGTTCTTCCACTCACGTCTTTAATTACAACGAGGAAAGATCCGCTTACGTGTCATTAAAGTGATGTCAAAATGTGCTAATGACTTATGATCGTAACTATTTTAAAATTGAATGGACTCGTGGACTCTAAGGCCCGTATTGATAAATCGCTCTCATTTCTCATTTCGTCTACTCAATAGATTCGGGCTGATACGGTCTCGACTCTCGGCGTCTTCAGATGGTTTATAATTATTATTAAGTAATTATATTATTAGTTACTACGTTATCAATTATTATTAAAAGTTAATACGTTACTTACGTTCAATCTTATTAAGGCCGTCCCCCGAGCAAACGACCTTGGCCATACATTTGCCGCGTTGCCGAGATCGCGCCAAAACCCTATTATTTTTACTTATCTAATTAGTTCAAAATTGTCCAAAAAATATATATTTTAAAACGGGGAAAATGTAGTTTATGATATTGTCGATCTATTGGCGTGAGTTTCTAATAAAAGTAATTTGTAAATCCTAAGGAGATGCTGAATGTATGCTTGAATTTTAGTAAATTAGTATTACTTTAGAAGCTGATATCAAGAGTATAATTAACAAAATTTTGATATACTGAAGATTATTGCTGTATTTTTACTATAACTTTGTAGCTTTCAGATTATCTAATCTAATATATATAAATCTCCTGTCACGATGTTTGTCCGCGATGGATTCCTAAACTACTTAACCGATTTTAATGTTTTATTTTTTTAAATGTGTGCTTTTTTCCAACTTGAGGGATAGGATAGCTTAGGTCTTTAATTATTATAGTCGCAATTTTATTTTATTGCAAATTATTTGTCTATAAAGAGCGACCATTGTTTATGCGACGCAGGTCACGGGATAGCGATGGACATTGCCATCATGGTGACATACTTATTTTCACTAATTCAATAAAATACGGGCGATATTCTTTATATAATATGGCAAAGAAACGTTTGCCGGGACAGCTAGTTACACATGAATCATATTTAACAAAACTCTGATTTCTTATTAAACTTTTTAATGCAAACTACAATATTTGTTTAAAACAATAAATTGAACGTAATATTTCAATAAAAAACAATGCCATATTATTAAAACATATTTTACAAAAATTAAATAAAGAGTGTCACGGGTGGGACTAACAATGTCACTGGTGGGACACGTACGACTTATTAGGCAAAATACGCGCCTTATAAGCTTTTTTAGGCATGGAAATGCCCAAAAGGTAAAAACGGGACCCTATTACTAAGACTTCGATGTATGTCTGTCCCTCTGTCTGTCCGTTTGTCTGTCTGTCCGTCTGTCTTTCACCAAGCCAAGTCAAGAACGACTATAGCTAGACTTCTGAAATTTTCACAGATTGTGTATATCTGTTGCCGCTATAATAACAAATACTAAAAACAAAATAAATTAAATATTTAAGGGGGGCTTCCATACAACAAACATATTTTTTTTTGCAATTTTTTGCTCAATATCAATAATGGCAATAGGTAGGCACTTGAAATATTGACAAAATACTTATACGTATTTATACTTTGATAATTGATAATAAAATTGAAACAATTTTTCGCATATTTACGTAAAGTTCTATCTAAGATCCGCCCCAAGTAACTACAGTTTTATGCTAAGCCAAAATGAATCTTATTGCTATGCATCGCTTGGTCTTCGGTTGTGTGCAAGGTTATCGTTTTGGATTGAGATTGATCCCTGCCTTAATTATTTGTTGTTAAAATTCAAGACGTGAGTGGATGAATAAAGTAAGTAACATGAAAAAACTTCCCGTTTTTTCGCTTAAATGGAGGCTTTAAGGCCGGAAAAATTATTTGAAATAGAAAAACTATGGATTATATTATGTGTAGCCAGATATATTAGCTAGGTTATGGAGTAGATAAGTTACAAATTTTATTAAAACAATTAGGGAAAAAATGAGTTATTGTCCGTATGTTACGAAATGTTACTTGTTCGATTCTTCCACTCACGTCTTCAATTAAGTATATTAAAAAAAATATTTCTTTACTAGTAATTTCAGAAACACTTCATTTAATTTTAAAATGTGTAACACTGATTGAGTGTGATATGAACAGTGAACACATTAATACATAATAATCAAGGTTTTTCTTACATGTTATTTCAATAATAGCAAATAAATAATCGGCCAAGTGCGAGTCGGACTCGCGCACGAAGGGTTCCGTACCGTTATAGAGCAAAAATAGGCCAAAAATTGTGTTTTTTGTATGGGAGCCCCCCTTAAATTTTTATTTTATTTATATATTATTACTAATTATTAAAGAACACATGTAATTAAGGCCTTTGTGAAAATTTCAAGTACCTACCTGTTGTCATCATTGACACCGAGCAAAAAATGTTTGAAAAATCACGTTTGTTGTATGGGAGCCCCCCTTAAATATTTAATTTATTTTGTTTTTAGTATTTGTTGTTATAGCTAGTGATGAGCAAAATGAGTCTTGGTCTTGCAGTCTTGGTCTTGGTCTTGCAAAAATTGCAAGACCAAGACCAAGACCAAGACCAAGACTAACCTAAGACAAGCAAGACCAAGACCAAGACTAGGAGTGCAAGAACAAGACCAAGACCAAGACCGACTATGCAAGAGTCTTGCTCCATGCAAGACTCTTGCAAAAAAATTTTACTTAGTCGCAGCGACTATAATATTCATGAAATAAAATATTTATAACAATATAATATCTACTTAACATTAATTTTAAGTTCTTGTGATACAGCCTGGAAACAGACAGAAGAACAGGCAAACAGAGGAACAGTAATTGGGTCCCATTTTTACCCTTTTGATTATGTAACCATGCATTTAAAGTTCTAACTAAAAATTTGGGAATATACGTAATACGTGGGGCCGAAAAGGAAGATCTTTCAACCGAGATAGAGAGAATCCGAAAATCCGGCCAAGTGTGAGTTGGACTCGCCCATGAAGGGTTCCGACTCCGCAGCAGCAAAAAGGTTTATTATGAAATTATATTATGAAATTAAAAGGTTTTTGATTTATTTTTATATTTCAGTTGATTTAATGAAAGTTAAATTATTAAGGTTTTATTAAATTATTAAGGTATTTACCATTTATGACGTATAAAAAACTACTCGCTAGTTCTCGTTCAAACCAATTTTCCTTTGTAGTTTTTATAGTAATGTAGTTTTAATAGTAAATACGTAACGTCACTCGTCATACCACTTTGGAAGAGTCTCTCTCGCAAACTATTCAGGTTAGAAGAAAATGATATTAGAAATCTCAATTAGATTTATCTCAATAAGACCTATTCATAGATACCCCACACGCATAGGCTTGATGAGAAAAAACTTGAGAGGTGTCAAGGGACACCCGGATGGAACGAAGTTATTTCTCCCGCAACTCTGTTGCGCCAATAGTCGTTTATCGCGCAAAAAACGTACAATTTTTCCGGGATTTCCTTTCCTTTCCTGGGCCTCAAAGTATCTCCATGCCAAATTTCAGCAAAATCGGTTCAGCGGTTTGAGCGTGAAGAGGTAACAGACAGACAGACAGACAGACACACTTTCGCATTTATAATATTAGTATGGATGTACAAAAAACCCGTATACATTACAAAAAAAAAAAGAAAAAATCATAACTGGCTTTCTTTCGATGAGAGAGAGAGAGAGAGACCGACAGAGAAAGACGCGCACGACGCACGGCTTATAACTACAGCAAAAAGCACAGACATAGATCAAGATAGATACAAACAGTGGCAAAAAGTGTCGTTACAACTTTTTCCGTGTAGCCCCATTTCGCAATGCGCGATAACTTCGTTCCTAAAAATATATATTTTTTCAGTTGTACCTATGGAGACCCCTACAATTTTTAATAATTTTTCTATTTTTGTAGCAAAATCTTAATGCGGTTCACATAATTACTACACCTACATACCAAGTTTCAATTGTATAGCTCTTATAGTTTCGGAGAAAAGTGGCTGTGACATATGGACGGACAGACAGACAGACAGACATGACGAATCTATAAGGGTTCTGTTTTTTGCCATTTGGCTACGGAAACCTAAAAATAAAAAAGTTATTATTTTTCAAAATTTTCATTTTTCTTAAGGACATTATTGCCGCTAGAAGATCAGCCTATGCTGAGTTGGCTCTCGACTTTTCATTAGTATTTTCAATTCAAGAACCATTCTCATATCAAGTTAAGATAATTTATGATCATCATCAGCTAACTTCTAATAACTTAGGTTTGAAAATGTTTTTTCGAGAAAATGAAAACATTTACAAAAAGTTTAGAAAAATGTTTGCAAGAGTCTTGCTTTTTGCAAGACCAAGACCAAGACTAGGCGTGCAAGACCAAGACCAAGACCAAGACCAGACAGATTTAAGCAAGACCAAGACCAAGACTGCACAAGCAAGAACAAGACCAAGACCAAGACTGGTCGAGTCTTGGTCTTGGTCTTGCTTTGCTCATCACTAGTTATAGCGGCAACAGAAATACATAATCTGTGAAAATTTCAACTCTCTAGCTATTACCGTTCTTGAGTTACAGCCTGGAGACAGACGGACAGACAGACAGACAGACGGACAGACAGACACACAGACGGACAGACGGACAGACATCGAAGTCTCAGTAATAGGGTCCCGTTTTTACCCTTTGGGTACGGAACCCTAAAAAGTAAAAAACCGATTAGTCGGCGCTTTTTGCCGACTATTCGCCGACTAGTCGCCTACTACAAAAGTGGCCGGATAGTCGGCTTTACCGACTAGTCGGCAACTAGACGTCACATATCTAGTATTTATGGTTTTTAAATTACGCGACAAAAACCATTTTGTCGCTACCCACTTTCCATTTTTTGCTGTTCCATTGCTTGTTTTCTATGAGAGGCCGGGCCGACCTCTCATAGAAAACGAGCAATCTAAAACATATCCAACACGGTTTTTTACTTTAACGCGGCGTCACCTTAAAGTTTAAACATATCAAATTGGTCCGCCATCTACCTATGATTCAACTTTTCTGATACAATATAATATTATTAGATA
Organism: Polyommatus icarus; assembly: GCA_937595015.1. NCBI lineage: Eukaryota > Metazoa > Arthropoda > Insecta > Lepidoptera > Lycaenidae > Polyommatus > Polyommatus icarus. The sequence continues at coordinate 16,958,022 of OW569327.1, read as the reverse complement.
CCTCTTCTTCTCCTTATGTTTTTTGCATATATTTACTAATATCCCTATATAGAAACTACAGACTTGCACCCAAGGGTCTAAATAACTTTTATGGTTTGGTCATAGAACTTAAATCGTCTTATCTACCTAATAATAATCGATTGATTTATCAAATCCAATATATATTATATTCAATTCATACCTGTTTTGTTTTTTGTTTTTCCTTTGAGTTTATATGCTAACGAAGTCTCCGTCACCCACTTACACCTACAGATTAATAAGGGTTCCTTGTTGACTACGGAACCCTAAAAAGGGTGGGAACCTTTTAAAAAATCGTTTTTCTATAAAAAACATAACACTGTAACGCACAAACCTCACTATTACAAAAACAACTGCACACTGAAAAATTTATACAATAGTTTTTCCTTTTGTTTGAATTTCACGAACTCATTGTTACAGCTGCCACGGCGGTTTAAGGATTGACACTTAACTTAATAAACCTGCTATGGTCTATTTTTAACCGACTGCAAAGGAAGGAAGTGCTTACTTCCTAGTAATAATTTATGTACGTGGGATCTGTACGGTGGTTAATTTCCGTAAAATGACGGAAGTGGATATTGAATGTGGTCAACCCTCTTTTGTAAACATGTAAAAATAAGATATTTTAATGAAATGTAAAGAGTCCTTATTTGCGAGACTTTCAGACACATTTGAACACACCTAAATTGAATTAAATGTTTCGGTCACTAGAATCACGTCTATGAAGTAAAACGATTTAAAATGTAGAGACTAGAGAATAGAAAATTTATGTTTTTTTTATCCTCCTTCACACCCTCCTTAATACCACATCATGATAATGTGTGCTTTATCTGCCTTTTCCACTGCACTTGGAACCTATCGCCTTCTAAGTTCTGAGTTCTGATGTAAAGTGAGGGCAAACATAAGACGCTGGCTTTGTTAAGTATAGGTAACCAATTTAAAATATTTAAACATAAGATATATAGAAATACTCATTTATTGATACTTAATTTTCATAACTAGCCTCATAGAAAAAAAAAACAAATTAAAGTAAAACAACAACAAAAATTTATTAAACTTTTTTGTCTAAACTAGTCTAATATGCTGAAGCAATTCACGCAGGGGTGCACCTGATAGGTTTGCCTATACATGTTACGCCAGTCAGGAAAAGTTGAGGCTAAATCTGCACAGCACTGTAACACACGCTCCGGTTTACATGAACAGTTGACCTGTTCAGGCAAACATGTCAGGTACACCGTACACCATTGCGTGTATGGCCTGCTTAAGCTTCACGCATGATGGCTAGGGTCGAACTGTCCAGGCCAGTAGTTGTTCCAGGTGGATATCTCGTTTAGAAGCCGCGTCCCCGGACACTCCGTGCTCGTCACCTGGCCGTGACCCATCAGACGGTAGGACGGGCTGATGACTCCTCGCATGATACCGTCCCTGATCAGCTCTTTGGCTGTTTGCAGCATCGCTGTTGGAGGTTCGTCCACTGGAATTGGAAAATGGATTAAAATGATGCTCAAGAATGTAAGAAATTTTAAGATCTCACACTGTCCAAAATCCTATTATTTCCATTCCTAGTAAATAAAATAAATAAATAAAAAATGAAATATATTTTTATTCAAAATAGGTTGATACCTATTTTGAATGATATACTCTTTTTGAAAGTCAAACGAAGAAGCTACGTTGCCTACCACCGGTTCGGGAACTACCCCGCCGAGAAGAACCAGCGTAAGAAACTCGCACGGGGCCATATTTTACAAAAAATAATGGAAAATTACAATGTTATGGCTTACAGCTAAGTAACAAAAATAAAAGTAACCTGCATGGAGCCACCCTATTCCCAAGGTGTGCTGTCCTCGATGAAATCATTGACTTTATAATGCGCTTTAGCACACAAACGTTCTTTAACTGCTTTTTTAAATTTGTTTAAAGGTAGATTTTGAACATTTTCTGGGATTTTATTGTATAGGCGTATACATTGGCCTTTAAAGGATTTGCTTACTTTGGATAGTCTGAACATTGGTATTGCTAACTTGTTCTTATTTCTAGTATTTATATTATGAATATCACTTTTCTTTTTGAAAATGTTTATGTTCTTTCTAACATATAAGAGATTTTCCAAAATGTATTGAGATGCGACGGTCAGAATTCTTATTTCTTTAAATTTTTGTCTTAGAGATTCAAAAGACGGCGTCTTATAAATAGAATGAATAGCTCGCTTCTGCAGCACAAATATTATATGAATGTCCGCCGCGTTTCCCCACAAGAGGATGCCGTAAGACATTATGCTATGAAAGTAGCTAAACTAATCGCGCGGTCTCTACATCAGTGATTTCACGAATTTTTTTAACAGCATATTCTGCAGAACTAAGCTTATCTGCTAGTTTTGCAATATGTGGACCCCATTGTAACTTACAATCCAGCGTTATGCTAGGAATACGGTGGTGTCTACTAAATTCATTTTCTCATCATTTATTAGTACATTGGTTTGTACTTGAATAACGTTTGGCAAGAAAGTAGTATTTTCAAACAAAAATCTAACCAATACTACCTAAGCCATTAATGCGACGACTATACTAACCGGCAAAATACTCCATATCTTCAATCTAAATGAGCCTACTGTTTGCAAAGAATCTAAAACGACTGAATCAATGTTGATTAAATATATTGCAATACTAGCTGTCCCGGTGAACTTAGTGTCACTTAAAAACCTTCCCTGAACTTGTACAAATATTTTAAGACTAAAATTTCTTTTTCTTTTCTCGAAAAAGCCCAATTCGTTCAGCCGTTTTCGAGTTTTAGCGCGACTAACACATTTGAAAAACTATTTTTATATATAAGAAGACTAGCTGTCCCGGTGAACTTCGTGTCACTTTAAAACCTTCCCTGGACTTCTACGAATATTTTAAGAGTAAAATCAGCCCAATCCGTTCAGCCGTTTTCGAGTTTTAGCGCGACTTTGAAAATCCATTTTTATATATAAGACTAGCTGTCCCGGTGAACTTCGTGTCACTTTAAAACCTTCCCTGGACTTCTACGAATATTTTAAGACTAAAATCAGCCCAATCCGTTCAGCCGTTTTCGAGTTTTAGCGTGACTTTGAAAATCCATTTTTATATATAAGACTAGCTGTCCCGGTGAACTTCGTGTCACTTTAGAACCTTCCCTGGACTTCTACGAATATTTTAAGACTATAATCAGCCCAATCGGTTCAGCCGTTTTCGTGTTTTAGCGCGACTAACACATTTGAAAACCCATTTTAATATATAAGAAGATATAGATATTTAGTATATATATATCTATGGTTCCCGCAGGACCCGAAAGGTTTGTTTTCAATGCAATAAACTAAGGCTGATTTTCCTGTCACGATGATTACGCTCGCACCGTCAGTGCTGATGGTCCGAGAATCGAGATGTATGAAACTGTAGGAAGTGTTTTTGAATAACGCGTAGCGGTCTGCACTGTTATTTCATTGACCGACTTCCAAAAAGGAGGAGGTAATACGTTCTTTATTATACCTATTTCGATATCGGCGCCGACGGTCAGCGAGCGGTCGGCTTGACAGGAAAATCAGGGAGCGACTAACCCAAAATTTTCTATTTTATAATTAATTTTATACTTGAAAATAATCCCCGAATTATTTCATTTTCTAAAATTAGATACTACATTATATTTCCCAGAAATCGATCTGAGCAAAAACACGATATCTAAAATTTTTCTCGAAAGAAAAAAATTACAAAAAAAATATGACTCTAATTTTTACGATTTTTTCATTTATTGCCATAATTGCCATAATCCGTGCATAGCGGATTTTTAAAATCTTGTATATTTATCGACTTATTGAGAAATAACTAATTTGGTGACGAATCCGCGTCGTACTTCTTCACCTGGCACACGAAAGATGGGCGTGAGTGTGAAGAGAGATAAGGACGATGTTTGATTTTTTGGGTTAGTCGTCCTCTTAATGATTAAGGTACCTCTCCAGTCTCCAATGAGGCATATCCCGACGCTGAGGGAGTTGGCCTTCATAGCGTGTATGCCGATCCACCGCCAGCCGCGGCCCTCGTACGCGCTGCCGTCGTTCCCGATGCAAAAGCTAAGTACGTAAAAACAACGATTTCATTAGCGCGATGATAATTTAAAATTGAAATAATAAGGCTGCCTTCATATTAATCGCGAGTAGTGCGGCAGCCGCGCGACTCTCTTTTGTATATAAGTCGCGCGGCTGCAGCGCTGCTGCCGCACTGCTTGCGACGTAATGTGAAGGCGCTCAGACACGATTCTATTTCTCAGGCTAAGGTCCATATCAGTTGTTCACAATCTGAGAGGACGAAATGAAAATCTAACTCTGAGACCTGCTCGTGTCTTTAATTTTTATTTAGCTGTATTATAATTAGTGGTTACATTTTCTGCATTCTGAACTTTTGAACATTTGATTGAATTCAGGTCAGATACCGTTCTATAAAGGTATAATTGTCTCGTCCTAATAAAGTCCTGTCTAACCAGTCTTATTGCTAGCAACATCTAGGTACCATATGAAATGCTATAAATAGTTTAGGCAATGTACCAAAATACAAAGATCAGTAAGTACATAAACTACAACAAATACTCTTCAAATCAATCAGTATAAAAAATTTACTTCTGTCATAAGTATTTATTTATATTTTAGCGCAAAAAATAAATTTGCGTACCATGACTATAATTACAAAATATAAATAGCAGGAAACAAGTATTCATTTTGCTATTGTGCCATTTGTTGTAATCACGAGTTGATAGAGATTATAGATAACAATTTTCTACGTCAATGATTACGTCAGAGTGAAGCCACATGCTAAGTGTCAACACGGCGCGTTGCGTCGACGCAGCGCTGCCGTTGCATTGTTTATGGAGGCACTTAGTAGCTATTTGTATTTGTTATTGGCTATTTGTTGCATTTGGCAAAATTATTGACGTATACACAAACAAGTAAATAAAGGCAAATACGGCCTTCCACACATTGATAAAGGAGAACTGTCAAAAATTACGTTTTTGTATGATGGCAGCCTTTAGTACCTTTTTTCGCCACGTTCATTTAAAGCCTTGTCGAGCTGTACTATCCGTAGTATACTCTTATTAGTCTGTGACTGTACTTACCTATTTTACTCTTTTGATATGCGTCAAAAACCGACAAAGGTACGGATACGTGCATTTGGTATTCGTCATATTTGTCAAATAGGCAAATAAGGCCAATACTTGTCAAACATACCGTCTACATATGGCGAATACATCATATACGCAAATACAAATAGCCATGTGAAGTGCCTGCATTACGTACAAATAACCAAGGTGTTCAGACGGCGCACTGCGTCGTCGCAACGACATCAATATGACAGACATCAGCAGCCTCTGAGACTTCTTCTTCTTCTTCTTCTTTTGGCGGGAAAGAAGGAGTTGCCAGCGTCAGAGTTGAGGCGAAAAATATGTATATTATTATGCTCAGTTATAACGCAAACTGATTGCCATGCACTGGGCACGGATGAGTGATGACTTCATGCGACCATGCAAATACAAGATATAATAATAAACCAGACAAAAAACCAGAACAAGCAAATATGAAGCAAAATATTGTTCTTAGCCTTTAAATATACACGAAATACATAAACATATATACAATAAATAATTTAATATATAAAAGGAAGAGAATTCTAACTACAACTAGAGCCTAATGTGATTATGAGCAATGAACGAGCTTAAGGTGTCTATAAATGGAGAATATACTAACGATAAAATAGATTTAAGATTAGTGGGACGAGGAATATTAGGAGGAAGGTAATCGTACAATGAAAGGTTGTTTTCGCAAGCAAAAAATATATGGTCTGGAGAGCCTTCATCCAAGCCACATTCACACAATGAGCTATTCCTCACCCTTATTTTAGCTAGAAATACCGGATTACAGGAGTGCCCCAGACGTAGCCGACAGATAGTAGAGCAAAAAAGATCCTGACAAAAAATTTTGAAATTGCTTAAACCACCAGACTTTGCAGCTTCTTTGGCATATATATCCACACATTTATTTCCTATGTGTTTCCTTCTTCTTGGAAGGTAGCTCACATAATTCCTATATTTAAATTAGGTCTTAGATCACAATGTTCGAACTATCGCCCTATAAGTATATTGTCCGGTATTACAAAACTTTTCGAATCGGTGGTCTATGTTCATATGTATAATCACTTTCGTAATTACATCTCAACTAAGCAACACGGCTTTGTAAAAAATAGATCCACTCTCACTAACTTAATCGAGTACAAGAATTATCTCTGTCAGGTGTTTGCCTCCGGTGGACAAGCTGATGCCAACTACCTGGACTTCAGTAAAGCCTTCGACAAAGTTGATCACTCACTACTTATTTCCAAGCTTTCACATTATGGCATTGACGGTAGCTTATTGAGATGGATAGCCTCATATCTCCGCAATCGCAGTCAGCTTGTTACTGTGAAGGGTTTCTCTTCTTTCCCAGTTTCGGTTTCCTCTGGGGTCCCCCAGGGTCTCACCTTGGTCCTTTGCTTTTTGTCATATTTATTAATGACTTAGTTTGCCGACTAACTTGTCCTTCACTTTTGTACGCAGATGATCTAAAAATCTTTTCTGAAGTAAACAACAAAGAACAGTTTGCTGCGCTACAAAATGATCTCAATACCATCTCGAAATGGTGCGTATCTAACAACATGAAGCTCAATGTTGAAAAGTGTTGTGTGATATCTTTCACTCGTAAGAAGTTTACGCACAATCATTCTTATAATGTACAAGGGAAAATCTTGTCAAGACAGCAGACAGTAAAGGATCTTGGTGTTATTTTTGACGACCAGTTATCTTTTCGCCCGCACTATGAGCATATATAAAAAAAAAAGTCATAAAATGTTAGGGTTTGTTATACGCTCCAAAAAAAAGACTTCAGAAAACCATATAGGGTGCTAGCATTATTTTTCAGCTTAGTTAGAAGCGTAGTGGAGTATTGCTGTCCAGTTTGGTCCCCCTTTTACAAAACACACATCGAGAGCATTGAGAGGGTACAGAAAATTTGTTTGAGATACCTTACACGAAAACTTAATCTCGGTCGTATGGTAACATACTATGCCACTCAACTGTGCAAATTCAGCGTGTTACCATTAAGTGCTCGTCGTGAGAGATACGATCTTCTTTTCCTACATAAGATACTCCATTCTTCTATTAATGCTCCTAATCTTCTATCACAAATATCTATTAACACTCGCTATAGAACGCGTAAACCGAAAATGTTCTCTATACAGGCATTCAAAAACAATACGTCCTATTACAATCCGCTTGTTAGAATGTGTCGTACTTATAATGACTTAGTAGTGGACCGTTGGAGTGTAGACATTTTTCGTCAATTTTCACGTTATAAGAAAACGATCAACAATATTATGAAAGCCAAGTATTTGCCATCTCTTGTTTCCACCCCTGACATACATTGTTGATAACTAAGACAATGATTTTACACATCCTTTTCTTTTTTCTTAATCTAAGTAAATATTGTTTATTTAGCTTTTATTGTAACCTAAGTAATATAATAAGTTTTGCTAAATATAAGTCACTCAATGTATACTGGATACTCAATGTTTTGTAGTGGGTTTTAGGTATCAGTTTTCTCGTTATTAGTTTATTAGTTTAATTTTAGTAACAACCTTATGATAATTATGTTATGTATACTATTTTTGGGTTGCTGTCTAGCCTAGAACTTAAGATTATGTTTATATTGTCATGTAATGACTGTAACCTGTCTGTATACTTAAAATAAATAAATAAATACACTATCTGCACTATCTGTAATTGCGCGCGCTAAGAAATCGCCACAAAAAGCATGATGCTATGTTATGATAACATAACACAATGCTACCCAAGATCGACCGGACATTCCGGGCTGGATGCCATACTAAAATTCGCACAGTCATATTAAACCTGTACTTTAAGTAGAAATTAATAACTGCTGAATGGATATGATAATATTATGTTAATTAAGAATATTTTATAACAATCTAAGTGTACACACCAAAAGGAAATGTTAATTAATGTATAAAAAGAAATGTAAAAATCGTATCACAAATGTTAAAAATAAATTATAAATGTATTAGAGAGGTAAATAAATATAAATGTAATATTAAAATAAATGGGAAAAATTGTAACATGAATCATGAATATTGTAATAAAATGTATTATACTAAATGTAATATAACAATAAATGGTAAACTGTAATGTGAATAATAAATATAATAATAAAAATATAAATCAAAACAATTGTAATATAAAAATAAATGTAAAAATTAAATAATAAAATGAATTAAAAATTTGTAATAGAAAAATCATGAATGTTGCAAGATAATTGTAATAAAACTAGGAAATAAAAATGAATCATAAAGATGGTTATGAAAGTATAAAGTAAAAAATGTTGTAGTAAATAAAACATAAAAATTAATACAAATGTAAAAATTCATAAATGTAAGCAATTGTCCCTTCTTCCTGAACGGGGAACAAGAGGCCCCATAGTAGGGGCCAAAAAAAAAAAAAAAAAATAATAAAAATAAAAAAAAATCTAACGGGAAAATGCTTGTTATTCGTTTATTAACTAAATAAATTAAGAAAACAAATTTTCAAGTAATGCTCTGTTTCTTAAGGTATCATATTATAAATCTCTTTTTAACCGACCTTCAATAGCCATTCAATAAACTTAAGTTTTGCTAAGCTCTTCAGTCGTTTAACTTGAAAATAGAGCTACAATTATTTATTTATTTTCTTTTACTAAAACGGCATTATAATTTCTTTCAATTAAGCAACACATTAAATGCTCAATATACAGTGGGTGGCCAAATTAATATACTCAGTGTGAGATTTTTATATAGATTTGTATTGGTTGATTGTTTAGCCATTTTGTGTTGTTAGTTTTAGTTTTTTCTTTTATTTTTTGTTACTTTAGGCTGTCTTCTACATTTTGTGAGTCAGTAACATAATTATTATTCAATAATAATCTTGTAATGATAACACCATTTAGTACGACAGTCACTATTGCCATATTATTTTCCTGTGCGAAGTGCGTGCAATAGGGAGTTAGACACAGGCGCTAAAATGTTTTGTAAACGTGTTATAAAAAGCAACACTTAAGTCTTAACTATTTTATTATAATGTATAAATAATAGGTATTAACACATGATTCTAGTGTTTCTTGGTTATTTTTTGTGATAATGTAATTTTAAGTCAAAATAATGAAAGATGTAGCCATGGGAGAGAATTCAGATATTTCAGCTAGAAATAAATCTAAAATTTAGACACCTTCGAGTCATATCAATCATACCCGGAGAGAAATTGCGAGATTAGTAGGCGTTTCCCAGTCTACACTTTGAAATATAAAAAAGTGATGAAACTAAAAAAAAACTTTGCCCCCATAGCGAGTTGATAATTAATGTGGTAGAAAACGTCTTTCGATGGCTTGAACAGGATAGGCAAACAACAAGGCGTATTATTGTTGAGAACAGAAGAAAACCCCTGAAAGTCATAAAAGTTTTGTTAGATGATGCTGGCGTAGCTTTATCTAACAGAATGCTAAGGCGAAACTGAAGAAACTGAATTTCAGTTGTTTTCGTCCTTCGAAAAACCTAAGTTTACCCCAGATGCATGCATGCTAAGCGATTGGCGTTTGCTACAATGTAAAAACACTGGCCTGAGGAATACTGAAAGGAGGAAAACAAGTCATTTTAACTTAATTTTTTTTAATTATGAAGAAAAATGCGTGACTTTAATATGACCTATCCTCCAGGACAATCCCTAGTTTGTTCACCGAAGGCGACGTGAAATTTTTATAAAAACTGTGTTATTGAACGAGTGAAACCTCCTTCATCGGTTACGACATGGGACGATATTAGCTCAAACGGGAATGGTCTACTACACGTGGTTGAAGGAACCATGCGTTAAGACCAATATCTGCTAGTTTTACAATGTCATCTCCATCCCCAGATGGCTGAATAGCAGCCAGACAGGACCTGCATATGCATGCAGGACTCTGCACCTTACCATAAGGCTAAAAAAATTATTAACTTTTTTAAAGATAAATTTTTTTCCTTATGAGGCACAAAAACGTATTGTTTTTCAAGTGAGTATAATAATTTGGCCACCGACGGTATTTATATCAAACTAGCTATATGACCGAGCTTTGCTCGGTATTCATAAAATTCAAAAAACACACATAAAATGTCATTTTTTGAAAATTATTCCTAGCTAGATCGAATTATCGCCCCCGAAACCCCCTATATACTAAATTTCATGAAAATCGTTGGAGCCGATTCCGAGATTGCAATTATATACAAGAATTGCTCGTTTAAAGATATAAGATATAACGAACTATAACGAACATTGCTTGAACATCATCTTATAACTAAGAATATATAAATGGAAATCTTTAAAAATAGTAGCAATGAGTATCACATTGACACCTTATAACTAATTGCCAATGCGTTTTATAATACAATCAAAAATTTATTTTATCTAAAATGGCCTTCTTATGGGCCCGTTCTTTATAAGGCCAAAATGTTCAATATGCGTGTATAAGTTTAATAATCCTAATAAGTAAAGATGTTTTAAAAAACAACATTATTTTAATTGTTACGGTACGCATTTATACCTAAAAATAACTGTTTATATGTTAATGATGTTTAGATGTTCCTTGTAAAGTTTATGTTCCCTAGCAAGGCCAACTATCAAATCTTTGGTTGGGCCTTATAAGGAACCACCGGCCTTCCTAGGAACATTACCAATATTTTAACGTAAATCGAGGCATAAGTAGATTTTCTTTTATTAGTACCATACATATATCCCTATACGATAATGCCCTGCAATAAAAGATAGGCTATGTAACTAAAAACTAAAGTTTTTCAGGGTGCGGAAATTACAATTGTAGCCGCGACAACCAAAGTCTACAAACAGTGAGATCTCACTGCTACAATAGCGGCGCGATCGACTCGCCGCCGCGTTTGTGGTCATACGTTTGATGGATCTAAGTGTGTAGTAGAAAGAAAATGTCTTTACATGACGATAACTGCGACTTTTTGATAGTTGGCCTTCAAAGGAACATGGCCTTACATGGCGCAGGGTCGTTATTGCCGTAAAACATAAATGTTCACCAAGAAGTCACAGTACATACAACGAGCTTTTCCCTCCGACAACGCAACGCACGTACGCTGTGTGGTCTAGCTCTAACATTGACCGGGATAAAGTGCGTGGACTATCTATGAAGACAATATGGTAAAATTATTTGAAATCTCATTCAAAGGAAATTTTGTTCAGGTTCACCGACCTTTGGGCATTCTTATATTTCTACTCACTGAATAATTTGAGATCTTTGTTTATCTAAAGAGACGCTTTCAGGTCTCTCGTTGTATCCAGTATCCACCATATTATTGAACTTACTTATATCCAATGTCACCCCAGTCCATCTCCTGGTGGTAGTTCTGCATGGAGCGCATGTCAGCCATACACTCCTCCGTAGTATTACAAGCCGCTGGTATAGCCGTGTGGTGGATTATGACGTAGGGGACCGGGGTCTTCAGCGGCCGCTCGTCTGTTGACGGCTTCGCCCCCCAATCAGCCCTAGAGTATAGCTTGTAGCTTTGTGGCTCGGTTTCTTCGTGTGCAACTGAAAAGTTTGTAATTGTTAGAGTCGAGTAAAAAATTTGATTCGAATATTGATCGGCTTATATTATGTACTTTAACCTATCAACCCCCGTCCCACAGCCCACTTGGGCCGCGATAACAAAAGATTTCCAAGAATCGGCGATCGAAGGATTAACTTCATGTTATTGTATACAGCTACGTTCTTGTTTTGAAAAAATATTTTAATTCATAAAATTAATTTAATCTCATTTATTCAATTCACATCTATATTATCAATGAATTCTCGGAACAAAATAAGTTACTAATTAATGTACTATCGAGGAAATTGATTCCTAGGCAGTTGACAGACCAATGTCATTTGGTCGGATCATGTCGATCGATGTCGATAATAATTAATAAAATATATTAATAAATAATAATATTGTGATCTGTCGACTGGGTTTGAGTTTTGACGTAACGCAACCAAACTACGTAGCAAGTATGCCCCATCTGCCTAGGAATCAATTTCTCCGAGTCTGGTTAGTACTTTAGCACGCAATAGACTACGCGACTACTGGCATTTCGATTTTCGTGGCTGCTTAAAAAATGTTTTTGTCGTAGAATATTGGAAATAAATCATGGCTGAAATATTATTCTGATCCTGAACCGGTTACGAAATAAATGCTGCACATTATAGCTTTTATTTCGTAACCGGTACATTAGCAGTACCTATATAAAATAATATCGGCAAGTCATTTATCATAATAAAACTTAATAATATAAGCAAGTTTTCTTATCAGCGTTTTCTTATACAAACATCTTTATTTATTAGGCCAGTTAGTAAATAGTATCAATTTCCATTATTAAATAGGTACCTAATCTAGTAACAAAATTTGTAAATTAATATACTTACCTAACTTAAATACCTAATTATAATTATTGTAAATACTCCTAACATACAGAGTTAACCTTTTTTATGGCTCTAAAGTTTGGTTTCTAGTTTGTTATACTTCGTACTTTGCACAGTCATATTTCCGCAATGGAATGAATTTTTTAGCAATCTCGCACTTATTGCGATCAAACAAACTAGTTTTTGCAATCAAACACGATGAACATCCTTAATCTCGCTAATTAAATGGAAATTTCCATTTGAACTACGCCTTTGGCAAGTTTAATCAGCTTTGACGAACAATCACGATGTATTATAATATTATAGAGTACTTAGTCAAAACTCTACAATTTTTTGACTAAAATTGAAACTAAATCGTTCCTTAAAATAAATAACATTAAACACATTTCGCTATGATTTCTGTGTAATAATGTAAATTTTTACATATTTACAGTTTAGGGGTGAAATTTCTTACCATTTTTTTGAGGAAAACCACTAACGTTTAAAAGAAAAAACACCAAATACACGCATTTTCCGAACATCTCAACGATTTCACACGACCGATGCGTTTGATTTGTATACGTTATTGAAATTGTTTTGTTTAAGTAGCTGATTAAGTTGTTTTGCTATTAAATTATTAAATTATTTAATAATACAGCTAAATGTATCCCAGTGGCTGACTGACTAGTACTGATTGGCAAGACCGAGGGGCTTCTTTATACTAAAGCCAATTTAACGGTTCTTTCCCTAGGAAAAAGTCGCGAAAAGAAACAAGATATTTATGAGAGTTACACACACCTTTAAATTGTGAACAACAATTATTATTTCGATTTAAGTATATCATCTGTTATTTAGTTTTAGGTACAACATTACTCAATTAGTGTTTACTATAATCCCGTATTTGAAAATAAACCTTTAATTAAATGTCACTTTTCATCACATCCATTGAATAATTATTATAATCAGTTTAGCAAATCGTGTTTATGAACATGCTGACTACACTATGTAAATAGTTAAATAGTATGAGAGCTATAAAAAGACAAAATGTAAATTTCCGTAATTAATTATTTCTTCTTTCTTTTTCTTCTTTTTTGGCAACTTGACACAAAGGATGTGTATGTTGTGCCCATAAACGTATGATGCTAAAGACCAACAAAGAGTGCGAGAGAGAAGAAAAACCCTTATGGAATTATAACAAGATGAAAAGAGAGAGGCAGTCTAATGAAAACTTTAACCACTTTCATTTGACAGGTCGTCACCAAGTCGTCACCCGTTTTTATGCCCTTTCGGTATTTGCAATTTATTGTTTAAATCCTTTATTATTTTCGACAAATACTATTACATATAACAATGGTAACTTGTTCTGTGAGTGATTGCAGTGTAAATCATAGGAGTAATCCTGAAAAATATACATTTCACAGGTAATTAATCTTCATTTCCTAATTGCTACGATGTGTTTATTTTCGCTATATTCTGTCTTTAGTTCTCTATTTCAAATAAAATATTGTTAATCCTCCCCTTTACTTTCATATTTTGCATAACTAAAGGTACTATTGTTCTTAAATTACACAATTGATAAAGAAAAATTTTTCATTAAAATTGTTTACATATACGCTAGGGCTTGAATCAAATTTATCGATATGCCTATCGGTATTTAACAAGAACATAAAACTAATCTAAAAATGTAATGGGGGTGTAAGGGTATTATGATATGTATTTAATTTAAGAATAAATAATATACTATGTTTGTCGTTTACTTTGAACTTTATATTTGCATTTCTATTAATGTAAGAGCTGATTTGTCAGATAGTTTTTACCTGAATAACAAGTAAGTAACTTTAAAATGTGTATATTATTTACCGTTATAAGAACCTCATGTTATAACATATCTGACGATTGAAAAAAAGACGGGTTGCACTCCGGGAGTGCCGGCAGAAGTGAAAACTTGATTATTAACGTTGTGCATTTTTTTAACCCATTTTTTATGAAAATCGATTATTAAAAAAACTATTTTTTTATTTAATCGAAACGCTTACAATCGATTCAAGTTCGAGTTCGACACAAAATACTACTCTCCAACCGTCTTACGGTTTTGCCAAGGCTTTTCGATCAACACGAGAATCTGACGCGAGTTTCACAGTTTTTACCCATCCCACAAAAGTGCTCAACGCCGCTAAAGAAGTTTTCACTTCAAAAATCACCCCAACCGAAAATGTGTATCTACTTTTCAACCGTCCCCTTTTTACTGCCAAATAAAATGTATGATACCTAATTTGAATTACAAAATCTGTCAAAGTTGCATATTATTTATTTCTCATAGAAACGCAGGTAAAATAACTCGATCGGACAATACTATCGATAGTAAAATATACATCACTAGCACACGCACACATTGACAGATCAAAAATCGTCACGCATTTTCGGGTTGTCAGGTGGTCTATACGACAGTATATATTATAAGTTTATGGTTGTGCCACAGACAAGGTAAAAAGGTAAGGAATATGGCGGGAAAACCATATTCCTATTATATTTTTCATCATCGTTTTCATGTATCGTCAGGTCTAAAGTCTAGTCAAAGTCCAAATTAATTATTTATCAATGAATTTTACTGACATAACCTAACCTAACTTAAAATTTTATGCAAGTAATATTACTATGTACTTAGATAACACTTTAGGCGTATGTTTTGATCACAATATGTAAAGTGTGATTAGTGAATATTGACGCGGCCGGGGAAGAACCGCATATCGGCTACGTATCAGATTAATTCTATAGTATTTTCGCATTGGCTGACGTCACAGTGTTTTTTTAATTTTAAATCAGTCTTAGATTAAGTCTTACGTCATGATGCCAGATGCCTGATAAAAAGTTAACATGTTTTGTTTGTTTTGTTTGATAACCATCTAAAAACATGAAAAACTTATTATAAATTAGATGACCCGGAGTATTTTGTATCACTTAACTACGTATAATTTTCTTTATTTCAGATCCAGTAGCTTCATAAAGGCATAATTTCCACTACTTTTATATTAATTATTAATATGGGTTTTTAACGAAATAATATACGACCGGTTGGGATATTATGTGGAATCATCATGACACTTGTTTCGAAAGAATGAAGATTTAAAAAAAATACTTTCAAAATGTTCAATTAACTGAGGATATCACTAAAATCAACGACTGATCGAGTGACGGAGCATACAAAGACGTGGAAAAACTGGCAACGTCGCCAGTCGCCACTTGCGGAGTGGTCGACACTCGACTCCTGGCTACGCTGGTTACTTGGAAATGTCGCCAGTCGATCGCCAGTTGAGTTACCCGTCATACATCTCAATAGAACTAGTTGGCGACGTCGCTGGCCACGTCACTATGGCGCGGCGCCGGTGAGGTATGGCCTATGGGTCTAAACACACTAGGCTGAACTACGCCGACGTAAATTCCGCCGCGTTTACGCCGCAGAACGCGACAGACGACACACTATGCCGAATTCCATCGTGAGCCGAATTTCTGTCGAGCCAAGTCGAGCGTAAAGTTCGGCAGCGATTCGGCGGTAAGTAATGTTTTGTATAGAATATAGCAACACACTATACGCGACGGAATTATCAAAACCGAACATAGGAAATCCAACCTTATCTCCAAAGCATAAATACGCAAACAGAACATACGAAGTTTAAACCGTAACATACAAGAGTTGCATGTACTATTAAAAAGAATTAACATTTTATGTGACATTATAGTACTCTCTGAATGCTGATTATCGCGTGTTTCTAAACTGCTAATACTAGACGGATACTACTCGCACAAATCAAGTGATAACTTCAATCAAAATGATGGTCTCGTAATTTATCTTGACTGCATTGTAGAAGAACCCGAACTACTTGAAGCTAATTGTCTAACAATTAAGGTACAAAATGATGCAATAGTGATTGCAATATACAGGCCTACCAGTTTCAGGGCAACTGAAAAATTTATAGACTCTTTGCACAATCTGTTGGAAAATTACAGGTCTTACAAAAATGTTATATTAGTTGGCGACATAAATATTGATCTCCTGAAGACCAGCTCTGACAACTGTGCTTATTTAGACACCATTAGCTTCCATGGCCTGCTTCCTGCCATAAATACACCAACAAGAGAAAAATCTTGCTTGGATCACGTTTTGCTAAAAACTAAACACAGTGCAATTACCCTGACCCTAGGAACTACCATTACTGATCACGAATCAGTACTATTTAGCTTAAACACTGATATCCATAATTATAAAGCTATAAGGCTTAAAATTACTTTTAAAACTGATATAGACCAATTAATATCAGATTGTAAAGAATACAATTTTTCTGAAGTGTATAATGAATCAAACTTAAACCTAGCCATGAATAAATTCATCAATATTATACAAAAATTAATAGCTAAAAACACAAGAAGTAGATTAATTCCCAGAAACAAATATATTATAAAACCATGGATAACAGCTGGAATGTTGCGGTGCTTACACAATAGAGACAAATTACATAAAAAATTAAAAGCAATAAGCCCAAATAATGAAATATTAAAAACAACTTACTTAAGATATCGAAATCATTGTAACACTATAGTAAAGAAACTAAAAAACCAATATGACGGTGAACAGA
Source organism: Polyommatus icarus (assembly GCA_937595015.1). Classification (NCBI taxonomy): domain Eukaryota; kingdom Metazoa; phylum Arthropoda; class Insecta; order Lepidoptera; family Lycaenidae; genus Polyommatus; species Polyommatus icarus. The sequence continues at coordinate 16,940,862 of OW569327.1, read as the reverse complement.
TAAAACTATACAAAAATAACTCTAAACAGCTTTGGCACAAAATCAAATCACTAACTAACAACTATAATACTACAGAATTACCAATCCAACTTTTAAAAACAAATAACAATCCTTTAGAGTCAGTTAACGAAATAAATAAATACTTTTCTAATATAGGAAGGAATCTATCTGAACAATTTAAACTTGTGAACATCCCAGAATTTGAAAAAACTTTAAATCCTCCCAGCAAATCTTTTGTCCTTTTACCTACTGACCATCAAGAAATATTCAGAACAATTTAACTTTTAAAAAGTGACTGCTCGCCCGGTGTTGATGGTATAAGTGCCGACATCCTGAAAGAACTGTCTACTATTTTAACACCAGTTCTGAATGACCTAATAAATCGCTGTTTTGACGACGGAGTCTTCCCAGATACATTAAAAAGGGCTGTAGTTAATCCAATCTACAAGTCGGGTGACAGAAGCAGCGTCAACAATCATAGACCGATTGCGATCTTACCTACAATATCGAAACTGTTTGAACGACTTATAAATACTAGGCTGGTTAAATATTTAGAAGAAAACAATTTACTGTCGAACTCACAATATGGTTTTCGGTTAGGACGTTCAACAAACAATGCAGTACTAGATCTTGTTAACTTTATAGTTCACAAATTAGATACTAAAAAGAAATGTGTTACTATATTCCTGGACCTAGCAAAGGCATTTGACACTGTTTCAGTCCCCTGTCTTGTAGATAAACTAGAAGCTCACGGTATCAGAGGAACTCCACTGGCACTGTTGTCTGATTACCTGTGAAACAGAACTTAGTCAGTAAAAATTGGTGACTATATTAGTGAAGAACTCCCGGTCACTTTCAGGGTACCACAGGGAAGCATATTTGGCCCCACTCTTTTTCTTTGCCATGTGAATCAGCTCTGTGCACTTAACCTTCAAAACTGCCGTATCTCTGCATATGCAGACGACACGGCTCCTTACATTTTACGGAGACTCATTTGAAGAAGTCTTTAATTATGCTCAAGTAGGATTTAACAAAGTGTGTCATTGGTTATCGTCTCACTACCTTACTTTAAATGAAGATAAAACAAAATATGTGGTGTTTTCAATTCAAAACCGTAAAGAAATAAACCAAATTTATGCACACAAATGTCATTTTTCTCCACTTTCAAATAATTGTAACTGTTCTAAAATTTCCCGTGTTAATAATATTAAATACCTGGGTATTGAGACTGACTCTAATTTAACTTTTGAGAACCACATTAATTCCTTAAGCAGCAAAATTCGCAAACTGTAATACATTTTTAAAACACTACGGAAAGTGGCAGATAGACAGGTTATAAAGTCAGTATATGAGGCATTCTATCCCACGAAAGTATCTGGGCAGCTTTAGAAGCTCAAAAGGTAGAGCCAAAATACATTCAAGTAATAAAAAACATATACAACAATAGCAAGAGTAGAGTAAAGCTAGAGTCAGCAGGCCCCTGGTTCCCGATCAAAAGAGGAGCGAGACAAGGGGATCCTCTATCACCAAAGCTCTTCATAGCTACGCTGGAATTAGTAATAAGTAAGCTTAACTGGAAAGGACAAGGTATAAAAATATTAAATAAATACCTGAGCCACCTGCGGTTTGCTGACGATCTTCTTCTCCTGTCTGAATCAAGACAACAACTTCAAGCTATGATAGAGTCACTAAATAAGTACAGCCGACAAGTAGGCCTGGAAATGAACTTTTGTAAAACAATGTTGATGACTAACAGCACCAAAACGCCACTCTACGTCGATAACAAGCTTTTAAAATATACGGACCAATACTTATACCTCGGAAAGCAAATAAGTTTCGACGCACAAAATAACGAGAGAGAAGTAGAGCGCAGGGCACAGAACACGTGGAACAAGTACTGGAGCTTGAAAGAACTATTTAAAAGTAATTTACCCATAAAAATGAAAACCAAACTAATGGATACGTGTCTTATTCCGTGCTTATTATATGCCTGCCAAACGTGGAAGTTTACTAACAAAGTAAAAAACAAAATTACTACATGTCAACGAGGAATGGAGCGAAGTATGCTCAGCGTGAGTAAGATGCAGAGAACAAGACACACAAAAATAAGAAAAATTACAAAAGCATCAGATGGCCTTAGAAAAGCTCTAGAATTAAAGTGGAAATGGGCCGGACATGTGGCACGACTCCAAGACCAGAGATGGACAAAGCGAGTCACAGCGTGGAAAGGCCCACAAGGGAATAGAAAGAGAGGAAGACCTTATGTCAGATGGGAGGACGAACTTACAAAGATAGCTGGTTCCAACTGGATGGAAACAGCGAAATCGAGAGAACACTGGTCATCTTTAGAGGAGGCCTTCACCTGTGGAGGGGTTCTTACAGTAGAAGCAAAATAAACAAAAAGAAATGTTATTTAACCATATTATATTTTAGTATTAAGATAGTGTTACCTTACTGATAAGAAATAAAAGGCTTTTATTTTATTTTATTTTATATGAGGCATTAGTACAGTCCATCTTATCGTACTGTATCACTACGTGGGGCGGAGCTTCGAAATCTAAATTACTAAGTCTCGAAAGAGCCCAAAGAATTTTACTTAAAGTTAGCTTTGCAAAACCGCGCTTATATCCTACAACTAAATTATACGAAGACGCCCAAGTCCTTTCTGTTCGCCAACTTCATTTATACCATACTCTACTACATACACATAATAATATACCATCAGAAGGCCGCAGAACACTCATAGCCCATACGAGACGTAGATACGCTACCTGTTAGCCTACAGCCGTCCACATATCTTTTGCTCAAAGATTTATTCAATATCTAGATAGCGCCCTCTATAACAAATGTAACAAACAACTTTCTATATCTAACTATACCAAAACTAAATGCAAGAATATAATTTATAGATGGCTACTCGGTCTTAATTACGAAGAAACCGAAAAGTTATTATTAGTTAGAAAGTAGAATGTAAATTTATTTATTATATACATAATACATACATAAAAAATCATATTATTAATATTAAAGCATTGTCATTTAATAATTATTATATACAAACACAATCAAATAACAACACACAAACACTCATACACACAAATACACAACAACACACACACACAACATACACAAGATTTATTTTTTTAGTACTCAATTTAAATTAAGAATGTAAGAATATAAATATGTTTACTTAATGGATATAATACATTATAACTAAGTGATGTTCACAAACTGTAAACTGATATAATAATTTTGGTTTCGGGGGGCCTGGAGATCTATATTACAGGCTTGGCCTAGTTTAGACTCCAGATCTCCCACAAGTTACAATAATGCTATGTGTAAACAATTAGATATTATGTACCTTTATAGATGCTTGTAATTTGTGAAGATAAATAGAGGATTATTATTATTATTATTATTAAAACGGTAACGCACACATTACATCTGAGAATTTTAAATACTCACGCGCGCGTTTCGCAACGGAAATTACGCCGCGATATTTATAGTGTGTCGCAACTCGCATCAGACGTAAGCGGCTTTTCGGCCACGTAAATTACGCGGGGCGTAATTCAGCCTAGTGTGTTTAGAGTTTAGACACTATGGGCCCTTAGAAAATGTAGGTATTTGATAAAAACAGTACTTCATCTTTTAAATTATAACTATTGTAATAATATTATATATTGCTGTAGGACTCTCAAAATAATTGGGAATCATTTTTTTATTTATATACTCGTAGGTTCTAAGATAGATGTGAACGTGTGACTTTCGGCTTACCTGCCTATCTGTCTATGTTTTTTTAACTATATGCGTTCCTCATTGACTACGAAACCCTAAATAGTTACTTACACCAAAACAATGTACATTTAGCATAAATTTTCCTGTGCAGTACATGAACGGTCGTATTTTAAACTGTTTGGTCGTATTTTAAACTGTTTACTCTGTAACTAATCATTTAGATTATGTTCCAAGAACTTTTATCCATGTACAGGGTTATTGAGTAACAATTTTTTTAATGATGAGTTTTATTCTAATAATGGCAAATAGCAAGTGTTTTGTTACTTTTATAAACGTGTATAAGTATAAAGTTACGTAGTTTACATCTTTAGTATAAAGCAGAAGAAAAAAATTGGAAAGTTGATATTTTGATAAAATATATAAATAACTAGCTGTCCCGGCAAAGTTGTTTTGCCATATAAATAATTTTTGGTATGAAAAATAGACGTTGGCCGATTCTCAGACCTACTCAATATGCTCACAAAATTTCATGAGAATCGGTCAAGCCGTTTCGGAGGAGTATGGCAACGAAAACTATGACACGAGAATTTTATATAATATTAGATTAAAAAAAAACACTATAACCTCAAAACAATTTGCTTTAAAATAAAATATATTGTTGCAATAGTCACAGAATAAGTCAAATTACCAATCATTCTGTATGTTTTGCCTTAAACAAATCAATAAACCCGGGACAGTACCTCGTCTTGAACCAGGTCAAACATTCAATTATTATCTTGCGATGGACCAAATATTCTAAGGATGATGCATACGTGCCAGTTACATATCGAAGAGAGATTTCGTCACTATAAGTGATCGATGAAGACCCAATACAAGGAGATACCGTTGTTTTTAAGCTGCTATTTTTATTCTAGACGATGTAATATTAAAGGCAGCGACCACATAATATCCTAAAATAAAGGTATAGACTATATTCTATAGATATGCATATCGGTACAGTAAATCGAACAGTAGAATTGAAATTAAAAATTTTAACAATAAACAGAAAGCTTTTGAAATCTTAGTATTTTTAACGGGCTTTTGTCCACCACACATTCTCACCGCTGTAATTTCTTCTCACCAGGATCAACAGCGGTCTTCGACATGCTTACAAGCTGTCTTTGGACCCGCAACAAAATAAATCGGAAGAAAATGGGAGGAGTAGAAAGTATTCATACTATAAATCTTAGTATCAATAGGTATTGTTTATCATGCCCTTTTTTACATGGGTAAATGCTTTGCGCATCCCCGGCGGTTGGAGACATCGGCCGGTCGGTATGTGGGACTCTCCGAGATACTACCCACTAAAACCCCATGGTGCTCCACTCCCCGCGTAGACACAGTCACGGGCACGATTAACCCACCGCAACTCCACCGGTTGTCTGCGTCTCGCAGACTCATCAAAGCATGTAGACTTTTCTAAGTCGTCCCGGGTGGCCTAGTAAAGTCCACGCGTGGGCCGCGATGTTCAGGACCACCATGCGCATCACGGCTCTCTCTGGAGCTCGGTGCAATGGGCAGCTGTGTCCCCACACTGCTACCCCGAGTATTCCGGCTAAGGCAGGACGCTGCGGCCACTTGGTGCTCGTCTTCTCCTCGGCCGATTCAAGGGGTCGAGCGCCTCCCGTTCTCTGCTATTGTTAATCATGCCTAATCCCACTGAAAGCTACAACTTTTCCAGGCTCTCCATAATTAAGATTAATTCACACTCCAACGTCTGCACAAAACGAATTTATCGAAGTTAGGGCGATGAAAGGACGGACCGACAAAACAAAATTTTACGGGTGCCTTATATTTACAACGGAACCCTGAAAACGAAAATGTTTCTCATTCGTATCGATCCCTTTACAGAAAACAGCGAAATCTAATAATAACATTATGCATTACGTGGCTGTGAATTATGACGTTGCAGTCAACGTCATCAGTACATACAGCAAATTGTGCCAAGATCGTTGTTCATGATGTTTATATGGATAGGAAAATCAGCCAAGTACGAGTTGTACTCGCGCACGAAGGGTTCCGTACTACTACAGAGCTAAATTGACTAAAAATTGTGTTTTTTGTATAGGAGCCCCCCTTAATAATTTAATTTATTTAATTTTTATTATTTATGATTAAAGTACAAAATACAAATACAATCAAGTATTTTGTGAACATTTCAATTGCCTATGTGTTGCCGTTATTGATTAAGAGCAAAAAAAATCACATTTGTTGTAAGTATAGGAGTCCCACTTAAATATTTAAATTATTTTGTTTTTAGTATTTGTTCTTATAACGGCAACCAATATACACAATCTATGAAAATTTGAGAAGTCTAGCTATAGCGGTTCTTGAGTTACAGCCTGGTGACAGATAGACGGACAGACATCGAAGTCTTAGTAATAGGGTCCAGTTTTTCCCTTTGGGTACGGAACCCTAAAAATTAAAATATAGCCGCCTGAAACAATTTCACGCCAATGGAACGTTGTAAAGTTGTGCAGCTTTACCATTAGGCGTAACAAACCACGCAATCACACAAGCACGAGTGCAATTATTGTTGACGCACCTATATTTTGTGTTTTAACGGTTACGTCTGACTAATAATTAAGTTTAGATAAACTCTCTCAAAGTAATAAAACATCTAATTAAAAATCCACTAATAAAGGCCGTCTACGTCATGATTTCGCTAGCTGACTACAACTCGACGTGTGGGACACGATAAACGTAAATTATGGTTAAACAAGATGACGCCCGCAACTTCGTTGCGCCAAATTTCGTTTATCGCGCGGGAACCGTACATTTTTCCGGGATAAAAACTATCCTATGTCCTTTCTCGGGACTCAAAGTATCTCCATGCCAAATTTCAGCAAAATCGGTTCAGCGGTTAGAGCGTGAAGAAGTAACAGACAGACAGACAGACAGACAGACAGACAGACAGACAGACAGACAGACAGACAGACAGACAGACAGACAGACAGACAGACAGACAGACAGACAGACAGACAGACAGACAGACAGACAGACAGACAGACAGACAGACAGACAGACAGACAGACAGACAGACAGACAGACAGACAGACAGACAGACAGACAGACAGACAGACAGACAGACAGACAGACAGACAGACAGACAGACAGACAGACAGACAGACAGACAGACAGACAGACAGACAGACTGACAGACAGACAGACAGACAGACAGACAGACAGACAGACAGACAGACAGACAGACAGACAGACAGACAGACAGACAGACAGACAGACAGACAGACAGACAGACAGACAGACAGACAGACAGACAGACAGACAGACAGACAGACAGACAGACAGACAGACAGACAGACAGACAGACAGACAGACAGACAGACAGACAGACAGACAGACAGACAGACAGACAGACAGACAGACAGACAGACAGACAGACAGACAGACAGACAGACAGACAGACAGACAGACAGACAGACAGACAGACAGACAGACAGACAGACAGACAGACAGACAGACAGACAGACAGACAGACAGACAGACAGACAGACAGACAGACAGACAGACAGACAGACAGACAGACAGACAGACAGACAGACAGACAGACAGACAGACAGACAGACAGACAGACAGACAGACAGACAGACAGACAGACAGACAGACAGACAGACAGACAGACAGACAGACAGACAGACAGACAGACAGACAGACAGACAGACAGACAGACAGACAGACAGACAGACAGACAGACAGACAGACAGACAGACAGACAGACAGACAGACAGACAGACAGACAGACAGACAGACAGACAGACAGACAGACAGACAGACAGACAGACAGACAGACAGACAGACAGACAGACAGACAGACAGACAGACAGACAGACAGACAGACAGACAGACAGACAGACAGACAGACAGACAGACAGACAGACAGACAGACAGACAGACAGACAGACAGACAGACAGACAGACAGACAGACAGACAGACAGACAGACAGACAGACAGACAGACAGACAGACAGACAGACAGACAGACAGACAGACAGACAGACAGACAGACAGACAGACAGACAGACAGACAGACAGACAGACAGACAGACAGACAGACAGACAGACAGACAGACAGACAGACAGACAGACAGACAGACAGACAGACAGACAGACAGACAGACAGACAGACAGACAGACAGACAGACAGACAGACTTTCGCATTTATAATATTAGTATGGATATGCATCTACCCTTTGTGTTTCTCCGTCATTGGCCAACGTAGATGCCGCATAAAGGTGAACGCAGATTTGGCCGCACCGCACGCACCGCAGTCGCCGCATTTCGAATTCTTCATATAAAGAATGTAGAAGTTGCGAAGACAGTGGCGCGAGTATGCGAGCTTGCCTATAATTAACTTCATTTAAAGAATTCGAAATGCGGCGACTGCGGTGCGTGCGGTGCGGCCAAATCTGCGTTCACCTTTATATTATCACTCCAAATCAATGCATATCTTAATTGCTTTTTGACATTCGTGAGTGTTTTTATAGATAGCGCTTCCTTATGAAACAATTGACATCAATGCTATCTGAAAATCATGAAAGTAGATATTATAGATAGGAGTTTTAGATATTATCAATGAGTATTTCCTTCATAAGTAGTGACATAAGTACGAAAACGTGAAAGCGATAGTGTATTGGGAGCATTTGTTGGAAATATAAACTTGTAACTTGTAGGTAAGTAGCTGTCGTCTTAATCAAGGCGCAAATTTTATAAGAACAGCTATTGAGTTGCATTTGCATAATGCATCTGACTTTAAAAAATATACACACCGGCAAAATTAGCGGAACATAACAAAATTTTAAATTTTTTTGAAAATTGTTCACTTTTTTTATAAATTTATTTATTTATTTACTAATTGATTATAAAAAAATAAATTTCATATAAATTTAGGGCATAAAAACGTGAAAAATAGAAAAAAATCGGCAAAATTCAAAAATTAAGAAAATCTTTGAAATTTCAGTAGTAAGTTTTTAAGTTAAATTCTCCATTTTTATTAAAGAAATGCCATGGATCTCAAGAGGGCCTGGATACGCCATTCCATGCTTGCATTTGATTGTCAATAATTTCCTGTGGGATATTCTCCTACTCCTCCAGTAGCGCCAACTCGAGCTCCTGGACACATTTTGGACAGGAGTTTTTACTCGTACCGTTAACCCATTGATGTGCCACACGACTTCAATCGGATCCACATCCATAGACCGCGCTGGCCTCTCCACCTGGGCGACGCCAGCATCGTTTAGGTAATAATATCCGATTTTCTTACTCTATGGACGCGCATAAAATTGATGTTACTACCTAAAACTGTGTAAAAGGCACACCATGCAGTTCCAGGATGTCTGTACTATAGCCCTGTACTGTCAAAATACCATCATCAATAATCATCAGCTCCGTGCGGGCTCCAAATCATATGCCACTCCAAACCATTACCAAGCCTGCATCATAGGCCAGTGTTTCCGTTAAGTTTGATGGCCTATAGCGTTCCTTACGATTTATCCACATTCTTTATCGCCTGTCAACAAAATGTATATAGAATTTGCTCCCATCACTGTACAGCACAAAATTTCACTCACTTGTCTAATTTTGATGTTCACGCGCAAATCTTGGCCTGGTTGTTCGGTATCCTGTCTCAAATTTTGGTGCCCTTGCTGGCACTTTTGAGATTAATTTAACTTCTTTAAGTCTTCTTCTTACTGTACAATCACTTACACGTACATCTCGGACCTGTTCCGACAGGTTTCGTGCCTGCATAGCAGTTTGAGGTCGATTTCTTAAGGTTCGTTTCCTTACAAAATGGTCATCCTGAGCCATTGTCACCCGATATCTGCTTTGTTCTCGTCTCCGAACGTAAGATCCAGTCTCTCTGTAGCGTTGAAAGTTACGATGGACCACGGAAGCCGACACACCTAAGGCCTGACTGACCGAACGGTAGGTGTGACCTTTCTCTAACGTGGTTACAGCTCTAGCTGTCGCAGATGCTGGGAAATCACTAATTTTGTATCTAAGCAATGTGTTTTCCAAAAACCAAACAATTAAATAAGCTGAGCATACCTTGCACCCCGCTAAAACGCCATTATTATTAGGAACACTTACAACGTCAATCATTAAAAAACACTTATTAGGGCATAATTGCTATAGAAACCTGTCAACTTGCCAGTTTTGTTCAATAATTTATTTCTTAAATGAGCTTAGAAACTATAAAAAAGGATTTCACACAGCCCGACCCACTTGAGTTCAAGTTGTGGCACTTTTTATCTATGTTCCGCTAATTTTGCCGGTGTGTGTATATCACCATTTAATATTAAAGCCAGTACGAGTACTACAACTCTTTTTTTTTCTGGAAACTTACTCTAATTTAGGGCAGTGTAATATTGTTTTTGAGAGTAGGTAAGGCCTCCCTGAAATATCCTTCAAGAAGTGACGCCTTACTAATAACCGGGCTCTGATATAGTTTGGTGAAATATCGGCTTTGGACGCGTTTTTTATTAAATTCTGGAATCAATCGTTTTAGAGAAGATGTCGCCGAAGGTTCTTCCACTACTCCTGTGTATATTGGCTAGTGTCCACGGCTTTCCTCGACAACGTCGTTGTGTTAATCATGACAGTAAGCATTTTAAATTTTTCGAATAAACAAGTGAATTTAAAATGGAAACCACTGGATTGGAACACATAAAGTTAATATACCTAGCGGAATAGGGCAACAATCTCGAGCTGTCAAACGAAACCGAAATTGATTTACGTATGTGTGTAAAAATTTGTTTACGTATACACTTACACAAGCATCTTCTAAGAGAAAATTGTTAACGTGCCGATAAGTGCCGACTGGACGTCAAACAGATGAAAAAAAATTGGTTCTGCATATCATGTATCACACGTCTCTTTTTACCACGCAGTGTTGCTGATAGTGACATCTCGCTTTCTGAGGCCTTTGTTTCTGTATTCCGTTAGGTATATTAACTGTATGCTGAAACATAATTTTATTATTAAAAAGTGAAAGCACCTATTTGAAGATCTTCTAAGACAACATTTGAAGTTCAGTCACAACTTTCAGCTGGCAAGAACCACTTACTTATGTTCGAAATTTATTTATTTATTTTAACGTACCTACCATGTAGCTTATCCTTTGTCTCCTCTAGAAACATCCATGTTCCTCTCTTGCTATCTTCCTTCTACACATTGGTCTTGCTATTTCCTTTAAAATGTTTTCTCTCATTTCTTGGATACCTAGCACTTAATTTAATAACGTAACATATAAACTCCTCTCAAAAACCCCAGTTTGATATAATATTAAAGCAACATAAAAAATGTATATTCCGTAGACGAATTGAAGATAATATCCCGCGAGCAATGGCACGCGCGACCTCCAGTGAGCGTCACGCCGCTGGCCACACCGGCACCGCTAGTGATCATCCACCACAGCTACTACCCCGGTGCCTGCAACACCACGGAGCAGTGCGCCGACGCCATGAGGCACATGCAGGACATGCACCAGATTGACAACCAATGGGTGGATATTGGTTACAAGTAACTATTTTGGACTATCATACCCGATAACTCGACTATATAAAGTAGTTAGCTTATAAAGCTGCTATCCGGGCTATTTTATAGAGTATCTTGATATCGTCCATAAAAATCAGAATTAGCATTTTTTTAAATATAATAAGGGGGTAAATGAGCAAACGGGTCGCCTGATGGAAAGCAACTACCGTCGCCCATGGACACTCGCAACATTAGAAGTGCTGCAGATGCGTTGCCGGTCTTTAAAGAGGAAGTACGCTCTCTTCTTGAAGGTTTGCAGGTCGTATTGATCCGTAAATACTACTGGCGACAGCTGTTCATTCCAGATTTTTGGATTTGTCATAACTCATAACCACGACGAAATAGAGTACGTTCCACAAAGGGAGTAAATACTAATTAGAAACATATAGGGTAAATCATCCCATCGCTGGCAGTCATACCATTTTTGGCACCTTACATTTTGCAACGCCGATAATTTTTTTGTATAGTTGCTGTTATAGTTCTCTCAAAATGCCAGTAATAATCGGCTATTTCACTTCAAAATTAATCACTTGAAATCCGGATCAACTACAAAGGTTCCTTACAAATGTAAAATTTTAAATTATACGAAGGGGAAGCCAAACGAGCGTAATTTGTGAGTTGTGAGTCGCAGAATTTCCGTTCGACAGAATTATGCTGCATTCAGTTTCATTCAAAAGTCATGTTTGATTCACACGAGCGTAATTTTGTGAATCATGATTTGTATGAAAAGATATTTACGCGGCAGAAATTCTGCGACTCACAACTCACATATTACGCTCGTTGGCTTCACCCTTAAAGTGATATTTTTTTTTGAGTTTCGGTGTGGGAGGCGACGGCTTGGTGTACGAAGGTCGCGGCTGGCACGCGATGGGCGCGCACGCCGCCGGCTACAACTCTCACAGCATCGGCATCGTCCTTATTGGAGACTGGGTTTGTGAGTACCGAGTATGGACTATGGTGGTAGATCAGCAGAAGCGTCGGATGATGTCTCTCCTAGTGATGTGCCGCTGAGAACGCTCTCGTTGCCGGCAATATTCTCAGTGAGAATATTCTCGAGAATCGAGAATGCTCCCGGGAATATTCTCAACGTTCTCAACAAAATAAGTGAAGTTTACAATTACATGGTTTTGTATATTTATCGGTGATATTATATTATGTATACCTAATAATTGTCTGTAGCAGGGGTCGGCAAGTAATTTTAGGTGGGATCCGAAAACTGTGGGTAACGAGGTCCAGAAAAAAACCCACTAATTGTCCTATGTAGCTTAAAAATATTATTTTAATTAAAAAAAGTATCATAATATACCTTATCTGTGTATTTGTCTCAGTCATCTGGTTCAATCTGCGATTCGATTGAATGACTAGCGCATTCATTGAATGACACCATTCATTTGAATGACTCGGCCGAACGTCGATTGAACGATCGTCCCTCAGCGTTCAACTAGTTAGCGATTTGTAGCATAGCGTTCTGAAGATAGCGGACATGAAATCAGTCAGGTAATTGAACGTATTTCATTTACTTCCTACTGCGGCGCTACTAGTCACTAAAACAAATATGGCGTCAAACAGCTCGCACAGCTGATGGCACTGTGTTGATATTTAATCGATTACATTTACTCACATTATAGTGCATTATTTGTAATCTTTACTTATTATAAAACTAATTTCGCTTTTTTCCCTCAAGTCCCTTTGTTCCCTTTAATCTTTGAAACTACGCAACGGACTTTGATGATTCTTTCAGTGTTAGATAGCCCATTTAACGAGAAAGGCTATATTTTATCACGCTAAGACTAAATGGAGCGAAGAAATAAAGGAAAATGTGGAAAAAACGGGGAAAATTATTTGAAAGGGCTAACTCGAACGCGCTAATCTCAGGAACTACTGGTACGATTTGAAAAATTATTTCAGTATTAGATAGCCCATTTATTGAGGAATGCTATAAGCTATATTTTATCACGCTAAGACTTATAGGAGAATGTGAAAAAAAAAACGAGGGAAATTATTTGAAAGGGTTTATCTTGCAAACTACTGGAGCAATTTTTATGTTATTTGGCACAGATAAGAAGTAGACCACGTGAAGGATCATAGGCTATAGATTTTAGTAATTTTTTTCAGTGGCTATATATAATTTTATACCCGTGCGACGCCGGGCCGGGTCGCTAGTAACTAATAAAATAATATGAAAGCGTGGAATTTACCTATAACTGCACCGTCAACGGCTACTTGAAAAAAAACGACGACTAACATAATTAACGACTTCGCTATATGACTTTTAGTCAAGACATTAAACGTTACAGTCAACGTCTTGACGAGTTGTCTTTTAGTCATTCAATTGAATGGTGTCATTCAATGAATGCGCTAGTCATTCGATCGAATCGCAGATTAAACCAGATGACTTGGTTTAAAATACATTACAATATTTCGCGGTCCGAGATTCGACCTTCCGCGGTCCGCATACGGACCGTGGAAAGAAGTTTCTCGACATTTTCTAATATACATACATAGAAAAGAAATAAACTAAAGACTGATCGTGCCGGTAAACTATGTTATGTGGCACATAATAATTGGAAGCTCATGAATACATCTCCTAAGTCCTCAAATAAGATACAAATACACACACATCAATCATTTTCTACAGATCAATCGTCCGCGACTTCAGCAAACCACGAAAGTAAATTTAAACATGATCATTAAATTTGATTTTGATGAGTTTCAGGATATTCAAGAAGAACCTTTCGTTCTTGAAGATCCTCTTGAGATAGTTTAGCATTAGGTATTTCTTGTGCGTATATAATATGATTCGTCGAATTTATCTTTAGAAAGTTGTTGATTTATTTCGAGTTATCACTATTACGAAAGTTTTTTTTATAATAATTAATCTGCGCCCCTGGCCAAGAAGTTTTCTTTATTGCTTTTTAATAGGATCGCCGATCAAAATGTATGGATTCATACATTTTGATCGGCAATCCTATAAAAAGAGCTAAATAAAATGTCTTGGCTAGGGGCTCTGATGTTAATTGTTAAAGATTTCACTGTTTTCTCATTCAATATTTCTGAATTTTATTTCTTGTTTAAATAAACTGAGTTAATCGCGAATTTTTATTTATTTTAACAATTTTATTTTTATCCAAAAAGTATATAATTTTAATGTCAAGTAAACGAACAGACGATGGACGGTTGGCGTCCATCATTTAATTTAGTTCAAAAAGAAAAAAATGCAATTGGTTAGAGATGCGATAAAGCTGAGAATATTTCCGAAAATATTCTCGAGACTTCCTGAGAATATTCTCGAGAATTCTTTCCAACACTGAGAATATAGTCTTTTACTGCAAATAGAGTGTATTGTTCTATACAAAATTATCTGTTGACTTTATATGATACTATTAGACTGAACAAAGGCTAGTTTTTTCCATTTTATAATAATGATTCTCAACCATTCTCACTTAGGAGAACGTTGCCAAGAACGCTGCTGGGAATATTCTCAGGTGGGAGAACGTTCTCGAGAACGGCACATCGCTAGTCTCTCCCCACTGTTAGTTAGGGAAGGTAAAGGTAGATGGGATTTTTTAGCTTTAGACTTTATAGATCTAAAACTCTGGTCATCTAATCCATAAGAGTTATAAGTTATAACTCTTAAAATTTAGAATAGTATACTATTCTAAATTTTTACCATCTTACTACTCTAATATACTTATTTGAAGACAGAACAATAAGCAAATGGTCTGAAGAAGTCTCAACCAAAGTCCTGATTTACATTGATACTGTAGCAGTTGTCAGTGACTGGTTTCGGTGATGCACTTCTATATTATTTAAACTGTATGTAAATACATGTTATGTTTAGCTTATGTTAGTAACTAGGTTCAACAGTGTGCTCTGTCGCTTTTATTTTATCTTATACTTAACCAAATTAAGTAGGTTAGAACTTAAAGCGCTTACAGACGAATGGCATTTGCCTTCGACGCGTGCCGTCAAGTCCCGTTCGTGTAAGAAACCTTAACGGTGTTGTGCAGAAGTTTAAGTTATCAAGCATTTTACGCTTAAAATGTATTAACAGAACATTAATTACGTTCCGTTTTACAGCCAGCCTGCCACCAGCCAATCAGATAGCCACGGTGCGAAAGTTGATCCGGACCGGAATCGAACTCGGGTACATCAGCCCCGACTACACTCTCATCGGCCACCGCCAAGTCTCCGCCACCGAGTGCCCGGGACAGGCGCTCTTCGATGAAATACAGACGTGGGACAAATTCGAGAAGAACTTCAAATTATAATGAGTTTTTGGACTGTCCATTGAGAACATAGTTAATATTTATTGGCAATACAAGTTTTCTTGTACATTTCATATTATTATTATTACACCTTTTCACATAAAAGGCGCTGCGGGATCTAGGAATGATAGTGATAAGTTTCAGTGTGCAGCGGCAACAGTTTATCTTCAAGATGTCCGCTTATTTCTTATACTATTTTTACTCAAACATGTTAATTTTATATAAAAAATATGAAAGGCTATACATATATATATATAGCCTTATATATATTATCTCTACCAAAGCGGTGTGTATCATGAACTGCACAAAATAATACAGTCCCTATACTTCCTCGATTATTTGTCATTATTGAACCGTATCAAATCAAGACGTCCTGTCCTGTCAGTCCTTCCTGTTGATACAGATGTACGCCTTGCTGCCCTACCTTGGGCACTCCTGAAAACTTAGTGAAGCATTAAAATATTGTGTAATAACACATTATAATCTGTTTTGGAAACGACAAGAGAGATCTCCAGATATATGTAATTGTATGTACCATCGAGGAAATTGATTCTTAGGCAGTTGAGAGACCAACGTCATTTGGTCAGATCATGTCAATTCAATGTTAATTGTGATCTGGCTAGGTTTGACATAACGCGATCAAACTACGTAAGCCCCCCATCTGCCTAGGAATCAACTTCTCTAATAGTATGTAGAAGATATTTGCGACGCTAGAGGTGTCAGAGGTACAGTGAGCTTAAATCCTTCAAATAAAAAAAATACAGTGGAAAGAATAAATAATATTCGGAAGTTTTTATTCAAAATACAGAATTTTACTTTAAAATTTTACACTACATTTGAGTGGCCGCTTCCTATTCTATTTATGTCTGTCTATGAGCTAACGCTTGTGAATAGCAGACAGTGTTTACATTCACCAGAACATCACATTTTCCGCCGCATATCGCGAAAATGCTCTTATTATTTTCATTCAGAAATTATTGTAAACAATAATAAAAAAATACAAAGTATCATTAAAAGTAATTTAAATTGTTCGTACGATTTTGTGAATTCTGTTTTGTTAATACTTTTATTAAATTTGCACTTGAGCTGAAAGTTACAAATAATATCTTAGGCATATTATTCTGTTACACACGCAGTGCGATCCTCATATTTTAAAAAGTTCACTCATACAAATAGCATTTTATGCAAAATTTTCTCGATAAGTTGTTGATAGAGCTCTAACAGAGATTTCTCTATTGTACAGCTCAAACATAGAGTCGTACGAAGCATTGCGATGAATCCGCATCATCTAAACAATGAAAACCGAACAAGATACCTAAATTATTTCAGGAAATTACCAAGAATGTGAGATAATTTCCGAAAAATTGAGACGCGGACGTAGCAGCTGTATTGTGTGAACTTTACATTCCCGAATTACAACACGGCATCTTGATTCTTGACGCACCTATTTATAAGTTCCAGCGTCGAGCGCGGAATCCACACCAGTCTGTTTCCCCGCGCGACCGACGCTGCTCCCAAAATCTGGACCCAGTTTATTTTTACCCGGACCATGATCGATTCTCTGTGAAGTGAAGTGCCTATCACATACACAAACACACGTAAGAATTTACACTATTACAGGCTTAGTTGACCATAATAATATGATAGTAACTAACAGGTGACATTGAATACGAAAGTGGAGCAAATATTGATAGATTTCTAATTACACCCTTTACCGGCCTTGTGGAAAAAATATTAGCGAAATAACAACACCCGCAATTTAACGTCGTCTTATCACTAAAATCTCATCAATCTTCACAGATTGGAAAATCGTAGAAGTTAGGCGTACCTTCGAGTAACATTTTAATAATCTAAACTAAACATTAGTTACTGTGTTGGTGATATTTTCGGAGCATGGAGTAGGTACTTACAGGAATCTGAGTGTCGTTTCATTCCCGACAGATGTTTGCACATTATAAGATTTGGGTTAATCGTTCTTAGTGATACTCGCGTCATATTGTAATTAGCTAAGATTAAAACTAACGCATTCTATATTCAAGCAGCACAACAGGTTATTAAATCTGACAGCTGTCAAATTTAAAAATTATTATTCTGCGACGTAGTACGAAACTTCTTTTTTCGCCCATTTCTTTTCCTCAAACTTGGACTGGGACTGAGCCCGATTGTTATCCGCTATCGTTCTTACATTATATTATTTTTTAGACCTTCTTGTACGACAAACGTCTTTTTATTGTATTCCTTTTGTATGTTTATAAGTGTGCACAATAAATAATATTTCATTCATTCATTCATTCAAACAGAAAAATTATAATATTATAGCTCAGGTGTCCTTTATAACTTAATAAACCAAAACGTAGACGTAGACGCACATAATGCTCTGCATTTTCTTTTCCAACAATAAGTACATACCTAACGTACGTACGTACCAACCAATGTTACCAACCTATATAAAGAATATATAATATTATAACTAGCTGTCCCGGCAAACGTCGCGTTGGTTTGCCATAATATAAAGTATTTCGCCCATATTATTTTATTGAAGTGACTAAATAAGTATGTCGCCATGGCAACGTCGATCGCTATCCCGTCGCGTCGCACAAACTTAATGGTCGCCGTCAGTCTCAACTTGTAATAATTTACTATTATATTTCATTCAACAAATGCACTTAGCAATATATAAAGTACCCAGTAGCCGATTCTCAGACCTACTGAATATGCATATAAAATTTGGTAAAAATCAGTAAGGCCGTTTCGGAGGAGTTCGTGGACTAACATTATGACACGAGAATTTTATATATAAGATAAGATATACTACACAAAATCATAGGTGGTAGGTACACAGAACTCTACATTTTCTTTCTTTTATAGACACAACACACATACACAATGCCTATCGGTAACGTGAGCAAGGAGTCCACACCGAAGCGGGAGACCTTCAGGCCTCCGTGGGTGAAGGACAAGGACGCCGAGAAACCTCCAGAATGGACCCTGGGTCGAAGACTGAAGCCAGTGGAGACCAGTGCGAAACCCAGTGATAATAGTGAACCAGCGCCTATCACTAAGACCTTGAAACGTATGTATGAAATTGTATTATTTTGAAAACTATGTATTTACAAATTAGAAGTTCTTATGCGCGTGCGCCAAAAAGTGAATGCCAGCGAACCGTACATTTTTCCGGTATAAAATGTAGCCTTTCCCATACTCTAATAATTGTTTTGTAGATGTTCGATATAAATTATGTAACTGAATAAGATAATAAACTTAACAGTCGCATAAAAACATATTCCACCAAAAGCACGTGTATGTAGTAAATCAATATTATAAGACGTACTTATGCTTTTTATTACTCATGTGATACGATTCATTATAATATTTTATACATGACTCTCTTAGTAAAACAATAAACAAATCATTAATTATTATGATCAGTCACTTCGTGACGTCGTGTCTTTTTTATATAATAAAAAAACAAAATAATTAATAAATCTTCTAAACAAAAAACGCGATTTTTGCTGCTTTTGGCTCAATATCAAAAACCGATCCAGCTTATAGTTAGTTTGAGTTTTATACAGAAGCGTAGAGTGCCTTGGCGCGGCCCCGTATTGAAAACTTTTTGGAGGCCCTGAGGAAAGTTAAAACTTCTCACAAAACCAAAAAATCGCAAAGGATGCCAACGTTTGAGCTCACGCTCCATAGTGTTTTAGAAAACCACAAAATCGGACATGACTGAGAATGCAATAAGTCGATGAAAATTTGCTCTTAAAATTTTTACTGGGGGCGAATAAAAAATATAAATTCGTAAGTCTCTGGCACTATAAACGATTCGTGTTAATAATAAAAATACTGTAGTCTAAAAACCATACCAAAGTATTTTTCAGTATGGAAAACAACTGCGAAATCATGTAGGAAAGCAGAAAAAATTAAAATCTCAGGAACTACTTGAGTTGTAGGAATGAATTAAAGTGCAAAATTTGTGCCTCTTAACGATCTAATCAGCTAGATAGCAAGGTTACAAACCCTCGTAATTAATTTAAATAAATGAAATTTGTTTTTAGGGAGTTCAAAAATGAGCAATTTAAAAATTAATTTTCTCAA
Organism: Polyommatus icarus; assembly: GCA_937595015.1. Taxonomy (NCBI): domain Eukaryota; kingdom Metazoa; phylum Arthropoda; class Insecta; order Lepidoptera; family Lycaenidae; genus Polyommatus; species Polyommatus icarus. The sequence goes on along the minus strand of OW569327.1, from coordinate 16,921,171 downwards.
AAACGAAGTAAAATGCGCACACGGGAGTCTACTCTTGCATTTGAGATATTATAAGACGCCATCGACTCATAGCATTAACTCAGTCATGTCCGATTTTGGGCGTTTCTAAAACACTGTCCGCTCACTGATAAGATAACAAAGGAATTGCTATTGCTTTGTCATTTACGAATTAAAAAAAATATATAAGAAAGTTTAAATATTAATTTTTACTTTTTAGATACGCACTTTGATGGCTCCCAAGTGGCCCCGTTAATTGATACCGCGATACGGCATTATAGCTACGCCCTTAGACTTTAGATCATTTGGCCAATTTTATTTACTGAATCCTATAAAATTATACCAGGAACATGTAGCTACTGTGTAGATACTAGATGGTAATATATTATTATTATAATGTACGCGAAAAATTAACAATATACAGTGCACTGTGCAATATACCTATACTTTGACATAAGTACTTAGATATCTACTAGGTATTCTATCTGTCTGCTCTTAAATAATAATTTAGTTTTTTGTATTGGATGAAGTTCATTCACACGTTTTCATTAGACTGGCTTACAATTAGTATTCTTAGGCAGGATCTTCAAAAGATTCATTTTGCTCATGAGTATCTAATCATGAGTATCTAAATTCTAACTAGATATGCGATTTCGCATGAGAATAACATATCTTACCGCAATAAGACTAAACCCATCCAATTCAATTATTTTAACGTAGAGTAAACAGACACATTATAGACACAATTTCGAATTATATATTTTTACAACAATTTACTATAATTTACAATAATTTTTGGCGAATACTATGCAACATTTCATGAAGATGAAGATGAAGATGAATGAACAACAGAAAAACGTGATACTGTCGCGTTATAGTAAACTGCACGTAGAGCTAATGTCATTATGGAGCGGGCATGTAATATTGCATTCCAGCGATGCGTCAAGTTAATTTGACCGTGTTTATATAAGTAATAATTATTATAGTATACTAGCTGTCCCGGCAAACGTTGCTTTGCCATAAATCATAATATAAAATATAATTTCACCCATATTATTTTATTGAAGTGAGTAGTGACTAAATATGTAAGTATGTCGCCATGGCAACGTCGATCGCTACTCGTCGCACAAACAATGGTCGCCGTCAGTCTCAGGTTGTAACTTGGAATACACTTATCTTCAGAAATGCATTTATCAATATAAAAAGTACCCAGTAGCCGATTCTCAGACCTACTGAATATGCATATAAATTTTGGTAAAAATCAGTAAAGTCGTTTCGGAGGAGTACGAGGACTAACATTGTGACACGAGAATTTTATAAGCTTACTAGCTGTCCCGGCAAACGTTGCTTTGCCATAATATAAAGTATTTCGCCCATATTATTTTATTGAAGCGACTAAATAACTATGTCGCCATGGCAACGTCGGTCGCTATCTCGTCGTACAAACAAAGGTCGCCGTCAGTCTTAGGTTGTAATAATTTACTATTATTTATTCAACAAATGCACTTATCAATATATAAAGTGCCCAGTAGCCGATTCTCAGACCTACTGAATATGCATATAAAATATTTTGGTAAAAATATCTTCGGAGGAGGAGTTCGTGGACTAACATTGTGACACGAGAATTTTATTTAAGTATAAGAAGAAAATATACTTTTTTTAATTTTGATATTTAAAATATTTTGTTTACAAAGTTTTTTAATTTGTTAAAATTATTAAGAATTGACTGTAGAGCAGCATAGCATAGCATGCAGCATAGCTTTTTTTTATGAGCCTATACTATAGCTTAGAAAATGTAATATAATAGATCCTTATTAGGTTAAGTAATTATTGATTCCACATTTTGGAGTAGGTAATCTATAATAAACTACTTACATGATGTTGCGATGTAGTTAATAATATTTTCCGTGGCGATGTCATATTCAGGGATATGATTTACTTGGCAGCTGATAGTATGGCAGTCTTTAAAATAGTAGTAGCAAATTGTACACAATATATCGACTCAAGTGGGCGTTTCCTCGATACAATATGATGACAAATTATGTCGACTTCCAGCAAAAACTGAAAACGTAGTTAGGAATAAAAAGATGATAATATTATTCTTTAATAGTTTTCTATGTGAAATAGAAAAGGTTACCTTGTCTAATTCATTGTAATTTTATATGGATCACGTGATAGTATAATAATTAATACTTATTTTATTCTTCGTTAATAATTGATTGTGTAATGAGTAATGACTAATGTCACTGTATACCAATATATATCTATGTGTTGTATTTTACGCTTTTATTATCTGACGCTTTTATTATCTGAACTTTTGCGCTTTTTATTTTATGAAAGGACATTTTCCCGGGAACATTACACTTCACGTGGGCTTAAGGTTAATATTAATATAATGCAAATGTTGTCATCTATGTTAAGGCCGTCCCCGAGCAAACGACCTTGGCCATACATTTGCCGCGTTGCCGAGATCGCACCAAAACCGTATTTTTTTTTACTTATCTTAGTTCAAAATTGACCTAAAAAAATAATTAAAATGGGGAATATGTAGTTTATGATATTGTCGATCTATTGGCGTGTGTTTCAAATAAAAGTAATTTGTAAATACTAAGGAGATGCTGAATGTATGCTTGAATTTTAATAAATTGGCTTTACTTTGGAAGCTGACATCATGAGTATAATAAACGAAAATAGAAAATTTAAAACGTGGAAAGGAATGTTGAGATAATGAAGATTATTGCTGTATTTTTATTATAACTCTGTAGCTTTCAAATTATGAGTTTATAAGGCTTTAAATACAGCTAATTACGGATTCTCCGTAGGGAAGGAACTTAACCTCGTTACACAGTTTCTATGAAACAGAAAGTACTAGTTTAGGATTGCCGTATGTTCTTATCACGTTTTTAAAGGATAGCCTATTTCACCACTTCCTGATAAGTGCTGGATAGGCTATCCACCACTTAACTTGAAAGATGAAGTATGGACAATCTGTCAAAAAAGCTGTAAATAGCTTATTCGGCACTTTATCAGAAAAGTTGATTAATATCAGATTATAGATAACTTATAGATAACTATCAGAGAAGTTGATTCCTATGCAGATGGCGGGCCTATTAAGTTTGTCAAATCCATCCGACCGAAGACAGCTATTACATTGAATTGACCTAAACCGACTTAGGTCCGTCAACTGCCTAGGAATCAATTTCCTGATGCTACATTCATTGACCATACAAAAAGTATCAAAAACTAGCGGAACCCTATATTGCGCGTGGCCCGACACGCACTTGGCTGGTTTTTTGGCTTATAGTGCACTTGGTCATAATATAACAAGTATGGAAAATGCAAAATCCCCTGACAGGAAGCGGCGGGGTGAGCATATTTTCTTAAAGGGAGCAATATGTCACCAGAAATTTTCATATCAGTGTTTCAAACGAAATTACTCCATCAGACGTCCGCACGAAAGGTCAAAGTCGAGGTGCCGGTCTATTTGCAGCCAATGTAAATTATTTATACCCGGCTGTATCACATAGACGTGGCCGGTGATGAAATGTTTTATTTGAGGCCATCAGGAAAATAGCTTTTCCTCACAAATCAAAAATTATATTGACGCTTGCTTTTTACAACCATCTTGTACCGCGCTGAACAAAAGTACATTTTTGCGTAGGAAATCTTAAAAATATATATATTTTGCAAGCTTTATTAAAAACGAATTATCATTCTTAACAACTCTATCTTGTTATATTAATTAATAAAAATGTTAAAGTAAGGAGGAGAAAGTAATTAATTTTATATTATGTACCTGTTAAATGAAAAAAATATCATCAAAAAGAAGCTGAGTAATAAAATTGTTGACCTATTCTACGGAAGAAGGGTATCATATGCTTATAATGAATAATTATTGAGGATCAGACATATATAGGTGTGTGCGTAAATTAATCAACGTAACTATATATACTATGTTGATTACAATCTTGATCACGAGGCTTCAAGGGGCAGTCCCTAGTTCGAACACCCCTGCACGTGTCTGCACTACTCTAAACAAAGTGATTAATAATGACAATAATATGCGAAACTTCCATGCGACTCTACAATTTAGCTCCTCAAAATTACATTATCATTTCCTCCCGAACAGATTTATGTTTATCACTGTTTATTTTTTGATGCCGCTTTATTTTGGAGTATTTTTTTGAAGTGCATGTCACATAGTTGATATATATACCTCTGCCGTGGCCGTGACGTCAGCACGTGATATTTGGCAGGGGTTCGGGCGTTAAGCGGCCGCCTCTCCAAAAGTCACAGGTTTCTTAACTGGAGTGGAAGTGTTGTGATTTTCATTTTGTGCTCCGATTTTTGTGGCCCTAGTAATATTTGAGGGTATGTTCAGTTTGAGGATATTATCTACTTTGCTTAGCTCCTAAAAGTCAACATTAATTCTTGACACAATCAATATCCTCACGCGCGGTTTACTGAAACTTGCAAATCACGTTGTAAATCTATCAAATGTGTCACTTTTTGCATTCATCAATCATTAGACATCATCATCACCAGCAGAGCTGTTACTAGAAGATACTGCACTGGTAAATGATGATAGTTTTAGTTTTTAGTTACCACGTGGAACGTTCTTTATATATGATGTGCCTGTCGATCTAATCATCTATGAATGATTTAGTATTTGAATAATGATTTCCTCGTTCCAACCTTACGTCTCTACTGCTAGGAATCGCATTTATAATAAAACTTTACAATGATTTCTTATTTTAGTTACCCATTTTCATGAGTGACTAACAGTTTTCTTAGAACTAAAAAAAACATTATTCAGAACTGATCCAACTTTCAAGAAATGTAGGTATTCAAAAAAACATTTTAGTAAACTGTAACAACCTTGATTTTCATGAACAAGTCAGTCGCAAATGAAGCTTTTTTGTGATCAAGAACCACAAAGACAGGAGAGAGAGGGAAAGAGTTTACTATTTCCTCCTAATGTTATACAACTACAACATCCTTCGTCTATAATTAGGTTTATACATAAACACGACACGATCTTATTAAATTGGCTAACCTTGATGTATGAAATGAGAACGCCAAAGCATTTATAGTTTTTCATTGAAAGTGGTCACTGAAATACTTGAATTTTAGTCATCCATTATCACCATCAAGATTTTAGGCTCTACAGTCATGATACCGACCGATAAAGATTTTTTTTGTGTAATGCTTTCTTAGTATAAAAGAATTTTATTCATGAATGTGTGAGAGACAAGCTTAAGCCCGTATTGCTGGTTTAAGGTGGTCAATACTGCGGTGTCAAAGGTAAACCGGCGTAAACACTCTGATGTTACGATGTCCATGTGCGTCGGCTTATTATTTGGAGATCCGTCGGCTTTTTTCCTTGTTAATTTTATAAAAAAACTAGATGACGCCCGCAACTCTGTTGCGCTAAAATTCGTTTATCGCGCGGGAACCGTACATTTTTCCGGGATAAAAGTATCCTAATAATATGTCCTTTCCCGGGACTCAGAGTATTTCCATACCGAATTTCAGCAAAATCGGTTCAGTGGTTTGGGCGTGAAGAGGTAACAGACAGACAGACACACTTTCGCATTTATAATAATACTAGCTGTTTCCCGCGACTTCGTCCGCGTTAACAATAAGTTTCATGTTTCTAACTCAAGAAATGACGGACTTTCATTCAAACTTTAAACGCCAATTTCACCCCCTTGGGGGTAGAATTTCTAAAAACGCTTAAATACCTATCCATTCATTTTTAATCAGCAGTCTAAAAGTAAACTTTCATGTTTCTAACTTAAGAAATGACGGACTTTCATTTAAACTTTCAACCCCTATTTCACCCCCTTGGAGGTAGATTTTCCAAAAACGCTTAAACACGTATCCAATCATTTTTAATCAGTAGCCCAAACATAAAATTTCATGTTTATAACTCAAGAAATAACGAACTTTCATTCAAACTTTCAACCCCAATTTCACCCCTTTAGGGGTAGAATTTCCAAAAACGCTTAAATACGTATCCATTCATTTTTAATCAGTAACCCAAAAATAATGTTTCATGGTTCTAACTCAAGAAATGACGGACTTTCATTTAAATTTTCAACCCCTATTTCACCCCCTTGGGGGTAATATTTTCAAAATTCCTTCCTTAGTGGGTGTCTACTTAATAAAACAACCCTACTCACCAAATTTCGTGGCTGTAAAAAGTTACAGCCACGAAATTTGGCTGTAACTTTTTACAGCCACGAAAGAACAGTTTTTGCTCAGCGATGATGAATCAGTCAGTCAGTCAGGACATGTAATTTTATAAGTATAGATAAAGTATGGAAGTATTCAGAACTATAGATAGCATAAAGCCTACCATAAAGCGCTATTAGCTGAATTATTTAACTGTTTTGCTACAACTGAGATTAATATGTAGACGCATCACAGTGTTTTTAAACACGCCATAACGATGGAATCGCCTACTACACTTCAACTAATCAGAATTTACTGAATTTTTATAGTTTTTTTCTTTATGTGAACGTGATTATGTGGGGTTTTGTTTGTTTCATCGCCGGATAAACGTTGAGATATTCCAAGCGGACGCCGACTCGCGATATTTTTAGAGAGGACAGACGCACAAAACGACCGTGTTGGGGTTATACGATGATTTATAACCAACACACTTTTTTGGCTTCAGTTTTATCGCTGTCTTTTTATTTAGCACGTATTTATATTTCATGAAAATGACACAAGAAATCTTAGCGACTGATCACTGACTGCATTTATTCATTTTCTGTCGTCTTATCGAAATATTATGCAAAGCGTACCGCAAAATTGTGGTCGATATAGTTGTATATTTTGCGACGATAGCAATATACTAATTTGTGTTGATTATATCCTTTGCTTATCAATGAGTTATCGTCTCATTTTCATCGTCATCATCATCATCATCCTCTAATGTAGTACGCACACCAACTTTTTAGTCACCCGTACCATTGCAATAAGCTATGAGAGTACTTAGGAGAGATATTATAAAACGAAAGAAGATTAATAAATATCTCAAGAAAATTGCCAAATAGATGATTTCACGCAGACGAAAATTATTATTTGTCATGATTTAATTATATTCATAAACAAATTAGCAAGACCCATACAAAACTGATGTCAGCACGTGTTTTATTCTTTCAATGCATTTTATGACATTCGGCTACGTAAATAAACATGGCTGCTGCCAAAACGCTCGTCCTTGCTAGTTTATCGGGGTTCCACGCTAATGTTTCCAACAGTTAATAGAGCTGTGCACTTAAAAATAGTAAAGATATTAGTAGAAGTAATAGTAATTCTAGTAGTATAATTGTTGAAGAAGATGATGCTCGAAACTTATGATCATAATCTGCATTTTGTCTGTGGATAAAATGATCTACATTTTGCAAAACAAAAACTATCCTGAATATTTTCCAAAATTGAATGTATTTCGGTAAACCATAAAGATGGTTTCCCAAAGTAAAGACTCTCCACCATAACATAAGTTAAGCAGTTTAAGCATATAACCGACACAGTTCGCGTTAATAATATTAAATATGAATATTATCTTCTCCATGGTAGTATACTTAATACCTAGTTGTGCTTTTGTGTTTTCTTTAAAAAACTATTTTACATTTTACAGCTGTTTTAAAGAAGCAATCGACCATAAGAGACAAGGGCGAAAACGGCATAGAGGAACCCGCAGAAGATAAGCTTGTCAAGCCTTCTGCGGCCAAGTTAGCAGACAAGTCGGCACGAACCGGGGATGAGAAGCCCAGATTCACAAGACCCACACCCAAAACCCCAGCGAAACCAGAAGAAAAACAAATAAATGATAAAGCGCCTTTAAAAACTGTAAAAACGATAGACGATAAGTCAAAAACTACAAATAGTATAGACAAAAAGCCGGTAGATAGAAATGAAAAGTTAAATAATACTCCTAATGGTAAGAACGTTCAAGATACAAAGAAACCTATAACCGGTAAAGAAGATAAGGCCGAAGACACAAAAATGGCTACGAAACCTCCCTCTGCAGCAGACAAGGGTCCATCGAAGGTAAATTTTCACTGTAACTAAAATTTTTAAACAATTTAATCTTAAATTTGAATATTTCACAAAACATTTAGAAACTGACTTATTCCTGTCCCACAAGATATAAAACTATTAACTAACCGTGAAGAATTGATTAAAAGTTATATAACCCAGTGGTGGGCACCAATATATTCAATATTTGAAAAATAAAATCTGAATATATTTTTTTGAATTTGAGTTTATCTTTTGCAGCTTCCACCACGCAAGCCGTCTTTACAAAAAGCTCCATCGAAAGACGATGTAGCGCTAAAGAAATGGAGAGACCCACTTCACGAACGTGTCAAAGAAAACATCGACAAGACATTGAACAATGAAATTCCTAAAGGACACACTCTAACGAAGAACGAAAGCTTAAGAAGTGAGTAGACTTTTAGTAATAAATATTATTTTCTACTCAACACAGAAGTTAGTACGATGTCAAAAATCTGTCCATTAAAATCATAAAGTTAATATACCTATCGGAATAGAGCAACAATCTCGAGCTGTCAAACGTAACCAAAATTGGTTTTCATCTGTGTGAAAAATATGTGTACGTATACACTTACACAAGCATGATTGAACATGAATTCTATGAGATTATATTGACAACGTGCGGCACGTGCCGACTGGCCGTCAAAAAAAGAGTGCTGCTGTCATGTATCACACGTCTCTTTTTACCACGCGGTGTTGCTGATAGTGGCATCTCGCTTGCTCAGGCCTTTGTTTCTCTATTCCGCTAGGTATATTAACTTTATGATTAAAATATTATGTTGATTCTTGACTAGTAACTTTCTCATGTGCTATGAATTTCTTTATATTATGCTTTTAGGACTCATCGTTCATTTCAATTTTAGAACTACACTCATTGTATTAATAATAAGTATTATCTTTGTTATGATTGTCTCGGACAATACAACATTATATTAGCACCTATCTATATATCTACGCTATTTCTCTTTGTAATATTGGCATTGATACAATGGGAAATACAAAAATATTGGCAAACACATATGTATCATTATCTATTTTTATATTTATGTACATGTTATAGTTTAACGACCCAACCGTCTGATAGATATAATTTAAATAGCTTGTTTCAAAATTCAGTTACCTAAAATAAAAATAATGGTTATTATTTATATGTTTTCAATTTTAATAAGTTTTTGTTTGCTTAGTTATTGACTGATCACTTTTAGAAAAATTATCAAGAATTAGAATCAAGAATTAAAATACTTTGATTGATAATATTAGAAATATTATCAATTAATGTATTTTTCTATTTGTTTTATATTTTGGTCTTTACGTTTCAATTCAAATTTTAAGGGCCAATTTTTATCGCTATTCAATATGAATTTATCACTTGCACATTCTGGCCATTAAAATTCCATTGTCAGATGTTTGGTACGCTCAGGAGTTTGTGGTCTAAATCCGATCCAAAATAGTCTGCGATAGTTCCGCGTGCGATGCGAGCGCTGATCAGGTGTAAATGCACCACTTCAGTGCAAATTCGTAATGATAAATCGTTCAGTGATTATAAAGTGAGAAATTTTGTGCCGCACAAGTACCTAATTCTAAATTCTTATACCTGAAGTGAAAAGTATATAGTGAATTAGTGAACTTTAGCAATAGGCATAATGAATGAAGGACATATGCATAAAGGTGATAAATCTTCATTCTAACTTAGATAATCAGCAAAATTGAATATAAGGCTTTCAGATAATATATTGATTTTTACAAAATATTAAATACAGTAAAACATCGACAATCTTATATATTACAAGCTATCCCGGCAAACGTTGCTTTGTCATAATAGATACCTATAAAGTATTTCGCCCATATTATTATTTTATTGAAGTGACTAAATAAGTATGTTGTCAGCAACGTCTATCGCTATCCCGTCGCACAAACAATGGTCGCCGTCAGTCTCAGGTTGTAATAATTTATTCAACAAATGCACTTATCGATATATAAAGTACCCAGTAGCCGTTTCTCAGACCTACTGAATATGCATATAAAATTTGGTAAAAATCAGTAAAGCCGTTTCGGAGGAGTTCGCGGAATAACATTGTGACAAGAGAATTTTATATATAAGTATAAGAGATTTGTTTTAATGTGTTTTATAACTAAGTAGTAAGTTTTGCTTGAAAAATAAATGTTATTCTTATTACTAACTACATACTACAAATAAATAATAATAAACCACCCATTACTTTACTGTTCTTTTGCAAATATAAAACAACAAATATTTAGGAATTTGCGCAAAGACAAGTCATTCTTGTTGTGATGTGTTTTTATTTTTATATTCATAAATTTACATTTTTCAGATTTGCTAAAACCAGCACCTCCACCGATGCCTCCGCCACCACCACCAAAGTTACCACCACCGCCTGAATTCAAGAAATCTCCACTAGATCCGGACAAACTTAAGAAGATCGAACAATTGCGAAGTAGACCTCGGAGAAGGCCAGACTGGAGTGACATGATGAAGGAGGTCGAGCAAGGGAGGAAACTTAAGCACGTCGTATGCAACGATCGGTAAGCTTGTAAAAAATAAAAAAAATAAACAAAACCAAACAATACATGAAAGAACTCTTATGCCATACATATAAAAATGTTGTACGTAATATATTTTAAAAGTCTAATAATGTTTAAGGTCTCAGCCTATCATCACGCGATCAGTAGTCGTTAAAAACAAAGGACAATTTATATTCGAGTCAGAAGCACCAAACTCACACAATGAACTCTTGAAAGAAATATCCAAAGGAGTTAAATTAAAAAGAGTGAAAACGAATGATAGAAGTAAACCTAATTTGGAAGGCTTGAGAAAGTTCAGAAGACAAATGACGATAGAAGAGCAAGTCCAAAAGTCAATGTCACAAGCTAATCTAGCTGCATCGCCTTCTGGAACCAATATAGCCGAGGTATGAAGAATCAGTTGAACTTTATAAAGAAATTGTAGGTACTCTATGACCAATGGGAATTAACGCTGGCAACAAATGCCGTTTCAAGGTATTTACTGTTTAGGTATTACACAGGTTTAAGTCTTTAAATGTATGTTCCAGGGACCAATTCCAGCAGCACCTGAAGAAGATGATATTGACGAGATGGACGATATTGACAAAGTTCGTGACGATCTTCAGTCCACCAAACAACTTTTAGCTATTGAATTAAGGTAATTTTATGATTTCTTTTTAAGAACATGGATTGTTTTTATATTAATTTATATTATCTAGACAGTTAGGCTAGTTATTAGTAATCCACTTAACTAATGAAAACAAAAACGTTTTCAGAAATAAAGAGGCACAAGAAAGAGAAAATAAACGGTTATTAACAAGGATACAAAACTTAGAAGCAGAGTTAGCAAGGGAGAGAGCAATTATTAAACAAGAACAACACAAAACAGTAATTTCAGTCACTGATGCTTACGACGAAAGATTAGTAACTAACCTTAAAATGGAAGTAGAGAAAGCTAAAGAAACAGCTGATAATATAGAAAAACAATATTTAGAAGCTGCTGAAGAAAGAGATACAGCACAGTCAGAGCTAGAAGAAGTAAAGAGAAGAAATGCCGAATTAGAAAAGAAATTAGAACAAGCTCTTGCGGTATGTATTCCCACAGATGGTTTATATTTCTTGTTATTTATATTTGAAATGCAAAAAAACATATAATGGATTATTTTGCTTTGCATTGTTTAAAATAAACTATTCGAAAACAAAGCCATATTTCAGTAGTTAATAATTTCAAAAATGTTATGATCTAATATTTTTACTTTTGTGCTTAGTACTAAATGCTTTAAATATTATGTTATTGCTTTTACTTACACTTTTGCAGAATAAATTCGAAGAGCTTTTACAATCAGAGGAACCTTTGTCTTTCTATCAAAAGAACCAACTAGATTTCTTGAAGCAGTGTAGGTTACTAAACATTGATGTAAATTCGCCAGAAGCTGAAAAGTTAAAACTGAGTTCGTTTGATGCTAATAACAACAATTTATATAATGCTGCTTTTACTAACAATAGCTACGATGAGGTAACATAATATTTTTATGACATAAGATAGCAAGATGCGCCTATTAATACAGTTAAACACTACTATAAATCGCTAACTAATATCTAACAGATGTTGAGATAAAATATAGAGTACTAATTAAGAAGTGCTAAACTTGCTCTTTACAAAAATTCAGCACCTACTATCTAATAAGAGATGGGAGATAATTTTTTGATTGAACGTACAACGATATTTTTATGTACTATACGTTAAATATTATATTACATTTTACCAAAAGGTATAATATGTATCTGCTGCTCAATAAAAAAAATAATATTTTCCAGGGAATTATTCCATCAAACGTTGGGTCGAGACGATCCAGCCATGCCATTCGGCAGTTGTCTGTTACAAAAGACAACAGCTTTGAGGAGGAGGAAGAATCGGAAGAAGAAGAGGTAAAATCCCCTTTTTAAATACGATAAATAAGACGTGGTGGAATACTGTGTCTCTCTACATTGCAAGGAAAGGAATAGCAGAAAACTGTAAAAAAGAAGATATTGCGTTATTAAACTAAGTGTAACAATATAAAGTGGCTAATCGATATCTTTGTTGGCATAAATCAATTTGAATATTAATTTTCCAGGAGGAAAGCGAAGAAAAGAAACAGAAGCGTATGGAGAAGGAAATTCGTAATATTAGGAATAAGATTCGACACCTCAAAGAGAAGCAGGAAAATATGAAGAAAGAGAGAATGGCATACAAGATGTCACTGAAGAATCAACAAGCCTGTCTAAAGTAAGTTTTCTTTGAATTAATTTTTAATTTACAAAAAATAGGTGAACTGAATCTAAAAATTTTGACAATTTGATATTTAAAGATACAATTTTATCAATATTATAGAGACGAGAAGAAGAAATACAAAGAACTCAAGAGAGAAGTTGACAAGATGGCTGCTATGATGAAAGAAGTTGGCTCGGAAGATGAAGAAGAAGAGGAGGAGGAGGAAGAAGAATCTGAAGAAGAGAAGAAGAGTGAGACCGAAGAAGAGTCTGAGACTGAAACAGAACAAGACACGGAGAGTGAGACGGAGAGTGAAAGTGAACCTGAGGTAAATCTAAAAGTATCTAAATATTCTCATAGAAAATAATTCAAACATACCGTAATAAACTATCCATCCAAATTAATATTATATATTATGCGAAATTGTGTTTGTCCGTCTGTCTGTTACCCCTTCACGCCCAAACCACTGAACCAAATTTGCTGTTTGGTATAGACATACTTTGAGTCACGGGATAGGACATAGGATAAGTACTTTATATCATGGAAAAATAAACGGTTTTCGAGCGATATGAGAATTTTGTTGTAACGGAGTTGCTGGCATTATCTAGTCCTATATACATATACAGGGTGCATCAAACCTTTCGAAAGCCGGCCAAATACAACGATATATTAATTCTTGTTAAAAATATAAAATAATTGGCCAAGTGCGAATTGGACTCGCACACGAAGGGTTCCGTACCGTTATAGAGCAAAAATAGGCCAAAAATTGTGTTTTTTTGTATGGGAGCCCCCCTTAATTTTTTATTTTATTTAAATATTATTATTAATTATTAAAGTACAATTATATTTAAGGCCTTCATGAAAGTTTCAAGTGCCAACCTCTTATCATTATTGATTACGAGCAAAAAAGCCCAAAAAAATCACGTTTGTTGTATGGGGGCCCCCCTTAAATATTATTTTTATTTTTATTTTAGTATTAGGTGTTATAGCGGCACCAGAAATACACAATCTGTGAAAATTTCAGAACTCTAGCTATAGCGATTCTTGAGATACAGCCTGGAGACAGACAGATGGACAGACAAACGGACAGACATCGAAGTCTCATGAATAGGGTCCCGTTTTTACCTTTTGGGTACGGAACCCTAAAAACTATTTTTTCTTTTATAATCACTAAAATTGTGAGAAATAGCTTCCGAAAGTTTATGTAAATACGGAACCCTAAAAACATCGCAATTAATGGAAACTACGCGTCGCCGGCGCGTGCCCCCCGAACCTCCCAGGCGCCACTCCCTGCGTCACCCCCGCTCTACCCACCGCCGCGAAGTGACCGTTCTGCAACGGTTTTAAGTGGGATAAAATTTGAATCGCCGCGCCGAGACGACATTTTACAAGAAATGCTTTTGGTGGAATACGTTATTGTAAAAAAAATTACAACGTCACAACACCCTATTTTTTGTTAAATAGACTCTACTAATGATACCAAAGCCCTAAAAAAATTTAGCTGATAGGCACCCTGTATATAAATCTAATTTCTAAAATATCTTTAGGTCGCGGGCTTCGTTCTATGTAATAGTATTATTCATCATCAGCGCGCTCGCTGTTAAATAATGCGTTACCGGTTACGCGGGGTTCATAAAAAAAGAACATAATATATACGGTCGAATTGAGAAACCTCCTCCTTTTTGGAAGTCGGTTAAAAATATGTTAATTTTGCTTTAATTACAGGACGCACCTCTCCCGAAGAAGAAAGAAAATCTCTCGAAACGTCTGAAGAGGCATGAAACTAGAGTCAACGCTTTGAAGAAAGGCAATACTCTACTCATGGCTAATGTGGATCGTCTCAAGGACGACGTACTGAAACAGAAGGAGGAATCTATGTCCTTACAGAAAGAATTAGATTCACTTATTGACGATCTTGAATAACATTTCTCATTTACAACGTCACAAAAATAATAATTTTATTTTTAAATACTTCCGTAACATTTAATGCACATTGTAAAAAAATCTGTTTTTTTAGATATTTAATTATTTAATGACCTTATAGGTCCTAGTACGAAGCTGCTTGCGTTAGCATCATTCGCATCTTATTTAATGCTTATACCCATTCGGGTACTCCTTTCTTATCTTATTGTAAATAAATTAGATTTTTAAAATTGAGCTTCATTTTGACTTAACCAAGTTTTGATAACTTTTTCGAGTAGGGTCCTATAACCTATTTGGAATTCCATTTTTCTAAAAAGATAATATTTTTGTTACTTATCTTAAAGTTGTCAATCGATAACTTTAATAACAAATTATTTTTAAAAAACATTTGAGAGACCACAACACTGCGTTGCGGCGTCGCATCGCAAAAACAACCTTAGAAAAGCAATGTAGTTTTTTTGCGATGCGACGTCGCAACGTGGTGTTGTGGCCTGGCCCATATTTTTAAATTATTTGCTAGTTGCTATACGTTTTAATAAGGAAAAATATTGTACGCTATGGCTCATCAGCCATAGCGTAAAATATTTTTTCGTCAACTTTATTGTTTAAACAATCACCTCTATACTACTCATAAACGATTTTAACCGACTATAAGAAAGGAGGCGATAAAATCGCCAAATCACATAATATTTGGTTGTATATATTTTTATTGTTTAAATAATATTATTATAAATAATAATTAATATATATATTAGTATAAAGACCCAAAAACACGCTTTTAGCATGCACTTTAATACCCATCATTATTATTATGGGGGTAGGTACATTTGAAATAGCCAATCCGCTTTATTAGATGCCCGACATGTTGGATTTAAGTCACGTGACTATTTTCTTCGTATGAACCTGACTGCGAACCCTTTCATTTGATACCCATAATTATAATATCATGGGGGTGCATTTCAAATAGCCTGTCCGCCATCTTGGGGAGGCCGCCATATAGGATTTGTAATGACGTTTCATAGCTAGTCATGTATCGTCATCAGAACTCAGAGCGTGTGCAAAATTTCAGCCTAATCGAAGACCGGGAAGTGGGTGAAATTAAGATTCCAAGATTTTCTTACATATCATAGAACAGTTACAACTTACAAGAGAAGCTAATAAAAGCGACTTAAAATCAGCGAGCATGAACTCTAAACTTTATTAATTATAAAAGCTAGAGCTAAAGAAATTATTTTTAGATTACCTACCTATCGTACTGTACTTGCTTACCTAACTAGATCTAACTCTTTTTTGGTACATTATTTATAACTTACCAAAGTACAGTCGAAGAGGATTTGAACTACGTAACAAGTACACTATGTCAGGAAAGACAGGATCAAGCGTTACTATAATAATAATTTATGATGATAAAAATAAAATCCTGTACTTACTGTACCTACCTATACCATATACGAATTACTTACCACGTTGATTTATTTACTTTAAGTATTTATTAAAATAATGATAACGATATTTTCTTATTTTTATTTACCATCTCTTCCCCTCGTGACATCAATGTTATTTTTAGTTGAAAATAATATGTCAGTCCGAATCAACTTTGGGAAAATACTATGAGAAAATACAATTTGAAGGTCATTTACCTTTGTTTTGTGCGCAGGGGAAACCCTTTAAGGGTGCCCCGGGTTGGAGATGTGAATTGCGATGTGCCTCATTTAAGCTGAAGCACCCCGGGGGTATGTGGGACTGTCGGCAAGAGTGCCGGACTTACCCGTTAAAACCACATGCGGTTTGCCTTCAGCCATATAAAGGAAGGATGTCCCGGATCTAACAAACACAAGACTCCCTCCACGACCGGCCCGTCTACCTCAGAAGGGACTGGAGTTCCACCAAAGTTAGGGAACGCTTCGGCAAACTGAAGCGTTCCCCTCGGCGCCGGGACTGGCTAAGCCGGGGAGGTTCCAATTAGGTACAAATTATCAACAAAATTACTTAATTACTGCCGAGGAACATGGAAATATTTCAACAGATAACAGACCTACATTCAAGTGTCAATACCATGATACCATCGACATCTAATAAAAGAGGTCCCGAAGAAAATGTTGTGAATGATCATAGTTACTTATATCGTGTAAATTCAAATCCAAATTGCAGGCCTCTGGGAAAATTGAGACCATATTGTTAATCCTAAACTCTAAAGATGTATAAAACTAGTGTATAGACATAGCTGGGCATTAACTCGTTAATCCGTTAATCGTTAATTAACGAAGTTAACATTTTGATTAACGAATTAACTTTTAAGTTAAATTTAGAAAATGTTAACGGACACGTTAACTTCCGTTAATATGTAGAAGTCCGTTAATCGTTAATCCAATGCCTACTATTTAGCGCACAGCGCCGCGGCGTGGCGCGATAAACAGGTTCAGAAGTACAATCTGTCAAGAAAACGTAGACGCAGTATAAAATTTTCTTAACTTAATCACGCTCAAAAGGTGGTTTTCTCTTTGTTTTTTCACAGAGAACGCTTATACACTTTAAATATTATCACCTTGCCCATTTTTATCTCGATTTAATAAGGTTTTCATATTTTTATGTGATTTAAAAATTATGTAAAGTGTTACATTTTAAAGTTGTGTTAGCTTCCAAAACCTAAACCAACAGGTTTTTTAAGTACCTACACTAAAGCAACGATATAAAAATGCAATTTTACACAAATTAACGGATTAAAGATTAACGTTAACTTGCGTTAATTCTTCCGAAATGTAACGCTTTAACGTTTAACGAAGCTAACTTTTTTTGTAGCGGATTAACGATTAACGAAGTTAACTATTTGATTAACGGTGCCCAGCTATGTGTATAGAACAGAAAAACCAATTATATTTTATACCCTTTTTGCACACAGTTCAATAGAGAAATAAAATTCATTTTAGTTCGTATAGAATTTTTATTTTTTTATCACTTTTTGCTAATACAGTCATACAAATATAATTGCCAATACTCATTGCAAAGTAATTTTCATCAGCGGGTCTCAAACTTTTTTGGTGGCGGAACCCTTTTGGAAACCAAAATACTTGACGGAACCCTACAATAAAATAATAGTTTTTAAAAGTGTATACTTTATTAATAAACATAATAAAAGTATAATGTAACAGTTACTAATTATTACTTACTTTAACATGCCACATGGCAAGTACATTAATACAAAATATTAAAAAAGAAAAAATGTAACTAATGGGAAGTATGAAACTGTTTTTTATTTTTCAATAATTGGTTGATGTCAGGTTTGATAGAAGACAGTTGCAGTCTCATATCAGGTTCGGCGTCCAGTCTATTGCGATATTTTGTTTTCGTGGCTGCATACGTTGAGAATCCTGTTTCGCACAAATATGTTGTTGGGAACGGGAGAAGAATATTCAGAGCCATTTTGCCAAGCATTGGATATTCATTACGAATTCTGCACCAAAAATCGTTGAGAGGCATCGTTTTGAACAGTGACTCCATACTTGTGTCTGATGACATTTCTAAAAGAGATTCATTTATCTCGTTTGACATACTTTCGGGCTTTTGCAAGTTGGGTAAAAAAGGATTATGAATCCATGAATTTAGTTTTATTTTTGTATTCTGTTCTTCGGGAAAATACTTTTCAAAAGATGCGCGCATCGAAGTGAGATATTGGGCCAATTCTTCAAACATATCATCTTGAAACATTTCTGAGTCGTTATCGCTAGCGCTCGGTAAACGGTAATTCTGCATTACATGCATTACGTGCTGTAATTCATGAATTATCGTGTATTGTAGTGAATGATGTGAATTACATGCAAACTACGTGCTGTGCAACGTGCTGTATATTGAATTACAACTTCTTTAATTTTTCAGCAAGACAAGAGTTACGTGCTGTAATGCATGCATTATCGTGTATTGTAGTGAATGATGCGAATGACATGCAAACTACGTGCTGTACATTGATTGACAAGTTGTTTAATTTTTCGTCATGCAATAATATGATCGTTTCGCCAGAGTAGACAGAATGTCTATTGTGGTTTCGCCATCGACATAATATTATCATGCAACAACTCAGTTCCAGGGTTGTGGTGGTGTAGATTTTGTATTAATATTTAAAAAGCAAACTCTTCTTTTTTCTACTTTATTGTTTACTAGCTGTTGTCCGCGACTTCGTCCGCGTCAACGTATAATAACAAAGATGGACTAGATAGAGTTATCCCCTTTTAAGGGTTCCTTACCCAAAAATAAAAACGAGACCCTCTTACAATGATTTCACTGTTTAAACCAAATTCGAGCTACATCTCATACAAAAACAACCAAAATGTAAAAAAAAATCGGCCAAGTGCGAGTCGGACTCACGAATCGATTTTGATGAATTTTGGTATGGAGGTACTTTTATCTCCATACCAAAATTCATCAAAATCGATTGAATATTTTACGCGCAAATCATAAAAGTATATTGTGCAGTAATCGTACATTTTCCGGGACAACTTTGGTCTTCGGGACTCAAAGTATCTCTATGCCAAATTTCAGCGAAATCGGTCCAGCCGTTCAGGCGTGATATCGTGACCACGCGAATATGGATTCATAAAGAGATTAAAGTACACACATACAACAAAAGAATGTGTGAAAAATTCAAGTGCCTATTGCCATTATTGATATAGAGCAAAAAAGGCCAAAAAAATCATGTTTGATGTATGGGATAAATATTAATATTTAAATATTAATTTTATTTTGTTTTTAGTATTTGTTGTTATAGCGGCAACAGATATACATAACCTGTGAAAATTTCAACTGTCTAGCTATTACCGTTCTTGAGTTACAGCCTGGAGACAGACTGACAGATGGACAGACAGACGGACAGACAGACGGACAGGCATCGAAGTCTCAGTAATAGGGTCCCGTTTTGACCCTTTGGGTACGGAACCCTAAAAACTAAGGAAGAGTAACTGTGTCAAAAAAATTGTCCGCGACTCGCGAGTCTACAAAATTTGACCTGAATACACGCATGCATGCATGTATTCGGTACAAAATTTTGTGTTTTTATACAAGTGACAATTATTGTCAACGGCTTTTTTCCTAAAGAATGTAAGGGTGTATTCAGACCGCAACGCGACGCGTAGATGCATTTCTAAATTTGTACTGAATTAACAGATCGCGCAATTGAAACCTGTCAAATCCATACAAATTGATGCCGCGCCTCGCCTCGCCTTGTCACGTTGCGGTCTGAATGGGCATTGTCCAAAAAAAATCACATGTACTTTTTATATTTTTTTTCGTTAAAATAGGGTATTTTAAGAATATTAATTAAATAATTTTGAAATCCATTGGCTAGTTTTTTCTCAATAAATTTTTAAAGTTTCGCTCTGACGTCATCATCGGCGCCCAATTGACCTCTGTAGCATGTTTTTTTTCCTTTCAATCTTATTTTTAATGGCTGGTTCGTCTAATGCAAGTTATCATTATGTGAAAGCTGCAGGGCAATCGCGCTAAATTTATTCAACTGAACCGCAAGTTAAACTCGGACGTTGATCGACTTTAGAAACGATTCGGTATCGCGCTAACGTTTTGACAGCTACTTGAGACGTTACTGAACCTCAGCCCAAGCGCAAACGCTGTCAAAACAAAAAGTTGATACAATGCAACTTCTACTCGCACGTTTCTGAAACGTTTCTTATTTTGGTGTGTTAAATTGACAAAAATCGATGGAAAAATATAACATAGGCTATAATTAAATTATAATATAAGCTTATGTTTTACTTCAAAGCTGTATAATAAAGCGGACTATGTTTTGTTATTTGAGTTTGTTAAAATGTGAATTGAATTTTGACATTAAGTACTTCTTTACGTAAATGTTTTCTGCGCCACAAAAAACTTTTGCCACAAGTCACAACTCACAAGTCACTATTTAACACTTATATGGCGTTTGTAAAATATATTAAAACAATACTTATTATGAATTCAACTACGTAAATTAAAAACTGCAAGTAATAATCATTCACATCATTGATCATCATAACTACCAAGTACCAAAACAACTTCACTCGTGTCATATTCATCCATAAGTAAATAAACAATTTGTCTATTGAGTATAGACCAATTAACGCATCGGAAAAAATTTGTTCCTATTTAAGCCAATCAAAATTAAATCAGAAGGGCGCTGATTGGTCCGCTGCATTGTCTGTCTAAAGGTCGAACGTTGCGCTTCGTTCGAGTTCCATCTAAGGTTGAGTTACGGTTGGAACAATAGCACGATACTGAAATTTTCTCAGACGCAGCGGAACCGAACCGTAACTGAACCACAACCAAAGCAGATGTGAACCTGAATTGAAACGTTTAAAAATAACGCGATTGCCCTGCAGATACGAGAAACTTACCAAAAGTTCGAAACGTAATGTTGATCGAATGTATTGCTAATTTAACGCCATTGAAGGTCAAACTAAGGTTAAACATATTTGTTCAAAAATATAAGTAACTAATGGGTATTTTTTTCGTTTATATACAGAAAAACGATCACTGACCTTATTCCTCGAAATGTTTTTGTAATGAGCAAAATTAAAAAAAAATGGACAATCCCCATTGGCCCTTACTGTTTCGTAGCTATTATCATATTTGTGCGAAAAAGAACCAAATTCAAAACGGTTGAAGTATGGGAGTTACGTTTCCATAGTTTTTATTATTCGTAGAAGAAAAAAATAATTTAATTATCATAGAATTAAGTATAATATCGAATTGACATCGTTGTTTATTATAACATGGTTATTATAACAATGGTTGCAAATAAATCCTGGCTACATATTTACTTTTTATGAGCGAATGATTAAAAATTGCAACTTTCCATGTAGAGCAGCACGAGTCGGCGCATGAGTACCGGTAACTATTCCACCTCAATTTTTTTATGTGATTCTCTTCAAATGATATAAATGCATGTTGCCATGGTGCAACCCGGTGCCATATTGTTTAAACAAACATTGTTTAAACAATTGCAAGGAATTGTTATTTTTTAACCAGACAATTTTTATATATTCTTTATTGAAATACCAATAAAAAAAGGTCCTATGACTTTTCACGATAAAGTTAATATTTTTAAAGATATGAATTTTTAAAGGTTCGAAAAATCTCAAATTTGGGTACTTTTTACCCAATAAAAATATATTAAAAAAGATAATAATGTCTAAGTTATATATATTTTTAAATTCTCTATACAATAGTTAATAATACCGTTAGTAGAGATTTAAAAAAAATCATAGCTTATATCTTTTTTATCTTAGCAAAAGTAGACAAAAAATTGTGTTTTTTTGTATGGGAGCCCCCCTTAAATATTAACTTTATTTTTTTATAGTATTTGTTCATATAGCGGCAACAGATATACACAATCTGTGAAAAATTCAGAAGTAGCTAGCTATAGCGGTTTTTGAGATACAGCCTGGAGACATACAGACAAACGGACAGACAGTATCTCAAAAACCGCTATAGCTAGACTTCTGAATTTTTCACAGATTGTGTGTATCTGTTGCCGCTATAACAACAAATACTAAAAATAAAATAAAGTATAATATTTAAGGGGGGCGCTCCCATACAAGAAACGTGATTTTTTTGGCCTTTTTCGCTCGTAATCAATAATAGTAACAGCTAGGCACTTAAAAATTTTACAAAATCCTTAATTATATTTGTATTTTAATAATTAATAATAAAATTAAAATAAAGTAAATGTTTAAGGCGGGCTCCCATACAAAAAAACAATTTTTTGTCTACTTTTGCTAAGATAAAAAAAGATATAAACAATTATTTTTTTGTAAATCTCTACTAACGATATTATTAACTAATGTAGAGAGAATTTAAAAATATATATAACTTAGACATTATTATTTATCTAAATATATTTTTCATGGGTCAAAAGTACCCAAATTTGAAATTTTTCGAACCTTTAAAAATTCATATCTTTAAAAATATTAACTTTATCGTGAAAAGTCATAGGACCTTTTTTATTGATATTTCAATAAAGAATATAAAAAAAATTGTCCGGTTAAAAAATAACAATCCCTAGCAATTGTTTAAACAAACATTGTTGCACCGGGATGCGCCATGGCAACATGCATTTATATCATCAGGAGAGCAATTTGAAAAAATTGAGGTGGAATAGTTTCCGGTACTCATGCGCCGACTCGTGCTGCTCTAATGTCATTCAGGTAAAAGCCTTTTAATATAATGATGATAATATAGGTCTACCATCATCTTATTCTTTTTTCTTCATCTTTTTACGCTGCATAGCAGCTGTAATCACAAGAAAAAATGAATCGGTCTTTGACAAAATATACTTATACTAATCCATAGCGACAAAGATGACCTTCTCACCGTAGACCATAGACTTTACTGATATAGAGATCTTTGACTGATATACTTAAAATTAAAATGAATTATCATGCTGCATGATGAAAAATGAGCGTTCATCATGCAGCATGTAATTCACGTAAATGAATGGTCATGCTGAATTACCGTCTACAGGGTACTTAACAAACTCACTGAGTGACGTAAAGCTTTCTACGTACCCCGTAGACGGTAATTCAGCATGACCATTCATTTACGTGAATTACATGCTGCATGATGAACGCTTATTTTTCATCATGCAGCATGATAATTCATGTTATATCAGTCAAAGATCTCTATATCAGTCAAGTCTATGGTCTACGGTGAGAAGGTCATCTTTGTCGCTATGGATCAGTATATTATTTTGTCAAAGACAGATTCTTTTTTTCTTGTGATGACAGCTGCTATGCATACGCTGCATAGCAGCTGTCATCACAAGAAAAAAAGAATGAGAAAAAGAAGAATGTAAAAAGAAAGAAAAGATGAAGAAAAAAGAATAAGATGATGATAGACCTATATTATCATCATTATAATAAAAGGCTTTTAACTGAATGACATAGAAAGTTGCAATTTTTAATCATTTACTCATAAAAAGTATGTAGCCAGGATTTATTTGCAACCATTCTTTGTTATAATAAACAACGATGTCGATACAAAGGTTATACTTAATTCTATGATAATGAAATTATTTTTTTCTTCTACGAATAATAAAAACTGTGGAAACGTAACTCCCATACTTCAACATTTTGAATTTGGTTCTTTTTCGCACAAATATTATGATAATAGCTACGAAACAGCTTGGGTCAATTCCATAAAGTTAATATACCTATCGGAATAGAGCAACAATCTCGAGCTGTCAAACGTAACCAAAATTGGTTTTCATCTGTGTGAAAAATATGTGTACGTATACACTTACACAAGCATGATTGAACATGAATTCTATGAGATTATATTGACAACGTGCGGCACGTGCCGACTGGACGTCAAAAAAAGAGTGCTGCTGTCATGTATCACACGTCTCTTTTTACCACGCGGTGTTACTGATAGTGGCATCTCGCTTGCTCAGGCCTTTGTTTCTCTATTCCGCTAGGTATATTAACTTTATGGTCAATTCAGACCGCAACGTGACAAGGGGAGGCGAGGCGCGGCATAAATTTATATGGATTTGACAGGTTTCAATTGCGCGATCATATTTAGAAATGCATCTACGCGTCGCGTTGCGGTCTGAACACACCCTTACATCACAGAATATATATTAGTTGTACCAACAGAATTCCTACTAACGAAACCCGTTTAAGTAATTAACGACTCATGCTACGATACTATAAAGTTCAAATTCCGACCGCGCATCTTTCTATCGCATAACTCGTACCTTTTCTGAAGAAATCAGGGTTGTCTCTTTTTAAAATTAATATTATAATCTTTATATTTAATTACGTACATTTTTTTAACTTGAAATAATCTAAGATATTATGTCTTAGTACTATGTAGATTTAACTATCATAAATTCGCGTGTAACTAGTTACGCGTACTTAGATTCGATAGGTACCGTATCTTAATTATTGAAACCGGTCTTATATTACCTACTTAAAGTGTTTGTATAACTTACGGCCGCACTCAGAGTCGTTCATTAAATCATCATTTAAAAAATCAAAATTATCCGCTGCCCATACAAACCGCAACACTAAATGCTCATTAAACATGAAATTCCCTCTCAGAGTCAGTTAATGATAAATTAACACCTCAAAATGGCGATTAAATTTAAATACAGAAGAAGCACCATTTAACTCGATTGAGTCGCTAATCGTGGATTTTGCTGTCAAAGGGATATGACATAGAGATTTTTTTTTAATTTGTCCCGGTCGGGACAGGCAA
Source organism: Polyommatus icarus (assembly GCA_937595015.1). Classification (NCBI taxonomy): domain Eukaryota; kingdom Metazoa; phylum Arthropoda; class Insecta; order Lepidoptera; family Lycaenidae; genus Polyommatus; species Polyommatus icarus. The sequence continues at coordinate 16,896,162 of OW569327.1, read as the reverse complement.
AGGGAGCGTTGCCCATACAGCCATTTCTATGTTTTCTCTATTTAATGAATGATAGTGAAGGCCGAAGCCAATTCTAGGACATAGAGAAATTACACGGGGGGCATGATCTTCTTCTTCTTTTTTATATGATTTTTATTTATAGCTTGTCAAAAAAGAGTACCGTACACACTCTACGCAATTTTTTAATCATATTTAGTAAAATTAATGTGCAAGGCAAATAATATTTAATGTGTATATAAGCGTTCTCTATGGAAATACAAAGAGAAAAAACCACCTTTTGAGCGTGATTACGTTTAGAAAATTTTTTGTTCTGTGTCTACTCTTTTTTCACAAACTGTAGTCGTGTTCGTTTCGTTTTTCAATGCACATTACGCATGCGCAAAGTTAAAAATTAGTGTCAGTGTCATGTTCTAAAACCTGACAGAAATTGTTAATATTTTAGAACATGACACTCAATTATTATGAAGTAGACAGTCAGCTGCCAAAATGCGAAAAAAGCCGCGCATGCGTAGTTGAAAAATGAAACGAACACGGCTTTCTAGTCTTGGAAAGTCAAGCCGTGTTCGTTTCATTTTTTTTTATTGGGCGTGAGTCGTGACTACGGCCGTCAGAGTCGGTCATTTAAAAAATAGCGCTGAACATCATTTAACTAATTGAAATTTAATGCTTTCATTAGAGATACCTCTCAGAGACAAAATTAATTGACTGATTAATTTCTGTCCCCTTTAAATCATTCGTACTATGACGAGAAGTAGTAGTAGTAGGTATCTAGTAATTTTTATTTTGTTTTTGGTTGGCGAATTTAACATAATAATATGTTTTAACATACTTAATACATTTCAATTTCAACAGGATTTCATTGGTCAGTATATACTTTAAATAAATAAACTATAAAGTACTTACCTACTTATAATGTTTTGTACCAGTTTCAATTCTTATCACGTCATACTTTTATTTTAGTTAACAATGCAAGAAGACAAGAAGTAAAAATTTACAAAGTTTGCATTGCTAGGCATAATAATGAATATAGAAAAAAAATAACACTGATGCAGCTCGCTTCAACTCCCGTACAGTTTGGCCCAAGTGGGCCGCGATAACAATTGAAAAGCTATTGTGTCTCGTTTTGCCGCGATCAAAGGAATAATAAAATATATACTACTAAAATAATTTCATTCTTTCCTATCTTTTACCGTACCTCCCTACTACAGTTATGTAACAAACATAAAAGGTGTTAGAAAAAAAAAACATGTTTTATATTGTTTTTATAATAGGTACTAGGTATTTAAAAGTATTTATTGCAACATTTGAAGTTTCTATGTTTTACAATTTGGATTGTGTGAATAACCTGTCTTATGTTACTATTACCTACCATTTTAATATAAGAAAACCGTTTGCTATTAAGATTCATAAATCATAATAATATTGTAACTATATAGTAAACATACTTTGAAATATACCGTATATATATACCGTATATGTATAAATATACCGTAAGACATAATTTGGTAACAATGTTCATACTTCTTTGTAGGTATATCTAGTTTGTATGGAAGTGACTATAGGTACACTTCATGTAAAATACTTCTATTTATTAGCAAGAAAAGTAAAAATCGGCCAAGTACGAGTTGTACTCGTGCACGAAGGGTTCCGTACCACTAAAGAGCAAAAATAGGCTAAAAATTGTATTTTTTGTATGGGAGCCCCCCTTAATTATTTAATTTATTTAAATTTTATTATTAATTATTAAATAATAAATACAATTAAGTATTTTGTGAACATTTCAATTGCCTATGTGTTGCCGTTATTGATTAAGAGCAAAAAATAGAAAAAAGTTACGTTTGTTGTATGGAAGCCCCCCTTAAATATTTATTTTATTTTGTTTTTAGTATTTGTTGTTATAGCGGCAACAAATATACACAATCTGTGAAAATTTCAGAAATCTAGCTATAGCGGTTCTTGAGTTACAGCCTGGTGACAGACAGACGGACAGACATCGAAGTCTTAGTAATAGGGTCCCGTTTTTACCCTTTGGGTACGGAACCCTAAAAACAGCTGTACTAAGCAACTAGGCATGTATTGCACAAAAATGCTTTAGTACTATCACAGTTATGAAGTTTTATGTTTACTGTGGCATTATCTAATATTATTATTATTTATTATTAACACTTAAAATGAATTTTATTTTTATCTTAATTTTATCTTTTGAAAAATTAAAACTGAAAAAATTTCAAGAATAACCTCAAACTTGAACATCAAACTTTGCAATTAGCGATTTTTAATTGTCATCTCTGAGAGGGACATTTCATGTTAAATGAGCATTAAGTCTTAATTGACGTCTCTGAGTGCGGCGGTTAGTTATTTTTTTAAACAAATGAGGTTTAGAATAGTACCCATCGCGCAATATTTCTTTGCCCTTTTCTTTTTATTGTCCATTATGAGATTAATATCAATTCTGTGATAGCGATCGAATAAGTTAGGCAATACGCAGGTATGCAACGAACAACTCGTGCGCGTAGTGCCGCGTGCGTCACCGCTCGCTTGTGAGTCCCTACCCTACTGATTTGCCACCCGCGGGTGGTACTTACAGTTCGATGCCTATTCGCGCGAGTGGGACATGTCACATGCCTGCTTACATTCAAATTTAGAAAAAAAACCGTTGACAATAATTGCCACTTGTATAAAAACACAAAATTCTGTACCGAATATACTTATGCATAAAGTATGCATGTATTGGGTCACATTTTGTAGACTCACGGACATTTTTTTTGATTGATTGATTCTTCCTTAGTTTTTAGGGTTCCGTACCCAAAGGGTCAAAACGGGACTCTATTACTGAGACTTCGCTGTCTGTCCGTCTGTCTGTCCGTATGTCTGTCTGTCCATCTGTCTGTCTGTCTCCAGGCTGTAACTCAAGAACGGTAATAGCTAGAGAGTTGAAATTTTCACAGGTTATGTACATATGTTGCCGCTATAACAACAAATATTAAAAACAAAATAAAATTAATATTTAAGGGGGGTTCCCATACAACAAACGTGATTTTTTTTGCCTTTTTGCTCTTGGCAATAGGCACTTGAATTTTTCAGACATTCTTTTGTTCAACATATGTGTACTTTAATCTCTTTGTATAAAAATGAATCCATACTCGCGTGGTCACGATATCACGCCTGAACGGCTGGTCCGATTTCGCTGAAATTTGGCATAGAGATACTTTGAGTCCCGAAGACCAAAGTTGTCCCGGAAAAATGTACGATTACTGCACAATATACTTTTATGATTTGCGCGTAAAATATTCAATCGATTTTGATGAATTTTGGTATGGTGATACTCTGAGTCTCGGGAAAGGACAATGGATACTTTTTGTCCCGTAAAATGTACGGTTCCTGCACAATAAACTTTTATGATTTTCGCCTAAACTATTCAATTTATTTTGATGAAATTTGGTATGGAGATACTTTGATTCTCGGGAAAGGACAAGGGATACTTTTTTTCCCGGAAAATGTACGGTTCCTGCATAATAAACTTTTATGATTGTCATTATATTATTGTTACGAAAAAGGACACACAGTGCCATCTAGCGTCAAGCTGGCGCAACGTGTAGAGAAAACGCAGACGAATTCCCTAATCAATACAAGAATACAATTGCATGCTCGAACATTCCACACGTCATGTTTGCGTAAACAAATGATTCAAGTAAACAAGGTTGTTTACGTGTTTATGCGAATGTTCTCGTACAGTCTAGGACTCGACTCACCCATATAAATAGGCGCAGGTAGACGGCCAGTCAATTCAGTTTTATCTGAGCTATCTTCGAGGCGACTTCGGAGCGAAAACAAGTGATCAATAGTGAGTGATTGTGATTGTGATAGTGACTCGGCTACGACCTAGGACAGTGATAGTGCTCAGTGATTTGGAATCTAGTGCTTAGTGTTTGAACTCAGTGATTAGTGTGAGCTAGTGTTTGTGAATAAAGTCTTCCAGAGAGTCACCAGGTTTTCTTTCTCTCCGAATCTTCGAACCCCTAGCACGTAACAACTGGTGTCGGAAGTGAGATTTGGAGATGCCATTGACTCCGAGAGACGACTTTAAGGGGAGTGTCAGGACAAGGGCGCAGCGAGCTGCTGCCATTGACTTCGAGAGAGGAGTTGGAGGTGGGGCTGCGGAGGCCACACCCACTGGGGACCAAGCTCCGCCCACTGCGGGACAAGCCCTACCCACCGGCACCGCCCACCAGGCTCCGCCCACTGACCACGCCCCCCAGGCTCCACCCACTTCGGGTGAAGCCACGCCCACTGGCTCCGCCCACCGGGACCCGCCCACTGACCACGCCCCCCAGGCCCCGCCCACTCTGGATATGGCCACGCCCACTGGCTCCGCCCACCAGGCCACGCCCACTCAGGCCACGCCCACTGGCCCCGCCCACTGGGCCCCGCCTGCTCAGGCCCCGTCGATTAGCTCCATCCATCCTGCCACGCCCGTAGTTTCTACAGCCCCTCAAATGGCTCCTCAATTGGAAAGCATAATTGAGTTAATTCAGGCTTTGCAAGATGCCCAAGACCGCAAGCTCGGCGCTTTGCAAGATTCTCAAAGGGCAATGATGGAGGCACAAGACCGCAAGCTCGGCGCTATGCAAGATTCTCAAAGGGCAATGATGGAGTCTCAAGAGCAACAAAAGGACCTTCAAGAAAAAGCACTTGGAGCTATAAAGAATGTAAGTGACACGGTGGTTAAGCTCCGAAAAGATGTCGACATAATGGACGAACGAGTTACGGGATTAGGATTGGATGTGGAAAATGTGAAAACCGGCCTCACTGAACTTCAGAAGAAAGTAGTGCGCCTGGAAACCACAGGGGTGGCGGTGTCTAGTGGAACTACCGGAGTGGTGCAAGTGGTACAAGGACCAAGAGTTAAAGTGCTACCATACGACGGTACTACATCTTGGAACGCTTATCGTTAGCAATTCCAGACGGTTGCTTCTGCCAACGGATGGACTGACGAACAATGCCTGACCGCTCTCACTGTTGCGCTCAGAGGGCAAGCTTTGTCGGTCCTAGAAGCACACACAGGGAAGGGGTTCCAAGACCTGATGAAGGCCCTTGAGTCCAGATACGGGGAGCGACACCTGGAGCACGTGTTCCGTGCTCAACTTCGTGACAGAGTCCAACGCTCAGGAGAGGGACTACAGCAATGGGCGTTGGAAATTGAAAAACTTGTCAAGAAGGCACACCCAGGAGCCGATTCCAAGATGATCGACACGAATATTGTGCAAGCATTTGTCGACGGAATCAGGGACCTCGAGGTCAGAGCAGCAGTGACGCTACGTCACCACACCTCGCTAAAGGAAGCATTGGCGCATGCTTTGGAGGTCGAGGCTGTTCGCCGTAACATACGACAGACCCATAAGATCCATGAGGTCTCTGAGGATGTTAAGGAGGTCAAGGCTCCCAGGAAGAGAAGTTTTGGAGCCATGTGCTACAAGTGCGGTGAGAGGGGCCATCTTCAGCTACACTGCCCGCAGAAGGAGACCCAGATGGCAAGGATGAAAAGGCTCGAGGAACAAGTAGAGGAGCTGAAGAAGCAAGGAGCTTCTTCCCCTGCCCGGGATCAGGGAAACGAATAAAAGCCAGGACTAAGGGGCGAGTACTGGCTGACGCGGAGGAAGCCCCGATAACTGTTATCTCCCAAGCATGCAGCGGGAATAGTCTTGTGATTCAGGGGACTATTAACAGGACGGATTGCAAAATTACTCTAGACACAGGAGCCTCTAGAACGATAGTGAACCCAAATCTGGTAAAAGCCGCAAGGAGACAGAAGAGGAGAATTAACTGTCGGCTTCTTACTGCCTCCGGTCAGCCAATACCCGTCCTGGGAGAAATGTCAGTTACGATTAATGTAGGGGGGTCCTCATACCCTCACGACGTTATCGTGGCTGAGATTATGGATGATTGCATCTTGGGTTTGGATTTCATGAAGAAGCATTACTGCAGGATTAATGTCGCTGACGGAGTTTTCAAGTGCGGTGAAGAGGAAATTTTCATCCTTGGAGGCGCCTGCGGGAAAGTTGAATGTGTAAAGAAAGTCATTATACCTGGACGTGCGGAAGCTCGGGTGCTGGTGAAACTACCGCCAGCTGGAAAGAAAAAGTCAAACAGATGCGTGTTGATCGAAGACACGCCTACCAAGACATCAGCGCAAAAACTGATGACGGCGAGAACCCTTGTTTAGTGGAAGCAGTAACGCTGTGGTCAGGGTTTTGAATCTTGGTGATCGCGAGATCTGCTTGAACAAAGGTGACGTCATTGGAAAGTGCGAGGAAGTTGTCTGGATGAGAAAGTGTAGTTCGATCACAGGCTCAGACTCAGCAAACAGCAGCAACTATGGAACAGTGACTGAGCTACTCGATGACTGCAAGAGTAATCTGACTTATTCGCAGAGCATGAAAGCTAAGAAGTTTTTACAACGCCACGCGAATATCTTCTCCAGTCAGGAAGGCGACCTTGGAAGAACGTCGATGGTTCAGCACAGGATAGATACCGGAAGCGAGAACCCAATTCGTCAACGAGCAAGACGGATACCCATTGCAAAGGAAAAAGAAGTTGAAAGCCTTTTGGAGGACATGAGAATGCATAAGATAATTGAACCGTCTGCAAGTCCGTGGTGCTCACCTGTTGTGTTAGTGAAGAAGAAAGATGGCAGCACAAGATTTTGTGTGGACTACAGGCGTCTCAATGATGTCACTAAGAAGGACAGCTATCCATTACCTCGAATCGACGACACTCTGGATACCTTGAGTGGCATGAAATGGTTCTCGACCCTGGACCTGAAATCTGGATACTGGCAGGTGGAAATTCATCCAAAAGACAAGGAGAAGACAGCTTTCTCCAAAGGTAAAGGTTTATGGCAGTTTAACGTCATGCCCATTGTGTAACGCACCTGCCACATTTGAGCGACTCATGGAGTGTGTACTGGCAGGCTTAGTTGGAGAGGCTTTCTTAGTCTACTTGGATGACGTCATCATTGTTGGCCGCGACTTCGAGGACCATTTGCGAAACTTAGAACGAGTTTTCGCCAAAATAGAGGGGGCCAAGTTAAAGTTGAATCCGAAAAAGTGTCGTTTGTTCAGGAGTAAGGTCAATTATCTCGGCCATATTATCTCCAGTGATGGAATCCAGACGGACCCGGAGAAACTGGAAGCAGTTCAAAATTGGCCAACCCCTAAAAACAAAACCGAAGTGCGGGCATTTCTCGGCCTATGCTCCTACTACAGGCGTTTTGTTAAGGGATTCTCAGAGATAGCCAAGCCATTACATCGGCTGACAGAAGATAAACGACAGTTTATTTGGGACGAGACTTCGGAAGATTCTTTTCAGAAACTGAAGCAACATCTGTGTGAAACACCAATCCTGGGGTATCCACAACCTGAAGGTCAGTTTATAGTCGACACGGACGCAAGCAACACGGCCATTGGAGGGGTGTTATCTCAAAAACAGGGTGAAAGAGAAGTTGTAATTGCATATTTCAGCAAATCTTTATCTAAGCCAGAGAGAAACTACTGTGTGACAAGAAGAGAACTCTTGGCTGTCGTAAAGACGCTACAACATTTCAGCAAATATCTCATCGGGAGACAGTTTTTATTGCGAACTGATCACGCAGCCTTGAAGTGGTTACTACAATTCAAGAACCCAGAAGGCCAAGTAGCTCGATGGATTGAACAACTCCAGGAGTATGACTTCAAGACGGAACACCGCAGCGGAAAGGCGCATGGGAATGCCGACGCACTTTCACGAAGGCCGTGTTCAGAAGACCGCAAACATTGTGTTAAGCAGGAATCTAATGAAATTACATTAAAGTTAACGAAAACAAGTCCTTTGGGTCCATGGGAGAATGATGCTATGAGGGAGGCTCAAGAAAGAGATGAAGACCTTCGGCACATCATCACATGGAAGAAACGGGGTGACGTAAAACCAATCTGGAGTGAGGTTGCACCCACTGGCGCTGCCACTAAGGTGTACTGGGCGCAATGGGACAGTCTGATACTTTAAAATGGAATACTTTACCGGAAATGGGAGAAGACTAGCGGCAGAGAGTTCCATCTTCAGATAGTTGTCCCAAGGACAAGAGTACCAGATGTTCTCTGTGAAATACACGATGGCGTATCAGGAGGTCATCTAGGTGTCAAGAGGACGTTAACAAAAGTGCGAGAACGATTCTACTGGTTGCATTGTCGAGATGATGTGCAGAATTGGTGCCGCAAATGTACTACTTGCGCTGCAGTGAAGGGACCACAGACAAGGAGCCGTGGGAACCTGCGCTTGTATAACGTTGGCGCACCGTGGGAACGAATTGCAGTTGACGTAGCTGGGCCATTTCCTGTAACGGAATCGGGAAATAAGTATTTCATGGTCGTCATGGACTACTTTACCAAATGGCCCGAAGTTTTCGCTATACCAAACCAGGAAGCTACAACAGTTGCTTTTAAGCTAGTCGAAGAAGTGATATCTCGCTTTGGTGTGCCTCTAGAAATCCATTCCGATTAGGGCCGGAATTTCGAATCGCAGGTCTTCCAGGAAGTGTGCAGGATTTTGGGAATGCATAAGACGAGGACCACCGCGTACCATCCACAATCTGATGGAATGGTTGAGAGATTTAACCAGACCCTTGAGAGGCATTTGGCGAAATTGGTAGATGACAAACAAAAGGATTGGGACAAGTATATACCGCTCTTCCTTCTGTCGTACCGTACCGCCGAGCATGAGGGCATAAAAGCTACCCCGGCGTATGTAAATTACGGTAGAGAACTACGAGTGCCAGTAGACCTCTTGACGGGAGGGTCACCGGAGGAACCAAAGACCGTACAAGACTATGTCTGCGATTTAAGGGAAAAGATGCGTTATATACACGCAACGGTTCGGGAAAATGGGTTACAGTCAAGTGAGAAAATGAAGACCAGATACGACCGGAAAGCGAACACGAGCGGCTTCGAAGAAGGGTCACTGGTGTGGCTGCATAACCCAACTCGCCGAAAAGGGAAATCTCCAAAGTTGCAGACCAAGTGGGACGGCCCATACAAAGTGGTTACCCGATTGAATGACGTGACTTACAGGATCCAAAAGCAACCAAGAGGGACATTCAAAGTGGTACACATAGACCGTCTGGCGCGTTACCATGGCAGTAACAACGATGCTCGGGACGAGCATCTCTAAGAGGGGAGTAGTGTTACGAAAAAGGACACACAGTGCCATCTAGCGTCAAGCTGGCGCAACGTGTAGAGAAAACGCAGACGAATTCCCTAATCAATACAAGAATACAATTGCATGCTCGAACATTCCACACGTCATGTTTGCGTAAACAAATGATTCAAGTAAACAAGGTTGTTTACGTGTTTATGCGAATGTTCTCGTACAGTCTAGGACTCGACTCACCCATATAAATAGGCGCAGGTAGACGGCGAGTCAATTCAGTTTTATCTGAGCTATCTTCGAGGCGACTTCGGAGCGAAAACAAGTGATCAATAGTGAGTGATTGTGATTGTGATAGTGACTCGGCTACGACCTAGGACAGTGATAGTGCTCAGTGATTTGGATCTAGTGCTTAGTGTTTGAACTCAGTGATTAGTGTGAGCTAGTGTTTGTGAATAAAGTCTTCCAGAGAGTTACCAGGTTTTCTTTCTCTCCGAATCTTCGAACCCCTAGCACGTAACATTATGTACCTACTATTCAATCTATTTTGATGAAATTTGGCATGGAGATACTAATTTTAATCTATTGTTTACTTAATTATACCAATTCGAATTAAATAATCATCGTAAGACAGGACAACGTCTGTCGGGTCAGCTAGTATTTAATAGTAGTATTAAAATAAAATAAAAATTTAAGGGAGGCTCCCGTATAAAAACACAATTTTAGCCTACTTTTGCTCTGTATCGGTACGGAACCCTTCGTGCGTGAGTCCGACTCGCACTTGGCCGATTTTTTAATATATTTTGTTCGCGAACAACTGCCATTTGTGGACCAATTTCAAGAATTATTTTGTTGTTGTATGGAAATCCATCGTTTTTATTTTTGGGTAAGGAACCCTTAAAAGGGGAAAACTCCATCTAATCAATCTTTGTTATTATACTATGTTAACGCGGACGAAGTCGCAGACAACAGCTAGTAAACAATAAAGTAGAAAAAAAGAGTTTCGTTTTTGATTTATTGATTAGATTTTGATGATTTACAAAATCTACACCACCGCCACCCTGGAACTGAGTTGTTGCATAATAATATTATGTCGATGGCGAAACAACAATAGACAATCTGTCTACTCTGGCGAAACGATCATATTGCATGACGAAAAATTAAACAACTTGTCAATCAATGTACAGCACGTAGTTTGCATGTCATTCGCATCATTCACTACAATAAACGATCATGCGTGCATTACACCACGTAACTCTTGTCTCGCTGAAAAATTAAAGAAGTTGTAATTCAATGTACAGCACGTTGTACAGCACGTAGTTTGCATGTAATTCGCATCATTCACTACAATACACGATAATGCGTGCATTACACCACGTATTGCATGTAATGCAGAATTATTCTCTCTTATCAACGCAAACAATCCAAAAATCTAATTTTCTTTTGAAGGCAGTTATTTTGTTATAGGCCTGGAACACTGTTGTCAGTTTACCTCGCAATGATAAATTCAATTCGTTTAGTTTTTGAAAGATATCCGCCATAAAAGACAATCGGAACAACCAAGTTATATCATACAAACGGTCTTTCAAATTAAAAGAAGTATCAGCTGAAAGAAACATTTGTAACTCCGCTCTAAGTTCAAATAGCCTTGTTAAAGTTTTACCCCGAGACAACCATCGCACTTCTGTGTGGAGCAGCAGTGTTTTATGTTTGCTGCCATAATCTTCACACAATAATGAGAACAATCGGGATTGTAGTAGTCGTGATTTGATTAAATTAATTATTTTTACCGCTTCATCCATAACTAATTTTAGATTTGACGGCATTTGCTTCATCGCAAGTGCTTGTCTATGCAGAATACAATGGCTGGAACTACAATAAGGCGCTTTATTTTTTATGCGTGACACTACTCCTGCTGTTTTACCTGTCATCGCCTTGGCCCCATCTGTACAAATGTCAATGCAATCGTTCCAACTGAGATTATTTTCTTCAAAAAATATGTTTATTTTATTAAAAATTTCTTCCCCGGTAGTGTTTGTGGGCAGCGGTGAACACATAAGCATATCTTCTTCAAAAGAACTTTCATATGGATATCTCACGATAACCAGCAAGATAGCCAGACCAGCGACATCAGTTGACTCATCCATTTGCAAGGCGAATCGTGTTTTTTGTAGACGTGTAACTAGTTCTTGTTTGATGTAGCTTGCCAGATCATGGATTCGCCGTGACACAGTATCGTTTGATAGCGGCACAGTAGAAAGATGCTTTGCAGATTTTTCATCGAGCATACATTTTGTTATGTCTAACACACATGGCTTTATAAAATTTTCAGCGATAGTGTGCGCTTCACCTGCTTGTGCAATGCGATAGCTAACTAAATATGATGCCTCCGTGGCCTTTTCATTGATAGTTTGTGTTACATGCATCATATTTTTTTGACTTTCCAATAACTGTTCTTTTCTGCGAACAAAAAATTCTTTATTCTTGTCTTTAGACACCGGGTGTACAGTTTCTAAATGTCGGCGCAATTTGGCAGGTGCCATGGAACTATTAGGAAGCAGTTTACTACATAGCATGCAGAGAGGTGAGCCGTTGGAATCAACAAATCTGAAACTGATATATGATTCATCATACTTCCTTTTTTTCGTCTTTGAAATCGTGGAGCTTGACGTCGTGGCATCATTGTCTGGATCGGTAATTACTGCATTCTCCGCGCGTACTGCTTTTGAACATTCAGCGTCATTAGAAGATGATGTTGCAACACGTTTAACGCCTTTAAGCCAACGTTCCATTCTTCTTTATTAATAATGTTACACGTCAGGATGGTGAGGTCAAAATAATTCACAATCGTTACTGCTTATAAGAGACTAAGTTTAGTCCAAAGAAGAAATGTACAAATCTGATACAATTAGAATACAGCAGGCAGTAGAACAATAAACACTAGTTACATAATATCACGTTTAAACTCCGCAATTCGCTAGCTAGCTTTTAAGTAGATAGGTAGGAACTTATCGCTCCGAACGCTTCAACTGACTGACGAGGCGCGACGCGCGATCGCCGCTTTTATACTTAGTCCTAGACTCAATCTCGAACATTCTCAAAAATACTCGAGTCGGCGCCTTTGATAAACAAAAAGCGGAAATAAAAATACAAAAATGCGTTGTAAACAATCTCGACTTTATGTTTTGAAGTTAGAGCCGAAAGTGGCTTGTTCACAACTATAATGTCTAATTCAGAGGCGGCTTTTATCAAAGGACGCGCGCTCACAATTAGTAGGTAGGTATGCGCGCGGCGGCGGCGCGGCGAGCGGAGTCAAAACGTTCGACCAGAGAGAGGTGTTTTGATATTTTTTTCTAAATTCTTACGGAACCCCTACAGATACTCCTGTAGGGGTACCTAGGGTTCCGCGGAACACACTTAGAGTATAGCTGTATTAGAGGATCAAGTTAATAGTGCATAACCTACAGTAAGTATGTATGAAAAATTATTATATGCCTATTGTCTAATCAATATTATATTTTATATCGACCCACTGCTATAATTTGGAGTGTTGTTGATTGTAGCAGATAAAATTGGTAGAGGCGACAATGATCAGGCGCGTGCTGTGTCTGCTGGCGCTTGGCGCCGTGTCCGCCCAGGAGGAGTTGTTCAAGTTGAACATCATACACTACAATGATTTCCATGCACAGTAAGTACTATTTTTATTTTAAAGGATTTTTTATACATGTATTTTGAAGGACCTGGAAAGGGTAGTTGATGCCTGTTTGTAAGCAATTACCGTCCTCAAAAGAAAAAAAAAATACACTTGTAACCTGCGATCGTGTATTATGCGATTCTCGTAGTTCCACCTTCAGGAGCAGGGTTGCCGTTGGGTTTTTTATTTTATTTAAATTGGGCATCTTGGCCCATATTATAAATACCTTATCGGGCTTATAGCTTAACATACACACAATTATATATTCAATGTTAATGGTGCGAATTGCACGTCAGTCCCGGGGAGTCCCACATACCGCGGTGGTCCTCCCCCGGCCTCGGGGATGCGTAAACGCATTCCGCCAACGCAAAAAAAGTTCCTTACAAATTTTGACTTTTTGACGTACTTATTTATTTATTTCAGGCCTCCTGGCCCATATCTTATATCTTTAAACGAGCAATTCTTGTATATATGCATATATAGGTATAGGCTCTAATGATTTTTATGAAATTTAGTATATAGGGGTTTTCGGGGGCGATAAATCGATCTAGCAAGGATTCATTTTTTAGAAAATGTCATTTTATTTCTGTTTTATCGAATACCGAGTGAAGTCAAATAGCTAGTTACACATAATGTGATAACATAACCTTCTTCCATTTTTAAACAACTCTCCTCAGTTTCGACGAGGTATCACCGAGCGGCGGCGCATGCAACCCGGGCGACGACAACTGCCTTTTTCGCATCAAACTTGTGGCTGCCTTTTTCGCATCAAACTTGTGGCTGCCTTTTTCGCATCAAACTTGTGGCTGCCTTTTTCGCATCAAACTTGTGGCTGCCTTTTTCGCATCAAACTTGTGGCTGCCTTTTTCGCATCAAACTTGTGGCTGCCTTTTTCGCATCAAACTTGTGGCTGCCTTTTTCGCATCAAACTTGTGGCTGCCTTTTTCGCATCAAACTTGTGGCTGCCTTTTTCGCATCAAACTTGTGGCTGCCTTTTTCGCATCAAACTTGTGGCTGCCTTTTTCGCATCAAACTTGTGGCTGCCTTTTTCGCATCAAACTTGTGGCTGCCTTTTTCGCATCAAACTTGTGGCTGCCTTTTTCGCATCAAACTTGTGGCTGCCTTTTTCGCATCAAACTTGTGGCTGCCTTTTTCGCATCAAACTTGTGGCTGCCTTTTTCGCATCAGTTGGAGTCGGAGTTGGAGTCGGAGTCGGAGTCGGAGTCGGAGTCGGAGTCGGAGTCGGAGTCGGAGTCGGAGTCGGAGTCGGAGTCGGAGTCGGAGTCGGAGTCGGAGTCGGAGTCGGAGTCGGAGTCGGAGTCGGAGTCGGAGTCGGAGTCGGAGTCGGAGTCGGAGTCGGAGTCGGAGTCGGAGTCGGAGTCGGAGTCGGAGTCGGAGTCGGAGTCGGAGTCGGAGTCGGAGTCGGAGTCGGAGTCGGAGTCGGAGTCGGAGTCGGAGTCGGAGTCGGAGTCGGAGTCGGAGTCGGAGTCGGAGTCGGAGTCGGAGTCGGAGTCGGAGTCGGAGTCGGAGTCGGAGTCGGAGTCGGAGTCGGAGTCGGAGTCGGAGTCGGAGTCGGAGTCGGAGTCGGAGTCGGAGTCGGAGTCGGAGTCGGAGTCGGAGTCGGAGTCGGAGTCGGAGTCGGAGTCGGAGTCGGAGTCGGAGTCGGAGTCGGAGTCGGAGTCGGAGTCGGAGTCGGAGTCGGAGTCGGAGTCGGAGTCGGAGTCGGAGTCGGAGTCGGAGTCGGAGTCGGAGTCGGAGTCGGAGTCGGAGTCGGAGTCGGAGTCGGAGTCGGAGTCGGAGTCGGAGTCGGAGTCGGAGTCGGAGTCGGAGTCGGAGTCGGAGTCGGAGTCGGAGTCGGAGTCGGAGTCGGAGTCGGAGTCGGAGTCGGAGTCGGAGTCGGAGTCGGAGTCGGAGTCGGAGTCGGAGTCGGAGTCGGAGTCGGAGTCGGAGTCGGAGTCGGAGTCGGAGTCGGAGTCGGAGTCGGAGTCGGAGTCGGAGTCGGAGTCGGAGTCGGAGTCGGAGTCGGAGTCGGAGTCGGAGTCGGAGTCGGAGTCGGAGTCGGAGTCGGAGTCGGAGTCGGAGTCGGAGTCGGAGTCGGAGTCGGAGTCGGAGTCGGAGTCGGAGTCGGAGTCGGAGTCGGAGTCGGAGTCGGAGTCGGAGTCGGAGTCGGAGTCGGAGTCGGAGTCGGAGTCGGAGTCGGAGTCGGAGTCGGAGTCGGAGTCGGAGTCGGAGTCGGAGTCGGAGTCGGAGTCGGAGTCGGAGTCGGAGTCGGAGTCGGAGTCGGAGTCGGAGTCGGAGTCGGAGTCGGAGTCGGAGTCGGAGTCGGAGTCGGAGTCGGAGTCGGAGTCGGAGTCGGAGTCGGAGTCGGAGTCGGAGTCGGAGTCGGAGTCGGAGTCGGAGTCGGAGTCGGAGTCGGAGTCGGAGTCGGAGTCGGAGTCGGAGTCGGAGTCGGAGTCGGAGTCGGAGTCGGAGTCGGAGTCGGAGTCGGAGTCGGAGTCGGAGTCGGAGTCGGAGTCGGAGTCGGAGTCGGAGTCGGAGTCGGAGTCGGAGTCGGAGTCGGAGTCGGAGTCGGAGTCGGAGTCGGAGTCGGAGTCGGAGTCGGAGTCGGAGTCGGAGTCGGAGTCGGAGTCGGAGTCGGAGTCGGAGTCGGAGTCGGAGTCGGAGTCGGAGTCGGAGTCGGAGTCGGAGTCGGAGTCGGAGTCGGAGTCGGAGTCGGAGTCGGAGTCGGAGTCGGAGTCGGAGTCGGAGTCGGAGTCGGAGTCGGAGTCGGAGTCGGAGTCGGAGTCGGAGTCGGAGTCGGAGTCGGAGTCGGAGTCGGAGTCGGAGTCGGAGTCGGAGTCGGAGTCGGAGTCGGAGTCGGAGTCGGAGTCGGAGTCGGAGTCGGAGTCGGAGTCGGAGTCGGAGTCGGAGTCGGAGTCGGAGTCGGAGTCGGAGTCGGAGTCGGAGTCGGAGTCGGAGTCGGAGTCGGAGTCGGAGCATTTTGTTATGTCTAACACACATGGCTTTATAAAATTTTCAGCGATAGTGTGCGCTTCACCTGCTTGTGCAATGCGATAGCTAACTAAATATGATGCCTCCGTGGCCTTTTCATTGATAGTTTGTGTTACATGCATCATATTTTTTTGACTTTCCAATAACTGTTCTTTTCTGCGAACAAAAAATTCTTTATTCTTGTCTTTAGACACCGGGTGTACAGTTTCTAAATGTCGGCGCAATTTGGCAGGTGCCATGGAACTATTAGGAAGCAGTTTACTACATAGCATGCAGAGAGGTGAGCCGTTGGAATCAACAAATCTGAAACTGATATATGATTCATCATACTTCCTTTTTTTCGTCTTTGAAATCGTGGAGCTTGACGTCGTGGCATCATTGTCTGGATCGGTAATTACTGCATTCTCCGCGCGTACTGCTTTTGAACATTCAGCGTCATTAGAAGATGATGTTGCAACACGTTTAACGCCTTTAAGCCAACGTTCCATTCTTCTTTATTAATAATGTTACACGTCAGGATGGTGAGGTCAAAATAATTCACAATCGTTACTGCTTATAAGAGACTAAGTTTAGTCCAAAGAAGAAATGTACAAATCTGATACAATTAGAATACAGCAGGCAGTAGAACAATAAACACTAGTTACATAATATCACGTTTAAACTCCGCAATTCGCTAGCTAGCTTTTAAGTAGATAGGTAGGAACTTATCGCTCCGAACGCTTCAACTGACTGACGAGGCGCGACGCGCGATCGCCGCTTTTATACTTAGTCCTAGACTCAATCTCGAACATTCTCAAAAATACTCGAGTCGGCGCCTTTGATAAACAAAAAGCGGAAATAAAAATACAAAAATGCGTTGTAAACAATCTCGACTTTATGTTTTGAAGTTAGAGCCGAAAGTGGCTTGTTCACAACTATAATGTCTAATTCAGAGGCGGCTTTTATCAAAGGACGCGCGCTCACAATTAGTAGGTAGGTATGCGCGCGGCGGCGGCGCGGCGAGCGGAGTCAAAACGTTCGACCAGAGAGAGGTGTTTTGATATTTTTTTCTAAATTCTTACGGAACCCCTACAGATACTCCTGTAGGGGTACCTAGGGTTCCGCGGAACACACTTAGAGTATAGCTGTATTAGAGGATCAAGTTAATAGTGCATAACCTACAGTAAGTATGTATGAAAAATTATTATATGCCTATTGTCTAATCAATATTATATTTTATATCGACCCACTGCTATAATTTGGAGTGTTGTTGATTGTAGCAGATAAAATTGGTAGAGGCGACAATGATCAGGCGCGTGCTGTGTCTGCTGGCGCTTGGCGCCGTGTCCGCCCAGGAGGAGTTGTTCAAGTTGAACATCATACACTACAATGATTTCCATGCACAGTAAGTACTATTTTTATTTTAAAGGATTTTTTATACATGTATTTTGAAGGACCTGGAAAGGGTAGTTGATGCCTGTTTGTAAGCAATTACCGTCCTCAAAAGAAAAAAAAAATACACTTGTAACCTGCGATCGTGTATTATGCGATTCTCGTAGTTCCACCTTCAGGAGCAGGGTTGCCGTTGGGTTTTTTATTTTATTTAAATTGGGCATCTTGGCCCATATTATAAATACCTTATCGGGCTTATAGCTTAACATACACACAATTATATATTCAATGTTAATGGTGCGAATTGCACGTCAGTCCCGGGGAGTCCCACATACCGCGGTGGTCCTCCCCCGGCCTCGGGGATGCGTAAACGCATTCCGCCAACGCAAAAAAAGTTCCTTACAAATTTTGACTTTTTGACGTACTTATTTATTTATTTCAGGCCTCCTGGCCCATATCTTATATCTTTAAACGAGCAATTCTTGTATATATGCATATATAGGTATAGGCTCTAATGATTTTTATGAAATTTAGTATATAGGGGTTTTCGGGGGCGATAAATCGATCTAGCAAGGATTCATTTTTTAGAAAATGTCATTTTATTTCTGTTTTATCGAATACCGAGTGAAGTCAAATAGCTAGTTACACATAATGTGATAACATAACCTTCTTCCATTTTTAAACAACTCTCCTCAGTTTCGACGAGGTATCACCGAGCGGCGAGGTATCACCGAGCGGCGGCGCATGCAACCCGGGCGACGACAACTGCCTTTTTCGCATCAAACTTGTGGCTGCCTTTTTCGCATCAAACTTGTGGCTGCCTTTTTCGCATCAAACTTGTGGCTGCCTTTTTCGCATCAAACTTGTGGCTGCCTTTTTCGCATCAAACTTGTGGCTGCCTTTTTCGCATCAAACTTGTGGCTGCCTTTTTCGCATCAGTTGGAGTTGGAGTCGGAGTCGGAGTCGGAGTCGGAGTCGGAGTCGGAGTCGGAGTCGGAGTCGGAGTCGGAGTCGGAGTCGGAGTCGGAGTCGGAGTCGGAGTCGGAGTCGGAGTCGGAGTCGGAGTCGGAGTCGGAGTCGGAGTCGGAGTCGGAGTCGGAGTCGGAGTCGGAGTCGGAGTCGGAGTCGGAGTCGGAGTCGGAGTCGGAGTCGGAGTCGGAGTCGGAGTCGGAGTCGGAGTCGGAGTCGGAGTCGGAGTCGGAGTCGGAGTCGGAGTCGGAGTCGGAGTCGGAGTCGGAGTCGGAGTCGGAGTCGGAGTCGGAGTCGGAGTCGGAGTCGGAGTCGGAGTCGGAGTCGGAGTCGGAGTCGGAGTCGGAGTCGGAGTCGGAGTCGGAGTCGGAGTCGGAGTCGGAGTCGGAGTCGGAGTCGGAGTCGGAGTCGGAGTCGGAGTCGGAGTCGGAGTCGGAGTCGGAGTCGGAGTCGGAGTCGGAGTCGGAGTCGGAGTCGGAGTCGGAGTCGGAGTCGGAGTCGGAGTCGGAGTCGGAGTCGGAGTCGGAGTCGGAGTCGGAGTCGGAGTCGGAGTCGGAGTCGGAGTCGGAGTCGGAGTCGGAGTCGGAGTCGGAGTCGGAGTCGGAGTCGGAGTCGGAGTCGGAGTCGGAGTCGGAGTCGGAGTCGGAGTCGGAGTCGGAGTCGGAGTCGGAGTCGGAGTCGGAGTCGGAGTCGGAGTCGGAGTCGGAGTCGGAGTCGGAGTCGGAGTCGGAGTCGGAGTCGGAGTCGGAGTCGGAGTCGGAGTCGGAGTCGGAGTCGGAGTCGGAGTCGGAGTCGGAGTCGGAGTCGGAGTCGGAGTCGGAGTCGGAGTCGGAGTCGGAGTCGGAGTCGGAGTCGGAGTCGGAGTCGGAGTCGGAGTCGGAGTCGGAGTCGGAGTCGGAGTCGGAGTCGGAGTCGGAGTCGGAGTCGGAGTCGGAGTCGGAGTCGGAGTCGGAGTCGGAGTCGGAGTCGGAGTCGGAGTCGGAGTCGGAGTCGGAGTCGGAGTCGGAGTCGGAGTCGGAGTCGGAGTCGGAGTCGGAGTCGGAGTCGGAGTCGGAGTCGGAGTCGGAGTCGGAGTCGGAGTCGGAGTCGGAGTCGGAGTCGGAGTCGGAGTCGGAGTCGGAGTCGGAGTCGGAGTCGGAGTCGGAGTCGGAGTCGGAGTCGGAGTCGGAGTCGGAGTCGGAGTCGGAGTCGGAGTCGGAGTCGGAGTCGGAGTCGGAGTCGGAGTCGGAGTCGGAGTCGGAGTCGGAGTCGGAGTCGGAGTCGGAGTCGGAGTCGGAGTCGGAGTCGGAGTCGGAGTCGGAGTCGGAGTCGGAGTCGGATGTTGGAGTCGGAGTTTGATAGCGGCACAGTAGAAAGATGCTTTGCAGATTTTTCATCGAGCATACATTTTGTTATGTCTAACACACATGGCTTTATAAAATTTTCAGCGATAGTGTGCGCTTCACCTGCTTGTGCAATGCGATAGCTAACTAAATATGATGCCTCCGTGGCCTTTTCATTGATAGTTTGTGTTACATGCATCATATTTTTTTGACTTTCCAATAACTGTTCTTTTCTGCGAACAAAAAATTCTTTATTCTTGTCTTTAGACACCGGGTGTACAGTTTCTAAATGTCGGCGCAATTTGGCAGGTGCCATGGAACTATTAGGAAGCAGTTTACTACATAGCATGCAGAGAGGTGAGCCGTTGGAATCAACAAATCTGAAACTGATATATGATTCATCATACTTCCTTTTTTTCGTCTTTGAAATCGTGGAGCTTGACGTCGTGGCATCATTGTCTGGATCGGTAATTACTGCATTCTCCGCGCGTACTGCTTTTGAACATTCAGCGTCATTAGAAGATGATGTTGCAACACGTTTAACGCCTTTAAGCCAACGTTCCATTCTTCTTTATTAATAATGTTACACGTCAGGATGGTGAGGTCAAAATAATTCACAATCGTTACTGCTTATAAGAGACTAAGTTTAGTCCAAAGAAGAAATGTACAAATCTGATACAATTAGAATACAGCAGGCAGTAGAACAATAAACACTAGTTACATAATATCACGTTTAAACTCCGCAATTCGCTAGCTAGCTTTTAAGTAGATAGGTAGGAACTTATCGCTCCGAACGCTTCAACTGACTGACGAGGCGCGACGCGCGATCGCCGCTTTTATACTTAGTCCTAGACTCAATCTCGAACATTCTCAAAAATACTCGAGTCGGCGCCTTTGATAAACAAAAAGCGGAAATAAAAATACAAAAATGCGTTGTAAACAATCTCGACTTTATGTTTTGAAGTTAGAGCCGAAAGTGGCTTGTTCACAACTATAATGTCTAATTCAGAGGCGGCTTTTATCAAAGGACGCGCGCTCACAATTAGTAGGTAGGTATGCGCGCGGCGGCGGCGCGGCGAGCGGAGTCAAAACGTTCGACCAGAGAGAGGTGTTTTGATATTTTTTTCTAAATTCTTACGGAACCCCTACAGATACTCCTGTAGGGGTACCTAGGGTTCCGCGGAACACACTTAGAGTATAGCTGTATTAGAGGATCAAGTTAATAGTGCATAACCTACAGTAAGTATGTATGAAAAATTATTATATGCCTATTGTCTAATCAATATTATATTTTATATCGACCCACTGCTATAATTTGGAGTGTTGTTGATTGTAGCAGATAAAATTGGTAGAGGCGACAATGATCAGGCGCGTGCTGTGTCTGCTGGCGCTTGGCGCCGTGTCCGCCCAGGAGGAGTTGTTCAAGTTGAACATCATACACTACAATGATTTCCATGCACAGTAAGTACTATTTTTATTTTAAAGGATTTTTTATACATGTATTTTGAAGGACCTGGAAAGGGTAGTTGATGCCTGTTTGTAAGCAATTACCGTCCTCAAAAGAAAAAAAAAATACACTTGTAACCTGCGATCGTGTATTATGCGATTCTCGTAGTTCCACCTTCAGGAGCAGGGTTGCCGTTGGGTTTTTTATTTTATTTAAATTGGGCATCTTGGCCCATATTATAAATACCTTATCGGGCTTATAGCTTAACATACACACAATTATATATTCAATGTTAATGGTGCGAATTGCACGTCAGTCCCGGGGAGTCCCACATACCGCGGTGGTCCTCCCCCGGCCTCGGGGATGCGTAAACGCATTCCGCCAACGCAAAAAAAGTTCCTTACAAATTTTGACTTTTTGACGTACTTATTTATTTATTTCAGGCCTCCTGGCCCATATCTTATATCTTTAAACGAGCAATTCTTGTATATATGCATATATAGGTATAGGCTCTAATGATTTTTATGAAATTTAGTATATAGGGGTTTTCGGGGGCGATAAATCGATCTAGCAAGGATTCATTTTTTAGAAAATGTCATTTTATTTCTGTTTTATCGAATACCGAGTGAAGTCAAATAGCTAGTTACACATAATGTGATAACATAACCTTCTTCCATTTTTAAACAACTCTCCTCAGTTTCGACGAGGTATCACCGAGCGGCGGCGCATGCAACCCGGGCGACGACAACTGCCTTTTTCGCATCAAACTTGTGGCTGCCTTTTTCGCATCAAACTTGTGGCTGCCTTTTTCGCATCAAACTTGTGGCTGCCTTTTTCGCATCAAACTTGTGGCTGCCTTTTTCGCATCAAACTTGTGGCTGCCTTTTTCGCATCAAACTTGTGGCTGCCTTTTTCGCATCAGTTGGAGTTGGAGTCGGAGTCGGAGTCGGAGTCGGAGTCGGAGTCGGAGTCGGAGTCGGAGTCGGAGTCGGAGTCGGAGTCGGAGTCGGAGTCGGAGTCGGAGTCGGAGTCGGAGTCGGAGTCGGAGTCGGAGTCGGAGTCGGAGTCGGAGTCGGAGTCGGAGTCGGAGTCGGAGTCGGAGTCGGAGTCGGAGTCGGAGTCGGAGTCGGAGTCGGAGTCGGAGTCGGAGTCGGAGTCGGAGTCGGAGTCGGAGTCGGAGTCGGAGTCGGAGTCGGAGTCGGAGTCGGAGTCGGAGTCGGAGTCGGAGTCGGAGTCGGAGTCGGAGTCGGAGTCGGAGTCGGAGTCGGAGTCGGAGTCGGAGTCGGAGTCGGAGTCGGAGTCGGAGTCGGAGTCGGAGTCGGAGTCGGAGTCGGAGTCGGAGTCGGAGTCGGAGTCGGAGTCGGAGTCGGAGTCGGAGTCGGAGTCGGAGTCGGAGTCGGAGTCGGAGTCGGAGTCGGAGTCGGAGTCGGAGTCGGAGTCGGAGTCGGAGTCGGAGTCGGAGTCGGAGTCGGAGTCGGAGTCGGAGTCGGAGTCGGAGTCGGAGTCGGAGTCGGAGTCGGAGTCGGAGTCGGAGTCGGAGTCGGAGTCGGAGTCGGAGTCGGAGTCGGAGTCGGAGTCGGAGTCGGAGTCGGAGTCGGAGTCGGAGTCGGAGTCGGAGTCGGAGTCGGAGTCGGAGTCGGAGTCGGAGTCGGAGTCGGAGTCGGAGTCGGAGTCGGAGTCGGAGTCGGAGTCGGAGTCGGAGTCGGAGTCGGAGTCGGAGTCGGAGTCGGAGTCGGAGTCGGAGTCGGAGTCGGAGTCGGAGTCGGAGTCGGAGTCGGAGTCGGAGTCGGAGTCGGAGTCGGAGTCGGAGTCGGAGTCGGAGTCGGAGTCGGAGTCGGAGTCGGAGTCGGAGTCGGAGTCGGAGTCGGAGTCGGAGTCGGAGTCGGAGTCGGAGTCGGAGTCGGAGTCGGAGTCGGAGTCGGAGTCGGAGTCGGAGTCGGAGTCGGAGTCGGAGTCGGAGTCGGAGTCGGAGTCGGAGTCGGAGTCGGAGTCGGAGTCGGAGTCGGAGTCGGAGTCGGAGTCGGAGTCGGAGTCGGAGTCGGAGTCGGAGTCGGAGTCGGAGTCGGAGTCGGAGTCGGAGTCGGAGTCGGAGTCGGAGTCGGAGTCGGAGTCGGAGTCGGAGTCGGAGTCGGAGTCGGAGTCGGAGTCGGAGTCGGAGTCGGAGTCGGAGTCGGAGTCGGAGTCGGAGTCGGAGTCGGAGTCGGAGTCGGAGTCGGAGTCGGAGTCGGAGTCGGAGTCGGAGTCGGAGTCGGAGTCGGAGTCGGAGTCGGAGTCGGAGTCGGAGTCGGAGTCGGAGTCGGAGTCGGAGTCGGAGTCGGAGTCGGAGTCGGAGTCGGAGTCGGAGTCGGAGTCGGAGTCGGAGTCGGAGTCGGAGTCGGAGTCGGAGTCGGAGTCGGAGTCGGAGTCGGAGTCGGAGTCGGAGTCGGAGTCGGATGTTGGAGTCGGAGTTTGATAGCGGCACAGTAGAAAGATGCTTTGCAGATTTTTCATCGAGCATACATTTTGTTATGTCTAACACACATGGCTTTATAAAATTTTCAGCGATAGTGTGCGCTTCACCTGCTTGTGCAATGCGATAGCTAACTAAATATGATGCCTCCGTGGCCTTTTCATTGATAGTTTGTGTTACATGCATCATATTTTTTTGACTTTCCAATAACTGTTCTTTTCTGCGAACAAAAAATTCTTTATTCTTGTCTTTAGACACCGGGTGTACAGTTTCTAAATGTCGGCGCAATTTGGCAGGTGCCATGGAACTATTAGGAAGCAGTTTACTACATAGCATGCAGAGAGGTGAGCCGTTGGAATCAACAAATCTGAAACTGATATATGATTCATCATACTTCCTTTTTTTCGTCTTTGAAATCGTGGAGCTTGACGTCGTGGCATCATTGTCTGGATCGGTAATTACTGCATTCTCCGCGCGTACTGCTTTTGAACATTCAGCGTCATTAGAAGATGATGTTGCAACACGTTTAACGCCTTTAAGCCAACGTTCCATTCTTCTTTATTAATAATGTTACACGTCAGGATGGTGAGGTCAAAATAATTCACAATCGTTACTGCTTATAAGAGACTAAGTTTAGTCCAAAGAAGAAATGTACAAATCTGATACAATTAGAATACAGCAGGCAGTAGAACAATAAACACTAGTTACATAATATCACGTTTAAACTCCGCAATTCGCTAGCTAGCTTTTAAGTAGATAGGTAGGAACTTATCGCTCCGAACGCTTCAACTGACTGACGAGGCGCGACGCGCGATCGCCGCTTTTATACTTAGTCCTAGACTCAATCTCGAACATTCTCAAAAATACTCGAGTCGGCGCCTTTGATAAACAAAAAGCGGAAATAAAAATACAAAAATGCGTTGTAAACAATCTCGACTTTATGTTTTGAAGTTAGAGCCGAAAGTGGCTTGTTCACAACTATAATGTCTAATTCAGAGGCGGCTTTTATCAAAGGACGCGCGCTCACAATTAGTAGGTAGGTATGCGCGCGGCGGCGGCGCGGCGAGCGGAGTCAAAACGTTCGACCAGAGAGAGGTGTTTTGATATTTTTTTCTAAATTCTTACGGAACCCCTACAGATACTCCTGTAGGGGTACCTAGGGTTCCGCGGAACACACTTAGAGTATAGCTGTATTAGAGGATCAAGTTAATAGTGCATAACCTACAGTAAGTATGTATGAAAAATTATTATATGCCTATTGTCTAATCAATATTATATTTTATATCGACCCACTGCTATAATTTGGAGTGTTGTTGATTGTAGCAGATAAAATTGGTAGAGGCGACAATGATCAGGCGCGTGCTGTGTCTGCTGGCGCTTGGCGCCGTGTCCGCCCAGGAGGAGTTGTTCAAGTTGAACATCATACACTACAATGATTTCCATGCACAGTATCCTACCACCAATATCCACCTTATCGGGCTTATAGCTTAACATACACACAATTATATATTCAATGTTAATGGTGCGAATTGCACGTCAGTCCCGGGGAGTCCCACATACCGCGGTGGTCCTCCCCCGGCCTCGGGGATGCGTAAACGCATTCCGCCAACGCAAAAAAAGTTCCTTACAAATTTTGACTTTTTGACGTACTTATTTATTTATTTCAGGCCTCCTGGCCCATATCTTATATCTTTAAACGAGCAATTCTTGTATATATGCATATATAGGTATAGGCTCTAATGATTTTTATGAAATTTAGTATATAGGGGTTTTCGGGGGCGATAAATCGATCTAGCAAGGATTCATTTTTTAGAAAATGTCATTTTATTTCTGTTTTATCGAATACCGAGTGAAGTCAAATAGCTAGTTACACATAATGTGATAACATAACCTTCTTCCATTTTTAAACAACTCTCCTCAGTTTCGACGAGGTATCACCGAGCGGCGGCGCATGCAACCCGGGCGACGACAACTGCCTTTTTCGCATCAAACTTGTGGCTGCCTTTTTCGCATCAAACTTGTGGCTGCCTTTTTCGCATCAAACTTGTGGCTGCCTTTTTCGCATCAAACTTGTGGCTGCCTTTTTCGCATCAAACTTGTGGCTGCCTTTTTCGCATCAAACTTGTGGCTGCCTTTTTCGCATCAGTTGGAGTTGGAGTCGGAGTCGGAGTCGGAGTCGGAGTCGGAGTCGGAGTCGGAGTCGGAGTCGGAGTCGGAGTCGGAGTCGGAGTCGGAGTCGGAGTCGGAGTCGGAGTCGGAGTCGGAGTCGGAGTCGGAGTCGGAGTCGGAGTCGGAGTCGGAGTCGGAGTCGGAGTCGGAGTCGGAGTCGGAGTCGGAGTCGGAGTCGGAGTCGGAGTCGGAGTCGGAGTCGGAGTCGGAGTCGGAGTCGGAGTCGGAGTCGGAGTCGGAGTCGGAGTCGGAGTCGGAGTCGGAGTCGGAGTCGGAGTCGGAGTCGGAGTCGGAGTCGGAGTCGGAGTCGGAGTCGGAGTCGGAGTCGGAGTCGGAGTCGGAGTCGGAGTCGGAGTCGGAGTCGGAGTCGGAGTCGGAGTCGGAGTCGGAGTCGGAGTCGGAGTCGGAGTCGGAGTCGGAGTCGGAGTCGGAGTCGGAGTCGGAGTCGGAGTCGGAGTCGGAGTCGGAGTCGGAGTCGGAGTCGGAGTCGGAGTCGGAGTCGGAGTCGGAGTCGGAGTCGGAGTCGGAGTCGGAGTCGGAGTCGGAGTCGGAGTCGGAGTCGGAGTCGGAGTCGGAGTCGGAGTCGGAGTCGGAGTCGGAGTCGGAGTCGGAGTCGGAGTCGGAGTCGGAGTCGGAGTCGGAGTCGGAGTCGGAGTCGGAGTCGGAGTCGGAGTCGGAGTCGGAGTCGGAGTCGGAGTCGGAGTCGGAGTCGGAGTCGGAGTCGGAGTCGGAGTCGGAGTCGGAGTCGGAGTCGGAGTCGGAGTCGGAGTCGGAGTCGGAGTCGGAGTCGGAGTCGGAGTCGGAGTCGGAGTCGGAGTCGGAGTCGGAGTCGGAGTCGGAGTCGGAGTCGGAGTCGGAGTCGGAGTCGGAGTCGGAGTCGGAGTCGGAGTCGGAGTCGGAGTCGGAGTCGGAGTCGGAGTCGGAGTCGGAGTCGGAGTCGGAGTCGGAGTCGGAGTCGGAGTCGGAGTCGGAGTCGGAGTCGGAGTCGGAGTCGGAGTCGGAGTCGGAGTCGGAGTCGGAGTCGGAGTCGGAGTCGGAGTCGGAGTCGGAGTCGGAGTCGGAGTCGGAGTCGGAGTCGGAGTCGGAGTCGGAGTCGGAGTCGGAGTCGGAGTCGGAGTCGGAGTCGGTTGTTGGAGTCGGAGTTTGATAGCGGCACAGTAGAAAGATGCTTTGCAGATTTTTCATCGAGCATACATTTTGTTATGTCTAACACACATGGCTTTATAAAATTTTCAGCGATAGTGTGCGCTTCACCTGCTTGTGCAATGCGATAGCTAACTAAATATGATGCCTCCGTGGCCTTTTCATTGATAGTTTGTGTTACATGCATCATATTTTTTTGACTTTCCAATAACTGTTCTTTTCTGCGAACAAAAAATTCTTTATTCTTGTCTTTAGACACCGGGTGTACAGTTTCTAAATGTCGGCGCAATTTGGCAGGTGCCATGGAACTATTAGGAAGCAGTTTACTACATAGCATGCAGAGAGGTGAGCCGTTGGAATCAACAAATCTGAAACTGATATATGATTCATCATACTTCCTTTTTTTCGTCTTTGAAATCGTGGAGCTTGACGTCGTGGCATCATTGTCTGGATCGGTAATTACTGCATTCTCCGCGCGTACTGCTTTTGAACATTCAGCGTCATTAGAAGATGATGTTGCAACACGTTTAACGCCTTTAAGCCAACGTTCCATTCTTCTTTATTAATAATGTTACACGTCAGGATGGTGAGGTCAAAATAATTCACAATCGTTACTGCTTATAAGAGACTAAGTTTAGTCCAAAGAAGAAATGTACAAATCTGATACAATTAGAATACAGCAGGCAGTAGAACAATAAACACTAGTTACATAATATCACGTTTAAACTCCGCAATTCGCTAGCTAGCTTTTAAGTAGATAGGTAGGAACTTATCGCTCCGAACGCTTCAACTGACTGACGAGGCGCGACGCGCGATCGCCGCTTTTATACTTAGTCCTAGACTCAATCTCGAACATTCTCAAAAATACTCGAGTCGGCGCCTTTGATAAACAAAAAGCGGAAATAAAAATACAAAAATGCGTTGTAAACAATCTCGACTTTATGTTTTGAAGTTAGAGCCGAAAGTGGCTTGTTCACAACTATAATGTCTAATTCAGAGGCGGCTTTTATCAAAGGACGCGCGCTCACAATTAGTAGGTAGGTATGCGCGCGGCGGCGGCGCGGCGAGCGGAGTCAAAACGTTCGACCAGAGAGAGGTGTTTTGATATTTTTTTCTAAATTCTTACGGAACCCCTACAGATACTCCTGTAGGGGTACCTAGGGTTCCGCGGAACACACTTAGAGTATAGCTGTATTAGAGGATCAAGTTAATAGTGCATAACCTACAGTAAGTATGTATGAAAAATTATTATATGCCTATTGTCTAATCAATATTATATTTTATATCGACCCACTGCTATAATTTGGAGTGTTGTTGATTGTAGCAGATAAAATTGGTAGAGGCGACAATGATCAGGCGCGTGCTGTGTCTGCTGGCGCTTGGCGCCGTGTCCGCCCAGGAGGAGTTGTTCAAGTTGAACATCATACACTACAATGATTTCCATGCACAGTAAGTACTATTTTTATTTTAAAGGATTTTTTATACATGTATTTTGAAGGACCTGGAAAGGGTAGTTGATGCCTGTTTGTAAGCAATTACCGTCCTCAAAAGAAAAAAAAAATACACTTGTAACCTGCGATCGTGTATTATGCGATTCTCGTAGTTCCACCTTCAGGAGCAGGGTTGCCGTTGGGTTTTTTATTTTATTTAAATTGGGCATCTTGGCCCATATTATAAATACCTTATCGGGCTTATAGCTTAACATACACACAATTATATATTCAATGTTAATGGTGCGAATTGCACGTCAGTCCCGGGGAGTCCCACATACCGCGGTGGTCCTCCCCCGGCCTCGGGGATGCGTAAACGCATTCCGCCAACGCAAAAAAAGTTCCTTACAAATTTTGACTTTTTGACGTACTTATTTATTTATTTCAGGCCTCCTGGCCCATATCTTATATCTTTAAACGAGCAATTCTTGTATATATGCATATATAGGTATAGGCTCTAATGATTTTTATGAAATTTAGTATATAGGGGTTTTCGGGGGCGATAAATCGATCTAGCAAGGATTCATTTTTTAGAAAATGTCATTTTATTTCTGTTTTATCGAATACCGAGTGAAGTCAAATAGCTAGTTACACATAATGTGATAACATAACCTTCTTCCATTTTTAAACAACTCTCCTCAGTTTCGACGAGGTATCACCGAGCGGCGGCGCATGCAACCCGGGCGACGACAACTGCCTTTTTCGCATCAAACTTGTGGCTGCCTTTTTCGCATCAAACTTGTGGCTGCCTTTTTCGCATCAAACTTGTGGCTGCCTTTTTCGCATCAAACTTGTGGCTGCCTTTTTCGCATCAAACTTGTGGCTGCCTTTTTCGCATCAAACTTGTGGCTGCCTTTTTCGCATCAGTTGGAGTTGGAGTCGGAGTCGGAGTCGGAGTCGGAGTCGGAGTCGGAGTCGGAGTCGGAGTCGGAGTCGGAGTCGGAGTCGGAGTCGGAGTCGGAGTCGGAGTCGGAGTCGGAGTCGGAGTCGGAGTCGGAGTCGGAGTCGGAGTCGGAGTCGGAGTCGGAGTCGGAGTCGGAGTCGGAGTCGGAGTCGGAGTCGGAGTCGGAGTCGGAGTCGGAGTCGGAGTCGGAGTCGGAGTCGGAGTCGGAGTCGGAGTCGGAGTCGGAGTCGGAGTCGGAGTCGGAGTCGGAGTCGGAGTCGGAGTCGGAGTCGGAGTCGGAGTCGGAGTCGGAGTCGGAGTCGGAGTCGGAGTCGGAGTCGGAGTCGGAGTCGGAGTCGGAGTCGGAGTCGGAGTCGGAGTCGGAGTCGGAGTCGGAGTCGGAGTCGGAGTCGGAGTCGGAGTCGGAGTCGGAGTCGGAGTCGGAGTCGGAGTCGGAGTCGGAGTCGGAGTCGGAGTCGGAGTCGGAGTCGGAGTCGGAGTCGGAGTCGGAGTCGGAGTCGGAGTCGGAGTCGGAGTCGGAGTCGGAGTCGGAGTCGGAGTCGGAGTCGGAGTCGGAGTCGGAGTCGGAGTCGGAGTCGGAGTCGGAGTCGGAGTCGGAGTCGGAGTCGGAGTCGGAGTCGGAGTCGGAGTCGGAGTCGGAGTCGGAGTCGGAGTCGGAGTCGGAGTCGGAGTCGGAGTCGGAGTCGGAGTCGGAGTCGGAGTCGGAGTCGGAGTCGGAGTCGGAGTCGGAGTCGGAGTCGGAGTCGGATGTTGGAGTCGGAGTTTGATAGCGGCACAGTAGAAAGATGCTTTGCAGATTTTTCATCGAGCATACATTTTGTTATGTCTAACACACATGGCTTTATAAAATTTTCAGCGATAGTGTGCGCTTCACCTGCTTGTGCAATGCGATAGCTAACTAAATATGATGCCTCCGTGGCCTTTTCATTGATAGTTTGTGTTACATGCATCATATTTTTTTGACTTTCCAATAACTGTTCTTTTCTGCGAACAAAAAATTCTTTATTCTTGTCTTTAGACACCGGGTGTACAGTTTCTAAATGTCGGCGCAATTTGGCAGGTGCCATGGAACTATTAGGAAGCAGTTTACTACATAGCATGCAGAGAGGTGAGCCGTTGGAATCAACAAATCTGAAACTGATATATGATTCATCATACTTCCTTTTTTTCGTCTTTGAAATCGTGGAGCTTGACGTCGTGGCATCATTGTCTGGATCGGTAATTACTGCATTCTCCGCGCGTACTGCTTTTGAACATTCAGCGTCATTAGAAGATGATGTTGCAACACGTTTAACGCCTTTAAGCCAACGTTCCATTCTTCTTTATTAATAATGTTACACGTCAGGATGGTGAGGTCAAAATAATTCACAATCGTTACTGCTTATAAGAGACTAAGTTTAGTCCAAAGAAGAAATGTACAAATCTGATACAATTAGAATACAGCAGGCAGTAGAACAATAAACACTAGTTACATAATATCACGTTTAAACTCCGCAATTCGCTAGCTAGCTTTTAAGTAGATAGGTAGGAACTTATCGCTCCGAACGCTTCAACTGACTGACGAGGCGCGACGCGCGATCGCCGCTTTTATACTTAGTCCTAGACTCAATCTCGAACATTCTCAAAAATACTCGAGTCGGCGCCTTTGATAAACAAAAAGCGGAAATAAAAATACAAAAATGCGTTGTAAACAATCTCGACTTTATGTTTTGAAGTTAGAGCCGAAAGTGGCTTGTTCACAACTATAATGTCTAATTCAGAGGCGGCTTTTATCAAAGGACGCGCGCTCACAATTAGTAGGTAGGTATGCGCGCGGCGGCGGCGCGGCGAGCGGAGTCAAAACGTTCGACCAGAGAGAGGTGTTTTGATATTTTTTTCTAAATTCTTACGGAACCCCTACAGATACTCCTGTAGGGGTACCTAGGGTTCCGCGGAACACACTTAGAGTATAGCTGTATTAGAGGATCAAGTTAATAGTGCATAACCTACAGTAAGTATGTATGAAAAATTATTATATGCCTATTGTCTAATCAATATTATATTTTATATCGACCCACTGCTATAATTTGGAGTGTTGTTGATTGTAGCAGATAAAATTGGTAGAGGCGACAATGATCAGGCGCGTGCTGTGTCTGCTGGCGCTTGGCGCCGTGTCCGCCCAGGAGGAGTTGTTCAAGTTGAACATCATACACTACAATGATTTCCATGCACAGTAAGTACTATTTTTATTTTAAAGGATTTTTTATACATGTATTTTGAAGGACCTGGAAAGGGTAGTTGATGCCTGTTTGTAAGCAATTACCGTCCTCAAAAGAAAAAAAAAATACACTTGTAACCTGCGATCGTGTATTATGCGATTCTCGTAGTTCCACCTTCAGGAGCAGGGTTGCCGTTGGGTTTTTTATTTTATTTAAATTGGGCATCTTGGCCCATATTATAAATACCTTATCGGGCTTATAGCTTAACATACACACAATTATATATTCAATGTTAATGGTGCGAATTGCACGTCAGTCCCGGGGAGTCCCACATACCGCGGTGGTCCTCCCCCGGCCTCGGGGATGCGTAAACGCATTCCGCCAACGCAAAAAAAGTTCCTTACAAATTTTGACTTTTTGACGTACTTATTTATTTATTTCAGGCCTCCTGGCCCATATCTTATATCTTTAAACGAGCAATTCTTGTATATATGCATATATAGGTATAGGCTCTAATGATTTTTATGAAATTTAGTATATAGGGGTTTTCGGGGGCGATAAATCGATCTAGCAAGGATTCATTTTTTAGAAAATGTCATTTTATTTCTGTTTTATCGAATACCGAGTGAAGTCAAATAGCTAGTTACACATAATGTGATAACATAACCTTCTTCCATTTTTAAACAACTCTCCTCAGTTTCGACGAGGTATCACCGAGCGGCGGCGCATGCAACCCGGGCGACGACAACTGCCTTTTTCGCATCAAACTTGTGGCTGCCTTTTTCGCATCAAACTTGTGGCTGCCTTTTTCGCATCAAACTTGTGGCTGCCTTTTTCGCATCAAACTTGTGGCTGCCTTTTTCGCATCAAACTTGTGGCTGCCTTTTTCGCATCAAACTTGTGGCTGCCTTTTTCGCATCAGTTGGAGTTGGAGTCGGAGTCGGAGTCGGAGTCGGAGTCGGAGTCGGAGTCGGAGTCGGAGTCGGAGTCGGAGTCGGAGTCGGAGTCGGAGTCGGAGTCGGAGTCGGAGTCGGAGTCGGAGTCGGAGTCGGAGTCGGAGTCGGAGTCGGAGTCGGAGTCGGAGTCGGAGTCGGAGTCGGAGTCGGAGTCGGAGTCGGAGTCGGAGTCGGAGTCGGAGTCGGAGTCGGAGTCGGAGTCGGAGTCGGAGTCGGAGTCGGAGTCGGAGTCGGAGTCGGAGTCGGAGTCGGAGTCGGAGTCGGAGTCGGAGTCGGAGTCGGAGTCGGAGTCGGAGTCGGAGTCGGAGTCGGAGTCGGAGTCGGAGTCGGAGTCGGAGTCGGAGTCGGAGTCGGAGTCGGAGTCGGAGTCGGAGTCGGAGTCGGAGTCGGAGTCGGAGTCGGAGTCGGAGTCGGAGTCGGAGTCGGAGTCGGAGTCGGAGTCGGAGTCGGAGTCGGAGTCGGAGTCGGAGTCGGAGTCGGAGTCGGAGTCGGAGTCGGAGTCGGAGTCGGAGTCGGAGTCGGAGTCGGAGTCGGAGTCGGAGTCGGAGTCGGAGTCGGAGTCGGAGTCGGAGTCGGAGTCGGAGTCGGAGTCGGAGTCGGAGTCGGAGTCGGAGTCGGAGTCGGAGTCGGAGTCGGAGTCGGAGTCGGAGTCGGAGTCGGAGTCGGAGTCGGAGTCGGAGTCGGAGTCGGAGTCGGAGTCGGAGTCGGAGTCGGAGTCGGAGTCGGAGTCGGAGTCGGAGTCGGAGTCGGAGTCGGAGTCGGAGTCGGAGTCGGAGTCGGAGTCGGAGTCGGAGTCGGAGTCGGAGTCGGAGTCGGAGTCGGAGTCGGAGTCGGAGTCGGAGTCGGAGTCGGAGTCGGAGTCGGAGTCGGAGTCGGAGTCGGAGTCGGAGTCGGAGTCGGAGTCGGAGTCGGAGTCGGAGTCGGAGTCGGAGTCGGAGTCGGAGTCGGAGTCGGAGTCGGAGTCGGAGTCGGAGTCGGAGTCGGAGTCGGAGTCGGAGTCGGAGTCGGAGTCGGAGTCGGAGTCGGAGTCGGAGTCGGAGTCGGAGTCGGAGTCGGAGTCGGAGTCGGAGTCGGAGTCGGAGTCGGAGTCGGAGTCGGAGTCGGAGTCGGAGTCGGAGTCGGAGTCGGAGTCGGAGTCGGAGTCGGAGTCGGAGTCGGAGTCGGAGTCGGAGTCGGAGTCGGAGTCGGAGTCGGAGTCGGAGTCGGAGTCGGAGTCGGAGTCGGAGTCGGAGTCGGAGTCGGAGTCGGAGTCGGAGTCGGAGTCGGAGTCGGAGTCGGAGTCGGAGTCGGAGTCGGAGTCGGAGTCGGAGTCGGAGTCGGAGTCGGAGTCGGAGTCGGAGTCGGAGTCGGAGTCGGAGTCGGAGTCGGAGTCGGAGTCGGAGTCGGAGTCGGAGTCGGAGTCGGAGTCGGAGTCGGAGTCGGAGTCGGAGTCGGAGTCGGAGTCGGAGTCGGAGTCGGAGTCGGAGTCGGAGTCGGAGTCGGAGTCGGAGTCGGAGTCGGAGTCGGAGTCGGAGTCGGAGTCGGAGTCGGAGTCGGAGTCGGAGTCGGAGTCGGAGTCGGAGTCGGAGTCGGAGTCGGAGTCGGAGTCGGAGTCGGAGTCGGAGTCGGAGTCGGAGTCGGAGTCGGAGTCGGAGTCGGAGTCGGAGTCGGAGTCGGAGTCGGAGTCGGAGTCGGAGTCGGAGTCGGAGTCGGAGTCGGAGTCGGAGTCGGAGTCGGAGTCGGAGTCGGAGTCGGAGTCGGAGTCGGAGTCGGAGTCGGAGTCGGAGTCGGAGTCGGAGTCGGAGTCGGAGTCGGAGTCGGAGTCGGAGTCGGAGTCGGAGTCGGAGTCGGAGTCGGAGTCGGAGTCGGAGTCGGAGTCGGAGTCGGAGTCGGAGTCGGAGTCGGAGTCGGAGTCGGAGTCGGAGTCGGAGTCGGAGTCGGAGTCGGAGTCGGAGTCGGAGTCGGAGTCGGAGTCGGAGTCGGAGTCGGAGTCGGAGTCGGAGTCGGAGTCGGAGTCGGAGTCGGAGTCGGAGTCGGAGTCGGAGTCGGAGTCGGAGTCGGAGTCGGAGTCGGAGTCGGAGTCGGAGTCGGAGTCGGAGTCGGAGTCGGAGTCGGAGTCGGAGTCGGAGTCGGAGTCGGAGTCGGAGTCGGAGTCGGAGTCGGAGTCGGAGTCGGAGTCGGAGTCGGAGTCGGAGTCGGAGTCGGAGTCGGAGTCGGAGTCGGAGTCGGAGTCGGAGTCGGAGTCGGAGTCGGAGTCGGAGTCGGAGTCGGAGTCGGAGTCGGAGTCGGAGTCGGAGTCGGAGTCGGAGTCGGAGTCGGAGTCGGAGTCGGAGTCGGAGTCGGAGTCGGAGTCGGAGTCGGAGTCGGAGTCGGAGTCGGAGTCGGAGTCGGAGTCGGAGTCGGAGTCGGAGTCGGAGTCGGAGTCGGAGTCGGAGTCGGAGTCGGAGTCGGAGTCGGAGTCGGAGTCGGAGTCGGAGTCGGAGTCGGAGTCGGAGTCGGAGTCGGAGTCGGAGTCGGAGTCGGAGTCGGAGTCGGAGTCGGAGTCGGAGTCGGAGTCGGAGTCGGAGTCGGAGTCGGATGTTGGAGTCGGAGTTTGATAGCGGCACAGTAGAAAGATGCTTTGCAGATTTTTCATCGAGCATACATTTTGTTATGTCTAACACACATGGCTTTATAAAATTTTCAGCGATAGTGTGCGCTTCACCTGCTTGTGCAATGCGATAGCTAACTAAATATGATGCCTCCGTGGCCTTTTCATTGATAGTTTGTGTTACATGCATCATATTTTTTTGACTTTCCAATAACTGTTCTTTTCTGCGAACAAAAAATTCTTTATTCTTGTCTTTAGACACCGGGTGTACAGTTTCTAAATGTCGGCGCAATTTGGCAGGTGCCATGGAACTATTAGGAAGCAGTTTACTACATAGCATGCAGAGAGGTGAGCCGTTGGAATCAACAAATCTGAAACTGATATATGATTCATCATACTTCCTTTTTTTCGTCTTTGAAATCGTGGAGCTTGACGTCGTGGCATCATTGTCTGGATCGGTAATTACTGCATTCTCCGCGCGTACTGCTTTTGAACATTCAGCGTCATTAGAAGATGATGTTGCAACACGTTTAACGCCTTTAAGCCAACGTTCCATTCTTCTTTATTAATAATGTTACACGTCAGGATGGTGAGGTCAAAATAATTCACAATCGTTACTGCTTATAAGAGACTAAGTTTAGTCCAAAGAAGAAATGTACAAATCTGATACAATTAGAATACAGCAGGCAGTAGAACAATAAACACTAGTTACATAATATCACGTTTAAACTCCGCAATTCGCTAGCTAGCTTTTAAGTAGATAGGTAGGAACTTATCGCTCCGAACGCTTCAACTGACTGACGAGGCGCGACGCGCGATCGCCGCTTTTATACTTAGTCCTAGACTCAATCTCGAACATTCTCAAAAATACTCGAGTCGGCGCCTTTGATAAACAAAAAGCGGAAATAAAAATACAAAAATGCGTTGTAAACAATCTCGACTTTATGTTTTGAAGTTAGAGCCGAAAGTGGCTTGTTCACAACTATAATGTCTAATTCAGAGGCGGCTTTTATCAAAGGACGCGCGCTCACAATTAGTAGGTAGGTATGCGCGCGGCGGCGGCGCGGCGAGCGGAGTCAAAACGTTCGACCAGAGAGAGGTGTTTTGATATTTTTTTCTAAATTCTTACGGAACCCCTACAGATACTCCTGTAGGGGTACCTAGGGTTCCGCGGAACACACTTAGAGTATAGCTGTATTAGAGGATCAAGTTAATAGTGCATAACCTACAGTAAGTATGTATGAAAAATTATTATATGCCTATTGTCTAATCAATATTATATTTTATATCGACCCACTGCTATAATTTGGAGTGTTGTTGATTGTAGCAGATAAAATTGGTAGAGGCGACAATGATCAGGCGCGTGCTGTGTCTGCTGGCGCTTGGCGCCGTGTCCGCCCAGGAGGAGTTGTTCAAGTTGAACATCATACACTACAATGATTTCCATGCACAGTAAGTACTATTTTTATTTTAAAGGATTTTTTATACATGTATTTTGAAGGACCTGGAAAGGGTAGTTGATGCCTGTTTGTAAGCAATTACCGTCCTCAAAAGAAAAAAAAAATACACTTGTAACCTGCGATCGTGTATTATGCGATTCTCGTAGTTCCACCTTCAGGAGCAGGGTTGCCGTTGGGTTTTTTATTTTATTTAAATTGGGCATCTTGGCCCATATTATAAATACCTTATCGGGCTTATAGCTTAACATACACACAATTATATATTCAATGTTAATGGTGCGAATTGCACGTCAGTCCCGGGGAGTCCCACATACCGCGGTGGTCCTCCCCCGGCCTCGGGGATGCGTAAACGCATTCCGCCAACGCAAAAAAAGTTCCTTACAAATTTTGACTTTTTGACGTACTTATTTATTTATTTCAGGCCTCCTGGCCCATATCTTATATCTTTAAACGAGCAATTCTTGTATATATGCATATATAGGTATAGGCTCTAATGATTTTTATGAAATTTAGTATATAGGGGTTTTCGGGGGCGGAGTCGGAGTCGGAGTCGGAGTCGGAGTCGGAGTCGGAGTCGGAGTCGGAGTCGGAGTCGGAGTCGGAGTCGGAGTCGGAGTCGGAGTCGGAGTCGGAGTCGGAGTCGGAGTCGGAGTCGGAGTCGGAGTCGGAGTCGGAGTCGGAGTCGGAGTCGGAGTCGGAGTCGGAGTCGGAGTCGGAGTCGGAGTCGGAGTCGGAGTCGGAGTCGGAGTCGGAGTCGGAGTCGGAGTCGGAGTCGGAGTCGGAGTCGGAGTCGGAGTCGGAGTCGGAGTCGGAGTCGGCGAGTCGGAGTCGGAGTCGGAGTCGGAGTCGGAGTCGGAGTCGGAGTCGGAGTCGGAGTCGGAGTCGGAGTCGGAGTCGGAGTCGGAGTCGGAGTCGGAGTCGGAGTCG
Organism: Polyommatus icarus; assembly: GCA_937595015.1. NCBI lineage: Eukaryota > Metazoa > Arthropoda > Insecta > Lepidoptera > Lycaenidae > Polyommatus > Polyommatus icarus. The sequence goes on along the minus strand of OW569327.1, from coordinate 16,858,926 downwards.
GAGTCGGAGTCGGAGTCGGAGTCGGAGTCGGAGTCGGAGTCGGAGTCGGAGTCGGAGTCGGAGTCGGAGTCGGAGTCGGAGTCGGAGTCGGAGTCGGAGTCGGAGTCGGAGTCGGAGTCGGAGTCGGAGTCGGAGTCGGAGTCGGAGTCGGAGTCGGAGTCGGAGTCGGAGTCGGAGTCGGAGTCGGAGTCGGAGTCGGAGTCGGAGTCGGAGTCGGAGTCGGAGTCGGAGTCGGAGTCGGAGTCGGAGTCGGAGTCGGAGTCGGAGTCGGAGTCGGAGTCGGAGTCGGAGTCGGAGTCGGAGTCGGAGTCGGAGTCGGAGTCGGAGTCGGAGTCGGAGTCGGAGTCGGAGTCGGAGTCGGAGTCGGAGTCGGAGTCGGAGTCGGAGTCGGAGTCGGAGTCGGAGTCGGAGTCGGAGTCGGAGTCGGAGTCGGAGTCGGAGTCGGAGTCGGAGTCGATTCGGAGCCGGAGTCGGAGTCGGAGTCGGAGTCGGAGTCGAGTCGGAGTCGAGTCGGAGTCGGAGTCGGAGTCGGAGTCGGAGCCGGAGTCGGAGTCGGAGTCGGAGTCGGAGTCGGAGTCGGAGTCGGAGTCGGAGTCGGAGTCGGAGTCGGAGTCGGAGTCGGAGTCGGAGTCGGAGTCGGAGTCGGAGTCGGAGTCGGAGGGTCGGAGTCGGAGTCGGAGTCGGAGTCGGAGTCGGAGTCGGAGTCGGAGTCGGAGTCGGAGTCGGAGTCGGAGTCGGAGTCGGAGTCGGAGTCGGAGTCGGAGTCGGAGTCGGAGTCGGAGTCGGAGTCGGAGTCGGAGTCGGAGTCGGAGTCGGAGTCGGAGTCGGAGTCGGAGTCGGAGTCGGAGTCGGAGTTGGAGTCGGAGTCGGAGTCGGAGTCGGAGTCGGAGTCGGAGTCGGAGTCGGGAGTCGGAAGTCGGAGTCGGAGTCGGAGTCGGAGTCGGAGTCGGAGTCGGAGTCGGAGTCGGAGTCGGAGTCGGAGTCGGAGTCGGAGTCGGAGTCGGAGTCGCGGAGTCGGAGTCGGAGTCGGAGTCGGAGTCGGAGTCGGAGTCGGAGTCGGAGTCGGAGTCGGAGTCGGAGTCGGGGTCGGAGTCGGAGTCGGAGTCGGAGTCGGAGTCGGAGTCGGAGTCGGAGTCGGAGTCGGAGTCGGAGTCGGAGTCGGAGTCGGAGTCGGAGTCGGAGTCGGAGTCGGAGTCGGAGTCGGAGTCGGAGTCGGAGTCGGAGTCGGAGTCGGAGTCGGAGTCGGAGTCGGAGTCGGAGTCGGAGTCGGAGTCGGAGTCGGAGTCGGAGTCGGAGTCGGAGTCGGAGTCGGAGTCGGAGTCGGAGTCGGAGTCGGAGTCGGAGTCGGAGTCGGAGTCGGAGTCGGAGTCGGAGTCGGAGTCGGAGTCGGAGTCGGAGTCGGAGTCGGAGTCGGAGTCGGAGTCGGAGTCGGAGTCGGAGTCGGAGTCGGAGTCGGAGTCGGAGTCGGAGTCGGAGTCGGAGTCGGAGTCGGAGTCGGAGTCGGAGTCGGAGTCGGAGTCGGAGTCGGAGTCGGAGTCGGAGTCGGAGTCGGAGTCGGAGTCGGAGTCGGAGTCGGAGTCGGAGTCGGAGTCGGAGTCGGAGTCGGAGTCGGAGTCGGAGTCGGAGTCGGAGTCGGAGTCGGAGTCGGAGTCGGAGTCGGAGTCGGAGTCGGAGTCGGAGTCGGAGTCGGAGTCGGAGTCGGAGTCGGAGTCGGAGTCGGAGTCGGAGTCGGAGTCGGAGTCGGATGTTGGAGTCGGAGTTTGATAGCGGCACAGTAGAAAGATGCTTTGCAGATTTTTCATCGAGCATACATTTTGTTATGTCTAACACACATGGCTTTATAAAATTTTCAGCGATAGTGTGCGCTTCACCTGCTTGTGCAATGCGATAGCTAACTAAATATGATGCCTCCGTGGCCTTTTCATTGATAGTTTGTGTTACATGCATCATATTTTTTTGACTTTCCAATAACTGTTCTTTTCTGCGAACAAAAAATTCTTTATTCTTGTCTTTAGACACCGGGTGTACAGTTTCTAAATGTCGGCGCAATTTGGCAGGTGCCATGGAACTATGGAACTACCATGGAACTACCTACAGCGAGCGAAAACTGCGTTTCGACAAGTCTACTGGGTTTTGAGTTTCGACAGATTAAGGTTGGGTTGCAACTTTAAATATAACTACAATGCAAAATGTCAAATCATGGGATAAAGTTAAATATGAAAATTACCTGCAGATTCGGCTTCATCTGTCTCAGTGTCTTGACGTCAATAGTTAGATGCTGGTGGCTAGTTCCGCCGTACGTACTTGGTAGGTTTACTGTTCAGCTCTGTTTCTGAAAAGAAATATTTTGAATATTAAAGTACAATTTTGGCCAGTTGAAAGTATAAGTACCTACCTACAGCGAGCGAAAACTGCGTTTCGACAAGTCTACTGGGTTTTGAGTTTCGACAGATTAAGGTTGGGTTGCAACTTTAAATATAACTACAATGCAAAATGTCAAATCTTTGGATAAAGTTAAATATGAAAATTACCTGCAGATTCGGCTTCATCTGTCTCCGTGTCTTGACGTCAATAGTTAGATGCTGCTGGCTTGTTCCGCCGTACGTACTTGGTAGGTTTACTGTTCAGCTCTGTTTCTGAAAATAAATATTTTGAATATTAAAGTAAAATTTTGGCCAGTTGAAAGTATAAGTACCTACCTACAGCGAGCGAAAACTGCGTTTCGACAAGTCTACTGGGTTTTGAGTTTCGACAGATTAAGTTTGGGTTGCAACTTTAAATATAACTACAATGCAAATATTTTGAATATTAAAGTAAAATTTTGGCCAGTTGAAAGTATAAGTACCTACCTACAGCGAGCGAAAACTGCGTTTCGACAAGTCTACTGGGTTTTGAGTTTCGACAGATTAAGGTTGGGTTGCAACTTTAATTATAACTACAATGCAAAATGTCAAATCATTGGATAAAGTTAAATATGAAAATTACCTGCAGATTCGGCTTCATCTGTCACCGTGTCTTGACGTCAATAGTTAGATGCTGCTGGCTAGCTCCGCCGTTCGTACTTGGTAGGTTTACTGTTCAGCTCTGTTTCTGAAAAGAAATATTTTGAATATTAAAGTAAAATTTTGGCCAGTTGAAAGTATAAGTACCTACCTACAGCGAGCGAAAACTGCGTTTCGACAAGTCTACTGGGTTTTGAGTTTCGACAGATTAAGGTTGGGTTGCAACTTTAAATATAACTACAATGCAAAATGTCAAATCATGGGATAAAGTTAAATATGAAAATTACCTGCAGATTCGGCTGTATCTGTCTCCGTGTCTTGACGTCAATAGTTAGATGCTGGTGGCTAGTTCCGCCGTACGTACTTGGTAGGTTTACTGTTCAGCTCTGTTTCTGAAAAGAAATATTTTGAATATTAAAGTAAAATTTTGGCCAGTTGAAAGTATAAGTACCTACCTACAGCGAGCGAAAACTGCGTTTCGACAAGTCTACTGGGTTTTGAGTTTCGACAGATTAAGGTTGGGTTGCAACTTTAAATATAACTACAATGCAAAATGTCAAATCATGGGATAAAGTTAAATATGAAAATTACCTGCAGATTCGGCTGCATCTGTCTCCGTGTCTTGACGTCAATAGTTAGATGCTGGTGGCTAGTTCCGCCGTACGTACTTGGTAGGTTTACTGTTCAGCTCTGTTTCTGAAAAGAAATATTTTGAATATTAAAGTAAAATGTTAGCCAGTTGAAAGTATAAGTACCTACCTACAGCGAGCGAAAACTGCGTTTCGACAAGTCTACTGGGTTTTGAGTTTCGACAGATTAAGGTTGGGTTGCAACTTTAAATATAACTACAATGCAAAATGTCAAATCTTTGAATAAAGTTAAATAGCAGCGTTTTACCCTGAAATAAAACGCTTATTAAATACTTACCTTATTTGAAGCATAATAATTGAGATAGGCACTTCCGTTTCCGCAGTTTTTACCTCCTTTTCTTTCCTGAATGTTGGTAGCTCTGTCATTTTTGGCGCCATCATCGAGCAGGAAGTGGGAGAATTCCCGCTCAACTATGATCATTGAGTCGAAATTACACCAGGCAGAAATTAAAAGTTATGCTTCAAATAAGGTAAGTATTTAATAAGCGTTTTATTTCAGGGTAAAACGCTGCTATTAAACACTAGACCGTTATTTGAAGCATAATAATTGAGACGTGTTTGTTATCGCCTGGTGATGATGGACGCCAATGTGACAAAATAAAAGTTAGATGCCAATGTGAAAAGAAAAAAATATCACATAATATTTAAATATTCATTATAGAATTTCCTTTTAGAATTACCTAAAAACTTTATAAATTAGTATCGAGGTGATATAATAGTGATAGAATAGATTATAAACATTATAAATCAAACACTGTGTTTATTACACAGAGATTATAACACAAATAACTTGTTGATATAATTCAAAAATACAACATGTAAATGATTAGGCATAGACATAGCTATAAATAAATTAACTCAAAGAAACAAAAGAATTCCTTAAATCATTAGACTTAGATGAAATCACTTGCTTTCTGTAATAATTTCTGAAGGTATGTACTGATTTCCAATTACCACGCGAAAGTATCTCGTCAATGGACACATTGTCTGTCCAACTTTTTGACGCCACAGCTGAGCGGACGCTACCTGGTGGTGCAGTAATTTTTGCCTCTGACAGTAGAGCCTTGATCCAGCCAGCAATCACAGTTTTTGAGGCGGCAGATGGTTTTCCTCGCAAATTCATGAATAAATTATCACATTTAGCTTCGCTGCGCCTGTGATGTAGAAGGCGATTACAGCATTTAATCCAGTATACGGCATCAAGTTGCTTATTATTGGGATTGCTCAAAATCTTCCAGCCCGATTGCCTAGAATCAGAATTATCTGTTTTAGAACCGAATTGGGGCCACATAATAACATGATCATCAAATTCTTTATAATGATTATCATCTACTGTAAGTAGGGTAAGATCATGTATACGTCTGCCCGATGACAACAAAAGCAAAATAGATGTATGTCTTGAGACTGCAAATAAATTATTTTCGTCAATAGTATAAGACTTCAAAAAGTTAGTAAGTAAATCTATATCCCAAATCTGTGACTTATGTTGTACAGGCTTTTTCAGTGCAATAGATTTTAAAACATGTTTTACCAAAACGTGAGAACTTAAAGTGCCAGAAATCTCGGTATCACACATGGTAGATACTACCGACTTATGTAATAAAATAGTATTATATGAGAGCTTATCTATTAAAAATAGATCTGCTAAAAACTTTGCAAGGACTGCGCCCGTCGGTTTGTGAGCGTCGCAACTGTGTGACTTACACCAGGATAGCCATCTATTCCAGGCAACCTTATAAGTTTTGCGAGTTGAAGGTCGCCATGATGATAGCAATAATTTTAAGTGGTTATCATCCCAGCCTACTAAATTTTGCGACCACCCCCACATTTCCATACTTCTAAGGTCATCTCCTGAATTTTCGGAGGTGGGGCCCTCGTTGAAATGTCGATTAGGCATTTCTCCAGATTGAGAATCGTATGCGGTGCTGCTATTGCCCTCGACTTGAGATCTGCCCGCCAAAATACTCGTTCCCAACGTGGAACCACAAGGAGATAAATTCCTTGTGCCCGATTTAGGTGAGCAAGGACTTTGGGTATTAAATAAGGTGGAGGAAAAACCCATGCTAGGGGGTAGTTCCAATCCCGAGAAAAGGCATCGTGAAATACCGCTGCTTGATCGTTCAAGTCGAGAGTTACGTAATTCATCACCACATGAGCTTCGACGGAAGCAAATAAGTCTATTACGGGCACGCCGAACTTTCTGAAAATCTTCTCCGTGCAAGAAGTTAACAGATGCCACTCTGGGGGAGAGCGGTAGCGTGACAGATGATCGGCGTGCCCGTTGAATTTTCCTGGTATATGATGGGCCGTAATGTGAATTTGGAAATGATCCAACAACTGGAAAATCTGAGTGGTTATGTCCATCAGAACATCTGATCTGGTGCCACCCTCGTTCCGAACGTAGGCTATAGCTGTTCGATTGTCGCTTTGCCAGAGAACAGTCGAGTGAGCGAGAGTCTGGTGCTGGCCTTGGAGGACTTTGTATAGGGCTAGAAGCTCTTTTTGATTGCAATGCATGAGATTTTCTTGTGATGACCATGTCCCGCTCAAGGAAAGGTGATCCAGTTGAGCACCCCAAGCTAGGTCCGATGCATCTGTTGCCAAGAAGTGCGACGGCGGGTTCCAATGAATGGGAGTTGAAAGATGATGATTTTGCAACCACCACTGAAGATCGTCTAACGCTTGTCTCGGTAGAGAGCAGCGATTCAGAATTGGAGTCTTTTCCATGTTTATGAGGAGAGATAGAAGAGCTCGGTAATGTAGTCTCCCCTTCGGAACTACGAAACTGGCGAAGTTTAGGAGACCGACAATGCTCTGTAAGGTCTTTAGATCCACTAGACCCTTTGTCAAAACCGGTGAAACCTTTTGATAAATTTTGGACATTTTGTCGTCTGGAAGTAGCTTTTCGTTTTGAAACGTTTTCCAACGAACACCCAGAAATACCAGGTCTTGTTGAGGAGTGAGTATAGACTTCTTTAGATTTATTTGCCAACCAAGATATTGAAGTCGTTGAAGCAAAATCAGAACATGCTCCTGTAGGATGACTTTGTTCTGATGAGCGATTAGATAATCGTCCAAATAAACGATCATACGTAGACCTTGCTCTCTGAGGGTTTGCGCAACCCAGTTGGTCAGGGAAGCAAAAACTTTCGGTGCAGTACTGAGGCCGAATGGTAAACAGGTCATTTGCAGCAACTGTCCCTTGTATATTAAACGTAGAAACCGTCGGTGTGACGGAGCGACTGCCAGGTGAAAATAAGCTTGGGAAAGATCTATTTTGCAAAGCCAATCGTTGGGCTGTAGAAAATCTGGGATTCTTTGAACATTTATGAGTTTGAACGGTTGAGTCAAAACATAATCGTTTAGAGTGGAAAGATTGAAAATAGGACGGCAAGACCCGTCGCTCTTGGGAATCAAAAACATTGTCGAAATATAAACTTGGAGAGGGGCTGGCTATTTCCAATACACCTTGGTGTATCATTTGCTGAATTTGGAGAGACATTTCTTCCGACACTGGGGTAGAAAATTGATTTTTGTTTAGTCTTGGAATGATCAGAGGAGGCTTCTCCATGAAGGGTATGCGGTACCCTTTCAGAATCTTTAAGAGATAACCTGGAGCGTCTAGGCGCTGCCACCGTTGATAAAACTTCAAAAGTTGCCCTGCTCTGAATTGTTGATTGTCAATACTTACGTTTTTTGGTGTTCCCGAGGTCCGAGGGAGAAGCGGCACGTTTACGGGTACTTCTGTCGTGAAATTTCCCTCTATTGTCCGATCGACCTCCTCTCGAGCGAAAGGAACTACGTGAATTGCCAGGCATTGAAGACCGTGGTTCAAAATGATTTCTTTGTCCCTGCGGAGGACGATTATAAGAGCAGCCTTGCGCAGGCTGGTGAGCATGGGAAATGTGCGAGTTAGCACAACATCCATGAGACATACCCTGCGCGGGTATACAACTCTTAGCCTGCCCCTGCGGGGGGTGGCGAGTCGATCTGTTACTGCTAGTACCCGCTTGCGCAGCGGTAGCAACATTATTTCGGCTATTCACAACAAAGGTTTTGCGAACTCCACCCGTCTTTTCGAGTAGTGACACCAGTGACTCGGAATTAAAAATATGGTTGCATGAGGGAGGTATCTTACGCAGTGCAGATTTATGAACTGGGTCGCGAACGAAATTGATAATAGCATCGCGTCTCATTTGAATTACCTCAGCTCTATGACCACAAATTAACTGAAGTAAATCTGACGTTACTTTGAACAAATCACCTTTAAGAAACAAATTGTTAACGGTTTCATTTAAACCTTCGGGGGTCAAGCTTGAACTGTGCGACCATTGCAACAATTTCTTAAGAGCAGATTGCAAAGCCTCGCGCTGCTTAAGTACACAATATGATAACGCCGCGTATGCTTTGTCTACACGAGATAAATTTTTTTGAAAATCGAAATCTTTAACCTCATCATTGACCTCTAAATCGATGAAACCTGGAGTGTGAATATAAGATTTTTGAACTTCGGAATAACGAACTTCTGACCATTCGTTAGTATTAAAATGTTGAATGTCATTTAATATAGCTAAAAAGTCTGGAGAAGTTTTAGGAACGGAAGGTTCTTTAAGCTTTGTTTCAATTTCAAAAACAAAATTCGGTTGCAAAGAATTGTTAACGGTCGTTTCAGATTCGCAATATAATTCTCGACTGACATTGTCGTCGATACAACAATCGTCCGCATGACCTTGAAAAATAGGTCGGTTTTCGTCAAAACTATTAACCCTTTTGTTAAGTTCCTTAACCTCTTGCGTTAATTTAGCTAAAAGGTCGTCACGGCGCTGTCTGTATTTGCCCCCCCTTTTTTGTGGCGGCGGCGCCTCGATTTACGTTTGCCATGAGAAGTAGAAGTCGATGACGAGCTTGAATCACTTGTGGAACTACTGCTACTAGATGAACTTGCACGAAAATAAGGCTTTTTAGTAGCTCCGTTATCGGATGATTTCAAATCATTAGCAACTGGTGTCACTACCGAAACGTTATTATCGAATTCATTTCCGCTATCCATTTTAAATAGCTACCTTAACCTAGGAAAGAACAAAGAAAATTACAAATATTCGAAATTGAAAAGTAAAATTCAAATGTAAATTCGTTACTGAAATAACGATACGAATTACGAACGATAAAATCGTTATTGAAACAAAATAATCATTTCTGTTTTAAGATTTAAGTAAGTATAAAAATATAACTTACATGAAATATAACAACACTTTTGAAAAACGGTTAAAATGCAGAACTGAAATTATTCCACTTTTTAAATTTAAAATACTTTATACAACTAAGAGTTATATAATAAGGAGGTATAATAAGCAATGGCTTCTAAGCACGTGTGTGCGGTGCGGAAAACAAGACGCCAATGATCATAGTTGAGCGGGAATTCTCCCACTTCCTGCTCGATGATGGCGCCAAAAATGACAGAGCTACCAACATTCAGGAAAGAAAAGGAGGTAAAAACTGCGGAAACGGAAGTGCCTATCTCAATTATTATGCTTCAAATAACGGTCTAGTGTTTAATATGAAAATTACCTGCAGATTCGGCTTCATCTGTCTCCGTGTCTTGACGTCAATAGTTAGACGCTGCTCGCTAGCTCCGCCGTTCGTACTTGGTAGGTTTACTGTTCAGCTCTGTTTCTGAAAAGAAATATTTTGAATATTAAAGTAAAATTTTGGCCAGTTGAAAGTATAAGTACCTACCTACAGCGAGCGAAAACTGCGTTTCGACAAGTCTACTGGATTTTGAGTTTCGACAGATTAAGGTTGGGTTGCAACTTTAAATATAACTACAATGCAAAATGTCAAATCTTTGGATAAAGTTAAATATGAAAATTACCTGCAGATTCGGCTTCATCTGTCTCCGTGTCTTGACGTCAATAGTTAGATGCTGCTCGCTAGCTCCGCCGTTCGTACTTGGTAGGTTTACTGTTCAGCTCTGTTTCTGAAAAGAAATATTTTGAATATTAAAGTAAAATTTTGGCCAGTTGAAAGTATAAGTACCTACCTACAGCGAGCGAAAACTGCGTTTCGACAAGTCTACTGGATTTTGAGTTTCGACAGATTAAGGTTGGGTTGCAACTTTAAATATAACTACAATGCAAAATGTCAAATCTTTGGATAAAGTTAAATATGAAAATTACCTGCAGATTCGGCTTCATCTGTCTCCGTGTCTTGACGTCAATAGTTAGATGCTGCTGGCTAGCTCCGCCGTTCGTACTTGGCAGGTTTACTGTTCAGCTCTGTTTCTGAAAAGAAATATTTTGAATATTAAAGTAAAATTTTGGCCAGTTGAAAGTATAAGTACCTACCTACAGCGAGCGAAAACTGCGTTTCGTCAAGTCTACTGGGTTTTGAGTTTCGACAGATTAAGGTTGGGTTGCAACTTTAAATATAACTACAATGCAAAATGTCAAATCTTTGGATAAAGTTAAATATGAAAATTACCTGCAGATTCGGCTTCATCTGTCACCGTGTCTTGACGTCAATAGTTAGATGCTGCTGGCTAGTTCCGCCGTACGTACTTGGTAGGTTTACTGTTCAGCTCTGTTTCTGAAAATAAATATTTTGAATATTAAAGTAAAATTTTGGCCAGTTGAAAGTATAAGTACCTACCTACAGCGAGCGAAAACTGCGTTTCGACAAGTCTACTGGGTTTTGAGTTTCGACAGATTAAGGTTGGGTTGCAACTTTAAATATAACTACAATGCAAAATGTCAAATCATGGGATAAAGTTAAATATGAAAATTACCTGCAGATTCGGCTGCATCTGTCTCCGTGTCTTGACGTCAATAGTTAGATGCTGGTGGCTAGTTCCGCCGTACGTACTTGGTAGGTTTACTGTTCAGCTCTGTTTCTGAAAAGAAATATTTTGAATATTAAAGTAAAATGTTGGCCAGTTGAAAGTATAAGTACCTACCTACAGCGAGCGAAAACTGCGTTTCGACAAGTCTACTGGGTTTTGAGTTTCGACAGATTAAGGTTGGGTTGCAACTTTAAATATAACTACAATGCAAAATGTCAAATCATGGGATAAAGTTAAATATGAAAATTACCTGCAGATTCGGCTGCATCTGTCTCCGTGTCTTGACGTCAATAGTTAGATGCTGGTGGCTAGTTCCGCCGTACGTACTTGGTAGGTTTACTGTTCAGCTCTGTTTCTGAAAAGAAATATTTTGAATATTAAAGTAAAATTTTGGCCAGTTGAAAGTATAAGTACCTACCTACAGCGAGCGAAAACTGCGTTTCGACAAGTCTACTGGGTTTTGAGTTTCGACAGATTAAGGTTGGGTTGCAACTTTAATTATAACTACAATGCAAAATGTCAAATCATTGGATAAAGTTAAATATGAAAATTACCTGCAGATTCGGCTTTATCTGTCACTGTGTCTTGACGTCAATAGTTAGATGCTGCTGGCTAGCTCCGCCGTTCGTACTTGGTAGGTTTACTGTTCAGCTCTGTTTCTGAAAAGAAATATTTTGAATATTAAAGTAAAATTTTGGCCAGTTGAAAGTATAAGTACCTACCTACAGCGAGCGAAAACTGCGTTTCGACAAGTCTACTGGGTTTTGAGTTTCGGCAGATTAAGGTTGGGTTGCAACTTTATAACTACAATGCAAAATGTCAAATCTTTGGATAAAGTTAAATATGAAAATTACCTGCAGATTCGGCTTCATCTGTCTCCGTGTCTTGACGTCAATAGTTAGATGCTGCTGGCTAGCTCCGCCGTTCGTACTTGGTAGGTTTACTGTTCAGCTCTGTTTCTGAAAAGAAATATTTTGAATATTAAAGTAAAATTTTGGCCAGTTGAAAGTATAAGTACCTACCTACAGCGAGCGAAAACTGCGTTTCGTCAAGTCTACTGGGTTTTGAGTTTCGACAGATTAAGGTTGGGTTGCAACTTTAAATATAACTACAATGCAAAATGTCAAATCTTTGGATAAAGTTAAATATGAAAATTACCTGCAGATTCGGCTTCATCTGTCACCGTGTCTTGACGTCAATAGTTAGATGCTGCTGGCTAGTTCCGCCGTACGTACTTGGTAGGTTTACTGTTCAGCTCTGTTTCTGAAAATAAATATTTTGAATATTAAAGTAAAATTTTGGCCAGTTGAAAGTATAAGTACCTACCTACAGCGAGCGAAAACTGCGTTTTGACAAATCTACTGGGTTTTGAGTTTCGACAGATTAAGTTTGGGTTGCAACTTTAAATATAACTACAATGCAAATATTTTGAATATTAAAGTAAAATTTTGGCCAGTTGAAAGTATAAGTACCTACCTACAGCGAGCGAAAACTGCGTTTCGACAAGTCTACTGGGTTTTGAGTTTCGACAGATTAAGGTTGGGTTGCACCAACTTACTTTAACTATAACTGTAACTTTGAATATTGTTACGAAAAAGGACACGTAGTACCATCTAGCGTCAAGCTAGCGCAACATGTAGAGAAAACGCAAACGAATCCCCTAATCGACACAAGATGGCGTAAATAAGAATTATTTACTACGGCAGGGGAGATAAGTGATCGCAGTAGACGGGACCCCCACGTACGTAGTATCCCTAAGTAGTCTTGTGACCCCTACCGACTAGTAGTGAGCGACAACCCTAGATTAAGCAAATTAAACAATAGCTGTATTAATATGTATGTCCAGTTATACAATAGAATACCGAAATGTATCAGGTCACTCAGCACAGGAATGTTTAAAATTAAATTATATGAATGGATAGCTAACCAGAATTTCTATAGTGTTAAAGAGTTTTATAATAAATTGACATAATAATATTTTAAATATCAAGATTATATTGACATCTTTAAAATATATATTTATAAAATATTATGTGTTAAATTAATTGTAAACTTAGAATAATGAACTGTAATATGCTATGTAATCTTTAATGTATGTATATATAGAATCAAGGTAGCAGGACTAAAATAATAATATTATATTAATTATGACCTTATGTGTAGAGACTCTAAACAGTGAAAAAATCAAAACTATGTATCTTTTTTAGCAAAACATGCAGCACTGTAACAATAACTGTAACAACCCATGTAACCATGTTTTTGAGCAAATAAATATGAGCAAAAAAAAAAGGTGTACGATTGCATGCTCGAACATTCCGCACATGTTTACGTAAACAAGTGTTGTTTACGTGTTTATGCGAATTTAATGCGAATATGCGAAACAAAAATTAAAAAAATATATTTTTTGAACGGCATCCTGAACCTAGGGTAGGGTGGGCCAACAGGATAGGTACGGAATACGGATATAACATAAACTACTTATTGCACTATAGTACGGGAGCCCTAGAACAATTTTTTTGTGATTACTATATAACAAGCTAATTTTTTGTGAGTGATGATAAGAAACTCCATATTTTTAATAATATATATATATGTACCTATACTTACAAACATGTAATTAAACTTAATATAATATGATTTTTGTACAATCATTGCTTTGCATTAACCAACATTGACATTATTTAAATAAGATAAAAATACTTGTGTATTACTCTCTCGAGTGTGTAATGTTACAACATTAATTGAATTAATTATTTTTAACAAAAAATTAAACCCGACTTCCAAGGTAAAAACAATAATAACATCCTAATAATATGAACCAAAAAGTATTAAATAAATTTTCCTATCTCATGGTGCCTTTTTCCGAATTCGGCTAAAACTCAACTATTTCTGTACTCAATCTTCATAATTTTGAAGTCGGTACCAGATATAGCTGAATCCAGATGTCAGAATATTTGAAACATTTGTAACTGGCACCGACTTAAAAATTATGAAGATTGAGTATAGAAATAGTTGAGTTTTAGCCGAATTCGGAAAAAGGCACCATGAGATAGGAAAAATTATTTAATACTTTTTAGTTCATATTATTAGGATGTTATTGTTTTTACCTTGGAAGTCGGTTTTAATTTTTTGTTAAAAATAATAATTTCACTCTTTTTAGTTACCTAGTAAAATCATCGCGTACTATGCGTAGATTAGGGCCGATTCACACCGGAATGGCAGAGGCGAGGCGAACAGTTTCAGTGTCATATGATTTTAAACTTTATCTTCATTATTGTAATAGGTACATAGTATCGCTTGAGAAATCGACGCCGCCGGCGGCGAAATCACACTCTTATAACCTCTATGTCAGAAGTTATATCCAATTCAAATTTTTAAATAAAAATTCAGATTTTTTATACCTAGGGTTGTCACTAAAGTTGATATTTTATTTTCCCAGACTACATCAGAAGGTGATTACTGATTAGATACTGTTTGGGCATATGAAATCATTAGTTTACGTTATTTTTTTTCACTTTTTAGATTTTTTATTATTAGACGTACCTAAACGTGACCTTGATATTTTTCGTATAGGATATCGATTGCGAATTTGCGTATCAACCGGATAAACCAAACAAGAGACACAGAGGTTTTTAGAGTGTGATTTTTAATAACATTGATTAAGGATTACTCACACTATCGTTTCATGCTTAATTCTTTTTCTAACTCTATCTAATCGCGAAATTTAAAATGAAAAACTAAAATTATTAAATAAATAAAAATCTCCCTACTTGATCACAGTAGGTTAACCAAATTTGGAGAAAAAGTAAAGTATTAAGTGCTTGTTCAATTGGTATAAACAAAATTAATGTTACTTGATTAGTTTTTTTTTAATTAATTTTTATTCAAATTTTTGACCCGGAAAAACGCCAACTTTGACACTCTAAAAAAATTACTACAAAGAATATCGATCTCGGAGTTCTACTCTAATGTTTATATAGCTATCAACTATAGTATTTTGAAAGAAAAACGAGGTGAAACAAAATCGAGGTTTTTATCACACTGTGCTGCGGCCGCCCGTGGCCGCGATTGGTAAGTGTGACAGTGCACTAGCATGTTACTTGTATTATCGAAGCAACTTACTTCTCAGAAGTAATGTCAAATGTGTGCCTTACGCTCTGGAGATAAGGTTGAATATTTTTAAACGACTTCCAAAAAGGAGGTTTCTCAATTCGACCGTATATATTATGTTCTTTTTTTATGTTTGTTCGCGGATAACTCCGTCGTTTGTGGACCGATTTCCAAAATTATTTTGCTGTTATAAAGGATATAGTTGAAATTTGGTACCACGTTCACAAAAGTGGTGATCTGATGATAAAATCCATGAGGAATCGAGGGAACTCCATAAAATTTATATGGAAACATTATATACATATAAACATTATACTGTACGTAGAGAAATGCTGTGACGCATTCCGCAGGGGATGGGGACTCCCACTGCGGATATGTGGGGCTCGAAGGTAGGGTGGGCCAACAGGATAGGTACGGAATACGGATATAACATAAACTACGTGTTGCACTATAGTACGGGAGCCCTAGAACAATTTTTTTTTGATTACTATATAACAAGCTAATTTTTTGTGAGTGATGATAAGAAACTACATAATTATTTGTTATATCTATATGTACCTATACTTACAAACATTATGTAATTAAACTTAATATATAATTTGTGTATAATCATTGCTTTGCATCAACCAACATTGACATTATATAAAAATCCTTGTGTATTACTCTCTTGAGTCTAATATTACAACATTACTTGAATTAAAAAATAAGGTCTAACACTAAAATTAATAATGTTTATGTAATCTATATAATATCTTTCAATGTAGAACAGAAATTACAGTATAGAAATACAACAATCTAAAATTTTAGTTATGCTAAGTAATTAAACTATACAAAAGCTCATTAGGATAATTAATTTTATTCTTTGCGACTCATTTAAAAGAGATACATAACTCCGAGTGTCAAAATAATATTAAATATCAAATAAAACGATACAGACAGTAGGCCCGTAAATCTTATTTAAGGGCCTACTGTCAAAATGCTATCCCCGTCTACACATATCGCTATCTTCAAATCGTGATATTATAATCAATAATGATTCCATGAATCCTGTTCCCGGACGATGTGCTTTACGCTGCAGGCTGCAGCTAATAGTGAACAATATCGCGTGACAACGATTTCTGCTGAATTTTCTGCCGATTATTAGTATATCCATACCTATGCCTTGTACTATTATCTATTCTGTGCCATGAGACATTGGTGGCCTTAACACAACGTGGTAATGATGATGATGATGACGATGATGATGATGATGATTATGATGATGAATATGAATTGCATAGTAGTTTATGCTTTCTGTTCTTAAAACAACGCCAAAACTCCCAAACGTGTATCTATAAGGAATCAGGAGTTCTCTCAGCATCATCGAAACCATGGTATACCTTGACCCAATATTTGACTTTTTGGTAGCGTATTCTTAGTACACTTCACATGAAACCAAAATCACCATATGTTTCCATATAAATTTTGAGGAGTTCCCTCGATTACTCATGGATCCCATCATCAGGTCACCACTTTTGTGAAAATGGGACCAAATTGGAGTGAACCCTAATAAAAATTTCGAAAATCGGTTCACAAACGGCGAAGTAATCGTTGAACATACAAAAATAAAAAAATAAAAAAAATATCCACAGCCGAACATATAACCTCCTCGTTTTTTGGAAGTCGGTTAATAAAAACAGAAGTAATGTGGGATCACTAGGATATTTTAAAAAATCTGTGACATTATATTACACAGACTGGCATCGATACATGTTTAAATAATACCCAGAAATGTTTAAATACCCAGAAATTACATGAATATTCATTGTCATGAGTCATATTTATTATTAAGGATGGCTTTCTTCTTATCATCGAAACCAGAGTGACGTGATATGTATGCCTACATTTTCTATCGGTTCACGAATAATTCGGGACAAACTTCACATGGTTTATATTTCTAAACATAATATTATCATAACACTTCAATGCAACATAAATCATAACAGGTATTTTAAATCTAGATTCCACTACCTCAAGATCAGGCATTAAACTTGAGTCATATTTCTACGATTTTGCTTCGTCCCTAATTTAAATCCCACAGGACCCTAAGTACCTCGGGCCAGTTTAGTAATATTAGTTTGAGCATATACAGATAAATATTAAGTATGTCAATTTTTAATAAAGGAGTTTTGACCTTAGTGATTATCTATTTGTTACATAAAATAATAATAATTTATTTTCTTATCACAATTTTGTTACAATATAATAATATACACAAAGAGAAGATGAGTAATATTTTGACACCTGTGTCAGATGAAGTATATTACATTTTTTATTTAATATATTATGTAACACTTTTTATTTTTAGAATTGTGTTATCGCTATCTCGGTTTTTATTGGGTCGTATTAGTAGAATATTAACCATTAAACAATATGAAAAATACAGTTACAAGTAAAACATGAGATTGCGAAAGACAATATTCATAAAAATATAAATGAGTTTAGTTTTACATTTGGGATCACCGATTGTTGTCTACCAAATACTCAATATAGCTCGGAGCGGGACAGAGAGAATGACCCCACCTCTCTGCCGCACCGCCGGCGTAGGACGGGAGTGCGGAGGCGTCGCTACGCGAACCTCCTAACTCTTGTCTAACGGGGCTCCGGGTCAGGATTGGAACCTGCCCGGCTTTGTCAGTCCCGGCGCCGAGGGGAACGCTTTAGTTCGCCTAAGCGTTCCCTTACTTTGGTGGAAGTCCGGTCCGAGATAGACCGGCCAGTCGTGGAGGGAGTCCTGTGTTTGTTAGATCCGGGATTTCCCTCCGTTATACGGCTGAAGGCGAACCGCAGGTGGTTTTAGTGAGTAAGAGTCTCACATACCTCCGGGGTACCTACCCAACCCGGGGCACCCATGATGGGTTTCCCCTGCGATATAAAAAAAAATACTCAATATAGCGACCACGTTGAACTTTTACTTGAATTAAAAGAAAACGTCCCATTGACAAATCATAATAAATTCTACTTCGATATAGTAGTTATGTTAATTCTACTTCAACGAATAATAACCAGAATGCTAAAACTTGGCTAAAACCGACAATTCTTTGTTCACGTCAGTATCAGTAGAATTGTCTCATCTCACGTTACCGTATTGATCGTAATCGTAACATAATATAAAGTTTTTTAAAATAGCTATCCTAAAATAATGACTAGGTACCTACCTATACAACTTATATACCACCGAATTGAAGCCAACAGTTTGTTTTATAAGAATAGTAATACTACATTACTGATTACAGTGTTTTGATCTATCGATGATTAGGAATCTTGTGGTTTTTCTGGATATGACAAAAAAAAAGTTTGACTTTGAAGATCGCAAAACCGATTGCTTTCAAGTTTAACAACTACCGTTTACGAGGTAAAGCAAAGAGTTCGCTTAAAAATTGTTCATCCAATAAACAACTAAAATTCAAAAACGTTCCAGTAGAGTTACATTATAATTCATAATCGAAACTACTAGCTGACCCGGCAAACGTTTTACCGTATACATTATTTCTAGTATCAATATAAAAGGTACTTAGATAAAAACCTATTCTCAGGTCCAACAAATGTACATACAAAATTTCATTAAAATCGGTTGAGCCGCTCTCGAGGAGCTCGTGCGCAAACACTGACACGAGAAAGTTTTACAGAAAGCAGTGTTATTTGTTATAGATGTCATAACTTTGGCAACAATAATCATAGTAGTACATATCCTAAACCTTTACATTTTGTGCTGAATCATAACACTTTACGGATAAACTGTCATGCCTATTGATTTGTGCTCTAACATTAGTGGAGTTCCCAGAGCGTAAAAATCGTGCAAACCTCCGATTTTTGCAATAGTGGATGAAAATTGAAAATAAAAAAAGGAATGTGTAGCTGATAACATAAATAATGTTTACCTATTGAAAAGTTGTGCTTTTGATTTTTAAATTATTCTCTTCCACTTCAAGTAAACTCATAAACTAAAATTTTGAAGAAAATTTGCATATTTCTCTCAAATTCAAATTCAAATTCAAATTCCTTTATTGCCAGAATGTAGTACATATTATGATCATGGTCTTCTAATATACAAGTTCCAGTACATTCTTACCATTACAATGGCGTGCAATTTATTATAATATAAAATTAACTTATAAATAGATTGTTATAATAAAATTACTGTAAATATTGATATAAAGTTAAATTATAAAAGAAATATGTAAAAGATAAAATAATAAATTGTCGAATAATTAATCTTGGTAAAAAAAATTAAAATAATAATGTCATTGTTAATAATTAAAATAATATAATCTATTTTATCTCTTCAACATATTTAATGTATTCGTCAAGTTTATAAAAAGACTTTTCTAACAGCCACTTTGTTATTTGAGTTTTAAAATTAATTAATTTCAAATCCTTAAATCTGTCAGGAAGTTTATTATATACTTTGATAGCACTAATACAAACATTTCTTTTATATACATCTAGATGGCATTGTGGCATATATAATTTATATTTAAATCTTGGAGTAGCACTCCTATTATTTACGTCTGAGTTAAGTGTAAAGTATTGTGGATTTTGCTTAACGAATACACAGAGATCACGAATATATAAACACGCAAGGGGCAATATACGAAGTTTTGTAAATATAGGTTTACAGCTGTGCATAGACCAGGCTCCACAAATAGCCCTTATGCATTTCTTTTGCACCCGAAAAGCCCTTTCAAATTCAACCGAGTTCCCCCATAACAACAGACCATATGAGAGAACCGATGCCACATAACCGTGATATGCAGTTAACGCTGCCTCCGTAGAAACTTTTAAACGTAATGTTTTGATTGCGAACACAAATTTGTCTAGTTTGTCGCATATGTAATTAATATGTGACTTCCAGTCACAATGCATGTCAACCATAAGACCTAAAAATTTTGTACATTTAACGTTTTCAATTTTAATGTTGTCAAAAGATATATTCATGTCAATAGAGCGAGTACGATAGTCACGAAATTGTATTAATTTTGTTTTGTCAAGATTAATTTTTAAATTATTATTTTTTAGCCATGTAAATATTTTGTCTAGTGTAGAGGTTATTAAATTATGATAAGATTGTTTGTTCTTACATTTAATAAGTACAGTTGTGTCATCTGCAAATAATATTGAGTCTTCCTCGATAGCTTCAGGAAGATCATTAATGTACATTAGGAAGAGGAACGGTCCCAATAGGCTTCCTTGGGGAACACCGTAATCGTTTTGTAAAAATTTTGACCTACTACTCACTTTAGTTCCCTTTTGTATTTTAGTAATCTGTACACATTGTTGTCTTCCATTTAGGTAGCTTTTTATCCAATCGTGTGCTTTGCCTCTTATGCCGTATTTTTCCAGTTTATGGAGAAGAAGCTTATGATCGACAAAATCGAAAGCCTTGCTCATGTCTAAAAAGGCAGCTGTAATTAAAGTTTTATTGTTTAGACTTTCCGTAATTTTTTTAATTAAATTAAAGCATGCTTGTGTGGTATTTCTATTTTTTCTAAACCCAAATTGTTCATTTTTTAATAAATCATATTTTGCCACAAAGCTGCACAACCTTTTCAACATGATCTTTTCAAATACTTTCGATATTACAGGAATTAATGTTACAGGTCTATAATTATTTAATTCTTTTTTATCGCCTTTCTTATATAAAGGTTTTACAACTGATTTTTTTAAACTATCTGGGAAAGTCCCTTCTTCAAACGAAAGATTTATTATGTAGCTTAGCGGTTCACATATATACTTAGCACATGCCTTTATCGATTTAGTGTTTAAATTATCTATACCAACTGAGATTGTATTTTTTAAATGTTTAATTATTTCAATTACCTCCATTTTATCCGTTGGTGTTATAAATATTGAATTTGAATTATTGATTTTTAATGTCTTTGCGATTTCCTCAGAATTATATACAAAATTATTACTATTAGTCAAATTTATAAAAAACTTATTAAAGGCTTTGCTTATGTCGTTAGCGTTAGTATATATTTCATTATTGTATTGAATTTTTTCTATTTCCAGCCCATTATTAATATCTTTTATGTTATCATTTATGATTTGCCAAACTGCTTTACCTTTATTTTTTGTGTTGTCTATATATTTTTTATTTTGTAGTTGACGTGATTTGTAAATACATTTTCTTAGCATAGTATTGTACTTTTTATAGTTTTTATAATTCCTTTTTTTATCATTTCCTTTTCGCTGGTAAATCAAATATAATTTTCTTTTTTTAGTACAAGATTTCTTTATTCCTTTAGTAAGCCAAGAGTTATTGCTCTTTTTATTAGTTTTTTTACATTTTATAAAAGGAAAACAAAGATCAAAAAACAAGCTAAACAATTCGTGAAAAACATTAAAGGCGTCATTTACATTACTTTTTTCATAAACCTCATTAAAACTAAGTGAGGAAATGCATTCAATAAACTTGTCCATGTTATTTTTACTAAAATCCCTAACGTACTCTATCCAATTCATTAATTTTCGATTTTGATTCAATTTTATAGTGAGTGTTTGTCCAGTTTCGTGGTCCGAAAGTGCCAGATAGTGAGTTTCGGCAATGATTTCTTTTAGATTTGAAGCAAATTGGTCAATACAAGTCATTTTTCTGGTAGGCACATTTATGTGCATTGTAATATTAAAATTTTTAAGCATACTTTGTAATTCTAGACAACTTTTATTAGGTTTGAGGGTATCAAGATTCCAGTCACCGCACAGAATAATTTTTCTGGATCTTAGATTTAATTGTAATAATAATTTTTCTAATTTGTCTATGAAGACATTAGGACAACTACTAGGTGTTCTGTATATGCATAAAATAATTATTTTTTGGTATAACAATTCTATGGCAGACACTTCGAAGTCAAAATCACATGCAAAATCATCAGCGATATTTAATTGTTTGCAGGGGACGTCATTTTTTACCAGTATACAGGAACCACCTCTTTTTTTGTTACGACAATAAGACGATACAACCTGATATCCCGGTATTTTCAGTAGAGTCATCATACCTCTTTTTATAAATGTTTCGGTTAGGCACAAAACGTCAATTTCTTTATTGTCAGATTTAAAATTCGCCAAAGCTAGTGAAATTTCTTCGGATTTATTTATTCCTCTCCTTCCTTCCTCCTTCCTCCTTCTCCTTTAAATATATAGCAAAATAATAAAATATTATAATTATTCTTATTTTTTTGATTTGTATCGTTGCTTATATTCCAAAGATAGAAAATAAGTTTAAAAAATATATTATTTAGATTTAAAATTTATATTTTTGTATGTAGATGAGCATACCTCCAAATGTGCTTGTTGTGTGCCGCGCCAGGTAAATGGCGTTCCTATTTTTCTTTCTTTAATGTATAACTTTTTAGCTCTTACTTTATTAAATTTTCTAAAAATGTAGCACAAACTTTTCACGGATATTTGGAAGAAGATCTGTATTTTATTTCTTTTGGTTAGGTTTTTACAGAATAATTTTTTTTTTTCATTAATTATGTTTTCTAAAACATACTTTAAGGAAAAAAATACAAATTAGGTCAAGAACTGATATTTTTTGTATTCAGGTAAGCTTTTTCAAAACATAGGTCGCAGCATGCGTCTTTAGTATGTACGTGAGATTTGTTGCAGCCAATTTTATTTCTGGTTTTAAGTAGGAAGTTTAAATATATTTCAAAGACTAGAAAAAGTCTTTCATTTGTCGATGCATTTGATGTTTTAGCTCTCACTTAAATTTTCAACAAATATAGAAAAATATTTTCGGTCTATTTTACACATAAAACGTTTTTAAGTACTTAAAAGTTATCATTTCTCTAAAAATTAAATACGCACAGCAAGTAAGTTTAACACACTTTATTTTTTGATGTCGCAGGGGAAACCCATCATGGGTGCCCCGGGTTGGGTACCCCGGGGGTATGTGAGACTTACTCACTAAAACCACCTGCGGTTCGCCTTCAGCCGTATAACGGAGGGAAATCCCGGATCTAACAAACACAGGACTCCCTCCACGACTGGCCGGTCTATATCGGACCGGACTTCCACCAAAGTAAGGGAACGCTTAGGCGAACTAAAGCGTTCCCCTCGGCGCCGGGACTGACAAAGCCGGGCAGGTTCCCATCCTGACCCGGAGCCCCGTTAGACAGAAGTTAGGAGGTTCGCGTAGCGACGCCTCCGCACTCCCGTCCTACGCCGGCGGAGCGGTAGAGAGGTGGGGTCGTTCTCTCTGTCCCGCTCCGTGGCCTCTTTCTGCAACATAACAAATTCGCAGAAAGAGACCGCCGCCTGCCAGGCCTCGTCGCTCTCGAGCATGCAGCGCACCATGCTCGGGAGTGAGGTCTCCACCTAGCACCGCCACGAGATCGTGGCGCTGCAAAGTTTAACACACTTTTCGTTACAACCCTTAAAACCACCCAAACCCTTTTATCTTGGTTACGACGAGCGTTAATCTCTAAAACCTTATAAGGGAAAGAGACCTAATGCTAGACACTGAACTAATAGATGACACTTACGAAAAAAATACCATAAAAATAAGAATTACTCTACTTATTTCTCAACACTAAATTTTATAAGCTTCTCAAGCTATCTGTTGTGACAAAACATATTAGGGACGCCTTCGAGAACAAAATTTTAAAATGAGATCAGTTTTCTTAAACAATGTGACCGCGACGACACGCGCTCGGCAATTTCTTAGCAAATGGATTAAGGAAGGCGAAATTTTGCACGTAAGTTTTGAATACATTTATCAGATTTTTTGTAATTTCTATTGACTTCATTGGATTAATGGTCATGTTATTTACACTAATTAATGTTTATTTATGATCTTTTATCCATTTTCCCTAACAATATAAAGGGTGTCTACTATTAGTTCTTGAAAATGTAAAAAAACCTAATAGATGACATGGATCTCATCTTTTAGTTTTTTAATACATACTAAAGTTATTTTGTACTTTATCCTACTGTAAATATCATCACTATTCTCTGAAAATATAATTCTATTAACAAACGAACAACTTAGAAAGTTACTGTGCCGAAAAATGGACATGCTGTCTAATATTAGACCTTGTACTGGTCTAAAAATCGATTGCTTTAGTTTTTTAGCAGTAAAAAGAAGAAAAAGGAGAGCTGAGAAAAGAAAGAAGAAAAAAGAAGAGTCAAGAGAAGAATGGAGACTAAAGACCGAAAATAAATTTGCTAGGAAAAAATATCCATACTAATATTATAAATGCGAAAGTGTGTCTGTCTGTCTGTCTGTTACCTCTTCACGCTCGAACCGCTGAACCGATTTTGCTGAAATTTGTCATGGAGATACTTTGAGTCCCGAGAAAGGACATAGGATAGTTTTTATCCCGGAAAAATGTACGGTTCCCGAATCGAATAAACGAATTTTGGCGCAACGAAGTTGCGGGCATCATCTAGTGAAAAATAAAAGGAAAGATAGTCTTAGCATGGAAGAAGAATGGATAGAATCTGGAGACAACGTGGATAATATTTCTGATGAATGTAGTTATTATGATGAAATAAATGAAATCTTTTGAAAAACAGCAAATAAAGACCTAATAATATGAAAAATGTAAAATGTAATTTAATGTTCTATGTCAACTATTAGTTCATATAATGGTGTCCACTATTAGTGATGTTCGTTTTTTGTGATGTCATCTATTAGTTCTTTTGACTAAGTTATATTTTATTTTATTGATTTGTCAGAGAATAATTAGAATTGTTAAAAAAATATCCACAGCCGAACGTACAACCTCCTCGTTTTTTGGAAGTCGGTTAAAAATACAATGTTAAGGAACACTAGTCGGATTTCGATTTATCATTCAAACTATCACATTATATTTAGGATTTAGAATTATAATATGTAGGTACATAGTGAAAAATATTTTCATCTGAATCTCATCTAGAATTCAATAACTCTTGTATTGACTTTTCGATATAACAGATTAAACTAATGATAGCTACTATCTTTACTAATTTTGACTTCCAAACCATTTTTACTTTTGTACGCCTCTAGAAAGGCAGAATGTAAATCTGGATTAAATAAAATCTGGATTAAATTTCATTTAATCCAGATTTCATTTAATCCAGATTTAACTTAATACCATTTCATCACCTTTTATACAAAAGTTAAACTTTAAACTAGAAAACAGTTTCATGTACTTTTGCATCTAAATGGTCTTACTTTATATAGAAATTTTACAGTGGTCAACCCCACAGTTACTTTACTCAGGAGTTCACTTCACAGTTCTCAAAAACTGATACTGTTGAAATTGAGTTTAAAATTTTCAGTGCACATACCTTTAACTTGGATCAATGGTTCACTCCACAGCAACTTGGATCAATGGTTCCCTCCACAGCAACTTGGATCAATGGTTCCCTCCACAGCAACTTTGATCCATGGTTCACTCCACAGCAGTTTCATGAAAACAAAAAATAAAAATTATATTGTTATTGCATCGACACTTTGAAATTAACTGTAAAAGGGATAAATTGCATTAAAATGAGATCTCATACATTCATTATAATTATTAGAATAAACCATTTCGATTTATTTATATTATTTTATTTCTTGTATTGAATAAATAATTATTTTCCAAGTAATTATACCAAACATTTACATCTATACTCATATACTTATCTATACTTTATAATATTTATAAAGCGGAAGAGTTTGTTAGTTTGTTTGAACGCGCTAATCTCAGGAACTACTGGTCAGATTTAAAAAATTATTTCAGTGTTAGATAGCCCATTTATCGAGGAAGGCTTCAGGCTATATTTTATTACGTTAAAACTAATAAGAGCGAAGAAATAAAGGAAAATGTGGCAAAAACGGGAGAAATTTAAAAGGGCTTATTCGAACGCGCTAATCTCAGGAACTACTGGTCCGATTTGAAAAATTCTTTCAGTGTTAGATAGCCCATATATCGATGAAGGCTATCCATACTAATATTATAAATGCGAAAGTGTGTCTGTCTGTCTGTTCTCTTCACACCTAAACGGCTGAACCGATTGGGCTGAAATTTGGTACAGAGATAAAGTTGAGTCCCGGGAAAGGACATAGGATACTTTTTATCCCGGAAAAATGTACGGTTCCCACGCGATAAACTAATTTCGGCGCAACGGAGTTGCGGGCGTCATCTAGTAGGCTATATTTTATTACGCTAAGACTAATAGCAGTGAAGAAATAGAGGAAAATGTGGAACTAACGAGGGAAATTAATTAAAAGGGCTTATCTCACGAACTACCAGAGAATTTTTTCTGTTATTTGAGTCAGATAGGAAGTAGAGCACGTTAAGGATCATAGGATATTTTTGTGGACTAATTTGTCTGTGAAATATCTAATTTACGCGGGCGAAGCCGCGCGGAACGTCTAGTAATACAATTTAATACATTAGTTACCAAGTTAGAATAATTTACCGTTTGCACATCACCAAAACTAGGGTTATGAAGATTCTTTTTTGGCGTTTTTAAATCTTGTAATAAAAATGATATTTTATCAACTTCCATGTAGGCTTTTTGCTATTCATAAAAATGAAAGTTGTATAATTGGAGTATAGTGTAATAATGAATTATGTATAACAGCTATAAGCCGTCCAAATGTGGACTACAATGTGGTGTGTGGTGTACACTGTCGAAGAGTAGCCTCGACCAAGTGAAATGTATCATGATGTTAAATTGATGTAATGTTGAATCCACTGTCGAAGAGTTGCCTCGACCAAGTGAAATGTATAATGATGTTAAAATGTAATGTTGAATCCACTGTCGAAGAGTTGCCTCGACCAAGTGAAATGTATAATGATGTTAAAATGTAATATTGAATTCACTGTCGAAGAGTAGCCTCGACCAAGTGAAATGTATAATGTTAAAATGTATTGTTGAATTCACTATCGAAGAGTTGCCTCGACCAAGTGAAATGTATAATGATGTTAAAATGTAATGTTGAATCCACTGTCGAAGAGTAGCCTCGACCAAGTGAAATGTATAATGATGCTAAAATGTAATGTTGAATCCACTGTCGAAGAGTTGCCTCGACCAAGTGAAATGTATAATGATGTTAAAATGTAATGTTGAATTCACTGTCGAAGAGTAGCCTCGACCAAGTGAAATGTATAATGTTAAAATGTAATGTTGAATTCACTATCGAAGAGTTGCCTCGACCAAGTGAAATGTATAATGCTGTTAAAATGTAATGTTGAATCCACTGTCGAAGAGTTGCCTCGACCAAGTGAAATGTATAATGATGTTAAAATGTAATGTTGAATTCACTGTCAAAGAGTAGCCTCGACCAAGTGAAATGTATAATGTTAAAATGTAATGTTGAATTCACTGTCGAAGAGTAGCCTCGACCAAGTGAAATGTATAATGATGCTAAAATGTAATGTTGAATCCACTGTCGAAGAGTAGCCTCGACCAAGTGAAATGTATAATGTTAAAATGTAATGTTGAATTCACTATCGAAGAGTTGCCTCGACCAAGTGAAATGTATAATGATGTTAAAATGTAATGTTGAATCCACTGTCGAAGAGTTGCCTCGACCAAGTGAAATGTATAATGATGTTAAAATGTAATGTTGAATTCACTGTCGAAGAGTAGCCTCGACCAAGTGAAATGTATAATGTTAAAATGTAATGTTGAATTCACTGTCGAAGAGTAGCCTCGACCAAGTGAAAGCTATTATGTGCGTGGAGCGTGATTGTTACGTGTACTGGAGTTCTTTCTACTCCGCAACGTATTTTTTGAATACCTCTTGTTGAAAAGTAATATAAAATTCTTGTAAAAAGCACAGATACTCTTAGTACTCCATTTTCTTTTTAATATATTATTTTACAATTAACCATATACGTACAATGTACATCTTCATTATCATTATAATTTATAACTCGAATGTACAAAATAATTGTATAATATAAAAATGTCACATTATGTCCTATCACCGTTATTCAAGGCCTTTAAACAAAATTGAGATGGTAGTCTTCCGTTTCCTGCCGTAATATTGATCGTTGTAGTTCCTTTCCGGTCTTTTTGGCGGCAAGATGGCGCTACGATGGCGGTAAGATGGCGGTTTCCGGTGTTCACCAGGTGAGGCGCGCGCGCGTTCTTCCTCATTGGCGTCTTAAGTTTTGTGCCGTAAAGACGTATAACGCTGTTAGCGTTCGTTAAAGTTATTAAAATTATTATAATATTAAGAAATTTTGTTTCTTTGCTAAATAACTGTATTCAATTTCCTAAACAGTTAATAAATTATTCTAGATCGTTTGTGGTTTCGAAAATTTTCAATTTAAGTTTTAACATTACTTTGTCGAAATAATATAATGGTGATAAAAGTGCTTGCGAGTGTGTTTCTCCTGCACCATCATCGTCAGATGAAGAACCAGTCGTACAACGAAAGCGAAAATGGGATGACGAGGTATTGCAAAACCTTGTCGAGCAGGTCAGTCAGATCCAAAATTTCTTAGCTTGTGTCTATCCACCTTTGGATACGATTGCGCAGGATGAAAATTGTGCTAGTAATGTTTTAGATAACACCTACGAAAATATATTGAACATGACGCTGTTTCTAATACGTCGAATAATTTTTAATTTTGATTTGACGACCAACCTCAAAGAACCTTCTGATTCAGAATGCCTCTGCGAAGCATTTACAGACACTCAATTATTTACTTGCAACAGTTTCTGATGGTCAAATATCCGTTATTCGGCTATTCGAATTGGAGGTTAACAAAGAATTGAAACAATTTGAGAAAGCAAATAATTTTAATTTGAATACGAGTGATAATATCTTTGGCGTTTGGGTGCTATTACGAGTCCAGTAATAATGCAAAATATAGCGTTAATAAAGGGTGTTACTGATTTATTACAATGGACTAAAGATAGTGACAATATCAGTAAAGAATCGTTATTATCCAAATTAATTAAAGATTGAAATTCTTTGGACTGTTTATAATTAGTCTGCGTTAGGCGTGCTGATATTAATGAACGTCGGGAATTTTTCATAAATCTAATAAAAGAATAGTTTTTGAAATTTAAAAATTCCTCCGTCATGCGAATATCTATTTAATAAAGAGCAGCCGGGCTAAAATGGTCACATCAATCCCTCTCAAATTAATTCAAAAAACGAATTGTCAAAACTGTGAAACTGACGAATAACAAATTAGTACCTACGAATTACTAGCCGTGAATTGCTAATAAATGAATAAATTATCAAATTAGTATGAATTACTAACATTAATTACTTGCTGCATAATATGATTCTCCGAAGCGACCATTTTAGCCCCGCGGCTATTGTCCGATTTTATTAAAAATAATGGAGGTGTAAATAAAATTTTCATTTATCAAAAGCCAGCCTTCTCTGCGCAAGAGAGGCAGCCTACTTCGGGTGCTCTGGCTGCGCAACCAGGCCCCAGTAATTACAAACAAACCGGTCGCTTCCAAGCACCGTTTGGCTGTAAGTAATAATTAATCAAAGTTATATGCATAACTTATATACATTCATTAATACATTCTTAAGCGCAGGCGGTGCGACTTTTCCACCCCTATGCTTCTAATTATAATTTTGGCTCCTATGACACTAATGAGCGGTTTTCTTTCGGCCTTCATATAAGCCACCAACGTCTCTTCCTCCAAGAAAACAGGCCCTGGGTAGTTTAGATAAGTTTTTTAATCAATCCAATGCCCCGAGAGGCAGAGGAAGAGGTGCCAGAAAATTTTGACTCTCAACAGGAGTTTCGAGAGGGGGGCTAGCCATGTTTGGAAAATGTGGGGTGCTTCTTCTCCTCTTTTTAAAAATAATAACCGGTTACAAAATTCCGTTTTACGAAAACCGTTACTGATTTTACCTCAACTCTTATAGTCACGTTATCAGATAGTTTCGTCCACAGAAATGGATCAGGTTATTCAAACGTTGCTAAAGGCCAGAATTTTAGAATATGCCCCCGAAACTCCGAGTTTTTTATGAACAATGTATTAACCCCAAAAAGCGACGGAACTAAGCGGCCTATTTTAATTTTAAAAAGATTGAACGAGTCTCTAAAGATAAGCACGACTGATAGCTACGCATCGAAATTCGAATACCAGAATTTCTGCAGCCCAACGATTGGCTAGTAAAGATAGACCTAACGCAGGCTTATTATTATCACACACCGGTGTCTCTACACCATCGTTGCTTTCTAAAGTTAATGTACAGAGGCCAACTCTTACAAATGACCTATTTGCCATTTGGGCTGGCCACTGCCCCCAAAATTTTTCGCGTCCCTGACAAATTGGACAGCAGAATTACTACGAGAACAAGGTATAGTATACGTATAGTTGTTTTCTTAGATAATTTCTTAATTGCATGCCAGGATAAAATGAAAATATTAGAACAGGCTTGTAAGTTGTATCACACTTGATACGATGCTCAAGCTAGGTTGGGTTATAATTATTAATAATATTAAATCCCATACTTCAGCCACAAAAAGGCTTTAGAATATTTAGATTTTTTTTTGGGACACATTTTCAAAAGCTCAGAAGTTAAGATCTAGAAAAGCAACTCTTAGAGAAATCCAGAGCATTGTCGGTTGTCGAAATTTCGTTCGACTGGCAGTTCCGCAAGGTCGTTTAGGTTATCGAAGTCTTTTGACTCATTGCAACAGCTGTTACCTTCGATGTAGCCCCAATGAAAAGCGGTCTCTACCTTTTCACGCTATTGAGTTACAATGGTGGTTAGCAAATTGTAAAAGTGAGTGAAGTCTTCTCGGCTTCACCTTCCCAAATTAGTTAATTTTCTAACTACGGACTCTTCCAACTCTGGTTGGGGAGCGGATTTAAAATATGTGGTATTTTTTAACATGAGATTGACCTAATGATGAAGAAAACCTTTATTAAAATCAAAAAGAAATGTTAACAATTTTAAAATATTTACATGAATACGGTCCTACACTAAGTCATCTCTGCTTATGCAGTGCAATAACAAATATCTGTAGTGGTATACTTAAGAAGTGAAGGGGGAACAAATCAAATTTTCTAATAAATCTGACTTATCAAAAAATTTTTTTTATACATTTTAGACCTATTTGATATATTTATACTGCGTCACATAACACATTCCAGGCCGGTTATAATACATCAGATCGATTGTCGAAAAAAAAAAAAAAAAAAAAAAAAAAAAAAAAAAAAAAAAAAAAAAAAAAAAAAAAAATCTTTTCTCCCCGAATGGCATTTTGCACCAGCCCGAGCCCACGTGGTGCCATTTGCCAAAGTATGTCAGCTTAGACCAGAGGGATCAAAAGACGCAGACACAACGCGTTTTCGTGGGAATAGCTTCAGTATGGCTTGGGTATTCCCACCTCCGAATTTGATATAGTGTATCTGTTAGTAGGTCCAAAGTGGCTCCAGGCTTTCTGGATAGCGGGTCTAAAGTCTCGAGTCACCACCGTTCACGGTGCGAGACTTAGATTCGAACTTTTTGTATCTATCGAAGGTCCTTCCTCCACGAGTACAAGACCTGACGATAGAGATTTGGATCAGATGGTTAAATTGGTGCAAAGTTTTGGGGGTCCAGCCTACTAACTCCTCGGGGTCCCAATTAGTGCAGTTTTTAGCTGATTTACATTTAAAACATAATCTAGCTTACAATACCTTTCTAGTTTATAAATCAGTTGTTTCTACACTTTGCAATACAAATAATAGTGCTAGTCTTGCCTCTCATGTTTTGGAAATGAAAAATTTGAACACCATTTTAAACAAATAATGTTCAAAAATGTCATAAGCCGAGTACAGTTTGGGCCACTAGTGTTTTAATCTTTTTTATTTACGAGTAGCATAAATTGCTAAAATTTATTTGAAGTTTTCAGGCGATGCGCCATGCTACTATTATTATACTCGGGTCGTAGAGTACACGACTTAACTTTATTTATTTATTTTTATTTATTTATTTATTAAGCGTGTCACAGGCCAGGGCTCCCATTGTAGATGATAGTGAAAGTGATACTGTGACTTTCTGGCCAATGTACGGTTCTAAAACCGACGCAGAATCCCACATTCAGTCAGGTTGGAAACTCTTTTCGAACAGTAAGAATCCAAATGTTAATCCCGTGTGAGTACGAAAATTAGTTGTTCTAGGTTCTAGACGGAATGAAGCCGGCATCGAAAATTTATTTGTATCAGCTCAGAACAGTAATTTCTGGATGGGTTAAGTCGATTTTAAAAGAAGCCGGTGTCGAGGCAACTCCGGGAAGCATACGGTCTGCCGTAGCGTTTTAGATATAGCAAATTGGAGGTCGGTAAAAATATATAGAAAAGAAGTAGCTTATGTAAGCAGATTTCTTCTACAAGCAATTCTTTAGTTCATCTTTTTGAACCTGTTAATTAGTTTTGTAAAAATATGATTGATAAAATATGATAATTCAGTTTAAGATAATAATATATGACAATAATACATAATATTATGATAATAGAAGTTATTATAAATTAATAAAATATTATTTATCGAACCCGGTTCGGAACAAATTGTAATTATCAGAATATATACAAATAATAAATAAAGATTGATCTTATCGAACAGATATAATAAATCTTTATGTACACAACTTAAAATACTAAATCATTAAAAAATATATAACTAACTCGTGTCTCAATCATTTTGATTTTGCACATTGGCGTCTTGTTCACCAGGCGACAACAAACAATATCTCAATTTTGTTTAAAGGCCTTGAATAACGGTGATAGGACATAATAGCAGAGTTTTACCTACCAATAAAACTCTTATTATGTCCGGAACCTTATTCAAGGCCTTACAGTAAGGTCTGCCTGGTGCTAAAAAATTGAGACTGCAATGAGGAAGAACGCGCGCGCGCCTCACCTGGTGAACACCGGAAACCGCCATCTTACCGCCATCGTAGCGCCATCTTGCCGCCAAAAAGACCGGAAAGGAACTACAACGATCAATATTACGGCAGGAAACGGAAGACTACCATCTCAATTTTGTTTAAAGGCCTTGAATAAGGTTCCGGACATAATAAGAGTTTTATTGGTAGGTAAAACTCTGCTATTATAAAGACTTTGCATATCTATCAAATCTAAAATTATAGACAACAAAGTCTTTCATTAAGGTAAAAATCGTTTCATAATTAATAATTAATTATCGCAACAATTTCAATAAATACACTTTAGATAGAAACATTAACTACACAAAAGATAAACCGGCCACGTGGATGTCGGGCCACGTGCAATATACCTAGGGTTCCGTAATACCGCTAGTTTTTTTTTTTAATTTTTTTTTGTGGTCACTGAATGTACATTTATAACGTGTTTTACACTAGGTAAGTTTACAACATCATCTCAGTTACTTTGAAAGGAATTTGAACGAAAAGTTCCGTTATACTTCGCCGAATACATTTTTTTTAGTTCATCGACTATTACTCAATAACTTATGAAGTCTTCTTAGCCATGATAGTTTTCCTTTTAAAGTCAGCATATTTTCTACTCCCGTGAATTTTTTCACATTTCCAGAAGCAACCGTTTAGCTGGTAGAAGGGTTCGACACTAGACTAACGATTTTTTCCACTTTAAAACTTAATATTTCACAAACGGATCCCTAAATCGGAAAATGATCTATGAATACTCATAATAGTTTTAAAAAACCTATCCAACGACACCCCACACGATGGGGTGGACGCGAAAAAAAATTTTCATCCCCGCTTGATGTGTATGGATAGTTGATAGTGATTAGTAATTACTATTTAAAAAGAAGTTTGTTGTACGAAGAAGCTGCAATTCAAAACGGTTTACCACAAACATATTATGGGCAACATCTACATCAACTTTCAAAACAGCTAATATTATTACATATTTAATCTTTGTATGACGATTGCACCTTAATTCACGATACTTTCAACTGTAAACATACTTTTGAAAAATATTTTAAAATTACCCTACATTCTTTTCATATTTTTTTAATGTGAATTTTAAAATCGTTATTGTATGCTGTCATTAGAATACTGATAACTCGTTTGTACGATTACTTTTCAGATTTCTTAGAAATAAAGATATTTTATATAATCTCACTTAATAATTTAATAATGAGTAATATACACTGAGCGTACCTGGATTTTTCTTCCTCAATTTGTACACTTTCGGGCAGAGATCCCTCTTACAATTGTTCCTCCGTCAAAATCCACACCATACTAAGCTCTTGGGGTATTTATACCCAATTTTTACCCGTCAACCCCCACTCCAAATCAGGTGATCAGAAAAAATCAGTTACAGGAAGCAGGGAGTAAAGATGGCGCAAAATGGTAGCGGAAGCAGCGACATCTATAGCGACCGATCGGAAAAGGAAACGATGTACTCTCATAATGGACTTCGGACGTCAAACGGAACGCATAATAATTAATTTATAATAATTTATATATTATAATACATATAAATTATTATTTATTATTTTATATTAATAATAAGGTGTTTTTGTTTAAGTTCAGCTTTTTACATTATTTTCTGTTATCATAATATATTACGGTTGTCTGGAAGAAACCGCTGAAAGCG
Organism: Polyommatus icarus; assembly: GCA_937595015.1. Lineage (NCBI taxonomy): Eukaryota > Metazoa > Arthropoda > Insecta > Lepidoptera > Lycaenidae > Polyommatus > Polyommatus icarus. The sequence continues at coordinate 16,824,787 of OW569327.1, read as the reverse complement.
GTAAGGCCGCCTATTTGCTATTCCCTGACTTTATAATTATTGTTTTGTTATTTTATATTGTTAATTCTTTTAAGCAAATAAAGAATTTATAAATAAAATAAATAAATAATTTAGTATTCTAAAAACAATAAACTAGGTTCTAAATTACATAAATTATAACAGTAGCTACATTTTAATAAAACGAACAACATTTTTTTTTATTGAATAAGGGGGCAAACGAGCAAGCGGGTCACCTGATGGTAAGCAACTACCGTCGCCCATGGACACTCGCAACATCAGAAGAGCTGCAGGTGCGTTGCCGGCCTTTTAAGAGGGAATACGCTCTTTTCTTGAAGGTTTGCAGGTCGTATAGGTCCGGAAAAACTGCTGGTAACAGTTCGTTCCAGAGATCGACAGTTCGTTCCAGAGTTACCTATCATCATTATATTTTCGAAAAATCTCGTAAGTGGTAGCTGACATAGATAGAAATGATTTCATACTTTGACTTGATGGTCCTAAAATATGTGTTGTTTTATTTGTAGTACAAGGTTACTCTTAATTATATAACTATTAACCTACCATTTACCAATACCTATTGTAGTGTATTGATAAATAAAGATGGACACGCCTACTGGGTAGGAGTGGGGATGGTTAGAGTGGTCGCCCGACGAGAGTGACGATCACTCTTCCGTCAGCAGCCGCCAAGTAGAGTGTTCAGTAATTATACAGTAATCTGTGTTTAATTTCCTCGGCCAGCCATTGTACATACTGTACAGTGTGCACCATATATTATACCGGCACACTTGCCGCAGCTGTAGTTGACGACAGCACAAAATGGCGACGAGGTAAAGAACGTAAGTGGAAAAATTATACGACTACAAAATATCCCAGAGCTATCAGACAAAGGGTTACAACGATACTATCACACATTTTATTTTCTAAAGGGGGAGAAAAACATATTGTGACCTAATTACGGGGACACACTCAGTTAAATATCTTAATTTTGTAGACATAATATTTGATTCATTTTAACGAAATCGTAAACAAAGTCGTTCTGATAGCTAAGGGTTTATGATTTAACGTAGTCGCAAGTGTGTTGCTAATATATACCTAGTAAAGTGGTTCCTATGCATGGTCATGGTAACAATTATTGACAACGTAGTACCTACTTACTACGCTGGCTCAGTGACCGAAGTGAGTCTTGGCCTGAATAACCTGATACCGTAGTAAATGTTTACAATTTCAATTTGAAATCATTTATTTCAGGCATCAGAGGCCCATATTACAAATACCTACCTTAAATCACAATAAATCACAATATCACAAGTCGTGGATCAGATTCCCACGAAGAACAAACACTGTGTTTGTTCTGCGTCCAAATAAACCGTATAAGTAGGTACGTATAATTATAACGTGGCGTGCATGTCGCTTATACGACATACCTACGTCTAATAATTAGTAATATGAATTTCTTATTATTACCCGTTACTTGTTATTTGTGTACATCTTGAAATCTTCTGATGATTATTGTGCTAATACCTGACCATGCATACAACAAATTAGTGCCTGTATATATTAGCCAAGTCGGGTTGCATTATTTTGGCAACCCGGCCGAGTAAAGTACACCGTACAATTGTCTAATGAGTAAAAATCTCATCAAGTTTACATAGACATACCTACATTTTAATGTGATAATTCATTTAAAATGTAATAATTTCTATGCAATTAGTAGGTAGTCCCAATTTTGATATTTAGTTTGCTTCCACTGTAAAGAATAAAGATTTAGAATCGGCGACAAATATTCAGAATAAACGTTTACCTAGTTATTTATTGACCTTTCGTACTGGATCAAGTTTTCTGTACTCGCAGATTGTACACGCACTGACATAATATCTATAATCTGTATGTATCAATATAACTTCGCGTGAAAGGACGACAACTTGATCGACAAAATAGTGAGAAATGAAGCTCTTCTGACCCTAGAAAAATTGTAACTCTAGGGGAGAGTTACAATTGGGTTACAATTACTTACAATATAGACAAAATTGTAGTCATGGGAATTGACCGATTCGTGGCCACTCCCGCGCCCAGCGCGTCATTTAAAAAGATTTGGTGAGGCCGATGACGCGCCAGGCGCGGCATACAAGGATTGTTAGAAAACACGTTAAAACTAAATTAATTACAATTCCTTAGTCGAAATGTGCATAAAACACAATCAGTGGCCAATGCCGCACGTAGGGCGTCATCGTTTTGCAGGGCCGATGACGCTTATGGCGTGGCATCGTGGATTATCGGTTCGCATAGCATAGTTAGCGCCGCGGTGCGTAATAGCGCGAACGTGAATATTTACCTGCATGATCGCAGACCATTGGCGCTCACGATAAAATATGATAATATTAGCAATCGTATTTAACAAGTACGATTAATTTAATTATTGCTAATGTGTATTTAACAATTAATTATTATTGCTAAGTAATGCTATTTTTACCACTGGAATTAAAAATTATAGTGGATTGTGGAAGCAAACTTAACTGAGACTGTCGAAAGACAGTTGAAAGGATTTCAAGGTAATCAAAATAGTCAATAAAATTGGGACTAAGACAAGCAACAATGGTATACGGTGTACTAGATGTGGAAGTGTTTAGCACGATAATGAAAATAATCACGATCGTGTAAATAAATGTGTTGCAAAAGAGCTATGCACTAAATGTGCACAATAATGATCACGATAGTGAAAATAATCACGATCGTGTAAATAATTAATGTGTTGCAAAAGAGCTATGCACTAAATGTGCACAATAATGATCACGATAGTGAAAATAATCACGATCGTGTAAATAAATGTGTTGCAAAAGAGCTATGCACTAAATGTGCACAATAATGATCACGATAGTGAAAATAATCACGATCGTGTAAATAAATGTGTTGCAAAAGAGCTATGCACTAAATGTGCACAATAATGATCACGATAGTGAAAATAATCACGATAGTGTAAATAAATATGTTGCAAAAGAGCTATGCACTAAATGTGCACGATAATGATCACGATAATGAAAATTATCACGATAGTGTAAATAAATGTGTTGGAAAAAAGCTATGCACTACATGTGCACGATAATGATCACGATAGTGAAAATAATCACGATCGTGTAAATAATGTGTTGCAAAAGAGCTATGCACTAAATGTACACGATAATGATCATGATAGTGAAAATAATCATGATAGTGTAAATAAATGTGTTGCAAAAGAGCTATGCACTGCATATTGTGCACGATAATGATCACGATAGTGAAAATAATCACGATAGTGTAAATAAAATATGTGTTGCAAAAGAGCTATGCAATAAATGTAGGTACACGATAAGGATCACGATAGTGAAAATTATTATTGCAATTTGCAAAAGACAAAAAATGCACAAATGGTTTTAAAGTACACGTCTGTGACCTGATGATGAATTATTTTGATATCGGTCGTGTACTTACTTAAAATTTATATAAAGAAAATTGTGTAATCAATTAATCATTAATGTGGTGTTTTATTAATGATAAAACTTATGAATAAAGCTGAAGATCTAACATAGCATTCAGGTTAGACTGCTCAATTTAAAGTTTATTGCAATTTATGGTATTGGAGCCTATATAATATATTGTATTATCTATGACTGGAGTTACCAACTTGCGTAACTCTTAAGTCCAATGGTGTCCAAGGTAAAAATCAAGTAACGAATCCAGACAAAAGGTTTATGGCCTATGGATTTCGAAGCCCGCAGTAGTTTGGGGATCTTACGATTCTTTTGATCAGTTGAAAACGTTTAGAAAAGCGACATTTTATGTTGTTAAAAAAAAACTGTACAAAAATTTACTTGGAAAGGACTAGGAATATTGAGATTAGGATTGCATGAAGTAATTTATATACCTATCATCCTAAAATTATAAATGTTCAAGCCATCGATACAAGGGACAACTTCTTCCAAAATTTAGAAGTGCAAAAGGTTTCTCGGAACTTGATCTAAAAATTGTTTTCAACAACTTAAATAAAGTGAGTTTACAAATACAAATATCTTTATTGATGTTGTTGATATTTAAAAGGTCTTATTAACTACCTACACAACTTCTAACATTCTGCCATAGCAATGGAGTGCAATACAATTAAATGCACCTAAAATAGTAGTAGACATATTTTAACAACTTTTATTTGTAATCGAGACCGGTACTTTTTCGATGCAAGTGCCTTATTTTGACATCTCTTGCGCTTTAGAGTGCTTCCAAAAGACTATGGCCAGGTTGCTTTTACGTTGTGACTTGTGACAGAGTAGTTAATTTTAGTACTTAACGATATTGTTATTTTTGGATGCGATGAGGCTGAACATGACCTCTAATGGTAAATTACTTTATGTGTCCTTTCTAGTCAGGCCAGAGAGCCTTTAATGATCGAAGAACTTTAGAGTTTTTAGGACTGGTGAACTATGTAGGTAAATATGGATCCCTAGTTTAGAAACATGGATTGATATTGTTAAAGCTAAATCGCAGGAAAATTCAAACAAAACATGGTTTTGGCGTAAAGATCAAGCTTTTAAGCATTTAGTGGTTTAATATGGGCATTGACTAAAGGTTAGGTACTGGTACTTTTTACTTTATTATATTTATTTACTTATTTCATTTGTTCAGAAAAACTTATAGCTTAACAAATTTCAATAATGACTAATTTAAAAACCAATAGCCATTACAAGTTTTTATTCTTATTTAAGTAATATTTTAGTGAGTAGAAGGAGATAATAATCAATTTATAATAATTGCTAAGAAATTCATTAGCATACTTAGTATTAACTATTAAGTAATAAGATAACCTATGGGTCACTGAACAAGTTTCATACCAAATGCATAAATGAGTCAATTATTTAGGAGAAAATAAATCTTTATTTGCTAGTAATTTAATGTGTAAAAGTTTGAACGAAAAGTATATATATATATTTGTGAGCACGAATGAGATCGTTAAAGTGGGCAGAAGACCTATAAATTAACCAATTGCAACGATAATTGGTGTTAAAAGGTGAAATTTTGTTGCTATTGACTATTTTAGCCGATATTTAAAAGAAGCCAAAATGACTAAAAAAAACTATAACCACTTAAGTGGCAGGTACACTAAATCCGCACTCAGAGTGGAACAATAATTACTTAATTGTAATTAATTCAAAATTTTGATATAAGCCCCATACATTATCTGTCAAACTCTTCATTAATTTGAAGGTTAATCCTAGTAAAATGTCTCCGAGTACGGCGGTGTCAGTTTGAAGACAAATTGTCATAATTAATATAATATAAGTATAAAGCTTGGTAAAATACTATCAATAAGACTCGGAAACAAAAGATAGAGAAACAGACGGATGCGCAAAACAAAAGGAAGAGAATACGCTGATAGAAAGATACACGTAACAGAATCTACAATTGGAGTTGGTGATAAAGTATACATGAAAGAAACGACGAAAGCAAAATATTTTATAATAAATATTTAATAAAACAGCATTTACAGCAATAAATAAGGGAGGAAATTATGAAGGATTAGAAGCTGACAATGATGGAAAATGTTTGCGCAGAAATGTAGTACACTTAAAAAGTGTTAAAGGACAGTGGCATGTTTCTTACAATGATGGTAATGTCTCTGACAATGGTGATTCCTGTAACAACAATTCTGTTACTGGTAGTACTGGTAGCTCTCATGATTTGTAATTGATTGCAATGTACATATTGTAATATTTTGAGTTTGTTAGTAGTTAAGTAATTTGAAATTGCCTATTATCAAACTGTACTTATTATTCATGATTGTACTTGTTTGTTCTTGAGTGATGACTGATGAGTCATAATAATATTGTTATATGTTTTAAATTGTAATTTTCCATCTTTTTAGTAAAAGGTGGCCCCGTGCGAGTTTCTTACGCCGGTTCTTCTCGCCGGGTTAGTTCCCGAACCGGTGGTAGGCACCTTAGTATCAACGTTCTGATTTTGATATATAAAAAAAATATTTGAAAGAGGTAGATGTAGTGTATTGATAAATAAAGATGGACACGCCTACTGGGTAGGAGTGGGGATGGTTAGAGTGGTCGCCCGACGAGAGTGACGATCACTCTTCCGTCAGCAGCCGCCAAGTAGAGTGTTCAGTAATTATACAGTAATCTGTGTTTAATTTCCTCGGCCAGCCATTGTACATACTGTACAGTGTGCACCATATATTATACCGGCACACTTGCCGCAGCTGTAGTTGACGACAGCACACCTATATACAAAAAATTTGCTGGTTAGGGTTCCGTTAACAAAACTTGGTTGACTATAACTGTCTTCTTTCTTTTCTTTCACTGTCTTGAATTTTCTATTTTTGTTGTTTACTTATTATACTTACTCATGATATTATTAGCTTTCAAAGTAATACCAATTTATTAAAATTGAAGCATACTTTCAGCATCTCCCTAGTATTTACAAATCACTTTTATTTGAAACACACGACAATAGATACACAATATTATCATTAACTACATATTCCCCGGATTATTGTGCGATCTCGGCAACGGGTCAAATGTATGCTCAAGGTCGTTTGCCCAGGGGATGGCCTTAATCACAGAAATATATCAAGATAGATACACTGTATGTATAATATTATATACTTCACGTGTCATATCGCGTTCCCAAACGACGAGCAATGATTGTCTTTCGAAAGTCTGTTCTTCAGTCTGCTATCGGAATCGGACGTCAATCGGAATTTTAAAAATGCCTTAATGCCTAAAAGTGCCGTATTGAGCTGTAGAAATTCAAATAGAAACGTTGGCCTTAATAATGGACACGTTTCTTATCATCGGTACGTCACAGTGATAGGAAAAAAGTGACACGCTCGTTTTTCCGATGGATATGAATATCGATTTTCAAATGGAGCGACATGCGGTATCTATCTTGATCTATGTCTGTGGCCTTAATGCAATAGCTTAAAAATAAATTCGACTGGACTATCCAACTTCGAAGGCTCATAACATAAATAAATCGCCTGAGTCGGACTCACGCACGAAGGGTTCCGTACCGTTATAGAGCAAAAATATGCCAAAAATCGCGTTTGTTGTATGGGAGCCCCACATAAATGTTAATATTATTTTGTTTTTAGTATTTGTTGTTATAGCTTCTGAAATTTTCACAGATATACACAATCTGTGAAAATTTCAGAAGTATAGCTATAGCGGTTCTTGAGATACAGCCTGGCGACACACAGACAGACAGACAGACAGACAGGTTTTGTAAATATTCTAACTGCATTATTTGATAATTTATTCCACTGGATCCAAAATTTAGGCCCTCATAAAATATCGAAGTAGGGGAAAATAAAAGACATTTTGCACAAAAAATATTGTTTTTAACAAAGCGCCTCGTATAAATAAATAAATAAGTACCAAAATATTTAAGATAACATAATATTCCCATACAAGTATATACTTTATGCTTTGCACATAACACTTATAGCGACGACACGTGTTTATTATTATGTACTTACATCAGAGAAATTGAATCTGAACAGTGAACAGGCAGACCACAGAAGTGAGAAGAGACATCTACATTATTTGGTGGACGGGGTAAGTCTATACTCCATACTGCAGGGCTTGACCATAGCTTGGCTAGACGTAGCCCGTCCAAATTAAGTTCTACACTAACATACGATAATTATTAAGTCAACTTCAAAACACACTTAGTGGCTCTAGGCCACTAAGTGTGTTCTGTAAAATGCGCAAAAGATGGACCGAAGTTTGAAATATCTTACTTCTTAGCTGTTAGGGTATTTTTGTATTGCAATTAATTCTGATATAACATTGAGCTACTTTTACGTTAGAATATGAATATTATAATATTATATTATAGACTTATGAAATACTAGATCATGTAGATGAGATATTAGAAATATTCCAATATTTCTCATATTATAATAATTCTAATATCTCTATAGACCCACTATAGTCTTTTTTCAATCGTCAAATATCTATTTACCGTCGATCTTTCATACAATATTCGATAATAGATACGTCACTTGAATATTTTTCGCGCAAAATCTGCAAAAGCAAGATTAAGTTAGCAGTTGTATTTTAATTATGTAGCTTCGCGGTCGTGACGCAAACAGTGCTAAAACTTTCGATGAATGTACTGAATGCGTACCCACTAATAATAATCTAAGTATTATTACGGTAGACTGGCTATTTTACCGTTTATTTACCTATTTTGATATGAGTACATACACGACGTTAGCCATTTTGTTTAAGACAACAACGAAACCTAAAGTTTAAACAGCAAGATGACCATCTAAGTGCCAAATTGCAGAGGCCAGGTCAAGTACACAAAATAATAGGAATACCTACAACATCTAATACAATAACGACAATACAATCTATACAACAAGATTTTATACTATTCGCAAATGCACTTTATCATAATCACAAAATTATTATTGCAAGCTTACATACTTCTAAATAGGGAATATCCCGCAAAGGTTGGAGCAGAGGGCGCCACTAGCACATACAGTAAACAATCCGACCAAAACCCGACATGTTGCTGCACTCGTTATATCAGACTAATGACAGAAACGTTGTCAACCGTCGAACAAAACTTTTTGTTTAGTGTCTGTGCTGGTGCTGCTTTTAGTGTGAAAACATTGCAGTGATATTATTATAATATCCTATTCTTTTTGCGAACGTAGTGATTCATTTTCGGCGAAAGGACCTAGTGAATCATGTACATTTTGTCAAAATTGGCCAATGACACATTAAAGTGGCATGCCCTACCTTGAGTCAGTTCCGAAATTTAACCCTGTATTCTGGCCAGTGTTCATGATGCGGACGTCTAGAATCGACATCATACTTTTGATATATTCCGAAGTATACGTCAGTGAATTGAGGTATTATCATGACTTTTTTGGGATACCATCATAATACGCCACATTGTCTCATCAGTGGCATAGGTACTAGCAGTACAACGCGCGTCGGATTACGACGTTTCGAGCACTGGCCACTATACCGGGTTTTATTTCAGAACTTACACATTTTATTCAAATTAACGTTAATTTTATTAAATGCATAAAGGCTACTTAAAAATAGATTACAATACATAATAATATTATTATAACCGGCCATACCTATTATTAATTAGTCTGCAGATGAAAAAATATCTCCTATTTTTTGCTATTCAACTGCTAAAAATAGGGAGTAGGTATGCAGTTCTAACTCCAATTCGTAGAATTAACATGATTATAATATTATGTTTCACAGTAATTTATGAACCAAAACACAACAAAATAATGTTCTTATTATTTAAATCTTATATTAAGCCACGACTATATTGTTTCTAATTTTTAACGTTTTGGCGTTATTAATTCCTACTAAGAATAATATATTTTTGATTATAACGTGGATCAGGTAATACATCTTAAACTAAGTTTTTCTTTACAACACATTGCCTAGTATTTAACAATTAATTAAGTATTATTATTTAAATTATCTTAAATTATACATAAAATGTGTATAACAGGTTAATAGTGATATGGGTGGAATAGTAGAAGGATAATTATAATCATAAATTACAATATTTGTTAGGTACCTATTTGTACCGCGGTTGTGTATTCCGCGTATCCCGTGGCTCTGTCGTAAGCGGAAGAGCAGGAACACCGTTAGGGTTTTAGTGGGTATGCCCGGGCGCGGCTTCCCGCTCCCAGGGAGTCCCACATACCCCGGTAGCCCTCCCCAGACTGCCGGGGATGCGTAAAAGCATTTCCCCAACGGAAAAAAAAAAGGTACCTATTTGTAAAATGCAAGCCGCCAAAAGGAAATATTGGCAAGTTTTCCATGTCTCCTCCTCACATTAATTTAAAACTTGCGTAGAAGAGAGACAGAAAATATCCATATACTTTTGCACGACCATAAGCTAAATGTTCCTCTTTAGATGTGAAGTTTTGGTCTTAAATAGAATCACAGAAACAATCTTGAATCACAGAAATGATCTTTGGGACGAGTACCTACAACTTAAAACTACACTTACACTAGAAAAGTCCAATAAAATTCCGATGAATTTAGCGAAAATAAACGATGTACTCGCCACAATCGTCGCTACACTAACGTACTGCTCCTCTACTAACGCAAAATTGCTAGAAGCAAATAAACTCCTTCCTAAGTACTGAAATATTAATTAAATTTCATAATCCAGTCAAGTATAATTATTAAATAATGGCTATTGCAGAGGTGCTATAAGAAAAGGAATCATTATCACACCTATATTTGTATATTTTAGGACCTAAGAAAAGCTAGTGGTTCGTTGGATAGAAAATTACAGTTGAAAATTCTGTTTTTTGTCTACCCAGTAGTTAGAAAGAAATAAAAAGCAGAGTTTTTACATTTTACGTTCTTAAATACATGACTGGATTATGAATTTAGCTACAGCTAATACTGAACTATAGATCCCTTCTGTTGTCGCTTAATCCCAAATCCCAAGGCCATTTCTTGATTGTCAGCCTTCTGTTTTGCCTTCTTTTGGGCCTAGTGTCACCATGCTTTTACACCAGCATTTTTCATTCCCTCTTTCTTTTTTGTAATTTCATTTCGAACTTCACTTCCAAGTTGTTCATTTCATAACTGTTGTTCTTTTGGTGTGGTTCGTTTTCTAACAGTCGTTATTCCTCTATATTACCAAAAGATACATTTCTAAATATTTGTTCTTCCCCATTCCAAGTTCATTTTTAAAAGGTGTTCTTTTGCTTTATCTGTTCCAAGCTTATCATATCCTTACAGTTGTTCTTCCTTCATTCCAAGTGGTTCATTTCCTAATAGTTGTTGTTTTGCGTTTTCTTCTTTGAGTGGTTCTAGCGACGCCTGAACGAGGCCCTCGTCTAGTTGCGCACCCCTCGCTAGGGGCACTAGGGGGACTTCGTGGCAGACCTCCATATAGTCAGGGTCGTGCATGATGTCCTTTATCATGTTCAGCATCGTATACCTCGGGAACATCAGGTATATCTTCGAAGACACGTACTCGGACTGAAATGAAAATATCTTTATTATTATTTACGTCTTCTCATTGCCGCAAAGTCTTCAGTGAGGAGAATTAGACTAAAAATTAAAAAGTAAAATTTTCTGTTTACTTTTCCTTCTTACTGCATGTTATATCATATTATTTTAGTTTAAATACTTATTAAAAACAATAGAGTGGGCAGTGGCTAATAATAACAGTGTGATTCAGTGGCCTATATTATTATTTGTAAAAAAATATTAAAACACGAATGATACAATTTTTCATTCATCAAATCAAGCTCGCCATTGCGTATAGTTTTTGATTTCATGCAGCATACCCATTTACTTATCAAAATTGATTACAACATCCGATTCTTACTACCACTTCAATGACGTAATTATTTTAAGGACATAGCTTCGTGATTCATTGTCGTGATCAAAATCATAATAAATATTAGAAGTACCTATCTTAGCATCAGAAGCTCTTTAATTACACACGAAATCGCTTATTTCCTAGATTTTTATCTCGCCTGATAATGTTGACATAATATATGCTATAAACATGGAATAAATAAATGTTAATGCTTTCTTCAGCACGACAATTTTCTTTGTCTTTGTGTCGAGTGCGGGTTGTTAAATTTAATCGATATTTAAGGCAGTAAAACCAAATTAGACGGAACGAGTGGAAACCACGAACATTGGGAATCTAATTAGAGGAAGTCGGGAAGCGGGAAGTTAGGAGGTGAGAAGTCGGGAAGTCGAGAAGTGAGAACTATCCTCTGGGACCTGGCTTTGAGCCAAGATCAAAGCGCACGGACTTCCGTGCGCTTTGATCTTGGCACGATCTAGGCCTGCGCACTTGCGCAGGCCTAGTTCCAGCAGGCCGCGCACATGCCGTGCACTATTTACACGAACCGTTTCGATGCACTTTTGACCCCCCTGAAGCTCAGTGTCTATTGCAAGTGCAAAGATAAAATTATACCTAAAATAGCTAATTTTGGCACTCACTCACTCATTCACTCATTCACTCACTCACTGACCGGTAATCAAAACCTCTAGGCCACTTCCAATTGTCCTAGCGTTATGAAATTTGGCACACAGGTCGTTTATTATATGTAGATTAACAAAGAATTAAGAAATTTTAGAAATCGGTCAAGCGTGAGTCGGTACATCTACAAACTTTAGAGGCTACTTTTAAATGTCCTAGTGTTATGAAATTTGGCACACAGGTCGTGTGTTTAAATATTATATTTTGATGTAGATTAACAAAAAAATAAGAAAATTTAGAAATCGGTCAAGCGTGAGTCGGTACATCTACGAACTTTAGAGGCTACTTTTAAATGTCCTAGTCAATGATATTCTACTAAATACAGATCTGTTACGTTCATACTATTTTCCGGCTTAAATTGCTTCCGAACAATTTTCAAATTCAATTGTAAAATTTGACAGATAAGTGAAACAAAAGATACGAAATGCCATTTACATAAAAGAGACAGACTAAACAAAAGACGGGCCAATTGGCCCGTATTTATGGCTTCACAACGCACGCGGTAGTAACATATCTGCTTTGAGTTTTTTTATATAATATCATTGGTCCTAGTGCTATGAAATTTGGCATACAGGTCGTGTGTTATATTATTTTATGTAGATTAACAAAAAAATAAGAAAATTTAGAAATCGGTCAAGTGTGAGTCGGTACATCTACGAAGCTTAGAGACAACTTTCAAATGTCCTTTTTTTTTGATATCGCAGGGGAAACCCATCATGGGTGCCCCGGGTTGGGTACCCCGGAGGTATGTGAGACTCTTACTCACTAAAACCACCTGCGGTTCGCCTTCAGCCGTATAACGGAGGGAAACCCGGATCCCTACTTTAAAATGTCCTAGCCTAGTCTTATGAAACAAGGCACACAGGTCGTGTCTTAAGTATATTATTTGATGTAGATTAACAAAAAATTTGAAAATTTAGAAATCGGTCAAGCGTGAGACGGCTCATCTACGAACTTTAGAGGCTACTTCTAAATGTCCTAGCGTTATGTAATTTGGCACACAGGTCGAGTGTTATAATATGTATATTAACAAAAATGTTGTGAATAGCCTATTCGGCACTTTATCAGAAAGTAGTGAAACAGGCTCTAAAACTTATGTTCGAGGAAATAACAGGAAATTAGTGTTTATTTCGTAGCATGATTTTTTTCGAGCTTTTTGATCGATAGTTTCTGTATTATTCTCGTATCGCAATTTGAGTGGCCAAACTCTTTAATAATTTTGTTGGTCTCGCTGAAACTCGAAAACGGCTGTACCGATTTGCCAAATTTTTGTCTTGAAATTTGGCAATATTTAAATATTGTTTATACAGTGAGAAAATTTTGTAGTTAAAGTAAAACAAAGTTTAAGGATCATCTAGATTCTAGTCTAATAGGTTTAATTACGTTACATAATAATATTGTTATATTGGATGGTTTTTATAATTTTAAGTGCAGCCTTTCATATTTCCTGGTCAAGCTATTTTATTTGATTTATTTTCATTTATTAGGAAAACTGCATACACTGCTAAAGTGACAGAAAAAATGTCTATTACCATGTTTTCGCAATTAGGTAGTAATTATAATTTTCGTAACATAGGTACATGCATTGAGTTTTACCTTCAGTTCTCTGATGAGGTTCCTCAGGCCGGTATACTTCTTCAGCAGTCAGTACAGGTCATTCGTCATCTGCATGTTTTCTGCTTCTATCTGCGATGTGGTCATATCTGAAATTTATTGGCCAAAAAATTACTATACAGTATACTGTATACAACATATTATGCTGAAATAATAATATTTATATGATGTACTACTTCACCAAACATTTCACTTAGTATTAACTTAGTGACCACTAACCTATGAGTAAGATTTAGATTTAAATCTTACTCATAGGTAATTTAACTATGATTTCAGTTATTACGCCGAAACTATTTACTTTACATGGCTGACATAACCAATTTTGTCTGTAATAATATAACGCAGACAAGGACAATAACGAGAGCGAAGTCTGATTTTCTTGACTCTAACGTAAAATTATTTATACTGTATCCTGCTTTCTTCAGCACGACAATTTTCTTCGTCTTTGTGTCGAGTGCGGGTTGTTAAATTTAATCGATATTTAAGGCAGTAAAACCAAATTAAACGGAACGAGTGGAAACCACGAACATTGGGAATCTAATTAGAGGAAGTCGGGAAGCGGGAAGTTAGGAGGTGAGAAGTCGGGAAGTCGGGAAGTCGAGAAGTGAGAACTATCCTCTGGGACCTGGCTTTGAGCCAAGATCAAAGCGCACGGAAGTGCGCAGGCCTAGTTCCAGCAGGCCGCGCACATGCCGTGCACTATTTACACGAACCGTTTCGATGCACTTTTGACCCCCCTGAAGCTCAGTGTCTATTGCAAGTGTAAGGATAAAATTATACCTACGTAATTATATAGTGGTACTTACGCAGTATACCAAATTTCATATATATAGCTTTGGTAGATCCTGAAATATACCCCTTTAAAAATAGCTAATTTTGGCACTCACTCACTCATTCACTCACTCACTGACCGGTAATCAAAACCTCTAGGCCACTTCCAATTATTGTCCTAGCGTTATGAAATTTGGCACACAGGTCGTTTGTTATATGTAGATTAACAAAAAATTAAGAAATTTTAGAAATCGGTCAAGCGTGAGTCGGTACATCTACAAACTTTAGAGGCTACTTTTAAATGTCCTAGTGTTATGAAATTTGGCACACAGGTCGTGTGTTTAAATATTATATTTTGATGTAGATTAACAAAAAAATAAGAAAATTTAGAAATCGGTCAAGCGTGAGTCGGTACATCTACGAACTTTAGAGGCTACTTTTTAACCGACTTCCAAAAAACGAGGAGGTTATATGTTCGGCTGTGGATATTTTTTTTTAATTTTTTTTTTGTATGTTCAACGATTACTCCGCCGTTTGTGAACCGATTTTCGAAATTTTTGTTTTGTTGTATTAGGTTTCACTCCAATTTGGTCCCATTTTCACAAAAGTGGTGACCTGATGATGGGATCCATGAGTAATCGAGGGAACTCCTCGAAATTTATATGGAAACATATGGAGATTTTGGTTTTATGTGAAGTGTACTAAGAATACGCTACCAAAAAGTCAAATATTGGGTCAAGGTATACCATGGTTTCGATGATGCTGAGAGAACTCCTGATTCCTTATAGATACACGTTTGGGAGTTTCGGCGTTGTTTTAAGAACAGGAAGCATAAACTACTATGCAATTCATATTCATCATCATAATCATCATCATCATCATCGTCATCATCATCATTACCACGTCGTGTTAAGGCCACCAATGTCTCATGGCACAGAATAGATAATAGTACAAGGCATAGGTATGGATATACTAATAATAATAATTATGTACTGTATAACAATACAACACCTGTTTGTTTTTAATACACGGCGGTCGGCGTCGCCGCCCAGCGCCGCCGCGCGGCGCGTGGCGGCAGAAGACAGAATATCGAATACTTTACTAACTACTTTATATACAGATCGAATACTTTACTACTTTATAAAATTTTAATAGACAAATAGAATTAAAATAAATTTATTTTAAAAAGAGCATTTAAACTAAACAAAGTCATTAAGTGTCTTTTTAATTAGTTATACTTATTAATCGATAGATGGTGCACTAAGTACCTATCGATTTGAATTCTTGATAACAAGAACAGCTGTCAATAATTATGATAATATTATATTATTTTGTTAGTGTGAGTTGTGACTCTTAACAAATTGTAATAAGATACGTAAAATATACGCGAAGATTTATCTACTAGTGTAACTAAAAAGAGTGAAATTATTATTATTTTTAACAAAAAATTAAAACCGACTTCCAAGGTAAAAACAATAATAACATTAATATGAACTAAAAAGTATTAAATAATTTTTACTATCTAATAGTGCATTTTTCCGAATTCGGATAAGCCTCAACTAATTCTGTACTTAATCTTCATAATTTTGAAGTCGGTGCCAGTTCCAAAAATTTTAAATATTCTGTCAGAGGACTGAAGATTCAGCTATCTGGTACCGACTTCAAAATAATGAAGATTGAGTACAGAAATAGTTGAGGTTTAGCCGAATTCGGAAAAAGGCACTATTAGATAGTAAAAATTATTTAATACTTTTTAGTTCATATTAATGTTATTATTGTTTTTACCTTGGAAGTCGGTTTTAATTTTTTGTTAAAAATAATAATAAATGTCATAGTGCTATGAAATTTGGCATACAGGTCGTGTGTTATATTATTTGATGTAGATTAACAACAAAATAAGAAAATTTAGAAATCGGTCAAGCGTGAGTCCGTACATCTACGAACTTTAGAGGCTACTTTTAAATGTCCTAATGCTATGAAATTTGGCATACAGGTCGTGTGTTATATTATTTGATGTAGATTAACAAAAAAATAAGAAAATTTAGAAATCGGTCAAGCGTGAGTCGGTACATCTACGAAGCTTAGAGACAACTTTCAAATGTCCTAGCCTAGTGTTATGAAACATGGCACACAGGTCGTGTCTTAAGTATATTATTTGATGTAGATTAACAAAAAATTAGAAAATTTAGAAATCGGTCAAGCGTGAGACGGCTCATCTACGAACTTTAGAGGCTACTTCCAAATGTCCTAGCGTTATGTAATTTGGCACACAGGTCGTGTGTTATAATGTGTATATTAACAAAAAAATTAAGAATATTAAGAAATCGGTCAAGCGTAAGTCGGCTCATCTACGAACTTGAGATAAAAATAACAATTATGTTGCTAGATAAAATTTACAGAATTTAATTAACCTGCCAAGTATAAATTAGAAGTATTATGGATCAGGCTGTTGATGAAGATGATTATGATCGGTGAAGTGTATCTGAACTGGGTATTGGATTAGATTTCAACTCTTTTTTAGGCCAATAATTATTAGCCTATAGTGCCCTATGGGAACTAGGCCCTATTTTAACAGGTATGTTTTTGGTGGGATATAATATTACTACAATGTAATGGAGCTGTCCTAATTAAACGTAGATATAAAATATGTAATGTAAGTACGTGTAATGTCGGTGTGATGTGAGAAACTACACTTTGTTTTTAGTGTCTAAAGTCTAAACACACCATGCCGAAGTTCCGCTGCGGAAGTTCGGCATGATAACGTCAGCAATGTCAAACGCATACAATATAACGCGACGTAATTTCGACATGGTATGTCATCGGTAATTTAAAATACATTGCAGGCGGGATCATGCTGAAGTTGTGTTTAGACACTGAAGTGTCTAAACACACATTGCCGAAGTTCCGCGTCGGAAATTCCGCATGTTTACGTCAGCAATGTCAAACGCATACAATATGACGCGACGGAATTTCGGCATAGGGTGTCATTGGTAATTTAAAATACATTGCAGGCGGAATCATGCGGAAATGCCGCCGCGGAACTTCGGCATAGTGTGTTTAGACACTAAGGGCCTGTTTCACCACTTCCTGATAAGTGACGAATAGGCTATCCACCAATCAACTTAACAGATCAAGTATGGTGAATCTTTTAAAAAAAGTTGTGAATAGCCTATTCGGCACTTTATCAGAAAGTAGTGACACAGGCCCTAAAAGTTATGTTCGTGGAAATAACAGGAAATTAGTGTTTATTTCGCAGCATGATTTTTTTCGACCTTTTTGATAGATAGTTTCTGTATTATTCTCGTATCGCAATTTGAGTGGCCAAACTCTTTAATACCGAAAACGGCTGTACCGATTTGCCAAATTTTTGTCTTGAAATTTGGCAATATTTAAATATTGTTTATACAGTGAGAAAATTTTGTAGTTAAAGTAAAACAAAGTTTAAGGATCATCTAGATTCTAGTCTAATAGGTTTAATTACGTTACATAATAATATTGTTATATTGGATGGTTTTTATAATTTTAAGTGCAGCCTTTCATATTTCCTGGTCAAGCTATTTTATTTGATTTATTTTCATTTATTAGGAAAACTGCATACACTGCTAAAGTGACAGAAAAAATGTCTATTACCATGTTTTCGCAATTAGGTAGTAATTATAATTTTCGTAACATAGGTACATGCATTGAGTTTTACCTTCAGTTCTCTGATGAGGTTCCTCAGGCCGGTATACTTCTTCAGCAGTCAGTACAGATCATTCGTCATCTGCGTGTTTTCTGCTTCTATCTGCGATGTGGTCATATCTGAAATTTATTGGCCAAAAAATTACTATACAGTATACTGTATACAACATATTATGCTGAAATAATAATATTTATATGATGTACTACTTCACCAAACATTTCACTTAGTATTAACTTAGTGACCACTAACCTATGAGTAAGATTTAGATTTAAATCTTACTCATAGGTAATTTAACTATGATTTCAGTTATTACGCCGAAACTATTTACTTTACATGGCTGACATAACCAATTTTGTCTGTAATAATATAACGCAGACAAGGACAATAACGAGAGCGAAGTCTGATTTTCTTGACTCTAACGTAAAATTATTTATACTGTATCCTGCTTTCTTCAGCACGACAATTTTCTTCGTCTTTGTGTCGAGTGCGGGTTGTTAAATTTAATCGATATTTAAGGCAGTAAAACCAAATTAAACGGAACGAGTGGAAACCACGAACATTGGGAATCTAATTAGAGGAAGTCGGGAAGCGGGAAGTTAGGAGGTGAGAAGTCGGGAAGTCGGGAAGTCGAGAAGTGAGAACTATCCTCTGGGACCTGGCTTTGAGCCAAGATCAAAGCGCACGGAAGTGCGCAGGCCTAGTTCCAGCAGGCCGCGCACATGCCGTGCACTATTTACACGAACCGTTTCGATGCACTTTTGACCCCCCTGAAGCTCAGTGTCTATTGCAAGTGTAAGAATAAAATTATACCTACGTAATTATATAGTAGTACTTACGCAGTATACCAAATTTCATATATTATATAGCTTTGGTAGATCCTGAAATATACCCCTTTAAAAATAGCTGATTTTGGCACTCACTCACTCATTCACTCACTCACTGACCGGTAACCTCTAGGCCACTTCCAATTGTCCTAGCGTTATGAAATTTGGCACACAGGTCGTTTGTTATATGTAGATTAACAAAAAATTAAGAAATTTTAGAAATCGGTCAAGCGTGAGTCGGTACATCTACAAACTTTAGAGGCTACTTTTAAATGTCCTAGTGTTATGAAATTTGGCACACAGGTCGTGTGTTTAAATATTATATTTTGATGTAGATTAACAAAAAAATAAGAAAATTTAGAAATCGGTCAAGCGTGAGTCGGTACATCTACGAACTTTAGAGGCTACTTTTTAACCGACTTCCAAAAAACGAGGAGGTTATATGTTCGGCTGTGGATATTTTTTTTTATTTTTTTTTTGTATGTTCAACGATTACTCCGCCGTTTGTGAACCGATTTTCCAAATTTTTGTTTTGTTGTATTAGGTTTCACTCCAATTTGGTCCCATTTTCACAAAGGTGGTGACCTGATGATGGGATCCATGAGTAATCGAGGGAACTCCTCGAAATTTATATGGAAACATATGGTGATTTTGGTTTTATGTGAAGTGTACTAAGAATACGCTACCAAAAAGTCAAATATTGGGTCAAGGTATACCATGGTTTCGATGATGCTGAGAGAACTCCTGATTCCTTATAGATACACGTTTGGGAGTTTCGGCGTTGTTTTAAGAACAGAAAGCATAAACTACTATGCAATTCATATTCATCATCATAATCATCATCATCATCATCGTCATCATCATCATTACTACGTCGTGTTAAGGCCACCAATGTCTCATGGCACAGAATAGATAATAAGTACAAGGCATAGGTATGGATATACTAATAATAATAATTATGTACTGTATAACAATTAACAACACCTGTTTGTTTTTAATACACGGCGGTCGGCGTCGCCGCCCAGCGCCGCCGCGCGGCGCGTGGCGGCAGAAGAGAGAATATCGAATACTTTACTAACTACTTTATATACAGATCGAATACTTTACTACTTTATAAAATTTTAATAGACAAATAGAATTAAAATAAATTTATTTTAAAAAGAGCATTTAAACAAAACAAAGTCATTAAGTGTCTTTTTAATTAGTTATACTTATTAATCGATAGATGGTGCACTAAGTACCCATCGATTTGAATTCTTGATAACAAGAACAGCTGTCAATAATTATGATAATATTAAATATTATGCTACGCTACATCCTATGCAAGTTTGTACAATTTTTTATCTGATAGATCCTTCGATCGTGAAAAAACGAGACACAATAGCCTTTCTATTGTTATCGCAATCGCCGGTGACCGCTTCGGGCTTGAAGTATTAAAATTGTTAAATTACTTAGCACAATATTATGTTCACTTCACTGATAATATTATATTATTTTGTGAGTGTGAGTTGTGACTCTTAACAAATTGTAATAAGATAGCAGGGGCGTGCACAAGATTTTGACACTGGTAATGCAGCGATATCGGTTCAGTAGTTTTGGTGTGAAAGCAAAACAGACAGACAAACGGACAAAAAGAGATATTTTCGCATAAATTAATATATACTTACTTAATTAATTATTATTAATTAATATATACTAATATATTAATATACTTAATAATAATAGTGTGGATATACATTGAAAACTATTTTCTAAACTAATTAGTATAATTACGTACTGTTATGAAGAAATAAAAAACACCATCTGTTGTCACGCGTTGGAACTATAATGAGAGTTTATTTTATCGATGTATACCAATTACCATACAACATAATATTGTGCGCTAAGCTAAAATAAATAAAAAAACGCCATCTATTGTTACGTATTAGAAATACAATGCTAATTTATTTTCATCGATATTTCCATGGAAATTAGAAAATATATCTTTGCCTCATCAAAATGTAGCCTATGGCTCTCTCAGGCTCTAGACTAACTGTATTCAAAATTTTATTACAATCGGTTCATTAGTTTTGGCGTGAAACAAAACAAAACAAAAAATTTTTCTTTTACAACTTTTTCATTTTTGTATCTAGTATATTTTAAGTACTCACCTAATCAGCTTAACTTTTGTCTTTTCACATAATCAAGGTTCCGGTTACTTGAGATCCGATCCATAATACGATGTAAATAAATGCAAAATTTCGGCCACCACAAATTATCTTATCCAAATGAGTGATACTTAATGAATGTACGCAATTATTAATGTTAAACTGTTAACAACACCTGTTTGTTTTTAATACACGGCGGTCGGCGTCGCCGCCCAGCGCCGCCGCGCGGCGCGTGGCGCATATACAAACTTTCGAATATTAAAATCTAAAAATATTCTTAGAAAACTATAAAACCAAAAATAATAATATAAAGCCGGCTGTACACTCTCGCCGAGACACAGCGAGGCGGCCCGAGTGCGAGAGTGTAAATGGGTGCGCTCGCCTCGTCTCGCGTGTCTCGGACCCTCTCGGTCCGTTGTCGGTATTTTGCGCCCGAGACAAAGGGTCTCGCGAGGAAAACGAGCGCACTACTGTACACTCTCGCGTCTTTCAGTACCTACTAGTCCCGCCGTTGGACAGTGTAGAACAGAAAAATAACAATAATAAACGACAATATCAGTCATTATCTGTGAGAAATAAAATTAATTATGATTATAAATCTTTGGATTACAATGATATCTTTCGATGCATGGTGAATGGTGAATGGTCGTTTTCGTCCATCTTGTCCGAGTTCTTAACTGCGATTGAACCAAGCGAGAATGTACATGATTGCACTCGGGTAAGGAATTTCAGCTATGTAAAATGTAAACAAATATTATAAACCTCACAAAACAAAAATGCATAATGTACATATTGTACGTAATTAGTTAGATTAATTGCGTCTATTCATTTTACTCGGATTATATCCGATTGCTCACGACTAATAATCAGTGTTGCCAACTGCTAGCCTTGCCGAGTAGCTAGATTATTGTTCAAAAGTTGCTAGATTGCCAGTTTTCGTTCCCCTAATAAGTTGCTAGAAGTAGCTAAATTTAACGGACACTGTTTTTCCAACTACTACATCTACCAAGTGGCTAGATTGCTCCTAAAAAGTTGCTAGATTTCCAGTTTTGGGCGCTAGAGTAGTTAGTAGGAAGTAGCTTAACGTATCTTTTAGTTGGTGACCAAAAAATAATCGGCCAAGTGCGAGTCGGACTCACGCACGAAGGGTTCCGTAGCGCTATAAAGTGCAAGTAGGCGCAAGTAGGCAAAAAAATATTTTTTTTTATTTCAGGATAAATTATTTAAAGTTCAAATAAAAATTAAGGATTTTGTGCAAAGTTCAAGTCCATACCTGGTGTCTTTATTGACTACAAGCAAAAAAGGCCAAAAAATTACGTTTGTTGTATGGGAAATCAAATATTAACTTTATTTTATTTTTAGTATTTGTTGTTATAGCAGCAATAGAAAATAGAAATACACAATCTGTGAAAATTTCACTTGAGATACAGCCTGAAGACAGGCAGACAGACGGACAGACATTGAAGTCTCAGTAATAATAATAGTAGCTAGAAAAAGTAGCTAAAAAATGTAGCTACAACTTTTTAAAATTGTTGCTGCCTGATACCGAAAAATAGTTAGATCTAGCTACAAAGTAGCTAAGTTGGCAACACTGCTAATAATTCACGAGTAGTTCCGATCGCCGTCAGCAAGCCGCGCGCCCGCGCCGGCCGCGGCGCCAGTGATGCCAACTGTTCAAAAATTTCCCCCTTAAATTAACTTGAAAACACATTGAATTTCAACCAGAACTCCCCAACTATTATTTAAATATATTATTTATTACTTGGGGTACTTTCCACTGAGAGATCAAAACGCTGAAAATACTACTTCAGCCGACCGCAATTATTGTGTTTGCGGCAAAAACGTCACTCATGATGTCATTATTTATATAAAAACAGTAATAAAAACCAAATAAATATACATTTTTGCTTAAAAAATTTCACGCCCATGAATATAATATGATATTTTTACTCCCTAAAATACGCACTATATATTTAATTTTTCCCTATTAAAAGTGGGATATCCCCATAGTTGGCAACACTGCTGGTGTCTGCGGCAGAGCTTGCAGTACATAATCGCATTCGATATTCATGGTTGTGTGCGTTTTCGGCTGTGCACGGAGTACGGACACACTCACACATACGCGCAAGGTAGGCACCTCAACACTGAGCCTATCTTGACCTCTCGTGAACCCGTTCGCGCGTGTACCTGATTACATGTTGCTATTTTATAAATTGAGGCGCTTTAAATGTGTATATTTATTTTTTTACTATATTTTTTACTATTATGTATTATTAAAAAATTAACGTCATGAGTCATTTAAAAAGTACGAAAGTTAAATTAAAATATCTGTTATCTGTGAATGGCAAGCACTGCCTTTTTGCCTATAAAGATTAAAGACCGCGCGCGCAAAATATACGCGAAGATTTATCTACTAGTGTAACCAAAAAGAGTGAAATTATTATTATTTTTAACAAAAAATTAAAACCGACTTCCAAGGTAAAAACAATTATAACATTAATATGAGCTAAAAAGTATTAAATAATTTTTACTATCTAATAGTGCCTTTTTCCGAATTCGGATAAACCTCAACTATTTCTGTACTTAATCTTCATAATTTTGAAGTCGGTGCCAGTTCCAAAAATTTTAAATATTCTGTCAGAGGACTGAAGATTCAGCTATCTGGTACCGACTTCAAAATAATGAAGAATTTCAGCTGCCCTAACCGTATTTGCTCATTGTATGATCTACTTCCCCCTGATGTCTCTCGTCCTTCCAATTTCCTATCACTTTTGTCCCTTGTTCATACACCATTAAATGGTGTATGAACAAGGGACAAAATTACACAAAACATCTATAAATTTTATAGACGTTTTGTGTAATTTTATTAATTCAAATAATATTAAATTGTAGAATTGAGTCTTTACTAATGAATACTAACAAACTAACAATATTTATGTTGTATTGTTATTTGTTACAGGTACTGTGGATTTAATTGTTTAAAATGCAATTCTTTATTTTTAATCGAGTTCTTTCTTTTCCTTTTTAAACTTGTATATTCACAAAGGTTAAATACAGAGCAGAGTCATGATTGTCGTCGATGACGACCAAGTTTTTTTATCCCGCCAACACTGATACCAAATATATACTAGTAATCTGTGACTGATACTGGCTATTCCTCAAGGGAGGCCATTTTCAAAAGAAGAAGAAGAAGAACTCGATTCTCGAAATTCAAAATGTTTAAAACTGTTTACAAGAGTTGTGCAAGGATTTATAATTAAAATAAAAGTTTATAATTTACCAGCAATATAGGATTTATTTATAATTCTTGGAACAAAACTCAACTATTGAAAATGCCGCCTACGGATGCTGAGATTCCGCAAGCCGTGGGAAAGCCTAACCCACGGAACAATGCAACGATGTTTAAAATATTCCAAAATGTTCAATTTAATGTGGTGCAACACAAAAAGTATGTTAAAGAAATGAAAAAACTGTATAAAAAGGTAATCTTTCTTTACTTATCTCCTGTTATTTACTTTAGAATATCAATTAGAAGCATGTCCATTACACCAGCAATGTTTTGCTTCTTCAGCATTATAGGATATATTTAAAGTGTTTTTAAATAATTGTTTTTCAGATTGACGAGGAATCCTTCCGCGAAAGCTTTAAAAATGCCCTTCAATATCTATTCACATTTGGAGATACTAGTGCAAATGTGGACCGAGTTGTTCAGTATGTGGCTACCTTCTGCACTTCTCTCGATGATGAGGAAGAATTTCTGTTGTTCATCTTTGACATTATCTTTGAGGTACTTATATACTATATTGTAGATATATTTTAGATGTTTGAGCCAAAAAAATATGATGGTGTTAATTGGAGTGTTTTTTTTTTACCGAAAATTTTATAAGTACTGCGCCCCTTTGCCTTCACTAGCACTGTGAAGTACGATTATTTCTGAAACCTAGGCTCGCAGAAAAAAATGTTACATGATAAAACATGATGGCTTTAATAGTAGGGGAGGTCGCACTCAGTTAAAAAAGTAATTTCATACCGAGCGAAAATTGTTACAATAATAGTATTCCACTAATACATAACAGCTTTGATCGCCAGCCACTTCATAATGGGTGGAAAAAAAATTGAGAGCATCTCAAAGTTGATGTTGGGAATTGTATTGAATTGACAATCAAACGATCCCAATTCGCACTAAATAAAGGTTCATATTCAAATTATACACGTTTAGGTTGTTTAGGTGTTATTTTAGTTTTAGTATATAACAACAGATGGCGCTTTTAAAGTAAAATGTATATAATTCTTCTTCACAGGTATTGACTGAATTAATTACTTAAAATTCCTTTGTGGGATAATTTTATGGTTAATTCAAATGAAAATTGCCATCAGCTGAATGTTTGCAGGTGGAAATGTCGTCTACTTAACGCCCTAGGATACATTGAGCGCGAAGTAGGGCTATATTGGTCATAACTTATATGGCTGGCTGACGGTTTTTCCACCATCGTATTAGCGACTGACGGTTTTATTTATTATTTACAAAGTAGAAACATTCAACTGTATAAATTTTGTACGGTATAAAAAGACTTTATATTCAACATTTTTTTACATGTTCAGTAACGCGACTGACGTTGAATCCCCCGTCTGCAATACGGCTGACGGTGATTTTTTGGTTAAACATGACCTCAATAATCATCCATCAAAGTTTCGTTCGGTATAAAATCACTTTTCGCAACTATTTTTTTTACAACTTCGGAATACTCTCAGTTAACATTCCACCACGGGTGCGGCGACTGACGCTGATTATATTGATTGATAAATATTAAGCTACCGCTGGACAAAAATTTGGTCGGTATGAAATTACTTTGTAAACGCTAGCACTACCTCCCCTTCTATAAGGGTGGCAATTGAATGCGCCAAAAATAATTGGGTGTTATCTGGGAATAGTTTTTTTTTTTTTTTTTATATAAGTACATAATATGTATTTTTATATTCCAACCTGGCTTTTCTCAAAAACGATATGACCTACCTGAAATCGTCTCATGGGTAAAATTGGTCTCTGTGGTGAGCTCAACATGATGCGCGAAAAAAAATATAGGGCTATTGTGAGATTTATTTTTGTCGAAAAATATTCTAAGTTTTTTTGACTATGACTTTTTTTTGTTTCGCCGAGTACAGTACAGTCATTGTAACACTATCAAGTTTTAATAATGCACTATAGTTCTTGCAATCTACGAGTGCGCGTCGCCCTTAGTTGTGTGAGTGACCATATCTATACACGCGTACATGGCTCGCTCGCTACTGACTGCTCCGTCGGGTACGCACACTAACGAAAATGTCTATACACATTTCCAACTACAAATAAAGGCGACGCGCACTCTTAGATTGCAAGAACTATACTATATTAACTGTTTTAGTGCCAATGTGTATCAGGACAGTCAGTGAGGTACAGAGCAAGCCAACTGCTGGCAGCTGTGCTTTCTGCCTTAGGTGATGATGCTTCTTTGGATGATGATCTATGTGATAAACTTCTTCAGTCACAGGTAAGTTTTTAGAGCAATCTTATACTTATAATATCATGAAGTTGGTATTAATCCTTCGATCGGAGATTCTCAGAAATGCCATTGTATTCTATTGTTGTTGCGATCACCGGTGCTCGTATGGGGCTTGATGGGTTAATAAGGGTCTACACAGACGGACCGCATTTCAACTGCAATCCAACCGCAAATTGCAGTTCAAGTGCAGTTTGAATGCAGTTGACACAACTGCAATGTGACTGCAAACCAAACGTGCAGTTGGATTGCAGTTCAGTTGCAGTTGGCATGCAGTTGTGAGAACTGTTTGGTTTGCAGTTCCATTGCAGTCATGTCAACTGCATTCAAACTGCACTTGAACTGCAATTTGCGGGTGGATTGCAGTTGTAATGCGGTCCGTCTGTGTAGACCCTAAGCTAGTTTTTTTTTAAATTCCAGATGCAAAGACTGCAAGACACTCGGGGTGCTGTGAGATGTCGAGCTGCTTTAGCTCTTCAGAGATTACAGAATCCTATGGAGCCTGATGATGAAGTCACTAGAGCTTACCGTTTTCACATGAGCTGCGATCCAAGCTCCTCTGTAAGAAGGTAATATTTGCTTAACTAAATTGTTTACTTTGTTTTCATAATATAACACATAATTCAACTTCAAAGTCTTTATTTGCAACCAAGTACTTACATATCATAATAATAAATACATTGAAAACATAGTTTAGTGCCGCGCACTGTAAAACTCTGGAACGAACTGTCACCAACAGTATTTTCGGACCTATACGACCTGCAAACCTTCAAGAAAAGAGCGTATTCCTTCTTAAAAGGCCGGCAACACACCTGCAGCTCTTCTGATGTTGCGAGTGTCCATGGGCGACGGTAGTTGCTTACCATCATGTGACCCGTTTGCTCGTTTGCCCCCTTATTTAATAAAAAAAAATTCACGTATTGGCACAGGGGCGCCGACTCTGTGGATGCTCAGGTGCACCAGACAGCACCCACGAGAAGTAAATAGTGGGTGCCGTGCACCCATACTAATGAACATGTAAATTCTAAAATAATTCTCTTTCTTATCTTTTAACAATATCTAAATAATAAAGATACCAAAATTATATTTAAAGTACATAATATGCGCGCCTAAAAACAAACCTAGCCGCTCTTCTATACTTAATATTATAAAGCGGAAGAGTTTGTTAGTTAGTTTGTATGTTTGTTTGAACGCGCTAATCTCAGGAACTACTGGTCCGATTTGAAAAATTCTTTCAGTGTTAGATAGCCCATTTATCGAGGAAGGCTATAGGCTATATTTTATCACGCTAAGACTAATAGGAGCGAAGAAATAGAGGAAAATGTGGGAAAAACGGGGGAAACTTATTTGAAAGGGCTTATTTGGACGCGCTAATCTCAGGAACTACTGGTCCGATTTGAAAAATTATTTCAGTGTTAGGTAGCCCATTTATCGAGGACGGCTATAGGCTATATTTTATCATGCTACAAATAATAGGAGTGAAGAAATAGAGGAAAATGTGGAAAAAACGGGGGAAATTATATGTAAGGGCATATTTGAACGCGCTAATCTCAGAAACTACTGGCCGATTTGAATAATTCTTTCAGTTTTAGATATATTTTTTTTATTACACTTTTTGCTCACATAAAGGTACAGAGGCGGGCTTAATGCCTTTAGGCATTTTCTTCCAGCCAACCTTTGGGTGATGTTGAGACAAGAGGAGGTAGATGCAAAGTACAATTTTATCATCAACAGTAATAAATACCTACATACTATAATAATTACTATTACATACTGTACGGATACTATATATTAAATGAACTATTAAGTATATAACTAATATATATCTGTATAAATAATAAATATGTTATATAATATTATACACTTACTAATAATAATTAAAAGCAACACTATTTAGGTATTCTGTTCTATTCTGCCTGAGACTTACACAGTAATAATTCATGAACTCTGCGCTTGAAAACTTTATTTGATTTAGCCAATCTCACTTCCACTGGCAGTGCATTCCAGAAGAGGATAGCTTGGATATGAAAGAAGGAATGGACGAGTGATGTTTTATGGGGTGGACAAAGAAGGAGCATGTTATTTGTGGATCGCAGATTTTTATCGTGATTAGTACATCTCAATTTAAAATGGACAGCCAGATAGCCAAGTGCAGAGGGAGAGTGGAGCAGGGAAAAGAGAGTACACAATGCCCGTAGCGATCGTCGTTCACGTATCGGCAGCCACTGCAACTTGGCACGGGAAGGGGAGATGTGGTCGTACTTACGGAGGCCAAAAATAAATCTAATGGAATTATTGAGAAGCCGGTCCAGTTTGTTGAGGAGATCTGCATTAAGGTCGAAGTAACAAGTGTCACAATAGTCCAGTACTGGGAGTATAAGAGATTGTACTAATAATATTTTTATATTGGAAGGCAGGAAATATTTCATGCGATAAAGAGATCGCAGGCAATTAGTAACACTTCTACTAACATGAGCCACTTGAGTGCGCCAATCAAGATTAGCATCAATATACAAACCGAGATTCTTCCGTCGAAAATTACAGGTGGGAGAGTTCTGGTGTCGACTCTTCTCAGTAGTCTCGGACTTCCTATTAAAATCGCTTGACATTTAGCGGCATTTACAGACAACCCGAACTTGGTGGACCATGTGTTTACAGCATTCAGGTCTCGGTTTATATTATCGATAGCATTGGGTAGATTCTCCACTGTTTCTTGATCGTACACCTGCAAGTCATCAGCGTACAGATGATGTGCACTGCGAATTACAAAGGAGACAAAATTTATGAAAAGTGAAAATAAAATGGGAGGGAGGACGCCGCCTTGTGGGACGCCAGCCAATCAGAAAAGGACTGATCTACGCGCACACGCTGCTGACGACCCCGAAGATAAGAACAAAACCATTTTAGAGCTTCAGGCGAGATCATAATATGAGTGAGGATTGCAAGAAGAATGTCGTGATTGACGTTGTTAAAGGCGTTTGAAAAGTCGATCAGCACCAAAATGGTAATTTTAGAATCCTCCATACCAGTTCTTATATCATTTGTAATTTTCAAAAGAGCTGTAGTGGTATTGTGTCCCGGTCTGAATCCTGATTGTAGTGTAGAGAGATAGTTATATTTGAACACAAACCGGGACAACTGTTTATTAACACATGCCTCGATCACTTTGGAAAGGAAGGGGAAGATGGAAACTGGTCTGAAATGGGAGGGTTGAGTAGGATTTTGTACTTTCGGTAAAGGGCGGACATAAGCCTTACGCCATAAGTCGGGAAATATGGAGGACTCGAACGAAAAGTTAATTATATGGGTAATGGCTGGAAGAAGATATTCAAGAATGGGAGTGATCATTTGACGGCTAATGTCATCACAACCTACAGCTCTGGAACTTAAAGACATAATGAATGCTTTAAACTCGCCTGTAGTAACTGGTGTTAATTGAAAATGGTCTATATTTGCTCGTGGTAATCCAATTAAATAGTCTATTGTTTCAGATGTAGTAGATGTGTCCATGATAGGAGAAGTAGCGAATTACATGTAACGTATTTCATGTATCGAGAAAGGCTATAGGCTATATTTTACTACGCTACAAATAATAGGAGCGAGGAAATAGAGGAAAATGTGAAAAAAGTGGGGGAAATTATATAAAAGGGCTTATTTGAACGCGCTAATCTCAGGAACTACTGCTCCGATTTGAAAAATTCTTTCAGTCTTAGGTAGCCCATTTATCAAGAAAGGCTATAGGCTATATTTTATTGCGCTAAGAATAAGAGGAGCGAAGAAATAGAGGAAAACGGGGAAAATTGTATGAAATTGCTAATTATCTTAACTACTGGAGCTTGAAGGACTGGCAAACTTGAAGAATAGACCATGTGAAGGGACATAGGCTATTTTTGCGGAAAAACGTACGGTTGCGTGAAATTCCTAAATTACTCGGGCGAAGCCGCGCGGAACAGCTAGTCTTCACAATACATTTGCATTAAATTAAAAAAATAATATTTAAGATTTATTTATATGTAGTGTTTATTAAATAACAAAAATAAGTACATATAAGTAGCTAGGCATCTCATTAAAAAAGCGCGAGCGCCCACGAGGATTTTAAAAACTCTGTGCCCCTGTATTGGCAAATAAAAACTATGCATAGGAACATATTCAGATAATATAACTTGAAAAGTAACCATGTAATTTTGAAGTTATTTTAATTAATAGCTTGTTTTCATCTAAACTGAAATTGTTACAAACTAATTTCATTTTTTTTTCAGAGCCATAGTTATGTCAATAGCAAAGTGCTCCCGAAACGTGCCATTTGTGTTGGAGAGGCTATGTGATGTTGATGAAGCTGTCCGGAGAGCGGCTTTTCTGTACATAGCAGCTAATAATGTTACCCAGTTAAGGGTACGGCAAAGAGTTCTTACACTCAAAGTAAGTACTTATTATTTAAATAGATAACTACAAGATTTTAAATAAAATTTTAAGTTCAATGAGTTCTTACTAAGTTAGCTCAAATAATAATATAAACTCAGAAAGAATAATAACAATAGTGCATTTTGCCAATACCAGTTTTTTTTCTTTTCTTTTTAAGGTTGGTTTGACTGAAAGAAGTCCCAGAGTCCGCAGAGTTGTAGAAGAAATATTAATTCCGAGTTGGCTGAGTACATTCAAAGGCAATATCATTGATCTCTTGAAAGCAATTCGCTTAGACAACACACATGATGCCAAAGACTCTGAATATGTTGCTGGCAAACTTTTGGAGTCTCTTTTCAAGTATGTGGTTTATCTTTTTCTCCCAATATCAATGTTACATTGTTTCGGAACGAAGTTCCTTATCGCGCGTTGCGAAAGGGTGCTAGACGGAAAAATTGTAACGACACAATACAAAAGTGTCGGTATGTCGGTATATTACAACTAGAGCAAAAATGCTATAGTTGTAAGCCGTGCGGTAGCGCGTGTTTCTCTATTGGGTGTTTTTTTTTTGAGTGTATACAGGTTTTTTGTATGTACATAAGAAATAACTTCGTTCCGTCTGGGTGTCGATTGACACCTCCTCTCAACTTTTTTTTTTTATTGCTGTTTCAATATTACTATACTTACAGGCGCCTTCCAATATCTGAAT
This sequence comes from Polyommatus icarus, assembly GCA_937595015.1. Classification (NCBI taxonomy): domain Eukaryota; kingdom Metazoa; phylum Arthropoda; class Insecta; order Lepidoptera; family Lycaenidae; genus Polyommatus; species Polyommatus icarus. The sequence continues at coordinate 16,793,060 of OW569327.1, read as the reverse complement.
TACTCGAATGGCTACCAACTGATAAGACTCTACGATTAATACCAGCTGAGAAGTTAAACAAGGAAACAGCTTGGTACTGGCGGCATTTAGCTGAACATTTACAGAAAATAGATGATGATGAAACTCTGGAGACGATTCTACCGGACCTAGTCGTTTTGACTGGATATATAAGAGCGTAAGGATTCTTTGGTTTATATGCCCCAAAATAACTGTTACACTTTGTAAACAATCCACTACTGTAAAAATGATATGTCTTATGGGCTTACATAACTGGCACTGTTTGAAAATAAAATTAGAAATTATTGTAATCCAAATGTTGGAAACAATAAGTAAAGACTTGCACACTCCTGCCAATATAGTTTGTTATAATTTTTTTCTTATCAATATACAGGATAGTAGAGGCGGAGTGCGAGGACGACGCGGGCGGCACGCGGCAGCACGTGCTGCTGGAGCTGGCGCGGCTGCTGCGCGTGTACGACGCGTCCGACCCGCCCGGCCGCGCCGCGCTGCAGGCGCTCATCACCGACGCGCTCACCGGTACACACACACCCACACACACACACACACACACACACACACACACACACACACACACACACACACACACACACACACACACACACACACTAGTAGAGGCGGAGTGCGAGGACGACGCGGGCGGCACGCGGCAGCACGTGCTGCTGGAGCTGGCGCGGCTGCTGCGCGTGTACGACGCGTCCGACCCTCCCGGCCGCGCCGCGCTGCAGGCGCTCATCACCGACGCGCTCACCGGTACACACACACACACACACACACACACACACACACACACACACACACACACACACACACACACACACACTAGTAGAGGCGGAGTGCGAGGACGACGCGGGCGGCACGCGGCAGCACGTGCTGCTGGAGCTGGCGCGGCTGCTGCGCGTGTACGACGCGTCCGACCCGCCCGGCCGCGCCGCGCTGCAGGCGCTCATCACCGACGCGCTCACCGGTACACACACACCCACACACACACACACACACACACACACACACACACACACACACACACACACACACACTAGTAGAGGCGGAGTGCGAGGACGACGCGGGCGGCACGCGGCAGCACGTGCTGCTGGAGCTGGCGCGGCTGCTGCGCGTGTACGACGCGTCCGACCCTCCCGGCCGCGCCGCGCTGCAGGCGCTCATCACCGACGCGCTCACCGGTACACACACACACACACACACACACACACACACTAGTAGAGGCGGAGTGCGAGGACGACGCGGGCGGCACGCGGCAGCACGTGCTGCTGGAGCTGGCGCGGCTGCTGCGCGTGTACGACGCGTCCGACCCGCCCGGCCGCGCCGCGCTGCAGGCGCTCATCACCGACGCGCTCACCGGTACACACACACACACACACTAGTAGAGGCGGAGTGCGAGGACGACGCGGGCGGCACGCGGCAGCACGTGCTGCTGGAGCTGGCGCGGCTGCTGCGCGTGTACGACGCGTCCGACCCGCCCGGCCGCGCCGCGCTGCAGGCGCTCATCACCGACGCGCTCACCGGTATACACATACGCACAAACACACGTATCCACCCTAGGGAGAGTGGACTGTGAGAACATCTCGCAAACCTTAAGGGCGTTCCGTCCGGAGATTCCGTAATTGACCGTATTTAAAACCTTATAAACTCATAATGTGAGAGCTACAAAGTTATAATAAAATTACAGCAATAATCTTCAGTATATAAACATTCCTTTCGCCGTTTTAAATTTTCTATTTTTGTTTATTATACTCATGATATCAGCTTCCAAAGTAACACCAATTTGTTAAAATTCAAGCATACATTCAGCATCTCCTTAGGATTTACAAATTACTTTTATTTGAAACTCACGCCAATAGATCGACAATATCATAAACTACATACTTGCCGTTTTAAATTTTTTTAGGACAATTTTGAACTAAGATAAGTAAAAATGATAGGGTTTTGACGCGATCTCGGCAACGCGGAAAATGTATGGCCAAGGTCGTTTGCTCGGGGGACGGCCTTATAGCAGTAGTCGCAGCTGTAAAGTACAGTACTGTACCCGGCGATAAATATTGCACATCGACCTTTGGAAAGTGACAGTCGGCTAATTTCGGTTTTGTAGAGCGCTATCTCTTACGCACGAAATACAAAAAGTCCGGTATATATTAGGAGCTGTTAAAACAATTATGGTTTGCTTCTTTTGGCAATTTTATTATTCTTTGTATAAAATACACCAAATTTTCTATAAGTTATGGCTTTAGGTTAGGGTAAAATAAAATAAAAAGGGTGTTCAAATTATGTTTACGTATTTAAAATTCGTTTGGAAAATTACAGCTGTAGCAAATTTAGGGGTGTTAACAACTCTAGATATATATTCTGAACTGGACGCGACTGCACTCTATTGAATTTGAACAACGACTGACAGAATGTCAAATAGGTGTGTGCTACAAAGATAACGCTCTATGAAACCGAAATTAGCCGAATGTCTCTTTCCAAAGGTCGATGTGCAATATTTATTGCCGGGTACTGTAGAACAGGGGTCAATTCTTGTATGTATAGTAGATCCTCGCTAATCCGGCCCCTGGCTAGTCCGGCGCTCCTTCTAATACAAACATTATTTTGGCTACTCTATATTTAGATTTGTAATGTAAAAACTGTTGAAAACTAAACGCCTACTACTAGTTACAACAGTAATTGTAACTAGTAGTAGGCGTTACCTACTACTAGTTACAACTACTGTTGTAACTAGTAGTACCTACCTACCTACCTACCTAGTACCTACTACTAGTTACAACAGTAGTTGTAACTAGTAGTAGGCGTTTAGTTTTCAACAGTTTTTACAGTTTTTTTTAGTAGTAACTAACTAAAAGAAATAATAAGCCATATACCACACACATATCTAACTTATATTACGTATCACAGGGGACAAGTGCACCCTGAGCGCGGACGTGACGCGCGCGCTAGTCGGGGCACTCGAGCTGGTCGTGGGCGACGTGGCGCAGCGCATGGAGGTGGTGTGCGCGCTCGTCAGCAGCATACGTGACAGCGAGGAACCAGAACCGCCGCCGCCAGTGCCAGCTCAGCCCATTGACTGCACTGAGGTTAAGCTGCAGGTGAGAGCCATATTAGGTCACGTGACATTTTGATTTTGTTAACCTCTTCCATTGACTATTTTACATTTTCTAGTATTACTTTAAAAGAATATTATCATACTCTATAATGTCTGGTATGTAGGGATAACAAATGAAAGATTAAACTGATTTATAATATAAAACTAAATATCAAAGAAGCAAGACAGATCTTCCTACTTCTCCTATCTTCTTCTAATTAAATTCGTTGCGGGTCCCAAGACAGCTTTGGTATGTCCCTCGGGCTCCCTGAGATCATATGAAAGGGTTTTCGTGGTTGGATACCGCTGTCGATCCTGGCGACACAGGAGACACAGTGGTGGGAATGTGTGGTGGGCCGAAGCCCGTTTAAAAAAATCAAACAAGCAAAACACTATTTAAAAACATTGTGCTCTTGTGCAAAGGAAAAGATAGCTGAATAATAATAATAATCTCATACTCAGCGCGCCAGACTACGTGTATCGTTGAACGTCGCCATGGAGGCCCAAGAGGAGGCCGTGAGAGAAGAAAACTACGCGCTCGCAGCGGAGTGTAAAGCTAAGGTATTTCTAATGATATAATTTATTACTTTCAAATACACCTTACTCAAATACATTTAAAATGACATTAGGTCTGTACGTAATTTTTTTTTTTAATAGTATTTTCTGTGTTTAGGTCGCAGACATTCAGAAGCAACTAGAAGACCTCAACATTCAGCCAGCCCCAGCACCAGTACAACCAATGCCGGTAAAAATATTTATTTTCACCAAAATTGCATTTTTCATACCTGAATTTAGAAAAATAGCCCTATAGGATGAAGATAGAAGTTACGAAACTAATATGCTGAGATTTTTGGCTTAACTGTTGTAACTTACTACTTCCTAAAATCTATATCTATACTTATTATAAAACAAAGTCGCTTTTTTTCCCTCATGTCCCTTTGTTCCCTTTAATCTTTAAAACTACGCAACGGATTTTGATGATTCTTTCAGTGTTAGATAGCTCAATTATCGAGGAAGGTTATAGGCTATATTTTATCACGCTAAGACTAATAGGAGCGAAGAAATAGAGGAAAATGTGGAAAAAACGGGTAAAATTATTTGAAAGGGCTAACTTGAATACGCTAATCTCAGGAACTACAGGTCCGATTTGAAAAATTCTTTCAGTGTTAGATAGCCCATTTATTGAGGAAGGCTATAGGTATAATTTTTTTAGTGGCTATATATTTTATACCCGTGCGACGCCGGGGCGGGTCGCTATTCTTAATATAATTTACTGTAATATTTAAACCTGATGCAGGCAACACCAGTTGCCTCAAATATGTATACCTGAGGAAATTGATTCCTAGGCAGTTGACAGATCTACGTCGTTTGATCGGCTTATGTCAATTATTCAATCTTAGCTGTGATGAGTTCATCCGACCGATCCTAAGTAATTTGGTCGCGTTAAGACCAAAAAATCAACTTCTCTGATAATACTTATAATCTGTGAATAATATATAAATTGAGAATCAAATCTGTGAATATCCAAACAATTAAGTATATATGTATATACAAGTTTAATTTTGTTATTATGCACGCTCTATCTGATGTCTTATATCACATCTCTCTCGGTAGGGCTGCTGTAAGAAATTTCTTTAGAAATAAGCAGTGCTTTGTGTCGTCTTTCTATGTCAATTTTTATGTAAACAGTGTCTTCTGTGCAATAATTGTTTAAATAAATAAATAAAAAGACGGTTGGAGGTAGTGTTTTGTGTCGAACTCTAACTCGAACTCGACTCGAACTCGGTTGTCTGTAAAGTCGGTTTACTGACGATAGTTGAACGTGACAACGTCATAGCCTTAAATGGAACGCCTCAGAGCGAGGTAACGCCGCACATTGCGTCATGTTTTTTCGTGCGCGCAGCCCATATCGAATTATAAGACGTTGTCACGTCAAAAATATATTAACAATATAAACCAGGTAATCAAAGAGAAGCAATGTGACTCGGCGACGCTGAACAAATGTCTGGTGATACTGAACAGCGCGCTGGACACTCCCCAACTGACTGCCCTCACGCCCGTCCTGCGCATGATCTTCACGGAATTGGAGGTTTGACGATTATTTTACTTAATGCCTTGTACTCAAAGCCCTATCAGATATAAAATTGTTACAAAATTTTATATTATGTCTACAAATTGATATGATGTCGTGGCGGTACCCACAATTCGCCTAACATTCCTGCATCGCGCTATCGAAGTTTTCTGAGCGCGTCGGTATATACACGACAGCTGAAATGTATCACGTGGGCTTCGGCCTGACCGGGCATACCACCTCGCTCGGTCGGAAGATCTTCCCTTGTGGCGGCCACGCTTTTTCCCACAATGTAAATTGTAACGTTCAGTGTGTAATAAGCAGTATCTTATTAAAGAGATATAATAACTATTTAAAAAAAAAATACCCAACAATATATTTTCTTGTTCTTATAGCTTTTCTCTTATTTATGAGAATTAACATTTGAAACATATTTTCAAATACAGGGTGCAATATATTTTCAAATACGCCTCCGCCCCGCGTGTCCCCCGCTCATTCCCCCGCGCCGCAAGTGACCGTTCTGCAACGATTTTAATTGGGATAAAATGTGATTGAAAAAAAAATAACACCCATTTAAATGGACTCTCCTAATGATACCTAATGGCCCTGGAAAAAATTTGGCAGGAAGGTTTACGAGTAATTGCACCCTGAATAGCATTTTATTATTTGTGTTGTTCTATAAGTTTCATATTTATTTTGTTACAGTCGGAAATCTTTCAGAATCCAGATATTTTAGACAATGCATTGGAAACTGTAGCGTTGTACGGTATGCTTGATAAGGAGTTCGCGAGGGATCACAAAGCGTTCTTCTTTGCTAATGTAAGTTCACATTCAAATACATTTTTTAAATAATTTATGTTTTATTAAAGCCAGTATCTAGACTCTAGAGCTTTGACGGCTTCTTAATTGAAGCTTGAGAGATTGTACTGCGTACTTCTAAATAGCATACAGCATACGCAATTTAATGTTTTTGCAGCAAAATTAAATCGTAAAAATCTAAATACGTAACGGGGCTGCTTCCACAGTTGCCTTAGAACATAGAACATTTTTAACATAAGAGTGGTATAAGATAATTTCCTTAATGTTATTACAGTTAGTAGACACGTCAAACGAGCCCACAGTGTCGACAGTACTGCGTTGCATAGTCGATCTGCTTTGTGTCCACGGTGCGAAGGTGTTTGAAGATGACTCCGTCGACGACACCAAGTCCAGTTCGCGCAAGTCCAGCTCCCGGAAACGCAACACCAAAAATTCCGACACTATTGAGGATGATGATGGTACGATTTGTGTTTATAATTTATGGCCGGTTTTTGAGATAGCGATAAACTACGATAACATGGCGCGCCCCTCCAAATTACTGTTTCAATGTGCGTAGTCACATCCTTATGAAAGAGTTTGTATGTAGTAAGTATTCAACCAATCAACCAGTACTCGTAATATTTCACTTAATGTCACTTATTACCAAGATTTGTTGGTCAACTGATCATAACTAGCCGACCGCGCAAGACAACGTACTACAAACGTTTTGACAACGCACTTCAAACGTTTTGAATTTTGGAGGGGCGCGCCATGTTATTGTAGTTTACGAGTTTATCTTCTCACTAGTGTCGTTGATTGGTCATTTTTCAACGTGAATATGCTTTTCAATTGGCTATTGAAAAGCAAATTCACTACTTTTTTATGTCAGCCGATCGAAAAAGCCAAAAGAATATTCATAAGAATAGAATATAGATAAACAAATGTATCGCGGTCACGCTTTATCTTGTACCCGTAGAAACGAGATAGCAATGCGTGAACGAAAATGACAGCGATGTTGGTAGCGAAAGGCTAATGCGCGAATTCTGATTTCTTTACGTTATTTACGTTTCTTAATATGCATTTGCTATATTATCTTCTATAGGTACACTTTCCGAATCGGCGATTTCTCTGACGCCCGCTAACAGCACTGTCATCGAACTACTGTTGAAGATTATGGATAGTGCGGTAAGTTATACACTTTAGTCTTTAAATGAGACATCTTCTTATTAAAAAAAGTATTTTAACAAAAAGTTTGCGTGATAGATTAGACTGAATTTTTAGTTCAAAACTATATCTTAGACTGGCCATAGACGAACCGCAAGTTGCAGTCGGGACCGACCGCTCAAGAACTGCTCGAGCCGCGAGCGGTCCGTGTATTACGGATATAAATTTAGTATAAAAATTGCAGATCGCCGTGCGGCGACCTTATTTGCATACGTTTGTGACTACAAGATGCGGTCCGTCTATGACCGGCCTTACACCCAATACTTAGCTAGAAAATTAACACTAACCCTAAATAATAAACATTACAGTGTGCGACATACAGACTGATAATAGTGGAGGGTCTATGTCGGCTGCTGTATCTCGGCCACTTGGAGTCACCAGCCATCCTCAGCAGACTCATACTACTCTGGTTCAATCCCGCTACAGGTATGTTTTGATGCTAGTCACATGTCCTTCAAAAGTCAGTCACTTTTTAAAACGTTTGCAACGCCTTCTATTGCTAGTAATTCGATGTAATTTTAAGGTGAAATAGGCGTACACACCGTACACAGTAGCTACACAGCGTCGGAGCGACACGACAAGAAACGTCAATACTACGGAATGTGAAGTTTCGTGTGGCTTCGATGCAGCTTAGTTTTTCAAGCGTCGCGCAAAAATTATAATAATACTAGCTGTCCCGGCAAACGTTTCTTTGCCATATTAAGTGTATAAAGGATTTTTTTTTTAATTTGATCGCAGCGCTAACTGTCGGGACAGACTAAAATTAAAATTCGAATATTATTTAAAATTTGACACTGCGATGGTAGCGCCGTCTGTCGGATCCAATGTAAAACATTCCGAAATCAACAACTACTAATAAATTAAAAATGAATTAAAAAAACATTGTCCAGCGGACAAACTTGTGAATCTAAACCATTCCCAGATCCCCTTGAACACACACAAAAAATTTCATCAAAATCGGTCCAGTCGTTTGAGAGAAGTTCAGTGACATATACACTCACAGAAGAATTATATATATAAAGATTATCAGAAAAGCAACGACATTATTTTCATTTAATTTCCAGTGGAAGAAGACATGTTGCGTCAGACGATCGGTGTGTTCTTCCAAACGTTCCCAAGCAGTGTAGATGGAGCGCAAGAACAAATTCAGGTAATAAGTAATGTCAAATTAGAAAGGTTTAATTTCATAAAAATTGATTGAGATAAAAAAAAACTATTTCAACGTTTTTATGACAGAAAGCAGTGTTGCCAGCTCTCCACATTTTTAAGAACGTTTTTGTGACAGAAAGCGACGTTGCCAACTCTCCGCGCGCTCGCGAACGCGCCGTCCAGCTCGCCCATCGCCGAGATAGACCAGGAGGCCGTCGTCAAGTTCATCGTCTCGCTCACCAGGATCAACCACGAGGTAACAAGTGCTGAATGAATATGTTGTAAGCATTGACATTATAGCGCAGCGCAGACGACAGACTATCCGTAACGCACTTTTTGTCTGTGGAAATAGAACCTATGCAATTATATGCGGACTTTTTGCGCGTCGTGTGCGTTACTGCATATAATTGCATAGGTTCTATTTCCCACAGACTGAAAAGTGCGTCACGGATAGTCTGTCGTCTGCGCTGTCCCTAATGCACATGTAATGCACATTGCACGTGCATAATAAACGTAAGCTTTAAATTCAAATAAGTGCGCATTCTGTACCAAAAGTATTATCATTCCCTATAGCATTTATCAGCTATCTATTTCTATAATTTATTCCTTTCTCACTCCAGCTAACAGATAGTCAGGGCGCACTGGCGCTGACGGTGGCGGGTCACCTGCGGCGCGCGGGCGGCGGCGAGGCGGCGCTGTGCTGCCGGCTGCTGGCGCTGTTGTCACCGCCGCGTGATGCCGCGCTCGCGACGCAGCTGGCAACGGCACTGAGGGACCTTGTGCAGGTAAAGTCAAGATGCTTTCGATTCGTCGACAGTGAACTTCGCAAACAAGATGTATGGGATTTGACAAAAGACATCGCTAAGTGGGCCCCTAGATGATTAATTTTATTGAACAATTTATTTGATAATAAGATTGCACAATACGTGATATTGCACAATAAAATAGATCGTCTAGGGGCCCGCTAAGTGAAGCTGTGGCTGTATCAGCTACATGTTACGAAACTTCAAGGAGCTCGTTGTAGCGTACATATATTGAATTTGCGTTCATATATTTTCACCCCTTCTCTTTATACATGACTGTCACAAGCTTTTTGAAGAATTTATAATATTAATAACTTCGCAGAAAATACCAGACAAGCAATCGTGTCGTAACCTCACGCGCTACCTCGGCGCTCTGGAGGCTATGGAACGATCCAGCATCAACAAACTATCTTCTATGGGTAAGAAGTAATAGAATTCTGAATATTTTATAAATCCATAATAAATTACAAACACAATAGTCTAAATAACAGACAGTCTTAAAACTTTTTTTATAATATGAAGCTTCTTTTACAGTTCGACAAGGCTTTTTATGAACGTGGCGAGAAAAGGAACTAACGCTTCTATCATACGCAAACGTCATTTTTGACAGTTCTCCTTTACCAGCAGCGCCCATTGACATATTCATTTAAAGCCTTATCGAACTGTATGTTAGAGTGTAGTTTTTTTTTAAATATTTTTTTTCCATTTTGTATGATATAGGTATGATAACTGAAACATCTATACCGGCCGAAGATACTATGCCATCCATTGGACGCAATACAAATTCTTTACGTAAGTATATTTGTAACTAAATCAGTTAAAGATTTTATTTTTTTAAACAAAACCGCGTGCTTTTTTAATATTTTTAAGTTTAAGGTTATTAAAAGACCAAGCTGTTATTATAGGTTAATCCGCGCACAATTTTATTATCGCTTGGATCAGTGATCAATAAGATCGTTATTGGTAGATCGCGATCAGAATTCAGACTATGACATGTTATTGGTAGTTTTTGTACGTTATTGGTAGATATCGTAAGCATGACCTTATTTCCTCTCCAATTTCGCCAAACGATTTTAAAGTTGTGTGTGGCGTTCATCTTAAAATTATTATATTTTCTACATCTTTTGTAATTAAAATTTTACTTAAATAAAATATATTGTATTCAAGGTATTTCTCGTGGGACCATGAGCCGAAGCAAACGTTGGTCAAATTATATGCAAAAGTTTAGTTGGAGTATGTTAACATCATCCTTTTAGAATAATTTTGTTAATAATTCTCATCTATCAGTCAGCAAAAAAAGTCGCAAAATATTACAATATTAGCTGACATTTCACCTATTTCTACCATAGATTAATTATTATTTAGCTGTATTTTTGCATTAAGAGCTGTAATACAATCATACATTATTATAGTGAACTGAACATTATTATATTGTAGATTTGAAATAGCGTACTATTTATTTATTATAGTCAGTAGGTAGGTCCTTTCTAAATAACCAATAAAGTTTCGATGCATTCTCGGAATAACAAAACTACGAAATGATATTCTCACAAATTTTTTCATAATTTATTAAACTCAATCTCTGATCATAACTCAAAAAAATGACGTTTATTTAAATTTTAACGTAAATGACTAAATGAGAATACTGTAGTTTAACCCGGAATGGATTGAAGCTGTACTGTGCTGGCCGCATACTCGTTTTCCGTGTACGATTTCCTAATGTGGAAAATACTATTTGGAATCCCGTGAGACTAGCTTATACGTACGTTTTTTTCAAGCACGAACTTGAAACGTACGTGCGGAATTCGTTCCGTCCGTCCGAAAAAGCGAACGTGTGCGCCTGGGCTTCTCAACAAATATCTGTTACACTTCTTCAGTTACTATCATTAAATAACTCTCACTACTACAATCATACACTTTGTAAAGTCATAGCTAAAGGTAATATTAGTATTGTATTTAGTTTTTAAGTAACCATCAAAAAACTGTTTTGGGACTTAAGACCTTTACTTTCGTGCTATAATGTAGGAACCCTTGTTACGCGATATTGTTCACTACTAGCTGTGGCTCAAATTACAATTCATGCGCGCACGATTCATGGAATCATTATAACACGATTGGAGGATAGCGGGGTATGTAGGCAGGGCTAGCGTGTTTTGATATTTTTGGCAGTCCGGTCTTAATGTAGTTTCTACTGATTCCATGCATTTTCATTTCCGAATACGGAAAACGTGTCTATGCGCCAGCTTTAGTTACTTACTTTTAATGCTGGATTGAATTTTGAAATAACAAAAACAATTACTTAGGCCCGTATTTTTGGTCAATACTCAAGACGCATCTCGGTCTCAAGACAGGGTTCAGGCTCTGTGATTGGTTGACTGTCAAAATTTGGACTAATCACAGAGCCGAACTGTGTCTTGAGACCGAGTCGCATCTTAAATACTGACCAAAAAAACGGGCCTTACAATTACATAGCTTTTTAATGCAATCATATAATTTCCAGCTCAACCACTCGCTAGAAGCACTCATGTGGTGATCAACGAAACTGTGGAGGAGGAAGTTGAGATCGACGAGACTTCACCCAGCGAGATACCTAACGTTACTGAAACCAAAGAGAATACAATCACTACGTTAACTGAAACTAATGTCACTGAAGGTATTATCCGCCATTTTGTCACTAAAATCTGTCAGTATATTATTCCATTCTTTCCCGTTTCTAATGTTGTTACGCTAGGCCTGTAGTTATTATTATGCTGATCACACATTTGTCAACACCATACCCGCAAAACGCGCTGCATAGTTCACGAAATGCAGCGCGCACGGTACTCACATATATGTGCGAGGTTTCACATCATTTCATACAATGAATTTTAAAATGCGTCGCGTGCTTGCTGATGTGCGATCACCTTTAAGTGTGCTTGCTGTTAAAATTCGGTCGTCGAAAGGCAAAATGCTACATTAAAAAAGGCAAAATGCTACATGTCTCCTTTTTTACCACAATCTTTTTTCTACCAAGTTAGAACTTGACCTAGTGAAGTAAAAATTAACAAGTTTTCTTTTTCATAGATCAAGCTCAAGAGTCCGAAGAGAGGAAGTCACTACCGTCGTCAGATGTAGTCAGCGGCACGCCGGACGAGCCCGACGACACGGACTCTAGCGACAGCAGCGGCGTCTCTCCCGTTAAAAAGGCTAAAATAACTAAAGGTAAATCATGCAAATTACATCCATAGTCCTCACGTAAACGTTCTAAGTGTCTAACACACTATGCCGAAGTTCCGCGGCGGTAATTCCGCATGATAGCAATGTCAAAAGCATACAATATGACGCGACGGAATTTCGGCATAGTGTGTCATCGGTAATTTAAAATACATTGCAGGCGGAATCATGCGGAAATGCCGGCGCGGAACTTCGGCATAGTGTTTTTAGACAATAAGAGTGTTAATTTTTAAATTTTAACCGATTTAGAAGTAAAATATTTCATTTCATTTCGAGAGTGTGTCTGTTCGTCTATCCGTTACCTCTTCAAACCAAAAAGGCTGAACCAATTTAGCTGAAATTCAGTTAGAGAAACTTTAAAGTCTCGGGAAAGGACATAGGATAGGACACTTTTTATCCCGGAAAAAATGTATGGTTGCCGCACGATAAAGGAATTTTGGCGCAACGAACTTGCGGGCGTCATCTAGTTGTAAATATAATTTACAATGATGACAGTGGATTTGCAATTAAATATTTACTATATTATTAACCCATCAATCCCCAAGCGCAAGCGCCGGCTGCCGCATAACAATTGAAAATCTATTGTGTGTGCGATACCCACGATGGAGGTGTCAAGCAATTTACACTATTGAAATCATGATTTTAGGTAGGAAAAAGAAATTATCAATGTCAAGACGCACTGCATCGAGAGGTGAAGGCGAAAAAGGGACAGAAAATGATCAAGCGAAAGAGAAAGACGATAAAAATGACAAAGGCGTGAAAAGAAGTCGATCGCAGCGGTCTAGAGTGGATGTAGATAGAGGTGAGTTATGTTGTTCGGCTCAGCAGAGCGATAAAGATTTTCTGTAAGTTTTGTCACTACTTATGCCGTGTTCACATCAAACCGACTGTGAACCGCCGAATGTGAGCGAACGTTACGCAGTTTATTGTATTTCCATACATATTCACTTTTTCGTTCACACCTAACCGACAATACGCTATTACGCTGGGCGTAGGCGCGGACATTCGATACCGTATATGTTCACGTTCACACTGGGGCTCACAGTTAGCCTGCTCACATTCGTCGGCTCACAGTCGGTTTGGTGTGAACACGGCCTTACTATTATACTAAGTGACAATGATTCGTCATTGCACAGTCGTTGTAAGCTTTTATAGTGCTCTCAGGCTATCTTGTCTCTAGCGTTTATTCACCCTACCGCTACCAGGTTTCATAAATCTTGACGTAATTTATCGTTTTCTATCAAATCGCGACAGAAAACGAAGCGACAGAAGTTTCATAATACCTCATCCAAATACGTAGTGTCGTAACTGAGAAATTAGGAATTTTTGAAGTTGGATTTCCTTAATTACGATAATGTTAGCAAATTCATGTTATTTTTATCACAATTATGATAAGAATTGATATTTTTCTGAAAAAATCGGTTTTCTTTTTTTTTTATAAATATTAGGTTTCTCTTTGTTTTGTGCGTGTTAATTAAACAGTTTGCATATAATATCATCAGATAAAAGTGAATCATTATTTTTTTTACGAAAACTACGCAAAAATATCAAGAAAATAAAAAGTTATATTTTTCACCAGCTGTCATTTACATAAATCCAAAAATTTAAGTTACTCCTGTTTTGTCACAAGTATCTTTAACTTACATTTCACGACAGGGGTACATAATTTTTGGTCACCTTTTTTATGTTTGCATTTGAACTCGGAATCTCCTTATGCTCGCTATAGAAATTACTTATATAATACACAAAATGTTTTATAAAATAAATTGATTCTTCAGTTAAAGCTGAACGATTCCATTTCATCTTTCGAGCGACGAAACGAAACGATTGTCTAAGTTATAATAAACGTGGTCAGTACTAATTTGCAGGTTAGTAGGTACTTGGTACTAATATGCCATGATAAGCCAAAATACGTTCGGACTATTAATTTAGGTTGGATAAAATAGGTAAACGTATTGTGGTTTTAATTTAAAAATATCCCTATAATTATAGCCAAAAAAAATGAATGCGGTGTACAATAATATTATGTAAGAAGTGAAAATTCATTATGACATTTTATATTTATATTATATTTACAACTTCAATGAAATTAGGTAGCCAAGACATAAAGAAAAAAATATAAAAGCCATTCGGCTATTTTTTTTTTCTAAATTAATTGAGTTCTTACGAAATCTTTATTGGACTGTTCCTATGTTTTGCTCTAGAACATTCTACAGATCAAGGGTCAAGTTGGCAGAAGATTTCACGAATACGCGTAGACCATAATAATAATTATTTTCACGAACTTCAAAGGAGTACTTAAACGAGATGGTGATATTTTGCACAAAAAACAAGATACTTAGTGTAAACAAAAAAACGTCACGTTTTTCACATTGCTTCGAAATTTCTCTCATATATCAATAAAATATAAAAAGCTCTACTTTATTAGGTATTTTCTCTTCCCCTCTCGAATAAAGGTCACTTTCATATATTATTATCCTCTAAACAGGCAAAGTAATCGCGCAGGAGCAGCCTTTTCACCGATTTCATATACTTACATTTTGATATCTACTTAATTACAATTAATTAATACAAAATGTGTTTTTCCTATCGAGTAGCAAAATCTTGTTGTGTCACAAAAAACGTCTTCGCTGACTTTTTATTTCACTGTATACTTTTAGTTATTCATAAATTAGAAACTAGGAGTAGATGAAACCTAGTATTTATTCAAATCATTAGCTGAAGAATTATAAAATAATAGTAATAATAGAAATATATTAGATTCCTAATGAACCTATTAAGTGATAACTGATAGCCCAGCCCCTTTCATACTCCACACAAAAAAAACATGTTTTATATTATGTATTTTTAGGTCTCCATCATTTTAAAAATATAAAATGGCCAATACAAAAATAACCATTGTAAAATGTAAATTATGCTCGTTGGTTAGTCTACAATATTATATACTAGTAATCTGTGTCCGTTAGTTTATACTTAATATTGAATAGCTCATGCTCGTATCGTTCTAAATTTTTTTGCAATTTTGACAACCATTGTTTAAGGTCTACCTTCCGTGAATCAATATCTATATTGATTCATGTATAAACTTAGTTTAAAGAAGCGACATTCTGCAGTCACCAAATAAGAAGCTGACATAGAATAGGTATAACATAATAATAATATATTATTTTTTACTCTAAAACATGAGTTGCTTATAGCATGATTTAATTGATAACAATTTAAAAAAATAACAAAATGTTATTTAAAATAAATGATATATTAATATTAGTAGCTTCATAATTTCTCCGAAAAATATTTCATAAGAAAAAAGGTTCGTGATACATGGCGGGGTCACGCTTCCTCCTGCTTGCTCTACCACGAAACTCGCGGTCATTTGAATTTAGAAACTTTTTGACAATTATGTCATGCGATAGATATCGCTACATCTATAAAATTAGAATACAATGGTAGACGAGATGCCGATAACCGCTAGAGACAGGACTGAGCGTTTGAACCATAGTAACTTATTCGGCAATTGTGAAATGGGCCCTGAAAGTCAATAACGCATGAAAGATATTAATGTATATTTTTTTTTTGCACCAAAAGCCATTAATAAGGAAAAAGAAAAGGAGCTAGAAAAGTCACCGCTTTTAGATGATCTAGATGTATCGAATGTGACATTTCGGAGATCGACTCAGCCCAGCCAATCCGGTTCTAATTCTGATTCGAACAGCTCAAACAAAAAGGATGGTAATACTAAAAAAGAAACAAAAGATAAGAAAGGACAAGGTGCAGGTAAGAATGATATGTAACGTATCTTTAATTACATTTATAAAATTGATTAACACTAATTGCATATGTTGCAGTTTCTTTTCTTATAATGCAAATAGCTTTATCTGATTAGTATTATAATGTTTATTTTTGATCTGGTAATTTTTATGCAATTTTGTAGTACTTATATAAACAAATAGTTATAATCATATTAACGAATAGTAAAAGTAAATTTAAATTCTTTTAATTTCTAACTTTATATTTTTCAGCCAAAGCAACGACTACAAAATCGAAAAAACCCGAATTAGAAAAGTCCTTGCTGCTAGACGAGATGGATGTATCTAATGTAACCGTGAGACGGACGACGCACGGCGCGAAGACCAGCTCCAACTCGGACTCCAACTCACCTGTCATCGCAAGCACTAAACAGAAGAAAGTTAACAAAAAAGGTATTTTAATCACATGGCGATATATTAATTTCATAAATTCAAAAATATGTCGTTTGTTATCTCATCATACATGAACTGCTAAGCCAATTTCGAATTTGGAAATGTTTTGAGACACGGGGAAGAGCGTAGAATAGATTCTGCGTTTGGAAATGTTTTGAGACCCGGGAAAGGGGCGTAGGATGGATTTTATCCCAGAAAAATGTATGGTTTCCGCATGATATAACGTATTATAGGACAAAGTTACAGGCAGCAACTAGTCTATTATAATTCCTTGTTATACGGAAGTGAAAATCTACACAGTAAAATAATTAAACTTCTCTTACCCCTAATCACGCATCAAATTCAATGGAACTTTTAGCTGATTACAATTTAGATAAACTGAACTCTAGATGTACCCCGCGTTCCATCAAGCGTTAAAAACGATCAAAACGCTTAAAATAGGAGACACTTTGAGCGTTTTGATCGTTTCTAACGCTTAATGGAACGCGGGGGTAATGAATATGAGGCTAATAAACATGTCTTCCAGTTTCAGTTTAACAATCCAACTGCTACTCTATGCTCGTATATTTAAAATCCTATTTACGTTGACAGTGGAAGCGTCGCGGCGCGTGACTCGTTCTTCAGCGTCGCGATCGAGTCTGGAGCTCGCCGACACGTCGCAGTCTGCGGATGACACTGAGCTGCACACCATCGTCTATGACAATGACTTCGTAAGTAGTTTAACTGACGACTACCAGCTACCATACTAAGGCCGTGTTTCCACTGACGCGGAGCGGAGAGGAGAGGAGCTTAGCGGTGCCGAAGTGACCAATCACCATGCTCGAAATCTTCGCTGTCATTCCGCTGGAATAGCACGATTGGTCAATTCGGGCACCGCATCAGTGGAAACGTGGCCTAATGCCCAGATTCCACCGGAGCAGAGATAAGCTGCGTCACGAGGAATGTGTTTATAAGAACCAATACAATCGTTGCCCTAAACGCGTTTCTATTGGTTCTCAAAAACACATTCCCCGCAACACATCTCTGGTGGAAATGCAGCCTAATGCTTCAGAGGTTTTTGACACGCTGTTAAAACCGTTAACTATCGATACAAAAGCATTGTTGATTGGTTAATATTTGGACGTCAGCTAATCAAAATCGCTGGTAAATAAATAAAGTCATGTTAATAAACCCTAGAAACTGGACATTAGGTATAATTTACACAGAGCCAGTATTGGCTGCCAATAAGACTGGCAGCCAGTATTGGCTTGGTATATGTCGCGTGTGAACAGTTTGGTCTGGCTTGAAAAACTGTTCACACGCGGCATATACCAAGCCAATACTGGCTGCCAGTCTTATTGGCAGCCAATACTGGCTCTGTGTAAATTTTACTTTAGTCAAATTATTTTAAACAATTTTGACAGCAAAGTTATGAATCAAAACATTTGCTAGTGGAATCAAATGCAACTTGTACCCAGGTAATACTGACATACTAAAGAGATTTATATTTATGTTTTAGGTCCAAGAAGCTTTAGACGATTCTACTGAGCTGAATAACACGAGTAAACACAACTCCAAAGCGAATGTTACAGTGCCTGAGTCTCCCGAGGAAAGTGAATTGTAAGTGACCAACAGTTTAAATAGACTTAGGGCCTGTTTCACCATTTCCGGATAAGTGCCGGATAGGCTATCCACCACTTAACTTGACAGATTAAGGGCCTGTTTCACCGCTTCCTGATAAGGCTATCCACCACTTAATTTGACAGATGGAGTATGGAAAATCTGTCAAATAATCCTATCGGGCACATTATCAGGAAGCGGTGAAACAGGCCATAAGATGGAGAATCTGTCAAAAAAGTTGTGGATAGCCTATCCGGCACTTTATCAGAAAGTGGTGAAACAGCCCCTTAGATGTCTGCCTGTGACCAGACTGAATGACATAAATCATATACAGCGAACACATAGTTAGGACACTAGCACGACTTTTTGCTGCTATACAATCGCGAGTCGCTGTTTGTTAGGGCTCTTATATGTATTTCTGTTGCCGCTATAGCAACAAACATGTATTTTTTTGGTAACGACGTAATATTCAACGTTTTTTCCTAAACTATTTTTCGTGTTGCAGGTCTGAATCGGAGCCAGAACCGATACCCGTAAAAGGCAAGAAGAAAGGAAAGAAATAGATCATTTATACTAGAATTATAATTAATTATTATTATTAAAGTGAGTATGATTTACTAAGTATTTATTATTAACATCCAAAAATACGCCTAAATCAGATAAGAATAATACTTGCCACAATACTGAAACGGTAATAATATTCTTTTAGCGATATTTCAAATTAATTTCATGTGTATTGAATGATTAGGAGTGAAAAATAAATAATAATATTTTGTATTTCAATTTATATTTTATACAAATTTCAAGATATTTATAAACTACACTTCCAAACATCACATAACTTAAAATAATTTACTTAACATAACATTATGATACAGTAATCTAACCAGGGCTTTCCAAAATTAATTAAATCGCCTTAAGACACTTTATACCACTTTAACGCTCATAACAGAATAGTTTGAGAAGCCCTAGTCTATAGTCTATCGTGCTATTTATAATCTCAGTCAGTCTGACGTTCTATAAATCTATTTCTTTCTATAACATGTAGGTTAGTAGAAATAGTGCTATGTTTTGTCCTTTACCGACTACGATTATAAACCAGGGAGCTTAGCCAACGTAACAATAATAACAAAGTTAAGAAAGTATAAATTGTAGAGGTCATAATATTTCCTAAATGCAACAGAACAAGAATATGTTTTTGAGTGTATGTATTTAACTGTTTATATTTCATTCACACGCAACTCTCGACTTCAGAATGTAAAGAGTTTGAGAGATATCAGTTCATTTTATAACTGATCACTGGGACCAAATCAATGGGACCATATTAATTTGTATTTTATAATGTACTGGTATACTCCGCGCGAGCTTGGAGGATTTGTCAAAAATGTTGCAAGGGAATGCAAAACATTTTTCTATATTAGAAGTTTGCCTTAGCCCCCAATTCTTCGAAGCTCGTGCGGAATATACTTTACCTAATCTCCCCGAGTAACGTAATATAAATATCGCACATTTGTCAGCACCGTACGCGTCGAACGCACCGCACAATACACGAAATGCGGCGCGTACGGACGAATGTGCGAGGTTTCACATCATTTCATACAACCATAAAGTTAACCATATACCTAGCGGAATAGAGAAACAAAGGTGTATACGTACACATATTTTCACACACAGACGTAAATCAATTTCGGTTTCGTTTGACAGCTCAAGATTGTTGTTCAAGGTATATTAACTTTATGCATACAACGAATTCTAAAATACGGCGTGCGTGCTGATGAATGTGCGACCGCCTTATTCATCGATTATCTAGAGGGCTGGTATTTGACTTGGTTGTTGGAATGCCAGTTGCCGTGGTAGTAGGGGTGTCTGTCCCAGTTGTCGTGCTCGTTCCTGTCCCACTGTTGGCCGTCGCCCTTGTTGTCGTTCCAGTTCTTGTCCCACTGGGCCCAGTTGCTGTCGTGCTCGCCGTATTTTTTACTGAAATAAATTATAGGTAACTTAGAAAATATATTTGCTAAACTATGACTTGGGGGGCGTCCACAAATTACGTTAGGTGTTTTTTTAATTTTTTGACCCCCCCTTCTCGGGTGAGATTTCGTGAGATTTTTATTCTCCCCCTCCCAAATCTCACGTGAGATTTTTCAAAATGTAGGTTTCTTGCATAAACGTTTGGTTTGACAGTCAGTAGATTTTCTTTCGAACGAATTTGGAATGATCTTAATCGTACAACGATTACGCTTACGATTAAATCATACAATAACAGTACAATCTGCATGAAATGGATCAAAATACTAAATAGTACCTATTATTTTGTTCAGAAAAAATTACATGAGATTTGCCGATCTTTGCTTTGGCGGTACAGCACTAGTTAACTAGCAAGTAACTAGTCACAAACGCACGGTCGTCTTGTTTTTTGTTGCATTTTAATGTCATCCCACCATATCACTTCAGTCTCGAGTGAAGGTAGAGTTATTCATTTCAAACCTCCAAGAAGAGAGCATATTCCCTCTTAAAAGGCCAGCAACGCACCTGCAGCTCTTCTGATGTTGCGAGTATCCATGGGCGACGGTAGTTGCTTTCCATCAGGTGACCCGTTTGTTCGTTTTCCCCCTTATGGTATATTAAAAAAGAATCTAATACCTGTCATCCGTAGCGGCGGGTTTCTCGTTACCGAACTTGTTCTTGAACAGCTGGTGCCTGGTTATGATGAACTCGGCGGCGCGCTCGCCGATCATGACGCAGGGCGCGGCCGTGTTGCCCGACGGCAGCGTCGGCATTATAGACGCGTCCACTACGCGGAGACCTGGAACGAGGTTTAAGATAATGTCTGCAGGCTAGGCCCAATTTTACCAACGCCTGTTAAAGTTAACGCTTGAATTAGTATCACGTTACCTCTTTAATTTTTCTTATAAATGAAAGAGAAGACATGACATTATAACAAACTGTTAACACTAACAGACTTTGGTGAAATTGGGGCTTAACATAATAACATTAGAAACGGGAAAGAATGTACATACTGACAGATCTTAGTGACAAAATGGCGGATTTCCTTTGTCAATCTGTCACTTTGTCTATTCTTCCGTAGAAAGAAACCATTTCTATGGTGACCATGCCTGCTAAAGGTTTGTGTTGATTTCCATGATGTTGCTCAAAGCCTATTTTTGGAATAATGTTCTAGAATGATGTTTGATGGTTTTAAACTTAGCTTAGACGTCGTGTGGTGTTATTTGGTCAGCATTCTATTTTATAAGATACTTTATCCTTAGTTTGTGCTCCAAAAGGGCGGACTACGATATTAGATGATGGTTAGCGTGGTGACTGATGAACATTCAACAATTGACGGCTTAAACCTAACGATTGCAAATAGCCACGCAGACTAATATTATGACAATATGTTCCAAAGGAACTCCTATAGTGCTCTTAAGCTTCAAGCAAAATCATGCGTCTGTCAACGATAAAAAGTAATCTATCTGGACCTATGTTTTAACTACATACTCAAAGTATCTTTTACAAACTCCATCAATCTTAACATGATATTAATGTTTTTCATCTGCCAACAATTACCTTCAACACCGTACACCCTGAGCTGTGAGTCCACAACGGCCATGACGTCGTCCTTAGCGCCCATCTTGCACGTGCCGACCTGGTGGTTCTCCGGCGCGGTCTCGAGCTTGGCCAGGCACCGGAAGTAGTCGTCGGTCGGGTTGGGCCCGCCGCCCGGACACTTGCTGCCGTACCCCGGGGTCGGCTCCATGCCGTACTTCTCGCGCATTATCTGTGCAATTCAAATTCAGAATATATTTTTGATTTTGGAATAGCATTACTTATTATACTTTTAGAATGGTCTTGGTTCTACCACCGGTAAGGAACTACCCCTGCGAAAAGAAACGGCGTAAGTATTAATAATTCGCTAAAACCAAAATGTTGAAAAGTGGATGTCGTGAAAACTGCGGTATGATCATGGTGTAATTGTGTAAAATATACTTGGTACAATGCAGAACAACAACATTATGTCCCCCTAAAATGGTAGCGGCCAAAAATGTTCTTTTAACGTAGTAGTAGGTACGTTAAACGGCCGTAAAAGGCCGGCAACGCACCTGCAGCTCATCTAATGTGAGTGTCAATGGGCGATGGTAGTTGCTTTCCATCTGGTGACGCGTTTGCTCCCCCATATTATTTATAAAAAAATCGGTTGTCTGTAAAGTCGGTTTACTGACGATAGTTGAACGTGACAACGTATGACGTTGTCACGTTCAACTATCCTTAACCCCTTAACCCTCGCTTCCGAATCTCTATAAATAGAAACAAACTTTTTCGACTGTAACCTAAAGTTATTTCGATGTATTTCTTTCAAATTATTGTCTAAAAATATTTATAATGAGTAAAATAAACTATTCGCAACACAAAACGCTACAATATACATTCGTGAAATCCAGTAAAATCTTCGAACAAAGCACAAGTCATACCTTGTGACACGTAGGAAATGGAGCACAATTTTGAATAGCCGAAATAATACTAATAGCTCACAGATTGTTTATTTATTTTTCATTCAGAGTGTGGTCAATGTATCAAAGGTCATAACTAACCAAACTTCTTCATACAAAAGTATTCTCTAAAGTCTAAGTCATCGAAATACGTAATATAATCGAAACAAAGAGCGCGGCCCAGGTGGGCCTTACGGTTGTTGAAAGACTTGAGAGGATAAATGGAACGCCTCAGAGCTGCTGTCAGCGAGGTAACGCCGCATGAACTGTCATGTTTTTCGGGCGCGCACCCCATATCGCATTATAAGACGTTATCACGTCAAAACGGCACGTAAAAATCTCTAAAAGTGAGTAAATCTCCGGTAGCTGTACCGTGGTGTTAGCCAGCCTGTAAGCGATCCTGGCGCCGTCAACCAGCACCTCCACCTCGTGTTCGTCGAGGAAGTAGTTGGGCTGCATGAGTGGCGGCGTCAGCGGGTCGCCCGACTGCAGCGTCAGGTAGCCCCGGCTGCGCGGCTGCAGCGCCACCACTGAGATACTGGAACAAACGTATATGACTTCTCAGAAACATAACGATACCGATATACTGAAACAAACGTATGTTACTTCTCAGAAACATATCGATACCGATATACTGAAACGAACGTATGTGACTTCTCAGAAACATGTCGATATAGTCACGAACCCAGATTAGTAAATAGGAATGATGATGTGACAAGAATTTGTCGATATTATTGCCTTACTACGGCAGAAACGATGGATGGCCAAAACCTGTAAAGGTACGGGATTATTTCTGTATCTAGTATGATTTTTTTTATCGTATATAATCTATATCTATATAATATATAAAACTCAAAGGTGACTGACTGACATGGTGATCTATCAACGCACAGCCCAAACCACTGGACGGATCGGGCTGAAATTTGGCATGCGGGTAGATGTTATGACGTAAGCATCCGCTAAGAAAGGATTTTGATAAATTCCAACCCCAAGGGGTTAAAATAGGGGATGAAAGTTTGTATATAATATAATGCTTCTTAACGCGAGCGAAGCTGCGGGCAAAAGCTCGTATTATCATATTGTACGATATAAATTGGCGACTTCTGCAAAGCCAAAGTTAAAGGTTCCAGTAGGTATATTAGAACTATTGGTATATTTATTTTCTATGGTAAGACGTATTACGCGTTCGCTAGTGGAGTTGTAGTACAAGCTCTCACCAACTATTTCACGAATCGTGAAATTACCATCGCGTGGGGTGTGGGCACTATAGAAACGCATTTATTTTCGGGTAGGTAGGCCCTGATCCTCCACGAGATGTTTGAGGGCATTTCTCGGTTAAAAAAGGTAAGTGAATCGATTCGCAATAATAGTCCTTTGGAGCAGTACTTACGACACAGTCCTCTTGTCCTCGAAGTCGTTGCCGAAGGTGCCGTCGCCGCAGCCGGCGTGGTAGCCGCTGAAGTACATCTGTATGTCCGGCGACCGCCCGCCCGCCGGCGCCAGGCGAGAGTTCACCTTGCCAGTCAACTGGACACGCGATGAAAAATATGTAAGTAATAAGGATAATATAAAATGACTAGCTGTCCCGGCAAACGTTGCTTTGCCATAATATATTTGTCATATTATTTTATTGAAGTGACTAAATAAGTATGTCATCATGGCAACGTCGATCGCTATCCCGTCCATAAAGTTATATACCTATCGGAATGAGCAACAATCTCGAGCTGTCAAACGAAACCAAAATTGGTTTTCATCTGTGTGAAAAATATGTGTACGTATACACTTACACAAGAATGATTGAACATGAATTTTATGAGATTAAATTGTCAACGTGCGGCACATGTCGACTGGATGTCAAAAAAAGAGTGCTGCTGTCATGTATCACACGTCTCTGTTTACCACGCTGTGTTACTGATAGTGGCATCTCTCTTGCTCTGGCCTTTGTTTCTCTATTCCGCTAGGTATATTAACTTTATGATCCCGTCGCACAAACCGTCAGTCTCAGGTTGTAATAATTTACTATTATTTATTCAACAAATGCACTTATCAATATATAAAGTACCGAGTAGCCGATTCTCAGACCTACTGTATATACATATAAAATTTGGTAAAAATCAGTAAAGCCGTTTCGGAGAAGTACGCGAGGACTAACATTGTGACACGAGAATTTTGTATATAAGATATTTTATTTTATATTATACTTAAGTAATAATTTTGTATTAAACGTAGATTCTTACAAACTACTTATAACTTAGCACTTTGTCTCTTTCACGCGCACACGAAAGTTACGTGCGGTTTTCAGCCGCTTAAAAAGTTGTATCGCGCAGTAACCGTACATTTTCCCGAGATAAAAATTCCTATCCGCAGACAG
Source organism: Polyommatus icarus (assembly GCA_937595015.1). Classification (NCBI taxonomy): domain Eukaryota; kingdom Metazoa; phylum Arthropoda; class Insecta; order Lepidoptera; family Lycaenidae; genus Polyommatus; species Polyommatus icarus. The sequence continues at coordinate 16,768,037 of OW569327.1, read as the reverse complement.
AGTAGACGACAGGGAGGGACATACCTGTAAAATCGCCCCTAAATATTATCTTTCTTCACAATATCCTCTGCGATCGTAGTACGGCCACCGTACTATAACTAAAGTATCCTGCAGTCCCTAAAATAAATCCAGTGGCCAACTATAAAATATTTTTTTCTTACCTGAGACAAGCCCGTTCCAGACATCGGTCCGTTTCTATTGAGCATGTAGTCCATGGCGCTCTGCCACGACAGCTCCGGTACATCAGGCTCCTTGTTCAGCGTAAACTCCAGACCCACTCCCACGTGGTTCTGCAGGTTCTGACCCACCCCAGGTAGGTCTTTGATGACAGGAATGTTGAATCTGTCCAGGGTTTCCTTGGGGCCTATCCCGGAGAGGAGCAGGATTTGCGGCGAGTTTAGAGTTCCGGCTGATAGGATAGCCTGAAAAATTGAATTTTTGTTTAGTTTTCACTCATTAGTATTTTTTTTTCCCTTGTTAGTGAAATTGTATAATTCACGCCTATTTAGTTGTCAGACAAAGACACGGATTGGCGTGGGTGTGGTGTAATTTTTTTGATATTTTAAGTTTCGTTTGGATTATTACTTTAAATAAGTTTAATGTAGGGCCCGGATTTATATGTAAATACTGAATACATATTTTTGTTTTGCGTAATTTTCGGCCTAGAATGTGTTTTTTACACGAATTATCATGTTTAGACCGTGAAAAACCAAGTTTTATTTTCCATATTTTTCCATATTTTAGGGTTTTTCAAAGATAAGTCCATATTTTGCAAGAAAATGTCACAATCGTCCATATTTTCACAAAAATACAAAAAAAAATACATTCCCGCCACCATGCGACTGCGTATTTCGTTGCTCTCGCGCTTTATCGCCGTATTTATTGTTTCCAAAGAAGATTATTCCTTCAGGATTCAAGCAAAATAAGAGCACCGGTGATCGCGACAACAATAGAATACAATAGCATTTCCAACAATCCGCCATCGAAGGATTAATAAAGAAATAGAAAATAAAGTTTCAGATGCAAAAGATCCTGTTGCTGACATGGCTAAACGAAAACTGAAGTATGTTTCGGTGTTCGGGTAAAATAAAGGATTTAAGCACGTAACACACAAAGAAAAACAAAATTCTGTGCCGATTATTAGGGTTCCGTACCCAAAGGGTAAAAACGGGACCCTATTACTAAGACTTGGATGTCTGTCTGTTCGTCTGTCTGTCACCAAGCTGTACCTATCTCAAGAACGACTATAGTCTAGCTATAGCTAGACTTCTGAAATTTTCACAGAATGTGTACATCTATTGCCGCTATAACAGCAAATACTTACTAAAAACAAAATAATATTAATAATTAAGGGTGGCTCCCATACAACAAACGTAATTTTTATGCTATTTTTCGCTCGATAATATCAATAATGGCTACAAATAGGCACTTGAAATTTTTACAAAATCCTTAATTATATTTGTACTTAAATAATTGATAAAAAATTAAAATAAAATAAATATTTATGGGTTACCTACACTAAAACAATATTTAATTATTGTAATTTTATAGTCCATATTTTTCCATATTTCTGTTTTATAGTCCATATTTGTTCATATTTTCGATTTTTTAGTCCATATTTTAAGTACATAATATTTTGGATTTTTTTATACATATTTTTCCGGGCCCTAGTTATAAGTCATAAAAATCGTTCTATATTTTCGATTAACAAAAAATTAAAACCGACTTCCAAAAACAAAAGTAATACTTATTCTTAATCTAAAAAGAATCAAATAATTCTTATTCCTTATTATAGTGGCGTCTTCAGACTTCGCCTAAACCTCAACTATTTCTGTACTTAATCTTCGTACTTTTGAAGTCGGTACCAGCCCGGAAAAGTTCTGAGATCCTTGACATAGCAATTGCGCTAAGGTAAGCTGGTACCGACTTCAAAAGCATGAAGATTGAGTACAGAAATAGTTGAGGTTTAGGCGAAGTCTGAAGACGCCACTATAATAAGGAATAAGAATTATTTGATTCTTTTTAGATTAAGAATAAGTATTACTTTTGTTTTTACCTTGGAAGTCGGTTTGAAATTTTTGTTAAAAAATAATAATTTTACCCTTTTTAGTTACATAATATGAGACGACAAGGCTATAATACTCGTATTATAGCTTGTTGTCTTAGAGTTGTACATATTACTAGCGGTCGCCTGCGGCTCTGCCCGCGTGGATGTCGGTTACGGCTGCAAAAAGCCTACCCAGGAAAGACTCGGTCAGCAAAATGATTCCCAGGTCAATTCACAGACTCCGACACTGACATCGACGACGCGGACGCAGTCATAGACTTATAATATATTAGTGTACAGTGCACACTGCACAGATTGTCTTCCTACCGCAAGCGCATCCCGCTTGGTGACGCCTACTATCGTAATATTTTAATTTCGCCATAATTTCAAAACTAAACGTCCAATTTTAATCATTCAAAGACCAAATTTTATCTACATTAACTGTACTTAGTGAAGAAATAATTTATTTTGATAAGGATTAATGGCATGAGTAAAATAAACGCGTTTAAATGTTGTCCAAAAAAATTCAAGATTTTTAAATAAAAATATGCTTATTGTGCCTCACTCGACATAGATAAGTATAGTGTGTCCCGGAGTTTTTTGTAGATATTTATAAGATCTACAATACTTAGAACATGATTTTTTCACCTGGCGTCCGAAAAACCCAAATATCTTACGAAACCCTATTTTGTCCAAAATAAAATTTAGCCTATGTTCAGCACAAATAATGTAGGATTTGCTTGGAGTAGTTTAAATAAAGCCAAAATCCTCAAACTTGTATCTATAAGGATTCAAAAGTTCTGTTGGGTACCTTCAGAACCTGGTGCAAATTCTTACTTTTTGGTAGTGTATGCCTGAAATACTTTAGAAAAAATCGAAATCACCATATGTTCCCATATAAATGTCAAGGAGTCCCCTCGATTCCTCATGGATGCCATCATCAGATCACCACTTTTGTGAACATGCTACCAACTTCGGATTCAACCCTGTACAACAACAAAAGAATCATGAAAATCGGTCCATAAACGGCGAAGTTATGGTTGAACATACAAAAAAAAACAGACGAACGTATAACCTCCTCCTTTTTGGAAGTCGGTTAAAAATTAGTCATTCATTGTTTTATAAGAAATCTAACACAAAGTGGCTTTTCTATCGCAATAACCGCAACCACATCAACAGAGTCATGCAACAGAAATATACTCAAGACGCAAGACTTTATATGTGACTCATTGACCAATTAATCAAGGGTCCATATTATTGTTTACATTTTCGACTATCTAACAATGTGACTGTGTGTGTGAATGTGACGTTTTTGGCATCACCATCATACATCGTCCACTTCCAGAAAAGGCCCTATGTTCAAAAGAAGATATTTTTTGTATGTTCAACGATTACTCTGCCTTTAGCGGACCAATTTTTGAAAATTTTTGAATTTGAAATTTAAATCATACATTAGCAACCACATTGGAATCAACTCTGTACCTCTTTCTTAACCCCCACAACGCTCTTCACTCCGTTCTTGATGTATTCCACCCCCGTAACCCTCTTGCTGGCGGGGTCTATCACCACCCTGGAGACGTGAGCGTTCAACAGCACATGCAGGTTTTGTCGTTTAGACGCCGGTCGGAGGAACCCACGAGCTGTGCTGTATCTGGATCCGCCACTGTAAAAATATTATCGTGTCGCTCTCTATGATATGAAAATATGGCTTCGATAGACTTATCAATTTGCCCTCCAGTATCATTTAAAGGGCAACGGTAATTTATCACAAAAAACTAATGAGCTCTATAAAATAGAAATCATGCTCACTGAGGTAAAATCTCTTTCTCTCTTCTTATAGAGATGCAAAAGTGTCTCAGTAAACTGCAGAGCACCGAATACCATCTGGTATTGGTATCCTATGCTTAATCTTCATCATTAATATTTTCTATACTTTATAGTCTGATTAACAAGTGCCATTTTCCGCGAAACCTGATCTCATTCACCGAAAATTATTATTTTGATCTCATTCGATTCGGAATACCATCTAGAACATTCTATAAAAATTCCAAGAGGGGCTGAAAAAAAATGCAATAGTTATAATCAATTAAGTAAACATAAAAAGAAGGGTCTGGATTTTTTTTTAATAATATTTCGAAAACTATTTAAGATAATCAAAATTTGAAAATAGATCCTTAAAGAAGAGAAAATTTCCTAAAAAAAAATCTTAGATCCTGGAACCTTACCTATTGGTAAGGATTATTATCCTTATAGCTTTAAATGAGCGGCGAAAGTAACGGTAAAAACGCGTAGTTCGAGCTGTGGTTCGAGTTTCGCGTAAATTGCCGCAAGCTGCCACGCGAACTAAAAAATATATTTTAATTGATTAAATGTTAATATAAAGAAATAAAAAAAAATTGGGTACTAAGTAGACATATCAATAAACAATAATCTGTCAACAAAAATAAATTATCACAGTTTGTTTAAATGTTATGCTTTTGTTCATTTGTTAATAGTCACCATTTTAACCGACTTCCAAAAAGGAGGAGGTTATACGTTCGTCTGTTTATATTTTTTTTTGTATGTTCAACCATAACTTCGCCGTTTATGGACCGATTTTCATGATTCTTGGCCTGGACCGAATGATTAAAATTGGACGTTTGGTTTTGAAATTATGGCGAAATTAAAATATTACGATAGTAGGCGTCACCAAGCGGGATGCGCTTGCGGTAGGAAGACAATCTGTGCAGTGTGCACTGTACACTGATAATGACTGCGTCCGCGTCGTCGATGTCAGTGTTGGAGTCTGTGAATTGACCTGGGAATCATTTTGCTGACTAACACCCGGTTTCTGAAAGGTCTGTCAAATCACTGATCAACTAACACTGCTGTTAATTTAGCATGGATGTCAAATCAATTTGAGTTTCTGATACATTGATCAGCCAAAAATTAACTAATCTATGATCATTTTTAATTTGACTAGCGATTTGTTATTTTTCGTTCATTACTTCACTATTAACTATCAAAAATGCCAATGAAATGTCAAAAGAAGGAATTGCAGACTGTCATTGCTATTAAAAATGTTCTGGGAATTGCAAATCTGATGTTTTCTGAATCATTGATCAAACGAAAATTAACTAATCCTTGATCATTTTGATTTGACATGCGATTTGTTTATCTTCGATCATTTGTCAGAATTTTAATTTTCAATTTTCCAGACGTTATCGATTCCTAAAGTCTTCTTCATTATAGAAATGAAATTGATTATAATATACATGTTTTGAAAATAAAACGAGTATTGCAAACAAAACAGTTTATTTGTATTATCGACGTATTTATTACGAAGTGTTATTAAAACTTCATAATAAATGTGTTTACAAACCTTATAGTAACATAGGTTCAAAGAGAAAATGTAGATTTACATAAAAAATCAATTGAATTCATAAGTTAATTCACCCACAATTACCGATTAGTTGACACAGCTTTTGACAAACGTTTAATCTATGATCACGGCTTGACAAGCGTTTCGGAAACCCAAAATGGCGGTTGACATATGATTCTCGAGTCAAATTGAACAGCCTTGTCAACTGACGCGCTGATCAAATTAAACTAACTAATCATGCTTCTAGCAACCCAATAGGTACTTGACAAGAGATTTAACAGGCGATTAGTTAATTTTAGTGTTGATCAGCCTTTCAGAAACCGGGTGCGAGTCTTTCCTGGGTAGGCTTTTTGCAGCCATAACCGACATCCACGCGGGCAGAGCCGCAGGCAACCGCTAGTAATATGTACAACTCTAAGACAACAAGCTATACGAGTATTATAGCCTTGTCGTCTCATATTATGTAACTAAAAAGGGTAAAATTATTATTTTTTAACAAAAAATTAAAACCGACTTCCAAGGTAAAAACAAAAGTAATACTTATTCTTAATCTAAAAAGAATCAAATAATTCTTATTCCTTTTTATAGTGGCGTCTTCAGATTTCGCCTAAACCTCAACTATTTCTGTACTCAATCTTCATGCTTTTGAAGTCGGTACCAGCTTACCTTAGCGCAATTGCTATGTCAAGGATCTCAGAACTTTTTTTTCCGGGCTGGTACCGACTTCAAAAGTACGAAGATTAAGTACAGAAATAGTTGAGGTTTAGGCGAAGTCTGAAGACGCCACTATAATAAGGAATAAGAATTATTTGATTCTTTTTAGAGTATTACTTTTGTTTTTACATTGGAAGTCGGTTTTAATTTTTTGTTAAAAAATAATAATGTTAACATAAAAACACCGATTATTTCTAAACAAGAAATCTAGAAATTTTTATTATTCTTTTGAGATAATCTTAAAAGGGTTTAGAAGAGATATCCGGTGGAAAAATTCAATAATTTTGATTTTTCACTTTTTTATGAACAATCAAAGGCATTCATGAAATGTTCATGTAAATAAAGCAATTAGGGTTTTTTCATCAATAAAAATGATTATTTAAATTTTATTAGTTATAAATATAAAAATATATATTGTTATCTGGCTTCTAACAACAACAAAATAAAATAATAACAATTATAATTGGATATCAAAGTACCGTAATTGCTTTATTTACATGAATAATTTTGGAATGCTTTTGAATGTTAATAAAAAAGTGAAAAATCAAAATTATTGAATTTTTCCACCGGATATCTCTTCTAAGCCCTTTTAAGATTAGATCAAAAGAATAATAACAATTTCTAGATTTCTTGTTTAGAAATAATCAGCGTTTTTATGTTAACATTAAAATGGTGACTATTAACAAATTAAGAAAAGCATAATAATTAAACAAATTGTGATAATTTATTTTTGTTAACGGATTATCGTTTATTGATATGTCTACTCAGTACCCAATTTTTTTATTCCTTAATATTAATATTTAATCACTTAAAATATTTTTTTAGTTCACGTAGCAAATTGCGGCAAATCACGCAAAACCTGAACCACGCGGTTTCACCGTTACTTCGCCGCTCAATTAAAGCTATAAGGATAATTGGCAACGTTCCAGGATCTAAGTTTTTTTTTGGGAAATTCCCTGATCTAAGGATGTATATATTTTCAAATTTTGATTATCTCAAATAGTTTTTGAAATATTAAAAAAGAACCAAACCCTTATTTTTATGTTCACTTAATTGTTTATAACTTTTGCATTTTTTTTCAGCCCGTCTTGGAATTTTGATAGAATGTTCTAGATGGTATTCCAAATCGAATGAGACCAAAATTATGATTTTCGGTGCATGCGATCAGGTTTCGAGGAAAATGGTACTTGTTTACTAGTGTATTATAGACTAACTAGTAACTACTTAACTAGATGATGCCCGCAACTCAGTTGCGCCAAAATTCGTTTATCACGCGGAATCGGTACATCTTTTCGGGATAAAAAGTATCAAATGTTCTTTGCCGGGACTCAAAGCATCTCCATATTAAATATCAACAATATCGGTTCAGCAGTTTGGGCGTGAAGAGGTAACAGACAGACAGACACACTTCCGCATTTATGTAGGTATATTAACTTACTCATTGAAAGTCTGTGCGATGGTGAAGCCGGTGGAGGTCTCCCCGTTGAGGTCGCTGGTGGGCGGGAACCCGAGCTCGATGCCGGCCGACACCACGTCGTGAGCGAAGCGCGGCGCGTAACGGAACTAAAACAATTAATAATAATAATAGCCTTTTAATCCAAAACAAAGGGTTAAAACAATAATTAACTCCGCTTAAATATTTTAAAAATAATAACAATATGATTCTTTTTGTCCTGAAGGCATGTCATACCTAGTAACCTAGTAACCTTGATGTCACTGGATTGTGTCACTGGCTTACTGCGACCCTTGAGGATCTATTGTGACTTCTTCGCATTAGAGTACCGTCCCCAACCCAATGCTGCTCATAAATTGAACGATGTGGTCGGGGTTGGTTGATAAATGATAAGTGATAACAATAGGCTAGTTACTTACGATGTCTTTCCCCAGAACGAAAAAAGTTTGTAGGAACTCTACATTCTAATATTAGGCTAGCTACGGACTCCATGTGCTTAGTTCCATTCGAATCCATTTAGCCATTTCAGTATCAGAGACAGTAAAACAGACATGCAATTCTTGTATACCTATTTTTATTATTGACCTAACTTGGATTAATAAACATTAACCCGGCGACAATGACGCCGGGTCATATTGACCCGAGCCATGTTTAATTGGATATATTTTGTCTTTTCCCAATGGAATGTTTTCCAACCTTCGTATAGCTGGAGATACAACCCCCTTCCATCCGCCTAGCAGCTAGCTGCTTCGGCTACAGCCATACCTAGCAAGATACTTGTGCGTCAAATTAAAACGGGTCATTATGACCTGGCGTCATCGTCGGTGTAGTATTTTCGTGACTAAATTTATTAGTATTAAAATATTGTTTTGCCTTATTTTTTACGTTTCAAAGGAGACTATCATTGACAATTAGCCGAGAAAGGATTTAAGAGTTGTTACAATAGTTAGACTTTGACGATGACGAGTCTTAGGCTGCTTTGGGTATTGAGCTTGTGGATCATGTATCTAGGTAAGAGTGAAAAAAATCCTGGATCTTATAAACGATGTGAAGTCTGTTCATCTAAAAAAGAGTCCATCTGAATGAGGAAGTAGAATACTGATTTCTTTTTATTTTCATGTTAGTAAGTTACAACAACCTCTCTTTAAATTCATCAGTAAATTTTATCCTTCATAGGTAAGAAAATTTTGCGAAAATATAAAATTAACGTACACGTTAAGTTTTCAAGGTTGATTTTGCATCTGCCGCGAGGAAAGCCAATAACAAAAATATACAGGATTTTTTTAATTTTAAACATAGTTAAAGTCCCCTTTTAAAATAATAAATAAACAAAATTGTGGTAGCTTACTTAGTTTCATTAAAAATGTATATACAAAGTTCGGGTCAAAATGACCCGACGTCATAGTCCACGTAATTATTTTCACGTCATTGACGCCGGGTTAATAACCTGCTCAAACTATAGGTAGACCAAACTTTTCAAACAACCTCGTTTACTAACTTGCACGTAAATAATATAAATTATAAACATTTCGCTTCCCTTCAAATATTAGTAAAGGAATTATAAAATTATTAGATAGGTACTGCTAATAATTTCACAACCTTTCGTAAATAGCGACGCAGACTAGCAATAAGGAAATCAAGTTTCTTATACACGATTGTAAGTTTTTATTGTTGCTAACAAATAATGATTTAATTATACTATAATTTGGATATAATCTATTGGATCTATCTGCTATTTTTGCGTTTGGTTTGCCTCCTATCAGACTTTTCACGTGTTCATCTCTATCAGAATTTTTTGTGCTTTGATTTTTGAACAACATTCTTGATTGATATGATTAAAACCGCAATGACGTACTATTTATTACATAATGTTATGGTTAGGCTATGCTTTTTAAATATTTTTTAATTTTACACGTTTACAAAAGTTAGTAGGTAGGTAAGTTTAATTATTTAGCGCTGCTACTTTCACAGTGAACTCTATAATATTTACGGGACACATACACTCCCTAAAGTATTATCATTTTTTTTTACACCCTGTTAAGTGTTAACATAAAGTAACGTACAAAACGCGACTAATTTAAGAATCCTCTTACCTTCTGCACGGGCATAGGTCCACCCTTGGTATGGTAGTTGCCGGATATGCCTCTTCCTATCTCCTTGTTGTCCTCGCTGCGGAGGAAGTAGGGCAGCACCTCGAACCACGACCAGCCCGTCGCGCCGTTCACCGCCCACCCGTCGTAGTCGGCGGGGTTGCCGCGCATGTACATCATGCCGTTGATCGTGGAACAACCACCTGATGGTTGGGGTATTAGTAAGAATATTTCGCTGACGGTGGTCGGTTTCATTGAAGCCACAGTACATAAGAGCACCCTCTATTCCTATACTCTCATAACTTCATAAGTCATAACCCAGTGAGATGGAAGACCGACACGACTGGCGAGAGATCAGGCGCAGGACTGAATTTTAACATGTTTATCCGATGATCATCTTACATGTTAGACAATCAGGTGAGCCTGCATTGTCATAACCACGGCGCAAAAGTCATAACCAAGCTTAGAAATAACCTGAAATAACGTAATTTTTGTGTTTTTGCGTAAATAAAGCTCGACACGCCCAACTATTCTAGCGGCTGTGAATTGTGACGCCACCTTTGGTAGCAGGTATATTTTTATGAGTGTAGGCCACTTTATTTCTGCCGCCCCATGTACAAAATCTGCTGCGCCCTAGGATCGCTGTCGCCCCTAGGCCCCTATACGACCTACTTATAAATCGAAGGTAGCGTGATATTCCACTCACCCAGCATCTTCCCGCGCGGCCAGTGGCAGACGCCGCCGCTGGAGAGGCAGGCGCGCTCCTGCGGCACGGTCACGTAGTTCCAGTCGGTATCGTTGCGGCCCCAGTACGCCGTCACGAACGCCGGCACCGACGACGCCGTGGGCTCGTCACCGCCCGCTTCTATCAGCAGCACCTGACGGGTACGATTTAATAATAATATCTATGGACGCTTCACACCACGTCAGTCTGGGACCGTGGAAGACTTGTGTTACCAGACAACGGAAATATATTTAATACTTTTATACTATACATACATAACTATAAATTATTTAAGATTTTTATTCTAACATACACATATATTATAACTAGCTGTTTCCCGCGACTTCGTCCGCGTTAACATAGTATACCTATATAGGCTTTCATTTAAAATTTCAACCCCTATTTCACCCCCTTGGGGGTAGAATTTTCAAAAACGCTTAAACACGTATCCATTCATTTTTAATCAGTAGTCCAAACATAAAATTTCATGCTTCTAACTCAAGAAATAACGGACTTCCATTGAAACTTTCAATCCCAATTTCACCCCCTTGGGGGAAGAATTTCCAAAAACGCTTAAATACGTATCCATTCATTTTTAATCAGTAACCCAAAGATAAAGTTTCAAGTTCCTAACTTAAGAAATGACGGACTTTCATTCAGATTTTTAACCCCTATTTCACCCCCTTCGGGGTAAAATTTTCAAAATTCCTTCCTTAGTGGGTGTCTACTTAATAAAACAACCCTACTCACCAAATTTCGTGGCTGTAACTTTAACAGTTTTTGCTCAGCGATGATGAATCAGTCAGTCAGTCAGGACATGTAATTTTATAAGTATAGATATTTTACTCGTAATACACTTGACCCAGGAACTTTGAAAAACTTTTTGTTCCGTCAGCGGGATTCAAACCCGCGACTCCCGGCTTGAGCTACCAACTCACTCATCCACATGAGCAACAGAGATCGTCAAATTCGAGAATCGATTTATTTGATTTTATTTGTATTTTAATGTTGATCGAACATAATTTGTCAAGTTGTAAGTAATAATGAAAATCGTACAATTAACTCATTATCTACTTACTGGCAGCTCTTTATTTTATTAAAATTCGAATGAAAATCTACATAGCCCACGCCCCACAGATACTCCGGTGACCGCCATTGATACCGTACTATGTTTTAGGACCAGTCACCAGATACATAGTTCAATCTATCCTCGGAGATCGAGAAAATATAGAGAGATGGTATGTAACTATTGATTAGTCCGTGGTTGTTAAACTATTATGTATTCTGTGTCCGTGGTAAAGTTTTCTTTACAACTTCTGATACTAGATTCAAGTAGTAACCCAATGTGCTCGATATTATTATGCTCAAGTATTAAATATTAATGTCTATCGACTATCGGAGAATTCATGACTAATATCGATATTCTCACTAAGTAATTATATTTACACCATTACCCATTAAATAAATCTTCCGATCATCATCATTATCTCAATATGACAATCATTAAGAATCATTTTATAGGAAGAGTTAAGTTATAAATTACACAATATTTGTCCTTGTCCGTCAAAAGATTGTCTAGCCGCTAACGTATCAGACATGGGCAAGACAATATGGTAGAACAACAAGACGTCATTGCTTATTAAGGTTTTGTCCTAAAATACTTTAACCGCTAATGTACTCGTATCAGACATGAACAAAACATTGCATACCGACGACGACGACGACGACATATTTGACGACCTCCGTGGCGCAGTGGTGAACGCGTTGGTAGCTCAAGCCAGAGGTCGCGGGTTCGAGTCCCGCCGACGGAACAAAAAGTTTATTAGGTTCCTGGGTCATGGATGTGTATTAAATATGTGTATCATATAATAAAAATCTTAAATATATGTATAGTATAAAAGTATTAAATATATTTCCGTTGTCTGGTACCTGTAACACAAGTCCTTCAGGTACTTACCACGGGGCCAGACTGACGTGGTGTGAAGCGTCCATAGATATTATTATATTATTATTATACCTAGTCATTGCTTGAATGTTTTGTCATCGTCAGTCTTGACAAAAAAGACGGTTGGAGAGTAGTGTTTTGTGTCGAACTCGAACTCGAACTCGACTCGAACTCGAACTCGACTCGAACTTGATTCGAATTCGACTCGAACTCGGCTCGAACTCGACTCGAACTCGACTCGAACTCGACTCGAACTCGACTCGAACTCGACTCGAACTCGACTCGAACTCGACTCGAACTCGACTCGAACTCGACTCGAACTCGACTCGAACTCGACTCGAACTCGACTCGAACTCGACTCGAACTCGACTCGAACTCGACTCGAACTCGACTCGAACTCGACTCGAACTCGACTCGAACTCGACTCGAACTCGACTCGAACTGGACTCGAACTCGACTCGAACTCGACTCGAACTCGACTCGAACTCGACTCGAACTCGACTCGAACTCGACTCGAACTCGACTCGAACTCGACTCGAACTCGACTCGAACTCGACTCGAACTCGACTCGAACTCGACTCGGACTCGACTCGGACTCGACTCGGACTCGACTCGGACTCGACTCGAACTCAACTCGACTCGAACTCGACTCGAACTCGACTCGAACTCGACTCGAACTCGACTCGAACTCGACTCGAACTCGACTCGAACTCGACTCGAACTCGACTCGAACTCGACTCGAACTCGACTCGAACTCGACTCGAACTCGACTCGAACTCGACTTGAACTCGACTCGAACTCGGTTGTCTGTAAAGTCGGCTTACTGGCGATAGTTGAACGTGACAACGTCATAGCCTTAAACGGAACGCCTCAGAGCCTCAGAGGTAACGCCGCATATTATTGCGTCAAGTTTTTTCGTGCGCGCAGCCCATATCGAATTATAAGACGTTGTCACGTCAAAAATCTCTTAAAATTGTTAACTGCTACCTGCCAGACTTGGACAAATAATATAGTATTAACATATCATGGTAACTAACATACCTTCCACTGTGGATTCTCCGACAATCTGCCCGCGACCACCGCACCCGACGTGCCTCCGCCAGCCACGACGAAGTCATACGCAGCATCCAGGGCATCAGCGTTCTTGACCCTGTTGCAGGGATCAGCGAGGTCGCAGCGCCCGTTGATGTAGGACTCCAGGATGCTCATGAATAGAACCACGGTGGAGGTATAGCAGGCGGACTCCCAGCTCACTGCCGGCCCCACCTCCTGGATCGGGCAGACGCATGACTGGAACAAAAGATCAAATTATAACCTCTATCTGTGGGATTGAAGAATGAGGTTGTTGAAGACCTCTATCTTCATTGAAGATAGAGGTCTTCAACAACCAACAAACAACAAGGTGAAAGTGATTTTGTTTTGCAATGGATTTGACTACATTTTTGAAAGCACACCACGATGCTATAATAACCCTTTTTGGTATTTAATATAGTTTTTTGCGAGTAACAGAAAATTTAATTTTGCCGAGAATAGGTCGTTTAGGAATCCCGTTTATCTGCTTTTTAGTTTTTTGTGTTTTTTTTTATTACTTTTAACAAGTAAAATATACAGCTCTATACAGCCTGGTGGATAAACGAGAAAGAAGACAGACGGGCAATTTGGAAATAGAATATTTACTCACTACTGTATTACTTATATCTTGAAAGTACTTAAAACGATTGCAAAGAAAATACTCTACATAGGTACTCTACGTATGCCCATTAGGAAATAAAAACACTTAGGTATATAGGCGTTCTGTTTACATCAATTACAACTAGAAGTACCTAATTGTTTATCAATATAGCCTATTTCTTAACAATAGTAATTGCATTGTTGATTTTATAATTGACAGATAATAACAAAGGTATTCGACCGCTAAAGAAGTAAATCGATCTAATGATAATGAACTTGAGACGTTGCAAAATGACATGACATGATGATATAATGGCATGATGACATGATTTATAGCGATGTCTTATTAGATGTCCGATACGGTTATCACATAGGGCGTAGGTCTAGGTCTACAATAAGATTGGGTATATTATGTACAATGTGTGCAATGCACACGGGCGCCATCCTCTAGGGGCGCCAAGATCCTTTTTTTTTTGCACACAGGCCCTCAGTAGCCCGCCCTCACGGGGGCTCTGCTTACTCTATCAAGACTACGTCAATCCATATAAATTTAGGAGCCATAATTAAATAAATGGATTACCAAAAATAAAAGCGTAGGTCAAACCACTAAACGATCAAACAGACGCATGCTATAGAACAGGGTTTCCCAAAGTGGAGTACGCGAACCGCTTTTTTTGCGTTGGGGGGATGCTTTTACGCCTCTTCGGGGCCTAGGGAGGACCACCGAGGTATGTGGAACCGAAGGCCACCGAAGTCGACGGCAAATGGTTCGCGACAAGATAGGTATGCGCGCGCGCACGCGCGGCTCTCTTTTGGCACTTTATGTGTTACCTTTTAATATTTAAATAAAAAACCTTGTTTTCTTCAACAGTCAATTGTATTATTTTCACGCATATGCTCATCACGATAAAGCAACATTGTACGTCGCCACGCCTTATGTTATAAGACCGCACACGGCACAATACATATTCTTCTTCTGCTATTGTTAAGACGGAGAGAGAGATTTAAGAAAAAAAGACGTAAAATGTTGCTACACCGTGATGTGCATTTTCACGTTACGTTTTTCACGTCACGTCAACGTACCGTGCTACGTTACCGCACCGTTCCACGTTGATGATGTCGTGACGTGGAGATGTGGACAGGCCTTACCAGTCTAACCTTAGATTACTGTAGAGTTCCTAATAATAATTTTAAGTATTAAGTAATAAACTCAAAATTTTCAATTCACATTTAGATTCAGTTTGTTTGATCCCGATTTTGAAAGAGTTATCTAATTTCGAGTATAATATTCAGTTGAATTTATAAATAAGGACTAATGCATGCTGCATAATATTCAAATATTTAATGCAAAATGTAAATAAATAATGAAAAAATCAATAAAATAATGACCATGATCTTTACTTAGATTACGCGAAGATTAGAATTTTTTACTGGGAACTTAATGACACGGATGTTGCTGGGAATACCCAAGCTTAACATGAGGTGTACCTTATCTTGAGATCAGTACCCAGTAGGTAAATATTAGTATTATCAATAATTGGCAAACATTGAAAATAAGAAAATAATTGTTTAACATCAAAATCCAAATAACAAAATAGGGTATACTGGGTTAAATTTCAGAACTTACGCTCAGATAACTCTAATTTCAGAATTTAATCAGTTAACTATACGCCATGCACAGTCTCTGGTGTCCTGAAATACAGGCAATGCCTAGTTTAGGCACCAGTCTCCCACAAAACCTGTGTTTTACGTAGAATCTTTAATAATGTGTAATTTTGTGGTGAGAAAAAAAATATTTGTTATTATTACTAAGTATACACGCTACAGTTTACCGGAGAGTAGCCTGTGCAGGTATCATTCGAAAGAATTGATTTTTGATTTTACTCCGGTCCACTACGCAGGCCTAAAAAACTGCACAGATTCCCACACACGTTCCGGTCTGCCTGCGCAGGTAGACCTCTCCGGTAAACTGTAGCCCTAATCGCATACATTCTTATTATTTTCTTACTTCGCTTACTTCTTCAGTCTTCTGTCTTCCGTTTGGCGTTTCAACATTTATGGTACTATTGCCAAAGTTAACGCTCGACCATGCATACAATAAAAACCCTTTCGCAAATCGCAGTACTATTGAATCTAGAGTAGGTACGCACACATAGACAACACACGGTCTTTTATATACTTAATGATTTTTTAAATTGTAATTGTAATTTTCCATATTTTTAGTAAAAGGTGGCCCCGTGCGAGTTTCTTACACCGGTTCTTCTCGCCGGGCTAGTTCCCGAACCGGTGGCAGGCACCTTAATAACGACGTTCGGAATTTTTTTTGTAAAAAATTACTCCGAATAAAAACTATTTTGATTGATTGATTGATAGGCATTCTTGAAATGTTAACCAATAGCTTTGTTCACATTGCGCCTTTCTCAGTTCATCAAGGGCATGCCTTATAGTGCTGTCAACAGCAAACGTGAGGCATGCCCGTAACGCGCGTTGAAATCGTAGCGCGCGCTATGACACTTTTCTTTCAACGCAGGTGGATTTTGACGCATTCAATGTGCCAAACGAAAGTAAGATGACGAAAATTGAAGATGAAATTGCAGACGTATTTGTAGTCGTAATGGCAAAATTATGAAATTGTCCGAGCAGGAACTTTGTCGACACATTGCAAATTAATATAATATACAGAGAAAACTACACAATAGCACAATACTAAAGAGAAATTTCTCCTTAGCAGGCGTCACACGTTTCTAGTGGACTTCCCCACAACATTATACAATCCATCAATATTATTACTGTAAAGCTTGACGTTAAATACGAGACACGAGTTTTTCCAGATGACTCGTCTACAATTTGATTTTTATAAAACAACCTTATTTAATAAAATGTTTCGTAAAAAAAAAAACTACATAATTTAATTACTTCTATGTTTTATGCAAATAATACACCATACGGAATAACTTTTTGTAAAAAAACCTAACCACAAAACCACAGGATTTAAAGTTGTTGCTTATGTTATGTAAGAATAATTAAATACGCATTATTAGATCATTATCATCTATTTCATTATGTCCGACATACGTTTTTCTGTGGTACTTTTTTGGGATCAGAAGTAGCCAGTCTAATTCTGATCCACAAAAAGTTTGTGGCAAATTGTATTTGCACACAGAAATGCGACAAAAGGTATACTTGAGACGCAAATGTGTGTGTGTGCATCCTTATGCAAAAACACACTTTTGCGTCTCAAGTCCTTCCCTACGGAGATTCCGTAATTTACCGTATTTCAAGCTTTATAAACTCATAATTTGAAAGCTACAAAGTTATAATAAAAATACAGCAATAATCTTCAGTAAGTACATCAACATTCCTTTCCCCTTTTTAGATTTTCTATTTTTGTTTATTAATTATTATACTCATGATATCAGCTTCCAAAGTCAAACCAAATTATTAAAATTCAAGCATACATTCAGCATCTCCTTATAGTATTTACAAATTACTTTTATTTGAAACTCACGCCAATAGATCGACAATATTTAATGGAATCAGGCGTTACTTTGCGGAAATCCATAGCTTAAATTTTAATATCATAAACTTTTCCGTTTTATTTTTTTAGGACAATTTTGAACTAAGATAAGTACAAAAATAGGGTTTTGGTGCGATCTCGTCAAGGTCGTTTGCTCGGGGGACGGCCTTAAATCCTTTAATTTATTAGTCAATTCAAAATTTTGAGTTTTGTTTGTTTTCATCCTGGAAATGTAGGGTTCCAGAGGAATAAATAAATTTCGGCCCAACGATGTTTTACATAAATTATTGTACAATAATAAAACTTGTTCAATTAACACTTTGTCGATTATGACATTTTGCGAACAAAATCTTAATAACTTAAGGGCGTTCCTTACGGAGATTCCGTAATTTACCGTAGTTCAAGCCTTATAAACTCATAATTTGAACGCTACAGAGTTATAATAAAAATACAGAAATAATATTCAGTATATCAACATTCCTTTACCCGTTTAAAATTTTCTATTTTCGTTTATTATACTCATGATATCAGCTTCCAAAGTAAAGTCAATTTATTAAAATTCAAGCATAAATTCAGCATCTCCTTAGGATTTACAAATTACTTTTATTTGAAACACACGCCAATAGATCGACAATATCATAACTGCATAAGCTACATATTCCCCGTTTTAAATTTTTTTAGGACAATTTTGAACTAAGTTAAGTAAAAAAATAGGGTTTTGGTGCGATCTCGGCAACGCGGCAAATGTATGGCCAAGGTGGTGACCTTTTTACAATTTAATCAAACTAAATTACTTAATTTCAAATGACATTAAATGTATCAACAAACCTAGCCATCATCGTAATTCAGGGATAATATAATTCATAATAGAAAAACATAATTTTTCATAGGCTGATCAGAGTTCAAATATTTTCCGGGATAAAAAATTATCCTATGTTCTGTCCCGTGACTCAAAATCTCCATACCAAATTTCAGCCAAATCGATTCAGCGGTTTGAGCGTGAAGAGGTAACAGACAGAATATAGACATACAGAATATAACACTTTCGCATTTATAATAATTATTATGCTAAATGACGCCCGCAACTCCGTTGCGCTAAAATTCGTTTATCGCGCGGGAACCGTACATTTTTCCGGGATAAAACTATCCTATGTCCTTTCCCGGGACTCAAAGTATCTCCATGCCAAACAACAAAATTGGTTCAGTGGTTTGAGACAGTACGGTACCGGTAACAGACAGACAGACACACTTTCGCGTTTATAATATTATTAATTTTAATTTGTAAGTAATATAGATTAGTATGGATAATGCCTCACCTCTGGCCCTCTTATCATAACTGTGTGCTATCCAGTAGGTACCTGTAACAACAAAAATATATTTTACTAACAAAAAATAACTCTATAACACAAAGCAATATTGCTTTTGCTTAATATTAAGAATGTTAACAGTGTACATCATATTTTGTTTAACTAGTATTTATTTAGTTACTAGATGACTGGGTGAACTATGTATCACTTATGACTTATCACTAATACTCTGGTTAACAAGTGCCATTTTCGTCAAAACCTGATCTCATGCACCGAAAATTATGATTTTGGTCTCATTCGATTCGGAATATCATCTAAAACATTCTATCAAAATTCCAAGAGGGGCTGAAAAAAAATGCAAAAGTTATAAACAATTAAGTAAACATAAAAAGAAGGGTTTGGTTTTTTTTAATATTTCGAAAACTATTTGAGATAATCAAAATTTGAAAATGGATCATTAAAGAGCAGGAAATTTCCTAAAAAAATCCTACATCCTAGAACCTTACCAATAATACTTATAGCTGTAATTGAGCGTCGAAAGTAGCGATAAAACCGCGTGGTTCGGGTTTCGCGTGATTTGCCGCAATCTGCTACGTGAACTAAAAAATATTTTAAGTGATTAAATAATAATATTAAGGAATAAAAAAATTGGGTACTAATTAGATATATCAATAAACAATAATCCGTTAACAAAAATCAATTATCACAATTCGTTTAATTAATATGTTTTTCTTAATTTGTTAAAAGTCACCATTTTAATTTTATCATAAAACGCTGATTATTTCAAAACAAGAAATCCAGATTTTTTTATTATTCTTTTGAGCTAATCTTAAAAGGCCTTATAAGAAATCCCCGTTAAAAAAATTTCATTAACATTCAAAGTCTCTCCAAAGTCATTCCAAAATTATTCATGTAAATAAAGCAATTATGGTACTTTTATATCCAATTATTGTTACTATTTTGTTTTGTTATTGTTAGAAGCTAGATAACAATGTATATTTTTTCATTTGTAACTAATAAAATTTAAATAATCATTTTTATTGATGAAAAAACCCTAATTGCTGTATTGATTGTTCATAAAAAATTGAAAAATCAAAATAAGTGAATTTTTCCAATGGATATCTCTTTTAAGCCCTTTTAAGATTAGCTCAAAAGAATAATAAAAAATTCTAGATTTCTTGTTTGGAAATAATCAGCGTTTTTATGTTAATATTAAAATGGTGACTATTAACAAATTCACAAAAGCATAACAATTAAACAAATTGTGATAATTTATTTTTGTTGACGGATTATTGCTGATGGATATGTCTACTTAGTACCCATTTTTTTATTTCTTTATATTAATATTTAATCAGTAAAATATATTTTTTAGTTCACGTGGCAGATTGCGGCAATTCACGCGAAACCCGAACTACGCGTTTTTATCGTTACTTTCGTCGCTCAATTAAAGTTATAAGGATTGTTAATAAGGTTTCAGGATCTAGGATTTTTTTAGGAAATTTCCTGCTCTTTAAGGATCTTTATTAAAATTTTGGTTATCTCAAATAATTTTCGAAATATAAAAAAACTAAACCCTTCTTTTTATGTTTACTTAATTGTTTATAACTTTTGAATTTTTTTTCAGTCCCTCTTGGAATTTTGATAGAATGTTCTAGATGCTATTCCAAATCGAATGAGACCAAAATCATAATTTTCGGTGCGTTAGATCAGGTTTTGAGGAAAATGGCACTTGTTACTCATACTATAAACTTTCCCTGGATTTCCAAGAATGTTTCAAGACCAAAATTAGCCAAATCCGTTTATTCGTAGCCGAGACAATAGATTTAAAAGTTCATTTATAAAGATATAGATAGTAGGTACTTTCGGCTTCTATGTTTCTTCGAGAAATTTCTCAAGCAATAATTTTAAAATCTCTTTCAGCGCAGCTACTTTCACAATGGACCCATACACGCCATAATGTCAAAAGTATTACTTAATTTTGTTACACCCTGTATGATATAAATAAGGAATTATATTACCTATTTTTCAAATCGTGGTAAGTACCTATTTGGGGCTACCGGCTACCACACATATCTAACTGCAAAGTCGCATTGCAATGTCATTTTTATTATGAGTTTATTCGCAGATATTTACGATATTACGCAGTTTAAATTAAAATATTTGCGGTGAAAATTTGCGGAGATATTTGCGTATCGTATTTTCTATTGAACTACAGTTGGTTGACCTTGAAACAAGTTATCGAGTCGTCAGTCGTCGGCGACAACGGTACATATTACAAAATTATTAAAGCTAAACTTAATTATTATCATTTAAACATAAACAAAAATTCTAATCGACCAAATTAATCCTTCGATCGCGGATTCTTGGAAATCTTTTGTTATTCTATTGTTGTCGCGGTCACCGGTGATCTTATGGGGCTTGATGGGTTAATTTGCCATAATATTTCTTTATTGAATACGTAAGTAGCTGAAGTAGATTACTAAGCTTTTTTGAAAATCTTCGTCATGTTATGTGGTACTTTAATTGAGGCGTAGGACCGGAAAAATAAAAAAATATGTTTTTTTTATGTGCGGTATTATTACATATAAGATTTTATGTGTACTTTAGCAACGTCCATATTATTTTTTATATATAATGTGTTCCGACACCGGAATTTTTTGTCGAAACCTTTAATGTCGTAATGTATGGCATATTTCATCGAAAAATTGGGTCATCTCTCTCACGATTATAAAATGGCAGCCATTTTAGTTTTTCTCGGGCTTTGGCACTAAACTGAAAAAGGTCTCATTTGATAGCTAAACTTGTAGACTACGCTAACACTAACAATATGTTATGAATTTCATGTAATTAAAGATAGAAAAGCCTTTAAATAATTTAAGGAAAATATGTTGTGTATTTTTTAATTTATGGCTTTTTGTGAAAAATCTAGCGCATTGAACTGGTTCTTTTTTATTTTAAAAATATAGAGTAGGTTTTTTAAAATGTATGTATACGAGTATAGTGACGGAGATATACAAATTATTCGTAGTAATTTTGCCTCTTATATGATTTTTATACCAATGATATGATATTATAAGGAACACAATAGGTAAAACTTCGAGTAACGGAAAGACTACCGAAAGACGCAGCAAAAGACATCAACGACACCGCAGCGCGCGCTTTTCGTCGAATTTATTAATCCTAAATTAATATTTTAAGCCCATCCTTATTCTAAAATTAAAACTATATTTATAATTAAGTTTTTTTTTCGTTCGCTATTCAATTTATACATTTATTTTAAGTTAATGATTTAAGTATTCATTTCTGCTATATTATATGGACTATTTTTTTCCCTTTGCTATTAATTATGGACTATAAAATTATCTCGTAAAAATTTCCTTTTTGATTATTTACCATAACTTGCCGAAAATAGCTTTATAGTAGGTATAACTTGTTATCAAAGATATTTTTTAGGGAAAATGATAGGCATTTCTTTACAAACACATCAACTAAGATCCTGTGTAGGGAATGCAATCTTGATCTTGCAAGATCAAGATTCCACCAAGATCTTGAGTGATTTTCTAAGATTCAATCTTGTAAGCCATCAATCCTGAATTTCGAAATCCTGTTCGCGATCTTGACAAAATAGTCCAAGATTATAACAAGATTTCGAGATTTCGAGAGGACAAACTCAGTTTTTACAAATTCAAGTTTTTTTTTAAACATAAAAATGGCGTAGCGCAGACGACAGACTATCCGTGACGCACTTTTTAATACGTGGAAATAGAACCTATGCAATTGCGAAATTATATATGCAGTAATAACGCACACGTCTTCGCTACGCGTCGCGTCGTGCGCTTTACTGCATAAAGTGCATAAATAATTGCATAGGTTCTATTTCCACGGACTAAAAAGTGCGTCACAGATAGTCTGTCGTCTGCGCTGCGCCTTAACTTGTCAGATTTTTATGTTTCAAAAATCTTGAATTTGTAAAAACTGAGTTTGTTATGTTTAAAGTATATAACAATACCCAATTTTCCCAAAAACAAATTCTTTGAAACAATACAATAATATATTACATCATATTAAAATACTGGTTACTATCAATTTGCAGCAAAAAAAAACCACTTTATTTTTCAATTATTCTGCTTAATCTCGAAAATCCCGAAAATCTTGATTCGCGACCAAAATCTCGAATCGAATCTCAACAAGATCTCGAACTGACCAATCTTGATTCAGAAAAAAGACGCCAAGATCTTGAATAGTCAATCTTGGTCCAAGACTGCATCCCTAATCCTGTGTGTTCTATTAAATGAATGAAATAAAGTTTACTTCATTCATTTCAATCATTCACCCATTTGCAGTGACTTGCAACGTAAATGACGTCACTATCGGTTTTCCTTATATGTCATGATTTGAGATTTCACTGATTTAAATTCTGCTCATCAGTTATCACTTATCACTTAACACACATATTATGACGTTAACAATACCTTAAAGTCTCCATACTAACAGTGTTTGTCATCTGCCTGTTTGCTTAACACATTTTAATGCTAGATGCCATGGTGCCACTGTATCGCTTTAGATGAAATTTTGCGTGAAGATACTTTAAATTTCTAATAGAAGATACGAATTTTTATCCTGGAAATGAGCGGTTCCCGCCGCCTGCGCGATATACGAAATTCAACGCGAAACACTTTAGAGCAGCATTTCTCAAACTTTTTTAGTGATGGAACC
Source organism: Polyommatus icarus (assembly GCA_937595015.1). NCBI lineage: Eukaryota > Metazoa > Arthropoda > Insecta > Lepidoptera > Lycaenidae > Polyommatus > Polyommatus icarus. Next base: position 16,744,492 of record OW569327.1, on the reverse strand, counting down.
CTTTTAAAAGGTGACATTTTTACGAACCCCAAAAAAAGAATGTTAATAATTGTGTTTGAATGAATTGTCACCATGCTGGTTTCTGATGTCAAATCTAAAAACAATTAATATGTATCGCTCGCGGAGCCCCTACAACAGAGGCGGCGTAAGGCGTAGGCGATGTGGGCCGCCGCGCCCACGGCCTCGCGCCTCTAGGACCACGAGGATTTTTTAGGATTTACACGTTTTGAGATTGTTTTTTTTTTTTTAATATTTTCAAAAAATATTTCTCAACAAAATTCGTCCATAGGCTATATTTTATCACGCTAAGACTAATAGGAGCGAATAAATAGAGGAAAATGTGGAAAAAACGGGGAAATTTATATGAAATGCTTATTTAGTAATAGTTTGAACGCGCTAATCTCAAGAACTACTGGTCCGAAGGCTATATTTTATCACACTTAGACTTATAAAAGCGACGAAATAGAGGAAAATGTGGAAAAAACGGGGGAAATTATGTGTTTTAACGCGCTAATCTCAGGAACTACTGGTCCGATTTGAAAAAATATTTCAGTGTTAAATAGCCCATTTATTGAGAAAGGCTATAGGCTATATTTTATCACGCTAAGACTAATAGGAACGAAGAAATAGAGAAAAGTGTGAAAAAAACGGGGGAAATTATTTGAACGCGCTAATCTCAGTAATTACTGGTCCGATTTGAAAAAATCTTTCAGGGTTAGATAGCCCATTTATTGAGAAAGGCTATAGGCTATCGGAACATCTATCATACCATAAAAGTATATTGTCCCACACTATATTATATACTTTTAAGTTTTATGATTTGCGCGTTAACTATTCATTAAATCGATGTACGGGAACAACTATAAACTATAGTCCACGCGGACGAAGTCGGGGGCAACAGCTAGTATTTTATATACTTAGTTATGATTCATGAATGAATATCGTGCTGACGATAAAAAGTAAAAAATGTGCGCTATAATATATTCATTTTTCACTTGAAATCGCAATATCACGCTTATTTATTTTTCACAGCTCATTTTTATAACACAAAAAATATAAGATACGGTAGAGCTTGTCTAATTTGAAATGACGTGCCCCACCGCTTCACTAGCTGTTGATATTTAAAATTGAAAATTTTGTACTATAAATACGAGGGAGGCGCGCGTCATTTTAAGTAGACCATCTCTAATCAAATAAGTAAATTAAATTCAAATTATTTAAAAATATCTAGCTGTTCCCGCAATTTAGTCCGCGCAAAATAAAATTTCACAGGAAACGTGCAATTTTTTAGCGATAAAGTCTTATGTCCTTTCCCATAGTCCCATAGTCTACTCTATCTTTGCAAAAAATTTCTTAAAAATCGGTCCAGCCGTTCAGTCGTGGTGCCGTGACTAATGAGAATAGGGATTGACTATTGAAAATTAAAATATTTACCGGTATCCAAAACTACGTGTTACTTTACTTAATAGTGTTAGATGACACGTGAGCGTCATCTAAATCCGTTGCGCCAAATTTCGTTTATCGCGCGGGAATCGTACATTTTTCCGAGTTTCAAATTGTATCCAAGCCCTGAAAAATCGGTTCAGCGGTTTGGGCGTAAAGAGGTAAAAGACTGACACAATTTCGCATTCATAATATTAACTAGTATGGATGGAGTTTTGGCGGGCATGTGAAAGAGTGCTGTTGTGTTTTTATATTATTTTCCTAAAATTGTGTTAGCCGGGTTTTTAATGTGTAATATTGGTAGAATATTAACCATTAGATATTCGTGTTCATGCACAAGTGTAGGAAAGTGATGTAATATCCAGAAACGTGCTATTTTGTGTTCCCTCCAAAACTCCATCGAAAGTTTCAGTAAAGCGTCTACCACTTTACTGAATCGACCGACTTGACTCCTTGACTGTATTGACTTTTACTTAGACTTTGACTAGACTTTAGACCTGACGATACATGAAAACGATGATGAAAATTATAATAGGAGGAATATGGTTTTCCCGCCGTATTCCTTACCTTTTTACCTTGTCTGTGGCACAACATACACATCCTTTGTGTCAAGTTGCCAAAAAAGAAGAAAAAGAAAGAAGAACTAGTATGGATTTCATACTACTCTAAGTTATTTAACTATTTACATAATATGTATGTAACGAAATCACTTACTCTAACTAACCTATAAAATATTTCGACAATCTAAAATAATCACGTACGGAATCAATGGCTTTTAGGAAAACGGATTTTTGCCCGTTACTTTTTGTTACAAGCTAATACAGTTGGGCTATTGTTAAAGTAGACCGGCTTATGGGAAAACCATCTGCTTAAGTCAATCATCATTAAAACCATGACGAGTCCTTCATACCATACATCATCATTAATTATCATCATAATGATGATGAACAATTATAAACGGTTTCGTATAAATAAATAACAATTAACACAAATAACTGAAAAATGCACGGTCTTTTACAAAAGACTTACTGCCGCACTCGACGGACACATTTAATGATGAATGATGATTTAAGCTTCAATTAAATGAAGAGACACTGTGAGTTCGTTCTGCGTAGATCGGAACGCAAACAAAAATTGATGAGTCGTCGGGTATTTGGATAACTTCAAGAAATTGGACACCTGTCACCTCAGTCCGCTCGTGACCACGGCCGCTGCAAACAAAGAGGATGGCTGCAAAGTAGCCGAAACGTCAGGATTAATAAAAGTGCTCCGCGACAAAATCCGTAAGTGTTTAAACTTAAAATATCTTAAATGAAGAGTTTGACTGATAATGTATGGAGCTTATGTCAAAACCTTCATTTAATTACAGTTAAAAGTAATTAATCTCTCTGAGTGCGGCAGTTAGCCAAATAATATTTTCTCGTCTTAAACTATTACATACAACATTTACATTAAATAAAATACCTGCAGCCGTTACCACGAGATTGAATACCTATAATTTTATAAATACACTAGATTGTCTCGGTATAATGAGGTAACAAAATAATATTATGCTCTTTGCTAGGTTCCTAATAGTATAGTGCTTAATACTTATAATATTTTGGTATACTTAATTCTACGTCGATCACGCGATTGCTATTAAAAACGCTCTATACCTAACGATTTCGAGGCCTAAGAATAATATGATAAGAAATAAGTTATAATAGTTATATTATGTTATTGAATTGAAAAAAAATCATATATTTTCCATCTACCTATATTTGCCTATATTATGTTGCCTATATATGCATATCTTGTGCATATCTATCTAGGCCCATAAAATAGAACTTGAATAAAACATTGATTAGAAAAAAAAACAGACCATATACCTAAATCCTTCGTTACTTATTTATGACATTGTTGTACACCTTTATATACTGTTTGGTTGCTAAGACCACTTTTATTTATTTTAATTAATTCGTTCGCATTATTGAATAGAAAGGTCGTAAAAAGTTTATGTCTAGCGTTGGTGAAAACTAGAGGGACTATGAGCAAAAATCTGAATTTAAAGCAATATTAAAGAATATTGCTCCTCATATGTTTTTATTTTTAAACTAATGTTTTTTTCCTGGAGGATGCTATTAGTTTTAGAAAGTCCATTTTTTTTGGTTGAAAGTTGTCCTGATAAATTTTCTAGCTAAGGCCTAAGCTATAGAGTTCATTATTATCATTCGTCGGGAATTGCCTGATAATAAAATTTTAATTCTGTTTAAGTTTTCAGTTACCTTAAAAGTACCCGTAATTTTCAACTTTATTTTGCATCAGATCTAAATACTTTAATATTTTTAAAAAATACATACCAATTAAAAAAAATATAACTTTTTTTTTTCACGCGACACAATGCCAAGGATGCGCGCGCGCGTGCGGGTGTTCGCAGACTGGTGTGGCCGTCATCCGACTCACGTAAATATTGACGTACCGGCCTGGAGATTACTCATCACACGTTTTTTATGGAACTAGAGCAAACGAGCAGGGGATTTTAATGGGAAGACGTCAGATGACAACGGCAGACGCCTTTTCAGCCTTTCAGGAACAACCCTTAGCCAAGATGTTTCTCTCTTACGATACCTAAATGTCAATTAATTTCATAGCGTCTTGGCAAAGCTAATTTAGGTAGTCTACATCTTTACAGCACACTATTTTAGCTACAAGACATTATAATTTTATACCCTTTGTTACTATATTTTATGACAATATAATACTTACCTAATAATACACAAAAGAGTTAACTGTTCGATAAACTCACTTAAGTACCTACGTGATGACTATAATATTTTCTGCAGAGTACCTTGCTGCTTGAGATCATCTTGCTGGTCATCATCATCATATTTCTTGATGGTCATCCAACATCGTCCACCTTCCTAAGTATACAAAAAATTGTACAATGTTACGACTCAGGGCTAGCTATTATATTCTGAGAAGCGCCAAAATGCCATAAGTATTTTTAAGCTAAAAAGTGCATATTCATTTTGGTAAAACCCTAATAAGGGTAAAGCCAATATAAACACACCGGCAAAATTAGCGGAACATAACAAAATTTTATTTTTTTTTGAAAATTTTTCGCTGTTTTTTATATATTTATTTATTAATTTAATAATTGATGATTAAAAAATAAAACTTATTTAAATTTAGGGCATAAAAACGTGTCAAATAGAAAAAATCTGCAAAAATCAAAAATCAAGAAAAATCTTTGAAACAGTAGTACCTAAGTTTTTAAGTTAAATTCTTCATTTTTACTTAAGAAATGCCATGTTAAAAACGTGTAATGCCTTCTATGGATCTCAAGAGAGTCTGGATACGCCATTCCATGGTTGCATTTTGATTGTCAATCATTTCCTGTGGGATATTTTTCTACTCCTCCAGTAGCGCCAACTCTAGCTCCTGAACACATTTTGGAGCTGGAGGTTTAACTCGTACCGTTCACCCATTGATGTGCCACACGTCCTCAATCGGACCCACACCCGTAGACCGTGCTGACCTTTCCACCTGGGCTACGCCAGCATCATTTAGGTAATAATGCCCGATTTAGTTGCTCTTTGGACGCGCATAAAATTGAAGTTACTGCCTAAAACTGTGTAAAAGGCACAACATGCAGTTTTAGGATGTCTGTGCTATAGCCCTGTACTGTCAAAGTACCATCATTAACAATCATCAGCTCTGTGTGGGCTCCAAATCATATGCCACCCCAAACCATTACGAAGCCTGCATGATAGGCCACTGTTTCCGTTAAGTTTGATGGTCTATAACTCTATAGCGTTCCTTACAATTTATCCACATTCTTTATCGCTTGTCAACAAAATTTACATAGAATTTGCTCCCATCACTGTACAGCACACGATTTCACTCACTTGTCAAATTTTGATGTTCACGCGCAAATCTTAGCCTGGCTCTTTGCTGTCCTGTCTCAAGTTTTGGTGCCCTTGCTGGCACCTTTGACTTTAATTTAACTTCTTTGAGTCTTCTTCTTATTGTACAATCACTTACCCGTAAATCTCGGACCTGTTCTGACAGGTTTCGTGTCCGCATAGCAGTTTGACGTCAATTTGTTAAGGCTTGTACCCTTACAAAACGGTCATCCTGAACCATTGCCACCCGACATCTGCCTTGTTCTCGTCTCCGAATGTAAGATCCAGTCTCTCTGTAGCGTTGAAAGTTACGATGGACCACGAAAGCGGACACACCTAAGGCCTGACTGACCGAACGGTAGGTGTGACCTTTCTCTATCGTGTTTACAGCTCTAGCTGTTGTAGATGCTGGAAAATCACTAATTTTGTATCTAAGCAATGTGTTCTTCCAAAAACCAAACAATTAAATTAGCTGACATACCTTGCACCCCGCTAAAAACGCCATTCTTATCAAAAACACTTACAACGTCAATCGTCGAAAAACACTTAGTAGGGCATAATTGCAACAAAAATCTGTAAACTTGCCAGTTTTGTTCAATATTTTATTTCTTAAATGAGCTTAGAAACTATAAAACAGGATTTCACATAGCCCGACCCACTTAAATTCAAGTTCTGGCCCTTTTTACCTATGTTCCGCTAATTTTGCCAGTGTGTGTACCTACCTATTACTTTCTGGTATCTTCGTACTACTTGTTACATGCTCATTAGTCATTACTAATAGTCATTTTTAGAGTTACACGTAGTCAACAAGGAATCCTTATATATATTATAGTTTTGGTCTGTCCGTCCGTCTGTCCGTCTGTCCGTCTGTCCGCGGTTTTGCTCAGAGACTATATAGGACTTACAAAGCTGTAGTTTGGCATGAATGCGGATACCTAATATGTAGTGATGCTGACAAAATGGTATAGAAATTCTTTAAAAAATATTTTTATGGTACCTCCCCTACACATCGAGCGGGGCGGATGATTTTTTTTCGCGTTCACCTGACCCAGCGGGTACTGGGGTGTCGGCTGATTTGGTTTGGATTGGTTGGTTTTTTAAAAATATTATGAGTATTTATAGATTTTCCGATTTAGGGAGCCATTTGTGAAATATGATCTTTAGAGTCCAGTGTCCCCACCTTCTACCAGCCAAGGTTGCTTCTATAAATGTGAAAAAATTCATGAGAGTAGGAAATATGCTGAATTTAAAATGAAAACTATTTACGGCTCAGAAGACTTCATAAGTTGTTAGTAGTGTAAAACACGTTATAGGTAAATGTACTATCAGAGAAGTTGATTCCTATGTAGATCGGGGACCTACGTAGTTTATTTGCGTTACGTCAAACCTAGCCGACAGATCACAAAAATTGAATTGACACGATCTGACCAAATAACGTTGGTCTGTCAACTGCCTAGGAATCAATTTCCTCGATGGTACATTTAATATTATTCATTGACCATACAAAAATTATGAACAACTAGCGGTACGACGGAACCCTATATTGCGCGTGGCCCGACACGCACTTGGCCGGTTTTTATTTTGGAACCAGGTAGGTCTCAACATAATTTAAATGAGAAGATAAAATATTATATCTTTTTTGTCATCCCAATTTACTTGAGTCCAAAAATCCTGTCAGAGATAGAGACCGGAACTACACATTTATGCAAAGTTTTCATTTGTATTGGCTCTGCTCAACATACTTTAGAAGAGTGTCCTGCTTGGGATAGAGAGCGACGCAACCTTTTTGACGAAATTGGGACAGACCTTTCTCTTCCAGCTGTTTTATCTGCAACGCTGAATAGATAATCTGCTTGGTCGGCTGTAGTCTACTTTTGTGAGTCAACCATGGCACAAAAGGAGGCTGCTGAACGTGATCGAGAGAGATCAGATTCTGCTCGACGTTCTCGTCGACATCGTGGCAATGCCATAAGTCAATAGAGTGTTTTGCTCCCTGCTACTAGGTCTACACTATAATATGGGGAGTGGGGACATTAGTACCCCGGGAAAGCTTCCGAGTGTAATTCCGTGAAGAGCTCTGTTAGGCCTAGCGCGCACCACGATTTTATGCAGCGCGATTATTTTAAGATTTTTTTGGGATACATCCGAAGTTCATGGTATTTCTGATAAAAGAAACCTTTGATAACTCCTTCATTTTTTTAAGGTCATCCTTTTACAGCGGATAGTACAGTACAGTATTGACGTATTTTCTTTTTTTTTTCTTCTGATCCTCCGAAGTAGTAAATAAAGACAAGCAACTTGTACGAAATCCATGGTGAAAGTGAACAAAGATCACTATTTATTTATCGCAGTGCGCGCACCGTACTCAAATTTAAAATTAATTAAAATTAATCAATTCAATCAATCAATCAATTTAAAATTAATTAAAAAAATTTAAATCGTGGTGCGCGCTAGGCCGAGCATTGTGCTAGGGGAGCAGCGGAAGTTGTTCGATACAGTACCCGTTGCTCGTCTATGTGCGGAAGTCTGTCCATCGCAGGGGTTTTAGTGGGTAAAAATCCCACAAATCCTACCCAGGAATCTTTTTGAAACTTTCCCTGATTTTAAAAAATGGTGTAAAAATATTAGTCGAATTTATACATCTTTGCATCAGCACAGGTGATTTGCAACTTTTGCAATTTATCTTATCTTCTATTTTGTCCCTATCACCACTATACTACTTACTAAATACTAGTGTCTTTGCGATAGATAAATTTATTATACTATGTAGGTAGATTATAGAGCTATCACGCATTTACGAGTACTCCTCGCACAGGATCCAGAATTTTTCCCGTTGCACCAAAACTGGTTTGTCGCTTTGGAACCGTACATTTTTCCGGCATAAAAAGTATAATAGTCCTTTCCCGGGACTCTTTCAGCAAAATCGGTTCAGCGGTTTAGGTATAAAACTGAAGCGAAACAGACAGACTTATATTATAAATGCGAAATGCTTTCGCATTTATAATATGAGTATGGATAAGGTATAACTAGACTATGTATTGTTTCAATGGTCAAATACGGCTCCGTACATTGTCCGTACTCACTCTTCTCATTCTCTGTACTTCGGGGCTCACGTGGAATTTATAGTTTGATAGCTACCAACTACATTGTATTATCTATGCAACTACCTATCTGTTCGGTTTATTTTGTATCTAGTTCGAAGACGTTCCAGCGCGTTCCTCGAACTCCGTGACATCATGACAACTTTTGTCGTGATTGTTAATCCTAGCTTACATCAGTTATAGCGGTGGTGGAATTGTGTGATAGTCTGATAGACCAAAGTGCGTTACGTCATTTCTATAGGAGTCATAGGACTATTATAATAATAAGTAATCAATTAAAGTGGACCATAAAATAAACAAGTAAATTGGATTAGTGTGTGGATATTAATTTATTTTGAGCGAGCGGAGAAAGTGGCGATTTCTCTGAGCGGTCCTCGCTTGCTCCTTATCAGGTTCCACTTTTTGTCACAGCTTTAAATAAATAATTTATGCCACTTAACTGTGTTAAACGTTTTATTGTATTGTTTGGAAAAGTTATCACTTTTCGCCAGTTCGCACTTTCCCTTGCGTTAACATTGATTTATGAGCTATTGCCCACGGCTTCGCTCGCGTTAAGATGTATTATTATATACAAAATTTCATTCCCTATTTTAACCCCTTGGTTTAGAATTGATCAAAATCCTTTCTTAGCGGATGCCTATGTCATAACATCTACCTGCATGCCAAATTTCAGCCCGATCCGTCCAGTGGTGTGGGCTGTGCGTTGATAGATCACTATGTCAGTCAGTTACCTTTGAATTTTATATATTTAGATGTATATAATATGCCACTTTAATTTCACCGCCCTTATTGTACGAACTCTGCCGCCACGCTAGGACTCTGCCGCCCATAGACCATGGCCTTATATACTGCCTATACATAAATCCCACATAAATACAGAGCTGCATAGATAATAGAGATAGAGCTATTAAAATGTATCTACTTAGGTTTAACTCACGGTCTATAGTGGATTCAGTATATTTTATCAGAAGCTGCGGAAGCAGAGGTCATGTTTGCTCTATAGTCTCTACGCTGCATGCTGTAGAGTTTATAGCGTCATATAGGCGCAGCGCAGACGACAGACTATCCGTGGCGCACTTTTTAGTCGGTGGGAAATAGAACCTATGCAATTATAAGCGGACTTTTTGCGCGTCGTGTGCGTTACTGCATATAATTGCATAGGTTCTATTTCCCACAGACTAAAAATGCCTCTATGCTGCACTGGTCCACGACGGTCGAGTAGGTCGTGGACTACATCAGGAGCAGCGGGGCTAAAATGGTCACATTTAGCAATTCCTCTCAATCAATTCAGCAAATGAATTGTCAAAACTGTCAAACTGACAAATGTTAAATCAGTACAAAAATACAGAAATGAATTGCAAGCAGATTTGCATTTTGCCATTTTAGAAAAATGAATCATATAATGATTCGTATCATGATTCATTAAAGCGACTATTTTAGCCCCGCAGGACCCACTTCGTCTTGAGGGTTGAGCGCTTGGAGTCCCGCCACAAAGTGAATTTTAGCTCCTTTGTGGTGAGAGTCCCGACGCACCATCTACCGACCTTCGGTAGGAGGAGTTCTGGCCGATTGGAGTCGTCTACAGGAGGTTCCGAGGACGACTTCCGAACACGTCGCGCCCCACGTCGCAGACAATACGTGTTTAGTGTTTTAGTGTTAGTGTTAGTTTTTAGTATAATTGTATGTATATTAGTCTATAAGGTACCTATTTATAATATGGGCCAAGATGCATGAGTTAAATAAATAAATAAAAAATAAAAAGTGCGTCACGAATAGTCTGTCCTCTGCTCTACGCCCTTATATAGCAAGAGCTAGTACGAGAGCAGAGCACGGTAGGCAGGCAGCAGGCTATGCACTTAAGAGAATGTTCATCATCTGAGGGCACAGCAGTGCCCCAGCCAAGTATAGAGCCTAGGCACGGCTGTAGCCTGTACCATACTTTTCTTGAGACTTATTAATTATATTCTTTATTGATAGTCTGGCTCTTGTTGGCTATTACAAAAATGTTATCATGTTAGCTTATAATTATTATAATTTATAACTATAATTTTCTTTATTGCAATAACAAACCATTGGAAAAAAAATAGTAGGCAAGGCACTTTTCTCTGCATTTTTTATCATTGTATGTACATCATTGTTAGATCAGCACTAGCGGCTCTGAACCTAGCCTTATGACCCTGAAAACTGATGTTCTATAAAGATTGAACAATGCAGTTTGTAGACCATGCCTAATCGTCCTTCCGGATTCTAATGCGATAATTTACATCAAGTACACATTGATGTTTTTGTGATTTAATTACCAGTATTTGTAGAAATAAATTACCATTATTTTTTTACGAATCATTGAATTTTGATGCCTTTATAGTAGTTCAGACAACACGTTACACAGAACTGATGGATCTTAATTTTTTTTTATTTTTTTTTTTAGTCAGGCAACTTGGATGCATGGTTTTATGACTTTTGCGGTTCCCACAATGGTACAGCTGTACTTGGGTAAGTTTTGATTTGTATGCACCGCCTATGATGAAATGCTGTTCAAAATAACTTTAACACGTGCAAAACACGATTTCGCTACAGTCACGTCTTCGAAGCGGACAACAATCTGGCCGAATAACGGACTTTTAAGGCGTTTTGTATTATTTGGGTTCCGCCTATAGTCAGTTCAGGGCTCCCGCTACCATATAGGCGCCCGTGTGCAATGTGTGCAATGCACACGGACGCCATCCTCTAGGGGTGCCAAAACCAAGGACCCAAAAAATTTGCTTTAAGGGGTGCCAAAATCCTTTTTTTGTACACAGGCGCCAGTAGCCCTTACGGGGGCCCTGACTATAGTCAATGTAAGTATGTAATAAGTTAATGACTAATGAGTAATGACTAATGAGCAAACCAATGATGAATAGTTGAAAATATTGTTCCTATTGTTTAAAAAAAGTTTACCTAGTTACCAAAGTATATAGATACTTTAATATTAATTGTAGCTACCTAATTAGTACTAGGGACGCATAGATATAGTTGCTACAACGTATTACACGTTATTTTTAACCTACTTCCAAAAATGAGGAGGTTATATGTTCGTCCTCCTTCCCTAAATCGGAAAATGATCTATAAATACTCGTAATATTTAAAAAAACCCAACCAACAAATCCAACGACACCCCACACGGTCGGTACTGTACTGGCTAAGTTCTATGTCAAGTATCTCAAGTTCTGACTCTGGTCTGGTACCGACTTCAAACGAATGAAAATTGAGTACTTACAGAATTCGTTGAGATTTAGTCGAATTTTGAAAAAGGCACGAATCTAGAATAAGAATTATTTCATACTAATTTTTAGGTCATTTTAAGAATATTGTTTTTACCACAGATATAGATCGACATAGATACCGCATGTGTATGTATTTCGCGTGCCTTATCGCGTCCCCAAACGACGAGCAATGCTCGTCTTTCGAAAGTCCGTGTCTGCTATCGGAATCGGACGTCAATTTCAGTATTTTAAAAATGCCTATATGCCTAAAAGTGCCGTATTGAGCTGTAGAAATTCAAATAGAAACGTTGCCCTTGATAATGGACACGTTTCTTATCATCGGTACGTCACAGTGGTAGGAAAAAAGTGACACGCTCGTTTTCACACAAATGGAGCGACATGCGATATCTATATCTTCGTTTTTACCTTGGAAGTCGGTTCAATTTTTGTTAAAAAATAATTATTACACGGAACCCTAACAACTTGCGGCAGGCCAAACACCTGATCAATCCTCTTTTTAATCGTATAAAAACTTGCGAGCATTGTAAACTAAACGTTACCAAATTTTTTAATCTCAAAGTACAAAAACCCGAAGCTTGTCTAGTGGCATCATTTACGCAGCGGCCATACAGCGGACAAACGAAAATTTTCTATCTTTCTTGTTATCAAAATTGGTTTTTAGAGTAATTATACCAAAATACCTACCTGCTATCAATCTATACATGATGTACGTCTACACGAAAGAAAGAACCCAATTTGATTTTCTCGCGCAGTGCTATTTTTTTCTGACTTCCATAAAAGGAGAGGGTAGGTAGGTACTAGGTACTGCTGTTGCTTTTAGATTTTTTGGTAAGTAAGTAGATAACATAATATATGTCGCAGGGAAAAGAGGATATCAGGGATTTCACGATATCCCTAGGGATATCACGAACTCCCGGTAGATGCCGAATATTCTTGTTTGTTACGTCTTCTTACTAAAAATATCTAGTGATATGTAATTTCACTAAATTATCTAGCGAAACGTCAGAAAAGCGGACACCGCCGAATCAAAATCAAGCCACGCATTTCTCTCGCTTGCTCTAGTATACACACGGGTACTTTGATTTGACAGGATCATCTAACATCTGAAACTGACAAGTAAGATGTTAGATGATCTATGCGTCGGATGGGCATGTAAAAAGTCGGTCCTGCGCCTGATCTCTCGCCGATGGTGTCAGCCTTCCGTCCCACCGGGTTATGCGAGTAAAGGAATATAGAGATTGCTCTTGTGTACTGCGCACACACTTGAGCACTATAAAATTACTCTTGGCCTGGTTTCAATGAAACCGGCCACCGTCATCAAAACCAGAGTAGGAGTTATTATTAATATTATCACACGAGTAATGCAACTATAGCAGATCTGAGGGGGCATCACCATATCTCTGAATCATACAGTTGAAACCAGCTGAGGGTTCTTCATCAGATACTTCAGACCTTTAATTTTTGACGTCAAATGAAGCGGCCGACCAAGTTGAATATTTTTTGTAAAGGTGGCATGTCGATCTCTAGTTTGGTTAGGCTCTTGTACACGCACAGGTACTACAGGTACTCCAGCTCTTCAATTATCCTAGTTTTTACGGTTCAAAGTGTTAGTCTGTCTGTCTATCTCAAGGCTAGACGAGTCGCGCCAGCTCGAGCGACGCATTTGTTTCACTCCCACTAGTGTTTAGTAAGAAGACGTAACAAACAAGAATTTTCGGCATCTACCGGGAGTTCGTGATATCCCTAGGGATATCGTGAAATCCCTGATATCCTCTTTTCCTGGCGACATAATATATACTTACAATAAGACCTGAATAATATAATAATCCATTTAAATTGTTGCTACAGTATAAAAATTAAAAACAATTATTCGCCGTAGATAATCAGTAGGTATATTGTAATCGATTAAACTCGGAATCACGATTTTTTAACTTCACGATATCTCAATCAGCTACGAATACACCGTGTGTAACTTGTGTTATTATTGAGGAAGTAAATAAGTCCGGGTTTTAGTAGGTTATATAAATAAAAAATTTCAACCCCAGTAATAAGTAATACTGGGGTTGAAACGACGCGTAGATATGCATAATGCATATTTTTTAGTCGTTTACACATAAGTATAAATCATTTATTCTGAAACACATAATCAAGAATCAAGATAAATAAATCTATAAATAAATCTGCAGACAATATACTCAAATTCCATTATTCATTGTTCTGACAATGTATTGAAAACGTAAGACAATACTTTATTACTTTAGAGAAACAGCTAATTACCGCTGGACCGCCCGCGCCCACGCGGCACGCGCGGGCTCAGACGCTGCATGTCGAATTGATTGATAGCTGATAATAGTAATACAATAATAATATTATGTATATGTCGCAGCCGGCTGGTTAAAATAGCCGTTCAATCAAACAGCGAGCCCTTTGACTGCACAACGCCATTCAATCTCACGGCTAGCTTTTTAATTGAATATTTCAGTCGCTCGAAAAGTTCAACACTACAGCTGATTCAAGTATACTTACTACATACAAACTCTTTCATAAGGATGTGACTACACACATTAAAACAGTCATTTGGAGGGGCGCGCCATGTTATCGTAGTTGATCTCTACTTACCTATTTATGGTACAACGGGGTAAATAATATTATTATCAAGGTTCAACAATATTATGCTTGTAATGTACAGCGGCTGACTCGGTAAAATCCCAAGATTTTCCAATTATCACATCCTGCGCGTTCTTTGGTAATATGCAGATAGCACCATTATTACATGTCAATCATGAAGGTCGACCTAGAGGCTAGAGCCGCAGCGATACGGGTGACATAGCCTACATAATATTACGATTTCATCTCAGATCTAATTTAGGTACAAGGAAAATAAATAATATTTAACAATGTAATGCCCTAAAATATCTAATATATTTAGGTCCTTACATATGAAATTATTGGCGTTTTGTTGTACAGGCCAATTTGATCTCAAATATCTTCTCTTTGGTTAAGAATTCCTTTTTATTCAAACAATGTACCAAATATTCATATAATATTTGGTAGGTACGTTGTTTGGTAGGTACAATATGAGTTCTACCATGGCACGAGTGCTGTAGAAATGAATTAGGTAACAATTTATATGGCGCAGGGTGTCGCAATTAAGAAAACACGGTACGGTTTTGGCTCCAACGTTTTCTTTTTGAAAATTTCGACCTTCAGAACAAGCCCCGCGACCAAAATGAATAATGAAGAATTAAAGGCTATTGTGGAAGCGGATCCATCGCAAACCACTTCAGAGTTAGCAGCGGGCTTCGGTGTAAGTGATAAAACTGCTTTAATCCACTTGAAGCAAATTGGGAAGATAAAAAACTTGAAAGGAAGAGAAGATATTTGAGTGAACCAAACAAACCAGAAAACGCGTCGACTGCTGAGTTACATTGCTCAACCGACACAATAAGGAAGGGATTTTAAATCGGATCATTACTTGTGATGAAAAATGGATCCTTTACGATAATCGGATCGCATTATTGGCTGTCCCCTGGAGACTCAGCCAAATCCTGCCCTAAGCGAAAATTGACTCAGAAAAAGTTACTTGTGAGTGTTTGGTGGACTAGTGCCGGTGTCATTCACTAGGTACAGCTTTCTAAAATCTGGCCAAACGGCTACGGCAGATACCTATTGTCAGCAACTGCAAACCATGATGGAAGAAATAGCTGCTAAACAAGCAAGGCTGGTCAATCGCTCAAGGCCACTGCTCACTACTGCTTCATAGGACAACGCTAGACCACACACTGCCAGTCGCCAGACGGCCGCAAAACTGGAGGAGCTGCAATTGGAATGTCTGCCACATCCACTGTACTTCCCGGACCTTGCTCCAACAGATTAGAATTTGGATAACTTCCTACAAGGAAAAAATTCGACTCTGATGTCGTAGTAGGTAGGTACCTATATAATTATATTCTATATGTCTGATGTGGCAGTCCAAACCGCATTCAAAGAATTTATTGACGTATCGATATCTCGTCCTTTTTTTTTAGTAAAGGGATCAACGAAATGCCTTTAATCTTTAAAGTTACGTTAGTAACATACAATATCATTGTTTAAAACTACGCAACGGATTTTGATGATTCTTTCAGTGTTAGATAGCCCATTTATCGAGGAAGGCTATAGGCTAGATTTTATCACGTTAAGACTAATAGGAGCGAAGAAATAGAGGAAAATGTGGAAAAATCGGGGAAAATTATTTGAAAGGGCTAACTTGAAGTTTGAACGCGCTTATCGCAGGAAGTACTGGTCCGATTTGAAAAATTATTTCAGTGTTTGATAGCCCATTAAGGCTAGATATAATATATAGGCTATATTTTATCACGCTAAGACAATTAGGAGAATGTGGAAAAATGGGGGAAATTATTTGAAAGGGCTTGTCTCGCGAACTACTGGAGCAATCACAGTGCACAGAATACAGATTACTAGTCCATTCACTATCCTGCATTGCAGTCCTGCTGTAGCCCGCCGTGCAGGCCTGCAACACCATTCACTATCCTGCATAAGCCGGCGGACTGCACGCAGGACTGCAATGCAGGATAGTGAATGGACCGTTTTAGTAGGAAGTAGGGACCAATTTTTATGTTATTTGGCACATAATATAAGAAGTAGACCACGTGAAGGATCATAGGATTTTAAGGATTTTAATCATTTTTTCAGTACAGCAGCTGTATATTTTATACCCGTGCGACGCCGGGGTGGGTCGCTAGTCTTTATATAAATCTAAAACCATCCATGTGCCTAACCAAAACCATGGATGTGACCAATTTACCGTGGATTTAATGAGATAATAGCTAGTGCCTAATGCACATGAGTAGTGAAAAAATAAAAATATCAAAGTAATGGTGTTGTTGGAGTTTTGCCGGGAATACGAAAGAGTGACGTTTTGTTTTTGTATTATTTTTCTAAAATTGTGTTATTTCGGTTTTTAATGTGTAATGTTGGTAGAATATTAACCATTAAATATTCGTTGTCGTGCACAAGTGTGGGCAAGTGATACAACTTCAAGAAACGTCCATTTTGTGTTCCCTCCAAAACTCCATCGAAAGTTTTAGTAAAGAGTCTACCACTTTACTAAAACAACTGACTTGACTCGTTGACTTTACCGACTACTTTTTAGACTTTGACAAGACTTTCAACTTGACGATAATCTGGAAAAACAACTTTTTTCCAGATTATCGTCTTTAAAAGCCGAGAGCCATAACAAGAAATAAAAAGATGTTGTCAAAGTGACATTGACATTTGACGTACATTCGCAAATGTCACATTGTTTTCTCAAGAGTCAAGGTTTTCTTCGCGTTATTTACGAATGTTCTAATAAATTCTGATCACAATTTGTAAATAAATGTTTTGTGATGGTAAATTAAGTAGATTTAATCAACAGTGACTTTCGTTTAACATGGCTACCTCAAGTGAAACATCTGATCAAAACGTAAAATCAAGGCGACCAGCTGGTAAGTTTATTGATAATGTCACACCCGTCTGACCTCATAAAATCGATAGTAAAACGTATTCCTGAAACTTAACAGAGTCGGCCTTCAAACAGCAACGTCTACCAGCATGGCAACCAATACTTACGGCGGGCACCGTCCTACCAACGTTTTTCGTAATTGGCATCGCGTTTATACCCGTAGGAATTGGTCTACTGTATTTTTCAGATGAGGTAACGTCATTAATTCATAGTTAACATACCTTACAATACTAAACATCATAAAAAATGAAGCTCAATAGTCAATGCCCAAGATTCTATTGTTTAAATGCAAATTGATTTCTTCAGGTAAAGGAGCATGTTATAGACTACACAGACTGTGTAAACGAGGATAATATTACATGTGCACAATTCATTAAGGAAAATAACATGGAGACATGTGTCTGTCAAATACCATTCAATTTAACTGAAGACTTTATGGGTGATGTCTACTTCTACTACGGACTGAGTAACTACTATCAGAATCACCGAAGATATGTCAAATCAAGGTAGGTCTGAACATGACATTTTGCTGGCAAGATCACCTTATTATTTGTAACCTTCCTTTTAATAATACAATACAACAGATAAGTTAAACAATTTATTGTCTACTAGCTGTTACCCGCGACTCCGTCCGCGTGGACTTCAGCTTTTAGCGTGCGGTAGTTCCCGTCATAGAGTAACTTATATTATATATAGTAGGTAGTTCCTGTTGAACCATGTAGGCTACATTACTGCAAATTGCAAAATTTGGTGGAGGTGCTTCCGCGGTACGCTTGTTTCAAACTTCAATGTTTACACTTTACAGACAGACAGACATGTCACACATAAAACACCCCTATTTTTGCGTAGGGGGTTAAAAACTGTGGAGTGGGGTCAAAGTCAAATATCAACTCTTCATAATACTTCCAAAAAAAAACGTAAAAGGAGTCTACATCCTTACCACCTCTTATAGAAACACGTTTGGGTAAGCGCTTGTGCGATGTAGGAGGCGGCACGGCGCCATCTAATATGGATTTTTGGAACTAACTTAATTTTAAAATTTACGAATTTTCATCCCCTTACAACCTATGCCTATGTCCTTTCTCAGGCTTTAGATTATCTGTATACAAAATTTCATTACAATCAGTTCGGTAGTTTTGTCATGAAAGCGAGACAGACAGACAGAGATACTTTCGCATTTATAATATTAGTACCTCAACAGACTCAATCAACAAGGGCAATTTACATTGTATACCTAACGTGAGCATTTATTTTTTTAATCAGAGTGGGACATCTACGGATCCCCCCCCCCTCCCAGTTTTTCTTGTATAGTAAAAAGACATTTCTATTTTCATTTTATTGTTAATTATTAAATTTTTGTGAATGTCTAGTCACTAGTGCCTATCTGTATATAAGCAAATTATGGCAGAATAACCACATTTGTTGAATGGGAGTGCGTTATTTCCAGGCATAACACAGGCATTTCAAACATAAAAATAGTTTTAAATTGTTGTTTGGTCTGTTTGCAAAAGCGGAACAATTTCGGCCTCGCGCGGGACAGCGAGACAGACTGCTAGGGCTGCTACCATATGTGCAATGTGTGCAATGCACAGGGGCGCCAAATGGCCATCTTTAGGGGCGCCAAAACCAAGGACCCAAAAAATTTGCCTAAAGGGGCGCCAAAATCCTTTTTTTGCACACAGGCGCCAGTAGCCCTTACGGGGGCCCTGCAGACTGCCTGAAAGTGGTACTGTCCCGCCCAAAGCGGGATGTATGGTCACCTTATGTATACCATAACCATTCTACTACTAAAACATAAGAAGTATAATTTATCTCAATAATATTATTATTAGAGATGACAATCAACTGCTTGGCCGCTTGTCTCTGACTCCCTCTTCGGACTGTGAGCCTTTTGCATATGCCGAAGAAGATGGAAAACTGAAACCTGTTGCACCATGTGGTGCTATCGCAAATTCACTATTTAATGGTAAGAATTATTATAAAGTATTAACCCATCAAGCCCCATAAGAGCACCGGTGATTGCAACAACAATAGAGAGGCTATTGTGTCTCCACAATCAAAGGATTAACAGATGAATAATATATTATAACCTCCTTCATTTGGAGGTGGTATTTTTTTTTTCTATTCAAAATTTTATTTTTCTATCAACATTAAATCCTGTGCTTGTTTAATATTTTAAAAACTTGGCTTTAATTTTGTGTTTCAAGTTCATGTCTTACACAATGTTGACCTATTACTTACTTCATTGTAATTCATATAATAATAATAATATAATAATAATATTTATTTTCTCCCAAAAATTACAATGTACTTAGTAATTTGTGGGAGACTTGGAGCCCAAACTAAGCCGAAGCCTGTATATTGGTGCCCCAGGCACAACTATTTTAACTTATTAATTTAACAATTTAGTGTAGGTATTTTAACTTTATATATTATGCAAGTAACAAAAAAAATATATTTTTCAGACACATTAACTGTAATCTCTCAAGATTATAAAAACACAGAAGTACCTGTTCTGAAGACTGGCATTGCTTGGACCTCAGACAAAGACATCAAGTTTAGAAACCCACCAGGGGAGGATCTCAAAGTTGGTAAGTCTACTAATCTTGGTTACCACTGTTGATCCTGGCGACACAGGAGTTGCAGTGGTGGGAATGTATAATGGGCCATTTCCTCTTTAAAAAAAAGTCAACTAATCTCTATATTTAAGTATTTGTGACAAAAAGAGTTTTAAATAATAAATTAGCAAAAAATCGAAAGTGATAAAAAGGGAAGTGAAGCCTTAGCCCACAAGTGTTTTTAACAATGATTTTATTCAATTTATTGTCAGATTACTATCAGAGCACTACATTTTATTGATAATGGCCTGTCCACATCTCCACGTCACGACGTCGTCAACGTGGAACGACGAGGTAGGGTGGCAAGGTACGTTGTCGTGACGTAAAAATTTAAGTAAACTTAACGTAAAAATTCATGTGACAGTGTCAGGTGTAGCAACATTTTACCTTTTTTTTTTAATTCTCTTTCTTCGTCTTCTTAACAAATAATAATAGCACACTGACCTCCATTATACGAGTATGCTGGACTTATGATACCATTTGAAATGACAGCTATTTTTTGTGCCCAATTTGAAGCGGAATCAGCGCCCCCAATGCGGGGGAAGAGAACTAAATCTGACGTAAAAAAGACGTTTGAAGGTCGTCATATTGGCGCTGATAGCAGTAGTGGGAGTACTTGGAACCAATACTAGTTTCTACAACCAATAGCGATTGAGCGGCCATTTGCAAGTTACGTCAGATTTAGTTCTCTTCCCCCGCATTGAGGGCGCTGATTCCGCTTCAAATAGGCACAAAATACAGCTGGGTATCATTAGTCAAGCGTACTTGTATAATGGAGGTCAGTGCAATAGCATAATACGTATTGTGCGGTCCATATAAAAAAAAAAGTAGTGAAGAATGTAGCAGTTTTACAAGGCATGGTGACGTAATTAAATGTTGCTACACCCATGACGTGCATTTCAGGTCACGACAACGTACCGTGCCACGTTACCGCACCATTCCACGTTGAGGACATCGTGACGTGGACATGTGGACAGGCCCTATGATATCTAGTTATAAAATGTCATTTTATGAATATCTCAGAGAAAAGTTTTAAAAAATAGGAATTCTATCTAAATATATAAAAAAAATAGGAAATCTCTCATTACATTTTGGACAATCTATAATATATATATAAATCTCCTGTCACGATGTTTGTCCGCGATGGATTCCTAAACTACTTAACCGAACTTTAATGTTTTTTTAATGTGTGCTTTTTTCCAACTTGAGATATAGGATAGCTTAGATCTTTAATTATAGTCGCAATTTTATTTTATTGCAAATTATTTATAATGAGCGACAGATAGAAATATTATTCTATAAAGAGCGACCATTGTTTATGCGACGCAGGTCACGGATAGCGATGGACGTTGCCATGGTGACATACTTATTTAGTCACTAATTCAATAAAATAATACGGGCGATATACTTTATATAATATGGCAAAGAAACGTTTGCCGGGACTAGTGTATTATAATTTATAACTTATATACTTATGTAAAAAATGTTACTAAAAATCTTGCGCCAGTTCTTCTCGCTGTGTTAGTTCCCGAGCCGGTGGTAGGCCTCATGTAGTTCTAAAAGTGCTAATTTTTAACCAATTTGGAAATAAAAAATTTTCATTTCATATGAATCTAAAAGTTTTACTTGTTTCCAGCATTTGCAAACTTCACCAAACCAATAAACTGGCGCAAACATGTTTGGGAGCTTGATGACGACAAAAATAACAATGGATTCCAGGCAAGTTTGAAATTATTTTTTACTTCACATTCATATGCATCAAAAGATGGCCAAAAACTTTAAGTAATTACAAACTGTATTGAAGTTTTTGCTTAAATAAAGACAACTATTTTTTTAGCACACTAAGCTTTTATACAACACTACGAATAATAAAACCTAAGGAAATTTAACTCCCATACTAATACAGTTTTAAATTTGGTTCCATTCGAACTGTCATGTAACGTCAGCCTTTATACCGCTCAAGGTCACCTAAATATTGCAAATGTATAAAAAGTGAACCTAAGGTACACTTTTTTGACAAGTATTTTGGAGCATGTTTTTTGACGGAGTTACTCTTCCTTAGTTTTTATTATTCGTAGATACAACAATTACACACAGATAGACTATGACAAACTTTGAAGTGCATTTAGGGTTTAAAAATGTTTTTTTGACGTCATAACGTCTTATAATTTGATATGGGCTGCGCGCCCGAAAAACATGACAGTTCATGCGGCGTTACCTCGCTGACAGCTCTGAGCATTTACACTTTCAAGTCTCTCAACAACCGTAAGGCCCACCTGGGCCGCGCTCTTTGTTTCGATTATATTACGTATTTCGATGACTTAGAGCAAACTTTTGTATGAAGAAGTTTGGTTAGTTATGACCTTTGATATATTGACCACACTCTGACTGAAAAATAAATAAACAATCTGTGAGCTATTAGTATTATTTTGGCTATTCAAAATTGTGCTCTATTTCCTACGTGTCAAGGTTTGACTTGTGCTTTGTTCGAAGATTTTACTGGATTTCACGAATTTATGTAGCGTTTTGCGAATAGTTTATTTTACTCATTATAAATATTTTTAAATTTTTCAGAACTGACGGGTTAAGGCTATGACGTTGTCACGTTCAACTATCGTCAGTAAACCGACTTTACAGACAACCGATTTTTTTTTTAGAACGAGGACCTGATAGTGTGGATGCGCACCGCCGCGCTGCCGACGTTCCGCAAGCTGTACCGCCGCGTCGACCACAACCACGACGGCTTCAATGTCGGACTCGTCAAGGGACAGTACACACTGCGGGTCGAGTACAGTGAGTATTGCATTCTCTTTAGTAGCAATCCTATGCTGGCTTCTGGGGGCGCGTGATATCGCGAGCCGCGCCGAGCCGATTTGTACGAGTAAGCACGAGCCAACAGGCGAGTCCACGATACCCGTTCTCACGGCGCGTAATATCACGAGCCGCGCCGATCCGATTGAAGTTACCGACTTCAATCAGATCGGACCCATCTGCTCGAGCCAGCCCGCGCCACCTCGAGCCACCCCCTTCACACGACGCGTGGCTGGCGCCCGTGAGAAGCCAGCATTGTAAATTGCATGGTACTGCTAGGGCTGCCGTTGTGCTAAAATAAATGAGCTAGAATATAAACATCCTGGCTGCATGACATGCATAATATAATATGAATTTTTGTACTGTCAGAAAGATCTATTCATCAGCAAATGGCGGACCTACGTAATGAGTAATGGCCAACATTGACTAATCAAGTTATCATAACCCAACCAAAAAACGTGGCTCAGACACCTGACTAAGGGCTGGTTTACACGTATTAAGTAGATAAGTAGTTAACTAAATTATAACTTAATTTTAAGTTATTTATTGCATGTAAACACAAAATTTAGTAGCAAGTAGTAAGTTAAAATTTAGTTAAGTACAAAAACAAGGAAATTAGAATTTTGACTTTTTTCTGTTAAGTTGGCAGGTGGGGCTTGTCACTTGACACATTTCGGGCAGGCACTTCAAATTAAGTTAAAATTTAGTTACTACTTATCTGCTTAATACGTGTAAACCAGCCCTAAGGGCCCTTCCAAACGACGTTTTTTTACGCTCGTTTGTACCGATACAAACGCAAGTTGAACGCTCAGCAAACGCAAGGAAGCCTAAAGTTTTAAACTTTATATGTGCGTGCGCATCAGAAACGCGCGTCGTCAGTGCGCAAAAAATACGTCGTGTGAAAGGGCCCTAATGCTGCGTTTCCACTGAAACGAAGCGGAGCTTAGCAGTGCCCGAATTGACCAATCGTGCTATTCCAGTGGAATGACAGCGAAGATTTCGAGCGTGGTGATTGGTCAATTCGGGCACCGCTAAGCTCCGCTCCGCTTCAGTAGAAACGCAGCTTAATGGTCAATTTCTCTGATGGTACTTTTATACATGCAACTGTTTGTTATAAATATGCTGTTTTGTTTAGATGAGTAAAAGCAAAGTTGAATTCACACACGAATGAAAACCAACTAACTTTAGTTCCATCTGAGACTTCAAATTAGGTACAGATTTCTTTCGGTTTAACATAATAATATACATAATATTCTTACAGATTACCCAGTGAAAGAGTTCAAAGGCACCAAGTCGTTCATTGTATCGACGACGTCGCTGCTCGGAGGCAAGAACCCGTTTTTGGGTGTGGCTTACGTGGTGGTGGGTACGCTGTGTCTGCTGCTGGGAATCGTGCTACTCGTCATACATGTGAGGTGCTCTAAGAGGTGAGTACTGTTAAACATATTACATAGAAAATGTGTGTAATGCTAAGGTTTTACTCGATAGTTTTACTCCAAATCGAGTGATAATTACTGTGTGGACCGCAAAACTCACAAATCGAAGGCTCGCATCAAGTCAGCTCGAAGGCTCGCATCGAGTCGGCTCGATGGAATTAAATATATCGATTAAGAGTAAAACTATCGAGCAATGCAAATCACGTTTGCTTGTTAGTCACTATGCTAATGGTGAAAACCTGTCATTGGCTTTTTGTTTTTTCTATTCGTTAGCTATTTTAGTAAAATTCTAAGCTGTTGGTTTTCTAATATTAAATAAATAAATAAATGCTGAAAGGGTGGACAAAAGCTCGAGCCGTGGTTTTTGCTCTGCGTGATTGCTCGATTGAGCAAAACCAACGAATAACAAAGTAGTTTAAAGTTCACTGAGCAAAACCGTATGTGAGCAACATACGGTGTTGCTCGATACTTAGCTTAAGGGATGCCGATAGGATTGGAGTTTTATGAAGCTTTCTATTGGCTAAACCTCGAGGTTATTTAATACAATTTTTACATTTGATGTGAAGTTTTAAAGAAGTCTTTAGTTTGGTTTGTACTCTGATCAGTGACAAGTGTTTTCAAAGTTATCTTTGTCTAATATTATGTAGGTTAATGGTTATCGTTTTCCTTAGTCCACGTTATACAAACGCAGAGTATAATTTAATTTAAAAAAATACGTGTGGCACTTGAGAACTGCCGCGTTCAAGCTATTGCATAGCATTTTTATCCACTTTTGCAATTATAATTCGCATACGTCTAGTCGCACGCACAAAAACACCGTGCCGAAGTGTGGCAACGCCGCACCGCTGTGTCGGTCCGAGTGGGGGTTGCCGGTTGTTAAGTTTTTTCGTTACGGTATTTCTTGATTCGATCGCCGCGCTCAAAGCCCGCGATAAAAGCTATGCAGTAGCTTAAAACTATTTCAAACAGTATAAGTTAGATCTATAGGGTTGGACCTCATCTAGCAGCATGGAATCGCCTTCTTCCGTCGCCCTTTCTCTTTCTGTCGCTTAGAACTGCCATTTGCTAGACCGAGACAGAAAGCATAATGCGATAGCCTTGAGGATTCCACCGCGTGCTATCGCATTATGCTTTCTGTCTCGGTCTAGCAAATGGCAGTTCCAAGCGACAGAAAGAGAAAGGGCGACTGCCAGATGAGGTCCAACCCTTAATAATAATTCTGATGGAGAGACGACTACCACGTTTACGAGTTTTTACTTATAAGCATGTTTATTAAAGATCCGTAAGTCATAAATATTAGGTGTTTAAAATACCAAAATTTATAGATACGTCCATAACATTTCCAATACTGTCTTCATTGAATCTGCAAATACTTCCACTGCGAATGTGGCTCCGTGAGTTCTGTTTAATAAAATATGTAATGTAATTTATTAGTTTACAGTAGATTAAAATAACTGTATTTTAAAAAGATAAAACCGACTTCAAAATGGTACGTAATTGAGAATTAAAATTCCCTATCTCAAAAACTACAGAACCGATTTTGATGAAACTTGCACTATTCCCTAAGTTGAACAATACCTAGTGCAATAAAAAAGAATCATTTAGATCGGACTTGTAGTTCCGGAGATATGCGTGCACAAACATAAAAACATACATACATACGTACACTTTTGAAATTTGGCACATTTGTTCAGAAGCTGTTATAGATTAACATATACAAAAACTGGGCAGTTCTGGAAATATTACATACATACGCGTCGAATTGATAACCTCCTTTTTTTTGAAGTCGTTTAAAAAACAAATATCGTTCTCAGTTTTGTTGTGTATCAGTGTATTAGTTATTTAAAAACTGGGAATATTTTTTTCGAGATACTTCATCATTCGCTTCATGAGAAACAATTCTAAGTTTATGTCACTGTGTATATCCCAATACAACAAAAATAAAATTTCGTAAATCAATCTTTAAACATAATACTAAAAATGTTCATGGACTGAAATCTTGACAACCTATTATTACCCTTATGGCCTGTTTCACCGCTTCCTGATAAGGCTATCCACCACTTAATTTGACAGATGGAGTATGGAAAATCTGTCAAATAACCCTATCGGGCACCTTATCAGGAAGCGGTGAAACAGGCCCTAAGTCTCATAGTGTAACTAGTGTACGAATTAGAATCATAGTACCTATTTATAATTTATAGTTGTGTTTTTGACACATGATATTGTTAAATGTATTGTATTGTAATTTTCTATACTTAAATTACAGTAATGTGTAGATTATATTTAATTATTAACATTTATGTGAATTAATTTTACAGCACCACTGAGATGATCAACGTGAACCCTCGTACTCCATACTCTTAAATAGAAAAATGGAACGAACAAATTAATCTTATTCGAAATTTACTTAAATGTTTATTTTGTAAGTAAAGTTTTTTAAATCAAAACAATTTTTCTAGTCCATAAACTTCTTTCTTTTAACTTCTTGAAAATCCGATCAACAGTTTTTTTTTTTTTTATCATTGAAGTTCTTGATGACTATCAGAAGTGATTGTGGACATAAAAAATGTTTTGATTTAAAAAATTAAAGGTAGTGAGATTATCTGTGCAAAATAATATTGTTAATGTTGAATTTATTATTTATAATAGTATTATTGTTTAATTAAATATACTGTGCCTGGCCATAAAGTATGCACATGGAATTTTGGTGTTTTATTGTGAAAAGACACCATCTACCACCAGCAGGGCTAGCATAACAAAAGTAGACATGGGAAAGAATCGACATACTGACAGATTTTATCGACAAAATGGCGAATTTCCATTGTCTGTCACTTTGTCTTGTCTAACTGTCACTTTGTCTATTCTTCCATTGAAAGAAACCGTTTCTATGGTGATCATGCTACGCCTGCTGGTATCTTAAGATAAAATATTATAGCGAT
Organism: Polyommatus icarus; assembly: GCA_937595015.1. NCBI lineage: Eukaryota > Metazoa > Arthropoda > Insecta > Lepidoptera > Lycaenidae > Polyommatus > Polyommatus icarus. The sequence goes on along the minus strand of OW569327.1, from coordinate 16,717,491 downwards.
AGTTGCGTGTGTACGGTAAATTATACGGTTATTGCTGAACCAGAGATTTCCTTTGGTAGGATTGGTCCTTATGGCCCAAGGATGGATTTAAGATGTAGAGCCACCGCGATTTTTGATGTTAATTTTTTAAAATCTGTATAAAGGCATTAATTATGGTACTATTTCAAGTTCGGTACCATATTCGGTTGACTTAAGAATGCTTGATTCATTTTAGGACTCATATTTGCACGATAAAGCTGTTAAACAACGTAAAAAGAAGAAGAAGAAGAAGCATTATTTAAACGCGCTAATCTTAGTATGAGTCTGCAATTACTGGTCCGATTTGAAAAAATATTTCAGTGTTAGATAGCCCATTTATCAAGGAAAGCTATAGGCTATATTTTATTACGCTAAGACTAATATAAGCGAAGAAATAGAGGAAAATGTGAAAAAAACGAGGGAAATTATTTGAAAGGGCTTATTTCACGAACAACTGGAGGAATTTTTCTGTTATTTTCAGTGAAATATCTAATTTACGCGGGCGAAGCAGCGCAGAACGTCTAGTAATTTAGTAGTCGAGTTTGTTTGAACGCGCTAATCTCAGGAGCTACTCATCCGATTTGAAAGAATCTTTCAGTGTTTGATAGCCTGTTTATCGAGGAAGGCTATAGCCTATATTTTATCACGCTAAGACCAATAGGAGCAAAGATAAAGAGGAAAATGTGAAAATAAAGCTGAAGAGTTTGTTGGTTAGTTTGTCTGTTTGAGCGCGCTAATCTCAAGAACTACTTGCCCGATTTGAAAAAATATTTCAGTTTTTGATAGCCTATTTATCGAGGAAGGCTATAAGCTATATTTTATCACGCTAAGACCAATAAGAGCAAAGATACAGAGGAAAATGTAAGAAAACGGGGAAAATTATTTGAAAGGGCTAATATCTCACAGACTACTTGAGCAATTTTTATGTTATTTGACACGAATATATAGTAGACTACGTGAGACATGGGTTATTAATTTGTATAAAAAAATATACGGTTTCCGTGAAATTTCAGATTTACGCGGACGAAGCCGCGCGGAACGTCTAGTATTATTAATATGTTTATTGCTCCATTCATCACCATGTCTTTGGCATGCACAATAATGCGGCTATCAGCTTCCTTATATTAATTAAGACCTGTCAACAGCATTTTCGTTAGTTGAAAATCATATATTCTAAATTTTTTATTTTATTTTTCTATCTTTTATGTAAATATTATTCCAAAATTGGCATTTAAACATTCAATTCAATCGACAATGATACCAAACCCGACTATATACCTAAATCCCACGAAGTTACTGACCTCATACCTTGTTAAAGCTAACCCCCTCCCCCACCTGCATGAAATATTCAGGTGGCTCCACATCGTAAACCCATCTTAGGGATATAAAGATCAATCCTACCAAAGGAAATCTTTGGTTCAGCAAAAGCCGTATTCCTCGTTTTTTTGTCTTGTACGCACACGACTATGACTTTACCATCTGATAAATCAGCATTTTGCCAATGTCAGATAATTGTGTTCTTTATGTCCAGGTACAGTACGTGTATTTTTATCTATTAAGTATTATGTAGCATTATAAGATACTATGTATTACGATTCTTTTACGGTCTGTAATGACCACTACTATTTAAAAAGATTTTATTTTCTTGTATAGAAGCTTGGATTTTCAATAAAAGACAATTTTATATTGAAACCGTACGTTATTATAATAACTATTAATTGTGACGACGACAAACTGTCATTCTAATTTATAATCTCTTCAGTTCACTATTCTTTCTCACTTTGTAGATACATTATATATTTACAGTTATTTGAACGACTGAGATTATAAATAATTACTAGCTGTCCCGGCAAACGTTTCTTTGCCATATTATATAAAGTATCATAGTGGACTAAATAAGTATGTCACCATGGCAACGTCCATCGCTATCCCGTGACCCGCGTTGCATAAACAATGGTCGCTCTTTATAGACAAATAATTTGCAATAAAATAAAATTGCGACTATAATTAAAGATCTAAGATATCCTATCTCTCAAGTTGGAAAAAGCACGCATTAAAAGAAACATTAAAATCGGTTAAGTTGTTTAGGAATCCATCGCGGACAAACATCGTGACAGGAGATTTATATATATTAGATTATACTTATTTAGTTATTTTAAAATCATAGTAAAAATTAGTTAAACATTGTATTTTCCTTGAGTATTTTATTAGAGTTGTGATTAAGTTTCTAATTAGTATTATTTATTTTGTAACTTTCTTAGCCATTGGTTTTCTATTGCGACAATCTTATGTTATGGTCTTTATTGAAATTAGTATTTGGGTGGAAAGAGAGCATTTGTAATTGTTGGTCGGTTCATATGATAAATAAAATAAACTCTAAGCTTGGTGTTCGTTTATGTAGTATATAATAATATGTCGATTGTCTAATGGTATGGTTAATCTGAAGTATGATTGTGGCAAATCAATTTCACCAAAAGCCATGTTATTTGCAAAACTTACCTATTCTCACTTTCTTTTAATAATTAAGAAAAGGGTGAAGTTGAGTTAAAAACTAGGTTTTGAAAAAGCATTAAGCAAAGTATATCAAATTCCATATTTATTTATACTGGACGGTTATTTCTAGCTAAAATGAAACAAAAAGTTTAGAAAAAGGCCTAAATCTTCTTGTCTCTTTCATTATCGCACCGAAATGTTGCTATTTCGGTCTTTAGGCCTTTTTCAGAATTTCACCCCTGTTTATTGACTATGTTTATATTGATTGATTATTGATTTGTCACAATGGTACGTCGTTTCAAATGTATGTGCCTTATATACAGTAACACTAAATAAATTTATATTTAACTTACATTTTAAGCAATAAGTACTTTAAACTAATATTTCATTATGCATTTAATAATTGCTAGGTTTTGCAATATTTACAAAAATAACTTTGTCTCTTGAATCTTGTATCTACATCATAACACATTTAATTTAAAATTTCACAAATAAAACCAAAGATTTTATACCTTGACACTCCATAACGTAAAATTTCGTCACTGCTATTAACATTATGAATTAAGATATTCACTTACTTAATTGTTGTCTAGTAGCTTAAATAAAAATGTTTAGATGTGACAATTTTGTTTCAATTTTTCAAACGATAATTTAAGCTGATCGCACATATTTTGTCAGCACCATACGCGCAGTACGCATCGAATGCATCGCATAGTACACGAAATGCGGCGCGTACGGTGCGGACGGATGTGCGAGGTTTCACATCATTTCATACAACGAATTCTAAAATGCGGCGCGAACGGCGCGTGCGAGCTAATAAATATGCGATCACTTTTAGTAGATATTTTGAACATCAAAGACGACACTGTAGAGTTTACGAGCAGTCTACCGTGTCGTCTTTAGTGTTCAAAAAATCCACAAAATCTCTCCCATGGCTTATAGTTTTAAAAAGTGATAAAACTTAACTCCATAAGTAGCGACAACAAAGTAAAACATTCCATTTTTGTATTATGAGGCTACGCGTCTACTACTTTGGAATATAACTACTGAAATGACCCACTACGGCCCGTATTTTTGGTCAGTACTCAAGATGCATCTCGGTCTCAAGACACGGTTCAGGCTCTGTGATTGGTTGGCTGTCAAAATTTGGACCAATCACAGGGCCGAACCGCGTCTTGAGACCGGGTCGCATCTTAAGTACTGACCAAAAATACGGACCTTAGAAAAACTGCTGCAGCCCGATTTCGAAACACTGGACGTATAGCTTAGGGGAATTGTGCTTAAGATGGCATAGTCAGGTAAGACGACACATCGGCCAAATTCGTTGAAATAATTGTGCTTTCTGTGAACTTGTGAGTGTGTTTTATGGAGCACCTCAGTGTGCCCCTAGTAGCCTAACTTAGTATGCCAGACAGGGACCGTTCGTTACAAAGTAATAAAGGTTTTCTTAATTTTCATGAGAGAAAATTTTTTTATACTTTTGTTTTGTGGTGAAAAAACGTATAAGGTCAGAATCTTTTCTTATAACAAATTGTTATCATGAATATGGATTCTTATAGGCCACAAATATTAATAAAAGGATGTTATAAAATTAAGTATTTTTTTACAAAATTTAAATGTATTCCACTATTACTCATTTGGTAAGATGACATACTAGACGTCGGCTTAAGAAGACATACTATAGTTACTTATGTTTCCACTAAATCGATAACAGAAGCATTGTATATTTTTTGACGATGATGAAGAACTTAAGAATCCTTACACCACTGACAACTAGAGGGATGGTGATGCAGCTTGGATTTACGTATTGTATAAGACGACATACCATCAAAGTCTAAGGAATCATAGTATGTCGTCTTACCATATCGATATGTCATCATACACTCGTCGACCTGCCTGCCTAGTATACGCCAACGAGATATCTCTCTCTACATGTTTCTCGATGTTTGATAGTTTGTATCTTCATCTCTATTGACCCTAGCATGACATTTTCTCGTGTAGATCTATCATCCAAGAACACATTTTTATAGTGTTTTGTCGAGATAATGTCGAGATTTTGACATTATGAGACGAGTAGTTTTTAATTATCTCGAGAGTGAGATACGAGGTATATCTCGTTGGCGTGCAAATTATGTTTTTTTTTTCACTGTTATATTAAGTTGATTTTTCTAAAACTGTTTAATTTCGTTTTTTTATCTTATATCTTTAAACGAGCAATTCTTGTATATAATTGGAATCTCGGAATCGGCTCCAACGATTTTCATGAAATTTAGTATATAGGGGATTTCTGGGGCGATAAATCGATCTAGCTAGGAATCATTTTTAGAAAATGTCATTTTATTCGTGTTTTATCGAATACCGAGCAAAGCTCGGTCAAATAGCTAGTGAATCATTTATTTATAAAAGTAAGTTACTGATCTCATGTGACTTATTTTATTTTAAATGTTTACCTTCAAACAAAAAGTATGTCATCTTAAGCACAATTCCCCTATATTATGTTAGTTCTAAGACTTCATGTAAAACTTAAGACTTTATCTATAATCTTCTAGATCGGTTAATAGAAATTCAGACATCTTTATTCTTTGCCTATGAAAAATATGAAACGGGCGTGGACGTTAGGCTTAATACTTACAAAGGTACGAAAACTAGGAACTTTATTAATCTTATCCACTTTATTACTCGATTAGATTTGTACGTACACGAAAATGACGGCTCGATAAAATAATATGCTAATCTATAAATTATATAGTTTGATGATTAAATAACTAGATTCACAACTTATTTTACAAAAAAAAATATCTTTTCAAAAGTTAAATTGCTCATGATCGTATTTTTATTAGAGGATCAAGTTAATAGTGCATAACCTACGGTAAGTATGTATGAAAAATTATTATATGTCTATTGTCTAATCTATATTATATTTTATATCGACCCACTGCTATAATTTGGAGTGTTGTTGATTGTAGCAGATAAAATTGGTAGAGGCGACAATGATCTGGCGCGTGCTGTGTCTGCTGGCGCTTGGCGCCGTGTCCGCCCAGGAGGAGTTGTTCAAGTTGAACATCATACACTACAATGATTTCCATGCACAGTAAGTACTATTTTTATTTTAAAGGATTTTTTATACATGTATTTTGAAGGACCTGGAAAGGGTAGTTGATGCCTGTTTGTAAGCAATTACCGTCCTCAAAAGAAAAAAAAATACACTTGTAACCTGCGATCGTGTATTACGCGATTCTCGTAGTTCCACCTTCAGGAGCAGGGTTGCCGTTGGGTTTTTTTTTATTTTATTTAAATTAGGCATCTTGGCCCATATTATAAATACCTTATCGGGCTTATAGCTTAACATACATACAATTATATATTCAATGTTAATGGGTAGTTCCGGGTGCGAATTTTACGTCAGTCCCGAGGAGTCCCACATACCGCGGTGGTCCTCCCCCGGCCTCGGGGATGCGTAAACGCATTCCGCCAACGCAAAAAAAAGTCCCTTACAAATTTTGACTTTTTGACGTACTTATTTATTTATTTCAGGCCGCCTGGCCCATATCTTATATCTTTAAACGAGCAATTCTTGTATATATGTATATATAGGTATAGGCGCTAATGATTTTTATGAAATTTAGTATATAGGGGGTTTCGGGGGCGATAAATCGATCTAGCAAGGATTCATTTTTTAGAAAATGTCATTTTATTTCTGTTTCATCGAATACCGAGTGAAGTCAAATAGCTAGTTACACATAATGTGATTACATAACCTTTTTCCATTTTTAAACAACTCTCCTCAGTTTCGACGAGGTATCACCGAGCGGCGGCGCATGCAACCCGGGCGACGACAACTGCATCGGCGGTTTCTCGCGGCTTTACACGGCGGTGTCGCAGGCGCTGGAGGACGAGCCCGACTCACTCCTGCTCAACGGCGGGGACACCTTCCAGGGGACCATCTGGTACAACTTCCTAAGGTGGAACGTCAGCCAGCACTTCATGAATATGCTGCCCCATGACGCTCATGTAAGCTATCTTACAGCGATATAAGAGCCGTAGAGTTTCCGAGGTATGCTTATGGGCTACTTGGATACCAGTTATAGCCCCTAGGCCTATTAGGTCTCACGATCCACCATAGAATTATAATTTATCAGCCTTCAAAGACGCTGTCCAGGTAGACCAGGTCCTATCAATTAGAGTTATTTTTCCCAGAAGTTTCTACGGTCATCCATATTGTTAACCGACTTCCAAAAAACGAGGAGGTTATATGTTCGGCTGTGGATATTTTTTTTTTTTTTTTTTTTTTTTGTATGTTCAACGATTACTCCGCCGTTTGTGAACCGATTTTCGAAATTTTTGTTTTGTTTTATTAGGTTTCACTCCAATTTGGTCCCATTTTCACAAAGGTGGTGACCTGATGATGGGATCCATGAGTAATCGAGGGAACTCCTCGAAATTTATATGGAAACATATGGTGATTTTGGTTTTATGTGAAGTGTACTAAGAATACGCTACCAAAAAGTCAAATATTGGGTCAAGGTATACCATGGTTTCGATGATGCTGAGAGAACTCCTGATTCCTTATAGATACACGTTTGGGAGTTTCGGCGTTGTTTTAAGAACAGAAAGCATAAACTACTATGCAATTCATATTCATCATCATAATCATCATCATCATCATCGTCATCATCATCATTACCACGTCGTGTTAAGGCCACCAATGTCTCATGGCACATAATAGATAATAGTACAAGGCATAGGTATGGATATACTAATAATAATAATTATGTACTGTATAACAATAAACAACACCTGTTTGTTTTTAATACAAGGCGGTCGGCGTCGTCGCCCAGCGCCGCCTCGCGGCGCGTGGCGGTAGAAGACAGAATATCGAATACTTTACTAACTACTTTATATACAGATCGAAAACTTTACTACTTTATAAAATTTTAATAGACAAATAGAATTAAAATAAAGTTATTTTAAAAAGAGCATTTAAACAAAACAAAGTCATTAAGTGTCTTTTTAATTAGTTATACTTATTAATCGATAGATGGTGCACTAAGTACCTATCGATTTGAATTCTTGATAACAAGAACAGCTGTCAATAATTATGATAATATTAAATATTATGCTACGCTACATCCTATGCAAGTTTGTACAATTTTTTATCTGATAGATCCTTCGATCGTGGAAAAACGAGACACAATAGCCTTTCTATTGTTATCGCAATCGCCGGTGACCGCTTCAGGCTTGAAGTATTAAAATTGTTAAATTACTTAGCACAATATGTTCACTTCACTGATAATATTATATCATTTTGTGAGTGTGAGTTGTGACTCTTAACAAATTGTAATAAGATACGTAAAATATACGCGAAGATTTATCTACTAGTGTAACTAAAAAGAGTGAAATTATTATTATTTTTAACAAAAAATTAAAACCGACTTCCAAGGTAAAAACAATAATAACATTAATATGAACTAAAAAGTATTAAATAATTTTTACCATCTAGTAGTGCCTTTTTCCGAATTCGGCTAAACCTCAACTATTTCTGTACTCAATCTTCATAATTTTGAAGTCGGTGCCAGTTCCAAAAATTTTAAATATTCTGTCAGAGGACTGAAGATTCAGCTATCTGGTACCGACTTCAAAATAATGAAGATTGAGTACAGAAATAGTTGAGGTTTAGCCGAATTCGGAAAAAGGCACTATTAGATGGTAAAAATTATTTAATACTTTTTAGTTCATATTAATGTTATTATTGTTTTTACCTTGGAAGTCGGTTTTAATTTTTTGTTAAAAATAATAATAATATCGTCGTACGATATCAGCTGGATTATTTTAAGTAAGTAATTAATATCTGGTCTCTGCTTAAATATAGTCATGATTGATCTGCAGCTTCGGAAATTACACCGGCAAAAAGAACCAAATCCAATACAAATATAAGTCTACGAATGATCGCGGCTATTGATTTGGCTATTCTCAGAATTGATTGACATCCTCTTATGCGATTCATACGTAGGATGCAGTTATTCTATTCATATTTCCTTAACAATAAGATAGTACGCTTGTTCAGTACCTACTTTCTGACTACTGTGCACCTAACTATTAAAACGGTTAAAGTTTAAACTGTAATCTGTAATGTAGATATAGCCTTAAATTTTATAATTGGGCAATTTATCATAATTCTAGAACTTAAAATGCTTTTTACCTAAAGCAATTTGAATGCAAAAATTGAGAACAGCTGATCATTCATAATCCTTACTAATATTATAAATGCGAAAGTGTGTCTGTCTGTCTGTTACCTCTTCACGCTCAAACCGCTGAACCGATTTTACTGAAATTTGGTATGGGGATACTTTGAGACCCGAGAAAGGACATAGGATACTTTTTATCCCGGAAAAATGTACGGTTCCGCCGCGATAAACGATTTTTGGCGCAACGGAGTTGCGGGCTTCATTTAGTTACGTTTAATAGAGGTACATTAATACTTTTTACATTATTTCTCGTCTTTGACGAATTTTCTTACGCATTTTCTATCTCTTTCTAGCCACGCCCATTTTTAATTTTCGTGTTAACCTCTAGGCACTCAAAATAATGAGGTAGTTATGTATTTGTTTTTGATATGTTGTGGTGATAAGGGGATAAACACACCGCTAAACACATCTTATCGCGCGATAAGTGAGATTATAAGTAATTAATACAACGATTGTTGTATTCGATAAGATTATATTATGAATTATGATAATACCTCTACTTCTCGTGGGCAACATGGTTTGGTTTATCTTTCACGTGAATATGAGGATTTTTGCAGTTTAATTACTTACATCAGTGGCGGATTTACAAATTTGCCGACAGTAGGCTATTCAATTTTTGCCGCCCCTACTGACCTTTGGAATTCAATACGTTAGTTTAGTTCACAATCATATTATGTATGAAGTTACAATTATTCTGAAATTGCAACTTTATGATGTCGTATTCGTTTCGTTTTTTCAACGCATATTTTTTTATTTCTGTAAAATAAAAGAAACATTGGGCAAAATTTGCCGCCTCTTTAAATCTGCCGCCCTAGGCTCCAGCCTACTTAGCCTACTGGTAAATCCGCCACTGACTTACATGTTAATTATGTTGTCTGTTGAACTTTAAATTTTTAGAAAATTTGGATTTAGTAGCAAGCCCCAGTCCCCAGATACAATATTTTGCTGGGAAGACTAGGTTGAAACATATTATACCTTACAAAAAGTTACTCGTAAGTCGGTCTGAAAGGGTAGACTGTAGAGAAAGACATATTTTTTACTTTAAGAATGGAGCGTACCTATTCCATTTTGAAGGGCTGGCTGCGCATTATGATTACTCCGGCGTTGCGGCCATAAGCGCCGTTGACTTTCCATCAGGCGATCCATTTGCTCGTTTGCTCCCTTTTTTATAAAAAAACTTAATTATTCCGCAGGTGCTGGGCAACCACGAGTTCGATCACGGTGTGGAGGGTCTGGTGCCGTACCTCGAGCGTCTTCAAGCGCCCATGCTGGCCGCCAACGTCAACACCACATTTGAGCCCGATCTCACACCGTATCTGAAGAACCATGTGATAGTCGAGAGAAACGGACGAAGGATCGGTATCATCGGGATACTGTTGCGAACGGTATGTATTTAGAGCTTACTTTAAGAACGAAGACTCACTGCTTCAGTTATCTGTAGGAGCAAGAGCGTTGCCCCAACGCACATCAGCATACGGTGACAACACAACGTGTTATTCATGATTGCGACGACACGCATCAGTGTGGCATATCACGTGTCTAAACGTACCGCAAGTCGCAACGCAAGGAGCAATGTGGGATCGATCTAAGGTTTTCCACACCGTATCGACGCTGCGAACTGCAACTTAGACAGATCTATCTCAAATATCTAATACTTACATTGTTATGTTGCGTCTCGCTGTATCTTATAACGTATTCCCATACAACACAAACTACAAGCTTCTCCCACAGTAAACTATTTGCCTCAAACTAATAAATAACCTTCTTTCTATTGTAACCTATACATACATATATATCCTTTCAGTTTTCAGCGCCGATCGGCCAAGTTTTAATGGAGGATGAGCTGGAAGCCGTGAACCGCGAGGCCGCCATCTTGACAGAGCAGGGCGTCGACATCATCATAGTACTGTCACACGTCGGTTACAGCAGCGATATGTGAGTATAGTGGTTATTTGATACTTGTAACATGCCTACAAGGATGATTTGACAAGTGGCGAAATTGAAACTTACGCCATCTTGTAAAGTGTCAGTTGGGAAATAGACGTTTTACACCACAGATTAAGTATTATAAATTTTACACTTACGCATTTTAATTCATTTAAAAAATTAACAATAATATTATATCGGCACAGTATAGTACAATATATCCCTTTGTTATACTGTGATATCGGTGCTGCGGAGTGCATTGACGGAGCGTCCTTTAAAAAGACTTTCCAACAAAACGAGATACAGACATGATACGTAGTATCCCTAAGTAGTCTGTGCAGACATGGCTTGTCTACCTACTAAAGAAACACAGTTTTTACGTATGATCGTTCGTTGGTTACATCAACGCATCTTAGCAATGCACACATATCTGAAATGACTATCTTCTGAACGAACATAGCGTGTTCATTATAGAGATCTTTCTTTAATACTTGTGCCCTAATGTTTTCAGTAACCTAGCGTCTCGCATGCCGTCGACGGTGGACATAATAGTGGGGGCCCACTCCCACACGCTCCTGTACACGGGAGAGTCTCCCGACGGCTCCACGCCCGCTGGCGACTACCCCACCATCGTGACACAGGACAATGGACACCAGGTAAGTGTGAAGTGGGGTTGCCTCACTGACCTCCATTATACAAATACGCTGGACTAATGATACCCTTTGAAATGACAGCTATTTTTTGTGCATATTTGAAGCGAAATCAGCTAGAAACTCAATTTGACGTAAAAAATGATGTTTGAAAGTCGCCATATTGGCGCTGATCGCTGCAGTGGGAGTACTTGGAACTAATACTAGTTTCTACCATGGAAGTATACTATTATCTGTGGTGTGTGTGGTTTCTACAACCAATAGCGATTGAGAGGCCATTTGCAAGTTACGTCAGATTTAGTTCTCTTCCCGAATATTGGGGGAGCTGATTCCGCTCAGTATCAGCGTACTTGTATAATGGAGGTCAGTGGGTTGCCTACTGTCAAATTAATACTCCAAATTAAATAAATACAAGGTGTAACAAAACTAACTGGTAATACTTTATGGCGTTTATGATGTGTATAGAGTTGACTGTGGAAGTAGCAACGCTGAAAGAGTAACTTTTTAAACTTTTGTATGGGCATTGGGCAGACTCATGAAGCTGGAGCGCTTGCCCATACAAATCACAAAATAATAGCTTTATCAGCGCTGCTACTTTCACAGTGAACTCTATATAAGGAACCCATACACACCCTAAACTGTAGATCATACTTGTTGTACCGAGATAATTAACTGAAAGAGAAAGAAAAAAAATATTGATTGGGTAATGACTGATTTTTACGTGTTTGGTGATCAGACTATACTTTATTTTTATTAAACTTTTATTTTTACAGATTCTGATTGTCCAAGCGTCATGCTACACTCGCTACTTGGGCGACTTCAAGTTGTATTTCAACGACGAAGGAAAAATCGTCTCTTGGGAGGGCCAGCCCATCTATCTCGGCACATCCATCGTTAAAGGTTTGTTTTTTTCGACTTTCACTGTCGCACAGAGTGGAACATTAATTGCTTTTAAATGTAATTAATTCAAAATTTTGACATAAGCCCAAACATTACCTGTCAAACTGTTCATTTAAATTGCAGCTTAATCATAATTAAATGTCTCAGAGTACGGTGGTTAGTTTTTTTAATTTGTCAATGTTAACGGCTCATGTAATCAATGATATACTCGTAGTTTGATTCTAACGCACCTGTTTAAGGCAACAAAGCTGTTTTGATATAATCTGTGAACTGGTGCAACTTTTCTAAACTAGCCCTTAAAAATAAAAAAATAAACTAATGCTTAGTTGGAACGTGAATTAGTTTATTGGAGAGGACTTAGTAGTGCGAAGTGTTGCTGTTGATTTTAAACATTAAACGTGATCAAGCATTATTCCGCATAAAGGTACAAGTTGGAAGCCGGCTACTTGAAGTTTCAGCAGACGACGTGTCGTCGCGACACTACTGGTTTCTATGTATTTCTATGAAACGTGTCGCTAGCTGCGCAGGGTATTTCATAGAAATACATAGAAATTAGAAAAGAAACCAGTAGTGTCGCGACGACACATCGTCTGCGGTTGCCTCATGTTGTCCGCTGCCAACGGGCACCTTAAGTGTCTAAACACTAGGCTGAATCACGCCGCGCCGGCGTAAATTCCGCCGCAAATGTCAAACGCATACAAATACGCGACGGAATAGTGTGTCGTCTCTCGCGTTCCGTCCGTATTTTGTATGAGTTTCAAACACGGCGTAAAGGCGGCGGAATTTACGCCGGCGTAATTCAGTCTAGTGTGTTTAGACCCTTATGCTCTTCGACATTTTGCAGTTGGAAAACAGAGAATAGTAATTAATCGTATTTTGTGCAGATCCCCACATCGAGTCGCTGTTGGAGCCGTGGCGGGCGGAGGTAGATGCGGTGGGCAAGGAGGTGCTGGGCAAGTCCCTCATCACCCTCAACCGCTCCTGGTGCTACAACGGCGAGTGCAACATGGGCAGCTGGGCTTGTGATGGTCTGCTTGAGGAGGTAGGAGGGAAGTTTGAAAGTATTAGAGCTTGTTCAGACACAGCGGGATCCGTGCCTTTCCCGTGTTGAAATCGAGCGGTTAAGTGTGAACGTTGTAATACAACGCCTTTGGAAGCTGCGAGCGGTTTGAACGCACGGGTCCAAACCGCGCGGTTCCCGCTGTATCTGAACAAGCACTGACACTATGCGTTATTTCATGCGCGGTCACTATAGGTACCATCGAGGAAATTGATTCCTATGCATTTGAGAGACCAACGTCATTTGGTCGATCATGTTAATTCAATGTTTGTGATCTGTCGGCTGGGTTTGACGTAATGCGACCAAACTACATATAGGTCCCCCATCTACATAGGAATCAACTTCTCTGATAGTACATGACAGGGGAAGGGCTCTAAATTCTAAGTTATTATTGTGCGAGTGTATTGTTTCGACCTAGCTTTATTGTGCTTATTAATATTCGAGACCCCCAAAAATCTCGCGACCAACCAAATTTGAGGCCTGTGTTTTTCAATCATGAGAAAGTGTAGGTGCCGAACATTATGGGTAGATAATTGTTAAAACGTTACCGAAGTTGGAAGTCTACTGTATTTAAGAATTTTGATATACTTACAAAGAAAAAAAGATTTATGTTGTAATGAAAACACTTGAACACGCTTTTTAACCGACTTACAAAAAAGAGGAGGTTATAATATATTATGATAGAGCTCGTTATTTAATCAAGTTTTTTATCACACGCTAAAACACGAAAACGCCATTTACTGTGTCGCATGATTCATTGCTTTCAATGGAACGTCTCGAAAAAGTGTACGCATGCGCGTACGCACGCACGTAAACGTATACGTATTATACGCTTATTTTGTGTCAGGTGATGTCGCGAGCTACGGGCACGTCGTGGGGCTACGCGCACGTGTGCATGATCAACGCCGGCGGCCTGCGGGTACAGATCAATGAAGGAGGTGAAATAATGATTACGACTATATTACGACTATGCATTAAATTCGTAACGATGCGATATACCAAATAAACCTCGCTACATGTTTAAGAGTTGTGTCAGTAAAACTGAACAGACAATGGTATCAAATCAATTTAAATGCTGTAATTATTCTCGTTTCAAAAAAGACAATAAATTTTAAGGAATGAATTTACTTGTGTTAAGATGCGAGTTTACGAAATTTCACCACTTCCTGATAAGTGACGATCCACCAATTAACTTTACAGATCAAGTACGGAGAATCTGTCAAAAAAGTTGTGAATAGCCTACTCGGCACTTTATAGTTTATACGGAAGTGGTGAAACAGGATCTTAATAAGTTAGCGAGACGTCAAATGGCACTGGCCACTATACTGTTTAGAGCTTAGGAACACACCCTTTACGTTATAATTTCCAGACGTTACCATGGAAACACTGCTAATGGCGGTGCCGTTCGAGAACTACGTGCAGGTGTACGACCTGCGCGGCGAGCACCTGCTCGAGGCGCTGGAGTTCTCCGTCGGCGTCGCGCAGACCGGCGACAACTTCAACAGCGGACGCATGCTGCAGATTGGCGGTAATATATTTTATCAAATGCTTTTATAAGCTGTATCTTAATTGTCCGATTTTTTATAAACGAAGGTGACGGAGCTATGGCGCATTTTCACTGGTCGATAGGGGTGCGGGAGATTTCTGAAACGCATGCCACGACCAATGACAATGCGCCATTAGTTGTCAATTAGTTGTCATAGACTCCCCGCATGCTGTATACCGTACGAGTTAACGACTTAATGAAAATGCGCCCACGTTAGTTGGCTTAGGGTCAAGTGGTTCAGACCAGATCGCGACCCGTTGATGCATTTCTTTTGTATTGAATTGACACGAGTTGCATGACGTTTCACGCAATTGAAGTCTGTGAAGTCCATACAAATTTAGAAATGCACCTACGCGTCACGTTGCTGTCGGAATTGACCCTAAGTTATATCAAGTCAATGGTAGCAGTAGCAGTCTAGGCTGGTTATGAATCAATTTATTTGATAGTACGGAGTACCTGTTCATTAAGGGCCTGCTGTCAAAACGCTAGCCCCGCCTACCCACACGGCTATCGTCCAATCATAATACAATAATTCCATGAATCGTGACCGCATGAAATGTATTTTGCGCTGTCGCTAATAGTGAACAATATCGCGTAACAACGGTCCGGCGCATTATAGCACGAAAGTAAATTTCGCTAGTCCCAAAAATGTTTTTGATGATTACTTAAAAATTAAATACAATACTAATATTTCCTTTAGCTAGTACTTTATAAAGTGTGTGATTGTAGTAGTGAAAGTTATTTAATGATAGTAACTCAATAAGTGTAACAGATATTTGTTGAAATGCCCAAAAATATTCATAATTTCGAAAAATAAAACTATCGAGTCAAAATGAGTGAATCGTGTTTTCCGTTAGCTAAGTATCAGATAAATATACAATCTATACTTATTATAAAACAAAGTCACTTTTTTCCCTCATGTCCCTTTGTTCCCTTTAATCTTTAAAACTACGCAACGGATTTTGATGATTCTTTCAGTGTTAATAGATAGCCCATTTATCGAGGAAGGTTATAGGCTATATTTTATCACGCTAAGATTAATAGAAGCGAAGAAATAGAGGAAAATGTGGAAAAAACGGGGAAATTTATTTGAAAGGGCTAACTTGAACGCGCTAATCTCAAGAACTACTGGTCCGATTTGAAAAATTTATTGAGGAAGGCCATATGCTATATTTTATCACGCTAAGACTAATAGGAGAATGTGGAAAAACGGGGGAAATTATTTGAAAGGGTTTATCTCGCGAACTACTGGAGCAATTTTTATGTTATTTGGCACAGATACGAAGTAGACCACATGAAGGATCGTGATAGGCTATCGATTTTAATCATTTTTTCAGTGGCTATATATTTTATACCCGTGCGACGCCGGGGCGGGTCGCTAGTAAATCTCAATTTCATTTGAGTCAATCGTCTTCCGGGATCGTAATACTTATTAGAAAACACAGCAAAATTGCACAGCCCGCTCTTAAAAGGAGCTACAACCGCTGTTCGTTAAAATTTAAAGTAGCACTTCTTGAAAATTAATTTAATATTGCCTTAAAAAAAATGCAATTTCACTTTAATACGTTTTAGGTATGCGCAACATCTACAACGCGTCCGCGCCGATCGGGTCGCGCGTGACGGCGACCATCCGCTGTATAGACTGCGACGTGCCGCGCTACGAGCCGCTCGACCCCGCCGCCACGTACCGCGTGCTCACACAGAACTACATCGGCGACGGCGGCGGCGGCTACTCGGTATGTCGTGTCGTCGTGTAGACTGCGACGTGCCGCTCGACCCCGCCGCCACGTACCGCGTGCTCACACAGAACTACATCGGCGGCGGCGGCGGCGGCTCCTCGGTATGTCGTGTCGTCGTGTAGACTGCGACGTGCCGCTCGACCCCGCCGCCACGTACCGCGTGCTCACACAGAACTATATCGGCGACGGCGGCGGCGGCTACTCGGTATGTCGTGTCGTCGTGCAGACTGCGACGTGCCGCTCAACCCCGCCGCCACGTACCGCGTGCTCACACAGAACTACATCGGCGACGGCGGCGGCGGCTACTCGGTATGTCGTGTCGTCGTGCAGACTGCGACGTGCCGCTCGACCCCGCCGCCACGTACCGCGTGCTCACACAGAACTACATCGGCGACGGCGGCGGCGGCTACTCGGTATGTCGTGTCGTCGTGTAGACTGCGACGTTCCGCTCTACCCCGCCGCCACGTACCGCGTGCTCACACAGAACTACATCGGCGACGGCGGCGGCGGCTACTCGGTATGTCGTGTCGTCGTGTAGACTGCGACGTGCCGCTCGACCCCGCCGCCACGTACCGCGTGCTCACACAGAACTATATCGGCGACGGCGGCGGCGGCTACTCGGTATGTCGTGTCGTCGTGCAGACTGCGACGTGCCGCTCAACCCCGCCGCCACGTACCGCGTGCTCACACAGAACTACATCGGCGACGGCGGCGGCGGCTACTCGGTATGTCGTGTCGTCGTGCAGACTGCGACGTGCCGCTCGACCCCGCCGCCACGTACCGCGTGCTCACACAGAACTACATCGGCGACGGCGGCGGCGGCTACTCGGTATGTCGTGTCGTCGTGTAGACTGCGACGTGCCGCTCGACCCCGCCGCCACGTACCGCGTGCTCACACAGAACTACATCGGCGACGGCGGCGGCGGCTACTCGGTATGTCGTGTCGTCGTGCAGACTGCGACGTGCCGCTCGACCCCGCCGCCACGTACCGCGTGCTCACACAGAACTACATCGGCGACGGCGGCGGCGGCTACTCGGTATGTCGTGTCGTCGTGTAGACTGCGACGTGCCGCTCAACCCCGCCGCCACGTACCGCGTGCTCACACAGAACTACATCGGCGACGGTGGCGGCGGCTACTCGGTATGTCGTGTCGTCGTGTAGACTGCGACGTTCCGCGATACACGATGAATAGAGTGCACTTTTAGGTTGTTCGGCAAAACTGGCGGGGCCATAAAAGGCTGTCACCATGTTTTGCTCTTGATCTTCCGATATCGACCGTCTAGTCCTACCAATAGCTTGTGCCCGTGCGCGCACCCGCCCCGCTCACTGCACAACACCAATATGTTGAATGGATAACTAAATGGCGCATAACTATACTCAATGACTGGATAACTAATAGATGAAAATCCGACGAGAACCTTTGTTCTCGTCGGGTTTTCATTTCATTCGGGAGGACTTTTAAACAATCAATGCCGCCGCTTGCAACTTGATTCTCTTTTTATTCATGCAAAAAATCTATATAAATTTAACTGTGTTGCAGATGTTGGCTGAAAACCGGGAGAACCTGATAAACCTGGAGGTAGACTTCGAGATGCTGGCGCGCCACGTGCGGAACGCCGGCACCATCTTCCAAGACATCGACGGACGGATACAGATCGTCAATTAATATAATATTGTATTGTCTATTTATTATATTTTTTATATTACGTCTTATTTATTACTTACTAGATGACGCCTGCAACTCCGTTGCGTGGATTATTGTATTATTTTTACGCAACAAAAAATCTTATAACCTTTCTCGTGTCTCAAAGTATTTCCATACCAAATTCTATTTAAATCGGTTCAGTCGTTTTAGCCTGAAGACGCACAAAACTTTCGAATTTATAATAATTAATATATATTTATATTACTAAATTATAAATGCGAAAGTTATGAAAATTATGATTTGTCATTTCCATAACTAAGATAGCTAGCAACATTAGCAGGATAATATAACAGGAGATTTGCGTTTTGTATTGGAAAGAAACGGTTTTTTTGTACATTTTTTCAACGTTTATTTGAAATCCAACTAAAATAAACTCATATTGGGTATAAAAATATAGATACAAAGTATATTTGCATACTATTTTTATATACGTAAAATACTTATTATTTAACCTGTATAAATTAACGAATACGTGATTCAAGATTTTAGATTAACGATTTTACATAGTTTAAAATGTTAATAAATCATAACGAGAGCAGAGGTTTTTCACGATGTAAAGTATAATGTAAGAATAATTAAACCAACATAATAGTTAAAAATATAGTTAAAAGTATACTAAGTGTAGGCTTTTATAATATATTATTTAATTTATCTATCTAACCTATCTACTTTCTTTATAATCGGTTTTATGATAATTAATAAAGGCGGATACATTATTGCGTTCAAGTTACATGGATAAGCGCAAGCTATGTAAAAAATGACATATTGAGTATGTTATATTGTAATAATAGGATGATAAACATAAAGTACTAAAATCAACAGCTATATTATTTTACTGTAACTATTAGTAGTCAAACTCAACTATATTAAAATTAAACCCCGTACAAATAAAATTTATATCGCTATTTAGTAGTTTAGTGGCTGGATAGAGAAACTTGGCGATAGGTAGACCAATTTCTCTGTTCAACGACCAAACTATGTCAACAAATGTAAACACATTATTTACTATTTTCAACAGTTCTTTAGTAATTATATAAATAGGAATAACAAATTCAAGCATGATCAAATCCTACATCCGTATTAAGTACAATGTTTACTTCGGAGGTATATAACTGGTATATTTTAAAAACCCACCTCACTTATTAACAAAAATTTTGCTTTCTAGGTTCGATATGATGAAAAGCATCGTGACATAAATATACAGCATGAATTAGCGTTAGCCATAGTAGACAATTTTGTTAATAAGTGGGACGATTTTTATTTTACGTACATCGTTTTATATTTCTTTTACCCTTTGAGCAATTTAAACTATTAAAGGTAAGCGTCAACTGTCTCGTCTATTTTAATTGTGTATGAAAGAGACAGCAGATATTAAAGTAGGCCCGAATTTTTTAAGTACATGACTGTTGTCTATCTACAAACATTAACATTGAGGTAGTTCCACTTTAGGCACAACGAGCAGCGGTAGTGTTTTCTTGAATTCGTTCAAATCTTTAACGAAACTATTGTCGGCGTCGCCGTCTTCCGAACCATCGTAGTATTGGAGTGTGTAGTTTTTCACTTTAACTTCTTCCTCGGTAGAGGTTTCGTTCTGTTTATTACCAATTATCTGAAGAAAAAAAAACATTTAAATTAATTATTAATTCCGTTGAATAAAATTGTGCATATATTAATATTAAGAAGATCCATACTGTGCTTTCAGACGTAATAGTTCTATGTGTTGACCTTATCTTTTAATGAGATTCCTAATTTATCAGATAATAATACTATTACATCTGTATCTTTGTAAATCCCTTTAATTAGTAAGGAGATAAATGATGATTAGTTCCCGAACCGGTGGTAGGCCTCATGTAGACTCGACGTTCTAAAAGTGTTAACTTTGTTAACCTATTTGGAAATAAATATTTTTTGATTAGTGTTCCGATTAGTGTTTTTGATGAACATCTATAAGTTAAAATATAGATTAGGTTAGTTAGTTCCTCTAAGTCGCTATAGAAAAATTAAGTTACCTGAACGGATAATTTCCTAAAGTGCGACTTGTTGCCCGTGGCGAAGTGATTCTCGACCCAACTTTTCAGATCACTCAGAGTTACATTCTCAATGGCGTCCGCCTGAAACAAAATATTTTTCGGTCTTTTAATAAGATTCGGGCGAAACCTACTACTCAATCAGCGTTTTGTTTGGACCAATGACATAAACCGATGATTACACTGACAATACCGCAGCGCACAGACATTATTTCAATTTTCAGTCTTTATGCTATCAAATATCCTTTACTTATTTTTTAAACAATCTACCGTAACCTAGTTTTACTTCCCTATATCAGTAAACAGCTTCTGAAAGCGACACTCTTCTTTGGTAATTTCTTTTCAGTGCCTCTCGACCGCCTCTTTGAGTTCGTTATCAGTTGTGTCTCCATTCTCCTTAACAAACTAACACTATAAACCTTATTTCATTTAAATATTATAGCACGACTCTCACCTCAGTGAACAGTCTCTGGAACCAGTATTCCCCGTTGGTGATCTCTCTCCAGTGCCTCTCAACCTCCTCTTTGAGCTCATAATCAGCTGTGTCTTCTTAACAACCAACCCTAAAAACCTCTTTTCACTATTGTATTCTCACCTCAGTAAACAGTTTCTGGAACCTGTACTCTCCATTAGTAATCTCTCTCCAGTGCCTCTCCACCTCCCTTTGAGTTCGTAATCGGGGGTATGTTTTTCATGTCTGCTAACCCTATAAAAATCTTATTTCATTTAAATATTATAACACGACTCTCACCTCAGTAAACAGTCTCTGGAACCGGTACTCCCCGTTGGTAATCTCTCTCCAGTGCCTCTCAACCTCCTCCTTGAGCTCGTAGTCAGCTGTGTGTTTGAGCTGAACTAGCGCGTGCACGGCGGCGGCGAGCGCGCGCGGCTTGAGGCGGCGCATGTCGCGCGCGAACTTCTCGAGGAACGCCTCCACGCGTGCGTCTACGTGCGACACGCTGAAATATTCGACATTAGCTTTGTCCAAATTGTGCCTTTTTTTTGTTCAACAAGGGCATGCCTTATAGCGCTGTCAATGGCTGTCAACAGCGAACGTGTAGTACGCCCGTGACGCGCGTCAAAATTCACCCGCGTTGAAAGAAAAGTGTCATAGCGCGCTACGATTTCAACGCGCGTTACGGGCATGCCTCACGTCCGCTGTTGACAGTTCTATAAGGCATGCCCTTAATGGATAGAAAATGGCATAATGTGGACAAAGCTATTTACAACTCAGTGACATTTAATGATTACTTAACTTTAACTTAATGAAGAATCTGACATAAATGGTAGTTTATGGCAATTTTTAAGTAAATTAAAGCAATAAATATATTTCTGAGTGCGAACGTTAAAGAGAGATAGACGAATGAAGTTTACACAAAATTGAGTAGATGTAGTCTTGCCTCAAAAATTCATTTATCACCGTTACCAGTGAAATTATCATATTGAATAACTCGAATAAGAAATCGTTACGTTATTGTTGTGTTATACACTGTTTATACATATACAATTTGTGTAAGAATAATAAACAAGTCTGCACTTGTCAACTAAAAAGATTGGTCCTTAAAGGGGATATACAGTAGCGCGTTACAACGAGCTACATAAACACCACAGACATAGATCTCTGTGATAAACACGCTGTTTCAAACTATTTGACGATGTTGTAACACCGTCGTTGGAAAAAACGGCGAAGAAAACGACGATTTCATCCTTCGATCGCGGATTCTTGGAAATCTATTGTTGTCGCGATCACCGGTGATCTTATGGGGCTTGATAAGTAAAATTTTGAAACTCTCCATGTTATAATTATTCATTCATACACCATCATTTAATCAAAACCCAATCTCCGATCATCGAGATTCGATTCACAAGAATAGTATGCTTACCTGAACTTGTGCACCTGTGTGTTGACACTGACGGAGTACCCGAGCACGCCGAACGTGTACCGCATGAGCGAGAACACGCTGTACCCGAGCTGCTCCTTCGTCCGCAACGAGTCGAACACCGGCTCCTCCATCAACATCTGGTAATAGCATGTTAATGATGTTATACGTCGTGTATATGTTACCACTAATGTGCGTAAACCAGTTAGACTGCAGATTAACAAGGTATTGTGCAGATTACCTGGGTAAGTTAGATAAAGTGCAAAAAGTTTATTCTATTCTCATTAAAATACATAAAACAGGTTTTGTTTGAATAAAACATGTTGCTTTTGGGAATCTGCAGATTACCTAGGTAATGTGCATGTTAACGTATTCTGCATTCTAACGGTAACATATAATACATTTTAAAATAAAATAAAAATTGTTTTATTTCTGCACAGATTTAAGAAAATGCTTTCAGAATGTTGATACTACTGTAACGGTTGTTCGGTGTACTAAGAGCGTAATAACATTTGTACTCACCATAAGCACTTCAACAACGGCGGAGTCTTTGTCTGTGGCGGGTTCGCCCTGGTAGTAGTTAGCGACGATGCTGTTCGTCGACGATGGGTTGAGGCTGCGCACGCGCACGCGTCTCGTTCCGAGAGGTAGCTCGTGCACGCGCGTCTGCGAGCGTATACGTCATTATGTCATGTCATAAGCATGACGTCAAGTGACTTCATAATATTCTGTCATTGCATTATTATTGTTACAATGACATACGACTTTATCGTTACGTCATAATTTCATATAATATTATATTGGTAAAGCACTTAGCACACAGAGGCCTTAGAACGCGAATCGGGACTGACATTATGTTTTATTGTCTAACATATCTAACAACAATACATAGCTTATTAACGTGCATCGCTTTCTACCTTTTTTGCCACATCTTAACGGACAGTTTGTCGACAGAATAATTGTAATATTACGACAGAAATAATATAAACTCACATCAGGCAGCTCATTCTCAGCTAATCCCTCCCACTTGATAGTGTGTAGAACATTATCCGAGATCTTGATAGCTTCGTGCCACGGTAAGTTTCCTTGTATGAGAACCTAAAAGAACCAGTAATATACATTATATTAGGCAATAGGCATGATAAAATAATATATAAACTGTATATAGTGCTTTCTCTTTCATTAATAACCAAAAAAAAAAGGTGACTAGATTTTGAATAATCCTATAGTCCGGCTGCCGCACTGACCTCCATTATACAAGTACGCTGGACATAAGATACCCAGCTGTTTTTTGTGCCTATTTGAAGCGGAATCAGCGTCCCCAATGCGGGGGAAGATGACTGAATCTGACGTAACTTGCAAATGGCCGCTCAATCGCTATTGGTTGTAGAAACCAAAGAGATTATAATCACTGCGGTGGTAGAAACTAGTATTAGTTCCAAGTACTCCCACTACTGCTATCAGCGCCAATATGGCGACTTTTAAACGTCATGTTTACGTCAGATTTAGTTCTTTTCCCTTGCATTGGGGCGCTGATTCCGCTTCAAATAGGCACAAAAAACAGCTGTCATTTCAAAGGGTATCATAGGTCCAGCGTACTTGTATAATGGAGGTCAGTGGGCTGCCTTAATAAACAAGGATATGCACCTGCAAGTATAGCTTATCCAGTAGTCTAGTGGTGTAGTCCTTCAGTTCAGCGAGCGTTATGTTCTGTATCACCATCGCCTTGTCCCGTGGGGATATGTACGGTTCCAGTAGAACGTTCATACGGAGATCTCTGCAATACATTTTATTTTGGTGATTAACCGATCAGGGGCTGATATACTCATCATTAATATTCGTCAGACTAAGGCCCAATTTCACCAACGTCTGTTAGTGTTAACAGCTTGTTAAAATGTCATGTCTTGTCAAAGAGGTAACGTGACACTAATTCGAGCAATAACTTTAACAGTCGTTGGTGACATTGGGCCTTAGTCTGACGAATATTAATGATGAGTATATCAGCCCCTTATTTTGAATGACAACCAATGATGAATTAAGTAGTTAAATAAAAACACGCGCAAGAAAAAGCACCGTGCCAGTATTTATGGCAGTAACAGTATTGAACAATCAAATCGCAGTTAACGCAACTTATTCCTTATTAAAATATATATTTTAAAGGGTTTAAACTTTAAAGCTATGTAGGTATCTATAGCAAATTGCACCAATGATGTTATTTATATAAAATCAGTAGACCATAGGGCATAGGCCATAGACTATAGAGCTACATACAAGTTGCAGGCTGTACGGTTCACTGACACGTACAGTGAACTTGTACGGCTCGGTATGACATTGAGCCGGCACGTACATTGAACCGGCACGTCTGCCTACTCAGCATTTAAACTTGTACGGCTCGGTATGACATTGACCGGCACGTTTGAACTTGTATAAATTTATGCATTTAAGACAAAATAAAGCAGATCATTAGCAGAGCATTATCAAGCATCAAGAGCGTATTATTTAACACCTATCATCAGCAGCAGCACCTCTATCAGCATCAGCATCATCACTATCATCCAGCATCCAGCATCTATCATCTGTAGGAGACAACCCCTACACAGGCAAAGTACGGTTCCACGGGATATACATACTTGGCTAGTTTATGCGGTTTGAGCAGCAGATTGTGGTATGAGCGCGCTCGCACGTCCCTCACTGCCTCAAACAGCTCTGGCGTTAATTGGTCCGTAGATGTCCGCATTTCCCGCGATATCAGATCTACCACCAGCTGTAGAAGAAATTAGAAGACTTATTACCACAAAAACTATACTCATACCATTTACAATAAAATCACATGGTAGTGATAAAGATAATAATAGAATATAACCCCCTTACTTTGTAATATTTACGCATTGTGTATTACTTTAGGGTCCGCTTACTTTATCTGTCATGTGACGTTCCTATTCGTGTTCCGAGCCAGGCAAAGACAAGCAGACCTTGCATTTGTTATATTTAGTAAGTGGGTTAATTTACTATGTCCATTCTTATCTAGTACTAAATTAGATATTTCACAGACAAATTAGTCCACAAAAAAAGCCTGTGATCCTTCACGTGATCTACTTCTTATCTGACCCAAATAACAGAAAAATTGCTCAAGTAGTTCGTGAGACAAGCCCTTTCAAAAAATTTCCCCCGTTTTTTCCACATTTTCCTGTATTTCTTCGCTCCTTTTAGTTATAGCGTGATAAAATATGTGTAGCCTATAGCCTTCCTCGATAAATGGACTATCTAACACTGAAAGAATTTTTCAAATCGGACCAGTAGTTCCTGAGATTAGTGCGTTCAAACAAACAAACAAACTAACTAACTCTTCCGCTTTATAATATTAGCATAGATAAGAAAAAAATCTTTGTAATGCGAACGATGGACTTAAAGTAACTTTTAACATACATGTAAGTTTTGACTGTAGCCGCTGACTTTCATGGTGAGACCTTTGTCTGAGACAAACAAAGAGTGTGAGAGATCAGCCATATTCGCCGGGTACACGTCTTCCTGGAAAAAGATGTGACATATTAGGTTAAAACCCCCGATTATTAATTTTGGGCACTTTGAAGCACTATAGAAAACCCTATTATTTGCATTTTAAAACAAAAATCTAAGATGACTGACAATTTTTAACACACCTACGAACCTTTAAACCTTGCTGTAAAACATCAGTCCATAAGTCTATAAGGCACGAACTGGAACAAAAGAGTAATACTTATGCAACCAATAGAGAATACATAAACGGACCTGTTACAACTGATAAAAAAAAACAAATTATGTGTGGCCGGGCTAAAATGACGACGTATCTTATTAAATTAGTAACACACATGCGCACTGGAATTGACAGATTTCAATTGCGTAAGACGACATGCAAATCTGTCAAATCACTTCTAAAATCTGTGGTTAAATCCATACAAATTTAAATGCATTTACGCATCGCGTTGCGGTCTGAATTGACCCTGATGGCGCATTTTCACTGGTCGATAGGGCCCACATGCGGGGTGCGGGAGATTTCTGAAACGCATGCCACGACCAATGACAATGCGCCATTAGTAGTCAATTAGTTGTCATAGACACCCCGCATGATGTATACCGTACGAGTTAACGACTAACGAAAATGCGCCCTAAGTCTTATGTGGACTCGCAAGCTCCGAAGAATTGTCAAAAATGTTGCAGGGGATGTTAGTAGAGCGCTTTTTGTGTATGTATGAGTTCGATACTCACACAAAAGAAGAACATGTAACATATTTTTAGCGGTATGTGTGTTTGTTTGTGACTCACTCTCTTGGCGACTTGAAGCTGAGCGGCGTGATGAAGTAGAAGTAGAGTAGGGCGGTGGGAAACCGGAATTTAAAGTCGGGCTTGTACCACAACTCCATGTGACGGTTCTTGCGGAGCAGATTTGGCTGGTCCAGTCTGGAAATTAAAGTTAATACTATAATCTAACGGATCTAAACTATACTATAACATAATTTGAAATGTGTCTATCTGTCTGTCTGTTGCCACTTCACGCTTAAACCGATTAAGACACTGACCTCCATTATACAAGTACGCTGGACAGATGATACCCAGCTGTTTTTCTGCCTATTTGAAGCGGAATCAGCACCCCCAAAATCGGGGGAAGAGAACTAAACCTGACTGGGCATGTAGACAAGTGGCAAAGCGCTAAAGCTAACGGTATAACGGTAACGCTAGCGCCAGGCCTGTCCCACTCGCGCGTATAGGCATCGAACTGTAAGTACCACCCGCGGGTGGCAAATCATAAGGGACTCACAAGCGAGGGGTGACGCACGCGCAAGATTTTTCGTCACGTATCTACTGTATACTGATCATAGAGGAATTTATACAATATGATACTGATTTAACCGCTGTGACAAATTCGTTATAAATCTTATAAAAATGAACAATTAAAAAAGCCAATGAAATATGTACCTATTATATTTGAATAAGGTATTTAAATACAAATAGTAGATAAAAACTATACAAACATAGCAAATAAACCAATTTCATACAAAGAAAGTAGAAACACACAAACTACACATAAATAAACACAAGTTACTATGTTTAAATTGTAAAATTTTCCTGCAATATTATAATCCAATATAGAACTACTATAAAATATAGGTTGTTTTACTGAAATTTGATATTACTACAAAAAGGTTTGCTATTCATAACTATAGTAATTTAAAAAAAAAATTTTGTTTTCTAAAAGGTGAAAACCTTGATTTCTTAAGAACAGGTACGCGTTATGCGATAGAAAGAGAGCGGAGATGTATGCAAATATAATTGTAGGCATCTAGCACTGCGCGGTAGGAATTTGAACTTTATAGTATCGTAGCATGAGTCGTTAATTCTTTAAACGGGTTTCGTTAGTGGGAGTTCTGTTGGAACAACTAATATATATTCTGTGCTAGCGCTACAAAATGTATGAGATTTGACATAAGTCATCGCTTCGCTAGCAAATACTAATGTCAAATCCATACATTTTGTAGCGCTAGCGTTAGCGTTTTGCCAGTTTTCTACGGGGGCTGTTGTAGAAACCAAAGAGAATATAATCTCTACGGTGGTAGAAACTAGTATTAGTTCCACTACTGCTATCAGCGCCAATATGGCGATTTAAACGTCATGTTTACGTCAGATTTAGTTCTCTTCCACCGATTTTGGGGGCGCTTATTCTGCTTCAAATAGGCACAAAAAACAGCTGTCATTTCAAAGGGTATCATTAGTCCAGTGTACTTGTATAATGGAGGTCAGTGGATTAAGATATTTGGTATGGACTATGGAGATACATTAAAGCCCGAGAAAGGATATAGGATAGTTATTTATCGCAGCAAAATGTACGGTTCCCGCGAGATAAACGGATTTCTGCGTCATGAAATTGCGTGCTTTATCTAATGATGATGATTTTATTACAGCCTTTTAATGGGCCTATAGGGTATCGGCCATCGTAGTTGGGCTAAGCTGCGTTAAGATTTAATGGAGGCATTTCATATGGCTATTTGTATTTGCTTATTTGATGTATTCGCCAAAAAATCACTATATGTATTGTATTGACGGTATGTTTGGCAAAGTATTGGCCTTATTTGCCTATTTGACAAATATAACCAATACCAAATACATACACGTATCCGTACCTTTGTCGGTTTTTGACGCACATCAAATAGGCAAGTAAACAAAATCAAGTAAAAGTTTGGTATTTGACGTCCATGTGTGGAAGTATTTGCCTTTATTTGCTTGTTTGTGTATACATCAATTATTTTGCCAAATGCAGCAAATAGCCAATAGCAAATACAAATAGCCACGTGAAGCGCCTTCATGATAAAAATTATTTTTTTCGCATAATGGTTCACCAATTTTCTTACCTAAAATTATTAACAGTAGCAATGAGATCACCCTGTTTCATAATCTTGTTGGTCCGGGGGCTCGACTCGACTTTCTTATAGATATCCTTAGGGGAGCTCTTCTCTAGATCCAGTCCTAACCGCTCTGCCTCCTCAATGTACGCAGGCGCGGGAGGTACCAAGTCAAAGTTGGTGGTGATGTAGATATTCTTCTCCGGTAAGTGGAACTGGGTGTATGGGTCTACATTTAACCACCTCTCGAGCCAAGGCTTTGGTATTTCTGAAAAAAGTAGATATCACATCTTAATTTGGAGGCGAGTTTGTATGTTCTATACTCATAAAGTTGTATGGGGTTATTTTATATTTATACCATATTTTTTCTTGCGACTGAGCGTCATTTGAAAACTAATAGCAATGTTATAATAATATAACTACATATTATATATAATAATTTATTAAGAAAGTAATAAACTATTTCAATGTTATGTTACTAGAATTCACCATTTCTGTGCAATAATTTATAAGCATGTACGGAAGAAGCATAATTTTATATTTTGTATGTTACGCTTAAGTAACTTGCCATTATCATTATTGATATAATTTTAAAATATTTACCTTCTTTCCTATATTCAGTTCCGAACCACTTCTCTTTAGCGTCATACTGTATGGGCACGGTGTGTTTGTTGGACAGTATCATAATGTTGACGTTGTCCGCTCGCATGCAGTCCAGAAGTTCTGTTATACCCTAAAATTAGTTTTTTTTTTTTTTTTATTATTAAAAAAGAACCTTGCGTTCTTTAATGTTCAATAATCTAGATACATATACAGGGTGCAATTAAGCCTTCCGGCCAAATTTCGATAATATGTTGATCCTTGTTAAAAATAAAAATACACAATGTTGAGAAATAGCTTCCGAAACTGGGGAAAGTTTCGGCCTCGTTTTCCTTGGCGCCAACCCCCGCGTCACCCCCGCTCTACCCACCGTCACAAAGTGACCGTTCTGGAACATTGTAAAAAAATTAACACCCTCTTTGTTTTGGTTAAATTTTATTACTCTGTGGGTAAATAGATGATACCTAATAATAATGATACCTAAGCCCTAAAAAAATTTGGCGGGTAGGTTTAATTGTACCCTGTATTGTTTTTAGATAGAGATGAAGAATCACTAGCCCCCTTACTTATAGGCTGTAAAATGATTGTCATCATAGGTACCAGCACCGAAAGCTTGAATTTCTTCTCATTGTTTGCGGGAAGAAAGATGCATATTTCAGACTGCTCACAAATGATTGTGCTCACCTTAGGATCGTACTTGTAGTACAGCTTGTCACCCGTAATATAGTGTTCCGGGGGGAAGAAGTGCATGTTCTCTGCTAAGGTCTCCACATACTCCGCCGGCTGAGACTCCTCCGAGAAACGGAAACTCGTCTCTTCTATCGCCTGGTAGGAGATTAGAAAGATATAGATCCATCCAACTAATACTTAAGTATATTATAAATGCGTAAGTCTGTCTGTCTGTTACCTCTTCACGCCCTAACCGCTCAACGGATTTTGTTGAAATTTGGTATGGAGATACATTGAGTCCCGAAAAAGGATCTTTTTATCCCGGAAGAATGTACGGTTCCCGCGCTATAAAAGAATTTTGGCGCAATGGAGTTGCGGGCGTCATCTAGTAAGTAATAAATATAAGATAAAATAAAAGCTCTGTATAATATCATTGATATGTATTTCCATTCTAAAATAATTCCTAATGGGATGGTTCATGGGATGGTTCATGGTAGGTTATGGCCTATGGGATACTTGAACATTCGTCTTAAACCCTTAACAATAGTTAAATTATTATGCTTAGAATATAAGTTACTCCTTTTTTCCATTGGACTTTTCTCTCGCATTAATTTCCTCACCTTTATTTCTTCATAAATCTGTTCAGATGGTCCCAATTTTCTCAGCATATTTATGTAGGAGAATACTGCTTCTAGAACCTAGGAAAAGTAGAAGAAATAACTTATTACTTTAACATATTTTATTATTGAATTCATTTCCATTAATTTAGTAAAAAAAGTTTTAAAAAATATTGACGCATGTAGCGCATTCTAACCAAAGTAGCCAACATGCTACCCATGTTCGAAACGTTGCACAACAAATCGTGACGTTGCCAGCTGGCGCGCAACATGTTAAATATAATATTATGTAACACAAGAAAAGTAAACGAGACACCCATCTCAATGGAAACTCTATGGAAACCGCTACTAAGTAAATTCTCCCTAATATTCACCAGAGAAATTTAACATAAGAAAAATTGATTCATAGGCATATCCTACATCATTTGTTCGATTGTCAAGTCAATGTTGTTCCTAATCAAACTGTCATAGTTTGATCTACCTCCACAAAAATTCGTAAGTCCGCCAAAAGCCTAGGAATCAATTTATCTGATAGTACTATAGTACCTCATCAATATGATCTAGTCCGTCCTTAGTGAGCACGACCTGTGCGGAGAACAGGCTGTACATGGAGGTGTAGTCGATGCCGCTCTCCGAGTTGCCCGTGTAGATGCCCAACGCCCACACTCTGAAAGAAAAATTACATTCTCACAGACAAGCCGCGGACAACATCTAGTAGAATAAAAACGATTATTAATGGAAATAGTCATAGAATAATAACGTAGTTTAAAAATATAAAACCGACTTCAAAATTGTACGTAATTGAGAATTAAAACTCCCTATCTCTAAAACTACTCAGCCGATTTTGATTAAACTTGCACTATTCCCTACGTTGAACAACACCTAGTAAAACAAAAAAAGAATTACTGAAATCGGAATTGTAATTTCAGAGATATGCGAACACAAACATAAAAACATACATACATATACATTTTTGAAATTTTGCACATTTATTCAGACGCTGATATCTATATCAGCGTCTGAATAAATGTGTTCGTACATGTTTCGTATATGTTAGTCTACTAACATATACGAAAATTGGGCAGTTCTGGAAATATGTATTACATACATGATACGCGTCGAATTGATAACCTCCTTTTTTGAAGTCGGTTAATAAATACATTGTTTTGTCTTTGTCTTTTGAGCAACTTCTCCAAAACTTTAAACAAAGGCAATTTATGGTCAAAACATTGTATGGTCACAGGTCAGTTTATGAGCATAATTTTTAAAATATTTTTGTCAGTAAAGGGTTGAAAGTGTTAAAGTCAAACACGACAGATAACTTACTTCTTCCTGAGATACGACAGCAGACTGCCGCGGCCCTCGTGTCCCAGCAGATGAGAGATGTACTGGTGCGGCTTCGACTCGTACTCCGATATCAGGGACCGCATGCACCAGGTCAGGTGGATCTGGGTAATGGCAAAAGAAATATATAATGTGATGATATTAAGAGCATATGGAAGTATTTTCCGACCAACACAACCTGTAAATAAGGACAAGACGTTTTCATACTATTGAAAAGTAACTGGTTAAAAAAATGATTGAACGTAATGCGTATTTTTAGATGGTTGCCATACTCGGTCATACAATTTTGGCCCTAAATGCGTTTTCAGGGTTCCGTATCTAAAGGGTAAAAATCGGGACCCTATTACTGAGACTTCAATTTCTGTACGTCTTTTTGTCCGTCTGTCTGTCTCCAGGCTGTATCTCAAAAACTGCTATAGCTAGACATCTGAAATTTTCACAGATTGTGCATTTCTGTTGCCGCTATAACAACAAATACTAAAAACAAAATAAAATAAGCAAACGTGATTTTTTTGGCCTTTTTTGCTCTATTTCAATAATGGTAACACTTGAAATTTAGACACTTGAAATTTTCACAAAATCCTTGATTGTATGTG
This sequence comes from Polyommatus icarus, assembly GCA_937595015.1. NCBI lineage: Eukaryota > Metazoa > Arthropoda > Insecta > Lepidoptera > Lycaenidae > Polyommatus > Polyommatus icarus. The sequence continues at coordinate 16,685,101 of OW569327.1, read as the reverse complement.
TTCTTTAATAATTAATAATAATATTAAAATAAAATAAAAAATTGAGGGGGGCCCCCCCAACCCCTTCCCATACAAAAAAAACACAATTTGTTGCTTATTTTTGCTCTTAATCGGTACGGAACCCTTCGTGCGCGAGTCCGACTCGCACTTGGCCGATTATTATGATAATTATTGATTACTGAAGCCATATTTAAGCAGTCTATGTATGGCAGTTCTGTTGGTATTAGGATGATTTTTGGCACGACGACAACATTGTTTATGACGGCTGATTTTGGCATCACATCAGATCAGCCTTGTAAGTCTAAGTGTACATTGTTCGAGTATAAGGCTTCAGTATCGAAATCACCGAACAGAAGGGCGGGAGCCGGGAGCGACGCGTTCCAATGTATAGATTTAAATTTCAATGTATAGAATTATTCAAGTTACACTTTTTGAGCGTGGTGACCGATTCGCTTACGTCTAGTCGCACGCACACAAACACCGTGCCGAAGTTAGCCGAACTGAAACGACGTTAGACGATGCGGCGTTAGGTTTTTTCGTTATGTAATTGATTCGGTCGCCGCACTCAATGCCCGCGATAAAAGCCATGCAATAGCTTAAAGATGTAATACATACCTCGGTGGTATCACTGATGGGCTTCACGTAGTATATGCTCTTGAACTCCGGCGTAACGGTGTCGGGCGAGTACGCGTGGGGGCTGAAGTCGTCAGCGGGCAGGCGGTTGGTGGGTATCTGGCCGAACGTGCTCACCACGTACTGCTCGAGCGAGGCGAGGTCCATGCGGGCCTAGGGGTGGAATACAGACTTTAAGTATAGGATTTATTAATCACGCTCATAAGGTGTATTTTTTTCTTTGTATTTTCACAGAGAACGCTTATTACATTTTAAATATTGTCACCTTGCACATATTTATTTTAAAAAAATTCCCGCCTGTCATGACTTTTTTGACAGATTATAAATGTACTAGATGTTCCGCGCGGCTTCGCCCGCGTAAATTAGATATTTTACAGACAAATTACTCCACAAAAATAGCGTATAATCCTTAGACGTGATCTACTTCTTATATGACCCAAATAACAGAAAATTGCTCTAGTAGTTCGTGAGATAAGCCCTTTCAAATGATTTCCCCCGTTTTTTCCACATTTTCCTCTATTTCTTCACTCCTATTAGTCTCAGCGTGATAAAATATAGCTTATAGCCTTTCTCGATAAATGGGCTAACTAATACTGAAAGAATTTTTCAAATCGGACCAGTAGTTCCTGAGATTAGTGCGTTCAAATAAGCACTTTCAAATAATTTACCCCGTTTTTTCCACATTTTCCTCTATTTCTTCACTCCTATTAGTCTTAGCGTGATAAAATATAGCCTATAACCTTCCTCGATAAATGGGCTATCTAACACTGAAATCATTTTTCCTGAGATTAGCGCGTTCAAACAAACAAACTAACAAACTCTTTCGCTTTATAATATTAGTATAGAAGTATAGATTTAAGAGCGCTCGGCGAAACTGGAAGCCACAATAGGCATTTAAATATGCATGATCTGTCAATAACCTACATTAACTAATAATATATAATAACCTGAGTACTTTTTGACAAAAAAAATCTTCATAATAATATACGAATATCAAACATTGTACAACAAATTGAAAAATGGCTTCATGCAGTGCCAAAGTGGCCACATTTTCTAGCCACACTTTTGCCTCTATAAGCCATTTCTTTTATTGCGAATATTTTGAGCATATGTATGGACGTTTGTCGTTTAGGCAAAAAAATAATTAACATCATCCTCAAAGTGAAAAATGTATACCAATTCTCCGATCAACCTTTTATCTCGAGTATAACATTGATTGTGCCCATAATATTCGCAGTCAGTACCTCAATAATATGTACAGTCTCACACATACCTGCACCGCCAACGTCATCCGATGCGCGCTATAATGCCTCTTCCGGAACTCGTGCGCAGCTCGGTACAGCTTCTCATCATCCTGCACGTCGTCCTTCAGCGACTTGAGGTTGCCCCACGTGAAGATCCGCGCCGGGTGACCCTCGGGGAACAGGCTGGATAGCAGCTGGTCCTTGCGATTGGAGTCAGATGGGGCGGCGATAGAGAATTCTGGAGAGATCAGTTCAAATTCCTTAGTAGCACACATACCCCGTGTTCCACTTAGCGTCAAAACGCTCAGAATAGGAGGCATTTTGAGCGTTTTGATCTTTTTTAACGCTTAAAGTGGAACGCGGGGATAGTGATGTACACATAGTGATGTGTACTCGTGTAGCAAGTGGTAGTCGCTAGTAATAAAATACAATAATTACTCGTAGAACAAAGCAGGCAATAGACACGACTTCATCTAATGATTAAGAATCTATGTTATCCTTTTTATGTCAATTCGCCTACTAAAAATCGCCTTCTTTTAAAACTTACTCATAGACAAATTATTTTTTTATACAATTTTTGTTAAAAAGAAATGGACGAAACAAAAGAAATTTGGAGTAAAAGTTGTTTCATAGATAATTTCAGTACGAACCTGACTCAATAGCCTCTCTCTCCCGCTGCATAGCCTCCTTCAGCATGAGCGGGCTGACGAAGAACTGGCTGAAGATGTCCATCGCCTGCGCCAGATGCTTCTCCTGGATCTCGAAGTAATACGTGGTGACCTCGCAGTCCGTCGACGCGTTGTCTGAACCACCTTTTTTCTGTCCAACAAAAAGGGGAGAGGTACTTAAGGTGTGCGTCCACCGGAACGGAATCGGAGCGTACGCAGCGGATGGATTTGTTGCTTTGTAAATTGATATCTATGGTACTGCGTGCACTGGAACGTCATTTCTGGGCCTGACAAATTATAAGTGTGAAGCGTAATTTGTGAGTTGTGAGTCACAGAATTTCGGCTGGCAGAAATTCTGCTACATTCAGTGTCTTACAAAAGTCCTGTTAGATTCACACGAGCGTAATTTTGTGAGAATTGGTATGAAAAAATATTTACGCGACCGAAATTCTGTAATTCACAACTCACAAATTCCGCTCGTTTGGCTTCACCCTAAATGACGACGCTCCGTCCGCACCGCACGTTCCGATTCCGACCCGGTGGACACACGTCATACAGCTTTAGGGTCAAATAGAAAGAGACTTCCCGTTTTCAACGACCGTCCCCTAACGCTAAGTGTTTTTAACGCCCATTAAATGTAAAATATTCAAGATTTCACTAATGTTTATGAAGAACTATGGTGAAAGTCGTGAAACATAGGTGTCGTAAAAAACGTATATTTGGTTTTAATTTAAGAGGTATGTTCATGATTCTAGGAAACCGCTTGAAGACACTTAGCATTAGAGGGCGAGCGGCGATTGGTGTACCTATACAGGCATATAAATAACTTGTAGGAAATCAAGAAGTACGCACATGAAAGGCAAGGACATTACGGGACCTAGGGTGCACATTCCCATGATATGGCCAGTATCACACAAACGGTAAGGTCTTAGTTTGGTGGAGAGATTTGCCAAACAAAATGTGGGTCAAAAGCAAATCTCAAAACGCATATTTCAAATATGGAACCTCGATAACAATAAAAAAAAAGACAAAAGGCACAAATCGTATTTATCTATACGTTCCTACGTAAAACCACAAAAAATGAAGAAAAGAGGTGAAGTGAATGAAAAACAAGTCATAATAATTAGTACTACGTATAATATTTAGACCTGCTTTTTCCTCCACCATCACTTTTATATTATGATTTTTGTGATTCCGCGAACTTGAATCATGCGAAATTGTTTTTACTTTTGGGATTCCATTGCAATTTGCAACCAACGAAAAAAAATGCTTTATTTATTTTTTAACGAACGCTTATTATTTGTGCTATCAAATAAAATATTCAGACCTACATCATCATAACAAATTCTTGGTATTCATTCTCCAATATATTTTTGCTCACTCGAAGTAACCTAATAGGCTACTTGACCTATATAATATATTCAATTTCATTGAACAAATGCATATTTCTAGTAGAACTTAGCCTAAGAAACCGTATTTCACCCTTATTATCAAATAAAAGCTTATGATTGATAAATAAAGTCGATTTGAAAATATGATTTTATGAAAATAGGAATTGTATTGACGAAAACGCTTTTGCGGTACTTCCGATTGGGATGTGACGTCATCCTCATACTAATTTAATATCTTTTATTTATCGCGCTCGCTATATGTAAGTTTACTTGTGCATAAATAATAAGAATAAGCCTATTATATATTTTCTTCAATAATTCAAATAAAACATCAGTTTTTAAAACATCATCTAGTCGCATACTCAGATAAAATTGTAAGTTGACATCGGAAGATTTTTTATTGGAAACAAGATTTAGTTCAGTTTGCAAACCATTGTTCGGTACTGACACTACATAATAAGTAATTGGATGGCCGTAATATGCGAACCGAGTGGATGTAACTAGATAGAAAATGACTTTAATAATACACCATTGTTGGTGCAAATAATCGAGGCCGCGCCTCGGAAGAAATTATGTTCTATTATATGGCCAGCAAGCAGAATGATCTTAGTATATATTTTATCGGTTGTTCAAACTATTTGTTCTATATTTTTACGGTCGTTCATGAAAAAGATGACTAATTTAAACTTTGAATATCTAATGAGTGATTAAATCTAGAGAACGCATATATTATGCGAGAATTTGGCATTAAAAGCTTTATTGGCTATAATAATATGCTTGTTAGATAAGTCCTTACCGCAGTATCAGCCGTGTCATTTATAGGTAGCCTCTAGGGCCTAGGCAATATAATTATTATGTCCTATATTGAAAGGAATCATCACTGGACTTTGTAGCCTTGAAAAGTTTACGGGCCATTAGTGAAACTAGAATTACGGGAGACCCAAATAACTAACTACCCTTCCACCCTTCCAACCTTCCACCCTTAATAATGGTATCAATGTATATTTGGGATATCCAAACGTAGAAATTGACGGACCTACGTCATTTTAACCTAACCTAACCTACGTCATTTATTCGGCAATGTCAAACGCAGCTACTAATAGCGTTTTCGGCATCTAGAACTGCCCCGGGGCAGGGCGGGCACGGCATCGGCAGGCCGAATGGATACGGAAATAGCCGAACAAAACCGATGATCCACGAAGCACTTAGACTTAAGGTAACGCACTAGGCGTAACTGAACTGCAGCGGAACTGCGCGACACGACGCGTCATTTTTGGGTATACCACACTTGAACTGCAGCGGCGCTACAAAAATATATTCCGTATTTAGGCAGCCTCTGCTCTGAGCAAAATGAACGACGATATGGATACGATTATTATGTCCTTATTGTGCGAAGAAGAGGAAAGGATCGAGCAAGAACAGGCAAGAAAAAAACAAAGAATATGGCTTCATGAACATTTTAACTGATTATAGCGCTTCCAACCAGCTGACTGACTATGAAAATGAAGTTTGTCAAACCGCACTGCGCGGCAACGGAGCTGCACGTCGAGACAAGTCGCGACACTTTTGGTCAGTTGATCAACTTTGCCGCGCAGTTCAGCTGTTGCAGTGCAGTTCAGTTGCCGCGTAGTGCGTGTTGTCTCATATAATTTCATACAAAGAATATTTTGACGCGTCGTGTCGCGCAGTTTCGCTGCAGTTCAGTTACGCCTAGTGCGGTCTTACCTTTAGAGTAAATTTACGTAGTTTAATATTCGGCAATTTTCGTATCCATTCGGCCCGCCTTGCCCCGGAAGCAATGTTATTTGGTTTACGTCAATGTTAGCCGTGATCCGTCAACTTGGCTTGGCCTTACAGGGGTCCACCTGCCACAGATACCTTTATGAAAGCATCGAACTCATTCTCCTTGGGGTACTTCTCGCTGCCCATGAAGACCATGTGCTCGACGAAGTGCGCCAGGCCCTGGATGTCGGCCGGGTCGCTGTAGCTGCCCACGCCGACGCACAGAGCGCATGCTGCCTGCAACAACAACAGCCCAACTATAATATTATGTTTAACTTAGGCGGACCCTAGACGATCAATTTTATTGCCCAATATTATGAATTTTGCGATATTATTGCCGCACCTTTCAATCTTATTGTACCATCGAGGAAATTGATTCCTATGCAATTGATAGACCAACGTTATTTGGTCGAATATGTCAATTCAATGTTAATTGTGATCTGTCGGCTGGGTTTGACGTAAGCAACCAAACTATTTAGGTCCCCGATCTGCATAGGAATCAACTTCTCTGATAGTACAATAAAATATTGTTCAATATTATTATTGTAAGTTTAGGGGCTGCCTTAACCAAATAATCTCATACTAGTTAATATGTAATCTGTGTTTGCATATACCTCACAATATCTGCATCACAATTGACGTACGACTTGGCTGGACTAAATTGCCACGAGGCATCAAGGGCCCGCCCTTGTGCCGCAACGAGCAAGAATATTTTTAGATGAAAAAAATCCGTTTTTCGCATAAAGCAGTTTCATGGAAAGGATCATACAGGAAGTGATAACTGGCAGCATTTAGCGACGACAGTGAAAGTCGACTTCTTACACCGCTTTCTAGTGATAAATAAAAGCCACGGGCTATATGCGACCACACTGGACTAGTCATAATGTTTACGATATGCTAATTTATATCTATAATTTAATTTACATAATTTCAAAACGAAAACGAAATTAGAAACGAAAATTGCCATAAAACTAACCTTAACTAAGATAAAGTTACAGTTTACTAATGATTAGTTAGCACAAAACGAAACGTGAATTAGTTTTTTTTTTTTTTGAGATTGCTGGATTGTGCAAAACGTCGTTGTAGTTAAAACGTGGAACGTTTAACATTATGACACATAATGCGCTCTAGTGCTGCAATTGAAAACTCATTGTGTGCTTTCACATCTATATGTTACGCTCAAAGACCGAAAACGCTCAATGAGCGAAAAAATGGCGCACAACGCGTTGTGGTAATAGTGAAACGGCCACGACGCGAATTTCGCGTCGTGGCCCTAGTGAAAACGGCCATGACGCGTTCTGGTAATCACAGAAATACCACATAGCGAAATTCGTGTCGTGGCTGTCGTGCTACTCGACCACAACGCGTTGTGGTAATCGAAAAAAGCCATGACGCGTTCTGAACATTTAAAAACAGCCACGACGCGAATTCGTGTTGTGGCCCTAATGAAAACGGCCACGACGCGTTCTGAGCATTTAAAAACAGCCACGACGCGAAATTCGTGTTGTGGCCCTAACGAAAACGGCCACGACGCGTTCTGAGCATTTAAAAACAGCCACGACGCGAAATTCGTGTTGTGGCCCTAACGAAAACGGCCACGACGCGTTCTGAGCATTTATTGTTCCCGCACATTATACTTTTATGATTTGCGCGTAAACTATTTAGTCGATTTTGATGAATTTCGGTATGGAGATACTTTGAGTCTCTGGAAAGGATAAGGGATACTTTTTGTCCCAGAAAAAATTACGGTTCTCGCACAATAAACTTTTAAAATTTGCGCGTAAAGTATTCAATCGATTTTGATGAATTTTAGTAAGCAGATACTTTGAGTCTCGGGAAAGGACAAGGGAAGCTTTTTGTCTATAAAAATTGTACGGTTTCCGTACAATATACTTTTATGATTTGCACGTAAACTATTCAATCGATTATCGATGTACGGGAACAACTATAAACTGAAGTCCACGCGGACAAAGTCGCGGGCAACTGCTTGTAATATTATAAATGCGAAAATGTGTCTATCTGTATGTCAGTCTGTTACCCCTTCACGCCCAAACCGCTGAATCGATTTCACTAGGTATTAGGGTACTTTAAGTCCCAGAAAAGGACATAGGATACTTTTTATCCCGCAAAAAAAAGGACGATTCCCGAGTCAACTAGTAGTATTATACTTACTTACTGCGGCGCAGCGACCCAAATTGAGTCTTGGCCTCTGACACAAGCACACGCCATTTCTTCCTATCCTGTTAGTAGTATTATACAGGGTGCAATTAAACCTACCGGCCATTTTTTTAGGGCTTAGGTATTATTAAGAGAGTCCATTTAACCAAAAAAATAGGGTGTTAATTTTATTACAATAACATATTTTATCCCACTTAAAATCATTGCGGGGGAAGCGGAAGGCACGCGCAGCGACGCGCGTAATGTCCATTAATTGTAGTGTTTTTTATTAGGAAAACTTTCGGAAGCTATTTTTCAACATTTTAATACCGAGTGATTACAAAAGATATTTTTAACAATAATCAATATATCGGGCGGGAAGGTTTAATTGCACCCTGTATAGTTAAAAAATTAAAATAAAACAATATTAGTCATTCATTGAGATTACTTTATTAAAAATAATTATATATTTAAGGTAACAAATTATTATTGAACACAATAATATTAATCTTAATTATTAATTATTATTAAAAATTACCTATAAATAATTATTTGGAATTTTTGGATTAAGTAAATAATTTGGAATTTCAATTTCAAGCTATTGAATAGCTATTATCGCTGGGTTTCAGCGCGGTGTTCCATTCCAAATCAATAATTTGAAATTTCCGTAACAAAAAAAAACTGGTTGCACTCCGGGAGTGCCGGCAGAAGTGAAAACTTGATTATTAACGTTGTGCATTTTTTAACCCATTTTTTATGAAATCGATTTAAAAAAAAACGTCAATCAAGTTGTTTCGATCAAGTTTCGATCAAGGTTTCGATCAAGGTTTCGATCAAGTTTCGATCAAGTTTTGAACAAGTTTTGATCAAGTTTCGATCAAGTTTCGATCAAGGTTTCGATCAAGGTTTCGATCAAGTTTCGATCAAGTTTCGATCAAGGTTTCGATCAAGGTTTCGATCAAGTTTCGATCAAATTTCGATCAAGTTTCGATCAAGTTTCGATCAAGTTTCGATCAAGGTTTCGATCAAGTTTCGATCAAGGTTTCGATCAAGTTTCGATCAAGTTTCGATCAAGATTCGATCAAGTTTCGATCAAGGTTTCGATCAAGTTTTGATCAAGTTTCGATCAGGTTTCGATCAAGGTTTCGATAAAGTTTCGATCAAGATTCGATCAAGTTTCGATCAAGTTTCGATCAAGTTTCAAATTGAGTTCGAGTTCGACACAAAACACTACTCTCCAACCGTCTTACGCGTTTTGTATGGTTTTTCGATCAACACGAAAATCTATCGCGAGTTTCACAGTTTTTACCCATCCCACAAGTGATCAACGCCGCTAAAGAAGTTTTCATTTCAAAAAACTTAACAACACCGTGCCGAATCTTCGGCACGGTGTTAGTGTGCGTGCTACAAATAATGTAAGTTGATAAAAAATTCTATGCAATTGCTTTACCGCGGCAGTTACCGAGTGCAACATATATTTTTAAAACAATTTAAAAATCTTAAAGTAGTAACAATATTATTTAACACAAACAATAAGGATCTTCCAACAAAAACTATATAATATTGATCACCAATACGCAACAACAATGTACCATCGAAGAAATTGATTCCTAGGCAGTTGGCGGCCCTATGTCATTTGATCGGATCATGTCAATTCAATGTTATTTGTGATCTGTCGGCTGGATTTGACGTAACGCGACCAAACTACGTAGGTCCCCCATCTGCCTAAGAATCAACTTCTCTGATAGTACTTAAATTAATTATAGGCTGCCTTCACACTAGCGTTTGTCCAGCGTAGGCGTTCGAATTCGATGAACACTATGCTAAATGCTCAGAACGCGTCGTGGCCGTTTTCGTTAGGGCCACAACACGACTTTCGCGTCGTGGCTGTTTTTAAATGCTCAGAACGCGTCGTGGCCGTTTTCGTTAGGGCCACAACACGAATTTCGCGTCGTGGCTGTTTTTAAATGCTCAGAACGCGTCATGGCTTTTCTCGATTACCACAACGCGTTGTGGTCGAATAGCACGACAGCTACGACACGAATTTCGCTATGTGGTATTTCTGTGATAACCAGAACGCGTCGTGGCCGTTTTCACTAGGGCCAAGACGCGAATTTCGCGTCGTGGCCGTTTTACTATAACCACAACGCGTTGTGAGCCATTTTTTCGCTCAGTGAGCGTTTTCGGTCTTTGAGCGTAACATATACATATTATAATAAAACTGTATAACAAATGAAAATTCTGTACATTAAAGATATTCAAAAAAATAATAAGCGGGGGTGTCACTACATCGCTATAGAAGCCAAAAATGTGGTTAGATTTTTGTCTGTCTGTCTGTCTGTATGTTTGTTCCAGCATCACACGAAAACCACTGATCCGATTTGAATGCGGTTTTCACAGATATATTTGTCTCCTTCCAACTTAACATCTGGTGTATAAAAAAAATTTCCCCCACCCCCCTAAGGGTACAAAAGAGGGGGTCAGATTTTGTATCAAACTTTTTTCTTTAACATGAAAACTACTGATCCGATTTGGAAACGGTTCTCGCAGATATATTTGTCTTCTTTGAACTCAACATCTGATGTAAAAAAAATCCTCCCCACCCCTCTAAGAGACCAAAGAGGGGGTCAGATTTTGTATCAAACTTTTTTCTTTAATGGACTTACTTTATATTATTTACTGTGTTTTTCAACTTAACACTTGGTGTATAACATTTTCCCCCCACCTCTCTTAGGGGCAAAAGAGGGGGTAAGATTTTGTATCAACTGATGAAGTAGAATTACTTTATATGGCAAAACAACGTTTGCCGGGACAGCTAGTTGAGAATATAATATACAATAATTCAAATAATTCAAAGATCTCTAATTGTTTCTTAAGTCAATGCAATAATTACGCCGGAAAGTTGAAGTAAAATCTGTCATGACGTTGGGTGCCATTACCAAAAAATATTTTTTTTTTGATAATAAATAATTGTTTTAAAAAAGTATGTATCCACATAGTTATGATAACGGAAGTCTTGACATAAAATACTGCATTTTCAAAACTTACTAATGATATTAATAAATTTACAATTTTACACTGTTCAATAGAATAATGGATATCGCATTAAAATCAAGGAAATGTTATTTACTTATTAATAATAATTGCTAATTACTAATAAATAAAGCTAGAATAGCGTTCATTGTTTCTTTTTCTCATGCAATTTAAATTTAACAAAAGCTAAAATATGACAATTAGTCATAACGTAATTACAGCTTAAATTACTCTTGGCTCGTTAAGTGGGTGCTAAAATATAATTAACAACCAGTGAACACATTAAAATAAGTATTCAAACTACATAATGATATCAGATTTAATTACTATATGCAGTTAAAATTTAAATGTGACAATGGGGATTGTCCATTTTTTTTAAATTTTGCTCATTACAAAAACATTTCGAGGAATAAGGTCAGTGATCGTTTTTCTGTATATAAACGAAAAAAATACCCATTAGTTACTTATATTTTTGAACAAATATGTTTAACCTTAGTTTGACCTTCAATGGCGTTAAATTAGCAATAAATTCGACCAACGTTACGTTTCAAACTTTTGGTAAGCTTCTCGTATCAGCTTTCACATAATGAGAACTTGCATTTGACGAACCAGCCATTATAAATAAGATTGAAAGGAAAAAAAACATACTGCAGAGGTCAATTGGCCGCCGATGATGACGTCACAGCGAAACTTTAAAAATTTATTGAGAAAAAACTAGCCAATGAATTTCAAAATTATTTAATTTATATTCTTAAAATACCCTATTTTAACGAAAAAAACTATAAAAAGTACATGTGATTTTTTTTGGACAATGCCCATTGCGGATATTTTCATTACTAATAGGATTAAGACCTAAGCAGCGACATAATATAATAGTGGCAGTGAAACATAAAATAAAAATATTTGAATACTTCTGACTTTAGTCCTTCTCTGTTCCATTGGAAATGGTACTTGATGGACAAGTCACAAGGACAAAATTTTGTTTTGCGTATCCCATAGATATCAGAAACACAACAGGCGTATCCATATAACGTATATTGTATATACTCTAACTCGGCATTCGGCACGTGTCATTCAATATTTTTTGTGATCCGATGCATGTTTCAAAATTTGCCTAATTTGGTGCCCACAGCCCACTATGCAGAGAAGGATCTATAACCTGCGCTGTTGGTTAAAATAATTTCGATATAGACAAATAGTTTTGGGACCAGTATCGGGCACGCATGCCACTAGTGGCACGTGACATAAGAATGTCACGTGCCACTAGTGGCATGCGTACCATTGGTTCGCGATCTCTGGTGTAGGGTTTCCAGGTCGCAAAACCGAAAAGCCGGACTAAGCAGTCAGCTTAGCGGTTAGCGGTTAGCCGGACATTGGGCGTTTTCACACTGCAACGATAACGACACGACACGATATCGTCGGACTGGTAGTTTCATGTAATCACTGCTAAACGCTTTCACACTGTGTCGTTGCAGTCAACGATATCGTCGCCGACACATTGTCGTGCCGATATCGGGACGACACACCTTTGCTGACACAATACCACTAAGGGGGCGTCCACAAATTACGTGAGGTGTTTAGGGGGGGAGGGGGTCGAGTCAAATCTAATCTAATCTCACGTTGGGGAGAGGGGGGTCTCGGAAAATATCATGTAATTTTTTTCTCAACAAAATAAATACTATTTTGGTCCATTTATCCAGATTGTACGTATGCTAATTCGTTATAACGATTAAGATCTTCGTTCGAAAGAAAATCTACTGACTGTCAAACCAAACGTTTACGTAAGAAAGCCACATTTTGAAAAATCTCACGTGACATTTTTGGTTGAATAAAATCTCACGAAATCTCACCAGGGGGAAAGAGGGGGGTGAAAAAATTAAAAAAAAAACACCTCACGTAATTTGTGGACGCCCCTTACCGCATGACAAGCTGTTCGTTTATATCGTGTCGATATCGTCGGACGATATCGTTGTCGTCCGAGCAGACGACACAAAAGTATCGTGTCGTGTCGTTATCGTTGCAGTGTGAAAACGCCCATTTGCATAAAAAACTTGCAACCTCGCTATTGAGTACAGAATCTTAACTTTCAGTTTATAAATAAGTTGGCTTATTAGATCATGTAAAACTATCTGAAAGTGGGATTTTTATACGGAATGTTACAAAACTAAGTGATAACTGATAATACTTTACGCGTGTATGTGTTCCTTGTAGAGAGTTCACTGTGAAACTTGCAGCGCTGAAAGACCAATTTTTTGTATGCGCAAGCGCCCCAGCGGCCAGCGTCATGAGTTCCTTATACAAAAATTTGTTACTAATATGTATTCTGTGACAAAATTAAAAAAAAAATTGCTCTTTCGGCGCTGCTACTTTTACGGTGAACTCTACACAGTACACACGGGACTCACACACACCCTACACAACCAAGAAGCCTGACAGGCTTTATCCGGACGCCTAGTATGGTGGCCACTTTTTTATGTAAAATAAGGGGGCAAACAGGCAAACGAGTCACCTCATGGAAAGCCACTACCGACGCTCATAGACACTCGCAACATCAGAAGAGCTGCAGGTGCATTGCCAGGCTTATAAGAGGGAAGAGAGCATAATACTACATCTTTTTGAAGGTTTGCAGCAGCCTTAGCATAACAAAATTAGAAACGGGAAAGAATGAACATACTGACAGATTTTAGCGACAAAATGGCGGATATTCTTTGTCTAATGTCGGCACTACATATAGGCGAACGCGTTGGCCGACGCGTTGGCCAACGCATCGGCCAACGCGTTCGATATGTAGTGCCGACAAAACGCGTCGGCCAACGTCTAAATACCTACCGCCAACGCGCGAGTCGCCCGTTCTACACATTGGGCCGACGCGACGCGTTGGCCAGCGCATCGGCCAACGCGTTCGCCTATATGTGGTGCCGACAAAACGCGTCGGCCAACGTCTAAATACCTACCGCCAACGCGCGAGTCGCCCGTTCTACACATTGGGCCGACGCGACGCGTTGGCCAGCGCATCGGCCAACGCGTTCGCCTATATGTAGTGCCGACATTACTGTCACGTAAAATCAATAGCTTCTTCATTGACGTTAGCATTCATAACTCGTTTAAAGGGTGTCTGAATGTTAACTTTGTTAACTTGCAAGTCAGGTCGACCTTCGTCTAATTCTCATTTAGAAGTTTATAATATGAACCGGTCTAGTGAACATAACACATTTAATTGTTCAACGTATCATTATTTAAGTATTACTAGCTATTTGACCGAGCTTCGCTCGGTATTCGACAAAACACGAATAAAATGACATTTTCTAAAAATGATTCCTAGCTAGATCGATTTATCGCCCCAGAAATCCCCTATATACTAAATTTTATGAAAATCGTTGGAGCCGATTCCGAGATTCCAATTATATACAAGAATTGCTCGTTTAAAGATATAAGATAAGATATAAATGATGTTCCCAGCTCATTGAAAAACAACTAAATTAAATTAAACTTTGTATCGTAGGTTTTGTTAATTTTGCTAGGTCATGGCCAAGAAAGAGTAAAACAATCTCTAACCTCAATTATATACCTTTGTATTTAGCGATTCAAATTTTTCCTTTTATGGAAGTGGTTCAGATCTTTAACAGGTACAAATTCGCGAGCTTCCAGTCCGAGTGGTTTCGCACTTCGTTTGATCCGAAGTCTGAACACGTGAAAATTCGGAGTAGATGTAAAATTATTTGTCTTCAATTATTATCACTTAATCCGACTCCTGGCAACATTCAGAATCATAATCTGCATGCGTTTCAGAGTTCAACCCCATTCACAGAATGCGGTCCTCATATTTTGCACCTTCGACCACCCAGCTTTTTATTTTAGGGTTTTAAATGATAACGTTCTTTTAAATTAGCAATTTAAAAGTGGAAAAATTTTCACGAATTTTACTACGACTTTGCGCGCGGGCCACTGAAAAAGTCGCGGCGGGTCACTGGTTGAGAATAGCTGGATTAGACGAACTTGTGCGAAACTGCTCTAAAGTATTTAGTTTAGTACACAGTACACACCTTAGTTCACCTTATAAACACACCGCACCCCGCTATATATTATATAGAGCTGCGTGTAGAGCTCTTGGCCTTTAGCGCGTTGTTGAAGGTCTGTTATAAAGATTCTGTTCTGACTTTGATAAAAAGCTAGTTGAAACAAAATAAAGTTCTCTTACTTCGCGACGTAAGAGAACTTTATTTTCGTTTTAGCGACGTAGATTGTTCATTGCCCCTCTCCCGTCTTCATGTAAAGCAAAACTGCAGCCAACATTTAGCCTGATGAGCTTAGAATTTAGATGCTAGAAGTTGCATTTTGGCCCTGTGATGCCTATCTATAGTAGATTTTTGTAAGATAGCCGGATAATCGAAATTCCTAGCAGTAATCTTTTTTTACTAAAACAGTGTGTTGCAACTTACTTTAAGGGCCTGTTTCACCACTTCCTGATAAAGTGCCGAATAGGCTATTCACGGCTTTTTTGACAGATTCTCCATACTTCATCTGTCAAGTTAAGTGGTGGATAGGCACTTATCAGGAAGTGCCGAAACAGGCCCTTAGTTATATTATAATTTAAGACTTGACTTGACTGTCAATTGTCAAAAACCAATTTAAATATACCAATATTAGTTTTGACCTGAATAGTTATCATTCAGACCTCGACCGTTACATGAGTTTCCACTCTATTTCACCCCGCGAATGCGCTGACGTAACACGACGTGACTAATTAACTGCAGGGACCGATCATTGTAATATTATAATATCTTTTATATTGTATCCATAATTATTGTTGTTTATTGTATTATGTCAATGTTTATAGTTGTACTGGCTGTCCCGGCAAACGTTTCTTTGCTATATTATACATATAAAGTATATCGCCCGTATTATTTTATTGAATTAGTGACTAAATAAGTATGTCACCATGGCTGCGTCCATCGCTATCCCGTGGGCCGTGACCAACGTCGCATAAACAATGGTCGCTCTTTATAGACAAATAATAATTTGCAATAAAATAAAATTGCGACTTTAATTAAAGATCTAAGCTATCCTATCTCTCAAGTTGGAAAAAAGCACACATTTTAAAAAAAGAAACATTAAAATCGGTTAAGTAGTTTAGGAATCCGTCGCGGACAAACATCGTGACAGGAGATTTATACCTGTATAATAGATTTACAATGCAAATTATAAATCACTAGATGACGCCCGTAAAGTCTCCGTTGCGGCAAAACTCGTTTATCGCGCAGGAACCGTACATTATTCCGGGATAAAAAGTATCCTATAGTTTTGTCCACACTGTGCCTTTTTCTGTTCGTCAATGGCATGCGTTGTAGGGCAGTCAACAGCGAACGTGACGCATGCCCTCTGACTGTATCCAAAACGAAAGTTGAATGAAAGAAGATGACAAAAACTGAAGACGAAAGCGCCTAGTGTGGACATAGCTTATGTCCTTTCTCGGGACTCAAAGTATGTCGATACCAAATTTCAGCAAAATAGGTGCAGCAGTTTGAGCGTAAAGAGGTATCAGACAGACAGACAGACAGACACACTTTCGCATTTATAATATTAACCCATCAAGCCACATTATAGTCCGTGAGCCCGGCCCCGAAATGCCTACGTCACATGACATCAACTTAAAACGCATGGCACACGGTCGGCAAATATATGCCGAGCGAGGATCAGACGACTTTCGCATCTGAAATTGGCCGGAAGTCAGAAAAATCGCCTCACTTCCGGTCAAATTTTTAGTGTCTATTTACGTCACGTGACATCAACGTGAAACATGTGGCAGCATATAGCCCTATAGTTTTAGAGAATGGAAACATAAGTCTGTCAGTTTTAAAATGGCCGGAAGTACTTGGCAGACGGCGTCAAAGTTGGTCCTTGGGTACCCTTTTTTACGTCACGTGACATCTTGATGATTTTTTTTTAAATGTTTTGAAATAATAGTGTCTTATAGAATAAATGATGCTGCCAAGCCAGATCCGGCCGGAAGTACCAAAAAAAGTGATTTTTAAACTGTTCGTGAATTATGAGAAATTCGCATGATTTAGCAAATTATAATCAATTTAAGTACAAGAATTATCGAGTCAAAGTACCTAACCTGTTACAATAATAAATCTAGGGTAAATAAGTGTGTTACTGTACATGGCTAGGATGCAAAATGTATTCCAACGACGCGTTAAGTTGATGTGACCGTGTTATAATATCTTATTCCAATTTGTTTTGAGACACACTAACAAATATCAGGTAGATCATTTTGATATTTAACATACCGGCTCCATAATAACGTCATGAATGATCAAACCATGCGTCGAGTTAATTTGACCGCGTTATAATTGATGAGCTCGTAATAGTCCGTGAACCCGGTCCGAAAATGCCTACGTCACGTGACATCATTATAAAATGCATGGCACACGGTCGGAAAATATATGCCAAGCGAGGATCAGACGACTTTCGCATCTGAAATTGGCCGGAAGTCGGAGAAATCCCGACATCAACGTGAAGCATGTGGCAGCATATAGCCCTATAGTTGTAGCGTAGGGGAACATAAGTCTGTCAATTTTAAAATGGCCGGAAGTACTTGACAGACGGCGTCAAAGTTGGTCCTTGGGTACCCTTTTTTACGTCACGTGACATCTTGATGAATTCTTTTTTAAATGTTTTGAAATAATAGTATCATAAAGAATAAATGAGGCTGCCAAGCCAGATCTGTCCATAAAAGTGATTTTTAAACTGCTCGTGAATTATGAGAAAATCGCATAATTTACCAAAATATTATAACCAACTAGCTGTCCTGGCAAACGTTTCTTTGCCATATTATATAAAGTATATCGCTCGTATTATTTTATTGAATTAGTGACTAAATAACTATGTCACCATGGCAACGTCCATCGCTATCCCGTGACCCGCGTCGCAACAATGGTCGCTCTTTATAGACAAATAATTTGCAATAAAATAAAATTGCGTCTATAATTAAAGATCTAAGCTATCCTATCTCTCAAGTTGGAAAAAAGCACACATTTAAAAAAAAGAAACACTAAAATCGGTTAAGTAGTTTAGGAATCCATCGCGGACAAACATCGTGACAGGAGATTTATATATGTCACAGGGAAAAGAGGATATCAGGGATTTCACTTTATCCCTAGGGATATCACGAACTCCCGGTAGATACCGAGTATTCTTTTTTGTTAGTTGTTACGTCTTCTTACTAAAAATATCTAGTGATAATATGTCATTTCACTAAACTAAATCTAGTGAAACGTCAGATTATTATTATTTTTAACAAAAAATTAAAACCGACTTCCAAGGTAAAAACAATAATAACATTAATATGAACTAAAAAGTATTAAATAATTTTTACTATCTAATAGTTCCGTTTTCCGAATTCAGCTAAACCTCAACTATTTCTGTACTCAATCTTCATTATTTTGAAGTCGGTACCAGATAGCTGAATCTTCAGTCCTCTGACACAGTATTTGAAACTTTTTGAACTGGCACCGTCTTCAAAATTATGAAGATTGAGTACAGAAATAGTTGAGGTTTAGCCGAATTCGGAAAAAGGAACTATTAGACAGTAAAAATTATTTAATACTTTTTAGTTCATATTAATGTTATTATTGATTTTACCTTGGAAGTCGGTTTTAATTTTTTGTTAAAAATAATAATAATTTCACTCTTTTTAGTTATACTAGTAGGTTAACCTTCGCGTATATTTTACGTATCTTATTACAATTTGTTAAGAGTCACAATTCACACTCACAAAATAATATATTATCAGTGAAGTGAACATATTGTGCTAAGTAATTTAACAATAATTTTAATGCTTCAAGCCCCAAGCGGTCACCGGCGATTGCGATAACAATAAAAAGGATATTGTATCTCGTTTTTCCACGATCGAAGGATCCATCAGATAAAAAATTGTATAAACTTGCATAGGATGTAGCGTAGCTACTCATAATATATAATATTATCATAATTATTTACAGCTGTTCTTGTAATCAAGAATTCAATAATTCAAATCGATACTTAGTGCGCCATGAATCGATGAATAAGTATAACTAATTAATAAGACACTTAATGAATTTGTTTTGTTTAAATGCAATTTTTAAAATAACTTTATTTTAATTCTATTTGTCTATTAAAATTTTATAAAGTATTTAGTAAAGTATTCGATCTGTATATAAAGTAGTAAAGTATATTCGATCTATCGTCTGCCGCCACGCGCCACGCGGCGGCGCGGCAATGCCGTCGCCTCCGCGGCGCTGACCACCGTGTATTAAACAAACAGGTGTTGTTATACAGTACATAATTATTATTATTATTAGTATATCCATACCTATGCCTTGTACTATATCTATTCTGTGCCATGAGACATTGGTGACCTTAATACGACGTGGTAATGATGATGACGATGATGATGATGATGATTATGATGATGAATATGAATTGCATAGTAGCATATGCTTTCTGTTCTTAAAACAACGCCGAAACTCCTAAACGTGTATCTATAAGGAGTCAGGAGTTCTCTCAGCATCTTCGAAACCATGGTATATCTTGACCCAATATTTGACTTTTTGGTAGCATATTCTTAGTACACTTCACATAAAACCAAAATTTGTGTTTCCATATAAATTTCGAGGAATTCCCTCGATTACTCCTGGATCCCATCATCAGGTCACCACTTTTGTGAACATGGTACCAAATTAGAGTGAAACCAAATACAACAAAACAAAAATTTCGAAAATCGGTTCACAAACGGCGGAGTAATCGTTGAACCCACAAAAAAATAATAAAAAAAAATCCACAGCCGAACATATAACCTCCTCGTTTTTTGGAAGTCGGTTAAAAAGCGGACACCGCCGAATAACAATCAAGCCACGCATTTCTCTCACTTGCTCACAAGAGTAAGTTGTTTCACTAGAGCAAGTGACGTTTCACTAGAGCAAGTGAGAGAAATGCATGGCTTGATTTTTATTCGGCGGTGTCCGCTTTTCTGACGTTTTACTAGATTTAGTTTAGTGAAATGACATATTATCACTAGATATTTTTAGTAAGAAGACGTAACAACTAACAAACAAGAATATTCGGCATCTACCGGGAGTTCGTGATATCCCTAGGGATAATATATCAGGGATATATTATAGGGATAATATATCCCTGATATCCTCTTTTCCCTGTGACATATATAAATCTCCTGTCACGATGTTTGTCCGCGATGGATTCCTAAACTACTTAACCGATTTCAATGTTCCTTTTTTTTAAATGTGTGCTTTTTTCCAACTTGAGAGATAGGATAGCTTAGATCTTTAATTATAGACGCAATTTTATTTTATTGCAAATTATTTGTCTATAAAGAGCGACCGTTGTTGCGACGCGGGTCACGGGATAGCGATGGACGTTGCCATGGTGACATAGTTATTTAGTCACTAATTCAATAAAATAATACGGGCGATATACTTTATATAATATGGCAAAGAAACGTTTGCCAGGACAGCTAGTTGATTATAATATTTTGATAAATCATGCGAATTTATCATAATTCACGAGCAGTTTAAAAATCACTTTTTTGGGACTTCCGGCCGGATCTGGCTTGGCAGCATCATTTATTCTATAAGACACTATTATTTCAAAACATTTAAAAAAGAATTCATCAAGATGTCACGTGACGTAAAAAAGGGTACCCAAGGACCAACTTTGACGCCGTCTGCCAAGTACTTCCGGCCATTTTAAAACTGACAGACTTATGTTTCCATTCTCTAAAACTATAGGGCTATATGCTGCCACATGTTTCACGTTGATGTCACGTGACGTAAATAGACACTAAAAATTTGACCGGAAGTGAGGCGATTTTTCTGACTTCCGGCCAGTTTCAGATGCGAAAGTCGTCTGATCCTCGCTCGGCATATATTTGCCGACCGTGTGCCATGCGTTTTAAGTTGATGTCATGTGACGTAGGCATTTCGGGGCCGGGCTCACGGACTATTAGGACACCGGTGACCGCGACAACAATAGAATAACAATAGATTTCCAAGAATCCGCGATCGAAGGATTAAGTATGGATTGTACATGATACACACCTACATACAATACCTACATAATATACACATTGTACATGTTACATAAACCATAGACTATAGAGTATAGACGAAAGCAATATTACCTGAAGCATGTTGTTCGAATATCAATACACAACAATAGTGTAGCACTTCCTACCACCAGTTGATGAGAACGTAAACTTTCGTAATGTCCAGAAAATCAATTTTATTAAAATCAACATTTTATTTTATTTTATTAAAATACAAAATGACTGTTATACGCAGTCTCAAATTGGGCTCTACTTTATTATGATTTTTTTATTAATCATTTTGCGAGAATGCACCATTTTTTATCATTCCATCATCTCCAGGGTTTCTCAATTTGACCTTTTTTTCAGTTTGTTCCTAGAAAACTTTGTCGTTTATGAACCGATTTTGATGATTCTTTTTTGTTGAAAAGAGGATATTTCAAAGGTGGTTTCATGACACGGAAATACTGTTTAAGCTCTAAAGCAGGGGTTTGCAACCTTTTGGCAGGCAAGGGCCACAAGGTATCAAAACAAACTAAAGGCGGGCCGCAGACCTCATGCTCGTATTAACCCTAGAAGCTCAATATACCCACACATAATGAAAGGAAATAAGTTTTTATTAAAAATGGCACAAACAGAGCCTACGTATTTAAGTGGCGATAACTACTGGCAGTATTACAAAGCATTGTTTTTGATACACATAACTCATTCACAAAACATTCACGGACCGCAAGTAGGACGCATGCATTCAAATTATTTTATTTTATTGCCTAAAAATACCATTTCATGCATCCTATGCTTAGGCATATTTGTAATTAGTTACAACACAATTTTTTCAAATAAATTTTAAATTAATGGCTAAGCATAGCAAGAGAACCTTTCTTTTTTGGTAAAGGGCCTAGGTTGGAAAAATAAAAAAACAAAAGAGAAGAAGAAAATTAAGATTATTTCTTTCAAACAGGATTTGAAACAAAACAATAGGAAAATTATTTTTCTTACATATTTATGGGCCCTACTAGCTTGGGAGTCCCTATTAACTTCTGTATGTATACTTACAGTAAAACCCGTTTAAGACGATTTCACAGGGACTCAATCAAAAATGCGTCTTAAGCGGGAAATTGTATTATACGGGATATAGGAAAAACGAACCTACTACATTATTGTAGTATGTAATACCTAATACGTATTGTATTAATATTTATTATCTTTTTTCAGATGTAGGTGTTCCTATCAATGAAGATAATTATGCGTCTACATTTAATCTAAAAGTAGACGCATAATACGCATATACGCTAAAGTGATCATCTAGTTTTTAACCAATTGATGAAACGAATGCCGATCATCCAAGCTCGAGATTGTGCATCATAATAATATTTTACAGGAAGCGATTTAACGTTTTTGGAACAACGCGAATTTTTCGTCTATAAAGTTATAAAACCAATCACCAGCAAACGTAACTTTTCCGACCCATCAGAATTGGCACAGGCCAGGACACCAGGACAGTCAGTATCTTTTTGTTTGCTTTCCCACCATAACAAGTCTCTCTCTTGAAAACATAGAATTTTCCTGGCATCAATTTAAAAAAATAAGTAAATTGAATTCGTCTGCGTTAAAAATGTCTCATGGTTCTTAATTTTGCTACAATTCGGGAAGTGTTGCTACTTGCCATCCACGTATCAACTATCAACATCCTCAATTCCCACCCATTTGACGGTACACAATGCCGTGGCGATGGGTATAGTGTTGGCCGTTAGGGCGTATTAAACGGGATGACGATCGTATTAAGCGTTAAAGAATGTATGAAAACATGTCTCAAGTTGCAGGGACTCATGCAAAATGGCGTATTATGCGGGAAATCGTATTAAGTGTGATCGTCTTAAACGGGTTTTACTGTATATATTTTCAAGTTTATGAACTAAATTTCTAAAAATATTACAATGAAATGAAACTTACAAGTTTTTCTTCATCAAATTCTGCACGTCTTTTGGTGCCATGTTGATCACTGGCTTCAGATTGTGCTGATTTTCCGCTGTCACTCTCAATTTCAGAACCACTCTCGTCCGATCCACTAGACTCCTCCTCACTTGAACTATTTTCATCATTCTGGCTAGGCTTACTGGGATCTGATATAAGTAATGCTGTGAGGCCATTTTCTAATCTTATAGTCCTGTAATAAAAAAAGTTTTGGTAATACTTTGTTATAAATCCTTCGATCGCAGATTCTTGGAAATCTATTGTTCTCGCGGCCACATGTGGCCGCTTGGTAGTTGAAGCTTTAAATATAATAACATAGACAAAATGTTTTAGGTAAACTTGTTAAAACTGTTAACATAATTTCTAAATATTGGTAAATCTGTTTCTAGTAAGTAGGTATGTTATTCTTTTTTGAGAGTAAGGGTCAATTAAGTTGGCTAAGGTTTATAGTTTTCTTTTTCATGTAGTTCAAATATATTTTGAAAGAGAGAATTTTACTGTAATATAGAGGGTTATAATCTAAGAAACTTAATTGCATTATAAAAATATAAGATAAACAAAAGGAAATGAAAAAATATTTTTAAATAATTTTTACTCAAACTAACTTGTATAATTTTTTATCAGAAATTGATTTTACTGGTTCTGATAAAACCTCAACTTTTTCTTTTCTAGCAGACATGGTAGCAGATTGTTTAGGTCGATTAACTGCCTTAACTTCAGGTTTAAATTTAGGAGCTCTATTAAAAGCACTTCTTTTAGACATATTTATAGGCGTGCAAATATTATTTAGCGTTGAGCAAAATGTTTTTCTAAATACACTAGAGAGAAAATTTGACATTTATGAATTATTCACCCCGAGCAGCCAACCTTCCGCAAGTATCAGTCATCACGTCTTCTTCTTCTTCGTCTTAGTATGCGTTACAAATAAAATGCCAGAAATAAACATGGTTTCAAAATATGAAGATACGCAAAATATGCAAGAATATCAAAAGCTTTTCTTTGATCATTCAATAGAGCCAGGGCCCCCGCTACCATATGTGTAATGTGCACACATTGCACATATGGTAGCGGGGCCATCCTCTAGGGGCGTCAAATCGCTATCTTTACGGGCGCCAAAACCAAGGACCAAAAAAATTTCCTAATAGGGGCGCCAAAATCCTTTTTTTGCACACGGGCGCCAGTAGTCCTTACGGGAGCCCTGAATAGAGCCCATACAATAGAGCCCAACTGAGGAAGCTGCTGTTAAGAAAGAAGGTCACATATAATTTTGAATTATATTGTCTATTATTCTAATATGTTGTATCCTAGCAACTGTTATTATCGCATTGTATTGTGGAAAATAGACTCGAAAATAAACGATTGTCGTAAGCAGAAATAAGTTCCTTTTATTCTCGCTAATATCTTAAAGTGGTAGCAGAGCAAAGAAAATAATAATGGAGCAAGCATTAAATGCGAGCAAAATTCAAATTGGAAAATTAGATTCCAAGAATTACAAGACATGGAGGTTCAAAATTTTCATTGTCCTAAAAGCAATGCCGGGAGGCTTAGATATTCTCGAAGGTAAGAAAATAAGACCATCCTTGGCGCTTACGGCAACTAGCGATGAAAAGGCTAGATATGAAAAAGAACTTCAAAGTTTTGAAAATTTGAATAGCGCCATTTTAATTCTGCTAACGACGAACATGTCCGATGATGTTTTGCAAAAGTTTCTGCGATTTGATGCTGCTAAAGACATGTGGGATGAACTCGAGCGCGTCTATGGAGGTACGTGTGTAGACAAGACATACGACTTATGCCTGAAATTCTTCAGTTACAAAAAGGACCTAGATCATGACATTATTACACATGTGTCAATTTTAAAGAACATCTGGAGCGAACTGTGTTTAGAATTACAGAACGAGGCGAAATTACCTGAAATTCTCCTTGTATGTAAAATATTAGATACATTACCTCCTGAATATCTTGGATTTAGGGCCAGTTGGCTGTTGATTTCAAAGAAGGAACGCTCAGTCGAGAACCTGACAAGTCAGTTATGCGCACATGAGAGAGTGTTGCGTCAGACAGACACACAAGTTACTGACGACACAACGGCAGAAGCATTGTATGCGAAAACCAAGAGGGGTAATAAGAAAAAGAATAATTTTAAAGAGCTCAAATGCAACTACTGCAAGGATAAGGGTCACAGGGTAAAAACCTGCAAGCGGTGGATCCAGGATGGAAAACCTCCGAAACCTCCTAAGGAATCCAAGACCGCAGAGGCAATGACAATACAGCCAGACTTTGGTGACAGGAAGGATTTAAATTGGTACGTTGATAATGGGGCAACCAGTCACGTGACCAATCGGAGTGACTTCTTCCAGACCTTTAAATATTTCGAGAGCCGTCAAGCAGTGACTGGCGCGAATGGCCAATGTATTGAAGCCCTGGGCATCGGAAATATTCTCGCAGAGGCTGATGTAAATGGTAAACCAGTATCAATATTGCTGAAAAATGTATGGTACGTACCCGGCATTAGCAAGAATTTATTCTCAGTTCTCGCCACGCATGATATTTCGGACAAAAGCGTTTTTGAGTCTACCACACAAAAATGTACAATAAAGATTGATGGACAGACGAAACTGATTGGTACTCGCAGCAAGTTTGGAGGACTGTATAAACTAAATTTAAGATGTCTACAACCAACTCGAGTTAATCATGTGTCCACAACCTCTAATCTGTTACAGCTATATCACGAAAGATTTGGACATCAAAATAAGAGTCACGTTAAGAAAGTGATAGAGAAGGAATTGGCCATAAAAGTACCAGCAACCAAAGAACTCTGTGAAGGGTGCATCTATGGAAAATCTCACCGTCTAAGGTTTGGGACCAGAGATAAAGCTACAAAACCCGGAGAACTGGTATATGCAGACGTATGTGGTCCCTTCCCATATTCTATCACAAACTTACGATACTTTGTCCTCTTCAAAGATGCATATACGAAGTACAGATTTGTATATTTTATGAGACAGAAAGCTGAAGTACACGCAAAGTTGCTACTCATGCTCGCTGAAGTCAAAGCATCTGGAGTTGTTATTAAAGAACTGCTGAGCGACAATGGCGGAGAGTTTGTCAACGCGAAAGTACAAGCTACTCTCAAGAAGGAAGGAATTGTACAACGATTGACTATGCCCTATACCCCACAACAGAACCCAACTGAAAGGGACAACAGGACCGTTGTGGAAATGGCACGAAGTCTAATGTATGCACATGCCGAAATTCCTCCTGCATTATGGGCTGAAATGGTATCTGCAGCGGTGTACATCTTAAACAGGACAGGTCCTACCACTGTAGATAATAAATCACCGTATGAGCTATGGCACCAGAAGAAGCCCAGAATACACCACTTAAGAATAATAGGATCCAAATGCTATCCACATGTTCCGAAACAAAGACGAAAGAAGTTAGATAAGAAGGCACAGAAGGGAATACTTATCGGCTATGATGCTGATGATGGCTACCGTATATGGGACAGCAGCAACTTCAAATTGATTCGTTCGAGAGATGTAATCTTTGATGAGAATCCTCTAATCGGTCATCCAGAAGAATCTGACGAGCCCATAGACACACCGAACAGTACCGCTGATAAAATACCTGACACCACATTTGACTTCGTCATACCTCGTGAAATTGAAAGTTTTAAACCGGCCGTCATAGAAAACCAGCAGCCATCGACAAGCCACGATGAAGGTATAGCATTACCCATTCAGCAAGTTGTGCATGATGCTGGACCATCGTGTGCAGAGAATGGAGCTGCTTTTGAAGATGACATGGCTGTGGCAGAACAGACATTTCCTGAGACGGAACAATCCTTTGATGACCCAGTATTCGAGCAAGATGTTCACGAAGACATCGAAGCAGATTATGAAGTCAACGATGCAAGTGAGTCAAGGGCAGACACCCCACTGACTGCATCTGAAGTTGAAGCTGAAGGTAGGATGACGCTAAGAGAGCGAACAAATCTAAAGCCACCAGCTAAATATAAAGACTTTGTCTGCACCGTTTGTATGAATTCGTTTAGCGATGAACAACGAATAGAGCCGAATACATTTAAGGAAGCAATAACATGTAAGGATTCAAATGAGTGGAAAAAGGCAATGGATAATGAGATTAATTCTCTAAAAGAAAATGAGACATGGGAGATGGTAGATTTACCTAAAGGCAGAAAAGCAATCTCAAGCAAGTGGATTTTTAAAATCAAGACGAATCCAGATGGGTCGATTGAAAAGTATAAAGCCAGACTTGTAATAAGAGGTTTTTCGCAGAAAAAGGGTTTGGATTATTACGAAACATTCAGCCCTGTTGCAAAAACAAGCACCATAAGAGCACTACTAAGTGTAGCTGCACAAGAAAACCTGTCTCTATCCCAGTTCGATGTCTCAACCGCTTTTCTGTATGGCACATTAAAAGAGGAGATTTATATGAAGCCTCCTGAAGGATACTCAAACAATGATGGTAAGGTTTGCAAGCTTAAACGGAGTCTTTATGGACTTAAACAAGCTCCGCGATGCTGGAACTCGACCATTACTGAACACATCCTCAAACTTGGTTTCAAACAGAGTCAGAGCGACCCCTGCTTGTTTAAAAGAGGAGAGGGAAAGAGAAAGCTACTGATAGCATTGTACGTTGATGATGGATTGATAGCGTCAGCGAGTTCAATAGAAACAGAGGTGTTTCTGAACGAAATGCGGCAAAGATTCAAGATCACGACGAGTAACGGTTCCTATTTCTTAGGTTTAGAAATAAACCGGAAGTCAGATGGTTCAATCAAAATTGATCAGAAAAGTTACGCAAAGAAGCTTTTACAACGGTTTGAAATGCAGGATTGCAAAGCCGCAGTCACTCCGATCGTAAAAGACAGCGTGCCAGCTTCAAAGGATCAAAATGATTATCATGACTTTCGATATAGACAAGCAGTTGGAGCACTCTCATACTTGATGGTTGGCACTAGACCAGATATTGCCTACGCGGTTGGAATAGTGTCACGAAAGCTAGATAGCCCAACACCAGAAGACGTGGCGAGAGTAAAGCGAATCCTACGCTATGTTAAAGGCACCATAGAGTACGGTATCACGTACAAGTCTTCCACTGCGGGCCAAGGCATAGAATGCTACAGTGATGCTGATCACGGTGGTGATCAATCAACTGGACGCTCCACCAGCGGCATGATTTGCCTTAACGCCAATGGTGCTATAGGATGGCAAAGTAAACGCCAGACTTCTGTCGCTATATCGTCTACAGAGGCAGAAATAATAGCAGCTAGCGAAGCCGCCAGAGAGATTATTTGGCTTAGACGGATCGTCAAATTTATGCAGGCTAACACTCTGGTAGAGAGTACGCCACTGTACATAGATAACGAATCCGCCATAAGATTGGCTTATGATCCACCTTATGAAACGCACCAGCGTACAAAGCACATAAAGCTGAGACATTTCTTCATAAGGCAGTGTGTCCTAGAAAAGGATATAAGAGTTGAGAAGGTTGATACAAAAGATCAATTAGCAGACTTTTTGACTAAGCCGCTATTCAAGCCGAGGCTTTCGGAGCTGTGTAAGCTAGCTGGAATATACGGATAACGAACAGTTGCTTCAGAGGAGAGGGAATGTTAAGAAAGAAGGTCACATATAATTTTGAATTATATTGTCTATTATTCTAATATGTTGTATCCTAGCAACTGTTATTATCGCATTGTATTGTGGAAAATAGACTCGAAAATAAACGATTGTCGTAAGCAGAAATGAGTTCCTTTTATTCTCGCTAATATCTTAAAGGCTGCAAGATCGCTAAACGTCCTTATTAAGGCTGTATGTATGTAGCAAATCGTCGCTTATACGTCTTGGCTTGCGTTCATTTAAAAAACAAAGTAAAAAAATATCTTAGTACCAACATAGAGATAAAAATTTGAAAGTTCCACTCAAATTTTTGTCACTAGGACGATATGACTGGATTTGACGTCTTGGTGGCCAATTAAATCTCATAAAATTCACGAACAATGCTACTTGTACAAGGAAGGAACATGCCTTTGATTTTCTTCGAAGTTCAAACTTCAAACGTGATTTCAAAAAGTTTTGACTGTTGCTACTTGTTGAATAGCAAAGTGTGAAAACAAAACATTTTAATAATTTAAATTAGTAAATTTCTGATTGATAAAATATATAAAACAAGTTAGTAATGGATCAATCATATTCAGATAGTGATGTTACTATGTCTCCTTCGCAAATATTGGAGCGATTGGAAATGCTGAGGCAAATACAAGTGTTACAGAAAAGTAAGCTGCAAAAACAAATGAATTTTCAAGATTCTTCTGAGATAACTAAGTCAATTACAGAAATTGTAAGTCATTTTAGCGACAGCACAAGCTACAACACGTTTCGCTCCCTATTAGAATCTGCTCAAGAAACTGAAAACGACACTGAACAGTCGACACAAGAAAGACGAAATTCACAGCGAGGTAGTTTACAAAATGTAATTGAAGGCGTTACTCTACTAAATATATCTCAAGAATCAGAATTCATAAATGATTCTCCTTCTTCCACAAAGAGTTTGGTTACCAACAATAAACCTACAAATAATAAGGGCTGTACTGTAAACAAAGTGAGTGTGCCGACGAAATCAATTTTACTTGACGAAATGCCTATTTTATCTCCAAGGAAAGATTTCGAAACATTGTTATTAGAAAAATTAAAGAAAGAAGAGAAAACTGCAAGCCTAAATACAAAAAGGTCTGCACAAACCGACACTTCTGTCACAGCTAAGGTTTCTAAAAGACCCTTTCTAAAACGTGGAGAAGGTATGGCTCGATTCGGATTAAATAAACAGGATCTCGTTATTCAGAACACAAAAGCTTTGCCTTGGAAGAGAAATAGCAGCAGAACCCAAAGCTACAAGAGGAAGTCTATTTTAAAAAATAATAAGAAAAACAATGTAAAAATAAAAGTCTCAGAATGTAAAGTTAATTGTGACACAGAACAAAATTTGGAAATACTAGAAAAAAGCTTAATACAAAAGCCAAAAATTAAACAAAGTGAACATCATCATGAAACAAAAGGACAGAGTTCAAGACCGTTGGAAGTTGAGCCTGAACAGAATGTTTTACAGAAGATGCAGGATCCCATGCCAAATACAAAGGGAAAGACTTGGGCATCCGTCCTCTCCAAAGAACAGAATGATCTGCTTATGAAATTAAAACAAAGTGACTACTACAAAAACTTTCTTTCTCCAGCAAAAAGTATATATTCCGACATAAGTTGTGATGAAAATATATCAAAAGTAAGACAAGAAAAAGAAGTAGCCGAGCAAAACTTATTTGAACTGTTGGAAAATAAAGTGAACCATGGTAGTTTTAGTATTGAGAATTCTTTCTTTAATAGATTTTTGGGAAGAACGGCCTTGGAGAGTTCCGGGGAGAGTACTCCATTTATTTTCAAAAAATGTATTATCGATAACCCCAAATTAATGAATATCGCACCAAGCATTTCATCAGAACTTTCACAATTAAATTGTAACTCGGAAACATGCGCCTGTGATGAATGCACCGATACTTGCTCCTCGGTATCATGTTGCTGTTCATGTAAAACTGTCACTGAAAATGAAAACCCCCAGCCTAAAACACGGAAAGAAAATAAGAAGTCTGGCACAGCAGAGACTGAAGAAAAATCTAGTCAAAAAACAGATTGCCAAAATGATTCTGTTGTCAATAATGAAGTAAAAATAAATATGGCAGAAATGAATGCCAAGTTACAAGCCACAAGTGAATTATTAAAAGAGCGACTCAAAGAATTGGAAGATGAAATTGAAACATTCAGAAAAGAAAATTTAAATCTCACTAAAATGCGAGAAGAAATCGAATCGGAGCGTCAAAAGATTTATGAAGAAAAACAGGAGTACGAGAAAAAATTTAATGAAGATAAAATTTTATCTGAATACTATTTAGCTGAAGAAAAAGAAAAGATACAGAAACAGAAACAATTGTATGAGAGATACTTGAGAGATATAAGAGGTAGGTTAAATAAAAAGGATAAGGATGAAGTACTAAATTTAAAAAAGGAAGTAGAAAACCTTAAAGAAGAAATACGCATTAAAGATGCAAAGTCAACAACTGCTTTGGCACGCCTCAGGAATCAAATCAAAATTATGGAAAAGGAAAAGAAGAGCTTCATTGAGGAAATAGAAAAACTAAAAAAAGAAAATAGAAGAATTCAGCACAGTAACAATATAACTAGGAGATTAACAAACATCAAATATTTAGAACAAATAAATAGGAAACTTAACAACCGAACAGTAGGAGATGATAGGATAGAAGTTGAATTAGATCCAGACATAAAGTATAAAGCTCATGCCATCGAAAGACAGAGCAGATCTCGAATAATTCAGCCACAAAATAAATCTATTGCAATGAGACCGAGAGCAAAAAGTGTCCCTAACCTGAATGTGACATCTAGGTATGCCAAATATTTTAGCCAAAAGGACTCAATTAGTGACCTAGAGAAGTATAAATTAGGAAATGACAATGATTTTGCATCAATTAATGAAGATAGCGACAATGATATTGCTGAAGATTTAGATGACAAGGATATAAATACTTCAAGAAATTCATATTTGTATGACGATGACAACAATCTTGAAAAAATTTATAATAATAGGTTTAGAGATAAGGTGCCTTCTAACAAAATGCAGTCCAAAGAAAATTTAGATGGCTACAGTAATGAGAACACTTCAAATTTCTTTTTGAGTAAAGATAATGGAGAGCGCACTGAGAAATCAAAGAGACTATCTAAATTGTCGTGTACAGAATCAGTTCATACAGACCACAGTCCTCCAGTTTCTAATACATCTAGATCACCTATTTTCTTACCCAACTATAGTACATCCAGTGGAATTTCAACAAATAATTCCGGAAATGTTTCATTAAATGACAATAGTAGGAATTCTGCACAAAATAAAACTTTACATACTCATCAGTCCTCTTTAAACCAAAGGTTTGAAGTTCAGCCTCCCAAAATGAACAGCAGAATGACTCCAAGCCCTGAACCAACTACTAGCAAATCGAGTTTCTCAAAGACAAATTTAAATCCAACCGAAATAACAAAACCGGATGGTTCAAAGGAGTTGAGATTTTCCAATGGTAATATAAAATATGTCTCTGCGGATGGGAGATACAGCAAATTTATTTATTACAATGGTGATATCAAAGAAAATTTTTACAATGAAGGAAGAATTAAATATTTTTATTCAGAAAACAAAACAGTTCATACCACACATGCTGATGGACTGGAAGTTTTAGAATTTCCTGAGTGAGTATAATATAAATTACATTATCTTATTTACTACCCGGGACCCCCCCTAATAACCATAATTTTAACCCATCAAGCCCCGTAAGGCCCATATGGGCCGCGATAACAAAAGATTTCCAGGAATTGGTGATCGACGGATTAAATAAACTAACAATAACATTTTTTATGCAGTGGACAAACAGAAAAACGTTACAAAGATGGTTCTTCAGAAATAAGACTACCAAATGGAAGTATCAGATACTTTGATCCCAAAAATGAACATGTCCGAGAGGAGTGGAGATTCCCAGACGGTGCTACCATGACAGTATCAGCAAATGGAGAGCAAAGAATTGTGTTTCCCAATGGACAAATAGAAGTACATACTAAAGAGCATAAGGTATTTAAAACATGTTTCTTTCATATTATGCGAAAGTAAATCCATACTAATATCATAAATGCGAAAGTGTGTCTGTCAGTCTGTTTGTTACCTCTTCACGCCCAAACCACAGAACCAATTTCCCTGAAATTTGGAGTATTGTTGTACATTTATTAGGATAATTTTTATCTCGGAAAATGTACGGTTCCCGCGCGACAAACTAATTTTAGCGCAACGGAGTTGCGGGCGTCATTTAGTTAATAATACAATTTAGCTACTCATAAGGCTTTTTACAGACGAACGGCACGCGGCGACGACAGTCAACGGCACTCGGCAGTCGTCGACAAGACGTGCCGAAGTGCCTTTTGTCTGTAAGAAGCCTATAGATCTAGAGCAGTGGTCCCCAGCCTTTTTTTCATGCGGGCCA
Source organism: Polyommatus icarus (assembly GCA_937595015.1). Lineage (NCBI taxonomy): Eukaryota > Metazoa > Arthropoda > Insecta > Lepidoptera > Lycaenidae > Polyommatus > Polyommatus icarus. The sequence continues at coordinate 16,652,027 of OW569327.1, read as the reverse complement.
CAAACATGTTTTGGTCTTGGTGTCGCGGGCCGCAACAAAAAATTTTTAGGGTTGAAAAATAACATTCTTCAAAATTAACGATTTTAAAGTGAAAAAAAATTAACGACTATCACGTAGACTTTACGTTATTTTGCCGGTGGGCGTGAATTTCAAATTTTTTTTACATCACGCGGGCCACAAATAAAGTCCCGGCGGGTCGCATGCGGCCTGCGGGCCGCGGGTTGGAGATAGCGGACCTAGAGTCTTGAGTTCTTGACTGCGTTTTAGCATTGTGTATACAAGTAAACTTTTCTCTAGTTATAAAATTGCCTTTTCTCGCTTTCAGCGTCGTGAGTTTCCAGATGGTACTGTAAAGTTGATATATAATGATGGCACTTCAGAGACGAGATATTCATCTGGAAGAATTCGCATAAAAGATAAACATGGTAACCTTATAATGGATTCTGCCCCTGGCTGAGAATTTGACTGGATTTTGTAATATTTATGTGCCTTATTGGGAGTGATGATGTTGACTGTTATGTAATTTAAAAACTAACCATGTTGCCAAATATTTTTTACTATAAGATTTACTGTTATTTAAATGTGTATATCAATATTTAATAAAAGAAAAATATGAATCAAATCTTATAATTCTAACTAATAACTTATCAAAACACTATTTAGCTAGCAGATATTTGGTATCTGGAGTCCTTGCTCTCCTTAGGAATTCCATTTATGTTAAAATTGATTGGGTACATATTATCCTCGGTAGCAAATATCTTCTTGAGTGCCTCTCTTGCAGCCATTTCCTTGGCCGTTGATATTGTCTCACCAAACCCTGCAAATTATATTAAAACCAATGAGAACTCCAACAAAAACGTCTGAAGTCTTAACTAAACTTGCTAAAGGTGTAATATTATAATGTTACTGTCTCAAAACAAAATTAACATTTTTTTACTATATATGGGTCATGAGTTGACTCACTCTGCATGGCTAGCAATGTTTAATTGAAGAAAGTTGTTTTTTTTTTATATATAAGTGAGAGATTTAAAAGATAATGACTACCATAACATAATTACAAGTTTTTAGAATTTTTACCTGATGACAACATTTTTTTGTCAATATACAAGCCGACTCTGTAGCAGGCGAGGAGCGTGTTCTTTCCAACTTCACCAATTAATCTAGGTTCTACCTCACTTCCTGTTTTTTCTATAAGACCTTTTAACATAGCCCAAGGATCTTCTATGTGCCAATATTCGTTAACATCTTTCCCTAAAAAGTACAATCATAACAGTATTATAACATAATTTACTAATTATATTAATCCTTCAGCCCCGCGTGAGCACCGGTGATAGCGAGAACAAAACAATACAATGGGAATTCCTAGAACCTCCGATTGAAGGATTAAACTTGTAAAACGAAAAATATTTAAAAAAAAGGGCATAAAAAGAAGAATAAAGGTTTTACTGAAAGTCAGAAACTGCAGCTGTGGATTTGAGAATACTGACCTTGAAGTTGGGTGATGAGAAAATCTCTCACAAAATGTGCTGCTCTTTCTTCACCAGATGATTCAAGGAGTGCTCCTACTAATGCTTTGAAAGTGTTTGCTAAAACTGAGTTGTCAACAGGGTATTCCTATGGATAAAAAATATTTAAACACATTATCCAATGTGACTAGCCTATGTTATAACTTATAACACTTTTAAGTAAAGGTTTATTATTGATTTTTAAACAGCTCTATTTTGTTTATATTTGAATTTATTAAATTTAATTCATCTTAAAACTGTGAACTACATAATATTTTAACATTATTTATCTCACCAAACTAATTTTTTGATGGTGAGGTAACAGCTGCTTTTCTAATAAAATAAAGCAAGATTCTGAGTATACTTTCTTAAGAATTCTAAGAAAGTACTCAGGACTGATTTATTCTGACTTCTGAGTACTTTCTTATGGTAAAGTCAACCTTAAAATAAAGACTCACATCTGCCAGGATAATGTCCTTTGTCCCGAGATTAGCTGATACATGGGCTAGGGTACTTTCACTCATCAGATGATTTTTAATGCTTTTAATGCCTTCCAATGGTAATTTAGGTAAAACTACTTCCAAATAAAGTTGTACATATTCTGATATAAATTTCTCTCCTGAAATATAAATAAATCACAATGAGTGCAACAGTTTTTCTGTTATGAGGTCACAAATTATGAAATTACCAATAACCAAATGACACTAATATAATGGTTCAATAGAATAATCTAAGAGCAAAGTTCACCCACCATGGTCTGCCAAATCTCTATTGTCCCTCAATTTGAGGTCAATATCCATTTCTTTTTGCTTCATCTCCTCTTTGATCACATAAGTACGGTCAGTAAAAGCTTGGAGTAAGAGATCAGAATCAAACTCTTCATTTAGTCTTTTTCCAAATGCATATAATTCAGCTTCCAAATTCCATTCTGCGAATGTATTTCTTGGGTTCGTAATTTTCCCACCTTGCTTATCCTCGCGTCTTTTTAACTCTCTTAAGGTTGGTGACACCCAGCGATGAATTTTTTTAGCTGTAATAAAATGAATGTACAGTAAAAATATATAGCAACCAATAGGTATTAAATGTTATTCTTTTAAAAGGCTACTTTATCTTTAGAATTGATTGTTATTAACATTAATTCAATGTTTATTACCTTGGTTTGTAATGGGTATATTTTTCAGAATAGGTATAAGAGGAGTACATCGTCTTATGAAGGCCATTATGATGTTTGCTTTGAATAATTGTTATTATTAGTTACAAAATAATGTTAGCATAATAAATAATTTTAAGAACACAGTTTCCTATATAAAAAGGTACTCTGTGGAACACAGTCCCGAAAATCGTAATTACAAAATTTTTATAGAGACAGCTGTCAAATTATTTTTAGGTTATGTTTTTTTTTTATCATAATTTGACTATGATGGAACCTTTGCCAGTATCAAGTATAATGTAAAAATATACATTATAGCTGTTGTGTGTGGTCTCTTGACGATTTATATAGAAAGATGTATCGAGATGTATCGTGCTATAAAATATATCTTTACATTACCTGCTCTGTCTGTGACAGCCTTAACCCAACCGACAGGTCACAATTATTAACATTGAATTGACATATTCGACCAAACAACGTTGGTCTATCAACTGCATAGGAATGTGTGGAATGTGGATGTTACCTATATAGCTTGGGTACGGCTTCCATACAAAATTGCCCCTTGTTCTTTACCAAAATGGTAATATAGGTAATCACGAGGTTATTACTAATCACTTAACCTGACGCCAATTTACTGTACTGGCGATTTATTTATATTTTGTTGATTTAACCTTGGGAGTTGGGTTTATAATGGGTATTATACTTGATATACATCTTTACATTAACTGCTCTGTCTGTGACAGCCTTTAGACGTAACACATTACGTAACCAAACTACGTAGGTCCCCGATCTGCATAGGAATCAACTTCTCTGATAGTACATTAATAATGCGCATGGAAATCTCCCCTAATAATAATTGTCGTAATCACGAAAACACATGAATCTATGAAAGCCCTAAATTACATTTTGCACCTTTGACCTTGTTCAAAGGAAATAGATTGGCTGTCCGCTGTCGCTGGTCCGTCAATGAGTGCTATAACCTCAGAACAGGAAAATAAGGCTACAACCATGGCTACAACCTTTGATATAGAATATACTGAGCTACAACCATAGATATAGAATATACTAGCATCATACGTTTATAGCTACAACCAATGATATTCGGGTTTGAGCCAAAATAAATGTACCTTAGGCTTCTTACAGACGAACGGCACGTGTCGGCGGCACATGTCGGCGGCAGTCGGCGGCACGTGTCGGCGGCAGTCGACGGCAGACGACGGCACGTGTCGGCGGCAGTCGGCGGCAGTCGACGGCAGCTTTTGACAGTTTATGACGCTTGCAGGGCGCCTACCACGACCTTTCCTAAAACTATCGTGTTTCCAGAACACTTTGTTGTAATGTAAGATTACAACAACATTACCGTACTCACTTTTTAAATATAATTTTACTAAAAAGCAGTAAAAAATGCAAAACAATGTTATATCCGCTGTGGAATATCAACTTTTTTAAGATCGCTAGCTTGACTTTAAAGTAATAAATTCTTATCTGTCAAACGATGTCGGTTAGTAGAGGTGGTGGTAGGCCCCCAGTTGTGACGTACCCCCGCAAGGTAAGCGTCCACAGGTCGGTATCGTACGCAACGGACATCTCGCATCAAACGGATATTTTTTTCACAGTACGTCTGTTGAATCGGGAGTGTACGGATTACTGTTTAGTCTAGTAAATGAATGCTCAAAACCATCCATACCCCCCGGTATGGATGGTGGAAAAGTCGAAAGCAGAAATTTCGACTTAGGAACTTTGTTTGGACTAATTTGAAGATAAACATACTAGCTAGTCGGTAATCCTATCGGTACGCTGCCCATACAGTGTGACATACTGTAAAAAAAATATCCGTCTGATGCGAAACGTCCGTTGCGTACTATACCGACCTGTGGACGCTTACCTTTACGCGTTACGTCACAACTCACAACTGCAAGCGTTAAGCCCGTCACAGATTTAGCTATAATATATATTAATATATTTATAGCAAGGCATATTATTCTATACTAAATCCACATGTCACAGAAATATATATTAAGTATAGCTGAGTGTGTGGTCACGCGAAAATTTGTATAGAAAATATATATTAATATGCCTAGCTATAAACATATAAATATATAATATAGCTAGGTCTGTAACGGGCTTTATAAGCCCGTCACAGACATAAATATATTAATATATATTATAGCTAAGTCTGTGACGGGCTATAAACTGTCGCCGACTGCCGCCGACACGTCCCGTCGTCTGCCGTCGACTGCCGCCGACGCGTGCCGCCGACACGTGCCGTTCGTCTGTAAGCGCTCTAACTGAGATGATGTTGTTAGTAGTGTAAAATGACCATACAAAAATTATCAAAACCTATCTTGCGCGTGTCATCACACGCACTTGGCCGGTTTTTATTATTTTTATCGAAATCTACCGTTTCAAGCACACTGCACCCAGCTTGCACCCCTTGGGAATCTCGGGATCAGCAGGAATTATTGAAAATGTATTATTGACCTGCGTGGAATAGCTCAGGTTTTGACAAAGATAATGATACGGGCCCTGTTGACGTAAATGGACAGTCACTGTTGTTCGTAAAAAGTAAAAAGAAAAGAAAGAAAACTAAAATCTGCACCCCTTGGAAATTATTAATTTCTGTTCTTCGATCACTAATATATGATCGAAGTTTCTGTTGGCGCCCATGATTTCAAGCGTCTACCTGCTGCCGCTGTTAAAGCCGGCTGTACACTCTCGCCGAGACACAGCGAGGCGGCCCGAGTGCGAGAGTGTAAATGGGTGCGCTCCATTAGTAACATACAATATCATTGGTGCGCTCGCCTCGTCTCGCCTGTCTCGGACCCTCTCGGTCCGTTGTCGGTATTTTGCGGCCGAGACAAAGGGTCTCGCGAGGAAAACGAGCGCACTACTGTACACTCTCGCGTCTTTCAGTACTAGTCCCGCCGTTGGACAGTGTAGAACAGAAAAATAACAATAATAAACGTCATTATCAGTCATTAACTGTGATAAATAAAAATAAATATGATTATAAATCTTTGGATTACAATGATATCTTTCGATGCATGGTTAATGGTGAATGGTCGTTTTCGTCCATCTTCTCAGAGTTCTTAACTGCGATTGAACTAAGCGAGAATGTACATGATCGCACTCGGGCAAGGGGCTCTCGCACGAGACTCTCGCCCGAGAGCTCTCGGCGAGAGTGTACAGCGGGCATTACATTTATACAACACTACCTATAATATGTAATAAAACAAGTAATTTTCGTAAAAAAAGTTTAATAAGTTCTTAATAAAAAAATTATAATCTTATCTTTCTGCTTTTACATAACTTAGATTTTATTTACCCACTTGTCTCTTTCTTCTCGCTAATACATCACAAAAAGATGAGAGGAAACCACGTTTCATTTTTGCTACTGCGTGAATACTGTGGTTTGAATAGTAGGATGCTGATGTATCATAAATCACGGAGGACATGTCCCATGGCTAAAAAAAGATAAGTTCAGATAGTTCGCTAAACTCTGACTGTCGACATAGCAGGTTCGATAATATTATGTTGCAGTCATCTGTTTTCGATTGAATGCCTAGCGCATTCATTAAATGACACCATTCAATTAAATGACTTAGCCGAACGTCGATTAAACTATTGCCACTCAACAGTCAACGTCCAACTAGTTAGCGATTTGTAGCTCTTTGAAGATAGCGGACATGAAATCAGTCAGATAATTGAACGTATTTAATTTTTTTCCCACTGCAGCGCTAGTAGTCACTAAAACAAATATGGCGTTAAACAGCTCGCACAGCTGATAGCTGCACTGTGTTGATATTTTGTCGATTTAATTAAAGTGCTTTATTTGTAATAAAATAATATGACAGCGTGGATTTACCAATAACGGCTATAACTACCCCATCAACGACTACTTAAAAAATTATAGCATCCCATTTAACGACTTGTAGTCTTGTAGTCAAGTCGTTGTCACAGTCAACGTCTTGACCATTCAATCGAATCGCAGATTAAACCAGATGACTGGGACATATTTTATAAACCGCTCGTAATCTCCTGCTCAATAACATAATTGATTCTTGAATCTTGGCTGATACTCTCTCAACGGCATTACATATTAATACCTAATAATAATGAATACCATTTGCATTGGGCATATCATTGTTTTTAATTATTATTATGTTTGATATCAACTTTGACAGCACTTAAGCATAGGGTTGACCTGCTTGACCATACTAAACACCCTCTCAAGTAGCAATCTGACATCACAGTTGAGTGCTTTCGTTTATTATTAGGTACGTACTCACTACTCAGTTGATGCGCCACATCTTAATTATTACTTTAGTACGGTCTACTCACCTATAATAAGAGCGGTTAACGGTATTCGGTATACATGGTGCAATTAAACTATCCTGCCAAATTTTTTCTAGGGCTTAGGTATTATTAGGAGAGTCCCCAAAAATTGGGTGTAATTATTTTCAATTACATATTTTATCCCATTTAAAATCGTTGCAGAATGGTCACTTGCGGCGCGGGGGAATGGGAGGGGGTGACGCGGGATGAGGCGCGCGCGTGGGGGCTAGGCGCGCGCGCGGGGGGCGGAGGCACGTCACGCGTGGGCCGCGGCCGATGCATGATGCATCGTGTCCGTTAATTGTAGTGATTTTTAGGATAACTTTCGGAAGCTATTTCTTTACATTTTAGTACAGAGTGACTATAAAAAATACGTGTATTTTTATTTTTAACAAGGATCAATAGGTATATCAAAATTTGGCAGGAAGGTTTAATTATTGTACCCTGTAGGTATATATAATCTGGTAAAAAATATTATAAATATATTTCGTATAAATTAGTTAACTCACAGCCAATGAAGAGTTAACGTAATATGAATCAAAACTGTTAGGAGTTGAATATTTTTTTAACTGATGATTTTCAAGCATGCTAGAAGATCTTTTTAACTTTTTGATTACGTAGGATATAATATGCAACAAAAATGTTTTTCTTCCTCTATGTGGCCTTTGATGGGTGCCGTTAGACGATTTAACTGAGATCGATACAAAAGATGTTCCTAAATTAGGCGTCACTGATCTCTTATGTCCTGAAATAAAATGTTTAATGTTAGGTAAGGGATACTAAAGGAATGTGTATTTCAAACTTGCTCAAAAGTACTCAAAACCAAGACTATGCAAAAAACAACGTAAAATATAGGTACTTTACTTAATATTATCTTTATTTTTTCTTAAAATAGCAATTACATCATAACATGACGTATATAAACTACTTAACTTGAAAATAATAGTGTATTTTAGGCACCTACTATACAGCGTGTTTTCAAAAGTAATATGCTGAGTTTATTATTTCTGATAGTAAACCCAAAGACTTCTATTTAAACTGACCTCAGTTTAAATAGAAGTCTTTGGGTAAGTAAACTAGCCATCCACAACATTATCAAGTTACTTTACCTTTACCCTTATAAATAATATGAAAAGAATTAGCAACATGTTCTGCTTGCTTTTTAGATTTTAAATCAGGACCATCGCCTTTTTGGTTCAAATATGATATTGGTGTTTCCAATTTCGAGTTAGAATTATAGTTATTCGAAGCATCGACCGCAGAAACAATAGGTCGAAGGCAAATTTTATTCTTATCTTGATGAACTATTCTTTCTGAATCTATATTGAGTAATCTGTTACAATTTCTCTTTATTTTGCAATTAGAATCGTGAACCATTTTCAACTGCTTCTTAGCAATTGATTTTTTTTCCGTTTGCACATATTTTTCAAAAGACTTATTGTCAGTTTGAATTTTCTTGCTGAAATGCAACTGTTTTCTGTTCGTTCTTTCGATTGTAACGGGGACTGCTCTCTGTAAACTGTGATGATTATCTCTGTTGCTTGCTAACTGATTAACTATTGCATTTTTAGCAGTCATTGTAGTTTTATTATAACGTTTTATTGGTAATTTACTTCTTCTGTACTTATAAGGTTTCTGCGCATGAAAAAAGTCGTAATCGTAAATCAATCTTGGCTGATTTGTTTGTAAGTCTGAATATTCGGGGTTTTGCGATACATTTGAAATAATTTTAGTACCTTTGTCAATACGATGTGAATTTGATTTTAGTGCTCTATTTATGCATTTGTCGGCTTTGTCAAATGTTGTTGGTGATCTCGACAGACCCTTAACTTTTACCAATTTCTCATTCCAATTAACGTTTAAGGCTTCTAGTAGTACATTGTTTTGATCAATATTGTTTGTTTGTGTGAAAGGCGAACGTGGAAGTCGCTTCTTCTTAACGCTTATTATTATTGCTTTTGAACTGGAAAATTGATGAATTATTTTAGTCTTTAAAACAATAAAGTAAGTAGGTACTTAATTACTTTAGATAAATATTATTGTTTTAAAAAAAATATATAAAAAATAACCATTTTCTTAATCCGCAATGTTGATAAGTTTTTGATGCCTAAAAAAAGAAGAAAATAATAAGGCAAGTAATTATTGAATCAAACTAACTTTCTTCAAAATACCTATTGATTATAAGAATAGGCTTGATGACTTATTCTTTTTTTCTTATTGGTAATTGAAAGACCTTTAAAAAATAGAAACATTGCTGAAATAATGACTCTCATAGCTTAAAAATTCACCAAGATATGAACAATTCAAACATCTCATAAAATAGACCTGCCCGAAACGCTCCATACAAAGTGCTACGAAAGACTGACGTCAGTTTTTCGTAGTTTGTACGGATAGGGAGAGAACTTTGTTGAATAGGTATATTAAATATTGCGTTTATGAAAGTGGTTTCATACCAAAAGTTGCTTTTAATTATTATCGTTATCGAATGGTATACAAATATTAAGAAATTTAATTGAAAAAAAAATCGACTTGATTATCCAACTTTGAAGGCGCCTAACAAAAAAAAAAAATACAAATGCTATCGAGCTGAAATTTTGGTAACGCTTATTTTTTACCATGCTTTCTTTATTTTATTAACAAAATTTGCTAATCTTTGACCTTGTCATCATCCCTATTATTATATTGTTTACTTACTTTACTCAAGTGAGTAGTTTGCTTTTTTGTAAGACCAAGTAGTCGTTGGATTTCCTTGTCACGTACGTTTGGATCATCAATAGGACAGTCATCGCCACGGTAGTGTTTCCTAGCATCTGCACAACATTTTAAATGCTAACCTACCCTACAAACTTGAATAGGTGTTTAGAATTACATATAATAGGTCCTTCTACCTCTCACTAAGAGATAATTCGTGAGAGGTAGAGATATTATAATTTCATTCCATATATTTTTGACAATCATAGTAGAGGAAGAGATAATAGAATTAGTTAAAAAAATAACACCTAAATAAGTTTTATAAATTTTTCACCTGCATTTCTAGATTTTTGTTCACCATTTATCTTTGGAACGCTCTCTCTAATCTCAGATCTCCGAATTTCTCGACTGAAAACCATTTATAAAATATATTACTTTCAATTGCGTTACTTATAAAATTTTATGAAAATGACAAGGTACATTATATCACCTATGTTTTACCACTAAACTGTCCCGTGGTTTTAATTGCATCGGTTTAGGATAACAGATTTTTTTATTAATTTTCTGAAAATTAAAATGTTTTTTTTTTGGTCAGGTGCTAACTGCTAACTAAAATATATAATACTTAAGTAAAGAAGGAATCGGATGACTATTTTAGAAATACATGATAGGAACCTAGTAATTATAGAATAATTAGGTTCTAGGTACTTACACCAAATTTATTCGTTTTTGGTGATCGTTTCTCGGGTATAACTTTGTTTTTATTTATGGATATCTTTTTGTCAGCTAAAGGTTTTCTTGTATCCTTGAATTTATTTTTTACGTTCTCCAAGTCTACTTCTTTTTTACTGCTGTTTGATGCAACATCAAAAGATTGCTTGTTTTTGTTTAAATTGATAGTTATTCTCGAAGCTGTACTTTTTGGCACGGAGAGAAGAAATTCGGCATAATTGTCTTCTTCGGACTCCATGCTCTTAATAAAGTTGTCTATCAGAGTTTGCTTTAATTCTGTAGTGTAATTTTTTTTTACTTTTTGCGGTTCGCTTTTTATAATCTTACGATTTGTGGAAAATAGATTAGAAGAACTTTTCATTTTGGATCTGAGCGCTCTTTGTGGTTGCAAATTGTATTTTGTGCTATCCTTTTCGATTTCCTTAGCTACTGGGGATGCCAAACGACTTTGGCTACGGCGATTTTGAAAAATTTCCTTTCTTTCTTTGGATGTTTTTGAATTTGCAGCTGGTACTATATTACTGGAATATTTTTTAGCGAACTTTGGTTTAGATGTTTTGAAAACCTTGTCTGTGCTAATTTTTACGTCTGGTCTTGGGTAAACTGATATTACAATTACAGGACTGTTGCATTTTTTCAAAACTTTAGTCTCTTCTGAGTCATCAACGTCATGAAAATCGGGTACCAATGTCAATTTTTCAAAATTACATTGAATGCCCTGATCATTACTAGCAGTGAGACGTCTGTCTGGCTGATATAAATGCTCTCGTATATTTACTTGAACAGCATGTGATACTACTCTGTAAGTAAATTCAAAATTGTAATTAAGTATATATTTTGAAGTAACAGCATTTTAACTTCACAAATTTTATTAGATTTATGACATTATGATTGTATAAATAACTTTTAAAATAAATTTTGTTACAAAAGCACCCCAGTTATTATAGGAAAGCTTATAATTGACTTAGGTATGCGCCATAATATCTTTATGCTATTCTTAAGAGGACATAAATAATTCTGCAGATTATTACAAATTTCAGAAGTGTTGGCATCATAAGTAGGTACTATGGAATATTAATGTAATATTGTGTTGTGTTTAAAAAATTGTAATATAATAATATTGCTTACTGTTTTTTTTCTTCAATATCTTCCTGATCATCTAGTTTATTGTAGTATTGCGAAAAAAACTCCGGTGACACTGAAATAATTTGAGTCTTCATATTATACTGACCTCCATTATACAAGTACGCGTACTTGTATTAGTGGAAGTCCAGGAAAGGTTTTGAATAGGAGATTCTTTTTGCTTTTTTCCAATAGTTGTGTCTTGGGTTTACTAAATCAATGCCACTAAACATTTTAGTTTGAGATAAGCACTTTGATTCACAATTTAACTTTTCAATTAAGTACTTATAAGTATTAAAACCAATTAAACAGGTTTTGTTACTCACTAGGCATATCATTTATTTTAGCAGCATATTCAAGTGTGTATTTATCATTTTCATTTTGCCCCACTTGACCGAATATTGTTACGCGGTTTTTATCGCATCTTATACGCGTAGAACTTTTCTGCCTTGAACAGCAACATTGTGGTTCACTAATTTGTTGATCTTTCTTCGATGCGGGTGCCTTTTGTTGAGTTTTCTTTTTACTCATTATTTGAGTAATAAGATTGTTTTTAAATTTAGGTCTTCTGCAAAATACACACATCAAAGTTCAAAATTGTCTACCAAATAATCAAAGGGTATACACACCCTAACATACATCTATTAATTATTGTTAACTATTAGGTAGATAATATAATGTAAGATTTCGAAGACGCTAGAATAATAATAAAAAATGTGGTATTTACTCACTGTTTGTAAATAATAATTATAGAACAAATATTTTAATTTTACAGATTTTTGTAACACGCTGTATAGGTAAGGTAGAGGTTATTGAAGCAAAAACATTGATAGTTAATTCCATGAAAATATTTCGTAAACGACCAAAATATGTTTTCTTACACAATTTCTGAAAGAAATTCTGATTGCATTTCTAAATAAACATCAAAGACCTTTTGATAAAAATACAAAAATAAATATTGAAAACATCACATTTGAAAGTAGCAAAGTCAAAAAACATGACGCTCTTGATTGACAAATTACGATTTTCAAATAAAAAAATAGACATTTTTTTTTGGTTTGATTCGTCCCAGAAAAAAGTTGGCGGGCTTTTTAAAAAAAGAAGTCGTATTTTTTCAATTTTTGCGAAATTAATTATTTAAAATAGTTTATATAAAGCATTTTAATAATAAAACAACGCAAAACGGTGGAATAATAGACGTTGAAATGAAGGATCCTGGGGGGACAGCCCCTGGGAAACCCGGCAGAAAAAGGCCGCGAGGGCCTGATACTGACGAAGACAGGGATGTTTTAGATGAGTCATTTTACATCCCGTATAGTAAACCCGGCTACAGACGCTTATTCCCTGAGAAGACCCACTCTCAGGAGTATATCGTATATACCGAATCCACCCAAACCGATAGCAATATCGGCAACAAAAATCCGTTAACACTAACATCCATATTCAAAGAAGAAATCAAAGGAATAACCGGCATAAAAAGAGTAGCAGCCAATAAAATAGCAATAGCATTCTCCCAGGCAAGTTATGCCAATAATTACTTGCTGAATGAAGACTTCCATAGAAAAAATAATTTCAAAGCATTCATCCCAGCTAGGAGCATCGAAAAGATAGGAGTACTACAGTATGTACCGACTAGGATAAGTAATGAAGACCTATTCAAAAAGTTAACTTCTGCCTATGAAATTATTGGAGTGAGAAGGTTCACCAAAAAGTTAATGGCAAAGTGAAACCGTTTCAAACGGTTTCTGTGACATTTCTCTCCAATATACTACCACAATCTGTCTCATTAGATATTTTTAATTATAAAGTATATGAATATAACCCTCCTTTGCTGCAATGTTACAAGTGCTTTAAATTTAATCACCATGCTAAGATATGTAAATGTGTCCAAAAATGTTCGATTTGTTCAAAGGAACATCATTATTCTAAGTGCCCTGATGATCAGGCACTGCATTGTGCCAACTGTGGTGGACCACATCTTGCTATATCTAGAAACTGTCCGGTTAAGCAAAAGAAAATATTGGAAAAACAAAATAAAATGGCATACGCAAATGTGACTAAAAACACTGACCACACTTACAGTTTGGCACATTACAGTACTGATTTCCCGGCTTTACCACACAAAAAACATGAGATAACTAATGAGGAATTAATACAAGGTATAATAAAAAGCGACAACATTTTAAAGTCTTTAGTAGCTACATTAGTAAATTTAAGTAACAGTAATAAAAAAATGACAACATCAGTAATAAAGGAAGTATTATTAAATAACCTTAAACATGGATAGTAATTTTTTGAAAATATGCCAATTTAATGTTGAAAATCTTAATAGCAAAAAACCTCTTGTTATTACTTTTTTGGACCAAAATGACATTGATATATGTTTGTTAAATGTAACACATTTAAAAGAAAATCATAATTTTTAAAATAACAGGTTATAATTTTATTTACCAACATGGCCTTAACGGCCGTGGTGGAGTCGGCATACTCATTAGGAATAATTTCAAATATATTACTGTCAATCTGCCTTTTTATGAAGATTTACAATCTGCAGCTATAGTTCTTAAAACTGATATTGGTAATTTGTCTATCTTATGTAGTTATAGTCCACCAAGACCAGGAAGGTTCAAATCTGGACAACTTAAACAAATTATTAATAGTTTACCAAAACCGATAATACTATCCGGAGATTTAAATGCTCATCATGTTGCTTTTGGATGTCTTCAAACCAAGCTACCTTCTCAGACCTACTGAATAAGCATATAAAATTTGGTAAAAATCAGTAAAGCCGTTTCGGAGGAGTTCGTGGACTAACATTGTGACACGAGAATTTTATATATAAGATAGATATCTAAATATAATAATAATATCTATGGACGCTTCACACCACGTCAGTCTGGCCCCGTGGTAAGTACCTAAAGGACTTGTGTTACAGGTACCAGACAACGGAAATATATACTTTTATACTATACATATATTTAAGATTTTTATTATGTCGGCACTACAAATAGGCGAACGCGTTAGCCAACGCATTGGCCAACGCCTCGGCCAACGCGTTCGCCTATATGTAGTGCCGACAAAACGCGTCGGCCAACGTCTAAATACCTACCGCCAACGCGCGAGTCGCCCGTTCTACACATTGGGCCGAAACGTTGGCCAATGCGTTGGCCAACGCGTTCGCCTATATGTAGTGCCGACATTATATGATACACATATTTAATATACAACCATGACCCAGGAACTTTATAAACTTTTTGTTCCGTCGGCGGGACTCGAACCCGCGACCTCCGGCTTGAGCTACCAACTTGCTCACCACTGCGCATGGAGGTCGTCAAATAGGTTTAAAGTTAAGTGCCTAAGAGATCTTTGGTTTAAAGTAAGTATAATTTACACAGAGCCAGTACTGGCTGCCAATAAGACTGGCAGCCAGTATTGGCTTGGCATATGCCGCGTGTGAACAGTTTGGCCTGGCTTGAAAAACTGTTCTCGCGCGGCATATACCAAGCCAATACTGGCTGCCAGTCTTATTGGCAGCCAGTACTGGCTCTATGAAAACTATACTAGAGGTCTTTGTCTAAAACCGTTCTAAAACCCACATTACACATAATGTTTGTGGTTTCTGCGCATTCACAGCGAAGTATCGGGCCGGGCCAAAGATCTCTAAATGTGCCGGGGCCGGGGCCCGGGCGCAGCTACAACAATCGCAACCGTCATAATGTGTACCTATTATTTTCCTCTTTGGTCATAATAAAAAAAAATAAGATGACAAGAACAGACCACCATAGGGATTATCCCAGTAGATATCGGAATCCTATTGACTGAAATATGCATTCAAGAGTAATAACTAATAAATAATAAAATTATTGATCATTTTTAATCATAAATAATTCAAAACATACCTTAGCCCTCAGATATAGCCATGCCTGACCATTGGGAAATTACCGGAATGATAATACCCGCATCCAATGAGACATTTTTCAATACGAAATGGATGCCATCTTCTAAACCGCTCTCAGCGTACGACATGCTCTACCATCCGCCAGACTACAATCCTAAATCTGCGAGGTCCGATCGCCAGGAACCACAAATTATTAGAAACAATATCTGGGAACAGGTTAGCTCATTAATTATAAAAATTTAATAGGGTTCCGTACCCAAAGGGTAAAAACGGGACCCTATTATTAAGACTTCGTTGTCTGTCCGTCCGTCTTCCAGGCTGTATCTCAAGCTAGACTTCTGAATTTTTTAGGGTTCCGTTATTGTCAACAAGGAAAGGAATAGTTTCGGTCTGTCCGTCCGTCTGTCTGTCTGTCCGCAGTTTTGCTCAGAGACTATAGGACCTACACAGCTGTAATTTGGCATGAATGTACATGTTAATGATGGCAACAAAATGGTACATGAAATCTTAAAAAAATATTTTTTTATGGTACACCTACCTTCCATACGTACATCAAGCGGGGATGAAATTTTTTTTTCGCGTCACGTCATCGTATGGGATGTCGTTAGATAGGTTTTTTTAAACTATTATGAGTATTCATAGATCATTTTCCGATTTAGGGATCCGTTTGTGAAATATTAAGTTTTAAAGTTAAAAAAATCGTTAGAGTCCAGTGTCCCCCCCCCCCCCTTCTACTAGCTAAACGGTTGCTTCTGAAAATGTGGAAAAATTCACGGGAGTAGGAAATATGCTGAATTTAAAAGAAAAACTATCACGGCTAAGAAGACTTCATACTCGTAAGTTATTGAGTAATAGTCGATCAACTAAAAAAATGTATTCGGCGATGTATAAAGGAACTTTTCCTTCAAATTCCTTTGAAAGTAAAAATGATGTTGTTAGTAGTGTAAAACATGTTATAATTATGTATACAGTACATTCATTGACCATACAAAAATTTTCAAAAATTAGCGGTACTACGGAACCCTATATTGCGCGTGGCCCGACACGCGCTTGGCCGGTTTTTTATTTATGTAACGTCTTAAATAGCAAAGTAACATGAAGTCAGCGACAGCCACTGACTCGAATGTAAAATGTAAGTAATTGACTCTTTCTTGGCTTGGGAGTTGTACCTAGGCGTATAAATATTCAGTAGTTGGTCCAAATTTTGACAGCCAACCAATCACAGAGCCTGAACCGTGTCTTGAGACCGAGATGCATCTGGAGTACTGATTATTTATACCGGCCTAAGTAAGAGACTTGTGAGTCAAACTCAAGACTGATGTCCATCAAAATTCATCCATCCATGACGTTTATCGTTAACTTTATGTCTAGTAACTAGTTTAATTTATAACTCGTCCAGGCCATCCTGCAGTGCTTCTATTGAATTCAACCCGCGCAGAATCCTGCAGTCTCTCCTCACATAAATGAACAATCCCTCTGCATCTGCCATATTAGTAAGTATGTATAATATTATCTATATATAAAAGGATAATTAATTATTATAGGAATTCAAGAAGGGCATTCCTTCCACCACTTACTTGAATTTGGGTCGACCTAAATGGAAACCTTTGGATATTGCAACTAAACAGTTTGTTAAAGCACAAGGTTTTGATTTTTGTTTATTTTGTTAATTTATTATTAGCATGTGTTTTATCATTTATCGATAGGCACCACACATCAATCCCCAAGCGGCACCCGGTTGTCGCCATGGACGTAGCCAGGATTCTATATGTATAGGGGTGGGCACAGGCAGATTAATAAAATCCTAGACTTCGAATTATTCGTGATTTTTAACATAATATTATGAGTACAGTTCATCTCACAATAGTATTGAAGGTGGGGTAAATAAGAACGAAATATGAGCTAGCGAACTGCAGGGATTGAATACCTCCCCTACTCTTACCCCGCAACTCTATCCGCTTCACGTTTAGGTATGAAACTCGTGAGTATGGCATTAGGGATATTGCTATACTGTGGCATTAGCGACCGATCGCTCTTGCCCCCCGCTCTTGCCCCAGGGTAAAGACGGGACCCCCGTTTTAACTTTTAACCCTTTCGGTACGGAACCCTAAAAACTATCGTAATTTATGTAATATGTATATACTTAGGTAAGTACCTACTTATACCTATAATATTTTCAGTGAAGAACGATAACCCTCACACCCGCATTAACTATGTCCTCAGATGGGTGGAACTTCCCAATGCAGGCAAACTGAGTTTTTGTAGCAAAATATAACCATTTCTAAATAAATTTTATCTCTATACCTACCCATTCATTTTTTTTGTTATTACCATTGACCATTGTTAACAATTAGGTACATCAACTAACTTGGTAGTTGTAAGGTGGCAGTTGCAGATATCAATAATTATTATAAGGTAAGGGCATGTTTCAACACTTCCTGATAAAGTGCCGGATAGGCTATCCACAACTTATTTGACAGATTCTCCATACTCTATCTGTCAAGTTAAGTGGTGGATAGCCTATCCAGCACTTATCAGGAAGTGGTGAAACAGGCCCTAAGTATTCTACGCATGACGCAACAGCTTCAAGGATTTTTTAAACAACAACTATAGTCCGTGCGGAACTAGTTGGCCGCTCTGCCGGTACATGAGTGTATACTGTATGGGCAGAGCGGCCAACTAGTTCCGCACGGACTATAGCGTCTAGCGAGTGAGGAGTGAGGACTGAGGGGTAGGTAATAGTTGGTACTAATATAATATTATATTCTGTCTCTGTGGTAAGTAATTGGTAGGTATTTATAAACAACCGCAATCTTTCATTCCTCAACCTCCGATTCTTCGGAAATCGGAGCTGGCGACTATAGTAAATAATATGTAGGTATAACTTTTAAGGGCCATATCAAACGGCGTATTTCAAACGCGCAGAAGACACACGCGCACGTTCCTGAAACGCGCGTCTTCGGCGCCGTAGTCGCTGATTGTTGCGTTTGCATAGGCACGCATAAATCTATGCGCGCGCTTGCATTACTTAAAAAAGTCTTCCATTTTCTATGTACTTATTACTAATTTTTAAACGTTTTAATATGATAATGACCACTCAATCTTTTTTCACTTGTAAATGGGTCTATCCAATAGATTCGCTTTTATGCTTTTTGTACGTTTTTTTCTTTTTATAAGAAGTAGTTAAAGCCAACTTAAGCAGTGTTGTCTCAAGTTCTCAACCGATCCCATTTGTACAACAGTATGTGGGATATATGCGTGGAGACCAAAGGAAGATCTTCCGACCGAGCGAGGTGGACGGTGGTCGGTGGTATAGCTGTCGTACTGACGCGCTCAGAAAACTTCGATAGCGCGATGCAGGAATGTTAGGCGAATTGTGGGTACCGCCACAAGTAGGTACAACTGAACAAGAGGAGTCTCTGATCAAAGGGAAAAAGATTTAAGCGACTACAGCGCATCTGTATTGCTGTATCTGCATTCTGCGCGTATCGCACAGTAGCGGCGCGTTTCACGATCGCCCCGTGTGCTAGTTACAAAGTAGCATTAGTGATCGAAGGTAGCGATCGAATCTCGTTTAAATCGCTTATATGCGCGTAATCTGCGCGTCTTCTGCCCGTTTAAAATACGCCGTGTGCTATGGGCCTAACGTCTACTAGAATTTCACTACATGACGCCAGCAACTCTGTTGCGTCAAAATTCATTTATCGCACAGGAACCGTACATTTTCCGAGACAAAAAGTATCCTTTGTCCTTTCCCGGGACTCAAAGTATCTCCATTCTCCATACATCCAATTTCAGAATAATAGTAATACTTACCTATTTTAAAAAGATAAAACCCGACTTCAAATTTTTGTTCGTGATGAAACTTGCAGTATTCCCTAAGTTGAACAATACCTAGTACAATAAAAAAAAAGAATCACTAAAATCGGATTTGTGGTTCCGGAGATATGCGTGCACAAACATAAAAACATACATACATACACTTTTGAAATTTGGCACATTTGTTTAGTAGCTGTCATAGATTAACATAATATACAAAAACTGGGCAGTTCTGGAAATTTTACATTCATACGCGTCGAATTGATAACCTCCTTTTTTTTAAGTCGGTTAAAAATCGGTTCAGCGGTATGGGGCGCATAGCGCGCGCCTTGGACGTTAAGGCCGTCCCCCGAGCAAACGACCTTGGCCATACATTTGCCGCGTTGCCGAGAGCGCACCAAAACCCTATTTTTTTTACTTATCGTAGTTCAAAATTGAGCTAAAAAAAAGTTTAAAACGGGGAATATGTAGTTTATGATATTGTCGATCTATTGGCGTGTGTTTCAAATCAAAGTAATTTGTAAATCCTGAGGAGATGCTGAATGTACCTTGTGCTTGAATTTTAGAAATAGAAATCATTTATTTATTTTAATAAATTGGGTTTACTTTGGAAGCTGATATCATGAGTATAATAAACAAAAATAGAAAATTTAAAACGGGGAAAGGAATGTCGATATACTGAAGATTATTGCTGTATTTTTATTATAACTTTGTAGCTTTCAAATTATGATTTTACAGGGCTTGAAATACGGTAAATTACGGTATCTCCGGAAGGAACGCCCTTAAGAGGTAAGAGACACAGACAGACAAGACATACTTTCGCGTTTATAATATTATTAGTATGGATTATTAAAATAGATTATGCTAATAATGGATGCTATTTACTAATATCATTACCTCTCCTTTTGGCTTCGCCGTAGTCGAGTTAAAAATAATTCAGGCTTTAGGTTTCTGTTGTGTACAAGTTTAACTAAATATCTTTGCCTGGCTAATAGTTACCTCTCAGCCAATACCTTAAAATTAATATCAAACTGTGTTATAGCGGGTTTATATTCAATCCAGTGCTGAATTGGATCACTGGATATGGAATAGTGTAAACCGACCATTGTAGTTAATAAGCTACACTTAACTATTTGCCTCGAAAACAATTTTCCAAAATTAATGATCAACGTAACCTCGTTAGTTAGATGTTTCTGGCCTCATTAGATAAAAGGCGTGAGCGAAAATGTCAAATGCTTATAATTAGTTCTCGATGAAGTAAAACACCTCGTTATTAAAAGCATGTATTAAAAAAAAACTCGGATAATAGGTACAGTTAAGATTAAATAATGCATAATAATATCTTACCTAGCTTTTATTACATGACACAATCTTTGTTAATAATAAGAAATCAAAACATTATAATGTTAGTAGATTATGATAGGCAAATACACATAAAAATACATAGGAATGATATGTGAAATCATAATTTTACTCTTTCAGACTTCATATAATATTCTAGATAGTTATTAAAACATATTAACCAAAAATAATACTTTGTTCAAATTGTACCTACATGAAATAATAAAAATGTGAACATCCATCCCGGTCAAAATATCTAATAGACCCGGCTAATATGTCACATACCGCATGTCCGCAATGTTACATCATTCAGCTCTACAGATATTTTGGCCAGGTAGTTCTCATTTTTCAGTACCACAACATAACAACAATATATTAGATAATATGGAAATGTGTAATAAATGCTAATATGTATAAACCAATCGAAAATGCAACATTTCTTATAAACTATCATATTATAGCACCTCATTATGCTTTTTAGAGATTAGAGATTAATTTCATATTTATAGGGGAGAATTGATTTACACAATCATTACAATACATTGTTAGTATTACTCCTGCGTACTACGAGGGGATATATTATTCAATCTATTGCTCATCTTTGTCTTTGGCACCATGCTTCAGGATGCGCGTGAACTCAACATAGTCAAATATACCATCTCGGATGGGTGCCTCGCGTAGCATTTCGTCAACATCATCATCAGTGAACCTGTCACCCATAGTGGTTAAAAGCTCACGAAGGCGGTCCTCTGCAATCACTCCATTGTTCTCTTCATCAAAGCATCTGCAATGTTTTGAAACAATTAGGAACATGAATAATTATTATTATGCTTAATGATGTCACTTGATATGATTATAAACTTTAATTGCTTTGAATTTGTGTAGTTTAATAGTTATATCACATATTCACAGAGTGTACTAAAGTCGCAAAAAAAGAAAATATTTTAAAACAACAAATTGTAACTACTCATCAGCAGTCTCATGAGAGTTTCTGCATGCTCATCAGCATGCAGAAACTCTCATACAAGTGATTTAAAATATTTTATAAGTTACTGTTGGAATTAGCACTAAATGTACACAGTACAATACATGACAATATGTGTTTTTAATTTTTAACTGACTTCCAAAAAGGAGGAGGTTATATGTTCGGCTGTGGATATATATTTTTTTATTTGTGTATGTTCATTATGTTATAAAAAATACCTATACATCTTATAATATTATATTTTATTACAAGTAACTCACCCAAAAGCATTTTTGATGACATCTTCTGGGTCAGTTCCCTGCAACCTCTCACCGAACAAAGTCAAGAACATTGTGAAATTTATTGGTCCTGGGGCCTCATTCATCATGGCTTCTAAGTATTCATCTGTTGGGTTCTTACCTGTTAATAAAATTTTTGCAGTTGTTTACAAAAAAGTTTGGTAATATTGTTACATGGAGAAGTACTACAATAGTAGTTTAGACAGAAACAAAAGAATGAGTATATGAATTTAAATGTAATAATAAGCATTTTTCACACATGCAGTAAATTCATAGGGAAGTTTTGATCCAACCTACTCAAAACCAAGTATAGGACAAAACTTTAGCACAATCTACTGGTTACCTATCAATTGACTGTGAAACAGAGGCTGCACAGTTTTACACTCGTACTTACCCAAGGAAGCAAGCATATCATGCAGATCATCTTTGTCAACGAAACCATCTCTGTTCTGATCAATCATATTGAATGCTTCCTTGAACTCTGCTATTTGGGCCTGATCAAACATAGCAAAGACATTGGAGGTGGCACGCTGTGCGCGCTTCTTGTTGGTGCCCCGGCGTGTAGCTGTCTTACGGGATGACATGTTGAGTGCCTGATGAAAAAGTATCAGTGTAGGTGCTACCTCAATAAACCTCAATCATAAAAGCCATTTTATTTGTGTAAAATTAAACTTTTACATACTTAACTTTCAATAATAGCAACAACTAAGAACACAAATTTGTCTTCATGCAAAGGTAGGTATATAATAAGATAAAGGCTGTACAACAACGATGACTACGAGCATGAGTCATGTCACACGAAATACTGGAAATCATCAACGATAAAATTCCAACGTATGTCGAAGTAGGTCATGTGTAATATGACTGTATTACGTACACTAGTGTCTAGTAAGTGAGTATAAATTCAATCCATATATGGCAAAGCACTTCGTTATTTATACGCGACTGCTTTGAAGGATATCAGTTGGGACAAGCGACCAAATGTTCAAGAACTTCAATCTCACCTGTCTGTTTTGCAGCAAACACAAAATGTAACTGTTTATTTGATTAAGTAATTATTGGGAACAATGATTTTATTCAAGTTGACCGCTTTTTAGAGAACCAACAAGTGAATTACCAAATTCAATCAACACAAGGAAAAATCAACTCTTTTTCGAGCAAAAGTCAAAATCACAATGACCAAAGACATTTTTTTTTTGGTTTGATTCGTCCCATTTAGGACAGGCAAAGGGAACAAAGCCCATACAGCCATGTCTTTTGTAGTACTATTGTTATGTTTTTCATCATCGTTTTCATGTATCGTCAGGTCTAAACTCTAGTCAAAGTCTAAGTAAAAGTCAATACAGTCAAGGAGTCAAGTCGGTCGATTCAGTAAAGTGGTAGACGCTTTACTGAAACTTTCGATGGAGTTTTGGAGGGAACACAAAATAGCACGTTTCTGGATATTACATCACTCTCCTACACTTGTGCATGAACACGAATATCTAATGGTTAATATTCTACCAATATTACACATTAAAAACCCAGCTAACACAATTTTAGGAAAATAATACAAAACACAACAGCACTCTTTCACATGCCCGCCAAAACTCTGACCAAGGACAATATAAACAAATTCATAGACATTTTTTAGAAAATAGAATCATTTCTATGATAACCATAAACAATGAAAATTTGATTTTTAATCTTTGGTCGGAGTTTTGCCGGGAATACGAAAGAGTGACGTTGTGTTTTTGTATTAAATTTCCTAAAATTGTGTTATTTCGGTTTTTAATGTGTAATGTTGGTAGAATATTAACCATTAAATATTCGTTGTCGTGCACAAGTGTGGGCAAGTGATACAACTTCAAGAAACGTGCCATTTTGTGTTCCCTCCAAAACTCCATCGAAAGTTTTAGTAAAGGGTCTACCACTTTACTAAAACAACTGACTTGACTTGTTGACTTTACCGACTACTTTTTAGACTTTCGACTTGACGATAACCTGGAAAAATGACTTGAAAATTTTGTAAATTTTTTACGAAAAAAAATTTTTTCCGCCAATACTTGACACTGGCCATGGTTTAAAGCCGAGCTCCATAACAAGAACAAAAAAAATCTTTGGTCTTGTCCTAACTTGACAGTGACATTGAGTTTTGCCGGGAATGTTAAAGTGGGCTGTTGTGTTTTTATATTATTTTCCTAAAATTGTGTTAGCTGGGTTTTTAATGTGTAATATTGGTAGAATATTAACCATTAGATATTCGTGTTCATGCAAAAGTGTAGGAAAGTGATGTAATATCCAGAAACGTGCTATTTTGTGTTCCCTCCAAAACTCCTTCGAAAGTTTCAGTAAAGCGTCTACCACTTTACTGAATCGACCGACTTGACTCCTTGACTGTATTGACTTTTACTTAGACTTTAACTAGACTTTAGACCTGACGATACCTACATGAAAACGATGATGAAAATTATAATAGGAGGAATATGGTTTTCCCGCCATATTCCTTACCTTTTTACCTTGTCTGTGGCACAACATACACATCCTTTGTGTCAAGTTGCCAAAAAAGAAGAAAAAGAAGACAGTGTCATTGATCAGTTGTTCACAAGTCAATGTCAAAAACACGAAAATTCAAAAACGTATTGTGTAATATAGGAAAAATATGCAAACAATCTTACAAATTAGCAATTATTACATTAGATAATAGATATTATTAGTTTTCTTACAAAAAAAGAAATGCGATGTCGAGACAACAATTTGCTTGTGTTTTCACATTAAGATTATATCAATAACTCATCCAAAATATTACTAAAATATGAAGGTAAACTATATTATGCTTTATTGGTTACAATGAATGTAATATTTAAAGATCATAAAAATGTATCTTAAAAATTCCTCGTTCGTTTTAGATGTTTAAACAAACACGTGTAGTAACTAAATTAGTACGATCTATTTATACCACATCACAAAATCAAAAGAGCCATTATGATGTACTTGGGATTACTCCAAAAGCTACGCAAGGTGATATCAAATCAGCCTACTATAAACTGTCCAAAATTTACCATCCGGACAAATCAAGTGTAAGTTAATAATATATTACATACTAATATATTTATAGTAATAAATGGTAATAATAAATTCCTGAGTCTGTATCTGTTAGTCTGTTACCATATAAGCGGAATAAGTTTGGTATGGAAGAAAGAGAGAGTTAACATTCTGGGTCTTGGGAAGGGCCATAGAAAAGTATTTATCCTGAGATACAGTTTGGTGTCAGTGCCTGCGGGTAACATCTAGTATTTTAATACTTTGCATTTGTAGTCTAGGTTTGTAATATTCTATAAAATAAATTGTTTAAATAAATTTTTAGGATGAAGAGTCTGCAAAGAAATTTCGTGCTATAACTGAAGCTTATGAGATTCTTGGCAATATTAAGTTAAAAAAGATGTATGACAAAGGTAAATTCCTTTTCACTGCTTATTTCATAATATTATAATATTTCTGTTTATATTTTATGATGTTATAGTAGTTTGAAAAGCTTAAATATTCCTTAAATGTTTGGTATAATTAATATAAATATAAATATACATTTTAATTATTGTTAACTCTTTCGTTCCTAAGCAGAACAAAAGATTTCCAAGAATCCGCGATCGAGGTGTTAGTACTTACACAAAATCCAACTCCCTGATGTCTTATCTGCATGTTTTTTTAGAAAAGTTTATTAGAAACAGTTCATTTCTACAAATATGAATTACTTCTTGTATACATATATTTTTTAATTACTATTTTATAGGTCTATTAGTCGGTCAGGAGAATACATCAAGGATGCACCCTGAGCCGGAGCCTCTGGATCCAACTACAAAATTCTACAAATCTAGATCAGTCAGGAATGTTGCACCGACTATGGATGGACGAACACCTATTTATGACTTTGATGCTTGGTAAAATTTTAAATTTGTTCCCCTGAATATTAAAAACATCGATACTATTATTACAGACATTAACATCTGTATACACATTAATCAAATATTCATTATCAGAATATTGTCTTGGATCCTTTTATCTTTTTAGGACGACCTCTGTAACTCAATGGTGAGCTTGTTGGTAGCTCAAGCCGGGGGTTGCGGGTTCGAATCCCGCCAACGGAACAAAACATTTTTCAATGTTACCGGGTCTGGATGTGTATTAAATATTATGTGTATTATAATAAAAATCTTAAATATATGTATAGTATCAAAGTATTAAATATATATTTCCGTTGTCTGGTACCTGTAACACAAGTCCTTTAGGTACTTAGCACGGGGCCAGACTGACGTGGTGGTAAGCGTCCATCGATATTATTATTATCTTAGGCAACTCACCTTTTGTTGTTTTAGGTCAAAAAGTCACTATGGGGAATTATTCAATAAGTCTCAATATGACAAAGATTTGCTTGCAAAGAGACGAGCAAAGCAGAGGGATGATAAGATTTATGCCGAGCAGGAAGCTGCAATGTATATAGTGTTTGTAGTTACAGGCCTGTTCATAGCATTTGTTGCATATGGAAAAGACAATTTCGATTATGATAATATACAAAAAAGTAAACCGTCAGAAAGCAGCGATGCCCCAAAAAGTTGACTCTTACATTTAAGGTAGTCCTAATTTATTTGAACATAGTACATTCACATAACATTCACTGAGCTTAGTGTGATAAAATGTAAATAGAGCATCATATTTTTGTTGAAATAAAAAGTTTTATTTTAGATGTAGTATTTTATTTTGATATAATCTAAGACATGTTGGACAAATCGTTACCTATGGCAAATTTTAGACTTACTTGCTACAAACTAAAGACAAACTATTGAATTGCTTTGAAAGAACCTTCTTACATTATCATAATTCATAACGATAATATTGAGAATATTAATTATTTTTAATTTGAAATCTACTTAGCATGACCTGTTTTGATCACATTTTAACATCAAGCACCAATATTTTTGGACAATAATTAGCTGACAGAGGATTTAATATAATAAAACGCAACTTTTAAAGTAATTGACAATTTTGTCTGCATGCAGTATTTACCGCAAATAATTTAGTTCTTAGCAGGCCCCTAGATGAGCAATTTCATAGAGCAATATCACTTATTGCTTAAGCTTAATATTATTGACCATCTAGAGTTGATATTGAACACCGTGCGCCTTCAATCTAATTGTCAAATAAACTATTCAATTAAATCGAAGCGTTGTATTGCACAATACAATTGATAGTTAAAGGGCCGGCTAATATTATCTTGCATAAAACTTTCTATTATTTTTAAGTGTAACAAATGGTTGTGTAATTTGAAAAAAAAAGTTGCCTTATTCTATAAATATTAATACAATGTGATTAAAAACAAATTAAAGATGTTAACTAATAAATAATGATTGTGACTTATTGAATTTGGTGAAAATTACGAAATATTATTTAAAATTAAGATATAATTACACTATTAACCTTCCAAGACCCATCGCGACAACAATAGAATAACAATTATAGATTTCCAAGAATCTGTGATCGAAAGATTAACTCATAAAAATTATTTTAGTATTGGATCAAAAATTCTTTAAATGTTTACAATGCAGTGGTCAAAAGAATACATGACAAGAAATATTCTGAGATAAAATTTAATGAAATGATAAACATAATTTATAATATGAAATATTCAATAAAAGTAGAATTATTAAAAGTGATTTGCATATGTCGCAAATGGCATGTTAATAGGCCCTAGTGGATATGGAGTGGTTTGATGCTGGGGATAGCCTGGATACGGTAATCCGGGGTTAGCCAAACCGTTTCCATATGAAGTGCTGTTTCGGGTGCGTATAAGTTCTCCCATTTTCTCCGATTTGAATTTGCGTAAATGCATTTGTTTGCGTATGGGTTCAAAGTCTTCGAGGAATTTGTCTAATTCAATTTTTCCTGACAGGAAATCTTGCGCCATATTTTCCGATTGTTCTTCCGACTCCGCTGCTGCTGTCTGAAGAAGTGCTAGTGTTGTGTCTGGAGAAATACCGGCGGATTTGCTTTCTGTAATTAGAAAATTATTCACTGAACTTTGTGTTGTAACCACAGAACACACATTTATAAGGGGCTTTATACATAAAAATTATATGAATCTAATATGATTATCATTATGCTTACTGTATTCATTTAATAGCTCTTGTATCCGAGTGCATAATTGCTCTCCTGTTTCAGATTTTTCTTGCACCTGTGCTTTTAATTCTGCCAATTCCGGTTCCTTTGCCAAATTAAACTCTGCTAATGATCTATTGCTGGCAATCATCATTTCTTTTTCAGTTTCCCAGTCTTTGATCTACAAAATAATATAATAATTAATTGTGAATTGAATGTACATCCATTCAAGGTGTCAGTGACAGCGGAGTTGGTAGTTTTACTGACCTGCTTAACGTCTTTTAAAACAGAATCAAATTTTGCGTCATCATTAAGCATTTCCTTTAGTTCGTCAGAATTGAGATGAGCCAAAAGACCCATTACTGATGGATAGTCCGGTTGAATCATGATGATATAGTTGCTTTATAACATTGATTTCTTCGTCAGCTTATAAAAAGCTATTGAAAACAAAGCAAAGTCAGATAAGAATAAAATCTAAATTAATGATTCACTTCCGGGTCGTCGTCAACACAATAAAAGAAACAAAGTTAGTAACTCTAAACACAGATTAACTGTATAAATGACGAAAGTGATCAATATTATAATAAGTATTGTTTGTATTTATGGAATTATCTAATAAAATCAAGACTTCTTCTTCTTCTTTAATTATGGCGGCCTCAGTGAGTTGCCAATGTCAGAGTGGCTACTGGCTGTGTTGACTTTGCTCTATTGTAGGTCTGGTGAAGCAACAAGGTACAGCGGAATCTAATTTAGTAGTAGTAATTGTTGAATGATCTAAAACAAACACAAACATATATGGGTTAGTAGAACATCACAGTTTTATGTTGTTAGTACGGATATATGTACATAAAATTTCAATAAGTGGACTATTTACATAACAAAGGATTGATTTGAAATTTATAGGGCGGGGGATGTTGTTAGGGAGGAGGTCATAAAGAGAGGGATGATTTCTAGGGCAGCAGAAAAAAATATGATCTAGGGTACCCTCGTCAAGTCCACATTCACACAGAGAGCTGTCCTTAACCCTAATTTTAGCTAGGAATACCAAAATCAAGACTATTTTGAGGAAAATCTAAAATGGGTTGACATTCGGGTTGACACTTGACAGTTGGTTAACAATTGACATAGTGTTTTCTTTACTGTGTAGAGTGTAGGGTCTATCTATGTTTTGGCCCACTACGCTGGGCCATCTTGTAGAGTCTAGAATTCATTAGTCAGATAGCTGAATAATGAATGGGTTGTTTTCTTTTTATCATCTCCACCAGACGGCGCCACGGTAGACTCTTCTAGATTTTCTATTGGTTCCCCAACGATCTGAAATTATCTGCAGGTTGGCACCACTGACTACATATTGGTTGTGTTTCTAAAAAATATCAGTGTACTGTCAAGTATGACAAATCAAATTAATATCTTAAACCTAAGCGATCATTGGTCTAAGCGATTAGGCCACTATACTGGTAATAGTTTAGGAACACGCTGTTAAAATAAAAACTTGTCAAAGTGACAACTGACAACTGAACGGCCTTGTGGCGGCCATGTTACTTTGGAACTTCTTCTACTTTTTATTGTTGGTGTGGTTTTTATTATTTTTTCCCAAATTGTTATTTGGGTTTTTGATGTTTATTATTGGTAAAATAATGAGGAATTTTCTTAGCTTTTTAATTTGATTGTCAAACAGCTTCCATTTTAGTAACTAGATGGGTAGACAACTATCGGTAATACCAGGGAATACCATCAACAATTACTACAAAACTGGGCAAAAGAATGTAAAACTTGATATATTTCAATTTGAAAAAGAAACAATAATATTCCAATGAATAGGATAATAAAGTTATAATAACGATGTTTTAGTTAAAACTCGCGGAAGAAATAGCCCTATTTACCGTTGTTCACACCAAATGTCACAGGAATAATACATTTTGGTTTTGACAACATCTTACCTGCACTTGTGCAAGATAACAGAATATATTTAGTGGCTAATATTTTACCAATAATGAACATCAAAAATCCAAATAACACAATTTGGGGAAAAATAATAAAAACCAAACCGACAATAAAAAGTAGAAGTAGAAAACTCTTTCAGTTATCATGTTTTCAGTTTCACAAGTGCAAGCGTGTTCCTAAGCTGTTACCAGTATACTGGCCTAATTGCTTAAGCCAATGATCGCTTAGGAGTATGATATTTTGATTGATATTACACTTGACAGTACACTGATATTTTTTAGAAACACGACCAACATGTAGTCAGTAATGCCAACCTGCACATAATTTCAAATCGGTGGGGAACCAATAGAAAATTAGTGAGTGTCTACCGTTGCGCCGTCTGGTGGAGATGATAAAAAGAAAACATCCCAATGGGGCATTTTCTTATTTTTTTAATTTGATTGTCAAACAGCTTCCACTTTAGTAACTAGATGGCGTATGGGTAGACAACTATCGGTAATACCAGGGAATGCCATCAACAATGGGAAGTTTTCTTTTTTAAATCTCCACCAGACGGCGCGACGGTAGACACTTCTAGATTTTCTATTGGTTCCCCACCCATCTAAAATAATCTGCAGGTTGGCATCACTGACAGTGTTTCCAAAAATATCAGTGTACTGTCAAGTGTGAAGTTAATCAAAATATCTTAAATCTAAGCCATCATTGGCCTAAGCGATTAGGCCAGTATACTGGTAACAGTTTAGGAACACGCAAATTGTCAAACTGAAAACTGACAACTGACAGAGAGTTTTGGCGGGCATGTCACTTTCAAAACTTCTTCTACTTTTTATTGTTGGTGTGGTTTTTATTATTTTTCCCAAATTGTGTTATTTGTGTTTTTGATGTTCATTATTGGTAAAATATTAGCCACTAAATATCCGTTATCTTGCACAAGTGCAGGTAAGATGTTGTCAAAATCAAAATGTATATTTCCTGTGACATTTGGTGTGAATATCAGTAAACAGGGCTATTTCTTCCGTGAGTTTTAACTAAAACATCGTTTTAATAACTCTATTATCCTATTCATTGGAATATTATTGCGTCTTTTTCAAATTGAAATGTATCAAGTTTTATATTCTTTTGCCCAGTTTTGTAGCAAGTATTGATGGTATTCCCTGGTATTATCGATAGTTGTCTACCCGTACGCCATCTAGTTACTAAAATGGAAGCTGTTTGACAATCAAATTAAAAAGCTAAGAAAATCCCTCATTACTACAAAACTGGGCAAAAGAATGTAAAACTTGATATATTTCAATTTGAAAAAGACACAATGATATTCCAATTTATAGGATAATAAAGTTATTATAACGGTGTTTTAGTAATCTCACGGAAGAAATAGCCCTATTTATCGTTACTCACACCAAATGTCACAGGAATTATAAATTTTGGTTCTGACAATATCTTACCTGCACTTGTGCACGATAACGGATATATAATGGCAATTATTTTACCAATAATAAACATCAAAAACCCAAATAACACATCACACAATTTAATGAGACGACTGATGTCTGGTGACTGTTAAGGCTGTGTTTCCACTGAAGCGGAGCGGAGCTTAGCGGTGCCGAATTGACTAATCAGTAATCACCATGCTCGAAATCTTCGCTCCGCTTCGCTGTCATAGCACGATTGGTCAATTCGAGCACCGCTAAGCCCCGTTCCGCTTCAGTGGAATCATGCAATTCTTCTATTCTCATTTATTTATTTATTTAATGATTTATTGTGCACAAGAAATATTAACAAAATAATAATTTACACGGTAAGACGACACAAAGGGTCTGCTTATTTCTAATAGAAATCTCTTCCAGCAGCCCTACGGAGAGAGATTGGAAAAGGATAGCAGATAGGACGTGCACAATCATGAATATATTATTATATAAACATGTACTTCATACAATAAAACTAATAAAATAATAATAATAATGACCAGATAGGTTAATATTATAATTATGAATAACAAAATAAATAAGTTATACATATACCAAATGCTATAGCTACATCATACAATAAATAATAAATAGTAATATACAAATAATAAACAAATACTACATATATTTAAATGGATGGAGATCATTTAGGCTGCTAAATGAGAATCGAAGAATCGCATGATTGAGATGAAGCCTATATAGCAATAGCCTCTTATCAAGGTACGCCAAGACGATTAAAAAAATTCTTGACAGTCGTTGACAGTTGACACCTGTGACCTGACCTGACATTTCAATATGTGTAAAAACTGTGAAAACATTAATTTGTTTTGTGTACGGTATATAAAACATAAAAATCTTTATCTTCGATAATGTTCACATTTAAAGTATTTTTCTTGAAAATAAAATAAACCTCTATTCTTTGGTACTAGCAATATAGCCTATTCTAGTCAGAAATGCTATTTATTGAATCACTTTTAGAATTGGAAACTATCAACATATTTTATTTAAATTTTGTAGCTGATGCTTTGATTTATGTTAGAAACTTTATACTTTACATTGGGTTTTGGTTGTTCGGCTACATCGTCGTGTGTTGTTTTGTTTATCGCCGCTATGCGAGGAAACTGCCAACTCGAACTCGCGGATCTCTGGGTGCTAAGAGAGTACTACTGATAGTCGCTCACCCTGATGACGAGTGCATGTTCTTCGGCCCGACAATATTTAGGCTATGCGAGCAAGGCGCAGAGGTCTACATTTTATGTTTATCTAATGGTAAGATTTTGAATATATGCTTTACTACTTTTTTCCTTTTATATTTTTAAAAATCTGGATATATAGACAATTGGTGAAACCATTAACTCATTATAAATTTAAAACTTCCATCGTGGGTATCGCGGATACAATAGATTTTCAATTGCTATGTGGCAGCCGGCTGCCGCTTGAGGATTGATGGGTTAAAGTTTAATGTCTTAAAATAATATAATAATCTATTTTCAGGTAACTTTGAAGGCAAAGGAAATGTTCGTGCAACTGAGCTATGGAAAGCATGCACAGAGCTTGGAGTACCAGAGAGTAATATAATACTTATCAATGACACAAGGCTTCCCGATAGTCCAAAAACACATTGGCCAGTTCCAGTTGTGGCCAAGTTGATCCAACACCACCTAGAAGCTTACGATATAGATACTCTAGTTACATTTGATCGAGGGGGCATTTCGGGGCACCCCAACCATTCCGCAGCTTTTTATGCAGTTGCATATATTTTTGTTGAAAAAAATATGCCTCAAAGTAAGTAATTTTTGTATTCTTTTGAGTCCCTAAATTAGATAGTATGAATCTCAATGATCAGGATGAGCGAATAAAGCCGGTAAGTAACATTTTACAACTTAAGAACAATTCCCCAAAAATTTGAAAAAACTTTGTAACTTATCTACTTCATCATTTGGCTAATTTGTCTAGCTATACTTAGGATTAAATTTTTTTTATTTAAAAACATTTTCCCAGTCCTAAAGCCATTAGGCCGGCCGATTTATGAAAAAAAAACTGTAGTTTTCAAATTGTTAGTTATGTAGTTCATTCACTCATGTCTTCAATTGTCTGTTTCAGAGTGTACAGTTTATACATTGGACTCTGTAAATATACTAAGAAAATACTTGGGTGTATTAGATCTACCTCTAAGTTTTATACTGTCGTCCAAAAGGTCAGTTTTTCTGTATTCATTTTAGCATCTTAACAATTAATGATGTTAAGCTTGCCTTAATCCTTCGATCGGAGGTTCTAAGAATTCCCATTGTATTATTTTGTTCTCGCGATCACCGGTGCTCGCGCGGGGCCTGAAGGAGGAGCGGACATCGAATAGCAGAACTGGGGAAATAGTTGTGTTGGGATTATCGTCATATAGAAGAAAGGCTGGCCGGAATCGCGTTTACCTCGACCCCCGCTAATAGTACATAGCGACGAAGTGTTTTATTTCGACCACACCCAGTGCAGAAGCCGTTCTCGAGTAAATTCTCGCACGGCAACACTGTACATCAGTTGCAACCTAGTCTAATATTTGTCAATTAATAATGATTTTACAAATGTTGACATAATTTTTACAGGTATTTCCTACGTTGGACAGAAAGTCGGCGTGTTGTGTGCGCCATGAAACATCACAAAAGTCAGATGGTGTGGTTCAGATATTTGTATGTTATGTTCTCTAGATACATGGTCATTAACACACTAAGAAGGATAAGCCTTGCTGACATTGAGTTGGAACTTGAAGTAGATGACTGAACTTTGTACTAAAAACTACCACTTTTTTGGTGCTTGTCTGGAGTGCTGGTGTTCAAATTTCTATGGTTTTTAATTTAAAAAACCCATTCCATGTAATAGTTACTATGTTACTCTATCTTTTCTTTCTTGACTAGGTTTTTTTTTTTAATTTCAGTGTTGATTACAAAACATAAATTATAGGTAGTTGAAGTAATTCTCAACAAGGAGTTACTAAGTCTAGTCTTCAGAGATTGTCAACAGACTGAGTTGTCTTCAATATTCAAATCGTCTATACATAATATTCCAAAGAATATTTTAACAGACCAATTATAATAAAGTAAAACTTTATACAAAATCTTTTATACTTAGACAAGACGATGATTTATACAGTATTTTCTGAGTGAAGTTATCACTCATCAGATACTGTTGTAGCTGGGATATGAATTTAAATGTTTGTATGGTTGTTTTTTGACAATGTTTTCAAATATAGAATCACACCATATTTGGAAAAACTATGTACACTCGGAGAAGTTGATTCCTATGCAAATGGGGGATCTACGTAGTTTGGTCGCATTACGTCAAACTGAGCCGACAGATCACAATTAATATTGAATTGACATAATCGACCAAATGACGTTGGTCTCTCAACTGCATAGGAATCAACTTCCTCGATGGTACCTACTACCTACCTGGGAAACCATGCATTTTTTTGTTCTATTTTTGAAATTCAAATCCAAAAAAAGCATTCAGTTTGATCGCCTACCGCCAATAGGACCTATAAAAATATATTGATTAAGTGTATTCCATTTCTATTTTCTATTTATCAAAAACTTGTTTAGCAATTTTTAACCTCGATAATATTAATTATTGTGTGATGATTGATGAACCTGTGTTTTGTCATCCCTTTTTTTCAAATTTTTCTCTTGGTAATAAAAATGTATTTCTTGTATAAAAGAGACATACTTTATTATATATCCTTGATTGATTAATTATAATGTAAAGAAGGATGTTGTATAAGTTGTTTATGTAAATAATTCAAATAAGTACCTATGTTGTTTGTAGGGATTAAATATGATTCTGCAAGTTTTTGAATTTGGTGTTGTCAATAATTGTGATTCTGTACACTTAGTATTAATAATTTATTTTATTATTTTTTACAACTATTTATGGTGTTTTAAAGTTTAGATACTTAACTTTATTTGTTAAAAGATCCTAAAACTTTTATTTACCAAAGTAGTATTGAAATGTTTATGCTTGTTGGAATAAATTGACTATCCAAACATTGCGTTGACTTTATTCTAGCATTTTCCGGGCCATGCCTAAAACCGTACAAAAATTGGCCTATGGTAATCCAGAGCCTAAACACAACATATATTATACAGGGTGCAATTAAACCTTCCTGCCTTTCCAGGGCTTAGGTATAATTAGGAGAGTCCATTTAACCAAAAAAATTGGGTGTATTTTTTATGACAATATAATATAATTAAAAATCGTTACTGAACGGTCACTCGCGGCACGGGGGAATGAACGGGGGTGACGCAGGGGGAGGCGCGCACGCGGGGGCACGTCACGACTCACGCGCGGGCGCGGGGCGACGCGTCGTGTCCATTAATTGTAGTGTTTTTAGGATAACTTTCGGGAGTCATTTCTCAACATTTTAGTACTGTGTAGAGTGATTAAGTATAAAAGAAAAAATACGTATATTTTTATTTTTCACAAGGATCAATGTATCAAAATTTGGCAGGAAGGTTGCACCCTGTATTATATTCAAATTTTGTTAAAACGTTTTTAAGTAAAGAATTATCAAACATACACCAACTCTCGCATCCACTTCCGCTTAGCTAATTTATTAGAGTGGTGTGATTTTTTTATGTTAAAAATCACATATTTTATTATGCTAATTTTCACATTGTATCATCTTATTTAAAAGTATACCTGATTCCCATCTATAGTTAGGTTTTAAACAAAATACTTTAAGGAAAATGAATAGTTTATACAATGTTAACAACTTTTGTCCCCTTGCTTCAATTGAGGCAACCGAGTGATTAAAATATATTCAAGGCGAGGTCACAGCTTGCCGCCTGTCATTAATCAGCGTTCTCGTTAAATTCTATACTACCTTTATGTAATTGAGGTTTTGTACACAGACCTAGAAAATTATTTACCTGTCTTCCATTTGCTTGATGGCTACAAGGTGTATTTAAACTTTTTTAGGAAGGGGAAAAGGTGTGTGCGCTAAACACATACCCCCTTACTAATAAACGCTGTATAAGCTTTGAATAGTTATACAGTGTTTTGTCTTCTTCAATCCAATTGAAAATGTCACTTGTGTGACAGGAACAAAACACTGTATAACTATTCAAAGCTTATACAACGTTTATTAGTAAGGGGGTCTGTGAATGGCAAAAGCAAAGTGAGCTTGGTTCAAAACAGCTTGCCTAATTGTATAAGGCTAATTATTCATATTTACATCTTAAACGCTTTAAAAATTTTGCTGGGAAAAGCGAAAACCCAAAAATACATATTTCAAAACGTGCCAAGCTCCCATAGGTGTATAAATTAAATAAACATTATATGTACTTAATTTTTATTTGGTAACTGTAAGCTTAGACAATTCATGATATTGCTGAAAAAGAACATGACGAATATTACTGAATGTTGAAATTTCGCTAGTCAAAATATTATGCCGGAGTATTCAGTAATGTGCACAATAGAAGTTAAGTACAGATAAAAAAATATAAAAATAAATAAAAACAAAAGCGCTACGCGTAATTAAAAGCAATATTGTTAAATAAAAAAAAAACACGTCTAAAAATGTTTTAATCCAATATTGTGTATATTAAATATACAAGTAGACACATACATTATTGCGGGGTGAGTGAATCTACCGAGCACTGACGATGGCCATCCTTAACTAAGGGTACTCGAAATAAATAATACAACCGACGTTATTAAGAACGAAATAATTCAATGTACATTAAATTTATTAACATATTCAATGTCTATCTATAAACGGTATTCGGTCATCGTCGCCACTCGCAACGGACAGAGAGCATGGACACACCGAACGACCGATCTGTTCACAAAATTCTCATATATTATCTGGAATGTCACACAATGTAAGAATACTGATCCGCTAGACAAACAAATATACACGTACTGAAAACTCAACCCTACCCACTACCAATTTCCGAAGACCTCATATTAGTAAGTGTCGACTTTGACCCACGTGAAATGAATTAGTACTACAATCATACCACAAGTGACCTAGAATTGCCACAGTTAATTATACACGTAGAACATGATCCAACTAAGATTACCGGAGTTTTAAAATACATCTATAGATAAAATATACAACAGCCAAACCTGCCCCTAGCCGGGGATACGCTTATTATAAAATGTTCAAAACTGAGAGTTTAAGAATCGATTCTAAACAAGGTCCACTAACAAACTCGTTTCGAAAATTTTAATCGATTTATTGAATTACTTTGTTATGTAACAACGACACTACCTTTAACCAGACTACATATACTTATCATATAAATAATTTATACCACGATTCATTAAAATTATTCGCTAGTGGTGTTCGGGTCCCGTCCTCGAACCAGGCGCCCGTTTTCCCGTCCGCGTCTCACCGTAAATATTGGCACGATTTAAACATCTCAGATGAAAACTAGGATCCATTCGAAGTAGGAACTTTAAATACTAAGCGGTGTTAGCCGGAGCCGCTAGCGGCTAGATGAAGGGCTCGAGTTCGAAGACCGGACCGCGAGTACGCGGGCAGAGTGGAGCGCAGGAATACTCGGTAATATAATTCTTTATCAAATAGATACTCACAGAAACAGATAGGTAGATATTATAGATATATTTAAAACGTTACCTACGAGAGAACGCACTCGCTTGTACGCGGTCGACACGGGCGCGACGACGAACATTTAATATAGAACTTGGACTATTATCGCTGAAAGCACGTCCTATTTCACTGTATTCTACTAAATTGAACGATTTTAATCTAGACATTTATGCTTGTGCTCCTAAACTGTACCAGTGCTACTGGCCAGTGACGTCTGACGTCATAAAGATTGCGGCAAACCAATATGGCGATGCATACAAACATGGCCGCCATACGGAAGTGTCAAAGTGACAGATTGACGTATTGTTTTTTTATTTTATAAATATCTGATACTATTTTTGCGTTACTGTGCTAAGCCTGATATCGGACGACACTGGACATTAATACTGTTATGTTAGGAGCAGCCGTGTGAGTCGCCATGTTGGATAGACGTCGGCCTACTCGTTGTCGGCGCGCATGCCGCGCACCTCGCCCTCGCGGCGCAGTCGCTCCAGCTCCTCTTTAGTGCGGTCCTCGATCGCGCGGATGTCCGCCATCGTCATGCCGAACCAGTCGTCCATAGAGCAGAACACTTGCCTGGAACCAAACAAGATATTGTTAATTTTTTAAAATAAAAGTATAGACAGCCAAAACTTTACGATAGCTAGGCGAAACTGGAGGGAGAAATCGGTGCATGTGTACAAATATACCAATAGCTTACAATAGCTACCAGTTTAATATCACCGTCTGATGGCGATATACCAATAAGGGCATCTATGATCAGTGATCACTATTCCTGATTCCACCAATGATATGCCGGGTCCATCAAGGTAACTTGAAAATTCAACTGCGCATTCCCCTTAATTTTACCAAGTGATCTTGCAGCTGTGCGTGACTTATACCAAGTAATAAAATGTCTAAATAGATTCATAATAGTCTGAATTATACCATTAATACAAAAATGTGTCATTCTATAGAACATAATATTGCCGTGTGCATACGTTTTGGAATAAGCTATAGGGAGTCCTTAGTCCTAAGGGAATCAATTTCTATTAGATATGTCAGCATTTCTATCTAAATATTGATGATGAAACTGATTATTGTTTGCTAACTCCAATCAAAATTTCAATAGTTCAATATTATAAACAGGTGTCTTTGTGGTTACGTCATTCATTATCATGTAATGTTCATTTTAAAGATAACGTGCCTATGGCTCCATCGATAAATGCACAAATTGTTATGAACTTGGAATTCGTGCGGCATCGAAATAGTAAATAATATTCTATGGAAGTGTAACTTAGTCAAAAAATGCACAAAACACTATGGCTTATTTTATTTTTTTTCTCTGTCAACGTGATTATGACTGGACTTGGAGCCATATTTGAGCGGTCTAAGGTATAAGAGTTATCGTTCTATACTGTATTGTATT
This sequence comes from Polyommatus icarus, assembly GCA_937595015.1. Lineage (NCBI taxonomy): Eukaryota > Metazoa > Arthropoda > Insecta > Lepidoptera > Lycaenidae > Polyommatus > Polyommatus icarus. The sequence goes on along the minus strand of OW569327.1, from coordinate 16,612,620 downwards.
TCGATGTCGTGCAATCATTTATGAATCATTGTATTAAAAAATTAAGTACTTAATACGACGCGACACCACAGTATATACGTATGACGTACGTAAATTGTAATGAATAGAACAATAAAATTATAGAGTAGCTTATAGTCTGCTACATTACATAGTACATCTATTTGTAATGTGTTCATACAACTTACAAGTCTAAAAAATCTTATCATGCAAAGATGGACAATAAACATAGATATTCTTATCTAAAGTTGTATGTAAATTGCATAGCGACTGACTCTTGCTTCATGTTAAAGGAGTATTATTAATCTTAATTATAATAATTAGCAATGTGTAATTCGACCTTGGATACATGGTAGAAACAAGAAACTTTACAATTTTACAAGGCTGTGTACTAAAACACAGAAAAGTGATAATTAATCTGTTCCCTATTATTCCTTTCCGTTTAAGTTTACGACCAGTGCCAATTGCCAAAGCGAGTGAATTAAGAGGCCGGGTACACTTGGAATTTCTCATACATACGTGATTCCAAAATCATTTTCTCATACGAAAATATTTAACATGTTTGAGTTGTTTTTCAGTTTAAAATAGTAATTACATAGGTTCCTGCCAACGAATAACAAAACTACAGGAAATGTAACTCCCATACTTCAACCGTTTTAAATTTGGCTCCTTTTCGAACACTGAAATATGACAATTCAGATTCTCGCCAAGGTCGTTTCCCAGGTAACGTATCATAATATTGCGCGCTGGACGACAGCCTGCGCGGTTATTGTCAATGTCACAGTTATGAAACAAAGCGGATGGCATTATGCAGTATACACCAAACATATCTACTATCACGAAGAAAGGAGTACATAATTATTATTTTAAAATCAAACATTTTCCTCTGATCCTTAAATCGTCGATAATAATAATATATAATAATTTTGAACAAACCGTGTACGACTCGGACGAATTTAAAACTATCCAGAGCATGCTATGCTAAATTATTACAGAACTAGCTGTTGCCCGCGACTTCGTCCGCGTGGACTTCAGTTTATACCGCGCGGTGTCAACAAAATTGGTGTCAAATTTAAAAGCTTTTTAAAACCCTGGTACCCCTTAAATCAAAATATCTAAAAACAGCTGTGCAGTGCGCACATAATATTTCATTTTTTTATATTATACCTAAAGCTTATTTAGCCCCCCATTACACAACTTTAGCTTTACCTATAAACTATTTAGCATTGGTAGGTTTAAGGTTTCGTCACTCATCACTGCGTAGATAAAGTACTGAGTACTGACTACTAAAAAGAGTAGTGAGTTATTCATTATTTATAGACGTGCATAACAATTGCAAGAATCGAAAAACGGTATTCAACTTGGTACCACCTCTTATAGAAAGATGCACGAGCAAGCGATATCGCGATGTAGGAGACGCACGGCGCCATCTATTATGATTTTTTGGAACTAACTTTATTTGAACAAATTTACGCATTTTCACCCACTTACAACCCCTTTTTCCGGTTAAAAAGTAGCCTATGTCTGTTCTCAGGCTTTAGACTATCTGTGTACAAAATTTCATTACAATCGGTTCAGTAGTTTTGGCGTGAAAGCGAGACAGGCAGACAGACAGACAGAGACACTTTCGCATTTAAAATATTAGCAAAGATTATTACAGAATTGAAATAAAAAACTTACGGTACAAATGCAGATTTTCGTAATCTCTTTAATTTTCGGTCATTACTCATACAAAAAATATCATGACTAGGGCCCGGAAAAATATGTACTAAAAAATCAAAAATATTATGTACATAAAATATGGACAAAAAAATCGAAAATATGGAAAAATATGGAGTATTAAATAGAAATATGGAAAAAATATGGAGTATAAAATTCCAAAAATTAAACGTTGTTTTAGTGTTATAGGCAATGGTTATAGGTAAGAAAAGAGTCACTCGTGACAGTTAACAAAGAGTTAGAGGCCAGAAATATGCTATGCTGGCTTTGCCTTTGCATATTTGGTAGGCCAGAAATATGCTATACTGGCTTTGCCTATGCATAAATGGTTTGGGAATAAACATATTATGTGACAGTATTAACTGTACAACTTGCATGACATGCTGATCATAATATTGTAACCATGACAGCACGTAACGCACGTCATGCTGCATGATTTGACGCGGGAGAGCCGTGCTTCGGCACGAATGGGCCGGCTCGACCGGAGAAATACCACGGGCTCACAGAAAACTGGCGTGAAATAGCGCTTGCGCTGTGCTTCGCCGAGTGATTGAGTTTACTGAAGGCCCAATCCCCTACCATTTTCCTTTCCCTGCCCTGCCCTCTTAAAAGGCCGGCAACGCACCTGCAGCTCTTCTGATGCTGCGAGTATCCGTGGGCGACGGAAGTTGCTTTCCATCAGGTGACCCGTTTGCTCGTTTGCCCCCTTATTTCATTTTAAAAAATGATCGTCTTGGGTTCGCTTAATATTGGCTAAATGATCCCTGCACGTCACTTTACTTCAGTTTTTGTTTAGCCATGTCAGTAACATGACCTTCAGCATAGCTGAAACTTTATTTTCTATTTCTTCAATAATCTTCTTTGAAAACAGAATACCGAAAAAATATAATAAATAACAATATAAAACGCGAGAGGAACGAAATACGCAGCCGCATGGTGGCGGCAACGTATTTTTTTTTGTATTTTAGTGAAAATATGGACGATTGTGACATTTTCTTGCAAAATATAGACTTATCATTGTAAAACCCTAAAATATGGAAAATAAAACTTGGGATTTCACAGTCTAAATATGATAATTCGTGTAAAAACACATTCCCTAATCATGACTATTAAAGTGTATGCTACATAAACGAGTAATCTGGCTCGGCATCCAATTCAGTTCGTTTCTTACTGAACGAAGTACGAACGGCATTATAAAAATAAGATACTCCATACTGATGTCATTCAGACCCCCGGTTATGAATTATGATTAAATTGTTACATCTTGCATAACACTGTCCATGGCGACTTTGTAAAAATTTTGTAATTATATTATTTTTTGATTATTGCATTTTTACAATAACTTGTAAACTTAATAAGATAAACACAAAGAGACCAGCTTAATTTTACGCAAATACCCTGGCATCCAACTTAAATAAACCATCTTTTTGGGCATGTTTTTGGGTCGGAAAAAATACAAGAACTTTACCTAAGCATAATTTTAAAAAAATCACTTACTGATGAAACTTGAAAGGTTATTCCTGTATTAAAAGTCGTATCTGTATGACTTCTACACCATTTCACAGGGCATTTAGGCATTTTAACAACGAAAATTTTGTAAAAAGCTACGTAAAAAGTAAGTAAACCAAAAGTAAACAAATTGTAAAATGAGTTTGACAATAATTATCATGTCAACCTGGTTGAACGTCACTCGAGTATATATACACGAAAAATGTGTACCGAACACATGCATAAATGTGCATGTATTCGGGTCACATTTTGTAGCCATTTGGTGCACTTTTTTTGACGGAGTTACTCTTCCTGTAGTTTAAAGTTCACTGGTTCCTGCACAAAAATTTACTTCAAAATATTTAAACACATTTTTTTTTTGCTTTAAAATTTTTTTTAGTAAATTTACTACTAAACATTTAAACACTAAAAAATAGAGTAAAACACTAAAAAATATATAAATAAATAGTTAATTTACTACAAAATATTTAAACTAAAAAATATTTTTTAGTATTTAAATATTTTGTAGTAAATTTACTATTTATTTATATATTTTTTTGTGTTTTACTCTATTTTTTACTGTTTAAATATTAAGTAAGTACTAAATTTACTAAAAAAAATTAAAAATATTTTTTTTTAATGTTAAAATATTATGACGTAAATTTTTGTGCAGGAACCTAAATAATTACTATTTTAAACTGAAAAACAACTCAAACATGTTAAATATTTTCGTATGAGAAAATGATTTTGGAATTACGTATGTATGAGAATTTCGAGGGTACCCGGCCCCTTAAGAATAAAAAAATAGAAAAATGTTGAATATTAAGGTACTTCCCTATTGTAATAGGGTATTTGTTTTTGACTAATCTACAAAATTTCCAATATCTGATAAGATAATCTTTGAATTATAACTTGAGAGTGACTCACCTATGGAATATGGTGAACAATCGCCGTTCCGACTTCTGGATGACATTTTCTACTTTACTCTGAAAAAAAAAGAAAAATATATAAAAATTTGATTTACTTACTTTGATCCAATAAGATAAATATTATATTTTAACATTTAATATAATACAACACGACAATAGCTGTTGCTGTACAAAGCAACAGTAGGTTTACTAAAAAATCCCCCCGATGGTTGCTCGCCTTGTCGTGGCGGTGGGGCTCTAGTAACCGCGGCTTGGACAACCGGAAGCAGAGGCAACCAGGACCGGCCGGTGTCGCCGCCTGGCCCAAGGAGGGCGCTCCCAGCGGACTGGAGGAGTCCGCTGCGGATGCGCACCAAGGTGGGGCCGCAGAGGAAGAGGCAAGTAGGTATTACGGTGCGCAGCTTGCCCTATCCTCTACGGCCGAGGTGTGGTCGGTGGCAGAGCCACAGACTTGATCTGCCACATGGCCTCCAAGTAGCAGACTCGGGGGGCGTCTGCTACAGCCCTGGTGGGAGCCCCGTCAAAAGGCGGCGTGGCGGAAGATGGGGGGGTTTTAGTAGGTATACCGTGGTCTCATTAACTGCGGGAGTCCCACATCACCGCTCGGGTCGCTCCCTGCGCCTGGGTGGTATGCGTAATGCATTTCCCCCTCCGGAAAAAAAAGGTTTACTAAAAATATATACCCGTAAAATTATAAACTGACAATTAATGGGTACAAGATTGTATGGAGAGGATCCAGTATCCTTTACACTAGAAGAAATAATTATAGGTTTATCTTGCGGCTTAAAGCGACACTAATGATATTTTAAAATGAATTCAGTATTGTTTTTACAATTTTAACCTACTTCCGAAAAGGAGGAGATTCTATGTTCGGCTGTATATTTTTATTTTTTAATTAGTACCTAAGAAGGTAAATGTCTCCGAGTGCGTCTGTCAAAGATCATTACTCTATCCACTAACTCCATATAAAAATAGTATTTTAATACCGAATCGATTTTGATGACACTCCCCTATCCGCAGTATTCTCTAAGTTGAATAATACCCAGTACAAAGAAAAAAAGAATCAATTAAATCGGACTTTTAGTTTCGGAGATATGCGAACACAAACATAAAAACATGCATACATAGTACATACACTTGAAATTTGGCACATTTGTTCAGATGCTGATATCTAAGACTAACATATTATACGAAAACTGGACAGTTCTGGAAATATTACATAGGTACATACGGGTCGAATTGATAACCTCCTTTTTTAATGTATAACCTCCTTTTTTGATGTATAACCTCCTTTTTTGATGTCGTTTGAAAAAAAAGTCTCACCTGCAGCCCGAACCACTTGAACTCGGCCGTGACGAGCTTGTAGCAGGTCATGACGGGTTTGACCTCGTTCTTCCAGTTGGGTCCGACGAGGGGGCCGCGGCCGGTCTTCTCCGACTTGAACTTCGTCGGGTCCGTCTCCGGCTTGTAGTCGGCCGACGACATTGGGTCGTTGGCGATGTCGATGTGCACCACCTCGCGGTTCTTGAGTTTCTCTGGGGGGAGTTCGTGGACCTGAAATAGAAATGGAACTGATTAGGTTCAAATTAATAAGGCTGCGTTTCGACTGAAGCGGAGCGGAGCGGAGCTTACCGGTGACCGAATTGACCAATCGTGCTATTCCAGCGGAATGACAGCGAAGATTTCGAGCATGGTGATTTGTCAATTCGGCACCGCTAAGCTCCGCTCCGCTTTAGTGGAAACGCAGGCTTAAATACGGCGTTATCAAAGACAGTCAAACTTTCGTAACGCAATGGTTTTGTTTTGCCCATAGACAACATCGACTTCGAAGGACACGGGAACGAGTCAAAAAAGTGTTCCTCAGTCCTCTGGAAAAAGTTAAAAGATTTTGTTGAACGGCCTCTACTACAATCGAAAACGGCCTACCGCCTAAGTGATTCTACGTCTTTAAATAAGAAGCTCAATAATTATTACTGGATTGTTCTTGCTTTATAGCGAAAAGTGGGACATTTTCCGTCTTGCGGGGGACAGCGGGACAATCGGCCTGAAAGCGGGATTGTCCCGCCGAAATCGGACGGATGGTCACGTTACTCATACACGTTTGATACTTTATAGTTTATCACTTATCAGATATGCAATTTCCTTACACCAATCTATTGTAATTATAAAAATACGGCATGCAGACTTATAACTCCAATAAAGTAATCATACAACTCTATACTACATTTCAGTAAAATATTTAATGAAAGTGGGTCACTTATTATAAATATTAAAATAAATCAGTATAAGCTATTGATCAAAGTCGATTAAATTAAGTGGACGAGACACTACTTGGCCTTATTATCAGGGTTAATTTGTGCTCATTTAAATCGAGCTCCCTATTCACTATTAACTTTTGTACTTCATACTTTTATTACACAAGTTGAATAAAAGAACATGGTATGTAGTTTTTTTTTTATCTATACAAAAAAGGACTTTATCGTTTAAACGATAATGCCGTCCTGGTATGTAGTTCTAGTTCGAAACTAACTAACTATAGATAGGAGTATTATAGTAAAAGATTACAGAAATGATTATTTCCATAGAAAAATATTATCTCAAAAAAAGAAAAATCCGAAAAAACCAACTCGTAATATTTAAAGTGACAACCATATGTTAATATCGTTAAAAAAGGTAATAAAAATAATTATTATACTGCAGATAATAATTATTATAAATTATAATTGATAAATTGCTCGTCGATGTGTTTTCCGGCTAACAATTTATAGACAAGATAAGTTGCAAATCACAAAACTATAGTTGTCATTCACGTAAAAAAAAATCTATTCTTTTCTTTTCTTGCTTTGCACAAACCTACGCGACCAGGCGACTGCGAAGCGGCAGCGCGCAGCGTCAATACAAAACACACAATATATTTTGACAAGTTGTCAAATGTGTGTTTTTGACGCTGCATGCCGCTTCATTGCCGCTTCGCAGTCGCGTGGTCGCGTAGGTTTGTGCAAAGCATTATACTTTTGAAAAGTAATAATATTATATGAATATTATTTTCTTTTTCGTGTCGCATCATGATTCATGATAAAAATATATTCTTTTTATAAATGGGTACTTTTGCAAAATAATAATATAATTTTCTTTTTCGTGTCACAACACAACTCGCATCATAATAAAAAGATACCCAAAGTCCAGATCAAATGAGAGGACGCGTTGTCGCATAGCTGCATAGTATTGAAGACGCAAAGTACCATAAGTAACATTTTACAGAAATTAATAACGAAACAAATGACCTCCATTTAAAAGCGGTGACGTGGTTTATTTAAATAATAATATACCTACGTGTTATAAAAATGCAAGTCAACAGAATCTTAAGCTGAATATGCGACTCTGTAACCTACTTGGCTGAGCCGTCAGCTCAAATCAGTATTAGCTGGTCTCATAACTTTTTATTGAAACCCTTGTCCCTTATTAATTATGATATTCATACTAATAATATTATAAATTTGAAAGTGTGTCTGTCTGTCTGTTACCTCTTTGCGCTCAAACCACCAAACCGATTTTTCGGAAGCTGCTGCTTTTTTTGGGCCAAAAGTAGCCAATATCCTTTTGATTTTATATCGCCAATATTTTCACGTCTTTCATAAAAAAAGTTGTTAATATTGTCGTCGTGGAAAATTATACCTTTTAACCAATAACTGAAATTATGTTAATAATTATCCAGCTAAGCGGATAAGATAAGAATAATAACAGACCTTTATCTATAGCGGATTATTGCCATTGTCAAGGCTTTCAAGTTTTTATATTTTATAGTTTTTTCACACTTAAACGAGTTTGCGGGAAAATTGCAACATTATAAAACAAAAATGATTTGTACTGTATATTCCTTTGCCGTATTATAGTTCTTGCAATCTACGAGTGCGCGTCGCCTTTATTTGTAGTTGGAAATGTGAATAGACATTTTCGTTAGTGTGCGTACCCGACGGAGCAGTCAGTAGCGAGCGAGCCATGTACGCGTGTATAGATATGGTCACTCACACAACTAAGGGCGACGCGCACTCGTAGATTGCAAGAACTATAACTAAGATTTAATTTTCGCGAAAACGCGTGGTTCTTTCTAGAAGGGAGACCGCAATCATCCATTAGTTTTTGACAAAAAGTTTAAATGTCCGGTTTAAAAATACTACTAATTAATATTATTTATTCTTATCTTTTCTAATATAAAACAAAATCTCGAATATAATGTGACCTTCTACGCAGTCGTCAAGCGAGAACAACTGGTTCTTAAATTTCTGAAAAACTTTATTTTGTATACCTTACGGCTTACGGAAGAGTCTTGTACTTAGTTTTTTGTCGACTTAAATATGAAACTGTTTCAGAAACTATTCCAGTTTTTTTAACTAGTACAATACTTCAACGACTATATATTATTGTCTAATGCTATGAATAACGAATAATCTAATGTAATGTTATAAGTTTATAACCTATAAGTATAAACGGTTTGGTAAAATTAACTGTAATATATATTTTGGGTATATTATTATGATCAACTTGCGGTGCTCCGTGTATAATCCGCAGTTTAATAGAGATAGAGAATAATAGAGAAAATAAATTGTGAAAATTTCCCGCAGTAAAACGAAGTCTATAATATAGGTAGTCCATCCAGAATCGTATTTGGATTTTGACAAAATTACGATTACTAATCATATTTTCTTATTATTAATCGATTTTTTCTATTAAAGATCTCTCAATAATGTATTTTTTTTCTGGACAAAAGATCTATGTCACAAAAACTTTGCGCCCTTTATTTTCATGAAAAAGTTTATGAAAATAATGGCGTTGAAAGACTTCGCGATTCCACAATAGTATGTATTGTTTGTAACGTTGAGGAAGTTTTATTTTATTATAGCCTTGACGTCATAAACACGTTATTTGACTGTATTAGGATGTAGGGTGTTTGATCACAATATTTAATTATTTTGTTCTCGAATTAATATACTTAAAACCTCTAAAAATACGCCTAATTTACTATAATCTAATCTAAGGGAATAGAATACATACTTACACAGATTTATTTCATCGCATAGAAAATGTGAAATCGCATGAAACATCTGAATTCTAGGAAATTCGAATATGAACCACCGCAGTTTTAATATTCTATATGCACAAGAATATCCCAAATGTTTCATTAATTAATATTAAAAAAGTAAGTAAGTAACTTACATTCTGTTGGTCTCCAGCGTCTGGTACATGCAAGGACTCTATGCATATAACGAAGTTTTCCTTCATGTATCCGGGATTCTGAAACAAAAGTTCACAATTTAGTTTTGTACGTTCGATTTTAAACTGGGAACAAAATTATCGGACGAACGTCCGCGGACGTTTTCATCGGATGCGGCTTGTTTCTATCTGATGAATACAAAATACACTAAACTGTGCACATTGTCTGACATAAGTCGCGGACGCGACCTTGAGTGTTCGGACGTCCGAACAGAATCTGGCCGGCTGGATGTTTTTGCATCCGCAGACGTCTGCCATTGACATATTAATATAGGTTAGGTCTTTGACGTCCGCGAATGAACCATGCACATTGTTATTTGTTAAGCCGCATCCATCAGCCGCGACGTCTTATGGGCATTTCTCCAGATTTGGATTATTTAGTTGATTCCCTGGTACATTTTTATTTCTGCATATTTTTTAAAATCAATAATCGCATATTATTCCTCAGTGAATTATAAAAATAATTATCTATTTGGCCCCTTTTCACTTCACAATTTTAGAAGATATTTTGATTTAAATTTTTCTAATCTAGGGAATCAACAAAGCTAATAGAAAAAAGATTTTTCAGCTAAAAAAAAACATGTTCAATTAAATTTAAACATGTATAAAATTTACTACAAACTAAACTTGTTCGTTAAAACCAAATACAAGGAATGGAAAATGAATTTATTTGAAATATTTTGACTTTAAGAAATTATTTTTTTATATATTTTACTTTTTGTTGTCATTTATTTGTATCAGTATCATATGAAGAAAATGTAATTTATTTTAATAAAAATCAACAGATATGTACCAATTAGATAAATAAATGTAAAATATTTTGATTCCCTACTTAAAATACCCAGGGAATCATCAAAATAGGGAATCAATAAAAAGATAGTTTTTCCTGAGCTATACAAAAACTGTACATAATATACTTATATTAAATTATAAATAATCTAACTAAAAACCATACTCATTATCGTCATATACATCGTGTCCAAGCAAACTTAACTTTGGAAATGACATTGTAATTAGCGAATAGGGAATCAATTGTGTAAGGAACCAAAGTCGAGGGAATCAGATATTTTCCTTTGTAACTCGGAAACGGAGCAACGAATTGTGTGACCTCCTTCCATGATGTCTAGAGGGCTACCGAACCTCCCGCCCTGCGCACCCGCAACCACGTGCTACTTATAACTAGGGAGGTACGAGCCTCCAAGTGAAGCTTATAGGGAATCACTATGTGAGCCAGGACATAACTTTGATTGGGTTTTTCTATTTATATAACGATATATACGTTTATATACAATTGTTTTATAAATATTTTGTTTATACTCTTACGATTTATTTACTTTGAAATTAGAATTTCATCGTATTTGTGGGATTTTTTTGGGAATTTATAGTTAATGGGGATTGTCCATTTTTTTTCGATATAACATTTCAAGGAATAAGGTCAGTGATCGTTTTTCTGTATATAAACGAAAAAAATACCCATTAGTTACTTATATTTTTGAACAAATATGTTTAACCTTAGTTTGACCTTCAATGGCGTTAAATTAGCAATAAATTCGACCAACATTACGTTTCGAACTTTTGGTAAGCTTCTCGTATCAGCTTTCACATAATGAGAACTTGCATTTGACGAACCAGCCATTATAAATAAGATTGATAGGAAAAAAACATACTGCAGAGGTGAATTGGCCGCCGATAATGACGTCAGAGCGAAACTTTAAAAATTTATTGAGAAAAAACTAGCCAATGAATTTCAAAATTATTGAATTTATATTCTTAAAATACCCTATTTTAACGAAAAATAATATAAAAAGTACATGTGATTTTTTTTGGACAATGCCCATTCTGGGGACAGGACACGTCCAGGGAATCAATTTTTTGACCTTTAATTTAATTTTAATTATATTTACAATTAAGTTTTTCTAAAGAACCTAAGTGGACCAGTTAGATTACACCTTAAACTACTTTAAAAAAAATATAAAGGTCTACATATGTAACTCTGCGGGTAGTTTATACGTCCGGACAGCTAAATTTTACGGTTTGGAGAAATAGCCTTATGGATGCGTCCGATAATTTGTTTCTAGCTTTACATTTTGAAACTTCTATTTTAATTTTCTTATCCTTATACAGTTTTTCAGGAATTAATCTTTAAACACAAGCATTGTTGTTTACAAATTACATAGTATTGTGATTTGATTAGTACGTTCTAACTGATTTAGAAGTTAGAAATCCTTTAAAGAAAATATGGTTTTTACTTTTTGCTTAAACTTGATTTGTGTCTGAAGCTTCACCCAATGAACCTTCTATAAAACTACGTTAGTCCATAAAACGAAATTAAATAGTAATTGCTATTTGTGTGTAAAGCTCAAATAGATTGCAACACTGACGCTAACAGTTCATTTTCCCTTACCGTGAGTACTGTGCGGCAATAGGGGTAGGCGTTCCACGCCTCCTCGTGTACTTCTAAGGAGCCCTTCGGCGCCAGCAGCCTGATGAAAGCGGGTACTTTGGACGCGAGGTGGTAGATCTTGTACGTGTACTGCCCTGATGAGTATTTGCCTCCTGGAAAATTATTACAATTTATAAAAAGTTCACAATATTGTAATTAAATCTTTAGGGGCTGTTTTGAGTATGCACTCAACGTATATACTATATAATACGTACGCAGCAGTAACGTATTCATATGCATGAATACGCGCTTTAGATTATAGCGCATTCGAGAGTAATTGCCCGAGAGAGAAGGAACTTCAATATATGGGTATGGTTTCATAATATGGGTCATTAGAAAAAAAATAATCTTATTTAATTTCAAGGGTCTGAATAGATTTTACAGAAACGTCATTTATGAATCCTACATGTTTGTATAACGTCCGGAACTGGACAAAAGGTGTGATCAAGACACTATGCTAATGATGCTAAAGTTAAACGTAACGGTTTACTTACACGAAGTCCCTATCAGTCCTGCAGGGAGTGTTTGTGTGGCCCGTATAACCACAGAATACATATTAGTACAGTATACGAGTACGTATTAGTAGTAGAATACGTACAGTGACTTCGTAGAAGGTCACTATCAGTTTGACCATCAAAATAGTTTAATCTGGGTTCTACATTATAAAAAACAAAACTATATTACCATGACAATTATGTTGGGATTTGAGTAGGAAATAATATGAAGGACATCATTGGTCAATTAGGCAACATGTAGTATTTATATTTTTAAATTCAGCGCTTTAATTTTTTTTTTACTTTAATTTTGGCGCCCCTATGTGCGAATTCTGCCACCATCCTAGGACGCCATAGGACGCTGCCGCCCATAGGCATTGACCTATGCTGTCTATACATAATATGTATATCCAGAGCTGAATGAGACTCCTAATGAATTAGATTCAACCCCTAACTTTTTAACCAGCCTCCTTTATGAGCAAGAAGATTTTGCTCTCAAGTAAAAGTATCCTAATCCCTTCATCCGTCTTCTGAAGCGTAAAACTAAATAATCCCATCGGATCCTTCATCTCTATTAAAATTAACAAATGGAATTTGTTAAACAACCTTCTACATAATCTGCTTTATTAATTTAATGTTCGACCGAAACTTCTTTCGTAATATCAGCTAAATCGGCTAGAAATTACGGCCCGAACCGAAAGTTTTGCCGATGGTATTTTTTTTCTCTTTAAAAATAGACGTTGACCTTGAACTTACAATGGAAAGGAATAACAACTACTCCGAAATTTCGTTTATAAACTGTTTTAAATAATAAAATTTTTTGAATGTTAAACTATTTGTCGATATGGAATAAATTATTTTTCTTTTAAAGATTTCGAACCTCCAGCTTCGGCCAAAGATAACGGTAACAGCTGACTAACCGTCTTTTCCCAAAAATCGACAACAATGCGACTACAACTTTTATTATATTTATAAGGAAGTATAATAGTAACTTACGTTCCTGTTCTAAATATCAAGTGGTATGAAAGGCTGGACGGGAAACCCGGAAGCGGAAAAACAAACACAGATAACAAAACAATCTAAATAAAAGCTTTCAAAGTTATGTGTTTCACTTCTAGAGTCTGCATCAATATAGATAATGCTTTAACACTGTTTTGTAGAGGTATTTACGGTAGTAACAATAGTAATATTAGAATTTAAAAAAAAGATAATATGCGTCGCGACTCGCGACTCGCGAGACTATGGAATGAATAAATATTATGTTAATTTGGAAAGTAAGTAATACCAAAAAATAAAAATCAACTTTATTCTGAGTTATTTCAATTAAGTCCAAAAATTTTGGTGGATGGTCCCAATTTTTCCATTCTCCTTTATTTTTTATAATAAAATGCTTTATGAAGTAGGAAGTGCGTCTGGCACACTCGTACACAATAATTTTCTTGCTTTCGTCATTCGTCAGTCATCACTCGTCAGCCATCAGTCATCACTCATCACAACAATATTGACGAAATAATAATTTGAAATGATGCGATTGTTTGTGTACCTATGTGACTAACAAACCTAAACAATCCGTTTACGTCTTTTACAAGGCTTTTTGTAAGTTGTAAAAACTTTAATTATTGCGATGTATTTTTTTTTATTTTTTACAAGCAAAAAAAACTGCTTGAAACTAGGAATACCTATATTCTGTAATATAAAAAATTAACTAACGAACGTAATTTAAAAATCAGTATTATTTTAAATAAAGATTAATATAGAGATAATAATAATAATAATAGCGCAACATACATTTTAATTTTTATTGACCAGTGATCTCATACAACTATGCTGAAAAATACGAGTTTCCCGCCACTTCGGCCGCGCAAAATATCTCAGAATAAAATATAATTCTTTGAATATTTTTACAAACAATGCATTACAATTATTACAAACGTGTACTTAGTATTTTTCGCAAGTTTATTATTTGTGTTATACGTACGTATTTATATTATTAAAATTAACGAGCAACAATAAAATTACTGTTTTTAATGCAAGGTCGGGTTTAAAACTGAGGACTTTGTACAGCACCTATCTAAATATTACAACATCTGTGTAAACTGGCTAAACATCTTGGTGCTCTTGTGAGTAAGCATATACATCCGTATGTGATGTGTTCATGAAAATCAAGCGTTTAGTGAGTAAAAATGACTTCTTCCACACAGATTCGACTATAATATTATTATGTACCAGATGACGCTCGCAACTCCGTTGCACCAAGATTCGTTTATCGCGCGGAAACCGTACATTTTTCCGAAATAAATAGTATCCTATGGAAAGGTACTAAAGGACATATAATATACAGTACCCGGCAATAAATATTGCACATCGACCTTTGGAAAGAGACAATCGGCTAATTTCGGTTTCATAGAGCGTTATCTTTGTAGCACACACCTATTTGACATTATGTCAGTCGTTGTTCAAATTCAATAGAGTGCAGTCGCGTCCAGTTCAGAATATATATCTAGAGTTGTTAACACCCCTAAATTTGCTACAGCTGTAATTTTCCAAACGAATTTTAAATACGTAAACATAATTTGAACACCCTTTTTTATTTTATTTTACCCGAACCTAAAGCCATAACTTATAGAAAATTTGATGTATTTTATACAAAGAATAATAAAATTGTCAAAAGAAGCAAACCATAATTGTTTTAACAGCTCCTAATATATACCGGACTTTTTGTATTTCGTGCGTAAGAGATAACGCTCTACAAAACCGAAATTAGCCGACTGTCACTTTCCAAAGGTCGATGTGCAATATTTATCGCCGGGTACTGTACTTTTTATTCAGGAGAATCCGGGACTCAAATATAAAAATAAATAAAAATGTATCTCCATCCTAAAATTTCAGCAAAATCGGTTGAGCGGTTTGGGCGTGAAAGGATAACAAACAGACACACTTTCGCATTAAATGTAATATTAGTATGGAAGTATGGTCTAAGGATAATAAGAGTGTTCACTGTTCTCAAGTCAAGCAAAGCATACTCGGGCTCTATCAGTACGCTTCAGGTTCTACTGAAGAATATAATATATTATTATACATACAATATTGTAAATTGTAATTGAATCTACAGAGAGTAGATAAATTGACATAGAGAATATTTTATTTTGTCTCTTACAATAATTACTGTCATACTAATTCTTAAGCCTACTTTTCCTAGAGTGCTTTGTCGAATTACGTGGACACGGATTACTATAACGGATTACACTCTATTTATTATTACATTAAATTTATTATAAAGGAGTATGACTAAAAATGTATGGAGTTTGGTCCAATATAATTGCATTATTTGCATCTTTAACTACTAAATCTATGTTATGCCATGACGTTTGGCATTCCCTATTAGGTTTTGACTGAAAAAGATGAATATCAATATCAATATTTTCACTCAAAAATCATTTTTCATAGGGTCATAACTTTTTACTGATGAGCTTATTTTTATTTTGTCTCATACTGAAAGTTACTCTATAATATGTAATGGATAATAAGTCAATAATATTATAGGTCTCGTTAGCGGTTAGTGGTGGAGATTTGGACCACTTTAGTTAATTCTCCTTTATTCAGAAATAAAATAATTTTGATTTTGATAAAATGGTACTGAGTTATTAGTTTCTGTGATATGACACGATAACAAATAACTAAACAATGATTTTTAACGTGACGACAGTTTCGGCCGTGACGTTGTGGAAGCTACAGCAAAAGCCTTCATTAGCCGTAGCGCAGAAATAATTAATTCGTAGTCATTAGAATCGCCGACTTTTCCAATGACATTGTAATATAGGTCATACTAGACAACACTACTTATTACAACTTCAATCAGCTCATGCCTCATGGTCTCTCGGAAGCAGGAACGTACACGTGTAATGTATGTACATGAAATAGCAAAATGACTACATAATCTGACTGTCCCAATATGTTTTCAAATGCTTAGAATGTAGATCTTTAAAACTACCCAAATGATTTTGATGAAATAAAATTTTTCATAGATATAGAGTAGAACACGGGGAAAGACGTAACGTAGCATAAATAGGCTACTTTTTATTGCGAAAAAATACATCATTTATTTTGCGTGTACGAGGAAACATCTCGTACTTAACATGGAAAAGTTAAGGTAAAGATTGGCCCAGATTTTCCATAAGAGTTTGGGAGTAAGCCGCGTAGGCCGCAGAATTAATAGATCCTCGGGGCTCGGTGTGCTAGTTTGCTCGACTTGCGGTTCTTTACATGAACTATTCTTGAATTGCCAAATAAGGTAAAGATTTACCGCACATGAATTTTAATAAAATAACTATTTATTTTTGGTGGTATGGTTATGATTTATGTATATTGCTCAGATAAATAATTATTTTTATAACCTGTAATGTAATTCATCATAAAGATTTAATTTCCAAAAAAATGTAATTAAGTACACTTAAAATTATTTTTGATGTTCGGGACATGTAACTACTAACTACCTACTCTGTAACTACCATGTTTTTATTTAGATTAAAGCAGATCTGAACTAAGAATATTTTTGTAACATTAAGAATATGACGTGTATCAGTTTTTCGACATATTCCGGAATAAAACTTAATATTATGAAACCTTAAGGGTCGGGTAAGTGAATAAGTGTCTTTATTGCACTAATCTACAAAATCTTTTGATGGAAAGTAACCTACTCATAATTGCCTCATTTACACACCCACGATGGATATATTTTTTTAACGGGAATAGCGCCAATTCTTTACGCCAGAAACATTCAATGTAGGCGTCGAAATTGATTTTCAATAGAGCCATGAGTCGTCTCGGCGCTCGTGTCGGCTACTAGACAACTTGGCCATTGATAACATAATATATACGAGCAGTACAGAAATTAATATCATGATAGACCTTTATCAGTTACAACTTACACGTCAAATGAGTGCGATTTTTGTTTAGGTCTGTAACTTTTCAATTGATAATAATAAGCGATAGATACTAGATAGTAGCGTTATAGTCCGTGTGTTTTTTTATTTATATTACGGTGTCCATTGATACCTCCTGTCAGCAAATGGCCGGTAACACTCCAAAAACGTAACTTAAAACGTACGTAAGTCCGTCCGTTCGGATTGAAGTGTTCTAAACGGCATGCGTTCCATCAGGATTCAGGGCACACCGTTAATATTTCTCAATATTATTTCCCAGGTCCCAATCTCTAGTCTAAACGGAACAGATTGAGTCAAGAAGCGATACAAGCTACTTAGAAATATTGCGGTAAAAAGTTATGTAACGAAATACGAAGCTGGATTAAGCTGGTAAATCTAACGGAGAGGTGACCGATCTTGGCATGGATAGTGGATTTTTAGTTTGAAATGATTCACATACGTCTTATTAGCCAGAAGATTTTGATATCAATAATGACGCATATCAAATCCGCAGCCTTTTCGTCTTCTTCTCGGTACCTAGTTTTTAGGGTTCCGTACCCAAAGGGTAAAAACGGGACCCTATGTCTGTCTGTCCGTCTGTCTATCACCAGGCTGTAACTCGAGAACGGTAATAGCTAGAGAGTTGAAATTTTCACAGAATGTGTTACATATCTGTTGCCGCTATAACAACAAATACTAAAAACAAAATAAAATTGATATTTAAGGGGGGGCTCTCATACAACAAACGTGATTTTTTTGGCCTTTTTTGCTCTATATCAATAATGGCAACAAGTAGGTAACTAGGTACTTGACTTTTTCACAAAATCCTTAGTTATATTATGTGTACTTTAATATCTAATAATAATATTAAAATAAAATAAAATAAAAAATCTGCTCGGAATTTAAATACCAGCACATATAAAAAGGAGTACAACCTTGCCTCTAGGTCCCTCAAGAAAGAGATTACTCGGGCAAAGCAACAGCACGTCAGTAGAATTGGCAAGAGACTTGAGCGCCTCCCCTGCATTCTGGTCTCTGGCCAAAGCTATTGAAGGAAATTTCTGCAAGCCAACCCTACCATCCCTACACGTAGGAAATGGATCGTTGGCCCAGGACGCAAAAGACAAAGCCGATCTTCTGGGCAATCTTTTTGCATCAAACTCGACCCTGGATGACGGGGGGCAGAAACCGCCGACCATACCGCGAGGCACGAGCATCATGTCGGAAAATCGGTTTCATCAGCGCTCAGTGCGAAAAGCCCTCCGTTCCCTTGATATCCAAAAGTCGAGTGGGCCTGACGGATTCCCGCCTATTGTGTTGAAAAAGTGTGCTCCAGAGTTGGTTCCAGTCTTGACGTGTCTTTTTCGGCTCTCCTATTCCACTGGCATCGTCCCGGCTTCCTGGAAGACAGCCTTGGTGCACCCGATCCCCAAAAAAGGTGATCACTCAAATCCTTCCAACTACAGACCAATCGCTATAACCTCTCTCTTTTCGAAGATAATGGAATCCATTATCAATAGCCAGCTTCTTCGATACTTGGACGGCCAGGGATTACTAAGCGACAAACAATACGGGTTCCGTAAGGGTCGCTAGGCTGGTGAACTCTTGGCGTACCTGACTCATCGTTGGGCTCAGGCAATTGAGTCGAAGGGAGAGGCATTGGCTGTTAGTTTGGACATTGCGAAGGCCTTTGATCGGGTTTGGCATAAAGCGCTGCTATCAAAGCTTCCATCATACGGGCTGCCCGATAAATTATGTAAGTGGGTCACTGGTTTCTTAGCAGACAGAAGCATAAAGGTCGTAGTTGACGGCGAATGCTCGGAAACTCAGTCTGTAGTTGCTGGTGTGCCTCAGGGCTGTGTGCTATCGCCTACTCTATTCTTACTGCATATCAATGACATGTTGCAGACCAGCGGCATTAATTGCTATGCGGATGACAGTACAGGTGATGCTGTATATACCGGCTCCCCCAATATTTCTCGGCAAAATGTCACTGAGAGTCGAAACGAACTTGTGTCTAAGGTGGAGAATTCATTGGAGAAGGTCTCTAAATGGGGTAACTTGGTCCAATTCAACCCCGCCAAGACACAAGTCTGCGCGTTCACCACTAAAAAGTCACCAATGGTCGTATATCCTCGTTTCGAGGGCACATCTTTAACCATCTCCCCTAGCATTGAGATACTTGGCGTCAACATATCGAGCGAAGTCCAGTTCCGATATCATCTAGAAGGTAAGGCCAAATTAGCCTCGATAAAGCTTGGTGTTCTTAACAGAGCGAGACAGTACTTCAGTCCGGATGAACGCCTACAACTCTACAAGGCGCAGGTTCGGCCTCATATGGAATATTGTTCTCATCTCTGGGCAGGGGCGCCAAAATACCAACTGCTCCCTCTGGATCGTATCCAACGAAGGGCCGCTCGAAATGTTGATTGCCATAGTGTTTCAAACAGCTTGGACCCCTTGGAATTACGCCGAGATGTAGCTTTGCTCTGCATCCTCTATCGGTTGTATCACGGGGAGTGCTCTGAGGAATTGTTCGGAATCATACCACCTGCAACTTTTCGCCATCGTCATACCATATACATAACATACCATCCTCATCACCTTGATGAGTGGCAGTCTTCCACAGTGCGTTTTTCGCGTAACTTTCTACCGCGCACTGTAAAAATCTTGAACGAACTGTCACCAGCAGTATTTTCGGACCTATACGACCTGCAAACCTTGAAGAAAAGAGCGTATTCCCTCTTAAAAGGCCGGCAACGCACCTGCAGCTCTTCTGATGTTGCAAGTGTCCATGGGCGACGGTAGTTGCTTACCATCAGGTGACTACCATCATTGCCCCCTTATTTAATAAAAAAAAAATTAAGGCGGGCTCCCATACAAAAAACACAATTTTGGCCTAATTTTGCTCTATAATGGTACGGAACCCTTCGTGCGCGAGTCCAACTCGCACTTAGCCGATTTTTATGAGTGTAGGCCAGTTTACTTCCACCGCACCTGTATGTATGAAATCTGACGGCCCCCGAGGACCCCTAGGCCGCGGGCTATACGGCCTATTTACTGCTTCTTCTTCATATTTATCTACAGCCTTACCTAAAGTGATAAAGTCCTAACATTCGTCTTTTCTAGGAAACACAAATCATTCATAGCAAAAAATATAATTCGTGTTGCTCTAGTACAGCACAAATATTTATGGCAGAGAAAAAATCTGTGTCGTTTAATTTTATCGAATACATAATATTATTGTAAATAATATTATTATGTATTCTACTTGAAGGCCTTAACCCTTAATTCACTTCCTGAGTCCCAGGGACTCACATCAAAATTTTAAACGGCCATAATTCAAAAGTCTTAGCAGCTAGTTTCCCCCACGTCTCAGTACCTTCATGTAGTGACGCGGATGACATGGTGCCGAGAGGATGAGTGCGTACATACCATATTTGCTGAGTTATTACACCAAGTGAGTCCCAGGGACTCATACTAGTGAATTACGTTATGATTATTTTTATATATTAAAATGTAGAAATGTTGATTTTTCACCGTTACAATAATTTAAATTATGTATGCTTTATTTTTCTGTTGTACAATTGTAAAATGGCTCTAAAAAATATGACTTTATCAATCTAAGAGAAGATGGAGCAGATTCCATTCTGGAAGCCTGGCTTCAAGAAGACTTGGATGAAAAAATGTCATTCCTGAAAATGTGAGCCACCCTGAAACAAGTTAGCTTGGAGGGAAAGTATTACTACTTATGCCACTATAAAAAGAGAACAAAAACTGCTCATCTGTGCATAAAATGTCTGAAGCCGATATGTTTTACTTGCTCAAAAAAGATATGCCGACGTAGCTTTGCCGACGTAGCTTTTAGATAGTGATAGAAACCCACTGCACGTTTTTTTTCTTTGTATAGAAGCATACATTAATGTTTATTTTATTTTGTGTACCTTTATTGGTTTAAAAACGTTAAGTTCTTTTTAATTTTTAGAATATTTGTTAGTTTACAGAAACCTTAAATATATCATGGTTATAAAAGACCGATAAGTACTTTTTCTTAAATTTTCAAGAGGATCTCAGAAGTTTGGTTGGTTTTGTTATTAATTCTAATAATTTACAAAGTACTTAAGAATATTGTTAAACAAAATGTTAATGAAATTTGTTTTATTTCATAAAACATACATTTAAAATATGTGAGTCCCAGGGACACATAGAAGGTAATTACGTTAGTAAATTTCACCTAGTGAATTGAGGGTTAAAAAAGTTGTGATCAGATGGATAAAAAAGTAGGAATGCGAAAGAATAGAACTGAAAGATTTTAGGGACAAAGTGACAGGTCAGCTTATTACCTACTCTGTCACTTGTCTATTCTTCCGACAAAGGAAATCTTCACCATGATATTGATGCCCATGCTAAAAGCAAGCAGGTAATTTGAGAAGTTCTTATTAAAAATGCTTGTCAGACAAGAGAGACAAGAACGAATAAACTGCATATAGATGAAAAAGACAAGGAAACCTCTTCTTATTTATCTTTCGTAGCGTCGACGATGCACTTCAAACAACGCGACGTTGTGTGTCAAGTGGTAGTGGCGGTACATAGACGCCCTACGAATTCCAACGTTATATTTCTAAAACCTATGTCTTAGTTGGTCGCTGTTTTCGCAGTCGCAGTCTTGTTCTAAATCATCTAACAAACCTAACTATTAACTACATTCATAGTTCATACTTTTTGTGGGCTAGAATAAGAATGCTTACCAGCGTCCAGTTGCTTGCAGCTTGCAACTTCGCAGTAATATTTTCATAGCCATAGTTTGCGAGTTCAAAAAAGCATGCAAAGTTAATTTTAGGGATTTAACGGATGTATCGGAATGTGGTCATTTCCGATTTCGTGAAGATTAAAAAACGTCATGGCGAGTGATTTCCAATTGCTATTCAGCAGCTTTTCATTCCGCGTTGAACTATCTATGTAATTCCATGCTTTTATTATAAATGCGTTCTGTCTGTTTATTTACGCTTATTAGCCGATTTTGATAGGTTTGGAAATACACACACCGGCAAAATTAGCGGAACATAGGTAAAAAGGGCCACAACTTGAACTCAAGTGGGTCGGGCTGTGTGAAATCCTTTTTTATAGTTTCTAAGCTCATTTAAGAAATAAAATATTGAACAAAACTGGCAAGATGACAGGTTTTTATAGCAATTATGCCCTAATAAGTGTTTTTCGATTATTGACGATGTAAGTGTTCCTGATAAGAATGGCGTTTTAGCGGGGTGCAAGGTATGCTAAGCTCATTTGACTGTTTGGTTTTTAGAAGAACATATTGCTTAGCTACAAAATTAGTGATTTCCCAGCATCTACGACAGCTAGAGCTGTAACAACGATAGAGAAAGGTCACACCTACCGTTCGGTCAGTCAGGCCTTAGGTGTGTCGGCTTCCGTGGTCCATTGTAACTTTCAACGCTACAAAGAGACTGGATCTTACGTTCGGAGACGAGAACAAGGCAGATATCAGGTGACAATGATTGAGGATGACCGTTTTGTAAGGAAACAGACCTTAAGAAATCGACCTAAAACTGTTATGCAGACACGAAACCTGTCGGAACAGGTCCGAGATGTATGTGTAAGTAATTGTACAGTAAGAAGAAGACTTAAAGAAGTTAAATTAAACTCAAAAGTGCCAGCAAGGGCACCAAAACTTGAGACAGGACACCGAAGAGCCAGGCTAAGATTTGCGCGTGAACATCAAAATTAGACAAGTGAGTGAAATCTTGTGCTGTACAGTGATGGGAGCAAATTCTATGTACATTTTGTTGACAGGCGACAAATAATGTGGATAAATCGTAAGGAACGCTATAGGCCATCAAACTTAAAGGAAACAGTGGCCTATGATACAGACTTCGTAATGGTTTGGGGTGGCACATGATTTGGAGCCCGCACGGAGCTGATGATTATTGATGATGGTACTTTGACAGCACGGGGCTATAGCACAGACATCCTAGAACTGCATGGTGTGCCTTTTACATAGTTTTAGGTAGTAACTTAAATTTTATGCGCGTCCATAGAGTAAAAAATCGGGCATTATTACTAAAATGATGCTGGTGTAGCCCGGGTGGAGAGACCAGCACGGTCTACGGATGTGGATCCGATTGAAGACGTGTGGCACATCAATGAGTGAACGGTACGAGTTTAAAATAAAAGGTCCAAAATGTGTCCAGGAGCTCGAGTTGGCGCTACTGGAGGAGTAGGAGAATATCCCACAGGGAATGATTGACAATCAAAATGCAAGCATGAAATGGCGTATCCAGGCCCTCTTGAGATCCATAGAAGGCCATGACACTCTTTTAACATGGCATTTCTTTAATAAAAATGGAAAATTTAACTTAAAAACTTACTACTGAAATTTCAAAGATTTTCTTAATCTTCGATTTTTGCCGATTTTTTTCTAAATTTCACGTTTTATGCCCTAAGTTTATATAAAATTGATTTTTTAATAATCAATAAATAAATAAATAAACAATTATATAAAAAAAAATTGAACAATATTTAAAAAAATCGAAATTTTGTTATGTTCCGCTAATTTTGCCGGTGTGTTTATTTTGACTCCTGGGAAAGGATACAGGGTGTTTTTTTACAAAGAAAAACTACTTACCTAATATTTCCGAAATGGGAATAGTACTTTTTCTGTGATAAAAACCATCGTACGACGATCGACGAATTTTGAATTTACGGGCAACATCAAGGACTTGATAGTTTTACAGTAGGGCCTCGGTAATCCGGACTCCCACTTGTTCGGTGATCGCTATAATCCGGCCGGCCGGACCTTTAAAGTTTATTAAACATTGCTTTTAAATGGGCTGAAGTTAAGAAATTTGATAGCCACGAAGTTATGTTTCTCCGTCAACTTAGATAGTAGAGACCGAGCTTTGGAAATAAAGTGCGAAAATCATAAACAGAAGAGTATTACAGACTTTTTCAAAAGGAATTAAGTTTAAATAATGTTTTTAACTTACTGATTTCTTACATGGTTGTATCTACCTAATTATGAACATGTACATTTTGTCTTTATGATATACAACCTCCTCCTTTTAGGAAGTCGGTTAAAAATTTTAAAAATTGATTTTAGAAACTAAGGTTATAAACATGTGTTATATTAACATTAAATATTGCATACTACATATTAATAATATAATCCGGACGCCTCGATAATTCGAAAAGGGTCGTGTTTTTGCGTCCCCGGAGTCCGGATTAACGAGGCCCTACTGTATTTCGGAAAAGGGTGTGGTTACTTTAAACGTTTTTCCGTTTTTTTTATATATTAAAATTTAGAAATGTTGATTTTTCACCGTTACAATAATTTAAATTATGTGTGCTTTATTTTTCTGTTGTACAATTGTAAAATGGCTCTAAAAAATATGACTTTATCAATCTAAGAGAAGATGGAGCAGATTCCATTCTGGAAGCCTGGCTTCAAGAATACTTGGATGAAAAAATGACATTCCTAAAAATGTGAGCCACCTTGAAACAAGTTAGCTAGGAGGGAAAGTATAACCACTTATGCCACTATAAAAAGAGAACAAAAACTGCTCATCTGTGCATAAAATGTCTGAAGCCGATATGTTTTACTTGCTCAAAAAAGATATGCCGACGTAGCTTTGCCGACGTAGCTTTTAGATAGTGATAGAAACCCACTGCACGTTTTTTTTCTTTGTATAGAAGCATACATTAATGTTTATTTTATTTTATTTTGTGTACCTTTATTGGTTTAAAAACGTTAAGTTCTTTTTAATTTTTAGAATATTTATTAGTTTACAGAAACCTTAAAAATATCATGGTTATAAAAGACCGATAAGTACTTTTTCTTAAATTTTCAAGAGGATCTCAGAAGTTTGGTTGGTTTTGTTATTAATTCTAATAATTTACAAAGTACTAAAGAATATTGTTAAACAAAATGTTGATGAAATTTGTTTTATTTCATAAAAACATACATTTAAAATATGTGAGTCCCAGGGACTCATAGAAGGTAATTACGTTAGTAAATTTCACCTAGTGAATTGAGGGTTAAAAAAGTTGTGATCAGATGGATAAAAAAGTAGGAATGCGAAAGAATAGAACTGAAAGATTTTAGGGACAAAATGACAGGTCAGCTTATTACCTACTTTGTCACTTGTCTATTCTTCCGATAAAGGAAATCTTCACCATGATATTGATGCCCATGCTAAGCAAGCAGGTAATTTGAGAAGTTCTTATTAAAAATGCTTGTCAGACAAGAGAGACAAGAACGAATAAACTGCAACTTTTAGTTAATTAATAAATAAAGTAAATATTAAAGAACCCCTGAGCATTAGCGCTACATTGTTAATTTTTTATTTAACGATAAAAATCCACTTACCGAGTAATGGGTAGTCTTTGAAAGGTTCATTTTTGATGACCTCTATTCCCTCACCGCCGCCCGTCTCATTTTTGGACACCTCCGCCACACAGTACAGCTGTGCCACTTGATACTGTGAAAAATAAAAGACTGTTAAGAGTCAGTAGACTAAATTTGCCGATTTCGCTGATTTTACAGACGTGATTTAACAGTAATTATTATTATTTTTAACAAAAAATTAAAACCGACTTCCAAGGTAAAAACAATATTAACATTAATATGAACTAAAAAGTATTAAATAATTTTTGCTATCTAATAGTGCCTTTTTCCGAATTCGGCTAAACCTTGACTATTTCTGTACTCAATCTTCATTATTTTGAAGTCGGTACCAGATAGCTGAATCTTCAGTCCTCTGACAGAATATTTGAAACTTTTGGAACTGGCACCGACTTCAAAATTATGAAGATTGAGTACAGAAATAGTCAAGGTTTAGCCGAATTCGGAAAAAGGCACTATTAGATAGCAAAAATTATTTAATACTTTTTAGTTCATATTAATGTTAATATTGTTTTTACCTTGGAAGTCGGTTTTAATTTTTTGTTAAAAATAATAATAATTTCACTCTTTTTAGTTACACTAGTAGGTAAACCTTCGCGTATATTTTACGTATCTTATTACAATCTGTTAAGAGTCACAGTTCACACTCACAAAATAATATATTATCAGTGAAGTGAACATATTGTGCTAAGTAATTTAACAATTTTAATACTTCAAACCCCAAGCGGTCACCGGCGATTGCGATAACAATAGAAAGGCTATTGTGTCTCGTTTTTCCACGATCCAAGGATCTATCAGATAAAAAATTGTATAAACTTGCATAGGATGTAGCGTAGCTACTCATCTAATATATAAAATTCTCGTGTCATCTATGTGTGTGTGTATCGTGTGCGCCATCTATCGATTAATAAGTATAACAAATTAAAAAGACACTTATAGACTTTGTTTTGTTTAAATGCTCTTTTTAAAATAACTTATTTTAATTCTATATTTTGTCTATTAAAATTTTATAAAGTAGTTAGTATAGTATTCGATCTGTATATAAAGTAGTAAAGTATATTCGATCTAGCGTCTTCCGCCACGCGACGCGCGGCGGCGCCGCGATACCGTCGCCTCTGCGGCGCTGACCGCCATGTATATTTAAACAAAGTGTTATACAGTATAAAATTATTATTATTATTAGTATATCCACACCTATGCCTTGTACTATTATCTATTCTGTGCCATGAGACATTGGTGACCTTAACACGACGTGGTAATGATGAAGACGATGATGATGATGATGATGATGATGATGATGATGATGATGATTATGATGATGAATATGAGTTGCATAGTAGCATATGCTTTCTGTTCTTAAAACAACGCCGAAACTCCCAAACGTGTATCCAAAAGGAGTCAGGAGTTCTCTCAGCATCTTCGAAACCATGGTATACCTTGACCCAATATTTGACTTTTTGGTAGCATATTCTTAGTACACTTCACATAAAACCAAAATCACCATATGTTTCCATATAAATTTCGAGGAGTTCCCTCGATTACTCCTGGATCCCATCATCAGGTCACCACTTTGTGAACATGGTACCAAAATGGAGTAAAACCAAATACAACAAAGCAAAAATTTCGAAAATCGGTTCACAAACGGCGGAGTAATCGTTGAACATACAAAAAAAAAAAAAAAAAAAAATCCACAGCCGAACATATAACCTCCTCGTTTTTTGGAAGTCGGTTAAAAATACAGATTTCTATAAGTTATAATGCACAACATGTAAGATCATTTCAATTATAATCTAATGTTGGAGCTAGATTTTTTATTTTTTAAAGTATTTTTATATAATTCAACTCAAACCCGCGACAGTTTTGTGATTTTTGCTGTAAAAGGTTTAGAATATCACCTTTTTATGGATTGTATTGACGTCTTAACGGTATGAAAAAAATACAATGTACTGTTGAGAAAATCGTCTATACAATGTTGGAATTACTTTTTACCACTTTCATATAAAAAACCCTTTAAAAAACAGAATACCTATAACTGCCCGCTAACTTGGCGATCGTCCTTTTTCACCTGGCATATGAAAGACGGGCGTGAGTGTGAAGAGAGCAGTAGAAAAGAGGTTACGGGCTCACATGTAATATTAGCCATAGTGGCTGGGGCCACGGTAGTGGTACAGGCTACAGCTAGGGCGACCATAAAAATGGTCGTTTTTGTCTTTGGAACCATCGTAGGATTTTTTATAAAATTAGGGGACAATTACCGATCAAACGGGTCACTTGATGGAAAGCATGTGCGTTGCCGACCTTTATTTATTTACATAATATCTTAACGCCTTATTAAAAAGTGCCTCCGTGGTCTAGTGGTTAAGAGCGTGGCTCTTGGCTCGAAGGTCGTGGGTTCGATTCCCGCGTTGGAAACATGTTATATTTTAGAAGTTTGGCTAGGACAATGCGGACTGATCACCTGATTGTCTGACAAGTAAGATGATCCATGAGTCGGATAGGACTGTAAAAAGTGCAGCGCCTGCGATCTCTCGCCAGTAGTGTCAGTCTTCCGTCCCACTGGGTTATGAGAAAAAAGGAATAGAGAGTGCTCTTGTGTACTGCGCACACCCTTGGGCATTATAAAATTATTCCTGCGTAACTGGCCTGGTTCCAATGAAACTGGCCACCGTCACCGACACCGGTGTGGGAGTTATTAATTTTTATTATATTATTAATACATAATATATATTGTGATAGCGTTCATAATATTATTATCTACATTCTACACTAACTACTAAGATTACGATTACACGGTTTAACCGATTCATGGCCAATGCCGCGCCCAGCGCGTCATTCAAAAAGTTTTAGTGAGGCCGATGACGCGCCAGACGCGGCATATAAGAATTGTTAAAAAACACGTTAAAACTAATTTATTATACTGTAATTACAATTCCCTTGTCTAAATATACATGTTGAACTCAATTTTATGCGTGGCCGTTTATTTTAGAATTATAGGCTACTAGTCAGAGATCGTCAATCATTGGTTCACTCGAAGAATCCTTACTTTTCTGCGATTAGCGTATTTATGAAACTTTTTTTTCTTATTAACACTCATCTTCATCAGCGTCAGTAATTTAGCTTGGATGCTACTGTCTGTTGAGTTATTTTTTGCGTCATGACAAATACGAGAACTTTCAATTACTTATTGTCCTTTTCAATGTAAAGTTTTGCAATATTGAGTGACTATATTCTGGAAAACTTTCATTCTCCTTATTGTCGTTTTCCAGGCAATTTTCATTTGAGTATGTTTGTAAATCGTGGCTGGCTATATTCAGGAAAGTCATTATATTCCTGCTGATTATCCAAAACAAACGTATTTCATTTGTTTGAATAAACGATTTTCTGAGAGCTCCTAAATTTTAATACAAATTTATATTGTCATAGCTACACAACTACTCTAAGTTATTTATTCTTCAACTAAAATAGATGAAGTTGCTAGTCATAATAAATCCCACAACCTTTACGGAAAAACTATCATGCCTATTGATTTGTGCTTTAACATGTAATTAGGGTTCTAACTTCCGTACCCAAAAGATAAAAACGGGACCCTATTACTAAGGCTGGCCTCACACAGCCGGAACGTCTCTCTGAATAATTCATAATCGGAAATTCATAATCTAAATTTCGGCACCTTGCCTCACACACATCTTTGAAAATAAGATTGATCAGTAGTCTCATGATTCCTGGCACATATTTAAACGTCTTTATGGAAGAAGAATTAATACTAATAAATATTATTTTTCTTTTACTTTCGTTTTCACTTAATGTTTCCCAATTTGGAATTAAACTTTTAATCCTCAATGGATGTGTCCTATATTTCAATGCTTAAGATTAAATTTTCCGTGTCAGACATCACGCCAGCAGGTCACAACACGTCCAGGGGTTAGCTTCTTGCAGTGTCAACTGAAATAATTCATAATCTGATTCCAGTATGTGTGTGCCGCTCTATTAAAATGTATGGGAATACGCGCGTTATGAAATCATAATCTTAAATTTATCGATCCGGAATTCAGAACGCTCGTCAGTATCATTCTTACAGATCGATCTGAGAAACATAATCTGAAAAAAATCAGAATGTGTACGTGGAGCATACTTACTGATATTGTATGGAATTCCAGTCTTTCTGAATTAATAATATGAATTCAGAAAGACATTCCGGCTGTGTGAGGCCAGCCTAAGACTTCGTTGTCTGTCCGTCTGTCTGTCTGTCTGTCTGTCTGTCTGTCTCCAGGCCGCAACTCAAGAACGGTAATAGAATTGAAATTTTCACGGATTATGAATATCTGTTGCCGCTATAATAACAAATACTAAAAACAAAATAAAATTAAATAAATAAAATAAAAAAAATGAAGGGGGGCTCCCATACAAAAACATAATTTTCGGCATAATTTTGCTCTATAATGGTACGGAGCCCTTCGTGCGCGAGTCCGTGTTATATGTGTTATCATCAGTCAGTCAAGGTGTGACGACGTGAGCCCTCACAAAGCTCGGCTTTTAGTAACCAGCACTAATTAAAATCATTAATACCTACATACTCGTATGAGCAAAATTTGTGCCAAAGGTTGACGACTACTTACACATTTTGTTAACAGTATGAATTACTACTTATATACGCCATATCAGCTTTGAATTACAACTAATACGAACACTGCACACAAAATTTATCTTTTCCCTCTCTGATTTACGCCTATTTACAATAAAATATGCATAAAACACAACCAGTGGCCAATGCCGCACGTGGCGCGTCATCGTTTAGCAGGGCCGATGACGCTTATGGTGCGTCATCGAACAAAGTACTTGGCCTGTCGTAAGAATTTGTTGAAATGAAGGTGGCAACGAATCGGCTAAGTTTGGCATCAGTTCTGTAATTCAGCCCATTAGTCTGACTTCTGAGACTGACGCCAGAATGATGACCAGAAAGTACATAATAAAAAAAATATCAGTCCGTCAATGAAAGGGTTACACGATAATTCTCCCGTCAGTCTGGATCAAACTGATGGACTTAACTGGCCACTCCAGACTGACCGTGTTACCTATATTATGTAAAGTTTAATCGATACACAACTAATGATTGTATAATTATTATTAGACAACCTAATTGGTTGGTAATCGCTTTGATACCGTATCTTTGTTGTCACAAATTAACATATTTTAAACTGATTTCTAAACAGGTAAATAATTACTGTTTCAAAGCATAATCATGTGCTTTGTACCAGCCCCGGATTTATAAATAGGCTGTTATAGGCCACGGTCTAGCCGCATTGGCGCCGGCAGGGGGGTGCCAGGTGGTGCACTTGCACCCCTTGGGAATCTTGGGATCAACAGGAATTATTGAAATAAAAAGCCTTCTGTAAGTTCTGTAACCCTATTATATATCGTTGACGTAAATAGACAGTCACTGCTGTTCGTAAAGGGCCCCACACATTAACAGTTCGCCGGCAGGCCGCCGCCGCCTGGCAGTTAGTCGGAAAAGATCACAGACTCACAGTTCCCCTGACGATTTTGTAGATTTTGTATCGACGGTCAATGACTGTCAGGCAGACTGCCGACCAGAGCCTGCCGGCGAACTGTTAATGTGTGGGACCCTTAAAAAGTAAAAAGAAAAGAATGAAAACTTAATTCTGCACCCCTTGGAAATTATTTCTGCCAGCGCGGCGCCTACTCTCATAAAAGCATATTAAACTCGCCACTGCGTTGTACACGTCTAAAGATTGTATTAATAATTTGGAAGCAAAACGTTTCTTTGTGGTATTTATTATGTACTCCAGATTCCTATATAAAAGGTACATTGTATTGTATGGAACAATTATCGAAAGATGTAATTTCAGCAATTCTGAATTCTGATCGTACTTTTATCGGTGACCTTATCGCTTACGTTGTTTATACCGACGCGGTTTATGGAGAATCGAAACAATCAAACATAACATGGATTTCTCAATCCTCAGTTACTTTGATAAGGTGGAAAATTGATTTTGATGGCAAAGAATTCATATAATACATAATATTATGTATTATAAACGCGAAAGTGTGTCTGTCCGTATAACTGTTACCTGTTCACACCCAACTCTCAAACCACTTAATCAATTTTACTGAAATATGACATGGAGATACTTTAAGTCCCGGGAAAGGACCTAGGATACTTTTTATCCCGGAAAAATGTGCGGTTTCAAACGATAAACGAATTTTGGCGCAACAGAGTTGCGGTGGTCATCTAGTACGGTCTATCGTTCTTATATTATATAAACATGGATTTTCAAATGTGTTAGTCGTGCTAAAACTCGAAAACGGCTGAACGGATTGGGCTGATTTAAGTCTTTAAATATTCGCAGAAGTCCAGGGAAGGTTTTAAGTGACACGAAGTTCACCGGGACAGCTAGTATTATGATAATTACAAAATATATATATTATGTTGATTAAAACTGTTCGAAAACATAGTATGATAATTTTAATGTAACAATGGCTCATAGTCACAACAATATTAATCTTTCGATCGCGGATTCTTGGAAATCTATTGTTATTCTATTGTTGTCGCGATCACCGGTGCTCTTATGGTGCTTGATGGATTACGTGTAGATTAAGTAAATAAGGGAGTAGAGTTTGTGTTGGGACTTTGACTTTGGGACCTCTCGCGAAAAAAGCGTGCAGATGAAACCACTTTTCATCGGCATTAACAGAGAAATTATATAAGTAATCTGAAAAAAATAATTAGTAATCTACATGATATGATACGTAACGTGATTTTGCCATATTTTTTCTATCGGTATCACATAATAAAGAAATAAAAAACCAAATCACCTCCAAATCGTTGAATGAAACCACTTTACTCCTTCATTATTTATCAAAAGAATATATAAAAAATATCTACTGCTTTGCAATACATTAGTTGATAATTTGGTTTTTTTACTTTTTTGAAATATGTATTATATTAAGCCTTAAAAAGGTTTTTTCTCCTATTTCGCCCTATCATGGACGCGGCGAGCGTCGTAACCGCCACCGTACAAGGCGCGCTGTTATGAATGTTATTTTAATGTATTTTACGTCGATATTCGCACTGACAGACAATGATCAAGGTCATTGGCGGATATAGAGGCCATAAAGAGAAAATTGGGGTGTGTAGAGTCAGAACCTTCTGAGTTCTGACTTCTGACTGGAAATGGAATATGTATTTGAATTTTTGGAACCAATTTAAATATTACTTATCTCGACTTGGCACATGCAAATATTTTTGTGATTATTGTGTCAGTTACTAAAATAATGATAATAACGATATTTTAGTCTTCAATTTAGCAACAACAACTACGAAGTTGTTCATGCTAAATTGAAGACATGAGTGCATGAAGTGGGTAACTAACAATTTATATTTAGAAATGGCTTTAGAACCGGAAAAATTATTTCTAAATAAAAAAATGTGGATTCTATGGAGTAGCAAGTTACAAGGTTTGTTCAAATTATAAGGGAAAAAATATAAAAATTTTTTTGTTAACCATGTCCATCGAATGGATTGAATTATGATGTAGGTTCGTATAAAGGTTAGAATACAAAGACCTAATTATACGCGCTGATGTAATATTCGCAAACAGGTTATATTTTTTCGGACGTGCGAACTCGTACGGAAGGCTCGCTACAGCTGGTTAAAACTGTATCTTTCCCATTGAAAAGCGAAACTCAGACCGGCAGAGCAGTAATAGAACAGTGGGTCAAGGGCTTTGTCTCGCTTGTTTGACACGAGCCATTTTTAATTTACCGCGGACCACGCCATTTAGATTTATTTTACCTCTTGCAGGACCTTTATACCCACGACATAGAAGACAAAATATTTTACCAGTCGATCGTGAGAAAACTAAAAAAAATAGATATTCTATTGTGTCTCGTTCACTGGTAAGAGTATGGGGCTTGATGAATTAAAATAGATGTATGTTTAAAAGTTAATAATTTTGGTAAAAGTGAGCTACTTATGATAGACATAGACTCAACTTTTAAAAAGTATATTAAAAATAGTGAGTTACAATTTGACTTTGGAGAGTTTACCCGAAAATAAATATGCCCTGATGGCCCTGATGCTCTGCCTTAGCAGATATCACTTGGGAACCTCTAGCCTTAGCTTTTTAGGGATTCCACGAGTGATACATAATATATATGTATATTGTTTTTAGAAATGTCATCACTTCATCAGACACCAGCATGGAGACAATTCATTCAAAGACAAAACATAATTGAAGACGTGAGTGGAAGAATCGAACAAGTAACATTTCGTAACATACGGACAATACCTCATTTTTTCCCTAATTATTTTAATAAAACTTGTAACTTATCTACTTCATATCCTAGCTAATATATCTGGCTACACATATACTTCATAGTTTTTCTATTACAAATAATTTTCACGTCTTGAATTTGTTTTCAGGGTCCATTAAAATGTCACTTCTTAAAAAGAGTTCCGTCACACGCCACCAAAAAAAGTTTTAGAACTGCTGTTATAGCTTAAATGCTCTATTCACTAAAATGTAGGTACATCATGTTTCTTTGAGTTTTTTCTCAATCACGAATTCTTGGAAATCTATTGTTATTCTATTGTTATTGTGGTCAAATTCGACCGCTTGGGGCCTGACGGGTCAATATTCACTATATTTCATTTTGATGACAAGAAAATCTGCCTATTAAAAGCAGAGTTGGAAGTCCGAACATGAAATGAAACACAATCAGCTGATTGCTCTCCAGTCAAATCAAATAACGTTTAGCCATTTAGCATAAAAAAATATTATATATCATAAAAAAAAAAAATTAAGCCGTTGAAAAAATCAAAACTTTGTTGATATAACAACTTTAAAAAGTAAAAGGTGATAATTCCTTGGGGACATATAATATGTTTTTTTTTTATGGGGGAGAGCCGTTTTGGTTGAGAGCAGCCTCGGACGCCGTCCAGCCCCAGTAACATAGTATTCTTCGTCCAACATGCAGACTTAAGATCTTTGATACCAATTACATTCAAAACCTTAATTTACATTTTACAACAAAGTGTTTACTAAGTATTAAAGTTTTAATGTTATCAAAACCTGTAAGCCTTTTCCTTGTTATTACAATAGAATTTCACTATAATAATATCAAACCTTACAAGTATAATGATAACTGATAACATGGTCAAAGTAAGAAGGAAAATTTCTACCATTTAATAACCATAATTAAATAATATTTACATTACAATTATGAGCATATTCAAGGTCTTTCCTACCAAAGTTTTTCATACAAAGGTACAAATGAATATCAGAATTAAACTGATAAGAATTAATCTTGGTTTGTATTACACATCACATAATATTTAAAAAGAATAAAAAAAACTTACCTCTTCGACTGTTAAAGGGAGAGTTACACGACTGAAAAGAAAATATCAGCATTAAATTCTACACTTTATTTTTCAAATTCTGGGGTATTCGCTAGAACCAATATGTTTAATGGCAACAAATATTTAATATTTTATGGATGATGAATTTAATACGTAATAAATCAATATCTTTGTCTTTTCCTGTAGCCACATAAACTAAAAAATATAATTTTAATGATGACAAACTAAAAAATCGATTAATATTCACAACAAGGACACAATATAACCTATACTTACTATTCTTTAATAAGCATCTTGTAAATTAACTTAGATTTCTTAAATGCACATCAGATTAATCACGAAAATCTTAAAATAAAACTTATCACAGTTCAACACTTGAGCAATAGCCCGATAATACGAGTTGTAATTTTAAATCCCTTTGATTAGCCAATGACCGAAATTGACAAGGCGCATGCTTCAGTCAGTGATGCAACGGATATTACGTCAAATATTCGTAAAAATGTTGCTATCGTAAAAAAAGGCACAAAATATTGGGAAAAAATAAAAAAAAACATTAGGTAAACTTAAAACAAGTGAACAAGACGTTAAGCGCTTATTCCATTTCACTAAATTTAGACGTCTAAATGATTGAGTGACTAAATTTAGTCAAGTGGAATAACATTTAGTAACTTTCTAAATGGTATTCCACTTGACTAAATTTAGTCACTAAATCATTTAGATATCTAAATTTAGTGAAATGCGCTTAGCAACTAACAAGTAGGTAACAATAAACAACCCACTATAATATTCATTCTATTCATGAATTGTTGACTTTAGTATTACATTATTTCTTATATCATTTACATTTAGAACTTGTAAAAATAATAATTCGAACTTGACTTCTGCATGCGGTAACTTAATCACGAAAATCTTAGCAAAGAAAAAAATAAAATGTCACTTTTTGCCATTGTTTACCCTACTGTCACACAAACGTCAAAGTCGTTAATTTCGATTTGTCCAAAGAGGATGTAAACTGTATACTACGTAACAGATTTGTCCTTGACAAAACAAGAGATTCGATGGGATTTTGAAGATTTTATTTTCAGTTTTCTGTATTGTTTTTAGATTTTTAATATAATTGGATGTGTAAAAATGATTTAGGCTGTAAAAACATAATACCAAGTTGATAAAGGATAAAAGATATCCAGTTAATCTGCCCATAAACATCTTACACAATCGATACGATGAGTGTTGTAGGAAAAAAGTGCGAATCGATACCTGCTCTGGAACAAAATAGAGAAGAATTACTTTTGAATAACGTAACCCCAGAGGATGTTTTAAGATTGGATAAAATAACAGACACCTATCTTTGTAGCCCAGAGGCAAATGTTTATGATATAGATTTTACACGATTTAAAATCCGAGACTTGGAAACTGGGACAGTTTTGTTCGAAATAGCGAAACCGCCGACCGATTTCGGAGTTGATAATGAAGCCAACGAAGATGCATCGGATGAGCCTCTCGACCCGAATGCTGGAAGATTTGTTCGATATCAATTCACCCCACAGTTTCTTAAACTGAAAACTGTTGGTGCAACGTAAGTTATTGGGAGTTTAGAATGTTGAAATTCAATTATGCTAATGTTATTTTTAATTCATGAAGCCCCAAGCGGCCACATGCGGCCGCGATAACAATGAAAAAGCTATTGTGTCTCGTTTTGCCACGATGGGTTGATTGTGTTAATTGTCAATTTTCAGGGTGGAGTTTACAGTGGGCGCACGTCCCGTTAACCACTTTAGAATGATTGAAAAACATTTCTTTCGGGACACCTTGTTGAAAACATTTGATTTTGAATTTGGTTTTTGTATACCATTTTCTAGGAATACTTGTGAACACATTTATGAATTTCCTGCATTGCCTCCTGATTTAGGTATATATTTTTTATATATTCAATGAAGAAATATTTGCTTGCTTAATCTTTATTTATTTTAGGTGTACTCTAAAGTAATGGATAGTTTTTGTTTTAATGTAGGATAATTAGTGGTTTTTCCTAGATAGATTTCCTTTTGTCGCGAAGATCCTATTCTAAACTACATATAATTTTCTATTTTATTGCAGTGGAGGAAATGATTGCAACTCCGTTTGAGACATGCTCCGACAGCTTTTATTTTGTTGACAATCATCTGGTCATGCACAACAAAGCTGATTATGCATACAATGGAGGAGTAAACAATTAAGTCTGTTACCTTCTATGTAAGTCATTCCAAAGACCAATTCAATAATTTGAAAGTGTGACATGTTACAGAATAACACTAAATTATTACTTACATTTCTTCTTTTATTCAAATTGATTGGTCATTGACTCATTGGTATCATCATATTATATTTTTCTGTTCTTTACGGTGACTATAAAAAATATTGAAAGTCCATAATATTTTTGTCAGAATATGTGTAGCATATCTAAACTTGTTAAACTAAAATATCTTATATTTAGTAAAAAAATATATGATGTATCACCTATTCTAATATCACATTCCAAAAATATTATGTTTTTTGAGCATTTCTCTATTAATATTCTTAAAGCACCATTAAAATGTTAAATTTTTAAAATCAATTTAGTTATTGAAAATGTTCTAGTCATTATATATATAAATGAGAAAATCCTCACTACTACAGGGAGTATATTATATTAATCATTCAAAATTAATGCTTATATAAAGTTCTTGAATCAAACATTTGATCTCATTATGATTCCTTATCAATAATAATCATTATCTAAATTTCGCACTTTAATTTATGCACAAATCAGTTATAAATGATTAGTTTTCTCTTATTCTTTTGATTATCTGAAGTAATTTACCACAAAAAAAATAATTTATAAAAAGTACCACATTATTATTTATTGTAACTTAAACAAATTTAAATTAATGTCTATATAAACTATCTACCGAAGGCATAAAAACTATCTACCGAAGTTAAAGACAGGACTAAATAATCCTAGCTACTGTCATTGTCTATCAAATGGCTTTTCCAATGTGTAAGACAAAGACAGCAACATAATATTATATTATTGATTAGTCATTTATTAATACAGCTGTTAAATGTACAAATGAATGGCATTTTTTTGTGGAAAGTTGTATAGATAATAATATGATATAGTACTACAGTCACTGCCAATTGTTTCACAGTGTTCTTTGTAAGTGTTGCAGTTGTGATAATATCTTGCACTACACAACATGTCTATCGACACTGGAAATATCACTTAACGTAAGGGACATTTTGGCGAAAATGAGTTATATATATCATTGGATTCAGAATTTCAAGCTCTATCATTGGGAATACTTGAAATCCTTCTATCGTTTAAAAAATGTCCCTTACAGTACACATTTTTTAAAGTCAAGACAGGATTTTTCCTAAAAAAATTGATTTAACGGACGTAAATATTTTTACGTGTTAAAAAAAATAACGTAAATGCTTTTAAAATAAAATTCAGTCCCTTACGTTAACCTTTAGCTTAGTACAATTCTCTTAGCATGTCCTTTACGTTAAGAATTGATACATAATACCTGTCATAGCTTCACTAAAATTTGTCCCTTACCTTAATCTTAAAATCTTAAACACTTTTCAAGTAAGAAGATAATTTTTTTGGAACCTACTCAAAAAGTATTATCCGTAAAAGTTTAAAGTTTTCTATGAAGTTTTAGTGTTTTAGCTAAACCTTTAGCCTTTAGGTATACTCTCCTGGCTGCAAATGAAATCGAGACGCAAGAACTGTTTTAGAGAATGAACCAAATGATCAATAACTTGGGCTGCTCAATTAATAAAGGGAAAACTAAAAACATGGTCATAGACAGAAGCAACACTCTGCCTTTGACTGGCGCGCTAAAATTGGAAATGGTTAGCAAATTTGTCTTTGATCTTTACGAACAACGGCTCCTATTAAACAAATATACATAGAAGAATTGGGATGACTAAGAGCGCCATGTCTCAAATGCATAAAACCTGGCTTGACAGGAAGATTTTACCTTTGTCTATAAGGATACGAGACATGGACTCTGAAGTCTGCAGACCGCAGACGTATCAACGCCGTCAAGGGTGCTGGAGGAAAATGCTCTGAATTCCATAAACTGCTTACAGAACCAACTCATCCAGGCTGGCTAAGCTAAACATAAAAACAAAGCTCTCTACCATCTGTCTAATAACGCATCTTAGAATATTTCAGACACATTACCATGACAAAAAGGAGAAAACCTTGAAACCATGGTAACTGCAAAAGGAAAACTCATGCTAATTGGCAAGATTGAGCAGAAAAAGACCGAGGAGCCGCTGTCTCATTCATTGGTCTGATCAAATCCGTACCAAACTTGAGTTGACTGACTGTCTACGACGCTCTTCGAATAGCCGATAATAGAAATAGCTGGCGTAACACCATAAAAAGGAACGTCATAGAAGGGGAAGGTCATGACTGGGCACTGGCGAAGCAGGTCTGACAGTTGCGATAAAAGAGAGCAGTAGCTCCTGATAAGGTGAAATGAGAAGCTTAATGCCAGGTCAAGAACCAACATTTAGACTTGTGTTGTGCGATCACTAGTTCAGGTTCACAGAAAGAGGCCGCAGCGCGGAACAGGGAGGAAGATCCATCTTCCATTCGGCTCAGGATACAGATTTCGGTAAGACAACAGAGCAGAGATGGTTTTGCAAAGTTCCACCTTGTCTAAAGGGGCTCTGGGTGTAGATGGGAACAGTCCCGGTGCCAAGGGAAATGTTTCAGTCTGCCGAAGTTCCCTTATTTTGCTGGAAATCCTATCCCTTATGTGGTAGACCAGCCAGTCGTGGTGGGCTTATTGTGTTAGATTTTAATATATTACATCAAACTTCCTCCAAAGTATAGTTTTTTTATGTCCTTTACAGTAGATTTGTGTTGCAGTTTCATTTTAAACTTGGTGCTTACTTTAATATGGCATAGTTGACATTAAAAAATTCAGTGCTGTAAGGGACAAATAAGCAAAAATTTTTAATGTAAGGGACATGCTATTTTCTAAACGCGTAAATTTACGAAAATATTTTTTTACAGTTATATAGCCGACAAAATTCTAAGAAACTTTGCCATAAACACCTTTAAGATCGGACTAAATGATAAAAAGTTACAGACGAATTTGTAAAAAAAAAATTGTTTTTTCGCTCTCCTGAAAAGTCGTGTTTTGTCCCTTACATTAAGTGATATTTCCGGTGTCGCTATGTCTGCATTTCTTCTTATGTATTTCTTTAATTATTCTAATAGTAAAAGTTCGAGTGAGGAAATCAATTACGTCATTAAAAAAACTCTTTGTTCTAGCACCGCTATCCCCAACCCGCGGGCCGCGGGCCGCATGCGGCCCGCCGGGAGTTTATTTGTGGCCCGCGTGATGTTTAACAATTTTGAAATTCACACCCACCGACAAAATAACGTTAAGTCTACGTGATAGTCGTCAAATTTTTTCCACTTTTAATTCGTTAATTTTGAAAAATGTTATTTTTAGCCCTAAAAATTTTTATTGCGGCGCGCGACACCAAGACAAAAGCATGTTTGTGGCCCGCATGAAAAGAAGGTTGGGGACCACTGGTCTAGCACCATAGTATACCTTTTGGTAAAATGGATAGAATGATAGAGTTTTATTCAAATATTATTTAAGTTTAAAATTGCCTTTATATTGGCCTTGTGAGTATTGGTGCACTTTTTAAACAATTTGATCTCATTGCCTTATATACCTACCTATATTATGATATACTTCTGATCTTTGATATTAAATAATGTGAGTACTGGAAGAGTGAAAAGATTTCAGAGTACTTTTGTCATTCCTTATCAGACTGATTGGAAAATCAATATTTGATTATAGTAAGCTTTAGTTTAAAGACTCTTGGTCTAAAAATTTAATGAATTCAGCTTTAATCTTGTGTAATACCTCTATGGTAATACATAATATTTGTAAATGTTTTGTACCGTCCATTTATTTCTTTTAGTTGTTTGATTGTATTTTTGTGTAGTTCTAAACACTGTGTTCACTAAATTGTATTATGGTGTACATTAAATAATGCACGTTGGAGCGATTACACATCATAGGATACGGTAAACAGGATACACTTTTAGTGCCGCACTAGTAAGAGACGAATATTAATTAGTTAACTGCAATTAAATGAGGAGTTTGACCGATAATGTGTGGGGCTAATGTCAAAATCCTTATTTTAACAGCGGCAGAGAAACTATTTTCAATAAATATAAAATGCAATTCGTCCAATATTGCACAGAATCCACGCCCATATCGTAACGGAACTATACCTGATATCGTAACGCATAATGTGTAATCTTGTTCATTTCCGTGTGATAAATGATACTTTCCCTAACGGGTTTGTAGGGTATTAAGTTGCCTAAAATGCAAAGTTTGTAAAAAATATGCAGATGATATTATGTACTCAGAGGCCAGAGCAATCGAGATATTCTGAAAAAACAGATTTTCTTTATTCTTTATTTTGTTTGTGACTATTTGGTTTGTTGTAAACGTTTACTTATAGTTAAATATAGGTCGGTACAAATGTCTACCTGCTTAGTTACATTCCATAGTAGTCTTTTGTATTTGATCTTTACTTCAGAAGGAAATAATGACAATCCTTAATAACGTGTACGAGACAGCAATACGCCCATGATAGTAACGAAGTTTCTTTATTTTTTTGCATAATATTCACTACAATCAGTAATTTTGCTAAAATGTTTACAATCTGATATTAATAATATAATGAATTATGAAATACATTTTAATATTATTCTCGTGCCCTGTCTGTCCCGCTCACACATTTTTAAGGTTGTCAATTATTATAGTACTAGTGGACTAGTAACAGCCTACCAGCCTACCACTAGTAGTGACTAGTGGCTGCGGTTGTATCTTGCAGGATAACTATATTGTATTATTAAAATTAGAATACATAATATTTTATTAAAAGTAAACTATATTATTTTGTTCTAGTGACATCAAAGTAGCTTTTTGTGTTGTAAAAGCCGTAGAGTTAATGTTGTGATAGCAAAGCTATTGTTACTACCTATTAAATTAATAAGAAATAAAGTGTGATGTGTTCATTATAGTTTTTTTATTCAGAGGCTTGTGCTTTATTGGAAATCATGCAGAGATTTTAAAAAATAGGTACATTAAAATAATAAAAATCTTTGTTTGAAAAGTGAGTACTCTCTATATTATAATATAATATTTTTTATTGTATTATCCTATGGTAAGTACTAAAAGAACTAGCGGGCATCAGCCCTGACCTAGGCCTTGACTAATTCTCTCGAGCTTAAAATTTAGTTTGTTATTATTTTTAGCAATATTCCGCGAAATAAACTTCCACCTTTAAGTAAATGAGTGAGTGCACGCATAGGCATGCGTACAGCACCTCCCTCCTCCCACACTGCCTATGCGTACACTCGCATGCAAGAACTTGCAAGCACCACCACCACACAAGCAATAATGTTGGCAAATCCGTGCAAGGCCCCTCACCACCATGCAGGTTGAAAACCTCGACGCGCGTTTCGCTCCAACACCGGAGCATCCTCAGGATGTGGACTCTACGAACAACGTCCGTCAAGTAAGACTTGATATTGGCCTTGTGAGTATTGACTTGATATTGGCCTTGTGAGTATTGACTTGATATTGGCCTTGTGAGTATTGGTGCACTTTTTAAACAATTTGATCTCATTGCCTTATATACCTACCTATATTATGGTATACTTCTGATCTTTGATATTATTTAATGTGAGTACTGAAAGAGTGAAAAGATTTCAGAGTACTTTTGTCATTCCATAACAGACTGATTGGAAAATCAATATTTGATTATAGTAAGCTTTAGTTTAAAGAGTCTTGGTCTAAAAATTTAATAAATTCAGCTTTAATCTTGTGTAATATCTCTATGGTAATACATAATATTTGTAAATGTTTTGTACCGTCCATTTATTTCTTTTAGTTGTTTGATTGTATTTTTGTATAGTTCTAAACACTGTGTTCACTAAATTGTATTATGGTGTACTTTAAATAATGCACGTTAGAGCGATTACACATCATAGGATACGATAAACAGGATACACTTTTAGTGCCGCACTAGTAAGAGACGAATATTAATTAGTTAACTGCAATTAAATGAGGAGTTTGACCGATAATGTGTGGGGCTAATGTCAAAATCCTCATTTTAACAGCGGCAGAGAAACTATTTTCAATAAATATAAAATGCAATTCGTCCAATATTGCACAGAATCCACGCCCATATCGTAACGGAACTATACCTGATATCGTAACGCATAATGTGTAGTCTTGTTCATTTTCGTGTGATAAACACATTTCCGTGTGATAAATGATACTTTCCCTAACGGGTTTGTAGGGTATTAAGTTGCCTAAAATGCAAAGTTTGTAAAAAATGTGCAGATGATAATATGTACTCAGAGGCCAGAGCAATCGAGATATTCTCAAAAAACAGATTTTCTTTATTCTTTATTTCGTTTGTGACTATTTGGTTTGTTGTAAACGTTTACTTATAGTTAAATATAGGTCGGTACAAATGTCTACCTACTTAGTTACATTGCCTAGTAGTCTTTTGTATTTGATCTTTACTTCAGAAGGAAATAATGACAATCCTTAATAACGTATACGAGACAACAATACGCCCATGATAGTAACGAAGTTTCTTTATTTTTTTGCTTAATATTCACTACAATCAGTAATTTTTCTAAACTGTTTACAATCTGATATTAATAATATAATGAATTATGAAATACATTTTAATATTACTCCCGTGCCCTGTCTGTCTCGCTCACACATTTTTAAGGTTGTCAATTATTATTATAGTACTAGTGGACTAGTAACAGCCTACCAGCCTACCACTAGTAGTGACTAGTGGCTGCGGTTGTATCTTGCAGGATAACTATATTGTATTATTAAAATTAGAATACATAATATTTTATTAAAAGTAACTTGACGGACGGACTTTTCAACCTGCATGGTGGTGTGGGGCCTTGCACGGATTTGCCAACATTATTGCTTGTGTGGTGGTGGTGTTTGCAATTTCTTGCATGCGAGTGTACGCATAGGCAGTGTGGGAGGAGGGAGGTGCTGTACGCATGCCTATGCGTGCACTCACTCATTTACTTATAGGTAGAAGTTTATTTCGCGGAATATTGCTAAAAATAATAACAAACTAAATTTTAAGCTATGGATTTCCGCAAAGTAACGCCTGATTCCATTAACTCTCTCGAACTACTCTACTACTCTTAGTAAAGTTCATATCTTTGACGTTTCACTTTCAACTGTTAGCACAGTATAGCAATATCCCTACAGTAGTGAAACGAATGTACTTGCGCAGAGCAACGGAGGGGTACCCGCGGGGAAGCGGGCGGCGCGGGCCCGCGTACACAAACTCGCGGAGTTTGTGTACCTACCTGCCCGCGCAGGGATGACGTTGGCGCGTTGTCTACGAGTTTTGTGTTGTAAAACCTTCGATCACTAATATACTTATTGATCGAAGTGTAAAACGATAATTACTTATCTTATAAACAATGGGATATAATATGTTTTCAGAGTCCGGATGTAAATCTGATTCAAAAAACGAAAAGGATTTAAATTTTCATAATTTATATCGCCTCACAGTTCACACTAATATTGTGTTGGCCTTGGCGGCATTTATTTGCATATCTATTTTATTGTTTACGTGTTGTAAGAAGTGTAGCATGGAGAGAAACA
The DNA here is from genome assembly GCA_937595015.1 of Polyommatus icarus. Taxonomy (NCBI): domain Eukaryota; kingdom Metazoa; phylum Arthropoda; class Insecta; order Lepidoptera; family Lycaenidae; genus Polyommatus; species Polyommatus icarus. The sequence goes on along the minus strand of OW569327.1, from coordinate 16,567,828 downwards.
ATATAGAATAAATTAAAAATCTGTCAAATACCCTGTTACATACTAATTAGTACCTACCTAGCTAGGTACACAGGGCCATACATCAAAAAATGTTACACTTAGTGTAACATTTTGACCTATGGACCGCCCTTACCGCGCACGTAATAAAAGCTAGTTTTGAAGTGCTTCTGTTACACCTGACATTATATGATTAATTGTTGTATACTTTATATTATATTCCTACGAATAATAAAATATTCGAATGCGTCTTAATTATTTTAATCCTTCGTTCGTGGATTCTTGGAAATCTATTGTCATTATATTGTGTCTTGCTCACCGGTGAGCTTATGGGGCTTGATGGGTTAATGAAATTTTTAAAGCCATACTTATATTATAAATGCGAAAGTATATCTATCTGTATGTTACCTCTTCACGCCCAAACCACTGGACCGATTTTGCTGAAATTCGGCATGGAGATACTTTGAGTCCGGGGAAAGGACATAGAACACTTTTTGTCCTGGAAAAATGTACGGTTCTCGCACGATAAACGAGTTTTGGCACAATGAAGTTGCGGGTATCATCTAGTAGAGAAATCATCTAAAAATAAAGTTTCACGTAAATATCGATTAAACAGATTAAATGATAACATTACAAGCACAATATTTAATTTTTATTTTATTTCCCGTTTCGTGGCAACCCTGGCATATCTGCTCGGTACCTACACCGGTGGCGGCATCGTGCGACATCAAAGGCGTTTCGTTACTGTAGGGATATTGCTATACTGTGCTGTTAGGTTGAAAGTGAAACGGTTTTCGAGACTAGCGTTGACATTTAGCTAATCATTTTTATTAAGATAAAAAAATAACGAATTTTTAGAGTTTATTTAACACGTTCTCTGCCGCGTAGGTCACATGTGCCCGGACCCCTACCTGTATCTACCCGCCGCGTAGGGCACCGGTGACCTCAGAGCAGACCTGTTTTTGAATCGAACTCCTAGGCCATAGGACACGTTTATCTTACATTTCTCTGTAGTAAGTGACCGGTGCGGCGCTGTACAGCAATACTCTCACATGGTATTCACCTGTGTTCATTATACGTGAAAATTTTAATGCAAAAACCCAAAGCACTGGAAAAAATAACTGTTTCTATAACTTTTTATCCATTTATCAATAATGGTATTAACAATTTATTATTAATAATTAGACAACACATAAAATTAAGCATATTGTAAAAATTTCAAGTTCCTAGCTGTTGCCATTATTGATTACAAGCCAAAAAGGTCAAAATTATTACGTTTGTTGTATGGGAGCCCCCCTTAAATATTAATTTTATTCTATTTTTAGTATCTTTTGTTATAGCGGCAACAGAAATACATAATTTGTGAAAATTTCAGAAGTCTAGCCATAGCGGTTATTGAGTTACAGCCTGGAGACAGACAGACTGCGGTGACCGGAAACGTGACCGGAGCGGCGCAGTGATAAAGATTGCGTACTTTCCGTACTACAGCGCCGCGTAGGTCACATGTGACCTCAAGGGGTTTTTTTAATATATCTCAGGAACCCTGCACCCCATCGAACCCTAAATGATGTCATGGTTTATGTCTTGACCTAATACATCTATTTCGACCAAAAAGATTTTTTGTAATTTTTCTTGTTTGTACTACCGGCAGAGAACGTGTTAATGAAGCAAAATTAAGTTTTTGTTACGGAACTGGGTAATAATTAATTAGTAAAGAGAGCTGATAAAAATAATCCTTTTTTAATGGCATGGCCATATTAAAAAAAAACAAAAACAAACTGTCATTTCGTATTTGTCAAAAATATTCGGTGACAGTGTTGCCAGATCAGGGAATTTCCTCCTAGATTTAGGGGGTTTTCGACCAAGTTAGGGACAAAACAGGGGAAAAATATAAAATATCACGTTCTTAATATTTTTACCATCTTTAAATTACTTGAGCGCCACAACAACTAATCGAGGTTGAGATTCGAGATGTTGAAAAGATGAATACAGTTCGACAAGGTTTTAAATGAACATGTCAATGATGTCAATGGTCGCTGCTGGTAAAGGAGAACTGTCAAAAATGATGCTTTAAGTTTTTGTGTGATAAAATCGTTAGTTCCTTCTCTCGCCATGTTTATATAAAGCCTTGTCGAGCTGTAATAAAGTTTAGTAATATATTGAATATTAAAAGAAAAAGTAATCTAGGGGATTTCTAGGCGGAAATCAAATTAGTTCAGGGGTACGGCGCCGAGACCATCTGGCAACACTGTTCTGTGATGAGTGATTAGTGATCCATAGTAATCTGTGGACTGTGGAGCAATGAAAAAGGAAACAGAAGTCAATGCTGTGGAGTGATCACTGATCTGTCATCTCACATCTGTTATCTGTGATTCTGACTTCTGAGTTCTGACTTCTGTGCATTTGTGAATATATTTTTGTAAATAGTTGAGAATTTGTTATCAAAACTCAAAAGGTTCTAATTTGTAAAGGTGAAACAAAATAAGGCGCTAATTAGTCATGCCGCATTTGAGGATAGAAACGAATTTGCCTAAATCTAAAATTCCGCAAGACTTTGTTACAAAAACAGTTCCAATATTAGCACAAGCACTTGGAAAACCAGAACAAGTAACTATATAATAAATTCTTAAAATTAAGACCACTCTTATTAGAGAGATTACTTACCAGTAAAAAATTGTACTTAACTCAGTTTGAATACTAATAATACTAATAAAGAACTATTTGCAAATATAAATTTGCTAATTGCTATTTGCAATGTGACCTTCAAATTTCAAAGACGAGCCTTCCCATGTAGCCAACTGGGAATTGGGATACAGCCATCATCATTTCCACCTTTATTTGTAAAACCTTGTAAAAAAACTATAATAATTTAAACTGAAAGTTAGCAGATGAGAGACATACTTTAATTTTCTATAGCATGTTTCTCAATTTTTTTTATTGTGAGAAACAAATCAGGTTAATTTTTCATTTACTCATAGCTAGAAAGTAATTTTGTCTTTAGAAAAAAGTAGTAATATCATTGCAAACACTAACTTTGATATTTTGGGAATGTATTTATTAATTATATACCTACTTTATTGCAGTACTGTGTGGTGTCAGTATGCCCGGATTCAATAATGAGTTTTGGTGGCTCAACAGAACCCTGTGCCATTGCAAATCTGATGTCCATAGGAGCTCTTGGGGTGGAACAAAATAAAAAACATGCTAAAGTTCTATATGACTTAATAGAAAAAGAGTTAGGAGTATCAAAATCAAGGTACACAACACACAAATTTAATACCTAAAGTATCTTACAAATATAATAAGTTACAGGCTGAAGAAAAAATGTCACTGAGGCTAATTAATCCCTCTATTGTGCAAAAAACGAGACACAATAGATTTCTATTAGCGCGGTTGCATGCGACCACTTGGGGCTTGAAGCATTAAGAAAAAGCTAAAATTTGAAGTACTAAATGAATAAGTTTGTTTCCTAATACAATAATAATAATGATTACCATTCACCGCAGACTTTTGTGTTAATTTTATATTTTAATTTTTTTTTATTGTTTCAGGATGTACATCACTTTTCAAGATGAACCTACTGCTAATGTTGGATACAATGGCACAACATTTCATGCCTTATTTGGTTAAATCATGATTTAAATATTCTGCAAACTATCAAGAAAAATAACAATAATAAGTAGTGTTAGAAAAATTTGTGTATTCAGTCAGGAAGTTTTGGTTTATTTAAGTACGTATAGAAACAAAGTTTTGGAAGTACACAAAATAAAATCGGTTTTTAAAGGGCTGCTGTTATTTTTTGTTGGTATTCCAGTTATCATCCTGTTTGGGTTATTTTCTGGAAAGGTCATAGTAGAGCCCTATTTTGCCAAAGAACATCAATATTCGACAGTACACCAGTCAGCCACTCCTCTGCTCTGTGCACTGCCGAAAGAATAAAATATGGGTAAGATGTCCCAAAAGCATCTATATAATATTATGTAAGTAATAAAAATTATAGTGAACATCTGAGTGGATGAAGTGGGTGACTTGTTATAATTACCCACTTTTACAAAATAAGATGCAAAAACATCTTTTCCCTTATAATTTGAACAAACTTTGAACCTTATCGCTGCGGCCCGCCGGGACTTTATCAGTGGTCCGCGTGAAGTTAAACCAATTTAAAAATCATGCCCACCGGTATCTGTACAAATAAAATATGCAAAAAGAAATTTCTTAGGTGAACTTCGGCGCCGCGCCGGCGTGCGGGTGGTAAGTATGGTAACTGGTAGCCACTAGCCACCAATGCTAAGTAGGAACTAGCAAGTTCATAACGTTATCGAATAACAGAAAAAATATCGTTACGTACCGTTATTTTCATAATGGTAGCCAGATAACGTTATTTTTTATAACGATATCTAGTAAAATAACGTTATATTTACCGTTATTATTATAACGATATTTTTTCGTTGTGTAAACGAACAAATATCGTTATAATAATAACGGTAAATATAACGTTATTTTCTGGTATCAGGTATGCAATCGTGCACGGTGCACTAAATCTCACTCGCAAGTCGCAGCCCACTTTTTTGCGAGATTTGTGCTTACCTACTTTTAGGAGTTTAATACATAAAGAAATAATACAAATAATAGTTATTGATTTGGACTAAATATGGGACGGACTGTATGAGTCCTGTGTTAGACAGATCCGGGATTTCCCTCCGTTATACGGCTGAAGGCGAAACGCAGGTGGTTTTAGTGAGTAAGAGTCTCACATACCCCCGGGGCACCCAACCCGGGGCACCCATGATGGGTGCGATATCAAAAAAAATAAAAAATGTGACGGACTGTATAACGTTATCAAAGAACATATATTTACCGTTATAAATCCTATATAACGTTATAACATTAACCGTTATTAATATCAATTTTTAACGTTATTTTTAATATCGGGTAAATTTTCATAACGTTATCTATGCCCTTGAAGCAGTAACGTTATGAAAAAATAACGTTATTTGAAGCCCTGGTTACAAGTACCGTAGTCCGTACTCCGTACGTCGAAACTAATGGCAAAATGTCAAGTTATGTTTTCATACGTACGAGAAGAAGTAGATGAAGCGAACTGTCAATGTCAGTATAAAAAAAAATAATCAACTGTGGTTTGGTTTTGAGGACTTGGATGAGGTTTTATTTAATAAAAAAATACTTCAATGTTTGTGAAAAACTACTGAATAGAATTGTTTTTTTAAATAGAAAATTTAGATAAGCTGTACAAATTGTTGGATGCGATTTTAGATTAATACGATATAAAACAAAACCTCAAAATGGATGAAAGAAGTGTTGAAGATACCCCAATGTCTCAGAGACTCACCAATGATGACTTCAGGAAGCTTCTCATGACGCCGAGGTCGACACCAGCCGGGGGAGCACACCCTGCTGGCTCGGTGCGAGAAGCCATGGCTAACGCTGGGTAATACAACTATTGCACAGTATTATTGTTTATAGCATTTTCTCATCCAGTTTTCTAGGTGCCCCTTTCTAATTATAAATGATGCCCTTCTCCCTGTATATTTCTATATTTCCATACATTTATTCTTATCATAATTATTTTTTCTAAACAAAATGAATACATAAAAATAATTGAATTATTTGAACATGCATCTTCTGTAACCATTATTAATATATTTTAAAATTTTTAGTTCAATGCCACCACCTACAGAAAACAAAAGTGAATTGAGAAGAAAGAAGAAATCCTACTATGCTGCTTTGAAAAAGCAGGAAGACAATAAGTTGGCCGAGCTTGCAGAAAAATACAGGGACAGAGCTCGAGAAAGAAGAGATGGGGTCAATGACATCAACCCCAGTGATCCTACAAGCACTGCGGGTAGCGCTTATAGGTAATCCAAAGCTATGTACTACAGTAGGGCCTAGCTTATTAGGGCTTATATTACATCAGTGCAGTCCATAATCAAGATAGCAGGATTTTCATAGAGGGACATAAAATTCTACCCAATTTAACCCATCAAGCCCCGTAAGGCCCATATGGGCCGCGATAACAAAAGATTTCCAGGAATTGGTGATTGACAGATTAAACACAAAAATATGTTTACTCCTATTTTGAAACTCTTGCATGTCTTGTTATTTTCATAGTAATAATAGTGTGATGTTACAGCAAATTCTCTATATTTACAGAGCTGTGGCTCCTGATCTGAAGTCTGGAATGGATGCTAAAGAAAGGAGAAGGCAAATGATTCAAGTATGTATACTTGAAAAGTACACCTGTGGGTCAAAAGATGGCATAATTACCTTTGAAATGATACTAGTTACTAGCACTAACATGATATTATTCTCATATTAGGCATCAGTATGCTCATCCCTACAAAGATTTGCAAAGTTGCTACAGCAAAAATTATGTATTATTTTCTAATAGTGTAGCACTTATGTCTAGTACTATATTTACTCTAAAGTCTAAAATCTAAATTATAGACATGAGCTTTGTAGGCTTTATTTTTTAGTATTATTTCAAAGGTGTCTTTGTTGTGTCAAAAAATGTCTTATGTTGGACCTACTCTAGTGGAATTTGTTATGATTAATTATTATTTTTCTTTCCACAATTTTTATATTTTTCCAGGAATCAAAATACCTTGGTGGTGACATGGAACATACTCACTTGGTGAAAGGTCTGGACTATGCTCTGTTACAAAAGGTAATAATGTTGCACAGTAAAATATGAATATCCTAATTCTAAAAACTACAGAAGGCTATATTAAGAGATCTATTGATAAGTTAACTTTAGATTAATAGGAAACATTATGGCAAGGTCGGAGCAGAGGGCATTAGTAGCACATACAGTAAATAATCCAACCAAAATCCGACATGTTGCACATGATATATAAAGTACCCCGCAAACGATCAAATTTGTTTGACAAACATGTTTGGTATTGTGGGATTAATGCGTGGAGGCCAAAGGAAGATCTTCCGACCGAGCGAGGTATTATGCCCGGTCAGGCCGAAGCCCACGTGATACATTTCAGCTGTCGTATATATACCGCCACGCTCAGAAAACTTCGATAGCGCGATGCAGGAATGTTAGGCGAATTGTTGGTACCGCCACATCACTCCCCTCCGAAGACCGGAGGTCGAATTTTGAAGTTTTTGTCGCTTGAGTCGCCGGTGCCAGTGAGTTCCAGTGAGTCGGAACTGTTGCAGTGAGTCCCAGTGAGTCGGAACTGTAAGCTGCTGCACGGGATCCAGTGAGTCGGATAAGCTGCCGTGCGGGCCGATGCTACGTGCTGACCAGGAGAGATGTGCTCTGCTTGCTGACCGGTCGGTGTAGTGAGAAAGCCCGATGATGCCGATGCGGAGTCGCCCAGGCCGCGGTACATTGCGGCTAGTGGACGAGGTACCCGATGAGGCGATGCTGGCTGGCGCGGTGCGGAGGGGCGGGGAGTGATGATGATGAAGGAGGCGTGTTCTGTCGAGGGTCACCAATGTGTGATAAATGTGCGTGGAGGCCAAAGGAAGATCTTCCGACCGAGCGAGGTATTATGCCCGGTCAGGCCGAAGCCCACGTGATACATTTCAGCTGTCGTATATATACCGCCACGCTCAGAAAACTTCGATAGCGCGATGCAGGAATGTTAGGCGAATTGTTGGTACCGCCACATCAATTTACCTTTTTTATCAAACAGCAGCGCAGACGAACAAACGTGCATCAAACAAGTTTGTCAAACAATAGGCTACTTGACCTTCTTTGGGCTCTGCGTCCAGTTTTTAACCAGGGGTTTTCTCTTGTGACGCATTCTCGCCGCAAGAGAAAACCCCTCACCTTCCGCCTTACACAGGTACTCACCGGACACGGTTGTTTCGGTGCGTACCTGTGTAAGATCGCCAGGAGAGATCCAACGCCAGCCTGCCACGATTGTGGCGCTGCGGAGGACACGGCCCAGCATACCCTCGAGGTGCGCGATCGCTGGGCCGTGCAGCGCCACGATCTGGTGGCAGTGCTGGGCGGGGGCTTTGTAGGCTTTATTTTAGGGACCTCTCGCTCCCGAGCATGGTGCGCTGCATGCTCGAGAGCGACGAGGCCTGGCAGGTGGCGGTCTCTTTCTGCGAATTTGTTATATCGTAGAAAGAGACCTTGGAGTGGGACAGAGAGAACGATCCCACCTCTCTGCCGCTCCGCCGGCGTAGGACGGGAGTGCGGAGGCGTCGCTATGCGAACCTCCTAACCCTCGTCTAACGGGGCTCCGGGAGAGGATGGGCTTAGCCAGCCCCGGCGCCGAGGGGAACGCTTTAGTTTGCCTAAGCGTTCCCTTACTTTTGGTCGAAGTCCGGTCCCAGGTAGACCGGCCGGTCGTGGAGGGAGTCCCGTGTTTGTTAGATCCGGGATATCCCTCCTTATACGGCTGAAGGCGAACCGCAGGTGGTTTTAGTGAGTAGGAGTCTCACATACCCCCGGGGTACCCAACCCGGGGTACCCATGATGGGTTTCCCTGCGACATCAAAAAAAAAAAAACTTGACCTACTTTTTTTCTTCATGCTTATCGCTTCTTAATCATTCATTTTCACAAAAAAAACTAATATTTTAAAAATTTACACAGTAGAAACCCATAAAAATACGCCTCTTCAATGGCGCCGAAAACACTGTCCGCCATAGTGTGACGTCATATGCTTTGTATTTTTAACCGACTTCCAAAAAACGAGGAGGTTATATGTTCGGCTGTGGATATTTTTTTTTTTTTTTTTTTTTTTTTTTTTTTTTTTTTTTTTTTTTTGTATGTTCAACGATTACTCCGCCGTTTGTGAACCGATTTTCGAAATTTTTGCTTTGTTGTATTTGGTTTTACTCCAATTTGGTACCATGTTCACAAAGTGGTGACCTGATGATGGGATCCAGGAGTAATCGAGGGAACTCCTCGAAATTTATATGGAAACATATGGTGATTTTGGTTTTATGTGAAGTGTACTAAGAATATGCTACCAAAAAGTCAAATATTGGGTCAAGGTATACCATGGTTTCGAAGATGCTGAGAGAACTCCTGACTCCTTATAGATACACGTTTGGGAGTTTCGGCGTTGTTTTAAGAACAGAAAGCATATGCTACTATGCAATTAATATTCATCATCATAATCATAATCATCATCATCGTCATCATCATCATTACCACGTCGTGTTAAGGTCACCAATGTCTCATGGCACAGAATAGATAGTAGTACTGCAAGGCATAGGTATGGATATACTAACTCGTAATAATAATTATGTATTGTTACATAACAACACCTGTTTGTTTAATACACGGCGGTCGGCGCTACAGAGGCGACGGTGTCGCGCGGGCGGCGCGTGGCGGCAAACGAGAGATCGAATATTTTACTACTTTATATTATACAGATCGAATACTTTACTAACTACTGTTCACTTCACTGATAATATATTATTTTGTGAGTGTGAGTTGTGACTCTTAATGTAAAGAATAGACGTCTACGTCTTACGCCTAAAACTGGTCTTATGGTTCTGGGACGTTAATCCCTCTGGCGTAATATCAATTATGACAACCACTGAGTGTGAGCGAGAAGAAAATAATTATTGTAGCGAATTAGTTATATCAAATGCTATCGAGTAAGCGATACCGCGATGCAGAAGCTTAACAACGACATCTGTTGTTGAATTGCGGAACTAAATTTTCTTAGAAAATAAAAAATTTACAAATCTCAACACTTAACAAATTGTAATAAATTACGTAAAATATACGCGAAGGTTTACGTACTAGTGTAACTAAAAAGAGTAAAATTATTATTATTTTTAACAAAAAATTAAAACCGACTTCCAAGGTAAAAACAATAATAACATTAATATGAACTAAAAAGTATTAAATAATTTTTACTATCTAATAGTGCCTTTTTCCGAATTCGGCTAAACCTCAACTATTTCTGTACTCAATCTTCATAATTTTGAAGTCGGTGCCAGTTCCAAAAGTTTCAAATATTCTGTCAGAGGACTGAAGATTCAGCTATCTGGTACCGACTTCAAAATAATGAAGATTGAGTACAGAAATAGTTGAGGTTTAGCCGAATTCGGAAAAAGGCACTATTAGATAGTAAAAATTATTTAATACTTTTTAGTTCATATTAATGTTATTATTGTTTTTACCTTGGAAGTCGGTTTTAATTTTTTGTTAAAAATAATAATAATAAACTCTCTATTATTAAACATTTTTTATGTGCTAAATGTACGAGTCTAAAAGTGCCTAAAAATTATATAAGAATTAAATAAGAAATTAGAAATCATTTGTAATGATGAAAACTTAAAAATAAAAGATATTAAATTACTATGAGGATGACGTCACATCCAAATCGGAAGTACCGCAAAAGCGTTTTCGTCAGTACAAATCATATTTTCATAAAATCATATTTTCAAATCGACTTTATTTATCAATCATAAGCTTTTATTTGATGATAAGGGTGAAATACGGTTTCCTAGGCGAAGTTCTACTAGAAATATGCATTTGTTCAATGAAATTGATCATGAGATCTTGTTTGACAAATACAGCGGAAAACGTTCAAACACGTTTGTCAAACGCTACGCCAATGCAAATTTTCTTCAAACAGGTCAAACACGTAGTTTGTTTTACAAAGGCTTCAAATAAAGCTGTACACTATCAAACTGTTTGACAAACACGTAAAATTTGACAAACAATTTGATCGTTTGCGGGGTACGAACATTGACATAAATCTTGTCAAACATCAAACAAAACTTTTTGTTTACTGTCTGTGTTGGTGCTGCCGTCTCGCGCGAGAACATTGCAGTAACATCCTATTAAGAGGCCGGGTACCCTTGGAATTTCTCATACATAATATACGTAATACCAAAATCATTTTCTCATACGAAAATATTTAACATGTTTGAGTTGTTTTTCAGTTTAAAATAGTAATTACATAGGTTCCTGCACAAAAATTTACTTCAAAATATTTAAACACAAAACATTTTTTTTTATTTAAATTTTTTTTAGTAAATTTACTACTAAATATTAAAACACTAAAAAATAGAGTAAAACACTATAAAATATATAAATGAATAATAAATTTACTACAAAATATTTAAATACTTAAGTACTAAAAAATATTTTTTAGTTTAAATATTTTGTAGTAAATTTACTATTTATATATTTTTTAGTGTTTTACTCTATTTTTTAGTGTTTAAATATTGAGTAGTAAATTTACTAAAAAAATGAAAAAGAAAAAAAAAATGTGTTTAAATATTTTGAAGTTAATTTTTGTGCAGGAACCAAGATAATTACTATTTTAAGCTGAAAAATAACTCAAACATGTTAAATATTTTCGTATGAGAAAATGATTTTGGAATTACGTATGTATAATAATTTCGAGGGTACCCGGCCCCTTAAGAGTTTGACAGAAAATAAATGGAGTGTAATATAGAATTAGGTAGTAAAATATACCCAAATCTTTCTGCGAAACTGAGATTTACTGCGGCCATTAAACTCCGTTTCTTACTTCTCGCACTTTTAGGTACGCTCTGAAATACAAACACGGGAACAAGAAGAGGAGGCGGAAATGGAGCGACTAGTAGCAGCGCCCGTACCAGAACCCGTCAAAGAGAAAAAAGAAATTCCAGTTGTAAGTAATTTTTACTAGTTGCTGTAACCTCTTTGCCCTTAAATAGCTGAACTAATTTTGATTAAAATAGGATTTAGGAATAGAGTGGAGGGAGTCCTGTGTTTGTTAGATCCGGGACATCCCTCCTTTATAGGCTGAAGGCGAACCGCAGGTGGTTTTAGTGAGTAGGAGTCTCACATACTCCCGGGGTGCTTCAGTAACTGAGGCACATACCCAACCCGGGGGACCCATGACGGATTTACCCTGCGCATCAAAAAAAAAAAGAAAAGGATTTAGGAATAGAATTATTTTGAGTATCTACCGGAAAAATTTAAAGCTCCCGCGCGATAAACGGATTTCAGTGAAAGGAAGTTGCAATGTAGTACGAAATATTCACATAATCCTTTGTGTTCAGACACAGCTCAATAATTTTCAGACACAGCTTAGTAAATTAAAAAAAAATTGATACAGTGGTAAAAATATTTGATTGTTTGCATTTTCAGGAAGAAGAGATACAATTTAAAACTCCGATGGCCAAGAACATTCACAATTTAATAATGGAGCAGAAGTAAGTAACACTTCTTACAATATATTTTAAGGTACAATTCCGTGCATCGCGATCGATCGCGGCCGCGCACGCGCGACCTACGACTCTCGTCGGCCGCTCGCGACCATAGTCAGCGTATGAAAATGTATGACACCGCTTCCGAGGCCCGCGACAGACGCGCGCGGCCGACGACTTTCGTAAGCCGCGCGCGACCGTATCATATAACTTTGACATTTTTGTCATCATATAACTTTGACAGGTCGTGCGCGGCCGCGATCGATCGCGATGCACGGAATTGTACCTTTGTATTAGAAGTTATGTATTTCTTTTTAAATACGGAAACGGATTTTATGTAACATTCATGACTTAAAACTTTTTTGTTACTTTCTATTTCCGCCAAAATCGTCATAGATCGATGCCAGTCGAGTACTTCGAGTCAAATTACGTTGGATAATTTTGACAGCGAAGTTAAAAATCTACAACTTATGAGATTTGCGTCGCAAGCGCCCTACCACATCTTATCTTGCCTTAGGTTTAATCATTAATGTCATGATTTTTTGATTTCTAACCTCAGTGTCGAAATTTTCGATATTTGTCTAAATACCCTGACCCTTTAGCGAAGACCTTTTCTTTATCGCTGATTCATAGAATCGCCGATCAAAATGTATGGAATTTACTTAAGCGTTCGTTAAGACCACTGTAGTAAAATGATATTAATTTTTAGGAGCAAGAAGGTGACCCGCAATGAGCTATTCGCTCACGGGCGCATGGCGTACGTCGTCGAGTTAGACGAGGAGGGCACGATAGACAGCGACATACCGACGACGCTCACCCGCAGCAAGGCCGACGTGCCCGAGCTAGACGAGCGCAGCTCCGCCAACAGCGCCAACGACGTCGTGCTCGACAAGCTGGCGCAGATATTCTCCTACCTGCGCCACGGCAGACACCGCAAGCTCAAGAAAACTAAGGTAAGTTCCTATTATGTCGAGGGGACGATAGACAGGCGGACGTGCCCTAGCTAGACGAGCGCAGCTCCGCCAACAGCGCCAACGACGTCGTGCTCGACAAGCTGGCGCAGATATTCTCCTACCTGCGCCTCGGCAGACACCGCAAGCTCAAGAAGACTAAGGTAAGGTTTTAGTCTTGCCAGCAGTAGTAAGGATGTAGAGTTGGACGAGCGCTCTAACGCCAGAGACAACCAAGCAAAAAACATTTTACATCATTTCGTTGTCTTCGTTTCTGATACTCCTAAATAAATTTTATCGAATTTATTTCTTATCCATAATTATTAGAGTTTATGATACACGAATTTGTCATTAATAATTATTATATCGATATTATTATTCATTGCGTTTTATATAACTAACATTTCAATTGGCACCATTGTTACTGATTATACTTATAAACACAGTAATCTTTGTTTAAATTAGTTCAAATCTTGCATCACAGCTATTCTTTCACTGGATTTGGCAATGGCGTGCTAATCAACAGGGCCGTGCCTGGGTATATGGCCGCCTGCGTGCCAGTCTGTATGGCCGCCCCCAGGATAACATTAAAAAAAACTACTTTAATTTTTAATGTTTATTATTATTACACAGGGCATCAAACCGGGAAAAAAATCAGTTTTTGGTTAAACGAAATCGAGAACGAAAAAAAATATTGGTTTTGTTCCCAAAACCGGTTTCTGAAAAGAAAAAACCGGCTAAAAACCGGTTTTATGAGATTTATATGTTTGGATGAAATTTAAGAAAAAAAAATGCACAAAATAAACATTTTTTTATTTAAAATTTAAACAAAAATAATAACATGAAAAAAATTATGGTATTGGTTTTATAATCACAGACAAAATTATCAAACATAAAGAACAAGGAATAACCCTTAAATCTATACTAACATATTAGGATAACAAAGCTCAGTGGCCAATGGCAGATCTGGGCTGACTTGCAACTTGGGAGGTATACAAAATAGAATTAATTTACTTACTTTAATAATAACATGAAAAAAAGTAATTATGGTATTGGTATTATAATCACAGACAAAATTATCAAACATAAAGAACATAGGAATACGATAATTTAAAATCCTAGGTGTCGCTCAGTGACAATTTAAAATTATTTGATTTTAAAAAATCAAATCTTACGTATTATTTATTGATATTGAAAATAGTAAAGGTTTTTGGTTAATTAACCGGTTTCATAAAATTATTTCGGTTAGGTTACCGGTTAATTAGGGAAATCTTTCAATCTTTCAATTATCGCGATTGAAAGTGAAATTGCTGAATCTTCACGAAGCAATTATTAAATAAAGTACATATTAAAAGTTAATCCTACGGGATTTTTTACTGACAAAATCGTCAATTGCTTCGTGAATATTTAAAGATTCAGCAATTTCGTGAATATTTAAAGATTCAGATTCGCTGCATGACTAGGTATATAAATACTACAACGACATAATCAGTTTTTATACATTTCTTATTTCTGAGAAACTCTTTTTAGATAGATTAGATTAGAGAAACTGTTTTTACTTCGTATCTTAATGAAAACAAACCGATTGTATTTTTGCCCAGTAAACAACTTGTAACGATTTGGCCGCCTCTTAATTTCGGCCGCCTGCGTGCGGTGCACGCAATGAACGCCCGTCAGGCACGGCCCTGCTAATCAAACTCAGATTTAGAAGCCTGATATCTGAGTAAAGTGTTATTTATTATTTCTACTGTCTGATGATTGCGGGTTTAACATTCACGCTCCATTTCAGGACAAGCCGACGGAGAAGGGTCGCATCGACGAGTCGATATACGGTGAGATCGGCGATTACGTGGCGGGCGAGCGCCGCGACCGCCACGATCGCCGCGACCGCCGCGCCGACAGACCCGCTACGTACTTCGATAAACCGCTCGAGACTGAGAAGGAGGAGGGTATGCCATTATTGATATAGAGCAAAAAAGGCCAAAAAAATCACGTTTATTGTATGGGAGCCCCCCTTAAATATTTATTTTATTTTGTTTTTAGTATTTGTTCTTATAGCGGTAACAGATATACACATTCTGTGAAAATTTCAACTCTCTAGCCGTTCTCGAGTTACAGCCTGGTGATAGACAGACGGACAGACAACGAAGTCTTAGTAATAGGGTCCCGTTTGTACCCTTTGGGTACGGAACCCTAAAAAGTAAAAACCTTATTAAACCAAATCTTCAATGTATCAGGGTGATAACTGATATAAGTCTACAAACGTGGAAATACGCGAAAAGACTGCCATTACATTTAGAATATTTTGTTCAGCGTCTTCTCTTTCTTGAAATACTATATTTCATGGTTTTGGATCATTAAATGGAAAATATGTTACGCGAATGAAATGCGAAATAAATATATTGCGTTCTTTAATAACGTTTCGTGCAACAAACGTACTTTTAAATTATCATAGTTCCCCAGTGGCAACAGTGTATTCGGGATTAAAGGTCTGCCATTGAACTATTCAGCTCGTCTCTTTTATTTTTATTTTATTTTATTTATTTTATTTTACTTTATTTAGGAAACAAACAGTTTTTAAAATTATCTTAATTAAATACAATTTTTACTTAAAAACTAATAGTTCCATAGAATTATAACGTAATTTTACAGAAAGATATGCGGCTGTTATAGATACATAATTATTAATTACTTATTTTTTAACAGGTTTTGTAATTTTAATTTGTAAATAGGCAAGCTAATATTAAATATATCAAGGTCCTTAAATTCTTCATTGTAAGTCTTAACGCTACGCTTAAGGAAACAGTTGCTAGTATAAATTTGATCTATACAAAGGAACCGAAAATACATTTTGTGAAAGAGAACCAGGTCTAGATACTTTTATAAGAAAACTATAACATTGTTATGTAGTTTCTAGGCATGTCAATATATTATATAAGGCCGTGTTTCCACTGACGCGGAGCGAAGCGGAGACGAGCTTAGCGGTGCCGAATTGACCAATCGTGCTATTCCAGCGGAATGACGGCGAAGCGGAGCGAAGATTTCGAGAATGGTGATTGGTCAATTCGGCACCGCTAAGCTCCGCTCCGCGTCAGTGGAAACGCGGCCTTATCTTGCGTAAAGTTTCTCTTAGGACTGGTTTACACGTATTAAGTAGATAAGTAGTTAACTAAATTTTAACTTAATTTTAAGTTAATTATTGCGTGTAAACACAAAATTTAGTAGCAAGTTAAAATTTAGTTAAACTGTACTAAACAAGGAAATTAGAATTTTGACTATTTTTCTGTTAAGTTGGCAGGCGGGGCTTGTCACTTGACACATTTCGGGCAGGCACTTCAAATTAAGTTAAAATTTAGTTACTACTTATCTAATTAATACGTGTAAACCAGCCATTAATCAGGCGTCCGAAGTGAACTTTAATCTTAAATTTCTCGTTACTAAGGTCCCGGGGTGTTACCGCGTCGTCAAGCGAGCGGCAACGTGGAGGAGCGAGACAAGAGATCTGCGGCGCTGCTCAACCGGCTGGCGGCGGAGCCCGAGGGCTACGCGGAGTGCTACCCCGGCCTCCGCGAGATGGACGACGCCATAGACGACTCCGATGACGAGGTGGACTACACCAAGATGGACGCTGGCAATAAGAAGGGACCTATTGGTTAGTTTTGCGTTGCGTTTAGTATGGGTCTAGATCAGAGGTTCCCGAACTTTTTCAGTCTGCGGCGCAGTAACTCTTGAAAATATTTTGTCATGGCGCCCTACTCTACCTAGCTTTTACAAAAAGATACATAAATAAACACCTTTAATGATTAAAGTAAGGTTAAGCAGATAAATATTAAATAATAATAAACAAACATTTAATCATCTACATGCTTTGCATATGTTATTTTATAATATTTGTGGTTGTCGATAATGATGGAGGATCGAATGACGGCTCTTGCCTTTCCACGGCGCCCGCGCACACTTTGGGAACCCCTGGTCTAGATTTTTTTGTCCCGAAGGCAGGTCATTGTAGCCCTGACGTCACTACGACTCTTGAGGATCTATTGTGATTCCTTCGCAGTAGCGTACCGTCCCCAACCCAGCTGCTCATAAATTGAACGATATGAACAGTCTAGAATCTAGATGTTGGCTGCAACTTCATTTGTTGATTTCCTTTTGTGCGGAGTACATTTTTCTGTGACCAAGACCGAAGACTATGTTGTGTTCCGGGTCCCGAAATATCTTAATATCCAATATTCATAGTTGCTTACTAATAGCGTCAACGGGTAAAAGTGACAACATGCTATATTCTTATTATTATGGATTCCAAATCAAATAGGACAGTTGGCAGGATAAATTAGAAACTATAAGTATAATGTGGGCATTTTTCAAAGGAGTTGCGAGCCCAATTTTATCAAAAAACTGTCAGTAACACTTCCTTCCTAGTAATTTAATTTTAATGATTTTGGAAATATAACTACAGTGTGTGTTTTTCCCATCCCCGTCTATACTTTCACATCTTGTTTTTTAACCCCCGACCAAAAAGAGGGGTGTTATAAGTTTGACGTCTCTGTCTGTCGGTCTGTTTATTTCATTACTTTTTAAAGTTTTTGGCGGGGATTTTTTTTAATTTCTAAATTACCACTAAAGGTAATCGCACATAATATTATAACAGCATGCACATGCCAAACGCACATCATTTTAGAATTTGTTGTATGAAATGATGTGAAACCTCGCACGTTCGTCCGCACCGTACGCGCCGCATTTCGTGTACTATGCGGTGCGTTCGGCGCGTACGGTGCTGACAAACGTGCGATCAGCTTAACATAACACTGGATCACTAAGCCCCAATTTCACCAACGACTCTTAAAGTTAACGATCGAATTAGTATTACGTTACCTCTTTCGTTTTTCTTATGAATGAAAGAGAAGACATGACATTTTAACAAAGTGTTAACGCTAAGGGCCCTTCCACAAGACGTAATTTTTGCGCACTGACGTCGCGCGTTTTTGATGCGCTCGTCTTTTGCACGTTCTCATCGCGTTTTTTTTTCAGATATAAAGTTTAAACCGGCTTCCTTGCGTTTGCTGAGCGTTCAACTTGCGTTTGTATCGATACAAACGGGCGTAAAAAAAACCCGTGTAGAAGGGCCCTAACAGACGTGAGACTTTGGTGAAATTGGGGCTAAAATGTTGACTCGCAGGTCGTTGGGACTTCGACACGGCGGAGGAGTACTCGGCGTACATGAGCAGCAAGGAGGCGCTGCCGAAGGCCGCGTTCCAGTACGGCGTCAAGACGCAGGACGGCCGCCGCACGCGCAAGACCAAGGACAAGAGCGAGAAGGCCGAGCTAGATAGGGAGTGGCAGCAGGTAGGTTGTGTTACGAAAAATGTTGTGTCCCTGTCAAGCGTATACCATATATCATATATTCCAAAAGGAGCTTGTACATTGTGTACCTGACCAGCCCCCTTAGACAAGTGGCAAAACGCTAACGCTAACGCTACAAAATGTATGCAGTTTGATATAAGTCATCGCTTCGCTAGCGAATACTAATAGTCTAAGAAAATTAGTTTCGAAATCGTCGATCAGACCGAATAATTCGTTTTACTGTACGATTATTATTCATTACTTTAGGAAATACAGAGTATTAAAAGGGTACGCTCGCACTGTTTTTCCATACAAACGTATTCCCCAATTTACTCCCTTTACAATGCATTTAGACAAATGATTTTTATACAATATTATGAAATACACGAATTATTCGGTTTGAATTCCTTAATTTTCTCAGGCTATAATGTCAAATCCAAACATTTTGTAGCGTTAGCGTTTTGCCAGTTGTCTAGGAGGGAAGGTCAGAACAAAATGACGTTGGAATACTGAATAACCAACATACTCGAACACTTGCGGAATTCCTACGGTTTTATGAAATTGAATAAGTGTAGGATGTACCAAAACGAGATGAAATGATTTCTTCCAAGATATTATCACCCGTAGCACGGCAACAGTGGAAATACGAAACCATAGACAAACAGCGGAGATAAACTGAAGGTGTCGTTCCGATCTTCCGAGCTAGCCGCGATCGACAAAAATTCAATTAAAATGCCACTTTACGACATAGAGTATAGTCTACTTACGTCGTTATTTTATTTGAATTTTTAGGACTATAGTCTATGTCATAGAAAAAAAAGAGCGCGGGAACTGAAAAGTTAAGGCGGGCTTTTGAAAATTTTAATTATTTCAAATAATTTTATTGTATTATTTGTAAATATTGGTTATTTTTTCTGTAAATAACTTAAATTTAGGTTGTACATAAGTGTTTTTGTGGAAAGATGGGGAAGAAACGTAAGAAAAAGGATGAGGGTGAGTCTCCGCCTTCCAGTACCAGTAGCGATTCTGATTGTGAGGACTCGCAAGTATTGCAGGATGCAGATCTCTTCGCTCCTTTTAGGGTCGCTGATTACTCTCGGCGATATCCTGAAGATGCGGAGGCCAAATATGAATTTATTGTATTTGTTGAAAGTACGAATGAAGTTCCACTAGGTAATAGGGATATGATGTCGCTCAGTACTTGTTTTACTAGGTTTGTGAAAGGCGTACAATACTTAAAAAAGATTAATAAATATAAGGTTGGTGTTGTTTTTCAGCGTGCGAATTTTGCAAATGCCTTTCTAGATAATAACATATTTTTAAAGGAACAACGCATTAAAGCTACAATATCAGCAGGGGCCACTGAACTTGCGGGAGTTATCTCTTCGGTGCCCACCCATCTGTCTAATCAAAAAATATACAAAGCCATTACTAGTACAAAAAAAGTAATTTCTGTCCGACGCATAATGCGTAAAGTCAAACAAGAAAATAACACCTTTATCTTGCAGCCTACTCAGAGCGTAGTTATAACGTTTGCGTCAGCCACGTCACTGCCGGACTATGTTCATATTAAGATGTGGCGCCTGCCCGTCTCAACATACGTCCCTCCAATAAAACAGTGTTTCAAATGTTTACGTTATGATCATCTGGCTAAGTATTGTAAAAACTCACCACGATGCTCCATATGCGCAGAGGGGCATTCTTTTAAAGAGTGTAAAGATCAAATTGAGAAAGCTAAGTGTATTAACTGCAATGGCAATCACATTGCCATCTCTGGACAGTGCCCCATTAGGCAAAAGAAAATTGCAGATAGTAAACCTAAATCATATGCTGGTACAGTAAAAAATTCATTAAATTTTCCTTCATTAAATAAAAAATTGAATACTCAAGAAGTAATTCAAGCCATCTTATCAAACTCGGAAGCTATGACTCTACTAACATCTACGAATCTATAGTAAAAGTAATAACTTTAAATGAAACTCAAAATGTCAGTATTAGTTCACAATTTATTAGTTCAGCAATTAAATAAATTATTCAGGATAAAAATAGTAAACCGTCACATTCAATCATCAAGTCTTAAATATTGTACAGTGGAATGCTCAAAGTCTGTTAAGTAACAAACTTGAGTTTCAAAATTTTTTATACCAAAATAATATACATGTTGCACTTATTTCAGAAACTTGGCTTAAGCCAAGCATTCAATTTAATATTCGTGGTTATTCCACTATTAGGAATGACTGCGGTAATGATCATAATGGCGTAGCAATATTTATTAAAAATGGTATACATTTCTCTAAACTAGATACTTTTTATGATGATTCGTTACAAAATGTAGTGATTGTTATTAAACTGAAACATAAATCCATTTCTTTGGTTAGTTTTTACAGTCCTGGTAATAGTGTTTCTGTTTTTGAAAAGGCGAAGTTAGATCGTTTATTGCAAACTATTCCGAAACCGTTAATTGCAGGCGATTTTAACGCACATCATACCTTCTGGGGTTGTAGTCGTATAGATTCTCGGGGCAGAGCTATTATGGATTTTTTGGATGATAATGACTTAATGCTTTTAAATAATGGCCAACCAACAACAGTAGGCTCTCATATTTGGAAACCAAACGGTTTAGATTTAACAATAGTGTCTTCTTCATTGTTTCTTTCTTGTGAATGGCAAGTTCATCAGGACTCTTTAGGCAGTTATCATCTTCTTCCAGTTATTTACTCTCGTAAGAGACGAGCATGAACCTTCTATTTCCTCGAACATACCTTTTCATAGTAACCTGAAATTAGTAAATTGTGATCGGTATGAAAAAGTTGTTAATGAAATGTTAATAAATTTTAAAGTTGACAAATGTGATCTGCTTGCTTCATACAGAAAGTTTTGCGCCATTATTCTTATGGCAATTGACATTTCTGGACCTAGTTTAAATCATAATGCATCTGATAATATTGATAACCGTCCTAGAAAGCTGCGTCAAGTACCTTGGTGGAATGATATATGCTCATTGGTAGTAGATGATTGCAAGAATGCCTACATTCATTTCAAAGCTAATCCTAACAGTCAAAATTATATCAAGTTTAAACGGGCTCAAGCCATCAAAAAACGCACTTTAAGAGAAGAACATCGTAAAAGTTGGTTTGAATTTTGCACATCAATAAATCGCTTAACACCAATAAGTCGCATTTGGGCTAAAATGAGAAAATTCAAAAATCACTCTTCAAGTGCTAATCCATTTTCTGACCTTAATTGGGTTCAGACATTTTTATACAAATACACACCTGATACTGTTTGACAACAGACAAGTATAGATAATGCTCTTGGTGTAAATAGCGATAACTTGTACATGATTAGTTGTTTTACTTTGCAAGAGTTAAAATCTGCTTTGGCCTCTAGAAAAGATTCTGCATGTGGCCTGGATTGGCTTTCCTACAGAATGTTTAAACTTTTAAATTCTAAGACTCTATCTATTTTCTTAAGTTTGTTAAATAGCCTATGGTCGTCTTCCATTATCCCAGAGGATTGTAAAACTGATTGTATAGTACCAATATTAAAGCCTGGCAAAGACTCGAATTCTGCTGATTCTTATCGTCCCATTACGCTTAGTTCATGTGTTGGTAAAATTTTTGAACAACTAATAAAACAGAGATTAATTTTTCACATAGAAAGTAATAACCTTTTACCGTATAATCAGTTCGGCTTTCGTTGTGGACGTTCTGCTTCTGAGAGTCTACGTCATTTTTGTATGGATATTCATGATTCTCGTTTCGAAAATAAAATGTTAGTTGCAGTTTTTCTTGATATTGTAGGGGTTTTTAATAATGTAGATCTGAAAAAATTATCTTCAATTCTTTTATCACTAAAGGTACATGGAAAAGTTGTAAATTGGATTTTTAATTATTTTATCTATAGGAAGGTGTTTGTTAAGGTTAACAATCAGCTATTTGGTCCAAGGTATTCTTGTAGGGGTGTATCACAGGGTGGTGTACTGAGCCCCCTGCTTTTTATTTTATTTATACATGAGCTAAATTCGATTCTGGGTTGTGAAGTTTCTAATCTGCAGTTTGCAGATGATTTAATTGTTTATTTTTCTGATACTTGTTTATTACGTATACAGTCAGTCCTCAATGCTGCTCTCCAGAAATTAAAGGACTATTTTGAAAGTCTTGGGCTGGAGGTGAGCATTGACAAAAGTAAAGTTGTTGACTTCGCAAAAAATGCTATTAGAAATAGGAATGTAAATATTTTGTTCAATAATTATGTATTGTCTGTAGATAGTTCTGTAAAATTTTTAGGCGTTATTTTTTCGAACAATTCTAGATGGAACAAGTATGCTGAAATTCTTGAAATTCGTGCTTTGAATGTTTGCAATGTTTTGAAATCTTTGGCCGGTACATACTGGGGTGCTGATCCAAGGATTTTATTAACACTGTATAAGTCATTAGTAAGGAGTCATTTTGAATATGCATTCTTTTGTTTTGCAGGAGTAGGAACTATTGTGGATAAATTGGAAAAGATACAAAACAAAATATGTTTGCGTATCATAATGGGTGCGATGCGAACTACTCCTATAGTGTCAATGCAGGTGGAATGTAATATACCTCCATTGGCACTTAGGTTTAAATACTTACAATCAAAATTTTTTGTAAGGTTGCTCTCCTCCATAAGTAATAATCCTCTTCTTGTTAAATTGCGGGGCAGGAATGTTAACAATCATTCATATTTATTGCAAGGTTTCTCTGAAACAGAACAATTTTTTAATGAACACAACATTTATTCTAGCAAATTATGGCCTTGTTACTCTGGGTCATATGAGTCTAAGTTTACTCAGATTAAAATTGTAGTTAAAAAAGTATAAGGAAGATATTTATAGGGAACTTGATAGGTGGCAGGGATATCGACATATATATACAGATGGGTCTAAGAACAACGAAGCAGTCTCTATGGCTGTCTATGATAGTCATGTCAAAAGTGGATTTGGTCATAGGCTGAATCCACTCACAAGCATATACTCCGCTGAATACATAGCTGTGTATGCAGCTATGGAGCACATTCAAACACAGTCTCATCAAAAGTGGATTATAATAACTGACAGTTTAAGTTTATTGATGGCACTACAAAATCCACAATTAAATTTGAAAACCAGCTATATAATATATAAAATAAGGGAGTTGTATTACCTCCTGTCACAAACAAAACAAATAGTCCTCTTCTGGACACCAGCTCACATTGGTGTGCATGATAATGAGCAAGCAGACTATTTAGCTAAATTTATTACTAATTCAGTCCACAATCGATTGAGTCATAGCTTTTTAAATCTCTCAATTCCTTCATCAGAAGCTCTATCTCTTTTTAAACTCACATTAGAGGAGAGATTTTACAACTTATGGCAGCAGGTCGTCCAGACAAAAGGAAAATGGCTAGCTGTAATAAAGAAAAAGATCTCCCCCCCCTGGTTTACTCGGGGTGGTGACTATCTCAATAGAAAGTATTACACTACAATCTGTCGTTTGCGTCTAGGTCATTGTAGATTTGGTGCTCACCTTTTTAGGATTGGTGTTTTTGATTCTGCAACTTGTAGATATTGCCATAGTGCTGATAAAACCCTCGATCATATATTTTTACACTGTCCGCAGTTTTGTTTTCAAAGGATGGTCCTTGTAGACCAACTTTTAAGTATTTTTAAGACTGCTGAGGATATCCCGCGCTCCCTTCAGCAGATACTTAGCAATCAAGAATGCTTTTCGCCAGTCTATGGGTTTATTGTTTCTACAGTTAATGAAATCTAATTATTGCTGTTTGTAAATATGTAAATAATACTAATATGTTTCTTTTGGTTGAGCTGTTTCAGCTAATTTCAGGATTTGACCAATGATCGTTATTTTAATATTGATTTTGACAATGAAAGATACCAAAAATGACTTTACATCAAGGATTCGACATTGAAAAGAAAAAATACAAGATTAATTGACAAGAAATATACTTGAACAAAAGACATGGCTTTGGCCTTATAAATAAAATAAAAAATAATTATGAGGAAAATAAAAGAAGACAAGGCTTCGGCCTGTTAAATAAAAAGGATTTAAGACAATAGTACTACAAAAGACATGGCTGTATGGGCTTTGTTCCCTTTGCCTGTCCTGAATGGGAGGAATCAAACCAAAAAAAAAAAGTCTATGTCATAAAATGTAGTGGTAAAGATCGGAACGGCACTTCAGTTTATCTCCGCTGTTTGTCTATACTTTCGTATTTCTAGAGTAGCCATGCCATGAGTCATGACACATGAGACTTATGTACTTGTGTTCAAATAATTTTATAATTTTCAGATACAAAATATTATACAGAAACGCAAGGCGCCGCAGTACACAGAAGACTCTGCGGGCTACAAGACTCCCAGATATTAACTCTGTACCTAAATGGTATGACTGTATATACTATATAGATTGTGTGAAATTAAACTTTCTAATCAATTACACACGTGCTTTTCTTAATACTTTAAAAACTTATAAAATGGACACACATAATGTTATAATTAGCCATATATTTTGTCTCTCTCGCTCAGTGTAAAATATTAAGCGACAAAACTTCCGCTTAAACCTCAGTGACGAAAAGAAGAAGGTGTTTACAAATTACCCCAAACGTATTTTCATGAATTATTATTGTGGAATGATGAACGGAAGGACCAGCATCAGAAGTGTGATAGTATTGGATATTATGTATGAGTTTTTCTTACATTAATATTAACATTTCCTTAATCTAATAAGTATATCTACGTCATACAAAATGACAACTTACGAGTAAATAATGTTAAATTAGGAATTTAAAAACAACTAACGAACGATACAAAACTCTTATGTACGTCAAAGCCAAATATTGAACTGTTCAAATCACTGGTAGTTGCTTAAAACCTTTCATGAATTAATAGATAAATCTGAATTTTTCTACATTGAGCGGTTTGATGGTAATAATCTAAATATATTCATCCGATCAAAACACTGGAAGTTGCTAAAAATCTTTCATGAAAAAACAATGAGCAGACTAATGATGATGAACTATTGCTAAGAACACACTCGATCAGGTCACTGGTCAGCTTTTAAACAAAAAAACATGATCAAAATCGGTCCACCCGTTTGGATGCTACGCGATGCCACGGAATAAAACACACAGTCACACAGACACGTTAAAACTTCCACATCCCCTTTTTACGGGGGTTAAAAATAGACGTATCATCTACAGGCATAGATTTCCAATTATTTGGTCCATATATTATTATGTTTCCTTTCGATGTAAGTATTATGGTTCCTCGTTTGTATAATTTTTTATAGTTTCATTTCACGACATATTTCGATTACATTAAATTGAATCTGGTTACAGTGTACTTACCTACACTGTACACGGTATGAGTTGCCTGTGCTACAGCCTACATATTATATTAAATTAAGTTTAATACAATGTGCGAGGATATGTACATACAACATAATACCTATTAGATAAGTAATAATTAGAGACCGGATTATATGCAACATAAAAAGTTTGTTATATGCATGCAAATATGCTAGAAATATGCACGAAAATTGGCAAAATATGCAAAATTATATTATGACAATATGCAAATTCAAAATCTACTTACAATTAGTAATTTATTTTTTGATAGGCGATAATAGACCGTACAGTTTAACATTATAAGCATGACATTAAAATTTTTGTAAAGGTAAGCAATCAAATATTTTTCTAAATTTTCAGTAGTAAGATTGTGTCTATGATAATTTAGAATATTTTTGTAAATAAAAAAGGTTCGCTCCACATTCACTGAGGAAACAGCAGAATTTGAACTTGTGTGCTATGTAGCACTTACAGTTTCTGGCAAAAGTTTAATTTGTAGTTAGCGAACGCGACTTTCTTCTGTCTCTGTCATTTTACTATCGTAACTGTCTATAGCTCAAAACAAAAGATGCGCACGGCTACAGACTGCATTCGAAATGCAGTAAAAAGTCACAACTACTTATTACTCGATAGCCCTTATGTTTTGTAACAGCTGTTATTGTTACTTTTGGTCGCATTTCGGAACGCAGCATTAGTGAAAAATGTTGTAAATGTACCGATAAAATGCATCATAACTAGATCTTAGGTAAAATATGCTATTACTGCTGAAAATGGCTAAAATATGCAAATGCATATGCAAATGCATATAATGGTCTCTAGTAATAACTAATAATAAGTATGTGCCCATGCACTTATGTACATTGTACAGTTGCAGTATCAATAAAACCAGCTAGCTTCCTCCGCTTCCGTTCGATGAAAAGGTCAGAAATATTTTATTTCTCCGTATCGAACTGACCTTCAGATTTCACTACAAGACAAAAGCGTTACATTCCTACGCGTCAAACCGCGATGTGATGACGCGGCGGCCGAGAGAAATGCGACCGAATTCGCGACAATTCATTTGACACAATGCCGGTTCATCGGCATCACTTTTCTGGCCGGCCGTACACGTCGCGCGGAGTCGTCTTCGCAGGTGCGTAAGCGCAGGTAACCGCGCCCCCGCCGCGCCGCACTCCCCGCTCCTCCGCCCCGCCGCGCCCCGCGCTGCCGCCGCCGTACCTGCGCGCCCACTCGCCCGCCATCTTGAATTCCACTCGCTCAGACCCGCACCCGCCTCGCGGCCGCCGCACGTCCCCGCCGCACGCCGCGATCGGCTTCTGAAAACTTTTGTCAATCGCAGTGTCCCCGTGGTGTTTCTGTGTCATGTGATAGTGCAGTGCCGGAAATGGAGTCGACGCCGATATGTCGGTGCCGCGTGCTGTACCTGGGCTCCGCCGTGCCCCAGCAGAGCAAGGACGGCCTGCAGGGCATCCAGGAGCCCCTGCGCGAGCTGTACCCGGAGAAGGGGGCGACCACCGGCGGCATAGACTCGTGGCTCTCGGTGTGGTCGAACGGCATCCTGCTGGAGAACGTGGACGAGAGCGGGTCGCGCGTCTCGCGGTTCTTCCCCATATCTAGCCTGCACTACTGCGCGGCCGTCCGGCGCGTCAGCGTCGAGAGCGCGCCCCGCTTCCTGCCCCTGGACTCGCCGTTCGCCCGCGCGCCGGCCGCCCGCCGCCCGCCGCTGTTCGCCGCGGTGCTGCGCCGCACGCAGGGCATCAAGGTCCTCGAGTGCCACGCGTTCGTCTGCCGGCGCGAGGCGGCCGCCAACGCGCTCGTCCGGTGCTGCTTCCACGCGTACGCCGACAGCTCGTACGCCAAGCGGCTGGAGGCGGAGCGGGCGCCGTCGCAGCTGCCGCCGGAGCCCGACGAGGAGGTGGAGGTGTACGACGGCGATGAGAACCACAAGGTGTGGGTCGGCGAGTTCGACCGCGAGGACTCCGGCGACGAGGCCCCGCACCAGACGCGCGCCCCGCGCCCGCGCCAGATCGCGCGCCCGGCCTCCGTGCCGCCCCCGCCGCCGCCGCCCGAGGAGCCCCGTCGGAAGTCGACCACCAAGAAGAGCAAGAAGAAGTCGTCCGCGTCGGCCGAGGAGCTGTACGCGACGATGCCGGGGTCGGGCGCGACGAACGGGCGGGCGGGGCGCGGGCCGCCGGGCTGGGCGCCGCACCCCGTGATGCTGGTGGCGCACCCGGCGGCGACGCTGCCGCACGCGCGGCCGGCCACGCTGGGGCACCGCGGGCGCGTGCCGGCGGCGCTGGCAGGCCCCTTCCCGCCGCCGCCGGCACGGGGCCGGCTGCAGTACGCGACGGTGGACCCGCGCCGCTCGAAGCCGCCGCCGCCGCCGGCCGCGATGAAGGCGGCGCAGAGCATGACGGGGCTGGAGGCGGCGGACGACGCGGGCGGCATCTACCGCCGCAAGGGCCACCTCAACGAGCGGGCCTTCTCCTACAGCATCCGCCAGGAGCACCGCAGTCGGTCGCACGGCTCCCTCGCCAACCTCAAGTTCGCCGCTCCGCCGGAGGTGAGCCGATATCTTTGATTACTTCGATACCTCGTTCGGTCGGTTTCGTTTCTCGGAGCTTATGTAGGAATCGATGTCGATCGTTTCACGCCAATATAAAAACGTTGTCACGCGAGGCGAAATAAGGAAATTGGCAGCGATCAATCCGTTCGCCCACCGTCTGGCGACCACCGGCAGGGTAGATTGTTTGATTGCTCAATCGACGGATGTTATTACAAATATAATGCATATTATAAGCGTTTGCGAAACGAAATAAACGAGTACTTTCAAATATTTAAAGCGGCAGCTTAACAATTAATAATATACTTTTTGTGTTAATTATTGTACGTTATACGCGTGTTACTTGAAGATTTCTCATGTAAATGGTCAGGACCGAGTTACTTTCTATTGTTGTGAAATATTTTATTATGTTTTAGATAACGATCTCTCTGCTATGAAATGAATAGGCGGAACACTACATCGTTTATTAAAACAATTTTCTGATAAGCGTTTTTCTAACCTTCAATTTAATGAAGAGTTTGACCGATTACGTATGCGGTATGGGGCTTTAAATGTCAAAATTTTGAATTAAGGGAAGAGACCTAATGGCAGACACTTTAAGGAAACATGAAACATTTGAATGTTATAAAATACATATTTATGAATCTAAAGGATTGATAACTTCTTCCATGTCCTCAGTAACTCTTACAAAATAAAACTATTATAATTATTCTCTGAAAAAACAACAATAAAATATTATTGGTATTTTTGTAAACTTAGTCAAAAGAACTAATAGATGACCACACAATAAACGAACATCACTAATAGTAGACACAAATATGAACTAATAGTTGACATAGAACATTAAATTACATTTTACATTTTTCATATTATTAGGTTATTTGCCGGTTTTTCAAAGATTTCATTTATTTCATCATAATAACTACATTCATCAGAAATATTATCCACGTTGTCTCCAGATTCTATCCATTCTTCTTCCATGCTGAGACTATCTTTCCTTTTATTTTTATTTTTCATATTTTTTTCCTAGCAAATTTATTTTCAGTCTTTAGTCTCCATGCTTCTCTTGCCTCTTCTTTTTTTTCTTTATTTTCTCAGCTCTCCTTTTTCTTCTTTTTACTGCTAAAAAACTAAAGCAATCGATTTTTAGACCAGTGCAAGGTCTAATATTAGACACCATGTCCATTTTTCGGTACAGTAGTTCTAAGTTGTTAGTTTGTTAATAGAATTATATTTTCAGAGAATAGTGATGATATTTACAGTAGGATAAACTACAAAATATCTTTAGTATATGTATTGCAAAACTACAAGATAAGATCCATGTCATCTATTAGGTTTTTTACATTTTCGAGAACTAATAGTAGACACCCTTTATATTGTTAGGGAAAATGGATAAAAAATCATAAATAAACTTTATTAGTGTTTACAACATGACCATTAATCCAATGAAATCAATTGAATTCACAAAAAATCAAATAAACGTATTCAAAACTTACGTGCAAAATTTCGCTTTCCTTAACCTATTTGCTAAGAAATTGCCGAGCGCGTGTCGACGCTGTCACATTGTTTACGAAAACTGATCTCATTTTAAAATTTTGTTCCCGAAGGCGTCCCTAATATATTTTGTCACATCAACAGATAGCTTGAGAAGCTTATAAAATTTATAGTGTTGAGAAATAAGTAGAGTAATTCTTATTTTTATGGTATTTTTTTCGTAAGTGTCATCTATTAGTTCAGTGTCTAGCATTAGGTCTCCTCCCTTAATTACATTGAAGTAATTAATGTTCCACTATGAGTGCGGCAGTCAGACTTAGCTATAGTTCTTGCAATCTAAGAGTGCGCGTCGCCCTTAGTTGTGTGAGTGACCATATCTATACACGCGTACATGGCTCGCTCGCTACTGACTGCTCCGTCGGGTACGCACACTAACGAAAATGTCTATTCACATTTCCAACTACAAATAAAGGCGACGCGCACTCTTAGATTGCAAGAACTATACTTTATTTGAAGGGTTTTGCTCAATCAAATAATGGTCCTAGAATAATGTAAGAGGTAGGATAACTAAGAATTATTTTGAACACAAAAGTAATCGATTTTAAAAGTTCTTCTTAGATTTTTTAATATGTTCTTTCGATGAACTGAAACTATTTTCAATAATTTATAAAGCCAGGCATATCAAAATTAAATGATGTATAAATTATAAATAACTACAATGCTACATAATGCCTAATCAGTTTTTGTGTCAGTGCCACCAAGCAAGGTAACCAAACTGGTTTTAGAATAACAAGTATTTTTCATTCGCATAACAATCACAAAAGGGGGTGCTAGATCTAGAAAGTTTCAGGCTTTGAGACTTAAACTAATATGGTAGATATTATTCCCACTATGCGTTCTGCCACTTGCCATTGATAGCAGAGATGTTCGAAAATCCTTTTCACTTAGTTTAGAATTCGACTATACAGTACAAACTATCCTTGACGTTAATAATGGGCGTACGAATGCCGATCGAAAGGAATTTTTCAATTTTATTTTAACATCCTTCATATTACTTGGTAATTACAACTTTCGCCTTATACCGCAATACAGGATTAATAATTGATGACCTCTACTTTTATAGAAGATGAAAATGAGCATTTAAAAAACGCGTGCTATTAAGGCTTTCGGGGTAATAATTTAAAGAAACCGGTTTGACTTGTAAATTGATTTGTGATCAAATATCATGAAACAAGTTGATGCTATTGAGCTGGTTATGATACTAAATTAGGTACTGTAAAGGTACGATGTACTATCAGAAAAGTTGATTCCTAGATCACGTTGGTCTGTCAACTGCCTAGGAATCAATTTCCTCGATGGTGTACATGTTTGAGGGATTTTCGTAAATAGAACATATTGTAAAGACTTCGATGTCTGTCAGTCTGTACTTCTGTCTGAAAGAACCGCTATAGCTAGACTTCTGAAATTTTCACAGATATTGTGAATTTCTGTTGCCACAAATACTAAAAACAATATAAAGTTTATTATTTATAAGGGGGGCTCGAATAACCCATTCTTGTAAGAATTTTTTTGGCCTTTTATGCTCGATATCAATAACGCAACGGTAGCAGTAGTTAGGCACTTGTAATATCCACAAAATCTTCAATTATAATATTTTAATAATTAATTAAAAAAAGGAACACAATTTTTGGCCTATATCTGTTCTATAATGATACGGAACCCTCGACATAAAGAACTATGAAAAGGCCTTACCTAATGTTTTTGAATTCAATGTACATCTCTTCTGTGAAATCTGTCTACCTGATTTCTGCGAAACCAATGACCAAAACTGGGAAATACTTGTTCATTGATTTTTTGTACTCGATAAAACTCTGTGAAGTAAATGTACAGCGTCTTAAAAAAGCTTTTGATAAGGATTTGGTACGTGATTTATCTCTCCTTTTCAAAGGAGGCTTATCAGAGGAACTTCTACACGGTGTTATTAAAAAAAAATATTAAAAAAAAAAGATTTCTCGACAACGGCTCTATTTCTATGAAATTGAGCCTTTCTGTAGGAAGTTCAAGGAGCGCAGACGGTCAACGAAGGTTATACAGTTATTTATAAGTATGCGTTTATATAATAAGTTTAAACACTTACGGATTTTGTCGCGGAGTCTCGGTCTCCGCGACAAAATCCGTAAGTGTTTAAACTTATAATATCATGAGTGATACTCGCAAAAACTTAAGAAATCATTATATGCGTTTATATATTTTATTATTATCTATTAGTATGCATTTTTGAAAAATTATTAGTAGGTGTTTTTGAGATATTCGTTTTTATATGTCCGAGCAAATTCTGGTATTTCAAAACATTATAATTTATTCGCTTCAGGCTTATATTACATAGCTCACCACAAAGGAAGTTGCAGGCAAAAGCTATGCGGGTAGATAGTAGATAATTACATAGGTAGAGGTAGTAAGTAGCACACAAGTATTATGGAATCCGCGAGGTATTTGTGTTGATCACAAGTCGTTAGATATGCTGTAATGCCTCCCGCCCGCCGCCAAACCAGTTAGAAATGGATTCGTCCAAGCCGATTTGTCTAAGCCGAGCTCGCGTAATACTGTAAAATCTAATACTGGAGATAGTCTTCGTTTTCATACAAAAAGATAAAATATAAGCCATACTAACATTATAAATAAAGTGTCTGTCTGTCTGTCCCCTGCACTCTCAAACCGCTAAAACGATTCTGATGAGGTATAATACTCCCACACCGGTTTCGGTGACGGTGGCCAGTTTAATAGGAACCAGGCCAGTTACGCAGGAGTAATTTTATAGTGCCCAAGTGTGTGCGCAGTACATAAGAGAACTCTCTATTTCTTTTACTCTCATAACCCAGCGGGACGGAAGACCGACACGACTGGCGAGAGATCAGGCGCAGGACCGACTTTTTACATGCCCATCATGGATCATTTTACTTGTCAGACAATCAGGTGATCAGCCTGCATTGTTAATGCGTTGCGAAATTGCATCCAACCAAACTTGGAAATATCATGTTTCCAACGCGGGAATCGAACCTACGACCCCCGAGTCAACAGCCACGCTCTAAACCAATGGACCACGGAGATACTTTGAGTCCCGGGAAAGGACATAGGATACTTTTTATCCCGAAAAACTGTACGGTTCCCGCGCGATAAACGGATTTTGGCAACTGAGTTGCCGGCGTCATATAGTTAAAGAAATAAAAGCAGTGGAGTGTACCAAGTGTGATGTTTTACATGTGATGATTTATGATTATACCGTAAAATGATGAAAAAGAAATGATATAAGTAATATCGCAAAAGGCTTAGTCCGTGGGAAATTACAATATAACTCATGTAAGAGCTGCTTAGTCAACTAAATTATGATATTGTTAAAAAATATGGCATCAACAAGTTATTATGAATGATGATATCATACATTGTTTGAAAGCGGCGATCATACCTTCATACGTCGTAAATTAGGTACCTACTACCCAGGCACAGTCACGACTGTGCCTAGGTAGTTTATAGGACCTTCTATTGTTGCAATTTAGACTTCTAGCATACTATAAACAATTATACAGTACAACATCTTCAATTTCCAATCACTTGACAAAACAATTCAGGAATTTTCGCAGATCAAACTTGCCACAGTACCTATTGAATTTGATTTCAAGGACACGGTTGAGGATCTTTACATGATGATTGATATTTTGTGTTCAAACGGCATTGTTTACTAAACAATGTTTACAAAATAACCGTTCAATATGACTCCATCGATGCGCTTGCGCAAGCGCGCAAAAAATGTTTTAGAAATACGTTTGGCAACTCGTGCCACACACGACACGGGTCGACATGCAATTAGTTAGCGGAAACGTTGCTAAACCCCGGCGGTTTTCACTTAGCCTCGCCTTCAGAACCCGATATTACAGATTTGGTACACACTTGATGCATGCTAAGTACTCGTATGACGTAGGCGCAACTGCAATGTTCAAATTACTATGACGCCCGCAAATCCGTTGCGATGAAATTAGTCTATCGCAACCGTACATTTTCCGGGACAAAAAGTATCTTCTGTTCTTTCCTGTCCCTCAATCTACATCTTCATACTAAATTCCTGCAAAATAAGTTCAGCCGTTTAAGCGTATGGAGGTAACAGACACATACACTAACGCATTAAATACAATTTTAGTATGGAATATGTGTAAGTTACTTAGTCGAATGTCATTTGTTACAATTGGCAGCGATGTTAGAACTTAGATATAAAAAATGTATGGGATTCGACTATCATTTGACATACGCATCGCAAGCACCATAGCAATACATATCAGTGTCATTTTAGCGATAGTCGTAAATTGTTCACTATTTATTTACCAATCTTTGCCACTTTAAATAGTCAAGTACAAAACATAATTTTCAATCGTGATCTTATGATCACGATTGAAAATTTGGTTATTTAAAATTTGGTTATCCAAATTCTAATTTCGTAAAATCCATTAATTTCGTACATTTTTGGACATGAGCAAACATTAGTCATATAAGATTTCGTTACATTAACATCCGATAGCACGGGTTATGTTGTAATAACTTTATTTTATGTTTTCGAGATCGTTTTACGTTCGTGTTTCATCATCCGTGGTACTAGAACGTGACAGACGACAGAAACCGATCAGCAACCGATCAGTGATTAGACATTGACAATGTGTTGACCTTCGAAATTGAGAAAGGCGAAACAGCCGGGTGGTTTACCTAGTAAGGACTTATAGCGCAGATACTAGAGAGAGCACTAAAGTACTGGTGTATCCTGGGATAATACATAATTCATTTATGGACTTGGAGGCCAACTTTACGACGTTCGAAATTGGAATTACGATTATATTGCATTATACATAATATAATATTCTATTTTCTCTACATTTCAATGAAAATGGTATGCGATAGACAATTTTGTGTTCCCCCTCATACCAGGTTGTTGGCTGTTGCCCGTGTAAGGCACCAAATTATTTGAAATATCATGAAATTGCGACTACGACAGCTTGCAAATAGTATTATGTTTTGCAGCCGAAGCTCTATATCGCTCTACTAATTTCCTTATCCCTCCTATTTGAATAGCAATTTTTTGCTAGGCATTGCCTAAAATTGCCCATCTAAAACATCTAAGATGATTAACGTCTAGTTAGCTGTCAGTACTCCAGTTTTATGTAACAACAATGGTACCCAGATGGGATGGTCTTTGTTCCAGTTCTCGCAGACTGCTCCTAACACAATGGCCGTGTGAGACATAGTTAGTACCATTCACATACGTAACTAGCGTGACCTATCTATAGCTCTTGGAATCTTAGGGAAAATGGGTTCTATCAATAAAAACTCAAAAAAGGGCAGATGTTAATGTAGTTTCATGGAATAAAGTTTTAGAACCATATTCACAAAATAATACGTCGAAGTTATAGCTAATTTAACTTTTTTGTTAGAATCGATTTGCCAAAATATAGAGCATCTGGGTCTAGGCACTGAGGTCAATTTATCGGTATAGTTTTATATATTTTTGTGGTATTTTTGAATCTGAATGACTGGTCCAAAAACTAAGGAAAGGTGCCTGAATTACGAAATTCTTGTACAGTTAATACTCGAATATCAAAAAATTATGAGAATTCATAGGCTGTATTAATAATATTATGTGGCACAATAAATCGTGAGTTAATACTCGAATATCAAAAAATTATGAGAATTCATAGGCTGTATTAATAATATTATGTGGCACAATAAATCGTGACCCTACTTTAAAATCACATTAAAATATTTCAACGGTAACAGTAAATTTTAGCGGTAAGACGGTTTCGTAAAATATGTAACACGATAAATTGTGGACGTTGACTTCGTGTGCCGACATTACACTCCGTTGGCCAAAATTGGTTTATCGCGCAAGAACTGTAAATTTCTGGGATAAAGAGTATCCTTTATCCTTTCCCGGGACTCTAAAGTATCTCCATACAAAATTACAGCAAAATCGGTTCAGCGGTTTGGGCGTGAAGAGGTAACATACAGACAGACACACTTTCGCATCTATATTAATAAAGTTTGTTTGAACGCGCTAATCTCAGGAACTACTGGTCCGATTTGAAAAATTCTTTCAGTTTTAACGAGCTAAGATCAATTGGAGCGAAGAAACAGGAAAATGTGGAAAAAATGGGGAAAATTTGGCATACTTGAAGAATAGACCACTTGAAGGGACATAGGCTATTTTTTTGGTTTCCGTGAAATTCCTAAATTATGAGGGCGAAGCCGCGCGGAACTTCTGGTTAATAATATTAGGACTAGGTTATTATCTCTCTCTTCTTTTTATTTTTAATGAAATAGAAGGAAATGATTTGCTATAACTATAACCTAGTTCGTCACAATAGCAAGTTTAGTTTTCTTTGTAGAATCGAACGCTAAATCAAAAATTCATTCTGGTTGTACTGTAGTTAAATTCGGTTTTATACTATTTTATTAACTCTATAACCAAGAAATACGGTTGAAAATAGGGTCCTCATTCGACTGTACAGTGTACACATTCTTTTAAAAGTTGATAACAATCTTAGTCTGTAATTATGATTACTTAGGTCTTAGATGTGCTAACTACAATTTACGTAATGTTGTGTTGATTAGATATTTTCTTCAAGCGATATTTTCTTTTGCCACTATACATTTAGTTCAAACTAAATGTATAGTGGCAAAAGTTCCCTGTTTCATACGAACAATTTTGCAATCCTCATCTTCATGAAAATAATAAAAATGGACATTTTCCACCCTCTAATTTAAATTAATAAAAAAAATTAACAATCGCGAGTCTTGTTTAAAGGAAGCTGACATTCTTCTCATAGATCTCATCTGATATTCTTTTACCACGACAGATTTACTCTAATTATTAGTATAAGCGGATCTAGACGATCAATTTCACGTATTGTCCGATATTATTGACCGTATTGGGTTTAAATTTGTATGCACCTTTCAATCTTATCAAATAAATTGTTTAATGATATTGCACAATGAAATTGATCGTCTAGGGATCGACTAAGCTATCGTAAAAGTGGTAGCGATAATGTGCGTTGGTCCAACTGGGCAACTGCCCGTCAAACGAGGTTCGTATGAAGAAAGTCATTGTGGAAGGCTGTATACTGTATAATGGAGGCCTTCAATCAGCCGATATCAATTACGGCCCACAAGCGAAGCGTATCGTATACTTTACGTGTTTCGACTGGCGACACGTAACGGCGCCGGCTAGCGGGATATACGTATATCTATCATGTATTAGCACTCGACTTCGTTCTCGTAGGATTAAAATGGTAACGAAATTATAAAACTAGCTGACCCGGCAAATGTTGTTTTGCAAAAAAACTAGATAAAAACCTATTCTTAGGCCTAACGAATGTACTATACAAAATTTAATTAAAATCGGTTGAGCCGTTTTGGAGGAGTTCGCGCGCAAACACTGACACATTTTATACATAATACATATTAGATTTCGCTACCATACGATATTAAGTTATATCGTACTACAATAGTAACTAACTAGATGACACAACACCCACCGAAATTCGGTTATCACGCTAGAACTGTAAGCATTACGGGGATGATAACTATTCTTTGCCCTTTTTTCGGCACTTAAATTAAAGTAGTCTTTTCACGCTGAAGAGGTTACAGACATACGTACGTACATTGACATTTATAATAATATTCGTAAGTATGGATAGCTAACTAGTAATCGGCATTTCCACGTCGCGCCCCCAAGATCTTTAGTAAAACACAATTACTAGTGTCCGACCGAAGGTCTATTTTTGGCCGAAGCCGAAGCCGATTAATCGGCAATCGCCACAACCTTCGGCCGAAGCCGAAGCCGAAGGTTTATAATCTTAATCGCTCGACTCTCAGTAATTAATTTTTAACCGACTTCAAAAAAAGGAGGTTATCAATTCGACGCGTATGTATGTAATATTTCCAGAACTGCCCAATTTTCGTATATGTTAGTCTGTAATCTGTGTCAGCGTCTGAACAAATGTGCCAAATTACAAGTGTATGTATGTATGTTTTTATGTTTGTATTCGCATATCTTTGGAACTACCATACCGATTTCAGTAATTCTTTTTTTTTTGTTTTA
Organism: Polyommatus icarus; assembly: GCA_937595015.1. NCBI lineage: Eukaryota > Metazoa > Arthropoda > Insecta > Lepidoptera > Lycaenidae > Polyommatus > Polyommatus icarus. The sequence continues at coordinate 16,529,813 of OW569327.1, read as the reverse complement.
CTAGGTACTGTTCAACTTAGGGAATAGTGCAAGTTTCAACAAAATCGGTTCAGTAGTTTTGGAGATACGGAGTTTTAATTCTCAATTACGTATGATTTTGAAGTCGGTTTTATCTTTTTTAAATACAGTTATGTTCAATATTGTCTACAAGCTACAATTAATATTAAAATTAAGTATTTCAAACTTCAATATTGAAGGTTTACCTCAATATTGACTTTCTCATAGAGATGATAATAAAAGTTTGTGATTTCGTGATTTATTTATTACTTAATAATTTGTGGACTACAAATAATTAAGTTTAAGGAATGACTCAAATGTGTAGTTCGAAAACGGATGTGAATTCGGAAAAAGTGTATAGAAACAAAATTATAGAGAATTTAATAAGTTTTTTTCATCGTAGAATGTTTTTTGCTATAACGCATCGTTTTTTAGTTATTGGTCAAAAACCAAAAATTGAGACTTTTGGCACCCTCTCCTCACTCTGGCTCACCTCCTAGACTTCAGGACTTTTAGTATGTTTTATCCCTAAGCACCCTGAATAAGTTCCAGCAGAAATCTCTCAGGCTTGTAAAAAAAATCTTTATTATTTCACAAATAAGAATAATTATTAGACTAATCACTCACTCTTTGTTTTACTCGACTAGACCGAAACTAGACTAATAAATAAAATAAACAAACACTAACTTCTTAGTAAATAATTCATTAATTAAGAAGTTGGTGTTTGTTTATTGTATTTGACAATGACTTCCAGCGGCTTCTGCATACACGACTCACTCAGCTTTTCGTAACAGTTTACAGTTCGTTCAATTTCGACGGTTGCTCGGACCTTCGGCAAAGCTTCGGCTTCGGCCGAGTTTTAGGCCGAAGCCGAAGGCTTCGCCGAAGGTGGTTTTTTTCTTCGGTCGGACACTAACAATTACTAAGTACCTATGCCAAGTTTTCCAAAAGTATGAAAGAATTAATATTAAAATGCGTAGGTATACTTAGAAGAGGTAGGTATAGTATTTACAATGCGAGGAATTCTATAACACAATCATGAAGCCCGACAAACTATAAGTACCTAATTAGATCTTCATAGACTGAGCTATAGCTAGTCAAAAAATTGAGCGTGAATACGTTTATAAAACTTTGTATTGCGTCTACTCTTTCTTGACAGACGAACCGCCATTATAGAATTTAAAACTCATACGTCGACAATCGACATATGTACGGAATGATGGTTACACAAGCTTGGTATTAGACATGGCACGGGTTGCGTAACCACGGTACTAGTGATTCAATATGTCAATACTTATCCTTGACTTTATCCTCCTGACCTCTCTCTCTTCTTTGACTTTGAAATTAAAAAACAAAACAAATATGAGTTACAGTCATTTTGGGTAACTTTCAATTGCGGTTTTAACTTTGAACAATACATTTTTGTAAATTTTTGTATGTGTTCAAAGTTAAAACGCAATTCAAAGTTACCCAAAATGAGCTTACATGCTTTTAATTTTTGAAATTAAAAGCATGTAACGCGTGTTCGAATTTTTTGAATTCTAAAAATCTTTTTATTCATTGTTTAATTTTTACTCAATATTATTGTAATTAATACCATAGCTATCTACATAATAAGTATACAGATATAGGTAGGTAATCTCATTCCATGTATATCCATTTCTTGATCAAGTATAGTGATCTAATAAACATCCATTAAAAATAAAAATTATTTGCAAATTCACTACCAGTCACTAGCAGGCTTCAGGATGTTGTTTCAGGAAATAATAATACAGAGCAACTTAAATATTATAAAACAAATAATTGAAGGTTCCTAAGTCTTGAAACAAGGTTATAAACTTAATTTGTTTTTGTGGAAATTCTATACGTTTGTCGTCGTATTTTTTATTTATAATTCAGATATTAAAAGTTGTTTAGAAAGATGAGGTAATAAACATAAAACATCCATCCATAAAACAAGGAAAATGTCAAAGGGTCTTTATATTTTAAAAATCAGTCCTTGGGATATATTCTTATATTTCGTTTCTCGTATTAGTTACTTTCTGGAGTCCGTTCGTGGAAACTAATTATCCTAATAATTTTACATACGCATCCATAAAAACACACAGGTGATAATTTGCAAGCGCTTGCGAATCGAGCCTTATGTGTATGTAGGTAAGGGCTACGCGATCTCATGCCTTATGTAGGCTCTACTAACGCAAATGTCAGGCAAGTAGCACGACCATCGGAATGTGGGTTTCGAACAAACGTTTTGAATACGACGTGCCGGCGACGCGGCAGGCTATCTATAAGTATAGATAGACGACGTTCGAGGCATTGGTGATAAGTTGATTGCTTACTTGTAATTAAAGATGGCGGTGCAAAGAAGCTTAAGAGTATATACGCAGACATTAAACCTTTAGTCAGCCGATAGTTCAGTGGCTAAAAGCGTTCGACTAAACATTAGTAGAACGCTTAATCAGTATGAAGACGATGTATGTAGTATGTACGCACGACCAAATACTGCAGTCAGCAGTTCGATAAACTTTTGTATTTGCGTTCTAAACAGGGTATCATCATTAATTTTTATAGCACCCATTATGCACAATTTATCGCCAACAGAATCGTGTTTACGTCGATTAGTGGTCATAATCGTAAAAAGTCATTGATATGAAAAAAAAATCGATGCAAATCTATCGAATGTCAACCGGTCGTTGATCTTCGTGTTTCGGTGAAACTCGGCGGGCTGGTTTTTGTGTGTTTTACTTTCTCCCCTGCCGCGCCCGACGCCGCGTCTGAGATTTCGGCACACATAGCTCTTTCACCTACATTCTACAATGTAGGTACCATCGAAGCAATTGATTCATGCTGATGGCAGATCCACGTCATTTCGGTTTGTGTTAGGGCCAACCCACACGTACCACAAACACACGTACGACATCGCAATGACAAAATGTCATCGAGCAGTGGTTACGTGTGAATGGTGTCGCTGCAGCTTTTTGTAGTTGCGTTGTGGTACCGACAAAATGCCAAAGTGGTTGCGTTGTCGCCAGTGATTGCGATGTGGTTGAGATGTGTTGCATCGACGCAACATTGTGGTTGCGATGCGATGTGGTCGGCCGTGGTTGCGATGTAGTCGGTATTTGCCAAATGGTCGACAACGACTGCAAAATGTGGTAGGTATACTTATGAATGGTCCAGTTCATTTACAATACAAAATATACGCCCGACCACGTGGTGTGGTTGTGGTTGTCCTGTGGTTGTGGTATACGTATGGGTTGGTCCTTAAATGTAAGAGTTGCGATCTGTCGGCTGGGTTTGAAATCATGCAGGTCCGCCTTCTGCTTCTGGACCAACACGCTCTATTAGTACTATCAGAGAAGTTGATTCATAGGCACATAGAGGCAGATACAGGTGTCAGGTATATAGGCAGAAAAAGAGCCCGGGCTTTTTTCAGCCTTTTAAATGACACTGAATATTGTCATTTTGTAGCCAGCGGCATAAAAAGAAAAGAGTGTATATTTTAATTCTAATTGCTTTGTAGTCACCGCTTAGCACTGGATTAATGAAACTAGACATTGATTATAATAATTACCAATGCGTGTTGACGATGACTGAAGCATCCATTATGAAAAGCAAATTAAGTTACTTGAATCGCAAAGCAATTCCAATCTACTGCAGAACTAACGAGTGTTAATGACGCCTAATTGTAAAATCATAGTTACCTCGAGGTCTCTACGAAAGTGACCCTTATGTGGTTAATTTTAAGGCATTGTCAGAGGTAAAATAATCGTGAACAGTCAGTAATTATGTTGTTAGTCGTTTCTACCAATCGAGCACTGAACCAAAACGTAATTGTTATATAACAATTGTTATAGAATTGCCCTTAAATTCACTTAATTGTCAAGAACATTTTCAATAGATAATTAAGTGAAGGTTATTTATCAATCTATGTAGTGTAGTGTGTACCAACATTGGTACACACAATCTTCCCTACATAATCTGAACATTCAGATTTCTGTGTTTAAGATTGAATTGTACTCAAATTCTAAGATTTTCTATCAGAAAATTGTAGAATTAGAGTACCTACAGTTTAACCGAACAACAACAAGATGGAATCTAAAGTGTATGTAATTGATTGTACCTACTGTAGATTCTTGGTGGAAATTCATGTTCAACAATAGTAAAACACTTGTTCTGTTTCCACTATATATTTTACTTTTATGACTGATGACTAAAAAGAGTATTCATTATCAACGTAGAGACATGGTACTTTTTAACCGACTTCCAAAAAGGAGGAGGTTATACGTTCGTCTGTTTATATATTTTTTTTGTATGTTCAACTATAACTTCGCCGTTTATGGACCGATTTTCGTGATTCTTTTGTTGTTGTACAGGGTTAAATCCGAGATTGGTAGCATGTTCACAAGATGATAGGATCCATGAGGAATCGAGGGGACTCCTTGAAATTTATATGGGAAAATATAGTGATTTTGATTTTTTCTGAAGTATTTCAGGCATATACTACTAAGATTTTGCACCAGGATATACGCTGGTTCTGAAGGTACCCAACAGAACTTTTGAATCCTTATAGATACAAGTTTGAGGATTTTGGCTTTATTTAAACTAGTCCAAGCAAATCCTACATTATTTGTGCTGAACATAAGCAAAATTTTATTTTGGAAAAAATAGGGTTTTGTAAGATATTTTGGGTTTTTCGGACGCCAAGTGAAAAAAATCAACCAGAAAAGTTAATTATTTTGCGTACGCTGCCGAAACTATAAGAGATAGAACCATAAAATGTTCTAAGTATTGTAGATCTTATAAATATCTACAAAAAAGTCCGCGACACACTATACTTATCTATAATTTTTTTGGACAACATTTAAACGCGTTTATTTTACTCATGCCATTAATCCTTATCAAAATAAATTATTTCATCACTAAGTACAGTTTATGTAGATAAAATTTGGTCTTTGAATGATTAAAATTGGACGTTTGGTTTTGAAATTATGGCGAAATTAAAATATTACGATAGTGGGATGCGCTTGCGAGAGGAAGACAATCTGTGCAGTGTGCACTGTTACACCCTTCGGATAATGACTGCGTCCGCGTCGTCGATGTCAGTGTCGGAGTCTGTGAATTGACCTGGGAATCATTTTGCTGACCGAGTCTTTCCTGGGTATGCTTTTTGCAGCCGTAACCGACATCCACGCGGGCGGAGCCGTGGGCGACTGCTAGTAATATGTACAACTCTAAGACAACAAGCTATAATATTATAGCCTTGTCGTCTCATATTATTATGTAACTAAAAAGGGTAAAATTATTATTTTTTAACAAAAAATTAAAACCGACTTCCAAGGTAAAAACAAAAGCAATACTCTAAAAAGAATCAAATAATTCTTATTTCTTATTATAGTGGCGTCTTCAGAATTTGGCTAAACCTCAACTATTTCTGTACTCAATATTCATGCTTTTGAAGTCGGTACCAGCTTACTTTAGCGTAATTGCTATGTCAAGGATCTCAGAACTTTTCCGGGCTGGTACCGACTTCAAAAGTACGAAGATTAAGTACAGAAATAGTTGAGGTTTAGGCGAATTCTGAAGACGCCACTATAATAAGAAATAAGAATTATTTGATTCTTTTTAGAGTATTACTTTTGTTTTTACCTTGGAAGTCGGTTTTAATTTTTTGTTAAAAAATAATAATGGCATTTCCCACAGCTCTCAACATACGCTCTGAATTCTGTCTGATATAACAATGCTCACTTCTTGAGCCAGCATTTTGCAAATCTTGAAAATATAGGTAGGTGACGCCCGCAACTCCGATGCACGGAAATTCGTTTATCGCGCGGGAACCGTATATTTTTCCGGTATAAAAAGTATTCTATGTCCTTTCCCGGGATTCAAAGAATCTCCATACAGCAAAATCGGTTCGGCGGTTTGGGCGCGAAGAGGTTACAGAGAGACAGACATATTATACACTTTCGCATTTATAATATTAGTATGGTTCTATCAATGCTATACTTTCGTTATTAGGGCTATACTAACCTTGAACTGAGAGACTACGCGACCCAATACGTCATCGTAGCGGTAACCGACCATTCTGCCTCCACCCGCTGTTCCCACACTCTGGGATTAACATCGTTAGCTCGTTGTTAGTTCAATACATCGTTGTAGAATAGAATAACAGTTACTTTAATTAGGAGGAGTCAAAACGTGCTGATTTTAATATTCTTCCTAGTTCATAGCAGTGACCTGTGACAGTATAGTGTAGTCTTAACTTTTTCTAAAATTTTCACGCAGTTGAAATTATACATTACTAATTCGTTGCGCCAAAACTTGTTTATCGCGCGGTAACCGTACATTTTCCCGAGACAAAAAGTTTCCTGTGTCCTTTCTTGTGACTCAAAGTATCCCCATACCAAATTTCAGCATGCAATCGGTTGAGCGGTTTGGACGTGAAGAGATAACAGACAGATAGACAGACAGACGGACAGACAGACAGACACACATTCGCATTTATAATATTAAGTATGGAAGTATGGATATGGATTTTGAGATAAATCTAGCCCTTTTTCGTGGAGTCTAAAGTGTTCCAACTTCCACCACAAAATATTATCAAATCAGTTCCGCGATTAAGGCGTGAAGAGTTAACAGGCGCACTTTCCCATAATTATAATGCGAGTGGGTTATAGTGGGTACCACTTTTTGACTGATCATCGTTTGGAATAAAATTCTCTTACCACTTCTGTACCTTGAGCATAATAAATGATTAATCTTTCTATCTATAACTATCTGCCTGTTTTATCTTTTGATTTATCTGATGTACCATATAGAGCCTAGGGCTAAATTCATATATTCTTAGTAAGTAAAAAAATCTATATTTGTATTTAATTTAAACTGTACAAGTATTTACAAAATTACAATCGAAACAAAGTTAAATCTTCCAAGAAAACATATTTAGAATGTCTGCTTTGAGATGAATTTCTTACAGTCGCCGGCTCGTGACATTGACATAAAAAATATCGGTGTTATTGCTTCAGAACATGAAAAGTCGGTCGATAAAACGAAACTATAGCATTAGAAATGAATTATCTGATTAACCGACTTACAAAAGGAAGGAGGTTGATAATGTTTGTCAATAAAACAGCAGCCAAAATTCACTTTCATTCTCTGTTAGTGTCAAACTAGAATCTAGATCAAGTACACTAGGTACTGTTAGTTTTTATTATTCGTAGTTTAGTGGTAAAAAAAATCTGTCCAAAAATGCCTTGATGGTCATATATTGGATTAAATCCTTTCCTTTTCCTCCTTTTAAAATTAGGGAGCAGAAATTTTACTATGGCCTTAAAATAAAAGTCCTTGAAATTAAAACGAATACTTATTATAATATTAATGTCATATTTTTATATGACGTTAATATATCTAATCTATACTTATTATAAAACAAAGTCGCTTTTTTCCCTCATGTCCCTTTGTTCCCTTTAATCTTTAAAACTACGCAACGGATTTTAATGATTCTTTTAGTGTTAGATAGCCCATTTATCGAGCAAGGTTATAGGCTATATTTTATCACGCTAAGACTAATAGGAGCGAAGAAATAGAGGAAAATGTGGAAAAAACGGGGGAAATAATTTGAAAGGGCTAACTTGAATGCGCTAATCTCAGGAACTACTGGTCCGATTTGAAAAATTCTTTCAGTGTTAGATAGCCCATTTATTGAAGAAGGCTATAGGCATATTTTTTTTTAATGGCTATATATTTTATACCCGCGCGACGCCGGGGCGGGTCGCTAGTCTAATATATATAAATCTCCTGTCACGATGTTTGTCCGCGATGGATTCTTAAACTACTTAGCCGATTTTAATGTTGTTTTTTTTAAATGTGTGCTTTTTTCCAACTTGAGAGATAGGATAGCTTAGATCTTTAATTATATTCGCAATTTTATTTTATTGCTAATTATTTGTTTATAAAGAGCGACCATTTATGCGACGCGGGTCACGGGATAGCGATGGACGTTGCCATGGTGACATACTTATTTAGTCACTAATTACACATGGGCGTTATACTTTATATAATACTAGCTGACCCGGTAAACGTTGTTTTGCCATATAAATAATATTTGGTATGAAAAATAGATGTTGGCCGATTCTCAGACCTACTCAATATGGTCACAAAATTTCATGAGAATCGGTCAAGCCGTTACGGAGGAGTACGGGAACGAACATTGCGACACGAGAATTTTAAAAATGGCAAAGAAACGTTTGCCGGGACAGCTAGTCATAATAATAAATATGTTAATTTCGAGGACTTTTATTTTAAGCAGAATTGAAAGTTTAAAAATATTTTTATTACGATAAAAAGATAATTATTAATTTATTAATAACATTATTATTTCGTCTAGTTTATGGAGGGTTCAACGTACTTAAAATGGTTAGATAATAGGTACTACTTTAAAAATATTTTTTTTGTTTACTTATTTGGAAAACATAGTGTTTATTTAATTTATAGAAGGCTGTATAAAATCTAGACACCAATGTAACTACATACCTACATCTAGCACAACTAATTATTGATTAATTTAAAACTGCACATTATTTTCCAATTATTTATTAAATGCTTCAATAACAATTAGTTGTTATAAAAGTTTATTAACGCTACTTAAATTTAAGAGATAGTAGTGACATAATTGAAATCCGTTTGTCCGTGGGAATGTCGTGGACCGCGGTGGTTATAATTCGACATAACGTGGAGCTTCACACGCGTTGAACTCTAATGGCAGCGGCGCTCGCTCCGACTTCCGAGACCACCCAAATGGACTTTTATATAATTTGTAGCATAATAATATTATAATAATTGGAATTTTTTAAATTAATTAACATACCAGTTGTCCCCGCTACAGTAAAATAATTAAAAGGGGAAATAAATTATTATTTTTAAATAAATTTCTAATATTTCTTCCTCTACATCTTTTTTTCAGACATATATAAAATTTATAATCATGAAAGTTGCAAGCAAGATTGAACAAATAATAATAATTTATCCGATTAGAAAACGATTAGATTGTAAGTCCTATATTCTGTATAGGACTTGTTTAGGTACATTATTTTACCGAAAGTACACAAAACGATGTTCACTACTTTGTAATATTAGTAGGTAGTGAAGTCGCGGCAGACGGCGACTCACGGCCACTGGCCGCAGTTTTTGTCGCTGTCGCCGGTCGCCGGAATGAGGAAACTGCGAGTCTTCCTCTGCAGCTGTCTTCACGTTTTAGTACCTGTTTGTTTTAATACCTACACACTAGACAGAAAAATAAATATACACTAACAGAGATATTTAGTTTTTAGTTTTTACCTAACTTTAATTTAATTAATAATATAATAATAATATCTGTGGACGCTTCACACCACGTCAGTCTGGCCTCGTGCTAAGAACCTGAAGACTTGTGTTACAGGTTCCAGATAACGAAAATATATTGTGTATGTCTGTCTGTCCGTCTGTCTGTTCGTTTGTCTGTATCCAGGCTGTGTCCTCAAGAACCGCTATAGCTAGAGTTCTGAAATTTTCACAGATTGTGTATATCCGGTGTCGTTATAACAACAAATACTATAATAACAATAAAATTAATATTTAAGGGGGCTCCCATACAACAAACGTGATTTTTTGGCCTTTTTAGCTCGTAATCAATAATGATGAGAGGTAAGCACTTGAAACTTTTACAAAGACCTTAAATATAATTGTACTTTAATGACTAATAATAATATTTAAATAAAACAAAAAATTGTGTTTTTTGTATGGGAGCCCCCATACAAAAAAGACAATTTTTGGTCTATTTTTGCTCTATAACGGTACGGAACCCTTCGTGCGCGAGTCCGACTCGCACTTGGCTGATTATATACTATACATATAGTTAAGATTTTTATTATGTCATACGCATATAGACCCGGGAATATTGAAAACTTTTTGTTCCGTTGGCGGGATTCGAACGCGCGACCTCCGGCTTGAGCTGCTACACACTCAACCAATTGAGCCACAGAGGTCGTCGAAATATAATTAGGTACATACACAGAATGTGCGGAGCTTACGTCAAACTCTACATGAAATTATAGTTGGTAAATAACTATAAAATGTCTGAGTGCGGCTGTAAGGCTCTATTTCCTATTATATTTAGTTCGCAACTCCGTATCGTTCGAATTCGTAAATCCCGGTACCCCCAGTACTACCGGGATAAAAACTATCGCAAGTCCTTTCCCGGGACTCGAGTATCTCCATACCCATGCAAAAATTGATTCAGTTTTGAAACTGGTAGGTAAACTGGTGCAAGTAGTACGCCTTGAGATATTTATTTAATGCTAGAAAAAGTAGAATATCCACAATGTTATAAACATAGCAGTCAAAACTTTCTTATATGTCCATTGTCCAATGTCCAGCTATAATCATCATCTTCAGTTACGTCTATTAAGTGTTACATACGAAATTAATGTTTGCTTTGTATGTAGTTCACATTAATAATAACGCCCTACTAATATTTTGTCTGTGCTAGTGTGTCTGTCTGTCTGTTTATTACCTACTTCTTTACGTGCCAATAGCTGCAGGTATGCGTGTATGGGATACTCAAATTCTTGGAAAAGGACATTTATTTTTATTCGGGCTTTGGCCCGCCACACATTCCCACCACTGTATCTCCTGTGTCGCCAGGATCGACAGCGGTATCCAACCACGAAAACTCTTTGATATGATCTCATCCCGAGGGAAATGCTAAAACTGTCTTGGGACCCGCAACGAAATTAATCAGAAGAAAATAGGAGGAGTAGGAAGAATTCCAATTTCCCTCACCATACGAAGCGCATTTGAAAAAGGACATACCAACCTAGGATAATTTTTTAACCGACTAAAAAATATCCACAGCCGAACACAATATAACACATAAGTCATGACCTCCTTAAGGATGCAAACTTTTTTACAGTTAATTTACTGATTCTGCTCAGTGCATGTTTAACGAATTAATATGTAAAAATATCTAGTTCAAATCATTGTAAATGCTGAATATACGTCCGCCATGCAATTCATATACAGGATGTGACAAATCAGAGTGATAAATGAATGAATTAATCCTTCGATCGGAGGTGCTAGGAATTCCCAATGTATTCTTATGTTCTCGCGATCACCGGTGCTCGCGCGGGGCCTGAAGGATTAATTGATATACTTACCTACACCCTGCATAGAATTCATCGTGAAAGTAGCAGCGCTAAAAGAGTGTCTTTTTAAATTTTTATTGGGGAAATTCATGGCGCCACACTTGGGCGCGTGACCACACAAATTATAAAAAAAATACTTTTTTAGCGATGCTACTTTCACAGTGAACTCGATATAAAGGACACATACACACCCTAAAGTATTTTTTACACCCTATAAATATTAGACTTGTTATGAAATGAGTTTTAGTATAACATGTAACACCTGTAACCCAGTTTACTATTTGCTACGTGTAGTGTAAAGTACGAGTATAATTTATACAGCTGACATAATAATTAATAACATTAATGTTATATGTTTTGACATAATATTATGCCTGTCAGAGCTACATACATTATACATAATTATTGTATGTAGCTGATACAGGTAATAATTAAATAAACTGAAACAAAATTTAGGGCCTGTTGTACCACTTCCTGATAAAGTGCCGGATAGGCTATCCACAACTTATTTACATAACAGATTCTCTATACTTTATCATTCAAGTTAAGTTGTGGATAGACTATCCGGCACTTATCAGGAAGTGGGGAAACAGGCCCTTAGACATTTCATTTTGTTTCAATTTATTAAATTAGTAGATGACGCGCCCAACTCCGTTCGTCAAATTTCTCCATACTCTATCTGTCAAGTTAAGTGGTGGATAGCCTATCTAGCACTTACCAGGAAGTGGTGAAACATACCCTAAATAGTTTAAAACTAACCTAATTTCATCATTAAAAATACAGGCTATGCAAAGTCTTGGGGAAGCCATGCATTTAATTCATTCAATTTTCTAACTGATGTGTATCACTAATGGTTTGCACATTGATAAATAATAGACATGTGATTGAGTGCGACGAATATCTATATATTGTATCTAGTTATCGTATCCATGTATCTACATAATATCTCGTATCTATCTACAATCTACATCTTCTATACTTCGCCCATGACTGTTAACAATGTCGGATGTGCAAAATCGACATTTTTATTTTATTCCATAAAACATGGTCCTTATAACCAATTAGCTGAAGAGATAAAATCTATATTATGCATAGTTTCTGTAATAGCCACATTAAAAATGTCGTATATTACTAAGATAGTCCGCTAACAATGTCGGATAGTCACTACCTACGTTGTTAACGGGACGCGGGGGCGAATGAGAGCGCTCGATGTGCCACTTCCGACTATGTTAATGGAGAAAATGGACGTCGCGCTGTCACTTGTTTTTTTTGCAACCTTAGTTATATTTTTTTAATTATCGACGCCATTTTTAATGCCTACAAGATTAGCACGACTAATCAAACTACATACTCAACGAAATTAAGAAAAATATAGTAAATTGGAAAAAAATGCTGACGGAAATATTATGATCGAAGTTTAAATGAATGAAAATGAAAATGGTATTTACTATTCTTTATTATATTCTTTAAAGATTTTTAACAGTACAGCTTATGTTTTATTGCTTTAGATTTGATCATATGAAAAACATTTATCTTCAATAACATTTTATCGTAGGTCATTTAAAATTGTCGGATGTGCCACATCCAACGTTCTTAACCGGTTTTTCAAATGTGTTAAATGTCGGTTGTACCACATACGACATTTTTAATCGGTTTTATAAATGGTTAAATTGTCGGTAGTACCACTTCCGACATTGATATGGGGATTTATAAATTGGCAAAATGTCGGTAGTATTACATCATAATCATTTCACTTATTTTTCTAATTAGTTTAATGCCATTTGGAGTTTGTTTCATATCTGTCGGTGCTTACCGAATTTTAAAAAAATTCAGAAGACTTCAAAATAGGTCATTTTTGTACGAAAATTAAGTTTTTGTTGGCACACATACACAATGAATGAATATAATTTTTTAGTTAAATAATCGTGTTTTGACGATCTGGTATCCAATAGCTGATTTTCTCGGCAGTTTTTAAATACATAATAGCAATAAAACATAAGCTATATACTGCTAAAAATCGTAAAAAAGGTATTAAAAGGACCTTTTTCACGCTAGGTTTAACTTCAGTCACAAGATTTCCATGAGCATTTTTTTCCTATACTATTATTATAATTTTCTCAAATTCTTTGAATAGCTGGTTTGATTATCTTTGTTGATCTTGTAGACACTGTAAATGCAGAAGAGCTTGCAATTTGTCTTAACAAACATATAGATTTACTCAGATTATGTAAAAGTGAAATTATCCTCAAAAAATACCATAGAATAAATAGAGAATCTTGGATGAAGAAGACTGCTTTTGATTAATTAATCTAATAAATATTCATCTATATTTTTCATGAAAATGAAGGCTGTGGTAGTACGTAAGTGCCCTAAAAATGTAGAGATTTTTAAGAACTACCTGATTACGCAAACTTCGTTTCGCTAACAAATTAAAGGACCTGCAAAACAGTCAGTCCTTTGTCAGTATTTTCTGTATTTCCCACATATTTGGGCAAATTCATCTCTTCAGCGTATTTGGCAGATGTCGATAAGATCTATAGCAAGTTGTTCCTATTGGAAAATATAATATTTTGCATTACAAATTCATGGTAGCCACCGCCATTGCCGCGTCAGCGCCTTGTTTTGAGCTTTAATCAAACTGCCTTAACTACTAAAATATTTATGCCCCATGGTAATAATTTAAAAGACAATTCTATTCTTTACAGAATCACAATTTATAATTTGATATTTATTTAGGTAAGGATCAATTGTTAATATGCAAAACAAGCCACGCTAGTAGGAGTTCATTTTTAATGAAGGAAATGATTATTATTCGTTAATCATAAAATACACATATATGCTGTCCTAGGTTTTTTGTAGATAATGATGAATACTATAAGTATTTTTAATATTATTTCTATGAATCAGCTGTATTTTTCGCAGCGCAAGCGAAATAATGTAATTTAATGCAAATTTTTATCACTTTGGGTTATATTTTTGCGATTTTCGGTATGATCCCTAATATTTTTCTGAATAATACACTATCTGTGTTATTTGCAAACAATGTAGCTTACCAATGGTAAAATAATTTTTAAAATTAGTTCAGTAGTTATTGAACCTATTTAATACCAACAATAATATAAAGACTTTTCCAAACACAAAATAAACTTTTCCTCTTAGTCATTGATGAAAAAAAAGTCTTAATTTTGTTAAGTTAATTTAAGTTATGGTATCAAAAATTTAACAAAATAGTGATGGCAGTAATTTTTAATTTCAATGTTTTAAGTTAATTCACAGTTAATTTACATTTCGGATGAAAATTTGATTTTCTGAATTATTTACGTCATAAGAAATATTTTGTATTCTCATACATACATTGTTTTTACGTTTTATTTGACAGAAGGCCTTAAAAAATATATATTTTCTTTAAATTGTTGTCATTTTTTTGGTAATTTCTACATGCAACATATTTTAAATATAAATTTATCACTAAACAATGGCGTAAGTGTCACTTCCTATAAGCAATCATTGATTTTGTACAAGCAACAATGTCGGTTTTGGCACTTCCCTATGTTTTTTCACTCCGTCCTTTCACTCCGTTAAAAAGGTCAGAAGTGACTTTTCTCATATTTATTCATAAAATACGGGATACTCCTAATAATATACTAAACGTAAATAACTTATAGAGCACAACCCTGAAATTTCATGATTCTACTTGAAATAAGTAAAAAGTTATTCACAATTTAGACTTTGAATCGCTCTCCTGTAAAGTTGTTGTTTTTCACATCCGACATTGTTAATAGTCATGGGCGACTTATTAATATTAAAAAGCGGAAGAGTTTGTTAGTTAGTTAGTTTGTTTGTTTGTTTGAAAGCGCTAATCTCAGGAACTACCGGTTTCACCGGTGAAAAATTCTTTCAGTGTTAGATAGCCCATTTATCGAGGAAGGCTACATTTTATCACGCTAAGACTAATAAGAGCGAAGAAATAGACGAAAATGTGGAAAAAATCGGGGAAATTATTTGAAAATCTCACGAACTAGGTACTAGAGCAATTTTTCTGTTATTTGGGTCAGATAAGAAGTAGACCACGTGAAGGATCAAGGGCTATTTTTTGACCGACTTCCAAAAAGGAGGAGGTAATACGTTCGGCTGTATGTATCTTTTTTTTTGTATGTTCCTCGATTACTCAGCCGTACTTTGTGGTCCGATTTTCATTGTGGACTAATTTGTCTGTGAACTATCTAATTTACGCGGGCGAAGCCGCGCGGATGTCTATTATATCTATACAGTATCTAGTCGTATTATGACTGAACTATCTTCTGTCTCAATATCGATCGTTTTTTCATTGACGATGATATAATCATTAATGTATGCAAAATGAAATTATAATGAAACTAGCATGCGAGATCATGCGTGTGTGTTTACGTAGAAAGCCAGTGTTCGGAACGAGTGTTGACTCGGTCGCTGTCTTCGACAATGTTTGGGGATTTCTCTAGAGCCGTGGTTCCCAACCTTTTTTTTTTTATACGGGCCACAAACATGACTTGGTCTTGGTGTCACGGGCCGCAACAAAAAACAATTAGGGTTAAAAAATAACGTTCTTCAAAATTAACGATTTAAAAGTGTAAAATTTTTGACGTCTTTCACAACGACTTTACATTATTTTGCCGGTAGGCGTGAATTTCAAGATGGATTAACATCATGCGGGCCACAGATAAAGTCCTGACGGGCCGCGGGTTGAGGTTAGCTGCTGCTCCAGTTTCTAGTAATTTTAGTTCCGGGCGTGATGCTGTAAATTGTGATGTTTGCTTTGATCTATAACTTTGTAATGTAGTGTTACTAAAATCGGCTTAAAATAAAAGTATAATCGTTTCATTCCTTCTGTCGCCATGTCGGGACAGACGCACACTGTGACATAGATCGTATTATAATACTTTAATCTTAGTTCATAAACGAATCCTAAAATTAAAAAAAATATATAGCTCATCTCACGAAATACACTTGTCGTCAAAATGAATAGTCGTAAAACTTCGTTTTCAAGTCTTTAACAGTGACAACTCAGTAGTAGGTACTAGGTATGAGCTAACCTATAAATAGCGTCTCATTATAGTGTTAATTAGCATAGGAAGGCCCGCATCCTCAGTGCCTGTATACGGGGAACTTTCCAACCGAGCCCGAACCTCCGCTCTGTTGCTCGACCACATTTTTTCACATATGAATTTCTAAACGCCGTTTTATCGCGTGTTAAAAGCGATTGCCTTGAGATTAATCTAAGGTTTAATTGTAAGATGTTGCTCTCTTAAGATATCCGTCAAAAATTCAGAAACCGGACAAAAAAGATTTAACGCTTCAACTCCCGTAAGGCCCAAGTGGGCCGCGATAACAATTGAAAGGCTATTGTCTCGTTTTGCCGCGATCGAAGGAATAAAATGCTATCTTTGTAACAATATACTGTTCTTCTTTTAAATTTCTTCTGATTAACATTGCCGCGGGTCCCATGACAGCTTAGCATGCTAGCACGTCTTCTGGGGTCCTAGAGATCAAATCAGAGGAATTCTTGTGGTTGCCGACCACTGGAGTGTTGGCTACCCCGTTTGACTAAGTTATAAGAGTTGCAGTGGTGGAAATTTGCGGTAGGAAACCGTTAAAAAACATAATATAACTTAATTTTTATATGAGCATAAATCGCAAAGCAATAATTGCATTATTAACTGCAAATTATAGAGTTATGTTTTTCTAACTGATCGCGTTTGTATTAATTGTTCAATTAAAAAATAACGCTATTCCGCCTTAGTTACTTATGCCTAATTTTTGTTACTAGAATATAATTGGTTGTAGATATTTTTGTCGTAACTATTATCGGGTAGATGTGTAAAAAAGACAAAACATACTTTGCTTAGTTATTTAATTATTAACTGTAATTTAATATTAATCTTAACTTTTTTTTGCCTGGTTATGTATTAAAATAATAGTCTGTACCCACCAGTATATTAATCTCCTATAATAATCACTCTCACTGCCACCTTATCACCTCATCACAACTGCTGCACTTGTTAACATTCCGGTTGCAACTATGGAGTCACTAAAACAGTCAATTGAAGAGATGACACAAATGTTTAATTCACGGATGGCCACCTTCCAGCAGGATCTGCAGTCTGCGGCAACTTCTGAACATAGTGAGAGTCCTTCAGCAAAGCTTAACCGTGAGTTCAACACTTTTAAAACATTTGTTGTCAGTGCTTTGCAGTCACTACAAGCTCAGGTCCAGATGCTGTCTGATCTAAGCGATCAAATGGAAATGAGACAGCGGAAGAAAACCCTCCTATTTCATGGTGTCTCTGAAGATTCTAGCAATCTACGTGCTTCAATATATAATATAATAAGTTCACAACTCCGCGTATCTGACGTAGATGAGTCATGCATCAAGTACTGCAGTAGGCTGGGCCGGCAAAATAAGGAGAAGCCCAGACCAATAGTTGTCAAGTTTCATGATCAGGATGTTCGTACAAGGATTTGGAGCTCGAAGACAAATTTAAAACAAACAGGTATAACTTTATCTGAATTCTTGACTAGAAAACGGCACCATGTCTTTCTGGCTGCTCGTCAACGCTATGGAATAGCTAAGTGCTGGACGAGCAATGGCACTATTCTGGTTATTGGTCCTGATGGCTCTAGACACCGTGTGCATAGCATGGTTGACCTTAATGCCATTAAAAGCCCGGCAGTGCCAGGATCAAGCCAACCTGTTCTTCAGGCCTCCAAAGCTGAAGTTAATGCTGGACGAGTAGGACCTAGAACAAAAAGGAATATTAAAGCTAAGTAGATAATATAGTTTAGAAAGTATATATATCAGGATTAATGCTTTATCTTTTTGATTATTTGCTTACCTTCATCACTGTCTGTAGTATGCCTTTTTCATTACAAAAGTCTCTGTTCTCCTCATTTCTAGCCTTATATTGCTTGATTATTGAGAATAAGTGGCTGTTGTACAATAATTGCTTATATGAAAGCTTTTGGGAATGAAGATTGTAGTTTGTAATTATTAGTATTTTATAGCTCTTTGGTATGTAGGTACCAGGTACTTATATGCTTCTTTATCTATATATTACATTTGGAATATTTGTGTATTATTTAATAAGCTTATACTTTAAGAATGAAGGTAACGCTTTATATTAATTATTTTTTTGTACTTTCTACCTACTACCTGTAAATTTCAAAATGTTATCAAAATATTATATCAACAAAACATATTTGGACGTTTAGAAAGTTAGAAACTTGACAGATGACAACTCTGACATTTGAACGTCAAAATATTTTTTTTTTTCTCTCCATACAATGATTTGGTTGTGATTTGTGAATGATGTAAGGCGATAGAAATTATAGATAGAAACTTTTTTTTTTTTTTGGTTTACGAATAGTTTACGTACTGGTTTGGTATTGACATAAGTGGGTATTAATTTGTGTTAATTATTTTTAATTTTATATCATAGTATTTTATTATATTATTATAATATTTAAATATTATTATATTAATTAGGTATTATTATTATTATTTCATACCAAGTACAAACTATGGATGAGTCTACTATTGAAGATGCCTTCAATGATGACTTTTTCTCTGTTTCCTCTGGTGAGTCTGAAGATGATAGTTTTCATAGTACTAATTCGTTTTGTTGTTTAAAGGATACACTTTTAGCAAATTTTGCTGACACCAAAAAGCATTTTAACGTTCTTCACTTTAACGCCCAAAGTGTTCCAGCTCATTATCCAGACATGCTTGCTTCTTTTGAAAACGCTAATGTGGATGCTATTTTGGTGTCAGAGACGTGGCTGAAACCGTGTTTGCCATCGACTAATTACAGTTTACCAGGTTTCCGACTTATACGGAATGATCGAGTTCATAAGGGAGGAGGTGGTGTTGCCATTTATTTGCGATCTCAAATACCGTACACTGTAATAGCATCATCTAGCCATTCATCTGAAGACTTGGAGTATATGCTTGTGGAGGTATCATTATCTAGGACAAAAATTTTATTGGGAGTGTTTTATTGCCCATCACTACACATAGATTATTTTTCAACGTTTGAGCAAATACTTGAAGATCATACTCCTTCTTACTTACATAACATAATCATGGGTGACTTTAATACATGTATGATTAAAGGTGACCGTAGAACAAAGAAGCTCAAGTCTATCCTAGATAGTCAAAATCTAACTATGATACCTCTGCAGGCTACTCACTGTGCACCCGGTTGCACCCCCTCTTTGCTGGACTTAATTGTAGTATCCTCTCCGAGTTTTGTCGTTAAAGGAGGCCAATGTTCAGCAGATATCTTCTCATATCACGATATCATCTTTTTATCTTACAGCATACGCCCGCCAAAAGCAAAGCCAACTATTAAACTGCAGCGAAATTTCAACAAAGTTAATAGCGATAAATTGCTTAAAGATGCCCATAACATCGATTGGTCTGAGTTAGTTGAAGCCACTGATATTGATCATAAGGTAGAGATATTTAATAAATTGATACTACGACTGTTTGACGATCATGCACCTATCAGGCCAGTCAAGGTCAAGCATTTACCTGCCCCATGGCTTACGGCTGAAATCAAAACGATGATTGCAAAAAAACATAGGGCTAAAGCTAAATATAAAAAAACAAATACACTCGAGCACCGGGAGAAATATATTAGACTAAGAAATCGCTGTAATACAATGGTCAGAGATGCACAGAGACGCTTCATCCATTCCTCTGTCGACAATACTAACACTTCCAAGACATGGAAATTCTTGAAGTCCATGGGTGTAGGCAAAATTTCGAGTCCATCTCCTTCACAGATTCCTTTTGATAAAAATAATCTTAATTCCTTTTTTTCCTCTCCTAATAATTCAAATTATGATCCCCACTCTAAATTACAAACAATTAACAAACTTGCATCTACACCGTTACCTAAATTCCCTCCATTCCATTTAAGTCCGCTTACCGTTGGCGACATTAAAAAGAATGTCATGTCCATATCATCAAATGCTGTTGGGGAAGATAATATAAGTCGTAAGATGATAATTTTAGTTATAGATGCAATTGCTCCAATACTGACTCATATTTTTAATTTTTGTCTTGAGAATGGTAAAGTCCCGTCAGTCTGGAAAAGTGCACATATAATACCCTTGCCGAAATGTAACAAACCCAATTCGCCTGCTGATTTTCGACCTATATCAATTTTGCCATTCCTGTCAAAGGTTCTTGAAAAGTTAATCCATCAACAGCTGTTCTCATATGTTAATAAACACAACCTTTTGACTCCATTCCAATCAGGCTTCCGACCCGGACATAGCACTACTACGGCTCTAGTAAAAGTCACAGATGACATACGCCATGCTATGGACAGTAGGTTGTTAACTATATTGGTTTTGTTGGATTTCAGCAACGCTTTCAATACTATTGACCATGACATTCTTATAGGCAGGCTTAGAACGCTTAATTTATCGCCTTCAGTAATTAATTGGCTAGCAAACTATCTCTCGGGGCGCCGACAACGTGTTCGTGTGGGCGACGAGTTCTCGTCGTGGTCAAGCAACACTGTTGGTGTTCCGCAGGGTGGTGTGCTATCTCCTCTTCTCTTTGCGTTATTCATAAACACAATTTGTGAATCCATCTCGTCTCTCTTTCACTTGTATGCAGATGATCTACAGATCTATATCCAGTCAACCTTGGAAGATCTCTTGAGAAAAATTGGAGATATTAATAATGACCTGAGTATTATTTTTGACTGGAGTAAGCGTAATGGCATTGCTATTAATCTCAATAAATCTCAGGTTATTATTATAGGTAGCTCTGCTTTAGTTTCAAGGGTTGACTGGGTGAATCTTCCCCCTGTGCTCGTTTGTGGTATACACGTGCCCTATTCAAAAAGTGTTCGTAATTTGGGTGTTTACATAGATGAGCACTTATCTTGGTCAGATCATGTAGCGGCGGTCAGTAAGAAGGTACATGCGGTATGGCATTCCTTAGGAAGGTGGAAGAATTTGCTTCCGATTAAGACCAAGGTCCTACTTGCCGAGTCCCTATTTTTGCCCATGTTGGATTATGCCGATACGTGCTTCGTAGATCTTACCGAGGACAAACTTAACAAGCTTGAACGCCTGCAAAATTTGGCTATTCGCTTTGTATTCGGTTTAAGAAAATATGATCACGTGTCGGAATATCGCACTAAGCTCTCTTGGCTACCTATACGCTTAAGGCGTAATTATCGAGTGCTCTCTTTTCTGTACTCGCTGCTGCATGATCCCAGAACACCTTCTTACCTAAAAGAGAATTTCGTCTTCCGTATTCCGAGCGTAAAATACTTGCGGTCGTCTTCAAGATTACTGTTGGACATACCGTTATTTAAAACAAACTTTTTTAGGTCTTCCTTCACGGTAAAATCAATTCTGCTATGGAATTCTTTGCCTGTTAACATCAGGCAGGCTAAAAGTGTAGACGTTTTTAAAAGACTCGTCAAAGACTACTATCTAAATAATAATAAATAATTATATATAAAAATATATATTTGGTATGGTATTTAATATAATATTATGTATAGGTATTGTATTTGTATACATATTATTAAGTAGTGTATTATTTATGGATATTTATAATATTTATTATAATGCATCATATTTATTTGTCTAAATATTATGGTTTATAAATTAGAATACATAACTGTTATTGTTAATATTTTTTTTTTTTTTTTATCTTTTTATTATTATTTACTTAATATATATTTTTTTTTTATCTTATCTTTCTAGATGTTAGTAATTAGTTGTAGGATGTACCTAGATTATTATTATTTTTTTTTTTTTTTTTTTTGCACATTGCCTATTTGCTTTTTATAAAATAAAATAATTTCCTGCTTTTCGGTTGCTTGGAAGAAATTGCTGCATAGCAATAAAGCCGCCTTTTGTGTTTATAGTATAGTTTATTAATAGTGATAAGTTTGTAGATATTTCTTTAAATGTTATGTGTAAATGCAATAAAGAATATTCATTCATTCATTCATTCATTATCTTTGAATGTTTTTTGATTTCGTTTCCCTCACGCAATACAGCTATATTTTGTATGGCTGTCAGGAAAATTGTCCAATTTATGATAATTAAAAGGAAATGGATCGGCTACGAATTACGATAGCTTGTAAGTTGTAATATTGTTTTTTGGAAAGAAAATACAGAGAAAAAACTTTGTTACAGAGAGAGCTACTGGTACAAACTACAAAAATATTCAACTGTCACTGATTTATCTTTTAAGTAAAAATATAGATAGATTTAAATTATGTGGTAATATAACTCCGACATTCAAAACTGAAATTGGCTACGTTTAAAAGTAGAATTATTATAAATATTAACTATACCGTACTGCGCGACACATGGCGGTAGCGGTAATAGGCTACTTGACATATATTTAATTTCATTGAAAAAATGCATATTTCTAGTAGAACTTGGCATAAGAAACCGTATTTCACCCTTATCATCAAATAAAAGCTTATGATTGATAAATAAAGTCGATTTGAAAATATGATTTTATGAAAATAGGAATTGTACTGACGAAAACGCTTTTGCGGTACTTCCGATTTGGATGTGACGTCATCCCATTTGTAATTTAATATCTTTTATTTATCGCGCTCGTTATATGTAAGTTTATTTGTACACAAATAATATGAATAAGCCTAGAAAGATTTATGAAATATATTTTCTTGAATAATTCAAATAAAACATCAGTTTTATATATTATCTCGATTTATTGTAGTTGGGAAATGAAATTTGGCCAAAACTTTTCTACAAAAGTGTTCAATATTACAAATGATTTCAAAATTCTTTTCTAATTTTTTGGCACTGTTAGACTCGTACGCTCAGCACATAAAACTTTTTTTAATAAAGAAAGTATAAAATACAAAAAACATGACGTCACACTATGGCGGTACAATGGCGGACAGTGTTTTTGGCGCCATATAAAAGACATATTTTTCAATCGACATTTTTATGGGTTTCTACTGTTTAAAATATTAAATTTTTCGTTTTTTCAGTGAAAATAAATGATAAAGAAGCGATTAGAATGAAGAAAAAAAAATAGGTCAAGTAGCCTATTGACTCCCTATCAAAAACCTCTCATTTTCTAAATAAACCGCGATTGACAATGAAGTGTCAGATGTTGTCAATCACGGACTTGTATAGAAAATGACAAGTTTTTGACAGGGAGTTAATGACCGCTACCGCCATGTTACGCCGAGTACAGTATAGTTACTGATAATAGCAACTTCATTCATAATTTGGACTTTCGATTAACTTCACTTATTAACATAATCACATACGATGGAATTTCAAACTTACACCTATGAAATACGGTTTAAATTACCAAAAACGAGTAGTGGTCACTAGTGAAGTTGTAGCGGAAACTAATAACTGCTTTTACCTCTTCTTCCATTCACACTTTCTTTTAGTCATGCGGGTAAATTACTCATTATGTTGTGTAACACGGAACACGACATGTTACACCCAGTTAATCTTATATATAAAATTCTCGTGTCACAATGTTAGTCCACGAACTCCTCCGAAACGGCTTTACTGATTTTTACCAAATTTTATATTATGCATATTCAGTGGGTCTGAGAATCGGCTACTCGGTACTTATTATATTGATAAGTGCATTTGTTGAATAAATAATAGTAAATTATTACAACTCGAGAAAAACGACGACCATGATGACATACTTATTTAGTCACTACAATAAAATAATACGGGCGATATACTTTATAATATTATGGCAAAGAAACGTTTGTCGGGACAGCTAGTATAATATAAGAAATCTGTAGCTGCTACTTTTTTTTTATTCACGCTCTTTCGTATATGATATAACGCAGGTTTTACCATAATCGGTTTTCCTTATAAAACCAATTTACTAGAGAAGAATTTAATTTTGAGACAAGGATCTCAGAGTAAGGACAACATTCTTTAAACTACTTATAACTTACTTACTACTATAAATAATACTTTATAGTACTAAGTAGTATAAAATATAGGTAACGTAAGAGTCTGAACTATTATAATACTGTATAGTTAGGCTCGATAGAGCTATCAAAAAGCCCTTGTGCCCTTAGATATAGATACCTAAGGACGAAAGGTAAAGTTTTGCGACGTTTGAACTTTGAATTTTGACTAAGTATATTGCATTAAGATAAGTCACCTTTCAAATTGGCAGCAATGGTAATTTTTCAAAACCTTAGAAAAATACCGAGAGGCCAAGATACATCATTCTCTTTTGATCCAGCCTGCCTGCCTTTGATATTTTGTGCAACAAATAGCTGCTTTTGGTTTAGCTTTTTGTGGCGTAGTCGATCCTAGGGTTGCCAGGTCGCTAAACCGAAAAACCAGACAAAGCAGCCAGCTTAGACGGACATAATATGTACTAAAGTCTCAACCTAAACTCTCAATGAAGTATAACATAATATAGGACTGTAATACGCGTTTATAAAAATCTGTTTTATTTAAAACAATTTAACATCTAATAGATAAAATTAAACAACATAATAGTTGTAAAATTTACATGTAAAGTTATAGATAGAAGTTCTACAAAGCTGACCTCCCTTTAATTTTAGCCGGATACGCAATCAAAAAGCCTGACTGTGTCCGGCTTTATCCCGCGCCTGGCAAGTGGCAACCCTAGTCGGACCCGTGATTCAACATCCTTTACCTAACCTAACACAACCAAAACGATATGTATTTTTTAAATTCCAACAGTATAATGTCATCCAATGATACAGAAAAAATTCATGTCTACAAGGTGTAACAAAACAAAGTGATAATACTTTAGGGTGTGTATGTGTCCCTTATATTGAGTTTACTGTAAAAGTACTAGCGTTGAAATAACATTTTTGTGTGATTGCTATGGCAAGGGGCCCAGTGCGGCGTCATGAATTTGTCCATACAAATGTAAAACTAACTTTCAGAATGAATACTATTACAGTAATCTCTATACAGGGGACTCAATTTTTTTTTCACCCTACAACACCCTGTTTCCACCCTGCAACAAAGTTTTGTTACCCCCTGTATAAAACATGACATTTAACTTCCTGACATTATCATCCCTCCGCTCACTTTGAATGGCGCATTAATAGATCCGGCCATACAGGTCCGACTTGAATAGTGAAGCCATACAATCATACAACATCCTACAACATCCATACCTTGTTTATAAACACTACTTGAGTGGCGTGTATGAGATAAGTTATTAATAGTGTGAAC
Source organism: Polyommatus icarus (assembly GCA_937595015.1). Lineage (NCBI taxonomy): Eukaryota > Metazoa > Arthropoda > Insecta > Lepidoptera > Lycaenidae > Polyommatus > Polyommatus icarus. The sequence goes on along the minus strand of OW569327.1, from coordinate 16,504,380 downwards.
TTATCAGATTATGCACGTTGTACAATGTATGTATGGACTATGGATGGATAGTTGAATGGAAATAAACAAGTATTAGATAAATGGCCAGTTTAAGGTTTTATCACAGAAGTTATATTCAGTGGGTACTGGGAATCAATCAACATACTGATTGATTAACTTTTTTTGATGTTAGTCTATCTTGAGCGATCTTCAAATAGAAAACTTTTGTCAAACCTAACATTGGAGATGTAAAAAACGCTATTTTTTTAAAATATGATGCAATTATTGTTTAGAAATATAGCTAAGCTACGGTACTTCAATCTCTGATCACAAATACATTTGTTATCAGAGATTGTAGCTACGTTGAAAATAACACGTCGGTGAAAAAAATGCCAACTCTCATAGGACTTATCCACATCTGTGGACTTATCACGTTTTGCACGTAAGCAATTTAATACATACATTACATATTATACTGAGAAAAAGTTACGTATCTGGGAATTGATGGTGGAATTCGCAATGGCGTCCACGAGGAAGCCAGTCTATGGTTGCGGCGCGCGGCGGCTTGCGCAACCCGTTACGTCAGCCGATCACTCTTTTATCTATGCGTGTGACCTGATTGAAGTCGTGATTTTTTAAATTGCCTTTTTGAATTTAGAACTTGAATTATTTTAATAGACTTCGTCACGACAAAGTTTTAGTGAAAACAGCTGGCTCTAAAACTTTAGAAAACGTACATAATTGGCTGAATAGGATAAAGGCACTTATAGGTAGGCTTACAAACTATTCCTATTATCTAAAATCTTTTAAAATAAAGATACTTAATCAAAATTTTTAAATATATTATCTCACTCGTCTTATATATACTTAACATTTTCTTCTTATATATAAAAATGGATTTTCAAATGTGTTAGTCGTGCTGAAACTCGAAAACGGCTAACCGGATTGGGCTGATTTTACTCTTAAAATATTCGTAGAAGTCCAGGGAAGGTTTTAAAGTGACACGAAGTACATCGGGACAGCTAGTATTTTATAAATCCATAAATTATTTATTTTTAAATATAAAATATATATTTTGTATGTTTCTAACGCTGTTTTGGAATAATAACCCGATAAATCAATGTTATAATATCCATGTTTCTTTATTATATCACACAAAAGTATTTAGAAAGTAACATATTAAATTCGACGCGTTGAACAGTTAGATAACAGAATATAATGCAGTTAACATAAAATAAAACGCGTCAAACAAATACAATGGGGTTTAATTACCTCAGCGAATTATAAGAAAACAAAAAGATTTTCTACAATTCATACATAACTATAGAAATACTAATAGAAACGGTGGAGAGAGGCGCAAATTGTTTAAGAACTTTTATGTAATAATCTTCTGTTTATTGTGTGTGAAATCGAACGTCGGACTTGTATATGGCTAATAAAATATTGTAAATGCCTACTAAACTCTGAAGGAGTTAGCTGTTAAGACATACCACAATCCTATTTTAGGGTAGATAATTTGCTGATTTACAAGTCGTGAGTCGTGACATGTACCTAAATAATATTTTTTTCTTTCTATGTAACAATCTTTAAACAAAAAAACGTCTTTGCATCCATTGTGAGTGATTTACACAGTATTTTCAGAGCAGAGTAACTACTCTTCCACCAATGGTTGTCCAAGCACATACGTCACTCTCGCAACATAGTCGGCCTAGTCCAGATGAATGAGCAGCATATACGTCTGGGACCAACCATGTGCGGGTTTGCTCACGATGTTTTCAGTGCCGTAAATAGGGCAGTGCCACCGGTGCCCAGGCACAAACTCTAGGGACGCAAGAATGACCAGAGCAGGCAGGACATATTATTTTTTCTGTTTTCTCCCGATAAGTTCCCGCAGCGCTCCTAGTGCCCCAATTATAATTGGTGCACCAAGTTTTGTTTTATCGCCCAGAATGGAAGAAAATAGCCAAGGTCTAAACATAGTTGTTTTCGGTTGTCGTTGCTCTCGGTACGTTACCTATAATATCTAAAAAAACCAGGGGCGTTGTTATAGAAGCTCGCACAGGGTGCAGTTATAGAAGCTCGCATAGGTAGGGCGCAAAAAGGCTATTTACGGCACTGGATGTTTTCCTTCACCGTACAAGCGTCCGTATTATGTACTTGAGATGAGACATCTGAAAACGGTCTTCCCACTAGGCCACGGACGTTCTCCAATCTTTAAAAAGGACAGAAATATATTATGCTAAGTAAAAGCAGCTCAAGCGATTTGCGGGTAATAATAATAATAATATCTATGGACGCTTCACACCACGTCAGTCTGGCCCCGCGCTAAGTACCTAAAGGACTTGTGTTACAGGTACCAGACAACGGAAATATATTTAATACTTTTATACTATACATATATTTAAGATTTTTATTATATCATACACATATTTAATATACACATCCAGACCCGGGAACATTGAAAAACTTTTTTTGTTCCGTCGGCGGGATTCGAACCCGCGACCCCCGGCTTGAGCGTCCAACGCGCTTACCACTGAGCCACAGAGGTCGGGTATAGTATCACTTGTATTTCAACCTAGTCCAGTATCTAGTCATTTATCTTTTCATTCATACGGAGTTATATCAGTCACATATTCTCCTGCTACAGTGAAAAAAATTTAGATCTTTATATTGTATTCTTCCAACAACCTTTTTGCTTAGTCTAATGGTGTAATTTCTCAACCAACGAATGTTGTTTCCTTTTTACTTATGGTGTGAATTCTCAATTCCAGGTGGAGACAGGTCGCGAGGAGCTGAAGAAGGAGCGCGAGATAATGCAGCTGGTGGCGGGGCTGCAGCTGTCCGATGATGAGCGCCCGCTGCCCCCACACGTCATGCGCATGAGGCACGGACCCAGGTACAGCTGAGTTCCTAATAGTGTAAGAGCCAGGGCAGTGGCGCCCCTAGGAGGTGGCGAACATGGCCGAGGCCTCGCTCTTGCAGGCCTCGCAAGATTATTTTTTTTGGAAGACAAAGGGCGTCGCAATGACCTGCCGCCCAGAGCCTCGCAAGGACCTTACGCCCGGCCCTCGCAATGAGTGAGGCCGCTGAGCCCGGGTTTCCATTGTTATGCAATATGGACGTTGTGTAGAATTTGTATGCCATCATACAAATTCTACACAACGTCCATATTGCTGAGTTATTAAGTATCAAATCTCTGATACTTAATAATAAATCCATCCATCGAACCTCTGTATTATGGCTCAAGAGCCAGGAGCAGTCAGGATTTCGTCATTTTATCAAAGCCGAATTTCTGTACCTACATATTTCTTAAATGCAGTTACTTATGAAAGTTTTCTAAAGTAACTGCATCCGAAACTCCAAAATTGCTGGTCGTGCCTAACTATTTAGGGGACATAATATAATATAGAAATTACAAATTCTTTTATATTTTATAAAATGACGAAAAGCTGCTCCAGGATCTTGAGCCATAATACAGAGGTTGGATGGATGGATTATCAGTTTGAATTTTTGTCAGTTTGGCGTGAGGACGTGTATGTCGTCGAAACGATGCCCTTTGAAAGAATGGTGCCTTACTAATTTGATGCCGTACCAAGTATGTTTAAAAATTAAAGTCCTCACGGCGAGAAGTGACAGAAAAGCACTATCAACACACATAACACTGTTTTGCTTTTTTTTTGTCTTTACAAATATAATATTTTAAATGATCTGAATCTTCGAATTACTTAATCCTCCTAAATAAGCCTTCCCTGAAATTCCACGAATTTTCTAAGGCAAAAGTATAACAATTCGGTTCTTGAGTTTTAGCGACATTAACAAATTTTAATATTAATTTTCATTTATATTTAGAATTTTAGTAACAGTGAGAAGAAGCATTAAAATTTGAAGAGCTATTCTATAATAGGCCTGGAATGTCCGTAATTGATTAGTGATTTGCTGTCGCAACCATGAATTAGCGAATTTTATATTCCCATTTCCCACAATAGATCTAATATTTTGAAACATCAAGTTATACACAGACAATTAAAATATTTTATAGTCGTCATAATATTCTGGTATTTCCTTTATCAAATTACGTTTAGGTAATTATGTCGATTTCTTGAATACGGAATCAAGGTTAAAATCAAGCTATTGGGTTACATTATAAGTACATAATATTATATGCTACTAGCTGTCCCTGCAAACATTGTTTTGCCATATAAAGTATTTTGCCCATAATATTATTTTATTGAAGTGACTAATTAAGTATGGCACCATGGCTGCATGACAACGTCCATCGCTATCCCGTCGCACAAATAATGTTCGCTGTCAGTCTCGTGTTGTAATAATTTACTATTATTTGTTCGACAAAATATGCACTTATCAATTTAAAAAAAGCTAGTAAGTAGCCGATTCTCAGACCTACTGAATATGCATATAAAATTTGGTAAAAATCAGTAAAGCCGTTTCGGAGGAGTACCTACGGTAACTAACATTGTGACACGAGAATTTTATATAGGTACTAGCTGTCCCGGTGAACTTCGTGTCACTTTAAAACCTTCCCTGGACTTCTACAAATATTTTAAGACTAAAATCAGCCCAATCGGTTCAGCCGTTTTCGAGTTTTAGCGCGACTAACACATTTGAAAATCCATTTTTATATTTAAGAATAAGAATATAAAATTCTCGTGTCACAATGTTAGTCAGCGAACTCCTCCGAAACGGCTTTACTGATTTATACCAAATTTTATATGCATATTGCATATTCAGTACGTCTGAGAATCGGCTACTGGGTACTTTATATATTAATAAGTGCATTTGTTGAATAAATAATAGTAAATTATTACAATCTTAGAGTGATGGCGACCATTGTTTGTGCGACGGGGTAGCAATCGACGTTGCCATGGTGACATACTTGTTTAGTCATCTTATCTATAAAATTCTCGTGTCACAATGTTAGTTAGCGAACTCCTCCGAAACGGCTTTACTGATTTATACCAAATTTTATATGCATATTCAATACATCTGAGAATCGGCTACTGGGTACTTTATATATTTATAAGTGCATTTGTTGAATAAATAATAGTAAATTATTACAACCTGAGACTGACGGCGACCATTGTTTGTGCGACGGGATAGCGATCGACGTTGCCATGGTGACATACTTATTTAGTCACTTCAATAAAATAATATGGGCGAAATATATCATTGGGCGAAATACTTTATATTATGGCAAAGCAACGTTTGCCGGGACAGCTAGTTTTTATATATAAGATATGATTAGGTATTTTAACTCGTAAAAAAGTGTTGTACTAATGTCCCATGATCATGTTAGCATATTTTAGTAATTGCAAATTAAGATTTGCCATTTGGAATGTGATTCCACATCAGGTTAATTAGCAGTGGCGTAACTATAACATCCGGGACCCATGGCAAATTGATGGGGCCCTATCAGTAAAAATCATCACTTTAATAATAAAACAATGTATAAAAAAATCTGACCTCACGGCCTCTTACGCCGTAAGACGCGCTTTTGGATCGGGGGCCCGTGGCATTTTGCTAGCCCTGCCACCCTATACTTACGCCACTGGTTACACGACGGTTCTTAAATCTTAAGTAAGTAATTTGCAAATACTTTCTGCCATTTTTGATAAAGCAGTAGTGCTAACCGCATCTCATCTCATTTCTATACTAGTGAGGGAGCCCTAGAACATTTTTTTTGTGATAGGTAACTAACAAGCAAATTTTTTGTGTGTAGCTACATTTTGATAAGGCGAACAACATTTTTATTTTCGAAAAATCTCGAAAGTGGTAACCGCCCAGCTGTAGTTACGCCACTGCGCGCACTGGTAATATTAATAGTCAAAAATCTATTTTGAATGTGAAGTTATAATTATGCCAAACATTGAAGCAAAATCAGGCATATGAGTTGCCAAATTCCAATACTCACATTGATTATATATTTTAACTTTGCTAGCTATCGAAGCTATCGATTGAAATTCTCGTAACGTGCTATGGCCTATGACAGGTTTATGACTGTTTTTTGTCTCATTTTAGTCTTATGCTATATCTTTTTGAATAACGTGGGTGGTTGCGCTGTTATTAGGTACTATCAGAGAAGTTGAATCCTAGGCAGATGGCGGACTTAAGTAATTTGGTTGCGTTAACTCAAACCCACAGAAATAAATCACGATAGAACTTCTAAGCGGGTGGAGTACGCGTGTTTAAATCTTGCACAAGTGAGCAAGATTCGTTGAACGTTAATTTAGGCAGTGTGCACGTCTCGACTCGATTACACCGGAGTGGTTGTGCAAAAATGCCTCATTGTGCAGTGTCTAATTGTAAAAACAGAAGTACGAAAGTGAATCAGTCAAAAGGAGATATTTCTTGCGACGGGTAAGTTATTTGTTTTAACTAAAAGCAAAGCAAAAATTGACACGATCGATTCCTTAGCAACACACGCTCGTCGCCGTTCTATCTTGATTTATTTCTGTGGTCAAACCCATCCGACCGATCACAGCTAACACATTGAATTGACATAAGCCGATCACATGACGTAGGTCCGTCAACTGCCTAAAAATCAATTTCTTCGATGATACATTTCGGTGTCGGTGCCGAGTTGCCGACGGTCTGCGAACATTTATATAGTGCGACACTAAAATCAGCCTAAGTTTTTCTCAAAATACCTTAAACGTCTAGTGATTCCTAGAAATGTGTTCTCCCACGTCTTGCTGATACTCTCTAATCTCTACGTGTCTTATCATTGACATTACTCAATACTCAGGCTTGGAGAAACTGAGATATATGACACATATTGCTGTGTACGGAAGGGGGGGCATGACGGGGACGCGAGGTAAGACGGGGTCACGCAATATACAAGAAACTAGACTCTTGCGAACAGAAAGCAATAAGCCAATAGGAAGCCATACTCGATCAACCATCAGCGCGACAGAAACAGTGAGAGGGAGTTCACGCGTTTTTTGTTTACAAACTAAAATCATGTTGAGTGTCTCGTCGATCTAATTTTACGCAGTTAAAAACGCCCTTACTGTTAGGATATTATGACTACCCAATTTGTTTTTTCTCGTATGTAGTTGTTAGTTTTGTTTACTTTGTTGTGGTATAGTTGGACAAAAGTTCAGTTGATATTATTTTTTTGGGAAATTATTTTTTTCTAAGTCAGCCTTTGGGGTAAGACGGAGTATTGGGTTTTCTGAAATCATCCGAAGGTTTGGTAGGCTGTCAGCTTTGTGAACGTTGGGCTCACAATGGTTGTACGGTTGTACTGGTGTGGATGATGAAAACACCCAAGAAATCCATATTTGTATTTATTGTGATTAAATTAGCTTACCCCATCTTGCCCCATTTTCATAACCCCATCTTGCCCCATGGTAAGGGGCAAGATGGTTTTTCGAAAGGTCCTACTAAATCATTTATTTTATGAAAATGCTATAAGTTCATCTCCCAAAGACTATGCCAAATTGTAGTTAGTTAAATAAGCCATTATGCTATGAATAAATAAGCATAATAAACGTAATTATTGTACTGTATTTTTGGTATGTTCCTTAGATACCCCATCATGCCCCCCCTTCCCCTATGTAATCCGAAATGACAAGGCATATTATAGGAACCATTTTTTTTACTTTCACGATAATTCTAGATGTAGATGTCATCGTTCTACTTTACAGTAATACAGAATTAACAAAAAATTAAAACCGACTTCCAGAGTAAAAACAATAATTATTATTATAATGAACAAAAAAGTATGAAATAATTCTTACTATTAATAGTGCCATATGCAGAATACTCCTAAACCTCTACTATTTCTGTACACAATCTTCATTATTTTGAAGTCGATTAGTCGATTAGTGTTCTACTAAGTGACTTTGGAGCCAGGATACACATTTATGATATGAGAACTATAAAGTTAATATACCTAGCGCACTCTCGGAATAGAGAATCGCATAAGCAACTCCAAGAATATACTCGTATCGCTGTATAATTAATAATATAAGCTTGGCGTTAATCAAGCAATGATAAAATTAATGTTCATGCGCCTATCTCTAAAGGCTCCTGTTCAGTGACTTTCTTTCTATCACAACACTCCTAGAAAGTCATTAGCTCACTATAATTATTGTTAATATAATATTATGCTTAAACTACTTAGAACTACGTTAATATAACTATTTATTTTGTCCCAATAACAAGGAGTTTCCTACATACGGACATACCTCATAATTCATAGATCTCATAATCAAATTGCTAACTTGGTGACCTGATCACTAAGTTTGAATCATTTACTTTGACATAACAATATAACACCATTGATATAATTTTTGAAATAGTTTGACAAATTAAGAGTTATCATTTAATGATTTCATGGTGTGGTGGTAGTGGTGATGATGAATGTAACTTGCATAGTAGCATATGCTTTGAGTTCTTAAACCAAAGCCGAAACCCCCAAACTTGTATCTATAAGGAATCCGGAGTTCTCTTAGCACCTTCGGAACCAAGGTATATCTTAGTGCAAAATTTTGCTTTTTGGTAGCATATGCTTAGGATACTTCTCATAAAATCGAAATCACCATATGTTTCCATATAAATTTTGAGGAGTTCCCTCGATCACTCATGGACCTTATCATCAGGTCGAAATAATATAATAAAATAATTTTCAAAATAGCTTTACTTTCTACAGAACAATGTTTAAAGACATCCGTGATCCGTTTTGATCTAAAAATACTATGAAAAAATACCTACCAAATATAATATATACCATAATGTGAAGGTGTATGGTGGAATGGTGGTGATGATGATTATGGTGATTAATTTAATTAGCTTAGTAGTATATGCTTTCAGTTCTTAAAACAACGCCGAAACCCCCAAACATGTATCTATAAGGAGTAAGGAGTTCTGTTCACCACCTTTGAACCATGGTATATCCTGGTGCAAAATCTTACTTTTTGGTAACACATGCCTGGAATACTTCATATGAAACCAAAAAAACCATATGTTTCCATTTGAATTTTGAGGAGTTCCCTCGATTACTCATGGATCCCATCATCAGGTCACCACTTTTGTAAAAATGGGACCAAATTGGAGTGAAACCTAATACAACAAAACAAAAATTTTGAAAATCGGTTCATAAACGGCGGAGTAATTGTTGAACATACATAAAAAAAAAACCACAGCCGAAATTTCCAAATATTTCGAAATATTTATTTAAATATAAATGTTCAAAACAAGTTTATTTAATTATCTTTTTATTTTTTCCAGATAACACAACACAACAGGCTGTTTGGCCACTTCCCGCGGACCAAGGAAGAGGAAAAAAGGCGAAAAATAATTAAAGATTAAACGTCGACTGTGCTATAGCGGATACGTTGGCGTAAAAAAGTCTTCCTCGATTTGAATCGAAAGATATTTATTTTTATTACCAATTTTAAAATATAAAAACACAACGAAATATACATCTAAAGCTGCTGATACACGAGCCGTTATTAAAAAAGGCTTTTGTAGACCAAAATGGCACCGCAAATGGTTGAAAACCGTCAATTTCATATACTTAATATTATAAACCGTCACTAAAGTGGAGTCACATGGTATACAGCCATTCCAAATGTACGGCTCCTGTTTATCCAGCTAAATGAAATAGCAAAAACAATAAAACTGTAGTAAGTTAAGTTCGGGCAAAAGGAGAATACTTTTTGTACTTTTTTTTATAATATCTTCTTGCTCTGACAACGGGTTTTTATTGTAAATATTTTTTTACGTAAATCGTTTACGGTATTGATCTATTGTTACTAAAGTCTGGTCTTTGGATAGCGAGAAATTTTAGAAAAAGAGAAAAGCTAGTTATTTTTAGGAGGACCTGTGGAAAACGCGAAATTCGTGCGCAAGTGGACGTGCCAAGAAACGATTTTTTTTCTTTATCCGGTGACTAGACATTAGCGCGCTACTATTATTGCGAAAACCTTGTTAGGGACATCGCATACGTCACATTTTTTGTGTGATCGAGTCTGCGGCTTACATACAATCTACGTAGACTCGATCACACAAAAAATGTGACGTGTGCGATCTCCCTTAAAGTTAGTCAGAAAAAAATTAAACGGAAACCACGTCATAAACTCGTAAAAGTTGTATTTACAATAGAATATGATAGAACAACAATTGAAACTTCATTGTCTTATTGTTCCATAAACACATAGATAAGTAATAACTAATAATAGTTAAATTACACATAGTGAAATTGTAATTCTCATTTAAAATCAATCACAACCGTTCTTATCAATATTTTATATCTAATATCACGTTAATGTAGAAACACAAAATGGCGTATTGCTGAGCTAATGGTCAGTTTACGTTAGTCAAATTTAATTCAGCGTTGGATTGCTACTAGAATCATGTAAACAACTACTGGAATGCACTGTAGTACACTGAATTGCATTCCAGTGCCCGTTTACATAATTCTGGATTGGAAAACGTAAACCGGCCACAAAGGCAGAAAAATTGTCAAGGTATGAAACATTGATTTGAAATGACTGTCATAATCTTGTTATTTAAGCACCTTTAAGGTCCAATTGTGCCAGTTTGGGTTAAAGTTAGTTGTGCTTAAATTGTTTACGAGATGCGTTCTTTTTCAAATTTCTCACAAATTCGTCTAATATATTTCTTTGGGCTCAAGTACGAATTTAAAAAAGGAATTCAATATTAAATCGTAGTAAATACAATAAAAATATTAATATGATACTTAAGGCGAAACCGCATTAAAGCGACACGACACGATACCTTACGTTCCATAGAACTGATATGGTTCACGTTCCATCGTCCGACGTTTGTAAAACGTCAGTAATAGATATATTATAGAAGGTGAAGTTTCGTGTCGCGCAGTGTAGTCTCACCTTAAGGGTGTCTTTCGGAGCGGAGCGGCGAGGAGCTTAGCGATGCCCGAATTGACCAATCGTGCTATTCCAGCGGAAGCGCAGCGGAGATTTCGAGCATGGCTCTCCGCCCCGCTCTGCGTCAGTGGAACGCGGCCTTATCCTTGAAATGATAACTGGATAACATGAAGGCATAATAAAATTATTAATAAGCTCACACCGGCACAAGTGGCTAGTAGCGATTCTTACACAGCAAAATGTTTCACGATACAGAAGAATTAGTGTCTAAACTCTAAACAGTAAACACACTAGGCCGAATATATTATGCGCTACGCATACAATTTAACGCGACGTATTTTCGGCATGGCGTGTTATCAGTAATTTAAAATACATTGCAGGAATAATCAATAATCATGCCGAACTTCAGCCGCGTGTTTAGACACTTATAATAGCAAGAGGCGTTTTTTTATTTTTGGAATGTATTGCTGGTATGGAGAACTATCTTATATGGGGGATATTTGAAAGAGTGTCCAGAAAAAACCTCCAAGAGTGGCGCTAGCTGCAGCAAAGGGTATGGAATGAATGTATAGTAGCCGTTGGTGACAAAATATAAATTTAAGTATATTTAGTATTAAGACAAAATATAAGAAGAATTACTGGGTTAAAACCAATATATTTTGAAAAATATCACCTAAAATAGCTGAAATAAAAGTTGCTAAATGATTTAAAATTTACCCTGTTGCTACTGTAGCGCCACCCTAATTTAACGCATTTCAGCGGACACTTTTTACATACAGAGATAATTATTCTCCTCCATCTACACTCCATAATTGCTGGATAGAGTTTGAAAAAAGAAAAATAAACTGGTCACCTGGTTTACATAAAGGAGAAAGGACCACAAAGCTTATGGTAGATCCGTCGGCTGGTCTGCTTGGAAAAAATCTCCATCCTTACTACAACATCTCCTTCTGCTTATAGTCCGTGTGCAACTAGTTGGCCGCTCTGCCGGTATAAAAGTGTATGGGCAGAGCGGCCAACTAGTTGCGCACGGACTATAGTATGAATTAGAGGCAGCTTTTTATGGCTCAAAAAAGGCAAGTTTTTTGTATAGCATCGCCGCGTCACCTACTCTATTTGACCATAACCAAACGTTATGGGCAAACAGAGTAGATGGCGTTTAAGTACCTAGTATTTTGCAGTGTAAGAATCGTAGCATCGCAACAACAGTACCTTAAACAACTTGAAGTACATAACATAACCTCAAATAATGTAATAATAAGTACCTTAATGTAGTTCAAAAGTAGTTAGCTGGTTTGTAAGGTTATATTTAATGTGTAAATGCGAGTAGTTAAGCTGCATTTGTCTTGTACTGTACCACGATATTCTATTTTATTACAACGATATAAACATATTATTGTAGTGTAAATACTTAGATATTGAAAATAAATAAAATATTTTAGGCTACGAGTGCCATTATGATGTATTGTTTTTATTGAATAATAATCAATATAAGGGTAGTTTTCAACGTGTAAGGGTTGTTGTATATACTCGTAAAGTCTTCTGATTTTGTTCAATCAACTATTTATGTTAAGTAATCTATTTTTATATTAAACAATTTAATTAAAACGAGTTTTTATTCCTAACCATCTACGAATAATAAAAAGTAACGAAGAGTAACTGTGTCAGAAATTTGTTCCGCGGGTCTACAAAATGTATTCGGTACACAATTTTGTGTATTTATAGAAGTAACAATTATTATTGTCAACGGCCTTATTTCGTAAATTTGAGTCCTAGTCACTGACCTCTATTATACAAGTATGCTGGACTTATGACAGCTATTTGTTGTGCCTATTTGAAGCGGAATCAGCGCCCCCAATGCGGGGGAAGAGAACTAAATATGACGTAAAAATGACGTTTGAAAGTCGCCATATTGGCGCTGATAGCAGTAGTGGGAGTACTTGGAACTAATAAGTACTAGTTTCTACAACCAATAGCGATTAAGCGGCCATTTGCAAATTACGTCAGATTTAGTTCTTTTCCCCCGCATTGGGGGCGCTGATTCCGCTTCAAATAGGCACAAAAACAGTTGGGTATCATAAGTCCGGCGTACTTGTATAATGGAGGTCAGTGGTGTTAGTGTTTCGTAGCTATTGTCATATTTTAGTGTGCGAAAAGGAATCAAAATCAAAACGGTTGAACTACGGGAATTGGAAGTTACGTTTCCTTAGTTTTTTATTCGTAGCTATAACCGTTATATTTTACGTATTAGTAGGCTGGTGAGACATTTCTTTGTTTTTTCAACCCTCGTCACCTACCAACTATTAGTAGGTACTTAATATCATAAATATGGTAATATTATATTTTTACTTGAAAAAGGGTAAAAACGGGACCCTATTACTAAGAATTCGCTGTCTCTACGTCTATCTGTTTATCTCAGGCTTCTTTTTTGTCTGTTCAGTTAGCTATAGCGCAGTGCTCGCGAAGACGAGAATAAATTTCTATAAATTGTGTATTTCTGTTTCCGTTATAACAACAAACACAAAAACTAATGGCGCATTTTCACTGGTCGATAGGGCTCGCATGCGGGGTGCGGGAGATCATGCCTCGACCAATCAAAATAATCAATCAATAGACTTCCCGTATGCTGTATACCGCACGAGAGTTAACGACTAATGAAAATGCGCCCTAAGTGAAAGTTAATTATTAATAAAATTGAAATAAAATAAATGCATATTAAGAAAATTATAATTTTTAATCATTATCCTACAAAATATAGGACAATCATCAAATCTAAATATTTAATTCTTTCTATGAGTTTCTATCGTAGTTAGCTACCACTTTCCAGAATTTTCGCAGAATTGTCGTTCGTCTTATCAAAATGAAGCTAGGTATTCACAAAAAAAATAGCTTGATAGTATTCAAATGACAAAGATGTTCTAGGGAACCTGTACTATTTTTTATATAATATCATTGGTACTAAGTATTATATTTTGTCGATAAATGGCGCCTGGCGGTACTCTAAAGTCTAATGACTTGTTTTGGAGTTTTGCCGGGAATGTAAAAGGGTGCTGTTGTGTTTTGTATTATTTTCCTAAAATTGTGATAACTGGGTTTTTAATGTGTAATATTGGTAGAATATTAACCATTAGATATTCGTGTTCATGCACAAGTGTAGGAAAGTGATGTAATATCCAGAAACGTGCTATTTTGTGTTCCCTCCAAAACTCCATCGAAAGTTTCAGTACAGCGTCTACCACTTTACTGAATCGACCGACTTGACTCCTTGACTGTATTGACTTTTACTTAGACGATACATGAAAACGATGATGAAAATTATAATAGGAGGAATATGGTTTTCCCGCCATATTCCTTACCTTTTTATCTTGTCTGTGGCACAACATACACATCCTTTGTGTCAAGTTGCCAAAAAAGAAGAAAAAGAAGAAGACTTGTTTTGTTTCTACCCACCTAAATAAAATGAAATTGTTCCTTCATAAAGCCATCTCATAAAGCAGAGTCTTCGCCAAAACACTCTGATACTGGCGACTCACAACGGAGCCATTAATAAAAAAAGAAGAAGAAGAAGATGTTAGTTGTCAAATTGGCAATTGGAATACAATACAACTAAGAAACCAACAAAATGAAGTTTTTATGCACGGCCTATAATCTTCATACAAAAAAAACATGATGTACAAAGCGACGCCATATTGAAAATTTCTAGGCGATACTGACAGTTGCCCTTACCCCCGCTCACCCGCACCCCTAAGCAATGTGACGTGTGACGTGTCTGTACTCTGTGCTCTTGCCAGCCGCCGCCATTACTGTTATTCAAAAACTTTAATATTTAAAATGCTAACGCATCGATATTGTGTCGATCGAGTGAAGTGTGAACTCTTCCTCTCAAACTGTAATTTTCTGCTTTACTCCTCATACTGGGAGGTACCTCAATCCTCATACGCGTTGTGTGTATTGTTGTTTGTTGTGTATTGTGTGTATTTGGACATTTTTTGTGAACTGGACGCTATTAATTCATGTATTTTAATTAGTGTTGTGTACGTAATTGTAACAGCAAGCGCAAGGACGCTGTGTTACATAAATTTCCATGTAACGACGATCGTTTATTAAAATGGATATTGGATTCAGTGCCTGAAAGATGTTAAACAGATTCTATTCACAATTTGTTTGTATGTCAAAAATATCTAAAAAGAATTAAAGACACTAAATAAATAAAACATTTCTTTCATTCAAAACCTTGGGATTTGGGTGTAAATGTAATGCGTTTCATCATTTATATCAAATAATATAACCTCATATTTTCTACTAGTGCTTTTTACCGACTTCCAAAAAGAAGGAGGTTCTATGTTCGGCTGTGTTTTTTTTTTTTGACAACCTACAGTAGTCACACCACAGTCCACACCATCACAGTTGACAGTGGCCGTCACCGCAAGGGCAAAAAAAAAATTAATGTCAGTATCGCTCGGAAATCGTAACACTTCCACCAAATGTTAGACAGATGGCAGTCTGATACGTAATATCCCCATAAAGTTATGAGTTTATGAGTATCCCTAAGTAGTCTGTGTTTTTATGCAATTAGAAACATACATGAAGGCTGTCACAGACAGAGCAGGTAATGTAAAGATGAATAATATTATAGCACGATACATCTTTCTATAGAAATCGTACACAACAGCTATAATGTAAAAATATACAATATATACATAGGTGTTGTGTGTGGTCTCCTGACGATTTCTATACAAAAATGTATCGAGATGTATCGTGCTATAATATACATCTTTACATTACCTGCTCTGTCTGTGACAGCCTTTAGATATACGTAAGTATGTATTGTATTATGTAAGTGCAACAAATTGCGATAATTATTATTAAATAACGAATTCCTCAGCGACAAAAACCTCAATATTCCTATTCCAATTATTATACAAACAGACATTTTCCCAATAAGTTTGTGCATGCAGGCAATTAATTGCAATTGCTTCAAGGATTGGTTCAATTACGCCCAACTTTCATATAATTTTATTATTACATAGGATCCGACGGAATCAGATCAAGTCATGCAAGGATAAATTGCAAAAGAATCAAGTCAGAATATCGCAGGCGAATTGCAGGATTTGTAGTTATGTTACCGGAAATGTATGAAATCCAGGAATTGTATACAAATCCTAGGAAATGTATACAATTCCGTCACTATTTAGGAAATGTATAAAATATTGTTTTAAAAACGATTCAATACATAAATGTCCTAGGAAATGTGTACAATTCCTAGGAATTGTATATAATTCCAGCATCGTATTAGGAAATGTATTAAAAACAATGCTTTCTTAAATAAAACACGTTGGTACAATGAGAATAATCGTTTTTATTTAAGCACTCCTTGAGATATCAACGTTCAGGTATCAATCATAATATCGTAAAAATATTATAATAATCTTCATAATATTATCTTACTAATTAAAGCCTCAAAAATTAACCATGTTGTAATTTTTAAAATGTATTTACTACGAAATTACGACTACGACGACGTTACGACTTATATTATGGTTATAAATTCAAACTATCGTTTGGTATGACATTTAACATAGCCACATAGACTGCCATATTATGACTATTTATTTTTGCAGGGTTTTTGCTAGAATGGTACTTCGAAGTACACATTTTTTTATAGCACAGACATCTTTCTGTGACAGTTTTTCTTGCAAAGGCTCTTCTAAAATCCTTGGCCGGTTTCGATGGATTGTAGGTTAGCAACTGGCCGTAGTGCTATCTCCGTATTCGGTACATCCTATGCATCAAGGAGAACTCAATATAAACACACATTAATCTGAGACTGAGAATATAATTATTTTAAGATTCCGTTCTTAGTACCAATTTGATAGAGCTCATTATCAGTTTTATCCTAAACTATACCTATACTATTTCGGGCATCACCATTCTCCAAGTCCTCTACGTACAGAAGTGCTAATACGTAAAGGGGAAAACTTCTTTTCGCTCGGTTTCAGCATTTTTTCAGTCTGTAATTGTTGTAGGTTTTTCTTAGCACTTTGATGATTTAATCTAGCACTATAAATTTTTTGAACATAAACACAACCGTTTACGCGGTACTAGCGCGATTGCCTGATCAGACCCCTGCCGTGTCCTCGCCCCGCTATCCCCGCGTACCCATTGATATTTCAAATGTTTTACATTTCCGATCACTATTTAGGAAATGTATACATTTCCTAGGAAATGTGTCTAATATAATTATTTTTACACATTTCCGTTCGATTTTAGGAATTGTATACATTTCCTAGGAATTGTATACAATGACGGATTACATACATTTCCGGTAACAGTTACATAATATTCTTCGACTGGTATGCGCCGGCCTTGGATTTATAAATAGGTCGTATAGGCCGCGGCCCAGGGGCGGCAACATCCTAAAAATGTAAATCCGGCACTGCTGGGCAAGACGCAAGAGGTTATAATAGGTTGTAATTACTAGATGTAGATACGTGCTGTAAGCATAAGTTTGCAGGGAGTCATCTAGTTCAAAAGTCACCAAATGGCAGTTCGCGGTCCGCATCCGGACCGCCGCCGCCGACCCATTGCATGCGGACCACCGACCAAGCATTTTCGAAGATTAACTTCGTTTAATTGTCAATAGCTTGCAACAATTTCACTCTAAACTCCAGACCAGATATAATTAGCAACTAAAATTTACACCTTTCTCATTGATTGATAATTTGATACCTTTGTTATTTATTTTTTTATAAAATGTGTGGACCGCGAAGGTCATTTCATTTCTTAAAATATACCCCGAGCGAAACTAATTGGTAACCCCTGATCTAGTTCTTCCTCTCTAAAATAATAGATCCAGTTAATTTTTGAATCTAATGTTTCACTTCAATAGGGAATGTTACGCAAAGATCGGGGCAGACGGCGCTACTAGCACATAGTAATCCGATCAAAAACCGACATGTAGCACACTGTCTTGCCAGAATATTGACATAACCCTTGTCTGAACAAAAGCACTGCTCTGCGCACACACTTGGGCACTATAAAATTACTCCTGCTTAACTGGCCTGGTTTCAATGACACTGGCCACCATCACCGAAACCGGTGTGGGGAGCATTATATTATTATTTTTGAAGTGAAAACTTCTTTAGCGGCGTTGAGCACTTTTGTGGGATGGGCTTCGATCAATAATATATCAATAATATATTAGTGATCGAAGGGGATGGGTAAAAACTGTGAAACTCGCGTCAGATTCTCGTGCTGATCGAAAAACCGAAGACGGTTGGAGAGTAGTGTTGTAACATCGAAATCGATTAATCTAACAATCGATTGTTTTTTTTCGATTGTCGATATTTTTCAATCGATTATAAAGGTCTCGATTAATTAAAAAAATCGATTTTCATAAAAAAATGTAAAATTTTAATCGTTTGTAAGGGGTTCGATTAATTAAGAAATCGTTTTTTTTAAAATCAATTTTCATAAAAAATGGGTTAAAAAAATAATGCACAACGTTAATAATCAAGTTTTCACTTCTGCCGGCACTCCCGGAGTACAACCCGTCTTTTTTATTATTATTTATTTATCCGACTGTGGGTTAGGGGCTAGTGGGTTATGTTTTTTGTTAATAAAATGTACGTGGGAGAGACTAAACAGCTTGTTTTATTTTGGCTTGATACTTAGGTAGATTTCTTTTTCTAGTACACATACATACATAATTGTAAGTCATAAAATAATGTAGAAGTAGCTTGCAAGGCTACTTCTACATTATTTTATGACTTACAATTATGTATGTATGTTGACATTGTATAATTTTAAGTTACAGAATTGTAAACATTATTTTAAAAGATTATTTTTTTTCTCACTTTTTTTGGTAAATAAAGTGGGCCCCCTGCGAGTTTCTTACGCCGGTTCTTCTCGCCGGGTTAGTTCCCGAACCGGTGGTAGGCATTATGTAGACTTTCAGAAAATATTTGCAAAAATTTATTCTGAATAAAAAAATTTGAGTTTGAGTTTGAGTTTAGTAGAAGAGAGTAGAGAAATGAGATGAGATGCGGTATACGTCTTTATCAAAAATGGCAGAAAGTATTTTCAAATTACTTAAGAATCGTGTAACCCGATGTTACAAAATGTCTTAGGTCATATTTATGGTACATTTAAAAAAAACTTTCCAAAACAAAAAAACTTGAAAAGAATTACGTACTTTCTAATGCTATTTCGCGAAATCTAGTATTATAAAAGCGCTCTTTTAGGATTTAAAAGTTTCTATTTTGTAGTGGTAATCGTCAAGCAAATGCGTATTTTTCTATTGCATTTTAAATTTTTTTTGTCTTGATTTTTTATTATAATATAATATGTATTTCTAAAGTAAGTCTAGATGATTTTTTGCCAGGAAATTGGAATAAACATTCTGGTTATTTGAGAGTTTCTGAAAAGCTGTAAACATCTGTTGTCATTTTTCATAAATCTTACAAATTAGTTCAGAAACAATCAAACAGTTTAACAATCTAACCCAATTTATCAAAATATCTAACATTGATTAATTAATTTCGCATATAGCGGAAACTACCCCATCCTTGGTATTCATTTTATTATTAGTGGCAGTTGGCACTGGTACAGGTACTGTGAATGCCAATTTTATAAGATTTTCTGCAGTATGAACTCTTAAAGCGCTAATAATTGGGTGTTTTGCGTTAGTTGGGGAAAATGAATTGTTATTCAAACGGTAAGACGCGAGTGCAGCGGCGTGTGCGGTAACGGTCTCGTTTACGGCGCAGGCGCAGAATATTATGCTGTGATACACTCTGTACAAATAGTATGGAAATGGGAGTTTCAAACATCAACAGAAATATTAAAGTGTAGACCATTTTTACATAAGATCAGCGCTTGGAAAACTTTCAGCCGACAAGAGCCACACAGTGACTATCTGAGAGCGACACAATATCAATTCAGATCCTGCGTACGTAAAAGTCTCGACCATACATTTGCCACGTTGCCGAGATTTACCAAAACCCAATTTTTGTAGTGAAAACTTCTTTAGCGGCGTTGAGCACTTTTGTGGGATGAGTAAAAACTGTGAAACTCGCGTCAGATTCTCGTACTGATCGAAAAAGCTTGGAAAAACTGTAAGACGGTTGGAGAGTAGTGTTTTGTGTCGAACTCGAATTGATTGTAAGGGTTTCGATTAGTTAAAAAAATCGATTTTTTAAAAATTAATTTTCATAAAAAATGTGTTAAAAATTTTATCGATGGGTTTCAATTAATTAAAAAAATCGATTTTCATAAAAAATGGGTTAAGAAAATGCACAACGTTAATAATCAAATTTTTCACTTCTGCCGGCACTCCCGGAGTGCAACCCGTCTTTTTATTACTAATCTTAGTTCAAAATTGTCTTAAAAAATAAAACGGGGAATAGGTATGTAGTTTATTATATTTTTATAACTTTGTAGCTTTCAAATTACGAGTTTAAAAGGCTTTAAATACGGTAAATTACGGAATCTCCATAGAGAAAGCCCTAACGCGAATACGTTTGTTTCACTCGGAGTAACTCAATGTATAATTATTATTTATATTATGTTGTCCAATCGCTGCGTCAGGAACAAGCGTCTATATTTCCGCGAAACAGTATGTCTACGCATAATGAGCTACGTATAATGCAACGTCTACGCCCGCCGCGCCGCGCCTGTTACGTGCGCGTACGCACCGCTGCGTTCCGTCTACGCGCGATAATAAAATTTTAACAAATACATACTTTAAAAATGAATTATAATGTGAATTATTCTTCCATTCTTCTTCTATTTGAATGCTTCTTACTTGCGGTGGGTTGATCGTGCCCGGAACTATGCCCAAGCGGAGAGTGGAGCACCATGAGGTGTTACTGGGTAGATCCTTCCCTGGAGTCCCACGTATACCCCGGCAGATTTTCCCTAATACACCGGGAATGCGCAAAGCATTTCCCGTGTAAAAAATATGCTTCTTGTAGTTTTGATGTGTAGAAATTAGTTTTTCGGGGAAAAACTATAAATTCCGTAACTAAAACTATCCTATCTCCTTTTTTAGGGTTCCATAGTCAACAAGGAACCCTTATAGTTTCGGTCTGTCCGTCCGTCTGTCCGTCTTTCTGTCTGTCTGTCTGTCCGCGGTTTTACTCAGAGACTATAGGACCTACATAGCTGTAATTTGGCATGAATACACATATTAATAATGATGGCAACAAAATGGTACATCAAATTGTAAAAAAATATTTTTTTTTTATGGTACCTCCCCTACACATCAAGCGGGGATGAATATTTTTTTTCGCGCCCACCTCATCGAATGGGGTGTCGTTGAATAGGTTTTTTAAAAATATTGCGAGTACTCATAGATCATTTTCCGATTTAGGGATCTGTTTGTGAAATATTAAGTTTTAAAGTGGAAAAAATCGTTAGAGTCCAGTGTCCCCCCCCTTCTACCAGCTAAACGGTTGGTTCTGGAAATGTGAAAAAATTCACGGGAGTAGGAAATATGCTGAATTTAAAAGGAAAACTATCACGGCTAAGAAGACTTCATAAGTTATTGAGTAATAGTCGATCAACTACAAAAAATGTATTCAGCGAAGTATAAAGGAACTTTTCGTTCAAATTCCTTTGAAAGTAACTGAGATGATATTATTAGTAGTGTAAAACACGCTATAAATATAACGTACATTTATAGCGAGCATATATTGACCATAAAAAATGGACAAAAACTAGCGGTACTACGGAACCCTATATTGCGCGTGGCCCGACACGCACTTGGCCGGTTTTGAGACTTAAGGTATACACAATGTCATCTAAATCAGTTAAGCGGTTAATATATAAACCGCTTAACTACGAGCGTGCTTTACGAGCTCTACGAGCTTTTGCCCGCGGCTTCGCTCGAGTTAAGAAGTATTATAATATACAAATTTTTATCCCCTATTTTAACCCCTTGGGGTTGGAATTTATCAAAATCCTTTCTTAGCGCATGCCTACGTCATAACATCTACCTGCATGCAAAATTTCAGCCCGATCCGTCCAGTGGTTTGGGCTGTGCGTTGATAGATCAACATGTCAGTCAGTCACCTTTGAGTTTTATATATATATAGATATAAAATACTTAAATATCAAAAAAAAAATACTTAAAAAAAATAAAAAAAAAATAAAAAAAAATTTAAAAAAAAACATGCCACCTAGGCAATTTAAATAATATGTTTAATGTATATTTTATGTAATGTGTTTATATAATTATATTGTATGTATTTTATTACAGATTTCATAATTATTAACTAAGTATACACATAATTTATGAACAAGTGTTGTAATGTACTGATCAAAGTTTTATAATATTATTGTAAGCCCGTACACTAGGTACCTACGTGGTACCTACGCTTAGAGTTAGTAAACTTATGTAGTACTTAATAGGCACAGAAAAATATTATGTAGATACACATTCACGTTTTTAATAGAAGGTCATAAGTAGGTATGGATATGAATAACCAAGTCTTCTTTGTAGGACTCTAGAAAAAAAAAACAACTCAAATGAAACTCTTATTTAAAATTGGAACATCAGATTATGTAGTGTATAAAAATAACTGATTCATTATTTAGATTAACTTTAAAAGGCGTCAGCGAACATTCTCTTACTAAATATTAATTAAAACAATTTAGTTTATTTCGAGTGCCCCGAAACGTAGACATAGTTTTATTTGTTTAAATTACTATTAAAATATTTCTCTTATGCTTAATTCATGAGATAATTAGCGCTAATAAGACGTAAACGTTATAAAAAAAGTAAATTAATCATTAAAAGTACGCGCTTTCTCAGCGCAAACTTGCGAAGAAAAGGCAAAATATACGGTGACTTTCTCGCCAGTGATTTACCGCACTGCGTCATATCACATTTCAGTTATTTTATACAATTACTAAATGTTGCTCGTCACTTCGCTGTACATTTATGTCATATTCTGACAGTTGCTTCAAAATTTGTTAACCGTGATGAGATTTATTGGCAGATGGATAAAGAAATATCCTTTGTTTTGTTCTTTTTTAAAGTTTCTTCATATCAATTTTTACCAAAAACGTTCATTGCAGGTTCAAGTATAAAAAAGGTGGAAGACAGACAGTTACACATTCGTTTTTACAGCAATTGTGTTTCATTTATTTACATATAGAATTTAGAGGTTATTATTTTGTTAACGCCCTCACTCAAAGATATATTTTATCTAATGATTAATTATAATTAACCAGATGATGCTCGCAACTCCGTTGCGCCAAAACTCGTTTATCGCGCGGGGACCGTACAATTTTTTCGGAACAAAATGTATCCTATGTCCTTTCCCGGGACTCAAAGTAGCTCCATGTCAAATTTCAGCAAAATCGGTTCAGCGGTTTGGGCGTGAAGAGGTAACAGATAGACACACTTTCGTATTTATAATATTAGAATTAGTATGGATGTATGGATATAAATTATAATGAAAATTTCGTCATGATACTCCATATTATTATATTTTCTGTCAAACTCTTCATTTAATTATTATTAAAGTAAGTAGTAATTAATTTATATCTTTGAATGTGGCCGTAAGGCATTTTGCTTTTAAGAACTGCCTGGTGCCTTGTTATTTTTTGTAGAAAACTACTTACAGTACCCGGCGTTAAATATTGCACATCGATCTTTGGAAAGTGACAGTCGGCTAATTTCGGTTTTGTAGAGCGTTATCTTTGTAGTTTGTAGCACACACCTATTTGACATTATGTGCAATATTTATTGCCGGGTATTGTAGTTATACCAGCAAGTTTCCATTGCAAAGTGATAAATTAAATTTTAAGTACATGGAATAATAATTATTAATTATTATTTATTTACTAGCTATCCCGGTGAACTTCGTGTCACAGGTCACTTTAAAACCTTCCCTGGACTTCTACGAATATTTTAAGACTAAAATCAGCCCCATCCGTTCAGCCGTTTTCGAGTTTTAGTCGAGTTTTAGCGCGACTAACACATTTGAAAATCCATTTTTATATATAAACTAGCTGTCCCGGTGAACTTCGTGTCACAGGTCACTTTAAAACCTTCCCTGGACTTCTACGAATATTTTAAGACTAAAATCAGCCCAATCCGTTCAACCGTTTTCGAGTTTTAGCGCGACTAACACATTTGAAGATCCATTTTTATATATAAGAAGAAATAGATAACACGTAATAAAAAGTTGAGATAAATAATTTATTGTTTATTTATACAAACAATTTTAACACTCTGTTATAAATATTAATTAATTTTAGCTCAGCATGAAACGTAATTCGAAAATTAGAAACAGCCTCATTCTCCACACTAGAATGACTTTTTTACGAGCGATGATTGATTTCATCAGGGTGTCATGTTATGGTTATTATTGTGCCATTAATTTTCTAGCTCTATTCACTATTTAATTAGATAGTTAAGAGTTATGACTTATGAGTTATGACTTAATATAGTTTTATGATCTTGATCACTTTTATCAGACTTGTTTTCTTTTATGACAAATATTCTTTGGGTAATATGAAAAACAAAAGCCCTATTATAATTTGTAATACGCTTCAAGTATGTACAGTTCGAAATTGTATGACAATTAATAAACTAGTTAAGTAAGAGTCGTGAATATATAAATACAACAAATATATTTAACAATTAAAGCATGCTAAAATTAAATGTTGTGTATGTATAGCCACAAATCACAATCACATCTCCACGTTTAGTAACCCAGATGGCAGATTAAAAAACAAAAAAAACTATAGTCTCTGAGCAAAACCGCGGACAGACAGCCGGACGGACGGACAGTTGGACGGTCAGACCGAAATTATATGGGTTCCTTGTTGACTACGGAACCCTAAAAAAGCAACAAGCATTTCTTTTTTTAACTGCACGTCTAGTTGTTATATTTTCTTTTCTGGTACATAAACGGTCGTGGTTGTACCGAATAGAATAAATTGTTATAAGCTTTATACAATGTAATTATACTTACCTCATTATTGCGAGAGCAACATGTGCAAATACATAAATAACAAAATAGCTGTAAACTGACAGACAAAATAACTGCACATCAGCATTAGACTGATGGAACTTTTGTAATTAGTTACAAGTTGCAATTTAAATTATAATTAGTTACATGTATAATAATGGGCATTGTCCAAAAAAAATCACATGTACTTTTTATATTTTTTTTCGTTAGAATAGGGTATTTTAAGAATATAAATTAAATAATTTTGAAATTCATTGGCTAGTTTTTTCTCAATAAATTTTTAAAGTTTAGCTCTGACGTCATCATCGGCGGCCAATTGACCTCTGCAGTATGTTTTTTTTTCTTTCAATCTTATTTATAATGGCTGGTTCGTCAAATATAAGTTATCATTATGTGAAAGCTGATACGAGAAGCTTACCAAAAGTTCGAAACGTAATGTTGGTCGAATTTATTGCTAATTTAACGCCATTGAAGGTCAAACTAAGGTTAGACATATTTGTTCAAAAATATAAGTAACTAATGGGTATTTTTTTCGTTTATATACAGAAAAGCGATCACTGACCTTATTCCTCGAAATGTTTTTGTAATGAGCAAAATTTAAAAAAAATGGACAATCCCCATTGCTCTACCTTACTCCTAAGTAGCTAGATAGTTTCTAAGTTCGTATTCGGCAATCAAACTCTTTGGTGATAGTTCATAATATACTCTTTTCTACCAATAAGTTTTATGGCTCTTGGAAAGATGTTGGCGCTGATGAATAATAAAAAAAAAGGAATTAGTTTTATTTTCAGGTTCTCGTCTGGAATAAAAATACATTAAAAATGAACATTGAACATAGTCAATTATACTGATTAGTACAATACAATACTCTCAATACAATACGCTCCCGACATGATCAACTTTAAGTAGCTATAGGTCTACCAAAATATGATGGCAAAAGTGAGAAAGTAAATTGACTCTTGCTAGAGTCAATTTACTTTCTATACCGGGGTAGTTGGAATGGAATGGAATGGAAAAAATCCTTTTTCTTATAAAAAATTATCCAATGATCAAGGATATTTTTTGAAAATCTGCCGTCAAAATTTGCCATTAAATCCTGGTAGACCTATATAATATACCAACGTCTATGCGAACATAATTTAAAACAACGTCGAAGATATTATTTCTACCATATTCTTTAACTATGTTTCTACCCATACATCTTCAGCATCTATCACAGATGAAAGAATACAATCGATGCAGCGTGCAATATGTGCTAGTGACGGTATAACAGTGCTGTGCTACAGTTGACCAAAGTCCGGCGCCGCGGCCGCACGCGTCTTTACCACCTTGACCAATTAAAAAAAGAAAATATTGTCTATGACTCGCGCGAGATTTGGAATGTGATGAATCTGTGATTTATTAGGTGCTCTCTGTTTTCACAAGTTTCAGTTACTTTCATATAATTGGATTTTTTGTGGATTCATACATGGACATTTGTAAATATCATGGTAAGTGAATTATTATTTTAGTAAGTAAGTTAAATATAATGATTATCATTATTTTTAATTATTTACTTATAGCTTTTGGGGTAGATGAAAAAAAAACAGTTTTTGAAATAGTGTTTTTATGCCTCTGGTTTGGATACATAAAATTAATAATTAAGAATAGAGAAAAAGCCGAACAATAAGTATTATGATAATAATATTATTGTGTATAGTAGCGATAGGTGTTACAAATAAGTTACAAAAAAGTTTTACTTGTAAAACGTTTTTGTAACTTGTAAATTTATTTACAATTTTCAAAAATATTAAATGTAGCTGGGAAGAAAATAAGTTTCAGATCGTCATTAAGTTTGTCAATGATTAAAGTATTCATATAGTGGAATTAGAATTAATTGTAATTTCGATTTTTTAAGAAATAAGTTTGCTGTTTATGATGCTATAGTTACATATTATTGTGTCCTTGTCTACCACGTTAGAAAAAAGACTTGTTTTAACTATAACTTCTATATACAAATGTAGCAGTACTTTTTAGTTTTCAGTAACTAGTTCAGGTTTTGGTATGTCACTCATTATTCATTAAACATTAAACAGCAAGACTAGGGGCATCCATAAATGACGCTAGGTGTTTAAGGGGATGGAGTCCACTCCTGTAATCTCATCATTGATTTTGCGCTCAAGGATAAAAAATTGTAGCGCTGAAACATCTAAATACACACAAGATTAATCTTTTTACTAGTAAAGTGTGACGTTTTTACCCTCCTATTTAACAAAAACATTATATTTTATTCGGCGAATAAGAGCTATTATCACATCTTGTATAAGTATTATTCGATTTTTTTCACTTTTTTCGTAAAAAGTGGGCCGCGCACGATTTTCTTACGCTGGTTCTTCTCGCTGGATTAGTTCCCGAACGTAGTAGGCAATAGGTTAAGTACTTTCTGAAAATATTTGTTTCTTTATTCAGAAATAAAATAATTTTTATTTATTTTATCTATCTAAATAAATAAAATTGATTTCCAATTGTTTTAGTACCGCTATAACTCGATAAAGGCAGAACCGATTCTGCTAATTTTAATCTTAAAATAATCCTTGAAGTCCAGGGAAGGTTTTTAAGTAACACGAAGTTTACCGGGACGGCTTGTTTATTTATATGATGATGTTTTGTGCCTTGTTTCGCCATTCTTTAGGGATGGTGTTACGGTACAAAATACGCGTCCTCGAACACATATGTAACTGTACGGTCCAGGGTATGCCGGTTCAATATAATCCAGTAGTGTTAATCACGAGGAAGTGTTTCGATCGCTGGCTCTCGTCCGCCGCTTCCTGCTGCCGACCGATATTCCGTAATGGCAGATTGGTGACTACCTTTTACCGCGACTTTGTCCACTTAATAATAATAGCTCCAACACCGGTTTCGGTGACGGTGGCTGGTTTCATTGAAACTACGCAGGAGTAATTTTATAGTGCCCAAGTGTGTGCGCAGTACACAAGAGCACTTCTCTATTCCTTTACTCTCATAACCCAGTGGGACGGCAGACCGACACGATCAGGCGCAGGACCGACTTTTTACATGCCCAATGCCCATTCGACGCATGAATCATCTTACTTGTCAGACAATCAGGTGATCAGCCTGAATTGTCCTAACCAAACTTGGAAATAACATGTTTCCAACGCGGGAATCGAACCCACGATCTCTGAGTCAAGAGCCGAGCTCTATACCACTAGACCACGGAGGCGTTAAGGCGTTGTCCACTTAAAATAGTCTCTCGTATACAAACTAATTCGCCCAAGTGTAATTTTGTTTCTGGCGTACAAATTATTTCACCCCCTTCAGGGGTGTAGTTTTAAAAATTATTAGTGTGTAAATAAGTCCGACGCTAAGGGCCTGGTCGGTTTTATATATTTTATAAGTCAATCAGCTATGTCTTTTATACAGGTTAATGGTTATAAGCCGTGTAGCAAAACAAATTCAAGAAAAGCTAAAAATGAACAGTGCAATTCCCCCAGGTAGAGAATGGACCTCATGAATTTGGCCATACATATGTCTCTGTGGCCATACATGATACAAAAGTTTAAAAAGGTGCGTTACTCTTTCAATGCTACTAAAATTTGTTTTGTTGCATCTGTAATCTTTATAAAATATAAATAGATGGATAGATTTCACTGGTGCAATGCAATGGTGCAAATCGGGTGCAACGTTGGAACATACATAAAAACAAAATTACTAGACATTTAAGTCGATTATTTAATCTTTGTATTAAGTACTCGTACTTACCTGAGGAACTAATGAGAACGATAGTCACTCCTATCGTCAAAAATAAAACGGGTAACTGAGTTCTGCGTCAAACTACCGGCCGATATCCTTAGGTACAATTGTCGGCAAAATATTAGAGAGACTATTGCAGCCGGAACTGCTTAAGAACATTAAAATTGACGACGCGCAGCTTGGCTTCCGGGCCGGACTCTCGACGGATGCCGCTATAGCCAGTCTGAAAAGCACCATAAACCACTACAAGTCCCGTAAGACTTCTGTTTATGCGTGCTTTCTAGGCCTGAGCCGCGCCTTTGATTTGGTCAACTATGACATTCTATGGAATAAGTTGCTCAAGTCACAGGTGCCTAGGCGGGTGGTTGATCTGTTGAGATTCTGGTACGGAGGCCAAACTAACTTAGTGAAATGGGGTGACGCGACCTCTAGTGTATATAGGCTAGAGTGTAGTGTTCGCCAAGGAGGGGTCACCTCTCCGGACCTCTTCAATGTGTATGTGAATGGCCTGATTGAGGAGCTGAGTAGCACCAGAATCGGCTGCCATATAGGAAACGTTTGTTTGAATAACCTGAGCTACGCAGACGATATGGTGCTCCTCAGCCCCTCAATCAAAGGATTGAGGCGACTGTTATCGGTCTGTGAGCATTATGCGAATGCGCATGGACTGAAATATAATGTCTCCAAAACCGAAGTCATGGTTTTCGCATCTGGTCGGGGTCTAGAGGTAGTACCCAAAGTGTACTTGAATGGATGTGAGATAGGTGTTGATAAGCAGTTCCGGTATCTAGGTCACCTGCTGACTGATCGGCTGGAGGATGACGCTGACATTGAGCGAGAGCGCAGGGCTCTCGCCGTCAGAGCTAACATGATCGCTCAACGTTTTGCCAACTGCAGCAGGGACGTTAAAACCACACTTTTTAAGGCGTATTGCCTTAGCATGTACACCTGCCAGCTTTGGATAACGTTCAAACAAAAGTCGATGAGCCGTATAAGAGTTCAGTATAATGATGCATACCGAACTCTTATGCGGCTCCCGCGAAGCTGCAGTGCTTCGGGTATGTTTGCGGAGGCGGGAGTCCCTGACTTTTTCGCTATCATTAGATCTCGGGTGGCTGCATTTTGGCACAGACTGCGCAGCTCGGGCAATAGGATACTCGCGGCTATCTCTGACGACTACTACAATAATTTAATGTACGTGCGGTGGATCTCTGTTCACATGAACCAGAACAAGAAGTGATCTTATGACTGGACACCCCTTTACAGTGTCAACATTATTTTATTTTAATTTTACATAATATTTTATATAATCTGTATGGGTACATTTTTATGCCTGAAATAAAGACATTTTATTTATTTTATAAAAATTACATCAATATATACAACGTCTCACAAAATCATGTACATTTTATCATCGCTGTCCGGTAAAAAATCACCAGCTAATCCCTGAGTCAGCACTTTTGGGTGTGCCCGATAAGTGTTTTTGTTGCGCGCTTTCTCTGTGTCCTCACGTCTATGCTCTATGCTCGGACTGTAACCAAATTGTCACTTTCATTATAGTGAATGTGTATTTATAAAAGGTACTTATTATGACTTTCGTCACTTAAATTACGAAATGCATGTGCAGTGATGACGAAACGCATGTCTCAAAAGTAGAGATGCGGAAAGTAATTTTAATTTTTGAGAAACGAATTCTTTATTTATAATTACATATATAATTCTTTCTTACGCCGGTTCTTCTCGCCGGCCTCATGTAGGCCTCATGTTTAGAAATAAATATTTTGATTTTGATTTTTGATAATGGAGAATCGCTAAGAAGAGTCGCAGATATCTCTCTGCTATCTGCATAATGCAATTTTTAACAATTAAATCGAATTCTTTAATTTTTTAATTTTAGCAATTAAATCGACCAAATACTGATTGTATTTCTTTACCATAAACCACCGGGCACCTGTGAAGTATCCTCTTTCCAACAAAAATTACCATCAAAATCGGTTTACAAACGGTGATATTATTCCGAGAACAAACAAAAGAAAAAAACATATTTGTCGAGTTGAGAACCCTCCTTTTTGAAGAAGAACTTTACTAAGGTTAAAACAAATATTACTATTACCGCCAGCCGTGCGCGCGTTGAGCTCTTCTCTACACACGGCTAAAGACGCCGTAAAATATTAATTTTAGAACGTTAATTCTAACGGATGGTGAAAACTAACGGCCATTTTGATATAAAGTGCATACGATTTCTGCGAAACTCCTCATTAAATTTAAGTAATCATTAAATGTATTTGATTGATTAAGTATCTATGTATTAATAACAAGTATAAGTCAGAAAAAATGTATGTTACACAACATAATGTTTCATATTTGTAACAAACTTTGACTTTATAAAAATATGGAGTAGCACAACCAGAAATATTAAAAACATTACTGCCTACGTCGAAATTCTTACATAATATGCTAAATCTGACTAAGGAGAACGTAGTAATTACGTAGTAAATACCATAGTTTACCATAATCAACTAGTTAAAATTACAAAATAATGTATTAGATTCAGGCTGAGTCCATTTTAATGACATTTAACGGTTAAATTCGGCAGTTATAATGATATCATTTATTTTGTAGGTCAGTATTTAAATGTTGATATGTAAACCCCTTTATACGCGTTTAATTTTCCATTATTAGTAACGGCAGTATACGTGTGCTCTGGTTTCGAAGGTTTTGGTTATAAAAGTTCAGTTGTATCTTTGTAAACAACAATAAAACATTTTTATTTGATTTCAAAACAGTACCTACCTATTAAAGTGTTTATTATATATGCTTTACGATTTTATATTGTAAAAAATCATATAATATCTCAAAAATTTTCTTATAAGTTCCTAAAATATAATGATTGTAAAATCTAAAAAAAATGAAGTTCCATTTCTTAAAAACTCGACTGAATAATATAACTATAATACCTATTATTCATTGACGTAGAAATATACTCTTAAAAAAACAAAAAAATATAACTTGTGTCATAAAAACCATGAAAAATTAGCGTTTTATTTCTTAAAAGTTAAAAGGCATATCTACACTTACGATTAGTCCAGTGTCAGTAATCGCTTTCCATAAGGCAATCTGTCGACTGTTAGTTCATTTGTCCCATATAATAAGTTTAACACATTGACATACAAGATGTCCGATATAGAAGATGGTGTGAAATTGCACTTTAGTGTTGTTAGCGCCCTGATTTGCTAAGAATTTCTGTCTCACTTTCATACAAGTTCTTTTACATGTAATATAATATGCAACATTTTTTATGGTTGGTTACGGTAAATGTCATTTTTTTGGGGTCAATACGTACATAATTTTTGCTGGAAACACTTTGGTTCTTATTGATAAACCACTTTTACTATTAACGTTAAGCTCAAGATGCGAGAGCTGACCACGAGAAAAACAATATGGCAACAAAAATACCTATAATTTCAAATGTCATAATGTTAGTTGGACATAGGCCTCTATCAATGAACGCCAAGATCACTAAGATGACCGATCTCCTGCTACTCGCATCCAACATGGACCCGCAACAACGGGCCTATGTCCAGCAGTGGACGAATATATGCTGATAATATGATGATGATGATGATAAATGAATGTTAGTTATTTTCTACACCACGCAAATATAGAAGCTACTATAATATTATATTCTCGACTATTATAGGTACTGCTGCGCAGACGAAGTCGCGGGTATCAGCTAGTGTAATATAAAGTTAATAATATATTACAATTAGTATATTATAAGATTAGGCTCACACAGCTTTGTATAATTTTAAATAAGTAATTATATTTGCAAAGTTCAGGAACAAATTGTAAGGATATATTATGAATGCTTTTTTTAACTGACTTCCAAGAAGGATATGGTTCTATGTTCGGCTATTTTTGGTCTATGAAGTGTATTCATATTAGAGAAAACACTTATGTGTAGATTTAACTTACTTTCTGAATGACTCGTAGAACTCGCTTCACTTTTGTTGGTTATCGTTCACGTTATAAATTCAAAAAATCCAAAGGTGAAATTTCTTCTTTGCATTATTGTAATTTTGTTTTGAATATAACACACTTGAAAATTATTACATACTAGATGTTCCGCGCGGCTTCGCCCGCGTAATTTAGGAATGTCACGGAAACCGTAAATTTTTTCGAAAAAAAGAAACCTATGTCCTTTCACGTGGTCTATTCTTCATGTGTGCCAAATAACATAAAAATTGCGAGTCGTTCGTGATAAGCCTTATCAAATAATTTCCCCTCGTTTTTTTCACATTTTCCTCTATTTCTTCGCTCCTATTAGGTTAAGCGTAATAAAATATAGCCTATAGCCTTTTTAGATGGGCTATCTAACACTGAAGGAATTTTTCAAATCAGACAAGTAGTTCCTGAGATTAGCGCGTTCAAATAAGTCCTTTCAAATTATTCAGCCCGTTTTTTCAACATTTTCCTCTATTTCTCAGTTCCTATTAGTTCTAACGTATTAAAATATAGCCTATAGTCTTCCTCGATAAATGGGCTATCTAACACTGCAATAATTTTTTAAATTGGACCAGTAGTTCCTGAGATTAGCGCGTTCAAATAAGCCCTTTCAAATAATTTTCTCCCGTTTTTTCCACATTTTCCACTATTTTTTCTCTCCTATTAGTTGTAGAGTAGAAAAATATATCCTATAGCCTTTATCAATAAATGAACTATTTAACACTGAAAGAATTTTTCAAATCGAATTAGTAGTTCCTGAGATTACCACGTTCAAATAAGCCCTTTTAAATATATTTCCGTTCCGTTTTTTCCACATTTTTCTCTATTTCTTCGCTTCTATTAGTCTTAGTGTGATAAAATATAGCCTTTCTCGACCAATGGGCTATCTAACACTGAAAGAATTTTTAAAATTGGAGCAGTAGTTCCTGAGATTAGCGCGTTCAAACAAACAAACTTCCGCTTTATAATATTAGTATAGATTAGTATAGATTGTTTTTAACAAATACAATTTTCTTAGAATTGTATGAAGATTATTTAGTATTTGTGTAAAACTCGTATTTTTTTCCTCTTTCTTATAAAATTAGGAGGCAAACAAGCGAACGGGTCACCTCCTGTCTAGGAGGCTAAAGAACAAACTTTTTATCCCTCTGCGATTATTTCAATGACTAATTATAAAACTTGTGTCTTATATCGCAGTTATCAACGAAATTTGTGAGGAAAAGTTAAATTGATTTTAATCAATTATAAATAGAAAAGTATGAGTAATACCACAGTCAGTAATTTTTTTAACACAAAATGTATGCAGTAAATGTCATGGCATTAACCTCATAATAATATAATAGTTCCCACACCGGTTTCGGTGACAGTGGCCGGCTTCATTGAAACCAGGCCAGCTACGCAGAAGTAATTTTATAGTGCCCGAGTGTATGCGCAGTACACAAGAGCACTCTCTATTCCTTTACTCTCATAACCCAGTGGGACGGCAGACCGACATGACCGGCGAGAGATCAGGCGCAAGACCGACTTTTTACATGCCCATCCGACGCATTGGATCATCTTACTTGTCTGACAATCAGGTGATCAGCCTGCATTGTCCTAACCAAACTTGGAAGTATCATGTTTCCAACGCGGGAATCGAACCCACGACCTCCGAGTCAAGAGTCGCGCTCTATACCACTAGACCACGGAGGCGTCAACCTCATAATAGCTACTCCATGAAATGACTACTGGTATGCAGCATGCTCTCTTTCTAGTTTATCTTGATTAGAAGCTGGCAGGATGTTTTTAAATCTGTCATAGGCATTAAGTTAGCTTAATCTGCATTTAACGAAACAGCAGCGCTAATAGTCGACGCCGAGCAGTTATTACAAAAGTCGACAAGAAATCCAACGTGTGGTTACATGAGCAAATCGCAGTTTATAATACAGTATTAGAGCACGCGCGGAAATTATTATTATATCTTATATTATAGGCCCGGTGTGCCTAATGACAATATAGCGATATAGAATTGCACGTTAGGTAATGAAGAAAATGTACATTTTCACGGCTGTCGCGAGAGACGCCCCCGACAGCTTTTTATATTAAGGCCGTCCCCCGAGCAAAAGACCTTGACCATACATTTGCCACGTTGTTGCCGAGATCGCACCAAAACCCTATTTTTTTAATTATTCTTAGTTCAAAATTGACCTAAAAAAAATTAAACGGGGAATATGTAGGTAATGAAATTGTCGATCTATTGGCGTGTGTTTCAAATAAAAGTAATTTGTAAATACTAAGGAGATGCTGAATGTATGCTTGAACTTTAATAAACTGGCTTTACTTTGAAAGCTGATAATATCATGAGTATAATAAACAAAAATAGAAAATTTAAAATGGGGAAAGGAATGTTGTATACTGAAGATTATTGCTGTATTTTTATTATAACTTTGTAGCTTTCAAATTATGAGTTTATAAGGCTATTAATACGGTAAATTACGGAATCTCCATAGGGAAGGCCCTTAAATGTTGCCCACGACTTTCTGTAATAGAAATAGCCTGCGTCTTTCCTAATGAAGGCAATTTGGCAATATTATATAGAACAGATATCATAATATCTAGCTGTACTGTGCCTATGAAAATCTGTCCAGTAGTCAATTCACTGAAAACAATTGTCTGCCTGCCTTGTTGTAAATATTGCCTATTGTAACTTTCCAAGTATCCATACATATCCAATATCCATACTAATATTTTGAATGTGAAAGTGTGAAAGCCTGTCACCTTTTCACGCCCAAACCACTGAACTGATTTTACGGGGTATAGAGATACTTTGAGTCCCGAGAAAGGATATAGGATACTTATCACGAACAAATTTTCGGTTCCCACGCGATAAACGACTTTTGGCGCAACAGAGTTGCGGCCGTCATCTAGTACATAATACATATTCATAAGTTAAGGCAGGGGTTCCCAATCTTTTTCAGCCTGCGGTGCACTTACAAGTCAATGTTTTGTCACGGCGCGGCGCCTTATTTGCCTAGCTATAACAAAAAGATTACCTATGATGATAGTTAGGTTAAGCAAGTGAATAATAATTATAACAAATTTTTATTATTTAATCATCTGCCTGCATTGTATAATTCATATATTTTTTTTATAATATTTGTGGTTATGGATAACGATGGAGGATCGACTCACGGCGCCTCTCTTGTCTTTCCACGGCGCACCAGGGTGCCGCGGCGAACAGTTTGGGAACGGTATAATAACAATTTCATCAATGTATCCAACATGAATAATTTTCAAACATGTGCATGAGATGGCGAGCGAAATTTAGTGCTTATCTTAAAAGCGATCTTTTTCTCCTCTCGTAAACAGTTTCTATTTTATGCAAAATACCTCTAAGTGTATGGTAATTGCTCGGTCTAAAATCTAATTTTACATAAGGTAAACATTTGCAGTCTCGGATTATGGAACAATTACGGAACTTCGTGGTAATTACTTCATACCGTAGGCGAAGATGGTAATATCAAACAAGTCAAAAGATAATATTAACTAATACATTATATAATTGACTTGATTTCCCAAACCACTTTTTTGCGCGGCAAGGCTGAAAACTATCCAATTTTTTTTGAGATGAGATTTTCATTTTTGATTTTAAAAGTAAAACATAATTGGCTCCCCCCGATTTTACGCAATTTTGGTGTACTTAAATTATCCTATTTGTGGTAATAATTATATCATGTTGTTATTTTGAATATCGGTAGAGTTTTGGTTTGTGTTATAACTTTAGTGCACGTAGTTTTTTTAAAGATTTCTCGCAAATTCCAATTTTGGTGGGTAAGAGGGTAAAACATTATTTTTACAAAATACCATGGATTCTTATAGCATAAAAAATATGCCATTCACTTCATTCTGTCACAAGCTAACTCGTCTAGGTGGTGGTTGTCGAACCAGTTTCCCGCAAACACCTAATGTCTAATTTTGGTGGAAACAAAAATTTCCACCAAAATTATATAAAAAAGGAAGTTGTTGAAATCCACTCAATTGCATATTATTTTTACGATGTTTTTGTATGTTTAATTTACCATTATAGTTTGTCAATCTAACCTGTTTTCCCAATTGTTAAACAACTTCCAAAACTGTTTATTTTTCTGATCAATAATAATGTTTATTTTTCTTGTCTATTTTGGATCTTGTGGTACCGAGACTACATTTGAAATAAATAGTGCATTTAATATAGCTATACATTATTCATCACTCTATACAGCTCTAGAGCTACTATTATATAAATCCAGTTATTACATCTGCAAGGCTTATTGTTATGCAATAGAAATAAATTTCTTTTGTAAATAGTTTACGCATTGAAGAAATTGATTGTACTAATGTACAAGTTATCCTCTGCCAATTAAAACGATTAAACAAAATTACTAGCTAAATTTGGAAATACATCGCGATGTGTCCATCGCATGTTCAGTGATTGCTGTCAATTAGTGATTAGGTTATTAAACATTTACACTTAATTTGTTACTATACTAGTGCCCGATTTGGCCACTGCAATTTGTAAGTGAAGAAACTGTTTAAACTTCAATTTGTCTAAAGCTACTGACAATATCCGATTTGCCCAAAACAAAACTGCTTGTTCAGTTTCCGAAGGATTTGAGTATTTTTTTATTTCTCACGGCTTAGGTTCGATTCACTAAAACGCCATGGTGCTCCAATCCCCGCTTAAGACATAGTACACACGGTAAAACCTACTGCAAAAACGCCCAAAAATTACGGTATCGCCTAGTTGAAAAAAATTGAGTGACATAAAGTCACAAATCGCCCAATAAATTGATTCCTGTTTCCGATTTGCCCAATACTCTATTTCTCTAATGCCCAAATGCTCATTGACTGCCTTTTGCCTATCACGCGATGATCCACTTCTGCGTTAGTAACAGTAATTTAATTATTAGACCGAAAACCTCTTACTATGGTGCATATTGTTGAATATCATAATTTCCTTGATAGTGAATAAAATATAATATAATACATCTTGTATAGTACGAGTATGTAAATTACAAATTATGTGTTTAACATTTTAATTAAAGTGTGATATAGAATAACATAATGGTTCAACCAGTGCCTGTTTCCTGAAGTTTATTGACCGGAGTTTAACTGTTTAACAGCGTTTTTTATTTGCCCATTGAAAAACTTAACCTAAGCTTAGCACTTATGAATTTTTTTTATTGTTAACTCCATAGGCATAAGTCCGCGTTGGCAACGTTTCTCACAGAAACAAGAAAAAAATACGAGATGGGAAAAAATAGCAAGTGCTGCTTTACATTTC
Source organism: Polyommatus icarus (assembly GCA_937595015.1). Lineage (NCBI taxonomy): Eukaryota > Metazoa > Arthropoda > Insecta > Lepidoptera > Lycaenidae > Polyommatus > Polyommatus icarus. The sequence goes on along the minus strand of OW569327.1, from coordinate 16,466,485 downwards.
AATAATCTTGGTAGGTCTATTTAGATTTAAGATCCACCAGGATATTTCTTTGTGTAAAAGAAATACCTTGATTGATTTTTCGGCGTCTAAGGTTGCAAAAATGTCCAAAAGATAGCAATTGCGTTACGTTACTATATTCAAAAACAATTTTGTCTTATCGAGGCCACGAAATCTTATTTTAGGTAAATTTTGTATTTCGAGGTTATAAAATGCAATTAACATTGGCTTCTCGACTTTTTTACCCTTAATCTTTCAAGCCCCATAAGAGCACCGATGATCGCGACAACAATAGAATACAATAGCATTTCCAAGAATCCCCGATCGAAGGAATAAATGATAAATCTTTATAATGCGATCGTTAATATTGCATTGAGTCTCATCTCGTCTTGTTTAGGACGGAGAGTTAGACTTTCACGAATTTGAATTTGGTTATTATAACCCACGCTCGTCGTCATTCGACATCCTAACTAATAACCATACGAAACCTGTTACTCATTTCAAATAGAATATTTTAATTCAAGCAGAAGTTAACTATGACATAACTGTTGAGTGTGCATCATGCCTGTTTTTAGGGATTTTTGTTAAGGAGATTAATCATTCAAAAGTTTTATTTTTTTCTTTACCTCGAGCATAATTTAACGATAACGATAGTCAATAAGACATTTGATAGTCGACCCAGAGCCTGGATGGCCAGACCCTCCTCCGTTTCGTAAAGCTGACAGAGGTAAGAACGACCAGCAACTGGAGTTTCGGTCGTAGTTACTTTCGAAGGTATCCAGCTCTGAAGGTCTACCTGACTATCCAAAAAGAGTAAAGCTCAATTTCATAACTTATATTCTTCGCGGTAAGTGGAAGAATCTCGTCTTCCAGTGCCAGACGTTTTTGACAGTAATTGCTTCCCAATGCTAGACACCCTCAAAGTCCGTGAAAGTATTCTTAATTCATAAATCCCTTAAATTATGTGAAGTGATCACCGAAGTGTTTGCTCAAAAGTCAAAACTCATCGTCGGAATTAACGAAAACCCCAACATGATCTAATCTGTTAAAATAACTTTTACTTTTACTAAGAAACAATGCTGGGCTCATTAAAATTGCTAATAAGCAAAATGATTGTCGAAAACTCGATTGCTCAAGCAATTTTCTCTTTGTCTGCCTCACGTTGGCGCTGGTCAAGTTCAGAGTGACGAGGCGCTTTCAGCGAGAAAGCAAGGTTGGGGTTATAGTTCGCTACAATACTCCTCCTTTGTTGTATTTGTTACCGTATTTTCTAGAAGCTCGGAGAAATTATTGGGAGTGTTATGGTTGCTCTCGTAATTTGTAGAAGCCCAGAGAAACTATAAGAAGTTAGTTTATAGGTTGTTCTCTAATTTTCTAGAAGTCTAGAGATTATTATATTATTAGAAGTGTTAAGGTTGTTCTCGTATATTTTGGAAATTTCGGGAAATTATTATTAGAAGTGTTGAGGTTGCTCTCATATTATGTTCTGGAAGCCCAGAAAAATTGTTAAGAGTGTTAATGTCGTTTACATAATATTTTATAGACGATCTGATAAATGGAGTTATGTAATATAGTATAATATTATGGTTCTTGTAAGTATGTTTAAAGCTCAGAGAAACTAAAGCCTGTTGCTCTTCTATTTAATAGAAGCTCATACTAATTATTGCAAGTAAGACATGACTATCGAACAAACATACTACATGTAATTAGCAAATTGTAGCAATATTGAGAATTCAGGCTACTTTCTATGTCAAGGAAATTAATGCTTTCCGCTAGATCTCCCGGCCGGCTAGAACATAGATTGATTATACCTAGGGTTGTCAGATAAGAGAAGAATGACCAAGTCATTCAAATAAACATAAGACAAAATATACAGACGAAAATAATATAAGTAACATATAACCTCCTCCTTTGGAAGTCGGTTAAAAACGACTTTCAAGGGGAGGAGGTTCCCAAAAGGAGTTTTTGAAAGTAAACTTTGTCAGGCTTCGTTGTATTGCTTTTTGAATTTTATGAAGTAGGTATCTATGAAATTATTAAAGAGTTCTCTCAATCTGTTACTAGAAGATAATAAATAATTAGGTAGATATATTCGGATTTGTTTCGAAAAAATACAAAAATCCTGAAATTTTCCAGCTGTAGCCTGTAACTTCAGACAACCCTAGTTGTAATGTGAATGTAATGTATGGAAATTGCTGGAATTTTTAAATCTACAGCAAACAGTTACCTGAACATTAGATTACAGGCGGACATGCTGATTGTTTTTGTATATAGCTTGTGCGATTTAGTTCTGTAGGTTACTGTTGATTATATTACTGTACTACGCATTATACTGTACTCAATGGTACTAGGATTGCGATATTGGTAGTTCTCTATGAGATTATTATTATTAATTTACGTGGTACGCTGGTATACAGCACAATATGCTAGTGAAATAAATGAATGTGATCTCACATGAGATTACCATCATAAGTATTGTATCAGTATTGAGTTTGGCTTTTGTTACTTGAAACAAATAGATTTTATTATTTTATTTTTTATAATTTAGTGTTTTGCTGTCTTTTTGCACCAAATAGCAAGATGGATCAAAAGTCAATTTTGGTGTAAAATAAATAAATTACAACGAATAATGAAAAAAGAAATGAAAATTAATAAGCTCTATCTCTTAAGGGCGTTCCGTCCGGAGATTCCGTAATTGACCGTATTTAAAACTTTATAAACTCATAATCTGAAAGCTACAAGGTTATAATAAAAATACAGCAATAATCTTCAGTATATCAGCATTCCTTTTGTCGTTTTAAATTTTCTATTTTTGTTTCTAATACTCATGATATCAGCTTCCAAAGTAATACCAATTTGTTAAAATTCAAGCATACATTCAGCACCTTAGGATTTACAAATTACTTTTATTTGAAACTCACGCCAATAGATCGACAATAACATAAACTACATATTCGCCGTTTTAAATTTTTTTTAGGACAATTTTGATCTAAGATAAGTAAAAATAATAGGGTTTTGGCGCGATCTCGGCAACGCGGCAAATGTATGGCCAAGGTCGTTTGCTCGGGGGACGGCCTTAAGATGCGTCCAAAGATTTCTAGTAGAATTTTTTTACAGTTGCTATACCTCATAAAATTTAATGCTTTAAAAATTACTCTTAGGATCATGCACCGTTAGAAATTTTAGACTTCATAAATTACGTCTTATCGAGATCTTAATTGTGGTACGAGTATGTACAATTTTATGTCCAAAACGGTTTTGCTACCTTTCTATTTATTTGATTGTAACTATAAACTGTTTTCCTCTTTTCTTTCCCTCCTTTAAAATTATTGGGATCACTTTGAACATGTTATTTTAATAATACAGCCATCTACTAAGGCTGGATTAATATATTATGTATCCGCCCGTACACGCGGTTAGGCGTCTACACCGCGAGATTTTAAGGAAAGTGCGACCGCTGTTGAAGTTAAATGGTGGATTTAAAATAATAAATCGTTCATGATAATTATGTTTGATTGTGATCTTGCGGTGTACTAAGTACTCACATACGGTTTTACTCGATCGAGCAATCATGTCGAGTAAAACCCGCGGCTTGAGCTTTCGTCCACACATTCAGCTTACTCTACCGTTCAGTATTCACCGAACCGCTCGAGTCAAAATATTATTGTTCAACTATGGAGATATTATAGCAAGTCTCACAATTCGTCCACACAATAAGCTTGATGGAAATTAGATATTTTAAATTCCATCTAGCCGTCTCGATGCGAGCCTTCGAGTTGTGAGTTTTGCGGTCCACACGATAATTTTTACTTGATTTGGAGCAAAACTAATACTAATACTAACTACTCCTAGTAATACCGATAGTGAGTATAATATCTACTGACGCTAAAATGCGCGTTCGCGCCGCCGCGCCGCATAATATAAATCCAGCCTAAATCCAGCCTTATTTTTTATTTTTTTTATTAAATAAAACGAGCAAACGGGTCACCTGATGGTAAGCAACTACCGTCGCTCATGGACACTCGCAACATAAGAAGAGCTGCAGGTGCGTTGCCGGCCTTTTAAGAGGGAATACGCTCTTTTCTTGAAGGTTTGCAGGTCGTATAGGTCCGGAAATACTGCTGGTGACAGTTCGTTCCAGAGTTTTACAGTGCGCGGCAGAAAGTTGCGCGAAAAACCTTATGTCCGGTTCCTGAGTTTTCTTTTGACGGAATTAATCAATAGCGCACTTGATTACATAACGTCAAACGTTTAACCAATTACTAAATCAATATACATTTACTCCTCCTCACAAAACCTCAGAATCCTCAGAATAAAAGTTCCTCAGAAATCCGGTGTGTAACTGGAGTTCGAATCACCTAAAAGTGGAAAGTTTTATAGCCGTGTATGGTATAAGAGAGTTAGAACCGATACAATTACGCCCATAACCACGCTTCATATAGTTTCTTACAGTGATCTTATGTAATATTCTCATAGATCATGCAACTAGAATTAGTTATATGCCGCACTCGAAGGCGAATAATTTAATTATTAATGACTAAACTGCAATTAAATGAAGATTTTGACATAAGCCACGAACATTATCTATCAAACTCTACATTTAAGGCTCCTCTCGCGAAAAAAGCGTGCAGATGAAACCACTTTTAATCGACATAAACAGAGAAATTATATCTGAAAAAAATTATTAGTAATCTACATGATATTATACGTAACGTGGTTTTGTCATATTTTTTCTATCGGTATCACATAATAAAGAAATAAAAAACCAAATCACCTCCAAATCGTTGAATGAAACCACTTTACTCCTTCATTATTTATCAAAATAATATATAAAAAATATCTACTGCTTTGCAATACATAAGTTGATAATTGGTTTTTTTTACATTTTTGAAATAAGTATTATATTAAGTCTTAAAAAGGTTTTTTCTCCTATTTCGCCCTATCATGGACGCAAAATCAAAATCAAAAATCAAAATCAAAATTGTTTTATTTCTGAATAAATTTAAAATAAATATTTTCAGAATGTCCTACATGATGCCTACCACCGGTTCGGGAGCTAACCCGGCGAGAAGAACCGGCGTAAGAAACTCGCACGGGGCCCACTTTTTTACCAAGCGGCGAGCGTCGTAACCGCCACCGTACAAGGCGCGATGTTATGAATGTTATTTTAATATCATTTACGTCGATATTCGCACTGACAGACAATGATCAAGGTCATTGGTGGATATAGAGGCATTAAGCTGAACGCAGATTTGGCCGCACCGCACGCACCGCAGTCGCCGCATTTCGAATTCTTCATATAAAGAATGACAGAAGTTGCGAAGACTGCGGCGCGGGTAGGTATGCGAGCTTGCCTATAACTTCATATTATAAAGAATTCGAAATGCGGCGACTGCGGTGCGAGCGGTGCGGCCAAATCTGTGATTGACATTGGATCATCTTTTCATTGGGTCTGAGTGCGGCCGTAATTAAATTGTACATTAGTAATGATTCAACGTATGGTAATACTAATTTCTCATATTAGCCTAAGAAAATTAAGCCGAAAATGGACGATCAGCGGAAATAAATCGTGTAGTTTTGAAAATCGCTACAGTTATTCCTTGAGATATCCAGATAAACATATCGGAAATCCCCAAGGGTGGGGGGTGAGCTAAAGGTGTAGGGGGGGGGGGTCAAAGGACCCTTTTTTTAGATTTTAGCTCATAAGTCTAAAACCTGCACAAATAGCGTAATGGTTACTTCTAGGAAAACATTCTACATAAAATTTCCTTTAAATTTGATCCTATAATTTTTTTTGTATGGTCGATACTTTAGAAGTTACAGAGTGTTCAACTTTATATAGGTATAAAAAATGAGACGGTTTTATAAATAAAATAAAATTGGTATGTTTTCAAAATGTATTCAAAACTAGAAAATAATAATTAGACAGTCTTAATTAAATCAATAATTTTCTTCTACTACATCATCATCATCTTCACCTTCTATATCTACCAAATCTACAGGTACGCCATTTGTACACGAACCCAAGCAGCCGTTGCATACTAGACTACACGTGATACCAGCTTTTGGGCATCCACAATTACCAGTGCAATCACTTTTGCAGCGACAAAATATTGACTTCAGCACGGTGTCAGGAGCTGGAGGATCATGAGTGGTAACAGGCTCGAGGTTTCCATCAGCTCCTCGCTTCCATCCCCACATTTCAGGAGGCAGTGCGTTACCTAACCACTCTTGTAATTGGTGGAACACTCGGAATGAGTGAAATTTTGCTGGTCCTTTTGTAGGTGGGAGAGAGGAAAGATCTGGTTTGGATTTGGTGCTGGATTTGACAAAAACTGAGTATCGATGTCTGTTAAGATCAAGCTGATCAGTGGCTGCACGATACATCGTCAAAAACATCCTTTCTCCTGACTCTGCTATTTCTTCAGATGTTGATGTTGGATTGTAGAAGATGGCGGCAATATCCTTGATTTTTGGTTTTTGATCAAATAGCTTAACAACTGACACTTTGCCTTTCCTGTAAATAGCTGAAGTTGTGTCGCAACCGCTGAAGCTATGTAGGAAAAGAATGGAAGAGCAAAATGAGAGTTTTTGGAGTTCTTGTGAGGAAAATATTTGCATTTCCACTTTACCTCTTAATGGCTTCACAAAGAATATTTGCTTATCTGGTGGTGACAGAGCCATAAGAAGGACTATTAAATCTATATCTTCCCCAACAACAGCAACCTCAGGATAGTTTGCGACTTTTTCAATTACACTTTTTATAATTGTACAATCAGCATCACTAGGTGCCACTCGTGTTTCAATTTGCTCTGCCTGCATTTTTTCTGTGAGGAGTTGTATAAGTCGAGACTTGTTTTTCGCATTAGCTAGGAAATGCTCTTGTTGAACTGAAACTTTCATATCAAGACTGAAATTATGTATTATCGTATATTTTACATGGCAATTGTGCGAAAGGGACAAACCAAGAAAATCGATTTCTCGCTCGTGCTCGCTACTATAAGGAGATATTAGTTAATAAAAATAATACTTTAGCACATGGAAGTAAGGTTCATTTTAATATTTCAAAATGATGAAGTAAGCCTTCCAGCTGTATAGTACTTCCTAATTCCATGGTGACTAGTCTAACGTTTTGTAATAATAGCAGCTAGGACAAACAATTATTTTATATTTTTTACTAACACTAGAATAAGGACCTATTGTTGAAACTAACACTATGGATGAAAATCTGAAATAAATTAATTGAATTGAATTGAATTGAATTATCTGTGAATAGCAGGTATTTGAATCAGAATAAGTTGTTTTCTTAGTCTCGGACGTTCGATGCGTATTATTTTCGCGATTCGCACTTTTGAGGAATTTGACCCCCCCTGTAGTTCCTAAAGTATCGACCGTACAAAAAAATTTACAGGACATGATTTAGAGGAAATTTTATGTAGAAAATTTTCCTAGAAGTAACCGTAATGCTATTTGTGCAGGTTTTTTACTTATGAGCAAAAACCTAAAAAAAGGGTCCTTTGACCCCCCCCTACACTCTTAGCTCACCCCCCACCCTTGAGGACTTTTGACATGTTCATCTGGATATCACAAGGAATAACTGTAGCGATTTTCAAAACTACACGAAATATTTCCGCTGATTTTATTAATTTGATCGTACTATATCAACAGCTTAGCTTTTGTTATTATGCATAGTTAATGATAAAAAAATTGGTTGTCTGTAAAGTCGGTTTACTGACGACAGTTGAACGTGACAACGTATGACGTTGTCACGTTCAACTATCCTTAACCCCTTAACCCTCGCTTCCGAATCTCTATAAATAGAAACAAACTTTTTCGACTGTAACCTAAAGTTATTTCGATTAATTTCTTTCAACAAGAAAAAAGTTCTATTTGAATATATCACCATAGTACTTTTGTTGTATTTTTACTGCTATCGGACCTCTACATTTTATAAAAAATGGTTGTCTGTAAAGTCGGTTTACTGACGATAGTTGAACGTGCCAACGTGCCTCTTTGTCGCTCGTTCCGCACTCTTGCTTGCACTTCAAGCCTTAAATGGAACGCCTCAGAGCGAGGTAACGCCGCATGAGTCATATTTTTTCGTGCGTGCAGTCGGCTCCATCGAATTATAAGACGTTGTCACGTCAAAAAGAGTAATGCCAGGATAAAATTTCATAAAGTAGATCTAAGTAACGAACTGAGTACTTACAGGGGGTAGGTGTGAGAGCTGTAGATCATGCAATTATTTTGCTCTCCGTTAGAACTTTTTTATTTCAATAAAATCATTGTTTCAAACTTACGTTTGAAATGATAATCCCAATATTGTGATGCCTTCATGAGGGAGTAAGAATTAAAAACTAGCATGAAACTTGCGTGTAAATATTTCTGTTCGTCGTTTATTTTGAAGCATTTTCAAATCCTGAAAACAAAATTATTTAGTCCATGACAATATTTTTATCGATAAGTATAATATACTTTAAGTAGAGTGCATCCCTAAAGTACACGTAAAAAGTGCAAACTATGCAATATTTGAAGTCAAATTATTACTTGATGTGACATTTTTATCACTAATGCCATAAATAGCATGATTATGGGATTATTAAACTTATAAATTTTCTTTTTAGCTTATAAAAATACCGATTGATAAGCCCAAAAAACGTTGTTGAAAACTTACGTATGTTATGTTAAATCCACGTGTTTGAGGCCGTTTCCTTGGCCGTTTTTATGGAACCACAAAACCCAACAAGATATTGCATTTAACGTTCACTAAACACTTTTATTAGCACTTTTTAAACATGAAATATTGCAGACCGACTCCTTTGTTATTATGTCTTATTAGGATTTAGGTTTGACATAATATTACAAACTTTTGACGTTTATACACCGATATGAGCTTTCTCTTTCACTCAACTTACTGCATTGTTAGTTAGAAAGAGTAACATTATCAACTGTCAAAATATAAGCATCGCTCACTCAAGTACGACTTAGGAGAGAGACGGATGTCGAACGCTGCCGAACGCAAAGGCCGATTGTGCTTCCTTGTCGCTCGTTCCGCGCTCTCGCTTGCACTTCAAGCCTTATATGGAACGCCTCAGCTGAGGTAACGCCGCTGAACTGTCATGTTTTTCGAGCGCGCACCCCATATCGAATTATAAGACGTTATCACGTCAAAAATAATATTTAATAATTATATCATTTTATGAAATAATACTTAAATTATATTGTTTATTGTCATCACGTTAATAAAAAGTGAAATAATACATGTATCGGTTTTTGAAATACTTTAGGTACTTATAGAAATATTAATCGCTTCGGCGATTTATTTCGAATTGAGTTTCAAGTTGATAGTTATTTTTATGCCAAAATATTTTTATCCTGCCTAATTATTATTATTTATTTATTGTACCAGACCTTTTAAAATATCTCCGATTTATAAGCAGATAGATATGATATTTAAATATTATTATAATTCTTCGTAATAAGTATATATTTTGAAATCGGATTTTATGGTACCTAACATTTTTCTCAGCCCTTGCGGGGCTTCTAATTCAAATTAAATATAATATTAGGGTCAATTGCGTATGAGATTATGTTACTTGTTCTTATTTGATGATGAAACTCAATATCATTATTCAGTTTACGGGTGTTTTTATTTCCTTGAATAGAAAATATTTTTTACTTTAGATATAACAATATAAAAATCTCACACATCATAAATCACGTAATACTACTATTTTTGTTTGAAAACGATTAAAGTGAAAAAAGTTTCATAAATCGACACTTTAATAGCTACAATTAAAGCTAGTTCATTGATCTCAAGCAATATTGGAAAATACATAAGCGATGAAGCCCATAACTAACGATTTTACGTAATGCCAAAATTGAAAATTATAATTACGCGTGAATTTTATAATATTACTAGCGAGACCCGCCCCGGCGTCGCACGGGAATAAAATATATAGCCACTGAAAAAATGATTAAAATCGATAGCCCATCACGATCCTTCATGTGGTCTACTTCTTATCTCCAAATAACATAAAAATTGCTCCAGTAGTTCGCGAGATTAAACCCCTTCAAATAATTTTCTACATTCTTTTATTAGTCTTAGCATGATAAAATATAGGTTATAGCCTTTCTCAATAAATGGGCTATCTAACACTGAAATAATTTTTCAAATCGGACCAGCACCCTTAGACAACTGGCAAAACGCTAACGCTAACGCGCTACAAAATGTATGGATTTGACATTAGTATTCGCTAGCGAAGCGATGGCTTATGTCAAATCGCATACATTTTGTTGCGCTAGCGTTAGCGTTAGCGTTAGCGTTTTGCCAGTTGTCTAAGGGGGCAGTAGTTCCTGAGATTAGCGCGTTCAAATTAGCCCTTTCAAATAATTTCCCCCGTTTTTTGCACATTTTCCTCTGTTTCTTCGCTTCTATTAATCTTAGCGTGATAAAATATAGCCTATAACCTTCCTCGGCCTTCGGCCTCGGCCTTCCTTAAATGGGCTATCTAACACTAAAAGAATCATCAAAATCCGTTGCGTAGTTTTAAACATTAAAGGGAACAAAGGGACATGAGGGAAAAAAAGTGACTTCATTAATTTATAATAAGTATAGACTACGAAAACACGATAATAATCTGCTTTCTACTATAGGCACGCGGTAACAATTACCGAGCAGCTGGATATGCCATAAATAAGACAGAAAGTTGACGTATATGGCAGTATGGCATATTTTATGTCAAAATAATGTGTATCGCTCGGTCCGCTCGCTAAATTATAGCAGGGCTCGACCGTGGCAAATGTTTCTAATATATTCGGCTTTTTGATTTTATAACTGCGTGACTTAGCAGTCTAGTTTATGATAGTCATAGTGTTTACTGCCGATGCGAAGTTAAAGAAAGTTTAAATTTTACTTTTACCCGAATTGATTTATTAGAAGTTGTTTAAAAAGTTAGAAATTAATAAAAAATAAATAGGTACCTCAAAAATATTCAAGTCGATCATGATTGAGGAAAATGCGAAATAAAAATGTATCAAAGCATGTTGAATTTCGGCGTAAGTAATTAATTTACCACAAGTCACGATAGCCACCATTTTTAGAGTTCCGTAGTCAACAAGGAACACTTATAGTTTCGGTCTGTCCGTCCGTCTGTCCGTCTATCTGTCCGTCTGTCTGTCTAGTGTCTGTCTGTCAGCGGTTTGGTCAGAGACTATAGAGTATAAAAAAATGGAAAAAATCGATTTAGTCCAGTGTCTACCAGCTAAACGATTGCTTCTGGAAAGGGAGCTGAATTTAAAAGGAAAACTATCTCGGCTAAGAAGACTTCATAAGTTATTGAGTAATAGTCAATCAACTAAAAAAAATGTATTCGGCGAAGTTTAAAGGAACATTTCCGTTCAAATTCCTTTGAAAGTAACTGAGATGATGTTGTTAGTAGTGTACGTTATACGAGTAAAATATGTAAATTCATAGACCGTACAAAAATTAAAAAAAAAACAAGCGGAACTACGAAATCCTATATTGCGCGTGGCCCGACACGCACTTGGCCGGTTTTTATACAAATTTTGAAGAATTTAGTTTATCAATTTTTAAGAATAGATACATATTGCCAGATAAGTAAAACGCTTGAGTTACAAAATATATTTAACTAAAGTGATGACATTTTTATGCTTCCTTAATTGCTTATAGCAATGAAGATTACCATTTTAGCTGAGTTGTTTTCTGATTTTATTTTTTATCTAGGTATTCTCTATTTCGTCAAAGTTGTTGTAATAGCATGGAAGACACGTGGTCTTGAATATCTATCTATAAACATTCGGCGTCGTTAGTGACGAGCCATGTTTAAAAAACTTAGATATTTTAGTAGTAGTGTACTGCCGCACTCAGAGTACTTAACTGTTTTTATTTTATTAAATTAAGATTTTGACATAAGCCCCGCAGGAACATCTGTCAAACTCTTCATTAACTGGAGTTAAATCATCTTTAAAATTAAATGTTCATCTGAGTAAGTCTATGTTCCAAACAGGACTTCAAGTTTCAACTTATCTAAATCTATACACATTTATAATAGGCAATATGGTGAAGCCTATTCACTCTCGTACAAGCTTGACAGATGACAGTAATGGCGGTCTTGAAATTAAATTACACAGTGGGAGCCTCTATGTCATTACATGCGGTAAGTAGCTCGTGCGAGCACACGGTAATGATCTTGTCTGAAAAACGCATGATGATAATTTATGTACTATTCAGAGAAATTGATTCTTTGGTGGAGGGCCTACGTTATTTGGTCACGTTATGTTAAACCCAGCCGACATATCAAGATTTGGGGCGAAGCCAAACGAGCATAATTTCTGAGTTGTGAGTCGCAGAATCGGTTCGGCAGAATTCTGCTGCATTCGGTTTCATACAAAAGTCCTGTTTGATTCACACGAGCATAATTTTGTGACTCATGATTTGTATGAAAAGATATTTACGCGGCAGAAATTCAACACAATCAATCACAAGTCACAAATTACGCTCGTTTGGCTTCACCCTAACATTGAACTGACAAACCCAAACCAAATGACGTAGGTTCCCCATCTGCCTACGAATAATTTTTTCCGATGGTATAGTTCTTGCAATCTACGAGTGCGCGTCGCCCTTAGATGTGTGAGTGACCATATCTATACACACGTACATGGCTCGCTCGCAACTGACTGCTCCGTCGGGCACGCACACTAACGAAAATATCTATTCACATTTCCAACTACAAATAAAGGCGACGCGCACTCGTAGATTGCAAGAACTATACCTTCATCGGATTATTAGCTAGTTATAGATACGATAATGATAGGTACGAAAAGTGGAGGTTTCAACATACAAAGGCCAAGAATTGCGTCCAAAGATTATTATATTACTAGCGACCCGCCCCGGTGTCGCACGGGAATATAATATATAGCCACTGAAAAAATGATTAAAATCGATAGCCTATCACGTTCCTTCATGTGGTCTACTTCTTATATGTGCCAAATAACATAAAAATTGCTTCAGTTGTTCGCGAGATTAAACCCTTTCAAATAATTTTTCACATCCTCCTATTAATCTTAGCATCATAAAATATAGCCTATAGCCTTCCTCAATAAATGGGCTATCTAACAATGAAAGAATTTTTCAAATCGGACCAGTAGTTCCTGAGATTAGCGCGTTCAAGTTAGCCCTTTCAAATAATTTTCCCCGTTTTTTCCAAATTTTCCTCTATTTCTTCGCTTCTATTTATCTTAGCGTGATAAAATATAGCCTATAACCTTCCTCGATAAATGGGCTATCTAACACTGAAAGAATCATCAAAATCTGTTGCATAGTTTTAAAGATTAAAGGGAACAAAGGGACATGAGGGAAAAAAAGTGACTTCATTTTATAATAAGTATAGAAAGATACATGACGGCCGCAACTCCGTTGCGCCAAAACTCATTTATCGCGCGGGAACCGTACGTTTTTCCGGGATACAAACTATCCTATATGTCTTTTCCTGGGACTCAAAGTATGTATCCCCATTCCCTATACCAAATTTCAGCAAAATCGGTTCAGTGGTTTAGGCGTGAAGAGGTAACAGACAGACAGACACACTTTCGCATTTATAATATTAGTATGGATTGTACAAAAATGTTGTAGGTATTATAATATTATGTGAGTGGAGAAATATTCGTAGGACTATTAAGAGTATAACCTGTATCCTTTCCCATCACTTAGAGTATCTCCATGATAAATTTAATCGAAAATGGGTTCATCTGTTTAGGGCATATTACAACCAGACAAACGGACTCACTTTCTCTTCATTATCAGTATGGACACAAAGTACAGGCTATAAGACTTTATTGCAGTTTACAAAGTATTTTATGTATGTGACCGTTAATATCGAGTTATCGATAACTGTTAGGGATTAAGAGATGATGCGTGGTAGCCCACAAACCCAGTTGTATGCCGGGCAGCCTGCAGATATAACGGTGACAGGCATTACGATTTACACGCTCATATTAAAATCGTAAAGGCTCATACGCCATTCCCTCTGCGCCCTCCCACTAGTGAGGCTCTGTGTAAAACAAGAAGACGACGAAAGAAGAGAGGACCCATTTGCATTTGAGTACTTTAACAGGTTCCATAGAAAGCTGTATATAACAAAAAAATCGACTTTAAAATATTTCATAAAAGTAAATCAAAATATTTTTAGTACGCAAGAGGTCTATGTGTAAAATTAATTGACTAACGCTTTATTTATATTTCATATTATTCAATTAACAAGTTGTAAATTGTTTTTATCAAACTTTTTTAAAGTTGTGATATTTAAATAAGTAGGTAGTATTTGTGTGATATTAAAATAACTATACTAACTTTTAACATTATACACAGCCTTGATTTTTAAACTGCCGTAAAATTTTATAATTAAATGTTATTAAATACTATTAAGTACTATCCACTTTGGTATAATCCTAAAGGCATTGACATTTTCAGGCAATGAAATTGTGCAATCGAAAATTCGAAGGTTTATAATGTTTTTGAGGTTGATTGTTTTGATTCCAAGGGTATTTATTTACTATTTATATACCATTAAAATAGTATATTAGGTATAAATTATAATAGCTGTAACTACAATATTTTATAAGTTCTTACAATATGCATTTTGCAATTTCAGGATTTTTAACACGATTAAGGTGGGTTGCACCAGAGGCGTGGTTAAAGTTAAAGTTATGCGGTTATAGTTAAGGCTAACTTTAGCTTTAACCTTAACTTTGACCACAGAATTTGACAGATGTATGTTGCGTTTTTTTGTTAAAGCTACAGTTAATGGGGTTGAGAGTATAAAAAGGGATTTACGTAAAAATCGACGGGAAAAAATATTTGTTATTTAACAACACCGTGAGGCCATAGTAGTATATTTTCACGAAAAAATGTCGATATATAAGTTTGGTTAAATATGGCGTCCATTTTTTGATTTTAACCAAAGATTTGACATTTCGCGTTGTAGTTATAGTTGAAGTTATTGTTAAAGTTACAGTTATAGTTAGGTAAAGTATGTTGGTGCAACCCACCCTTAATTTTTTGTCTCTAGACAAGAAAAAGTGTCTTTAGAAACAGTATTACAAAGATACCGTTTATTATTTCGATTAAATGAGTCATTTCAGGTCATAAATCACAATTATCCAATAATAGTCTTGTTTGCTCCTTGAGTCAAAAGCGCTTAACTGCAAAACTTTCATTTTTAATATTTTCTAAACAATCCGCTATTTAGCAAATACGATTTGGCGCTGAGTCTGTAACGGGGACCGTTCGCGGTTACCGTTTACCCCACATAACCACACGTACATTACTAGAGAATATACTAGCACATAAAGCAATAAACGTAGCCATAAAATTACTAATCTCTTCATTTTTTTTCCGCAAAAACAGTTTTTCTCGGGGAAAGTGTTTTTGTGCATGATAATTTATTTTTATGACATGCCACCTCGGACGTCCTTGAACTAGTAGAAAAGTAAAAACTACTCGTAATAAAAAGACGTCATTATTATACAAACTTTAAAAAATATTCTGCTTCCTCTTCCTTATATTTACCACATGAACTGGTGACCATAAAAGAACAATAAAAATGAAGTTTGTCTAGTGAACCTAAGTAATAAAGCGAGTTAATATTGACGAGTTCTCATCTCGTGACGCGTGCGCTTTCTCTGTTATATCTGCGGTTCCAGATTATGATGATTTTGACTTACAACACTTTATCGCCGAAATTAATGCGAGTGAAATTTATGAGTACAAGATTCAGTGTACTGTAATGTTATGAAAGCAGTAAGAAAGCAAGCTGTCTTTTGTTTATGATTCTTCAAATAACTTGAGTTACTTATAAGTTCTTACCGCTGTTTTATTGTTTGTTACATCATTGTGTTTATGTTGTTATTATATCATGTTGTTAATGTCGATAAATTATATTATTGACTTTATATTGGTAGTTAAAAATCTATATTATCTTTTTATATTATGCCACCCTCTGCACGCTTGTTTCACAGTAGTGCAAAAATTATAGTTAATGAAATGTACCATACACTTCAGAAGTGTCACTTTGGAAGTGTCAAGTGAAGTATTGCAATAATTTTTCAGGATTCAAAGTACCCTCATATCAAATTTCATGAAAATCGGTTAAACGTGAAGCCGATAAATTTACTGATTTTGAATCAGGTGAAAAACGGACAAACAATAGACGGACAGACCGAGACTTTCGTATTTATAACGTCCACATGAAGTCATTTTTCGACTCTAATTTAAATAAAATCTGAATTGTGAAGCTGAATTTTACCTATTAGCATTTTTATCTCCAAAATTTCGTTTGACTTATAGTCTCGGCCATTTCCTTTATTTCTTTTTCGATTGCAGCATTATTTCATTAAAAGCTTCTGAATTATTACAAACAGTGAAAGTTGATTAAGTTTGCAAGTCACTTCTGAAGATTGATTCGATTCTGCTGGCGTACTGTCTCTAGATAGTCATGACTCAATACAACTGTCTAATGTTAGACATTTGTTCGTAAAAGTTGGTCACTAATTAACGTCATTCAATAGATAACTTTTTTTAAGCAATCGAACTTTGACCATGTGTGAAATTGTTAGTTACAATTTGGATCTTTTGTTTGTGTACTATACTGAGATAATTATTTACGTATACTTTGTTTGTTTGCTTGCGTTGAAGCTACGCTATAGATATTGAGTTAACCACGGGTAAGAAAATACTTAATAGGCTACGTGTAGGTAC
Organism: Polyommatus icarus; assembly: GCA_937595015.1. Lineage (NCBI taxonomy): Eukaryota > Metazoa > Arthropoda > Insecta > Lepidoptera > Lycaenidae > Polyommatus > Polyommatus icarus. Next base: position 16,449,711 of record OW569327.1, on the reverse strand, counting down.
TGCATTCCTTCAGGAATATAATATCTGGGTGTTAAAGTTACTAACTATAGCTACTTAATTTTCATTAATTTGTTACAGAGGTTCCGGACATGAAATGAATTAGAACAAAAATGCAAAGAATCTTTGGGCTTGGTGCCCAATCACAAAACAAAAGGTAACAAATAATTAGCTTATTTATGGCCTGTTTCACCGCTTTCTGATAAGGTGCCCGATAGGGTTATTTGACAGATTTTCCATACTCCATCTGTCAAATTAAGTGGTGGATAGCCTTATCAGGACGCTTCCTGATAAGGCTATCCACCACTTAATTTGACATTAAGGGCCTGTTTCACCGCTGTGAAACTGGCCCTTAAATTTGTAAATTATTTACAAATCAATAAAATATTTTGTAAGTATTATCCATAACAAATAACAGTATTATATTTTCTTCGCTTAGATGATTTATTAATATTGTTGCGTTGATGAACGTTATTATAAGATTTTATTTTTATTCATAATAAGTAACTATCTATAATCTATATTCATAATTAAATGTTACCAATAATAATATTGAAACAAGTGGAATTAAAATTGAATTCGATTAATAATAATATAGTTTTGTTTTTTTTTACATTTCAATTACATATATCAACAGCTGTACAGTGTAGGAACTGTTTTGACCAAAGTTCGCAACGCGAAAAGAAAGTTCTGTAATAAATAATTTAACAAACGTATAAATTATTTTTAATAATATCAGTACTTATTGGTAATTATTATTTCTAGATGGTGACCAGCGACAGCGGCGGTTCACCGATCAACGGTTTCCACCTGGGACCTCAAGATGAGGAGGCTCGGGCACCCAGCGTCTCCTCACTCTCAGTATACAAACAGAAGATCGACGCCCTCTTCGACGACACGAGATCCCTCATTAGTCTACCTCAATATGGAACTATATCGGAGACCCCGCGAAAAGAAAGGGTAAGTGAGCTAGCTACATAAGTTTGTAAATTAAAAATTGAGAATCAATGTTCATGTAAATTTATTTTGTTACAGTCCAGTTTGAACATTATCTCGAAGGGGAAATGTGACGATGACAGCATCTACGCCCAAAATAAAATTAAAAAAATTAACAACACGGTGCAGGACCGCATAGAGAGGATGTTCGCGGACATGGCCGGGGTCTCCCCCCAACTCTCCGAGATGAACGGTGTTCACGTGTTCAACGTCCACTACCTCGGCTCCACGCCGCTACAGAGCAAAGTGACTAGCTTATCCGGACTTCAGGATCCTCTCCGAGATCTGTACTTCGCGTACAGAAGAAATTTCCGCAACAAGAACGCGTTCTCCGGTCGACTCGAAATATCTAAGAGCGGTCTCAAGGTGGGATACAAGGGGGAGAAGGGAGATTTGGAACAGCTCAATCCCTTTCCGACGATAGCCGTTTGGTCGGCCGTCAAATTTGTCGTGCAATCTTTTGTGAACCAGGACCGCCCGAGCTACGCGTTCGTTCCTTTGATCACGGACCCCGACAACATCGATCGACAGTCTCTCTTCAAGACGTTGGAGACGTCCGACAAAAAGTACATCCTCTCTCACAACGAAAATTCACACTCACCTCTTTTCGCTGTCGTGATGAGGAAAATTGGCGTTGCAAAACAGCTGGAGTGTCACGGGTTCGTGTGTCAGACGACCGAGGACGCCATAGTCATAGCGGCCACGCTGTACAAATCGCTCATGTCGCACATGAGCAGGCAGGGCCACAACGACAAGAAGTTCAAGAATCGCAACGGGGTCAGCTGTATGAGTATAGCGAGTAGTATACCGGCCAACGACGTACCGATGCGACCGCCGCGGAAGAAGCGAAGCACCTCCTCCACGAGCGGCGACAGCGACCGGGCCGACGGCGTCTCCGCCAACGGATCCTTCGCGGAAAATCCTAAGACCGATAAATCTCTATCGGATAATCAGTTGGATCGATTAGAACCCCCCAGCCCCCGAGAACAGAAAAGAATAACGGTCGACCTTGTTAAGGCGAAATTAGACTTGATTAAAAGTAACGATACGAGTGGTAGCGACACCCGTAATTCCAAAAATTCGGCCACAAACGAGTATCGAAGAGTGAGTCGCGTTCAACCTCCCCCGAACCACACGAGCAGCGAATCCTCGATGAGAAGTAAAGTTTCGGAGCGGATAGAGATGTTTCGCGAGTTGGAGAGGAAGAAAAACATTCAGAGGCCGCCGACGTTACCGCCTCCGATACCGACTAAATCTTTTTTACACTCCCAGGCCGAGATGCCGCAGGAGTCTTTAAAACGAAGCCAAAGTCTTAGGAAATCTCTTAGTGAGTCTGGTGATATTCTTACAAAAGTGGCCATACCACGATCAGGAAGTTTTTTAAACGCTGGCGGCCTGACTAGGTATAAATCGATTGGACATAGGTAAGCAAAAAGTTTGTATTAATATATTACGTTGTGCAAAATCAATTAATGTTATGTTGAGCTATTAAAAATTATAGCTTTTAGAAGTAATGTTCGAACCTGGTTCGAACGGTGTTGATAGCTAGACGACGATAGTGGCTATAAATAGTTTGCAATTTCTTACACCAATTAACTAACAGCAAAAGTACTTTATTAAGATCGAATTGAACACGCTTGATGAGTTTCGACATCTTGCGTGAACATAATTATTGTGCTAATGTAACCGCGTCCGCTACATTCCTCTTGTCCAGACATTTTATACCAATTAATAGTAAATTTTTTCAGCCGTAGAAATTACAAGTAACATTGAGCAAGGGAAATTAAACCGATGCACTTCTTTTTTTCAGAAACAATGGAAAGAAAGGAGGCGGATCGCCATTGGGGTTTAATGAACTTTTTAATGAATTCAAAGTTCAAGAAAACTTGCATTCGATGGACGAAATACTAGATGCCATAATAGATCCGGAGGGAATGTCTTTCAACGATTTGAAACCCATATACAAGGAGTTTCTTTTAAAATTGGCAGTGACGCTCACAAAAGACGAAATATTCCAGCACAGTAAAGCTATAATGAAGAAGCAGAAGAAACGAGTCCTCCGAAAAAACAGCACCTTCCAAATCAAAAGGAAGAAAATATTCAAGGGAGCCAGCGGCCTCCGAATGGTATTTCGTCTGCCGTTCGGGAAGGATTTTCAGAAGAACGACAAGAAGAAGTCGCAGATAATATTCAACGCTCCCAAGCCGACGGACAGCAAACATATATCGGAGAGTTCAGTTTCGACTTCGAGCTACGACATACGACAGTTTAAGCCGAAGGAGCCCGAGCTGCCGCCACCGAGGAGGCAGACGATGAGGGAAAGGAATTCCAAGCGCTCGGAAAATCCGGTGCACGTCTCCAAGCGGAGCGGCAAGCACAGACAGGGGGAAAGAAATTCTGCGTCAGAGGATTCAGACTTTCTTACGTTGAGCAATCGTCTGGGCTGCCAGAATAGGAACAGCTCCAGCGGATACGTGTCCTGCTCCGAATGTGAGTCGGAAGGTTGTGCGGACCGATGCTACTGCTCCCTGAAGACTGGCTACAAACCGAAAGATTCCAGTCAAACTAAGCTCCTAGGCAAGACGACGTGTAAAGATTGCTTTAAGTGAGTACTTATTGTAATTAATCTTTCTATTATATGAAACATAACAGTAAATGATGCTAAAATATTGACTTCAACTCGCTCGTTAGTCGTTACACCCACCTGTATAATTTGAGAGAGGAAGCATGTTTTGGCAGTGCGCGTATTATTATATCAAACTCGCTAAACAATAGACAAAAATTAAAAATTTCCTCTGAAAGTAATTGAATTCTGTAGCTCACGACGAGCGCCCGTCGCGAGCCGACGATTTGTCATGCTCTAGTTCTACCACACACATTTCATTTCTGCATCGAGCCAGAAATAATTATTAACCTTAGATATCAGCTAAATTAGAAATATATTTAACACATTATTGTCACGAATTCATTGATGCAGGACGTACGTGTAAGTTAAAAGTAAAGAGTTTCGTGGAAAAATTTCGCACTTAATTTAGTCTAGTTAGTAGTTGTAAAAATTTTACAAAGTATGTATTAACAAGTACACTGAAGCTGCTATTAGACTAGTAATTTATAGCTCCTATTACAAAAGCTATTGTAAAGAGAGTTTACATAAGCAGTATTCTGTTAAGTACTCACATACGGTTTTGCTCGATAGTTTTACTCGAAATCGAGCAATAACCACCGTGTGGACCGCAAAACTCACAGCTCGATGGCTCGAATCGAGCCGGCTTGGCAAATTTTTTGACACTAGTTTTTATTATTCGTAACTAATTTTCTTTCGAACTGGAGTAAAACTATCGAGCATTGCTGAATGTGTGAACGAAAGCCCGAGCCGTGGGTTTCACTGCAAAACCGTATGTGAGTACTTACACGAACCATAGTTTTAATAAAAAAGGAATAAAAAAATGTATAGGATTTGAAATAAGTCATAACGGCATCGCAAGCACCATGTCAATTAGACCCTGAGTAGAGTGGCGAGACATGCCCCCGGCCAATGAAATTACCCGAGAGCACTGTCCCGCCAGTCTACTCGGTAGGTGTGATCAGGGCCTTAGCTTTGCGTTTTGTCAAGTCCCATGCATGTCGATCGACCGCAACATCACTTACGTACGGTCAACTCACATCAGTTATCATCAAAGGCGCGCGATGTTCAATATCAACCCTAGACGTTCGATAATATTACGCAATACGTGAATTGCGCAATAAAATTGCTCGTCTAGGGGCCCGCTAATATTTGCTGCAACCTTTTTGTATAATTTTCCAGGGAGACGTACGACGGCGACTACAGCGTATGCTCGTGCGACTCGGAGAGCTGCGCCGACAGCAACAAGTGTTACTGCAGCGGGCCACGGCGGCTGACGGCCGGTCACAGCCTCGACTACCTCAAACCCGCCAAGAAGTTCTACTCCGACCGACTCAAGTCCTTCGACGAGTACAGCGGCAGGACGAAAACCAGGTGAATACTTCAAAAGCTTATGATTTCCGGGTACATTAGAGAAATCAAGGAATTAATAAGCAGAGCTACGTTATTTGGTCGGGCTATGTCGAGTCACTGTCCACCGTGATTTGCCTTGAAGCCTTTGACATAAGTTGGCCAAATTACGAAGGACCACCTGTATAAGAATCAATTTCTCTAATAGTATACTGTATACAGTATCAATTGTCACGCTCTATGCTGGAGGACCAAGATGAATTAGTTGACTATTTTCATCTAGTCCACCTAATTCCATTTTCTCGCACAAATTAGTGTTTTTTTATGTAAGTTAAAGTAGCGAATCGGATTTTATGACGAACTGTTATAGTTTCTCAATATATTCTATAGTCACCACTAATCGATCTCTATTACTATAATACCATAAATCATAAACAAATGAAAAAATCTTAAAAATCTAAGACACCAGTTTATCGGATTATTATCCGGTTGTAACTAAAGCCGATACTTTATCCGATTACGAAATAACGGTCAAGTGCGTGTTGACTATCGAGCTGTGCACTTCCGTACTACGATTTATGAGTATTGAGTGCACCTCGAGTTTTTCGTTACATCATTTAAGAGCTATTGCTTACACTTATTGTAAAGGAACTCTTTTTTTTGTGTTGCTATTGCGTTACGTTATTGATAAACAAAACTATTATCACTCATTAAGTTTGGTGGTAGTGTTCCAACATAGACCTTAAAGTTTCTGCCACATAATAAACTTTGGGAGAACTGTTGCCAGCGGAATTTCCGCACCATGACCACATAGTGATCACTGATCAGTGACATGGTGTCGATATTCTTTTATTTATTTAAGACTAGCTGTCCCGGCAAACGTTGCTTTGCCATAATATATTTGCCATATTATTTTATTGAAGTGACTAAATAATATGTATGTTACCATGGCAACGTCGATCGCTATCCCGTCGCACAAGCAATGGCCGCCGTCAGTCTCAGGTTGTAATAATTTTTTGCAATAAAATAAATTTGCGACTATAAATAAAGATCTAAGCTATCCTTTCTCTCAAGTTGAAAAAAAGCTCACATTTTAATAAAAAAATCATTAAAATCGGTTAAGTAGTTTAGGAATCCATCGCGGACAAACATCGTGACAGGAGATTTATATATACTAGATTAATGTTTGAATATATTATACAAATAACAAACCTTCAATAAAAGAGCGTATGTCTCCTTCAGGCAATTCGTTTGCTCATTTATATAAAAAAAAATATGAAGAATTAAGAAGGAAATACCATTGCTTAGGTAGATATAATTTGATTATAGAACATGACATTAAAGTAGAATATCGCACGTTTCCAGGAGCAGGTCGTCGCGGTCGCGGCGCGCGCGCAGCTCCGACAACCTCGCGCTGGACTACGAGCTGCTGCTGCAGAACCGGCCGCAGGACAAGAGGCCGCGGAACATGCAGCGACTCACCGGTACGTGCTGATTTACTGTAACGTATTATAATTAAAGACGTGAGTGGAAGAACTAAAATAATTAGAAAAACTAGAAGAGTAGGACTGCTGGAAGAAATTTCTGTTAGACATAAGCGGTACCTGTTGTGTCGTTTTTCTTCTATGTATATATTTCAAATGTATGTGTGCAATAAACAGTAAAATAAATAAAAAATAGATAACTAAACTTTTACAACATAAGGGCCTTATCACACTGGCGATTAGCGAGCGGTTTGAAAGCGACGCGATTGCACAGCGCGCACGCCGCGACAGCGCAACGGCACCGCGGCGTGGTGTGGACGCCATTTTGTACACTCGTCTAGGGAATTCCCAAGACAAGTGTATAAAATGGAGTACACTCGTCTAGGGAATTCCCTAGATGAGTGTACAAAATGGCGTGCGCGCTGTGCAATCGCGTCGCTTTCAAACCGCTCGCTAATCGCCAGTGTGATAAGACCCTAAGGACAATTACTATTTTTTCCTTTATAATTGAAACAAACCTTGTAACTTTGGGTAAGTTACAAGCTTCATCAACTGGCTAATATATCTGGCTATACAATATAAAATCTACGTTTTTTCGATTTCAAATCATTTTCCGGACCATAAAGCCTCCACTTTTCTAAAAAAGCGATTTTTTAACTGTTTCTTACCTACTTTTTCAACTCGTATCTTCAATTAATCATAGGATTTAAATTCTAATGGGACACGTCACCTAACGATCCCCTACTTCACTTACATTTTTGATTATGAACTGGCAGACTTCTATGCTAAAGTTACAAATCAAAAATGTATGTGATTTGACATAAGGCATTGCAAGCGCCTGCGATGAGTTATGTGAAATCGAAGGAAACTAGGTATTATTGAGTACGCTACTATTATAATAGTCTATAGGACGCTGCCGCCCCTAGCCCGTGGCCTAAAACGTCTTTTTAGGGTTCCGTACCCAAAGGGTAAAAACGGGACCCTATTACTGAGACTTCGATGTCTGTCCGTCTGTCTGTCCCCCGGCTGTAACTAAAGAACCGCTATAGCTACGCTTCTGAAATTTTCAGTTTGTGTATAAACAAACTGTGAAAATTTCAGAAGCGTAGAGAGAGAGATCAGATCAGATCTGTTGCCGCTATAACAACAAATACTAAAAACAAAATAAAGTTAATATTTGAGGGGGGCTCCCATACAACAAACATGATTTTTTTGCTATTTTTTGCTCTATATCCAATAATGGCAGAAGGTAAGCACTTGAAATGTTCACAAAACACTCAATTGTATTTATATTTAAATAAAAGTAAGATTAAAAAAAAAAACTAAATGATTAAGGGGCCATCAAAAAGGGGCGGCGCCATTCAAAAAACAAATTTTTTTGGCTTCTTTTGCTTTGTAATGGTACGGAACCCTTCGTGCCCAAATCCAACTCGCACTTGGCCGATTATTTTCACCGGGGCTGATTATAAGCCTTTTCGTGTATTGGTACCGCTTGTGATTCTCCTTCTGCCTTTTAATAATTAATATTATAATATTATTATTTTCCATGCGTGTCTTGTATGTTGCAAATTCCTTGATACTAACTGTTTCCGTCGTTTATTCCAGTTCGTAGCACCGGTGCGGGGTCTCAGGACGCTCTCAGCGTGAAGAAGTCTGCGGAGATGGCGGCGTTGTTCGCGGACGTCCGGCTGTCACAGCGGACGGACGTCCGGTCTCTGGCCGGAGGGCGCCGGACGAGCCTCCAAGCCGGACCCACAACCCCGTCCTTCGCGAAGATGTTCGACCACAGACCCCTCAGCCGGAACGCCAGCCTAGAGGACACGCTAGGATACTTCCCGTAGTTGTGTTCAGAGTTGTCTTATTCCCGAAACAATCGAATCGATCTCGGTAATTTTTGGAACTCCCAATTTCGACAAGAGCGTTTCGTTTAATTCTTTGTCGAAGCTCGAAATCGAAAATGTATGAAATTTGATATAAAACGTCCACTTATTACTTTATTAAATGACAGATTCTATAAATAACCTCGAATTTCGCTGTTGAAACTGTCAAATGTATTTTGGCCAAGTATCGAGGAGTTGGATGTGTTTGCTCAACACATTACGATTTTGATTCAAGGTTTTTGAGGAGCACGGTTCATCAAATCGAATTAGTTTCGGGAGTAAGGCTGCATGAGGTAAACTACTTGTAACTCTGAACGCACTTGATGTAAATAATCGACAGCACTTTGTTTCTATAATTCATTTACAGAACTAATTGTGCAGCATGACTGTTGAGTTTAAGCGCATATACCTCGTTTTCACGAGCGTTGTTGATAATAGAATTATGCGGTAGTACAATACAACTAATTAGTAATTAGTAAAATAGTTGTAACGTGTGATCGATTTACAAATTACAATTCATACCATAAGCGCAGAATTTCATTATTATTAGCGCAGAATTCGATTTTCAGCGCATAATTCCATTTTCAGCGCAGAAATACATTACAAGCGCACGACAATTTCACTTTCAGCGCAGTACTTACTACATTATTTATAAGCGCAGAATTTTATTTTTAGCGCAGGATTCTATTAATAGCGCAGAATTCCATTAAAAGCGCAGAATTCCATTAATAGCGCAGAATTCCATTATTAGTGCAGAATTCCATTTTCAGCGCAAAATTAAATTTTTAACGCTATTAGCGCTCGTGGAAAAGAGGCTAGGGTTACTTGTAACTGTTACCGTGCGGGTAACAAGTTGTTACTAGTGACTTTTATCTGTTACTTCTTGTAAGCTACTTTGCCATCGGATTTGGGATTTTTATCAAAACTGATATCATTATGTTCTGGGATGTTTTTACGTTTTAATTTATCTTAGGGGTACAGGAATGAGACGAAAATTAATTTCATACATGTACCTAGTTCTATTCGGAAAACTTGTTTTATTTTTAATTTCTAAAATTTCCGAATTTGGGTGTAACTTTTTGTCATCGATTAGATTTGTGATTAGGGTTTGTCATGGTATTTTATTTTATTTTTAAGCCTAAGTTACTAAATGTACATTGACAGTCTCATCGCATTTTGTACATTGATTTTTATTAGTAACTTTTATTTATTTGATTGTATCACGTATACCACCTTATTTGTTAATAAGGAGTTAATATAGGTATTGCGATGTTAATTTTGTATTAAACTATGTATGTGTAGGTATTTATTCATAAAATATCATAAAACATTATATTAGTTTTCAGTCATAGTCTTAAACGAAACGACATTTATTGTAATGTACTTAGTAGTCTTTTTGTACTAATTTTTATCATGTACTTTTTTGTATTTTTTGTTTTTTTTTGTCATAGATTTACTTTGTAACACGCACAAATTAAATTGGTACTTACATGTTTGCCTATTAGTTTCTTCAAAACGAGGTAGGTACCTTGTTAATTTCTGCGTTAATACGCAGAAGTGTGTAACACCATAATTGGTGTTACACATTTTGGTATTGTACTAAAGCCAGATGTTTAATGACAGTTCATAATATTATGTTTAATTATCATTATTGTAACGTCTCATTATTTCGAATATGAATTCAAATGTCGTTTTGTTGTAGTTATAAAATATTCCTATTGTCTACGATTGTGCAATATAAGTGCAATATTTTTATACTTATAAGGACTCTTTATTAAATTGTAAATAATATTTAAAAAGAATGGTTTTATTTTAAAAAATATAATATTTCACGTCGTCGATAGTCAATACCTATCGTAATTTATCCGGTATAATCTGCATAATAATTATACCTACAAACGTATCATCGCTTTTTGAATTATTTCCCTTTTGACCAATAGGCTACTTGACCTATATTCAATTTCATTGAACAAATGCATATTTCTAGTAGAACTTGGTCTAGGAAACCGTATTTCACCCTTATTATCAAATAAAAGCTTATGATTGATAAATAAAGTCGATTTGAAAATATGATTTTATGAAAATAGGAATTGTACTGACGAAAACGCTTTTGCAGTACTTCCGATTTGGATGTGACGTCATCCTCCTACTAATTTAATATCTTTTATTTATCGCGCTCGCTATATGTAAGTTTATTTGTGCATAAATAATAAGAATAATCCTATTATATATTTTCTTCAATAATTCAAATAAAACATCAGTTTTATATATATTATCTCCATTTATTGTAGACGGGAAATGAAATGGCCAAAACTTTTCTCCAAAAGTTTTCAACATTACAAATGATTTCTAATTTCTTATATAATTATTTTATAATTTTTGGGCACTTTTAGACTCGTACATTTAGCACATTAAAAAAAATTCAATAAAGAGAGTTTAAAATGCAAAGCGTATGACGTCACACTATGGCGGACAGTGTTTTCGGCGCCATTTAAGAGGCATATTTTTCAATAAACATTTTTATGGGTTTCTACTGTGTAAAATATTAAAATATTAGTTTTTTTTTGTAAAAATGAATGATAATGAAGCGATTAGCATGAAGAAAAAAATTAGGTCAAGTAGCCTATTGATAAGAAAGTACTATACTCCACTCGGGCTAGCTTGTCGCTAGCGGTCATTGACTTCCTGTCAAAATCTTGTCATTTTCCATATAAACCGCGATTGACAATGAAGTGTCAGATATTGTCAATCGTAGTTTTATATGGAAAGTTACAAATTTTGACAGGAAGTCAATGACCGCTAGCGACAAGCTAGCCCGAGTGGAGTATAGGGTAACTGCAGTCAACAGAAGCTAGTTGGAGGTAATAAATTTGTGTTTTGCATCTACCCGCATATTTTTTTGAAAATATCCAACATACCTGCATATTATGTCCAATAAATTGAAAGTTCTAGGGTAACATAAGTAATTTGGAGGTAATCAGTTTTTTTTTTTCAATTACCCGCATATATTCTTATTTATTTAAGTGTGCAACGCACCTACAGAAAAATAAATTGAAAGTACCAGGGTAACAGAAGTCATTTGTAGGTATTTTGTATTTTAAAAGTCTCAACGCTTTTTTAATTATTTCCCATAATTCCTAATTAGAAAGTACTAGGGTAACAGAAGCTAGTTGGAGGTTATACATTTGTATTTTGCAACTACCCGCATATTTTTTAGAAAATATCCAACACACCCACATAATAAATAATGTCCAATAAATTGAAAGTACTACCTGGTAACGGAAGTCATTTGAAGATAATTATGGTTTTATTTTTTCAATTATAATTCTTAATATTCTTAATTTTTTATCTTAATTCTTATCTACAGGAAAATAAATGAGAAGTACTAGGGTAACAGGATTCAGTTGGAGGTACTTAATAAAGTATTTTGCAACTACCCGCATATTTTTATATAAATTGTTATGTCCAATAAATTATTGAAAGTACGGTAACAGAAGTTATAAGTAGGAGGTAAATGTCAGTGGGGTAAACTGAGAAACATAAAAGACTTTTACATGATATTTTTATTAACATTTTCAGTTACATTGCCAAAACTGGTGGACGGATTTGTCTGACATTACACTGGTTTGTCGAGCATTGAGCAGACTTTCGACAAATAAAAAAGCTGTTTTTTAATAAAATCTAATAACACTTTATGAAGTTGCCACTGATTATTATTATTTTAAGCAAACGAATACGCATACAGCTTAGAATGAATGGACAAGCAAAAACTATATTATACTTATGATTTTGTCAGTCTTCAGATGTTTTGTTTTAACGTACCTATTTACTGAGAATTAACGTAAAAAGTAAAACATTGCTTAATATAAAATAATAGTGGCATTCACAGTCTAATACAATCTGAAAGTAAATACTTAAGGAACCGAATTTATTGTTTTAACAGTTAGTAATTTGGCAGAAATTATGAAATTAAGTACCGTACTTAAACACAATAATTTGTTTTCGGCAGTTTCCGTATTTTTAGTGCAAAATGTTATTCTTATCAAGACTTGGCATACATTTCTTAACTTTAATAATAACAAAATGGCCAACGATTTAAATATTATCGTATTGGTCGAAATGAATCAAAACAATAATGATTAGAACAGCACCCATCACATCGAGTCGATCTGCTGAAAAAAAGTGCAAGAAATTGAATAAGAAAATATACTGGTGCTATTGTCTTAAGCACTGGCCTAAGTTCTGCAGATCGAACACATGTAAACAATGCCTTATTTCTAACATATTTCGTCTCGTAAATTCTTAACAGTTTTGTCTCTGAAATCGTTCGTCTTATTCTACCAGCGTTTACTAAGAACATTGGACAATATAACACACCAATAATCTCTAAAAAAGGACTAACAATTTTATTGTACCCGATTCAAAATGCAAAGACCATACATTTTATACATAATATATCGTTTTATAATAATATAGCTTAAATATAAATTATATTTACAAAGTATATGAATTTCTCTGAGTATTACCTATTTTATTCGTTGCATAAGGAATGTATATTGTATATAGTATCTAGTTATTTCGTTTTGTGCATTGTTACTACCATATTATACAGATAAATATTATAAATCTACTTTTAACTCACAGTTACCTACAAGGCATTTAACCAACATTACAATGATGCAAAATTTTGTAATATATTACAAAACTGTTAAGTTGTATTTAAAGTTTAAAACAATCTTGACAGTTGAGTTATTTCGTAACAAAAATGACAGCTTGTAATGTTGGTTAGATAAGACTTAAGTTTATTTTATGAACTACATTTATGTGTTCAGTTTTTGTACATGACTACATTAGTATAGTAGAAAAATAATATTTTTGTAAACTCATATTGAGCAGGCGTCTTTGATTCGCGTATTTGAGACAAGTATAACAACGTATCCTATCGATATATCTCGTATATGGGGTATATATTATACAGTAAACACTCTAATCTAGGTCCTTCGGGGCTCGGACCGGAAGTATGGCATTCAGTAGGGGCGGACGGCGCCGAGGCGGGTGCGCGGCAGGGGCTCGGCGTAGCTGTGACGGTACTTGGCCTGCTGGCGGTCGGCGAGCTCGCGGAAGTCGCGGAAGTCGCGCTCGTAGAAGCGGTCGCCCTCGGCGTACGACTGGCGCTGCTCCTCCACCAGCCGCGAGCGGCTGAACCCGCGCTGCCGGTCCGACCAGTCCCGGCGCCGCTCGTCGATCACCGGCTCGACTATCTCGTCCTCCTCGATGCGGCGGTCGAGCTCCCGCCTCTCCCGGTAGCGGTCGAACTCGTCCCGGTGCGGCTTCGGCTCGATCCGGCTCAGGTAGTCCTCGGAGCCGTACTCGTACCGCTTCACGTCGTCGCGTTTCCGTCCGACGCGAGGCAGCCGCTCTATTTCCCTGTGAGCCAGATCCGGGACGCCTATGTCGCGCACTCGGTCCTCCTTTCGGCGCTCGGGCTCCCTGTGTGGACGCTCCAGTTCCCTGTGCGATCTCTCGGGTTCCCTGATCGAACGCTCGGGTTCCCTGAGCGAACGCTCCGGTTCCCTGAGCGATCGCTCTGGTTCCCTGTGTGCGCGCTCAAACTCCCGGTGCGAGCGCTCGTTTTCTCTGCGGGTGCTCAGATCTCTCTGCCTGTCTGGTCGCTCGTCTCGTCTTTCTTCCTCGGGGGAAGATGTGGAGCGACTGTTCCTCTCGAGCATGCTCCGCCGCATCGCCATGTGCGCCTGGAGCTCCCTGTTGAACCTCTCCCGCTCCAGGTTCCGGAACTTCTCCTTGGCGACGTTGAAGCGCTCCTTGGGCGACGTGTCCGAAATCTGGAGGCTGCCCTCGCTGGCCCCGCGCTGCAGCTTGCCGAACCGCCTCTCCTCGGCTCGGTCTATGCTCCGGTTGGAGTGCTTGGTGTCGGGGACGAACCTGCGGACGTAGTTGGGTCCGTCGTCGGAGTACTTGTCGGCCTTGTCCTTGCCACGCTCGAGGGACTCGTGTCGGAAGCGCCTCTCGAACGTCTGCTCGCGGAAGGGCGCGAGCTGGTCGCGGAACTGCGCGGCGTAGTCGTCGGGGAAGTCGGCGGCCATGTTGTAGTTCCGGGGCGAGTGCGGAGAGAGAGCGCGGCGCGGCGGGGAGGCGCGGGCCGGGGGTGAGGCGGCGCGGCGCGGGGGGGACACGTCGAAGCCCTCGTGCATCAGGTACGCGGTGCTCTCCGCCCAGTCTTCCTCTGAAACACCAGAACATTGGCTTTAGAATAAGTCTACCTCGATAACTTGTGACATCGTCACGATAAAATTATTTTTACTATAACAGAGAAAGGGGGGCTCGCAGAGATTTTGATTTGATATAAATATTGTGTTAATTAAGATGACGATTGAATTCTTGTCAAGAAAATAATGGATTATTTATACTGATTCACTTTCTTCCACCTGTGAGAAACGTATTAATTATGTTATCTGTGTCAACTGTCAGTGTCGCGATAAACTATGCTACTTGCCTCGTTCGTCGCTTACTTAGACATAATATATGCGCGATATGGCTAACAATACTTGACCTATTGTCAGTCACTTTTACTAATAACGGTACCCGGTCACATCTCGTAGTGTCTAAACGTGTTCTCCGAATTCTCGCTGACACGAAAAGGAACCTGTCCAATTTTACGGCTAAATTTGAGAGAAATTCGAGGATTCTACTAATTTATGTGAATCTCTTGTGATTGAAAAGTGAAAATTTTAATAAGGAAGTGTATACTCGTAATGATTGGCACGCTTCGAATTGTTAGAATACTATAAATAGAGTTTAATTTTAGCTAAGTTTCTCCGGTTAATGGCGGCGATTTAGATTTTAGCACATAAGATTTTAGATTAACATTTAGGATTGCTATAATCAAGAATTTGTTAATTCGAAACATCTGTAGCATGCTAGTCTGCAGCACAGAAATATAAAAGTAAGAAATGACGATAAGTATTACAATAACAAAATCTGTTAATTATGCAAAAATCGATATAAGTGATTAGTGATTACAATGCAAATACAATAATTAACAAATAATGTTTTGAGAGTAAATTTCCAAGAAGGTTTGTATGGAGACTTGACTAGCGCAACAACGACATTCATACTACAGGTTTCTAATTATAATATTTATTATTGTTTGCGTATGTGCAATAGTCGAAGGCGTTCTTGAGGTATTTGAGGGCGAGATTGCAATAATGAGATACATTATGTTAAACACGTACATAATTTACTTCTGTAAGGTTACCTTCGTCTTACAACATCTGGTTACAATTTATAGAATAGAATGCAGATAGAAAATGTATTTGTTTTAATTATCCTTTAAAATAGATTAAAAGTAACACGTCAATAGTATTAATTTTGTATGTTTTATCACTTGATAGTACATATACCTACAACTAATGTAATGAATGTCTAATGAACTTTGTAGGTGTAAAATGTATTTTTGACTAGATGACGCCCGCAACTTCGTTGCGCCAAAATCCGTTTATCGCGCGGGAACCGTACATTGTTCCGGAATAAAAAGTATCCTATGTCCTTTCCCGGGACTCAAAGTACTCGTATCTCCATGCAAAATTTCCACAAAATCGGTTCAGAGGTTTGGGCGTGAAGAGGTAACAGATAGACAGATAGGCAGACAGACAGACACACTTTCGCATTTATAATAAGTAAAAAGTAAAAGTATAAGCATTAAGCATGTATAAGTAAGTTTATTATCAAATTATTGTAGTTAAAAGCTGAAACAACATTATAGTCTGTTCACTAGGAAATGTCCAAATTACACTCGAGAAAAGGATAATATTTTGCTATTGTTTGTTGAACTGCCGATAGTAAAACCAGTTTGCCGCCACTTACAGAGTAGACAGAATTATAGAGTATGCCGACTTAGAACTGATATTGAAATTTTTAAATTTGACGTATTATGACGAAAATCGTCGCTAGGGTTGTTGACTTGTTACCAACGAATTTAAAACTATGACATATTCGCTGGACGTGTTCCTCTTTGGTCGTATTGTTGTTTGTGTTTTGGCCCATGCGATTAAAATTGTCAGAATCCAATTTTGAAATCTATATTTTAAATATTTAAACATAAATTATATCAGCCAGCGCGAGGCACATTCCGTTCCTAATCCTAGTGAAACCCGACGAATTTGACAGATATTGAAACCTGTCCGTTTCTTTGCAGTCGAAATACTGGTAGTTATGTCTATTGTGCCACTTAAGGCAGGGATCAATCTCAATCCAAAACGATAACCTTGCACACAACCAAAGACCAAGCGTAGCATAAAACTGTAGTTACTAGGGGCGGATCTTCTCTATTTTTCATGTTTTTTTTTAAATATCTTTGGAAATAAATATTAAGAAACAAAATTGTTCGGTTAAAGATATTTTAATATAGATTTACTAACAATTTATTCAAATAAAATGAATAATTATCCTAGTTAATACCTATAGGTATTAACTAGGATAATTATTATCCGAAAAAAATCTAATTCATCGAAATATATATATTTCGATGAATTAGATTTTTTTCGGAGGTGAGTTTGTAAATTAATTACAGATAAACATTATAAAAATGTTTATGGTTAAACGTCCTTTAAATATTGTGCTTTATATCTCATATTTTTTTACATTTCGTTATTATATTGGAACTAGGTAAACTGGGAGTCACGGAATAACAAATTGGCGTTGATCCTCAGCAATCCAGCAGTGTTGATACTTGATGAAATTATCATGTAAATTCTGAAGAATTTTCAAATTACATATTTATTTAACACATATTTTACAACATTTAAAACTAAAAAAGTTATATAAAACTTAATAAAGTGATATCATTCAGAGTCTGTTGAACTGGTGTCTTCAGAACACTACACTTTTTTAAATAAAACTTCGCTTATTATACTAAAAAAGGATTGATTCCTAACATTCGACTTACTCGTAAGGTATAACAAATATTACTGACACTTAAAAAGGATCAAAGTCAGTCGTTCCGAGTATTGCAGATGCACGTAGTCGGCGGCAAACTGGTTTTACTATCGGCAATTCAACAAACAATAGCAAAACATTATGCTTTTCTCGAGTGGAATTTGGACATTTCCTAGTGAACAGACTATACAACACTTAAGTATCTGCAGCACTAAAAATATATTATGCATTTATATTCACATATTTTACGAAAACTACTTAATATGCAAAACGTATCTGCAGATTGGAGGAAAAAGATTTGAGTTCGTATTTTGTTCTCAGTTTTATAAAATACGAAATTCCTTTTATGTCGGCTTTTATAGCGCGGCGTAGAGTTTCAACCTGTAGTATAGTTTGTTATTCATATCGCGTATCTACCTCTAGTTTATAAATAGAAAAATTATGTGAGGCCTATGATCCTACGAAGTAAAAACATAAGCTGCTTTTTCTAAGAATATCAGGAAGGATTATGTTTATTCTGATAAGGCGATTTATTTTTTTACTCAATGAAAAAAACCGATGCTCAGACTAAATAAAAAGTAAGTTTTTATAACCTTCATATTGTAACAATGGGCCCATCCTAATATTGAGAGAGGCTAACGTTAGTTGTAAATAAAATACTTATGTGAACTCAAACTGCTCTATTGCGTTGTGGTTACTTGCGTTGTGTCGTCGCTGCGTATTCCACATCTGTGTTGCGACGACATGAAAATCCATGATACGAGTCAAAGAGAAAACAATCACTATAACGATACAAGTACAAGACAGTGACAGCTCTGCACTTTTTTCACTATCCTATTTTTCACCCGCGACAAAAACAGAGGGGTGTTGTTGAAACTTATAGTTTGACCATAACGATTATAATAAGGAATATCAAAATAACTTCGACGCACCGCAACACAACAACGCAATGTGACCTCGGACTCATAAAGATGGTGAAGATGATGATGATGAAGATAATGATGATGATATTTATTTATAAAGATTGTATACAAAAGCTATAAAGTTAACGGATGCGCATCGGTCACGACCATCGTTGGTCGATGACGTGATGCATTCAAATTCCTACCGCAAGAGATTCTTCACCTTTACAACGTCAATATTACATTATTCAAATATTGATTGTGATAAATATGTATGTTTGTGTCCTCCATAGAATCTATATAGAATCTAACAGAATATATACGATTACTTTGATAGAGTGCCAGTTAAAAACGGTATTTGATAAAAAAAAAAAACCGTCTTATATAGTATTATAATTTGTAAATTATAAGTTTCCTAACTTTCAGCAATAGCTAAACTGCCTGAGCTGTGTTCTTTTTATTTTACAGTACTGTTTTTTCGCAAGAGTGTTTTGTGGTTACAACTTACAACGACTAGTAACTAACTTAGGTTGTGTTGCCAATATTCTAAAACCACCGTTACACTGATTGGGTTCAATGACTTCCAATAAAGTAATCATAGTTATGGCTAGAGGCCTACACGTGCCCACATATTATTCAAATTGTAAGCCATTAGAATTACCACGGAACGTATATTTTCTTATAATATTGGTAATCAATAGAATACAAAATTATGTTCCTATTTTTCTATTTATGAAGTAAAATATGTTTGTGCGACCAATGGATGGATGTTTAAAACTTTCACGAAGCTTCGTGCTATGAGACGATACCATTGGATACCATACCATATGTACCTGAGCTGCGTCTGCGGAGAGAGGTCCCCGCGACGCCCCTGTACATATCCCGCCTGCACTGGTCCACGGAGGTCGAGGACGTCGTGGACTACATCAGTAAGAAGACATCCCTCCGCCTGAGGGTCGAGCGTCTGCAGTCTCGCCACAAGGTCAACTTCAGTTCCTTTGTGGTGAGAGTACCGACGCATCTTCTGTCGACCTTTGAAGCGGAGGAATTCTGGCCGACTGATGTGGTTTACCGAAGGTTCCGGGGAAGACCCCGGAATGAAGCGCGCGTCACGTCGCCGTTAATTCGTGATAAAGTGTAGTTATTAAGATTATAATTGATATGTATGTTAGACATTAAAGTATATATCGTATGGGCCTACGTAGCCTGATTTAAATAAATAAATAAAATAAAAATTGGACGATACACGCAGATCGTCCAATGGTATCGTTTTTAGCACGAAGCTTCGTGACGATAAACACAATATATGCGGCCGCGGCATTAATGGATTTTAATGGGCACAGAGGTCGTTTGATCTATGGATTAACACTAAGGCTATTTCTTAAAAAAACACGTCTCTCCTCCAAAGATAACTTTTACACAGTTATAGTCAGTACATACCACTAGTGCTATGGTTATCGTGTTGTCTCGGGTACTCGTTCCTCTCCGGCGAGGGTGCCAGGTCGCTGCCAATGCCAGAGCTGCCGCCAGACGACTCCAGCTTGCGCCTGGCATTGATGCCAACTATGTTCTGGTTGAGGCAGCGCCGGGTGTCGATGTTACTCAGGTTCCCCTTCTGCCGGTGGACCGTGTCATAGTCACGAGGAGGCAGCAGAATTGGGCTCTTTCCTGCAAAATCACCTTTTCCTGTAGGATTTATGCTCTATTAATAAACAAAATACGGGACGTAAGGGTGCCTATGCAAGCGTGTGTGCAGGGGGATGCAATAAATAAAATATATAAGGTGGATTTTCTGTTGACATGCTTAATGGTCTACCGTATAGGTACTAGCATAGTCTACAGTTTCGTGCAGGTATGAATCATAAACACTTATTAATTTAATACGGGAAAATTTAAGTATCTTAATTCGTAAATTAATGTACATTTTAATTAAAATATGGCGTGACAAAATAAGCACAAAAATATATAATAAGCAACTTCATAATGCATTATATAATGAAAGTATCATTAATGATCGCCCTTGCATCACTTGACCGCTACAGTGAGCAATTGCTTGAAAATACACTGCAATGGCAATTAGATGATATAATGATATGTTGTAAATATTACAAGAAAACTTATAGGCTGTTTGTAATGCAGCTTAACCACTTATTAGCCTAGTTGTTAATTCCAATTTCAAAACAAATAAACTTTCGAGGATTGTTCAATACATTTGATTAGCCAAAAATACATTCCAAATTGCTACAATGTAAGAAAAATAACGCGAATTATCCAGGAAAAGATAGTTACGGATGCTCTTAAAAATTGTAATAATTGACATTGGTATTCCAATAATTACGTACATATAAAATAGGTTGTACATACATTTACATATTATACATACCAGCAAAGCACAAGCTTTAGGACCTACAGAAAAAAATTCAACTAACCTATACCCTTTTTACCTGTAGACAGTTTCTGTTTGAGCTCGGCAGCGAGGCTATCGTACAGATTGGCGACGTTTCTGTCCTCGTTACTGCCCGAGTCTGATTCTCTGGAGATCTCGGAGCCCAGGGAGGAGTCTGGGGGTTTCTTGGAGGAAGGTAGAGCGCCTCTCATCTGGAGTTTCCGCTCTATGTCTGCGAACTTCTTCTGGTTCTCCGGCCGCTCTATCAGCGCCAGAAGATGCGTGTACAGCATCTCAGCCGTGTGGTCCGAGTCACATCTGTGGACAAAAAAAATATTTTTATAGGATTTTTTTTAATAAGGGGGCAAACGAGCAATCGGGTCACCTAATGGAAAACAACTACTGTCGCCCATGGATACTCGCAACATTAGAAGAGCTGCAGGTGCGTTGCCGATTTTTTAAGAGGGAATACGCTTAACGCTCTCTTTTTGAAGGTTTGTAGGTCGTATATTGGAAAGGATATTAAAATATTATATTTTCATACTATTATTAAATAGTTATTAGTGCAGTTTACTAAATACAACATAATATATTGTAGACAAAATGAAATACATTTTAGTTTCTGCAGATGTTTTTATGATATTACTAAATAGTAAATACCCATTAGCACAGACTACTAAATATTTACCGTCTATAAGTACCCAAATATTAAATTAATATTACTAACTTCTCTAATAAGCGGTATTCAATTTTTTAGTAGAAGTTAAGTAATCGATAATGCCTTATTTAGAAGTATCTAGCGATTACAAGTATTGCAGTACACATTCGTTTACAAACATTTTTATCTCGTATTTGGTCAAACTACTACATTAACCTACATACCACGGGTTGACTAAACTATTAGTTACTTATATAAGCTATACCGTAAACTAGCTCGGTTAAGTAGCTTTCTTCGCGTGAGTTACGTCTGAAGTCTAGATATAAACTTACAAAAACAGCTTTAAAGTGCTAACTCATTTTCTAAAAAAACTTTCCTAGTTCCTACAATTTTTAAGCAAATACGTTATATAAATAAACGAGCTTTTGCCCGCGGCTTCGCTCGCGTTAAGAAGTATTATTATATACTTACAAACTTTCATCCCCTTGGGAGTAGAATTGATCAAAATCCTTTCTTAGCGGATGGCTACGTCATAACATCTACCTGCATGCCAAATTTCAGCCCGATCCGTCCAGTGGTTTGGGCTGTGCGTTGATAGATCACCATGTTAGTCAGTCACCTTTGAGTTATATATATATATATATATATATATATATATAGTTACTCAATAATTAACCTAACCTAAAAGTTACTTGGACAATGTTCTTTTGAATTCCCTCGAAGTTCCAAAGCGTCCACCATAACGGAAACATAAGTGCAAAATTGACTTTGAAAATTACTTTGTGATTAAATATTTAATTATACAAGCTGACCTTGGCATTTACATTATTATCGCATATGGAAATACAAAAATTTAATGTTGTATTTCAAACATTTACGTAATTTTCTTACGGCATGCCTAATAGAAGTGGCCTCCTGCCGTATAGGTCCTAATCGTCTAGGAGGCCATACATAGCATTAAAATATCTAGTTGCACATTATGGCTATACAGTTGTATAAGGTTGAACATTTGGCAGTTAACGTAACGTTAAGTAAAATAATTTTAGCAGATGAAAACCTCCTCTATCTTTTTAAAATAAAAAAGAATCAGTTTAATGTGCTAGATTTTTCACAAAAAGCCATTAATAAAAAGTACACATTTTTTTTCTTAAACTTAGGTTTTTCTATTTTTAATTCCACGAAATTTATAACATATTGCCTGTGTAAGGGTAGTCCACAAATTTAGCTAAAAAATGAGACCTTTTTTATCTTGATAGGACATTTACATGAGAAGTACTGGTCAGATTAGTGTGAAAGCCCGAGAAAAACTAAAATGGCTGCCATTTTACAACCGTGAGAGGGGAAAAAAATTTGAGGGCCAATTTGTCGATAAAATATGCCATAGATCATGATATGAAATGATCAGACACCGACCGGTGTCGGGACACATTGTATATGCCTTACCACATTTAGGAACAGTCTATAGATCGAAGACTTGGATTTCACAAAAATTTATTCATCATTAGGCCATGTCCTACCCTCTAAAACGGGCAAATGGCCCACCACACATTCCCACCACTGCAACTCTTGTGTCGTCAGGATCAACAGTGGTAACCAACCACGAAAACCCTTTGATATGATCTCGGGGATGCTCGAGGGACAAGCTAAATCTGTCTTGGGACCCGCAACGAAAT
Source organism: Polyommatus icarus (assembly GCA_937595015.1). NCBI lineage: Eukaryota > Metazoa > Arthropoda > Insecta > Lepidoptera > Lycaenidae > Polyommatus > Polyommatus icarus. The sequence continues at coordinate 16,426,807 of OW569327.1, read as the reverse complement.
TAATCAGAAGAAAGGTAGGAGGAGTAGGAGAATGTCCTACCCTCTAGTAAACAGATACTAATACAAACAGAAGAGAAAAGGATACATAATATTCGTCCTGCGATTTGCCGCACAAAAGTTTGTACCAAATTTGAAATTACCAATCTTATTGCGTACCAACTACCAATTGAAAGTTCAACAAACATTTTTATGCAAGGTATTATGTATGCCCTTAAGTACCAACAATGAAACTTGCTTTACATACAATAGGTTGATCGTGGCTCGGTATTGGGGCTATGGTGGTCTAATTACTCAATCAGGTATATGATATTAGTTGTCGGCTCACTGCCCCTGATAGCTGATACTTGCGTCATTGAATAAGCCTACTTACATTTGAATACACATTTACATAGCTTTAAAGAATTTAATGTGTTTTTTTTTTATCGTTTGAACTTTAGAGTATGAATAGAAAACTGTTTTGTCAGCTTTAATATTTTCTGTCTACCTTCATCTCAAAAGATGGAAGTTTAATAATTAAAGTCAATTCTTCATCTTCAATCTTCATCTTTAAGAAGTATATCTACATTTCGTTGGTTATCAAATATGTATTTGAATATTACAATAACTATACAATGTCTGCTTAAACATAAATAAATCTTAAAACAAAACAAGCGGAAAAAAATTGGAAAACTTTTAGCAGACTTGTGTCTATAATCTATTTATGTCTGCGATCAAACCGAGTATTGTAGGTCAAAGTGCACACATTCAACTGTAAATACTCGATCGAATCGCCGTGCGATAAATCGATTAACTCGCGTCGGCGCTATCGGCTTGACACGTTTTCATAAAACAGTTACCGGCGGTTGTCGGTTGCGGGGACCGGATTCGGTAATGTCTCGCTGTGGCGGGTTGCGCGGTCACCCAGGTTCCCTTATGTGTCCGCAACCTAATTCCCGGTACTGTTATGTACAACGAGTTTTATCATTTATGTACACAAGTATGTATGTACTCAAAGTAAGCAAGATATAAGTTAAACATTAAGTAGTTACTTAATTGGTACTACTAGTGGATACTATAAATTATTATATTTTAAAAGACCTAAATGATAAATTCTCAAATGATATCACAAGTCACAACCTAAAATTATAAACAAAAAATATCCACGGCCGAATATTTAACCTACTCCTTTTTGGCATTCAGTTAAAATTCTATGATATACCAAGGTCCATCTTTCATACCACAGAAATAATCTTGATTTATTTCTGTGTTTCATACGATTCAGTTAGTTCCTGAAGATGTTACAGACAGGAAAACATACTTCCGTATATTTCATAAAATTTGTATGGATTCTATCACAAAAGTTTTAGTGAAGGTAAGATTTAGATTTTCATGAAAATTTCGGAGACGCAATTACAATATTGAAAGTGAGACCAAATCTCCGGTAACTTTTCCAACTTTTTGCAAATAAAACCAATTACGAAAGAAATTGTGAACATTTTGTGCAGTTTTTACGAGTCTCAGAGAAAAAAAAAACTACAAAATGGCCAGGCGAAAAATGAAAGTAATATTCAAGCGGTTTCTACAAAATTGGCAGATTTTTAATTCCCGCTTTACGCTCCGTCAACCATCTATTCAGAAATTTAACACCCAAACGTGTTTTTCACATCTACAAAAATATTTTATAACAAAACCACCTCAAGAATGCCGGAGAAAGTCGAGTTTAGTGACATCTTAATATGATAGATACGCCCAAAATATTGGTGCTAGAGAAAAAGTTATTTTTAGCAACAAAACTTTATAAAACAGCTTTATCTACTTACCTCTAGAAAGCTATTAAAAGACTAATTACTAAATACTAATTACAATGTGTTTAACTATATAACCTACGATGTTACACAATTTTTGTCCATGTCTGTCAAACGGTTTTTCCTCCGTATCAGACATAAGCAAAACATATATCGTATTATCTAACTATAACGTCTGCATGCAGTGCGAATATTTGTATTAGTAAATATTATTTTGGAAGATATTTAAGATATTTTTTTTTTGTAGTGCCTATACTACTTGTTTTCGTGTTATAAAAATATACATATTACGTAAAAGCAATATTCGAGTGAAGGCTAACTGGTCTGCTAGGCCGTGGTAACGGACAAACGAAACTTAATGACTTTCCGTTACTACTGATATCATAGCAAAAGCTGTAATTAAAAACAAATTGTTTTTCAATTACAAATCCTAGAGAACGTTTAATAATAGGTTTCAAAGAGAAGTAATGTTTCTACAGATAATTAATGTTTTTATAAATGGTGTCAAACGCACAGCCATACAACACATTTTAGAGTTATTATTACTACAGCCCTATGAAGTAGGTCAGCGGTTCTCAACCTTTTTTGGTGGTAGAACCCTTTTAAGAAGTGTCTTTTTTGGCGGACCCCAAAAAAAAGTTTGTCTTTGAATGAATTGTCTCCATGGTTGTGTCCATAGAGGAAAACAATACATCGAGGATACTAATTGTGTCTGTATGACATTAATTCTAAAAACATTTTATGTATCGCTCTACGTGCCCCTACAAAGCCTTTACGGAACACTTGGACTCCGCGAAGCACACTTTGAGAATGGCGAAAGTAGATTTTTTTTTATGCAATAAGGGGGCAAACGAGCAAACGGGTCACCTGATGGAAAGCAACTTCCGTCGCCCATGGACACTCGCAGCATCAGAAGAGCAGCAGGTGCGTTGCCGGCCTTTTAAGGGGTAATAGGGGAGGTAGGGGAAGGAAATAGGGAAGAGTAGGGAAGGGAAAAGGGTAGGGGATTGGGCCTCCGGTAAACTCACTCACTCGGCGAAACACAGCGCTAGCGCTGTTTAACGCCGGTTTTCTGTGAGGACGTGGTATTTCTCCAGTTGAGCCGGCCCATTCGTGCCGAAGCATGGCTCTCCCACGTCTAGATTATACAAGGTGTAACAAACCTATGTGATAATACTTTAGGGTGTGTATGTTTTCCTTGTAGAGAGTTCACTGTGATAGTAGCAGAGCTGAAATACCATTTTTTTTGTGATTTGTAATTGATAAGTTCCCTAGCGTCACGACTCACGAGTTTTCCCATACAAAAGTAAAAAAAACTCTTTCAGCGCTGCTACTTTTACAGTAAAGTATATACACGGGACTCAAACACACCCTAAAGTATTATCAGTTAGTTTTGTTACATTCTGTATAATTAAGTGTTGAAAGGGTGAGAATAAACGTCAGCACGTTTGCCTATTCATAGATCTTTTGTAATAACTTAATTCACGAAACATTTGCATTTCCATTAAGAAATTGCAAAACGCAGCCTTACAGCCTTACCCAACTATACTGAGAAATATTTGATGAATATGAATGTTTCTAACGCTATTTTTTGTTTAGACATTGCATGGAAGTCCGTAAGAATTTCGTGTAGGTATTAATAAATAAACAAATCAATAAACTAGTAAACTAAACTACTTACTTATTAGTTAGTAAGTACTTATTACCTTTAACGTTTTGCAATGAGTACCTAAATTAATACCATTATAAACCTTTTAGGATTATCGGTAAAATTACACTTTTATTTTAACAGTAGGTAGTAGGTACCTACGCATTAGATAAGCATACACGAAAATATTATTTCGACTCTATGTCGATTACAAATCGATTGAAAAAATCCTTTTACATGCGACTGAAACCGGTTGTATGAATAGTATGTAGCAGGATGGCCGCGGGCACCGAGAACTAGAAAAGCGAGATCTGAATTTGCAATCAGTGCTAAACGACCACGCCACGAGGTCAATGCTACCAAGTTCAAGAATGTAAAGGGCCTCAAATTGTCCCCCTCATAGAAGAGAAAAGGCTACTTGACATATATTCAATTTCATTGAACAAATGCATATTTCTAGTAGAACTTGGTCTAGGAAACCATATTTCACCCTTATTATCAAATAAAAGCTTATGATTGATAAATAAAGTCGATTTGAAAATATGATTTTATGAAAATAGGAATTGTACTGACGAAAACGCTTTTGCGGTACTTCCGATTTGGATGTGACGTCATCCTCATACTAATTTAATATCTTTTATTTATCGCGCTCGCTATATGTACGTTTATTTGTACATAAATAATAAGAATAAGCCTATTATATATTTTCTTGAATAATTCAAATAAAACATCAGTTTTATATATATTATCTCCATTTATTGTAGACGGGAAATGAAATGGCCAAAACTGTTCTCCAAAAGTTTTCAACATTACAAATGATTTCTAATTTCTTATGTAATTATTTTATAATTTTTGGGCACTTTTAGACTCGTACATTTAGCACATTAAAAAATTTTCAATAAAGAGAGTTTAAAATACAAAGCGTATGACGTCACACTATGGCGGACAGTGTTTTCGGCGCCATTTAAGAGGCATATTTTTCAATAAACATTTTTATGGGTTTCTACTGTGTAAAATATTAAAATATTAGTTTTTTTTTGTAAAAATGAATGATTATGAAGCGATTAGCATGAAGAAAAAAATTAGGTCAAGTAGCCTAATGCTTTATTTTACTGTCTTTATATTGCATAGCGTCCTTATTGCATTGTATGCTGTCTCTTTTCCGACGGTAAATAGGCTACATTTAAGGATGTTTACTGTTTAGTTTCTGTTAAAAATATAAAAATACTACGTGCCACCCCACCTACGTTTCATTGGAATTCGTTTGAATATAATTTTTCCGGTGAAAAAACCATCCTACCCCCATTCCCTGGACTTTCCCTGGACTCAAAACGCCACCACCAAACCTAACCTAACCACACCAAATTAGATCAAAATTGCTTCAGCAACTTTCTCTAGACATACTGACAAGCACAGTATTTAGTATAGACCTAAATGCCTGCTATAAGATGATGATGCTGCACCATCTGGTATGTTGAATAAGCAAAAGGTTAGCAAGATAGGCCTTGTCACAAATAGCTGGCGAGTCGATCGACGCGACCCGGCGGATGCTCGCAGCGTGATATGTCAGTCTAGGGTTGCCAAACTCACTAACTAGATAATTAAAACCACATTAATTACTTTCGCATCGTAATTATATGTTACGTAAGAGCTGGAGTTTGGTAAATAAATAAGATAAATGCAAATGACTGAGTACTTATTTCGTCAGGCCTCAGCAAATTTATAAAAATAGAAGCACAACAGATATAGAAGTGATCTGAGCTTTGACATGGTGCTTAAGTTAAGTTTTCAGCAAACCATATTTTTTTTAAGTTAATGTCTACTTGTAAACAGAAAAATTGGCTACTACTCTTTTTGATACTTCCTAAAGATAAATAACGTTCTATTGCCGATTTCGTTCTATGATTGCTTATTTTCTAGCTGCCATCTTATCACTTTGCAGTTTAATCGCGGTTCAATGCACGCACATGTTTATAAGGAGGAAGTTTAGCAGGTTGTAATGAGGATGGTCTCGGGGCGGTACCGCTATAGCGTTAGTTGCGACAGCGCAAATGCCAGCATGTTGCAGGTGCATTGCCGGCGTCTTTCTTCATACTATAAGTGAGATGTTTCAACTTTTGCATGAAAATAGTGAACGGTACAACGGTACTTGCGATTGCTCACTGTCGAAATAGTTGATTCATTGGCAGAATTTTTTGTTACGTTAGGCCTTAGGGAAATGCAGTTACCCATCCCGAGTAGTCTCAGGTGGGTCACTGGCTGGGGTATGTAAGACTAGCAGATAGTTACATTGCAGTAATTGACCTATATTATTAAGTCGGGTTACATTAGTAAGTCCATGTTGGTCGTATTTTCGAGTCATGGACAAAATCCGACCAATTTACGTAGGTCTATTATCTGCCTATGGCTCAATTTATCTGTTAGTACTTACAAGTTACATGTTAAAGTTATATTACTTTTCATTGTAAATAAACGTTGAATACAATACAAAGCAATCAACAATGATGACTGACTGACAGTCGTAGTATTTATTACATAAAAATAAATATTAAAGTTAGACAGTAAATCAATTTTCAATCTGTGACTGGCACGCCCAGCAGAGTGCTGACGAAACCATTGTTCGTGGCACGAATATCTCGCCATGTCATGTGCAACAAGTATCACCTTGTATCTTGTAGGTAACTAACTATTGTTATGCTCGATCCCACCGAAATTGTTCCGATTTTGGTGGGACATTATTATGATTCCGTGCGTGTTGACTGTTGAGAACATCTGGCAACTAAGTAGTAAATTGCGCTTGCGTACGGAGTACTATTATATAGTACTCCGTATATATATACATATATATCTCTATATATATTCAGAGATTTGGGCGTGAAGAGGTAACAGAAAGACAGATAGACACACTTTCGCATTTATAATAATAACAGATGACACCCGCAACTCCGTTGCGCCAAAACTCGTTTATTGGGCGAGAATCGTACATTTTTCCGGGACAAAAAGTAACCTATGTACTTTCCCAAGACTCAAAGTATCTCCATGCCAAATTTCAGCAAAATCGGTTCAGCCGTTTGAGCGTGAAGAGGTAACAGACAGACAGACAGACAGACAGACAGACAGACAGACAGACAGACAGACAGACAGACAGACAGACAGACGGACGGACAGACAGACAGACACACTTTCGCATTTATAATATTAGTATAGATTTCAGTCTGTATGTATATTTAATTTAAGTTAAAATAAAAAAGAGTTCATTTTTGATAGAAACTTTATCGATTCAAGGACACAACTTTAGAATAATATGTTATCTCTGAATTTGATATGTAGATAAATGTAAGTCCAGAAATGGATAGATTTTGACCCGGAAGAATCATCAATAGAACTAGATCAATGCGCGTTAAACAAAGCTTGCTGGCAGCATCTAGTGTTAATTAACATAAATTTTACTCAATACTCGTGTAGAAATTAGTAATACTAGTAAAATTAGTAATATTAGAAATTAGTAATACTAGTAATTTCGTGTAGAAAATAGTATAACTTTAAAACTATTTGTATAACTCTTTCTCACGTGCACCAGTTATATTTTTTATAGCGGCTAATGATTTCGTTGCTGTTCCTGACCCAGAGCTGACCGTTACTCTGACAGCGAAAATTACCCGTTGCTCATTAAGTGTTTACAGTCTGACGTACAGAACAACAGGTAATTTTGTAATATGTGAAACAAAAATAGCTTGTTATGTTGCTTGAGAAAAAGTTCACAGTTCGGCAATATTTTTCGTTATTTTTTACCCGACTGTTAGAAAACGTATTTACTCTACACCTTAACGAATACGTGTAGAGTAAATATCATAAGTCATAACGTCTAGCGTAATTAATGACATTGATTCACTAGGTAGGTATATCTGTTTTGATGCCATCCATCCAAACGTCTTCTTTATCCTAGAGACCAAGTACTGTCTTAGATCTAACCAAAGTTAGAGCCAACCTTATAGTCAAAGAGCTATGATAGGCTTACAGGACGTGTGTAGCCAATAAAAGTCTAAGAGCTAAACTTTGCCTTTCAGTAGGGGAGACCGGGGCTGAAAGTTCCGATTTTCAAATAACTTGAAATTATATGATGAAAATGATAAGATTAATTTTTAATATTTGCACGTATTAAAGAACCTTAATCTGTCTCTGTAATAGTATGGTAATTTCTGTCAATATCTCAATAGTTTCTTTTCTTTATTTTTGCAAAATTTCGGAAGGGAACATTCAACCCCGCGTTGGGGCGAGTTGTTCCATGTGTGGGGCAAATTGTTCCGCTTGTATAAAATATGAGAATAATATAGTTTTCTTTTGATTAAAATAGTCATTTTTAAAGTTTTATTTATTGTATGTTAATTCAGTGCTATAAACTACAAAAAAATTAATATTTATCACAACAAAACTCTCGCTTTCTTGTAATATTATTAGTTTAGCTTTTTCTTGAGTTTTTCCCTTGCCTTTGCCTTTTCCTTAATTATTGTTGATTTCTTTTCCCTTGATTGTAATGCTTTTGTTCTTCTTTTCTTTTTTTCTTGCTTGTTCTTCTGCCAATGCATTTTTTTCTGGCGTGTCAGTCAAGTAAGGTAAGTTTTTTCGAGGAACAACCAGCCCCTTTAGGACAACTTGTAGCTCCAAATTGAGTATTTGTATAAAAATTGTAATATGAGTATATTAACGAAATCAATTGAAAAAACATTCAAACAATAAGATACCTAACTAATGCTACTCTTAAATAGTAAACACGCAAATAAATCGGTCAATAACAAATAAAAATAGACCAAAAAGATTAAATACGAAAATATTTACTAAGGTGGTGTTCTAATAGCCGGTGTGCACAGCCACTCAACCACCGCCATCAGAGCAACTAAAATGGCCGCCAACGCGGCGCGTCACTTGATGCATTTTCCTTTACAAAGTTATAATTGTCGGAACACCTTACCTCGGGAACATCCAGCCCCGGTCTCCCCTACTGTGCATAGTTAACTAGTCAAGCGTCACCTGCCGATAATCGGCACTGGGGAATGGCGCGAGTGCGACGCGCGAGTGGTTAAGTAGTACTTAACCAACTAAATATAGTCAAGGAGCCGAGATAGCTTCTGCAGTCGCACATAAATCGCCTAGGAGCAAACACTTTTAGTAAAGTCCAAGAGCTAAGATTTGCCATCCAGTTGCTTATATTCTAAGTGTCTAAACACACTAGGCTGAATTATGCTTAGCACAAACCTACGCGACCACGCGACTGCGAAGCGGCAGCGTCAATACAAAACACACATTAATTTGACAAGTTGTCAAATGTGTGTTTTGTATTGACGCTGCCGCTTCGCAGTCGCGTGGTCGCATAGGTTTGTGCTAAGCATTACGCTGGTGTAAATTCCGCCGCAAATGTCAATCGCATACAAAATACGGACGGAACGCGACGGAATAGTGTGTCGTCTCTTGCGTTACGCCCGTATTTTGTATGAGTTTGAAACGCGGCGTAAACACGGCGGAATTTACGCCGGCGTAATTCAGCCTAGTGTGTTTCGACACTACGAGCCAACTATTTAGTTCAAGAGCCTACCTGTACGCGTGCACGTGTACTGGACATCCTGTGATGGGGTTATACAGTAGCAGCACACACGCCACCACGTCTCCCTGCACCACGGCGCTGGTGATGCTGCCGTGCGGGATGAAGTGCTTGATCGTCTGCTGCTTGCCCTTCGCCGTCACATTCTGGACTATCTTCAAACCCTTGTGGGACACCTGGAAAGGTTATTAATGTTATTTACTCATGTGGTACATGATATATCTGCGATCTCAGCCTATAATGCGTAGCTTGTTAAAATATGGTTATATACAAACTCCTATAATAAAGACTATAGATTAAGATAGATTAGATTTGTATCAGCCTTTATATTTTCAAATGAAGTTTACTAAAATGAATTGATTTGACATTTAATTTTTTTTATAGTATTCTAACCACTTTTATTGTATTTAACACTTTGTTTGATTTTTTTTGTGCCTCATTCTTATTTTTATTGTCATGATTATATCTTGAAATTATAATTAAACTTTACCAATTTTAATATTAATTTGATAGACATGTAATTTAATTAATTGTATTATAATCACATTCTATGATTTTTTTTTTGTACTTACTTTAATTTAATTGTCATGTTTATATCTTACTTTAATATTTTAATAATTAGATTACTTTTTTTATGTTTTTAATTTTTTATTTACTTTGACTATTAATAATAATTAATTGATTGTTTTAATATATTATATTTTTAATGTTCTGAGGATTCATGGAAGATTCGTATTTATTAGAGCTCTATGATAGTTTTTTTGAGGATTGTATTATGATTAATTTCAGATTCTGTTAATATCATTAGTTTGTTATTGTTATTATAGTAATGAAGCATGATTTTTCTTAGACTTAAAAAAAATAAATTTCCACGCCTTGGAGGCAGAAATTGTGAACTATAAATAATTATAATAAGATCATTGTAACCAATTTCTTGGAAATAAAGACTTACTTACTTACTTACTTACTTACTTACTTACTTACTTAAAAAAATAAAAACGTTGTGATATGATTCTTTACAGTAGTCCGTATAAAAGGAGCTTAGCATGGAACCTTCATGACCTTAAGATAATGAAAAATGTTGGTTTATTATCTAAATTGATAAACTAAGATAACCAACCATAATATTATAGTTCATTTAATTTAAAGTCCTTATGTGTAAGTCAATAATTTCGCACAAAGAAAAACTCAAAGTCATACGGCAATCGTAAAATTGGCCACGTTAGAACCAAGGTGTTAATTTTGTGTTTGTCTTGGGGCTATTTGTCGATTGCAGCATTAGTGAGTTACACCAGGCTACACTTTGTTGTTATATTTAATTTTATCATGGACAGGACACACTTTTAGCTGTACGCTAAAAGTGTGTCCTGTCTATATTCTGTGGTACAGCTTCGATTCAGTCAGGATACTTTCAGCAAAATGATTACATCTAGAAAACTAGAGCAAAATAAGTCCACCCAATTGCGATGCTACAGATACACGTCAACCTCCCTCTTTTTGGTCGGGGACCAAACAAAATAAAGAAACTTCAAATGACAGATTTTTTGCGTTTCAACAAGTTGTACCCTGATTCTACAGTCTACTAATTTAAAATATGAACTCCAACTTTAATCCATTCCGGATCAATCAAAGATTAAATGAAGGGCAACATAATATTCTCATATTTTAAATACGTCATTTATTCTTAAATCCATAGTAACTATGAACTAGTAAGTACCTAATCTGTGATATGACGAAGTTTATTAATTATTATTTTAGTAATGATGTGTTGAAGCTTGACTATAGGTTAATCGAAATATATTTTCATATTTCATTATGTAGGTTGTAGAGGTAATTAATTTGACGGAGTAGGTATATTGACTATTGTATAACCTTTAATTTGTTTTTGTGTCGATTTATGTGTACCGGCAAAACATAGAAAAATTAATTAATCTGACGTCAAACATTTCTTATACTAATCGTGCGGTTGCCATTTTGATCACATTCCTACAACATTGTCAAACAAAGGTCAAGCTGTAGGTCACAGTTCAAACCAGTCACATCCTCACAATACAACATCGTGTTCATCGCCTAAGATGGCGATTGGCGGTTTGCATAATGGCCAATATTAGTATTATAACGACAATACTTCATGTATATGTAATGGTGAATCTGTCTATACCGGTGCTATTCTGATTATTATTAATATTATGTATATATTCCTAGATCCTACACCTAGTATTTCATTACAGTAACCCATAAGATAACTTACTTTTTGGAATATAAAGAAGACGTGTAAACGGACAATCTAATGATACCTCTCGCTCGACTCTGGAGTCATAATCGTGGCTAGTTGAAGCCACTCAAATGAGAACTAAAAGAACACACTTGAAAAATAAACAATCAAACATCAAAATAGTATTCTCTGTCCTTTTAGCACAGATTACTATAGCAACTGCGTAAGTTTCAGGGCTCTCGCTAACTTATGAGTTATGACACGATATTGCTAATACAAGACACATGAAGATGCACACACAATTCACAAACAAATATTTTGTACTGTAAATTGTAATAGCTTGTCTAAAGACTTCGTGAGCCCGAGCCCTTATTGTACTTAAACTGCATCGTTACAACATCGAAACATAAACCTTAAACTACAGAATCGGTGTACAAAAAGAAAACCATAAACACGATATTCGATTTTTAAAAAACCCCTACCTGCAGCGTAACCTTAAACGGCTCGAGGTCCCTCGCCCGCTCTTCGAGCACGGCAATGGCGGGCAGCGCGTACTCCTCCCCCCGCAGCCCGCGCGACTCCTGCGCACCCAGGAACCATACGTAATACGACGCCTTCTTTATGTCCTTTTTAAGTCGCAGCGCCATTGTTGTTGCTCCTATGTCATTGTTGGTAATCTGGAATGCGAGAAGTAATCGTAAATCATCGGGTTAACTTTTTTTTGTTTGAATCCGATACGGGATTTTTTTTATTTTAATCTGGGAATGGGTTTTAAGCTGAAAGGATTATGGGCGTTTGACAATAAGTTAAAATCCATAATGGAGGCATTTTAGAAAAGCTTCTTTACTCGTTTACGTCTTTACTATTCGTTAGAGCAATATAATTAAAAAACAACAAGCAAATTTCTATATCAAAAATAATAAATCAATGTAAAAGATTATTATGTTGCAATCAACAAGAGCCTTTCGTATTATGAAAAATCTACTGGAAAATATTAGTACTTAATTGAAAGAGCTTATTTAAAATTGCCACTAGAGGGGTGAACGTATTCTTTTGGCTTCGTTGATTATGAAGCCCTGTCAAAGACGACATAATATGCAGACAGCAAAATTGGTATGTAGAGTCTCCATATTATACAGTTTAGTGTTCTTATCAACAATAATAGCAAAATAACAGAGTGTGATACTCAAAACATTATATAATGATGAAATATGATAATATCTAACATCTAAAAATATTAACAGCTTCTAACAGCTTATTTACGGCCGTTCCCAATATTCAATCTATCTCTGGTTTGACATACGACCGATCACAGCATTGAATTGACATAAGATAGGTTACTATTCCCATCTTTAGTAGGGAAAAACCAGAGATAGATCAAATATTGGGAACGGCCGTTAGAGGCTGTCCTATCATAAGATAGGTCAGCGTAAACACAGACACATTATTGTCATGAGCAAAATGTACAGTATCCACTGACTTTGGCAAGTGGACACTGCGCGTCGCGCGTCGGTGTTGTCGGTCTGTGTTTACGAATTCTCTCACGCATTCATTGCCTCAGCGGTTCTCAAACCTTGACTTCTTTACTTAATTGCCTAAATAACTAGATGTGAATTGGATCCTTCTACTGTTTCATACAATGGCTTTGTACAGGTGTTAACATAGTAATTTTATTAAGTAGCTACCATCGAGTAAATTGATTCATAGGCAGATAGTGGATCTACGCGTTAATTAGCCAGATTATGTCAAGTCAATGTTAGTAGCGGCTAAACTAGCTAATAAAAGCTAAATCTGTCGTCTAAGTTTGATAAAATCCGACCAAATTACGAAGGTCCGCAATCCGTCTATGAGCAGCCTTCTCTTATAGCATAACAAGCCATTCTGTCTGGCGCACTCAGAGACAAACTAGTATTAAATTAGTAATTACTTCACTGTATATAAGCGCAGATTTTGATATAAGCCCAATACACTCTGCGAAAATTCTGTCAAACTCTTCATTAAATTGAAGTTTAATCATAATTAAATGTCTCTGAGCGCGGCAGTTAGCTTTGCTACATAATATATAGTTAATATTAAGTATCAAATAAACAACGCAATCACAACCAGGTGAATTTTAAGTCGGCACCTGTTTTGAGAACCTGTTGTTTAGCTATTTGACCTTTTATTAAGAATTCTCTTTTTTGTATTTCCTCTGACATCATGGTGTATCGTGAAGTTTGTGACCTTAGGTCATCACTCATCACTCATCACTCATCATCATCATTGTTTTCAGCACCATCACATTGCTGAAGTTCAGCCTCAAGAGTCAAGAGTAAAATTAGGCATGACAACTAAAAGGTTCTACTTACATCAAAGTGAGTATATTTTGCCAAATTATAGTCTTGAAATATTCGTGAAAGTCGGAGAGGTTTATTCCGTGGGCGTATACGTTGAGAAAATTTAGGATTTAATGTGATACGAATTTCGCGGATCATCTAGTTATATATTTAAAATCCTCGCGATGAGAAGTTACAAAACTGATAATAATAGGGTTCACAAAAGATAGGTTATATCTAACGCAGATTTGATGTTTTCTTTAGGATTTGTTGATTATGGCCGGTTTACATTATTCCAATCCACTATCCAGTGAATCAATTGTAGCGCTGGATTGTATCATTCGATTAGAATAATGTCAACGCCGCTATTAGTACGAGTACAGAATACAGATCATCCATGACGGACTTAGCACTCTAAATCAAATCCATTGAATCTAAATTAATATTAGGCAGAATGGTTCACGATCACGTTCGTTAGGTGAAAAGTGTTTGTCAGCCGCCTACCGTCCATGAACGTTAGCTTGCTTTCCTAAAGTGCATATTACACCTGTCACGTGCATACAATGTGGTATTGTGCGTTTCTTGCGGGTGTCATACTTAGGCACCGTGAGAATACTGACCAATTACCATTATCCATCCTTTAATAGGTTCCCACGTTTGCGCAGATGCGATCAGCTGTTTTTGTCCACATATTATGACGTGACAATAGTATTGTATAAGATGTTTTGTTAGGATGATGAACGGCGTGTTGAGGTCACGTTAGGAAAGATTAGCTGCCAATTATTATACTAATATTTTATATTGTAAAATCGAAAGTATCTGCCTGATACCGCGAAATGCAAATACGAATGTCCCAGGAAAGGACATACGATAGTTCTTATTAGGCTGCCTTCACACCTTCACCGTCGCGAGTAGTGCGGCAGACGTGTGAAGGCAGCCTAATATACAAATATTATACCGTTCCAGCGCAATAAAAGATTTTCTTCGTAAGCAAAGTTGTGGGTGTCTAGTTCAAGTTACTAACGTTATTTATAATGTGACAGTGCGTCAATCTTTACGTTTAAAACTCTTAGCCGATCACAATAAAATTGGGTATGTACTATGTAGATACTTTGGGAATCGGGAAAGGGCAAAGGGCAAGCGACCAAATTACGTAAGCGGTAGGACTGCCATTCGCCGTAGACACTAGAGGGCGGTGTCGGGTGGATACATCGCGCTATCGCTTGTACGTTCTTCCTGAAAGACACCAAGCATTCGATCTTCGATACTTACAGCTAATATTACCCAATATTAAGGGACAAAATTAAAAAAAAATATTTTTGAATAATTTGCTACGCTTATACGGCGTAATAACAGATTAAACTCAAAAGTGGAAACTAAATAATGGATTCAAGGATTAGCCCTCAAGCGGGTCGGGCTCTCGAATACGGAGGGAAAAAATGCGATTGTATTGGAGCCCTCATAAACATAAAATATATTTATCCAATGACAACCGCAAGTCGCAACTCTGTTGCGCCTAAATTCGATTATCGTGCGGGAACCCTACATTTTTCCGGGATAAAAATTGTTCTAGTAGGTAGGACTCAAGACATCATGCCTTGAGTCCCGGTAAAGGACACCTTTACCAGGACTCAAGGCATGATGTCAAATTTCAGCAAAATCGGTTTAGCGGATTGGGCGTGAAGACTGAAGAGGTAACAGACAGACCGACACACTTTCATTTATAATATTATCACGGATTTTAAATTAAAGATGAAATATAACATAGTATTTTGTGAACATTTCCAGTGCCCATCTGTTGCTATTATATTATTATCGAGTGTAAAGGGCAAAATAATCACGTTTATTTAAAGGGGCTTCCATATATCCCGGGCTTGCAATATTCATTTTATTTTGTTGTGTTGTGAAAAGCGGCAACATAAATACATACATAGTTTGTGAAAATTTTAACTGTCGAGCTATATCAGTGGTTCTTGAGACAGTCGAGCCGACAGAAGGACGGATAGATAGCGAATTCTAAGCAATAGGTCTGTTTTACCCCTTAGTACGGAACCCAAAAGAAAGAAGCAAAGATTCGTCGAGACATATACGGTAAGTTATAATATAACATTACAGTTTACAACTTTTTGCGTATGGCAAAAGCCCTTTATTTAAATAAAGATATAAAAAATAAAAAAAAAAACTTTTTGTGAATAGGACATTCTACTGAAACATTCGTTTAGACACCACACACATTACAAATTTAAATACTTTTGTGAGATATAAGTTACTGCAACTAAATACTGTTATTTGACGCTACAAGCAGCACCAGCATGGACAGTAAAGCGGGGAATTCACTACCGGGCTGCCCGCGGGCCGCCCGGTCTGGCACAAGTCTGTTGCTTGCCCCTATTGAACACACACAGAACAGACTAGTCAGTCGAATAGATAGAGGGCTGCAGCTCGGTCGTTGCAACTCATGGACTCGATATTCTTTTTAACAAAATATGATAGATCAGTATCGGCGTTGATTTTTTTGGAGTTTTCAATAAGTTCGGTGTAAGCGGCTTTACGTTAATCGGTGTTTTGAATGTTATCCTTGCTTTTAACTTTCCACAAACAAGGATGCGACCGGTAAATGGAAATAAACGAATGTCAAAATTGTTGTTGTTGGGTTTTTCTTATGTTTAGTGTTTGTATTGTTTACAATAATATGTTTTAAAATAATATTTTAAGTGCACTCCAGTCGCTCTCCAAGGCGCAAATGACGACGGGCCGCCCGTTGCGACCATTCATGTACCTACAGTCTACAGACTTGCCCATGCCCGCGCGGGAAAAATGCGATCTCGCGGGCAGGCTGCGGGCACGGGCCGGCGGGCATGTCTGTGCCCGTACCTAGGAATTGACGAGCAGACATGCGACTGACCTGCCCGTGACGGGCGGCCCGTAGCGGGCGGCCCGGTAGTCAATTCCAAGACAAAGTTTTGTTCGATGGTTGACAATGACAACGTTTAGACTTTAGTGTGTCCAATATTCTGAATATGACGTGTGTAATAGTATGTCCGATTTTGGTTGGACAGTGTACCTATATATGTGCTAGTAACGCCGCGCCCTATAATATATGCTCGTTTGCAAAGATACAGCTATTTAAACAATATACTGACGGATCGCTTAAGAGTTAGGGGGCGCCCACAAATTACGTGAGGTGTTTTTTTGAATTTTATGACCCCCCCTCCCTCCATGGTGAGATTTCGTGAGATTTTAGTCAACCCTCTTCCCTCCTAAATCTCACGTGAGATTTTACAAAATGTGGGTTTCTACTTTCTTACGTAAACGTTTGGTTTGACAGTCAGTAGATTTTCTTTGGAACGAATTTGTGAATGATCTTAATCGTGTAACGATTAAATCTTAAGCACACGTAGAACCATAGAGGTACAACCTAGATGAAATTGACCAAAACAGTATTATTTTGTTGTAAAAAAATTAATTGAGATTTGCCGAGACCCTCCCTCTCCCCAACGTGAGATTAGATGAGATTTGACTCGACCCCCTCCCCCCCCCTAAATACCTCACGTAATTTGTGGACGCCCCCCTATTTAAAGGTTTAGTTGTGTTTTAATGGCCACTCAACTGTAACTGTCTTGCAACAAAACATGAGTGATCACGAAATAACGACCATCAAACATTTGGGCCACTCGGTGACTCGGTTCTCACTCTCGAAAGCTCATTGTTTAAACAAAAACATTTCTAAAACACACGTTCTCATATTCTTTATATTATTAGTTGAAAGCAGATGGACATTTTTGCTATGAGAACATTTATTTTCGGCCATGTTTTCTGTGAACCTTTCTACTTACGAGATTTTAGAACTATACTTTTCCGTAAATAATTACAGTAAGGTTACAGTAAGGCTAAGGGAAAGAATTTGGCCGTTTTTGGGTGTTGGTGGTAATACAATCATATTATTTCGATGACGATCTATATTTATTAATTTAACTCTTGAGTGCGATTCGTTAGTGTTTGGTTCTATACAATATTGAAATGTCCGAAATCCGTTTCGGTCATTGCAACTTTGTGCTGTCTCCCGCTTTTATGGGGAGGGAAATTGGAATCTTCCTACTCCTCCTATTTTCTTCTGATTAATTTCGTTGCGGGTCCCAAGACAGTTCTAGCATGTCCCTCGAGCTCCCTGAGATCATATCAAAGGGTTTTCGTGGTTGGATACCGCTGTCGATCCTGGCGACACAGGAGATACAGTGGTGGGAATGTGTGGTGGGCCAAAGCCCGTTTAAAAAAAATATTGAAATGTCATCACAAAGTTAAAAGTCGATTTTTTACTGTGTAAAGTAACAACTGCATTAAATTCAACTTGACTACTACCAGCATAGGTCAGGTGTGTTCTGTTATGCTCGATCACTTTGCGGAATCCACTAAATTATGTTCACACTATGGTTGTAGAAGTGAAATCAAATCAAAGCTGTATGTGTACTACGTAGAGTTTTCTGTTCCACATCTGTGTGTTTCTGCAGTCTATACTCTATAACAGCGGTTCCCAAAATTATTTTGTCTACTGCCCACTTTGAGTTAACTAATTAATGTTTTAGCGCCCCATTGCTTCAATTTAAAACGCATCCAGATGAAATAAATCCCTTAGCCTCTACACAACGTTCCCATTTTTTTCTGGGTCCCACACCTTTAGACCTTCAGCGCCCACAAGGGGGCATTATCGCCCACTTTGGGAAAGGCTGCTCTATAGCTCGATAATCGGTGCTAGCGTGAAGACTATCAACCGATTCACCCGTGACAACAGTAATGGGTGGCAGGGCGCAACCGTTAGGACCGCTACTGTCACAGTTAGCGGTGATGCAACCGCAGTTATGGTTAATGCAACCATATAATGGATTGTTTTCAATGTGCCGATAACATGTGGTTACGCAATTGTTTCGTGTTATTAACCCCTTAAACTTTAAACGTTATCGATATCTCTGTCACAGAATGAGATGTTAATCTTTGCATTTCAAATCCTTCTTAATTCAATTCATACTAAAAATATTATATGTAAGTGCTTATATTATAAAGGCGAAATTATGTCTATTGTATGTTTTCGACCTCTGACACTTAAGCCTCTGAGATACTTTGAATCCCGGGAAAGGGTGAGATTTCATCATGGAAAATGAATGTTTCCCGCTATACTTGTTTTTTCCTTCGACGGAGATCTAGTCTACTATTATCTCTATTGCTAATGTGAACTAAAGCTCTAAAGCACAAAACATCATACTAATTAACTTGTACTAGTTCTTATATATGCTAATTACATATCTTGTTATATATTACTATCGTGTTATATGTCATAATCAAGGCTAATAACATAGCGCGGTGGAAATTCTATTGTCAGATGTAGCTGGAAGTACCATCCGCATTACAAGTAGGGTCGTATTCAGTGGTGTGGTGGCCCAGGGACAATATAGATGTAAGAGCCAAGGAGCATCCTCCTGGCCAAATTATAATCCAAATGAAACAGCATATTTTATTTGTTTCAGTTCTGAAATTTTTGTTGACGAGCATAATATTTGCTGATGAACATTAAAAATAGTGTCTACATCATGGTGGTTACTGACTTATGCTGATCACGTTTTCATGTGAATTTTTATATAAATTATGTGCAAGAGTTGACAAAAGCTGCCTCTTCATCCATTTTATGTTGTAGACGAAGCTAAAATGCGAAAAATAAAACAAGGGTTTTTCTTTCAATGTGTTTTGAGGAACCACTACTTAATGGAGGCCCTGGGCAACTTCCCCGTTTGCCCTCCCCTAAATACGGCCCTGATTAAAAGAGAATTGTCTATGAAGGAGTCACGACTCGCTGTCACGGTTATAGAAAACTACAATTATTGTGATCTAACTGTGCATGCAAATGAGGCGAAATAATTATAAGGAAAGGCTTTGCTCTCTTTGTGGGGCAATATCTTCCTATGGTAATAATTTGAGATGAATCTTTGTTATATTTTGCGATTGTCACGCACATAACTGTTTCTAAACGGTGTTTACGCACAAAAGAAAAAATACGCCCGTAACTTCTGGACACAATATATCCGTCCTTACTCCTTATGTGAGTAGTCCTTATGTTTTCACCAACCCTCGCTATGCTAAGAATTTTATTTCACCAATACCTATGCCAATACTATTAAAAGATCGAGTTCCTTAGTACCTGTGGACTCAGGAGTCAGGAGTCAGGTGGCATACCTACAATCGTTGGTTAATTCTAAATAGAAAAGTTGTAAAAGATAAGAATTCTTAGGTATTTAACTTTTCACACACTTTGCTTAAAGGGTGTTGTTTCCTTTATTTAAAGCCTGCTATACACATTGGGCCAACGCATTGAGCCAGCGCATTGGGCCAGGGTGTAGAAGCCTACTTATCAACACATTAGCATTTAGGAGCGACATTCCGTACTCTATCTTATCTTCTACTTTAAACGAACAATTCTTGTATAGGTACATATAATTGGAATTTCGGAATCGGCTCCAACAATTTTCATGAAATTTAGTGTATAGGGGGTTTCAGGGGCGATAAATCGATCTAGCTAGGAATCATTTTTAGAAAATGTCATTTTATTCGTGTTTTATCGAATACCGAGCAAGGCTCAATCAAATAGCTAGTAAATTATAATGCGCCGACTCTAATGCTAAGTTCTCACATACGGTAAAACCGAACCGAAGCTCGATCGAGCAATCACGCAGACTGTAGAGTAAAAACCATGGCTTGGGCTTTCGTCCACACATTCAGCATTATTTGATAGTTTTACTTCAAATTGAGTAAATATTATCGTGTGGACCGTAAAACTCATACGCTCAAAGTAAAGCTCGACGGCTCGCGTCGAGGTTCGAAGGAAATGAGATTTGTTTAATTTCATTGAGCCGGCGAGCCTTCAAGCTGTGACTTTTGCGGTCCACTTGATAATTTTTACACGATTTGGGGTAAAACTATCGAGTAATACCGACAGTGAGTACTGACCATAAGCGTTGGCCCAATATGTACAGCGGGCTTAAAGATAATGATTTTTTGGGCACTTGGGAGGTCTGTCCACTCAGTTACATAAGGCACCCCGTCGCGGTCGTGGTCGGGTGCACCGGAGTTTTTGCCCGCCAACGAAAGTGGGAAATTGACCGTAAACTCGATAATTACTTTCTGATCATATCGACGTGCTCGTGTGGAACTCGGATGCGATCCATCATGAATCATGATGTATTAAAGTTTCTACCAAATCATTGACTTACCAATATAACGTTGTTGCATTTTTAACCGACTTCCAAAAAGGAGGAGGTTATAATATGTTCGGCTGTGGATATTTTTTTTATTTTTATTTGTGTACGTTCAACGATTACTCCGCCGTTTGCAAACCGATTTTCAAAATTTTTCTTTTGTTGTATAGGGTTCAACTCCAATTTGATACCATGTTCACAAAAATGGTGACCTGATGATGGGATCCATGAGTAATCGAGGGAACTCCTCAAAATTTATATGGAAACATATAATGATTTTGGTTTTATGTGAAGGATCCTAGGCATATGCTACCAAAAAGTAAGATTTTACACCAAGGCATGCTATTATGGTTCCGAAGATACTAAAAGAACTCCGGATTCCTTATAGATACAAGTTTGGGACTTACGGCGATGTTTTAAGAACTGAAAGCATATTATGCTACTATGAAAATTACATTCATCATAATCATCATCATCATCATAATTATCAGTACCATCACACGATGCATCGTTATGAGTTATGACCCTATTATTGGTACTTTTCATAGTCTTTTCGATCGAGACTCGAGTTTTGAGAGTGATTTTAAAACTTATAATATTAATGTTGTTACAAAGTAAATGATTTAAACTTGGCGTTGCGGTTACCAAGTTGGCAATTTGACCATGGGATCTATGAGGTACGTAGGAAAAAACTTTTTTGAAAACTGCCTGAGTATAGTAGTTGTGATAGTTTCATACCTAAATCCTATAATATATATCTACAACTGACAGCTTATATGTTTACCGGTAAATAACTAAAAAGAGTGAAATTATTACTTTTAACAAAAAATTAAAACCGACTTCCAAGGTAAAAACAATCTATACTTTATAATATTATAATTGGGAAGAGTTTGTTTGTTTGTTTGTTTGAACGTGCTAATCTCAGGAACTACTGGTTCGATTTGAAAAATTCTTTTACTGTTGAATAGCCCATTTATTGAGGAAGGCTATAGGCTATATTTTATCACGCTAAGACTAATAGGAGCGAAGAAATAGAGGAAAATGTCGAAAAAACGGGGGGAAATTATTTGAAAGGGCTTATTTTAACGCGCTAATCTCGGGAACTACTGGTCCGACATGAAAAATTCTTTCAGTGTTAGATAGCCCATTGATTGAAGAAGGCTATAGGCTATATTTTATCCCGCTAAGACTAACAGGAGCGAAGAAATAGAGGAAAATGTGAAAAAACGGAGGAAATTATATGAAAGGGCTTATTCGAATGCGCTAATCTCAGGAACTACTGGTCCGATTTGAAAAACTCTTTCAGTGTTAGATAGCCTATTTATCGAGACAGGCTATAGGCTATATTTTATCACGCTAAAACTAATTGGAGCGAAGAAATAGAGAAAAGTGTGGAAACAAACGGGGGAAGTTATATGAAAATGCTTATTATCTTAAGAACTACTGGAGCAATTTTTATGTTATTTGGCAAACATGAAGAATAGACCACGTGAAGGGACGTAGGCTATTTTTTTGCGAAAAAATGTACAGTTGCGTGAAATTCCTAAATTACGCAAGCGAAGCCGCGGAACATCTATATACTCGTATAACTAGCTGTCCCGGCAAACATTTCTTTGCCATATTGTAAAGTATATCGCCCATATTATTTTATTGAAGTGACTAAATAAAGTATGTCACCATGGCAACGTCCATCGCTATCATGGTCGTCGTTTTTCTCGAGTTGTAATAATTTACAATTATTTATTCAACAAATACACTTATCAATATAATAAGTACCGAGTAGCCGATTCTCAGACCTACTGAATATGCATATAAAATTTGGTAAAAATCAGTAAAGCCGTTTCGGAGGAGTTCGTGGACTAACATTGTGACACGAGAATTTTATATATAAGATAAAATCGTAGGAAAGTCAATTCTGTACATTTAATATTTTTGTACAATAAATAATACTTGGGATGTGATCTACTACGCTAACGCGGACGAAGTCGCGGGCAACAACTAGTAAGTAATAATATTATGAACTAAAAAGACGTATTAAATAACTCTTACTGTTTAGTAGTGCCTCTTTCAGAATTCGTCTAAATCTCAACTATTTCTGTACATACATGTCTTTATTACTTGTCATTACATACATGTCTTTATTACTTTGAAGTCGGTTAAGTCCCAAAAGTTTCATATATTCTGACATTGACTGATTAACTCACGATTAATTTAGCTGGTACAGTTCATTAGTTATTTTTGTACCTTGATTAAATAAAAATAAAATAAATATTATAATATTAACTGATAATAATAATTATCAGAACGTCCTTCAAATTGGAATTTGGACGTCGGATGACGAACATGAACAATTTCCAATAACTTGAATTTGTTAGATAATAATAATTGTTGAAGTTTTAAGGGCAATAGAAACTAAGCCCAAACCTAATCGGAAGCTCAAATTCGTCAAATTTAAATATGAAACCAATAAACAGTATGATAATTTATGTTCTATCTGTTCAGCCATTAGTCATTTCCTATCGTGACTGTATGCCACGGAAAGTGCCTAGATTAAAATATAAATGTTTCCTGACGGAGGCGCGGATTTGTTGCTGGTTGTTGTTAATGGTTGCAGGTTGTTGTTTATGGCTGATGGTTGACGCAACCTGCGGAAGTTGATGACCCGCAGCTTTCGTACGGCGAAAGCTCATACTGGTTGTGCTCACTTGTTGAGTAACCTGTACTTAAATTATGTCCTATCATGTATAAATAAAATTTATATACTATAGTCCGAAACACGAGACGAGTCGCAAGTTTCCACGCTAACTTTGACAATTAATAAGAAGTTGTGGTTCTCGTCTCGTGGTTTGTACCATCAACCATTTATCGAGGAAGGCTATAGGCTATATTATATTACGCTAAGACTAATAGGAGCGAAGAAGAAAGGAAAATATGGAAAAAACAGGGGAAATTATTTGAAAGGGCTCATCTCGCGAACTACTAGAGCAATTTTTATGTTATTTGGCACAGATTAGAAGTAGACCACGTGAAGGAGCGTGGTCTATCGATTTTAATCATTTTTTCAGTGGCTATATATTTTATACCCGTGTGACGCCGGGGCGGGTCGCTAGTGTAATATAAATTAAGCAAATCTATTAATATTTTCTATAGTAACTCTCACTTAAATTTTCTTGTCTTGAGATCGATAAAGATAAGAACAAAAAAAAAAAAAGGTGTAAGCAAAGAAAGATCTGAAGACCTGCCTTGTTTTGACACAAATTCCACAACATGTGATTTTAACTGGTTAAATTTACAAACATGTACTGACATCCGTTTCTACTTTCTAGAATGATATTAAAGCTTATATTACACAACTTTCGCATGTTTTAGTATTTTATCTCCTTACATTTGAGACGTATGATGTCGTAAATTTGAAGATAAGAGGCAAGCGATATATAACAGGTTATTTGGGATATTACTAATTTGTATCACTAAATGATGGCCGCGCTACCGCCTACATAATAATTCAATACACCGTCTTTAGTTGTTTATCGCGCAGGAGTCGTTTTCTGATTATCATAACATATTATTAAAGGATACACAAATTATTTCCCTGGATACCGAAACTCTATACAAAATTTTATTTTAAAGAGTAAAGAGGTAACAAACATACAAGCTTTCGTATTTATTGGATAATTTTATTCTTAACTTTGTAAGCAAAGTGAAGTTTTAAACTGGCTGTTCCAATTGAGTTTCACGCACTATTTACTCTACCTGAAGTGATATTGTGTCGGAATAAAGCTACCGCGTTATCAGCGGGGTCAACGACCGGAGATAAGCTTACGGCCACACAGGTGACACGTACGTACTTTTACCAACAAATCTAGCGTACATTTAGTCTTTACTGATAAAGATATAAAGTTCACAGGTAGTATAATACTATATTTTTACTCTGTCAACTAAATCTACTTTGATAATGCTACTAATATAGAAATTTGTGCTTAGTACGTGACTTGTTGTTATTTGCATTATATCGTGACAACAAATTAATAAATTGTGTTACCTATAGTTAAGTCTTCTAATGTAGATTGTGCATCTATATTATATATTATAGATGACATATGAACATCTTATACTTATCATTATATTTAGCTAGCCAGCCAAATCTACGCCTAGGGCCTGCCTAGTTCTTACCTTTACCAGTGCCTTTACCTTATATATTAGGTAGAGCTTTTCCAAAAACAAGCAATAATATTTTTTACGCGTTTATGAATGGCATAGACCTCGAATTGACTGCCTAATTTTAATAGATGACAACATATATTTTTTGACCCGGAACGAAGAAAATAATAACAACCTGCTCACATCTAACCTTAATCAATATAATAAACAGATGTAACATGAGATTTCAATATGTCGGTATATTATATAACATATCTGTTACACATAGTATGTAACTATGTAATAGTACCCTGGTTCTGGCATAACATCAATACAGTTGCGATCCAGATTTAATTCTATGAAACAACGAATTTCTATTCTTTTATTAAACGTCACGAACGGTAAGGGCCAAGCCATGCAACACTGCGATGCGGCGTTGTATCGCAAAAACAACATAGCACAGAAATGCACTGCGTTGTTACAACGTAAAAATGTCATCGGAAATCTCGCTGTTGCGTCGCAAATTTCCACGATGCGTTCTGCGACGTCGTAGATTTTTACGATGCGACGCCGCAACCCTCTGTTGTGGCCTGGCCCTAAAAACGCGTTTGACGTTGTTTCACATTTTATCAGAATACCATTATATAGTTTATTTGAAAACTGAGGCGGCATCATTACCTTATTATATTTCCTACAGTATAATATTTAGCGCGTCCCACGTAAAAAGGTATTTTACGGAAACCTACATTTTCAAACAAGGAGCCTATGCCTTCCTAATTGAGGTTTACTCTAGTCTCTATATCTGTGCAGAATATCATAAAAATCGGTTAAGTAGTTCGTAATCAGCGCCTTCAAATATATTTTTTCCGTTTATCTTATATATAAAATTTTCGTGTCACAATGTTAGTCCACGAACTCCTCCGAAACGGCTTTACTGATTTTTACCAAATTTTATATGCATATTCAGTAGGTCTGAGAATCGGCTACTGGGTACTTTATATATTGATAAGTGTATTTGTTGAATAAATAATAGTAAATTATTATAACTCGAGATTGAGATTTGAGGGCGAACATTGTTTGTGCGACGGGATAGCGATAGACATTGCTATGGTAACATACTTATTTAGTCACTTCAAAAAAATAATATGGGTGAAATAGGTACTTTATATTATGGCAAAGCAACGTTTGCCGGGACAGCTAGTAAATATATAAATAGTAGAATAGACCTAAAATGACTCTGTATTATAAAGGTACTTATTAAAATGTTTAATGCCATTAACATTTGTAAATGTAGAGCCTATTCGTAACTAGAACAAGGTCCTAAATAACACTTCAAAAGAAAATTACCAGTCATTTGTTGCGGTAATAAAAATATTATAGGTATTATTTATAATGATATGGGCAGCATACATTATTATAGTTTCATAATAATTGTACCAGCTTACATAATATTATGTACTTATTATTATTGGATACACATATTGGTATAACAATGTTTCATCGTTTAGAGGGTAGAAGTCAAAAAAGCCTCTACCTTTTTGGAAATCGCTTAAAAAGAGTGTAGGATGGATTTCTGGGTGATGGCGTGTCATTGAAAATCTATCTCAAGTACTAACTATATTCTGGATGTTCTAAAATTTAATCTGTGAAGAAAAAACCTCTTCAAAATTCACAAATGGTTGGCTGACGTATTGATCAATCTATCCTATGGCTGGAGAAGCAACACTAAATTCGCAAACCGACAGTTCCAGATATTATACTTAGTTTGTATGGAGTATAATTTTTAGCAAAAATACGAGTTCAAATAGTTTCAGCTCTTTTAAGAGAAACCTACCTTTGAAGTGTTTTCCCTGTTCTAAATTTAAAAATGCGTTACAATGACGTGTGCTGATGTATTTTAAAATCAATTAAGCTAACACGAGTTGTCTATGTAGGATATTATTAATTAACGCATATTATACGCTTTCAACGGCTATTATTAAAACAGCGGTAAATGGAGCTTTGTTTGGCCAAGATGTAACGGAGAAAGTGGCCAACATATTTTATATCGACGTTTTCTATTGCCCTGAAGGCTACAATGTACATTACGTAAGGTATGCTATTCAAAATTAGGAACTACCATCATCAGCTTTATTAATTACTACTAGTCTCCATGGGCGCCGGCAGGGGGGTGCCAGGTGGTGCACTTGCATCCCTTGGGAATCTCGGGATCAACAGGAATTATTGAAATAAAAAGCATTTTATAACCCTATTACCATGCCGTACATAGATAGTTCGTAATGATTCGACACTAAATGTATTCTGTTGACAATTGACATAAATAGACAGTCATTGTTGTTCGTAAAAAGTAAAAAGAAAAGAAACAAAACTAAAATCTGCACCCGTTGGAAATTATTTCTGCCGGCACCCATGCTTCTTATTGTGTTTTCACGCTAGATGCAGCATCAGCATTCAGCACATACAGGAAATATAAAGTTGTGTCAGACGTTTGACAACGTTTCTGTGAATATTCTGATATGACGTGTGCAACATTTTGAATATTTACCTGATTATTTACTGTATGTGCCAGTAGCGCCCTCTGACCTTTGCGTAGTATTAATCCCTATATCACAAGGTTCTATCGTATCTTAAAAATGTAGTTAATTTTATTTTTCCCTCAAAATTTTCTTCTATTCATAGCGACCCTAAAGTGATAACATTATTTTGAGACCGAATAAATAAGGTTTGGCATGTGGAAAACTTACATTTTTGCCACAATAAATCAAGTAAAATCAATGTAGCAATTTTGGCGTGAAGAGATAACAGACAGACATACATAATAATTATGTATAGCTATCGCATTTATAACTTAACACTCTACTTAAATAGAGCATTTAACTTCAGCGTCTTTTATTTTGAGTACGCCATTAACAATTCTAATAGGAAACAGATTAATTATGATGATCATGTAGAATAATAAAACTTAAGTAATACTTAACATTATATAAACAGTATTAACCTCAATGCGAGTGTCTAATTCGGCATAAATTTTCCAACATAAATTATTTCCTATTTGTGGGTGAATTTGTAATATCCTCATAGGTCAGTTCTGTTCCCATGATATATGCTGAGAACTATATCAATTACTAACTTCACATATTACTGTTATATAGTTTGTCACCTTACTTCTATTTACTTAAGTATATTTAATTCGTAACATACACGTAACAAATTGAAATCGATTAAATTACTTGTTTTTACAATATTTATGACAATGCAAGGAGTTGACATTTGAGATGATATCTTTTGTTTTATTTAAGTACTCTTTATTCACGATTCAATTGAAGGCAGAGTATTAGGAGAAGACTGAAAAGAGATCCCTAAACTCCTGAAGTTTATAACATTTAGATCCGTAGTTTATTATGCTATAGTCCACAGCGGGTGCATGTGAGCGGTGGGACGGAGAGGCGGGGGCGCTTGATTTTGACAGTTCAGGCTAGTTTAGAAAAAAAGCACAAGAGATTGGAATAGCAAGATGAGTCCGCCGATAAAAAAATAATAATCTAAGGAAATAATATTTAAAGTGCATACGTTTTTAAAAAACGGACAGCCGATGTCAATAATTTAGAATATATAAAACTGATCAATTGTATTTAATTTATTCTTTTCAATAATTAAATAATATTATTGTTCACAATATCTTGAGATTAGTGGTCACTGCCTAATCTCATGTGCGTTGCGAGCAGCAAGCAACCCGCCCCCTCACCCCCGTCCTTACCTAAAGCGCGGCCAACTAGTTCCGCGCGGACTATAAAGGCCCCTCGCGAAGGAGATCCTGAAGGATGTCAGTGATTTGATTTCATAAAGGTAATTGAACAGTTAATTTTTCACATTAATTCCAATACACTTTGTCGCTGTATCGACAGGTTTCGGTTATAATTGTCATTATGTATGTATATCGCTCAGATGAAAGTGAAAGCTTTTACGTAACGGACCTGTGGACGTGTGGACGGCGGCTAGACCGGCAAGGTCTTCGAACCCCAATTAAAAGCTCCTCCAACAATGTACTGACCGAAGAAAGTCTAGTGAGTAGAAGGCTAAGACTAGCTAAAACACTTATACGGGTCTGCGCCATAGTGACACTGCGCCTTATTTGACTTGTCGCGAGGCAGTTCTTGTACGCATAACGCATTAGACAACTTTGTCTATGAGACGTTTTGTCTCAAATGTGCGCATCTAGTGCTTTTTATTATGCGATAATCGTGTCTCAGCTCAGGTGTGCGGGGACTCTTACCGTACCAGTGCCTTGCAAGCTGTTATTTAAAATGACTAGTATATTATAGGCTTAGCAGGAACAATTAACAGATACAAGCGTATTATAGTTTCCTATGTTTTAATAATAAACACACACACCGGTTTCGGTGAAGGTGGCCGGTTTCATTGAAACCAGGCCAGTTACGCAAGAGTAATTTTTATAGTGCCCAAGTGTGTGCGCAGTGTTATTGTATTATTGTATCCTGAATATGAATTACTCTCATGAGAAAAATCCATCCCGGCTTTATCTATATATTTTGTGAAATCAAATTAGTATTTAAAGACAAAAAATAATTGTTAAAACATAATTTGTGGATTTAATAATGTGATATTACCGACAGACCAATTAATGTAAGGTCCATATGACCTTGTTTTTCAAGGCTCTACTTCCTGAAACAAATGGTGTTGGGGACCGGTCCAAGGACCGGCTGCGGTGAGACTTGTACTCGATAATAGGGCTGACAATTAAAAAAAAACAACTTTTAAATCAATTACTACTCATATTATTAGTACGGGTAAGGTTTGAAATGACCTATTCAAAACTGAACTTTATCTTCAAGAAGATATAATATTGAATTTGCAGACTTGCGATATGGGGCTGCCTGTTCTTTTTCTAAATATAAATGGCTCATCGCTGCGCAAACGCATCAATAAGTACGCCTCGTGCAATGCAAAATTTCCCCTTAATTATTATTTTTTCTCTGAACAATTTTCGTTCCATGAAAATACCAGTCTATCAAAAACTACAGCCCTTTAAAGACGTTCAACTAATCATCTAACTTAAATTAATACGAATTTCCTCATGGTTGGTAGCCCTAGCCGAGTGTAGGGACAGCGTCGCATACCGCACCGTGTTCTACATCGACAACTTGCCCTTTACATGTTTTATCCAGGAAAGGATGTACATCAAGGTCAGATACTTTAGCGCCCTTAGGTGCTGAGTGGCATGACACAATCAAAATACTTAGCACCCTTAGGTGTTGAACTGACTGACACAATCAAAATACTTAGCGCCCTTAGGTATTCAGTTGAGTGACACAATCAAAATATTATGTAAGTAAGTGCTAATAAAATACTTTCCTATCTGTAAGTTGACTTTCATAACAAGAGATATGCTACAGCCTTTTTTTTTTTTTTTTTTTTTTATTGAGGGGGGGAAATACGTTATGTATCCCCCACCCCTTCGGGGGAAGGGGCGGGGGTATGTGGGACTCCCTACAAGAGGTATACCCACTAAAACCCCCCCATGCCCTCCTTCCAGCCGTGGGACACGGGCACTCTGTACGATCACCGCGTCCTCACGGCGCTTGCCGCGTCCGGCACATCTCCGTTGCGGCGGCAGATATGCTACAGCCTACAGGTAACTTCTTATCGGTCCAAAAGCCATCTATATTATACGAGATAACTCTGTTGCGCTGAAATATGTTTATAGAGCGGAAACCGTACATTTTTTCGCAACGAAAACTCCTCTAGAAACAGACAGATTATATAGACTGTCATTATAAAATAATTAAAGCCAATTTAAATGAATATACCACGATATTTATATACATTCCCTTAGAAATTCACCGGTAATAATGTAACTAAGCGATGTTTAGTACGGGCGGTGCGCACGCGCAGGACTACTGTCATCGACCTAGCCCGTTACTCCGCCGCTGATAGCGCCCGCTGCTTTATTGATCGCTACAATACAAGCCCATAAGTAACAATACATATTATATATTTTGTTAGCCTGTCTACTCAGATCTCTTTACTCTATCAGAAAAGTTAATTCATAATAATTATGCAGATGGCGGACCTTCCTCATTTGGTCGCGTATTGGATAGATTACGGCTAACATTAATTTGACATAGCTCGATCAAATGACGAAGGTCCACCATGTGCCTATGAATTTCTTCGATAGTACTTTGTAAAGGAGTAATGTGTAGATTTTTGACAACGCTTTGAGCAACTTGAGCATATTGTACTATGTCTACAATTCTGTATAATATATGTGTAATAATTATTTATTTTACAAAATAACTTTTAGCTGTTTTACAGTTAATTATTATTTGTTGAGCCTAGACACAGAATACAAATTGTTACATCTCAAATACTTGTCAAAATAGTTAATTGAGAGTTTTTTTCCTCAATTCGCCAAAACAACTACTTCACACTACTATGTGACATAGAATATTTCCTAAATTGTATGTTCGTGTGACAAAACATGTGGGCGAAAACGTGAAATCTTAGTTAGTGTTCTATTTACATGAATAAATGTATAAAATAAATAGACATTTTTAAGAAAAATAACATTGATCTTAATGTTTAAAGTACTACAAACATCCTCATAGGTTTGTCTACTCAAAGACAAAATATTCCTTCTTTTGAGGGGCCTTCAGAAATGTCACTTCTTAAAAGGGTTCTGCCACCAAAATAGTTTTAGAACCACTGAAAACTGAAGTAGAGTTTAGAATATCTATTTTAATTTGCAGTGACATAAGACAGTTGTGAACGAATAAGTGCAGATGTTGATTGAATGTGACTGATCGCTTTATTACCGAACGTGATTCGATTTCAATTCTTTTTTACGTTCATTAACACAAAAAGGCCCAGTTACGAAACTTTTTCATAACAACTACAGCACAGAAATAACGACTCTATTTATAAATTGTTAAGACTCAATTTGAAATATGACTTTAAGATGAATTGAACAGTTAAATTTAATGGATTTTGCCTTTTTTGTAGCACCAAACGTTTTGTTCAAAAAAGGTGGTAACTATTTCGTAATAAGTTTTTAAAACAAATTAAAATTATTTAATAGGCACCTTATATTGTTAGAGAATAGAGTATTATTACAAAGATAGCGTAATTATTATTCTATTAATAGTTATTTAACAAAATATAATGATTAAAGAAGCCTGTATAAGGTTTTTTTAATCAATAATTTTGCGGTGAATGCTTCGATCACTAATATACAAGATACACAATCCGCGGCAAAAAACGACCTCACCAAAAGAGCACCAAACTCAACATTCTGGTGCACTTTTGATTTAGTAGTGCTCGAACGCTCCGCCGGGAAACATGCCTCAGTGCGCGTTTAATAATTGTAGAAATCATACGTCTAAAACCAAAAAAAAGGATGGAATTTCATATTTCCGGTAAGTATTAATTTTATCCTAATATATTTCTTACAATTGTATTGTAAATATTGGTATTTCTTTAAGAAATCACCAAAAGACAGTTTTAAAATTAAGTTGTAAATAAATCAACACCAGGTATAAACCATCTCAATTGCGAATACTCATACTAAAGGTACTTATCGTAGTTTATCATGCCCACTTGAAATGTTCGGGTTATAAGCTATGTTTCTGTTCCATTTGATGGAGTCGCTATTACTATTATTTTTTTATTGAGGATTTTTTTCAGGTTTCCTCGAGATCCAGTTAGATGTGGTAATAATATTATGTTCCCATCTTCGATCAAATATAGTTCCCATTAAGGATTTTTAAGTAGGTTAAAAAGTATGGGCGTTGGGTGATGTGAGTTGTCCTTTGTGGCCTATCGGAAAATGTATGTACACTTAATGTATATTTTGGTTAATGATAAAATTAGACATAACATTAGAACAACATAATATTACAAGTAAAAAATAATTACTCCTCACTTTATACATTAAACTTCGGAAAAATAAAAAAATGGACTATTAAAATTATTACAAATTACAATCAACAAAAAAAATTTGAACAGTTCGACTCCACTCATACTTCACTTCGCCCTGTTCCAGCGGCGAATTTCGGTCGTAAAATTGGAATTTTTTTTTGGCACTATACAAATTTGAACTTAAATCATATACGCGGATGGTTGAATTTAGTATGAAGCGTGCATCGGACGTAAAATTTTTATTGCTTTGTAAACTCAAATGTACATTGTTTTATATAAAGATCTTTAATAATTACTGTGATTAAGGTTGATTTTAGATAAATGTATACTTTTTTAAACTCTATTACTCGGCGACAGATTTTCGAGAGGTTTTGTATGAGACTGTGTATCTTGTATATTAGTGATCGAAGGGTGAATGTTAAAATTACCCATGACGCATGCACCATGTTCAGATCAATAAATTAAAATGAGGGCCAGTTCGCACATCAATAATCGGCCAAGTGCGAGTCGGACTCGCGCACGAAGGGTTCTGTACCGTTATAGAGCGATAATTAGGAAAAAAATTGTGTTTTTTGTATGGGAGCCCCCCTTATTTATTTTATTTTTATTATTTAATATTAAAGTACACATATAATTCAGGATTTTGTGAAAATTTCAAGTGTCTATATGTTGCTATCATGGATTACGAGCCAAAAAGACCAAAAAAATAACGTTTATTGTAACGGAGCCCTCTTAAATATTTAACTTTATTTTGTTTTTATTACTTATTAGTTGTTATAGCGGCACCAGAAATACATAATCTGTGAAAATTTCAGAAGTCTAGCTATAGCGGTTCTTGAGTTACAGCCTGGAGACAGGCAGACAGACGGACAGACATCGAAGTCTCAGTAATAGGGTCCCGTTTTTACCCTTAGAGTACGGAACCTTAAAAATTATCTATTTAATTTTTGAATCTAATCTTCAATATGGAATGTTACGCAAAGGTTGGAGCAGAGGGCGCTACCTAGCACATACAGTAATCCGATCAATAACCGACATGATCCACACTGTCTTGCCAGAATATTGACATAACCGTTGTCAAATTTTGAACAAAACTTTTTGTTCACTGTCTGTGCTGGTGGGAAAAACGACGAAAATTTCCCATCTTTTCCTATGTGCATGGTAAATCACGCTTCTTTTCGGGATAACTCTATTGACATTATATTATGATATTCTACAAACCTAACAATAATAGACAACAGACGGTCAAGAGAGAACGAGAAAGTGAGGAGTCGCGATGAAAAGTTTATGCACGACGATGAAAGTTCCGTACGTGTGCGAAGTTATATTAGAACGGATTATACGGTGAGACGTACTAGCTGCATATTTCTGCTACAATTCATATTCAGCTTCTATATGTCCGCAAACATTCGTAGAATCGTGCAGAAATAACTTATTTTATGTGGGAACTGTAACCAGCTAAGCACCATTTTGCAGAGACAAAGACTATCTTACGTTAAGGGCCTTCCCTACGGATAATCCGTAATTTACCGTATTTAGAGCCGTATAAACTCATAATTTGAAAGCTACAGAGTTATAATAAAAACGCAACAATAATCTTCACTATCTCAAAATTCCTTTCCACGTTTTAAATTTTCTATTTTTGTTTATTATACTCATGATATCAGCTTCCAAAGTAAAGCCAATTTATTAAAATTCAAGCATACATTCAGCATCTCCTTAGTATTTACAAATTACTTTTATTTGAAACACACGCCAATAGATCGACAATATCATAAACTACATATTCCTCGTTTTAATTTTTTTAGGACAATTTTGAACTAAGATAAGTAATAAAAATAACAGGGTTTTGGCGCGATCTCGGCAACGCGGCAAATGTATGGCCAAGGTCGTTTTCTCGGGGGACGGCCTTAAAATGAACATTTCTAAGTAAAAGTACATAAAGTCTTTTCCCGAAGTTTGCTTATCCAATTCAGACTAGAGGCTAAATAGCCTATTCGATGCAAAGGATTTTTTAATTTGTTTATGATCCGAAAACATGTTACAAAATCAACAAGTAAGTTAAAGTAACATTTTAAAAATATTTTATTCCTCTATTTGCGAAACCAAAAAAGAACTGAAAATACTTTTGAAATAATAACAAAACAATGCGTTATGCGTTCAATGGTGTGAATATAAAGTGTTATTATAAATTACATAGATATGCTAAGTGTGTACGTGTCCTTGCCACAATTACTATGTTCATACGCTATCATAATAAGCGTTCCACCGCGACCTCAAAATGACGGAGAAAACTCTTAACCACAGACTCCGGCCTAACAACACCCGACTTAACACAGATAACAAATTATGTGTCTATGCTTTAACCTCATTTCTAAGCCGAGAATTTAAAAATAGAACGCTTATTTTTTAACAAGAGCTGGAGAAAAATGAGTCGTACCTTTTGTGACTTGCTGATGTTTGCTGTCTGGTTTCACCTGAAAAAAAAAATAACGAAAATTAATACCTTCAAATTAATATTTAATGTGTGGCTATCAGTCTGAGTAGAAGCCATGTAATATCACGCATAAGCCGATAAGCTGTTTTTAATTTTTGGTATGGAGATACTTTGAGTCTCGGAAACGGACATGGGAATGTAAGCGGGAAAAAAGTTCGGTTCCCGCGATAAACACGAATGTCAGCACGAGGTTGCTAGCCAAGTAATATATTATTACTAGCTGTCCCGGCAAACGTTTCTTTGCCATATTATATAAAATAAAGTATATCACCCGTATTATTTTGTTGAATTAGTAACTAATTAATAAGTATGTCACCATGGCAACGTCCATCGCTATCCCGTGACCCGCGTCGCATAAACAATGGTCGCTCTTTATAGACAAATAATTTGCAATAAAATAAAATTGCGACTATAATTAAAGATCTAAGCTATCCTATCTCTCAAGTTGGAAAAAAGCACACATTTAAAAAAAACAAACATTAAAATCGGTTAAGTAGTTTAGGAATCCATCGCAGACAAACATCGTGACAGGAGATTTATATAATATATTAGATTAGATGATTATAAATACTCGTATAAGGGTAAGGTATAGCCCGTATAGGATATAGTAATAAATTAAATATTTAATAGGATATAGACACTATAAAATGTTATTCTAACAGGCAACAGCTAACGAGGTGGCAACTGCTATATTAGGTATTTTACGTTGAATAAATGTTATTTCACCAAGTTCGTAATTCGTATAGGCTCTACAGTCTACACGGTACACCTACGTTAGTTTCTAGTTCAAGTAATTTTGAAGACTCGAAGGAAGGTAAAAATGAATTATTACTTCTTATATAAGTATTATGTGATCGTTTATTAACACAAAACATGTTTAAAAAATAAAAAGAAGCCTATAGGATTCGTATTACATATTATAATAATATCTTAGCCATAGCTATTTAGTAGTTTTAAACTTTTAATATAAAGTTTAATAAAATTTTAACATTAAGTTTTGAATAAACAAGTGTTCCATATAGGACTTATATTTGTATCTACTATCTATGGACTTATCATAACAAACTATTTTTTAAATTGAGGATGACACCACTGGTAAATCATTAAAATATTTTTTCCTTTGTTTGATTGAGGAAGCGTTTATATTTTTTTATGAAAGATGGGTTCGGGCGTAGACGAACAAAAAGTCGTCAGTCACGAATGTGATTTAGATGTTAAAAACTTCGAGGTCGACTCTACTATTTTATGTCTGCCATTATAACAACATTAAAATAGTTCACTAATTTTATTGGTGTTCAAAATAACACTTGAGATTGACAGACACGTGTACACATAACACAGGTGAATATTTATTTTGTTTTAAGACTTGGCAGGAGAAAATACTCTTCAAAATAACTTTTTTATATGGCAGAAATTTCCCTACTTGAGAAATAAATCGGCTGTTTCATACTAAAGACACCTAGGCGGAGTGCAAGAATTAATAGAAGGAGCAGTCAAGAATGTTGCAACAAAATTTGCCATGTCCCTCTATACCTATAGACTAAATTCTTATTCCCCTAACAGGCGCCTAGGCGCTTTTATATTCCTTCTCAATTCGGGAGAAATACTGGCAGTATATTGATATTGTTTAGACTTTAAGGGTTTAGTAACTCAGGGTGAGTACGAAGTTTTCTTGTAAGTACAAAGATTTTTCCAATCGAAACGTTCGTCAAAAATCCTTTGTTTATAAATAAAACTTAGTCACTAAACTATTTTTAAACGTTTCAATTAACCTTTACAAATATTACAATCATCCTTGACCTCAGAAGAGTCCTTGACAGAAGGAGGATGTGTGGGACTTCCTATACATCCTACTTCAAACACAACAAACATTGTTTTAACAGCCTCGGATGTAGTAACGGATATGTTAGTACGTAGCAGTAGTTATCGGTAACACGTAAACTTTTAGCGTACTTCTAATAATTGAAGACGTAAGTCATGGATGAAGTGGGTAACTAACAATTTAAATACGGTTTTTGCATAAATGGAGGCTTTATGACTAGACAAATATTTTGATGCAAGAAAATTGTGGATTTCATGTATAACCAAATATTATGTTAGCCAGATTATGAAGTGGGTAAACTACAAGGTTTATTTAAATTATAAGGGAAAAACCTTGAGTCCTTATATATGCTGTAAATTGTTAGTTATCCATTTTATTCACTAACGTCTTCAATGAAGGATTGCATAATACGAAAACGAACGTAACTGAAGCGCTAAACGATTTATATAAACTGATTTACGAATCGTAATAATTGAAACTCAACGTTCTTCTGTTCGTGAACCGCTCCATTGCACCAACAGAACTAGCCAAAAATAAGGTTTATGCAACCTATTTAAAAAAGCATTAATTACTCTTCAAGAAGGACTTATTGTATCTAGATTCGTAGCTGAGCCTACATTACATACAATATGTTTAAAAATATTTCTTATTGAACGTGTGTTGCTTTGTTGTGTTAAAAATTTGCGATAAGAATAAAATATTTTAGTTATTTGACATTTCAATTGTGTATCGTTTTGTCCATCGCAAAACTGCGCCTCGTCTCGTCTTGTTTCAGTGTGACCTGAAACTGACCCTTACATTTAGCAACAAAAATTGGAAATGTGGAACAGCGTCATGTTATTTGAAATTTTTTATTGTATAGTTTTATACATCCCCCTCGACTTATTTCGTTTTGGTACGACCTGATGATTACGTTCAAATTGTGACTTGTTACCTACGAATAATATAAAACTAAGGAAGAGTAACTCCGTCAAAAAACATGCTCCAAAATACTTGTCAAAAAAGTGTACCTTAGGTTCACTTTTCCTACATTTGGTGACCTTGAGCGGTACAAAGGCTGACGTTACATGACAGTTCGAATGGAACCAAATTTAAAACTGTATTAGTATGGGAGTTACGTTTCCTGGTTTTATTATTCGTAGCTTGTTACTGTATTCTGGTAAGTGAATGTTTAGATGAAATAGTTGAGCAAATGCGTCTTAAGTTGCAATGTGCGTAACTTCCTACATCGCAAGAGTACTTTTACTCTTCCTACTTCATTGATTAGTTGACCTTAAATGTACTGACAGTTCTATTAATTGGCTTGACTGATATAGAAAAATAATAAGTTTGTAACGTACCTACTGTGATATGAGAAATAATATTGTGATGTTTAAATGAAATAAACTCGGTTATACGTTTTTCTATAAGGCTGTAGTGTTTATATTATCTGGTCGACTTAGTAAATTCCACGCATGTTTTGTTAATTAAACTCTAAAATTGTGGTATTTATAAATTATTTAATATAATTTCTATAGGGATTGCCAAAACTCCCTAGATTTATAAAAAAAATAAATACTTTTCATAGAGATTTCATTGCCAAAAAACCGAATTATTACGAGTACCATACAAGTTTCCCTTGCCTAAAGCATCTCAAGTAGGTATAGTTGTATTGTTTACAATCACAAAAGTAAATCCAGTTATCAAGCATTGGTAGAGTTTTGGCCGGTATGATGTGAGCGTGGCGGAATGTGACCGGTCACCGCCTCACCTTGGCGACAGAACAATACGAGATGATATACCCAAATACTTTCTGTTAGCCTGGTAGTTTTGCAGCTAAGGATTTGGAATTAGCTAATGTAATGTATACAGATACATTACATTAGCTAATTCCACTCACAACCATTACTACAGCACTCAGATACAGATCTGAGTGCTGTAGTAATGGTTGAACTTTAATTTAACGAAGAGTTTGACAGATAATGTATTGGGCTTATGACAAAATGTTCATTCAATTAAAGTTAAGTAATTGATATTCGTTTATGAAAGCGGCAGTGTGGTTGTACCACACTACCACTACGCTTGCTGTTATTTAAACTGATGTTTAATCTAAAAAATTAAAAGATGTAACTAAATTATTAATTCTACTATTATTGTTAACATATTGTAACTATGATCAAAATGTATATATCGTAAAAGTCTATCTTCTTTTAGTATCAGTTTGAGAGCCCATTTAAAGGAAACAAACATTTCTCATTCATAATGTTAGTAAAGATATAAATCTTAAATATTTGGGAAAGCAAATATATTTAAAATATTATCTCAAATATTTTATCTCAAAAGTTTAAATCAAATATTTTATATCAAATACGAGGATCGAATTTTATGTATCCTGAATTACCTGTTTGTGATTTAGATTTGAATAAAACAAGTCAATCTACATTCCACGACAACAATATTGTTTAAACATAAAACGTAAAATCTGAGCGCGTTGATGTCTTATCTATAGTAAAACTGAAAGTTGCCAATTTTGATATTGTGTTTTATCTTCTTTTATTTATATTCAAATCCGTGTTAATATAACATCTTAGAAGCGTTTTGCATAACTGATTTCAGTAAGTAATAAATTAAATATTATTTTTAAAAGATTAAATGATAAGTACTTACCCGAATTCTTTTTAAATTTTTCAAGTATTTGTATTATTTATAATTCTTTAAGCAAACATTTGCAACAGCAAAAATTTAAGAATTTATTAGGGAGTTTTTTGAGTACATATCTTTGCTATTATAAAATCGGAATATAAGCATAGAAACTCAATATGGAAAATTATAAAATAAAAAAAATGTATAAAAACACGATATTGTGTTTTATCTACTACATTATAGCTTCACTAACTGCATTATACTATTACTGCATTATCGAAAGTGAAATTGATAATCGCAAATAAATTATCGAGGCAAAAACAAAATCATCGTTAGCTCATAATGACGCGAGATTAACGTTAAAACACGTTTAACATTAAATATTAAGCGACCGATTAAATGAAAGTAAATATATATTAACGGTATACGATTTCAAGATAATTACATAAACATGGGCGTGGGAATTCACAAAGTTCGCGTACGTACCGCTTACATACTTGTCCGTTATTTCCGTAGTCTGTGAATATTATAGACGATGCCCGCCACTCCACTGCTCCATTTTCACGCGAGAACCCTATATTTTTCCGGGATAAAACGGATCCTATGTCCTTTTCGGGACTCAGAGTATTTCCATATTATCTCTAACACAGAATACATATAGTACAAGCCTTTAAGCAAAAGTTCAGCTGCTTAGGTATGAAGACAGACAGACAGACAAACTTTCTTCATTTATAATATTAGTGTGGATAAATCTAGAAGATGTAAGGCGAGGTGTGGGTCGGGCCTCGGGAGTCAAGAGTCAGGACTAGTTCGACTGCAGGTGGAGTAAGGGTTATTTAATATACTTAGCTTCTTCTAATATTACTATCAATTGATAGACTTCTCTTTCATATATAAAATTGTTTCATAGGCAATTAGCGGATCTAGTCCATTTAGTAGGATTATATCGTAATCATAGATAACAGAAACTAGTCATAAGCAGACTACATTAGAGAGTTTATTCAGGTAGAATTACAAATTTTAAATTCTTATAAGGCAGCCCTTAAACCTATACAATAATATTGAACAATATGTTTTAGTACAATTTGTTTTACAATAAGATTGAATGCGCGGCAATGTCAATATTACCCAACTTAAAAGCAAATTATTTTAATACAATGTAATATATTACAATCTTATAATGATTGTCTCGTGTATAAAACCATTATGGCAAGTATTATTACGATGTTTCGACCTTCCGTGAAATTGCCGTGACCAGCGCCGGCGGTCACTGGCGCAGAAAACCGAACTACAACATGATACGCGTGAAAGTACTGCAATTCGGTTATAATTAACCTGATGCATTGTATAATAGTGCAGAAAAATAATGTTTAAGGCGAGTACATTCAAGTTTTTTTCTTTTACAAAAATTGCGTAAATAAAAAATACATTTAGTTGTAGTTATTATGTAATCGCGGTAAGCCATTTTTGAGTTATTTTTGTTTTTATTTTATGCAATTTCCAAAAACTTTCTGTAAAGGAAGACGACGTTAGTGATACTAATATCAGATGTTTTTTTCTATTACTTATTTATTATTAATAACTTTTTTAATTTCTTTTATACATATCACTAGAACTTCGAGCAAAAGACGATCTTCCAGGTACAGAAGGGAAAGTAGAAAATAATGCACAAGAATATTATAGGAAGAAATGCAATGACCAACGATGGTATGCACTATGCATACCTAGATTCAACTGGGTGTTGGCTCTTATCGAGCAACTGCATTCATTGCCTTATTCATGTAAAATAATTGCTTTCTACACTTAATTCCCATTAAATACGTGGAATATCTAGACCTGATAGGACGTATCTTACTTTCGCCGAGGCGAGAGGTCAGCGTGAAACCTTCGCGAACGAGTCAAACCTGGCCAGATATTATCAGCAATAAACTGTACAAAAGTTGTTTACCAAAACATCACGTTCCGTTGCGACACCTGGATAAAACCTTTGGTATTTAAAACGTTTGATACTCGCATCTAAAATATTTTTATTGAAATAAGTCGCTTGTAGAAGTAGAGTCTGTGTCGAGATACTAGACAATAATGGATATCCCAAAAGCTAGCTACAGGAGCAGTGGCAACACTGCTACGGTAAATGTATATTTGATCCGTAATCTACTGTAGAACTTGTTAGTTTTGCGTTAGGTTCCGTTAACTGTAGCTGTTAACAAGCTGCACGAGCTGCGATGACACAGCTCCTGTAGCTTGCTTTCGTAATAGTCCCTAGAACTGATATGCTTACATTATTTTGTTGCTAAATTCAATCGATAAAGCGAAATCGCTAACGAATCACAAACAAAGAATTACAAATGCGTGGAGAAAAATAATCTTTATTTAATGCGAAAATA
Source organism: Polyommatus icarus (assembly GCA_937595015.1). Classification (NCBI taxonomy): domain Eukaryota; kingdom Metazoa; phylum Arthropoda; class Insecta; order Lepidoptera; family Lycaenidae; genus Polyommatus; species Polyommatus icarus. Next base: position 16,384,605 of record OW569327.1, on the reverse strand, counting down.
ATCGCAACTAATTGATAAATATTAAATGATGCCTATATATGGAGGAGGTAAAAGCAAATGTGAGTGGGATAGAAGGCCGCTCTGATCATGACAAAGGCATAGAAACTGCATTCCAAGGTGAGCGGCGCGGGCGCAGCCATCGTTGGAGTGGTGAGCGCTAGATACAATACCAGAAACTAAAGTTTACGATGTTTCAATAGACAACATAATTATAATTATAGTTTATGTGCACCTCCATGAGCCTCCGTTGTATTCGACATGAAAAATACGTAAAATTTATCAAATTACTATTTTGCTTAAGTCTTTTAATAATTGAAACCATTGAAATCATTGAAAATATATGAAAATGATGATTGCCTACTTCTAAGACTAACCGATGAGAAATGTCTGTAACTAAGTGGCAGTAACTCTGAAAACAAACTGTATTCTTAAATCTTGAGCATTCTGAAATAAATATTTTATTATTTTACGAGCACACCAAAAACTTCTCGGAAAACATTTCGACACGGCTGCTTTCAAAATAACCTTTGTAATTTTAAATACTAACTTATGATACTTTAAACTTTAAAGAACTTTTATTTAACTATGGCGACCGCGACGCGACGTTTAAGTTTTATTGAGTTCTGACTACCGCACTCAGAGACGAATATTATTACTTAACTGTAATTAAATGAAGATTTTGAAAAGAGCCCCATACAGACTACAGAGTGTTTCAAACAGCTTGGACCCCTTGGAATTACGCCGAGATGTAGCTTCACTCTGCATCCTCTATCGGTTGTATCACGGGGAGTGCTCTGAGGAATCGTTCGGAATCATACCACCTGCAACTTTTCACCATCGTGCCACTCGAAAAATATACCATCCTCAACACCTTGATGAGTGGCAGTCTTCCACGGTGCGTTTCTCGCGTAACTTTTTGCCGCGCACTGTAAAACTCTGGAACGAACTGTCACCAGCAGTTTTTCCGGACCTATACGACCAAGCAAATTGCAAAGTCCAAGTTGCAAACCTTCAAGAAGAGAGCGTATTCCCTCTTAAAAGGCCGGCAACGCACCTGCAGCTCATCTGATGTTGCGAGTGTCCATGGGCGGCGTAGTTGCTTTCCATCAGGTGACCCGTTTGCTTGTTTACCCCCTTATTTTATATATAAATAAAAACATTATATGTCAACATCTTAATTAAATTGAAGTTTTATCATCATTGAATGTCTCTGAGTGCGGAAGTAAGACTTTAAAGTTTAAAGACTTTTTGCAAGAAAACTCGAACTTGATGTACCTAGTTTTATACCAGGCCAACCAGGCTAGCATAGCTTCGAAGAACGGTACACGAACGAATCGATGTCAGATTACAAGCACTCACTTCGTTTACGGTATAGTTCTCGCAATCTACGAGTGCGCGTCTCCCTTAGTTGTGTGAGTGACCATATCTATACACGCGTACATGGCTCGCTCGCTACTGACTGCTCCGTCGGGTACGCACACTAACGAAAATGTCTATTCACATTTCCAACTACAAATAAAGGCGACGCGCACTCTTAGATTGCAAGAACTATACAATGACAATTGGCAGTTGGCACCTTCCGGAAAATTGAGTTAGCCCTTACGCAACTGTCCCTGAGGATGGCGAAAATTATCATCACCATCATCATCATTATCACTATCATTTTCGAACGTATTTGTAGTCTGTGCTATGACAAGCACTGGCGTATTGTTAAGAAATATTACGTGAAAGAAAGAAGATATATTTGAGGTGAATATTAAGATATACAGTCCATTGGTGTTTTGTTCAATGGGGATTGTCCATTTTTTTTTAATTTTGCTCATTACAAAAACATTTCGAGGAATAAGGTCAGTGATCGTTTTTCTGTATATAAAACAAAAAAATACCCATTAGTTACTTATATTTTTGAACAAATATGTTTAACCTTAGTTTGACCTTCAATGGCGTTAAATTAGCAATAAATTCGACCAACATTACGTTTCGAACTTTTGGTAAGCTTCTCGTATCAGTTTTCACATAATGAGAACTTGCATTTGACGAACCAGCCATTATAATAAGATTGAAAGGAAATTTACACATACTGCAGAGGTCAATTGGCCGCCGATGATGACGTCAGAGCGAAACTTTTAAAATTTATTGAGAAAAAACTAGCCAATGAATTTCAAAATTATTTAATTTATATTCTTAAAATACCCTATTTTAACGAAAAAAAATATAAAAAGTACATGTGATTTTTTTTGGACAATGCCCATTATTTTCATCATCATCATTAGATAATAATTCGAAATCTGTGAGAAAACAAGTCAAGATTGAAAGTAATTATTGTAATTCGTACCTAATTGACATTTCCAAATTAATTAAGCAATAAATATTCGCAATTTACTCAGTTAATTTAATTACATACATAATAAATAATAATTTACCTTATACAATCAAAACACGATTATAGAGGTAAGTTACAATTTATAATATAATATTATATTATAATTGCAGGTAATTCAAATCAAAGGATCATTCAAATCGTATTTTAAACTGATCAAACTCTCGGCATTGATACCTAAATATGAAGCAACTGAGACTCTAGATTCTAAAGTCGAATATCCTAAATGTTAAATCGTAGACCAGGGTTTCCCAATCTTTTTCAGCCTGCGGCGCACTTACAAGTCAACATTTTGTCACGGCGCCCTACTTTACCTAGGTATTACAAAAATATACATAAATAAACACATTTAATGATTACAGGTAGGTTAAGCAAGTAAATAATAATAAACAAATATTATTCGTCTGCATGCTTTGTATAATTAATATTATAATTTTATTTAATAATATTTGAGTTATGGATAGTGATGGAGGATCGACTCACGGCGGCGCCCCTCTTGCCTTTCCGCGGTGCACCAGGGCGCCGCGGCGCACAGTTTGGGAACCCCTGTCGTAGACATTTTTTCTACTTGAAAACTATTTAGCAACAAGGCCAAGTAAAAGAGGTGTGGTAAGTGAACAATTTAAAAGTGAAAATGTATCTTTTTCGACAGAGTTTTGTTTATGGTAATGACTAATGGTTTTAAACACGCTATAAATATTACGATACGGTTGTATACAAAATAGTTAAGATAATATCTTGTAAATTAAAGAGATATAAAACTTTTATCTTTTAAATTTTTATTTTGTCGCAGCCGATTCTGGTTTCTCTTTTTATGTACAAAAATGTCAGATTTTGTTCTGATTTCAAAATTTTGAAGTAAAATGCGAACTTCTAATGTTTTGTTGCGCCTATTTTTTACCTTACCTATAGCACTTTGACAGGGACAATTAAAGGTACAGTAGGGATGTGCTAGGGTACAAAAAGCTAGGTATTACGATGGGTTCACGCCCGGTGCTTACAAAAACAACCGCCGGCGAACAAACCTGTACCATTAACGCGCTTGTACCTGTCCCAAACATGCCGGAATGTACAGGCGAGCGCACAAGTTTAATTTATTATTATATAAAAAGCAACAATAACATATATTTCAATGCTAATATTGTAAATACGAAAGTGTGTCTATCTGTCTGTTTCAAGCCCAAACCGCTGAGCCGATTTTGCTGAAATTTGGTATGTAGAACCTTGGAGTCCCGGGAAAGGACACATAATGATTTTTATCATAGAATTATGAGGACATAGAATATTTTGGCGCTACAGAAAGTAAATAGCAATTAGTGGGTTTTAGAAATTTAAGAGCAAACACTGTGGATTTTTTAAAATAGACCAATCTGTGTTTAGAAATCTAGATATTACTGTATAGGTATAAGATACTGTTCGAAATCTAAAAAAAAATATGTAATTTTTTTTCTAAGTGTATTTTAAACTTTTATAAACTTATGTGCGCGTAAGTACAAAGCTTGTAATCGAATATGAAAGATAATACGAGATGACTGGTACATATTCTGTTTCGATAACATTCAAATATTATTTTGTGCAGGTAATCGGCGAAATGATAACAAAAATTTTGATGGTTTTTACGTAACATTGGGAAAATTCTTCTGCCGTCAATTCCAAGATGTTTTGGACCATTACTCCTAAGGTCCAAACAGACAGACAGTATATAAATACTGTTTATGTATATAATATTATGTGATAACTGATAAGCAATGAAATGACCATTAAAGCTAGAAAAAAACTATCGGACGCATCCATAATTCGCGGCTGATGGATGTGACTTAACAATGTGCACGGTTCATCCGCGGACGTCAAAGACCTAACCTATATGTCAATAGCAGACGTCCGCGGATGCAAAAACATCCGGCCTGCCAGATTTTGTTCGGACGTCCGAACACTCAAGTTCGCGTCCGCGACTTATGTCAGACAAATTACAATGTGCACAGTTTAGTGTATTTTGTATTGATCAGATAGAAAGAAGCCGCATCGGGCATCCGATGAAAACGCCGCGGACGTTCATCCGATAATTTGTTCCAAGCTTTATTTATCTTTTATAAAAACCTGTAAGAATTTGCAAATCTTAATTTTGTTCCGTATTACCTATCTAAGCATGCACAAGGAGAAAACTTATTGTCCTAATGTGCTTTTAGCTTAATGTTTGTTTTATGTGGTTTCTCAGTAGCTCGGTAGGTACTCGGTATTCAGAATAAACCGCGGTTAACAGTTAAGATATAAATTTCGCATTATGTACTCGTTACGCTAAATAGAATAGTGCTTAGAATAAAAATGGCTTTTTAATGATGCCTACAAGTGACATTGGTACCAATTTTACTATGGCGTTAGAATAAGATTAGTAATCATTAGATTAAATATACTTTTAACTGGTTTTTAAGAAGTGTTGGAGATGGAATACTTTTAAAATAAATAATATTATCTCTTTTTCTTGTTGATAGTACTAATCAATGTAGTAAACCCTGACGTAATTTTGTATTTTGGTTAAAATGTAGTCTTTGCCAGTCATGTGACATTTCCAATTTGTCGGACAAAGACAGTCAGAGCTAGTATAATGTAAACATTTTAATTACTCAGGATGTATACAGACTGCAGAGATTGTAACGAAAACTCATCGAAGCAATATTGTTGGATTAAAACGGTAGAAATAGAATTGAGGGACAGGAGCGTAGAAAGTCCGTAAAAACGTGGCTGATGGTCGATTGTTTTCTCCTCGCGTGAACAGCAGTAAAAGTGAATTAGTATTGCAACATGCGTGGCACCGTGTTACCATGGTATTCGCTAACGTTGCCTCATGCTGTTAGCAAATGTTGCAAAGAAATGTTAGCAAACCTAGCTATGTATTGTTAGCATACCTACCTACCTACGCCATAATCAGAGACGTATGCTGAACCTTGGCGTTTCGATGCTAGAAGATTGGTGAAGCAGATCAATAATCAATTGATACCTTCGATCACATGTAATATACAACTTAATACTTATAATTTTATCCCATTTTGTCAATGTTGTGCCTACCTAATTTTATATAGTTTTATAACTAACTTATAAAAATTAAGTAATAACCAAGTTATTTAAGATCAGCATGACTAACTGTATTAATGAGAATTAATATCTCTTATAATTAATCAGGCCTAATGATTAATGAGTAAGAAGTATAATTCTCCGGCATGCGCATTGTGTGGCGCGTGCGTTTTTTGCTGTAATAAGTTAATTTCCTTTTCCACATTCCGTTGGTACTTTTTTCGATACTTCCTCGTGAGTTTTCTTTCATACTAATTGTGTATAAATGCAGTAAAGTTGCTTATTTGTAGGCAAATGAGCTACAAAGACGTCTTCCTACTTCGTTTGCCTATAGTCGAAGTGTCCAATGTGTTCTTGTACGAGGGAATTTTTTTTTCAAGAAAAGGAAGTTCAAAAAAAAATCACAATCTTTTTGGGAGTTCTTCGGGGTACATTTTTGATTTGTACATTTGTGATAATATAACAGCGAAAATTATTGTATAAGGTACTTTTTTGTTCAAAGATTTTAACGTCAAATATGGCACTGGCAAAACATAAAAATATATAGGGTCTGTTCCACTTCCTGATAAAGTGCCGGATAGGCTATCCACAGCTTATTTGACAGATTGCCCATACTCTATCTGTCAAGCTAAGTACTCTTCTTGCAGGCGTAGAACTTAAAACTATTCCACATTTATATTATCTTGTATTTTCTTCCAACACGTAAAGGTTGCAACCTACTAGTTGTTCTACGACGGTTAAACATGATATCCGTTATCTAAAAACAAGTGACATTTATTGCTCGGTTCAGCTCTGTTTACTGCTTAATTGGGTTCTGTCAACTCATTAAGCCATCCACGACCTTGGAGATTACACCGTGACATCAGCTAGGAAAGGACAAGCTAAGTTTAACATTGTCTTACAGGTTTAATTATACCGAAAATTCCTAATATTAAAAACCTCACTCAACTAAAATTTTCGTGAGGGCAAATGGCAATATTAGTGCTTAAAGAAAAACCAAAACTAGCTCTTTAGCACTCCTTAATTTTGCAGTTAGTTATTATTGCAAATGTCAGAATGGTCTGATGACACAAATTATAGACTAAATTCACATTAACGCATTCGAACGGTCTGACTTCGAAGAGATTTAACCCTATGCCGCCCAACGCCATTAATCATAGAGCTGTTACGCAACAGGACAAGTCAATAAAAAGTTATTCGGTAACTTTCGTATAAATACTCCCCTGTCAATACGTCCGAGTCCACACGTCGAAAACATCGTACTTTCCAACGTCCTACACGACTTTCTCTAGTGTTTGTGTTTCACACGTTTTCGTCCAAAACCATTTAAACCGTCTCGCAGATTCTGCGTTATGAAACGTGGGAATGACCACCGTAACTGCCTTTTCAAGTATTTTATATTTCAATCTTGATGTTTCATTGCATAAAAAAAAAAACAAAAATTTAAATTTTTGAAAATCGAATGGTCGAGTTGTTGAACTGATCATAATCGCAGCTACGAGTAAAAACACTCGCTTTCAACATCGAGTTTATTATCTTTGAAATGGTTTTAAGAAACGACATAGATAATAATAATAATATAAGTACCTACAGAAAATATTTATATTATTATTATTGATTATGGACCCCGAGAAAGAAAAGCTATTTTTATTTTGTTGCGGGAAAATGTACGGTTTCCGCGATTTTTTTACCCACGGAGACGCCGTAAAATCTAGTTTACAATGAAATTAGCAGATACGTTGCAGATACATGATTAACTAATTATGCGACAATTTAACATTTATTAAAATTCTAATGATAATAATATAACCTTAGTTATATTTATCAAATAAGTAATAATATGACCCTGGTATTTATATGTGACATTAACTAATAATATTAAATGAAATATGATACCTAATTAATAATAATTATAAAATGAATGGTAGATAATAATAATTAAATTATATTGAAAATGAAATTCCCTTAACAACTTATTTATTCATTATCCATGTCATTATAAATAACTCCTACGGCCTTCTTTATTAGATCATCCCCAACGAAATAATCTGAAGTTCTGTACTGAAAAACATTTACAGTACTTACTTAATTTTTAACAAACCTATTGGCGCCAGGCGCGTATACGAGTATAAGGCGCCATTAAACCTAACTAGATAAAGGCGTCATCAAATTTAGTCACCAAGACAACCTTAATTTAGTTGCAGCCGTTAATTTCAATGACAACTCAAAAATGTCAGCGCTAAATAGGCTTTTTCGATGCCTTATGTTAAATACCATACAATTTCAATTTCTAAATATAATAACTTCGTTGTCGACGCTATCGAATACTACTCGTAGTTGACTGAGTAATGAGTAATGACTAATGAGTATCCAAGTTTATGCCTACAGCTGATTCGGACCTGAAGGTTGTGCCATTATATCAGAGAAGTTGATTCATAGATAGAGGACCTAGGTAATTTGGTAGAGTTATGCTAAACCCAGTCGACAGATCATGACACATTGAATTGTCGTAGGTACAACCCAACAAAATTAAGTATGTCCGTCAACTGCCTATGGATAAATTTCTTTAATGGTACCTACCTATGAGTTATCCAAATAAACAGAGCTCGGTAATGTAGAGATTGAGAGAACGGAGTAAGTAGAACTAGAGAGAGAATCGTGGAGCGAGTAAGTGACTATTTGGTCACTTTGTGGAGCGTAACGCTGTCCCAACTCCCGACTCACGACTGCGAACTATGTCACTGTAATCCAACGAGTTTTACGGCCGCACTTAGGGGCGATTTTACCAAAGAAATGGAACGCGTTCAAAGCACTTTGAACCGGCTCAAAACGTATAAACGCGATTATAACATCACAATGCATTTCACCAGCGTAAACGGAACGCGTTCACAGCAAATCCGAGTTTTATCTTCTGAACGCCCAAAGTCCGAAGTTCAACGTCATAAAACCCGTTCAAGCCCTGTCATGGCGGAACGAAAAACAGACAAAAGAAATGTCAATATGACAGTTTTGACACATGCGTTTCTAAGTTTATGTATTGTTTCTTTCTATTTTGAAGTTAAATTAACGTGAAAAGGCTTTAAAATACTGAGAACATGTAAAATAATTGCGTGACGTCACGTAAACTTAGATTTAGTAATCGTGATCAAAAGAAGGTAGTGAAATCCAATCGAAACAAAACAAGATTTACGTCGCAGAATGAACGCGTTCAATGGAAACTAAGTTTTATAAAGCTAAGTTTTATGTGTATTTGGTGAAATCCCACCTTAGAGACTTTTAATTATTTTGACAAAATTTCCATTAATCCTTCAATCGCGGATTCATATGGAAATCTATTCTCGCGGCCACATATTGTCTGATATTGTGGCCGCTTTGGAGTTGAAGCGTTAATTTCCGTCAAACTCTTCATTAATAGGTACATTAATTAAAGGTAACTTAACTCGATAAATATGCAGAGTACATTTCACTTTAAAATAGGGCAATGTTACATGAAATATGAATTTCAAATACTTTATTGTCTTTTCCACCTCCTCGGAGCCTTGGTTTTGACTTCAGCCATCTTCGCAATTAATTCTCATAATAGTAATTATTGTTTTTATCCATTACAAATATGCAAAAATGTATTTGTCTATCCGTCAGTATTACACGGTTAGGCAATGCACACCGAAATGGCAGCGCAGCGGCGAGCATTTTCAGTGTAATTTTCAGCGATACTATGTAACTATTACAATAACCCATCAAGCCCCGTACGTGCACCGGTGATCGCGACAACAATAGAATACAACAGCATTTCCGAGAATCCCCGATCGAAGGATTAATGAAGATAAAGTTTAAAATCAGTGACACTGAAAATACTCGCCGCTGCGCTGCCATTTCTGTGTGAATTGACCCTTACAGTGTAATAAATGAAACGCGACGAAGTTATGTAACATCTAGCAACATGACAGCCTAGGTCGCTTTTTTTACAGAACCTGTGTCTCCGCTCTTATTCTAAAAATGTTCGGATTGTAGCTGGTGTTTTTGTCGTGAATCGCGGCAGCCACAAAGGTGATTGCTCGGTACAAATGCGATCTAAATTTAGAACCGCAGAACCTCCCGTAGTTCTAACACATTCCTACATTCTCCTATAACTCATTTAAGCTTGGAGATTATTGTTTGTTTATTCAAATACACCATTGAAGCTGATTTTTTCAGATTTTTCTGTGTTGGAGTTGCTTTATTTCAAACCCAAGCTTTGCCTTATCCGTTCTCAATCTAAGGATCAAAATATTGACCCACGGATTTGATATAAGCCGTACCGATAGGCGTCATGAGATTACTTGATAAAATAAAGAAAATTAAAAAAGAAATGTCTGAAATCTGTCTCAGTTTAACGTTAACCGACTATTCTTAACTCTACATACCTAGAGGTAATAAAAATGAAAATGCGACGAAATGTTAAGAAAATTTTGCTTTTGCTTTCTCTACGCCCGGCCCGCGCCAAGCCATTTTCCGTTTAGATCTCTTTTAATATAATGTGAACTCACCTTTATAATTATTCTAGGAAGTGCAAAAAGTGATTTTGAACTTGCAAATTTGGAGAATTTAAATGACCCATTTAGTCAATAGAATAGACTATGACATTGAGGTGCAAAACATCTGCAGGCCGCACATTCATTAATGCTAATATTTTCCAATTAATCAATCCAGATTCAGCGTTTAATAATTTCGCATATTTTGTTCTAAATTATGATAAATGATAAATAAGGTAAGTAATTTATAATGTTAACAGATGGTGCGAAGTTGCAACACAAGACTGCGATGAAGGTAGGACGCTTAGAAGGATATCAACATTGATTTATCTGTGACATTAGTTGCAAACCTTTTTTTAGTCTTTAAAAGAAAAAAATAAGCTCGACGAAGTTTTTTTTTGTAGATTTCAAAGTATTGCTATTTACTTACATTAAATAAACTATAGTTTAGCGCTTTTGAACAATTAACTATATTTCAGCTCAGTGAAAGAAACATGTTGACATTTACATAATTCTCCTAAAAAGCTACATACACTGATGGTTGCGTCATATTCTGCGTAAGCGCAACTCACGGGATCCGATTTTAATCAACTACTTTCAAATAATTGAACACTCATACTTTAATCTACAGTTTATAATTGTAGAAAGTGTATCGGGAGAAAATCATGCGAATGATATTCGAAGACACGTAGATATCTAGAATTATTCGCTATATTATTTCCTTAATATGTTATAAATTATCATATTAATAGACCAGAATATACTCTATGCAACATGCATGGATTGAAAACAACTTTCACAAGCATAAAAAACTTGTAAAAGGATAAGATAGCTTATCGAAAAAATGTTGACGATGTCAAACTGCTATTTCGAATGCAATGTTAGATTGTTAGATATAAAGTAACTGAGTAATCTGTGAAGTATTTGTCGAGTGTATTTTCTGTCTGACCTACTAATAGAAATAAGTAAAAATAAATAAGCAAAATGTGTGACCTTGACAGCTGAATTTTTCATCGCCATGTTGGTATTAACAATCAGGGTTAATAAACATTTTCAATAAAAATATAGTCTGATAAATATTTCCAATTTCATAGTAAAAAAAAAAATATATTTTACGTGTTCCTAAGAAGTAAGAAGGTATGGTTAAATTTTATGTCCTAAATTATTGCAAAGTGGATAATTTAAGTTGCATTAATTCAAACCCATTTTTATTGTGCTTTGAATAGAAGATTTTTGACTTACTTTTGTACTATAATACTTAGCAGGGAGTTAAATGGTAAGTGAATCAACGTTAAAAAAAAAAAAAAAAAACAATGAATAAAAATATTATATACATTATACATGTACTTATTAAAATGCGTCTTATTTACGGACGTATTAAAAAATAAAATGTTTAAGGTCGATGTAAACTTAATATTTATGTTTCCTTATTTTAATATTGAATTTAATATGTTTTTAATGAAAAATTAGATGTAGGTATGTTTTAACCTTCATTTTGCTTGTAAAATTAGTAACTTTAGCCAACTATAAACCTATATTTTGAAGGTAATACAAGTTCAAGTTTACCTGCTTAAAAAATTAGATAATAGTCCGGTCTAATTAGACTAAAAAATAGGGGTGAGGTTACATTAATTCCGACAAGGCTGAATATTGGTAGGATTGTTCGATACACTATAATAAAGGAAATGTGAAAAGTCCTCATCGATCCGTGCAAAAAAAAATACTCGGGGTAAAGGTTACAAAAACGGGTTTTTCGAGATTTTCAGCAAAACGGTAAGTTTTATTATAAAATCAGCTCAGACAACATTTGTAGATAAGATAATTATCTATAAAAATGTCCTATACTTTTTTCCTAAGAGCCACCATTTTTGAGATATAACGATTCAAAAAGTTGAAAGAGTTTGAGGTATAAGTGTACTTAGCGAGTTTTTTTTCAAGTTGCACCTTTTAAGTGTACACCAACAACAAAACTGACTAGCGGTGTACCTAGTCTGATGAATGCGTTACGTCGTCGTAGACAAAAGTACACGTACACCTCAAACTCTTTCAACTTTTTGAATCGTTATATCTCAAAAATGGTGTCTCTTAGGAAAAAAGTATTAATACATTTTTATAGATATTTATCTGATCTACAAATTTTGTCTTAGCTGATTTTATGATAAAACTTACCGTTTTGCCGAAAATCGCATAAAACCCGTTTTTGTGACCTTTGACCCCGAGTAAAATTTTTGCACGTGCCGGATCGATGAGAACTTTTCACATTTCCTTTATTATAGTGTATTGAACAATCCTACCAATATTGAGCCGTGTGGGAATTAATGTAACCTTGGATGTCTAAATTGATCGGAGTATAAGTACAGTAGGAGTTGGTTTGAAATCAATAGAAATAATATTAGTGACATTTTGTGGTGCTATTTTGTTAGACTATTTATTGAATAGTTTCCGTTTTGTAATTTTATTCGGTTTGTATACCTCAAACGCTTGATGTTCCTTTTGAACCAATTCCCTCACCTACAATCTCGTATTCCCAGGTGCAGAATATTATAATTATAGCTTTATGAGAATTGAAACCCTTCCTACTAGTATCCCGGTAATAATAATAGTAGCTTGAGAGCAACTACCAACGGTTAGTCTTTGTCATTGATTCCCAACCTATTCTGATGGAGCCCGCACTGATTTAAAACTTTAATTTCATGCTCCATGCATTTTAATTTTCATACCCAATGTTGGGTACCCCTGTTCATATCACTTAACTTTCTTCTATCACCTGATATAACACAATCACAGATAATAATTACCTAACACGTATGGAGGTGGTGATTAACGAGCATCGAGAGTGAAAACACCATGGCCGCCTCGAGCCACAACAGATATAATTGCCAATTTAAGTGAAAATCACTTTTTTAGAAACCTTTTATTAATTAATGGGCGTTATCGATGCGTTAGACAGTGGATAATTTCGTAGATTTTACTTAAAAACCGCTTTCAGCTTTCGGTTTTTCAGAAAGGAGAATTTGATAATTAATCCTTCGATCACGGATTCTTGGAAATCTATTGTAATTCTGTTGTTGTCGCGATCACCGGTGCTCTTATATGGGGCTTGATAGGATAATCTATATTATATCCCATCAATCCCCAAGCGGCATATCCGGCTGTCGCATAACAATTGAAAATCGATCGTGTCCGCGATTCCTACGATCAAGGTATTAAGTACAGGTTGTAAAACAAAATCATAATACTTTAGAGTAAATATTGAGTCCCCTGTATAGTTTACAGTCAAAGTATCTCGTAAAGCTGAAGCCTGAAAGATAATTTTTTAAAACTTTTGTATGGGAAAATGCATTAATACAAATCTTTTTTAAATTATTTTAGTTATCTAAGTTAAAACTTTACGGTGCTCACGTATCATAACGTACAGTTTATGAGTAATAATATGGCTCTCAAAACCCATAGACCCATGGTAACCTTGTATAAATCATACACATTCATAACAACATAACATTAACATAATTGAATATAGAGAAACATTCTTCCATCGCCCAATGGGTCAATGTTAATTTATTCAATAATGCAAATTATTATGATAAAAATATTTTATAAAATCTTTATTTATGTACTTACTTTATTTATGTAAGTAGGTATGTCTGTCCACTTAAAATGTTAAATACAACCTCAATATATTGTTATTGTTATATTTATTATTTATGACAGTATTCCACTGAAATATTATGTAATTTGTCGGAACAATAAGTAGGTAAGTCTGGTAAAATCTACCATGTCTTTGAAGGAAAACCCGTCCAGCAATTCTTAAGATACACACGCGTAAACATTGATTATTAAATTTGTGAGATTTTCATCATTAACCCATCAAGCATAAGATCACCGGTGAGCGAGACATAATAGAATAACAATAGATTTCCAAGAATCCACGATCAAAGGATTAAATTAAGTTTATTATAGTACTTAGGTACTTAAATATGTAGGTACGAACTCCAACAAATATAATATTATACTTAATTATTTTTAAAATCGTATCCAAAAAGACGAGACAAATAAATAGTACACAACAAGGCATTATGTTTTTGTTCAACACATAATGATGATGAACAAAAACAGTTGAATCTCAATTATGAAATAATTGCTTTGTTATGGTATAAACTGCTGGCGATGTTCATTACTTCGGAATGAAACGAGGTGCTGAATTATGTCTGATCTACTTTAAACATCTACTGTAAAGGTGAAAGATTGGGAACTGAAATTAGGTACCTCATAGCCCTCTGCCCTAGCATGGCCACCAGTAGAAATGCGAAAGTATAGACAAACTGTGGAGATAAACTTAAGGTGCCGTTCCGATCTTTTTCGTTCCGAAAAAATCAATTACAATGAAACTTTATGACAGACTATAGTCCTTAAAATTGAAATAATATCCTACTTTATGACATAGTTATAATCTGTCATAAAGCGGCATTTTAATTGAATTTTTGTCGGTCGCGATTAGCCGCGGTAAAGATCGGAACGGCACCTTCAGTTTATCTCCGCTGTTTGTCTACTTTCGTATTTCTACTGTAGGTAGCCATGCTACGGGTGCTGTTTGCATTGCAAAACCTGTGGGGCTGATTCTAATACCTCGAAATTCTTATGATAAATGAATTTCTGCAGCAGTTGCGGCAACATCAGGCATTTGTATAAACAACTCTCAATATAATATCCTGTTAAAATTTTGATTTTCTTTCTGTTTATTAGATTTTTTACAATAGGTATTATCTTTTTCATTAGTAAACACCTTTTCCATTGGCATTCTAGTCACCAGCATGGAAAACAAGTGCTAGTTAGAAATGTAAATACTCTGTGCTATTTAGGATTAGGCCTTCAATATTCAAGAGGCATTCACCTGATGCGAAGTCTTGATTGCCCTTAATTCGCTACTGTTAAAGATTACTAAACCACTGTTTAGACTCGGGTATAAACGCATTCTTTGCAAAACAATCGACTAATTTACATCACAATGGATCAGGAAACTGCGCCCTGCGATTACATACGCATCGCTTGACCTGAAACTAAACATTCTTATAAGGTGGATTGGAAACTTGGTGGTTTCAATGCTGTTGAATCTGTGCCAAAATATTTAGAGCAATACCTAGCTCTTAAAATCTTGGCACTTCAAATCAGTAGATTCCCCTCAAGGATAAATTGACCACCTCAAAACTTCATTAACGAGGATGAGGAGGCAAAAATTAGTTCTACGTCCATGGCTGGAAAATCACAAGTATTTTTTGATTAGAAAATTTTGGACAATAATAATCCGTCATTTAATAGATAGCTACAGTTTTTAATATTTTTGTTCTTGTTATAACATATACATATATGTATGTATATATGATTTTACACCTACTAGCTAAGCTCTTTCATGTGACCTCGTACCAACTGCTAGTGTTTACTTCCAACAAGTAAAAGCTTGGCTTCATTAGCTATCTATTAAATGACGGATTATTATTGTCCAAAATTTTCTTTACTTCCAACAAGTAAAAGCTTGGCTTCGCAAATAACAAAGGTTTCTATATAATAAGAAGCCTTCACCTTTGGCACATTTTTTCCAATATCCTTTTTGGATAAGAGTAACTTAGTAGATATTTCAATTACTTCGTGCAAAAATTGGATTACCAAATGGGGTCTTTACATTTTCCGTGATCTTATGTCCTTTTTAAGGGCTCAAAGTATCTCCATTCCAATTTTCGTCCACATTTTAGTGAGATTAGAGCTTGAAGACATGCATTTTCGCGTTTAAAATATTGTTGACTTCAATAAACAATTCAAAAAGTAACTGCCTCTGTAAATATGGCTTCAACAAGTTCACCTCCTTAAGTCTGCCCTGAATTCAACTGAGCTTTTAACGATTCCAAAACTTTCAAACATACTGCAAAACTTACCGGCAAATCCAACAGAACAGACAACAATCCCGACACACAGACACAATGTTTATAACAAATCGTTTTCACAAACTTTGTCACTAGCGCGTGCGGCGTGTAGCGGGCGGCGATGCGGGCGCGACTGGCAAGTGGCAGGCGGCGGCTCGGCGTGCGTCGCGGGGGAACTGAGGTTAGTGGTTACACGTCACGCTGCGCCCGCGCAGACTCACCTTTCGCGTTGTGCTGCGACGATACGCTCTTGAGACTATCATCTTCGTGATTGCTTCAATTATAAGTTATAACAGAAGTAATGACTGATAATGGTTTTATTGTTACAGCTTAATTGTTTTTAATTACTAAAATGTCGGTCTCCATCTGAATACTTATGAGTTGTTTAGAAGAAGTGTTTCTTAGCTTCGAAAAAATGTGTGGGTCGATGTAAAAACAAATATAATTCATTTTAGTTCCATACCTACGAGAAACTCTGGCTGTTTAGAATTTGGTAATTTGGCTAGATTGGCCCTGTAACTACAGTAATTATAAACGCAACTGGACAACATTTCTCACAGTTATTCTACTCTAAATCTACTCGTAGCTTCTAAAGCAGGCCTTACACGCAAGGTTGTACCCGACAGGTTTGCGTGAACACGTCAGTCGTCAACTGTTCAGGTAAACCGGAGCGTGTATTTTGCAACATACACGCTCCGGTTTACCGGAACTGTGCAGGTTTTGTCTCAACTTTGCCTGACAGGCGTAACTGCACAGGCAAACCTGACAACCGCCCTTGCGTTTATGGTCTGATTAATAAATAATAATATTAAAGTATCAAAGCCGGTCGAGCGACGTATACGTCAACACCCCGGCCTCGATATTCGGCTACGCGCGCTCCATCTATTCCGCACCACAACCGAACCGTGATGGATGGCAACGTCTTGATACCTTATATTAACATCGAAGAGATAGCTTCAAACGAGTCTTGACACACTGATTAATGTGTAAAATGTTTATTAAGTACTTTAACATAGCGGGACCGATAGAAGTGACCGCGTTCGAGATAAACGGAGGAACACTTATCAGTAGGCATGATCTTGACTGCTTCATTTATTACTTTTTGAAAACGTGGTCTGAATGATGGAAAAATATTTAGGCTTTTGTATGTAAGCACTTGGTAAGCAGACACACAGAAGAGCTTATAGGAATGGATCCATTCCTATAAGCTATTTGCTTACCTCATAATATAATATTTTGAAGACTTGCCTACCTAGGCAATATAGGCTAGGGCAGCGGTCGTCACACTTGACACAGTGTGAGTGCCAGCACCGGGCCAGTACGAGTATATTGTGAAGGGCGCTTCAAGAATCATTGGGCAGTTCCACGTTTATCATTAATATGGCGTAATTTTAACCATTTTGTAGTATAGTTGAACATTCAAATAATAATTTACTTTGTCGCGGGCCGCACAGATAACGGCCACGGGCCGCAAATTGACGACCACGGGGTAGGGTTTCCATCAGAAGCAGCTCCTTCGCTACAGGGAAGTAGTAAACATCAAATAAACCCGAATGTGAAGACAGTAGTAAGTAGTGAAGACATTGGTAGTAAGTAGTATCTAACTGTAGAAACTTTTGGTTATTATGTAACGCCTTCTGAAATATGATACTTACCCTTTTATTCTCTCGTTCTCTTTTGTAGGGGACGACTGAGACCCGACTCCTCGCCTAGATTTAAAGGTCTGTTTCCCCACTTCCTGATAAGTGCCGGATAGGCTATTCACAACTTATCTGACAGATGGAGTATGGAGTATAGGTCACATACATTTTGGAAAGCCTATCCGGCACTTATCAAGAAGTGGTGAAACTGCTCCTTATGACAAAAAGCGCGTTTTGAATGTCCTTAGGCTACAATAGGCTTTCATCAGGGCCCCGGCTACTATAATATTATGTGCAATGCACACGGGCGCCATCCTCTAGGGGCGCCAAATCGCCATCTTTAGGGGCGCCAAAACCAAGGACCCAAAAATTTGCCTAAAGGGGCACCAAAATCTTTTTTTTGCACACGGGCGCCAGTAGCCCTTACGGAGGCCCTGGCTTTCATTTCACTCTGCGCTTTTAACCAGCCTTACAAATCAGAAAGCTAATGGTGATTTAACCAAAGCAATCACGCATTTCTAGTTTTACTAATAACATGTCAGTTTATTTGGGCCAAGTGGAGATTCCATGTGTCATTCTGTGTAGATAACTATCTGTACAGATAACATCTCACTGATAGATGGGTACGAATGTTGTGTTTCTGATATCTATGGGTACGAACTATGATGTTATAAATGACCATCCAAGCATAGACACCAGAGGCCCAATTCTCATAACTCGAATTTCGGTGGACCAAGATCGGTTACGACGGGGGTGTCCACAAATTACGCGAGGTATTTAGGAGGGCGTCTAGCTAGTCAAATGTTACCGAATCTGATTTGGGTAGAAAACTTATATAAAAATTAAAATTCGTTTATCGCGCGAAAGCTGCACATTTTTCCGGGACTCGAAGTATCTTCATACCAAATTTCAGCAAAATCTGTTGAGCGGTTTGGGCGTGAAGAGGTAACAGACATACTTTCGCTTCTATAATTAATTATATTAGTATGGATTTCAAGCATTTTTTGCGTTGTTGGTTTATTTTTTATGACATTTGCACAGTTCACTGCAAAAGTCAACGAGAACTGTAGGATCTAAAGAACTGTTTTTGACTTAACAATAATTTAGGTATTCGTACTGTGTTATATATTTTAATACTCCATTCTTCTGCTGAATGATAAATCTCACGTTAGATTAATTGGGGTAGGTGGGAACTTAGTTGAATCTCACGATATCTTACTACACGGGGATGGGTAGGGGTCAAAAAATTATCAAAAAGGTCTCGCGCAACTTATGGACTTCCCCTGAACCTAATAATACAAAAATATGTAGAATACGACGACTGTCACAATAATTTAGAAAGTATTAGCATTATTACCACGGTTTTTGTTGGACGAGTGTTTCGACATGCGCGTGCGTGTCTCAAATGTCGAATCGAATAGAAAATTGAGAAACTGCACGCTCCGAGACAACGCATGCACGTAGAATACCTTCGAACCTAACGTGACAACTATTAGTAATTCCTGTTAACTTCGCACCGCCATTGATAATAGCGATGTTTTGAAACATTTTACAATTATTAAATGTGTATAAAGTAAAATAATAATAATAATCTCAAGTATAATGTGTACCGTAAAATATGTAGTTAAATATATTTTCCATTGTATGGTATCCACTATCCGTAGACCTGCCTACTTCGGAAACTTAACAAGGGGCCAGACTGGCGTGCACATCGTAAACTGGCTGGCCTATCGATATTATAGAAATAATTGAAAATAGTTTACCTGGAATTCAACGAAACATGTGAAAAACAAAATTGTTTGGACCTATCGTCCTGCTTTGAAATCGTTATCACACGTTCAAAGATGCTTAGAAACATCTTTTAGATATCGATTTTTTTAACAGTTTACAGTTTGTTGACATTACCGCTAGCGCATCTAACGCACGGCAACCGCGGGCTTACGGTCCTCAGATTAACTATGATTTAATACCTGTCGATGAGGCGCAATCACTCATCCACGACCTCCTAACAGAATGCCGGAAGGTGATATAAAAATTAAACTGTGGTTTAGGGATGCCTCTCGTCCGGATAAAGCCGGACACTTTCGGGCTTTTTGGTTGCGTGTCCGACCAATTAAAGAAAGTCCGGCGTTTATACGAAAATCCTAGTAATTTTATAATTAAAAAAACTAATAACACAGAATTGTACATGCGCTGCCAAACTTATTGCTTTACTGAGGTTTGAGGGTGTACAGTTTAGAGAGTTACTGGCTTTTTTTACACAAATGACCGGCTAAGCTCAGTGCCGGATTAATATTTTTTATCAGTGTAGGCAACTTTATGCAATCTGCCCCTCTAGGACGCTGCCGCCCCTACGGCCGATACCACTTATTTATAAATCCAGGGCTAGCTAAGCTCCCGAGATGGTCGAGATGCGCCTCATGTTCCTGCGCATGCGACATGCGTTCCTGCGACACCACCGGAGGAGGATGCCCTAAAACAAGCCCCCCGTTTGGGGCCTCTGTTCGGCCTAGGGGGCCAACACCCCCACCAAGAAGAGGGGCCCGCGTAAGACCAAGCAGGCGCTGCGCTGACGGAACAACGGAGTAATGCTGCAGGAGTCAGGAACATCGCAGTGTTTTAGTGGGAAGGGCCGCGGCACTCACCATCTTCGCCGCGGTGAGCCCCACATATCCGCAGCGGGAGTACCCACCCCCTGCGTCGAATGCGTCACAGCATATTTTCACTGCGTTAAAAAAGGGCTAGCTTAAAGCTGACTACTTTGTCCGGCTTTTCAGTTTAGCGACCTGGCAACCCTAGTCTTGAGTCTTGACGTGTTTTTAGGGTTCCGTACCTCAAATGGAAAAAACGGAACCCTTATAGGATCACTTTGTTGTCCGTCTGTCCGTCCGTCTGTCAAGACCCTTTTTCTCAGGAACGCGTGGAGGTATGAAGCTGAAATTTATATTAATTACTCAGGTCTACTGTCCCTTGAAGCTGTGAAAAAATCAAACTTCTAAGCCAACGCAATCAAAAGATACAGCCGTTTATGCCGCAAATTTTCGACACTTGCAAGGGAATCAAAACCTACAGGGTGCTTCCCGTGAACTCAGAATCTTGAAATTTGGTACGAAGCAACGTCTTATAGCATAGATAAAGGAAAAATTACGAAAACCATAAATTTTTAGTTACATCACATAATATATTTTTTTTTTATAATTTTAAACTTACTACCCATTTCCTCATAAACGCGTAGAGGTATTAAATTGAAATTCATACCAAATACTCAGGTCTATAATACCTTTAAGCTGTAACAAAATCAAACTTCTATGTCAACGCAATCAAAAGAAACAGCAATTTAAGCTGCATATTTTGAAACTCGCAAGTACTCGCAAGGGAATCAAAAACTAAAGGGTACTTCCAGTCGACCTAGAATCTTGAAATTTGGCATGAAGCAACGTTTTATAGCACACATAAAGGAAAAATTCCGAAAACCTTAAATTTTTAGTTACATTACAAAATATATATTTTTTAATAAATATAAACTTATTACTTTTTTCCTCATGAACGCGTAGAGCTATCAAGTTGAAATTCATATCAAACGAACTTTGTAAACCTTGCAGGTTTGTACGGAACCCTCGGTGCGCGAGTCCGACTCGCACTTGGCCGGTTTTTTCATCGGAAGAAAGTTGGCGCATGTAGGCCGCAACCTGCTGTGAACTGGCAACCGGTCCAACATTAAAAAGGTTCTATTGTCTCATCGTAAAATAAATAAGCTGCGAATCGCGAATGGAAGAAATTCAAATATTGCGAATTTCTTTTTTTGTTATGTTAATTTGATGATTTAGGTAGTTTTGTTTGTTTTTCGGTTTGGGGCTTTCAAGGTCAACAACAACTTTACCATACTATAATATTAAAAATGCGATGGTGTGTCTGTCTGTCTGTTACCTCTACATTTTGCTGAAATTTGGTATGTAGATGCTTTGAGTCCAAGGAAAGGACAAAGGTAACTTTTTATACCGGGAAAAAATGTACGGTTGCGCGATAAACAAATTTTGGCGCAGCTGCGGGCGGGCGTCATCAAGTGTGAAAATAAGTATCAGTACTCTGTACCTACTAACTTAGACTACTTCTAGCCACTAAGTTTCTAAGCCTGGAATTCATCTGATATTCGATATTGATAATAATGTTATTTGTCCTTATTCTGGAATCCCAATTCAACCAAAAGTCGGTCGATGTTTGTTGTTACGTATCATTATTTTACAGGAGACCTTTCACCTTCCCATTAACTTTCTACCACTTTAGTGGTAAATTTTAATTTAATTTAAATAAGTTATTATCTTATATGACGCTATAGTGCCACATTTGTGGTGTTTTAGTCATCGTCCAAATGTCACACAGACTGGTTTCTCTCGATTACCTTAAGGTGGCTTTTCGATCCTCGCGGCAAGCACTGCGACCGACAAACGTTCAAATAAAATGCCACTTTATGACCTACGGCTATTATTATTATTATCAGCCTACAGCAGCGGTCGGCAACCTTTTAGCAGGCAAGGGCCACAAGGTGGCAAAACAAACTAGAGACGGGCCGCAGGCATAGTATTTTAACCCTAGAAGCCCAATACCTACGCATAATGAGGGCTTCTCTAAACCACAATAAAAAAAAAAAAACCTCTCTGATGTATGGCACTAGTAAAAAGTGAGCTGTCATTGTAAGAGAGAGTGTTATAAGGGGATTCAGACAATAAACAAAGTTTTTATTACAAAATGACACAAACAGCTAGCTACCTGCGTTTTTAAGTTGCGAAAACGATGGCAATATTAGAAAACATTGTTTTTACTTTTTGATACTTATAATTAGGGCCCGGAAAAATATGTATTAAAAAATCCAAAATATGTACTTAAAATATGGAAAAAAAATATGGACTATAAAACAGAAATATGGAAAAATATGGACTATAAAATTGCAATGATTAAACATTGTTTCAGTGTAGGTAACCCTTAGATATTTATTTTAATTTTTTATCAATTATTAAAGTACAAAATATATAATTAAGGATTTTGTAAAAATTTCAAGTGCCTAGCTGTAGACATTATTGATATGAGCGGAAAATAGCAAAAAATTACGTTTGTTGTATGGGAGCCACCCTTAATTATTAGTTTTATTTTGTTTTTGGTATTTGTTGCTATAGCGGCAAGGCAATAGATATACACATTCTGTGAAAATTTCAGAAGTCTTCTTCTCGAGATACTCTTCTTGAGATACAGCCTGGTGACAGACGGACAGACAGACATCGAAGTCTTAAATAGTAAGTGTCCCGTTTAATTACCCCTTGGGTACGGAACCCTAATAATCGGTACAGAATTTTGTTTTTCTTTGTGTGTTACGTACTTAAATCCTTTGTTGACCGAAATATACTTCAGTTTTTAACCGACTTCCAAAAAACGAGGAGGTTACATGTTCGGCTGTGATTTTTTTTTTAATTTTTTTTTGTATGTTCAACGATTACTCCGCCGTTTGAGAACCGATTTTCGAAATTTTTGTTTTGTTGTATTAGGTTTCACTCCAATTTGGTACCATGTTCACAAAAGTGGTGACCTGATGATGGGATCCATGAGTAATCGAGGGAACTCCTCGAAATTTATATGGAAACATATGGTGATTTTGGTTTCATAAGAAGCATCCTAAGCATATGCTAGGAAAACGCAAGATTTTGCACCAAGGTATACTATGGTTCCGAAGATACTAAGAGAACTCCGGAGTCCTTATAGATACAAGTTTGGGAGTTTAGGCGCTGTTTTAAGAACTGAAAGCATATGCTACTATGCAAATTACATTCATCATCATCATCATCATTATCATCATCATTATAATCATCATTACCAAGTCAGGGTCACCAATGTCACCAAATTCAACCTTATCTCCAGAGCAAAAGGCACACATTATCTGACATTACTTCTGAGAAGTTAAAGTTGCTTCGACCATGTAACATTCTGTCTCACTTCGCCGAGATATTCTGGAAAACAACCTAATTTCAACCTTTTGCATCGCGTTTAGTCGCGAGAGCCGCGGCTCGGCGGCGCGGCGCGGGCCGAGTACCTACCGTACTATGTAACACTATACAGTGCGAGGCGTCCGCGTGTGCGACAAGTCGAGCGAGTGCCAGCCTATTGAAACTAGTCCGGTGACCGGCTACTTAGCACGTCACACGTGTTCACTTCGATTTTTTTAAATATATTGTTTAAAATTATCTGCAGGCTGCAGCTGATATTATATTTTGTAAGTGTGACTGTAATAAGATACCTACGTAGAATAATATACAGGTGTATTATTCTACGTATAGTACGCGATGGCTTACTAGGTAACTAAAAAGAGTGAAATTATTATTTTTAACAAAAAATTAAAACCGACTTCCAAGGTAAAAACAATAATAGCATCCTTATAATATGAACTAAAAAGTATTAAATAATAATTATTCCTATCTAATAGTGCCTTTTTCGGAATTCGGCTAAAACTCAACTATTTCTGTACTCAATCTTCATAATTTTGAAGTCGGTGCCAGTTCCAAAAGTTTCAAATATTCTGTCAGAGAACTGAAGATTCATCTGGTACCGACTTCAAAATGATGAAGATTGAGTACAGAAATAGTTGAGTTTTAGCCGAATTCGGAAAAAGGCACTATTAGATAGGAATAATTATTATTTAATACTTTTTAGTTCATTTATAAGGATGCTATTATTGTTTTTACCTTGGAAGTCGGTTTTAATTTTTTGTTAAAAATAATAATTGTTTAGCCATGTCAGCAACAGGACCTTTTGCATCTGAAACTTTATTTTCTATTTCTTTATTAATCCTACGATCGCGGATTTCTTTTTCTTTCTTTCTTTTTTTCTTTTTCTCCGGATTCTATTGCTGTCGCGATCACCGGTGCTCTTATGGGGCTTGAATCCTGAGGGAATAATCTTCTTTGGAATCAATAAATACGACGATAAAGCGCGAGAGGAACGAAATACGCAGCCGCATGGTGGCGGGAACGTATTTTTTTTGTATTTTTGTGAAAATATGGACGAATGTGACATTTTCTTGCAAAATATGGACTTATCTTTGAAAAACCCTAAAATATGGAAAAATATGGAAAATAAAACTTGGTTTTTCACAGTCGAAACATGATAATTCGTGTAAAAAACACATTCTAGGCCGAAAATCACGCAAAACAAAAATATGTATTTACATATAAATCCGAGTCCTACTTATAACTTATTCTCAAAACGTTCACGGGCCGCAAGTAAAACGTTCGCGCGTTGCCGACCGCTGGCCTACAGTGTTCCACTGCTGGGCAAAGGCCTCCCCTCTTTTTTTCCAAAGTTCACGATCCTGTGATGTTTCTGGCCACTCTTTATTGAACGCATCTAGTTCGTCGCGCCACCTTTTCTTGGGTCGGCCTCTGTTACGCCACTCCGAAACTAGACGCGCGGCTGTCCGGGTACATACGGGAGACGTGCCCTGCCCAGCTCCACTACGGCTATTATAGGTTTAATTTTCTAACGACATTGGTCTGGCGACCCAAGCCACCGCTATTTTGTACCACGTAGAGCAAAATGATACCTTTATCCTTGGTCATAAAGTGACATTTCTTTTAATTCATCGGCCGCGATCGCTTGCCGCGACGATCGGAAAGTCACCTTCACAGTAACAAGCCGCAGCATCAACAATATATGAAAATTATCATAACTTCGTAATGTCAAGCTGTGGAATGCGAATGCTGATTGCGTTTTAAGTTAATGCCGCTGTGATGTTCAGACAGTAATGATGATTTATTCTATAAGCTGTGGTAAAATTGCCCATTACTTTAGTGGGGTCTTAACTCTTCACCCTTTAAGCTTTTAACCTCACACGTTGTTTCTTTAGCCTGTTTGCAAATAACTTTCCAAAATAACTAAGTCCTTTAATCATCATCATGAATAAATAAGTAGCAAGTTTTTACAGTTATTTCGAAGTCTATAAGATACTATGTTTAAAGTTTATGTTATTAATATTATCTTATCTAGTCATAGTAAATAGTAATGTAAAATGTTATGTTTAAAATCTAGTTTTAATATTTAAACGCAAGTAATTTCTACATATTTCCTTTAATCGTTGATAACATTACTTCATATTATTATTGCAGAAAGCTGTCGATTTCAAGCTAAAACCCACCAACAAAATATATCTTTCGGAAAAGCTGGCTAACTGCAAAACAGGCCAGTCAAGAGGTGGCAAGGAGTAAGGACCAAGGCAAGGTTGCAACTTGCAGTGTCTCAGAATGCCGGTGGTCGCTTACCACTCTGCACTACGTGTCTGTCTGTTCTACGAGTGTTGCTTATAGGCCTTATAATTACCAGTAGCATAACATAGCTGGCATAGCAACAGTAGACATGGGAAAGAATCGACATACTGACAGATTTTATCGACAAAATGGCGGATTTCCATTGTCTTACTGTCACTTTGACTTATCTAACTGTCACTTTGTCTATTCTGCCGTAGAAAGAAACCATTTCTATGGTGACCATGCTACGCCTGCAGATGATATAAGCTAGTTTATTTATAGTTTTGAAGACTTGCTTGTTTGACTAACCCAGTACAAGGCTGCGTATAGATTAGCATGATGTGACTGTAACCAGACTATTCAGTCAACATAGTCATCTTAATCTAGATGCACCTTTAGAATTATACTTAGGGACATATTTGGCCAAATGTAAAAATTTTAAAAATATATTTTTCAAAGGTAAAGGAGTAAAGAAAACGATAATGAACTTAGTATAAACATATCTTTAATTAATTTGACACGGTCAACATTTATTTTCCATTATTCCAATAAAATTGTCTTTAGATTATAACCATCTACAACATGAGCCCTCTCTAGCCAAGTTACATTCTCTTAAACACAAGAGAAAAACATATTTGTAGCTACAAGAGGAATTGATAGTTGAATAAAATGAAATGATTAAGTTCCAATAAAATCATAAGTTCATGAGAATTCATAAGAATTTTTAATAAAATAATAGTTATAAGCCATAGAAAATAACTTCGCTATGAGGCTGCGAAGTTTAGAAATATTTAACAAACACCAAATTCCTTAAACGACGGAGGAGCATCAGAAGTGTTGATGCACTGGGTTAGGTCTACTACTGACCCTCCCCCGTCTACAAAATAAAGCTTACATCTAGATTACAGAACCTAGAACCGAGTACTTGACTAGTTTTCGTTAGGCGCCAGTAATTTAATTAATTTTAAACAAAGTTCACATAGTTCAGATTGGGGACATTACTTGCAAAACACGACAAAAAGATATACGCTAAAAGCAGCAACTGGTTACATGGATTAAATAGGAATGCTAGTTACACCAATATTTAAAAAAAAACTGGCTTAAAAAAACTACAAGTTCCATTTTTGAAATTGGCACAAGCGCGCTGACGAAAAAATTCCGGGTCTGACGCCCATCACATGACATATAAACCACTTCATAGCCAAGGAAACCGTACCTACAGTAGTTATATGCGATAACAAAGACTCCACGTCTAGGATATACGAGTAAAGCTAATAAATACATCTTCAGTAAATAAAGGTCATTTACTAACTTAAAGCTACAGAATACTACAAGCGAGTTGATAAACAGTAGGAGTCAGGGTAAGTGGAAACAGGGTAAGTGCGGACAATTCAAGGTAATGCTGGATCAGCGAGTATTTTATTCACCTGACACCACGGTAGATACGCCATACTGTGCTAAACAATAAAATACTTGCTCATTCCAGTTGAGACCGCACTGGGCGTAACTCCACTGCAAGGGAGCGATGCGACACGTCACGACATAATATTCTTTGTATGAAATCGTATGAAGTAAGCGACACAAAACGTCAGTTCTATGGATAATGTATAACGTAAAGTGCCGCGTCGCTCCTCTGCAGCGTAGCGGTACCTGGTGTAGTCTCGTCTTTAGCGTTAACTTGAATGATCCGAACTTACCCCGTGTCCGAACTTACCCTGATATATTTCTTTATAACTATTTTCTATAATGAGGTGGTGTTTAGTCTTATTATTCTGCAAGAGGTTGTAGATCAAAATTTGACGTACCTACTATATAGGTTTAAAGTTGCTACAGCTAGAAGTCTGTCTTTTGTAATGTTTATTGTCGAGCTACTGTTTTGGAATACTCCGAAACCGCTAAGCAGGGGTACTAAAATACGACAACTACGCCGTCAGGTCGAGAGATAAAATACAAGAACCTCCTTTTTGGAAGTCGGTTAATAAAATGGAAAGTTAGGCCGCTAACGAGCCCTCAGTTACAGTAACAGCTAACTTCAGTAACATTAGAACTCAAGTATTGATAATCACAGTTAAAGTAAGCACACAGCATAAAACATTAAAAATAAACACATTTTAAAAAATGGAATGCAAAGTTCGTAATCAGAATAAATACGTTTAATTTTCCGTGCTGTTGGATCTTGTGAACTTTTTTATTGTACATCGCAACAGCCACAGAAGCCACCTGCAAAGATCGATTTACTTTATATGAAATTAGAGTTTCAAAATTCGAACATGCAAAATCTAAGACATTTGGAAACATCAAACTCTCAATGTTGCCAACTTTACCAACCCAATCTACACTTGCTCGACATGCAGTTCAAATAGTACGAAGGCTTACCTCACTAGCACTACACATTCCCAATATAGTCGACTTTGTGATGAAATAAAAATAATTTGAATATCCAATAAATATGTATAATTGTAAATTAAAATATCACTGAAAATAAAATATGTATAATTGTATAGCCATCCATTTCTAACACACATGGTTATATATTACCCTACACTACAACACAACTTATACAAAACGTACACAGCCATACACCCACACATCGGTTGACGTGGTATATTGAACCTGACATGCAAAACTTAGCACCTTGTAGGAGCACTGTATGGGCCAATTCATATTACCAATCCTATTTGCTGAAGGAATATGTGCATTAAGTTGTGGTCCATTAAGGTGGATTTGCTATATTAGGTTCTCTAATTCAGTGCTTTTCGATTCTGCGCTAGTATGAAATGACCCGAAGAGGTAGTAGTTGAAAAGTGGTGCATCATCATAAAACATTAGAAAAGTTGTTGGTTCAATATACACAACCAATAATATAGTACCCATAATAAAACAATGTTACACCTCTTAACGATCTATATAATGATTTTAATCAATTTTAATGTAGATTTAATGTTAGGTATCTAAACCACAAAATTATTTGTGACTGCCTACTAATTTTGTAGATTTTTTGATAGTGATAGGGTATAATAATGACGTTCCTTTTTATGAAGGTCTTTTAAGAGAATCACAGTATAAAAGAAAATTACATGATAGTAAAGTTTGGTTATAAAACTACTTCTAACATTTGGAAGAATGATATATTATGGTCACAGTGTAAACATTTGAGTACTTAAAAATACAATAAATACCTAGCGTAGTCCTATACTAAATACAATGTTAAGAAGCACATATGTTTTGTTTGTGGTCTAAGTGACGTAACCAGAGACCTAGCAACCATTTTAGAAGATTGATAATACAGTGATACATTTCCCTTTCTTTGACGTCGCTCCTTTCATCGGAAGCGATGGATTTGCCCAAGTCCTTATACGTCACTATTCTTAAGAATATTCGCCGGAGGAAGGAGCCGTTATCCTTTTTCTCCTCACCTTCAGTACAAATTTGACAGCTACAACTCACTACATCTAGACTGGAAGTGTCAGTGTGTGTGTCACTACTCTCCTTGATATCGTCCGTGTCTACTACAACTATTTCGGGTATGGTTTGTTCGTTCGTTTTGGGTTGCTCCGATAGAGTCCTTCTTAGTTTACGCAAATTGTTCAGCACGTCTCCGCTCCTGCTCCTCCTTAGCGTGTCCTTCAAATCGTGCGAGCGGCCCGTATCGGTTGGGGCCAGTTTTGGGGCCAATAGATCGTTGCAACTCTTGAAGCTAACGAGGCTGTGTTTGAGCACGTCCTTCCTCAAATCGGCTTTCTCCTGCCACTCGTTAGTGGTGACGCCCACTCTCCGCTGCCGCAGACTCCTCTCTGTATCGTCATTACATCCGAAGTTGATATCCCTGTACGTCGGGGTCCGGGCGACCGTCTCGACCTCGTCCTCCTTCTCAATCAGATTCTCGACCGAATTTCTCGCCGACATCTTGTAATCTGCGAAGTTTTTGAAGGAGAACGTCTTCTGCAACTTCTTGATCTGCGGCGAAACGCTGACGCTCTCCTCTATGCCGGCGTAGCTCTCCCTGAGTACCGTCAGCGCCACGTTCTTGGAATTGGTGACGTCTATAGATATGTGCCTGCTTTTCGCTATCGGAGAAGCGGGTATATCCTCGAAGCTTCTGTACTGTTCGAGGCGGAGCTCCGAGTTGACCCGGGAGCTGACGGTCCAGCCGGACGTCGAGCTGCTGGGGGCTTCGGAGCCGATCGTCTGGAGATAGAGGAAGATGTCGAGGCCGCGGTCGAGCGAGATGGACCTCTGGAGCGGGATGTCGTGGTTGAACCGGAAGTCCTCCTCGTCGGCGTCGTCGCATTCGTCTCGCTCGTCGAACTCGCCGAGCCAGCACGTCACCTCGCTGCCCTTCAGGTTGAGGTCGAGGAGCTCCCGGCGGAGGTCGAGCTCGGGCTTCGGGTTTCGGACCTCGGAGAAGCGGCGGAGTTTGGGGGCGTCGCGAGGGCGGCGCAGGGGGTCGGAGTGCCTACGCGGGGGCGGTGGGAGGGCCGGAGGGCGGAGCGCCCGCACCGCGCGCGGACAGCGGCCGGGGGAACGCCCCCATGGAGAGATCAGACTCAGCAAAGAGCTTGCGAAAACTGCGGACCGACAAAACCTCTGAATACCGTCCCATAGATATAAAATAGAGATTGCGTAGAATTATTTTTTCAATTTCAAAATTTATGTATAAGCCAAGTTACATACGATGCTCTTTGCAACGGTTTGCCTCAATTGACTATCATTATATTATTTAGCTATCTCTTCTTTCACTTAAAGAAAGAGTGCTCATATTACGTATCAGAATTAGTTATTCAGAATAATTAGTTATTTTATACTTAAATGTCAATAAAATATTTCTATGCAATCGTGTCGAGGAGATGAGTTTACACTTATGACGACTAGCTGTAAATATAAAACCCTGACCTTATTTAGAAAAAATTTAGATCAGTAAGTAAATATTGTATGAGTTAAGTTAAGTGTACCATAATAAGCGTGTAAAATGTGTTAAGTATAGCACTCACAGAATGTATTTAATAGTGTATACAATTAAATAGATAATAACATAAAATATATACCAACAAACAACATAAATGATACTTAAAAAATTAATGTGTTCTAGTTCTATGAGTATTAAGTTTCTAAAAATATAGTCGGTGCATAAAAATATTAATATGATTAATAGAACGATGCAAACAAAATTTAACTAGGATTGTAAAGCTTTGGATATGATTAGTTTTTATAGAAGATAATAGAATAGATTAGATTTTGTTTACATTTTATAAGCCACATAGTGTATCCAATACACTATAGTAACTTATTTTAACCTAACCTAATTCCCCCTTATTAATAAAAATATTTACTCCACACTTATTCTAATCCATGAAGCTCTTTACTTACGAAACGCCATTCGAGAGAACATAACAGAGACATACATACAGCATTGAGTATATATTTTTAATAATAACAGCAAATGACAAATTTTAGTCGAAGCTTGAAGGATATATTATTATACCCTGTTTTTAGCATGATGGTCCATCTCACAATAAATGGCTGTGTCTTCGGGAAATACCCTGTTTTTCCTAATTCCTGTTTACCCAAGTAGGGTATTTACCTGAATCCTTCAGTACCAGGGGCCGAAAGAGATGCGAGGCGGGGGCGAGCGGCGGCCGGCGTCGCGAGTCGACAGCGCCAACCAGAACCTAACCCAACCACAGCCGACACGACGAACAAAATATAAATAAAAACCTTTACCGATAAAACTGAGGAATTTAAAAAATACACGAAAGGAGGTTAAACATTTCAAGGAAGGTTGTGAGGATTTTGTTAAGATATAAAAAACACGAAAGGTTATACGTATGAAGGAAGAAGATTTGAAAATTTAGAAGAAATAGGAGCGTATTTATAGCGTTACGTAAAAAGATTAACACAACGAAAACATGGGAGCATAGCTGCATTATGGGAGTTTTGCTGCTTGTGCAAATGTTCTGATTTTATACTATTGGCAGTAGTACTGCAAATCCTCGACATATCTCACTAGTCACTGGCCTTTACCCAATACCACTGTTGCATACTTAAGGCTCAATTTATGCCTCCGCGGAATGTAACGAGAGCTACTTTTTAGGCCTAAGGTCTTTCAGCCTAAGGGCCAGTTTCAAGAGATGATAAAACTGAATCATTGATTGTGGTCATAAAAGTCACAACGTGTAAATAACCTGTTAAACTGTAGTTATTATTAACTATCTGTGCTAAACTGTAACAGTCTTCTTCGTCTGATGACTTGGAAAAGCCACACAACAGAAAAAGATGGGTATTTATAAGTTCGGTATACCGAATAACTGTGCTGCCTTGTAAAATTCTACCTATTGTGCATTAACTAGGGCAGGGGTTCCCAAACTTATTTTGTCTACTGCCCACTCTGAGAGCAAATTATGTTTTAGCGCCCCCTTTGTTTCAATTTAAAATGCATCCCGATGAAATTATACATCACCCCCAAGCCTCTACACAACACCACAATTTTTTACTGAGTCCCACACCTTTAGACTTTCAGCGCCCACAGGGGGGGTTATCGCCCACTTTGGGAAATACTGAACTAGGGTATGTTATTCGAATAGAAAAAGTGTACGGTACGACAACGTCACCGTAAAACGGCACGTCACGTCGGCCGACGTGGCTCGATCCGTTGGGCTTGCTCAGTTATTACATGCACAATAGGTAGAATTTTACTTGCGTCGTCGTGACGTGCATTTTTTGTGTGCGTTGACGTAAATTTGCACGTCGCGACAACGTAACGTGCCTCGTTACCGCACCGTTTCACGTTGACGACGTCGTGAAGGGGAGATGTGGACGGGCCCTTTGCCAGATTCGGCTTAAAGTTAACCCTGGTTTAAGTAAACACGTTTAAACCAGGGTTAACTTACTCCGATCTGTGCAACTGGGCCCCAAGGGGTAGTATCAAACGATTTGCACAAGCAACATGGTGGGATGGTGGGTAGGGTCAAGCGAAGCAAGGTGTTTACTGTCATGCCGTGCCGTGCGGACGATGTCGCCGTGTCATCTCTTTCGGCCCTGGTGTCATTTTCCATTATGTCATACAATAACGCACCTAGAACACAGTAGCCGGTAGAATTTTGAATAACTTAAAAAAAAACAAACCCAAAAATGTCTAAACATGCGCATTATTGTAACGGACTAATAAAGATAAACAAGAAAAATGTACCAGAACCAAATATAAAGCATAACATGAAATGTGTAGATGAAATAAGGATAAATAAAATATGTACAAATAAACACTAAAAATATACATACTTACACACATATTTATAATAAATATAATAACATTGTGAAATAAAATTAATGCAAAACTTTGAAAATTATAAGTGCGCCAACCAATACTTAATGTCAAATTAAAACATAATTTACAATTAAATAAATTATGCCAAAATAACAGTTAGTGAAGTGAATAAAAGTCTGAAAATGTAAAATTTCAATAGATATTTACAGTTTAGCAGTTAAGAAGAATAAATCACTGCTTTGAAGTAAAAGATAGGTATTATTAACGGTCTGGCACACACACATTCAACTGTCGTTAAATTTAACCAACGTTTAACCGTCGTTTAAATGTTGGTGCACACCGCCCGCAGTCAGTTGTGTTAGTAATGATATTAGTATATTAAAAACATTACCAAATACCTATTAAGAATAAAACGTTCCCAAGTTTAGTCGTTATTTACATGCTAAATGAGAACAAGCATTTCAAAGATGGTAATAATTGCAACTTTTGTATTAAAAATTTTAGATCTGCAATATTATTGCCGGTCTGCGGCGCATATTTCAGCTCTAAAATATTTTTCAAAATGGCAAAGAAGATCACTATTTGTATACGGTTGCATTTATTATTTTAATAAATTAGTTTTACTGAATCTAATGAACCAGAATTTAATATAACTGCTAATAATTATGTTATAATATGAAATGATAAAATATCAGAATGTATATTTAAAGATCTATAGATCCAACATGATTGATCTGAAGAACCACATAGTAATATTTGTGAATTAAAGTGATAGACAAAGACACGGTCAAAATGCCCATAAAATATTATGCCAATTGATACCAAAAACACTAAATAAATAGTAAATATGAGTGTTTAAAGTTTAAACGCCTATAAAGGGCTGAAATGCTCAGGGTTCCTTTTCACTCCCGACCAAAAAGAGAAGGCTCTTATAGGCTTTAAGTATCTTTTTGTCCATTTGTGTATCTGTCCGTGGCACATTAGCATCAAAAGGAGTGTACCTACTTTAGCTTAGGAGTGTACCAGGTACCTAGTTTAGTTTTCTTTATTCGGCTTCTTC
The DNA here is from genome assembly GCA_937595015.1 of Polyommatus icarus. Taxonomy (NCBI): domain Eukaryota; kingdom Metazoa; phylum Arthropoda; class Insecta; order Lepidoptera; family Lycaenidae; genus Polyommatus; species Polyommatus icarus. The sequence continues at coordinate 16,350,484 of OW569327.1, read as the reverse complement.
AGATCAACCACACATCAATATCGACTGTAACGTAACGCAATAAGGTATACTCACAACTTCCTGATGCCGCTATTCCTCTTCCACGGGGCGTCGTCGGGTTCTGCGGGCAGGGGCCCCTGCACCGGGGCCTCGTCGTCCGCCGCCGTAGTGCTTATTGATGGCGACGTGTCTGCTGAGCTCGTGCTGAAAAATAGTTGTCATAGCAAATATAAGCCTCAGACATAGATTATACTCTGGAAAATCGTAGTCATAGCGAAAATAAGCCTCAGACATAGATTATATGCTCTTTTAGACGGGTGAACAATTTGGTCGAAGTAACTAAAGTCCAAAGTGTCCAAACAGCACGGCAAATTGAGGCACAAAACTGCAGATAGAAATGTAATAATTTGTAAGATCAAAATCACACGCACTACTAACAAAGTTATGCCTATGAGCCAGTCCACACGACGCGTTGCGTCGACGCACCGCTTCCGTTTGACGCATAGCCGGCCACACGGGCGCTGCGATGACGCAGCGTTATTACGAAGCAGTCTAAACGTCAACACCCCCTCCCGCTTCGTCTCGGGGGCTGCTGTCCATCATGAGTGCGTTGCGACAACGCAGCGCGCCGTGTGAACACCTTGGTTATTCGTATGTAAAACAACACAACGGCAGCGCTACGTCGACGCAACGCTGACGCAACGCGCCGTGTGGACTAGCTCTAAGGCACAACTTTTTTGTTGAGATTGCGATAAAAGCAAATGGAGTTAACATAAGGCTCTATAAGTTTCTTTACGAGCAATGCCTTTGCACATCAGGCATACATTTCATAATTTAACTTCGCAATCAATAGCTACATGGCTGTCTTCACTGGTCATGGCAACCCACCTGTCAGGTTGCGGCTCAACCTGCATCGCCTGCAGCTGCTCCTCGGCCCGGATGAGCTTGGTCTTGAGCTCGTTCCGTTCGTGCAATATCGCGCGTAGCTCGCGCACGCTGAACGTCGGCTTCGACGACTGGTCCTCGTCGTCGCCGTCCGCGAGCGCCACGCCACATGATGTGCACTGGAGGGTTATACAGGAGCGAGATAAAACGTGGAAGTGATGCAAAAATCTTTAGGAGTGTGTGGGAATAAGCGTGGAGGCCACAAAAGAAGATCTTCCGACAGACCTTATGCTCGGTCACGCACTTAGAAAACTTCAAAAGAGCGATGCAGGAATGTGGCGCGAAATGCTAATTGTGGGTACCGCCACAAGAAGACCTGTGCACTGGAGAGTTAAGAAGGATATAACTTCATGTTTTATCCTTCCTAACTCTTAAATATACTCTACTCGTAATAAAAATATACCCGCCACCCGCAAGAGCAAAAGAGAAATGTAAGTCTGCCTCTTCTGAGGTTCTCCTGAACTTGGTGTTTTAAAATGCTTTAATTTGCCAGCAATTTAAAACCTTATTCTAAAATTGAACTGGCTTTGAAGTTAAGGTCCAAAATTTCTATAATAGCTAGTAATTTGAAAGGTATCTTATCTGAGTGATGAATTGATGATGTTAAAAGCTATAAAGATTTGCATAGACTGTGCTTAAATTTAAGACCAGTTAAATGGTCAGAAGCTACAGAACGTGTCAGAAATAAAATGAAACGCGCAAATTTCGATTTGTAGCTTTCTTTGAGGGTTTGGTTTGGTTTAACCTAAAACCGTAACTTGACTGTGACACGCAAAAAAATACTTTATGAAAACTTTTGATCGGCACTACACCTTGCGGCAGCGAAACTGCACGACATTGCACTTCAGCACGTGGAAATGTCGCGCCGTGTCACTCAACTGTGAAGTAGTTACTACCAGTGCGGTCTAACTTTTATCATGAAACTTCTAAAACATACCCACGTTACGTCGTATAAAATAACTAGAGTTCGCTGTAAATTGATAAAGTTGTTTGCCCACGGGACTGCCCGGGGGTAACACTGAATATGTTATGTGGTTTAGCGAATTTTATAAAGCTTTTCTCTATTCTGCATGCTGCTATATTTTCTAATTATAGTGGCTTGGTGATTGGCATAAAAATTCAAGGAACTGGGGAAGTAAAATAAGAATTCCTAAAGGAACCGTAAAATTTTCCTCGATTAAAAGTAGGTTTAACTCTGGAGCAAAATTTTATCATAATAGGTCTCGAAGTCTGAAGATTGGACAGACTTGTAATCAAAATCAAATCAAGTTTTGGTAGTAAGGACATTGGTGATACTAACATAATTTTTTCCTAAGGAAACGTTAAAGTAAAATATCTTAAGGGGCCGGGTACCCTTGGAATTTCTCATACAAACGTAATTCCAAAATCATTTTCTCATACGAAAATATTTAACATGTTTGAGTTATTTTTCAGTTTAAGATAGAAATTACCTAGGTTCCTACACAAAAATTTACTTCAAAATATTAAAAAAAAAATTTTTTTTGTTTAAAAATTTTTTTTAGTAAATTTACTACTAAATATTTAAACACTTAAAAAGAGTAAAATACTCAAAAATATATAAATATATAGTAAATTTACTACAAAATATTTAAATACTAAAAAATATTTTTTAGAGATTAAATATTTTGTAGTAAATTTACTATTTATTTATATACTTTTTAGTGTTTTACTCTATTTTTTAGTGTTTAAAATTTAGTAGTAAATTTACTAAAAAAAATTTAAAACAAAAAAAATTGTTTATGTAAATTTTTGTGTAGGAACCTAGGTAATTACTATCTTAAACTGAAAAATAACTCAAACATGTTAAATATTTTCGTATGAGAAAATGATTTTGGAATTAAGTTTGTATGAGAAATTCCAAGGGTACCCGGCCTCTTAAAGCCCGTCACAGACTTAGCTATAATATATATTAATATATTTATAGCAAGGTATATTAATCTATACTAAATCCACATGTCACAGAAATATATATTATAGCTGAGTGTGTGGTCACGCGAAAATTAGTATAGAAAATATATATTAATATGCCTAGATATAAACATATTAATATATATTATAGCTAGGTCTGTGACGGGCTTAAGAAAATGTTGTCTGAGGGCTACCTTGTTTGAGGGCTACCTTGTCTGAGGGCTACCTTGTATGAAGGTTACTTCGTCTAAGAGCTACCATGTCTGAGGGCTATCTTGTCTGAGGGCTACCATGTCTTCGGTTATCTCGTCTAAAGATTACCTAGTCTGATAGTTACCTTGTTCTGTGCGTCCGACTGCTGTAGAGCGGCCAGGTCCCTCTGCTGCGACTGCACGATCGCGGACAACTCCGACCGCTCCTCGCATACTAACCGCAACTGAAAAACAACAACAAAAATCTAAGAAAAAATAGGTTGATAATAAGTAATTGGCTATCCACAACTTATTTGACAGATTCTCCATACTTTAGAGTAATGCAATGACAAAGAGAATATAATCATTCATCACTTTATTCACTACGTTGGCAATGAAATAGAAGTACTAGAGACAAAACGACGATGGTTGTCAATCCGTCACTTTGTCTATTCTTCCTTGGAAACAAACCAGCGTAGCTAGCATACCGTCGTAGACAAACGAAAGAAACTAAATTTTGACAGTTTTACCGGAAAAACATTGGAGAAAAAGTTTCTTTCGTCTCTCGATTTCTTCCGCTTTTGAAAATCTATATGTCAAGCATGATAACCATTTTTATCCGCTTTTGACATTTAGTTTCTTGATTCTTTTTGTTTTTTAATATGGCACTTCCGCTATAAAACCATGGCTAGTGTCGAGTAAATGGCGGCAAATTCAAAATATCGATGTATAGCAACCCTGTCTATAGCCGGAATTATAGTTTTGATCTACAAACTACGAGTAATAAACTTCTTTAGGTTTTATTGTTCGTATTTCGTAGATCAAAACTATAATTTCGACTATAGATTGGGTTGCTACAAGTCGTATTTTTGAATTTGCCGCCATTTACACGACACTGGCCATGTTTTTATAGCCGAAGTGCCATATTAAAAAAAAGAGTCAAGAAACTAACTGTCAAAAAATATAATAATGGCCGTTGCATAGCCGTTGCTATAATGGTTGCTATGGAAAAGTTTCTTGTCTTTGTCCACTGAAACTCAAGTCGATGGGTGGCGCCATGCTCGGGAAAAAGATATGTAGACATGGGAAAGAAACTGCCATTACTTTCTTCCGAAGAATCGACTGGGGAAGGCCGTGCTAGCTATGCAGGCCATGTTCAATTTCAATTAGTCCATGCTCTATGTAAAGTAGTATTTCTATGGTAGCCATTATAGCTTACCTGATTTTGTAGCTGCTTGTGCTTCCGTCGGAGGTCCCTCGCGACCTGTGCATACTTCTCCACTTGGTTTGTCAACTGCAAAACGTCAACAATGGCCATGTTAATGCGATTTTAGCATAATATACTTTTTTAATATGGTTTTATAAACCATTGCCCGTGTTGATCATAAGGGGTAAAAACCAAACTGTAAAGAGTTTTTAACGTCGCATTTTTCACGTGCAAAGTATTGCGCGTCGAGCGTAAAAGATACGTTATCACCTTCTACTTCTTATTTAAAATGGTTCCATAGTAAATCGCCAATATCACTATGATAAATGGATGTCGATAATGTCATGTGATAGGGCGTGTCAGTTGCCGATAAAAATTCCAATTTCCAAGTTCCCTGGGGACGAGGAAAACAATATTAAGAATATTTTCTAAACCGATTGACATTGATAAGATATCGGATTCGGAGCCTTTGATGTTTATTTTCTGCATTTTTTTTTCTCTTGAGGTGTCAAGCACATTTTAATTATATACAGTAGACTATATTTACATTAGAATCGGCAGCACTGACATGAGCGTGATTTGCAATGCAGTATTTTTTCGCATGCGCGTAACGTTGAACTTGTGACGCGAGACTGATTTCATGGAAACAATTAATGTTACTCTACCGTAAATTATTTATAGTGTGTCAAGTGTCATGTGATAGGCACTTGGTACATAAGTGCCGATAAAACATTTGATGTGTTCGCTGGGGACAACTATATTGAAGTTTATCATGAGCTAGGAGTTCCTAGATGAAATGAAATGAAAAAATATTTATTGTTCTCACAGATCGATAACTGATAGTGCTGATACAGAATTCAATGATTTCACTCTTCAAAAGTCAATTTTCTTTATCAGTGGATAAAAAAACCTATTGTAATTTCAAGAATATGCCTTTATGTATGCCTTAACGTATAATACCTTAATGCAGCCTATAAAATCATTATTTTAAGATTTTTTTTGTTTACGTATCCATATTAACTACTACGTAAAGCTTTTTAAAGTATAATACATTTAAAGTATGTAGTAAATTTATTTATACTGTAACAAATAACAATAGCTAATAAGTAATAACTAATAACAAATAAATTCCTACGAATACCTGAGTCAAAATCTTTTTCAGCGGTAAAATTATGACCTTCTGTAGTCTGTAAATAACTTGGTCGCTCATCTGCATTTAAAATGAATCTGTATTCAGATTATCAAAGCGAAGCTCTACACAACTTCGTGAAGCGAACTTCTGTTACTGACGAGCGGATTGTGAGTATATTTACGTTTAGCTGGAGGCTTAGCGGGAGCATTTACGATTATTTTTACATCATACATTGGTGTGCTTTAGTGCTCTTATAAAACTTTCTTTGGTGTTTGGTGGTTTTTCCTACTTTTCCCTTTTAGTTATTTACGTGTCGATGAAGATAATATTTAAAATAAGAAACAAATAGGTATTTCAAAAGGATAGGTTACGACTTACTCTTCAAAGTGGTCAAACAAAACAACTAAAAGTTATAACTTCTGGAACTCTTTTTGTCTCTACAATTTTGAGTTATGATCGATCATAAATAAAAATCGTTAATTGTATTTGGCTAAGACCGACGCGACGGATGTAAATTGCGACCATTAAAACGCGACTTTTTGAAACTCTGAAAATGTTGACACTCAAAATGACAATTTTTTAGAATTGAATATGCTTCTATAAGAAACTGTTACTTTTATAAGAAAGTATTCATCTCATATTCTTATTAAGCACTTCATTACGCCATCATTAATCTTTCATTAAAAACATATTATCTCTATTTTGTCGTAATTAATGATAATTTCATTGCGAAGACTAATGGAGGGGCTTTTAATTCATTAATGCAGTCGATCCACGAAGGCAAGCCGATATTTTTAACTAACACAATTAGGCTTTATTACGCTTGTATAAATAATTGAGTAGCCCTCTGGGGCAAAATTCTGATCATAAACATCGTTATAAAATTAACAGGGTTACAGTTTTTTCTTCTCAAAATAAATGAAAGCTTTGCACAGAAGTCTGGAGTACCATTTGCTATTTTTACTCCCGGAAAAATCGCTGCTTCTCTAGCATAGCTGTGTTTATGCGGATAATGCCACAGTGAATTACAAAATAATCATAAGTGATAATTAAAAAATAAATGATAATCATAAATAATCGATTAGAAACTAAATATTTCTTTTTCGTTATTCAAATATCTGACGTGGTTTCTGTACCGCCATTCCAAGTCAAGGCTTTTCTCTGAATAAGGTCCATCTACCTACCTAAACATTAGCCCTATATAGAGTATCAGCTGTTGACATGCCCATAACTCACGTTATAAAGGGGTTGGGTGGTGTTGATAAGGTTTCACTGTCGCTAGGACGAGGGTACAATTGACGGGTATCGATGGGTACACGCTCCTCAGGATAACAGGATAACATGCAAATTGCCAAGGAAAGATATGCCGGAGGCCTACCCAACCTTTCTACATTTTTTATCCGTTTAGTAGACAATAGACACTTATTTAAAGAGTATATACTATAGACTTATAAAGTATAGAAGAGAGACAAGAACTTCAGGTTAATTAGGAATAAAATTGTCGCAACTTTGGAAGAGCTCTTAAGCCTACCTTATCATTGTCATAACTAAAAATTAATTATGGAGGGATCCATCACCGATGTCAATTTCTCCACTCTCCAGCCGAAAAATGGTATCCGAGCGATGAAATATAAACCCTAGATAGTTCAAATAGAGCTGAAAATACTTTGCAGCTTTAGATTATACTTTACATAATAAATGCACGCTATCCATCCAGCATCCAACTCAATTCCCAGTAATGTGTTCGAGGGAATCACATTTTAACTTTAATATTAAATGAAGATTGTAAATTTAGGCGAATGCACTCTGTGGAAGCAATAATAATGAAATTCAGAGTTGCACTCACGACCGCTAGCTATCTTCTGAATTTATTCCGTATGGTACTTTTAGAGTTCATGTAGCAAGCGTGGCGCTTTTTGACTCGGAAATGGGAATATACTTTAGGTTAGGTTAGGTTAGCAAATCGACAACACTAAAACCTTTTTTTCATTTATTGCTAGAACTGTAAACAAGGTACAAAGTAAAAGCGCTTTTAAAATGAATGACAATTATTTATATGTTCCTATGGCAGTCGCAGACCGCGGCTACTGTATAATAGACGTTAAAGTTTGGGCTTCTCAAAACGTACCTACTTACATGCTACAAGTACATGTTTAAACGCGTTGACGCTTAGCAATATAGTATAGGTCTATAGGAGGTAACCTGGATAAATGAAATGCGCACTAATGAACGCAACGTCTACAGGCAGCCAGATCGCCCAAACTGTAACCAGAAGAGCAAGAATGACGACAAAATATCACAAAATCAGCCCACCTTAAATACTTTCATAACCTTAAACAACTCCATTTGATTTGTATTGACGGAACGCTAAGCTTTCATGTTAATGAAGCCTTACGCGAGATTATTGGCGATTAGTCGCGAACGTGACTACCAACCGAAATTACGGTTAATTGGTTTGGTATTCGGATGTCATTTTCATTACGATTGAAGTTGGTTCGGTCACCGAACATGAAGAAATTCGGAAATTGCATCTCATTCGGGCATGATGCCCGTTTTCACCAACCATTAATTATTAGATTCTCCTAGCGGTCATTAAGTGTACCTATCCTTTAAGAATTTACATACAACAATATAACTTTCACGACGCATAAGTTTATAAGTTTCGATAAAAAATTGTCTTGAGAGATACTTATCCCTCTAAAAGCCGCTACAGTCTACACTTATAGAGTGGTTGGTAAAAACGGGTATTTGACTGGCATTTCTCTCCTTGGTCATGTTGTTTTACTGCCAACCATAGTAAGACGTATAGTCAATGAAGTTGCATGCTCGTTTTCACGCGAAAGACTTGCGCTTCTAGCTATATAATATATTGTAATGATGAGACATATTAATGTCCAGTAAAATATTCAAAGTAAATTGAAAGCAATGAAAATTGCCTACGTGGGATATAAAATTTTCCATCTCATACGTATGCATAACGCGGCACGTGTGCTGGCAATATCAGTTGAAGTTTTACGACAGCCGCACTCTACTTCCTGATTTATTCACAATCTTCAGGAATATTCACTGAGCAACATTTTGCCAAGTGAGAGCCACGTCTCATGCCTTGCCATGAGACGGTATCCAGATTCGCGAGATTCGATATCCAGAGATAGGCGTTTGACAGCAAATATTGCGGTATACCGTATACCTGCTGTCTGCCAAATTTTTATACGAAATTTTTTAAGACAAAAGATATTGCGCAATATCACCTGTCAAACGCAATTTACTAGTTCTCGCAAGACACGAAATTGTCCTGCGGTAATGCATTTTCCCCTTCCAGCTAAAAACAGTCACGTTGTAAGGATTTTCTCGAATTCAGTGTGCTCAGTGCTGAGTGTGTGGGTGGTGTTTTGGGAACTTATATAGCTTTACACTACTTTTTATTACACATAGTTTAGGAGGTGGAAAACACCTACATTTAATTCAAGATTGCTCTTACTTGGGTTATTCTTTATCCTACTTTTTATTAGGGTTCCGTAGTCAACAAGGAACCCTTATAGTTTCTGTCTGTCCGTCCGTACGTCTGTCCGTCTGTCTGTCTGTCTGTCTGTCCGCGGTTTTACTCAAAGACTATAGGACCTACAAAGCTGTAATTTGGCATGAATACACGTATTAGTGATGGCAACAAAATGGTACATGAAATCGTAAAAAAATATTTTTTTTATGGTACCTCCCCTACACATCAAGCGGGGATGAATTTTTTTTTTCGCGCCCACCCCATCGTGTGGGGTGTCGTTGAATTGGTTTCTTAAAAATATTGCGAGTATTCATAGATCATTTTCCGATTTAGGGATCCGTTTGTGAAATATTAAGTTTTAAAGTGGAAAAAATCGTTAGAGTCCAGTGTCCTCCCCTTCTACCAGCTAAACGGTTGGTTCTGGAAATGTCGAAAAATTCACGGGAGTAGGAAATATGCTGAATTTAAAAGGAAAACTATCACGGCTAGGAAGACTTTATAAGTTATTGAGTACCTAATAGTTGATTAACTAAAAAAAATGTATTCGGCGAAGTATAAAGGACCTTTTCGTTCAAATTCCTTTGAAAGTAACTGAGATGATGTTGTTAGTAGTGTAAAACACGCTTTAAATGTACGTTCATTGACCATAAAAATTATCTAAAACTTGCGGTACTACGGAACCCTATATTGCACGTGGCCCGACACGCACTTGGCCGGTTTTTTAGAATGCAGATACACAACTATCTCTCACAATATCTAAATATTTACGCGTAATTAATAAGTCTGAAGATTCCATCCATCCATCTGGATCAGAAAGGTTTATTTTAATGAAGATCTAACGACCTGTCCACATCTCCACGTCACGACGTCGTCAACGTGGCACGGTATGTTGTCGTGACGTGAAAATTTACGTTAACGTAACGTAAAAATGCACGTTACAGTGTACCAACATTTTGCGTCTTTTTTTTTTTCTTAAATCTCTCTCTCTCCGTCTTCTTAACAATAGCAGAAGCAGAATACATATTGTGCGGTCCATATATTGTGAAGAATGTAGCAGTTTTACAAGGCATGGTGACGTAAAATTTGCTACTCCGTGACGTGCATTTTTAAGTTACGTTGTCGTAAATTTTCACGTCACGACAACGTACCGTGCCACGTTACCGCACCGTTCCAACTACGCGTCACGTCATAACGTGGAGATGTAGATAACGGGAAAATCACAAGAAAAGTAAATATCATGATAATATACATTTAAGATCACAATATTGGAAAGGCTACAAAAATCTTAAGGTTGGCGTGAAAATATAGAGACGAAGTAGAGATTTTTTTTCCTAAAACAATTTTATACTTATTTTAGGTAGATATTTGAAATTGGTTAAGTCTGATTGGCGGTTTTCTAATCCTGCCTTATTCTTCCTCTTACTAAATACCTTCCTATTCAAATGAGATGACCCCGGCCACTGGAAAAAAAATCTGAAACATCGAGAAAAAAGACAAAAAGTAAACAAACTAAAATAGGTTGTGTTCAGCTAATTATTTTATTATCTGTTTAATTTGTGTTATCGCTATTTAATACAACTGCCCATTAGATGGAGCCCATTTAACGTAATTTGATATGATAAGTTTCAATCATACATTTGAAGTTGGGTGTGAGCCAAGTTAAATTGTCTTTAGCCTAAATGGCCAATCCAGTAATTCAGTCCAGCGCTGGATTGTTACTGGAATAATGTAAATAGACACTGGAATGTAATTTAGTACGTTCCGGTGCATTCTAGAACCCGTTTACATTGTTCCAATAGAAATCTAGCGCTGGATTGGAATAATATAGACCGGTCATTATGGGCCATAGGAATTCCAGATTTTAACCAGACTACGGCGAAGCCAAAAACTTTGTATTTTTGGTAACATACTAGCTCCATCCATTATATTATGATGATGCTTATTACTTGCTATGGATATAAATAAATATTTATATCCATAGCAAGCAATAAGCATCATTATATTAATATATTCTAAACTGACGAAGCTCACCGCGCTCTATTGGCCGTATTATTATGCAAATAACGTCATGTTACGTGTTAAAACTTAAACCAGAGTATAACGACCATGTAATTTAATATATGACTGCACTTTATACGTAAAATCCACTCGTTTATTGTTACCTCAGTTGCACTTTAAATAAATACAAAATGTATTTAAAGTGTTCACATATAATTCAGTAGTAAGTGCGTATAACTCAAAGTTATTATTACAGCCTGAAATAGGTTTAAGTATTGTTATATTTAACAATGTCAATTTGAATGTTAAATGACGTTGTTAGGCTATGATGGACATTGGACAGCCATAGTAGCAATCGACGTAGAACAACATTGGGCAATCATAGACGAATACAGTATGTACCTAAGTAAAACTCTACAAGTTATTGTTATGTCTTGTACAATCGAATAAATTGGTTATTTGGTCTGATTATGTCAATTCGTGATCTGTTAGCTGGGTTTGACAAAATCCCACCAAATTATGTAGGTCCGTCACCTGCCACGAATTCTCTGATAGCACCTATTGTTATTGGTACATCATTGACAGACGCAGAGAGGATGCATTATATTATAAGACTATTAAATTTAAAGCTTTGATAGAAATATCAAAAAACCTTTTTGGGGCCGCAACAATCAACATTCAATTTTAATAATTTGAAACCTTTTAAATAGTTTTCTATACTGGTCAACATTATGTCTACACTCTACAGAATAAACTTACGAGTTATGACGCCAAGAAGGCTTTAGTGTTTGGAACTACGCCAGTTCTACTCCAGCGTCAGACTTCGTAGTTTACCGTGTTGTATATTGAATCATCTGCGCTAACTTCTATGGTTAGGCAAGTTATCTTACAGGTACACAAACTATACGAGTTACAAAAAGCTAAACGAAAAGTAAATAACTTTTGATTAAGGCAGTACTTTTTATTATGAAAGTTAGTCCTACAATGAATGTAGGTAATGATACTATACAACTACCGAATGAGTAGACAGAAGGTAGGCAAACTTTAAACAGTCGTATATGCAAATCCCGAACAGAACATTCCAGAAAAGGAAATTGCACGTGTAAACTGCTCCAACCAGTACAAGTAAATATACGGTCGACAATAGCACAATACAGGCATATACAGTAGACCACCTTCATACTAGAAGTCTAGAACGTCCGCGCCTGTCAGTCGCACGCAGTATGCCTGTGCGGTGTGCCTACTAGAGTAATTTTAGATAGTTGTAAACCGGTAAGAACAGTTCACATATTCTATACTAATATTATAAAGCGGAAGTTTGTTTGAAGTTTGAACGCGCTAATCTCAGGATCTACTGGTCCGATTTGAAACATTCTTTCAGTGTTAGATAGCCCATTTATCGAGGAACTCAGCGGCTATATTTTATCACGCTAAGACTAAGAGCTACCGCACACCTGAGACACGACTGTCTTAAGACAGACTATCGCTTAATAAAATGCACTAGATGCGCCCATTTGAGATAAGACGTCTAATAGACAAAGTTGTCTAATGCGCCCCACGACAAGTCTGACTAACGACTGTCGGCTTCCCTTTGAAGTGTATGCGAGCGCGCACATCTACGACAAAACTGTCGAGCCACAATAGACATAACTACCAGTAGTTCAACTGCAAAGAGACGAACAGGTTTCAATAATATATTAAATTGTCAAATTCGTCGGGTTTCACTAAGATTATGACTGGAATTTATTTTGAAATAGTAGTTGACAATCATTCAGGCAAAATGTTGCCATGTATAATAAATAATAATCTAATGATAAAAATAAACTTAAAAAAAAAAACAATTATTCTTCACGAAAAATATTCGCCGCTACACCGCCATTTTTAGGCCGCTTGATGTTCCGTGAACTATCAAACTAAGGCACTATAATAGTGACGTGGTGTGATGCAGATTTTGGTATCGATATTTTTATCGACATTTTTATGCCGTTTCGTTATTATCTACACTAATATTATAAAACGCTAATCTAAATAGTAAATATACTTTAAAAATCAAAATTTGGCATTAAATAAGTTATGTGCACACTGCACAGCTATTTTTGGATGTTTTGATTTAAGGGGTACCAGGATTGTTTTATAAAAGCTTTTGACACCAATTTTGTTGACATCGCGCGCTATAAACTGAAGTTTATAGCGCGGGATGTCAACACAACACACAATAACAGAGACAGTTTTGACTTGGTGTGCGCCACATGACAGACAAAACTATTTTAATTGTGTCGTAAGACTGACTTGTCTAAGTGAGACAAGACTGTCTAACTACAGTTGTGTCTCCAATGTGCGGTCGCACTAATAGGAGCGAAGAAATAGAGGAAAATGTGGAAAAAAACGGGGAAAATTATATTAAATTGCTTTATCTTACCTCAAGAACTACTGGAGCATTTTTTGTTTTTTGGCATACATGAAGAATAGACCACGTGAACTGAAAAGGGGGAAGGGCTATTTTTTGCGGAAAAATTTACGCTTTCCGTGAAATTCCTAAATTACGCGGGCGAAGCCGCGCGGAACATCTAGTTGAAAATAACACGTCAATGCGACGGTGAAATTCGTATTACCCAAGAAAGTACACACTGCATGAACAGATTTGTCGCGTACCTATCTAGCCTGTTAGTTCGAATTTTCAATGGTTCGTTAAATATAATTGAAGTTTCTCCTTCAGGCCCCGCGCGAGCACCGGTGATCGCGAGAACAAAAGAATACAATGGGAATTCCTAGAACCTCCGATCGAAGGATTAATATAAAGTGACTCTAAGTATTAAGCAATACCGACGACGACCTCTGTGGCTCAGGTAAGCGCGCTGGACGCTCAAGCCGGGGGTCGCGGTTTCGAATCTCGCCGACGGAACAAAAAGTTTTCAATGTTCCCGGGTCTGGATATGTATTAAATATGTGTATGATATAATAAAAATCTTAAATATATGCATATGTATTAAATATGTGTATGATATAATAAAAATCTTAAATATATGCATAGTATAAAAGTATTAAATATAAATTTCCGTTGTCTAGTACCTGTAACACAAGTCCTTTAGGTACTTAGCACGGGGCAAGACTGACGTGGTGTGAAGCGTCCATAGATATTATTATTATTATAAGCAATGCAGTCTCACGTTGCACGTAAAACATGCCTTCGTTCAGACCGAGTTAAGTTACTGTTTAATATTATACTGTGACAATAGTACACTTGACCCGCTGCGGAGGCAAATAGACGACTTTATCGCATTCAAGTGGTTGCTTTTACGAAACACTACAGCTTCAGCGTCCATACATAGCTTTCATACAGTGTATGTGATTTTTTAAGTGAAAACTTCTTTAGCGGCGGCGTTGAGCACTTTTGTGGGATGGGTAAAAACCGTGAAACTCGCGCCAGATTCTCATGCTGATCGAAAAACCATAGAAAAAGCGTAAGACGGTTGGAGAGTAGTGTTTTGTGTCGAACTCGAAACTCAAACTCGAAAACTCGAGAACTCGAACTCGAATTGTAAGGGTTTCGATTAATTATAAAATCGATTTTTTAAAAATTGATTTTCATAAAAAATGGGTTAAAAAATGCACAACGTTAATAATCAAGTTTTCACTTCTGCCGGCACTCCCGAAGTGCAACCCGTCTTTTATTAACTAAGATTTTACTTGAGCATGTTTACTGCAATATATTATATTCACTTCTCTTACAAACAAAGATTATTATTAAAAGAGGAAAATAAAAGCGACTGTGATAAGAATGACATACTCCGACAAAGTTGGCTTAAATCAGATAAACTGTTTATACTGTAGAGGGCGCTACTAACACATACACTAAATAAACCTACCAAAATCCGACATAAACATGATAAATATTAACAGAAACGTTGTCAAACTTGAAACAAAACTTCCTGTTTACTGTATAAGTAACATTATGCTGAATGCTGATGCCTCTGGCTTGAAATTATTGTTTTCATTGGCACACTCAAGTGTCAAAGAAATAATACACTGTAGTAGAATTAACCAGAAGCAGCTAAAAAGCGATCACGCAACGCCCAAATCTAACCTTTGAATTTTGACACAAAAGTTCGTCTATGCCTCCAAATGTCAAATGTACCGACTACCGACCTTGTAAATGTTAATTGCAGGGCAACGCTCTGTTTGACATTATAATTTTTATTAGTATTTTTTTAGTTATAAATACTTACGTATTTTATGTCTGACAATAATATTATGACCCTTTTTCTATAAACAATAACTTCGTTATGCAGTGGAATTAACTTTCTTTGAAATTTGTTTGTTGAGAAACTTAATTTGAAGTTTGGTTAGAATGATGCAGGCACAAGAAGAAAATAATCCATGCGTCAGATTTCATTGAATACCGATGCTACGTGAAGCTGGTATAGGTGAAGCCAACATTTTTATGGATGCCGCTGGAACCTCCACATTTTTCTAGGATAAAAATTATCCTTTCCCGGGACTCAAAGTAAGTATCTCCATACCAAATTTCATCAAAATCTGTTTAGCGGTTTGGGCATGAAGAGGTAACAGACAGACACACATTCGCATTTATAATATTAAGTATGGATAGCATAGAGCATTATTGCATTTTAGTCACAGAATACTTTCAGTTGAAAAGCTACATAGCTTTTCAACTATAAGAATAAAATTAATGTTTCTTGCAGCTAAATTCACTGCGCAATCACATTTTACAGTGTTTTCCAATAGCTGACAGTGCTGTAATATAATTGATAGTCTCAGCTTCCAGTTCCGACTTCCGAGGCGGTGTGCTTCTCAAACAATTTAATTAGCCCGCCTCTACTTGCACTAAGTTGGCCGCCTGCCCATTGCGGTTCACTTGTTTTTATTTGTTCCAATTATAACGAGATACTGATATCAAAGTATTTTTACTTGACTACTGAGTCCAAAAGTTAGGGTAATGACTAATAGTAGGGGAGGTAGTGCTATCGTTTACCAAGTGATTTCATACCGACCAAATTTTTGTCCAGCGGTAGCTTAATATTTATCAATCAATATAATCAGCGTCAGTCGCCGCACCCGTGTTGGAATGTTAACTGAGAGTATTTCAAAGTTGTAAAAAAATAGTTGCGAAAAGTGATTTTATACCGAATGAAACTATGATGGATGATTATTGAGGTCATGTTTAACCAAAAAATCACCGTCAGCCGTATTGCAGACGAGGGATTCAACGTCAGTCGCGTTCCTGAACATGTAAAATAATTTTGAATATAAAGTCATTTTATACCGTACAAAATTTATACAGGTGAATGTTTCTACTTTGTAAATAATAAAGAAAACCTTCAGTCGCTAATACGATGGTGGAAAAACCGTCAGCCAGCAAAATAAGTTATGACCAATATAGCCCTACTTTGCGCTCAATGTATCCTAGGGCGTCGCGTAGACGACATTTCCACCCGTAAACATTCAGCTGACGGCGATTTTCGTTTGAATTAACCATAAAATTATCTCACATAGCAATTTTAAGTAATTAATTCGATAGTCAATATTTGTGAAGAGGAATTATAAACATTTTACTTTAAAAGCGCCATCTGTTGTTATATACTAAAACTAAAACAACACCTACCCAACCTAAACGTGTATACCTTTATTGGGTACGAATTGGGATATTTTTAATGTCAATTCAATACGATTCCCAACAACAACTTTGAGATGCTCTCAATTTTTATTCCACCCATTATGAAGTGGCTGACGATCAAAGCTGTTATGTATTAGTGGAATACTATTATTGTAACGATTTTCGCTCGGTATGAAATTACTTTTTCAACTGAGCGCAACCTCCCCAACTATAATGGTTACTATTGATTATTAGATGACGCCCATAAACTCTGTTGCGTCAAAATTCGTTTATCGCGCAAGAATCATTTATTTTTCGGGGTAAAAAGTATTATGTGCTTTCCCGGGACTCGAAGTATCTCCATACGAAATTTCAGCAAAATCCATTCAGCGGTTTGAGCGTGAAGTGGTGACTTACTGATAGCAAAGTATTTTACTCGACTACGTCAAAGCCAAAAACTTGAAAATCTATGTATGTCTCGTAGCGGCTAAGTCTCATATTTAAAGTTAACAAAATATGAGGTGTTTGAGATATTTGTAATGAAGCCGCCAATGCAATGGTAAAAACATTCTGATAGCATTTTTATGAAGAAGAGCAAAGAAGAGGAAGATTCCTTTACCGTCTTCCAAGACAAATACCATATCACGGAACTACAAAAACGGTAATTAAACAAATTATCCCATCTCATAGAATTTTAGTCTCCATTGTACTATCAGAGAAGTTGATTCCAAGGCAGATGGGGGACCTACGTAGTTTGGTTGCGTTACGTCAAACCCAGCCGACAGATCACAATTAACGTTGAATTGACATGATCCGACCAAATGACGTTGGTCTGTCAACTGCCTATAGGAATCGATTTCCTGATTCCTCGATGGTAACTACATGAATAAAATCCATTACCCAAGCAACTGCCGTACATTATAAAATTGCTAAAATATCTATATAATAATACTTATAGTACATATATACGTTAGATGATTCATCAGACATAGCCCATAGATCAATTAATTAAATATTATTTATTATTGCTCATCTTGATATCATTAAAATGGCATTCCTTTAAATACTATCCTAGTATACTAGCACGTAATGGCCAGTGTCATCGTACGTATCGTTAGCCAATCAAATCTCGTCATATCGATAGGCCATTACCCATTACACTGATTAAAACTTAAGAACACATCTCACACAATGTCAAAGGTGAGCAGGTTTAAGGATATAATACTTACATTATTTTTTAATGTTTTTTTGTCTAGATCTTAACTTTATTAAATATTAAGTGACGTAAATAAATTCTGACCGGTGTTCGGATCAGTATTAATTTTTTTCTATTTTTTGTCTATTTTACTTATTTTTGGACTAAAAAAGTATGCGAGTATGTTAACAAAACATTATCACTAATAGGAAGGAATTTAGAGTTGACCTCAGAAGTAAAATAAGATTTAATTACAACTACAAAGTAAAAAACAATAGAAAAAATATGTTACACATTTTTCCTATTGTTTTAATGTTATTTATTTTATAATAAACTCTGGAACACTGCGTATTTTCCTTTAAACATTCTTAGATTCTTCTTCATATAGACTTCGTTAAACATTCACTTTGTATATTTTTACCGACACGTAAACAACAAATGAATTGAAAAGCTAGCCCCAAGCGATAACACTGTCAAGATTAGGCGAGCTCGAGTATACAAAACGACGCGATGCAGCCGCATAAGATTAGAGTTTTCCGGTGGAAAATGCCGGTACGACCGCGTCCGTAATGCATGCATCATTTCAAGGACTAGTGTTCAGTAAAAACAGTCCGTATTTCATAAAGAAATTGAGATAATGAGGGGTTTTATTATTTCCGTGGATGACAGACTGCCATAGACGCCTTAGTTGTATTGGAATCAGAAATAGGTACTTTTAAAAGACTGGAAATAGACGCTTCGTCGGTAGGTACTACATAATCATGTGTAGGATTGTAGATACGTGTGTTCAGCAAGAGCGTAGCCGGCATTTTACATCGAAAACCATAACCAACATTGAAAAAAAAAACACTTCAACACGTTCAGTGGCTCTTTGTCTAAAATGGTAAGCACAAAACAAAGCACTCTCTGTGCATGCGCCGAGTTGACAACACGTTTCCCGCCATGAGTACCGCCTTCGCGTCACGATATGAAGCAGTGTTTCTGTGTTTGCACCCAAAAAAATCCTCGGTTATCACTACGTTCAGCTCAAGAAAAACTGAAAAAACGTGGGCTTGATGTGTCTCTCAACACCATAAGAACTCGACTGGCGGAATCGGCGGTGAAATATAGGAGCACTATCAAAAAACCCCTTCTCTCCGAGACTCACATTAAAAAAAGAATGGCGTGGGCGCAAGAAAATCTTGACCGTGACTGGGACCACGTAGTCATTTCAGACGAAGCTTCTTTTTGGGCATCGAATATAACATCTCGTGCTTGGTCAACCTCTATAGCAACAAATTATTGGTACGCACTGTTAAACAACCAGCAAAAGTGCATATTTGGGGGTGCCTGTCAAAACGAGGTTTTGGAAGTTGATATGTATTTACGGGCAACCTGGATGCAGGAAAAATGAACAAAATTTATGAAAAAGCTTTATTACCATCTGCCAAAAGGTTGTATAAAAACCCAAATGAAAAATGGATTTTACAGGAGGACAATGATCCCAAACATCTATGCCGTGTCTGCACCGCCTGGAAGACCGAGCACGGTATTGATGTTTTACACTGACCATCACAGTCACCAGACGCAAACCCCATAGAAAAGGCGCTTATGAAGCTAAAGCTACGGAGAAGTAATACGAATACCGTCGCACAGCTAAGTCGCAATATAAAAGCGATATGGAGAGCATTGTCCCGTGACTACGCTGAAAATTTAATTGAAAGTATGCCTCGGAGATGTCAGTCCATAATAGATAATAGAGGGGACTGGACCGCTTATTAGTGACAAAGCATTTTAAAGTAACAAATAAACAAATATAAAAAATTAATTTTGTTTCATTTAATTAACTTTTAATATTAATTTTGCCGGTTACGCTCTTGTTGAACATAGTGTATAAGGGCTGGTTTACACGTATTAAGTAGATAAATAGTTAACTAAATTTTAACTTAATTTTAAGTTACTCATTGCATGTAAACACAAAATTTAGTAGCAAGTAGTAAGTTAAAATTCAGTTAAGTACTAAACGAGGAAATTAGAATTTTGACTATTTTCTGGTAAGTTGGCAGGCGGGGCTTGTCACTTGACAAATTTCCGGCAGGCACTTCAAATTAAGTTAAAATTTAGTTACTACTTATCTACTAGCGTTTAGACGTTTGCATATATTTTGTACATACTAAAAGATGGCAGATAATATTGATTATTGCTAGATAAGAAGTTTACTAAATCTTAACAACGATATACTTTTTCTTCACATTTCTCTTTGTTTATAATATGGAAAGTCAACATGCTCTATGTTCTTCAAGGATATAAAAAGCTATATTAGTACCACCCATTGTGTGAAAATTATGTTCTCTAAAGTCTACCCTTGAAGCAAGATGAGCACCCACGCTAAGTAAACATTCCTAGTATCCTACAAGACATTCCATAACTTAGGGATGTTAAGCGCGGTACCCCAAAACTGTCACTAAGCAGTATTTCATTAAATTTCACCCCCGGCTTAGTCCTGAACAAACAGCCATATACACGCCAGACGAATTGAAATTTATGTTCCATGGCAGTACAAATTCCCAAAATGGTCAATGTGGTCCCCCAGGGGTCCAAGTAATACTCGACGTTGGGCCTGATTAAAAATGCAAGTCACAATCAGCAGCAAAGAGTGCAGGTCTACAATCGTAAGCAATAAAAAAAAGGCAATCGTAAAGTAGTGAAAAACTAAACTGTTGACTTGATTTCTCTTATCAGAAAGCATAGAGGCAGATATACCTAATTTGTTAAGAAGCGAAGCGACTGCGCTTATTTAAAATATTATGTAATAGCAAATTTCATAGATTAGTACTGTAGGGAGAGGTATTCAACCGGATCTACCAAAATTTTGAATGTGGTCTTGTGAAAGGAGTTTGGGAAATTCTGTTATATAGTCTAGAGATTTCGTTGTCATCCCCTCGGGAGAATCTTAATTACTCATTGATCGATTTGAAGACCGCCTCCTCCTTGAAAAGTATTTAGGACTTGTACCTTAAATACATGTACCTTAATTCAATGAGAAACCTTTCATTTTAGGATGAGGAGAATTTCTAGCTTTTAATTTTGAGAAGTGTTTTCCAATGTTCGGCATATTTGATAACATATTTTAAATTCAAGGTTCGTCTGAAAGGTTTCAGGGGCGAATTTAGTGAATTGTTATTATATTATTAATAACGAGAATTTGAATGAAGTCCATAACCAATATCTGGATGTAAATGTAGGCTAAAATTGTTATATTTATTGGGAATAAAGTAGTAGACAAATAGGCATCAATGACACAAAAACGATAAAACTAAAAGTATCAATCCCAAAGGTATTGCAACCTTCGATAGCAATTTGAAACATCATAAAAGGAAATGAAAAAAGTACATAATATATACCTTGCGAAATCCTTCTAATGCTGAGTACTTACATACGGTTTTGCTCGATAGTTATACTCCAAATCGAGCAATAACCACTGTGTGGACCGCCAAAATTGACAGCTCGAAGTCTCGCTTCGAGCCGGCTCGATGGAATTAAATAGGTCAAATATGATTCCTTGAAAAATGTCCTTCGATTTGGGGTAAAACTATCGAGAAAAACCGCATGTGAGTACTTAGCATATTAGGTACTTTTTCCTGAATCTTTCAATCTACACCTAATATGCGAAACTTTACACTTTTCCGCATAAAAATATGCTTTGTTCTTGCCAGAGGCTCAAAATTATTATACTCACTCATTTCATTGGCTTCGGTCGAAAAGGTAAGAGAGGCAGACCCACATAGGTACATTTTACATAAAATTTGTATAGTTAAAGACAATGCATCACACACAAAATGATAATAAAAACGGAACAACTAATGCTTGAACAGTTGTAAAGGATATTGTTACAGCACGCGTTCAGCCCAATGCTCATGCAACACCAGCTCATTGGCGGATCCACTCGATTACACACATACACCCAGCTGCAGCCTACGCAAAGCCAACCTTATTTTAACAGGAATAAAGTCTAAAATTGCGGTTTCAGGATAAAAACATTGTGATGGAACTGTTGCCGACATCACTCGTACCAAAACAACGATATGAAAATGGACAGAGCAATAAAAAGCTCCTAAAAGGCTTATCTTATTCTATCTCTGGGGCGAATTGCGAATTGTTAGAGAATGCTGACAGAAGAAAAACTGACAGTGCCGTCAGTAGTGTTTGCTTTGCTATAAACTGCTGCTGTGACAGTGCAACAAAAGGTAGAAGGCTCGTCAATTCTGTCATTGGGACGAAATTAACATTGGCAGAAAATTATATCGCCAAAAGTATTCAAACATAACAGCATTATTGATCAGCATAATTGGTCTTGAACTTGGTTTTTTGCAAGATCAAATACTAATTTTGCTTATGGACTTGCAGTCTTGGTCTTGAATCCTGAATCCTGATCGTGCAAAAAAGCGAGACCAACATCAATTTTGCTCATCGCTAAGCAGTGATCGGTTAAATCTGGTCATGTAAGAGTCACTTTCATTTCAATCTCTTTTAATTAAAACCCAGCCGAAATACTCATTACAAATCTAATGAAACATTAACCCACGCTCACTACCTAACGACCTACTGTTATTAAGTTAGTTATTTTCAACACACTCAAGTAACTCCACATAAAAATGAATAATACAAAGCTGTGGGTGGAATTTCGGGCGCTACGAGAGTCTCGACCCCGCCATTGACACGATTCGCCGGCGGCAGACTTTCAGTCCCTACAGAACTGTTGGTTCAGGGTTACTTTGCCACAGAGTTTACATAAGCATCACCTATGTAATGCATAATATAGCATATGCACAATACAGCAGACTATTTATGCAAATTAGCAAAATACGCTTGTATCTGATGCGGTTCGAATACAATAACTTCAAGAACACTGTACCCAGTGTTCCCCTAAAAACCCTAAAAATTATGCCTTATCTCGTGCAAGTTGGTAGATATTGTTATGTGCTGATAACTATTAAATTAATGTTTTCACTTAAATTTTGTTTGTAAATCGGTAATCCTCAATTTTTTCTCCAGAAAATGGAGCCAAGCTAAGATTTAAGATGCAGTTAAATTTCGGCATCACCCGCTTCTGTAAAACTGTGTGATCATGATAACAAAATATTTTATGCGGCACACCAATTAAAATAAAATTTTCATCAGCTCTGATGAAAAAGCCTTTAAATTTATTGGATCGCTCTTGTATTCATTTTGCATAAACTACATTTTAATATCAAAGAGATTTCGGCCTACATCATTTCTACAAACAGAAATACATCAATTCTTAACCCATTTATTACGATAATGAATTCTGATGATGACTGTGTTTTGAAGGAAATGTAAAACACACTTTAAACCTATTATTTTTTAATCGCGTCTAGACCAAGGCTTCCAGTTGTAGGATATTTTGAATGAAGATTCAAATGGCTCTTCGCTTAACGTAACGTAACGTTATAATAGCTTCAGATCCAATATCTCAATTCATTAACAAAACTAATTTATCATTTACTTTCACTAATTTCTGCAACTGATTTAGCGTCTACATTGCGTCAGTAATAACTAATTATAGTCTGAACAGTTATCTAGATTCCATTATTACAATTGATGGCGAAAGAAAGTGACCACATCTTTGTACACGATATGCTCGCAATAACGCCATTCACCTGGCGGAATTATTGCCATGGTAGCTTCAACCACGTAATAGTCTGCTGAGAATTTAAGTTTTTTTTCCTCGAAGTTTCTATTTGATCTTAAAAATGCCAGGTTAGATTTATACCAAACCTATGAAAAATAATAATCCATACTATGATAATAAAAATTGTTGTCAGCTGTTATTTCTCAACAGAAGACAATTAGAACTTTAAAAATTTGGCTAAATATGTATTATGAATTAAGGATCCGCAAATTGTGTGGAAAATTAGACTCTATTTTACGTATGCCTGTATAGTGTATATTTACGTCTACCTCCTATACTTAGTAGATTAAAGTTTAGAAGACATACTAATCTGTCTATCAAGCGACTTTTTCAAAGAAACAAAAACAAAACATTGTATCTAACGCCTACGTCCACCGTAAATCCTAAGATTGTATTTAGGCTTAACTGGCTTATCTAAATCAAATCTAATTTCGAACCCTATTATCCAATCGTTATTTGTTCCATTAACTTTATTTGGGGTTTGTAGCCAATAAATGAGGTGTAAAGCAAAGGTCGCAAATCGCAATAAAGATTTATCTGGTCGTTGTGACGCGCCAGGTGACCTACAGGTGAGATGAGATCACTGCTCGTCAATAAAAATGATCAAATATTCGTCACCACTTCTATATTATTAGTAATATCTAAGGTTACGCATGTCGTTTCCTTCAATTACCTTTGCCGTGTGTAACATAACGAAGTGATGATACATTGGTGTGAAAGACGGGACAGTAAAATTATTGTCGTTATGCGATTTGAGAAGAAAACTCACAACATTTTTTTGAAACAAAACGCAGGATTGAACGCACGACTTCCTAGTCAAAAGCCATGTTTCAAACCGCACGTTAGTACTAAACCATGGAGGCGTTTTCTTATTCCTGCAATGACTATTCTTTTAATTATATTTTTTCCATATTACTCATTTTTCTAATATAATATAAAATATAGTTTAACAAATGCTTTTGAAAGGCCAATAAAGGTTCTAAGTAGCTGTAGCTTGCTTTTATGTCATCATAGAATATTTTTCGCTATGACGCATAGTTTTTTAGTTATTGACGAAAAACCAAAAATTTAGACCTTTGTCGACCCCCCCCCCCCCCACCCCCTCCCGCCGGACTTTTAGTATGTTTTGTCCCTAATCACCCTGAATAAGTTCCAGCAGAAATCGCAAAGGTTGCTCACGCACTCTATATACCCTCTTTTGAGTCATTCGTTAACCGGACTACTGTGTTGTTTTAGCAATAGCATTGTATGACTTTGCATAAATTTTATGCTTAGTCAGTGTCATTATGCAGAGAATTTCAGTTGAACGGATTCAGATCCATTTGTATCCACAAAATAACAATTTGGGCATCGAATTTGGATTATAAGGAGGATGATTGTATTATTATAACGATAAGGTATTTTCCTCAAAGAAAAATAATACATCTGCGATGTATTTTGGTAGATAAGGAGTGAGTACTTCGATTTATCACTTTGGCTATCTAGTATCTTATAAAAACAATGATATTAAAAATGGGAAATTTTATCCTTACTAATAAAAATACCAAAGTGTTTATGTCTGTACGTCAGTGTTAGTACTTAACGCTAAAGCCACTGAGCCTATTTTGTTGAATTCTAGTATGAAGATATTTTACTGTAATTCGTGTAACCTTCTTAACAATTCAGTGTATTCCAGTGCATTTTAATATCCATTTATATCAATCCACTAGCAATCCAGCGCTGGATTAAATCACTGGATTGGAATAATTTAAGCCCGCTGTAATGGAAAAGGACATAATACAGCTTATAGCGTGGAAAAACAGCTCTCTGCGAATTTCTGTGAAGAACGTCTAGTAGTTGAATGGATTTTCTTTTATTGAGGACGCAGATTACTGAACATAACGACTACTTATTTGGATACTTTATTGCCAATTACACGCAGACTTAACTAATTATACTTGTACTTCATTTTAAGGTCGATGATCCGATACATTTTTAGTTACAAATAGATATTACGGCTGTACTAAAGAATAATTTATTGATTGCTAGAGGACGCCACGAGCTTCCTTTGAACGAAATTCGTTTATCACGCATGAACCGTACATTTTTTTTCTATAAAAATATCCTATATGTCCTTTCCCGGGACTCAAAGTATCTCCATACTAAATCCCATCTCAAAATCGACGTACATGTTAACCTTTTCACGCTTCAACGACTCAACCGATGTACTGACACACTTTCGCATTTATATTAATTATTAATAACAAGGATAAGGATTATGACCGTAATCAGAGCCATTTATTGATTACTTAACTAGCCATTTAATGAAGACTGACAGAAACTTCACTAACCACAGAACCTTTGCTATGTAAAACCCTTAAACGGCCGCCGTCATAATTATTCATCACTTAAACTCCCATACATTTTCTGTCAAATTAGTTAATTTCTGCGCGCTTTTTTCTAAAAGCTACAACAGAAAACGCGTAGAAAATGCGCACGTCTAAACACGCCCTCTGTCTTGTGTTTTTAGCAAACTATAAGGGCCGATCTACACCGGAATGGCAGAGGCGAGGTGGCGATTTTTCAAGCGATACTATGTATTACAATAATGAAGATAAAGTTTAAGATCATATGACACTGAAACTGCTCGCCACGTCTCTGCCAATCCAGTGTAGATCGGCCCTAGAGCAGAGTTTTTATTCCTCTAGTGATGGGTTTTTACTTTTTAGCATACTAGAAAATTCTAGAAGAAGTACTCACACTTTCAATCATCTGCTGTTTCTCCTGCAGCTGGTTCTCCTGTCGGCGCAGCGTGGCCCGCTGCTTCTCGGCTGTGCTGCTGAGTCGGGACAGCACCTCCTGGTCGTGCTCCCTGGCCGGCGAAGGCGGAGCGCTTGTGCCTGAAAACAAAAAAAAATAAGATATTAAATAAGTAAATAAAAGTTTAAAAAAACATAAAAATCACGCTTTTTATTAAAGTTTTTTTCAAACATTTTAACAAATTATTGCATTGTCATTGGCTCTTAATACGTATGTAAAGTTTCGAATTAATAAACTACTGGAAATAGGTAAAAATCGCGCTCAAAGATTCCGTTACATACAAACAGCCTAAGCTAATAAAAGCGTGTTAAAAACAACCTCGGATGAAATCAAATTTTTTATTCAGAATAAACTTTATAAGTACAAAATGTTTTCTGAACGTCGATTCTACAATGCTGCATGAAACTAACCCGGCGAGAAGAACCGGCGTAAGATACAAGACTCTATACTATAGAGTCTTGTATCTTACACCGGCACCTTTATTCCTGACATTCTATAGAGTCTATAGAATGTCAGGAATAAAGGTGCCGGTTGGCAGCGGGCGACATGAAGCAACCGCAGACGACGTATCGTCGCGAAACTACTGGTTTGTGCTTTGTATGTATTTCTATGAAATACCCTCCGTTGGCGACACTTTTCATAGAAATATGTACCGTACATAGAAACTAGTAGTGTCGCGACGACATGTCGTCTGCTGCTGCTGCAGCCGGGTTCCACCTTGTACCTTTAGAATGCAAAACATTGTACCGATAGAATTTCCAGCACTTAATGCAGATTGATAAAGATGAATTATTACTAAAAGCAATCATATCAGCTTTCAAACAAAAAAACTAGATTAAAATTGGTCCTCACACAGTCAGTGGGACACGAATATATTATTATTTACTAAGCCCTTTTTCGTTGGTAGTTAAAGAGGAATCAATAAAGGTAAAATAACCTACCCTCTGACCCCTCTGACGAAAAAAGGTCAAACAACCTACCCACCAAAGAAAAGACGCCAAGATAATTTTTTTCTTTTCTTTTTTCTTAGACGAGATTGTTTCTATTCGTCGCTGCACGCTGGGATGAATTGGTTTTAACTGAGATAAATTGGTTTTTACGGAGGTTTCTTATATTTGCCTCATAAACTCGTTCATCAAATGAATCATTCTAATTGATACTTGAGCTCATATGTCAATGCGGTTGGGTCTAGACTCGCGTGCCAAAGAATATACTGTAGAAAAACATAACCCCTGGACCAGCTATCCCCAACCCGTGGCCCGCGGGCCGCATGCGGCCCGCCGAGACTTTATATTTTGTGGTCTGCGTGAAGTTAAACCATTTTGAAATTCACGCCTACCGACAAAATAATGTAAAATCGTCGTGATAGTCGTGAATTTTTTTCCACTTTTATATCGTTAAGTTTGAAGAATGTTACTTTTTAACCCGCATGAAAAAAAGGTTGGGGACCCCTGCCCTGGACGAAGTCGGTTAAAAACATAAATTCAGCTCTCGTTCGTGTCAAGGAGCGGAAACATAAAACAAAAACCGGCCAAGTGCGTGTCGTGCCACGTGCAATATAGGGTTCCGTAGTACCGCTAGTTTTTGATAATTTTTGTATGGTCAAATGAATGTACATTTATAACGTATTTTACACTACTAACAACATCATCTCAGTTAGTGATGAGCAAAGCAAGACCAAGACCAAGACTCGACCAGTCTTGGTCTTGGTCTTGTTCTTGCTTGTGCAGTCTTGGTCTTGGTCTTGCTCAAATCTATCTGGTCTTGGTCTTGGTCTTGGTCTTGCACGCCTAGTCTTGGTCTTGGTCTTGCAAAAAACAAGACTCTTGCAAACATTTTCAAAACTTTTTGTAAACGTTTTAATTTTCTCGAAAAAACATTTTCAAACCTAAATTATTAGACTAGCTACATGATCTTATCTTAAATTGATATGAGAATGGTTCTAGAATTGAAAATACTAATGAAAGGTCAAGAGCCAACTCAGCATAGGCTGATCTTTTAGAGGCAATAATGTCATTAAGAAAAATTTAAATTTTTAAAAATAAGAACTCTTTTATTTTTAAGGTTCCGTAGCCAAAAGGAAAATAAAACGGAACCCTTATAGATTCATCATGTCTGTCTGTCCGTCCGTATGTCACTATCTGTGTACAAAATTTCATTATAATCGGTTCGGTAGTTTTGACGTAAAAGCGAGACAGACAGACAGACAGAGATACTTTCGCATTTATAATATTAGAATAGATATTCCCAAATTTTTAGTTTAAATGCATTTTTACATACTCAAAGTGGTAAAAACGGGACCCAATTACTTACACATCACTGCCTGTTCGTCTGCCTGTTTCCAGGCTGTATCTTGGAACTTGAAATTAATGTTTTAAGTAGATATTATATTGTTATAATTATATTTTTATCTCATGAATATTATAGTCACTGCGACTAAGTAAATTTTTTAGCAAGAGTCTTGCATGGAGCAAGACTCTTGCATAGTCGGTCTTGGTCTTGGTCTTGTTCTTGCACACCTAGTCTTGGTCTTGGTCTTGCTAGTCTTAGGGTAGTCTTGGTCTTGGTCTTGGTCTTGCAATTTTTGCAAGACCAAGACCAAGACTGCAAGACCAAGACTAATTTTGCTCATCACTAATCTCAGTTACGCTCAAAGGAATTTGAACGAAAAGTTCCCCTATACTTCGCCGAATACATTTTTTTTAGTTGATCGACTATAACTCAAAAACTTATGAAGTCTTCGTAGCCGTGATAGTTTTCCTTTTAAATTCAGCATATTTCCTACACCCGTGAGTTTTTTCACATTTCCTGAAGCAACCGTTTAGCTGGTAGAAGGGGGGGACACTGGACTCTAACGATTTTTTCCACTTTAAAACCTAATATTTCACAAACAGATCCCTAAATCTGAAAATGATCTATGAATACTCAAAATATTTCTAAAAAACCTATCCAACGACACCCCACACGATGGGGTGGACGCGAAAAAAAATTTTCATCCCCACTTGATGTGTATGGAAGGTACCATAAAAAAAATATTTTTTTAAGAATTCATGTACCATTTTGTCGCCATCATTAATATGTGCATTCATGCCAAATTACAGCTTTGTAGGTCCTATAGTCTGTGAGCAAAACCGCGGACAGACAGACAGACGGACGGACAGACCGAAACTATATAAGGGTTCCTTGTTGACTACGGAACCCTAAAAAGGGCCACGGTAAAGGGCGAAAATAAGAAAGGTCAGAAAAAAGAAATTGAATTTTTATCAGATTCCCGCCGTGGCTCTCGGCGTTAATATAATGTTTTTTCATTTCATAGAATTTTCTCAGGCTCCCATTTATCTTCATCTTTTGAAGAGAGGTATATATTTTATTCTAGTCACCATTTTACTTCATTTGATAAATACAGATAGGTTCTGACTTCTGAGGAAAAAACCTATAACTGATAATAGGAGGTCCGAACGAGTAACGACCAAAGTACGTGTTTACCAAATTCCACACTTTGACAAAATGTATGAAATTTTGTGACTCCTCAATTGGGTCATACTTATAAAAAACGTATTCTTCTTTATGTAAATGACTCCTTGATGAGTCACCAATGTCAAAGTAAGTGGTCATTTGATACAAGATCAAGCAAATAATGCATGAATGAATATTGATCATAGAACTAGATATCGTGACTTTTACTTTTGTTTCGTTCATTGAGCCATTGATGTAATGATATTTAAGTATCATGTGTGGCGAAGAGGAAACTTCAAAACATATTTAAATAAAGGAAATCCCACCAGAAACATTTCTTGTAAAATGTTGCTTCGACGACCAAATAAGGTTTACCCTGTGAAAAAGATATGAGATCTCATGTAGAGCCAAGCTTCTGAATCTACACGGCCTAACTCTACTGACCATAACTTAAGCACATTCTACATAGCAGTAAATAATATACACATGCATATATTATGTAATGTTATGCTCTGGAGATTAGGTCAAATTTGTTATGTTCAGTTTTGGTAATTCGCTTCGATGCTCTTCGACCCTGCGCTAGAATAAATTGACCTTAGGGTCGGCTTAAGCTGCTGAACTGACTAAGATTAAACGTGGTATGGAGGTCACGCTTTTGATATGAAGAGACACAGGAAAGAAAGATCTCGAAAAACGTATAACTTTTGTGCCATATGAATTTCTGCGCACCAATATCAGGCCTAGATTACGATATAATCCATAATAATAATATTATAAATGCGAAAGTGTGTCTATTTGTACTTCACGCCCAAACCGCTGAACCGATTTTGCTGAAAGGTATGGAGAGACTGAGTCCCTGGAAAGGACATTGGATACTTTTTATCCCGGAATAATGTACGGTTTCGGGGCGATAAACGAATTTTGGCGCAACGGAGTTGCGGGAATCATCTTGTATTTTATTGTTCACCTTATCCACATGGTTTCACAGTAAGCTCCATTACGCACTGCCGTAAGCAATAGAGCCTCCGACATTTTCTGCAAAAAGCTTAAAGGGCGGATAGCTTAAGGGATCATAAATTTTACTTTATTCGTACGAAAAATAAGTTAAGCTACAGGCGTAGGCAGTACGTAGGTTGGAAATGTAATATACTGAGGTCTGAGGCATGTGCTCTGAAATCTGATTGTAATAATTTAATTCAGCAATAATACAGATCCGATATAATTTCAATGCAGTCTTGTAAACAGCAAATACAAAATAACGTCAAACGCGTTTTAAAAATTAATCTCCAAAAGTCCGTCGCTTTACTTTTGTTTCACATATTACAAGAGAATATTATTTTGATATTTGGCAGAATCCCGACATAATCGAAGCTGCCTTTAGATAAAAATAGAATCAGGGACCAGGGTATTGGAATCCAGTCGACCTAAAGTAGATAAAATCATCTATTGTTTATCCTCTCAAACCTAGACTGGGGTCCATTGAAAAGACGCCATAATGAATACCAATTATGTGCTAAACATGCCGGAGAAAGGCCAGACTGAAGTGGTGTACCTGGTGAGCCCTTATCAACCTTATTCCGTAGGCAATAAGGCTCAATAGTAATACCAACTACTCGGTTGAACGACGTTACGTAATCCCGCTCGTTAGCGGGCCGATACATCTCTCCAAGCTCTTCATGTGAGGGCGTTAAATTTTGTTTTTCAACATAATAATATATCCGTAAAAAATGTAGAGACTAGAGATACCAGATATGCCGGCCGCTACACGTCATTGTCACTGTCATATTTATGTACAAATCATTTTCGATCCATTACAGAATAGTGATACAAAAGTCATATGCTAAATACTGACATACGGTTTTGCTCGATAGTTTTACTCCAAATCGAGTAATAATTACTATGTGGACCGCAAAACTGACAGCTCGAAGGCTCGCATCGAGCCACTTGAAGGCTCGCATCGAGCCAGCTTGACGGAATTAAATGTATCGATTTAGAGTAAAATTAAGTGAGTATTTCGTTGGTACTGTTATTAATTACACAGATTCGGCCAAAAATTTAGGCATAATTCTAGACAGCAATCTAACATGGAACCCGCAAGTGTCCGAAGTGAGCAGGAAAGTACATTTTTCGGTACATACGTTGAAGCGCCTCCAAAACTTCCTACCTATACAAACCAAAATATTCCTTGTCCAGACCCTCATCTTTCCCATCCTTGACTACGCCGACACCTGTTACCTGGACGCCACTGAGGAACAATTAACTAGACTCGAGCGTTTACAGAATCTTTGTATACGTTTCGTGTTTGGTTTGAGAAAATTTGATCATGTCTCGGCCTACCGCTGTAAACTCAAGTGGCTACCAATCCGTCTCCGCCGTAACTCCCACATCCTTTCCTTACTTTACAACATCCTGTACAATCCTCTCGCTCCTGCATATCTCCTTGACAGGTTCAATTTTTCCCGTTCTCCCGATCTTCCATGTAGGTCCAACGTCTGTTCAAATCTTTCCCTCCCCTCACATCGTTCCAACTTCTACTCCTACTCATTTACTGTTCATGCTGTCAGATTGTGGAACTCGCTCCCTCACATCATTCGCGACAGTCCCACCATCGCTGTTTTTAAAAGACGCTTGAAAGAGCATTACCTCGAATCTCAATCCACTTAAATACTAGTATTATATTTATTTATGTATTATGTATATTGTATATAATTATATTTTATTATATATATTAGATTTATTTATTTTCTATATTATAGCCTTATCTGTTTATATTTTGTTCATTGTACGTATTCATATTATTAATTATTATAGTGCACGTTCTATCTGCTGTCTCAATCCTATCTCTCTCCGTAGGGCTGCTGGAAGAGATTTCTATTAGAAATAAGCAGACCCTTTGTGTCGTTTTACTGTGTATATTGTTATTGTTTCTTGTGCACAATAAAGTATTAAATAAAATAAATAAAACTATCGAGCAATCCTGAATGTGTGGACGAAAGTCCGAGCCGCAGGTTTTGCTTGACGTTATTGCTCGATCGAGCAAAACCGTATGTGAGTACATAGCAATAGAGTCCCTCGGGTTTTGATTGAATGCTGTCTATTAGAAATGGTGCAGCCATTCCAAGTAGATTAAATGTTGAAGGTTACAATCGGGTGATCAGCCTAGGCCTACATTGTCCTAACCAACTTGAAAATAACATGTTTGCAATCAATTGAATCTACGACTTCCAACGTCTGAGTCAAGAGCCAACCTCTAACTTCTATGCCACTGGACCACAGATGCGTTCAATACCGAATAGTCAAATAATTGTGAGTTGTGACACACTCTCGTCTGGGCTTTATTATACTCAAGGTCATAAGTTAGGTAACGGAATGAGTACTTTGCGACAGATTGATCACATTCTGGTTGCGCCAACAAATATTTGAACAAGGAAAATGTGCACATTTCGCTTCAGTCCACTCAAAATTACATTACCTGGGTGTTTCTTTGAAAATCATCCTTATGTCGTTAGAATAATGGTTGTATCAGAGGTAACATAACTCTTAATGGACGTAAGCTAGTGGAATTCGATACGATCGTGTGGTAGTGTAAGCCACGAGTCACGAGTCACGAGACAAAATCACATAACTTCAAATTATTAAGGGGCCGGGTACCCTCGAAATTCTCATACATACGTAATTCCAAAATCATTTTCTCATACGAAAATATTTAACATGTTTGAGTTGTTTTTCAGTTTAAAATAGTAATATCTATGTTCCTGCACAAAAATTTACTTCAAAATATTTAAACATTATTTTTTTTTGTTTTTAATTTTTTTTTAGTAAATTTAGTACTTTTTTTTATGCAATAAGGGGGCAAACGAGCAAACGGGTCACCTGATGGAAAGCAACTTCCGTCGCCCATGGACACTCGCAGCATCAGAAGAGCTGCAGGTGCGTTGCCGGCCTCTTAAGGGGTAATAGGGGAGGGGGAAAAGGGTAGGGGATTGGGCCTCCGGCTCACTCACTCACTCGGCGAAACACAGCGCAAGCGCTGTTACACGCCGGTTTTCTGTGAGGACGTGGTATTTCTCCGGTCGAGCCGGCCCATTCATGCCGTAGCGTGGCTCTCCCACGTCTAAAAATTACTACTTAATATTTAAACACTAAAAATAGAGTAAAACACTAAAAAATATACAAATAATACTATTTATTTGTATATTTTTTAGTGTTTAATTTACTACAAAATATTTAAATACTAAAAAATAAAATATTTTTTAGTATTTAAATATTTTGTAGTAAATTAAACACTAAAAAATATACAAATAAATAGTATTATTTGTATATTTTTTAGTGTTTAATTTACTACAAAATATTTAAATACTAAAAAATATTTTTTAGAGTTTAAATATTTTGTAGTAAATTAACTATTTATTTATATATTTTTTAGTGTTTAAATATTTAGTAGCAAATTTACTAAAAAAAATTTTAAAGCAAAAAAAAAATTGTGTTTAAATATTTTGAAGTAAATTTTTGTGCAGGAACCCAGGTAATTACTATTTTAAACTGAAAAACAACTCAAACATGTTAAATATTTTCGTATGAGAAAATGATTTTGGAATTACGTATGTATGAGAAATTCCAAGTGTACCCGGCCTCTTAAGTGTCAACATTTTTGTATGTTTTGTGTCTCATCTCTAGACAGAGACTTTAGGGAGTCTAGACCTTAAATTGTTGAGACTGCCTGGGAAAATTAAAGTTTTGCTACGTTTGGGGGGGCTACGCTAAAAATATCACATCCCCAGAGCCGGCATAATCAGAATGTTGTGCAGCTTGTATTTTTACATATTTGACGTCTTGAAACACGACTGAAAAGGCCACGGATGCTCTACACTCTACAGTCTACGTTGTATAGTTTTTTCTCGGAGTAATATTACGGAAACTCGACGACGCTTGGTGTAGAAGCTCTTTTTTAAATTATAAATACCGTTCTGCATCCCTAGTCTCTACTCTCTATCATTGATTTACAGAGATCCTGATAAACGCTTGATTTTCACGTAATTTTTCTGATAAAGGGTCACTGATTACTCAAAGCTCTGCAGGGTGCGGTGAACGAAGATTGGATTAGATTAAGCCGACATTGTGTAAAAAATAAATAAAGCCATTTTTTTCATTGTGGAATCTATTGCAGAATTCATGTTTCACGTCCCTTTTTAAAGCCACTGTCGATGAAGTTAAAGCTCGAGTAATTTGATAAATTAAAAGTTAAGTAACGAGTATAGGAGCAATAGTTTCGGAGCAAAGCGGAGTGTGACATATGGACGAATAGACAAACAGACAGACAATATTGCGAATCTATAATCGGGGTTCCGTTTTTTGCCATTTGGCTTAGCTACGGAACCGTAAAGCCGATAAACATCGCAAGCACGCACACATACTCACTTTAAAATATGCTTAGAAAACTTTGGCTTAGGCATACTAGTAAAAATAACACTAAACATTTTAATTTGAATAATTTAACTAATTTGTCATAGTAATCTATTCACAACCCAGATTTGGAGAGAATTTGAGTATACATCTTTGCTAGCTGTTAAGTATTAGAGCTAAGAGCTAGCAAAATTTTCCTAAAAGGCAGCATTTAGCATTGGCAGGCCCGCATTATTGATAAGAAGAAACAGACGACCTAATGAGACAGGCACCCGCATTGAGATTCTGTATCGTTTTATAATCGCCAGTGTAGTTTTAAGAACTACTACTGCATGTAAACTACTTAAGAGTCCGTATACGAACTTTTGCCGATTTCGCTCATTTAACAGACGTGATTTAACAGTTAAAATACAGTATTTCTATAAGTTTTAATGCAAAACATGTAAGATCATTTCAATTATAATCTAATGTTGCAGCTAGATTTTTTATTTTTTTAAGTATCTTTAAATAATCCAACTCAAACCCGCGACAGTTTTGTGATTTTTGCTGTAAAAGGTTTAGAATATCACCTGTTTATGGATTGTATTGACGTCTTAACGGTATGAAAAAATACAATGTACTGTTGAGAAAGTCGTCTATACAATGTTGGAATTACTTTTTACCACTTTCATATAAAAAAACCCTTTAAAAAACAGAATTTACCTATAACTGCCCGCTAACTTGGCGATCGTCCTTTTTCACCTGGCATATGAAAGACGGGCGTGAGTGTGAAGAGAGCAGTAGAAAAGATAGTACGGGCTCTTAATGAAAAGAACTTACAAAATGTTACAACTCATTTGCTTGGATCGTTAGATATAAAAATACTTTTTTGATAACTATACATTACGTACCTGACTAAGGGATATCGCAGACGTCACACTTTTTGTGTGATCGAGTCTGCGGCTTACATACAGCGCAGAATACATAATAGTACCTTACGGTACATACAGTCCGCATGGCGCGCGCCATGCGGACTGTATGTAAGCCGCAGACTCGATCACACAAAAAGTGTGACGTCTGCGGCTTACATACAGCGCAGAATACATAATAGTACCTTACGGTACATACAGTCCGCATGGCGCGCGCCATGCAGAATGTATGTAAGCCGCAGACTCGATCACACAAAAAGTGTGACGTCTGCGATCTCCTTAAGGCTGTCTTTCCACCAGAGCTGAGCGGAGCTGTGTTGCGACTTGCGAGGAATGAGTTTTTGAAAACCAATAGAATCGCTTCATTGACAATTGACATAACTTTGCATGACGCTCAGCGCGGCGATGCTATTGGTTCTCAAAAACACATTCCTCGCAACTCAGCCCCGCTGAGCTTTGGTGGAAACGCAGCCTAATAAAACAAGTGACCTTTTAAAACCAGTACAAATTACAAAATGAATAACGGAACAAAGTTATAGGCAATGTCTTGTTTGAGCTTGTAAAAATAGAACTAAAGCAACTAAAAATGACGCACCCCTCTACTTCTTTGTAATAAAATCTGTAGAGGGGCTTCAAATTGGACAAGCTAAATTAATAAAACTGGAAAACCAATACATAAACCAAGACTCACCATCTGCAGCCGGTGAGTTTAAGGTCCGTCTTAAGCGTTTGTTCTCTTCTTGTAGGCGTGCGACTGCTGTTACTAAATCTGCCGACTCTGTTCGCCATTGCTCTTCGATGGCTTCAATCTCCTGAAAAAAAATATAACATAACTTTTTGATAGTATGGGTTTTATCTAGCCTCTTATTAATTAAGTACAATAATTAGGGTCGTGTATGGGCCAGTCGCCCATATCCTTTGTTTGTCTCATTTACATAATTTTGTCACGTACCAAGATTACATTTTCTCTTAATCTACTGTAAGTCCTAAGTATTGAAAATGTTGTAAAAATACAGTATATTGTGTAATAATGTCTGGGAATGAAAAGCTTTTTATCCAAGCTTATAAATGTAGGGACTAGGGACCATGATTAAATACAGTAAGTTTAATCATGACTTCTACAAAAAGTTAATTAAATTTTTAGTGGAAGATGAAAAAAGTGTTACATGCGTTATTATTCAATCTTGGTATTAATGAACATAATATTATATATTTAAAGTACAGTTTAGCATGCTTATTAAAATTGCATAAAAAAATGTCTGCTGCTGCATTATATATATACAATGTATAATTTTAATTATGATTTGTTTGTTTGAATTGAATTTAGTTTCCAAAATGTTAAGACCTTAAGGATAGCATAGCGGTACTTTTAAATTACCTATGTTTCTATCTGGAAATCCCTTTAAACAGACAGATTTTTGCACATTGATGCTAACAAAATCCAGTTAATGTATTTTACATAATAAATAGTCAAGTTTACTATGTTACTTGCTTTTCAGCATTCTCATTAATATGAAAATATTGTAGCAACACACAAACATTGTTTATGTTGGTCAAGGTATGAATGAAACACAGCATACATGCTTATTGTTCTAGACTCAGGTTCTACTAATGCAATTCCTACATAATATTTGCTTCCTTGCTTTACTTTTAGTCATTGATAGATATTTTTAATGTATTCTCATCAAACAATAATTTTTACTTTTCTGTTATGAATGACTTGTAGTCATAATTATGAGGTTGCCTCCGTGGTCTAGTGGTATAGACTATAGAGTGCGGCTCTTGACTCGGAGGTTGTGGGTTCGATTCCCGCATTGGAAACATGATATTTCCAAGTTTGGTTAGGACAATGCAGGCGGATCACCTGTCTGACTGACTGACTGACTGTCTGACAAGTAAGATGATCCATGTGTCGGATGGGCAAGTAAAGAGTTGATCTCTAGACGGTAGTGTCGGTCTGCCGTCCCACTTGGTTATGAGAGTAAAGGAATAAAGAGTGCTCTTGTGTACTGCGCACTATAGCTGGCCTGGTTTCAATGAAACCGGCCACCGTCACTGAAACCGGTCAATATGTATGTCATGTTATTTGTTAAATAACATGACGTACATATTGAATGCACATTCATGACCAAGAAACATGTGAATATTTGAACCCACAACCCGAGGATTAAATACCACATGGTCAACCATTGATCCACAGACCACAATAAATGATAGAAAGTAGTAAAATTATAGAAATTGATCATACCAGCCCACAGTAATACAAGAATTATCGTGTAATTTTAAATGTTAATGACAACAAAAACTAATGTGTTGTAAACACTTTCCTTACATTATTATCTCCTACATAATATTAGAACATTAACTGCCACACTTGAGACAAAATATATTCTTTTTATTATTAATTAATTACTTATCTATACCAAAATAAACATAATAATATATATATTCACTTAACCCATCAAGCCCCAAGCGGCTACCGGCGACCATGTAACAATTGAATATCTATTTTGTCTGTAATTCCCACAATCGAGGTATTACACCCCACACTTTATCTGTCAGTCTCTTCATTCAATTGAAGTTTCATCACATTAAATGTCTCCAAGAGATTACAGTGTGATTGTAAATTACAGACATTATAAAATATTATGTAGATTATATTTTTATCCTTGTCTTTCTTCTTTCATTCCTCAAAGTAATGCAAAACATATCATAACTATTATATATCTGTATACAATGTAGATCTTTTAATTATTTTGATTAGAGTTAATCCTTCAGGCCCCACGCGAGCACCGGTGATTGCGAGAACAAAAGAATACAATGGGAATTCCAAGAACCTCAGATCGAAGGATTAAAACAATAATTAAAAGAATGGTGTCCTTATATATTTTGTTAGAATTGTGTTGCACATTCAAGTGCAATAAAACAAAAATATTTCCTTACCTTTTATATATAAAAACACACTTAAACAGAATAATTAGTTATGCCGTATGAGTAACATCTCCATAAACAGTTTTTTAACAAAAACCTATCATGTAGGTATTTGTAATTTTATATTATTAAGATAACATTGAGTGCAGTCAGTGGTGCAGTTGCAGTGAAACTTTGTAAATGAAGGTAATTTTAAAAATATTTAAATGTTATTCTATACTAACATTGTAATATACCTAAGCGAAGGTAAGTACAAAAATAATTAATATCTTGTTCCTTAAATTTTTTGCCATTTAATTTTTATTTTTGGGACAGTAATTTAGGTAATTTATCCATCAACTTGAAAGTTATCTTGGGATGAGGGATGACAAAATTCAATTTGACTCTTCAGGCATGTAATTTTGTGATTAGAATTTACATTACGAGCCATCCCTTTAAAAAGTACACGCTACAAATGTTTTAAGCATATTATACAAAGATTGGTATACTTTACTTTTTGAAGTTCTAACAACAAACATTGGAAATGCGTTCTGTATTGGAAATGTGAGCGTCGTGCAATATCCACAAACACGAGTACTTGTAACATGTAGGAACGAAGATGTTGAAACCAGTGAGTTTCATGTTGATGCACGTAATTATTTAATAACCAAATAATCATGACCTCTATTACGCACCTTTTCGAACCGTTG
The DNA here is from genome assembly GCA_937595015.1 of Polyommatus icarus. Taxonomy (NCBI): domain Eukaryota; kingdom Metazoa; phylum Arthropoda; class Insecta; order Lepidoptera; family Lycaenidae; genus Polyommatus; species Polyommatus icarus. The sequence goes on along the minus strand of OW569327.1, from coordinate 16,310,917 downwards.
TCTGTATTCAGCCTTTTCTATCTTATCGTTTTCTAGCTGCGATATCTTCGCCGTCAACTCGTGGAGCGCCTGGTTTTCCTTTTCATTCCGTACGGCGAGGTTTTCTAATAGTTCCAGTGTGTTTATAACTTTGGGCAATAGAGCCGTTACAGCTTCAGGGCCGTATTTCTCGATAATTATTTCACATTCTTTACCAATGTCCGACGCCAAGTCATACACGTCCACGACGGTCACCTCATCGTCGTAATCCGGCATTTTGACACACAAACGCCTGTGATAAGGCATCAAAACAGTTTATTTTCACTTCACTACACTGTTAAAACACTGATTTTACAGGAATATATCCACCTTCAACAAATGCGCCATTATTACTGAAAAAGTGGAAACTTGAAACGGGAAAGGAATTTGAGCATCTGTCATCGTGACAAACATCACACTTTGACTGTCTTTGACATTGACATATGACAGTTGCAGCTTGACGTATATATTTTTTAATTTTTTTTTTAAATAGGACAGAGAAATGTCATGTGATAAGCTTTGGTGATAAGTCATAAAAGCAAAAAAGTCATGTTTTAAAACTAATGACCTAGGTATAACGTAGCCTTTAACTAAATAAACCTTGGAGAATGAAAAATACCTAGTGTGCCAACTAAACATTATACTCGTAGTCCGTGCGCAACTAGTTGGCCGCTCTGTCCATACACTTTTATACCGGTAGAGCGGCCAAATAGTTGCGCACGGACTATAATTAATTCATAGAAAGTCTAGAAGTTTATAACTTCAAGTCTAGAGGGCACTACTATCTTTGCAACTAAGAAGTTATTGCTTCAAGTTTACCGCTAGATGTCAGTGAAGAGTGCGGGTTAGTTTTGTATTTGCAGCAAAATGAGAATGGACAAGTAGTTTACCTATCGAATGCCATAAAAAAGTTGTGCCAATACACACTTTTATATTGTTATCAACAGAAATGCTTTTTTTGTAAGAATAATTTTTGTCTTGCCCGAAATTATTTTTTGAGCTTACCGTTACATGGTAGTTGATAGCACGGAATATATATTATAACACTTTATATATTCCGTGAATGGGCGTTTGCACACTGCACGATAACGACACGACACGATACCACAGAATAGAGGGCCACCGCACTTAATATACAATTTCAAGTTGGCCGGGCAAAAGCTCGTTAACATATTAGTATGGAAATATGGATTATTATCACCTTTTTATCTGGATTTTTTCATAAAAATTTATCTGGTTAATATCGAAGTTTAAAATGCAAGGATGTATGGAGTTGACACCGCAACGAAATGTTCGGTCACATTCAACAGAATCTATATAGCCGCAGTGCTCTTAGTCGCACGCGAGCTCTTCTGCACGCCAGACGTACAACAATAAAAAACAAACACAAAAATGTCACAAATATGCCTAGTTATTGGTTAAGACATTGCAAAAATTATTCCAGGAACACTTCAAAATGCAAGGGAATAACATTTCATGGGTATTAGCGTTGGTTCTTATTTAATTATTTTCAATTAAAATACGTACATTCAATTACTAGGCGAAGACGCGCGCCATTTGCACTATCATAGAGCAGTAGAGTCAGAGGGGAATGTAGGCAAAATACTGATCTATGATAAGACGACGATGAATGAAGTACTCACATAGACGAGTTTGTATTTTGGTAATATTTAAAATATTACGTACGTTATAAATGCGTACATTATAATAAATTTATTATTGTAATTAAAAATATTTAAGTAATCTAAATCAAGTAATTGGCTATAGACTATAGTGAACTGTGGATCCATACTTAATTATATAAATTTTATTAAATATTAATATTTATTTTTATTTTATCCATTTACTCAAATACATTTTGCATTCTTTCGAGTGTAGGCACAAAACTGTGTCACTTCTGCGGTACTGATCTATAGCCGTCACCGCCCCGCCTCTCACCCCGCTCATGCCTCAAGTGCGACATGTTTTTTGTTGGCAATAGCAACTCCATACATCTCAATGATGATCAATGATGTTTTCCTAATTCTAATCTGTCAGACTGTCACTAAGGGCGCATTTTCATTAGTCGTTAACTCGTACGGTATACAGCATGCGGGGTGTCTATGACAACTAATTGACAATTACTAATGGCGCATTGTTATTGGTCGTTGCATGCGTTTCAGAAATCTCCCGCACTCCGCATGCGGGCCCTATCGACCAGTGAAAATGCGCTATTAGTATTGAATGCACCCAAAATATTCTCCTTTCTTTTCGCCTTCGTTTTATTAGTGCCTCAATAAAAGCGTGCTTTTTACGCATTTTAACACGCACGTCGCTAGGCTAGTAACATCGTTACCAACTAAATCTAAAAGTCTGCAGCTGGCAGCGTACACGATGAAGTTGTCCAATTGATTTGTGACACTACGCAACTTAGTTTGTACGATAGTCGGCCAACTTGAAATTGTATTATATATGTCGTGTCGTTACCGTCGCAGTGTGAAAACGCCCGTTGATAGACATACTATTAGTTGGGGTGGGAAAGAGGGGATTTCGGGACAAGCTCGAGCGTGTCATTCCGACATATAGGTCTACCAGAATCTGATGGCAATTTTTGACAGCAAATTTTCAAAAAATATCCTTGATCACTGGATAAATTTTTATATTTGCATGTTTCACACACAAAATAAACCGCTAAACTTCGATCACTAATATACAAGATACACAATCCGCGGCAAAAAACGACCTCACCAAAAGAGCACCAAACTCAACATTCTGGTGCACTTTTGATTTAGTAGTGCTCGAACGCTCCGCCGGGAAACATGCCTCAGTGCGCGTTTAATAATTGTAGAAATCATACGTCTAAAACCAAAAAAAAGGATGGAATTTCATATTTCCGGTAAGTATTAATTTTATCCTAATATATTTCTTACAATTGTATTGTAAATATTGGTATTTCTTTAAGGAATCACCAAAAGACAGTTTTAAAATTAAGTTGTAAATAAATCAACACCAGGTATAAACCATCTCAATTGCGGATACTCATACTAAAGGTACTTATCGTAGTTTATCATGCCCACTTGAAATGTTCGGGTTATAAGCTATGTTTCTGTTCCATTTGATGGAGTCGCTATTACTATTATTTTTTTATTGAGGATTTTTTCAGGTCTTTTAGTTTGCATTGATAGTTTAACGTATTTATATAAGACTCTGATTGAATCTGATACTGTTTCTTTTCTTCTTATCCAAAGTCACTATAACTTTGCATTTGAAATACTTCAGATGAATCGAAATCACAATATCATCCAGATAAATGGGTTTTTCAGTATAAATAGCGAAGAATTTCGAACCAAATTCGAATTAACCCGATACAATAGCGAAAAAATCTTGAAAATCGGTCCACAAACGGCAAAGTGATCGTTGAAAAATACAATATTACAAAAAATATAAACAGACGAACATAATATTTTATTCTCCAGGAGGAGATTATAATATTATGTTCCCATCTTCGATCAAATATAGTTCCCATTAGGGATTTTTTAAGTCGGTTAAAAAGTATGGGCGTTGGGTGATGTGAGTTGTCCTTTGTGGCCTATCGGAAAATGTATGTACACTTATGTATATTTTGGTTAATGATAAAATTAGACATAACATTAGAACAACATAATATTACAAGTAAAAAATAATTACTCCTCACTTTATACATTAAACTTCGGAAAAATAAAAAAATGGACTATTAAGGCCGTCCCCCGAGCAAACGACCTTGGCCATACATTTGCCGCGTTGCCGAGATCGCGCCAAAACCCTATTATTTTTACTTATCTCAGTTCAAAATTGTCCTAAAAAAAATTTAAAACGGCAAATATGTAGTTTATGATATTGTCGATCTATTGGCGTGAGTTTCAAATAAAAGTAATTTGTAAATCCTAAGGAGATGCTGAATGTATGCTTGAATTTTAACAAATTGGTATTACTTTGGAAGCTGATATCATGAGTATAAGAAACAAAAATAGAAAATTTAAAACGACAAAAGGAATGTTGATATACTGAAGATTATTTCTGTATTTTTATTATAATTTTGTAGCTTTCAGATTAAGAGTTTATAAGGTTTTAAATACGGTCAATTACAGAATCTCCGGACGGAACGCCCTTAAAATTATTACAAATTACAATCAACAAAAAAAATTTGAACAGTTCGACTCCACTCATACTTCACTTCGCCCTGTTCCAGCGGCGAATTTCGGTCGTAAAATTGGATTTTTTTTTGGCACTATACAAATTTGAACTTAAATCATATACGCGGATGGTTGAATTTAGTATGAAGCGTGCATCGGTCGTAAAAATTTTATTGCTTTGTAAACTCAAATGTACATTGTTTTATATAAAGATCTTTAATAATTACTGTGATTAAGGTTGATTTTAGATCAATGTATACTTTTTTAAACTCTATTACTCGGCGACAGATTTTCGAGAGGTTTTGTATGAGACTGTGTATCTTGTATATTAGTGATCGAAGCCGCTAAAGGAATAAAAAATGATGAAAATGTTTTATTCCTATTACCCCGGTATTGCTAGAGTCAATTTATTTTCTCACTTTTTGCCATCAGATTCTGGTACACCTATAATAATATTGTGACTAGTTATCATGGTATAGAAATCAGATTTCTCACGTGGTGGGTTAATTTTTTTTTTAATATTGAAATGTCATTGGATCTATTAGATTAAGATAGGGGATGTATAATATACTCCAAAAAAGCTTCCATACAAAGCACTGACGTTTCAAAGGTTTGGTAAGACTCGACTGTAGGGACATTTAAAAAAAAGTGTGTCAGCTCCGACGCACGACTGGAGTTTACTCCTTAAGTACGAGTATCTAACCATACGCAAAAAGAGTTTATTCAACTGAAAAAAGATTAATATCATATGAAATCAGATGTTCCGGCAATATTATCTACCCCCTCCCTGAATTTGAACTAAATCAGAGACATCAATTTTTTTTTCTCAATTCTAAGGCCAGAATCAAATAGAGGAGAAAAATCCAGGAAGATCAAGCCGAAAAAACCCATATCCAGGACAAATAGTTGCCGAGTTACAAGCATTCAAACTTTGAGATTGACAGCTCGGCAACTGTCAAACGTCTTACTAAAGTAGCCATAATTCCGCTCCCAATAGGCCTAGAGGAACGGGGTTTCTTCTAAATCGAATTTGAACTAAATCAGAGACATCATTTTTTTATTCTCAATTCTGAGGCCAGAATCGAATAGAGGAGAAAAATCCAGGAAGATCAAGCCGAGGAAACTCTTAACCAGGACAAATAGTTGCCGAGTTACAAGCATTCAAACTTTGACATTGACAGCTCGGCAACTGTCAAACGTCTAACAAAAGCGGCCATTACTCAGCTTCCAATAGGCCTAGAGGAACGGGGTTTCTTCTAACATCAAAGGCAACACCTCGGCTACCCCCTCCCTGAATTTGAACTAAATCAGAGATATCAATTTTTTTCTCAATTCTAAGGCCAGAATCAAATAGAGGAGAAAAATCCAGGAAGATCAAGCCGAAGAAACCCATATCCCGGACAAATAGTTGCCGAGTTACAAGCATTCAAACTTTGAGATTGACAGCTCGGCAACTGTCAAATGTCTTACTAAAGTAGCCATAATTCCGCTCCCAATAGGCCTAGAGGAACGGGGTTTCTTCTAACATCAAAGGCAACACCTCGGCTACCCCCTCCCCGAATTTGAACTAATCTACTACTCTACTACTTTTTTATCTGAATAATGTGTACATTCTATATGTATACCTAATATTTACCCGGTAATACCCACTCTTTAAACTTTAAAGGATTGTGCATTCAAATCTTGTTAAAACAAATGAGAAAGTTGCGCACTAAAGATGCGCACCAAAAACGTGACACGATTTTTCGTTACTTGTTAATAGGTTTTACCCCTCGGATTTTTCTCATACCGGGTGCATAATATATGAAAATTGATTCTTAAAAGGCCGGGTACACTTGGAATTTCTCATACATACGTAATTCCAAAATCATTTTCTCATACGAAAATATTTAACATGTTTGAGTTGTTTTTCAGTTTAAAATAGTAATTACCTAGGTTCCTGCACAAACATTTACTTCAAAATATTTAAACTAAATTTTTTTTCTTTTATAATTTTTTTTTTGTAAATTTACTACTTAATATTTAAACACAAAAAAATTGAGTAAAACACTGAAAAATTTATAAATAAATAGTTAATTTACTACAAAATATTTAAACTCAAAAAAATATTTTTTAGTATATAAATATTTTGTAGTAAATTTACTATTTATTAATATATTTTTAGTGTTTAAATATTAAGTACTAAATTTACTGAAAAAAAAATTAAAAACAAAAAAATTTTTTTAACGTTTAAATATTTTGAAGTAAATTTTTGTGCAGGAACCTAGATAATTACTATTTTAAACTGAAAAAGAACTCAAACATGTTAAATATTTTCGTATGAGAAAATGATTTTGGTATTACGTATGTATGAGAATTTCGAGGGGTACCCGGCCCCTTAAGGAGTAAACTCCAAAAAAAAAAGCTTCATATTTTTCTAACTAAGCTTCGCAGATATTTTATTTTGCATAAACTAAATGATTAGTCATTGTTGTCTAAAATATATTTATAATTTACTTAAATACGCAATTTTCTGAATATATTTTCTTTTTCAAAACTTTAAAATGGCTGCAGTTTCTAAACCCACCGCCAAAATAAAAAACGCTCTTAATTTTTTTTCATTTTTATCTAATGTACAAAACCTACTAGGTCTCCATGACGCTCGAGTGACTACACAAATAGCACCTTCCCCTCCCCTACTATATGCAGTAGATATGCAGTACAAGCAAATAGTATGCAGAGCAGCTTGCAACCAATAAATTTTAAGCAGAGTTGGCCATATTTACCTACCTTGTCAATAACATACTATATAACAATAATAGGTACTTAATTTAAGCCAATACACAAGGTGTCATGAGAAATATTTTATGTAAACTATCCTCTTTGTGTAACCGGCGTGTTAAAACTGATGTAGATTTTTTTATTCGCTTCCTTTTTAGAGTTTGTTGCTGTAATGTTAAAGAATAGAATAGAATATACTTTATTGCGTTCAAGATATTGTACAAACATAAAATACGGTACATTCATCAAAGATACAAGAACGCAAAGGCGGCTTTATTGCTATTGAGCAATATAGCCGTAAAAGAAGTTGCTAAGTTGGAAAATTTGAAAAGTAAACTACTCTTATGTAATGTAATACACAACACTTACAGAAGTTGACGCCGATCAAGGGCGATCGCGCTAATTAAAATACTGGATCTTTCGCATTGTTCTATGTTCGGCTATCTAAAATTTAGTATATTCCATATTCGAAAATAGACGTCTTGAACCTAGCATGCAAAGCGGTGTCCTTGGAGCTCGCGCGCGGTGGCCTACGCTGCTACGGCACGGCTACGGCCTACGAGCTACGCCGGGCTGCGAGCTACGACAACGCTACGAGATATTTTATATCCCGAGTGACTAATCCATACTTCTATACTTGAAGGCGAAAATGTGTCTATCTGTCTGTCTCTAACCTCTTCACGCCCTGACCACTAAACCGATTTTCCTGTAGTATGGAAATACTTTGAATCCCGGGAAAAGACATGGTACATTTTCGGGAATCGTACATTTTCCGGGATAAAAAGTATTTATCCCGGAAAATGTACGATTACCGCACGTTAAACGAAAATTGCCGCAATGGAGTTGCGGCCGTCATCTAGGTTTTATAATTAAAATATATATTCACTTACTTGTTAAGTACCTACAGATAATTGAATATTATACAGATAATTAAAAAAATTATCTGTTAGTTAGTCTCGCTAAAATTCGAGAACGGCTGAACCTATTTGGCTCGAAATGTTCGTAGAAGTCCAGGGTAGGTTTATATTAAGAGGAAAGTGATACGAGGCGACTAGACTGTTACAATGGGGATTGTCCATTTTTTTTTTAATTTTGCTCATTACAAAAACATTTCGAAGAATAAGGTCAGTGATCGTTTTTCTGTATATAAACGAAAAAAATACCTATTAGTTACTTATATTTTTGAACAAATATGTTTAACCTTAGTTTGACCTTCAATGGCGTTAAATTAGCAATAAATTCGACCAACATTACGTTTCGAACTTTTGGTAAGCTTCTCGTATCAGTTTTCACATAATGAGAACTTGCATTTGACGAACCAGCCATTATAATAAGATTTAAAGGAAATTTAAACATACTGCAGAGGTCAATTGGCCGCCGATGATGACGTCAGAGCGAAACTTTAAAAATTTATTGAAAAAAACTAGCCAATGAATTTCAAAATTATTTAATTGATATTCTTAAAATACCCTATTTTAACGAAAAAAAATATAAAAGTACATGTGATTTTTTTTGGACAATGCCCATTGAGACAATCTGTGTCGGAGCCTCTTGGATCTGGCCTTGGAACTATTGCCCCGATTATGTGCTAATTGCTATTGTGTGTCCAAGGCCTAACTCCTAAGTTAATAAGTCTGACAATGGCCCATACAGTCTAAGATATAGATACACTACGACTATAAAGTTTTAAATAATTTTCTAGATCTATCTTCATAATAAGTAAAGTATAGCTTTATGAATAAAAGGCAAAACAAGTTTAGCATAGCTTGATTAACCCATCAAGCCCCGTACGAGCACCGGTGATTGCGACAACAATCGAGAATCTCCGATCGAAGGATTAATCTGCACGTTGAAAGCTTAAAGCTTAAAGATATATTATAAATAAAGTTATACTGTACTAATCTAAAGCTAAGCCACAGTCAGAACACACAGTAGACCACCTTCATCTATCATTTAAATCAAGCGCACGTACTTTAAGAGGGCGAATAAAGCAAAAAATCATACATCGTTCTTCTCTCTTCACACTCACGCCCGTCTTTTCATTCAATTTGATTTCAAGAGCCCGGTGAGTTACGCTACTATATAGGTATTGTGTTTCTATATTCAACTGCGCTAGCTAATCAAAAGAAAACTATAATTGCGTAGTTTTGAATTACTTCTACAAAGGATCTCGAGTTTCTGCATCCATTGAGAGGGTTCTGTCTACTGCTTTAAATATCTGATTAGAAACGAGTGTTCTACGAGTATAAAAAGTGTTCTATATAAAAATTTTAATATAATACTTGTACCAACATCTTTTGGCCACTATTTCTATTAAGTACGTACACGAATATAAAAAAATATTAAAAAAAAAACAAAAGTGTATATTTTAGTATTGCTGTCGCCTGTCTGCAGGAATAATGTACGATTTCCGTAATCCGTACTATCAACGGATTTCGGCGGAACGAAGTTTAGTACGACATAATATTTTAGTAACAAAAAAAAATAAAGGACGTCAAAATATGAACTTAATATCTCTCTCCAGTCTAAACAATATTAGATCCCCATATTAATTTAATTATAAGACAGAATATAATATAAGACGAGTAGCAATTATAAGTTAAGTGCCCTTACGATGTAGCGAGAGATAAACGACGGTACATGCTGAAATGTACAGTACATTATCGATTATGTATGTAGTGGGAGTGGGACGGCCTCGGCGAAGCAACAGTTGTATCGAATCAACAGGCGGGAGCGTTCGGTGTGTCCCGAAACGGAACGTTTTTTATTTAAAAGTTTTTTTTTACAATGAACTATCAAAGCAAAGGTAACAAGTATGTGTGCCCCAACGACAGACAACTCTCATTGCGAGCTAAGTGAGTATTGAGCGTTTTTCCGCTGCAAATATTTTTGTTTACATCGTTGTTTTCCCGGTAATAAACAATGCTTGTGACTTTGTGTATTTGTGTATGTTTTCAATATCATCTACGACTGATAAAAACTTAGGATATCATATTAGGAAGGAAGGAATTTTATTTTATAGGAATTATTATTTTCCTTGTATAGAGATAACAAAACATAAAACAAAATTAGTAAAACCTACTTTTTTCACTATGTTTCGTTTTTGCCAGGTACCAAAAGGCTTAAAAACGTAATTTTAGTATTTTTATACTTAGTTTTTTTTATAATTTTTGAAGTGGTATAAAATTGTAGTTCATTTTGCCATACAGTAGTATAACATCTTATCACAATGACAAATCTACCGGTTCATTACTTTTGTCCGCACAAAAGGAAGAAAAGCGATTCGAAACAACTGAAAAACTAATAAAATATCATGTTGGTCATGCTTAACCGTGCAGAAAACGCAATACGTTGAAGTTTGGTTATCTGCACTCGGAACCTAGCTGGAAAATTGCAGTCCAATTTTTGATAAAGTATTTTGTTTTATCGATAAAATTACATGAGTTAGTGACAAAGTTTCAGAGTCTCAGTTTAGAAATAGTAGAAACTATTTACTCTGCACTATTATGATTTATATTTTATAGTATTCCGGAATAAGAGTTCAAAAAGAAAGAAAGGGGGCTGTCATACTTCTTGGCTATCTATAGTTGTAGCACTATAATATTTACAGTCACTTAGTTACGGTTTTGTTTTTATGTAAGAAATAAGCCAGTGGAAAAATAATTAAAAGTATTATCAATAGTCTCCTAGACCTATCCTGCTGAAATAATGGGTCTTAAAGCTTGCATGTCAAATTGCACTTTTGCGTTATTGGCATTGAATTTTGAGCAGAGTAGTAAATTTTCAAGTGTAAACATACTTCCTACTTGATCCTAGACCAAGAAAATTCCAGTCATGTAGCTAAAATATAAAATGAGAAGGCATTTATGTTAATTATCTTCCACATTAAAGATGAACGTCCATAATGCTCCCCCAGAGAAACATTTAGGTCATTGACCTTTCATTATTTTCCTATAGCTAAAGGTTGCTCGCGGGTTTGTTCTAAAAATAAAAGCAAGGATGCGACCTTGTCACTGAGCGCTATCTATCAGCCGCATCTGTTTCCTGCACGTTCGAAGTTCAAACTCTGTATAATTTCTATCACTACCTACAAATAATAAAAACTAAGGAAGAGTAACTCCGTAAAAAAACATGCTCCAAAATACTTGTCAAAAAAGTGTACCTCAGGTTCACTTTCATACATTTGCAATATTTAGGTGACCTTGAGCGGTATAAAGGCTGACGTTACATGACAGTTCGAATGGAACCAAATTTTGGAGTTTTGCCGGGAATGTTAAAGTGTGCTGTTGTGTTTTTATATTATTTTCCTAAAATTGTGTTAGCTGGGTTTTTAATGTGTAATATTGGTAGAATATTAACCATTAGATATTCGTGTTCATGCACAAGTGTAGGAAAGTGATGTAATATCCAGAAACGTGCTATTTTGTGTTCCCTCCAAAACTCCATCGAAAGATTCAGTAAAGCGACTACCACTTTACTGAATCGACCGACTTGACTCCTTGACTGTATTGACTTTTACTTAGACTTTGACTAGACTTTAGACCTGACGATACATGAAAATGAAAAATATGATGATGAAAAATATAATAGGAGGAATAATATGGTTTTCCCGCCATATTTCTTACCTTTTTACCTTGTCTGTGGCACAACATGCACATCCTTTGTGTCAAGTTGCCAAAAAAGAAGAAAAAGAAAAGGAACCAAATTTAAAACTGTATTAGTATGGGAGTTACGTTTCCTTAGGTTTTATTAATCGTAGATCACTACTAATTACTAACTAGATGACGTCCGTTTTGTCAAGATTCGATTCGCATAGTAACCGTACCTTATTCCGGGATAAAAGTATCCTACATGTATGTATGTATGTCCTTTTCTGGGACTCAAAATTATCTCCATACTTTTAAGCAAAATCGTCTCAGCGGTTTGGACGTAAAGAGGTAACAGACAGACAAACAGACAAACACACTTTCGCATTCGTAATATTAGTATATGAATACAGTTAGAGCGACAGCCAGACTTTCATTTTATTACGCTAAGACTAATAGGAGCGAAGAAATAGAGGAAAAGTGTGGAAAAAACTGGGGAAATTATTTGAAAGGGCTTATTTGAAGGTACTGGAGCAATTTTTATGTTGTTTGGCACACATGAAGAATAGACCACATGAAAGGACATAGGTTTCTTTTTTTGCGGAAAAATGTACGGTTTCCGTGACATACTTACCTAAATTACGCGGGCGAAGCCGCGCGGAACAACTAGTTTATAATATTAAGAGGGATATTATGAACACACAAAACAATATTTTAGTTAATATTTATTCATTTCATATGATGTCTCAAGTCATACACAACAGTTTTTACCTCTCACAGGAACTTAAGAGTCCGTATACGAAATTTTTCCGATGAATATGAAATTGCAAAGGTTCGCTACAGAAATATTATTTGGTTTTTTCCCCTTATTAGACTTTAAAAATATATATTAATTATTAGATTTAAAATTATATATTTAAGCGCGGACTGCCGACTCGAGCCTTGCGAGTAATATAATCTGAGATCTATCTGAGATTTAGGTTGTTTTGAATCGTGATTTTTGGCACAATTTGTTTTTTTCTTTTTTCTCGAATTGGATAGAATTTTATCTATAGATTATTTCTGTCGTTTTTTTTTATGAATTACAGCTCCATGTTGCCGAAATTACCAGCAATTATTTGCCCATTTTCTCTAAAATTTTGCCGAGTTACATATTTTTTTTACTCAACTATTTCATATGAAAGTGGTAAAAAGTAATTCCAACATTTTATACACAACTTTCTCAACAGTACATTGTATTTTTTTCATACCGTTAATACGTCAATACAATCCATAAACAGGTGAAATTCTAAGCCTTTTACAGCAAAAATCACAAAACTGTCGCGGGTTTGAGTTGGATTATTTAAAAATACTTTTAAAAAAATCTAGCTCCAACATTAGATTATAATTGAAATGATCTTACATGTTGTGCATTAAAACTTATAGAAATACTGTATATCACGTCTGTAAAATCAGCGAAATCGACAAATTTCGTATATGGACTCTTAACACCATTTCACACAGGTATAACACTTACGATGTTGATGACTACTTAGGAACTTTATCAGGAAACGTGATCTCTAAATCCCCATTACGGACTTGTTTCCCTAAATAGGGACAGTCAATAGCTTCCAGATTGAAGTTATAGCAGACAAACAACTCCGTCAGATAATTTTCAGTGCCCTAAAAAAAAGGTTTATGACAAAATTTCGAAATAAAGGGACGCCACGCAACTCCGTTCCGCTGAAATTCGTTAATCCCGCGGGAACCGTACTTTCCTAGGAATCTCATTATCTAAATTTTAAATATCATGAATTGTTTTTACCAGTGAACCGTTAAGAACTCGTCTTTTACCGCGTAAAGGGGAAATTCAGACAGACAAACTGATTTTGCATTTATAATATTTATGGATAAGTACGGATCGTAAAGCGTCGAATGGGTTTACAGATTTACTTTTATATATATATAAAGTTATCTACAGTTGATATTATATTTTGTGAGTGTGACTGTTTACAAATTCTACTTTAAAGATACGTAGAATAATATTATACCTGTATATTATTCTACCTATAGTACGGTATGGTTTACTAGACCGTAACTAAAAAGAGTGAAATTATTATTTTTAACAAAAAATTAAAACCGACTTCCAAGGTAAAAACAATAATAACATCCTAATATGAACTAAAAAGTATTAAATAATTTTTCCTATCTAAAAGTGCCTTTTTCCGAATTCGGCTAAAACTACACTATTTCTGTACTCAATCTTCATAATTTTGAATTCGGTGCCAGTTCCAAAAGTTTCAAATATTCTGGCAGACTGAAGATTCAGCAATCTGGACTCTGGTACCTACCGACTTCAAAATGATGAAGATTGAGTACAGAAATAGTTGGGTTTTAGCCGAATTCGGAAAAAGGCACTATTAGATAGGAAACATTTGTGGGAATAATGCGTGGAGGCCAAAGGAATATCTTCCGACCGAGCGAGGTGGTATGCCCGGTCAGGCCGAAGCCCACGTGATACATTTCAGCTGTCGTATATATACCGACGCGCTCAGAAAATTTCGATAGCGCGATGCAGGAATGTAAGGCGAATTGTGGGTACCGCCACATCACTCCCCCCCGAAGACCGGAGGTCGAATCTTGAAGTCCTGTCGCTTGAGTCGCCAGTGCCAGTGAGTTCCAGTGAGTCGGAACTGTTGCAGTGAGTCGGAACTGTAAGCTGCTGCACGGGGTCCAGTGAGTCGGACAGCTGCCGTGCGGGGCCGATGCTACGTGCTGACCAGGAGAGATGTGCTTTTGCTTGCTGACCGGTCGGTGTAGTGAGAAAGCCCGATGATGCCGATGCGGAGTCGCCCAGGCCGCGGTACATTGCGGCTAGTGGACGATGTACCCGATGAGGCGATGCTGGCTGGCGCAGTGCGGAGGGGTGGGGAGTGACGAATCAGAAGGTTGCGTGTTCTGTCGAGGGTCACCAATGTGGGAATTATACGTGGAGGCCAAAGGAAGATCTTCCGACCGAGCGAGGTGGTATGCCCGGTCAGGCCGAAGCCCACGTGATACATTTCATCTGTCGTGTATATACCGACGCGCTCAGAAAATTTCGATAGCGCGATTTTTTTTTTTTTTTTATATAGAAGGCAGGTCGCTATAGCCCTGGCGTCACTGCGACCCATGAGGATCTATTGTGACTCCTTCGCACTAAAGAATCATCCCCAACCCAATACTGCTCATAAATTGAACGATATGGTTGGGGTTGGTGCCACGAATTTCCTCTGTGGATGAGTATTCGTGGCGACCAAGGTGCCTGTTCCTGCTCTGTACTAGAGCAGGACAGTCGAGGAGAAGGTGTATAGGTGTTTCATCCTATATAATCGATCCGTTATGCTACAAATACCCATTCTGTTTAGGTGTTTGTTGAGCTTGCAGTGCCCAGTTAGGCTTCTGGTAAGGATTCTTAATTGGTTCCTACCCAGGGTGAGCACTAATTCTGATAGTTTCTTATTGAAGCCAGGAATTAGTGCCTTGGAGTGTTCAAGGCCAGGGGTCTCAGCCCATTGCTTCCTGCATAGTGTGTGGCCCCATTCCTTGAGCACTTGTTTTGTGGTACTGGGAGTTATACCACAGACAGGTTCTGGGCCATATATGAGACTCTCGGCCCCAAGCCTAGCCAGTTCGTCAGCGGTTTCGTTGCCGGGGACGTAACTGTGGCCCGGGACCCATACTAGGCGGATGCTGTTGTTCCTTCCCAGCATGTTTAACGTCTCAATGCATTCCAGAACTAATTTGGACGAGACTTCTACGGCAGTCAGTGCTTTAAGTGCAGCTTGACTATCGGAGAAGATAAACACGTTTTTATTAACTAGGGCCATCTCCAGGCTTTCTAGTGAACAACCGAGGATAGCGAAGACTTCAGCCTGGAACACGGTCGCAAACTCCCCCAAACAGGCGTATTTGCCTTTCGGTGGCCTGCCTCCGTAGAATCCAGCTCCCGCACGGTTGTCTTTCCTTGATCCATCCGTGAAGAAAACTATGTCGCTAGGGCGGACATCGATTGGGATTTTTCTTTCCCAGTCCTCCCTGGAAGGTATAAAAACCTGATATTGCTTCGAAAAGCTATTCACCTTGATCATGGCATCTGATGGCATGGCCATGACAGGTGATTCACTGAGAGACTGTTCCAGCTGTCGAAATGGGGTGGAGGTCCAATTCGTCTTACCCGCCGTCCTGGCCCTGAGAGCCACCTTTCTGGCCTCCATCTGAACAAGCAGAGGAAGCGGAGTTAAGTTGATCAGGGCCTCGAGAGAAGCGGTGGGTGTTGACGAGAGTGCACCCGTGATTATAAGACATGCCAGTCTCTGTACGCTGTTTAAACTTTTATTACAGTATACTTGTTCAGCCTTTTTATGCCACACTACGCAGCCATATGTGGTAATCGGTCTCACTACGGCTGTATATAGCCATAGCATTGCCTTCGGCCGAATACCCCATTTAGAGCTGACAAGCTTCCAACATGAACCCAGGGCACATCTAGCCTTTTTCTTAATGTACTCGATGTGCTTATTCCAAGTGAGTCCTTTGTCTAGGATTACTCCTAGATATTTGACATCACCCGCAAACTTAATAGTTTTCCCGAAGAGTATTGGGGGTCTTAGTCCCTCCAACTTCCTCTTTTTGGTGAAAGGTATCAAGACCGTCTTATCAGCGTTTACTGTTAGCTTGACCCTTTGGCACCAATCCTCGACGACTCTTAGTGCTGACTGCATCAACCCAGCGACCACCGATGCGCATTTTCCCACCACCATGATCGCCAGGTCGTCAGCGTACCCTTGAGCGTAGTAACCTAAGAGGTTCAGTTCCCTTAGTAGTTCATCCACTACCAGGGACCATTCCAGGGGTGACAGCACGCCTCCTTGTGGGCAACCTTGTGTCAGCCTGATTTTGAGTGTCAGGTCCATGATAGTCGATGAGGCTACTCTGTTGTCGAGCGTGGCTTTGATCCATTTCCTAGTAGTTGGATTTATATTCTTTGAAGCCAGGCCATTTGTGATAGAGCTGGTTGAAGTGTTGTCGAATGCGCCTTCAATATCTAGGAAGACACACAACGCAATCTCTTTATCTTCAATTGCTCTATCAATCCGATCTACCAAGTCCATTAGGGCCGTCTCGGTAGATTTGCCTTTTTGGTAGGCATGTTGTCTTTCATGCAGCGGCATTTTAGTGAGATAGGTGTCCCTTATGTGTAGGTTGACCACCTTCTCCATTGTTTTAAGCATGAAAGAGGTGAGGCTAATTGGTCTGTATGATTTTGGTAGAGCTTTGTCCCTGTCCCCACTCTTGGGTATATAGGACACCCTTACCTTTGTCCATGCCAATGGGATGTAGCCCCACGCGAAACTTGCTCTGAATATTTTCAGTAGCAGAGGAAGGATAATATCCTTGCCCTGCTGTAAGAGGGCCGGAAATATATTATCCTCGCCGCCGGTCTTGTAAGGCTTGAAACTGTCAATTGCCCATGTGACTCGGTCAGGCTTAAAGATCACGGAAGCTCTTCTCCAATCGTCAACTGATGGTCTCGTTTTAACAATCGTGTGAGAGAAGGCTTCGTGATTTTCGAGATGGATACTATTGGGGAAGTGGACTTCGGCTAGTAATCTTAGCGTTTCTTCCGCCGTTTTAGTATAAGTACCATCTGGCCTCTTCAGAGTGCTGGGATGAGAGCTAGGGGCCTTAGATATGACTTTATATAGTCTGGAGGTTTGCGAGGTGTTATTCACTTCCTTACAGAACCTTGCCCAAGAGCGTCTTTTGGCCTTCCTTAGCTCCCTATTAAACGTCGTCAGGGCGGTTCTGTATGCGTCCCAGTTCCCGTCTCTTTTGGCTCTGTTAAAAAGAGCTCGGGTCTCTTTCCTGAGTTGCGCCAGAGTACCGTTCCACCAAGGTACGTTGCGTTTACTTGACGTTTTCTTAACAGGACAGCTTCTGAGGTAAGCATCATTCAAGCTATGCTCCAGCTCTCCCACCGTTAGTTCCAGTTGTTCTACGGTCTTGACAGCTTTGTTGACAGCTGCGAGGTTTATCTGTAATTCCTCTTTGAATACACTCCAGTTTGTGGCCTTTTGATAGCGCGATGCAGGAATGTTAGGCGAATTGTGGGTACCGCCACACATTATTTAATACTTTTTAGTTTATATTATAAGGATGTTATTATTGTTTTTACCTTGGAAGTCGGTTTTAATTTTATGTTAAAAATAATAATTCGGATAACCGAAGTGTTTTCGAATGACATATTTGGAGTTGACGAGTGTTCAGTTTTTATTTAAAACCAGCACACTCGCTAGACTTTTCCATAAAAGACCGCAAATAAACCCTTTACACCCGTAAACAGCATGCGTGGTAGCCAGCGTTGAGCTACGTGTGCACCATATTCGAGCAAGCCACGTGTGTCAATTCATACACGGACCACGGTAGCGTGTCCGTGGGTTGTAGTGGAAACAGTCACATACTCGTATTATATTTTGGGTAGTATTTAATCGAGTGACTGTTAATTACCGTTTTAAGTGTCAAAATTAATTAATTTGGGTTATAGAATTATTATTTGAGCGACTGACTGTGAGCGACGAGAAATTAACAAAACAGCAACTTACAAATTATATATTTGAGTTACATAAAATTCATGTCAACGTTACGTCCTGCATTTGTAATGCAATGTATTTTTTATACTGAGCGGCATTTTACCTTAAATGAAGTGTTTCGAATACTAAAACCACTTTGAAAAATACACTAATGAGCAGAGTATAATGAGCTCATATTAAAACAAAAAAAATGAATATGAAATAACTATTTGATGAAATACTATTAATCAGGCATCCCTAAAACAATTTTTTTTTTATTTCTATCAAGCAATTTTTTTGTGAGTAGCTTAATTTGGATAAGAGGAACAACGGTAAAGGTTCGGAAACCTACCCCAAAATTAATGGGAAGTGGGGGTGAGGGGTGAGGGGGGAGGAGGGGTAAACACACCCCGTACCACGTTGGTTAAGTAGGCCTTCTGTTAAGAGGCCGGGTGCCTTCGAAATTCTCATACATACGTAATACCAAAATCATTTTCTCATACGAAGATGTATAACATGTTTGAGAACTGTTTTTCAGCTTAAAATAGTAACTACCTAGGTTCCTGCACAAAAATTTACTACAAAATATTTAAACACTAAAAAATATTCGTCGCCCCGCTCCCATTCGAATTCGCGCGCATTTAACAATCTGTAGTTTTCATTAAAACACATATCAAAATATGAATAAAGAATAAACCCTCAAATAGAATATCAGTAACCAATAATAATCATTAATAAAGCAGCTTGCAAAAGTTTGCTCAGAGTGAACTTTTTAGTAGTTCGTAATGTATAAACCTAACTTAGAAAAATTGAATCTATCTTTAATATTGAAGTTGCCCGCTATGTATTTCCAGTCGCTCACTTAGTAATACAGTCGCTTGAATAGAATTTTAATATCTGAAATAGATTAATCACAATCCACTTTTTGTAAGCTCGTTCTGAATTTTATTATAAATCAATATTTGTCGTTAGTTTAGTTTATTTTTCGCTTACTCAAATTCATACGTCGCTCAATTTATTAAAACAGTATGTTCATCATCAGTCGCTAAGTTATTTTTTATTCGCTCGTTTTATTATTTCCCTTATATTTTCCTGCAAAGCGAAGCTCTCCGTGCGCTGCGGTGGATCCGCGCACCATTTCTGTTTTGGCAAAGTATGATATTTCATACGCCGATTCCTACCTCTCACCTCCCCAAACGGTTGTAGGTAATCACTTTTGAAACAGCTTTATATCACAGGGATCGATTTTGGGAAAGGTGCACCTCGTGGTGGGTGTCGCAATATGTAATGGCCCTAAAAAGGGCCGGGGAGGGGTAGTGGGCTCGCAGGAATGAAGCGTCGAGTGACGGTACCGTACTCCTTTTCCTCCTCTCCGTCTCCTCAATTTAGACCGCAACGCATCGTGTAGGGGCATTTCTAAATTTGTATAGAACAAGCTTTTGCTCGCGGCTTCGCTCGCGTTAAGAAGTATTATTATATACAATCTTTCATGCCCTATTTTAAACTGAATGACTGATTGACATAGTGATCTATCAACGCACAGTACTATATTATATATTCTCTATATATATATAATGTATTCTCTATAATCTAATATATATATATATTAGATTATAGAGATAGACAGATTTGCATGGTGTCTCATGCAATTGAAGTCTATCAATCCAATACAAATTTAGAAAGGTTCTACACGTCGTCAATTGCGGTCTGAATTGACCTGGAACTGACCCATACTTACCCCTTTTTGTTTTGTATAATCGACTCTGACTGTCTTCTTTACTTTCGTGCGAAGCATTTCAACAATTTCTGATAATTTCTTTTTGCCTCCAGCACGAAAATTGTTATTGCTGAATAGGACATTTAGATCTAGATTAAAAAACAAGCCGAGCGTTTCTCTATAATAGCCAACATCATCCTTAATCTTCTTGGCACGGGTAGCGCAGCTTCCGTGCGCTTTAAATTCATGATCCCATAAATTCTTGGGTGGTCTCTTTATGATGCTGTACCAATTATTCGATAAAAGCGTATGAAGATTGTCGACCTTGAGTGGACCGTTAAATTTTTCATTTTTTAATCGGTATTCAACGAAGACCTGGTCGTTTCTTGCACACTTTGGGTTCTCTCCATTAAGCCACGAAGGCCAGAGACCGTGAATGATCCATTGCCCACCGAGTTTGTCTCGACTTTGAATGCCTATCAACTGCTGCTTGTATGCGTACCCGAAAGACCAAATCACAGCCAGGGTGAAGTAGTCGAAGCAGTCCTCGGCCGGTGCGATTATGACTTTCTTGTCTACGATTTTGTCTACACATTTATTTTCGGTTTTGGCTGCATCTGATCTGCAAACAGGCAAATAACAATGATCCCCTCCCGATCATAATAAGAGTTTATATCGATAGACACTCAGCTATAATATATGTGTATGTTTTTCAAAGATATGAATCGGGAAACGAATTATGCCTAGCCTAGCAGCCAATTTATGAGGTTAAAATGTAGCGTGATTTAGTTGGTAAGAAAGTGTGATAGTGTGATATTGAGAATTGAATCACTCCTTGAGTTAAACCATTTCTGTTTTGGCAAAGTACGAGTTTCTCACGCCGATTCTTACCTCTCACCTCCCCAAACAGTTGTAGGTAATCGCTTTTAAAATAGCTTTACTTGTTTTAAAGGAGATTGGCCTAACATACATTCCCTCTACTGCTTGTCGTGTGAGGATCGACAGTAGTAGCTGGCCAAGAAAGACGTAATGTAGTAAAGTAATGATTATAATCTTTTGATGAAAATTAATGAAAACTTACCTACGAAATTCGTCATAATCGAAAATATCTAAATTGAAAATGCTTGAATTTCGTAAAAAAGCATCACTGGCTATCAGCAACGTTTGGAAGACCAGGATCAGGAACAAAGGTTGGTTCCACTCCATCTTCAGTATTTAAAGCCCAAAGCTAGGTATTCTGAGG
Organism: Polyommatus icarus; assembly: GCA_937595015.1. Classification (NCBI taxonomy): domain Eukaryota; kingdom Metazoa; phylum Arthropoda; class Insecta; order Lepidoptera; family Lycaenidae; genus Polyommatus; species Polyommatus icarus. The sequence continues at coordinate 16,289,852 of OW569327.1, read as the reverse complement.
ACCTTCCACGTTCAGCACCCTGGCAAATTCCTATCAATTAGTGCTCAAGAAGCTGTAAGAGTTGGTGATGCGTCTGGGTTTGATCCCTGATTACGTTATTACGTTTTATAATTCTAAAGTCCACTTGCGCGAGTGTTGGTTAAAATCCCCAGGTATTCTGCTATTTCTCTCGTTCCTCGTATATATGAAAGAAACGAATGATATATTTTTAAAGTTTTAACCGAGGGATAACTTTAAAACCAGACCATGTAAGTGGGATTTTAAAGGGCCTGTTTCATCACTTCCTGATAAGTGAATGACAGGCTATCCACAACTTAACTTGACAGATGAAGTATGGAGAGTCTGTCAAAAAAAATGTGGATAGCCTATTCGGCACTTCATCAGGAAGTGATTGACAGAAGGAATTTACGTGGGAGAGCCATGCTTCGGCGCGAATGGGCCGGCTCGACCGTGAAATACCACGTTCTCACAGAAAACCGGCGTGAAACAGCGCTTGCGCTGTGTTTCGCCGAGTGAGTGAGTTTACCGGAGGCCCAATCCCCTACCCTATTCCCTTCCCTACCCTCCCCTATTCCCTCTTAAAAGGCCGACAATGCACCTGCAGCTGTTCTGATGCTGCGAGTGTCCACGGGCGACGGAAGTTGCTTGCCAGCAGGTGACTCGTTTGCCCCATTATTTCATTAAAAAAAGGCCCTAAGTGTAAGGTTTTAAACAGAATGAGTTAAAAATTCATAGTCTACTGCTTTTTAGTAACTGGTTTCTAGAGATGGCTCGTGCCTGATAGAAATATAATGCAATATCCTTAGTTCTTTATAATAAATGTAAACTATTTATAAAAGTTTCAAAGCATGTTTATGAATCAATATAGCAGTTTTTGCAGGGTTCCAGGAGAGAGCCAACGCCAGCCTGCCATGAATGTGGCACTGCGGAGGACACGGCCCAGCATACCCTTGAGGTGTGCGATCGTTGGGCCGTGCAACGCCACGATCTCGTGGCAGTGCTAGGTGGAGACCTCTCGCTCCCATACATGGTGTGCTGCTGCATGCTTGAGAGCGATGAGGCCTGGCAGGCGGCGGTCTCTTTCTGTAAAACCTTCCTTTCACAGACAAAGACCGCGGAGCGGAACAGAGAGGATGACCCATCCTCCGTTCCGCTCCGCCGGCATAGGACGGGAGTGCGAAGTCGTCGCTATACGAACCTCCAATAACTTCCGTCCCACGGGGCTCCGGGTCAGCATGGGAACCTGTCCGGCTTAGCTAGTCCCAGCTCCGAGGGAAATGCTTCAGTTTGCCGGAGCGTTCCCTAGCTTTGGTGGAAGTCCGGTCCCTTTTGAGGTAGACCGGCTGGTCGTAGAGGGAGTCCTGTGTTAGACAGATCCAGGATATCCCTCCGTATACGGCTGAAGGTAAACCGCAGGTGGTTTTAGTGGGTAAACCCGGCGCTCCTCGCCAGGAGTCCCACATACCCCTGAGTGCTTCAGCTTGACTGAGGGTTTCCCCTGCGCATCAAAAAAAAAGTTTTTGCAGGGGTAAAATGTACCTACCATCGAAGCATTTGATTTATAAGTAGATGGCAGACAGGCTCCGTTATTCAGTAACGATCATAAACTTAAGATACAACAGTATATTACAAGTTTATGGTAACGATTAATCGTTATTAGGTATCTATCAATTAGGTTTGACATAATGTAAGTGTAAGTCCACCATATGTGATAGTACATAATATGTTCCATTACGAATAACGAAGTTGCAGATTATATTATATTATCTTGCTTGCTTCAATAGCTCACCAAAACATTTTCGTGTAAAAATGTTGCCAAGACGAGAACATAATATTATATTATATAGTTCGTAGTGTCAAAAAGTAAAGAGATCTGAGAGATTTGAGAGATTTTTTGAGAGATTTAAATAAATAAATAAATAAATTTTTATTTCAACCCCACAACAGGTCATATCTAAATTACAAATAAAATTAACTACAAATTAAAATTAGAATAATTTAGATATTTTACATTACAAATAAAATTGTCTATTACTAATCATTAAATTAAATTAAATTAAATTAAATTTAGAGCCAAGTTTCTAACCTTACGTACCCTAAATCTAAAAACTTAATTTTACACTTAAGTCTACTGAATGATGAATCGATTTTAATCATTTTTTTATATACGCCGTGCGAAGCCGCGGCGGGTCGCTGGTTATAATATAAAGAGAGAATAGCAACAAGTTCGCAACAAGCTGGCCGGATAGAGCGTGGCTTACACGATTAGCTGATAAGAGCGTATAACTACAATGAGAGATAAAGCCGTATATAGCGGTCATATATGAAGACATGAGTCGATGAACTGGGTAACTAACATTTACATCTAACAATAATTACTTACTTATCATTTTTTCCCTTAAAATTTGAATGGACCTTGCAACTTCCCCACTTTATTATCAGCTAATACGTCTAGCTATACCAAGAATCCACTTTTTTATTAAATATTATTTTCCCGGTCCTAAAGCCATTGTTTATGAAAAAACCGAAAGTTTTCAATTTGTCAGTTAACCTCTATATCCACTCATGTCTTCATATGAGATCGTCGTGTTTTACGACGATAGTTATGTGAATATTAGGTTAAGATGATAAATAAAAGAGGGTGTAATTCTCTCACATTTCCCATAAAATGTATTTAAATGGTTTTCGGTAATGTTTGTTTATTGCGGTAATTTTTAATCATACGATGCTTTTTCGTCGTATGATTAAAAATAATCGGCCAATTGCGAGCTGGACTCGCACACGAAGGCTTATATATAAAAATAGGCAAAAAAGTGTTATTGTATGGGGTAGCCCTCCTAACATTTTTATTTGATTTAAATATTTTTATTAATTATTAAATTACACATACATATAACTAAAGGCCTTTATAAAAATTTCAAGTGCCTAGGCCCTGTTGCCATTATTGATTACGAGCAAAAAGCTCAAAAAAATAACGTTTGTTGTATGGGAGCCTTCCCTTAAATATTAATTTTATTTTGTTTTTAGTATTTGTTGTTATAGCGGAAACAGATAATATACACAATCTTTGAAAATTTCAGAAGTCTAACTATAGCGATTATTGAGTTACAACTTACAGCCTGGAGACTGACGGACAGACATCAAAGTCTCAGTAATAAACCTCACTCAAACTAGTCAGCGTAGTGCGTACAATTTGTCCTTTCCTCTAAATATTTTTGTCTATACGTTCACTGCTCCGTCCCCGTCACTTTAAGCCGGGTCCAGACAAGTTTAACGTGTAATGTAATTCACCGTGTAATGTAACACGAATTCTACATGTGGACGGCACTACGAGCATTACATGTAACGCTCAGGGTTTATCCATCGGCTGTCGGTTTTCGCGCGAGCACAAAGGCTCGTTTGGACAATTCGCTTTGAGTTCGTGTGCCGCCCACACTGATGACGCTAAATTACAAGTAATCTTACATTACACGTTACACTCGTCTGGACCCGGCTTTAGACCTTATTACAATGACAATGGAAGTCTCTAATTGTATTTTTCTGTGGCGCAGGCTTCGTACGGGCTGGAGCGCTGCCCGCAGCGAGCCCCCACTGACTCCCAACGAGAGGGATGCCATTCTGGCTGTCGTCAAGCGAGCTGAGAAATTAGAAGAAACGGAAGCCAAACGCGTCGGACGACTAGTCGCTCGACTTGAAGGTCAGTAACGTGACGAACGATATGTCGCGTACAAAAATCTTAGGCTGATTTTGATCTCACGCTGACCGTCGGTGCTGACACCGAAATGTGTGAAATATCAGCGCCATTGTGTCAATATTACGAACACCGCATACTATTAGTATACGAAATGCGGCAAGTACTGTGCGGACGAATGTGCGAAGTTTCACATCATTTCATACAACGAATTCTAAAATGCGGCGCGTTCGGTGCGCGCGTGCTGATAAATATACGATCTTAGATCATTATTCTAAGTATACGATCATCCTTATCCGAAAAAGCTTCCTAGAATTTCATATATCTCGGGCCATCGGCAACGACGGTCAGCGTGAGACTAAAATCAGCCTCAGAATCGATTCGATTCGCCGCAAACAAACAAGTACGTATTACGATTTAATATATTTTTTAACTACTCATGAATTTCATATGCGCGTATTAAATGGCGCAGGAACCTTTAACCGCGATAAAAAGTAGCCTATGCCCTTTCCTTCCCTTTATAGCCTATAGAGGTCAAAAATCGACCCCGCTGTTCACGCGTGACGAAAATGAGCAAAAGAAATAGACACACACAGAAACACAAGGACAGCGTGACTAAAAGTGTAATAATTATTATCGATAATAATATCACCCCATGCTGTGGTTGACTAGAATTAAGGTTGTCGTAAATGTCGGGGAGATTGGGACCTGAGCCCTTAGCCAAGATATTTTTTATCGCTTCTTTATAGAGTCGCCGATTAAAATGTGAATTGACATTAGATAATATTAAGTTGACGCTTGACTCATGTCATGTCAATTCCATACATTTTCTATTAGATTCTATATTATATAAAGAAGCGATAAGGAAAACCTCTTGGTTAGGGACTTAGGCAATATTTTGTGTGCATGTCATATAATACATGGAGGGAAATATTAATGTTCATACCACTATCATCTGCTCTAAATACATTAAATATTGTTTCTTGAATTGGGGCAGAAACTACTGGACCTATTTGTTTTTGAAGTGAAAACTTCTTTAGCGGCGTTGAGCACTTTTGTGGGATGGGTAAAAACTGTGAAACTCGCGTCAGATTTTCGTGCTGATCGAAAAACCTTGGAAAAACCGTAAGACGGTTGGAGAGTAGTGTTGTAACATTGAAATTGACTAATCGAACAATCGATTGTTTTTTTTAATCGATTTTATGGGTTTCGATTAATTAAATAAAAAATCGATTTTCAGAAAAAAATGGGTTAATTAATTTAATCGATTGTAAGGGTTTCGATTACGTCATTAAAAAAATCGTTTTTTTAATAATCGATTTTCATAAAAATAGGGTTAAAAAAATGCACAACTTCACTTCTGCCGGCACTCCCGGAGTGCAACCCTTTTTTTTTGTCTATGGAATAGACCACGCAGGGAGACACGCTACTTTTGATCACTTAGGTCTTAGATCTTTTGAAGTACCAAACTCGTATTTAAATGCTATTAACGACTACATCCATGGGCGCCGGAAGAAATAATTTCCAAGGGGTGCAGATTTTTGTTTTCTTTCTTTTCTTTTTACTTTTTACGAACAACAGTGACTCGTCAACAGAAACATCAAACAACTACTATATCTTTATACGGCATGGTAATAAGATTACAAAAAGCTTTTTATTTCAATAATTCCTGTTGATCCCGAGATTCCCAAGGGGTGCAAGTGCACCACCTGGCACCCTCCTGTCGGCGCCCATGGCTACATCATATTATTTTGTATTGCAAAACTTTTAAATTCAAACTTTGTCCTTACTAATTACTAATAATGTCAAAGTGTATCTCAATGTCTGACTGTCTGTAAGCTATTCATAACTAAACCGTTAAACCTAAAAACATTTTAAGACATTAGACAGATTTCATTGCTGAACATGTACGAATCCCATAATACACGTTGCAGAAGTCATCGACTTCATACTAATATTATATTTATGCGAAAGTATATCTGTATGTCTGCCTTAACAGGCCACCCTCTCACGCCAAAAACGCTGAACCGATTTTGCTGAAAGGTATGGTGATACTCTGAGGCTCGGGAAAGCACATAGGATACTTTTATCCCGAGAAATGTTCGATTTCTGCGCCATAAAAGGAGCTGCGTTCGTCATTATTCTATACTAGATAGAATAATGCTACCTCGTCGGCTGTACACTCGAAGAGAACCTCTCGCTGAGATCCTCGGTCGTACATGCTTGCTCTGGTTTTCCTCGCGAGAGCCAACGAGACGAGGACTGGGGGTGTCTCGACGATTGTGTACAGCCACCATAAAGCGTCCCCCAGACAGACGCGGCCTGCGGTGGTGGTGGCGGTGGCGGTCAGTTGGATGACTTGACAGTTCTAGGAACGATACAGACAGAAGCGGCCACGCGGCCAAGTCATCCAACTGACCGCCACCGCCACCGCCATCGCAGGCCGTGTCTGTCTGGGAGACGCTTTAAGCATCATTGGCGGCCATCTTGCTCAGGTATGCGTCGGACGGCGTCCGGCCCGGCGCCTAAAACCTGCCTGCTGTGCGGCGACACGTCCAAGCTGCTGTCGCCCCTCCGCACGTGTTCCCTGTGCAGGAACTCCGCCTGCCCCAAGTGTGTCATCGAAATGCCAGCGCAGAGGTGAGTGTACGTAACAGCTGAAGGAGGAGCGGGAAGGGGCATACTAAATAATATAAAGAGTCATTAGCCGGGTCCACACCAAACGATCCATCTTGAAGGGGCGATCCCGCGATCCACGATCCAGGATCGAGGAGCGTGGAGCGTGGAGCACGTTACACCGATCCAAGAACTTAGAAACTGCGATCCTAATATACGCTCCAAGTGATCCGAAGGCGCGCGTTGGATCGTCTGGTGTGGACCCGGCTATTTACATTCAGCAACTGCCGCTTCTCCTCGCGTTATCAGAAATATTTCCCTGAATACCTCTGCGGCTGTAACGACGTGAGTGAGGGTTTACACTCAGCCCTCTACTGTGCCGCGTCGGGCAGCGGCAGCAGCATGACTAGTGGCAGCGCAAGTGACCCAGCTCACTTCCGTAACCAACGGGGCTGAATGTAAATGGCACATTATGAATACAAGTTAAAGGTATTTTAAAAACCCTCACATAGCGGGAAGAGGCTGGAAATTGAGTGAAAACTCCTTTAGTGCCATTGCACACTTGTTATGGAACGTATAAATATATTAAAATCGCGTCAGGACTCAGAAGTCATGCGACGCGGCGCCAAAGTGGAAGTAATATTGCACTCTCCCACTCAGGCACCCCCCGTGAATTTTTTTTGTGTGTAACTATATTGTGTAGTATGACTACTAAAAATCATGAATTGACGTCTGAGTTCTGACGAACTCAGACGTCAATTCACGATTTTTAGCGCCTCTAGCTTATTTTACATAAAACAATTATTAATCATGAAGGTACACAAACTATCTGTAATAATATCAAATCCAAAACTGAATCAATCATGAGTATGCGCTAACCGCCATTTTGAATAACGTAGATCGTCGCTATACCCCCGGGACCAGTACATGTGTAACCTGTGCGCGGAGTCCAGGGAGGTTTGGAAGAAGTCAGGCGCGTGGTTCTTCCGGACCCTGCCCAAGTACACCATGCCCGAGAAGAAGATCACCGCCAGATACAACGACACCCAGTTCTCCAGGTCCTTACAGGTATACCCAGAGGCGGTGTAATGTGATGTGAGCCACCGCCCACGGCCTCGCGGTCCAAGGGGCCTCGCACCTCAATGACCACGAGGATTTTTTAGGATTTACGAGTTCTGATACTCAAGTTTGTAAAAACATTTTTTTAAAGTTTCATAAATTACTTCTTTCTCTCAACAAAATCCGTCCTCTTGCGTTACCCATCAGGGGGCCTCGCAATCACAAAATATATCTTTAAGTACACAGTACACACACACACACACACCCCACTAAAATTTAAGTCTTGCCCCGCCACTGTATCAACCTATCGTTGGCAGACATGAATTTGAAAATCAATGAGGATGTTCGAATATTTACTTAATTGAATATGTTGTAATAATTTTTTATGTTAAACGATCCTCAAATGTAGCTTTGAATATTCATAGCCTGTTTTTCAATTTATTTACTTGATCACAAGATACAAAAGAAATACAAAATGGCTCTAAGCTTTCCATTGCCTTTGATCTCGATTTTTCCGTTTAATTACTTGATCTGGACATCATTTAAATGGAGATGTAATTTGAAGATTTCACATTATTTAAGACGATTAATTAAAAAGAAACATTTGAATTCTAGTACTTACTATATGTTGGTCCGCAGGTTTGCGCGCTGTACGAGGTCGGTCAAGATTACTCTTTTCAGAGCATTTTGCACGACCTTCTACACGTGCAGCCTGTGGACCACATACACGCTCAGGGCCTACAACGCTCTCCGTGTTCAATTTAAGGGCGTTCCGTCCGGAGATTCCGTAATTGACAGTATTTAAAACCTTATAAACTCATAATCTGAAAGCTACAAAGATATAATAAAAATACAGCAATAATCTTCAGTATATCAACATTCCTTTTGTCGTTTTAAATTTTCTATTTTTGTTTCTTATACTCTGATATCAGCTTCCAAAGTAATACCAATTTGTTAAAATTCAAGCATACATTCAGCATCTCCTTAGGATTTACAAATTACTTTTATTTGAAACTCACGCCAATAGATCGACAATATCATAAACTACATATTCGCCGTTTTAAATTTTTTTAGGACAATTTTGAACTAAGATAAGTAAAAATAATAGGGTTTTGGCGCGATCTCGGCAACGCGGCAAATGTATGGCCAAGGTCGTTTGCTCGGGGGACGGCCTTAACAACGCATTCAGAATGCTGTTGGGGCTTCCCCGCTATTGCAGCGCTTCAGGGATGTTTGCTGAGGCACGCGTGGATTGCTTCTACGCCACTATGCGCAAACGATGCGCGTCCTTAGTGCGAAGAGTGAGGGGGAGAACCAACAGCATTCTTGTTATGATAGCTAGTCGACTCGATTGTCCATATGTTCGTCACTGCTGTGCCATATCTAACGGTATGGAGCGGAATTGAAAAACGGAACAGATTGAGTCACATGTGGTCAAATTTTATTATTTATTTAAACATACAACATATTGTTACTAACATAATTTATAAGCCTTTATATACTAACAAAATATGAGTCTATAAAGTATTTCATTCATTTTGGTTGTGCACTTAATTTTATCATAACATAATAAATATAATATATTTTTTGTTACTCAATTAATAATTATAAAGCTCTCAAATGATGTTTGGGTTTGTGTTGTGTGTGATCTTCACTATTGATATGTAGCTCGGTTTGGGAGATTCCGTTTATCGACCGTTGGACGAGCCCTTGGCAAATATACTGCTGGAGGAAGAAGGAGAAGACTCGACTCTTGACACCTGACAAATGTCAAGGGCTCGTCCAGCTTTGAATTGCAACTTGCAATTCAAAGCTGAGCTCTAATATATTGCTTGCTACAGCTCAAGTATATGCAAGTTGCAATAATAATAATAACAATAAAGTTATTATTAGATGTTTATTGGACAATGGTTCACAAAATAATTTGATAACATTAGAATGTTGTAAATTACTCAACTTAGTTATCATTCCATTGAATAATTCTTGTGTGAAAGGAATTGGTTTAACTTCTCGACCAATCCTTGGACATGTGAGTGTTGAGATACAATCACGAGTGTATCCAAATAGTAGATATGTTATACAAGCTTTGGTGGTGGATTGTATCACCGACCAATTGCCTTCTCATTTTATAGAGAAGTGTGATATGTCTTATTTAGATAACATACCTTTAGCTGATCTGTCATGGAATATCCCTGGCAATATTGATCTTTTGTTGGGAGCTCAGTTATTTCCATATGTTTATTTAGGAAGTAGGATTGATTCTGGCTCTCAAGCACCTCCTGCAGTTATGACTGCTTTCGGCTATGTACTCATAGGTGATCTCCCTAGTACTGTTAATACTGGAGTGATTCCATCTCATAGCTCTTTTACAGCTTTAGGTCTCAATGACTTGGTACAAAGGTTCTGGGAATTAGAAGAAATCTCTCCTAGGCAATTTCTCAGTCCGGAGGACACAGAGTGTGAGAATCTTTATACATCCTCGGTTACTCGAGACTTGGAGACTGGTAGATATTCGGTTGCTTTGCCCTTCTGTAGGGGTCCTAAGGAGTTAGGAAATTCCCGCTCTATGGCTCATCGTAGACTGCTAGCCCTAGAGAGGAAATTTAACCGAGTACCTACTCTACGGGAGAATTATAGGAAGGTGATCAAAGAATACATTGATAACGGTTTTCTTTCTGAAGTTTTAGATTCTGACATTGTGGATGATGGATATTATATTCCACATCATGCTGTTGTCCGCCCAGACAAACCTTTGCCTCGCATTGTACTGGATGCAAGTGCTAAGACACATAGCGGATTGTCATTAAATGATATTTTACACATTGGACCTAACCTGCAGGCAGACTTGTTTTTATTATTATTACATTTTCGACTTTTTCCCATAGCTATTACAGCTGATATTAAGCAAATGTACTTACGGATTGGAGTCCCTGAACATCATCGTAAATATTTGCGGATTTTATTCCGTTTTGATGAAAAGGAATCTATTCGCACTTTTCAGTTTAATTGTGTTCCATTTGGCTTGAAATCGAGTCCTTTTTTGGCTATGCGCACTGTGCGTCAGCTGGCCTCGGATATGAAGCCTTATTATTCAGACGCTGCTGAGGTTGCTCAGTCTAAGTTATATATGGACGATTTGGTTCATTCGGTTCCAGATGTAGGTTCTGCGACTGCTTTGGCGCAAGAATTAATATTGTTGTTTAAAGCAGGAAACTTTGATTTAGTTAAGTGGAAAAGTAATTCATTAACTTTATTGAATAGTCTTCCGGACTCTCATCGTAGCTCGGTGGAGTTCTCTGATGGTGGACAGACTGTTTCTAAAGTTTTAGGACTTGCATGGGAACCAGTAAAGGATGTTTTCTATTTTACTACTTCTCCGGTTGGTGACCGATGCACCAAACGGAATATATTATCTGTTGTTGCCCGCTTATTCGATGTTTTGGGGCTAGTTGCTCCGGTGATTCTTTATGCCAAACTTCTGATTAAGGAGTTATGGCTGAGTAATGTAGGGTGGGATGATACTCCTCCTGAAGATATCATAAGACGGTTTGTAGTTCTTACACAGGAATTGCCTCTGCTTTCATGTGCTAAGATTTCAAGACATGTGGGTGTCTCCAAGGATTGTATTGTCAGAATTGTGGCCTTTTGTGATGCCAGTATGCATGGCTATGGTTGTGTGGTATATTTACACATCACAGAAGGAGATGATATTTCAGTTAGACTATTATGTGCTAAATCCAAGGTCTCACCTACTAAGGTAACGACTCTTGCCAGACTGGAATTATGTGCTGCGCTGTTGATGTCCAAGCTGGTGAAGACTGTTCGTGACACGTACCTCGATCGAGTTCACATCTCTGATATTTATGCATTTTCTGATTCAACAATTGCGTTATCCTGGATTCATTCTTCTCCGCATCGCTGGTCAGTGTTTGTGAGTAATCGAGTGTCACAATGTCAAGAGAATTTGGCATCACAATATTTCTTTCATATAGCCGGTGTAGATAACCCTAGTGACTGTCTGTCTCGCGGTTTGTTACCTTCGCAGATTATTTCCCATCCTCTTTGGTGGAGTGGTCCGTCTTGGATGTGTAACCCTACTTCAGAGTGGCCTATCAAGGTCTTTGCTCCTTCAAATTGTGAAAACTTGCCGGAACATAAGATAAATGTTCTCGCTGCTACTATCTCTCACAGGAAGCCTCATGTCTTACATGAACTAGCACAACGTTTATCCTCATGGGATAAACTATTGTCAGCTGTAGTTTATGTTTTAAGATTTGTTAAGAGAATTTCAGCTGTGGATAAAATCCGCAATCTTATGACTGCGGAGACAGCTGTAATTCGTGCAGTACAGATGACTTATTTCGCTGAAGATATTGCGCTTCTTAAAAATAATAAGTTGCCTGCAAAAAAGCTTCTGCATCTTTCGGCTTTCCTTGATGAAGAAGGGATTATTCGAGTAGGAGGGCGTCTTTCACACTCTGATTTACCTTTTGAGGCCAGACATCCTGTTCTTCTGCCAAAACATGATCATGTTGTCGATCTGATTATTAGACACTATCATATCTTGAATTGTCATGCCGGGTCAGGGCTGTTGATTTCCATTTTGCGACAGCGCTATTGGATATTAGATGCCAGGACTGTTGTCAGAGCTAAAGTGCGGCGATGTAACTTGTGTTTTAGAGTTAATCCAAAACATCCCACACCGAAAATGGCTGACTTACCATCATTTCGGGTTCAAGAAGCCAAAGCTTTTGTCCATACTGGAGTCGACTATGCTGGTCCTCTTCGTATCACTCTCGCTCGACGTCGTGGACAGCATGCTCAAAAGGCTTATGTCTGTCTCTTTGTATGTCTTGTCACTAAGGCAATTCATATCGAACTGGTGTCAGATTTAACTTCAGATACTTATTTAGCTGCCTTTAAACGCTTTATAGCTCGTCGTGGTCCCGTTTCTTGTCTTTATTCAGATAACGGTACAAATTTCGTAGGAGCAAAAGCTCTATTAGAAGAATTTAATAAGGCTTTAGAGCCGGAATTAGTTAGCCGTCGTATTGAATGGAAGATGATCCCACCTCGTGCTCCGCATTTTGGGTCAATGTGGGAATCTAATATAAAAAGTATGAAAACGCATTTATATAGGGTGATAGGGAATCAACTCCTGACTTATGAGGAGTTGCAGACGGTCCTTATTCAGATAGAGTGCGTCATGAATTCACGACCTTTGAATGTTGTGTCCTCGGACCCTCATCCAGAGGTGATCACTCCAGCACATTTTCTGATGTCCACTCCATTGCAATATTTACCCGCGTCGGAATATGTTTCCGATTCTAATCTTGTCCAACGTAAAAAGTTATTAAATCAGATGATTCATTCCTTCTGGAAAAAATGGCGGATGGAATATCTGCACACGTTGCAAGTGAGACAGAAATGGGCTACTCCTGAGAATCCCGTTAAGGTTGGGACTGTTGTTCTTGTAGGGCAAGATGATTGTGCCCCTTTAAATTGGCCCCTTGGTATTATCATTGAACTATACCCCGGGAAAGATAATATAGCTCGCGTGGCCATGGTAAAAACAAGTTACGGTACCTTTAAACGTCCTGTAGTGAAGTTGTATCCGATACCTACCCAATAACATTAATTTATAGTTTACTCTCTTCAACGATGCTCTCTTGTATTTCTTGACCGTTGTAAATTTAAGTATACAATATTTTGTCTAATGTTAGTGAATTAAATAAATAAGATTACTCATACAACCAACACTTCTAATATAATTTAAAGTTCTTTTGAAAGTTTTCCAAACTTCCAAAGGGGGGAGCATGGTTGTGCACTTAATTTTATCATAACATAATAAATATAATATATTTTTTGTTACTCAATTAATAATTATAAAGCTCTCAAATGATGTTTGGGTTTGTGTTGTGTGTGATCTTCACTATTGATATGTAGCTCGGTTTGGGAGATTCCGTTTATCGACCGTTGGACGAGCCCTTGGCAAATATACTGCTGGAGGAAGAAGGAGAAGACTCGACTCTTGACACCTGACAAATGTCAAGAACTTTCGAGTGACTTTTTTACCTGGATTTTTTCTCTTCTTCCCGCGGACCATACTCGAGAAAACTCTGCCCTTTTATAATTTGCTTAGAAGAGGCTAATTGTGGAATAATAAGGCTGTTGGGTGTAAAGCGTCTTTGTTTTTACTTTTGAACATTGAACACTGTGAATTTTGGTGTGGTCGGCCGACCAGAGTGTTTGTACCGGTCAAAGTGTATTTTGTACCGGTCAAAATGTATTCATTTATAAATCAAATTAAAATGTTAAAATACTTATCTTTTGCATTTAAATTAATCTAGTATTCAATAATTAGAAAAATAAAGTATTTTATTTTTGTCGTAATTTGAGTGGTAAGTATTTATGTTTTATTTATGTTTAAGTATTTTTAACATAAAACTAAAAACGCTATACTAATGCATTCAACAGATAACATAATATCACTTACCTATTCCGAGAAAACTCTGATAACTGCACTACTGCGAATGTTCCACAATATTCTAAGAAATCCAATGCGAATTTTATATAATTGTACAAAGAGAGAATCCATTTCTTAGAAATCAATTTGATGAGCCTTGCTCGTTTATAATGGTAAACGGTATTCTAAATACCTACAAACGAATTCTCTTATGATTCGTATGTTGTGTAGAAATCGTTTATTTTTTGTCTGTCTATCTATACGTCACTAATAATGTAAAGCTCTGTGGTACGACCGCATTTAGGGCGGTTAATTATTACTAAGTACCGTTACTTATTTTATGAACTTGATATACTTATAATAATATTACATTGTGGACTTTAGGTCAAAACATTATCTAATTAACACCAGTGATCAAAAATTATTATTATTGATGTCTCCGAGTACAACCTTCACTTTTTTCAACTTTTTCTAAGAAGAGATAGTCTGGTAGATAAAATCTTAACATAGGACATAAACTACATTCAGCTACAGCTTATTAAGCGGTTCCGCGTGATTTGCAGTTTTCGGGGAGATTGTGAGCAAATTCTTGTTGTTTATAAACACAAGGGCCAAAGTCGGACCCTTTCTGTAATACTCAATGACCGATAAATGGCCTTCAATGTAACATAAACTCTCATAAATAAATGGCGTAGTACAAAGGGCAGATAACATGTATTATTTATGAAAGGTCAAGCCCATCCGTTCCTGACAAATGGGAAAATCTCCAAATTGTCATTCTTGTTTAGCGAACTAAAATAATGTGAAATGATAAAATAATAGAAGTTTAAATTAATTCAGCAAAGATGGATTTTTGATGAAAACTGAGTTGCTTCTTAAATCTACAGCGAAGCCAAAATTATATAATGGATGCATTTAAACTTATAATAATATCATGTGGGTAGGTTTTAGTCACGGAGCCCTAGAACATTTTTTTTTTAATTACTAACAAGCTAATTTTTTGTGAGTAGCTTCATTTTAATAAGACAAACAACTTTTTTATTTGCGAAAAATCTTGAAAGTGGTAGCTAACAGAGTTAGAAAATATGATTTCATACTTTGATTTGATGGTCCTAAAATATGGATTGTTCTATTTGTAGGACAATGTTACTCTTAAATAACTATTAACCTACCAATATACAAAAAATCTGCTGGTTAGGGTTCCGTTTTAGGGTACCGTAGTCAACCAAGTTTTGTTACCTACAAATAGAACTATCCTTATTTCAGGACCATCAAATCAAATTATGAAATTCTTTCTATCTCTGTTAGCTACCACTAAATCAAGATTTTCGCAGATAAAAAAGTTGTTTGTCTTATCAAAATGAAGCTCAAACTCACAAGAAATTAGCTTGTTAGTAATTAAAAAAAAATTGTTCTAGGGCTCCCCTCACCATTTGTTTTGGCGTCTGTTAAAATTTTATTATTCAAACGGCTTCGAAACAACAAGAATAAAATAAATGGAAAAATATAAGTAAGTATTTAAAACTATGGTTTGGAACCACGAAGGGTCGAGTCCATCTCGCACTTGGCCGGTTTTGTTAGGTATTAAGTATCTGTTTTGTATACTTGATGCAAGTTTCACGTGAAGAATTTAACATAATTGCCTTGATACTCGATCTGCCTGCAGCATACAAAACTTTTTTAATATAACTCCAGTCGCATTCAATGTAACGCCGAAAGAATTTATTATTAAAAAAGTATAAAATTAGATTACGATTTATTTCATGCATTTAAAGAAATCGTTTTCGATTGAAATGTTACTAGGTGATCGCACATATTTTGACCGCACCCAACGCGCTGCATTTTAGAAATCGTTGTATGAAATGACGTCACGAAATGCGGCGCGTACGGTGCGGACCAGCGACCACACAGCCTCTGTGGTCGCTGGTGCGGACACACTCAACCGCACGTGACGTCATTTCATCACGATTTCTAAAATGCGGTGCGGATAAATGTGCGATCAGCTGGTCCACTTGCTCCAGTCCAGTTAAATATAACCCTGGCCTGGCTTAAATGTCATTTGACATTTCTCTTATTTCTAATTATATAAATTACTAATTAGTCATAATTCAGGCATTGCGACATCGCGTGCGACAGGTCTTTATTTCATTCAGCATACTGCATCTTCTTGTGTATCAAAAACTGTTCAGTTTTGAATACCTAGCTTATTTAATAACTATAGATAATGCCCTCAACCCCGTTTTTTAACCGACTTCCAAAAAGGAGGAGGTTATACGTTCGTCTGTTTATATATTTCTTTTTGTATGTTCAACCATAACTTCGCCGTTTATGGACCGATTTTCATGATTTTATTGTTGTTGTACAGGGTTGAATCCGAGGTTGGTACCATGTTCATAAAAATGGTGATCTGATGATGGAATCCATGAGGAATCGAGGGGACTTCTTGAAATTTATATGGAAACATATGGTGATTTCGAATTTTTCTGAAGTATTTCAGGCATATACTAC
Organism: Polyommatus icarus; assembly: GCA_937595015.1. Lineage (NCBI taxonomy): Eukaryota > Metazoa > Arthropoda > Insecta > Lepidoptera > Lycaenidae > Polyommatus > Polyommatus icarus. Next base: position 16,273,512 of record OW569327.1, on the reverse strand, counting down.
TAAAAAGTAAGATTTTGCTCCAGGATATACCCTGGTTCTGAAGGTACCCAACAGAACGTTTGAATCCTTATAGACACAAGTTTGAGGATTTTGGCTTTATTTAAATTACTCCAAGCAAATCCTACATTATTTGTGCTAAACGTAGGCTACATTTTATTTTGGAAAAAAATAGGGTTTTGTAAGATATTTGACTGTCGTTCGTTCGTCAACCAGAGTGGACGTGTGTAACTTTTCACAATAAAAATTAAAATAACCGTCATCGTAAAAGAAACCTTATTCTACTTGGCTTTGGAAATAAAACCGTTCGTGCAGTGTTTTGTAGTTAAGTCGTTGCCGCTCCGCACACATCACTAGCGAGTCTAAACGTGCTGCCCCCGCCTGACCGCCTTCACCTCCGCGAGAACAGGTTGGTTGCCATTTTTCATCCTGCTTGCACTTGCACTGATAAGGGAATGAGTGCGCAAAGACCGCCCGCGCCACCCCAGTCGGTAAGCATATCGGCTGGTGTCGGAGGATCGCAACCGGACTTGTCTAAGATAAGTAATCTTAGTATGGATACGACCATGAACATGAACATTACCCAACGCATGAAACGCAAACTTCCAGAAAATTGCGAATGTTCTAGGGACATTACAGAAATCAAAGGAGAGATGACTAGAATAAGTTCATTATTAGAAAAATATGTTGGATCAAATGAACAAATTATGCAAAAAATGCAAGAAAACATAAATGATATAAAAATTCAAATTACGGAGATAAAAACATCAAATGAAATTGCCATTAGCGCCCTTCAAGTCAAAGTAGACGGCGCGATCTCGCAGATAAGCGACATAAAATTATCTACTACTAATGTATTGTCAGACTATAACGACTTGAAAAATCACGTTAAAACATTAGAAAACTCTATTAATATCGGCGAAAATAAGATGAAGACGTTCGAGTCCGATCTACAGAATATCAAGTTATTGCCGCAAACTGCTAACCTTACTGGAGATAGTAACCATCACTTATTAGGTCATAATGTTAATGAACAATTAATTCAAGAATTTCAAAACCGAACGGTGAGGGAGAAAAATGTAATTATTGTAGGTTTAAAAGAAAACAGAACTGAGGACGGATCACTAAAAGATGAATCTGACGTGATAAAACTACTCTCCTCTGTTATCTCAGACATACCAAACCCTGTTAAAGTGTTTAGAATTGGCAAACTGACTCCAAATAAAAACCGTAGTATTAAAGTTTGCTTCGATACACCTGAACCTGCTAGAAAACTTCTAAGAAACAAACCCAAGCTTCCGGAAGGCATCAAAATATACTCAGACCAGACACCGATGCAACAAAATTATCTCAAAAGTCTAAAAGAAGAATTAAAACGTCGAGAAAACAACGGCGAGAAGGGACTTACCATTAAATACATCAAGGGATTACCTACTATCGTACAAACTAATACAAAAAACTAAACTTTCAAACCCCCCTGCTTCAAGTTACAGAAAAGAACACCTATGAACTACTAACCAGCTATGAAACATTTCCTTCTAATAGATCTCGCTTAAGATTTCTTTACTTAAATACACGCAGTATTTGCAAGCAAGGAAAGTTCGATGAACTTAAATGCATTATAAAGTCTATACCAAACAAAATTCATGTCATTTTGCTAACTGAAACGTGGATTCGCTCCGAAGAACAAGCATTACAACTTCAACTTGATAACTACACGCATTATTACAACTATAGGACAGACACTACAGGAGGTGGAGTATCTGCATACGTGCATAATGACCTTAAGCATTGCCTGTCAGATTCCCGCTATATCGAAGGCAATAACTTTCTATGGATACATTTAAACAACTACGGGATTGATATAGGAGTGGTGTACAATCCTGGACATACAAACTTTGACCATTTTATAGAAGAATATGAAGCCCAATTAGAACCACGACGAAAGGCGATCGTGTTTGGAGACTTTAACGTAGATCTTTTAACAAGCGATACTAAAACTAAAAAATATAAACAGCTACTTAAGGAATCAGGACATACACTCATAAATAAAATATCAAGAAAATATTGTACACGTGAAGGAAACACCAAGCAATCTATACTAGACCACGTTAGCACCAACCTAAGCGAAGACAAATTTCATATGATTATCATTAATTCATCATTATCGGACCACAAACAAATATACCTAGAAATTAAGAAAATAAAGCCACCGCGGAAGGTCTACCTGCAATATGAAGCTATAAATTATGTGCATCTTCTTAAATCTATGGAAGAATCTTTAGCTGAAGAATCAAGTGACACTATCAACTTTACAAAACTTGAAGAACAAATTAGACGTTGCATAGATAGTAGTAAAGTAATGAAAACCAAAATTTTGAATACACCAAAGAAAGACTGGATAAATAAAAATGTGATTTCAGAAATCAATAATAGGAATATTTTATGGACAGAGCTTAAAAATAATAAAAACGATGAACTATTAGAGCAATTTACAAAAAAGAGTAGTGAAGTAGCCAAACTAATACAAGTCACAAAGAATACCTATTATTATAAAGAGTTTACTAAATGTTTAAATAAACCAAAGAAAATGTGGAGTCTAATAAATTCACTCGCCACTAATAAAACAAATCAAAGTTGTGCTCCTTCGAAACTTGTATTAGAATCTACTGAAATAACAGACCCCAAACTCATCTGCGAAGCATTTAATAATTACTTTTCAAATATAGGCCCAAAATTAGCAAATGAGATTCCCAAATACTTTCATGACAATCATTCACAAGTGTTACCACAATCCATGCCTCATGTTCAAAATATCTCAAATTTTGAACCATGTACAAAAACTGAAATTCTGAATATCATTAAAAGCTTAGATTCTAACTGCAGCGTAGGGTTAGATGGAATCAGTACAAAGATAATCAAATCTACTAAAGACCTAATAGTTTCCAAGTTGACCGATAGCATAAACAAATTATTAGAAGATGGTACTTTTCCAGACTCACTAAAAACGGCGAAGGTCACCCCCATTCATAAATCTGGTCCTAAAACCGATCCAGGTAACTATAGACCCATCTCTGTTTTACCGACGTTGTCAAAAATACTCGAGAAGGTTTTACACACAAGGCTTGTAAAGTACTTAAGCTCAATTAACTACATCTCGGATCGTCAATATGGATTCAGGCCTAAAAGTAATACATTAACAGCCACTATTGATCTGGTTACTAAAATTAAACATAATATTGACCAAAAAAATATTGCATTAGGAGTATTCATAGATTTAAAAAAGGCGTTTGACACTATAAGCCACAGCCTTCTCCTAAGTAAATTGGAAGCGATAGGAATAACCGGTAAAGCGCTACAAATACTCAAGTCTTATCTCACCGGACGATCCCAGATTGTAAAGTTTGACCATAATACACAAAGTAGTGCACTACCGGTTACCTTTGGAATCCCCCAAGGCTCTATTTTGGGCCCCTTACTGTTTTTAATTTATGTGAATAATTTGCAAGAACTGGGCCTCAAAGGCCACATTACACTCTATGCCGATGATACCTGTCTGTTTTACTTTGGTTCATCTATACTTGACATAATATCACAAGCCCAAAGTGACTTAAATTCTATACACATTTGGTTCCAACATAATTTATTAACGATTAATATAACTAAAACCTGTTATGTAATATTCAAAGCTAAAAATAAGCGGATTCCACAACACCCTCCATTAACAATTAATAACATACCCCTCCAACAAAAGGCTTCAGAAAAATATCTTGGATTAACCATTGATGCTCAACTAACTTGGAATACCCACCTAGAAAAAATTAAAAATAAACTTGTAACACTTCGGGGATCTCTGCGTAATATTGTACGATGTATCCCAAAAAATATACGTTACACGATTTACAATTCCCTAATAAAACCGCATCTAACCTATCTCATTGAAATCTGGGGATCGGCCGCTAAAACTAGATTAGATAAAATACAAATATTACAAAACAAAATCATCAAAACCCTTTTTAATTACAACCGATTAACACCAACATCTAAAATTTACGACGAAACTAAAATAATGAACCTTAAAAAACTATACAAATACCAAATTTGCTTTTTTATTCACAAAACGCTCAATAAGAATATCCACACTAACCTTTCGTTCACTAAACATAAACAAGTTAGCGAGCGCCGTACGCGCCGAGCGAGCTATCTCGTCATACCTAAACATCGCACAAATTACGGCAAGTCGACACCTACTGTCGAAGGAGCGCAACTATACAACCGCATACCCTCGCGCATAAAACACTCCCAATCTTTGAATGTTTTTAAAAAGCAATTAGCCGAACATATTATTAACGAAAATAATTAATGCTTTAGTTTGCTTTATTATTATGTGTTAATATTCAATTTATACTTTTTGTAATAACACAATACCTAAGGTTTTTGTAATCACTAACCAGTTAGCTATATCTTGTTAAATGTGAGGTACGTACACACTTTTTTTTTTTCTTACCTGTTATAAAATTTAAATGCTTGTGCCTTTGTGTACCAGTGAATTTAACTGTACATAATATTATATTGTATTTTCGACGACGAACGATGAAATTGTATCTAGACATTAAGTAATCATTGTTATCAAATAAGTGGCAGCTTGCCTTTGTTGATAATAAAGAATCTTTAAACCTAAACCTATTTGGGTTTTTCGGGCGCCAGGTGAAAAAATCAACCAGAAAAGTTACTTATTTTGCGTACGCTGCCGAAAATATAAAAGATAGAACCATAAAACGTTCTAAGTATTGTAAATCTTATAAATATCTACAAAAAAGTCCGCGACACACTATACTTATCTATGTCGAGTGAGGCACAATAACCATTTTTTTATTTAAAAATCTTGAATTTTTTTGGACAATATTTAAACGCGTTTATTTTACTCATGTTATTAATCCTTATCAAAATAAATTATTTTATCACTAAGTACAGTTTATGTAGATAAAATTTGGTCTTTGAATGATTCAAAATTGGACGTTTAGTTTTGAAATTATGGCAAAATTAAAATATTACGATAGTGGGCGTCACCAAGCGGGATGCGCTTGCGGGAGGAAGACAATCTGTGCAGTGTGCAATTTTACACCCTTCGGATAATGACTGCGTCCGCGTTGTCGATGTCAGTGTCGGAGTCTGTGAATTGACCTGGGAATCATTTTGCTGACCGAGTCTTTCCTGGGTAGGCTTTTTGCAGCCGTAACCGACATCCACGCGGGCAGAGCCGCAGGCGACCGCTAGTAATATGTACAACTCTAAGACAACATGCTATAATATTATAGCCTTGTCGTCTCATATTATGTAACTAAAAAGGATAAAATTATTATTTTTTAACAAAAAATTAAAACCGACTTAACTTACTCCAAGGTAAAAACAAAAGTAATACTTATTATTAATCTAAAAAGAATCAAATAATTCTCATTCCTTATTATAGTGGCGTCTTCAGACATCGCCTAAACCTCAACTATTTCTGTACTCAATCTTCGTACTTTTGAAGCCGGTACCAGCTAAGGAATGAGAATGGGGATTGTCCACTTTTTTTTTAATTTTGCTCATTACAAAAACATTTCGAGGAATAAGGTCAGTGATCGTTTTTCTGTATATAAACGAAAAAAATACCCATTAGTTACTTATATTTTTGAACAAATATGTTTAACCTTAGTTTGACCTTCAATGGCGTTAAATTAGGAATAAAGTCGACCAACATTACGTTTCGAACTTTTGGTAAGCTTCTCGTATCAGCTTTCACATAATGAGAACTTGCATTTGACGAACCAGCCATTATAAATAAGATTGAAAGGTAAAAAAACATACTGCAGAGGTCAATTGGCCGCCGATGATGACGTCAGAGCGAAACTTTAAAAATTTATTGAGAAAAAACTAGCCAATGAATTTCAAAATTATTCAATTTATATTCTTAAAATACCCTATTTTAACGAAAAAAAATATAAAAAGTACATGTGATTTTTTTTGGACAATGCCCATTTGATTCTTTTTAGATTAAGAATAAGTATTACTTTTGTTTTTACCTTGGAAGTCGGTTTTAATATTTTGTTAAAAATTATAATGTTTATCACGCGAGAACCATACATTTTTAGGGTTCCGTACCTCAAAAGGAAAAAAACGGAACCCTTATAGGATCACTTTGTTGTCCGTCTGTCCGTCTGTCAAGACCCTTTTTCTCAGGAACGCGTGGAGGTATGAAGCTGAAATTTATATCAATTACTCAAGTCTACTGTCCCTTGAAGCTGTGAAAAAATCAAACTTCTAAGCCAACGCAATCAAAAGATACAGCCGTTTATGCCGCAAATTTTCGACACTTGCAAGGGAATCAAAACCTACAGGGTGCTTCCCGTGAACTCAGAATCTTGAAATTTGGTACGAAGCAACGTCTTATAGCATAGATAAAGGAAAAATTACGAAAACCATAAATTTTTAGTTACATCACATAATATATTTTTTTTTAATAATTTTAAACTTACTACCCATTTCCTCATACTCGATTGTCGTAATGAACGAACTTTGTAAACCTTGCAGGTTTGTACGGAACCCTCGGTGCGCGAGTCCGACTCGCACTTGGCCGGTTTTTTCGAGATAAGTATTATTTATCCCTTCTCGGGACCCAAAGTATCCCCATACCAAATTTCAGCAAAATCGGTTCAGCTGTATGGTCGTAAAGAGGTAACAGACAGACAGACAACTAAATGATATTGGTTATTATTCAAGCCAGTGGTTTCAATAATAACTAATATCATTTAGTATTTCTAAAAGCTGATGTTGGCCTACCACTCTCCCGTAAGAGCGCTTACAGACGAACGCCACACGGCACTTGTCGACGGCAGCTGTAGTCGACATTTCTGCTGTCGACGCCTTCCTTCCGTCGACAAGTGCCCTTTGTCTGTAAGAAGCCTCACTGCAACTCCAGTAAAATAAGAACGTGTTTGTGACAGGAGGTGAGCAACAATGAGGGCAAGACGGACTCCGAGCCGGGCTCTCCGCTGACAGCTGCCCCGCCCGTCACCCGTCAGCCCAGCTCCGACCGACGGTCCGTCACCATCTCACAGGTATTACAGTAATTTATTCATAGGCAGATCGCGGAACTTTATTATTCGGTCGGGTTATTATCAATTCGATGTTAGCCGTGAATCGTGATCGGTCGGAACTTAATTTTTAGTGAACTGCTAATCCCGGTCTTCATAGTATGGGCTTGATCATCTATATCTATACGAGTACTTATTATAAAACAAAGTCACTTTTTTCCCTCATGTCCCTTTGTTCCCTTAAATCTTTAAAACTACGTAACGGATTTTGATGATTCTTTCAGTGTTAGATAGCCCATTTATCGAGGATGGTTATAGGCTATATTTTATCACGTTAAGACTAATAGGAGCGAAGAAATAGAGGAAAATGTGGAAAAAACGGGGAAAATTATTTGAAAGGCCTAACTTGAACGCGCTAATCTCAGGAACTACTGGTTCGATTTGAAAAATTCTTTCAGTGTTAGATAGCCCATTAATTGAGGAAAGCTATATTTTGTCACGCTAAGAGTAATAGGAGAATGTAGAAAAAACGGGGGAAATTATGTGAAAGGGCTTATCTCGCGAACTACTGTGGCAATTTTTATGTTATTTGGCACAGATAAGAAGTAGACCACGTAAAGGATCATTATTAGGATTTTAATCATTTTTTCAGTGGCTATATATTTTATACCCGTGCGACGCCGGGGCGGGTCGCTAGTTTAATTGGAAAAAAGGCGAAACATGGACTCACTCCCTGTCAAAAAACTTGTCATTTTCTTTACAACCCGCGATTAACAATGGGCTAGGAACATCTGACACTTCATTGTCAATCGCGGCTTATAAAGACAATGACAAGTTTTTCACAGGGAGTCAATGACCGCTACCCACATGTTTCGCCGAGTACAGTGTAATGGCGTATTTTCACTGGTCGATAGGGCCCGCATGCGGGGTGCGGGAGATTTCTAAAATGCATGCCACGACCAATCAAAATGCGCCATTAGTTACTGTATACCGCACGAGTTAACGACTAATGAAAATACGCCCTAAATAATATTGGCTTATAATTAACTGATCACCAGAAGTAGTAACATTTCACAGACAAAAATAATAAACGATCACCAAAATACAGACCACCATTTTAATGTAAAATGATAACCAAAGATTTAACATCTTAAAACCAAAAATAGTAAATGACCACCAAAATAAGTAAATGATCACCAAAATTAGTAAATGATCACCAACATTATACTAGCATTATAATGTAAAATGATCACCAAAGATTTAATATCTCGCTATCCTATTTATGCAAAATGACTCCAAATAAATCACTGTTAAACCAAAAGTAGTAAACGATCACCAACATTATACGATAGCATTTTAATGTGAAATTATAACCAAATATATTTTTATTAATTAGCAATCCTATTAAAGAGAAGAAGACAGATAGACGGACAGACAGACATCGAAGTCTTAGTAAAAGAGTCCCGTTTGGGTACGGAACCCTAAAAGTGGGACTCTAGTACTGAGACTTCGATGTATGTCCGTCTGTCCGTCCATCTGTCTTTCTCTAGGGTCTAGGCTGTATCTCAAGAACCGCTCCAGCTAGACTTCTAAAAATTTCACAGATTTTGTATATCTGTTGCCTCTATAACAACAAGTACTTAAACAAAATAAAATTATTATTTTAGGGGGGTTCCCATACAACAAACGTGATTTTTTGGCCTTTTTTGCTCGATATCAATAATGGCAACGGGTAGGCACGTTGATATTTTCGCAAAGGCCTTGATTATATTATTATGTTTACTTCAATAATTAGGTAATAATAATAATAATAAAAAAATTATAAAGTTGGCTCCCATACAAAAACACAATTTTAGGTATAATTTTGTTCTATAACGGTACGGAACCTTCCATGTCCGACTCACACTTGGCCGACTATTTTGTTAATAATATGCTCACATGTTTTGTCAATCGTAGTGATTTATTTGGACAGAAATATCGCATTGATTTGCTCACAAGGATTTGGTGATCATTTACTATATTTGGTGATCATTTACTATATTTGGTGGTCATTTACTATATTTGGTGATCATTAACTTTTTTTGGTGATCATTTACTATATTTGGTGTTCGATTACAATTTGAAGTGTTGTCATGACTAAAATAGCAGGTAGTATTGCAATTTTAGACTTTATTTTTTTGGTGTTACTTATCTTTTTTTGGTAAACAAGTTTAGGGTATCAGTGCATTTTTTGGTGGTCATTATATTTGTTCCCAATAATATTCGCCCATCAAGCTAATGTCTATTCGCCGTAGAGGGTCTACGCGTCGTAGTCGTGCTGTAGACGACTTTGGCAGCAGGAAAGGATTACATTATTTACACTATCGAGATTAATCTGAAGTTTGTAATTTTGGTTAAATAGTAACTTGTTGCCACAAATATATTATTTTGTTACAAAATTTTACTTTATCTTTTTGATGCGTATTAGCACGTTTCTTAATAAAATAAATCTTCATAATATCTTCTGTCTTCATACAACAAAATAAATTGATAATACCTCTATATTAGGGTGTGTATGACGTATCCTCGTGAAGGTGATCCCTTGAAAAGGGTCAACTAATTATTGTAAAAGTATCAGCGCTAACAAGTTACTTTTAAAAAATTGTACGGTCGAATTCATGATATTGGGGCGTTTCTCATAGAAACATAGGTCATAGAAGTCGAACGCCGTAACAAGTCTTTAAAACTAAACGATTTTTTAAGTGTTTATCCTTTATTTTTAAGTGTATTATTACACATTCATTTTTCCTTTTATTGAAGCGTATGTACATACTAGAATTTCCGTCCAATATGTAGACAATATCGAATTAATATTTATAATGAACTACTCCCGGGAATTCCTCGTAGGAATAAAACAAGGACACTTTATAAATAGAACGTCGATACGCCCACGCCTGAGCCTACAATCACGTTTAAACAATCCACAACATTCTTTAATATGGAATCTGGACAGATTCCAGACAGATTCCAGTCAGATTCCAACGGAATTTGTTATAAAAAGTTTGAAATCTCTATTGTGTTCGGAACGCTTTGATGTTCACGCGAAATTAAGGCCAAATGCGCTGATATTAAATTCTATATTGCCTTGATACGGTATTGACATTATGCTGGGTCAAACCGTGAACCCAGGGGAAATGTTCATATTTTCGGGATTAACAGTTACATAAATATACGCTACAAACCATATGTGGCGTTCAATCCGCTTTCGTTCAGTCGTTAACGAGGAATACTTTTAATTGGCCTTCATGTGTGTAACGTGTTTTTCAGATTATATTATTTGTAGCCGTAAGTTTTCCGAATTTAATAAAATAAAATATAATATAGTATAGGGCCTTTATTATATTTTAATATAGGGCAAAGGCCCTATATTTAAATATAATATAGGGCCTTTGTGCGTCTTTCACGGAAATGACGCATACGATTTTTTTGGTCATGATTTAAATATAATACTGACATAGTCATCTAGCATTTTTAATTTTTATTAATGTAAGATAGAATTTTTATTGATGTAAAACTTTACGACATAGGCAATATGAAGTAATAAATGTAAGCTTTCCAACAATAACTCGATTACACAAAGTATTATTTTTCCGATAGCCAATTTGTTCTGCCTACACTTCTTTATTATAAAGGGCTTCTACGTTCACGAAGTTTCTGTAATTTATTTTGTCAAGCTCGTTCATATTATTATCATCCATACTTACTAATATTATAAACAAGGTCTGTCTGTCTGTCTGTTACCTCTTCACGTCCAAGCCGCTGAATTGATTTTGCTGAAATTTGTTATGGAGGTACTTTGAGTTCCGGGAAAGGACAAAGGATACTTTTTTGTCCCGGAAAAATGTACGGTAACGAATATTGGGGAAACGGAATCTTAGGCGTCATCTGCTATAGTAGCTTATAAGACAACTATCATGAATTCCACACCTCATTTATCAAAATCTGTGCAGTCACAAATGTTAGAGTGGACATGGGCATTAACTATCCTATGTCCTATCAGGGGACACAAAACGCATAACTCTTTATATCAAAATTTTATGTGAAAACCTATGAATAGTTTTTATTACTCGTAGTAACAAACAGACTGACACACTTGTATTTATAATACTATTATTTATTAGTAGCTATAGATTATACAAGCAGTTTTTCTCGGGCATGATGACGAGAATGGTTCGTCACAGCCCTCGGACTGTTGAGTAATAAGTCACTGACGTGTAACTACCCCCATTAAACACATTCTGTCGCGACACTACGTCACTGTTACGCAGGGGCGTAGCTACCTCCTCGCCACAGTTGGACCACGACGCGCGACGTGCGGAAACAAAATTATTAAAAAAGTTTCATTTCTTAAAAGTAAAAAGGCCTACCTTATGGCATAACCCTAGACAAATTTTTATACGGGGCCCCGTGAAGGCTTAGCTACGCCTCTGCTGTTACGTCACTTGTCCGGCGCTAATGCCTTGTATTTATAGTTCAAAGTTATTACATTCTCAGACGATCTATATGAGTCCTTGTTTTGTTGGAATAAGGGTCATGTCAGAGGTAATTTAGAGCGGTCTACCAGTGCTGATGTACACGAGCTACAGACGAACGCGACTGTGGTCATCGGAGTCCATATTAATATTATAAAGGCGAAAGTGTGTCTGTCCGTATGTTACCCCTTCACGCCCAAACCACTGAAACGATTATGCTGGGCATGGAGATACTTTGAGTCCCGGGAAAGGACATAGGATACTTTTTATCCCGGAAAATGTACGTTTCCCACGCGATAAACGAATTTTGCCGCAACAGAGTTGCGGGCATTATCTGGTACTCTATAATCGTCGTTGCGACTTGTAGCCAGCTCACTTGAGCTCAAAATTGGGCAAAATTATTTACCAACTACGAGATCGCAATTTCGTGGCTTTTGTCGTACATTTTTCCGCAATCAGAAATATTATTTTAAATCTAAATCCGTTCATCGGTTAGCGAATATTGTGAGCATCAAGAGATAATAAACAAATAGACACACATACGGACTTCTGAATTTATATTATTGCAGATTGTATGTTGTGGTTTTTGGTCGCCCGTTTGCTCGGCCAAATACTGGGAAATGGGAATGAATCTAAAAATAACATTGTTGAAACGAAATCCAAATCAAATATTGGAACAGTATGGCTTAATTAATAACCAAATACTTCAAATAACTCGAGTTGTCAGCCTTAATAATGCTTTGGTTTATATTACAAATGTGACCTATAACAAGGTACACCTGATCAAATAAGCACTCAGCATTTTCTGCAAAATCTTTTTAACTTGAAAATCTTATTGCGACGACGTTTAGATAGACGAATATTTTTCTTTTTCAAACGAAATTGAAACGACTGGGTTCGTAGGATATTAAATTTCACATCTGCGGGCACAAACCTCAATACCCTCGGTTTATTTCAGTTAATTTGCAAAACAAAAACGTCAAGGTATAACGTAACAAACGTTGTTGGTGATAATACTTTAAGGTTTTTGATGTGTCCCAATTCTCAAATATAGAGTTCACTGTCGAATTAGCAGCGCTAAAAGAGTTTTTGAAATGAAAACTTCTTTAGCGCCGTTGAGCACTTTTGTGGAATGGATAAAAACTGTGAAACTCGCGTCAGATTCTCGTGCTGATCGAAAAACCTTGGAAAAACCGTAAGACGGTTGGAGAGTAGTGTTTTGTGTCGAACTCGAACTCGAACTCGAAATCGAACTCGAAATCGAACTCGAACTTCGATTGTAAGGGTTTCGATTAATTAAAAAAAACGATTTTTTAATAACCAATTTTCATAAAAATGGGTTAAAAAAATACACAACGTTAATTATCAAGTTTTCACTTCTGCCGGCACTCCCGGAGTGCAAACCGTCTTTTATTTTTATATGGGCAAAAGCAAGACCGAGGCGCTTGATACTTATTATAAGAAAATAAAGACTATTTAATATACTTTATGATTACTAATAATTCCAATTAGAATCTGGGAAATCTAATTAGAACCAAATTCTAATAAAAAAAACCCCTTCTGTCGGTGTGCCTATGAGAGGAATGACAGATAGCATAAAAAATATATTTTGACGTGACTGAGAAGAGGTTATAAGGGATACATACACACCGTAAAGTCTTACCACTTTGTTTTTTTACCCCCTTTGTAGAGTACACAATATACTGTCAAAGAAGATAAATCATAGGCATATTCATAGGCATATCGCCTACGTAATTCGGTCGTCTTATGTTAAACCGAACCTACGGAATACAGATCATGAAAAATTTAATTGACATTACCATGAGTAATTTCTGTGATGGAGTCTGCTTTTCAGGATTCGCCGCAGGAATGGAACGAAACGGATATCCTCTCCCATGGCGTGAGCGGTTTAAGCCTTCACAGAACCGACAGCTTCAACCAGCGTTCTCTTCTAAAGCGCACGGGCAGCAAAGGCAGTGCCTACAGCATGAGGAGTGTCAGGAAGGAAAGAGAGAGAGTCCCAACGATACCGGACTCCGGTTTCGGGACCCTGGAAGTGAAGTTGGAGTATGACGTCGGGACGTCGTCTCTGGCGGTGACGGTCCTGCGGGCGAGGGGCCTCATCGGCATGGACATGACAGGCCTGTCAGATCCATTCTGCCGGCTGGAAATATTACCGCGCGGTTAGTTTGGTTTTTGTTATTTTTAAGATGAGTGTACGACGTAGTGTACGTTTTTATTATTCGTAGTTGTACTTACAAAATTATTTTGTACACACATTTTTGCATTTATTATTAACTACTATTATAAACGCAAAAGTGTACCTGACTGTCACCCCTGAGGTTTTGAGAAACTGTCCGGGTAATATGGTATAATTTTAATCACAGAAGAATGTACGGTTGTAGGCAATATTTAGTTAAATTATGAAAAGTTATTATGCCGAATGCCCGCCTGTCTGTACGTCCATCTCAAGGCTGTATCTTCTGAATAAAATAGGGCTCAGACTTGATTTCTTTGGGCGTTTTGTACGAAAATCTTTTGCGTTAGTGTGTACAGAATGTATGAAACATGAATTAGCATCTCTTTGTGATTCTTCGTCCGTTTTTTGACACGGCTTCTTACAGACGAACGGCACGTGTAGTGGACGCAGTGAAGGTTTTCACCTCCGATTTCGTTAAACCTCCATCGATTTTCATGAAAATTGGTAAGTAGGTGGAGGATACCCTAAGAAACAAAAGTGACATAGTGCCAACTTGCGCTTTTGCCCTGGGGGTGGATGCAAACCCTTCTCGGGGAGTGAATTTTTTAAATAAAAATAACTCCAGGTAATAGATATACAAATTACAAGCAAATTTTCTTATGTAAACTTTTTGAATAAATCAATACTTTCGGAGTTATTAAAGATTTTTGCGTGAGAAAAATACTTTTCTTAAAGCGGTTTTTCATAATTAACTAAGAAACTATAGGTTTTTACGAAAAATGTGTAATTACCAAAATTAAAGCCAATAAAAAACAAACTAACATCTATTCTAAGATGCCTTCCTATATTGATCAAAAGTGAGGTATAAGGAGGTATGGGTGTATTTTCTTTCGGCGAGTACCTAAGTATAAGCATTCAAATTTAAATAACGGTAAACCGATGCATTTTATGACATGTACTTCCTTAAAACTTTTAAAAGTGCTTAAAAATACCTTTCTAATAAGCATTGTAAAAAGTTAAAAGCATCAAAATTTAACAAGTTATGATAAAAATAAGATGACACTTCAAAATTATTTGGAAAAATCGAAAAATAAAACGTTGACTATTTCTACAATAATTCAAATTTATAGTTATCCCCAAAGGCTTTACTTTATTTTAGCATAAGTAATGACCTCAAAGATTTTTCTTGGTTTAGAATGCTTAGTTTTGAAAAACAGAATGATTTAGTAAAATCGAAATTATTCAAATTTTCGTAAAGATCATTTTGTTTTGAACATAACTTAAGCACTTAACATAATTATAAGAAATGAAATTGGTGTCCACTTTTTAAGAAATCTTTTGATTTTCTTTTGATTTTTATAAGATAAAAAACAACGAAGATAGAAACTTTTAAAGCCTAACTTTTACTGCAAGAACCAAAAAATTGGGACCCTATCCCTATTTTTTTTTAAATCAAGGGCTTAAAAAAGTGTTGTTCAAGTTAATCTTAAAGCTCTTTAAGTTACCTTTAAAATGGTCCATAAATGAACCCGATAACTTAAAAATTAACAGAGCTATTGTGATAAAACATTTTTTTTTAAACAATTTTGAAGCAGAGATTTGGGATGCAAATATTGTAGGAAAACCTATCAATAGGTACATCTATACTAATATTATAAATGCTAAAGTGTTTTTGTCGATCTGTTACCTCTTAAGACCCAAACGGTTCAACCGATTTTTCTGAAATTTAGTATGAAAATACTTTAGAGTCTTGGAAATGGATATGGACATAGGTACCTACTTTTTATCCCGAAAAGTGTACGGTTCCAGCGCGATTGCAGGCGTCATATAGTCCTTACTAAATATACGTTAATCTTTTCAAGTCTTTCAATATTCAGAAAGTAAACAAAACGGTAAATGTCGACTCGATAAGACAGGGGCTTTTCATAATGATGTGCGTCTATTAAATATTTCAGTCTAGCAGATTCAGCCTTTGCGTCAATTTTTTGCACAGAGGGTAGTTTGAAATCGTTGTTTGAATATTATTTTGGACTAAATAATATCAATGTTTGAAATATATTAATACAATTTATATTAACTATGAAAAAATATTCGAACTCATTAATGCTGATAAAAAACTTAAAGCTTATTTTTCAGACATTGGGTAGTTTACAGGGGTGAAAAAATATCGCAAAAAAAATAATAAGAAATTAATACTCAGTAAATAAACTGAAAAAATTGGGCTCAAAAACATAAACCTATTAAGTTTTTGAACCCAATTTTTACCGTGATTCCGCAATAAAGGGTACTTTTAGGGGTTTATATTTCAGTCTTATTCAAAAATTATATCACAAATATTAAACAAACTGTTTATACAATGTAAATATGCGATTTTAAAGTTCAGACATACAAAAAGTGTTTTTCACGATTAAATGGATGGTTGCCATATTAAGGGTTCAAAAATTAATTAAATAATCATAAAATATCATGAAAAAAACATTAAAACATTTATTTTATCGAATTAGGTCCAATTAGATAAGCCAGAATGGTTAAATCTGCATATTTTTTCTATTTTCAACAAAAGGGGTGGATTTCACCCCCAAAATAAAAAAGCGCAATACGAGCGTATGCCACTTTTAAAGTAGAGGGCTTAATGTACTTAATCCCAAATTTTCATCCAAATCGATGGAGGTTCAACGAAAACGGAGGTTGCACCTGATTTTTGCCTTCATTTACTGTACTACTGTCGGCGGCAGTCGGCGGCAGTCAGAAATTTTGACTTAGGAACTTTGTTTAGACTAATTTGAAGATAAACATACTAGCCAGTCGGTAATCCGTACGTTGCCGATACAGTGAGACGTACTGTACAGAAAATATCCGTCTGATGCGAAACGTCCGTTGCGTACTTACTATACCGACCTGTGGACGCTTATCTTTACGCGTTATGTCACAACTGCAAGCGTTATAAACTGTCGACTGCTGCCGTCAACTGCCGCCGACTGCCGTCGAGTGCCGCCGACTCGTGTCGTCGTCTGCCGTCGACTGCCGCCGACGCGTGCCGCCGACACGTGCCATTCGTCTGTAAGCGCACGTGGTATCAAATTAGACTAATTTATTCGCGGCAGTGTTTCGAGAATAATTTAATCTCTGTTTACCGTTATTTTAAATTAAATTTATATTTGCGTAGAGTGTATAAACAAATTAAGTTAATATTAATTTACATTTTAGTCGTTAAATCGTTTCTATTTTTTTTTCAGAGGACTCATACTCCAACAGACTAAGGACGAAAACTGTGCACAAAACGAAAAACCCTGAGTTCAACGAGACTTTACATTTTTTTGGTATCACAGAATCGGATTTGTCGATGAAGTCCTTAGAAATTGTACTTTTCGACGATGACAGGTAAAATACAACATTTTTTTCTTTTTAAATGTAAGGCTAGATTATGCTTACTTTTCGTTTTTATTCCAATAATAAGCAAAATCGATTCAGCAGTCATCGGTTTGGGCGTGAAAAGGTAACAGATAGACAGACAGACACACTTTCAGATTTATCATATAAATATGAAAGTGTCTATATTAGTATGTACTTATAAATTATAATATGTTACCATTAATGCGCGTAAACCTCAGGGCCTTATCACACTGGCGATAAGCGAGCGGTTTGGAAGCGACGCGATTGCGCAGCGCGCACGCCGCGATTGCGCGACGTGCACGCCGCGACAGCGCAACGGCGTCGCGGCGTGGTGTGGACGCCATTTTGTACACTCATCTAGGGAATTCCCTAGACAAGTGTACAAAATGGAGTCCACTCGTCTAGGGAATTTTTCCAGTGTAATAAGACCCTTAGAGTGCAGATTCAGACCGCAACATGACGCGTAGATGCATTTCTAAATTGGCATGTCGCCTCGCGCAATTGAAATCTGTCAAAATCACAAGGTATTCTGACTGAGTCAGTTAAAGTTGAAAAAAAAATATTCTGTTCTTAAGGTACAATTCCGTGCATCGCGATCGATTGCGGTCGCGCACGGCCTACGACAGTCGTAGGTCGTGCGCGACCGTGTCAAAGTTATATGGCACGGTCGCGCGTGGCTTACGACAGTCGTAGGCCGCGCGCGTCAGTCGCGAGCCTCGGAAGCGGTGCCATATATTTTCATACGCTGACTATGGTCGCGAGCGGCCGACGACAGTCGTAGGTCGTGCGCGACCGCGATCGATCGCGATGCACGGAATTGTACCTTTACATTAACTAGAATCTAGATAATCTGTGGACTGTGACAATGTATTCTGTCTCTCTGTTTCCCCAGGTACGGTTGCGACGAGATCGGCTCGGTGACGATAGCGCTGCGCGAGTGCAGCAAGGCTCAGCTCCGGCTCGCGCTGTGCGGACCGTCCGGCTCCGAGCCGACCGGCCCGCGCCTGCTGCTGGCCCTCTGTTATAACACCAAGAAGCGCGCGCTCGTCGTCACCGTGTGCCGCGGCGCCGACCTCCCCTCCCAGGACAGCAACGGATACTCCGATCCTTTTGTTAAATTGTAAGTATAAGGGTCGATTCACACCGCGACGCGACGCGCAGAATTTCTAAATTTATATAGATTTGACAGATTTGCAAGACGCCTCACGCGATTGAAATCTGTCAAATCCATACAAATTACAAATTTATGCTTCGTTCAAACCTACGCAACTTGACGCTCCCGCTTCGCAATCGCTTGGTCGCGTAGGTTTGAACGAAGCATTATGCCGCGCCGCGCCACGCCTCGTCGCGTTGCAAAGGTACAAGTTGGAACCGAGCGACACGTCGCAACTGCAGACGATGTGTCGTCGCGACTCTACTGGTTTCAATGTATTTCTAGGAAATAACCTCCGCAGCTAGCGACACTTATTCATAGAAATACATACAAACCAGTAGTGTCGCTGCGACACGTCGTCTGCAGACGTGTCGCTCGGTTCCAACTTGCACCTTTATTGTCACGAATAATAAGACGTATTACAGTTATAATGTGTTGACCACAGAAATAAAGTGGTTTTGATCCTAGACTGCAGCACCAGCACATACAGTAAACAAAAAGTTTTGTCACGTAACACGTTGTAATGTGAATTTACCGTTTGGTCGGTTTCTTATGTAGTCAATCTAAGGAAGAAAAGACCGCTGATGAAATTTAAAATTCAACTCAGAAACTTGTAATTTTAAAGTACGGCGTATCATTAACATCAATGATATTGTATGTTACTATTAATTAACATCCTTAATGGGAATAAGTCCCATATCACATATTAATATGATTACGCTTAATCTTCATCTGAAATGTCATAAAAACAAGTCTCTATAGTCTACTTCTGGGTACTTTTAAAAACAAAGAAAACAGGAATTCTATTCCTTGTGGGATTCGATCACATTCGTCTGTCCTTTCAGTCCATTAAATTCGCATTATGTGAAAAGTTATGATTTTCCGTAGGATTTTCCATTTGCCAAGAGATTTATGGTAGGGATAACTAGATGACGCCCGCAACTCTGTTCAACAGTTTTAAAAAATCGGTTCAGCGGTTTAAGCGTGAAGAGGTAACAAACAGACTGACACACTTGGCTATCTTAGCCCATACTAATATTATAAATGCGAAAAGGTGTCTGTCTGACTGTTTGACTGTTAGTTCTCGCCTAAAGAGAGAACCGATTTTGATGAAATTTGTCGTGCAGATACTTTAAGTCCTAGGAAAAGGACATAGAATTATATAAATTCTGGCAAAATGACCTGTTCCCAGTCCCACACGCTAAACGAATTTCAGCGCAACGGAGCTGCGGGCATCACTAGTAACATTATATTGCAGTAGTTATGCACTTATTACAGACACCTAGACCCAGACCCGTATCACAAGAAGCACAAGACGTCCATAAAATGGCGAAACCTTAATCCTGTGTGGAACGAGGAGTTTCTCTTCGAGACGCGGCCCATGGAGCTGGCCCGGCAGAATCTCACGCTGACCGTCTGGGACAAGGACTACGGGAAACCTAACGACTTCCTCGGCAGCCTCGTCATCGGCGCCAGCAGCAAGGGCAGGAGACTCAAGCACTGGATGGACAGCATCAAGTTTCCCGACCACCGCCACGAGCAGTGGCACTCCTTGACTGACACCCAGCATATGTAATGCGTATAGTTTCAGATCCAACTTAGTCTAAACGAAACAGAGAGAATTATCGAGCTTCGAATCTTGTACTATAGGCTACTTATTTTATTTTTTCTGCTCTTGTGTAATGTGTTGTAAACAAAACAAAACAGAAAGAATGAAAATAAGTAGCCTTAAGCCTATTAAGCGAGCTTCAAGCCTTAATAAGATTTGAAGCTCGCGAGCTTCAAATCTTGTACTATAGGCTTAAGGCTACTTATTTTATTTCTGCTCTTGTGTTGTAAACAAAACAAAACAGAGAGAATGATCGAGCTACCAATCTTGCACTATAGGCTACTTATTTTCTTTCTGCTGTATTGGTGACTTGGCATAACTTTTCCGTTGTTTATCAAACGCCTACCTGTATAGTGTATAATGTACGTATATCCCACGGAGCTAAACAAAGTATTAGCTCCGTGATATATCCCTTAACGTCATAGCAGATCGGACTTTATTAATTGCAAATTGTTTAGATTTAAAAAATCAAGGCGTCTGCATTGCTCTATTTCTGCTTCCCTTCAAAAGTGAGTAGAATAATTTGTTGTTAAAAGTTACTGACATTTAACTTGACTCTAATGTTGCCAAAAATTTAAGAATTTATAAAAAATAGTAAAGTTGTGTATGTTTTATTTGTTTATAAAGGTTCAAAAATGTTAAATGTAGTAGGATATTCAATATTAATACAGGATTATTGTGCCAAGTAGAGTAGAAGAATCTATATTCTTGTGACTCGAACAACTTTATTTAGCTAGAAGCCACAGTAACGTATACTTTAATTAAATATGGATAATGGATCTTATGAATAAAATATTTATTTATGACATGTGTTTGTTTTGAATAATAAAGTCATAAAACGTAATAAAGATAAAAGAGAAATATTATAATGTTAATTTGCGTATGTATTTAAATAAACGCCAACATTATTTTAGGTACTTTTTTACACGGGATGTTAAAATTTTAATTAAGGAAGATAATACTTAGCAAGATCTTAATTTATATTGTATTTAGGTATTGTAATAAAGTTTCCATGATAGCTTAACCTAATGCCGGCGCCAGACATAGCTTCACTTGTTTGTACACTTATTTGAAGACATACATATTTTGCAAAGATTTGAAAACACAATTGGACACATATTGTTCATACCTGCTAGACATGCTTTGCAAACACTTTTCTCCACAGTATGCTGGTAGGCAACAACGCAGTGTGCCTATACTATTTATGCGCATTTAATTATTTATTACATTTGCATCAAAATTTAAGGAAACATCCGAGAAGAAGGCGTGAGCAACAGCAGCAACTTGTAGCAACTTTACAAACTCAAGGACACACTCGTCTATTTCGAAAATTAAAAAATTCAGTCCATTTTAAAAATCTGGGACGTGTTAACGCGCATAGACACAGACAACCGTTCTGCTCAACACTGCTTGGCAAATGGAGTTTGCGCTAGTGTGGCAGGCTACGCAAACATTTGAACACATTACACAGTCAACTTTGAACGGTTTGATGTGCGCTAAAAAACCAACTCCGCATGGCAAAGTGCAAATCTTTGTTCAAACTTTGAACACATATTCAAAGTCTCGTGCCACGCATAGCAATCAAATAAGTGTTCAAACAAGTGAAGCTATGTCTGGCGCCGGCATTACAATACTGTATTTTTTTATGTATCTATCAATTATAAATTACTAATTATTATCCTTCTAACTACTATACTACTATAGGTGTACCAGAATCTGATGGCAAAAAATGAGAAAATAAATTGACTCTAGTCTCCAGCAATACCGGGGTATTGAAATAAAACATTTTGATCCTTTTCTTTTAGCAGCTAATATGTGCATTAAACATGCAAATATAAAATTTTTTCCAATGATTTAGGATATTTTTCGAAAATTTGCTGTCAAAAATTGCCATCAGATTCTGGTAGACCTATAATTAGTAATGTTAAGCGCATCACACACGGTGAAGATAATATAATATTGTATCTTAAGATGCCCAAATATAAAATATTATAGTATCTTAAGCTATCACACACGGCTAAGATACGATAATATTAAAAATATGTTCATTTCCTTACGAGTCTGCGTTGGTGCCACACGTATTCCTTGTTAGAGTTCTATATACAGGGTGATTGACTATGAGTGATAACTAATAACTGATACTGTCTTACTTCTTGATTTGTTAGACAGCTTCTCAGACGATGATTCTGATATAGAATGTGAAATGCAGATTGCAGTAGCACATTCCAAAAGGAGAAACATTTGGATAGAGCCTCACATAAAAAAGAGAAAAACCTGCGGCGAATTTAACCTTTAGGGTCTACACAGACGGACTGCATTTCAACTGCAATCCAACTGCAAATTGCAGTTTGAATGCAGTTGACACGACTGCAATGCGACTGCAATAGAACTGCAAACCAAACACGCAGTCGGATTGCAGTTCAGTTGCTGTCGGCGTGCAGTCGTGTGAACTGTATGGTTTGCAGTTCTATTGTAGTCGCATTGCAGTTGTGTCAACTGTCTGTGTAGACCCTTATCAACATCTGTCAACGAAGAAGTTTCAGGAGTATTTTAGAAATTCAAGAGAAACATTCATTTCGATTCATGAGCTTTTTAAGCAATAATAATAATAAAGCAATAAATTATAAGTCAATTTTATTTAAAATTATCCGAAATGTTACTTTTTCCATCAAAATTTAACTTTTCGAATGAGAGTAGGTATGTAACTTTCTAACATACAGCACTGGCAACACTGCATCTACTAGTGCGTCCGATCACCGATGAGCCCGCTGCTCGACACAAAAACACCCTGTACATATTCATAAAGATATATTTCGCATCTTAAGATAACATATTAAGATACGAAATATATATTTCGTATCTTAAGATAAAATATTAAGGTACGAAATATATATTTCCATATCTTAAGATACAAAATATAAAATATAAATTAACTTCGTCGTGTGTGATGGTTCATAGGATTTGTATGGTGAGCGATATTCTAAAATATGCTCTAAGATAATATATATTTTATATTATCTTCACCGTCTGTGATGCGCTTTAGAAGGACGCTTCCAAATTTAAAATTCTGCTCTTCTGTTAACTGATTATTCTATTTAACGATAACCCGATCGTCCATACACATTTTATAGTTATCTTTTTTCTATCAGTCGCCTAAAGTCAAAATTAAATAAGGTGTCAGGTGAAGGTGTAAGGTTTTTATGATTTCAAAGTGATAATACTTGACACTCATCTCATCGAGTATGCAAAATACGATATCGCCCTTAGACAAGAAACATCTACCACTTAATTATTTGTCGCAATTTGTATAGAAAATAATGAAATATGACAAGTTTTTGACAGGGGGTCAATGACCGCTACGGACAGGATACGGTGTTACAAGGATAGTAGGGAATCAACCAGTAATTACTCTAAAATTCAGGAAAATTTGGATTTGAATAACAAAAACTTAGTCCACGCTGAGGCTTCTGAACGTGCCCGACATGCCCATGTACTCGGAGTTGAACAGGTCCTTGGAACGGAAGTTCTCGTCTGTCCGCGCCTTGTTGATCTGTTTCCTGTAATCCTTGAAGTAGTCCGAGCATAGCTCCTCCATGAATTCGTCTGAAAATAATGTATAGGAAACTTAGTGATAGACTTAAAGATGGTCTTGGAGAGGAGAAGAAATAGTTAACGGATGAAGAGAAGTGAAGAACTAACTGGTAATTCTTCAGCACTACTTTTGGTTCAATTCTTTTGCATAAAAATAAAATGAAAGGAAGCTTTAAGCCAACTTGCCATTACGACGACCGCGACATCAACTCTCAAAACCGTTTCTTAAATTAAGGCAACGTATGTATTTAAAGTTTTTGTCCTACTATATAGGAGCCACGCTAACCCCGGATTTACAGGAAAACACGTCACAAAACTAAATGATAATACTTTAGGGTGTGTTTGAGTCCCGTGTATAGAGTTCACAATAAAAGAAGCAGCGCTGAAAGAGCAAATTTTTTTTCACTTTTGTAAGTTTTACTAACTCGTGATGCTTTGGCGCTTGCCCATACAAATCACAAAAGGTCGGCGCTGCTACTTACACAGTGAAATTTATACAAGGAACACATTCACATCCTAAAGTCACTTAGTTTTGTTACACCCTGTATAAAATAATAGCCTGTTATAGGCCACGGCCTAGGGAGGGCAGCGTTCATGGAGGTCCTACAGATTACGTAAATGGGGTGGCGGAAATAAAGTTGGCTACTCTCATAAATTATTTCAGCTGAACATACCCCTTAGCTCCCGCACAGTCCTGTCCTCTCCCCCATACTCGACGGGCAGCACGCTCTTAGGTATATACTCGTAGACGGTGTCTAGGGTATTATGGACCTGGATCCTGCTGCTGATCTTCGCGCTCATGACCTGCTTGAACAGCATCACCAGGGCCGTCATGGGCTTGGAGTCCGTGAGGATGTGGATGGCCTTTATCCTCATGCTGTACCCTTCCTGTTGGTAAATGCTCAGTTAAGTTCCATCTGGTGTGGTGTGGCACGTAAACTCTTTGTGCCCTAATAATAGTTAGCTTGGATTTTAAAAGAAAAACAAGTATTGCTAATTTTCTGCTACTTTTATTTATGTACTGCCAGTGTGAGACGAAAATTATCTAATTTAAATTGTTTTAATGGGCCTTGTGTGCCTTGACTGTCACTGCACTGCCGTCCCACATGTAGGTTATTGATATTGTGATAGTGCTTAATTATTATATTAACCACTTTTTTAAATCACAAAAGTACAATCGAGGAAATTGATTCGTGGGACGAAACGACAAAGTGGGACGGCCACATGTAGGTTATTGATATTGTGATAGTGCTTAATTATTATATTAACCACTTTTTTAAATCACAAAAGTACAATCGAGGAAATTGATTCATGTGATCGGCTTTAAATGTCAATTAAACGTTAGCTGTGATCAGTCGGATCAATGATGTTTTAAATATCACTAGCTATGTCCATACTAGGCGCTTTCGTTTTCAAATTTCTTTCATTCAACTTTCGTTTTGGCGCATTCAATAATTGAATGCGTCAACGAACGCAACGCCAACATTGTCATTTTTTAAGTTATAGATACGGTCAGAGGGCATGCTATAACGCATGCCCTTGACGAACACAAAAAGGCACAGTGTTGACAAAGCTATTGGGTCGGATGGGTGTGACTGTGAATCAATTTCTGCGATGGTACCTAGTTACTGTGTATATGCAGTGGTACACTCACAAACGCAGTGTCCAGGATAGTCCGGAACTGTGTGAAGTTGACTGACATTGTGAAGTCGATCGCGCTACCGCCGCGCCAGTCCGCCAGGTACATCAGTCCGTTGTTGTAGTCGTATAGCTGCACGTAGTCTGTCACCTGGGAATGTATAGAGGAGTAGGAGCAGAAACACAAGGCGCTAAAGATACTTTATCTAAGACAAAATTCGTTGCAGCAACCTGACATATTATATTACACGTGAGTCGTGACGCCCGCAACTCCCGTTGTCACTCATACAGCGCTGCTATTTTCTCAGAGAACTCTATATATCCACAACACTCTAAAGCAGCCTTTCCCAAAGTGGGCGATAACGCCTCCTTGTGGGCGCTGAAGGTCTATAGGGTGTGGGACCCAGAAAAAAATCTGTTGTTCTCGCGGCCCACTTGGGCCTTATGGGAGTTGAATTGAAACAATGGGGGCGCTAAAACATAATTTGTTCTCAAAGTGGGCATTAGACAAAATAAGTTTGGGAACCCCTGTAAAGTAAAGTATTAATCACATAATTTTGTTAGTTGTTACATCCTGTAGAATGAAGGTATATGTAGAGCCTAAATAATATTATGTTATTTTTTGTGTCATTAGTCATTAGTCATTACTTCACAAACATGGTGCTCGAACAATGAACATTGTGCTACTATAAAATATTTTGGCGTTACAATTTTAAAAGAACTTACAATAAGAAACAGTTTCATGTACTGGCTGACTTTGGCCGGGTCCATCCTGGTGGTTCTCGCCTGGAAGAGATGGACTCGGCAGTGGTCCGGGGTCATTTTTGGCAACACGATATCCATCCTAAGTCACATTTTTATTACATCATAAAACATTAAGTACCTACACAAAAGTTATACCACTTATACCCTGCATTAAACCATAAAAGTATATCATAAAAATTAAAAGTATGTTTACATGATATTGTATTTCAATTTTTCCTAGCTGTGAACATTAAGACAAAGTTTTTTTTTCCAACTAATAAAAAAATTGCCCTTTTCTTTTAACCACCATTTTTAACTATAAAAATTGCATGCACTCTCTTTTACTTTCGTGACCCGGTGTGATTGCCCGACTTCAGACATGAGTCATGACTGATCAGCAGGACATTTTGCTCTGGCTTCTGTTCTCTCTATTTATTATTATTTATTTCGTAAAAAACACACCATAGGATATTAAGATAATACAATAGCTACATATTATTATGGTTTTAAGACTAGGTAGGGTATATTTGGGTGTAAGCGTAAGAAATATAATAATCAATCTACTATTTACATGTTATCCTCGCTCCGGCTCAGCTCCTGAATATCGTAGTCCTCGAATATTTCCGGTATCAGACTTCTAAGTGTGCATATCTTGTCCAGCTTTTGTTTGGTCCGCTCAAGAGATCCTTTGTTGAAAATTATTATTCGCTCCAAATATCTCCTAGCTTTAATATAAAATTTAAATAATATTAAAGTTATCGTTATCCATTATTATCATCAAAATATCATCCCACTAGGATTTAGTTCAGTTTAACTTAACCTGCAGTCGACTGGGAAATTTAAATTAATTTTTGACGTGACAACGTCTTATAATTCGATATGGGCTGCGCGCACGAAAAAACATGACGCAATATGCGGCGTTACCTCGCTCTGAGGCGTTCCATTTAAGGCTATGACGTTGTCACGTTCAACTATCGTCAGTAAACCGACTTTACAGACAACCGAGTTCGAGTCGAGTTCGAGTTCGACACAAAACACTAACCGTAAAAAACCGTCTTTTTTTATAAAATTAGGAGGCAAACGACCAAACGGGTCAACTGATGGAAAGCAACTACTACAGTCGGAGCATTTTAATAGGCCACATTTGACATCTGTCAGATTAATTTCCATAGTGAGGAAGCTGCGTAAAAACATCGACCAAAACGAATAAATCGATATGGACTTGAAATAAAATATTTGATTTTCATACGTTATTTGTAAAACCAAAAACAAATTCCTGTCCTATTATTACTTTAATTCAAAGAGCAAAATAAGACAAGTACATAATTTACAAAAAAATGCATTTATTCCTTTGAATTATAAAAAATGTTAAATTTAGTATTATCATTATTCATTTCACATAAATACGTGTTACTTTTCACAACGTGGTTATTAATTTATGGGGATATTTCGTTACAAGTAATCAATGCATCGATACTATTTATTTGCTTTCGATTTTTAGAGTAACATCCCTAAAGTTTAAAAAGAAAAAAGGTCAGCTGACGTAACATTGTAACGACGTGCAATTGTTAAGATCAGAGTTTGTTTATTACGTTTAGAATTGTTTATTAGTAAAAGCAAATCGTTAAATAATTCGTATCGGTCACATTTACAATAAATATGTAATCGTAATTGAAAAAAGTTAATCAATTGTGCAGTTATAACAAAAGGAAAATATTTATTTTTTATGCACGTCGCTACAAGGTTACGTTGTGCAATTTTGATGAACTGTCAAATGTGGCCTATTAAAATGCCTCGACTATACAACATAATATTATGTACTTACATGTGCATTTTATATAAGCGGCAAAATTTTTAAATCCATTCATCCAAATAAATACAAATTAGTAGTTCCGTCTGTCCCTACATTTGGCCGCTGGATCAATAAATACATCATAATTCTTAAGTCTTAACATACCGCTTGAATTTTTTTTATAATTTTGATAGTAGCTATTTATTCAACAAAATGTATACGTACGTAAACATTTCACTACAAAATGCTGCTGCTTTTGTATCCAAGCCTCGAGGGTGTCCAACATTTCTATCATACGAATCGTCTTGTCAATGCCATGTTCCTTCCGCACGAATTCTAAGGTATCAGAATTGTATGTTAAGAATTTACTTTCAGTAAGAGACTGCATGGTCGCTAAGTATTTTACGTAATGACTACATTTGAAGCCGGCGACTCAATTTATATAAAGTCGAACAAAATGACAGCAAATTTTAAGTAATTTTAATTTTTACTGCTGTTTCATAAAAACTATTTTTAAAAATAAAAATGTATAAAAACATCGCCTAAAACTAAGAAAATTAAGCAGAGAAAAACACTTGGTCGTCAATGTAGCTATAGTACTTATCCTCAATCTATGCTTAATTAAGTTAGTTCAGTAAAAGGATACCTCATAATTACAGCAAGAGCTATAAATAGCTACTTAATGATAATAATATATTTGCTTTAAGTCAAGAAAACACAATAAATTAATTAAAATATTATGATGAATTATTTATTATTACTTATTCATATTTTAATTGGGTAAAACAAAACATGAGAATTTAGATACTTAATAATATACCTAGGTAGGTACGATTTGACTTTTAAAATATTGTGATTTATCTACATTTGCCTAGCAATGGTTATATATATAATCAAAGTTCATCACGTTATTCACAGCCATGGAAAGACACGCTACTTTATTTACCCACCCTGGGTTGCACCAGAGGCGTGGTTAAAGAGTTAAGGTTAAAGTTATGGTTATAGTTAAATATAGCGTCCTTTAGCTTTAACTTTAACCTTAACTTTGACCGGAGAAATTCACAGATGTCTGTTGTGCAGCTGTTGCATTTATTTTCATATTCAAGCTACAGGTAACGGGATTGACAGTATAAAAAAATGTATTATCCGTAAAAATGGTCAGGAAAAATATACCTAACACTCATGGGCGTAGCCAGCCTTGCGCTCAGGGTGGGGTTCTATTTATGACGGATATTATGATGTAGTAGATGAGTATAACTAAAAAAATTTGGAAACACCCTGGCTCTGACCTATAAGGTGCCTAACTAAACAACAGTAAGTATTTTTTTAATTTTTGTTTAGTTTTGTTTATACAGAGCCAGGGTGGGTGGGCCAGGGGTCCAGCATGCCCCAGTGTGGCAGGTGGCTACGCCCATGCTAAATCATGTTGTAAAACATACTAAATTTTCACGAAAAATTTAGATATACTTACGTATGAGCGGTTATTTGACATCTTGCACTATAATTATTATAGTTAAATTTATAGTTAAAGTTACAGTTATAGTCAAAGTAAGTTGGTGCAACCCACCCTTAAATGTACAATTCCAGAATCCAGCGTGATTTCTTGCCTATCGAAATCGGGTAAAACATCCTAAATATTAGTACAGGGATACGTCAAACGTACACTTTTCTGAAGAAATGTATCTGGAAAAATCATTAGCCGACTTCCAAAAAGGAGGAGGTTATAATTATTATGTTAAACTTTCCATTCAATTATTATTTTCGTCTTTCAATTTAGTGCTCACTATGTAGTAGTTGTGCAGACACGCATTATAGGGGTCAGTGAGACATGCAGATTGCAGAGGTATAAACGTTATAAACTTATAAATTATTTATTTATTTAACAGTTTATTACACACAAAAACATTTAACAAATTATACTTATGAAGAAAAACGACACAACAGGTACTGCTTATCTCTAAAGAAATTTCTGCCAGCAGCCCTAGGAAGAGAAATTTGATCACAAACAACAGATAGGGCGTGCATAAACAGGAATGAGAAATATATATATACTAAAAACTTATAAAATAAAATAAATAAAATAAAAATAAAAATTGTTTTATTTCCGAATAGATTTGTAGCAAATGCTTTCAGAATGTTGATACTACTGGTGCCTACCACCGGTTCGGGAACTATCCCGGCGAGAAGAACCGGCGTAAGAAACTCGCCGGGGTCCCACTTTTTACCAAAAAAGTGGGACCTCGGTACTACTAAAATAAATACATACTATATGTATTTATTTTAGTAAGTAGTGAGGTAGTGCTCCTTCAATCGTCTTTTAAAGACAGCGATATGACTATCACCGATGGCGTGGGGTAGGGAATTCCACAATCTAACTGCATGAACAGTAAAGGAATAGGAAAAGAAGTTGAAGCGATGAGAGGGGAGGGAAAGGTTTGTTCTATCATTAGGTCTACAAGGGATGTCTAAAGATCGTGAAAAGTTAAAAAGCCCTACGAGGTAAGAGGGAGACAAAGGGTTTTAAAGGATATTATAAAGGAGGGAGAGAATATGGATATTTCGCCGAAGGCGAATCGGAAGCCACCTTAGCTGTGACCGAAAAGCAGAGACAAAATATGAACTTTTTAAGACCAAAGACAAAACGAATGCAAAGATTTTGCAAACGTTCTAACTTTGTCAGCAATTCTTCGGTAACATCTAGGTAGCAGGAGTCAGCATAATCAAGGATAGGGAGAATGAGTGACTGGACTAGGAAAATTTTAGTTTTTAAGGGCAAAAAGTTCTGAAGACGCTTAAGCATGTGTATCGAGTGGAATATTTTTCTACTTACCTCATTGACTTGAGGTTGCCAGGACAGATTGCTATCAATGATTATTACCAGGTTCTTCGCAGAGCGTGTGTAAGCAATCGGAGTATCATTGAATATAATTCTGGGCACATCATTTAGTATTTGTGTCATATACCTGCTACCGACAATAATTATTGCCTGTGATTTATTGGGATTGACTAAGAGTCCAAACGATTTAGCCCAGTCTGCTATTCGTTGTAGGTCTGCGTTGATGTCCCTGACCGCTGTACTAATATCATCGACATGAGAACGACGATATAGTTGCAAGTCGTCTGCGTAGAGATGAAAGTTACAGGACAAAATTATTAAGGTGACTGGTATAACCTTTATTGCTGATAAA
Source organism: Polyommatus icarus (assembly GCA_937595015.1). Lineage (NCBI taxonomy): Eukaryota > Metazoa > Arthropoda > Insecta > Lepidoptera > Lycaenidae > Polyommatus > Polyommatus icarus. The sequence continues at coordinate 16,242,620 of OW569327.1, read as the reverse complement.
ATAATTTCGATAATAGTTTTGTGACGAGTAGTGTGCTCCAAATTTTATATCACTGGCGGCACACGTGCCATTGGTTCGCCATCCCTGGTTTAGTTGAATCGAACGGCAAACGAGCAGAAATATTGCACGACGGTGTACCTACTTAAATTAATTAGACGTCAGGCGATTGCCATTAAGTACCACCGGCCACCGGCCACCGCCCACTTCAAACTAGCTAACCCACAGTTTAGACTAGGCTTTGTCCACATATATATATCATTTGCGCGATCATCGCGATGATCGCGTATTTTGCGTCCACACCACATTAGCGATCATGATACGCTTCGATGCTACGTGACGGAGATGATCGGAGATCTGATCACGCAAATGATAGGTACAGATGTGGGACAAAGCCTTACGCTTTTTAACCGACTTCCAAAAAAACGAGGAGGTTACATAATATAACCTCCTCGTTTTTTGGATACCTATCATTTGCGTGATCAGATAACTCCGCCGTTTGGGAACCGATTTTCAAAATTTTTGTTTTGTTGTATTAGGTTTCACTTCAATTTGGTCCCATTTTCACAAAAATGGTGACCTGATGATGGGATCCATGAGTAATCGAGGGAACTCCTCAAAATTCAAATGGAAACATATGGTTTTTTTGGTTTCATATAAAGTATTCTAGGCATATGTTACCAAAAAGTAAGATTTTGCACCAGGATATACCATGGTTCGAAGGTGGTGAACAGAAATCCTTACTCCTTATAGATACATGTTTTGGGGTTTCGGCGTTGTTTTAAGAACTGAAAGCATATACTACTAAGCTAATTACATTTATCATCATCATCATCATCACCATTCACCACCATTCCACCATAAACCTTTACATTATGACCCTATTATAATTGGTAGGTATTTTTCATAGTATTTTAGATCAAAACGGATCACGGATGTCTTTAAACATTGTTCTGTAGAAAGTTAAGCTATTTTGAAAATTATTTTATTATTTCGACCTGATGATAAGGTCCATGAGTGATCGAGGGAACTCCTCAAAATTTATATGGAAACATATTATGATGATTTCGATTTTATGAGATGTATCCTATGCTACCAAATGCTACCAAAAAGCAACATTTTGCACTAAGATATACCTTGGTTCCGAAGGTGCTAAGAGAACTCCGCATTCCTTATAGATACAAGTTTGGGGGTTTCGGCTTTGGTTTAAGAACTCAAAGCATATGCTACTATGCAAGTTACATTCATCATCATCATCACCACTACCACCACACCATTAATCATTAAATCATAACTCTTCATTTGTCGAACTATTTCAAAAATCAAGCCCGTCACAGACTTAGCTAGAATATATATTAATATATTTATAGCAAGGCATATTAATCTATACTAAATCCACATGTCACAGAAATGTATCGCCACCTTAGGGAAGAAAGGTCGTAAAAGCCATTTTGGCGAAAATGAGTTATGAATGCAGTCTTACTTAAAATTTTCCGCTCTATCGATTGGTGTATATAACTTTTGTCAATTCGCAAAACAGAGGCTTTTACGACCCACGTGATTTCAGCGTCTAAACAGGTTTTTTGTGGGAATTTACGGTGTAAGAACCAAAAAATATATTATTCCTGTGAATAAGGGTCGTAAAAGATAGTAAGTTTTGGGCAAGCTAGGTATATTAACAAAGTAAAAAATGGTGATGGGTCGTAAAAACCAAAGTTTGGTACAGTACACTTTTGATTTACAGCCATATGGTTAGTAGAATTTGGTTTATACGCCCATAATTCAAAGAAGTACTGGTGCTAAAGTTTATACACCCATTTAAAATGCAGTTGCGAGGTGGAACTATCTTTTATCACCTTTAATTTTTTTTTATATTAAAAAAAATCGTAGATCGTTTTCAAGGTGTCGGCCGGTGTAGTGTGGATGTAAACATAATGAACAGATAGCGACATTGCTTAGGTTGTGGTGTGATTGTTTAATAATAAATTGTACAATAGTGCACAATACTAAAAAGTGCACTTTATATTCTGTTATTATAAGCGATGTTATTGCGATTGATAATAACCGGCTAGATTTTTTACTCAAAACAAGAAGAGTGCTCCAATCTCTGTTAAATTTGGGAAATCACACACCTGAAAGGTAAGCTTCTTTATAATGTTAATATTATCACAGAGTATGTACTTTTATTAAAACGATAAAGAAGAATTAAAAAAATTATACAAACTCACAAACAAAGAGATAAGAAATTGCTATACCAGTTACAGAATAACCACTATTCAAAAACACTTGGAAAAATCAAGATCGGCAAAAAAAGCATATGCAGAGTTGGATAGATCAAAGACATGGATTCCATCACTACAACTGGACTCTACGAAAACTAAGTCCCGCTTGGAGATTATAAACGCAGCTACCAATTTTTATACAAAATTATATCAGCTACCAGAAGTCTCACAAACAAGTAATAGTCTCTACTGTAAATCAGAGAACACCCTTCCAGTACAAACTTTTACAGAGTCTGTAATTTTGAAACAAATAATGAAATTGAAATCTGAAAAGAGCCCTGGCCCTGATAGAGTGACAAACGAGTGTGTAAAATCTGCAAGAGGTCTACTTTTAACGCCTATCACTCTACTGTGGAATAAAATACTCGATGAAGAAGCCGTACCACATAATATATGGACCGAGTCGGAAATTATTTTACTCTACAAAAAGGGTGACCCAGCAGATATAGCGAACTATCGCCCGATAAGTCTTATGCCATGTCTCTATAAATAAGGTTAAGGAAGGTTAAGGAAGGCGAAATTTTGCACGTAAGTTTTGAATACATTTATTTGATTTTTTGTAATTTCTATTGATTTCATTGGATTAATGGTCATGTTGTATATACACTAATTAATGTTTATTTAAGATTTTTTATCAATTTTCCCTAACTATATAATGGGTGTCTACTATTAGTTCTTGAAAATGTAAAAAACCTAATAGATGACATGGATCTCATCTTTGAGTTTTGCAATACATACTAAAGTTATTTTGTACTTTTTTCTACTGCAAAAATCATCACTATTCTTTGAAAATATAATTTTATTAACAATCTAAGAACTTAGAACTACTGCACCTAAAAAATGGACATGGTGTCTAATATAAGACCTTGTACTGATCTAAAAATCGATTGCTTTAGTTTTTTAGCAGTAAAAAAAGGAAAAGGAGAGCTGAGAAAAGAAAGAAGAAAAAAGAAGAGGCAAAAGAAGCATGGAGACTAAAGACTGAAAATAAATTTGCTAGGAAAAAAAGACGGGTTGCACTCCGGGAGTGCCGGCAGAAGTGAAAACTTGATTATTAACGTTGTGCAATTTTTTAACCCATTTTTTATGAAAATAGATTTTTTTAATTAATCGAAACCCTTACAATCGATTAAATTTTTAACCCATTTTTTATGAAAATCGATTTAAAAAAAACGATTTTTTAAATTAATCGAAACCCTTACAATCGATTTAATTTTTAACCCATTTTTATGAAAATCGATTATTAAAAAATCTATTTTTTTAATTAATCGAAACCCTTATAATCGAATAAATTTTTAACCCATTTTTTATGGAAATCGATTTTTAAATAATCGGTTTTTTTAATTCATCGAAACCCTTACAATCAATTCGAGTTCGAGTTCAAGTTCGAATTCGAGCTCGAGTTCGAGTTCGATACAAAACACTACTCCACCTCCAACCGTCTTACGGTTTTTCCAAGGTTTTTCGATCAGCACGAGAATCTGACGCGAGTTTCACAGTTTTTACCCATCGTGCTCAACGCCGCTAAAGAAGTTTTCACTTTAAAAATATGAAAAATAAAAGGAAAGATAGTTTCAGCATGAATGAATAGAATGAATAGAATCTGGAGACAACGTGGATAATATTTCTGATGCATGTAGTTACTATGATGAAGTAAATGAAATCTTTTGAAAAATGGCAAATAAAGACATAATAATAGGAAAAATGTAAAATGTAATGTAAAGTTCTATGTCAACTATTAGTTCATATTGGTGTCTACTATTAGTGATGTTCGTTTTTTGTGATGTCATCTATTAGTACTTATGACTAAGTTTACAAAAAGAAAAATAATATATTTTTTAATTGATTTGTCAGAGAATAATTATAATAGTTTTATTTTGTAAGAGTTACTGAAGACATGGAAGAAGTTATCAATCCTTTATATTCATAAATATATATTTTATAACATTCAAATGTTTCATGTTTCCTTATAGTGTCTGCCATTAGGTCTCTTCCCTTACTTCAAACTTGATTTTGGTATAATTAGGATAGCGCCATCTATTGAGTAATAACAAATCGAGGACTGATTGAGTGGAAGCCTCTAGTCTCAAGTCTCTACCGACTTTAATTTACAACCAATGATATAATAAATAATAACTCAAAGCAGATATGTTACTACCGCGCGAATTGTGAAGCTTCAAATACAGGTCAATTGTCCGCTCCTTTATTTAGTCTGCATCGAACCATCGAACGCACTTCACGAACGTACCGCGTCTTGTCAAGTACCAAAATAAATTGAAAAAGGCGTCGTGTGTATTTAGAAATTGTACGAACTATGGCTCCAAAGTAAACAAAACACATGGAATCTCTTACCACTTATAAGAATGCAATAAATACCTCGATTGATTACATTTTCAATTATTTTTTCGAACAATCTGAAAAAATCGAATTTCCGCCATGGTTCAGGCAAAGAAAGTGACAGCGATATGGTTTTGACGCAAGAACGATAAGGATGGTTGCGCTGCTGCAGCCATAGAGTAGTTAGTGCAGACTCGCCACATGACTGTTAGATGGTGACTTAAATGCCTACAATTGCAGTTTATTTGTATTCTATTTTTATACGCTATGCGATGTCTTATGCAACTGTATACTGTAAAATGAATGAGGAGTACATTTTGCTACCAATGATGAAGCAAAACAATTGAAGTATCGCATTTTAAAATCATTTTTGAATTCCAATGTTTTTGACTCGCTCTTAGGGGGGTATTACATTATCATTTATATTGGATCATTTACAGGATCATATTATATAGGATCCAATAAAAATTATCATTTGATCATATCTGCATATTACATTATCATATAACATTAATCCTATTTTACGTCATATTATGTTGTTTCAATAGCTAATGGGGAGCGCTAATGCTGACAGGTATTGATATCAGTGTTACTAGATCTCAGAGAATTCGATTTGTCAAAAGACATCGTCATTTTTAATATGGCTTGTTTTTTGTTATTTCAGCAAAATTATTCAAGTATATAATTAGAAAAAGAATTACATTACATTATTTGAAACATACTAACGAACAAGAAATTAAAAACTCTTTTTTTATATAAAATAACTGGCAACACCAATTTCTATGACCGTATTGGATCCAATCTCTCAGCAAATGTTAAAAATCTATGATCAAGGAAGAAATGAATCATTTATCTATATTACATTATCCAATATAAATGACCCAATGATCTAGGATCCAATATAAATGATAATCTAATACCCCCCTTAGAACATTCAAAATAACAGACCCCTATTTTTAATCATAGAGCTCATCTCATACTAATATTATAAATGCGAAAGTGTATCTGTCTGTCTGTCTGTTACCTCTTCACGCCCAAACCGCTAAACCGATTTTGCTGAAATTTGGCATGGAGATACCTTGAGTCCCGGGAAAGGACACATGATGAAAATTGCTCCAGCAGTTCGCGAGATAAGCCCTTTCAAATAATTTCCCTCATTTTTTCACATTCTCCTATTAGTCTTAGCATGATAAAATATTGCCTATAGCCTTCCTCAATAAAGGGGCTATAATATCTAACACTGAGAGAATTTTTCAAATCGGACCAGTAGGTAGTTAGCGCGTTCAAGTTAGCCCTTTCAAATAATTTTCGACGTTTTTTCCTCATTTTCCTCTATTTCTTCGCTCCTATTAGTCCTAGCGTAATAAAATATAGCCTATAGCCTTCCTCGATAAATAGGCTTTCTAATACTGAAAGAATCATTAAAATCCGTTGCGTAGTTTTAAAGACTAAAGGGAGCAAAGGGATATGAGGGAAAAAAGCGACCTTATTTTATAATAATATGTATAGATATAGATATTTATTATTACTTAAATATTTTGGTGTTAAAATTTTCAATTAATGTAAAAGTAACTCTTACATATGTTCTTTCATTTCTTACCTTATTTTAAAGCTGGCAACGCACCTGCAGCTCTTCTGATGTTGCGAGTGTCCATGGGCGATGGTAGTTGCTTACCATCAGGTGACCCGTTTGCTCGTTTGCCCTCTTATTTAATTAAAAAAAAACCTACTAATTAATATAATATACATATTTAGCCCGGGCATACGACCGATCCTAAAGTAATTACTCTAAAAAAATATTATGTAAATACAAAGAAACAAAAATTTACACGTTATATACCCCAAGTACTAATATTTTTAAAAATATTCAATGTGTACTTTTGTTTTCCTACGACTTTATTATAATATGTATAGAATATAGCACAAAGTTTAATAAAAAATAATCTAACAAACAATTAGTTTTATTCAATGTCTCTTCTGTTCAACAATAACAATATTCTCTTATTCTTTGTCGCGCATGCGCGCCGATGCGCCTGTTAAGTGCAATTCAAAACCATCTCAAAACATATAGTTATTCTATTCTATACCATTCATTACGTATTATCTGTCGCATTCATTGTTGTAACTATGGTAACCTTTAGATATGACAGAGGTAAGTACGTATTTGAATTTGAAAATTGTTTGGAAGCAATTTAAGCTGGAAGATAGTATGAACGTAACAGATCTGTATTTAGTAGAATATCATTGTTTACAACATTATTATGTACTTGTTACTGTGATTTTATAATAGTTATAAAAGATATTGGATTTATACAAAGACCTAGTTTAATAAATTATTCATAAAAGATTTTAAAATGTTGCTGGCAGAAACCAAAGTTACCAAAGACCTACGTATAATAAAACCTAAGGAAACGTAACTCCCATACTAATACAGTTTTAAATTTGGTTCCATTCTAACTGTCATGTAACGTCAGCCTTTATACCGCTCAAGTTCACCTAAATATTGCAAATGTATGAAAAGTGAACCTAAGGTTGCGTTGCACCAGAGGCGTGGTTAAAGTTAAAGTTAAATATGTCGTCCAAACACATACGACATCTGTCAAATTTTTCCGGTTAAAGTTAAAGTCAAAGTTAGTTCATGCAACCCACTGTACACTTTTTTGACAAGTATTTTGGACTTTGGAGCATGTTTTTTGACGGAGTTACTCTTCCTTAGTTTTTATTATTCGTAGCCAAAGACGAAGGGACGAACTTTTGACACTTGGCCATGACGCATAGAGTATAGACTGCCATAGACTATAGAGCGAAGAGCTTTTATGTTGGAGACTCAATTTGCTGTTTTTGATGATTTTTTGTTAAATTTGTGATGAAAACGTGAATTTTTCTCTATTTTGTATAAGTATTATGGTGTTTAATTAAAGCAAAATGGCTTTTCTATGTCCCGTCAGAATAAGAAGGGGGAAAAAGAAGAAATGTAAGTACAAAAAGACTGTGAGAAAAGTTTTCAAGTCAATGACCTCAAACTTTCTTCACACATGAAAATAAAACTTGTCCGTCTCTTTCATAGCAAAAACTTGCCTTTTGCATGCCATTTACTGATAATGGGCATATTTTATGTAATTGGGAGCGTTTAAATCTTACAATTTATTTTGAATAACTTGTAACCTTATTTGTTATTGTCCAAAATAAAATTAAATTGGGATAAGTCATCAAAATATTTGCTTACACCGAAAGGTTTCAAAGCTATGCTTATCGTTTACAACTTCTGAGTTTACAACCATATACTTACATAGATCCAAGTTGCAAATAAATCACAAAGTAATTTTACTAATTACATTTTCAGCTAGCAGTATAGATTCTGATAAAGAAGCCTCAAGACCAGGCTCGGGTTTGAGTCCTGGTATGGGGCGAATCACAGGTTCTGCAAGTATAGAGACTCTTGTGAGAGTGGGAATTGAAAAAGAGCATGGCTTGAGTCCAGATTCTAAGATGGTGGTGCTTCATGATTTTGCTCCGTGTGTGGATGATGAGTTGGAGGTAGGAAAAATGTGACTAATTTAAGTTATTTCTTGATAACCTTTACACAAAATTTCAAAGAAGTTATGTCCTATTTATTTTAAAAAATAATTATTAAATTTACTTTATAAAATCTTTTTATGTTTATTAAAACTTCAACTAAAGGAGATTATAAGATTTCTTATGAAAAAACGGAATCACATTGTTTATGCATTATTAAAACTCTTTACAGGTAAAACGAGGCCAGATAGTAAACATATTATACAGAGAGAATGACTGGGTGTACGTAATAGTAGCAGACTCACGCAGGGAGGGCTTCATACCCCACTCTTACTGTGCGCCATGTGGACAAAATGACTTGAAAAAGAAGCTGCCAAGAAGTCGGTCTCCCACTGATTTAGCACACAGAGAAGTTTCACAGTAAGTAACAAGCTATGCTAAGTTAAATTCCTTTATATTATGAATTTAATTTGGAGATTATTTGCCACTAATTTTTGTATGAAGAGGATTTATTTAGAATTATAGAATTTAGAATGTATTTGTATGAAGAGGTACATAATACATATCTATACTTATTATAAAACAAAGTCGCTTTTTTTCCCTCATGTTCCTTTGTTCCCTTTAATCTTTAAAACTACGCAACGGATTTTGATGATTCTTTCAGTGTTAGATAGCCCATTTATCAAGGAAGGTTATAGGCTATATTTTATCACGCTATTAGACTAATAGGAGCGAAGAAATAGAGGAAAATGTGGAAAAGACGGGGAAAATTATTCAAAAGGGCTAACTTGAACGTGCTAATCTCAGGAACTACTGGTCGGATTTGAAAAATTCTTTCAGTGTCAGATAGCCCATTTATTGAGGCTATATTTTATCACGCTAATACTGATAGGAGAATGTCGAAAAAACGGGCTAAATTATGTGAAAGGGCTCATCTCGCGAACTACTGGAGCAATTTTTATGTTATTTGGCACAGATTAGGCTATCGATTTTTTTTTTCAGTGGCTATATATTTTATACCCGTGCGACGTCGGGGCGGGTCGCTAGTATTTAATAAATGCACATACACATATTTTTGTATGTAATTGGTGGAAATATTATGAGATACATAACCTAATAGTTCTAATTTATATATTTCAGATTATCATTATCAGATGGTGCAACAAATGATGGGCACTCAGAAATGGGCAGCGAGGGTGACTCATGTCCATTCAGCAAAGATCCTTCAGGGCGATATGTTGTCTTGTACACTTTTACTGCCAGAGATGAAAATGATGTTGACGTTGAGAGAGGAGAGTTTGTTACAGGTAAGTGAATTGTTTGATTCTATAAGTAACTTAATAAAAAAATAGGATTAAACCAATATTGTTAATTAAGACTACTGTAGACTATTACCATACCAAAATTAGTCTTCGGTTAGGATCTGTTCAGTGGTTTTTAGGGTTTTTGTGTTAACAATTAACAAATGAACACACATAGTTTTGCCTTTATTATAAGTGTGACAATTTCTGAGATGAAAAGTAGTCAGTGTTCATTGTTGTGCTTATCAGCATATACATCACACAAACTTATCTCTTTAAAATGTATTAGACTTTTATCATTAGAAATTCCTATTAAAAGTTCCTTTCAATGTCCATCCATCATTAGCCGCGTACTGACCAAGCGAGCCGCCGCGCTGCCTCGCCCGAGCGTGCCGCGGCCGAGCCAAAAGTTGTCGGTTTTTTGTCGATGCTCAAAGGTGCCTCGGACGTTTGCCGCGCACTAACACGTACTGATCGACCGAGCAAATGCGCGCGAGGCTGCCGCGGTGAGGCGGTTCGCTTAGTCTATTTTATGCAATAGTTTAAGCAATATATTATATATTGCTTAAACAATTTTTTTTCTATTTCCAGTGTTGAATAGAGAAGATCCTGATTGGTATTGGATAGTGAGGAGTGATGGCCAGGAAGGATTCATTCCATCTGGCTTTGTGTATCCTGCTGTAGTCCAAGGTAACCAACATCCACCTTCTGTTTTAATTCATTTTGACATAAACCGAAAATAAAAATCTTATTTATTTATTTGACACACCAACAAGGAAATACATCAGAAAAGATCTTGACATAGAAAACATACAATTGTAGAATAAAGATCAATGTATCCTAAATTGCAGGTGTAGTTCTACATGCACAAATCTTACACACAAAGATTTAATAACTTTGATGAATCTAAAATGGCAACAAATAAACAATAATTTGATATTTAAAAACAAACCACAATATGAGAGAGAAACGAACAAAGAAGGGTTAACACAAAAACAAAACAAAAATTGTATGTAGCTTTAAAAGTGAGCTTCAAATTTATTTTTCTTACAGCAATCAAATTCATTTTTTCAGTTAACCTTTTTTACTTAGTCTTTTCCATGGTCTACTGCATATATTTGGTAGAAAAATACATAATAAAGCTTTTCTGGAAGTTTAACAATCACAAAACTATAGCCACCATAACAATGATTTCTTACTATGGAAGCATGTAAAATTATGTACTATGTATCTGAAAATCTGTCATTGTTTCCCTACAATGTATGTATGGTAATTTTTGTCTTTCACTTTTTACAGCGGCTCAGCAAGAGAACAATCAGTCGATGCACTCACAGCCAATGTCCAACTCCATGGTGTCGGGCAACAACACTAGCCTCAACACGCAACAGGACAACGAGGGACGCTACCACGGAACTGAACTAGTCATGCTCTATGATTATAAGGTAACTATAGCAGTATATTAAGATGGTGTTAAAAAAGTAAAAAAATGCTTACAGTAGTAATAAAAATGCAGAATGAGTTTTGAAATTTTGGAAAAGTCAGTTGACAGCTAGACTCAATGCCTGAGAATTAAATTTCTAGAGAAGCGCTTACACGGGCAACAATTGCGGCAATAATTGCCCGGCGACACGAATAGACCGATCTGGAGCAATTAGTGAAGCAATATGGAGCAATTTCAATTAATTGCGGCAATTATTTCGGCGATATTGCTCCAGATATTTCATATCGCTCAATGTCGTCGATACGAATTGACGAATATCTGATGGGCTCGTGTATGACAGTATTGCACAATATTGCTGCTTGTTGCCGAAAATTGCTTGATGTAGTCGTGACGTCAAAGTTGACGAGAATTGATTGGAATGGAGCAATTTTAGTTGCTCGTATAAGCATACCTTTACAGCATAAGGATTCTTGCTCACTTGAGACAAGACAGTATACAGATATTTTAGTACAAAATATTTGTATTTGTGTGTGTGCATCTCTATGTAATTTTATAGTGTCTCAAGTGATTTAGAGCCATATCGCTTTAAAGCATAAAACTTTCTACTGTAATATCCGAAAAATATCCATAAAATGTATTTATTTATTTATAGGAAGATTTTACTAATTAATTTAAATCACTTCTCTTCTAGGCTCAAGCACCAGACGATTTGACGGTGAAGAGGGGGGAATGGGTGTACGCGGATCTGACGCAGCAGACAGTGGAGGGGTGGCTGTGGGCGCACGCGCCGAAGACACGTCGCTCGGGCTTCATACCCACCGCGTATGCGCGCGCGCCACATACTACGTCGCTATAAATTACTGACATTTTTTCCTATACCGTTTCTGCGCCCTGATTCACAATTAACTAATTCGATTCGGATTCGAAAACTTCATCGCGCGACATCCTATAAACGCTCGCCGCGCAAGGCATTAGCCGCGTACTGACCAAGCGAGCCGCCTCGCCGCGGCAGCCTCGCGCGCAATTGCTCGGTCGGTCAGTACGTGTTAATCCGCGGCAAACGTCCGAGGCGCCTTTGAGCGTCGACCAAAAACCGACCACTTTTGGCTCGACCGCGGCACGCTCGGGCGAGGCAGCGCGGCGGCTCACTTGGTCAGTACGCGGCTATTAACTAATTCGACTCGGATTCGGAAACTTCATCGCGCGACATCCAATAAACGCTCGCCGCGCTAGGCATTGACCAATAACCGCACGGTAAACCTAGTTGTCCAATGAGAGAGCATAATGCGACTCAGTGGCGCACAATGCCGCACAATGCTGAAGCTGAATTGGAACATGAATTAGTTTTTAAATGCACCAGTAGAGTGCGCTAAGTTCAGTGTTGAAAAAATAAATACCTAATCAAAGTTAGCAAAAATTAAGGCTTGTACCTTCATCCATATTTAAATATTATAGCTTTGCTCGGTATTCGATAAAACACGAATAAAATGACATTTTCTAAAAATTATTCCTAGCTAGATCGATTTATCGTCCTTAATACTTACTAAATTTCATGAAAATCGTTGGAGCCTATTCCGAGATTCCAATTATATATAATGTATATTATACAAGAATTGCTCGTTTAAAGATATAAGATTAATTTTATTAACACAGGTTATTTCCAAAAAACTACAACGAAATGAAAGCTTTAATTTTTTTTTCAACAAATTATATTACTAGAGATAATAATAGTGCATAATAATATTACTAAAGATACATTTTGATCAATGTCAACTTAAAAAAACGCATCAAGCGAAAGCTCTACTTTTTCTAATGCTTGATTGTGCGAAGCGGTGCTGTAGGTAATTGGAACATTCATGATTCAACCTTAAGCATTATGCCGCATAATGCTCTGATTGGAAAACACTCAAAGTTTCCGAATCCGTGTCGAACGGGAATCGCCCTGCTGAGCTTTTTTGACAGCTCCACTACCACTGTTTATTGGCTATCGAAATACTAACTAACAGTGCTGTTGAATAGAACTCGTACCAAAAAAAACCTTTGAAACCGGAGTGTTCCCCCAATGCTTGCCATTATATACACAAGTAGATGTTTCCATGAATATGATTAGTCTAAATTCTAAACTCTAGATTCAGCAGAATTGAAGATAATATTATTAAGAAATAATTTTGCCATAACTTTATCTTTGATGTTATAAAAATAATATGTTTCAAAGTACTTTATTATGGTTAATGCTTAGTTAAGATTTTGTTGCATTTTCAACTTTTGCTGACAACAGACTGGTATCTACGAAATTATTCTTGCTCCACTGAAAATTTTCTTTGAGATTACTTTATACACTTTTAGGTTAGTTATATTATTATGATATTCCATGTTTATAGCAAGTAAGTGTTATAAGTCAATGTGTCTAACTTTAGGTGCCTTGTAAAGAATAATAAAATTCTACATTCCATTATTAGTTTAGGTATTTAAATTTTGCAAGACTTATTTATGGAATCCTTAGATCTATGAAACTGTCTTCCTTCGTATGTAAGATATTTGGATTTGATGTAAAATATCCGTCCTTAAAGGTGCCTATAACGCTTTGTATTTTTTACACTAAGTACATACATAATAAATCATTTTAAAAATTTATATTTCATTTTAGTATATTATCCATCCGGCCTATGTCCAGCAATGGACGAATATAGGCTGATATGATGATGATGATATTATCCAGTATAGATTTTTTGTAGACCAAAAAACAAGCAAATTAATAGTCTATACTAAAGGTACAATTCCGTGCATCGCGATCGATCGCGGTCGCGCACGACCTACGACTCGTCGGCCGCTCGCGACCATAGTCAGCGTATGAAAATGTATGGCACCGCTTCCGAGGCCCGCGACTGACGCGCGCGGCCTACGACTGTCGTAAGCCGCACGCGACCGTGCCATATAACTTTGACACGGTCGCGCGGGGCCTACGACAGACGCGCGCGACCGACGACAGTCGTAGGCCCCGCGCGATCGTGTCAAAGTTATATGGCACGGTCGCGGGCGGCTTACGACAGTCGTAGGCCGCGAGCGTCAGTCGCGGGCCTCGGAAGCGGTGCCTTACATTTTCATACGCTGACTTTGGTCGCGAGCGGCCGACGACAGTCGTAGGTCGTGCGCGACCGCGATCGATCGCGATGCACGGAATTGTACCTTTAGACAAAGGAATATTAAAGAAAGATGTGCAAATACATAATCTATTATTTATTGTTTTAAAAAATTATTCTAATCCAAAAGTATATCTCTCTTCTTCTTTCTTGCCTGCTGTTTCAATTCGTCTTTTGCTTTCCATTCCTCCAGCTGCTCCTCAACTTTCTTAATATGTTGTTCGGTAACTGTTATAGGTAACTCTAACTCTATTTGCTCACTTCTGATGAATTTCAGAGCCTGTAGCTTCTCCTTCAGAAACGGTCCCTGCTGACTTTCGAGCAAGTTTCTATAATCCTCCAGCTTCTTTTGTCTTATTTCATTACAGTGCATCTCTGTCAATTTTTTTAGCGACTCCTTCCGTGATAGCTTATGAAATGATCTGAAACAGAAAAATGTCTGTGAATTTAAATATCTAAGGTGTTAGTTTTTACTCAACTGTGCCAGGAGGGTTATTGTGAGGGTTTGTTTCATACATATTCATTATTCAATAAACATAGCCCTCTTAATTTCTTTGTCACATTCTAGAAAATGCAGCAGCTTGTTAGATTTAGCCAGCTGCAACATATTATCTACCTTTTATTGTAGTTAATTATACCTCAAGTCCCAAGAGGTCGCATACGACCGCAATAACAATAGAATTCCTAGAATCCGCAATAGAGGTATTAATCCTTCAGGCCCCGCGCAAGCATCGGTGATCGCGAGAACAAAAGAATACAATGGGAATTCCTAGAACCTCCGATCGAAGGATCAAGAAGAAAATAATTATATAAACTTACTCAGGATGTCCTTTGTATTCAATGTTAAGCTTTTCAAGTAACCATTCAAACTTCTTATAATCATATTGACGCAAAAATTTGAGCAGCTTCTTCCTTTTGTCAATAAGTTCTTGAACTACTTGCTGTGAACATAATGTAACATTTTAATTTAAATATCAGGTATACACTTAACAATAATTACTATTATTTTGTAAAAAAAATACTGAAAACTGTTTTAAAATCACTGACAAAATAATTGTAATATTTTCGAAAAACAGTCATTAAACCATTTGAAAACCATTTTTTAAGCAAAGTAAATATGAATTTACTCAAAGATTATATGCAAACAATAATAATAATGAAATGAAAGCATTGAAAAGCTTTTAAGCTTCATTGAGTCTGCAGTACTTCTACAACAGTATTTGAGACATCAAATAGTTGATTACATAAAATAGTCGATAACCCATCACACATGCCATTGTCATGTGTGATGGGTATATATATATATATATATATATATACAGGGTGTCCCAGAACTCAACGTCAAGCCGAAACGGGGCGACAGGATTGATTGTAACCATCATGAGAAAAATCACAAAAAAAATCTATCCTATGCAGTTTGAAAATTATGGGCAAAAAAATTTTTATGGGAAAAACCTAAAAATTTGGTCAAACTGTAACCATTTTTCGGTTATTGTGGTTAATTTTTATTACTTTTGTTCATTTAAACTTTGGAATCGTAAACCTAAATAACATTTCTAGAATCACAGTCAAAAATAATGACACAATTGCCCCAAGTTTCCTAGAATTAAGACTATTTGTTAAACTATGAATTTAAAATTTTCAAAATTTGTCGACTTTGAAAGGCCCTCCTTTAAAAAAAATGTACTAGAGTGCCTTGGCAAGTGCCATAAAAAGTTGGCGCATTTAATCAGGATTGTAAAATGGTACAATACCTGTTAGTTTCGTACTAAAAAAATGAGTAAAAAATTAAAAACCTCAAGTAACCCGATTTTTGCTAACCCATTTTAGTCAGTTAAAATGTTTTTTATTCGCACAAGCTGTTGGTAGGTTCTTAATTTTACGGCAAAATGATGAGAGAGATGGGTAGTGGACATGTTTGCCATGAGTGAGCAAGACAGTTCCGCCACTTTTACGAAAGTCAACAAAAGTAAAATCAATAAAATAATGAAAAATCTTGCCCTAGTTTAGTTTAGGTTTATTGGAATAAAAGTCAGATAGGGAAATAACTTTTTTTATTACAACATGGCTGCCCAGCACATTACGCAGTACAAGTAAGAGATTTCCTTAACCAGGAATATCCGGAAAGGTGGATTGGACGTTCAGGCACTATCTCGTGGCCAGCCCTTTCCCCAGATTTAAATCCACTGGATTTTTTTTATTGGGGCGTTTTCAAAGAAAAAGTTTATTCGAAGCCCATTGAGAGCGTAGCCAAGCTGCGTGAACGAATTTCTCAAGCTGCTGAGGACATCAACTCTCGAGGATATGCCCGGCTAATAAGTAGATCTTTTATAAGAAGATGTAGGGTGTTTATTGAGGCTGATGGTAAACAATTTGAACATTTGTTGTAATAAAAAATGTTATTTCCCTATCTGACTTTTATTCCAATAAACCTAAACTAAACTAGGGCAAGATTTTTCATTATTTTATTGATTTTACTTTTGTTGACTTTCGTAAAAGTGGCGGGACTGTCTTGCTCACTCATGGCAAACATGTCCACTACCCATCTCTCTCATCATTTTGCCGTAAAATTAAGAACCTACCAACAGCTTGTGCGAATAAAAAACATTTTAACTGACTAAAATGGGTTAGCAAAAATCGGGTTACTTGAGGTTTTTAATTTTTTACTCATTTTTTTAGTACGAAACTAACAGGTATTGTACCATTTTACAATCCTGATTAAATGCGCCAACTTTTTATGGCACTTGCCAAGGCACTCTAGTACATTTTTTTTAAAGGAGGGCCTTTCAAAGTCGACAAATTTTGAAAATTTTAAATTCATAGTTTAACAAATAGTCTTAATTCTAGGAAACTTGGGGCAATTGTGTCATTATTTTTGACTGTGATTCTAGAAATGTTATTTAGGTTTACGATTCCAAAGTTTAAATGAACAAAAGTAATAAAAATTAACCACAATAACCGAAAAATGGTTACAGTTTGACCAAATTTTTAGGTTTTTCTTAAATGCCCATAATTTTCAAACTGCATAGGATAGATTTTTTTTGTGATTTTTCTCATGATGGTTACAATCAATCCTGTCGCCCCGTTTCGGCTTGACGTTGAGTTCTGGGACACCCTGTATATTATGTAATCTTTCTTTCCATATAAGACCTTATTTCATGTTGTATTAAAAACTTACTTTGGCCTTGGTATGTTTTGGATATTGTTCCATTGTCTCCTGCAAGCATCGGATAATACCAGTGATTCTCGCAACTGAAAAAAAAATTAAACCAATGTCAATCATTATCATACCTAATCCAAATAATTACAATTTTATTCATGTTGCATACAAGACAATTTTAGACTTGAACAATACCCAAGGATAATATTTTTATATTCTTGGGTTTATTATTGGGTAATTATACTATAATATGCAACAATCAGGATGAAAACTATAGTAGTCGACATCCTCAGACGTATAGATATGCTAAAATGGAGATGGGCAGGGCACACTGTACAATTCAAACAAAGTAAATGGAGTCAGAGAGTCATTATGTGGTATCCAAGAGATGGCAAAAGGACAAGAGGTCGACCCACCATGAGATGGGAAGACGAAATTAAACTAACTGCTGGACCCTACTGGACAAGAGTAGCACAGGATAGAAAATACTGGAAAGAGCTGTATGAGGCCTTTGCCAACAGGCACACCAAATTAAGAGACTATATATAACAAGAAAATTCTTAAAACACTGCAAAACAGACAATTCGGAAAGAGGCTAAATAATAATAATAATACTACATGTACACTTATGAGAGACTAATAATAACTTTTTTTTTCATGATTAATACAATAAATACATTCTTACTTTTAGTTTCTGCTGTATTGTCATCATATTTGTGCCTTCGAACTCTGTTTATGAGTTCCTTCCGGACCAAGTTGTTATGTTCCTTTTTGCCCAGATGTTCTACACTAAAGACTCTTTTCACTAACTCCGGTGCACTGAAAATGAAATGAGAAGCGTATAATAACTTTTAATAGTTCATGCAATTTGGAACTTTATGGCAGTGAATACTGCGATGAATGAAAAACACTGACTCTTTTATTTCCTCACTTAGAGCATATTTCTCAGGAATGGAATATTTCGGGATTTCAGGTTTGCTTTCTAAATCGCCAGATCTTTCAGGTTTGTAGGCTGGTACGTAATCGGGTCTTTTCCATTTGATGTTCACTAACTGTTTCACGCCACGGCTTTGAATTAAATTCCAAGTAAACTGTCGTAACATTTTCAGCTTCAACAGTTAAATTTATTTTCGTATTAATAAATTCCAAACAAAATAAGAGTTATTCATAACCTAAAAAGTAAAACACTCAATCTGTCAAAATATAACAGCTGGCAGCTGGTGTCAAAAATACTTTTTCCTACTTTTCCATTGAAATTAACTTTATAATTTAGCAACCTGTTTGAACTTTGATCAGTTTGATATGAAGGCACTTCACATGGCTATTTGTATTTGCGTATTTGATGTATTCGCCAAACATCAGGGCCCCCGCTACTATATGTGCAATGCACACGGGCGCCATCCTCTAGGGGTGCCAAATCGCCATCTTTAGAGGCGCCAAAACTAAGGACCCAAAAAATTCGCCTAGAGGGGTACCAAAATCCTTTTTTGCACACAGGCGCCACTCGCCAGTAGCCTTTACGGGAGCCAAACAATCACCACGTGTAGACGGCATGTTTGACAAATATTGGCCATTACATATTTGACAAATATAATATGACCAATGCCAAGTACACGTCATAACACACGTACCTTTGTCGGTTTTTGACGCACATCAAAAGAGTCAAATGGGCAAGTAAACAAAATCAAATAAAAGTTCGATATATTTTGACGCAATGAGTTTCTAAAATACTAGAGTGGCAATGTCTTACAAACTGATGCAAAAAATGCGTAACCACTTGATAGCCCAAAAGACAATGTCACTCCATAATGTAATTATGTCATTATGTATGGCAGATATGCCTGCAGGCATCTTCAAAGTGGTGACGCGTTTCTGTTGTAGACTGCCAATCTAGTTACGTTAGTAACATACAATATCATTGTTTTGACGTCCATGTGTGGAAGGCCGTATTTGCCTTTTTTGCTTGTTTGTGTATAATAATATTATGTCAATAATTTTGCCAAATGCAACAAATAGCCAAATAGCAAATATAAATAGCCATGTGAAGTGCCTCCAATACGGAATAATTATATAATTCTAAAACCTTGGATAAACTTATGGCCGTTGGTTTGAGTTTTGACATACTAATACCGGAAATAAAATAGGGTGTAAGAGCCAAAAACAAAATGTGGAGGAATTGTTGATCAAAATAGTAGCTCATCTTCGGAATAAATTTTGTTTATTTTTTTGAGGGAAATACTTGTACTCCGATAAAATCTCTTTGTGTAGAAAAAACAAAGTACTTTATTTATCAATTACTACAATAAAATTACATTTTAATAATTGACAATATAATATAGAAAACCCTAACTCCAATTATTATTCTAACTAACTTAAATAAGGCTCTAACTTCTAAGTGCCATGCATTATGTTTTAAATAGAGATCTAAGTTCTAATGTTTGTTTCGGTAAATGGGCACTTTGGACATTTAAAGTTTTAGACACACAAAGACTAGTGACGTGATATTACACAAGTAAATAACCAAAAACAACAAAGTTACCAAATTTTTGGGTCAAAATATTCAAATACCAAATAAAAATAATGAAAGCAATAAAACATTATTCATACTATTCTATTTAAAATAGCTTCATAACGCCATTTTCTTCCCGAACCGGTAACAACAACAAGTGCTATGTCCACCATTTTCATAACATTGGTGGCACGCTGGCAGGGACTTAAACCCTTTTATATAACATTGTGCTATGCGTCCCGCTCCTCCGCCTTTATTAAAAGATGTAAAAAGTAAAAATCAAGCAAAATAACTATGCTAGTCACATAGAGCTTATTTTAGACTATTGACGATGGCACATAGAATACATTTCCGGTAAAAAATACGTTTCAAAAATGTTGGCACTTACACCCTATTTTATTTCCGGTATTCTTAATTTTATTTATACTTATACGTGATACGATCATACGACTACGAATTGACTTAAGATAGGTAACTATTCCTATCTCTAGTATGGCAAAACCAGAGATAGATCAAATATTGGGAACGGCCGTTAGTAGTACTCCAGTTCACGAGTGCAGTGCATTTCTCATAAGTTTAACCGTAAGCCAACCGGGTTTCCGTGGTTTGCCGTTTGCGGTTTGACCATTGTCAATGTTACAACTTTCAAAAATTTGATTGGATTTAGGCTTCCGCTTAACTAGAGCCTAAAGAAGAACACAAGTAGACAGTGACACTTGACTTTTTCTCAAAAGTCAAACATGAAACAGCTGATTTTGGCATTCGTTTACAACAAAATTGTGCGCAAATTTCGTGAAAATATTTTAATAATTAGTAATTATTATATTTTGCATCAATTTATAATTTCATAAATAGGCTCTAGTTATATGAAATAAATTTTACCATTCTTATAATACTATAAGTGATATTTATGTGAATATCGTGGTTAAATTTCTGTAACACAAAATGATCACGTCTAGATTATTTTGCGCAAAAAAATTATATAAATCCACATACATACAATTTAAGTATTTGTCATGCTGGTCATGTGGAAAGGATTCTCAAAATCTTACACATAACTTATTCTGTCCAAACTGCAGAGTCCTACAAAAACCACTGGACAAAAACTATTTTAAGGTTATGGGAGTAAAGGAAACTTTCGACCTAAACGAAAGTGAACTAGCTAAGAAATACAAAGAATTACAGAAGCATCTTCACCCTGACAAGTATGCAAATCGGTGAGAAAACTATTAAATGCTGAATTGGTATCTATGTGTTAAATGCCTTAATTGTTTTTGCTTGCAATGTTTGAGGATTACATCATAATAAGTCACACATACTTGTTAATAGACAGTCAGGATATTGTAAGTTAATAGCAATAGATAAATTGTAAGTTTTATTTTTATATTACAGGAATAAACAAGAACAAGAAATATCTGCAGAGTATTCTTCATTAGTTAATGATGCCTACAAAACTCTTCTGGATCCACTATCGAGAGGTATTTTAATATTCTTTAGTATGGTAACACAACATAGCCTACTTTTGTCTCAAATTAAATAGAGTAAAATTAATGTTGATAATATTAGGTATACTCTACATTCTACAAGTACAAAGAAGATTAAAAAATATCAAACATACATACAGGTGTATGGTGTATACTGTATGGCAATATCATAATTCTATGGTGTATGGGAGATTGTGCTTAGCCGTGACAAAATACTACATCTTCCCCTAAAACATTTTTTACTAATCCTTTGAAATCATGAGTGGAATATAAAATATTTAAATTTAAGCTTCTTTAGGTAATACCTAGATCATGGGAATCACAGACACAATAGATTTTCAGTTGTTATGTGACAGCTGGGTGCCGCTTGGGGATTGATGGGTTAAATCACAGATTTAGCTAAAATGTATCCTTTGCATCTTTTCAGGTATTTACATGCTAAGCTTGTTAGGTAAAGATATACCCGAAAAAACCGAAGTTGATAATCAATTCCTTATGGAAATCATGGAGAAAAATGAAGAAGTAGAAAATGCAGAAAGTGAAGCTGACATTTTAAGGCTGAATGAAGAAAACAAAAAGATTTTGGATGATCTGCAACAGAAAGTTTCAAAAGCATTCTTTGACGGTGATTTAAAAAGTGTCTTGCAACTTCTAGGTCGTATGAAGTATTACACTAGTATTGACGCCCAGATACAAAGCAGCATAAGAAACAAAGGAATCATAAGATAAGCCCAAATAAGGTTTTTGAAATTTAGATTGTATATTAAAATGTGATAGAGCTAAAGGAGAGTGATAAATAATAATAATCTAATAATATTAGAAACAAAATAATTTAAAGTTGAAATATTTTATTAGTCGAGTTTTAGCTGCTTCTGTTATATTTTTTGTCTGTTGATAAAATAAAATGTATTATTCATTCATTTTTATTATTGTATCATAATGTATTATTTTAATTCCATTTTATTGTGTTTACATTACACTTTACAGTATATTATTGCAACAAAAATTGTATATCTCACTGCATAATGTCATGACTCATGTTACATGTTACCTGTATGTGTTACCACCTGCCGCTGTAAAGGACATGTGATTCCACTTTTTCTACTTTATACCTGTCTATGCAAAACGATCTACAAGTTATTATGCTATTTAAGAAAAAAAAAACAAATCTTTTTTGCTTTTAAAGTAGTTAGGTACTTGTAGATTCCAAAACTAATTCGCATACAGAGGCTTCATAAATAATATTTATTGAATACTTAACTAGATGACGCCCGCAACTCCGTTGCGCCAAAATTCGTTTATCGCGCGGGAACCGTACATTTTTACAGGACAAAAAGTATCCTATGTCCTTTCCCGGGACTCACAGTATTTCCATGCCAAATTTCAGCAAAATCGGTCCAGCGTTTTGGGCGTGAAGAGGTACAGACAGACACACTTTCGTATCAATTTATAATATTAGTATGGATTAATTATTACTTTAAATATTCTGCATTTTATTATTGTTGTGTCCATTCTCGGCAAAACAAAAGAATAGAATGCTTGTTGACCTATACCTACCTAAAGCAAGTTTTAGCAAACAGAGTAACGATTGTGCCATCATAATAATTTGCTTACAATGCAACAGTCTACGCAATAGGTAAATATTAAAACTTCCCTTGCTGTCTATATTTAAAATATTATGTATAAGAAAATCTTTAATATATATGTAACATGTACCTAAGTAGTTACTTAACATAAAAAACTTCGTTCCAATAATAATTAAGTATCATCGTTATAATTTATTAGCTGTAGTAAAAGAATCGCGTAAATAGGAAAACAATGTAAACAATGTAGAGCAGTGTTTCCCAAACTTGTCGGGACCGCGACCCATCTACAAGAAAGTTTAAAGTTCGTGGCCCACCTTGTGTCACGAAGACAAAAAAGCAGCGGTACCTATGTTATGACTTTGACAATCGAACAAGTACGACAGTCGACAATCGTCCTATAGTTTCAGGGCCCACCCAAAATCTACCCGCGACCCACCAGTGGGTCGCGACCCACACTTTGGGAAATACTGATGTAGAGTCTAAATTGCACGCCATCAGTTCACAGTGAAGTTAACTAATAGTTTTTTAAAAACCTAATTATTGGATAATGGTTGTGTACCATCGAGGAAATTGATTCCTAGGCAGTTGAGGGACCTACGTCGTTTGGTCGGCTTATGTCAATTCCATGTTAGCTAATAGCTGTGATGGGTCGGATGGTTTTAATCAAAGAGAATATAATCACTACGGTTTTAATTACTAATAGGTGCGCCATTTGCCAAGGAATCAACTTCTCTGATAGTACCTACAATTAGTTAGTTGTATCTCAATAAGTACTTAATATTATGCAAACTTTTTCAGTATGTAACACTATTGGTACTACTTTAAGTATACGGCAATAATAATTGTCTTCGCCCTTCGGTGTTTATAAAATACGACCACTGAAAAACATTTACAATATGATTGTGATAAATACTTAAACCCTTTCATTTAAATTTTATATGAATTAATTATTAATCTATCGTCAAAGATCTGAATGTTCCAGATAAACCATTAAACTCCGTGTTCGAGTATTTGTCGGGCCTTAACTTCTCGATAGTGACAGCTTTCGATGTCTCCTCCAAGTATTCTTCGAATGCAGGTGATGTGATTTCATTTATGTTATTTTCTGGAAAGAAAAGTAGCCAGATTCAACCAAATGTAGACTATTTTGTGGCATTGCCTGTAAACTTGTCATTCTTAAGCCGGGTCGAGACGAGTGTAACGTGTAATGTAATTCACCGTGTAATGTAACACGAATTTTAAGTGTGGATGGCACTACGAGCATTACTATGTAAAGCCGGGTCCAGACGAGTCACGAGTGTAACGTGTAATGTAAGATTACACGAACTCAAAGCGAATTGTCCAAACGAGCCTTTGTGCTCGCGCGAAAACCGACAGCCGATGGATGAGCCCGGAGCGTTACATGTATTGCTCGTATTGCCGCACGTAGAAGTCGTGTTACATTACACGGTGAATTACACGTTACACTCGTCTGGACCCGGCTTTTCGCTCGGGGTTTATCCATCGGCTGTCGGTTTTCGCGCGAGCACTAAGGCTCGTTCAAGGACAATTCGCTTTGAGTTCGTGTGCCGTCCACACTGTTGACGCTAAATTACACGTTACACTCGCCTGAACCCGGCTTTACACTTGTCTGGAGTCTGGACCCAGCTTTAGTACCTACCTAGGTATACAGCGAAAATGACAAAAAATTATTTTAGTAGGTACTAGGTAGAATCTAGATGACTCCGCTGCGCCAAAATCGGTTCAGCGGTTTGGGCGTGAAGGAGTAACACAGAGAGAGACACACTTTCACATATTTTATAATAATATTAAGTATGGATTAATTGTTACAGTAGCAACAGAAATACATAATTTCAACTGAAAATGTCCACTGTTTATCTGTCAGTGTCGCGGTTCTTACAAAACGTAGTATGATTGTATTCTCTTTGGTTCTTACGGACATCTGTCCGTCCGTAATGCTAATCTTAGCATTCCGTTTTTACCAGCCCCCGATTCACAAATAGGCCCATAGGCCATATTGGCCACATAGGAGCAGTGTCCAAAGAGGCCCTACACTACTTACTACATTACGTACGTAGGTAATATACATGGGTCGGCGGAAACAAAATGGCCTCATAACAAATATAAATTCGGCACGAATTTTTAGTTTTGCCCCTTTCGATGTACGAAACCCTAGAAACGAAGATCACAGATGATTCAGACTGTGACACCTTTTGACCTCAAAATTATATGTTTAAGTTACGGTACTTACCACACAGTGTGTCTAAAGATTTCTCCGTTCCTCCGTATTCTATAGGCAGGACGTGTTTCGGTATGAAGTCATACAAAGTATCTAAAGTCTTGTGCACCATGATGCGATCGCTCAGTTTCTCGCTTAGAATTTGTTTGAAAATTTTGACTATCATGTCGATTCCTCTGTTTTTCGATAATATATGGACTCCTTTTATCCTCATACAGTAGCCCTCCTAAAATATTAGTAGATAACTTAATAGTAATATTAGAGTATTGAACGCCTCCGTGGTTTAGTGGTATACCTAGAGCGCGAGTCAAGAGACTCGGAGGTCATGGGTTCGATTCCCGCATTGGAAACATGATATTTCCAAGTTCGGTTAGGACAATGCAGGCTGATCACCTGATTGTCTGACTAGTAAGATGATCCATGCGTCGGATGGGCATGTAAAATTCTATAATTTTTATTATGTTAAAATTACGTTCATTTATATTGTATGTAAGTATTGTATATGTATGTTCATTTATATATGTTACTTATTTAAGTATGTAGGTATATTAATATATTATGGATTTAGCTATAGGATTTAGGTGTTAGTATTATGTCTTTATTGTACTAGTTTAAATGTTGTCTTTAGTGTACATTGCCCTGTTTTCACACCATTTTAAATCCACTACTGTTTATGGTTTGCTGGAAGAGATCTCTTAAAGAGATAAGTACGCCAATGTTATATTGTCACTTTTATAAATGTTATGTTTTAATTTTGTACATAAAGAGAATAAATAAATAAATAAATAAAAAGTCGGTCCTGCGCCTGATTTTTCGCCAGTCGTGTCGGTCTGCCGTCCCACTGGGTTACGAGAGTAAAGGAATAGAGAGTGCTCTTGTGTACTGCGCACACCCTTGGGCACTATAAAATTAGTCCTGCGTAGCTGGCCTGGTTTCAATGAAACCGGCCACCGTCACCGAAACCGGTGTGGGAGTTATTATTATTAGTAATATTAGAGTTTTGATAAAACATACATTTCATAAGTTACGATATACATGACCACCAACACACAGCGTGTACAGTCTACACAGGACTAAAGTCCCCACATATTATGTGATAATGGCACTTATCAGCCTTCTACATTTATGGTGGACCTAACCAAAAGTTACGTGCTGCTTTGCGTTTTAGGGCTTCGTCATTATGTGCTTTAATTTACTGTTGTAATGTTAATGTTAATCTATCGCCTAAATTCAGTGATTTTTGCCTGTTACAGTAACTTACAGTAACAGGCAAACATCACTGGATTTCGGCGCTAGATTTGCAATATCTATGTAAATTATTGTAAACAATGGACTCTGGATTCTGGCAGTTAAACAATTAGTTACATTGGTAGATAGGTAGACTGTTTAGCGCTGATCAAGCGCTGGAATTCAACATAAATCTATGATCTTCTAATGTAGAAAAATCTCGTGTCACAGTGTTTGTGCGCGAACTTCTCTAAAACGACTCAACCGATTTTTATTAATGAAAGTATATTGTACTATCGAGGAAATTGATTCCTAGGCAGTTTACGGATCTACGTCATGTGGTCGGCATTATGTCTATTCAATATGACCAACTTGACCTAACGCGACCGCCATCTGCCTAGGAATCAACTTCTCCGATAGTACATTCGTTAGGCCTGAGCGTAGGTTTTTATCTACTTTTTATATTGATAATAGAATTAATAATTTATATGGCAAAACAACTTTTGTCCGTTGCCGGGTCATATAAAATGAGCTTACGGTTATAATATTATGACTATTATAACCGTAAGCTCATCTTAGCATTCCGTTTTTACCAGCCCCCGATTCACAAATAGGCTCATTGGAGCAGTGTCACAGTGTTTGTGCGCGAACTTCGTTTGTCCGTTGCCGGGTCATATAAAATGAGCTTACGGTTATAATAGTCATAGTCTGCTTCAGTTCCACGATATTGACGACTTTGAACAGCTCGTAGATATCGGCGTCCATGTAGTCGCAGACCAGTATGAACCCGTTATTGTAGTCGTGAGCCTGCATGTATTGGGCTAGCTGAAAAAAAAAACATTTTTTCCAAATTCTAAACTAGTTTGTTAATTATTATGCGTAGACAACCGTGCGGTCTACGCTTTGTTTTCTACAACAAACGTTAACCCTCCCGAGACCCATCATCCAATTTGCCTAACGGTTGCCGGTTTGTCACGGTTTGTCACAGACATGAGACAGACACACGTTCGTATTTATAATATTATCATGACAAAGATTGCCTAATTCAAAAACTTTGGGCACAGTAGACTGGGT
The DNA here is from genome assembly GCA_937595015.1 of Polyommatus icarus. Taxonomy (NCBI): domain Eukaryota; kingdom Metazoa; phylum Arthropoda; class Insecta; order Lepidoptera; family Lycaenidae; genus Polyommatus; species Polyommatus icarus. The sequence goes on along the minus strand of OW569327.1, from coordinate 16,215,327 downwards.
ACGGATGTGACAATTTTGGTTTGGAGGCCAATAATTTTGTTAGTTTTACAGTTAGCTGGGAAAATTTTGTCACAAACCATAGTTTATTTATTTGGCTACATAAAAATACCATTATATCATGCCAAAATACGATGAATTAGTCATGGAATCAAATTTTAAAGAAAGAGGGAACTTGTCACAACCGACCACAGTCCACAACCCAAGGTCGGTTGTGACAATGGTCGGGGTCTTGTTGTTGATATAATTTTTATTTCAATAAAATTGTACCATAAAACACCATAAACATTATTCTAAACAAATTCATCTAGCGTATCAAAACATATTCTATTTTGAAACATATTTATCAACCAAAACAACGACATCCGATTAATTTCGCCGTTCTCTATAAATAAGTCCTACATTTGACTTATTCGTAAGTATTTTCGTATTGACTGATAATATTCTGCGCTCGTTTGGCCTTCTGTAAGCGTTTTTAGGACATCTAAGAAAAAATATAGGATAAATGTATGTCACAACCGTACCCATAAGATTTGTTACAATCGTACCCAACACTGAATTTCAATTATTAAACAATCGCCACGAATCGGCTAAACGATTTACGTAACAAATAATCACTCGCAGTTAACTACTAATGATCAACTTATCACAAGAAAATAAGCGACATAGGTTATTTATATACAAAAAATAGTAAACATAAAAATAAACCAAGCGAGAAAACCTACTTTTGACTGTTAAAAAGCAATGTAGGCCCCTGATAACGTTATCGTCAAGTACTGGCAAAAGCAATGCTAGGAGAAGCATTCAGAATTGCAAGACGCGTCTTTTTCTCTTAGCACCCATCCCCATATTCCGTATAGTTTCGCTGTTATGACGACTGTTACAACCGTAACCTGGCACAAACGTACCCATTCTACCCTAATGATAAGAACTAAAGATGCTTCAAGAGCATGTAAAGGGCATTAGTGCTGTAGGTAACATAATATTTGATTCAGGTTTCTAAGTTTCTCATACCTAATTTAGCTAATGCCCATTTTCACCAACCACACCTAAAATGTAGGGGTCTCCTAAGCCAATATTCCAAGTTTTGTTCCTGATGAATTGACAACCCCCTAACTCTTAGGTGACGTTTCCAAGTTTTGTTCCCGATGAATTGACAACCCCCTAACTCTTAGGTGACGTTTATTTGTAAAATAGGCACCAGTACGCGCAACTTTGCAGCTCCCCCTCTGAAGCCATTAGATTCTTTACAATGACACGTAATCTTGTCTGCGTTTTCAAACTTAGCTTGTTCTTATTTGTTAGACTTCGAAACGGTAGTAGAAAAAGAAAACTCTGGTAAGTAATTCGAAGTAATTCATTCTGCAACGATTTTAAATGGGATAAATTATGTCATTGAAATAAAAATAACACCCAATTTTTTTTTGTTAAATGGACTCTCCTAATGATACCAACACCTTGGAAAAAATTTGGCAGGAAGGTTTAATTGCACCCTGTATTGGTCACGATAAATCACGTTTGAACGCTCGTTGCTTCATAACGCAACCGAATATTTGGTCAGTTTTTGCGCTACTGATATGAGAACAACTAGTACTTACCTAATATAACTTACTCAGCCATTTACCTTATCATTTTTTTTTTGGTCATGATAACTGGGATTTCAGGCGCCATAAACAGAGAACGCAACTACTTTACGCAGGCAGACCGACATATGTGGCATCAGAGAGTTGCTCTTTATCTTGTCAATCTAAAGTAAGTCATTTTGGATATCGTTACCGCAGTTAACTACTACCAAAAATGTCGTGACCTCCTAATCTATAATCCGAATACCTCTATTATTCGAATGCCTCTATTATCCTAATACCTCTATTACCCGAATACCTCAATAATCCAAACCCCTGCTAATCCGAATACCTCAATTATCCGAATACCTCTTTTGTCCGAATACCTCTATAATCCGAACCCCCGCTAATCCGAATACCTTTATAGTCCGAGTACCTCTCTAATCCGAATACCTCTATATACCGAATACCTCTATTATCCGAATACCTCAATAATCCGAATAGCTCTATAATCCTAACGCCTGCTAATCCGAATACCCTTTATAATCCGAATCCCCGCTAGTCCGAATACCTCTATAATCCGAACCCCCGCTAATCCGAATACCTTTATAATCCGAATCCTCTATAATCCGAATACCTCTATTATCCGAATACCTCAATAATCCGAATAGCTCTATAATCCTAACGCCTGCTAATCCGAATACCCTTTATAATCCGAATCCCCGCTAGTCCGAATACCTCTATAATCCGAACCCCCGCTAATCCGAATACCTTTATAATCCGAATACCTCTATAATCCGAATACCTCTATTACCCGAATACCTCAATAATCCAAACACCTCTGTAATCCCAACCCCCGAATTAGCGGTTTGGTCGCTACACCGCGAGAACGCGCGGTTTGGTCGCTACACCGCGAGAATTAGCGGTTTGGTCGCTAAACCGCGAGAACGAGCGGTTTTGGTCGCAACACCGCGAGAACGAGCGGTTTGGTCGCTACACCGCGAGAACGAGCGGTTTTGGTCGCAACACCTCGAGAACGAGCGGTTTGGTCGCAACACCGCGAGAACGAGCGGTTTTGGTCGCAACACCGCGAGAACGAGCGGTTAGGTCGCTACACCACGAGAACGAGCGGTTTGGTCGCTACACCGCGATATCGCGAGCAATAGTATGTATAACGATTTATTAAATAGCGGCACGGTCGTGATGTCATTTTTTTATAAAATAAGGGGGGCAAACGAGCAAACGGGTCACCAGATGGAAAGCAAATACCGTCGCCCATGGACACTCCCAACATCAGAAGAGCTGCAGATGCATAAATTATTATACAAAAAATCAGCTTGTTAGGGTTCCGTTTAAGGGTACCGTAGTCAACCAAGTTTTGTTGATTACAGAACCCTGTAACGGAACCCTAACCAGCTGATTTTTGTATACTCATTGGTAGGTTAATAGTTATATAATTTGAGAGTAACATTGTCCTACAAATAGAATAAAACATATTTTAGGACCATCAAATCAAAGTATGAAATCCTTTCTATTCTCTGTGAGGTACCACTTTCAAGATTTTTCGCAGACAAAATGTAGTTTGTCTTATGAAAATAAAGCTTGTTAGTAATTAGCTTGTTAGTAATTAAAAAAAATTGTTCTAGGGCTCCCTTACTAAATACTGTGGTACCTATCACTTAATTAAAATAATATCATACTCACACACAAGGCATATTTGTAATAGTAGAACAGTCCTTCATCAAATTTTTTTTGTCGGTTCCGTAGAAAATAAACTCTTTCGTGATCTGGCGTCAGTCTTGGCAAAAGAGCGTCGACTCTAAAAAAAAAAAGATTTTTCAAAGCGTTAATAATGCTGCATGTGTCTACGGTATACCGTAGCTGAGTCCTAACCAAATTTTTTATATTAATTTCAGATTTATTTTTAAAACAAAAAGAAATCGTCTCTTATCGCCATAATAGCTTAAAATTGTAAAATTAATTTTATAAAAGATATTATAAATATACAGGTATCTGAGACTGATTAAATAAAAAGCATAAAAATTGAGCAAAAAGGGTAAAAATAACCGAAAATATATTATAAACGCCTACTAGTTCATATAGGTACTTAAAGTATTTTTAGTTTTGCGTGTTTTAAAAAAAATGTCTTTAAACGTTCATCAAGAAATAAATAAATAAATATGTTAAATTACTTCGACTTTTATTACAATGTGTAACCTCAGCTTTACTTTGTGAACCTTGATTGTCGCACTTAGCGAAGAGCATAAAAACATAATATTATAGACATATTTCTTAAAGTATTTTGATAAAAAATACACAAACATATTGAAATTAGTTAAACCTTGACCATAATATATATTAAATGAACTTCAAATATACGGACTGTTTTTAGAGATAATAGAAAAATAAAGTTTGTTTTGGCACGACTTGTCACCAAATCGAACTTGAAATGTCTCGTGTAATAATGTGTTCCAATTATAAACATTACTCTTATGGCCTGTTTCACCGCTTCCTGATAAGGTGCCCGATAGGGTTATTTGACAGATTTTCCATACTCCATCTGTCAAATTAAGTGGTGGATAGCCTTATCAGGAAGCGGTGAAACAGGCCCTTAGTATTTACTAATAGTTTGTTTTGTCTGTCAACGACTAAAAGATAACAACTGGTAAACAAACAAAATTTGAAACTATTAAAGCATTTTTTAAAAGTCTCCAAACTGACCATTAAATCACTACCTCAGTCACTATTTTAACATTTTTTGATAAAAAGCAATAATTTTTTACTGTTCTTTGTATATTTTCTTATTGTTAAGACTATAAAGAATTTATAGAAACCATAAAATTAATTAAAAACTACACTTTAAAAAAATCTCGGTTTTTGAACAGGGTACACTTTTTTTGGAAAATGCCCCAGATATGTTATTTATTACGTAAAAGCATCTCTTAAGGGACCGGGTACCCTTGGAATTTCTCATACAAACGTAATACCAAAATCATTTTCACATACGAAAATATTTAACATGTTTGAGTTATTTTTCAGTTTAGAATAGTAATTACCTAGGTTCCTACACAAAAATTTACTTCAAAGTATTTAAACACAAAAAAAAATAATTTTGGTTTTAAATTTTTTTTTAGTAAATTTACTACTAAATATTGAAATACTAAAAAATAGTGTAAAACACTAAAAAATGTATAAATAAATACTGAATTTACTACTAAATATTTAAATACTAAAAAATATTTTTTAGAGTTTAAATATTTAGTAGTAAATTTACTGTTTATTTATATGTTTTTTAGTGTTTTACTCTATTTTTTAGTGTTTCAATCTTAGTAGTAAATTTACTAAAAAAAAAATTTAAACAAATTTTTTTTTTTATTTTTAAATATTTTGAAGTAAGTTTTTGTGTAGGAACCTAGGTAATTACTATTCTAAACTGAAAAATAACTCAAACATGTTAAATATTTTCGTATGTGAAAATGATTTTGGTATTATGTTTGTATGAGAAATTCCAAGGGTACCCGGCCTCTTAACTGACAAAAAAAACGAACCGTTCCTCGTCACCACAAAAACACCGTCTCCTCAGAGCGTATCAGGCCAACTGGCAAATTTTAAAAAGCGGCTTGTATTTTTCGGTTTTATGTGTTGCTAATAAGCAAACTATCAAGTATTTTGGTATAATATTAGATAGAAAAAAACCGTCACCAAACTTACGTGTCAGGCGGGTCTCGAATTTCGAATATTTTTAAAGATAGTGTTTTTGGGCAGTAAATTAAGTTATTTTTAAGATATATTATATTTACTAAGAAGAAAATAAACTATTTTTTACGCACATTTAAGCTTTAACGCGTGCTTCTACAGAATATTTTTAGTGATTTCCATTTTTATTGAAGCAACATGCTGTGGGACAGGCCAAAAACAGCTCTCCCGTGAAATTAAAATATTAATAATTAATTATTGAGAGAACTTAGCACTAATATCGTGTATTTGAGTAAAAGTTTATTATATTCTTATTCATTTTCTGAATAAAATAGCCTATTTAGTTTATCCGTATTGTTGTAAAGTTCAAAGACGTGCTACAGCCTAAAAACCAGGGGTACACTTTTTTTGGAAAATGCCCATAAGAAAATAGATGACGCCCGCAACTCCATTGCGCCAAAATTCGTTTATCGCGCGCGAGCCCTACATTTTTTAACCGACTTCAAAAAAGGAGGTTATGAATTTGACGCGTATGTATGTAATATTACCAGAACTGCCCAATTTTCGAATATTTTAGTGTATATTATCAGCGTCTGAACAAATGTATGAATGTATGTATGTTTTTATGTTTGTGTTCGCATATCTCTGGAACTACCATTCCGATTTCAGCAATTCTTTTTTTGTTGTACTAGGTATTGTTCAACTTAGGGAATAGTGCAAGTTTCATCAAAATCGGTTCAGTAGTTTTGGAGATAGGGAGTTTTAATTCTCAATTACGTACAATTTTAAAGTTGGTTTTATCTTTTTAACCGACTTCCAAAAAACGAGGAGGTTATATTATGTTCGGCTGTGGATATTTTTTAAAATATAGTTATTGGTATAAAAGTATTCTATGTCCTTTTCCGAGACTCAAAAGTATCTCTATACCAAATACCTAAATCAAAATCGTTTCAGCCGTTTGGGCTTGAATAGATAACAGTCAGACAGACAGACAGACAGACACACTTTCCCATTTATAATATAATTATTTAGTACCTACGAATAATATTACTGTGGAAAGAAGAAACAAAGTCAACATAATATTATAAACTAGTACTTATTTTATTATCAGAAAGATGACTACTGTTTATCGCGCGAGAACATTTTTCCGATGTGAAAGGTATCATATTTATTATGTCTCTACTAGATATTAAACAATTAACCTTAGGATATATTATTATACATTTCCTAAATAGTCTTTTAAATCTAGTAGAGCCAGTATTTTTCAAGTCGTGTAGATGATAATAATATACTAAATTATTAGCACCTTTTAGGAGGTGTTTGTTTGCATAGTTTCCTCATTGTAGGTATGTGCTACAATTAATATTTTAAATTCAAAATTTTAAAGTATCATTTATAATGGTGTTAAAAACATGGTTTAAATATTTTAGAATAAATCTAAAAGTAATATTTTAAAACTGAGTAAATATCTCAGTTTTAAAAGATTACTTTTAGGTTCAGAGACAGGTCACAGAATCCGTCGTCCTTCACGTTTCCTACGATTTACATAAGTTCGCAATTCGCATATTCATGTCAAGTAGGAAGTGATGCAAAGTGACAAAATTTTTACCGGATATATATATATAGCCCAAGAGCCAGCGATAGCCAGACTTTCGTGATTTTATAACTTCACCTTGCCCTTGGGCCCAATTAGTCTAAAATACATATTATGTACTTTAGGGTGTCATATCACCAGCTATTATAATACACTAGACGTACCGCGCGGCTTTGCCCGCGTAAATTAGATATTTCACAGACAAATTAGTCCACAAAAAATAGCCTAGATGATCCTTCACGCGGTCTTCTTCTTATCTGCGCCAAATAACAGAAAAATTGCTCCAGTAGTTCGTGAGATAAGCCCTTTCAAATAATTTCCCCCGTTTTTTCCACATTTTTCTCAATTTATTCTCTCCTATTAGTCTGAGCGTAATAAAATATATACTCGTACCATATAGCCTTCCTCTATAAATGGACTACCTAACACTGAATTTTATTTTCAAATCGCAGTAGTTCCTGAGATTAGCGCGTTCAAAATTCAAATTAGCCCTTTCAAATAATTTCCCCCGTTTTTCCACATTTTTCTCAATTTTTTCTCTCCTATTAGTCTTAGCGTGATAAAATATATCATAAAGCCTTCCTCGATAAATGGGCTATCTAACACTGAAAGAATTTTTCAAATCGGACCAGTAGTTCTTGAGATTAGCGCGTTCAAACAAACAAACAAACTCTTCCGCTTTATAATATTAGTATAGATATAGATTCTGTGGTCACATTAAGTAGACAGGAAAACTTTCAGCTTTTATAAAATTACGAAATTCCGACTGTCGCTGGCTCTTGGGTCAAGTAAGTAGAAACAGTCAACGCATATTTTGGTATGTTTTCTGCTGCGGAAATTCGCAAAGAAATAACATTTACCTAAATTCTAAATAGCTATTGTAATCAATAAAATTATTATAATGTATACAGGGTGTAATACAAATTTTCTAATTGAATATAAAGACAATAAAGAAACCAGAAACAAAAAAATAAATAAAAACAAAATAAATATACCTACACAAAAATCAGCATTAAATAGCAAAAACACTTACTGCATGACAATTAAAATATACAATAATCTGCCAGACAATTTAAAAAATGACAATAATAGATAAAATAAGTTCAAGAAGGCTCTATTTGAATGGCTATTAAAAAATGCTATTATTCAGTACAAAAATACTTCAACGATATAGTAGTAGCAAATAAATTTAAACTAACTTTAAATATATAGAATAGGTATTTGACATAATATAATAAGATAACATTTTATTGGATCTAGATTATTTTTTAAGACTAAGGGTGAATTTATGACATTAATTATTAAATATTTATCTTTTATTTTACCGATAACAGGACATTATATTTAGCATAGAATTAATTTATTGATATAGTGTGAAATAATACCAACATGTATGTGAATGTGACTCTTGTGGGCCTGACATTAATGTAATAATTATACCTATGTACTATTTAATTCTTTTTGACATAATAAATTATTATAATGTAATTAAGATCTTTTTTATAGAAATGGAATTTGTAAACTTGACCTTATTATCTTTTGTACCTTTATCTCACTTATTGTGTAGTTATGACTGACATTATTATTTTAAACTGTAAAAGTGTGACTGTAACTTGAATTGAAGTTGACCTGTATACTGCAGTATAGCTCTCCTCAAACTTCCATTTTAATATTATAACCTCCATTGTATAGTTGACACATGGTTGACACTGAATTTTAGCGTCTCCTCCTTCGTCTTGTTATATACATTATTATTTTTTAAGTTATAATAATAATTATGTTAAATTATGTAATAAGAGCTTCTCAAATTATTAGTAGGTAGTTACTTAAGGCACGTTTGCATGTTGATTTGAATAATATTTAAAGAAAATGTTTTGAATTAGACAATATTTCCACGCCAATGAGGCAGAAATTTTGATACCTTACATAAAATCTGGGCGTTCCGTCCGGAGATTCCGTAATTGGCAGTATTTAAAACCTTATAAACTCATAATCTGAAAGCTACAAAGTTATAATAAAAATACAGCAATAATCTTCAGTATATCAACATTCCTTTTGTCGTTTTAAATTTTCTATTTTTGTTTCTTATACTCATGATATCAGCTTCCAAAGTAATACCAATTTGTTAAAATTCAAGCATACATTCAGCATCTCCTTAGAATTTACAAAATACTTTTATTTGAAACTCACGCCAATTGATCGACCATATCATAAACTACATATTCGCCGTTTTTAATTTTTTTAGGACAATTTTGAACTAAGTTAAGTAAAAATAATAGGGATTTGGCGCGATCTCAGCAACGCGGCAAATGTATGGCCAAGGTCGTTTGCTCGGGGGACGGCCTTAAGAACCATTGTTAAACAAATTCCTGGAAATAAAGACTATTCTATTCTATTCAAAACAAAATGATAATACTTTCGGGTGTGTATGTGCCCCTGTAGGTATATTATAATTTATAAGTAGTTCGCTTTGAAAGTAGCTGCGCTGAAGGAGTAACTTTTTTAAACTTTTGTACGGGCAAATTTATGACGCTTGAGGCGCTTGTGCATACAAATTACAAAAAATTGCTCTTTCAGCGTTGCCACTTTTACAGTGAACTCTATATTAGGGACTTGTTTTGTTACAGCTGTTGTATTTAACAGCTGTTGTATTTAACTATCGTAGCTATAATGTAGGCTATAATAAATACTTACGTGTCGGGGTACTTGAGTTTGTCCTTTCGTTCGTATTTGCCAAAATATTGGGGAAGCAATGCTCTAAATTTACAGATGTTGTCAATTTTAGCTTTGGCTCTCTCTACGGACCCCTTGTTGAAAATTATTGCCCGCTCCAAATAGCTTCTTGCTGGAAAATTTGCAGAATATTAACATGGAAACTTCATGTTTTTCTTTTTGAATTAATTACATTTAATTCCGATGATAGATTACTTGATCATTAACTGGATCTTCAAGCCTTGCCTTTGTTTTCATGTAAAAATAACTGGAAAATCGTACATTCGGAATAAAACCATTCCTGTATGTCTCACAAGTCATATTTATGGGGTCTCAAAGTATAGCATAACAATCATTTCAGCGATTAATGAGGCTTGAAGAGGACGGTAGAAAAACAATAACATTCACAATGTTATTACGATATTTTGTTGTAAGTTGTAACAAGGATTTTTGTGGAAGAAACTCACGGTAATCCTTTTTGACATGGTGCTCCTGTTTCTGGAGCCAGGTCTCTATGAGGTCGACGCTCTCGTGTATCTTGGTGACGTCATCCAGGTGGAACTGTCTCCGCACATCTCGCAGGGTGTCCGGGTTGAACTCCAGTATGGGGTTATCACGTAAAGCCTCCATGACCGCCTCGCTCTAACGCCGGACCGATACTAAATGGTGGAGGAAGTGTTATAATGTGATATTTACATAAAATATATATAAGACGATCAATGATAATTATTATATATAAGATGGTAGAAAAACTTGAATGACAATAATTGTCTCAGGGTTCGCTCTGAATTACTCTTTCGTCGTTCCGTAGCCAGATGCATCGCTGAGTGTATAATATGGATTAAATGAGGCACGTGTCGCTCATATTAATCAATGTAGACTTGTAGATTTACTTACGAGTGTCCTTGAAATAAAACTTGCTCTCTACAAATGTAGTTTTTAAAGTTCACTGCTTGCACTATTTGTTTTCCTGCTTCAAGTTATCTGAAATCTCGCTCGTTAAAGATGGTCGACTATATAATATTATTATTTTATTTTATATGGCTACCTCCGTGGCTCAATGGTTAGAGTGTGAGGCAACTCAAGTCGAAGTCAAGAGGGGGCGGGTTCGAATCCCGCCGACGGAACAAACAGTTTTTCAATGTTCCTGTGTCATTGATGTGTATTAAATATGTGTATGATATAATAAAAATCTTAAATATATGTATAGTATAAAAATATTATATTATATTTCCGTTGTCTGGTACCTGTAACACAAGTCCTTCAGGTACTTAGCACGGGGCCAGACTGACGAGGTGTGAAGCGTCCATAGCTGATATTATATTATTATCTTATTATATATAATTATTCTGTGAGTGTGTATGTCACTGAACTTCTCTCAAACGACTGGACCGATTTTGATGAAATTTTTTGTGTGTGTTCAAGGGGATCTGGGAATGGTTTAGATTCACAATGTTGTCCGCTGGACAATGTTTTTTAATTAATTTTTAATTTATTAGTAGTTGTTGATTTGGAATGTTTTACACTGGATCCGACGGACGGCGCTACCATCGCAGTGTCAAATCTATACGAATATTATAATTGGGAAGAGTTTGTTTGTTTGTTTGTTTGAACGCGCTAATCGGACCAGTAGTTCCTGAGAACTACTGGTCCGATTTGAAAAATTCTTTCAGTGTTAGCTAGCCCATTTATCGAGGAAGGCTATATAGGCTATATAACATCACGCTGTGACTTTTAGGAGAGAAGAAACAGAGGAAAGTGTGGAAAAAAGGGGAGGAAATTATTTGAAAGGGCTTATTTGAACGTGCTAATCCCAGGAACTACTGGTCCGATTTGAAAAATTCTTTCAGTGTTAGACAGCCCATTTATTGAAGAAGGCTATAGGCTATATTTTATCACGCTAAGTTAAATAGGAGCGAAGAAATAGAGGAAAATGTGGAAAAAACGGGGGAAATTATTTGAAAGGGCTTATTTAACGCGCTAATCTCAGGAACTATTGGTCCGATTTGAAAAATTATTTCAGTTCCAGATAGCCTATTTATCGATAAAGAGGGAAGAGATTGTTTGTTTGTTTGTTTGAACGCGCTAATCCTGAGAATTTTTCAAATCGGACCAGTAGTTCCTGAGAACTACTGGTCCGATTTGAAAAATTCTTTCAGTGTTAGCTAGCCCATTTATCGAGGAAGGCTATAGGCTATATAACATCACGCTGTGACTTTTAGGAGAGAAGAAACAGAGGAAAGTGTGGAAAAAAGGGGGGGAAATTATTTGAAAGGGCTTATTTGAACGTGCTAATCCCAGGAACTACTGGTCCGATTTGAAAAATTCTTTCAGTGTTAGACAGCCCATTTATTGAAGAAGGCTATAGGCTTCATTTTATCACGCTAAGCCTAATAGGAGCGAAGAAATAGAGAAAAATGTGGAAACAACGGGGAAAATTGTATGAAAAATTGCTTATTATCTTAAGAACAATTTTTATGTTATTTGCCAAACATGACGAGAAGACCACGTGAAGGGACATAGGCTATTTTTTTGCGGAAAAATGTACGGTTGCGTGAGATTTCTAAATAACGCGGGTGAAGCCGCTTCCGTTCTAAATACAATAAAATCGTAGGAAGGTCAATCCTGTACATTGAATATTTTTGTACAATAATACTTAAGACGTGGCTTCTAACAATTACTACTTAATGCTAACGTGGACAAAGTCGCGGGCAACAGCTAGTTTTAAATAATATTCGAATTCGAATTTTAATTTTAGTCTGTCCCGACAGTTAGCGCTGCAATCAAATTAAAAAAAATACTTTATATACTTAATATGGCAAAGAAACGTTTGCCGGGACAGCTAGTTATTTATATTTTAGCAGCGTTGTCCTAACTCCTGATGGCCTGTTTACACCTACTGAGTAAAATGGCGAGACAGACACATGTGTTCTCACTGGCTCGTCACTCTACTCGGCAGGGCCGGATTTATATTTTTATGAGTATAGGCCACTTTAATTATGTAAAAATAAAATAATCGATGTAAGCATTTCCAAGAATCCGCGATCGAATGATTAATAATAACATCGATTATTTTTGCAAAAATAAACACAATATGTAACATATTTTCTATTTATTACTTCCCCAAACTTGATAGGTTCTGAAACCTGTTCCTCAACATCTCACTTGCAGAAATTCCTTTATCACTTGGAATATGCAGAAAACCTTAGTTTTTTAACCGACTTCCAAAAAACGAGGAGGTTATATGTTCGGCTGTGGATTTTTTTTTTGTATGTTCAACGATTACTCCACCGTTTGTGAACCGATTTTCGAAATTTTTATTTTGTTGTATTTGGTTTCACTCCAATTTGGTCCCATTTTCACAAAAGTGGTGACCTGATGATGGGATCCAGGAGTAATCGAGGGAACTCCTCGAAATTTATATGGAAACATATGGTGATTTTGGTTTTATGTGCAGTGTACTAAGAATATGCTACCAAAAAGTCAAATATTGGGTCAAGATATACCATGGTTTGGAAGATGCTGAGAGAACTCCTGACTCCTTATAGATACACGTTTGGGAGTTTCGGCGTTGTTTTAAGAACAGAAAGCATATGCTACTATGCAATTCATATTTATCATCATAATCATCATCATCATCGTCATCATCATTACCACGTCGTATTAAGGTCACCAATGTCTCATGGCACAGAATAGATAATAGTACAAGGCATAGGTATTGATATACTAGTAATAATAATAATTATGTACTGTATAACAACACCTGTTTGTTTAATACACGGCGGTCAGCGCCGCGGAGGCGACGGCATCGCAGCGCTGCCGCGCGGCGCGTGGTGGCAGACGAAAGATCGAATATACTTTACTACTTTATATACAGATCGAATACTTTACTAAATACTTTATAAAATTTTAATACACAAATAGAATTAAAATAAAGTTATTTTAAAAAGAGCATTTAAACAAAACAAAGTCATTAAGTGTCTTTTTAATTAGTTATACTTATTAATCGATAGATGGCGCACTAAGTATCGATTTGAATTATTGAATTCTTGATTACAAGAACAACTGTCAATAATTATGATAATATTATATATTATGAGTAGCTACGCTACATCCTATGCAAGTTTATACAATTTTTTATCTGATGGATCCTTCGATCGTGGAAAACGAGACACAATAACCTTTCTATTGTTATCGCAATCGCCAGTGACCGCTTGGGGCTTGAAGCATTAATATTATTGTTAAATTACTTAGCACAATATGTTCACTTCACTGATAATATATTATTTCGTGAGTGTGAATTGTGACTAAAATATACGCGAAGGTTTACCTACTAATATTATAACTAAAAAGAGTGAAATTATTATTATTTTTAACAAAAAATTAAAACCGACTTCCAAGGTAAAAACAATAATAACATTAATATGAATTAGTATTGAATAATTTTTACTATCTAATAGTTCCTTTTTCCGAATTCGGCTAAACCTCAACTATTTCTGTACTCAATCTTCATAATTTTAAAGTCGGTGCCAGTTCCAAAAGTTTCAAATATTCTGTCAGAGGACTGAAGATTCAGCTATCTGGTACCGACTTCAAAATAATGAAGATTGAGTACAGAAATAGTTGAGATTTAGCCGAATTCGGAAAAAGGAACTATTAGATAGTAAAAATTATTTAATACTTTTTAGTTCATATTAATGTTATTATTGTTTTTACCTTGGAAGTCGGTTTTAATTTTTTGTTAAAAATAATAATAATTCCTCATCTATTTAAGTCTCCATATTTCCTTTAATTAAAATCAGTTTAGCCGTTACATTTAATTAAGTACATAGTTTCACGACTTGCCCCTTCATTTTATAGAAAGCGAATAAAAATTTACTTATTTAATATGTTTTAATATATTTTCATAAACGTATGTTCATTAATATAATATCTTTATTAAAACAATAGCTGAGTTTGTGTGAGCAGTCCCTAGGTAAGGGGGCTACCGCGTGTGAATTTTCCGCTAGAGGCGCTAGTGTCGCGCGAGGTCCAAAAATGAAAAACGTCTATTTTAGGTATCAGTTGTAGCGGTCTTCGTGTCATAAATTATTATTTATGCAATTTACCTGTTGAAAAGCGATCTCCTTCGTAAAATTATCCCAAAAAGTATTATTTAGCGATCAATGAAAATGTTTTAAGAGCGAAATTAAGAAAAGAAATACTTCATAATTATTATCGTATTAAAAAATATTTGGTTACTTATTAAAAAAATAGCAAAATATAGTACGTTTCATCGAATAGTTCCTTTGCCGTCATGTTGGCATTCCTGTCTGTCAATAATGTAAACAAGGTTGACATGCTCTGCGAGTTTTCATAATTTTACTATGTAGTGCAGTTCCCAGAGCGTAAAAATCGTGCTAACCTCCGATTTTTGCAATAGTGGATGAAAATTGAAAAGAAAAAAAGGAATGTATAGCTGATAACATAAATAATAAAGTTTACCTATTGAAAAGGTGTGCTTTTTTTTTTTAAATTATTCTCACTTCAAGTAAACTGATAAACTGTAAAATTTTGAAGAAAATTTGCATACTTCTTTCTTTTAAATATATAGCAAAATAATAAAATATATTATTATTTTTTTGATTTGTATCGTTGCTTATATTCCAAAGAAAGAAAATAAGTTGAAAAAATATATAATTTAGATTTAAAATTAATATTTTTGTATGTAGATGAGCATACCTCCAAGTGTGCTTGTTGTGTGCCTCGCCAGGTAAATGGCGTTAAAAACCGAAGCCCTGCTCTTCCGCGGGCCCGGGAAGAAAGGATCATCGTGCATCCATCGGGTGCACGTCTCCTGATCGGAGAGACGGTGGTCAGGGTGAGCCCGACACTGAAATGTCTTGGGCTCATTCTGGACGGGAGGTGGACCTTCGGTCCTCATTTCGAACAGTTGGGACCGAAGGTCGTGAGGGCGGCATCAGCGCTGGGCCGGCTCCTTCCGAACATAGGAGGGCCCAGCGAAGCCTGCAGGCGGCTGTATTCCGGGGTCTGCCGGAGTATAGCTCTGTACGGGGCTCCAATCTGGGCGGATTCCCTCACCGTCAAAAACAAAACCCAGTTGCGGAGAGCGCAGCGGGTTATAGCGGTGAGGGTAATTCGGGGCTACCGTACAATCTCCTGGGTGGCAGCCACTGCCCTGGCTGGAGATCCCCCGTGGGAGCTGGTGGCGCCGGTGCTTGCCGAGATGCACCTCTTCTCTTCAGAGAGGAGATCACTCTTCGGCGTGTCGCCGATGTGGGAGGAGCTATCGCGGGTGCGGAAACTGGGGCAGGATTGGCTGCTTCGAAGGTGGGGTGAGGCTTTGGCGCAGGCCCAGTACGGTCAACGTACTGCTCAGGCTCTGCGCCCAGTTCTTGCGGCGTGGATGCGTCGCAAGAGAAAACCCCTCACCTTCCGTCTTACACAGGTGCTCACCGGTCACGGTTGTTTCGCTGCGTACCTGTGTAAGATCGCCAGGAGAGAGCCAACGCCAGCCTGCCACGACTGTGGCGCTGCGGAGGACACGGCCCAGCATACCCTCGAGGTGTGCGATCGTTGGGCCGTGCAGCGCCACGATCTGGTGGCAGTGTTGGGCGAGGACCTCTCGCTCCCGAGCATGGTGCGCTGCATGCTCGAGAGCGATGAGGCCTGGCAGGCGGCGGTCTCTTTCTGCGAATTTGTCATATCGCAGAAAGAGGCCACGGAGCGGGACAGAGAGAATGACCCCACCTCTCTGCCGCTCCGCCGGCGTAGGACGGGAGTGCGGAGGCGTCGCTACGCGAACCTCCAATCCCTCGTCTAACGGGGCTCCGGGTCAGGATGGGAACCTGCCCGGCTTTGTCAGTCCCGGCGTCGAGGGGAACGCCTTAGTTCGCCTAAGCGTTCCCTTACTTTGGTGGAAGTCCGGTCCGAGGTAGACCGGCCGGTCGTGGAGGGAGTCCCGTGCTTGTTAGATCCGGGATATCCCTCCTTATACGGCTGAAGGCGAACCGCAGGTGGTTTTAGTGAGTAGGAGTCTCACATACCCCCGGGTCACCCAACCCGGGGCACCCATGATGGGTTTCCCCTGCGACATCAAAAAAAAAAAAAAAGGTAAATGGCGTTCCTATTTTTCTTTGGTTTTAAATAGGAAGTTTAAAATTATTTTTTAGGCTCAACAAAGCCACAAAGCCTTCTATTTCTTAATGTGTATAACTTTTTAGCTCTTACTTTATTAAATTTCCTGAAAATGTAGCACAAACTTTTCACGGATATTTCGAAGAAAATCTGTATTTTATTTCTTTTGGTTAGGTTTTTACAGAATAAAATTGTTTTTTTATTAAATTTTTTTCATTAATTATATTTGCTAAAATGTTTTAGCAAATATAATTAATGAAAAAAATTATGTACTTAAAGTATGTACTTAAAGAAAAAAATACAAATTAGGTTAAGAACTGATATTTTTCGTATTCAGGTAAGCATTTTCCAAAAATAGGTCGCAGCATGCGTCTTGTAGTATGTACGTGAGATTTGTAGCACCCAATTTTTTTCTAGCTATAAGTAGGAAGTTTAAATATATTTCAAAGATTCGAAAAAGTCTTTCATTTGTCGATGCATTTAATGTTTTAGCTCTCACTTAAATAAATTTTCAACAAATTTGCAACAGTTTGACACACTTAAAGCTTCCTACAGGCAAAATGAAGCATATTTATTAATAAAATATCCCTTGAAGGAATACATTTTGACTAGTTTAACAATGATGTATAAATGAAAACCTTCATCAAATGTATGAAGGGCCACAAAACAGGCCGAAGTGCCATCGCGGGTGCAACCAATTTGACCCTCCATTAAGAACTGTGATGAGTTCATATGTGAATACTGGCTATTGCGAAACTTTTACAAAATAACTTGCCTATATTTCAAAATAGCATAAAACAAAGAAACTATGTTACTAAATAAAAGTAAATATAGTAATAAGTACTAGAAATTATTAACCATTTCTACGATCGCGGGCGCAACATCAAAATTCTCAAATCTGTTAAAGGTGAATTAAATCGTAATTCTCTAACAAATTTAAAAATTTGCAATATGGAATATATAATTATACTAGTAAGTTTGTAAACTGTACCAAATTGTAGTTGTTTTTTTAAATTTTCAGTTGTTTACTGGCCTGACAAAATTAATCGTCTAAATCACTAAAAACGATTGAATAATGTAATTTATACAAAAAATTTCGACTTATTACTGTACAACTATACTACAACTTTAATTTAAAATATATGCTATTTTAATTTAAAAATATGGGAAAAACCATCGCGTCCCTTAGATGATATTGCTTAAAAACGCTCTAAATTATTCGAATTCCATTTTTTACCGATAAAAGTTATTTTGTTAGTAAATACCCATCTTCTTACGTATGTTACAATTGAAAAATGTAACTAATAATACATTTTAAAAATTCTCGTCAATTTTCTATGTAGCGGAATGGCCCAAATATAGAAAAATATTTTCGGTCTATTTTACACATTTTTGGAGAAATTTAAACGTTTTTAAGTACTTAAAAGTTATCATTTCTCTAAAAATTAAATACGTACAACAAGTAAGTTTAACACACTTTTCAATACAACCCTTAAATCCACCCAAACCCTTTTATCTTGGTTACGACGAGCGTTAATCTCTAAAAACTTTGCAAAAACCTTACAGTTGTATTTAGCTTAGCAAAGCAAACTTTCTTTTTTAAAAATTGTGTATTTGGTTAATTTTCAACGTAAATAATCGGATAAGAGTAATTAAATAACAGGAACAAGAAAAAAATTGTTTTTCTGGACCGGTTTTATATGGTGAAATATTAATTTTTAATTAAGTACCTAACTAAAAAAATAAAAGCACAAAAAGATTTTTCGTAAACTTTGCAAGTTATAGTGTAGATTGTAAAAAAGAAAATGACACCTCAAAAACAAAAATCCATTCACTATTACAATTTTCGGAGGTCAAAACCTCAGGCGACTGCAGTAATGATTTCGTGAGAAAATCATGCCGAAAACATTAAAGAGTGGTGAAAGAATGATGGTGCTAAGAGTGAAAGAGTTTGGTGAACGTGAAAAACGTAACTAGGCCCCAATAATTCCATTAAACTCGGGTTGCCGCCATTACGGCTTAGTGAAATAGGGTTACCAGCGTCAGTTTAATCACCCTTAAACACAGTAAAACTTATGAATACATGCAGAGCGTGTCTACCGTGTTTACGTTATTAACAGAGAATGCCTTCATGATGGCAAAGGAACTATTTGATGAAACGCACTTCTAGTAACGAAAACTACATACATGCGAACGAAGGCGCGGGTAAAAGCTAGTACAATACTAGCTGTACTAGCTGTACAATAATAGTTGTGCTTCTCACAACCTGTACATTTTGTGGTACACTTTACGGACAAACTATCACGCCTACTGATTTGTGCTTTAACATAGTATTTACATGTAAATGTGTTATCATCAGTCTGTGAAGGTGTGATGACCCGAGCCCTCACAAAGCTCGGCTTTTAGCCAGTAAATGCGAAGTGACTTTGCTGGTTACGCCGTCACACATAAAGTACTAAGCGAATCATCATAAAACTTTCATAGGTACACGTTGTCTGGAACTCTGGAGTATGGAGAAGGACATAGGGTACCTTTTATTCCGGGAAAAAAAAAATGGTCCCCGAGAGGGATAGACGTTAACGTAGGCAGAGCCGCGGACGAAAGCTGTTAGAAATATGTATAATTTTCTTTAAGTGCATTTTGTGATACCATATTACCTACCCTACTAGCACAGTAAGGGTAATGTGGCAACATTAATTTGCATAGGTGCCAACATGACGGCAAAGGAACTATTTGATGAAGTTACGCACTCTAGCTATACTTCGGACCTTAGTCAACAGTTGCGCCATCTAGTGGGCAAAAAAACGGTAGCCCCCATTATGATGACATAACACTTCGTAGCGTTACGAGCTACGGCCTACGAGACTACGTCGTAGCGAGACCCGAAAACAGAACGGCCGCAAATACCTCCTTCTTTTGGAAGTCGGCTAACATTACTTTTTGCACAAGCTTTGAGTAATAAAAAAGAAGACGGGTTGCACTCCGGGAGTGCCGGCAGAAGTGAAAACTTGATTATTAACGATGTGCATTTCTTTAACCCATTTTTTATGAAATTCGTTTTTTTTTAATTAATCGAAACCCTTACAATCGATTAAATTTTTAACCCATTTTTTATGCAAATCGATTTTTAAAAAATCGTTTTTTTTAATTAATCGAAACCCTTACAATCAATTCGAGTTCGAGTTCGACACAAAGCACTACTCTCAACCGTCTTAAGTTTTTCCAAACCTGGCAGGTGCGCATGATCATCATTCGCGCCTGGCGACGCCAACGGGCTGCCTGTTCTGGTGGCACCCGTTCCCCTCTTTCTTTAGCTACTGCAGTGTGGAAATAGATTTCCGCCTGCGCACGGACTTCCAGGTCCCATGGAGGGGTACCGGCTAATGCAAACGCCGCTTCGGTAGCCACCGTCCGGTAACCGCGAATCATCCGCAGGGCCATTGTACGCTGCGGACTCCTCAATAATGCTCTTCTCTGAGCATTGAGATGATCTGCCCAGACAGGAGCTCCATAGAGGGCCATGGATTGAAGGACCCCCGTATAAAGTCTCCTGCAGGCGGAACCTGGACCCCCCAAGTTAGGCAGGAGGCGTCCAAGAACCATGGCCGTCTTTTGTAGCTTGGGTGCCAATCGGCGGAAGTGGGGTGTGAAGGACCACCTGGCGTCTAGGACCAAACCCAAATTAATTGTACCCTAACATACTGTCTATAGCATTAATTATTATAATATTCAATTTCTGTATATTTTCAATATTTTTCCTTGAATTATTTATTTTATCAGCACCAATTCATTTATTGTATAATTTAATTCAATCACGTTTCGGTTTTATTTAGTCACGTGTGTAAGCTCGTGTGGATTTCAACGAGTTTAATTACATAGTAAGCCATAATAGAGTAGTTATACCTTGCAACAAAGGATTTTTTGCATCTGTGCTAGTATTTCATTATGTTCATCAATCTCTCAATCGTAGAAAAACGAGACACAATTTACTTATTTCTATAATAATTGTTGTCACGAGCACCGGTGCTCGTACGGGGCTTAATATACGGGGCGTATTGGTTAATCTTTATACATACTAAAACCTTTTATCAAAATTAATAATAATAATTATGCGAACGTGTGTCTATCCGTCTTATTGCCTCTTCACGCCCAAACCGCTGAATCGATTTTTCTAAAATTTGGTATGAAAGTACTTCGAGTTTTGGGATAGGACATAAAATACCTTTTAATCCGCTAAAATGTACGGTTCCCGCGCGATAAACGTATTTCGGCGCAGCAGAGTTGCGGACGTCATCTAAGTCAGAAGTCTGGCTATAGCGGTTTTTGAGATACAGCCTGGAGATAGACAGACGGATGGACATACATCGAAGTCTCAGTAATAGAGCCCCGTTTTTAAACACTTTGGGTACATTTTATACTAAGGGTTTATTCATAAAATAAAACACCTCTTATAATAAGTACCTGTACTTATTAATAATTAGTTTTATTACTATTTTATTATGATAGTAAAAATATTAAATAATTCAATATAATTAAAATTTATCTCTCTACACGTGCCGTTGTGGGTGAAATAGCCATACAGAATTTCAACAATATTACCACCTTGTTAAGATCCTTATACAATACCTACGCGCATAATTTTTACTTCAGAAATAATCACAATAATATAATTATTTTCAATATTTAATGTGGGCCCTAAGTAACTTAGTGTTCCAAAAGAAAATTCGTACATTGACCTATCTCTATCTGATTTTTTTTCTTTTTACCTGAAAAGACTGCTCGTTTCTACAAGAATTTAGAATTTTTGCTCGCAAGTGAAAGACTTTTTAATAAGGAATTTAAAAAAATCCTTTGGAACACATAATTGGTAGCAGCCATGAGCCAGGCCATACAGCGGGGCTAAAATAGTCGCTTTGAAGAATCATGATATGAATCATAATGATTTATTTTTCTAAAATCGCAAAATGCAACTCTGCTTGCAATTCATTTCTGTATTTTTGTACTGATTTACATTTGTCAGTTTGACAGTTTTGACAATTCATATGCTGAATTGAGTGAGAGGAATTGCTAAATGTGACCATTTTAGCCCCGCTGAGCTTTAGGTACTTAAGTTTCATTTATGATATTATAAGTTTAAATACTTATGGATTTTGTCGAGGAGCACTTATATTAATCCCGACGTTTCGGCTGCTTTACAGCGGCCGTGGTCACGGGTGGACAGTTTAAACTTATAATATCATGAGTGATACTCGCGAAAACTTAGGAAATCATTATAAGTTTAATTTATCAACATTTATCTAAACTAGTAAAATAAATAAAAAAAGTACGTGAGGCACTCAGGGACTGCCCTGGTAAAGCTATTGCATAGCATTGTTTATCAACTTAAGCAATTATAATACGTCTAGTCGCACGGACACAAACACCGTGCCGTCATATCACATGTGACTATATCAATGTGTTAGACACAGACAAGCAGTCATTTGTTGTGATTTGCAGTTTAAATATTTTTATTAGTAAGGAGCAAGAACACTATTTTTAACCACACTATGTCAAGCTTTTTAATACCTCTTAGCCGGCTCCTAGACGATCAATTGTATTGTGCAATATCATGCTTCAATTTTATTGAACAGTTTATTTGACAATTGAAGGCGCGCCATATTCGATATTAAGCAGACGGTTATAATACGCAATACGTGATTATGCGCAATGAAATTGCTCATCCGCTCACGGAGCAAAAACAACATTTATATTTTCACATTTGATATTACACCCCCTCCCCCCCTCTTAAGCTCTTATGTTGATGGACCTTAATCTATAGTAAGAGTTCTGAAAGTGCCCGGGACTCCGCTATAGTCGGTGTTAACTCCGTCGCTCTGTCTCAGTTTCTCGTTCGTCACAGCCTCGCTCATCCGTGTGAGATGCTGCTTAAACCTCTCCGATGTTATTTCGTTTAGATTGTTATCTGAAAAAAAAGGAAATAAATGTTTAGTTTGACGTAGATTGTGCCGCTGGTATGATTTTACATTGGCATTGTTAAAGTTATGAGTTATGATCATGTCATCTTATTGTTGGAGAACTGGAAGGACCCTGACTTCTATCATGCTCTTTGTAGTGCTAGGAAGTCACACGAATGTTATATGTAGATAACATTGGTGAAAAAAATAATAAAACTTAGTTAGGGTGTGTATTAGCACTCTTATCTGAATATTATTATTTTCTCCAAAATTTGTATTTAAACACACTATGCCGAAGTTCCGCGGCGGAATTTCCGCATGATTCCGTCTGATTCATTAAGGGCGTTCCGTCCGGAGATTCCGTAATTGACCGTATTTAAAACCTTATAAACTCATAATCTGAAAGCTACAAAGTTATAATAAAAATACAGCAATAATCTTCAGTATATCAACATTCCTTTTGTCGTTTTAAATTTTCTATTTTTGTTTCTTATACTCATGATATCAGCTTCCAAAGTAATACCAATTTGTTAAAATTCAAGCATACATTCAGCATCTCCTTAGGATTTACAAATTACTTTTATTTGAAACTCACGCCAATAGATCGACAATATCATAAACTACATATTCGCCGTTTTAATTTTTTTTAGGACAATTTTGAACTAAGATAAGTAAAAATAATAGGGGTTTGGCGCGATCTCGGCAACGCGGCAAATGTATGGCCAAGGTCGTTTGCTCGGGGGACGGCCTTAAGTTGTATGCGTTTAAACGCATACAATTTAATGAAATACAATTTGATGCAACGGAATTTCGGCATAGTGTGTCATCGGTAATCTATACTAATATTATAAATGCGAAAGTGTCTCCGTCTGTCTGTCTGTCTGTCTCACTTTCACGCCAAAACTACTAAACCGATTGTAATGAAATTTTGTACACAGATAGTCTGAAGCTTGAGAAAGGACATAGGCTACTTTTTAACCGGAAAAAGGGGTTATAAGGGGATGAAAATGCCTAAATTTGTTCAAATTAAGTCAGTTCCAAAAAATCATAATAGATGGCGCCGCGCGTCCCCTACATCGCGTTATCACTTGCTCATGCATCTTTCTATAGAGGTGGTACCAAGTTGAATAGCGGTTTTCGATTCTATTTTACTGATTCTATATTACTGAGTACTCAGTACTCAGTAATTTATCTACGCAGCGATGAGTGACGAAACCTTAAACCTACCATTGCTAAATAGTAAATAGTTTATGGGTAAAGCTAAAGTTGTGTAATGGGGGGCTAAATAAGCTTTAGGTTTAATTAAAAGAAATGCAATATTATGTGCGCACTGCACAGCTGTTTTTGGGTATTTTGTTTTAAGGGGTACTAGGGTTTTAAAAAGCTTAAAGACACCAATTTTGTTGACACCGCGCGCTATAAACTGAAGTCCACGCGTACGAAGTCGCGGACAACAGCTAGTTTAAAATATATTGCAGACGGAATTATGCGGAAATTCCGCCGCAGAGCAATTGCTCCGCCGCGGAACTTCGGCATAGTGTGTTTAAAAGACATGTACTAAGACCCTGATTTAGATTTTAGCACAAAGCACTACTGTTGGGTCCAAGATTTACAGTTTTCCCGCAATTAACTCTATTTACTCACTGACTCACAGGAAGAAGCTTGATAGGAAATAAACAAAATAATAGTTTAGCGTACCACTAACAGCCCTTAACGATTTCTCTGCTCCACCGTACTCCACAGGAAGGAGATTCTTCGGTACGTAGTCATACAAAGTGTCGAAAGACTTGTGAACTTGTATGCGATTTGCCAGCTTCTCGCTTAAAACCTGCTTAAATATCTTGACTATCACGTCAATTCCTTTGTTTTTGGATAAAATGTGGAGTCCTTTTAGCCTCATTCCGAATCCTTCCTGAAAATAAAAAATGGTAATTAAATTACAAGTTGTTCAACGATAAAGATTTAGGGCTGCCGCCTCCCACACAAAACTGCAAATGCGCATCGCATCGCAAAAATCTGCAACAAAACTCATACTAATTATTATTTTTAACAAAAAATTAAAACCGACTTCCAAGGTAAAAACAATAATAACATTAATATGAACTAAAAAGTATTAAATAATTTTTACTATCTAATAGTGCCTTTTTCCGAATTCGGCTAAACCTCAACTATTTCTGTACTCAATCTTCATTATTTTGAAGTCGGTACCAGATAGCTGAATCTTCAGTCCTCTGACAGAATATTTAAAATTTTGCTACAAATCTATTCGGAAATAAAACAATTTTTATTTATTTATTTGAACTGGCACCGACTTCAAAATTATGAAAATTGAGTACAGAAATAGTTGAGGATTAGCCGAATTCGGAAAAAGGCACTATTAGATAGTAAAAATTATTTAATACTTTTTAGTTCATATTAATGTTATTATTGTTTTTACCTTGGAAGTCGGTTTTAATTTTTTGTTAAAAATAATAATAATTTCACTCTTTTTAGTTACACTAGTACGTAAACCTTCGCGTATATTTTACGTATTTTATTACAATTTGTTAAGTGTTGAGATTTGTAAACTTTATATTTTCTAAGAAAATTTAGTTCCGAAATTCAACAACAGATGTCGTTGTTAAGCGTCTGCATCGCGGTATCGCTTACTCGACGGCATTTGATATAACTAATTCGCTACAATAATTTTTTTCTCGCTCACACTCACTGGTTGTCTTAATTGATATTACGCCAGAGGGATTAACGTCCCAGGGTAACCCTACAGAACCATAAGACCAGTTTTAGGCGTAAGACGTAGACGTCTTTTCTTTACATTATGAGTCACAACTCACACTCACAAAATAATATATTATCAGTGAAGTGAACAGTAGTTAGTAAAGTATTCGATCTGTATAATATAAAGTAGTAAAATATTCGATCTGTCGTTTGCCGCCACGCGCCGCCCGCGCGACTCCGTCGCCTCTGTAGCGCCGACCGCCGTGTATTAAACAAACAGGTGTTGTTATGTAACAATACATAATTATTATTACGAGTTAGTATATCCATACCTATGCCTTGAGACTTTACCTTGAGAGATTGCCATGAGACATTGGTGACCTTAACACGACGTGGTAATGATGATGATGACGATGATGATGATGATGATGATGATTATGATGATGAATATGAATTGCATAGTAGTTTATGCTTTCTGTTCTTAAAACAACGCCAAAACTCCCAAACGTGTATCTATAAGGAATCAGGAGTTCTCTCAGCATCATCGAAACCATGGTATACCTTGACCCAATATTTGACTTTTTGGTAGCGTATTCTTAGTACACTTCACATAAAACCAAAATCACCATATGTTTCCATATAAATTTCGAGGAGTTCCCTCGATTACTCATGGATCCCATCATCAGGTCACCACCTTTGTGAAAATGGGACCAAATTGGAGTGAAACCTAATACAACAAAACAAAAATTTCGAAAATCGGTTCACAAACGGCGGAGTAATCGTTGAACATACAAAAATAAAAAAAAAATAAAAAAAAAAAAAAAATATCCACAGCCGAACATATAACCTCCTCGTTTTTTGGAAGTCGGTTAAAAATAACATTACGATGCGATGCGATGTGAATTGCAGCTTTGAGTGGGAGCCCTTAGTCCATAAAGAATTTAATGAACTTTTTTAACCGACTTCCAAAAAAACGAGGAGGTTATACGTTCGGCTGTGGATATATATATATATATATATATATATATATATATATATATATATATATATATTTTTATGTATGTTCAACGATTGCTCCGCCGTTTGTGATCCTATTTTCAAAATTTTTGTTTTGTTGTATTAGGTTTCACTCCAATTTGGTCCCATGTTCAGAAAGGTGGTGACCTGATGATGGAATCCATGAGTAATCGAGGGAACTCCTCAAAATTCAAATGGAAACATATGGTTTTTTTGGTTTCATATGAAGTATTCCAGGCATATGTTACCAAAAAGTAAGATTTTGCACCAGGATATACCATAGTTCCAAGGTTGTGAACAGAACTCCATACTCCTTATAGATACATGTTTGGGGGTTTCGGCGTTGTTTTAAGAACTGAAAGCATATACTACTAAGCTTATTACATTAATCATCATCACTATCACCACCATTCCACCATACACCTTCACGTTATGGCCCTATTTTGGTAGGTATTTTTCATAGTATTTTTAGATCAAAACGGATCACGGTTGTCTTTAAACATTGTTCTGTAAAAAACTAAGCTATTTTGAAAGTTATTAAAAATTATGTTATTATTTCGACCTGATGATAAGATCCATGAGTGATCGAGGGAACTCCTCAAAATTTGTATGGAGACATATGGTGATTTCGATTTTATGAGAAGTATCCTAAGCATATTATGCTACCAAAAAGCAAAATTTTGCACTAAGATAATATACCTTGGTTCCGAAGGTGCTAAGAGAACTCCGGATTCCTTATAGATGCATGTTTGAGGGTTTCGGCTTTGGTTTAAGAACTCAAAGCATATGCTACTATGCAAATTACATTCATCATCAGAATCATTAAATCATAACTCTTAATTTGTCGAACGATTTCAAAAATTATATTGTTATATCAAAGTAAATGATTCAAACTTGGTGATATCAAGTTACCAAGTTAGCAATTTGATCATGAGATCTATGAATTATGAGGTATGTCCGTATGTAGGAAACTCCTTATTATGGGGACAATATAAATTGTTATAGTAACGTAGTTCTAAGTAGTTTAAGCATAATATTATTTATTTATTTATTTATTTAAAAAGGACACCTGCAGTACATGTATTAAACAATCACTGCTACAAATTATAAAAATTACACTATCCTGATACATGTACTTTTATTAACCGACTTCCAAAAAACGAGGAGGTTATATGTTCGGCTGTGGATATTTTTTTTTTTATTTTTTTTTTTTATTTTTGTATGTTCAACGATTACTCCGCCGTTTGTGAACCGATTTTCAAAATTTTTGTTTTGTTGTATTAGGTTTCACTCCAATTTGGTCCCATTTTCACAAAGGTGGTGACCTGATGATGGGATCCATGAGTAATCGAGGGAACTCCTCGAAATTTATATGGAAACATATGGTGATTTTGGTTTTATGTGAAGTGTACTAAGAATACGCTACCAAAAAGTCAAATATTGGGTCAAGGTATACCATGGTTTCGATGATGCTGAGAGAACTCCTGATTCCTTATAGATACACGTTTGGGAGTTTCGGCGTTGTTTTAAGAACAGAAAGCATAAACTACTATGCAATTCATATTCATCATCATAATCATCATCATCATCATCGTCATCATCATCATTACCACGTCGTGTTAAGGCCACCAATGTCTCATGGCACAGAATAGATAATAGTACAAGGCATAGGTATGGATATACTAATAATAATAATTATGTACTGTATAACAATTAACAACACCTGTTTGTTTTTAATACTCGGCGGTCGCGTCGCCGCCCGGCGGCAGAAGACAGAATATCGAATACTTTACTAACTACTTTATAATATACAGATCGAATACTTTACTACTTTATAAAATTTTAATAGACAAATAGAATTAAAATAAAGTTATTTTAAAAAGAGCATTTAAACAAAACAAAGTCAATAAGTGTCTTTTTAATTAGTTATACTTATTAATCGATAGATGGTGCACTAAGTACCTATCGATTTGAATTCTTGATAACAAGAACAGCTGTCAATAATTATGATAATATTAAATATTATGCTACGCTACATCCTATGCAAGTTTGTACAATTTTTTATCTGATAGATCCTTCGATCGTGGAAAAACGAGACACAATAGCCTTTCTATTGTTATCGCAATCGCCGGTGACCGCTTCGGGCTTGAAGTATTAAAATTGTTAAATTACTTAGCACAATAATATGTTCACTTCACTGATAATATTATATTATTTTGTGAGTGTGAGTTGTGACTCTTAACAAATTGTAATAAGATACGTAAAATATACGCGAAGATTTATCTACTAGTGTAACTAAAAAGAGTGAAATTATTATTATTTTTAACAAAAAATTAAAACCGACTTCCAAGGTAAAAACAATAATAACATTAATATGAACTAAAAAGTATTAAATAATTTTTACTATCTAATAGTGCCTTTTTCCGAATTCGGCTAAACCTCAACTATTTCTGTACTCAATCTTCATAATTTTGAAGTCGGTGCCAGTTCCAAAAGTTTCAAATATTCTGCCAGAGGACTGAAGATTCAGCTATCTGGTACCGACTTCAAAATAATGAAGATTGAGTACAGAAATAGTTGAGGTTTAGCCGAATTCGGAAAAAGGCACTATTAGATAGTAAAAATTATTTAATACTTTTTAGTTCATATTAATGTTATTATAGGTGACACAACACTGGCAAAGATACAAGATAATCATAATATTAATTAAGCTAAAGTACATAATAAAATTAATAAAATTATCGAATTAGTTTAGCAACTGAAACAATAATAATATAAAATAACATTTCAATAACATTTATATGAACATTATAGTGAGCTAATTAATGACTTTCAAGGAGTGTTGTGATTGAAAGAACAACAGACATTATTTGTATCACCTATCTCCTATATTATGATATATCTCCTCTATAGACTCTATAGAGGAGATATAGAGATCTATCTCTCCCTCTATAGGGAGAGATAGATCTCTATATCTCCTCTCCTCTATCGCCTCATGTAATGTTCATGCGCCTATCTATAGAGAAAGGCGCATGAACACTAATTTTATCATTGCTTGATTAACGCCAAGCTTATATTATTAATTATACAGTGATACGAGTATATTCTTGGAGTTGCTTATGCAATTCTCTATTCCGAGAGGGCGCTAGGTATATTAACTTTATGGTTCTCATATCATAAATGTGTATCCTGGCTCCAAATTCACTTAGTAGAACACATTAGTATTTACAGAAAACCTTATAAATTACTTAAATTACTAAAAAGAGTGAAATTATTATTTTTAACAAAAAATGAAAACCGACTTCCAGAGTAAAAAAACAATAATAATTCTTATATAATGAACAAAAAAGTATGAAATAATTCTTACTCTTAATAGTGCCTTATGCAGAAAAATACTCCTAAACTTCTACTATTTCTGTACACAATCTTCATAATTTTGAAGTCGGTACCAGTCTTTAAAATTAAAAATATTTTGTCTAAGGACTCACCATTCTTAGTACTTACTGGTATCGACTTCAAAATAATGAAGATTGTGTACAGAAATAGTAGAAGTTTAGGAGTATTCTGCATAAGGCCACTACTAAGAGTAAGAATTATTTCATACTTTTTTGTTCATTATATAATAATTATTATTGTTTTTTTACTCTGGAAGTCGGTTTTCATTTTTTGTTAAAAATAATAATTTCACTCTTTTTAGTAATTTAAGTAATTTATAAGGTTTTCTGTAAATATGATATGCTGAGCTGTTCCCACCACCAGCTTACCGTCAGAATCATCATCCCCAGCTGCATCTCGACGATGTTGATGAGCTTGAACAGCTCGAACAGATCCACATCCATGTAGTCGAAGATCGCGATCACGCCGTTGTTGTAGTCGTGCGCCTGCACATATTCCGCCTGCTGCAACGAAAAAAACATTTGCTATTAGAGTGTAGCAAAGCGCGCCTACCCGGCAACTGGAAAGTGCGCCATATAATAATTCTATCGAGCTGCTGCCCTAGCACGGGGATTATCGATCTCGAAGACATAGATAAAGACAAGAAATAACTGTAGTTTCTTAGATAATAGTTCCTGTTTTAAAGAAAATAAGGTCGCAGATTCATCGACAACAGAAATCATTAACCGACTTCCAAAAAACGAGGAGGTTATATGTTCGGCTGTGGATATATTTTTTTTATTTTTTATTTATTTTTTTATTTTTGTATGTTCAACGATTACTCCGCCGTTTGTGAACCGATTTTCGAAATTTTTGTTTTTTTGTATTAGGTTTCACTCCAATTTGGTACCATGTTCACAAAAGTGGTAACCTCATGATGGGATTCAGGAGTAATCGAGGGAACTCCTCGAAATTTATATGGAAACATATGGTAATTTTTAGTTTTATGTGAAGTGTACTAAGAATATGCTACCAAAAAGTCAAATATTGGGTCAAGGTATACCATGGTTTCGAAAATGCTGAGAGAACTCCTGACTCCTTATAGATACACGTTTGGGAGTTTCGGCGTTGTTTTAAGAACAGAAAGCATATTATGCTTTCTGTTCTTAAAACAACGCCACGCAAATAAAATTCATCATCATCATCATCATCATCATTACCACGTCGTGTTAAGGTCACCAATGGGCCCGATTGCGTTTCTCCCCGTATCTAAATAAGGACAGACTAAAATTTTACTAAATTAGTCCATGTACTTAATCCAAAGCTATTACGTTTCTGTTAGATTAAGTTCACGTCACTAAATATGAACTTAATTCTGCGTCTATGGAAATGGACATAATAACGTTCGTTTGAGAGATGTCAATATCATCCAACTGCCAAACCAAATGTCATTGTGCAGGCGGGATTCCGCGGGAACGCGATACCGTATGGCGTACCTATTGTTTTTCACTTGGTGTTTTTGTTGAGTGAATTATTATTCCTAAAAAGTCGTGTTCGTCGCAAAGAAAAATAAATGAATATAAGAACACAAAGAAGCCCAGAATTAAATTATTATTTTAAACAAAAAAATATTGTCTTT
This sequence comes from Polyommatus icarus, assembly GCA_937595015.1. Taxonomy (NCBI): domain Eukaryota; kingdom Metazoa; phylum Arthropoda; class Insecta; order Lepidoptera; family Lycaenidae; genus Polyommatus; species Polyommatus icarus. The sequence goes on along the minus strand of OW569327.1, from coordinate 16,183,929 downwards.
ACCTCGGAAGACAGTTTTATTTTTTTGATAAAAATAATAATTTCACTCTTTTTAGTTACCTAGTAAGCCACCGCGTATATTATTCTACGTTACATCTTTATTACAATTTGTTAAGAGTACACTCACAAAATTTATCAGGTAGGTAGATAATTTAAAACAATACATAAAAAAAAAATCGAAGTGAATAGTTAACACGTGCTAGATAATAGGCACGTCTAAAGGGTCGGAATGGTCTCGAATACCGCGTCGATTCGCTATTCGCTAACCTTCTCGCAGTTATAAAACGAAAAAAATTTGGATAAGTCATGCTCATGACTATACAAGAAAATCTATATTTCTGTACTCAACCTTCATAATTTTGAAGTCGGTACTGGTCCATAAGTTTCAAATTTTCTGTCAAAGAAAATATAAAGATTCAGCTATATCTGGTACCGATTTCAAAATGATGAAGGTTGAGTACAGAAATAGTTGAGGTTTAGCTGAATTCGGAAAAAGGCACATTTAGAGAGGAAAATTATTTAATACTTTTTAGTTTTTAGTTCTTAATTATTATAAGAATGTTAAGCGCATCACACACGGTGAAGATAATATAATATTTTATCTTAAGATGCCCAAATATAAAATATTATAGTATCTTAAGCTATCACACACGGCTAAGATACGATAATATTAAAAATATGTTCATTTCCTTACGAGTCTGCGTTGGTGCCACACGTATTCCTTGTTAGAGTTCTATATACAGGGTGAATGACTATGAGTGATAACTAATAACTGATACTGTCTTACTTCTTGATTTGTTAGACAGCTTCTCAGACGATGATTCTGATATAGAATGTGTAAAATTCCAAAAGGAGAAACATTTGGATAGAGCCTCACATAAAAAAGAGAAAAACCTGCGGCGAATTTAACCTTTAGGGTCTACACAGACGGACTGCATTTCAACTGCAATCCAACTGCAAATTGCAGTTTGAATGCAGTTGACATGACTGCAATGCGACTGCAATAGAACTGCAAACCAAACACGCAGTCGGATTGCAGTTCAGTTGCTGTCGGCGTGCAGTCGTGTGAACTGTTTGGTTTGCAGTTCTATTGTAGTCGCATTGCAGTCGAGTCAACTGCATTCAAACTGCACTTGAACTGCAATTTACAGTTGGATTGCAGTTGAAATGCAGTCCGTCTGTGTAGACCCTTATCAATATCTGTCAACGAAGAAGTTTCAGGAGTATTTTAGAAATTCAAGAGAAACATTCATTTCGATTCATGAGCTTTTTAAGCAATAATAATAATAAAGTAATAAATTATAAGTCAATTTTATTTAAAATTATCCGAAATGTTACTTTGTCCATCAAAATGTTACTTTTCGAATGAGAGTAGGTATGTAACTTTCTAACATACAGCACTGGCAACACTGCATCTACTAGTGCGTCCGATCACCGATGAGCCCGCTGCTCGACACAAAAACACCCTGTACCTATTCATAAAGATATATTTCGAATCTTAAGATAACATATTAAGATACGAAATATATATTTCGTATCTTAAGATAAAATATTAAGGTACGAAATATATATTTCCATATCTTAAGATACAAAATATAAAATATAAATTAACTTCGTCGTGTGATGGTTCATAGGATTTGTATGGTGAGCGATATTCTAAAATATGCTCTAAGATAATATATATTTTATATTATCTTCACCGTCTGTGATGCGCTTTATTATTGTTTTTACCTTGGAAGTCGGTTTTCATTTTTTGTTAAAAATAATAATTAATGTAAGTTTTACGAGCAACTTTTACGACCTATTGTTTTGCGAGCTCGGATTTTATAAAATGTTACAAAATTTGTCTAGCACTTTGGCGATGGATGTAGATTTATTGAGGGTGGAATTATCAATTTTCCCACGCTAAACAATGGGTAATAAAACACTTCACAAAATGCACTTAAAAATAAAATAACATTGACAATGAATCTACGACCTTATTTATTTTAGACGTAGAATCTTTTATCAAAAAAACTATAGTTATATTTTGTCTACGAAGATCGGAAATAAATTTCAATCCCCGTGCTAGCGCAGCTGGTGGGCACTCTTTGCTATACCAACTATACTATACTAAAATAATAATCAATATTTAAATAAAATTAAACGAATACGTCATTAGGCGCTTACTGAAAATCAGCGTTGCGACTGTGATCGCAACACATGCTAAGTAAGCACCAATTTGGTAGATACGGTTTTCAAATGTTTTATTTGTTCTTATAATGTACAATTATTTTTACCAAATAAAGTTCTTTCTTTCTTTCTTTCTTTCATTCATTCATTGAAACGAGAAAAATATCCGTGGGTTGAATAACCCCGCTTTTTATGATGGTTAAAACTTAAAGACGAAAGGTTACCGAGTTCAATGTTTATCTTGTAGGTCAAATGGTTGTTTAATATTTTGACAAGTTGTTTTAGGTAGCGAATGAAAAATTTTCGGTGCTAAAAAGTGTTGGGACTAGTTTTTGTACTTAGTGAAAACAATTTAGAAAACTACTAAGATTTGATTATAATAATATGCGTCCGCGTGGACGAGCGCAAGCGGAGCCGCTACACCGCGAGATCACAAGCAACGGGCATTGTTAAAAAAATATCACATGTACCTTTTATATTTTTTTTTCGTTGAAATATTTTTAAGTAAGTAAGTTATAATAAATTTTATATATAAAGAACATAAATTAAATATTTTTTTTAATTCATTGGCTAGTTTTTTTTTAAATAAATTTTTAAAGTTTTCGGACCTATGCAGACGTCATCATCGGCGGCCAATTGACCTCTGCAGTATGTTTTAAAGGACAAAGCTAAAAAAAAAACCAGAGTGAACAGATACAGAATGTAGCTCAGAATTTCAGTAATATTAAATGAAATTATTCTGTATATATTTCAACTTCAGATTTGATGGCTAAAGGGGAGATATTGCTATTAACTTTTCGTAAGGAGTAATGTTTAATATTTTTTAATTTATGTTATTTTGCGGCGTTTTGCAGCTGAATTGTAGTTAGAATGATAATAATAATATCTATGAACGCTTTAAACCACGTCAGTCTGGCCCCGTGCTAAGTAGGTACCTGAAGGACTTGTGTTATGGGTACCGGACAACGGAAATATACAGTGTGTAACAAAAATAAGTGATACTTAATACTTTAGGGTGTGTACGTGTTCCTTACGAAAAGTTAATAGCAATATCTCCCCTTTAGCCATCAAATCTTACAATGAAATATATGCAGAAATATTTCATTTAATATCACTGAAATTCTGAGATACATTCTGCATCTGTTCGCTCTGGGTTTTTTTTTCATACATTTGATAGCTTTGTCTTTTCCTTTCAATCTTATTTTATTTATAATTTCGTTCGTTCGTCAAATGCAAGTTCTCATTTATGTGAAAGTTGATACGAAAAGCTTACTAAAAGTTCGAAACGTAATGTTGGTCGAATTTATTGCTAATTTAACGCCATTGAAGGTCAAATTAAGGTTAAACATATTTGTTCAAAAATATAAGTAACTAATGGGTATTTTTTTCGTTTATACTCGCATACAGAAAAACGATCACTGACATTATTCCTCGAAATGTTTTTGTAATGAGCAAAATTAAAAAAAAATGGACTATCCCCATTGCATGTAATGATTTTGGATCAAGAGCATGTCATGGCCAGACCTTCCTCCGTTTCGTAAAGCAGAGACTTTACCTGCTTATGGCCTTTTGCAGAGGTAAGAACGACGAGCAACTATGGAGTTTCGGTCGCGGTTACTTTAGGAATTAAGAGGTATCCAGTTGAAGGTGTACCTGACATTCCAGAAAGAGTAAAGCTCAATTTCATATCTTACATTTTTCACGGTAAGTGGAGGAATCTCGTCTTCCAGTGCCATTGCAATCCAATGACATTTTTGACAGTTGCTTCCCACTGCTAGACACCCTCAAAGTCTAATACTTTAAGAAAGGGAATTTGAGCTTTACTCTTTCTGGACCTTCAGAACTGGATAGTGGATACCTACTAGAAAGTAACCACAACCGAAACTCAATAGTTGCTGGTTGTTCTTACCTCTTTAAGGGCCCTCTTTCCCTAAATTAGCAGGTCGATTGTCTGTCAGTGCGAATATCGACGTAAATGACATTAAAATAACATTCATAACAGCGCGCCTTGTACGGTGGCGGTTACGACGCTCGCCGCGTCCATGATAGGGCGAAATAGGAGAAAAAACCTTTTTAAGGCTTAATATAATACATATTTTAAAAAAGTAACAAAATCAAATTATTAACTTATGTATTGTAAAGCAGTAGATATTTTTTATATATTCTTTTGATAAAATGAAACCACTTTACTCCTTCATTATTTAATAATGAAGGAGTAAAGTGGTTTCATTCAACGATTTGGAGGTGATTTGGTTTTTTATTTCTTTATTATGTGATACCGATAGAAAAAATATGGCAAAACCAAATTACGTATCATATCATGAAGATTACTAATTATTTTTTTCAGATATAATTTCTCTGTTAATGCCGATGAGAAGTGGTTTCATCTGCACGCTTTTTTCGAGAGAGCAGCCTTAAAGGCGACAAATAAACTTTCAGCTTTACGAAACGGAGGAAGGTCTGGCCATCGCAGACTCTTACTCTATTTACTCACATAGAGGCGCCGTCATTATCGTACAATAAATTATTGTTTATGATCTCGAAGTGCAACGACCAACGGGCAAACTGCGCGTTTGGGTGGATGCATATTATAAACTAGCTGTTGCCCGCGACTTCGTCCGCGTTAACATAGTATAATAACAAAGATGGATAGTTTTCCCCTTTTTGTGGTTCCTTATACAAAGGGAAAAACGGGACCCTATTTAAGCAAACGTCAAATGCAAACGTCAATAAACATTCATGTTTCTAACTCAAGAAATGATGGACTTTCATTGAAACTTTCTACCCCAATTTCACCCCCTTGGGGGTAGAATTACCAGAAACGCTTAAATACACGTATCCATTCATTTTTATTCAGTAACCCAAAAATAAACTTTCATTTTTCTAACTTAAGAAATGACGGACTTTCATTAACGTAACGTAACATTACGTGTTTAAGCGTTTTTGGAAATTCTGCTTGGAAATTAAACTTTCAACCCCTATTTCAAACCCTTGGGGGTGAAATAGGGGTTGAATTTAAATTTCCAAAAACGCTTAAACACGTATCCAATCAGTTTTAATCAGTAGCCCAAACATAAAATTTCATGTTTCTAACTCAAGAAATAACGGACTTTCATTAAAACTTTCAACCCCAATTTCACCCCCTTGGGGGTAGAATTTCCAAAAACGCTTAAACTCGTATGTATTAATTTTTAATCAGTAACCCAAAAATAAAGTTTCACGATTCTAACTGAAGAAATGACGGACTTTCATACAAACTTTCAACCCCTATATCACCCCCTTCGGGGTAAAATTTTCAAAATTCCTTCCTTAGTGGGTGTCTACTTAATAAAACAACCCTACTCACCAAATTTCGTGGCTGTAACTTTAAAATTTTTTGCGCAGCGATGATGAATCAGTCAGTCAGTCAGGACATGTAATTTTATAAGTATATAATTATACTTAGAGCCTAACGTAGGTACCTAACTACCTTAACCTAGGTTACCTATAATAATATTTTAAAACCTACTTTCTCCTGTTGTTCACCAAATATTTAACATTGTTTTTATAGTCTATTTGCCTGCCAATAACTGAATAATTGCTTTGCATATTATAATATTATGTAACATATTAAGATAACCTCAAGAAATAAGCGTCGTCGGAGGTATTAATAAACCGAAGCTGATAGCAGGAATATAATATAGGGGAGACTGGGGATAATTTGATTATACCCTTAAGCTTCGGAGTTTCAAAATAATCGGAATTACTTGACCCGGATTTGTATTGCAAACTCAGTCTACAAAAGGCTAACAGCATTTTGTAGGCCAACAGAGTATAAGACATATTCTCTGAGCAAGCACACATTAGGCGTTTTGAAGCGCGCGCTTTGCTAACGCGCGTTTTGAGAACCCCGGGCTAAAAATTAAACTACAAATTAATTTGATAACTAGAAACTAAAATTAACACAAAATTGCACCGATCGTGCCCAAAATATACCTACCATTCTTATATTTTCTAAGGTAACCTTAGTAAGGTTTAGTAGTATTATAGAGTTGTCATATTTTAACCTAATTAAAACTTTCTACAATCTAAATTCTAAATCATTCTGTGTTTGGTTGTCAGTTTCATAAAATTGGACACTAATAAAACCTGCATAATATTCTCCGTGCTGGACGAAGTCTTATCAACCGAGTCTCCCCTAAGGATCAAGTGTCACGATATAGCCCGTACTTATACCTGGTACATTAGCGGAAGCTACATTCACCTTGAAGTCTGAACTAGAGAAGGCTGCCAAGATGGACTGGAACCACCTTTTGACCACGTACATCATCTTCCTAGCCTTGTTTGTCGGCACTAAAGCCGAAGATGGGGAAACAGACAATTCTAATTTGACGTGAGTATTTTAAGCTGTTTATTCGTAGACTCCTACGAATAATAAAACCAGGAAACGTAACTCCCATAGTACTCGTAATACAGTTTTAAATTTGGTTCCATTCGAACTGTCATGTAACGTCAGCCTTTATACCGCTCAAGGTCACCAAATGTATGTAAAGTGAACCTAAGGTACACTTTATTGACAAGTATTTTGGAGCATGTTTTTTGACGGAGTTACTCTTCCGTAGTATTTTATTATTCGTAGGTATACTCTTTATGGTGCATTTAATTTGATAGCTACAGATGAGCCAGGAGGAGTGTAATTGACAGCTTTATTCTTTTTTTGGCCAATTTACGTACTTAAAATTTTTGAATTTGGAACTTTAGTAAAAAGTGGAAATGGTAACCCGTAACACCCATAAACTATGTCCACATTATGCGCTTTCGCCTTCAATTTTCGCCATTTTCTTTCATTCAACTTGAATGCGTCAACGAACGCAACGCCAACATTGTCATTTTTGAAGTTTTGGATACGGTCAGAGAGCATGCGTCGCGGGCATGCCTCACGTACGCTGTTGACTGTGCTATGATGCATGCCCTTGATGAATAGAAAAAGGCACAGTATGGACAAAGCTATTGCATGCATTTCGTTTCAAATCTTTATTGACTATGCGTCATTAAATCTATATTCCTTTTTGTTTTGTAGAACAACACCTACCATAGACGCCAGTCTTATTGCCCGGAATGGACTAACTTCGGACCAGTGTAAGGACGATCCTAGCAAGCGGTACGTCGCACCCGCGAAGGACTGCTTCGACTACTTCACCCTGGCCATCTTCTGGGCGCCCGGCTACGCGTACAAGCAGAAGCTGCGGAAGGTGCCGATTCGCAAGAACATAGATCCAAAATGGATCATCCACGGACTGTGGCCCTCGTGGTCGAGCGGACAGGAGGACCCGGCTTGTAAGCGCTCTGACATATTCTTCAATGAGAACCGCTTTAAGAACGCTAAAGTTCTCACTCCTTTGCCAGGAGACAACAACCTTTACAGCGTCCTGATGAACACCTGGTACACCATCCTCGAGAAAGCGACCAAGAACTTCTGGGAGCACGAGTTCAATAAGCACGGGAACTGCGCCACCCGCTCCTCCAAAATTAAGGACGACGTTGGCTATTTCCAGAAGACTTTCGATATGTACTACAAGCTCAACCTCGGTACTACCTTCTCCAACGCAAGATATAGGCCAGGAGATACCAAAAAGTTGTCAGAAATCATTACCGTAGTTAATGATAGACTTAAAGTGAAAGTCAAGGTTGATTATACGAAGGAATTCGTTAAAAAAGTAAGTATAGAATTTAGTTATGCTAGAATCATATTCTTTAGTATACCTTTTTTTCAGACATTTTCAGACATAATGATCTACAAATTACATTATATTTTGTTTATAAGGTTAGCGAAAATACATTTTTTTTTTTTTTTTTATTATGACAACAAACAGTCGTGTATGTACATAAAATTTACATTAAGTTAACAATAATTAAGATTATAGACCTACAGTGCCCAAGAATTATATATATTAGTTATGTATATTAGTTTGATTTTAACGTATTAAACTAATGTTGCTTTCATTTCAGGACAACACCTGGAAGGCATACTTGGCGGAGGTGTCTATCTGCTTAGATTACGACCTCAAGCCTATTGACTGCACCAATCTGAGTCGCCAAGAAAACGACGGTGACTTGATGGTCACGTACCCAAATAGTGTTCCTAATTAGACACTATAGTATAGACACCATTTGGATTTCCCATAGTTTCATAGCCGTATCAGTGCGACTTTTTGTTGTTACTACATACTGTGAAGAAGTTAATTTTTTTAATCATTACATTAGTTACTAGCTTTGTTGCGATGTTATCAAAATTGTAGTTTACTTCTGAGTGAGGAGTAATGACAAAAAAAACATTCATAAAACGTACTTACCTAACTTTTTATCTCCATTTCGTCACAATCATTACATGTACGTAATACCAAATAAAATTGTTTAAATAGCAGTAGTTATTATTAAAATACATGGTAAAATGCCTCTTGATAGATTTCGCAAATGTAGGTGGTTAGAAGTTGTTTTTAACTTCTTGCTGATCTATCATAAAATCATTTAAATATTTAAAACCAGCCTTTAAGATTTTTGTGAATCTTCTGTATTTAAATTTCCTATCGCCGTCGTTTCCTATCGGGCGGGCAGCGGCTCGGGCTGTTCGATCGAGGCGGCTTCGCCATGTTCGCCCGTCCGCCTTCGGCGAGCATGCCTCGCCCGCGGCGCGGCGGTTCGCTTGCCGCGCGAGGCGGGCCTCGCCCGAGGCGGCTCGCTTGATGTGGACCCGCCTAATGAGTTTCGCAATTCCGACATTCAGAAACCATAATGCTGGGTTTCCATGCTTGCCAAGGCATGGCAAGCATCCACAAGGCACAAGCGTCCACAAATCTCGCTTGGCATTTGGAAGTCATTTACACGCTTGTGAATGCGTCAGTGTATTACGTACATCCAAGCAAGCGCCTTTTGATCTGTTAACCAAAACCCGACACTACACCGGATCGGATACAAGCGTTTACAAGCTCACGCAAGCCATAGCCAGATACTCTCTTTATACGCTTGTGCTTGTGGACGCTGGTCAAGCATTGGCAAGCATAGAAACGTAGCATAATATACTTACAGCAATCAAATACTTGTAGTAGTAAAATAAGCCGTGCTCGAACTTCTTGCCGTCGTTCCGCAGAAGGTACACTCGCTCGTGCTCTGACGTCATCTTTGGTAAAACGCAGTCTACTCTGAAAGGAGAAAAATAATTGAATATAATATGAGAAGAGGTTTTTTATGCACGATCTCCAATCAGCAGCGGATGATAGTGTGTGTTGCATTTTTAGGTCTACCGGGATCTGATGGCAAATTTTCTAAAAATATCCTTGATCATTGGATATTTTTTTATATTTGCATGTTTCACACACATAATCAATCGCTATTAGGAAAAAAAGGTGGTAGATCATTGAGATGAGTAGATGACCTACAGTTAACATAGGTCATAGACGAATGCAATACGAGTAGAGATAGACGATTTTGTCGAGGCAAAAACGTGTCTGAACAAATGATATTTATTCAGACACGTTTTTGCTAACTACGACTAAATAATACATGAATATTTTTCCTCTTGTAAATGCGAAAGTAAATCCGTCGGATATATGCATTGTGATTTGTGCATAATTTATTATCCTGGGTTTTACAAATGAAAAGAACGTTCTACGGCCATTCTCCGGAGAGCAAAATTTAAGTGTCCCGGGCTTGTATACTCTGTAATATTATCTTATTCAAGTATGCAATATTTATAAACGGTAGATAGCATCCGTAACTAGCTACAAACTTAAACACAGGCTTCTAATTTTAGTAATTCAGACTAAATTAATTTAAGTCGTGTTCAAAAACCGTGTTTTTCTGATTACCGTAACGAGTCCCCATGCCAACTTGATCTCGAAACTTGCTTGTAATTTTTATAACGTACATATTTACTTTGATCTATTCATCTTTTTAAATGCTCATTAACATTGGTTATCGCATTGGAAAATATCGACTCAATAGGCTCAGCCTGTAAATAGTTATCATGAAATAATCGCTTGTCCTATCAAAAGTTCTAATTACCGTAACGCATTCTATTTTCGGGTACCCACCCAAAAATAACAGGATTTGGCACATTACAAGTGCACGAGTCACTTCTCCCTAGCGTGTGCTACGGCCCTTTAGCGGCCCCACTTCGTTAATGTTAGTGTGCCGCCGATGGAGCACGTGAGTATCTAACTACCATAGCTTTGGTTTCGAACTTTTCTAATTACCATTATTTTATTTTGCTACTTGATTTTTTTAATTATATTGTACGTTGATCATGTCAATCTATAAAGTTATTTGGTCTACGTACTTTGCCGTAAGCTAGTTTTTGCAAACTGTGTCGGTTTTCAAAATTTTCAAGAAAATCTAACTTTTTATAATTACCGTATACTAATTACCATATGTTCCTAATTACCGTTGTATGAAAAACTGATACGTATTTTTTATCAATTGAAGTTTTCTCGCGGTTTTCATAGATTATTATTATCATGAATGAGTCTTTAATGATACTAGCTTTTGCCCGCGTTAAGAAGTATTATTATATACAATCTTTCATCCCCTATTTTATCCCCTTAGAGGTAGAATTCCTCAAAACCCTTTCTTAGGGGATGCCTACGTCATAGTAGCTTTATGCTTAACACAAACCAACGTGAACACGCGACTGCGAAGCGGCAGCGTCAATACAAAACACACATTTGACAAGTTGTCAATTAATGTGTTAGGTTTGTGCTAAGCATTATGCATAGAAAGTATTAGCCTGATCAGTTTAAAATTGACAAAGTTTCATAGCCCTTTAGGAGTAGAATTGATAAAAAAACTTTCTTAGCGGATGCCTACGTCATAACATCTACCTGCATGCCAAATTTTAGCCTGATGTGTCCAGTGGTTTGGGCTGTGCGTTGATTATATATATATATATATATATATATATATATATATATATATATATATATATATGTAAGTAATGTGTTAACATTGACACATTACCTATTATGATATTTTACTTTTTTTTTGAAGGAAATATTATAAACTAAAAAAAAGAAGGTGGAGAAGATAGATGCCCGCCAAAAGGATATAAAAAAAAACGATTTATGATTTTCATATTTCGAAAGTGCAGAATAATTTAATGCAAAAATTTGTTAAAATAATAAGTTTTATAGTATTGTTATTTCTCAAAAGTTTTATAGCAATTAAAATTGTTTACGTGTAACAAGGAGAATATTAGGCATGGACACAATTGTCGATTCTCTGTTTTTTAGGTTAGTAAAAATTTCTATTGTAATACTAAAGTTTTCTTTTATGTAAAGTGTAAATTACTGTGTTTAATGAATAAATTCTCTGTTTTTTAGATGAATCATATTGTTTTGTGCTGAAAAACTCCTACATCTTATAAATCGACAATTTCCAAAGTACATGTGGAAAAAGTTGTAATCCTATACAATGGACAAGTTAAGATTTGAATTCATTGTCAAAGCCAAACCGGATGATACAAAAACGAATATGTATGCAATAATATCCATTACGGATACTCGGGACCAAACATTTATTATGCCTGGAGAGTATCAATCAGTGCATTTACACAAAGGAATACTGAAGCATGAAATATTTAATAAAATAAAAAGATCTCTTCAGAAAAGACATGACAAAAGACAAGTTTGGATTACATTAACCGAGGAAATGAAATCAATATATTTAGACGATGATGATAACTTACAATTTGATGGGTTTTTACTTGAAAAATTAGAACCAAGTCATGAGTCTTCACCAACAGAACCAACATTGTTAAAAAAAACAGAAAAGAAGACTAGATTAGTAGCAGAATTTTCTATACAAAAGTTTTCAAAAAATACAACTAATGTTGAACAATGGTTACATACTTTTGAAAATGAATGTGAACGTTTACAAGTTGATACAGATTTACAAAAAGTTGAAATTCTAAAATTACTATTGGAAGATACTTGCATGGATTGGTACACCTCAATGATTATCAAACATACTATTGATTCTGACTGGTCTGTATGGAAGAAAAGTTTAAGTGAAACATTCGCTGATAAAAGTTGGTCACCGATAAGATATGCTATGAATTTTAAATATATGCAAGGATCAATGTTAGAATATGCTCTTAAAAAAGAGAGACTATTACTGGAAATAAACAAATCAATAGATATACAAACCCTTATATATTTAATTGCCAACGGCCTACCAAACTTTGTGATAGATAGAATAGACAGGGAAAGTCTTAGAGAAGTGAATGACTTATTTAACTCTATAAGAGGACTAGAACATTTAGTAAAGAAAAATGATACAAAGAAAAACTCAAGCACTGGAAATAAATTATTCAAACAAGAGATATCACTAAGTGAAAAAAAATCATGCAGGATTTGTGAGAGTAAAGGAAAATTAAATAGATTTCATCCAGAGAATGTTTGCTGGTATAAAAATGAGAAAAACACAATGTATGGCAGAAACCTGAATTCGAATTCAATATTACAAGTTGAACTTAGTAATGAAGATCCAAAAAACTAAATCTCCCTCCACTAATTGAGATTACAGTAATGTTAAATAATACTTTAGAAGCCAAGGGATTGTATGATCCTGGTTCACGAGTAACGTTAATAAATTCTAAACTAGTTCAAGTAACAAATATGAAGCCAAATTATCATTACAAGACAATAAAAACAATAAGTGGGGGAGGCAAAACAAAAGGATTAATTACACTAGATGCAGAATTATTGCATAAGAAGTTTAAAATAAACGCATTTATCTTTGAAAATGAAAATTTTGAGTATGATCTCATACTAGGATTAGATTCAATACACAAATTTGGATTGACTCATGATGAGAATTTAAATATCCAGATACAAAAAACAAACAATAACAAAACAAGTAGAGATATTATGTGTGAACATAGACAAATAGAAAATTTTGAAACAGATACAGGAAAAAAAGAATATGCAGTAAACTTTAACGAAGGTATAGATACAGAAAAATTTTATATAGATACAGAATACTTAAGTAGCGATCAAAGAAAACAGATAAACATATTATTAGATGATTACACGGAAATTTTTGCCAAAAATAAATATGATACGGGAAGAGTGAAGAAGTATGAAGCCTGTATAGATTTACAAGTTGAAAAATACTGTTGCAAAAGGCCATATAGATGTACTGTTCAAGATAGAATGGAAATTGAAAATCAGATCTCACAGCTTTTAAAATACGGGTTGATTGAGGAATCTTGCAGTCCGTTTGCAGCACCTGTTACCTTAGCTTTCAAAAGAGATGAAGGAAGAAAAAGTAGATTATGCATAGACTTCAGAGATTTAAATAAAATTATTATACCACAATCACAACCATTTCCTCTCATAGAAGATATACTAACAAAAACAGTAAATTGTAATTATTTTACAACCTTGGACATAAATTCAGCCTTTTGGTCTATCCCTCTAAGGATTACAGATCGCCACAAAACTGGTTTTGTCACTCAAGAAGGTCACTATCAGTGGACATGTTTACCTTTCGGTCTTAAAACATCACCAGCAATATTTCAACGGATTTTAGGAAGTATTATAAGGAAAAATGGTCTAACAGGATTTGCAGTGATATCGATGACATACTTGTTTTCTCAAAGACGTTTAATGAACACATCACACATTTAAAAAAATTGTTGGAGGCTGTTCGAGAAGAAGGTTTCAGGCTAAAAGTAACAAAATGTAAGTTTGCATGCAATTCTGTTAAGTACTTAGGTCATATATTAGAAAAGAATACAATTACTCCTCTGAAGGACAATTTGAAATCAATAAAAGATTTTCCTCCTCCTCAAAATAGACGACAAATAAGACAATTTCTGGGAAAAATAAACTTTTATGGAAAATACATTCCCAATGTCTCCTTACTGCTTGATCCTTTACATCAGCTGCTGAAGAAAGATCAGAGATTTAGTTGGTCAGAGCGTTGTGAGAATGCATTTCAGAAAGTAAAAGATTATTTATGCTCCCAACCTATACTAGCCATATATGACCCACAGGCACCAACATTTATTTATACAGATGCGAGTGCCATAGGAATAGGAGCAGTTTTAAAACAAATTCAGCAAAATGGCGAAGAAAAACCAGTGGCATATTTTTCTAAAAAATTAAATGAGTCACAAAAAAATAAAAAAGCAATATTTTTGGAATGTTTAGCCATAAAGGAGAGTATAAAGTTTTGGCAGCATTGGTTGATTGGAAACTATTTTATTGTCTACACAGATCACAAACCTCTAGAAAAGTTGAATATCAAGAACAGGCCTGATGATGAATTAGGTGACATGTCGCATTATCTGTCTCAATATAATTGTGAAATAAAATATTTTCCAGGAAAAAATAACACAGAAGCAGATTGTCTCAGCAGGAACCCAGTATTGGATATTGATGCAAATAATGAAGATAACTTGAGAACTGTAAATATTGTTGATATTCATGACATAAAATATGACCAAGGACAAAATTTGCAAGTGAAAAAACATGAAAAGAACATAATTTGCGAAAATGGAATTTATTATAAAAAAAATGGAAACAAGAGGAAAAAAATAGTTCTTAGTGAAGATTACAGTAAAACTTTAATAAAAAAGGCTCATGAAAAATATTGCCATGGTGGTATAAATCAAATCGAGTCACAAATAAAACCTTTCTACACTGCACCAAATCTATCAGAAAATATTAAATATATATGCAAGAACTGTGAGATATGTATAAAAAATAAGACAAGGTTAAACAGAAGATACGGCTTTATGTCACAATTAGGACCAGCTAGTAGACCATTCCAAATAATGTCACTGGATACTATAGGAGGATTTGGAAGCCAAAGATCAACAAAAAGATACTTGCATCTGTTAGTGGACCACTTTACAAGGTATGCATATATACTTTGTTCAAAAAATCAACATGCTCGAGACTTTATCAAACTTATAGAAAAAGTGCCTAAAGAAGAAACAATAGAAACTTTACTATCTGACCAGTATCCAGCTATTAATTCAATTGAATTCAAGACTTATCTTAGGAACCGAAATATCCAGTTGATACTTACAGCGGTAGATGCACCATTCTCAAATGGTTTAAATGAGAGATTAAATCAGACTCTTGTAAACAAAATAAGATGCAAAATGAATGAATCAAAAGGAAAAACAAATTGGTCAAAAATAGCAGAAGAATGTAGAAATAGATACAATGAAACAAGCCATTCTGTTACAGGATTTTCTCCTAAATATTTGCTAACGGGTGAGTCTACAGATTTGTTACCATATGAATTAAAAGAAAAACAGTTATTAACAAAAAATTTGGAAGAAGACAGGAAAATAGCGCTCCAAAGATCAATAAAATCACATGAATATAATAAAACTTTATTTGCAAAGAATAGATTACAGCATGAATTTAAAAAAGGAGATAAGGTGTATGTGGACTATGGAAACAAATTGAACAGGAAAAAGATGGATGAAATTAGGATGGGCCCCTTTGAAATTGAAGATAAAATATCGGAATCAGTTTATAAAATAAACACTGGTCGTGGCACAAGATCTATTGGACTGTATCATGTCACAAAGCTAATTCCTGTGCTTGCTGATTTGTAGATTTTATAGCAAAATTTTAATCAAGCTGTTCACTTGAAGAAAATTTTACTACCTACTCCGTGGGGGTGAGATGTAAGTAATGTGTTAACATTGACACATTACCTATTATGATATTTTACTTTTTTTTTGAAGGAAATATTATAAACTAAAAAAAAGAAGGTGGAGAAGATAGATGCCCGCCAAAAGGATATAAAAAAAAACGATTTATGATTTTCATATTTCGAAAGTGCAGAATAATTTAATGCAAAAATTTGTTAAAATAATAAGTTTTATAGTATTGTTATTTCTCAAAAGTTTTATAGCAATTAAAATTGTTTACGTGTAACAAGGAGAATATTAGGCATGGACACAATTGTCGATTCTCTGTTTTTTAGGTTAGTAAAAATTTCTATTGTAATACTAAAGTTTTCTTTTATGTAAAGTGTAAATTACTGTGTTTAATGAATAAATTCTCTGTTTTTTAGATGAATCATATTGTTTTGTGCTGAAAAACTCCTACATCTTATATATATATATATATATATATATATAATCAACGCACAGCCCAAACCACTGGACACATCAGGCTAAAATTTGGCATGCAGGAGAAAAGCTTGTTCCTTGGAAACGTCTAGTCAAAATTTGAAATTACCCAGTTTTATATCAGAAATCAAAGGAAAAAGTGAAAGAAAGGTAGACTTAATAAAATAAAATACTGCTTATCAGCGAAATTCCAACAAAACGGCGGAAGAAAACTCAAAAAAGAAATGAGTTAAACTTTAGAGCTTATTACAAAAGACAAAAAGAAAAGAAAAAAATGGGAAAAAATCGAGAAATAAGTGTTCATAAATAAAGATGAACTTGTAAAATTACGAGAAAACAAAAATAAGTAAATTTCGAGCTGTAAAAGCTGTAAGCTACTTTTGAGTTGCTATTATGTCCAAAGAGATTTAGAATATAATTATTTTTAGGTTCATCGTACCTGGATCTTAATAAATATCTACCGATTAAAACAATGTTTGTTATTTTCTCATTTTTCAGATTTTATTTGAAAGTGTCTATTTTTTACTATTGGCAGGTTATGGTTGTATAGGACATCGTTAATTCTATCCCTTTTGTGACAATTATACATGTGCAACATATTAATCAGTGTTTTTGTATGATATTTTAGATAGAATTATAATGCTTTCTAATTACCGTTACATAAAATTTTACATTAGTCTAATTACCGTACCCATAAAATTTTTAAGTCTTATTATCTAAAAAAACTATAATGAACTGTACCACGCCAAATTTATTATTGTATTGGTATCTTTCATTACTTTCATATTTTAATGAGTTTAAGTCAAATCAACGAAGAAAAAAAAATGGTGACGGTAATTAGGCAAATAATGCCAAACCTGAGAATGGCCGTCTCTTTCCAGGAAAACTGTTTTTTTATTATATTTCTAGTAGAGCTAGAGTTTCTAGATTACACCGAATAATTTGGGAATCCCCGGTGAGAAGTGAATATTGTAGAATGTATAGGAGAGTCTATAATCGACCTCTACCTTATCTTTTGTTTATATACTGACTAGCTGACCCGGCAACGTTGTTTGCAATATAAATGATTTCCAGTATCCATATAAAAAGTAGATAAAATCCTATTCTTAGGCCTAACGAATACGAGTATAAATACAAAATTTCATTAAAATCGAATGAGCCGTTTTGGAGGAGTTCGCACACAAACACTCCGACACGAGAATTTTATATATGTCGCAGGGAAAAGAAGATATCAGGGATATCCCGAAATCCCTAGAGATATTACGAAATCGCGGAAGATACCGAATATTCTTGTTTCTTACGTCTTCTTAATAAACAAATCTAGTGATATGTCATTTCACTAAACTAAATCTAGTGAAATGCCAGAAAAGCGGATACCACCGAATAAAAATCAAGCTACGCATTTCTCTCGCTCGCTCTAGTACACACGGGCACTAGTGGAAGTGAAACAAATGCGTCGCTCGAGCTGGCGCGGCTCGTGTGATTTTAGTCGTTGAATTATTACGCTACAGGTAGCACGCGCGCACGTCGCATCGCATGCCCGTTTCATATAGATAATAATATTTTGTTGACTATTTTGCGTTTATTAGTATACTAGGTGACTGTGACAATGAATGAAGAAGAATTTGTACCCAGCACCAGTAGAGAAACACGTCTAGTGCCCGTGTGGTACTAGAGCGAGCGAGAGAAATGCGTAGCTCGATTTTTATTCGGCGGTATCCGCTTTTCTGACATTTCACTAGATTTAGTTTAGTGAAAATGACATATCACTAGATTTGTTTAGTAAGAAGACGTAAGAAACAAGAATATTCGGTATCTTCCGCGATTTCGTGAATCGTGATATCCCTAGGGATTTCGGGATATCCCTGATATCTTCTTTTCCCTGCGACATATATATTAAGTAACTTATAAGTTACTTAATATATATGTACAAAGACATTATTAACATGTGTTTTGAAAACTACATGTTTTATGACAGAATAAAATTGTGTTTAAAACAAAAATATTACAACATCTTAAGTACCTAATGCTTTTAAAAAGCGTTGTAAATTAGGATCTTTATGGATTTTTTATTAGCAAATTGTGAAATCCACTCTTGTTGCTCCTCATATTTTTTAAATATTTATTACAATAATGAGAATGGATATAGTGTTGAAAAGTTTTTAAACAGATCAAGTCTTGTTTACTTTGAATATTGCAAAGAATTGCGCAATTTTCACATCAAGAAAAATGAAGAGAAGCTTCATTGTGTTAAGTAGATCGTAAAATCAAAACAATGTTATTTGATTTGAAAAGCAATTAATAATTTAATGACGTCAATAATTTTTGCTACTAGGCATAATCTTAAAATTTAAATCTTAATTGGACTATTTATAGAGTTATGTTTAAAACAAAACATTTTATTATTGTCTACTACCTATTTATATTTTAGTTATTGGTTACATAATAATGCTATTCGTTATATTTAATAATTAAACTTAATAATCTAGAGAATAAAAAAAAAAATTGTTATTGAGTTAGAAGTACTTACTTAATTACTTTGCGTTAAACTTTTTGGGATTAATTAATTATTATTAGTAGGTAATTACCTAATCTAATACTTACATATCAGGGTATAATAATCTTGACTCTCTTGTGATTGGCCCAAAATATTTGGGATACAGGGCTCTGAACCTGCAGATGTTGTCTATTTTGCTTTTGGCTTTCTCCACGGAACCCTTATTGAATATTATCGCACGCTCCAAATGTTTTCTATCTAAAAAATAAGAATAGGTTAACAATGCTGATAGTTTCACGCCAGATTTGTAGACTGTGAGATCCTGGTTTTTGTTTTATGAATCGAAAGGGCGATTTCGACAAAAAAGCGACAAGCAGATTTGCTATCTTTCGTAATGTTTCGTATGCAATTTTTTTTACAGATAGCAGATATAATTTTTATGCTCAAGTATCCAAAAATCCAACGTTTGCCGGGACAGCTAGTTATTTCATAAAAGCTGAAAGTTTTCCAGTATACAATGACCCCTATAGAGGTAAATACGACCAGAAACTTTGGGGTTTCAGTCGCGGTTGCTTAAGGATCCCATACCTAGTTCTAAAGGTCTATCTAACCTTCGATAAAGTATGAAGCTCATTTTTAACCGATCTCAAAAAAGAAGGAGGTCATAAACAGTATGTTAGTCTGTTTATATAAGTGTAGGAATCTCGTCTCTCACTGCCGGACACGTATGACAATTGCTTCCCACTGCCAAGTGCCAGACCAATTCAAAGTCTAATTGTAGGTCCTTTTTATCCCAGAACTGAATAACTCCTAAGGTAACTGTAAAACTCCATAGTTGTTAGTTGCTCTTAGTTCTTACCTCTACATAATTTTTAGCTTTTATAAAGTGAAAGTCAGGCTGCCGCTGGCAAAATACGTAATTATCCTGCCGGTCGATTTGAATTTCGGAAACCATAGAGTAATAATAGTTTTCAGCTCACCATAATCCTTTTTGACATGGTGCTCCTGTTTCTGGAGCCAGGCCTCTATGAGGTCGACGCTCTCGTGTATCTTGGTGACGTCATCCAGGTGGAACTGTCTCCGCACGTCTCGCAGGGTGTCCGGGTTGAACCCCAGTATCGGGGTTGGAGGTAGACACTCCATGGCCCCGGGGACCTTGAATTAGAAGATATTTGTACTTGTAGTCTTGCTTATATTTAGCTACTTCTGAAGTACCTGAAACTAAAAGAATGTCTTCATCTAGCTACTTCTGAGAAAAAAGCTCGCTGTAATTTTACACAATGTCACAACATTTAAGACAGAGTCGCTTTTAGTCTGACCTGTAAACCTTTAATACACACACTTCATGGCCGGTTTACATTCGTAATACATTCCGGCCTGGACTGGACTTGGAATAATGTAGACTCGCTATTATTCGAATCCAATGATCTAATGCAGCGCTGGATTGCTACCCGAATAACGACTAAAGTACACCCGCTATTAGACAGAAGCTTTTAAATTTATCTTAAAACCACTTTAGTAAAGTTTAACACAAAATTGAATTTGTTCAACGATTACTCCGTTCACCGTTGTCCGGAAACCGATTTAAAAATCTTCGTATCCAGGACAATATTATGCGTACGGAGTGATAATATGTGTACAAATTAGCCTTCTCGATATTTTCGAGCCCCAATTAGGCTACTTGACCTATATTCAATTTTATTGAACAAATGCATATTTCTAGTAGAACTTGGCCTAGGAAACCGTATTTCACCCTTATCATCAAATAACAGCAGATTGATAAATAAAGTCTATTTGAAAATATGATTTTATAAATTTTTTAATTCGTACTGACGAAAATTTAATGCTTTTGCGGTACTTCCGATTTGGATGTGACTAGGGAATGCAATCCCGCAAGAGAATTTGAATCCCGGTATTTGCGGGATTGAACCATCACAATCCCGCTGGATCCCGGTATTTGCGGGATCCCGCTGGGTGAGTTTAAACTTTTAAAATAAATCGTTATAATGACTTTACTTGATAGACTCCGTTTTATTCTTAGAATCTCAAATAAAACAAACTTTGTCGGACACTTTTTTCAAGGGTTTAATTATTAACACCTCCATACTTTAGACTATAAAAAAATGAAAGAAAAATATTTTTTTTGGAAATGGCTTCGTAATAATAATAGTCAAAAAAACTAAAAAAAAATCGCTTATTTATGTCCATCTTTTATCGATTTTTTTATCGAAATAAGTATAGGTAAAAATTGGGCCCAAAGATTCCGAAACGGTTCCTGATATATTATCAAGATAGAAATATATTCGACACAAGGTAGCTATGTAGCAGCTGGAAATGCTCGCTCAGCATCCACGCTGGTTAGTTCAATTGTCATTTAAAGTGAATTACAGGTGAATTGAAGCTAAATTGTTAAGCGGGCTGCCTGTAGCCAGTTCACGCACACACGCGCGCAAAGTTACGCATATGAATCACATTTATTTGTAATCCCGCCAGTCCCGCGGGATCCCGCAAAATTTTCGACTGGGATTAGTCCCGCATAATACATGCGGGATCCTGGTATTTTGGGATCCCGGTATCCCGGTATTGCATTCCTTAGATGTGACGTCATCACACTAGTAATTTAATGTTTTTTATTTAACGTGCTCGTTATATGTAAGTTTATCTGTACATAGATATGCAATAAGAATAAGCCTTAGAGAGATTTGTAAAATATATTTTCTTGAATACTTTATTCAAATAAAACATCAGTTTTATGTTATTATCTCCATTTACAGTACTGTTATTGGGAAATGAAATGGCCAAAACTTTTCTCTAAAAGTTTTCAACATTACCTACAAATGATTTCTCATTTCTTATAAATTAATTCTTTTGTAATTTTTTGGTACTTTTAGATTCGTACGTTTAGCCCATAAAACATTTTCAATAAAGTATAAAATACAATAACAAAAAAATGAAAACCGACTTCCAATGTAAAAACAATCGTAATATGAACTAAAAAGTAATAAATAACTCTTACTCTTTAATAGTGCCTTTTTCAAAATTTGTCTAAATCTCAACTGTTTCTGTACATACTACAGTCTGCTTATTCATGCTTTCAGTTGTTTAAACAACGCCGAAATCCCCGAACCTGTACCTATAAGCATTCAAAAGTTCTGTTCGGTACCTTCGAATCCAGGGTATAACCTGGTGCGAATTCTTACTTTTTGGTAGCATTTACCTCGAATGCTTCAGAAAAAATCTAAATCACTATATGTTTCTATACAAATTTCAAGGAGTCCCCTCGATTCATCAAGGATCCTATCATCAGATCACCACTTTTGTGAATATGGTACCAAATTCGAGTTAAACCCTATACAACACAAAAATAATTTTGAAAATCGGACCACAAACGGCTGAGTAATCGAGGAACATACAAAAAAAAAGATACATACAGCCGAACGTATTACCTCCTCCTTTTTGGAAGTTGGTCAAAAAATATGACGTCACACAGCACACTATAGCGGACAGTGTTTTCGGCGTCATTTAAAAAGGCATATTTTTCAATCAACATATTTATGGGTTTCTACTGTTTAAAATATTAAAATATTAGTTTTTTTGATGAAAATGAATGATTAAGAAGAGATTAGCATGAAGAAAAAAAGTAGGGCAAGTAGCCTATTGTTAAAATTTTTAAATTGTGTTCAAAGTTGCGCTGTTCAGCTAGTAGGTAATAGGATTAGTAAACAATAATATGTAAAATACAATGAGGTAGTAAGTACGTACGTAGTACATACATACTATGTCAGTGGTAAAATATATAGATATTGGCGATTTATGGAGATTGGAGAATATATTATAGAGATCGCCGACCGCAAAACCTACATATTTTTTTTTACTTTCTTGAATTTGCGTCTCAGTTGTACTTACCAGCTAGGGTCTTTGAGTTTAAATTGTGACGCACATTGTGATTTGTGCGTAAAGTTGGTCAATTAATATTCATAGAGGAAACATTTTAAATATGATTCATCTCATAATTATTGTTACAAGAAAAAATAAAATGTAATTAAGGTAATTATTGTTAGTTCCAAAATTATGTGTTTCGTTCAAAATTTCAAATTAGATCAAATTACTTAAAGTTCAGTTTTTGTTCAAAACTTGATTTTAGAATCTATTAATAATTAATATCTCTATATTAACTTTATCTTTAAATAAGAAATGATCATTTACTACCTCGTCCGCGGAATGAAAGAGTTCTGAAATAAATAAAATTACCAAACTATTTTTCTTCTATACTTGTTATAAAACAGAGTCGCTTTTTTTTCCCTCATGTCCCTTTGTTCCCTTTAATCTTTAAAACTAAGCAACGGATTTTGATGATTCTTTCAGTGTTAGATAGCCCATTTATCGAGGATGGCTATAGGCTATATTTTATCACGCTAAGACTAATAAGAGCGAAGAAATAGAGGAAAATGTGGAAAAACGGGGAAAATTATTTTAAAGGGTTAATTTGAACGCGCTAATCTCAGGAACTACTGGTCCGATTTGAAAAATTCTTTCAGTGTTAGATAGCCCATTTATTGAGGAAGGCTATAGGCTATATTTAATATTTTGTTCAGTGGCTATATATTTTATACCCGTGCGACGCCGGAGCGGGTCGCTAGTTTTTAATATAAGTATCGAGTCCTTCATGAGATCAATACAGTTTTTTGTACTTCTCAATATTGCCTTTTCTAAATCATCAAAAAATAATATTTTCCTGTACCCTTAAATTTTGCCTCCTTCACTTCGTTATCATCCGAATATTTTCTTCCTCTTATTAAATGAAGGAAATAAAAAATCGAAGGTCAATGATGATCAAAGGAAACTCCACGAAAAATTTGCAATGACTATAGTATTGTATACGGAAGTGTTGCCATTTAAATATAAAAAAAAACACTAATTTATATGTATAATATGAGTTATGCCAGACAAAAAAATATGATTTATGATAGAATACAACTAGTTACAGTTACTAATTACGATAGGGTGACCGTGAGTCGTGACAGAGGTGAGCCAGTCGGCCATAACTTGATCTTGACTAGAAAAACTAAGGTTATAAATCAATTGTGTCTTCGATAAGTATCTCGGAAGATTTATGCGAGGTTTCTGCGGTTTTCTGAAAGAGTTTATCTATTCACTATACTGTACTCGGCGAAACATGGCAGTAGCGGTCAGTGACTCCCTGTCAAAAACTTGTCATCCATTCTAATACATCCATACTAATATTATAAATGCGAAAGTGTGTCTGACTGTCTGTTACCTCTTCACGCTCAAACCGCTGGACCGATTTTGCTGAAATTTGGCATGGAGATACTTTGAGTCCCGGGAAAGGACATAGGATACTTTTTGTCCCGGAAAAATGTACGGTTCCCGCGCGATAGACGAATTTTGGTGCAACGGAGTTGCGGGCGTCATCTAGTATTATTATAAATGCGAAAGTGTGTCTGTCTGTCTTTTACCTCTTCACGCCCAAACCGCTGAACCGATTTTGCTGAAATTTGGTATGAAGATTTTTGGTATGAAGACTTTGAGCCCCGGGAAAGGACATACGATACTTTTTGCCCCGGAAAACGAGATTTGGCGCAACGGAGTCACGGAGGATGCGAGCGTCATCCATTTTTCTATATAAACCGAGATTAACAATGAAGTTTCAGATGTTGCCAATCGCGGTATTGTATAAAAAATGTCAAGTTTTTGACAAGGAGTTATTAACCGCTACCGCCATGTTTCGCCAAGTACAGTATAGTGCTCTTGATTAGCTAACGCCAAAATATTGTTCAAAGGGGGTTCAAAATACACAGGGGTTTTTTGTTTATTGATTATCAATTCAACAATCATTATTCGTTAAACAATAAATAATAAACCTGTCCGATTTTAATTAATGGAACCACTTCGTCCAATTCATGCCAAAAATCCATTTAAGATTGAAATTATAATTCAAAATTCAAATGAATAAGAAACCAGTCGTTGAAGAAACTTTTTGATAACATGTACTGTATACTTATATCTGAGTTCACCGAACTCTAAAATTCATGGCTTATTGTAAATCGGGCCTCTGGCAAATTGTAATTTAAAAATATTTTTTCGTGACATATAAAATAGATTTAGAATTTAATTTTAATAAATGATGTGGCTTAAACCCATGATCTAAAGTGGTATTTGGAGCTGAGGTTCTTTTGTACGAGACAGCAGATGTTATCAACTAAAAAGTTCCTGCCATTTAAACGGTTTAATTAGGAAAATTACTTATTAAAAAGAATACAATTAGTTTTAAGAAACAATATAATATACGTAATCTACCTAGGTATTTATCAATAACTCATGTCAATATTTTTATAATAATATAAAGAGGAAATCTTTTTTATTTACTTGTACGGTGTAAAAGCTACATGGGCTACAAAAAGAACCACAAAATTCTCCTCTAATTAAGTGCTTTTCATACAGTTAGCGCCTTACACCTATATTAGACAAGCGTCAAGGTACTAATGAATGAAAATTGCAATGTTAATTTTTTTTTATTTACTTGTATTGAAGCTCACAAATTGTAATAATTCAAATCTCAATTGTTAACTTTATAGTAAAATATCAATGCTTTAAATGGAATTTTTTAAGACACAAAATTATAGTAGGCAATTAGAATAAAGTGTATGAAGCAACCATAAAGTTAATATACCTATCGGAATAGAGAAACAAAGGCCTGAGCAAGCGAGATGTCACTATCAGTAACACTGCGTGGTAGAAAGAGAAGCGTGATTTGAGGTTGCATAGCTTTTTTTTCATCTGTTTGACAGTCTGTCTGCCCCTGGGCCGATCGTTGTCAATTTGGGCTCTCAGAAATATTGTGATTTTAAGTTAAATAATGAATAGTTTTTAGAAATACTGCTCTAGAAACATGGTTAATTGTTTGTGGAATGATTCTGGATCCACACATCGAAAAAACCCGGACAAATATTCATTTCACAGGTGAATTATTCTACATCGACAGGGTCTAGTTTTAAGTTTATTTTTGCCAATTCCCTACGAGTTATTGGTATTGATTTTGATAACTCACTTCTTTAAAGGGTTCATTATATGGAAAACATAACTTGACTAGCCTTGGTGCACAATTTAAGGATATTTTGTGTAAACAATTTTCATATATTTTACACTAGGGCTGCATCAATTTATCGATAAGTTGTATCGATATGAAAATATTTTTTAGTTAAGTATACTAATTATCTAGGAATGTTGAAATGATAACATACTCATCCGTAGTTTATAATTAGTTTAAGTATATTGATATACTATCATACATAATTCATCGTTTTTAAGATTCCGCACCCAAAGTCCTAGGTCCCGCAGCCCGCTCTACTACTAAGACTTCGTTGCCTGTCCGTCTGTCCACCCGTCCGTCCGTCTCTCTGTGTCCAGGCTGTATAACAAGAACCACTATAATAGTAATAGACTTCTGAAATTTCCACAGATGTAATGTCATTCTACATCCAATATGGCTGCTCATCCAAGATAGGGGAATAGTTGAAAGCATTTCTGCAAGATGGGCATCAAATAAAAGAGCTCATTGAGAGTGAATTGAAAATTAATAGGGTCTAGTGAAGTCGTGTCGTGTGGTGTACTGATATTGTCACGGACCGTAACCTGTCGTGTCGAATCGTGTCATGACGTCATGTCGTGTCGTATCGTGTCGGGTTTTAGAAAATGCCCGGTTGAAACCGGTCACCCTTCATGCGCGAGTCCGACTTACACTTGGCCAATTTTTCAGATTTCCTGCTGACCTGGATACCAGAAATTCATGGCTTAAAATAATTAACCGTCCAAACTGGACTCCGAAGAAAACTTCATGCAATTATGCAGCAAGCATTTTGAAGAAAAGTCACATTTTACTTCAAAATTACAATTTTATTATATATCTATGCAGTTTTATTTTATCCCATTTTATTTTGTTTACAATTGACGACCTCCGTGGCGCAGTGGTGAGCGCGTTGGTAGCCAAGCCGGAGGTCGCGGGTTCGAGTCCCCCCGAC
Source organism: Polyommatus icarus (assembly GCA_937595015.1). Taxonomy (NCBI): domain Eukaryota; kingdom Metazoa; phylum Arthropoda; class Insecta; order Lepidoptera; family Lycaenidae; genus Polyommatus; species Polyommatus icarus. The sequence goes on along the minus strand of OW569327.1, from coordinate 16,157,088 downwards.
GGAACAAAAAGTTTATAAAGTTCCTGGGTCATGGATATGTATTAAATATGTGTATCATATAATAAAAATCATACAATTATTATTCCATGATCGATATTTTGTCGAATTACAAGATGTTTGTACATCACTGACACGCACACGTAAACATAATTGTATACACAGATGTAAATCAAATTTTGGTTAAGCTTGACAGCTCGGGATTGTTTCTCTATTCCGATAGGTATATTACCTTTATGGAAGCAACTAACTACAATTATTAGTAATAAACAAAAACTACTACCTACGCTAAAACAAAATAACACTTGTAATCTTGACACAAAATCCGTTAAGAACTGCGTGTGGCGTATACAAGACTGACTTGCGGACAGGTTTGAACTCCATTCGTGTACATGAAAGAAGGCAATATTAACTTGATGGCAGCGATACTTACAAGTTACAATGATTAATTTGATAAATGACAGCAGGCAACGACAGTAGCGGAGGCTGGACCTCCTTCAGGTAAAAATTGTTATGTTTAATGTACTAGATGTTCCGCGCGGCTTCGCCCGCGTAATTTAGGAATGTCACGGAAACCGTACATTTTTCCGCAAAAAAAGAAACCTAAGTACGTCCCTTCACGTGGTCTATTCTTCATGTGCGCCAAATAATATAAACACTGCTCCAGTACGTTCAAATAAGCCGTTTCAAATAAGCCCTTTCAAATAATTTCCCCCGCTTTTTCCACACTTTCCTCTATTTCTTCGCTCCTATTAGTCTTAGCGTGATAAAATATAGCCTATAGCCTTTCTCGATAAATAGGCTATATAACACTGAAATAATTTTTCAAATCGGACCAGTAGTTAGAGATTAGCGCGTTCAAACAAACAAACAAACTATTCCCAATTATCTATAAATCTAATATATATGTTATAGTCAAAGTCCGATACACAGTCTCTTCGCGGAAGGACTGGTTTATCCTAGGTTTGGCCAAAGCCGTCAGGCGATCCCCGAAATACATTGTAATTTCGCCCTTTGCCTGAAGTATTTTTAGTCAAACCCAGGAGCTCCTAACTTTTCAGTCAAACGTCGAAAGTAAATTATTCTGTTTCGGTTTTGGCCTAGTCAATCCTAGAAGCGACTGCAAAACTCGGTCAAACGTTGATCTGAACATGTTTAAACAGGTTCATAATGTCTCTCGCGGTGTTCCGACCGATTGTTTTGTCATTTCATGTTCATTCACATAAAAAACAAACAGTTGTATGAGCAGATTATCAGTGAGGTAGAATCCGCTAAAGTAGCTAAAAAGAAAATGTCTTTGCAGTATCGCCGTCTCAAACGCTACGACGTTGTTTGTTTTGGGGACGAAAAAAAATTGATTAAGCCATTGTCAGATACAAAAAATATACAATACTACGTTACGGATGACGAGTTATTCGATGTGATGCGATGTTATGAAATTATTAAAACAATAACCATCAAAATTTTAAAAATGTTATTTTTTTATACCTTATCTTACAAACTAACCTCCGTATATTCCAAAGCATTTATTCATTTATTTTTTACTTTATTGCACATCGTACAAAAGGCGGGCCTAATGCCACACGACATTCTCTCAAAGCATCTCAAATATAAAAGTGAAAATCACGTAAGCTGACCAATCAGGTGTCAGAACTGGCAGAGTTAAGCGGTTAAGACTTGAAAGCTGCTTCATACCTATATCGGAGTTTGACTCGTCAAACCCCGATTTAATAAAATTGTGTTTTGACGTTTGCCTGACCAAATTAGTCCCTCCCAGGTTTGACGAAAATTGTTTAGTCAAAGGCCGAAAATTTACATTTGTTTGGGCTTTGACTAAGTCATTCAGTCTGACCTGAGGATTGACCAGTCCAACCTAGGAGCGCCGGAGCTTCGGAGTTTGCCTATAACATATATAAATCTCTTGTCACGATGTTTGTCTGCGATGGATTCCTAAACTACATAACCGATTTTAATGTTGTTTTTTTTAAATGTGTGCTTTTTTCCAACTTGAGCGATAGGATAGCTTAGATCTTTAATTATAGTCGCAATTTTATTTTATTGCAAATTATTTGTCTATAAAGAGCGACCATTGTTTATGCGACGCGGGTCACGAGATAGCGACGGCCGTTGCCATGGTGACATACTTTATTTATTCATTTATTCAATAAAACAATACGGGCGATATAACTACTTTATATAATATGGCAAAGAAACGTTTGCCGGGACAGCTACTATAATATATATGAATCTCCTGTCACGATGTTTGTCCGCGAAGAATTCCTGAACTACTTAACCGATTTTAATGTTGTTTTTTTAAACGTGTGCTTTTTTCCAACTTGAGAGATAGGATAGCTTAGATCTTTAATTATAGTCGCAATTTTATTTTATTGCAAATTATTTGTCTATAAAGAGCGACCATTGTTTATGCGACGCGGGTCACGGGATAGCGATGGACGTTGCCATGGTGACATACTTATTTAGTCACTAATTCAATAAAATAATACGGGCGATATACTTTATATAATATGGCAAAGAAACGTTTGCCGAACAAGCTAGTAATATTATAAGTATAGATGTAGTAAATATCAAATACCTTTTATACCTGGTAGATTGTGTCTAGATATCTATGTAAAGACTAGTTTTCTCAAAGCTAGTCGTCATTTCTCGTTCCCCATCATTGATAAATTCAAAAAAATATTTAGTCCAAATAAATTTTATTTACTTAACTGTATTGTTGTTACAAGAAACAAAAATAATTAACAAAAGTCATGAGCAATAAATAAAGAACAAGAGGTATTTTTGTATGGGACCAGTACCCATGCTGTAGAACGTTGAGACATATACTAAATGAAAGGGCTTAAAAATTGAACATTTTATTGTATGACGAAAAATCTCTAAACCATGGGAGAAATAACATTCTGTATTACCTGTATTATTGAATTAATTTGTAGTGTTTTAGTAAGTAATAATTTCTCAAAAGTAATCATATATGACAAATTCAAGAAAAGTGTTGTATTTCATTATATTGCTTCATATTTCAATGAAATGTATGAGAAAACAATAAAATGTTGAATGTCGAACCTTTGCCTGATTTTTTCGTTAATTATCACTTTGGATAAATTGTTTATAATTATCAAATATTATCGCATGGTGCAATAATAAAGGATGTTTTTTATTTGTTAGGAAAAATTAAACACCCTGTATTATTGCACCATTCGCTAGTATTGCTTATTAGTTATTATAAACAATTTTTCCATAGTAACAATATACGGTTTGTTGTTTCATTTTGTATTTTGTTGGTGTGCAATAAAGTGTTTTTGTATTGTATTGTATACGGTAAAATCCAGGAAAGGTAAGATTTTTAAGGTTTTATTTATTTTATTTTATTTTATTGTTTTCCCATACATTTTTTAAAAATATGAAACAATATACTAAAATATAACACTTTCCTTAAGCTTGTCATATACGATTACTTTCTAGAAATGATTCCTTACTAGCAACACTATAAATTGATGCAATAACACAGGGTGTTTTTTTGGGATTTTTTCTTACCTTCTACCCTCATTAACTTTTTTCTCCCATGGTTTAGAGATTTTTCAGCATACAATAAAATGTTCAACTTTTCAAGCCCTTTCATTTGGTATATGTCTCAACGTGCTACATTGGTGGGTACGAAATTTTATCGTAGAGAGATTTTATCACAAATCACAAAGAGATTTTACCGTAGTAAGTATAAGTATTTCCCTCAAAAGAATAAACAAAATTTATTCCGAAGATGAGCTACTATTTTGATCAACAATTCCTCCACATTTTGTTTTTGTTTTCCGGTATTCATTTGTCTTTTATGCCCATGTGAATATAATAATAGGTATCAAATATGTATTTAAAGTAAATATATCCTATCAGAAAACATTAATTTGTAGTGGCCAAACCGCCGCGCGCGTTCACGCGGACACAATCGAGCCTAATAAAAATAATGTGCGCCATTTTTTCTAATAACTACACTGTAATTTGTATAACGGTAATTCGCACCTCACCAAATTAAAAAAAAATGGTTCAATGGTTTGGGCGTAAAGAGGCAACAGACAGAAAAACTTTTGCATTTTTTTATGAAATGAGGGGGCAAACGAGCAAACGGGTCACCTGATGGAAAGCAACTACCGTCGCCCATGGACACTCGCAACATCAGCAGAGCTGCAGTTGCGTTGCCGGCCTATTTGTAGTAGTAGGTATGGGTACTCGGGCTATTGGACCCATAAAAATTGGTCCAATGACTAGGTATGAATTTTTAACATTTTTTCATCTAGCGATTGGACCCAAGTAATTATTTTTTATGACTGTCGGGTTTATGTCTGTAGGGCCAGCAAAAAAGTTGTAGATTAGAATAAAAAGCAAAATAATTACTTTGTATGAAAATATTTATTGAGATCGGTCAAGGCTCAACACAAATTAAAACTTCAAACAATTAGTGAAAATAATAGAAAATAAATCAATGTTTGGCCAATAATATTAATAAAAAGTATTTTAAAACTAATAACATAAGATTCTTCGTACTCCTTTTGTTTAAAAACATTGAAATAAAACTAAAATAGGTAATTTATTTTCTATCAAATAAAATCACAGGTTTTATTATAAAATAACTTCTTTGGTGTACCTTGTAATTGTGAATTTGTTATTGTTAATAAACCCTTCTGTATTTGCCAAAATTTTTGCAAAGAAGTAATGTAGGTAATGTGCAAAAAAAAATGGCGCCCGGCCTACCCTTTTTGTACAAATAATGTAATAACTTTACATACTAACTATATTTTATGTTTCTGTGAGAAATATTATAATATATTATGTTAAATTTTCTATCAATCAAGCCATCATAATATAGTATTTAGTCTGATTTAATATTCTTTTCAGAAGTATATATTTTGAAATATATTTTTTCTGACTGTTTCACATGAAATAAGTTAATATTTTGTTTTATTCTACTCGAGGGAACCCTGATTTAAAACTCTTACATAAATTGTTTATCATTACTACTCGAGATGTTTATAAAAACAGGTCATAAATCTAACCCAAAAAAATGGGTTTCGTATTACCCACAAGCAAACTTCGTCATTAGGGCTTTACAAATAAAGTTCAAAATGGCCGTGGCCGGCAGAATATTGCCGTTACCTGCGGAGTTTGAACTCTTTGTTTTAGAATTGTAAGAAATACTATCGTAATTCAAAATCTTGTAGACCTTTTGTTATAACTTCTTTAAGCGTTTTACGTAATTAATTTACCAATATATGAAGCAAATTACGTTCAAAATACTTATAACACACACAACTTTTTTCTGAACTTTCACAAATTTTTACGAAGTATTTCTTGCAAATGATTATCTAAAACTGATTCTTATTACTAAAGTAACTTATTTTACTACTTACATTCGTTAAATCCATCAATCATTTCACAAAAAACACACAAAATGTCAGAACACACACGAAAAAATTCACGATTTTCTAATGACTGAAAAATACTCGTCGACCACAGATTGTATAGTATTTTGCATTCAGAATGTGTCAAATTTACCATAGATCATAACTAACCAAACATCTTCATACAAAAGTAGTCTCTAAGTCGACGAAATACGTAACTCAATCGAATGAAAGAGCGCGGCCACATACGGCCGCCTGAATTTAGACGGAATTGCTGTAGTATAATCTGTGGCGGCCGGATCCGGCACGCAAATTGAAGGGTTAATCCATACTAATATTATAAATGCGAAAGTGTGTCTGTCTGTCTGTCCGTCTGTCTGTCTGTCTGTCTTTTTGTCTGTCTGTCTGGCTGTCAACTCTTTACGCTCAACCGATTTTGATGAAATTTTGCATGGAGAAACTTTGAGTCCCGGGAAAGGACATAGGCGATAGGATAGTAGACGTATTTTGGCGCAACGGAGTTGCGGGCGTCATCTAGTAATAATATGATTTAATAGGTTTAAAAACATTATAACTGCCAGTAAGTCACTCAAATAATATTATTAAGTATGTAATAATATTATAATTATTAAAGTATGAGTAATACTTTCCATGCTTACATTATTTTTCTAGTTATATAGAGTTAACACTGTGTTATTATAATATTAAAGATATTGTTTAAAACATAATTCGACGCAGTATATTTAGGTACTTAATAGTAATAATTTTAAGTTTAATTAAAGTTAATGAGAATGTTCTAAGTTTTAAATATACAAAATATTAATATGGTTATAACTGATTATTTTTGTGCCAACCCTACTTCAAAATTTCTTCTCAGAAAACAATGGATCATAAAAGTGGGTCCAATCGTTAGATGAAAATAAGTTAAAAATTCATATCTAGTCATTGGACCCAATGGGTCCAATTTTTTTGGGTCCAATAGCTCGAGTACTCGTAGGTATGACATACTGCTACAAATAGGCCGTGCTACATTGTAGCACGGAATTATGGATGCTTCACTGAGAGGAATCGTTATATTCGCATTTGTGGTACTGACTACTCAGTAACACTGGGTATACAAAATAAAAATAAAAAAATACAAAATGGCGTATCTATTTTAATAACACAAAAACAGTCAGGATTTTTTAACTTTTAATAAAATACTATCAGAATCGTTCAAGCCTTCATATTGACCTTCCTTCAATTATTATTATTAATATTATCGATGACGCATCTGTTGTAATTGTTTCCTGGCTTATTGCTGATAGGATATAATAATTCACAGTTTGTATTTATTAATAATCTGTGAACATGCACATGCAACATTTGAATGTTATAAAATATATATTTATGAAAATAAAGGATTGATAACTTCTTCCATGTCTTCAGTTACTCTTACAAAATAAAACTATTATAATTATTCTCTGACAAATCAACTAAAAAATATATTATTGGTCTTTTTGTAAACTTAGTCATAAGTACTAATAGATGATATCACAAAAAACGAACATCACTAATAGTAGACACCAATATGAACTAATAGTTAACACTTGACATAGAACATTACATCACATTTTTTTCCTATTATTAGGCCTTTTTTTGCCATTTTTCAAAAGATTTCATTTACTTCATCATAGTAACTACATGCATCAGAAATATTATCCACGTTGTCTCCAGATTCTATTCATTCTTCTTCCATGCTGGAACTATCTTTCCTTTTTTTATTTTTCATATTTTTGAAGTGAAAACTTCTTTAGCGGCGTTGAGCACTTTTGTGGGATGGGTAAAAACTGTGAAACTCGCGTCAGATTCTCGTGCTGATCGAAAAACTTTGGAAAAACCGTAAGACGGTTGGTGTGTAGTGTTTTGTGTCGAACTCGAACTCGAACTCGAATTGATTGTAAGGGTTTCGATTAATTAAAAAAATCGATTTTCATAAAAAATGGGTTGAAAATGTAATCGATTGTAAGGGTTTCGATTAATTAAAAAATCGATTTTTCAAAAATTGATTTTCATAATAAATGGGTTAAAATTTTAATCGATTGTAAGGGTTTCGATTAATAAAAAAAAAACTATTTTTAAATAATCAATTTTCATAAAAAATGGGTTTAAAAAATGCACAACGTTAATAATCAAGTTTTCACTTCTGCCGGCACTCCCGGAGTTCAACCTGTCTTTTTTTCCTAGCAAATTTATTTTCAGTCTTTAGTCCCCATGCTTCTTTTGCCTCTTCTTTTTTCTTCTTTCTTTTCTCAGCTCTCCTTTTTCATTTTTTTACGGCTAAAGAACTAAAGCAATCGATTTTTAGATCAGTACAAGGTCTAATATTGCTTATGTTATAAAACGGCATTTTATTTGAATTTTTACAGATCGATAAAATAATCGCGGGACATAAAGTCGTACCTTTATACTGTACTCGGCGAAACATATGGCTGTAGCGGTCATTGACTCCCTGTCAAAAACTTGTCATTTTCTATATAAACCGCGATTGACAATAAAGTGTCAGATGTTGTCAATCGCAGTTTTGTATAGAAAATTACAAGTTTTTGACAGGGAGTCATTAATTACCGCTACCGAAATTTTTCGCCGAGTACAGTATAGTTTCGATACACCCTGTATAAATAATTATTATATTACATTTTAACCCTTGGCTGGTATCGCTAGATATAAGTATCGCCTAGATATAACGGTGGATAAGTAGGCTAATCTATAGTAAGAGTTCCGAAAGTACAAGGAATATCATTGTCCGTGCTGCCACCGACTTCGCCCTTCCGCCTCAGTTTCTCGTTCGTCACAGCCTTGCTCATGTCTGTGAGATGTTGCTGAAACTTCTCCGATGTTATTTCGTTCAGATTATTTTCTGAAAGATAAAAAAAAGATTTTTATAATCATACCTATACGAAACCACGATACGACTTGCACATAATATTTTTTGAAAGCCATGAAAATTCTGCTTTTTGACCGACTTCCAAAAAGGAGGTAATACGTTCGGCTGTATGTATCTTTTTTTTGTATGTTCATTGTTCAACGATTACTCGGTTATTTTTGAATTCGGTCGATTAGTCTTCATTACTTTGAAGTCGGTACCCGTCTCAGATATTCTGACATTACTGAACTCACGATTAAGGCTTAGGCCAAACCTTAAATTAGCTGGTACCGACTTCAAAATAATGAAGATTGTAATAGTTGAGATTTAGACGAACTTTTTAGTTCATATTAAGGCCTCTATATCCGCCAACGACCTTGATCATTATCTGTCAGTGCGAATATCGACGTAAATGACATCAAAATAACATTCATAACAGCGCGCCTTGTACGGTGGCGGTTACGACGCTCGCCGCGTCCATGATAGGGCGAAATAGGAGAAAAAACCTTTTTAAGGCTTAATATAATACATATTTCAAAAAAGTAAAAAAACCAAATTATCAACTTATGTATTGCAAAGCAGTAGATATTTTTTATATATTCTTTTGATAAATAAGGAAGGAGTAAAGTGGTTTCATTCAACGATTTGGAGGTGATTTGGTTTTTTATTTCTTTATTATGTGATACCGATAGAAAAGATATGGCAAAACCACGTTACGTATCGTATCATGGAGATTACTAATTATTTTTTTCAGATATAATTTCTCTATTAATGCCGATGAAAAGTGGTTTCATCTGCACGCTTTCTTCGCGAGAGGAGCCTTAAGTACTTACTGTTTTTACCTTGGAAGTCGGTTTCAATTTTTTTGTTACAAATAATAATTTAACCTTTTTTTATCAATAAAAGCTACAAAAACTTTGTTGTTTGGCGCAATTTAAGCTAAATATACAAGTTTTACTATGTGCCGTCAAACTTCTAAAGTTCACTACTCTATGTAGAGAATTTACGTAATATACCTAAAATATTGTATTATGTAGAACATCACTGCTTATAATGTAGTTTTTAATACTTCCATGCTTTTATAATAAATGCGAAAGTGTGTCTGTCTGTCTGTCTCTGTTCTGACCTCTGCACGCCCAAACCGCTGAACCGATTTTGCTGATATTTGGTATGGAGATACTTTGAGTAAAATTATCTCCTACATACCAAATACCAAAGGACATAGGATACTTTTACCCCGTAAAAATGATTCCCCCACGATAAACAAGTTTTGGCGTAACGGAGTTGCGGGCGTCACCTAGTTCGTAGATTTAAGTATTTTTTTTTCAATTTAATAAATTAACTTACCGTAGAGAGACCTTAACGATTTCTCAAGTCCACCGTATTCTACCGGAAGCACATCTTTTGGGACGTAGTCATACAATGTGTCGAAAGACTTGTGAACTTGCAAACGATTTGCCAGCTTCTTACTCAAGACTCGCTTAAATATTTTGACGATTACATCGATTCCTTTGTTTTTGGATAAAATGTGGAATCCTTTTACCCTCATTCCGAAACCTTCCTGCAAATCATACCTAAATTAACAATCGGTCATTTTCGGTCATCATCATTCGTCTTTTCCCTTCAATTTTCCCTTTAAAAGGCCGGCAATGCACCTGCTGCGTCCATGGGCGACGGAAGTTGCTTTCCATCAGGTGACCCGTTTGCTCCTTATTTCATTTTAAAAAATTCTAGCAGCCATTTTAATGACTGCTTATCTGACTGCTGAGTCGAGGAATTGGATTTTGATTCAGATTCCTTAATATACCCCGCGTTTATTGGTCAACTTGTTTCACTCGAACTTTAATGGCTTCCCTGTTAGTTTGCTTTACTGCTTATTCATATTATAGTCCGTCAATTGTACTATCAGAAAAGTTGTTTCATAGGCAGATGGTAGACCATTTAGTCTGTTAACGTGCAAACCAGCCCAGATAACGTTGAACGACTTACATTGAATCGATATAATCCGACTAAAATGTCCGCCATGAGCCTATGAATCATTTTCTTCGCTGATACATGCTTGGCTTTGCAAACTTGCAAACATGGTGACAATCATGACTCAAGATAAACGAGAGAAAAAGGAAATGGGCCCATAAACGACCCAAAATGTAGTAAAAAACATGGCTCAAGCTGGGTAAATTCTTACCGTCATGATCATCAATGCCAGGTGCAGTTCGACGATATTGATGAGCTTCATCAGCACGAACATGTCGGCGTCCATGTAGTCGAAGATCGCGATCACGCCGTTATTATAGTCGTGAGCCATCTCATACTCGGCCAGCTACAATATATTTTTTTTTACAATAATCCGCCATTTTGTTTATTATTCGATTTCGAGTTGTAATCGATTCACAGGCTGTGATATAACATAAAACAAATATCAAAACATGTTTCCCAATTACAAAGCATGCTACTCAGTGCCGCTGCAGTGGCGGCCTTAGCCATTGCGAGGCCCCGGGTGGAAGGTCTTGGCAAGGCCCTGGGCAACAGAACTTTGTCTTACGGAAAAATATCTTGCGAGGCCCCTGCAAGACGAGGCCCCGGGCAACTGTCCTGTCAGCCAACCCTTAGGGCCGCCACTGGTGCTGTACAATGCCGAAATGTGCTAATGTGTCGAGCTAGCGTACTGTCACGCTCCACGTTATGCACAGGCATTTATTCATTAATATTTTCGCGAATCACGCGGCTGATTGCCGCTGCATTTTACCATGGCGCTCATGGCGAATGAGTTGCTGGCGTTCATCCAGCACGCCATCGACACAATGGACGAGATCAGCTTACTGCAGATCTGCAAGTCCTCGTTCACCAGCGAGGAGATTGCCTAGGGAAAGCAGTTGCTGTACGAGACGCTCGGTCAGAGCGTGAATATAGTTCCGAGGACGACTTCCGAACACGTCGCGCCCCACGTCGCAGACTATACGTGTTTCGTGTTTAGTGTTAGTTTTAGTTTATATGTTATGTATGTTAGTCTATCTCTATAAAGTATATATAATATGGGCCAAGATGCCTGATTTTTAAAATAAATAAATAATGCCTAATTGGAACGTGAATTAGTTTGAGAGTGCTTGATTGTGCGAAGCATAAGTACTTGTAGTTGCAATATAATTTTATCGTTGAACATTATGCCGTATAATGTGCTCTACGAGTAGCTGCGATCTGAAAACTTACTGCAATCAAATACTTGTAGTAGTGAAGTAATCCGTGCTCGACATTTTTTGCGTCGTTTCGCAGAAGGTAAACCCGCTCGTGCTCCGACGTCATCTTCGGCAAAATGCAGTCTACTCTGAAATTCAAGAGATAGGTAATAGTTATTATTAGAATTTAAGGTGAATTCGAGTATTAATATAATTAAGCACTAAATGACCCCAACTCCGTTGCGCTAAAATTCGTTTATCGCGAAAGAACCGTACATTTTCCGGAATAAAGTATCCTTAGTCCTTTCCACTTTCTAGTCAATTTTAAGGGACTTAAAATTATACTATTCATACTAAACAGGAAAATCAGTCTAGCGGTTGGAACGTGAACAGGTAACAGACAGACATACACACTTTTTCAATTAAAATATTAACTTATTATGAGGGAGTACCTCCGCTGCCGGCACCGGTTGCCGAAACGGCTGCCGGCGCCGGTTGCTGCAATGGCTGCCGGCGCTGTTTTTCGAACTCCGAAGTTTGCCGAAGTCACGCGATGTTTGCCGAATAGACTGCCGGCGCCTATTCGGCAAACATCGCTTGTCAAATGACAGAATAATGATCAAAAACATCAGTCTTGAGCTAAAGGACTATGAAAAGTACTAATAATAAAGTCATAAATAGTCATATTGTAAGGATGCATACTTGAATCTTTCGATCGGGGATTCTTGGAAATGCTATTGTATTCTATTGTTGACGCGATCCCCGGTGCTCGACGTATGGGGCTTGAATCTTGATGGATTAATGGTGGTATTGATATTGATGATGCTGATAAAATATGTGATCTGTAGGCCTACTAGGAAACCGTTTTGAAACTCAAACAATCGGATGAGAATGCCGCGTCCTGCTCTAACAACGTAATTTCTTGTAGAGTATTACGCGGCATTCTCGTACGATTGTTAGAGTCTCAAAACGATTTCACGGTACGAGCCCTGTATAGTAGCATAATACATTATCTTTGCTTCTTTAAACAACGCTGAAACTCTCTGAGGAATCTAAGGCCCGTATTTTTGGTCAGTACTCAAGATGCATCTCAGTCTCAAGACACGGTTCAAGCTCTGTGATTGGTTGGCTGTCAAAATTTGGACCAAACATTGAGCCGAACCGCGCCTTGAGACCGGGTCGCATCTTAAGTACTGACCAAAAATACGGGCCTAAAGTTCTGTTCAGTACCTTCGAAAATATACCACGGGGTTTATAACTGTATAGCTATGGTAACTAACTATAACTATAACTTTATAGATGTGGTGCAAAATCTTACTTTTTGAAAAAAGGTAGCTAAGGTAAAGCTAAGCTGAGAAAATGCATCACAAAAAACTAAAATATCCTCAGCCGAACAAATAGGTACCTACTTAACTAACTTTCACCTTTGGAAGTCGGTAAAGTCGAATATATAAATTGAGATTATAATTATTTCTTTTTAAAATTTGTGTATCGGGACTGGAACCTAGCGCTTTACGCATTATCACCGACTCCCATTTTGAGTGCCAGCGCCGGCAGCAGTTGTTTTATATCTCGGCTGCCGGCAGTGTACTTACCGCCGGCTCCCATTAATGATAAGGGAGTGCCTCCGCTACCGGCGCCGGTTGCCGAAATGGCTACCGGCGCTGGTTGCTGAAATGGCTGCCGGCGCCGTTTTACGAACTCCGAAGTTTGCCGAAGTCACGCGATGTTTGCCGAAAAGGCTGCCGGCGCCTATTCGGCAAACATGACAGAATAATGATCAAAAACATCAGTCTTGAGCTAAAATACTATGAAAAGTACAATTTTATAATAAGGTCATAAATAGTCGTATTGTAAGGATGTATATTTGAATCCTCCGATCGGGGATTCTTGGAAATGCTATTGTATTCTATTGTTGTCGCGATCACCGGCGCTCGTATGGGGCTTGAATCTTGATGGGTTAATGGTGGATGATGATGCTGATAATTAATGTGATCTGCATAGAAGCATAATACAATATCTTTGCTTCTTTAAACAACGCTGAAACTCTCTAACATGTATATGGACTATCTGAAGTTCTGTTCAGTACCTTCGGAAGTATACCACGGGGTTAATAACTGTAGCTGTGGTGCAAAATCTTACTTTTTGGTAGCTGAAAAAAGGTAGCTAAGGTAAAGCTAAGAAAATGCATCACAAAAAACTAAAATATCCACAGCCGAACAAATAGGTACCTAACCTTCACCTTTTTAAGTCGGTAAAGTCGAATATATTTCAGACTAGCTGTTGCCCGTGACTTCGTCCGCGTGGACTTCAGTTTATAGCGCGCGATGTCAACAAAATTGGTGTCAAAAGCTTTTATAAAAAAAACCCTGGTACCTACCCCTTAAATCAAAACACCCAAAAATAGCTATGCAGGGTGCACATAATATAACTTATTTCATTTTTTTAAATTAAACTTCATTTATACCAAATTTTAAAGTATATTTAGCCCAATTACACAACTTTACCCATAAACTCTTTATCAAGGTTTAAGGTTGCGTCACTGCATAGATAAAGTACTGAGTTATTTAATCTATACTTAATATTATAAAGAGGTAAACTTTGTTTGTTTGTTTGTTTAATTGTAATGGATAGGCTCAAAAACTACTGGACCGATTTTAAAAACTCTTTCACCATTTGAAAGCTACATTATTTACGAGTAACATAGGCTACTTTTTATTTTGAAAAATGTAGGGTTCCGTAAGATATTTGGGTTTTTCTGACACAAGGTGAAAAAAATCAACCAGAAAAGTTATTTTGCATACGCTGCCTAAACTGTTCTGATAATCTCTTGGAATTTGTTCAGTGTTTAAGTGAAATGACTTCTATAATTGACAGTAACGGAATTGAAAATGTATTTATACTGGGAGATTTTAATGCTCATCCCCATGAATTGTTTGGTAACGAACTTTGTAAGTTTTGTAATTAGCAACATTGGACATGTGTAGATCTTGCAATGTTGGGCTCAAATTCTGATACCCATACCTTTGTAAGTGATGCACACGGTAGTTGCAGGTGGCTTGATCACTGTATTGTGACTGAGGCATCGTTAAAGACGGTTACATCCGTAAAGGTATGCTATGATATCTTCTGGTCTGATCATTATCCGATTGAAATCAAGTGTAATTTAAAATCAGTATGTCAGACTATCGTCCCGCCGCTGTATAAAACTAATAAAGTATATTGGGGAGAAAGGGATTTGAGCCAAATAGAAAAATATTCAACATTTTGCAACAGCAAATTAAGAGAAATCCAATTTCCGGATGCATTTAATAAATGTTGTGATAAATTGTGTAATAATAATAATAGGGCTCACTTGGCCGCGATAGACACACTTTACGGTGACATTGTTAAATGTTTGCAAGAGGCTGCTGTTGACAGCTATGTTGGTCGCGATGGTGTTTGTACTCGTCACCGTGGTCGTCCTATTGTCGGATGGAACAAATATGTGAGTGATGCTCATAAGGATGCCAGGCAAACATTTTTGACCTGGATCTGGTATGGTAGACCTAGTAGTGGTAGGATTTTTAATGAGATGCATCAGTCGAGAAAAATATTTAAAAATAAATTAAAATACTGTCAAAATAATCAAGAATTAATAAAAATGAACATTTTGGCTTCTAAACATAAAAATAAAGATTTTAAAGGTTTTTGGAAGGAAACAAAAAAATTAAACGCAAAACCCAGTGTTCCGACGAGTGTAGACGGCTTCAGTGACTCGAAAGATATTGCGAACATGTTTCGATGTCACTTCCAGGTGGAGTCTCCGCTAAATAGTGAACATGACAAGTTAGGGGGTGTCGAGGCACCCCCTAACTTGTCATCTTGTCACCGTCAGGCACTTTCGACAGTGTCGAAAGTGCCTGAGCGAGTTACAGCGGGACACATTGCTCTCATTTTAAAAAGCATGACCAGAGGAAAGTCACCTGGACACGACTGTCTCAGCTTAGAACATTTTCAATATGCGGGACCACATCTTCCAAGACTATTGGGATTGCTATTTACTCTATGTATAAGGCATTCCTACCTGCCAAATGAGCTGATGAAGACGGTGGTAGTTCCTATAGTAAAAAACAAGACAGGAGATAGCTCCGATAAGTGCAACTACCGCTCGATATCTTTAGCTACAACCATATCGAAGATACTTGATAGCTTGCTTGAGAGACAACTTAAGAAATATATAACTTTAAACAACGCACAATTCGGCTTTAGAACAGGACTCTCAACAGAATGTGCCATTATGTCTCTCAAGCAGACTGTCAAGTACTACACAGATAGGAGCACGCCTGTGTATGCAGCTTTTCTGGACCTCTCCAAGGCACTTGACCTGGTTAGGTACGATATCTTATGGTAAAAACTTAAGGAGGCTGGTGTGCCGGGCAAGGTAACTAATATTCTTAAATATTGGTACAGCCACCAAACTAACCAGTTCAAATGGCTCCGAGAACTCTCCGACGAATACAGGTTGGAGTGTGGAGTGAGACAAGGGGGGATAACGTCTCCTTCTCTCTTCAACCTGTACACGGATAGGCTGATTGCTGAGCTGAGCGACACCAGAGTAGGCTGTTTTATTGATGGTCTCTGTATTAACAGCATCAGTTACGCCGATGATATGGTGTTGCTCAACCCATCAATAGCCGCCCTCAGAAAAATGGTCAGTGTGTATGAAAGTTATGCCAGGTCGCACGGTCTTACATATAATGTAAAAAAAAGCGAGCTCTTGATATTTAATTCAAGGGCTCGTACAATCGGAGATGTAGCACCAGTGCTTCTCAATGGTGTTGCGCTCCGAAGAGTAAAAGAATTTAAATATCTCGGTCATGTGGTCACTGAGGATTTAAAAGACGATGGAGACATTGAAAGGGAGAGGAGAGCGATGGCGGTCCGCTGTAATATGTTGGCGCGCAGATTCGCAAGGTGTAGTATAGATGTTAAAATTACACTATTTAAAGCATTCTGTCAAACACTCTACACCTGCAATCTGTGGGTCAGCTATACGCAGCGGGCCATCAACGCTCTCCGAGTACAATACAATAATGCTTTCAGGGTGTTGGTGGGGCTCCCTCGCTGGTGTAGTGCATCAGCTCACACCGTACTGCGACGTTGCATAGCATCGCTGATGTTCCGCACGCGGAGCAGCCCCAACAGCATCCTGAAAGTGCTCAGCGTCAAGCTGGACAGCCCCCTTCTGGGGCACTGGATCCATACACATGTGCATGTGTCCGGAGCGCCAGAAGGTGGTAAGTATTTAAACTAACTTATTTTTTATTATTTTTTTGTTAACTATTATTAACTTAGTTTTTTAGGTTTATTGTTTAGTAACTTAATATTGGTTGAAAAGCCTGAAATAAACGTATTTTATTTTATTTATTTTATTTTATAAACTATAAAAGATTGAACCTTACAATGTTCTAAGTAAATAGATATTTATAAGATCTTATAAATATCTACAAAAATGTCCGTGACACACTATACCTAGCTATGTCAAGTGAGGCACAACAACCATTTTTTTATTTAAAAATCTTGATTTTTTTGGACTACATTTAAACGCATTTATTTTACTCATGCTGATAATCCTTATCAAAATAAATTTATTTTGATAAGGATTATCAGCATGAGTTAGTGATGAAATAATTATTTCATCACTAAGTAAAGTTTGTTAAGATAATATTTGGTCTTTGAATGATTTAAATTGGACGTTTGGTTTAGGAGTTATGGCGAAATTAAAAATTGCGATTTACGGCCGTTCCGAAGTGGGCGCTAGGTGCTACCAAGGCGGGGTGCGCAGTAGCGAAGATTATGACCGGCACTGCAGCTGGTGAATTAGCTCATAATTCATATACCAAGAATATCAATGATCCCTACTGATTTACCTATACTCTTCAGAAAGCTCCAATTTCCTGTAAAAATTTCTTTTGGGGGTTAAGATTTTGTATCGGCTAATGAAGTAGAAGTACTTTAAATGGCAAAACGACGTTTGCCGGGACAGCATCATATAAGAGTACATAATAACAATCGAGAAAATCGGAAATCAATTAATATAAGATGATACCACCTCTTATAGAAAGACGTTTGTGTAAGCAATAGCGCGATGTAGGAGCCGCACAGCGCCATCTATTATGAATTTTTGGAACTAACTTAATTTGAACAAATTTACGCATTTTCACCCCTTTACAACCCCTTTGTCCAGGTAAAATTAACCTTTGTCCTTTCTCAGACTTTAGACTATCTGTGTACATTTCATTACAATCGGTTCAGTAGTTTTGGCGTGAAAGCGAGACAGACAGATACACAGATAGTCAGACAGATAGACAGATAGACAGACAGACAGACAGACAGACAGACAGACAGACAGACAGACAGATAGACAGATAGACAGACAGACAGACAGACAGAGACACTTCCGCATTTATAATATTAATAATAATAATAATAATAATAATAAACTTTATTCCCATTTTCAAAAACATAACACAACCATATTATTAAAACAAACATAAAGTAACAATAACAACTATTAGTATAGATTATAATTATTTCTTTTTAAAATTTGTGTATTGGCACTGGAACCTAGCGCTTTACGGATTATCACCGGCTCCCATTTTGAGTGCCAGCGCCGGCAGCCGTTGTTTTTAAATATCTCGGCTGCCGGCAGTATACTTACCGCCTTGTAGGCGGTAAGTATCTGGCGCCGGCAGTGGAGGCACTCTCCTTATTATGATATAAAATATAACTTGACAATACTTTTCAGAAACTTGCTTATTCAGCATTTTAATACTTTATAGTACCTATTTAATAACAGCTATTAACTGTAAATACTTACATGCCAGGGTATAACAATCTTTGTTCTCTTGTGATTGGCCCAAAATATTTGGGATGCAGGCCTCTGAATCTGCAGATGTTGTCTATTTTGCTTTTGGTTTTCTCCACGGAACCCTTATTGAATATTATCACTCTCTCCAAATGTTTTCTATCTAAAGAAAAAAAGTTAGAAATTATTATAGGCATATACATTGTTTAAATATTAAGTCACAAATATTGGATATATTGATTATTGTAGGAAGTTGACCTGGCTGAGCAGTGGCGGCCCTAGAGGGTGGCGAACAGGGCAATCGCCCGGGGTCTTGCTTGCAGGGGCCTCGCAAGGATTTTTTTTGGAAGACTAAGGGCTTCACAGAGATGTGCCGCTCAGGGCCACACAAGGAGTAAAGATCTTCCGCCCTGGGCCTCGAAATGGGATAAGGCCGCCACTATGGCTAATAATATTATATAGGTCTACGATATGATAGCAAAAAGTGAGAAAAGAAATTGACTCTAGCAATACTGTGGTAATTGGAATAAAACATTTTGATCCTTTTTTCTTTATAGCGGCAGATTATGTGTGTGAAACATCTAATATATAAAATTCTCGTGTCACAGTTTTCGTTGCCATATTCCTCCGAAACGGCTTGACCGATTCTCATGAAATTTTGTGAGCATATTGAGTAGGTCTGAGAATCGGCCAACATCTATTTTTCATAAAAAAATTATTTATATGGCAAAACAACGTTTGCCGGGACAGCTAGTGCAAATATAAAAAATTATCCAATTATCAAGAATATTTTTTGAAAATCTGCCATCCAAATTCGCCATCAGATTCTGATAGACTATAATTATTATAACTAATGAGCATTCACCATAATCCTTTTTGACATGGTGCTCCTGTTTCTGGAGCCAGGTCTCTATGAGGTCGACGCTCTCATGTATCTTGGTGACGTCATCCAGGTGGAACTGTCTCCGCACATCTCGCAGGGTGTCCGGGTTGAACCCCAGTATCGGGGTTGGTGGTAGACACTCCATGGCCCCGGAGACCTTGAACACGATGTTTTTGATCAACTAATGTTTGGTGTATTCAGTCAATTGATAGTCAAAGATAAACAGAAAGTGAAATTATAAAAAAGTATGTTTGTTTACATCGAATAGGCTATGAAAACTTGGGCACTGATTTGATTTATGTATCTATATTATTATATTATTATTATCTGGTATAATTCAATATCGTGGTATAAATTATAAATGTGTAAATATAGATTTTTTATCGCGCCGGACCGTACATTTTTCCAGGATAAAAACTATCCTATGTCCTTTCCCGGGACTCAAGGTACCTCCATGCCAAATTTCAGCAAAATCGGTTCAGCGGTTTAAGCGTGAAGAGGTAACAGACAGACAGACAGACGGACAGACAGACAGACACACTTTCGCATTTATAATATTAGTATGGAGTATGGAATTATGGACTAGTATGGATATGGATGGATTATAATGTGGTTTAATAAAATACAAAATCAAATAAATAAAAATTAGTTACTACTTACATAAGCTAGAACAAAACAATCTCAACACTAAATCCGTAAAGAGGTGTTACATTTCCATTCGTATACATGAACATTGAAAGCAAACTTATGATAATTAGGTCTGAAAACAGATAAATAGCTGCCTATCAGTCACCGCTAACAAATAAAACTTGTTATCAGGCGTGTTATGATAGGTACTAACTGCAACTCACACAGTGGAACATTAATTACTTAAATGTGATTAATTCATAATTTTAACATAAGCTCTCGAACATTATCAGCTGTCAAACTCTTCATTAAATTGAAGGTTAATCATAATTAAATGTCTCTGAGTACGGCGGTAAATAATGCTTTAAACTTGCGCAGAATTATCGGGAAAGTACCGTTTATTATGACAATTATCTATGTCCCTATTCTGGGACGCAATTTTTTTAATTCACTCAATTTAATGCTGTGGTTAGAGCATGGTTTCGACTTTAGAATTACTTGAAAGTGGTAACGTACTTACTAACTAGTTACTAGGCACTATATTATGTTTCAATTATTTTTACATCATTTTTTTCTTTACAAGGTCCGGTGTTATCACACACTAGCAAAGAGATAAGGTACGTGGGGGCTAGAGAGGGATAGAGAAGAAACGATAACTTTTTTAAAAATATATAAATTCATAAAGAAACAACATAATATTCTTACGTTTTAAATCTCGCGAAACTAGGTAATTGTTTGACGGCATAAGTAACTAGTTATGTTAAAATTCGAAATAAAATATACGATAGCAAAAGTATTTAAATAAGTTTAAAAGTAGATAATATCAATTAGTTTAAAAGAAAACTCACAGCACAATCACGCCTCTTCTTGGAAGATACTAGATAGTAATCTGCGGGTTCATCTGGTTATACCATCATATTGGTTTGAAGGTCCAATCTTTTTTTAGCTATATCTCCTTTATTTTTTATTTTTTCAAGAAAATGATTTGGATTAAATTTGTCGAAAATTTGATTTTCTACAAAAAGTTGTAGTTTGCATTTATATCTCCGTAAATATTGATTTTACAATGAAAATTATAAGAATTCAAAATGTAGAAAATTAAATTTACAACAAATTAGTTCTTATCATTTTCGTAAAAAATATAAAATATAGGAGATATGTCTAAAAAAAGATTTGATCTTCAAACCAATATGGCGGCGTCGGGATTGGTCGAGTTTTT
This sequence comes from Polyommatus icarus, assembly GCA_937595015.1. Classification (NCBI taxonomy): domain Eukaryota; kingdom Metazoa; phylum Arthropoda; class Insecta; order Lepidoptera; family Lycaenidae; genus Polyommatus; species Polyommatus icarus. Next base: position 16,136,026 of record OW569327.1, on the reverse strand, counting down.
GAATTTAAGCTATTCATGATCCCCTCTAAGCACAGGTACAAAAAAATTCTGACTATAATTAATTTCAGATTCCCATACAAGGCTGAACTAACCAGGTACTGGGCTATGAGAGTCTCATAGCCCAGTACCTGGTTAGGTAGGTAGGTAGGTAGGTCTCATAATGAGACCTACCTACATTACGTAAGGTACTATTATGTATTCTGTGCTATTACGCGGCAGAAATTCTGAGGCTCACAACTCACAAATTACGCTCGTTTGGCTTCACCCTAAACGAAACATACAACAGTCAGAAATAATTTAAAACATATCTAGGTACAATATTCAAAGCGTGTAGCATCAGCATTACGCGCTTGTTGACCTTTCTTACGTTTATCGGTGACAGTGATGCAACTTGTTCGTTTCAATTAGGTAGGTATGTTAATTATACGTCTACAGACGATAATATTATTATATTATGTGCATCTGATATCAGTAATAATGTTCTAAATGCGGAGGGTCTGTCTGTTTATCTGACAATTTCTTCATGCTTATTGCTTATAGTTTATACCGCTAAAAATATGTATTCTTATAATTATAATTATAATATAGTGTGCTACTGGCTACTGTCTACTTGTCCTTAAAAGATTCTTTAATCATAAAAAACAAGTTTAACTATATATTTTTTTAACCGTTAACGTATTACGGATAACAAATTGCTCCTACAAATGACAATGTTCTAAAAGTTTTTTGGTACCAAGCAAAATTAGGTATAATAACGACTGTATTTGTAAATAATATACTGATAGTACAAACTTGGCGGGGGGTTTTCTCTTGTAAAAATTAAGACTAAGTTAAAAAAAAAAACTACTTACAGTTTTTAGGTAGAGTTCGGCCTACTCTACCTATTAAAATATGTACATATGTACATTCTTTCTAAAGAAAGAAATAAAAAAAATTAGTAACGTAAATACTTATGTTTTTATTTTTTGTGTACTTACTTAAGTACGAATATAATTTTTAGGATGGACGACTTTATTGTAGCAACAAGAGAACATTGCGCAAGTTTAACTATGTCATATTTAAAATAAGTACCTAGATTAAAAATGACCATCTCAATTTTTTGTTCAAATATCTTAAAAAGAGATACGCAACATTTAAAACCGTTATCAGTAACTATGTTTATTATATTTCACACGAACGTTTAAGTTATTATGCAACGATTTCAAATAATTAAAACTTAGATTCTAGTGCAAAAACAAAGATTTGGTATTTTCCTCATGATCTAAGATATTAGATACCTGAAATAATAATTATAGTGACTTTACAAATATAATGTTGCACACGATATGCGCACGGTACCAGAGATATAGGTTATATTGTGTGTAAAGTGTCGTTAGTGTCACAAGAGATATCACAATCTCGATTACTGTCAATTTTTCTCCCGGTCTCGTTCTCGTCTCACGTCAAAATGGTGATAATAAAAAAAATACTGGTCATCTACACCGGGGGTACCTTTGGGATGCTGAAGAATGAAAAAGGAGGTAGGTTTTTGCAATCTTTTATAATATTATGTATTACATTCGCTTTGTAATATAAGATTTATTGTAATTAATGATCGTCTTTATGAATCGAAATCTAAACAAAATATAAAAAATTGCGACATGAATGTGGCTTTTAGTTTATTATGTCAATGGGCTTTTCTAACGTTTTCTTCAACTTAGTGGTATGTTCTTTGCTGTCTAGACATTCCGAACTGTGCTTTTTTGATTAGTGTCGTAGGTTACACGATCAATCTGCCATCAATCTATTATTAACGAAATACTGATGGTTATAAAAAGTACATAATATTAAAAAATTTATCAGTCCATCAATCCGTAGGTTAGACGATCAGTTTTCCGTCAATATTTACCGGATTGATGGATCAGATTGATGAGAAACTGATAGTGTAACCTACGTCGTACTATAGTTTTGTGCAATACCCTTTGCCTAAAAAAGTAATTACAAAAAAAATGGGTATAAACGCTACATGTCCTTAGCTCTAACAGCTAACTAAACAGAACTGTGTAGAACTTAATATGTATACTGTGCATAATATGTATCGTCACCGTCGTAACCCATTGAGATGTCGTAACCATTATAATTATCAATATTATTATCATATCAAAATTAAAAATACCTATATTTAAAAGGAAAATTTATCGATTTAAGAGTGATTTATCAAGAAAGTTATCAGAAATCTATCTACACAATAATCTTTTAAACACCAGGACCTAGTTATTAAATATTTTTTATGATTCAGATATTTATCTCACAATATTAAATTCTGTTTATACGTTTTATTTTCATCTTTAAGTATTTTGATATATTGTTCCAGTTAAGTAAATGACAAATGAAGGAATGTTACTAGGTAAATTATTTATTTTTAGTAAGTAGTTTTTATTATAATAATATGTGTTTTTAATTACCTTGATCAAGATAAAGCAAATTATAAAACTATCTAGATTCTAGAACGTTAATGAATAAAAAAAATATATCCACAGCGGAACTTAATATCTATAGCTAGGCAACCTCCTCCTTTTGGAAGGGCTTCTTACAGATGAACGGCACGTGTCGGCGGCAGTCGACGGCAGTCGGCGGCACGTGTCGGCGGCAGTCGACGGCAGACGACGGCACGTGTCGGCGGCAGTCGGCGGCAGTCGACGGCAGACGACGGCACGTGTCGGCGGCAGTCGGCGGCATGTGTCGGCGGCAGTCGGCGGCATGTGTCGGCGGCAGTCGACGGCAGTCGGCGGCACGTGTCGGCGGCACGTGTCGGCGGCAGTCGGCGGCACGTGTCGGCGGCACGTGTCGGCGGCAGTCGACGGCAGACGACGGCACGTGTCGGCGGCAGTCGGCGGCAGTCGACGGCAGACGACGGCACGTGTCGGCGGCAGTCGGCGGCACGTGTCGGCGGCAGTCGACGGCAGCCTTTGACAGTTTATGACGCTTGCAGGGGGCCTACCACGACCTTTCCTAAAACTATCATGTTTCCAGAACACTTGGTTGTAAAATTACAACAACATTACCGTACTCACTTTTTAAATATAATTTTACTAAAAAACAGTAAAAAATGCAAAACAATGTTAAATCCGCTGTGAAATATCCACTTTTTTAAGATCGCTAGCTTGACGTTAAAGTAATAAATTCTTATCTGTCAAACGATGTCGGTTAGTAGAGGTGGTGGTAGGCCCCCAGTTGTGAAGTACCCCCGCAAGGTAAGAGTCCACAGGTCGGTATCGTACGCAACGGACATCTCGCGTTAATCGGATATTTTTTTCACAGTACGTCCGCTGAATCGGCAGTGTACGGGTTACTGTTTAGCCTAGTGAATGGATGGAAAAGTCGAAAGCAGAAATTTTGACTTAGGAATTTTGTTTGGACTAATTTGAAGATAAACATACTAGCTAGTCGGTAATTCGTACTCTGCCGATACAGTGAGACGTACTGTAAAAAAAACTGTGTAAAAAAAATTTGCGTACTATACCGACCTGTGGACGCTTACCTTTACGCGTTACGTCACAACTGCAAGCGTTATAAACTGTCGACGGCTGTCGTCAACTGCCGCCGACTGCCGCCGACACGTGCCGCCGACTGCCGTAGACTGCCGCCGACACGTGCCGTCGTCTGCCGTCGACTGCCGCCGACGCGTCCCGCCGACACGTGCCGTTCGTCTGTAAGCGCTCTAAGACGTGTTAAATTAAAATCTATACTAATATTATAAATGCGAAAGTATCTCTGTCTGTCTGTTTCGCTTTCATGCCAAAACTACTGAACCGATTGTAATGAAATTCTGAGTCTAAAGTCTGAGAAAGGACATAGGCTACTTTTTAACTGGACAAAGGGGTTGTAAGGGGGTGAAAATGCGTAAATTTGTTCAAATTAAGTTAGTTCCAAAAATTCATAATAGATGGCGCTGTGCATCTCCTACATCGCGCTATTGCTTACACAAACGTCTTTCTATAAGAGGTGGTATCATCTTATATTAGATTCTCGATTTTTATTATGTACTCTTTTACGTTAATAAAAAACTCAGTACTTTATCTATATTATGCAGTGACGTAACCTTAAACCTATCAATGATAAATATTAAATAGTTTATGGCAAAAGTTGTGTAATTGGCGGGCTAAATATACTTTAAAATTTGGCATAAATAAAGTTTAATTTTAAAAAAATGAAATAAGACACTGCACAGCTGGTTTTGGGTGTTTTGATTTAAGGGGTACCAGGGTTTTTTTATAAAAGCTTTTGACACCAAGTTTGTTGACATCGCGCGCTATAAACTGAAGTCCACGCGGACGAAGTCGCGGGCAACAGCTAGTACATTATATACTAGTATACACCATAATATTATGGTGTAACCTACCACCTCAATGATTTAATAATATTAGATACAATTAGCAATTGTTTACATTATTATTTATTAATATTGTGTTTTCTAAAGATTAACTTCTTCTTTTAATTTACCTTATTAAATTATTATATAATTAATTTATATTGGTAATATAATTTTCCAATCAATTTATATCAATTTAAATCAATTTATACTAGGGTATAATCACCATCATTTTAATCGGCTACAAGGTTCATTTAATAAAGAATATAATCCTTTTATTTTCCAGTGTTGGTACCACAGAAGAACATAGAGCACCGCGTTATCCGGAAGCTGCCGCAGCTGCACGACAATGAGTACTGGAAACAGAACCTCTACGGCACAGACATGGAGGACTACGTCGCGCTACCTGGTATTTCATTTTTTTTAATCAGCCAAGTGCGATTCAGACTCGCGAACGAAGGGTTCCGTACCGTTATAGAGCGGAAGTAGGGAAAAATTGTGTTTTGTATGGGTGCCCCCCATTTCTATTTTATTTTTATATATATTTTAGTCTTAATAATAGTGTCCCGTTTTTACCCTTTGGGTACGAAACCTTAAAAAGGGGCAAACGAGCAAACGGGTAAAGGGAAAGCAACTACCGTCGTCCATGGAGACTCGCAACATTAGAAAAGCCGACAACACATCTGCGTGTGTTGTCGGCTTTGTAAGAGGGAATACGCTCTCTTCACAGGTTTGCAGGTCGTATTGGTCCGGAAATACAGTACATATGAGTCATTGTAAAATACCTCCTCCAGAGAACTATCTTTTGATCCCAAAAACTTCTATTTATCTCAATCCCAAGAATGGAAACTCTGAATCGTAGTAGTCGTCGGCCATGAGCACTCGTAATTTAGGGAGGGATTATTGCACTGTGCAACACTAGGGAGGCGTCATTTACTATGGTTTTCTATAAAACTCCCAAAAGTAAATTCGAACCGGTCTACGCGTGTCCTAAAAAATTACAAAGAGTTTTATAAAGTTCTTACTCGAGTTGAAACTGCTTGAGCTTTGTTTGCATTCAAACAATAACACTATAAAATGTTATTTGCCAATTAATATTCACAAGGAAATTAGAAAAAAAGTTGTAAGATATAAATTTTTAATATTATCACTTTAGTTATTCATAATAATAATTAAACTACAAGATTCCAAGTAATTATTTTAAATAACACATTATAAACAGAATCTTAACACACGTATATTATAATTTACCAAGTAATAATTATCCACTTTGAATAAAAATTTTAGCACAATTTTATTTAAGTAAGTATTTATAAAATTTTTCGCGAACACTGCGTTATCAATATTAAATATGTAGGTGCACTGAAACATGACCAACGCGCGTATATTTTCTTTGTTGTTATATTGGTATGATAACTCGTTATAATATTATGTGACATCTGGTGGGTTATTATGACCTCTTATTTCCAGCCAGTTTACGCCCGAAAACGGTACATTTTGAGCGTAAACTGGCTGGAAATAAGAGGTCATAATAGCCCACCTGGACTTTCAGATTCCACACTTATATTTTAAGCCTTCTTACAGATGAACGGCACTTGTCGACGGCTGCCGTGACGCGTGCCGTCGACATGTGAGCTGTTCGTCTGTAAAAAGCTCTCGTAAGTCGTACAAGCTTCAAAGTTCAAATATATTACATCGCAAATAGCGTCAACTTTTTTTGTTTTGGGTTTTGAATGTCTTTTTCAGATATTTGCGATGCCAATTTACAGTTTTACCTTAATTTCGATCATGACCATAAGAAATAATTTTTACGGACTATAGGTACTATCGGAGAAGTTGATTCCTAGGCAGATGGAGGACCGATCCGACCAAATGACGTGGATCTGTCAACTGCCTAGGAATCAATTTCCTCGATGGTACATTGGCATATCTGAGTACACTGCACACATTATACCCTGTTCAATGCCATTATGGCGTTGGTATTGCGCAATACTTTATAGATACTGTTGTACTTAATAAAAATATACTTATCAGTTATCACCAGTGCCAGATTGATATTTTTATGAGAGAAGGTCATTTTAGTGTAGGGCCTTGGTAGTGGCGGGGCAAGACCTAAATTTTATGTGGGTAAGATATATCTTGCGAGGCCCCTGAAATATATTTTGCGAGGCCCTCAGATGATAGATGACGCAAGAATACAGATTTTTGGAGAGAAAAAATTTTTGATACTTACTCAAACTTTTATTTATAAAAGTTTTTTATGAATAATTGAGTATCAAAACTTGTAAATCCTTTAAAAAAAACCTCGTGGTCCATGGGGCGCGAGGCCCTTTAGACCGCGAGGCCGTGGGCGGTCGCCCACACTGCCCACGCCTTGCGCCGCCTCTGGGCCTTGGACGCTGCCGCACCCCAGGACGATGTCGCCCCTGGACTGTGGCTTTAAACGGCCTATTTATAAATCGGGGGCTGCTTATGACACTATAATTATTACTGATGAAGATGATGAATGAAGATGAATTGTTTTCAGACGGCAAAGACACAGACATCAAGGTGCTGTACAAAATATACGAGTACGACGAGCTAAAGGACTCCTCCGACTTCAATAATGACGACTGGCTCAAAATGGCTAGAGATATCAAGGTATGGATGTACGTCTAGATTGGTGTATTGGACACATAATTATTGGACATCATCGGCGAATGAAGCTGTCCAATTTGTCATCGGTCTATTGTCATTTGTCCGGTGTTGTGCGTATAATATTCTGATGAAACTTAGCATGGTAAAACAGGTATTTTTGGGATATCCTACAGTTAACAAAAAACATTATAAGGTTGTTAAAATAATTTTAGTGTCCATTTGGGAGATATTCAATTTGAAAATTATTTTTGTTAAAGATCCCAAAATTGATTTTATAATCATACGGAACCCTTACAAAAATATATTATTTCCAGAGGTTTTACCACGATTACGACGGGTTCGTGGTGCTGCACGGGACCGACACGACCGCGTACGGCGCATCGGTCCTATCGTACATGCTGGAGACCGTCGGCAAGACCGTCGTGCTCACTGGTGCTCAGGTAAACCACTACTCACAGTTTTACGATATCCTAGACTCAGCATGAGAAGATAAGAAACACTAGGATAACAATTCAAAATGCTCTCTAAAATAATTATATTAAATTCTATTGTCGTTGAAAGGACCTTTTCCTACAAAATATTTTTTGTCCTTTGAAATTTTGTGACTTCTGGAATTTGGTATTTTATTTTCGACAAAGTAATGATTTCTGCAGTCTATACCTACTGCTATGATTTAGACGCTTGTATAAGAATAATATATTATTCTTATGCATGTGTCGAAATCCGATCCATCCTACTTAGTCGGAACATCTCTCCTTGGAGCTAATACCACCATAAGCAAAAGGATCACCTGATGGAAAGTGTCTACGCTAATCATCGCTAATAGACACCCGCGACAGAAGAATGGCAAGTGCATTACCGGCCTATTAACCCATCAAGCCCCGTACGAGACCCGGTGATCGCGACAACAATTGTTCAATACAATAGCATTTCCGAGAAACCCCGATTTTTTTAATCTATTGTTATATTCTGTCGTTGTCGCGATCACCGGTAGGGTAGACTGGGTACGTTTGTGCCAGGTTACGGTTGTGACAGTCGTCATAACAGCGAAACTATACGGTATAATATGGGGATGGGTGCTAAGAGAGAAAGACGCGTCTTGCAAGTCTTAATGCTTCTCCTAGCATTGCTTTTGCCAGCACTTGACGATAACGTTATCAGGGGCCTACATTGCTTTTTAACAGTCAAAAGTAGGTAATCTTGCTTGGTTTATTTTTATGTTTACTATTTTTTGTATACAAATAACCTATGTCGCTTATTTTCTTGTGATAAGTTGATCATTAGTAGTTAACTGCAAGTGATTATTTGTTACGTAAATCGTTTAGCCGATTCGTGGCGATTGTTTAATAATTGAAATTCTGTGTTGGGTACGGTTGTGACAAATCTTATGGGTACGCTAGTGACATACATTTATCCTATCTTTTTTCTTAGATGTCCTAAAAACGCTTACAGAAGGCCAAATGAGCGCAGAATATTATCAGTCAATACGAAAATACTTACGAATTATTATTATTTTTAACAAAAAATTAAAACCGACTTCCAAGGTAAAAACAATAATAACATTAATGTGAACTAAAAAGTATTAAATAATTTTTACTATCTAATAGTGCCTTTTTCCGAATTCGGCTAAACCTCAACTATTTCTGTACTCAATCTTCATTATTTTGAAGTCGGTACCAGATAGCTGAATCTTCAGTCCTCTGACAGTATATTTAAAATTTTTGGAACTGGCACCGACTTCAAAATTATGAAGATTGAGTACAGAAATAGTTGAGGTTTAGCCGAATTCGGAAAAAGGCACTATTAGATAGTAAAAATTATTTAATACTTTTTAGTTCACATTAATGTTATTATTGTTTTTACCTTGGAAGTCGGTTTTAATTTTTTGTTAAAAATAATAATAATTTCACTCTTTTTAGTTACACTAGTAGATAAATCTTCGCGTATATTTTACGTATCTTATTACAATTTGTTAAGAGTCACAACTCACACTCACAAAATAATATAATATTATCAGTGAAGTGAACATATTGTGCTAAGTAATTTAACAATTTTAAAATTTCAAGCCCGAAGCGGTCACCGGCGATTGCGATAACAATAGAAAGGCTATTGTGTCTCGTTTTTCCACGATCGAAGGATCTATCAGATAAAAAATTGTACAAACTTGCATAGGATGTAGCGTAGCATAATATTTAATATTATCATAATTATTGACAGCTGTTCTTGTTATCAAGAATTCAAATCGATAGGTACTTAGTGCACCATCTATCGATTAATAAGTATAACTAATTAAAAAGACACTTAATGACTTTGTTTTGTTTAAATGCTCTTTTTAAAATAACTTTATTTTAATTCTATTTGTCTATTAAAATTTTATAAAGTAGTAAAGTATTCGATCTGTATATTATAAAGTAGTTAGTAAAGTATTCGATATTCTGTCTTCGCGCGGCGGCGCTGGGCGGCGACCGACGCCGACCGCCGTGTATTAAAAACAAACAGGTGTTGTTAATTGTTATACAGTACATCATTATTATTATTAGTATATCCATACCTATGCCTTGTACTATTATCTATTCTGTGCCATGAGACATTCGTGGCCTTAACACGACGTGGTAATGATGATGATGACGATGATGATGATGATGATTATGATGATGAATATGAATTGCATAGTAGTTTATGCTTTCTGTTCTTAAAACAACGCCGAAACTCCCAAACGTGTATCTATAAGGAATCAGGAGTTCTCTCAGCATCATCGAAACCATGGTATACCTTGACCCAATATTTGACTTTTTGGTAGCGTATTCTTAGTACACTTCACATAAAACCAAAATCACCATATGTTTCCATATAAATTTCGAGGAGTTCCCTCGATTACTCATGGATCCCATCATCAGGTCACCACCTTTGTGAAAATGGGACCAAATTGGAGTGAAACCTAATACAACAAAACAAAAATTTCGAAAATCGGTTCACAAACGGCGGAGTAATCGTTGAACATACAAAAATAAAAAAAAATAAAAAAAAATAAAAAAAAATAAAAAAAAAAAATATCCACAGCCGAACATATAACCTCCTCGTTTTTTGGAAGTCGGTTAAAAAGTCAAATGTAGGTTATTTACAGAGAACGACGAAATTCATCAAATTAATCGGATGTCGTTGTTTTGGTCGATAAATACCTATGTTTCAAAATAGAAATATGTTTTGATACGCTAGATGAATTTGTTTAGAATAATGTTTATGGTGTTTTATGGTACAATTTTAATGAAATAAAAATTATATAAACAATTTTTTGTAGATGTCACTACTGACCTCAACCACTGTCACAACCGACCTTGGGTTGTGGTCGGTTGTGACAAGTTCCCTCTTTCATTAAAATTTGATTCCACGACTAATACATCGTATTTTGGCATGATATAATGGTATTTTTATGTAGCCAAATAAATAAACTATGGTTTATCACAAAATTTTCCCAGCTAACTGTAAAACTAACAAAATTATTGGCCTCCAAACCAAAATTGTCACATCCGGACCCAGTCTAACCTACTCTTATGGGGCTTGATAGATTAAGAGGGCATCCTCTCTTTTCTCTAATGTTTGCGGGTCACAATGATCCGGAAATAACCATACTATTCTGCATACCTACTTACCTCCTAATACTAAGTTCCACTTGTCCAGGTGCCGATCTTCCAGCCCCGCAGCGACGGCAACAATAACCTGCTCTGCGCGCTGCTGGTCGCCGCTACGCTGCACATACCAGAGGTTACGGTGTTCTTCGGCGCCAAGCTATTCAGAGGCACCAGGTATACAATCAAGTTTGGAATCTCATTTTAAGGATCGGTCACATAGAAAGTACTATCAGAGAAGTTGATTCCTAGGCACATGGCAGACCAGTAATATGGTCGCGGTAAGCCAAACCCATCCGACACATCACAACTAAAGCCGACCACATGACTATACCTATGTTGCCTACGTCATGTGGTCGGCTTCAACTGCCTAGGAATCAACTTCCTCCATGGTACATACCGAATAGGTAGACGTTTTAAAGAAGGTTTAATATTCACTTTTCTTTGTATTGGGGTCTGCAGGGGACCACCATCACCACCTTTCATAATTTCTTGTTATTCTGTTCCTTTAAAAACGGTTCTTTTTTCACGGTAACACGTCTACTTTACATGTAGATATCCTGGGTGGTTTATTTCTTTCTGGGGTGTACATAATCTCGCAATGGCTCTTCCATTTTAAGCGATTCCAAATACGCCAACAAAAATCATAATCGTCATAACTTCTAAAACCATAAAGAAACGGCCACGGTAACCCCTTGTTTCCTCAATTCCAGGGTCAAGAAAGTGTCAAACACAAGAATCCAAGCGTTCGATTCCCCCAACTTCCCGGCGCTGTTGGAAGCGCGGACGACGTTGGACATCGAGCCCAAGATGCTCATCCATCCAGCTGGATCCGTGCCCGACATATGCCACGTCCATGACAAGCTCTCACAGAAGGTGTACGTGCTGAAAGTCGCGCCCACCATCACGCCCGAGGTTATCAGAGCTGTGTTTAATGGAATGGATGGTAAGTTGATAGTTGAGTTCAGTCAAGCCAAAAGAGTAATGATTTTGTTGGTTTCTACTTTCTTTGTTTTTTTTAAAGTAACGCCTAAGCTATAGATTAGATGAAGTGAATGAGCTGACTCCTGACTGGAGTTTCGAAATAATTGGTCAAGTATAACCATGGGCCTTAGCCAACACGTTTTCTTTATATATTCTTTAAAGAATTGCCGATCAATGTCACAATAATAATATGTCAATTCAATACACATGATGATGTTCCTAGGAGTGATCATCATTGTTTCCATTTCTCGTGTCATTGGCGTAAAGATCCTATCAGTGTGAAGGTGGATGAACCAAAACCTTATATTCTATTTTCTCTCTTCCAGGTGTATTATTAGAAACATACGGCAACGGCAACATCCCTATCAAACGGAAAGAGATATACAAAGAGATAGAGAGAGCAGTGAAGAACAAAGTGCTAGTTGTGAACGTGACGCAGTGCATCAACGGCACGGTGCTCGGCAAGGCCATCTACGAGACGGGACTGGTAAGACTATGATAAAGTACGGTCACAGAGCACCTGCACTGACCTCAAGTATCTGATGCAACTCCCCCGGGACTGTAGCGCATCTGGAATGTTCGCCACAGCCAGTATTGATAGTTTCCCAGCAATACTGCGTAAAAGATCGGAGTCTATGATGCGAAGAGTGCGGGACAGTTCCAACAGATATCTGAAGGAAATTGCTATCAAGCTTGAAAGTCCGATATGGAGACATTGGACTAATCTACATATTAAATTATAATAATTATCACTTGTAATTTACTAACATAGTCATAAGTTCATAACTCTTAAGAAACATTGTACTTACCTATACTAACTCTATATGGATCTGTTATGATCTGAAATAAACTGATATTATTATTATACACTGGCTATGCCGTACAAAATGACAGCTATTTCATGTATACTGTGAAGTGTGAACTAATTACATAGAAAATTGCAGTTCCGCCATTTGCAAAATAGTATTCCAAGTACACTCACCACTGCTTTCACATAGCAATCAGCGCCAATATGGCGACTTTCAAATAGGAACATTTTATTGATAGCGATCGCCGGTCCAGTGTATTATAGAGGTCAGTCCAGAGCTCGCAGATGACCGTTCATTGACTGATGGTTGCTATTGCGCTTCAATCGCGTACCTATTTTGTGATAAAACGAGTTGCGAGTGAAGGAAAAAATGCAGTAGCAATGTACCTTCGAGGAAATTGATTACTATGCAATTGATAGACCAACGTTATTTAGTCGAATATTATGTCAGTTAATTGTGATCTGTTGGCTGGGTTTGACGTAACGCAACCAAACTACTTAGGTCCCCGATCTGCATATGAATCAACTTCTCTTATAGTACTAATTTCCAGATCTATGTAAAAACAGCCAGAGGCCGTACAACGAAACCGTTTTGAGACTCAAATAATCGAACGAGAAAGCCGCGTCTTACTCAAACGTGAAATGACGTAACGTTGTTAGAGCAGGACGGAGTATTTTCGTTCGTTCGTTTCAGTCCCAAAACGGTTTCGTAGTAGGCCTACAGGTCCTACTCCATAATACGCTATGTACTATCAAGGAAGTTGATTCCTAGGCAGATGGGGGACGTACGTAGTTTGGTCGCGTTACGTCAAACCCAGCCGACAGATCACAATCAACATTAAATTGACATGATACCAAATGACGTTGGTCTGTTAACTGCCTAGGAATCAATTTCCTCGATCGATCAAAATCAATAGTTTTGACTTTTGAAAGCTAATTCAAATCAATCCGCTTTTTTATACCAGTAGAATTCGCGAGAGCTGAGTCCCCACTGTACCGAGCATTAAACTTGCTCAACGCCCTTCTGTCGGTCAATCCTGAGTGTGATGTATTTGCTGATAAGTGGATGGATGTGAAGAGAGTATGTATAAGATTCTGTGAGAATAAGTATCAAAGGGTATCTTCTGTTACTATTTAATTTGTGTAGTTAACTGTTTGTGTATTTTTTGTGACAATGTTATCATTAATTTTAAGTTAAGATAGTGCTTAGTTGTAGTTAATTATTGTAATTGGGGTAACCCGTTTTAATTAACTTTAATAATAAATAAATAAAATAAAGAAGTAATAATGTACTATGTATGTTCCAGCTACTAGTGGAATGCGGCGTGGTGCCGGCGTTCGACATGACGGCGGAGGCGGCGCTGGCCAAGCTCTCCTACGTGCTCACCAAGACGGAACTCTCGTACGAACAGAAAGTTGAGGTAATTAGGCATTATATTTTTTTCAATAAAATAAGGGGGCAAACGAGCCAACTGGTCACCAGATGGAAAGCAACTACCGTCGCCCATGGACACTCGCAACAGAGCTGCAGGTGCGTTGCCGGCCTAAATTATGATGTTTTGTATATTATGTTAGTTAGGCAAATCTAGGAACTTGTTTTGACTCAAAAACCTTTTATTAGAACAAAAATACCTATATTTGAGCTAAACTGTGACGTCACATCGACCGTTTGAAAAAAAGGGATGAGCATTTTTATTCGACTTATATATACAGGGTGTAACAAAACTAAGTGTGTGTATGTGTTCCTTGTATGGTGTTCACTGTGAAAGTAGCAGCCCTGAAAGAGATTTTTATGTGATTGGTATGGGCAACCACCCGAGCGTCAAGGATGATTAGTCCATACAAGTTTTAAAAAAAGTTACTCTTTCAGGGCTGCTACTTTCACAGTGATCTCTATGTAAGGGACACACAAAGTATTATCACTTAGTTAAATCTATAGTGTAACTTTCTTCCAACAATATTAATAGTGACATTGTTAACCTTTTTTTAAATTATTGTCGGTAGAAGGTAGGGCGGCCACTGCCCAGTCTAGCCCACTGGCTAGGCTATAAAACCATGGGATGAATAAAATCCTGTTATGTTATTCTTTGGTGAATGTAAATGACGAGAAAAGTAACATAATAAGACGTATTAAACCCATCAGTCAACTTTAACTTAGATCTATAGATCTACTTAGTACTTATGTAGGGTATAATTACTTTGTACGTAACAAGGCACAATTGTAAGTGACTAGGGCTTCAGAAAGTAATTTAAATTTTATTGCAATTACATTTTCTTAATTATTAGCGATGTAGTTAAGCAAAATTTTCCGAATTTCCGAAAATGTGAAAATGATTCTTTTGTTTACAGTTGATGAAGACGAACATACGAGGAGAGCTGAACAACCCGAACCACAATTAATTTAGACTTAATTAATTTTAGCTTGTAATATTTTGTAAATAAAGTTTTGTAAAGTAAAATTGTTGCACATTTTATTTATTTTTTGGTCTAAATTTCAACATGAAATTATACTTCGCCCGCTTGAAACCTAAGGCCGTGTTCAGACCAAACTTACTATACGCCGCTGAATGTGAGCAGGCCCCTTGCGAGCCCCAGTGTGAACGTGAAAATCATACAAAATATAGTTATCGAATGTCCGCGACTACGCCTAGGCCCTAGCGTAATGGGCAATGGCATATTGTCCGTTACGTGTGAACGAAAAAGTGAATAATATGTATGGAAATACAACAAACTACGAAATGCTCAGTACTCACATACTACGGTTTTGCTCGATAGTTTTACTCCCAATGAAAAAGGAAACATAAAAGTCAATGTTTACTCCGAATCGAAGGAAATTGCATATTTGACATATTTAATTCCATCGGGCCGGCTCGAAGCGAGCCTTCGAGCTGCGGTCCACATGGCGGTTATTGCTCGATTTGGAGTAAAAGTATCGAGCAAAACCGTATGTAAGTACTTAGCATAACGGTCGCCCACACTCAGCGGCGTATAGTCAGTTTGGTGTGAACACGGCC
This sequence comes from Polyommatus icarus, assembly GCA_937595015.1. Lineage (NCBI taxonomy): Eukaryota > Metazoa > Arthropoda > Insecta > Lepidoptera > Lycaenidae > Polyommatus > Polyommatus icarus. The sequence goes on along the minus strand of OW569327.1, from coordinate 16,120,606 downwards.
TAAAACCTAAGTGATTTAACTCAAAAATTCGAGTTTCTGAATGTCCGTCACGTCAATGACTAAAAAATTTGAAAATACGATTAAGTAGGATTTTGTCTTATATAAAATTTTCGTTTAAAATATAGATGTATATTTTTTAACAACAATCTGAATCTGACTAAAACGCTGTTGTAAAATAAAAATATCAGTTGAATACACACGTTTATTATCGAAATATATTTTTAAAATACAATTTTAGTGTCAATTAATAATATTTCGAATAAATGTCTAATAATATAAATGAGGACACAAAACATTTTAAATTTTCGAAGGCGCAGGATATACGTTCTAACTTCTGATACAGGGTATACAATAAAAATATCAAAAAATCTACGAAAAGGCAGTGCCTAATCGAACACTTACTTTCTCTAGTAGGTACAAAATCTATGCTCTAACCAAGCCTAGAAGTTCTATAAGGATGTACCCACTACATTTTGCAAGACTTATATTAAAGGAATGCGGTCTTTAAAACATAAATTAATTGTTTAAAATGTAGGTAAAATATAACAAAAACGTCAACAATAAAATACTTAAATAAAAATAAATTACTTGTATGGCACTTAATTATGTCATATTACGTATAAAATTCAGCGTACGTAATCCTTAGAGACCTAAGGTTAGTTAAATAAATGCTCAAAATAAACCTAAAAACTGTATTTTGTGCGAAAGCAGCTCTTGTGCTAGATATCAGCTATGCTTATATAAAATAAGATCTTAAAAAAATACCGCATTCCACGGACAATAATTTTCAAAGTTTCATCAAACTACAATAATATGACCAAACACAAGCACACAACTCCATAGATATCTAAATAACTTCTTGACGACAGAAAGGATTGCTTTTTACATTTGTACTTTGAAACACGCTGTGGGAGGCTCGAGTTGACCTGCGACAAACTTGGACGTATGGTAGTCATTCAACAGTAATTTGAAGGTGGTCAATTGCAATTTGTCTCGTTAAAATTCGAGAACTGATTAGCCTGATTGGCTTAATATTTTGGGTTATCCTTAGATAACGAAGATAAGAATAACAAAAGAAAGAAGATAACGAAGTTTTTTAAATTTATTTCTGCCACTTATGGCAGAAATAAATTTAAAAAACTTCGAACAAAAGCCTTCAAATTTATATTATAATTTTTCGTTCGTTTTCGTTTTTTATATTATAATTCAAAAGGGATAACCTAGTCCGTCGCAGAGTAAATAGAGTCATTTAAATAGTACTTACAGACTTCCTAACCACGTCACACAATTGATTCTGAGCGTTCGGTTCGGACGTCAAATGTATTTAAAAAGTTTTTTCTTCATACATCTCTCTCAAATCTCAATAGTGTGATGTAGTCAGAACAGGCGGTTACAAAAATAGCTGATTTCATACTTCAGGTCTCATATTCTATTTCACACTCTAGCACACTCCAGAGACATTTGTTCACATTTAAGGCTACTTAAATATTCTTTAAGTGTAATAGGCCCTTAAATAATGACTTTAATCTACAGTTGTACTAGGGACATTGTAATATATTCCAAAGAGAATGTTGCCTCTCCGAATTATATACTATGATTGCCCATAATCGTCATTGCTGGTGTTAACTGTTGACAGATGCGCAATCATGGTTTTTCATCATAGTAAAACGTGAAGAGAGGCCTTTACGGTAAGAATCAAAAGTAGAGGCTGCATTGTCCTGCCTTTGAAATAATACCTAAAGATGCGCTTACACGAGCAATAATTGCTCGGCGACACGAATGGACTGATCTGGAACAATTTGTGGCGAAATAATTTCCGCAATTTCATGTCGCTCAATACGAATTGACGTATATCCGATGGGCTAGGAAACTCCAAGCAATTGTATTGCGCAATATTGCTGCTTGTTGTTGCATGTTGCCGCAAAATTGCTTGATGTAGTCGTGACGTCATAGTTGACGAGAATTGAGTGGAATTGAGCCATTTTAGTTGCCCGTATAAGCATACCTTTAGTGTTTCTTCGTATCAATATTACGGTGGGATTAATTTTATTAAAGAATATTTTGGACCGAACTTTGCAATGGCTGCTAAATATTGGCAGTAATCTGATATTAGAAATGTATGGAATGCGTACGATGTTAGGCGCGTCGTATGTCTGTAGTCATGTTTAGGAGACTGTTGTTTCCTTCTTCTTGCCCAATGCCGATGCATTGTCATCTGTAACAATATAATAATAAACATTATTACATAAAAAAAAAATAAACTGAACGATAAAATCTTTTGTTTTATTATTAAATGCACCGTGCATTGTTATGTGATTTTAAACGGCTTATAATTAACTGATCACCAGAAATAGTAACATTTCACAGACAAAAATAGTAAACGATCGCCAAAATATAGACCACCATTTTAATGTAAAATGATAACCAAAGACTTAACATCTTAAAACCAAAAATAGTAAATGATCACCAAAATTAGTAAATGATCACCATACGTTACAATAATTCTTCCTTGTTATATTTTACATGCTTACATTTTTTGTCAATCGTAGTGATTTATTTGGACAGAAATATCGCATTAATTTGCTCGCAAGGATTTGGTGATCATTTACTATATTTGGTGATCATTTACTATATTTGGCGTTCGATTACAATTTGAAATGTAGTCGTGACAAAAATAGCTGGTAGTATTACAATTTTAGACTTTCTTTTTTTGGTGTTAAGTAACTTTTTTTGGTAAACAAGCTTAGGGTATCAGAGCATTGTTTGGTGGTCATTATATTTGTTTCCATTTTAAACCAGCGAACTATCACATAAGTTTAGTTCCTCGGCATCTGGATAGATGGCGTTATACGTTCTTACATCGTAGCAATTTTACAAAATTGTAGCAATTTTATAAGTGTAAACAGAGCTTGATTAAAGTTAATCCTTGGTTAGTTATAATTATCTATCTTTTGCCTTCACGTTCTTCGTATTTAAGGCGGAGACTGCATGATATTTTAACACATTATTATAACATCAGTTCGGTGCGTTTACAGAAAAATCACTTTGAATTAGGTTTATTCGATCAACTGCTTACAATTGTAACTGCAAAGCTACACCTCATTGTTGCACCAAATATGTAAAATTTGAACACTGCGCATTTCCACCAAGCTATACGTAACGTAACTTAAAAGTTACGTCGTACATTTCGGGGTACAGTACAGCATGGGCGTACCCAGGATTTCAGCTAAGGCACATACCTTCGAGAAGATGGTCGGTCATGAAAATTGACTTTTATTATCTGACTGAAAAGATATTGTGTTTTCAACACTTCATTTTGCGCAGAGTAGGTAACACGTTTCTAATTCCCATTTGCCAGGAAAATTGATGTCTATTTTATCTTCCAGCTGCAGTACATAAAGTTACAATTAAATACATACCTGTGCCGGATGGGTGCATGCGCTTCAGCACCTGCGTGAGGTCGAGGCCGGTGAGGGAGCGCAGCGCGGGCGGCAGGCCCCCCGCCAGCCGTGCGATCTCGCCCGTCGCGCCGTTGTCGCCCACGAGTACAATCTCGTCCGTCTTGGCCAGGGGCGCCGCAATCTCCGCCGCGATCTGGAAATTTGATAGTACTTAATACTTGCACTAAAGGAATCTTTTATGACTAGGAAACAAGAAAATGCCGCCCAAGGACGCTCGCAACAGCAGAGGAGTTAACTCCTCTACTGTTGGGGAGTTCGGACCACAAAATTACATCTATGTCTATCACTCTGCGAAAAACGACATCATAAACGTTGTTTCACGTGGGGTTATATCTGTGTGCTCGTGGCTTTCTCATACTTGTCTTATGACATTGGATTTGATGGTCTTCTATTAGGTATAGAGAAAGAAACGCAGTCCATGAGGTCGTCAGAGTGTTAAGCACGGTATTTCTCTAAATTTACCATCAATTATTATCCATATTTGAGAACATATATTCTGGTGCCCCATATCTCCTGTCGAATGATCGGGACGCATGATTTACGATGCGCAATTCGACTAGGGTTATGTTCGGAAACTTCATGGCACGACATCCAATCACGACATCAAATCTATGCATTGCCCAATGTTTGCACGTAAAGTTTCCAAATCAGGAGTCGAACGGAAATCGTGAATCAGCCCCCTGGTGCTTGATATCTCCTAGCCGCATGATCATTATGGCTATAGCTCACCCTGGGCAGCGCCTCCAGCACGAGCGCCATGATGGCGGCGTCGCCGTACTGCTTGTAGACCTTGGCTTTGGCGAGCATGCGCTCGGCGTCGGCCTTGCCCACGTCGCCGATGTCCGTCGCCTCCGCCACGCCAAGCACCTTGATGCGCTCCGCGTCCGCCTTCGCCGCCTCCACCTTCTGCGTGCTGTTCACAGAAACAAAAAACACAATCAGAGAAATGTAAGACACATCGCGTATTATGTAATTTGATCGCATTGTATTCTCTCATGCAATACGTGAATATTGTATACAGGGTGCAATTAAACCTACCGGCCAAATTTTTTTATTACTTAGGTATCTTTAGGAGAGTCCATTTAACCAAAAAAATAGGGTATTAATTTTTTACAATAACATATTAATTGCAGAATGGTCATTTCGCGGCGGTGGGCAGAGCGGGGGTGACGCGGGGGCGGCGCGGGAGGCCCGGCCGCGGTACTCGCCGGCGATGCGTAGTGTCCATTAATTATGGTGTTTTTAGGAAAACTTTCGGAAGCTATTTCTCAACATTTTAGTACTGAGTGATTATAAAAAAAAAATACGTGTACTTATTTTTATTTTTAACAAGGATCAAATATGTCGAAATTTGTCAGGAAGGTTTAATTGCACCCTGTTTGAAAATTATTATCACGCTTTACAGCTTTCTCGTTACTTTAGCTAGAGCACAGTTCAGTAAAGACGGCGCGGCAGCGTTATTCGCTATTGTCCAGGTGCCCGGTGGAGTTTTTACGGCAATTATTTTTGTTAGACCTGTTGCCTGCCATAAATCAAGTGTAGATATTATGTAGAAAACTACTCATCTTTGGTCAGCCATAACCGTAAATTGCAGAATGGAACATTTATCAATAGATTGAACTTTCCGGCACGTAACCATTACTTATTATTACGAAGACCTCTAAGTATCACAGCATACATATCAACTCGGAAAGTAATTGGCACCGTATTGCATCGAGCCGTACAATATTGTTTGTATGAAACACCCTACTGCAACGCACATTAAGCGGAATCGTTTGTAATCTCCTCGCCTCTCGTGGACACTCGTGTTCAACTTGCAGTTCCCGCGCTTACGGCTCGTCGTCCCCGCGCTTACGTCTCTCCGTCCACCCTTGCTTCAAACTGATCTGGGGCCAGCGGTCGGCGAGTCGTAAGCGCGGGGACGGCGAGCCGTATCCGAGTTGACATACAGGAGCAGCTGATACGCTTTGGTTACGTGCATATGGTTGACTCCTGGTGGACAGCGAGACGAAAGGCGATATGGTGCCGATCCCTTTCAGAGTTGTGTGCTGTGACCCTAAAGACCACACAAATGTAGAGATAAGCTACGATAACATGGCGCGCCCCTCCAAATTACTGTTTCAATGTGTGTAGTCACATCCTTATGAAAGAGTTTGTATGTGGTAAGTATTCAACCAATCAACCAGTACTCGTAATATTTCACTTAAGGTCACTTATTACCAAGATTTGTTGGTCAACTAATCTTAACTAGCCGACCGCGCAAGACAACGCACATCAAACGTTTTGACAACGCACTTCAAGCGTTTAGAATTTTGGAGGGGCGCGCCATGTTATCGTAGTTTATCTCTATTTACCGTAGGCCCTCGGCGATGGCCTGCACCCTGTAGGCCTCCGCCTCGGCCGGCAGTCGGATGGTGGCCGTCAGCTCCTCCTCGCGACGCATTATCTCCTGCTGCTCCACCTGAAATCAATATGGAAGCGTTTTTAACCGACTTCAAAAAAGGAGGTTATCAATTCGACCCGTACCTATATATATGTAATATTTCCAGAACTGTCCCGTTTTCGTACATGCTTATAGTTAGTTTATATCAGCGTCTGAAGAAATGTGCCAAATTTAAATAGTGTCCGAATTAAGTAATTTTTTTTTGTTGTACTAAGTATTTTTCAACTTAGGGAATGCTGCAAGTTTCATCAAAACCAGTTTAGTAGTTTTTGAGACAGAGAATTTTAATTCTAAATTACGTCCAAGGGCATCAAGTGTGTGGTTATAATTTTTAGATTTAAAATTGCAAACTACGACCTGTGACTAGGGGAGGGCTAAAATCATTAAAATCGTGTGACGTACTTTATCTAAATGGTGCCTAATAAGTTATATGGACTTCCTTTAGTATAGAAGTCGCGCGGCTGCCCCACTACCGGCGACGTAATGTGAAGGCGTCCTTAGGGCCGATTCACACCGGAATGGCAGCGCAGCGGCGAGCATTTTCAGTGTCATACGATTTTAAACTTTATATCCATTATTGTAATACATTGTATCGCTTGAGAAACTTGGAAAGTCTTGCGGCCGCGATTTCTCAAGCGATACTATTTATTACAATGATGAAGATAAACTTTAAAATCATATGACACTGAAAATGCTCGCCGCTGCGCTGCCATTCCGGTGTGATTCGGTCCTAAAAAGTGTAAAAACTCACCTCAATCTGTTTGCGACGCTCCACGACCTCAATCTGGATCTCCTCGTTTCGTATTTTCTGCTTGATCTTAGCGGCCTGCAGCTCATAAGCTAAGGCCGCTTCGGCTTTCTGTAACATTTAAAACAAAGCTGGTAAACTTCCTAATAATTATTTAACGAAAATGAGTTTTAATATAGCTTAACCTACTTTTTTTTCTTTTTTTTCCCCACCCCACTACTCCCACACCCACCGCCCAGCACGCAGATTATCAGAAAGGGTTGTTCAGGGAAGTAGCTAACGGAGTTTTAATACAGCTGAAGCTACATGATGACGAATTTGGTCGTCAGCTCTTAGTCGAATTATTGTATTATGCAGTGTACGTTATCGGTCTGTATGCACGTACCTAAATATTTTTTACATTAAGGATTAACTTATTTACATTTAACACATGTATACAGTTTAAATAGTAAACATGTCTTTCGCTGTACAGCCAAATCACGCTTTATACGGCAATAAACACTTTTACGACCATGATCTGTCGCTACACATTTCATGTCTCTCGTGCGTAAAGCGACTTAGGTACTCCATAAAAGTTGTTTTATTACGACTGACATCCGTATTTACATAAAAATGCACAAAAATATCTTCTGACCAGTCAGAGCTTTGCACCTGCAGAATATTATGTTTCAATTCATTTGATCTGAATGTAAACAAATTGAATGATAGATAAAATTAATGTGCCATTGCATTTATTGCTGCGTGGTTAATACGTGTCAATTAAACTGATACCTTCTTTATCAGTCGTCTGTACTAATCTTTATATTCAAATTACAGTTCATTAGGATTTATAGAATAAAAATTAGAGGCCAGCAAGGGACCATAGTCTCAATAAAAATATATATATATTACTAGCTGTCCCGGCAAACGTTTCTTTGCCATATTATATAAAGTATATCGCCCTTATTATTTTATTGAATTAGTGACTAAGTAAGTATGTCACCATGGCAACGTCCATCGCTATCCCGTGACCCACGTCGCATAAACAATGGTCGCTCTTTATAGACAAATAATTTAAAATAAAAAAAATTGCGACTATAATTAAAGATCTAATTTAAAGTAAGAAAGTCTTGACAGTAACAATTGTAACTCGTATTCGACAAAATAACTATTACGGTGACAATATTCACACACCTATGTAATGGTATGATCACTATGATGTGCATGTACCAATGATAAACTATAAACCATCTCTGTAAAACCACATCAAGTGAATAAATGATTATTATTATTATTATTATTATTATTATCTAAGCTATCCTATCTCTCAAGTTGGAAAAAAGCACACATTTAAAAAAAACATTAAAATCGGTTATGTAGTTTAGGAATCCATCGCGGACAAACATCGTGACAGGAGATTTATATATATAAGATATATATTTTATTGAGACTATGTATTAATCACGTAATATTTACCAGTAGAAACAATAACGGCTTGTCAATTATTATTATGAAGTATGAACACAAGAGATCTCGAATAATCTCTCTCGTCAAATAGATAAATACTATGACGAGGGTATCTTCTCATATTTTCTGTTAGTTTTTCCCATCATTTTTCCTTTGATCGATGGCACTTTGATCGTTGATAAGACATGCGATAATAGTGTTTTTACTTTTTATCATAATATGAGCAAGTGTCAAACAAAGATCCTCAAAATCGCGAAGGATCTTATAGAATATTTAGTCCAATAGGGATCTTATTTTAAATAAGGTATTTAGTCGTTCGCTATTTTCAACAGCGAAGTTGGAAAAAATGCATGGGAATACTTCAACGCATCGCAAGAGCCATGTCACTTTGTGATACTTTAACTAAACGTATCGAATGCTACTTGACTAAGCTGCGTGGTCCATATTTCACGGCAATCAACAATCATATTACTAGTATACAGTATAAATTTCAAAAAAGGATGCGATACCCTAAACAGTTTCGGGATTCTATTTAACATATTTCTTTGAAATTCATCCTGTATAATCAGTAGCTTGTTTGAAAGATCGACCACGCAGCGTACAAAAAGATATCGGAATAAGCTGCACTAGTAGTTTTTCGACTCTACAAACACTTACCGCGGTATTGACCTCCTGGTCAAACTGCGCCTTCTGCAGCTTGAACATGCGCGAGTTGTCCTCGATCCTCGTGTCCATGCTGTACTTCACATCCATAGAGGTCTTCTCGCACTCCGCCTCCTGGAAAGTCAATAAAAATTTTAAGAAAAAAAAATGGCACTCAGAGATTGCCGCGGTAAAGCTATTGCATAGCATTTTTTATCACCCAATGCAATTATTATTCGCATACGCCTAGTCGCATGCACACAATCACCGTGCCGAAGTTTGGCAACGCCTTGTGCCGGTCGGAATGGGGGTGTGTTAGGTTTTTTCGTTTCTAAATTTTTTGATTCGGTCACCGCTTTTAAAGCCCGCGATAAAAGCTATGTAATAGCTTAAAATTATAGGCCGCCATTACTTTGTAACTTTATTTCATCTCACTTTTATGCCCTTAGAAAAACTCAGTGAACGTGCTTAGTGGTAATGATAAAATATTATTATCATTTTACTTCATAGCCTACAATAAGTTTCATCTATACTTAGAACAACCTACAGAAATATGATCCAAACTCCTTTTACTATGCATCGGAGCTCGATGTAACATGAGTGTAACTCCAATTATAAGTAGCAACTCTCCAATCAGTTACAAAAAGCCAAGTAAAAGTAGTTTAGTTAGTTAATAGTTACACTAATTCAATTTCCACAAAGTTTTTTTTTTCATGTACCTAGCATTTAAAAACTTTATGCACATAAAGGTACAATGGTGGATTAATGCCTTAAAATGCCTTATGGCATTATCAATCAGTCAACTATTGGGCGATACAGGAACAAAATTGTGTAATGTAGGTATAGGTGCCAGTCAAATTAAAAAAATGACAAAAAGTTAAATAGAAAATATAATCATAATATAATCTTCATTAAATTAAAGAAAAAAAATTTAATATCTCTGAGTTTACAAATAGGTGAATAACGGCCTATTCGCTTATCTTTAAACTTCGTTGTCATCATTAGAGTTAGCAACTAGCGTAACAGAGATAAGCAAGAAGGAAACATCAATTTGTTCGTACCCGTATCATAGTAAGAGGGTGCGATTCTAATATCTAGATTCTAGATGCTTCGACCACAAGTTCGCTCACTCGAGTGCACACATGCTCTCCACGATGGGTTAAGATAGATAACTATCTAACTTTTGTATAAAATGTGTGCCACCATAATTATTGTTTATTCATATCGCTAAACGAAACACCATAATTATCGCGAAGCTGTATAAATCATGCTTAATAGACGTTATGGGCAATCGAATTCCAATGCAGAGTACGAATATCAAAGTTTAAATGACAACATACGAGTTATAAGAATTGGGTCCCTAATAACAAACGCACTAATTGTGATATGAATTGAATCTCGTATTGCCTTGAGGTTAATAATTGAGGGAGAGGATTTCCTTGAGGGCTATTCATTCATATTGCATGTCCACTTTATAAACTGTTCATTGTGTCATTAGAATATGATTGGCCATTGCATCGTCTAGCAAATTCTCCAACATACTTATCTCAACCGCAATTTTGTCTTAATCACCCAGTACAAAGCAAAACTTACGCGCAAACTATCTTTGACGCATTGTAAATTCGGCTAAAATTAACATAACTTCATAATTCTAAAGTCTCTCTATACCAGTTTTTACAAATATTAAGTACTGTCTTCCTGTAAGTCTAATGAGTATAGTGGAGCCTATACAATGACACGGATACGTCCCAACATTTAGGTCAGCCCTCTTCAGCGCCACTCAAGCAAAGCTTTTAGAGACCGCAGACAAAAGATGTTCATATTTTGTGATTTTTTACGCTCTACATTTCACCTAAATTGCTTTTTTGTACTGTAATATTTTTTATTAGGATGGTTTGTTTTCGTTGCCTACTTCTTTAAAGAAAAGTAAAACATATAAATATTGAATAAATTGAATGTAAATATCTGTAAACTGTTCAAATCCTGAGGGACCACAACTATATCCCACTAAGAAGAGCCAAACCCAAGAGGGCCAATACAACCTAAATATTCTATCATCATAACCTAAAGAGAGGATAGTCCGACAAGGTCTTGCTTGCATCCTAAAGGTATAGAGCATAATAACTCTTGTTTTGTTACACGAGTTATTACGCTTTAACTTCTGGAACAGTTGAAGTTAATATAAGTGATACACCAGATTGTATTCGGCTGTCTTTCCATGCCGTCCCATACTATCTCCTTCCCGTAGATTAAGAAAGACATACCTATTGGCCCACCACACATTCCTATTACTACAACTCCTGTGAGCCATGAATCACATCTTACCCGTATCCCGGCGTCCCGGTAGGCCTGCGCCACGCCGATGTCCGCGTCGCGCTTCACCACCGCCGTCTGCGTCTTGCCCAGGCTGGCGAGGTACTGCACGTCATCGTAGACGTCCTTGATCGTGAAGGGCGGGATCTCTGTGGCCACGGCGACCTACATACTGCACTCACCCGTATCCCGGCGTCCCGGTTGGCCTGCGCCACGCCGATGTCCGCGTCGCGCTTCACCACCGCCGTCTGCGTCTTGCCCAGGCTGGCGAGGTACTGCACGTCATCGTAGACGTCCTTGATCGTGAAGGGCGGGATCTCTGTGGCCACGGCGACCTACATACTGCACTCACCCGTATCCCGGCGTCCCGGTTGGCCTGCGCCACGCCGATGTCCGCGTCGCGCTTCACCACCGCCGTCTGCGTCTTGCCCAGGCTGGCGAGGTACTGCACGTCATCGTAGACGTCCTTGATCGTGAAGGGCGGGATCTCTGTGGCCACGGCGACCTACATACTGCACTCACCCGTATCCCGGCGTCCCGGTTGGCCTGCGCCACGCCGATGTCCGCGTCGCGCTTCACCACCGCCGTCTGCGTCTTGCCCAGGCTGGCGAGGTACTGCACGTCATCGTAGACGTCCTTGATCGTGAAGGGCGGGATCTCTGTGGCCACGGCGACCTACATACTGCACTCACCCGTATCCCGGCGTCCCGGTTGGCCTGCGCCACGCCGATGTCCGCGTCGCGCTTCACCACCGCCGTCTGCGTCTTGCCCAGGCTGGCGAGGTACTGCACGTCATCGTAGACGTCCTTGATCGTGAAGGGCGGGATCTCTGTGGCCACGGCGACCTACATACTGCACTCACCCGTATCCCGGCGTCCCGGTTGGCCTGCGCCACGCCGATGTCCGCGTCGCGCTTCACCACCGCCGTCTGCGTCTTGCCCAGGCTGGCGAGGTACTGCACGTCATCGTAGACGTCCTTGATCGTGAAGGGCGGGATCTCTGTGGCCACGGCGACCTACATACTGCACTCACCCGTATCCCGGCGTCCCGGTTGGCCTGCGCCAAGCCGATGTCCGCGTCGCGCTTCACCACCGCCGTCTGCGTCTTGCCCAGGCTGGCGAGGTACTGCACGTCATCGTAGACGTCCTTGATCGTGAAGGACAGGATCTCTGTGGCCACGGCGACCTACATACTGCACTCACCCGTATCCCGGCGTCCCGGTTGGCCTGCGCCACGCCGATGTCCGCGTCGCGCTTCACCACCGCCGTCTGCGCCTTGCCCAAGCTGGCGAGGTACTGCACGTCATCGTAGACGTCCTTGATCGTGAAGGACAGGATCTCGATGCCCATGCGGCCCACGTCCGGCGCGGCGACCTCGCGCACAAGGCCCGCGAACTGGTCGCGGTCTTTGTACACCTCTTCGACTGTAAGAGTTCCTGAAATACAAGTTCGACTATATTAATTTTTCGATCGTGGATTCTTGGAAATCTATTGTTATTCTATTGTTGTCGCGATCACCGCGATCTTACGGGGCTTGATAGGTTAATAAAAAATCATACTATTATACTATAGTGTGTAGGTAGCTATATCTGTTACGACTTCACGCCCAAACAGCTGAACCGAATTTGCTAAAATTTGTTATGGAGATGCTTTGAGGACCGGGAAAGGACATAAGATACTTTTTATCCCGTAAAAATATATAGAAATGTTGGCGTCATCTAGTGGTAACCAAAAAACGTACAGCTTCAATGGTAAACTACATGTTTCGAAATTAATATATTTCGAAAGTCCACCCATGAATTTGATGATTTATGTTGAGTACTATGGGCTAGTGATCGCTAGTTGTTCATAGTCTTATAACTTATAAATTATAATAGGTACCTATGTATAAATTGTAATTAGTAATATAATTATAGCAACAAATAATCTTGATCGAGTCCAATAATAGCATTGTTTATTTCATTAAAAGCATTCAATCAGAACTGAAAATACTATGCGTGTGATCAATTAATGAATGACCTACTCGTATTTATAAATTAACTAATTCTGTCTACTCTTCTATTACCTAATGAATATTTTTTGACGTTTTGTATAAAATACAGTCCAGAACAGTCAACACTAATTGAGTATATACCGTAGAAAGTGTTTTTAACTTACTTTTTCACATTAAAATAGGTGAGTGCCAAGGTTAAAGATAGAGGCACCAAAGCCAGCCGTAGCATATCCATTTTTTAATTGTAACACTATCAAAAATACACTTTACATCAAACTACACCAAAAGATAAAAACAAGTACACTTTATTTCAAACTAACTGTAATTTACCATGTTTTTTTTTGTCTGAAAGTTTATTTTTTGTGGGAAGTTATCTTACTGCCGCGTTCGACGTTAGATACAGTGTCTCAAATGCCAATTACAAATCAGAACACATCTTTTACTGATATATCATCGTGCTAAGCAATCAAATAGCCTAAACTCAAGAAAATAACGTTCATAATGCTCAATCAAAGTCTTATCACATGTTTATTTTGCAAACGATATAAAATATTGATAAGACATTTATGTTTGATTAGGGTTACATTATTAGATAAGTTGGGCTATATTTTAATATCGTTGAATAGGATTTTGATAAAAACGCTGCATTGCGCTGCCACGTTTCAAAAACTTAATGTGGTCCAAAACCACGAGGCGAGCTATGAAATTTTATATACAATGTCAGAATTTGTAAGAAATTTTGTGACTTGTCTTGTGGTACCTTGAGCAACGTAATCAGGTAGACCCTAGTAATAAAACTTCCAAAGGCCTTAACAGTTAACACCTCCATCGTGGGTATCGCAGACACAAAATATTTTCAATTGTTATGCGGCAGTCGGCTGCCGCTTGGGGGATTGACGGGTTAACTACATACTAAAGTATGTAAAGTACTCGTATAACATGGACTAAAACCTAAGCAATAGCTAATGTAGAGTTTGTGATGTAGTAAATACTATTTGTAACAACATGATTATTACAAGAGTTGCAGACTGCAGTAAATTAGACTTAATAGGTACAAACTACCAACACGTTCTGATAATACGGTGATAGCTACTAGTTTAGTCTACAAGTAGTACCACAGATTACTAAATAGTTACTACTAAGTATTTACTACTGCGTATAATCCAATATTAACTGAATGTATGTCGTAGACCTTCTTGGAACGACGTGCCCTGAATAGAAAATCATAATTAAATTATAGAATTCGAGCACTCTATTAGGTGCTTTGGATGAAAAATTTGAAAATAAGTAAGTACTTAAAAGTCTTAAAAACATTCATGTAGTTTACTTCGTAATATTTTGATAAAATATGGAGGTAAGTGTTAATTTTATAAAAATACAGTATTTCATTATAATTTATAATTAATTATAACTGTCATTGTATCAAGTATCAATCTTTACATGCTTTAATAAAGTGTCAAAAAAATACAACATCATTAGTGTAAACGTGGTGTAAACATTTTAATTAATGACCAAATCACTGGGTAATTTTAAAAATCCTCAAATTTAAAGGAAAATGTTCTTTGTAATTCAAAATAAAGACGTTTTTCCAAACCATTTACCACGCGGAGCCGCCAGTACCAAAAAAAATGCTGAAAAATATGCTACGGTCTACGGACATGACATACTACGGAGGGCTACGAATAATGAAAATTGATATAAGTACAATAATAATTGGCCAAGTGCGAGTCGGACTCGCGCACGAAGGGCACCATTATAGAGCAAAATTAGGCCAAAAAGTTATTTTTTTGTATGGGAGCCCCCCTAATTTTTTTATTTTTTTTAAACATTAATATTAAATATTAAAGTACACATATAACTAAGGATTTTGTGAAAAAGTTAAGTACCTACCTGTTGCCATTGTTGGTATAGAGCAAAAAAGGCCAAAAAAATCACGTTTGTTGTATGGGAGCCCCCCCTAAATATTAATTTTATTTTGTTGTTATAGCGGCAACAGATATACACATTCTGTAAAAATTTCAACTCTCTAGCTATTACTGTTCTCGAGTTACAGCCTGGTGACAGACAGACGGACAGACAACGAAGTCTTAGTAATAGGGTCCCGTTTTACCCTTTGGGTACGGAACCATAAAAAGTACAACAGTTTCAAAATTAGAATCCAAAATTTCGAATAACTTCAGTAACTTTCAAAATGAAGAAAATAGTCATTTTCAAAGAGATTTTTCAAATTTTCAGGTGCAAGTTACGTAGCAAGTTTTTAGTAATCTGTGGCCATAGTTCAATGGACAGGATGACAGGACTATTATTATATAATTTAGACCATGACCTCTACGAATTAGGTATAATGTGACCTTAGAACTAGTCGCCTACGAAACTCCTACGCGAAAACCACGTAACGAACTGATCTTCTTTACATCAGATCTTTTGATGAGTTTTGAAATTTATTTATGTTTTTTTATGTAATGTATGTTTTTTTTTAATTTATTTCATGTTTATTATAATAAATGCTTCCGAAAAAAACTAACAGAAAATATTAACGATTTATTTATTTATTATTCAAAATATTAATAAACGTTAACATAATATAATAAACTGTACTTGTTTTTAATTGCCAACATTTTTTCAGGCACGAATGTAAATTATCTAATCTAAATCATTTTTAGGGTTCGTTAGTAATTATGATAAAAGTTTATTTAGACCAAAATAGGAAACATAAAAAGTGCTTAGTGCTCTATTTTTCCGCGCATTGCGTTAATGATTATTTCGCATCCAAAAATTAGAATTTATCACAGCTTATATTTTACATAAATTAGGTTTTTTAAAATACTTTAAACATCAGGTATGTAATATTTTGAGTGGCGTAGCAAAGGGACAGTCCTTCGCTCGCGGCGGTTACGTCAGTACTGAGACCTACACGCGTTCTACGATCGTAGTAAACAATGGAGTCATTCATTTATTTATAAATTAATTTACCAATTTACAAAAAAAATAAGGTACACATCATTGGCGTAACTATACCATCTGGGGCCCTTGGCAAACTGATGGGTGGGAGACAGTAAACATCGTCACGTTAATAAAACAATGTATTAAAAAAATCTGGCCTTAGGGCCACTTGGGCCGGGGCCCTTTTTGGTCCCTGTCACCCTATGGTTGCACCACTGGTGCACATAAACAAGATATGCAAATGTTTTGTAATCTTATACGGATTTTGTCACGCTGGAAGGCAGTAGAAACGTCGGGAATACTAAAGTTCCCCAAGGCAAAATCCGTTGTTTAAAAACATAATATTGTGTGTGTTTTTTGTAAAAACCTATGAAATCACCTTACGTAGTCGAATACCAAATGCATGAGTGGTATTAAAAATCACCACCGCCAACTCAGCGAAAATATCCCAAGATTTGTGGTTGCAACAAACAAGTAAAGTTTCATGATCGAAAATATTTTACTTATTTAACAAATAAAATTAGTTATACGTTTAAGTAATCTAACTTTTGTGTTTAATTAATTTACGGTACTTACAGTTTCTCAAGGAGGTTACATAAACACAAATTCACTCTTTTATTTAGAATTTATGTAGGTCAACGAACTGGGAAAATATATTAGAAAAATTCCTATTATTTTACATTCGATAGACATTTCTCTCATCCATTATAGGACACACAAAGGAAAAGTTCTAGATATATTCAACTGCTAATATCAAATTCAATCCAAATACATTTTCTATCCAAATACGTTTCCAATGTGAATGTCGTATAAAATGCATATTATTTTATCATAACACCCCGCTCCTACGTACGTGGTTAAATAGGGTGGCATTTTAGAAGCTATTCCATCGGATATTGGGTTCAAGCTTCATATGGGATATCAAATATTTACTACAATTATTATTTATTAGTCGCTACAGCCGCGCCGCCCGCAACTCTTTTGAGCAAATTTTTTCTGGGATAAAAACTATTCTATGTTCTCTTCCGGGACTCAAAGTATCTCCATACCAAATTTCAGCAAAATCATTTCAGCAGTTTGGGCGTGAAGAGGTAACAGACAGATAGACAGGCAGACATACTTTCGTATTTATAATATTAGTATGGATATTACAAATGCGAAAGTATGTCTGTTCGTTATCCTTACGCTACACCTTTGCTTTGTGGATATATGGAAAATGACAGAGAAACAAGTTTTCAACATGTCTCTAAAAGAACGCTAGTGAATCCTTAGGTTTTTGTATTCCTGTAATAATAATAATTTTTTGTCAAGAAAGATAATAAATTATATTGCATGGAAAACTTTTCGTAACAATAAATAGTAGAGATAAACGTTAAAAATGTAAATTTTAAACGTTAAATTAAATCAATTGCTCATTGTTAATTGTATTTTTTACAATTTTTCCGTAACGTTCACATTATTTTAAACTACAGTTTAAATTTTAATGTATCCAGAAGTAAGAAATATTTGAGGTACATCAGTTTCATAATATTTAGGTTAATTGCATTTAAAATCACTTTTTTTCAGTTTTAATAATAATCTACAACCCGAAGGGTTTTGATTTTAGAATATGTACAGTGGCTTAAAAATAAAACAAACAGATTTTTTTCTTTATTCTGTAGAGACATAATATAGGCACCTACTCACACACGCAGTTAAAGCGCAGTTCTTAATATCACTCTTCGTTGTTTCGCCTGAAGAAGGCTAAAGTAATGAAAGCCAGGACTCAGGATGTTAGAAGGGTGACCAACGTTCTGTATTTAATTGGAAATACTGTTTATATTTTCATTTTTCTATTTCTCAAGAAATAAGACTGTAATTTTGTATACTATACTAATATAGGATGTAAAAAACCAACAACTGATATTTTGTTAATCTATATTCTATTGCAAGCTTACATGATACGTTTAGTAAGAAAAATAATTGTCGTACTCAAAGTATACTTGTCTCATGAAATGAATTTTTAATTAAATACTTATTCGCTCATAGTCATACAAATACCAAACGTCTCTAGAAAAGCATAGATTATATTATAATATGTACTCTACATTTCTCAATGTATTTTTGTAGGTGTGGAGATCTCTTCTAGAGATAAGCACACCTATGTACTCTATTAATGTATGACCTATCAGCTATCTTAAGCCAGTTTTAAAAATTGTACATAAAGAATAAATAAAATAGATTATTATTTATTATCAATACGTAAAATATTTGTGGTTTATTTCTTCTCTCTCATCAAAAATATTTTAGAGCTTTCTGTAAGTATGTATATCTGTTAAATCAACTTATCTTCAACACGATATGATATACACGCATAGATAGATATAAAACAAAATAAAATGCAACATATTATTAATTAAGTAGATATTTTCTAAGTCCGTACATTTGAGGTAAGACTGGTCACCGTATCTATATGAAAGATGAACGAAATTACTCGGGCACTGCTGCTATCAGAAAATAATCCATCACGTTTATGGCAACCTTTTCTTTGCCTTCTGTTCAGAATTAAGATGAATCGATATAAAAATTACCGGAAAATACTCGCTAAACCGTTTAACTCGTTTTGGCGCATTCAATAATTGAATGCGTCAACGTACGCAACGCCAACATTGTCATTATTGTTTTTTGGATACGGTCAGAGGGTATGCGTCGCGGGCATGCCTCACGTTCGCTGTTGACTGCGCTATAACGCATGCCCTTGACGAACAGAAAAAGGCACAGTGTGGACAAAGCTATTTTATTTTGACTTTTTTTGCGTCTTGAAAACTTTGCGGCACGGCGTTATGCAGTATTTGGGATGGGTAAAAAATGGAAAATTCGTAGCTTGGAGGAAGAGTAGATCGACCGGCATAGAAAAGGGAATTATATCCTCGTCTCTACCGCATGACGAAAATGTCACACGGTAGAAAGGAGGTCTGCTCCTGCTGTTACGCTTACACTTCTACATGTACTTCTAAAGTTCATCCCGATGACTTTTAACCGTCCTCCATAAGAATGGCGTTTAATCCTTCGATCGGGGATTCTTGGAAATGCTATTGTATTCTATTGTTGTCGCGATCACCGGTGCTCTTATGGGGCTTGAAGGATTAATACTATGTTCGGCCACAGAATACATAATATTAACTAGTACAAGTAGTTCGGATTTGTATATTTTTTATGACTCATAAAAAAAGTTTGATGTAAACAATTAAAAACTTGTGTCTATTATGCAAGCTTTATTTGCGGATCCCCAATCATTTCCTCTATGTAGAGCAATTGAATTAAAGCTTTAATAGGACCTAATAAAGGTCGTTTTCTAAGGGCAACGATTGAGAGGTGTTTATCGCAGTCGCACTATAAAACTGGGTCCTTAGTCAATTTACATTCGGTTATATTATCGACGAAAAAGTTAGCAATCAATAATGTATGGGCCAATGTCAAATTATTTCGTCATGTCACTTATGGCTGGTTTACACGTATTAAGTAGATAAGTATTTAACTAAATTTTAACTAAATTTTAAGTTACTTATTGCATGTAAACACAAAATTTAGTAGCAAGTAGTAAGTTAAAATTTAGTTAAGTACTAAACGAGGAAATTAGAATTTTGACTATTTTCTGTAAGGTTGGCAGGCGGGGCTTGTCACTACACACATTTCCGACAGGCACTTCAAATTAAGTTAAAATTTAGTTACTACTTATCTACTTAACACGTGTAAACCAGCCCTTATTGATTAAGTAGTAAATTTTAACTTACTACTTAGTAGCAAGTAGTAAGTTAAAATTTAGTTAAGTACTAAACGAGGAAATTAGAATATTGACTATTTTCTGTTTAGTTTGCCAACTAAACAGAAAATAGTCAATATTCTATAATATATAATAGGCGGGGCTTATCACTTGATAAATTTCCGGCAGGAACTTCAAATTAAGTTAAAATTTAGTTACTACTTATCTACTTAACACGTGTAAACCAGCCATTAGAGATCGGTTATTTTTAGTTAGGTTATTTTCTAATCCCCGATTATTTTTTATTTTTAACTTCAGTATCGAAAACATCGAACGCAAGTTATCTAAGTACCCGCTGCCTTACTTGACGATTGTTTACGCCGTACAAATTCGGCAGTCAAGGTTAATAGCTGTCTGAGCTCAGCGCCCGTGATTTTGATCTTGAACTTCTTTGTATCATCACAATACAAATATAATATACAGTAGCGAAACTCAGGCTCGTTTTAAAATAAATTTTTCTGATTTTTACTCGACTACGGCGAAGCTAAAAGAAAGAATAATTAGAAGAATAAATAATGATTTTGGCAGTCTGCGTAGTGTGTATGTATGTATGTGCCCTCGAAGTGGCTAAACCGCCGCTAAAGAGGTCGCCGAACAGCAGTTTGTATAAAAATATACTAACTTCAAATTTTTTAGATAATATTAATGTTCTGCTCTAAAGGTTATCTGAAATCACGCTTGTGTGTTGGCGACCGATTAAGGGGGTCTAGTAAGCAGTGTAAAGCTTAGGAAGAAGAGCCTACTGTATATAATAATTTATACTGTGGTATAACGGTAAAGTATATCATATAATAATCACATAATAACTAAGACAATTACACAATACTTTTAGTACCGGGAACATAATATCTACGTGATTTCTGCCCTGTTAAATTGTACTGTTCCCGCGTTACAAATAACAATCAAAATATATTAAATAGCTGCATTATTTTATTATGTAGATTGTAGAATGTAATAAAACAAAGTGATAATATACTTTAGGGTGTGTAATATGTATGTGTCTCTTGTATAGAGTTCACTGTAAAAGTAGCAGCGCTAAAAGAGCAACATTTTTTTATTTGTATGGGCAAGCACGCCAGTGTGCAGTGTCATGAATTTTGCCATACAAAATATAAAAAAAAAATTACACGTTCAGCACTGCTGCTTTCCCAGTGAACTCTATAATTTAGAGGAACCATAAACACCCTGAAGTATTATTATGTACTTTGTTTTGTTAATACAGGGTATATTAAGATGCAATCTATACTAATATTATACATGTGAAAGTGTGTCTGTCTGTCTGTTACCTCTTCACGTCCAAACAGCCGAACCAATTTTGCTAAAATTTGGTAAAGATTTTGGTGATTTTGGTATAGATACTTTAGTTCCGGGACCTTTCCCGGACTATGTCCATACATAGGATACTTTTTATCGCGAAAAAATGTACGGTTCCCACGCGATAAACGAATTTTGGAGCAACAGAGTTGCGGGCGTCACCTAGTAAAATATAAAGCGTTCAAAGAATCAGTTCTCTTACAGTGGCATATTCTCACAAAGGCTTTTGTTTCTGTATCGGGAAAATGTCGATATTGTTACAACGGCACACGCGTTATGTACGAGGCCGTATTCTAGACTGCAAGCTAAGTTATTGCATAGGTATGCATATTATTAACATACTCTCATGGATACAGTGACATACGTAATGATACGTAGCTGCAAATTAATCCTACGATCGGGGATTCCCGGAAATGCTATTGTATTGTTGTCGCGATCACCGACGCTTGTATGGGGGAATACTGATATAGATACTTTATACTGCCATTCCAGGAGAATAATGAAAATCATATTTTGCAGCTCATATTGCTTCGTTTTGAACATACTTTGTGCCAAAAAAGAATAAGACGCAGGTATCCTCGAGAGGATCGTTCCTGAATCTAAGTGCATTTTATTTGAAATAAAATATTATGGCAGATGACGGAGCTACCGACTTATATTTATAAACCGAGCCCAGTCAGCAGATATCGAATATCATTGACTTGACATAGCGCGACCAAATAAGGTACCATCGAGGAAATTGATTCCTATGCATTTGATAGACCAACGTTATTTGGTCGAATATGTCAATTCAATGTTAATTGTGATCTGTCGGCTGGGTTTGACGTAACGCAACCAAACTACTTAGGTCCCCGATCTGCATAGGAATCAACTTCTCTGATAATACATAGGCACGCCATATGAAACAATTTCTCTGATGGAACCATCAAAACATAGTACATATCTAGTATATCAAACAATTTTTAAAATAAAATGCCATTAAACTTACAGTTTCCGTGCATAGTGCAATACACGATGCACAATGCACATGCAATAATGTCATTATGGATATAGCGCAGCTAACTATACGGTATACTGATTGCAGTAAAACGTGTCTATTACATAGTATAATAATTAATAATTATGTAATATTAAATATATATTATGACTGTAGTCATGCATGCATAGATAGATTTATTTCAAGGCCTCCACCATAAACATAATATATTGTAAACATTCGGCTAGCATCGCAGTTCGCACAACAACATCGCACATAGCAGTAACTTGCTAAAATGCTAGTTTAAATATTTTACTATTTTATAATTTGGAGTTCACTGATTGATAGTAGTGATAAGGAATTTTCTTATAACGATTTAATTATCATCAAAATAACCTTGAGTCATATTATATGTCTTGTCTTCACTAAGCAGCTATTTAGTCTTTTACAACTAGTAAATCGAGATACGAAATGTAGAGTTCTACAATTTTGAAAATTATGTTAACTTTTATTTTTTTTATCCTAAGTATATTATAATAGCCAAATATCACACGTCCTCTAGTGCTGAACTCTGTGTCTCACAAGTCATGCAGTATATACATTTTTTTTATTTCTTACCCTTTAACAATAACATAAGTGGCACCGACTGTCAGTCCAAGATTGAAAGCACTCATCCAAAACATCGACATGATTTCGAACTTCAAACAACACTACACCATTACTGTGTACAACCATGTACAACTTTTTTATTTGGCAAAACCGTTCGGAAAGTTTCTATTAAAAACTCATGAAACTTTTTACTTGGCAAAACAACTCGGGATTCAAAAAAACTCACATTAACCGGAATTAAAAAAAATGGCTAACGATCTTCTAACACCACAATAATAGCAATACAAGGCAATACACAAACGCGCAAGTGTATGTCAGAGTGGCGAACTGTGAGGAGACAAGGTCGTCTCCCCCCACTAGCATATACAGAGCAATTAATACCTTATTATTATGTAAAATATTACATAAAACTGGATTTAAATGTGTTAAATAAACATTTAAATTGAATTACATATAATACGATAATATCAGAAACCACTGTTTTGAAAAATTTACTCTATCTATACTTCTATACTAATATTATAATTCGGAAGAGTTTGTTTGTTTGTTTGAACGACCTAATCTCAGGAACTACTGGTCCGATTTGAAAAATTCTTTCACTGTTGGATAGCCCATTTATCGAGGAAGGCTATAGGCTTTATTTTATAACACTAGGACTAATAGGAGCGAAGAAATAGAGGAAAATATGGAAAAAACGGGGGGAAATTATTTGAAAGAGCTTATTTGAACGCGCTAATCTCAGAAACTACTGGTCCGATTTGAAAAATTCTTTCAGGGTTAGATAGCCCATTTATTGATAAAGGCTATAGGCTATATTTTATTACGCTAAGACTAATAGGAGCGAAGAAATAGAGGAAAATGTGGAAAAAGGGTTAAATTATATGAAAGGACTTATTCGAACGCGCTTATCTCAGGAACTGCTGGTCCGATTTGAAAAAATATTTCAGTGATAGATAGCCTATTTATCGAACATGGCTATAGGCTATATTTTTTAACGTTGTTAGTGGCGGCCGAAAAGGAAGATCTTCCGACCGAGCGAGATAGCATGCTCGGTCAGGCCGAAGCCCACTGACGTCATTTCAGACGTTGTATATATCTTGCCGTTCTCCGAAACTTCGATAGCGCGATGTAGGATTGTTAGGCGAATTGTGGGTACCGCCACATCACTCCCCCCCGAAGACCGGTGGTATTCTTCAATGCGCCTGTGTTGTCAGGTGTGGGCCGAAGCTACGCGTGCAATGACCAGGAGAGGTTCCCGTGCTCTGCTTGTGGACCGGTCGTTGTAGCCTATGGCTGCCCCGTTCAAGCCGGACACGGGTTCGACCGGCGCGGACGCCCAACGCGGCTTATGGTCGAGGCGACCCGGTTGTGCTTGATGTCTGCTGACGTGGTGCGGATGGGCGGGGAGTGTTGATGATGATTGATGTCCAGAAGGATGCGTGTTCTTGTCGGTGGTCACCAATTTAACGTTGTTAGTGGTGGCCGAAAAGGAAGATCTTCCGACCGAGCGAGATAGCATGCTCGGTCAGGCCGAAGCCCTCTGACGTCATTTCAGACGTTGTATATATCTTGCCGTTCTCCGAAACTTCGATAGCGCGATGTAGGATTGTTAGGCGAATTGTGGGTACCGCCACAATTTTATTACGCTAAAACTAATTAGAGCGAAGAAATAGAGAAAAATGTGGAAAAAATGGGGGAAATTATATGAAATTGCTTAATTATTATCTAAGAAAAACTACTGGAGCAATTTTTATGTTATTTGGCAAACATGAAGAATAGACCACGTGAAGGGACATAGGCTTTTTTTGCGGAAAAATGTACGGTTGCGTGAAATTCCTGAATTACGCAAGCGAAGCCGCGCGGAACATCTTTATACAGGATGCAATTAAACCTTCCTACCAAATTGTTTCCAGGGCTTAGGTATCACTAGGAGAGGCCATTTAACGAAAAAAAATTGGGTGTTATATTTTTTTTATTGACATATTTTATCCCATTTAAAATCGTTGCAGAAGGGTCACTCGCGGCGCGGGGCCGTGATCGGGGGTAACGCGGGGGGAGGCGCGCGCGCGGGGGCACATCACGCGCCGGCGACGCGTCGTGTCCATTAATGGGCATTGTCCAAAAAAAATCACATGTACTTTTTATTTTTTTTTTTCGTTAAAATAGGGTATTTTAAGAATATAAATTAAATAATTTTGAAATCCATTGGCTAGTTTTTTCTCAATAAATTTTTAAAGTTTCGCTCTGACGTCATCATCGGCGGCCAATTGACCTCTGCAGTATGTTTTTTTTCCTTTCAATCTTATTTATAATGGCTGGTTCGTCAAATGCAAGTTCTCATTATGTGAAAGCTGATACGAAAAGCTTACCAAAAGTTCGAAACGTAATGTTGGTCGACTTTATTCCTAATTTAACGCCATTGAAGGTCAAACTAAGGTTAAACATATTTGTTCAAAAATATAAGTAACTAATGGGTATTTTTTTCGTTTATATACAGAAAAACGATCACTGACCTGATTCCTCGAAATGTTTTTGTAATGAGCAAAATTAAAAAAAAATGGACAATCCCCAATTTTTTAGGATAACTTTCGGAAGCTATTTCTCAACATTTTAGTACTGAGTGATTACAAAAGAAAAAATACGTGTATTTTTATTTTTAACAAGGATCAATATATCAAAATTTGGCAGGAAGGTTTAAACCTTTTGCACCCTGTATAATAAAATCGTAATAAAGTCAATTCTGTACATTGAATATTTTTGTACAATAAATAATACTTGGGATGTGATCTACTATGCTAACGCGGACGAAGTCGCGGGCAATAGCTAGTAGTCTATAAAAATATCGTTGAATAATTTACTTTCTTTGTTTATATTATTGAAAATAAAAATCTAGCAACATTTATTATTCGAAAATTTTACAAGCATCTGTTAAGTGGTAAACCATAAACATCTGATGGTTATAATATTAATCTCTATATGAGCAAAATAAACACATAACTAAATGCTTAGAAATAATTTTGCTTCAATTTTAGCTGAGCAAAAATTACGAAACTTGGATAATCTTGGTATTAAACTACACAAAATATTTGCTTTACTTTTTGCGTTGTCTCTTATTAAGATAAACCACGTTTTCTCATTTTCTTTACACCTACGCACTACGGCTTTGGTATCCATCGTAATAAAGCGAAAAAAGATCTAACAAATAAAAAATAATCTTCAAATACTTCTAACGTGGCGCGTGGCTTAGGGAACATACGAGTACTCCGACTACCTGACAAAACCAATTAAGAGAAGATTCCAATTTGATCATCAAGTAGAGTTTTCTGAATCTTCAAATAGTATATAATATAAAGGGTGATGTGATATTATGAGTCATCAAAAAGAAATAAAGAGGACTTCGACAAACTTCAATTGATGGAAAGTAGTTACTGAAACTAAGCTGATTCATAAATAGCAATAGGCATGATGACTATTTTTTTTCTTCTTATTGGTAATTGAAAGACCCTTAAAAATAGAAACATCGCTGAAAGAATGACTCTGATAGCTTAAAAATTCACCAAGATATTCAAACATCTCATAAAATATCAGCAGCCCGAAACGCTCCATACAAAGTGCTACGAAAGACTGAGGTCACTTCGTAGTTTGTACGGATCGGGAGAGGATTTTGTTATTAGGTATTAGGATTGTGGGTAGGTATATTAAATATTGCGTTTATGAAAGTGGTTTCATAACAAAAGTTGCTTTTAATTGCATAAGTTATCGAATTGTATACAAATATTAAGAAATTTAATTGAAAAAAATCGACTTGTTTATCCAACTTTGAAGGCGCATAACAAAAAAAAAATATACAAATGCTATCAAGCTGAAATTTTGGGAACGCTTATTTTTTACCGTGATTTCTTTATTTTATTAACGAAATTCGCTAACCGCTAACCTGGACCTTGTCATCATCCCTATTCATTTCACAAGGGAAAACTATCGTTAAGTTTCTCCGTCTACGTGATTTGAAGCATGCAACCTGCCCCTTACAGGCTGCAGTATTGTTTGTATTGACAAGGCAATAAACAACTAGTAAATATTCCACAATAGATGACGTGCGCAACTCCGATGTGACAAAATTAGCTTATGGTGCAGGAATCGTGAATTTTTCCGGGTTAAAAAGTATCTTATGTCACCTGTTTACCTATCGCCTATCGGCCTTGAGGCTGCGTTTCCACTGAAGCAGAGCGGAGCTTAGCGGTGCCCGAATTGACCAATCGTGCTATTCCAAATGAATGACAGCGAAGCGGAGCGAAGATTTCGAGCATGGTGATTGGTCAATTCGCACCGCTAAGCTACGCTCCGCTTCAATGGAAACACAGCCTAAATCAGCTCAGCGGTGTGCGCGTAAAGTGGTAACAGACAGACACACTTTTTCATTTATAGTATTAGTATAGATTTTAGCAACCAAAACCGCCAATAATTTTTAAACTCAAACTCAAATTTTTTTATTCAGAATATATTTTTGCAATTATTTTCTGAAAGTCTACATGATGCCTACCACCGGTTCGGGAACTAAGCCGGCGAGAAGAACCGGCGTAAGAAACTCGCAGGGGCCCACTTTATTTACCAAAAAAAGTGAGAAAAAAATTAATCTTTTAAAATAAAGTTTACAATTCTGTAAATTGTTCAAGTATTTAGGTACTGTCAGACAGTGACTTCCGAAAGGCTCGACCTTGGCACCTTTTCTTTAGCTCCAAATGTCACTAGTTCCAAAAATCTAAACAAGCTGATAGTAATTAGAGGCGGCAGTCATGTCGCTGTCCTTTACTTCAAAACATAATAAGTATTTTTATTTATAAAATTATTATGTTGCTCTGGCTAAATACTAAGTTATGTTCTGATTAATATTGTAGGGGAAGTACGGACAAAATGACAGGGTGTTTTGTTTTTCAATCATATTTTTTATTTAATGACAAATTAGTGTCAACGGTTTAACATTATCTTAGGTTCATTGACTATCAGTAATACAGTCTTTTAATACAATAGAAACTATAATAAAACATACAAAAAAAAAAAATTGACTAATCACAAAAACCATTTTGTTCATATAATAGAAAGGCACTAATGCTAGACACTGAACTAATAGATGACACTTACGACAAAAATGCCATAAAAATAAGAATTATTCTAATTATTTCTCAACACTGTAAATTTTATAAGCTTCTTATGCTATCTGTTGATGTGAAAAAATATATTAGGGATGCCTTCGGGAACAAAATTTTAAAATGGGATCAGTTTTCGTAAATGATATGACCGCGTCAACACGCACCCGGCAATTTCTTAGCAAATAGGTTAAGGAAGGCAAAATTTTGCACATAAGTTTTGAATACATTTATTAGATTTTTTGTAATTTCTATTGACTTCATTGGATTAATGGTCATGTTGTTTACACTAATTAATGTTTATTTATGATCTTTTATCCATTTTCCCTAACAATATAAAGGGTGTCTACTATTAGTTCTTGAAAATGTAAAAAACCTAATAGATGACATGGATCTCATCTTTTAGTTTCTAACCGACTTCCAAAAAACGAGGAGGTAATATGTTCGGCTGTGGATATATATTTTTTTTGTATGTTCAACGATTACTCCGCCGTTTATGAACCGATTTTCGAAATTTTTGTTTTGTCGTATTAGGTTTCACTCCAATTTGGTACCATGTTCACAAAAGTGGTGACCTGATGATGGGATCCAGGAGTAATCGAGGGAACTCCTCGAAATTTATATGGAAACATATGGTAACTTTAGTTTTATGTGAAGTGTACTAAGAATATGCTACCAAAAAGTCAAATATTGGGTCAAGGTATACCATGGA
Source organism: Polyommatus icarus (assembly GCA_937595015.1). Classification (NCBI taxonomy): domain Eukaryota; kingdom Metazoa; phylum Arthropoda; class Insecta; order Lepidoptera; family Lycaenidae; genus Polyommatus; species Polyommatus icarus. Next base: position 16,092,061 of record OW569327.1, on the reverse strand, counting down.
TTCGAAGATGCTGAGAGAACTCCTGACTCCTTATAGATACACGTTTGGGAGTTTCGGAGTTGTTTTAAGAACAGAAAGCATATTATCCTACCACGCAATTAAAATTTATCATCATCATCATCATCATCATCATCATCATCATCATCATCATCATCATCATCATCATCATCGTCATCATCATCATTACCACGTCGTGTTAAGGTCACCAATGTCTCATGGCACAAAATAGGTAATAGTACAACTTACAAGGCATAGGTATGGATACAATAATAATAATTATGTACATAACAACACCAATTATTAATATAGGCTGTTTATACACGGCGGTCGGTGCGGCGTCGCCGCACGCCGCCGCGCGCCGCGCGGCGTGTGCGTAAACATCGCGGCATTGCGTCGTACCTATTCAAGTTCTAATGTCAAGTAATGCCGCGCTGCGAGCATTTTGAGTGTCATAATATAATTTTAAACTTTATCTTCATTAATGTAGTACAATATAGTATCGCTTGAGAAAGGCGCAGGCGAAGGCAAAGGCGCTTTCCAAGTTTCTCATGCGATAGTACTATGTATTACAATAATGAAGGTAAAGATTAATATCATAATATTATTATGACACTTAAAATATACTCGCCGCGCCGCTGGGTGTGATTCGGCTCATCCTTCGATCGCGGATTCTTGGAAATCCATTGTTCTGGCGGCCGCTTGGGAGTTGAAGCGTTAAATTGTTAAATTACCTAGCACGCATAGGGTTGTGTTCACTTAGATTTTTTTAAATGTATTGTTTAAATTTATCTACCTGATATTTGGGCCTTGGGGTATGACTCTTAACAGTCTTAACAAATTGTAATAAGATACGTAGAATAAACGCAGTAATTCGGCGCGTAGGGTGGTATGGTCACTAAGTCACTACTCACTAGTTCACTACCACCGACGACCACTTATAAACTCGCGGACTATGACGGAGGTCATCTTGGAGGGTTAATTAATATTTCTAATAACAATACGAGATCAATAATTACCACTCAAAATGTTGACAATTCAAATTTCAATGCTCACTGCTCACACCAATGGTGACACATTTCTGATTTCACACAGCCAATACAACTATATAAAACTCCTACGTACAAGTGATACTGCGATTCAGGAGCACCTCAGCGAAATCTATTGAATACATCGTGTAACTAAAACTATATGAACAACAATCGGAGTTCGGACAAGCGATAGTGTCGACAGAGCGCCTCAATGACATATAGTGAAGACAATATAAAACTATTTTTTATACAATTTAAATTGACACTAATTATAGTTTATCTACTAGGTAACTAAAAAGAGTGAAATTATTATTTTTAACAAAAAATTAAAACCGACTTCCAAGGTAAAAGCAATAATAACATTCTTATAATATGAACTAAAAACTAAAAAGTATTAAATAATTTTCCTCTCTAAATGTGCCTTTTTCCGAATTCAGCTAAACCTCAACTATTTCTGTACTCAACCTTCATAATTTTGAAGTCGGTGCCAGTTCCATAAGTTTCAAATTTTCTGTCAAAGAAAATATAAAGATTCAGCTATATCTGGTACCGACTTCAAAATCAGTTGAGTACAGAAATAGTTGAGGTTTAGCTGAATTCGGAAAAAGGCACATTTAGAGAGGAAAATTATTTAATACTTTTTAGTTTATAGTTCATATTATAAGAATGTTATTATTGTTTTTACCTTGGAAGTCGGTTTTAATTTTTTGTTAAAAATAATAATTCAATACATACTAAAGTTATATGTAATACATATAATACATACTAATATCATCACTATTTTCTAAAAATATAATTCTATTAACAAACTAAGAACTTAGAACTACTGTACCTAAAAATGGACATGTTGTCTAATATTAGACCTTGTACTGATATAAAATCGATTGCTTTAGTTTAGTAGCAGTAAAAAGAAGAAAAATGAGAGCTGAGAACAGAAAGAAGAAAAAAGAAGAGGCAAAAGCAGCATGGAGACTAAAGACTGAAAATAAATTTGCTAGGAAAAAATATGAAAAATAAAAGGAAAAATATTTTCACCATAGAAGAAGAATGAATAGAATCTGGAGACAACGTGGATAATATTTCTGATGCATGTAGTTACTATGATGAAGTAAATGAAATCTTTTGAAAAACAGCAAATAAAGACCTAATAATATGATAAATGTAAAATGTAATGTAATGTTCTATGTCAACTATTAGTTCATATTGGTGTCTACTATTAGTGATGTTCGCTTATTGTGATGTCATCTATTAGTACTTATGACTAAGTTTACAAAAAGACCAATAATATATTTTTTTTATTGATTTTTCAGAGAATAATTATAATAGTTTTATTTTGTAAGAGTTACTGAAGACATGGAAGAAGTTATCAATCCTTTATTTTCATAAATTATATATTTTATAACATTCGAATGTTTCATTCATGTTTCCTTAAAGTGTCTGCCATTCACATGTCTCTTCCCTTAGTATGGACAAAATGACATACACATTTTTAAGAACAAAGTTAAAAATAATTAAATCTTTTGAGATTATTTCTAGCCATTTAGATTTAGAATTCTTGGCTCCACGACTGCCGATTAGTTTTTCTTTCGTAGTTTCGCGGCATATCCTTTCCTTAACAAAATTATAAATGTTAACAGAAATACTGTATAGTGTACATGGTAGACATACCATGTTGGACAAAATGACAATTTTGTCCAAATGTAACCAAAAACAAATAAATATCAAAATTCCACCAAATAATCTTATGATTGCAATAAAGTTCATAGAAATCACCGGCTAATAGCATAGTTCATCGATTTTATTGTAATACAAATAATAACAAATGACAGCAAATAACTCGCCAGAAAACAGGAGAAAACTATCTGTTAAATAAACTTTTGAAGGCGAGAAACACGTTTGATCTGCTTACTGCGGCGCAACTGTGAGAATAGCGCTCAAAGTCTGGCAGGATTGTTAATATGACTGTCGTCACGTGATACAATCGCGGAAATGTGTCTAAAACCCCCCAATTTTGAAATAAGGGCACTATGTCATTTTGTCCGTATATGTCATTTTGTACGTATTTCCCTTACTATCAGAGAAGTTGATTCGACCAAATAACGTTGGTCTATCAACTGCATAGGAATCAATTTTGTCCGTATATGTCATTTTGTACGTATTTCCCTTACTATCAGAGAAGTTGATTCGACCAAATAACGTTGGTCTATCAACTGCATAGGAATCAATTTCATCGATGGTACATAAAATTGTAGATGTATTTGTCAAGGACTCGCTACAATTCCTTCATTTTATTCTTCCGCGCCTACTTACATATTAAAAGCACGGCTCGAAAAACGTTATATTTTTCGAAACGTTATCGCCTTAAATACCTAAAGAACGTTTCGTTTCGGTTTCGTTCGGAACGTAACGCTATTCGGAACATTATTTGAGAACGTAAGGGGGAGGGAGGGGAGGGGGAGGGGAGGGAGGGGAGGGGGAGAGAGGGGAGGGGGAGGGGAGAGAGGGGAGGGGGGGAGAGGGGAGGGGGAGAGAGGGGAGGGGGGAGGGGGAGGGGGAGAGGGGCGAGAGGAGGGGGAGGGGAGGGAGGGGAGGGGGAGGGGAGAGAGGGGAGAATGGAGGGAGAGGGGCGGGAGGGGAGGGGGAGAGAGGGGAGGGGAGAGAGGGGAGGGGGGAGGGGAGGGGGAGAGGGGAGGGGTGGGGGAGAGGGGGAGAGAGGGGAAGGGGAGAGAGGGGAGGGGGAGAGAGGGGAGGGGGGAGGGGAGGGGGGAGGGGAGGGGGAGAGGGGGGGAGAGGGGCGAGATGAGGGGGAGGGGAGGGGGAGGGGAGAGAGGGGAGAATGGAGGGAGAGGGGCGGGAGGGGAGGGGGAGAGAGGGGAGGGGAGAGAGGGGAGGGGGAGGGGGAGAGGGGGAGGGGAGGGGAGGGGGAGTGGGGAGAGGGGAGGGAGGGGAGGGGGAGAGGGGAGGGGGGAGAGGGGAGGGGAGGGGAGAGGGGGAGGGGGAGAGGGGGGAGGGGGAGAGAGGGGAAGGGGGGGAGAGAGAGGAGGGGGGAGAGGGGAGGGGAGAGAGGGGAGGGGAGAGAGGGGAGGGGGAGGGGGAGAGGGGGGAGGGGAGGGGGAGAGGGGGGAGAGGGGAGGGGAGGGGAGAGGGGGGAGGGGGAGAGAGGGGAAGGGGGGGGGGGAGAGGGGAGGGGGAGAAAGGGGAGGGGGAGAGAGGGGAGGGGGAGGGGGAGAGAGGGGAGGGGGGAGAGGGGGAGGGGAAAGAGGGAAGGGGGGGGGAGATAAAGGGGAGAGAGGAGGGGGGAGAGGGGAGGGGGAGAGAGGGGAGGGGGAGAGCGAGGGGAGACAGGGGAGGGGGAGGGGAGAGGGGGGGGAGAGGTAATAAGAGATAATTGAACCTTTATAGTAGATATTAAAATAAATAAAATAAATTGTTTATCTTACGACTAGAGTACAGTAGAATAAGATCTACGAATTTATAATAACAAGTTTTTAATTAAGCAATGATACTAAAAAAAAATACTTAATTTTAAAATTAAGTAATAATTAAAATGAAGTAATGATTAAAACTAACTAATGATTAAAATTAAGTAATGATTAAAATTATCAAGTTTTCACTTCTGCCGGCACTTCCGGAGTGAAACCCCTCTTTTTTATAACTACATTACTAGCTTTCTCGACAAAATATTATGTTGTTTTGCCATATAAAGTGTTTCTACTTAATCACGAATTAAAACTTATTTTTATAAAAAAAGCTCAGGGAAATTTTAATCGAAAAAACATTAAAACATTAAAACATAAATGTGAAAAACATTAAAAAAACATTTAAAATTTAAGTAATATAAATATTTGAGGGGGACTCCCATACACAAAAAACATTTTTTGGCCTATTTTTGCTCTGTACCTAATGGTACGGAACTCGGAACCCTTCGTGCACGAGTTCTGCTTGCACTTTGCCAATTTTTTGTATATTAATAATTACTTGCCTAAAAACAAATACGTACGTTTTTGTTCCCAAAAACGTTATTGCAGTGAACCGTTCCGAACGAATCAAAACCTTTATTAAAAATAACGTTTTCGAGCCCTGATCCAAACATCCAAACATTTCGGTTGTCAAAACGTTCTCATATCGTTCTCAAATACGTTTTTGTTTCCAAAAACGTTATTGCAGTTAACCGTTCCGAACAAATCAAAACCGTTATTAAAAATAACGTTTTCGAGCCCTGATTAAAAGTGTTTCCTGTGTCCTAGCAAAGATAGCTTATTAATTGTAAAGTGATTCAGCGCCATCTATATTTTATTACAAAAACAATATGATTAACACACGGACGCTGCATCGTTTAAGTACTAAGGCGTAAAACTAGATGGCATTGCTGATATAAAAGTATAATATTATTATGGGTCATGGCCGAAGTAGTCATAAATTACCATACATATCTACAAACCGGTACTTTTTAGAGCAAGTTATAAAATATTGAGAAGTGAAATAATATTATTATGACGCATTTACTGATGCACGAATAATAATTAAGTATGCGGAAGATACATAACTTGACACACACTTCCAACTACATATTTCCTTAGAAACCCTCATTTAAAGATAAATGAGGATTTCTAAGGAAAAGGAAAGGGAGTAAAAGTAGTTCTATGACACCTAGTGGAACCGCAGTCCCACCGAGAAAAAATATTAAAAATACAGTATCCGATAGGAATACTGCGCTTTTCGGAATATATTTAAGACACATAGGTTATTTACAGCTATGTGATGTGTCTTAAATATTGCCAAACTAAAGGTCAAAATCCGTCGTGTACTTTTTGCATAAATACTAAATAGGTAACGAAAACAAACACACACTTGACTGATGACACACACACAAGTATTAATGTTAGTGTAACGATCGTATGATCTTGTCACGTAACACGTGTATATTAAAAATGAAATAACCATCACAATTTCCGAAGAAGTAAACGAAACTATTAAAAATTAAAAAAAAAAACAGCGATAAAAATGCTATGAATCATCTTTGTAATAATTCTTACTGACGCGGACGTTAGCATCTTGCCTACTTCTTACATTTTTAAAGACAAACGTAAACGAACGAACGACTCTGGAACGAACTATAACCAGCAGTATTACCGAACCAATACGACCTGCAAACCTTCAAGAAAGGAGCGTATATCCTCTTAAGAGGCCGGCAACGCATCCGCTCTTCTAATGTTGCGAGTGTTCATGGGCGGCGGTTATTGTTTTTCATAAGGTGACCTGTTTGCTCGTTTGCATCCTTATTTTATTTAAAAAAAACTTGAGAGGTGTCAAGGGATACCCGAATGGAACGGAGTTATTTCTTATGTTCAAAAAATCTGTACATTTATTATAATACATTATACTCAAAAAAATATTTAAAAAAACGCCATCTATTGACGCCCAAGAATACTAACAACGCGTCGCTGTTTATTCTCAAAAAACGCTATCTAGTTGACGCACAGGAATACTATCAACGCCCTCTGCCCCTACCATACAGGAACTAATAAAAAAAAACGTCATCTATTGACGCCCATAAATACTAAAAACGAGTCGCTGTTTATTCTCAAAAAGCGCCATCTAGTTGACGCACAGGAATACTATCAACGCGCAACACCTTCTGCCCCTAACATGCAGGTACTAATAAAAGTGTCGTTACAATTTTTTCGGCCTAGCCCCCTTTCTCAACGCGCGAAAAGGAACTCCGTTCCAAAATCTGACTCACCCAAGATCGCACGCAGATGGCCCTCTAGGGTCTGGAGGACGGTCATCTTGATCTCCTTGACCGTCTTCCCCAGGAATTGCTCGCAGGCTGTTGTCAGAAGCTCGTCCTCGTTCATGATCTTACACTGCGCGACCCCCGTCACCGTCAGAGGCACGCCCTGGGCCGTCTCCACGTACTCGCACATGGGGTTCAGCGTCATCACCTGGTGAGGAAATAGACATTAGACACATCATCATTGAGTGTTAGCGCTACTGGGCCAGATACATACAGACCTACAGATTAGGAGTTGAAGAGTAAAATTACATTCAAGCCCTGAAATCTTTCTACAATAGCACATGATAGACAAGCTATTAGGAACATGTAGAAAATAGAGATAATTAATCAGGAAAGCTTCGCCATTATTATGGCTATCTTGGGATCCTAAAAGGTTCTCGTGGCTACCTTTGCCGCTATGTCTATATGCCTGTGAAAAAAGAAATATTTGCTTACTCAGCCAACGTGAGATGTGTCACGTAGCCTACCTTAGCCTAAAGCAGGTCGATGATCTCTCGCTATAGTTCTCTTTTTTTACATTTTAGAAACACATTATTACTGATGAAAGCAAATGACTTTGAATCTTAATATTTACCTCCAAAGAGATACGCTGGACATCCGTGACGAGCCACCACGCCCAAGCCCATCCTCCAACGATGGTCCTCTTCTGCATGGAACCGAAGCAGCCACCTGAAAATAACATAATAATATTATGAACTCTTATTGACTTATTTCAAACATATATGTAACATAAGGCCTTGATTCGTAAAAAATAGAAATTAACCAGTTTTGGGATGCCAATTTATACCAAAGGTTTCTTCTACCTATCAGTATAAAGAGGTAAGGTTTGTTTGCTTTTATTAGCTCAAGAAACTATAACCGGACTAGAATTTGATATAAGGCTAAGGAGTTAAAGAGTAATTGCAGATTAATCCTTCGATCGCGGATTCTTGGAAATGCTATTGTATTCTATTGTTGTCGCCATAACCAGGTGCTCTTATGTGGCTTGAAGGATTAACTAGCTATCTGCGTTGAAACCCGAATTAAAAAGAACTCCTTTGGCAAAGGGCTACTTTTTAATTCGGATGACTTAGTAGATCACGGATGCAATTGTTTTAATTGCGAGTAAAAAATCGCATTTAATTTGAAGTTCTTCTATTCCTATCAGTCAATTTACATTGTCCCCTTTTTCCAACCTAAAACCATAGAGGCCTACGTCTCACTTAGCTGAGTGAAAGTCAGAACTAATATTGTAACCGTGCAACGGGCCAGGAGTCTCGTTGCCAATGTCAAAGAAAGCGGCAACTATCGCGGAACAGTGCGTTTATTTTCTTTAACAAGTGAAAGAAAACGTAAAGTGGTAGAATATTGTTAAAATAAAAGTGCAAAAATCAGTGATCGAGTGCTTGAGTTCTGCCTACAATGTAGGTGAAAGCACCAGGTAAATACACAAAATGCATACATAAACACTTATTAACTATTATGAATTCATGTGGAATTGACAACCGGACAAAAGGTAATATTTTATTAGCGCTTGTAACGATTATTAAGTCAATTCCGGTAGCTTCAATATCGGCGTACTTTGTTTGGACACATGTCACAACTACAGTTAATTTCTTTGTGACTTATTATAATGCAATAACCTTGGATAAGCTAGAATGTTTTATTTTGTCATCTGCGTAAATGCGTAATCACAACTGTGACTATTTGATCACATAAACCTTGCAAAAAAGTTTACTAAAATATATGTAATCAGTTCACTATGGATTAAAATTTAAAGCGGATTCCGCGCCTACTTAATATATTCACTGATAAAGCCATCGTAGATTGATTGATGAATAATATTCTTTTTAACAGGGCGTATGCAACGCACAAAATAATATAAAATTATTATAAAGGAAATATTTAAATTAAAAATATTATAGAAATAGACATTACAAAAAAATCATTACTAAGCTTTACATACGAGTCAACGAAAGTAAGACCACAACCGCTGACACTAAAACCACCAGATTTCACAATTTCACAGGGAAAATCCAAAATATCAGGGCCAACATTAAGATCTGGGTTTTCTAGAAATTTATGCTGATTGTGACACAACATTATAATAAGCCTAAACATAAATCTAGAGTAAGGCTTCTCACAAGATTACGAAAACTTAAAATCAATATACCAAAAGCTATTCGGAAAGAGACTAATAAAATGATTGTCTGAACTTTTACTTGATAATCTTGAATATTAATTTGTAATCGGTTTCTTGGCAAAGTACGACAAAATACGATTTAGCTATATTATGTTATCCCCACACCTATATTGAATTTTGATTCCCCAAATCCCTGAAATCAAAATTTTTATAGGGATAAAAACGTGAAATTTTGAGTTGCTTACTTTTTCTTACTTTAAACTTCGATCAGAGCAGATCTCTCAGGTACCAATAATTATAGTTGTTACTTGTTAACTTTATCAATATTACCAACGTGCGAATAATAAATGTTTGATTATTCGACACGTAACAGTAACCTACAAACATTTGAGGTGCACCTGAAAAGGAAAAGTTACGTAACATGACGTTTTCACCGGAACAGTTTACTATTCAAAAGACGCATGCAACGAAAACCTTTGAGTACTTGTTAAATTTACTATGTTTATGCTCGTTTTGTGGTTGCGCTTTCTAGCTAAAGGGGCTAAGTCCAAACCGGTATACCGAATATCCCTCATTTCTCTTTCTGAAAATTGAAATATTTGTGAACAAAGACTGTAAAAATATTATTAAAAATCGTCTAACAACACGCATTAACTTATATATTGTAGTTAATGTACCTACATTGGTATCATTGAAAACAATTAATAATAATTTATGTTAAACACATTTAGTTCCAGATAGCATTAGCTTAAGTTTTGTCGTTGTCTGTCAAGCCACTTTCCTAATGAAAAGTGACAGAAAGACACAACATTGTATAACTATTAGTTAATAATTAGCATATTTAAATAGTTTACTGTCGCAATTAATAGAGTTGTAACTTGAATTTTAAAGAACACGTCATTATCCCACTGATAATAATAAATGATTTATTGCGCATTTTTGTGCTATAGGGATTGCCTGCTAATTGATAAATTATGTAACACACAAATCTTTATTTTTTTTTTCAGTAAAAATGAGTTCTATCGTGAATGCCGCAGCTGATGTCATATCTGGAACTGCAATTGCCGCTGCCAGCTCTCAGGTAATTTAGGCCCTGTTTCGCCACTTCCTGATAAAGTGCTGGATAGGCTATCCAACACTTTATCAGGAAGTGGTGAAACAGGCCCTTAACCTCATTTAAACTTCATTAGTTTTGCCATCAATTTAGCATCAGCTTTTTCCATCTACCATTAAAAGTGTTCAGAAAATCAAATTCATATTACACTATTACATTAACTATAACAGCATAATATTTACAACAGCCTTTAGTAACGTGCAAACATATCGGTTTCAGGTATCATGGTTTATCCCCATGTTGGTAGCGGCGATTGCCTACTACCAGTTCGACCAGACCGACCCAGATGGTAGACCGGCAGACGTTGACGACTCCGTGATGCTGCCGGAATATGACTTTATCATAGTCGGCGCAGGATCCGCTGGTGAGCGAAAATAATATCTTCTTGCGCCATTTGTAGCCCAAATAAATAGCGAAACTGATTGAATAAATGAAACTTATAGGTCAAAGCTTTGGTCCTCCAATTAAAATAAAAACCGGCCAAGTACGTGTCGGGCCACGCGCAATATAGGGTAGTACCGCTAGTTTTTGAAATTTTTTGTATGGTCAATTAATGTACATTTATAATATGTTTTACACTACTAACAACATCATCTCAGTTACTTTCAAAGGAATAATATGTACCGGTAAAACATGCCAACTTTGCCACATAGGATAACTTTGCCCTAAGATCCATTCTTAAGCAAACCTTTGATGTACTTTAATTTAGGTAGGTAGGAGGTATTTTAATATTATGGCAATATTTGTTTAATTTGGCGGAAAATAGGTTATATGACTGATAACATTGACAATACCCCGTAGTGCTAACTTTATTCAGTAACTTGTTGGAACTTCTGAAAAACGGTACGTATTTTTGCGGGCAGTTGTGAGTAAATTGTGCGTGATGGTGAAACCACAGGTTAGTTTGCTTTTGGTATATTATAAAATAATATCTATAGAGTATTAAAGTGATAATGTAATTAATAAGGGAATTATATAATAAAACTTATGATGGTGGGCAAACTAACCCAGCAGTGTTCCGATCATCGATTGACAACATTGCCCGGTATCAAAAAATCCTTAGGGTTGTCAAATCAGACATTTTTAAATACTTTACTAAAAATCAATGTCATTTTTTATTACTGTATGACTTGCTCAGCCAGCCAAATAATATAGTGATGATAATGGGTTTATAAATAAACAGAAGCAATTTAATATTTTTAATATATTCCTGATAATAATGTAGAAGATGATTAAGTAATTTTATAGATATGTGGCAGCCCTAGTACTCTTACAGAGCAAAATGCAAATTGTATGGAAAAGGAAAAAAATGTAAGGGTAACATTGCCCAGTCAATTTAGTAGGATATTATTCGCGATATCGTTTAAATGTCTATAGTAAACGCCATCTTTTCAAAAATTCTTTCACTGGATTTTGATGCCACCTGCGCAAAGTTCATATTTACGTGAAAAATCAAGGTGGGCAATGTTGGCTACAAGTCCAGGTAACTTTACCCGGCATGAAAATTAATCATAAATTAGAATTAAATGAACAGAAGTAATGTTTTTGACATTCCTACACCTGCACATGAAGCCTTGTAGTTGCAGAGGGCAAAAAAAACTTACACTTCCATACATTTTTTTTACAAGAATTAAAATTATTCGAAAAAAGCTGGCAAAGTTGGCATGCTTCGCGGTACGAAAAGTTCCTGTATACTTCGCCGAATACATTTTTGTAGTTGATCGACTATTACTCAATAACTTATGAAGTATTCTTAGCCGTGATAGTTTTCCTTTTAAATTCAGCATATCTTCTACTCCCGTGAATTCTTTCACATTTCCAGAACCAACCGTTTAGCTGGTAGAAGGGGGGGGGGGTAGGGGGGAGAGTGGACTCACTGGACTCTAACGATTTATTCCACTTTAAAACTTTTCAAAAATTTCACAAAATATGGATCCCTAAATCGGAAAATTTATTAATACTTTAAAAATATTAAAAAAAAATCTATCCAACGCCATTAAAGACTCAAATGCTGGAAGTTGGAATCCAAGAGTTTATAATAATAGTTTAAAAACATACTATTTTATAATCCTTTCAGGTGCGGTAGTTGCAAATCGTCTCTCAGAAATAGAACAATGGAATATATTGCTTATTGAAGCTGGCGGAGATGAAACAGAGATATCTGACGTCCCTCTCATGGCGGGATACCTACAGCAAAGCAAACTAGACTGGCAGTACAAAACTGAACCACAGCAAACTAGTTGTTTAGGTATGTTTAATAACAACTTTCAGTTTACTTTATAATCCACAACAATATAAACTAAATAAGAATATTATGTTAAAATAAACTCAATTTTAAAATTAATTTACAGCCATGGAAGGTGGTAGATGCAACTGGCCTCGAGGAAAGGTGCTTGGAGGCAGCTCCGTTTTGAACTACATGTTATATTTAAGAGGGAACAAGAAAGATTATGACATATGGGAGTCTCTCGGCAACAAGGGTTGGGGATACAAAGACGTGTTGTATTACTTTAAAAAATCTGAAGACAACCAGAATCCTTCTTTGGCTAAGACTCCCTACCATATGACAGGTGGATACCTGACCGTTTCCGAAGCACCCTTCAACACTCCTCTCGTATCGAGTTTCATCGAAGGAGGATTGGAGTTAGGGTACATGAACAGAGACATAAACGGAGAATTTCAAACTGGTTTTATGATACCACAGGGTACAGTACGCAAAGGAAGTCGCTGCTCCACTGCCAAAGCCTTCCTGAGGCCGGCGAAGGATCGACCGAACTTGCATATCGCTATGCACTCTTTTGTTACGAAAGTGATGATAGATCCGAGATCAAAAATCGCTTTCGGCGTCGAATTTGTTCGCAACAAAATGGCATATCGAATCAGAGCACGAAAAGAAGTAATATTATCTGCAGGTACAATTAACTCCGCCCAATTGTTGCTCTTGTCCGGAATCGGGCCGGCCGAGGAACTAGCGAAGCATCGTATACCTCTAATTCAAAACCTGAAAGTTGGACACAATCTTCAGGATCACGTCGGGTTGGGAGGTTTAACTTTCATGGTAAACAAGCCGATATCGATTGTCGAGAAGCGACTTCATACCGTAAGTACTTTAATGCAGTACGCCATTTTTGGCGAGGGTCCATTGACTATACTCGGCGGAGTAGAGGGCCTAGCGTTTGTCAACACCAAGTACGCGAACGTATCGGATGACTTCCCGGATATTGAGTTTCACTTCATTTCCGGCTCGGTGAACTCTGACGGCGGAGAGCAACTGCGGAAAGCACACGGATTGTCGCAGAGGTTCTACGACGCGGTATTCAGACCGATAGATAACATGGACGTATGGAGCATCATCCCGGTTCTGCTCCGACCGAAAAGCAAAGGTTTGATACAACTGAGGAGTTCAAATCCATATGATTATCCATACATTTTTACCAATTACTTGACCGAAGAAAGCGACATGAAGACATTAGTCGAAGGTGTTAAGATAGCGGTAGCTTTATCTAAAACTAAGGCATTTCAACGACACAGCTCCATGTTGAATCAGCATATATTTCCAGCGTGTAGACAGATTCAAAAGTACACTGACGCATATTGGGAATGTATGATAAGACAGTACACCAGCGCATTCTATCACCCGGTAGGAACGGCTAAGATGGGTCCCTACTGGGATTCGGAAGCCGTGGTCGACCATGAACTAAAAGTGTACGGATTGAAAGGACTAAGAGTGATAGACGGCAGTATAATGCCCAACTTGGTGAGCGGTAATACCAATGCTCCGATCATCATGATTGCGGAGAAGGGGAGTGACATGGTCAAAGAGTTTTGGCTGAAACGGAGGCGGACAAGATATTACGCCTAGTAGAAAAACCTGTACAAAAATAATTTAGTTCGCCATTTTTTCAAAGAACCATAAATAACTTATTTTTATGTTAAGTAGAATTAATTATTTAATTACAAATTAAAAAAAATTGAAAAAAATATTTTTTTCACTTTTTTTTGACACCTAGAAATTATTACCTACAAGACGTTTCGTGCAACATTAAAGCATTTCTATAGCTTTATCAAATTGGTTCAGCTGATTAAAATGTGACGAGGTCACCTTTATACATTAGTATAGACTTGCAATAAGTATTGTAACACCCTTATAAATAATAATACATATTACTATAATGATCACAGAAGTCAATGGCCCAAAGAACATGGGTTAATAATCAAGTGATGTAATATCTCTTCAATACAGTATATTCTGGGGTCACTTGTTTCATTACAATACGGCCATTGAATTTGCAAATGAACGGACAACACTCGCCATCGCTTTAAAATTGCTGACGAGCTTAAAATTGTTACATAGAGTAGTTAACTTATAAGTTATATCTATCTTGTATAATAAAATATATATTTTTTTCTAATATAAATAATTAAAAATACTGATGCAAAGGAAGTGGTTGTTAACTGAATGGAGTACCTGCAGTGGAATTATTTATTAAATGGCCTGGAGACAAAGTAATTGGCGTGCCTACTCAAAGTTGGTACTCATATTATTACACCTCTCTTTTTTTTCGGGGGTTAAAAAGTTAAATTATCCGCTAGACATAAAGTCAGCAATTTAAAGGTAAGTAGGTTTTTTTAGTATGATTATGATTATTTTTTGTCCAACGCCTTTTAATAATACAGAATACAGATCGTAGGTACTCTTATAAATATTCGTAATTTATTTATTTACATCTTGTATTTTATATAAATACGGAACCTAAAAATCATAAAGATGTTATGCATATTATGTACAATAGGGTTTCATTATTGAACTCTATGCTCTTTAATCTATTACAACTTAATTCTACCTTACTAGAAAAATATCAATAAAATTTACAATACGAAACGGTCTTTAATATTGTCTGTTTTTAACTTGTTCATTACTCTGTACATGTCACATAAGTAAATGAATCGAAAACAATTAGATGCAGAAATCAGCAGTTTGATAGACGATACAAGACAAGTGATACGTTTATAATGTGAGAGTGAGACATTTTAATACTCATAAGTGACGCGAATTTTGTGAATTGCCAACCATGGCGAACCATGGCGCCTCTATTAAATCTATAGTATCCAGTACAAGGATTATGTTCAGTCTTCTGCCTGGAATGGGAGCACTTATTCTAATAAGGATGTTGATTCATCTCTACCGAACAGACATTGAAGACATCGAAAATCGGATACCGGATACTCCCGCTGATCAGTTATATGATACTTATGACTTTATTATCGTTGGGGCGGGTTCCGCGGGTTCAGTTCTCGCAGCTCGTTTATCAGAAAATAAGGACTGGAAGATACTGTTGCTTGAAGCCGGCCAAAATGAAAATGTGCTATCGGAAGTCCCAGCGATGTTTCCTGTGCTCCAAACCTCGGCGATAGACTGGGAGTTCGTGACAGAACCCAGTGGTGATTATTGCCTGAGCATGATAGGAAAGAGGTGCAAATGGCCAAGAGGAAAGCTGTTGGGTGGGTCAAGTGCGATTAATGCTATGCTTTATATAAGAGGAAATAAAAAGGATTATAATTACTGGGCCAGCCTAGGAAACGAGGGCTGGTCTTACGACGAAATATTCAAATACTTTTTAAAAGCAGAGGATATGAGGATACCTGAATATCAAAATGATCCATACCACGCCACCGGAGGTCCTTTGACGGTGGAATACTTCAAGTACGAACAACCAATTACGAAAAAGGTGTTGGAGGCTGGTGAGCAGTTGGGTTATAAAATATTAGACGTAAATGGTGAGACACAATCGGGATTTACGAGATCACATGCCACAGTTCGGGAAGGACTGCGATGCAGCACCGCAAAAGGTTATTTGAGGCCAGCATCTAAAAGACCTAATCTACATGTTAGCCTTCATTCGCATGTAGAAAAAATTCTTGTAGATGAAAACAAGTCAGTATATGGAGTACAGTTTAAAAAACATGATGAGTCACGCATTATCAAAGCAAGGAAGGAAGTAATATTATCAGCTGGAGCTATACAATCACCACAAATATTGATGCTGTCAGGAATCGGTGATGCTGAATACCTAAAAGAGCTTGGCATTCACCCTATATTTAATTTACCTGGAGTTGGAAGAAATCTTCAAGACCATGTAGCGATGGGCGGGCATTCATTTTTGTTCGACAACCCGTTTACAAATGGGTCTGACTACAGTTTTAACTTGAATTCAGTAGCATCTTTAGGTACATTAATCGATTTTTCTATTCACAAAGAAGGACTTTTGTATAGCATGATGGAAGCAGAAGCGATGGCTTTCGTGAATACCAAATATCAAAATCCAGAAGATGACTATCCAGACATACAATTCTTTATTGCGCCAACTGCGGATAACATGGACGGTGGATGGTTTGGCAAACGTGCTAATGGACTCACTGACGAAACATATGCAGAGCTCTACGAAGACATTTTGTATGAGTCATCATTTTCTATCGTCCCATTACTACTCCGACCAAAGAGTAGAGGCTACCTGCGGCTTCGTGATTCAAATCCATATTCACCGCCACTAATTTATCCAAATTACTACACACACCCTGACGATGTTAAAATTATGGTGAGCGTTTCTTGCAACTTTTTGGGCTAAATATTATGTGCACATATTATGCTATTAACCTAAACCACTTCATTGGGAAAAATTAAGTCACAATCATAATAATTTAAGTATCAAATTCGTGTACACTGTACACCTGTATCTTTAAAAACTAATAGCATTGTCACGTTTCAGATGGAAGGGGCGCGAATCGCTCAGGATTTGACGAAGCAACCAGCTTTACGAGAACTGAATACCAGGCCTAATCCACATCGCAATCCAGGGTGTGTGAAGTACGATCTTATGTCAGACGAACATCTGGAATGCCAAGCGAGGCATCACACTTTAACGATATACCACCCAGTCGGTACCTGCGCTATGGGGCCAGTAGAGGACGAAAACGCTGTCGTTAATTCTAGATTACGGGTAATTATTATATTATAATTTTTATTATGCTTTATTTTAAAACTAAGACTTATACAGGTTAAAATTTCAGTGTATTTTTTAAATAAATAATTTTAGAATTAGTTTATACTTAATGACACTTAGATTTATAAACGATAAAGAAATAACATACTTATTATATAGCTATGACATAAAAATCGTCTACTTAGCGTAATCATAATATTATTATCACACAAGTACGTTTTATAAAATACTATATAAGCAATATTATTATAATCGTTTATTTTAACAATACTGCTGAAATTAATATAACATTGTTATCGATTACAGGTATACGGAATCAAAAAACTCCGGGTTGTCGACGGAAGCGTCATGCCAACTATAGTGAGCGGCAACACTAATGCACCAATTATTATGATTGCTGAAAAGGCATCGGACATGATTAAAGAGGATTGGGAATTCGAGATAGAATATCCATGTGAAAACTCTAATACGTGTTATAGACAGGCAGAAGAGACTACTAAGACTTACAACGAAAGCTATAACGTGGCAAAACCAAAAGTACCTTTAGACGTATTCAATGAGACAACAGCTTTATTTCCCAACATTCCTTTAGAAGGTCTCAAACCGAAAATAACAGTAAACAAAAACAAAATTAATTCGCCGAATAACCAATTTATGAAACGAACTAAGCAAAATCCTTATAATTACCACCCGATAAATAGATACCAAGATAATAATATGAGTTCCAGACAGTTTTTTAATCCCATAGTCTCTGATCAAAATCAGTACGCGTTTAATCCAAATTTTGCACCAAACGGTTTTATAGCCAACACCAACCAACCAAATACTTTAACTTCTTTAAATCCAATGTATCAGAGGACACTGGATCATCCGATAAATAGATACCAAGATAATATAGGTTCCAAACAGGTTTTTAATCCCATGGTCTCTGATCCAAATCAGTACGCGTTTAATCCAAATTATTGTGCACCAAAAGATTTTGCAGCTAACACTAACCAAGCAAATACAGGGCCTTATTTTAATCCAATATATCAGAGGACAATGGATAATAATCCTTATTGGATCCCCCAGTCAGCCCCATTCCAAAGTCCTACGAGAGGACTTTACAATCAGCCAGGGAATAGAGAAAACAAAAAATGTCGACTTTGGTTATATTATAATGGGGTAAATTATGAATTATTATTGCAATAATATTATTTGTTACCGTGGAATATTATACATAATATTTATTTTATATATTATTATAGTAATAAAGTCTGTTAATTAAATTGTGTATTATTTAAACTTTTGTTATTAATATATAAATGTAAAGTAATAATTATTTATTTTATACTTTTACAAATGTATTTTTGAATAAGTAAACGCAATAGAACATTATGCACCTAGGGCAGGAAAGTAAGAAATGTCTCAGATCACATGTAATTGTTCATCGACGGAGGCGGAAAACGGCAATATCGGTAAGCGCAGCGGGAAGAAAGTTGACGTTTTCCGCCCGGAGGTTGTTAAACTAATATGTATTCTGTGCCGGAGGTGAGAAAAATATTTTTTATTACTCGAGTTAGTATCAAGACTCATGTAATTTGCTAGGGAAATAGTACATACGTACAATATACATTA
Source organism: Polyommatus icarus (assembly GCA_937595015.1). Lineage (NCBI taxonomy): Eukaryota > Metazoa > Arthropoda > Insecta > Lepidoptera > Lycaenidae > Polyommatus > Polyommatus icarus. The sequence goes on along the minus strand of OW569327.1, from coordinate 16,073,382 downwards.
CGATTATAAGTAGCAAAAATTTTGCAATAAAGTTTTAGAGTCATAAAAATTAATTGTTATTTCCTACACTGTATCAAGTCTTGATGAAATCAGTCGGCTACAAATTACAATGTGGTTAATTTTAGATGCAAGTGATTACAGTTCACTTTCTCTTCCCTCATGCACATTGCTCATAAACCTGTGAGGCGGATGACCGACATGGCCGGCGAGAGATCATACAAAGGACCGGCTTTGTACGGTCGAGGAAGTTTTACCATTTTTATTTATAAGTCGTAAACACTTATTTTCCCCGGCTCTTCATTCCCCAACGTTTGTACACTTCAAATATTATCATTCTGGAACATTTTTTATTTGGCTTAAGTATGTATTAAATTTTTTTAAAATATTTTATGTAATTTAAAAATTTATGTTTTTTGTCTTGAAGAGCTTATAGTGAATCAAAAAAATACTTAAATCTAGCGCAGTGGTATCTCTTACATTTTAAAGTGCGTTCTTAAAATCTCTACCAAACTATGAGGTCCACTTCCTTCTGAAGAACCTGTCTTCGCTTTTGCTAAAGTCTATCTGTAAAGGTAAGCTAATACCGTCTACAGCAGTCAATTAAAATAAACCGCTTCTAAGCTGTTTGTCTTTGACCGTGGCCCTCATGAGCCAGTAGCTGCAACCAATGAAGCGTGGAGTAAGTATTCAACCATGGAACGTACCAGTATCGTGTTCGTCAATCAACACCTATGTTACTGATGCAGAACCATACCTATAAGAGGCATCTCTCTAGCTATTAATGGCTTCAGTCGTTCTTTATGCAATATCTAAGTATCTCTAGTGTCCAATCGAATAATAATAATTATATTAATAGGAAGTAATATAAATAATAGTAATTATGAATATCTTATATTATCTAACGAAGCATTCTCAATAAAAAAAATATTATCATTTTCTCATAGTTAGGACTGCTGAACTGGTAAAATTGAGTACGCAATTACTTAAAGGTAATATATTTAATTTAAATAATAATAATTAAATTTGACGATTCTGTCTGACAAGTTACATAAATATAACCATAACATAAAAATACAAAAGTTAAAAAAGGGTCAACATTAATATTACTTAACTGTGACACTGACTTACAGATCATTTATTAATATCAGATGTTACATGTTGTATCACAAGTAGGTCAGTTAATTCAAGTACTAGAAAGGTTTTCAATCCATCAGAAGTAGATAACAAATTCATCAACTTTCGTAAGATTTTAAGTGAATATAATTGTAAGTACATTAATTACGAGTTTAAAAAAATACAGAAAGGTTTACTATTATTTATTTATAATATTTACTAGGTATTTCCCGTAATTCAACGTAAGGTAATCCTTCGCTAAAGTCTAAATTGCATGTTTCAGACTAAAAGTCTGATAAATATTTTAATATTATCATATATATTGAAGCCTGAAGGTATCATGGAAGCATTACATACGGCAATAGCTTCAACATGTCCCGTTGCCTACTCTGGCGTCACAGGCGGACTGTTTCTCAGAGCCATGGCGACTGCTATAACCACACACTGCTTGATAATGGACAATAACGAGTGGCCGGAAGATAGGACAGAGGAAGTCATTAATAAAGGTAAGACTCAATTATAAAAAATGTTTACTGCTAAACATTAGTACTATGGCATCCATTACACGGTAGGTTCCTCGTCAGTCAATTCCATCAATCATGAATTATGTTTGACTGATGGACTGACGAATGTATCCAGATTTTCGTCAATCACCGTCAGTCACGCTCTTACACGGTAGGTTACCCATCAGTCACAGTCATGACTGTGGTAAAACTGACAGCAAAACCAACCGTCTAATGGGCGCCTATTAAATTTTTTTATTTTAACTATTCAACAATTATCTTTTCAATGTTTATTTTTATAAATGAAATTACTGAATATATTAAAATTATAATTAAATTACAGGTCAATCATATGACTTTGTTATTGTTGGTGCTGGAACAGCTGGTTCTTTAGTCGCAAGTTACCTCTCAAACGCAAACCCATCTTGGTCTGTGTTATTAATAGAGGCGGGCGATGATACAGGCGTAGATAGTGAGGTAAAATAATATATTATTCATTTGTTATAAGAGATTATATTACTTTAAAAGAACACAATTAATATACTTTCTTTACTTCAGATACCTGCATTTTTATTCCTGAATCAAAATTCAAAATCTGATTGGTTTTACAAAACCGAACCGGATGGAAAATCTTGTCTGGGTTTTCGAAATAAGAGTTGTATTTGGAGCAAAGGAAAATGTATGGGCGGTTCCAGTTCCATAAACGCTATGCTGTATGTCAGGGGACATCCTAGTGACTATGACGGGTGGGAGAGCTCGGGAAATCCAGACTGGGGTTACGACGACTTGAAAATATATTTCGAAAAGCAAGAGCAGATGTTTAACATAACTGACCCCAACTTCGAAGGCTACAACTACGAATGGTACGGTGTGCTAGATAAAGCATGGAATGAATTAGGATTCGAAAACTATAAATATAATGGACACGAATCCCGAACGGGCACGAGGAAAGTCAGAATACTTACCAGTAACGGACAACGTGTAAATACTGCTAGATTTTTTCTACAAATGGCAAAAAATGTTACCGTCATGAAAAACGCACAAGTTGAGAAAGTAATTTTGAATCTGATATCGAACAAAGTAGTTGGTTTAGTAGTAAAAAAGTCAGATAACACTGCAATAACAATCAACGTCAGCAAGGAGGTCATTTTATCTGCAGGTTCAATTGGCACTCCTGTAATATTGATGCAATCTGGCATAGGACCGAAGTTACATTTAGATGAAGTTGGTATTGCTTGCGTCCATGACTTACCTGTTGGAAAAAATCTGCAAGACCATACCATGTTTCCTTTATTCCTAAAAACAAATTTAGGTACAGTATTAGATCCACACGTATTTAATTTACTTCTTCTTCAGTACGTTTTGACTAAAACAGGACCATTTAGTAACATAGGTATAACAGACTACATGGGATTTATCAATACGAATAACGCCAACGACGCACCTAATGTGCAGTTTCATCACACATATTTTCCGAAAAATGATACTCTTGTAATACGGACTTACTTAGAAGGCGTTGGGTATGAAAATGAAATCATCAGAGCAATCGAGGTCGTAAATTCAAAACATGACCTTTTAGGTATTTACCCAACTTTACTTCAACCGGAATCTATAGGAGAAATCCTTCTAAAGAATGATAAATCACCAGTAATAAAATCAAACTATTTTGACAACGATAATGACCTAAAAACCTTACTTAAATCCATAGACCTTGTCAAGAAACTTCAGACAACGAAAGAATTTAGAGAATTCGGAATTGAAATGGTACATATTGAAATACCTGGCTGTCTTCATTTGAAATTTGACTCTCACGAGTACTGGGAATGTTATATAAAGCATATGACAACCACAATCTATCACCCAGTTGGAACGGCGAAAATGGGACCCCAGGGAGACAAGGCAACGGTGGTAGACAGCAACTTGCTGGTGCATGGAGTTGAGAACCTAAGAGTTGCAGATGCTAGTGTAATGCCAGTTATACCAAAGGCCAATACAATGGCTGCTACTTTAGCTATAGCTCAAAAAGCAGCGGATATAATAGTTAAACAGCACCTAAAAAATCCGAGAGATGAACTTTAAAACTTTTTACAATATTTTAATCTAATGTTAAATTTTGAATATTCTAAAAGTTCGTATAGTTATAGAAATAAAATATGTAATAGTAATTAGTAATTACACAATCGTAATAGTATATCGTGAAAGTGTACCAAATTGTACTAAAATGTCGGCTTATAATATTGTAGGTAATTTTATTATGACTTTATTACTGTCGTATTATATTTTAATTTTCCTCCAAAACGCTTGTTATAAACATATTTTGCAAAACATTTCGCCTCTAGATAAATCTATGTGATCTATGTAATCTATGTAATCTATGTGATTTTATTGCATACATTAAAATGTATGCAATAAAATCACATAGGTAATGAAAAAATAAATAAAGCTAAATAATTTTCAGACCATAAAATGTATAACTTTAGTAGCTCTTGACTCTTGAGCAATCCCCAGCAACTTTGTCAGCAAAAATATAAAATGTAATAGTTAAGTCGACTACATTTTTAAATGACGTCAAATATGTGACAACAATAATTAAAACCATATGACCCAATTTTACCAACTGTTTAAGTTAACGCTCGAATTAATATCACGTTGCTTCTTTCTCATATTATGAATAGAAGGGAAGACAATATGACAATTTAACAAGCTGTTAACACTAACAGACGTGGGGGAAATTGGGCCTAAAGCGGTGTAAGTTAATTTCGTAAAGCGTTGTAAATTCTCTAAACAACTAAATTATATAAGTGTAGGTTTTTATTCGCTACTTGCTACCCAATTAAAAATTGTTAAAAGAAAATACCACCATCATGGGAAAATTAGACGGGCAATACATTTTATATTATAGATGCTAAAGTGAGGCTCTCTGTTTGTAGCCCCTTCACGCTCAATTTACTAAGCCTGTTTTTAATACAGAAGGTTTCGTATATACTATGAACATACTTAAGCCACAGAAACGAATATAATTTTTTTTTGCGGTAAATATATCTATACCGCACTATGAAAGAATTACAGCGCGAATAAAGTCACAAGCAACATCTATGACCTATAACCGAATAATAAAAATTAATAACTTTGGATTTTATTATTTGTTTGCACTGGTCATTGGTATCGTCAAACCACCTAGCAATATTAACGATTATTGTTGTATGTTACCAAAACCATAGAAACTAGAAAGTTAACTGCATCCTTGGCTGGGCCATGAAGATGTTACATTAGAGGAGTTTTGCAACGTCGAACCCGAAGCCGCGTTATGAAACATATCGTGTCACATGCTAATAGTCAATGAATATTCAATCATTATTTAGGCATAAGGTAAATGAGATACTGGAAATGACACCGATCGGTAGAACAATGCATGTGACCTTCCAGCTCGATTTAGCATCTTTGTTGCAAATTGCACATCTGGGTACTAGGTTCCGAGAATATGATTACTAAATATTACTTAATATCTTTTTGACCACGCTTTGATCATATATTTCTGAAACATATGATCGAAGTGGCCATGGCTTTTGTATGCTTAGGAGAAATATCAAGTGTCTTCACAATTGTAAATTTATTACTATACATATTTGTCTACTGTCCTCGTACAAAAGAAAAAAGAATTTTGATAGGGCCTTACATTATATAATTCTACTAGCTGTCCCGGCAAACGTTGCTTTGCCATATTATTATTTTATTGAAGTGACTAAATAAGTATGTCACCAGGCAACGTCGATTGCTATCCCGTCGCACAAACTTAATATGGTCGACGTCAGTCTCTGGTTGTAATAATTTACTATTATTTATTCAACAAATGCACTTATATCTTAATATATATAATTCTTCTGTGAGTGTGTATGTCACTGAACTTCTCTCAAACGACTGGACCGATTTTGATGAAACTTTTTGTGTGTGTTCAAGGGGATCTGGGAATGGTTTAGATTCACAATTTTGTCCGCTGGACAATGTTTTTTTAATTAATTTTTAATTTATTAGTAGTTGTTGATTTTGGATTGTTTTACATTGGATCCGACAGACGGCGCTACCATCGCAGTGTCAAATTTTAAATAATATTCGAATTCGAATTTTAATTTTAGTCTGTCCCGACAATTAGCGCTGCGATCAAATAAAAAAAAATACTTTATATACTTAATATGGCAAAGAAACGTTTGCCGGGACAGCTAGTAAATATATAAAGTACCCGTAACCGATTCTCAAACCTACTGGATATGCACATAAAATTTGGTAAAAATCAGTAAAGCCGTTTCGGAGGAGTTCGCTATCTAGCATTGTGACACGAGAATTTTACATATAAGAAGATAAAGAACTTATAATATTATAATACACAATGTAAATATTTTATCAGTACCTAAATAGGAAAATGTTAACTATTGGAGGTGAGATGAGTGAGTGCCTTGCCGCAAATATTTCGCCAAGTCACTGTTTATAGTCTGTCATATCCTATGAAAAACGATGATTTCCGGGGGATGCTTTCAACATTATTTAGGTGTGAACGCATATAAGGCTATGACACATATTTATTGTAATGTTGTGAAACTAAACTCACCCAAGCAACACCCAAGTCACAATTTAGAACGGAAGTGTGTAAAACCTTGACTAAAGACAAAAAATACGGTGCATTTGTGTTTTTAAAATACTACCTCTGTATCTTTTAAGACCACACCTATCAGAACAGTTGGAAAACCTACAAACATTAATATCATGGAAGGGTTAAAGTTTTATTAGGTTAATGTTAATGTAAATTGTAATATTTCGTATTATTTTAATCTTACAATTATTATATTAACGCCTTAGCAATTTGCTTCTTCGTGTCTAAATTTTTCATAATAAAAAAAAGTCACAGGGAGATCGACCATTACCTTGTAATGACAATAAAATAAATAATCGGCCAAGTGCGAGTCGGACTCGCGCACTAAGGGTTTCGTACCATAATAGAGCAAATTTATGTTTTTTGTATAGGAGCCCCCCTTAATTTTTTATTTTACTTTAATATTATTATTAAATATTAAAGTGCACATAAAACTAAGGACCTTGAGTAAAATGCAAGTTACCTGTTGCCATTATTGATATAGAGCCAAAAAGGCAAGAAAAATCACGTTTATTGTATGGGACCCCCCTTAAATATTTATTTTATTTTGTTTTAGTATTTGTTGTTATAGCGGCAACAGATATACACAATCTGTGAAAATTTCAACTTTCTAACTATTACCGTTCTTGAGTTACAGCCTGGAGACAGACAGATGGACAGACAGACGGACAGACATCGAAGTCTCAGTAATAGGGTCCCGTTTTTACCCTTTGGGTACGGAACCCTAAAAACATACGTTTAATTAATTAAAATATTCCCAGAAAGTTTAACCTATTGTTATAAAACGCTTAAATTAACAATTGTCTACTTTACACATACAATATTTTTAACAAGACATAGCAGCTTGATATAAAAAAACCGGCCAAGTGCGAGTCGGACTCGCGCACCGAGGGTTCCGTACAAACCTGCAAGGTTTACAAAGTTCGTTTGATATGAATTTCAACTTGATAGCTCTACGCGTTCATGAGGAAAAAAGTAATAAGTTTATATTTATTAAAAAATATATATTTTGTAATGAAACTAAAAATTTAAGGTTTTCGGAATTTTTCCTTTATGTGTGCTATAAAACGTTGCTTCATGCCAAATTTCAAGATTCTAGGTCGACTGGAAGTACCCTTTAGGTTTTGATTCCCTTGCGAGTACTTGCGAGTTTCAAAATATGCAGCTTAAATTGCTGTTTCTTTTGATTGCGTTGACATAGAAGTTTGATTTTGTTACAGCTTAAAGGTATTATAGACTTGAGTATTTGGTATGAATTTCAATTTAATACCTCTACGCGTTTATGAGGAAATGGGTAGTAAGTTTAAAATTATAAAAAAAATATATATTATGTGATGTAACTAAAAATTTATGGTTTTCGTAATTTTTCCTTTATCTATGCTATAAGACGTTGCTTCGTACCAAATTTCAAGATTCTGAGTTCACGGGAAGCACCCTGTAGGTTTTGATTCCCTTGCAAGTGTCGAAAATTTGCGGCATAAACGGCTGTATCTTTTGATTGCGTTGGCTTAGAAGTTTGATTTTTTCACAGCTTCAAGGGACAGTAGACCTGAGTAATTGATATAAATTTCAGCTTCATACCTCCACGCGTTCCTGAGAAAAAGGGTCTTGACAGACGGACGGACAGACGGACAACAAAGTGATCCTATAAGGGTTCCGTTTTTTCCATTTGAGGTACGGAACCCTAATTAGTTAATTTTTAACATAAATTACAGATTTGAATAACAAAATATGTTCTTATAATACTGAATGCAAAACATAACATTATGATATTTTAGGGCTTATGTAACACTGAACACATTATTATGTAAACATTTCATAATTGATGTTTTGACTGAAGCGACGATGTAGAAAAGATAAATTTAACTGGTGTAATTATTATAATCGTATATTTTGGTGTAACGAATCCACAGAAATAAGATTAGATAGAAATCTGTGAACGAATCCATTGTTTGCTTTTTTTCAGCTCAAATTTTCATAAAAATAGTGTGTATTAGTAATTAATAGCTAAGTACGGTTTATGTAGGTTTATTATGATGAAATGTAAAAAAATAAAAGTTGATAAAACATTAATATTTATAAAACTGTTTATGAGATCATATTTTAACTAATATTGCTTTAGAATGCGCCTATTCTACATTCTCATCATCACCCTAAGGTTGGCTGGTAGAGACTAGACCTAGAGAATGCCACTAAGCATAAAGCCCCGCCTATGTAAATATTTGCATGAAATGATTAAATAAATAAAAAATCGGTTCAGTTGGTTAAGGGTAAAGAGGCGATGGCCAGACACACTGTTACAAACCCCTAAACTGCCCTAAAGTCATTTTGCTATAACGTAACGATTTATAGTAAAACATTAAACAACTTTGGCCGAATCAGCAATTTATTTTGTTTACGTTATTTCAGTTTATGAGAACACTAAATTTCATCAAAATTAATCCAGCCAACCAGCTACGAGGTATTTTTCCCAAATCCCATAATATCACCTCACATTTGCGAATGAATTATACTATATTATATTATACCGGCGCGGAGGTAATAAAGCCGCATTTTCACTAGGGGACATTAAAATTTGTCTCGCAACCTAGTCGCGCGACACGAAATGTACGTATCCCGCGACATGTCGCCCGACATCGCAGCGACATTTACGGGTTGCAGGACTTGTCGCTGGCGACATACTGTTCACCACTGACTAGTGTGAACAAGTTATCAGGTATGTCGAGGGACAAAGTTGCAGGGGACAAACTACGTGTTGCAGGGACCAACTACGTAAATGTCGGACGACTTGTCTCTTTCTTTTTCGCTTTATATTTTTACCATACTCCTCCCATACAAGCCATCTCTTACCTTTACTTGGTACTACTAATATATATTCTGTGCCTTTACCCATACTTAAGTATCGCTATCAGTGTTTGTAAGTAAGGAAGTTGTATAATTGCTGGCAGTCATCCCCGCATGTAACATTGACCGCATATCGGGTTGCCCAACCCGCAGCCTGCGCCCGCGCAGCTCTCAGAGCAGTTGGATAACAGTGAGTGTGGTGCCGTGTTGTGACTGTGTTTACACGACTAATTATTATAAGTTATAACATTTTAGTTAATTTTATAAGGTAAGGTTAAAGACATGAAGATACTAAAGTACTAAAGGTGATTTAATTACTGGAAGCGATTGGTAATTATTTGAAATTAATGTTTCCAATTATAATTATAGGTGCAGTTATAAATATAAAACTTTGTCTATATAATAAAAACTAATAAAAACGAAAGTTTTCAATTATCTATTAAATAAAAATATTTTTTTAAATATTGTTGGTTTCGTTAAAACTCGAAAACGACAGAATCTATTTGGCTAATTTTAATCTTGAAGAAGTCTTGAATATTTCAAGACCAAAACTAGCCAAATTAGCCATTAGGAGAAAAGTAATACGAAGTTCATGTATGTAGTTCAAGATGAATAGGAGTAACAATTATACTTCTAGAGCAGTGGAAAACCACACGGTTAAAAATAACCGGTGGTCCGCGGACCACTGATGGTCCCTGAAGGCATTCCAAGTGGTCCGCGAAGCCATCCTAATAATACGTGAGAATTCAGAAGTTAGTAAAGAGTATGCAGTCATTTAAATCACATTAAATGAAAATCAGCTGTAACTTTTAGATTTTTGCCAAATGAAAAATAAGTGCTAATTTTATTATTATTTAGAGTTGTGCTTGTTTTCTTTATCAAACCACCCTTAATTTAGCCAACAGGGTAGCAAGACAAACATTTTGGAAAGATGTTCCCTCATGAGTCATGACTCATGACTAAAAGGTTAAGAACCAATGTTCTAGAGTGTAAAGTAGTCGGATAAAAGTCGATTTCGCGTAAACATTAATGTAAAGTTTAGGCAACGTTTCCTTATAACATTACTCAATTCGAAGCAGATGTTTTAATCCAAGCGATAAATATTCAAGAGCATATTCTTATTAGAATAAATAAACAATCTATATTTATGTGTATTTAAAACATACAAAACTGCCTTTTGTACTATAAGAAAGTTAAAGTCCCAAATTTTACTACCTTTTCAATCCGACATTGATGATAATAATACATTTTTCAACAATGTCTAGAAACTAATGAAGATCCTGCAACTTCAATAGCTCGTTCGTGAAAATCATCTGTGTGTAAGGCAGTGGTGGATTTATTAGTATTTTTTTGAGTGTAGGCCGCCCCATATACGAAATCTGCCGCCCTCTTAGACGCTACCGCCCCTAGGCCGCGTCTATATCCTATTTATAAATCCATATCTGGTTTAAGGGCGGCGGGAATCTCCCCTTAGCCCGGTCTAATTAGACGCAAAAAAATCGTAACCTCGGAATAATTCGCATAGAGCTGAAAATTGGTAGAGACTAGAGACTTTAAATACACCATTATAAATAAAACCTCAAAAGTCCCCGGCGATCCTCCTTTTGCTAAAAATTTTATTCAAGGTCAAAGGTAAGAAAATGAGGTTTTCCCGTTTTTTTCCAAACTGTACATTTTATCACAAAAATAGGTAGGACAAGAGTGTAGATCATAGAATTCTCTACAAAAAATATTCAGACACTTTTTTCATACGACCATACCATTCCTTATAAATGGCGGGCTTAAAGTTTGGGAAAATTATTTCTATTATATAAGAATGTAGTCGCCCTTTACCATAGACCAAGAATAAGGCTTTATAAGAGATTGGAGCTCATTAAACTTCTTGTAGCAAAACGGAGAATGAGGTGGTCGTTTCATAATACAACGTTTAATTAAGTCAGCAAGAAGATACCATCGAGGAAATGGATTCCTAGGCAGTTGACACACCAACTCAAATAAACTCAAACTCAAAATTTTTTATTCAGAATAAATTTTTGCAAATATTTTCTGAAAGTCTACATGATGCCTACCACCGGTTCGGGAACTAACCCGGCGAGAAGAACCGGCGTAAGAAACTCGCAGGGGGCCCACTTTATTTACCAAAAAAAGTGAGAAAAAAATTAATCTTTTAAAATAATGTTTACAATGCTGTAACTTAAAATTATACAATGTCAACATACATACATAATTGTAAGTCCTAAAATAATGTAGAAGCAGCCTTGCAAGCAGCCATCCTACTCCCAAGATGTACCATCGTTTATGAAATCATTGACCTTATAATAGGCTTTGGCACACAAACGTTCATTGACTACTTTTTTAAATTTATTAATGGAAAGATTTTGAACGATTTCTGGGATTTTATTGTAAAGGCGTATACATTGACCTTTAAAAGATTTACTAACTTTACTAAGTCTGATCACCGGTATTTCTAGTTTGTACTTATTTCTAGTGTTTCTTCCGTGACTGTCACCTTTGGTTGTAAATTTACTAAGATTCTTTCTAACATATAATACATTATCCAAAATGTATTGAGAAGCAACAGTTAGAATACCAATTTCTTTAAACTTTTCTCTCAGAGATTCAAAAGCTGACATTTTATAAATTGAACGTATAGCTCGCTTCTGCAGCAAAAAAATCGTATTAATGTCGGCAGCGTTTCCCCATAAGAGGATGCCATACGACATTCTACTACGAAAATAACTGAAGTAAACTAGTCTTGCTGTGTCTTCGTCAGCAATTTCCCGTATTTTTCTGACTGCGTATGCTGAAGAACTGAGCCTATCTGCAAGAATAGCAATATGAGGACCCCACTGTAGTTTACTATCTAGTGTAATGCCTAAGAATACAGTGGTGTCCACCAAATCCATCTTCTCATCATTTAATAGTATATTGGTTTTAACTTGTCTAACATTGGGCAAAGTAAATTTTAAACATTTACGGTCTTGTAATTTGGCCTAAATCAAAAGATTTAAACATCTGTTGAACAGTTGTTTTGAGACAATTTTGTATGGAATTTTTCTCTAATCAACTGTTCAACGGGTGTTTAAATCTTTTTTTGTAAGACCATTAGTTTTCTTAGAATTTAGAAGTAAGTTATTAACGTTAAACTAATGTACTATTTTTGAGAGAGCACTATTTACCTCGTCGTAATTTGACTGTTGTCGCTTCACTTTAAAAATAAGTGAAGTGTCATCAGCAAAAAGTACTATCTCATTATCATTATCCTTAACAAGTTAAGGTAAGTCTTTTATGTAGATGAGGAAAAGGAATGGACCTAAAATGGATCCCTGCGGGACGCCTAATTCTATTTTGGTCCCATTGGACCTTTTACTATTAATGTCAACCCAACGTCAATCGGATCATGTCAATTCAATGTTAATTGTGAATTGTGATCTGTCGGTTGGGTCCGACATAACGCGATCAAAATACGTACCATCTGCCTAGAAATATATATAAATATATCTGAATAGAGTTTTGTATCAGACGAGTGTCTGGCTAGGCTGGAATCTTAATCCATAAGCAACTTTGTTGGCTGCTGCATTCTCAAGTCTGAAATCTATCAATAACTCTGTCCCCCCACGCACTTGCGATTTGATTGCCATCTAAGGGCTGGTTTACACGTATTAAGTAGATAAGTAGTAACTAAATTTTAACTTAATTTGAAGTGCCTGTCCGAAATGTGTCAAGTGACAAGCCCCGCCTGCCAACTCAACAGAAAATAGTCAAAATTCTAATTTCCTTGTTTAGTACTTAACTAAATTTTAACTTGCTACTACTAAATTTTGTGTTTACATGCAATAAGTAACTTAAAATTAAGTTAAAATTTAGTTAAATACTTATCAACTTAACACGTGTAAACCAGCCATAAGCAATCAATTTTATATCTTGTGTAAATTAATCCTTCGACCGCGGATTCTTGGAAATCTATTGTTATTCTATTAATTATTGTCGCGGTCACCGATGAGTTTGTGGGGCTTGATATCGCAGTGGTTAACGCAACCAAAACTAGAAACAGTAAACCGATTTTTTCGAAAAAAGTAAACCGAAACATTTTTGTAGGTTTACTATTAGTTACAAAAACTGTCAACTAGCAGTATGTAGACTTAATTATGTCCGCACTCATTTTAATGATGATTAAACTTAAATATAATATATATAATTTATATTTGTCTCTGAGTCGGCAGTAAGGTCTTGTAATTTGGCCTAAAACAAACCTAGTTAAAATCTGGTCCTATTTTCTGTTATTAGTTTATTACATTCATACAAACAATATATTATTAGAAACGAAAAAGCGTTTGTTAGCTAAAGTGACAACAGACAGAAGTCTAACCTACACCTATTTAGATAAAATTTGCCATGTAAACTTTTGACTCCATGAAAAACTCGAATTTCTCTACATACAATTTTGTTGAATACGATTTAATATTACACCCACCAGCGTTGGTTTTAATAAAGAATGTCGTTGTCCTAATAGGTGCAAGGTCTCCTAATCGAAGTTTAATGACATTTAAAAAACGTAATATAGGTAAACATTAGTCAATTATTGTAATAATATTAAATATTTCGTCACAATCTAATAATGCTAATCGGTAAATTGCACGTCATGAAATATTTAAATTATAAGAAGGGCATGTTGTAATGTCGATATTTTATGTGGAATTTCTAATGGCTTTTAGCAATTAAAGTGACTATTAACTAATTACAATAATATTACATGTAACTGACTTACTGTCTATCGAAGATAATACTTACAAAGGAAGGAATCCATCGACACGTCTGGTCTAAAAATTAAAAAAACATTAGAGAAGAAAGGAACCCTTTTAAGGAGTGACATTTTTGACCGATCCCCCCAAAACAATATTATTCGTGTTTTTCTTTCAATTGTCTCCATGCTGGGGTCTGATGGATTTATATCGTTCGCTGAGCCTTACAATGCCTTTGCGAAGCTCGAGGGCTCCGCGGAGCACACTTTGAGAATGCAAGTACCGCTCGCCATTGCTGTTTTGGAATTTTCAAAAATTTCTAAGACTTCTGTACAACATATTATCATTGACCGTAGTAAGTCGATCTAGATAGGCGGATACCCACTTCGTATCATTATGATAGAAAGAACAATGGATCTTCGCAACGTCCTGTAACATAGCCACGATGGTACACCGATATTAATCTTATTTAGGTATGTCACAATATTTTGGGATGTTTCTAACATCTTCAAAAGAAGATTGTTTCACAATGTTTTGATGCCCATTGAGTATTCCAATTTGTAGTATGACCAAACTAGTATGAATAATATAATGTATAATATTATAATTTGTTACGCTTATGAATTTTGCGTAACTAGGAACTAAATTTTTTTCTCATTTTAAAAGCAATTTTAATTAGATGGCAATTTCCAAAACCTTTTCCTTAGCATCAAACAATCCTTTCCAAACTCTGATTTCATACAATATTGTGCAGTATACCAGGAAACCAGACATGTACAAGAGGTTGGAACGAACAGAGATTACATAGTAACACGGAATTGCCTGTTTCTAGCGGACATCCCTTTTACAAGGTCCGCAAATTAAAACGAATAATTTCTAAACTCGTTCTGTTATTTAACGCGCAAGGCTAGTTTATCAGATTAACCAGCCAAGAATATAACTAATTAATGTATCTGAAACACTTTGCGTAACGCCTACTAAATTAACATAGTGACAGTGGCATTGAGAACCCTAGTGTAGGTTCTAGAACAGTGGTTCCTAACCTTTTCAGAGCTGTGTATATCATTGTGAATCTCGCTTCCCGTATTGACCACGATTTTATGGACCCGAAATAATATCGCTATGCGACGTAGCTGCCTACTATTGTATTTTTATTTTAAACAAAAACATTTTTTTTCTGCCTATTCATCTATTTTAGGCACCACCTCTATTACCCCCATAGAATAGCTGTTTTACCCCCGCGGGGGTAATTATTTTTATTTATTTAAAACACTTTATGCAAATATTTACATAGGCGGGCTTAATGCCTAGTGGCATTCTCTACCAGCCAACCTTAGGGTGATGATGAAAGTGTAAAATAGGCGCATTCTAAAACATAATTGGTGATACGAAATAAATAGTTATATTAATATTTGATACTTACACTATTCTTTTTACACATATTTTGTCATAATAGACCTACATAAACCGTAATTACCTATTACATATACTAGTACATACTAGCTTACTATAATACCATACATAAGTTATAGATAATTAAACCATATACCTACATAATTAAAATAAACCTACATAGACTAAGTAATTAAAATACTTACTAGAATACTAAATGAAAATATAATATATACTATATTACATGAATTCCAGTGGAACCTTAAGCTAATGACTAATTATTATTATCGTTCAACTGATTTAAATATAATTGACGAACTCTGCGTTTAAAAATATTTTTGTTAGGGGACTTCCTGATTTCTTGGGGGAGGGCGTTCCAAAGGAGGATGGAGTGTACAAGGAAGGAGGAGTAGACAATACTCGTATTATGAGAAGGACAATGGATTCGCAAGATTTTGGATGATCGCAGTTCCTGGCTATGGGTATTACTAACAAATTCAAGGTGGGAAGATAAATACAGAGGAGCGCTGGGAGAGAAAAGGAGAGAGTATAGCATACACAGTGCACGCAGTGAACGACGTTGACGAATTGGCAGCCATTGCAACTTAGATCGGTGTTGGGAAACATGATCGAATTTACGAAGATTAAAAATGAACCTGATGAAGTTATTTAGCATACGGTCGAGTTTGTTAAGCAGTTCTTCACGGAGTTCGAAACAACAAACGTCACCGTAATCCACCAGCGGAACTATAAGGGCTTGAACCAGCAGAGACTTTATATTAAAAGGTAAAAAGTTTTTTAATCGATAGAGAGATCGCAAAGAGCCTGTAACTTTACCGCAAACGTCAGTAATGTGAGTACGCCAATCGAGACTGCTGTCTATATACAGCCCGAGATCTTTAACACTAGAGCTAAAAGGGGTGACACTATTACCAAAGACGACGGGTGGAATGGCTCCAATGTCAACTCGGCTCAACAAGCGCGGACTGCCAATCAAGATGGCTTGACATTTACTGGCGTTTACATGCAGGCCGAACCTTGCAGACCACGCGTTTATAGCCTCTAAGTCCCGGTTCATGTTCATAATTGCGGCTGGTAACTCTTCAACCTTCTCTTGAATGTAAACCTGCAAATCATCAGCATAAAGGTGATACGCACAATGAAGTATAACCAAGGATATAAAATTAATAAATAATGAAAACAAAAGAGGTGAGAGAATGCCGCCTTGAGGTACACCAGCTTCAAGATCCACCCAGCTAGAAGAGGAATCTTCTAATCTTACTTTCTGCTGGCGTCCTCGAAGATAGGAACAAAACCAATTTAAAACTTCGGGTGAGAGTATACGGGAAAGAATTGACAGAAGAATGTCATGGTCGACGTTATTTAATGCGCTGGAAAAATCAATTAACACTAAGACAGTAATTTTTGAGTTCTCCATGCCAGCCCTTACATCATTAGTAACTTTTAACAAAGCAGAGGTGGTACTGTGCCCCGGTCTGAATCCAGATTGAAGTGGAGAGAGGATTTTGTTTTGGAGTACAAACGCGGAGAGCTGCTTTTGAACACATGCTTCTAGAACCTTGGATAAATAGGGAAGAATGGAAATAGGGCAAAAATGGGACGGCTGTAAAGGATAAGGGATTTTAGGTAAAGGACGAATATAGGCTTTACCCCATAGTTTAGGAAATGTAGAGGACTCAATTGAAAAGTTAATAATGTGTGTAATGGCTGGCAAGAGTTCGTCAATAATAGGAAGTAACATCTGCCGACAAATGTTATCACAGCCTACGGCTTTAGAGCCAATGCGTTTGATGGTAGTTTTGATCTCACCCGGAGTAATTGGAGAAAAATGGAAAATTTCATCGATAGCAAAAGGTAAACTTCCTAAATAGGCAATGGTTTGACGTTTGGTTTGAGTATCCAATGCAATGCAAGAAGAGAAGTGGATGTTAATATCATTTAAATTTATAGAGCTTTGCAAATCACATTTACTCGATTTGCCAATACCAATCGTGCCAAGGAATTTCCAAATGCTACCAGATGAAGAAGAGTATGATATTATGTTATTTAGAATATGTCGGCGTTTTGCATTGCGTATCACCTGGTTACACCGATTTCTCGCAGCCTTAAAGTCGATCCAATTGTCTTCAGACCGATGAGACCTAAATTTCCGGAATGCCCGATCCCTGCGTCTCATAAGCAGTTTAATATCCTCCGACATCCACGGTGCTGGTTTATGTTTTAATTTGATTCTCTTAAAAGGTGCGTGGGTGTCGAATAGATCGGTTATTCTACTATTAAAGATCTGGACCTTATTGTCGATAGAGGTCTCTGATATAAGAGGCTCCCAATCGATCTCCGCTGCATCTAACTTTAATCTATCGGTGTCTATACGAGATAAACAACGTCTGTATATAATTTTAGGACGAAATTTTGCAGGTTTTAGTTTATACTGAACAAAGAGAAGGTCATGGAGAGAAAAGGAAGGAGCAGGATATTGACCGTGAGAAAAAACTGATAAAGGACAAGAAGTCAGAATTAAGTCCAGCCATGTGTCCTCACCGTTGATGTTGTGATGTGTGGCTTGAAGAGGCAAGTTATGTAAACTGCAAGATTCAAGCATATGTTTAAGCTTTTGAGAACGCGACGATAAAATGTCCAATAAATTAGTATTAAAATCTCCCATGATTATGTGATGAGTATAGTCTGTGCCAAGGGATTCTAGAACTAACTCTAAGTGGGAAAAATAGTCGACAGTAGGGGGACAATATACAACTCCTAGGGCCAGCTTAGCTCCCCTAAAGCAGACTTCTAAAAAAATGTATTCAGCATTAGCTGTATATTGAGGAGACGAGGATGCTATTATCTTGTAAGAAAGGTCACTGCGTAGGTAGATAGCAACACCGCCGCCACGTCTGTCAACACGATCATTGCGTATTAAGATAATTACCCCCAGGTTCGGAACCACTGTTCTTGAACATTCGAAGGTGCTTCATGTTTGAGTATCTCTCACTCCTTTTGAACGATTATTATATAATCGTTGAAATATATTTAGAAATATTCTAAAATTCTTTTACTTCAATGCTCTATTAAAGCTTCTATTAAAGGATCGGACACCGGTGTCGGGACACATTGTATACAGTAAATCTGACCAAAATCTGACATATTATTATGTGGCAAACGTCGTAGAGATAAACTAGCACATATACAGTAAATCTGACCAAAATCTGACATATTATTATGTGGTTAACGTCGTAGAGATAAACTAGCACATATGTAACAGTAAATCTGACCAAAATCTGACATATTATTATCTGGCAAACGTCGTAGAGATAAACTAGCACATATACAGTAAATCTGACCAAAATCTGACATATTATTATGTGGAAAACGTCGTAGAGATAAACTAGCACATATACAGTAAATCTGACCAAAATCTGACATATTATTATGTGACAGACGTCGTACAGATAAACTACTATAACATGGCCCGCCCCTCCAAAATTCAAAACGTTTGAAGTGCGTTGTCAAAACGTTTGAAGTGCGTTGTCTTGCGCGGTCGGCTAGTTATGATTAGTTGTCCAACAAATTTTGGTAATAAGTGACATTATGTGAAATATTACGTGTACTGGTCGATTGGTTGAATACTTACTACATACAAACTCTTTCATAAGGATGTGACTACACAAGTACACACATTGAAACAGTAATTTGGAGGGGCGCGCCATGTTATCGTAGTTTATCTCTATCAGAATATTGACAGAAATATTGTCAAACGTCGAACAAAACTGTTTGTTTACTGTCTGTGCTGGTGCTGCCTCTAGCGTGAAAACTTTGCAGTACTATGTCTTATTGAAACTGTAAATCTTTTCTTGAGAATCATCCCACACAAAACGGCTCAGCGGATTTTTGCTTAGCCGGACAAAATTATGAATAGGTACTCGTAGTAGATAATATTATTAAAAATAAAAACCGGCCAAGTGCGAGTCGGACTCGCGCACCGAGGGTTCCGTACAAACCTGCAAGGTTTACAAAGTTCGTTCATTACGACAATCGAGTATGAGGAAATGGGTAGTAAGTTTAAAATTATTAAAAAAAATATATTATGTGATGTAACTAAAAATTTATGGTTTTCGTAATTTTTCCTTTATCTATGCTATAAGACGTTGCTTCGTACCAAATTTCAAGATTCTGAGTTCACGGGAAGCACCCTGTAGGTTTTGATTCCCTTGCAAGTGTCGAAAATTTGCGGCATAAACGGCTGTATCTTTTGATTGCGTTGGCTTAGAAGTTTGATTTTTTCACAGCTTCAAGGGACAGTAGACCTGAGTAATTGATATAAATTTCAGCTTCATACCTCCACGCGTTCCTGAGAAAAAGGGTCTTGACAGACGGACGGACAGACGGACAACAAAGTGATCCTATAAGGGTTCCGTTTTTTTCCTTTTGAGGTACGGAACCCTAATAATCTGCGAGCTCGGAAGCGATGACAAACTGAAGTCAATACGACATAACCGGTAATCGTTATTCGTTCACCTATGAATGGGTGAGAATAAGGTTATATCCCAGCAAAATTATAACTTGCCCGTGCAATAAGTTGCCTAACACATGTGTTCTTACTCGTATATAGTTGTTTGAATATTGCTAAAGTCATACGGCTATAATTCATTAAACCATAGATGTTTGCGACAGTGTTAGTCAAAGTTAATCCTTGGTCGGTTTACTAAAAAATGTTACAATAATCTGGGGGCAGGGCAGTGCCCCAGCCAAGCTTTTTAGCAAAGGCACTGCCGTACCATACTTTTCTCGAAACGGTTCGCGGCTATTTCACACCCTCCTTATCTTCGATGTTAGCAAAGCTAGAGATTTAGAATTTCGATGACTAAGAGCAAGTATTAAAACTAGCTTAACCTCCAAATTACATTATATTCTGATTAATAGTTCACTAGTTACGGATGGTCAAAGTTACTACGTTTTGTCACTGACTGACAGATGATCAAACTTCTAAGGTACTTCTAGCAGACTTAGAACCTTGAAATTTGGTACCCGGATAGGTCTTTATTCACAATGAAAGGAAAAATTATGAAACCGGCCAAGTTCGAGTCGGACTGGCGTAGATAGGGTTCTGTACCGTAAATTTGTATGGGAGCCCCCCTTAAATAAAAGGTTTATTTAATTTTTATTATTTATTATTAAAGTTGAAATACAATTGAGTACTTTCTGAAATTTCCAAAAACCTTACTGTTACCATTATGAAGATAGAGCAAAAAAAGCAAAAAAATCGTGTTTGTTGTACGAGACCAGCCATTCCTAAATTATTTTATTTTAATAGGACTATTATATTTTATAGCGACAAAAAAATACATAATTTGTGAAAAATTCAACTATCTAGCTATTGCGGTTCTCGAGATCCAGCCTGGTGACAGACAGACAGTGCAGAAGTCTTAAGACTTTGTTAATATGGTAGAATAGTTTTAACGTGACCTGAAAAGAAAAAACCTTAAAAAAAGAAATGAAATCCCACCAAAACATTAAATGTAAAAGGAGCCAAGCAAAATATTGCATAGCTATGTATTCTTCTGTCGTTAAAAGTTTTCAGATCACATTCAAGCCAAGCTTTCAACTTATTTTGTAATTGAAATCAACATTTAGTGAATGTATCAATTGTTTTCTTTATTTTAAAATTATTATAGTGGCTTGGCAATGAGCACTAGAGAAATAATCAGCGACTAATTGGATTTATATGGGTACCTGCATCGACCAGATGCATCGCTACGATAAACTAAAAAAACACTTTACGCTTGCCGTCTGTGTAAGTATGAACTCCTCCAAATATGCAGTTATCAGTATGCATATATTTAGTAAATTCAGTGCATATATTTGTTTCTTAATAATTATGACGTGTGCTCATTGCCGAGCCACTATAATAATTTTAAAATAAAGAAAACTATCGATACATTCACTAAATGTTGATTTCAATTACAAAATAAGTTGAAAGCTTGGCTTGAATGTGATCTGAAAACTTTTAACGACAGAAGTATTGCATAGCTATGCAATATTTTGCTTGGCTCCTTTTACATTTAATGTTTTGGTGGGATACATTTTAATCCTTCGATCGTAGAAAAACAAGACACAATAACTTTCTATTTGTTATCGTGGTCGCATGCGACCGCTTGAGGCTCGAAGGATTAAATGAATTCGATATAATAAATCCAAAAATTATATTCTCACAAAATGTCAAACTAACTTTACATACGTTCACTTGAAAATCTTATATATAAAATTCTCGTGTCACAACGTTAGTTACCGTACTCCTCTGAAACGGCTTTACTGATTTTTAGCAAATTTTATATTATGCATATTGCATATTCAGTAGGTCTGAGAATCGGCTACTAGCTACTTTTTTATAATATTTATAAGTGCATTTGTTGAATAAATAATATAGTAAATTATTAGGAACAACTCGAGACTGACTGCGACCATTGTTAGTGCGATGGGATAGCGATGGACGTTGCCATGGTGCCATACTCATTCAGTCACGTCAATAAAATAATATGGGCGAAATACTTTATATATGGCAAAACAACGTTTGCCGGGACAGCTAGCTTAAGATAAATAATATAAAAGTTTGGAGTTCGGTTTAAATAGAAAGGATGTGTGAGAGATCTGAAAAGGCAAGATAATCCATACTAATATTATAAATGCGAAAGTGTGTCTGTCTGTCTGTCTGTCTGTCTGTTACCTCTTCACGCCCAAACCGCTAAACCGATTTGGCTAAAATTTGGTATGGAGATACTTTGAGTCCCGGGAAAGGACATAGGATACTTTTTATCCTGGAAAAATGCACGGTTCCCGCGCGAAAAACGAATTTTGGCGCAACGGAGTTGCGGGCGTCATCTAGTAATATTATAATAACCCAGATCAGCTCATGTGTGTCATAGGTTTTTCCTGAAATACAGGTCCGGTTTAATTTATTATTTAAAAATATTTTATGACCAAAGTACTATTAAGTAATCAAAACTTGACTTCTGCCGCCTCAGATCTGCAAATTTTATGTCCCAAATACAAATTATGCAATAGCCGCAGGTTATACAGAAGGTAGAGTTATTAATTTTATAAACCAATTGTAAATTGATGGTTTAGGCGTGAAGAGGTAACAGACAGACTGACAGACTTTCGAAATTTTTAGTATCAAAGTGTATGTTATTCTTATTACTGACGAAAGGACTATTAAAACTTGAGTAGACCTCTGACGTCTTAAATCTGCAATACTTCATGTTCAAGTCAAAAATTAAGAAATACAAGATAACAGAGTTCAAACTAAATTAGAGTTAATAATAATGTAACTTAATTTCAATATAACGACGATCTTTTGATAACATTAGTATGGACTATGGATTTCATGTCAAAATATATTTGAGCAATCATATAATCTCTCCAGTGCAGTCATATTAAGTAACATTTTCTGTATTTTTGGTAACATTTGCTAAGTACTGGCAAAGAGTAATAAATATATATCTATAAATAATATTATGAATAAATATAAATAATTAAATAATATATGAATAAATAATATGTCTGGTCTCTGGTTCTGGGTACCGGATTGAAATTTCAACTGCCGCACTCAGAAATGAATGGGTAAGGCCGAGAATTTTTACACTTAGTAACATAGAGTAACATAGAAACTTCTATGTTACAGTATCGTAAATGTAACGCGAAAGTAACGAGTAAAGTATGCAAGGCCGATTTTATAGTGCACATTAAATATAAAACTTTATGCCTTTTACGGGGTGTAAGGGACAGCGTCCCGCGAACAACAAATGAACGTTACCGGTAACATAGAAGTAACATAGAGGTAACGTAGAAGCGAGATTTTTTAGGCTTTAATTGACCATTAATCGTTAATTTGAGCTCAATTTGGACCAAAAACAACACCACTCATTGCTTCTCTGCTTATTCACATTTTTATTCAAAACAGGTGTAATAAAACTGTTATTTACCTTTGAAATCGTCTAAATTCATTAAAAAAAAACTCCGACCAAACACATGCGTGCACTTTTGCTCGACTCTATAGACAACAAACAAGCGTCTTTTTTAATTTTATTATTCGCATAGATACTTAGTGATTCCAGTGTCAATACAAAATAGTGCCACAAAAGATTAACATTGTTTAGAGGTGAAATTACGGTAACATACAAAATAGTAACATAGAAGCGAAAATACGGAGACAAACATTTACATTTCGATAAAGTCATGAAATCTGCCAATTTAAAAAGATCAACCACTACGATTAAATTGCTAAGTATCAGAGTATTTATGTAAAAAAATACAAATTTTTAGTTCCAAGTATATGGATACATGAAAAAGACAGCGAGTTTTTTGCAATATTTGGGGTAACGGACGAATTTAACTCACTGTAGTTATTAATCCATAAAGAGTATTTTAACTTTGATATAAAATTGTATGATGTAGATCCCTACAAAATACAATAAAAGTTATTGAACTAAAAATTACTGGTTAGTTTTTAATAATATGCAGACAAAAATTGGGACACTTTTTACTTTCGAAAAGTGTAAAAATTGTCGGCCTTACCCATAAAGTAAATATACCTATCGGAATAGAGTAACAATCTCGAGCTGTCAAACGTAACCAAAATTGGTTTTCATCTGTGTGAAAAATATGTGTACGTATACACTTACACAAGCATGATTGAACATGAATTCTATGAGATTATATTGACAACGTGCGGCACGTGCCGACTGGACGTCAAAAAAAGAGTGCTGCTGTCATGTATCACACGTCTCTTTTTACCACGCGGTGTTACTGATAGTGGCATCTCGCTTGCTCAGGCCTTTGTTTCTCTATTCCGCTAGGTATATTAACTTTATGGCCTTACCCGAATATTAATCACTTAACTGTCATTGAAAGAAAAGTTTAACATAGAATGTATGGGTATTATAGTGGGGTCTTATGTCAAAATCTTCATTTAATTACAGTTATGTAATTAAATGAAGATTTTTACTTTTACTTAACTGTCATCGAAAGAAAAGTTTATCAGAAAATGTATGAGACTTATATCGAATTTTTTTTTTTTTTAATTATAATTACAGTTATGTCATTAATATTCGTCTCTGAGTTCTATAAGGATTTTCTGTTTTCACCGGGTATTTTCTCATCAGTGCTAAGACATACCATATAGCTCCTTGGTGTTGAAAGCAAGATTCCTTCTCTACCTCAATATGAAAGGTGTTAAGTACCTGTGAACAATAATATAAACAATTATTACATAAAGTATTAACTAAGGGCCTTTTACACGTTTTACATTACGCCCGCAATGTATTTTAAATTACCGACGGCAACGACACACTATTCCGTCGCGTTCCGTCCGTATTTTGTATACGTTTAACATTGCGGACGTAATTTACGCCGCGTAACTTCGGCCTAGTGTGTTTAGACACTAAGGTGTTCCGTGTTAACATACATACATATTGTGTATTTAGACACAATATAATACAAGATTTTAACATTATCTATGTTTGTATCAACTTATAACTTAAATTCTTACTGATGATACGGGTTGCAATTAAAAATGTTCGCAATTAAGCTATGACCAAACGCAAAAAAGGCGTTCGACGTAATATCGATATTTAAAAACGTGGTGCGACAAGATGTATTTAAAAACATAGATTGAAATGTCTTATCGAGTGAAGGCGCTATACATATACATTTCAATTTAGTATTGCTCTCATTTTTATAACGCCGTGTCGCGTCTCCTTAAGTTTTTTTAGATATTGTATACTGAGCTTAAAAATACTACACAAATGTGAGACAAAGACAGAAAGATAAGTAAATAATATTAACATTTTCATAGACCATCAAAGATTCTACGTTTTATATTACAAAAACAAACATTGCACATTGTAATAAATTTTACCACCAACCACAGTTTCACTCAACGTGGGTATTCAATACTTATGTAACGTTGTAGCTTGAGCCAGTTATTACAGGCTTATATTATCCGTGTTTTAACCTCAAATATGACCTTATGAGGTCAACCTACACTTATATTGTAATTGCACGTTACACACAGTTACGTGTTTACCCAAGTGATGAAAGAAAAGTAACGTTTTTTGGTCTAATAAACATATTTATTAATTACTAGCTGTCCCGGCAAACGTTTCTTTGCCATAATATTATAAAGTATATCGCCCGTATTATTTTATTGAAGTGACTAAATAAAGTATGTCACCATGGCAACGTCCATCGCTATCATGGTCGTCGTTTTTCTCGAGTTGTAATAATTTACTATTATTTATTCAACAAATGCACTTATCAATATAATAAGTACCGAGTAGCCGATTCTCAGACCTACTGAATATGTATATAAAATTTGGTAAAAATCA
Source organism: Polyommatus icarus (assembly GCA_937595015.1). Lineage (NCBI taxonomy): Eukaryota > Metazoa > Arthropoda > Insecta > Lepidoptera > Lycaenidae > Polyommatus > Polyommatus icarus. The sequence goes on along the minus strand of OW569327.1, from coordinate 16,047,740 downwards.
GTAAAGCCGTTTCGGAGGAGTTCGTGGACTAACATTGTGACACGAGAATTTTATACATAAGATGAAGCAAATCTTACAAGTTACAACGTCATTAAATTGATAAAGAATAAGCGGGCCCCTAGACGAGCAATTTTATACGCAGCAATTATATATCACATATTGCGTAATATTATTGACCGTCTAAGATTGATATTGAACATCGCGCGCCTTCAATCTAATAGTCAAATAAACTGTTCAATAAAATTTAAGCGTGACATTGCACAATACAATTGATCATCTAGACGCTGGCTTACGGCTAACACCAATTAAAGTTGTTTGAAGAAGTTTGTTTCGACCTTCTCTTTTTTTATCTTGGATATTTAGAACCAATACCATGATCTGTAGTCTAAACGTTAAACTCTGCTTCTGTTGGTCGAAATATTTAAATTTATATTTATCCACATTTAAAAAATCCTTTTTTAGGGTTCCGTAGTCAACAAGGAACCCTTATAGTTTCGGTCTGTCCGTCCGTCTGTCCGTCTGTCTGTCTGTCTGTCTGTCCGCGGTTTTACTCAGAGACTATAGGACCTACAAAGCTGTAATTTGGCATGAATACACATATTAATGATGGCAACAAAATGGTATGAGAAATCGTAAAAAAATATTTTCTTTATGGTACCTCCCCTACACATCAAGAGGGGATGAATATTTTTTTTCGCGCCCACCCCATCGTGTGGGGTGTCGTTGAATAGGTTTTTAAAAATATTGCGAGTATTCATAGATCATTTTCTGATTTAGGGATCCGTTTGTGAAATATTAAGTTTTAAAGTGGAAAAAATCGTTAGAGTCCAGTGTCCCCCCTTTCTACCAGCTAAACGGTTCTAGAAATGTGAAAAAATTCACGGGAGTAGGAAATATGCTGAATTTAAAAGGAAAACTATCACGGCTAAGAAGACTTCGTAAGTTATTGAGTAATAGTTGATCAACTAAAAAAAATGTATTCGGCGAAGTATAAAGGAACTTTTTGTTCAAATTCCTTTGAAAGTAACTGAGATGATGCTGTTAGTAGTGTAAAATACGCTATAAATGTACGTTCATTGACCATAAAAAAAATTTTCAAAAACTAGCAGTACTACGGAACCCTATATTGCGCGTGGCTCGACACGCACTTGGGCGATTTTTTATGTTCTATCATAGGACTCAAACCAACTCCATATAACAATCCAGCGGTTTCAACATGAAAAATTAGAAATACACAAAATAGACAGGCACACCGTTAATTAGTATGGACATTGCAATTTGCATGGGATGATTGTCGATGCTTTAGTAATACAGACTATTCAAATTAAAAGGTCATAAGTCATCATAACTCAAAAGTTCAGTCTGTTTCAAAACCCATGGTTCACGCATCACGGAAGAAACACCTTAAATGTCATAAGCTCGCCGCAATTAACTTGGAATTGCAAAAGACATAAGCTATGTCCACACTTTGCCTTTTTTGTTTATTAAGGGCATGCATCATTATTCATAGCGCAGTTAACAGCGTACGTGAGGCATGCCCTCTGGGCTCTGACCGTATCCAAAACTTTCGCTTTGTTCTTTTTTTTCTGGTATTTCTTATGACCAAATAAGGCGCACATATTCCACCCAGCAAAATGTTCTTGTCTTAGCTGACAGATACTGCAACTGAACAAAAATGACAATGTTGGCGTTGCGTTCGTTGATGCATTCAATTCAGTTCAAACGAAAGAAGATGACGAAAATTGAAGATGAAAGTGCACAGTGTGGACTTATCTAGACACGCGGTAGTGTCAAGCCAAGTTCCAGCATAACAGAATGGCGAGCATGCACCGTGTGTAATATTACACGAACCATTTGCAACTACTTTTGACCCCCTCATAATTCAGAAACTATTTCACATAAACGTTTCAAATTTAGCTCATATAATAAGACTTGCGAGGTTAATAAATGCTTTAAATTTCATAAGCACAGCTTAAACGGTTGTTGAGATATTAACGTCCGAAAATCTAAATTTTTATCACTGACTGACTGACATACATCATCATTTCTAACCCACTTCCAGATCACCTAGAAGGCTGAATTTGGAATCCAGCTCGGTAATTGTGTGTAACCGTAGGGAAAATCCGCAAACAAAAAAAATTGGTCAAGTGCGAGTCGTACAGAGCGAAAATTGTGTTTTTTGTATGGAGTACTGAAATATTTATTTTATTTTACTTTTATTATTTGTTATGAAAGAAGATATATAATTAAGGATTTTGTGAACATTTCAAGTACCTTTCGGCTGCCATTATTGATTTAGAGAAAAAAGGCCAAAAAATCACGTTTACTGTATGGGAGCTCCCCGTAAACATTTATTTGTGAATTGAAAAAACTTGAAATGAATAAAAGGTGACTTTATGAAGTGTGTCTGTCTGTCTGTTACGTCTTCACGCCTAAACTGCTTGTACCGATTGTTCTTTGGTATGGAGATATAGTTTAAGTCCCGAGAATAGACATAGAATTATTTCAATATGTCTGTCCGTTTGTCTGTCCATCCGTCCCATAGATATCAGAAACAACAGATCCGTCCGTTTGTCTGTCTGTCTGTTAGACAGCTATAATAATAGCTACTTAACTTCCACATAGTAAGTTGTACACTATATAGTTAATGGTTGGAAATACACTTGTGTTGTACCGTATTATTCCAATGCCTTCTGATGGTAGCTGCATTTTCCATTCGCTTGGATTTTCTTTGTTTTATTCGTCTGATACTCAAGTCTCAACAAGGCTTAGGGGCCGTTTCCCCACTTCCTGATAAGTTTCAAATAGGTTATCCACAACTTATCTGATAGATGAAGTATCTGCCAGATAAGTTGCGGATAGCAATTAGCATAGCCGACACTTGTCGGGAAGTGGTGAAATGACACCTTAAGGTTGCGAATGGCCATTAAATATAGTCGAATATTATGGATGTTTGAACTGGGAAGATGAAGGTGTCTACCCTTGCTCAGAAAGTTTTCTTTACATAAAGTAGTGATATCCCACCAAAAACATAAATGTAAAAATGCTGAGCCAAGTTCCATACACACATATTTCTTGTCTATGGACTTCACCGTAAAAAGTATGGAGATCTAAATGAGTGCCAAGTTTCATGGAAAATCAAAATTAGTACGTATAGGAACCAAATAACATTATGAACAAATAATAGAGTATATTTCTTTGCTTTGAATATCTATCACATTATTTAAATAACATCAATTGTTATAGATAGTTATTCAATAAAGCAAACAAATAGACTCTATTGTTTGTTCATAATGTTATTTGGTTCCTATACGTACTTATTTCGATTTTCCATGAAACTTGGCACTGATTTAGATCTCCATCCTTTTTACGGCGAAGTCCATTGACAAGAAATATAATGTTTGTATGGAACTTGGCTCAGCATTTTTACATCATCATCGTCATTCATTCTATGGTCTAAGTCACGAGACGACTCACAAATCTTCATTTTAAATGTCAAAAATATGAAACTTTGTGACCAGCTCGAAGTTTTCACCATCGATACATCTAATACAAAACCTGATTGGTATTTCGACAGCACCCTCAAGATTTTTATTGAAACACTATTAGCATATAAATTGCCAAATAACTTAACCCATAGACATATTTTACTAAAATATTAACCTTGGCAAGTTACGTTAGTGTTTTGGGGTCAAAGGGTCAAAATTACAATTTTTGAAAATAATCGGCCAAGTGCGAGTTAGACTCGCGCACGAAGGGTTCCATGCCGTTATAAAGCGAAGCCAAAAAAAATGTTTTTTGTATGGGTGTCCCATTGAAATATTCATTTTATTTTAATTTTATTAATAATTATTATTAAAGTGTAAATATAATTAAGGATTTTAGGAAAATTTTAAGCTATTGCAATTATTAATTACGAGCGAAAAAGGCCAAAAAAATCACGTTTCTTGTATGGGAGCCCCCTTTAAATATTAACTTTATTTTAATTTTAGTATTTATCGTTATAGCGGCAACAGATATACACAATCTGTGAAAATTTCAACTCTCTAGCTATTACCGTTCTTGAGTTACAGCCTGGAGACAGACAGACAGACGGACAGACATTGAAGTCTCAGTAATAGGGTTGCGTTTTGACCCTTTGGGTACGGAACCCTAAGAAATAACTTTTTCCAACTTACAACTTCTGCAGCTTATTTCTTTCTCTATGAAACTAGATTAGATCACCGGTTTTTGCGTAGGTATTTCCTAACATCAAAAATTTCAAATATGTATTAAACTATGTACTTAAATTATTATACACGCTTATGATTACGTTGGCTAATCCTGGGTAGATTCAAAACATTCCACAAATGATAGACTACGGAAGCTCTATTTATTATACATTTGAAAGGAAATTGGTTACTTCAATTAAGGATAATATTTTGATGTATTTATTAAATACTAGCTGTCCCGGTGAACTTCGTGTCACTTTAAAACCTTCCCTGGACTTCTATGAATATTTTAAGACTAAAATCAGCCCAATCCGTTCAGCCGTTTTCGAGTTTTAGCGCGACTAACACATTTGAAAATCCATTTTTATATATAAGATACTAGCTGTCCCGGCAAACGTTTCTTTGCCATATTATAAAGTATATCGCCCGTATTATTTTATTGAAGTGACTAAATAAAGTATGTCACCATGGCAACGTCCATCGCTATCATGGTCGTCGTTCTTCTCGAGTTGTAATAATTTACTATTATTTATTCAACAAATGCTCTTATCAATATAATAAGTACCGAGTAGCCGATTCTCAGACCTACTGAATATGCATATAAAATTTGGTAAAAAACAGTAAAGCCGTTTCGCAGGAGTTCGTGGACTAACATTGTGACACGAGAATTTTATATATAAGACTAGCTGTCCCGGTGAACTTCGTGTCACAGGTCACTTTAAAACCTTCCCTGGACTTCTACGAATATTTTAAGACTAAAATCAGCCCAATCCGTTCAGCCGTTTTTGAGTTTTAGCGCGACTAACACATTTGAAAATTCATTTTTAGATATAAGAAGAAGATAGATTATTTTTGTTTAATAAACTCGAAGTTTCTTGAGTACTACGAGCCGGTTATCACATCTAGGTAGGTACCATAATGTAGGACACGCTGGACTTGTCATTCAAATTATTCCGATGATTCCGATTTAAAGGTGTCTTACGTTACATCATACATGACCAAACTTACGCGCACCGTTACATAAAGTCGAGTATCATTAAAAAAGTTAACCACCGTTTTCGTAAATAATTGCCTTCTGAATTCATCACACACTGTTTAAACTTCATGCAGTTATATCCTAACTAGTTCTTAATGTTCATAAAATAATAGCATTATTATTATTTAGAAGTGGTTACCGACTGATTTTATCTATAGTCTGATTAACAAGTGCCATTTTCCTCGAAACCTGATCTCATTCACCAAAAATTATGATTTTGGTGTCATTCGATTCGGAATACCATCTAGAACAGAGGTTCCCAATTTATCCAACAGTTGGACCTTTACTTTTTTTGTATTGTAAGTTTGACTCACAAGTCACAGCACAAGGAACCAATAACCTTCACTTCGAAGTGATAAAATATTTTCTTGTTTTGTAGCTATTTAACACAAAAATTAACACATACTTATTTCTAAATCTCCTCGCTATGTATTTTTATAGACCCCCGTTAACTACTCGTGGACCCCCATTTTTTTTCCACGCAAGCGTAGACCCCTATCGGGCTCCCGTGGACCCCATGGGGTCAACCTGGACCACTTTGGGAATCAATGATCTAGAACATTCTATCAAAATTCCAAGAGGGGCTGAAAAAAATTGCAATAATTATAAACAATTAAGAAAACATAAAAAGAAGGGTTTGGATTTTTTTTAATATTTCGAAAACTATTTAAGATAATCAAAATTTCAAAATAGATCCTTAAAGAAGAGGAAATTTCCTAAAAAAAAATCTTAGATCCTGGAACCTTACCAATAATCCTTATAGCTTTAAGTGAGCGGCGAAAGTAACGGTAAAAACGCGTAGTTCGAGTTTCGCGTGAATTGCCGCAATCTGCCACGCGAACTAAAAAATATATTTTAACTGATTAAATATTAATATAAGGAAATAAAAATAATTCGGTACTAAGTAGACATATCAATAAACAATAATCCGTCAACAAAAATAAATTATCACAGTTTGTTTAAATGTTATGCTTTTGTTCATTTGTTAATAGTCACCATTTTAATTTAACATTTTAATTAAAACAAGAAATGTAGAAATTTTTATTATTCTTTTGAGATAATCTTAAAAGGGTTTAGAAGAGATATCCGGTGGAAAAATTCAATAATTTTGATTTTTCACTTTTTTATGAACAATCAAAGGCATTCATGAAATTTTCATGTAAATAAAGCAATTAGGGTTTTCTCATCAATAAAAATGATTATTTAAATTTTATCTATATATATAAAAGAAAGTTGTGTTAGTTACACTACTTATAACTCAAGAACGGATGAACCGATTTGGCTGAAAATTGGTGGAGAGGTAGCTTAGAACCAGGATTAGGACATAGAATATATTTTGTCCCGGAAAAATGTACGGTTACTGCACAATATACTTTTATGATTTGCGCGTAAACTATTCAATCGATTTTGATGAATTTTGGTATGGAGATACTTTGAGTCTCGGGAAAGGACAAGGGATACTTTTTGTCCCGGAAAATGTACGGTTTCCGCACAATAAACTTTTATGATTTTGGCTTAAACTATTTAATCTATTTTGATGAAATTTGCCATGGAGATACTAATTTTAATGTATTGTTTTCTTAAACCAATTCGAATTAAATACTCATCGTTAAGACAGGACAACGTCTGTCGGGTCAGCTAGTTAGTTATAAATATAAAAAAAAAAATATTGTTATCTGGCTTCTAACAACAACAAAACAAAATAATAACAATAATTGGATATAAAAGTACCATAATTGCTTTATTTACATGAATAATTTTGGAATGCTTTTGAATGTTAATAAAAAAGTGAAAAATCAAAATTATTGAATTTTTCCACCGGATATCTCTTCTAAGCTTTTTAAGATTAGCTCAAAAGAATAATAAGAAATTCTAGATTTCTTGTTTAGAAATAATCAGCGTTTTTATGTTAACATTAAAATGGTGACTATTAACATAATAAGAAAAGCATAATAATTAAACAAAATGTGATAATTTATTTTTGTTAACGGATTATTGTTTACTGTTATGTCTACTTAGTACCCAATTTTTTTTATTCCTTAATATTAATATTTAATCACTTAAAATATTTTTTTAGTTCACGTAGCAGATTGCGGCAAATCACGCAAAACCTGAACCACGCGGTTGCACCGTTACTTTCGCCGCTTAATTAAAGCTATAAGGATAATTGGCAAGGATCTAGAATTTTTTTAGGATTTTTCCTGCTCTTTAAGGATCTATTTTCAAATTTTGATTATCTCAAATAGTTTTTTAAATATTAAAAAAACTAAACCCTTTTTTTATGTTTACTTAATTGTTTATAACTTTTGCATTTTTTTTCAGCCCTTCTTGGAATTTTGATAGAATGTTCTAGATGGTATTCCAAATCGAATGAGACCAAAATCATAATTTTCGGTGCATGCGATCAGGTTTCGAGGAAAATGGCATTTGTTTACTAGTGTACTATGAAAAAAAATCATCCTGAGGAACGTCCCGGACGTATTGATCTATACATTCCTCTGGACTAAGTCGACTATGTTGCGAGAATGCCGTATGTGCTTGCTTTGGACAACCATACGGACATTCAAAATCTTGTCCCATCAGGCACTACAGTATTTGAAGAGTGATCACTGATCACTTCGCTGAGCCTGAAAACGCTGTATAAATCATCTACAACAGATGCAAAGGCCTTGACTTTTTACCCCTATGCCCAAAATAGTAGGAAATTTTTTGGTCCCGTTAACGACATACTGCACAGGCAGGACCTACGTTAATTTTGATAACAAACCTAAATCAGGAAAAATGAAATGACTATGCAGTATTTACAAACTACTTGAGTATAGTATGTGAATTATGAACTAATAAAACTTGTTGCAACGACGAACATAATACAATGCGATCTTTGACCCGAGCTTAACCTTGACCTGAATTCCCCTATGTATAATAAATGTTCAGGTAGGATGCGATATTGTTCGTAAATTATATAATAACTAGCTGTCCCGGCAAACATTGCTTTGCCATAATAATATAAAGTACTTATTTCGCCCATATTATTTAATTGAAGTGACTAAATAAGTATGTCGCCATGGCAACGTCGATCGCTATCCCGTCGTCGCACAAACAATGGTCGCCGTCAGTCTCAGGTTGTAATAATTTACTATTATTTATTCAACAAATGCACTTATCAATATAATATAAAGTACCCAGTAGCCGATTCTCAGACCTACTGAATATGCATGTAAAATTTGGTAAAAATCAGTAAAGCCGTTTCGGAGAAGAATAAAATAAGATAAGATAAGATTTTATTATTTTTATTTTTCAGGAACATGTTCATGAGATAAATCAAGATGGGCGTAGTGACCACAGTGTCGGCTGCCGTGAAGGCGGCTCTGACCATCGGCGGGATAAGCAAGCTGTCATTCATCCCCGTCATGTTGGCAGCAATGGCGTACTTCAACTACGAACTCCTCGACCCAGAGAGTAGGCCTTTCAACCAGAAAACCCTGAAGGAGGAGTACGACTTCGTCATAATCGGAGGAGGCTCCGCTGGATCGGTCCTTGCGAATAGACTCTCGGAAGTAGAAGGTTGGAATGTCTTGCTATTGGAGGCCGGTGGCCACGAGACGGACATTAGTGATGTGCCATTACTATCCTTGTACCTTCACAAAAGCAAACTGGATTGGAAGTTCAGGTAAAACGTATTTTCAATAGCATTAAGAGTGTCCAATATCCTGATAATTTTCTTTGAAATCTATATACTTATTACTTATATAAAAGAAAGTTGTGTTAGTTACGCCACTTATAACTCAAGAACGAATGAACCGATTTGGCTGAAAATTGGTGGAGAGGTAGCTTAGAACCAGGAAAAGGACATAGGATACATTTAGTCCAGGAAAATGTACGGTTACGGCACAATATACTTTTATGATTTGCGCGTAAACTATTCAATCGATTTTGATGAATTTTGGTATGGAGATACTTTGAGTCTCGGGAAAGGACACGGGATACTTTTGGTCCCGGAAAATGTACGGTTCCCGCACAATAAACTTTTATGATTTTCGCCTAAACTATTCAGTCTATTTTTATGAAATTCGGTATGGAGATGCTTTGAGTCTCGGGAAAGGACAAGGGATACTTTTTGTCCCGGAAAATGTACGGTTCATGCACAATAAACTTTTATGATTTTCGCTTAAACTATTTATTAATCTATTTTGATGAAATTTGGCATGAAGATACTAATTTTAATCTATTGATTTCTTGATTATACCAATTAGAATTAAATTATCATCGTTAAAACAGGACAACGTCTGTCGGGTCAGCTAGTTACGAATAAACAAGCAAACGGGTCCTAATGGAAAACAACGATGTCAATACTGGATTTGACATACGCCATCAAAACTGTAGCAATGTTATTTCACACAAAATGTGTATCGAGAAAATATTGTCTTCCTTTTTGTCTTACAGTAATAGCATATTATACCACTTTCTCTTTCACTCATTTTACTCTTTCAATGCATATTTTACGTAATCAATACATTAAACACGTCCGACTGTCACCTATGGCACACTGCTCTCAGATGAGTGAGCTCACTCATTTCGAGCGTGACACATTTTCGCGCTGACGATTGTATGGAATGCCTTTTCTAATGGTTATAATTCTGTGATGGAAAACAAATACCGCTGCCCATGGACACTCCAGATCAGAAGAGTTGAACAACACAGTTTAGCTAACAGTTTTATAGAGCGCATCATGAGGTGAATACTTATTATCAATGAACTCGATGCAAGCGTTTACTGAACTTACATAATGCCCACATATTGACTGAGAGGCCTGAGAATAACACCAGTGTTGCAAAACCAATACAACTCTCAAGTATGCATTACAAAAGTCTGTATTTAATATCGTGCACCTAGATGTTGACACTAAGTGCAATCTATCTACACTAATATAAATGCAAAAATATGTCGGTATGTCTGTTTGTTATCGCTATACGTTTAAAACACTAAACTGATCAGATCAGATAAAGTTTAAGTATCTCCTTTTAATTATAGACTATAGACTAGCTATATTATGAACGAACTTCGCTCGGTATTAAAAAAATCAAAAAACACACATAAAATGACTTTTTATGAAAATGATTCCTAGCTAGATTGATTTATCGCCCCCGAAACCCCCTGTATACTAAATTTCATGAAAATCGTTGGAGCCGATTCCGAAATTCCAATTATATATATTATATATATTTATATACAAGAATTGCTCGTTTAAAGATATAAGATTAAGGAGATACTTTCAGTTCTGAAAAAGGACATAAGATGGTTTTTAACACAGAAAAAATATGTAAAATTCGCACGCGCTAAACGAGTTCTATGCGATCGAAGAACAACATCTGGTATCTTATAAACACACGTTAGAAATATTTTATGAACTAAGTAATAACCCTATTTTTATTGTCAAAACAAACAATTAGTGTTGTTTGTTAATTTGTTAATTTAATAATTCCAGACCCCAACCCCAAGACTCCGCTTGTCAGGCGATGATCGACAAACGTTGCATATGGACGAAGGGGAAAGTCTTGGGCGGTTCTTCCGTCCTCAACACGATGCTGTACGTGAGGGGCAACAAGCGCGACTTCGACCAATGGGAGTCTTTCGGCAATCCCGGCTGGGGCTACAAGGATGTGCTGCCATATTTCAAAAAATCCCAGGACCAGAGAAATCCGTACTTGGCGAGAAACACAAAGCATCATGCCACAGGTAATTAATTATCATGGTCTGATTGAAACCTCTGGGTCACCAGTAGGTAATGAGTAAAGGCAGCTAGGGCCTCGAAGCTACCTAGCTACCTATGATTAATAATAATTTACTAGGAATTTACTATTTACTTTAATTTAATTTAACTTTAGAAAAACTGACAAAACTCAAAATTACTAATTTAGATTCAAAAGGAATTAAATAAAAGATGCCGAAAACAAACACTCGACATTCGCTATTTTTAGGTCTACTAATTAACTTTGTGTCCGTACCGTGATTAATTGTTAAATAGCGAATAAAAAAGGTAGCTTCGAGGCCCTAGCTGCCTTCACATTTATTCTCTTTGCGCCTACTTGGAACAACATGCGACGACATAAAATGTTGTGCCTAAAATTCTATGACTAGCAATTGCCAAATTGCTAATAGTGCAAATTGCTGCGGATGTGGTAACTGTATTCAACAAAGGAAAATTACTGCAATTATGCTTAGGTTGCGGCCTGCGGGTCTCAGGGTAAAGTTAGGGCGTAGGACGTGACAAGTGACAGACTCATTTGTATGTCTCGTCGTGACGAGCATTACCAAACGCACTTAGAACACGTTACAAAAGAATATGTACAATGCACAACCATAATTACATTATGATGCATGATTACAATATTTTGCTCATAGCAGTCAAAGAGTTTAATTGAAATAAAAACTTTAACCTCGACAACGACCTCTGTGGCTCAGTTGGTGGGCTGTTGGTAGTTCAAGCCAGGGGTCACGGGTTAGAATCCCACCCAATAATTTTATCTTAATTTTTTCAGGAGGATATCTGACTGTGCAGGATTCGCCGTTCAACACACCTATTGGAGCTTCGTTTCTTCAAGCGGGAGAGGAAATGGGATACGAAATTGTTGACATTAACGGAGACCAGCAGACTGGTTACGCATGGTTCCAGTTCACCATGCGGAGAGGGACCAGGTGTTCCGCTGCAAAAGCCTTTCTTCGACCAGTGCGTCTACGTCGCAATTTACACGTGGCTCTATTTTCACACGTAACAAAAATATTAATAGATAAGGAGGATAAGAGAGCGTACGGCGTAGAATTTATGAGGTATGGATCAAAGCAAGTCGTATACGCTAAGAGAGAGGTAATATTATCAGCCGGTGCGGTTGGCTCACCCCAAATACTTATGCTTTCTGGAGTAGGTCCAGCGCAGCACTTACAAGAAGTCGGTATAGATGTCATTCACGACTCTCCTGGAGTAGGAAAGAATCTACAGGACCATATAGCTGTTGGAGGTCTCGTTTTTAGAGTGGACTATCCTATTAGTTTGCTCTTCCAACGGACTATAAACATTAATGCTGCATTGCGATATGCTATCACCGAAGATGGCCCTCTGACTTCGAATATAGGCCTGGAAGTTGTGGCTTTCATTAATACTAAATACGCCAATGCTACGGAAGACTGGCCCGACATCGAATTCATGATGGACTCGGCGTCAATACCCTCTGATGTGCAAGTGAAGAGAGCGCACGGTGTGACTGAAGAATTTTACAACGAAGTATACGGAGACATTATTGGAACGGATGTTTATGGTATTTTCCCAATGATGTTGCGTCCGAAGAGCCGTGGATTTATAAAGCTAAGATCGAACAATCCTTTCGATTACCCGCTCATGTACCACAATTATCTGACTCACCCTGACGACGTCGGAGTTCTGAGGGAAGGGGTGAAGGCTGCCATAGCCGTCAGCGAGACCAAGGCTATGAAGCGTCTCGGCGCCCGATTCCATAGCAAACCTCTGCCTAATTGCAAGCATCTTCCATTGTATACGGACGAATATTGGGACTGTTACATTCGTCAGTATACGATGTCTATTTACCACTTATCGTGTACCAATAAAATGGGTCCTGCTAGTGATCCTATGGCTGTAGTCGATCCACAGTTACGGGTGTACGGCATTGAAGGGCTCCGAGTGATAGACGCTAGCATTATGCCAGCTGTCACTAACGGCAACATTAATGCGCCAACGATAATGATCGCAGAAAAGGGAAGCGACATGATCAAAGAGGCTTGGCTACCAAAAATCAAAAGAAGAAAGCGAAAAGCAAAGAGATCACTAAAATGTAACAAGTGGAACCCACTATTTGTTAAAAAGTCACAAAATATTATTTGCAGTAAAGAAAGATGATGAAAGATTAACTTTAGCCCAAAAATGTTAAGTCAAAACCGCCAAAATATCTAGTTCCAAATAGCGTAGTTATTTTACGATAAAAATAGGACAAATTCATGTATAACCTGATATTTATATAATATTATACTTACCTTATATTAGATATTTATATAATATGATACCTCTTTAATAGCTACTGAAACTGTAAAACTTGGTCATACTTTTTTGTTGAAAAATGTTTAAGTGCTAGGTTAAGATTGATGAATGCTCAACTCTGCAATTGTTAAGTATTTTTAAGCGTAAACTAATAGATAAATCAAGGCCCTTGGCCACTCTGCCTTAGTTTATTTCAATAGTGAAATTACCAAAGGCCTCATTTGGCCAAAGGCCTAAAAAGTAGTTTAGAGTAACTACTCGCGTACCTTATTTCTTTCTACATATTATGGAAGGATATAACAGTGTCATATTTTCTTTATTTCTAAGGTGGGATTTCACCAAACACACATAAAACTTCGATTTACAAAACTTAGTTCCCATTGAACGCGTTCATGCAGCGACGTAAATCTCGTTCTCTTTCAAATGGATTTCATAAAATTCTATTGATCGCGATTATTAAATCTATGTTTACGTGACGTCACGCGATTATTTTACATGTTTTCATCATTTTAAAGCCTTTTCACGTTAATTTAACTACAAATTAGTAAGAAACAAAACATAAACTAACCAAACACATGTGTCAAAACTGTTATTTTGACATTTCTTTTGTCTATATTTTTCGTTCCGCCATGACAGGGCTTGAACGGGTTTTATGACGTTAAACTTCGGATTTTGGGCGTTCAGAAGATAAAACTCGGATTTGCTGTGAACGCGTTCAGTTGATGTTGGCGAAATGCAATTCGATGTTATAATCTCGTTTATACGTTTTGAACCGGTTCAGTGTACATTGAACGCGTTTCATTTCTTTGATGAAATCGCACCTAAGTATCCTTTGGCAGTAATTGTATTTCAAATAATATAAGATACTTACGTTACATACAATCTGTAATGTCTTGTTTAATTGTTGATCAATAGTTTAACACGCTGTAATGAGGCTATTGTTTTAATTTTATGGCATGTAGAAATTGTTTTTAATTTAATTGAAAAAGTTCGTAAGTTCGTAACATTTAAATCTCAATTATAATATTATTTTGAGATACACTTTAAATTTAAAAAGGATTTTATGTGTAAACACACTTTTATAAAGTTGGTTGGGTAAGGTAGTTGTGTCCTCAATTTTTAAGGTAAAAAAGGTTTATAATACTTACTTATCTCTCAGTTCAACATTTTTTTGTATAAAACTACTAACATATTATATTTAGTTGTTGAGATTTTGTTAGCGGTAATCAAGAATACCAAAAACTGCTCAGCGTTGTTGTTTGTAGAGTATTTTTACATATTTTATAGAGTTAGGCTAAATGGACTTATGATGGAAGGTTGTAATTGTTCTTCTTTGTCCTTAAAATCCACATGGAGTCGATTGCCTTTAGGAAAACAACCTTTTTCAAAAGTTATGATTTCAAAAATGGAATATTGATTTCTTAAGATTTTACAAAAGTTTGCGCTACATTATATTATATAAATTATGAAACTTCTGAAAAGGTTATATATTTAACAAAAGATTGCAAGGATAAAGGAGGACGTTTAATTCTTTGTAGATTGTAGAAATACGAATTGTAAAAAATGTAAATATTTTACAACTTACGAGTAAGTTTACAGTTTTTTTTTTAAATATAAATAAAGTTTGTGTTCGTACTTTTATTTTATTACTAGCAGCTTTCCCGGCAAACGTTGTTTTGCCATATAAAGTATTTCGCCCACATTATTTTATTGAAGTGACTAAATAAGTATGTCACCACTCACCATGGCAACGTCCATCGCTATCCTGTCGGCCGTCGCACAAAAAATGGTCGCAGCCAGTCTCAAGTTGTAATAATTTACTATTATTTATTCAACAGTTAATGCACTTATCAATATTAAAAGTAGATGTTGTCCGATTCTCAACCCTAGCCGATAAGCAAGCTAAGATTCACGAAAATCGGTCGAGCCGTTTCAAAGAAGTTCAATTACGCACACCGTGACACGAGAATTTTATATAATATGACGTGAATCTGCGAAAAATTTAGACAAGCACAACAACACAACAAAGAATCATAGTGTTAGGTGTTTTGATACATATTACGAGTATCTACAAAGATTTATCACTTTAGGTTCACCTGAGTTCATAATTGGCCTGTATTCACTTTGATTAGTGATAAGTGCAGGTATCTATTGTAGGTGATTACCTACTAATTAGGAGAAAGCAAGTGCGGACAGCAACTGATTAGTCCAAGTCCTTTAATTTCTCCTAATCACTAATCACCTGCACTCCCACTAATCAAAGTGAATATAGGTCCTATGATGCAGTCAGTATGTGTAGAGTGAAGACTCGGCTGTGTTTATAGTTATAGTGTTTTTCTACTAAATTAAACTTAAATGTAGATAAACAAGCTCGCGCCTTAATAAGTAATTTAATAATTAATTTTGCTACCACAAACAATACAAGCTTTAAAATTCGTAGACATTATCCACGTCTTATATACAAATAATAATAATAATATTATGATGATGCATGTAGATTGTAGCCGCTACATAGAGCGACATCTATTGAGATATGTTTGTAACTGGTAAAGCGGTAGTTTGTAAGCTGGTGAAGACCAGCAACATAAACAAGACTTCGTTGGTGTGATAAACGACCAAAGCCGGCGGGGAGGCGGTAACATCTTATATGACGTTGGACGATTTATTTTAGAATAGTTAGAATACAACGTTTATAGAATAAAATGGACGCCACGCCGCGCCGGAACGCACTCTGTTCATACATTTTGTGTGGACCCCACAACTATCAGAATTCTGACGTGTCAAAATGTATGAGCGGAGCGGGGCGTCCAAATTTTTCTGATCAGAAATTCGGATAATGTGCGGCCGGGCTAAAGAATACAAAGTTAATAGAATAAAATGTTAAATTTATTTATCGACGTTGAAGGACGTTAATTTTCCTTCTTCCTAGTAAGATGACTAGACATCGGATTATATGTACGATCAAAGTGCCGAAATATGCATGCAAATATGCACGAAAAAGGGCCGAAATATGCACAATCAAAAGTCACAGTTTATTATTTTTGGAAGAGTTTTCCGGCGTTTCCCATAATAAATACGCTGATTTCCATAATTCCATCAAATCCAGGATTTTTTCCTTCTTTCTGATTGCAATCTTAGGACTCATGGAAGTTCATTACCTACTTTATTCCATTTTTTTCGAATGTTGTCAAGTACAAAGAAACATTTTGTTTCTAGAAAGATATTGTACCTATCGGGTGTATTGTGAAGTCTTGAAACAGGGATGGGGTGGGGCCAAGTATTTTGATCTATCATACCTCTATTTCGTGGTCTCGGTGTGTGTATGAAAGCTAGTTTGGAGACTACGAGGCCATAATATGGCCGAAATATGCACTATCAACGAAATATTGCCAAAATATGCACTTTCGCCAAAAAAGTGCCAATATATGCATTTGCATATGCAACTATGCAAATGCATATAATCCGATGTCTAAAGATGACACACTATACCTATATAAATGCGAAAGTCAATCTCGTGTCTGTTGAGACGAAATGATCGAGATTAGAGAACTTTGGGTCTACAAGGTGTAAATAATACTTTAGGGTTTGTATGTATGTATTCCTTATATAGAGTTCACTGTGAAAGACGCAGCGCTGAAAGATTTTTTGTGATTTTTATGAGCAAGCGCCCGAGCGTCATGGATTTTCCCATATCTATGTCTGTGGTTTTCATTTCATCATTTTTGTGAACATGGTACCAACCTCGGATTCAACCTGTACAACAACAACAAAAGAATCCTGAAAATCGGTCCATAAACGGCGAAGTTATAGTTGAACATACAAAAAAATATATATAAACAGACGAACGTATAACCTCCTCCTTTTTGGAAGTCGGTTAAAAATAAGTTACTCTTTCCGCGCTGCAGTGAACTCGATCTAGGATACTCATACACATCCTACAGAATTATTTATCACTTAGATTTGTTACACCCTGTAGAGGAAACATAACAGTTATTTTTTTCTCAAAAAATACGGACCCTGCGCGATAATAATAATAATTGTTACGAGGTAGCACTTAACTTTTAAAAGCAATACAATATTTGGAACAACATAAACCTAATTTTTTCTGGATTTTTTTGCTAAAAACATAAAATATCAATTAACTCACATGTCATAATATAAGATCAGCTAAGCCTAATTTCATCCCTATCAGGCCCCTTAACTTCACCTCTGTTTTCTACCTCGCTGTAGAGTCTTCGCTTTGCGTCAGCCTAATCTACCGCGAGCGCACAAGTGAAAATGGCAGTAACTAGTGCAAAAAGAAAAACAAAAAAAGCGAGCGCATTAAAATGCTCTAAAACGATACCGATCTACCCAATTTAATACACATTAAGGACCAAATTCTTTTGAAACTGCATCTAGCTCTCGTAAATCACTTATAACGCGCTCCAAATGCCCATCCGCGGGAGAGAACAATTAAATTATTACGAAATGCGGAAAGTACTACTAGTGCAAGAGGCAAACGTAGTAAAAATAATAAACAATATTTTCAAAACCTCTTACGTGGGCGTTGCGTAATAATTGATCCCGAGCTGACAAAAGTATCTGCAAGTCATACGACTCCGATTCCGGCAGCTTCATCGCGCCGGAAGCCCATTCTTGTAAGTGGGTAAGTAATGCGGTACCTGACCTTTCTATAGATGGAGTTCGAAAATACGAGGTCGAGTTTTGTTGTTACTCAGCGGTGGTTACGTATACTCAGTGACAGCAGATATTCTGTACAAGTTACCAGCTGATTACTCCTTGATCAGCTGGTGACTGGCATATGAGATAAAACAACGGCCAAGTGTTTGTTTTGTTAAACAAACGGTTAAAAATTTATATCTTAAGGGCGTTCCGTCCGGAGATTCCGTAATTGACTGTATTTAAAACCTTATAAACTCATAATCTGAAAGCTACAAAGTTATAATAAAAATACAACAATATCTTTAGTATATCAACATTCCTATTGTCGTTTTAAATTTTCTATTTTTGTTTCTTATACTCATGATATCAGCTTCCAAAGTAATACCAATTTGTTAAAATTCAAGCATACATTCAGCATCTCCTTAGGATTTACAAATTACTTTTATTTGAAACTCACGCCAATAGATCGACAATATCATAAACTACATATTCGCCGTTTTAAATTTTTTTAGGACAATTTTGAACTAAGATAAGTAAAAATAATAGGGTTTTGGCGCGATCTCGGCAACGCGGCAAATGTATGGCCAAGGTCGTTTGCTCGGGGGACGGCCTTAACGAGTTAACACTTTGACACAGCCCTTATGTGCTACTATAAGTGTCATCGCGAGTAACTGTTTTTATCTATTTTTTGTTATTCTGTCTGGAAAAAATAAAATTTCATTTCATTTCACTTTACGAAAGAAAAAGTAAAAAACAAGCCGACAGAAAGACGAGTAAATAGACAATAAAGTAATCCTCTAATAGTTCAGTTTTTTCTCGAGTCACGGACCCCTAAAAATTTTCGTAATCTCCATAGCATGGAAGTTCTAGAAAAACATTACGTCTAGCTTTGTGCAATACTATCTTTAGCTAAAACCAGATTATGTTAAAACCAGTTTCATCCACATAACATGAGATTAACATGTATGAATGTAATAAAAAACCTCCCTAGCGACTTGCAGAACAACGCAACACCTAAATGTATGCCACAAGATGTAACTAGAAAATTATGAAGTCCACTTCATATAACATACAACTTAAATGCGTCTCGCCTCATTAACTGGCTTATGTTTTTCTTAAACGGTGAGCGGCTCAGCTCCTTTTCAGAGAAAGGAATAATCCTACCGAAACAAAACGTTAAAATTCTCGGTACTTTCATTTTTGACCACTCATTGTGGTTTTTCATGACGTTTACTTCCACTACAGACAACATAGCTCTCTTATACTACCCTTTTTGATGGAAACCAACTCCTCTTCATTATAATGAAGAGGAGTTTGTTTCCATCAAAAAGGCGCTAAAACTCGGGGCGGACTACAGAAAAAAGGATATACGATAGTTTTTAACCCAGGAAAATGTACTGTTTCCTTAGGATATTGTTTGTACGAAGCTCAGCGGCCAATTTCTAAGATTAAACAATTTTGTGCTCCTAGTCATATATTATGTGAAAAGATAGTCTCTTGTTAACAATAAAGTGTCCCGAACAATAAGTCTACCAGAATCTGATGGCAAATTTTGACGGCAGATTTTCAAAAAATATCCTTGATCATTGGATAAATTTATATAATATGTATTTGCATGTTTCACACATAGAATATAAGGAAAAAAGGATCAAAATGTTTTATTCCAATTACCCTGGTATTGCTAGTCAATTTACATTCTCACTTTTTGCCATCAAATTTTGGTAGACCTATATTATATACTGCCAAAATCTAAATGCCATTCTATTTGGCTCCACCATAACCTGAATAAAAGACTGTTTATTCATACTTGAAATACTAGCAAAATTAGAGCAAACTTAACTATAATTCTGTAAATACTCTCACATCAATCGATGCTATATTGGTAGGAAATTAGTTTTCTTACATCGTACTAGGAAGTGCGACCTCTGGGCTGTTACGAAAGTCCAATCAGCCCGCTTATGATGGCGTCCATCGGTCGCGCGGGAAACCTCTAACTTTATACCTGCTTAGTGCTTACATAATAACTTCATCTAATCTTATCAACACTTATTATAAACTTATCTTAATTAACGTTATCTGTACTTGTTCTATACTTATAAAGATTCTTACTGTGTAATGTGTATACTTTAGTTATACAATGTTTGTCCGTGTCTGATACGATACAAAAGTGGCTTTACAGACAATTTACAAATAATTAATATGTAGATATTTTTAATAAAATGGTTATTACTTATTAGTAAAGAAGAGGAAACATTTAATTTCTGTTTGTTTGCTTAAAATTGACCCTGACATTAATAAACAGATTTTAGGGGAATTCGGCACAATTCGATATGGAGTATTCTATGGGAACGGACATAAGATCAAAGGATCAAAGTAGCACGAGAACCTGCCAAGTTCTTAGAAGTATTGTGGATCAACTTGTTGATGAAGATGATGAAGTGCATCTGAACTTGGCATTGGATTGGATTTCAACTCTTTTTTTAGGCCAAAAATTTGCGTATATGAACTAGGCCCCATTTTAACAGGTATGTTTTTGGTGGGGTGCATTTTATAGCGGCATAATTATCCCGTGGGATTTCCTTTTATTGCAATAACATCCTAAATTCACAAGCACCAGCTATTAAACCCAGACACAAACCTGAAAAATAATACTCATAGAAAATAATTAAATGTCGTTTCCAAAAAATTTTAACGCTATTAAAATTGTTGTTGAAATTTACGAGCGTGAAGAGATATCATAGGCGCGTTCTCACGCAACCTCCCTGATACAAATCTGTTTTATACTCGGCAGATCAACATCAACACATTACGCCACTTTCTACCTCCTTACTAACTACACAGGAAGTTCCGAGCACATGGACAATCATTAACAAATTGCATCTAATGCACCTAATATGAACACCGAACGCTTTATTTTCTATTCGCATGTTATGTTTATGCGTTGGTGATTATGTCTGTTCGCAGGCAATAATATTAAATATCAACGATCGTTACATGAACTGAAATACGAGTAGATAACAAAAAAAAATATCGACAATCGAAAAAAAACAATCGATTGTTCGATTAATCAATTTCGATGTTTTTCCAAGGTTTTTCGATCAGCACGAGAATCTGACACGAGTTTCACAGTTTTTACCCATCCCACAAAAGTGTTCAACGCCGCTAAAGAGGTTTTCACTTCAAAAAACAAAATAATTTAACAATTTAGGCTTTTCCGAAATTTCACTAAGCAAGCAAAATATCTATAATTCTGATCATGGTACAGTCAAGACTCAAGACCAAGTAATCATGTTACTGCTAAACAAAGGACAATGAAAATCTGTTTATGGAATTAGGAACTACGATGCCACGAACAGATAAGCGATAATAATACGTCTCGTCAACTTATAACGGCACATTGAATTTTTTACCCTCGATGTAAGGAAAAAAACATTTACTTAGGGCTAAAATATTTGCTACACAATAGGGCTAACAGCAATAGGCTTGATGACTAATTTTTTTTCTTATTGGTAATTGAAAGACCCTTAAAAAATAGAAACATTGCTGAAAGAATGACTCTCATAGCTTAAAAATTCACCAAGATATGAACAATTCAAACATCTCATAAAATAGACCTGCCCGAAACGCTCCATACAAAGTGCTACGAAAGACTGACGTCAGTCTTTCTTAGTTTGTACGGATCGGGAGAGAACTTTGTTCGATAGGTATATTAAATATTGTGTTTATGAAAGTGGTTTCATACCAAAAGTTGCTTTAAATTGCATAACTTATCGAATGGTATACAAATATTAAGAAATTTAATTGAAAAAAAAATCGACTTGATTATCCAACTTTGAAGGCGCCTAACAAAAAAAATACAAATGCTATCGAGCTGAAATTTTGGTAACGCTTATTTTTTACCGTGCTTTCTTTATTTTATTAACAAAATTCGCTAATCTTTGACCTTGTCATCATCCCTATTACTGCAACAGAAAAACTCCATAATCAACATAAGTAATAGTAATATTATTGTTCACAATATATTTGTATTGAATCACAATAATTAAATAAGACGTAATAACAAATTTACCTATATTAACAAAAAATTGTAATTTTGAAAATTTTAAAAAATGTTAATGAACTGAAATTCATTAACCACTTTATGTAATACTGACTAGTGACTACTACACACATGGTGGCGTACCTATGTCATGACTATTATATTTCAGGTATAAATATAAATTTAATAACATGATCATTAAA
Source organism: Polyommatus icarus (assembly GCA_937595015.1). Taxonomy (NCBI): domain Eukaryota; kingdom Metazoa; phylum Arthropoda; class Insecta; order Lepidoptera; family Lycaenidae; genus Polyommatus; species Polyommatus icarus. The sequence goes on along the minus strand of OW569327.1, from coordinate 16,025,539 downwards.
TGTTATTAATCCTTCAAGCCCCATTTGGACACCGGTAACCGCGACAACAATAGAATACAATAGCATTTCCAAGAATTCCCGATCGAAGGATTAAAATAAGTTCAACTATGTCAAGGGCGTTCCTTCCGGAGATACCGTAATTTACCGTATTTCAAGCCCTATAAACTCATAATTTGAAAGCTACAAAGTTATAATAAAAATACAGCAATAATCTTCAGTATATCGACATTCCGTTCCCCGTTTTAAATTTTCTATTTTTGATTATTATACTCATGATATCAGCTTCCAAAGTAAAACCAATTTATTAAAATTCAAGCATACATTCAGCATCTCCTTAGGTTTTACAAATTATTTTTATTTGAAACACACGCCAATAGATCGACAATATCATAAACTACATATTCCCCGTTTTAAATTTTTTTAGGTCAATTTTGAACTAAGATAAGTAAAAAAATAGGGTTTTGGTGCGCTCTCGGCAACGCGACAAATGTATGGCCAAGGTCGTTTGCTGGGGGACAGCCTTAAAATAAGTTCAACTATGTCAAAATAATTTAAAAACAAACACCAAAATTATAAAGCTGGTAGAATTCGACGTTTATAATATAAAAGGGTTCATTTTGTACTATATTACATTACAAAATTACCAACAAAACCTCTATCTAAAATATATTTGAATATTGATTGATCTAGTAACATTTTTCAAAGTAGAGAAAAATCAGCACAGAGTAATGACTAATGACTTGTCTACGAAAGAATAGTCATACTCATAACGACAGAATGGTACCAAAAATAATGCGTCTTCTTATCGTGCATTCCTATTCTGTCGCAACTCGCAGACAATGGCCATTTCTCATGCAGTCTGACAGTTTTCGACAATGCACAGAGTGTAGAGTAGGAGTCGGCGCGGCGTCCGCAGTACCGCGACTACGCGCCTCGCTCACGCTCGCCATCACTCTCGCTTTCGGTGCAAACACCAACATGTGGCTCTGTTCGGATCTCTAACTAACATTATTGGATACTCATAAGCACCACCAACGAAACGACCGGTGAGTACCGATATATTTAAAAAAAATCGTAGTTACCTCTAATTGCTACACATAACGACATAAATTAGAAAGATTCACAAGTTTTTCATTATCTAAACTTATATTATGATGTGAAAGTTGTAATAAAATAAACGTGTGCATAATTATTTCATACTTTTTGTCCGTAAGATCGGTTCGCGTCTCGGGCGCATTTCGAATTTTCTTAACGAGAACGAGAGTTGCAGAGCATGAGCTGTTGCAATTCTCATTTCCACGTCTTATTTTTTTATAAGTGAAAATAAGATTACCATTCTAAAATTATTCACAAATATGTAATATGAAAAAAATAAATATGATATTTTCACTAATTTAAGAAAGTAAAAAATATTAGTCTAAATGTAATTTTTGTTTCGCATTGCACTTCTTAAATGAATACTGATATCTTATATTAAACACAACTGGATAAAACTCATATTATTATCAGTATAATATGAAAAACTACTGAAATAGTACCCTTTCTCTTATCTTCAGGCGGGTACAAAGTAAAGGAATATATCACATATACGATATGCTATAATGTATCAACGTACAATTATGCCTTAGCAATAAGCACAATAATAACTTTTTAAACGGGCAGTAGGTACACAACGCAAAATGTTTAATTTTATATTCAGAAACAACTTCCAAACTGATTTCTAAGCACGGTGTGGTGTCCCTATTGAACCAGCAAGCCAAAATAGTGGCGACAGTTATACTTAGACACGAATTTGCCAGTTTAACATGATACGTAATCGAATAACACGTACATTATAATATAAACATTAAACATGTAAGATAAGAAACCTGACGCCTAAACCTTAAACCGCTAGTGCATTTTTTTGGTCTTCAACTTGCAACTTCTCCGGTGTTGCACATTTATATAAGTAAAGATAACCGCTTATTACAAAGTAGCAGACTTATTATAGTGTTGTTTCAAAAGGGCTCGAAAAAATACAAACTTGAAACTTTTTACCCCATCCACGCGTTGATGTCTTTTCTATGATGAGAATTTTGGCATCTTCCTATACATTGGTTGATAGTTGCTACACATAATTTATTATGAGATGTGTGAATTTTTTTTTTCTTCATATAAGTAATTCAAAAATGTATATTGTGATTTGGCTACGGTACCAGGGCACGGAACTGGTAGAAGGGGGGGACACTGGACTCTAACGAATTTTTCCACTTTAAAACTTAATATTTCACAAATAGATCCCTAAATCGGATCCTTTCCCAGTTCCCTTACTTGATCTATGAATATTCATAATATTTTTAAAATATTATGAGTATCTAACGAGAGGCCACTAGGGCAGATGCGAAAAAAAATCATATCCGCTTGATGTGTGAGGTACCATAAAAAAATTTTTTAAAAGATTTTATGTACCATTTTTTGGCATCATTAATATTATGTGCATTCATGCCAAATTACAGCTTTTCAGGTTCTAGTCTCTGAGCAAAACCGCGGATAGACAGACGGATAGACGGACAGACAGACAGACAGACAGACAGACAGACAGACAGACAGACAGACAGACAGACAGACAGACAGACAGACAGACAGACAGACAGACAGACAGACAGACAGACAGACAGACAGACAGACAGACAGACAGACAGACAGACAGACAGACAGACAGACAGACAGACAGACAGACAGACAGACAGACAGACAGACAGACAGACAGACAGACAGACAGACAGACAGACAGACAGACAGACAGACAGACAGACAGACAGACAGACAGACAGACAGACAGACAGACAGACAGACAGACAGACAGACAGACAGACAGACAGACAGACAGACAGACAGACAGACAGACAGACAGACAGACAGACAGACAGACAGACAGACAGACAGACAGACAGACAGACAGACAGACAGACAGACAGACAGACAGACAGACAGACAGACAGACAGACAGACAGACAGACAGACAGACAGACAGACAGACAGACAGACAGACAGACAGACAGACAGACAGACAGACAGACAGACAGACAGACAGACAGACAGACAGACAGACAGACAGACAGACAGACAGACAGACAGACAGACAGACAGACAGACAGACAGACAGACAGACAGACAGACAGACAGACAGACAGACAGACAGACAGACAGACAGACAGACAGACAGACAGACAGACAGACAGACAGACAGACAGACAGACAGACAGACAGACAGACAGACAGACAGACAGACAGACAGACAGACAGACAGACAGACAGACAGACAGACAGACAGACAGACAGACAGACAGACAGACAGACAGACAGACAGACAGACAGACAGACAGACAGACAGACAGACAGACAGACAGACAGACAGACAGACAGACTGACAGAGGGACGGACAGACCGAAGCTATAAGGGTTCCTTGTTGACTACGGAACCCTAAAATCGATCAGGAGTTAGGATTAACTGTTTACCTGTAACTGTAACCGTTTCCCCCTAAATGACAAAAACAAACATACTAATTATTCAAATTGATTTAGACCTGTCCCCTTATTATTTGACATTGACGAACATGAACTTCAATGTTCGTCAATGTCAAATACTCAAGTCACATTTCAAATCAAAACAAAAATATTAACATGAACTCAATTGCTTATAGCGTTTTCGACATCTAAAACTGCCACGGGGCAGGTCAGGGCGAATGGATACGAAAATAGCCGAAGTTTCAATTACTACATAAAACTACATAATATATAACTAGTATAGTAACTATTAATAAATCTGTGCTGGTACTAAGTCTAAGTGCTTCGTTGATCACCGGTTTTGTTCGGCTGTTTCTGTATCCATTCGGCCTGTCCTGCCCGACAAAGATGGTCACAATTTGAACGTTTGAAATTTTAAAACACGGTTTAAAAAGTTGTAATGTCAATATTTTGACGTTTATACTTTTTTAATTGACTTTTGTTTCGATTTGAAATGGGACGTGCAATTATTATTTATGACTTTTTTAATTTCGGCGGGCATGTGAAAGAGTGCTGTTGTGTTTTGTATTATTTTCCTAAAATTGTGTTAGCTGGGTTTTTAATGTGTAATATTGGTAGAATATTAACCATTAGATATTCGTGTTCATGCACAAGTGTAGGAAAGTGATGTAATATCCAGAAACGTGCTATTTTGTGTTCCCTCCAAAACTCCATCGAAAGTTTCAGTAAAGCGTCTACCACTTTACTGAATCGACCGACTTGACTCCTTGACTGTATTGACTTTTACTTAGACTTTTACTTAGACTTTGACTAGACTTTAGACCTGACGATACATGAAAACGATGATGAAAAACATAACAATAGTACTACAAAAGACATGGCTGTATGGGCTTTGTTCCCTTTGCCTGTCCTGAATGGGACGAATCAAACCAAAAAAATAAAATATTTATGACTTTGAGTGTAACAACCGAAGACAGAAATTTAATGATTATTCAACTAAAATTAAATGAAGAGTCTGCATGAAAATATATTATGGAGTTTATGTCATAATCTCTATAAACTTTGCTCTCTAACTTACAACATAACTGACGTCCAACATCTGGGTTGCACTTACACTCACACTGAGATGCAACACTGTAATTAGGTGTTTCATGTTTACACACATTTAATTGAATTTCTTTTCCATGTTAATTATCATCAAGGCCGGCTCCGCAATTATAACAACCAATTATTTTGAACCTCATCATTATTAATTATTGTAATTTCATAACCACAGACACCGCTCGCATCATTATATAATTTTGATACCTATTTCTTTGTTTAACTTACACAGTACACAATAATTAAGATGTAATTATAATAGCGTATTAGTTGTGCGGGTGCGTTCCGTTACAGGTCCCAGTATACTGAGCAGTGCTATCTGAAATCTCATTAACTAATCATATCAGTCGATTTAATTTAATCAGTAGATTGAGAGGTCCTTTATAAACTAAATCCTTATGGCCTGTTTCACCGCTTCCTGATAAGGTGCCCGATAGGGTTATTTGACAGATTTTCCATACTCCATCTGTCAAATTAAGTGGTGGATAGCCTTATCTGGAAGCGGTGAAACAGGCCCTTATACTCGTAATTTAAATGAAGAATATATATTTTAAATAAGGGAGAGGAACTAATGCTAGACACTGAACTAATAGATGACACTTATGACAAAAATACCACAAAAATAAGAATTACTCTAATTATTTCTCACCACTGTAAATTTTATAAGCTTCTCAAGCTATCTGTTGAATTGAAAAAATATATTAGAGACGCCTTCGGGAACAAAATTTTAAAATGGGATCTGTTTTCGTAAATAATATGACCGCGTCAACACACGCTCGGCAATTTCTTAGCAAATAGGTTAAGGAAGGCGAAATTTTGCACGTGAGTTTTGAATACATTTATTTGATTTTTTGTAATTTCTATTGTTTTCGTTGGATTAATGGTCATGTTGTATACACTAATTAATGTTTATTTAAGATTTTTTTGTCCATTTTCCCTAACAATATAAAGGGTGTCTACTATTAGTTCTTGAAAATGTAAAAAACCTAATAGTTGACATGGATCTCATCTTTGAGTTTTGCAATACATACTAAAGTTATTTTGTACTTTGTTCTACTGCAAAAATCATCACTATTCTCTGAAAATATAATTCTATTAACAATCTAAGAACTAAGAACTACTGCACCTAAAAATGGACATGGTGTCTAATATTAGACCTTGTACTGATATGATCTAAAAATCGATTGCTTTAGTTTTTTAGCAGTAAAAAAAAAGAAAGAGGAGGGCTGAGAAAAGAAAGAAGAAAAAAGAAGAGGCAAAAGAAGCATGTCCAGACTAAAGACTGAAAATAAATTTGCTAGGAAAAAAAAGACGGGTTGCACTCCGGGAGTGCCGGCAGAAGTAAGAAAACTTGATTATTAACGTTCTGCATTTTTTTAACCCATTTTTTATGAAAATCGATTATTAAAAAATCGATTTTTTTAATTAATCGAAACCCTTACAATCAATTAAATTTATAACCCATTTTTATGAAAATCGACTATTAAAAAAACGATTTTTTTTAATTAATCGAAACAGTTACAATCGATTAAATTTTTAACCCATTTTTTATGACAATTGATTTTTGAAAAATCGATCTTTTTAATTAATCGAAACCCTTACAATCGATTACATTTTTAACCCATTTTTTATGAAAATCGATTTTAAAAAAATCGTTTTTTTTTTAATTAATCGAAACCCTTACAATCAATTCGAGTTCGAGTTCGAGTTCGACACAAAACACTACACACCAACCGTCTTACGGTTTTTCCAAAGTTTTTCGATCAGCACGAGAATCTGACGCGAGTTTTACAGTTTTTACCCATCCCACAAAAGTGCTCAACGCCGCTAAAGAAGTTTTCACTTCAAAAATATGAAAAATAAAAATAAAAGGAAAGATAGTTTCCGCATGGAAGAAGAATGAATAGAATCTGGAGACAACGTGGATAATATTTCTGATGCATGTAGTTACTATGATGAAGTAAATGAAATATTTTGAAAAAGGCAAATAAAGACCTAATAATAGGAAAAAAATGTAATGTAATGTACTATGTCAACTATTAGTTCATATTGGTGTCTACTATTAGTGATGTTCGTTTTTTGTGATGTCATCTATTAGTACTTATGACTAAGTTTAGAAAAAGACCAATAACATATTTTTTAATTGATTTATCAGAGAATAATTATAATAGTTTTATTTTGTAAGAGTTACTGAAGACATGGAAGAAGTTATCAATCCTTTATTTTTATAAATATATTTTTTATAACATTCAAATGTTGCATGTTTCCTTAAACTGTCTGCCATTAGGTCTCTTCCCTTATTATACATCGCAAAATTATGTGTCAGAATATCAGAATTTAAAATTATTTCAATAGCATATGAATTAGTTGTAGAAGTAGTACCTATAAGAATTAGTCAGCAAATACAGTCTTGTCAGCAAATGACGACACTCTATAGGAAACAGATGATAAGTGGGACAGTCATTAAACTTATTTGCGAATTAGCATATTATCTAGTCACTTTAATAGAATTAAAGTGACATGCAAAAACGTTGTTGCTGGTATATTTTTTTAATAATTGATTCGTTGCATAAAAATATGACAATACAGCATTTTTAATCAATCTAGAATCTAGATTCTAGATGCTATAACAAAACGAATATAAACGATTATTGATAGAATGAGTTGTAGAGCTTTAACTATATTATTGACTAGATGACGGCCGCAACTCCGTATTCGATTATTATCGGGCGGGAACCGTACATTTTTTCGGGACAAAAAGTATCCTATATCCATTCCCGGACTTATAGTATATCCATAATAATTATCTATACCCATGAAAATCAGTTCGGCGGTTTAAGTGTGAAGAAGCAATAGACAGACAGATAAACTTTCGTATTCATAATATGGATGTAACGTAATTAATAATATGGATGTACTAGGAAGAAATTCAAACAATTCGATTTCAATCTAAGAAGGCGCCGCGCCGCATATAGTTTGTTTTTTGTTCTGAAATTGCCACAAAATCCAGTTATAGCTTAATAACCAGAGATACCTACAATACAAATTAATTATTATATGTAAACGTTTTTAAAATAGCCTCTAAAATATTTTTTATTTACGTTTAGATTAAAATAAATAATAAAATAATCGGCCAAGTGCGAGTCGGACTCGCACACGAAGGGTTCCGTACCAATATAAAGCAAAATTAGAATAAAAATTGTATTTTTTGTATGGGAGCCCCCCTTAACTTTTTATTTTATTTTAATATTATTATTTAATATTAAAGTACACATATAATTAAGGACTTTGAGAAAAATTCAAGTAAATACCTGTTTCCTTTATTGATATTGAGCAAAAAAGGCCAAAAAAATCACGTTTGTTGTATGGGAGCCCCCCTTAAATATTAATTTTATTTTGTTTTTAGTATTTGTTGTTATATCGGCAACAGATATACATAATCTGTGAAAATTTCAACTCTCTAGCTATTACCATTCTTGAGTTACAGCCTGGAGACAGACGGACAGACAGACAGACAGACGGACAGACGGACAGACAACGAAGTCTTAGTAATAGGGTCCCGTTTTTACCCTTTGGGTCCGGAACCCTACTCGCGAATATTTTTAAACATGTTTTATTTAATTTCGAATGTTAGCCAATTAATCTAATAAATGCATAAAGTTAAGAACTAGAATAATATAATTATTACAACATATGTTGAAACTTCAGAGATGAAATCTGTGTGTTAAAATCTCAATCTTTTAACACGGTGAAGTAAAGAACTGGCTGACTCGTTGGCCTGGTATGACTTTATTTTGCCACATGCTATACAGACCATAAAGATTAACCTGTCATTTGCAGTATTTTTCAATTTGCATATAACACTTGTAAACTAAGTACGTGAAAGGTATATTGTAATTTACCTTTCACCTACTTAGTTGTTCATAATAAATCCACACTATAGGCAATGAAATTGAAGTTATGGATTTGTTTTTTTTTCTTTTGAGATACTAGATAGATATTATACAGTGACAGCCAACAATCGAATTTAATATAAAAAAATAACATATTATATACGGTACAAATTGAAAGACCTCCTCCTTTTTGGAAGTCGGTTAAAAATCAAACAGAGATAATAATTGCATTTTTAACTAACGGCTTTTTAATGATTATGCTGTGTCAAATATTATCAGCTAGTTAAAATGGGGCAAATGCAGAATACTCGACTTGGTGCCACGAATTCGTATTATTTTCGTTAGCATATTCTTTATTTTGTACGTATACTGTATAGTCCATCTTTTATTATGTTTTGCCTTTCTTAACAACAATAATTATAGTATTGGTAAAGCAAAAACCATACCATTATTCAATTGGTACACTTATATAATACTTGTAACGATTACACATAAAATTAGATCGTTATGCGTAAAGATATACTATGACATAGAATAACAATACGCACTACGCACGCTACATGCGCACAAAAACTGTTGAGTATTAGCAGTTAGCACAACGTGACCAAAAATGTGGAGTCAAGCAGACGGATAATAATCTGTAAACATAGTAGAAACAATTATTATTGTCAGCTACGAATTCGTAACGTTATAAGAAGTGAATTTTATTAAAATTCTAACAGCGCCTTCACAGGGTGTATCAAAACAATGTGATTACTTTAGAGTGTTTATGTGTCCCTTATAATATGGAGTGCGAAAGTAGCAGCAGCCAGCACTAAAAGAACTTTTTTTGTGATTTTTAAAGCGCTTATTCCATTTTACTAAATTTAGAAGTCCTAATTAGGATCGTAAAAAGAAGACGAATTAGAAGCTTCTTATTCCACTTGTCCTAATTTAGTAATTAAATCAGTTGTGACGACACGTCGTGACGACGCGGCGATTTTGGCCAGACGTCTTCTTAATGGCTCCAGTTCTGTCAAAGAAACAAAAAATTGGTCTTCTCATAGGCTTAGCTGTTGGCTCAATGAAAATCAAAATAAATAAAAGGCGAAAAAGATGGTTGAAAGAATTTTTGCTCCACGAAAAATTATGAATTATGAACTTTCTGAACTACTTGGAACCAGCAGGCTTTAGAAATTACCTACGAATGGATCTTATCTAATATATATAAATCTCCTGTCACAATGTTTGTCCGCGATGGATTCCTAAACTACTTAACCGATTTTAATGTTTCTTTTTTTTAAATGTGTGCTTTTTTCCAACTTGAGAGATAGGATAGCTTAATTAGATATTTAATTATAGTCGCAATTTTATTTTATTGCAAATTTTTTGTCTATAAAGAGCGACCATTGTTTATGTTTATGACCGCGGGTCACGGGATAGCGATGGCCGTTGCCATGGTGACATAATTATGTAGTCACTAATTCAATAAAATAATACGGGCGATATACTTTATAATCTATTATATATAAATCTCCTGTCACGATGTTTGTCCGCGATGGATTCCTAAAGTACTTAACCGATTTTAATGTTTCTTTTTTTAAATGTGTCCTTTTTTCCAACTTGAGAGATAGGATAGCTTAGATTTTTAATTATAGTCGCAATTTTATTTTATTGCAAATTATATTTTGTCTATAAGGAGCGACCATTGTTTATGCGACGCGGGTCACTTTTTTTATACTTATATTTTAGTCACTAATTCAATAAAATAATACGGGCGATATACTTTATATAATATGGCAAAGAAACGTTTGCCGGACAGCTAGTATAATAATATGGCAAAGAAACGTTTGCCGGGACAGCTAGTAATATAATACAAATTGACTTCAATACAGATTTAGCAGTCCCACTACAGATAAAAGGTTGAAACCATCTGGCAACACTGATTTAGTCAGTTAGAAGCCACGCTTTTTCCGATTTAGTACACTAATTAGGATCCTAGCTTTATTTCACTTGACTAAATTTAGTCACTAAATCATTAAGATGTCTAAATTTTGTGAAATGGAATAAGCGCTTAAAAGCTCTTTCAGCGCTGCTACCTTCACATAGGGCTTCTCATACACACACTAAAGTATTATCACTTTGTTTTAGTAATATTCTTTATTTTTATCATATTTTGATAAGGTTACGAATACGTTACGACCCCCCCCCCCATCCTCCGCCACGCCGCCTTTTTTACGACCAAGCCAAAGACACTTATGATTTATGAATGACGAATCTTACGGTAAATATACACAATGAAAAAGTAAGTCTATGTAGGTACTAGGTAGGTACTACATACCTACATACTTAAAGAAACAAAGCGAGCAAATTAAGTTATTTCCCATATTTTGCACATAAGGAGCAATTTTCACCTTATATTCTTGTAACCTTTAGGTTAACATTGAAGAACACGATAAATAAATAATAAATATTGATTTGTCTATTATATAATATTTAAACCACGTGATTGCATAAATTTAACAAGCGTGAAGGCAAACTTTAATGGAGATTACTTAAAAATTTTATGCATTTCCTTAAATTCATTGTTTAGCCTTACTCTACAGTTTAAATATTAGTAATAAGAAATCCTCAATATTAAAAATAATTTAATTATAGACACACAGCAAATTAAAATTAATTAGAAAATTATTTAATGTCATATACTATATTATTATAATTTTATGTAATTTTACTACTTTTGTAGATATATATATACCTAAAACTCAAAGGTGACTGACTGACCGTGATACACTCGTATCAACGTAAAAGTGTACTTGTACAGCCCAAACCACTGGACCGATGAGGCTGAAATTTGGCATGCAGGTAGATGTTATGACGCGTTTCCCGTAGTCCCACCTTCAGGAGCAGGAACACTGTTGGGGTTTTAGTGGGAAGTCCCGGATGCGTCTCGTCCGCCCCGGGGAGTCCCACATACCCCGGTGGTCCTCCCAGTCCACGGGGATGCGTAAATGCATTCCCCCAACGATAATAAAGGTAGATGTTATGACGAAGGCATCCGCTAAGAAAGGATTTTGATCAATTCTACCTACAAGGGGTTGAAAATAGTTAAAATAGGGGATAAAAGTTTGTATATATAATAATACTTCTTAACGCGAGCGAAGCCGCAGGTAAAAGCTCGTTTATAATAATTGTAAAACGAAATTCTGAAGCAGTTTCTAGGCCACTTCAAACGGATAACGTAATGGCAAAATAACATTTGCCGGATCAACTAGTAAAGTATATTATTATATTATTAAACATTAGGGAGTGCCACCGCTGCCGGCGCCGGCTCCCAAAAATATCAGTAATGGGATCCGGCGTGGCGGTAAGTACACTGCCGGCAGCCGAGGTACAAAACAAAGGGCTGCCGGCGCTGGCACTCAAAATGGGAGGCGGTGATAATGCGTAAAGCGCTAGGTTCCAGTCCCGATACACAAATTTTAAAAAGAAATAATTATATTTATATTAATTATATAATTATCAATAATCTATCATTTGACAAGCGATGTTTGCCGAATAGGCGCCGGCAGCCTATTTGGCAAACATCGCGTGACTTCGGCAAACTTCGGAGTTCGGAAAACAGCGCCGGCAGCCATTTCAGCTACCGGCGCCGGCAGCGGAGGCACTCCCTAAACATTATAAAATTTACATATTGTACTTTTTATGATAAAACATAATTGTAGAAAATAAGTTAATGACGTTGCGTTGTTGGGCCGCATGTGGTCCTCAATAAAATGTTAATGGGCATCGTAAATAAAACCGTGATTTTATTAGTTTCCGTGAGCAGTTACGACACATGCTGATGAGCTGTTGTTGCACATGATAATACGGCACCGGCTTCGGTGATGGTGACCGGTTTCGTTATAACCAGGAGTAATATGCCCAAGCACCTCTCTTTCTTGCTCTAACTGCTACCATGTGGGATATAATAAAACAGATAGCCAATTCGCGCGCAGCCTACTTTTTACGGGTCCACTTCATTTATTTATTTATTTAAGTAATACAAAACTTGTGTCTAATTGAGAGTGTACCATAAACCTGCAAGGTTTGTCTGGTACAGCTGCATGCATGAATCAAGTACATTAGCCCACAATATTGTCCTAACTCGATAATTGAACACATGAAATCTACAGATATATAGGTCGTATGTTGAGCAATATCCAAATATTAAATCATTGAACACGAAGACATCTAAAAGGCTCTTGCGCATAATACAAAGGTGCACCAACTACGAGAGCAAGAACAGAGAGAGACGAGTGGTACTATACACGTTATAGTACGGGAGCCCTAGAACAATTTTTTTTGTGATTACTAACAAGCTATTTTTGTGAGTAGCTACATTTTGATAAGACGAACAACATTTTTATTTTCGAAAAATCTCCAAAGTGGTAGCTAACAGAGATAGAAAAGGATTTCATACTTTGACTTGATGGTCCTAAAATATGGATTGTTTTTTTTTGTAGGACAAGGTTACTTTTAAATTATATTAGGTTTAGGTTTAAAGATTCTTTATTATCAACAAAGGCAAGCTGTCACTTATTTGATAACAATGATTACTTAATGTCTCGATACAATTTCATCGTTCGTCGTCGAAAATACAATATAATATTATGTACAGTTAAATTCACTGGTACACAAAGGCACAAGCATTTAAATTTTATAACAGGTAAGAAAAAAAAAGTGTGTACGTACCTCACATTTAACACAATATAGCTAACTGGTTAGTGATTACAAAACCTTAGGTATTGTGCTATTAGAAAAAGTATAAATTTAATATTAATAATAATAAAGCAAACTAAAGCATTAATTATTTTCGTTAATCATATGTTCGGCTAATTGCTTTTTAAAAACATTCAAAGATTGGGAGTGTTTTATGCGCGAGGATATGCGGTTGTATAGTTGCGCTCCTTCGACAGTTATAGGTGTCGACTTGCCGTAATTTGTGCGATGTTTAGGTATGACGAGATAGCTCGCTCGGCGCGTACGGCGCTCGCTAACTTGTTTATGTTTAGTTAACGAAAGGTTAGTGTGGATATTCTTATTGAGCGTTTTGTGAATAAAAAAGCAAATTTGGTATTTGTATAGTTTTTTAATGTTCATTATTTTAGTTTCGTCGTAGATTTTAGATGTTGGTGTTAATCGGTTGTAATTAAAAAGGGTTTTGATGATTTTGTTTTGTAATATTTGTATTTTATCTAATCTAGTTTTAGCGGCCGATCCCCAGATTTCAATGAGATAGGTAAGATGCGGTTTTATTAGGGAATTGTAAATCGTGTAACGTATATTTTTTGGGATACATCGTACAATATTACGCAGAGATCCCCGAAGTGTTACAAGTTTATTTTTAATTTTTTCTAGGTGGGTATTCCAAGTTAGTTGAGCATCAATGGTTAATCCAAGATATTTTTCTGAAGCCTTTTGTTGGAGGGGTATGTTATTAATTGTTAATGGAGGGTGTTGTGGAATCCGCTTATTTTTAGCTTTGAATATTACATAAAAGTTTTTAGTTATATTAATAATAGTTAATAAATTATGTTGGAACCAAATGTGTATAGAATTTAAATCACTTTGGGCTTGTGATATTATGTCAAGTATAGATGAACCAAAGTAAAACAGACAGGTATCATCGGCATTGAGTGTAATGTGGCCTTTGAGGTCCAGTTCTTGCAAATTATTCACATAAATTAAAAACAGTAAGGGGCCCAAAATAGAGCCTTGGGGGATTCCAAAGGTAACCGGTAGTGCACTGCTTTGTGTATTATGGTCAAACTTTACAATCTGGGATCGTCCGGTGAGATAAGACTTGAGTATTTGTAGTGCTTTACCGGTTATTCCTATCGCTTCCAATTTACTTAGGAGAAGGCTGTGGCTTATAGTGTCAAACGCCTTTTTTAAATCTATGAATACTCCTAATGCAATATTTTTTTGGTCAATATTTTGTTTAATTTTACTTTTAGGCCTGAATCCATATTGACGATCCGAGATGGAGTTAATTGAGCTTAAGTACTTTACAAGCCTTGTGTGTAAAGCCTTCTCGAGTATTTTTGACAACGTCGGTAAAACAGAGATGGGTCTTTTTTTTACCTGGATCGGTTTTAGGACCAGATTTATGAATGGGGGTGACCTTCGCCGTTTTTAGTGAGTCTGGAAAAGTACCATCTTCTAATAATTTGTTCATGCTATCGGTCAACTTGGAAACTATTAGGTCTTTAGTAGATTTGATTATCTTTGTACTGATTCCATCTAACCCTACGCTGCAGTTAGAATCTAAGCTTTTAATGATATTCAGGATTTCAGTTTTTGTACATGGTTCGAAATTTGAGATATTTTGAACATGAGGCATGGATTGTGGTAACACTTGTGAATTATTGTCATGAAAGTATTTGGGAATCTCATTTCCTAATTTTGGGCCTATATTTGAAAAGTAATTATTAAATGCTTCGCAGATAAGTTTGGGGTCTGTTATTTCAGTAGATTCTAATATAAGTTTCGAAGGAGCACAAATTTGATTTGTTTTATTAGTGGCGAGTGAATTTATTAGACTCCACATTTTCTTTGGTTTATTTAAACATTTAGTAAACTCTTTATAATAATAGGTATTCTTTGTGACTTGTATTAGTTTGGCTACTTCACTACTCTTTTTTGTAAATTGCTCTAATAGTTCATCGTTTTTATTATTTTTAAGCTCTATCCATAAAATATTCCTATTATTGATTTCTGAAATCACATTTTTATTTATCCAGTCTTTCTTTGGTGTATTTAAAATTTTGGTTTTCATTACTTTACTACTATCTATGCAACGTCTAATTTGTTCTTCAAGTTTTGTAAAGTTGATAGTGTCACTTGATTCTTCAGCTAAAGATTCTTCCATAGATTTAAGAAGATGCACATAATTTATAGCTTCATATTGCAGGAAGACCTTCCGCGGTGGCTTTGTTTTCTTAATTTCTAGGTATATTTGTTTGTGGTCCGATAATGATGAATTAATGATAATCATATGAAATTTGTATTCGCTTAGGTTGGTGCTAACGTGGTCTAGTATAGATTGCTTCGTGTTTCCTTCACGTGTACAATATTTTCTTGATATTTTATTTATGAGTGTATGTCCTGATTCCTTAAGTAGCTGTTTATATTTTTTAGTTTTAGTACCGCTTGTTAAAAGATCTACGTTAAAGTCTCCAAACACGATCGCCCTTCGTCGCGGTTCTAATTGGGCTTCATATTCTTCTATAAAATGGTCAAAGTTTGTATGTCCAGGATTGTACACCACTCCTATATCAATCCCGTAGTTGTTTAAATGTATCCATAGAAAGTTATTACCTCCGATATAGCGGGAATCTGACAGGCAATGCTTAAGGTCATTATGCACGTATGCAGATACTCCACCTCCTGTAGTGTCTGTCCTATAGTTGTAATAATGCGTGTAGTTATCAAGTTGAAGTTGTAATGCTTGTTCTTTGGAGCGAATCCACGTTTCAGTTAGTAAAATGACATGAACTTTATTTGGTATAGACTTGATAATGCATAAATTAAGTTCATCGAACTTCCCTTGCTTACAAATACTGCGTGTATTTAAGTAAAGGAATCTTAAGTGAGATCTATTAGAAGGAAATGTTTCATAGCTGTTTAGTAGTTCATAGGTGTCCTTTTCTGTAACTTGAGGAAGGGGGGTTTGAAAGTTTAGTTTTTTGTATTAGTTTGTACGATAGTAGGTAATCCCTTGATGTATTTAATGGTAAATCCCTTCTCGTCGTATTATAACTATTAACCTACCAATATACAAAAAATCTGCTGGTTAGGGTTCCGTTTTAGGGTACAGCAGTCAATCAAGTTTTGTTGATTACAGAGCCCTAAATATTTAAAGTTAGGCATTGCCTAAAATAAAGTTTAAAATTAATGTTTCTAAGGCTGTATCTTTATCTTAACCCATCAAGCTCCATAAGCTCACCGGTGAGCGAGACACAATAGAATAATGTCAATAGATTTCCAAGAATCCACGATCTAAGGATTACATGTTGTATCAACAAAAATTAAAACAGATTTAAATTGTGTTTTGAATTTACAATAATTAAAAGAAAGTTCCAAGCTTTGAAACGATAACCTTGTATTTGTGTAAATCGCTCCTCGCAACACTACCTCTTTATGAGTTCCAGTCATAAAATCAAATGGAAAATCCACAAACGGGACAGTTATAGCAGGCAACAGCAGCCTAGAGTTCAATTGTCTCTTGGCCCAAGAGCCAGCGACACTCAGACTTTCGTCATTTTATAAAAACTGAAAGTTTTCCTGCATATGACCTCAATACAGATTAAAAAAAAACGGTTGTCTGTAAAGTCGGTTTACTGACGATAGTTGATCGTGACAACGTGCCTCTTTGTCGCTCGTTCCGCACTCTCGCTTGCACTTTAAGCCCTGAATGGAACGCCTCAGAGCGAGGTAACGCCATGGTAACGCCGCATGAGTCATGTTTTTTCGTGCGTGCAGCCGGCTCCATCGAATCATAAGACGTTGTCACGTCAATAACCAGCAACTGTGGAGTTTTGGTCGGGGTTACGAGGTACTTATCCAGTTCTGAAGGTTAATATTTTATCGAAGGTTAGGTAGACCTTCATAATTGGATACCTCCTAAAGTAACCGCGACAGAAACTCCATAGTTGTTGGTCGTTCTCGCCTCTACAGGGGTCATATACAGGAAGACTTTCAGCTTTTATAAAATAACGAAGGTCTTACTGTCACTGGCTCTTACCCCTAAATGTATATTCTAAACCAGGGATCACCAATTAGTTTCACTCGGGGTCTGTTTTAAGACATGAAATGACCTTCGCGGTCCACACATTTTATATAAAAATAATTTAAACAAAGGTAATTACGAAAATAACAAAGGTAAATAATTAGATAAGTACCAATGAGATGAGATAAGAATGGATCTCTCTAAAGTTTAGAGTGAAATATTGGTGCAAGCTATAGATATTGACATTAAATCCTGGAGATGTTGAAGTCCTAATAAGTTATAGATCAACATGCTTGGCCCGCACACAATGGGTCGGCCGTCCGGATGCGGACCGCGGTCCGCCATTTGGTGACCCCTGTTCTAAACCAAAGCGTAGTCTAAAGTTTATAATATTGCCATGTTGGCCACAATTTTCAGACCGTAGATTTTTGCGTGATAAAAACTATTCTACTCGTTTATCCGTTCCCGAGAAAGATACACAGGCGGACAGACGGACACACTTACGCATGTATGTAGTACGGGCTCTGTATATAATATCACTGTACACTGTGTAGGTCACAGTATATCGATTGGCCACGGTAAGTTTAATTTCTTCTTTCAAACATGCAACATATTTGATAGAAGCTGTCCTTTAATTTAAGCTTTCCTTATTTCTTTTAGTTTTACATTTGCGAATTGATAAAATTATATTGTTTACGACAAAGGAACCGTACATTTTCGCGCAATAGAAAGTAGCCTATATTCTTCTTCGTTGTTTTCTCTACATCTATGTCAACGAAGGTAGAAGACTATTCAATGCAAGCAAACAATATCTATACTTTAATGTCCATACTAATAATATGATTAATGCGAAAGTGTGTCTGTCTGTCTATCTGTTACCTCTTCACGCTTAAGCCGCTGAACAGATTTTGATGAAAGGTGTGAAGATAGTTTGAGTCCCGGGAAACCACATATGGTACTTTTCATCCCAGAAAAATGTACGGTTACCGCGCGATAAACGATCTTCTGCGCAACGGGGATGCGGGCGTCATCTAGTTAACAATATTAGTATAGACACGGTAACTTGAACTAAAATATGCGAGGAAATGCAAATGAAGAAGACATAATCGCTTTTACCGGTCCGGGTAAACAATGTCTCGTGTACACAATACACACGTCCGCTGCAGACCACGTGTCAATGATTTGTCGAATAGTGTCACCATCACTTACGGAAAATTTGGGACAATTGTTTAACTATTTTTCTTGAAACTCAGGCAACCTATTTGCTATATAAATTGCTTCCTGTTTCAGAAAATACTAATGAGTTATAACAAGGCCTTAATACTGAGTTCAAAGTAAGTATGTGCTGTGAAACTACAAAGTAGATACTTCGAACTTTGTATTAAGAATTATAATTACAACAATGTAGGTGTCCATATTATTTATATTTTACTAGCGACCCACCCCGGCGTCGCATGGGTATAAAATATATAGCCACTGAAAAAATTATTAAAATCGATAGCCTATCACGATCCTTCATGTGGTCTACTTCTTATCTGTGCCAAATAACATATAAATTGCTCCAGTAGTTCGCGAGATAAACCCTTTCAAATAATTTCCCCCGTTTTTTCCACATTCTCCTATTAGTCTTAGCGTGATAAAATATAGCCTATAGCCTTCCTCAATAAATGGGACATCTAACACTGAAATAATTTTTCAAATCGAACCAGTAGTTCCTAAGATA
Source organism: Polyommatus icarus (assembly GCA_937595015.1). Lineage (NCBI taxonomy): Eukaryota > Metazoa > Arthropoda > Insecta > Lepidoptera > Lycaenidae > Polyommatus > Polyommatus icarus. Next base: position 16,006,564 of record OW569327.1, on the reverse strand, counting down.
AGCGCATTCAAGTTAGCCCTTTCAAATAATTTTCCCCGTTTTTTCCACATTTTCCTCTATTTCTTCGCTTCTATTAATCTTAGCGTGATAAAATATAGCCTATAACCTTCCTCGATAAATGGGCTATCTAACACTGAAAGAATCATCAAAATCCGTTGCGTAGTTTTAAAGATTAAAGGGAACAAAGGAACATGAGGGATATGCATTATAGTCGGTGGTCGTGGGCAGTAATTTTATGCAATATGATAAGTATTGTTTAACTAGATTCTCTATATTAAAAAGATATTAAGTATTATTATTAAGCTGCACCTATAAATTTTCAAGTGTATTGTATTATGTAAATAAGTTATTGTGAAATATTAAACACTGTGTCAACTAAGTGATAAATTAATACTGTCCTATATTTTGGCTGACATGTGGTCAACCCAACGTACAGTTTTGCGTAACTCAAAATTGACTCTTAGTGCGAGCATCGATCTTTCTCTCGCGATTTCTCGATTACGCGTCCACCTTAACTGAATTAGTTAACTAGTTTACGCCAAAACATCATAACTCATATGATGTTTTGGCGTAAACTAGTGACCTACAGTGACTATATGACCAACACACATAATGTTTGCAAAATGTACCTGAGGCTATTTAACTATTTCTTAATCTACATAACTTTATCAGCTACATGTATGCATATTTTGTGAAAATTTTGTATGATGATCAGGGTAGTCATTCACGCCTATTTTGTTGGCAACTGAACAACATTTTTAGCAACGATGATTACGATGATGATAGAAAAAAGCTTTTGTATAATAGAAATGATCTGGCATTCTAATGGCAGTTTTTTTCTAAATTCTCATGGTAAAAGTATTCAAAATCGGTCTAGAAGTTTTAGCGTGATGCGGGTAAACATACAAAAGTGCTGCTCTTTATAGTGTGCAGAGTTTTTTCATCAGTTATTTACTAGAAACAAACTTATCTCACATAGCCAAGACTAAGCTTTAACGGTACTCATGCTTTTAAATAAACTAACCAAGACTAAAACATTATTAGGCGAAAACATTTTTGCCGCAAAAATATAACAATGCATTTCGAAATAACTTTGTCTGACATTTATATTATCACTATACTTTCTAACAATTAGTATAATATTAAAATATTATTTAAAAATTAAATAAACGGGTAGTTAAGTTTGCATGTAAGCTCACGCCATCTCTGTGTATAGATCATAACTACAGACGCAGCGCCCTCTCGCTACATAACTCGGAACTACTTAGTGTCAGTCACCAGGTAAATGCTTTGTTTGATTAATATGTGTGGACATACAGTCACTCTATGTTAACAGTAGGTTCAATTGAACGACAAAAGATGGCGCTTTAAGCTAGAAGACTTTATAATAATAATAACACACATATTATAACATATTTTTATAACTTATACAAATTACACTCGTATCATTATAAGATCAAAATATAAGACTTGTAATAAATTCAATTTGAAAAGTATATAATATATAAAAAAATCAACCAAAATCACTGTTTAATTAATTTCATAATATATTAAGCTCTACATTGGAATACATATTATTATTAAATATTATAATATAGATATTATTATAAAAATTAACAGGTGATTATGTTTTTGGCACAGGGCAGACTGGGTCAAGTCGAACCGTGTACCGTATAATAATAACATATGGATTTAGTTGTAGTTCTAGATATTTTTCTGTCACCATACTAATGTTATAAATGTGAAAGTGTTTATGTCTGTCTGTTACCTCTTAACGCCCAAACCGCTGCACGCTGCACCGATTTTGCTGGGTATGGAGAATATACTTTGAGACCCAGGAAAGGACATAGGAACCGGGATTTTTCCGTGATAAAAAGTATCTTGTCACGGAAAAATCCCGGTTCCCGTTCGATAAGCTAAATTTGGCGTAACAGAGTTGCGGGTGTTATCTAGTAACATATATAAAAACTTATGTAGCATACTAACATTGGAAGAAATCTTTAAACAGAACATAGGGACTACATGGTCCCTAGGTCTTGTAGGTTAGTTATTATCTCTGGATATATGCGCAGATTCGGTTATATCTGCGCAACAAAGTTGCGAGCAACATAATATTTTATACAGGCGCTCAATTAACATACGACGACGAATATATCGGATTGATATCGGACAGGCGTGCAGCCACTCGCCAACCACCGCGGCAGTCCAGCGCACGCCTCTCACGAAAGTACCGGACGTGGCTTTCTATCGGTGAACGTTTTATATGGCCGTATTCTAGAACTGTGATTCACATATTGTGCCGATTGTGTTGTGACCGACTTCATCTCCTTTGGTTTTTTGATTCAGCTAAAAAATGGATTTCAGGTAATAAATTTTCATATGTGATTCAATAAAAAACAAATTTATTTTTTAATTTACGTTCGATATGATCAATATTGGACGCAATCTATTTGTAACAATAAAAAAATCTAGTCAAAGAAAGCTCAATCTGCAGCTTTCTTTTTAATTTGTCTTACAGAGATTCGAGAGCTTATAACGTTCTAACTCGAAGAAGAGTCGAGACTCGAGAACCCCTGTTACACTTTACATCACGTAGTATGTACAGAGTAATTATTGAAATCGTAAGGGATCTTAAAGGACTATATTATAATAATTAATTGTTACCGTAACCTTATTCACGCAGAAATTCGTATATCGCCATTAGTTTACCTATTTTACCACTATTAAATGGCGTTACGTTCTAAAACATGTTAATGTCATACTAATACTGATTAGTAACTAGACATGTATTCTTTTATATATCGATCGACAAATCGTGTAAAATGTGTAGAAACAACATTGAGACACTCTTTTAATATTCTGGTGTATGGTATCTGGTGGAACTCTTCTAACACTAATCTCAAGACTATAAATAGAGTTCAAAATCTATGGTCTAGGATTCCAATATATGGCTAGGCATATGCCTGATAGTGATGATGTCTCGTGTAACTGTACATAACCGATAGCAAGCTACCGTGACCACCGCCCGGCTGGATATAGCATTAATCTGACAGCTAGTAACTTCATACATAATGTCATTAGAAGACGGTTCCTGGTTTCCATTTCACCATAATATTCTTGTATTACATGACCTTTGACATCCAAAATCTCGCTTCAAAAACGTACTCAAGGTATAAGGGGGCGTCCACAAATTACGTGAGGTGATTTTTTATTCCCCCCCCCCCCCCCCCAAAGCATTTTCCCATATTAATGAGGCTTAGATAAACATAAAAAAACTACTACCATAAAGTCAACTTTAGCTTTTTGAAGTATGTCCCCATATAATCACCCATTATTAAACCAAACTTAGTTGTTTTCATTGGTTACCACACCGAAATGTCCCAACCTTCAACAAGTCATCAGTAATTAGAAGATTCCCATCTAGAAGGCCACGGCTTGTTACCAACAGCGAGTGGTAAGCGGCTAGACAAGACGATTATATCAGTTCATTAAATTGCATAAGTTGTTGTAATTACTGGTTATAGTTACATCTATAGTCATTTCTAGGTATGAGTGTAATTTGAGAGTTTACTTTGGGGGCGTCCACAAATTACGTGAGGTGTTTTTTTTAATTTTTTGACCCCCCTGGTGAGATTTCGTGAGAATTTATTAGACCCCCTTCCCCCCACAAATCTCACGTGAGATCTTTCAAAATGTGGATTTCTTACGTAAACGTTTGGTTTGTCAGTCAGTAGATTTTCTTTCGAACGAATTTCTGAATGATACTAATCGTATAACGATGACGCTTACGATTAAATCTTAAGCATACGTACAATCTGGATGAAATGGACCAAAATAGTATTATTAAATAATAATACTATTTTGGTCCATTTCATCCAATTCATCCAAATTTTCTCAACAAAATTGTTGAGAAAAAAATTACCTGAGATTTGCCGATTTGCTCCCCTCTTCCCAACGTGAGATTAGATGAGATTTGACTCGACCCCCTCCCCCCCTAAACACCGCATGTAATTTGTGGACGGCCCCTTTGTAGATAGATAACACTTTTAAAGGCTGTAGAGATGTAGACCCTAATGTTGTTTTTTTGTTTAGTCAATGTGTCGATTGCCTTCTCTCAAGAATCTAGGTACTTCGACAAACCTTAGAAGGTAGGTGCACTGGATTCTTAACTAGTCTACCAAGGTACTAGTGTACCTTCGTAGGTAGCTAGGTTTCAAATCATAATTTGGTAAGTATGATTAGTGAAGGGTAATCAATCATAATATGGATAAATGAAGGTGAAAAGTCGTAAGCCAGTTCGCCGGCAACTGCTTATAATAATAAATAATAATCCAATACATTATATTAGATCCTTTAAAATTTCAAGTTCTCCTTTAAAACTTAACGTTGACCCCATCTCAACTCATTAATCAACATGACTTGTCATATAATCGAAGATCCTTATAATCCTATGTATCGCATGTACATTGTACAGTGTTATGAACACAATAGAAAGTAAATTTCACCCTACCTCCTCACCGGTCCGTCCAGATTCCATGCCCTACGTTTTATTCTCATTGCAATCAGTGCATCATACAATTAATAGTCATCAAAAACAATTTAGGGCTGTCTCTTTCTCTCTTTGATCATCATTCATCACTGTCCTAGAGAAGCTTGCATACCTCGGTACCTCAAATGAAAACTCTAATATTTGAGACCAACGTTTCTCATTGATAAAAAGGAACCAACCTGAATTTGAACGTTTGGAATATCACTTTAAATGATAATGTCTGTACTGAACGCGATCACCGTATTATCTAGACATTTCAACTCATTATTACGTAGAATTTGAATAAAATAACCGTTTAATATTATTTTTACTTTCTAATAATTTACTTTATGAGCGCAAACACAAATTTCAAAATAAAACAGGTTTCATGGCTGCTAACTTTCTTGCTCAATCCGTTAAGTGGCGATCTCAGTCGCTCACCTTCTTCGACATTATAATATTAACACATATTTCATGACCACATTTAGACAGGTATTGCACAAAACGTAAAGCCTAGAGGTCAATTTTGTTTACCGTTCAACGCGCCTGGCGCGTTAAATGACGACGTAATTTTAGGAAAAAAAATTGTACACTATACTGTACTCGGCGAAACATGGCGGTAGCGGTCATTGACTCCCTGTCAAAATCTTGTCATTTTCTGTACAAAGCCGCGATTGACAACATCTGACACTTCATTGTCAATCGCGGTTTATATATAAAATGACAAGTTTTTGACAGGGAGTCAATGACCGTTACCGCCATGTTTCGCCGAGTATAGTGTAATTGGCATTAACTTAATCCTTTTCTTATCTAAATCATTTTCTTCTTTATCTGTAAAATCAATACTAACTGTATACTACATTGGTATACATTTAGTATATACCTTACTGGGAGCAGTTACCATAGAAACTAATGTTCAAATTCTAAGCAACATAGGGTAAACGGTTTTCGTAACCTAATGAAATACCTACTAATTATCATAATTATATTTATTACACTATACAAAATCCGCAACTATGAACAATATTCAAGTAAACCAAAGAAATATTTATAGAGCTAAATAATATGTCTTGTTATAGAACAACTTACAACATTCGACTACTTAAGGCCGTCCCCCGAGCAAGCTACCTTGGCCATACATTTGCCGCGTTGTCGAGATCGCGCCAAAACCCTATTATTTTTACTTATCTTAGTTCAAAATTGTCCTAAAAAAAATTTAAACGGCGAATATGTAGTTTATGATATTGTCGATCTATTGGCGTGAGTTTCAAATAAAAGTAATTTGTAAATCCTAAGGAGATGCTGAATGTATGCTTGAATTTTAACAAATTGGTATTACTTTGGAAGCAGATATCATGAGTATAAGAAACAAAAATAGAAAATTTAAAACTACAAAAGGAATGTTGATAACTTTGTAGCTTTCAGATTATGAGTTTATAAGGTTTTAAATACGGTAAATTACGGAATCTCCGGACGGAACGCCCTTAAGGAAATAAGCCGCATGCTTTGCCGCACGTCTTCGCACGGAATAGACGACATTACAAAACGTTTATAAATGAGCAATACGAGAATGTTTATACTGAATACAAATCAGGGTTGACACTGGTCTAGTAGTGGCGTAATATTTGATGTTCACTTTTATATAATTGTTTAATTGTCTCGTCACATACCTCTGTTATAACTGATGCCATAACTTAAATATTAATAATCTTCGGTCCTATTCAGCAAACAATAAAATCCATCAATTTTGAAAAACACTTACTTACCGATACTCGTATTGTATGAAATTTATTAATTGTTAGATTGTTGTGTGTGGACTTCTTAAAGTCCTGGGTCCTGGCCTTTATGAAATCTCTTTAGAAATGTTAGGGTCTCATTTCAGAATTTATTTAATTTCAGAGCACCAATAAGCTTATTTAACTTAATAATAACTAGTAACTGAATATATTAATTTTTCAAAAAACAAAGTATGAGCTGACTTTTGTCAACTTTCCTTCGAGAACAGTCCTCAACGGAAAGTAAATGACCATAAAGTCCTTCTTACATGCAACTTTCTCATATTATGAGAGAAAACAATAAGTATATCAACTTAATGTCAATCGCTGCCTGGTCCACATTGCGCATCAAAGGAATTTAAACTTTATTTTAATGTGATTAGGGTAAAAAATGTTCACCACGTGAACTCGCAGAATCGAAGGCAGCGTGCGGCGTGCCCGTTGGGCGGTCAGTCCGAACTCCGAATTAAGTCGGTCATGATTTTGATCGGACGCGTCGGACATGCGCCCGCGCACGTACACCTGCTGGCTGCTTTATTTATGATTAATTTAACCCAGATTCAAGCTAGGACTAAACATTGAGAAACGATAAAAGCTGACATTTAAAAATTTGGCAGGAATAGGACCAAACATCACCCAATTCGAAATTGAGCTCTCGAAGAAACTGAAGTCGGCATGACAAATACAACGTCTGATTAAGTGACGTCAGAAGTCTTGGGCCTGAATGAGGATAGCACCCCGGTCGGTCAGAAGATTTACCTTAAGGGTTACCTCCATATTCATACATTTTTTATAATAATTCAAAATTCGAATAAAACTTTCTGAACATATTTCGTATGCTCTTCTTAAAAAAATCATATGGATCCCTCCATATAAGGGTTCCGCTTTTTGGGAAAATATTTTTAAATTCGGAACATCAACATTTTATTGAAATACCTAACTGTTTACATTCCCGTTAAGTTCATACGTTTGCCAAAAACTTGTTATCGATGATCACACTCGTCATAAAGCTTAAAGTATGTTTATAGCAGCACTAATCGCACATTGTAAGCGGTTTATATATTTTCTAAAGTCTAAACAGAAGTTAATATCTTAAAAAGCAATAGTTGAAATTTCAGTAAAACTTAAGCGTTTCCCTAACTTCTTTACAAATTTTATACAGCGCTTATAAAATAGCTCAGTTCGTGTTTTGAATATTCATATATCCTATCAGAATGGCTGACATCAAATGCTGACAGTTTAGGGCGTCACTACACTGAAAAAGGACGCTGTATATAAATTTTATAGACATGTTACATACATATGATGTCATTAAGCTGTATTTGCTGGATGTATGTGCTTGGAATGATTTAAACTGGTACACTTTTCTATTTCCAAGAAACTTTGCAATTAACAATGTTTCTTTAGTTAGGCAAGGCTCTTCCTAAGAATATCAAAATTCCTAAGACATATCAATAGATATGTCTTAGGAATTTTGGATTTCCAGCTTCGAGAATAAAATTTGCAAAAATATTAAGGCACATAAATATCAAAAGTTGCCCTCTTGCTCCATTCAAATATGTGACTCTTCCTTACTTATAAAACAGTGTCATTTTAGGTGCTAATTTCAGTATTATGTGAGTGTGTTAGCGCAGCACAATATGCATTTGCATTTAGTTTCTGGTTGGGCAATAAACTGTATTTCCATGTTGAGACAAGAGCCCCATAAACTTAGGAACAACAATTAAATGAAATTACATAATTTATGTTTTGTCATACTTACTGTTATTAAATATCTTTGTTTTAAAAGTCAACGCGACTTAAAGCAGCCACATGATTACACCACTCTGCAAGTTTTTTATCACCGCTAACTAAAGATTTCAAAACTTAGGATAAGACAGAAATAATCTTTATACATAGACTAGCGACCCGCCCCGGCGTTGCACGGGTATAAAATATATAGCCACTGAAAAAATTATGCCTACAGCCTTTCTCAATCTAAAACTGAAAGAATTTTTCAAATCGGACCAGTAGTTCCTGAGATTAGCACATTCAAGTTAGCCCTGTCAAATAATTTCCCCCGTTTTTTCCACATTTTCCTCTATTTCTTCGCTCCTATTAGTCTTGGCGTGATAAAATATAGCCTATAACCTTCCTCGATAAATGGGCTATCTAACACTGAAAGAATCATCAAAATCCGTTGCGTAGTTTTAAAGATTAAAGGGAACAAAGGGACATGAGGGAAAAAAGCGACTTTGTATTAAAATAAGTATAGATTATTCGCATCAATGTTCAGCCTGAAACAGAGACGTTTTTTTACCACAATTTGTACCCAACTGTTAAACTAATATGTATTCTGTGCCCCAACATCAACACGCCATATCGAAATAGGTCTATCTGTAAACTATGTAATTCTTCTTTATAAAGTGCATCTCCAATTACTGAAGGTTGGCGTTCAAATTCATAGCCCTCCATGTCATTAGTCTTATGAAATGTCTAGAAAAAAAATACACTCCGGAACTCGGAGACTGCCGCGGTAAAAAAAAAGCATAGCATTTTTTATCAACTTATGCAACTATAATGTACACATGTAGACGTATACACGTCTAGTCGCACGCGCACAGACACCATGCCGAATTCCGCCGAACTGAAACTACGTTAGACGATGCACGGCAATGCCGCAAGGTGTTAGGTTTATTTTCGTTACGGAATTTCTTGATTCGGTCGCCGCGCTCAAAGCCCGCGATAAAAGCTATGCAAAAGCTTAAAAATCTAACATGAACAGGCCATAGTAACGATGGGAATCCCACCCGGATATGTGCATAGCATTTAGCAAATCACATCTAGTAAAGAGCAAACCACGTCAACCACCAAGTATTCTGCGCCTGCGCAATGCTAATATGTAATTATTGATTCATTAGGAACATCATATGTATGTGTGTCACGCTACTCCGCCTATGAAAAGTGAATTTGTGTTCCCATCATTGTGTGGGAAACGTAACGTAACGTAACGTAACGTAACGTAACCATACAACAATGACTTAAAGCTCGAAACCGCTGCGGTTGTACCTTTGAGCATGTAACATCAGAGAAATTTACTCTTAGACAGAATATGACGGACCTATGTTATTTGGCCGGGTTAAGTCAAGTTTTGATCTGTTGAGCGAGCTTGAAATAACCTGACCAAATAATGTTGGTGTTCCAGCTGCCTGTCTTCTTTATATTATTATAGGTACTAACAAAAGTTGACATGTAGAAAGAAATATCTCTCGAAATATACTTTTATATTCGAATTATCATGCAACATGCAAGAGACCAAAGGTTAGTTAGCGTACAGACGCGAAAAAGGCAGTGCAATTATTCCAATACTAGGCCACGACAAGTAAGTACACCTTCAGAGATGCGGTTTAATATTTCACAACGCAAAAATAAGATATTCAGTTCAAGGTTTTAATAAAAGATCGTTAAAATAAAATATATCAATGTCATTTCGTAACAAAATCATATTAATAAAAATTTTTGGCCTAAAAATGGAATGTTAATTCGATTCTAATGTCTTTGTTTCCTGTAACATTCCTATATATTTCTTAATTTTATGATAATTTGTAGTAGTAGATAAGGCCACATTACTACTTCAAACTTTTTTTAAATCTTTATTTTTAACTACTTCAAACTTACTGATGTTAAAATCAAACTACTGGATTGACGTACTACAACTATCAATTAAATTTTTGCCTGGACAAAATAACAGTGCATTTAGAATAATTTAACAATTATATTTTGGCCGCCTAGAACACTGGTGAAAACACCGGGGTAAAATAACAGCGAACGGAAAATAGCCCCAGCATTGCTATGCGTATAAATATTACGCAATATTCAATATTGGCACACGACATTTTAGTAGTGAAGTCAGGTCACCTGCCAACAGTGACCTTAAGAGGCTGGTCACTACGACCCATGACTTCCGCAGAATATAATGTATTGAATCATCGGTGTCGAAATGTAGTTACGTAGGTATAATAGCGCATAAAAACTACTGGCTGTATAATCATTGAAACAATATGCAATGTTTAAACACTCCTAGAAATGTTGTGTAAAATCAAAGAATATTTATCTATTATTATTATATTATTGCTTAAAACAAAGGAAAAATATTTTGAATCCATAAACATTATGTTTATAACTATTTTAGATTAATTTTCACCGCATAATAATAATTATGTAAAAACTACGAATTATCTAACTTGCGTGTACTCTCAAATACGGCGCATACAAAAGACATCAACGCGCTACATCAAAAATTTATTCGAGTAAAATAAGTATGAAACTTCTATTGGATGATTAATTTAATGGTTTTAAAAAGATATTCGAATGATTTATTATTTGTAAATAGATAAACTTTTTGTTAAAAAAAAACCCTTAATGGTTTCTATATTTAAACGACTACGGCGACGCGAGGCCACAAAGCATAATGTTATTATGACAAACTAATATTTGGATAAATGAGATAGCGGGTGACATGATTTTCTTGATTTGCCTATAAGGCAACTCTTGAACTTTACTTTGCTTAATCTTTACTAAAATTAAGTTATACAATAATTATAATTATTGTAAATAATTATTATTTTAAGCTGCCTCTTCACAATGGTCCATGCTGGCCTACAAGCCGTCGCGTCGCCATTGTGTAGGGGTTGTGTAATGGCGGACGATGATCATGCCAGTATCGTGTGTCTATATTCTAAACAATTAAATGTAGCCTATGTGATATACTTAAGCTGGTGACGAATTCGTGTTACACTCTCACTGCACGAGTGCTAATTAATGTGAACAGCTTGTGTAATACCACTACACCGAGTGCGTACTTTCACTCATTCTAATTTTCGTGGCTTAGTTGCTTGTTGGTAAAACTTTATGTATGAAGCTTTGAATTAGAGACTGAAAATAATTAAAATAAATGGTACAATTAAAACTATTGTAAGAAAAAGTTTAAGTGGGAAAGTTTTTTTATTTCTCACAGAAGATCTACAAATAAATATCTCTATTCTTTTATAAATTAAAAGTCTCATTATGATTATCAAGATCACATGTTCAATTTTTGTATTCGATCATCGTCACATTTTTAATTAGTAGCAAAAAGAAAACAATAGTGTGGCGGTACCCACAACTACCGCCAGATTCCTGCATCGCGCTATCGAAGTTTTCAAAGTGTGTCGGTGTGACAGATAAAATCAATCACATGGGCTCCGGCCTGACCGAGCATGCGGCCTCCATGCATGTTCGGTGTGCCTTCTCACAATAGCTCATATATTCTATGAAATCGTATACCCATTCAAATATAGTAATTATATAGGAAATAGGCATGCAAACACACATGGTGTTGTGATTGTCTCCGTTCGGCACGGCTACACAAACATCACCGTGTAATTAGTGACCGGTCGTGTGTGACATCACATCAGTCACACTATTGTACAGGTGCTAGCTTTGTCACCAATATTGGCGTTAAGGTGCCACTTCACAATGGCCCATGCTGGTTCACTAAAGGCCACCGTCATTGTATACTTTAGATTACTGTACCATCACACACTATGTTTCTTCTTCCATACTTCCATGTCCATACTTATCCATACTAATATTATAATAGCGAAAGTGTGTGTGTCTGTCTGTCTGTCCGTCTGTCTGTCTGTCTGTCTGTCTGTCTATCTGTCTGTCTGTCTGTCTGTCTGTCTGTCTGTCTGTCTGTCTGTCTGTCTGTCTGTCTGTCTGTCTGTCACCTCATCACGCTCGAACCGCTGAACCGATTTTGCTGAAATTTGGCATGGAGGTTCTTTGAGTCCCGAGAAAGGACATAGGATAGTTTTTATCCCGGAAAAATGTACGGTTCCCGCGCGATAAACGAATTTTGGCGCAACGTCGCGGGCGTCACCTAGTAATATTATAAATGCGAAAGTGTATCTGTCTGTCTCTCTGTCTGTCTGTTACCTCTTCACGCCCGAACCACTTAACCGATTTTGCTGTTTGGTATGGAGATAGTTTGTGTCTCGGGAAAGGACATAGGATACTTTTTATCTCCGAAAAATGTACGGTTCCCACGCGATAAAGTAATTTAGGCGTTGCGAGCGTCATCTAGTTAACTATAATGTTATTTCTAAACTGCTCTTATAAAGTAATGAAAATAACGATATTTTGGCGGAGAAAGTTTAGACCGCAGTCAATAGACAGAACGACACGAGATCTTTACGTGACCGTCCGAAATATAGCGAGTAGACATCGAACACTTTTTATATTACGCAATTAAAATCTATCTAGATATTACAATATGAACGTCTAATACGAAAAATTACCTACATGATTTTTTGTTATATTATAACTTAAGTTAGATCCAGTGTTTTGCTATGATAGTAATACAATGTACATTTGCACACTTATTTGTATGAAATTGGAACTCTAAGTAAAAATTTAAATATGTAAATATAAAACTCGAAATATATACCTCACATTACATGTAAAGCGAATGAAAAAGTTAATGATTTTAATTGCGTGCTTTAAAAAAATTGTATCGACACACTTGCAAAACGAAAAAACATTTTACAGCAATTAATAAGCAAGTAACGGTAAATACTGCAAAACAAACTGTTACAAGGCTAGCGACCTTTACTTCTGCCATTCGCACAGATGTCGCTACCACTAAATTGTAGTTATTACAAGAAATTGCCAGCTTCCGTCGGCGTTTTGCTATTTCATAACTTCTCTTCAAAGGGTTGTTTGTTTTACATACCAATTTCCACCATAATCGTAACTATTGTGTCGATTACAGAAGTACAGTTAGCGATAGGCACTGCTGCAATGTGTCAACATGAATTACCTGCAACAAAAAACTTCAGTAAGCAAATTGTATTTTAAAATGATTCATGTTCGCAATTTATATCCTACAGGTAAACAAGATCACAATTGAAATGAATAATTTATTTGTCGCTGGCGCCTAGCTTCTCAACAGACGCTGCTAACCATGCGTGGAAATAGAGTTATTTATGCCGGGACATATCGCTAGATCTTATCTTATTTTAATCACAATAAAAAAACACATAATACAAGTATGTCATCAACTCATCAATGAAAATTTGTATTAGGTACTTGTTTCTTTATCATTAATTTTTCCCTTGTCTCGTTTCAGAAAACGATTTCAAGAGACAAGAAAACTGTCGCGCGGCTCATCATGGGTCAAGAACAGTCGTACAACAGCACCTACTCCAATGCGTCAGTGAAGCGGTACTCGGAGAGGTACGAGGATCCCGTCCAGTACAGAGTCAATAGAAACTACCAGACCAGCGAGCGGGACTCGGAGTACAGGCGCTACAGAACCCGACGGAGCGCCGACAGCTCCAGAAGCGACAACTCCTCGACCGAGAGCAGCGGATACCGAAGCGGCTCAAGCTCGTACGAGAGAGACTCCGATGCGTCCTACAAGAGCGACTACTACAGCCCGTCGTTGTATAAAAACAAACACTACAAGGGAATAAACAAGGAGCTGTACAAGCCCGTCAAGATCCCGAAGGAGAAGCAGTACAAAGTGATACTCTTCGACGACAAGCCCGAAATCAAAAGCGCCCGACTAAAGAGCTACCTCTGCGAGACGAGCAAGGAAAAATATCAGACGGACACGCTGACGCCGATGAAGACCGGCATCAGAAATTATACACCAAAAATTATATCGGCCGACGATCATATAAAGAATACGGAGCATTAAATCAAAGACATTTAGTACGTAGAATAAGCTGTAAATACGTGTTACTTTTATACTGTAAGTTAGTAAATGTATTGGGAAACTGAAGATGGAGGCGGCTGGAGCGCTGGCGAGCTTGGCACCATCGCCCATCACCGTACTTGGGCTGATACCGCTGTTGGCGCTAGGGCTCACCTACTTCAGATACCAGCAGTTCGATCCAGAGTCGTTTATCACGGATACCAATGTTGTAAGTTTCTATCATTTACTACACATCCATCGAATTAAAAATTGAGTTTGTTTTGTATAAACTGAGTAAAAAGGATCAAATAAATTTTAGAATAATTTTATTTTAATCTCTACTTATATTTTGTGACTTATAATTGAACAATACTTTAAATACAAGAAAAACATTTAGTTTATGTTGTCAACTCTTCGTTAATTTTGATTATTTTCAATTTTCAGATCATGCCAATTTACGACTTCGTCATAGTTGGCGGAGGATCGGCGGGTGCAGTAGTAGCGTCACGATTATCGGAAATCGGTAATTGGACGGTGCTGCTTCTGGAGGCTGGGCAGGACGAGAACGAAATATCAGACATCCCCGCGCTGGCTGGCTACACGCAGCTGTCGGAAATGGATTGGAAATTTCAAACCACACCGTCACACAATCGATCGTACTGTCTCGCTATGAACGGGGATCGCTGTAATTGGCCGAGAGGCAAAGTACTAGGCGGAAGTAGCGTCCTGAATGCGATGGTGTACGTGAGAGGCAACCGCAACGATTACGACTTGTGGGAGGCGCTCGGTAATCCCGGCTGGTCGTACGAAGATGTACTTCCTTACTTCCTAAAGTCTGAGGATAACAGAAACCCGTACTTGTTGAATACACCGTACCATTCATCCGGAGGCTATCTAACAGTACAAGAATCGCCGTGGAGAACACCGTTATCCGTAACGTTTTTACGAGGAGGTATGGAACTAGGTTACGAGTTTCGAGACATAAACGGGGAAAAACAAACAGGGTTTATGCTAACGCAGGCGACCATGCGGCGCGGAAGTCGGTGTAGCACGGCTAAGGCATTTTTGAGGCCAGTTCGGCACAGAAATAACCTGCACGTCGCGCTGGGTTCCCAGGTGACTAGAATTTTAATAAACCCAGTTAAAAAACAAGCGTACGGAGTGGAATTCTATCGGAACGGTGAAAGGCACAAAGTTCGAATAAAACGAGAAGTTATAATGTCGGCCGGAGCATTAGCGACACCGCAATTGATGATGTTGAGCGGAATCGGGCCCGCAGACCATTTAAAAGAACACGGCATTCCATTAGTCGCCAATCTGAAAGTGGGTCACAACTTGCAAGACCATGTCGGACTTGGAGGACTCACTTTTGTCGTTAACAAACCGGTTACATTTAAAAAGGACCGATTTCAAACATTCGCGGTGGCAATGAACTATATTCTATACGAAAAAGGTCCGATGACGACACAAGGAGTGGAAGGCTTAGCTTTCGTAAACACGAAATACGCTCCGCCCTCCGGCGACTGGCCCGACATACAATTCCACTTTGCGCCCAGCTCGGTCAATTCGGACGGCGGCGAGCAAATTCGTAAAATTCTTAATCTACGAGACCGCGTGTACAATACCGTGTACAAGCCCATAGAGAACGCCGAAACCTGGACCATTCTCCCACTGCTGCTGCGTCCGAAGAGCTCCGGCTGGGTAAAATTAAGAAGCAGGAACCCCTTCCAACCGCCGTCGTTGGAACCGAATTATTTTGCGTTCAAGGAGGATATCCAAGTTCTGACAGAGGGTATAAGGATAGCGTTCGCGTTGTCCAACACGACGGCTTTCCAAGTGTACGGCTCACGACCTCACACCATTCCGTTACCCGGTTGTCAACATCACGTATTGTTTAGCGACGAGTACTGGGAGTGTAGTCTTAAGCATTTCACTTTTACGATATACCATCCGACGGGGACATGCAAGATGGGTCCCAAGCACGACCAGAGCGCGGTGGTGGACCCCAGGCTGCGGGTGCACGGTGTCGCCAACCTGAGGGTGGTGGACGCCAGTGTGATGCCTACCATCATAAGCGGTAATCCCAATGCACCGGTTATAATGATCGCGGAGAAAGCATCGGACATGATCAAAGAAGATTGGCTCGTATTATGACAGCGTTAGTTTTGTGATGTGAATAGTCATTTGACATTAAGAACTATTTATATAACAAAGTACTTGAAATTGTTTATTATTAAACAATTACAATTAAGTATATGATGTATATATGTTAAGATAAATCTATTGTACTTAATATACGTCTTTTGTAATATTTGCGTTTTTGTCCCTGTCTTAAAAATTAAACAGAAACTATATTAATATACAGATATCTCTTATACTGAAAAAATATTTTATTGGGTAAAAAAAGTTGAGATTTATTTATAAACGTTCCAAATAGTTAACTGCAATAATTATTCTAATTTTTACAAGACTTAAAAAAGATACAAAGAATAAAATCAAGTCTTGATCTTACCAAATTTTTAACAATAATCCATAAGCGGCAATAATGCTAGAAACATTTCAATGACCATTCGAAATAGAGAAATTATAATGCGAAACTCGATCGAGTTGCATCTAAGAGAAATAAACTTTCTAAACTAAAATATGCAGCTACTGTTTACTTTACAGCCTCATTTTAAGCTTTACTTTCTCAACAACAGATGGCGTCGTATTAGCTGTCGTAAAGCGCCATCTGTTTGTTAAATGAAACAACGTTATGAAACCTACAATATGTAGCTGTTCATGCGCAGGCGCAGCCAATTGCAAGTGTAAGTTCTCTAGTCCACCGACAGATGTCCAAGTAACGTTTACGATTAAAAAATATAATAAGCAGCTGCTGCTAAGTTGTATGCCTGAAATAAGTTCAAGGCAAAAGCGTGTTGCGTTTGCCTTGAACTTATTTCAGGTATGAAATATTTTGACCCTTCCAGGAATATCATCACAGTTATTTAGTTGTGCCTTTGATGCGAACAATATTGAAAACACGCATAATTTTGGTAACTTAAATAATATTTTTAGACAAAACAACATTTTTAGCGGTCTAAAAAATATGTCAACTGTAACGTGATTTTAGCACGTCCGTAGAAGAAATTCTATAAAAAATTCATCTCACAATCTACTAATGAGGTAACATATTAACATTCCACAGAGATGAGACACTATCAAGTCATTTCAACCTATTATTTGGTTACCTTTAGAAATAAATAGATATTAATAGTATTCATTTATAACGCAAGAACCGTAAATTTGTCCGGGATAAAAAGGCCTATACTTTTACGGGACTTAAAGTATGTCCAGTAGCTCTACCATGAGTTTTACCGATATTCGATACCGACTATATAAATTTTTAGTATGGCGATTTTAGTTCCGCAAGTGACCGCTAGAGGCGCTGTAAAATTTGCCATACTAAAAATTTACGTAGTCGGTATCGAGTATCGATAAATACTATAGCTTTAAAGTCATGGTAGAGCTACTGAACAAATTTCAACAAAACAGGTTCAGTTGTTGGTGCGTGAAGAGGTAACAGACAGACACGTATTAAGTGGAGAATGAACGTGACTCTCCTCACGCTGCCGCGAAGAACAAATAATCGTCTAATATATTCGATTGTAATATGAATTAGATAATTGTTGTAACTGAAACCTGCTTGTATGCAACCAACAGGTTCCAAAGCCAGCGGACTGTGCACTTCCTGTATTACACAATTGAAATTTATTGCGATCCATTGATCGGATTCTAATTTTACTTAATGTTTATAGCCCAATTATTTAATTGTCTTTTGAGTAGAATCTAATTATTTAATACTTAATTTACTTTTAATTTTACAAAAATCAACAATTTCACTACAAATGCACTAAAGCGCCTGATAATGAGTATTGAGTACATTTGTTTGAAACAGTACAATATATTATTTTCTTGAAAAAAAAACAATGTTACTATGATCCCGACCGTCTGTATAATATGCAGGATTATTCTACAGCTGGGTAAAGTACTCCAATGTTTTTTGCTCTTATCACTCCCGATTATAAGAACCAACTCGTTCCTTTATTATTTTTTTTAAACACTGAAGTATTAGTACATTCACATTGCAGTTAGGATCGGTTTACTAAGTAATAAGTATTAACATTGAGCCATAAAGGATCGTGACAAACAGCGATCTCTCAGTAAAAAAGTTTGTGTACGACACCCTAAAAACCATACTAATATTACAAATGCGAAAGTGTGTCTATCTGTCTGTTACCTCTTCACGCCCAAACCGCTGAGCCGATTTTGATAAAATTTTGTATGGAGATACTTTAAGTCCCGTCAAATGACATCTAAGGATAATTTTTGTCCCGAATAAATCCCGCGGTTCCCAAACGACAAGCGAATTTTGGAAGTCGTTGCTTCTAGTACTGTATAAAGTGTAAACCATCCTCAACGGAAAGGCCTAAATATCCATTATAATGTTGATCACGTCACGTCAATATCTATTTGTACAGACACCTGCTACAAACCGATTCACGTTCGAAACACAAAACACTAGCGACCCACATTCGCGCCATAGTGCAAGATCAATTATATAACAGTTTGTATGGGTGTACCGCGCCCGGGACCTACGTAAGTGATCTGTGTTATTTAGACTGTGTCTAATTAACTATTGCCTTACTTAGGTTTAAGTAGGAGCACGTGGCGCCACACTTAATTTTAAAAATTAAATATTCAAATTCTTTATTAATACACATAATAGTATACAATAGTGCAAAGTATGCAATGTACTATCAGAGAAGTTGATTCCTATGCAGATCGGGGACCTACGTAGTTTGGTTGCGTTACGTCAAACCCAGCCGACAGATCACAATTAACATTGAATTGACATATTCGACCAAATAACGTTGATCTATCAACCGCATTAGGAATCAACTTCCACGATGGTACATAGTTGATAGTACATCACGTTATCTCATAAGTAATTGTACTTGTGTTATGGCAATCAGACGACGCGACGTATGGATAAGGTACGTACCATACGTCCCGCTTTCAGGCAGTCTGTCCCGCTGTCCCCCCGCGAGGCCGAAATTGTCCCGCTTTTGCAAACAGACCAAACGACAATAATTGAAAAGTATTTTTATGTTTGAAATGCCTGTGCAACGCCTGGCAGTAACGTATACATACAACAAACATGATTATTCTGTCATATTTTGCTCGATATCAATAACTAGACGTTCCATGCGGCTTCGCTCGGGTAAATTAGGATATTCACAGACAAATCAGCCCACGAAAATAGCCTATAATCCTTCACGTGGTCTACTTTTTATCAGTGCCAAATAACATAGAAATTGCTCCAGTAGTTTGTGACATAAGCCCTTTCAAATAAGTTTTCCGTACATTTTCCTCCGTTTCTTCGCGCGTGGGGGGCGGTTCTGTATTTGTCCCGCTCCGCCAAAAACAAATAATGGTCACGTTACGTATGGACTAATTGGCCAACAATAATGTAACACCTTACTACTATTTCAATCTAGAATGTAGAGCACAAACCAAAGAAATAGATTATATAAACTAACATTCCTACTTCATATTAATTGCCGTCATGGCATATAATATAAAAGGGATAAGTAGGTACTAAAAATATTTTTGGGGACTTATTTGCGACCCATGTCCATATCCCATACTTAAATAGGCAATATCCTTTAATATTTAAGGAACACATATACCTGACCATGGCCTATATCCCATACTTAAATAGCCAATATCCTTTAGTATTTAAGGAAAATATATGTGACCATGGCCACGTACAACAAACAGGTTGATAACAGGTCAATCTGTCGGCAATCGGCATAATGAACGTAGAACAATGTACTAAAAGCAGCGCGCGCCTCGTGAAAGCTCCCGACTGCTGTGACGTAAGCCCGTTACTGAGAACTTTCGATTTCTGGATAAAATCGAAACCGTTTCCTTGCTACTACGAATAGTTTCTGATATCGAATCTTAAATTTGGATACTATGCAGTTGATACTTGCAATTGTTAATAGGTTATCTTTACAAAACTTTGGAGTGAATGTTATTTTGAGCATTTTGGATCAAAATGTAGAGTATGCATACTTAAGAAAAATTAAGTAAGAAATAAAAAATTTGATACTTAAACAGATAGTAAAAAATGGCTTAAATGTAATGCCTCTGTAATATGTAGTTTAAACAAAATCTGTTATGCTCTTAGGTGGTAGTACCAAGGTCGAAATCAAATTTTCTTTTAAAATTAAAACTTTTTTAAATTATTTTTTCGGTTTTTGTCTACCATGGCCTTTAAAAATTCGCCCGCATTGAAAGAATTTTTCGTTTTTCATATGAATGAAAGAGAATACATGATATTTTAACAAGCTGCTAACAGGCGTTGGTGAAATTGGGCCTTAAGATTACGATCAAAATGAGTGAGTAATAATATATCCGTACCAAATATTTAGGTGATGATGATGATTGATAGACACAATTTGTAACTGCTAACCTCAATCACTCAAATTAAACTCGACTTGTGGATCTAACGCGAAACATAACACATTATATCACCGCCAAATCGCCTACAGGTGTTATACGACACATGCTAATTAGAAGCTACTTGTAAAAGTATAATAATTGGCATTAAAGGAGTAATTTTATACAAACCTACAAGGCTATTTTGGCACTTGGCTGAAATCGTAAATAAAGCCGCAAAATTGCAAACTGTCACTTGAGAGACGGCTGTTTTATACCGCCGCCGCGCGTACTCAAAGACATTTAATTAAAATTAACCTTCAATTTAATGAAGAGTTTGACAGATAAGGTATGGGGCTTATGTCAAAATTATAAATTAATTACATTTAGGGCCCGTTTCACCACTACCTGATAAGTGCCGGATAGGCTATCCACCCTTATCTTGACAGATAGAGTATGGAGAATCTGTCAATAAAGTTGTAGATAGCCTATCCGCCACTTTATCAGGTAGTGGTGAAACGGGTGGTGTAACAGGCCCTTAACTAATTATTAAGGGCGCATTTTCATTAGTCGTTAACTCGTGCGGTATACAGCATTCGGGGAGTCTATGACAACTAATGGCGCATTTTGATTGGTCGAGGCATGATCTCCCGCACCCCGCATGCGGGCCCTATCGACCAGTGAAAATGCGCCATAATGTTCGACTCGTGCAGAAGTCAATCGCGTTCTCCTGTCAATATCATCCGTATTTTTTGCATTTGGCATTCTGGTGTTTTGGATGGCGTCAAATTGACCCAAATGCAAATAAATAAATTGAAATTGAAAAAAAGAATGAAAATGAAATTGAAATGTAAGTGTTCATTTCAGCCACGAAAGCTGCTTCACATTCATGCTATCATAACCATATCATTGATGCGCCAAAATATCAATGGAAGTCTATAGTTATGACTCAATGAGCATTAAAATAACTTTTACTATTAAAATAATACAGCGCATACACCTTTTCCGCTTTTGCTTTACTTAGGAATTTGTGGTTGGCTTACACAGGAAAAAATCTTAGATCTCACAATATCCTTATGTAATATACTCCATAAGTAACATGATACGATCTAGGAGTAACAAGCACAGTATTCCTAACACAATGTTTTCGGTAGCTAAAGCCTAAATAGCCTATTCACTTTCGATCGATCGTGACGATCTCTATCGATATTTCGCTTCCTTCCAAGCAAGCTAAATAGTATATTTTTGTCATGTTAAATCAAATTCGATGGTAGTTCCAGTCTCAGTTCATTGCTCCCATTGTCCTTCAATTTTAAACATTGTATGCCACAAAGAAAATATTTTCACTAAAACACATTATGTATGCCGAAAAAAAGGAAAAGTTATGAAGCACCCATATTCATTACTATTCGAAACACACGTGACCCACTTCATGTGACTCAGAGTAGTAAACGCTTACACCATGTATGTATAATTTACAATCCTCAAAACATGTGTCCGCGGCCGAAGATTTTACACAACTGGGCTGCCTCATTTCAAAACCTCATAAGGGACATTTTTTATAAAAAGCGTTTTATTGCTTAAGCTTCCTAACCTACTACGTCCCTACTAAATATAAAAATGCCAGCGTTAAAACTCACTTAAAAGTAGATATTTAAGCATATAATCTAATACTAGCCATTTGACCGAGCTTTGCTCGGTATTCGATAAAACACGAATAAAATGACATTTTCTAAAAATGATTCCTAGCTAGATCGATTTATCGCCCCCGAAACCCGCTATATACTAAATTTCATGAAAATCGTTGGAGCCGATTCCGAGATTCCAATTATATACAAGAATTGCTCGTTTAAAGATATAAGATATATAAATGTCCTGTCACGATGTTTGTCCGCGATGGATTCCTAAACTACTTAACCGATTTTAATGTTTTCTTTTTTTAAATGTGTGCTTTTTTCCAACTTGAGAGACAGGTTAGCTTAGATCTTTAATTATAGTCGCAATTTTATTTTATTGCAAATTATTTGTCTATAAAGAGCGACCATTGTTTACGCGACGCGGGTCACGACTCACGGGACAGGGACATTAGTATGTCACGTTGCCATGGTGACATACAATTTTTTTAGTCACTAAGAAACGTTTGCCGGGACAGCTAGTACGAGTATGTTTATATTTTTATGCATCGAGCACCGAGTATGTGACCTATATCCACTACTGACCTATATCCTCTAAATTTTCGTTTTAGTCCCTTACTAGGTTTTGAAATGGAGCAGCCGATTTACTTTTCACCTTGAATGTACAATTTGCCTTGTGAATTATGTCGGAGGTCAACAATTTAGACAGAGCAGTCTTAATATTGCGCTTTAACGTGCAAGAGTCCACCTCTGAGATCAAATCAACCGACCGCTGCCAATGCCCGTCAAAATAAATTATTTCATCAACCCTCGTAACATTATGCAGATATGGCGAGTTCGCCAAAATTAAAAAAAAAACACTTTTTGGGGAGCTCCCCAAAAAAAGTGTATTTTTTTTTAATTTTGCAAAAAAAAGCGGAACTAAAAATTATTTAGACTAGGATGATTACGTGACTATTTTTGTTTACCGACAGTATTGCTTCAGCCAGCACATAATATTATCTTATTATCAAGAAAACAAAAACATAACTAATTCCATAAATTTAACTTTAGAATTCACTGCATCCAAAAATATCGTGAAAAACATTATGCAAACTAGGAAAGCCCAAAACCTCTAAGCTCACCTGTCGAAACCAAATTATTTTGTAATGCGATCATACGCGTGAAATTCGCGTCCACTTCCTAGGCGGCTCGGTGTTACAAAACCGTGGCATTCGCGGCGAGCGTCGGGTCCAACCCCGACCCACAACTCCACATAGACCGTAACACGTTACGTCTCCCGGCGTTGCACCATCAGCGTCGGGCGTCGCCTCCGCCGCGCCAGTCGAAACCGCGTACTCGCCCGCGTCGCCCGCGATACATACCGATCGCTAATTGCTATTCTAGTAAGTTTGTTTACATCCCGAATCAAATTAAAAAAAAAAATCTTTTTAAATTGAATTCGCAGTAATCGGTATTACAGATGTTATGTGCCGATGTTATAATCTTAGCTAACCCAACGTAACGTCTAGATGTGTTACATAAAATCTGGATAGCACGCGGACTATGTAACCTCTTTGATTACTTTTCAATTTAATAGTTAATTAATTTAAAGTTTCAATATTTAAGTTTTTAATATATATGTATTCTAAAACGGGTGTGCATAATTAAATTTTACCAAATTATTACATCGAAAGCATGACACGAAAAAAAAAAGAAAATATTCCGCGAAATAAAATTTGACTTGGTTAGTGGTTACATCATAATATTTTGTTAAATAATAAACTTACTGAATAATAAACTCAATGTGACCTCTAAAAAATATGTAACATTCAATAATAACTAAAACATTATTTCAAGTGAACGCTCTATTTTATTTAAGAGAACTAAATAATTTAATAAGTAAACTGTTAATTTTAGTTATCCACTAAATCCTCTGCTATCAGAGAGCTTTATTTGTCAGTAAAAACTAAGCTAGTAGCAGCAACAATTGATATCGAATAACGAAATTACATTCAGTATTTAAAACTGATATATTTACTAATATTTTAATTAATTTCACAGTTTTGAGTTCTATAGAGCAAAATCGAATCGTAAATATTGTTCACTATCGCACCTTACTTAAAACTTAAAGTATAGTTAAACTACAAACATGTAGTAGTTACAAAAACCTAAAGGTTATCTATGACATCAGTGGTTTTAGTAAGAATTTCGAAACAGGATTACCCAATTATCCCACGTAACATCCCTAGTCATATCATCCTACCTTTTCAGCCCCAAGGTCCTACAGCCACAGTGACATTTCGTGAGTGTCTTCAAAAGTGACTTCGACATATAACCGGGCAGCAAGAGTGACGTCACACTTCTCAAACGGGCAGCACCAGCGACGGTTCTCAAGCTGGCAGCACCAGTGACGTCACACTTCTCACCGGGGTACCAGTGACGTCAGAGCTCCCAACCGGGCTTACCAGAGTGCACCAGTGGGACATTAAGCCACAATCAGTGGACAGTCAGTGACCGCCGGTTATCTAAACGAGCTGACGCAAGAGAACAGGCATCAGACATGACTGTGAGTATTACTCAACTGACGCTAATTGTTTCCGTCTGGAACTATCTTAATAATGGTGTCATCACTCATCAGTGGTTACTTTCGATCTTCAATGATCAACCAACACCAACTGAAAGAGTGAAGCAAACGATTCTGATAGTATTTGAGTCAAGTTGAGTAAAAGCTTTTTTTTATAATAGCTCCTGATGCCAATTTTAGTGTCAGTGGCTGATTTTCTTAACAACCAAATCACCTGTGCAGGAATTATTTTAAAGTAGCCAAGAGTATGCTCCAAGGTCACTCTCTGTTCCATAATGTAGGTCAGGTACTCCAACATGACTGATAAAATG
Source organism: Polyommatus icarus (assembly GCA_937595015.1). Classification (NCBI taxonomy): domain Eukaryota; kingdom Metazoa; phylum Arthropoda; class Insecta; order Lepidoptera; family Lycaenidae; genus Polyommatus; species Polyommatus icarus. The sequence continues at coordinate 15,981,544 of OW569327.1, read as the reverse complement.
TCAGCGAAAGCCCGACTTTTTACTGTCAACAATCAAGTTCCAGCATTGTCCCGGCCACATTCAAAATAATTGCAGTTTTTCCAACGCGGAAACCGAACCCACGACCTACGTTAGTCGCGTCTAGCTCTAAACCACCAAAGCGTTTGTGATAATCATAATTAGTTGCCTCACAAATTGAGAGGGATTTGGACAACGGTGTCAACACATCTGAATAATTTTATTACAACATACTACAAATTAAAAAGTCAAGGACGAATTTTTTACCAATTAAAGAGGGTAAGGCTCAGATCGGTATCAACGACCTTACATACACATGTATACAGTAAAAAGTACCATGAATAAAGCCATCATACTGAGACTTTCTCGTGCACAATTATGTAGACGCAGATTGTTCGTTGATGTCTTTTCTATGGGCGATACATTATATGAACTGACGTTGCCTTAACGTATTTCTTGTGCAGGCAATTACACTAAAATGTTGCACATTAAATCAATATGGTTTTTAGTTAAATGTACTTTATATTACACTAGACTAGATTAAGCCCGCAAATCCGTTGCGCCAAAATTCGTTCGTGGAAAATGTAATTTTTTCCGGGTTTAAAAGTATTCTATGTCCTTATTTCCCAAAACTCAGTCTCTCCGTACCAAATTCAAGCAAAATCGGTTCAGCGGTTTGGGCTTGAAGAGATAACAGACAGACAGACCGACGGACCGACCGACAGACAGACAGACACACTTTGGCATTTACAATATTAGTATGGATATATATTATGTGTATAATATGGATTATCGAGAACTTTTTTGTATAAAAATTTGCATGAAAAAAAAATTGTCTCATAATAAATGTTTGACAAATTATTTTGTCCACATACCTATTCAACATCTGATGTAAAACATCGGAAAATCGACTCCACCTTACAAAATTCCTTATAATTCCTCGCAGCTCGCGCACGAAGAATATTATAATGTTTTCTATTGCAACTTGTTGCCTAAACACGTTTGCTAAAAACCTTAAAACACATGTTGTTAAGAATACCAGTGTCCAGTAGATATTGCAAAATATAGACAGTTTATAACTTTTAAAGTTACAAAATAGCATATATAAATGTTAATACGTATTAAAATGTTAAATGCTCGGCGTTTGCGCATACGCAAACGTATGTTACAAATATGAGGTTAGGTTTAAGCTGTAGGTTACATTAATTACATAAAACACAATTTTAATAATATGCATAAAGAGTTATGCTCTGATAGCTTTTGTCTTTTATAATTCTTTGGAATCGATGACAATTGCAAATGTTTATAATAGACAACGACAATAATTGTGACGGAGTACCACCGAGATTTGGGTTCTTTATCACTTACCATCAACAGATACAATGAGTCCCACATAACAGTGATAGAAATGTCCAAACTTCAAGTGATGAAGGATGCGCAAAGGCATTTTCTTGCAGATGCATACAAATGTTATACAATGTAGAATCGACCTAGTAAGACAAGAGTAATTAACTTTGTCGAAAGTTTTGTTAGGTTATAACACTAGCTCATTTCTATTTCCTGGAAAACCTGAGCGTAGAAAATAGATTCCACGGTAGCCATGCGCCCGCGCATAATACGAGCTGAAATTATGTAAAGAAAATGCGTGAAGTTATGACACAATGTTCGCATATTGTTATGTACTCTATATTTTGTTTAAAGCGACGTGACGCGCGCTGTCAGTAAGCACTTTAACAATAAAAATGTGGGAAAAACTTTTACGACCATCTATTGAAAAGATTTGGTTGACAAAACAGACAATTGTTTACACAAATACGTGCGCAGAAACGAAAATCTCCCGGGAAGTGTAAATTTTCCTACGATGAAAAGTAGCTCGTGGTCAACTTAATGCGTAAGTCAAAATTTATCAAAATCGCTCGTCGAAATGACGGGCTTATTCGATACAAATTACAAACGAACCTCTTCATTTTATTGAATTCTAGTCTGTCAAGAAAGTCACAGGCGGGAATTTTTTGAAATGAAATTAAAAATATGAGAACTTTATTAATTCGAGATAAAAATGTGCAAGGTGACAATATTTAAAATGTAAGGATTATGTTATGTATTCTCTGTGAAAATACAAAGAAAAAAATACACCTTATAAGCGTGATTACGTTAAGAAAAATTTTCCGCCTGTCATGACTTTCTAGACAGACTATAGTAGAATTATAGATAAATTATATAAGGACTTGTTTGAAAATAAAAAGATGCAAATTAGGTTTTAATGAAAATTGACAATTTCGTATTGAAAAAATTCTTGCAAACTTTTTCAATTGGTTAAGTTAAAAACTATTTTTAAGTACCTATATAGTTTCCAAAAGCAGCATAAGTGCTTGATGATTTGATAAAGCAATAATTATAATAAATAAAATTTATATAATATATTAATCTATATACTAATATTAAAAAGCGGAAGAGCGGAAGGTCCGATTTGAAAAATTCTTTCAGTGTTTGATAGTCCATTTATCGAAAAAGGCTATAGGCTATATTTTATCACGCTACGACTAATAGGAGCTAAGAAATATAAGAAAATGTGAAAAAACGGGGGAAATTATTTGAAAGGGCTTATCTCACGAACTACTGGAGAAATTTTTCTGTTATTTGGCGCAGATAAGAAGTAGACCACGTAAAGGATCATAGGCTATTTTATGTGGACTAATTTGTCTGTGAATTATCTAATTTACGCGGGCGAAGTCGCGCAGAACGTCTAGTATATAATATTAATATTATTACATGTTATCAAGAAATAGAGCTTTCAGCACATTTTTATGGAAATGTAAGTAGGTAATATGGGTCAAGTTAGGGTAACATACCGTTCATTACATAATAATGACTCCTTATAGCGCACCGGCCATATAGATGTCGGATTATTATATAACAGTTAAGCAAAGCCGTGACACAACGTGTAAATTTTCGACATTGTTTACAAAATGTTTAATAATTATTACTAAAATGCCATTTAATGTTAAATATTTTGTTTTTAATTTTTATTGTATCATTTAATAATGCCTTTATTCAAAATGTCTTGTCTTCTTCTACTAAATGTTGCTATTCTGAGTAACGTTGCGCAGAAATTTTGAAGCACAGAATCGTAAATTTCTTTACAACGTACCCTTTCTGGTGTCAAAACAACGCCTTTTTACAACAAAGTTAAAATTAGTTAAGCCATTTAGTAAAGAGGTATGAGACAAACCGACACACTTTCGTTCTAACAATATTAATTTATCTATTGTACACATTGTAAATGTTTTGTTTTTTTCTCGAACTCTTTTGAACTCGACGATGAACAAAACAATCTTTCTCGCACAAGCATTTTAACTCCATAATGCCATCAGTCATCTGTCATCACTCATCACATACATTAAACATATCTATACTTATTATAAAACAAAGTCGCTTTATTTTCCCTCATGTCCCATTGTTCCCTTCAATCTTTAAAACTACGCAACGGATTTTGATGATTCTTTCAGTATTAGATAGGTCATTTATCAAGGAATATAGCCTATATTTTATCACGCTAAGACTAATAGGAGCGAAGAAATAGAGGAAAATGTGGAAAAAACGGGGAAAATTATTTGAAAGGGCTAACTTGAATGCGCTAATCTCAGGAACTACTGGTCCGATTTGAAAAATTCTTTCAGTGTTAGATAGCCCATTTATTGAGGAAGGCTATAGGCATAATTATTTTTTTGTGGCTATATATTATATACCCATGCGACGCCGGGGCGGGTCGCTAGTTATCTATATATCTCAACCATTTTAATCAGAATATAATCAATTTCACGAGTAATTTTTATTTAAACAAAAACAATAAAAGTCAGTCACACTTTTCAAGATTAGAGCGATTTACCAAAACCAACTAAGTCGAATCACGCCGCGGTATGCCTGTTAGTTATGTAAACATCGATTCTATGGAATTGCGTAAATTATAGTTTTTTTTCTATTTATAGTCTCGATATGTAAACAATTGTGTAAATTGTGTAACTTAATGTATTAGAGAGCATCGAAATATGGGTCTATACCAGTGGTTCTTAACCGGTGGTCCGCGGACCACTGGTGGTCCCTGGAAGCATTCCGAGTGGTCCGCGAAGCCATTCTAATAATATGTGAGAATTCGGAAGTAGGTAAAGAGTATAGTATAATTTACACAGAGCCAGTACTGGCTGCCAATAAGACTGGCAGCCAGTATTGGCTTGGCATATGCCGCGTGTGAACAGTTTTTCAAGCCAGGCCAAACTGTTCACACGCGGCATATGCCAAATAAAAAAAAATTGTGCTAATTATGAAGTTGTCCTTGTCTGGGGGCACGGCAGTGCCCCAGCCAAGCTTTTTTGCAAAGGCACGGCCGTACCATACTTTTCTCGAAGCGGTTCGCGGCTATTTCACACCCTCCTTATCTTCGATGTTAACAAAGCTAGTTACTACGTTTTGTCACTGACTGGCAGATCATCAAAATTCTAAGGTACTTAACTAGCAGACTTAGAACCTTGAAATTTGGTACCTGGATAGGTCTTTATTCACAATGAAAGGAAAAATTATGAAACCGGCCAAGTTCGAGTCGGGCTGGCGTAGATAGGGTTCTGTACTGTAAATTTGTATGGGAGCCCCCTTAAATAAAAGGTTTATTTAATTTTTATTACTTATTATTAAAGTTGAAATACAATTGAGTATTTTCTGAAATTTCCAAAAACCTTACTGTTACCATTATGAAAATAGAGCAAAAAAAGCAAAAAAATCATGTTTGTTGTACGAGACCCGCCGTTCCTAAATTATTTTATTTTAATGGGACTATTCTATTTTATAGCGACAACAAAAATACATAATTTGTGAAAAATTCAACTATCTAGCTATTGCGGTTCTCGAGATCCAGCCTGGTGACAGACAGACAGCGAAGTCTTAAGACTTTGTTAATATAGTAGAATAGTTTTAACGTGACCTGAAAAGAAAAAAAACCTTAAAAAAAGAAATGACCAAAACATGAAATGTAAATGGAGCCAAGCAAAATATTGCATAGCTATGCTATACTTCTGTCGTAAAAAGTTTTCAGATCACATTCAAGCCAAGCCTTTTACTTATTTTGTAATTGAAATAAACATTCAGTGAATGTATCAATAGTTTTCTTTATTTTAAAATTATTATAGTGGCTTGGCAATGAGCACTAGAGAAATAATCAGCGACTAATTGGTGTTATATAGGTACCTGCATCAACCACATGCGTCGTTACGATAAACTAAAAGAACACTTTACGCTTGCCGCCTGTGTAAGTATGAACTCCTCCAAATATGCAGTTTTATATTTGTTTCTTAATAATTATGTGCTCATTGCCGAGCCACTATAATAATTTTAAAATAAAGAAAACTATTGATACATTCACTGAATGTTGATTTCAATTACAAAATAAGTTGAAGGCTTGGCTTGAATGTGATCTGAAAACTTTTTACGACAGAAGTATAGCATAGCTATGCAATATTTTGCTTGGCTCCTTTTATATTTCATGTTTTGGTGGGATTTTCTTTATCAAAAAACCCTTATAGTCTGATTAACAAGTGCCATTTTCCTCGAAACCTGATCTCATTCACCGAAAATTATGATTTTGGTCTCATTCGATTCAGAATACCATCTAGAACATTCTATCAAATTCCAAGAGGGTCTGAAAAAAAATGCAATAATTATAAACAATTAAGTAAACATAAAAAGAAAGGGTTTGGATTTTTTTTAATATTTCGAAAACTATTTAAGATAATCAAAATTTGAAAATAGATCCTTAAAGAGGAGGAAATTTTCTAAAAAAAATCTTAGATCCTGGAACCTTACCAATAATCCTTATGGCTTTAAATGAGCGGCGAAAGTAACGGTAAAAACGCGTAGTTCGAGTTTCGCGTGAATTGCCGCAATTTGCTACGTGAACTAAAAATATATTTTAAGTGATTAAATATTAATATTAAGGAATAAAAAAATTGGGTACTAAGAAGACATATCAATAAACAATAATCCGTTAACAAAAATAAATTATCACAGTCTTATTGTTATGTTTACTTGATTGTTTATAACTTTTGCATTTTTTTCAGCCCGTCTTGGAATTTTGATAGAATGTTCTAGATGGTATTCCAAATCGAATGAGATCAAAATCATAATTTTCGGTGCATGCGATCAGGTTTCGAGGAAAATGGCACTTGTTTACTAGAGTATTAGTTTAGGTAAACCAACCGGGTGGTCCCCGGCTAGACAAACATTTGGTAAAATGGTCCCTCATGACTACAAGGTTAAGAATCACTGGTCTATACAAAGCACAAAGTTCTTACAATATTCTTTTTTACAATAAAAACTATAACAGGCTATAGAATATGATTTTCTCAGTTTATTACATCTGTGGATTCTAAATAATATTTTTACATACTTACATCTATAACAATTATCGTCATTGTCATGGACATTTTCATCAACTACAGATGATCTAGGTGTCATGTGGGTGCAAAATGCAAATTATCCAATAATTTTATGTTATATTCTGTAGTTCCGATCGAATTCGAATAATTAAGGTTAAGCACACTAAGTACAAGACGTTATGTAATAAACACCGGTATTTGCATGCCGCTAAAGACTTATCTTTTTAAACACGCACTTTGTATTGTTGTTTTTTGTCAGCGAGCACGCAACCATCTCTGTATGTAACACCACGATTGAAATAATAAAAAAATAATTTATAGTTTATAATTTATATAATAAATTTAAATTATTATTAGCCGTTTGTGTCCCACTGCTGGGCAAAGGCCTCCCCTCTTTCCTTCCGCACGTTATCCTTTGCTGTGTTTGGCCACTCTTTATCAAAAGCGTCTAGTTTGTCGCGCCACCTTTTTTGGGTTTGCCTTCTGGTTGTTACGCCTATTTAAATTTATTGGGGCAGACCCAATAAATTTAAATAAGCGTAAAAATTAAATTTTTAATAATGACTTTAGTTTTGTATAATATAATTTTCATTATTAATATCCAAAGAGTATTTACCATCGGGTTCTTTAATAATGAGATGAGAAGCTTCCATTAATATTTATTCAAAATAAATATGATAGAGTAGAAAAAAGTAGAATATTAATTCTTAATTCTTAAAAAGCAAAATAAAAAAGTCAGGATTATTCTCGAAGACTTCACCACTTACGCGCCAAGTGCGGTTAACCAGCGGATGGTCGAGAAGAATACAAATTGTCCTTACATAACTCGCCGGCTAAGTGACGCGCAAATGGTAAACGCTTGTGAAACTTTATGTTAGCGGGTAAAGCCGGCAGTAGGCTGGTTTACACGTATTAAGTTGATAAGTAGTCAACTAAATTTTTACTTAATTTGAAATACCTGCCCAAATGTGTCAAGTGACAAGTCCCGCCTGCCAACTTAACAGAAAATAGACAAAATTCTAATTATATCTTGTTTAGGACATAACTTCCTACAAAATTTTGTGTTTACATGCAATTAGTTGCTTCAAATTAAGTTGAAATTTAGTTACTTAACTACTTATCAACTTAATACGTGTAAACCAGCCATAAGTACCGTGCAGTTTCACTCTATTTTTGTTTCTCATACTTTAAGTAGACCGATAGGACTAGGTTTTTTGGTTTAAAAAAAAGTTTCTAATTTTTTGCGTATAGTTTTGGGACCACTAGATGAACCTAAAAAATGATTTTGTGTCATTTTGATCGACAGCTTCCAGAGATATTTAGATTTTTGGTCGCTATAGGCTGAAAAAAGTATTAAAGTTTAAAATTTAGGTTTTAGGATATTGCTAAGGCAGTAACTGATGTGCAGACACGTTTTGTGTCAGATTCATCCACGGGTTTCCCGGTAATTAGCAAATATTAGAAACGTCGCCTAATTGCGTCGAAAAATATTAGTTTATAAAAACGGTATAAGGGAAGAGACCTAATGGCAGACACTTTAAGGAAACATGAAACATTTAAATGTTATAAAATATATATTTATGAATCTAAAGGATTGATGACTTCTTCCATGTCTTCAGTAACTCTTACAAAATAAAACTATTATAATTATTCTCTGACAAAACAATAAAATAAAATATGATTGGTCTTTTTGTAAACTTAGTCAAAAGAACTAATAGATGACATCACAATAAACGAACATCACTAATAGTAGACACCAATATGAACTAATAGTTGTCATAGAACATTAAATTACATTTTACATTTTTCATATTATTAGGTCTTTATTTGCCGTTTTTCAAAAGATTTCATTTATTTCATCATAATAACTACATGCATCAGAAATATTATTCACGATGTCTCCAGATTATATCTATTCTTCTTCCACGCTGAGACTATCTTTCCTTTTATTTATTTTTTCATATTTTTTTCCTAGCAAATTTATTTTCACTCTTTAGTCTCAATGCTTCTCTTGCCTCTTCTTTTTTCTTCTTCCTTTTTTTCAGCTCTACTTTTTCTTCTTTTTACTGCTAAAAAACTAAAGAAATCGATTTTTAGACCAGTACAAGGTCTAATATTAGACACCATGTCCATTTTTCGGTACAGTAGTTCTAAGTTGTTAGTTTGTTAATAGAATTATATTTCCAAAGAATATTGATGATATTTACAGTAGGATAAACTACAAAATATCTTTAGTATATGTATTGCAAAACTAAAAGATAACATCCATGTCATCTATTAGGTTTTTTACATTTTCAAGAACTAATAGTAGACACCCTATATATTGTTAGGGAAAATGGATAAAAAATCATAAATAAACATTAATTAGTGTTTACAACATGACCATTAATCCAATGAAATCAATAGAATTCACAAAAATCAAATAAATGTATTCAAAACTTACGTGCAAAATTTCGCCTTCCTTAACCTATTTGCTAAGAAATTGCCGAGCGCGTGTCGACGCGGTCACATTGTTTACGAAAACTGATCTTTTGAATTTTAAAATTTTGTTCCCGAAGGCGTCCCTAATATATTTTGTCACATCAACAGATAGCTTGAGAAGCTTATAAAATTTACGGTGTTGAGAAATAAGTAGAGTAATTCTTATTTTTATGGTATTTTTTTCGTAAGTGTCATCTATTAGTTCAGTGTCTAGCATTAGGTCTCCTCCCTTAATATGGTTTAGTTTGTTGATGTCTGTTACTGTTAAAGTTTTGTGTCATTTTCATCCACGGGTTTTGAAGAAATTTATATTTTTGCTTTCAACATCCCGTAAAAGCTACAAAAAGTAATTAAAGTTTTTAGAGTTTACATATTTACAATTAAAAGGTCTATGCAAACCACATTTCAAAATTTAGTTCCTTTTCAGCCCCGATTTTAAGAGAAATTGACGATCAAGTAAAGCGAAATTGATTTTTATACTTGATAATTATAGGCCACAAACTATTTTATTTTTAAACATAGGTAGAACATCATATCTAGAAGGGTCTGTGTAAGAGAAAATACGATATTTTATAATTTATTCGATGGAAAAGAAATAAAAAAAATTGCATCTTATTTTAACAAATATTCTATATACTTAACTTAATTTCGTAACTTAAAGCTTAGTCAATATTTTAATACTTACTAAAAATTCTACCATATTCTGATTTATTAGCAGATTTTAAAAAGTTTATGTATTATTTTAAGTTGTTGAAGAAAAACTACTTAGTACGTAATCCGCATAAAATCCTTTTTCGTGTTCACTGTTCGATGGTTTGAATTTTATTCTGTTTGTAAAATGAAACTGACAAATTGGTTTATGTACCTTTGCAAGTAGGGTTGCCAGCAGGCGTTTGGACAAAGATAAGTAGTTTTTTAATACGTCATAATTCATCCGCAAATCGCAATTTACCTATTAAGTTCGTTCAAATGCTGCGCGTCCACTGGATCGGAGCGTACGCATCAGCAATCGGCATTTTGTCATTTACGAAATGCCGATGGAGTGCGTTCACTGCATTCGGATTCATCATAGGCAATTTAGTTATTTTTAGTCCGTTATAGCCTGTTAACGTGCATTTGCATTATAGAGGATAGTGGCGAGGATATTATTGTAACTAGCTGTATTTTATCAGAAGAGAAAAGAGAAACAAGAGAAAACGAAATTCATTATTTCCCAATTTTATCCCAAATATTGTCTCTCCTCAGTTGGTTACGATGATGTTGAAGTGCTCCCTCTGGGTCATATCTAACGAAGGACCGCTCGAATTGTTGACTGCCACAGTGTTTCAAACAGCTGGGACTCCTTGGAATTACGCCGAGATGTAGCTTCACTCTGCATCCTCTATCGGTTGTATCACGGGGAGTACTCTGAGGAATTGTTCGGTGGTGAAGTGTGCAGTGGCATCTGATGAAGAGCTAGATGATGTTATCCAAGACTTTCACGATGACGTAATTTTATCTCAGAGTCCTCACTCTTTAGAAGTAGAGTCACCTCCTGATTCAGACGAAGCAATAGAAAAAGTATCTTTGCAGTTCTGTTCTAATGCGTAACCAGTAACTGTCCTCAGCGTTTCAAATATTTTACGTGGTAGAGGCAGAAAAAAACTCGCCGTTGGAGCCTCTGTATGTTCTATGGAATAAGTACTAAATATTGTGGGGATCAATTCTATGATACTGTTACATTCTTCAGATGCTGCTAATAAGCATTACCTAGAGTCACCTCCTGATTCAGACGAAGCAATAGAAAAAGTATCTTTGCAGTTCTGTTCTAATGCGTAACCAGTAACTGTCCTCAGCGTTTCAAATATTTTACGTGGTAGAGGCAGAAAAAAACTCGCCGTTGGAGCCTCTCTAAGCAGAATAGACAATCGACTTCAAACAGATGGGCAAATAATATACGCGAGTTGAGCGCAAATGTCATTTTCAACCAAAGAATTCTATTTAAACTGAGGATTAACCCAGTTTAAATAGAATTCTGTGTTTTTAACATGTTTCACAATGCTTAGTAACACATGTACTGCGCGTGCCTGCCGGAGTCAAACGTATTTTCGAGATCTCTTCTGTCCTGAGTCGGCCTACTATACTCGTTAGTTCTGTTTACTCTGCTCTTAGGGTGTAACATTGACATATCTCCTGTCTTTTGAGCACCTCGCTATAGATCTTGGCAACTTTTCTGATGGTCCACATGCTGCTTTCGTGAAAATTCGTGAAAGCGCTTGCGATAATCATTGGAATCCTTAGATTATCTTTGTGGCTTTTCAAATGTTCTTCAATTAAAGCCACTTTATTTATACCTATCAACAAATACTAAATACGTCGAAACAAATTCATATATACATGAAATATTGTATTTTACAATACTACTCGTTTACCCTTTCGAAGTCGCGTCGCCCCGAACTACGTGGGGTTCGTGAGACCCCATCGCACTTTCTGCACGTCTGTTCGTTGCTTCGGTGACGCAAATGCTAAACCACTGCAACGAATCGTTATGGGAACGTCGTAACTCTAGTACGTAGCTACTTAAAGAGTTGAAAAAACAACACGAATTTTTAAAAAGTTATGAACATTTTTGTATGTCTGGGGTTGTTGAAACCCCACGTGGTTCATTAAGAGTTAAATTTGATCTGTAGTGTATAGTATTATCACTAAGTTTTGTTGCACCCTGTATAAATCAAGACAAATTTTCTTTAGCATAAAATTTAACTCTCGCATGGTTATACAATATACAGCCTATAGATCTGTCGATGATTGTTCAGTTAGAGACATTGCACATCATATTATGTGCAAACGCTGTCGTCGTGTAACGTGTTAAACATTTCCAATATTAGTTGCTAAAACAATGAAGCAAGTGCCAAAAACTATTGTTTATTTCCCAATCGGTTTTCTTTAGTACCTACCAGCTAAATAATTGCGAAGGTTGCAAATGCAGAGTTAAGTTTGAAAGTATTTAGTGCTACAGTTGTAAATGATTTTTGTTGCCTATATTTAAACTTTATATTTGCTTTCAAACAATATTTATGCATATTTACTTTTAATCTTCGAAAATGGAATTAATGAATATCGTTATACGTAACAGTGCAAAATATAACTAAATCGAATTCTTGAGGTTATCAATTTTCAATTAAGTACTTAAAAAAACTAAATAGTAACAGCGAGCATACGTAATCAAAATCGTAGCATGAGCGATCAACTCCAAATAACGTGCAGATAAACATACAACAAAAGCCAACACGCCGTTTTTAATAATAGGAACTGTTTTACTTACATAACATAATGAAGCAACACATTTTAGTGATCGTTAAGTAGTGACCACGATAACTACCATTCTAAATAACTAAACCTATGCATAATGATTGGGCACTTTCCAATAACAAATTGAATAATTCTCCAGCGTATAGATACCAACAGAGTAACACCTGGACACGTAACTGATCTTACAAATGCGAAGTCATCATCGGCAAGGACTTCCGACTTGTATTAACATTTTCTTTATAAAATCCATTTAAATGGAAACTAGGATACGATAAGTCTGATGGTAAGCGATGATCGTAATATATGCTAGTGACATAACTTGCGTTCCCGGTCCATGGAAACCCTAGACAAAATGTCTGAAGGTTAAGCGGTGACTGTAGTAGAAACTGGTTCTCTAGTAACTGATGGAACTTTGTAATTGAATCCTTATTTCTTTTAGCCACGGCATCACCTTTAAAGGCTGGACCAATATTTGTGGATTTGAAGAAGATTATGTAGAGTCGACCACAGTATTATTTATTACATTACATACGGCATAGATTAACATAATATTATCTTATCACTTTACAAGTACTAAAAACAAGCAATAACATTAGTATAACTAAAGATTTACTAATCAAAATAAATATTAGAAAAAAAAAAACAATAAACATTATTAAATCTAAGCTTAGTCCTAGCCGATCGTCAAATTAAATTGCATCAACAAAGAAGATCGGTTACATAATGGGGTAAGCGCAGTAGTAGTCGGCACTCAGTTCGGAATGTCATCGAACACTGTCATGACATAACAGAGAAATTAACGCGGCGGCCTTCACCGACTGACACCGCCAATCAGGTCAATATGTTGTTTATTAATTATTATAGAACCTTATAGATTTTAAATATTTCCCTAACCCAATAGTTGAAAACAGTAGTGAAAATATTTAGGATGGGAACCCTTTATTTTTTTTACATTAAACAATGTTTTTCTGCCGAACCTGGATATTAATTAATTAATTGTAATTGAATGAAGATTTTGGCAGATAATGTATGAGGCTTATGTGAAAATCTTCATTTAATACGGTTATTATGTTCGCAATTCAATGAACAGTGTCCAGCATTTTTTACGGCTTTCCTATGAAATATTCATTGCAGGTAAAATAATGATTGACCCGGTCAAAATATCTGTATATATTTTGTATTTTGACCTGGTTATAAGTGCAAGTTGCAGCATTCACATTCCATTGTAAACACAAACGTACGTAAAAGATACACAAATGAGGCAATGTCACGCTGCATATAACACGAACATTCTGTAGAAAGTTCGACAAACGTCCTTCACCCACAGACACAGATATTAACTCGACAAGTCGCAGACATCAAATTTGAATAAAATCTCATACGAGGCCGCGCCGCCGTCCGCACGGACGCGTCCGGTGAGCGTATGCAAGGCGTCAGGCGTTTTAGTTTGCAGATTTTGTTGAAAAAAAAAGTATTTTACAAATTATTGCAACTGCTACATTTGGACAGGAAAATTTTCGCGCGGAAAGTTGTGACTTTCTTAAAGTAATAAAAACTATTCACTACCCTTTTGCGCCCAGGAAAGGACTAAGGATAACACTTTAAGTTGGTCTTCAAACCAAATTCCATCTTCACTGTCGGCGTTTGAAAAAAAATCACAGGCAGACAGAGGTTTGAAATATTTTAACTTAATTTTGACCAACATTAACCTGATATTTGGAACACTTCAGCTTTTTCCCCATTTGATAAGGAACGAACTGGGTCGATTAAAGAACGAAGCTGAAATGCTGTTCGGTAGAATCAGGGTACCGAGCTTTCACGAGATACAAAGGCGCAGAACCGCTCTTCCGAGTTCCGCGCCTCCAGGAAATAAAACTTACGTAACGCAATTGCCAATCACTCATTACTCTTATTAGTATTGCATTAGCGTTTCATATTCGCCTAATGACGTATGCTAATGATGACAGCCGGTGTCGCAACATCACAATCATTATCATTATAAACTATTTCCTGTGACCATCACCACTTCCATGTGATGACAGGTTTTAGGGCAAAACACCAATTAGGGTGTAAAAGCAATACTTACAATTAGGGAATGCAATACCGGGATACCGGGATCCCGAGATACCGGGATCCCGCATGCATTATGCGGGACTAATCCCGGTCGAAAATTTTGCGGAATCCCGCGGGACTGGCGGGATTACAAAGAAATGTGATTCATATGCGTAACTTTGCGCGCGGGGGTGAGTGAACTGGCTATAGGCAGCCCGCTTAACAATTTAGCTTCAATTCACCTATAATTCACTTTAAATGACAATTGAACTAACCAGCGTGGATGCTGAGCGAGCATTTCCAGCTGCTAGCTACCTTGTGTCGAATATCAGGAACCGTTTCGGAATCTTTGGGCACAATTTTTACTTATATTTCGAAAAAAGTTTCGATAAAAGATGGACATAAATAAGCAATTTTTTTAACTATTATTATTACGAAGCCATTTCCAAAAAAATGATTAGTTTTTCTTTAATTTTTTTATAAAGTCTGAAGTATGGAGGTGTTTATAATTAAACCCTTGAAAAAAGTGTCTGACAAATTTTGTTTTATTTGAGATTCTAAGAATAAAATGGGGTCTATCAAGTAAAGTCATTATAACGATTTATTTTAAAAGTTTAAATCCACCCAGCGGGATCCCGCAAATACCGGAATCCAGCGGGATTGTGATGGTTCAATCCCGCAAATACCGGGATTGAAATTATCTTCCGGGATTGTATTCCCTACTTACAATGTACTGACATTGTATATGTACTTATACACCCTAATTAATCATTCGATTGAATCTGGTTGGACTGATATTTGTCTTATCTCAAAATAATTCTATACACTTAAACAACATCATAATATTATAACTATAAGATTTTATGAGGCACAGGCTTTTTCGAATTCGAACGAAAAAGGAGTCGAACCGCATGTATATTCGGAATAGGGAATTTTAATTCTAAATTACGTACAACTTTGAAGTCGGTTTTATCTTTTAAAGTACTATTTTATTAAATAAAAACAAAACCGAACGTATTACCTCCTCGTTTTTGGAAGTCGGTCAAAAATATTATACAATGCATGTTTAGTGTTTACGTGTATTGCAATATTTTAATACATTAGCCAGAAATTGTAAAATTGAAAAAGCTTGCTACGTTTCTGTCTTTGAAAAGAGCTCCTTTATAAATGCGCTCTTAATTTATAAAATGGCTTAAAACTACGTCCGTAACAAATGTTTGCTATTGTAGTGAAGTAGGCACACGGTGCATTAAATTGACTCTGAATACGTAAAATAATAGATACTGGTTTTGTTAAACCCGTGTTTTGCTACCTCGAAGACGTAGGCGCGCAATGTTTATAAAAAGCTCTAGTGACGCATGAGGATTTAAGAATTTCCAGTAGGCCTGCCTCCTTTGGGAGTGAAGAGGTGTTTAGAGGAGCACATTTTTAAGCAAAAATATGTTATTTTTATCACATACATACTGCTGATAGTTCGTTACCGTACACTTAGAGGCAAAAATGTAGCCCAAGTCCTCCCCAGTGGCCTACTCTATATGAGACCAAATTTCATAATTGCACATCGACTTTCACACTATTTGTTTCCAGGAAAACCTTTTTATGAAATATTTTTGCAACACACTACAATGTCATTTATTATTTCTTATCTTTAGCTATAAGTATAAAATAAATAAAAAGCCTTTTTATTTGTTCCAATTATTACAACATTGCAAATTACATTTTTAAATCAGCAATAATTATGACACAAAATTCATTACACTATTTCATAAATTTCAGAGATTGTAGCAATTTAATAATTAAAAAATGATAAATATTTACAGTACAATTAAATTATTAAATTATATAGATGTCACAAAAATTAGCAGAGTCAAAATTATTAATTAATATTTATAATCATTAAATTATATAGATGTCACAAAAATAAGCAGAGTCAAAATTATTAATTAATATTTATAATTTAATTGTTTTTGTCACATAATAATAGGTACGTCATAGTAATTTATTTGTTTGGAACCCCCTTTTGGGTAAAGGCCTCTTCCAAATTTGACCACCGCTCCCTGTCTTGTGCCACATCTATCCAGTGTCTGCCGGCCACTGCTCGTACGCTGTCTGCCCATCGTTTGTGTGGACGTCCTGGTCGGCGTTTCCCTGATCTAGGTCCGTGCCATGCAGTAATCGACTTGGTCCACCTGCCATCTTTATATCTTGCAATATGTCCTGCCCACCTCCATTTCAGTTTTAGTGCGTGATCTATTATATCTCGTAGTTGGGTCTGATCTCTAATAAAGGTGTTTCTGTATTTGTCGCTTAGCTTTATCCCCAGTAGACATCGTTCCATAGCTCTTTGGCAGATTTGGATCTTTTTGGTGTTTCGTTCAGTAAGAGACCATGTTTGGCAAGCATCAGTTAGTGTTGGTAGAATACACGCATCCATAAGATCTGTTTTATATTTTATTGGCATTTTGGACTTAAAGATATGCTTAAGGCTCCAGTAGCGGTTCCATGCGATTGACATCCTTCTCTCAATTTCTTTACCGTCTGTATCATGAAATTATATTAATTTTCCTAGATAGATATATTCCGCAACGTTTTCAACGCAAATTAGTCATTATTTTTGTTTTTTCGAAGTTAATTTCTAAGCCAACGTCTTTAATTTTTCTATGTAGAGTATTGAGCATTTCCTCTATCTCTGACGCATTGTTTGAAAAAATCACGATGTCGTCTGCGAATCTCAGGTGACTTAGATATTTGTTGTTTATGTTGATGCCAGATTCAGCCCAATTTACATTCTGTAAGATGAGTTCGAGTACAGCTATGAAAATTTTTGGAGATAGAGGGTCACCTTGTCTTGTGCCTCTACCTATTTCAAAATACGGTCCATTCCTGTCCAGTTTGATTCTACTTTTACAATTTTTGTAGATGTTCATGATTATGTGGATGTATGTCTCGTCAATTCCATGATATCGTAGAGCTCTTACAATCGATTGGTGCGATATGGTGTCAAATGCCTTCTGATGGTGCACAAAGGCCAGACATAGAGGTGTATTAAATTCTTTATGTCTTTCGACTACTTGGCTAATAACTTGAATGTGGTCTATTGTTGAAAATCCAGACCTAAACCCTGCCTGCTCTACTGGCTGTTTGCTGTAAATTTTTGGTCCAATTCTTGTCAAGATACATTGAGAGAACAGCTTATACAGACAGGACATTAAACTAATTGGTCTGTAATTTGATATGTTTGTAGGGTCTCCTTTTTTGTAGAGAAGTACTATATCTGACAGTGTCCATTGTATTGGGACAGTATTTTTTTAAGGATGTTGTTAAATATATATGTTATTATGTCAGACAGTACATTTATACCTGCTTTCAGAGACTCATTGGATATAGAGTCTGAAACTGGACTCTTGTTGTTCTTTAGGCGTTTAATAGCCAGCTGTATTTCTTTAATTGTAAACTTGCTTACCGCGTTTGAGTCATTTTCAGTCAGATTTGATTTTATACTCTCCTTATGTCTACTCTTATATAATGTTTTGTAGAAGTTAGTCGCGATAGAAATAAGCTCTTCTCTATATCCAGTACATTTTTCAGAGTCTTTTAATTTTGGAATTCATTGTTTATTATTATTTATCGTTTTCTGACATCTCTTAATCCCACGTGTTTTTTCTATGCATTCCTCATATTTTTTTAATTTAAATTGGTCATATTCGTACTGTATATTTAATGTTATGTTTTTGTACAAACATTTTAATTCTAATTTTTCTTCGCTTGTTTTCTTATTTAAAAGTCTCAGATGATGTCTTCTTTTAATGAGTTGCTTAGTTTCAGCTGAAATATCAAATTTTTCTTTCTTTTAATTTTGTGTTCTTACACTCATTTAGGCTAGCTATAATTGATTGTTCGAGGATGTTGTAGAGCTGGGAAGTAAGCATGTTCACATTTGCATCTCTATTTAGTTTTTGTTTGAGTAGCTGCTGGTAATTAAACTTTTCTTCCTCTGTGACTATTTTAGACGTTTATCTGGAGAAATATTTTCTATTTTTCTTTTTTTCTTTTAGTTCTTAACAGTCTGTGGTCCGATGGGTAGGATACATTTCTTAAAACTTCTATGTTAGCTATAAGTTAGCTATAAGTAGGGAATGCAAATCTCGCGAGATTGGGGCTCAAGCGAGATTCCGCGAGTTTATGAATACAATACCGCGAGATCTCGCCAATTTCGAGATCTCGCGAGATTATCAGTTTGGTGGGTTTTTTTTAAAATTATTTACAAATTAAATGTGATACTATAAATTATATTATCAGAACGTCTGTCTTAGTAACTTTGACATTGTAAAACACAATACTTCATCCTTTCCTTGTTTAAAACGCAAAAAATCGGCCAAGTGCGAGTCGGACTCGCGCACAAAGGGTTCCGTGTCATTTTTTAACCCCTTTAATATTTATTTTATTTTAATTTTATTATTAATTATTAAAGTACACATATAATTAAGGATTATGTTAAAATTTTTAAGTGCCTACCTGTTGCCATTATTGATGTTGGGCAAAAATGCAAAAAAACCTGTTTCTTGTTATTTAATTTTTAATTAAACATTAATTTTATATTGTTTTAGTATTTGGCCACTCTGTCCGTGTCAGTCCGCGCTTCGAATAAGACGTTTTTATGCTCAAGTGCAATCTCGTTAAACTCGCGAGATCTCGCCTTTTTTTCGTCCGAGATCAATCTCGCTAAAAAATGCCGAGATCTCGCGAGAACGAGATTGCATTCCCTAGCTATAAGCCAACTTTTTAAAAATAGAACGTCCCAGTTCCTTTTCAAGGGCTTCTTACCTTTCTCCAGCCTATTGCCTTCAAAATGTCGCAATTGTTAACTGACTCCACCGCTTTAGTCTTGTTCGTACCTAAAATAAAAAAGATGCATATTAGTAAACTTCGTGGTTTATAAAATTATCTACTCTTATCCTAGATGCTAGTCTAGGGATAATCATGACCTATACAGGGCACTGCTAGAGCAATTTTTTAAACTGTTGTATAGGCAAACTCATGACGCCCCAGGCCGAGTTTTATGGTCACGGCGCCACCAGTGCCTTGACCATAAAACTCACAAAAAAAGCTCTTTCAGCGCTGCTACTTTTACAGTGAACTCTACATAAATGACAAAGACACCCTAAAATATTGTTACTTTTGACTTTTTGACTTTTGACGACCTCTGTGGCTCAATTGGTTGAGTGTGTGGCAGCTCAAACCGGGGGTCGCGGGTTCGAATCCCGCCGACGGAACAAAAACTTTTCAATGTTCCTGGGTCATGGATGTGTATTAAATATGTGTATCATATAATAAAAATCTTAAATATGTGTATAGTATAAAAGTATTAAATATATTTCCGTTGTATGGTACCTGTAACACAAGCCCTTCAGGTACTTAGCACGGGGCCAGACTGACGTGGTGTGAAGCGTCCATAGATATTAAAAAATAAAAAAAATAACTTAGTTTTGGTATATAAGTACCCTGTTTGTTACTCTGAAGAAGATATAATATTATTGTTTCTCTATTTGCATTGTGTGCCCTAAAAATGCAAACCGAGTTCAGACTTGGCCACAGACAGATGCTATAATATTTGATTGCTATTTCTTATGAATCAGATTCTACTCTATGTGCACGAGAGGCAAAATATGAATTTTGAGGGTTTTATACTTACATTTAACAATAATACCCAATAGATAATATCAATTATCAACTCACTGCTAAGTAGCAGTAAATTCAAAGGATTTATTTTATTACTGTTAAAGAATTACGACGTGCCAAGTCAACCACTTAGGTAACTTAATTTACAATTTATGATGTATCATACATATGCGAATTAAAATACGTCTAACGTGTATTTAAACCGTAATTTCACCGTAATTTCAACCGTAAATCAGGCACGTGAGTCGTGACGAGAACATAATATCACGTTAAAACAGTACTAAGTGCTTAGTCAAAATGCATTCATCAATTACGATAACGAAGTTATATGTCAAAGATGTATGGGATCGTAAGCACCATGATAGTACTTAGCGAAGCGTTATGTCAAATCTTGACATCTAACTTTAGTTTCGAAATTGGCGAATGCATTTTGGTTAGGGGGATACTTCCAGTCCAAATGTACTGCCGAAAGCCAAGCTACAATATACCCATTACCCATCATTTGAAAATAAGGTTCTTAAGTGGTTTGTCTTTGACAATAGTTACATATTAAAGGGTACTAGTAAAATAAATAAATAATAATAATCTTTCGTAGAATTATATCCCACCAAAAACATAAATGTTATTTAAAAGGACAGCCATTAATTCAATACAAACACTATTCTTGTCTATGGACTTCGCCGTAAAAAGAAGGGAGATCTAAATGAGTGCCAAGTTCTATGGAAAATTTAAATTTGTATTTATAGGAACCAAATAACATTATGAACAAACAATAAAGTCTATTTCTTTGGTTTATTGAATATCTATAACAATTGCTGTTATTTAAATAATGTTAGATCTTAAAGTAGATTAGATTTAACTTGGCCAGTTTTCATTACATCAGTCATTTCATAAAGTTATTGAACATTTTAATTCTGATAAAAACTACTTTTTGTAAAGAAGAGAAACTTAAATATTCGACTATAGTCACTCACAACTTTAACACACCACAACCGCCACACAACCGTTTCCCCACTTCCTGATAAGTGTCGGATATGCTATCCACAACTTATATGACAGATACGTCATACTGCATACTATGATCTGACATATACTCCATACTTCCTCTGTCAGATAAGTTGTGGATAGTCTATCCAAAACCTATCAGGAAGTAGAAATCGATCGGTCGTATCGTAGTTATTGTGCGAAAGTTCAGTAGCTATTAAAATACAGTAATACTGACAAATACAGAGTACAGACAGATGCCAATCGCAACTCTATTGCCTTTAATTCGTCCATCGCGCGGTAACCGTACATTTTTCGGGGATTTAAAGAATTATAATATTATATCCATTCCCGGGACTCTTAACTATATCTCCATACCACTAATCAGAACAATCGGTACAAGCAGTTTAGGCGTGAAGGGCTAACAGACAGACAGGCACCCTTTTCCATATTTTATAATATTAGTATTTAGTATGAAATTGTAGTGTGAATTAAAGTGTGAAATTATTGTGTGTTACTGTGTTGCTCTGTAGCGCTTTTACGTACATTTACTGATTAACTTCTGTTCTGTGTATTATTAAGTTGATATGACTGTTGTTGGCCGTTGACCGTTTCTTAGAGATTACAAGGTTTTTCGTATGGGGATTGTGGACACAACTTATTTTTGGGCTTTTTAAAGGATTTTATACCCAAACGGTGAGAACGATACCCAATTACCAAGACTTCGATGTCTGTCCGTCTCTATATCCGTCTCTCTGACTGTCTTCAGGCTGTATCTCAAGACCCGCTGTAGCTAGAGTTCTAACGTTTTTACACATTGTGTGTTTCTGTTGCCGCTATAAAAACATTTACTGAAAATAAAATGAAACTAATATTTAAGGGGGGCTCCCATACAACAAACATAATTTTTTTGGTCTTTTTTCTCATAATCAATAATGGCAGCCGGTAGACACTTGAAATATTCTCGAAATCTTTAGTTGTATATTTACTTTCATAATTTATCATAAAATTAAAATCAAATAAATATTTAAGGGGGGCTCCCATACTAAAAACTCAATTTTTGCTCTGTCCGACTCACACTTGGCCGATTTTTTATTTTTGGATTTTTCCCTGAGTTTTCACACAGCTACCGAGGTGAATTCCAAATTTCAGCCTTTTAGGTCATCTGGAAGTGGGTTAGAATTTTGATCTATAGGTCAGTCAATCAGTGATAAAATGTACGATTTTCGGACGTGATTATCTAAATAACCGTTTGAGATTTGTTTAAGAAATTTAAAGCATAAAATTACCTCGCATGTTTCATTATATGAGCCAAATTTGAAACGCTTATGTTAAATAGTTTTTGAATTATGAGGGGGTCAAAAGTGGTTCCAAATGGTTCGTGTAATATTACACACGGTGCTGCTCGCCAGTTCTGTTTTACTTGAACTTGGCTTGACACGCTACCGCGTGTCTAGATTACACACGGTGCTGCTCGCCAGTTCTGTTTTACTTGAACTTGGCTTGACATGCTACCGCGTGTCTAGATAAACAACACGTAATTACTTTAAAGTTATACTATAATTTTATTAAAAACTCTATAAAATAGAGATATTGTCAGTAATTGCACCTTGGTATGTTATGTAATTTTATGTGGATCAGAGTTCAGATGATATTAAAATAATTCATATCCTATAAACCATATAACAATAATTTACTACATATATTATAAGAAACTATAAAATACTAGCTGTCCCGGCAAACGTTTCTTTGCCATATTATATAAAGTATATCGCCCGTATTATTTTATTGAATTAGTGACTAAATAAGTTTAAAAAAAAAACCAGGTACTAACCACGGGGCCAGACTGACGTGGTGTGAAGCGCCCATATAAATATATAAAAAAAGTATGTCACCATGGCAACGTCCATCGCTATCCCGTGACCCGTGTCTTATAGGCAAATAATTTGCAATAAAATAAAATTGCAACTATAATTAAAGATCTAAGCTATCCTATCTCTCAAGTTGGAAAAAAGCACACATTTAAAAAAAACATTTAAATCGGTTAAGTAGTTTATAGGAATCCATCGCGGACAAACATCGTGACAGGAGATTTATATATAATAGATTATAAGAAGGTTTAACTTGTAACTGGTTATATTAGTTCAGAAATCTGACCTTTATCTTTAATCTTCAAGTTTTTTTTAATTCTTCAATTAGAAAGTTAGCTCTTCCCTACCTTGAACCCCAAAACATTGACACAATTCATAATATGATACAGACTTTAACCTAAGTTTTTTTTTCATTCCAGATACAACCGCCGAGGACGCGTATCAGCTCTTATGGTGACTTATAATATGTCGAATCGTCACCCATCAATTGTGATAACGAAAAAAGATATGAAAAGTGAACCGCCTGATCGACGAGAGAGATTTGTTTAAGAACCTAGTCAAAAATATTATATTTTATACCAAAAATGGCAATACACGTACTTCTAGCGTCGACTGCACTGAAGACGGTCAGTGTGACCAGTTTATGGTTGATTCCCCTGCTTTTGGGCGCTTTTACGTACCACAACTACAATTCCTACGATCCCGAATCCAGAATACAAGACCGGGAGCCGAAGAAGGAGTACGACTTTATTGTGGTCGGCGGGGGATCGGCTGGCGCCGTCGTCGCAAACCGCTTAACAGAAATAAGCGGTTGGAACACTCTTTTATTGGAAAGTGGTAAATTTTAATTTAGTCTATGCTATTAGGTAGATGCGTAGAAGGAAAAAAAACCAAAAATCAATCGATACAAGTAGGTATCATAATCTTGCCTGGTCTAATTTTTGTTTGTCTGCATTGAATTGGGCTTATGAACGTACTATGAGGTCCCGGGCAACAACCTTAAGTTATTAAGCTTTAAGTTGTAAAATCGTAATTTATTATGAAGCAAAAGTTCATGTAAAGTATGAATAAACCAGCAAGAAAAAAAAATAAGAATTTTCCGTATATTGCATTCAAAAATAATCAATTTCCTGAATATTATGGAAAAAATTAAATCAAATTATCGATCTTTAATGTCATGGTGAACGCCCGACCTTTTAATAAAACTTATTCAAGTAATTTTTAACGTTTTTCAGGTCCAGACGAGAACGAGATCACAGACGTCCCAGCTTTGGCCGGCTACCTTCAGCTGACGAAGCTAGACTGGCAGTACAAGACGGAGCCAACGAACTACGCTTGCCTGGGTTTCAAGAAGCGACGGTGTAGTTGGCCGAGAGGAAAGGTATTTTTCGTATTCGTACCCTATTACCAAGACTTCGATGTCTGTCCGTCTGTCTGTCACCAGGCTGTAACTCAAGAACCGCTATAGCTAGACTTCTGAAATTTAACAACAAATACTAAAAACAAAATAATTTGAATATTTAAGGGGGGGCTTCCATACCATAAACGTGATTTTTTTGCTATTTTTTGCTCTTAATCAATAACGGCAACACATAGACAAATGAAATATTCACAAAATACTTAATTGTTTTTGTACTTTAATAATTAATAATAAAATTTTAATAAATTAAATAATTAAGGGGGGCTCCCATACAAAAAATACCATTTTTAGGCTATTTTTGGTCTGTAGTTGTACGGAACCTTTTGTGAGCGAGTCCGACTCGCACTTGGCCGATTATTATTTACATACGATAAAAAAATTATATGAATTTAATCTGATAACTTTACTCATATAAAAAAGATTATAATATAAGAGGAAAACATAAGTTTTGTCCAAGAGCAGTAAAAATTAAATAAAAATCCTAAGGCTATAAATTAAATAAAAACAGCATTTGAGTATTAATTTAAAATTAATACAAATTTTTTCCATTTTCAGGTGCTCGGCGGGTCAAGCGTTTTGAATTACATGATTTACGTGAGGGGAAACCGTTTCGACTTCGACCAATGGGAATCGTTCGGAAATCCAGGGTGGGCCTATCGAGATGTACTCAAATACTTTATCAAATCCGAGGACAACAGAAATCCATACCTGTCCAAAAATAAATACCACGGTCGGGGTGGATATTTGACAGTGCAAGAAGCTCCGTGGAGGACACCTCTAGTCGCGGCCTTTGTGGAGTCGGGAGTAGAAATTGGCTACGAAAACAGAGACATAAATGGGGCGGTCCAGACTGGATTTATGATGGCTCAAGGAACAATAAGAAGAGGGTCGAGATGCAGTACCGCAAAAGCGTTCCTGAGACCTGTACGAACACGAAGGAATTTGGATATATCATTAAACTCACAAGCGACTAGAGTACTCATAAACCCTGTAACTTTAAAAGCTTACGGAGTGGAATACGTGAAGCACGGCGTTAAAAGAGTCGTTTACGCCAAGAAGGAGGTTATATTATCTGCAGGCGCCATCAACAGCCCGCAGCTGCTCATGTTGTCTGGCATCGGACCGAAGGATCACTTGAGGGAAGTCGGGATTCCAGTATTAAAAGATTTACCCGTCGGAGAGAATCTCCAGGACCACGTCGGTGTGGGCGGTTTAACTTTTCTAGTCGACAAGCCTGTTGCGATCGTGCAAAATAGGCTGCAAGCATTCCCAGTCACGATGAACTACGTCGTCAACGAGAGAGGACCCATGACCGTTCTCGGCGGTTTAGAGGGAATCGCCTTTGTCAATACAAAATACGCGAACAGCTCCGGTTTATGGCCGGATATACAATTTCACATGGCACCAGCGTCGTTTTCGTCGGACAACGGTCAGATAGTTCGAAAAATATTAGGACTGACTGATGAACTATACAATACGGTCTATAAGCCGATAGTGAATAAGGACGCCTGGACGATAATGCCTCTGCTGTTGCGACCGAACACGAGGGGGTACGTTCGGCTAAAATCGTCGAATCCTTTTGACTACCCGATTATGAATCCTCGATACCACGAGGATCGTCTGGACGTGAATCGGCTGGTCGAGGGCATAAAGATTGCCTTGCAAGTCGCCAACGGGAAAGCCTTCAAGCAGTTCGGTTCCAGGCTCTACATGAAGCCTCTGCCGAACTGTAAGCAGTTCAAATTCATGTCGGACGAATACATAGAGTGCCAAGTGAGAACGATCAGTATGACGATATACCATCAGTGCGGAACGGCGAAGATGGGGCCGTCCTGGGACCCCGGCGCCGTGGTCGACCCCCGGCTCAGGGTGCACGGTATAGAGGGGCTCAGGGTCGTAGACGCTAGCATAATGCCGACCATAGTGAGCGGTAACACCAACGCCGCGGTCATCATGATCGGCGAGAAAGGAAGCGATCTAATAAAACAAGACTGGTTGAATCGAAAAAGATGACAACAGGATCCTTAGATAGATAGGACTCTTTTGTAAATATTGTAAATAGTGCAGTCGTTGTAGGTATATAATTTAAATAAGGATAGCCAAATTTTATATTTAGAGATTTGTTATAAAATCACAGTTCATTTTAGCTCTATTAAAATAAATTATAAAAAATATATACTCACTATGAAATTATATCGTCATGGAAGCCTTAACTTTATAAAAAAATCTTTTTGAATTAAAAAATTCCAAATATTCGTACAAAGCATTCGTCATAAAAGTATGATTTGTTTATAATTAAAGAAAAACTTTAGGTAAAGTTATAGGTATTTACTTAAAGTTCTTAAATTATTGTTATGGAATGTACCATCATTTGCCTTGGAAAATATTTAAATTAAAAACATGTTTTTCTTCTGCTCTTGTTGCAAGTACCTACAATCCGGCCAAAATATCTATCGACTTAGCTGGTTGCAATTATTTCAGTCCCCTTATTATGTAATTTCGATGAACATGAACTTCATTGCTTTTTAAATAGTGTTTTAAAAAGTAAAAACGTCAAAATTGTGATCATAAGTAATGAAGTTCATGGTCATCAAAGTTGCAGTTCGACAAGGCTCTAGAATTTAGATGAATGTGTCAATGATATGTCAATGTGTCAATGATATGTCAATATGCTGTCAATTACTGTCAAAAATGACGTTTATGTATGATAGAAGCGTTAGTTCCTTTTCTCATACGTTCATAAACAGTACAGCGCCCCGCGTGCCGACCCATTACGATGTCATTAAATTGGGTCTACAGATATTATTTTGACTAGATTGTAGGTAAATGCCGGCGTGAAACAGCGCTTGTGCTGTGTTTCGCCGAGTGAGTGAGTTTACCGGAGGCCCAATGCCCCTACCCCAAACCCTTCCCTTCCATTCCCTTCCTTACCCTCCCCTACAGTATTACCCTATTCCCTCCTCAAAGGCTGGCAACGCACCTGCAGCTGAGCTTTGCTGATGTTGCGAGTGTCCATGGGCGACGGAATTTGTATTCCATCAGGTGACCCGTTTGCTAGTTTATTATTTTATAAAAAGAATGCCAATAAAACCATCGTATGATGTTCACTCTTGTGTTGTTTTCTACATTTGCTACGAAAATGTATGTTAAATATCATTAAAACTTCATGTCCTGTTACTTGTTTAATTTATTAGGAAAACCCAACCCTATAAACATAAAGTAGATATCGGATATTTGTTAGCTGATTGAATTACCTTCTATCTATAAAAAGATAATTTTAGTGACGAAATGACCAAGTATCTACGGGCAGACACCGAACGGGGAAAACCCATGGCCTCACAGCCTTTTTGTATGCGTGTTTTGTAAATTTATCAAAATACAAAAGCGACTGTGACGTAAAAGTATAAAAAAGTTAATCGTGTATTAAACGTAAAGAATTATTTATTGTCTTGGGGTTTTTGGAAAATTCTTTATGTAGTGTAAAGAAGTTATCATTGGAAGTTTGGAACGAAAGGCTCGTCAAATTGTTTTTACCATAATATAGATCGAGGACAGAAAATAGTAAGAAACGGGCTTCCAGCAGGTAACGAACATTACAAACTGACAATCTAGTAAATTGTTTGAATAAAATGTCGAGACCTGACGAGTATTCATACATGTAACGTTTAACGAATTGTCAAATATGTAACTTTTAACAAAAATGTAACTTTTTACGAATGTGGAATTGTAATGTTAGTTTAACCTATCAATCCCCGTAAGACCCAAGTGGGCCGCGATAACAAAAGATTTCCAAGAATTGGCGGTCGAAGAATTAATAGAGCCTAAGCAAATTTAATATAGCTTGAAATGTGTTGAACTGCGTTTCTCAATTCCTGACCGGTCATGGAAATTTTAAGACCAAATTTTACGGATTTAAACTAGTGCCTTCACCCATGTGCGAGTGCTCGACCGAAGGCAACATGTTTGAACAAACCGCTCATCATGTTCTCTGGGAGTGCAGTCTCTGGCAGGACGAAAGAACTAATATGCTAAACAACCTATTCTGTACATCTGGAGTCGCATACTACGGTGATCTCGTGGACAGCGCTAGGAACTTCCGTGCCTTCAAGCGTTTTTGTCACAATTATTATTGGCAACAGTCAAACACAATAAACTCCAATTAGCTTAGCTTAGGAGTCATAACCTTATTTCCGTGGTGCTCCCCCTTAAGTTCTTTGACTTTCGGTCATTGCAACTTTGTGCTGTCTCCCGCTTTTATGGGGAGGGAAATTGGAATCTTCCTACTCCTCCTATTTTCTTCTGATTAATTTCGTTGCGGGTCCCAAGATAGTTTTAGCATGTCCCTCGGGCTCCCTGAGATCATATCAAAGGGTTTTCGTGGTTGGATACCGCTGTCGATCCTGGCGACACAGGAGATACAGTGGTGGGAATGTGTGGTGGGCCAAAGCCCGTTTTAGTTGAAATGTGTCGCTGGTATTCTGTAAATGAATAATACCACAAGGGACCGTACGCTCCAGGATTGAAGTGAAATACAACTGCGGACGCTGTGATCGAGACGAAGACTACAACTTCTCGCTCCTGGCCATCTTCGCATCAAGCAAATAAGTAAACAAAAGAAGAATTAATTTTATTTGAGAATAAATAACCATTTTACATGATATATGACACCATAAAATATATATATTACAGTAGACTTTGCCCAGCTCAACCGACACATGACTTTTGAAAAAGTTAACTTCCATCATTAAAGTTTTTATTTAGTTGTAATTTGTAAATCATTTTTACAATAAAATTTATAATGACATAACATTCGTGCGTGTTACGTCAATTTTTTTGTCAAAATCATATTTTCGCCGATCATATATTTTTTTATCTAAATACGAAGATGATTTATATCTATACTAATAGTATTATAAAGCGGAAGAGTTTGTTTGTTTGTTTGTTTGTTTGTTTGAATGCACTAATCTCAGGAACTACTAGTTTGATTTGAAAAATTATTTCAGTGTTGGATAGCTCATTTATCGAGGAAGGCTATATAAGCTATATTTTATTACGCTGACTAATAAGAGCGAAGAAATAGAGAAAAATGTGGAAAAAACGGGGGAATTTATTTGAAATTGCTTATTATCTTAACAACTACAGCAGCAATTTTTATGTTTTTGGCACAGATGAAGAATAGGCCACGTAAAGGGAAATATGCTATTTTTGCGGAAAAATGTACGGTTTCCGTGAAATTCCTAAATTACGCGGGCGAAGCCGCGCGGAACATCTAGTAGTATTATACAGACAGAAGTTTTTGTTTAAGTACTCAGCAATTAGCAGTTCCATCAATTATTAATCAAAGATCTTTTTTTTCGTTCGTTTTATGTAGGTAAGTATCTCAAATGCCTTTTGGTTCTTACATTTTTGAAAAAACGGTTTAGCCCTCTTCGGGCTCTGACACTGTATAAATTGGTACATGATATTATTATACTTACTTTAAAATACCCAATACCTACGTATGTGCTAGAAAACGATTTATCAAAAGTGTTTGTGCAAAATATTCTTATTTATTTACTGTCCAAAGCCTCGTGTTAGGAATCATTACACCTAGCCTTAAGGAAAAATTTTTCCAGGAAGTTAACAATGACCCGGCAATTTTTTGTAATAATATATCATCAGACACCTACCTAAAAACTACATCATTTCTATTCATTTCAGCGACGCTCACAAGGTCATAAGCTCAAAAAGCTCAAGATAAAATATAGACTGCGAAAATGACATTATTATCTAATATATATAAATCTCCTGTCACGATGTTTGTCCGCGATGGATTCCTAATTTTAATGTTTCTTTTTTTTAAATGTGTGCTTTTTTCCAACTTGAGAGATAGGATAACTTAGATCTTTAATTATAGTCGCAATTTTATTTTATTGCAAATTATTTGTCTATAAAGAGCGACCATTGTTTATGCGACGCAGGTCACGGGATAGCGATGGACGTTGCCATGGTGACATACTTATTTAGTCACTAATTCAATAAAATAATACGGGCGATATACTTTATGTAATATGGCAAAGAAACGTTTGCCGGGACAGCTAGTATAATACATGGGGCACACTAAATGTTTTGCACTTCTAGCTAATCGGAACTATTTGAGTTATGAATGTTATATTTTTTTAAACGTTGCAACCTTCTTAGCAATATAAAAAAAAATTGGCGGGAAATCATTTGTCAATTATTTTTTTTCACATATCAAAGTTCTACGTACGCAACGAAATTGGAATTAAGTCGAAAAGATTTTAGAGCGAAGATTTTTTATGATTTTAAAAGTTCTCTCTCTCCACAAGACTGTGCTGCTCGTCTTCAAAATGCTTTTGGGACAGAAGCACCTTGTTTGAGCACCGTGAGGAGATGGTATGCTGAATTTGAAAGAGGTCGAGTTTCTTTACATGACGAATTTTGTGAAGGGCGGCCTTCAACTGCCGTTAACGAAAGTAATGTGGCTACTGTTAAGCGGCTAATTGAAGAAAACCCGCGGATTACCTATGAGACGATTCGAGGACTGTTGGGGATTGGTATGAGCCAAATTTAAAAAATATTACACGAAGCATTGTAAGTTCGGAGACTTTTTTGTCGTTGGATCCCTCATGAACTGACAGCGGGGCAGAAGTAGGCTCGCGTGGAATGGTGCTCACAGATGCTACTGAAGCACGACCATGGACATTCTAATGCTGTTTATGACATTGTCACAAAAGACGAAACGTGGATTTGTTGTTTTGAACCCGATAAAAAATAGCAATCTTGTGAGTGGGTGTTTGAAAATGAGAACAGGCCAACAAAAGTTGTACAACACGAGTTAAGATTCTGTTGTTTAAAGCTTATTGCCAGTCGTTTTACTCGAGTGCCCTATGGGTTGGGTACAAGAATCGAACTTGTGACACTCTGCGCGTCCAGTACAACAATACTTTCAGAATGCTGCTGGGGCTACCGTGGCGCTGTAGCGCTTCTGGTATGTTTGCCTCTGCGCGTACTGACGGTTTTAAAACGGTAATACGCAAGAAAACAGCTTCTCTTTTCCAGCGTCTACGAAAATCCAACAACAGCATTCTGAAAGTCATTGCAGATAGATTTGACTGTCCTATCCAAGAACATTGGATAAGGATAGTTATAGGAGTAATTTAAGGAGTAATTTAAGTAAAATTATTACTAACATCGCTAACATATTTATTATATTTTTGTTGTTATTTATTATTATCACTATCTTTTTGTAACTAACACACTAACAATAATATGGGCACTTTGTCTGAAATAAATGTTTTCATTCATTCATTCATTCATTCATTCATTCATTCATTCATTCATTCATTCATTCATTCAAAAGTGAGGCAGGCGAGAAACGTTGGTAAGAAAATGATCGCGTTTTTTTTCTGAGCCACGAATCCCATCTGTACAATTCCACTTGGAGATCAAAAGAGTGTTAATGCTTAGTGGTATTCCACTATTTGTTTACCCAGGATATTAGAAAAGGTTCGCGAAAGACGACCAAGAAGCCGCATTCTCCTACATCATGACAACACCTCTTCACACACGGCCAACAAAACAAAGTAATTTTTAGCTTCCGAAAAAGCACAACTCGTGACCCATGCTGCGTTTAGCCCCGACCTAGCACCTTGTGATTTCTGTATTTTTTCCAAAATTAAAGATTTAATGAGAGGTTTCACTTTTCCAACTCCGAAGAGGCAGTGATAGCTTTTAATCAGCGCGTAGAAAACATGCCTTCAGATCTGTGATCCTCCTGTTTTAAAAAATGGTTCGATCGCATAAAAGAATGTTTAGAATGTAAAGGAGAGTATTTTGAAAAGCAATAAACATAATATTTTGGTTATAACATGTCGTTTTTTCAAGTTACGCAAAACTTATAGTGTGACCTACGTATTAAGATTTGCCATTAAAATTCTAACAGAGCTTAAAATTACTTTGGCTTTTTCTGCGGGTTACAGCCAACAGGACACCTGTTTCGTTGCTGACTTTTGTTTAAAAATAAGTACATATATATATTTCTTAAATAACTTAAGATATATTTTTAACGATAAGCATTTTGTTTATTTCACCAGTAGGCATGATTTGTCTTTATATTATAAAATTTTCGTGTCACAATGTTAGGCCGCGTACTCCTCCGAAACGGCTTTACTGATTTTAACCAAATTTTATATGCATATTCAGTGGGTCTGAGAATCGGATATTCGGTACTTATTATATTGATAAGTGCATTTGTTGAATAAATAATAGTAAATTATTACAACTTGAGACACGACAACCAATGTTTGCATGCTACGGAATAGCGATGTACGTTGCCATGGTGACATACTTATTTAGTCACTCAATAAAATAATATGGCAAATATATTAAGGCAAAGCAACGTTTGCCGGGACAGCTAGTATTTTATAAAGTTTTTCGTTGAGACATTTTCTTGGTCTTGCAGTTGAAATCACGTTATACGCATGAAAACAACAGGCTCTACATTTTAGAAGTTATAACTTATCAGTGCACATATCCCCGATACATCGGCAAAGAAACTTAAACAAAGTACTACCTATAAACGCTTTTTGTCGATATCTTCTTATAATATATTAATTTTGTTTGCTTTTACTAATGAGCATATTGTTATTCCTATGTTTTTGCCCCATTGTCATGTCTAACGGCAAAAAACTAGGAAAATAAATTATTTATCTATGCTGCTGTTGTAATACCACTCATGTATCTCACTGATACCTGAGTCTTTCGCCTTTATAATAATAACTAGCTGTCCCGGCAAACGTTGTTTTGCCATATAAATAATTTTTGGGTTTTTTGGTATGAAAAATAGATGTTGGCCGATTCTCAGACCTACTGAATATGCATATAAAATTTCATAAAGATCGGTCAAGCCGTTTCGGAGGAGTACGGTAACTAACATTGTGACAGGGAAATTTTATATATAAGATATTATTAACTAGATGACGCCCGCAACTCCGTTGCGCCAAAACTCGTTTATCGCGCGGGAACCGTACATTTTTCGGGACAAAAATTATCCTATGTCCTTTCCCGGGACTCAAAGTATCTCCATGCCAAATTTCAGCAAAATCGGTTCAGCGGTTTGGGCGTAAAGATGTAACAGACAGACAGACACACTTTCACATTTATAATATTAGTATGGATATTATACACACACCGGCAAAATTAGCGGAACATAGATAAAAAGTGCCACAACTTGAACTCAAGTGGGTCGGGCTGTGTGAAATCCTTTTTTATAGTTTCTAAGCTCATTTAAGAAATAAATTATTGAACAAAACTGGCAAGTTGACAGGTTTCTATAGCAATTATGCCCTAATAAGTGTTTTTTGATGATTGACGTTGTAAGTGTTCCTGATAATAATGGCGTGTTATCGCGGTGCAAGGCATGCTCAGCTTATTTAATTGTTTGGTTTTTGGAAAACACATTGCTTAGATACAAAATTTGTGATTTCCCAGCATCTGCGACAGCTAGAACTGTAACCACGTTAGAGAAAGGTCACACCTACTGTTCGGTCAGTCAGGCCTTAGGTGTGTCAGCTTCCGTGGTCCATCGTAACTTTCAACGCTACAGAGAGACTGGATCTTACGTTCGGAGACGAGAACAAGGCAGATATTGGGTGACAATGGTTCAGGATGACCATTTTGTAAGGAAACAAACCCTAAGAAATCGACTTCAAACTGCTATGCAGGCACGAAACCTGTCAGAACAGGTCCGAGATGTACGTGTAAGTGATTATACAGTAAGAAGAAGACTTAAATAAGTTAAATTAAACTCAAAAGTGCCAGCAAGGGCACCAAAACTTGAGACAGGACACCGAACAACCAGGCTAAGATTTGCGCGTGAACATCAAAATTAGACAGGTGAGTGAAATTTTGTGCTGTACAGTGATGGGAGCAAATTCTGTGTACATTTTGTTGACAGGCGATAAAGATTGTGGATAAATCGTAAGGAACGCTATAGGCCATCAAACTTAACGGAAACACTGGCCTATGATGCAGGCTTAGTAATGGTTTGGAGTGGCATATGATTTGGAGCCCGCACGGAGCTGATGATTATTGATGATGGTATTTTGACAGTACAGGGCTATAGTACAGACATCCTAGAACTGCATGGTGTGCCTTTTATACAGTTTTAGGTAGTAACTTCAATTTTATGCGCGTCCATAGAGTAAGAAAATCGGATATTATTACCTAAACGATGCTGGCGTAGCCCAGGTGGAGAGGCCAGCGCGGTCTACGGATGTGGATCCGATTGAAGACGTGTGGCACATCAATGGGTTAACGGTACGAGTTAAAACTCCGGCCAAAATGTGTCCAGGAGCTCGAGTTGGCGCTACTGGAGGAGTAGGAGAATATCCCACAGGAAATTATTGACAATCAAAATGAAAGCATGGAATGTCGTATCCAGGCCCTCTTGAGATCCATAGAAGGCATTACACGCTTTTAACATGGCATTTCTTTAATAAAAATGGAGAATTTAACTTAAAAACTTACTACTGAAATTTCAAAGTTTTTCTTAATTTTTTATTTTTGCCGATTTTTTCCTTTTTTTCACGTTTTTATGCCCTAAATTTATATGAAATTTATTTTTTTATAATCAATTATTAAATAAATCAATAAATTTATAAAAAAAGTGAACAA
Source organism: Polyommatus icarus (assembly GCA_937595015.1). Classification (NCBI taxonomy): domain Eukaryota; kingdom Metazoa; phylum Arthropoda; class Insecta; order Lepidoptera; family Lycaenidae; genus Polyommatus; species Polyommatus icarus. The sequence continues at coordinate 15,946,667 of OW569327.1, read as the reverse complement.
TTAAAAAAAAAATGATTTTTTTTAATGTTCCGCTAATTTTGCCAGTGTGTTTATATTATTATAAAGGCTAAAGTTTGTGAGTTTGTATGTTTGTTACCTACTTCTTCGCGTCTAAACGGCTGGAGCGATTTTAATAAAATTTGGTACGGGGTTAGTTGATACCATGGATTAAAACATAGGATACCTTTTGTACGGGAAAATATCAAAATGTATTTCACCTAATAAACAGCGAGTAACACCGCGGGTAAGGTGCAGCTAGTTGAATTATAAGGAACTTAAATAAACATATATTTAAGTTCCTTATAATTCAACTATAGCTGCATCATTAAATGATGCAGCATGCATTTATACGACTATAGTAAGCATGTGAGTTCAAATTTTGAACTCACATGCTTACTATAGTCTTATAAATGCAGCCAGCGTGTCGAAGTGACACGTTACGGTCTAATATTCCTTGTATGACGTTGAAGAGCTAAATCTTTAAAGTGACTTTTTGACGTGACAACGTCTTATAATTCGATATGGGCTGCGCGCACGAAAAAACATGACGCAATATGCGGTGTTACCTCTGAGGCTCTGAGGCGTTCCGTTTAAGGCTATGACGTTGTCACGTTCAACTATCGTCAGTAAACCGACTTTACAGACAACCGAGTTCGAGTCGAGTTCGAGTCGAGTTCGAGTCGAGTTCGAGTCGAGTTCGAGTCGAGTTCGAGTCGAGTTCGAGTCGAGTTCGAGTCGAGTTCGAGTCGAGTTCGAGTCGAGTTCGAGTCGAGTTCGAGTCGAGTTCGAGTCGAGTTCGAGTCGAGTTCGAGTCGAGTTCGAGTTCGAGTTCGAGTTCGACAAAACACTACTCTCCAACCGTCTTTTTTTTTTTGGTCATTAAGGGCATGCATCATAGAGCAGTCAACAGCGCACGTTAGGCATGCCCGCGACGCATGCCCTCTAACCGTATCCAAAACTTTCGCTTTGTTCTATAATGACAATGTTAGCGTTGCGATCGTTGACGCATTCGATTATTGAATGCGCCAATACGACAGTTGAATGAAAGAAGATGACGAAAATTGAAGATGAAAGTGCACAGTGTAGACATAGCTCACACTTAGTGTAGAAATATATAAAAATCAGATAAAAATAGAATCGGATATATCAACTTTGGATGATAGACAATACAGCATGCTAATATTTTCAATCAATTGATGTCTTTCATGCGAAATGTCAATCAGTCATTTCGACCAATTGTAAATACTGGCTCCCTACAAGCTCGAAAGGTTGTTTTGCTAGGCTTTAAATATATTCATTAATCAATCAAAGTTTTTGTCGATTTTTGCTAGTTTTTATTTCTTTGTATGATATTTCTGCTTATCTTATTAAGTACTAGATGACACCCGCAACTCCGTTGCGCTTAAAATCGTTTATCGCGCGGAAAAGTATCATATGTCCTTTCCCGGGACTCAAAGTATCTCTATGCTAAATTTCAGCAAAATCGGTTTAGCGGTTTGGGCGTGAAGAGGTAACAGACAGACAGATAGACAGACAGACACACTTTCGCATTTATAATATTAGTATGGACAATCGTGCTAACAGGTAATCGATCAGTTTTTGTGGCCAGATCCTGAGACTTCAAACATATCGGAAAATTATCAGCCTCATCTTAATTTATTCATAACTCGCTGCAAATTTACTACACAGCAATTTTTGAATATGATAGAATCGCGCATATTTCAGCAATAAAAGCTATCCTATATTTTGTCCTACTATACCAGGTCTCAAATTAAAATCTACATACTTACTTACATTTAAAAAAAAAAGGTTGGAGATGGACACACTTTCGTATTTATAAGGTAGGTACTTAGTACTAGTGTTCCGCACGCAAAGGGTAAAAACGGGACTCTATTACTAAGACTTCGTCGTCTGTCTGTCTTCAGGCTGTAGCTCAAGAACAACAAATACTGAAAACAAAATAAAAATAATATTTAAGGAGGCTTCCATACAACAAACGTGATTTTTTTTCGCCTATTTTGCTCTATATCAATAATGGCAACAGGTAGGCACTTAAAATTTTCACAAAATTCTTAATTATATGTGTAGGTATTTTAATAATAAATTAGAATTAAATAAATATCTAAGAGGGTTCCCATACAAAAAACACAATTTTTGATCTATTTTTGCTCTATAACTGTACGGAACTCTTCGTGCACGAGTCCGACTCGCACTTGGCTGATTTTGATACTAGATATTCATTTTACACTTGACATTACTTTCGAATGCAATGCCAAGGACAGAACAGGTATGTGGTCAATAACCTGAAATATCAGCATGAACCTGCACTACCAAGAAGGATCTTCTGAAACTTGCACATCAACTTCATCAAGGAAGTGAGTGTACATTACATATTTTACTTTAACCTTCATATCTAGGCTATTAAATCCACAGCAAAACCACGATTCACGATTTTTTATGAATAAAATAAAACATAAAAATTATACCATTATATTAGATTTATAGTAATCAGAAAAAACATGAATGAACATCTCAAAAAGTTAAAACAGAATATTAGAAGGTATCATATCGGGCATGCAAAACAATTAATAACACCAGCCGTAGGTTCCGTAGTCATAAGCCGTTACAGTTTCCCATTCAAGTTTTCCAGTAGGTAGGTGGACTATGTTATATTTTTATGATTAACCTATCAAGTCCAATAAGATCACCGGTGATTGCGGCAGCAATATAATAACAATAGATTTCCAAGAATCCGCGATCGAAGGATTAATATTTTAGTTTTGATTTTTTTTAAGACCGGGCTGCCAAAAATATCAAACCACGCCCCGCCTACACACCCCGCTATCCACCAATCGTGGATCGAATCGTGCCCGCATGAATTGTACTGCAGCTAAAAGTGGACAATATCGCGTAACAACGGTTCCCGCATTATAGCACGAAAGTAAAGGTCGTAAGTCCCAAAAATGTTTGTGATGATTACTTAAAAATTCAATACAATACTAATATTTCCTTTAGCCATTATTTTGTTTTATAGAAGTGCAAAAAAGTTTTTATAATAACAGCAATATGCGATTGCCAATAAGTAAAATAATACATATTATAATCGTTTTAAGAATGAAGTCGGACGGACAGAAGATGGCAACTACAATACAAATTTGATGACTGAACTACGGTACGCTAAAATATAAATATTCTATTTATAGTTCTTGCAATCTACGAGTGCGCGTCGCCCTTAGTTGTGTGAGTGACCATATCTATACACGCGTACATGGCTCGCTCGCTACTGACGAGAATTTTATATATTACTAGCTGTCCCGGCAAACGTTGCTTTGCCATAATATAAAGAACCTATTTCGCCCATATTATTTTTTTGATGTGCCGTAGTATGTGTGCTGTAGTATGTTACCATAGCAACGTCTATCGCTATCCCGTCGCACAAACAATGGCCGCCCTCAGTCTCAAGTTGTAATAATTTACTATTATTTATTCAACAAATGCACTTATCAATATATAAAGTACCCAGTAGCCGATTCTCAGACCTACTGAATATGCATATAAAATTTGGTAAAAATCAGTAAAGCTATTTCGGAGGAGTTCGTGGACTAACATTATGACACGAGAATTTTATATATAAGACTAGCTGTCCCGGCAAATGTTTCTTTGCCATAATATAAAGTATTTCGCCCATATTATTTTATTCAAGTGACTAAATATTAAATAAGTGTGTTACCATGGCAACGTCGATCGCTATCCCGTCGCACAAACATTAATGGTCGCCGTCAGTCTCAGGTTGTAATAATTTACTATTATTTATTCAACAAATGCATTTATCAATATATAAAGTACCCAGTAGCCGATTCTCAGACCTACTGAATATGCATATAAAATTTGGTAAAAATCAGTAAAGCCGTTTCGGAGGAGTTCGTGGACGTTCGAGAATTTTATATATAAGATATAAGATTAAATCATAACGCTTCTGTTTAAATATTTTTTTCGTGAAATAAGGGGGCAAACGAGCAAACGGGTCACTTGATGGAAAGCAACTACCGTCGCCCATGGACACGTAACATCAGAAGAGCTGCAGCCGGCCTTTTAAGAGGGAATATGCTCTTTTCTTGAAGGTTTGCAGGTAGTATAGGTCCGGAAATACTGCTGGTGACAGTTTTTTCCAGAGTTTTACAGAGCGCGGCAGAAAGTTACGCGAGAAACGCACGGTGGAAGACTGCCACTCATCAAAGTGATGAGGATGGTATATTTTTCGCGCCCGTAATGATAATAATTTACAACAAAAAAAGAAATAATTCGTTTTTTTTTTTACGACATTACACCATATTCTGCAACTGTAGGTAACATTATACTCATCATAACGTGTATTCTTGCTGCGTCATCATAACGTGTACGTCTGCTATTAATTCGATCGTTGTTTTCCAATCATTAACACATTATTTCAAATGACGTTCACGTACGAACGTCAATGCAGTCAAAACTAAATATGTGGGTACAAACTAAGCCTAATAATATCTACAGGGTGTAACAAAACACAGCGGTAATCCTTGTTGAAGATCGAAAAGAGTACAGTACTTACTCCAAAATTAATAATGCGCATGAGTCACGCTGAACAATGATCGTATTACAAAACAGGAATATAGCGACGAACTTTGACTGATACATGTATCATAAACGCGATGCAATGGGGATTGTCCATTTTTTTTCAATTTTGCTCATTACAAAAACATTTCGAGGAATAAGGTCAGTGATCGTTTTTCTGTATATAAACGAAAAAAATACCCATTAGTTACATATATTTTTGAACAAATATGTTTAACCTTAGTTTGACCTTCAATGGCGTTAAATTAGCAATAAATTCGACCAACATTACGTTTCGAACTTTTGGTAAGCTCCTCGTATCAGCTTTCATATAATGAGAACTTATATTCGACGAACCAGCCATTATAAATAAGATTGAAAGGAAAAAAAACATACTGCAGAGGTCAATTGGCCGCCGATGATGACGTCACAGCGAAACTTTAAAAATTTATTGAGAAAAAACTAGCCAATGAATTTCAAAATTATTTAATTTATATTCTTAAAATACCCTATTTTAACGAAAAAAAATATAAACAGTACATGTGATTTTTTTTGGACAATGCCCATTAGAAAATGCAATATCGTCTACCTCCGCTCGACTCGGGAAATACGACCGTTGTCGAAAAATTACGAAAATGTCATTGCGCATTATCACTTTTGGAGCACTGTACTTAACTGTTTTTCTTCTTTTTTTTGTATGGACGAATTCATGACGCTGGGGCGCTTGCCCATACGAATCATAAAAAAATACTCTTCCACCATTGCTGCTTTCACAATGAACTCTATATTATATGGGACACATACACACCCTAAAAAATCTTAACTTTGTTTTGTTTATACACCCTCAATTTATAACGACTTTATAATAATTATATTTAATTTTTATATAAAAAAAAAATTAAACGTTTGACCTAAAACATCTACGCCAGTTACAACGATATGATTATGATCTGCAGCAGCTGCCTATTTCAATCTTAATAATTTAAACCATGTTTAAAAAGTAGAAGATTATTCGATCCGTCAATATTTTTTGCCCATAATTTTAGCGAATTGCACAACGTATACCACAGCCATAATTAGTACAAGGCTTATCCCTGGTGTGTTATTAGAAAAACTGGCCATGTCCGAGTTTACAACACAGATTGGGACGCGCGTAGGGATCCGTACTGGTATTTTACTATCTGAAATATCAATGTTTTTAAGTCGTTATAGTTTTCTCTCTGGGTTCTTGAAGTTTCATACTTATTATCATTGTAATTTTAATATTTTCGAATCAGAAGTTTAGCTTTTAGAATTTTATTTTGTCTAAAATTGAGGTTTAAGGTTGAATATCACGCGATGTGAGCTACTTTATAATATGTTGTAAAGTAAACTTTATAACGAGATAACATCACTGACTGAAAAGTAGTATAGGAAGTACCTCAACTCTCAAGTGACGAGTTCGAATAAAAGGGGTGACACATGTACGGACTTAAAGTACGCGGGTTTTAAGTTCGCGAACTTACTCGGCTCGCGTCGATGACACACGAGAATCGCTCACACTGAATTACCATGCCCCCAGGCTCGCGGCTCGCGGCTCGCGGGTATTTGCTGACACACAGGCGATTATGATCGTCGGGCCATAAGTCCGCGTACTTACTCGCGTGTCTGTCACCCCCTTATAACACGAAAAAGCCTCGTTATACGCGTTCGGAAGGCATTAAAAGACGGCAGACGGACGAACGACGATGGATTACGGAACCATAAAATGGAAAATTTGTAGCTTCGCGTCTTTCTACGCAGATCGAATAAATTATATACGCTAAGATAATTGTCGTATCACGAGATATATCTATCCTCGCACGCCACCGCATAATAATACCCCTAACTGCAACAATATGGTAATAAGCTACCGACGCGTCGCCCACAGAATGACAATTGACGTTTTTCTCTGGTTTTAGCATGTATTATTTGATTGAATTGTAAGTTTAGATTTCGTATTATTGTGAGGAATGTAACAAAAGTCTCATTACCTCGATTTTGGGAACGGGCGCTAAAGTCAAACATGAGATAATTGTTACAAAATTATAAGATGGATTTCTACTACAACAAATGCAGAAACGAAAAAGCCTGGAGGATTAAAAATTTTGTGGTTGTTTGTACCCAACTTTTTTGTTTTAACAAACTTTGCCCATTTTTTAATCATAAAGATGGGGGAACTACATTTTGCGACTAGTTTTTCTTATGTAGAGCGCAAATAAATCCTTAATCATCGCATTCTAAACTCATCATTTTCATTTCTTATCTAGCCAAAGAATCTTAAAAACAGCATTTAAATACTAATTATATTTCGATCGTATTTTGTTTTGATTTCAAGGTGACCTTTAGTACTAGTAGTATAATTAAACGTACATGATAGTTCAATGAATGATATTGTTTAGTAGGGAGAACCTTCAGTTTCGTGACTTACTATTCTAGCGGCGCACAAGGCTCGCCTTGGCGTCTCCGGAATGATTAAGCAGGGTGATCAGGCTTTCTTTGAAATAGACCTTTGGCCGTGCATAACATTATGTCATCTTCTATTAGGTCGGAGCTAGAGAGAGCAAAAATTATGGTTTGATGGCATAAAAAAATAGCATTTAAAACGAGACAGAAAATCAAATGTAAAAATGACAGAAATCCCGAAGTGCATTAATTTGACCACGTTTTTTGCCTCATACCTCATGCCTCATATCAATATACATACTGTCTATAACTTTTCGGAAAATTAATTATTTGTAATATTATTCGGCCATTTCAGAAAACTGAAATGGCCGATTATTAGTTACGGTACACTACACCGCTGAAATGATTAGTATTAATATAATGAGTCTCTGTAACTTTTAACACCCCATTAAGAGACATTTAATGATAACTTATGGAGTCACTTTATGAAGGCTTTGATTAATTAAAGTTCATAACATTTGCGTCATTATCTTTAATTAACAAGTATTCATTAAATGTCTCTGAATACGATGGTATGATTGTCAACGATGAATGGAAGTTAAAAAATGATTATTGTAAAGACAGAAACATATTTTGCGATTTTCAGAATGAAAAATAGGTGTAGCTACTTTTTTAGCAATTTCGATTGTCATTTTATGAAATATACATTTATCTTATTATAATTACAATCCATTGTTAATTCGAGGCAAAAAACAGTTCCACAAATTATATCAGAAACAAAAGCGATTTAAAGTTTTTGAGTTTCGTTCGAAACAGGAGGTCTACTCCGAAGTGCACAATTTTTCGGCCGAATGATTCGTGTTTTCCTTACTCCGGAATACTTTCGTTCAAAAGATCCTCAAAAGTTTTCTTATGTAAGTCTACTAAATTATATTTTGAAAAATATGAAGTTAATCCTTCTTACTCCAACTTATATCAGCTACTATTTCAGCCAAAACGGTCCTGGTCAACCAGAAATTAAAATAAAAATGTAATAGCAAGTCAAACATAATGATATATGTTTATATTGTTTACACTACGATTTACGATCCAATTACATTTTTCCACAAACTTACGTAGATAACAATAAATAATAGTTAATCTGATAATAATTGTGGTTACAATTACCTCAGTTGTTTTCCTCGTCATCGCAATACAGGTTTTGGTTCATCCAAGATCAAACCTAGAATTTTCTACTTGAGTAACAGCATGCGCTACTAAATCTACCGACTGAAGAGGGTTTGATATTTGCCAAAGGGACCAGACCTGACTTACATCACAAAAAGCCCCATCTGGCCAGTTTTCATTTCAACTAGGTTTATAGTTTGACGTTAGCCAATCAGCACTAGTGAATAAGCTCCTGTCGGAAGCCTCAGAATCCGCGAGTTGTTCGTTTTGACAATTGACCAAGACAACAATAAAATTTTCCGACGACCGAGCTCCGCCTGCAGGCGTAGCACGGCCACAGTAAAAATGCGAAAGAATGCGAAAAAAAAACTGACAGATTTCCTTTGTTTCCATCACTTTGTCTACTTTATAATAAACCTTTCTATGGTGACCATGCTAAGTCTGCTGGTGGCAGGTTGTCCACCTGCCTGAGCTCTGTATCAATCGGGTCACTTGCCAAACATTAACTATCAGCACTGAGATGCCATGAACTTCGAAACTACATTAAAATGTTTGTTCCGAGACTTCCGCTACAGGGCATTATCTCCAAGTCCTTCCTTATGTGGTTTCGGACTCTACGCGCGTTCTAGGGTTTTCCTAATGCTGCAATGCATTAACCTTACGTAAGGCAATATAATTATAATATTATTATCTCCAACTGTATCGACTCAGTCGACTGTCAGGGTTTTATAGCGAAATCTAAAAGAAACTGTCATATAATATATTAATAAGTACACTATAATATTATATGGATGCCGCCACGTCAGTCTGGCCCCTAGCTAAATCGTCAAACAATTTTTGTTTAAAGGTGAACGCAGATTTGGCCGCACCGCACGCACCGCAGTCGCCGCATTTCAAATTCTATATAATATGAAGTTATAGGCAAGCTCGCATACCTACCCGCGCCGCAGTCTTCGCAACCTCTACATTCTTTATATGAAGAATTCGAAATGCGGCGACTGCGGTGCGTGCGGTGCGGCCAAATCTGCGTTCACCTTAAGCCAACAACGGAAATATACTGAATACTTTTAAACTATACAAACTTACTTTTTGTAATTTTCCATCTTTTTAGTAAAAGATGGTCCCGTGCGAGTTTCTTACGCCGGTTCTTCTCGCCGGGTTAGTTTCCGAACCGGTGGTAGGCACCAGTGCAGACCCAACGTTCAGAGAATATTTGAAAAAAATTATTCTGGATAAAAAAAATTGAGTTTGAGTTAAAATATAATATTAAGCATTTTTTACTCGTAGTTAATACACAATACACATCCACAGTTGACGCACTTTTATTCTCTAGGCGGGACGCGAATCCACGAGTCGCGAAACGCGCTAAACAACTGAGCTACAGGGGTCGTCAATATTCAGGAGTTGAAATTCATTAAAAAGGCAAAATTATTGCACTTGCTTATCAAGTATTGTGAATCTTTTCAACTAATCACTAAACAATGACATGTAAATTGGTAGTAGAAAAAGTGCAGTGTTCAAAATGGCGCATGTCAAAGACATTTTATAACATGCGACACGGTCAAGGTCAATCGTTACACATTATCTAATTTTAAATATTTGTACAATACCAATAATATACACCACATCTTCGGTTTTCAATTGAAATGACAGATTATGTATGAAAAACGACACGAAAGTCATTGTTATTGTGGTTTTAGGTACTCTACAATTTTACGTTTCAATTTCCTATGAGTAGAAGTAGCAAAGCATCTGTTAAACTCGATAAACTCGATTCATATTACTGATTTCCTTGTTACTTGTCTAATACATTGTGCCGATGATGCGATCATATTATACTTATTACTATAAAGTTTGCTATAAACGGTTGAAAACAATAATATTATTAAGGGCCTGTTTCACCACGTCCTGACAAAGTGCCGGATATGCTATCAACAACTTATTTGACAGATTCTCCGTACTCTATCTGTCAAGTTAACTTGTGGATAGCCTATCCGGCACTTATCAGGAAGTGGTGAAACAGACCCTTAATATTATTGTGTATTTACTTTGTTAAAATTTCGGAGCATAATACATATTATGCACTTGCCTTAAGAAATATAATATCGCCAATTGTTTTCAATAGACGCCTTAGATCTTATGGATAAGGTTAGGTTAGAGAATCTCTATTCGTAGAGAATTATTTCTCTAAAACTTTTAATGAACTTAAAAAACTTAAAAAAGAGAGGATAATATAAGAACAATATGATTTACAATGGATATTAATTATTTTGCGACTTAAGGTGTACCTAATTTCAGATCTCTAATCGTTAAAAAAATCGTTAGAAAAATCCCTTGACAATCGAGGACAGAACGTTGTGTGTCTTTGTAATCCTTTACGAGCAGTGAAAATATTTTAGTAAGGGCCAAAAATTATGTTTTATGGATAAATAATAAAACCGCAAAGTATTTAAGAATCCTAGTCTATTTGCAGCCAGGTAAAGCAGGTGGATGTCTTTTTGCTCCCAAAAGCAAAACATGTACTCAAACTTGAAATCTTCAAGGCCTAAGACCATAAGTAAAAGTCTGTAATTCCCCTCAACGTTGGAGCAAAATTCCAACGCGTACAAAATTATAGTGGTCTACAATCTATATTATACATATATTCATACAAGAACAACAAGGCACAGAATTTCATACAAAAACATTTATATAAAGTTTTATGCCCAAATTCACCGTTTTTAGGGTTCCGTAGTTAACAAGGAACCCTTATAATAATGTCCGTCTGTCCGACTGTCTGTCCGTTTGTCTGTCTGTCTGTCCGCGGTTTTGCTCAGAGACTATAGGACCTACAAAGCTGTAATTTGGCATGAATGCACATATTAAGGCCGTCCCCCGAGCAAACGACCTTGGCCATACATTTGCCGCGTTGCCGAGATCGCGCCAAAACCCTATTATTTTTGCTTATCTTAGTTCAAAATTGTCCTAAAAAAAATTTAAAACGGCGAATATGTAGTTTATGATATTGTCGATCTATTGGCGTGAGTTTCAAATAAAAGTAATTTGTAAATCCTAAGGAGATGCTGAATTTATGCTTCAATTTTAACAAATTGGTATTACTTTGGAAGCTGATATCATGAGTATAAGAAACAAAAATAGAAAATTTAAAACGACAAAAGGAATGTTGATATACTGAAGATTATTGCTGTATTTTTATTATAACTTTGTAACTTTCAGATTATGAGTTTATAAGGTTTTAAATAAGGTCAATTACGGAATCTCCGGACGGAACGCCCTTAATGATACCGATAAATGGTGCATGAAACCTTAAAAAAATACTAAATATAATTTTTTTAAAAAGACGGGTTGCACTCCGGGAGTGCCGGTAGAAGTGAAAACTTGATTATTAACGTTGTGCATTATTTTTTTAACCCATCTATATATATAAAAGAAAGTCGTGTTAGTTACTTCACTTATAACTCAAGAACGGCTGAACCGATTTAGCTGAAAATTGGTGGAAAGATACTTGGAGTCCCGGAAAAGGACATAGGATACAATTTGTCCCGGAAAAATGTACGGTTACCGCACAATATACTTTTATGATTTGCGCGTAAACTATTCAATCGATTTTGATGAATTTTGGTATGGAGATACTTTGAGTCTCGGGAAAGGACAAGGAATACTTTTTGTCCCGGAAAATGTACGGTTCCCGCACAATAAACTTTTATCTCAAGAACGGATAAACCGATTTGGCTGAAAATTGGTGGAGAGGTAGCTTAGAACCAGCAAAAGGACATAGGATACATTTTGTCCAGGAAAAATGTACGGTTACTGCACAATTTACTTTTATGATTTGCGCGTAAACTATTCAATCGATTTAGATGAATTTTGGTATGGAGATACTTTGAATCTCGGGAAAGGACAAGGGATACTTTTGGTCCCAGAAAATGTACGGTTCCCGCACAATAAACTTTTATGTTTTTCGCTTAAACTATTCAGTCTATTTTTATGAAATTCGGTGTGGAGATACTTTGAGTCTAGGGAAAGGACAAGGGATACTTTTTGTCCCGGAAAATGTACGGTTCCTGCACAATAAACTTTTATGATTTTCGCTTAAACTATTTATAAATCTATTTTGATGAAATCTGGCATGAAGATAGGTACTAATTTTAATCTATTGTTTTCTTAATTATACCAATTCGAATTAAATAATCATCGTTAAGACAGGACTACGTCTGTCGGGTCAGCTAGTTTTTTATGAAAATCGATTTAAAAAAAATAAAACGATCGTTTTAATTAATTAATCGAAACCCTTACAATCGATTAAAAAATATCGAAAATCGAAAAAAAAAAGCTCCTGTCAGACAGACTGTCAGACACTTCTCGCGACAGTTGTCTTGCAGACCGTGGAAACGCGACCTTAATCAGCGCGTCTGCTAAAGAACTCATTTCCCCGACTGTACATTTCTGCTTAGCACAATAATTTTCACCGACTACATTTCTGCTAAACAACTCATTTCCCCGACTGTGCGTTTCTGCTTAACAACTCATTTCCCCGACTGTACATTTCTGCTAAACAACTCATTTCCCCGACTGTACATTTCTGCTTAGCACATTTTTTTATTTATTAAATAAGGGGGTAAACGAGCAAACGGGTCACCTGATGGCAAGCAACTACCGTCGCCCATGGACACTCGCAACATCAGAAGAGCTGCAGGTGCGTTGCCGGCCTTTATAAGAGGGAATACGCTCTTTTCTTGAAGGTTTGCAGGTCGTATAGGTCCGGAAATACTGCTGGTGACAGTTCGTTCCAGAGTTTTACAGTGCGTGGCAGAAAGTTACGTGAAAAACGCACTGTGGAAGACTGCCACTCATCAAGGTGATGAGGATGGTATGTTTTTCGCGTGGGACGATGGCGAAAAGTTGAAATTTTCCCGGACTGTACATTTCTGCTAAACAACTCATTTCCCCGACTGTACATTTTTGCTAAACAACTCATTTCCCCGACTGTACATTTCTGCTAAACAACTCATTTCCCCGACTGTACATTTCGTTCGAGTTCGACACAAAACACTACTCTCCAACTGTCTTACGCTTTTTCTATGGTTTTTCGATCAACACGAAAATCTGACGCGAGTTTCACAGTTTTTACCCATCCCACAAAAGTGCTCAACGCCACTAAAGAAGTTTTCACTTCATAAATAGCGGTACTACGGATCCCTTTATTGCGCGTAGCCCGACACGCACTTGGCCGGTTTTTTTTAAATCTATCATCATCAGACTTTTAACTCAACAGAAGTCACATTCAAATCGTCCTTGCCATAATAAAAATAGCTATGTGATCTTCCGGAGCTACAGACCGGCACACAATGAGTTTCATAACAAGAGGCTCGTCTGCCGTGAATAATGAATGCTAAACACGGCGTTAACCCTAATGTGACCCGAAGCCGAAACGCGACCTTATCCGTTTGTCTCTACACGGCAATGCCGAGGTCAATTTACTTCGTACCGACGAATACCAATCTGTCGATAGTCGTTATAACGTGTCATACTACCTTAGGAGTAAAACAGTAATAAATTTGAGGATCAATTGTCCTTAGGGTCAATTCAGACCGCAACGCGACATGACAGATTTGCAAGACGTTATTGTTACGCTCAAAGACCGAAAACGCTCAGTGAGCGAACAAATAGCTCACAACGCGTTGTGGTGATAGTGAAACAGCCACGACACGAAATTCGCGTTGTGGCTCTATTCGTTTTTCTTGATTTGTTCTTAATTGATTTATCGTATTAGTATTTAAATTAAGTATATAAATTAAAATAAAACTGTATTTTTAGGGTTCCGAACCCAAGGGTAAAAACGGGACCCTATAACTAAGACTTCGTTGTCTGTCCGTCTGTCTGTCTGTCTGTCTGTCCGTCTGTCTCCAGGCTGTAACTCAATAACGGTAATAGCTAGAGAGTTGAAATTTTCAGAGATTATGTATATCTGTTGCCGCTATAACAACAAATACTAAAAACAAAAGAAAATTAATATTTAAGGGGGGCTCCCATACAAGAAATGTGATTTTTTTGCTCTATATCAATAATGGCAACAGGTAGGTACTTGATTTTTTCTCGAAGTCCTTAGTTATATGTCTTCTTTAATATTTAATAATAATATTAAAATAAAATAAAAAATTAAGGGCGGCTCTCATACAAAAAACACAATTTTGGCCTGATTTTGCTCTATAATGGTACGGAACCCTTCGCGCGCGAGTCCGACTCGCACTTGGTCGATTATTATTATTATTTATTGAGGTCAAATTTAGGAATGCATCTAAGCGTCGCGTTGCGGTCTGAATTGACCCTTAGGCGACAGATCACTTATTGTCTTACCTTCATTAATAATAATAAGCGCTTATGGTCTAAAATAGGAACTTCAATGTGCTGACAAATGAAGACGACGTATGTAATATATGAAGTGAATAAGTAACAACTTGAAAATTGTCGTTGTTTCGCATGAATGAAGACTTTAGGACGGGGAAAATTATTTGAAACAAAAATTATTGGACTATAAGTATAGCCAGATGTATTATTAGCCAGGTGATGAAGTAGATAAGTTACAAAGTTTATAACTTATCTACTTAATTGTAAAGGAAAAAGTGAGTAATTGCCCTACTGTTACACAATGTTAGTAATCCAATTCATCCATTTACGTCACAGTATTACAAATATTGTAATACTGTGCTTACGTCTTCAAAGGATAATAGCACAAAACATAAATTATAACAAAATTTAATAATATACAAAAAAGCATGTGGTTTGGCTAAAAAATCTTGAAAACGTCCTGCAATCCTGATTCTTGCTCGACGAGGGTCGTCTTAAGTTCGGATCTTCAACTCTTGTATTGCTTATCGGTTTCGGAGGCTTTTTGTCACTAGTTTATCAATTCGACAGAACCTACTGTTGACCGTTAGTCAAGTGCCGTAAATAGGGCGGTGCCACCGGTGGCCAGGCACAGGGCGTAGACTCTGGGGGGCGCAGGAATGGCCAGACCAGGCACTCTTATTTTTTAGAATTGCTCCCGATAAGTTCCCGCTGCGCCCCAGAGATGTTTCCCAATATAGTGAAAAAATATATCTACAGCCGAACATATTATAACCTCCTCCTTCTTGGAAGTCGCTAAAAACAAGGGTGCAGATATAAAAGCTCGCACAGGGCGTAAAAAAGGCTATTTACGGCACTGAACGTTACATTTTAAGATTAAACGATTTTGCATAACACTCATACGGAACCAATTGTGCATTACAAAATGTATCATAACGCACGAGTTGTGTACAAATTAGCAACCCACTTGAGTTTGATACGTTTTCAATTTTAACACATCCGCTTGACCATTAAACAAAAGTCCAAAAAAATACTACCGGCTTCCGGCTTCCTTGCATAACAAATATTTAAAAAATCCATACACATCAACGCATTTTTTTCTGCTAAGTTATTACTTATTTTTCGCAATAAATATTTTTCCTTGAGACTGTTATTTGAGCATTGAATTTAATACTTAAAACCGACATTCAGTTTGGCTGTCGAAGATGCACCTCAGAAAACTTGTGGAACCCTCCAATAGTCCAAAAGAGAAAAACACCACCATTTAGCAATTACTTTAATTTAATAATAGGGCTACATCAACAAATCAACAAATGGTTTAAAAATAGTAAGAACAAAAGCAGAACTGTAGGATACAAGCTTTTTTGCATTTTTGTATTAAAAGTTAGGTGGTTTTAAGTAGTTTTAAGTGCCAACTACGTTAAAGTCCTCTAAATTTTTGGTGTAATACGATGAAACCTCTAGAAATTTTGGTACGATTATAATAATAATTCTGACAGCTACCAGTTCTAAATTGTTTAATTTAAATAAATAGAGTTAAAGTTGAATAGCTTGCTATTAAAAAATAAAAATAACAAGGGCCGTCCATTACTTGCGTGAGGCTTTTTTGAGGATTTTTGACCCCCTGTCCCCCATTGATGGGATCTCGTAATATTTTCCCTAACTCCCCATCAGGGGAGGTTGGGGAGTTCAAACAGACGCGAGAATTTCAAAATCTATGTTTTGGCTGTAAACAGGTTGATTATTATATTTTATTGATGATCACCAGATTTGGCCTTATGTATATATTATGTATATCTTTCTTCACACAAGTGTACAGGTTTTTGGTCGAAAAAAATTATTGACATTTGCTAAGAGCCCCTAAGTAACTTTTGAAAAGATTTAGCTCCCCCTCTAGAACAACTCACATAATTAATGGACCCAAGCAACCAATTTATATATTATGTCACCATAACATTGTAAACACCGCTAGATTGTAATATGGTGAAGTGATAGATTGTAAACAGTTTTCCGGTGATTTTAAATTAATTATTTCGTATTTAAAATAACTTCAATTGCCTGAATATTTGATGTATGAAATTGAATAAAATTTGGATATATTTAAAGTGCCGTTTGAATTATAAATAAGGTTAATTTTAGTAACCGAACATTCAAACAGCACTTTAAATACATATATCTAAATTTTATTTTATGTTATACATCTCATACCATTTGGCATTGAAGTTATTTTAAATACTAAATAATTAATTGAAAATCACCGGAAAACTGTTTGTTTACAATTCATCACTTCGCCATATTACAATCTCGCGGTGTTTACAATCTTACGGTGACATATACATATTATTTAAATATTAATCACATGAATTTGAAATTTAGTTACGAAAGTAAAAAAACCATAACAATAATCGGCCAAGTGCGAGTTGGGCTCCCGCAAGAAGGGTTCCGTATCGTTATAGAGCAAAAATAGGCCAAAAATTGTGTTTTTTTGTATGGGAGCCCGAGAACCTTAAATCTTTATTTTATTTTAATACTATTATTAATTAAGAATTATTAAACTACACATTATAAATAAGGGTTTTGTAAAAATTTTTGATTACGAGCAAAAATGGTCAACAAAAAATTACATTTGTATGGGAGGCCCCTTTAAATAGTTTAAATATTAATTTTGTTTTATTTTTAGTATTTGTTGTTATACCGGCAACAGAAATTACACAATCTGGGAATATTACAGAAGTCTAGCTATAGTGATTTATGAGGTAGAGCCTGGAGACAGACAGACGGACGGACAGACTGACAGACAACGAAGTCTGAGTAATAGGGTATCAAAGGTAAGTATTTGCTTGGAAAAAAAGACAAATCAAACGTGACGGGGCCGGAGTACCAATTGGGAATTTCTGGTAATTTGCGGCCAAACCTAATCGACTATCATATTAAACCAAAACAACATGGACAATTGAAAATGAGGTTATTTAACATTGTAGTAATGTGTATTACCTACGCGTCTGACAAATGATCAAATCAAATATGAAGTAGAAATCGTTACTCACCTTTAATTTTAAAACGCCCTACCTACCTGGAAAATAGTGTACACGATAACTGATAAGGTAATAACATAAAGTTGCTTTCTTGTCAACCTTAACAAAATGCGTAGGCACTTTCCTTGAGATCGTATCTCCGAATTCAGATACATTATTATCACTGCTAATCGCGCAGTCGCGCTGCGTTCTCGTCGCGTGTTTACACAATAAAACAATACAATCGCCAAAAATGCGGTACATTTAATTTTTGACGGAGATGTTTATCATCACGTGTGCAACGAGGTGGAACTTTTGACATTTTTTTCTTTGCAAATCGTCGACTTCCCTCAGTGGTGCGTGAGTCAGTCCTCCTTGCGGTGTCGAGCATCAACAATTAAGGATCAATGGGCGACATTAGCCGCCTTCGACTTATATAACTTGCCTTTATTACATTTACAGCACCAGTTCTATTTGGAATGCAGATCCTCCGCACGGCTCCGCGTGCGAAAAACTTTGCTCATACGTTGTGTGATAGTGATCGTGTTTAACATAATATATTACACCGTCTGAGAACGTAAGTAATTGTGATTATCCATTTATCTAATTGTTTTTCAAATTAAAACATCACCAAAGTGTTAATAATTTCTTAATTATATGTCTCAATATTTTAACGTGATCCGTCCATGATGTATCACATGTATGTTGCAAATTGTTACGACAAAAATAATATCGATAAACTTGTAACTAGATATTAAATACATAATATTATATTTATCACAATATGATAGAATATTTTTATACGTCTGCATCCAAAATAAACCGGAGAAAATCGAGCAATAATAATGAGGTTTGGCAGCGCTAAAGGAATTTATTGTTGCTTGATTTTTATTAAAAATACCGAGATCAAACTATGACATTAAACAAAAATAAAATGCAATAAAAATATAAATGTTTGTATATATATACGAATAGGATACACATAGATTGTCGGGGCTAAGAATGTGAGTTTTTTTATCTTATAGTATCTACTTAATATACCATGAACAGGTACTGAATATATATTAAAAAATCTAACTGGCTTTATTAAATTTTATAAACAAGAAGTGCCAAAAACTCGTTTTATAGCAACAATAGACACATGATTAACATAAAATTATATTAATACTAGCTGTCCCGGCAAACGTTTCTTTGCCATAATATAAAGTATTTCGCCTTTATTATTTTATTGAAGTGACTAAATAAGTATGTCGCCATGGCAACGTCGATCGCTATCTCGTCGCACAAACAATGGTCGCCGTCAGTCTCAGGTTGTAATAATTGAGTATTATTTATTCAATAAATGCACTTATCAATATATAAAGTACCCAGTAGCCGATTCTCAGACCTACTGAATATGCATATAAAATTTGGTAAAAATCAGTAAAGCCGTTTCGGAGGAGCTCGTGGACTAACATTGTGACACGAGAATTTTATATATATAAGATAATATTAAAATAATAAAGTAAAAATAAAACAATTTTAGCCTGCCAACAGACTGGCAAACAAATGATTCATAGTAATAATAGGTAGGTATAATAGGTAAGTACTAGTTTTAACAAAAATACTACCAAACAAAAAGACGCTGTCTATAACAATAAGACAACTCAATTAGTGATGTTCGGTAAGTAAAAAATATTGAACAACACAAAAGTATATTTCCAATTGGTAAGCGTTATCTATTTGAGGTAAGACAAACATTAATTACATAAAACTTTGTCATTTTATAATAATTACGATAAAATACTAGATTAAATTAATTACTTAACTGTATTGGGTCATTAATTGTGTGTGATCATAATTCAATTTGCCATTATGTCGTTCACACTTGATGAGAAACTCCCTTTACATATTTTTATCTATCACGATTCACGACAGTTTTACGATTAATCCCTGACAACAATTTTCTATAAAAACGGGACCCTATCACTATGACTTTGTTGTCTGTCCGTCTGTCTATTCTTCTGACTGTCTGCCTGCCTGTCTGCCTGTCTGTCTCTCTGTCTCCAGACTGTCTATAGCAGTTCTTGAGATTTTCACGGATTGTGCATTTCTGTTGCCGCTATAATAACAAATACTAAAGATAAAATAAATATTTAAATGTTAATTATTTATCATACTCCCCACCCTTATTAAGGGGGGCTCCCAAAAGAAGGGCCTATTTTTGTTCTATAACGGGAATCTTTTGTGCGCAAGTCCAACTCACACTTTGCCGATATGTTTTTACTTATTAAATTTTAGTGTAGATGAAACTGTCTATTTGGCTTTCTATCAAATGAATAACACGTAAGATACTTAAATTAAAAAAAAACAACCCCCCATTCAAAACTTTAATAAGTGTCAGGAACAGAATATTGAACCGATACTCGTAAAATCACTGAAAGTCGGTTATAAGTTTATGATGATGATAATTAATGATCTGTAGCTAAGATTTAAACACTCTCGATAAATTTAATATATTAGCTTTCAAACAAAAAAAAATATGACTACGATGCTACGGACAGGCAGGAACACTAAAAAATCGGCCAAGTGCGAGTCGGACTCGCGCACGAAGGGTTCCGTACCGTTATAGAGCGAAAAAATTGTGTTTTTGTATGCGAACCCGCCTAAATTATTTATTTTCGTTTAATTTTATTATTTAATATTAAGTAACGAATATAATTAAGTATTTTGTCAATAATTCAAGTGCCTACCTGTTGCCATTATGGATTACGAGCAAAAAAGCTAAAAAAATCACGTTTGTTGTATGGGAGCCCCCCTTAAATATTAACGTTGTTTTGTTTAAATTAGTATTTGTTGTTATAGCGATAGCTATACACAATCTGTGAAAATTTCAGAAGTCTAGCTATAGTTGTACTGGAGATACAGCTTGGAGACAGACAGACGGACAGACATCTTAGTAATAGGGTCCCGTATTTACCCTTAGGGTAAGGAACCCTAAACACAGACATGTCACACTTGAAACGTCCCTCTTTTTTGTTGTGGGTTCAAAAGTGTTCACTTCCAAAGTCTGTCAAGTGTAAGTGCCTAAACACACTAGGCTGAATTACGACGGCGTAAATTCCGCCGCGTTTCAATAATTTCATACAAAATACGGACGGAACGCGACGGAATAGTGTGTCACCCCTCGCGTTCCGCCCGTATTTTTGACCGACTTCCAAAAAGGAGGACGTAATACGTTCGGCTGTATGTATCTTTTTTTTTGTATGTTCCTCGATTACTCAGCCGTTTGTGGTACGATTTTCAAAATTCTTTTTGTGTTGTATAGGGTTTAACTCGAATTTGGTACCATGTTCACAAAAGTGGTGATCTGATGATGGGATCCTTGAGGAATCGAGGGGACTCCTTGAAATTTGTATGGAAACATATAGTGATTTCAATTTTTTCTGAAGCATTCGAGGTAAATGCTACCAAAAAGTAAGACTTCGCACCAGGTTATGCCCTGGATCCGAAGGTACCGAACAGAACTTTTGAATGCTTGTAGGTACAGGTTCGGGGATTTCGGCGTTGTTTAAACAACTGAAAGCATAAGCCAACACATCAATTTGATTAATCATCATCATCACAACTATAATTATACCATGGTCATCATACTATGGCCCAATTATTGGTACTTTTCGTGATATTTTGCATCGAAGCAGATGTTTTTGACGATGATTTCACAGTTTGTGGACCGATTATCGAAATTTTCGTGTTGTTGTATAGGATATAATCTAAATTTTGTATAACAATTACGAAAGTGGTGAGCTGATGATGGGATCTATGAGCAATCAAGGGAAATCCTTGAAATTTATTAAAACGCTCATAGTGGTTAAAATGTTGTTTCTAGTAAGTTAAATATATATTACGAATAAGAGAAATTTCATACAAAGGTGCCTCTTGGTCCAAAGGCACTGAACAGAACTCCTGAACCTTTAAAGATAAAACTTTGGAAATTGCAGCATCGCTTAGATAACTGCAAGCATTTACCACAATTTTGCTTACAGTAACATAATGTACTGAATAGTTAACATTCGTATTGGTTATTTACGCATAAAGCCTTATTTTGTAGGCAACACTAAAAAGAGTGAAATTATTACAAAAACATGAAAACCGACTTCCAATGTAAAAACAATCGGAATATGAACTAAAAAGTTTTAAATAACTCTTACTCTTTAATAGTGCCTTTTTCAGAATTTGTCTCAATCTCAACTATTTCTGTACATATCACAGTCTTCATTACCTACTTTGAAGTCGGTACCAGTCCAAAAGTTTCAGATATTCTGACATTACTGAACTCCCGATTAAATTAGCTGGTACCGACTTCAAAATAATGAAGACTGTAGTATGTACAGAAATAGTTGAGGTTTAGACAAATTCTGAAAAAGGCACTATTAAAGAGTAAGAGTTATTTAATACTTTTTAGTTCATATTACGATTGTTTTTACGTTGGAAGTCGGTTTTCATTTTTTTGTTAAAAATAATAATGTATCATGTGTTTGAAACGCGGCGTAAACGCGGCGGGATTTACGCCGGCGTAATTCAGGCTAGTGTGTTTAGGGTCAATTCAGCGAAGCGTAGATGCATCTCTCATAAATCGCATAAGGGGAAGTGACAGCAGCATCCTGAGGATTGTGGCAGATGATCCGCATGCACCCATATTGAGGAACTATGTGCGGATAATGAACGAATTCGAAAGCAGACCTCCAGGTTACATCCGCACTTAGTTCAGATTGGGTGCATGTTTTTGATTTAGATTTAGTTTTTTTAGATAATATTTAATTTTAAGTTATGTTTTTTTTTTATATTCACTAACCCTAAAAATTTTTAAGTTTGTAATATTAACCAATGGACCATAGTAGTCTGAAATAAAGATATTTGTATTTGTATTGTATTTCTAAATTATATGGAATTTTATCACGCAATTGAAATCCGTAAAATTCATACAAATTTAAAATTGCATCTACGCGTCGCGATGCGGTCTGAATTGACCCTACTCTACTAAAATCAAGGTATTTCCTTTAGTTTTATTACTCATATATAATCATTACGTCTCATTTCAACACAAAAATAGGTTTTTAGGGTTCCGTACCTCAAAAGGAAAAAAACGGAACCCTTATAGGATCACTTTGTTGTCCGTCTGTCCGTCCGTCCGTCTGTCAAGACCCTTTTTCTCAGGAACGCGTGGAGGTATGAAGCTGAAATTTATATCAATTACTCAGGTCTACTGTCCCTTGAAGCTGTGAAAAAATCAAACTTCTAAGCCAACGCAATCAAAAGATACAGCCGTTTATGCCGCAAATTTTCGACACTTGCAAGGGAATCAAAACCTACAGGGTGCTTCCCGTGAACTCAGAATCTTGAAATTTGGTACGAAGCAACGTCTTATAGCATAGATAAAGGAAAAATTACGAAAACCATAAATTTTTAGTTACATCACATAATATATTTTTTTTTAATAATTTTAAAGTTACTACCCATTTCCTCATACTCGATTGTCGTAATGAACGAACTTTGTAAACCTTGCAGGTTTGTACGGAACCCTCGGTGCGCGAGTCCGACTCGCACTTGGCCGGTTTTTTTAATAACTTATTCACACCAAGAAATAAAGTGTATTAATAATAATAATTTTTATTTGTTTTCTTAGGATATAAAATAATAACAACACTTTAAAACATAATACGAGTAAAACAAAGCTTTTTTGTTTGTATTATACTGGAGCATTAATGTGTTAATGTGCTAAAAATTCATGTGCTGAATGACCACGTTTATTTTTTTATTTTTGTTATTTATACTTACATACGTATTTTAATAACTTCAGGCTCTTATGGATAATGGAAGGTTAACAATTTTGGATAATATTTGACATTGGCGTTTTCTTCTGACAGTAAAGTTCAAATTCTTTATTAATATTTTATATATATTAATAAGCGAGCGAAAAACTTTAGATCCCTTTTGACGAAAAATGTGGAAACGTAGGTGATTAAAATTTTGCACAGTTATAGTTTATATTATGGTAAAGGAGTGCATCGAGCTAATATTATTTTGTAATTATGCTTTTATCATACATTTTTAACAAATATAGGTCATATGAGATTTTGATTGACAAAACCTATACACACGAATACTCTTTTATATTTTATGGTTGAAGCCTTTTGCCAAATTGAAAATAGATTTAGTTATTTTTTATTAAATCTTAAATACTGACAATTATTATTACACAGCCCCGGCCAGTCTGTCATCATTTGACTTTAAATTAATCTGAGACTATCGCAGTAATCTTGTACCATCGGGGAAGTTGATTCCTATGCAATTGATAGACCAACGTCATTTGGTCGATTATGTCAATTCAATATTAATTGTGATCTGTAGGCTGAGTTTGACGTAATGCGACCAAACTACGTAGATCCCCCCCCCCCCCCCCCCTATTTGCATAGGAATCAACTTCCCCGAGTGTACATATACTAAAAAATAATAAAGTAAATATTTTGACAATAGAATATCAATAGAAAAGCGTGGAAATTTAAAACATAAAAATTATAATTTAATTTTTTATTTAAGGTCAAGTTTCGACCATTTGGTGGTCTCAAGTACACGTAATTCGGTAGTAAAAATTGACATACCATACTGTACAAAATTATACGTATTTTACACTGAGGTAATAAGTACTACGTACTAAGTACCTAGGTACTAATATGTCAGTGGTATTTTATAATCGACGAAAACTGCATCGTAAACTTAAAATGAAGCGCCAGCTGTGTGACTCTCAAGTCTCTACATACTTAACGTGACTTAATAGTAAGGCACCAAACAGAACTCCTGAACCTTGAAAAATTGCTGCATCGCTTAGATAACTGCAAGCATTTACCACAATTTCGCTTACAGTAACATAATGTGAATAGTTAATATTCGTATTGGTTATTTACGCATAAAGCCTTATTTTGTAGACAAAAATTAAAACCGACTTCCAAGGGAAAAACAATAGTAATAATATGTGAACTAATTATTATTTTTAACAAAAAATTAAAACCGACTTCCAAGGTAAAAACAATAATAACATTAATATGAACTAAAAAGTATTAAATAATTTTTACTATCTAATAGTGCCTTTTTCCGAATTCGGCTAAACCTCAACTATTTCTGTACTCAATCTTCATTATTTTGAAGTCGGTACCAGATAGCTGAATCTTCAGTCCTCTGACAGAATATTTAAAATTTTTGGAACTGGCACCGACTTCAAAATTATGAAGATTGAGTACAGAAATAGTTGAGGTTTAGCCGAATTCGGAAAAAGGCACTATTAGATAGTAAAAATTATTTAATACTTTTTAGTTCATATTAATGTTATTATTGTTTTTACCTTGGAAGTCGGTTTTAATTTTTTGTTAAAAATAATAATAATTTCACTCTTTTTAGTTACACTAGTAGATAAATCTTCGCGTATATTTTATGTATCTTATTACAATTTGTTAAGACTCACAACTCACACTCACAAAATAATATAATATTATCAGTGAAGTGAACATATTGTGCTAAGTAATTTAACAATTTTAATACTTCAAGCCCGAAGCGGTCACCGGCGATTGCGATAACAATAGAAAGGCTATTGTGTCTCGTTTTTCCACGATCGAAGGATCTATCAGATAAAAATTGTACAAACTTGCATAGGATGTAGCGTAGCATAATATTTAATATTATCATAATTATTGACAGCTGTTCTTGTTATCAAGAATTCAAATCGATAGGTACTTAGTGCACCATCTATCGATTAATAAGTATAACTAATTAAAAAGACACTTAATGACTTTGTTTTGTTTAAATGTTTTTTTTTTTAAATAACTTTATTTTAATTCTATTTGTCTATTAAAATTTTATAAAGTAGTAAAGTATTCGATCTGTATATAAAGTAGTTAGTAAAGTATTCGATATTCTGTCTTCTGGGTCTCGCTGGGCGGCGACGCCGACCGCCGTGTATTAAAAACAAACAGGTTTTGTTAATTGTTATACAGTACATAATTATTATTATTAGTATATCCATACCTATGCTTTGTACTATTATCTATTCTGTGCCATGAGACATTGGTGGCCTTAACACGACGTGTTAATGATGATGATGACGATGATGATGATGATGATTATGATGATGAATATAAATTGCATAGTAGTTTATGCTTTCTGTTCTTAAAACAACGCCGAAACTCCCAAACGTGTATCTATAAGGAATCAGGAGTTCTCTCAGCATCATCGAAACCATGGTATACCTTGACCCAATATTTGACTTTTTGGTAGCGTATTCTTAGTACACTTCACATAAAACCAAAATCACCATATGTTTCCATATAAATTTCGAGGAGTTCCCTCGATTACTGATGGATCCCATCATCAGGTCACCACCTTTGTGAAAATGGGACCAAATTGGAGTGAAACCTAATACAACAAAACAAAAATTTCGAAAATCGGTTCACAAACGGCGGAGTAATCGTTGAACATACAAAAAAAAAAAAAAAAAAAAAAAAAAAAAAAAAAAAATATCCACAGCCGAACATATAACCTCCTCGTTTTTTGGAAGTCGGTTAAAAAGTATTGAATAACTCTTACTCTTCAATAGTGCCTTTTTTAGAATTCGTCTAAATCACTATTTCTGTATATATTACAGTCTTCATTACTTTGAAGTCGGTACCAGTTCCAAAAGTTTCAGATATTCTGACATTACTGAACTCACGATTAAATTAGCTGGTACCGACTTCAAAATAATGAAGACTGTAGTATGTACAGAAATAGTTGTGATTTAGACGAATTCTGAAAAAGGCACTATTGAAGAGTAAGAGTTATTTAATACTTTTTAGTTCATATTATTACTATTGTTTTTTCCTTGGAAGTCGGTTTTAATTTTTTTGTTAAAAATAATAATTATATATTTTTTAATCTTTATATTTATTAGAGTATAGCCATTCTCATGACTCATGTCCTTATAACAAATGATAACTTTGACACACCTTACGGCATATTGGTCTTCCTTATACCACGTCCGGGTCGAGAAACCCCTAGCCGCAAGTGTAAACAACGTGAGTGACGCACTACAATAATTAGAGAATACGGTAAAAACTACAAATAACTTATCTTAACATTGCAACTTTAAAAAAAACTTAAGAAGCGCTCAATCATTCTAATTTTGTTATGGTAATTGCAAAAACTGCAGCTGAAAATTCAATTTTCAATAGCCATGTCGTAACACAAGCGCTCAATCATTATAATTTTGTTATAGTACGGGAGCCCTAGAACAATTATTGGAGTTTACTCCTTAAGAATCGATTTTCACATATAAGACGCCCGGTATGAGAAAAATACGAGGGGTAAAACCTATTAAACAAGTAACGAAAAAATGTGTCACGTTTTTGGAATCATCGGACATCGGAATATTATATTATAATTATATTATTATTTAATTATATTATTATATTATTATATTTATATATATATTTTGTTATTTTTTTTTTTTGTTATAAATATCAATAATTAATATTGTTATTGTGAAGTTATAATTTTCATCATTATACTGGCTAAAGTGAACTAAAATATTTTGAAATAACTATGGCAGAAAGGGGTGTAGATAATATTGCCGGAACATCTGATTTCATATGATATTAATTTTTTTTCAGTTGAATAAACTCTTTTTGCGTATGGTTAGATACTCGTACCTCCAGTCGTGCGTCGGAGCTGACACACTTTTCTTATTTTTTTTAATTACTATCAAGCTATTTTTTGTGAGTAGCTTCATTTTGATAAGACGAACAACATTTTTATTAGCTAAAGATCTTGAAATTTATAGCTAACAGAAATAGAAAGGATTTCATACTTTGATTTGATGGCCCTTAAATATGGATTGTTCTATTTGAAGGACATTGTTACTCTTAATTATTAAACCATACAACTGGTATAGGTCTTCTTTGTAGTATATTTCAAGCTTGGGAGGAGTCGCAGGATGCTCTAGGTGTCTTTTGCGACCTCTCCAAAGCCTTCGATTGTGTGGATCATGCTACATTGATCAGGAAATTGCGCCACTATGGCATAAAGGACTCAGCTCTTAGCCTCTTGACTTCTTACCTTATAAACAGGACTCAAAGGGTTGAAGTAAACGGTAACAGGTCCAATGGAACCAAAATAGAATTAGGTGTCCCACAGGGATCTATTTTAGGCCCATTTCTTTTTCTCATCTATATAAATGACTTACCTTACCTTGTTAAGGAAAATGATAATGAGATAGTACTTTTTGCTGATGACACTTCACTTATTTTTAAAGTGAAGCGACAACAGTCAAATTACGACGAGGTAAACAGTGCTCTCTCAAAAATAGTACATTGGTTTAATGCTAATAACTTACTTTTAAACTCCAGTAAAACTAAATGTGTAAAGTTCACTTTGCCCAATGTTAGGCAAGTCCAAACCAATGTACTATTGAATGATGAGAAGATGAATTTGGTAGACACCACTGTATTCTTAGGTATAACACTTGATAGTAAATTACAGTGGGGTCCTCATATTGTTAATCTTGCTGGTAGGCTCAGTTCTGCGGCATATGCAGTAAAAAAAATCAGAGAAATTTCTGATGAAGACACGGCACGATTAGTATATTTTAGTTATTTTCATAGTAGAATGTCATACGGAATCCTTTTATGGGGAAACGCTGCCGACATTAATACAATATTTGTGCTGCAGAAGCGAGCCATACGTTCTATTTATAAAATGTCTTCTTTTGAATCTCTGAGAGATAAATTTAAAGAAATTGGTATTCTAACTGTTGCTTCTCAATACATTTTGGATAATGTAATATATGTTAGAAAAAATATAAGTAAATTTAAAACTAAAAGTGACATTCACTGTAGGAACACCAGAAATAAGCACAAGCTGGATTTGCCGATGATCAGACTTAGTAAAGTTAGTAAATCTTTTAAAGGTCAATGTATACGCCTGTACAATAAAATCCCAAAAAACGTTCAAAACCTTTCGATTAATAAATTTAAAAAAGTAGTCAAAGAACGTTTGTGTGCCAAAGCCTATTATAAGGTCAATGATTTCATAAGCGATGGCACATCTTGGGAGTAGGATGGCTGCTTGCAAGGCCACTTCTACATGTTATATGACTTACAATTATGTATGGATATTGACATTGTATAATTTTAAGTTACAATTGTAAATTTTATTTTAAAAGATTAATTTTTTTCTCACTTTTTTGGTAAAAAGTGGGACCCCGGCGAGTTTCTTACGCCGGTTCTTCTCGCCGGGATAGTTCCCGAACCGGTGGTAGGCACCAGTAGTATCAACATTCTGAAAGCATTTGCTACAAATCTATTCGGAAATAAAACAATTTTTATTTATTTTTTATTTTATTTATAACTATTAACCTATCAATATACAAAAATCTGCTCGTATATATTTCCGTTTTAGGGTTCAGTAGTCAACCAATTTTTGTTGATTACAGAACCCTATACGTATTCGTTACTTCAGATCATAGAAACTAAATATTCGCCTCACGACGGTAGCGGAACAGCGAAGCCATACATACTTTCTGTTATATTTTGTTGGAGTTAGGATCGATAGAGTTAGGCCGCATAGATTCAGAAGCTTGGCTCTACATTAGATCTGATGTCTTTTTCACAGGGCAAACCTTTTGTGGTCGTCGAAGTAACATTTTACATGAAATATTTTTAGTGCGATTTAATAATAAAGTTTTCTTTTAAAAAAAAAAGCTTCGTTTGGTCAGTTTTCGGCTAAATATGAGTTTTTATTTAGAGCAATAATCCGCCATCATATTATTAACCGTAATATATTAACGTTCCCAACGGACTCGATATCGTCTTTCTATCTCCTTTGGGTTCTGATGAAACCTTTCACCTTGTTCTTTACTGCGATCGCGTAGATTTTATGGAAAAGAGTCAATGCAATCTATACTTATAAAATTACATGTCCTGACTGACTGACTGATTCATCATCGCTGAGCAAAAACTGTTAAAGTTACAGCCACGAAATTTGATGAGTAGGGTTGTTTTATTGAGTAGACACCCACTAAGGAAGGAATTTTGAAAATTGTACCTCGAAGGGGATGAAATAGGGGTTGAAAGTATGAATAAAAGTCCGTCATTTCCACGGTAATTTCTTGAGTTAGAAACATGAAACTTTATTTTTGGGCTACTGATTAAAAATGATTGGATACCTGTTTAAGTATTTGTGGAAATTCTACCCCCAAGGGGGTGAAATTGGGATTGAAAGTTTGAATGAAAGTCCGTCATTTCTTGAGTTAGAAACATGAAAGTTTATGAACGTTTGCGTTTGACGTTTGCTTAAATAGGGTGCCGTTTTTACCCTTTGTATAAGGAACCACAAAAAGGGGAAAACTATCCGTCTTTGTTATTTACTACGTTAACGCGGACGAAGTAAGCGTTAACGTAGTATAAAGCTCTAATATTATATTACAGCCAAAAATTTTATTGGCTCTTAACATTTCTTGAACAATATTTTTATATTACTTAGGTTCTTTTGTGTTGACTAGAAACTTAGATATGCAACATTTTTATTTCCATGCCAGGGATTTCGTTCCAAAATCGACATTACTTTTATCAAATGCTGTATCCGTAATCCGTATAAGTTTCAGCAAGGGTGTTTATCGATCTACCTAACTGTTATACAGGGTGTAACAAAACTAAGTGATAATTCTTTTGGGTGTATATGTGTTCCTTGTAGAAGGTTCACTGTGAAATATGCTGAATTTAAAAGGAAAACTATCACGGCTAAGAAGACTTCATAAGTTATTGAGTAATAGTCAATCAACTAAAAAAAATGTACTCGGCGAAGTATAAATGGAACTTTTCGTTCAAATTCCTTTGAAAGTACCTAACTGAGATGATGTTGTTAGTAGTGTAAAACACGCTATAAATATACGTTCACTGACCATAAAAAAATGACAAAAACTAGCGGTACTACGGAACCCTATATTGCGCGTGGCCCGACACGCACTTGGCCGGTTTTTTTGTGATTTGGATGGGCAAGCACCTCAGCTCACGAGTTTCCCCAGATAAAAGTGAAAAAAAAATTGCTGTTTTAGCGCTGCTAGTTTTCTAACTCTTTACACGGGACTCATACACACACTAAAGTAATATCACTTATTTTTGTGATACCCTGTATACTAGCTATATAGAAAAAGAATGTGACGTGACACGTTAAAATAAATTTTGTATTTGCTATAATATAACTATTGTACAGATTACAGGGTACAGACCAATATCTATTGAATTATATTAAAAAAAACATTTTTCATCGCAGTTCTGCGCAATTAAAACGGCATTAGCGAAAAATTCCAAATGAGATATTTAGAATTTAAATATCAATATGTATTTTTAAAAACTTAAAAGGACGTTGATCTTTGAAATTCTTATGACCTTTCTCGAAGAAAGTGTAACGGAGGAAAGGAGCGTGATGCGATAACATCCTTTATATCTATGGGACAATGGAGGAAGCCATAGAGCATAGCTTTTAAAATTAAAAATTTTACCCTAGAAACCTCGTCCTACCATCGACAATATGTTCGCAAAGTTTACCGCACGACAAACTGTATTTTTTTTTCAATGATAAACAGTCATTCGTTCTACCTTGGGGC
The DNA here is from genome assembly GCA_937595015.1 of Polyommatus icarus. Lineage (NCBI taxonomy): Eukaryota > Metazoa > Arthropoda > Insecta > Lepidoptera > Lycaenidae > Polyommatus > Polyommatus icarus. The sequence goes on along the minus strand of OW569327.1, from coordinate 15,915,458 downwards.
TCATAGTATCGCCACACCAAATTAGATCGGAATCGATTCAGTAGTTTAGTAGGCTTACTTTTCAAGCAGATATTAGGTATATATTATATAGGCAGAAAGTCAGACAGACACAATATATTTTTCTCACAAGATTCGGCTTGTGCACTTATTGACTCTCATAACTATATTTTTTTTTAATTTTTTATTTTTTTTATTTAATCAAGGTACAAAAATAATTAATGAAAGTCTTTACAAATTTGGTTAGTAGGTTAATAATACATTAGTGAATTCATTAATCTAAATATTGTACACAGCTTTTGTTAGTAAAAAAAAAGAAATTACATTGACAATCAACGTCTTAATTTAGGAAAATATTAACAATTTAACACTGAATAACTTTAAGGTGCATTAAGTGTAACTAATTATTATCATCTACAATGGTTTATTACAGTCAAGTAAACTTAAAGTATTTTATATCTTAAGATAAGTATTTTAATTTTAATAACATAATAAAATTAGAATATTTTAATAATATAAAATACACAGCAGTGTGCAGTAATCTATAATAACGAACATAAAAACACAATATAGATAGTTAACAGATATAATTATAATTGCAGCTCATTGTGCAATAACTATTATTATCATAGTTATATTGACCAATATTTCCTGATTGGAGTTTATCTCAGACCGACATACCGATAAAATATCATATATAGGTGTAATGAAGCTACTGATATAATTAGAGATAGATATTGTTTTGGATATGACGTCGTCCTGTGAAACACCGTGTAAGCAATAACTTATAAGTTTTTTTTCTAAAATATGTAAAGTAATAAGTTTGGGCGGCTATAATGCTACCCATTTAAATGAAACGTATTTAGTTGTATATGTTTAGGTTTAGATCAAATTGAATTGAAACGAATACAATAAGACAAATTTAAGCCTACTTAGACCTGACTGAATAAAAGTCAGTCCATGCGTTGTGCTTTACCTAGTAGAAGACATATTTTTTACGATGTTAAGTATTTACCAGATGTTAGATACAATGTAGGAAGAGCCATCTGACCTTATACTGTTATGTTCGAAATGAAACATTAAACTCAAGATAAAAAAGACGGTTGTGTTTTGTGTCGAACTCGAACTCGACTCGCACTCGACTCGAACTCGACTCGAACTCTACTCGAACTCTACTCGAACTCGACTCGAACTCGACTCGAACTCGACTCGAACTCGGTTGCCTGTAAAGTCGGTTTACTGACGATATTAGTAACGTCATAGCCTTAAATGGAACGCCTCAGAGCGAGGTAACGCAGCATATTGCGTCATGTTTTTTCGTGCGCGCAGCCCATACCGAATTATAATACGTTGTCACGTCAAAAGTTTTTAAAGGGTAACGGTTGCACGTTTTTATTTAGATCTGAATCACGCCGGCGTAAATTCCGCCGCAAATGTCAAACGCATACAAAATACGGACGGAACGCGACGGAATAGTGTGTCGTCTCTCGCCGTCCGCCCGTAATTTACGCCGGCGTAATTCGGCCTAGTGTGTTTCGACACTCAGGGTGTATTTTGAGGGGAAAATAAAAAGTAAATATAATAAATAATTCCCTGGGCGACTGCATATTCTTTTTTGAAATGGTTGGTTCCTCAAGTACTTTTAATAAAATCTAAAACAAAAAAAAAACAAACAGGGTCCTGTTTTAAAGCTACGAATAGTTCAGAACGTCAGCGGAGTGCATCAGAATGTTAATAAACGTGTACAAGTGCAAGATCCGAAAACCGGTGACATTGAAAACTTGACATTGACATTAGTGCCTTTCTGGCACATTAACGTGTCACGTATATGCTACATTTTATGTTTCCCACTTTGGTACCTAACTTGGACCAACAAAAGTGATTTTAGCAACTTTATTGTACCAAATCAAATATTGGTTAAAAAAAAACAGCTAATTATTTATTTAAATTAAACAAATATAAATTATTAATATCATGGAGGGGAAAGAAATATAATATCCATTATCCATATATATATAATAAATATAATATCCATATAAAATTTGGTAAAAATTAATAAAGCCGTTTCGGAGGAGTACGGTAACTAACATTGTGACACGAGAATTTTATATAATAAGATTAATTTCCTATTAGTTTACTTTTTCGGTTATACTGCGTGACTGGTGAGACATGTAACATGTTCAATACTCGAGGACGTGATATTTGGCTATTATATTAGATGCAAAAAATATATAAAAAATAATATCAATTTATCACTGAGGAAATGTAGCATAAAGTTAAATAATTTATTACCCAACGCATGGACACCGCGCGCGGGAAGGGTAGCGGCCGGCGTGGTGTTTCTTTGGTGGAGCACGCCGCCGCGCCGGCTGCATAGTATGCCTACTTGCCTAACCGCGTAATTTACCTAGTGTCCCATGATTCATTTACTTAAAGGGAAATTCGAAAAAAATTAAGTACCTAATTTTATTACATAATTATAATCAGAATCGAGTACAGATTACTCTCCTTAAGTATTGAACATGACGTCTCACCAGCCATGCTGTATAATAAGTCCTAACGATTTGCGTCATGTACTTAACATTATTATCTTGAAAGTTTTTTTTAGCAATTTTTCATGGACAACGAAAAAATACTTAAATTATCAAATTCAATTCACACAGAAAATTTGAATTTGTTTGCATTCTTTAATTACCTCATTAATAAATATGTTCAACATTGTAACAACGAAATTAACAAGTTTTTTTAAACGTATTGTATTTTTTGCAGATGTTAAAACGACCTCGCTCGTCGGCTTACTTCGTGGTGTGGATGCTGCTCGTTTACCCGATCGGGTCACAATATGCCAATCCGATGTCATCGCTCCTGCGGTTCCTACAGGAAGGAGCGAATCAGATGGACAGCGAACCGCTCGATCAGAACACTCTTCTGAGCGAATATGACTTTATAATCGTGGGAGCGGGTACGGCCGGCTGCGTGCTCGCCAACCGCCTGACAGAAGTCAGGAAATGGAAGGTGCTGCTGTTGGAGGCCGGCACCAACGAAAACTTCTTAATGGACATTCCGATACTCGCGAACTACTTGCAAGTGACCCCGGCCAATTGGAAGTACAAAACGAAGCCGTCGGACAAATATTGCGCGGGCTTCGAAAACAAGCAGTGCAACTGGCCGCGAGGTAAAGTCATCGGTGGCTCGAGCGTCCTAAACTACATGATCTACACGAGAGGAGCGGCAAACGATTACGACAACTGGGAGGCCATGGGAAACAAAGGGTGGGGGTGGGATGAAGTTCTCCCGTACTTTAAAAAAATAGAGAAGTTCAATATACCGGCATTCGACAACAAAGAATTTCACGGGCAGGACGGGTTTTTGAACGTAGAATATGCACCTTACCGAACGACCAAAGCGAAATCTTGGATCAAAGGCGCGCAGGAAATGGGCTTCAAATACAACGACTACAATGGGAAAAATCCTGCGGGTATATCGTTCCTGCAGTTGTCGATGAAAAACGGCACCAGACACAGTTCCAGTCGAGCGTACTTACATCCCATAGCGAAAAGAAATAATTTGCACGTCAGCAAGTTGAGTCACGTTACCAAACTTTTATTTGATGAAACTAATTCTAAGGTCATCGGTGTCGAAATAGAAAAACGTGGAATTAAGTACAAAGTTTTAGCCAAAAAGGAGGTCATTTTGTCGGCCGGGGCTATCAACTCCCCGCAATTATTAATGCTATCCGGAATAGGTCCAAAAGACCATCTTAAATCATTGAACATTCCAGTCGTGAAAGATTTAAAAGTGGGGTACAATCTTATGGATCATATAGCAGCCGGTGGTGTTCAGTTCCTTGTCCAACAGCAAAATGTGAAACTAACGTTTGGCTATATGATGAGTCACTTAGATTTTGTATTCAAGTGGATGCAAACGCACAAAGGACCATTATCCATTCCCGGAGGCTGCGAAGCTCTCATTTTCATGAATTTAGCTGATAAGTTCAATGTCACCGCTTGGCCGGACATGGAGTTGCTATTTATAACCGGCGGTCTAAACTCGGATCCACTGTTACCTGTAAACTTCGGATTTGATGACAAACTTTATTCATCGACATATGCGCCAATGGGTGAAAAAGAAGCGTTTATGATTTTCCCCATGTTAATGCGACCGAAATCTAAAGGGAGGGTTATGTTACAAAGTAAAGACCCCAAAGCACATCCAGTCTTAATACCTAATTATTTCGAGGACCCCGAAGATTTGCAAAAGATCGTGGAAGGCATCAAAGTAGCAATCGAAATCTCTAGGCAACCTGGTATGAAAAAAATAGGTACAAAAATATATGACGTCCCAATAAAAGATTGTCTGAAATATGGTCCTTTCGGAAGCGATGCTTATTTTGCTTGTCAAGCTCAAATGTTTACTTTTACAATTTATCACCAAAGCGGGACATGTAAAATGGGTCCCGAAGACGATCCTACGGCGGTCGTAGATAGCCGTTTGAGAGTCCACGGTATACCAAACTTACGAGTGATCGATGCGAGTATAATGCCTGAAATAGTGTCAGGTCACACGAATGCTCCTACGTTCATGATAGCAGAAAAGGGTGCCGACATGATAAAGAGTGATTGGAAAGAAAGAAAATAACGTTATGCGACGGAATAACTTATGTATTCTTTTAGCGAATCGTTGTGACTTGATGTGTCGTTATGAATTAATGTTGTCAACCCACCTTGTATCCTAATTCATAAGTCGTTCAATAGCGGTTTCATTTTTGTAATTATGAGGTTTGGGGTGTATGATGTGGATTGAAGAGAAACAGAAACTGCACTAAACAGTTGTGTCAAGCGATCTTTTTAAAGTAGTTCCTATTTACACATAGTATATGTAATACGAAGGCATAGTTTTAGCGTTCACCATGGCGTCTATACCATGGCGTGGTACCTGTATGAACGCACTTTGATTCTCCTTGTATTGAGACCTCGCGGCGGAGGTTCCGGCAGATGGAGTAAGCGTACCTAGCATAATTAGGTAACAGATCGTTTAGAATTAATGACATTGTCTAGATTTTCGTAATCAACAAATTAATCCGTTTAAAGTAATTCTAAATTTCGAAATAGCTAAGTCTACCCCATGTTGTGAATTCGAGGCGTGTGGACCTCTTCGTTGAAATTGACTTTGCCGACTCGTAATTTTCTACATTATGAACTGTGATTTATGTGACTGTGATTTATGTCAACAGCTTGCGATATGCTTATAGCATTTTGCATACACAGTAGATATTTGAGGCATGCATCTATGCAAAAGAAATATATGCGTATCACAAACTGTTACTTTCTGATGATATCAAGTAATTTTATGTTACATTTAGCATTCATTTAGTAGATAATATTTATTTTAAAAATATAAAGAAGGGTATTATAATTTTAAAATATAGGTTAAAGTGTATAATAATTAAAAATACAGTTGTAAAAAGTACGTTTCTTTGTTTAATTTTTTCCTACATTAAAAACAAAACAATTTAATACAAAATAAATATACAGAAAAAATAATATTAAAATACCGGCAGTGGGAAAACATCTTTAATTCAATTAATTATTATTTAATTAATTATAACAAGTTATACTAGATATTGATGTTTTGAATAATTTCACGATCAGGGTCACTTTCAATTATTATTATCATTTGCTTACAATTGATTTACACATATTATTTACATATCAATAGTAATAATCATGAAACGATTGATAAAACTTATTCAGAAGATTCTCATTTATTAGTAATTCCTTTTGATATATTATGTAGTAGCTGCAAAAGTGGGGGGGGTTCTCCAGGAATAAATAGACTTAGCTAGATTCGTTTAAAAATTGTAAGTACATGATTGCGATGAATTATTATTATTGATTGTACTATTATTATACAAGATGAACTCGTTTTAATAACAGAACTAAAAAATCAGCCAAATACGAGTCGGACTCGCACACGAAGGGTTCTGTACCGTTATCTATAACGGTACAGAACCCTTTAAGCAAAATTAGGCAAAAATTGTGTTTTTATAGGATTTTATTTATCCTTTAATTTTTATTTTATTTTAATATTATTATTTATTTTTAATTATTAAGGTACAAATATAATTAAAGACTTTGTGAAAATTTCATGACCCTGCCTGTTGTCATTATTGATATCGAGCAAAAATCACGTTTGCTGTATGGGAGCCCCCTTAAATATTAATATTATTTTGTTTTTAGTATTTGTTGTTGTAAAGGCAACAGAAATACAAGTCTAACTCGGTTATTGAGATACAGCCTGGAGACAGACAGACAGACAGACAGACAGACAGACGGACAGACATCGAAGTCTCAGTAATTGGATCCCGTTTTTACCCTTTGAGTGCAGAACCCTAAAAATGCCAGATTTGATTTGAATTCTAACCAGGACGAATCATACTACATGCGTCACAACCTACTTATCAATTCTGGATGTAGCTCACCAACATCGACTTGTTTGTCTGTTTTTAGTTTACGTTGTTCGGTCGATAATATTTTTTATTTGAGCCACAAAAAACACAATCAAAATCTAGGCTGTTAACTGTTTGATACCAAAATGTTTCCGTTACATTTTAGTATGTTAATTAAAAATGTTTTATTTGCAAAACATTATCTAAACGACTAGAAGATTTAGCTGTAAATAGAATTAAAGTATAAGAATAAACAGCAATAATTCATTTTAACAAGCACTGACATAATAATTAATTTAGATAAATAGATGTTTAAAGATGCTCCCCCACCGGGAGTATACGCTTGTAATGTAACGTTACGTAGTCGAGCATTACATCAGTGAGGGAGGAGAACCGGACATTATTACAATGCGTAATATCTTGATACAACTTGCTATGAGATGCTCAAAGTCGAATCTATAATAAGTATTACATTACACGTGAATGCTCGTCAGTCAGGGATGTATCATGTAGTATTATAATGTAATGCTCAGAGTCGCAGAAACTCACGATGCGTCTTTTTTGAATTTTAAATAACAACTGTCGTGAGTTTCTACGACGCGACGTCGTGATGTGTACCGCGACACGTTACGATGTCGTGTCGTAGTTTTTTACGACGTGCGTCGTAGATTCCCACGACACGACGTCGCATCTTGAAACGACGACACGACACGAAAACACGATACGACGTCGTGTCGTAACACGACGTCGTATCGTGTTTTTGTGTCCCGACTCCCGGCCCATAATAAATGCGAGTATACTGCGTAGCACTGTTGTCTACGCCGTAGACGCTTCGTAGACTTGCTACAGTCTACGAAATATTTTGAAATCCTAATAAAACAGAAAAAAAAACAATTTCAAGTACCTAGACGTTGTATATTTCTTAGAGAGTCAATATTCAACCTTTTTAATATATTAGTTTTGTTTGTACCATCGTGGAAATCAATTCCTAGGCAGTTGACAGACCAACGACATTTGGTCGGATCATGTCAATTAATAATTATTGTGATCTGTTGGCTGGGTTTGACATAACGCGACCAAGCTACGAAGGTCCCCCATCCGCCTAGGAATCAACTTCTCTGATAGTACTTCACAAAGAGTAAGTTTACGACAAAAAAAATTAACGCCTGCGTTATTTTACATAGCAAAACATTGGACAAACGTAAAAAGATTTTGAATGTTCTTGTTGCTAAATATTTTGCATGAACTAGTAAAAAGACATACGAAAACGACGCATAATATGTATTTTTTCAACTACAGTTTTATTTTCATAAAACTGTAAATTTTAGGCTGAAGTATAAAATACCTGTTGAATAAGGCATTGACTTAAAATACCTACGTTATATATTTGTTTTATGATATTATTTAACACAATAATAATATCATAGAACAATTATTGATATAACGTAGATAGTAAGTTATAATATTGTGCCGTTAGTTAGTTATAGCCCCTGGCAAATTTTTTAGCATATGTTTTTGAAAACAAATATTAAACATTGACTATTTTTAAAAATTCAACCGCTCAAAAACATCGTGCTGTTGTAATTGAAAAATTAGTAAAAACCCCTGAAATTATTCTAACGAAAATACAAAATCAAATATTAAGAGACCATTTCAAGTGATCCACAATGGTTTAAGGCTCACATTTGTTAATCTGGATTGAAGTTAACCCTGGCTTAAATATTGTACACGAAACATGTAGTTATATATATTTTATCCCACGGTAAACACTTATATTGGGCCCAGATTTGCTGAAGTAGACCTTAGTAAGTTATGTTGAGAGCCTATACATTTTAAGTATTAGGTTAGTAAGTTAAGTACTAAGTGATACAGTTCCTTTCAAAAAATTATTAGCAATCACTCGAACCATCAATATGTGCAACTATTTAAAGCCACTAAAATATTGGATATAACATCTTTTAAATTATTCTGAGACTGTCGTAGGATTAAGTACAAAAAATAAAGTCAATATTTTGACAATAGAATATCAATAGAAAAGCTTTGAAATTGAAAACTTATAATTTAATTTTTATTTGAGGTCGAGTTTCGACTATTGCGCGATCTGTAGTAACAAAAAATTTCATGGTGAACTTGGTGAAGACTCATCACGTCTCATGATGAAATTCAGTACGTATTACGGAAAAATGACGAATGGTTCAAAGAATTGTTTGACCATTCTGCTAAAAGAGCTAGGAATTAATCCTCGATTTTCCATGAAATTGAAGATTATGCATGTAAAATCTTACACATAAATTAATAATGTTAAACAGAGTAGAAACGTTTTCCGTCGGTTTTAAATAAAGAGGTAACTTTTAAGCGCAGAAATAAGCGCGTTAATTCTTTATCAAACGAACAGTGGAATTTTTATTTGGTTTTTAGGGTTCCGTACCTCAAAAGGAAAAAAACGGAACCCTTATAGGATCACTTTGTTGTCCGTCTGTCCGTCTGTCAAGACTCTTTTTCTCAGGAACGCGTGGAGGTATGAAGCTGAAATTTATATCAATTACTCAGGTCTACTGTCCCTTGAAGCTGTGAAAAAATCAAACTTCTAAGCCAACGCAATCAAAAGATACAGCCGTTTATGCCGCAAATTTTCGACACTTACAAGGGAATCAAAACCTACAGGGTGCTTCCCGTGAACTCAGAATCTTGAAATTTGGTACGAAGCAACGTCTTATAGCATAGATAAAGGAAAAATTACGAAAACCATAAATTTTTAGTTACATCACATAATATATTTTTTTTTAATAATTTTAAACTTACTACCCATTTCCTCATACTCGATTGTCGTAATGAACGAACTTTGTAAAACTTGCAGGTTTGTACGGAACCCTCGGTGCGCGAGTCCGACTCGCACTTGGCCGGTTTTTTTTTTATCAAACGTTAAGTGGAGTGGATTAATCTAGAGCCTAAACGGCTTCTATTCCATGAGAAGATTTAGCAATGAGACATTCATCCATCCCTCTTTACAAACTTACTACGTGTGTATTAAAATAATTTATAAAACATTATTTTAACTTTTGATTTAAATATGTACGCGGTATAAAACCTAATCGGTAAGGAAAATGTAGAGTTACGAGTATAGTACTTTCAGTCGCATAAAATTTCTATTGCTATTAGCAAAAACTAAAAACCAATCGCTGTTTAAAAAATCAATCATTCTTCATCATATCGAATCATCATAGCGAATTTTTTGTTACAAAAGTGGCTGACTACAGCCAGGTCAAAGAACCACCTGACCGACACTGTATGATGATTTTTCAATCATAGTTCATCTGCTGTATGGGTACAGGTTTTTGTAAATTAGGATGTACAAAAGAATCGGTCAAGTGCGAGCTGGTCTCGCGCACGAAGAGTTCCGTACTATTATAAAGCAAAAATAGGCAAAATATGAGAGCCCCCATTAATTTGACGACCTCTGTGGCTCAGTGGGTGGGCTGTCGGTAGCTCAAGCCGGGTCGCGGGTTCGAATCCCGCCGACGGAACAAAAAGTTTTCAAAGTTCCTGGGTCATGGATGTGTAAAAATCTTAAATATATGTATAGTATAAAAGTATTAAATATATTTCCGTTGTCTGGTACCCGTAACACAAGTCTCTCAGGTACTTACCACGGGGCCAGACCAACGCGGTGTGAAGCGTCCATAGATATTTAAAAAAAAATTAAATTGTTTAATTTATTCTGTTTTTAGAATTTGTTGTTACAGTGGCAACGGGTAGGTATAGGTACACAGTCTGCGAAAATTTCAGAAGTCTAGCTAAAGCTAGACTTCTGGAATTTTGGTCAGACAGACCTGGAGACAGACAGACAGACGGAAGGACTTCGAAGTCTCAGTAAAAGGGGCCCGTTTTTACCCTTTGGGTACGGAACTTAAAGCAACCAACATTAGGCATACACGATATATGGAGAGCTCTGTGCAGGTATGTCTAAACAAGAAATTCTTAGCCTCAGGAATAGGGCTGCACAGTTTTCTATCCTTCATGGGTGAACATGGATTGCTATATCTAAAGAAATGGTAACGTAAACGTTTTCGAAGATTATTTGTATGAGAGTTTGACAGCTTCCATGCATTTGGCAATCGATGTTCGACAAGGTTACGATAACGGATCTGTTAAAATATTTTCCTGCTTACCCTAAAGGGAAACGACCTATTATATAAATAAGGTAATCTGTAGCGTATATGGCTTATGAAAAGGCGTTTCGATATGGACAAAATTAAAATCGGACTATGCCTTCACATTCATAACATGGAAAGAACACCAGTTTTCCTGTTTGTGCTATAAACTTTTATCAGATTAAGAAGCAACGGTAAAAACAGTTAGAATAATTATGCAAACTAAGCTTACTATCATCATAAAGGAATTTTGAACCATAACCGAAAAAGAGAAAAAATAAAACGCTTTATAACGTGGTTTCACATTAGGCTTAAAATGTAACTTCTATTTTGTCTACAGATCTGAAAATATCAGTGTTTCAAGTATTTAAACGATCGACCAAGTACGAGTCGGACTCGCATACGAAGGGTTCCGTACAGTAATAGAGCGTACAAGCATTTGCCCGCGGCTTCGCTCGCATTAAGAAGTATTATTATTAAGGCGGGATTATAGGCGACTGACATTTTAGAATTTGAGACAAACTAGCTCAATAGATGGCGCTCGAAAGGTACATACGAGTATTTACATATCAAGCCGTAGTCGATTTCAGTATTTTCAGAAATAATGTGATCACGTGGTAAACTCGACATACAGAGTAATGATTAACAGAGAGGCATGTTCATAACTTATGCATAACTTGATAAACGAAATCTTTAATGAATTTTGTATTATAATAAAATGATGTATTTATAGATATTTAAATATGATGTTTGTTCTGTACTCACGAACATAAAAAAGTATTTCCTCATAATAATACATTTATACAAATTACAATGTATAACAAAATAAAGTATTACCCATACAATATACATAGTTTATCGCAAATGTTCATGATATTAGCGTATTTTCCATAGAAACATTGGAATTCAAAAGCAACTCTTTTAACGCTGCTACTTTCACAGTGAACTTTATATAAGGGACACATACACATCCCAAAGTATTAATACCGAAGTAGATTTAAAATTCGGTAAAGTAGATTCAAAAGTTCTTAACTAGAATAAAACAGCCCGCTTATTGCTGGGAAATAGGGAGCTTATTTTATGACCTGAATGAGAATCTTGTGCTTGGGTATATTGCAATAGCTTTAATAAATAAGATGTAGAGTGTAGCCCCATGATGATCACTTATATCACCTGGAATCAATATACCTAACACCCTCCACAAGTTCAAAAACGATAACTCTACTTGCAGTAAAGGTAACGTTATTGTTTTCATTATAATAATAATACATTCATTATACTTATGAAGATCATATTCATATTTTCTTTGTTATTTTAAATTTTTAGGAATCTGTTCCCACAAGAGATATCCGTCTGTCTGTCTCCAGGGTGTATATCAAGTAAACTCGGTAGCTAGAGAACTTAAATTTTCAAGAATATTTTATTATTTTTGCTGTCACCAATCACCATAACAACAAAATATAGAAACAAACGGTCTTACCACAAAAGATTTAAACATCTGTTGAACAGTTGTTTTGAGACAATTTTGTATGGAATTTTTCTCTAATCAACTGTTCAACGGGTGTTTAAAACTTTTGTAGTAAGACCGAAAATATTTAAATGAATAATTAAGAGGTCTGAATAATTCACTTTTCGGCCTTTTCCGCTCGACATTAATAATGACAACCGGTAGCGGGTAAGTGTTTGATACGAAATGTGTATCTTATTAAATTTAAACTTTAATAATAATCTATTCTAATATTAGAATAACCTGTCTGTTACCTTTTCATGCCGAACCATTTTTTATGAAATTTGGTGAAGAACGGACGAAGGATACTTTTTGGTCCGGAAAAAAATTACGGTTCCTGTACATTGCATCAAATTGTCGTGAGTAAAGAATCAATAAGTGCATAAATGCAATCTCTTTTTACTTTTAAATGCCGTCGCGATTTTTATTCATAAAATATATATTTTTTGATAAAATCAAATAAGGTTTTAGGGCATTTTATTTGGATCACATTATTTTTTCTTCAAGAATTTAGAATCCTTAGTTATTTCCTCCCGAGGTGCACCAAAATCATGGTGTAGTACTTTTAAATGCCGTCGCGATTTTTGTTCATAAAATATATTTTTTTGATAAAATCAAATAAGGTTTTAGGGCATTTCATTTCTATCACATTATTTTTTCTTAAATAATGTAGAATCCTTAGTTATATCCTCCCGATGTGCACCAAAATCATGGTGTAGGTATCTACAAAATATCTAGATCTATCCGCATGATAATATTATTTTTACGATTTCTTGTGCAGATTTTATTACTCCAGTGCTAAGATGTAATAATTCTTTCTATTGCTATGGATTGGACATATCATATATCATTTTACAATGTTTTGACATGTATACGTAAAAATCTGTCTCTGTATTGCGGTAATCTGTACATTGTTTTCTGACTAGCTGTAATGTTTGCATTTTTTGACTTTTAAACCTACCAAAACCTTAAAAATGATCGTTTGGTGAATATAAATTATCGAATAGCATCTTATTAGGTAGTCTCTCGCCAAATAATTTAGGTTACAAAGCAATATTGTAGTATTTGTAAACCAAAAATGTTGACTAGGTTCCGGAATAAAACCCAATCTACTGACCACTGCCCAAGACGTCAAATTACGGCGCTATTTTGTACTGGTATTCCACTAGTATTAAATAAGTATGACGTATTATAATAACATTACAAGAAATACGTATTCGACAATTCACTGGCAAATATTTCGAAACGAATCAACGGTATGGGACCACGGTGATTCTAGACGTAAAGAGCTGCCAGTATACTGGGATATATTTGTGAACATACTCTAGGTTTTCTATGATAGACAATCAGCCTCTGACACACAGATTTGACTGATGTCATTTATTTATTTTCCATCAAGTGCCTGTGGATTTTTTGTACCAAATATTCATGATCAGGCGTTGCTCTCACATATCAACAGATTGTTCAAATTTGTAAACAAAGCGATTTATCTTTATAATTGGTATATTTTATCAAAAACGAAGCTGATGGGTGCCTCCGGAATCATGATTGAAACATTTTGGCGTAAAAATATTTATTCCTGTATTTGTTTTCGCTGAATTCTAGAAGAAATAAAATTTTGAAAGGATTATTTTTAATGCACATTTTTTAGTGGTAAATGGATTTAAATAAAAATTTTAAGCTGACCCTAACCTTGGTAAGTAACGTAACTAACTTACAAAAAATGTTTGAATGCTTATAATTACTTGTGGTCAAAGTTCTAGTGAAAATAAAAACACGAAATTTCACTAATCCTCGTTATATGCGGCCTTAATAATTAGGTATCAAAGTATCAGCCCGATCGGTTTAAAATTGGCACATCCCCTATTTTATCCCCTTGGGAGTAGAATTGCTCAAAATCCTTTCTTAGCGGATGCCTACGTCATAATAATATCTACCTGCATGCCAAATTTTAAGCCCGATCCGTCCAGCGGTTTGGGCTGTGCAATGTGCATTGATAGATTATAACTATGTCAGTCAGACCTTTGAGTTATATTATACATATAACTCATATACTTAATATATTTAAGGGTAGGCAAAAAATGTATTTTTTATAATATTTTATTTTTATTAGGTTATTAATTTCATTAAGGTACAAATATATTTCAGGATTTTGTGAATATTTCAATCGCCTACCTGTTGCGATTGTTGATAACAATTGATAAAAAATCACGTTTGTTGGTTGGTTGGTGGAAAGCCCTTAAATATTAATTTTATTTTGTTTTTAGTATTTGTTGTTATTGTGGTTGATTTTATAAACAGGTTTGTTAAGTTTTTGAATTAACAAGTAACAAGTTCGACTTTGAGTTTTGCCATAGATATCAGAAGCAAACGGTTTAATATCTATATTAGTGATTAGCTTTGTCCACATTGTGCCTTTTTCTGTTCATCAAGGGCATGCCTTATAGCGCTGTCAACGTCAAACGTGAGGCATGCCCGTAACGCGCGTTGAAATCGTAGCGCGCGCTATGACACTCTTCTTTCAACGCGTGTGGATTTTGACGCGCGTCACGGGCATGCCACACGTTCACCAGTGTTGACAGCGCTATAATGGCATGCCCTTGTTGAACAGAAAAAAGGCACAATGTGGACAAAGCTATTATATTCTCTTTGATCTCTATGAATTTTGCTGATAAATAATTTTTCAATATTCGAAATTGTAAGATTTTTTTTTTCAGAATTTTTTTCACGTACTTCAATAATAATCTGTTTATTTCACCTATGGATGCACTAACCATGGATGTTTTAATGCACAGTATAATATAATATTTGAAAATATGCACAATATCTGGCGACTGTGAAAGCGTACAAAATGGAAATCGCGAAGTACAAAAGGAACAATAATAAATGTCGCAAAACATTGATAGAGCTTATGTAACCGAATTGTCCAAAGACTTCTCATCCAATGTGACAGAAATACAGGCACATCTTCCAACACTTGAGGAATATTAGGATTAAGGACATATTATGCGTCGCTCAAGAGAAACTCAACAGGTTGAGGTCGGTCGGAGGTACGAGCATACATTGAATAGTGAAGAAGATACGACTGCAAACTTTAATACAGAACTGGAGCCGGAGATCGAATACAGCTATCGATTTAATAGAATAAAAAAATTAGAGTATGAGCGTGAGCGCCCCGCCCTGAAGGAAAACATCCTGGCTAATCAGATACATTTTCGATTGCCAAAACAAATTTAATGGTGAGGTAAAGCAATGGCTGTTTTGGTCTCAATTTATGAAGATCCATAGCAACCCCATGATCGACAATGATGACAAACTTCAATATATTAAACACTAATAAAACACACTTTTTCTTGCACTTTATCCACTATATTACGATATTATTATTACTTTTTAACAAATTACACGACCGGTTTCGAAATTATTCACCATCCTAGGATGATGAATAATTTCGAAACCGGTCGTGTAATTTGTTAAAAAGTAATAATAATATCGTAATATAGTGGATAAAGTGCAAGAAAAAGTGTGTTTTATTAGTGTTCAACATGAATTTCCACCAAGAACCGTCAGTACAATCAATTACATATATTCAATATATTACGCAATACATGGAAGTTGGATCAAAAGTGAAAAGACATGGTCATGGATGACCATGTCTTTGGTATGAGGTCAAAATGAAAAATATCAGGCCGAAGATAGAATGGCCCTTTATAGTCCCTTCATCGCCATGGTGGAGAGGATTTTGGGAGGGAATATCCACAACAGTTATTGTGGCAACAAAAACACACAATCTGTGAAAATTTCAGAAGCCTAGCTATACCACTTAACAGTTCTTGAGATACAGCCTGGACTCTTGAGGGTTAAGAGGTTTGGAGGAATAGGGTTTCGTTGCCGTCCGGGTACGGAACCCTAAAAACACAGAGGGTTTTTATTATGAATTCAAAAGCGGATCCCCAATAAGTTATAGAAAACATAAATTAATTTAAATGCACAACATAAAAATTATATAAAAAATCTTTTGTCTTCAGCAGATTATTTTTATCTTTTGCAGTTTTATTTTCAGTCATTATTTTATAATATTAATGGCCTGTTTCACCGCTTCCTGATAAGGTGCCCGATAGGGTTATTTGACAGATTTTCCATACTCCATCTGTCAAATTAAGTGGTGGATAGCCTTATCAGGAAGCGGTGAAACAGGCCCTAAGCAAAAAATAGACACAAAGCGCATGATAAGTACATCGCTACATAACATAATTAGTTAGTAGTAAGCTGGTATTACAATGTTATATCACGTTATCCTATAGGTAGCAGTATTATCAACTATATCCTAAAATAATTTGTAAAATAAAAAAACATATTATTTGGTCGCTGTTAGCACTAGTGTCCAGGACCTGTCCTAAATTTTAAATGCAGCCTTGTTCTAAATCATCTAAACTCTAAAGAACATAGCTGCATTCATAACACAATACGTTATTTTTGTGGGTTAGTACACGAATGCTTAACAGCGTCCATATTTCCCAGTGACTAATTTTTGCCTGCGCCAAAATTTTCCGAATACCTAGCAGTAATTAATTACTTAAGTCACCCGTAGTAGCTTTTAAGTCATGCTCAAGTGTGTTTCAAAGCGTTAACCTTTTGGGACGGGCTCTCGCAGAAGTGAACTGAAAGGCGTAAAGTCAACACATATCTACATAATCTGTGGTGTACCCACGAACCCTCGCGTGCAATAATGTCAACTAGCTCAAAATTTGTTACAATTTATTTATTACTGGTGACTACGGTATGTGAGCAGACGGACGATAATACAATTTCATATGGATCGTACGAGCGAAACCACAGAAAAGGCAAAATGATGATCAATGATCTATTAAAGACTGTGCTCGGTGGAAATTTTGATGATATATTCGGCGTCCTGAGAGACACATATACTTTGCCGGACGGTATGTATTATTATTTTTACCTCATTATATAAAGGAACTTTTTTACTTAAACCTAACATTAAGGTTAGCTGCACATCGCAATATCAATTGGAAACGTGAGTGGAATAACACGATAACTAACAGTAAAAAAATTGGCGTTTTTTAAATAAATTGACGCTTTCGGGCTGGAAAAATGGTTTGAAATAAAAAACTGTGCATTATATGCGTAGCGTATATTAGCCAGGCCAATATGGTATATTATAGATAAGTTACAAAGTTTGTTCAAATTATAAGGGAAGAAATGAGTAAATGTTGTATGTTACAAAATTTTAGTTATCGTGTTCTTTAACTCACGTCTTCAATTAATGTTGTATTAAAATATAATTTTTGGGGGTAATATTTAACTACTTTTCCTTAACCATTTTATCTTTCTAGTTGTCGGTTACAAAAATACTCCACAAAATATGCAACACAATCATTACAATAAGCCTAAAAAAACTTAGAGGAAATCTAGAGGATTTCCTCTAAGTTTTTTTTATCAAATGACACCTAAATATTTATTATACATTAAAAAAATACGAGATCTAATTGTACTGAAAAGAAAAAAAAAACAAATTGTTAATTAAAATATAATAATTTGTTCGTTTTTAAGGCTGCACTGGTTATAATATTGATGTTGGCGTTTGATATCACCTTGGCCGCCTTGAAACGATCTAATTGGGCACTGGGCAGTGCATTTATCGCAAAACTAGTACTCCAATTTATGCACATTATTTTGACATTCCTGATGTTGAAATTACATACTTAATACCAAAATATGTAAACATTTAAAATGCATTTATACAGGGTGCAATTAAACCTTCCTGCCAAATTTTGATATATCGATCCTTGTTAAAAATAAAAATACACGTATTTTTTCTTTTATAGTCACTCAGTACAAAATTTTTAGAAATAGCTTCCGAAAGTTATCCTAAAAATCACTACAATTAATGGACACGATGCGTCGACCGCGCGTGACGTGTGGCGTGCCCCCGCGCGCGCGCGGAATAAAATATGTCATTGAAAAAAACACCCAATTTGTTTTGGATAAATGGACTCTCCTAATGATACCTAAGCCTTGGAAAAAAATTGGCAGGAAGGTTTAATTATTGCACCCTGTATATCCGGTGAACTTCGTATTTCTTCCCCCCTAACATATTTTCTCATCGTACAAACCTTCCCTGGACTTTCACGATTATTTCAGGACTAAAATAAGTTTAAACTCGGTTTAGCCGTTTTCTAGTTAAAGCGAGAATAGCAAAATTGAAAATTCAATTTATATACTTAGATAGATGACATACAAAATTGTAAACATTTGAATACAATGTTTTATAAATGAATTTACATTACTATTTAGATTGTAGATTGTGGAGCCTACATAATATGCCGTATTGTAATATTTTCACGTTGTGTCTTATACCGTTGTATCACTTTGAGTGGTAGTTAGTGCTAAAAGTCTGTCAGTTTAATTATCTCTTTGTGAACCAAATATAAAACAGAACAAAGCAGTGTAACGGTCGGTAGCGTTAAAAAATATTTACGACCAACTGTAGAGTGTAGATATTTAAAAATGAAAAAAAAATACTTGTTTCCTAGAATATTCTTAGTCATTTCTGCGTGCTGAAAAATACTTGCTAACTTCCTATATTTAGCCGGACGTAAATTAAGAGTCATATTATATCCTTGAGTAGGTCGCGTCTCGTTAGTGGAAGTAGTTAAACTTTAAGTTCAGCTCATAGTCATGGCACATCTAAGCAGCTGGACCGATTTTAATAACTTTTGGCTTAAACTTAGCATAGACCACGGAGAAGGAGTTAAAGGACATCGAAGAGAAATGAGAATGCACTGTTACCAAAACTGTTGCAAATAACATGCTACAGATTTCATTAAGCACGTAGATATAGGTTACACGATCAGTCTGTCATCAGCTCAGTGATCAGTCCATCAGTCTGATCCAGACTGACGGGAGAATGATCGTGTAGCCGTTTGATTGACGAACTGTCCGCTTAGACAAGTGGCAAAACGCTAAGCTAACGCTACAAAATGTATGCGATTTGACATAAGTCATCGCTTCGCTAGCGAATACTAATGTCAAATCCATACATTTTGTAGCGTTAGCGTTTTGCCAGTTGTCTAGGGGGGCTGATCATTATTTATTATGCATTTCCTTCTTCCTTTCCGGTCATCATTCTGGCGTCCGCGTCAATCTCAGACTGATGGACTGAACTGATGCCAGGCTGACCGTGTAACCGTACTCTTAGGCCGTGTTTCCACCTGCAAGCAAACTCGCGGAAGTCTGGCGTGAGTTTCTTGCAATATTGTTTACATTTCATACTAATTCCTGCAATTTATAGCTGCAATAAATATCGTGCGAGAAGCTCGCGGATAAATGCCATACGAAACTAGACCGTATATCTGCGGTGACCCGCAGCGAGATCTGTCGCAACTCGCGAGTCCTCGCAGACATGTTTAGACATGCTGTCGCAACTACTCGCAGGAAGCGCTTGACAAATTGTCGCGACAGCACTTGCTACGGGGTTTACACTTGCAAGCTGCTGTCAGACACTGTCAGACACTTCTCGCGACAGTTGTCTTGCAGGTGGAAACACGGCCTTACGAAATCGCTGGGAACAACAAATTATTAACTGAGTTTTCGATATTTTCAGGCCTCGAAGAACCGTTTCGAGAGTACGATTTCATAATAGTCGGCGCCGGTTCCGCAGGGTCCGCCATAGCGGCAAAGCTGACCGAGAATCCGAACATAACAGTGCTCCTCCTGGAGGCCGGCAAATCCGAAATGCTGTTGACGGATGCGCCGCTCGCTGCCCCAATTTTTCAGTCCACCGACTACTCTTGGCCGTATTACATGGAACCACAGGAAGGAGTGTGCTTAGGTAGGTCAATATAACATTCTCTATTAGTCTGTATTTCCACCAGAGATTTGTTTCGAGGAATATGTTTTAGAGAACCAATAGAATCGCTTCATTGACGTGACCTGGCTCAGCGCAGCGATTCTATTGGATCTTAAAAACACATTCCTCGCAAGACATCTCTGGTGGAAACACAGCCTTAGAATGGGCTTTCCCAGTCCATTAAAATAATGACAACGTAGATTGGGATCTTATGAGTTCAACCAACCGCAGTCTATAGCGACTGCTAGACTTAGACTTAAAATTCCGTCTTTAGGATGGGTCATGATGAATAACCATGATTGCACAGCTTCTATAAAGCTGGTGTGTACGTTATGCACAATAAACGACAGCAGTGAAATATGAATGATATCATGTCCCTGCTACAATTTCATAATCACCTTTATTTTTAGTCAATCGGCGAACGTAGAGTACATTATATGAAAGTAATCTGACGTTGTTTGGTTTTCGCCTAAGGCATGGACAACCAACGCTGCTACTGGCCTCGCGGTAAGGCGGTTGGGGGCACGAGCGTGATCAACTACATGATATACACGAGAGGAAGGAAGCAGGATTGGGATCGTATGGAAGCCGCTGGAAATTACGGATGGTAAAGTTTTTTATTAAGTAGACCAGAAAATCAGTGCACTAATCGCAATTCGAAAATAAATCCATAGATATAACTTGTGACAAATATAATAATTGAAGTCTCTAGAGTGTAGAGCAATAAATAAGTATAATAATTACAGTTAATTACCGTCATTACTGTCGCACAGTACGCTAATTACTGTCGCACCTGAATCCTTACTCCATATAAGTGTGTAGTTGTAACAATAATTGTAAAAACCTAATAACTAATAAGTACTTTGTATATCATACCTTCCTGATTGCTATTTAAAGGCCACAACAAGTTATAAGAAACCAGCGTCAGAAACCTAATGGTGATAAATAATCTTGTAATATTTATAATATACATATTTCCAGGGCTTACACGGATATCATTAAGTACTACATAGGAATGGAGCGAGCTGATCTGGGAGGGTACGAGAGACAACCCCACAGAGGACGCGATGGAGAAATACCCATTACCTTCGTACCGTACCAGTGAGTTTCGATATTACAACTGGAAAGATTATTTTTAATCACTTAAATTAATTAGCACATCACTTTGTTGCAACAACACAAAAAGGCTTTTTACAGTTTAAGTTATCTTCAAAGCCTCCAAAGACAAAACTACCAAATCCTATTTCAATTTAATAATAACATTTGACTGGTTTTTTTCCAGGACAAAATTACTTAATGCTTTTTTGGAAGCCGGAGAAATGCTCGGGAGTCCCACCGTCGACTACAACGCACCCGAGAGACTCGGCTTCGGAACAGTTCAGTGCACGATGCAAAACGGACATCGATTCAGCGCTGCCAAAGTGTACCTACATCCAAATAAAAACAGAAAAAACTTACACATCCTCGAACAAACCAGAGTTTTGCAAATATTAATCGATCCTAATACGAAAACTGCCTACGGCGTTAAATATCGGCATAGACGTCAAGCTCGAACGGCTATCGCTCGTAAAGAAGTAATTTTATCGGCGGGGCCCATCGCATCTCCCCAACTTCTCATGTTATCCGGAGTAGGCCCGGCAGACCATCTCAACGCGTTGAATATACCCGTGATTCAAGATCTACAAGTCGGACGCACCCTCTACGACCACATATGTTTTCCCGGTCTCATATTCACTCTCAATGAAACAAATTTGAGCATCGTGGAAAATAGAGCATTAAACGTAAAATCATTCTCTGATTGGTTTATTTATGGAGATAGCGTAGTGGGTACTACGGGCGTCGAAGGCATCGGTTACATCAAGACGAGCGTCTCCGAGGATCCCGATCCGGGAGTACCAGACATCGAATTGATAGCTTTAGGTGGTTCACTGGCGTCGGACGGAGGGCCGGGATCGAGCAAAGCTATAAGGCGAGGCATGAGATTGAACGATCGAGTTACGAATGAGGCTTTCGGACCAATCGACGGAACCGACACCTGGTCTGCTTTTCCCATGCTTCTATACCCAAAGTCCTTTGGATATTTGGAACTGAAAGACAAAAATCCTTTCAGCAACCCGCGAATGTACGGCAACTATTTGACCGATCGGAAGGACGTCGACACGTTCATCGCTTCTATTCGCTACATTCAGAAGTTAGTAGCTACTCCGCCATTTCAGCGTTTCGGCGCCAAAGTGCATCCAGCAAAATACAAATTTTGCTCGTCGACGAGATTCGACTCCGATGAGTACTGGGAGTGCGCGCTACGCACGTTGACGGCTACGTTACATCACCAGGTCGGCACCTGCCGCATGGGCCCCGATGGTGATCCTCGAGCTGTCGTCGATCCCGAACTTAGAGTCCGAGGCGTAGGAAATTTGCGTGTGGCGGACTCGAGCGTCATACCGTATCCCCTAGCGGCCCACACTCACGCTCCGGCGACTGTTGTAGGATTAAAAGCTGCAGATTTAATCAAATCAACGTGGCGGATCTAAATATTGTGATCATGTAAAGACTGTAAATAATTTATGTTCTACTGATTATCGAATAAAGACTTTGTGTTCTTGAAAACACAGACTACTTTAGACTCTATTTATTTTTATATTAGTTTATTGTAATATAGGTCACAAGTTAAATAAATATCAGCTACCACAAAAATGGTTTTATGTTTATTAGCAACCTCATCATAATAATTAACCGTATTCAGAACTGCATAATAATTGTGTGTAGGTATAGTATAGTTGGAAAGTGGATAATAGCGACGGGAGAGGTGGACTGTAATACGAAGATGAAAATAACTAATAACTATAAATTTTTACACTCGAACTGCAAAGACAACTGTATTCTCTCGAGTCTCGGTAAATTGTGTAACAAAAATATAAATATGACATAGAAAAGTACAGATTTCAAAATACATAGTAAAAAGTATAAAACACTCATCTGTCCATCGAGTCGCCAACAGTGGATATAAACTTAACCTTATTCTTGCTGATTATTCCGAAATCACGAACTCTCTTTAATGTTGTCTTACGTAAGTTTTGCCCAACCAAGTTTTGAAGGTTACAAAAACATGTAAAAGTTAACCGACAATATCCAAATTAAAAACTGCCTCTACTTTCCATGAACAAAACATCTACTCTACATGAACAATTAATATCCTATAAAATATACCCATAATTTTAGGGTATTTTACCGTATTCACTGATGGATAAACGTCCAGAAGAGCTTAGAATACCCGGACGTCTATGATCACCTGAGACAATATTATGAAAGATGGCTTAAGGCCATCCCCCGGGCGAACGACCTTGACCATACATTTGCCGCGTTGCCGAGATCGCACCAAAATCCATTTTTTTTTTGCTTATATTAGTTTAAAACTAGTTGAAAATTGATCTAGAAAAATTTAAACATGGAATACCTACTTTATAGTTGGGGAGGGGAAGAGGGGAATTCGGAAGTAGCTCGAGCGTGTCAGATTAAGCTCGTATATGCTTTTGACATGTGTCTAGTTATCATGGTATAGAAATCAGATTTCACATGTGGTGGGTTAAAAAAAATTAATATTGAAATGTCATCGGATCTGTCAGATTAAGATAGTTAGGGGATGTTTAGTAGTTAGTACACCCCAAAGAAGCTTCCATATAAAGCACTGAC
This sequence comes from Polyommatus icarus, assembly GCA_937595015.1. NCBI lineage: Eukaryota > Metazoa > Arthropoda > Insecta > Lepidoptera > Lycaenidae > Polyommatus > Polyommatus icarus. Next base: position 15,891,795 of record OW569327.1, on the reverse strand, counting down.
GATTCAAAGGTTAGGTAAGCCTGTAGAGACATTTTAAAATATAAAAAATAAAGCTTCATATTTTCCTAACTAAACTTTGCAGATATTTTATTTTGCACTAAACTAAAGGATTAGTCCTTGTTGTCTAAAATATATTTATAATTTACCTAAATCAGCAATTTTCTGAATTTACTTTCTCAAAACTTTAAAAAGGCTGCAGTTTTAGAAACCCACCGCTAAAATAAAAAACGCTCTTATTATTTTTCTATCTGTTTCACCTGATGTAAAAAAAACCTACTAGGTGTCCATGACGCGGACGCTCGAGTGACAACACAAATAGCACCCTCCCCTCCCCTACAATTATGATATTGTCGATCTATTGACGTGTGTTTCAAATAATAAAATGTAATTTGTAAATACTAGGGAGATACAGAAAGTATGCTTGAATTTTAATAAATTGGTATTACTTTGGAAACTGATATCATGAGAACTAATAATAAACAAAAATAGGGAATATTTTGTAACGTGGAAAGAAATGTTATACTGGATATTATTGCTGTAGCCTGTATTTTTATTATAATTCTGTAGCTCTCAAGTTATGAGTTATAAGGCTTTATAATACTGTACTCGGCGAAACATGGCGGTAGCGGTCATGAAATCCCAGTCAAAAACTTGTCATTTCCTATATAAACCGCGATTGACAATAAAGTGTCAGATGTTGTCAATCGCGGCATTGTATAGAAAATGACAAGTTTTTGACATGAAGTCAATGATCGCTACCGCCATGTTTCGCCGAGTACAGTATAAATAATCGGCCAAGTGCGAGTTGGACTCGCGCACGAAGGGTTCCGTACTATTATAAAGTAAAATTAGGATAAAAATTGTATTTTTTTGTATGGGAGCCCCCCTTAATTTTTTATTTTATTTTAATATTATTATTAAATATTAAAGTACACATATAACTAGGGACTTTGAGAAAATTTCAAGTCCCGTTTTTACCCTTTGGGTACGGAACCCTAAAAATGGTAAATTACGGCATATCCGTAGGGGGAGCGCCTTAAATAAAAACTCAAAACATTCCACATACGCGCTTCTTGACTTATAATAATTAGTATTTCATTCACGTCTTCAATTCGTATGACCAAAAATTACATTTTGTACGCTCTACACATATAAAACTAGTTATTGTTTTCAAAATGCATACAATGTTATCGTATAAGTCAACGATCTGCCGAATTTGATTGCTTCATGAATAATTGGCTTTATTGCAGCAATTGCAAATTTGCAACTCCAATCTGTACTAAGCAGTGGTTAAAATAAAATTATTTCATACTAAAAATTTTCCACTTAGGTATGTTTACAGACAGAATGGAATGAACTAAATTCAAAAACATAATAAAAAATTGGGTCTCGAATTATTATGTTGAAAACGGACCTACCTGCAGGCTGCAGGTAGTTTACGTAACATTTTAGCACAAACAAAATTTTGTTCACAGTAATATTATGTATTTATCTACATGACTCTATATTTTGTGTCTTTGACCTTTGTCAAAGGACTTTTAGGGTGTGTTGCGTGTTTAAAGTTACAGTTATGGTTATAGTTAAGGCTAACTTAGGTTTAACCTTCACTTTAACCTTGACTTTGACCACAGAATTTAACAATGTCTGTTGCGTTTATTTTTTTATTAAAGCTACAGTTAATGAGATTGAGAGTATAAAAAATTGAATTATCCGTAAAAATCTACGGGAAAAATATTTGTTAGAATTATTGTCACTGAGAAACATAGTAAATTATCACGAAAAAAATTCGATATAAAGTATGAGCGGCTATGGTTAAAGTTAAATATGGCGTAAGGACGCCATATTAATTAACCAAAGATTTGACATTTTGCACTGTAGTTATAGTTAAAGCCACAATCTTTTCCATATATCTGTGACGTCTATTCCGAACAATTATTTAAAAAAATGCAAAAATGGGTCGAATGTTCTAGAGCAGTGGTGTGAGGAAACTATCGTTCCTACCGTTCATTAGACTTTCGTCTGTAAAGGACATCGTTCGCAATCTGTGAAGACTGGAGAGCTCGATGAGTGTTCGCGTTAGGCCTCCCCCATAACCAGTGCGTTATGCCACTCAGAGCGGCGGGACTCAGAGCAGTGCCCGCTACAACTGCCCGCCTGTGTAGAAACGGACCCACGAGCATTACACCCCAAACTCGGTATATATACTCGACGCGCCAAAAAACTTCGATAGCGCGATGCAGACAGGCGCTTTTGTATGGCCAGGATAACAAAGGGTCGTCCTTGTGCGCAGTTTTTATTATCTTATTACAAAGAATAAGATTTTACGAAAGTTTAATAATACAATGGCACAGTATTAAGTTAATTTTAGCATAACCATTTTTCTCTTGGCACGTCCTAATAACTAGTACTAGATTATTTCGACGACCTCTGTGGCTCAGTGGTAAGCGCGTTGGACGCTCAAGCCGGGGGTCGCGGGTTCGAATCCCGCCGACGGAACAAAAAGTTTTCAAAGTTCCTGGGTCATGGATGTGTATTAAATGTGTGTATAATATAATAAAAATCTTAAATATATGTATAGTATAAAAAGTATTAAATATATTTCCGTTGTCTGGTACCCGTAACACAAGTCCTTCAGGTACTTACCACGGGGCCAGACTGACGTGGTGTGAAGCGTCCATAGATTTATTATTATTATTATTATTTATTATGACGATCTCTGTAAGCGGTTTAGCCCATTTCGCTCGAATTCGAGGGTCGCGGGTTCAAATCCCGCCGACAGAACAAGAAAGTTGACATATTCCTACGTTATGTGCATTAATTATTTTACACGTGTTTAAATATATAATTTTAAAAAATATGTATATAAAAATATATAAAAAAAAAATATTCACGCCTATTGCCACTAGGTACCAGACAAAGAAAATATAATATTTGATAGGTATCCGTACATATAAAATTAAAACTTAATTGTTTCATTTCCCAATAGACTGCCCCAATAAACCAATAAACCTTTATAACTAAGTATAGTGAATACTGCAATAAACGTGTAAATAAAATTAAAAAAATGTAAAAAGCTTTTGCAGTGCCTGAATTAAACAGGTTTAAACAGCCAATGAACAGAACAAAGAGAGGTCCGTTTCTGCGCAGGATGACTGTCGTGGCGGGGATCAGCCTATGGCTCACATTCTCGCTAGGGAGTTGTTCGTTGCTTCAAATATGCAACGAGATAAATGTTCCGAACGCGCAAGCGCAGGATATCGACGGTTAAAAGGAAGTAATAAGCGACATTTTTGTCAAAAATGAGTTTTAAATGCCATCTCACTTAAAATTTCCCGCTCTTTCGAATGCGCTCACTCTCATAGCTCTACGATGAGTTTTTTGGCGTTTATGCCCTAGCAAAAAAAAGCATTTTCCTAGTAGTATTTTTTGTAACCGACAAAAATTCAGGTCAGTTTGTCTGTAAAGGTGCTTGTACCCCTGCAAAAAATATTTGTCTACAGCTTTCGGCTGCTTATATCTTTTAAGCAATTCTCTCAAAAATTAGAAACGTCGTTTATAGCCTTCTTCCATTTCGTAATTGATCATAGCTTTGGCGCTTGTACCCTATTACCCTATATATCCAAAATTTATTTACATATTACTGTGTCGGTTATACCCTACAACCTTTTTCAACCATATTTCCATAGACTCACGCAATGCCAGTCGCCAGATGTTGATTATTCTTCTTTTCCTTCACTTTCAAACGACATTGTGTGTCACATGTGTGTCACTTAAGTCTTATAATTCTAGTTATTGTGAAAGTCTACTGTTACTTGTGTTCTATTAACTAATAAACGATCATAACACGACCTGTAAAAAGTACGTTATCCTTCTTTTCCTATAACAGTTATGAATCGTGTACTCTCGTATACCCTTTTACTTTGCGATGTAAGAAATCAGAATGTTGTTTAGGCTTCTTATACTCTAATTTTTTTTTGTCATATGTCTCTTATGCCATATTATCTCATTCGAAATTTTAAAGCAATTGTTATAAGCGACAAAAACCACTTTAAATAGCGCCAAATTATTAAAACTAACTATACCGGTACCGGTACCCATTTTTTATCATTTTATAACTGTTTAAATTTTCACGATACGTCAATAAATAACAGAGATACGTCAGTTTTTCTTAAACTCAAAACTTTAAACGGCTCTCCTGAACATTTCACTTTTTGGCGCTTATACCCTACTTCCTTTTAACCGTCGATATGTTTTTAACTCCCACTGTCGTAGAAAATATTATGACCCCTTTTTTAAAAAAAAATCTTAATAAGTAGCAAAAAATCACGATTACTTATTTATTTTCTGTGAGCAATTTGTTAAATCAAATTAAATTTCAATTTAATCTGCCTTTAAATTAATGATAGCAATAAACATATACAAGAAACAAAATCCTAAAATAAAAAAATAGCAATGCTTATAATAATAGATATAATAGTATGTTTTTAGTTCCATGACAGAATGGCACGATTAACTTAGCACATATTGCTTAATTAATCTTAAATGAATTAATATTAATAATATGTTGTTCATTCAATTGTTTTAAATATTAAGTGTTTTGCGAAATCCATTTTAATCGTGAAATATTTTTAGTTTTTATATTACAATGAAATGGAATATGATCACTAGAGATGTGCCGACTAGTCGGTAAAGCCAACTATCCGGCCACTTTTGTAGTCGGCGAATAGTCGGCAAAAAGCGCCGACTAATCGGCCTTTTACTTTTTGGATATTATAGAATTTACATTAAAGAAAACCCTGATTATTATTTATTATATTGTGTTCATATTACTCACAGTGTTACACATTTTAAAATTAAATGAAGTGTTTCTGAAATTACTTGCTAGTAGAGAAATTGTTTTTGTAAACATAATTTTAACAACAAATTAAATATAATTAATGAAAACTATCAACTGTACCATAGAAACAAAATAAAGTATAGTGCTCCCAAAGTGATAATGCGCATATAAATTTTCGTAATTTTTTGGCAACGGTCGTAGTTCCCTAGCCCGGCATCAGAAGAAGAAAAACACCGCTTGCGGCCACGTAGAGACGCCAGACATTGATTGGACGTTACCATGGTAACGTCGCGATGGCTTCCCGGTGAGTTATAAGTTATAACTCTTATAAGTTATAACTGAGGACTGAGTAACCTTTTCGTCAATAAGTGCTATAAGTTAAAAGTTATAACTAACTTATAGCACTTATTGAAGAACCGGCGACAGCGGACAGCCACCAGCTATAATATGATATTTACTTCCATTTCATTTGAACAAGGTGCAAAATGCAAGTGCATTGTTTGGGGTTCTTATGTTTCATAGATTCGGGTGTTTGTTTATTTGTTTCGGGTGAATTAGCGAAGATTTTCAATGCAATGCAATGTGCAAGATGCGCATCTTTCTGCGAATTTGTTATGTCGCAGAAAGAGGCCACGGAGCGGGACAGAGAGAACGACCCCACCTCTCTACCGCTCCGCCGGCGTAGGACGGAAGTGCGGAGGCGTCGCTACGCGAACCTCCTAACTTCTGTCTAACGGGGCTCCGGGTCAGGATGGGAACCTACCCGGCTTTGTCAGTCCCGGCGCCGAGGGGAACGCTTTAGTTCGCCTAAGCGTTCCCTTACTTTGGTGGAAGTCCGGTCCGAGATAGACCGGCCAGTCGTGGAGGGGGTCCTGTGTTTGTTAGATCCGGGATTTCCCTCCGTTATACGGCTGAAGGCGAACCGCAGGTGGTTTTAGTGAGTAAGAGTCTCACATACCCCCGGGGTACCCAACCCGGGGCACCCATGATGGGTTTCCCCTGCGACATCAAAAAAAAAAAAAGATGCGCATTATTAATTTGGGAGTAGGTACATACTGTGACGTACACAAAGAACATAACACGATTCGACATGTTTGCAGGCGGCGGCGTGTGCGTCGTGCGACTTACCCGCAAAACAGCAGTAAAAAGCGTTACGGAAACTTCCGAAACCATCCACCAATCATGATCGGCTTGGCCGACTAGTCGGCCGATTAGTCGGCTTCTTTGCAGCCGACTAGTCGGCTAGTCGGCTAGTCGGCCAAAGTCATGATCGGCACATCTCTAATGATCATTGATCAATGAACATTTTTCGAAGCTACAAAGATTATATTTTTTCTTTTTTTCTCGACTCGTAGATCGTGACTAGTGGGAACAATTCTACGTAGGAACTATGTATGTTAACCTGACCTGATTGTCTGACAATTAAGATGGTCCATAGTCCATACGCCGAATGGGCATTTAAAAAGTCGGTACTGCAACTGATTCATTCGGTTCGGTCTTCCCAGTCGCATCGGTTATTAGTCCCACGTGGTTATGAAAAGAAGCTTTTGTTATACTTGGCACAAACTTGGCCACTTTACAAAACTACTCCCAGCTGGCCTGTTTTAAATGCAACCGGCAACCGTTCCCGAAACCTGTTAGGTGGCATTATGAATTTCTTTTTAAAAGAAAATCATCAAAATAATTTACTTTCATTGAATATGAATTTAATCCTTCAAGCCCCATGAGAGCTCTGGTGATCGCGACAACAATAGAATACAATAGCATTTCCAAGAATCCGCGGTCGAAGGATTAATAAGAACAAATATCTTTGTTTTCTTCGATATGGAATTGTATAATATTTTGAGTGACATTAATATTCAAACGTGCTTCCTTGCATAGCAGTGCAGCTCGCGATTCGGACGCAACAATGTTTTCGTACGCCGAGTCAGCGACCTAGCGGACACAAAACGAGTTTTCGCGCAGAGTCTAAAATATAAACTCGATAAACTTGTAATTACCGTACGTATGAGGAACTTCATTGTGAGATATATTAAGACATTGACACTGAAATATAAAAAAACGTATCAGAAAGAGAGAGCTATATCGGACCTGATATAAGAGACTCGGTGTCCACCTTAACTCACGCTATTCAACGTGCGTATGGTAAACAAAACACAGCGATGAGAGTAGTGCTGTTTACGTTGCTCGTGTGTGTTAAAGTGACGTGTGGAGTGAACAAAAATGAGAGAAGAACGAACCCATATGACTTTGCAACGCCGAAGGAGTGCCGAGGCTTTTGCGGCGAGGAGAGGGACGGTAGAGTCAAAAGGGAGGCGATAAGAAGCAAAATATTGGATGCAATGCTCAGTACCCCGATGTTCAAATTGTCTCCTCACACACCCGATGCGCTCTCGTTGTTCGAGGACCAATACACTTTGCCTGAAGGTGAGCGCTTCTATAAAAGGTTTTTCTTTTAATTAACGACCTCCTGCACTAGCATAATCATCATAGAAATAGTTTCAATCCTCTAAAAAAGAGACAGGTTCTAGAACATCTTTCATCATTTCTATTCTTTTGTATAATTCCACTTTAGCCACGCTAAGTCTCCTGGGCCAATACTACGAGTACCAACAGTCTAAACTCTAAGTTAAGATTAGGCAAAAATATTATAATAAACTGTGGTACTTGAAATAAAATGATCTAACATTCCACTAGCGACAATCCGCAAATTGCAATTCGGTAATCTAAATATGTATGTATACGAGTATAATATGTAACTCGAAGGTGACTGACTGACTGGCCTACTGGACGTATCAGGCTGAAGTTTGGCATGCAGGTAGATGTTATGACATAGGCATCTGCTAAGAAAAGATTTTGATCAATTCTACCCCCAAGGGGATAAAATAGGGGATGAAAGTTTGTATGAAACTTTGTAAATTTTAAATTCGATCGACTGAGTCTTTGATACCTAATAATATTACTTCTTAACACGAGCGAAGCTGCGGGCAAAAGCTAGTATATAATATCATGATTTCATTCAGAGTATGGCAATTATTTTTCCACCTAATGCTAAGTACTCACATACGGTTTTGCTCGATAGTTTTACTCCAAATCTATACTTAATATTATAAAGCGGAAGAGTTTGTTTGTTTGTTTGTTTGAACGCGCTAATCTCAGGAACTATTGGACCGATTTGAAAAATTCTTTCAGTGTTAGATAGCCTATTTATAGAGGAAGGCTATTGGCTATATTTTATCACGCTAAGACTAATAGGAGCGAAGAAATAGAGGAAAATGTGGAAAAAACGGGGCAATTATTGGAAAGGGCTTATCTCACGAAGTACTAGAGCAAATTTTCTGTTATTTGGTACAAATAAGAAATAGACTACGTGAAGGATCATAGACTATTATTTGTGGACTAGTTTGTCTGTGAAATATCTAATTTACGCGGGCGAAGCCACGCGGAACGTCTAGTCGAGTAATGTAATGTACTGTGTGGACCGCAAAACTCACTGCTCGAAGGCTCGCATCGAGCCGACTCGCTGGAATAAAATAAATAGATTTGGAGTAAAACTATCGAGCAATGCGGAATGTCAAATGTGTGGACGAAAGCCCGAGTCGTGGTTTTCACTCTACGTGATTTCTCGATCGAGCAAACCCGTATGTGAGTAATTAGTACGTTTTTACCGTATGTGAGTACTTAGCTTAACACAGGCAGTAGATCATAATATTATACCCAGCCTATACGTATTAAAATTGACCACACCTTATTATATTATGACAAATTAGAACTTCCTGAAAATCCGCATAGGAGAGCTCGAGTTAAGGTCGTTACTCGAGATTAAGGTTGGTTAATTGAAACCTTACTTCCTCGTTTTCGTGTACTTTTCAAGTAGTAAACAATTGCATGAAAGAAAATAAATCTTATATATAAAATTCTCGTGTCACAATGTTAGTCCACGAACTCCTCCGAAACGGCTTTACTGATTTTTACCAAATTTTATATGTATATTCAGTAGGTCTGAGAATCGGCTACTCGGTACTTATTATATTGATAATTGCATTTGTTGAATAAATAATAGTAAATTATTACAACTCGAGAAAAACGACGACCATGATAGCGATGGGCATTGCCATGGTGACATACTTTATTTAGTCACTTCAATAAAATAATACGGGCGATATACTTTATAATATGGCAAAGAAACGTTTGCCGGGACAGCTAGTAATAATATATTATTTATCGAGTAGTACATACTTATTTATTAAGAAATAAGATGTTGCTGCAACTTCATGCCCACAAAAGTTCGTTTATTGCGCAGGAACCCTACATTGTTTGCCAGGATAAAAACTATCATAATATAATTCTTTCCCGCAACTCTCCATTCTAAATTTCATCAAAATCTGTTCAGTAGTTATGCCTGTGTGTGTAAGATTGTAGATCGCATAATAATTTTTAAATTTTAACTTAAACCTTTTGTCATTACTGACCGTTTTGACACCATAAAATTAGAGTGCGTTTTTACCATATTATATAAACACTAGCTGTCCCGGCAAACGTTTTTTTGCCATATCATATAAAGTATATCGCCCGTATTATTTTATTGAATTAGTGACTAAATAAGTATGTCACCATGGCAACGTCCATCGCTATCCCGTGACCCGCGTCGCATAAACAATGCTCGCTCTTTATAGACAAATCATTTGCAATAAAATAAAATTGCGACTATAATTAAAGATCTAAGCTTTCCTATCTCTCAAGTTGTAAAAAAGCACACATTTAAAAATAAAAAACCTTAAAATCGGTTAAGTAGTTTAGGAATCCATCGCGGACAAACATCGTGACAGGAGATTTATATATATTAGATTAAACATATTATAGAATCTAACGTGTTAAGTTTAAAATATTCAGGTTTTTTGGTCAAAAGCAAAGAAAAACCGCGGAAGAATAATTACATCTAGGTATACATATTGCCAATTATTTTTTGCCTATTAAGTATTCCGGTACTAAGCCTTCCCGTTATTTTTATCCTCTACAGTTTAAATTAATGATATATAATAACAGCATAGGCTATTAAAAAAACTAGCAGATTAACTGTGTTATTTATAACTTATAAGTTATAACCGACTTCAATGAAAGGAGGTCAAAATAAGGCAATACGTCCCGTATGTGTATTGTAATATTTCCATAACTACCCAGTTTTCGTATATTATGTTAGTCTATATGAGCGTCTAAAGTTCTCAACAAATGGTTGTACATATTTTAGTACTTACCTGCCACCTATCAAATTACTTTGCAGAACGTAGAGGATCCCAGAGAGTTTCTTAAAGAGTAATTGCTTAGATTCGTCATTCTATTTCATTGGATTGTGATAGCAAAGAATAACGAAGTAATTGATATTTTAAATTTACAAAAATATGCAAACTGATTTTTCAAATTTACATAAATCATTCGCATCACGAGTTACGACAATGCTAACAAAAAATTGAACAGGTTTTGAAGGTCCGCTGAAGAAGTATGACTTCATCGTGGTGGGTGCGGGTTCCGCGGGCAGCGTGCTGGCGGCGAGACTCAGCGAGGACCATGACGCCTCAGTACTGCTGCTGGAGGCGGGCACCGGGGAGCCCTACCTGGCGGGGGTGCCGCTCCTGTCCCCCATCTTCCAGCAGACCAAATACGTTTGGCAGTACCTGATGGAGCCCCAGCCGGGCGTTTGTACCGGTGAGTTTTTTAGGGTTCCGTAGCCAAAGGGTAAAAACGGGACCCTATTCATGAGACTTCGATGTCTGTCTGTCCGTCTGTCTGTCTGTCTCCAGGCTGTATCTCAAGAACCGCTATAGCTAGAGTTCTAAAATTTTCACAGATTGTGTATTTCCGGTGCCGCTATAACAACAAACACTAAAAAAATAATATTTAAGGTGAGCTCCCATACAACATACGTGATTTTTTTTTGGCTTTTTTTGCTCGTAATCAATAATGATAAGAGCAGGCACTTGAAACTTTAACGAAGCCCTGAATATAATTGTACTTTAATAATTAATAATAATATTTAAATAAAAAATTAAGGGGACCACATACAAAAAACACAATTTTTGGCCTATTTTTGCTCTATAACGGTACGGAACCCTTCGTGCGCGAGTCCGACTCGCACTTGGCCGATTATTTTTTAATTACAATAATTTAGGTCGTCTATGGTCTTTTCGCCCACATCATTTTTAAGTCGCTTTTTAAATTTTTTCATCGCGTACAAGGTTGTTCAACATCTGTATCTCTCATGTACCAATGAGTTGGATAGTAAAGTGACGGTTTTGAATCACAATAGCGGCTTATAGTTATTTTATCTCCTGAATATATTATATTTATCATAGGAGTTGCGAATAAAATAAAAAGGTTTTTAATCAAAAATAAGAATCCATGAAGTACAGACACTTGCTAATTTGATAAGTAAACTTTTAATACAAGTAATGAATACAATTCACTTTGTTTTTTCAGGTATGGACGATGAAAGGTGTTTTTGGCCGAGGGGTAAGGCGGTGGGTGGGTCCAGCGTCGTCAACTACATGATATACACCAGGGGCATGAAGGAGGACTGGGACAGAATTGCCGCTGACGGTAACTATGGATGGTAAAGTTTTATTTACCCACACAATACCATGCTCTCTTGTAAGTTTCTTCCAGGCATTTGAGGAAGCTTAGATACGAGCTGTCACATACCTGTAACAAAAAATATTTCGTCAGTAACAAATAGATACCTAAAGTAAAACTAATTTGCTAAGTTGTCGGCAATCAAGCAAAAATTTCGATTGACCCGCAATAGCTTTAGGGAGTGGTAATTTCTCTAAGAACGAATATTGCCATCAAGGAAGGAATTGAATTTGGTGTACTATTAAATGTTAAACACGACAACCTAAAAATATTGACATTTTATTTAACTGCATATTACGGATACGAGTTTGTAGAGTATTATCCAGCACGTGTATTTGATGCAAAAAATATTTAAATGACTAGATCTGCAGGTGGTCAACGACGAAATAGTAATATTATGTAAACATATTTTTATTTTAGGTCATATGACGACGTGATTCCTTACTACATGAAGTCGGAAAGAGCATCTCTCCGTGGTCGGAAAAATACATCCACGTGGCATGGGAAAGATGGCGAATTAAATGTGGAATATCCTCCTTTCAGGTATTTTTTTTATTAATTTCATATTAGTTTAATTGAAGTTGTTTGTTGAGAGCTGACGAAACTACTTTTTTGCAGATCGAGACTCGCTAAAACATTTTTAGACGCCACAAAAGTTTTAGGACATAGACGAGTCGACTATAACACTGCGGACGGCTTCGGATTTGACTACATACAAGCCACCATGAGCGACGGCAGACGAACTAGCGCCGGTAAAGCCTTCCTCCATAGCAAGAAGAAGAGGAAAAACTTGCACATCCTGACGATGACTAGGGTGACCAAAATTTTAATAGACCCCTACACGAAAACTGCCGTGGGGGTATCGTTTCAGCACAACAAAAGAGTGTACGACGTGTACGCCGCCAAGGAAGTTATTCTTTCCGCTGGACCCATAGAATCTCCTCATCTGTTGATGCTCTCGGGAGTCGGGCCCAGGAAGCACTTAGAATCGATGGGCATCAACGTTATACAGGACTTGCAAGTAGGGAGGACACTCTACGACCACATTTCGTTTCCGGGCCTGACGTTCACACTAAATACCACGGGATTGACTATGCGCGAGGACAACGTAGCTACACTCGAAAATGCCATAAAGTTTACTCAGTTCGGAGACGGTCCGATGTCCTCGCTCACCGGTGTCGAAACCATCGGCTACATCAAAACGGACGTATCTGAGGAGTACGGGGACTACCCCGACATAGAGTTGCTGGGAACGTGCGCCGCATTCTCGACGGATAGGGGTACTCTCGTAGCGAAAGGAATACACATGTCAGATTGGCTCTACAGGGACGTGTACAAGCCGCTCGAAAATACCGAAAACTTTTCGATACTATTTATGCTGCTGCACCCAAACTCGAAAGGTTACCTGAAGTTAAAATCGCTCAACCCCTTCGACCAACCCAAGCTCTACGGCAACTACTTGACTCATCCGAAGGACGTCGCGACTATGGTCGCAGCGATAAGGTACATCATAAAGCTGATCGATACACCCCCGTTCCAGAAGTACGGCGCGAGGCTGTACGAGAGGCCCTACCCGAACTGCAGGCAGTACAGATTCAACTCAGACGCCTACTGGGAGTGCGCCGTAAGGACGCTCACTTCGACGCTTCATCACCAGATCGCGACGTGTAAGATGGGTCCAGCTTCAGACCCCACTGCTGTGGTGGACCCGGAGCTACGGGTACACGGGATAAACAACCTGCGCGTTGTTGACAGCAGCATTATACCGAGGACAATAGCGGCCCATACAAACGCACCGGCCATCATGATTGGGGAAAAGGCTGCGGCTATGATCAAAAACAGTTGGCAGATGTAATTAGTTAAACAGTTAATTCAGTAGTATCGCTTTTCTTCTATATCACGAAGGTTCCTACCAAAACATTAATCTATAGTTCTGTACCAATCAATTAATTTAATGTATGTTACATTTATGTTTTGAGTTTAGAGTAAAATGAATAATAAACTTATATAAGTTAAAAGATTCTGCTTTTAATTGTAAAAGGCGAAAGATCTGCATTGACAAGTTTCTATCTGACCATAACCTTACCACTTGTAAATAAATTATATAATTAAAGTAATCGTAATAATATGTAAAAAACCCTATTTAAAATAACTAATAAGTTCTATAGCCATACTCGTGTTACAACTGTCTTGTACTAACTTTGTGTGTTCGAAAAGCTGCACAAAGATGGGTGATAATGAAGGTACATCACAAGAGCAACTAGGATATAATACTATATATATATATTTAAAATACTTAGTATGATTTGCAGTCACAAAAAATGTGGTTGACCTTTAAATTGTCCACTAACCAGTATATTTTTCAACAACATTTAAAAGAGACTTTGCGGAAACTGGAAAACTTGAAAATTTAAATATTACTAATAATAAATTATTATGAATTATAAATGATTTTAATGCAGATAATATATTATGTAAAGAATACCAAATTATTTTAACAACATACATAGTTCAAAGTGGATCAATAGAAAAAATTACTAGCCCAAAATATTCCCTGATTAATACTTCGATCGGAGGTTCTAGGAATTCCCATTGTATTCTTTTGTTGTCGCGATCACCGGTGCTCGCGCGGGGCCTTTAGGATTAAGAATAAAATATATTATAATAACAATTAAGTTACTGTGAAGCTGATACTATTAAAGTTATCTTGGTGAAAAAGCTAAACATCTAAGTAAATGGGACTGAACAGTTTTTAACAATGGGATTTGGCACAGATGTTTAATAGAATATGGGGAAGAACATAGATTACTTACAATGGAAAATATTATGGTGCGAGATTTCATTTGGCGTGTATGAAGTTTGAGTTAAGTTTTTACATGATGCCTACCACCACGCCGGTTCGGGAACTAGCCCGGCAAGAAGAACCGTCGCGCGGAGCGAAAACATAGGCCCTCCTTTTTATATTTTATAAAAACATAAAATGTAAAAAGGAGGGCCTAGTCTATCTATGCCAGCGGTCCCCAACCTTTTTTTCTTGAGGGCCACAAACATGTTTGAGGGTTAAAAATAACATTCTTCAAAAGTACAGATTTAAAAAAGGGAAAAAATTTAATGACTATCATATATATAGACTTTACGTTATTTTGCTGGTGGGCGTGAATTTAAAAATTGTTTAACATCACGCGGGCATCAAATAAAGTCCGGGTTGGGGATAGCGGATCTATGCAACCTTTCTATCATAAAAAGTGTTCAGTTTCTATAGTAAGTTTTTAAGATTTATTTTCTTTTTTCAGGTTTCTTTCTTGCCGTTAAAATTTTCTGTACTTTAAGTGCTGATTTGCTAAGGGAATAGGGATTGTCGTTAGATGTAATGTAATCCATCCAGACTTGTCACTTGTCACTCTTGAAAGGGCTATGTATGCTTGACCACAGCTGAAAACGGAAAAGCCTATGCCCATCATCGCATTATTTAAGCTCAGCCTATGCAAAATATAATATGGGACATTGTTCACAGTAAACATACATTCTAGAAATTATTTCAAATTTGGTTTTTACAGCACAAAGATGTTTTACCTACATTTAGTTTTATATAGTTACCTAGTAAGTACTTTAATTATTATTTAGGAAGTCATCTTTTACCCTGAAACTCATCTGAAACTGCATACAATAACAGATTACGTCATGCATAATCAAGGACGAAGTAATTTACATTTTTGTTCCATGAATTATTGTACTTTCATCTTGACATGAACGTTAAAGTCCAATCTTATGTTTTAAACCCCTCTAAACATATTTTTACACTGCATTCAATAAATTCATTGTCATAATAATCTTATTAGACTCCGCACCGTGTTAGAAGTATCGATATTTTTTCGAGTGATTTGGTACGCAAGACGTATTGTTTGTTGTTTGTGTTTTACATACCTGATACTATTAGCGCTTCATTAGGTCCCACGGTGTGTACATTTCCCATTTTCTTTAGATTTTAAATATAAAGCACTTAAAAATAAAATACACTGCTCAATCTGATGGAAGGACGGGCACACTTTTGGCGTTTAAACAAAAACACGACGCGATGCAATGAAAGTTTTCTATTGCGATTATAAATTACGTTAAACTGATTTAAATAACTTTATTTTATTGATAATATCATGGAAATTCGATTAAAAAAAGGGTTTGTTTATAAACTACGAACAAACCAACATTCAGAACCCGGTGACACAGGTGTCAGATGACTGTTTAGACTTTAGTATGTATCTTCCTAGCAGGCAACGAATCAGAATCCATATTTATTTACAATAAGCCAATGAACAGGGAGTCTTGAAACAAATGACCAATCATAATGGCTGTCTCTGTTAGATCATCTTCATCTTCTTTTTTCTATCTTTATTTAAGTATTTTTTCTTATTATGGCACTTCGGCTATTTTACCCCCTTGGGGGTAGAATTTCCAAAAACGCTTAAATACGTATCCATTCATTTTTTATCAGTAACTCAAAAATAAAGTTTCATGTTTCTAACTCAAGAAATGACGAACTTTCATTCGAACTATTTCACCTCAATTTCACCTGGGGTGAAATTTTCTAAATTCCTTCCTTAGTGGGTGTCTACTTAATAAAACAAACCTACTCACCAAATTTCGTGGCTGTAACTTTAACAGTTTTTGCTCAGCGATGACGAATCAGTGAGTCAGTCAGTCAGGACATGTAATTTTATAAGTATAGATATGGGGTGCGCGCCCGAAAAACATGACAGTTCATGCGGCGTTACCTCTGAGGCGTTCCATTTAAGGCTTGAAGTGCAAGCGAGAGCGCGGTACGAGCGACAAGGAAGCACAATCGGCCTTTGCGTTCGGCTAGGGATGGGTAAGGCAGTAAAAACTGAGTCAGAGTAAAAACTCAAACTCAGTAAATACTGAGTATTTACTTTTTTGTATGAGTATTTACTCATTGGACACAGTAAAAACGTTTTATTCAATATTTTAGATTCTAATTACATTATACATTACAGAATAATAAAAAATACTTATAATTAAATAACAGATTCATAATTATTTTAAGTAAAATTAAGACAATTCCGATACCTTCAAAAATAATAAAAAGTGAAAAAGAATAATAGTACGATGAAACCCATTAAAAAAGGAGGAGAATAAATCAGAATTGAAAATGGGCATTGCCCAAAAAAAATCACATGTACTTTTTATATTTTTTTTCGTTAAAATAGGGTATTTTAAGAATATAAATTAAATAATTTTGAAATTCATTGGCTAGTTTTTTCTCAATAAATTTTTAAAGTTTCGCTCTGACGTCATCATCGGCGGCCAATTGACCTCTGCAGTATGTTTTTTTTTCTTTCAATCTTATTTATAATGGCTGGTTCGTTAAATGCAAGTTATCATTATGTGAAAAGCTGATACGAGAAGCTTACCAAAAGTTCGAAACGTAATGCTGGTCGAATTTATTGCTAATTTAACGCCATTGAAGGTCAAACTAAGGTTAAACATATTTGTTGAAAAATATAAGTAACTAATGGGAATTTTTTTCGTTTATATACAGAAAAGCGATCACTGACCTTATTCCTCGAAATGTTTTTGTAATGAGCAAAATTAAAAAAAAATGGACAATCCCCATTGCCGCGACCGTACAGTATGGTCGTTTACGACCTTATGTTATTAAGTGCGCTACAGTTGATATCAATACCTCGCGTCTTTAACATTACGTATCGGGATAAAAAAAATAAAAGTAAAAAAATATTTTAAATATTTTTTGTAAATGGTTTATCATTTTGTCTAAAGGTTATGTATTATAAAAAAAAATACATTTTTGTAATCAGAAAATGTAGTATAATAATACCCCAAAGTTATCGGAAGTGGTCTTTTTACACCCTGTATACACTTTTTCACCATTGGAAAGTAGAGATTTCAACGAATAGAAAGCATACTTACCAATTTTGACGTGACAACGTCTTATAATTCGATATGGGCTGCGCGTACGAAAAAACATGACGCAATATGTGGCGTTAGCTCGCTCTGATGCGTTCCATTTAAGGCTATGACGTTGTCACGTTGAACTATCGTCAGTAAACCGACTTTACAGACAACCGAGTTCGAGGCGAGTTCGAGGCGAGTTCGAGTCGAGTTCGAGTCGAGTTCGAGTCGAGTTCGAGTCGAGTTCGACACAAAACACTACAGTTACAGCGTATTTGGTACATAAAAAGGTAGGTAAGTTTTCACCGAATTTCGTGTTTTTTTTTTGAAAGAATAAATAAAAAACCAAAAACATGTTTTTTTGAATTTTTCACATATATTTTGAGGTTATGTGAAAAAGGCGTGACTACAAAAGTTTTAGATTTTTTTCTTATCTACAACTTTGCCATTTGACTATATAATATTTTCATTTGAATAATTAGTTTTGCCGGAAATCGAGATAAACTGTTTTTCCTACTTAAGACCTTAGATCGCCCGTAAATTATTTTTCCCTTAATTTTAATAATATTCTCCTCCTTTTCTAATGAGTTTCATTCTAGCGTATATTTTTTGTTTTAAAATTATCTGTCTTGGTCTAATGTAGTTTCATGTTAACATGAAACTACATTAGACCAAGACCATTGAGATGTATGGAGTTGCTATTGCCAACAAAAAACATGTCACACTTGAGGAACGAGAGGGGTGAGAGGCGGGGCGGTGATGGCTATAGATCAGTACCGCAGAAGTGACAAAGTTTTGTGCCTACACTCGAATGAACGCAGACTCTATTTGAAAGTGGATAAAATAAAACAAAGATTTTTACTAAACATTATTAAAAGCTTTTATTTAACTTGCTCTGTATAATATTATTATTTACATTATTATGTAAGTTCGGGTGGAATATTTGAACTCAAGTTCGAAGTAAGTATGTATGTACATATAATATTTCAATCGATTGAGCTGAAATTTTGTATACACGTTTGGTTTGAATGACAATGCACGATACAGTATGTGACATCACTAATAAATATAAAATGGCCGACCATCCAAGATAGCGGAATAGATATATTTTCTTTGCCGTCATATAATAACAGTATGGATATTAAATGAAAGAACTTTTTGAGAATAACTCGAAAACGAATGTAATGTCATTCTACATCCAATACGGCGGCTCACCTAAGATAGGGGAATACAAACAAAGTTTCGTTTATTTCTGCATGACTAAAGAATTGGATTTCAGTTAAAAATAGTTAAGTGAAATCCAACTTTTTAGTCATGCAGAAATAAACGAAATAATAATATAGCAAGTCGCTAAAATATATAGACACCGTTTTTTCACTAATCAACATCAAGTACGATTTCTCAAGGACATAGAAGTTAATTAGATTTCTATCTATATCTATACTTATTATAAAACAAAGTCGCTTTTTTTCCCTCATGTCCCTTTGTTCCCTTTAATCTTTAAAACTACGCAACGGATTTTGATGATTCTTTCAGTGTTAGATAGCCCATTTATCGAGAAAGGTTATAGGTTATATTTTATCGCTCTAAGACTAATAGGAGCGAAGAAATAGAGGAAAATGTGGAAAAAACGGGGGAAATTATTTGAAAGGGCTAACTTGAATGCGCTAATCTCAGGAACTACTCGTCCGATTTGAAAAATTCTTTCAGTGTTAGATAGCCCATTTATTGAGGAGGGCTATAGGCATATTTTTTGTGGCTATATATTTTATACCCGTGCGACGCCGGGGCGGGTCGCTAGTTTTATATAAAATAACGGGGCAAACGAGCAAACGGGTCACCTGATGGAAAGCAACAACCGTCGCCCATGGGCACTCGTAACGTCAGAAGAGCTGCGGAAGCGTGGGAATATGCCTTGTTCTTAAAATGCTTCTGGTGATAGTTCATATAGGTGATAAAGTGATACAATTTATAGAGGATGCAGAGCGAAGCTACATCTCGGCACAATTCCAAGAGGTCCAGCCTGTTTAAAACACTATGGCAGTCAACAATTTGAGCGGCCCTTCGTTCAAATTCAATACTCGTACAATAATACACAATAGCACTTATTAGGCAGCGTACATCGTTGGATACGATACAGAGGGAGTAGTTGGTATTTTGGCGCACCGTATGAGGCCGAACCTGCGCCTTGTAGAGTTGTAGGCGTTGGTCCGGACTGAAATCCCTACTATCGCGCTCTATTAAGAACACCAAAATACTTCGAGGCTAACTTGGCCTTACTTTTAAACTAGTATATTAATAAGTGCATTTGTTGAATAAATAATAGCAAACTATTACAACCTGAGACTGACGGCGACCATTAATTTTGCGCGACGGGATAGCGGTCGACGTTGCCATGGTGACATACTTATTTATAGTCACTTCTATAAAATAATATGGGCGAAATACTTTATATTATGGCAAAGCAACGTTTGCCGGGACAGCTAGTTATAATAAGTATGGATCCAAAGTCCACTACATACTTACCTTATTTAAATTACTTAAATATTTATAAATACAATTATAATGTACGCATGTATAATGTACACGTAAAAACATATTTATATTACCAAAATACAAACTCGTCTCCGTGAATACTTCATTCATCGTCGTCTCATCATAGATCTGTATTCTGCCTACATTCCCCTCTGAATCTACTACTCTATGACAATGCGAAATGGCGCGCGTCTTCGCCTAGTAATTGAATGTTCGTATTTTAATTGAAAATAATTAAATAAGAAAACTAACCGATGAAATGCTATGCCGTCGCATTTGGAAGTATTTTTGGAATTATTTTTGCAATATCTTAGGACACACCAAGGCATTTTTGTGACTTTTATTTGGTTTTGTTTATAATTGTCATACGTCAAGTGCGCAGAAGAGCTCGCGGCCGACTAAGTGCACTGCGGCTATATAGCGTCTCTTGAATGTGACCAAGCATTGCGTTGCGGTGTCAACTCCTTACATCTCAATGACCAAGACAGATAATTTTCGAAGGGTCGAAATATTGGCAACCTTTAAAAGTTGTCAATATTTCGACCCTTCGCTTTTCTTAATTTCTTCCTAGCACCAAAAACTTTGAAAAGTATCAATAATATGGTCAAAACAGGACGACACGTGGTTTTTTAATGGTTTATAATAGTGATTGGTGATGATGATGATGAATGCAATTTGCGTAGTAACATATGCTTTCCGTTCTTAAAACAACGTCGAAACTCCCAAAATTGTATCTATAAAGAGTCAAAAGTTCTCTCAGCAACTTCCAAACCATAGTATACCTACCCGGTGCAAAATCTTACTTATTGGTAGCATATGCTTAGAATACTGCTCACGAAACCGAAGTCATCAATTGTTTCCATGTAAATATTGAGGAGTTCCCTCGATTTCTTATATATACATCAGGTCACCACTTTTATGAATACGGTATCAAATTGCGATGATAACCTTTACACCAAAAGAAAAATTTTGAAAATCGGTTTACAAACGGCGGAGTAATCGTTGAACGTAAAAAACGAACATAGCACCTCCTCCATTTCTAAAATCATTTAAAATTGGAGCCTATGTGCTGTTCTGATGTATAAGCTATATTAATGTAAAGTTTCATTAAAATCCGTTCAGTAGTTTTTGCGTGAAAGAGTAACAAACATCCATACATCCAAACTTTCGCCGTTATAATATTAGTAGGATAAGTATACAGCTACTTATCTATGACATTTTTTATAATACCGACACTGTAAAAATCGTCTACCTAAATACCAAAATTAGGTAGTCTATCATCAGAATTAGGTATTCCATAGCTGAGGTACCAAATTTTTCGTTACTGAGTCCAAAAAATATTAAAAGAGAATTTTGCATTCAGTATATAATTTTATTTTCATTTATACTGGTTATACTTAAAAAGAACATAGCTTAATTAACTTAAAATATAATACAAATAAATAATAAATAAAGAAAAACCTTAAATAATTCAATTGTGGTTAGTAAATAATAAATACTCAGTTAAAAGTAAATACTGAGTGGCTAAATTCATTTTTACTGAGTATTTACTCTGGTCTGAGTAAATACTCAGTGGATTACCCATCCCTGCGTTCGGCAGACTTCGGCAGCGTTCGACATCCGTCTATCTCCTAAGCAGTGTTTCCACAATGAGTCTCCCCCTTTTATTTATTTCTTCTTGATTTTGTTCGTATGCTTTAAATTTTTCACTTATTATTTTGTTGATGCTCTCGGTAACTTTTTCTGTAACTATTTCGGCGCAATTTTGTATAGATGTGTTTTGTTCGTCTATATCCATTTGAATTTTTCGAAGAGCGGCCATAACCTCTTCCATCTTCGGAGTTGAATCAATATTCTAGTAATCTCGTGAAAAACTTCTCGCTATTCAGAAATTTTTGTACGGCCCCCGGTGAGGATCGATCCTACGACTTCGGTTAGAGTTATTAATATCGTCCACCTGCGCCACTAGAGCGATGACGTAAATGTCGCAATTGTCTTTCACTTGCAGCTGCTCCGGGTTGCTTGTTTACTATTGTGAGTTGAACTAGCAGTCCAAAATCCAATGTTTAGAGTTTAGACACCCGCAATTTTTTAATATTATATTTTATTGTTTTAGCAAAACACTTTTTAGCATTATTTTAACCACTTATTCCAGTTTTTATTGTCCACTTTCTTATTTTTCACTCTTATAATTGATGAAATAGTGTGATAATAGGATATTTTTATTTAAAAGTCCATCCAAATTGCAACAATCTTGGACTGTCACTGGCAAAAGTTTTGACGTGATAACGTCTTATAATTCGATATGGGGTGTGCGCCCAAAAAACATGACAGTTCATGCGGCGTTACCTCGCTGACAGCTCTCAGTAAGGCTCACCTGGGCTGCGCTCTTTGTTTCGATTATATTACGTATTTCGATGACTTAAAGAATACTTTTGTATGAAGAAGTTTGGTTAGTTATGACCATACCATACATTGACCACACTCTGAATGAAAAATAAATAATCTGTGAGCTATTAGTATTATTTCGGCTATTCAAAATTGTGCTCTATTTCCTACGTGTCAAGATATGACTTGTGCTTTGTTCGAAGATTTTACTGGATTTCACGAATGTATGTAGGTAGCGTTTTGTATTGCGAATAGTTTATTTTACTCATTATAAATATTTTTAGACAATCATTTGAAGGAAATACATCGAAATAACTTTAGGTTACAGTCGAAAAAGTTTGTTTCTATTTATAGGGATTCGGAAGCGAGGGTTAAGGGTTATAGACTACAGGCCCACGTCGAAAATGGATGGGTCAAATGAACCACCTGGAATTGTATATAGGACGATATTAGAGCATAAAATAATAAGATTTAGCACTATGCCGTCACTTGTAAGCTGTTCAACTGAGTGCTGGTGAGAATTCAAAAGTGCATGTAGGGTGAGTACATTTAGGTCATATGATCCTGTACTTACGGCATTTTTACCATAGATAGACACATGAAAAATAATAAGAAAGCCCGCAGTGCCGTACAAAAATAATGCGCCAACAAGTCGGTATTTTATTTTATTTTCAGCCAATTTCCATGGTAAATTTGGTCATTTGATTCAATACGGCATACGTTTCATACTGTTCGGATACAACTTGGAATCAATTATTCCGCAATGCCGTACAAAAATAATGCGACAATAGAAAAAAATCGAGGGTTACAAACCCCCGTTTTTCAGGGGTCCGGGGGATCATTTGAACCAGTAACCAGTTCCAAACATTATTTTAGCACTCAAAAGTACTATTAAAAATTATGCCGTACATTTTCGTTAGTCCAAAGGTTAGTAGGAAAACTCAAGCAAATATCCATAGAACGAAATGTAAGAAAAGTCCACACTACGAAATATATCGATTTTTTTCTAAAAATAGTTGTTTTATTAGGGTTCCGTACCCAAAGGGTGAAAACGGTTACCTTTTACTAAGACTTCGATGTCTGTCTGTTTTCAGGCTGTAACCCAAGAACGGTTATAGCTAGAGATTTTAAATTTTCAGAGATTATGTATTTCTGTTGCCGCTATAACAACAAATACTAAAAACAAAATAAAATAAATATTTAAGGGGGGCTCCCTTTCATACAACAAACGGGATTTTTTTTAATTTTTTTGCTTGATATCAATAATGGCAACAGGTAGACACCTGAAATGTTCACAAAATACTCAATTTTATTTTTAATTTAAAAATTAATAGTAACATTAAAAAAAAATTAAGGGGGGCTCCCATACAAAAAAACACAATTTTGCTCTATAATTATGGTACGGAACTTTGCTTACTTTGCATTAAAATGAAGAAAAATGTAGAAAATTGTCTTATTTTATTAGTCTATGAATATTTTAAATTTCAGATTTTGTATTTCTGTTTATTTTTTTAGGACAGTTTCTTTTGAACGGCAATACTCTATATCAATTGTATTTTACAATATCATATTAAAAATAAAGTCGGCGTACAGAATCAAATAATTTTACAGCTTAAAAAATCAAGTATACCATGTAATTAAGATTATTATTTAAATGGACAAAAAATTTTTGACGGCATTATTTTTAATAGTACTTTTGAGTGCTAAAATAATGTTTGGAACCGAAGCCATACTGTTTCAGATGACCCCCCGGACCCCTGAAAAACAGGGGTTTGTAACCCTCGATTTTTTTCTATTGTCGCATTATTTTTGTACGGCGTTGCGGAATAATTGATTCCAAGCTGTATCCGAACAGTATGAAACAATGATATTCTACTAAATACAGATCTGTTACGTTCATACTATTTTAACGTTGTTAGTGGCGGCCGAAAAGGAAGATCTTCCGACCGAGCGAGATAGCATGCTCGGTCAGGCCGAAGCCCACTGACGTCATTTCAGACGTTGTATATATCTTGCCGTTCTCCGAAACTTCGATAGCGCGATGTAGGATTGTTAGGCGAATTGTGGGTACCGCCACATCACTCCCCCCCCGAAGACCGGTGGTATTCTTCAAGGCGCTTGTGTTGTCAGGTGTGGGCCGAAGCTACGCGTGCAATGACCAGGAGAGGGACCCCGTGCTCTGCTTGCTGACCGGTCGTTGTAGCTTATGGCTGCCCCGTTCAAGCCAGACACGGGTTCGACCGGCGCGGACGCCCAACGCGGCTTATGGTCGAGGTGACCCGGTTGTGCTTGATGTCTGCTGACGTGGTGCGGAGGGGCGGGGAGTGTTGATGTTGATTGATGTCCAGAAGATGCGTGTTCTTGTCGGTGGTCACCAATTTAACGTTGTTAGTGGCGGCCGAAAAGGAAGATCTTCCGACCGAGCGAGATAGCATGCTCGGTCAGGCCGAAGCCCACTGACGTCATTTCAGACGTTGTATATATCTTGCCGTTCTCCGAAACTTCGATAGCGCGATGTAGGATTGTTAGGCGAATTGTGGGTACCGCCACACTATCTTCCAGCTTAATTTGCTTCCAAACAATTTTCAAATTCAAATACGTACTTACCTCTGTCATATCTAAAGGTTACCATAGTTACAACAATGAATGCGACAGATAATACGTAATGAATGGTATAGAATAGGATAACTATATGTTTTGAGATGGTTTTGAATTATACTTAAAAGGCGCATCGCCGCGCATGCGCGACAAAGAATAAGAGAATATTGTTATTGTTGAACAGAAGAGACATTGAATAAAACTAATTGTTTGTTAGATTATTTTTTATTAAACTATGTGCTATATTCTATACATATTATAATAAAGTCGTAGGAAAACAAAAGTACACATTGAATATTTTTAAAAATATTAGTACTTGGGGTATATAACGTGTAAATTTTTGTTTCTTTGTATTTACATAATATTTTTTTACAGTAATTACTTTAGGATCGGTCGTATGCCCGGGCTAAATATGTATATTATTAATTAGTAGGTTTTCTTTTTAATTAAATAAGAGGGCAAACGAGCAACCGGGTCACCTGATGGTAAGCAACTACCATCGCCCATGGACACTCGCAACATCAGAAGAGCTGCAGGTGCGTTGCCAGCCTTATAATAAGGTAAGAAATGAAAGAACATAATATGTAAGAGTTAGTTACTTTTACATTAATTGAAAATTTTAACACCAAAATATTTAAGTAATAATAAATATCTATATCTATACATCTTATTATAAAATAAGGTCGCTTTTTTCCCTCATATCCCTTTGCTCCCTTTAATCTTTAAAACTACGCAACGGATTTTAATGATTCTTTCAGTATTAGAAAGCCTATTTATCGAGGAAGGCTATAGGCTATATTTTATCACGCTAGGACTAACAGGAGCGAAGAAATAGAGGAATATGAGGAAAAAACGTCGAAAATTATTTGAAAGGGCTAACTTGAACGCGCTAACTACTGGTCCGATTTGAAAAATTCTCTCAGTGTTAGATATTATAGCCCCTTTATTGAGGAAGGCTATAGGCAATATTTTATCATGCTAAGACTAATAGGAGAATGTGAAAAAATGAGGGAAATTATTTGAAAGGGCTTATCTCGCGAACTGCTGGAGCAATTTTTACGTTATTTGGCACAGGTACAGGTAAGAAGTAGACCACGTGAAGGATCGAGGCTATCGATTTTAATCATTTTTTACTACATAAAATACATATTTTATGTACCTTCAAAAAGATTTAATTTATTTCTTTTCTGTCTCTTTGAAATTTTTTGTATTTCCGGATTATTTTTATGTGCCAAATGGAGACGAATATTTGTGTATTTATCAATTACTAGATGATGCCCGCAACTCCGTTGCACCAAAATTTGTTTATCGCGCGGGAACCGTACATTTTTCCAGAATAAAAACTATCATGTGTCCTTTCCCGGGACTCAAGGTATCTCCATGTCAAATTTCAGCAAAATCGGTTTAGCGGTTTGGGCGTGAAGAGGTAACAGACAGACAGACAGACACACTCTCGCATTTATAATATTAGTATGAGATGAGCTCTATGATTAAAAATAGGGGTCTGTTATTTTGAATGTTCTAAGGGGGGTATTAGATTATCATTTATATTGGATCCTAGATCATTGGGTCATTTATATTGGATAATGTAATATAGATAAATGATTCATTTCTTCCTTGATCATAGATTTTTAACATTTGCTGAGAGAAGTTTTACTTGATCACAAGGAAACCTAAAAAAACAGTACAGTACAGTTGCATAAGACATCGCATAGCGTATAAAAATAGAATACAAATAAACTGCAATTGTAGGCATTTAAGTCACCATCTAACAGTCATGTGGCGAGTCTGCACTAACTACTCTATGGCTGCAGCAGCGCAACCATCCTTATCGTTCTTGCGTCAAAACCATATCGCCGTCACTTTCTTCGCCTGAGCCATGGCGGAAATTCGATTTTTTCAGATTGTTCGAAAAAATAATTGAAAATGTAATCAATCGAGGTATTTATTGCATTCTTATAAGTGGTAAGAGATTCCATGTGTTTTGTTTACTTTGGAGCCATAGTTCGTACAATTTCTAAAAACACACGACGGCATTTTCAATTTATTTTGGTACTTGACAAGACGCGGTACGTTCGTGAAGTGCGTTCGATGGTTCGATGCAGACTAAATAAAGGAGGTGTCAATTGGCCCGTATTTGAAGCTTCACAACGCGCGCGGTAGTAACATATCTGCTTTGAGTTATTATTTATTATATCATTGGTATGAAACGTATGCCGTATTGAATCAAATGACCAATTTTACCATGGAAATTGGCATTAGCATATACTACTTTCACTTTCACTCATTTTACGCTTTCGATGCATTTTTACGTACCTAATCAATGCATTAAACACGTCCGACTGTCACCGCACACCGCATTCTATGGACTATGGCACACTGCTCTCAGATGAGTGAGCTCACTCATTTATTGACTCATTTCAAGGGTGACACATTTTCGGGCTGACGATTGTATGGAATGCCTTTTCTAAAGGTTATAAATTAATAATTCTATGCTTTTAACCGCCGACTGCAACACGAACTACGCAAAGCAATCGACGACTCACTCTATTGAATGAATTTCAAACGTAAAAAACCGATTTCAATTTTCAACGACCGTGTAGTACTAGTTTAATATGCAACTCCGACATCCGACAAATAATTTAAGCGCTTCTTCCACTTATCCTAGCTAGGATCCTAGCTTTCTAAATGTTATTCCACTTGACTAAATTTTTTCCGATTTAGGATCCTTGCTAGGATCCTAGCTTGGATCCCAAATCGGAAAAAATTTAGTCAAGTGGCACTTAAGCGCTTATTCCATCTAAATGTTATTCCACTTGACTAAATTTAGTCACTAAATCATTTAGATATCTAAATTTAGTGAAATGGAATTAGAGCTTTATTTATCCTAGCTAGGAAGTCCTAGCTAGGATCCTAAAAAATTGACTGGAATAACATTTAGAAAGTTACTAAATGTTATTCCACTTGACTAAATTTAGTCACTAAATCATTTAGATATCTAAATTTAGTGAAATGGAATAAGCGCTTTATCTAAAGCGCTTATTCCACTTATCCTAGCTAGGATCCTAGCTTTTTAAAGCGCTTATTCCATGTCACTAAATTTAGATATCTAAATGATTTAGTGACTAAATTTAGTCAAGTGGAATAACATTTAGTAACTTTCTTCTTCTCTTCTCTCTTTCTTCAAGTTAATTTAGTAATTTTCTAAATGTTATTCCACTTGACTAAAAGTCACTAAATTTTAATCACTAAATCATTTAGATATCTAAATTTAGTGAAATGGAATAAGCGCTTTAACTGTGAAGAGTATATTTTATAGTCTGTTAAATGCACCATATAAAAAAAATCTCACCCGCGTAAGCTCAATGGCATTTTGCAATTTGTCATTTTCATAATTTGTGATGTGTTTGTGATTGTTTGTATGGTAATTCTTGTGGTTTATTAGTTTAAATTAGGATTATTATTATTTTAAAATAATACCTTTCATAGTGATAACCATAGAGAAGGTAAGTAATCTTCATAATATTGTATATTTCGTTCATTACTCTCGTTATTGTCCGCTTCGCCAATGTGGATGCTAGGAATACGATAACACTATTGAATACTTTTCTTTGCAGATCGACTCGTTTTTCCTAATATGTCTGAGACTAGTGACTTAGACAGACAAATAGAACAACTTAAGAGATGTGAGATTATTAAAGAATCGGAAGTAAAAGCACTATGTGCGAAAGCTAGAGAGATCCTTGTCGAAGAAAGCAATGTTCAGCGGGTTGATTCTCCTGTTACGGTATTTATTTGGCTCCCTGTATTAAGAAACATTATTTGACTCCCAGTGTGTAGTAAGATCACAATAAAATAGATTAAAATAGACTTTACACGCGTGGCGATCTGTCAACTACCCTCGCCTTCAAGAGGTCATTCCAAAGTTGGATCATTTACAAAGCTAAATGTTATAACTTGTTTCGTGACAATAAAATCCAAGGTGGAGGGCCTGTTTCACCGCTTCTTGATAAGGCTATCCACCACTTAATTTGACAGATGGAGTATGAAAAATATGTCAAATAACCCTATCGGGCACCTTATCAGGAAGCGGTGAAACAGGCCATAAGTGTAGTACTTATTTTGAGCTTTGAGACTGAGAAAAAGAATACCCATTCCTAAAGCTTTTCAACCAAGTAATCTCAAATGAAATTAAACCCAAATAATATTATACATTTTAGGTATGTGGTGATATACATGGTCAGTTTTATGACTTGAAGGAGCTGTTTAAAGTAGGAGGCGATGTTCCTGAAACTAATTACTTGTTTATGGGTGATTTTGTAGACAGAGGATTCTATTCTGTGGAAACATTTTTGTTACTTCTTGCTTTAAAGGTAATAGTTACATCATTCATATTATTATTTATTTGCCTCAGCAGTATAGTAAATTAATATTATTGTTTTTTAGGTTCGGTACCCAGACCGTATCACTTTAATTAGAGGTAACCATGAGTCAAGGCAGATAACTCAAGTTTATGGTTTCTATGATGAGTGTTTGAGGAAATATGGATCTGTTACAGTATGGAGGTAAATATATTTGTGTAAATGATTTCAGTTGCTACATATTATATTATTATGAATATGTGCCATTTTGTGACTATAATAAATCCATATTCATACATAATACATATTATGTATTATAAAATATGTGGAAGTGTGTCTGTCTATTATCACTTCATGTCCAAACTGCTGAATCGATTTTGTTCAATTTGGAGAAAACACAACATACTTTTTATCCCAGAAACAGGACCCAACCTAGCTATTTGGCCGCTCCAGGCAAAGATAATTTTTGCCGCCCTTTACATTTAGAAAACCCTGTAAGTCATATTAAGCTAAATTAGGCGCGCGAGTTCATGTCCATCCTGAGTAATGCGGTAGTGCTGTGACCTAATTAATTATGGTAATGTCGATGTCGATAATTATTACACATTTGGTCAACCATATCTATCACAAATTTATCTATCACAAACACTCGACTGCGGACGAATGCGGCGAGGTGGGTGAAGGTGACGCGCGATGCCCTCGCGCGTCACCTCAGGCCCCGATGGACATGGACTCGCGCGCCTACTGTAGTTTTGTTGGGAATGGGGGAAATATTTACCTCAAGTAGGTTGTGGTATAATTCTCAAACTTGGCTGGAGGATTGCTAATGGCTTGGAAAATAGGAAATAAGTCAACTTTGCCGCCCCTAGTTTTTTGCCGCTCTGGGCAAATGCCCCCCTTGAATCAGGCCCTGCCCAGAAAAGTGTATGGTTTCGTGCTCTTGCAAATTTACTCCTTTGCACCAAAATCATTATGTCATCTAGTATTTTTATTTTTTATGCTCTGTAAATGATTTAAAAACCAAAAAAAAAATTAATATTATTACTGTAACAAGTGTGTACACAATTTCCTGCATTTCCAAATGAGTTTTCCCTAATAATAGGTCAGTCTCAACTACTAAGTCAAAATATTTGTTTAAAGTTGTAATGTTGACCTGCTATCCTTATTGCATTAAGGTGGTTCGTTTTTATTAGTAGATACTAGATATGCCTCGATATTTGTGTAGGGAATTACTTTGGGATACTTATTTTCGCAAAATCAATAAAATTTCATATTTATAATGTCAGAGATATTATATCAGATGATGAACATGACATGCGTAATTTATATATATATAGATTTTAGTCCTTAATATATTTTACTTTTAGGTACTGCACAGAGATATTTGATTATTTATCATTGTCAGCTATTATTGATGGCCGAATATTTTGCGTACATGGTGGACTGAGTCCTTCCATACAAACACTGGACCAGATTCGGACAATAGACCGAAAACAGGAAGTACCACATGATGGGCCAATGTGTGATTTACTTTGGAGTGACCCTGAAGGTAAACTATTATAGTTTTTATGATACAGGTTGAAGTTGGAAGTTATGAGTTAATACTATCTGATATAGATTTTAAACCCTACTTGGACCGATCTGTGTTAAAGTAATTCTCCATTAAATATGAAGTAAGCACTCTTCTTTACATTGACAAGAAATTAGATCTGGACTCTAGAGTTATCTTAGGCCCGTATTTTTAATCCTTCGATCGGAGGGTCTAGGAATTCCCATTGTATTCTTTTGTTCTCGCGATCACCGGTGCTCGCGCGGGGCCTGAAGGATTATGGCCCGGGACCTGGTCGCATCTTAAGTACTGACCAAAAATACGGGCCTTAGTGTCTAAACACACTAAGCCGAAGTTACGCGGCGTAAATTACGTCCGCAATGTCAAACACATTCAAAATACGGACGGAACGCAACGGAATATTGTGTCGTCGGCAATTTAAATACATTGCGGGCGTAATCATGCGGAGTTTACTTTTATTATTTTTTGTTTTGTGCATGTTAAAACTTAAACAATATTGTCTATTTTCAGATACACAGGGCTGGGGTGTGTCTCCACGCGGTGCGGGATACTTGTTTGGATCCGATGTAGTAGCTCAGTTTAATGTTTCAAATGACATTGACATGATATGCCGAGCGCACCAACTTGTTATGGAAGGCTACAAATGGCACTTTAATGAGACTGTGTTGACTGTCTGGTCTGCTCCTAATTATTGCTACAGGTTGGTCACACATTTATTTTGTTATATTGTTTCAAATAGTTGTCATTATAAAGGCCGGCAACGCACCTCCAGCTCTTCTTATGTAATATGTTGCAAGTTGACACTGGGCGACCCATGATCGACCCCGATCAGGTGACCCATTTGCTCGTTTGCTCCCTTATTTTTAGTAAAAATTATTATGAAATGAATTGAAAATATACTTTTTTGCGCACAATCAATACAATAACAAAGTTTAAAATAATATTAATATCTAAGAAGGTGCACAAAGGCGGCCTTATTAGTTATTACTAAGCAGCAATCTATTATGATGAGAGATGTTAATAATAATTATTTTACAGATGTGGCAATGTAGCAGCTATTTTAGAATTAAATGAAAACCTCCAACGAGAATTCACAATATTCGAAGCGGCTCCGCAAGAGTCAAGAGGGGTACCTTCCAAGAAGCCACAAGCTGATTACTTTTTATAATATTTAAGTCTTAGAGACAATTAAAAAGTAATGTAGTGACACAATGTTTTCTTCGGTATAATGCTAAGACTGTTGTATGATTTACATTAGTATTGTGTTCAAGACTCCACAACCCCATTAAGTAAGGTAAATAGGTTAATTCTTGTCATTTGTGCCTGTGAAGCCTGTGTACACTGCCATTACATTTATATGAAGTGGACAAAGCACATGGTTGGAAATCAATTGAAAATTAAAAATTTAGCTATTAACATCAATGTCTCCAAACTTTATCTTGTCTTAAAGTAAGTAGAGTAAGGCTAGATGATTTTTCACTTTGCCATTTAAATACTAAGCAGTTTCTCAAAGAATAAAAATAATAATTTTAGTCTAATATTATAATAGGGACTGGACAAGTAGTTTTCTTAGATTAGGAAAAAAAATATAGATTTCAGTTAAATTATGTGATCGAAGATTTCTTTATATTTTGCGATGTATTCCTGATAATGAGCAATTAATATATTTATTGCAGTTGTTCTCAGCACTAACTATTCATTTCTGTATGAGATAATCTTTTCAAAAAAAGGGGTTTGAGAAACTGTTTAAATGTTTTTATAACTGCTACAATATTTATTGACTTAATTTTATACTCTTAATTACTCAACTTCATACGATTATTTCCTATATTTTGACTTTACTTTCTAATAAACAAAATTGATAAATGGAAAAAAGATTTATGATTTGATAACTAGGACCTTATAACCTCATTTTCAGTCTTGTGTATTTTAAATTTAGTGCTCTGAGATTGATAACAATTTTAGGTTTTTTGTTGTGAGATAAGATTTCAGGCCACTTCCTAAGGCCTAATTAGGATTTAAGCTACATTCAAGAAGTTTCAAACATTCTTTGATGAGATATGATATGAATTCTTGTAATTAATTAATACTTAGAATGTTATAATATGGTCATTAAATTTTGATTCTATATTGAATAGTTTCATTGAACCATTATTTGAGTCCAGGTGATTGAAATTATATAAAATCACATTTCAGAAATCAGAGAATCAGGCTATAATAATAAAAATTATATTTGTTGGGAGAGTATATTATCAATACCAACAAGTTATTTTACAAGTTTTATAGAATTTTTGCTATATAGAATTATTACATATCTCCATTAATATATCTCCACATTTGGTTGAAATTTTCAAATCGGCTTGCTCATCTGCTCGAGTTGGTCCTATATTTAGTATAACAACTTTCTTATTTTCCTCTTTTGCTTGCAAAATTATTCTATAACTTGAATATACTGTTAAGCTCGAGCCTAGGACAAACACAGCATCACTTTTGGAAACATGACTTCTGACTAACTCTACCCTTGGTTTTGGAACATTGTCACCGAAGAATACAATATCAGGTTTCAAAGGTCCTCCGCAGTCTGGGCAAGTCGGAGGCTGGAACTTTTCTACATCTTCCTGAAAATAATATATTCAATTATAAGCCACATTACTCTTTAATCCCTCAATCGCGGATTCTTGGAAATCTATTGTTATCGTGGTCGCTTAACCGCTTACCGCTTGGGGCTTGAGGAATTAAAATTTAAAATTCAGAAACATTAAGTGTATAATAGTAAATTGTTACATAAATTACTATTTCTATGTTTTGATAAATTCGTAATACAGTTCAAAAACAATTCTTTGAACATTTACAATGGAAAAACAACATACTTTAGATAATTCAACATCTCCATCGGGTCTGATCATTGAGAAATTATTTTTTATGTCAGGATTTCTTGTATCTAATATTTCTTGCAATTTATGTCTGCATATCTCGTAGGAACAACTGAGACATTTAACAAGATATCCGGAGCCATGAAGCTCAACAACATTCTCCGAACCCGCCTTCTGATGAAGTCTATCCACATTTTGTGTTACTATGGCTGTAACCTTGCCTTTCTGAAATTTAAAGTATAATGGTAAATCTTCATAATCATTTTAATATTATTTGACCTATATTGAAAAAACCTTTGGGATACTTTATTCTTACCCAAAGCTTTTCATAATGTTTGATATAAAGCACTAAAAACAATGTGCGATTGAAGCTCATGGTCCACAAATCTTTACTCTCTTTATCTCTTTACCTTTTCTAGTTCTCTTATTGCAAAGTGATTATTATTTGGTTGTATAGAACTAAATCGCGGCCAACCGACAAAGTTTCGTGCCCAGTACCTCTGTCTGACTCTGGAAGACTTGACAAACTCCTGGTATTGTACTGGTTTGTGATTACTGCGAGCATATAAGCCAACCCCTTCGGATCTGTAATCCGGTATACCTGCAATGATATCGAATTTAGCTTAACATTTTTCTGTATAAAAAACAAATTGTAAAAAAAGTTTGATCAACATACTGCATCTCTAGTTAGGTACAGAGAGAAAATGTTCCTGTCAGTGTCTCAGTATGTGAGCAGTGAGACGTTCATTTACCAGACTCTGTAGAGATTCCTGCGCCTGTTAATACAAGAAGTTTCTCATGACTTCTAATAAATTCGCGTAATTTTTTTGTATCTTGTATGTCAGGAGGGTTATACGCAGGGACATAATATGCGAATTTCCGTATACATTCCTTGAAAGTAGTCACTTTATTGATCATTATTTTCGACTTTTCGTTTTATTTTTAAAAATATATTATTCCAAATACTTTTGTAAAGTTACTACCACGGGTTACTACGGAACACAGGGAATACCCATGGAATACCTTAGAAAAAGAAACCCAGTGGAGTGGAATACGGATAAAATATAAAAATTGCGTAAAATAAAAAGGTATTTTTTTTTGTATTTGGAGTTTTGACAACATGTCCATTAAACATGTCAAAATGTCAATTTCAATGATAAAAGAGTGTTTCTATCATTGGTCAATCTATTGTCAGATGCGTTCTTTTACCTCGACAGTGCATGAACTTGTCATGAACCGTGAACGTCACAGACATCCATTAGAAATAGAATAATAATTAGTGGAGGTCAGTGATTATTTGATGAACGTGGGCCAACGCTAAAACACAGGCGGGCTTATATATATATATATATATATATATATATATATATATATATATATATATATATATATATATATATATATATATATAATAATATAATATATATATAATAATATATATATATATATATATATATATATATATATATATATATATATATACTTTACACAAGTTAGAAATTATTTGAACTTAAAAGCAGTAAATATTATTTTATTACTTCTTAAAGTTGTTTGGCGGGTTTTTTTTTTAATTTCTTAATTTAATTTTATTTCATACTTTTTAAACTTGTGTTGGTTAAAGTGCAGAATAATTCCTATCAACAGAATCATAAGTATTCTCATGATTACCATCTATCAATGTCCTTTTCGATGAGGCTGTTAATATGAGCCCAAACATGAAACCTCCCCTTTGGGTTCATACGAAGCTCGGTTCCTATAGAATCCAGGTGATGCTGCAGCAGCAGCATGTAATATATATTTACTGTTTATCTACTTCTTACTGGTTGTCGCAATTAAAATGAGCCTAAACACGAAACTTCTACTCTAAGTTGGCGAGTAGTTGGATATCCTATTGATTATCAGGTGATGGTGCATCACCAGGCCACGTCACGAACTAGAATGAAATAAAAAACCCATCAAATGACTACAAGTTGCTAAGCGCCTTTCATGGACCGGATAAACCCTGACTGTCCAGCACTGAGCAGGCTGATTATGATGAACTATAGCTAAAAACACTCTCGAACATGTCAGGTCTCAAACAAAAAAAACTAGATCAAAATCGGTCCACCCGTTTGGATGCTACGATGCCACGGACAGATACACACACAGACAAACAGACAGACAGACAGACAGACACGTCAAACTTATAACACCCCTCTTTTTTGTCGGGGGTTAAGAAAGTCATTTAGTTCATGATATCGATAAACTATAGTTCAAGTAATGAGAATCCGTAAACACACGTAAAAAGCTATGCAATTTTTGTAGACAAATTAATAATTGATGTGACATTTTTAGCACTAATGCCTGATATAGCACGATTAAGGGATTATTAAACTTATAAATTATCTTTTTAGCTTACAAAAATACCGATTGAAAAGCCCAAAAAACGTTGTTCAAAACTTACGTATTTAATGTTTAATCCACGTGTTTGAGGCATTCTTTGGCCATTCTTATGGTTTATTATTTAGCGGAACCACAAAACTCAACAATATCTAACACAAAATGTTCACTAAAAACCTTTTTTAACATTAGTACATGAAATATGCAGACCGACTCCTTTGTTATGTCCGAGTAAGTCGGACATAACATTACACGCTTTTGACGCTTATATACCGATATAAGGCTCTCTCCTAGTGTATATTAACTCAATGTATATGTCGCAGCCGACTGGTATAAATAGCCGATCAATCAAACAGCTAGCCCTTTGACTGAACAACGCCATTCAATCACACGGCTATACGTCGTTTAGCCGACTTGTTGACTGCAACGTTCAACACTACAGCTAGACGACGCTTAGCTGTCTGGTTAAATGGCAAATTAACTATGCTGACCATTAGTTTAGTTTTATTATTACACATGCGCAATGATAATAAGCAGAATAAATTGTATTCTAACTTATTTTGAACACAATTGCAATTAATACCTTCGTAATGCATTTCATAATCCCGTAATGCATTTCATAATCCTTGAAATTCGTAATGCATTTCATAATCCTTGAAATTCGAATATTTGTTTAAATTTTGATTCACTCGTATGTGCCCCCATCATTTCTGTCACTTTAATAACACTTGTAACGTATATTTACAAAAATATCTTAATACAATCACAAAACACCGGCTAGTTGACGCCATATTGTAAACAAAACGCACCTAGCGCCGCGGTGGTGAGCGCTGAACTAATTCAATCAAACGGCAGCGGCTTGAATCAGCTGTAGTGTTGAACGTTTCGAGCAACTGAAATATTCAATTAAAAAGCTAGCCGTGAGATTGAATGGCGTTGTTCAGTCAAAGGGCTAGCTGTTTGACTGATCGGCTGTTTAAACCAGTTGGCTGCGACATATACTTTCTTTCTTTCTTCTTTTTCTTCTTTTTTGGCAACTTGACACAAAGGATGTGTATGTTGTGCCACAGACAAGGTAAAAAGGTAAGGAATATGGCGGGAAAACCATATTCCTCCTATTATATTTTTCATCATCGTTTTCGTATCGTCAGGTCTAAAGTCTAGTCAAAGTCTAAGTAAAAGTCAATACAGTCAAGGAGTCAAGTCGGTCGATTCAGTAAAGTGGTAGACGCTTTACTGAAACTTTCGATGGAGTTTTGGAGGGAACACAAAATAGCACGTTTCTGGATATTACATCACTTTCCTACACGAGTGCATGAACACGAATATCTAATGATTAATATTCTACCAATATTACACATTAAAAACCCAGCTAACACAATTTTAGGAATATAATATAAAAACACAACAGCACACTTTAACATTCCCGGCAAAACTCCCTGCGACATATAAACCTTCATGCACAACTCACAAGCCAATGTTTTCTTCTTTAATGGCAGTTTCGTGGGTTGCCAATGTCAGAGTGTATTGGATAGACTTTGCTCTATTTAATGTAGGTCTGGTGAAGTAACAAGGGTATGGTTACTATGCATAATAATTATAATAATATATATTTACAAGTTGATTCACCTAAGCCAATGTTTTGAAGCTAGTAAAGGAACACGTCACCTCAAAATATGCCAAGGGAGTTTTGCCGGGAATACGAAAGAGTGACGTTCTGTTTTTGTATTATTTTCCTAAAATTGTGCTATTTCGGTTTTTAATGTGTAATGTTGGTAGAATATTAACCATTAAATATTCGTTGTCGTGCACAAGTGAGGGGCAAGTGATACAACTTCAAGAAACGTGCCATTTTGTGTTCCCTCCAAAACTCCATCGAAAGTTTTAGTAAAGGGTCTACCACTTTACTAAAACGACTGACTTGACTCGTTGACTATACCGACTACTTTTTAGACTTTGACTAGACATTCGACTTGACGATAATCTGGAAGAACGACTTTTTACGAAATTTTTTACGAGATTTTTTTTCCCGCCAATACTTTACTTGACACTGGCCATGGTTGAAAAGCCGAGCGCCATAACAAGAAAAAAAAATATATGCCAAGTGTCAACTGTCAACTTGTTATTGACATAAATATAACATAACCTCAAAAATTAAAAACAAAGTTCACAAAACAAAGTTTATTTCGATATTTTTCTAATAACTTATTCATTATTAATTGTTATTTATAAACCTTTACTAAATTTACACAACGTTAAAATGTCTCTTTTTAAACTAAATGCAGTTTCAACCGTTTTAGTTGAGGATGACTATAATAAAAATGCAATTCCGCTTGTAATTGATATGATTCAAAGAACTAAAAGTAATTTCATAAACATAATATGTTATGAACAGTCTGTAGCAACTTGGAAGAAAATTTTTCAAGAACTAAGTGGAAAATCTCAAATTAAATATTTAGTAAAAATACCAATAAACTCTCCCGATGTGAGAAGTGAAGGTTCCTTATATTTTATAGATTCTGTCAATCAAATGGCACTGGATATGGGGTGGCATAAATGTTTACAGTACCTAAAGAAGCTCCAAACTGATTCATCTAGTAAAACTATTTTGATGTTACACAAAGATTGTCTCTCGCTTACATCAAAATTACAAATCCATCTTAACCACATGGCAAATGCAATTATATCTTATGATAATAGAGATCCATGTAAAGTTGACATTCAAATTAAAAAAGGAGGAAAGATAATCAAAAGTCAGGAAATAATCTCATATGATAGTACAACAAGAACCTTGAAATTAGTACCAGTTCCTCAGATAAGCAAGAAAACAGAAGAACCCGAAAAAGTGTTGCCTAGCAATCTATCTACATTTAAAATAGAAACTGACCAAATTCAGCAATTGGAGAAAAACAAATTAAAGTTACCTTATATGAGTAAAATTAATGAGGGCCAAGGCAAAGTTTATTATGAACCAGATGCAGTTGACGATTGGGACGAAGAAGACCCTGATGATGATCTTGAAATATAGTCATTAAAAATATAGCATGTTGAAAATATCTGTATTATCCTTTAGTATAAACTAAGGGCCTGTTTCACCACTTCCTGATAAAATACCAGACATAGGCTATCCACCACTTATTTTAGCATAGATGTTTTAGGTAAACTATAAATAAATAAAATAAAATAAAATAAGCCTTTATTCAGACATTTACAATTTTGTTTCTTTACATACATATACTTCATGCATTAATTTTTCTTCTTAACTATATCTGATTGCCTTATGGCAAAGGCCTCCCCTAAACTCTAGGTAAACTAAAAAAACTGTAAATATTATGTTGTACATAGTATTTACATAGTATTATCATCAATTTGTACTTAAAAATAGAATAGGATTATCTGCCAATATGATGCGAATCACAGATTAATATATGTAGCAAGCTAATGCAAATTGCAAGCAAATCACCTACAGTCCTTTCATTGCCACAATATCACTCCTATATTTTATAATAAGTGTTTTTGACAGACTTAACTTAGGAGTTAAGTCTGTCAAAAACACTTATTATAAAATATAAGAGTACTGCTGCAGTCTGCCGTGCAGCCTACAACACCATTCACTATCCTGTGTGCAGGCTTAAGCCGGCGCTTATGCAGGATAGTGAATGGTGTTGCAGGCCTGCACGGCGGACTGCAGCAGGACTGCAACGCAGGATAGTGAATGGATCGTTTAAGTAGTCTGTGTACCTATACTATATATACCTATACTATACACAGACTACATAAACGATCCATTCACTATCCTGCGTTGCAGTCCGCCGTGCAGGCCTGCAACACCATTCACTATCCTGCATAAGCGCCGGCTTAAGCCTGCACACAGGATAGTGAATGGTGTTGTAGGCTGCACGGCGGACTGCAGCAGTACTCTTATATTTTATAATAAGTGTTTTTGACAGACTTAACTCCTAAGTTAAGTCTGTCAAAAACACTTATTATAAAATATAGGAGTGATATTGTGGCAATGAAAGGACTGTAGGTGATTTGCTTGCAATTTGCATTAGCTTGCTACATATATTAATCTGTGATTCGCATCATATTGGCAGATAATCCTATTCTATTTTTAAGTACAAATTGATGATAATACTATGTAAATACTATGTACAACATAATATTTACAGTTTTTTTTTAGTTTACCTAAAACATCTATGCTAAAATAAGTGGTGGATAGCCTAACGCCGGCTTATGCCTGCACACAGGATAGTGAATGGTATTGTAGGCTGCACGGCGGACTGCAGCAGTAATGCAAAGCAGGATAGTGAATGGGCCGTTTAAGGGATACTACATATCTCCTTTATATACAGGGTGCAATTAAACATTCCAGCCAAATTTTTATTTAATGATCCTTGTTAAAAATTAAAGTGTGCGTCCCCCCAGAAAACCCAATCGAGCTAGGTGTATTTTCAATATATCAGAATTTAGAGCAAAAATGGAGCACCTTTACAGTCAAGTAAATAAATTGGAGCGTTAATACGAACGACGCTGCGAGCTAAAAACCGTGGGCTTGCTGGCGTCCTGTCCCGTCAGCACGCCCAAAGCTAGATCTCGGGAACCAAATGTTGTTGCACGGAACGGCAACGTCGCGCGGTTGTGAAAATCGAAAAATTTTGGCGGCTGAAGTGTTTTTCGCTGATAGCGCGAAAACCGTAGAACCTATGATTTTGATCTATTTGGAGCATAGTTCTCTCATTCTAAGCTACGATTTGAGATATTTTTGACGAGTCTCCGTTCAGTAGTTTCCACGCACCAAATGGGCTTGCTGACGGGACGCGACGGCAGCAAGCCCGTTTTCAAAGGCCTGTAACTCGAGAACTATTGAAGCTACATTAATATTTTTTTTGGAGCAGAGTGCTCAAAATAGGGCTCTATTGTAGAGTTTTTAATCATAATCCAAATCATTACCGTTTCAGAGATCTGCGTGGGCTTGCTGACGGGACAGGACGCCAGCAAGCCCACCAGGTTAATCACGTCTAATTCCTTTCATATTCTAGTTTCGAAGTTGATTTCACGGGAGCAGAGTGCTCCAATTTTGCTCGAAAATTTGAACCACAATACACGATAGTACTCTAAACGGTTCCCGAGATCTAGCTTGGGCGTGCTGACGGGACATGACGCCAGCAAGCCCACGGTTTTTAGCTCGCAGCGTCGTTCGTATTAATGCTCCAATTTATTTACTTGACTGTAGAGGTGCTCCATTTTTGCTCTAAATTCTGATATATTGAAAATACACCTAGCTCGATTGGGCTTTCTGGGAGGACGCACACAAAATTAAAATACACGTATTTTTTCTTTCATAATCACTCAGTACTAAAATGTTGAGAAAAAGCTTCCGAAAGTTATCCTAAATACACTACAGAACACCCTAAATCAGTGGTCCCCAACCTTTTTTTCATGCGGGCCACAAACATGTTTTGGTCTTGGTGTCGCGGGCCGCAACAAAAATTTTTTAGGGTTAAAAAATAACATTCTTCAAAATTATCGATTTTAAAGTGGAAAAAATTTTACGACTAACACGTAGACTACGTTATTTTACCGGTGGGCATGAATTTAAAAATTGTTTAACATCACGCGGGCCACAAAGTCAAAGTAAATGGACACGACGCGTCGCCCGAGCGTGACGTGACGCGTCACGCGCGTGATTTTAAATGCGATAAAATATAAAAAATAACACCAAATTTTTGACGTGACAACGTCTTAAATTAGGTTGCGGCTGGGAGTCACTTATGAAAAAGTGTAACGCTCGGTAACGTTACGATGAGTCACCGAACGAGAGAGAGGCCCGCCGAATGCCTTGCGTCTCTCTCCCACTCAACTATGATCGGTCTGCCGCGCGCGCAGCGCGCATTCATATCAATAAATATTCTACCGAGATTATTATTTTTAACAAAAAATTAAAACCGACTTCCAAGGTAAAAACAATATTAACATTAATATGAACTAAAAAGTATTAAATAATTTTTGCTATCTAATAGTGCCTTTTTCCGAATTCGGCTAAACCTTGACTATTTCTGTACTCAATCTTCATTATTTTGAAGTCGGTACCAGATAGCTGAATCTTCAGTCCTCTGACAGAATATTTGAAACTTTTGGAACTGGCACCGACTTCAAAATTATGAAGATTGAGTACAGAAATAGTCAAGGTTTAGCCGAATTCGGAAAAAGGCACTATTAGATAGCAAAAATTATTTAATACTTTTTAGTTCATATTAATGTTAATATTGTTTTTACCTTGGAAGTCGGTTTTAATTTTTTGTTAAAAATAATAATAATTTCACTCTTTTTAGTTACACGAGTAGGTAAACCTTCGCGTATATTTTACGTATCTTATTACACAGTTCACACTCACAAAATAATATATTATCAGTGAAGTGAACATATTGTGCTAAGTAATTTAACAATTTTAATACTTCAAACCCCAAGCGGTCACCGGCGATTGCGATAACAATAGAAAGGCTATTGTGTCTCGTTTTTCCACGATCCAAGGATCTATCAGATAAAAAATTGTATAAACTTGCATAGGATGTAGCATAGCTACTCATCTAATATATAAAATTCTCGTGTCACAGTTTTCGTTGCCATACTCCTCGGAAACGGCTTGACCGATTCTCATGAAATTATGTGAGCATATTATTGTGAGGATATTGGTCTGAGAATCGGCCAACATCTATTTTTCATACCAAAAATTATTTATATGGCAAAACAACGTTTGCCGGGACAGCTAGTAATATAATATTATCATAATTATTGACAGCTGTTCTTGTAATCAAGAATTCAATTTCAAATCCATTCAAATCGATACTTAGTGCGCCATCTATCGATTAATAAGTATAACTAATTAAAAAGACACTTATTGACTTTGTTTTGTTTAACCACACCTATGCCTTGTACTATTATCTATTCTGTGCCTCATATCTATTCTGTGCCTCAGACATTGGTGACCTTAACACGACGTGGTAATGATGAAGACGATGATGATGATGATGATTATGATGATGAATATGAGTTGCATAGTAGCATATGCTTTCTGTTCTTAAAACAACGCCGAAACTCCCAAACGTGTATCTATAAGGAGTTAGGAGTTCTCTCAGCATCTTCGAAACCATGGTATACCTTGACCCAATATTTGACTTTTTGGTAGCATATTCTTAGTACACTTCACATAAAACCAAAATCACCATATGTTTCCATATAAATTTCGAGGAGTTCCCTCGATTACTCCTGGATCCCATCATCAGGTCACCACTTTGTGAACATGGTACCAAATTGGAGTAAAACCAAATACAACAAAGCAAAAATTTCGAAAATCGGTTCACAAACGGCGGAGTAATCGTTGAACATACAAAAAAAAAAAAAAAAAAAAAAAAAAAAAAAAATATCCACAGCCGAACATATAACCTCCTCGTTTTTTGGAAGTCGGTTAAAAA
Source organism: Polyommatus icarus (assembly GCA_937595015.1). NCBI lineage: Eukaryota > Metazoa > Arthropoda > Insecta > Lepidoptera > Lycaenidae > Polyommatus > Polyommatus icarus. Next base: position 15,848,227 of record OW569327.1, on the reverse strand, counting down.
AGACGTTGTCACGTAAAATCTTCGCCCGTAAAACCGACTTTACAGGCAACCATTTTTGTTGGTTAAATGGACTCTCACACAGAGCACCCCGTACACTGTACACTCTGATTAATTTCTGGTATGTACTTCCAAAAATTTTCATTTTTCTAGAAAATTTTGCTCTACAGTATTACATTGCGAATTGTTGCGTGATTGTGGCTGTAAAGTACTGATAATAAAACTTTATAATAACATCAAGTTTATTTATGTAGAAAAGGTTTACAAATAATAAATACGAAGAGTTCACTTTTTATTAATTTTTTCTATGATTTGTTACAATTTTGCGATTTTTTTTTTGCCATGGAACTTACAATATTACACAATATCTAATGAAATAGAAATCGACTTAAATCACTGCATTAATTTACAATGATAATATATAATCATATCAATATTATCATCACCTTAAATTACTTTGTGAATATTACAGTTTGTAAATTGACATAAATAAAAAATAACCCATTTTATGATAATATTATGCAAATATTCTATAATTTGAAAAATAATGGAAAAGCTTTTAAATAATTATATAAGCTCAACAAACAAACAAGCAGACATATAATGCAAGCGATTTATAATAATTATACCTTAAATGCTTTACTTTTAACAAGTTAAAAGTTAGGTGTCGGTAAAATCGGCCAAAAGATCATATATATTTTAATTATTCAATAATAAAATATAATAAAATGATTAACAACCTCACAACCTAACAAAAAGCATTTAAATGATTTACCGCATAATTCACCATTTTGATTAATATCGAAAATACATAACGTACTGGTATCGGGACGATACATTTACACACAGGGAGAGGGAATAGTCGGTAAAAGTATTGTTGCGGGGTGAGATTTGAAATTTATTCCCCAGCGAGCTCCTTGAGTCTTTCCTCGCGCGGCCTCGCGCCTCCGAATATTGAAGACGCCTGGCTCGTCGACGCAAGGGAGTTCACTGGCTCCTTCACTGTTCTCGGCTCTAATTTTAATTTCGGCCTCCCAGGAGTTTCTGTAACATACAATTTAAAAAAAAAATCCTTGTTTCAACTTTCTGACACTGCTTTTTTTATGAAAAAAAAAACAGGGGGCAAACGAGCAAACGGGTCGCCTGATGGAAAGCAACTACCGTCGCCCATGGACACTCGCAACATCAGAAGAACTGCAGGTGCGTTGCCGGCCTTTAACTGCTACGCACTAAGAGACAATTAATGCTGTTGTGGTTGAGGAGTTTTGTATAATATATAAGTTTATATATTATACAAAACTCCTCAACCACAACAGCATTAATTGTCTATTATATATAGCTGTTGCCCGCGACTTTGTCCGCGTGGACAGTTTATAGCGCGCGATGTCAACAAAATTGGTGTCAAAAGCTTTTATAAAAAAAACCTATTTAGCCCCCCAATTACACAACTTTTGCCATATAGGGCCCGAAAAAATATGTATTAAAAAATCCAAAATATGTACTTAAAATATGGACTAAAAAATCGAAAATATGGAAAAATATGGACTATAAAACAGAAATATGGAAAAATATGGAGTATAAAATTGCAATAATTAAACATTGTTTTAGTGTAGGTAACCCTTAAATATTTATTTTATTTTTATTTTTTATCAATTATTAAAGTACAGATATAATTATTAAGGATTTTGTAAAAATTACAAGTGCCTAGCTGTAGCCATTATTGATATCGAGCGAAAAATAGCAAAAAAAACACGTTTGTTGTATGGGAGCCACCCTTAATTATGAATTTTATTTTGTTTTTAGTATTTGTTGTTATTGCGGCAATAGATATACACATTCTGTGAAATTTTCAGAAGTCTAGATATATCCGTTCTTGAGATACAGCCTGGTGACAGACAGACGGTCAGACAGACATCGAAGTCTTAGTAATAGGGTCCCGTTTTTACCCTTTGGGTACGGAACCCTCATAATCGGCACAGAATTTTGATTTTCTTTGTGTGTTACGTACTTAAATCCTTTATTTTACCCGAAGACCGAAACATACTTCAGTTTTTGGAGTTTACTCCTTAAGAATCGATTTTCATATAATATAAGGCGCCCGGTATGAGAAAAACCCGAGGGGTAAAACCTACTAAAAGTCACGAAAAATCGTGTCACGTTTTTGGCGCGCACCTTTAGTGCGCAACTTTCTAATTTGTTTTAACAAGATTTGAATGCACAATCCTTTAAAGTTTAATGAGTGGGTATTCCCGGGTAAATATTAGGTATACATATAGAATGTACACATTATTCAGATAAAAAAGTAGTAGAGTAGTAGATTTGTTCAAATTCGGGGAGGGGGTAGCCGAGGTGTTGCCTTTGATGTTAGAAGAAACCCCGTTCCTCTAGCCTATTGGGAGCGGAGTTATGGCTACTTTAGTAAGACGTTTGACAGTTGCCGAGCTGTCAATGTCAAAGTTTGAATGCTTGTAACTCGGCAACTATTTGTCCTGGATATGGGTTTCTTCGGCTTGATCGTCCTGGATTTTTTTCCTCTATTTGATTCTGGCCTTAGAATTGAGAAAAAAAAATTGATGTCTCTGATTTAGTTCAAATTCAGGAAGGAGGTAGCCAAGGTGTTTCCTTTGATGTTAGAAGAAACCCCGTTCCTCTAGGCCTATTGGAAGCGGAGTTATGGCCGCTTTTGTTCGATGTTTGACAGTTGCCAAGCTGTCAATGTCAAAGTTTGAGTTCTTATAACTTGGCAACTGTTTGTCCTGGATATGGGGTTCTTCGGCTCTTCTTCTTCTTCTTCCTGGATTTTTGTTATAAATATCATTAATTAATATTGTAATTGTGAAGTTATAATTTTTATCATTATACTGGCTAAAGTGAACTAAAAGTATTTTGAAATAACTATGGCAGAAAGGGGTGTAGATAATATTGCCGGAACATCTGATTTCATATGATATTAATATTTTTTCAGTTGAATAAACTCTTTTTGCGTATGGTTAGACACTCGTACTTAAGGAGTAAACTCCAGTCGTGCGTCGGAGCTGACACACTTTTTTGTTTAGCCATGTCAGCAACAGGACCTTTTGCATCTGAAACTTTATTTTCTATTTCTTTATTAATCCTTCGATCGCGGATTCTTGGAAATGCTATTGTATTCTGTTGTGGCGATCACCAGTGCTCTTATAGGGCTTGAATCCTCAAGGTATAATCTACTTTGGAAACAATAAATACGACGATAAAGCGCGAGAGGAACGAAATACGCAGCCGCATGGTGGCGGGAACGTATTTTTTTTTGTAAGGACTAGTAGATTGGACAGTGCCAGTCATTGGAAAGAGCACAAAAACACAATATTTATTAATGTTGCTTTAAAAGTTTCCTGTTTTTAAAGTAAAAGAACGCCTGTTTTTTAAGAAAAAACAGTCAGTTTTTAAAGCAACAATAATAAATTTGTGCTTTTTCCAATGACTAGTACTGTCCAATCTACTAGTCATTTACCATATTTTTGTGAAAATATGGAGGATTGTGACATTTTCTTGCAAAATATGGACTTATCTTTGAAAAACCCTAAAATATGGAAAAATATGGAAAATAAAACTTGGTTTTTCACAGTCTAAACATGATAATTCGTGTAAAAAACACATTCTAGGCCGAAAATCACGCAAAACAAAAATATGTATTTACATATAAATCCGGGCCCTAGGCCCATAAACTATTTAATATTTATTATTTAAGGTTATGTCACTGCATAGATAAAGTACTGAGATTTTTTACTAACGTAAAAGAGCATATAATAACAATCGAAAAAATCGAAAACAATAGCGCGATGTAGGAGACGAACAGCGCCATCTATTATGAATTTTTGGAACTAACTCAATTTGAACAAATTTGCGCATTTTCACCCCCTTACAACCCCTTTGTCCAGTTAAAAAGTAGCCTATGTGATATGTCCTTTCTCAGACTTTAGACTATCTGTGTAGAAAATTTCATTACAATCGGTTCAATATTTTGGCGTTAAAAGCGAGACAGACAGACAGACAGACAGAGATACTTTCGCATTTATAATATTAGTATAGATTACAACTTCTGGATTCTATTACTAACCTGTAGCGGGTCGTGCTGGGGGCATATCGTCGAAGCGTCGTGGCGCGGGTCTCTGGGAGGGCGGAGCGCCGGAGCCCGAGCGGCCCATGCGTCCCCAGTCACCAGGAGGGCGCGGCTCCTCGGAGCCTCCGCGGCCCCCGCGGCCGCCCTCGCTCCACCGGTCTCCGCCGCGTTCACTCCACCGTTCGCCGCCGCCGCCGCCGCCTCCGCCGGCCCCACCGGCCCCGCCGGCCCCTCGCTCGCGGTCTGAAAAACATCACATATATTTACAAATAATAAAAATTTACATAAAATATTTTTTCATTATTTTTTAGCGAGGAGCTGAATGGGCATTGTCCAAAAAAAATTACATGTACTTTTTATATTTTTTTTCGTTAAAATAGGGTATTTTAAGAATATAAATTCAATAATTTTGAAATTCATTGGCTAGTTTTTTCTTAATAAATTTTTAAAGTTTCGCTCTGACGTCATCATCGGCGGCCAATTAACCTCTGCAGAATGTTTTTTTTCCTTTGAATCTTAGTTATAATGGCTGGTTCGTCAAATACAAGTTCTCATTATGTGAAAGCTGATACGAAAAGCTTACCAAAAGTTCGAAACGTAATGTTGGTCGAATTTATTGCTAATTTAACGCCATTGAAGGTCAAACTAAGGTTAAACATATTTCTTCAAAAATATAAGTAACTAATGGGTATTTTTTTCGTTTATATACAGAAAAACGATCACTGACCTTATTCCTCGAAATGTTTTTGTAATGAGCAAAATTAAAAAAAAATGGACAATCCCCATTGCTCCCATGGATAATGTCAACCAAACAGAGGTTTTAGTTTACTCAGATCTTCTATGATCCTATTTAGCTAAATATGCCTAGTACGAATAACGCAAATATAATACTAATAATTTAAAAATAATTCAAAAACTAAAGAGTATTTATGGACAGTGGCGGATTTGCAGTCCTGGCCGCTGTAGGCCCCAGGCCATGTGCGATGCGCGTTATGTTCCTGCGCATCGCGACACAAAGAAGATGGCCGGCCTAGGCAAGCCCATGTGGGGCCTCTGTTCGGCCTACGGGGACAAGAAACCCCAACAGCGTGGGCCTGCTTTGGGTGAGCAGGCAAGCGCGGACGGAAGCCGCGGAAGACATGTGATAGGCCCTCGCGTCTCCGTCCTGCGCGGTAGTAGGAACACGGTCGGGTTTTAGTGGGTACAGCTGCGGCCACTCACCATCTCTTCGGCCGTAGCAAGTCCCACATACCCCGGTGGTCCTTCCCCAATGCTGCCGGGGATGCGTTTTTTTTTTGCATTTCCAAAAACCCAAACCACCAAAAAAAAAGGCCATGTGCCGCCCATTTCTCAGCACCCATCATTACTAGATGTAACATAATTAATGAATTACTCTATTCCCATTTTTAATTTATTACGAAAATTGTATACTTAACTAAAAGTAATAGCATAAGCTACTTTAGAATATTTTTGGAAAAAATAAAACAGTGATTAAAGGTTTTAGGTTTTATTTTTAACACTTTAGCTGCGAGACTGATTTTTGAAGCATACCATGAGATACCAGGTATTTTCGATCTGATAATAAGGTTTCATCGTATGCGAACGAGGTTTTAATGGCCTGGTAAAAGCCAAGATCTACAATGCTAGCATTGAATAAATGTACGTGTATTAAGATCATTAGTGGACCTATTTGAAACTATCTTCGCCCGGGAATTGGACAGAAACTTGATGCCGTTTAAAAAAAAGAGATGCCAGGTTTTCCAGACCTGTTCAAGCGCTACAAAGATATAATAATAGGGATTAGGGATGGGATAGAAAACCAAACGCATCATATCGACATTTTTTTTTTAAACTAGACGACGCACGCATCTCCGTTGTGCAAATAGTTTATTTATCGGGAACCGTACATTTTTCCAGGATGAAAAGTATCCTATGTCCTTTCCTGGGAGTCAGAGTATCTCCATAACAAATTTCAGCAAAATCGGTTCAGCAGTTTGGGCGCAAAGGGGTAACAGACAGACAGACACACTTTCGCATTTATAATATTAAGGATGGATTATGATAAGAAAGACCTTTTAATAACAGGTCTAACGAGAAATAATATATCAAATACTTTGTCACTACTCGAAACAATATTACTGGACGTCATGTCACAACACTTTAATATTTACCACGCGATTAAAACGTAAATATCACAACTGGAAACACTTGCGCACTATCGACAGCAAACAAAGCATTCGACAGCACTAGCCGCGGCGCGCACGCCCCTCAGTGTGGCTACCAGGCCTACAAATCAAGGCCTGGTATTCGCACTGAGCTTATTCAATTTTAATTCAGTGCGAACTATGTTTAAGAAACCTGGTGCATTTTTTAATCGTTAAACGTCATAAGCTTTAAAATGGGTGTTAGATATAAAACTATCTCTCTCGTACACATAGTACCTACTTCTCGAGTTACAGCGCCCGCACCTTGTAAAAAGACACGATTTTAGAGCGCGCACAGACTAAAATTTAAATCAATCAACCAGGCATAGAATGCCTTGCTTCACAGCGAACGTATTAATTACCCACATAGAACCCACCCATTCTTCCTAGATTACTTGTATTATACTAAAAGATATTATGACGTCCTGTAAAATTGTTCTTAGACGCGAATAGCATTAGTTATGAGTTATGACTTATGAGCCACTGAAGAGAGGTGTACCTCGGGTGATGTCCTGGGCCAAACGTACGAACTACTTTGAACGATGTACGAAATTATTTATAATTTTGAAACGCAAAAATAGGAAGATTATAATCATACGTTACGTGAGCCTTTAAATATCACACCAAAAACAGCCATCTGGCTATACAAAACCCCGCGCAAAACTTTAATAACCAAGAAGCCACCACGCATCTTTACTGCACACAACTGAGAGTTGAGACCTTGTAGGTTATGTGTAGTTAATTCCCAAAAGAACAAAGGCCATTCGTCTAACATGCTTGGACTATAAAAATCTTATAAAACGTAACTTGATGAAACATCTGTAATTTTAATTGCCTATATAAATGTAACATAGCACGGCATTCAATATATTTTTAAAAGCTGGGAGTTTCAAGTAATTGTGTATTAAGTTTTTGAATTTTGAGGTTATAAAGATAGTTAATAATAAGCTGTACTATCATTTTGAGTTATGGTTTTAGTTTAAATTATATGAAACACACGTCAGTTTTTAAAAATAAAAGTAGGAGGCAAACGAGCAAACAGATCACCTGATAGAAAGCAACTACCGTCACTCATGGACACTCGCAAAATCGGAATACGCTCTGTTCTCGAAATCCTCAAGAAGAGAGCGTATTTAAGCAGGTTGTATGGGTCCCTTGGAATGACAGAATATGCGTTCAATATAAAAAAAAACATTATCCTGCGTTAAAAACACAAATTCAATATTCATATTTTTAGAGCCGATTATCTTTGTTTTCCCAGCTTCTAAAAATCAACTGTTTTTATTTAATTATAGCATTTTACCTAAACTACATTTTAGTTATAGTTCCACCTAGGTAACAAGAACCTTGTTTTTTTAGTCCATTTTGGCCATTGTTCTTTTATTTGTTAAAAACAAAAAAAAAACATATTATCATGAAAATATGATTCCTCATTCCAGTACGTTTTATTTATATATATAGAGATTAAGATATAGAGACCTTATTCACTATCAAAATATAGCATCTGTCCAGACTCCAGATTCGCGCCCATTGCAGTGGCAAGCTAGTGAGCTTCACATTGCACCGCACCCATTACAATTTTTTTTTTGCACAATTTGCCGCCCTTTATATCTGGCCGCCCAAGGCCCGGGCCTACTGGGCCTTAGGGCAAATCCACTACTGTTTATGGAGACAAACCTAAATTGAGGTACCATTACATGATGAAGAATAGTTTGTAATATAAACTTAATAGCCTAACATGCTATGAGTATTGAGTAAGACATGATACTATGATGAAAGGAATTAGCTCTCATAGAATATTATGAACACTTTACATGATGGCATTTATCCTTTAACTATTAAAAGTTTTATAATATTTTGGGAAATCTTATAAATTAAGATGAATTTTTAAAATACAGTACTAAAGTGTTCATTGTCTGGGTACAAGTTAGGTATTTAGGTTTTAAATTTTCATATTATATATTTTATTTGGCTTATAATTAACTGATCACCAGAAATAGTAACATTTCACAGACAAAAATAGTAAACGATCACCAAAATGCAGACCACCATTTTAATGTAAAATGATAACCAAATATTTAACATCTTAAAACCAAAAATAGTAAATGATCACCAAAATAATTAAATGATCGCCAAAATTAGTAAATGATCACCAACATAATACTAGCATTTTGATGTAAAATGATCACCAAAATTAGTAAATGATCACCAACATTATACTAGCATTTTAATGAAAATGATCACCAAAATTAGTAAATGATCACCAACAATATACTAGCATTTTAATGTAAAATGATCACCAAAGATTTATGATTTCGCTATCCTATTTATGCAAAATGACTCCAAATAAATCATTCTTAAACCAAAAGTAGTAAACGATCACCAAAATTAGTAAATGATCACCAACATTATATGTTATAATTTGAATATTTATTTTTATTTAACAATCCTATTAATGAGAAGAAGACAGATAGACGGACAGACAGACATCGAAGTCTTAGTAAAAGAGTCCCGTTTGTACCCTTTGGGTACGGAACCCTAAAAACGGGACTCTATTACTGAGACTTCGATGTCTGTCCGTCTGTCTTTCTCTAGGCTGTATCTCAAGATCCGCTCCAGCTAGACTTCTGAATTTCACAGATTGTGTATATCAGTTGCCGCTATAACAACAAGTACTAAAATCAAAATAATATTATTATTTAAGGGTGGCTCCCATTAAACAAACGTGATTTTTTTTGCCTTTTTTGCTCGATATCAATATTGGCAACCGGTAGGCACGTTGATATTTTTGCAAAGGCCTTGATTATAATATGTATATGTTTACTTCAATGATTAATAATAATATAAAAAAAATTAAGGGGGCTCCCATACAAAAACACAATTTAAGGTCTAATTTTGCTCTATAACGGTACGGAACCCTCCATGTCCGACTCACACTTGGCCGATTATTTTGTTAATAATATGCTTACATTTTTTGTCAATCGTAGTGATTTATTTGGACAGAAATAACGCATTGATTTGCTCACAAGGATTTGGTGATCATTTACTATATTTGGTGATCATTTACTATATTTGGTGATCAATTACAATTTGAAGTGTTCTCATGACTAAAATAGCTGGTAGTATTGCAATTTTAGACTTTCTTTTTTTGGTGCTAAATATCTTTTTTTGGTAAACAAGTTTAGGGTATCAGTGCATTTTTGGTGGTCATTATATTTGTTCCCATTTTATTTTAAGCTAAGTGTGCAGAGTGTGAGTTTTTTGTTTTACATTCGATCGTGAACGCGTTTGGCGTTTACTAGATTTTGTATGGGATTACTCACTGGGCTGGGCTCACTCCCGTGAGCATCGCTAGGTGGCGTTATACAAATACCATACAAAATCTTAGTAAACGCCAAATGCGTCCACGATCGAATGTGAAACAAAAACTCACACTCGGCACTCGGAAATACCGTTTCTTGGGCTTTTTAAAGTCCATGATGTCGTAAATTATTATTAAAGATCTCTTAGAATTTGTATTTGATTTATATTGTTTCTTGTTGGACGTATTACATAAAGCTGGATCACAAATAATATTTTTTTATTTTACTGTTGCAGAAGGTGACTGAGTAAAATTTTGGAAATAATGTGTTTTGTTAATCTGGTTGATAGACATTCTAATAACCAACGCTTAATTGCAATATAGGTGAAGCAAATAATAAAATATACAGCAAGTTATTGAAATATATTTTGTTAATTGAGTTAGTGCTGTAAAACTAATGAGATGAAGCCTGTCAGATATAAATGCATTAACACAAAAGTACTTGTCGAGAAAAGCAATAATTTTATTTATCAATATGATATTTGTTTATACATTGCATTATGCTAAGCTACGCATACCATTTTATATTACCTTTTTTACAGCCTTTAACCAGCTAACTTTTTAAAATCCTACAATATGTAACATAAAGAAGTTAGTTACACAATATATTACTGGAATTATTTTCATTTCTCTTTATTTTCTAACAAGTCTTTTTGTGGGAATGTCCATTGATAACATTACATTGATTTTTGCAATCGTCATGTAAATTTCTTATTGCAATAACTAAAATGTCTATCATCTCATTTTATATATAAGTATGTTGAACACAAGTGCTACATCAGGACAAAACATTACTATGTATTGTGTATCATTTGTCATCACTTCAAATATTCGCAACTATAAAAATAGTAATTTTTTTTGTTTTGTTATCAACAGACATATTGGAGTTAATGTTAGTGATGTTACCCTGTGTGAACCCTCCAGTAGGACGGGGAGCACGTCGGTCTCCCTCGAAGTGATCGTACATACCACGACCACCGTCTCGCTTGAAACCACCACCGCCGCCGCCGCCGCCGCCGCCGCCGCCGCGCCCGCCATCCCGCCCGCCGTCTCGCCGACCACGGTCAAAGCCACCCCCTCTGTATAACACCAATTAATCACTACACATCTATACATATAATAAAACTGTACAAATGAATATTCTGTACATTAAAGATATTTAAAAAATAATGAGCCGGGCCTGTCACTACATCGCTATAGAAGCCAAAAATGTAGTTAGTTTTTTTGTCTGTCTGTCTGTCTGTCTGTATGTTTGTTCCACTATCACACAAAAACTATTGATGCGATTTGTTTGCGGTTTTCGCAGATATATTTGTCTTCTTCCAACTTAACATCTGGCGTATAATTTTTTTCCCCCCAACCCTCTAAAAGGACGAAAGAGGGGGTCAGATTTTGTATAAGACTTTTGCTTTAACATGAAAACTACTGATCCGATTGCATAAGGTTTTCGCAGATATATTTGTCTTCTTCCAACTCAACATGTGTATAAAAATCACCCCTCCCCCCACCTCTAAGGAGACAAAAGAGGGGATAAAATTTTGTATCAACTAATGAAGTAGAAATACTTTAAATGGCAAAACAACGTTTGCCGGGACAGCTAGTACATACTAAATGTCAGCTCAGGGCCCCCGTAAGGGCTACTGGGATTCCCATGCGCATAAAAAAAGGGGCGAGTCTTGCTGCTAATTAAACCGCTGTCATTGGATGGAACACGCAAAGTGACTTGAGAAACGTTAGGACAAACGTTGTGTAATGCTAATTTCTTTATTGGCAGCTTTGTTCCTGACACTTGGGCCTTGGCTAATTGGCCTGCTAATTTATTGGCTGCTTTGTTCCTGACAATTGGGCCTTGGCTAATTGGCCTGCAGCCTGCTACGTGCCGTCAGTAAAGGCACCTGTGTGCAAAAAAAGGATTTTGGCGCCCCTTTAGGCAAATTTTTTGGGACCTTGGTTTTGGCGCCCCTAAATATGGCAATTTGGCGCCCCTAGAGGATGGCGCCCAGGTGCATTGCACACATTGCACATATGGTAGCTCAACAATACTTTTATGTATGCCTTCATTTTTGCAGAGATTGATGAATGGTGAAGTGTGTATTTGCAAAGTCGGCAAACTATAAAATGTAAGAAGAACAGTTAATTAAATATGTACTTTATATTCTTATATGGTTCACTTAATTAATTCTGGAACCAAAATCTATATTTTACTTTAATAGTATATAGTATTATTATTAACTATTATTATTATTGTGATAAGACAACATTTTTATTTGCGGAAAAATGACGAAAGTAGTAGCTAACAGAGATAGAAAGGATATTTTCATACTTTGACTTGATGGTCCTCCTGGATAGTGTTTTATTTGTAGGACAATTTTACTTTTAAATTATATGACTATTAATCAATCAATATACAAAAAATCTGCTTGTTAAGGTTCCGTTAAAGGGTTCTGTAACCAACAGAACTTGGTTGACTACTGAACCTTAAAACGAAATCCTAATGAGCAGATTTTTGTGTATTTATAGATTAATAGTCACTTGGGAGTTGAAGTGTTAACTTAATATAGTTAATGGAGTTAACTATATGTTATTAGAATTATGATTTGAAATATACTATTTGTTATTCAGCTGTTTTTTTTTTCAAATGTAAGTACTTTTTATTTTATGTGGTCAAATTACCTGTCGCTCCTTTTTTCTTCAGCAACATCAATTTTGATAAAGCTACCATTAACATTTAAAATTCCATTCATATCTATAGCTCTAATCAAGTCTTCAATAGTCTCAAATTCAACATAGCAAAATCCTTTGAATTTATCTGTTTCTTTATCCATAACAAGCCGTACATTTTTGATACCAAATCCCTGAAATAAAATGCATATTAGTTAGATATATTATTCATTTGTAAGTCTGGAACCAGAGTTGGTTATTGTTAAATTGTTAGAATGCAACAATATTCTTACCCAGTATTTAGATAACCATAATTATGACATCAATATGGAGGCAAGTACAAATTACGTCTTTTATTCTTCTTGTTAATTATTAAAATGGTAAGATTTCAAATTATTTCAAGAATCATTCGAAGTATAATATAGTAAAGGTACATTGACTTACTGGGAAGATTCTGTTTATATCTCCTTGAATCATTCCTGAAGGTAAATTGCCAACATATGCTTTGTAGGGAGGCTCTGAAGGGAGAGGACGACCACCTGCGGTCCTTCTGGGACCATCAAAGTCCCTATAAAAATAAAATGTACATTGATTAGACATCCTAACCTATAAAAATAATTTAGTATATTTTTTCTTAGCTAAAGTGAATCAGGAAATAAAAAATAAACAATAAATAGTTCTCTCAATTCACAAATTATATGAGAATTACATTATCAGCAAAAATACCGCTTTCAGTCAAAAACTACATCGTACTCACAGGGTATGATGTACCATGATTTTATGACGAGTTACGTCGAATTTATTATTATAGATTTATATAAAACATTGTTTATAATATTTAGATGAAATATAGAAAGTAATTCTATAAATATAAATAATAAATACCTCGGATTTCCATCATCAAACCCACTTCTACCTGCCATGTTTAGAAACATGGAATAATAAATGCGCGCGCATCAAATTCTAGCAATGCAATTTTTTAGGTAGGTACCTACAGTATGAATAACAATTTTATTAATAAATATAAAATGATTATTGTTTATTATTAGTCAGTTTCATCAATTAATAACAATATCCTATTATAAAGGCGAAAATGAAATAAAAATTATTAGAATATTGAAATATTATTTGGGGACTGGAATACTTTCATTCGTCGATTTTTGTTTATAATCATAAAAAGGACGTTCTGTCAATATGTGACACTTGTTGTCACTTTCGAATTTCGACACTTGACAGTTGACATTTGCTGTTTGCATGTGAAATGTGGTTTGTCAAAATTCAAACATGTGGTGAAAATAATTTGTAATTTTTGTGGTTTTTATAATAAAATACGAATACAAACCACTTTGTACAAATATTTAGTTAGTTAAGTTATTGAGGATGGCCGAGGAAACTAAATCGAGTTTGTCGAAGGAGTCGGCAGTCTCGTTATTTGATGCTTTTGATTTGCTTAAATCCTCTACCGAAAATGCTAAGGTTAACGGTGCGGCTAAAATTGTTGCACAATTACATGGAACCGAGGTTAGTTTTAAAGTTATCGTGTTTATCATTGCTATTAATATAGATATTTGTGAATGAAGTAACCTAATTATTATATTGAATGTGTACCAGGTTCAAAAGGACATCACTTATGCCTTGAGAAGATTGATACGAAGTTTAGGTGCTAATGTTGCAGAAATGCGTATTGGTTATTTTGGGACACTTGTTAGTTTATTTAATAGACTAGAAGAGGTATCAGTGAAAGAGATATTGAGTATAGTGCACAAGGAGTTGCATGCTAACGGCTCTACAAAAAGTGTAAGTGTCTTTTGTATTATGATTGCATGAAAATAATTATATTATTTTAATGATTGGAGCATAAGCATATATTACTAGCTGTCCTGGCAAACATTTCTTTGCCATATTGTATAAAGTATATCGCCCATATTATTTTATTGAATAATTAGTGACTATAAATAAGTATGTCACCATGGCAACGTCCATTGCTATACCGTGACCTGCGTCGCATAAACAATGGTCGCTCTTTATAGACAAATAATTTGCAATAAAATAAAATTGCGACTATAATTATTAAAGATCTAAGCTATCCTATCTCTCAAGTTGGAAAAAAGCACACATTTAAAAAAACAAACATTAAAATTGGTTAAGTAGTTTAGGAATCCATCGTGGACATACATCGTGACAGGAGATTTATATATATTAGTAAGCAGGGTTCTAGTAGACAAGAAATTAAAGTTTCTTCTTAATCCTTTGATCGGGGATTCTCGGAAATGCTTTTGTATTCTATTGTTGTCACCTGTGCTTGTATGGGGCATGATGGTTTAATTGTTTAAGTACTGTGTACTTATTACAAATGGTACATACATTTAGGTAGAGCTTTGAACATATTGTCTGATTTTTTATATTATTTTTCAGGAAATTGGAGATGTTGCCCTTGGACAAATATTGGTTTGTGGTGCAATATTTCGATCCAAATTAATTTTTAAGTGTGATGCTGATGAACAAAAACAAATAATTCAACTACTCCTATCATCTGGAAGTAAAAAATCTTATCTAAGTGTAATATCTTACAACTTGTTGTTAGACCTGTCTAACAGAGTAAGTATTTTTCCATATTGTTGTTTTTTATAATATTTTAAATGATTCTATGGTAATTGTAGATTTAATTTGTATTGCAGGTAAATGAAGAACAGTTTTCTGCATTTATATGGCCAAATATAAAGCAAGATTTCAAAAAAGAGATAAAAGAACTAAGCTTGGATTCAAGTTACTTTTTGTTAGTTGTTGGAACAAAATTTCCTAACACAGTAAAATTAAGAAAGCTTATTGGGGCACCCTCCTTGCTGCATGAAGACTTTATTCCTGATATATGTGAAAAGTTAATGGTAAATACTCAAACAATTTATTTAAGTTTTTTACAATATGATTGAGTTTAATATAAATAAACACATTTCATTTTCTTTGTTTTTCAGTCTGGTATTGATTTACAAACATCTGGTCACCCTATATATGCACAGATTGGAAAAGATATTGCAACATGTCCACAATTAGTTTCATTTTGGACCAAAATAGATAGTTATCTTGTAAAACATAACAGAAACAGGGAATTGGCTGCTTTAAACATTTTAAATGCAATTTTGAACAACCTGCAGGATGGTTCAGCATTGCCCACTTTGCTCGGGGATAACTTCTTGAAATTGATTATGGATTGGTTTAAAGGCCTCCAAACTGCAAGTAAAATACGAAACAAGAATGATGATGAAGATGATCATAAAATAATGGTCAAAAAGGGGAAAGAGGTTTTGGTGTCATTAACCAAAGCATTAAAATTGCCTTCGGTCGATAACCATATTAGAGTGATAGTATTGAAAAAGCTTCTATTGTCACCAGGAGAAATTAACTTTACAGAGATTACAGGTTCTAGTGTAATAAAAACTTTGATAGCCGATTTAGATGTAGAGGGGTTGAAGAAAATGTCTAAGGTATTCAAAAAGATCCTACTGAACACATCACAAAAGTCTGTAAAGGAGAATGTTGAAAGAAAGTGGTATAACAATGAGAGAGTTAAAGCTGCAGAACTTCTGTCTTACATTGTTTGCCATGAAAAAGTCAAGGATGATGTTGAATTTAAAATTTCTAATATGCAGCTGTTGATGTGTTTAGCATTTTTCAAAACTGGTGGTGATGATAATATTGCTGTTAGCTCAGAACTGGCAGGTTTGTGTTATTTTTCATTTCTTTATGCACAGAGACAATAGTAATGCTTAGCTCAACACAACACCCTTCAGTATGTGTAACAAATATTTTTGCACATACTGAACGGTTAATAAAAATTATCGCCTTCAAGTATTAAGAATTATTGAGTACCGATGGGCTGTATTTTTTTTATTGTAAATGTTGAAGTTATAGATGTAGGATACATTTGTAAGTAAAAAACAATAAATAATGATTATACTTGTAACAGTAATTCTATTAAAAAAATTTTATTTTTATTTTCAGGATCCATAAAAACTTGTTTCTACAGATGTTTTACTACTCGCTTTTCAAATGTGGATAACCTAGTGACGGTTCTATCATCACTTAGCAGCTTTATATCCAAGATAATGAAAAAAGAGCAAATATTAGAAAAGTTAGAAAAACAATTTTCAAAGGAAAACATGGAGTGTTGGAATGTGCATTTAGAAATTTGCAATAAAATAGAAGAAAGTAATTCCAACAGTAAGGTTGATAAGGTCTTTTTGATTTTGCTTCATCAATTAGGTCTATTTTTATTTTCTGAGCCCACTCATGTTAAAATATCTCAAAGTTGTATCATGGAATTAAAAAGTTGTTATGAACATTATAAAAAAGGAAAGAAGAAACAGAAAAATAAAAAAAATGATAGTATATCAGAGGAGGAGCCGGAGTGGATTGAGGTAGTTATAGAAGTTCTGCTATCAATTCTTTCTGTGGATTCGAGTGTTCTCCGCTCTGTTGTTCAATGTGTGTTTCGACTCCTCTGTGAAAACTTAACACCGACATGCATGGAACAAATTGTATCAGTTCTGGATCCCGAGAGTGAATCTAATCCTCTGACAAATGATAGTGACAGTGATGAGGAATCAGAAGATGATTCAGAAACTAAAGAGATAAAACCAGTTGAAAATGGAAATGCTTCAGACTCAAATGATGAAGATGATGATAACGAAAGTGATTCTGAAATAGAAGACGACAATGAGGAAATGAAAACACCAGACCAGCTTCGTCTAGCTGTACAAAAAGCCTTAGGAAGTGCAGTAATGCCAGATTCAGATACAGAAAGTTTGGATGCCGATATGATCACAGAGGAGGAAGGACAGAAACTGGATGAGGCTTTAGCAGAAGCATTCAGGCAGTTTCAGCAGGGAAAGAATAAAAAGTCAAAGAAGGAACGTAAAGGCAAGAAAGCCTTGTCAGATTTCAGAATCAGAGTTTTAGATCTGATTGAAATTTATTTAGAAAAGGATCCACAAATGGATATATGTTTAGCTATGATTTCACCTCTGACTAAAGCACTTGAGTTTTGCCTAATGGATAATCAATTTACTGAACTTCAAAATAAAATAAGGAAAACTCTAAAAAGTTTTTCAAAAATCAAAAAGTTTTCTTCAACTGGGGATTTATCTGCAGAAACCTTAGCAAATTTCCTCCAATCGATTATTGAGAAACGCGAGAGATCACAATTCTTGTACCAAGCGCTCGGTGACGTCATTACGAGCTCTGCCACGTTCATTATAAATTGCTATCAAAAAATTCAAGCTGAAGAATCAAAATCATCTAAAACTAAAAAGAAGTCTCTTCTTTTAACAGTTTTAATGACTGCAATGGATAATTTCTTTACGAGTAGAAGTTGTTTACTGCCAATAATATTCTTCCATAAGATATTACAAATACAATGGGAAGGCACTTACGACCTTATCGAAATTATTGTAGATAATATTTTCAATGAGAATGTAAGACATTTCCGCCGTAATGAAGGTCTGGAGTTGATGATAGGCTACTATCGTGCACTCTGTAGGAATAAACCCAGTACCAAGAATGATATAGTTCAAATATTAAATATAGAAAAAATGTTTCTTGATAAATTTACCGTAGCATTTACTGAGAACAGGGATACAGAAGTAAAGAAGAATTTCTTAGTGACTCTAAGAAAATTAATTAATATCATAAGATCCTACCATGAGAGTAGTAAAGTTACAACAAACCTAGATTTTAAGTCAATGACGGTAACATTGAGCTCAGTTAACACCACAAGTGCAAAAGCTCAGCCACAAAATCATAACAATAATAATAATCAAAAGAAGAAAAACAAAAAACGCAAGATTGTTAATGGAGACAGTTCACCAGCAAAAAAAGTTAAGAATGATTAATGTTAATTTATGACATACATTAAAAATAAACAATATTTCTCTATTACTTAAATTACTTACTTTCTTTTTAACAACTTCTATTTTGTAAATACTTACTTACTTATCCATATCCATACTTCCAAGAGTTCCAAGTTCCATACTAATCCATACTTCCATACTATACTTTATACTATAATATTATAAATGCTAAAGTGTGTATGTCTATCTGTCTGTCTGTTACCTCTTCACGCTCAAACCGCTTAGACGATTTTGCTGAAATTTGGCATGGACCTACTTTGAGTCCCGGGAAAGGACATAGGATACTTTTTATCCCGGAAAAATGTATGGTTCACGCGCGATACACGAATTCTGGCGTAACGGAGTTGCGCGCATCATCTAGTACTTAATATATCCAAAGTGTTTGTTAGGGCCAACCCACACGTACCGCAACCACACCACGTGGTCGGGCGTATATTTTGTATTGTAAATGAACTGGACCATTCACACATAGGTACTTACCACATTTTGCAGTCTTTGTCGACCACTTGTGTGATACCGACATCGCAACCACAACGTTGCGTCGATGCAACGACAGTGCGCGCACGCCAAAACTCTCTACTCAACCTGCGACCCGACGGGACTTTGTCAGTGGCCCGTGAGAATCAATCATTTTGGACAACGCTATTTAATATTTTTTTACCCCTGTGGTTGCGACTTGCGACCCACGACCGCGACACTAGGACTAAAATAATATGTTTGTGGACCGTATAAACAAGGTTGAAAACCACTAGCCCACTGAGAAGTGAGTTTGGAAGTGAGGAACTTAGGAGTTAGGACCTTAGCACACTCGAATCTCGATGTGGAATGTTAACAAATAACAGGACATTCATCATCATCTCTGATATGCAGAGAGAGATCATTAGCGGAGTCCGCATGTCCACCATAGAGTAACCTAAATAATTATATTATATCCTCGCAATTGTTGATCCCAGACTGGGATTCCACTGCAGCTTTTTATCGTACCCAAAGGGTAAGATGGGACCATGTGGCTTGTTACGCGACTTCGATCTCTGTCAGTCTGTCTGTCTCCAGGCTGTATCTTAAGAGCCGCTATAGAAATTCTGTTTTATAAACTAGCAATTTGTTGTTTGGGCTCAATTTTGAATAATTTCTACCAAGAAGCCAAGGCATGCCGGATAGTGAAACTGGTGGGTGGGTCCTTACTTATGGTGAAAGTGATCTGGGTGGACTTTGCTTTGCTGCACTCGCTCTGATGCGTCAGAAGTACTCACAAGTCATAACTCATACGTTTATCATTTCTTATTACTCATATTATGATTTGTTTTATAAAAGGTAGGTACCGTACTTTTTAAAAAGGCGGACTGTTTTTGTTCTAGGTCAATAGCGTTTTAAAAAATAAATAAATGACGTTGACAATGACAAACAAGACATTTATCCATAGACAACTGACAACACGAGAAATATCAGCTTTAAACATGAAAAATGTTGCTCGAACTTGCCATAATAAAAAATAAGCTTTATTAAATTTAATAATGTATTTCAACTTCAACCGCTGTAAAGCTGTATAATATAATTCATTTAGGAGCATAAATTAGAAATTCGATACAACAAATTAATAATTTTTAATTTATTTAGCTAAATTTATTATTTACGTTCGTTCAAGTTAACGATTTTGTACTAAAATGGTAACATTGACCTACCGGAAACAAGATACCTACACTCAAATGTTTCACAACCTGTAAAAATTTTGCCAGCCATCTTTTGTTGAAAAACCAATTGTTTCGTGTCGTCAGGGTTAATTTTATAATTGTAATTAATGTCAGAACCACAGTCTTCTCTTTTGTTAAAGAAACAACTAGCAGGTAAGTAATATATTTCAATAGAAACAGTTACAAAAACTTGTCCGTCATCGGTCGAAGCGTCTACCTTCCATGAACAATTGAAAGCAATGACTTACCTAAACGAATTTAACTTATTTTAGCGTTGTAAATAACAGCCTGATCTTCTGCCGAGCAGCACATTTCATCTACCTAGTATATTCTCAAAACTTATTTCAAGAAGCATTAATCAATATTGTACTAGAAGTCATGGATTTATAGATTTTGAAATATTTCAAACTCATTTTTTCTATTGCTATATTATGTATGTAATTCATTTTCAGAGCTTAACAAAAATCCAGTAGAAGGATTCTCTGCTGGTCTTATAGATGACAATGATATTTATAGATGGGAAGTTCTTATCATCGGCCCTCCAGACACATTATAGTAAGTCATTGTAATAATATTGATAAATCATAAATTTTAAGTAACATGATTATATTTTATGAATGCTAATTATTAATATTTATACTAGGTGTGTAATTATTTATCCTATGAATGTGTAAATAATAGGATTTCCTATAAATATGTAATAAGTTAGGTCATGTTCGATCACTTCAAATTTCAAGAAAAAGTTTGGTATAGCTAAAGGCTAAGGTAAAGCCACCCTATATCTATGCAAATATTTATTTTGTTAGTTTCTTTTATTACTTGAGAAAACATCATTATTTTTCTGATATTATCAATAATTATTATTATAATGTTGAGTCTTAGGACTTAGATCATACAATGAGTTGGAGGTTATTTGCCTCTTGACATGTGAACATTAAACATTTCTGCTGTTAAGGCATATTGTATATAATTTATTAGTACTAGAAATAAAAATATAAATAACTTTTTTTTATTTCAGTGAGGGTGGATTTTTCAAAGCACATCTTCATTTTCCAAAAGAGTATCCTTTAAGGCCACCTAGAATGAAATTTGTTACAGAAATATGGCATCCAAATAGTAAGTTCTCAGAAAACTAATGGCCGTTCCCAATATTTGATCTATCTCTGGTTTTGCCCTACTAGAGATAGGAATAGCTCTTTTTAGACATTAGAGACATAATATTATATTTTAAGTCAATTCAATGTTAGCTGCGATCGGTCGTATGTCAAACCAGAGATAGATTGAATATTGGGAACGGCCGTAAGTCATTACTAGTATGTTTGTGTCAATCTCTTTATCTATCTAGTCAGAACCCAAAGTAAAATGTTTTCAAAAAGTTGCAATTTGATGATAAATTTTATAATGTTTCAGTTGAAAAAAATGGAGATGTATGCATATCAATATTACATGAGCCGGGTGATGACAAATGGGGATACGAGAAGGCCTCGGAAAGGTGGTTACCTGTACATACAGTAGAGACTATACTCATTAGTGTTATATCTATGCTAGCTGATCCTAATGATGAAAGTCCTGCTAACGTGGATGCTGCTGTAAGTATTAACTATTCTATATCTTATTATTGATATTTAAAAAAGGGGTATTATTGATACATAGTATTAATTTATTTGCTATACCACACACAGTATATATCTAAACAGTAATTGCTGCAATTTTATCACCTATAACAAAGACTTTTTTTATCACCCATATTTAAAATAATTCATATTACTATTTGTTAGTCTTAGGCCCACTTGCGCAGATCTGAGTTAAAGTTGACTCTGAGTTAAACATGTCATATATTCTGTCACTCACCAAGCGAGTGATAGAGATGACGTCATGATGTTTAACTCAGAGTTAACTTTAACTCAGATCTGCGCATGTCCACCTTAGTTATCAGAAATTAGTTCGTTTTTCAAGAAGATTGAGATACTTTTTTCTATTGGGTATTTGGTTTTTTCATAATTGTTTGTATAATAGTTATAATTATTCATACCATACAATTGAAGACGTGAGTGGAAGAATCGAACAAGTAACATTTGGTAACATTCTGATAATAACTCATTTTTTTCCTAATTATTGTAACAAAACTTGTAACTTATCTATTTTATAACCTAGTTAATGTATCTGGCTACACATATAATCCATAGTGTTTCTATTTCAAATAATTTTTCTGGCCCTAAAGCCTCCATTTAAGCAAAAAAATGGGAAGCTTTTTCATGTTACTTACCTTATTCTTCCACTCATTTCTTGAATTATTATTACAATTAAAATTTATAAATTATAATACATGTGACAGACTACATTACATGCAAAAGAAATAACTTTTAGGGTTCCGTTGTGCGAGTCCTACTTGCACTTGGCTGATTTTTTTAAATAAATCATAATATTGGTTAATGATAATTTTGCATGTTATATTAATTTGCATTAGAAAGTTTTTGTGTTAGACACAATATACATAGATTTAATACACATAGTATTAAATCTATGTATATTGTATTCTCCTCTTTAGCATTAAAAAATAAACATAAATTTTATGAGTATTCTGTTTGTCCATCAAGCAATGTTTGATTTTTTATGAATAAAGAGGCTTGAATAAATATATTTAATTTTATTATAATTATTTAAAAAAAAATCATGTTGAAAGTTATACTTAATGTAATGTATTTGTATTCACAGAAAGAATGGAGAGAGAGGTACTCCGATTTCAAAAAGAAAGTTGCCAGATGTGTTAGGAAAAGTCAAGAAGATTGTTTTTAGGAACGAGACTCATTCATTAAAAGAAACAAAACATTGAAAAAGGGCCATCCATCATCAATGAAATACCAATACATAAATAATACTTACCCTTAGGTTGCACACACCACCATGACAACACAAAATTCTCAAATTAATGGTTGTGTGCTCATTTTGCTTCTTTTTGCAGAAAGAATGGAGAGAATCATATTCGGAGTTTAAAAGAAAAGTAGCTCAGTGTGTGAGAAAGAGCCAAGAGGATTGTTCCTAATTATTACAGTGCCCTTTTTCATTTTATTTATTTGGATAGTGAGTGTTGGGTGATGTAGGTTCGAGAATCTTAACATTTGTGAGGCAAAGCCACAACTCGGTGCCGGCTAAAATATCGAGGCCAGAGACGTTATTGAAATTGAGTTTAAACTAAATAATAATAATTGTAAAGGAATCGCTGCCGTATTTTATAAATAGTAAATTTAAAAGTAGATTTCAAGGTCATTAATGAATCTTTTTCAAGACATGTTAGCTAGCTATTGTTATGATAACTAATTCATGTATTATATATTTTTTATATTTTTATTAGAAGAATAAATCTGCAAGTTTGAATGCTAGAAGACAAAACAAAACTTTTTTTTTAAATTTAATGTGCTGTTCTAATATTGTGTTATAACAAGTTATAAGTAACTTATAAATTACCTAATTTTGAAATGTCAGTAAAGAGTAGTCCTACAGACATACTTGAATGTGGGGCAACTCCCACTTTTTTGTAAGGACTTGTGTGGATAAAAAATGTAATAATATCAGTTAGCAATAATAATATTATAATATTTTTGCATGTCAAACAAGAGAAGTAAAAAACATGAGCATAAAATGCTTTTTGCTAATACATTTTTACTAATGCAATTTATGAAATGTGAAGAATTGTTGCAATTGTGTATAATATTCGTTTTTGCCTTTAGTAATTTATCTTTTTTGTGAATAATAATATTCTCATAAGTGCAAAAACAATACGTTTTTTATTTTTAAACATTATAGTTATTATTAGATAATCTATTGACTGTGTACTCCTTGAATTATATGAATATAAGAGTAAATACTTTCGGCACTGTATGTTTGTCTTCTAGACATTATATTTTATTTTTCCCAAAAATGTGATCTCTACAGAGGTAACCGAATTCAAAGTAAAACGGTAATCCTAAAAATTTATACAATACCTCTATAAATTATTAGTTACCACAAGAAACAATAATATGAATAATAATAAGCTATGAAGTCTGAAGATGGTTATAGATTGAAATATATAAACCATAGTGTAGAACAAAGTAGTCATTAATTATAATATTAGTTTACTTCCTCGCTCCATTTATTAACAGCCTACTTTTATACAAAACTAATGTAATTTCAATTCATAGTGCCCACATAATATTATTTCTATTTACCAAGCATAATAATAGCTACCTAATGAAGGAACATCAAATATTATTATTCTACTTATTTATGTATGTGATTAGATTCACTGTGTGCTTCATGAACATCTGATATAGTGTAATCGTAATAGAACGCTTTTGTATCTGTTAACTTTATGATGAACTGATGCACTTGGTTTTATCACAGAAGTAATAAACAGTATATAGTTCAAATAAAGCAGCGCGCACTGGCGACAAAACTGTCTCAGACACCCACCAATTATGCATTTCGAATAATGTCGACTGTATAGCTCACAGTCAATAGATTGCTCTCTCAAAAACTTTGCCGTATAGAAAAATCATGTTATATGGAGAGTTAGACTGGTTAGAACCTATTTAGTTTGAGGTAAAGTCGATTATCGCAGGCAAATGGTGAGCAACTGCTCCTATTTTGTCGATAGTGCGCGTTATGCCTTTACTGCAGACAGTTAAATATTGAGGTAATAGCAGATCCACCACCACTACTTCTCGTCGAAGCATATTCCAAAAA
Source organism: Polyommatus icarus (assembly GCA_937595015.1). Taxonomy (NCBI): domain Eukaryota; kingdom Metazoa; phylum Arthropoda; class Insecta; order Lepidoptera; family Lycaenidae; genus Polyommatus; species Polyommatus icarus. The sequence goes on along the minus strand of OW569327.1, from coordinate 15,823,583 downwards.
TGTTAATTTGCAGCTAATGTAATATTGCTAGAGATATTTTGCAAGCCAATGTTTATATATTTCTAAATACTAATTTTGTGATGTGTGTACAAATTATTGCCTGTATCTATATTTTCTACTATAAAAAGAAACAGTACTAATGTTATTTCATTTTACCACCTTTTCAAAATAAATACAATACACAGCTGAATTAAAATCTTACATAAAACAATAATGCTTTTATTTGAATTAAATTAAAATTACTTATTCACTATCTGAGTTCTCTGCGAGCACAGTGCCCCACACGCTTTTTGGATCAAAGGTACTTTCAAAGCACCTTTTAAATACATTTTTAATTTTAGAAGTAGGTGATGGTGGGATGAAATCATCTGGTAATTCAACTCCACATTTTGCTCCTATCGTTTTTAAAGTAGCATTTGTTTTTTGGACGCACATATCTTCATCCGGTATATCAATATAATTAAATAAATGTGAGTCCTCATCTAAACATTTGGACACGTTGTTGACATCATCGTCTAAGTGCATTTTTTTTGCAGCAACTTCTGAAACAGTCTTTTCCTTTCTTTTTCTTTCAATGTAGGAGTTTTGTGTGGAATGAGTTACTTGCGTAGCAGAGTCTGGCTTAGAGGTAGCTAATACAAAATGTGCCTCAAATGTATTTCCATTATGTACAATGAACACTGCCGGCTTGCCTGTTGTTTCAAAATGTAGTTGAATTGGCAAACTCAATGCTTCTGCAAAAGCAAGTAATGCCCTGAACTCCTTCAATGTAAACGTTATCACAGTTTCCGCACTAATATTATAAACATCAAACTCTGTGGGCTTTATACTTATTTGTGTCCTTATTATTTTGGACACATCCACATTTTTATCAATGTAATTACGTAGAACCAGAACATGTCCTGTAGCATCTAGTGTCACCTGGTCATCAGAATTTTGAAAATTGCTGAGTGCTTCTGAAAGAACTCTTTGAGATGATGTCAACCTAGAAATCAAAACTTATATTTAGATTTATGCTTTTGATTGATTCCTAGGAAGAATAATAATATTTGGTGTTTCTTCGTCAAGATAAGAACATAATAATAATTTTTAATATGCATAATATATATAAAATAAAATCTGAATGCCCACATTCAGATTTTATTTTATTGAAAGATTAGATAAGGGAAGTAAATAAGCAAAAACCCACCTATTTGGCACTTGGTCTTTTGTGTACACGGCTTGCATAGTCTTGCAGTCAATAACTGACACAAAATGAGTCTTAATAATACCATGTTTACACTTAAGCTGGAAAATTAGTTTACAAGACTCGGGGTCTAATTTAATTTCTAAATTTTCTACTTGCTTATCCATATGCATGGGAGATTTAAATATATTTAATGCGGATTTCATGGATATTTTGCATTTGAGACCATCTGTATCTTCAGTAGAATAATAATTATAATTAAAATATGAGAAAAAGTTTTTGTTAAATTTAACAATGGCATACGCTGATTCTGCTGCATTGAGTGTTCTTAACAGTATAGAGTCTGGTAGAGACTCTAAGCAAAGTTCGTCACCAAATCTTGCTAAAGCGTGAATAGTCCTGCCTAGAACTAAAAAAAAATATATTGTTCAATGTGGTCATCTTTGAATTATATTTAAAAAAAAGTGGCTTTACTCTTTACAATATTTTATTTTACTTTCGATAATTTGGATATGGAACATGGAATACTTTAGACACGAAATATAATATATTCCATAAAATATATGTATTACAATAATTTAAAATACAAAATCATACCAGATCATACCATTCATACCTTTTACGTTTGGACCCGGTATATGACATTTCATAATTTATTCTCACACGTAGAAAAGTATTTATGGACAAGAATACCAATAATATTGTAAAGAATTACGCGAATTGTGACTATATTTAGTTTGAATGTAAATAAAGTATTTATTTCAATAAAAATCTTTTAAATTTCATATTTGAAATTCCACTGAAATTCCTTTTCCTATAAGCTTAGGTCATAGGTGTCAGTGTCAAGTGTCAACTGCAGTCCACTGTCAATTTTTTCTTTTTTCTTCTTTTTTGGCAACTTGACACAAAGGATGTGTATGTTGTGCCACAGACAAGGTAAAAAGGTAAGGAATATGGCGGGAAAACCGTATTCCTCCTATTATAATTTTCATCATCGTTTTCATGTATCGTCAGGTCTAAAGTCTAGTCAAAGTCTAAGTAAAAGTCAATACAGTTCAAGGAGTCAAGTCGGTCGATTCAGTAAAGTAGTAGACGCTTTACTGAAACTTTCGATGGAGTTTTGGAGGGAACACAAAATAGCACGTTTCTGGATATTACATCACTTTCCTACACTTGTGCATGAACACGAATATATAATGGTTAATATTCTACCAATATTACACATTAGAAACCCAGCTAACACAATTTTAGGAAAATAATAGAAAAACACAACAGCACTCTTTCACATGCCCACCAAAACTCCCCACTGTCAATTCTTTTCTTTTTCTTCTTTTTTGGCAACTTGACACAAAGGATGTGTATGTTGTGCCACAGACAAGGTAAAAAGGTAAGGAATATGGCGGGAAAACCATATTCCTCCTATTATAATTTTCATCATCGTTTTCATGTATCGTCAGGTCTAAAGTCTAGTCAAAGTCTAAGTAAAAGTCAATACAGTCAAGGAGTCAAGTCGGTCGATTCAGTAAAGTGGTAGACGCTTTACTGAAACTTTCGATGGAGTTTTGGAGGGAACACAAAATAGCACGTTTCTGGATATTACATCACTTTCCTACACTTGTGCATGAACACGAATAACTAATGGTTAATATTCTACCAATATTACACATTAAAAACCCAGCTAACACAATTTTAGGAAAATAATACAAAAACACTACAACACCTTTTCACATGCCCGCCAAAACTCCCACTGTCAATTATTCTTTTTCTTCTTTTTTGGCAACTTGACACAAAGGATGTGTATGTTGTGCCACAGACAAGGTAAAAAGGTAAGGAATATGGCGGGAAAACCATATGCCTCCTATTATAATTTTCATCATCGTTTTCATGTATCGTCAGGTGTAAAGTCTAGTCAAAGTCTAAGTAAAAGTCAATACAGTCAAGGAGTCAAGTCGGTCGATTCAGTAAAGTGGTAGACGCTTTACTGAAACTTTCGATGGAGTTTTGGAGGGAACACAAAATAGCACGTTTCTGGATATTACATCACTTTCCTACACTTGTGCATGAACACGAATATCTAATGGTTAATATTCTACCAATATTACACATTAAAAACCCAGCTAACACAATTTTAGGAAAATAATACAAAACACAACAGCACTCTTTCAGATGCCCGCCAAAACTCCTGTCAATTATTGTCAAAGAAATATTTATTTATTTATTTTTTTAGCCTTTTGTAAAGTATAGAACATTGAGGTATTAGGTACATCCTAAATCTGTGCTATAGAAATTATTAGGGCCTGTTTCACCGCTTGCTGATAAGGCTACCCACCACTTAATTTGACAGATGGAGTATGAAAAATCTGTCAAATAACCCTATCGGGCACCTTATCAGGAAGCGGTGAAACAGGCCATTAGTCTACCAGAATCTGATGACAATTTTTGACAGCAAATTTTCGGAGTTTTGACGGGCATGTGAAAAGGTGCTGTAGTGTTTTTGTATTATTTTCCTAAAATTGTGTTAGCTGGGTTTTTAATGTGTAATATTGGTAGAATATTAACCATTAGATATTCGTGTTCATGCACAAGTGTAGGAAAGTGATTGCCATCAGATTCTGGTACACCTATAGAATAATATTATACATCAATGATATTATATAAAAAAAACTATTTAGTTGAATATCATTGTTATACATGCTATTCATAGATCAGCCATTCGATTCTCAGTAAAAGGTGCTCCCAGACAGAAGTTATATCTTCTTATATACAAAATATAAACGAACTCCTCCGAAACGGCTTTACTTACTGATTTTTACCAAATTTTATATGCACATTCAGTAGGTCTGAGAATCGGCTACTGGGTACTTTATATATCGACTTGTTGCGTAACTCGCCAGTTTTCGGTAGCTTTCTTGATATAGGGATTGTAGGAACTTTTTTTTTTTTTTTTGATATCGCAGGGGAAACCCATCATGGGTGCCCCGGGTTGGGTACCCCGGGGGTATGTGACCCCCCTTCGTCACACTGCGGGCGCAGCCAAACACACACACAATCACACACCCATACCGGCGTTCAGCCACCCCTCCCGTGTCACCGCGAAAGCTCGCGATGGCACGGGGGAGGTGCCCAGGGACACGGCGTGGACGGACCGGTATCGCCCCCAGGGATTGTAGGAACTTACTTTATCTGATTCTAATTAAAAGAGCCAAAGGCATTATGTAAAATACAGATATTTTATTTACGAAGAGCACACGATATCATATATGGTTCCTAAGCAACGAACAAATCCTAGCTTATTCTTCAGTGTCAGATATAAGTACATCAAATTATTTAAAATGCGTTCGAATATAGAAAACACAACACACTCCGGGGGAGCGCAAAAATAGCAAACTAATCAACATCTTGAAACCAATCAATAGACTTTAGCAAAAAAATAATTAATTCTAAACTCTTTTCATCACATAAGTCTACCTAAATTAAATCCTAGGACTCCTATCTTATAATCGTCAAATGTTTCACTGACAGAATTTTACAAATTATATAAAATAAAACAATAAGACGTACTTACACACGTTTTCAAATAAGTACGTACTTCTTATAAGTCCTATAACTAAACAGTAGATACACATACAAAATATAAACAGTACACATGTTTTCAAATAAGTACTTATAATTAAAGAAATATAAATGGATGGCCAAATCAATCTTAAAACCAAGTCGAAGACTCAATCAAAAAATCTATGCGGTAGTTTAACCACCCGACCGGACCGTGTAGTGGTAGATAAATATGGAACAGGCGAAACAGGAATAGGGAGTGTCTTACCTGTAGACTGAGTTTTCTGCTGACCTGCAGTACTTTCTTCTGGTGGGAATGTAGCGTTCAGCCACTCATGTGACACAGAGATTTCTAAGGGATATAATCTTTGATATGCTCTTAATCCATCTCCAAGTGCAGTTCTAACTCTGGCCACCCGCGTACAGCCATCCTTACCAGTGATAGTTTCTATAGCTATACCAACCGGCCACTGAATGCGTTTTGCCTCCGTTTCTACAAGCACCATTTCCCCAACTTTAGGTTCTCTTTTACAACTGTAAGTTTTGTTTTTAATAAATGCTAAATATTCATTCTTAAATCTCCTTCTAAAGTCTTCTCGTAGTTGTTGCAAGTATCTGTGTCGTACATTTAAGCTTCTGTTGTCTATTTGGTCTAGGTCGGGTACCTCATTGTTTGGCAAACCATGCAGGAACATAGCAGGCGTTTAAGGCCTTATATCCCCCATTTCTACATAAGTAAGAGGCCTGTTATTTATGGTTGCTTCACAATCGCATAGAATTGTAGACAATTCTATAAAATTTACTGATGCATTTCCCAGTATTCTCCTCAACATCTCCTTCACCACCCTTACCAACCTTTCCCACCATCCTCCCCACCAAGGAGCTGATGGTACGGAAAATTTCCATTTTATTCCATAGAATTGGGCAGCCTCTCTCACTTCATTCCAGTTAATTTCTCGTAATAGATTTGCAGTGCCAACGAAGTTGGTTCCATTGTCTGAGTAAATAGTTTTTACTCTTCCCCTTCTGCTTATAAATCTGTGCAGAGTCATGATGAAACCAGGTGTTGATAAGGTATCCGTCAGTTCCAGGTGTATAGCCCTATATACTGCACAGGTATATAAAACTATCCAGCATTTTTTTCCATCTCTGAGCACAAGGGGTCCGGCCAAATCCACTCCTGTAACTTCAAATGCTGCTGTATTGTCTATACGATCTTCTGGAAGTGGAGGTTGTGGTACTACATAATTCTTCGCCTTATATCTTTTACAAATGATACATTGATCAACTACCTTCTTCGTTAATTTTCTAATTCCAGTAATCCAGAATAAATTCCTGAGTTCAGTCATCATTGTTTGAGTTCCCGCATGATTCATCTTTCTATGTTTTTCTTGAACCATTCTTATAAGCAATTCATTTTTTCCAGGTAATAGTATTGGGTATACAAAATTTCTATCTTCTTTACTGCAGTCTAGTCTTGTACTTACTTTTATTAAACCTTCTTCTTCTATAGTTACTAATTTATTATCTTTTTTCCTTGTATCTGTGTATGTTTCTTTCTGTATTATCTTAATTAATGTGTTTTCTGCATTTCTGTACTCTTCATAATAAATACGGTTAGAATTAATATTGTACTTCTGTCTTATTTTGGGGCTCATTCTTAGTAATCTTGCAACCATTCTTACTATCTTTGTATATTGGCTGAAATACATTAATTTTTCACTAAAAACTTCTGCATTTACATCCATATTTACTGCTATCTTCTTACACTGCTCGTTTACTATGGCTGCCTCGTCTATTTCCGTTTCATTGACATTAGACTTAGGCCATTCTTTTTCATTTAAATACAGCCAGTAAGGACCAGTCTACCATTTAGATTCTAACAGTGTTTTCGCGTCGCAGCCTCTTGAAGGCAAGTCTGAAGCATTGTAAACACCAGGTAAGTGATTCCAGTCTCCCATACAAGTATTATTGCATATCTCCTTCACTCGGTTGCTCACAAAGGCTTTCCATGTACTCTGTCTTCTCAACCATGCTAAAACAACAGCTGAGTCCGTCCAGCAGTAGACTTTGTAGTCTTTACATGAGGATAGTAGGCCTGATGATGTAACTTCTCTATATAATCTTGCGGCGATAACGGCACCCATCAGCTCTAGTCTCGGTAGCGACATCTGTTTCTTGATAGGCGCAACTCTACTTTTAGCCATAATTAGTTGAATAGTTACCTTTCCATCATGTTCCGTACGTAGAAAAACACATCCAGCGTAAACATCTTTACTAGCGTCGCAAAATACGTGTACAGTCACCTTACAGTCTTGAAATGGGGCTTCTGAGAGGCGTCTTGGAATTTTACATAAATTTATGTACTCTATAGTTTCAATCCATTTTCTGTATTCATTCTCCAGCTCTGTAGGTATTACATCATCCCATCCAGTTTTTAATATCCAAGCTTTCTGTGTAATTAATTTTGGGATTATTGTCACTGGTGATAAAATACCAATTGGGTCGAATATCTGTTGTGTAATGGATAGCAAATCCCTCTTTGTGATAACTTCAGGAATACGTTTCATATTCACCTTGCAGCTAAGGTTGTCTTCATATCTATCCCATTGTAATCCAAGTACTGATTCTGGTTTTTCTTTCTTGTCTGATTGTGTCATCCAACCCCTCAAATCAAATTTGTTTAGCTGCATAAGATGTGCAGTTTCTTGTTGAAAAGTTTCTACTTCTTTTAATGTGTCGAAGCTTGTAACACAATTATCGACATAGAAGGATTCTTTCAACTTTCTGGCAGAGTCTGGGTACATAAACTCGTTCTTTTCTATATGGTATTTTATAGTTGCAGCCAAAAGAAATGGACTGCATGCTACGCCGAAGGGCACTCTTGCGTCTGTACGTAATGATGTTGTCCTTTTCCCACCATAAAAATTTTAGGTATGGTCGGTCACATTCTCTTAAACTAATCTGACAAAAGGCCTTCTTAATATCCGAAATGACTCCATACTTGCCTTTTCTGAATAACATTAACAGCTTTGGTATAGTCTCTATTAGGTAAGGACCTCTTTCCAGACATGCATTTAACGATCTCCCATTCTTATCTTTACATGAAGCGTCAAATACCGGTCTTATCTTTGTTGTGCCCTCTTCCTCAAAGACAGCATGGTGTGGTATATAGTGGCCTTCGTATTTATTGTCATCTTTTACAATCTCAATAATACCTGTCTCCTTCCACTCCTTAAATACTTCACCATACTCCTCTAGTTTCTGCATCCCTTCTAACTTCCTCATAGTGGACCGTAATCTTTTCTGTGCTGTCTCGTAACCGGGTTCCAGCTGCTCTGGTCCTTCTTTCCAGATGAGTTCTACTTCATATCTTCCTTCTGCATTCTCTGAACTATTTTCATTGAACTGATTTAATATTTGTGCTTCAGACAATTTTTCAATTTTCAGAGTACTGAGTTATTTAATAACGTAAAAGAGTACATGATAACAATCGAAAAAATCGAAAAAGATGATACCACCTTTTATAGCAAGGCTGCTCAACCCCAGGCCCGCGGGCCACATTATGGCCCGCGAAAGAATTTTAAATGGCCCGCACAAGGAAGTTTTGAATATCCCGCCAAACTGAGAAATCCCGCCGAATTGGCTGCCGCGAAGGATAGTATTAGGGGGGTATTACATTATCATTTATATTGGATCATTTATAGGATCATATATAGGATACAATAAAAATGAACATTTGATCATATCTGCAAATTACATTATCATTTATCATTGATCCTATTTTACGTCATATGTGGTCATATGTGGTTTCAATAGCCAATGGGGAGCGCTAACGCTGACAGGTATTGACATCAGTGTTACTAGATCTCAGAGAATTCGATTTGTCAAAAGCATCGTCATTTTTAATAAGGCTTGTTTTATGTTATTTCAGCAAGATTATTTAAGTATATAATAAAAAAATAATTACATTACATTATTTGAAACAAAGACAAACGATCAAGAAATTAAAAAACTCTTTTTTATATTAAATAACTGGCAACACCAATTTCTATGACCGTATTGGATCCAGAGACAAGACATGGCATGGTACTAATACTAATACTAATTATAAGTAATAGTATTAGTACCATAATTATAAGTACTTACGACTTAAAACTAGACTGTCCGAGCGAGAGCGCCCCCGGTGGTAGTCGTGTCTCTTTCTAATGTGTTGACCATGACCAAACAGCAAAATATGAGACTAAGGTCTAAGGCCCTGTTTTACCACATTCTGATAAAGTGCCGAATAAGCTATTCACAACTTTTTTGACAGATTCTTCATACTTCATCTGTCAAGTTAAGTGGTGGATAGCCTATTCGGTACTTATCAGGAAGTAGTGAAACAGGCCATAACTACTACAAATTCAGGTTATAAGTACCATAGCTGTCTAGTTATCCAATCCAATATAAATGACTCAATGATATATAGGATCCAATATAAATGATAATCTAATACCCCCTTATACAAATTTTCATAAATCCTTAATCTGTTTGACTGACATAGTCAGTTACCCCGCCAATATTCAGTTAGAACTCGTTGAACTGCAAAATCATCAATCATTGAAAACCCTTTTTGTCGAAAAAGTGTTGTCGATACCACAAAATTCTTCACAAAATTCTGTTGCCGCTATAACAACAAATACTAAAAAAATGGTTGCCTGTAAAGTCGGTTTTACGGGCGAAGATTTTACGTGACAACGTGTGGGAGAGAGACGCAAGGCATTCGGCGGGCCTCTCTCTCGTTCGGTGACTCATCGTAACGTTACCGAGCGTTACACATTTTCATAAGTGACTCCCAGCCGCAACCTAATTTAAGACGTTGTCACGTCAAAAACAAAATAAGTAAATTAAATATTTAAGAGGGGCTCCCATACAACAAACGTTATTTTTTGGTCTTTTTGGCTCGTAATCTATAATGGCAACATATAGACATTTGAAATTTTCACAAAATCCTCAAATATATGTGAGATTTAATATTAAATAATAAAATTCAAATTAAATAAATAATTAAGGGGGGCTCCCATACATTTTTCCTTATTTTCGCTCTATAACGGTGTGGAACCCTTCGTGCGTGAGTCCGACTCGCACTTGACCGATTTTTTTATTTTTTATAGGTAGGTATGGATATATTATGTAATTATAATACCGTAACGTGTATCTATATCCTCTAAATTTCTCTTACATCGATAAAAAATATTGCTTAAAAGTTTCATCGAAATCAAAAAATTCAAAGTTCTCGAGAGAAATATTAGACAAATGCCAGGCAACTGTGAGCCTACAGACGTGGTCGTTGCCGCAATACCCTTTGGGTATGTGCTTCTTATTAAAGCTGTATGGATACATGATGTACTCCACAACTATTCTCGGACCGCATTTTGATTGGCTTTCTTTAAGAGTAGTGATGGTACCTGAAAGGAATTAAAAAAGTTTTAAGTCGCAGAAAATATTAAATAACATTTACCAATAAATATTATGATGTCAATAAAATTTCATATAAATAAAGTTTATCCTCGCCCCCTTAGACAACTGCCTGCCTAGTATACGCCAACGAGATATCTCACTCTCGAGATAATTAAAAACTACTCGTCTCATAATGTCAAAATCTGGACATTATCTCGACAAAACTTTTCGATGATAGGTCTACGCGAGAAAAAATGTTTGTCATGCTAGGGTCAATAGAAATGAAGATACAAACTATCAAACATCGAGAAACATGTAGATGAGAGAGTGAGTATCTCGTTGGCGTATGCTAGGCAGGCTGGCAAAACGCTAACGCTAACGTTACAAAATGTATGGATTTGACATTTCGCTAGCGAAGCGATGACTTATGTTATGTCAAATCGCATACATTTTGTAGCGTTAGCGTTGCGTTTTGCCAGTTGTCTACGGGGGCCGACTACTTCGTTTCATGTCGATGTCTACTTATGCAGGGCAGTTTGTCATGTGATCTCGAACGCCGAGAACTCACGGATTCGGAGCACTGGCTCCATTAACTTACCATTCCTGCAGGTGTGTTGGATGACGCTGGGGGAAACAGACATGTATTTTTCGAACTTATCGCTGAAGGAGTGTTTTTGGCACACATATTCGTCCTCGGTGTACATGTACGGCGCTCGGTATTGTACTGTACTTGATGATGGAGTTGAATATGCACAGATCCGGCTTCTCTACTGGTGTCTGATTGAGAAAATTACGATTTATCAATTTTGAGTGAGATTTTGAGAAGGGGGCAGGAGTGGTTCCTTAGGTATGTGTAATGTGCGTACAGTTGCAGTACTGTACTACAGTCGCAAATACGTCGGTATAACATACTTGATGTATTTGCGAATCAGGTATAAGTTTTGTCATGCTCATTCACCGACTTTTGCTAATATTTGGTTCCTAATTTATTAGTACTGCACCAAACCTTCTATAATATTATCATGTTTGTTGCCACACAAAAACTTATGGATTGTGATAAGTGACACATGTCGTCTTTAATGCGTTATGCGTCGTTAGCTAGATTTGTTCTAATCGCCTTTTCAATTAACGCACAAATCAAATGATTGCTGCCTTATTTTTTTAAGCGAGTCCATATAATATGGATTGGGAGATCAAGATTTACATTTTACTGGAAAACGAAACGTAGAACGATGCTTTGGGCGATAACGTATGCTTGCGACAGCAATACAGCATGCGAAAATTGTACAATATTATGTATCTGCTTTTGAACCGTCTTCTCTGTTTGCTACTAAATTGCTGTTCATGCAACATCATCCTGCCGATTTTGCTTACTTCGTCATCGTCGCACTTCGGTACAGAGTTCCAGTTGGTAGGTGGATAGTCTTCGGGCAATGAGATGTCCCCGCTACACACGCTCCAAGCTGACCTCGACACCAAGTAGCTGCGCGCCGGCTGATCCATCGTCCACACTGTAGCGACTGTCACACCTAAACTACAAACATGAATACTTACATACAGTACTTAGCAGTCAGCACTCAGCACATTATATTGAGTGTTTTACAATGAGGGTGTTTGAAATTCTATTTGCCACCAGGTGCCGTTATATTATTATGTATAACCTTAGGGTCCATCGTGTCAAACTGCTATCATGTGTCACGACCGGTATAGCTGTAATATGTCACGATAATATGCCTATCTGACACGATAGACATTTAGATCCGAAGAGTAAATACTAAATTCACACTCAACACTTTGCTCAATCAATTTGCGATTGGATGGTGAATTACATAATTTGTTTGAGAGTATCAAACAAATTATGTAATTCACCATCCAATCGCATTTGCGAATTTTGTGTGAGACACCGCATTATGCTCTGCACTAGGAAAAATGTGTTTTCTCATTGAAATATTGTTTGGAATTTTGACATCTCAAGAAGTTATGTAGAGTTCGTCGATGATATCCTGGGGTCAGAATGACCCAGCGCCGCGGTGGCTTAACGTCTCAAGTATGTAGGTAATTTGTAAACAGTAATAATGATTAAATTAAGAAAAAAAGTTACAAAATTTAAATATGTGTGGAATTACAATACAAAACATTGAACTGATTAAACCACTAGAGTTGCTAATAAGCAGTCTGCAGTGCTAATAAGTAATAACCTTTCATGCCCATACGGCATACCTACCCAAACTTTTTAGGCTCCAGCACTGAGCAAACAACGACACGTCAAACTTAAAACGTCCCTCATTTTCGGTCCCTCACGTCGGGGGTTAAAAAATATACAACGATATATTATACATGTGCACGTGTGACACAGCTGTAGTATTCAATTTACAATACTTATATCAGACATTCAGACCCTCATCAAAGTCACAAAGTTTACACCAGCCCCTGTTCAAAATTATGAAAATCTAAGAGAATTTACATAGAGTAGTTCATTTGGTATTTAGAATAATATGTCCATGGATTTCTTAGTTGAAACTTAAACGCTGACTTGGGTATATAAATCGTTTTCGCTTACCTGGTTACCGTCTTACCTACGCGAAAGTTAGTAAGTACAAACATTTATCATCATAAAGTATAATAAGGAATAATAAAAATACCTTACCAATCATTTATCTAAGAAAAATACCTAAGTAGGTATATATTTTATAGGTAAGTACTCAATTACCATTAGATATTAAAGATGGGTACGTAAAATTATAATTAAATTCTTTACCTGCCATTTGCTATGATATCTTTTAAACGTAGCTCGAATTTTGACATCCTATTTATTTCCTTTTTTAATATGGCGATAAACTCTTTTGTTTTATTAATCGTGTTTTCTAGCGTTGTATTTAAATCTGAGTTCGATCCATTATCTTCTGCTAGTAGAGTATTTTTTGCCTGGTCTTGTATATTGAGTGTTAAATCTGCTATGAGAGCATCTAAATCTGTGTTGTCTTTAGCTTGACCGATGCTTGAGCTACAAAGATGATTGATTTAAGGTCAACTTGGGTAAGACCGTCTAGGGGGCAAGACCAAATAGAAGATTTTTAAAACTCGACTTTCTATAGCTACTCCACAGGATTCTTGAATCTGTCGGTAAAACAGTCGTCAAATTTTGATTTAGATAAGCTACGACAGACGGCGCTATTCGATGTATGGCGGCTAAAAACTGACTCGTAAATTTAGTGCTGCTTCGAACGTTCACGTGCATAGGTTGCACGTGCATAGGAAAATAATATATTGTGGTGTTAATCACTCATTATTTTGAATTGTGATTATGGTGAGTATCTTTTTAAATATCTACAGAAGACATAAGTATTTGGCTGCACTGATTTGTCAAAAACTGCTTTAGTTATTGAATTAATACTATCTTAATCTTTTCTAACCTAAAAAGTTAAGAGCGGGGAAGTCCGTCTAGTTCACTGGGGCAACTCCGGCAGTATGCCGGTCTTGCCTCAAGGCGGGAGTTCATAACATTTTCTATTTTAATACTTACTTGCTGGCTTCGCTTGATTTACAAATGATTCATGTTCATAAATTATATATATTTTAAACACCAAAACGACTAATAAAGACTAAGGAAGAGTAAACTGTGTCAAAAATTGTGGGATATCCATTGTTTCATACTATGTAATGATAATGATTACCCATGTGAAAAAAATGTTTGATAGCCCTACACCCAAACACACTTGCCCCAATTTTCTTTTTTACTCAATAAAAACTAAATGAGGCTTTAAAATTATAACTGTATAGTTTCTTTTTCACTACCTCCTACTTACAGATGTCACTATCTGGTTTTTAGTCTGGTTAGTGTACATACGATGTCGAAAATCGCCTTTAGACGGACTTGCCCCAAAGACTAGGAAAGACCGTCTGCAAGATGTTTCTTTGAAATATCAACTGTATTTGCCACATAATTAATGCGTGGGGACATCTAACGTCTGTATTAGGTTCATAAAAGATTACTGTGTCATCTACTGTGAACACCATCTTTCTAGAGTCATTACAAAAGAAATAGAGGCAGCTCAAAGCCAACTTTAAATAAAGTATGCCGGTCTTACCCAAGTTGACCTTACTTTAAGGCCCAATTCCACCAATATCTGTTAATGTTAACAGCTTGTTAAAATTTCATAATCTTCTCTTTCATTAGAGGAAATATGATACTAATTCGATCATTAACTTTAACAGTTTGTTGATGAAATTGGACCTTAGCCTTCCATAGTTTACACTTTACAGCGTAAATGCAATTGTAGCAAAAAACTAAGTACTCACTAATGATGCTGCAGTGGCGTCAACCACTCTGATACCTACAGAGAATAAAATGTTATTAATTATAATAAGTACTTGTATATTAATATTAAGCATAAGAATTTTTAAATACTCAGATATTATAAGATTGGATTGAAACAGCACATCGCAGACCTCAAGCTGCAAAGAATACCTAATGAAAGCCATAGTGGGTTTTTCGGTATGCTTATAAACAAATAAATACAAAAAAAGAGTATACCCAGTTGCTGCAAGCGTATTTAAAAACAAAAATAAATAGACACATGCGTAATAAATTCATTTTGTTAAAAACAAATTATTTGTAACACAGACTTCCACAGAACCTGCTGCCTGACTACACTGGCTTATTATATATTGATCAACAATTTAATAGATTTAGTGAACTTGCACTGTGAAATTAGCTATTTCAATGCCTTGTTTTGGTTAACGACAAAAAAGAGCTAGTTTTTTCCATTGTCCGAAAGCAAAAACCACATAATATAATGACTTTTAATAGGTAGGTATAGCTCAGAAGAAAGTGTGCGAAATAAGACGTATTCATAATGCAATGATTTTGTACTTAATCTTTTTACAATACCTAATATATTTTTTTTATAAGAAGGCACACAAGCAAACGGGTCACCTGATGGAAAGCAACTACACCGTCGTCCATGGACACTCCCGCAATATCAGAAGAGCTGCAGGTGCTTTGCCGGCCTTTTAAGAGGGAATACGCTCTCTTCTTGAAGGTTTACCGGTCGTATAGGTCCGGAAATACTGCTGGTGACAGTTCGTTTCAGAGTTTTATAGCGCGCGGCAGAAAGTTACGCGTAAAACGCACGTTGGAAGACTGCCACTCAATCCACTTATCAAGGTGATAAACTGTGGCAGTCTTCCACCATTTTTCGCGTTGATCGATAGCGAAACGTTGCAGGAAGTGTGATTCCAAACAATTCCTCAGAGCACGCCCCGTGATACAATCTATAAAGTATAAAGAATGCAGATAGAAGTTACTTCACACAGCAGCTACACTTATCCATCCTGTTTGAAACAACAAAAAGTTATGACTTATGAGTTATGACATATGAGTTATGGCTTAGGACGTATGACCCAATAATTTTATGTTTGTCGGTTGTCGCTATTCTCTAGGGACATTCTGTGTATACAGTGCACAGTGTAGTGTACAGTGTACCTAGTACCTACGTCCTACACTGTACAGTCATTTTTACTATGGTACAGATGGTCCGGGTAGTGTGTACAGTCATAATTTATTAGTGATAAGTGATTAACTGATTACCGTACTTATTACTGACCGTACGTATAAAAATGAGCTTATTATTTTATGGAAAGATAGTATAGACCTTCAGAACTGGACACCTCCTGAATTAACCGCAACCGAAACTCCATAGTTGCCTTTTTGTTTGTTTTGTTCTAACGTGATATAGGTACTGCTAGATTTATGGTACCTATACATAGAAATTAATAAAGAAGATAAAAAAAATCGGAGTGGGGTAAATAAAAGCTCAGATTTGGCCTGAGGGTAAAAGCTGAGTGAGATCTTTAAAACGAGAGTGTTGTGACTTGTGAGATAGAGCCAGAGTAGAGGCATATTTATATAGTCTATGTATATATTATGTTGTTCTCTCTTTTACATTTTATATAATAATATGTAAATTGATTAACAATATCCAACGTCAGCCAGACTTTCATCATAATAAATTATTATAATAAAAGCTGCAAATTTTCCTGTTTATGATTCCTGGTTAGAACCACCGGTATATTAACTTTATGGTGGTGTTACTCACAATTGTTTTTATATACTTAATTTTTTTTTATATCCTCTTATTGAGGAACGGTCAAAAATAAGAAGTGAAGGAAACCACACATAGAGAAATACACTACATACACTGAAATCACAATAGATAGCGTCAAAGTCAAAGTAAATTGATAATTTTTCTATCTAGCATCAACATAATAAAAATTATCGTGTTTATTTATGAAATAAATATGAAATAAAAATTAAATAGTAGGTAACCTCCGAAACAAAATTATAGATCAATAATGTATTTACCAAAACAATAAATTGTAGAGTTCATGTTCAGTGGTGAGTGGTGGTCCTATGTGATTGGCGTGATGACATCGATCGCGAGAAATTATTGATTTGACTATTATTGTTAGGTATTGATTTTGAATTCCACGTAGCTTTTAAATAAAAGCAAAGTCGTAATAGCTTTCGATGAAACGTGGCGTAGTGAATGATATCCACAACTTAAGGCTGCTCTTTCGAAAAAAGCGTGTAGATGAAACAACTTTTCATCGGCATTAACAGAGAAATTATATCTGAAAAAAACAATTAGTAATCTACATGATATAATACGTAACTTGGTTTTGCCATATTTTTTCTATCGGTATCACATAATAAAGAAATAAAAAACCAAATCACCTCCAAATCGTTGAATGAAACCACTTTACTCCTTCATTATTTATCAAAAGAATAATATATAAAAAATATCTACTGCTTTGCAATACATAAGTTAATAATTTGGTTTTTTTACTTTTTTGAAATATGTATTATTTCAAGCCTTAAAAAGGTTTTTTGACCTGCTAATTTAGGGAGTAGAAGGCCCTTAACTTCGTCCACAATCCTACCGAGCTGTTTAATTTTCTGACATAAAAAGTTTCTAGGCATGTTCTAGGTTCTGGGGCTCGAGGTTCTCTCAGAAGACTCTCAATAAATGTTAGTTGTCAGCCGGTTGAGATGAACTTGACCGCGAGAGCGGAGTGGTCGTAGTAACGAAGGCCGAGGGGTACCGCTAACCGCCTACCGCTCGTCAGACGTCAGTATTCAGTCGTCCCAGTTCCGAAATACCCAGCCGTTGGAACAGTCGCGTGCCGCGTCAACATTATTTTACAAACAGTTATTATTGTAACGTATAATTTGCGTGCGCAACCGGAAAAATCATGTCAGCGTAGAGTTATTTAATAGCTTGATATTTGACTAAAGTGAATTATAGAGCCAAATATGGATTTGACTGGTAAGTAGGAGATGTGTTATTTATATTAATTTATTACTCTCTCCGTCGATGCTGTGCTTATACAGTTTATGTTTGCTAAACGTAGAGATTTTGTCATTGATTTACATACGTAGATCGGTACACACTACACTATAATATTTAGTAAGGTAAGAAAAAAATCCACTTTGTAGTCTATGGTTATAAATCTATACTTATAAAATTACATGTCCTGACTGACTGACTGATTCATCATCGCTGAGCAAAAACTGTTAAAGTTACAGCCATGAAATTTGGTGAGTAGGGTTGTTTTATTAAGTAGACACCCACTAAGGAAGGAATTTTGAAAATTTTACCCCGAAGGGGGTGAAGTAGGGCTTGAAAGTCTGAATGAACGTCCGTCATTTCTTAAGTTAGGAACATGAAACTTTATCTTTGGGTTACTGATTAAAAATGAATGGATACGTATTTAAGCGTTTTTGGAAATTCTTCCCCCAAGGGCTGAAATTGGGGTTGAAAGTTTCAATGGAAGTCCGTTATTTCTTGAGTTAGAAGCATGAAATTTTATGTTTGGGCTACTGATTAAAAATGATTGGATACGTGTTTAAGCGTTTTTGAAAATATTACCCCCTAGGGGATGAAATAGGGCTTGAAAGTTTAAATGAAAGTCTATATAGGTATACTATGATAACGCGGACGAAGTCGCGGGAAACAGCTAGTTCTAATATAATACTTATGGCCTGTTTCACCGCTTCCTGATAAGGTGCCCGATAGGGTTATTTGACAGATTTTCCATACTCCATCTGTCAAATTAAGTGGTGGATAGCCTTATCAGGAAGCGGTGAAACAGCTGCCCTTATTCACTTAAAATTTTTTTTGAATATAAATTTGATCGTTTAATTTTTGGACAAAACTCCCAAGCGGTAACATGTGGCCGCGAGAACAATAGATTTCCAAGAATCCGCGATCGAAAGCTTTGATTATATTATAGAGATAAACTACGATAACATGGCGCGCCCCTCCAAAATTCAAAACGATTGAAGTGCGTTGTCAAAACGTTTGAAGTGCGTTGTCTTGCGGCGCGGTCGGCTAGTTATGATTAGTTGACCAACAAAATATCTTGGTAATAATAAGTGACATTGAGTGAAATATTACGAGTACTGGTTGATTGGTTGAATACTCACTACATACAAACTCTTTCATATAAGGATGTGACTACCACACATTGAAACAGTGATTTGGAGGCGCGCGCCATGTTATCGTAGTTTATCTCTACATGTGTATAACAGAATAGAATAGAATAGAATTTATTTATTTCTAATTAAGTATAATCAAAGTATATAAATTAAAATCTATTATTTAATTATAATTTATAATCAAAGATCGAAAGATTAAACAGTCTTTTGTGGTTCTTATTTATAAGAAAATGAGATGAAAATATTTGTTAGGTATATATAAGCTGATATTTTCATCTCATTCCATTGTAGGGGTAAGGTTCGAAAAAAGTCAAATTGGGGCAAATTGCCCTAGAAGATAAAATAAACGAAACTACTTTATA
Source organism: Polyommatus icarus (assembly GCA_937595015.1). Taxonomy (NCBI): domain Eukaryota; kingdom Metazoa; phylum Arthropoda; class Insecta; order Lepidoptera; family Lycaenidae; genus Polyommatus; species Polyommatus icarus. Next base: position 15,804,541 of record OW569327.1, on the reverse strand, counting down.
ATATTAGGCCTGGAGATAGTGACACAAAATTCTTGGTGATTTGTGTCAGTATGCCGGTTTTACAGGGGTATAATAACGTAAAGGCAAAAAGGAAAATATTGGTCATAGCGCTTGCACTGGCAGCCCAAACGCGTGAGCGTTAATCGAACATGTCGGATAAATAACGAGTGTCGAACGATTTGTTCCACAAAAATGCTTGTATTTTCAGATAGTCGAAAAAAAATAAGTAGGCGAAAGCGTAATGCCATACTTGTCGGGTGCGGCTTACAGCCCGCCATACGAACGCGAAAACGTTAATTTTAATAAAAAAATTGAACCAATTGTACCAGGCTAATTTTTGCATATCTAAGCTAATCATCGTCGGGTAGCCATTCACGAAAATCACCTTGCCATACTTTTCCGACAGCGCCCAATGGCCGCCATACCACTGCAAAGGTGTAAGTTTTTTTTTCGCCAAACGATTTGTACCACCCTGAAACTTTTTTTAACAGCTCCCTGTATGATCATAAATAGGAGTCTGATAATGCCATACCTGTCGGTGGCAGCGAATGTGAATAATATTTTTTTCAAAATCCTAAGATTTCATACGTAATTCAAACGGTTTTTCAAGTATGGCGCCACTTTTTCCGTCTACTACAAGTATGACAAATATAATAATGGTCACATTGTATCGTATAATTTCCATGACATTGGTTAATTCAGATTGCAAAACATTGTAGGTCCCTCTACATGTAAAGTCGTGTGTAAAGCGGTGTGTTGTGTTGTCTCTCTACATGTAAAGCCAATTAATTAAGCCATGATTGCCAACCAAGTTTATGACATTGTGTATAGTAAGTAGCCTGTAAGTAGGTATACAGCGGAATTGAATATGGACAATCATATTCAAAAATCCCCCTCTGCAGTTAGGTATCTGCACTGAAAGTTCTCCTTTTACTATGGTAATATTGTAAAATATTGTGATGTATAATAATAACAATTATATTCCTCAAAGCAAAAGTTGATTATGTACATCTTGTGGTTCTAATTTTATAATAATATTATGCTAATTATATTATATTACATATTATAATATAATAATATTATATATTATAAAATTTTATAATATTTAATATTATTACTATTTATCATAGTCATTATGTAACCGGAAAACCGTTGAAATTCTAACGAGAAGTTATAGTATGGGAGCCCTAGAACTAATTTTTTGTGACTACTAACAAGCTAATTTTTTGTGAGTAGCTACATTTCGTTAAGACGAACAACTTTTTTATTTTCCAAAAACCTCGAAAGTCGTAGCTAACAGAGATAGAAAGGATTTCATACTTTGACTTGATGGTTCTAAAATATGGATTGTTTTATTTGTAGGACAAGGGTACTCTTAAATTATATAATTATGTACTAACCTACAAATATACAAAAAATCAGCTAGTTAGGGTTCCATTTTAAGGCACAGTAGTAAACCAAGTTTTGTTCATTACAGAACCCTAAAACGGAACCCTAACCAGCTGTTCTTTTGTATATTTGTAGGTTAATAGTTATATAATTTAAGAGTACCTTTGTTCTTCAAATAAAACAATCCATATTTAAGAACCGTCGAGTCAAAGTATGAAATCCTTTCTATCTCTGTTAGCTACCACTTTAGAGATTTTTCGAAAATAAAAATTGTAAAAATGTCGTCTTAAGGCCGTCCCCCGAGCAAACGACCTTGGCCATACATTTGCCGCGTTGCCGAGATCGCGCCAAAACCCTATTATTTTTACTTATCTCAGTTCAAAATTGTCCTAAAAAAATTTAAAACGGCGAATATGTAGTTTATGATATTGTCGATCGATTGGCGTGAGTTTCAAATAAAAGTAATTTATAAATCCTAAGGAGATGCTGAATGTATGCTTGAATTTTAACAAATTGGTATTACTTTGGAAGCTGATATCATGAGTATAAGAAACAAAAATAGAAAATTTAAAACGACAAAAGGAATGTTGATATACTGAAGATTATTGCTGTATTTTTATTATAACTTTGTAGCTTTCAGATTATGAGTTTATAAGGTTTTAAATACGGTCAATTACGGAATCTCCGGACGGAACGCCCTTAACGAAATGTAGCTACTCACAAAAAATTAGCTTGTTAGTAGTCACAAAAAATTAGTTCTAGGGCTCCCGTACTATTACATGATAATATTTTCAGTTGGTAGAAAATTATTACAGTCAAAATCTGTTATTACGACATCGAAGGGACTGCTCGTGTTTAGTCGTAAAAACCGAATGTTGTAATAACCAGTGACAGGTGGTATAGCATTCAGCCGGGACCTTTGATTTTGGTCAATTTAACCGGTATGTTGTTCTAAACGATGCTTTAAACGGTTTTGACTGTATTAAATTGCATGTTAACCTACGAATAATAGCATTCAGATAAAACTTTTTACTTGTCGAAATCGGTTCAGTAGCTTTTGCGTGATGCTAGAACAAAAACTTCCCCATAAAGTACGAATAAATTGTTATCATTTTTTTTTGGTTTGATTCGTCCCATTCAGGACAGGCAAAGGGAAGAAAGCCCATACAGCCATGTCTTTTGTAGTACTATTGTCTTAAATCATTTTTATTTAACAGGCCGAAGCCTTGTCTTCTTTTATTTTCCTCATAATTATTTTTTATTTTATTTATAAGGCTAAAGCCATGTCTTTTGTTCAAGTATATTTCTTGTCAATTAATCTTGTATTTTTTCTTTTCAATGTTGAATCCTTGATGTAAAGTCCTTTTTGGGTATCTTTCATTGTCAAAATCAATATGAAAATAACGATCATTGGTCAAATCCTGAAATTAGCTGAAACAGCTCAACCAAAAGAAACATATTAGTATTATTTACATATTATTTACTAACAGCAATAATTAGATTTCATTAACTGTAGAAACAATAAACCCATAGACTGGCGAAAAGCATTCTTGATTGCTACCTAAGTATCTGCTGAAGGGAGCGCGGGATATCTTCAGCAGTCTTAAAATACTTAAAAGTTGGTCTACAAGGACCATTCTTTGAAAACAAAATCCAAATGCCATACTGGTACAAATCGTCCAATTTTTATCACTTTTTTGCTCAATTCCGATAGTCATCCCGCCCCATGGTTACAATCTGTAACAATTTTTTTTTGGTACAATTGTCAAGTGATGAGACTACAATGATGCCATGATGTAAAAATGATTTTACGTATCTTAGGGCCTGTTTCACCGCTTCCTGATAAGGCTATCCACCACTTAATTTGACAGATGGAGTATGGAAAATCTGTCAAATAACCCTATCGGGCACCTTATCAGGAAGCGGTGAAACAGGCCATTATAGTCTTTTTTTTAAAACGTGTCAAATAAATAAGTATTTCAAGTATGACAGCACCTTTTCCCCCTACTAGAAGTATGGGAAAAATAATAACGGTCATATTTTGTCAAATACTTTCCAAAAATTTAAATGCCATACTGGCACAAATCGTTTGGCGAAAAAAAAATCTTACACCTTTGCAGTGGTATGGCGGCGTGGTAATCACCTTGCCATACTTTTCCGATAGCGCCCAATGCGCTGTCGGAAAAGTATGGCAAGGTGATTTTCGTTTATGGCTACTCGACGATGATTAGCTTAGATATGCAAAAATTAGCCTGGTACAAATGGTTCAATTTTTTTATTAAAATTAACGTATTCGAGTCGGTATGGCGGGCTGTAAGCCGCACCCAACAAGTGTGGCATTACGCTTTCGCCTACTTTTTTTTTCGACTATCTGAAAATACAAGCATTTTTGTGGAACAAATCGTTCGACACTCGTTATTTATCCGACACGTTCGATTAACGCTCACGCGTTTGGGCTGCCAGTGCGAGCGTTATGACCATCATTTTCCTTTTTGCCTTTACGTAATTATACCCATGTAAAAATGAAAAACCGGCCAAGTACGTGTCGGGCCACGCGCAATATACCCTATATTGCGCGTGGCCCGTAATCCGTAGTAGATACCGATAATTTGTGTAGGTCTTTATTATTTAAAGTTTTTCAATAAATATACCTACTATATCTACTTACAAACAAGTTTAGGACCAAGGTCTTTGATATTTGGCCAAGTTACAAGTTAGCAAATTAATCTTCAAATTCATTCGTTAATCGTTTGGTATTTTAGCGACGAACTTACATATTACTAGGCCTTACTTTAAAACTTGAATAGAACTTTTGATTGAGTAGTTCTTTGGTAAACGGTGATTCTCTCATATTTTCTAAATTAACAAAAAATTAAAACCGACTTCCAAGGTAAAAACAATAATAACATCCTTATAATATGAACTAAAAAGTATTATATAATTATTCCTATCTATTAGATATAGATTATAAAGTTAGAAGTAACAACAAAACAAAGTGATAATAATTAATGATAGTATTTTAGGGTGTGTATACATTATACACGTACGTCATATCTATACTAATATTATAAAGCGGAAGAGTTTGTTTGTTTGTTTGAACGCGCTAATCTCAGTAAGTATTTAATATTTTGTACTTATCTTGTACCAATAAAATATAAATGTAACTAAAGTATGTGTAAATAAAAAGGCTATTAAATAAATACACATACATAAGGACATAACATACAAAAAACTATATTTAAAAATACATTGTCCTTAATATTATAGTTTTTTTAATGCTGCGAAAGTAGCAACGCTGAAAGAGCATTTTTTGTGATTTGTATGGGCAAGCATCCTTTTAACCGACTTCCTATTTTATATGATTTGGCTCTAATCAATGATTAAAGAAACACTTGTTTCTTTGGTCATTGGCTCTAATCTCTATACATGTATTATCACCTTTAAATATTATCTTTTTGTTTTGTTACATTACGTATGTTTTGTCGGAAGTCTCTGCCAGATTGGCAGTGGCAGTAACACTGAAGGGATACCTCGGCCCATCCCTGTCAGACGGATTCCGGTAATTAGGTACATCAGGGTAGTTACAATTTACATCCATACTAATATTATAAATGCCAAAGTGTGTCTGTCTGTCTGTTACCTCTTCACGCTCGAACCGCTAAACCGATTTTGCTGAAATTTGGCATGCAGATTCTTTGAGTCCCGAGAAAGGACATAGGATAGTTTTTATCCCGGAAAATGTACGGTTCCCAAGCGATAAACGAATTTTGGCGCAACGAAGTTGCGGGCAGCATTTAGTATTATATAAGTAGATGCAGGTCTCGAGTACGCTGTCACCACTGCGGTGCCGGGACACGGCCGAACACACACTCACGACCTGTCAAGCTTAGACGGAACAAAGAGCGGAACTATATCGTCCACCATCGGAGAAGTCGCAACTCGCAACGCTCCCAGCGCTCGTAAGGGCCATGGTAAGGAGCGAAGATGGATGGGCAGCCGTCGAGACGTACGCAGTACGCACACAGCGTATAGTCACGACGAAGGAGGAAGCGGAGCGCGCGAGGGAGGCGGCGCTCGAACCTCAAAGAAGAAGGCCGTGGCGAAGAAGAGTGGTTCGTAATGGCCACGACATCCCGCCTTAGCCTGGGAGCTCGGGGCGGCGGTGTGGGGATGTACATTGTACATATCCGCAGTGGGAGTCCCCTTCCCCTTTGTCGAATTCGTCACAGAATTTCACAGCGTAAAAAAAAAGGTCTCGAGTACGCTGCAAGAGCGAGGTAGTCAGACAGACAGACAGACACTCTTTCGCATAATTATAATAATGAAATGTTACACAATCGAATATTATATTGGCTTTCGATAATAATGCAGTAATGTTATATCAGAGATAATAATTAATAACAATGTAGATAAATACCATTAATCACAATTAATTATTCACCTACACAAACAAAATATATTATTATTGTGTTTGTGCAGCTAATGGGGATTGTCCATTTTTTTTTAATTTTGCTCATTACAAAAACATTTCGAGGAATAAGGTCAGTGATCGCTTTTCTGTATATAAACGAAAAAAATACCCATTAGTTACTTATATTTTTGAACAAATATGTTTAACCTTAGTTTGACCTTCAATGGCGTTAAATTAGCAATAAATTCGACCAGCACTACGTTTCGAACTTTTGTTAAGCTTCTCGTATCAGCTTTTCACATAATGATAACTTGCATTTAACGAACCAGCCATTATAAATAAGATTGAAAGGAAAAAAAACATACTGCAGAGGTCAATTGGCCGCCGATGATGACGTCAGAGCGAAACTTTAAAAATTTATTGAGAAAAAACTAGCCAATGAATTTCAAAATGATTTAATTTATATTCTTAAAATACCCTATTTTAACGAAAAAAAATATAAAAAGTACATGTGATTTTTTTTGGACAATGCCCATTGGTAGCGAGTACCTACTACTACTTATATCGCTCGTGCAGCGTACTCGAGACCTTTTTTTTTACGCAGTGAAATTCTGTGACGAATTCGACGAAGGGGAAGGGGACTCCCACTGCGGATATATACAATGTACATCCCCACACCGCCGCCCCGAGCTCCCAGGCTAAGGCGGGATGTCGTGGCCATTACGAACCACTCTTCTTCGCCACGGCCTTCTTCTTTGAGGTTCGAGCGCCGCCTCCCTCGCGCGCTCCGCTTCCTCCTTCGTCGTGACTACGCTGTGTGCGTACTGCGTACGTCTCGACGGCTGCCCATCCATCTTCGCTCCTCACCATGGCCCTTACGAGCGCTGGGAGCGTTGCGAGTTGCGACTTCTCCGATGGCGGACGATATAGTTCCGCTCTTTGTTCCGTCTAAGCGGGACAGGTCGTGAGTGTGTGTTCGGCCGTGTCCCGGCAGTCGGCACCGCAGTGGTGACAGCGTACTCGAGACCTGCATCTACTTATATAATACTAGATGCTGCCCGCAACTTCGTTGCGCCAAAATTCGTTTATCGCTTGGGAACCGTACATTTTCCGGGATAAAAACTATCCTATGTCCTTTCTCGGGACTCAAAGAATCTGCATGCCAAATTTCAGCAAAATCGGTTTAGCGGTTCGAGCGTGAAGAGGTAACAGACAGACAGACACACTTTGGCATTTATAATATTAGTATGGATGTAAATTGTAACTACCCTGATGTACCTAATTACCGGAATCCGTCTGACAGGGATGGGCCGAGGTATCCCTTCAGTGTTACTGCCACTGCCAATCTGGCAGAGACTTCCGACAAAACATACGTAATGTAACAAAACAAAAAGATAATATTTAAAGGTGATAATACATGTATAGAGATTAGAGCCAATGACCAAAGAAACAAGTGTTTCTTTAATCATTGATTAGAGCCAAATCATATAAAATAGGAAGTCGGTTAAAAGGATGCTTGCCCATACAAATCACAAAAAATGCTCTTTCAGCGTTGCTACTTTCGCAGCATTAAAAAAACTATAATATTAAGGACAATGTATTTTTAAATATAGTTTTTTGTATGTTATGTCCTTATGTATGCGTATTTATTTAATAGCCTTTTTATTTATTGTGTGTTGTGTTGTGATTTTTTAACCTGAAAAACTTGAATCCTTCATTTGTTTGCAACGAACCTATCGGGAAATACCCGATAATTTTGAAGCTCGTGTGGTATTCGGGGGATTATTTTTCCGTCCCAAATGTTGGCCAATAGAATTGCACCATTCGACGTCACGTGGTAACCAGAGAAAATTTTCAAAAAATTATCAGTATAATACCTGTATAGTATAATAACTGTATAGTATAATACCTGTATGTAAGTAGGTTGTACCACGTGACGTCGAATGGTGCAATTCTATTGGTCGATATTTGGGTCGGAAAAATAATCGTTCAAATTCCTTTGATAGTAAGTACTAAGTAGTAACTAAGATGATGTTGTTATTATTGTAAAACACGTTATAAATGTACGTTCATTGACCATACAAAAATTTTCCAAAACTATAAGCGGTACTTACTACGAACCCTTTATTGTACGTGGCCGGACACGCACTTGGCCGGTTTTATTTATAATTATGTATGTATAATCTAAGTACTTACATAATTTAAATCATCTAGCCTCTCATCATATTATTGACTATTGTTTCTGAATACTCTTAATATTTTGTACCTGTCTACCCGTACAATGTACCTACAATGTACATACTTAGTTAACAAATAATTGTTTTATTATAGTGCGTGCAGGGTTATTAAATTATTGTTCTATAGTACAAGGCCGTTTTACCATCGTTTTTGCACGCATCTTATCATTTATTAGTGATCGAAGTTAAAATCACATTTAACCTTAGATGTACTATCAGAGAAGTTGATTCCTATGCAGATCGGGGACCTAGGTATGTAGTTTGGTTGCGTTACGTCAAACCCAGCCGACAGATCACAATTAACATTGAATTGACATATTCGACCAAATAACGTTGATCTATCAATTGCATAGGAATCAACTTTCTCGATGGTACATTGTACAATATCAAAATAATTAAGAAAACATATGACATAACCTTTAATTTTGAAAGAGCATGTTCTCTATGATCCTAAGTATTAATTTGTATCAGATAACCATAATATTATTTAAAAAATCTACTAATAAGTACTTAACTATATATAATTAAAATCTATTGTAGATACTATCCATTTGCATACAACATAAAAATTATTTCGAAAAATGTAGTGCTATGCTTCCAAAAACGTGTTCTTTTTATTCATTCAGAAATTAGTTACGCTCTGTAACTAATTTCTGAATTACTTGCCTTCTTGTCTATTTTCGATCTCAGAACGGCCTTCATTGTTTTAACAATATAAATATTTATATAAGTATGCTATTATCTGTTTTGTATCAATATCCGGAATCCATCTTGAGTCAAGCGCCTGTCTTTTTCGTCCACAAGTCCTTGCTATTGGTTGCCTCCCCACCTGTCCCTCTCTTACCGCTTCCTACCTCCCCCACCAACTGTCTCACTTTGAAGGGGTTTCAGAATTTGTTCATCATTATAGCGTCGTTTTTCACGCCGTTTACAAGTTTTACTTGCCAATATATTTAAATTTAAATAATTTTTTACATTAAGTTTAAACCAAATTAAAATCAGTGAAAGTGTTACATTTTTTAGCATTTTTTATTATTTAATTTAAATTTAAATAAATAGTTGCCTCTCCGTTAAAATCATGGAAGATCAAGATTTGCATAATAGTAATGACGAAATAGTGGATGGTGCGATTGACGTTAATAATTCTCGAAAACGTGTTCGTTCAGTGTCGCCGGATATAGTTTGTGATCAAAGTGATTCGTCTAATAGTGAAAGTGATTCTTCAAGCCCGCCTAAAAAAGCAAGAAAACAACCGGATGCTGTGAGTGCTGCACATTTTCAATTTTTATCACAACAAGTTGCATATTTAACCGATCTTATTGCAAGAAATAGTGAAAGCTCAAATAATTCGAACAGAGCTGAGGTTGACATCGAGAAATCCACTACTTCGAATGATTTACTGTTACGACGTCCGGAAAGCGTTAAGAATAATAAGCTTAGTATTCTTTCTGATATAAGTACAACTGTTAAAGATCCAATTTACCAAAAAGCAGACGATTCTTTTTTGGCGAAATTAAAACAGTTACAACGTTTTAAATGCAGTGATTGGTATGCAATTCGTTTCATTGATACACAAAAGAAATATTTAGCTACCCCCGGTTTTGTCGAGCTCGCTGTAAACGATGAATTAAAACAATTCGAGTCACACATGTTAAAAGACGACTCACGCTCTTATTTGTTAGAACGTTCATTTGCTGGTTTAACTAATGCTATTCTTCAGCAAAAGCAGGCCTTACAAAATGCTTTGCAAGACTTGGTCGATTGGGCTAGCGACACAAAAAATTCATTAACGCCTAATTCACTGTTTGAAAAAATAGAAACATCTTTTTCTAAAGAATCTCCGTATAGCAAGCTATCAGACGACATTTTGCAAATAGTATGTGGTAGGCGGGCTGATTTGATCAATCTGCGCCGGGATAGCTTACTTCGTCATATACCCGAGGAATATCATCGCGATGTTCTGCATAAAATACCTCCTAGCTCTGAATATTTATTTAATGAAGAGTCAGTTCAAACTTACCTACAAAAAATTGGGGGGGCGGAAAAATTAAATACATCGCATAAATCAAATTCGTTATCTTACAACAAAGACATTTTTTATCGCAATCAACGGCCGTCTACTAGTAAACAAAGCGACGAAACCTTTTTTCGTCGAAATGCTTCCTCAAAAAAGGGTAAACGACAACCAAATCCTGCAAACCAACCTAGAAATAGACCGAGTAATGCCCACGAAAAACAAAAAAGCAAGAAAGCTCAAACTAAATCTTCCTACAAAAATAAACAACATCGCCAATGACTTGCGGACATTTCGAGGCGGCTGTCTGAAGCATTTCATAAGTGCTTGGAGCAATTTAGGGACACCAAAGAAAATTTGCCAACTTCTCAATGGTGTACGAATTCCGTTTGTTATCAAGCCGCCTCTAATTTTCCCGAGTCAATTGGTAATGCAATGTTACTGTACCAAAACTTCCGCGAATATGACAGAGCAAATTCAGGATATGTTAGAATCGGGGGTCCTGGAACAAGCAGATCACAGCCCCAGCTACCTTTCGACGTTCTTTTTGGTTCCGAAGCCGGACGGATCTTTTCGTCCAATCTTCAACCTGAGGAGGTTGAACCAATTTGTAGAAATAAAACCTTTCCAACTTTTCAACCATTTCCGGGTCCCAACGTTCCTTCAGCACTTAGATTGGATGGTAAAATTAGACTTGAGCCAGGCCTATTTTCACGTACCTATATTACAAACGCACCGTTGTTTTCTAAGAATGAACTATCATCCAGACTCTCATCAAAATCAACTGTTACAAATGACATGCTTACCTTTCGGCCTTTCGTCGGCACCCAGAACATTCGCTACAATTACCAACTGGGTGGCCGAATATTTACGGACCCACGGAATACGGTGTGTAGTGTATCTCGACGACTTTCTTTTCGCACACCAATCGAAAGCTCAACTACAAGAGCACATAGCATTCGCGATACAAATAATGAAGGTGTTGGGTTGGACGATCAACTTCAAAAAGTCCGTTCTAGTTCCGACACAACGTTTAGAATTCCTCGGCATAACGTGGGACACAAAACGCAACGCAAAGTCCTTATCCGAGATGAAGTGCCTATCGCTACGCAGGGTACTTCAACGACAGCTCAGAACGAAAAAATGGTCCCTCAAACAGTATCAATCGCTAATGGGGAGACTCAATTTCGCAACATTCGTTACTCGAAGGGGTCGTCTTCACTGTCGAACGATACAATACTGCAGTCGCCAGCTATCCAAACAGCACCCTTATCGCGTGGAGAGTATTCCACAACCCGTTCGCCAAGAAATGCTTTGGTGGACCGAAGCTTTGGGGGGATCCATGCCAATACACATGAGTGGAACAACACATCTACTGACCACGGACGCCTCCGACATCGGTTGGGGAGCACAGATAGACGACACGATAATAACAGGTACGTGGACAAAACAACAGCAATCCTGGCACGTAAATCAAAAAGAAATGTTTGCAGTTTACGGGGCAATCGTACACAAACAGCTTTATATACGAAATGCCCAGATTCTTCTGCAAACCGACAATCGGACAGTAGTCTCGTATATAAACAAGGAGGGAGGAACAAAATCGAAAAAGCTCCTGAAACAAACCCAACAACTGTTGACGCTCCTGGACAAACTGAATGTGCATTTAGTAGCCCAGTACTTTCCCGGCAGGTTCAATTGCGAAGTGGACGCTCTATCTCGACAGAAAGTTTGTCCCGAATGGCACCTGACAGCAACTGCAACCGAGCCGATATTTCAAATGTGGGGCACACCAGAGATAGATCTTTTTGCGTCCAGAACAGCGCATGTCGTAGAGAAGTATGTGTCGATGGACGTTTTGGACGAGGACGCCCACCGTCTCAATGCATTTTGTCACCAGTGGCAGTACAAATTGGCATGGATCTTTCCTCCGCCGAGTTTGATCCCCAGGGTACTGCAACACCTCAACCAGGCCCAGGGTCAGTACATACTGATCGCCCCGAGGTGGGACAAAGTGTTTTGGCAGGCCGATGTTCGCCACCGTGCTCTTCGGCCTCCATACACGATTCCGGACTTACCACACGTTCTCCTAGACACGACGACGGGAACTCACCCTCCACAAGTTCGAGACCTGCAGCTGGAGGCTTGGCTAATTTTGGGTGGCAAGAAATGTTGACCGACTGGACGGAGGAGGAACAGAAACTGCTCATGTCGAGTTGGCGAGCATCAACAATAAAAACATATAGACCAGCGTGGGACAGATGGAAGAAATGGTGTGAGTCGAATTCTATTAACTTTAAATATCCAAATGCCGATCAAGTTGCACGTTACCTTGCCCATTTACATTGTGATATAGGTCTCTCATATAAAACTATTTTAGTCCATAAATCGGTTATATCTACTTTTACACATTTAACGTCTCATCTTGATTTATCTTCTAATTTCTTTATTAAACATATATTAAAAGCTATATCAGTAGCTCGAGAAACTCCCTCTAAACCACCAATATGGAATCCAAGACAATTGCTGGTCCATATAGGTGTATATAATTTAGATGAAAATAATTTATATCAAGTGTCACGGCATACAGCTACACTTTTACTGCTGGCTTCTGGCCGGAGAGTTCACGACCTTACTTTGCTGCGCGTGGACGGTCAAAGCTTGATTGACGAAGGTAATTCAATGATTTTATGGCCAGTATTTGGTTCCAAAACTGATAATTATAATTACAGACAGTCAGGATGGAGAATAAAAGCTCATCCCATCAAAAGATTAAATATTATATTTTGGATAAAACGGTTGATAGAGTTAGGTGCAGATCGAAGGAGTAATATAACCCACTTATTTATTACCGCCAGAGGTGATGTTAAACCTGCCTCCAGGACAGTTATAGGGAATTGGGTTAAGTCTCTGTTGTCTGAAGCTGGAATTCAGGCCACCCCTGGCTCTGTAAGGTCAGCTGTGGCTTCTCTTAATTTTGTAGAACAATTTCCTATAGATCAAATTCTTAAAACTGGTAATTGGAGATGTGCTCACACTTTTAGAAATTATTACCAAAAGGAAATAGTTGATTGTAATAATGCAAATCAGTCAGTTTCATTATCTAATTATTTTGATCCTGTAAGTTAAATTGATTAACATATACTTATATGTATAATTGTTATACTGAAGTTTTGTTATAAAATTTGCTTGTATGATAGTAATAAAATTAATATTTTGTAATATTTTGGGGTTTCTCTATAATCCTAAATTATTCATTCTATCCTAATTCCTAACACATTATAGCGTCTGTAGCTTACAGCATACAACACCAGGTGATAACAAACAAATCACTCAAGATGGATTCCGGATATTGATACAAAACAGATAATAGAGAGTTTTACCAAAAAATAAAACTTACCTATTATCTTTTCATCAATATCCGGAATCCAGGTAATGGCTACCTGGTGCATCATGAGTTTTTATAATGATGAACAAATTCTGAAACCCCTTCAAAGTGAGACAGTTGGTGGGGGAGGTAGGAAGCGGTAAGAGAGGGACAGGTGGGGAGGCAACCAATAGCAAGGACTTGTGGACGAAAAAGACAGGCGCTTGACTCAAGATGGATTCCGGATATTGATGAAAAGATAATAGGTAAGTTTTATTTTTTGGTAAAACTCTCTATTTTTTTCTAGTGGACGAGTTCTTGGAAGGCCTCTTCTCTAAGGAGGCGCACGAGCGGCCATCGGACGAGAAAAATCCTGATGACTCCGAACTGACTCTACCGGTATGGTTCGACAAGAAGAAATACGAGCAGTAAGTATGGAATATGGATAGTTAGTAGTTACTAGTGTATAAGTATGTACATAATATTATGTAGTCAGTTCTACATGGTTTGCGTCAGTTTGGTTGAACAGTCTACAGCAGGGGTTCCCAAACTGTTTCAGCCTGCGGCGCACTTACAAGTCAATATTTTGTCACGGTGCCCTACTCTACCTAGCTATTACAAAAATATAGGTACATAAATAAACACCTTTAATGATTATAGTTAGGTTAGAGTTTTCTGTTTAATCATGTACCTGATTTGTATAATTAGTATTTTAATTTAATTTTATAATATTTGTTTGGATAATGATGGATGATCGAGTCGCGGCGCCCCTCTTGCCTTTCCACGGCGCACCAGGGCGCCGCGGCGCACAGTTTGGGAACTCCTGGTCTACAGTCTACACTCTACGTAATAGCGGGAGCTCAAGGGATAATATTATTGTAATAGATAAAAATATTAGGTACTTAAGTATTTATTTTTGAGAGGTTTGTGTGCCTAATAGGTACACCGTACAACATAGAATATATTATTATGTAATATTACCTATATGGACGCTTCACACCAATCACACCGCGTCAGTCTGGCCCCGTGCTAAGTATACCTACCTGAAGGACTTGTATTACGGCCTACGGGGACCAGACAACGGAAATACATACTTATATTTAATAATTTTATATGATACAAATTATTTAAGATTTTTATTATATTATCATACACATAGTTATTATTATATCACAGTTATCACACACATCTATGGCCCAGAAACAGGAGTATTAGCCTCTACAGTCTACACACAGTAATATGACGTATTCTGTGGTAGAGGTAAATAATTAAGTAAGTACTTCCTCCATAAATTAATGATCAAATATGTAAAGTCATCAAGGTTTTTATTAATATTACGAAAGGAAAATTTTATTATGTCATACCATGCCTAAAATTAAATATGACGTCACTAGACATAACCAGTTATGTAACGTAACAATCCTAATTCCTAAACCACTATCTGACAACCATACTTATTATTATTCTGACAATCTAACCATTTATCAAAAAAATTTATCGGTTTGATGTACCTACACGCGGTCAATGATATTCAAGTGATACCTAAGTTTACTGTCTACGGTATGTAGGTAATATAATTATAAATTATTAATTATGTATGTATACAATCATACATGTATATGTATCATGTATGGTATCACTCTCATGCCTGAGTCCTGAGTTCCTGACTAATGACTAATGTCTAATCTAATTATGTAGTAAGTACCTATTTACTCATTAGTAATGACTAATGAGTAATGACTAGCAAATAAGGCATTTAAATAAACTTAGTTTCTTCTTTAACTCAAATGCGAAAAGCGGCAACCCTAGAGGCCTAGAACGAGACGAAGAAACGTCAAATGAAATACATAATATTAATATGTATTTGAAGTGGGTAATGGGTATGCCTACTACTTAATACTTTAACCTCGTAATATTGTAGGATACGAATGTAAGTACCTATAATATTTTATGTCCTGATTCATGAGGATAACAACTTAGGTAAGTAAGTATTTCGTTTGTGAAAAAATATCCACAGCCGAACATAACATTATACCATTTCACTCCTTCTTTTAAGAAGTCGGTTAAAAAGGTTGCAAACATAAAAGCACAGTGTACGGAGGAGACGAAAAATCGGAAATTTTCTATTTTCTTCAATTTTGAATAGGCATTAGTAAAATGAATGCGAGTTTTAAGGGCGTTCCATCCGGAGATTCCGTAATTGACCGTATTTAAAACCTTATAAACTCATAATCCGAAAGCTACAAAGTTATAATAAAAATACAGCAATAATCTTCAGTATATCAACATTCCTTTTGTCGTTTTAAATTATCTATTTTTGTTTCTTATACTCATGATATCAGCTTCCAAAATAATACCAATTTGTTAAAATTCAAGCATACATTCAGCATCTCCTTAGGATTTACAAATTACTTTTATTTGAAACTCACGCCAATAGATCGACAATATCATAAACTACATATTTGCCGTTTTAAATTTTTCTTAGGACAATTTTGAACTAAAATAAGTAAAAATAATAGGGTTTTGGCGCGATCTCGGTAACGCGGCAAACGTATGGCCAAGGTCGTTTGCTCGGGGGACGGCCTTAATGCTACGAGCTACCAAAATTTAGCGTTTTTTTGCGGCTCGGAAGGGAAAAATCCATATTTCTCCAAAACTTTTACATAATAAATAAAATTTTGTATTCCACCTGAAAGCCTATTAAATAAGGTATATTTCAAACTTTTTTCCTGATCCGCTGTGTCGATATTTTACCTACAATAAAATAATTTTTATTTTTAGGTTTTTAATTTTTTTATCCATAATCGAAAATATCGACAAATTAAAGGTATATAATCATTCTATACACACAAAAAAAATCACCCGTGAGATCCGTTTACTATAGCAGTTCTAAATTAAGCTATTCAATTTACAAACTTAATTGTCAACAGGGTTATCAAACGACGCAACGCTGTATTACTCGTATTTGTAGTACCTTTTTTTATAATTTTAAATTACGTATACTCATTAAAAGCGTATATAACTTTCATGCTATATAAATGTTAATGTATCGTGTAACTATTTCTATGGCATTATTGACAGGCATCCATTGAAAGACAGTAGTAGCAGCCCTAGCGTAGGATTTCACGATCAAATATCTCCAATAGTAAACGGATCTGACGAGTGATATTTTTTGTGTGTATAGAATGCTTGTATACCTTTAATTTGTTGATATTTTCGATTGCACGTTTTGTTTGGTTTTGGATTAAAAAAATAAAAACCTAAAAATGAAAATTATTTTATTGTAGGTAAAATATCGACACAGCGGATCAGGAAAAAAGCTTGAAATACACTTATTTAGTAGGCTTTCAGGTGGAATACAAAATTTTATTTATTATGTAAAAGTTTTGGAGAAATATGGACTTTTCGCTTCCAGGCCGCAAAAAATCGCTAAACTTTGGTAGCTCGTAGCATAAAAACTATTATGAATTGACACGCGGGTGTTCTACTCTCGCATTCATTTTACTAATGCCTCTTCAAAATTGAAGAAAATAGAAAATTTCCGATTTTTCGTCTCCTCCGTACACTGTGAAAAGGTGCAATGAATTATTATTTAGGTATTATTAATAGAGATTAGAGGCAGTATAGTTAATAGTACTAATTAGGTTACGGTACTGCTGTAATTTGGCATGAATGCACATCAGTCTTAATGATGGCGACAAAATCTATATCTATACTAATATTATAAAGCGGAAGAGTTTGTTAGTTTGTTTGTTTGAACGCGCTAATCTCGGGAGCTACTGGTCCGATTTGAAAAATTCTTTCAGTGTTAGATAGCCCATTTATCGAGGAAGACTATAGGCTATATTTTATCACCTCGGGGTGGCGGTGTGGGGACGCCGCTGCCCATTGCACCGAGTCCCGAGACGGTCGTGATGCGCCCATGTTCCTGCGCATCGCGACACCACCGGAGGAGGATGGCTTAAACAAGCCGTGGGGCCTCTGTTCGGCCTAGGGGGCCAACACCCCACCAAGAAGAGGGGCCTGCGTAAGACCAAGCAGGCGCTGCGCTGACGGAACAACGGAGTAATGCTCGTCGGGACCCGTGTATTCGCCAGCTGCAGGAGTCAGGAACATCGCAGTGTTTTAGTGGGTAGGGCCGCGGCACTCACCATCTTCGCCGCGGCGAGCCCCACATATCCGCAGCGGGAGTCCCCATTCCCTGCGTTGAATGCGTCACGGCATTTCACTGCGTGAAAAAAAAAAAAAAAAAAAGGCTATATTTTATCACGCTAAGACTAATAGGAGCGAAGAAGTAGAGGAAAATGTGGAAAAAACGGGGGAGAATTATTTGAAAGGGCTTATTTGAACGCGCTAATCTCAGGAACTACTGGTTTGATTTGAAAAATTCTTTCAGTGATAGATAGCCCATTTATCGAGGAAGGCTATAGACTATATTTTATCACGCTACAACTAATAGGAGCGAAGAAATAGAGGAAAATGTGAAAAAATCGGGGGAAATTATATGAAATGCTTATCTTAAGAATACTGGAGCAATTTTTATGTTATTTGACAACATGAAGAACAGACTACGTGAAAGGACATAATATGCTATTTTTGCGGAAAAATGTACGGTTGCGTGAAATTCCTAAATTACCCGGGCGAAGCCGCGCGGAACAGCTAGTGTAGTATATAAAAGCTTTGAAAAGTTTTAGGGTACATCTCCCCTACACATCAATGCGGGGGTGTTTTATTTACGCGTCCACCCCAGTCGTTGGATAGGTTTTTTTTAATATTACGATTTACGAGTATTCAAAGACTATGCTCTCAAAGATCATTTTCCGATTTAGAGATCCATTTGTGAAATATGAAGTTTCAAAGCGGAAAAATTGTTAGAGTCCAGTGTCCCCCGGGCCCCGGTCCCCTTCTACCAGCTAAACGATTGCTTCTGGAAATGTAAAAAAATTCACGAGAGTAGGAAATATGAATTTAAAAGAAAAACTTTATCGGCTAAGAAGACTTCATAAGTTATTGAGTAATAATATAATAGTCGATCAACTAAAAAAATGTATTCGTAGAAGTACAAAGGAACTTTTCGTTCAAAATCTTTTAAACGTAACTGAGATAATGTTGTTAGTAGTGTAATTAGCACGTTATAAAATATGTACGTTCATTGACCATACAAACAGTTTCCAAAACTAGCGGTACTACGGAACCCTTTATTGCACGTGGCCAAAATGTGCATTCCAACAAAAATTATAAAGTATTTAACTATACTTACAAAAATTATCAAAAATAAGCGGTACCACGCATACTTAATAACTAATAAGTAATAACGCATTACGCAAACCTATAATATCCTATTATATTGCGCGTGGCACGAATAACACGATCGCTGCATGCTCGAGAGCGATGAGGCATGGCAGGCGGCGGTCACTTTCTGCGAAACCGTCCTTTCGCAGAAAGAGGTCGCGGAGCGGCACAGAGAGGATGACCCATCCTCTGTTCCGCTCCGCCGGCGTAGGACGGGAGTGCGGAGGCGTCGTTACGCGAACCTCCAAACTTCCGTCTAATCCGGGGCTCCGGGCAAGAATGGGAACCTGCCCGGCTTAGCTAGTCCCGGCGCCGCGCCGAGGGGAACGCTTCAGAGCGTTCCCTTACTTTGGTGGAAGTCCGGTCCCTTTTGAGTTAGACCGGCCAGTCGTGGAGGGAGTCCTGCGTTAGACAGATCCAGGACATCCCTCCGTATACGGCTGAAGGCAAACCGCAGGTGGTTTTAGTGGGTGGCACGAATAACACGATACGCACTTGGCCGGTTTTTTCCCTCTTTTTTATTAAGTGTAAACGCAATAAAAAATCCTTTATTGTTTCTCAGGGGCCGGAGGTTCTTCTGGGACTTCTGTTTCACGCTGACGACTACGATGATGTGTGGGCTGATAGCGGTGTTCGCGGTGCCGTCCATCCTGAAAGTGCTGATTGGTTCCCGGCGCTCCAGCTCACCGTACACGGCCTACAAGCGCTACGTGTCCACCATTTTGCACACCATGTCGTGGTTTGAGCACGAGCTGTATCCGGGCAGCACGTAAGTTCGCTTAGGATAATAGGATAAGGGCAGAGGATTTCTGCTTGAAACTTACAAAAATGCTCGCGCGTCCTCGAAGATACGCGGGAATCCCTTATAATAATAATAATAATAATAATAATATCTATGGACGCTTCACACCACGTCAGTCTGGCCCCTTGCTAAGTACCTAAAGGACTTGTGTTACAGGTACCAGACAACGGAAATATATTTAATACTTTTATACTATACATATATTTAAGATTTTTATTATATCATACACATATTTAATACACATCCAGACCCGGGAACATTGAAAACTTTTTGTTCCATCGGCGGGATTCGAACCCGCGACCTCCGGCTTGAGCGTCCAACGCGCTTACCACTGAGCCACAGAGGTCGTCAAAAGCACTTTAGTATAGGTAAGTATTAGGTAGGTAATAGTACGGAAGTCCTAGAATTTACTATTAAGCTAATTTTTTGTGAGTAGCTTCATTTTGATAAGACGAACAACATTTTTATTTGCGAAAAATCTTGAAAGTGGTAGAGCCTAACAGAAATAGAAAGGATTTCACTTTGGCTTGATGGTCCTAAAATGTGGATTGTTCTATTTATAGGACAATTTTACTCTTAAATTAGCTTGATAGTACTACTTAATAATAAAAAATGTTCTAGGGCTCCCGTACTATAATAATTTTGAAGTTTATTTTCAAGTGCGCTAATAAATTAATCCACTCCGCTGCGCTTCGTTCTAAGTACGGATAGGCAAAAGCACGCGCACGAGGTGCTTTGGTAGGTACAAGTTTTTTAGCTTTCTTATAGAATAAGTCCATACTGCAGAAAATCCTATTTTTTGGCATTCAGCAATGAGCAGTTCCAAACAAAAATTATGAGGTATCCCGTCTGTCAATATTAGGATGAGTAACTCCCAAACGGTTGAATATTTTCCCTATTTATAAAGACGCGTATTTTACCTGCGTGTGGAAGCTATTGTTGTCTCTTTTGTTATGTAAATCAAAGAAATTGATGGCGGGCGTATCTTATACGGTCGGTTGTTATCGTGATCTTTCTGGCAGCGGCTCTACGTAATGTTGTTGGTTTAACGGAAGACTATTCCGTTAAACCAACAAAATTATAATTACGTAGAGCCGCTGTCTGCATAAGTCGGCAAGTTTGCCGACCAATGTTTTACAGACTACAGTATACTAGTTTAATAATTATAGAATTGATTTTTATCTTGAGTAACAAACAAGTTATTTTTTAAGAACCGACGTAAGAACATTGTAATTATACCTACGAATTTTAATGATTCGACAATTTTTTCTCAGGTCCTGGAAATCCTTAGCTACGGTTAGAAGTCGACATTTCCGAGCTGGTCAGTCGGCGAAGCTCAAGGGCCAAGGGATAGTCTCGCAGCGAGATCTGGCGCTGACACAATTTGGATTCATTGGATTCTCTCTGCTCAAGTCCGACGAGTTCACTATACGACAGCTGGAACCTGGCGACTGGGACGCCTATCTGCATTTCTGGAGAACCATCGGACATGCGATCGGCATAGAAGACAGGTTGATGACAAACCGTTATACGCCATTCTCAAAAAAATTGTGTGGCACTCGGGATTTATATATCATAGCAATTGCATTGCGTTTTTATCAAATTATGTAATTATTGTAATTAGCATATGTCTAGTCGCACGCATAACAAAATAAAAATCGGCCAAGTGCGAGTCGGACTCGCGCAAGAAGGGTTCCGTACCGTTATAAAGCAAAAAAATTGTGTTTTTTGTATGGGAGCCCCCTTAATTATTTATTTTATTTTAATTTTGTTATTAAATATTAAAGTATGAATATTATAACTAAATATTTTGTGAACATTTCAAGTGCCTACCGGTTGCCATTATGGATTACGAGCACAAGTCGAAAAAAATCACGTTTGTTGTGGGAGCCCCCCTTAAATATTAATTTTATTTTGTTTTTACTTTTTAGTATTTCTTGTTATAGCGGCAACAGAAATACATAATCTGTAACAGTTTCAACTCTCTAGCTATAACCGTTCCCGAGTAACAGCCTGGAGACAGACAGACAGACGGACAGACATCGAAGTCTTAGTAATAGGGTCCCGTTTTTACCCTTTGGGTACGGAACCCTAAAAAAGTGCCGGAGTCTGCCGAGCCGAAAAGACTAGGCGACGCACGGCTTTCAACGCCGCGCCGCGCCGCCGCTGTGCCGGTCGGAGTCGGGGGTGTTGGGTTTATTTTCGTTACGGAATTTCTCGATTCGGTCGCCGCGGCCCGCGCTCAAAGTCCGCGATAAAAACTATGCAATGGCTTAAAAAATAAAAAGTAGAGAACCTTTATTACAACACACCAAATCACCAAACACAAACACCATTAAGTCAAATATTGTCACTTTACGAAATTTTCGTAAAACATTGTTGTATTTTAAATTCGAAGAGATCGTTTACGTATCAACACCAATTTATTACAGATACAATATCTGCCGTAAGACTGTCGAAGAGACGAGGCAGGTTTGCCAAGTGATCTGCGACAGGGTGTACACTCCATGCCTCACGGACGTGCCGGAGTACTTCGAGCACATGGCCCGGGTGCTGCTCGAGGCCATGACCTGCGTCAACCCGACCATCGACATCGAGGCCAACCTCTTCCTCACCAGATATCTCGCCAACGTCCCCGGGTATATACTCACAGAGAGAGACAGAGTGGACATTCAGAGACGCATAGCCGAGAAATCACAACCCAAAGCAGAAAACATCAGCGACTGTTGTAAGTATTTTATCCGGAAATTTGTAGTCAATGTTTTATCATCAAAGTTCTTCCAGAAAAAAAAATATAGCCATGGACGTTTAAATAATATATACGGTTATTTGAAATCTCGGTTAATGATTATGTGTATGTGCGCCTTTTCGGGCGTTATAAAATGATGAAGATCGACTATATTATAATATATTATATTTATATTGGGGTTGAACTATAATTATTTTTTTTAGGTCTGGAAGCGACCGACTTGATACAGCGGCCGCTGATTGAGGTCCCGCACTCCAAGCCGCTGCTGCTGCATTGGCGCGACTTTGAGACCGTGGAATCCTCGCCCGCCTACAAACGGCTCCCGGGGCCCTCCAGATACAGGATAAGTTTTTCCAGCATCATGATCGCGATACACTCCTGCTTTATCGGCAGGATGGTCATGAACTGGTTCTACAGATACTCGATCTTCCTGCTGAAATATTTCCCGTACCTGGCGTTCTTCAAGTACGGCATAAGGACGTCGTACGTGAACATATTCGTGGAGGACCCCACGGACGACACGGAGCTGAAGCCGAACTCGGCGTACGCGACGCCGCAGTCGGCCACGTGGTTCCGGACGCTTATGAGCTCGTTTTGAGTTCGGTTTGCGGAATGTTCGGGTACCTACTCGCGGGTGTGTGATATAATAAAACGATATTCTACTTATAAAATGGAAGTTTATTTGAAGAAGTCGTGCGCTTTTAATCTCTCCCGTTTGCTGACGTTGATCTGCAGCAGGTTGTCGGTGATGTTGTCTGTGGGGGCGTCGAGCGGCGCGGGGGCGGGGGTTCTGGGCGGGGCCACGAGCGGCGTGCGGGGTGTGGGGGTCCGTTTGGGCGTCGTGTGGGGGAGGACCCCCACGGCGTTGGGGGTCAGCCTCAGTCGCGGGGACAGCAGCAGATGTTTGGCCGCCAGTTTCCGCGCCGCCGGCGACATGCTCTCTAGCCGCTCCGTGTTTGTTCTGAAACTGTCCGAACGTTGTTATTATACGTATTGGCCCAAGCAGGCAGGCAGGCATGATGCAGGTCTAGCTGCCCCCGGCTTCTTATTCTATAATGGTCCATAAGCGCTTAACTTGTCGTCAATCAGCGCTAGAAGCAATCACCGATATTGCTGATGCGCTTCTATTGATCGATTTTAGTATGTACTATGTAGTCGATGAGAGAAAACTCAACGCAATAAGCTTTATTAAAGTATCAATGTCCAGTGTAGAAATTATATTTATAATACGTATTAGATCCTGTCCACACGGCGCGTTGCGTGACGCGTCAGCGTTGCATCGACGCAGCGCTGCCTTTGCGTTGTTTTACATACAAATAACCAAGGTGTTCACACGGCGCGCTGCGTCGAGACAGCATTTCGCAACGCACACATGATGGACAGCAGCCCCTGACACCCGAGACGAAGCGGGAGGGGGTGTTGACGTTAAGACTGCTTCGTAATAACGCTGCGATAACGCATCGCCCGTGTGGCCGGCTATGCATCAAACGGCAGCACTGCGTCGACGCAACGCGCCGTGTGGACAGGCACGTTGCGTCAACAAGAAAATAGTAAATTAGCTTATAAAATTGTATAATACTTTATAATAACAATAATTTTATGCTCATAAATATTTTTGTATGTATAAAACAAAACAGTAAATTCTATTCTGAGGGAGATTTATTTCTTTGCATTATTATTTTTGTTTTATTTTTTTTTTTAATTCAATGCAGTTAATTATTTTTTTATTACTTTAAATTTATAATTTCGTACATATTCATGAAAATATATCTGCCGAAAATGGTTTTTACGACAGTTATTAAAGTAATTACCTTCATAACATAGACGTTTCTGCAACACTAACAACGTAAAATATTCAGTTATAATTAATTTTCATTACCACGAGAATAAGGCACATAATTTAAAAAGAAAATGAGGTGCAGTCAGCTGCACAGACATCACAGATAAAAAATATCAAACTGACATACGAAATACCAGCTCTCGGTGTACTGTAAAGTAATAGGTACGGAATACGGATGCAATGGTTAAAAAAATAGCGACGACATCTACGAATAATAATAAAAACTAAGGAAGAGTAAGGGTGGGTTGCACCAGAGGCGTGGTTAAAGTTAAGGTTAAAGTTATGGTTATAGTTAAAATATATGGCGTCCTTTAGCTTTAACTTTCACCTTAAAAAGTTAAGGACCGGAGAAATTCATAGATGTCTGTTGCGTTTATTTTTTTATTCAAGCTACAGGTAACGGGATTGACAGTATAAAAAAATATTATCCGTAAAAATCTACAGGAAAAATATAACACTGTAAAACATTGTAAACTTTCACGAAAAATTTAGATATACATATGAGCTGTTAAGGTTAAATATGGCGTCCATATTTAACTTTAACCAAAGATTTGACATTTTTCACTGTAGTTATAGTTAAAGTTACAGTTATAGTAAGTTGGTGCAACCCAACCTGTGTCCAAAAATTTGTTCCGATTCTACAAAATGTGTCCCGAATACATGCATACTTTATACAAAAAGAGGCCCGAATACATGCAAGAATTTTGTGTAATTATTATAGAAGTGACAATCATTGTCAACGGCTTTATTTTGTCAATTTCTATGTAGTGGTTAGCTACTGCCATATTATTTTAGTGTGCGAAAAGAACCTTGAGAACCAAATTAAAAACGATTGAAGTATGGGAGTTACGTTTCCTTAGTTTTTATTATTCGTAGGAGGATATTTTATTTTCTTGATAATTATTAGCATTAATAATAAAGATAAAATATTTTTTTTATGTAAGTAAGTATAGTAAATTCTTAGGAAAGGAAAATTCCATCTAAGCTGCACACTATCTATTGCAAATATGTGATAATAATAATACTAATCAGGCCTTGTACCATGAAACTGTTTTGAGACTCAAATAATCGGACGAGAATGCTGCGTCCTACTCTAATAAACGTGAAATGACGTTGTTAGAGCAGGACGCAGCATTTTCGTCCGATTATTTGAGTCTCAAAACAGTTTCGTAGTAGGCCTACAGATTAGGACGCATAAGTACGTATAATAGTATGAACAAAATAGATACTGTATTGTTTTGATAACTATTTTCGTAATTTAGAGTTCCGTAGTAAGAATCTCTACAAGGTCTTGTTTCCCTACATGAGGTACAGAACCTTAAGAGGCCGGGTACCCTTGGAATTTCTCATACATACGTAATACCAAAATCATTTTCTCATACGAAAATATTTAACATGTTTCAGTTATTTTTCAGTTTAAAATAGTAATTACCTAGGACCTAGGTTCCTGCACAAAAATTTACTTCAAAATATTTAAACACAATTTTTTTTTTGTTTTCAATTTTTTTTTAGTAAATTTACTACTAAATATTTAAACACTAAAAAATAGAGTAAAACACTAAAAAATATATATGAATAAATAGTAAATTTACTACAAAATATTTAAATACTAAAAAATATTTTTTAGTTTAAATATTTTGTAGTAAATTTTTGTGCAGGAAACTAATTTAAGCTGAAAAATAACTCAAACATGTTAAATATTTTCGTATGAGAAATTGATTTTGGTATGAGAGCTTGTCCAATTTGAAATGACGTGCCCCACCACTTCAAAGTTCATATAAATGGAACATTTTTGTACTGTGAATACGAGGGAGGGGCGCGTCATTTCTAATTGGTTTATGTCTACGTATGTATGAGAATTTCGAGGGTACCCGGCCCCTTACGTAGAGAAAACAAGACACAGTATAACGGAAACGTAACAAGTAAAAATAATCATTATTAAGAAATTATAAAACCAGACTGCATTTTGATATTGACCCGACTGCGTTTTGTTTTCGTTCCGACTTCCGTCCTGCACACAGGACAGACATCGCATAGCGTGGGCGTCTAACTTTCACACTATGTAAACTATTTTTGGTATATAAATGTCGTATGTGGCTACAAATACGGATTGTCCAACTCACAGTACTTTCTAATCTCTTGTCACCTCTTAATCTTAAGCTAAGTAAATAAAAAAAAAGACGGTTGGAGAGTAGTGTTTTGTGTCGAACTCGAACTCGACTCGAACTCGGTTGTCTTTAAAGTCGGTTTACTGACGATAGTTGAACGTGACAACGTTACATTCTTAAATGGAACGCCTCAGAGCGAGGTAATGCCGCATATTGCGTCATGTTTTTTCGTGCGCGCAGCCCATATCGAATAGGCTACTTGACCTATATTCAATTTCATTGAACAAATGCATATTTCTAGTAGAACTTGGCCTAGGAAACCGTATTTCACCCTTATTATCAAATAAAAGCTTATGATTGATAAATAAAGTCGATTTGAAAATATGATTTTATGAAAATAGGAATTGTACTGACGAAAACGCTTTTGCAGTACTTCCGATTTGGATGTGACGTCATCCTCATACTAATTTAATATCTTTTATTTATCGCGCGCTATATGTAAGTTTATTTGTACATAAATAATAAGAATAAGCCTATTATATATTTTCTTCAATAATTCAAATAAAACATCAGTTTTATATATATTATCTCCATTTATTGTAGACGGGAAATGAAATGGCCAAAACTTTTCTCCAAAAGTTTTCAACATTACAAATGATTTCTAATTTCTTAGTTAATTATTTTATAATTTTTGGGCACTTTTAGACTCGTACATTTAGCACATTAAAAAAATTCAATAAAGAGAGTTTAAAATGCAAAGCGTATGACGTCACACTATGGCAGACAGTGTTTTCGGCGCCATTTAAGAGGCATATTTTTCAATAAACATTTTTATGGGTTTCTACTGTGTAAAATATTAAAATATTAGTTTTTTTTGTAAAAATGAATGATTATGAAGCGATTAGCATGAAGAAAAAAATTAGGTCAAGTAGCCTATTATAAGACGTTGTCACGTCAAAAAAATCTGTCCTCTCGCTCGGCGCGCCGCTGCTTTTACGCGGCGGCGACGGCGCGAAGGAATTGGCGGCAGCATATAATCATTATTAAGAAATTATAAAACCAGACTGCATTTTGATATTGACCCGACTGCGTTTTGTTTTCGTTCCGACTTCCGTCCCCACAGGACAGGCATCGCATAGCGTGGGCGTCTAACTTTCACACTATGTAAACTATTTTTGGTATATAAATGTCGTATGTGGCTACAAATACGGATTGTCCAACTCACAGTACTTTCTAATCTCTTGTCACCTCTTAATCTTAAGCTAAGTAAATAAAAAAAAAGACGGTTGGAGAGTAGTGTTTTGTGTCGAACTCGAACTCGACTCGAACTCGGTTGTCTTTGAAGTCGGTTTACTGACGATAGTTGAACGTGACATCGTCACATTCTTAAATGGAACGCCTCAGAGCGAGGTAACGCCGCATATTGCGTCATGTTTTTTCGTGCGCGCAGCCCATATCGAATTATAAGACGTCACGTCAAAAAAATCTTTCCTCTCGCTCGGCGCGCCGCTGCTTTTTCGCGGCGGCGGCGGCGCGAAGGAATTGGCGGCGGCAGCGGCGCGCTGGCGCGGCGCTCATATCTAATCTAATGTCACCTCTTAATCTTAAACTAAGTAAATAAAAAAAAACCCCTTTTGTCGAGGGGGTGCATGATACTCACGTGTTCGGGCGAGCGAGGGGCGAAGGAGCGGGTGTGGGGGGCGCGCGTCGGCGGCGAGCGGCGCGCTCCGCCAGCTTCATGGCGATACGCTCGCGAGCCCCGCCCTCCAGCATGCGGTACGCCGCGCCCGAACCCACACTGTGGATAACACGTAAAGATACTGTTGATTTTTTAAAATTAAATAAGGGGGCAAACGAGCAAACGGGTCATCTGATGGAAAGCAGTTTTCGTCGCCCATGGACACTCGCAGCATCAGAAGAGCTGCAGGTGCGTTGCCGACCTTTTAAGAGGGAATAGGATAATAGGATAGGGTGGGGAAGGAATAGGAGAGGGTAGGGAAGGAAAAAGGGTAGGGGATGAGGCCTCCGGTAAACTCACTCACTTGGCTAAAACACGGCGCAAGCGCTGTTTTACGCCGGTTTTCTGTGAGCCCGTGGTATTTCTCCTGGCAGGCCGGCACGTTCGTGCCGAAGCATGGCTCTCCCACGTGCAAATACATGAAGGTTGAGAGATAAGATAGTGATTATTTTTATTATTCATGTGCACAAATATTTTTAATGACGCACATAAGCTCTGTTCATATTGATTAGAGTCTAATCACTGGCTTTAAAAATATATTTTTACTTATATGCTTGTATTTTCGGTTATCAAATTTCATTACTCTAATGTTATGCAAAAGTGAAGTTTGCATGTATATTATAATATATAGGTTTGATTCGAGCCATACATATGTTACGCTCAAAGACCGAAAACGCTCAGTGAGCGCAAAAATGGCTCACAACGCGTTGGGGTTATAGTGAAATGGCCACGACGCGAAATTCGCGTCGTGGCCCTAATGAAAACGGCCACGACGCGTTCTGGTAATCACAGAAATACCACAAAGCGAAATTCGTGTCGTGGCTGACGTGCTATTCGACCACAACGCGTTGTGGTATTGAGAAAAGCCATGACGCGTTCTGAGCATCCACGACGCGAATTCGTGTTGTGGCCCTTAAGGCCTCTATATCCGCCAATGACCTTGATCATTGTCTGTCAGTGCAAATATCGACGTGTATTGCAAAGCAGTAGATATTTTTTATATATTCTTTTGATAAATAATGAAGGAGTAAAGTGGTTTCATTCAACGATTTGGAGGTGATTTGGTTTTTTGACGTGACAACGTCTTAAATTAGGTTGCGGCTGGGAGTCACTTATGAAAAAGTGTAACGCTCGGTAACGTTACGATGAGTCACCGAACGAGAGAGAGGCCCGCCGAATGCCTTGCGTCTCTCTCCCACACGTTGTCACGTAAAATCTTCGCCCGTAAAACCGACTTTACAGGCAACCATTTTGTTTTTTATTTATTTATTATGTGATACCGATAGAAAAAATATGGCAAAACCACGATACGTATCATATCATGTAGATTACTAATTATTTTTTTCAGATATAATTTCTCTGTTAATGCCGATGAAAAGTGGTTTCATCTGCACGCTTTTTTCGCGAGAGGAGCCTTAAATGAAAACGGCCACGCCGCGTTCTGAAACCAGGCCAGTTATGCAGGAGTAATTTTATAGTGCCCAAGTGTGTACGCTATACACAAGAGCACTCTGGTTTCAATAAAACCAGGCCAGTTCAGCAGGAGTTATTTTATAGTGCCCAAGTGTGTGCGCAATACACAAGAGCACTCTGATTTCAATGAAACCAGGCCAGTTAAGCAGGAATTATTTTATAGTGCCCAAGTGTGTGCGCAATACACAAGAGCACTCTGGTTTCAATGAAACCAGGCCAGTTAAGCAGGAGTTATTTAATAGTGCCTAAGTGTGTGTGCAGTACACAAGAGCACTCTGGTTTCAATGAAACCAGGCCAGTTAAGCAGGAGTAATTTTATAGTGCCCAAGTGTGTGCGCAATACACAAAAGCACTCTGATTTCAATGAAACCAGGCCAGTTAAGCAGGAGTAATTTTATAGTGTCCAAGTGTGTGCGCAATACACAAGAGCACTCTGGTTTCAATGAAACCAGGCCAGTTATGCAGGAGTAATTTTATAGTGCCCAAGTGTGTGCGCAATACATAAGAGCACTCTGGTTTCAATGAAACCAAGCCAGTTACGCAGGAGTAATTTTATAGTGCCCAAGTGTGTGCGCAATTCACAAGAGCACTCTGGTTTCAATGAAACCAGGCCAGTTAAGCACGAGTTATTTTATAGTGCCCCAAGTGTGTTCACAATACACCAGAGTGCTCTTGTGTATTGCGCACACACTTAGGCGCTATAAAATTACTCTTGCGTAACTGGCCTTGTTTCAGAACGCGTCGTGGTCGATTTTATTAGGGCCACAACACGGATTCGCGTCGTGGCTGTCTTTAAATGCTTAGAACGCGTCATGGCTATCTCAATACCACAACGCGTTGTGGTCGAATAGCACGTCAGCCACGACACGAATTTCGCTTTGTGGTATTTCTTTGATTACCAGAACGCGTCGTGGCCGTTTACACTAGGGCCACGACACGACCCCCCGATAGTTGCTCGCCTTGTCGTGGCGGTGGGGCTCTAGTAACCGCGGCTTGGTCAACCGCGGTGAAGCAAAGAGGCAACCAGGGCCGGCCGGTGTCGCCGCCTGGCCCGAGGAGGGCGCTCCCAGCGGACTGGAGGAGTCCGCTGCGGATGTTAGTGCGGGGTTTAGTGGGTATACCGTAGTCTCATTAGCTACGGGAGTCCCACATCACCGCTCGGGTCGCCCCCTGCGCCTGGGTGGTATGCGTAATGCATTTCCCCCTCCGGAAAAAAAAGGGCCACGACACGAATTTCGCGCCGTAGTCGTTTCACTATAACCACAACGCGTTGTGAGCCATTTTTTCGCTCAATGAGCGTTTTCGGTCTTTGAGCGTAACACATACATTATTTAAATTATTTATATGTCATGGCCCATGACTAGTCAACACTAATCTACAGGTACTACATACGAGGCTCCAAAACCATTAACTTATTACTATAGTAACATGGACGTATAAAAAAAAGGCGGACGGAGTCCCACCATACACAAAACTGTGTCCTTCAGAGTCGGCCAGCTGACTGCATGTACCGCATATGTGTGCGTGGCCGACTCTGGAGCCACATTTCTGTGTATAATAAGATTAATAAGTCTCCGTCCGCCTTTTTTTCTACGTTCATGACTAGTAATTAATTAAAATCTTCGAATCATGCGACCTTGCACAAAATTTGGCGACGAAGGGTTCCGTAAATAAAAATAGGCTGTTTTTGTATGGATGCCGACTGCCGCCCCTTAAATTTAAATTTAATTATTATTAAAGTACTGTGTTCATTATTGATATCGAGCAAAAAAGGCCAAAAAATCACATTTGTTGTATGGGAGTCGCCCTTAAATAATTAATTTTTTAGTAGGTACTTGTTGTTCGCAATAGATATACACAATATGTGAAAATTTCAGATATCTAGCTATAGCGGTTCTTGAGATACAGCCTGGAGACAGACATCGAAGTCTTACTAATAGAGTCCCGTTTTTACCCTTTGGGTACGGAACCCTAAAAACAATCAATGAAAATTACCGAAGTTTTGCTATAGTATAGCGCGTCTTGAGATAATATTATTATATCCTGGGGCCAGACAGACGGACAAATATTGAAGTCTTAGTAATAGCGTTTTTACCCTTGTGGAACCCTAAAAATGTTACACAATGTTGTTCTTGTTGGCTTTCGATAATAATCCAGCTAAATGTTATATCAGAGATAATAATTAATAACAATATAGGTAAATACCATTAGTCAGAATTAATTATTCACCTGCACAAACATTATTATGTTTTGTAATTGGTTGCGAGTACCTACTTATTCCACCAAAAACATTTTCATGTAAAAATGTTGCCAAGATGAGAACATAATAGTTCGTGGTGTCAAAAAGTTGTGAGATCTCATGTAGAGCCAAGTCTCTAACCTTACAATATACTCAGTCCTAAATCTTAATTTTACACTGAAGCGCGGCAAAATACTTGATAATAATATAATGTGTCAGCTCTACGAGAAGAATCTAAAAACTCTACACATTACTCAAAATCGGTGGCAAATTTTATTTTATATTGTTGTTATAACGGCAACAATCTGTGAAAATTTCAGAAATCTAGCTATAGCGGTTCTTCAGATACAGCCTGGAGACAGACAGACGGACAGACAAAAAAGAAGTAAAATGTTTATATGGATAATAAAGTTCTATGCTTTTTTTAAAGATTTTGACTGAGTCAAGGGTTCCCAATCTTTTTCAGCCAACGGCGCAGTAACAAATTTTGTATTGTCACGGCGCCCTTCTCTATAAGAAAATGAATACAGTCAAAATAAATAGGCACTTTTAATGATAATATGTGATTTTGGATGATCATGGACTATGGAGGATCTACTCACGGCGCCCTATTATACTTTCTACGGCGCACACTTTGGGAGCCCCTGGACTTAATACAAGCACTTACGCAGGCAGAGGCGTGTCCCCTCCGTCCAGTCTGAAGGGTGTGCCTTCTATTTCACCCCATGTCATGAGCGGCGACTGATCGGGGCCGTCGCCGGGGCGGGGTGAGGGCGTCGCCACGAACGGGTACTGGCTGTCCACCTTCTCCGACGATATCGTTGTACCGTCCACACCGATCTTCCCCTTAACACTGAGGTCCTGAACAATGTATTTAAAAAATATTTAGCTGACGAGAAAATAACTCGCAGTCTTTGCAAAACAGAGATTACAGTCTCAAAAATTTGGGATAGATAATTTATAATAACATGTTTATTTTAATACCGTTACTTAACAAAGTTTTAGGGTGGGTTGCACCAGAGGCGTGGTTAAAGTTAAGATTAAAGTTATGGTTATAGTTAAATATGGCGTCCTTTAGCTTTAACTTTAACCTTAACTTTAACCGGAGAAGAGTCCTAAAAGCGCCGACTAGTGCTCAAAAGACGAGACTTTACAGAAAGTGATTATTTAATTTGAATTATTTCAAATTTCAATCCTTTATCCTATTAAGACGCAAATAATCTATACTAATATTATAAAGCGGAAGAGTTTGTTTGTTTGTTTGAACGCGCTAATCTCAGGAACTACTGATCCGATTTTGAAAATTCTTTCAGTGTTAGATAGCCCATTGATTGAGGAAGGCTATAGGCTATATTTTATCACGCTAAGACTAATAGAAGCGAAGAAATAGAGAAAAATGTTGAAAAAACGGAACGGAAATATATTTGAAAGGGCTTATTTGAACGCGCTTATCTCAGGAACTACTAGTCCGATTTGAAAAATTCTTTCAGTGTTAGATAGTTCATTTATCGCGAATGGCTGTAGGCTACATTTTTCTACTCTACAACTAATAGGAGCGAAGAAATAGTGGAAAATGTGGAAAAAACGGGAGGAAATTATTTGAAAGGGCTTATTTGAACGCGCTAATCTCAAGAACTACCGGTCCAATTTGAAAAATTATTGCAGTGTTAGATAGCTCATTTATCGAGAAAGGCTTTAGGCTATATTTTATTACGCTAAACCTAATAGGAGCGAA
Source organism: Polyommatus icarus (assembly GCA_937595015.1). Lineage (NCBI taxonomy): Eukaryota > Metazoa > Arthropoda > Insecta > Lepidoptera > Lycaenidae > Polyommatus > Polyommatus icarus. Next base: position 15,771,147 of record OW569327.1, on the reverse strand, counting down.
GAAATAGAGGAAAATGTGAAAAAAACTGGGGAAATTATTTGATAGGGCTTATCTCACGAACCACTGGAGCAATTTTTATGTTATTTGGCACACATGAATAACAAATGACGTGAAAGGACATAGGTTTCTTTTTTTCGGAAAAATGTACGGTTCCCATGACATTCCTAAATTACGCGGGCGAAGCCGCGCGGAACATAATATCTATTATACCATAAAAGTATATTGTCCCACACAGAGGCGTGCAGAGGTTTTTGACATGGGGTAAGCAGCGGTATCGGTTTAGTAGTTTTGGCGTGAAAGCAAACAGACAGACAAAAAGAGATATTTTCGCATAAATTGTAATATTAGTGTGGATATAAATTAAAAACTATGTTTTCTAAACTATTATAATATAATATGAGTACGTTCTGTTATGACGCCATCTGTTGTCACGTGTTGGAACTACAATGAAAGTTCATTTGCGTTCACATGTGTGCTAAGCTAAAATAAATAAAAACGCCATCTATTGTTATATATTAGAAATGCAATGTGAATTCATTTTCATAGATATTTCCATGGAAATTAAATACATAATATATTTTTGTCTTATAAAAATGTAGCCTATGTCCTTTCTCAGGCTCTAGACTAACTGTGTACAAAATTTTATTACAATCGGTTCATTAGTTATGGCTTGAAAGCGAGACAGACAGACAGAGATACTTTCGCATTTAATATAAAGTATATAATATTATAAAATGATAAAATAAATTAGTACATGAATATGAATAACATGAAACTTTCGAGTTACTTACATTTCATTTTTGTTGCTGGTTTAATTGTTGTAACTCAGGTACACGTACCTACCTTTCGACACAAATCACAATTTGAATCTTTTCACTGAACGACAATTGTGAAAACTTGTTATTTTTAATAAACACACATTCTCAACACAGACCTCACAGTCAAATAACATTTTTAAGAAATCAAAAACGCACTTAATATAGAAACTCAGTAATAACTATTAAAACTGTTAATATGTGCAAACTTTTAAATGTTAAAACAAAAAAGTCGTTTTAGAAAACTACAAATTTGCGCAAATAAAAATTATCGTAACAGTGCTCATCACATTAAAAAAGAAAATGGCGTTCCAAAAATACTAGACATTAATGTAATGTAAACAAATATAACCCTTACTAAACAAAAATGCATTATACATGCATACGTGTAATTAGATTTCCGTCCATTATTTTTACTCGGATTATAATAGGCAACGAAGTGTGAAGTGCAACGAACCCGAACCGAACGCGGCGTCGAAGGCGCTCGGATAAGTTCGGAAATCGGAAGACCTGCCGGCTGCCGCAGTCCTTGAAGCTACTTGCCCGTACTAGGCAAATGAGATATTCATGTCTGTGTGCGTTTGCAATCTGTGCACCGATACAAAAATCTAATCGCACACATATGCCCGAGGTCTGCCAGGCCTCAAATGCATATATCTCCGCTCGGCGCGCCGTTACGATTAAATAATAATGTTTTTATGAAGTTTTGTAAATTAGTTTTTGCTATTTTATAAATTTAGGCGGTTTAAGTGTATTCATTTTTTACTTTATATAATAACTAACGTCATCTAAAACGTGCGAAAGTTAAATTAAAATATGTGTATAGCAAGTATTTCTCATTAGGTAAGCAGTGCTTTTATGCCTTCATGGTACGCACGCCCATGGTCCCACACTATATACTTTTAATAAGTTTTATGATTTGCGCGTTAACTATTCAATCGACGTACGGGAACAACTATAAACTATAGTCCACGCGAAAACAGCTAGTATTTATATAACTGCAATACATAAAACTACAGTACTTTTACCGAATTTAAGAAAACGATACAGCTTTAGTTTCGAATTTTGAAAAGTTTCATATACTGAGCACGAGATGGCGCTTCTGGAACGTTGCATCAGATAATGTTGGTTTAAATTTTAAGGGTGAAGGTATTGAGGGTATAAAAAATTGAATTATCCGTAAAAATATCGTCAGGAAAAATATAACACTGTAAAACATAGTAAATTATATTCACGAAAAATTTAGATATTATAAATTATTATGTATGAGCGGAGGTTAAATATGGCGTCCAAGTTAACTTTAACCAAAGATTTGACATTTTGCACTATAATAGTTATAGTTGTTAGAGCTATCTTCTTTCTTCATATATATAAAATAGATTTTCAAATGTGTTAGTCGCGCTAAAACTCGAAAACGGCTGAACGGATTGGGCTGATTTTAGTCTTGAAATATTCGTATTCGTACAAGTCTAGGGAAGGTTTTAAAGTGACACGAAGTTCACCGGGGCAGCTAGTAACTGTTATAGTTAAAGTAAGTTTTTTTTTTTTTTGATATCGCAGGGGAAACCCTTCATGGGTGCCCCGGGTTGGGTACCCCGGGGGTATGTGAGACTCTTACTCACTAAAACCACCTGCGGTTCGCCTTCAGCCGTATAACGGAGGGAATCCCGGATCTGTCTAACACAGGACTCCCTCCACATTTAAAGTAAGTTGGCGCAACCCAACCTAAGTGTAAGTACTCACATACGGTTTTGCTCAATCAAGCAATCACATAGAGTAAAACCCACGACTCGGGCTTTCGTCCACACATTCAGCATTGCTCGATAGTTTTACTCCAGTTCGAAGGAAATTAGCTACGAATAATAAAATCTAGTGTCAAAAAATTTGTCAAGCCGGCTCGATTCAAGCCTTCAAACTGGATCGATGCGAGCCTTCGAGCTGTGAGTTTTGCGGTCCACACGGTGGTTTTTGCTCGATTTCGAGTAAAACTATCGAGCAAAACCGTATGTGAGTACTTAGCATTAGTCGTCAACCTATAGAGGGCGCTTTTACTCTTTTGAACACTAAACCTAGGGAATATTTTTTTAATCACAAAACATCTTTAATGGTACCTATATTGCTTATTTATGAAAGTGACTATATTGAAATTAACATGACTGTGATTTGTAAATATTGAGTCATTAATTCCTACTGAAAAGAGTAAAAGAAGTTGTCTTATAAAACGTTAATAGCTCCCACACCGGTTTCGGTGACGGTGGCCGGTTTCATTGAAACCAGGCCAGCTACGCAGGAGTAATTTTATAGTGCCCAAGTGTGTGCGCAGTACACAAGAGCACTCTCTATTCCTTTACTCTCATAACCCAGTGGGACGGCAGACCGACACGACCGGCGAGAGATCAGGCGCAGGACCGACTTTTTACATGCCCATCCGACGCATGGATCATCTTACTTATCAGACAATCAGGTGATTAGCCTGCATTGTCCTAACCAAACTTGGAAATAGCATGTTTCCAACGCGGGAATCGAACCCACGACCTCCGAGTCAAGAGCCGCGCTCTTTACCACTAGACCACGGAGGCGTTATATATTATTATAAAACGTTAATTGCTCTTTGGGTACCTGTTTTCTAGCGATGGCACTGATTTCTTCTTTGTTCTTAATAGGATCAAATATTTGAGTTTTTAGACGTGTGTTTTCATACTGTAGCTCGGACTTAGGACCAGGTACCTGGGAGGCTGCGCCATCTGGTACATACATTATGTAGTTTTTGGCTCGGTAACGCCATGTGTCTATCTGCAAAAAAAGATTTATAAAATAATTTCTTTGTAATACATGTTTGTGCGTATGGAGTGCGTGTGACATTCTTCTGTAAGAACTATTGAATGAATTTTCATGAAAGGAATAGAAGTCACTTTGTTGATGCTGGTGTCCCTCAGGGCTGTGTGCTATCGCCTACTCTATTCTTACTGCATATCAATGACATGTTGCAGACTAGCGGCATTCATTGCTATGCAGATGACAGCACAGGTGATGCTGTATATACCGGCTCAGAACTATTGAATGAATTTTCATGAAAGGAATAGAAGTCACTCTGTTGATGCTGGTGTCCCTCAGGGCTGTGTGCTATCGCCTACTCTATTCTTACTGCATATCAATGACATGTTGCAGACTAGCGGCATTCATTGCTATGCAGATGACAGCACAGGTGATGCTGTATATACCGGCTCCCCCAATATTTCTCAGCAAAATGTCACTGAGAGTCGAAACGAACTTGTGTCTAAGGTGGAGAATTCGTTGGAGAAGGTCTCTGAATGGGGTAGACGTAACTTGGTCCAATTCAACCCCGCCAAGACACAAGTCTGCGCGTTCACCACTAAAAAGTCACCAATGGTCGTATATCCTCGTTTCGAGGGCACATCTTTAACCATCTCCCCTAGCATTGAGATACTTAGCGTCAACATATCGAGCGAAGTCCAGTTCCGATACCATCTAGAGGGTAAGGCCAAATTAGCCTCGAAGAAGCTTGGTGTTCTTAACAGAGCGAGACAGTACTTCAGTCCGGACCAACGCCTACAACTCTACAAGGCGCAGGTACGGCCTCATATGGAATATTGTTCTCATCTCTGGGCAGGGGCGCCAAAATACCAACTGCTCCCTCTGGATCGTATCCAACGAAGGGCCGCTCGAATTGTTGACTGCCATAGTGTCTCAAACAGCTTGGACCCCTTGGAATTACGCCGAGATGTAGCTTCACTCTGCATCCTCTATCGGTTGTATCACGGGGAGTGCTCAGAGGAATTGTTCGGAATCATACCACCTGCAACTTTTCGCCATCGACCCACGCGAAAAACATACCATCCTCATCACCTTGATGAGTGGCAGTCTTCCACAGTGCGTTTTTCGCGTAACTTTCTGCCGCGCACTGTAAAACTCTGGAACGAACTGTCACCAGCAGTTTTTCCGGACCTATACGACCTGCAAACCTTCAAGAAAAGAGCGTATTCCCTCTTAAAAGGCCGGCAACGCACCTGTAGCTCTTCTGATGTTGCGAGTGTCCATGGGCGACGGTAGTTGCTTACCATCAGGTGACCCGTTTGCTCGTTTGCCCCCTTATTCAATAATAAAAAAAAAAGTACAATAAGGTCTGGATTACTGTGTACTAACTATGTAAGCCCATGGGCGCCGGCAGAAATAATTCCCAAGGCAAGGGGTGCAGATTTTAGTTTTCTTTCTTTTCTTTTTACTTCTTACGAACAACAGTGACCATCTATTTACGTCAACAGAATACATTTAGTGCCGAAACATTACGAACTCTCTTTGTACGGCTTGGTATTTTAGGTTACAAAATGCTCTTTATTTCAATCATTCCTGTTGATCCCGAGATTCCCAAGGGGTGCAAGTGCAACTCCTGGCACCCCCCTGCCGGCGCCCATGTGTAAGTCGGCAATAAATATTTAGTAACAAAATTACTATTATACCTCTTCTGGCCTTTTTGTTTGGTCAGCTTGTTCTTCTATAGATGGAACTGCTAGTGCTGAGTCAACCAAAGCTGCCGAGGTCACTTCAGCTTCAAATTGGGAGGAGAGTTTTGCTGCTCGCTTCTTATTTTCTAATGATATAACACGATCATAGCTAGCATTATCTTCACTTGTGTGCTTAGCAAGAAATGAATCTGAAATACATAAGAAAATATAATTGAAAAAATGTATTACTGGTAAATGTTTTGATTTATGGATAAATTAAGCAACCAAAAATTGATAGTGTTTAATGATTTTGTACCTCTACACAGGTATTGAAAACCTTCCTTGCAAGTTTACAACAAATTATCAGATTAATTATAATGATATGTATAGAATAAAAAGTTACCCAAAGTATGGCTATCAGTAATATCCTTAGGCGGTTCTTTAACTTCTATCTGTGGAGGCTCTGGGAGAATATTTTGTTCTCCATGATGTGGTGTGTCAAATGTTGCTGGTGAGTTATCTGCAGGAAGAAGGAACAAATATATTTTATATTCTATGCATAGAGTAATAAATATAATTATATGACAATATTTTATTTTCTACATGAATCGAATATATTTCAAGACGTGAGTGGAAGAATAAGATAAGTAACATGATAAAACTTCCCGTTTTTTTGCTGAAATCGAGGCATTGGGGCCGGAAAATTTATTTGAAATAGAAAAACTGTGGATTACATGTGTACTTGTGTAGCCAGCCTATCTGGCTACACAAGTACACCGCAAGGCCGCCAGTAGTCAGCCCCACACCAGTAGTCAGCCTTTTCCAGCTAAAAACCTATAGAAATAGCGTTCTATTGCAAATTAACCAATCAAGTTACTTTTAAAAAAAGCTTGGCCTTCTTATTGGTCAGTTTAGAACATCACAATGACGCTAAGTGGCTGCAAGAAATGGTAATCTGATTCCAATTCGACGTTGCAGCGTTGCGTTGTCTATTATAATATTAGCTAGGTTATGAAGTAGATAAATTACAACTTTTATGAAAATAATAAGGAGAAAAATGAGCTATTGTCCGTATGTTACTTGTTCAATTCTTCCACTCACGTCTTCATTTGTAGAAAAAAAAAATATTATTTTACTCACAAGGTTCTGTAGGAGGTCTTTGTCCACTGTATTTTCTTGCAATTTCACGAAGCTTAGCATAGTCTTTGTTTTCGGTAGCTTCTAGGAAGTCATTTTGTGCCTTAAGTTTTTCTAAATCAGGAAAGAAATCTCTTTGTATAATTTTGGCAATACCCTGGAAAAAAATAAGAGTTGATGAAATTAAGATGGCAAGCAATAACCATTTCATAGCAACAATATCAATACTTGGATATGGCATACGCTATTAAAACTGTAGCAATGTTTTTGCATGCAAAATGTGTGTCAAGAAAATATTGGTCTTACAGTAATAGCATATCGTCGCTTAGCTAACAATACCGCGTAAGTCGAAAATTGGTCATTTTGACTTTTATACTTCATTGGATAGATTTTGTCGGCGCGCATCCAATCATGTTAGAATTTTGTATAAATTGTACAATCGCAGCGCGTTATTCAAGTAGTTCTGGCACCGCGCAAGTCGTTTGTTGTGTCACAACCGCATAAGTCGTCAGTCCGCCATACTATCTTGTGTTGATGTGTGACCACGCAGCAAATTTATTGTATATTTTTGTCTATTACGGTTTTATCTGAGAAACAGACACTTCTGATGGACCAAAAAGGAAAGACAACTCGATTATTTATTATTTTGTAGTTTAATAGAGTGTAATTACTACTATTTTAGATGTACTTTAAACTTCAATTATAGATCGGCGGTTTTTCAATGTAATGTTCACTGAGTTAGGCAGTATTGTTAACTTTTTTATGGGGGGCACATGACATCTTTCTTCTAAAAAGCCGTAGCAAATTTAGTTGCAATAGCTCGTACTGCTACCCATTACCCTAATTGAGGCTTCCATCCCGTTTTTCATTGACCTTATAAAAGTTATGATGAACTCCTGAGGGATACCGCCCCACTCTTCTTGTATAGCCACCCGGAGGTTTTGAAGGGTATCTGCGGCAGCGGTCCTGGCCCTGACCTTCCTTTGGAGTTCGCCCCATGGCTGCTCTATAGAATTATGGTCTGGGCTTCTTGCTGGCCAATGCGTAACCGAAATTCTGACCTCGGAGAGATATTGACGAACTATCGCAGCAACATGGAGTCCAGCATTGTCCAGCATCAATATGAAACCTTTACCAACTAACGTCGTATGACACCGCATGATATCCTAGCACGCCCTGGATGTAGCGATGGCCATTCAAAGTGCCAAGGCACGGCCCGGTTTTGAACTCAAAATTGGTTTTTGCACCAAAAGAAATACCGCTCCAAACGGTCCCGAAACCCCCGCCAAATGGAACCATTTCGTCAATGCACACCCCCGCAAATCGTTCTCATTTTCTAAGGTATACCTTCCTGCGACCATTGCTACCATAAAGATTGATTTTGTACTCATCAGAGAAGAGTACGACTCGCCATTATTCCAACGACCAATTAACGCAAGAACGGGCGAAATTAAGCTGCGCTTGACGGTGTGCTGGGGCTAATTTTGGGCCGTTAGCGATTTTTTGTGAAGTCAAACAACTGTTTGCAAGTCTTTGTCGTACAGTCCACTCAGTTACTGTAACTCATCCTGTTAGATGTAGCCCGATGTCATCCTGAACCTGGTCGCTTAGTAAAGTTTAGAGTCTCTAAAAAACTTTGGTATACTCTTCTAACCGAAGATCGACTTAAATTTAAGACTTCTAGCCACAAATCAAAATGAGAGACTTTATTTGAAGTACTATCCATATTATCACAAAGAAATACTTCCAAAATGAAGTTGAACGAACAATAAATCAATAAAAATCAAGACAAAACAGAATCAATAAAATTTGACCAATTTTATCCACAGGACAAAACAAAATTAAGAAACTGAGTGATGGGGGTGCTAAGTGATTTGTGTCGTTTGTAGTCAAGCACGTTGATGTAAAAAAATTTACTTAATTTAATTAAAATTTAAAAGAAATGTCATAAAAAGAAGTTTAAATACCGCGTAAGTCTTTCTTTTGTTGAACTAATACCGCCTAAGTCAATTTTAATACTGATACAGTATTAAATACACTTATTTTATTATGTAACATCATAATTGTACCTATTTTATACCTATTTATGTATTCAGTACACATGTATGAAGTATTTTAAAGAAAATAATCAGTTTTTTGTCTCTCCTGAAAACTTGTCAAATTTAATTTGCGCGGTATTGCTATCTAAGCGACGATATACAACTTTCCCTTTTGCTCATTTTACTCTTTGCTTTGATTTTTCTCTTAAAATGGAAGATAATAATTTAAATAATTGATTAAATCTTAGTAATTATGTGTGAAATGTTACACTTTTGGCTTTATTTGTTGTTACTGCACTGTCGGAGGGCACACAATGGCATTCTGGAGAGAAATGTAGCAAAAAATAACGCGGTAATCAATGAAATTACCACGTCCGACTGTCACTGCATTAGGGTGCACCGCATCATGATATAGGCACACTATATAAAAAGTACTCTGTCTGTGGGCACACCGCTCTCAGATGAGTGAGCTCACTCATTTCGATGGTGACACATTTTCGCGCTCACTCTTGACGGAATGTCTCTTCTAAAGGTTATAATTCTATGTTTCATAGTTATAGTTGGCCATAAATAACTAAGTAGGTAGAGCTTGTCTAACTTAAAATGACGCGCCCCTCCCTCGTATTCACGGTACAAAAATGTTTCATTTATATCAACTTTGAAGTGCATCATTTCATCATCATCATTTCAGCATCATTTCAAATTAGACAAGCTCTAGTAAAGTATACTAACCTTAACATACTCTTCTTCATCCAAAACATTTGTTTTCTTCACAAACTTTTTCTTAGGTACTTTAGGTACTTTAAACACTGAACTTTCTTTCTGCAACAATTGCATATTTTCCAGCGCAGCTGCTCCTACATTTTTTTCTTCAGACATAATATTGTGGTACTCTTCCTAAGGCACTAGTAAGCTGCAAATCCCTTTTGTAAGACAAATTTACAATACGATGTGACACTAACATTAATCATAAATTTTTAAAGTAATAACAATATAATTTTTACTTAAATTTTCACAGATTTAAAGCATAAAGGTACCTACATAATAATTGTAATTATAATAATCAAAAGAGTTGATAAATGTCAATTGTCAAATGACTTTGACATCTAAGGAGTGACAAACCTTTTTTTTGTTGAGAGTTGAGACGTTGAGAGAGACTATGCTCTTAGGGCTGTTTTACACGCAACTAAGTAACTTAAAATTAAGTTAAAATTTAGTTAACTACTTATCTACTTAATACGTGTAAACCAGCCATTACTTTGAGTGCCGTCAACAAGCGTTTTTTCTTCTTTTAGTTTTTCTAACTGCCGATCCACACTCGCGCGCGAAGGCACGCCGCGGACCGCGGCGCGGATCGCGGCGCGGATCGCGGCGCGAATCGCGGCGCGGATCGCACATTACTGCCAAATGCTCTCAAAGTTCGCGACATGTCCGCAGTGTAGTTCACGCTTTAAGCGTTCTTTATTTGAAAAAATTCCCGCGAGTCTACTTTTTTCATAATATGGCGCTCGGCTTTTTAAGAATGGCCAGTGTCAAGTAAAATATGGCGGGAAAAAAAAACTTTCGTGAAAAGTTTACAAAAAGTTGTTTTTCCAGATGATCGTCAAGTCAAAAGTCTAGTAAAAGTCTAAAAATAGTATTTTAAAAAGATAAAACCGACTTCAAGTTTCACGTAAATAATTACGTAGCATTAAAATTCCCTATCTCAAAAACTACTGAACCGATTTTGATGAAACTTGCAGCATTCCCTAAGTTGAACAATGCCTAGTACAACAAAAAAAAGAATCACTTAAATCGGACTTGTAGTTCCAGAGATATGCGTGCACAAACATAAAAACATACATACATACATACACTTTCGAAATTTGGCACATTTGTTCAGAAGCTGCTATAGATTAACATATAAAAAAACTGGACAGTTCTGGAAATATTACATACATACGCGTCGAATTGATAACCTCCTTTTTTTGAAGTCGGTTAAAAAGTGGTCAGTAAAGTCAACGAGTCAAGTCAGTTGTTTTAGTAAAGTGGTAGACTCTTTACTAAAACTTTCGACGGAGTTTTGGAGGGAACACAAAATGGCACGTTTCTTGAAGTTGTATCACTTGCCCACACTTGTGCACGACATAAAATTTTAATGTTTTTTTTATGAAATAAGGGGGCAAACGAGCAAATGGGTCGCCTGATGGAAAGCAACTTCCGTCGCCCATGGACACTCGCAGCATCAGAAGAGCTGCAGGTGCGTTGCCAGCCTTTTAAGGGGTAATACGCTCTTTTCTTGAAGGTTTGCAGGTCGTATAGGTCCGGAAATACTGCTGGTGACAGTGTGTTCCAGAGGGAAGGTAGGGAAGGGAATAGGGGAGGGTACGGAAGGGAAAGGGTAGGGGATTGGGCCTCCGGTAAACTCACTCACTCGGCGAAACACAGCGCAAGCGCTGTTTCACGCCGGTTTTCTGTGAGGACGTGGTATTTCTCCGTTCGAGCCGGCCCATTCATGCCGAAGCATAGCTCTCCCACGTCAACGCCGGTTTTCTGTGAGGACGTTCGTAAAACGTAATACGTAATGGTTAATATTCTACCAACATTACACATTAAAAACCGAAATAACACAATTTTAGGAAAATAATACAAAAACACAACGTCACTCTTTCGTATTCCCAGCAAAACTCCGCGCGTCTACTCTTTCTTGAGTCTGTCAAGAAGTATTAATATATTGTATTATCTGTTCACTAAACAATGCTGGCATGTCTTGTATGGCAAAAGCCCTTATTAAAATAAAGATTAAAAAAAAACCCTTTGTCGCGGGACAGAAAACCGACAACATTCGGGGAACGGGCCGCGAAGTGCGAAACATATGCGAATCGGATCCACACTCATGCTTCGCAGAAATTTCGCGGCGCCGCGGCGTCGCGCACGGTCCGCGTGCGAGTGTGGATGCGGCCGGGGAACCAGCCGCGAAGGACGAAAAATATGCGAATCGGATCCACACTCACGTTTCGCGGAAATTTCGCGGCGTCGCGCGCGGTTCGCACGCGAGTGGGGATGGGGCTTAAGTGTTTTTCAGAATGAGGAATTTTCTTAGCTTTTTAATTTGATTGTCAAACAGCTTCCATTTTAGTAACTAGATGGCGTATGGGTAGACAACTATCGGTAATACCAGGGAATACCATCAATAATTGCTACATAACTGGGCAAAAGCATGTAATACTTAATACATTTCAATTTCAAAAAGACACAATAATATTCCAATGAATAGGATAATAAAGTTATAATAACGATGTTTTAGTTAAAACTCGCGGAAGAAATAGCCCTATTTACCGTTGTTCACACCAAATGTCACAGGAATAATACATTTTGGTTTTGACAACATCTTACCTGCACTTGTGCAAGATAACAGATATTTAGTGGCTAATATTTTACCAATAATGAACATCAAAAACCCAAATAACACAATTTGGGGAAAAATAATAAAAACCACACCGACAATAAAAATTAGAAGTAGAAATCTCTTTCAGTTATCATGTTTTCAGTTTGACAAGTGCAAGCGTGTTCCTAAGCTGTTACCAGTATACTGGCCTAATTGCTTAGGCCAATGATCGCTTAGGAGTATGATATTTTGATTGATATAACACTTGACAGTACACTGATATTTTTTAGAAACACGACCGACATGTAGTCAGTAATGCCAACCTGCAGATAATTTCAAATCGGTGGGGAACCAATAGAAAATTATTGACAGCTGTTCTTGTAATCAGGAAGTCAATTTCAAATCGATACTTAGTGCGCCATCTATCGATTAATAAATAATAAGTATAACTAATTAAAAAGACACTTACCGCCGCACTCAGAGACGTCAATTAAGACTTAATGCTTATTTAACATGAAATGTCCCTCTCAGAGATGACAATTAAAAATTGCTAATTGCAGAGTTTGATGTTCAAGTTTGAGGTTATTCTTGAAATTTTTTCAGTTTTAATTTTTCAAAAGATAAAATTAAGATAAAAATAAAATTTATTTGAAGTGTTAAAAATAAATAATAATAATATTTGATAATGCCACACATAGAACTTCATAATTACTGTGATAGTACTAAAGCATTTTTGTGCAATACATGCCTAGTTACTTAGTACAGCTGTTTTTACCTTTTCTTGCTAATAAATAGAAGTATTTCACATGAAAAGTACCTATAGTCACTTCCATACAAACTAGATATACCTACAAAGAAGTATGAACATTGTCACCAAATTGTGTAATTACGGTACTTATTGAAATTAAAGTATGTTTACTATATAGTTACAATATTAAGTATTATGAATAATTCCTAATAGCAAATGGTTTTCTTATATTAAAATGGTAGTTAATAGTAGACATAAGACAGGTTATTCACACTATCCAAATTGTAAAACATAGAAACTTCAAATGTTGCAATAAATATTTAAATACCTAGTAGGTACCTATTATAAAAACAATATAAAACATGTTTTTTCTCTAACACCTTTTATGTTTGTTACATAACTGTAGTAGGTAGGTACGGTGAAAGGTAGGAAAGAATGAAATTATTTTAGTAGTAAGTATATATTTTATTATTCCTTCGATCGCGGCAAAACGAGACACAATAGCCTTTCAATTGTTATCGCGGCCCACTTGGGCCAAACTGTACGGGAGTTGAAGCGAGCTGCATCAGATAATTTGATTTCTTGTTGTTTTTTTCTATATTCATTATTCTGCCTAGCACTGTTAACTTTGTAAATTTTTACTTTTTCTTGTCTTCTTGCATTGTTATCTAAAATAAAAGTATGACGTGATAAGAATTGAAACTGGTACAAAACATTATAAGTACTTTATAGTCTATTTATATATAGTATATACTGACCAATGAAATCCTGTTGAAATGTATTATGTTAAAATATATTATTATGTTAAATTCGCCAACCAAAAACAAAATAAAAATTACTAGATACCTACTACTACTTTTTCCTTCTTCTTGCCGCTATCACAGATTAATTTAACGAACACGGAACAAACTACGTCATAGTACGAATGATTTATAGGGGACAGAAATTAATCAGTCAATTAATTTTGTCTCTGAGAGGTGTCTGTAATGAAAGCTTTAAATTTCAATTTGTTAAATGATGTTCAGCGCTATTTTTTTAATGACCGACTCTGACGGCCGCAGTCACGACTCACGCCCAATAAAAAAAATGAAACAAACACGATTTGACTTTCCAAGACTAGAAAGCCGTGTTCGTTTCATTTTTCAACTACGCATGCGCGGCTTTTTTCGCAGTTTGGCAGCTGACTGTCAAGTACTGTCATCTTCATAATAATTGAGTGTCATGTTCTAAAATATTAACAATTTCTGTCAGATTTTAGAACATGACACTGACACTAATTTTTAACTTTGCGCATGCGTAATGTGCATTGAAAAACGAAACGAACACGACTACAGTCTGTGAGAAAAGAGTAGACAGAACAAAATTTTCTAAACGTAATCACGCTCAAAAGGTGGTTTTTTCTCTTTGTATTTCCATAGAGAATGCTTATACACTTTAAATATTATTTGCCTGGCACATTTTTATCTCGATTGAATAAGGTTTTCGTATATTTTGTTACAATGTGATTAAAAAATTTCGTAGAGTGTGTACGGTACTCTTTTTTGACAAGCTATAAAATATAAAATCATATAAAAAAGAAGAAGAAGAAGATCATGCCCCCCGTGTATTATATTTCTCTATGTCATAGGCTTCGGCCTTCACTATCATTCATTAAAATATAGAGAAAATATAGAAATGACTGTATGAGCAACGCTCCCTTTGCCTGTCCCGACAGGGACAAATTTAAAAAAAAATTCTATGTCATACCCCTTTGACAGCAAAATCCACGATTAGCGACTCAATCGAGTTAAATGGTGCTTCTTCTGTATTTAAATTTAATCGCCATTTTGAGGTGTTAATTTATCGTTAACTGACTCTGAGAGGGAATTTCATGTTTAATAAGCATTTAGTGTTGCGGTTTGTATGGGCAGCGGATAATTTTAATTTTTTAAATGATGATTTAATGAACGACTCTGAGTGCGGCTGTTAATGACTTTGTTTTGTTTAAATACTCTTTTTAAAATAAATTTATTTTAATTCTATTTGTCTATTTAAATTTTATAAAGTAGTTAGTAAAGTATTCGATCTGTATAGTATAAAGTAGTAAAGTATTCGATCTGTCGTTTGCCGCCACGCGACGCGCGGCAGCGCGGCGATGCCGTCGCATCTGCGGCGCCGACCGCCGTGTATTAAACAAACAGGTGTTGTTATACAGTACATAATTACTATTATTAGTATATCCATACCTATTCCTTGTACTATTATCTATTCTGTGCCATGAGACATTGGTGACCTTAACACGACGTGGTAATGATGATGACGATGATGATGATGATGATGATTATGATGATGAATATGAATTGCATAGTAGCATATGCTTTCTGTTCTTAAAACAACGCCGAAACTCCCAAACGTGTTACATCTATAAGGAGTCAGGAGTTCTCTCAGCATCTTCGAAACCATGGTATACCTTGACCCAATATTTGACTTTTTGGTAGCATATTTTTAGTACACTTCACATAAAACTAAAATTACTATATGTTTCCATATAAATTTCGAGGAGTTCCCTCGATTACTCCTGGATCCCATCATCAGGTCACCACTTTTGTGAACATGGTACCAAATTGGAGTGAAACCTAAGACAACAAAACAAAAATTTCGAAAATCGGTTCACAAACGGCGGAGTAATCATTGAACATACAAAAAAAAATCCACAGCCGAACATATAACCTCCTCGTTTTTTGGAAGTCGGTTAAAAACAGATTCATTATAGATAATAAATGGGCATACATACGACCACGGCTATCCTTTAAACATTTCCATATCCCTATAAACTATTTTCTTGTTTCGTACTTTTTAGAGCGCGTTTTAGTAGTCGGGTTTAAGTTTTTTAAACTTTATTTTTACAGGAATGTTTTTGGTTGGATTGCATTTAATTTTTAATTATTATATTATGTGAGCCCGCCTTAAACATCATTTTTATTTTGTTTTCAGTATTTCTTGTTCTATAACAATATTAGGCATCAGCATCAGAAAAACAAAAGAGACGGCCAGATGGACAGACAAGGAAGTCTTAAGTAATATAGTCCCAATTTTAACCTTCAGGTACGGAACCCTAAAAAGAGTGGGAATTGACTCGGAAGCTGAACATTCTTCTATTGCGTACTCTCAACAAGTTACATCTATTTAGCTGACAGCATATTATATATAAAAAAATACTTAAAATAAAAGAAACGACTGTACAAAAAATATTTATTACAATAATTATTATTAATACATAAATATTTAAATTATCTTAAGCTACACTTCACTTCTTCTTCTTCTTGAGGATGTACTCTTTGATGTAGAAGTCGGAGAAGAGGAAGAGGATGAAGATGTTGTGGGGCAGGAAGACCAGCGATACCCACTTGGGGTACTCGCACGACGGCTCGAAGATCACGTGGCCGAAGTGCAGGATCAGCAGCACGAACTGCAGCTGAAACGGCAACACGGTTATATAATGTGTCCCGACACCGGTGTCCGATTGATGTCATGATGCATATTTTATCGACAGTTGGCTCTCAAAAAATTGTGTCTCACTTTTGAAAAAAATATATTTTTACTCAGGCTCTCATACTAAGGCTCTGTTAGAGCACCACAGCTTGCAGGTCGACAGATATATATCATAACCCTAGACGTACTTAATTAAAAGAAAAATACTGAGCTCATGTCATAAAGATAATATACCTAGCGGAATATAGCAACAATCTCGAGCTGTCAAACGAAACCAATATTGATTTACATTTGTGTGTAAAATACATATATAATATGTGTACGTAATTACGTATACACTTACACAAGCATCCAAGCATCTTTCTATGATATCAAATTGTCAACGTCCCGAAAGGTGACGACTGGACGTCGAAAAAAGAGTTCTGCTGTCATGACGTATCACACGTCTCTTTTTACCACGCAGTTTTACTAATAGTGACATCTCGCTTGCTCTGGCCTTTGTTTCTCTATTCCGCTTGGTATATTAACTTTATGAGCTCAGTACATCAATTGTCTATAGAAAAAAATATAATAATTAACTAATAAGACGTAAATTATTTTGTCAATATTTCAACAAGTAGAGCCTTAAGTGCGTTGATGTCTTTTACTCGAACAGCAAGTTGCAGTAATAGACTTCCGGGCCATTTTATATTTTTGGTTCTTGGTAAATGGTTATTAAGACCTATTAAGACATGTTTAAACAAATGAATAAGAAGTCCTATAATGTATTTTTTAGGTTTCTGACTCCTATATTTTTTAAATAATGCTTGATAAACAAAGTGTGGGGCCACATTACCGCCTTCTCCTATATTAATAATTATATCTCAGGAGTATTTTTGTTTTTCCCCCCGGAGGTGGAGTGTGATAATTGACGACCTCGGCCGTGGCGCAGTGGTAAGCGCGTTGGTAGCTCAAGCCGGAGGTCGCGGGTTCGAGTCCCGCCAACGTAACAAAAAAGTTTATAAAGTTCCTGGGTCATGGATGTGTATTAAATATGTGTACCTATCATATAATAAAAATCTTAAATTTATTATGTATAGTATAAAAGTATTAAATATATTTCCGTTGTCTGGTACCTGTAACACAAGTCCTTCAGGTACTTACTACGGGGCCAGACTGACGTGGTGTGAAGCGTCGATAGATATTATTATTATATTATATAATTATAATATCTTAGTATATTCTAATACTATGCTATAATATATTATAGTATAGTATTGGTATAGCTAAATGTACGACATTAACTTTATGCTTATTTCCCAAAGTGTCCAACGTTGTTCCGAATATTGTGGCGTAACTTTCTTAAGGTAGTTCGTTTTCCATAGTAAAGTATTTTTCTATTTACCGGCGAATGGAGCATAACCTTAAACTGAATTTATATCATTTGGCATTTAATATGATGTTTATTTGCGGAAAATTATATTAACTAGTTAAAAATAGTATAACAATCGCATAAATCAGTCGAAAATTTAGTACAATTTTGTTAATGTGTGAGTGTACACCGACAGTATCGTATGCTAAGTTACAAGTTTAGTTGTGTGTGCGGCTACGTTGCCAGGTCGCACAATAAATATATATAATAAATGCACAAATATACCGATTTTAACACTTAAAATATCATCTAAGTATTGTTAGTTACATCAAAAATATTACGCTCTTACCGGTAAATATTTTACTTCCTGAAAATTTGTTCTATTTTGTTGAAAATAAAATAAAATACGCTCTGTCAGGACTTTAACGCCATCTAGTGGCGCAGCAGTGCTTAGCTGGCCGTGACGAACCACCTTAAGTGCCCCGCAAACGATCAAACATCAAACACGTCAAACACCATATAAACTACGTGTTTGACATGTTTGACGCGTTTGAAGAAAATTTGGATTTACTACGTGATTTGACGTGTTTGACGGTTTGATGTTTGATCGTTTGCGGGAGACTTTAATAATTACTAATTAGGTATTGTACCACCCAAGTAGAATAAGCTAAGTAATAATTTTAAGTGAGATTAATTATTAATAAAGATGCATCGGAAGAGACAAGTCGTTTTTAACCGACTTCCAAAAAACGAGGAGGTTATATTATGTTCGGCTGTAGATATATTTTTTTATTTTTGTATGTTCATCATTTAAAACACTACAACTCCAAACTCTTCAGTGACACGAAGTTCACCGGGACAGCTAGTAGATAATAATAATTATCTCGTATGGAAAATGCTACCCAGTACCCTGTCATAATATTATAATGTTCGCGCGCTTTTTGATAACGTTTCATTGTAATTATTGTGTGGTAATCTTTAATTACGCTCTACGGTATATTAATGTTTATATTTATGTATCTAATTGTTTTTTTTTTGCTGAATTCATTACGTCATTATAATCTTTGAGTAAGTAAGCTTAAGAAAAAAACAAAGCAGTTACCAAGAACCAAAAATAAAAAATGGCCCGGAAGTCATCCTGCAATTTGTGTTCGAGTAAAAGACATCATCGCATTTAAGGCTCTACTTGTTGAAATATAAATAATAATTATTTTTTTCTTTGGATAATAATTAATCAATGCACTAATCTGAGCATTTTTATTTTAATAAAGTTCGTCTAGGTATATCTGTCGACCTGTAAGCTGTGGTGTTCTGACAGAGCTTTAAAATGCTGGCGTAGCAATAAGCAAGCTAAGTAGAAAAACTTTGGGAGCAAAAATTATTTTTTTCTTGTGCTCGTTTGGCACTTATAGACATTGGAAACCTACACCCTGAAGCCCATGCAACGTAGCTGTACAGCACTTCTCAAGTCCAGTTTATGAGGTTCTTTGACCTGGAGTTTACTTAAGATATTTTTCGTTAAATACTAACTAATAATAATAATAACCCCCACACCGGTTTCGGTGACAGTAGCCAGTTTCATTGAAACCAGGCCTGTTACGCAGGAGTAATTTTATAGTGCCCAGGTGTGTGCGCAGTACACAAGAGCACTCTCTATTCCTTTACTCTCACAACCCAGTGAGACGGAAGACAGACACGACTGGCGAGAGATCAGGCGCAGGACCGACTTTTACATGCCCATCCGACGCATGGATCATCTTATATTCTGTCAGGTGATCAGCCTGCATTGTCCTAACCAAACTTGGAAATAAGATGTATTCCAACGCGGGAATCGGACCCACGACCACCGAATCAAGAGCCGCGCTCTAAACCACTGGACCACGGAGGCGTTAGTTAAATACTTCTAACCGACCAAAAAGCTGTTGCATCTAGTATCGAAAAACCATAGACAGTTTCTGAGTTTTTTTTATTTTATTTAAGGCAGTAAGAGTTTAGTTGTGAACTTACAATCTGCAGCTGCGTGATGTACTTCTTCCACCAGACCCGCACCCAGTCGGGCCGCACGATGGACACCAGGTAGTAGCTGTACATCACCGCGTGCACCATCGAGTTGATGCAGCCCAGCATCGTACCGTGACCGCCTGCAATACAAACGTTTTACACCTCAAGCGCTTTATTCACCATCCATCCTGACGTACGAGTACGTCCCGCAAGGTCATGCAATCGATGCACGAGCATGATAGGTACGTCAATAAAGCTACAGTTACACATGCTTATTTCAAGCTCGCAGCATACTTGAACCGAGCAAACTAACTACGAGTACGAGCATGATGTGTGTCAATGCATTGCTCAAAATAAGCATGCTTATTTCGAAGTTCGAACAGCATGCTAATAAGCATGTTGGTTTTGAGCATGTGTAACTGTAGCTTAATAATTATATTAATAATAATTATAGATGACGTATTTTCATTATTAATGATGCAATTTGACCAAAAAATATCCAGCAGAAAATATGAATGAATGTGGCATGGGGATCGAAACTATGGTATTTAAAGCCCAACGAAAAAGAGAGGTGTTTAAAGTTTTATCGTTTTCGGCATCTGGAACTGCCCCGGGGCAGCTCCAGATTTTTCAGGGCTATTTGATGCGTCTGACTGTGTCCGCGTGTGTCTATGTCATGTCATCTTAGCATCCAAACGGCTGACCGATTTTGATGTAGTTTTATTTGTTTGAAAGCTGACTGACGAGTGTGTTCTGACTTCTGCCACTCTAGCATACGCCAACGAGAAAATTTTG
Organism: Polyommatus icarus; assembly: GCA_937595015.1. Taxonomy (NCBI): domain Eukaryota; kingdom Metazoa; phylum Arthropoda; class Insecta; order Lepidoptera; family Lycaenidae; genus Polyommatus; species Polyommatus icarus. The sequence continues at coordinate 15,750,960 of OW569327.1, read as the reverse complement.
TCTACACGTTTTCTCGATGTTTGATGGCTTTTCTCTTCATCTCTATTGACCCTAACATGACATATATTTTTTCTCGTGTAGATCAGATTAATAGCTGTTCATCATCATCAGCAAATTGTGGTTTATGTATCTCATGAAAAATTTAAATGTACAATTATTATTGTACAGAAATTTCTGGTGATTTGATCGGTTCAATATTTTGCAATTTGCAATATGATGCCTGACAAAGTAATAGAGTTTAGAATCTTCGGGCTTAACACATTTGGTAAATACAAAATAACAAATCTCGCTAAATCGAAATGAAATTCGGAAAATTGTGTGTCATTTTTATATCGATGGTGACCAATACACAAAAAGAGGTGCTATTAAGTTGTTCCGTTTGTTCCGAGAGTGGGCGAGTCATCGTTTAGGGAAAATGGGCAAATGCATGTAATTTGACAATAATTGCGGGTACAGTTGCCGCCGCATGCCAGACAAACCGACAAATAATTGTGGGCCGTCTTCACGAGACAAGAAAAAGTGGCGTTAAGTTGACAAATTGAAGTAGGTTACGCTTTTTAATGGAACTCGGCGGCTTATTTATGGCAAGGTTTTCCTCCCGATAGATCATAACTTCTACATGCATATTTTGAACAAATTTGATTTAGATTATGGGGTAGGAGAGAGGAGGGCTAGTTCTAACAGATTTTGAATAATGATTAATGTCATTTATCTTCTTAATTTGAAAACTTTATGTTATTTTTTTATATCCGAGTAACGGAAATTTATATGACTTGCATATACTAAGCTAAAAATTCATCTAAATTACTTGGATTCGGAGGGAAACGCATTTAAAAAAAGGCACCTGTTAAAACTTGCCCCGTTTCGGGGGCAAATATTGACAGTGACTGGGTAAGTATTAACGCTAAGTAAACTTGTTAGACTTTCATTAAACCATGAAAGTAAAAAACAAAACAATATTAAAATGGTAATTTATTTATTATTTCACATACAAATGTTAAAAAACAATATTAACTTCTGTCAAATTACAAATAACATGAATTTCCTTTTATATCATCCAACCTGAGCTGTTTCCAGCCCCTATGGATTCAACTTGCAACAAAAATTGAAGATCCTCGGATATATGAACATCGATGGATATGGTGTCGCCGGAGTGTCGCTAGAGTGATCGACGTGCCTCTTTCGGCAGATGTGGCAGCTCGAACTTGCTTATAATACCGATTAATACTTACCCCGTTCCTTTTTTAAAAAGTAGCCCCCGAGGACCTTCTTTGGATATAACTAATTATTTAAAAAAACTTGTACCAAATCGTTCGCCGACGTCATCCGAACTTATGACATTGAACATCTTACCGTATCGTCATTTAATTTGGTAGTTATAGGCTTGTTAATACTTACCCCCGTTAAATCTAGCCCCCCTCTCCCCTACTAGGGGATATTTTGCATATCACAGTCCATCGGGATGAAGAAGAAATCGACTTCATTAATGAATATTTTTTCATAAATGTGCTAAGGCGCGTGCGCTTGTTGTGTGAAACAGCATGCTTATTTAGGAAGTGGCAGGCCACTTCCGTTTTTGTCCCGACATGCATGACCATAGTAAAAGGATACTACACCCAGTATATAAAAGTATACCAACTATAGATGACGTTCGTAACTCTGCGGCAAAAGTAGTTTATCGCGCGGAAACGACAATTTTCCTGGATGAAAATAGGGGAAATATGTCCCTATAGTCTCGGGATACTAAGTATCTATAATCTGCATACAAAATTCCATATAATATAAATCGCTTCAGCGGTTTACGCGTGAGGAGGTAACAGACAGACAATCTTTTGCATTTATAATGTTAGGGTGAAGCCAAATGAGCGTAATTTCGTGAGTCGCAGAATTTCGGTCACGTGAATTATTTTCATACTATAATCATGACTTAAAAAATTACGCTCGCGTGTGAATGAAGTAATGAAGTAGGAGTTTTCTATGAAATTGAATGCAGCAGAATTTCTGCCGAACGAAATTCTGTGACCACAAAATTACGCTCGTTCGGCTTCATCCATAAACCATAGGGCTCCCACACAAATCTGCGAATTTGCATCGCATCGCAAATAGTTATCTGCTATAAAACTCATACTAAAATTGTTATTGCGATGCGAATTTGCACAAATTCGCAGTTATGTGTGGAAGCCCTTAGTCTGGACTCTGGATAAATACAAGATGTTTGTATAAACACCGTTGTCCTTGAAACCATCAAATGAGCCCATTAAAATGAACAACTTTTTCTATGAGAACAATGATGAGAACTCAAAAAAAAATGTCTTCATACCCATACAAATTGCCGATCCGGGCATCCGTATGGGTATGAAGACGACATTTTTTTTTTAATTCCCATCATTGTTCTCATAGAAAAAGTTGTTCATTTTGACGGGCTCATTTGATGGTTTCAAGGATAACGGTGTTTACACAAACACACTGTATATTAAGTGACGCAAGGTGCGTGGTACCTGGTACGTATTTGGTGCCGATGTACCCGAGTATGCACATGCCGATGTGGTGGTACACGTGCAGGAACGACACGTGTGTGAACTTCTTCCGCAGCACGAAGAATATCTGCAATTTACAAGCTTACATTTACCTCTCGACCGGTTGTGTGTAATGGAATTTCGCATATTGACCTACTCCCTGATTACGTATTAAAAAAAATTAACATAATATTATAGTGAATATTATTAGGGTAAATGACTATAGTAGCAGGTCTTCAAATAACGTTATTTTTTCATAACGTTACTGCTTCAAGGGCATAGATAACGTTATGAAAATTTACCCGATATTAAAAATAACGTTAAAAATTGATATTAATAACGGTTAATGTTATAACGTTATATAGGATTTATAACGGTAAATATGTTCTTTGAGAACGTTATATAGTCCGTTTCATTTTTAGTCCAAAACAATAACTATTATTTTTATTATTTCTTTATGTACTAAACTCCTAAAAGTAGGTAAGCAAAAATCTCGCAAAAAAGTGGGCTGCGAGTGAGATTTAGTGCACCGTGCACGATTGCATACCTGATACCAGAAAATAACGTTATATTTACCGTTATTATTATAACGATATTTGTTCGTTTATACATAACGAAAAAATATCGTTATAATAATAACGGTAAATATAACGTTATTTTACTAGATATCGTTATTAAAATTAACGTTATCTGGCTACCATTATGAAAATAACGGTACGTCACGATATTTTTTCTGTTATTCGATAACGTTATGAAGCCCTGTATAGTAGTTTGGACAGTACTAGTCATTGGAAAAAGCACAAAACACCATATTTAATAATGTTGCTTTAAAAACTGACTGTTTTTTTTTTAAAACAGGCGTTCTTTTATATGGTGTTTTTGTGCTTTTTCCAATGACTGATACTGTCCAATCTACTAGTCATTTACCTTATAGTATTTTTTGTGTATCTACTGTGTAAAAATACTAATTTTATTTAGTGATTTTAGGGTTCCGTAGTCAACAAGGAACCCTTATAGTTTCGGTCTGTCCGTCCGTCTGTCCGTCTCTCTGTCTGTCTGTCTGTCCGCGGTTTTACTCAGAGACTATAGGACCTACAAAGCTGTAATTTGGTATGAATACACATATTAATGATGGCAACAAAATGGTACATGAAATCGTAAAAAAATATATTTTTTATGGTACCTCCCCTACACATCCAGCGGGGATGAAAATTTTTTTTCGCGCCTACTCCATCGTGTGGGGTGTCGTTGAATAGGTTTTTTAAAAATATTGTGAGTATTCATAGATCATTTTCCGATTTAGGGATCCGTTTGTGAAATATTAAGAGAATGATTGTGAAGAGATGATGTGAATTATTAGAAGGGGGGGTTTTTTCCAATTTAAAAAATTGGAAAAAAACCCCCCCTTCTACCAGCTAAACGGTTGGTTCTGGAAATGTGGAAAAATTCACGGGAGTAGGAAATATGCTGAATTTAAAAGGAAAATATCACGGCTAAGAACACTTCATAAGTTATTGAGTAATAGTCGATCAACTAAAAAAATGTATTCGGCGAAGTATAAATGAAACTTTTCGCTCAAATTCCTTTGAAAGTAACTGAGATGATGTTGTTAGTAGTGTAAAATACGCTATAAATATACGTTCATTGACCATTAAAAAAATGTCAAAAACTAGCGGTACTACGGAACCCTATATTGCGCGTGGCCCGACACGCACTTGGCCGGTTTTTATTCTATTCATAGCCGTACCTATGAATATAAAATTTTACATTAGATAGTGGATACTTAATATTTTTTAATTATTTTTTTCTTATATTATGTGGTAAAACATTATAACTTCTGAATCTTTAAATAATAACGAGGCCAGTGATAAAATAAATTTATTCTTACCATTAAAATTGATTTATGGAGCAAAAAAGCAAGGAATTATTACAATAGTTAAGTGCTTATATTATGAGGTTTGATTGTGCTTACGTAGTTTTTTAGTAACCTGTGCCTGTGCAGTGTGCGTTATTGTTTTTTGCGCACTCCAAAAAAACGCCTTGAGATTTAACCTTTTTTTATTTACTTTATTTTATTTCTTGTTCTGCTCGCGTCTATAATTGTCTTTACTCCATGATAAGGATCAGCCCTCGGTAAAATGCAATTGCAACATGACTAGAAAATATGATGCATTTTAAAATGAGCCCTAAAACTGTACTTTATTTTCTACACATGAAAATGCATAATATTATTAAATTTATAAGAATGGCCGGCCGCGGTGTTGGGCTGGCTATTCTAATTTTAAACTACTCATGACGACGTTCCTTATCATCACCACAAGTTTCCGATGGAACGGTTGCGCAGCGATTGCTATAGATCGTAGGCGGTCGTAACGAGATATTATGTATTAATGAATCACGTCGCCTCGTCACCTTGCAATATGAACTGCAACCCTTTATTTATTTATTTATTTATTTATTTATTTAGGCACATCAACAATATAAACACATACATTTTAACCAACATTAAATAAATAAGAGCTAGTGTTTACATCACTTATAGATATGCACAACATTTTAGATAAATTCAATTAAATAATCAAAATTAAGTTACTAACAATAATTTAGTACATAAAATTAAAAATTAAAAAGGGCATGCAATTATTTTAAAAGTAATCTAATTTTTATAATTTCATTAGGAGAATGTAAGAGTGATTAAAAATTTCAAAAATATAATTGTAAAAAGTAAAATTGATGTAAAATATTGAATAACATTAATAAAATAATAGCCAAAATATTGATTAAAAATTATTGTAAAATAAATTGAAATTAATGTCAAAGTTATCATAAAACGAATTACATTGATTAAGTTCATTATTATAGTTTACATTTCTTGTCAATAGTTTTTTCTTGTCAATAGTTTTTGTCATTTAGTGTCAATAGTTTCTTGTCAATAGTTTTTTCTTAAACGACGTGCGTTGGTCATAAAAAATATCTAAGTCTAAAAGATTATGCCAATCATTGTAAGTTTGGGGCAGTCTTACTAATGGGCTATTTTTGCCTAGGTTAGTTTTATATCTCGGTATATGGAACGCACCAGTAGGATTACGACGGGATGATAGTTTGGGGACTGTGAAAGTTATTCTTTCGAGAAATTCTTGGCATGGCGTTTGGCCTTTAATTATTTCTTGAAGAAAAACTAAATCCATCATACGTCGGCGTTGTGCGAGAGTATTCATATTGAATGCAGTCAGCCTGTCATCATATGAGCATCTTTTGTTAATGTTCGGAGTCACATATGCCAGGTGTCTGGTGAACGAGCGTTGTAGAGACTCAATGCGTTGCGAATGAACATTGTACAAGGGGTTCCATATTATGCTTCCGAATTCGAGGATACTACGAACAAAATTCTTAAATAACACAATTTTAGTCTGAGGGCTTTTAAATTCTTTTGAACTACGCTTAACAAATCCAAGAGTTTTAGCAGCTTTGTTAACAATGTAGTCAAAATGAGGAATAAAACTCAGTTTGGTGTCAAGTATTATGCCCAAGTCCCTTACAGTTGGAGAAAAAGCTATATCAATCCCATTTATGTTGTAGCGTGTAGGAACAACCTTTCTTTTTTTAGTGAACACGATGTGCTGGCATTTAGAGGCATTCAATTTCATTCGATTATTGTGGCACCATAGGTAGATGCGATCTAGATCGGACTGCAATAATCGAGAATCGGAAGCACTATTTATTTGTAAAGATATTTTCATATCGTCAGCAAACAGCGAGCTATGGGAATGATGGATACTATGTACAATGTCATTTATGAACAGCAGAAACAAAATTGGACCCAAGTGAGAACCCTGCGGTACACCTGACGTCGCCAAATATTTTACTGATTCATGCCCACTGTCCACTACAGATTGTTCTCTATGGTAAAGGTACGATTTGAACCACATGAGCATGCTACCGTCAATACCATATTGGTCTCTTAATTTGTTAATTAGAATATTGTGGTCGACAAGGTCAAATGCACTTGCGAAGTCAGTGTAGACCGCGTCCACCTGCTTGCCATTATCTACATCTTCGAATACAGGAGTTAAGAATGTAAGTAGGTTTGTAATTACTGATTTTTTACTTTGAAAACCATGTTGTTGACTACAAATGAGAGTTTTAGTATGTTCAACTAAAATTGGACATACAATTGACTCAAATACCTTTGCAAAGGTGGAAAGGATAGATATAGGACGATAGTTCTTCACATTACTGTTATCACCTTTTTTAAACACGGGTACTATACGAGCTCTTTTCCACTGAGTTGGAAAAGTACCAGAATTTATAGATTTATTAAATATTATTTTTAAGGGGTATGCTAAAGCTTGCGCACAATTTCTTATAAATATGGGGGGAATATTGTCCGGGCCGGAACCTTTTTGTGGATTGAGTTTCTTTAATTTGTTATGTACAGCAGATTTAGTAACATGTACGTCATTTAAAGTACTAGAGTATTGTTGGGAAATAATTGAGGGTGTATGTTGCGTTAGTGTTTCGGAATCGCTCGTTGATTGCCCATAGATTGAGCTAAAATGGGACGCGAATAAATTGGCAATGTCGACTCCACCAGACACCTTAACATTATCTTCAATCATAACGGAAGGGATATTATTCGAAGAGGATTTTTTTTGTTTAATGTAACTCCAGAAAACTCGTGGATTATGCTTGATGCTATTCTCAACGGTTTCAATATAATTCCTATGACAGATTTTAACGAGCTTTTTACATCGACTTCTTAGTAATTCATATTCATATCTGTCACGAGGATTATTGAATTTCCGATAGTTACATCTTAGCTTTTCTTTCTCTTTTAGGAGTTTTATTAGGTCAGAGGTAAACCAAACTGGGTACGAAGCTTTACGTGGTTTACGCTTTGGTATATATTTCTCAATAACTTCGTTAAGTACGTCATAAAATTTAACTACCATTTCATCTACGTCAACACAACTACCAAACAAATCAGACCAATTCACGTCACTTAAACAGGAAGAGACATCATTATAATTTGCTTTGAAAAAGTTATAGTCAGAACGAGGGATATTTTCTAATACTGAGTTATCACAACTTACACAAACATCTATATCGAGGGGTGGATGGTATGGATCTACTTTGCTTAAACTTTCTGCTTCATTTACATCGCAATACAGGTTACTGAGAACCAAATCTAAAACTTTACCATCTTGATTAGTTACAAGATTTTGTTGATTTAATCCAGTTACTGCAATAAAGTCATTAAGTGCACAAGCCAATTTATTTTGATTACATTGGGATACAATTGATATACCATCCAACTCCCTTTGCCATGTTACAGAACTCAAATTGAAATCACCTACAATTATAATGTCATCAAATTCAGTTACTATATTATTTACAGAGTTGTCACAAAACGTTATAAGTTCATTATATTTTTGCGTAGAAGATGAACAAAGAGTATAAACAGCACATACACCTATGCTTTTAGTCTCATTACCATGTTTAATCTTAACCAAAACCCATAAATCCTCACATGCACTTTCCTTTTCACTTAATCGTATACTAGAAATTGACTTTTTGACAGCTATAAGTACTCCACCACCATCCGCTTTGTCATGAAAATGTGATACAGTACGATCTCGTCTGTATACAGTGTATCTTTCGTCTATAAATTCAGCGTCATGTATATTGTTTTTCAGCCAAGTCTCAGTGAATACTATTACATCATAATCATTCAGCAGAATATTTTTGTAAAGATCTTGGGTTTTTGTTCGTATTCCGCGCAGGTTTTGGTAATAAAAACGTAACATTATGCCATTACCGAGGTGTCTAGGACTCAAGTTGCTAAGAGACACATATTGACGTTACTGCAGGTTGCTCAACTGGACGACGCTGTTTATGACTTTTGCAGGAGATTGGTCCGACTTCCTTACAAAAATTCTTCCGTTGCGTACCCACACATATTTGTATGACAATTCCTTGGCTTTTATTCTTGTTGCGGCGTGAAGAGACTTTTTCTCAGGTGCTAGATGTTCACTTACGTAGATGTTTCTTTTTTCTCCGCCAATACCAATCAAGCTAGTGTTAAGTCTATCTTTGCTGTTTTTATTATATTTCGACACGGCAGCAAGAAGATTATCACGATGTCTGGCGCTCTGAAGTTTCACAACAACTGTTCGTGGGCGGGTGCTGTTCACATGCAGTTTAGCCACTCGAAAGCAAGACTGGATATTGTCCTCAGTAGTTTGCGAAGACACTACCCTGCTAATCTGAGTAACCACCTGAGTTAGATTTTCATTTTTAAATTCAGGAAGACCGTGAATTTCTACGTTGGATTCACGATTGTATTGTTCCAGTGCTGATACTCGACTAGAAAGTTCTGATACGTCTTTTTTAAGATTACTGTTCTCAGTTTTAAGCTGTAAGATTTCTTCTTCCCGTGATTTTAGTAAATTATTAATGTCTTCATATTTTTGGTTGATGAAATCCATTGATGAAAGTAAATCTGATACTTGTTCTTTCAGTGGTTGTAACTCTTTGTCAAGTATTTGTTTCAATATTTTAGGAAGTTCAGTTTGCAAGGCAGTCACAACTTCGTACCGAACAAGACTGGGAACGCTGGCTTCATCAATGAGTTTTGCAGAAGCAGGTCTATCACTTTCTTTGCTCTTTTGCTTCAAGATAGCCTTTTTTCTTGTCGTAACATTGTCAACTATTTGGGAGAAATTGTCTTGCGCCGTACTTTGTGGACGGATGGGCGTATTTTGATTATCGTGTTTGGGCATTTTGCTGGTGCACGCAGGACATCTCCATTCCTTTTTCTGATCCTTCGTTATGGAGTTATATTCCTTAAGTGACATATTTGCACACAAAATATCGTAAGCACCATGGCAGTATTTACATTGAATATAGATTTTATCTTTAATAATATTGTTACAGCCACTGCACTGGTTCCCAGCCATATTGAATAGGTACTTGTAGTATTTTTTATTAAGACACTTTCTAAGTATTGTTCAAAAGCTGTTATCTTCAAGGAGAAAAAAAAAAGTTCTTGTCTATGGCTATCAGTTGTTGTTATGTCAACTGTCAATGTGTCAAAGTGACCAAACATCAAAATTGTCTCCAAATTTTTGTGACCGACTTCTTAATTTGTGAAAAATTATGTTATTTATCCGTCTTAATTTAAATAACGGATTACAAACGGCTTCTAATTTGCTTGAGTGACCGCCTAGTTATTAAATATGAATCATAGCGGCCACAATACTTTTAATTTTCAGATAAAACTCAGCTTGAATGGTTCACGAGGATGTTGTGAATAATTTCCTGTGTTTTAGAGGTAATCTTCAGGATTTTTTTGGATTTCTGAGAGTAAGTAGTGTTGTCGAGCACTCACCACTAATTATTTCCCCAATTTTGGTCACACAATTAAGAAAACACTTGTGGTTATGGTTTAGGTTACTAGGTATATCTTTATCATAACTTTGATCACTTTTTATTAGTTTTATCCAGAAAAAAATAATTATTTACGGGAGAGAGTGTTTACACTTTATTGACAGGTGTCAAAAAAAAAGGAAAAAAAAATGAAACCCTTATGGTTATTGGTTGGAGAAATAGGCAACAGAAACAGCTGAATTTTGGCTCTGTGGTGAGCTGCAATTGTTAAGCTATTGCATAGCATTTATCGCGGTCTTTAAGCGTGGCAACCGAATCAAGAAATTCCGTAACGAAAATAAATCTAACATCGCCCACTCCGACCGGCATCACAGTGGTGCTGCGTTGAAAGCCGTGCATCGTCGAACGTCGTTTCAGCTCGGCAGTCTATAGTAACAGCTAGTCTACTCTAGACTGTAGAGTCTAGACTGTAGGTCTAGACGTATATTATGCGTGTAAACTAGCTGCTAAGTGCTAACTTGCTCATAACTGATTCTATAGAGATAGCATTCTGTCTAAAAGAGTTAGACACAATGATATGTGCATAAATAAAATAAATAAATAATTATGATTGCATATTTTGATAAAAAAATGCTATGCAATAGCTTTACCGCGGCAGTCCATGAGTGCCTCATTTCTTTTTTTGGCATTGTATGGCGAGGAAATTGATTCCTAGGCGATTGACAGACCAACGACATTTGGTCGGATCATGTCGACAATTGTCAATTCAATGTTAATTGTGATTTGTCGGCTGGTTTTAACGTAACGCGACCAAACTACGTAGGTCCCCCATCTGCCTAGGAATCAACTTCTCTGATAGTAGTCAATAAACTTACCGTGTCTATTAAGTCGATGATTTTTACGACGTAGTAGAGCCAGACGTAGTTGATGACGAGCCGCTCCGTGTCGTTGTCCTCGTAGTTCATCTTCTGACACCAAATACTGTAGTGGCCGGGGAGGTACAGCTTCGATAAACACTGAAATTACATTACAATACTTGTGGAAATTCAAATTCTTTATTCACAGAATGTAGTTCATATCTAAGACTCCATGACGCCCGCTTCTCCGTTGCGCCAAACTCATTTATTGAGGGGGAACCGAACATATTTCTAGGATGAAAAGTATCCTTTATCTTTTCCCGGGACTCCGAAGTATCTCCATGAATATAAGCAAAATTGGTTCAGTGGTTTAAGCGCGAAGAGATAATAGACGGATAGACAGACAGACACACTTTCGCAATTATATTATTATGATGGATTTGCAACATAACATTTATTTGATTGGACCGAAATGTCCCAAAACATACTCCAACTTTCCTGTTTCCATTAGGTCTTAGGAGGTCGTGCAGGGTTCGATTCCAGCCACTTAGAGCTGCATTCTCTACCGGTGAATTGAATTCTGATTATGTTTTCATTATCATGTCACACACACACGTCGCAGACAATACGTGTTTAGTGCTTAGTGTTAGTTTTAGTATAAATGTTAAATGTATGTTAAATGTATGTCTTTAAGGTATATTATATATATAATATGGGCCAAGATGTCTGATTTAAATAAATAAATAAAATTATGCCTTTATCGACGCAGCGAGAGCATAAAATTTCATAAGAGGAAAATAATATTGAAAATATTGCGATAAAAATCCCACGTTTATTATAAAACACCTTAAACTGTACGTATCATCAACGGAGTATGAATGACATACCAATAATATTATAATTGCTTTTCTCAGGTATGCAGCAATGTTACTCATACAACAACAATTATAATGGGATTTAAACAATGTATATAACTGTAACAGTACATTATGCTGCAAAATATATATGAATTCTACACACATACGTGATCTCTATTCATCATAGAACTAGAGAATATAAGGCCTAATAAAATGTAGAGATTCGTACATTCCAAATAGCAATGAGTTGTCACTGCAATGCATGAAAGTCTACACTCTACGGACAACAAGACTTCGTACAGTCCAAGTAGCAATGAGTTGTCACTGCAATGCATGAAAGTCTACGTACAACGAGACCGTACTTCATTCAGTATCTACCTACCAACTTCACTTTATGCTATCTATCTTCATACTACATAGACTTTCGAGTTTAATACACTCATTGAAACTGTAAAATTATTGACACTGAACAACTGAACACTACTAATAATAGTCTCTACTGATTAAATACTTTAGTTGGTAGGACTAAAGTCATCTTTCATACGAAACTAGATGTTCTTCGTGAACAGTACCAAAATTGTTTGGGACAAAAACTGTCCCATGTCCTCACTCACTCAAGGTACCATTTTTTGTTAATTTTATTCAATTAATGATCAAGCAGTTTAAGCGTGAAGAGATAGAGACAGACAGACTGACAGACATATACTTTCACATTCATTATAGTTTTAAATAAGTATCTATGTATAGCTAGCATTATGTTCACCCACCTGATAAGTTAATAATAGAGCTAGGAACACTTGTATGATGTTGTACACTATGATGATTTTCTTCAAGTTGAAGGCTGGTCGGTTTTCCATGAATGCCGGGCCCCATGACTTCACAAACCGGTGGTACACGAATATTATCACTAGAATTGGCAGCGGCGATGTACAGAATAGGAACTTTTTCGTTCTTGGGTCTGTAAAAAAGTATTTATATAGACATGAGTATTGAGTATATTTATTTTAATCATTAAACATACTAGAACCTCCAGTAATTTATTTTCTCCTATCTTTGAAATTACCATCGCGGGAATCGAACCTACGACTTTCGTATCAAGAGCCACGATCTAAATCGCTAGACTACGGAGATTATTATCCTTGGGCCTTGGCGTACAGACCAAGCGAAGCGCAAGCAACCTATTTATTCTTTCGTTTTTTGAACCCTCATAGAGTTGATTTCCGTTCCGATGTATCAGATAGTTCATATTCTCAGGATGTGCAATAATAGATTAAAAACATATAAAGTCTTAATTGAGTAGCTTTAATACTTTTTAGATTTTATTGTAGGTGTCCATAATAAACGGATTTTGTCACTGACACACTCACTGATATACTCTGATGATTATCAAAGTGTTTGGCTTCTTTCTGAAGTGCTAGAAAGCTGGGTATATAATCTAAGTTTAGTACACAGCCAACAAGAATAATAATTATTAATGCATAAACTTATAATTCTCTCGCTCGGCGCTCCCCAACCCCATAAAATGGGGATGGGGGGAGTCTGATCAAAATGTGATGAGTGATGACATATAACTAAAATGAAGTAAGTAACGAAACAGACAAGCTATACATATTTACTAATACATATTATGTAGAATTTGTTGAAGTTAGGCCGGTCGGTAGAGTTAGGCCGCGTAAATTCAAAACATTGGCTCTATATTTAACCTTATATATAATAGTATCTTTTTTACAGGGCAAACGTAGGGGCAAACCTTATGATGTGGTCGTCTTGACATTATACATGAAATGTTTTTGGTGGGATAATATTATGATATACTTCACAAGGCCTAATATAGACTGAGTGTATAAACTTCTAGCTGTGACAACTGACAACCTCGAAGCTGACTCTTTAATATTTATTCCAATGTATGCAACTATTTAGGCTCGAATTTCGGAAACAATTGAAGGCGCGGAAATAATAATTAAAACCGAATATTACTTGAATTATTATGCAACAAAACATGTTACTTTTTTACATAATTCGTGTCGCTTATCTATTGCGGACTGCGGCTCACCACATTCTCTGATACTAGCTGTACGCACAGTAATAGAGAGATAGTGACCCGTTATTATCAATCTATTTTTTTAATATTCTAAAAATTACCATCTACGACAGAGTAGCCGATAGTAGCATCACTGGATTTCATGCTGGACTAGCACCAGTCACCAGATAAACATTAAGCTTAAACTTCTGTTAATTTATGCTTTTTCTTTAATCTTATTTTATTGTTACTTTTTTTTTAATTATTATTAGTATATTTAATAAGAAAGTGTTGGTAACATTATTCCACAGACTATACCTACCAATTAATTATATTTACATTTTATTTCTATACAATTAGGATGCATTAGTAAATCTCGTTTGAAGTTTCAGAATACAATGAACCGTTTTCCACCCTCTGACCCCACTTAAAATGCCAAATGTATTGAATTCCTACACATTAAACTGTATGCGGTTGTGTAGTTTGTGTACCTGCTAAGTCATCGTTCACGTAGTTGTAGTAGTCGATCACGCCTCTCACCAGCGACACCATCTCGCCTGATGCACCTGAAAATATTAAGGAGTGCTCATTCAAAATGCATAAAGTGCGACAAGGCTTTAAATGAACGTGGGCGGGAGAACTGCTGGTAAAGGAGAGCTATCACAAATGTCGTTTTTGTATGATGGCAGCGTTAGTTCCTTTTTTCGCCACGTTGTTCGCATTGTCGAGCTACAGCTCGACAATGCGAAAATGAACGTGGTGAAAAAAGGTTTAGATAGCTAAGTCAGATGTCAAGTAGTGTGTTTTCGCGGGTTCTGGATCACGATTCTGGGTCCGCCCCTCCCCCCGCTCGCGGCTCGCAAACTTTCTCGATCACTTTTTGTAGGTTTGAGCAGCGACATCGCCTAAAAAAATAAAAGAGTTTGGTGTCAAAATAGGGGTTTTGAAGCACGCCCGTTCGATTTATGCGATCCGTTTCTGCGTATTTGCACTACTTTCAAAGTTAGCTTTTGTGTTTAACCCTCATTATCTACTATCACCACGTTCTATTGTTCCTTCATAATTACAATCGCTACTTATTGCATTGTTATGCTCGCCTCAGTGTCCTATTGTTCGACCTGGCTTACCGCTTACGTCACCTTGCTTTCTTACAAGATTTTAAATAAATATGAATGATAATTAACTAATGAATCATTGCAAATTAAAAGTACCTAATAATTATGTAGGTCACCCGAACATTCGATGGACTTCGTAAACATACGACGACGTGGTGCGCAAACTGAGTCTTTTAGGTTTTAAACAAATATGAATGATAATTAACTAATGAATTATTGCAAATTAAAAGTACCTAATAATTAATTATGTAGTTCACCCGATCATTCGATGGACTTCGTAAACATAGGAGGCCCCGGCGCGCAAACTGAGTCTTTTTTTTAACAATATAATTAAAGCTAAGGTTAAAATAAAACTTTGGTTTACTTTCAAACAAATTATTTATTTCGTATTACATACCACAGTATCATAGAACAAGATTCAAACATTTGATTCAAAAACATATCATTTTTAAGTGTGTCACTACCAAATTCAGTCTGAAACTCTGGCAATGACTTGTTATGAAACTTGTATAACAAGTACATTAAACAGTACTCTCCACACACATAACTCCAATCATTTTGTAGCCTGATAGTATTATAAGCTTCTTGAACAAATTTTACATTATCTGGTGAAACTTGACGTGCTAAATATCTAATTTGAGTTTTGTCACAAGGGTTCTTAAAATAAATTATATAACTCGAATTTAGAGAAATATCTCTTTGACCTTTTCCCTGATGAAAAAGATATTGAGTTATATAAAATACGCTTAAATTTCTATGGTGACTATCTTTTGTAAATATATCTACAATCCGACCATCAGATTCTCTCATGAGATCATCTTTTATAATCAAATTAGCCTCTTTACCATCAAACATGTTTAAGTCAGGTAATCCTTGAAAGTAGTTAATATTTTTTAAATTGTATAATGGTTGTATTTCATCAAAACACCACGTAACTTGAGAAAAAGATGCGTTACATATTTCTTACATATTATTAATAAATTTTGTAACAAAATTTGATTTGCCACAACCACTAGGCCCCGCAACTATTGCAGTGAATGGATGAATAAAATGTTTCATTTTTTTTTCTTCACGTGTGTATTAGACGGAATACAAGAAAACAATGATTTTTTTTTCGTTTTTAAAACTTTTTTATTAATTCTAAAATAAACATTACAATAAATAGAGGTAAGAAAACATAGTAAATACTTCTAAAAAGAAAAAAAATACATTAAAATCATAAAATTAAAATACAAATAACATAAAAATATATTTTAAAGTTGTGCTTTCATTTTTATTAAAAACCCCAGTCAATTGCATGTTAAATAAGATTGTCTTACCTTATTTATTTCACTTGCGTGTGAATCATATGATAGAGTGAATGAATAAGTCTTTTTTTAACGAATAATGGATACTTTACAACTAAAAAAAACTTAAAAAAGATTCATCCAAGTCTAAAAAATAGCGTATATGCCGCGAATCGATTGCCAATGCATATAACGACTCCTACACATCTTATAAGCAATTTGGACCCGGACTCAAAACCAGGATCTCACTGGGTAGCTATTCACATAGACAAACATGGCATCGGTCAATATTTTGATACATATGGTCGCTTCCCTATGGGAATGCACAAAATGTTTTTGAATAGAAATGCAAGGAAATGGCGTTATAATACTATCAGGCTACAAAATGATTGGACTTCTGTGTGTGGAGAGTACTGTTTAATGTACTTGTTATACAAGTTTCATAACAAGTCATTGTCAGAGTTTCAGACTGAATTTGGTAGTGACACACTTAAAAATAATATGTTTTTGAATAAAATGTTTGAATCTTGTTTTATGAACTGTGGTATGTAATACGAAATAAATAATTTGTTTGAAAGTAAACCAAAGTTTTATTTTAACCTTAGCTTTAATTATATTGTTAAAAAAAAAGACTCAGTTTGCGCGCCGGGGCCTCCTATGTTTACGAAGTCCATCGAATGATCGGGTGACCTACATAATTAATTATTAGGTACTTTTAATTTGCAATAATTCATTAGTTAATTATCATTCATATTTACTTAAAATCTAAAAGACTCAGTTTGCGCACCGCGTGGTCGTATGTTTACAAAGTCCATCGAATGATCGGGTGACCTACATAATTAATTATTAGGTACTTTTAATTTGCAATAATTCATTAGTTAATTATCATTCATATTTATTTAAAATCTTTTAAGAAAGCAAGGTGACGTAAGCAATAAGCCAGGTCGAACAATAGGACACTGAGGCGAGCATAACAATGCAATAAGTAGCGATTGTAATTATGAAGGAACAATGGAACGTGGTGATAGTAGATAATGAGGGTTAAACACAAAAGCTAACTTTGAAACTAGTGCAAATACGCAGAAACGGATCGCATTAATCGAACGGGCGTGCTTCAAAACCCCTATTTTGACACCAAACTCTTTTTTTTTTAGGCGATGTCGCCGCTCAAACCGACAAAAAGTGATCGAGAAAGTTTGCGAGCCGCGAGCGGGGGGAGGGGTGGACCCAGAATCGTGATCCAGAACCCGCGAAAACACACTACTGATGTTAATGTCTGTTGTAGTCTGTACATCTAACTCCGCTATCGAAACTGCAAGAGAATGAATTTCAACTAGGGGTCAGCTCCTAAGTGATTGGACCACGTGATACTTAAAAGTGGGAAGGGGGTTGTAAAAAATGACGAAAATATAAATCATTGTCTTAAGCCTCACTAGTCTCTATATCACCCAGGAGGGTTAAGAAATTGCTAAAAGATCACGGGATTATTGGACGGCCGCGCCGCTAAACTCTTTAATACGTCTCCAATACTAAAAAAAGTATCCACACTGCTTATATAATACACCGCCTTATCCCTATTGTGTATACTTATGTAGTATTAGGCAACTAAGTACTAGTGATTTTCAGTGTTAATTGAGAGTTTTAATAATTAATATTAATAATTACTGAGTGATTCGATATCACATAAACGATTACAAAAATAATTCATTTTTATGGTTCCGTACCCAAAGGGTAAAAACGGGACCCTATTACTAAGACTTCGATGTCTGTCCGTCTGTTCATCTGTCTGTCTCCAGGCTGTAACTCAAGACCGGATTACCGGTCTTATTTAATTAATTTTTATTAAGTATTAACTTAGCTAGAGAGTTGAAATTTTCACACGTAATGTATTATGTATTTCTGTTGCTGCTTTAAACAACAATAAATACTAAAAACAAAATTTTAATATTTAAGGGGGATCCCATACAGCAAACGTAATTTTTTTACACATTTTTTGCTCGGTATCAATGATGACAACAGGTAGCCACTTGGCATGTTTACAAAATACTCAGTTTTATTTATACTTTATTTATTAAGAATAATATTTAAATAACATTAATAATTAAGGGGGGCTCCCATACAAAAAACACTTTTTTCCTATTTTGCTCTATATAGCGGCACGGAACCCTTCGTGCGCGAGTCCTACTCGCACTTGGCCAATTTTTGAACTAACAGGGTCCTACATAATAATTAATATTTAGGTTTGAAACGTGACGTCGATGGTTAGTATATCAAATACCAAAGCAACCAATTAATATCTGTTACAAAATATTTTACAGGTAACAATATAACACTATGTAGTTTTTTTTAAATGAAATAAGGGGGCAAACGAGCAAACGGGTCACCTGATGGAAAGCAACTTCCGTCGCCCATGGATATTCGCAGCATCAGAAGAGCTGCAGGTGCGTTGCCAGCCTTTTTATGTTTTTTTTTTTTTTTATGCCGGCAATTATTTAGATTACAGACATTTGACTTCCATTGTGTTTCTTTGATGTCTGCACTAGGCTGAGCCTGAGCCTGCAGATCACCAAAATAGTCTCATAATTTAAAAGTAGAAAATAAAGTTATGAGTGAAAAATAAAAACAACAACCTTACCAAATACGCTGTGCTAATTGCTTAGATTATGTTAATAAATTGTAAAGTGTAAATATAATCGGTGATTATGATTAGCTAGTATTATCATATGATTGTTCATAAAAAAGTAAAAAGTCAAAATTTTACAATTTTTCCAACGGGGATCCCTTCTAAGCCCTTTTAAGATTAGCTCGAAAGAATTTTAAAAAATCTAGATTTCTTGTATTGAAAAGAATCAGCATTTTTATGTTAACATTAAAATAGTGACTATTAACAAATTAAGAAAAGCATAACAATTAAACAAATGGTGATAATTTATTTTTGTTGACAGATTCTTGTTTATTGATATGTCTACTTGGTACCAAATTCTTTATTATTTATTTTTTATTCCCTAATATTCATATTTAATCAGTTAAAATATGTTTTTAGTTCACGTGGCAGATAGCGGCAAATCACGCGAAACGCGAACTATGCGTTTTTACCGTTACTTTCGCTGCTCAATTAAAGTTATAAGGATTATTGATAAAGTTCTAAAAGTTAGGATTTGTTTTAGGAAATTACCTGCTCTTTAAGGATCTATTTTCAGATTTTGACTATCTCAAATAGTTTATGAAATATAAAAAAAAACCAAACCCTTCTTTTTTTGTTTACTTAATTGTTTATAACTTTTGCAATTTTTTTCAGCCCCTCTTGGAATTTTGATAGAATGTTCTAGATGGTATTCCGATTCGAATGAGACAAAAATCATAATTTTCGGTGCATGAGATCAGGTTTCGAGGAAAATGGCACTTGTTAAGCAGACTAATACTAAAATTATCCTTTTTTTTTTTAAAGAAGGCAGGTCGCTATAGCCCTGGCGTCACTACGACCCATGAGGATCTATTGTGACTCTTTCGCACTAGAGAATCATCCCCAACCCAATACTGGTCATAAATTGAACGATATGGTTGGGGTTGGTGCCACGAATTTCCTCTGTGGATGAGTATTCGTGGCGACCAAGGTGCCTGTTCCTGCTCTGTAGTAGAGCAGGACAGTCGAGGAGAAGGTGAATAGGTGTTTCATCCTCCTCCTCACAGAATCTGCAAGTCGTTATGCTACAAATACCCATTCTGTTTAGGTATTTGTTGAGCTTGCAGTGCCCAGTTAGGCTTCTGGTAAGGATTCTTAATTGGTTCCTACCCAGGGTGAGCACTAATTCTGATAGTTTCTTGTTGAAGCCAGGAATTAGTGCCTTGGAATGTTCAAGGCCAGGGGTCTCAGCCCATTGCTTCCTGCATAGTCTGTGACCCCATTCCTTGAGCACTTGCTTTGTGGTACTGGGAGTAATACCACAGACTGGTTCTGGGCCATATATGAGACTCTCGGCCCCAAGCCTAGCCAGTTCGTCAGCGGTTTCATTGCCGGGGCCGTTACTGTGGCCCGGGACCCATACTAGGCGGATGTTGTTGTTCCTTCCCAGCATGTTTAACGTCTCAATGCATTCCAGAACTAATTTGGACGAGACTTCTGCGGCAGTCAGTGCTTTAAGTGCAGCTTGACTATCGGAGAAGATAAACACGTTTTTATTAACTAGGGCCATCTCCAGGCTTGCTAGTGAACAACCGAGGATAGCGAAGACTTCAGCCTGAAACACGGTCGCAAACTCCCCCAAACAGGCGTATTTGCCTTTCGGTGGCCTGCCTCCGTAGAATCCGGCTCCCGCACGGTTGTCTTTCCTTGATAAAAAAAAAATATCCATACTAATATTATAAATGCGAAAGTGTGTCTGTCCGTCCGTCTGTCTGTCAGTTACCTCTTTAGCTCAAACCGCTGAACCGATTTTGCTGAAATTTGTGCGCGTCATCTAGTGAGTTTATAAGGCTCTAAATACGGTAAATTACCGAATCTCCGTAGGGAAGACCCTTAAGGCTGCTCTTTCGAAAAAAGCGTGCAGATGAAACAACTTTTCATCGGCATTAACAGAGAAATTATATCTAAAAAAATAATTAGTAATCTACATGATATGATACGTAATTTGGTTTTGCCATATTTTTTCTATCGGTATCACATAATAAAGAAATAAAAAACCAAATCACCTCCAAATCGTTGAATGAAACCACTTTACTCCTTCATTATTTATCAAACGAATATATAAAAAATATCTACT
Source organism: Polyommatus icarus (assembly GCA_937595015.1). Classification (NCBI taxonomy): domain Eukaryota; kingdom Metazoa; phylum Arthropoda; class Insecta; order Lepidoptera; family Lycaenidae; genus Polyommatus; species Polyommatus icarus. The sequence goes on along the minus strand of OW569327.1, from coordinate 15,730,160 downwards.
GCTTTGCAATACATAAGTTAATAATTTGATTTTTTTACTTTTTTGAAATATGTAAGTATTAAATTAAGCCTTAAAAAGGTTTTTTCTCCAATTTCGCCCTATCATGGACGCGACGAGCGTCGTAACCGCCACCGTACAAGGCGCGCTGTTATGACTGTTATTTTAATGTCATTTACGTCGTTATTCGCACTGACAGACAATCGACCTGCTAATTTAGGGAGAGAGGGCCCTTAATCGGTTCAGCATAATTAGGCAGTTTCAATAATTGTAAGAAATACCGTCATAGCAACTAATAACTATTTGTGGACTCACTACTCAGAGACGAAAATTAATTATTTAACTGTAATTAAATTAAGATTTTGACACAAATGGCCGTACCTATATTTGTACCTATTATGTGTTTGCAATGAACTGTCCATTAAATATACCAAATTTTAATATATAGAAATTTATTTCAACTTAAAAGTACTTGTAATTCTGAATACGAAAATAACATGAAATCTCTTACAATCTTTCGAAATCAAGAAAGTCAAGATCACAACATCTCAACACAGATTATTTTATTGTTTCGCCAAACAAACCGCAGGAGAATTAAGTAACAAAAAATTATAGCAATTATTTAGTCACGAAAATGTTTAATTTAATTATTTATTCGCTTATAGTCACTTGCAATTTTGTTTATCCACCAATTAATAAACACATTGTGATATTGTAAAAATGAAACTTTATGAATCTTCTAGATATATATGGACTTATGTTTTATAATATTATGATTAAAATAGCACCAGATAACGCATAACAGCCTCATTCTTAGTAGAGCAAAAATAAGCTGGACTCTACTGCTTGGCAAGTATAATTCTGAATTAACTAAGTTTTAGCAGAGCTGACTAAAGCCATTTCTAACATAATTTTTATTTCATTAAAAGTTTTGATGCTAAAACATTTGATGCTAAACATTGTTGTTATTCTTTGCTTCAGGTGTTACGTAGTTCGGGGCTCCGGGTCAGGATGGGAACCTGCCCGGCTTTGTCAGTCCCGGCGCCGAGGGGAACGCTTTAGTTCGCCTAAGCGTTCCCTTACTTTGGTGGAAGTCCGGTCCGAGGTAGACCGGCCAGTCGTGGAGGGGGTCCTGTGTTAGACAGATCCGGGATTTCCCTCCGTTATACGGCTGAAGGCGAACCGCAGGTGGTTTTAGTGAGTAAGAGTCTCACATACCCCCGGGGTACCCAACCCGGGGCACCCATGATGGGTTTCCCCTGCGATAACAAAAAAAAAAAAAAAAAAGGTGTTACGTAGTTAAATAAAATATTATGTATTATATTAATAAATGCATTTAAATCTAACGCCTCTATGCAATGAAAAACTTAATTCCAAAAAAGACGACCTTGTCCCTAACTTTTAAATAAAATTTCATTTAAGTATTACCCTAATAATGTAACTTTTTTGCTGTCGTGGTATTTAAAAATAAGGACTTACGTAGTAATTAATTGATTTCTCAATATAGAGCTTGGCTAAACTTAATTAAGTTTAAAGTACACATTGTTCATTATTGTTATTAGGTGCTATTGAAAACGGAAATAAAGATAGTTCAGTAGGTACACGATATATTTACCTAATATCTATACATATTACATACCTATTATAAATGACCTGGGAGCCAGGTAAATTTTTGGTCAATTATTTCTTCCCGGGCGAAACTTTTTAAAATGCATGAGACTGAATACTAGCGACCGTCAGGTGCGACTCAGTCATTTCCTCTCATTTGATTTATCAGAGTATAGTTTATGTAGTATTTTGAAAGAAAAACAGAGTGAGCTGACCATAACGCGGTGGATTATACGTCAGCTGGCTCCTCGAACATAAAAAAAAAAAAAAATTATATTTGCCTGTGATATTTGCAATGATTTCTCTCTCTCTCTCTCTCTGATTGCTCAGCTAAAAATTTACCTGGTGATCGTTTTTATGCTACTATGAATGACAATGAATGTCAGCTTGCTGTATCTCAGTGCAAAGTTTGTCAGCTGGTACCTTGAAAGCCATGTAGGTAACGCAACAGCATCTATACCTACTAAAACTTATCAGAGCTGACGACTTTCACTGTCTTACAGGCTACAGGTAGCTGATTTTTTTAATTGTCTATTTGAGTATTTTAACCATACTTTGATAAATTTTCAAATGAGAAAATGACTGAAAAAAAAATTTGATGACAAGATTCGACAAGATGCATCTAATTTTCACGACTTTTTCATTTATTGCCATAACCACTTCTGTCTACTCTGCCATAACCGTGCATAATTGAACTAAGTTAATACGTTGTATAAAATTCTATCATTGAGAAACCGACCTAGCGGATTTTAAAAATGTTGTATATTTATTATTTATCAAGTTATTGAGAAAAAACTAATTTGGTGATGAATCCGCGTCGTCCTTTTTCACCTGGCATAATAATTATGAAAGACGGGCGTGAATGTGAAGAGAGAAGGACGATGTTTGATTTTTTGGGTTAGTTGCCCTCTCACACGGAAAGAGGTAACAGACATACAGAGTCATTTTTGCATATTTTATAATAATAATATTAAGGATTTTATAATAAGTACATGCATCGATTCAAGAGCAGGGCCCTGCTGGGCGACGTAAAAGTCAACCTTTTTTCAGAATTAAGTCCACCTATGACCTAGACGACCAAGGTTCTACGTGGTCCTACCGCTTTATGTCCCTTGATCCTTCTGCCGATTTTCGTCAGGTTTCCTGTTGCTTCGCCACAATACATTACTGTTATAATATTTTATATTTCTCAAAATATATAGTCTGTATGGGCTAATTTACTCATTGTAAAAATTTAAATACACCCTATGTTGTCCACAGGAAAAGAAACCTGCAGCCCTAGTGGTCTAGTAGACCTTTTGACTCGCACATCGCACTCGAGAAAGTATTTTAAGTAATTAATAATTATATTTGGTACTACATTTACGACTGAAGTTTTAACCAAAGACACCCCAACGCGTGTACCTAGTGGTATTAAAGAGAAAAGTGTCTTTAAAAAAATGTGTCCTGCGTTTGTTTCTCGCCTTAGCTAATCTTTAAGCCATAGAGACTCACATAATATAAATTCTAAGCATTGAAGAAAAAAAATGGCCGCTAGACGCTATATTATTTACAATTTACGAAGCGGTTGGAGAAAATGGTCATTGGTCTTAGCTCCCCTCGACTAGATTGACTATGTTGTTGCTTATGACTTATGAGACTAACACATGTTATTACCCAATGATAATAAATAAAAAAAACTCAAAGCAGATATGTTACTACCGCGCGCGTTGTGAAGCCTCAAATACGGGACAATTGGCCCGTCTTTTATTTAGTCTGTCTCTTTTATGTAAATGGCATTTCATATCTTTTGTTTCATTTATCTGTCAAATTTGACAATTGAATTTGAAAATTGTTCGGAAGCAATATAAGCCGTAAAATAGTATGAACGTAACAGATCTGTATTTAGTAAAATATCATTGTTATTAGCTCACAATTCGCACCGCCAATATCAATATTCAATAGCCGAAAAAACAATACAAGTTGTGTCACGTGACGCCCAATTTTACCTATAAGGATGATTCACCGAAGAAGACTAGAAAAACCCTTCAGTTTGTTATTCCCACCTTATTTGATGAAGTCCAATAGGTACTAGGCTAGGTTCGTTGCCCTCGAAACGTATCATCAAAGGCCAAAATGTCAGTTCTATCAGTATTACATAAATTCAAATTTATTCATTTACAACGAGCCCTAAACGTGTCGCTCTTTATCTGTTTATAACCACTTTAGATATTTGTTTTGCTATTCTCGATAATGAACATAGAAAAAGATTTTTCTTCTAGATTGATTTGAGTTTAATAAGTAACCGTAGACCAAACACTACATAAAATGCCTGCAGTCTGCACTAGTTTATCTACGATTAGGTATACCTTAAAACTATTTCGCGCTTAATATAAAAATGCCGACTACTGTAAAGTGTAAACATTTTAATATTTATGCATGCGAAAAAATTCCTTACGTTTTACACATACGTAAATGTTTTATTTAGGTGTCTGGGTATTTCAATGATCGTTGTGTTTTTTAAATTTACTTATTCATTTTTGAGAAAAGTCATTGGCTATCGATAAAGGTAATTTTTAAATAACGATTATTCAAAAACATCCAAATTAACTTCATGTGCTAAGGCTCACGAAAGTATAGAAATTAAAAGGAAAATCAACACTATTAAATAGTTGTGTCGCTTGGAAATAATAACTTAAGTGCTTATACTGACCTTTTGAAAATTTGACGTGGTTTTTCGAGCGGCGCGCGCGCGTCCGTCCCGGCTAGCTGCAATCTCGAGATTGCAGGTAAAAGCTTAACCTTTTAATCACGTAGGTACATTTTCAGAGGGTTTACCTCATAATGACTGCGAGTTTAATTGGTATTTTTGTTAATTCATTGTAAAACAATAGGCATCGTGCCTTTTCCGCTTGCTGCCCCATATAAATTATTCAAATACTTAAAATTATTTAGGTACTAAAATAATTAAGGAACTCTACTTTAATGCTTGACCGGCGCGCTCTCTACCACACATTTGCCACAGTTGTCTCACACTTGGCAGTTTTTAATATAGATCTACATAATTATAGGTATGTCATATAGGCATGTCATATGCTCATTAGTATGTACCTACGTCCTACGCGTTAATAAGAACTTGCAACGATTGTCTCTAAGAGGTTACAGCTTCCATATTATATTAGGCGATAAATATAATGATAAAAAATACTCTAAAGTCTGAGTTCCTCCGTACAACATTGGTTATGAAGTTATGACTTATGACTGCATAAGATTTGCATAAGATTGCCAATTAGAAGTGCAATTATTGAAAGTCCTATAAAAACGCGGTTTTGCAGCTGTTTCCGAGATTAAAACTATTTAAATGACAGACGGACAGACAGACGAAAAATAAATAAGTACCTACAAAACATAAATATATGCTTAGATGTGTATTGAGGAAGAATCGACAGTAAAAAATCGTAATAATAGCGGCAGCGGCAGTGACAAACCATCGGTTTGTCGCAACTCGCAACACATCTTGGTAGAGCACAGAACCAAGGTGAGCCTCAAAAGTCAAGTGCTATTAGCACTAGAGTCTCACCTTAGTTTATTTTGTTAATTATATGGTAATTTATTTTTATATTAATATTTTCTTTTTTTTTTTAATTAATTATTAACCTCTCCGGCGCGGCGTCGCGCGTCACCCATGCCCGCAAAAAATTAAAGAACAAATATATAATAAACAATTTTGTGGGGATTTCGAGTGCTTACCTGCTACCATTATTAATTGCGAGCAAAAAAGTCCAAAAAGTTTCTGCCCCCATAAATATTTATTTTATTTTTAGTACCTACTTATTTGTTGTTATAGCGGCAACAGATATGCACAATCTGTGAAAATTTCAAAAGTCTAGTTCTTGAGTTACAGCCTGGAGACAGACAGACAGACGGACAGACATCGAAGTATCAGTGATAGGGTCCCGGTTTTACCCTTTGGGTACAGAACCCTAAAACATCGTGTGTAGAGAAACATTTCAAGTGCAAAAACTATGTTTTGTAGAGTAATAAAACGGAGTTAAACTACATAATAATATAAAAAATGAGATTTAAACAAAAAGTATTAAATTATCTATTTTTCGCCAATAAAAAATTTATTACTCACCTATTCGTGGTGGGTGTCTTATTTTTTGATCAAAGTGAAGGCTTATCCTTCTGAGGTAAAAGAAGATTCGTAACACGGCTTTTATAAGGTGGACCTAAGTTAATTATCAAATTGTTGATAATAACTAGTCGATGTTGTCATTATAAAGGTATTATTAATTTAGTAATATGACTTGTTACTTATTATAGTTGCATAATACTTAATTATTTTTAAACGATTTAATTTGCAGTGTGGTTAGTATCTAGTACTAACTACATTGGACGGAATTGAAATAATTATCCACCAGAAGTGATAGGTAAAATGTTTAGGAGATAACCGTACTAAGTTAATATATTTTACAGCAAAATATAACTGAGACTTACCGTAGGAAGTTAATAGCCTATTTTAATTATTTATTAAATAATAAATTAAATAAGCCATACGCACTTAACACTGACTAGATTTTATTTAAAAAATGTCTCAAAAACAAAACCGCGCAAATGATGCGCGGTCCAGACTAAAGACTAGACAGTAGACAGCCTAGTTTTAGAGTATTTCCTCAACTGCATACATAATATTAGTCAGTGCGAAATTAACCCTAAAATAAACCTCCTCACACACTGACACCTTATGTCGCGGAAAATATTATGAATTTATGACGCATTAACAAATTACCATGTTACGCTCAACTACTATCAGAGAAGTTGATTCCTAGGCAGATGGCGGAACTAATAGACCATAATTTGGTCAAACCCATCCGATAAGCCGACCAAAATATAACGTAGATCCGTCAACTGCCTAGGAATAAATTTCCCGATGGTACATTCAAGCATTAGCAGAAATTCGCACACCGGCAGGTTTCATAATAAGATTATTATTTTTTTTATGAAATTTTTGACTTTGACGTCGGTACCAGTCCCAAAAGTTTCAGATATTCTGACATTATTGAACTCACGATTAAATTAGCTGGTACCGACTTCAAAATAATGAAGACTGTAGTATGCACAGAAATAGTTGAGATTTAGACGAATTCTGAAAAAGGCACTATTCAAGAGTAAGAGTTATTTAATACTTTTTAGTTCATAATATTGGAATAGACTTGGAAGTCGGTTTTAATTTTTTTGTTAAAAATAATAACTTCACTCTTTTTAGATATCTACAAAATAAGGCTTTATGCGTAAATAAAAAATACGAATGTTAACTATTCACATTATGTTGCTGTAAGCGAAATTGTGGTAAATGCTTGTAGATATCTAGGTAAGCGATGCTGCAATTTCCAAACTTTTATCTTAATGGTTCAGGAGTTCTGTTTAGTGCCTTTGGACCTTCGTATGAAATTCCTGTTATTCGTAACTCATGTTTAACTTACTAGAAACAACATTTTAACCACTATGAGTGTTTTGATAAATTTCAAGGATTTCCCTCGATTGCTTATAGATCCCATCATCAGATCACCACTTTCGTAATTGTTATACAAAATTAGCATTATATCCTATACAGCAACACAAGAATTTTGAAAATCGGTCCACAAACGGCAAAGTTATGGTCGATCATACAATATATATATATATATATATATATACAGACGAACATATGACCTCCTCCTTTTTGGAAGTCGGATAAAAACAACGATTTTAACTCCAATTATGGATCATTTTTAGAAAGAGGTAGAAGCAATTTTTTTGCATTTTGTTGACAATTCTTCAATTCAACCCTGTACAACAACAAAAGAATCATGAAAATCGGCCCACAAACGGCAAAGTTATGGTCGAACATACAACATATATATATATATATATATATATATATATATATATATATATATATATATACAGACGAACATATGACCTCCTCCTTTTTGGAAGTCGGATAAAAACAACGATTTTAACTCCAATTATGGATCATTTTTAGAAAGAGGTAGAAGCAATTTTTTTGCATTTTGTTGATGGTGTCATGGGGATTGGGGTTTTAATTTTAACGATCAGAAGAATATTTTTTTGTTTCTTTTTCGTTCATATATTTTTAACTATTCTTCATTTGTACCACTAAATTGCAATAATAATTCCTTGCAGGCAGTTGCAGGTACTTTATTATTAGATGTAGCTTACACACAAAATATAGGTACTTTATTATTTTTAGGTTAAATACCTATTGCTCGATAGTCTGCGCTGTCTCAAAGGCTATCGATTGCTCATTTGCGTATGGATGCAAATTATATAAAATTTATAGCAATGGACGTTATTTTCTTTTTATTTTAAGGTTCCGTAGTCAACAAGGAATCCTTATAGTTTCTATCTGTTCACGGTTTTGCTCAGAGGCCATAGGACCTACAAGACTGTAATTCGGTATGAATGCACAATAATTAAAAATTATTGATGCCGACAAAATGGTATTATAAAATCTTTAAAAAAAAAGTTACCTCCTACGAATAATAAAAACTACCTCCCATTATAATTAATATCTACCTCCCATAGACATGAAGCAGGGATGATTTGTTTTCGCGTCCACCTCAACCGTGTGGCCTGTGGGGTGTCGTTGAAAATATAAATATTATTATATAATATTCGTAATGAGAATATAGAATATAAATAATAATAATAATAAATAATAGCGTTCTCGCTATTGGAAGAATTGGAAGATCCGGGGGGAGGCCTTTGCCCAGCAGTGGGACACTATAGGCTAATAAAAAAAATATATTCGTAATAATAAAAAAATATTACGAGTATTCAAATTTCAAAGATCATTTTCCGATTATCCCGGGATCCATTAAATTGTGAAATATGTAGTTCTAAAGTGGAAAAAATCGTTAGAGTCCAGTGTTCCCCCCTTGTACCAGCGCGCTGGTTTCGAGACGGAAGCCTTTAAGGTGAACGCAGATTTGGCCGCACCGCACGCACCGCAGTCGCCGCATTCGCATTTCTTCATATTATTATGAAGTTGCGAAGACTGCGGCGCGGGTAGGTAGGTATGCCGTATGCGAGCTTGCCTATAACTTCATATAAATAATTCGAATGCGGCGACTGCGGTGCGTGCGGTGCGGCCCAAATCTGCGTTCACCTTTAGGTATAGTTCTTGCAATCTAAGAGTGCGCGTCGCCTTTATTTGTGGTTGGAAATGTGAATAGACATTTTCGTTAGTGTGCGTACCCGACGGAGCAGTCAGTAACGAGCGAGCCATGTACGCGTGTATAGATATGGTCACTCACACAACTAAGGGCGACGCGCACTCCTAGATTGCAAGAACTATAAGGTAAGCTGAGGCTTAACCTACACGTCAGTGACGGACTGACGGAGCGTCAAGTTGCGTCAAGTTGTCAAATGTGTGTTTTGTATACAAAAGGTGAACGCGGATTTGGGCCGCACCGCACGCACCGCAGTCGCCGCATTCGAATAATTCTTTATATGAAGTTATAGCCAAGCTCGCATACCTACCCGCGCCGCAGTCTTCGCAACTTCATAAAAAGAATTCGAATGCGGCGACTGCGGTGCGTGCGGTGCGGCCAATTCTGCGTTCACCTTAAAAACACATTTGACAACTTGGCGCAACTTGACGCTCCGTCACTGACGCGTAGGTTTGTCCTAAGCTTAAAATCTTCGACCGATAGCCTGCGATAGCTACAGCCTACAATCGTAGATTTAGGATGGTTGGCAGATTTAAGACAGGCTCTATGAAATGATCAAATAACAAATACTGCTGAAGAGAAAAATGGCAGCAACCATCGGTTTTTTAAAGGAACTCGTAAACAAATCGTATTTAACGTTTTTAACTTGACAATGGTTTACTAAGCCGAAGCGACTTTAATATTTAGAAAATAAAAAAAAAACGTCACTGTCAATGTCGAATCAAGGTTGAAGGTTGATAGATTTTGTTCATTGTTGTCAAATTTGGTCAAATTATTTTTAAAATTTAAAAATATATTTTATAGAAATAAAAATCCTGAATTCCTGTTAAGTAAACGTGCAGAAATATATCTTATCAGATATTTATAGTTACCCTTATTATTATAGAACAATTGTATTATAGTAAACGATTAGTTCTTTTTAAATAGCAAAAATGATAAACAGAATAGGTTTCGTTAAAAAAATATTCGCTCAAAATCACGCACTATTAGGAATTAGAACTATGAAATGTGATTCGATTAACGCAGAAACAGTAGATTTAGCGTATTCATCTTATGAAAGCACATCAGGTGACAGTAACTCTACTAGACCGCCTTTAGTTATACTACATGGGTTGCTTGGCTCGAAAAACAATTGGAACAGTATTAGCAAGGCCATACATCGAACAACGGGGAGAACAGTGATCAGCGTCGACGCTCGTAACCATGGTGACAGTGGACACTCACCTCACCATACCTATGAACACATGGCCCATGATGTTATGAAGTTACTGAAAAAATTAGAAATAAACAGAGTGTCTGTAATGGGTCACAGCATGGGTGGTAGGACTGCTATGGTCATGTCCCTGCTCTGTGTAAGTTGTACGTAGCCTTATGACTTATAATTTAGTAGCAATGGTTTATTTTAGTTAGCTGTTATTCAAAATTCTAAGATTTATTCTGACATAACTAATGTACTAACAGAGAAGTTGATTCATAGGCAGTTGGCGGACCTAAGTAAATTGGTCGCATAATGCATTACATTAACTATGAATCAATTTCTTTGATGGTACATTAAACAAAAGGTTTTTAACATTTTTTTTAATATACCTGTTGTTATAAATATCATTGATTTAAATTTAAAATTTCACTGTTTTATTTTTAGCCTGATCTTATCTCCAGTTTGATAGTGGTTGATATTTCGCCTGTAAAATCAAGCACCCAACTACATTCAATGATAAAAATATTTGATGGTATGTCTAGAGTGTCCATAACATCTGGTATTCCTATGTCTAAAGCACGAAAAGTAGCAGATGAACAATTAAAGGGAGTGTCACAGGATGTGAACCTACGAAACTTCTTAATCACAAATCTTATTCAGACTACCAATGGCTCTTATACCTGGAGAGTTAATCTAAAAGCATTAAAACAGAACTTCCAATCTGAAATATCAGCTTTTCCTGCAAATTTGCAAGGTTTACAGTATAGTGGACCAACCCTTTTTGTAGGAGGAGGTCTATCAGACTTTATCGAGTAAGTATTATCAATTTTTTTCTGACATCTGACAATCATTAGTGTGGACATTGGATCAATAAAATAATTGGAACATTTCTTATTTTTAGCAAAGATGATTTGCCTCTTATTCAAGAAATCTTTCCCTTGGCACAACTGATATTTGTGGAAGATGCAGGTCACTGGGTACATAGCCATAAACCAGAGAAATTTCTTCAGATTGTCACCAAATTCTTAATAGAAAAATAAAATGTAAATTATGTAGAAAATTGTACAAAATGTTTAGTTAATTTGTAGTTAGGGAGCCAAATAAATTGTGATATTATACAAACATTTTATGTTTTAGCATGTTACTGAATACTTTCTTTCCTTATGTTCTCAACAGTCCCTTCATACTCTAACTTAGCTATGTAATGGAAAATTAACTAAGTATTGGAAGTTATACAAAACATTAAGCAAAATAGAAAGCATACAGAGTAACATATTTTGATGAGCTTGTAATCAGATGCCGTATTATGCCAGGAACCTATTGGTGTAGTTTTTTCCGCCACCAATCTTTATCAGTTGGTGGTTTGGGACATTCGGGCGCAACGAACGCTGCACGCGGTACTAAAAAAAAGTATATAAATAGGGACTTCGGGCTCCTTTCGGTACTAGTAGGCCTTGGCCTCTTAGTACAATATTCAGCAGTTAACACCAAATTCGAGAAGATGTCTAATGTACTCGAGGGATTCGAGTTGCTGTTCGATAGGCCGAACGAGCCTATGGTGTCGCCTAAAGGAGATGATAATACAGTGTTCCAACTAGACTCAAAATTATTGGTAAGTTTTCTTTAAATATGTTATGGTCGATGCTTCCAATCCTATCATAATTATAATAACTTAATAATAAACGTATATTAGTTTTAATTACGGTATTATTAATGTTATTTATACATTTTTAGGGTTCCGTACCCAAAGGGTTAAAATGGGACCCTATTACTGAGACTTTGTCTCAGTCTGTCCGCCTGTCTGTCTGTCTCCAGACTGTATCGCAAAAACCGATATAGACTTCTGAAATTTTCACAGATTGTGTATGTGGTTCTGCTGCTGCTATAACAAAAAATACTAAAAACAAAATAAAAATCATAATATTTAAGGGGCCTTTATACAACAAACATTATTTTTTGGCCTTTTTGGCTCGTAATCCATACCTAATGGGTACAGGTGGGTTATTATGACCTCTTATTTCCAGCCAATTTACGCCCGAAAACGGTACATTTTGGGCGTAAACTGGCTGGAAATAAGAGGTCATAATAGCCCACCAGGTACCTATGAGCTAGCCAATAGGCACTTGAAATCTTCAAAATTTTCAAATGTTTACCAATGACTGTCTTGAACCGTGAAATGTTCTAAATATTCGGTTATTATTTTACAGAGTCCCGAATATCAAAGCAATGGTATAGAAATAAACAACAGATATGCCAATGATTCGGCGAACAAAGTCATTCCCCTTGCCGACCTGAAGAGGATACCAAAATTCGAGAAGGCTAGACAACTTCCACATGATGCTGAGTTCTCAATCTTCATCCCAAAACATCAGGCTATGGCTGATGAAGTCATCAGCGAACTAATGTGTAAGTCCCCTTTGAGCTATTATAGCATTAATGTGTTTAATAAAAAAAGGATATTCAAATTGAGAAACCCCTTTTTTGAAGTCGGTTAAAAAGATCAAAATTCAATCACAAGAGGAGTTACAAGATCGTGTTTGAACTTTAAGTAAAATATATTATTAATTGTCTTTTTAATTAGACTATCTAGTTATCAAGTCTAATCAATATTAATTGGTCTGAGTCGCTGAGGTAATAAGTACTGCGTAGTCTGAGTAGTTAAATGTGCCTCAAAATAAATAGAGGGTAATAAAAAAGTATGTAAAATTACAAAAAGATAATTCATATTATAATAAAAAATTTATTCATAAATATTAAAATCTATATTGCAGCTGTTCCTGCAAACCAACTGCAAGAATTACTGTCAACTTGTGTGTACTCACGAATTAATCTCAACCCACAGTTATTCAACTACTGCTACTCTGTGGCCCTCATGCACAGGTAAGAATAGCAATTTACAAAAGATTTCAAGTTAATTTGACAGCAAAATATAAATAGTACCCGGAACGGAACACAAGTCATCGTAAAATAACCTGGATAATAAACTATAACATCATTCATATAAGATTTACACAATATGTTAAAGCAGTTGATTTTACAAGTTATATTTTGTATACAGACCATTCAGAGAGATTTACCTATTGTAGCTCCTTTATGACAACAGAAGGATCATTCTGTAAAACATTATAGAAAGTGTAGATAGATAGTTGAAGGTAAAAACTCTGAATAGATGTAGTATAATAATATTTAATGTGATGTTCATTGTGTTACAATAGTATAAATAATAACAACTTAGTTCTCTTCTAGTTAATTTGCCACAACACCATGCTACTCGCTACAATTATTAATAAAATAAAATTATATAAAAATTGTTATATACCCAATGAAAATTAGCTAATAAAATATGTACTTCGAAATACAGCTCATAAACGGCAGTCACAAAATATGTAAACTTTTTGCAGGCCAGACACAAAAAATGTTAAGATACAGAACTTTGCTGAGACATTCCCTTCCAAATTTATGGACTCACAGGTCTTCGGTCAAGCCCGAGAGACGGCAGCAGTGGCAGCACAAGGAGCACCAGTAAGTCACTTTTTATCCTTACAACAATTATCACATTTCTTATCACCTCCTGAACAAAGGAGAGGCTTGTAGTTAGGAGTCCAGGGACCTAGACTGTCGTTTGAATAAAAGTCCATCGGGTAGGTCCCATCACTTTTAAGCCACTCAGCATTGGCTAGAGAAACTGACAGCTCATAAGGAGTTAGAAGAGGCTTAGGGAATGATGTTCCCCAGTCTATGGACAGTCTTGGACATGCTATCTGCACAAAGGCATCAAGACCAAATAGAGATAATTTGCTAGGAAAAATTTCTGATAATAATATTTTCACATAATCTTTTTCTACACAGCTGACTTGTTTCTCAATGTTGGCTAATACTTTAGTGCTGCCTTGCCTACCTAAAGTTCCAAGAATTAGCCCGAATGTACTCGCTTCTTTTGCAATCTCTATTTGTTTACTTCTATTCGATTTCATTAGTTTGTGTTCATATAATTCTGAAGTAAACTTTTTTTCATAGGGATCATATTTGTATGCAGGTACAGTAGGGTTGGCAATCATTATAGACTCCAAATGAAATCTTCCATCACCTAAGTAAACTAAAACATCGGAGTTAATTTTTGGAGCTGTACAACCAAGTATTTCACCCGGAGACAAGGGCTTACATTGTGGAATCGTTACAATATAGTCTTCATTTCTCAAAATTTTTGCAACAGAATGTACCGTGGTAACAAATTGTATCGTACTAACTATAGCTAAATGTGTTTTCTTAGGAAAATTCAATTTTACAGTTTCAATAAAATGAGATGGGTCTATTTTTATATCTACAAATATATAGAGCACTTTAATATTACTAGTTTGATCGATCGGTATGAGGCAGGAATGTCCATAGTGTACTAACAAGTCAACTCCTAGAGCGACTGCGGTGAAGTCATCTATGCAACAAGCTCCATAAGTGACGTCTCCCATTATAACCGTGTCGGCTTCAGTAAAGGCTTCGATAATATCGCATATTGTTGTTGCAAACATTGTGAGGCCTAAAAATAATTATTATAAATATAAAGAAAACTGCTAAGAATGTAAAAAGAACTGTCACAGATTGTTCAATAATATTACCTTCAGGCATTTGCAAAGCCACCCTTTTTGAGCCAAGGGAACGTATTCTCCATATTGTTTTGTGTATTTCAAAATTGTAATTCCCTGGCAATGTTTCACAGGCTCTATTTAGTAGAGGATCATTTAGTAACTCATCAGGAACTTTATTCACAGAACGTATTTGAGGTTTGAACGTCTTCCTTTGGCCTTCGGGTTTTGCTCGCACAACAACAACATTGCTATTATTCAAGTCTTCCATTTTAACACATTTTTTAAATTAAGGTTATTTATAAAATAAAATTAAAATATGAAAAACACGCGCGTTAAAAATCGAATGGCCTACGTGACTTTTCGCAAAACATGCGTTTCGTTGTACGCAGATATTGAGACTTTGACATTTCGTACAGAATCTACAGGAATCCACAGATAGTAGTCAATGCTCGATAAAAAAAATTATTAGTTTAGAAAGTTATATATTATTATTCACCTATTATATTATTATTATTGAACAGTACAGAATCTTGTCTCTTTTTAATATTAATTATTTTAACGTTTTTAATAATAACGGAACGGAAATATTAGTGACAATCTGTGGTGACAATAATGACATTGACAAATAGATCATTTTGACAATGACATTGTTTTTTTTTCAATTTGTATGTCCATGAACATCTAATTATTCCCACCCTTAAGTTACATTATGGGTGTAAGTTTTAATATTAATTATGCAATCTTCTTATATTATTATTTATTGTTACAGCGCACACCCATCATCATTCCAAGAGATTATACCGCCACCGACTTGGATATAGAACATAGATTGGCCTACTTTAGAGAGGATATCGGAGTGAATCTCCATCATTGGCACTGGCATTTGGTGTATCCTTTCTCAGCTAGAGAATTGCAAATTGTGAAGAAAGATCGTCGCGGAGAGCTATTCTTTTACATGCACCAACAGATAATTGCCAGGTACGCAAATCGCTTGATAGCTTTTGATGAGCACGATTCTTAGTACCTACCTACCTACCTATAGTTGTATTAAGAGATGTACGTAGGTAGCAGTAAAGATTACTTCAGACTTCAGTGATAAGTTCTATCGGCCATTTTCAGGTACAACGGCGAACGTCTCAACAACGCGCTGGCTCGCGTGAAGAAGTTCAGCAACTGGTCGGAGCCCATCCCGGAGGCGTACTTCCCCAAGCTGGACAGTCTGACGACCTCCCGGGGCTGGCCGCCGCGGCAGGCCAACATGCAGTGGCAGGACATCCACAGAGACGCCGACGAGCTGCACGTCACCGTCGCGGACATGACTCGCTGGAGGAAGAACGTCGAAGAGGCCATTGCCACGGGACTAGTCAGAAAGGTGTGACCATACTGTTGCAATCAGTGTTCCGCAAAGGGTGTGCCGCGGAACAGTGGTGCAGTGCCGTAAATAGGGCGGTGCCACCGGTGCCTAGGCACAAGGCGTAGACCAGTGGTCCCAAACTTTTTTTAATGCGGGCCACAAATATGTTTTGGTCTTGGTGTCGCGGGCCGCAACAAAAAATTTTTAGGGTTAAAAATTAATACTCAACATTCTTCAAAATTAACGATTTTAAAGTGAAAACGACTATCAAGTAGACTACGTTATTTTGCCGGTGGGCGTGAATTTCAAATTTTTTTAACATCACGCGGGCCACAAATATAGTCCTGGCGGGCCACGGGGTGGCGCAAGAATGGCTAGCCATTCTTGCGCCACCCCGTGGTCTAGACCAGAGAGGCCTATACTATACATACCTCTGGTTACCTATAACATCTAAAAAAGGGCGCAGTTATAGAATCTCGCACAGGGCGTAAAAAAGCTATTTACGGCACTGCAGTGGTTTACCGCAGCCAGTAGTTGGTAGTAATGTCATCATACCATGATCATATCTACATATTCCTAGTTTATATTAGAACCAAAAAAAAGCAAAATCTCACCACGAGCGACCAAAATGAATGGGAATTGGGAACAGAGCACCCACGCATACGCTGATTAATCATTCGTTCGGGGATTCTTGGAAATCTATTGTTATTCTATTGTTGAGGCGGTCGCCGGTGTCCTTACTCCTTATGGGGGTTGATAGGTTAATTTCTGATGTACCTACCTCAAAAAAAAATCATTTTTCTAGATGTACCATCGAGGAAATTTGATTCCTAGGCAGTTGACAGACCAACGTCATTTGGTCGGGTCATGTAATTTGATCTGCCGTTTAGGTTTGACATAACGCGACCAAAATACGTAGGTCCCCCATCTGGTTGTAACTTGAATAAGTACAAAAAGTTTTCGGAACACTGGTCTATGTAACTAGATGTTCAATTCTCAATAGATTTAAGATACTCAACATCGCGCGTGAGCTTCTTTGGGTGGTAAAAACTATCCTATGTTCTTTTCTGGGAATCCAAGTAACTAACTCCCTACCAAAATACCTATATCTATTTAAATTAGCATGTTAGCGGTTTAAGTGTCAAGAGGTAACAGACAGACACACATCGCATTTGCATATTATAATTTTAGTTATGTATTAGTATTTATGTATAATTTAAATTATGTAGGACCAAGTTATTGGCAGTCGGTTAACATCACTCTAGAGAAATTAAAAACGAATTGTACATATTATTTCATATCTGAAAAACGATGATTTTATTTTGCAGGCTGATGGATCGACGCAAGCTCTGGACATCGACACTTTGGGCAACATGGTGGAGGCCAGCATTCTGTCTCCCAACCCGGATCTGTACGGAGCCCTCCACAACAACGGACACACCTTCGCCGCTTATGTCCACGATCCCGCAAACAGATACCTGGTATTATCATTTTCAATTACATAATATTTTTTATTAAATTTCCAATTTTAATTAAATACATAACAGAATTGAGGCCTACAAAACTCATAGAAAAACTTTAAATTCTGTGCCAAGTTTCGCAAAAAAAATCCTCAGTAATACTTAAAATACTCTTGACTTAACTACGAAACTTGTTACATATTATTATAACGTCCTGTGAGTCCTATGAAGTTAAGGGCAATACATTTAATACCTTTCATAAAAATACTTTGTATCATCTTGTCACATGTTTTCCGAGAATAAAGTAGTTAATTCATGTTTTAGGAAAACTTCAGTGTGATGGCTGACGAAGCAACAACCATGAGGGACCCATTCTTCTACCGCTGGCATTCTTTCATCGACGACCTCTTCCAGAAGTTCAAGGAGTCCAGCAACGTCCGTCCTTACACGCGTTCTGAGGTATGTTCGGTATTTAAATAAGCTATAGACGGTGATTCCCTAAAATAAATACATAACTTCTTTCTCAATTACAATACATACAACATAGACTAGGCTTAGAGCCGGGACACAAAAACACGGCACGACGTCGTACGGCGTCGCGTCGGACGCGCGTCCGATACGGGGCCCTTAGAGCCGGGACACAAAAACACGGCACGACGTCGTACGGCGTCGCGTCGGACGCGCGTCCGATACGGGGCCCTTAGAGCCGGGACACAAAAACACGGCACGACGTCAGAGTAGACAGAATGATAGAGTATGCCGACTTAGAACTGATGTAAAAAAATTTAAGTTTGACGTATTATGTCAAAAGTCGTCGGTAGGGTCGTTACCTACAAATTTAGTTGTTGTTTATATTTTGGCACATGCAAAGAAAACTGTCAGAATTCAATTTCAAAATCTTATTTTTAAAATAAATTATACCAGCCAGCGCGCCAGCCTCTAACTTATCACCCCCAAAGTCCAAACCCGACGAATTTGACAGATATTGAAACCTGTCCATTTCTTTGCAGTCGAACTACTGGTAGTTATGTCTATTGTGACGACGTCGTACGGCGCCGTACCGGACGCGCGTCGTAAAAAACCACGGGACGGCGCCGTACGGCGTCGTACGACGTCGTGCCGTAGAAACTCACGTAGAAATTCAAGATTTTCTATGTGAGTACGTCGTGCCGTGGTTTTTTACCCCGTGTTTTTGTATCCCGGCTCTTACGCAGTCAGTCTGGCTGATGCCAGTTCAGTCCAAGTCGAGAATGATGGACTGAACTGATGCCAGATTCGGTCAATCTGGCATCAGTTCAGTCCATCATTCTCGACTTGGACTGAACTGGCATCAGCCAGACTGACTGCGTAAGAGCCGGGATACAAAAAAAAGGGGTAAAAAACCAACCTATTCTTGTGTTAGCCACGCAACAAATCTAACAAACTTTAAAAACATTTAAACATTTGAATAAGACCACTTCCGTCAGTTTGTATTATTGCTAATAATCGCGTTTTCGGGATAAATACAACACAAAATATAACAATATCATGATACACACCACACGATTTGTTTTGGCCCACACTGGCGAAAGTGGGCTTTTTTTGTCTGACAATCTCGTGAGCAGCCTGGAGGCGTACCACGAAACCGTTTTGAGACTCAAACAATCGAACGAGAATGCCGCATGCTACTCTCAAACGTGAATAGCCGCGTACTGACCAAGCGAGCCGCCTCGCCGCGGTAGCCTCGCGCGCAGTTGCTCGGTCGGTCAGTAGGTACGTGTTAGTGCGCGGCAAACGTCCGAGGCGCCTTTGAGCATCGACCAAAAACCGACAACTTTTGGCTCGGCCGCGGCACGCTCGGGCGAGGCGGCTCGCTCAGTACGCGTCTAATTACGTTGTTAGAGCTGCAGGACGCGGCATTCTCGTTCGATTGTTTGAGTCTTAAAACTGTTTTGTAGTAGGCCTTCTGGTTGTACCGTGTGAGTATGAACTAATTATCTAATGTACCACTTTTAATGAAAATAAATGATTGATTGATTGACTTAAGAGGCCGGGTACCCTTGGAATTTCTCATACATACGTAATAACAAAATCATTTTCTCATACGAAAATATTTAACACATTAAATTATTTTTCAGTTTAAAATAGTAATTATCTAGGTTCCTGCACAAAAATTTACTTCAAAATATTTAAACATTATTATTTTTTTTTTGTTTTTAATTTTTTTTAGTAAATTTAGTACTTAATATTTAAACACTAAAAAATATATAAATAAATAGTAAGTTTACTACAAAATATTTAAATACTAAAAATAAAAAAAAATATTTTGTAGTAAATTAACTATTTATTTATATATTTTTTAGTGTTTTACTCTATTTTTTAGTGTTTAAATATTTAGTAGTAAATTTACTAAAACAAATTTAAAGCAAAAAAAAAATTTGTGTTTAAATATTTTGAAGTAAATTTTTGTGCAGGAACCTAGGTAATTACTATTTTAAACTGAAAAACAACTCAAACATCTTAAATATTTTCGTATGAGATAATGATTTTGGAATTACGTATGTATGAGAAATTCCAAGTGTACCCGGCCTCTTGACCCGACCTGAAAACGACATATTTTCTATTGGCTCTACCGCGGGAGTCGAACCCGCGCCCTCCCAATGCCAACTAAACTCTAAAAATAGTGTAGACTGTAGAGCAGCGGTCGGCAACACGCGGCCCGCGGACGTCTTACTTGCGGCCCGTGAATGTTTTGTGATTAAGTTATGTATATCAAAAACAATGTTTTCCAATATATCGTCACTTGAGAACACGTTCTGCGTAACGAGCTGTTTGCCGTTTATGCCATCTATAATCTATAATATATATAAAAGAAAGTTGTGTTAGTTACGCCACTTATAACTCAAGAACGGATGAACCGAATTGGCTGAAAATTGGTGGAGAGGTAGCTTAGAACCAGGAATAGGACATAGGATACATTTTGTCCTGGAAAAATGTACGGTTCCCGCACAATAAACTTTTATGATTTTCGCATAAACTATTCAGTCTATTTTTATGAAATTTGGTATGGAGATACTTTGAGTTTCGGGAAAGGACAAGGGATACTTTTGGTCCCGGAAAATGTACGGTTTCTGCACAATAAACTTTTATGATTTTCGCCTAAACTATTCAATCGATTTCGATGAATTTTGGTATGGAGATACTTTGAGTCTCGGGAAAGGACAAGGGATACTTTTTGTCCCAGAAAATGTACGGTTCCCGCACAATAAACTTTTATGTTTTCGCCTAAACTGTTCAGTCTATTTTTATGAAATTTGGTATGGAGATAATTTGAGTCTCGGGAAAGGACAAGGGATACTTTTGGTCCCGGAAAATGTACGGTATCCGCACAATAAACTTTTATGATTTTCACCTAAACTTTTCAATTGATTTTGATGAATTTTGGTATGGAGATACTTTGAGTCTCGGGAAAGGACAAGGGATACTTTTTGTCTCGGAAAATGTACGGTTCCTGCATAATAAACTTTTATGATTGTCGCTTAAACTATTTTGATGAAATTTGGCAAGAAAATACCAATTTTAATCAATTGTTTTATTATTTATACCAATTCGAATTAAATAATCGTCGTTAAGACAGGACAACGTCTGTCGAGTCAGATAGTTTTTAATAAAAACTTATTTCCTTTCATTATGTGTAGGGATATTGAGCTTTTTGGGTTAGTACGAGTATGAGGTCTGCGGCCCGCCTTTAGTTTGTTTTGCCACCTTGTGGCCCTTGCCTGCCAAAAGGTTGCCGACCGCTGCTGTAGAGGACTCACGGCCACACTCACACTTAACGAATACTTACCAAACTTTAACTAAGGGTTGAATTAAATTAAAGGAGGTTATATCGAAAGCTTCATTGAATTAAAAGCGCGACTATAGTCCGCGCGGAACTAGTTGGCCGCTCTGCCGGTATGTGAGTATACGGACAGAGCGGCCAACTAGTTCCGCGTGGACTATACCAAATAGTTCATAACGAAACTATCAGTTGACAGTAATTTTGTGTTCATTCATTGGCAGATGGCGGACCTAAGTAACTTGGTCGCGCTACGTCAAACCTAGCCTTCATCATGACTTGACATATCCCGGCCAAATAAAGTGAACCTTCAACTGCTTATGAATAAATTTCTTCGATGGTAATTGGTATAATAATAATTATTGTCGTAGCTTGAGAACCCCGGCGTGCAAGTGATGTCGGCGTCGGTGGAGAGCTCGACGGGCGAGGTCAACACGCTCAACACGTTCTGGATGACCAGCGACATCGACATGTCACGTGGCCTGGACTTCTCCAACCGCGGCCCCGTCTACGTGCGCTTCACTCACCTCAACCACAGACCGTTCAGATACGTGTGAGTTAAATATTAAGAAAAAAAGCTAACATGAAACTGACTTATCCATATGGCTGTCTAACAAAAGGTATAAGAGCTGGTACACATTGGGCGTTTTGAGCGCGCGTTAGGCGCGCGCTTTGCTAACGCGCATTTTAAGAACCCCGGATTCTATTGAAGCGTACACACTCAAGCGCGCGTTCAACGCTTCAATAGAATCCGGCCACCGTATCACGTATCTTGCGAGAGCCATGCGATAGCAATAATTATTGCGCGATAATTGCTCCAAAATCGTAATTTCGTATCACGTATGTATGAGCCAAAACAATACGATTGCAATCGATCGCTTACATGACACCATTGTTTTTATACCCAGCAATCGCTCGAGCGATTATTGGTGGTGGATTGTTGATCGCTAATTTTACGTGATAGCCCTGCGTGGTTCTCAAAACGCGCGCCTAACGCGCGCTTCAAAACGCCCAATGTGTACCAGCTCTAAAGGTGTCGTATGGCAACGGGCGACATGAAGCCACCACAGACGACGCGACGTGTCCGCAGCTAGCAACATTCATAGAAATACAATATAGAAACCAATAGTGTCGCGGCGACACGTAGTCTGCTCCTGCTGCAACTTCATACTTCTAAGAGTCTAGACCAGTGGTCCCCAACCTTTTTTTTCATGCGGGCCACAAACATGTTTTGGTCTTGGTGTCGCGGGCCGCAACAAAATTTTTTTAGGGTTAAAAATAACATTCTTCAAAATTAACGATTTTGAAGTGAAAAAAATTTAACGAATATCACGTAGGTCGTAGACTTTACGTTATTTTGCCGGTGGGCGTGAATTTCAAAAATTTTTAACATCACGCGGGCCACAAATAAAGTTCCGGCGGACCGCATGCGGCCTAGGATAGCGGGTCTAGGCATTTATTGGTCACCTCTTTCTTTAGTCTTTACCTACCTACTTGCTTATACCAAACCTTATTTACATTTACTCGTCTGGACCTTCGCGCGAGGAATAAAATATTTAGTTCATCGCAGCTGGTAATTGTATAGTTTGTTATAAACATAAATTAATATTTTGCAGAATTAACGTGAACAACACTGGTTCGGCTCGGCGCGCCACGGTCCGCATCTTCATGTCACCGAAGTACGATGAGAGGAAGCTACCCTGGATCCTCTCCGATCAACGCAAGATGTTCATCGAAATGGACAAATTCGCCGTACCATGTAATATTTCAATTAATTCATATTTCATATACTTTTCCTAAACATAATAATTGATAATATTAGGCTTGCAACTCAGGCATCCGCAGGCATGTAATTAAATTAAGTTTACATTTTGACAATGCAAACAAAAAATAACCTGCAATCTGCATAGTAATAAAGACAGCTTTTTTGAAAAATTTGCTAGCAATCTAGCCGAATTTTCGCATAATTATGCAATCTATTTTTGCCTTCGTCCAAATAAATATTATGGACATTATGGTATGCAGAGTTAAAGTTTTTAAACATTTTAACTTTTCAGTGAATGCTGGCCAAAACACCATTACACGCATGTCGACTCAGTCGTCGGTGACCATACCATTCGAGCAGACATTCCGCGACCTGTCGGTGCAGGGCAACGACCCGCGTCGCGCAGATCTCTCCACCTTCAACTACTGCGGCTGCGGCTGGCCCCAGCACATGCTCGTGCCGAAAGGCACCGAGGCCGGCATGGAGTATGAACTGTTTGTCATGTTGTCCAACTACGAATTGGACAAAGTAAGTTTTTTTAACTGAATCTCAGTGGCGTAACTATAGGGTGGCAGGGCTGGCAAAATGCCACGGGTCCCCAACCCAAAAAGGCCCAAGAGGCTGTGGGGTCAGATTTTTTTTACATTGTTTTATTATAATTAGCATGACGATTTCTACCGATCCACCAATTTACCCATCAATTTGCCACGGGCCCCAGATGTTATAGTTACGCCACTGCTGAATTTGATAATTCCGTTCTGATTCAATGTGATGTGACTTATTATCAGTGGTCGGCGTAGGTAGTGCCATTTAGGGTGAATGACCTCAATTGTATATGTTAACATGGACATACCTCCGGGATCGCGGGATAAAATCCCGCGTTCCGAATTATCGCGAATAATCAAGTATTTACTTTACTATTAATGAAAAAAAACGAGTTTTGAGTCATAATTTCGCCGGATAAAAAAAGCCTAAATAAATGAGTCACTAAACGTTTTTCTACGTCTAATATTTCTTCAGCCATGTTTTGCTTAGTTGCCAGTATGAAAAAAAAAGATTACGCGTCAAAATCGATATCTATTATTTATTAACTAAACATAACCACAGTATAGCAAATAATATTGCTATACTGTGACATAACTCTTTCTTTTTAATTATAATCCATATTTATTTAATAGCTTTCGTAATAAGAATTACAATATTAGTAGTTTCTAGCTTATTTAAAAATAGAGTGAAATAAGAAAATGCTTAGTTATTTAATGATTGAAAACCGAAATTGATTGTTGATTTGAATCGATAATTACACTGTCTATCGATATCTAAATATGACGTAAATGGCAACACTTTGAAGAAACGGTAGTATTTATCACTTGTCAAAACAAGTGATAAATACTACCGTATCTTACGAATTGCGTTACCTTTGAATTGTGTAAAGTACATTATGTCTACCAACTTATTATTATGTATAAAAAAACTTGTAGCTGAGATATACAATATATTTATTTTTGACTTTTGTAAAGTAACTTAGATTGTGAAAACCGTGACAAATCTGTACACAACCATCTTCAGAAAGTGAGTACAATGTATCTACATAGATTTAAACCAACAATCAAAAGACGGGAAATAGCTATTAAAACAGCAGTATTGTAACAAATTACCTTAATACATACTTAATGTTTTTAGGGGCGTAGAATATTATCAATAAAAAAATGTAAGCCTAATAAAATTATAACCTCTATAGTTAACTTCATTAGTATTTTACAAGAAATCCCGGCGATTAGACTTGTATTATTTTTAATACTTAAATTAACATTTTAATCCTTACAAAATAAGGTACGATACATTATGGTACAATTTGAAACGGAGTTCCATACTTTCCATACTTTTATTTGTTAATATCATATAAAACTTATAATTATGATAAATAAATAAAAAACTAACAAATTATTTCTTTATTTACGTTTGTCACAATATTTGTTGTTTAAATATCAAATTCTGAATGTATTTCCGATTATATATTATTTCAATGCGAATCCCAAAATCGCGGGATTGAGAGGCATGTCCACGTTATGCCGCGATTAACGAATCCCGCGGGATGGCACTACCTACGCCGACCACTGCTTATTATACATCGCCTAAATGCTACAAAATGTCCTTTCTGGGCAGTTGAAGTCATTCTCAATCAAAACAGGCTGTACTTATTTCTGTCCAATTGTAATAAAATATTATCTGCATTGATGCAAAGTAGGTACTCAATTAAAAATGTTTTGTTGATAATTTTGAATGATTGAATGGTAATAATAATTTGTTGTCAATAACTGTAAAAACTTATAACATAGCTTGCAATTTCTCAAATAATTTAAATGTATTATTTTGTTTACAGGTTGATCAGGCTGAAGGATCAAACACAAATTGTGTGGAAGCTTACAGCTTCTGTGGGCTGAAGGACAAGCTGTACCCTGACAAGCGCAGCATGGGTTACCCATTCGACCGCCCCTCGAGAAGTGTCAACAGCATTCAAGACTTTATCTTGCCAAACATGGCTCTAGTTGATGTTACCATCCGTTTGCAAAACACTGTAGAACCGAACCCACGTAATGCTCAAAACTAATCAAATGTAAATAATCATGAATGATGGTTTACATTATTGTACATATTTATAGTGACTAAGCTTATTTATTGTGACCCATTAAGTTTAAGTAATAAAAAACTAAGTATCCACAAAATCTTTTATTCAAATAAACTACCATAATATAAAATAATATCTAGATTTTTAACTTATTTCACAGGACCCAATAGGATTTGTTATAGGTAATAATGTTTTGAATACATAATTCTACAATTTTAATTTCACAAATTTTTGATAAAAGTAACTTTATCATGTAGTAACTTTATCATTGAAAAAAATATGTAAGTATGCAATAATAGTATTTTTAAAAGATAAAACAGAGTTAAAAATTGTATGTATGAGAATTAAAGTCTCTATCTTAAAAACTACTGCACCGATTTTGATGAAACTTGCACTATTCCCTAAGTTGAACAATACCTAGTAAAATAAAAAAAGAATGACTTAAATCAGACTTGTAGTTCCAGAGATACACGAACTCAAACATAAAAACATACACACACTTGGGCACATTTGTTCAGATGCTGATATAGATTATTAACATATTATAAGAAAACTAGGCAGTTCTAGAAATATTACTTACATACGCGTTAAATTGATAACCTCCTTTTTTTGAAGTCCGTTTAAACTATGTATGGACATATTATTATGTTAATCCTTCAGGCCCCGCGCGAGCACTAATGATCGCGAGAACAAAAGAATGCATTGGCAATTCCTAGAACCTCCGATCGAAGGATCTATACTATAGTAACCCTATCTTTACCTATATACTCACACTATATACTTCACAGGTACCTAACCTGCAACAAAAATGGATTCATGTCATTATCTGATAAACGTGACATATTTTATTGGTAAAAAATATCACATTCTCAGACCTATCATTACAAATCATGTTGTTATCAAAAATACACATTATTGGCTCGTGTTTTCTTATCATCATTTGTAGTTTTACATATCTTTAAAAGTAGGTAAGTATATTGACATAAGTTCTGACCAATCACAATTTTTGAACAATGCTTACCTATACACCGTTCCACCTCGGGCGCACAGTCATTCTGAAAAAGATGAAATAAATCATGAATAACTTGCAGCAGAACTGAATTTCAACATTTCTTCCATTTGAATTTCTCAGACCTATCATTAAATATCACGTGTTAATCAATTAAACACATTTCGGCTCGTGTTCTTTATCATCATTATAATTAAAGAAATACTCAATTATAGGTAAAAAACTGGTACATACAATATAGTAGATAAAAATTCCGACAATTTGTAAATATAACAAGAAAGGAACATTGTGTACATATTGCCTAAGTAAACTAATCTTATCGGCTATTTACTTTCGGCTACCAGTAGACTGTAACTCGTGATTGACTGCTGCTTAGGCAAACACGTGCGAAATACTAACTTTTGATAAGTCTAACACACGAGATTAAACGGACGTGATATGTACATGTTTTTAATGATATTGTATATGTTTTTAATGATACTAAATATCTATATTGAATGAATAGATCTAAAACTATTTGTTGGAAGGATTTCTAACCAATTTATACGGTAGCAACTAAGCACGTGGCAGCATAGATCGACTGATCGATTTATTATAAAGGAACATTGATAAGTAATTTTGTTTTAAACAATTATTATTACTTACCGAAACATCTCTTGATCGTGATGGAAATTTATTAGCGACTTGCGAAGAAAGTTGCACACCGAAGACGCAGAAAGTGGATTTTGGAGTCTGGACTCTGGAGAAATTATGAACATGGGTGATGAGTTGATGACTGATGAATCAGGTGGATGCAAGTTTCGAACAAAAAAAAATTGGGTTCCAAATTTAAACGTAGCTACTAAAGTAAATCGCATAATCTGTACAATTTTTAAGCACGGTCGACTGTGATTGGTTGATAAAAAAGACCATAGAGAATATAAACTACATGAGAAAAAAGAGGAAGATGAAGTTTAAAACTCAAGGTTCGAACAAAGAGGATGTAAACTGTATACTACGTAACAAGAGATCGGACTTAGAAGAAAAAAAATTAACATTCGTTATTTTTTTAATTTAAAACTAAACGACAAAATTTTAAGTGCAAAACCTTTCACTCTATACATACCAAAAATTAAAAAAAATAAAAATAAAAAGAAATGAGCTCAAATAAATGTTTTATTTCAATAAAAATTATTGTACATGGCTAAATAAATAGGCTAATAAGGTAAATTAAACAATAAAACAGATTTAATCCACAAGCTTTTGTTGATTTCTATTATTAAATATTATAATATTACAGTACAGTTTTCTGTATTTTATTTATAAATATAATAGAATAGCTGTATATGCTACTCTACTAACTACTTGATTGGCTTATACACTTATACAGTAAACTCTATATAGGGAGGGGATTAAAGCTGCGCGTCCACCAGGTCGGAATCGGGACGTACGGTGCGGACGGCTCGTCGTGTCGTCATATACTTGTCAGGTGCAGAATGACGTTCCAGTACTTCTAGTGCAGTTCATAGTAGTCAGTACCATACATACAAAGCAACAAATCCGTCCACTGCGTACCTACGCTCCGATTCCGATCCAGTGGACCGCACCTTTATACATACACACTTTGTTTTCTTATACCCTGTATACGACAGCTGAAATCTATCGCGCGGGCTCAGGCCAGCTGCATACCACCTCACTTGATCAGAGGATTTTTCCTTGGTGACCGCACCAGTTACCACTCATAATCCCATACCTTCCTTCTCCTAAAATCTCCTTGCTTTGAATCTCTTTGCTGCTTTCGTTCCCAAGCGGTCGCATGCGACCGCGAGAACAAAAGACTTCCTAGAATCCGCATACAGTTTACATCCTCTTTTGAATCCGCGATCGAGGTAACAGCTATTGCTTACAGACTGAAATGTTGTAAAGTAGCTGTGCTGTGGACCTAAAAATCTGAAATTAATGAAAAATTTTTCATTTACTACATTTCCATACAGTTTACATAAATTATTTAGTATAGTTAATAACCTTATGTATTGTTACAATAAAACAATATACACATGATACACATTTCATCATTTTCCAAATTAACTGCATACTGAATACTGATATACATTATAATATTTTCTATGAAATAATAATCTATCTTTTTCATATTAATATTATAGTTAGGGCCTGTTTCACCGCTTCCTGATAAGGTGCCCGATAGGGTTATTTGACAGATTTTCCATACTCCATCTGTCAAATTAAGTGGCGGATAGCCTTATCAGGAAGCGGTGAAACAGGCCCTTAAAGTTGTAAATTATTGTACAAAATATGCAAATAGTACTACGACATACTTTGTATTAGAACATGGTATGATATTGTTATGTTTTGCTTCAATATATCAATTTACGGTTACATTTACATTTTACAATGACTTACCTTTCGTTTTTCATTAATTAGTCCACTTAATTTACAATTTTTGTATTTTTGTAATAAATAATTTTCACAAAATGAAATTCGAACTTTGAGTTTTAAGCTTCTTCTTCCTTTATTTTCTTATGTAGTTTATATTCTCTATGGTCTTTTTTATCAACCAATCACAGTCGACCGTGCTTTAAAATTGTACAGATTATGCGATTTACTTTAGTAGCTACATTTAAATTTGGAACCCAATTTTTTTTTGTTCGAAACTTGCATCCACCTGGGTTCGAATTCCATTTTGTGAAAATTATTTATTACAAAAATACAAAAATTGTAAATTAAGTGGATTAATTATTGAAAAACGAAAGGTAAGCCATTGTAAAATGTAAATGTAACCGTAAATTGATAAATTGAAGCAAAACATAACGATATCATACCATGTTCTAATACAAAGTATGTCGTAGTATTATTTGCATAATTGTACAATAATTTAGAACTTAAACTATATTAATATGAAAAAGATAGATTATTATTTCATAGAAATTATTATAATGTTTATCAGTATGCAGTTAATTTGGAAAATGATGAAATGTGTATCATGTGTATATTGTTTTATTGTAACAATACATAAGGTTATTAATTACTATACTTACTATAATTTATGTAAACTGTATGGAATATAAATGAAAAATGTTTCATTAATTTCAGATTTTTAGGTCCCTATACAGCTAGTTTGCAACATTTTAGTCTGCAAGCAATAGCTGTTAACTCGATCGCGGATTCTAGGAAATCTTTTGTTCTCGCGGTCGCATGCGACCGCTTGGGAACGAAAGCAGCAAAGAGATTCAATGCAAGGAGATTTTAGGAGAAGGAAGGTATGGGATTATGAGTGGTACGGCCACCAAGGAAAAATCCTCTGATCAAGTGAGGTGGTATGCAGCTGGCCTGAACCCGCGCCATAGATTTCAGCTGTCGTATACAGGGTGTAACAAAACAAAGTGTGTATGTATAAAGGTGCGATCCACTGGATCGGAATCGGAGCGCAGGTACGCAGTGGACGGATTTGTTGCTTTGTATGTATGGTACTGACTACTATGAACTGCACTAGAAGTACTGGAACATCATTCTGCGCCTGACAAGTATATGACGACACGTGGTGCCACCGTCCGCACCGTATGTCCCGATTCCAACCTGGTGGACGCGCAGCTTTAATCCCCTCCCTATATAGAGTTTACTGTATAAAGCGCTTATTCCACTTATCTTAGCTAGGTTCCTAGATCCTAAATCGTTTCCGATTTAGTCAAGACGTGGAACAACATTTAGAAGCTAGGATCCTAGCTAGGATCCTACCTAGGATCCTAGCTAGGATCCTACCTAGGAACCTAGCTAGCCGCTAGGATAAGTGGTATAATGGCTTAAGCCAATCAAGTAGTTAGTAGAGTAGCATAGACAGCTATTCTATCATATTTATAAATAAAATACATAAAACTGTACTGTAATAATATTATAATATTTAATAATAGAAATCAACAAAAACTTGTGGATTAAATCTGTTTTATTGTTTAATTTACCTTATTAGCCTATTTATTTAGCCATGTACAATAATTTTTATTGAAATAAAACATTTATTTGAGCTCATTTCTTTTTATTTTTATTTTTTTTAATTTTTGGTATGTTTAGAGTGAAAGGTTTTGCACTTAAAATTTTGTCGTTTAGTTTTAAATTAAAAAAATAACGAATGTTTATTTTTTTTCTTTTAAGTCCGACCTCTTGTTACGTAGTATACAGTTTACATCCTCTTTGTGATGAATGATGACAGATTGACAGATGAACATTGAAGATCAAAGATGTCAAATGTCATTTTGTTATTTTGTCATGTGTCAACTGTCAAGAATGTCAACTGTCAAGCAATGAGCAATCCATGAGGACAAAGATTAAAGCGCTTATTCCATTTCACTACATTTAGATATCTAAATGATTTATGGCCTGTTTCACCGCTTCCTGATAAAGTGCCCGATAGGGTTATTTGAGATATTTTCCATACTCCATCTGTCAAATTAAGTGGTGGATAGCCTTATCAGGAAGCGGTGAAACAGGCCCTTAGATATCTAAATTTAGTCAAGTGGAATAACATTTAGAAAGTTACTAAATGTTATTCCACTTGACTAAATTTAGTCACTAAATCATTTGGATATCTAAATTTAGTGAAATGGAATAAGCGCTTTAGGATTGGGTAGAACTAGGGATGGGTAAGGCAGTAAAAACTGAGTCAGAGTAAAAACTCAAACTCAGTAAATACTGAGTATTTACTTTTTTGTATGAGTATTTAGTATTTACTCATTGGACACAGTAAAAACGTTTCATTCAATATTTTAGGTTGTAATTACAATAAACATTACAGATTAATAAAAAATACTTATAATTATATTTAACAGGTTCATAATTTTAAGTAAAATTAAGACAATGTAGACCAGTGCTGATGGGTGTTTGCACACTGCACGATAACGTCACGACACGATACCACAGAACAGAGGGCCACCGCACATATTATACAATTTCAAGTTTGCCGACTATCGTACAAACTGACTATCCTACTAATTCTAATATTCTGTCACTTGATATTGAATGCACCCAAAATATTCTCCTTTCTTTTCGCCTTCGTTTTATTAGAGCCACAATAAAAGCGTGCTTTTTACGCATTTTAACACGCACGTCGCTAAGCTATCAACACCGTTACCAACTAAATCTAAAAGTCTGCAACTGGCAGCGTACACGATGAAGTTGTCCAATTAAATTGTGTCACTACGCAATTTAGTTTGTACGATAGTCGGCCAACTTGAAATTGTATTAAATGTGCGGTGGCCCTTATCTATTCTGTGGTATCGTGTCGTGTCGTTACCGTCGCAGTATGAAAACACCCTTACCTTCAAAAATAATAAAAAGTGAAAAAGAATAGTAGGATGAAACCCTTTAGAAAAGGAGGAGAATAATATAAAAATTAAGTGAAAATAATTTACGGGCGATGGGCCTGTGGGAATATGCGTGGTCGCCACAAAGGAAGATCTTCCGACCGAGCGAGGTGGTATGCCCGGTCAGGCCGAAGCCCGCGTGATACATTTCAGCTGTCGTATATATACCGCCGCGCTCAGAAAACTTCGATAGCGCGATGCAGGAATGTTAGGCGAATTGTGGGTACCGCCACATCACTCCCCCCCGAAGACCGGAGGTCGAATCTTGAAGTCTTGTCGCTTGAGTCGCCGGTGCCAGTGAGTTCCAGTGAGTCGGAACTGTTGCAGTGAGTCCCAGTGAGTCGGAACTGTAAGCTGCTGCACGGGATCCAGTGAGTCGGATAAGCTGCCGTGCGGGGCCGATGCTACGTGCTGACCAGGAGAGATGTGCTCTGCTTGCTGACCGGTCGGTGTAGTGAGAAAGCCCGATGATGCCGATGCGGAGTCGCCCAGGCCGCGGTACATTGCGGCTAGTGGACGAGGTACCCGATGAGGCGATGCTGGCTGGCGCGGTGCGGAGGGGCGAGGAGTGATGATGATGAAGGAGGCGTGTTCTGTCGAGGGTCACCAATGTGGGAATAATGCGTGGAGGCCAAAGGAAGATCTTCCGACCGAGCGAGGTGTTATGCTCGGTCAGGCCGAAGCCCGCGTGATACATTTCAGCTGTCGTATATATACCGCCGCGCTCAGAAAACTTCGATAGCGCGATGCAGGAATGTTAGGCGAATTGTGGGTACCGCCACAGGCCATTCCGCTACAGAGAGAACTAACGAGAATTTTTAAAATGTGTTATTAGTTACATTTTTCAATTGGAATATACATAAGAAGATATAGATTGGAATATACTAACAAAACAACTTTTATCGGTAAAAAATGGAATTCAAATAATTTAGAGCATCTTTAAGCATTATCATCTAAGGAATGCGATGTTTTTTCCCATATTTTTTAATTAAAATACCATAAATTTCAAATTAATGTACTCAAGGAATGGCTCGACAGAAAGACAGGAGCACTCTCGTTACGCCTCACGCAGGTGCTGACCGGGCACGGGTGCTTAGGTCGGTACCTGTGTGTGATCGTCGGAAGGGAGGAAAATACACGCTGTCACCATTGTGACGCGGACAGGCATACAGCCGATCACACCGTGACGGCCTGTCCCGCCTGGACTGGACAACGCGCGGCCCTGACGGCTGCAATCGGACCTGACATCACGCTGCCAGCATTGGTGCGAGCCTTGCTGCGCGGCGACCCGGACTGGAAAGCGGTGGAAGACTTCGCCGAAGAAGTTATCTCCGCCAAAGAGGAGGCCGAGCGCATAAGAGAAAGGGAGGCGCTCGACCCCAGAAGATGGCCAAGGCGAAGACGTCGTGCCAACAATGGCGACAACAACGTCCCGCCATAACGAATACTTTTCGGTCTCGTAACGCCAATATGGCAGATCTTACAAATTACCTTACGCAGTGAAGGTGTTAAATTATTTTATTGGTTATTACAAATAAAGCACTTTAATGTAAATGTAATCGATAAATTAATAACAACACAGCTGTGCGAGCTGTTTGACGCCATATTTGTTTTAGTGACTAGTAGCGCCCCGGTAAGAAGAAAATGAAATACGTTCAATTACCTGACTGATTTCATGTCCGCTATCTTCAAAACGCTATGCTACAAATCGCTAACTAGTTGAATGTTGACGATCGTTCAATCGACGTTCGGCCGAGTCATTCAATTGAATGGTGTCATTCAAATTTCAATGAATGCGCTAGTCATTTAATCGAATCGCAGGTTGAACCAGATGACTGCGACACATTATATTCTTTGCCCAAGACAATCATGCAGCATGACATGCAATTACGATACAGTCAATGATATAATAAATAATAACTCAAAGGATACAGTATTAACTGTTGCATGACATGCCGATCGCGAAACGATCATGTGTGCATGACAGCACGTAACGCAGGTCATGCAGTCATGTTGTATGCATATAAGTACGAGTATAACCTATATGACATCGTTGGCTGCATGATCGTCTTGGGTCCGCTTAATTAATGATCTCTGCACGTCACATCACCGTGATGAGGTCTACAAAAAAGAATCAGCACCTTTTTTTTTTTGTGTATTATGCACTTAAATTATCCTTTGTTTTATCCGAAGGCCACTGACCTCCATTATACCTACAAGTTCTTGTATAAGGAGGAGGAGGTCAGTGCCGAAGACCGAAAGTCGAAACATACTTCTAACTCCCTTAAATTAATAGGTACCTATGTATAAACGGAAAGTGGAAACATACTTGATACTTCAGTTTTTGTTTAGCCATGTCAGCAACAGGACCTTCAGCATCTGAAACTTTATTTTCTATTTCTTCAGTAATTTTCTTTGGAAACAAAATACGACGATAAATCGTGAGAGGAAGGAAATGCGCAGCCGCATGGTGGCGGGAACGTATTTTTTTGTATTTTTTGAATAAAATAACGTTCTTTGTATAGGAGCCCCCATTTTAATATTAATTTTATTTTGTTTTTAGTATGTTTTGTTGTTATAGCAGCAGCAGCCGGCAACAGATATACACATTCTGTATCAGAAGTCTAGCTATAGCGCAGGGGTCACCAAATGGCGGACCGCGGTCCGCATCTGGACCGCCGCCGACCCAGGCCATTGTGTGCGTACTGCGGACCAAGCATGTTCGAAGATGAACTTTGTTAAAAATTAATTTTGATCTCGACTCTCGATATAGGTAGTACTGATGATTAACATGTAGATGCATGTAGCATCTAGTAACAAAAATTGTAGTGTCCGACCGAAGGTCTATTTTTGGCCGAAGCCGAAGCCGATTAATCGGCAATCGCCACAACCTTCAGCCGAAGCCGAAGCCGAAGGCTTATAATCTTAATCGCTCGACTCTCAGTAATTCATTTTTAACCGATTTCAAAAAAAGGAGGTTATCAATTCGACGCGTATGTATGTAATCTGTATCAGCGTCTGAACAAAATGTGCTAAATTTCAAGTGTAAGTATTTTTGTATGTGTTTTTATGTTTGTCTTCGCATATCTCTGGAACTACCATTTTTGTTGTACTAGGTACTGTTCAATAGGGAATAGTGCAAGTTTCAACAAAATCGGTTAAGCAAATAGTTTTGGAGATACGGAGTTTTAATTCTCAATTACGTATAATTTTGAAGTCGGTTTTATCTTTTTAAATACAGTTATGTTCAATATTGTCTACAAGCTACAATTAATATTAAAATTAAGTATTTCAAAACTTCAATATTGAAGGTTTACCTCTATATTGACTGTCCCATAGATAAAATTAAATTAAGAAATTTAAAAAAACCCCCGCCAAAAATCTTTAAAAAGTAATGAAATAATATATTTACTGTCTTAAGTTTAAATAATTCCTAAGAGTAAAGTATTATTTTAGTCCATAAATGTTGTCACGGCGTGTCGGGGGACCGCCAAGTAAACTACCACAACAGCGACTTTTGCATTTTGTATCGTCATAATAGTCGCTGATTCTCTCGATTCGGGTCGCTGTGAATTGACCCTTAAACTATGTTATGTGTAATCAAACATCTACATTAGCGGTCCCCCGACACACCTTGACAACATTTATGGACTAAAATAATACTTTACTCTTAGGAATTATTTAAACTTAAGTCAGTAAATATATTATTTCATTACTTTTTAAAGACTTTCGGCGGGGGTTTTTTTTAATTTCTTAATTTAATTTAATTTTATGCTTTTTAAACTTGTGCAGAATAATTCCTATCAACTGGATCATATCCCAATGAATACCATCTATAATATAAAATATGTCCTCTTGGATGAGGCCGTCAATATGAGCCCAAACATGAAACCTTCACTTTGGGTTCATACGGAGTTCGGCTCCTATAGAATCCAGGTGATGCTGCAGCAGCAGTAGCATGCAAATATTTACTGTTTATCTACGTCTTACTGGTT
Source organism: Polyommatus icarus (assembly GCA_937595015.1). NCBI lineage: Eukaryota > Metazoa > Arthropoda > Insecta > Lepidoptera > Lycaenidae > Polyommatus > Polyommatus icarus. Next base: position 15,694,177 of record OW569327.1, on the reverse strand, counting down.
GTCGCAATTAAAATGAGCCCAAACACGAAACCTCTGCTCTAAGTTGGTGAGGAATTGGGTATAATATTGATTACCAGGTGATGCTGCAGCACCAGGTCAACTTTCCAATAATGGTATAATATACCTATTCATAAGTGTCACGAACCAGAATGCAAAATATAAAACCCATCAAACGACTGCAAGTTGCTAATCGTCCTATCACGAAACAGATAAACCGTGATATTTTAGCAATGAGCATGCTGATGATGATGAACTATAGCTAAGAACACTCTCGGTCATGTCAGCTTTCAAACAAAAAAAAACTAGATCAAAATCGGTCCACCCGTTTGGATGCTACGATGCCACAGACAGACACACAGACAGACGACAGACACGTCAAACTTATAACACCCCTCTTTTTGGTCGGGAGTTAAAAAGTTGATTTAGAGATGGTAATAAAAGTTTGTGATTTCGTGATTTAAGACTACAAACAATTAAGTTTAAGGAATGACTCAAATGTGTAGTTCGAAAACGGATGAGAATTCGGAAAAAGTGTAGATAATATAGAATCAAAATTATAGAGAATTTAATAAGTTTTTTTTTCATCGTAAAATATTTTTTGCTACAACGCATCGTTTTTAGGGTTTTGTTCCCAAAGGGTAAAAACGGGACCCTAGTACTGAGACTTTGATGTCTGTCCGTCTGTCTGTCTCCAGGCTGTAACTCAAGAACGGTAATAGCTAGAGAGTTGAAATTTTCACAGATTATGTATATCTGTTGCCGCTATAAGAACAAATACTAAAACTAAAATAAAATAAATATTTGAGGGGGGCTCTCATACAACAAACGTGATTTTTTTGGCCTTTTTGGCTCTATATCAATAATGGCAACAGGTAGATACTTGATTTTTTCTCAAGGTCCTTAGTTTTATGCGTATTTAATTATTTAATAATAATATTAAAATAAAATAAAACATTAAGGGGGGCTCCCATACAAAAACACAATTTTTTGCCTAATTTTGCTCTATAATGGTACGGAACCCAAAGTGCGCGAGTCCAACTCGCATTTGGCCGATTATTTAGTTATTCGCCAAAAACCAAAAATTGAGGCTTTTGGTACTCTCCCCTCACTCCGGCTCATCTCCTAGACTTCAGGACTTTTAGTATGTTTTATCCCTAAGCACCCTGAATAAGTTCCAGCAGAAATCTCTTAGGTTCCCGCTTACGCATTCTACAACTACTTTATTGACTGAACTATTGTAAAAAAATAATAATTTCTTTATTATTTCACAAATAACAATAATTAATTAGACAAATCAATCAGTCTTAGTTTTACTCGACTAGACCGAAACTAGACTAATAAATAAAATAAACAAACACTAACTGCTTAATAAATATTTAAATGTTTTATTAAGAAGTTAGTGTTTGTTTATTGTATTTGAGAGTGACTCCAGCGGCCTCAGCATACACGACCGGTCCGTCGCTCTCTCACGACTCACTTAGTCTTTCGTAACAGTTTACAGTTTTTTTCAATTTCGACGGTTGCTTGGACCTTCGGCAAAGCTTCGGCTTCGGCCGGGTTTTAGGCCGAAGCCGAAGACTTCGCCGAAGGTGGTTTTTTTGGCCGAAGGTGGCCGAAGCCGAAGCTTCGGTCGGACACTAAAAAATTGTCACTTTTCTTATTGATACAAACAAATACCTAAGTTGTAATTTCCGTAACTACATAAGTAAATTGTTTAATATTTTTTTAGGGTTCCGTACCCAAAGGGTAAAAACGGGACACTATAACTAAGACTTCGATATATGTCCGTCTGTCCGTCAGTCGCCAGTGTAGGTATCTGTAGACTGTATCTCCAGAACTTTAGCTGGACTTTTGAAATTTTCACAGATTGTTTATTTCTGTTGCCACTATAACAACAAATACTAAAAACAAAATGATGACATACGTGTTTTTTTGGCCTTTTTGCTCGTAATCAAAAGTGGCAACAGGTAGTCCCTTGAAATATTCACGAAATCCATAAATATAATATATTTTGTGCTTTAATATTTATTATTTAGTAATAAGCATGTAATAAGAATAAAATAATTTTAAGGGGGCTATCGAAACCTTCATGCGCGAATCTGACTCGCACTTGGCCGATTTTTTTAATGTGTGGACCACGGAGCTAGGTAATTTCATACCTAAAACGGACCTCGAGCGATTAACTAATTGGTGACCCCTGCTATAGCGGTTCTCGAGATACAGCCTGGAGACAGACAGACGGATATAATAATAATATTATGCTGTTTATTACTGATTGACAATATAAAATATTATGATATATTATTATGATAGATATGTAGGTATGATACTTAAATGGAATTTGCACAGTAGGTTTAGGACCATAGTAGGTAGGTATACCCGCAGGTGGTTTTAGTGAGTAAGAGTCTCACATACCCCCGGGGTACCCAACCCGGGGGTATGTGAGACTCTTACTCACTAAAACCACCTGCGGGTATACCTACCTACTATGGTCCTAAACCTACTGTGCAAATTCTATTTAAGTATCATACCTACATATCTATCATCATAATATATCATAATATTTTATATTGTCAATCAGTAATAAACAGCATAATATCGACGGGTGAAAGCGGAAGTGGCGTAACTTGAATTTTGGCCAAAATCACTTTTTAATTGATTGTTGTATAAAAAAAAATTCTGCGTCGAATGGTCTATATCTCGTCTTTCTACGATAAATTCTAGTAAAGATACGACCATGGATTTTTACCACCTTTTAGCACAGACCTTAAAAAAATTTGTCGTAACTAGACGAAAAACTGCATTTTTTGGATAAAAGATAGATACGACAATGCGTGAGAAATTAGAAAAAGATACGACACAGGTTTTTTAACTCTCTAGTTTGATTTAAATGAGTTACGACATTTTTGTCGCCTAAAATACAACATTTACAAAGATATGACAATTTATTTCATGCTAATTTTATAGGTATGAGAAAGTTATAACATTTCAAACACATAATTTTATTCTTAAACCTATACTTACAACCAATGAATATACTTAAGTAATGAGTACAGAGATAAGTAACGCCATTTCATCTCCCTCCCGCTCCTGTATGATACCTTCGCCGGTGCACCATATACGCCGTTCTTAACGCCTTTTAGTAGATTGTTAGCGTCGATTTGAGAAAACGTGTTTGTGTGTATCAATGCACGTTTATTCTGAATGGAACTGAACACGTTTATTCTTAAATGAAGCTTAAAGACGTATAGTGAAATGTTGCATGTATGTGTCCACGTATATTTTTTCCCCTGAGCATTGCTCTGGACATCTACACACTTATTCTTGTATACATATTTTGTTGATTTTACATGTTTGTTACAAAGATAAAAGCCCGTATATTTTCTGTTAACAATATCGACTCTTTTTTTTATGTAAATTTGCTAATTTTTTTTTTGTTGATGGTTCAATATAAAATATTGTTGAGCTATAATTGTTGTTGTTAATAAATATTGAGCTCCTTCGGGTCTATGCGTGGACACACACATAATATAAAATGGAGTAAACCTTGCCTCTAGGTCCTTCAAGAGGGAGAGAGATGTCTCTGTCTGTGAGAGACTCGAAACTCCCTCCGGGAACCCGTAAATGGTCTCTGGCCAAAGCTATTGAAGGCAATTTCGGCAAGCCATCCCTACCATCCCTACAAGCAGAAAATGGATCGCTAGCCCACGATGCAAAATACAAAACCGATCTTCTGGGCAAGCTCTTTGCGTCAAGCTCGACCCTAGATGACGGGGGATAGAAAACGCCGACCATACCACGATGCAAGAGCATCATGTCGGAGTTTCATCAGCGCTCAGTCCTGCGTTCCCTTGATATCCAAAAGCAGAGTCGGCCTGACGGAATCCCTCCTATTGTGTTAAAAAAGTGTGCTCCAGAGTTGGCTCCGGTCTTAACGCGTCTTTTTTGATTTTCCTATTCTTCTGGCATTGTCCCGGCTTCTTGGAAGACATCCTTGGTGTAAATAGGTGACCGCTCAAATCCTTTCAGCTACAGACCAATTGCTATAACCTCCGTCTTCTCGAAGATTATGGAATCCATTATCAATACCCAGCTCTTTCGATACTTGGGCGGCCAGGGACAAACAGTACGGCTTCCGAAAGAGTCGCTTGGCTGGTGATCTCTTGGCGTACCTAACTCGTCGTTGGGCTCAGGCGATTGAGTCGAAGGGAGAGGCACTGGCTGTTAGTTTGGACATTGCAAAGGCCTTTGATCGGGTTTGGCAAAAAGCGCTGCCATCAAAGCTTCCATCATATGGGCTCCCCGAGAATTTATGCAAATGGGTCACAAGTTTCTTAGCAGATCATGTTACAGACCAACGGCATTTATGGCTATGCGGGTTATAGTACAGGCGCTGCCCCATATATCGGCTCCCCCGATATTTTTCTAGATATAGAGTCGAAACGAACTTGTGTCTAAATAGAGAATTCACCTTGATGAGTGGCAGTCTTCCACCGTGCGTTTTTCACGTAACTTTCTGCCGCGCACTATAAAATTGTGGAATGAATGATGAGGCTACCTCAGACTGGTGTGATCTCGATGCGGGGGTTCCACAGGGGGGTGTCCTTTCTCCTCTTCTTTTTTCAATGTTTATAAACACAGTATCCTTAGTAATTTTATCATGCAATTTTCATCTCTACGCAGACGACCTGCAAATTTATCGTCAATCTCATATTGATGATGTAAGTGCGGCAATCAGGGATATCAATGCGGATCTACAGCGAATTGCAGACTGGGCAAAATCATTTGGTCTCTTAGTAAATCCTCATAAGTCTCAAGCAATAATTGTCGGCAGTAGATATATGACACAGCGATTAAATGATGTGCCCAGCATTATTTACAATGGTACTCCGATTGCCTTCACACAATCTGCTAAAAACCTCGGAATCATCATTGATAATAATTTGTCCTGGCAACCGCAAGTCAACGAGGTAAGTAGGAAAGTATTCCACTCCTTACACATGCTTAGGCGCCTTCAGAACTTTTTACCCTTAAAAACTAAAATCTCCCTAGTCCAGTCACTCATCCTCCCTATCCTCGATTATGCTGACTCCTGTTACTTGGATGTTACCGAAGAGTTGCTAATGAAGTTAGAACGATTGCAAAATCAGTGCATTCGTTTTATCTTTGGTTTAAAAAAGTATGATCACGTATCAGCTCTTCGGTCACAGTTAAAGTGGCTCTCTATTCGCCTTCGGCGGAACATCCATATCCTATCCCTCCTTTACAAAATCCTTTATAACCCTTTGTCTCCCTCTTACCTTGTGGATCGCTTTAACTTTTCTCGACCCTTAGACGTCCCTTGTAGGCCTAATGTGAGAACAAATCTTTCCTTCCCCTCCCATCGCTCCAACTTCTTCTCCTACTCCTTTACCGTTCATGCAGTTAGATTATGGAATTCCCTTCCCCACACCATTCGTGATAGTCCCACAATCACTATCTTTAAAAGACGATTGAAGGAACACTACCTCAGTACTGAATCCAGCTAAGATTATTGTTAAATATACATATAGTACTTATCTATATAATGTTTATATATTTATATGTACATAACTGGTATATAGTATGTAATAAATTATAGAATAGTATTATTAGTAAGTATATAAGTATTATAGTATAATATAATTATTATATTTTAATGTCGTAATTTAAGTTGTTCATCAATATTAATTATTATCTGTGCACGCCCTATCTGATGTTTCTGTTCATATTTCCCTATTTAGGACTGCTGTAAGAAATTTCTTTTAGAGATAAGCAGTACCTGTTGTGTCGTCTTTCCAATATTATGTTACTTTATAATAGTTTTGTGTGCAATAAACTGTAAAATAAATAAATAAAATAAATGAACTGTCACCAGCAATATTTTCAGACCTATACGACCTGCAAACCTTTAAAAAGATAGCGTATTAGTACCGGGTAAGGCCGGCAACGCACCAGCAGCCCTTCTCATGGTGCTAGTGTCCATGGGCAACGGTAGTTACTTTCAATCAGGTGACCCTTGTGCTCGTTTGCCCCCATATCTTATAAAATAAAAAGAATAACTTTAAATTCATGAGCATGAATAAAATATTAGGGCTTAAACCTTTATAAAGTAGAAAAAACAAGAGAAATAAATGTTTTATTACATTAATTTTCATTTTATTATAATAATTTTATATTTAAATGTTGATTAATGATTTATATAATAATATATATATATAATAATTTTTTTTTATACAACAATCAATTAAAAAGTGATTTTGGCCAAAATTCAAGTTACGCCACTTCCGCTTTCACCCGTCGATATTATGCTGTTTATTACTGATTGACAATATAAAATATTATGATATATTATGATGATAGATATGTAGGTATGATACTTAAATAGAATTTGCACAGTAGGTTTAGGACCATAGTAGGTAGGTATACCCGCAGGTGGTTTTAGTGAGTAAGAGTCTCACATACCCCCGGGGTACCCAACCCGGGGCACCCATGATGGGTTTCCCCTGCGATATCAAAAAAAAAAAAGGTAGGTATACCCGGTAAAAATCTTACTTTTTGGAATTAATGCCTAGAATACTTATAGTCACAAAACTGAATTCATCATATTTTTGAGGAGTTACCTATAATACCTATAGCACCAAATATGGAGTTACTTATACACGCCAATAGGTCTAAAATAATCTTATATCTTCCATTATATACAAATCTCCTGTCACGATGTTTGTCCGCGATGGATTCCTAAACTACATAACAGATTTTAATGTTTCTTTTTTTTAATGTGTGTTTTTTTTTCAACTTAAGAGATAGGATAGCGTAGATCTTTAATTATAGTCGCAATTTCATTTTATTGCAAATTATATATTTTGTCTATAAAGAGCGACCATTGTTTATGCGACGCGGGTCACGGGATAGCGATGGACGTTGCCATGGTGACATACTTATTTTAAAATAATACGGGCGATATACTTTATATATTATGGCAAAGAAACGTTTGCCGGGACAGCTAGTCTATATATATAAAAGAAAGTGGTGTTAGTTACACTACTTATAACTCAAGAACGGATAAACCGATTTGGCTGAAAATTGGTGGACAGGTAGCTTAGAACCAGGAAAAGGACATAGGATACATTTTGTCCCGGAAAAATGTACGGTTACTGCACAATATACATTTATGATTTGCGCGTAAAATATTCAATCGATTTTTATGAATTTTGGTATGGAGATACTTTGACTCTCGGGAAAGGACATGGGATACTTTTGGTCCCGGAAAATGTACGGTTCCCGCACAATAAACTTTTCTATTTCAGTCTATTTTTATTAAATTTGGTATGGAGATACTTTGAGTCTCGGGAAAGGACAAGGGATACTTTTAGTCCCGGAAAATGTACGGTTTCTGCACAATAAACTTTTATGATTTTCGCTTAAACTATTTATATCTATTTTGATTAAATTTGGCATGAAGATACTAATTTTAATCTATTGTTTTCTTAATTATACCAATTATTATTCGAATTAATTAATCATCGTTAAGACAGGACAACGTCTGTCGGGTCAGCTAGTACTTATATAAAAGAAAGTTGTGTTAGTTACGCCACTTAATATAACTCAAGAACGGATGAACCGATTTGGCAGAAAATTGGTGGAGTCGTAGCTTAGAACCAGGAATAGGACATAGGATACATTTTGTCCCGGAAAAATGTACGTTTACTGCACAATATACTTGTATGATTTGCGCGTAAACTATTCTATCGATTTTGATGAATTTTGGTATGGAGATACTTTGAGTCTCGGGAAAGGACAAGGGATACTTTTGGTCCCAGAAAATGTACGGTTCCCGCACAATAAACTTTTATCTCAAGAACGGATGAACCGATTTGGCTGAAAATTGGTGGAGAGGTAGCTTAGAACCATGAAAAGGACATAGGATACATTTTGTCCCGGAAAAATGTACAGTTACTGCACAATATGCTTTTATGATTTGCGCGTAAACTATTCAATCTATTTTGATGAATTTCGGTATGGAGATACTTTGAGTCTCGGGAAAGGACAAGGGCTACTTTTGGTCTCGGAAAATGTACGGTTCCCGCACAATAAACTTTTATGATTTTCGTCTAAACTACCTATTCAGTCTATTTTTATGAAATTCGGTATGGAGATACTTTGAGTCTCGGGAAAGAACAACCCAATAAACACAGATTACCTGAATAAGTTTTGCGTAAAAGCAATTCTTTTGACTTTAAGCTGGATAAAGTATTTGAATAACTTCTGTGTAAGCGCTTATACAGATGATACTCAAGCAATTTGGGCACAAAATATCTTGCTTCAATTTGGATAACATTTGATTCATAGTCACATAGCAGCTGAATAAATGTATAACACCCTGAATATCTTATGCATAAATTCTGTTTATTCTTTAGTCCAGAAATTATACATCTTTTATGCAGTTGATAATTTGTGAGTTCAGATATTCAAATGATATTCAAAAATCCGATATGAAGAGAAGTTTTATAAAGAAATTATGTATTAAGTAAAAAAAATAAACATGTCATTTTTCATCGTGATGAGATTATTTTGTGATTATATACTTACTTAGTTAAAAAAATTGTAATGGTGGTAATTTTCGTCACTAAGTATATTGTTTCATACATTTTAAATAAGTGAATTATATAAACGCATGGCACTTTACTGTGAATTATCAATATGATAATTGTACATTTTTTGAGCGCTTTTGTTATTATTTTTCTGAGGAGGCATGCACAGTTGTTGATGCAGCACTTATCAAGTTTTGATACAAAATGGTGAAATATCTGGATATAAACAGATATCTTCGACTAATCAGTTATTTGCTGCTTAAGATACTCACATATTTTGTAACTGATATTGTTTTAAGCTGAACATAAAGACAATTGTTCGCTTATAGCGCTATAAGTTAGGTAAAACAAGCACTTTATTTTCAATTATGCAGAAGTTTGCTGTGTAAAGAAGAAAAAATCTAAAGTATTCAGCTTCTGAATAAATTAGTACATAAATTAGTAGCGTTTTGCTGTTTAACCGCTTTGTTTAAATATGTTATACAGGACAATGCAAAAACTTCAGCGACTGTGCAGCTAATAGCTGTTTCAATTACTTTTATTTGAATATCGCTTGTTTAGCAGATTCTATTCTTGATTACTATTCAGCTTGAAGAAATACCGTGAACTTTATACAGAATTTAGTAAGCTTACAACATAATTTTAATTTAAGAACTCTCTTATTCAAAATAAAGCCATAACGTCAGCTGTAATACAAAAGTAATAAAGCTTGACACAGCACTGCTTATTGTCGTATATTTTCGCTACTATCTGGCTTATATGTTGGCTGGGAAGGGAAACTTGTTGTCCCGGAAAATGTACGGTTGCTGCACAATAAACTTTTATAATTTTCGCTTAAACTATTTAATCTATTTTAATGAAATTTGGCATGAAGATACTAATTTTAATCTATTGTTTTCTAAATTATACCTATTAGAATTCACGCCTCCGTGCTAGTGGTATAGAGCGCGGCTCTTGACTCGGAGGTCGTGGGTTCGATTCCCGCGTTGGAAACATGCTATTTCCAAGTTTGGTTAGGACAATGCAGGCTGATCACCTGATTGTCTGACAAGATGATCCATGCGTCGGATGGGCATGTAAAAAGTCGGTCCTGCGCCTGATCTCTCGCCGGTCGTGTCGGTCTGCCGTCCCACTGGGTTATGAGAGTAAAGGAATAGAGAGTGCTCTTGTGTACTGTGCACACACTTGGGCACTATAAAATTACTCCTGCGTAGCTGGCCTGGTTTCAATGAAACCGGCCACCGTCACCAAAACCGGTGTGGGAGCTATTATTATTATTAATTAGAATTAAATAATCATCGTTAACACAGGACAACGTCTGTCGGGTCAGCTAGTATTATCATAAATTATCCACGTTTTAATTTTTTTAGGTCAATTTTGAACTAAGATAAGTAAAAAAATAGGGTTTTGGTGCGGTCTCGGCAACGCGGCAAATGTATGGTCAAGGTCGTTTGCTCGGGGGACGGGGGACTTTAAAAATATGTAGTACAAGGTATTGCCCACGGCTTCACTCGCGTTAAGAAGTATTATTATATACAAATTTTCATCCCCTATTTTAACCCCTTGGGGGTAGAATTGATCAAAATCCTTTCTTAGCGGATGCCTACGTCATATCATCTACCTGCATGCCAAATTTCATCCCGATCCGTCCAGTGGTTAGGGCCGTGCGTTGATAGATCACCATGTAAGTCAGTCACCTTTGAGTTTTATATATTTAGATTAATGTCTCTGAATACGGGATTAGATTGAGCTCCTAACCTTGAAGGCTCCCAAGTCCCAACCCAATAGGTAGGTATTACAATATAATGTTATATTACTTCTCACTTCTCAGTCTATTTTGTAAGGGGGGTTAAAGGTGTAAGGGGCTCTTACCCCCTTATACCTTTCACCTTTTTTGAATACAATAATATAAATAATTAAATATTTATAGTACAGTCAAGAAGTACAGTAGAACAACTCAGCCGAGCAGCGAACTCAAGAAAATATTATGAAAATCAGTCAACAAAGAAACTACATTACATAGCTAATATATTATATCTAATACTAGAGATAACACATATAAGATACTGCTTCACATTGCTAAAAGTTCTGAAAGCAATCACTATAATTATGGTTCCTGCGCAAGTGGTCTAGTATGAAGTTGTTCTACTGTAGATTTATATTGTGGTTAGGTATAGGTTCACTTATCTAAGTTCATTATCAAGTTCATAACATCCGCAGGACCTAGATTACCACAGCCACAATAACAGACGGTTGTGGTCAAAATATCGTATCCTGCTGTGGTGTGCAGTTTGCACTCATGTTTTCGCCATGATAAAATTGCACGCGAAACCTCCGTTTTTCAGTAGTATATAAACGGCGAAGAAATTTTTAATTTTAATATCGCTTCACATTTACTGTGAAGTGATTGTTTCCTTTAACCTTTTTTTTATTTTTTATTAAAAATGGCAAACGTTGTTGAAAGTCTCAAGCTGTTGTTTGATCGCCCTAACGAGCCGGTATTTTCACCGAAAGGCGAAGAAAATGCTGTTTTCCAACTTACCGAAACTCATTTGGTAAGTTTTTTGTCATCACATAATTTAAAACTTAAAAACTCTATTAATTATATCTACCTATCTAAATTCTAACAAGACTAACAATTCTAACAAGTAAATAATGTTCGTCTTAGATGAGTGCGACTGTTAATTTAGTTGTCTGACTGCCTCACACAGAGACATACCTACCTAATATTATATTTTGATTATTGAACTTTTTCATTAAAGACAGATAATACCTCTATATTGTTATGTAAAAATATTAATTTAATTACAGTTCAGTAATAACTAATAAGTAATTAAAATTCGTCTCTGAGTGCGGCAGTTATTATACTTATGTACTCGTTATAGTAACGGACTTTAATTCAATTAAATGATGTTAAAACGTAATATGTTACAAAAGTCACTTTTGTAACATATTAAGTTAAAACATCAGTAATTCTATTTTAACTATAATAGTAAAATCACTTTTCTTGAACGTACCATCATCGTATTTGATAAGTTGTAGTCAATGATATTGTATGTTACTAACGTAACTAGATTGGCAGTCTACGACAGAAACGCGTCACCACTTTGAAGATGCCTGCAGGCATATCTGCCATACATAATGACATAATAACATTATGAAGTGACATTGTCTTTTGGGCTATCAAGTGGTTACGCATTTTTTGCATCAGTTTGTAAGACATTGCCACTCTAGTATTTTAGAAACTCATTGGTTGTAGTACCTATAATAATATGTCAAAACAATGCTATATATCATAAATATAAAATTCTCGTGTCACAATGTTAGTCCACGAACTCCTCCGAAACGGCTTTACTGATTTTTACCAAATTTTATAAGGTGCATTGGGGTAACTTCGGAAGAAAAAAAATATGGGGATATTTCGAAAATGGCAAATAATTACCAAACAGAAAGTAATTTTGAGCTCTGGCCACATTTACCGAGACGCCAATTTAATCACCTCCCCCGCTTCCTTTCCCTCGAGCCGTCAGCTGGGAGTGTGCGCTAAGTTCATTTTTTTCAAGTTTATGTATATTCGGTAGGTCTGAGAATCAGCTACTCGGTACTTTATATATTGATAAGTGCATTTGTTGAATAAATAATAGTAAATAATTACAACCTGAGACTGACGGCGACCATTGCTTGTGCGACGGGATAGCGATTGACGTTGCCATGGTGACATACTTATTAAGTAACTTCAATAAAATAATAATAATGGCAAATATAATAAGGCAAAGCAACGTTTGCCGGGACAGCTAATAGTTGTATAAAATCATAATCTATCGACATTCGACTAATTTGGGTTAACCCGACTTAATTACGATGTAGTTATGTTTGCCGTCTGCCCTATTCAGAATCAATTTCTCTGTCAATCCCTTGACAATCCCGATGTATCGAACCTTATTGCCCTATTATAGTTCTATACAGCCATATACATACTATACAACCATATTATGTGCAATGTGTGCAATGCACACGGGCGCCATCCTCTAGGGGCGCCAAAACCAAAGACCCAAAAAATTTGCCTAAAGGGGCGCCAAAATCTTTTTTTCTTTGCGCCAGTAGCCCTTACGGGGGCCCTGGTTCTATACACAATGGGGTAAAGAGAAGGGTAAAGAGTAAATAAAGACTTATTTAATTCGCAGAGTGACAACTACCAAAACAATGGCATCGAGATCAACAATAGATTCGGTGAAAAAGCAGACATGCTGATACCACTGAATAAGCTGAAGAATATTCCCAAATTCACTAAAGCCAAGAAGCTGCCAATGGATGTGGAATTCTCCATCCTGCTGCCCGCTCACAGGGAGATGGCTGACGAAGTTATTGATGAGCTGTTGGGTGAGTACATTGTGTTAACTACTGTCTACTAGGCTGTAGGCACTAGTACGTCTTATACAGCTACAGTAAGTTTAGATTAATGATTAGTCAGTGCCTAGTGGCACGGAGCTAAAACTAAGCTCCGCCGCGCCGCACAGTGGTCCGAAATCGCTAAATAGTGGACATTCGCAAAAAAGTTGGATTTTGGTATGGAAAAAAATACCATTTGATAGAGTTTAAGAAGAGTAACAATAATTCCTTAATAAATATTTTACAAAAATGTGTTTTTTAAGGTGAAAAAAAATAATTACGAAAATGTTGTATGGGAAAGAATCTATAAATAGATTTTTTGCAAAAACTACTAGGGCATTCAGGTTCATTCTTGAAACAAGTAAAGTTCTAGTGGTATTTAAGGTTTAGAAAAAAAAAATTACGCAAATTTACGTGCAGCCTTTTGCAGTAGAGGGGTTCAAAATTTTGAAATAATTTTACTAACTTTTTAGGTGTGGAAAAAATACCATTCGATAGATTTCTTAAATAGTAACAATAAATTCGTAGTAAATTTTTTACTAAAATATATATTTAAGGTGAAAAAAAAATATTACGAAAAATTATGAATGGAAAAGAATCTACAAATCGATTTTTTGCAAAAACTACTAAGCCATACTGGATCATTTTTGAAAGAGATGAAGTTCTAGTGGCATATAAGGTTTAGAAAAAAAAATACGCAAAATTTACGTGCAGCCTTTTGCTGTAGCAGGGGTTCAAAATTTTGAAATGATGGTACTTACTTTTTAGGTGTGGAAAAAAATATCATTCGATAGATTTATATAAAAGTAACAATAAATCCACAATAAGTTTTTTGCAAACATGTATTTTTAAGATGAAAAAAAATTATTACGAAAATTTTGCGTGGGAAAGAATATATAAATAGATTTTTTATAAAAACTACTGGACCATACTGGATCATTTTTGAAACGAGTAAAGTTCTAGTGCTATATAAGGCTTAGAAAAAAAAAGTGCGCAAATTTACGTGCAGCCTTCTGCAGTAGGGGGGTTCAAAATATTGAAATGTTTGTACTAACATTTTAACGATTTTTTGCTATTTCTTTAATGGCTGTTGTGTTCATTGCTTAGGTTTTTAATAATTTACTTATATCATTTTTGTACAGATTTACAAACCAACTTCTGGGTCTTGGGTCAACCCGAATATTTTTCAGGCTATCATGAACACATTGGTGAATAGGCAGATCCCTACAACCCCTAATTGAAATCCCCTAGGGAAATAGCAGAGCTGTATGTGAAGCTTTATCCATGGTACTACATGCCTGCAAGTGTTTACAAACTCCTTAAATATGGTGCTGATATTTGTAAGCATTTTGGCTTTATTCTAATTGGCTATTTAAGTGAAGAAGCTTTAGAGGCAAGCAATAAAGAATTTAGAAATACTAGTGATACATACTAGGAATATGAGTCGAGCAAAAACTAATGAAGATTTGTTGCACAACTTTTTAATATGCTTTGAATTTTGATCCATATTTGTCTTACATTCGACCAAAGTTGTCTAAAAATAAACACCAAGAATTTCATCCAGGCACAGTCGACCTGTTGCTTGAAAGACTTTATAAGGTCTCGTTTTATATAATATTATACCCCAATTAGTAACATAAAATATCATTGTTATACCCATACAGTTCTGTGAATGCATTCTATAGCGGTACACAAAACTCAAGAGAGGTAGGTATTATATAATATTTGGATTTTCTGTTTAATTTTCAATTAGGGGTTATAGGGATCTCTGACTATTCACCAATGTGTTCATGATAGCCTGAAAAATATCCGGGTTGACCCAAGACCCAGAAGTTGGTTTGTAAATCTGTACAAAAATGATATAAGTAAATTATTAAAAACCTAAACAATTCACGCAACAGCCATTAGAGAAATAGAAAAAAAATCGTTAAAATGTAAGTACAAACATTTCAATATTTTGAGCCCCAAAATTTTATATAATATTTTATACCACTGCAGAAGGCTGCACGTAAATTTGCGCACTTTTTTTCTAAGCCTTATAAATCACTAAAACTTTACTCGTTTCAAAAATGATCCAGTATGGTCCAGTAGTTTTTATAAAAAATCTATTTATATATTCTTTCCCACGCAAAATTTTCGTAATTATTTTTTTTCATCTTAAAAATACATGTTTGCAAAAAACTTATTGTGGATTTATTGTTACTTTTATATAAATCTATCGAATGATATTTTTTTCCACACCTAAAAAGTAAGTACCATCATTTCAACATTTTGAACCCCTGCTACAACAAAAGGCTGCACGTAAATTTTGCGTATTTTTTTTTCTAAACCTTATATGCCACTAGAACTTCATCTCTTTCAAAAATGATCCAGTATGGCTTAGTAGTTTTTGCAAAAAATCGATTTGTAGATTCTTTTCCATTCAGAATTTTTCGTAATATTTTTTTTTCACCTTAAATATATATTTCAGTAAAAAATTTACTGGGAATTTATTGTTACTATTTAAGAAATCTATCGAATGGTATTTTTTCCACACCTAAAAAGTTACTAAAATTATTTCAAAATTTTGAACCCCTCTACTGCAAAAGGCTGCACGTAAATTTGCGTAATTTTTTTTTTTAAACCTTAAATACCACTAGAACTTTACTTGTTTCAAGAATGAACCTGAATGCCCTAGTAGTTTTTGCAAAAAATCTATTTATAGATTCTTTCCCATACAACATTTTCGTAATTATTTTTTTTCACCTTAAAAAACACATTTTTGTAAAATATTTATTAAGGAATTATTGTTACTCTTCTTAAACTCTATCAAATGGTATTTTTTTCCATACCAAAATCCAACTTTTTTGCGAATGTCCACTATTTAGCGATTTCGGACCACTGTGCGCCGTGGTCAGTGGTCTCCGCCGCGCCGTGGTCAGTGGTCTCCGCGCGCTACGACTTCGTAGCGCGTAGACTTCGTAGTCGGCTCGTAGCACGCGAAGACCAATCATAATTTTATTAAATTACTAGCTGTTGCCCGCGACTTCGTCCGCGTGGACTTCAGCATTTTCGCATTTATAATATAAGTATAGATATCTCTTGTATCTTCAATCTGTGGCACTAGTATATTAAGTTATTAGAGTTTAGAATTTAGAGTCTTAGACGATTGTTTTTTAATTTGGTATAATATCTTATGAAGACACATTTTGACGTGACAACGTCTTATAATTCGATATGGGCTGCGCGCACGAAAAAATCATGACGCAATATGCGGCGTTACCTCGCTTTGAGGCGTTCCATTTAAGGCTATGACGTTGTCACGTTCAACTATCGTCAGAACGACTTTACAGACAACCGAGATTTTTGATGTGATAACGTCTTATAATTCGATATGGGGTGCGCGCCCAAAAAACATGACAGTTCATGCGGCGTTGCCTCGCTGACAGCTGCTCTGAGGCGTTCCATTTACACTTTCAAGTCTTTCAACAATTGTAAGGCCCACCTGGGCCGCGCTCTTTGTTTCGATTATATTACGTATTTCGATGACTTAGAGAATACTTTTGTATGAAGAAGTTTGGTTAGTTATGACCTTTGATACATTGACCACACTCTGAATGAAAAATAAATAAACAATCTGTGAGCTATTAGTATTATTTCGGCTATTCAAAATTGTGCTCTATTTCCTACGTGTCAAGGTGTGACTTGTGCTTTGTTCGAAGATTTTACTGGATTTCACGAATGTATGTAGCGTTTTGTATTGCGAATAGTTTATTTTACTCATTATAAATATTTTCAGACAATCATTTGAAAGAAATACATCGAAATAACTTTAGGTTACACTCGAAAAAGTTTGTTTCTATTTATAGAGATTCGGAAGCGAGGGTTAAGGGGTCAAGGATAGTTGAACGTAACAACGTCATACGTTGTCACGTTCAACTATCGTCATTAAATCGACTTTACAGACAACCGATTTTGTATAATTCTTTGATGTTCTCATAAGGAAAATTAAAGTGCATTACCTATTACGCTCACTCGCGTAAAACCTGGGTGTAATTAACAATGGTCACGTTACATAATGTTTTTACTTCTCGTTCTTGGTATTTATGATAGACTTCATGTTATATTTTATAAGAGATAGGTCTAGGTCCAGAAATAGGTCTTAGAATGCGGACAAATTAAGAAGACGCTAAATATTTAATTAATAATTAATTAATTATTTTATGACGAAATAAGGCACTGCTAAATTTTAATTTTCCGTGACTGTACAATGCACAACTATAATTGTGGATTTACGAATTACGATTTTTAATAAGTTTAATCATATTATTTTTATCCTCCTTTTAAAACTATATAGAGCTGACTTAATAGATGATGTTTTAATGTACTAATTAATAATAATAATAATATCTATGGACGCTTCACACCACGTAAGTCTGGCCTCGTGCTAAGTACCTGAAGGACTTGTATTACAGGTACCAGACAACGGAAATATATTTAATACTCTTATACTATACATATATTTAAGATTTTTATTATATTATACACATATTCCAGACCCGGGAACATTGAAAAACTTTTTGTTCCGTCGGCGGTATGAGTCAGTCTGGCCCCGTGCTAAGTACCTGAAGGACTTGTGTTACAGGTACCAGACAACGGAAATATATTTAATACTCTTATACTATACACATATTTAAGATTTTTATTATATTATACACATATTCCAGACCCGGGAACATTGAAAAACTTTTTGTTCCGTCGGCGGGATTCGAACCCGCGACCCCCGGCTTGAGCTGCCACACACTCAACCAATTGAGCCACAGAGGTCGTCGGAATTATTTTTATTATTTCTTTTACAGCCGTTCCCGAGGGCCAGTTGCAGGATTTCCTTTCCCTATGTGTTTACGCCCGCGCTAATCTCAACCCGCAATTGTTCAACTACTGTTACTCCGTGGCGCTTATGCACAGGTACCTAAGCTATAAACTATTTGTGCCTAGAAAAACAGCTATCAAGCCCCTTAAGGACACCGCACCGTCGGTGACCGCGACAACAATAGATTTCCAAGAATCCGCGATCGAAGGATTAATAGTAAAATTGCGTCTACCCTGGCATCATTTTAGAAAAATCTCAAACAAACGTACTCCTCAAAAACACTAGTCTGAAGTCTCAAGTCTCTCGTTGAAAACATCACGCGAGTCGTGATAGACATAGGGCAGAGGACTTTTAGACCGTGTTCAAACCAAACTGACTATACGCCGCTGAATGTGAGCCCCAGTGTGAACGTGAAAATCATACTAAAATATAATATACGGTATCGAATGTCCGCGCCTACGCCTAGCGTAATGGCGTCCATTAGGTGTGAACGAAAAAGTGAATAATATATTGTATGGAAATAAAATAAACTGCATAACGCTCGCTCACATTCAGCGGCGTATAGTCAGTTTGGTGTGAACACGGCCTTAATGGTACGTTCAACGTTGTGTAAATATTTTGGGAGTGCCTCCGCTGCCGGCGCCGGTTGCTAAAATGGCTGCCGGCGCTGTTTTCCGAACTCCGAAGTTTGCCGAAGTCACGCGATGTTTGCCGAATAGGCTGCCGGCGCCTATTCGGCAAACGTCGCTTGTCAAATGACAGAATAATTATCAAAAACATCAGTCTTGAGCTAAAGGACTATGAAAAGTACAAATAATAAGGTCATAAATAGTCATATTGTAAGGATGCATATTTGAATCCTTCGATCGGGGATTCTTGGAAATGCTATTGTATTCTATTGTTGACGCGATCACCGCGGTGCTTGTATGGGGCTTGAATCTTGATGGGTTAGTGGTGGTATTGATGATGCTGATAAATGTAATACAATATCTTTGCTTCTTTAAACAACGCTGAAACTCTCTAATATGTGTAAGGAATCTGAAGTTCTGTTCAGTACCTTCGGAAGCCACCACGGGGCTTATAACTGTAGCTGTGGTGCAAAATCTTACTTTTTTGAAAAAAGGTAGCTAAGTAAGCTAAGAAAATGCATCACAAAAAACTAAAATATCCACAGCCGAACAAATAGGTACCTTTTTGGAAGTCGGTAAAGTCGAATAAGTATATTAATTGAGATTATATAATTATTTCTTTTTAAAATTTGTGTATCGGGACTGGAACCTAGCGCTTTACGCATTATCACCGGCTCCCATTTTGAGTGCCAGCGCCGGCAGCCGTATCTCGGCTGCCGGCAGTATACTTACCGCCGGCTCCCATTACTGATATTTTTGGGAGCCGGCGCCGGCAGCGGAGGCACTCCCAAATATTTTTATTATAGTAAGGGGCTTAAAATAAAGAAGGTAAACTTATAACCTCCTAATTTCACAAGTGCTGAAACAATACAAGATGGGCGTTTTTACTCTTCAGTCTCTATATTATAGTCTCTACGTACAAAGACGATGTTTAATGTTTTATTGCAACAATTAACGCGTCATTGGTTTTACAGGAAGGACACCCAGAATGTGCCGATCCAAAACTTCGCCGAGACGTTCCCGTCCAAGTTCGTTGACTCGCAAGTGTTCTCCCAAGCCCGGGAGACGGCAGCCGTTGCCGCTGCGGGGGCTCCGGTAATCTTTTTTCTTTTTGACGTGACAACGTCTTATAATTCGATGAAGCCCGCTCCACGCACGAAAAAACATGACTCATGCGGCGTTACCTCGCTCTGAGGCGTTCCATTTAGAGCTTGAAGTGCAAGCGAGAGCGCGAAACGAGCGACAAAGAGGCACGTTGTCACGTTCAACTGTCGTCAGTAAACCGACTTTACAGACAACAGTTTTTATTTTTAACCGACTTCTAAAAAAGGAGGTTACATGTTCGGCTGCTTTCGATAATAATTGGGCTTGTAATGTCATGTGTAACAATAATTTTGTCTTGTAATTTCGCTGCCGAAATTAGCAATTTAGCCGAATGCAAGTATTAATGTTTATATACGCTGAAATAACGAAAATAATGTGCTAACGGCTAATCGCACATTTTACCACGATATAAAGTAGTACATAGTCTTCACTGGGCCCAAGTGACAACTAATGTAACTTCCAGGGCGGCTGGCTCAAGTGACTTGGGCGCTTAGAGCATTAAAGGCTGGTTTAATGCTCTAAACTTGGGCGTATTATATAAACAGTAAAACCTTTTTAGGGTTCCGTACCCAAGGGGTAAAAACGGGAAATTCATGAGACTTCGATGTCTGTCTGTCCGTCATGTCTCTGTCTGTCCGTCTGTCTGTCTCTAGGCTGTATCTCAAGAACCGCTATAGCTAGAGTTCTGAAATTTTCACAGATTGTGTATTTCCGGTGCCGCTATAACAACAAATACAAAAATAAAATTAATATTTAAGGGGGGCTCCCATACAACAAACGTGATTTTTTGGCCTTTTTTGCTTGTAATCAATGATGATAAGAGGTAGGCACTTGAAACTTTCACGAAGGCCTTAAATATTATTTTAATTTAATAATTAATAATAATTATTACTTAATATAAAAATTAAGGGGGGCTCCCATACAAAAAACACAATTTTTGGCCTATTTTTGCTCTATAACGGTACGGAACCCTTCGTGAGCGAGTCCGACTCGCACTTGGCCGATTATTTAAATATGTCTTTATGTCCACAGCGAACTCCCATAATCATACCGAGAGACTTCACCGCGACCGACTTGGACGTCGAGCACCGGCTGGCGTACTGGCGCGAGGACATCGGCATCAACCTCCACCATTGGCACTGGCATCTCGTGTACCCCTTCACCTCCAACCAGAGACGCATCGTTGCCAAGGACAGGAGAGGAGAACTCTTCTACTACATGCACCAGCAGATGATTGCACGGTGAGATATACCCAAATAGAGTACACAAGCTGCATCTTGGTACCTTAGTACCTACATAGAAATGATAGCAGTTAGCAGGCTAACATAGAGTCATGAGTTCATAACTACATGTAACTACCTACCTAGTCCCCACATGTAGAAATACTGACAAATGTTATGGACATGTGCACATAATATTATTGTCAATCTATCATTTTGTCTTTTCATCAGTAGAAACTACAGGCAGCTGATATAGCAGTTTTATGCTGGTCATGAGTCATTCATGACTCATCTATCTATAAGGTGCATTGGGGTAATTTCGTAAAGTTTTTGGAAGACTCTGCTATTGTGTCATTGTTTCAACTTAAGAAGACGAATTTGTATATATTTTTACCTATAACTCTAACATTTTAGTAATGATAAACATATTTCCATTTGAATTGTATCTTTTTTAGTTCAAAAGTATTTACGGATTCTGGTTTATCTACCCCTTTAAAATATAACCCCTATTTTTACTTTTCATGGGTAATTTCGAAAACTCAAGGGGTAATTTCGAATAACAGCGAAACACGACCTACTGTAAAAATATATTTATTTTTATTCTATTTTACCCCATACAAAAACATTGGTCATTGTGCATACAAGCCATAGAAGACACCAAACTAAGTTTTAGACTGCAAAATTTTCGAAATTACCCCATCGGGGACGCAGATGTTCTCAACATTTGGAGCAAAGAAGTAAATAGAAAAGCCAACATTAGATATTATTGTATTTATTTAATACCCAACAAAACTATAACTAACGAAATAAAATAGGAACACATTTTTTGTTAAAAATAAAATTAATTTTTACTCAGTCTCGTAAATAGCTAAATCAAAATTAAAACTAAATTAAAAAAAGGAAGTAGTTTTCAATTACAGAGGAAAGGCGCGCCTTAGCTCTGCATTTAAAAACCACGTCAACAATCAGCACCCGAGCAGTTGACAGCTGCAAATAATAAAAGTGACTTCTTCACATCAACCATTTTTATATAGTCGTACAGGTTCCCTAGAACAATTTTTTTTATTACAATCAAGCTAATTTTTCGTGAGTAGCTTCATTTTGATAAGACGAACAACAATTTCCTCTGCGTAAATTCTTGAAAGTGGTAGCTAACAGAGATAGAACTATTTAAGTATTAACCTATCAATATACAAAAATCAGCCGGTTAGGGTTGTGTTTTAGGGTTCCGTAGTCTACCAAGTTTTGTTGATTAATGAACTAAAACGACTATTTAAAACGAAACCATAACGAGCTGATTTTTTGTATATTGATAGGTTAATAGTTATAAAATTCAAGAGTAACCTTGTCCTACAAAATATAGAACAATCCATATTTTAGGACCATCAAATAGAAATATTAAATCCTTTCTATCTCTGTTAGCTACCACTTTCGAGAATTTACGCAAAGGAAATTGTTGTTCGTCTTATCAAAATGAAGCTACTCACGAAACATTTGCTGGATAGTACCTAATAAAAAAATGTTTTTGGGAACCCGGATTATGGGTAATCTTTAAAACTGTTTTTATTTTTTATTTTAACAACAATAAAAATAGATTCTACACTATTCAAAAATACGTTTTAAACCTCTCAATGTCGAAAATCGACATGATTTGTACGAGTCGAGTCAAGTTTGGACTCTGTATTTTCATTCGTTTATGTTTGTCGGTAAAGGCAGGTAAATATTTTATATTATGTTGCGCACCCCTGCAAAAGACTATAAAAAATTATTGGGGCGTCAACAAATTTACCCCACCGGGGTTATTTAGAATGTTTGTTAAAAATCATAGCAACATTACCTGACTGACTGACTGACTGATTTATCATCGCTGAGCAAAAACTGTTAAAGTTACAGCTACGAAATTTAGGGAGTAGGGTTGTTTTATTAAGTAGACACCCACTAAGGAAGGAATTTTGAAAATTTTACTCCGAAGGGGGTGAAATAGGGGTTGAAAGTTTAAATGAAAGTTCGTCATTTCTTGAGTTAGAAACATGAAACTTTATTTTTGGGTTACTGATTAAAAATGAATAAATACGTATTAAAGCGTTTTTGGAAATTCTACCCCCAAGGGAGTGAAATTGGGGTTGAAAGTATCAATGAAAGTCCGTTATTTCTTGAGTTAGAAACATGAAATTTTATATTTCGGCTACTGATTAAAAATGATTGGATACGTGTTTAAGCGTTTTTGGAAATTCTACCCCCAATGGGGTGAAATAGGGGTTGAAAGTTTAAATGAAAGTCCGTAATTTCTAAAGTTAGAAACATGAAAGTTTATTTTTGGATTGCTGATTAAAAATGGATGGATAGTCAATTCCCTGGAAACGAGACGCGTAGAGCTTGCGCTTTCCATCGTCATAGTAGAATTAAAGTAAAAAAAGCTCTCTAGTCCTTTTGCCGTTTTCGACATCTTACCCATGCGAACAAGATTTTCAGCATTGACAAATTTAAAAAGTAAAAATCGCAAACGTCTGCTATCTGCTGAAGAACAGTTTCGAGTATGTGTGTCGACAATTCGCCCAAGAATAAAAAGCCTTTGCTCCACACGCCAGGCTCAAATATCGCATTAATTGATTATAATATATCATGTTAAGTATTTAAAACTTATTAATATAATGAAATATTCATAATAATATTAGATAATGAAGTTTATTTTCTCCAAAAAAACACAATTACACTTGACAATTAAATAAGAAAAGCTAGGCACAATAATTATTTAATAAACATTTTACGTTTTTTCTTTGGGTTGGTTATGAGTTATGAGGGTTTCCTATCTAAAGGATATCAATAGGAGCCCTACGTCCGTTACATATAAATCAAGGCCTGTAATATATACCTACGCCTACCGAATTCTTTACTGGTGTGCCGTGAAAGCTTACTGAAACTAAAAGTGTGCCGTTGACAACAAAAGGTTGAAAAAGCCTGTACTATATTAACGCGGACGAAGTCGCGGGCAACAGCTAGTGTTAAATAAAAGTGTTACGGATTATTAGGATGATCTCCTATCTATACTTAATCTTGTATATGTAAAAATGGATTTTCAAATGTGTTAGTCGCGCTAAAACTCGAAAACGGCTGAACGGATTGGGCTGATTTTAGTCTTAAAATATTCGTAGAAGTCCAGGGAAGGTTTTAAAGTGACACGAAGTTAGTAATATAATACACACACAGCTAGTAATATAATATTATAAAGCGGAAGAGTTTATTTGTTTGAACGCGCTAATCTCAGGAACTACTGGTCCGATTTGAAAAATTATTTCAGTGTTGATAGCCCATTTATCGTGGAAGGCTATAGGCTATATTTTATTACGATAGGACTAATAGAGGCGAAGAAATAGAGGAAAATGTGGAAAAAACGGAGGAAATTATTTAAAATTGCTTAATAATTGAAATTACTGAAGCAATTTTTATGTTATTTGGCAGTAGGTATACATGAAGAATACACCACGTGAAAGGACATAGGTTTCTTTTTTTGCGGAAAAATGTACGGTTTCCGTGACATCTATTATATTATAATTTATAGCTAAGGCGCAACATAACCTTATTGTAAGTCCTCATTAACTTTTTCTCATCAGATACAACGGCGAGCGTTTGAACAACGCGTTGCCTCGTGTGAAGAAGTTCAGCAACTTCACCGAGCCGATCGCCGAGGCCTACTACCCCAAGCTCGACAGCCTGACGTCATCACGAGGCTGGCCCCCACGGCAAGCCAACATGACCTGGTCGGATGTGGACAGGCCAGTTGACGGTCTCAAGGTCACCATCGCTGACATGACACGCTGGAGGCGCAATATCGAAGACGCCATCTCTAGCGGTTTCGTTAGATTGGTAAGTTGATCAAACAAATGAGTGTTGTAGAACTGACTAGCCATATAATAACTATACATAGAATAGTGAATACAATAGTTAGAACTTAGGTATAGCGTATACCTAATAATCTTGTGTACCTACCTAACACCACAAACGTTTTTCTGAAATAAGCTTAACTTTTTGAAATTTTAATAAAAGCTTTATCCCTCTTACTCTTCTCAGCCCGACGGTTCTCAACAACCTCTCGATATCGACCTGCTTGGAAATATCTTCGAGTCCAGCATTCTCTCACCCAACCGCGAGTTTTATGGAGATCTTCATAACCAGGGACACAATATCACTGGATACATGCACGATCCAACCAACCGTTACTTGGTGAGTTATATTTTACTTACTTATGTGCTTTACTAAACTTATGATGTTGATGTTTGTTTTGTTATATTTTGTAAGACCCTGCGCACACGGCCGACAAAATTGGTCTCCGTTGCCCACCAGTTGCATTCTATTATTTCTAAATCTAATTTTAAATGCTACAGCTGGTAGTTCTGGGTTGATAATATAGTCATTAACTGTAAGTCTGTTAAAATACTACTTAAATTGTCTCCCTATAGTTACTTATATTGCCTTATCAAAATGCAAATGATGGGCGTCAAACTTCAAAGTCATTTCTGTCGACTCGACCACAAGTGTACCACTAGTTAGAACTAAGGACAACACACGGATTGTTTACAGGAATCGTTCAACGTAATGGCTGACGAGGCCACCAACATGAGAGACCCAATATTTTACCGTTGGCATGCATTCGTCGATGACATTTTCCACAAGTTTAAGGAGTCGGCAGCCGTCCGACCATACACACAATCTGAGGTCTGTATTTTTAGTTTTTACATAGATATATTTTTATAATATACATAATTATGTCATTACTCATTATATTATAAGCAGGGAGATAATTACCTGATTTTAACCGACACATACAATATACATGTAACATGATCAATTGTTATTAGTTAATATTACACTAGTTAGTTATACACGTCCTCGATCTAAAACAGCCCTGATAAGACAGTTTTAAACTTTTAACATAAAAATGTCTATTTAAGGGCATTCCCCACGGGCGTATATATAGCTCTGATAAGGGGGGGGTCCCTAATGTAAAAAAGCGGCCAATGGCTCCGCCCATGAAGGGTTCCGCAGCAGCAAATAGGTAATGTGTTTAGGAAAACAAAAGTATTTTTAGGGTTTCGTACCCAAAGGGTAAAAACGGAACCCTATTACTAAGACTTAGATGTCTGTCCGCCTGTCTCCGAGCTGTATCTCAAGAACAGCGGTTCTTGAGATACAGCTAGTTAGCTAGACATCTAAAATTTTCACAGATTGTGTATTTCTGTTGCCGCTATAACGACAAATACTAAAAACATAATAAAATGAATATTTAAGGGAGGCTTCAATAATGGCAACAGGTAGGCACTTGAAAATTTCACAAAATCCTCAATTTTATATGTACTTTAATCTATACTAATATAATATTATAATTGGGACGAGTTTGTTTGTTTCTTTGTTTGAACGCGCTAATCTCAGGAACTACTGGTCCGATTTGAAAAATTCTTACATTGTTAGATAGCCCATTTATCGAGGAAGACTATAGGCTATATTTTATCACGGTTAGACTAGTAGGAGCGAAGAAATAGAGGAAAATGTGGAAAAAATTGGGGGAAATTATTTGAAAGGCTTATTTGAACGCGTTAATTTCAGAAATTACTGGTCCGATTTGAAAAATTCTTTCAGTGTTAGATAGCCCATTTATCGAGGAAGGTTATATGCTATATTTTATCACGCTAAGACTAATAGGAGCGAAGAAATAGAAGAAAATGTGTGAAAAACGGGGGAAATTATTTAAAATCACTTTCTTTTATCTCACAAACTACTGGAGCAATTTTTCTGCTATTTGGCACAGATAAGAAGTAGACCACGTGAAGGATCATAGGCTATTTTTCGTGGATTAATTTATATGTGAAATATCTAATTTACGCAGGCGAAGCCGCACGGAACGTCTAGTCTATACTTAATATTATAAAGCGGAAGAATTTGTTTGTTTGTTTGAACGCGCTAATCTCAGGAACTACTGGTCCAATTTAAAAAATTCTTTCAATGTTAGATAGCCCATTTATCGAGGAAGGCTATAAGTCTATATTTTATCATGCTAAT
Organism: Polyommatus icarus; assembly: GCA_937595015.1. NCBI lineage: Eukaryota > Metazoa > Arthropoda > Insecta > Lepidoptera > Lycaenidae > Polyommatus > Polyommatus icarus. The sequence goes on along the minus strand of OW569327.1, from coordinate 15,667,317 downwards.
ACTAATAGGAGCAAAGAAATAGAGGAAATTGTGGAAAAAACGGGGGGAAATTATTTGAAAGGGCTTATTTGAATGCGCTAATCTCAGGAACTACTGGTCCGATTTAAAAAATTATTTCAGTGTTAGATAGCCCATTTATCGGGGAAGGTCAAAGGCTATATTTTATCACGCTAAAACTAATAGTAGCGAAGATATAGAGGAAATTGTGGAAAAAAACGTGAGAAATTATTTGGAAGGGCTTATTTGAACGCGCTAATCTCAGGAACTATTGGTCTGATTTGAAAAATTCTTCTATTGTTAGATAGCGCATTTATCGGGGAAGGCTATAGGCAATTTTTATAACGCTAAGACTAATAGAAGCGAAGAAATAGAGGAATATGTGAAAAAAAACGGGGGAAATTATTTGAAAGGGCTAATTTGAACGCGCGAATCTCAGAAACTGCTGGTCCGATTTGAAAAATTTTTTCATTGTTAGATAGCCCATTTATCGAGGAAGGCTATAAGCTATATTTTATTACTCTTAGACTAATAGGAGAGAAGAAATAGAGGAAAATGTGTAAAAAACGGGGGAAATTATTTGAAAGGACTTATCTCGCGACTACTGGCGCAATTTTTATGTTATTTGCCACAGGTAAGAAGTAGACTACGTGCAGGATCACAGGCTATTTTTGTGGGCTAATTTGTCTATGAAATATCTAATTTACGCGGGCGAAGCCGCGCGGAACGTCTAGTAATATTATATTGTCGATTGGACAAGTAAGATGGATAGTAATGGGGGGGGGTCCGGACCCCCAGGACCGCCCCCCCTTATATACGCCCATGGCATTCCCTACGGAGATTCCGTAATTTACCGTATTTAGAGCCTTATAAACTCATAATCTGAAAGCTACAAAGTTATACCTTATAAAAATACAGCAATAATCTTTAGTCTATCAACATTCCTTTCCCCGTTTTAAATTTTCTATTTTTGTTTATGATATCAGCCAAAGAGGATGTAAACTGTATACTACGTAACAATATTAGCTTCCAAAGTCATACCAATTTATTAAAATTCAAGCATACATTCAGCATCTCCTATTTACAAATTACTTTTATTTTAAAACTCACGCTAATAGATCGACAATATCATAAACTACATTTTCCCCGTTTTAATTTTTTTAGGACAATTTTGAACATAAGTAAAAATAATAAGGTTTTGGCGCGATCTCGGCAAATGTATGGCCAAGGTCGTTTGCTCGGGGGACGGCCTTAAATAAGCGCTCTCTATAAGCTTATCATTGCTCATCGGTTCATTGGTTTCATCGATCATCGGTCATCGGCGAAGACCAATGATTAATGGCTTATCTCTTTCTCAACTAAATTCCAATGCCTCTATTAAAAATTTAAAACGTACTTAATTTATTATTAACCTTCGTTTTTTGGCTTAGCTGGAAAACCCTGGAGTGCAAATATCGTCAGTGAGAATAGAAAGTTCCGCCGGTCAGCCCAACACACTGAACACCTTCTGGATGATGAGCGATGTGGACCTTTCACGTGGCCTGGACTTCTCCAACCGCGGCCCCATATACGTGCGCTTCACTCACCTCAACCACAGACCGTTCCAATACGTGTAAGTAAACATTACGTACTATAATTATTATAATAATGAATACCTATAGTAGATACCTAATACCTATGTCCTATATTGTATTTTCATATTTTGATAATAGATACATAGCACTATCGATTTGCAAAACTTGCAAACCAGTGCAAACTCTTTGCCGCGGCCAAAAGGAAGCGGGCGACGGTACAGCGAGCCGCACTGGCGTACGCTGTACCGTCGCCCGCTTCTTTTTGCCTAGCTAGCGTGCGTCGAAAAGCGGCATGGCATGAAACGCGACGCGGACGCCATTTTGTTCACCCAGTAGGTACCTACATAGTACCTACCTACTCACGATCACCCCACCCCGCACCCGTCCCTCGTGACGCTATCTAAGGGCCAAGTGTGAGCGGAGTGCAACTGTTTCTAGAACACGAACATCAGCGCCTCTAGCGGATCAAGTCGGAAATAAAATTGTGAAAATAAGCGCGCGTAAAGTGTAAACTCTATTATTTATTAGTTATTCTTATTACTTAGCACTTAGCAGTTAAAGTTAGCAAAGAAGAATATAGGTACGGTCGCTAACAAGCCGGCTTATATTGTAGACTTCCTATATTTTATGATACAGACCTCGGGTACCTACTTAAAGATTTAGGAGTTACGACTTGGGAAAACCTTACATTGTAAATTAATATACCTTGTACGTAATATACTCACATATTATACTTAAATATTATTTCCTATGATTACAGAATCGACGTAAACAACACTGGTAGCGCTCGCCGTGCAACTTGCCGTATATTCTTAGCTCCTAAATTCGATGAGCGCAATATCCCATGGGAATTCGCCGACCAACGCAAGATGTTCATTGAGATGGACAGATTCATAGTACCATGTGAGTAGCTTACATTAGCAGGACGTGATTGTCAACTCAAAATTTTAATATTTGGTAACCATGGAAGTAGCAAGTTTAAAAAATGTGCACCCTTCTTCACCGCATTTACTGTGGTTAGTGGTTACTGGTTACCACTTTCCCTATAACTGGTAAAGGAGACTATCTCGGTCAGTCTACATAGCTGTATCTAATCAATTTGAATCTTTTCAGTGAACGCCGGCAACAACAAAATAACTCGCAAGTCAACGGAATCCGTTTTAACAATTCCGTTCGAGCAGACCTTCCGTGACCTGTCGATCCAGGGCAGCGACCCGCGCCGCACCGACCTCGCAGGCTTCAACTTCTGCGGCTGCGGCTGGCCCCAGCACATGTTGGTGCCGAGGGGCACTGAGGCGGGCGCGCAGTACGAACTCTTCGTCATGCTCTCTAACTACGAGCTGGATCGCGTAAGTTGTATACTTGATTACTTATATCTAAGTACATACTCGGTGACAATCTCTAGTGTTTCCGGAAGAATGGAGACTGCCTCCTAAGTCCTAACAGATTAAAAGATATTACATTCCTTCTGCTGCGGACTGCTTTAGACGGATTAAAACAATCGAAGGGAATTGAGTGATTCTTTTTATTCACAGATTGAGCAGACCAGCAGTCCAGCACTGAGCTGCGTAGAGGCGTCCAGCTTCTGCGGCCTAAAGGACAGGCTGTACCCCGACAAGCGCGCCATGGGTTATCCCTTCGACAGACCTTCTAGCAGCGTGCGAAGTGCCCGCGACTTCATACTTCCCAACATGTCTTTGATCGATGTGACAATTCGCTTACAAAACGTAACAGAGCCTAATCCTAGAAATCCTATGCAATAGAGCTACCGTCGAAATATCATTACTTAAAATGCAAAATATAAGGAAAGGCTGGTGTATTTAATTTTATTTTGTACAAAATTTTAGAACTAAGTTTGTTATGTAGTGACCTTTTATTTTAAATAAATAGAAATATATTTTAAAGTTTTATATTATTGAGTATTCCAATGTTACTTTAACAAATTCATAAGCTGAATTCTTAATTATTTTTGTGATGGTCCTATATTATTTTTTTTAATTAAATTAAATTAAATTATTAAAATAGCCAAGTTTTAAACTAACTACATAGTAATTTTTTTTAATATTGTAATTTTATGTCAGTGGACAAAATAGTGGTGGTGCAACTTTTAACTCAATAACAATTAATACTATTACGATTTAGCTACATTTAAAACAGGTACATGACGTGTACTCTTCGTTAACATTAGTTAGGTAATTCTTGTGATTGATTTACTATTATTAGCCTAGTCTTTAATCCTTGTCACCAAAATCTAACTAAGAAATAAGTGCACAGACAATGGATAAGAGTAAGTATGTAGAAAGTGTCAGTTTTTATTTTGTATTTTTGACAAAAAATTCTTACAATTGGTATTTTTAATATAAAAAAAATTACATCACTTTCATAAGTACATAAATTTTAACAATTTAGCAAACATTTACCAAATCAACTGTCTGGTCAAACCAGAGATTTATGACTGCTGTAAAATTTAAAGACTGCTGAATTATTTTATTCCTTTTTAACCTACTTCAAAAAAGGAGGTATTTTATTTGTCTAGTCTTTATTTTTCAATTGTTACAAAACAGATTTACATGGGAACTGGGTAAAATCATATTGAATTGATACATTCTATGCACCTAATATTAAATCTACAATATTTACTTAACTAACAACTTATGATATTGGATTTACATTCATTATTAATGTCCACCTACATTTAACTACAGCTGGTAATCTGAATATCGTTCAGATAACATGGTTCAGATATCAATAGGTAGACAAAACCTTTAGTCACAGATTATACAAGAAGATGCAAATAAATTACTTAATAATGATTTAAAAAACTATCTCTACGTTGCTCATTCATATCATCATTTCCACTCACTAAAATACAATGTGGATGCAGATCAATTATATTTTAATTACTCCAGAGTTATCTTTGTGACAGACAAACAAAATAACAGCATACAAGTCACAAATACAAATTGTGTATTAGGTAATCTAACAAAAACTTTGTCAGAAAATACTTGTCCTGATTATATTTTGTTTATACACTCAATTTACAACTTAACTCTAGCATTTGTTAAAAATAACACTCACATATTTTATTAGGTTAGTGAAAATGTCACTATATTTCTCATTCTCAACATGAATATCTTTAATAAACAGATAATATTGTGTTGCAGTTTTGATCTATGTACACAATACTGCCCCATATCACGGGAGTGCATCTCTGCAAAGCATTGAATAATAATAATATACCATGGGTTCTATTTTCCAAATTTTCAACTGCCCAAAAATTGTTGTTATTTACCTTTAGCAGTTATTGTCACAGATGATTTAGCAGGTTGGGGAATAATCGTAATTTCATCGCTAATTTTTAGAGGTTTCAACATTGCCTCGGTGTCAGAAGACTTTGATGGGGCAGAGGACTTGTTTTTGTCAATCACCCTCTTAGCGACAACGCTGTGAGCTGAATAAACATGGTTTTCAAACTGTTTATACATTCCGAATGTAGCTGTACACACTGTGCACTTATAGGAGAGGTGGGCTGGTTTTAAAGTCATGTTGTGATCACGAGACACATGATTTAGCAGCTTCCATTGGTAAACTCTTCCACATACAGGGCACCTGCCAGCATCTTTTCCCTTATTAGCAGCTTCTTGCATAGAACTCGTCACTAAGCCATGAGATCCGAGAAGATGTCTTTCTAGGCCTTGATCAGTGAAAAATCTAAACTGACATTTTTGACAGTTTAGAGGTGGGCGATTGTAAATCATCTTGGGATGTATTTTCACTTTGTGGATCCACTGCATATGATTTCTCAATTGCTCCAGGTCTTTTATGTACCCATCACAGATCTCACAAATAACAAAGGTGGCTTTGGAATTCTGTGCAGAATTAGATGAAGATGGTTGAGGTGCTCTCGGTAGAGGAGTAATGGATATTTTGGGCGTTGCGTTTTGGTTATTTTGCATAATGGGATAGTTGGATATAGTTGTGCCACTAGGAGGATTGTTGTGCATTATCATTACACCACTACGGATAATAGGAACTCCTGATACCGGAGCTCGAGCTGGATTCGTCGTCATTGGTGGGCGGCCTCTAGGTCTACCCATGATTGGCATGTTTGGAATAGACGGATTTGAAATATTCAAGGGTGGTCTTCCAAGTGGTGATATGCCTACTTGAGACCTGTTGAAATTAGTTTGATATGGAGCTACAGCATTATTCCTCGCTCTCGTCAACTTTGGTATTTTAGCTGGAGGCTCCCACTCTATTGGGGGGCCTAAATTGAATTCAGGTTTGAACTTCTTAGCACAGGCTATTAAGTGACGTGCAAGCTTAGTTTTACTATTATCTTCAAAGTGGCAATTTGGACACTGCTGATATGCTGGTGCTCTTTCCAATCTTCCTCTGGTGTTGTGCTCGGCTTCCATATGAAACAGTATATCGTGTGGACTACGTATCTCAAATGCACATATATTGCATTTATAGATGTTATTTTTCATGTGTGGAGCTTCTAAGTGATGTGCCATAACCAGCATGGACTCAGTTTTAAAACTACAAAATTCACATCTCTTTTGTTCAAGGGCATATGGTGCATTTAATTTCTTGCTGAATGCTAAATTTTGAGTGAGTGAAGTTATAGCACTTTCCGTTGCTTTTGTACTTCGACCTGATTTCTTCTCCTTATACAATTTGCGATTTTGCACTTTTAATAAGTCACTTTGTACATACTCCTGTACCAAATTTATGCCAATATTAATAAAAAACTGACCCAATGAACATTCAAAGTAGCTGTCTGCTTTGCCACCTATTCCTTTAGCAATCACACCAATTGGATCTTTAATTTCCTCAATAGAATCATCCTTATCTTTGATAACAACAGTATCATCATCACTAAGACCATCTTCTTCCGACTCACAAGAAGATTCCCCATCCCAAGAGTCATCATCATCCTCATTTCTACGTTTACGTTTTTTCATTGATTTTTTATCTTTAGCAGTCTCCTCAGACTTTTTAGTTTCTTTATCAGTTTCATTTTCTTTTTCAGGTTCCGCAGGTTCTTCTTTAACTTCCTCTCCTCTTGCAATTCTTTCCTTTCTTTCTTGCTCTCTTTTTTCTTTTTCTGCTTTTTCCTTTTCAAGTTTTTCCTGTTCTTCTTTTAGTTTAATCTCTTCTAATTCTTTTCCAAGCTTATCAACAAATTCCCTAAATGGCTTCATTGATGGTTTTTCATAGACATAAGGAACAATAAAAGAAGGTGCTTCAACAACAAACATGTCGTCAGTTAATGAAGGTAAAATGTTAGTTTGAGGTACAACTGTATTTGTCTGATTGTTTTTTGAATTATTGTTGCTTGCTTTACAACTTATTGGAGTTATTGTGGTTCCTCTAGCTGCAATACTTTGGCATAAGTTTTGCGCGTCTAAACTGGTATTGTTTTTATTTTGTACAGGTGTAGGACCTTTTCCTGACAATATAGAATTTGTGTCAATTATAACAACTGATGGTTCCTTAATTTGTTCACCATCTTGTGATTTAGCTTCTTTTGTTGATTGCTCTGTTGAATTTTTTGTATCATTAGCTATTGGCTTACTTTTCCCCTGATTAAGGGGATCCTCGATGGACACTTCCTCAACATCAGACTCTTCCCCATTTTCCATTGATTCTTCATTTTTATGTTTATCTCTTTCTTTGTTGCTCTGCTGAGATCCCTCTGAACTGTCGTTTGATTCTGAACTTGAATTAGATGAATCATCCTCATTTGTAACCACACATTCATCTTCGTCACTAGTAATTTCGTGCACCTCTGGACTCATGGAAACACCATTTTGATTTTGAGGTACATTTTCATTTTCCATTTCATTCACATTCTCATGATCCATTTCATTTTCAATTTCATTAATTTCACTGTCACCATCATTTTCATTATCATTGTGGTTTTCAGCTTCATTTTCCTGCTCATTCTCCGAGTCACTACTATCCTCTTTTGGGTGGCTTCCCTGTGATGTGTCATCATCACCTTCGGTTCGGTCATCTGGAATTGGCATAACAGAATTTGATAATACATTTTTCATTGACTAAATATTATGAACATTTGTTTTGTTTCAAGATATCAAGATTATATATTATTAGCTTTAGTCAATACTTGCAAATACTAATAATTAAAACTTCCCTGATTAACATAACAAAAACAGTTTAGTAGAGAGTGTATTGTTTCACTTTTTTTCCTAGAAAATAGAAATATGTTCACTTTAAACCTGTGTGAAAAAATGCTAGACCCTTATCTTAAAATAATAATGTAGATCTTGACCTCCTTAGGAAAATAGAAGAGTCAAAATAATACGACTCGAAAACTGTTCAGATTTTTAAGGTAAACTCACAAAACTGCTTTTGAAATAAGTTACAAGTATGATATTTTTATATATTCATAATTAAAATCCCGACTACAAAATTTGACTATAATCCGGCGTCAGCAAAGACGCCAAAAAAAAGTGAAATAGTCGTAACCTACTGCTAATTATACAGTACGTTTAACCTCCAATACTTGACGATATACGGACATTTTTAAAAGTTTTTCTGATATACATGTGAAATAAATGTTTAATTTTGTTTTGTAGCGTCATTATATCATGTGGAGTAAGGACCGCCATATGGGATTCCATGGCATTACTCCGAAAACACAGTTCCATCATGTTTGGTGTCAAATATGTGGAAAAAAGTATATATTTAGTTGAAATATGACATAAAAGTGTAAAATATTTACCTGTAGCTGTAGAAATCGACATTGTATGAGTCTTTTTGAGCAAATTTTAGGAAAATAGCACAATAGCACAGCAGCGGAAACCAAACCAAATCAAGCTGTCAATTTAAAAGGTTCTTTACAACGTCACTCTCAGATGAAAGAAAAGACGCTGCCGCCGTTTATGATTTTATCTATGGTTCAATAAAAAAATATTGATTGTTTCGGCATTTTGTCTATAGACCACCTATAGCCCTTAAAATAAATTTCATTTTTATATTTTATACTTTATCGCTCATATAAAAAACATTATAATAATATAAAGATAGACGTACAATAATTATTATTATATAAGTGTACCAGAATCTGATGGCAAAAAGTGAGAAAATAAATTGACTCTAGCAATACCGGGGTAATATGAATAAAACATTTTTATCCTTTTTTATTCCTTTAGCGGCTTATTTTGTGTGTGAAACATGCAAATATAGAAATTTTAAATCAAGGATATTTTTTGAAAATTTGCTGTCAAAAATTGTCATCATTCTGGTACAAAGAGGATGTAAACTGTATACTACGTAACAAGAGGTCGGAAAAAAAGCGCGGGAATCTTCGAAAAGGGCGGTCGTGTTTTTTGGAATTTTTTATGTTTTGTTTTATTTATTGTAAATATCTACGTTAGTTAGTTTTCTTTTTATCTTATTTTTAGTTTCTTTTAGTTTTTATTTTTATTTGTGCATACTATTTGGTAAGTTTTTTGTATATATTCTGTAAATATGGATGAGGACCCAGGGGGGCTGGAAGGCCCCCCTGTTGGCCAATTTATTACTATTCATACTAGTGAAAATCTAAATGACTCAAGTATGGACACAGATTCGTCCGTTAATAACAAATCTACAAACCGCAAACGCCCTGCAGCATCTAGGCGAGTATGCAGAAAATGCAATAAAAAGATTAAGAAAAATCCCGACAAAACAAAACCTGATATCAACTGTATGTGCTTGAGTGACACGGAAAATAAAGAAAGTCTGAATAATATCCAAGAAGTACATACAGCTGGCATCATGGAGAAACATCAGGGCTTGGTGAATCCTCGGGTTAGTCGTTTGCTGTACACCGACACTGACTCTACACCTTATGTAGTACATGTGCAAAAAGAAATATCATCTCCTAATGGAAACTGCACCTTACATCCTGTTGAATTTGGTCGCTTCCTTAAAAATAATAATATTAAGAATATAGAAAACGGTAGCCTTAAGAGAATTGGCCGGAATAGATTGTCATTATCTTTCTCTGTATTTTCTGATGCAAATAATTTTATTACTAATGAGAATCTAAAACAGAACAACTACAAAGTTTTTCTTCCATCTTTTCAAGTTTGTCGTGTTGGCTTGGTTAGAGGTATTCCAGCTGATTGGTCTGAAGATGACGTTTTGGCCAATATTACTTTACCGTATGGTTGTGGGGACATTTTGAAAGTAAGACGCTTAAAGAAAAAAAACATTGTAAATAATACTGTACAGTTTGTAAATACAGAGTCAGTTGTTTTTACATTTGACGGCCAAGTACTACCTAAACGAGTTTTTATGTGCTATAACTCCTTGCCTGTTGACTTGTACATTTATCCTACCATACAGTGTTACAATTGCTGCAGGTATGGGCATGTTAAGTCACAGTGCAGATCGACTCCCAGATGTTTCCGTTGTGGTCAAAGTCATTCTGGTGAGAAATGTTCCGTAGATGAAGATTCTGTTTTCTGTTGTCTTTGCCAAGCTTCCCATATAGCCACAAGTAAGAATTGCCCTGAGTTCCAACGACAAAAATTAATTAAAGAGTCCATGGCTCACAAAAACTTATCCTATGCCGAAGCATCAAAGCTCCACCCTCCTATTTCTAAATTATACTCAACAGTTTTAACCTCTTCTAGTCCATCCTCTTCTTTTATAGACTCACAAAAACAAAATTTCTCATCAGTCATCAAAAATTCTGCAAAGAGGACAACCACAGAGTCATATAAAAAAACAGTCTTCCGACAACCTAGAACACCACCAAAGTCAGTAGGTGGGTATGATAAAACTGCTCATTTAAACTTAATTAAAGATTACAATCCCCCATCGGGTTCAAATGGCACTGCTTTGCCTACAAATGGTGATAGTAATATTTCGGTGCCCGAATTAATTACAGCTATAATTAATTATCTAACTCAGTCAAATATTATACCGTCATCAGTTTCACCGTCCAACGTAGCCTCTGTAAGTAACATACCTCAAACAAACTCCCACTATGGATTATCTGATCCAGTGGAATTGTCGCAGTGCAGTCAGCAAAAAAAATGAAATCATTTATTTAATAAACAAATATCACCCTCTTGTCTTTGCTCTCCAAGAAACATGGCTTAAGCCAGAATCTGTTTTTAAGATTCCTGGCTATGCTTGTTTAAGAGAGGACAGATCTGATGGGTATGGCGGTGCTGCCTTACTCATCAATCATCATCATTCATTTGTACATATTTCACTTCCATCACATAATCCAAATATTTCTATAATAGCAGCATCTGTAAATAACATCTGTTTTGTCTCATTGTATATTCCACATCCATCCTATTCAATATTTTTAGAAATTAAGAATATAATTAGCCTTTTGCCAAAACCTTTTGTGATACTTGGAGATTTTAATGCCCAACATTTGTCTTGGGGTAGTAGTAATAACAATCAGTGGGGTTTTGAAGTATTAGATTTATTAGATTACCATAAGTTATGTATTCTCAACACAGGGTTTCCAACACGGCAAACTGCACCTAATGAGGGTTATAGTGCCCCTGATTTGTCTATTTGTACTTCAAATTTATCTTCTCTTTTACACTGGTCAGTTCTATCATCTAGTCACGGTAGTGATCACTTCCCTATTCTTCTGTCTCTCCCCTGTAAAAATAAAAAGCAAAATCATTCTACTTATTCATCATCATTAAAATATAACTTAAAAAATGCAGAATGGGAAAAGTTTTATCATGCATTAAAAAATAAACTACCCCATCTTCCTAGTATATCACCAGGTAATGAATCTGTTTGTGCTGATGCTCTAGCATCTGCCTTGATCGAATCAGCTGATGAAACTCTTCCTATTAAGAAAACACCTAAACGCTACATTCCATCACCTCCTTGGTGGGATAATGACTGTTCAGTTGCTATACATAAAAGAAAACAGGCTGAAAGAGAATATAATAATAATTCTACCTTTGAAAACTACGATATTTATTGTAAGTCTGTTAACGATGCAAAAAAATTATTTAAGAAAAAGAAGTCTGCAAGCTGGAAAAAGTTTTGTGAATCTATCTGTCCGGACACACATGCTTCTATAGTTTGGAATAATATTAGAAGGTTCAGGTCAGCATACAAACCTCCTTTTCACCCTATGCCAGATTCTTTAGCCAACGATTTTTTAAATAGATTAGCACCTCCTTCTGTATCATTTCTCCGTCCATCACCTTTAGGTGAAGTTAGCCTCAAAGACCTTAACTCGCTTTTTACTCTTCAAGAGTTAAAAGGAGTTGTTGCAAATTTAAACGACTCGGCTCCGGGCATTGATGGAATCCCATACTCTTTTTTTAAACATGCTTCAGATGAAATTTTAACTTATTATTTAGATTTGGTTAATTCTATGTTATTAACGGGTAATATTCCAGATTCATGGAAAACACAGAAGGTTATTCCCATTTTAAAACCTGGAAAACCTCAGTCTTCAGCTTCTTCCTATCGCCCCATAGTCTTATCATCAGTGTTATTAAAGATTGCAGAACATCTCGTAAAGAATCGTTTAGAATGGTATATTGAAAAACATAACCTCCTTGCCCAAAGTCAATATGGATTCCGAAAAGGAAAAGGTACTATAGATAATATAGCTCTTTTTACCACTGACGTTCGCATTGCTTTTACAGAAAATAAATCAGTTTTAGCAGCTTTTTTAGACATAAACGGAGCATATGATAATGTAAGGATAGATATACTCAAACGAAAGTTAAATTTATTAGGTGTTCCGGAAATTTTAAGTAATTTTATTATAAACGTATTATTGGAAAGATTTATTGCTCTGCCTTTACAAGATGCAACGTCGACAGAAGTGCGGGTTGTTGATAAAGGGCTGCCCCAAGGCTCACCGATAAGTCCACCTTTGTATAATATTTATTCGTCAGATATAGAGGATGTAGTGACTGGGGTGACTTCAGATTTGGAATCGTATATGTTAACAGATATAGATGGTGAATTGTATCTTCTGCAATACGCCGACGATTTAACAATTTATGTAATAGATCAATCTATTGAAAGAGCCTCCATTAGACTATCGCGAGCCCTAGCACGTCTAAAGGTATGGTTAGATGAGAATGGTTTAGATCTTTCAGTTAAGAAAAGTTCCGCTGTTCTTTTTACCCGTATGCGATTTCCTCCTCCAGTGCTGGTAAAATATAATGGATTACAAATTCCAGTTGACAAGGAGGCTAAATTTTTAGGCGTAATTTTAGATTCGAAACTTAATGGTAATGCCTATAACGAGTATATTGCGTCGAAATGTGAACGTACGTTAAACATAATTAGATGTTTATCAGGAGTGTGGTGGGGATCTCACCCGTTTAACCTAAAATTGCTGTATAACGCTTTAATAAGAAGTATTTTAGACTATGGTACATTCCTTTTAGAACCCTGTAACGTAGCTGGTTTGAAACAGTTGGATAAGATACAGGCAAAAGCTATGAGGATAATTTGTGGAGCCATGGCATCATCGCCAATAAATGCATTGCAGGTAGAATGCGGTGAACCGCCGCTCTATCTAAGGCGGCAGTATCTGGCTGACAAGTTTTTTATTCGCTGTTTGCAATTTTCAAACCATCCCCTTATTCCGAAATTAAAAAAACTGTTAGATTTAGTAAATAATAATCAATTTTGGTTGCACAAATCTCGCCCTTGCTTAGTTAATAGTTATATCCGATATTTGTCGCTTGATGCCCCTACACATAGATTACCTGTTTTCCCGCTTTTTAACTCATCCTTTGAATCCCTTGTTTTAAATCCTGATATCCGCTATGACATAGGTATTAAAAAATCTGATAAATATTATGCAAAGCCTTTTTTTAATTACTTAACAACGAACAATTGGCAAGGTTGGCATCACATTTACACGGATGCCTCTAAAATGTCAGTAGATAATAATTATAATTGTGTTGGAGTAGGTATTTACCATCTCCAATACAATATAGTTCAAAAAGTAAAATTTCCACCACAAACTTCTGTATTTACTGGCGAATGCTTTGGTCTTTTTAAAGCAGTTGACTACATCCTACTAGCAAAGCTTAAAAAAACTGTAATTTTTACTGACTCTTTAAGTGCCCTGCAAGCATTGAATAGATTTACGTTTAGATCAAAATGTTTTCCCATAATAATACAAATCAGAAATCTTTTGTACAAATGTATTCTCGGTAATTTATCTGTTACATTTGTTTGGATTCCAAGTCATTGCGGCATTCTTGGAAACGAGGAAGCAGATAGACTGGCCAAAGATGCGGTTTCTTGTGGAGATGTTTTTCCATATGTGAATTATTGTCACGACTTGCCGTCTCTTGCCAAGAACTTTCTCCAACAGGATTGGAGTAAGGACTGGGCAGTAAGTAGTCAAAGAAAAGGTGTTCATTATAAGTACATACAACCTGAGATTCAGTTTAAGCCTTGGTTCTTCAAAATAAATCTATCGAAAAGTACAACTTCCTCTATAATTAGAATGAGGTTAGGACATGTCACCACACCGGCGCACTTGAAAAGAATTCGGATTCGCAACGATGATGTTTGCGATTGCGGTTTGGAAGTGGGTGATTTAAATCATATTATTCTTTCCTGTCCTCGGTATGATCACTCCTGTCTATATGATAACCTCTCCTCTATATCTATACCCTTTCCTACTTCTGTTCCAATATTATTGAACTCATGTAATAAATTAATTTATTCTTTTTTATCCCAATATTTATGTAACAATTCAATTAATATTTAAATCTATTTAACTTATTATAAGAAACTTTCTAACTAGATCCAAAATCCTAAATTCCGTACTTACTTTGCTTTTCCATCGCCTATTCCCTACCTTTGTTTATGGCAAAGTACACCCCTGTGTCAGTGCCAAAATCGCACAAAAAAAAAAAAAAAAAAAAAAAACAAGAGGTCGGACCAAGTCGGACTTAGAAGAAAAAAAATTAACATCCGTTATTTTTTTAATTTGAAACTGAAGTTAAAATTTTTAAGTGCAAAACCTTTCACTCTAAACATACCAAAAATTAAAAAAATAATAATAAAGAAATGAGCTCAAATAAATGTTTTATTTCATGAAAAATTATTGTACATAGCTAAATAAATAGGCTAATAAGGTAAATTAAACAATAAAACAGATTTATTCCACAAGCTTTTGTTGATTTCTATTATTCAGTATTATAATATTACAGTACAGTTTTATGAGTTTTATTTATAAATATAATAGAATAGCTGTCTATGCTACTCTACTAACTACTTGATTAGCTTATACAGTAAACTCTATATAGGGAGGGGATTAAAGCTGCGCGTCCACCAGGTCGGAATCGGGACGTACGCGACGGTGCGGACGGCGCGTCGTGTCGTCATATATTTGTCAGGCGCAGAATGACGTTCCAGTACTTCTAGTGCAGTTCACAGTAGTCAGTACCATACATACAAAGCAAGAAATCCGTCCCGCGTCCGCTGCGTACCTATCCGATTCCGATCCAGTGGACGCACACCTTTATATTATATACACACTTAAGTATCATTACTTTGTTCTGTTACACCCTGTGTACGACAGCTGAAATCTATCATGCGGGCTCAGGCCAGCTGCATACCACCTCACTTGATCAGAGGATTTTTCCTTGGTAGCCGTACCACTCATAATCCCATACCTTCGTTCTCCTCCTAAAATCTCCTTAACAGCTATTGCTTACAGACTAAAATGTTGCAAACTAGTATAGGGACCTAAAAATCTGAAATTAATTAAACATTTTTCATTTACTACATTTCCATACAGTTCACATAAATTATTAAAGTAAGTATAGTTATTATAACCTCATGTATTATTACAATAAAACAATATACACATTTCAACATTTTCCAAATTAACTGCATACTGATGTACATATACGTTACAGATAGTACACAAGAGAATAATTGAAATATTTTTACTTGTGTACCTACATATTACAAACCCTTTTGATATTTGGAAAATTTGTTCAGTTCATACGCTGATATACACTAATTTTAAATATAATAAACGAAAACTGAGCAGTTCTGACGTCTGTAAATATTAAGTACATGCAAAAGGGAAAGGTCAAATCTTCTGTCTGCCTTTATGTATCTCCTTCATTTAAATAGCTAAACCAATTTAGATAGGTACGTAGTGTAAGCTTTAAACCTTGGGAAAGCTGTGGGAAAGTACAGTTCTTATCCCAGAAAATGAGTTCCTATGCTATAAACGAGTTTTAGTACTACTCACTACTCGACCAAGCCAACTAGACGACTGTCAAATCATAAGCGTAAGTGCGAGAGAGCAAGCTTTGACATTCGTCTAGTTGGTTTGGTCGAGTAAGTAGTACAACAAAGTAGGCAACATCTTAATGTGTACTTACTTAATATTAAAAGAGTTAAATTGGATTTTCATAGTAGATACAATAATAAAAAAATGAGACAGAAATCGATTTTATTATTAAATAAACTTAAAATAAGATTTGTATAAAATGTTTACCTAGGTAACCTAGGCACTATTGTGAATAAATGTAACAATTAATTTATTTAATATTTACTTACATTGAAATAATAAAATAATATGAATATTCATAATTTAAATAAGTAAATTAAAATTTGACACACAAAAAGCAATTAACAACAAATACGTCTTAATACATGATTATAATTTAGGCACAATTTTATTACTTTATTTTACAAACTACACATTGCCCCTACTAATTAAAATATTAACACAAATAATAACTGTACAAAGTGTGCTGGTCTTACCGCCGCGCCATACTCAGCTAGACATTTTGATTAAACCTTCAATAATTATTATATTTTAATGAATAGTTTGACAAATAATGTATGGGGCATAAGTCAAAATTTTGAATTAAGTAGGTACATTTATGTAATTAATGTTTTAGGCTGCCTTCACATTACGGCAGTTAGTCAGGCTTATAAGAAAAGCCACATGCCAGACAAAGACAACATAGGTACTTTGAATGCTTACATACTGTATAAATATCTTTATTACCAAGAATGGAAAACACAAAATACTCCTCAGAGCCTAAACACACAATTTACAATTTTTCAATAATTTACCTCAATAACTTTATGTGTCACATAAATAAACTATTATAATATGTCACTTCTTGGTGGAAATTCATGTTCAATTAAATAATTATGCACTTTCCTTGCACTTATTCCAGTTTATTTATTTATTATTTATATGAATAAAGTGGAATAAGTGCAATGAAAGTGTACAATTATTATTATTTAATATAAATTAAATTTAAACATTTGAATGCTTACTTACTTAATACTTTTTTTAAGGATTTACTCATCATTCATTTTCTTCAATATCATTGTGTTCCTGTCTTATAGCTTCCAAGGAGAAATTTTCATCAGGTTTTCTAATTACACCTAGTTCTTCTGCTACACTTAAGCATTTTTTTGCAAATTCCTTAGTCTTATTTTCTACATCCTCCAACTTTGTCAGTGCCATCAATATCTCCATTACATCAGTCTCGAATATTTTTGCTGCAGAATCTTTATCATCTTTGAGGATATTATAAAGCATATAGGTTCCTCTGTATTGCACCTCTTTATTAGGATTAGCGAGTAAACATCTCAGAGACTCCAACCAAGACTGGAGGTCAAACAATTTTCTACAACATTTCTTACTCACTGATGTTAATATACATAAAGCTCCAGTTGCAGCTATAATACTTTCCATATCTTCTTCTTGGCATAACATATATAAATATTTACACCTGTCACTTTCACTTTCATATATTTTAATGACATCTTCAGATTGCACTAAATTACAAATACATTGTACAGCAGCTCTTTGCAACATCAAATGATCTTCATACAAATAGTGTTCAATTTTGGATAATCCTCCTTCTTTGAGTATTCTGTTGCGTGTTGTTTCATTCATCCCAGCTAAATTGCAAAGTGCCATAAGAGCTTCGAAATTTTCCAAAGCGGTGCATTCAGGATGAAGTAAGCTGACCAAGGGTCTAACAACTTCTAAATTTCTTTGACCAGGAAAAGCCACCTCTGGGTTTATTGTAATCCCAATTCTGGCTAAAGCTTGTGCAGCCTGTTTTTTACCATTGTTTGTTCCCTCTAATGCCATAGGAATCAACACTTTAGCTCCACCTTGCTGCACAACTAAACCTCTGAGCTCTTGAAGACTACAGAGAGCATTGAATACTCTGGCAATGAGTTCTCTCGAATTGTGACTCTCAGTCTTAGACAGAGCTACAAGACCTGATGTTACACCAGCTTTACCGAGAATTGTCAATCGCTTGTTCACAAAATCAGGATCATCCAATTCATGTTGTTCGGGTATATGATGTTTAGCAAACTTTGCCAACTCCAGCATTTCTGGCATCACTTCTTGTTTTTCATAGGCATTACATAAATTCACCAATGTGGTTACTACACCATAGAGACATGACTGGTCACCAGTTTTGGCCAATTCAATTAATGATTGTATGGCTGGTTTGTCATCAACTAATTTTTCTTTGACATCTGCATCTAAAGTTAAGTATGATAGACCTTCAGCAGCCCATTTTCTCATGTCTTTATCTTTTGCTGGATTGACCAAAAACTTTCTACAAGCCTCTGCCAACTTTTTAGTAGATCCATCAGCAAAAGGACGAATTGATGCATCATCACCACCGAAGCTTCCAATTTTACATAACCCTACTAAAGCTCGAACCCTTACTGCATCGTCTTTACTGGTGTACAATCTTTTAAGTATGTCTACACCTTTATTAATAATAGCTCTAGCTTTATCTTTCTTTGACGCAGCAGCTATTAAACACTCACAAGCAACTTTTTGTTGCAGAGAATCTTCAGTCTGTGCCATGACCAATATCATTTCCATAATACCTTCTTTTGAAATTACATAATTACCAACATCTAGTGGCCCACGTAGCAATGAAGTGATGGCTACTGTCACTCTCACTTTGGACTCTAAATCAGGTGATAGAAGTTTGTCCTTGATATAGTCATCAACTGAATGGTTAAAATGTTCCCTTGCCTCATCATAATACATATTTTCATATATTCTAGCCAAGCAAGCTGCTGCAATAGTCCTAGAAGAAGGAGTTATATTCATTGCAGATTCATATTTATACTCCTCCAGCTCACTGCAGACTTCGAGTAATCTTTGTACACCTCTTATTTCAACAAACTTGTCAGCCCAGTTAAGAGTGCTATAATGGCAGTTTCTCATAATTAACTCAATGATTGCGTCTCTTGAAAGACCAGTTATAACTCTATTAGTAATAGAGTAGGTTAAACAGGTAAGAAGTGTATCTATTTCGCCTTTATACTGATTAGTAAGTGCTGGATCTGGTTTTGATTCTTTTGTGTTATCCATCCCAGAGAAACTGTTTAATACAATTTGCAAGCAATACTGAGCCACATTGACTTGTTCTTCATTGTCACTATCAATAATTTCCAAAAACCAAGGTATTCCAACAATTTTTATTACTTGCTGGGTTCTATCAATATTTCTTTTACACAACTGAGCAATCACTCTCACAGCATTAACATATATTTCAGAATTCTTTTCCACCTTTAATAATTGCTGAATCTTATGAACAATACCACTTTTTAACATTATGTCAGCACCTGAGTTTTCTTTAGCCAAAACAAGCAAGTTAGTGATGGCCTTCTCTCTTTTTTCAGTCTGTTCCGCAACATTAAACGCCAACTTAAGCATTTGCTCAACTTTACTGCTAGTTTGAGCATTGAGCTTAGCTCTCTCTTGGACTATGGTGTGAAGACGAGACAGCATAGGCTGTATGGCTTTATTCGTTGGCTCAACTTTGAATACAGTTTGCGCATCCCTATACGCCTCTTCAAATTTCTTTACACTTTCCAATGCTTGAGCGCGACGATATAATGCCTTTGGGTCTTCAGGAATAACTTCAAGAGCTTCATCGCAATCGGCAATAGCCTCGTTGAATTTCGTCAATTTCAGGTAAGCAGCAGCACGGTTCTTCAAATAGGTGGCTCTCTCGCGTGTTCCTTTATCAGATAAATTAACAGCTTTACTGTAAAGCGATACGGCTTCCTCGAAATTGTTAGACTTAAAACATTCATTGCCCTGGTTCTTACAAGATTCGGCTTCTTCTGAAGGCTTCATTGTGACCATAATCGTAGAACTTCGATTAAACTAATGCCAGCTGCACTTTATATATTAAAACGAATTTTCTAGCACATTCAAGCAAGATACAAAAGTTTTAAAATAGAATATTTATTTTCGTACACCGAGAAATGTGCCATTTCGTCTTTCGATGTAAATTGACACTTGACGTCAGTTGTCAGTTGTCACTGTCATTGATAAAATATAAATTGTCTATAGTTTATGGTAACCTAACTGACAAAAATATTATTTTTATTCTGTGGACAATTAACTACTTTATTTGACAGATGTCAGTCAACCATCAAAAATCATTCGTTCTTCCTGCGACTTGTGTAATTAGAACAAAAAGTAATTTTCATTTGCTGTATTTGTAAAGTAAAAATATGGCTTCAATAAGTCTATTGAACCCTAAAGCCGAATTCGCTAGGGCAGCACAAGCTCTAGCTGTTAACATTTCCGCCGCTAAAGGAATTCAGGATGTTATGAAAACTAACCTCGGACCTAAAGGAACTATGAAAATGTAAGATTTACTAAATATATTACCTAGTTGTAGCGTATTTATAACATTTCAAGCTTTTTTTAATCCTAAGAAACATATTTTATATAACGATTATTGGTTATTTGTATAGTCTTGGGCAAATAATGTGATTTGAGTCACATGTGTTCTCGACCATAATAATGCACCGGTTATAAAAAGTCAGTCATTTTTTGTTTTAATCCATGTTTTTATGAATTTTAGGCTGGTATCTTCGGCCGGTGACATAAAAATAACTAAAGACGGCAATGTACTACTACATGAAATGCAAATACAACATCCCACTGCTTCTCTCATTGCCCGCGCGTCCACCGCCCAGGACGACGCCACCGGCGACGGGACGACGTCCACTGTTCTTCTTATAGGAGAATTACTCAAACAAGCTGATATTTATATTAGTGAAGGTATATTTTGTCTATTGTCATGCCAATATTGAATGAGAAAAACATTATACAAGATTCTCCTTAACTATAACACATTAACATTATACAGGATTGCACCCAAGGATCATCACAGAAGGGTTTGACGTTGCTCGCAATAAAGCACTGGAGATTCTTGATTCTATGAAAATACCTATAGAAATTAAAAGAGAAAGTTTAATTGACGTCGTAAGAACCTCTCTCAAGACTAAGGTTAGTACCAGCTTTGAGTTTTATAAAAGGATCTAATTTGTATTAAATGTTAAAACCTATTATAATTTCAACAATTAAATTAACCCATCAATCCCCTAGCGGCACCTGGCTGCCGCATTACAATTGAAAATCTATTGTGTCTGCGATTCCCACAGTTGAGGTATTAAGATGTTAATTTTGTTAAATTTTTATACTTTAAAAAATATTTTATTGATAATTTTTTTCAGGTACATGCTAGCTTGGCCAACTTACTAACTGATGCCTGTGTAGATGCTGTCCTGGCCATCCGTACACCCAACAAACCAGTTGACCTACACATGGTAGAACTCATGGAAATGCAGCACAAAACAGCCACAGAAACAACATTGATAAAAGGTAATTTTGTTTTTTGTAAACAGTTAATCCTTCAGACCCCGCGTGAGCACCGGTGATTGTAAAAAAATTGTAAGAACAAAAGAATAAAGAATACATTGGGAATTCCTAGAACCTATGATCGAAGGATTAAACAGATTTTGCATAAAATTAAATAAGTAAATAAAATTTTGAGCACTAACTAAATATAAGCTGCTAATATTTGTTTTTACTTTTTAGGTTTGGTTTTGGACCATGGTGCACGCCACCCAGACATGCCAAAACGTGTTGAGAATGCATACATTCTTACGTGCAATGTCTCACTAGAATATGAAAAAACCGAGGTAAATTCTGGCTTCTTCTATAAATCAGCAGAAGATAGAGAAAAACTTATTGCTGCTGAGAGAGAATTTATTGACCAAAGGGTGAAGAAGGTATGTCATAAACATTTTGAGTGTTAGTAAGAACCTATTACAATATTTTTTTGATAAATTATGGTTTATTTTTAAAAAAATATTATATTTTGTTTACAGATTATTGCTTTAAAGAAGAAAGTCTGTGAAGGTACAGACAAATCATTTGTTGTCATCAACCAAAAGGGAATTGATCCTCTTTCCCTTGATGCACTTGCTAAAGAAGGCATTATCGCTTTGCGTAGAGCCAAGAGGCGTAATATGGAGCGTCTGTCACTCGCTTGCGGTGGAACGGCCATGAACTCCGTTGAAAATATCACAGAAGATTGTCTTGGTTATGCTGGTCTTGTCTATGAGCATATACTTGGAGAAGAAAAGTATACATTTGTAGAGGAGTGCAAGAACCCTATGTCAGTAACTATTCTTATAAAAGGACCAAACAAGCACACACTCCTTCAGATTAAGGATGCAGTGCGAGATGGTCTCCGGGCCATCAATAATGCTATTGAAGATAAATGTGTGGTACCAGGTGCTGGAGCTTTTGATATCAAAGCCAACATGGAGCTTTTAAAATTCAAAGATTCAGTTAAGGGAAAGGCTCGTTTAGGTATTCAAGCTTATGCTGAAGCTTTGCTTGTGATACCGAAAACTCTTGCAGTCAACTCCGGCTATGATGCCCAAGACACTATTGTTAAACTTCAAGAGGAGGCTCGTTTGAGCCCTGATCCGATTGGTTTAGACTTGAGTACTGGAGAAGCAATTAAACCAGCTGATTTAGGTATATTTGATAACTACATTGTCAAGAAGCAAATACTTAATTCTTGTTCTGTCATTGCCAGCAACCTTCTACTAGTAGATGAAATTATGAGAGCTGGAATGTCAAGTCTCAAGGGATAAAACACAAATTCAAGAAAAATTTCTTAAGTTGTAATACAAATTAGCTTTTAATAATGGCTCTTGCATTTAATTTGTCTAATGCTTCATAAAAAATTTCCTTTCATTTTATCATATTTCACTTACAAAGTATGTACTTGATAATAAATTCATTTATTTTAATAAAGTATTAACAAAAGCTGTCAGTTTTTTTTTGTACGCTAGGTTTTATTAGGAATAAATTTATTTATTTATTATTAATTATTATGCGCAATTTATACTTTTTTTTTTTTCAAATCTTTAGGACTTGGTTCACAATTGTTCACAATACTATTATGATGTGGGTAGAAAGTAGCCTACCAACTTTTTTAAGACTAATAAAAGTGTGGATTGCACGAACTAACTTTGACAACAGTGCGAAATGTCAAATCTCTGGTTAAAGTTAAATATGGCGTCCAAACACCCCATAGGGCCGATTCACACCGGATCGGCGGCGGCGCGAAGAGCACTTTTAGTGTGAAATAATTTTAAACTTTATTTACATACTTATAACTACTAGTATCGCTTAAAAACTTCTAAAAGGACTCGAGGCGCCGCGCGGTCGCCCGCCAAGTTTCAAATTATTTCACACTAAAAGTGCTCTTCGCGCCGCTGCCGATCGGGCCTCTGCCGACCGCTGCAGGCCGCTGCCGATCCGGTGTGAATCGGCCCATATGCTCATACGACATCTGTCAAATTTTCCGGTTAAGTCAAAGCTAAGGACGCCATATTTAACTTTAACCACGCCTCTGGTGCAACGCAAATGTATTAAGTACCCCGCA
The DNA here is from genome assembly GCA_937595015.1 of Polyommatus icarus. Classification (NCBI taxonomy): domain Eukaryota; kingdom Metazoa; phylum Arthropoda; class Insecta; order Lepidoptera; family Lycaenidae; genus Polyommatus; species Polyommatus icarus. The sequence goes on along the minus strand of OW569327.1, from coordinate 15,643,964 downwards.
GACGATCAAATTTGTTTGACAAACATGTATGATGTAATTTACGTTTACATCAAAAAACAGCGCAGACGAACAAACGTGCATCATTGGTTTGAGATCATGAGATCTTGTTTGACAAATACAGCAGAATACGTTCAAACACGTTTGTCAAACGCTTCGCCAATGTAAATTTTCTTCAAATAGGTCAAACACGTAGTTTGACAAACGCTTCAAACAAAGCTGTACACTATCAAACTGTTTGACAAACACGTAAAATTTGACAAACAATGTGATCGTTAGCGGGGTACATAATATTACTACGGGGTACATTATATACAGACCCTACCAACAGTTATATAAAAAAACTCAAAGCAGATATGTTACTACCGCGCGCGTTGTGAAGCCATTAAATACGGGCCAATTGACCCGTCTTTTGTATAGTCTGTCTCTTTTATGTAAATGTCATTTCGTATCTTTTGTTTCACTTGTCTGTCAAATTTGACAATTGAATTTGAAAATTGTTCGGAAGCAATTTAAACCGGAAAATAGTATGAACGTAACAGATCTGTATTTAGTTGAATATCATTGTCACGTACCGTTATTTTCATAATGGTAGCCAGATAACGTTATTTTTTATAACGATATATCTAGTAAAATAACGTTATATTTACCGTTATTATTATAACGATATTTTTTCGTTACGTATAAACGAAAAAATATCGTTATATTAATAACGGTAAATATAACGTTATTTTCTGGTATCAGGTATGCAATCGTGCACGGTGCATTAAATCTCACTCGCAGCCCACTTTTTTTGCGAGATTTTTGCTTACCTACTTTTAGGAGTTTAATACATAAAGAAATAATAAAAATAATAGTTATTGTTTTGGACTAAAAATGGGACGGACTATATAACGTTATCAAAGAACATATATTTACCGTTATTAATCCCATATAACGTTATAACATTAACTTAACTCACTAAATTTAGATATCTAAATGATTTAGTGACTAAATTTAGTCAAGTGGAATAACATTTAGAAAGTTACTACCTAAATGTTATTCCACTTGACTAAATTTAGTCACAAAATCATTTAGATGTCTAAATTTAGTGAAATGGAATAAGCGCTTTAAGTTTTCACCATAAAGTTAATATACCTATCGGAATAGAGAAACAACGGCCGGAGCAAGCGAGATGTTACTATCAGTAACACTGCGTGGTAGAAAGAGAAGCGTGATTTGAGGTTGCATAGCTTTTTTTTCATCTGTTTGACAGTCTGTCTGCCCCTGGGCCGATCGTTGTCAATTTGGGCTCTCAGAAAAATTGTGATTTCAAGTTAAATAATGAATAATTTTTAGAAATACTGCTCTAGAAACATGGTTAAATGTTTGTGGAATGATTCTGGATCCACACATCGAAAAAACCCGGACAAATATTCATTTCACAGGTGAATTATTCTACATCGACAGGACCTAGTTTTAAGTTTATTTTTGCCAATTCCCTACGAATTATTGGTATTTTTACGTCCGTGTTCACTTCTGTATATGATTAATTATATGGAAAACATAACTTGACTAGCCATGGTGCACAATTTAAGGATATTTTGTGTAAACAATTTTCATCTATTTTACACTAGGGCTGCATCAAGTTATCGATAAGTTGTGTCGATATGAAAATATTTTTTACTTAAGTATACTAATTATCTAGGAATGTTGAAATGATAACATACTCATCCGTAGTTTATAATTAGTTTAAGTATATTAATATACTATCATACATAATTTATCGTTTTTAAGGTTCCGCACCCAAAGGGTTAAGTCCAGTTAAGGGTAAGGTAAAAATTAAGTCCTAGTAGTGGGGTCCCGCAGCCCGCTCTACTACTAAGACTTCGTTGCCTGTCCGTCTGTCCATCCCTCCGTCCGTCTGTCTGTCTTCAGGCTGTATAACAAGAACCACTATAGTAATAGACTTCTGAAATTTCCACAGATGTAATGTCATTCTACATCCAATACGGCTGCTCATCCAGGATAGGGAAATAGTTGAAAGCACTTCTGCGAGATGGGCATAAAAAAAGGGCTCAGTAGGCTCATTGAGAGTGAATTGAAAATTAATAGGGTCTAGTGAAGTCGTGTCGTGTCATGTAGGTACTGATGTCACGTGACGTAACCTGTAGTGTCGAATCGTGTCATGACATGTCGTGTCGTATCCTACCGGGTTTTAGAAAATGCCCGGTTGAAACCGGTCACCCTTCATGCGCAAGTCCGACTTACACTTGGCCAATTTTTCAGATTTCCTGCTGACCTGGATACCAGAAATTCATGGCTTAAAATAATTAACCGTCCAAACTGGACTCCGAAGAAAAATTCATGCATGTACTTAATTATGCAGCAAGCATTTTGAAGAAAATTCACATTTTACTTCAAAATTACAATTTTATTATATTATATCTATGCAGTTTTATTTTATCCCATTTTATTATGTTTACAATCTTACAATAATTATTATTCCATGATCGATATTTTGTCGAATTACAAGATGTTTGTACATCACTGACACGCACACGTAAACATAATTGTATACACAGATGTAAATCAAATTTTGGTTAAGCTTGACAGCTCGGGATTGTTTCTCTATTCCGTTATGTATATTACCTTTATGGTTTTCACCGAATTTCGTAATTTTTTTTTAAAGATATGATAATGACTCGACAGTATATATTAAAGTCTATGATAAGAGTTTTGGCGGGCATGTGAAAGAGTGCTGTTGTGTTTTTGTATTATTTTCCTAAAATTGTGTTAGCTGGGTTTTTAATGTGTAATATTGGTAGAATATTAACCATTAGATATTCGTGTTCATGCACAAGCGTAGGAAAGTGATGTAATATCCAGAAACGTGCTATTTTGTGTGCCTTCCAAAAATCCATCGAAAGCAGGGCTTCATAACGTTATCGAATAACAGAAAAATATCGTTACGTACCGTTATTTTCATAATGGTAGCCAGATAACGTTATTTTTTGTAACGATATCTAGTAAAATAACGTTATATTTACCGTTATTATTATAACGATATTTTTTCGTTATGTATTAACGAACAAGTATCGTTATAATAATCACGGTAAATATAACGTTATTTTCTGGTATCAGGTATGCAATCGTACACGGTGCACTAAATCTCACTCGCAGCCCACTTTTTTTGCGAGATTTGTGCTTACCTACTTTTAGGAGTTTAATACATAAAGAAATAATAAAAATAATAGTTATTGTTTTGGACTAAAAATGGGATGGAGTATAACGTTATCAAAGAACATATATTTACCGTTATAAATCCTATAATATAACGTTATTACATTAACCGTTATTAATATCAATTTTTAACGTTACTTTTAATATCGGGTAAATTTTCATAACGTTATCTATGCCCTTGAAGCAGTAACGTTATGAAAAAATAACGTTATTTGAAGCCCTGATCGAAAGTTTCAGTAAAGCGTCTACCACTTTACTGAATCGACCGACTTGACTCCTTGACTGTATTGACTTTTACTTAGACTTTGACTAGACTTTAGACCTGACGATACACGAAAACGATGATGAAAAACATAGAAATGGCTGTATGGGCAACGCTCCCTTTGCCTGTCCCGACCGGGACGAAATAAAAAAAAAGTCTATGATAAAAACATTTTTTTTTAATTTTTCACAAAAATTTTATATGAAAAAGGCGTGACTACAAAAGTTTTAGATTTTTTTACCTATAACTTTGCCATTTGACTTTATTTCTTTGGAATATTAGTTTTGCCGGAAAAGTTTTCCCCTTATGACCTCAGATCGCCCGTAAATTATTTTTCCCTTAATTTTTATAATATTGTCCTCCTTTTCTAATGGGTTTCATCCTACCATCGGCCGATTGGTGATTATGATCGTCGAGCCATAAAGTATAGTTTCACAGAGCCAGTACTGGCGTCTGGCTGCCAATAAGACTGGCAGCCAGTATTGGCTTGGTATATGCCGCATGCGAACAGTTTGGCCTGGCTTGAAAAACTGAAACACTTGACAGTTGAAATGTCAAATCCATGCTCACTGTCAAAAGTCAAAACTCCTCGGAACTCCGGAAATTGATATTTTTGAGGTTATAATATTATTGCATTGCTTTTTGGTATCAAAATAATAAGTTATTATTGTGTCATATTGTTAATAAGATGGCAGAAACAAGCAACAGCCATCAGCAAGTTCTTTCTATTTTGCAAACGATTAAAAACCAAAACGAGACAAAAGTCCCTGCCACTGAAAGTACATATAAAGATAAGAAATTAAAAACAAACTCTATTCGAGGCATGCCAAAATCAGGCAAATTTTGGAAAACAAAGAAAGACAGGTAAGGTTTATAAGCTTACATTGATTCTATAAGTACGAAAATCATAGTTTCAAAAATGAATAATTAGTCCATTTACTCCTGAACAGTGCCTTTACATAATGCTAACAATTTGTTTTAGATTCTCATCTATTGTAAAAACTAAGGGTATTAGACCAGACTTTAAAAAGAAAACAGAGCTGAGACAAGAACTTAACAGAACTAAAGCACTATCCAAACAGCTTGTTGAACAAATTAACGAAAAACATTTAACACAAAAAGAAAGACGTCGCGAAAATATTAAAAGAGCTGAAGAAAATAAGAAAAAATCAGAAATTGTTCAAGTTATAACAAACTCTGCAAAACTTAAAAGGATGAAGAAGAAACAGCTAAGATTTATTGAAAAAAGAGATGTTAATAAAGAAAGCAAGTAGAAATCTAACAAAGTAACTTGATGTCCTGAAATAAAATAAGTAAAAAAATGCTAGTTTCAAATTCATCTAAGTTAATCCTTCATGCCCCGCACGAGCACCGGTGATCACGAGAACAAAAGAATACAATGGGAATTCCTAGAACCTCTGATCGAAGGATTAAGTTTGAAAATTTATGCTAAGCAGATTTTTCAATACCTATTTAATTAATCATCCTTATTTTATAGACAAATAAGCAAAATGATTACAATGTTAATGTGAGCATTGTGAAATTACAACAGGAAATGTGTATTTTACACTATTTATCCCATCATTCCCCAAGTGGCAGCCGGCTGCCGCATAACAATAATAAAAAATCGATTGTGTCTGCGATACCCATAATGGAGGTGTTAGACCCATTTTTAGTAACTACAATAATTATTACAATATGAATAACAAGATAAATATAGTCATGTTATTAATCCGTCGATTGGAATTTCTCAGAATTGCCATTGTATTCTATTGTTGTTGTGATCACCGGTGCTCGCGCGGGGCTTGATGGGTTAATATTATAATAATTATTGTACGTAAGCTTTCTGAGCAAAATTTGAATAAAATAAATTATTCATCTAATATTTTTATTGTAATTAGTATTAGTCATATACATATAAAAACATTAAACACCTTTACAGTATATTATGTGAACAAGTAGAAATGTCATGTGAGTTTCTATTTACAACATTTGGATGTATCTGATAAAACATACTGTTTAAATGTTTGATCTTATTTACAATACTACGGTTGCAAATAATTTTTAACCCAATTGAGAAAAAACGCAGAAATGTTGTGATCATTGTTTCAATAGATCAGAATATATTATATTTATCACAAAAACAACTTAAGTATTTAATATTATTTTATCTAAGAGGTTTTGTTCTATCTTAAAAAAATCTTAGAAAACACAAGTAAGGTTACTCACACTGAAGATTTTAGTGTTCTGAATTCTGATTCTGTATGTTAAGGAATGACAATGCAAATGATAGCATCCATTAGACGGTAGGTTTTGCTGTCAGTTTTACCACAGTCATGACTGTGACTGATGGGTAACCTAATGTGTAAGAGCGTGACTGACGGCGATTGACAAGAATCTGGATACATTCGTCAGTCCATCAGTCACAATCAGACAAACATAATTCATGATTGATGGAATTGACTGACGAGGAACCTACCGTGTAATGGATGCCTAATAGGATTTATTACTCCAATATATTTACATTAGAGTCTAGAATGCATCACCAACATAGACAGTTTTGTTCGACGTTTGATAATGTTTCTGTCAATATTCTGATGTGCTAATAGTGCCCTCTGCTCCGTACCTTTGCATAATATTCCCCATTGTAATACCTGACAACACCAGAATTGGATTGAAATAAAACACTGGTAAGTAAGTATTTATGCAGAGTCAGCAAAAACTTGTGTGTAAATTGCCATTCAGATGTTAAATGCAGACTATAACATCCAATATCAATCAATCGGCATTTGAAACTAATTTAAATTTTAGATCGCCTCTGGTTAGCAGTCTTATATAATAATTTAACTAATTTACATATCAATCGAAATCATTGTTAGTAGAAAAAAAGTCATTGTAAAAAATATATCAAAAGAGTTGCTATAAAAGTTACAAACCAATGACAATAGTATTTCTTATATCTAAGTTTCAACATAGTTTTAAACTCAATGAAATAATTTACAGGATAACAAACATGTTGCTTTCGTAACAACAATAGAATAGGATTCTTTATTTTGCCTTTAATACTATTTGTAACACACAAATTCATTCAAAACATCAGTCTAAGGCAGTGATAACGAATTTGTTCATAAAGAAGTTTTTAAAGATAAACATAATTATCTACATTTACGATAGAGAGAACATTCAAGACAGTGCTTACTGATTATGTTCTTAAAAATTGAGATTCCATGCTACTAAACTAATAATGAGATGTAATTTATATCTTAATTCTAACATCCATGAAATTATGATTAACGTCTTCCTGCATATTATACATAATTTAAAAATAGCCACTATCAGAGAATTTGATTCCTAGGCAAATGGCGGACCAAGTAATTTGGTCGCGCTAAGTCAAACCCATTAGAGATTACTGATTAGACTGATCAGTGATCACAGCTCAATGCTCATTGAATTGACATAAGCCGACCAAATGACGTAGGTCCGTCAACTGCTAATCAATTTCCTCGATGGTACATAGCAGTAATGCTTACAGCTTACCACATAACTGCATACAGTTTTTAACCAACTATTGTTAATAACATGGTAAGTATATAGTTTCTGTTTTAGGGTTCCATAGTCAACAAGGAACCCTTATAGTTTTGGTCTGTCCGTTGGTCTGTCCACGGTTTTGCTCAGAGACTATAGGACCTACAAAGCTGTAATTTGGCATGAATGCACATATTAATGATGCCGACAAAATGGTACATGAAATCTTAAAAAAATATTTTTTTTATGGTATCTTCCCTACACATCAAGTGGGGATGAATTATTTTTTTCGCGTCACTCCATCGTGTGGGGTGTCGTTGGATAGGTTTTTTAAAAATATTATAAGTATTCATATATATCATTTTCCGTTTGTGAAATATTAAGATTTAAAATGGAAAAATCGCTAAGAGTCCAGTATCCACCCCTTCTACCAGCCAAAGTCTAAACGGTTGCTTCTGGAAATGTGAAAAATTCACGGGAGTAGGAAATATGCTGAATTTGAAAGGAAAACTATCACGGCTAAGAAGACTTTATAAGCTTTTGAGTTATAGTCGATCAACTAAAAAAATTTATTTGACGAAATATAAAGGAACTTTTTATTCAAATTCCTTTGAACGTAACATCATCTATGTTGTTAGTAGTGTAAAACACGTTACAAATGCAACACGCTATTTTACTGTGGAACGCCCTACCTCCGGAAATCAGGTTAAGCCCAACCAGAGAAGCGTTTAAACGTAGAGTCCGACTATTGTATCTAAAAAATTGGCAGAATCAACTAATATAGTACCCAGTATTTATATGGATGTGTATAATATTATGTACTTATGTAAGTGTATGTATAATAAATATGTATATTATGTAGATATTATATATAAGTATATGTATATTATGTATAATATTATATTTATATGTTATTATAATTATTATATTATTATATCATATGCCTAGTATTCGTTATTATCTTTATCAGTATTTATTGTATATTTAATTATGTATTTCCTAAATGTGTGTTCTTAATCTTTTTTTCTACACAGAAAGCACCGTTTTAGTTTTGTCTCTGTTACCACCCAATGGTTGACTGGTAGAAAATGCCCTATGGCATTAAGTCCGCCATTGTACATTGTACAAAAAGTGTTAAATAAATAAATAAATAAATAAATGTACATTCATTGACCATACAAAAATTATCAAAAACTAGCGGTACTACGGAACCCTATATTGCGCGTGGCCCGACACGCACTTGTTTTTCTTAATTTTTTTTTAGTGCAATATAAAATGCAAAGATCTGGTAGCCAACCATATTTTGATACATATTTTGTTCGTAGATTTTCATTACAGTCTGAAAAGGTATTTTTTTGTTTTAGGAGATAATTTATGAGATTGCAGATATAGCATTAAAATTATTGTTATTATATTAGAGATGAAAGTACATTTATTTATTTTCACTGGTGTGTTCTGCATTAATATAATTTATAACATACATCCAAATACAATGACTAATGAAGAAGGATAAAATATAAAAATAAAAAGCTATTAAACAGCGAAAAGGCGGAGAAGAAACTTTATAATATACTAGCTGTCCCGGTGAACTTCGTGTCACTTTAAAACCTTCCCTGGACTTGTACGAATATTTTAAGACGAAAACCAGCCCAATCCGTTCAGTCGTTTTCGAGTTTTAGTGCGACTAACACATTTGAAAATCCATTTTTATATATAAGACTAGCTGTCCCGGTGAATTCGTGTCACTTTAAAACCTCCCCTGGACTTCTACGAATATTTTAAGACTAAAATCAGCCCAATCCGTTCAGCCGTTTTCGAGTTTTAGCGCGACTAACACATTTGAAAATTCATTTTTATATATAAGATATAGATTTAATTATTGTAATTGGAATAATTTTTCTTGTTGTGGAGTTTTTGTAAATTAACACATTGAGTGCCAAATATATTTTCAGGTAACACTACGTACTCGGCACCCTGTTTAAAAATGGCATGTGTGGTGCCACAATCTACGTAATATTGCGTACCGTATTCGCATCATTTTACGTAAAAAACGCGCATAGGTCGCTACGTTTGTAAGACCGGACATCCGAAATACGGTTCTTAAAGTTTTGGAAAGATTTTGTGAAATATCTACTGGGACTGAGAAGTTTTGGGAAGATTTTGTGAAATATCTACTGGGACTGATCACTGAACTGTGGCGGTGTTACTACCACAGCTGCAGAAGCACCTGGACTACAAATACCGCCAGTATACAGTATACATAGTTATAAAACTAATTTTTGATCTCATTATAAAACTATACTTTGGGCCTTCGAAGTGCCTTATAAGTTTTGTGATTAGAATAGTTTAAAAATAATAAAGTTAGTTTTTTCCATGTCATAACCTATTTGAGATGCCAACAAACCTAAAAAAGTCCTTTCCAGGAGGCCTAATAATGCAAATACCCATTTAAATTGTATGAAAGAGCTACGTTGTATACGTATTTGGCCTCTAACATTGACAGCTGGCCATATTGCGTAGCTGGCATTCAATGTGTTAAGAAATTCTGACTGAAATTATTATTAGATAGCAGCAAATAAAGAAGGATTTTGCGATTTTTTCTGTAGTCTCTCTAAATGATTGTGTACAAGTATTGCACAATATATTGACATCACAGGTTCTAGTAATCAAATTATTACATAATAATAGTAATAAGTAATAACCATAATAAACCAACTGTACCCTAATGTAATCCTTATTTACCTATGTATCGTCTATGGTCTATCGATATACTGATTATTCTATTTTAGTGCACAAAGGAAAATGAATACACACAATTGAATGTGAGGGAATTTGCAGGATGTTGTGACGGGGACTAGGATGCCACGTCAGTGTAGTGAGTCTTAGTATAAATTCTTTGTTGAGAATAAAAAAAGTAAAATAAAAAGTTCTTTAAAGTCTAACTAACAATAGTTTTCACTGTTTCTCTCTAATTAGATAAAAAAATGCGTACGGCTGATGGTGTTACACGAACTAATTCTAAGATTGCCTAGGGCACAAACGTCTAAAACTTATTAAAATCGTGTCAATTCTTTAAAATCTATAAATACTATTAAATAAAATAAGGCTGATTTATATTTCTAAGCCGAGAAATGTCTGCAACATGTGTCGGTCGTCACTCGTCACAGGTGTGGATGCAAAAGGGTCTAGAGTCCGATTACACATGGTATCTAACTTAAATAAGAACATGAGTTTATGAGTTGTACAACTAATTTAGCAGTCACGTCTAATAGTTGAATTTGAATGAGTGGAGACGACTGTATGTTACATTTGAGGCGGAAGATATTTTGTAAGGTTTTTTTTTCTTATCCCCCACTACCTCACAATATAATTTAAAGTCGCCGAGGCAGGAGGAAACTAAGTCTGTTTGGATACGACTACTAAATAGTGTAATTGGAGCTCCAGACCTCCGACATGAAGTATGCGGTCGATACGACACTAGATGAGTATTTACACGTCAAAGTCAGCGGCGGACTTGCTCGGGTGTGGCGTTATGAACGGCTCACTCCACATCCTTCTGAGATCTCCCTGAAAACAATAGGTTATTTCATTGTATTTATACTTAATAAAGTATTTTATTTGAATTTTTGTCGCTCGCGGCAAAGATATCGACATATGAACTTTAAAACTTTCGCGTTGCATTATATTTGATACTTATTATTCGGGACTTAACGCGACTTATATCCCAGTAGTAATGCTACTGCGAGTACATACTTTTCTCGACGTTTCGGCCGTGTTGCAACGGCCGTGGTCACGAGGGGACTGCAGGAGCGCGGCGCGGCGTCTTCGTTTGCACTGGGCGGTCTGATCTCCTGCAGTCCCCTCGTGACCACGGCCGTTGCAACACGGCCGAAACGTCGAGAAAAGTATGTAGTACCATTACAACTAGAATATAAGTCGCGTTAAGTCCCGAATAGTAAGTATCAAAATATCGACAATAATCCGACCAAACGACGTAGGTCTGGCTGTGATGGATAGACGGTACCTTGACGTAGGCCATGGTGAGGAGCGGCAGCAGCGTGAAGGGCACGAGGTAGAGCAGCGCGGGCTGCGCGGCCTTGAACACCTCCGCCGACACCGTCGCCGTCAGCAGGCCCAGGAAGTAGCCCAGCAGCGAGCAGTGGAAGTACGTCACGCGGGAACTCTGCACACATCACATTCATCATCATCATCATATATATATATTATATATATATATATATATATATATATATATATATATATATATATATATATATTCCGATTTCCTCTTATTTATTATGCTGCTCCACCCTATGCCTTTAGATGTTGTGACATTGGCTTGGTGGAGAGGGGTCACTCAAGCTGGGTGGAGTTTCTAGGGTGTTAAAAAGATATCGTTCTGTGCCGAATCTACTAGGCCAGCCAGTGGAGTCTGGGGTCCACACTTGGATTTTAACAATTAGTGTTATAAGGTTTACGTTTTATTAACTGGTATTTTATTTTTGCCGATCTCTTCCAATATGATTCATCATCATATTGGAACGGAGTTCCTTTTCGCGCGTTGCGAAGGGGGGCTAGACCGAAAAAATTGTAACGACACTTTTTTATTAGTACCTGCATGGTAGGGGCAGAGGGCGTTGATAGTATTCCTGTGCGTCAACTACACGAGAATAAACAGCGACGCGTTGTTAGTATTCCTGGGCGTCAATAGATGGCGTTTTTTATTAGTACCTGCATGGTAGAGGCAGAGGGCGTTGATAGTATTCCTGTGCGTCAACTACACGAGAATAAACAGCGACGCGTTGTTACTATTCCTGGGCGTCAATAGATGGCGTTTTTTTTTAATTTTTTTTAGTACTATCAGTGAAGTTGATTTCTATACAGATCGGGGACCTAAGTAGTTTAACGTTATGACGTTACGTCAAACCCAGCCGACAGATCACACTTAACATTGAATTGACATATTCGACCAAATAACGTTGGTCTATCAACTGCATAGAAATCAAATTTCCTCGATGGTACATATTATAAATATGTAATATACAGATTTTTTAACATATAACTCCGTTCCATTCGGGTGCCCTTTGACACCTCTGAAGTTTTTTTCCCACTAATGCCCGCTTTCACAAATGTGGTTAAAAATCTGTTAAAATGATTAATTCTGGTTTAATTTTAACCAACATTTGTGGGTCTTTATGATTTTTTTATGTGTTGTGGCACTCTCATTTTATTAATCATTTTCTTCTTTAACCGATTCATGGCCAATGCCGCGCCCAGCGCGTCATTCAAAAAGTTTTAGTGAGGCCGATGACGCGCCAGACGCGGCATATAAGAATTGTTAAAAAACACGTTAAAACTAATTTATTATACTGTAATTACAATTTCCTTGTCTAAATATACATGTTGAACTCAATTTTATGCGTGGCCGTTTATTTTAGAATTAAAGGCTACTAGTCAGAGATCGTCAATCATTGGTTCACTCGAAGAATCCTTACTTTTCTGCGATTAGCGTATTTATGAAACTTTTTTTTCTTATTAACACTCATCTTCATCAGCGTCAGTAATTTAGCTTCGATGCTACTGTCTGTTGAGTTATTTTTTGCGTCATGACAAATACGAGAACTTTCAATTACTTAATGTCCTTTTCAATGTAAAGTTTTGCAATATTGAGTGACTATATTCTGGAAAACTTTCATTCTCCTTATTGTCGTTTTCCAGGCAATTTTCATTTGAGTATGTTTGTAAATCGTGGCTGGCTATATTCAGGAAAGTCATTATATTCCTGCTGATTATCCAAAACAAACGTATTTCATTTGTTTAAATAAACGATTTTCTGAGAGCTCTTAAATTTTAATACAAATTTATATTGTCATAGCTACATAACTACTCTAAGTTATTTATTCTTCAACTAAAATAGATGAAGTTGCTAGTCATAATAAATCCCACAACCTTTACGGAAAAACTATCATGCCTATTGATTTGTGCTTTAACATGTAATTAGGGTTCTAACTTCCGTACCCAAAAGATAAAAACGGGACCCTATTACTAAGGCTGGCCTCACACAGCCGGAACGTCTCTCTGAATAATTCATAATCGGAAATTCATAATCTAAATTTCGGCACCTTGCCTCACACACATCTTTGAAAATAAGATTGATCAGTAGTCTTATGATTCCTGGCACATATTTAAACGTCTTTATGGAAGAAGAATTAATACTAATAAATATTATTTTCTTTTACTTTCGTTTTCACTTAATGTTTCCCAATTTGGAATTAAACTTTTAAGAATTTCCAACCACGCTATGTTTTTTACCCTGTCATGGTAATCCTCAATGGATGTGTCCTATATTTCAATGCTTAAGATTAAATTTTCCGTGTCAGACATCATGCCAGCAGATCACAACACGTCCAGGGGTTAGCTTCTTGCAGTGTGAACTGAAATAATTCATAATCTGATTCCAGTATGTGTGTGCCGCTCTATTAAAATGTATGGGAATACGCGCGTTATGAAATCATAATCTTAAATTTATCGATCCGGAATTTAGAACGCTCGTCAGTATCATTCTTACAGATCGATCTGAGAAACATAATCTGAAAAAAAATCAGAATGTGTACGTGGAGCATACTTACTGATATTGTATGGAATTAAAGTCTTTCTGAATTAATAATATGAATTCAGAAAGTCATTCCGGCTGTGTGAGGCCAGCCTAAGACTTCGTTGTCTGTCCGTCTGTCTGTCTGTCTGTCTGTCTGTCTGTCTCCAGGCCGCAACTCAAGAACGGTAATAGACTTGAAATTTTCACGGATTATGAATATCTGTTGCCGCTATAATAACAAATACTAAAAACAAAATAAAATTAAATAAATAAAATAAAAAATGAAGGGGGGCTCCCATACAAAAACATAATTTTCGGCATAATTTTGCTCTATAATGGTACGGAACCCTTCGTGCGCGAGTCCGTGTTATATGTGTTATCATCAGTCAGTCAAGGTGTGACGACGTGAGCCCTCACAAAGCTCGGCTTTTAGTAACCAGCACTAATTAAAATCATTAATACCTACATACTCGTATGAGCAAAATTTGTGCCAAAGGTTGACGACTACTTACACATTTTGTTAACAGTATTAATTACTACTTTTATACGCCATATCAGCTTTGAATTACAACTAATACGAACACTGCACACAAAATTTATCTTTTCCCTCTCTGATTTACGCCTATTTACAATAAAATATGTATAAAACACAACCAGTGGCCAATGCCGCACGTGGCGCGTCATCGTTTAGCAGGGCCGATGACGCTTATGGTGCGTCATCGAACAAAGTACTTGGCCTGTCGTAAGAATTTGTTGAAGTGAAGGTGGCAACGAATCGGTTAATAAGTGTAGGTACCTAAGAGTAAATTACTATTTATAACTAGATGTTTCTAGCAAGCCAGAAGCCGAAATTTTCCTCCACTCTGGAATCATATTTTTTGGCAATAACTATCCTCTGTAAATTACGGCATATTACCGGGTTGGCAAAGAACTTAATAGCAAATTTTACCAAAATGTGTTTAGCCGTTTAAACATGTAGAAGCAACATACAGACAGACATACTACAAGGGCTGCTATTTATGTATCCGGAATTAAAAAAAGAAACAAACATATATCATTTAATATGGTTTTATTGCTTTTCAAAATATTCGCCGCGATGATCGACACTCTTTTGCATACGCTGGAACCAATTTTTATAGCACTTTTTCCATTCTGATTGAGGTATCTCCAAAACGTGCATTTTGAACGCATCAACAGCCTCTTCGCGGCTCGAAAAACGTTGACCACGTAATTTGTTCTTCGCGTATGGAAATAAAAAGAAATCGTTAGGTGCCAAATCAGGGCTGTACGGCGGATGACCAGTCAATTCGATCTTTTGACCCTCCAAAAACTGAGTTGTTTCAGCTGAGGTGTGACAGCTAGCATTGTCGTGATGTAATATGATTCTGCGTTGTCGGTTGTCCTTTCTTATTTCTTCAAAGACTTCTGGTAAACAAATGGTTGTATACCATTCAGAATTAACCGTTTTACGATTCTCTAATGGCACTGTAGCCACATGTCCATTAATTCCAAAAAAACAGGCGACCATTTGCTTCAAAGTACTTTTTGCACGAGTAACTTTTGTTTGTTGGTTTCGGCTCATCTTGGAACACCCACACCGTTGACTGTTGTTTAGTTTCGGGGTCATATGCATAGATCCAAGATTCATCACCTGTGTAGATATTATAAACGGCTTTTGACGTACCACGGTTGTATTTCTTTTTCATTTTTTTGCACCAATCGACACGAGCCCGTTTTTGATCGATTGTCAAGTTGTGCGGAATCCAACGCGAACATATTTTTTTTACAGCCAAATGTTCGTGTAATATCTTATGTATGCTCGTCATACTTATGCCGCTCGTCATACTAAGGACGCCTCTATCTCGCGATATGTAACATGACGATCACGCATCTATATTTTGTGGGACAACAGCTGTTTTTGGGCGACCTTCTTTATTTTTATCCGTGAGCATAGACCGCCCACGATTAAACTCACTGTACCAGTGATAAACAGTGGTTTTTGATGGTGCTTCATCTCCAAAAGTTGCGGTGAGTTGAATAAAGCACTGTTGTTGATTTAGCCCACGCCGAAAATCGTAGTAAATCATTGCACGAAAATGTTCACGCGTTAAATCCATGGCAAATAAATACACGCAATTTTCAAAATTACGCCACAATGGAAAAATAATTGACAGTCACATGAAACAAAATGTATGCTTCAACCAAAGAGTTCTATTTTCAAATGTCGTAATTACTTTTTAAATATTGTTCTTGCAAGTGGCCAGTTCCGGATACATAAATAGCAGCCCTCGTATTAAAATATAATATTAGTAAGTAATATATTTAGATTGTTACCATAGATCGTGGACCGGGAACTTGGCCCATCTGGCAGACCAGTGTGGCCTTTTTGTAAGCGTCATAGCGGAGCACGAAGCACAGCAACAGGCCCGGCATCACTATATCGCCCAAACCTGGAGAAAAACAAACATCATTTTATAGCTATAAAAAGCTATTACAAACAAATATTTCTAAAAAAGTCACGAGAAGCCCACCAGCTAGAATAACTAGGTTAAAACTAGCATTCACTTGACATAACCAAATAAAGTATCCAAAATGTACAGTAAAAAATTAAGTACTTATGTATAACTACGGGGCCATTTTTAAAAAGAAGAAGTATGTACTTACTAGACAGACAGACAGACAGACAGACAGACAGACAGACAGACAGACAGACAGACAGACAGACAGACAGACAGACAGACAGACAGACAGACAGACAGACAGACAGACAGACAGACAGACAGACAGACAGACAGACAGACAGACAGACAGACAGACAGACAGACAGACAGACAGACAGACAGACAGACAGACAGACAGACAGACAGACAGACAGACAGACAGACAGACAGACAGACAGACAGACAGACAGACAGACACACTTTCGAATTTATAATATTGCTACCAGTGACGGATTAAAACTACTTGATGCCCTAATAATCCATGGCTGTGTGCCCCCCCCCACGTATGTCAAGTAGAATCGGTCTTTAAACTTTTACTACCAACATTAGTTTTTTCCTAGAAACTTTTTTTGCTGTGGTTTTTGGTGACGTGAGAGTGAGACGTGGTGAGACGTGGTGAGATGCCCTAAGGACAGGTGTTTTTTGTCCTTCTTCTGGTGTCCCCTCAGACGTGATGCCCTAGGGCCTAGGCAATTGCTTAATTTGATTAAAGGTTAATCCCTCACTGGCCGCCACTGACAGTTATATATCTCACCGAGCATAGAGAAGTGTCCTTGGTGGTGCATGGAGGGGAAGACGAGTTTGGCGGGCAGCGACAGTTTGGGCGCGTCGCGCATCGCGCCGCCTAGCTGCAGCCGCCGTGCCACCACGTTCATCGGGTTTTCTGCGGGTCTGATAAAGTGGTTTATGTATGAGAATAATAATAATAATATCTATGGACGCTTCACACCACGTTAGTCTGGCCCCGTGCTAAGTACCTGAAGGACTTGTGTTACAGAGGGGTCAGTTTTATTCGATCGTACGCATCGAGCGCGTAAACGCGAATTTATATGGTATCAAAGCAGCGCCATCTACTGGCTAACGTAGATACTGCTTTGATCCCATATAAATTTGCGTTTACGCGCGCGATGCGTATGATCGTATAAAACTCACACTAACTCTCAGGTACCAGACATCGGAAATATGTTGAATACTTTTACACTATACATATATTAATTAAAAATTTTATTATATCATACACATATTAATTAATACACATCCACACCCGGGAACATTGAAAACTTTTTGTTCCGTCAGCGGGATTCGATTCCGCGGTCCGCGACCCCCGGTTTGAGCTGCCATACACTCAACCAATATGCTACTTGACCTTTAATGCTTCAACTCTCAAGCGGTTGAATTCGACCGCGTAAACAATAGATTTCCGAGAATCCACGATCGAGGGAATATTCAATTTCATTGAACAAAATATGAATGTTTTAGTAGAACTTGGCCTGGGCAACCGTATTTCACCCTTATCATGAAATAAAAGCTATGATTGATAAGTAAAGTCGATTTGAAAATAAGATTTTATATTTTTTAATTTGTACTGACTACTGACGAAAACGCGTTTGCGGTACTTCCGATTTGGATGTGACGTCATCACACTAGTATTTCAATATTACCTATATTTTATTTAACGCGCTCGTTATATTATGAAAGTTTATCTGTACATAAACAATAAGAATAAGCCTGGAAAGATATTTTGTAAAATATATTTTCTTGAATAAAACGTCAGTTTTGCATAAATTATTATCTCCTGCATTTCCGTGTGTGCGCAGTATGCAAGAATTACATTCCCTTATTCTCGTAACCCAGTAGGGCGGAAGACCGACACGACTGGCGAGGGATCAGGCGCGGGACCGACTTTTGTGAGACAATCAGGTGATCATTGTGATTGGTGCATTGTCCCAACCAAACTTGGAAATAACATGGTTCCAACGCGGGAATCGAACCCCCGACCTGCAAGTCAAGAGCCACGTGCTCTATACAACTGGACCACGGAGGAGAATGTTCAAGTACTAGATACGTATCGGGATTAACGATACATCAGACCCTTCTAGATCTAACAGATAGTTGCATGGTGTTACGTAAGGGGTAGGGGAACCGAACATCGTTTTACTTAATGTAATCTTTTTTTTCCGACCAAAGGCGTCCGACCAAACGACGCATGTCTGTCAACTGCCTATGACTCGATTTCTGCGCTGGTACTTACTTAGCAAATGATACGCCTATACATAATACAATCGACATCGTCGCGGCGGTCACTATTTATCATTAGCCGTTTGATCGCGGCAAACACGCAACGTCGAATTGGCGGCGATTGGAAGCCACTGGCCGCGCAACCGCTCCGCCCGCATTCTGCTTATCACAATAAGGCTTCAACCACAGATATAGATCAAGATAGATACCGCATGTCCCTCCAAATGGAGGGACATGCGGAAAAAAGTGGCACGTTCTTAAATAAGAACGTGCCACTTTTTTCCTACCTACTGTGACGTACCGATGATAAGAAACGTGTCCATTACCTAGGCCAACATTTCTATTCGAATATCTACAGCTCAATACGGCACGATAGGCATTTAAGTATTTTTAAAATTCCGATTGATGTCCGATTCCGATAGCAGACTAAAGAATAGCAGACTTATTTCCGAAACTGATATCAATCTGATATCAGTTTATTATCTATCTTGATCTATGTCTGTGGCTTCAACGAAAATTCTTACCTGGTGGCCACTTTGACCATGACGTTAGTGGTGAAGATGTAGGAGGAGAAGAACACCCAGAACACGTCGTAGAGCAGCAGGCCGGTCAGCAGCAGCGTCGACACCTTCAGCGACGGCAGACGGATCAGCGCGATGAACGTCACGCACAAACCCATGCCCATCGCTGGAGATCAAAAATCATTAAGGGTCTGTTTCACCACTTCCTGATAAGTGCCCGATAGGCTATCCACCACTTAACTTGACAGACAAAGTATGTAGAATCTGTCAAAAAAGTTGTGGATCGCCTATCCGGCCCTTTATCAGGAAGTGTCACGCCATAAATAAACATAAAAAATCCATATCCAATATGACGTATTATAATTGCAAAAGTGTTTTAGGGTTCTGTATTCAACAAAAGTTGGTTGACTAATGTACCCTAAAACGGAACCCTAACCTGCAGCTGATTTTTTGTATATTGGTAGGTTAATAGGTACATAATTTAAGAGTAACCTTGTTAATTTTGAAAATAGTTGAAAATTAGTTCTAGGGTTTCCGTACTATATACTATTCATTTCAAAGTATCTCCACGCCAAATTTCATCATAATTGGTTCAGCCGTGTGAGCGTAAAGCGGAAGAGATAGACAGCTACACACTTTCGTATTTATCGGGCTTTGTGAGGGCTCGCGTTGTCACTTGTCAGTTTGTCACACCTTGACTGACTGATTATAACACATATAAATAAAAATTACTATGTTAAAGCTCAAATCAATAGGCCTGATAGTTTTTCTGTAAAGTGTACCACAAAATGTATTGGTTGTGGGATATTCTAGGTCTCGCTTCGCTCGCCCTGATTAGTGAATACTGAATATACTCACCGTCCATGAGTAACCAGTGTCCGGTCAGCACCCATACGGCCACGATGGCGGCAGCGAGCAGCGCCGCAGCCAGCTCAGGGGCGGAGTACCGGCCGCAGACCGCACCGCCGCCGCCGCCGCCCGCCACGTACTGACATAAAGGTGTCAACAGGAACGCCAGCGCCGCGCACGCTATCACTGTAAATCAATCCCAAACTTATTTTGTCTACTGGCCACTTTGAGAATGAGTTACATTTAAATTTGAACAAAGGGGGTGCCCCCTTTGTTCAAATTTAAATGCATCCAGATGAATTAGATCACTCCCCAAGCCTCTATAGAACGCCTACATTTTTTATGAGTCTCACACTGCCCCTTTTTAGACCTTCAGCACCCACAAGGGGGCGTTAGAGCCCACTTTGGGAAAGGCTGCTGTAAATAGTGAATAGGTAGAATATTGTCAAAGATAAGTAAATAGTGACTAAGCATTACATATGATACTAACGGCTATTTAATAATTACTCAACTTTAATTTCAAGAATATTTTGAAGTAAGCTCCATACATTTTCTGTTAAACTCTTCATATATGTGATTATGGCAGTACAGAGTTTTACCATTGAGTTGTATTTAAGACGGCTTCTAATTTCCTATAGGTTTAGTAACATATTATGTACAACTCATAGAAAATGTGTAGGACAGTTTGTGTTTGAAATAATGTTAAATTTTGAAAAACACTTTCTTAAAAACTGTGCTTATTAATTATTATGCATATTCTTAAGACTTAAACCATGATCGGTTACTAACCAGCTAGTCGACTTGTCAAATAGTCATGATCAGCAAATCACTAGAAAATGCTAGGAGACTTATTACACCTGTTATATTTGCGAGTAATTTATCGTGAACGCGACTTATGCCGCGGCCGCACATACGTCTATCGTACGAACTACGAAGCTTCGTGCAATGAGACGATACCATTGGACGATACACGCAGATCATCCAATGGTATCGTTTTAAGCACGAAGCACTGCGCAGATGCAGATGCGGGCATTAAGGCAGATTTGGGCCGCACCGCACGCACCGCAGTCTTATTTCATTTCTTTATATATTTTTTTATTTTTTTTAAATTAAATAAGGGGGCAAACGAGCAGACGGGTCACCTGATGGTAAGCAACTACCGTCGCCCATGGACACTTGCAACATCAGAAGAGCTGCAGGAGCGTTGCCGGCCTTTTAAGAGGGAATACGCTCGCTTGAAGGTTTGCAGGTCGTATAGGTCCGGAAATACTGCTGGTGATAGTTCGTTCCAGTTTTACAGTGCGCGGTAGAAAGTTACGCGAGAATCTGAAGTTGCGAAGACTGCGGCGCGGGTAGGTATGCGAGCTTGCCTATCACTTCATATAAAGAATTCGAATGCGGCGACTGAGGTGCGTGCGGTGCGGCCCAAATCTGCGTTCACCTTTATAAAGATTCGAAATTAACGAAGGCGAATAAAACAAAATAATTTTCAGCCTACCTGCAGTACATATCGCAACAAGTGTCTGCATGGAGTCAAAGAAGAAAAACATGATGAGAAGTGCAACTGACGATCCAAGAGGGAAGCAAAGCGCCTGCATTGTATTTAATGTCTGTACATCTGAAAAGAAAAATAATATTTTAAATAATAATAATAATATCTATGGACGCTTCACACCACGTCAGTCTGGCCCCGTGCTAAGTACCTAAAGGACTTGTGTTACAGGTACCAGACAACGGAAATATATTTAATACTTTTATACTATACGTATATTTAAGATTTTTATTATATAATACACATCCAGACCCAGGAACATTGAAAAACTTTTTGTTCCGTCGGCGGGACTCGAACCCGCGACCCCCGGCTTGAGCTACCAACACGCTCACCACTGAGCCACAGAGGTCGTCAAATGGCAATATTTTACTTTTTTTAATTAGTATATACCAAAACTTGGTCTTCTTGGTATATTATATAAGAGCTTATTTCATCTAAAGAATAAATTTATAGCAATAAGTCACCAGAGAGGCCAATAGGTCAAGGCAATCTTACTATTATTAGGCGATGAGGTGACTGTTGGTTTTCCGCCTAACAATGATGTTTCTCTCTCCTTCTCTGCTCTCTCCCGGGCCTCGCGCTCCATATTGAGTGAACGAAAACTTCCATACACAATAAGTAACATAGAAATAAGACATGCTGATACTCTGAAAATAAATAAAATACAAGTTTTATTAACAGTAGGTATTTTATTTGGTAAAATGTTCTTGAGATTCAATAATAATGTATAAACAATTTTGTTATGATAAGAACAATAAGTTAGTCTTCCAGATTACACAATATTATCAGTAAAGTTTGAAGTACATGAGTAGTCGAGAAATGTGGGTCACTAAACTATCCATAATATAATTATCATCACTCACTCTCATTAAAAAATCAATATTAATATATTAACAATATAGTAACTGTTGCCATAATTTCTTATTGGAATTTAAAGTACAGATTTTTTTCAAATACCATATTGTTGATTTATTCAATCCATACTTCCATACTAATATTATAAATGGGTCTGTCTGTCTGTCTGTTACCTCGTCACGCCCAAACAGCTGAACTGATATTACTGAAATATGGTATGGAGATATTTAAAACTTGAAAGTTGAACCAGGACATAGGATACTTTTTTCCCGAAAAAAAAACTCTTTAAACAAAATATAATTGTACTCACTTGGAAGAGTCCATAATAGAGTAGGCCCATTTGTACTCCTGGTATTCCATATTTGCACCAACTTGCGCCATTCTTCAGGTGAAGTTGAAATATAGCAGAAACTTCAGGAGAGAGTTGGAGCAAACTAAAACAAATTATGAACTGTTGTTACTCTATGACCTCTATGTTCACTTTGGTACTAATAATGTAATATTGGCATCTTCTATGTAATATTGTGCATTTTTGGATTGACTCTATGGCATAATTTTGTTGCAATTAATCCTTCAGGCCCAGCACGAGCACCGGTGATCGCGAGAACAAAAGAATACAATGGGAATTCCTAGAACCTCCGATCGAAGGATTAATGTAAAACTCAATTTTGAATAAGATGCATTTATATACTTACTCAGGGCCCCCGTAAGGGCTACAGGTGCCTGTGTGCAAAAAAAGGATTTTGGCGTTCCTTTAGGCAAATTTTTTGGGTTTTGTCGTCCCTAAAGATGGCAATTTGGTGCCCCTAGAGGATGGCACCCGTGTGCATTGCACACATTGCATATATGGTAGCGGGGACCCTGTACTTACTAATGTTATAAATGGTAAAGTACGGCAATGTATGCGCCGTACAGTTCGTACAGTTACTATCTACCTACCTGTTACTTCAACACTGACTTTGATAAATTGTAGTTGGAGTCTAGTAACATATTAATCATTTATCCCTATCACTATAAAATAATGGACAGTACTGTCCACTCATTTTTGGCAATTAGAATAAAATAGAATATACTTTATTGCGTTCAAGATGTTGTACAAACATGAAATACGGTACATTAATCGGTCATAGAATTGGTTTTCCATTAAATTTTGCAATATAAATATAAATAGCTCTTTATTATTTTATAATTTTTTTTTATTCCAACAAACTAATCTGATCTAATATTATAACATGCCAAAGAAATATTTTTACTAGGTACGGGATTTACACATTTACACAATATTATATAAATAGCAGTTTATATATTTATAAAAATATCAATGGAGAAATGCACAAGTGGAGCATAAGTAGAGCACGAATACAATGCATGAGTTGAAGTGAAAGGAAACAATCAATTCGGTTAAATCATTTTGTGCGAAGATAAGTATTACCAAATTAAACAATAATATTACAATAATTTACGGAATTAAGTCAATTAATAGGATGCGAAAGTTAAATCCGAGTGCGATAAAAAATCACAGGGAAATTATTATCACGGAAGCATCTACACTATATTTACTTACCAATAACAGGACTTGCTCCTCAACTTAAATTATAATCATTATCTTGTAGCCATACTTATTTTACGAATCTATTTCTTTAAAAATACTGTTTAAAATTTTAATTTAGGAAAATATTTACAATCATAAAACACCAGAGACACTAATTCGATCGACATTCGATATGACCATAGACAATATTCATAGATAAGACAAAATGACACTTTATTCTTTACCATAGAATAAAAACCACTAAATTTTTCACTTTGATTTTCACAGATTTGCACTTTTCCATAGACATGAGTCCAACAACAACTTGATTCGGATGTGAATTATGATTACTTTTCCTTTTTGGCCGGAAGTAAAAACTGAGTATTTTTGAGAAATAAACCTAAGAAACGGTAATTAATAAATTCTAAATTTTATTAAATCGTGAAAACAATTGTAATTTAATAATAATTACAATATTGATGGTTTATTCACTACCTACGGGCTAGGGCCTAGGACACACCACGATCAGCTGTTTTGTCTAGCGCAGGGCCGCGCGCGCGGGACTTGGCGCGGGCGGTGCGGGGGGGGGGGGGGGGGGGGGGCTGGCGCAGCCCCCGGGCTGGCGGGGCTCCACTGGCGCGCGATACAATCGCGCATTTACATCAGCATTATAGATTGTGTGTTGAAAATTTTGACTATTTTAAAAACTGTAGATTTAAAGAAAATAACTTGCACCAATGGATATATCTCATGCCCTATAATAACCCCACGAAGTTATCGGAAGCGGTCTTTTGACACCCTGTATAATATTTATCGTTATTATTATAATGATATTTTTTCGTTATCTATAAACGAAAAAATATCGTTATAATAATAACGGTAAATATAACGTTATTTTTTGGTATCAGGTGTGCAATCGTGCACGGTGCACTAAATCTCACTCGCAGCCCACTTTTTTTGCGAGATTTGTACTTACCTACTTTTAGGAGTTTAATACGTATAAACAAATAATAAAAATAATAGTTATTGTTTTGGACTTAAAATGGGACGGACTATAACGTTATCAAAGAACATATATTTACCGTTATAAATCCTATAATATAACGTTATAACATTAACCGTTATTAATATCAATTTTTAACGATATTTTTTAAATCGGGTAAATTTTCATAACGTTATCTATGCCCTTGAAGCAGGCCTGGCCGTTTCTTTCTTTTTCTTCTTTTTTTGGCCACTTGACACCAGGGCTTCAAATAAGTCTATAGTCATTAGTCTATTATCTATCAGCTATTTTTCTTTCTGCATTCACTGTCACTGTCAGTTCTCAAATGTGTCATGTCGATTTTCTGCAGAGGTTATATTTTTGTAATTTAAAAATCGAAAAAGAAGACAATAACTTATTGAACTTATACTGATCAATTAAACTTTACATAGTCATCATGAGGTTAACACAGCTTCTTTTTCGTCGAAATCGTCTTCCCAATGGTCACATATTCAGAGGCAAAGATCGCTTAGTTAAAAGAGTAGAACCAGTTCATTTACGGCGATTGCAACAAGATTTTGAAATTGAAGAACAAAATATGTACTATTTACGGTACCCATACTTAAGTGAGGTATGTAAAGTTAAAACTTAAAACGCATCTTTATCTTAATACTTGAACCTTCTAAAGTTGTTCTCATATTATTATGTTGTCGCTACATAATACCATAATACCTACTATACACCGCAATTATTGAGTAATAATATTGTGTATACTCTATAGTCTATACTCTATACAGTAACTGGAATATAAATGAGTTATTAACACCTCCATCGTGGGTATCTCAGACACAATAGATTTTCAATTGGTATGCAGCAGCCAGTTGCCGCTTGGGGATTGATGGGTTAAGATGATAATATATTAAACACATCAATTAAAGTAAATTATTGTGAATTTGTCCAAAACACTGATACTATCTAAAATAGTTTCAAGTTATAAATGAATTTACTTTTCAGGCCGAAAGTTTTGGACACGGAAAAGCTCTAGGCAAACAAGAACTAAGGATGGAAAAGCTAAAAGAAACAACAAAGAGAATTTTCAAAGAAGATGTAACTCTTTACGAAAGATACAAACATTTAAGAGTCTCTGAAAACTGGGATTAGTATTTTGTTTTGATGTTCTGAAGATAGTAAACGAGTAGTTCTTATCTCTTATTTAGATGTTTAAAATTGATGTATGCATAAACTCTATGTTATACTTTTCTACTGTTTTATTTATTATAGTTTAATATAGTATAAATAAATAATCTACTATGGTTGGTTCACATTATTCTAATCCAATGAGTAATCCAATCCACTTCCAGTAATGTGAACCCCTTATTAGACCATTACAGGTAGGATTGCCAGGCGTATTGTATTGTCAGATCTGACTCTTTAGTTGCATGTCAAAAAAAAACTGGTTTGGCCTTTGGTCTCTTACAAAAATTGTGAAAGAGACCAAAGGTACCATTGAGGAAATTGATTCCTATGCAGTTGATAGACCAACGTTATTTGGTTGAATATGTCAATTCAACGTTAATTGTGATCTGTCAGCTGGGTTTGACATAACGCAACCAAACTACAATACCCGGCAATAAATATTGCATCGGCTAATTTCGGTTTCATAGAGCATTATCTTTGTAGCACACACCTATTTGACATTATTTCAGTCGTTGTCCAAATTCAATGGAGTGCAGTCGCGTCCAGGTCAAAATATATATCTAGAGTTGTTAACACCCCTAAATTTGCTACAGCTGTAATTTTCCAAAAAAATTAAAATATACGTAAACATAATTTGAACACGCTTTTTATTTTATTTTACCTGAACCTAAATCCATAATTTAAAGAAAACTTGGTGTATTTTATACAAAGAATAATAAAATTTTCTAAAGAAGCAAACCATAATAATTATAGTTTTTTTTAACAGCTCCTAATATATACCGGACTTTTTGTATTTCGTGCGTAAGAGATAACGCTCTACAAAACCGAAAGTAGCCGATTGTCACTTTCCAAAGGTCGATGTGCAATATTTATCGCCGGGTACTGTACCTAGGTCCCCGATCTGCATAGGAATCAACTTCTCTGATAGTACGCATAAATCACTTATTGATAATGTGGTGTATGGGTTTTTTACACAAAGCTGACTAAAAAAACTGGCGGGTTTGGCCTCATGACCCTTGCAAGAGTACTGTAGAGTATTTATAATGAATATGATAACATTTTTTGTAAGGGAAGATACAAAAATAAGTAATTTCTTATATTAAATTTATTTTATATTACATTCTTTGCACAATTTTATCTTACATACACTGACATAGTGTGTACTATGTACTAGACTCGACAACGCAACGCAGTGCTCGGTCACATTCAACGTAATCTATATAGCAGCAGTGCACTTAGTCGCCCCCGAGCTCTTCTGCGCGCCAGACGTACAACAATTAAAAACGAAACCAAAAAAAGTCGCAAAAATGCCTAGTTGTGGGTTAAGATACTGCAAAAATTATTCCAGTAACACTTCCAAATGCAACAAAATAACATTTCACCGGTATTAGCATTCTTATTTAATTATTTTCAATTAAAATACGAACATTCAATTACTAGGCGAAGATGCGCGCCATTTTGCATTATCATAGAGTAGTAGAGTCAGAGGGGAATGTAGGCAGAATATAGATCTATGATAAGACGACGATGAATGAAGTACTAACTCACGTAGACGAGTTTGTATTTTGGTAATATTTAAAATATTACGTACATTATACATGCGTACATTATAATAATTTTATTATGGTACATATTTGAAAATATTTAAGTAATTTAAATAAGGTAATTAGCTATAGTGGACTATGGATCCATACTTAATTGTAAATTTTATAAAAAAGTTAATTTTTATTTTTATTTTATCCACTTACTCCAATAGATTCTGCATTAATTCGAGTATAGGCACAAAACTGTGTCACTTCTGCGGTACTGATCTATAGCAATCACCGCCCCGCCTCCCACCCCGCTCATGCCTCAAGTGCGACATGTTTTTTGTTTGCAATAGCTGCTCTAGTACGTAGTACTTACTACCTCAGTGCTTACATATCACTTATTTATGCATAATATATCATAACATCAACAGCCTATAAATGTACAAAAAATATAAATAATAATTTGTTAGCAAACACATAAAAATTTAATATTTATTTAGTACCTTGCAGTTTAAATTCTTTCAGCTATTAAAATCAGAACAAGTTGCAGCATACTGAAGCTGGCATAATACGTAGCATAATACTGATAAAATCACAATTCACATAACATTTATACAACATTGCAATTTGTACTGATAAATGACACATTTACATTCACTCTGTTAGTATTTCTGTTACATATTATCCAGAAATGTAACAGAAATACTAACAGGTTACTAACAGGTTACTAACTGTATTTGTGGCCCATATAAAAAAAATGTTGAGTACTGCTGACCTAAACTAAGTTCTATAAAAGTTAAAATAGTTGGGCTTATAACACGATAAATTAAATATTATGTTATTACATAATCGTAAATCGTAATCGATTTACGACTTAAAAATTCATGGGGTTCTATAAAATGAAAGGGTCTTGGCCCTTGGGTAAGTATAAGGTATTGTTCCTTCGTCTTTAAGGAATAAAAAATTAATGCTTCATAATATTAATCATTCAAGCCCCATAAGGGCACCGGTGATCGCAACAACAATAGAATTTCCAAGAATTCGCGATCGAAGGATTAAGGAAGTAGAAAAATAATTCAAGTATAATAAGTAAAAAAAGGTTTAAGGAATCGCCAAACAAGGGATATAAATGCTTTGCATAGATATAACTTGCATAGATAACTTGTGTGTTTTAGATTTTAACAAGCAACCGCATAATTAACTTGTTTTAATTTATTTGCTTGATCCAAGCAAAGGGATCTCCTTGAAGATCTTTTTTGTATAATTTTTTTCCTTGGTAAAGAAATTCCGCAAACTGCGATACAACGGGATCCCGCATACACGAAGCTACAGCAATCACCTTCTCAGATTCATCAAAGAAGAAAATAACAAATTTGAGAGCATCTATCTCGCCTTCAATCTGAGAGCTCGCTGGCTTTCCGCAGCCCGCATAGCGTATAGACTTCCCGAAAAGCATGGTCCAGAAATAAGGCACAGTACGTAAAGAAGTCACATTATTCGCAATATTTTTGGCTGCGACTTGACCGTGATATTGAGCTAAGCCAATGTGCCCTATGCTCATATGCTCGTTATCGTGAGCGAATACGGGCGCGTGAGCAATATCACCGCCGGCATAAACGTTTTTGACGTTCGTTTCCAATTTATCATTCACGTTAACGGAACCATTCTTGTTTAGTGAAATACCACTATTTTGCAAGAAATTAGTATAATATGTGCTCCCCACCCCCAAAATCAAAATATCGGCGGGCAACGTCGCTCCATTAGTGAGCTCGACTGATTTTATAGCACCGTTTTCGCCGATGCATTTAGCAATAGACGTTTGAAATTGGAATTTAATACCTTTCTCTTCGAACAACTTTCGGAGACTCTGCCCTATTTCGTTGCCGAATACTTGTCCGAGTGGGGACGAATCTTTACCTACCACCGTCATAGATTTAGCCTTTTGATAGCACGATGCTGCGGCTTCGAGACCAATGAAACTGAGTCCGAGGCAAACGACATGTTTCTCCGGATTTTCGCCGAGCGCCTTTATCACGTTAACGGAGTCTTCGAAATTCCGTAGCGTAAATACATTCTTCAGATCTATTCCGGGCACGTCGGTCGGAATTCTCGGTTTAGACCCCGTGGCTATATACAAGGACGTAAAGCGTAGTTTTTCACCATTACTCAAGTGGACGCTCCTATCTTCAGGATCTACTTTTTGTGCTTCCACCCCTTTTATGACCTCGATGTTAGCATTTTTGTAGTAATCGTCGGTTCGGGCTTGTAGCTTTCCAATGTCGGTGACAGTACCGATTTTAGAAACTTTGATTCTGTCATAGGGTAGGTAGTTTTCTTTGCAGACCAGGGTGATTCGTCCCATGAATCCCTCGTCGCGTAACTTTTCAGCGCAAGTGGCACCGGAAGGTCCGCCACCAATGATGACCACCGATGCTCCGTCGCACGGTAAATCCGAACCCAAATCTTTGACCCGCTTGTTGGACTTTAAATCGCTTACTTTCGCTCGAACCTGGAATACCATAAAATAATTAATTACGAACAATTATCAACGGATGAATTGTAGGTGAATAATATTACGAGATAACAGTTACACTTTGTAAATATAAATTGGTGTAGGTAAAAGGCGAATATTAGAACTGTATACTGAATAGAGGAAAATGCTAAATACGAACTCGATTTGGATAATAAAAGAAAATACTTCTGGCGTTTAAATCTAAAAAAAATTGGTTAGCAATCGGAAGTATCCTACATGGTGGTTGATAGCTTATCACCACTGTGGATTATAAATCTTTTATCGAGACCATAAGCCAAAGTAAATGTCAAGTCCATATTGTATTGTAGGTCAGAAATATGCCTATGAATCATGCTCGTTTAATATTATACATGTAATATAATAATAAACGAGCATGATTCATCAGATATTAAGAATATAACAAACCTATACAGTATACATTATATAATATCTATGTATAGCTTTGTGCGAGTCTACATTCATACCATCGGCTACCTATAGTTAACCTTAAAAGCCTGAGGCGTGACGTAATTTTTATAACGTCTCAGAAAGCAGGTTAAGGTCACCTTGGGTTGCCTTAAGGCTTTTTACGTCGAATATTCTGACTTTCGATTCAACGCTATTATTAGGTATACTACTATAATCAATGATATTCTATGTTACTAAACTATAATGGTTGATTTATTAAGTAAATCTTACACCGTACACGATTAGATAATATCTAATCATTAGCCAAAAATTATTACACAAAGTATAGCCAAGGGAGTAACTGTCCCTAAAACATTCCTGTTTATTAATCTTCTACTTTGTCGAATATACGAATCTTTATGGAATTTACTGATAATTTAGGCCTTAGGAGTTATTTCACGGGGCTCCGGGAGAGGATGGGAACCTCTTCGGCTTAGCCAGTCCCGGCGCCGAGGGGAACGCTTCAGTTTGCCGAAGCGTTCCCTAACTTTGGTGGAAGGTGGTCCCTTCTGAGGTAGACCGGCCGGTCGTGGAGGGAGTCCTGTGTTTGTTAGATCCGGGACATCCTTCATTTATACGGCTGAAGGCGAACAGCAGGTGGTTTTAGTGGGTAAGCCCGGCACTCTTGCCGGCAGTCCCACTGCCCACACAGTACACACTTCAGCTTAAAACTGAGGCACATCACCAACCTGGGGTACCTACCCATAAAGGGTTTCCCCTGCGCATCAAAAGAAAAAGGCCTTTGGAGTTAGAGTAGGGCTATTCCTTTTCTGGGATATTGGAATTTTTATAAGGGCCCAAGTATGTCTATATACAGTTTAAAAAATAATTTCTACTTTCCTCTATCAACCTTGAAATGAAGTTTTAGTTTTCCTTGTGGGAAAATGCAAAAATAAATTAACGTTGTGTGGGAGTTCTCCTTAAATGCGATAACATGTTTAAAGTACATATAGAATCAATAAATTATTATATATAATTCCCTGCAAGATACGTTTGAATTCTGTCTGTAATATAATATACTAGCTGACCCGACAGACGTTGTCCTGTCTAAACGATGATTATTTAATTCGAATTGGTATAATTACGAAAAAATAGATTAAAATTAGTATCATCAAAGAAATATAAATAGTTTAGGCGAAAATCATAAAAGTTTATTGTGCGGGAAGGACAAAAAATATTCCTTGTCCTTTCCCGAGACTCAAAGTATCTCCATAGTCCATACCCATCAAGATAGACTGAAGTTTAGGCGAAAATCATAAAAGTATTTTGTGCAGTAACCGTACATTGTACAAATGTATCCAAAGTTGGTCTTCGGGACTCAAAGTATCTCTATGCCAAATTTCAGCAAAATCGGGCCAGCCGTTTACGCGTGATGTCGTGACCACGCGAATATGGATTCATTTTTAGGGTTCCGTACCCAAAGGGTAAAAACGAGACCCTATTACTAAGACTTCGATGTCTGTCCGTCCGTCTATCTGTCTCCAGGCTGTAACTCAAGAAGCGCTATAGATAGACTTCTGAATTTTTCACAGATTGTGTATTTCGGTTGCCGCTATAACAACAAATACTAAAAACAAAATAAAATTAATATTTAAGGGTGGCTCCCATACAACAAACATGATTTTTTTTAACCTTTTTTGCTATATCAGTAATGGCAACAGGTAGGCACATGACATTTTCACGAAAGCCCTTAGGGCTGGTTTACACGTATTAAGTAGATAAGTAGTAACTAAATTTTAACTTAATTTGAAGTGCCTGCCCGAAATGTGTCAATTGACAAGACCCGCCTGCCAACCTTATAGAAAATAGTCAGAATTCTAATTTCCTTGTTTAGTACTTAAATAAATTTTAACTTACTTCTTGCTACTAAATTTTGTGTTTACAAGCAATAAGTAACTTAATATTAAGTTAAAATTTAGTTAACTACTTATCTACTTAATACGTGTAAACCAGCCATTATTGTATGTCTAAGTCAATAATTGTCAATTGATAATAAAATAAAAATTTAAGGGGGGCACCCATACAAAAAACAGAATTTTGGCCTATGTTTGCTCTCTAACGGTACGGAACCCTTCGTGCGTGAGTCCAACTCGCACTTGGCCGATTATTATAATATATAGATATAATGTACTTTTATCAGTTATTCGGCTTATTCCTGACTACCGCCACAGAATACTGCTATCGCAGAATGTGCTATGGTCCGTAATCAACAAGGAACCCTTATAGTTTCGGTCTGTCCGTCCGTCTGTCTGTCTGTCCGCGGTTTTACTCAGAGACTATAGGACCTACAAAGCTGTAATTTGGCATGAATACACATATTAATGATGCCGACAAAATGGTACATGAATTCTTAAAAAAATATTTTCTTTTATGGTACCTTCCCTACACATCAAGTGGGGAAGATTTTTTTTCGCGTCCACCCCATCGTGTAGGGTGTCGTTGGATAGGTTTTTTAAAAATATTACGAGTATTCATAGATCATTTTACGAACTAGGGACGGATTTGTGAAATATTAAGTTTTAAAGTGGAAAAAATCGTTAGGTAGAGTCCAGTGTCCTTCTACTAGCTAAACGGTAGCTTCTGGAAATGTGAAAAAATTGTGAAGAGTAAGAAATATGGTGAATATAAAAGGAAAACTATCACGGCTAAGAATTCATAAGTTATTGAGTAATAGCCGATCAACTAAAAAAAAATGTTTTCGGCGAAGTATAAAGGAACTTTTAGTTCAAACTCCTTTGAAAGCAACTAAGATGACGTTGTTATTAGTGTAAAACACGTTATAAAATATGTAGATTCATTGACCATACACAAATTTTAAAAAACTAGCGGTACTACGGAACCCTATGTATTTGCGCGTGGCTCGACACGCACTTGGCCGGTTTTTTAACCTCCTGTAGATAATACTAAAGCTATTGATTGATTGATTGATTTGCTTTCGAAACCTTATTCGAAATTGTATTTTGGTATATTTAAAATCAGATTTAAAATGTTCTATTCTAGTTCAGCCAACCCTAATCGCAGTGAACGCATATTGTTCGATTTGGCTAAACCTTTTTAGATAATAACTCATTGTAATCATAATAATATTATGATTACAATTACAATAGTGATGATGACAAGGTCAAAGATTAGCGAATTTTGTTAATAAAATAAAGAAAGCACGGTAAAAAATAAGCGTTACCAAAATTTCAGCTCGATGGCATTTGTATTTTTTTTGTTAGGCGCTTTCAAAGTTGGATAATCAAGTCGAATTTTTTTTCAATTAAATTTCTTAATATTTGTATACCATTCGATAACTTATGCTATTAAAAGCAACTTTTGGTATGGTACCACTTTCATACAACGCAATATTTAATATACCTATCGAACAAAGTTCTCTCCCGATCCGTATACAAACTACGAAAGACTGACGTCAGTCTTTCGTAGCACTTTATATGGAGCGTTTCGGGCAGGTCTATTTTATGAGATGTTTGAATCGTTCATATCTTGGTGAATTTTTAAGCTATGAGAGTCATTCTTTCAGCGATGTTTCTATTTTTTAAGGGTCTTTCAATTACCAATAAGAAAAAAATTTAGTCATCAAGCCTATTAAATTAAAAATATACATACACAATATTATCATGTAAGTACATATATTTTTTTATCAAAGTTTTGTCACCCCTTTTACCTTAGATATGATTATTGATTACAATTTCACTCAGGTAAGTGATAGTATTTTAGGCTGTGTATGAGTTCCTTGTATAGAGTTTACTGTAAAAGTAGTAGTGCTGAAAGAGTAACTTTTTTTTCTTTTGTATGGAAAAAACATGATACTAAGGCGCTTGTCCATACAAATGGCAAAATTGCTTAGCGCTGCTACTTTCACAGTTAAACACATTCAGAACCTAAAGTATTGCCACGTTTTGCTACAGCTTGTAGATATGGATGATTGATTGATGAAGCTAGAGTTAAAATCTTATCAATTATCATGATAATAATTATTGTACCCTTTGTTTGAAGTATAATATCAGTAATATCTACATTATCTGCCTACAATTAGGTATAATTGTAGAGCGAGTCATTCAATAAAAAACGTACTATTAAAGAAGTTGATTCCTTTGCAGATGGGGGACCTACGTAGTTTGGTCGCATTACGTCAAACCCAGCCGACAGATCACAATTAACATTGAATTGACATGATCGACCAAATGACGTTGGTCTCTCAAATGCACAGGAATCAACTTCCTCGATGGTACCTACAGTTCGACTTAACAATATTATGGTTATATCCTGTATTCTGACATAAGATAATACGAGTGGTCAAGGAAATAATGAGATGACTTGCGCTAAAAATTATACGGTACCAGGTACCATAAAAAAATATTTTTTTACGATTTCATGTACCATTTTGTTGCTATCACTAATAATATGTGTATTCATGCCAAATTACAGCTTTGTAGGTCCTATAGTCTCTGAGTAAAACCGCGGACAGACAGACAGACAGACGGACAGACGGACCGACAGACCGAAACTATAAGGGTTCCTTGTTGACTACGGAACCCTAAAAACCGTTTTGGATATGTTTTAGATTGTAATGGAACAGCAAAAAAATGGAAAGGGCGTAGCGACAAAATGGATTTTGTCGCGTAATTTAAAAACCATAAATACATTTCATATAATATGGGCATTGGGCAAATTAAAGTGTATGCTTGAACCAATCTATGTACAAATTTTGAAAGCTTAAATCACTCTCCTCTGTTAGCAAAATAGGAATCCCTTTT
Organism: Polyommatus icarus; assembly: GCA_937595015.1. Lineage (NCBI taxonomy): Eukaryota > Metazoa > Arthropoda > Insecta > Lepidoptera > Lycaenidae > Polyommatus > Polyommatus icarus. The sequence goes on along the minus strand of OW569327.1, from coordinate 15,608,868 downwards.
TTACAGAGGTCTTTTTGATTTTGATCTCGGTAAAATGATCTTCGACCAAATAAAAAAAGCCGACCCAATATGTAGAGAAATGCCGTTTACATTTTTATTTGCTGTTTAATGCCTGGTTTCTGAGGTTTTTTTTTACAGTAGCTATGTAGTTCTTAATTTAATAACAAAATTTCCAATCAAAAACCTTATTGAAGAAATAAACTTCTGTTATAAAGTAAAGCTTACGAATCGGGTAGCAATGGGTTATGGCGATGACGATTGATGAAAAAATATTATCAGTAACAAAACCCTCAGAGACAGGATTTAAAAATACTGCAACTTCCTTTGGTGGCAAATGTGACGTTATCAGCGTGAAGGGGCCTTATTGTCGGTATTGAGTTATTAGTATCCCCATAATCTACATTTAATAGGCTATCGAACCAAGTAAATAACATGCGTGTAGGTCTGGAAAATATTTTTTTAAAAAATGTTTAAACTCGAAAGTCGTAAAAGGTGATATTGAGAAAATCGCATTCAAACTTCGACACCCAAAAAAAGTATGTTATTGTAGGAAGTTACATAGATATCATGTTTTTTGAGAAGTACGTTATCTGGCCTTTTAGAATTTAACTTAAATCATATAATTTTATAACTCTATTCCTGTTGTTTACCACGCCAAAGTGCATGCACTTTGGCGTGGTAAACAACAGGAATAGTAAAAACCATCTTGGGCATTTTCATTACATCATGGATGTAATGAAAATGCCCAAGATGGTTTTTACTAAATATTTCATTTATACTATGTTTTCTATTGGATTTTATAAAAGAATAATATAAAACGGACCATTTTTTACTAAATAGAGACGTCTTCGATATTAAACAATGTTGTTTATTGTATTAAAAAAATGTTTGAATAAAGAAACATTGTGCTTCTACTAATCTTATTAATCAGTCAAAATCAACAAAAATATATATTTACTACACTTAAACATAGTCAAATGAGATCAAATATATAAACTTCTATTTAAAAAGTAACTTTTTTCTGTCTTAAAATTCAAGGTAAAGTTTAGTAAAAAGCTGGTACAAACACTTAACACTTTTCAAAAGGGACCTTATTGTCGGTGATTAAAAGTTTAGTGATATCACATCAAAATAAATAATACATTTTTATTTACATTGAAGTTCTTATTTTTTAAATAACTTTAATTATCCTTAAGGCCGTCCCCCGAGCAAACGACCTTGGCCATACATTTGCCGCGTTGCTGAGAGCGCACCAAAACCCTATTTTTTTACTTAACTTAGTTCAAAACTGACCTAAAAAAATTTAAAACGGGGAATATGTAGTTTATGATATTGTCGATCTATTGGCGTGTGTTTCAAATAAAAGTAATTTGTAAATCCTAAGGAGATGCTGAATGTATGCTTGAATTTTAGTAAATTGGTTTTACTTTGGAAGCTGATATCATGAGTATAATAAACAAAAATAGAAAATTTAAAACGAGGAAAGGAATGACGATATACTGAAGATTATTGCTGTATTTTTATTATAAGTTTGTAGCTTTCAAATTATGAGTTTATAGGGCTTGAAATACGGTAAATTACAGTATCTCCGGAAGGAACGCCCTTAAGTAACAAGACCCCCGTGGGGGAATATGACCGTTACCCTCCAACTAAACCTAAGAGAAGGAAAAGAAATGAAGAGTCCATCTACATAGCTACCTATAACACGCTCTCCCTTAGAACAGATGAAAGCCTAAGTGAATTATTATTAGCGCTAGAGACTGTTAAATGGACAATACTAGGAATGAGTGAAGTTCGACGCCTAGGCGAAGGGATTGAAGATCATGGCCAGTTTATTTTCTACTATAAAGGTGAGACGCCAGGCCAATATGGAGTGGGGTTTCTAGTTAAAAAAGAGTTAAAAGAGTATATTACTGAATTTATAGGTATTTCTGAACGCATAGCGATACTTAACCTCCAACTCCCCTCAAGCAAATAACCATGGTCCATAGTCCAAATATACTCTCCGACCGAACAGTATAGTATCGAAGCGATTGATAATTTTTATCAAGAGCTGTCAGAAGTAATTAAAGAGCATACACATAAAAATAAGATCATTATGGGTGACTTTAATGCGAAAATAGGAGACCGTATCGATGGAGAAGAAATGATTCTAGGTCCCTATTGCTCTGGAAAAAGATCAAGAAATGGAGAAAAGCTTATGCAACTATCTTATGAAAATAATTTAAAAATTATGAACAGCTTCTATAAAAATAGAGTAAATAACAGATGGACCTGATGGTCTCATAAAAAACGAAATAGATTATATCCTTAGCAACAGAAGTAACATCTTCCAAAACTGTAAAGTACTCAGTAAGCTCAATTTTAACAGCAATCACCGAATGATTAGAGTAAAAATAAGAATCTTAGCTAATAATACCAGACCATTTTAAATTAAATCAAACAGACAAGCTACAGATGAAAATACAAAAAATGTCAAAGAAGACTTAATAAACTTTAAGGAGAACATAAAACACCTAAATCCACAAGAGAAACTACATGGCTTACAGGAAACACTCACTGGAAGAAGCTTAACAAAAATTAAAAACAAAAATGCTAATAGTAGTAAACCGATTAAGGAATGGTTGTCAGAAAGAACAAAAAAACTGACAGAAGATAGAAACAAACTAAAAGGAATGCGAAGTAAAACAAAAGAAATCAGACATACTATAACCGAAACTAGTAAAAAAATAAAGAAAAGCATAAGAACCGACAGAAGCATACACAGACTTAAGATAATAAAGAAATGCATACAAAAGACAGGCGGAATAAAGAAAGCAAGTAAAGAACTTAATTCTAAAAAAGAATGGATACCGAAAATGAAAAGTAATGAAGGTAAACTAAGCCCCAAAAGAACTGATATATTAATAACAATTGCAACCAATTTTTTCAAAGACCTATACTCCAGTAAAAACAAACTAGAAAAAACGCAACTATCAAATGAGGAACCTATACCAGACATAATGTTGTCTGAAGTTAAAAGGGCTATTAAATCACAAAAGAAGGATAAGGCACCTGGAGCAGACAACATTACAAATGAACAATTAATTGAAAATATGGAACACATTGCTCCCATACTAACAATAATATTTAATGAAATTCTAGAAACTGAGAATATTCCGGAACAATGGTTGTCCTCTACCATCACGCTGATACATAAGAAAGGCGCTAAGGATGACATAAACAACTAGCCAATCAGCCTTATGTCAAACATCTATAAACATTTCGCCAAAGTAATACTCAATCGAATAAGCAGTAAATTGGACGAAAACCAACCTCGAGAGCAAGCCGGGTTCAGGAACAATTATTCAACAGTAGATCATATCCACGTAGTTAAACAAATTTTCGAGAAATGCAGAGAATATAATTTCCCACTGTATTGCTGCTTTGTAGATTACTGTAAAGCTTTTGATTCACTTGAACATGAAATGATATGGAGAGGCCTTAATTACCAAGGAATAGAAAACAAATATACTAGAATACTTAGGAATATCTACGAAAACAGCACAGCAAAGGTAAAGCTAGAAAAAGAAGGAAAGAGATTAAGATTAGAAGAGGCGTTCGACAGGGTGACCCTATCTCTCCCAAGCTGTTCAGTGCTGTTCTGGAAGAAATATTCCGAAAAATCGAGTGGAAAGAAAAAGGATTGACTATAAATGGCGAAAAGTTAACCCACCTTAGATTTGCTGATGATCTGATTGTATTTTCCCCAACAAAAGAAGGGCTGCAAGAAATGTTGACTGACCTGGAAGTAGAAAGCCATAAAGCAGGATTGGTGATGAACACATCAAAAACCAAAATAATAACTAATAGCACTGAAGAACCTGTAACTGTGGGAGGCAGAACTATTGAATATGTCAGCGAATATATTTACCTGGGTCACTTAATATCGACAAATGACCTCACGTCGAAAGAAATAGCTAGACGCATTGCCAATGCCTAGAAACGATATTGGAACCTAAAAGAAATAATGAAAGGTAGGCAAATGAGTATGAAGATCAAAAGAAAACTTTTCGATACATGTATCATACCAATTCTTACGTATGGTTGCCAGACTTGGGCATTGAACAAAGCACAAATAAGGAAATTAACGACATGTCAAAACGCAATGAACAGAAGCATGATGGGAAAAAAACTCTCAGATAAGATTAGGATAGAAACTATAAGAAATAAAACAAAAACTAGAGATGTAATAGCTACCATTAAAAGACTCAAATGGAAATGGGCAGGGCACACAGTACGTGGCAAAGATAAATAGAGTAAATCAATACTTTCTTGGTTCTTGGGCCACTTTAAACGGAAACGTGGACGTCCCCCCAGGCGATGGATAGACGATATAAAAAAGATTGCAGGTCCCACGTGGTCTAGAACAGCTAAAGACCGATACACCTGGAATATGTTAGAGGAGGCCTATGCCGTGCAGCAAACAGATAGTAAACAATAATATAAAAGATGTCATAGAATATTAAAATAATTAGAAATATGGATTAAGTAAATAAGCATCAAAATGTCTTGTAAATATGTGTTATCTGAATAAAGGCTATTATTATTATTAAGTAACAAGACGTGTACCAAAAACATGTAATTTCTCTTAGTTACCATAGAAGTATTCATAAATGTTAAAAGGGACCTTAATGTCAGTCGTTACATTTTTAGTAATAAAGTTAAAAGAAGATACAAAAATACTATTAATTTCGTAGTTGTAACATTATTTTTTATTTTTATTTTTTTTAAATATTTATTTGACTATATTTTTTTTAAATTTAATTATTATATTTCTGAGATTTCTTTATAAAAATAAAGGAACCTTAGACTTGGTACAACTTTGTCTAGATTTCATTACTTTTTAGGGTTCCGTAGTCAACAAGGAACCCTTATTAAAGCTCCATCGAGATTCGAGACTTGGCTAGTTTTTTTTACAGAATGTTTTTGGTGGGATTTCACTTTTTTTAGAAACGTGGGCATATTGATTTTTTAAGCTGAGCCGTAAGGGTTTCATCATATCGTACGTATAGGATTGCGCGCTCGTGTAAACGTCACCAACAGCATCACAAGTGTTGCATACGCCTCCGTGGTCTAGTGATTTAGTGCGTGGCTCTTGACTCGGAGGTCGTGAGTTCGATTCCCGCGTTGGAAACGTATTATTTCCAAGTTTGGTTAGGACAATGCAGGCTGATCACCTGATTGTATGACAAGTAAGATGATCCATGCGTCGGACGCATAGCGTAGGCACTTGAAATTTTCACAAAACCCTCAATTATATGTTTACGTTAATTGTTAAATTAAATTGAAATTAAAATTTATTTTAATTTTAATTTGAAATTTTTCCCAGATAACGTCACAAATATTTATTTATTTATTTAATATCCCAACTATCGTCCACCTTTGGCTTAAGGGCCTTCCCTACGGAGAATCCGTAATTTACGGTATTTAGAGCCTTATAAACTAATAATTTGAAAGCTACAGAGTTATAATAAAAATACAGCAATAATCTTAAGTGTCTCAACATTCCTTTTTACGTTTTAAATTTTCTATTTTTGTTTATTACACTCATGATATCAGCGTCAAGGTCATTTGCTCGGGGGACGACCTTAACCTTTTACGGTTTACCCACTTTCATGATACGAAACATATCATCGCATCATGCGACCCCTCTGGTATTTTTAACCGACTTCCAAAAAACGAGGAGGTTATATGTTCGGCTGTGGATATTTTTTTTTTTTTTTTTTTTTTTTTATTTTTTTTTTTATTTTTGTATGTTCAACGATTACTCCGCCGTTTGTGAACCGATTTTCGAAATTTTTGCTTTGTTGTATTTGGTTTTACTCCAATTTGGTACCATGTTCACAAAGTGGTGACCTGATGATGGGATCCAGGAGTAATCGAGGGAACTCCTCGAAATTTATATGGAAACATATGGTGATTTTGGTTTTATGTGAAGTGTACTAAGAATATGCTACCAAAAAGTCAAATATTGGGTCAAGGTATGCCATGGTTTCGAAGATGCTGAGAGAACTCCTGACTCCTTATAGATACACGTTTGGGAGTTTCGGCGTTGTTTTAAGAACAGAAAGCATATGCTACTATGCAACTCATATTCATCATCATAATCATCATCATCATCATCATCATCGTCTTCATCATTACCACGTCGTGTTAAGGTCACCAATGTCTCATGGCACAGAATAGATAATAGTACAAGGCATAGGTGTGGATATACTAATAATAATAATGATTTTATACTGTATAACAACACTTTGTTTAAATATACACGGCGGTCAGCACCGCGGAGGCGACGGTATCGCTTTACTTTATACTTTACTACTTTATATATAGATCGAATACTATACTAACTACTTTATAAAATTTTAATAGACAAAATATAGAATTAAAATAAAGTTATTTTAAAAAGAGCATTTAAACAAAACAAAGTCAATAAGTGTCTTTTTAATTAGTTATACTTATTAATCGATAGATGGCGCACTAAGTATCGATTTGAATGGATTTGAAATTGAATTCTTGATTACAAGAACAGCTGTCAATAATTATGATAATAATATATTATATTACTAGCTGTCCCGGCAAACGTTGTTTTGCCATTTAAATAATTTTTGGTATGAAAAATAGATGTTGGCCGATTCTCAGACCAATATCCTCACAATATGCTCACATAATTTCATGAGAATCGGTCAAGCCGTTTCCGAGGAGTATGGCAACGAAAACTGTGACACGAGAATTTTATATATTAGATGAGTAGCTACGCTACATCCTATGCAAGTTTATACAATTTTTTATCTGATAGATCCTTGGATCGTGGAAAAACGAGACACAATAGCCTTTCTATTGTTATCGCAATCGCCGGTGACCGCTTGGGGTTTGAAGTATTAAAATTGTTAAATTACTTAGCACACATCCTTTGCAAGTTTATACAATTTTTTATCTGATAGATCCTTGGATCGTGGAAAAAACGAGACACAATAGCCTTTCTATTGTTATCGCAATCGCCGGTGACCGCTTGGGGTTTGAAGTATTAAAATTGTTAAATTACTTAGCACAATATGGTCACTTCACTGATAATATATTATTTTGTGAGTGTGAACTGTGTAATAAGATACGTAAAATATACGCGAAGGTTTACCTACTAGTGTAACTAAAAAGAGTGAAATTATTATTATTTTTAACAAAAAATTAAAACCGACTTCCAAGGTAAAAACAATATTAACATTAATATGAACTAAAAAGTATTAAATAATTTTTGCTATCTAATAGTGCCTTTTTCCGAATTCGGCTAAACCTTGACTATTTCTGTACTCAATCTTCATAATTTTGAAGTCGGTGCCAGTTCCAAAAGTTTCAAATATTCTGTCAGAGGACTGAAGATTCAGCTATCTGGTACCGACTTCAAAATAATGAAGATTGAGTACAGAAATAGTCAAGGTTTAGCCGAATTCGGAAAAAGGCACTATTAGATAGCAAAAATTATTTAATACTTTTTAGTTCATATTAATGTTAATATTGTTTTTACCTTGGAAGTCGGTTTTAATTTTTTGTTAAAAATAATAATTAATCTTCATTGTTTTGTCTACTGAAATAGTTTTCTCAATCTCTGGTGACCCCCCTACAGTAAGTAGGTCTACCATGAGTTTAAGGCTATAGTTTTTGTCGATACTCGATACCGACTAGTACGTAAATTTTTAGTTTGGCGATTTTAGTTCCGCAAGTGACCGCTAGAGGCGCTGTAAAATTTGCATTAAAAAAAAAAAATTTACGTAGTCGGTATCGAGTATCGATATAATATAGCTTTAAACCCGCTATCCACAACCCGCGGCCCGCGGGCCGCATGCGGCCCGCCGGGACTTTATTTGTGGCCCGCGTGATGTCAAACAATTTTGAAATTCACGCCCACCGGGCAAAATAATGTAAAGTCGTCTTTAAAGTCGAGAATTTCTTTCCACTTTTAAACGGAAAAAAGGTTGGGGACCACTGCTTTAAACTCATGGTAGAGCTACAAAAGCTTTGCCACCCACAGGTTGAAAAACACTGACCTCAACAGCTATTGTGGCAATCCGCGTTTTCAACTGAAATTCGAAATTCATAAGTACTTTAAAGTTCCGAGAAATGATAAGTCTTTTATCACGGAAAAATAGTACGATTCACACGCACTAAAAAATCGGCGCAACAAAATATAATGATACCGCAGAAAATATTTTAGGTACGAAAAAATCTAACTATCAGACAGGTTGTGGTTAAAGGAAATGATAATAATTGATAGTGTGTACTGTGTAGTCACTAGTCATGACTAATGAGTCATGAGCATTTCACAAGAAAAAGCACCTTGTGAGTTGTGACTTGTGGCATCGTGATAACTGATAAACAATTTTAAAAAGTCCTTAGTCATTTAATTACCAGTCAAAATATTCACACATTCGTCTCAAAATTACGTAATGTTTATTTATCTATATCTATACTTATTATAAAATGAAGTCACTTTTTTTCCCTCATGTCCCTTTGTTTCCTTTAATCTTTAAAACTACGCAACGGATTTTGATGATTCTTTCAGTGTTAGATAGTCCATTTATCGAGGAAGGCTATAGGCTATATTTTATCACGCTAAGATTAATAGAAGCGAAGAAATAGAGGAAAATGTGGAAAAAACGGGAGAAATTTTTTGAAAGGGCTAACTTGAACGCGCTAATCTCAGGAACTACTGGTCTGATTTGAAAAATTCTCTCAGTGTTTGATAGCCCATTTATTGAGGAAGGCTATAGGCTATATTTTATCACGCTAAGATTAATAGGAGAATGTGGAAAAAACTACTGGAGCAATTTTTATGTTATTTGGCAGTTGGCACAGATAAGAAGTAGACCACATGAAGGATCATGATAGGCTAATCGATTTTAATTATTTTTTCAGTGGCTATATATTTTATTCCCGTGCGACGCCGGGGCGGGTCGCTAGTATATTATAAAGATAGCCCACGTAATGTCCTATCATGAAGTACAGTATACACATTATGCAGTAGATTAACTTAGTTGGGTCCTTAAAATCAAAATGATTCAAAACAGGGATATGTTTTATGTGAGACATGATATTGCATTGATTTCATGACCTTACCTATTTTTTTTTGAAGTGAAAACTTCATTAGCAGCGTTGAGCACTTTTGTGGGATGGGTAAAAACTGTGAAACTCGGGTTAGATTCTGATGCTGATCGAAAAACCAAGGAAAAAAACGTAGGACGTTTGGAGAGTAGTATTGTAACATCGAAATCGATTAATCGAACAATCGATTGTTTTTTTCGATTGTCGATATTTTTTAATCGATTGTAAGGGTTTCGATAAATCGATTTTCATAAAAAATTGGGTTAAAAATTTAATCGATTGTAAGGGTTTAGATTAATTAATTAAAACGATCGTTTTTTTTATTTATGTTTATTATTATTATATTTATTATTATTATTTTTTTATTAATCGATTTTCATAAAAAATGGGTTAAAAAAATAATGCACAACGTTAATAACAATAATCAAGTTTTCACTTCTGCCAGCACTCCCGGAGTGCAACCTGTCTTTTTATTATTTTATTAGGAAAACTAACAGCATTTAACAATAACAGTGATAATATATGTTAAGTAATAAACCTATACATATATTATGTTCCGATCATGACTTTGGCCGACTAGCCAATTAGTTGGTTGCAAAGAAGCCAATTGTGGTTTAGAAAGTTTCCGTAATGCTTTGTTTACTGCTGTGTCTGATCACGTTTTGGTTTTGTTATCCTCATGATACAGTTTGATTTTCAGGATGTATGTAGATAGATAATAATTCCCTAATTTGCTAATACAAAATACGAGTCTTATAATATTTAACCCATAAATATTGCTGCCGCATAACAATTGAAAATTTATTGTGTCTGCGATTTCCAGGATCGAGGTATGAAATAAGAATATTTTTTTATAAATGTTATAGATTATAGACATGTTTCTGAAATTAAACGCTTGTAGCATTTAATTGCAGAAACAATTCATTTATTTCAAAATAATGAAAGTTTTTCTTAAATATATTAATCTCAACAATAGTAAAATTATAAAAAGCCGGATAGTCAGTGCTTTTTGATGAATATTCGACGACTAGGAAAGTGTCTGGATACTAAAAGTGGTCTACTGTATATTACAAATTGTGGCATGACTATGTAGGTTTTAATGTTTTTTACAGAGCCATCTGTAGATGATAAAGGACTATCCAATAAGACTGTGTCTCATGAACTACAGCAGAGAAAGAAAATATGTTTAAAGACCATTTTTCATACAAAAGGTGCAAAATTGGACACCAAATTGTTTTTAAAATTTTAAACCGAGTCACTAAGAAGAAAGTGAATACTTTACCAAGCCAAAATGTTTGACCATTCATTAATATTAACCCATCAAGCCCCATAAGCTCACCGGTGAGCGAGACACAATAGAATAACAATAGATTTCCAAGAATCCACGATCAAAGGATCAATGAATAGTCAAACATTTTGGCTAAGTAAAATTATCTTACCTTTTGAATAAATTTTAAACAAAACAAGGAACAAAAACTTTAATTATTCCTTCTAAAATAAATATAAATAGTAATTTATATGGACATAAAAAGTTATTACCTTAACTTCTCCTTTTGATGATACAGTCACTTTGTAGCATGGCAACGAATCAAAGCCAGGGAAATCTTCTATGTCACCAGTCTTCAGGTTGAAACATGCTCCGTGCCACTGGCATCTAATCCGGCCATCACCAAGAGCACCCGAGACCAGTGGGGCTCCGTAATGTGTACATTTAGTTCCTAGTGCATGGAATTCTCCTTTTTGTTTCACAACTAGCACTTTACCCTCCTCACCGATATCAAACACTTTCATCTCATTATCTTTTAGATCATTGGTTTTACATACAACTGATTCAACATAATTGTCAGTAGATTCAGTGCTTTTAATAGTTCCACCTTAAAATAGATAAATTATTAAGTATTACTAGTAATTTCTCATATATGACAAAAAGCAACCTATTGTATCAAAATTTTTGTTTTAAAAATGCATATTTAGAATTCTCAATTCAGTAAGTACATAATTTAACAATCTTACCTGTTTAGGTAAGAGTGTTAAATTATGTACTTACTGAATTCCAAATGTAGGTACAATAAGAAATAAATAACTGTGAATACTTACATCTCTCATCTCCAGGACTATTCCTGTCATTATTTGTTGAATATGATCTTGAATGTGAGCTACCCATCCTGACTTTAAAAAACTCAACCCTGAAATAAGTAGACCAATGTATTTCTTGTGGAAAATTGAAAAAAGGCTATTTACAAGACAATTGGCCTGAGATAACCTTACAAATATTTTTGGTGCTAAAGTACGTACCCTTCTTGAAAATAAACAAAAATACAAGTCTAGAGAAAGGATTTCGCACTTACCAACCTTGCCTTGAGGCTTAAAACATTTGATTCACGACCTACAACCGTGACTAAAGCTCGAAAACTGTTGATTCTATTGACAAAAAACATTTTGATTTCTCATACATTTGACATTCTGACACTTTTGATGGGTATGCTTCTAAACTTGTAATTAGTATATTATCTGACGAGATATGACTTCCCGGTACCCTATCAAATATCGTCTAGTTGCAGTTATAAGTACTGAAGAATTACAGAACACACCTGATACCATGTCAAGTAAATGTCAATGTCATCTATGAAAAAAAGCCAAAAAAAAAGCGGTGACCATAGACTTATTTTCGTCGTTAAGTGCCCAGTACACAATGGTCCATCATGGCCCACTGCAGGCCATCGCCATTGTGTAGACGGGGTAATGGTGTATGATGGCGGACGATGGCCGGGTGTGGCTCGCAATCGGGGAGTTGTCGGTTTTTCGGGCACACTTCAAAGGAATCGTGGCGTAGCGTGGCCTGTGGTGTTCACACAATCGGCCATTGTTTAGTTCGTCACCGACCGCTGACCGGGATAGTGCACTTTTTTGTTGCGTGCTAGGTTGTGAACTAGAATTTTAGATTTTTGTGACAGATTCGTATCGTATTAATTAGATAAGTAGTCAACTAAATATATTTTTTTAAACTTAAGCCCGTCACAGACTTAGCTATAAATAATATGACATATATCTTATATATAAAATTTCCCTGTCACAATGTTAGTTACCGTACTCCTCCGAAACGGCTTGACCGATCTTTATGAAATTCTATATGCATATTCAGTAGGTCTGAGAATCGGCCAACATCTATTTTTCATACCAAAAATTATTTATATGGCAAAACAACGTTTGCCGGGTCAGCTAGTAATATTAATATATTTATAGCTAGGCATATTTTCCATACTAAATCCACATGACGTCATAGAAATATTATAATTTATATCATAGCTGAGTGTGCAGTCACGCGAAAATTAGTATAGAAAATATATAATAATATGCCTAGATATAAGCTTGTAAACAGAATATAAATAAACAGCCGCAGCCGTAATTTCTTCCACGTCCATCGCAAGTGGCTTACCGGGCAGCAATGAGCTATGCGCCATTGTGTAAACACAAAGTGATCTTGGTCTGCAGTTGACGATGGCCTGCAGTGGGCCATGATCGACCATTGTGTACTGGAGCCTTAAAAAGTCCTTGAATTTTTATTAATCCTTGTTTCGTCAGTGTATTAACTAATTTGTTTTGCTTGATTGATTTGACTAGTGATTTGAGTTTTGACTCGATTCGCACGCCCAAATTCTATATTAATAATTGTCTTTCGACTTTTGAGCCTTGCTCCGTGGTAGTTTAAAGTTTAAACTTTACAGCAGGGCTTCATAACGTTATCGAATAACAGAAAGAATATCGTTACGTACCGTTATTTTCATAATGGTAGCCAGATAACGTTATTTTTTATAACGATATCTAGTAAAATAACGTTATATTCACCGTTATTATTATAACGATATTTTTTCGTTATGTTACATCTATATAATTTATAAAATTACATGTCCTGACTGACTGACTGACCGACTGATTCATCATCGCTGAGCAAAAACTGTTAAAGTCACAGCCACGAAATTTGGTGAGTAGGTTTGTTTTATTAGGTAGACACCCACTAAGGAAGTAATTTTGAAAATTTTACCCCGAAGGGGGTGAAATAGGGGTTGAAAGTTTGAATGAAAGTCCGTCATTTCTTGAGTTAGTGTGCTTAAATAGGGTCCCGTTTTTACCCTTTGAATAAGGTAAGGAACCACAAAAAGGGGAAAACTATCCATCTTTGTTATTATACTATGTTAACGCGGACAAAGTCGCGGGCAACAGCTAGTACAGTATAAACGAACAAATATCGTTATAATAATAACGGTAAATATAACGTTATTTTCTGGTATCAGGTATGCGATAGTGCACGGTGCACTAAATCTCACTCGCAGCCCACTTTTTTTGTTACCGATTTGTGCTTACCTACTTTTATGCCCGCTGTACACTTGCCGAGAGCTCTCGGGCGAGAGCCCCTTGCCCGAGTGCGATCATGTACATTCTCGCTTAGTTCAATCGCAGTTAAGAACTCAGAGAAGATGGATGAAAACGACCATTCACTATTTACCATGCATCTAAAGATATCATTGTAATCCAAAGATTTCTATTCATATTTAATTTTATTTCTCACAGATAATGACTAATAATAAAGTTTATTATTGTTATTTTTCTGTTCTACACTGTCCAACGGCGGGACTAGTACTGAAAGACGCGAGAGTGTACAGTAGTGCACTCGTTTTTCTCGCAAGACCCTTTGTCTCGGGCGCAAAATACCGACAACGGACCGAGAGGGTCCGAGACAGGCGAGACGAGGCGAGCGCACCCATTTACACTCTCGCACTCGGGTCGCCTCGCTGTGTCTCGGCGAGAGTGTACAGCCGGCTTTAGGAGCTTAATACATAGAGAAATAATAAAAATAATAGTTATTGTTTTGTCATGACTTTCTTGACGGACTATAACGTTATCAAAGAATATATATTTACCGTTATAAATCCTATATAACGTTATAACATTAACAGTTATTTATATAAATTTTTAACGTTATTGAAGCAGTAAGTAGTAACGTCATAAAAAAATAACGTTATTTGAAGCCCTGCTTAAAGGTACAATTCCGTGCATCGCGATCGATCGCGGTCGTACACGACCTACGACTGTCGTCGGACGCTCGCGACCATAGTCAACGTATGAAAATGTATGGCACCGCTTCCGAGGCCCGCGACTGATGCGCGCGGCCTACGACTGTCGTAAGTCGCTCGCGATCGTGCCATATAACTTTGACACGGTCGCGCGGGGCGTACGACTGTCGTCGGTCGTGCGCGACTGTCATAAGTTAGGGCCCCCGCGCACGAGCAACTTAGTTGCACGGCGATTTATTTGTCTCTTTCGAAAAAATTGCGGCCATGTCGCAGGGGTGCGCGCACGAGAGCGACAGCAACGCAACTTTTTTCCGATTTTTCTAGACAGTCATCAACATGGACTTGGTCGAGACGGCTGTGGTTGTTGCACTCGCAATAAAAAACCGAAGAAAGCGTCGCAAAATAGAATATTGGGTGCATCCATTATGGAGCGATCGCCTGACTCTTGGGAAATTTCATACTGTGTTTATGAAATTGAGAGCATACCCAGAAAAATTTTACGTTTTCTTTAGAATGAGTGTCGAAAGTTTTGATGAACTGTGCAGAATCTTACGACCTGGCCTCGTTCATGAAAATCTAGGGGAAACCCCGATATTTTGCCTCTATTTTGCCCCTATCTTGGACGAAAGCGCCCTAAATCTAGGGGGAAATCCCCTGATCTGGCAACACTGGGCCGGTCGGCGACTTTATTGTTGCCTGTGCGCGCACTTGCATAGAAACCAATAGGGAAGGAGACAGTTGCGTTGCAACTAAAAAAGTTGCACAGAGTTGCGTCGCGTCGCGTCGCTACGTGCGCGTACTTCCATACTAGCTCCTAGACTTGATCAAGAGACAAATAAATCGCCATGCAACTAAGTTGCTCGTGCGCGGGGGCCCTTACTTGAAGTTATCTTCAAGACACGATCGCGCGCGGCTTACGACAGTCGTAGGTCGTGCACGACCGCGATCGTTTACAGCGTAGATAGAGGTTTACAGCAGCGGTCGACAACCTTTTGGCAGGCAAAGGCCACAAGGTGGCAAAACAAACTAAGGGCGGGCCGCAGACCTCATACTCGTATTAACCCTAGAAGCTCAATATATCTACACTACACACATATAGGAAATAAGTTTTTATTAAAAATGGCACAAACAGCTACGTACTTAAGTGGCGATAACTACTGGCAGTATTAGAAAACATTGTTTTTGATGCACATAACTAATATTATTCACAAAACATTCACGGGCCGCAAGTAAGACGTTCGCGGGCCGCGCGTTGCCGACCGCTGGTTTACAGTATCAATTTTAAAACTGAAATTTGTCAACTGTCAAATTAATGTCATCATGGTTGATGATGAAAGAGTTTTGCGTCATTAAGCCGGCTGTACACTCTCGCCGAGACACAGCGAGGCGGCCCGAGTGCGAGAGTGTAAATGGGTGCGCTCGCCTCGTCTCGCCTGTCTCGGACCCTCTCGGTCCGTTGTCGGTATAATGCGCCCGAGACAAAGGGTCTCGCGAGGAAAACGAGCGCACTACTGTACACTCTCGCGTCTTTCAGTACTAGTTTCGCCGTTGGACAGTGTAGAACAGAAAAATAACAATAATAAACTTTATTATTAGTCATTATCTGTGAGAAATAAAATTAAATATGATTATAAATCTTTGGATTACAATGATATCTTTCGATGCATGGTGAACGGTGAATGGTCGTTTTCGTCCATCTTGTCTGAGTTCTTAACTGCAATTGAACTAAGCGAGAATGTACATGATCGCACTCGGGCAAGGGGCTCTCGCACGAGACTCTCGCCCGAGAGCTCTCGGCGAGAGTGTACAGCGGGCATTACGTAGTATACAGTTTACATCATAAAGTTAATATACCTAGCGGAATAGAGAAACAAAGGCCTGAGCAAGCGAGATGCCACTATCAGTAACACCGCGTGGTAAAAAGAGACGTGTGATACATGACAGCAGCACTCTTTTTTTGACGTCCAGTCGGCACGTGCCGCACGTTGTCAATATAATCTCATAGAATTCATGTTCAATCATGCTTGTGTAAGTGTATACGTACACATATTTTTCACACAGATGAAAACCAATTTTGGTTACGTTTGACAGCTCGAGATTGTTGCTCTATTCCGATAGGTATATTAACTTTATGGTTTACATCCTCTTTGAGTTTTGCCGGGAATGTAAAAGTGTGCTGTTGTGTTTTTATATTTTTTTCCTAAAATTGTGTTAGCTGGGTTTTTAATGTGTAATAATGGTAGAATATTAACCATTGGATATTCGTGTTCATCCACAAGTGTAGGAAAGTGATGTAATATCCAGAAACGTGCTATTTTGTGTTCCCTCCAAAACTCCATCGAAAGTTTCAGTAAAGCGTCTACCACTTTACTGAATCGACCGACTTGACTCCTTGACTGTATTGACTTTTACTTAGACTTTGACTAGACTTTAGACCTGACGATACATGAAAACGATACATGAAAACGATGATGTATATATAATATAAGAAATTAAGAAATGAATAATACATATTATATTATGTTACGTAAAGAAATTATATTCTAAAATATTTGTTAACTTACTATCTTATAAGCAACCGCCTTTGCAAGGTGCTGAGTTTGTATGTGTATACTATACTTGGATGCTAATAAAGTCTTTGAATCTTTGAATCTTTGAAAATTTTAATAGGAGGAATATGGTTTTCCCGCCATATTCCTTACCGTTTTACCTTGTCTGTGGCACAACATATACATCCTTTGTGTCAAGTTGCCAAAAAAGAAGAAAAGGAGTTTTGCCGGGAATACGAAAGAGTGACGTTTTGTTTTTGTATTATTTTCCTAAAATTGTGTTATTTCGGTTTTTAATGTGTAATGTTAGTAGAATATTAACCATTAAATATTCGTTGTCATGCACAAGTGTGGGCAAGTGATACAACTTCAAGAAACGTGCCATTTTGTGTTCCCTCCAAAACTCCATCGAAAGTTTTAGTAAAGGGTCTACCACTTTACTAAAACAACTGACTTGACTCGTTGACTTTACCGACTACTTTTTAAACTTTGACTAGACTTTCGACTTGACGATAATCTGGAAAAACAACTTGAAAATTTTGTAAATTTTTTATGAAAATGTTTTTTTTCCCGCCAAAACTTTACTTGACACTGGCCATGGTTTAAAAGCCGAGAGCCATAACAAGAAAAAAAAAAAAAAAAAAAAGATGATGAAAGTAAACTTGTCAGATGTCAGATTTCTGATTCTGTCTCGAAAACCAAAGAGGATGTAAACTGTATACTACGTAACAAGAGGTCGGACTTAGAAGAAAAAAAATAAACATTCGTTATTTTTTTAATTTAAAACTAAACGACAAAATTTTAAGTGCAAAACCTTTCACTCTAAACATACCAAAAATTAAAAAAAATAAAAATAAAAAGAAATGAGCTCAAATAAATGTTTTATTTCAATAAAAATTATTGTACATGGCTAAATAAATAGGCTAATAAGGTAAATTAAACAATAAAACAGATTTAATCCACAAGTTTTTGTTGATTTCTATTATTAAATATTATAATATTATTACAGTACAGTTTTATGTATTTTATTTATAAATATGATAGAATAGCTGTCTATGCTACTCTACTAACTACTTGATTGGCTTAAGCCATTATTCCACTTATCCTAGCGGCTAGCTAGGTTCCTAGGTAGGATCCTAGCTTCTAAATGTTGTTCCACGTCTTGACTAAATCGGAAACGATTTAGGATCTAGAAACCTAGCTAGGATAAGTGGAATAAGCGCTTTATACAGTAAACTCTATATAGGGAGGGGATTAAAGCTGCGCGTCTACCAGGTTGGAATCGGGACGTACGGTGCGGACGGTAGTACCACGTGTCGTCATATACTTGTCAGGCGCAGAATGACGTTCCAGTACTTCTAGTGCAGTTCATAGTAGTCAGTACCATACATACAAAGCAACAAATCCGTCCACTGCGTACCTGCGCTCCGATTCCGATCCAGTGGACCGCGCCTTTATACATACACACTTTGTTTTGTTACACCCTGTATACGACAGCTGAAATCTATGGCGCGGGTTCAGGCCAGCTGCATACCACCTCACTTGATCAGAGGATTTTTCCTTGGTGGCCGTACCACTCATAATCCCATACCTTCCTTCTCCTAAAATCTCCTTGCATTGAATCTCTTTGCTGCTTTCGTTCCCAAGCGGTCGCATGCGACCGCGAGAACAAAAGATTTCCTAGAATCCGCGATCGAGTTAACAGCTATTGCTTGCAGACTAAAATGTTGCAAACTAGCTGTATAGGGACCTAAAAATCTGAAATTAATGAAACATTTTTCATTTATATTCCATACAGTTTACATAAATTATAGTAAGTATAGTAATTAATAACCTTATGTATTGTTACAATAAAACAATATACACATGATACACATTACATCATTTTCCAAATTAACTGCATACTGATATACATTATAATAATTTCTATGAAATAATAATCTATCTTTTTCATATTATTATAGTTTAAGTTCTAAATTATTGTACAATTATGCAAAAATTACTACGACATACTTTGTATTAGAACATGGTATGATATCGTTATGTTTTGCTTCAATTTATCAATTTACGGTTACATTTACATTTTACAATGGCTTACCTTTCGTTTTTCAATAATTAATCCACTTAATTTACAATTTTTGTATTTTTGTAATAAATAATTTTCACAAAATGGAATTCGAACCTTGAGTTTTAAACTTCATCTTCCTCTTTTTTCTCATGTAGTTTATATTCTCTATGGTCTTTTTTATCAACCAATCACAGTCGACCGTGCTTAAAAATTGTACAGATTATGCGATTTACTTTAGTAGCTACGTTTAAATTTGGAACCCAATTTTTTTTTGTTCGGAAAGTTTCGTCCACCTGTCGAAAACTTGAAAATTATAAATTGTCACATCATAGTTCATACCTTTCGAGTTTCGACTTTCGCTAAAATCGCAAAAACCTCCGATTTAAAAAGTGTCTAATGGACCTAGCTTAGTTGGTGTGTTATGGATTTCAAACCTTATTAATTGAAACGATATCGAAAATGTCCGACGCTGTTGTACCTAAGGGTCAACCTGTATCAGGGAATCCAGAGAAGAAGGGTTGGTTGTTCAAATGGACAAATTATCTGAAAGGATATCAGCGGAGATGGTTTGTGCTGTCAAATGGATTATTATCATATTATAGGTAAAGTTATATTTTAATTATTACATATAACCATTATTCTTGATAAAGAACAAGTGTTACATGATTCTTGTGTGCCAGTAGTAAAAATATGTTTACTGTTTATCTCTGTGAACTTTATAAGAAGGAACTACTTACTACAGAAGGAACTTATTATTATAATTACTTAACAGATTTACAATATAAATGATGATCCTTTATGACATAAATTATTGTGCTATGAAGGTGTGAAATAGTTATCATAACATTTATGAGTACTGCAACTAATTTAACTACTCGAACTCTTACTCTTTTCCAGAAATCAAGCTGAAATGGCACACACATGTCGAGGCACAATATCTTTACTAGGAGCACTAATACATACCGCTGATTCCTGCACTTTTGTCATTAGTAATGGAGGTACACAGACATTTCACATTAGAGCCCACAACGAGGTGGAGAGACAGAGTTGGGTGACTGCTCTTGAACTAGCAAAAGCTAAAGCAA
Organism: Polyommatus icarus; assembly: GCA_937595015.1. Taxonomy (NCBI): domain Eukaryota; kingdom Metazoa; phylum Arthropoda; class Insecta; order Lepidoptera; family Lycaenidae; genus Polyommatus; species Polyommatus icarus. The sequence continues at coordinate 15,588,956 of OW569327.1, read as the reverse complement.
TGTAAGTATAAACTATGTTTTATGTCTTAACAATGTATTTTAATCCTTTGATCGTGGAAAAATAAGACACAATAGCCTTTCTATTGTTATCGCGATCGCCGTTGCTCGTATGGGGCTTGATGGGTTAATAGGCTAAACTCTAAAGGAACGATGTGGGTACATTGTGATAAAATTTAAGAATACCCTCATATTTAACAACTATAAAGGTTTAAAGTGTACTCAGCAGTTTCTATGAAAGTAATACTTACCTACTTATTAACCATAACCAATATACTAGAGCAGTGTTTCCCAAACTTATCGGGACCGCGACCCATCTACAAGAAAGTTTAAAGTTCGCGGCCCACCTTGTGTCATGAAGACGTGACGTTTAGACGTGGGAGAGCCATGTTTCGGCACGAATGGGCCAGCCCGACCGGAGAAATACCACATCCTCACAGAAAACCGGCGTGAAACAGCGCTTGCGCTGTGTTTCGCCGAGTGAGTGAGTTTACCAGAGGCCCAATCCCCTACCCTTTTCCCTTCCCTACTCTTCCCTATTTCCTTCCCCACCACTTCCCTATTACCCCTTAAAAGGCCGGCAACGCACCTGCAGCTCTTCTGATGCTGCTAGTGTCCATGGGCGACGGAACTTGCTTTCCATCAGGTGACCCGTTTGCTTGTTTGCCCCCTTATTGCATAAAAAAAAATTAAGACAAAAAACCAGCGGTGTGTTGATGCCGCAGCATTAACCGTTAATTCTTATCGTAGTTCACTACCATATTATCATCATTGTCAGGCTACTGACGTTAACTGCTGGACTTGGGCCTTTTCTAACCCATTTCAATTAAGAAACGTACGTAAGTACGACAATCGTTCTATAGTTTCAGGGCCCACCCAAAATCTACCCGCGACCCACGCTTTGGGAAATACTGTACTAGAGTGTACATAAAATATTCACCCATATTACTTCCAGTTGGAAGATAATCTATAATCATTGTAACTTGTACTAATATGTTTTCTGTGCCTGTAATCAATAGTGATTACAGGCACAGAATACATATTAGTACAAGTTGCAGGTTTATTTAATTTTAAGATTTTTGGCAATAACAAAATTCTAGGAATTAGGAAGGATACTTATAATATAGTTGTTGCGCTTGCCAAAACTTCCCATGTGTATTTAGTAAAGTTTTCAGGGGTCTTATCATAAATTAAAAATGCAGTATGTTGGCAAAATATATTTAAATACATACCATATAATATGAACTGAGATTTTTCAATTTGAGTATTACTACTAATCTAACCTAAGGTTTTTGTAGGAGACTTAACTTATTAGTTATTATGGAATTAATTATAATACTTTTAGGGTTCCGTACCTAAAGGGTAAAAACAGGACCCTATTACTAAGACTTTGATGTCTGTCTGTCTGTCCATCTGTCTGTCTCCTGGCTGTATCTCAAGAACCTCTAATATCTGTCATATCTGTCTGCAGCTATAACAACAAATACTAAAAACAAAGAAAGTTAATATTTAAGGAGGGCTCCCACACAAAAACACTATTTTTTCGCTTTATAACAGTATGGAACCCTCTGTGCGTGAGTCTGACTCACACTTTGCCGATATTTTTTTTTAATATTATGCTAACATTTTTTTTGCTTGCTAGGATTTGGTGAACTGATCACTTACTGTATTTGGCGTTCGATTACATTTTGAAATGCAGTTGTGACTAAAAGTAGTTTTGTAATTATTTATACTTACCTACTTTATTTTTTTGGTGTTAAGTATAATTTTTGGTTAACAAACTTAAGGGTATCAGAGCATTTTATGGTGGTCACTATATTTATTCCCTTTTAAAATTGGTTTCATTTTACGAAAAAATCAATACAAAATTCTGTTAAAAAATAAAATAAAAAGTTTTTAGTTTTTTTTGTAAATTTTTTATTGTCGAATTTCATCTTCTATGCTTTTCAAAATTAACCCATTATTATAATATTATATTGTCGTACAATCTTAAGCTTAGATATCTTGTTAATTTGATAATTTACTGTTTTTATCATGAAACAAATATCAATCAAACATAGTGCAGCTGTGGAGTCTGAGTCTTTAATGAGTCATAGTAATGGTGTCGAAGTTCAATTATTACGTACTAAATAAATATGTTATCGTTACAGCGCTAATAGCTCGTGCTCGTGCCAGACACTAAAAGTATTTTAATAAGGATCATTTCACACCAATACGAGACGAGATGCGATGAATACATAACTTTTTTTGCATTTTCATTGATAATTTTTTTGTTATAAAGGGGAACATACTGGACAATAATGGCCAATACTGCATAATTGGGCTGACTCTATGGAGTTTGGACAAATAAAAACCCAACATAATAGAAAGAGGATCTGATTATGTCTATAACTAGTTGAATGCAGATGTTTCATGAAATTAGTAAAACAGGTTCCCTAGAACAGTTTTTTTTACTATCAAGCAAATTTTTCGTGAGTAGCTTCATTTTGATAAGACAAACAACAATTTCTTCTGTGAAAATTCTGGAAAATGGTAGCTAACAGAGATAGAAAGGATTAAATAGTTTGATATTTGTTGTTCGTCTTATCAAAATGAAACTACTCACGAGTCACAAAAAATTAGCTTGATAGTAATCAAATAAAAAAAATGTTCTAGGGGTTCCCTAGAACTTTTTTTTGTACTGTAAATTAACTTAACATTATAATATGGGTCACATATATGTATAATGTGAGCATTGCGCCTGAGCATTTTCCACTAGTTTAGTACTTATAGTCAGGTTTCCCACACGCTTCCCGCTTATTGGCCTGTACTGTACTGACTGACTGTAGGCCAGTGTTTTTTAAATCTTTTTGATATCGCGACCCCTTTAGGTTGTTGCTGTTGTGATTGGGTGTTATGTCATGTTTTTTTCGTAGTTTGGCATACAGAGTGTAACAAAAATAAGTGATAATACTTTAGGGTGTGTACGTTTTCCTTTTAGAAAAAAATTTTGGTCTTTCAGCGCTGCTACTTTCACAGTAAACTCTACTGTGAAAGTAGCAGCGCTGAAAGACCAAAATTTTTTTTCATTTTTGTATGGGGAAACTCGTGATATACTTGTTTTTGTTACACTCTGTATATTATGTATCTATTATAATTTATACCTCAACTTTTTCTTTCTGTCGGCGACCCCCGAGTCGGACTTTGACCCACAGATTGAAAAACACTGCTGTAGGCTGTACCTACCTCCCGACGTTTGACGTTAACTCGTATAGTCTGCAACCGACAGGGCAGACCACAGACTGTACGCGTACGGCGTAAGTGGTCCTGTTTTCCGACATAATATGATACCATTGTATCTTCTGGCAGAAGAGCTCAAGAGTCTGACGATGACGAGGACCAGATGTTGTCCGGTCCGACAGCGGACGGCAGCGGCGAGGGGGAGGGCGAGGACGCCGGCGGCATCGCCCGGGAGCTCTCCGCCAGGTTCCACGACCTGCGCACGTGCTCCGAGCTGATCGCCAAGCACGGGGCGGCTCTGCAGCGCTCGCTGGTAGACCTGGAGATACCGCCCACTGATACCACCAAACAGGTGTCAGAACGGGCCACACTATTCAGGATATCATGCAACGCTATGATGAATGTAAGTTGCTTATCACATTAATTATTATTATTAAGTAATGTGGATGTACTATCATCGAAGAATGGAAGAAATTGATTCATAGATAGTTGACGGATAGATAGTCTGGCGGATGGATTTGACATAACGCGACCAAATTATGAAGGTCCGCCATCTGCCTATGATTTATGAATCAACCTCTCTGATAGTACTTTGTATAATCGTTTTATTTTTATTTTATTAGAATAATGTTAAATACTTAAATAATAATACGTTAAGGTGCCTTTCAAACGTCTTAATCAAAAATAAATATATTATTTAATATTTTACTTTACAAAAATAAAATAAGCAAGACAATGATGCAAGTACAAATCTATTTGTTTTGGTTGAGAGCATAACAATGTAAAATAACAAACCAAGAAAAAATTGGCAGATTACCAGTTCACATATTGTTTTATTTAGTTAGGTCATACAGATGTGGAGTGACAGCTTCGAGATAATAGCATTTTTGTGGTAACCATTCCATTCTGAGAATATAGGTCAACTGTTCAATTAAATGACAATGATAAAGTTAATGATTTCTTTTGTATTGACTCAGCAATTAATGGACATAGAGATATAAAACTAATATTATTAATATGACATACCTTTAATAGAGCCCTTGATTTTCGACCTTATTATCTAAATTTAATGTTTTGATAGAGAAATCCAAATACCACGTCCTATCAAGTATCTAGTTATAGTATTTGAATAATTCATGTTATCCATTTTTTCAAAGGCTTGTTCGGAGTTTATGAGCGCCGCAGCCGCGTCCAGTACTCGTATGAGCCGCGCTCTGCAACACGAACGCGACCAGAAGATGAGACTGCAAGAGGTTGTGGAACAGCTTGCCCGACAACACGACAGTCTGGAGAAGACCGTCACTGGACGCAGCACGCCACATACTGGTAAAAGTAATATTCGTTCTAAATTTTTATTTATTTTGAAGTTAGCCTTTGGGATTTTGGCCTTGGATGTACTATCAGAGAAGTTGATTCCTATGCAGATGGGGGACCTACGTAGTTTGGTCGCCTTACGTCAAACTCAGTCGACAGATCACAATTAACATTGTATTGACATGTATCATGATTGACAAAATGACGTTGGTCTCTCAAATGCATAGGAATCAACTTCCTCGATGGTACCCTATCTAATATATATAAATCTCTTGTCACGATGTTTGTCTGCGATGGATTCCTAAACTACTTAACCGATTTTAATGTTTATATTTTCAAATGTGTGCTTTTTTCCAACTTGAGAGGTAGGATAGTTTAGAATTTAGATCTTTAATTATAGTCGCAATTTTATTTTATTGCAAATTATTTGTCTATAAAGAGCGACCATTGTTTATGCGACGCGGGTCACGGGATAGCGATGGATGTTGCCATGGTGACATACTTATTTAGTCACTAATTCAATAAAATAATACGGGCGATATACTTTATATAATATGGCAAAGAAACGTTTGCCGGGACAGCTAGTATTTTACTAAATCAGAATTTTATAATTTCTCATTGAGTTTCGTATAAACCGTAGTCCGTAACAGATAAATTATTCATAAAGCAGGATAATTGACTGAATCATTATAAAGTAATGAAAAATTGTTTATTATCTTTTAAAACAGTCAAGGTGGTAAAGGCGGTATGGCTATAGATCGTTACTGTGTAAATTTACAAAAAAAACTTTACTGTCTATAACTTTTGAATTTGAGTTTTGCCGGGAATGTTAAAGTGTGCTGTTGTGTTTTTATATTATTTTCCTAAAATTGTGTTAGCTGGGTTTTTAATGTGTAATATTGGTAGAATATTAACCATTAGATATTCGTGTTCATGCACAAGTGTAGGAAAGTGATGTAATATCCAGAAACGTGCTATTTTGTGTTCCCTCCAAAACTCCATCGAAGTTTCAGTAAAGCGTCTACCACTTTACTGAATCGACCGACTTGACTCCTTGACTGTATTGACTTTTACTTAGACTTTGACTAGACTTTAGACCTGACGATACATGAAAACGATGATGAAAAATATAATAGGAGGAATATGGTTTTCCCGCCATATTCCTTACCTTTTTACCTTGTCTGTGGCACAACATACACATCCTTTGTGTCAAGTTGCCAAAAAAGAAGAAAAAGAAAAAAAAAAGATCTTTTGAATTTGACATTGACATTTGACGTTTCCAAGCATTTGTAAAAAAAATATTGTATTGCGAATCTCAATTCATAAATCTCGTAAAAATAAAAATAAACTTCATATTTTATCCTTGAAAATTATTGTGAGTCTGAATATATTTATGTCTAGAAAGTGATACAATGTATGATCTAATGACTGGGTACGTAAAAGTTTCGGACGCTTTTTCTCTTTTAATCTTTGCGAACCAGGGCTGTGTTTGTGAATACTAAATATTGAAATACCTAAGTAATGAATAGCTTTGATGCAGAGAATTTTCTGCAATATAATTAAGCAAAGCATAGAAATTTGAATTAGACGATTTACTTCTCTACAACGATCCAGTTGTGTTCATTGATACCTAGTCAATTGTTCACGAAACATGAAGTAGGCAGGCATTGACTCGATGAAGTGTAAGTCCTTAATTGGCTATTAGAATGTTTTATTGACTTACGAATCACGAATTATCATTGCTGAAGTGGTTTTGAATTTTAAATACATCATCATCATTCATTTGAGACATATTTGCAGGTTACTTATTCAAAATTGTTATAATAAAAATTATTTTATCATAATATGAGGAACAATCGATTTTTCAGCGATTTGTAGACGTTAATTTAAGAATTATGTTTCCATAGTGTTATATTTTAATGCATAAAATATACATACTACTGTGAAAAAATTACACATGCTTTTACAATGCCAGTTTTGACAGTATTTTCACTTTTTTTTAATTCCAAATAATTTAGTTATTTTTAATTAAAATTACTAAAATGACTATAATATATTGTAGATAACGAAAATTCAGTGTGAAATGAATGTGGGCAAATTACTTTCAAATGGCTTGGAATATTTACAGAACATATTTGCACCAACAGATGACATTGGAAGTTACTTCCTTTTAACTACTTTACACTTTGAATCCATTTTGTAAAACATATCAATTATAATGTTTGTTTTCAACTTATAAATTTAATTTTTCGTCTTGTAAATCATGCTTTATACATGCAATGTAGTTTATGCTATCATTAAAATAACATTGTAAACTAATAAAATAAACTGATTTGTTTATTACATCAATGTCAGTACTCAGTAGTAATCAGTATTCTAGTCAATTTACCAGAATGTATTATGCTCTGTCAATTTAAAGAATAATTGGTATACTAGGTTCTAGATGTTTAAGAAAATAGTAGTGTCAAACTCATGTCATTGTAAACATAATTTTGTGTGTCAGTATCCAATATGGCCCATTACCCTGTACATAGGTACATGTGTGGGTCATGTATAACGTGACCATACGTCCCTCTTTGGGCGGGACAGTCCCACTTTCATGCAGTCTGTCTCGCTGTCCCCCGCAAGGCCCACATTGTCCTGCTTTTGCAAACAGACCAAAAGAGAAATTATAAGATACGGAACCTTGCATGAGTTTTAGTTCACACTTGGCTTTTTTTTTTAATGTTCTGGAGATGTCCTGCTCTGTTAAAAAAAATGGTCACATAATATGTTACCCACAGATTAACACAAACCAGTTGAAACTATCTGCGGGGCTAAAATGGTCGCTTTGAAGAATCATGATATGAATCATATTGTGATGTGTGATTGTGAAAAATGAATATGATTCATTTTTCTAAAATCGCAAAATGCAACTCTGCTTGCAATTCATTTCTGTATTTTTGTACTGATTTGACATTTGTCAGTTTGACAGTTTTGGCAATTCATTTGCTGAATTGATTGAGAGGAATTGCTAAATGTGACCATTTTAGCCCCGCCGTAGTTAGGTACTTAAAACAAACAACTTTGTGCAAATTAGGACCATCTTTGCATTTATCAGTAAAACAGTTTGTGCCGGTGACTGCTTGTGTTAATTATTATTTTTCACCATTGTTTAGGTGCAAATGGCAGTGGACAAAGCAACGACACTGAGGATGATGAACATGAGTTCTTTGATGCCGTTGAGGAAGAAGTTCACCCTGCAATGGAGGATAAGACTTCATTTGTAATGAAAGTGCCTGTAAGTTGTAGAAATGGATGTCCTTACGATAGTAGAAGTCCTTCAATAGTTTGTCCATGTCAATTAAACAACTTTAATATATCAGACAAAGATAAATTATTGTGTAAGCCACTCACTGACCTCTGTAATACACTGGACTGGCTATGCCATACAAAATGACAGCTATTTCTTGTGCCGATTTGAAGCGCCGCGGTGAGTGTACTGTGAACTAATTACATAGAAAATTGAAGGGAAATTGCAACCGCCATTTGCAAAATAGTAGTTCCAAGTACACTCACTACTACTTTCACATAGACGTCAGCGCCAAAATGGCGACTTTCAAATAGGAACATTTTATTGATAGCGATCGCCGGTCCAGTGTATTATAGAGGTCAGTGAAGCAACTAGATAGCTTTCACAACATAATCTACTTCAAATTATTGGTAATGGGGTATATGTATAGAGCAGCTGCTAGCTTGGTGGATAGAATATTGCTTTTTGCATGATGTTAATTAATAATAAACAAGAGAAAACCATAAAACTTACAAGAAGCCTGTCTCCCACATTTTAATATTTAATCTAGGTCAGATTAAAAAGACAGGTTAATAAGACATTCAAAAATGAATAAATGAAATTGAATGTTAAGAATGAATTCGGCATAATATGAACTATCTTGTCAAAATAATATGGATAATTATTATGGCTACAATAACATACTTCATTAGTTTAGTACCTAATACCAGCATTTTTTGTTTCTGTTTCAGGTAAATAGGAAAAGTGCTGTTAAAGAGGGAGAAAGTTCTGACGACTCTGAGGGTGAAACTGTTACTGAAACTCAACAAGTGAGTTTAGTTACTTCTTGAACATAAATATTAAATTTAAAGTAAGAGAATAATTCAGTAGGAATATAAATACACTAATATTTCTAAAGTTTGTTTATACAATTTGTGTTTTATTTGATACTATTATCTATGACATTAAAATAAAAAAAAGATAACATGGATATTTAGCATGCAGACAGTTATTATGATGCCAAATATCACAAACTTATCTCCATCAGAATTCCAACAAATGTAAAAGTTCTGAAAATATGATATTCTATTACGTATTTATAACCTTTTACTTCACAGGTAATATTTGTAGAAGATAAGGAACGTGCAGCGGAAAGCACCATGGGTGGAACAGACGCAACTGTGGCAGATAAAACACCAGACAGTAAAGAAGAGGACATTAAAGTATGGGTATGTAGAAGATTTATTTTTCGATGTGTGTGTTAACGCTTTGGAGTTAAGGTTGAATTTTTTATGTTCAGTTTTGGTGATTTGTTTCGATGCGCTTCGACTCTGCGCTAATATTATATAAATAGACCCTTAACCGCTCGGTTTCAACCCTGCGAATAGGGTCCATAGAAATACAAGGCTGAGTAATCGGTACCGCCGCGGTGGCGGTTCCGCTGCCGCTGTGGCGCGTTTGTAAGGCTGCGTTGCACTAGAGGCGTGGTTAAAGTTAGGTTAAAGTTAAGGTTAATGTTAAATATGGCGTCCTTTTACCTTTAACTTTAACCTTAACTTTAACCGGAAAATTTGACAGATGTCGTATGAGCATATGTGGTGTTTGGACGCCATATTTAACTTTAACCAGAGATTTGACATTTTGCACTGTTGTCAAAGTTAAAGTTAGTTCGTGCAATCCACTCTAAACACCCAAACGCGCAATTTCCGTTTTATCTAAACTTGCACATACACTTAACTTTTACGTATCAATATACATTATACAGATTTCAAAGTTGCGTACAGCCTATAACCTGTTGATGTATGTAGCCGCACGTGTCGGAGGTGCCGGCGGGCGCGTCGCTGGTGGAGGGTCGGCCGCGGCGCACGCGCGTGCCGGACAAACCAAACTACCCCCTCAGTCTGTGGTCCATCATGAAAAACTGTATTGGTACGTATATTGTTCATTAGACGATAGTGTCGGTAGCCTACGTCCCTCAGGGCCAACCCACACGTAACACAACCACACGACATCGCAACGACAAAATGTCGTCGAGCAATGGTTACATACGAATAATGTCGCTGCAGCTTTTTGTAGTTGCGTTGTGGTACCGACAAAATGCCGACGTGGTTGCGTTGTCGCCAGTAGTTGCGATGTGGTTACGTGCGAAAGTCAATGAAACGGAGGGGGGAAGAGCGCGGGCGGTGTGCGCGTACTGTCGTTGCATCGACGCAACGTTGTGGTTGAGATGTGGTCGGCAAGTAGTCGACAACGACTGCAAAATATGGTACGTGTGAATGGTCTAGTAACTAGTTCATTTACAATACGAAATATACGCCCGACCACGCGGTGTGGTTGTCGTGTGGTTGTGGTATGTGGGGGTTGGCACTTGGCCCTTATGGTCTACTTACTCTTTATGTGTGCCAAATTATTTAACTGTATTGGTACGTATATTATTGTTGAATAGCTTTGTCCACACTGTGCCTTTTTTGTTCATCAAGGTCATGCGTTATAGCGCAGTCAACAGCGAACGTGAGGCATGCCCGCGACGCATGCCCCCTCTGACCGTATACAAAACTTTCGCTTTGTTCTTTACTGACAATGTTGGCGTTGCGTCCGTTGACGCATTCAATTATTGAATGCGCCAATACTAAAGTTAAATGAAAAAAGACGACGAAAATTGAAGATGAAAGTGCACAGTGTAGACATAGCTATTAGACGTTTGTATTCGTAGCCTACGTCCTTCATTATGGTCTTCACTCTACTCTATGTGTATGTGTGATAATGATAAATTACATAAAAATCAGTGCATATTGGTACGTGAGATTAGCGCGTTTCGAACAAACAAACTTTTCTGCTTTAATATTAGTATAGACTATAGATTTACTGTAAGCATACCTTGCTATTTGAAAATGCATTTCATTTGTCCACACTCATCAGAATTAATGCAAGATTTCAATGCTAGTAATGAAACCCTAGCTTTTGTCTGGTAATAAGCCGCACCTAACATTTGGATACTTAATAATTTATTTTTTTGCTACTTACAAAATTACGTCTTATCCTTAATCCTAACATTAAATTATAGTGTCTAAAAAAGTGATATCCTATTGAAGTGTAAAATATTTTAATTTTTCTACCCACCGCCTTAACAAAATACAACTCAAATAAAAAAATGTGTGCAGGCAAGGAGCTATCGAAGATCCCTATTCCGGTGAACTTCAGTGAGCCGCTGTCGATGCTGCAGCGGCTGACGGAGGACTACGAGTACTCGTACATCCTGGACCAGGCCGCCAAGTGCACGGACCCCGCGCAGCAGCTCGCCTACGTCGCCGCCTTCACAGTCTCATCGTACGCCACCACCGCCAGCAGGTATGAGAGATCAACTACAATAACATGGCGCGCCCCTCCAAAATTCAAAACGTTTGAAGTGCGTTGTCAAAACTAGGGCATGCATATTGGGAATTTTTGCATTACCGGTATAATATCGGTATTGACTTTACTAAAACCGGTTTTCCGGTTTTTCGGTATTTTTTCGGTATTTCCTTAAATTCGTCAAAAAACCGCTAAATCTTCTATAATTTAATCGAATGAACAAAAAACCATTAAAATCAACTTGTGTATTTAAAGTTTAACAGTTAAACAGTGTTTAGTTCCTTACACAAAACAAATAACTAAAAAAAACTTCCATTTAAGTATACTTAAAATAACCAATAATTGAAACATTAAAAACGCGACTATCATTTACATATTATAAGTAAAATATATCTGTTCTGTAATTAAGAAAATAAAAATATCTATTAGTCAACACTCAACATTTAAAAAAACCCTAAGCTTATCTTTCATACAACAAAAATAAAATATTTCTTTGAACTAAAGCTTTAAACATGCATCCTCTCTGAATCTGTAATAATAATAGTACATGTCAGTGAGCGGAAGAGTTTGTTTGTTTCTTTGTTTGAACGCGCTTATCTCAGGAACTACTGGTCCGAATTGAAAAATTCTTTCAGCGTTAGATAGACCATTTATCGAGGAAGGCTACAGCCTACAAGATATATTTAATCACGCTAAAACTAATAGGAGCGAAGAAATAGAGGAAAATGTGGATAAAACGGGAGAAATTATTTGAAAAGACTTATCTCACGAACTACTGGAGCAATTTTTCTGTTATTTGGCACAGATAAGAAGTATATCACCTGAAAGATCAAAGGCTATTGTTTGTGGACTAACTTGTCTGTGAAATATCTTAATTACGCGGGCGAAGCCGCGTGGAACGTCTAGAATCAAAATATATTCATACAGTTTCTAAACAATAGGCTCATAAAACAGCACTAGTGAGAGAGAATGTATATTATAATAATAAGAGTGACAAAGAAATATGCCAACACAGGACTCACACACACATGACACACACGAAACTATTATTTTACTAGCAGTTGATTTTGAGTGTATTGGTATACTTATAATTGTTTCATAAATCATATATCGAAAATCAGAGAGGGCGTTACAATAATAATAATTAATTCACTTATTATGAGAACTGAATGTTTAACTTCATCAAAACTATTGATTTCTTACTATAAGCAATGAGTTTCATTTATAAATAACAAAGCAATTTCAAATAATTAAAAATATTAAAACTTTAAAGAGTAAAAGAAATTAAAACTTAAAATTGAAAAGAAAACAAGGTGATAAATTATTTTCATTTATTTAAACTGACATAGATTGTACTTACAATGTTTATTCACCACAAATTCACAGTAGAATGAGCTCCACGCTCAGAACACGTCTTTTTATAAACATCATCCCTACTTGCTTTCCCTCCCACAAGTAATAATTACGTCACTCTTGAAAATCATGTTCACAAAACATTAAACAATTTTAAAATTATTAAATAACGTTAAAATCATTTAGTTAATTTATTTTGTGATTTACTAAAATTCACATTAAATTAATACGAAGTATTAAAACCTGAAGTAATTAATTCACAACTAAAATACGTCGCAATTTTAGTGAGATTGTTTGAAGAAATTATTGAAAGGTTTGATTGGCATGGAAAAACTAGTTTTAATTTCAATAGAATAATTCTATAGTGGCAATTAGGAAATCATCATTAAATAATTTTAATAAATACCCCGGAAGTTGAAATATCTTCCGGGTTTACAATAAATCATAAAACGCATACCAATCATTCTAATAACAACGAACTACACAATATTTTAACAATAATTCATAATTATAATCACATTATAATAATTTTTCCAATCAATAAATAAATAGTCCCAATCAGACAGGAACCTCCGCGGCGACACGGCCATACTGACATGCGATGCGTGCTCTGCATCGCTTCTGCCATCTGTAATAGAGAAATATAAAATGTGAGGACCAGGTACTTCCACAGTACAACTAGCCTTTATGATTTTTAAATTATTATTTGTTACATCAACTGTTCACTCCACGTGACAACAGAAGATTCATTCTTAATATTTGTTCATTTTATTTTCATGATTTTTATTTATTTATTTATTTATTTTTTTTTTCAATAGGGAAGGGATAGGTGGGTGAAAGATAGATGCTGTTTAAAACAGGGGCTCTAAAGGATACAGAGATAGGTCGATGCTGTGCTCTGGGCGGTCTCGTGCGCCGTGGTACACAGGGGACATTTACTTCTTTTAGGATGGAATATCATCAATGGCTTATTGGTCGGCTCCACACGCCAATAGCATCTTTTGTCTTAGCATATTATAGAAGTTTTAAGATAATTTGAATGGTTATTAAGTATCAACATAGAAGTTGCTCACCGAACATATTCAGATTTCATCGTTGACCTCGGGGTCTGGGTTTTCTTGATGATCATCTAGAGGAGACACAGGACCCGCTTGCTGATGCTCTGGAGGCGAACCAGAAGGACCAGGTAGCTGATCGTCTGAAGGCGAACCAGAAGAACCCGCTTGCTGATCGTCGGAAGGCGACACGGTTGCCTGATTGGTGCTTCCGGGTAGTGGAGCACGTCGCAGCTGATGGTGGGCGACCTTGCGAGGGCGCCCACGATGTCCTACTACCTTTTTCACAAGATAGCGATCATTTTCAAGTACAATAATAAGGAACTTCGTATGGAACACTAAACTTCAGATCCAGAGCAGTTTGATTACGTGGGTTGTTTTTTATTAAAACAAAGTCACCCCTTTGAAACCTTTGAATATTAGCTCGTCCTTTATCAAACCTCGCTTTATCTTTAGCAGACACTTGCATCATCTTCTGTTGCACATGTTGTTCCAGGGCTTCAATATTAATGATTGCATCATCTAGGTTTACCAAGGTCAGTAATTCTGGTGGGACACAGTTTTGACGCCTAGTTAGAAGTGTAAGTGGGGCTATACCTGTAGTTCTATGAACAGTGCAATTGAGGGCTAGTTGAAGGCTTTCTAAGGCTGTATGCCAATTTGGTGTTTCATAATTTTTAATCTAGGTTCGCTAGGTGGCGCTGACCGCTCTAGTTCTTTCTAAATAAGCTCCGTATTTATTTAACTAAAATTAAATAACCAGTGCACAAAAATTGATAATAACCTACAAAAACAGTATTCAGAAAAAGTGTTATAAGAATTATAATAAATTTTCGACAAGATACAAAGGATACTTACATTATTACAATCCGCCAAGAAAACAACTGATCAGTGATCACTCTACGAAGAAAAAACACAGCTGATTTGAAGAACCTCTTACAACGAATAACCGACCGATGTGAGTTATACATTCAAGCTAAACTAATTACGAACACCTGAACAGCACATTTATAGCACAACACCATAAAATTAACTTTTATCGAAAAATATTAAGTCTCAAAACAGTTATTTTCAAATTATAAGAATCACGAATCACGGCCAGTTAGAAAACAAGAATATTACAACTACCCACTCATTACCTAACAAAACAGTGACAGCTCTAAAAGTAAACAGAAACTGACATTTGACATCAAGCTAGTCAACAAAGATAAATAAAAAGCGCCATCTATTAGAAATCTGATAAACTACTAAGCAATAAAGCACACTTACTCCATCTACAAGAAACCACCGAAACTAATACGAAAGGTCACTTATCGGCATTGAAAATTTCTACAACATCGTAATAAAGAGGGCGCTAGTAATACTGAAATGGCAAACGAGAGTAATTTAAATATGATGGATATGTTAAGTGCACTGAGATTACAGATAAAAGAAGACAATGAGCAGATCTTAAAACAATCCGAAGAAAATATCACACAAAAAATTTATGCAAAGATAGATGAAAAATTTAGCAAATACGAATCGGAAATAGAACAAATAAAGAGTTCCCAAATTGAACACGAAAAAAGGCTAGAACATTTAGATAAAATTATACGACAGCGCAACGTGATTTTCTTCGGTATTGCAGAAGAGGAAAAGAATTACCTGGAACTAGAAAATATGATGTTTAAAATTATAAGTCAAAAGATGAATATTGAATGCGACCGTAGAGACATAGAGTACGTCGGAAGAATCGGAAAGAAAAGTGAAAAACCGAGACCAATCAGAGTAACTTTAACTACATTTGGTATGAAATTAAATATCCTGCACAAAAAAACATCTTTGGAGAGGATGGGCTCCTACATAAAAGAGGATTTCCCACCTTGGGTTCTGGAAAAAAGGAAAGCTTTGATTCCCCAACTCCAACAATACAAAGAAAACGGTGTTGCGGCTGTGATAAAATATGACAAAATAGTTATTAAAGAAAAGTCTAACAACAAGAGAGCTCTATCGGCTAGTCCCAACGAAAATCATAATACTGGGACCCCATCAGCTCAAAAGAAACAAATGCAGAAGAAGTCAAAAACTACATGCTTACCGACCATACCACATACGCAATCTACAATTAATAATAACCCATCAACCTCCAGTTCTTCGATCGCATCGTACCTGAAAAAATATCAACTCGAAAAACATGTCTCATCAAATGAAGAAAATCAGGCATAGCAAATAAAAGAATCTCAAAAAGAAAAAGACGAATACGCTACCAGTAACTATAAACCAAAAAAGGATTCAACGCTCCCAACACGGGTGGTCGCCGCGGGAGTCAATGACCAAAACCCTCCACTCCACCCTTTATACATTTGTACGTACAATGCTAGATCATTACTATCTGAAGAGCGATTACTAGAGTTCAAACAATCAATATCAAACGTAAAATATGATATCATAGGCTTATCAGAGATCAGACGTCTGGGCTATATAATCGAAGAAAGTAAGGATCATATATTCTGTTATTATGGCCAAACTAAAGGCCAGTATGGAGTAGGCTTTCTAATAAAAAAACATCTAAAAAGTTGCATAGAAAGTTTTACAGCAATAAACGGACGAATATGTATACTACATTTGAATTATATGAATACAAAAATATCTATCATTCAAGTACATGCACCAACCTCCGAATCTACAGAATCAGAAATAATGGAATTTTATAATCAAATACAAGAAAATATTAAACACTGCTACAAAAACCTTATAATCATGGGAGATTTTAACGCTAGAGTTGGTCAAAAAATAAAAGGCGAAGATAAAATACTCGGAAAAAGCTGCTTTGGAAAAAGGGACAAAAGAGGTGAAAAACTAATAGAATTCTGTTGGGAAAATAATATGTTTATAATTAATAGCTTATTCAAAAAAAAGGTTAAAAATATTTGGACGTGGATATCGCCGAGTAAAAATAGAAGCCAGATAGATTATATACTTTCAAATATGAAAAACAAATTCTCAAATATTGAAGTGCTAAGCAACTTATCTTTTCCAAGTGACCACCGACTTGTAAGAAGCACCTTATTGCTAAAGAAAACAAAAAAGTCTAGAATTTCATACAAAAATAGCAAACCGTTATTGAAAAACCTAAATGAACAAAAGTCATATGTCGAAGCTCTAAAACAAAATATTTCAAGTCTTAACCTAGCGGAAAACGATGATGTAGAGACATATTATCATAAAATGAAACAAACAATCGACCAGAGCTTAAAGTCTATAAAATCATGTAATAAAAGCACACACCAAAAAAGGAACTACATTATCTCAGATGAAACTAAAAACCTTATAAAAAGAAGAAATGAACTTATAAACAAAAAACATCTATCAACTACAGAAAAATTAGAGAAAAGTTATTTATATAAAAACATCCATAAGTTGATCAGAAAAGAATATCAAAACTACAGACTATCAAAAATAGAAAAACATCTTAAGAAGTCAGGAAGCGTAAAGAAGGGACTAAGAGAACTAACAACCACTAAAAAATGGATACCTGCCTTGAAAAATAGTACAAGCAATAGAGAAACGATATCGAGGTCAGGAATAATAGAAGCTGCCACAGAATTTTATAAAAATCTCTACGCCTACAAAGAACCGGCAAGCACCATAACTGTACCTCTACAAAAAAATGTTGCAACACTAAAAAGATTTACAGTTCAAGAGATTGTAACTAAGATAAAGTCACTAAAAAAGGATAAAAGTAGCGGACCCGACAATATATCAAATGAAGTAATTTTGGCAGGGAAGGCTTTATTAGCACAACCTTTAACCATACTGTTCAATAAAATCCTAGACGAAAGAAAAATTCCCACTGAGTGGGGAAATTCTGACATAGTACTGCTCTACAAAAAAGGAAATCCTAATGATATCGGTAACTATCGACCAATCAGTTTGCAATCGAATCTCTACAAGTTATTTGCCTCTTGTCTCGAAGAACGCCTAGCTAAGTATACCGAGGAGTACCAGCCAGTGGAACAAGCAGGATTCAGGAGCACATACTCAACTATAGACCATATCCATTCATTAGAATTGGTGATAGAGAAATATGTAGAGATGAATCGCCCACTCTATTTAGCGTTCATCGATTATGCCAAGGCATTTGACTCTATTTCCCACAACAGTATGTGGAGAGCCTTGCAAGAATGTAAAGTACCATCAGAAACCATAGAGCTCATACAATACATATATAAGAAAAGCACAAGTAGAGTAATTCTTGACAAAAAAGGTAGCAAGATAGATATATGTAGAGGCGTTCGTCAAGGGGACCCGCTCTCCCCAAGAATTTTTATAACCGTGCTACAAGACATCATGAAGTCCTTAAAATGGGAAAATAAAGGCATATACATTAATGGCAAATTCTTAAGCAACCTTAGATTCGCAGATGATATTGTGCTATTTGCTGAAAGCCCGTCAAAATTAGAGTTAATGATAAACGAAATAAATTTTGTCAGCAACGAAATAGGCCTAGCTCTTAACACAACAAAAACCAAAGTTATGACGAATAGCACCGAAACACCAATATGTATAAAAGATGTGGCTTTGGAATATGTCCAGGAGTACACATATCTAGGCAAATTAGTATCTTTTAAAAAATCAAGACATCATGATGAGTTGCTGAGACGCGTTAATATGGCGTGGAATAAATTTTGGAGTTTCAAAGAAATTCTCAAGTCGAACACATCAATGAAATTTAAAAAAATATTAATAGATACATGTGTACTTCCATCTCTCACTTATGCATCCCAAACGTGGATATTCAATAAACAGACGAGAAACAAAGTAGCAACAACACAGAGAGCGATGGAAAGAAGCATTTTGAATCTAAGACTGAGGCACAAAAAAAGAAACGCAGACATTAGGAGAGCAACAAAATTTATAGATGCTTTAGAACACAGCAGAAAACTAAAATGGAAATGGGCTGGTCATGTTGCACGTATGACAAATGACAGATGGGCCAAAAATATAACTTTGTGGGAAGGACCTGCGGGTAAAAGAAGTAGAGGCAGACCGTCAGAAAGATGGCTCGATGAAATTATAAAATCAGCGGGAAAGGACTGGATAGATAAGGCAAATAACAGAATAGTTTGGAGAGATATGGAGGAGGCCTTTACTCTATAGAGGTCCTTGATATAGAGAACAACTTAAAAATAATAATTAATCAAAAAAAAAAAAAAAAGTAATGTAACAAAAGTAATAAAGAAATTAATTTAATTAATTGACATGCAATAAACTGTAACTTTATAAAACAAATGAATTGGAATCAAATTGGAATATATTTTAGATTTGTATAGAATCGGTATTATTTTTGTAAAGTTTGATTTTTAATATTATTACTATTTATTAATTGCTATGATTATTTAATATTAATTTTGTTTTTGAATTTGAATAGTATTATAATTTTAATTATGCATGCGATATTATTTTTTAATGTTTAGAATGGATGAAATTGTTTATTGAAAAATGTTTGTTAAAATGATATGTATTAAGGAAATAAAAGGCTTTATTATTATTATTATTATTATAATTTTTAATCATAATCAGGCCATTTTTAAGGGTTGCCATTACCCGTTCTACTTGCCCATTAGCTCTGCTAACCCCTGGTGCTATAGAGTGTATTTCTATATTGAACACATCGCAGTAACTTTTAAATTCTCCTAGAAATTCACGGCCACCGTCTACAATTATTTGTCTTGGAGCTCCGAAAAGGTGGACAACTTGTTTCAAGGCTGCCAGAGTACTATGATGACTTTTATTATTGGTGTGACGTAGCAGTACATATTTAGTAAAGGCATCAATTGTGACTACAACATATTCGTGCTCATTTGAACCTCCTAATTTACCTGTGATGTCCATGTGTATTACTTCAAATGGAACCACTGGCTTGGCAATGGGATGCAACTGTACTTGAGTTGCTCCAGATGTCTGTTTGAAGTTCTACATACGATGCAGTTATCGACGAAATCACGGACAATTGTGCTCATTTTATATATATAATGTCCTGACCGATTTCGGCCTCGGCGACTTGACTTCACACTATGTAATGCGGTGACGATCGTGGGCACGCATATGACTAAGCTATCCTATTTTTTTAGAGAACGTGCGTGCACACACAGTACACGTTAGGATACCGTTTTCGTAATTGTAAGTGATTTTTGAAGGTGGTTTATTCTTTAGTTGGTCTCTTTTCAGGTCAAGATCGCACCTTCTGTTTTCTTCTAATGAGTGGACTTTTTCATTTATAAGTTTCCGCCATTGTGCCCTATTTGATGCCAGTTCTTCCCATCGAGAGTGGTCCACTTCGCAACGCTTCATATGCCTTTTCTGAACATCTTTAAATCTGAGTAATTGCCCACCTGAACAACGTTAATGTTCTCAAACTTCAGAACATTATCTTCGAGGTGATACCCAGGGACTTCTTCTCCGTTATGCAATTTGTCTATGATGGGTCGCAATTGGTGGTCGCGTCTCTGTTCAATATTTATCCAATCTAAATTTCTCGTTAGGACGTTTACAGTAAGTGGATCTGGATTTCTGCTTAGGTAATCTGCATGCTGCATCCGCTCGCCCTTCCTGTATTCTATATCAAACTCAAAATTTTGAAGATATGACCACCATCTATGTATGCGAGGTAACAAGTCTTTCTTGTGCTTGGAAGCTTTAAGCGCATTGCAGTCGGTAATCACCTTGAATTGGCGTCCATATAGGAAGTGTCGAAAATGCTTAATTGCTCGGACTACGGCCAGCGTTTCGAGTTCGTAGGAGTGATACCTACTTTCTATGTCTGTCGTACGCATACTAAAATAGGCAATCACATGCTGCCTACCGTTTATAATCTGTACGAGAATTGCTCCAAAGCCAATACTGCTGGCATCGGTAAATAGCTCAATAGGTTTCCCTTCTTGAAATATTGTTAAGACGGGTGCAGAAGTTAAATGATGAATTATCTTTTGACGTGCTTCTTCATGAACATGATTCCATTGCCACTCAGCGCCTTGTTTAGTTAATTGATACAGAGGTACCATAGTCCTTGCAAAATCTGGTATGAACCTACGAAAATAGCCTGCTAAGCCGTTAAATTGACGAATCTGTTTGACATTAGTCGGAACTGGAGCCTTTAGTAGGGCCTCAACTCTTTTGGGACTAGGACGAACCTGACCATTTTCTATCACGTTACCAAGATATTCAATTGACCGTTTGAAAAATAAGCACTTATCAATGTTAATGGAGAACCCCGATTCACGTAATGCTATAAATATTTTCTCTAAATAGACAAGACCAGATGAAAAATCTCTACATTTACTAATGACATCATCTATGTAAACTTGGGCTACGCTATCATTATGAACTTTATCTGCACTGCCTGGATTTAAAAGAGGACCTAAAGCACGATTTATGCATCTTTGGTATACAGCAGAGGCATTACACAAACCAAATGGCATAGTCTTTTACTCGAACAAACCGTCCGGTGTCACAAAAGCGGTTTTCTCAATAGACTCATCAGCGATAGGAATCTGGTGAAAGCCAGAAGCCACAGGATGTGTAGTACTGACCTCCAGCCAACTGGTCAATTTGATCGGCTATTAAAGGAAGAGGATAATGATCCCGGACAGTGTTCGAGTTAAGTTCTCTGTAATCTACACACATACGATCGTCCCCGTTCTTTTTCTTGACTAAAATAATTGGACTAGAATATGGGGACTTACTTTCTTGGACAATATCATTATCGATTAATTCCTTAACAATCTCCTTAACCTTTTCACGCTCGACTGGGCTCAATCTGTACGGTCTTCTTTCAACAAACTTGTTCGGATTTTTCAATCGAATCTCTAATTTACCTGTATTGACCCGAGATTGAGGAAAGCCGCGCGTAAAAATGGAAGAGTACTTATTTAGCAGGGTAAGGAGTTGATTAATCTCAAGTTCATTAACTAAGTCATGATTTATGCTATCAAATAGTCCGGTTGACGATTGTATGTGCATGACACGAGGCTGAAAGCACAAAGACGCACTATTTTCAGTCACGATTACCGATAATCCGGTGCTGTTTAAAAGATTTGCACCTATTAATACATCTGAAGTCATTTCATAATCAGATAAAATATAAAAATCTATCTCTACATTAATGTCATTAATGACGCATATAGTTGTTAACTTATTAGTCGAAACTACAGGAAAAGGACCTATTCCTCGTAAATAATTAACTACTTGAACTCTCTTTCCAGGTAGCCTGTTTGCAATAGATTCACACATAACAGAGCAGTCCGCACCGCTATCGAACACCGCATCAATAACTATATCACCCACTCGCATACGCATAGTGTTTAATTTAGATTTATTTCTTACAACTGAATTTACATTAGAAGTAATTTGTTTTTCCCGACGGTAACAAGTATCAAAAGTATGACCGGCCTTTGAACAAAAAGAACAGATTTTAGACGTATTCTGTTTTTGGAGTGATATTCCAGAAGAACTAGGGTTATTTGGAACAGGCTGTTTATCAAGTGTTGTGGAGTTATTTTTACTACGACAATCGCGAGAAAAATGCCCGGGCTTCTTACAGAAGTTACAAATAGAAATATTCCGATTATCTAAAGAGTATTTAAGACGCTTAGGAAATGGCTGGTTCGCGTTAGCATGATTAGGTCTCTTAGATATACGAATAGAAGAGGCAACAGATATTAATTCAGGTACTGAAGTGGCTCTGGCATTCATAAGCTCAATCCGAAGACGTTCATCGCTAATGGTTCCAATAACTGCTTCCACTGCATCATTATCGTCAAGTTTATCCTTCGTCACTCGTCTCCACAAAATCCAAGATCGTGATAAAAACTCTGCAATGTCTTTAGTGTGGTCATATTCATGCTCCCGAAATCGCAAGACGTCCTTTGAATAACGACTTTCGGGTTCAAATGTGGTAATAATATTTTGTCGCAACTCATCCCATGTAGAAGTTGTAACGAGCCAATTATCAGCCCACATTTTAGCTCGTCCCTTTAACAAACTGGTCACCTTCATACGAATATCGTAATCACTAAGGTCATAGTTATTTTTAGCCGAAGTGATATGGTCACACCATTCTCGCACTCCAACGTTACCATCTGGATCATAAGAAGGCAAGAACACATCGGTAATTTTTACTTTTTCGCGTTGTTTCATCAAGCGTTCGCTCATACTTTGCATCATTGTCATCATATGTAAATAGAACTCAGGAGGTACGTTACCGCACTGCAGCTGCTGTGAAGCTGTCGTATTAACACAGGCATTTGGTCCATGACCAGCATCTACATCTGCAGCATCCGGCCCAGGCACAGTTGGCAGCTCACTTGGTTCCGTTTCAGCTTGATTTTCTGCTTCCATCGTAATATTAAAATTCTTTAATGTGACTAGGATGTATGGTGTACCTGAAACATAAAATGAAAAGCACAGAAAGGACACGTAAGTATCCCACTTCTGATATCGAAAATCAGAGAGGGCGTTACAATAATAATAATTAATTCACTTATTATGAGAACTGAATGTTTAACTTCATCAAAACTATTGATTTCTTACTATAAGCAATGAGTTTCATTTAAAAATAACAAAGCAATTTCAAATAATTAAAAATATTAAAACTTTAAAGAGCAAAAGAAATTAAAACTTAAAATTGAAAAGAAAACAAGGTGATAAATTATTTTCATTTATTTAAACTGACATAGATTGTACTTAAAATGTTTATTCACCACAAATTCACAGTAGAATGAGCTCCACGCTCAGAACACGTCTTTTTATAAACATCATCCCTACTTGCTTTCCCTCCCACAAGTAATAATTACGTCACTCTTGAAAATCATGTTCACAAAACATTAAACAATTTTAAAATTATTAAATAACGTTAAAATCAATTAGTTAATTTATTTTGTGATTTACTAAAATTCACATTAAATTAATACGAAGTATTAAAACCGGAAGTAATTAATTCACAACTAAAATACGTCGCAATTTTAGTGAGATTGTTTAAAGAAATTATTGAAAGGTTTGATTGGCATGGAAAAACTAGTTTTAATTTCAATAGAATAATTCTATAGTGGCAAGTAGGAAATCATCATTAAATAATTTTAATAAATACCCCGGAAGTTAAAATATCTTCCGGGTATACAATAAATCATAAAACGCATACCAATCATTCTAATAACAACGAACTACACAATATTTTAACAATAATTCATAATTATAATCACATTATAATAATTTTTCCAATCAATAAATAAGTAGTCCCAATCAGACAGGAACCTCCGCGGCGACACATATATATTGTGTTGAAAACACGTTTATGTATACAAAAATACATTAAAGCTAAAATACCGAAAAACCGGTATTTTTCTCTTTAACACCGGTATTAAAAAATGGTCTAAATGGTGCGGTATTACCGGTTTTCCGGTAATACCGATTACCGGTAATACCGATTACCGGTATCCATGCCCTAGTCAAAACGTTTGAAGTGCGTTGTCTTGCGCGGTAGGCTAGTTATGATTAGTTGACCAACGAATCTTGGTAATAACTAATAAGTGACATTAACTGAAATATTACGTGTACTGTGGTTGGTTGAATACTTACTCGTACTACATACAAACTCTACGCGCCATGTTATTAACCCCCGACAAAAAAGAGGGGTGTTATAAGTTTGACGTGTCTGTCTGTCTGGCTGTTTGTCTGTGTGTGTATCTGTCCGTGGCATCGTAGCATCCAAACAGGTGGACCGATTTTGATCTAGTTTTTTTTTTGTTTGAAAGCTGACGTGATCGAGAGTGTTCTTAGCTATAGTTCATCATCATCAGCCTGCCCAATGCCGGACAATCAGGGTTTATCTGGTTCATGAAAGGCCGTTAGCAACTTGGGTTTGGGTTTTAATATTTCATTTTAGTTCGTGACATTTGTGAATATACAATTAAAGTATACACATAATAATGGAAAGTTGGCCTGGTGCTGCACAATCACCAGGTAATCAATAGGATATCCAACTCCTCGCCAACTTAGAGTAGGTAGAGGTTTCGTGTTTGGGCTCATTTTAATTGCGACAACCAGTAAGAAGTAGACAAACAGTAAATATTTACACGCTGCTGCTGTAGCATCACCTAGATTCTATAGAAACCGAGCTTCGTATGAACCCAAAGTGAAGGTTTCATGTTTGGGCTCATATTAACAGCCTCATCGAAAAGGACATTGATAGATGGTAATCATGAGAATACTTATGATTTTGTTGATAGGAATTATTCTACACTATAACCAACACAAGTTTAAGAAGTATGAAATAAAATTAAATTAAGAAATTTAAAAAAACCCCCGCCAAACAACTTTAAAAAGTAATGAAATAATATTTACTGCCTTTAAGTTCAAATAATTCCTAACTAGTGTAAAGTAATATTTTAGTCCATAATTGTTGTCAAGATGTGTCGGGGGACCGCTAATGTAGATGTTTGATTTCATTTCACAATCAATTCATAGCGAACTGAACCGAGATAGTCAACGACTTGGCGATTGTATGTTGTAGTTCACATGGCGGTCCCCCGACACACCGTGACAACAATTATCGACTAAAATATTACTTTACACAAGTTAGGAATTATTTGAACTTAAAGGCAGTAAATATTATTTTATTACTTTTTAAAGTTGTTTGGCGGGGGTTTTTTTAAATTTCTTAATTTAATTTTATCGTAGTTGATCTCTAAAGTGCGACAAGGCTTTAAGAGCAAGCTGTCAAATTTTGCTGTGTTTTCTAATAAGTAATAAGTATATAACGATACCGGAAGACGATTGACTTAAATGAAATTGAGATTTATTTAATCATTGTATATTTATCTGATACTAGCCTAACGGAAAACACGATTCACTTATTTTGACTCAGTCGTTTTATTTTTCGAAATTATGAATATTTCTAGGCTTTTCAACAAATATCTGTTACACTTTTTGAGTTACTATCATTACCGCCCACGTTCATTTAAAGTTTAAATGAATGAACATGGCAACGTCCATCGCTATCTCGTGACCCGCGTCGCATAAACAAGGGTCGCTCTTTATAGACAAATAATTTGTAATAAAATAAAATTGCGACTATAATTAAAGATCTAAGCTATCCTATCTCTCAAGTTGAAAAAAATTACACATTTAAAAAAAAGAAACATTAAAATCGGTTTAGTAGTTTAGGAATCCATCGCGGACAAACATCGTGACAGGAGTATATATATATATATATATATATATATATATATATATATATATATATTAGATTATAACTAATTATGAAAGTACACATATAATTAAGGCCTTTGTGAAAATTTCAAGTGCCTACCTGTTGTCATCATTGATACCATTGATACCGAGCAAAAAATGTTTGAAAAATCACGTTTGTTGTATGGGAAAATAAATATTTAATTTATTTTATTTTTAGTATTTGTTATAGCGGCAACAGAAATACATAATCTGAGAAAATGTCAACTCTCTAGCTATTACTATTCTTGAGTTACAGCCTGGAGATAGACGGACAGACAGACAGGCAAGCGCCCCAACGTCTTGAGTTTGCCCATATGAAAGTTAAAAAAAGTTACTCTTTCAGCGCTGCTACTTTCACAGTGAATTCTATACAGGGACACAATAGAGGCGTGCAGAGGTTTTTGACATGGGGTAAGCAGCGGTATCGGTTTAGTAGTTTTGGCGTGAAAGCAAAACAGACAGACAAACAAAAAGAGATATTTTTGCATAAATTGTAATATTAGTGTGGATATAAATTAAAAACTATGTTTTCTAAACTATTATTATATATGAGTACGTTCTGTTATGAAGAAACAAAAAAAAAACGCCATCTGTTGTCACGTGTTGGAACTACAATGAAAGTTCATTTGCGTTCACATGTGTGCTAAGCTAAAGTAGTAAATAAAACGCCATCTATTGTTATATATTAGAAATGCAATGTTAATTCATTTTTATCGATATTTCCATGGAAATTAGATACATAATATATTTTTGTCTTATAAAAATGTAGCCTATGTCCTTTCTCAGGCTCTAGAGTCTAGACTAACTGTGTACAAAATTTTATTACAATCGGTTCATTAGTTTTGGCGTGAAAGTGAGACAGACAGACAGAGATACTTTCGCATTTAATATAAAGTATATCTAATATATAAAATTCTCGTGTCACAATGTTAGTCCACGAACTCCTCCGAAACGGCTTTACTGATTTTTACCAAATTTCATATGCATATTCAGTAGGTCTGAGAATCGGCTACTCGGTACTTATTATATTGATAAGTGCATTTGTTGAATAAATAATAGTAAATTATTACAACTCGAGAAAAACGACGACCATGATAGCGATGGACGTTGCCATGGTGACATACTTTATTCAGTCACTTCAATAAAATAATACGGGCGATATACTTTATAATATGGCAAAGAAACGTTTGCCGGGACAGCTAGTAATATTATAAAATGATAAAATAAATTAGTACATGAATATGAATAACATGAAACTTTCGAGTAGTACTTACATTTCATTTTTGTTGCTGGTTTAATTGTTGTAAGTCAGGTACACGTACCTACCTTTCGACACAAATCACAATTAGAATCTTTTCACTGAATGATAATTGTGAAAACTTGTTATCTATTTTAATTTTTAATAAACACACATTTTTACACAACACAAACCTCACAATCAAATAACATTTTTAAGAAATCAAAAAACGCACTCAATATAGAAATTAGAAACTCAAATAACAAATATCTAATAAACTGTT
The DNA here is from genome assembly GCA_937595015.1 of Polyommatus icarus. Taxonomy (NCBI): domain Eukaryota; kingdom Metazoa; phylum Arthropoda; class Insecta; order Lepidoptera; family Lycaenidae; genus Polyommatus; species Polyommatus icarus. Next base: position 15,561,609 of record OW569327.1, on the reverse strand, counting down.
AAATGTACAAACTTTTAAATGTTAAAATAATAAAAGTCTTCTAAGATAACTATAAATATACTGGCGCAAACAAAAATAATATGTTACAGTGCTCATCACATGAAAAAATGGCCTCCCAAAATACAAAACACTTCTGTAATGTAAACAAATATAAACCATACTAAACAAAAATGCACTATGTGCATATGTGATTAATTAGATTTCCGTCTATTATTTTTACTCGGATTATAGGCAACGAACATATCCGATTACTTCCGAACGCGCCATTACGCCGGCTCTCGGAACTCATGCCGCAGGATCTGGCCAAGTAAATCGCACACGCACACACGTTTGCGAACAGTGTACGAATACGAAAATCTTAACTCACACATATAGGTGGGGTCTGCGTAAGATGGAGTGCCTATTGGTGCGTACCTTCGCGCGGCGCGCCTAGTTACCACTTACCGACTTATGTTTAAGTAGTTTTGCAAATTAGTTTTTGCTATTTTATAAATTTAGGCGTTTTAAGTGTATTCATTTTTTACTTTATATAATAACTTACGTCATCTAAAACGCGCGAAAGTTAAATTAAAATATGTGTATAGCAAGTATTTATCATTAGGTAAGCAGTGCTTTTATGCCTTTATGGTACGCACGTCCGTGGGACACATACACAACCTAAAGTATTATTACTTAGTTTTGTTACACGCTGTATATTCAAACATCGAATAAAAACTGTAAATCTTAAACTGCATACTGCTCACTTACCCAGCGTCTTTCTAAAGTCACTTAAGTGTAAGTTTTGTTTTCTAGAACTACAAAGCCATTTAACCCGCTCCTGGGTGAGACGTACGAATGTGACCGGATGGCGGACCTGGGCTGGCGGTCGATATCAGAACAGGCAAGTTTATAGGCATTACTTGCTTTAGAGATTAAGGGCCTGTTTCGTCACTTTCTGATAAAGTGCCGAATAGACTAATCACAACTTTTTTGACATGGAGAATCTGTCAAAAAACTTCATCTGTCAAGTTAAGTGGTGAATAGCCTATTCTATATTTCGGCCTAGTGATAATAAATATTGTGTTTTTGTGCTCTGTCCAATGACTAGTACTGTCCACTCACTAGTCATTTACCTTATGTAATAAAATAACAATTTTTAATTTGAATAATAATTAATGTTCTGCGGTCAGGTGTCGCACCACCCACCGATGGTGGCGCAGTTCTGCGAGGGTCAGGCGGGGTGGCAGTCGTGGCAGGAGTTCACGATGACGACCAAGTTCCGCGGCAAGTACCTGCAGCTGGTGCCGCTGGGCGGCGCCTACGCTGAGTTCCTCGCCACCGGCAACAAGTACACGTGGAGGAAGGTAATTGGGACGACAAGGTCAAAGATTAGCAGATTTTGACGTGACAACGTCTTATAATTCAATATGGGCTGCGCGCACGAAAAAACATGACGCAATATGCGGCGTTACCTCGGCCTCGCTCTGAGGCGTTCCATTTAAGGCTATGACGTTGTCACGTTCAACTATCGTCAGTAGGTAAACCGAATCCCACCAAAAACATACCTGTTAAAATAGGGCCTAGTTCCTATAGGCTAACTGTTGGTCTAAAAAAAGAGTTGAAATCCAATCCAATGCCAAGTTCAGATGCACTTCATCGATCATAGTCATCTTCATCAACAGCCTGATCCATAATACTTCTAATTTGAACTTGGCAGGTTATTTAAATTCTAATTAATATTATCTAATTATATAATTAATCAAGTGTAACGCATAGCACAAAAACCTGCCAAGTTCAAATTTAGAAGTATTATGGATCAGGCTGTTGATGAAGATGATTATGATCGATGAAGTGCATCTGAACTTGGCATTGGATTGGATTTCAACTCTTTTTTTAGACCAACAGTTAGCCTATAGGAACTAGGCCCTATTTTAACAGGTATGTTTTTGGTGGGATTTCAATACTTTTTTTCAAGAAATCCTACCTATGTTTTCTTTTTGTGCTACGCCCGATACAAACAATACTTTCAATAGATGCCTCATTATATCACTGGTACATAAGAATTTTTATCTAAAGTTCATAGATGAACTGACTCACGCTTGACGATTTCTTAAATTTCTTAATTTTTTGTTAATCTACATTTAACACATGACCTGTGTGCCAAATTTCATAACGCTATGACATTAAAGTTTGTATAGGCTGTAGATAGGCCAACTCACGCTTGACCGATTTCTAAAATTTCTTATTTTTTTTAATCTACATATAACACACGACCTGTGTGCCAAATTTCATAACGCTAGGACAATTGGAAGTGGCCTCTGAAGTTCGTAGATGAACCGACTCACGCTTGACCATTTTCTACAATTTCTTAATTTTTCGTTAATCTACATATAACACACGACCTGTGTGCCAAATTTCATAACGCTAGGACAATAGGAAGTGGCCTAGAGGTTTTGATTACCGGTCAGTGAGTGAGTGAATGAGTGAGTCAGTGCCAAAATAAGCTATTTTTACAAGGACATATCTCAGGATCTACTTAAGCTATATCTATGAAATTGGGTATACTGCTTAAGTACTCGTAAATAATTACGTAGGTATAATTTTATCTTTGCACTCGCAATAGACACTGAGCTACAGGGGGGTCAAAAGTACGTCGAAACGGTTCGTGTAAATAGTGCACGGCATGCGCGCGGCCTGCTGGAACTAGGCTTGCGCACTTCCGTGCGCTTTGATTTACAGACAACCGAGTTCGAGTCGAGTTCGAGTTCGACACAAAACACTACTCTCCAACCGTCTTTTTTTTAAATAAAATAAAGATATAACAGTAAAAAATGTAGGTTTCCAAAATTTCAACTTGATAACTTTTGTATACTTTTTTTGTTATGAGCTTTCAAAGTTGGAAAAGTCGATTTTTTTGAATAAATTAACTTAATATTAATTATTTATCACTAGATAGACCTTATAAAATTTTGCTATGGAACCACTTCCAAAAACGCAATTTTTAATACAGTTATCGAACTAAGTTCTCCTGCGATGCATAGAAACTTGCTATTGACGTCATAGTTCGGTGACACTTTGTATGGAGAGTTTTAGGAAGGTCTGTTTTACGTGATTTTTGAAATATCTTGAAGAATTCTATCTATACTTATAAATGCGAAAATGTTTCTATAAGTATGTCAATTACTTTTTCAGTATGTCAATTACAATTTTAAATGATTTTGAGTTGCATATAAATAGGTATGCTTTAAGTCCTTGATTATATTATAAGAGAAGTTTGTATCCCTGAAATACGTAATATTAACCTATCAATCCCCAAGCGGCTGTCACATAATCTTTTGTGTCTGCGATTCCCACGATCAAGATAATATTAATATAAGTAAACTGCTAGGTAACGACGACGGTGCACAACATAATCGTCGGCAAGCTGTGGGTGGACAACCACGGGGACATGGAGATAGCGGGCGAGGCGGGGCCCGCCGCCGGCTACGTCGCCCACCTCAAGTACCTGCCCTACGGCTACTTCAGCAAGGACACGCAGCGCAAGGTCACAGGCGTCATCAAGGACCCCCAGGGCGTGGTGAGTTTGTACTTTGTAGTTTTGTTTAGTCAAATAATGTAAAATGAGAAATGTTGAAGATAATGATAAAAATACACGAAGGAAATAATGTTTTCGTGATCAAATCTGTGTGTGTCATAATAATATCGATGCAACATGAAAGGTTTTACACATTTACATACTTGGCTTTTATAACACTCTGCGATCACTTTAAATATTTGATGTATACGCGACTAAGGTTTTGTCGTATTTCAGCCGCGCTACGTGGTGCAGGGCCACTGGGACAGCCGCGTGGAGGTGGCGCCGGTGACGTCCGCGTCGGCGGACAACACGGTGTGCAAGACCGGCAAATTCAGCGTGGCGTGGGAGCGCGTGCCGGCGCCGCCCGACTCCGACAAGTGGTACAACTTCACGCTGCTCGCCGCCCAGCTCAACGAACCCGAGCCCGACGTCGCGCCCACCGACTCCCGCCGCCGCCCCGACCAGCGCCTCATGGAGGAGGGACTCTGGGACGAGGCCAACGCCGAGAAGCTCCGCCTGGAGGAGAAGCAGCGCGCCGTGCGCCGCGCGCTCGAGGCCGACGCAGAGTCCGCGGCCGCGCGCGGCGCCCCGCCCCCCGCGCCGCCCCGCCCCGCCTGGTTCACCCGCCAGGCCGCGCCCCCCGCGCCGCACCTGCGCCACCTCTACACGCACCGCTACTGGGAGTGCAAGCGCAAGCAGGACTGGAGCGGCTGCCCCGATATATTCTAGCGCGCCGCGACCCCCGGCCCCGGACCGCGATGCCCGTAGGTTTCGCTCGGTTCGATACATCTTTAAGAAACACTTTGGTCCGAAACTCCGGGACTAGCGAATGCGAGGTGGTGGTTCGGTCTTGTTTTAATTCGTCACCGGCGGGAGCGTTGCTTTTAATCTTCTTAACCTTCGTCGATTTCTATTCGCTTCCTATGAAATTGAATTAGATCTGTGCGGCGCGCGGCGCCTGAAAGACGAAGAGTCTGCCACGAAACGTATTTCCATTTTAAAGTTTTATAACCATCATTTCTATTGACGCCTGACGACACGACCAAATATATTTGAGGTCATATTTTTGATGGATGCACAACTTATGTATGTATTGTACACAGTATTCATGTAAACTATAATTCATAATTTTTTTAGCACGTTGTTATTTTTATATGTTACTTACATTGAAACTATTCGATTAGTTTTCTAAGTCTCTGTAGTAAATCAGGTAGAGCTGCTAATTTTGAAGCTTCCTGCTCGTTTCCGAGGGTCGATACCGACGTTTTGAGTTTTAAATCTTAATTAAAGCATTATTGTGATCGGCGCTGGGCGGCGTCGTCGGGCATGTTATGACTATCGCTATCGGTGTTAATTGTGAGTGGACTTATGAGTGGGAGAATGAGTGACAGTATGATTTAAAAAATTGACAAGACATACACGCTAAACTTGTAATATGCATTATAGTATGATTTTGATCCCCGTTCCATTACGTCCTTATGGCAGGACTGAACCTAACAATTATATAGTAACATAAACTCCTTTTTTCTTGCTTGCAAGTGCCTGTTATAGTTCTTGCATTTCACGTTTCAATTAACACTTAAAAAGGAGGGTACTTTTGATACCTTGTACAGATTAAGCAAATGTGCCCTTATTAAGTGCAAGGATTGTAATAATTGGAATGTAGTGATATCACAATAATATTGATGGCACTTTTTGTTTGTATTTATAATATGATATAGTTATTATTATGTTATCTATATTTTTTCCTTCCTATATCCTTAAAATATTATATAATCTTAGTTGTTATTAAAAAAATATATAAAACATTTGGAAACCCTGTCACTTTGTATAAACATTGTTGCTGGGTGAGGGTTATCGATAATTTTGCAATACACACGCCTTTGGTACACCGACGCTGCGAAACGCGAAAAATCTGCGAAACTGTAATAGAGCGAGATGCAATATAACTCATTGTCGAGTGGCGGCTGAGACAGTAAGAGCCAGTCCACACGGCGCGTTGTGTCGACGCAGCTCTGCCGTTTGATGCATAGCCGGCCACACGGGCCGGGCGCTGCGTCATCGCAGCGTTATTATGAAACAGTCTTAACGTCAACACCGTTCCGCTTCGTCTCGGGGGCTGCTGTCCGTCATGTGTGGTGTGCGTTGCAACGACGCAGCGCGCCGTGTGAACACCTTGGTTATTTGTATGTAAAACAACGCAACGGCAGCGCTGCGTCGACGCAACGCGTCGTGTGGACTGGCTCTTAATCGGTTCGCCGCCGTTTCGCAGCTCGCAGCGTCGATAGACTAGAGGCGTTATACTTCATTATACATAATTTGTTAAATGTCAATTGATATTATGTATGAAAGATTATCATAAAGCATCATGAAAACAGCCTAAAATTATTAATAAAGTCCGCCACAGACTCAATTAATCTTTTGGCTAAACGGCGCCCATGCCTAACGCAGCTTAAAACGTAAAATAGGATTACATAATATTTAAAATGTTATATTGTGTATCAGTTGATAATTGGGTGTTTTTAATAGATTATAATATTATGTTTCTAAAAATTGTGCTGTCTTTTTTACTAACTCTGTTAAAGTCGTGTATAGTGTATTCATTCCGTTTAGGTAAATTATGAAATGTTCGAGGATAAAAATATTTTTTGCAAACAAAAGTTTTAAGATAATCGTTTTTTTGTTCATATTTGACTTTGTGTTCGTAACTGAATGTTTTTAAATTATTTTATTAAGCTTCCAGAAGTCTAATTTATAATTGGGCATGAAAATACTACATTTATACATTTTATTCAATATTTTCTACATCTGGTAAATAAAATTGCAATAAAATTTGTAAGTGTAGATCCAGCCTAATTTTTTATGAAATATTATGTTGTGTATATAAATACCTTTTTGTATGTATTATTGTTTTATCTTACCAAGTAGTAATAGACCTTTACAAAGCTACTACCAACATCGATTATTATTTCTCGGTCGATAAGCTTACACTGACATTGTGTAAGGTCCTCGCAAAATATATCCACACAGACAAATGCAGTAGGTACTCAAAGGTTTAAAGGTCTTTGACTCAAGTATTGTGTTTGTATTAATGGCCAATTGATTAGATCAGTCATTAAATTAATATTATCAATGTTTTCACACCTCCCCAGTCATACAGGCTGTGGTGTCGATAACGAAGTATATTTATTGTATTTTGTAAGGTGTACTGTATTACAATAATAACTGTACATTTTCCGGTGGATGTAAGATAAATAATTTGTTAATATTTTTATTATAATAGAATATATTTAAAACTATAACGGCTGTATCATGTTGATAATAAAGAAAATGTCGAAAACCTTGGAGGCTGTGTTATTATTGTTAGTTAATTTACTAGATAACCTAAATAATTATAAAAAAATATGACGTATTCAAAATTCATGCTTTTGCGTACAACAGCTGCAGCTACGTTTATTATTTCAGAAGGAATCTTACCTTGACTCTGCTCTTAATTAAATCCTACTATCATAATTATAGGTGTTGAAGTAAAATATTAACTCATTTAGTACACATATAAACCATTTATTTTTGTTAAATAGAGGTAACAATCGCAAAAATAATTGTACTATACATAATACACACTTCAGGAACATGATACAATATAACATTTAAAGACATTAATGTAAGTAGCTATCATGTACTACAGCATTAACTGATGAGTATAACAACATAAAATACTAAATAAAGTTGTAAAAACATCATGACTAGAAATAAAATTATTTATTCAACCAATATTTTATAAAAATAGTGAGATTAAATTTGTTCATTTTGAAATGCTTCGAGATATTGGAATGTTAAATATTTGGTGTCTGCCATCGCATCATCATCATAAAATATATTGAAGAAAGCCTCTTCAATATTTATAATAAAGTTGGTTTCATTTCGGTGGATTTTCAGGTTGTCTTCTACAAGAACATGGCTTGCAATGTATTTATTATTATTATATTATACCCAGCTCATTTATCATAAAACATGAAAATATTTAGAAATGGTTTAAAGTTTAAAGAAATACTTGATTAGATATTTTATCAGATTAATGCAAAAACTCAAATTTCTATCACATAATATCTTAATATATCTTAAAAAATAATTGCCTATTGTTGGGTCTGGCAGTCGGTATGTATTTTTAATATTTATAAAAGCTTATGATTTTTTGTAAACATTGATTCTTTTATATTTAATTATACAATTTATAAGCAATATAATTATGTATTGCTTATAAGTTATATTACATGACTTGGTTTTAAACAGTTTTAATTTAAATTTATATAAATACTGGGATAGCAAAGTTTATTTTAATATTTTTTCACCACACTCAAAACGATAACTTCTAGCTTGTATTTTCTACTACTGGTTGGTACTACTTGGTTAGTACTACTTACTAGAGTATAATAATATTATGGAAACACAACACATTCAATGACATAAAATGTTAATTCAAACATGCAATTATAGTAGAGGAGGGGAGGGTGCTATTTTTGTAGTCACTCGAGCGTCATGGAGACCTGGTAGGTTTTGTACATTAGGTAAAGCTGATAAAAAAAAATAAGAGCTTTTTATTTTAGCGGTGGGTTCAGAAACTGCTGCCATTTTAAAGTTTTGAAAAAGAAAATATATTCAGAAAATTTCTTATTTAGATAAATTATAAATAATATTTTAGACAACAATGACTAAATAATTTAGTTTAGAGCAAAATAAAATATCTGCGAAGCTTAGTTAATAAAATATAAAGCTTTATTTTTTATATTTTAAAATGTCCTTACAGGCTTACCTAACCTTTGAATCGTCAGTGCTTTATAATATGGAAGCTTCTTTGGGGTACCTACATACTAAACATCCCCTATCTTAATCTGACAGATCTGACAACATTTCAATATTTAAAAAAAAAAATTACCCACCACGTGAGAAATCTGATTTCTATACCATGATAACTAGACACATGTCGGAAGCCTATGCAAGCTTAATCTGACACGCTTGAGCTACTCCCGAAATCCCCTCTTCCCCTCCCCAACTATAAGCATTAAATTAGGGAGATAAAGTCCATACTACAAAAGGTTGAAATCTGTTTTGCTCTCGTAAGGTAGAAGAATAAGACAGAAGTTATAATATAACGTTAGATAACATTTTTGTCTAACATGTTATAACAAAAGACTTGTTTATTTTTTGACATGTTGTAGCGTATGGTACATAATATTATAAAATGTTATTGTGTTACACAATGTTTTAAACTTCTGTCTGGTAGCACCTTTATATATGTAACATATTATATCTTTTGATTCTACCTACCCATCACCCCCAAGCAAGATTAGATAAAATTTAAGTAATTTGATCAATTACACAAATGCAATTAAATTAAATGCAGCCTCTACGATTATTTACATAAACTTTTATGTCATTTTTCTATAGAAATTTAAATAGTATGCAAAATTATTATACTTACTTAAATAAAAATAAGAATGTAATAAAACATTATTACAATAGGATAGCAGATACTAATTTCTACTCTTTAGTTATTAGTATGTCAACAGTAATACACAAGTCACAACTATGTAGTAGTGTCATACAACTATGTAGTTACTTATATACAAGACAAACACAAAAGGAAGGTTAACATTTTGACTCTAATGCCAAGTGGCTTATGGTTTACAGGTCTCTCGTCTTGGCTTAGCTTATAAGGGAATATTTTACTCCTGTTTAGCGTCTCGTTCTGCAGCGCGCTCATTAACATCAATGATAGCAATATTCATAGATGCAACAATACCATGGATGACAGAAATTCCTGCCTTTATGACAGCAACCGGCATAGTCAAAATTGCTATCAACTTAAATAATCCAACGCCCAGAACTGAAAAGAAGTATAAAAATTACTGATTGAATATTGTTTTTAGCTAAGAATTACAAAACTTATTTAGTATTTAGAAATATAATATAAAATGTACACAATTTCTCACCTGTAGGTCCCGTAAAAAAGTTCAGTACATACAGGGCAGCATAGAATGCTTCGTTGCCAGCGCACATGAGGAATAATACAGTTTTGTTTGTGTAATACACATGCATTATTGGATTTTCCGACATGTCAATGAACTTGTGAGATTTTTTCCCTTGTAGTGTGACCGTATGCAAATAGAACCAGTGGCATGTCACATCAATTATCATAGATATTTGGAACCAGAAAGTATAGCGAGGGTAAAAGGTCGCCAGAGTCATCATCAGACCTGCTGTGCCTGCTCTATCGGTGAGCTGATCAAGCATTGCTCCAAATTTGGTACCTAAAAATAATTATAGTAATTACCAATTATTCATTTCGTAAATTATGTGAATTTATTTTCTGAGTGGTACTTACTTTGGTTGAAATGTCTCGCTGCGTGTCCGTCAACTGCATCTAGCAGAGCTGATACAATGTAGCAGGTACATGCCAATACACAATTTGTCGGCATGAAATAAAACGCAATAATAGCCAAAATCACTCTCGCAAAACCTAAAAGCATAAGAATCTAATTTAAAAGGAAAATTATTTTAATATTATAAAACAAACAATAAATAAACGTTACTTCGTTATTACCTATTATATTTGGAACGAAAAGAAAAACATTTTCTTTAGCTTCAGCCATTATTCACCTCTTACAATATTTTTTTGCAGACCACTATTTGCTGATAACGATGGGCCGTAAATATTCAAGAAAGTGAGTAGTAGGGAATTATAAGATACCTAAAAAAATAATATAAATTAATTTAATTCGTGCTTTTTAGTTTTTGCAATTTACAAAATCTGTGACCTGACCACAGATTACTAGTATATATATTATTTGGATTTTGGACCTGACCACTTTTGATCCTTCATCCAAGCCACTTTATGACAGATTGACAAATGAGTGATTTTTTTTATTTATTTATTGGGAGCTGGAAACGAGTCCTTTGCTCCAAAAAGGTACAATATATTATACATCAAAATAAAATGAGGAATTTTCTTAACTTTTTAATTTGATTGTCAAACAGCTTCCATTTTAGTAACTAGATGGCGTATGGGTAGACAACTATCGGTAATACCAGGGAATACCATCAATAATTGCTACATAACTGGGCAAAAGCATGTAAAACTTGATACATTTCAATTTGAAAAAGACACAATAATATTCCAATGAATAGGATAATAAAGTTATAATAACGATGTTTTAGTTGAAACTCGCGGAAGAAATAGCCCTATTTACCGTTGTTCACACCAAATGTCACAGGAATAATACATTTTGGTTTTGACAACATCTTACCTGCACTTGTGCAAGATAACAGATATTTAGTGGCTAATATTTTACCAATAATGAACATCAAAAACCCAAATAACACAATTTGGGGAAATTATAAAGTTGAAAGTAAACGACAAACATAGTATATTATTTATTCTTAAATTAAATACATATCATACCATTACACCCTCATTACAATTTTGGATTAGTTTTATGTTCTTGTTAAATACCGATAGGCATATCGATAAATTTGATTCAAGCCCTAGCGTATATGTAAACAATTTTGATGAAAATTTGTTCCTCAAAAATTGTGTGATTTAAGTACAATAGTACCTTTAGTTATGCAAAATATGAAAGTAAAGGGGAGGATTAACAATATTTTATTTGAAATATAGAACTAAAGACAGAATATAGCGAAAATAAACACATCGTAGCAATTAGGACATGAAGATTAATTACCTTTGAAATGTATATTTTTCAGGATTACTCCTATGATTTACACTGCAATCACTTACAGAACAAGTTACCATTGTTATATTATATGTAATAGTATTTGTCGAAAATATTAAGGATTTAAACAATAAATTGCAAATATCGAAAGGACATAAAAACGGTTGACGACTTTTGGCCGACCTGTCAAATGAAAGTGGTTACCAAAGAGAATATAATCACTACGTGTGGTTACAGTTTTCATGAGACTGCCTGTCTCTTTTTATCTTGTTATAATTCCATAAAGGATTTTCTTCTCTCTCGCACTCTTTGTTAGTCTTTTGCATCATAAGTTTATGCTATTTACCAAAGATCTCTATTTTTTTTTTATCAAATAAGGGGGCAAACGAGCAGACGGGTCACCTGATGGTAAGCAACTACCGTCGCCCATAGACACTTGCAACATCAGAAGAGCTGCAGGAGCGTTGCCGGCCTTTTAAGAGGGAATACGCTCTTTTCTTGAAGGTTTGCAGGTCGTATAGGTCCGGAAATACTGCTGGTGACAGTTCGTTCCAGAGTTTTACAGTGCGCGGTAGAAAGTTACGCGAGAATCGCATTGTGGAAGACTGCCACTCATCAAAGTGATGAGGATTGAATGTTTTTCGCGTGGGACGATGGCGAAAAGTTGCAGGTGGTATGATTCCGAACAATTCCTCAGAGCACTCCCCGTGATACAACCGATAGAGGATGCAGAGCGAAGCTACATCTTGGCGTAATTCCAAGGGGTCCAAGCTGTTTGAAACACTATGGCAATCAACAATTCGAGCGGCCCTTCGTTGGATACGATCCAGAGGGAGCAGTTGGTATTTTGGCGCCCCTGCCCAGAGATGAGAACAGTATTCCATATGAGGCCGAACTTGCGCCTTGTAGAGTTGTAGGCGTTGGTCCGGACTGAAGTACTGTCTCGCTCTGTTAAGAACACCAAGCTTCTTCGAGGCTAATTTGGCCTTACCCTCTAGATGATATCGGAACTGAACTTCGCTCGATATGTTGACGCCAAGTATCTCAATGCTAGGAGAGATGGTCAAAGATGTGCCCTCGAAGCGAGGATATACGACCATTGGCGACTTTTTAGTGGTGAACGCGCAGACTTGTGTCTTGGCGGGGTTGAATTGGACCAAGTTACGTCTACCCCATTCAGAGACCTTCTCCAATGAATTCTCCACCTTAGACACAAGTTCGTTTCGACTTTCAGTGACATTTTGCCGAGAAATATTGGGGGAGCCGGTATATACAGCATCACCTGTACTGTCATCCACATAGCAATGAATGCCGCTGGTCTGCAACATGTCATTGATATGCAGTAAGAATAGAGTAGGCGATAGCACACAGCCCTGAGGCACACCAGCATCAACAGACTGAGTTTCCGAGCATTCGCCGTCAACTACGACCTTTATGCTTCTGTCTGCCAAGAAGCCAGTGACCCACTTACATAATTTCTCAGGCAGCCCGTATGATGGAAGCTTTGATAGCAGCGCTTTATGCCAAACCCGATCAAAGGCCTTCGCAATGTCCAAACTAACAGCCAATGCCTCTCCCTTCGACTCAATTGCCTGAGCCCAGCGATGAGTCAGGTACGCCAAGAGATCACCAGCCGAGCGACCCTTACGGAACCCGTACTGTTTGTCGCTTAGTAATCCCTGGCCGTCCAAGTATCGAAGAAGCTGGCTATTGATAATGGATTCCATTATCTTCGAAAAGAGAGAGGTTATAGTGAATGGTCTGTAGTTGGAAGGATTTGAGCGATCACCTTTTTTTGGGATCGGGTGCACCAAGGCTGTCTTCCAGGAAACCGGGACTATGCCAGTGGAATAGGAGAGCCGAAAAAGATGCGTCAAGACCGGAGCCAACTCTGGAGCACACTTTTTCAACACAATAGGCGGGATTCCGTCAGGCCCACTCGACTTTTGGATATCAAGGGAACGGAGGGCTTTTCGCACTGAGCGCTGATGAAACCGAATATCCGACATGATGCTCGTGCATCGCGGTATGGTCGGCGGTTTCGGCGGGTCGAGTTTGACGCAAAGAGCTTGCCCAGAAGATCGGCTTTGTCTTTTGCGTCCTGGGCCAACGATCCATTTCCTACGTGTAGGGATGGTAGGGTTGGCTTGCAGAAATTTCCTTCAATAGCTTTGGCCAGAGACCAGAATGCACGGGTTCCCGAGGGGAGGCGCTCAAGTCTCTTGCCAATTCTATTGACGTGCTGTTGCTTTGCCCGAGTAATCTCCTTCTTGAGGGACCTAGAAGCAAGGTTGTACTCCTTTTTATATGTGCTGGTATTTAAATCCCGAGCAGACACTGCGTTGGCCCAGGATTGGTAAGCCTCCTGCTTCCGGCGAGAAGCTTTTTTGGGGGATGAACCAAACCAGGGACGAAATCTGCCGCCAGTTGGCACTACAGAGGACGGAATGAAAAGTTCCATCCCCTGCATTACCACATCGGCAACAGAGTTGGCAGTGTTGTTGGGATCATCCGGCGAGAAGCACACGTGCCCCCAAGGATAGGATGCAAAAAACGACCGCATCCCATCCCAGTCTGCTGACTTGTAGTGCCACACACGACGGTATTTGACAACACGCTGTCTTAACACCGTCGTAAGTGGCACAGAACTCCCGACAAGGCAATGATCCGATGTACCCAGTGGTGCGGTTACGGATATTTGGTAGCCGTCAGGATTTGAAGTCAGCAGGAGGTCCAACAAGGAAGGACTCTGACCATCCACATCTGGGATTCGCGTAGGCGTAGTAACCAGTTGTGTCAAGTCGTTCGCAAGGGCAAAGTTGCAGACAGATCTCCCCGCATGATCAGTTTTACTGGAATTCAGCCAGTCGGCGTGGTGGGCATTAAAGTCGCCAAGTATTATGATCTCTGCGGATGGGATCTGCCGCTGCACAAAATCTGAAGCAGCTTGCAGGTGCTCGACGAGTCGGTCCGTCTCGGGGTCACCACTATGGGACCTGTATAGGCACGCATAGACGCGAGGGTGGTCGTCGCAATCTATGCGGAGCCATAAGATGGACAGGTCCATGACCTCAAGATTGCTGAGGCGGCGAGAGCTGATATCATATCTGATGTACACACACACACTCCAGCTTCGGGTAGGAAGGAGCGCTCGAGATAATACCCTGGGTGGGAAAGGTATGATGTGTCACTCGGAGATGATAACTGCGTCTCGGTTAAAAAGAGCAAAGCCGGCTTTGCCGTCTCCAGGTGGTAATGGACGGCATTAAGGTTGGAGTGTAATCCCCTGATATTACAGAAGTCCATGTTTAATATCGAGGGGGGTGCCTTAGTGTGTTTGCTCTTGCCCCGAGCAGATTGGAGTGCAGTTTTGCCCTCCCCAGAATACGAGGGGCAGCCTGGACGTCCACGTTCAGTTCCAGGGGTTCCTGAGCATGGACGTCCAGAGAGGGATTCTCCAACGCAGTTGGTACCCTCCTGGGGTAACAAACTGTCTTTCAACTGCGGCATTTCTAGGGGGGTAGGGGATTGGGCCTCCGGTAAACTCACTCACTCGGCGAAACACAGCGCAAGCGCTGTTTCACGCCGGTTTTCTGTGAGGCCGTGGTATTTCTCCGGTCGAGCCGGCCCACTCGTGCCGAAGCGTGGCTCTCCCACGGACAAATACCGGTGTTCAGCCACCCCTCCCGTGTCACCGTGAAGAAGCTCACGATGGCACGGGGGAGGTTCCCAGGTACACGACGTGGACGGACCGGTATCGCCCCCAGATTGTTTATTTACCACTCTCCATGCAAGTTCATGCAACTACACTGATGGTGACGACTGTTGAGTGATGAGTGATGACTGAACACTCCCTAATCTCAAATCCCAATTCGCAATTTTACCAAAAAATTGTTAAAACCGAGTATAATGCGTCTAAACATATTGCTTTTTTTAATGAATTTTACAAAATCTTTGGATTCTACAGACTATGCAAAATTCAATGAATATAGAGGGCAGTGTAGGTCCTGTCAAGTTAGTCAAGTCACCAATAAATTGTCGCAAAAATGTATTCTGGAATCCGTCAAAAATCTGATTAATTTCGCAAATATCAACTTATTTAGGAAGTGATTTTAAAATTTCGATGGGTTCGCGTTATTATGGTGTAGAAACAGTAATGTGGATTTTTATAAGAAAGTGGTAGTAGTTTTTTGTGTGTAGAAGTCATAAGACTTGTGTCATCTGTCTTCCCTTCCATCAAAATGGCTCCTCCACCGGAGTATGATAAGGAACCCAAAGCACCGGATAAAAGTTTAATAAATATTTCTAAAGACGATTCTAAAGTTCGGTATACTAATAATATCAAAGATCATCCTTCTACTGCGGAAATAAAATCTACAAATTCAAAAGCAAATTCTGATGCAGAGGTAAGTCTTTTCATTACATTTTAATTAAAATATGAAAAGTAATTGAACTTGCTAATCATTACAATCAATAAGCTTTTCTTTAGCGACTCATGATTTGTCTTACGCTATAGAAATCAAACACCGTTCCAATCGAATATGGCGAAACGTAAATGTCAAAAAATACTTTCGTCTATTCGTGTTAAAAATGTCTGTGCTAAATTTTCGTCATTTCGGCAAATATTGGTTGCAACCACATGTTTCGTGTTTATAGTACGCTCTATTAACGATAAAAGTATAACAATTCTGTATTGAATACATTGGACAACTTGCTGAAATGATATTGTTCTTGGGTCAGATGTTGAATGTTGGTCTATGATTATTGACTACAATTTTTGGACTCTAGATACCTACCTATATTAATAATTATTTTGATCAAGTAAAATTTTATTGTCGTCATAAATTGATTTACAGCTTGTAGCTTGACAAACTGTCATGCTTTTATCTTTCAATGGAATAGTTATTTCAGTAAATGCTTTATTTATATTTAAGTGTGATATTTATTTAATACCCCGATCCGACGATTGAGGTATGAAATAAATCGCAGACACAATAGATATTCAATTGTTATGCAGGTGCCCCTTGTGAGTTGATTGGTTATACATTCATATTCAATATCATTTATTTCAATTTAACCCTTTCGGTTCGGCCTAGGGTTGGGCAATTCCATGACTAACGATACTGAGGGTAAAATAAATAATATGTGCTTTTTGCATATTTTATTCTGATGAATTTAGAAAGAAGACATTCCAAATAGTATTATGCGACAAAAAAATTATAAAAAAAACCCGTAATTTTTAAGTTAATTGGTCTTCAAAATCCCCAGTAAACTGAACTGGCTTAGTGACTGTTATTGGAAATTCAAAAGTCAAAGACTATTGGAAATTCAAAAAATTAAAGAACTATCTATGTTACAACTCTTTTGCCATGTTGTGATTCGAGGGTGTCATTTGTATTATTGGTGAAATACATTAAAATTCCAAAAAAAATTATAATTATTATGCAAAAGGCGTGTTTTCTTGCTACATTGGCACCGTAACGCCCGAAACGAAAAATCGGGTAATTGTTTTATTATTGTAACTTACAGATTGATTAGTCTAATAATATTTAGTAAAAGAAAGGTTATGATGGTTATGATTTCAAATACTAACTAATAATTCAACAAGAGACAAATTTGATAGCTTTTTTTCATGACTGAAAACTGTAATGCCCGAAACGTTTTGGTTGTTACAACTTTTTCATACATCATATTTCATAGTATCTTCAATGCATGGTGAGTGGGTTCATGAGGTGATGATTTTTAAGGTTCCAAAGTTAACAAAGAAGGGTTCCTTTTTAACTACGGAACCCTAAATACCTATAGTTTCAGTCTGTCTGTCCGTTTGTTTGCTGTTGCCGTTTTGCTTAGAGATTAAATAATAATACTATTATGTCCGGAATAAGTATTAAAACACCAAATTACGAAAGATCAGCTTTATTGAGCTAGGTAGCAAAATACACTGAAAATATTTATGTACCCTCTTAGTTCATCTTATTAAATAAATAAGAAAAACAAGAATGTACCCACATCAACCAACCTACAAAGTTCATACAAAATAATATTAAGAGGCTGGGTACCCTTGGAATTTCTCATACAAACGTAATACCAAAATCATTTTCTCATACGAAAATATTTAACATGTTTGAATTATTTTTCAGTTTAAAATAGTAATTACCTAGGTTCCTGCACAAAAATTTACTTCAAAATATTTAAACACAAAAAATTTTTTTTTTGTTTACATTTTTTTTTAGTAAATTTACTACTAAATATTGAAACACAAAAAAATAGAGTAAAACACAAAAAAATATATAAATAAATAGTAAATTTACTACAAAATATTTAAACTCTAAAAAATATTTTTTAGTATAATATTTTGTAGTAAATTTACTATTTATTTTATATTTTTTAGTGTTTTACTCTATTTTTAAGTAATATTTTTGTGCAGGAACCTAGGTAGTTACTATTTTAAACTGAAAAATAACTCAAACATGTTAAATATTTTCGTATGAGAAAATGATTTTGGTATTACGTTTGTATGAGAAATTCCAAGGGTACCCGGCCCCTTAAAATATGAATCTTCACGCGTTAGAACGTTGTAAAATACTTATATTGAAATAAGATTACTATAAAAACTATCTAGACTTTTTCTAATGGCTGAAATCTAGACTTTTAACCATGGGACAATATGTCCCATCAGTCTTGAAACCCATTGTATTTGAGTAGGTTTTCCATATATTTTTTGGAAATATTATAAATTTAATTTTATAAATGAAACAATAATGCTATATTTACCATTTATTGAATGTAATTTAAAAACATTATATCTGCTTAGTATTTTAGGATAATAAAAATTTATATGAATTAAAAAAAACGGGAGCAGGGGGCAAAATATTGAGAGAAGACATGGGCATCAGGAAAGATGAAATGATGCAAAACAGTTTTTACGTAAAAAAACGATCTTCTCTCAGCGATTTTTTTACAATTTTGCGTTTTGAAGATATTCTGAAACAAGTACACAATCATACAGAAGCAGCAAAAGCAGTATTTCCATAGAAATTGTAAATCCGCATATAGCAATGAAATCTCCTTCAATCTAAGGATAAGTAAGTTTAAAAAAGACTGATGGGATCCAGTGTCCCAAAATCAAAATTGTGTATCAAAATCCCAATGTTTTGCAAAGAAAATATCGTTAACATAAATTAATTGGCTTACAGAATGTAATAGATATAAAAACTTACCTGAAAACAGCCATACAACAATTTAAATCTTTCATCAAAAGTGTGACGTCTTTTCCGTGTCCTTTATAAATTATCACAGACTAAAAAATAATGTTGCCAGACAAAAACTACCATTGTCAATGTGTAAAGTGACGATCCATTTACGATATGGGATGTATAATCCCATTTATGAAGTAAATTTAAAGCCTCAGACCTCAGTTACATATCCATGGGATTTTATGTCCCAACAGTCATCTGAAGTATGGGACATATACATACCAACAGGTCCGAAAGGGGTAAGGTTAACAAAACAAGGCATTGGCAAATTACTGAGGACAAAAAAATTACAAGTACAAAAATTTAACAACAATATAAAATCGTTTATCATCATTAATTTCTATACCTTTTGTGAATTATTTTGGGAAAGGTTTATGAGAATACCCCAAATTAGGGAAGGGTGGACAGGGGGTATACCCTCCTAACCCCTGTACTGGTGGTACAGGGGTCTCCTTGAGGAACCCCACCATTTGCAGAAAGTATTGTTTATTGCACTCAACACAAAATTTTTGTTTTCCCCTCTTAACCTCTCTTGAAGTACATCATCATAAGAGAACATGTTTAAAATTAACTTTATGGTCCATTTAGAAACAGATGAATATCATTCTGATAATATTATGTAACATATTGTGCAATATGATGTTTGCCATGATTTTTTTTGATTTGATTCCGTGTTACCATGTATGTGTACTATTGAAATATTTGAACATTTATATACATAAAGTAATATCAATATATTTAGTAATATCATCAATTACCAGCAAAAAAATTAATTTATAAACAAAACATTATATTTTTGTGGGGTCTGTCAAAAAATCCTTGTTTTGCCACATTTTCTGATGATTCTTTGGTCCATCTGGTTGCTGTTTGATCATTGATGTTATTTACCATACAAGCCTTTAAATAAATGACTATCCAATTCAAAAATAATTTGTCAATTCAATCCAGTAAGTTCTAAGAGTAGCACTGAGCGACGAGCATGCTCTTTAAATAAACTCTTCAGACTTAAAATAGTATAAATTATCCCACCAAAAACATACCTGTTAAAATAGGGCCTAGTTCCTATAGGCTAACTGTTGGTCTAAAAAAAGAGTTGAAATTCAATCCAATGCCAAGTTCAGATGCACTTCATCGATCATAATCATCTTCATCAACAGCCTGATCCATAATACTTCTAATTTGAACTTGGCAGGTTATTTAAATTCTATTAATATTATCTAATTATATAATTAATCAAGTGTAACGCATAGCACAAAAACCTGCCAAGTTCAAATTTAGAAGTATTATGGATCAGGCTGTTGATGAAGATGATTATGATCGATGAAGTGCATCTGAACTTGGCATTGGATTGGATTTCAACTCTTTTTTTAGACCAACAGTTAGCCTATAGGAACTAGGCCCTATTTTAACAGGTATGTTTTTAATGGGATTTCAATACTTTTTTTCAAGAAATCCTACCTATGTTTTCTTTTTGTGCTACGCCCGATATAAACAATACTTTCAATAGATGCCTCATTATATCACTGGTATATAAGAATTTTTATCTAAAGCTCATAGATGAACTGACTCACGCTTGACGATTTCTTAAATTTCTTAATTTATCGTAACACATACATAGGTAATAATATAACACACGACCTGTGTGCTAAATTTCATAACGCTAGGACATTTGGAAGTAGCCTCTAAAGTTCGTAGATCGGCTGACTCACGCTTGACCGATTTCTAAAATTTCTTAATTTTTTGTTAATCTACATTTAACACATGACCTGTGTGCCAAATTTCATAACGCTATGACATTAAAGTTTGTATGGGCTGTAGATAGGCCGACTCACGCTTGACCGATTTCTAAAATTTCTTATTTTTTTTAATCTACATATAACACACGACCTGTGTGCCAAATTTCATAACGCTAGGACAATTGGAAGTGGCCTCTGAAGTTCGTAGATGAACCGACTCACGCTTGACCATTTTCTACAATTTCTTAATTTTTCGTTAATCTACATATAACACACGACCTGTGTGCCAAATTTCATAACGCTAGGACAATTATTGGAAGTGGCCTAGCGGTTTTGATTACCGGTCAGTGAGTGAGTGAATGAGTGAGTCAGTGCCAAAATAAGCTATTTTTACAAGGACATATCTCAGGATCTACTGAAGCTATATCTATGAAATTGGGTATACTGCTTAAGTACCCGTAAATAATTACGTAGGTATAATTTTATCTTTGCACTCGCAATAGACACTGAGCTACAGGGGGGTCAAAAGTACGTCGAAACGGTTCGTGTAAATAGTGCACGGCATGCGCGCGGCCTGCTGGAACTAGGCTTGCGCACTTCCGTGCGCTTTGATTCTTTTACTAAAAAAATCCAATAGAGATCTTTTAGAGAGCAATAATCATAATGCTTTGTTAATTGTAATATAACCCAAATGATTCATTTTGGTTTTAGAACAAAGATGTGGAGACTTTGGATGATGGGCAATTGCGGGCTCTTCTAGATGAAGCCATTACATACAAGTGCCCAAAGGACAGAGAAGGGAAGAGTAGTCTTTTTAAGGTGAGAAAATCTTGTTTTTGGTGTGGCCTGTGCTGAGGTTGGAGTTGATTAATATTAAATCCTTCAGGATGGTGGTTATTATTTATAAATAAAATATGCGAAGAATTTAGAGCTTGTGGTTAATTGCAAAAAATATTCATTTGAATATCAATTGAGTCTTCTATTGCTCTATAGCTCCATGTTTATTCTTAATCACCTCCATTCTCGATGCTTGACGCTAGAGCGATTTATAAAACATTATTTTAACAAAATATGCTATCTTTAAAAACCTTGAAATGTAATATCATTGCAATTTACTTGTTACACAAAGAAATTCGACACACTGTTAAGTATTATGTACTTTCAGTTTACC
Organism: Polyommatus icarus; assembly: GCA_937595015.1. Lineage (NCBI taxonomy): Eukaryota > Metazoa > Arthropoda > Insecta > Lepidoptera > Lycaenidae > Polyommatus > Polyommatus icarus. Next base: position 15,540,157 of record OW569327.1, on the reverse strand, counting down.
TATTTATAGATTTTTGCGTATTTTTATGTATGCAGTTCTTTGTGTTATATCTTATGGATATAAAAATGTATTTATGGCCTGTTTCACCGCTTCCTGATAAGGTGCCCGATAGGGTTATTTGACAGATTTTCCATACTCCATCTATCAAATTAAATGGTGGATAGCCTTATCAGGAAGCGGTGAAACAGGCCCTTAGTATTGTGTGGATTGACCTCACAGCTTAATTCAAGGTAACTAATGTAATGTAATAAGTAAATTGTTACAAAATAAAACGTTTGTGTATTGTAAGTTGTAACCAGTGTTATAATATTATATTATGTATACTAGATGACACGCGCAACGGACCTAAAATCGTTAATCGCGCGGAAACCATACATTTTTCCTGGATAAAAAGTATCCTATGTCCTTTCCCGGGACTCACACAGTGTGATAAAAACCTCGATTTTGTTTCACCTCGTTTTTCTTTCAAAATACTATAGTTGATAGCTATATAAACATTAGAGTAGAACTCCGAGATCGATATTCTTTGTAGTTATTTTTTTAAAGACTGTCAAAGTTGGCGTTTTTCCGGGTCAAAAATTTGAATAAAAATTAATTAAAAAAAAACTAACCAAGTAACATTAATTTTTTTTATACTTACCAATTGAACAAGCACTTAATACTATACTTTTTCTCCAAATTTGGTTAACCTATTGTGATCAAGTAGGGAGATATTTATTTATTAAATAATTTTAGTTTTTCATTTTTAATTTCGCGATAAGATCGAGTTAGAAAAAGTTTTAAGCATGAAACGATAGTGTGAGTAATCATTTATCAATGTTATTAAAAATCACACTCTAATAATCTCTGTGTCAGAAGTTATATCCAATTTTTTTTTTATTCGAATTTTTTGTACCTAGGGTTGTCACTAAAGGTCTCTTGTTTGGTTTATCCGGTTGATACGCAAATTCGCAATCGATATCCTATACGAAAAATATCAAGATCATGTTTAGGTAGGTCTAATAATAAAAAATCTAAAAAGTGAAAAAATATAACGTAAACTAATGATTTCATGTGCCCAAACAGTATCTAATCAGTAATCACCTTCTGATGTAGTCGGGGAAAATAAAATATCAACTTTAGTGACAACCCTAAGAATAAAAAAAATCCTAATTTTTATTAAAAAAAAATTGAATTGGATATAACTTCTGACATAGAGGTTATTAGAGTGTGATTTTTAATAACATTGATAAAGGATTACTCACATTATCGTTTCATGCTTAAAACTTTTTCTAACTCGATCTAATCGCGAAATTAAAAATGAAAAACTAAAATTATTAAATAAATAAATATCTCACTACTTGATCACAGTAGGTTAACCAAATTTGGAGAAAATGTAAAGTATTAAGTGCTTGTTCAATTGTTATAAACAAATGTAATGTTACTTGATTAGTTTTTTTTTAATTAATTTTTATGCAAATTTTCGACCCGGAAAAACGCCAACTTTGACACTCTTTAAAAAAATAACTACAAAGAATATCGATCTCGGAGTTCTACTCTAATGTTTATATAGCTATCAACTATAGTATTTTGAAATAAAAACGAGGTGAAACAAAATCGAGGTTTTTATCACACTGTGGGGCGTGAAGAGGTAACAGACAGACAGACAGACACACTTTCGCATTTATATCTTGAATCTTAATTATTAGTATGGATATTAAGGCCCTGTATCACCGCTTCCTGATAAGGCTATCCACCACTTAACTTGACACATAGAGTATGGAGAATCTGTTAAATAAGCCATATCGGGCACCTTATCAGGAAGCGGTGAAACAGGCCCTAAAAATTACAAAAATAGAACAATTGCAAATTATAGTTTTCATATAAGTAATATGTATTGTTAAATACCAAAAAAACTGTACCATACATAGAGTTTTAATTCTGGAAAGTATATTTTGCATCTCCTGTGTGATAAATGCATTTTGGCGAAACCCAGTTTCTGAGGTTTCTTGCCAGGATTTTATCCATTCAATGCCATTGTTTATTGGTTAAGTTTTTGACGCTAAACAAAGTAAAAAAAAAAACTCAAAAACTGGGTTCTAGTAATTTATGAAATGAATACCTCAATCGTGAGAATCGCAGTCACTATAGATATTATTCAATTGTTATGCTGCACCCGGGTGCCGGTTGGGAGTCGTGGGTTAATAAATATTTTTTGGTCATCTAGGCAATTAATATTCTTAAATCTAGCATATACATATTTCCAATCTAATCTTATATGTATACAATATACATACATATACCAAATTCCTGTCACATTGTTTGTGCGTTAACTCCTCCAAAACGGGTCAACCAATATTAATGGAACTTTGTATGAACATTCGTTAGGTCTGAGAATAGGGTTTTAATCTACTTTTTATATTGATACTAGAAATATTTTATATGGAAAAACAATGTTTGCCGGGTCAGCTAGTATCCTTATAAATTATAATATACTTAACAACTACACATTGTCACATGTCGAATGCGACATGACGCGATTTATACATATAATAATACCCGCGTTCCATTAAGCGAAACGCTTAAAATGCAACTCTTAAATATTTTGAGCATTTTGATCGTTGTTAGGGTTCCGTACCCAAAGGTTAAAAATGGGACCCTATTACTAAGACTTCGATGTCTGTCCGTCTGTCTGTCTGTCTGTCTATCTGTCGCTAGGCTGTATCTCAAGAACCGCTATAGCTAGACTTCTGAAATTTTGCACAGATTGTTTACATATTATATCTGCATTGCCGCTATAACAAAAAATACTAAAAACAAAATAATATTAATATTTAAGGGTGGCTCCCATACAACAAACATGATTTTTTTTAACCTTTTTTTGCTCGATATCAATAATGACAACTGGTAGGCACTTGAAATTTTGACAAAGGCTTTAAATATATTTGTGTACTTTCTTAATTAATAATAATATTTAAATAAAATAAAAATCTTAGAGGTAAGCCTATAAACACAGTTTTCGGCCTATTTTGGCTCAATATCGTGCGCCATTACGACTCGCACTTGGCCGATTATTAACGCTTAGGCTGCCTTCAAATTACGTCGCCAGTGTTACGGTAGCCGCGCGACTTCCATACTAAAGGTACAATTCCGTGCATCGCGAATCGCGATCGATCGTGGTCGCGCACGACATACGACTGTCGTCGGACGCTTGCGACCATAGTCAGCGTATGAAAATGTATGGCACCGCTTCCGAGGCCCGCGACAGACGCGCGCGGCCTACGACTGTCGTAAGCCGCGCGCGATCGTGTCTTGAAGTTATGACAGTCGCGCATGACCGACGACAGTCGTAGGTCGTGCGCGACCGCGATCGATCGCGATGCACGGAATTGTACCTTAAAACGAGCCGCGCGACTCTCTTTTGTATGAAGTCGCTCGGCTGCAGCCGCACAGCTTGCGACGTAATGTGAAGGCGCTCTTAATGGGACTCGGGAAATGACATAGGTGTGTGTGTTGTATCGCAGGAGCTGCTGGAGGAGGTGGAGCAGGACGAGCAGTGCGAGGCGGCGGCGCGGGTGTCGGGGCGCGGACGGCGGGGGCGGGGCCGGCGCGAGCACCACTCCTCGCTGCAGGACCTCGTGGCGGCCATGGCGGCCGAGTCCGCGCCGCGCCGCCCCCGCCACGCCCCCGCGCACCCGCCGCCCGCCAGCGTGTCCGCGCGCGCGCACCACGGCGGCAGCCTGCCCTCCGGCGTCGACACATGTGAGCACCTCAATAATTAGGTGATCCGTTGGTGAGCCGGCGAAACGGTTTAGCTCATTAGCCGCGTACTGACCAAGCGAGCCGCCTCGCCGCCCCGCCCGAGCGTGCCGCGGCCGAGCCAAAAGTTTTCGGTTTTTTATTGATGCTCAAAGGCGCCTCGGACGTTTGCCGCACACTAACACGTACTGACCGACCGAGCAAATGCGCGCGAGGCTGCCGCGGCGAGGTGGCTCGCTTGGTAAGTACGCGGCTGTTGGCGAACCGGCGAACTAGCGGATTAGGTCGTTGCCTCGTTGGCCAGCATAAATCTGCGTATCGACATCGCGTTCCAAGAGGACGAACATTGGCACGCGATCCGGCCGCGAGAAATGGCTACGTAGAGCGGCCCGTTCCATCTAGAGTCGGTTTTTTACCGCGTATCAAAGGAAGCTTAGACTAAACCGAACACTGGAACAGTTGCCACGCGCGCCATGTGCGCTTTGTTGATATCAAATATTTGGTGCACGTTCCCAGGAACGCACTCTCGGCGCGGGTGATCAAGGCGCGCGCGCCAGGTGGGCATAATGGATACGCAGCTTTAGCGTACCAAAATGTCTACGTTCTCGTTCCGCGGACATAGAATTCTAAGCATGCACAACGAGTGCGAGAAAATCCCCCGGGCGGCGTTTGAGTTCGCGGACTTTTAGTGATTGATTTGCGGTTTATAGGCTCGATTTGTTTCCGCGCGACCGAGCGGCCCGGCTCGTTACTTTTATTAACCGACTTCAAAAAAAAGAAGATTATAATTCGACGCCTATACAGTATATAATATTTCTAGAACTGCCCAATTTTCATTTATGTTTTAATTGTCAATTACGTACAATTTTGAAGTCAGTTTTATCTTTTTAAAATACAGTTATAACGTCTTAGATAATGACTGGAGCGATTTCAATAAAAGTCGACATGCTGTTCGCTGATCATTATCACATCATACTTTTTAGTGCCGGAAAATATCACAATTTACTGCTTATTTATTATGTAGTATCATTTAAGGTAACCATTGACAAAACTTAAAGAATATGATATTTTCCACAGCGTTCCTACTGAGCGAGGAGCCGGCTCGCGGCGGGTACCTGGCGACGGTGCGGTGCGTCAACCCGCCGCCGCTCGCCGAGCGCCGCGTCTCCGCGAGCGACGCCAACCCCCCGGCTGAACTAGACCTGCTCACCAGGTGATTTTTATGCCTCCATAATTATCCTAATCACACTTTAATAAAGTGTGATTAGGATAATTAAAAGATGTACAGAAAAATATTAAATGCAGTCATATATGCTATGTAGAATGCTGGCTACGCCATGAGCTCGGGTAGGGTAGCATGTCGATTATGTCAGCAGAAAATGTCAGCTTTTGAATCTCTGAGAGAAAAGTTTAAAGAAATTGGTATTCTAACTGTTGCTTCTCAATACATTTTGGATAATGTTTTATATGTTAGAAAGAATCTTAGTAAATTTAGAACCAAAAGTGACATTCACGGAAGAAACACTAGAAATAAGTACAAACTAGAAATACCGGTGATCAGACTTAGTAAAGTTAGTAAATCTTTTAAAGGTCAATGTGTACGCCTTTACAATAAAATCCCAGAAAACGTTCAAAATCTTTCCATTAATAAATTTAAAAATGTAGTCAAAGAACGTTTGTGTGCCAAAGCCTATTATAAGGTTAATGATTTCATAAACGACGGCACATCTTGGGAGTAGGATGGCTGCTTGCAAGGCTACTTCTACATTATTTTATGACTTACAATTATGTATGTATGTTGAAATTGTATAATTTTAAGTTACAGAATTGTAAACTTTATTTTAAAAGATTAATTTTTTTCTCACTTTTTTTGGTAAATAAAGTGGGCCCCCTGCGAGTTTCTTACGCCGGTTCTTCTCGCCGGGTTAGTTCCCGAACCGGTGGTAGGCATCATGTAGACTTTCAGAAAATATTTGCAAAAAATTATTCAGAATAAAAAAATTTGAGTTTGAGTTTGAGTTTAAACTTTTTTTTAAAATAGGGTCGACAGCTTTCTGTTTGTTTCAGACCGCACATAGAGCGTATGCATCTTTTCTGAGCTCTAAAGACACGTTCATGTTCAGTAGCTTTACCCCAAAAAACAATACCATATTTTATTATTTTTAACAATTATTATTTTTAACAAAAAATTAAAACCGACTTCCAAGGTAAAAACAATAATAACATTAATATGAACTAAAAAGTATTAAATAATTTTTACTACCTAATAGTGCCTTTTTCCGAATTCGGCTAAACCTCAACTATTTCTGTACTCAATCTTCATTATTTTGAAGTCGGTACCAGATAGCTGAATCTTCAGTCCTCTGACAGAATATTTAAAATTTTTGGAACTGGCACCGACTTCAAAATTATGAAGATTGAGTACAGAAATAGTTGAGGTTTAGCCGAATTCGGATAAAGGCACTATTAGGTAGTAAAAATTATTTAATACTTTTTAGTTCATATTAATGTTATTATTGTTTTTACCTCGGAAGTCGGTTTTAATTTTTTGTTAAAAATAATAATAATTTCACTCTTTTTAGTTACACTAGTAGATAAATCATCGCGTACATTTTACGTATCTTATTACAATTTGTTAAGAGTCACAACTCACACTCACAAAATAATATAATATTATCAGTGAAGTGAACAAATTGTGCTAAGTAATTTAACAATTTTAATACTCCAAGCCCGAAGCGGTCACCGGCGATTGCGATAACAATAGTGTAAAGACGTCTTAGCCTGTTACTGGTCGTATGGTTCTGTAGGGTTACCCTGGGACGTAGATCCCTCTGGTGTAATATGAAATGAAACAACCAGTGAGTGTGAGCGAAAAGACCAAGTTTTAGTACCGAATTACATATATTAAATTTCGTCGAGCAAGCGATAACGCGATGCAGACGCCTAACAGCGACATCTGTTTTTGAATTACGGAACTAAATTTACTTAGAAAATAATTATGAAATTTACAAATCTCAACAAATAGAAAGGCTATTGTGTCTCTTTTTCCACGATCGAAGGATCTATCAGATAAAAAATTGTACAAACTGCATAGGATGTAGCGTAGCATAATATTTAATATTATCATAATTATTGACAGCTGTTCTTGTTATCAAGAATTCAAATCGATAAGTACTTAGTGCACCATCTATCGATTAATAAGTATAACTAATTAAAAAGACACTTAATGACTTTGTTTTGTTTAAATGCTCTTTTTTAAAATAACTTTATTTTAATTCTATTTGTCTATTAAAATTTTATAAAGTAGTAAAGTATTCGATCTGTATATCAAGTAGTTAGTAAAGTATTCGATATTCTGCTGGGCGGCGACGCCGACCGTCGTGTATTAAAAACAAACAGGTGTTGTTAATTGTTATACAGTACATAATTATTATTATTAGTATATCCATACCTATGCCTTGTACTATTATCTATTCTGTGCCATGAGACATTGGTGGCCTTAACACGACGTGGTAATGATGATGATGACGATGACGATGATGATGATGATGATTATGATGATGAATATGAATTGCATAGTAGTTTATGCTTTCTGTTCTTAAAACAATGCCGAAACTCCCAAACGTGTATCTATAAGGAATCAGGAGTTCTCTCAGCATCATCGAAACCATGGTATACCTTGACCCAATATTTGACTTTTTGGTAGCGTATTCTTAGTACACTTCACATAAAACCAAAATCACCATATGTTTCCATATAAATTTCGAGGAGTTCCCTCGATTACTCATGGATCCCATCATCAGGTCACCACCTTTGTGAAAATGGGACCAAATTGGAGTGAAACCTAATACAACAAAACTAAAATTTCGAAAATCGGTTCACAAACGGCGGAGTAATCGTTGAACATACAAAAAAAAAAAAAATATCCACAGCCGAACATATAACCTCCTCGTTTTTTGGAAGTCGGTTAAAAAATTAAAACCGACTTCCAAGGTTAAAACAATAATAACATTAATATGAACTAAAAAGTATTAAATAATTTTTACTATCTAATAGTTCCTTCTTCCGAATTCGGCTAAACCTTAGTTGAGGTTTCTGTACTCAATCTTCATTATTTTGAAGTCGGTATCAGATAGCTGAATATTCAGTCCTCTGACAGAATATTTGAAACTTTTGGAACTGGCACCGACTTCAAAATTATGAAGATTGAGTACAGAAATAGTTGAGGTTTAGCCGAATTCGGAAAAAGGAACTATTAGATAGTAAAAATTATTTAATACTTTTTAGTTCATATTAATGTTATTATTGTTTTAACCCTGGAAGTCGGTTTTAATTTTTTGTAAAAAATAATAATAACTTCACTCTTTTTAGTTACACTAGTAGGTAAACCTTCGCGTATATTTTACGTATCTTATTACAATTTGTTAAGAGTCACAATTCACACTCACAAAATAATATATTATCAGTGAATTGAACATATTGTGCTAAGTAATTTAACAATTTTAATGCTTCAAGCCCCAAGCGGTCACCGGCGATTGCGATAACAATAGAAAGGCTATTGTGTCTCGTTTTTCCACGATCGAAGGATCCATCAGATAAAAAATTGTATAAACTTGCATAGGATGTAGCGTAACTACTCATAATATATAATATTATCATAATTATTGACAGCTATTCTTGTAATCAAGTATTCAATAATTCAAATCGATACTTAGTGCGCCATCTATCGATTAATAAGTGTAACTAATTAAAAAGACACTTAATGACTTTGTTTTGTTTAAATGCTATTTTCAAAATAACTTTATTTTAATTCTATTTGTCTATTAAATTTTTATAAAGTATTTAGTAAAGTATTCGATCTGTATATAAAGTAGTAAAGTATATTCGATCTATCGTCTGCCGCCACGCGCCGCGATGGCGATGCCGTCGCCTCCGCGGCGCTGACCGCCGTGTATTAAACAAACAGGTGTTGTTATACAGTACATAATTATTATTATTATTAGTATTATCCATACCTATGCCTTGTACTATTATCTATTCTGTGCCATGAGACATTGGTGACCTTAATACGACGTGGTAATGATGATGACGATGATGATGATGATGATGATGATGAATATGAATTGCATAGTAGCATATGCTTTCTGTTCTTAAAACAACGCCGAAACTCCCAAACGTGTATCTATAAGGAGTCAGGAGTTCTCTCAGCATCTTCGAAACCATGGTATATCTTGACGAAATATTTGACTTTTTGGTAGCATATTCTTAGTACACTTCACATAAAACCAAAATCACCATATGTTTCCATATAAATTTCGAGGAGTTCCCTCGATTACTCCTGGATCCCATCATCAGGTCACCATTTTTGTAAACATGGTACCAAATTGGAGTGAAACCCAATACAACAAAACAAAAATTTCAAAGATCGGTTCACAAACGGCGGAGTAATCGTTGAACATACAAAAAAAAAATATATCCACAGCCGAACATATAACCTCCTCGTTTTTTGGAAGTCGGTTAAAAATGGATGCTTCGTAAGCATTGTACGTTATAAGCAAGGCATCAATACCGACTACTTTTGCTAGCATATATAGTGCATATGAGAACTTTTGTAATTTAGTACATAATATTTCAATGTGAGAATTCCAACTTAAGTCATTGTCAACCAAAAGCCCCAAGAATTTTGTTTCTGTGATTTCTTCTATAGCACGATTATTGTATTTAATATTTAACGTAGGTCGCTTCTTATTTTTGTTAACAAATGCCATTATTTTCGTTTTGTCAAAATTCAAATTTAATTCATTTTCTTTTAGCCATTCAATTATAATAATCAAAGTATTAAAAATTTTCATCTCAATATCAGTCATTCCGTCGTCAAAAAATAATAAGTTACAGTCATCGGCAAAAATTGTCATAGGGACAGGCAAAAAAGTCACAGAGCAAGAGCGGGATAGTCAAAAAAGTCACAGAAAGTATTGACCGTGTGTGCAAAGATAACTACAATAGGTGACATTTGTTCCAGAAGGAGTAAGCCTATATTCCCCGTGACATATACGGCTCGCGCCACACTGGAGATCGGCAGCGGCAGCGTGTCGTCGGGGCGCGCGGTCACGACCACCACGGCGTCCAATCAGGTGCGTACGTCACGCCGGCCCCTCCCCCCGACCCGCCCACTGCCCACCGCCGGCCCACCAGAGAAGTTGTATGGACATCGGAAGCTGTACAATCCGAATACTGATAAAAAAGTCTTCGGGAGAAATGCACGTGGATCTTACGCCCAAGAAAGCTTTACCTGTGCAAATATCACAATAAATGAAACAAGTGAGGTGGCCTACAAAAAATTATGTGATGACAATACATGGACTGGCATCGTGAACAATTGGTATGATAGTTTTAATAGCAGTACGAGTCGCACTCGAAAGCAGAATAGCAACCGATATGTAAATATTGAATCTAATGCTACTCAACCGATACAAAACATGACTTTTCATAATATTGACAGTTATGAAGGTGACTATGATTCATTTCAAGTAAGCTTTAATGACTTTCATCAATTTAATGTTAATAATAGTAAAAATAAAGTAGCAGAAGCGAAAACCAAATATCGAAATATCACCGAGGGACTGGTGCCGCCGAGTCACTCACTTATAAACAAAAGAAATATAAGGAGTCTCACTATTGGCGAGCCGAGTAATTTTCGAGACCCTAATGAATCTAGCATTAAAACAATTGAAAAAATAAAAAGCACTCAAAGTGACCCAAAATTGGGTAATCATAAGGAACGCAAAGTAAAATCTAAACCATCAGCTCAAGGTAACGAAAAAAATCTGAAAAAGTCACAGAAAAATTGTAAAGTTGCTCAAAATATTCTTGATAAACAGCACGCCTACAAGGGCTCTACACCGAGTAAAATTAATGAAGATAAAGGTGTATTAATTGATAAAGAGTGTGCACATCTCAAGCTTAATGCGAGCAATCAAGATCCTGAAATAACATCAACAGGACCTGATGCTTTTGAACGTGCTGAGGCATCCCGTGCCGCCGAAGCTAAAACAGCTGACGACGGCACAGATTCCATAGCAAATGTAGACAAAATATATCAAGAGACTGATGAAAAAAATGCACCGCCTAAAGCTTTTTCCAAGAAAGATCCAAAGGAAGTATCGTCTTCTGTTGAGGTAGGATTGTCGAGTTATTTCTAAGTGCCGTAACTCACTAGGATGACGTCATTAGCTGCGGTATCCGAGAGTTATGGTGAACGCAGATTTGGGCCGCACCGCACGCACCGCAGTCGCCGCATTCGAATTCTTTATATGAAGTTGCGAAGACTGCGGCGCGGGTAGGTATGCGAGCTTGCCTATAACTTCATATAAAGAATTCGAATGCGGCGACTGCGGTGCGAGCGGTGCGGCCTAAATCTGCGTTCACCTTTAATATTCACATGTGCGTCATTTAATACAAAATGTTTGGATTATAGTCCTAGTGAGTTAGGGAGATAAGTCATACATACATAACATAATATAATCACGACAAAGCGAAGGTCTTCTGTTTAAAATGTTGTATAATTTCAGGTGGATTCTGCTATTCCGTTTAGTTGTATCACAACCCCCGAGATTGTGTCCAGCTGCAACACGACCACATCGACCACACAGTCCGACGCCATCGACCAAAAGGTAATAAATATGAACTCGCTTCAAAAAGTTTGTTTAAATATTAACATGTTATTGTATAGCCTACGAATAACAAAACTACAGGAAACGTAACTCCCATACTTCAACCGTTTTAAATTTGGCTCCTTTTCGAACACTAAAATATGACAATTCAGATTCTCGCCAAGGTCGTTTCCCAGGTAACGTATCATAATATTGCGCGCTGGACGACAACCTGCGCGGTTATTGTCACTGTCACAGTTATGAAACAAAGGAGTGGACAATAATTGTCAAAAGCGGATGGTATTATGCAGTATACACCAAACATAATATTATCTACTATCACGAAGAAAGGAGTACATAATTATTATTTTAAAATCAAACATTTTCCTCTGATTCTTAAGTCATCGATAATAATAATATATAATAATTTTCGGACGAATTTAAAACTATCCAGAGCACCTAGACAAGACGTTTTCAGATTACAAAAATCTATGTGCTAAATTATTACAGAATTGAAATAAAAAAACTTACGGTGCAAATGCAGATTTTCGTAATCTCTTTCATTTTCGGTCATTACTCATACAAAATATATCATAACTATTAAAGTGTATGCTACATTAACGAGTAATCTGGCTCGGCATCCAATTCGGTTCGTTTCTTACTAAACGAAGTACGAACGGCATTATAAAAATAAGATACTCCATACTGATGTCAGTCAGACCCTCGTTTATGAATTATGATTAAATTGTTACATCTTGCATAACACTGTCCATGGCGACTTTGTAAAAATTTTGTAATTAATTAATTGATTAATTTTTTGATTATTGCATTTTTACAATAACATGTAAACTTAATAAGACAAACACAAAGAGACCAGCTTAATTTTACGCAAATACAAATACCCTGGCATCCAACTTAAATAAACCATCTTTTTGGGCATGTTTTTGGGTCGGAAAAAATACAAGAACTTTACCTAAGCATAATTTATAAAAATTCACTTACTGAAGAAACTTGAAAGGTTATTTCTGTATTAAAAGTCGTATCTGTATGACTTTTACACCATTTCACAGGGCATTTAGGCATTTTAACTACGAAAATTTTGTAAAAAGCTACGTAAAAAGTAAGTAAACAAATTGTAAAATGAGTTTGACAATAATTATCATTTATTTTATTTTATTTTAATAAAAAAAAATAATAAAAATAAAATTATCATGTCAACCTGGTTGAATGTCACTCGTGTATATATATACACGAAAAATGTGTACCAAACATATGCATAAAGTATACATGTATTCGGGTCACATTTTGTAGTCTTTTGGTGCACTTTTTTGATGGAGTTACTCTTCCTGTAGTTTAAAGTTCACTGTGTATAGCAAAAAGAAAACATTGGGAATAATACAATACGATATAAGCATAAACACTGTACTAAAAGTCTAGATATTTGATTGTTACTTTAATTTTTATATTGATGTGCCGATATATTTGAACATTTATTTTTATTTATAGCAACCTCGCAGCGTAATTTCTAGTAACTTCAATGGACTACCGCTCACTCGACCCAACTACGGCTCCACCGCCTCGACCACTGACGAGTACAAGGTGAATGTTTGGCCGTTGTATATTTCTATGTCACTAACATCGCTTGCCTGCCTAACCATTTTGGATGTTCGATGTAATTATTTTAATTCTCACACTAACTGTGCGACAACGAGCAATCTTCGCACGCAAAATTGCTGCAGTCGGCGTTGGGTCCTCGTTAACATTCAAAACCCCGAACGTTTTAATACATCTAACATATATTTTTCCTTTCTATTCAGGTGCCTATACTCACTGTGCACTACCGTTTACAGAAATCTCTAGACGAAAACGGCAACGCAGTACAAGGATTCAATTCACCTCTATCGGGCTCTAGTCAGCACAAGAAACCTCGAAGAAAGAAGTCGTCAAAAAACGAGACCGTCATTAAATCTCACCAGATCGACGGCTACCAGGGAAACAAGGATCTCAACGAAGTCCTCCGCTTCATAGAATCTAACGCGGACGGCGCGCGCGCCAACAAACTCGGCCGAGCCAAACACAAGGACGACTCCGACGACAAGTGCACCAAAAAACGATCGACCGAACGACGCAAGGACAAGGAGAGCAAGATCAAGCGGGCCACCTCCATGGAGGAGCTCTCCCGGACGAAGCTCGAGGACCTGACCGACACCGACCCCCCGCTCCGCGCGGGCAAGGCGCGCGGCCCCGACGCCGCGCCCGCCAAGCCCGAGCGGCGCTCGTGGGGCGACGACGCCCGCGCCGCGCTGCTGATGCGCCCCGAGCCCCCCGCCGACGCCGACGCCGCCGACCCCGCCGCCGAGCTTACAGACTTCCAGACCGTCACCAAGAAGCGGAAGCCGCGCCGCCGCACCGACGAGGAGCGCGAGCCGGCCGCCGAGCCCGCGCCGCGTCGCCGCCCGCCCTCGCCCCGCGCGCGCCGCATCTCCGCCCCGCCCTCCGACCGCAGCAACGATTCCAACGACGACATGGACTCCGTGCACTCGCTGCCGGCGGCCGGCACCCGCGCGCGGCCTCCGCCGCCCGCGACCGTGCCGCCGCCGCCGGCGCCCCCCGTTCCGCCCGCGCCCGCCCCGCCCGCCTCGTACGCCGACATCGCACGGACCCGCCACAACATCCCCGACCTCATCGAGTCGTGCAACTTCTACGGCGAGGGCGAGGGCGAGAGCGCGGGCGAGGCGCGGGCGACGCGCGCGGACAGCGAGTACCCTGCGCTGGCGGGCGGGCGGCGCGCGCGCGACAAGACGGCGGGCGGGGGCGGGGGCGCGGGCGGGGCGGGCGAGGCGCCGGCGCCGGACGTGGTGGCGGACCGGCGGCCGGCCGTGGTGCTGCTGGCGGCGGGCGCGCGGGCGCGGGAGCTGGACGGCGTGACGTTCGGCTTCGACGTGAACGAGCAGCTGCTGGGCGGCGCGCGCGCGGACGTGGTGCGCGACGCGGAGGCGGTGGGCGTGCGCGCGGGTTGCGCGGCGCTGCGCTACCTGCCGCCGCCCGCGCACCCCGCACACCAAACACACCACACACACCTCATTGTCGACTACGTGCAAGCCGGTAAGCAATGTAACAGTATACGATTTATACAGGGCACTGACCTCCATTATACAAGTACGCTGGACGATACCCTTTGAAATGACAGCTATTTTTTGTGCCTATTTGAAGCGGAATCAGTGCCCCCAATGCGGAGGAAGAGAACTAAGTCTGACGTAAAATGACGTTTGAAAGACGTTTCAAAGACGCCATATTGGCGCTGATAGCAGTAGTGGAAGTACTTGGAACCAATACTGGTTTCTACAACCAATAGCCAGCGGCCATTTGCAAGTTACGTCAGATTTAGTTCTTTTCCTCCGCATTGGGGGCGCTGATTGCACTTTAAATAGACACAACAACAACATTCGAATTCTTTATATTATGAATTTATAAGTAAGCTCGCATACCTACCCGCACCGCAGACGCCGCAGTCTTCGCAACTTCATATAAAGAATTCGAATGCGGTGTGTGCGGTGCGGCCCAAATCTGCGTTCACCTTTAATATTCGGGACTTAATGCGACTTATATTCAAGTACTAATGCTACTACATACTTTTTTCTCGAAGTTAAGTCCCGAATAATAAGTATCAAATATAATGCAACGCGAAAGTTTTAAAGTGGGTATGATAAGTCCAGCGTACTTGTATAATGGAGGTCAGTTATTACAGGGTGTAACAAAACAAAGTCAAAAATACTTTGGTGTGTGGACACATGTAACACCTTATGGAGACACATCACATGGCTATTTGTTTTTGCGTATTTGATGTATTCGCTAAACAATCACCATGTGTAGACGGTATGTTTGGCAAAGTAGCAGCAAACTTATTTGCCTATTTGACAAATATGCCCAATACCAAATACACGTACCCGTACCTTTGTCGGTTTTTGACGCACATCAAAGGAGTCAAATAGGCAAGTAAACAAAATCTTAAATCAAGTAAAAGTTTGGTATTTAACTTCCATGTGTGGGAGGCCGTATTTTCCTTTATTTGCTTGTTTGTGTATACGTCAATAATTTTGCCAAATGCAACAAATAGCCAATAGCAAAATATACAAATAGCCATGTGAAGTGCCTCCTTTATATTATATTTTTGAATATTTGCAATTTGCATAATAAAGCCTAAGACCATTTCTCATAGAAACATAAAAGTCACGTAACCCTTTCAGCTGCTGCTACTTTCACAGTCAACTATATAAAGTGCTACAACTAAAGGGTTAACAAAACTAACAACAAAACTAAGTGGTAACACTTTAGGGTGCGTATGAGACCCCCTATATTGAGTGCACTGTGAAAGTAGCAGCCCTGAAAAAGTAACTTTTTTAAAACTTTTGTATGGGCAAATTCGGCTAGCCCATACAATTAAAAAAAATGCAAAACAATCTTTGACATTAAAATATTGTATTGGATAATGGTGGCGGTCGTGGTGACCACTGACAGCGTTCCAAAAATATCTTGAATAGGTATTAAATCCAATTATTATTATTTTCAGCTTGGGAAGACATTATGAAGTGCGGCAGCGGTAAAGTGAAATATTACAGCGACTAGTGCGATCGAGACGATAACGATGAAATCGTAAAAAGACAGTCGTATGAATGACCTGACTCGCCTCGAGAAGGCTAGTAGTGCTACAAAAGTGTGTTTGGTTTGACGCGGCTTCGCGGTGCGCCTAGACCGAAGTGCAGATGCCGTCGCTACGTTTGGGACTCCCTCAATCTCAGTACGAAGTGAACGATGCGAGGTCGGCTTTGTGCAAGCTTTTCCCTTTGGCGTTTCACTAGGTCCAAAATTTTGCATAGATTAAGCCCGTTGAAATAAGTCGGTTTGTATATAAGATATAGAGCATTTATAAATCTCGAAGTATATTGTGTACATACGTCTTCCGTTGGTGGCTGATACTGTTTAAATCTCCGAGTACTTGTGTCGGCTGTAGAATCATATCTGATATTTATTTGCGAAAATTTTCGTGTCGACTTTCGACCGTTCTACAGAGGCGGCCACCACCGGAGTGATAAAATTATTCTGAGGTCATTTAGAATGCATTATATTTTGTTTAATAACTGTTGATGTTGTGTTTGGTTTTTTTTTTGTTATATAATATCTATCGGTTAAAGTTGTTTATTCATTTTTATTCTGAATTTTTATTTTAAAGTAAATAAAATTTTGTCTAAGAAAATATTTTGAAAAATATTTCATCGTATCTTAACATTAGAGGTTTATTAACTTTATAATGAGAAAGATAGGAATCCTGTTGTCGTGTGTTGGTCGTAACTCGTAATTCATTTGTACGATATATGGCTGGGACTGGCAGAGACACATAAACTTATCTTAAAATGGAAATATTATATCTAAGTATTTAATTATTTCCATGTTTTTCTTTTTAGAATGGCGGATTCTAGTATGAAATATGTAACTAGGAAATTGCTGTGTATTACTAAAATAACAAAATGGATGAACAATCTAAATTGAAAATTAATGTTCTTTGTTCCTCATAAGAACACATTAAATAGTTTGATATAAAAATCAAAAGAAATAATTGCCTATACAAATAAAATATTTTTTTCGACAAAGTTCTAGATTCTCTCTACTAAATAAATTCATTGTTACGTTTTTAAGTTTTACACTTGTATTTTTAAATTGTATGATGTATAATACTAGTGTATCTGCACTTTTCTCGAGTAAATAGGTACTTTAGGATTAGGGCGAAATTAACTTGTATGGAATGAGCCTTTTAATAACTTATAACAATAAAATTAGTACTAATTAAAGTTATTTGAGTAGATGTGTCTTGTCGAGAATGGCACTGGATACATAAAATGGGGAGGTTATCGTAAAGAGTATTATTTTAAAAGTGCTTCAAACTGAAAGCTCTTCTGTTATAAATTATAATATATTTTTCTGCTTGCGGAAATTCGTCGTTTGTCATTTTCATTATTTCCATGTAAGTAAATAAAATTATTTAATAAAAGTTAGAGCTGCGCAGAAGTTTAAATTGTTAAAAGGCTCATCCGTGAATACCTAGATGTAAAATTTGCGAATAATAATCGTTCTCTATCTACCAAAAATGTCTGCTCAAATGCATCTTCCATTATTGTTTCGGCGTAAATTGATCTTTTGAATTTTCGAAAGGAGAAACCATGGTCGGCATAATAGGCTCGTAGCATAATAATAATTATTAAATTGCGTTGTCGGTTTTCACGCTTTTGTCCAAATCTATTTCGCTTTAACAGGTTTTTAGAATTAATCAATTAACAGTAATCGTATCGAAACAGGCATATTTCTGCTGTATGCACGGCAATATATCTCGCTGTTGCTTTATTGAGTCATGAAGTTGAGTTTATTGTATCACCCCTCTTTATCGTATACATGCAGCATGTAGATTTAAATTTTAGCCAAAACCATTGAAAAGATGAGTCACGTTATAATATAAAACACTACTCTAACCCATCAAGCCCCATAAGCTCATCGGTGAGCGAGACACAATAGAATAACAATAGATTTCCAAGAATCCACGATCGAAAGATTAAAATAGATCCTCTACTAAGAACACACTCTAATGAGCTGAACCAAGACTGAAAGCATGTAGGATCTCATGAAACGATGTTAAATCTCATGAAACGATCCGTAAAATATGCTACACCTCATTTTAACTCCAATTGCATCCGCTATATTACAAATTTGTATGCATCATAATGAGTATTTCCTTTGCGCTATTTAAGAGTTAAAGTCCGTGAAATATCTTTGTAAAGTAGTTTTCGTAGAATCAATAACTCTGTAATAACATGTAACGACTAATGGGATCATATTGAACAATTCCATATCCCATAATATGAGTGCAATTGTTTCCCACAGCAATATTGCTATATTTTGTAGTTTTACACCATGCTTCAAGCTGAAACATGAGTGTTTATAGTTTGTCGTAATATCGTGCCTTCTCTTTCAATAATAAGTACAAATTTCGAGAGAGAAAACATGGTATTCAACTTAAATACGCTCTAGTGATAAATACTCTAAATCTTAATCGTTTTACTCACACTTAAGATCATGCAATATCTATGTGGATTGTTGATAACATTACAATGTTTCCGAAATCTGTTACCACAAGTTGCGACATTTTATTCGGGTGATTCGAATATGAATAAAAGTAGAAAAATCTGTGTAATTCATTGATAATAATAAGATATTAGGACATCAGATGATACATTTAAATTAGGGGTTTTGCCGTACCAATGAAATGAAGTCGACTGCTGTCGTATGTTTTTTTACTCGTAAAGTAATGGTACTGTAGCTTCGCTACTCAAATAATTTGTAATCGAAAGCGTTAGACTTGTAAAAAACAATCAATATTGAATGTGTGTGAAACTTACCAAAGCTAGCACTAGCATACGGTGGTCAACGTGGTTTTATGTCGTACTGAGCAACATAAAATCCACTATAACTAATCTACTAGTAGTATCGATTTGAATTTAACTAGCGTGGACGTGTTCTGGTGTAGTTCACACACACGTTTTAATGAATTTTAAAATTGTAATGTAGAACTGGGAACCCTTGAAATAAATGGAATGATCATAAAGTTCAACTAGTTACGATCCAAAGCTAGTCCAGCGAGTACGATGTATTCCGTATGTAGGTTAGCGCCGGTCCTTTGTATGATATTTATCGCTTGATAGTATTTATAATTGCCCTGTTAATACTTGTAACAGATGTCAGTACCGACGCGGTGTGTTAGCTGAATGTGAGACTTACGTATTAATTATCGTGTAAAGAACGGAATGAGTTTTTGTAAATATCTTTCGGGAGAGCACGACGGAGCAAATAGACACACCCTGCGTGAAAACTGTTCATTTGTAAATAAGACGATGCTACAACGACAAATTGAGTAACGTAGTTAATTTTAATGTTATTTATTTATGTACAAATAATTTACGAAGTGTAATTTAGTGCTAGGTCTACTCGGGTACCGTAAACTCGACTACGATACGAATGTGTACCAAACTTTTTATGAACTGGCTGATTCTGACTTGTGCAATCTATTAGTCACGGGTTCAAATTCTGTTGTAGTAAGAAAAATGTGTCAGAATTCTGACCTTATCTTACTAAAATTTTTAAGTAGCATATAAATTAATATTTACAAAATGAACAGTTTAAACATGATCTAATTTATGATCTTTATAATATTCGACTCGTAAAATGCTTGATTTCTGGGATTGTGAATGCCTATAATATAAATTGTTCACTAATTGTGGCGAAACTACTAAATAGATTTATGTTTTAATCATAAATAATCATAAAATAATTACCATTTGGTGTATTTAAAACTATAAAATGAGTAAAAAGAGGCTATCTACACGTTACTAATTTTAATATTGCGTGCGTGTGGTGTGGCTACTAATATGTCGCAAAACTTGTGTTCGTATGTGTGTGTGTGGTACCGAGTACCGACTGTATACCGTCACACTACCATAAATATTGTAAATGTTCAAAATTTACCAAATTTTATGTAATTCCATGTTTTTAATATTGGTGTCTACCACGTCTACGCAAGTTAAAATAAATAGTTCAAAGTAATTCGAACATTGTAATTAATTTATTATACTCTTAATACATAGATAAAACGTTAAATTACTCGGAACTGTCAGAAAGTTTATTACGTCACAAAACAATAATAATATCTTGTTGCAATGTTAACATTTGTAAGAATTTAAAGATGAAACCGCACGCTGTGACACTTAGCTGCAGCAAAGCTTAGCGACACGTCACAGCCAAATATTCTTCGTATAATATCGTATGAGATAAGCAGCACCAGAGTAAACAGAACTTACGAGTAGGCCGGCTCAGAAGAGATCTCGAATACGTTTGACGTAGTACGTGATATCGGCCGGCGCGCTCCGTGCTAATGCATTACCCGGCATTGTGAAACATGTTGAAATTGACACTCGCGTCGAACTCGCGTATATTCGCCCGTTTGTTTGAAGTCGTGGTACTCCATAATTCTGTCTACTCTAGCAGCACTACGCAGCAGCGGCCAGCTGCAGCGGGCAGCGCCGCTACGCGACACAAAACGTCAGTTCTATGAAACGACAAGTGTCGCGTCGCTCCGCTGCAGAGTGCAGCGTAGTGTCTAGTGCGGTGTCGCATTAATTCGAGTGTTTGTAGTTTCGCTTGACAATATTACTGCTATAGGTAGTTGGTACTGTAACACACACGCCCATACAGCTAAGTGTGATGTGAACAATTACTGTACTTTTCTTCCGTTTGTAATATATGTACATACATAAGAGAAATTAGATTTAACGTTACGCATTTTGATGTCTGTAGCTTGTTCTGTGTTTGAGTCGTGAAGGAAGGCGGACAAGAGTGGTGTAATCATAATAATTAATATTTAAATTGGGTAGAATCTACTACTTAAGGCGTACTTAAGGGGTAGGGATGCGAGGATCTCCAAAAGTCAGAGGAATGCTAGATAATAGTAGATGTCGTAGCGAAACTAAACTATCAAATCTGATAATATTTTTGTCAATCTAAATTATCGATGTTTTATATAATATCATACTTTAAAATTGTAACCTACTAGATAGATCGTTTAAACTTGTCCATACGTCCTACCATATAATGAATCATATATTTATATCATATTATGATTGTAACATCTATGTTATTAGATTTTTGCGGGATTGCCCCCCGAAAGGAGAGCGCCGAGCAGTTTTAGCGACTTTATCAAAGTCAATATTTTAGCCGTTGCTCACATTGGTCACAATTACACATATAAGCTAGGATCAAGTATGCTCTGGATTTGCCAAGCGCGTACACCCGAAAGGGACAGAAGGATGGGGCTCAGTGCGGATTTTACAGCCGATTATATAAGAAATAACCATGTTAAGTTTATGCAGCACTCAGCTATGTCACCACATAAATTAATGTAAATCACATAAATAAACGAAGTAAATATCGGTCGCAACTCGCAACTGATTTGTTGGTCGCAAGTTTTCCTTGTGACAGTTGTGACCAACAGAAATTCTGACAAAGACAAAAAATGTTGTTTCCGTCCTTTTCATTCCTTACATTTTTCGTATATTGTGAGTTCGTTCACACATGGTAATAATAATTGCTCAGCAAATCCAGAGCATACTTCATCCTAGCATATAAGACTTGTATAATTGTGTAAAAATAATATGGTAGAAGTTAAAATAATTCTTGACTCTAAAATTTGCCAGCTCAATATCTCTGCAGTCGTTCTGGTATGGTGCGACCAGCCTGTGTTACCAAAACTATGTTCGCTTATATATTATATTTTTTATTATTTTATTTGCAATCCATAATTTTTTTAAATAATTATTGAACAGTTCTGTATGCTATCAGCTGATTTGGAAAATCTAAGGGTTATTTGTACCATAAGAGAAATAGATTAATTGGCAGATTGTGGACCTACGTTATTTGGTCGGATTGTGTCAAGTTAGCGTTAGCTGGGATCTGGCGATTAAGGTTTATAAAAGTCACATTACACATACAAGTACAAGATCCATGACGGGTTTCCCCTGAGCATTAAAAAAAAGGTTTATAAAATCCGATACAGTTACGGCCACCACCTGCCTATGTATCAATTTATTTTTATCTGTTACTATTTTTACCCTATGATAAATTTAACACCGCGCCCGGCCGATAGAATAATATTATGTCGTTATATGGGTCGTCAATGAACAAGTCAGCTTCAGCTACAGATCGGTATGGCCATACTATATTATCATAATGTATTCATGGTTTAATCATAATCATAATATCGTATTAACTAATTTCATGGATTAAAAATACACAAGTAATCATAGTAAAGAGAATCAGTTACATCTAAACCACCAATATTTAATACCCGTTAAATTCAAAGGTAAACTGTATCGTATAGCAAATCATTTGTTACACTCGAGCGATGCGTTACACAAGCGCTCAGCGGCAGAGGCCCGGTTCGCAAGCGTCGAAAGCCATTTCACTCGCCTATGCTACAGCATATACGCACGCGAGTGATATAATTCGACGCTTGAGAATCGGGCACCAGAAGGGAACGACGCCGTCGGGTTCACCGTTCGGCCGAACGTCTTCTCTACGCTCGTAGTTTTGAACTGCC
Source organism: Polyommatus icarus (assembly GCA_937595015.1). Classification (NCBI taxonomy): domain Eukaryota; kingdom Metazoa; phylum Arthropoda; class Insecta; order Lepidoptera; family Lycaenidae; genus Polyommatus; species Polyommatus icarus. The sequence continues at coordinate 15,517,573 of OW569327.1, read as the reverse complement.
CCAGGCGTCCGCAACGAAAGGCGATCCAGCTATTTTATTAGTCGACCCGAGAACTAGGAAAATATAAGTAGCACTAATGTTTTTGAGTTTTATAAATGTAATTACTAATTAAGTCGTAGGATATTGGGAGTGATACCGCTTAGGACATCCTTCGGCGATGTGTAAATGTTGAATGTTAATAAATTGAAGCGATCGTCTCACCCTCGCGGTCCGCTAACGGCGGTCGTCTGACCGCGGTCGGCGGACGGCGGTTGGCCGACGTCGACGAGGCACTACACACTTTATTTTATGCTTTTTATTTACACCGCGGTCCGGGCCCGGGTGAGACGGTCGCGTGTATAATAATATTATAATAATATAACTATTACAAATGTTTCACATTTATTTATGCGCTTTTTTCTCTAACTTCACGATTCTATATTTTTACTCTGTTTTACGAAATAAAATGTAGAATTTTATTTATCATAGATGTGTAGGGCGGCGACGGAGGTGTTTTCATTTTTATGATTATTGCACATACGAAATATATTTATCCTATGATGTTAAGGTTTATTTTAATTTTAGTTACTGCTATCATAATATATTATACATAACAGAGTAAAAATCTAGCAACCCTTCTAACTGTAAGCAATTGTTCATAAAATATTGTAACCAACTGCTATTTACAGTTATGTACTTTTTCACTGTTTCCGTTTTCTTAATAAAATGTTGAAATTATATTTTGGTCTTTACGTTCTGAACCTCAATATAGAAAAACAGCAATCGTTGTATCCTAGACTTGTAATCTCAGGCAATAATGATAATATTTAAATTTAATATGCACTATCAGTTCTCTTTTTTTCCTCGTCAATGAGTTGACAAAACGATTCTAGTCCGTGAGCCCGGCCCCGAAATGCCTACGTCACATGACATCAACTTAAAACGCATGGCACACGGTCGGCAAATATATGCCGAGCGAGGATCAGACGACTTTCGCATCTGAAATTGGCCGGAAGTCAGAAAAATCGCCTCACTTCCGGTCAAATTTTTAGTGTCTATTTACGTCACGTGACATCAACGTGAAACATGTGGCAGCATATAGCCCTATAGTTTTAGAGAATGGAAACATAAGTCTGTCAGTTTTAAAATGGCCGGAAGTACTTGGCAGACGGCGTCAAAGTTGGTCCTTGGGTACCCTTTTTTACGTCACGTGACATCTTGATGAATTCTTTTTTAAATGTTTTGAAATAATAGTGTCTTATAGAATAAATGATGCTGCCAAGCCAGATCCGGCCGGAAGTGCCAAAAAAAGTGATTTTTAAACTGTTCGTGAATTATGAGAAATTCGCATGATTTAGCAAATTATAATCAATTTAAGTACAAGAATTATCGAGTCAAAGTACCTAACCTGTTACAATAATAAATCTAGGGTAAATAAGTGTGTTACTGTACTATAGCCCGGTCACATTAACTTGACGCATGGCTAGGATGCAAAATGTATTCCAACGACGCGTTAAGTTGATGTGACCGTGTTATAATATCTTATTCCAATTTGTTTTGAGACACACTAACAAATATCAGGTAGATCATTTTGTTATTTAACACACCGGCTCCATAATAACGTCATGAATGATCAAACCATGCGTCGAGTTAATTTGACCGCGTTATAATTGATGAGCTCGTAATAGTCCGTGAACCCGGTCCGAAAATGCCTACGTCACGTGACATCATTATAAAATGCATGGCACACGGTCGGAAAATATATGCCAAGCGAGGATCAGACGACTTTCGCATCTGGAATTGGCCGGAAGTCGGAGAAATCCCCTCACTTCCGGTCAAATTTTTGGTGTCTATTTACGTCACGTGACATCAACGTGAAGCATGTGGCAGCATATAGCCCTATAGTTGTAGCGTAGGGGAACATAAGTCTGTCAATTTTAAAATGGCCGGAAGTACTTGACAGACGGCGTCAAAGTTGGTCCTTGGGTACCCTTTTTTACGTCACGTGACATCTTGATGAATTCTTTTTTAAATGTTTTGAAATAATAGTATCATAAAGAATAAATGAGGCTGCCAAGCCAGATCTGTCCATAAAAGTGATTTTTAAACTGCTCGTGAATTATGAGAAAATCGCATAATTTACCAAAATATTATAACCAACTAGCTGTCCTGGCAAACGTTTCTTTGCCATATTATATAAAGTATATCGCCCGTATTATTTTATTGAATTAGTGACTAAATAACTATGTCACCATGGCAACGTCCATCGCTATCCCGTGACCCGCGTCGCAACAATGGTCGCTCTTTATAGACAAATAATTTGCAATAAAATAAAATTGCGTCTATAATTAAAGATCTAAGCTATCCTATCTCTCAAGTTGGAAAAAAGCACACATTTAAAAACAAGAAACATTATAATCGGTTAAGTAGTTTAGGAATCCATCGCGGACAAACATCGTGACAGGAGATTTATATATGTCACAGGGAAAAGAGGATATCAGGGATTTCACTTTATCCCTAGGGATATCACGAACTCCCGGTAAATGCCGAATATTCTTTTTTGTTAGTTGTTACGTCTTCTCACTAAAAATGTCTAGTGATAATATGTCATTTCACTAAACTAAATCTAGTGAAACGTCAGATTATTATTATTTTTAACAAAAAATTAAAACCGACTTCCAAGGTAAAAACAATAATAACATTAATATGAACTAAAAAGTATTAAATAATTTTTACTATCTAATAGTTCCTTTTTCCGAATTCGGCTAAACCTCAACTATTTCTGTACTCAATCTTCATTATTTTGAAGTCGGTACCAGATAGCTGAATCTTCAGTCCTCTGACACAATATTTGAAACTTTTGGAACTGGCACCGTCTTCAAAATTATGAAGATTGAGTACAGAAATAGTTGAGGTTTAGCCGAATTCGGAAAAAGGAACTATTAGACAGTAAAAATTATTTAATACTTTTTAGTTCATATTAATGTTATTATTGATTTTACCTTGGAAGTCGGTTTTAATTTTTTGTAAAAAATAATAATAATTTCACTCTTTTTAGTTATACTAGTAGGTTAACCTTCGCGTATATTTTACGTATCTTATTACAATTTGTTAAGAGTCACAATTCACACTCACAAAATAATATATTATCAGTGTAGTGAACAAAAAAAAAAGTAATTTAACAATAATTTTAATGCTTCAAGCCCCAAGCGGTCACCGGCGATTGCGATAACAATAAAAAGGATATTGTATCTCGTTTTTCCACGATCGAAGGATCCATCAGATAAAAAATTGTATAAACTTGCATAGGATGTAGCGTAGCTACTCATAATATACAATATTATCATAATTATTGACAGCTGTTCTTGTAATCAAGAATTCAATAATTCAAATCGATACTTAGTGCGCCATCTATCGATGAATAAGTATAACTAATTAATAAGACACTTAATGACTTTGTTTTGTTTAAATGCTATTTTTAAAATAACTTTATTTTAATTCTATTTGTCTATTAAAATTTTATAAAGTATTTAGTAAAGTATTCGATCTGTATATAAAGTAGTAAAGTATATTCGATCTATCGTCTGCCGCCACGCGCCACGCGGCGGCGTGGCAATGCCGTCGCCTCCGCGGCGCTGACCACCGTGTATTAAACAAACAGGTGTTGTTATACAGTACATAATTATTATTATTATTAGTATATCGATACCTATGCCTTGTACTATATCTATTCTGTGCCATGAGACATTGGTGACCTTAATACGACGTGGTAATGATGATGACGATGATGATGATGATGATTATGATGATGAATATGAATTGCATAGTAGCATATGCTTTCTGTTCTTAAAACAACGCCGAAACTTCTAAACGTGTATCTATAAAGAGTCAGGAGTTCTCTCAGCATCTTCGAAACCATGGTATATCTTGACCCAATATTTGACTTTTTGGTAGCATATTCTTAGTACACTTCACATAAAACCAAAATCACCATATGTTTCCATATAAATTTCGAGGAGTTCCCTCGATTACTCCTGGATCCCATCATCAGGTCACCACTTTTGTGAACATGGTACCAAATTGGAGTGAAACCAAATACAACAAAATAAAAATTTCGAAAATTGGTTCACAAACGGCGGAGTAATCGTTGAACATACAAAAAAAATAAAAAATAAAATCCACAGCCGAACATATAACCTCCTCGTTTTTTGGAAGTCGGTTAAAAAGCGGACACCGCCGAATAAAAATCAAGCCACGCATTTCTCTCACTTGCTCACTAGAGTAAGTTGTTTCACTAGAGCAAGTGACGTTTCACTAGAGCAAGTGAGAGAAATGCATGGCTTGATTTTTATTCGGCGGTGTCCGCTTTTCTGACGTTTTACTAGATTTAGTTTAGTGAAATGACATATTATCACTAGATATTTTTAGTAAGAAGACGTAACAACTAACAAACAAGAATATTCGGCATCTACCGGGAGTTCGTGATATCCCTAGGGATCTCGTGAAATCCCTGATATCCTCTTTTCCCTGTGACATATATAAATCTCCTGTCACGATGTTTGTCCGCGATGGATTCCTAAACTACTTAACCGATTTCAATGTTCCTTTTTTTTAAATGTGTGCTTTTTTTCCAACTTGAGAGATAGGATAGCTTAGATCTTTAATTATAGACGCAATTTTATTTTATTGCAAATTATTTGTCTATAAAGAGCGACCGTTGTTGCGACGCGGGTCACGGGATAGCGATGGACGTTGCCATGGTGACATAGTTATTTAGTCACTAATTCAATAAAATAATACGGGCGATATACTTTATATAATATGGCAAAGAAACGTTTGCCAGGACAGCTAGTTGATTATAATATTTTGATAAATCATGCGAATTCATCATAATTCACGAGCAGTTTAAAAATCACTTTTTTGGGATTTCCGGCCGGATCTGGCTTGGCAGCATCATTTATTCTAAAAGACACTATTATTTCAAAACATTTAAAAAAGAATTCATCAAGATGTCACGTGACGTAAAAAAGGGTACCCAAGGACCAACTTTGACGCCGTCTGCCAAGTACTTCCGGCCATTTTAAAACTGACAGACTTATGTTTCCATTCTCTAAAACTATAGGGCTATATGCTGCCACATGTTTCACGTTGATGTCACGTGACGTAAATAGACACTAAAAATTTGACCGGAAGTGAGGCGATTTTTCTGACTTCCGGCCAATTTCAGATGCGAAAGTCGTCTGATCCTCGCTCGGCATATATTTGCCGACCGTGTGCCATGCGTTTTAAGTTGATGTCATGTGACGTAGGCATTTCGGGGCCGGGCTCACGGACTATTCGATTTCCATTTACTGCATGAGATAACATTTTTTGTATGGAAAGGCTTGCATTTATTATTATAATAATGAGTCCATAATATCATGTGTGAAATCCAATTTTCCTGAACGCATTGTGAATTTATGGAGGTCACAATATGCATAATAGTGCGAGGAACAGATTAAAAACAATTTAATGTAAACATGTTATATATTATTTAGGTATAGTTACTAGGTATGTATATTGTATAAAGTATAGTTTTCACAGAGCCAGTACTGGCTGTCAATAAGACTGGCAGCCAGTATTGGCTTATTGGTATATGCCGCGTGTGAACAGTTTTTCAAGCCAGGCCAAACTGTTCACACGTCGCGGCATATACCAAGCCAATACTGGCTGCCAGTCTTATTGTCAGCCAGTACTGGCTCTGTGAAAACTATACTCAATCTCAAGAAATCCCCGCACGTATAATAGCTCGTATTACATTAACTTTCTGTTTATTTACGTGTGATGTTTTGTTATGTTTTCCTTATGAGTAATTTTCCTTAAGGGGCTTCATTACGTGAAAATACCATATTACCCGCAGAGTTTTTCTTTATTGCTCATTCAAATGTAAAGAGAGTACTCAATAAAAAATACGCAATGATAGCTAATTTATTGACCTTCATTTCCATTTTTAAAAATTCTAATTTAGAAGTATAGTTTACGAGAAAAAAAATAAATTTGAACGCAATAATTTTCCTACAAATATTGTTATAATTCCGTTGTTTCAAAAAATATTGCCAGAAATTTTGGCTCAAATTATGAGTATTTATGTCATTTATAAATTTGCCTTTTTACATTTTTATTTAATGCAATATTTTATAAGTTATGACAACTTATAGCTGTTTTTGAGGAGAGGGGTCGGAGCGGGACGCGGGCGGCAGACGGCTGCGTGCCTTCGTAGGAGGAGGTTGTGTCGCTTTGTGTCGCTGCGCATACGATTTAAATTACGTAAAATAAGGCACGCCATCTGTCCTCATCATTCAGAACTACAATGAACTTGTCTTGTCTACAAGTAATACGCACCGAATAGACGGCAGCGCCCGATTTCAAGGTCACAATTTATGCACTGCGATTGCGATGCAAAATTATTTTTAAAAAATATTATAATAAGTAATGAATACGTGCAAAATATTTATCTGTACAAATAAATAAAATTGGAGTAAAGAAATAACTGTTTTTACTACATGTAAGTATATTTATAATATGATTAATAATTATTATATAGACATATAATAATAATAAATAATAATAATAATATTAAAAAAATATAATATAATAATATAATTATTATATTATGTATTTATAATATTATAAATACATGATATAATAATAATATTATTATATTATATTTTGCACGTATTCATTACTGTAGGTATAATATTTTTAAAATACAAACAGACAAAAATTGTAAAAAAATATATTTTGATGTATTACAGTAACGTATATTATAGGTAAGTACGTTACATACCTACATCAAAATACATATTATTTTTGTACAATTTTTGTCTGTTTGTTACGGCAATCTCTGTAATGCTTAGACCGATTGAGACTTTTTGGCAGTTCAGACTAATATTATAATACATAAATTATATTTTAATTTTGTAGGTAGGTGATCTGTTTTAAATAATTGGCCAAGTGCGAGTCGGACTCGCACACAAAGGGCTCCGTACCATTATAGAGCAAAATTAGGCACACGCGTTGGACGACCGCCACGCGCCGCCGCGCCGCGGGCCACGAATCCGCGAGCGGGCAGTGGGCACCCGTCGCATGCGCCCATCTAACATCTCATTTATGATTTAGCGCTGCTAGTATAATTTTGGTCTCGAACATGTACACTGTACAGTTGTGTCGAGCTGTAGATTACCATGGATTATATTTTACTAATTTATTATTTAGCAAAAAGACGTCAACGGAAACAACGTCGAGTCCTGCAAAAAGCGTGCGTCCAGCGTCCGCGCCGTGTGCCCGCCGTCCGCCGCGTTACTTCTGAATAGGGCATCGAGACCGGGTTTTTCCGAAAACCCGGGTTTTTGGGATTACGAAAAAACCCGGGTTTCAAAAATGGAACCCGGGTTTTTCGAGCTTTTCGGATTTTTCGTTTTTTTGATTATTATTAAAGGCAAGATCTGATTTAAGGTATTTATAACAAACTAACACACAAATTCTTTATCTTTATAGCATAAGTATTAGATTTAATTATTTCTATTATTCATAATTAAACAAAATATAATATTTCAAAGTAAAAGTTTAGTTCTTAGAGCGTCACAGATTAATTGTCACAAAAATATTTATTAATATTTTGAACACCCTACCAAAACTATTCAATGTAAAAAAGCAAAGTCTCTTCAAGCAATCTATCCATCGCAAAAAGTTTTCAAATCTCATAGACGTATAATAGTTTTCCATCAACATTCAGTGACTGGCCACAGTTTTCTTCATTTTGTGATCAAAACCTACCAAATAAGGAAAATAATGTCAAAAGAAAACAGCTTCAAAGAGTTCTAAGCCTGCTGAAAGTAAGGAAATTGATTCCTAAGCAGTTGACAGACCAACGTCATTTGGTCGGATCATGTCAATACAATGTTGATTGTGATCTGTCGGCTCTAGGAATCAACTTCTCTGATAGTAGCTTAGACTTTTGATAATGGGCAAGTCAGCCGCTAACAAAACGTTGTAACTTGGATCGACCGTTGCTGATAAAAAACACCCATCAACAAAGTCTTTATGAAAGAATAATATCTAAAAACCTGTCAGGAATTTTTGAAGACCGTGAATGTAAGAATGATAGCTTATATTTTTACAACACTTTTTCGAATTTTATTGTTTCTAAAACCATCACAGATTTTCCTAAGTCCAATGAATCTAAAGCCCAATGAAGCTAAAATCAATGATATATCAACAAATCTGTAATTCGTCTTATAAACCAGAATTTTAATTGAAATGAGATATTTTTATTGCTGATTGTCAAATTTAAAATAATAAATAATAATTAATCAGGGTGAGCAAAGCAAGCCCTAGTAATAAATCCCACAACCTGAGCATTTTCGTGATACACTTTACTGAAACCCGAAAAAAGTACCACGGAAAAAGTACCACGTCTAATGATTTTTATATATGATTAATATAGTAAAGTTTATTTATACTCGTATGTAGATGTATTTTCATCGGTTAGTCAAGGTTTGGTTACTATTAAAATAAAATAAAAAACTGCTTTAAAGATTATTACCACGGAAAAAAACTACGCAAGCCACAAAGCTCGGCTTTTAGCTAACTTACTAATTATTATGTATTTTTAGGTAAACATCATTACCTAAAAATACATTTTTGTGTCTTGCTGTGGTATGGGGCGCAGTCTTCTTTGCAATTTAAAGTCTTTTTTTACAGTCGACTAACTTACTAAAAACCTCTAGAAGTTTTTTTGTCGTTATTTGTTATATATTCACAATAAACAATCATATCTGATAACTGTGGAGTCCACAGTTATCAGATATGATTGTTTATTGTGTAGGGCTAGTCCACAGTGTGGACTAGCCCTAAGTTGAAATAATCTGGTTAAATTAACCCAATATTAAGACAATGCAACCAGTAAAAAGACTCCAGGAAAGCAGCCCATAGAAACCGACAAAACCATCCAGAGGAGTTTCCATCAAGTTGGTTCTTACCATTTTGTATTCCATGATTACAGTCTGGTAAATGCAGCAGATTGCTTTTCATGAGCTTCGGAGACTGATAATGGTAACACATAATAGGACGAATGATCTTTCCATAGCCGGTCGTGGATGGCATACTCACTGCGGAATCTATACTAATATTATAAATGCGAAAGTATCTCTGTCTGTCTGTCTGTCTGTCTCGCTTTCACGCCAAAACTACTGAACCGATTGTGATTAAATTTTGTACACAGATAGTCTAAAGTCTGAGAAAGGACATAGGCTACTTTTTAACTGGACAAAGGGGTTGTAAGGGGGTGAAAATGCGCAAATTTGTTCAAATTAAGTTAGTTCCAAAAATTCATAATAGATGGCGCTGTGCATCTCCTACATCGCGCTATTGCTTACACAAACGTCTTTCTATAAGAGATGGTATCGTCTTATATTATATTTTCGATTGTTATTATGTACTATTTTACGTCATTAAATAACTCAGTACTTTATCTATGCAGTGACGTAACCTAAAACCTATCAATGATAAATAGTTTATGGCAAAAGTTGTGTAATTGGGGGGCAGGTGAACGCAGATTTGGCCGCACCGAACGCACCGCAGTCGCCGCATTCGCAATTCTTCATATTATTATGAAGTTGCGAAGACTGCGGCGCGGATAGGTAGGTATGCGAACTCATAAATCATTTATTTCGGGCCAAAGCAACCTTACGCATTTGCCGAGTGGTCTGGTCTGGTCAACTAAATGGTAAAAAAATTATTTGAGGGATTTTCCAGTAAGTTAGAAAATTAACTTAAATTGCAAAGATCAATCAGCCTCACCTCGACATAGCGAGTCAAAAAAAAAGCAATGGCAAAAGTAAAAACTATGGCACAAACATTAAGTGACAGGTATAAAGTATGCCATACATCAATCAGGGCTAAATAATTATTAATACTTTGACAATCAGCAGTAAAAATGTAAAATATTAAATAAAGATTTGCTTGCATACGTTTTATATTAGTTTATTCTTCAATTTACTGTCTTCAAAAATTTTGTGATCTATACTAATATTATAAATGCGAAAGTATCTCTGTCTATCTGTCTGTCTGTCTCACTTTCACGCCAAAACTACTGAACCGATTGTAATGAAATTTTGTACACAGATAGTCTAAAGCCTGAGAAAGGACATAGGCTACTTTTTAACTGGTAAAAGGGATCATAAGGGGGTGAAAATGCGTAAATTTGTTCAAATTAAGTTAGTTTCAAAAATTCATAACAGATGGCGCTAAGAGTTGCCTACATCGCGCTATCGCTTGGTCATAAGTCTTTCTATAAGAGGTGGTACCATGTTGAGTTGGGTTTTTCGATTCTTTCGATTGTTATAATAATGTTATTAGAACAACTCACTACTCAGTACTTTATCTATGTAGTGACGTAACCTTAAACCTACCAATGATAAATAGTTTATGGGTAAAGCTAACGTTGTGTAATGGGGGCTAAGTAGGGGCTAAATAAGCTTTAAAATTTGATTGAAGTAAAGTTTAATTTAAAAAAATGAAATATTATGTGCACACTACACAGCTGTTTTTGGGTATTTGATTATTATATTATTTTTCTGTTCTACACTGTCCAACGGCGGGACTAGTACTGAAAGACGCGAGAGTGTACAGTAGTGCGCTCGTTTTCCTCGCGAGACCCCTTGTCTCGGGCGCAAAATACCGACAACGGGCCGAGAGGGTCCGAGACACGCGAGACGAGGCGAGCGCACCCATTTACACTCTCGCACTCGGGCCGCCTCGCTGTGTCTCGGCGAGAGTGTACAGCCGGCTTTAAGCTTTGATAAGATCCAAAATGTAGAAGAGGTTAAATAGTGGCTTCAATAAAAGTATGATATGGCCGTACCCGTTTAGCCAAGACTTGTTTGGGCACTGCTGTGACCCGAAACTATGGTATTTAAATGGTATTTAACTGGGTAGGTGCTGGCAATAGCAGAAAATCATATGTAACGTATTTTCGAATGGTTAATATTTGAATTGTAAAAAAACCCGAAAAAACCCGAAAAACCCGGGTACCCGGTTTTCCATTCTAAAAACCCGAAAACTCGGGTTTTGAAAATTGTTTCTGGGTTTCGATGCCCTACGTCTGAATTAAAAATTAAAAAAAAAAAGGTCAATAAAATATAAGCTATCATTCATTACGTATTTTTTTTAGTAAGTAATCTAGTTACATTTTATGAGCTAAACATTTTAACTAAAGGTATTTTAAAACAGCAATTTGAATAAATAATATTTTGAAGAAATTACATTTGTTTTACCCAATTAATATTAAAATAATAATATTCCAAAAAAAGTTGTAAAATAGAAAACTAAATTTCATCGCGCGGCGAACCCGAGATATTGCAGTGTAGAACTCATGCTTCTATCCATTGCGCTACCATGATTCAATCAATATTCGTGAAATAGGCAAACTATCTATAATAGTTTTTCTCTTTACATTCAGACTGCGTTGTTGTTGATTGTTCGATATTGAACTAGATGTCGTTATTTCAAATGGCGCGGGGGTGAGGTAGGAAGTGGAGTGCGGAAACACTCGTTTGCCCAAGGTCGTTCGCATATTGAAGCCCCTTAAGCGGCAATCCCAGCCAACACAAACAGATATGTATCAACAAGAAAAGATCAATGCACGAAGTGGTCTCATTTTTGTGTTGTGTTTTGTGATAATATTTCGATATGAGACACTGACACATTTATAATCATGAATCTTGATTATTGTATTATCTTCAAGAGATAATAATTGTCTCTTGAAAATAAAAATACTTAAAACCAAGGATTAAGTTTCGAAAGGGCGATTTTTTAAAAATAGAATACCATTACTAACGCCATCTAACGACAAAAGAAATAAAGGAGTACAAAATGAATGTTTTTTTTTATTATTTCAAACTGGGTCGTTTCGTTGTCTAACTCTATGTGTTTTATAGCAAGGATATCTTATATATAAAATTCTCGTGTCACAATGTTAGTCCACGAACTCCTTCGAAACGGCTTTACCGATTTTTACCAAATTTTATATGCATATTCAGTGGGCATGAGAATCGGCTACTCGGTACTTATTATATTGATAAATGCATTTGTTGAATAAGTAATAGTAAATTATTACAACTCGAGAAAAACGACGACCATGATAGCGATGGACGTTGCCATGATGACATATTTATTTAGTCACTACAATAAAATAATACGGGCGATATATTTTTAATATTATGGCAAAGAAACGTTTGCCGGGACAGCTAGTAGGTATATAAAGTGTTAAATTGAACGCGAGCGTCTGATTTACCGAGTTGTTTGCTACAAGTGGACGTGTCTAGACTAGATATTATGTTGCTCGTACTGGGTGTTGTGTTAGCAGTTATCGGCCAAGGATTTGGTGGTTATGTTTGTAGCAGTACCTACACGTTCGTTCGTCGATTGAAACGTAGAAGAAAATCGTTCTGCAAAGAACGTACGTCCGCTATAACGAGAGAAACCGCCCGTATTAAGTGCATTTGCACCGGACATGAAGCAGCCCTCAAAAGGACTTTTTCTAATAAGAATTCTTCGCAACACTTCACTACATCGTCACTACATCGAGAGAGGAATCTTCGCAGCGGGGCTACAATCTTCATGGCGTGTACAAAATGGCGGCACAACTACTCGCGACGGCGCCGCAGCCGCGAGACTAGCCGGGATGACGAGCGCCGGCTCACTGACCTCGCGCCCCGCGGAAGCCCATATTTATATTCGCGCGATCCCAGCGCCACGAACCGCGGTGCGGCAGAATCTCCCGCGCGGATAATTTTTCCAACGTGTAAATATTTCTTATTCGATTTTTTTCTCTTTCTTGTTTTGTAAATATTTTTATCCCTTTCTAGATTTCTCTCTCTAATGTTGTTAGCCAATAAGAATTAACCTTTTAACTTTTTGTACAGTTTTAGAATAATAATAATTATGATAATTTTTTGTATATAAGCAGCACAAATCTCTCAATAAATCACTTCAGTTCACCACAGTAAATCGAGTTTTACTCTTTACTCCTCCAACCTCTAGTGAACTCTTAGAGAGACCAACCGGTCCTCTAAACTGGTGACCCCGACGTGATTTGAACACGCAACCTTCTGATTCATCCCAGGAAATCGCCGGCATCGCACTGTCAATGCGAATCCCGCCGTTCTGGAGGGACAAACCCAGGCTCTGGTTTATCACATTCGAAGCAGCCACCAGCAGTCTACAGAAAAACCAAAGCCAGCTATCCCAGATGGTCATCGCTCGTCTGGAGAAAGAAGACATCGAACAGATCGCCGACCTGCTGTACAACCCGCCAGAAACCAACGAGTACCAAGCACTGAAGGACCGGCTCATCTTCGCATACGAAGAGTCTGACAACCGGCAATTTCAACAGCTACTGTCAGACATGGAATTGGGAGACCAGAAACCATCACAGTTACTCAGAAGAATGCGAAACCTGGCTCGCAACAAGGTCCCCGATTCCACCCTACAGCTCATGTGGGCCAACCTCCTCCCGACAAGCGTCCGCTCCGTCCTGGCTGTTAGCGAATCCTTCCAGAAGAAAACCACACTCGACGAGCAAGCTGCGCTGGCCGACAAAATAATGGAGCAGTCACATGTAAATAATGTAAATAGCGTCTCATCTCATCGTGTAAATAACTCATCAACATCATCGAACGTCGAGTGTCTTCTCATCGAAGAAATCCGCAAGCTCTCCCTAGAGGTCGCCGAATTGAAAAAACAACAATACAACGGCAACAATAATTATAGAAGAGAAAATTACTATCAACGTTCAAGACATCGATCGACATCCCGATTCCGGCAACGATCAACTTCGCGTCCACGGTCCACATCACCATCGCCATTCTGTTACTACCACAACAGATTCGGTAAAGAAGCGCGAAAATGTACGCAACCGTGTACATTCAACACATCGGAAAACTAGACAGAACGTTGGCAGCGGCGGAATCCGGCGTTCACAACAAACAATACCGCCTATTCGTGACGGACAAGACTACGAATTTAACTTTTTTGGTAGACACGGGTGCCAATATATCCGTCATACCGAAAAAGAAAGGCATTCATCTCCAGCCGCTATCTTTCCAACTCTACGCCGCCAACAACACAGTAATACCTACGTACGGCGAAAAAACGCTAGAGCTCAACATCGGACTTCGCCGACCGTACAAATGGAAGTTTATCGTCGCTGCAGTCTCGAAACCAATCCTCGGTGCCGACTTCCTGCAACATCATGAACTCATCGTCGACATGAAGAACAGAAGACTCATCGACGGGAGAACAAGTCTGCACATCAACGCACCTGGACGCTACACGGACGTACCTACAGTCCGTAGTGTCGACAGCACGCAGTCGTATCACGACATACTAGCTGACTTCCCCGGCATCACAAGATTGACAGCGATGAATATCACGCCGAAACACAGCGTCGAACATTACATCGAAACATCTGGGCCGCCGCTACACTGTCGCGCCCGACCACTACAACCACATCGCTACAATCAAGTCAAGAAAGAATTCGAGAATATGATGCAACAAGGTCTCTGTCGTCCCAGCAAGAGCGCCTGGTCTTCTCCGCTTCACGTCGTACCAAAGAAGAACGGCGACATAAGGGTGTGTGGCGACTACCGACGACTCAACGCAGTAACGAAACCCGACCGCTACCCTGTACCACGACTTCGTGATTTCACTTCCCAACTCGCCGGAAAAACTATCTTCTCTACGATCGACTTAAACCGAGCCTTCCAACAATTACCAGTCCGTAAAGAAGATATAGAGAAGACAGCAATCATCACACCATTCGGATTATTCGAGTTCCCGAGAATGTGTCCCGGCCTTAGAAACGCAGGCCAGACATTTCAACGTTTTATACACGAAATACTGCAAGGATACGATTTCGTGTTTTCCTTCATCGACGACTTGTTAATAGCATCCAGCAGCGAAGAAGAACATCGCCAACATCTACGGTGTGTACTTCAACGCCTAGAAGAAAACGGAATCACAATAAACCCAGCTAAATGTATACTCGGCAAGCAAGAAGTTAAATTCCTCGGCTTCAGCGTAAACAGCGACGGAATCAAGCCACCACACGACAAACTACAAGCTATAGAAGAATTCCCGCTACCGAAGAATATAGAAGAACTACGTCGTTTTCTCGGCATGCTAAACTTCTACCGAGACAGCATTCCGAACGCCGCTACAATTCAAGCCCCGCTACACGCATACCTACACAATGCGAAAAAGCGAGACAAGACACCGATCGAATGGAACGAGACATCGAAAGAAGCATTCACGGCTTGCAAAAATAGCATTAAAAACGCTGTTTTGCTCGCCCACCCGAATCACAAAGCACCGATCGCTATTTTCTCCGACGCCTCAGACACCGCAGCAGGAGCTGTAATACAACAATATTACGACAACAAGTGGCAACCACTCGGCTACTTCTCGAAGAAATTTACTACAGCGCAAACGAAGTACAGCACCTACGATCGCGAACTTCAAGCTATCTACATGGCAGTAAAATACTTCAGAAAAATATTCGAAGGCCGAGAACTCATTATATTCACCGACCACAAGCCATTGACATTCGCCCTACAGAAGAAAACATCGACATCGGAAACTCCGAGAAGAACTCGACAACTACTTTTCATCTCCGAGTTCACGCACGACATTCGTCATATCAGTGGAAAAGATAATATCGTCGCAGACACATTCAGCCGCATAGAAACAATCAACACGCCGTCAGCTGTAAACTACGAAGAGTTATCCCGCGCGCAAGAGCGAGATAGCACGCTACCTACACTGTACGGTCAAGAAAACCTAAGTTTCAAAACAACAACGCTACCTAACTCCGATATCAAGATTGTATGCGAAACATCAACAAAATACGTTCGCCCGTACATTCCGCAAGATTTTCGACGCGCCATTTTCGACTCTATTCACAACATAAGTCATCCTGGAACAAAAGCATCAAGAAAACTCATCGCGCAAAAATTCTTCTGGCCGTCAATGAACTCCGACATTAGTGAATGGACGAAAACCTGCATACAATGTCAGCGAAGCAAAATACAACGACATACATCGAGCGCCGTGTCGACTTTTCCACAAGTCGATCGTTTTTCACATACGCACATCGACATAATCGGACCGCTAAGTACAACAGCGAGTGGTCATAGATACCTACTTACTATGATCGATCGCTCGACAAAATGGCCCGAAGCTGTACCGCTCACCGAGATCACCGCCGAAACCGTCGCAAGAGTATTCTACGAGCACTGGATAGCAAGATTCGGTTGTCCGACTACAATAACAACCGACCAAGGACGCCAGTTCGAGAGTCAGCTGTTCGTCAACTTAACACGTTGTATGGGAATCGATAAAACCCGTACAACGCCGTATCACCCGCAATCAAACGGGATGATCGAACGCTGGCATAGAAGTCTCAAGAATTCACTGAAAACAAGACTCATCAATAGTAATACATCATGGATCGACGAGCTACCTACAGTTTTACTCGGACTCCGCGCCGCCATACGAGAGGACACCGGAGTCAGCGCCGCCGAATTAACCTACGGCCGTAACTTACGTTTACCGGCCGACTTCTTCGAAACAACATCATCATCGAGCCTAGATCATACCTACATCGAGCAACTACGAAAAAACATCAACTCTCTCAAGCCGAAAAACAATGTACATCACCACGGTAATCAACGCAACATCTTCGTACATCGTGATCTACTTACGTGCGAATTCGTATTTTTACGAATAGACGCTGTAAGAAAACCACTTCAGAGTCCGTATGATGGGCCGTACAAAGTTCTTCAACGAGAAGAAAAATACTACGTAATACAGCTACCCGATCGCACAGCAACAGTATCCATCGATCGTTTGAAGCCCGCCTACATACTGAGTGAAGATTACCTCGGCGAGTCAACGAGCAATGTACAACAGTCACCGGTAATTACCAACTTACCTAATACCAATGTACCTGTTACCTTACCTTCACATACCAATAATTTTCCTCAAAATACCTCATTACCTTTACCCGTTACCTCATTACCGTTACCTGTTACCTCACAACCATTACCAAGTGCATCACCGATCAAGCAGAAGACACCAGCAAGTCCAGCACAGAAGACAACAAGAACGGGCCGTGTCGTCAGACTGCCGGTGCGCTTCGCTTGAGGGGGAGCACTGTAGCAGTACCTACACGTTCGTTCGTCGATTGAAACGTAGAAGAAAATCGTTCTGCAAAGAACGTACGTCCGCTATAACGAGAGAAACCGCCCGTATTAAGTGCATTTGCACCGGACATGAAGCAGCCCTCAAAAGGACTTTTTCTAATAAGAATTCTTCGCAACACTTCACTACATCGTCACTACATCGAGAGAGGAATCTTCGCAGCGGGGCTACAATCTTCATGGCGTGTACAAAATGGCGGCACAACTACTCGCGACGGCGCCGCAGCCGCGAGACTAGCCGGGATGACGAGCGCCGGCTCACTGACCTCGCGCCCCGCGGAAGCCCATATTTATATTCGCGCGATCCCAGCGCCACGAACCGCGGTGCGGCAGAATCTCCCGCGCGGATAATTTTTCCAACGTGTAAATATTTCTTATTCGATTTTTTTCTCTTTCTTGTTTTGTAAATATTTTTATCCCTTTCTAGATTTCTCTCTCTAATGTTGTTAGCCAATAAGAATTAACCTTTTAACTTTTTGTACAGTTTTAGAATAATAATAATTATGATAATTTTTTGTATATAAGCAGCACAAATCTCTCAATAAATCACTTCAGTTCACCACAGTAAATCGAGTTTTACTCTTTACTCCTCCAACCTCTAGTGAACTCTTAGAGAGACCAACCGGTCCTCTAAATGTTCAAGGTCAGTGAAATTGTTATTGGTCGTTCACATAATATTATTACTTTATAAAGCTACTCCTATAAGTCATGCGTTACAGCTCTATTTCTTGCACTGTGTGTTGTGACTTCTGGCGTAATGTGCACGGCCCTTGAATATATTTAAGCTGCATAATAAAATTAACAGAAACAACATTTTTTAACGTTTTACATTTATTCATATTACGTTTTGTTACAGCCAAAAATGAGGCCTTGGCTGTGACACCTTCGGGTCAGTTCAAAGGCATCATAGATGTGACTCGACGAGGGCGGCAGTTCGAATCCTACCGCGGCATCAGATATGCCGAGCCTCCTGTTGGTAACCTTAGGTTTCAGGTCAGTCTAGATTCTAGAGATAGTATATGATGAAACCATGGGTTGTTTTTACCCATGTCTAGGGATTGCAAAAAACGGATTTTTAGAAAAATCCGGATTTTCGGATTTTTGCATCCTCAAATCCGGATTATCCGGATAATCCGGATTTTTTGTAATTTTTTAAATATTTTTGATAAACAGCTTTAAATTTAAGTTATTTTCTTATTATTTCTTTATTTAACATTCATTTTAAAAGTGAAAAGTAAAACATCTTAAAAAATATCATTTTTCTTAAGTTAGCGATTTTCACATGGGTGTTTTTACACCCATGTGAAAAGGGAGGAGATTAAAATAACAGTATCTGGTACTTTTAATATTATTAAGAACTTAAAAATACCTTGATTTTTTCAACTATTTAAAACTATTAAAAATGTGAAATTTTAGTTAACAAGAAAATTTTAAGCAATCTCCGCTTTATCAACTCCTTCGTCACTTTTGCGCCTACAGCCGTCAGCCGCACGTCATCAAATTATGCTCCAAGATCTGCAAGCCTAGAGATGGAACTTACAAAAAATAGGTCAAGACTCAAGACACAAACAATGATAAACAGTACGAGACGCAGTGTCGAAGTAGACGAGCAAGGAATTCACTATGTCAACAAGTACCTGTACTTGGGCCAGTTAGTTTCTTATGACAACAAAAAGGCAGAAAAACTGGTCCTTGAAGAATGGTGACTTACCAATCTCAATGAAGCACAGACTCGTTGATATGTGTATTTCGCTCATCATAACCAACGATGCGCAAACTCAATCATTGACTGATCGAAATGAAAAGTTCGAACTCAGGGTCTGCCAAATAGCAATTGAGCTCAAATCTCACAAAGCAAAAAAAAACATAACGTGCTCCCAAACTAGAACCACAGACGTTCAAGACGGCCAAGCTAAAGTGGCATTGGGCTGGTCATGTTATCCGCATACATCTAGGCTGGATATCGACTGAGTGGGTATAGGCATAAGAAAAGATACGCTACGCTCTGGAGGTATTTTTTTTCCTCCGAAGGCAGATCACTGTAATCCCGTCGTTACGACGATCCTTGAGGATCTTTTGTGACTCCTTCGTATTAGAGTACCGTCCCCAACCCATCAAGTAGAATAGCCAATAGGTGTGTCACAGAATCTGCAGGTCGTAATGCTATTAACATCTATTCTGTAAAGGTGCTTGTTTAGCTTACATTGTCCAGACTCCAGTTAGGCTTCTGGCAAGGATTTTTTTTTCTTACTAGCCAACTCGTCACCTGTTATGTTACCAATGAAGAACCAACGATTGCGAAGACTTTAGCCTAGAACACGATTATAAACTCCCCACTGGAGGCATATGAGCTGGGCTGGCAAACGGTGACGCTGGAGCAAGATAAGTGAAAGATTCGGGCGGCGCCTTTGTCCAGCAGTTGGATAGTATATTTATATTTAGGCTATTGCACAGAATAATGACTTAAAATAATTATTTAAACTTTTTTAAAACTTACTTTATTCCTTCATTTAATTAGACAGAATCACAAATCAGCATCGGTTACGTAAACAATGATAATTCATAATATTATAACCTCAATTTAAACAAAAACAACATATTTTATAAAACTAAAACATTGTATTTAATACTAAAATGTTCTCAAATAATTGTAAATTTATCAACATTGCATTAATTATATTATCATATAGAAAATATAATAATATAGTAAAATAAAAGATAGGTCATAAGAAATTAAAATATGTCATTATTTCTTTTAAATAAAATGATAAAATATAAAGAAATGTAATTACAATCACCAAATAACTACACAATGGAATGTTAGACATACGAAATTCTGACTTTGGTACGTGTAGACCACGCAAAATTGTGATAGCGCCTTTAAACAAATGTGAATTTGTATGTCGGATATTACACGATACATTTATATTAATTTTATAATACGTAAAAGCTTATTTTACATAATTTTATCTACTATTCGAAAAAACCGAAAATCCGGATTTTGAAAAATAAAAATTCGGATTTTTCAAAGGCCCAAAAAATCCGGATTATCCGGATTTTTCGGATTTCGAAGTATCCGGATTGCAATCCCTACCCATGTCTTACCCAACTGCAACAAGGGCATTGTTTATTTGTACTACCAGGGAAGGAGAATTGATTCGTATGCAGATTGGTCGTATTCGTGAACTACACACCCTTTTTACTTAAATTAATATTGAAGGAATATAAAATGAATATGGTATTCTTAGCCTCCAAAGCTAATGGTGAAGTATGATGGAGTGGTGAACGCCACCGCCGAGGGCCCGTACTGCCCGCAGCCGGCTGAACCGGGGAAGTACGTGGATGAGGACTGTCTCACCATCAACGTACACACGCCCGTCAAAAGTGCAAGGTAACGTTGCAATTCATAGAGTGAACATAGAGTTAGGACTTAGGTACCTATAGTTTTAATCTCAGGACCCGCGTGCAAAATAAGGATTTTGGAGCCCTTTTAGGCAAATTTTTTGGGTCCTTAGTTTTGGCGCCCCTAAAGATGCACACGGCATTGCAGACATGCCGTTAATTAAGACCGCAACTTCAGAGCGTGCCAAAGAAATATATTGCCCGCTAACGAATTAACGAATTTCGGCGCAAACCCGAAATTCGTTAATCGCGTGGGGGACCGTACAAAATACTTATTTAAATGTCCTTTGCTGTCTCTCAGAGTATCTCCATACGAAACTTCGTAAAAAAACCAGACAGACATAGATACAGTTTTGCATTTATAATATTGGGGCGTTCCACGCCAAGCGGACAGGTAAAAATAGTCGATGTCTCCGATTTTTATAATATTTGGATATGTTATACCTACACGTGTTATTAATACGTGTGCCAAATATTTTTGTAATATAATGGCTAGATTAAAAATGATGGGACTTTGAAACGTGACTTTTCTATTCGACACTCGATGCTTAAAAGCCGATTATAGATTAAAAATATATACATCTATTAGAATAATTAAACCACTGAACTTGTTACTTCATTTAATGAGCTCTTTAACTGCATTTTTGAAAAAAAAATGTTTTTTTCTTAGAAAAAAAATGCAAATTAACATTTTTTTCTTGATTTTCTCAACGAGGGACCCTTTTGATTTTTTTCATATTTTTTGTTTAAATAAATAGCTAATATTCTATAGAACATTCCTGCACAACTTCTATAATGGGCCGGGAAGTGGATTAGGAGCTAGACTGAAAATACTGCCGAAGGGTGGCGTCCAGCGCCATACAATACTATGGGCAGAGATCGATACATAGTGGAAATTGGCAAATAACATCAATTTCGATGTAGTGAAAAGTAACATTCAATAGATTTTTGAAAGAGAAACAGACAAAAAAAGTTTACTTACAAGAAAAAAAAATCGTGAAAAAAAATTTTTTTGTCAAAAAAAATATATTTGTTTTTTTTTTAATTATGTTTTTTGTTTAAATAGCTAATATTCTATAGAACATTCCTGCACAACTTCTATAATGGGCCGGGAAGTGGATTAGGAGCTAGACTGAAAATACTGCCGAGGGGTGGCGTCCAGCGCCATACAATACTATGGGCAGAGATCGATACATAGTGGAAATTGGCAAATAACATCAATTTCGATGTAGTGAAAAGTAACATTCAATAGATTTTTGAAAGAGAAACAGACAAAAAAAGGTTTACTTACAAGAAAAAAAAATCGTGAAAAAAAATTTTTTTGTCAAAAAAAATATATTTGTTTTTTTTTTAATTATGTTTTTTGTTTAAATAGCTAATATTCTATAGAACATTCCTGCACAACTTCTATAATGGGCCGGGAAGTGGATTAGGAGCTAGACTGAAAATACTGCCGAAGGGTGGCGTCCAGCGCCATACAATACTATGGGCAGAGATCGATACATAGTGGAAATTGGCCAATAACATCAATTTCGATGTAGTGAAAAGTAACATTCAATAGATTTTTGAAAGAGAAACAGACAAAAAAAGGTTTACTTACAAGAAAAAAAAATCGTGAAAAAAAATTTTTTTGTCAAAAAAAATATATTTGTTTTTTTTTTAATTATGTTACTCTTTAAAAAAACTTATCTAAGGGTACATTTTTCCACATCAAAATAGAAGTTTTTTGGCAATTTCCACTACTTAGCGATTTCATTATTTAGCGAGTATTTTCAGTGTAGCCCCTAATCCACTTCCCGGCCCATTATAGAAGTTGTGCAGGAATGTTCTATAGAATATTAGCTATTTACACAAAAAATATAAAAAAATCAAAAGGGTCTTTGAGAAAATCAAGAAAAAAAAATTAATTTTAATTTTTTTCAAAGAAATAAACATTTTTTTTTGTTTTCAAAAATGCAGTTACAGTCTACAGAGCTCATTAAATGAAGTAACAAGTTCAGTGGTTTAATTATTCTAATATATATATACATATATATATATATATATATATATATATATATATATATATTTTATCTATAATCGGCTTTGATGCACCGAGTGTCGAATAGAAAAGTCACGTTTCAAAGTCCCATCATTTTTTATCTAGCCATAATTTTACAAAAAATATTTGGCACACGTATTAATAACACGTGTAGGTATAACATATCCAAATATCAAAATCGGAGACATCGACTATTTTTTCCTGTCCGCTTGGCGTGGAACGCCCCATTTAGAAATCAAGTAAGTAATCGGCTGCCTAATATTTGTATTCGAATGTTGCAGATCGAAGCCCCTCCCGGTGATAGTGTACATGCACTCCGGCGGGTTCTACGCCGGCAGCGGGCGCAGCGACATCGCCGGGCCGCACTACCTGCTCGATAGAGACGTGGTGCTCGCCACTATCAACTACCGCCTCGGCTCGCTAGGTTATATCACAGCTAAGGGCCCTTTCACACGACGTTTTTTTACGCTCGTTTGTATTGACAAACGCAAGTTGAACGCTCAGCAAACGCAAGGAACCCTAACGCCCATAGCACACGGCGAATTTTAAACGGAAGACGCGCAGATAATACGCGTATACGCGATTCAAACGAGATTCGTTGCGTTTGTATCGCTTTAAACGTGCGTAATACGCGCTTCATGCGCGGGCTTGTATCCTCAATGCAAACGCAACAATCAGCGTCTACGGCGCCGAAGACGCGCGTTCCAGGAACTCACGTCTTCTGCGCGTTTAAAATACGCCGTGGCCTAAAGTTTTAAACTTTATATTTGTCAAAACGCGATGAAAATGCGCAGAAGACGAGCGCATCAGAAACGCGCGTTGTCTGTGCGCAAAAAAAAACATCGTCGTCGTCGCCAAACGTAAGCGTCGTAAGCGTCGACAGTCTGGTACTCTAGTAAAATCAAAAAAAAATTGAATGACATCTAATATATATAAATCTCCTGTCACGATGTTTGTCCGCGGTCATGGGCGTATATAAGGGGGGGGGGTCCTGGGGGTCCGGACCCCCCCCATTACTATCCATCTTACTTGTCCAGTCGACAATATAATATTACTAGACGTTCCGCGCGGCTTCGCCCGCGTAAATTAGATATTTGGTAGACAAATTAGTCCACAAAAAATAGCCTGTGATCCTGCACGTAGTCTACTTCTTATCTGTGGCAAATAACATAAAAATTGCGCCAGTAGTCGCGAGATAAGTCCTTTCAAATAATTTCCCCCGTTTTTTACACATTTTCCTCTATTTCTTCTCTCCTATTAGTCTAAGAGTGATAAAATATAGCTTATAGCCTTCCTCGATATATGGGCTACCTAACACTGAAATAATTTTTCAAATCGGACCAGCAGTTTCTGAGATTCGCGCGTTCAAATTAGCCCTTTCAAATAATTTCCCCCGTTTTTTTTCACATTTTCCTCTATTTCTTAGCTTCTATTAGTCTTAGCGTGATAAAAAATAGCCTATAGCCTTCCCCGATAAATGGGCTATCTAACAATAAAAGAATTTTTCAAATCCGACCAATAGTTCCTGAGATTAGCGCGTTCAAATAAGCCCTTCCAAATAATTTCTCCCGTTTTTTTTCCACACTTTCCTCTATATCTTCGCTACTATTAGTTTTAGCGTGATAAAATATAGACTTATAGCCTTCCTCGATAAATGGGCTATCTAACACTGAAATAATTTTTTAAATCGGACCAGTAGTTCCTGAGATTAGCGCGTTCAAATAAGCCCTTTCAAATAATTTTCCCCCGTTTTTTCCACACTTTCCTCTATTTCTTTGCTTCTATTAGTATTAGCATGATAAAATATAGCCTATAACCTTCCTCGATAAATGTGCTATCTAACACTGAAAGAATTTTTTTAATCGGACCAGTAATTTCTGAAATTAACGCGTTCAAATAATTTCCCTCCATTTTTTCCACATTTTCCTCTATTTATTCGCTCCTACTAGTCTTACCGTGATAAAATATAGCCTATAGTCTTCCTCGATAAATGGGCTATCTAACAATGTAAGAATTTTTCAAATCGGACCAGTAGTTCCTGAGATTAGCGCGTTCAAATAAGCCTTTTCAAATAATTCCCCCCGTTTTTTCCACACTTTCCTCTGTTTTTTCGCTCCTTAAAGTCACAGCGTGATGTTATATAGCCTATGCCCCATAGCCTTCCTCGATAAATGGGCTATCTAACACTGAAAGAATTTTTCAAATCGGACCAGTAGTTTCTGAGATTAGCGCGTTCAAACAAACAAACAAACAAACTCGTCCCAATTATAATATTAGTATAGATTAAAGTACATATAAAATTGAGGATTTTGTGAAATTTTCAAGTGCCTACCTATTGCCATTATTGAAGCCTCCCAATATTCATTTTATTATGTTTTTGGTATTTGTTGTTATAGCGGCATCAGAAATACACAATCTGTGAAAATTTTAGATGTCTAGCTAACTAGCTGTATCTCAAGAACCGCTGTTCTTGAGATACAGCTTGGAGACAGACGGACAGACATCTAAGTCTTCGTAATAGGGTTCCGTTTTTACCCTTTGGGTACGAAACCCTAAAAATACTTTTGTTTTCCTAAACACATTACCTATTTGCTGCTGCGGGCGGATCCAACTCGCACTTGGCCACTTTTTTACATTAGGGACCCCCCCGTTATCAGAGCTATATATACGCCCGTGTCCGCGGTGGATTCCTAAACTACTTAACCGATTTTAATGTTTTTTTTTTAAATGTGTGTTTTTTCCAACTTGAGAGATAGGATAGCTTAGATCTTTAATTATAGTCGCAATTTTATTTTATTGCAAATTATTTGTCTATAAAGAGCGACCATTGTTTATGCGACGCGGGTCACGGGATAGCGATGGATGTTGCCATGGTGACATACTTATTTAGTCACTAATTCAATAAAATAATACGGGCGATATACTTTATATAATACTAGCTGACCCGGCAAACGTTGTTTTGCCATATAAATAATTTTTGGTATGAAAAATAGATGTTGGCCGATTCTCAGACCTACTCAATATACTCACAAAATTTCATGAGAATCGGTCAAGCCGTTTGTGAGGAGTACGGGAAGGAACATTGTGACACGAGAATTTTATATATAAGATGGCAAAGAAACGTTTGCCGGGACAGCTAGTATTAATATAAATATTAAATGAGGTTTTGCATGATATCAGGGTTTCTCAGCACCGGGGACGAGCTCGCTCCCGGCAACAACGGGTTCAAGGACCAGGTGGCGGCGCTGCGGTGGGTGAGGGACAACATCGCCGCCTTCGGGGGAGACCCCCACAGTGTCACCATAGCCGGCTGCAGCGCTGGCGCGAGCAGTGTTATGCTGCACATGATCTCGCCTATGTCTGAAGGTATTTGGTGCTGTTTATGACTATTTGATGGAATTGAAATGAAATGAAAATATTTATTTCTAAATAGATTAACAAAGTTAGTTATTAACACTTTTAGAACGTCTACATGATGCCTACCACCGGTTCGGGAACTAACCCGGCGAGAAGGACCGGCGTAAGAAACTCGCACGGGCCACCATTTACCAAAAAGGTGGAAAATTACAATAATAGCTTAAGCTAATTTTCATTAAGTAGGTATGTAAAAATGTGGTAATGATGTAAAAATGTAAAAATATGGGGATATTATGATGAGATATTACAGGAGGCGTCATCACTTGACAATTTTGACTGGATTAACCTATTAAATGCATATTATAAGTACGTGGACTCACAACCCACAAGCGAGGTACAACCTATAGGTGCGGGCGTAAGCGGAAGGAAGCGCGAGAAACTGTTATGCAGTGTAAGAGTTTTCATGACATAATTCTAAAATCTTTAACTACAATAATAATCTCACGTTGGGAAAAAGAAATACTATACTATCTCTACAAACACCGCGAGCGGCAGGTCAATTCAATTTGTATCTTCTTGTGTAGCTAATAAAGTTCAGTTATGAATTCCTCATGTAGATGCATTCAAATCCAAACTCTTTTTTAGTGTGTTGCGTGACACAAGTTAAAATATGTTTTGCCTTCTCTAGGACTATTCCATCGCGCTATATCTATGAGCTGGTCGCCGGTGGACAAGGCTCCGCTACGAAGCGATATGAACGACTTAGCGGTGAAGCAGGCGCGACTACTGAACTGTCCCACCGATAGCTCTAAGGCTATAATCGACTGTCTGAAGACTAAATCGTGGAAGGAACTTGGCGATTCTCTTGATAGCTTTGCTGTGAGAATTCAGTTTATAATCTTGATGAATAGAGCATCTTTAAGAGCCAGTCCACACGGCGCGTTTCGTCAGCGTTGCGTCGACGCAGTCGTTGCGTTGTTTTACATACAAATAACCAAGGTGTTCACACGGCGCGCTGGGTCGAGACAGCAGCGCGCAACGCATACGTGACGGACAGCAGCCCCCGAGATGAAGCGGGAGTGGTGTTGACGTTAAGACTGCTTCGTTATAATGCTGCGATGGCGCAGCGCCCGTGTGGCCGGCTATGCGTCAAAATATTTGCTTTGCGACGACGCAACGCAACCCGCCGTGTGGACTGGCTAATTTGCTGCTGTGGGCATCAAATATCATATGATATTAGCTTCTTTCTTCAAATAGGTATCACGTTCAAGATGGTGACGAAACCAGCGTTTAAATTATTACGCTTGCTTAACTTACTATTCATATTTATTTTTAGGAATTCGCTTATGATCCTATCGGTATTTGGTTGCCAATCGTTGAGAACGATTTTGGACAGGAGAGGTTTTTAACGATGCAACCGCTAGATGCCATCGAGGAGGGTAAAATCCACGCAGTCCCCTACATCATCACTCAAACGAAAGACGAGTTCTTTTGGAAGGCATACAGTGAGTAGCATATATATATATATATATATATATATATATATATATATATATATATATATATACTAGCTGTCCCGGCAAACGTTTCTTTGCCATATTAAGTATATAAAGTATAAGTCGGCTTTCGTGGTCCATCGTAAATTTCAACGCTACAGAGATACTGGATCTTACGTTCGGAGACGAGAACAAGGCATATATCGGGTGGCAAAGGTTCAGGATAACCGTTTTGTAAGGGTACAAGCCTTAAGAAATCGACCTTAAACTGCTTTGCAGAGATGAAACCTATAGGAACAGGTCCGAGATGTACTTGTAAGTGATTGTACAGTAAGAAGAAGACTCAAAGAAGTTAAATTAAACTCAAAGGTGCCAGCAAGGGCACCAAAACTTGAGACAGGGCACCAAAGAGCCAGGCTAAGATTTGCGCGTGAACATCAAAATTTGACAAGTGAGTGAAATCGTATGCTGTACAGTGATGGGAGCAAATTCTGTGTAAATTTTATTGACAGGCGATAAAGAATGTGGATAAATCGTAAGGAACGCTATAGACCATCAAACTTAACGGAAACAGTGGTATATCATGCAGGCTTCGTAATGGTTTGGGGTTGCATATGATTTGGAGCCCGCACAGAGCTGATGATTGTTAATGATGGTACTTTGACAGTACAGGGCAATAGCACAGACATCCTAGAACTGCATGTTGTGCCTTTTACACAGTTTTAGGTAGTAACTTCAATTTTTTGCGCTTCCATAGAGTAAAAAAATCGGGCATTATGACCTAAATGATGCTAGCGTAGCCCAGGTGGAGAGGTCAGCACGGTCTACGGATGTGGATCCGATTGAGAACGTGTGGCACATCAATGGGTGAACGGTACGAATTAAAACTCCAGCTCCAAAATGTGTTCAGGAGCTCGAGTTGGCGCTACTGGAGGAGTAGAAGAATATCCCACAGGAAATGATTGACAATCAAAATGCAAGCATGTAATGGCGTATCCAGACTCTCTTCAGATCCATAGAAGGCATTACACGCTGTTAACATGGCATTTCTTAAATAAAAATGAAGAATTTAACTTGAAAACTTACTACTGAAATTTCAAACAGCGATATATATATAAATATATAAAAAACAGCGATTAATTTTCAAAAAAAATAAAATTTTATTATGTTCCGCTATATAAATTTTATTATTTTGCCGGTGTATATATATATATATATATATATATATATATATATATATATATATATATATATATATATATATATATATATACATATATATATATATATATATATATATATATATATATATCTACATCTTCAACAAAGTCTATCCATACTTAATATTATAAACACGAAAATGTGTCTGCCTGTCTGTTACCTATTCACGCCCAAACGGCCGAACCGATTTTGCTGTTTGGTATGGAGATACTCTGTCCCCAGAAGGGACATAGGATACTTTTTATCACGGAAAAATGTACGGTTCCCGCGCGACAAACGAACTTTGTCATCTAGTTTTGAATAAATGATTTTGAAGTTTGAGAAGTCTATTAATTGAGCCATATTATGGTAAACTCCAAGGCATACTGGGCGCCTAATGGTGTGCCTATTGGGCGCCAATCCATTTATTAATATCGGAAAATGCCAGGCCTTCAGAACATCTAGCTTACAATAATATTATCTGACGACCATTTTCGCTTACACTAATATTATCTGACGACCATTTTCGCTTACACTAATATTATCTAACAACCATTTTTATAGCTATCCTCGAAAACAGCACTTTGACCAATCAGATGAACAAGGAATGGGATCGCGTGGCCCCCATAGCTTTTATGTTACCGACCACAAACAGAAACAACGCGGTGAGGCAACTGAAACAAGCGTACCTCCACGACAAACCCCTGACTAACACCACGGAGAGTGCCGATGGACTTGGGAAACTCTATGGTGACTCTGTTATAGGATTTTCCGTACACAGGTAACAATGGATCTTTGTTGTTGTATGAAACTAAAACAAAATGTCTATATTTCTTTAAGAAAGTAAAAGAAATTGTTTGCTATAGGTTAGCGAACCTCATGTCGCGGCACTCCGGCCAGCCAGTATGGTACGCGGAGTTCGACTACACCGGTAACCACAGCCACTACGAGGATCCAGTCACGAAGAAACCTACTGGTAGGTAGTACGGGAACTTACTGAAATGTAGATGGTAGAGTGTAGGAAAGTATTGATATGATAGTTGGTACTTATAAACCTGCAGGTCAGTTGAAGAGGTGTAGAGTAAGGGAACATCAGCGACCACATAACCCAATAGACGCCTAATGTTTTGATTTCTCTTAACAAATAATTGTGTCAATGCGCTGAGGTAAGCGACGCGGGGGGTGAGGGAAGAAATGCATTACGATTGGCCAATTCAAATTCACGGCATGTCATAAATCATAACTAGTGATGGGAAGTACGAGAAGCGCTGGCCAAAAGAAAAAAAAACAGTACATAATATTTATTTTATTTTTAAGTGTAGAATGAAGAAAAGACTTTTATAAATTAATATTTAATCATTTTTAAAATGAATTAACTTCGTATAAATTCTCCGAACTGCAGGTTTCTGAACCGAAGATTTTGTAAGAAATACCAATCTTGTAGTTATGTATTTATACATCACACTATTTGCTAAATCCACCACATGATTGGTTTCTTCACAATGAAATTGATGGAAACTTATTTCTGAAAAAAGTTGTTCACCAATAAAGCTGCTTGAAGTTTTATTGACTAAAAACTCTGCTTGGTTCACTTTTCTTTACGCCTCCAATATGCAATTTCATGATAACTTCACAGCGACGGCAAATTTTAACAACACTTTGTGACGGGTAGATTAAGCCACCCATGTCTCTGTAAGCTATAAAACTGTTAGCATTTTCGTTTAAAGTAATCAATGCCCCTATGCAGGTTTTACATTTCAAATGCTTTATTAAAGAGCTAGCAACAAAACCTGCTATGTACTCAATAGTATTTTCAGCAAACTGAGATAAGCAAATTGATTCTATGGCACTGTCTAAATCTTGATGACTTTCGGTGCCAGTTCGGCACCGAAAGTCATCAAGATTTAGACAGTGCCATTTATATAGATATAGACAGAATTTCGCTCTTATCTTCTGCCGTTGTAGTCAAATTTATTCTGTGCAGTGCAGATGAGCAGTTTAGAATTGATATATTCTCTAAAGGTATGCAGTTACCCGTAGATACTTCAACCAGTTCTGTGTGTATCAATATTTTTTTAACACGACGTGGTAATGATGATGATGACCATGATGATGATGATGAATTTGAATTGCGTGGTAGCATATGCTTTCTGTACTTAAAACAACGCCGAAACTCCCAAACGTGTATCTATAAGGAGTCAGGAGTTCTCTCAGCATCTTCGAAACCATGGTATACCTTGACCCAATATTTGAATTTTTGGTAGCATATTCTTAGTACACTTCACATAAAACCAAAATCACCATATGTTTCCATATAAATTTCGAGGAGTTCCCTCGATTACTCCTGGATCCCATCAGGTCACCACTTTTGTGAACATGGTACCAAATTGGAGTGAAACCTAATACAACAAAACAAAAATTTCGAAAATCGGTTCACAAACGGCGGAGTAATCGTTGAACACACAAAAAAAAATATCCACAGCCGAACATATAACCTCCTCGTTTTTTGGAAGTCGGTTAAAAATTTAAAAACACATACTTACACACGTTTACAAAAACAATTCATAAAATATTACTCTTTTTCAACAATATGAAAAAAAAAACAATTTGTTTAACTGATAAAAAGTCAATCATCGCATCACTAGTGACGCTTGACTCGGCTTGACAGTAATGAAAGAAAGGATAAGGATTACTAGTTTGTGTATGATAGAAAGGGAAATACTTATAAACAAACGTTTTCCTTGACGTATTCGGACCAGCGTAAGTTGAGCTCTGAAGAAATTGATTCCTGACAATATAAATCTTAAAATTGGCTTACCTATGAAAAGTTATGCCGTCTTTGCTAAAATTAGACGATTGGCTACATTTTCCACACCATTTTACTGTACAGGGAGCCATATTTCGCCTTTATCGTATTTTATTTAGTAGTAGACGCATGAGATGTACATAGGTCACGGAAGTGGTCGATACTCGATAATGAGACAGATTTCGCTGTCATTGTCTCAAGTAAGACCTATTAGTCTTACATGTTGCCAGACAGTATTTGCCTTGCATTAGGCGTCTATTGGGTTATGTGGTCGCTGGGGAACATAGAGAATCCCTATGTACGGCTTGCACACTAAAATGTGTACCTACTATAAATAAAACCGCCCACGGACAATCGGTAGGGTGCTTAATGATTATGTAGCTTGCGACAGCAACGCAACAGGCGATTGACAGCAGGTACTACCGAGTAAATTGATTCCTAGGCAGTTGACAGAACTGTGTCATGTGGTCGACTTATGTCAATTCAATATTAGCCGTAATCGGTCGGATGGGTTTGACGGTGCGTCCACATTTGTATCATTTGCGCGATCAGGTCTCCGATCAAATCTCCG
This sequence comes from Polyommatus icarus, assembly GCA_937595015.1. NCBI lineage: Eukaryota > Metazoa > Arthropoda > Insecta > Lepidoptera > Lycaenidae > Polyommatus > Polyommatus icarus. The sequence goes on along the minus strand of OW569327.1, from coordinate 15,485,421 downwards.
TCGCGATCATCGCGCCGTATCAAAATGATACTTTGTATCATGATACGCGTATCATTTTGCGTCCACACTAGCGATCATGATACGGCGCGATGATCGCGACGGACATCTGATCAGAGATCTGATCGCTCAAATGATACAAATTTAGGTGCGCCATCTGCCTAGGAATCAACTTCTCTGACAGTACAATACTTTGGCCTGTTTCATTGCTATCCTGTAGGCACTGTTATTATTGCATTACTCAGGCGCGGCTCACCACGACGACCTCATCTACATATTCTCGCTGCGTGCCGTGTTCCCTGACATTGGGCGGGACGGACCCGACGCTGAAATGGTCGACCGCATGACTGATCTGTGGTACAACATGGCTAGATATGGGTAATATACTGTGTGGCGGTACCCACAATTCGCCTAACATTCATGCATCGCGCTATCGAAGTTTTCTGAGCGCGTCGGTATATATACGACTAGGGATTGCAAAAAACGGATTTTTAAAAAAATCCGGATTTTCGGATTTTTTCATCCTCAAATCCGGATTATCCGGATAATCCGGATTTTTTGTAATTTTTTTAATATTTTTGATAAACAGCTTAAAATGTGAGTTATTTTCTTATTGTTTCTTTAATTAACATTAATTTTAAAAGTGCAAAATAAAACGCCTTAAAAATTTAAAATTTTTCTTAAGTAAGTGATTCTCATATGGGTGCAAAAAAGGAAATAAGAGATCACAATAACAGTATCTGGCACTTTAAATATTATTATTAAGAACTTAAAATTACCTCGATTTTAACTTTTTAAAAATGTGAAATTTTAGATAACAAGAAAATCCCAAGCAATCTCCGTTTTATCGACGACTTGATCATTTTTGCGCCTACAGCCGTCAGCCTGTCAAATTATGCTCCAAGATCTGCAAGCCTAGAGGTAGAACTTACAAAAAATAGGTCAAAGACACACAATGATCAACAGTACGAGACGTAGGGTCGAGGTTGACGAGCAAGAAATTCACAATGTCAACGAGTACCTGTACTTGGTCCAATTAGTTTCTTATGACAACAGAAAGGCAGAAAAACTGGGGGGCTAAAATGGTCGCTTTGGAGAATCATATTAGGAATTATAATATGATTAATTAAAAAAAATCAGGAAATGTTCACTCTGCTTGCAATCATAATTCGTAATAATTTGACATTCGTGAGTTTGACTGTTTTTTACGATTCAGTTTCTGAATTGATTTTAGAGGAATTGCAAAATGTGACCATTTTATCCCTTGTCCATGAAGAATGGTGACTTACCAATCTCATTGAAGCGCAGACTCGTTGATATGTATATTTCGCTCGTCATAACCAACGATGTGCAAACTCAATCATTTACCGATTTACGATTTACAAAAGTTCCAACTTAGGGTCTGCCAAAGAGTAATAGAGCTCAACATAACAAAAAAAAAACATAATGTGCTCCCAAACTAGAATCACAGACGTAGGAATCAATACGGCCAAGCTATAGTCGCATTGGGCTGGTCAGGTTATCTGCGTACATCTAGGCTGGATATCGACTAAGTGGGTATCAAGGCCTAAAAAAAAGATGAGCTCTAGAAGCTATGCTCTAGAGGTATTTTTTTCCTCCGTATGCAGATCACTGTAATACTGACGTTACGACGATCCTTGAGAATTTATTGTGAATCCTAGTACCGTCTACTACTCCTAGTACCAACCCAGTGCTGCTCATAACGACGCGAGGGATTGGCACTACAAATTTTCTCTTTTGTAAATTAGGAAAGTTTTTGCTTTGTAGTAAAGAAGTAGAGTCAAGTAAAAGGTGAAATAGGCGTGTCACAGAATCTGCAGGTCGTAATGTTATTAAAACAAGCTATTGTGTAAAGGTGCTTGTTGAGCTTACATTGTCCAGTTAGGCTTCTGGCAAGAATTCTATTTTTTTCTTACTAGCCAACTCGTCAGCGGTTACGTTACCAATGAGGAACTAACGATTGCAAAGATTTTAGAAAAGAACAAGGTTATAAACCCCCCACTGGAGGCATAACAGCGGGGCTGGCAAACGGTAACGCTGGAGCAAGATAAGTGAAAGCTTCGGGCGGCGCTTTTGCCTAGTAGTTGAATAGTATATATTTTATATTTAAACTATTGCACAAAATAATGACTTCAAATAATTATTTAAACTTTAAATGAACATTTAGTTATATTATAAATTTACTATATCCCTTTATTTAATTTGACAGAATCATAAATCAGAATTTGTTACATAAACAATAATAATTTATAATTGTAACCTTAATGTAAACAAAAACAACATATTTTATAGAAAAAACATTGTGTTCAATACAAAAATGTTCTAAAATAATTAATTGTAAATTTTTTATCATTGTATTTATATTATCATATATAAAACATAATAAAAGTATATAGTAAAATGAGAGCTAGGTTATAAGAAATTAAAATATGTGGTTTCATAAGTGAAATAAAAAAAAATATAAATAAATGTAATTACAGCCACAAAACAACTACACAATGGAATTGAAAAAAGGAAAACAAATTCTGACTTTGGTACGTGTAAACCATGCAAAGTTGTGATATCACCTTTAAACAAATGTGAATTTGTATGTCAGATATTACACGATACACTTTAATAGATTTTATATTGCGTAAAAGCTTTCTTTTCATTATTTTATCTACTATTCGAAAAAACCGAAAATCCGGATTTTAAAAAATAAAAATCCGGATTTTTAAAAGGCCTGAAAAATCCGGATAATCCGGATTTTTCGGATTTCGAAGTATCCGGATTGCAATCCCTATATACGACAGCTGAATTGTATCACGTGGGCTCCGGCCTGACCGGGCATACCACCTCGCTCGCTCGGAAAATCTTCCTTTGGCCTCCACGCATATTTCCCACATACTGTGAACTGTCTTTGATCTCAGCTATGCAATAAAAATAGATAATAATGTTGTCAGTTGTGTAAAAAATAAAAAGAAGTAAAACAAGTTTCAAAACTTGAATAGTTGCATTCAAATGTTAATTAAAGGAATCTAAATAAGCATAATGCACCCTTGCTAATAAAAATGCTTACACCTTTACCACGTTTTATCCTTATTTGATGCGCTGAAAAAATAAATAAGTATACAAAAAGGACAAAACATTGTCTAGCTTATTGATTATTCGTTGTCTTACTTTTTTATTAGTACGAAGGGTAGGACAAACTGCTTTACTTTGGTAATAATTGCATATTTTTACTGGTTCTCTATATTTAATTTAAACCACTTTTCAGAGACCCGAACCCCCGTGATGACCAGCCAGAGCTGAAGGGTGTACACTGGCCGAGAATGACGCCGCAGAAACGCACATATCTCTCCCTCGACAAAACCTTTTCCTTGCGTGAAAACCTCAAAGAAGATCGGTTCCAAGTTTGGGAAAAATTGTATCCAATTTCGTACTAATACTTTATAAGTAAGTTTATTAAACTTTTACGTACAATGTAAATAAATATATTAATCTAGTTTCTTTTAGTTACCTATTATCTTCCTGGGCCTACCAAGTATCAGTTTGCCTTATTTTATTTGTAAAATACCAGTAAAAATACAAGTAATCTAATTTCTAAGTAGCAAGTGCTTGTGAATATTAATTTGTACCCTGCGGCTACATATTATAGTCCTACAAATGTCCTAAGTAATAATAAGTAATATTATAATGCCTATAGGACTTACAGGCAAATGTCATAAGGAAAATGTTATCTAAAGGTGTTCTACAAGTCACAGATTAGACACAATAGGAATAATAAATGACTAAGAAGAAACAGCAAAATATGTAGTATGTATATTGTATGTACTCGTACCTACCAGGCAGGACATAAAACGTACCGTGTGCCCGAGTATCTCCCAGTCAGTACACAATGCGAGGTCTAGCGGTGATGTGTGTCGCTCTCGCGGTGAGCGCCGCGAACACTCTTCAACGTGGTAAAGGTCGCCGAAGTCAGAATACAGGTATGTTCATATTGGAGCTAGGAGAAGATTATCGTGCATTGGAGCAATGCCCAATAACGAGAAGCCGTCATTTGGTTATTTCCGATATAAGAGCACTTAAGGCTCTATTCCGAAATATTAAATTAATTAAGTGTAACTACTTAATTTTAATTTAAGTTTTAACGAAGACAGATCAGAAAATTTACCGAGTTCATCATAATCTTAATTTAATTTCCTAATTAACTAAATAATAAATCTGTGTGTGACCGTTATTTCTATAGGCAAAGAGCTGTCTTGCCTCATCGCTGTCGGCTGGTATGCTTTCCAGCTGATCCATTCGTGCCGAGGTTTTTTAAATAATCAGTGTCCTTAATGTCTAACTTCTTGGTTGGATTTCCCATCTGAAGTCAACGTTATAATGTTTAAGGAAAATGTTTACCTAATTAGTACTATAGGCACATGCAAACCGCAGAAAAAACGAGTTTAACCGACTGGGTTTAACATTGCTTTTGTTTTTTTTTGTAATGTAGACGTAAACTTAAACACGGATCAGCCTACAACACTTACACCGTCCGGGGAGGTCCGTGGCTCGTACGATGTAACAAGGAAAGGTCGCAGGTTCGAGTCCTACCGAGGCATTCGGTATGCGGAACCACCTATTGGGGAACTTCGGTTCCAGGTAAGTAGTTTGAATATATAATTTGTAGAGATGATGAGCCCTTTTAGTTTATCACTGGAATAAAATTGTGAATTTGCGGTAACATATTAATTTCTTCTGGGGTTTCATTATCAAAATACTTATATCATTTGCAATAAGTATTTTGATAAAGATTGCAAAAACTGTGTTTGTTTTATGCGAATAGCTGGTTTACTTCAGTACAAACTATACTGGACCAATTTGGACCCATTTCCTTATAGTACTGGATCCTAAAAGCGTAAGACATAACTTACTTTCTGATGGATGAAACCATAGGTTCTTGGTAGTGCCTCGTGTACTTAGAATACCTGCAAATTTGTGTAGCTCTAGGTAAGTGTGACACTTGGTCAGGTACCAGGTACCAAAGTGGACAAAAAATGAGTCTTACTTTACTTATTTTCTGATTGCTAATATTTAATATTTATATTTAATTTGTAGATTATTGTTCTGAACTAATATCATGTAGTGTAAGGCACTTTTCAATGACCAAAACTATTATCAGACCTTTTTAAAAATAACTTTGTTGCTATTTTTTTCAAAGGCTTTATTTTTATTTTATAAATTAATATAACACCTTAGAAAACAATACGATATTACAAGAATTTATTTTCTACTAGCTGTTGCCCGCGACTTTGTCCGTGTCATCAATCATCATACTGCATAGTATAATAACAAAGATGGATAATTTTTCCTGTTTCCTTACCCAAAGGGTAAAACCGGCCAAGTGCGTGTCGGGCCACGCGCAATATAGGGTTCCGTAATACCGCTAGTTTTTGTCAATTTTTTGTCAATGAACGTACATTTATAGCGTGTTTTACACTAATAACAACATCATCTCAGTTACTTTCAAAGGAATTTAAACGAAAAGTTCCTTTATACTTCACCGAATACATTTTTTTTAGTTGATCGACTATTACTCAATAACTTATGAAGTCTTCTTAGCCGTGATAGTTTTCCTTTTAAATTTAGCATATTTCCTACTTCCGTCAATTTTTTCACATTTCCAGAACCAACCGTTTAGCTGGTAGAAGGGGGGACACTGGACTCTAACGATTTTTTCCACTTTAAAACTTAATATTTCACAAACGGATCTCTAAATCGGAAAATGATCTATGAATACTCGCAATATTTTTAAAAAACCTATTCAACGACACCACACACGATGGGGTGGGCGCGAAAAAAAAATTCATCCCCGCTTGATGTGCAGGGGAAGTACCATAAAAAAATATATTTTTTTACGATTTCATGTAACATTTTGTTGCCATCACTAATATGTGTATTCATGCCAAATAACAGCTTTGTAGGTCCTATAGTCTCTGAGTAAAACCGCGGACAGACAGACAGACAGACGGACAGACGGACGGACAGACCAAAACTATAAGGGTTCCTTGTTGACTACGGAACCCTAAAAACGGGACCCGATAATAAAGATATTTCAGCCTGTCCGTCTGTCTGTCTGTCCATATCCAGACTGTACCTCCCCTTTCTAACATGTAGTGAATATTATTAAAGTATGGATACCATTGAGTATTTTTTTGGTCATATACCTAGTCAAGTGCCTACCTGTTAGACCCAAATCCCAGAGCGATAAGACAACTTACTGTCACAATATGGATGAAACCTTATTATGTTCTCAGTAGTTCCTTATGTACTTAGAATACCTTCGAATTTGTGAAGCTCTATATGGAGCTATACTCACTCTCACTCACTCACTCATAATGTGTAAAATGTCTGTCTGTCTGTCTGTCTGGATCCTCTTCATGCCCAAACCGCTTAACCGATTTTGCTGAAATTTGGTACAGATAAACTTTGAGCCCAGGGGTTAAAGTATACCTATCCTGTCCTGGGAAAGCACATATTATTATATTAATATGATACTTTTTGTCTCGGATTTTTTTTTCCGCAACAAAGTTGCGGGTATTATCTCGTATATTTTAATAAAATATATTGAAATAAAGGGGTATGGACGGGAATCGTCCCCACCCATCAACACAAGTGTAATGTCGCTCAATGGATAGATCTTGGCAAGATGATATTTTTATATTATGGCGACTTTGCCCAAATGCATGGGGTTCTCATGGTATCTTACGTTTAAAAAAATATTTCGTTATTGACAACTAATTCCATAATACATTCTCATTTATGTATTCATTAGTGGACATCACAGTGGAAGAGCCATGCTTCGGCACGAATGCGCCGGTGCGACCGGAGAAATACCACGGGTTCACAGAAAACCCGCGTGTAACAGCGCTTGCGCGGTGTTTCGCCGAGTGAGTGAGTTTACCGGAGCCCGGAGGCCCAATCCCCCACTCTATTCCCTTCTCTATCCTCTTCTACCCTATTATCCTATTCCCTCTTAAAAGACTGGCAACGCACCGGCAGCTCTTTTGATGTTGCGGATGTCCATGGTCGACGAAAGTTGCTTTCCGACAGGTGACCCGTTTGCTCGGTTGCCCCCTTATTTTATAAGTAAAAAAACAGCGGTGCTTTCAGCGCTGCTACTTTTACTGTGCGCGGCAAGTGTACATTTTTCCGGGGAATGAAAGATATCCTATGTCCTTTCCCGGGACTCAAAGTATCTTCATAAAAAATTTCGGCAAAATCGGTCCAGTGGTTGGGACGTGAAGAGGTTACCGCCAGACAGACAGACAGACAGACATTTTTACACATTATGAGTGAGTGAGTGAGAGTGAGTATAGCTCCATGTAGAGCTTCACAAATTCGCAGGTATTCTAAGTACATAAGGAACTACTGAGAACATAAGGTTTCATCCATATTATGACAGTAAGTTGTCTTATCGCTCTGGGATCTGGGTCTAACAGGTAGGCACTTGACTAGGTATATATATGACCAAAAAATACTCAATGGTAACTTTAATAATATTCACTACATGTTAGAAAGGTACAGTTTGGATATGGACGGTCCCGTTTTTACCCTTTGGGTAAGGAAACAGGGGAAAATTATCCATCTTTGTTATTATACTATGCAGTATGCTGACACGGACAAAGTCGCGGGCAACAGCTAGTAGAAAATAAATTCTTGTAATATCGTATTGTTTTCTAAGGTGTTATATTAATTTATAAAATAAAAATAAAGCCTTTGAAAAAAAAATAGCAACAAAGTTATTTTTAAAACGTCTGATAATAGTTTTGGTAATTGAAAAGTGTCTTAAACTACATGATACTAGTTCAGAACAATAATCACAAATTATATATAAATATTAGCCATCAGAAAATAAGTAAAGTACGACTCATTTTTTGTCCACTTTGGTAACTGGTACCTGACCAGGTGTCACACTTAGAGCTACACAAATTCGCAGGTATTCTAAGTACACGAGGCACTACCAAGAACCTATGGTTTCATCCATCAGAAAGTAAGTTATGTCTTACGCTTTTGGGATCCAGGTCTATTAAATCACAGTTTATAAAATGAATTTATTATTTTCCAGCCTCCCAAGATGATCCATCAATACACCAAGCCCGTGGATGGCAGTAAGGAGGGTCCGGCGTGCCCCATGCCCGCGTCCGCTCGGTTCTTCCCCAATCTCGACGAAGACTGTCTCACCATCAATGTTTTCACCCCTCTGAAGAAAGAGAGGTATATAATAATTAATAACTAATAAGTTTTATTTGCTGCCCATTTTTCCTGTTATCGAATATCGGCAGCGAAAGAGACTTTATGTCTACACTAGTTGTTTCCCGCGACTTCGTCCGCGTTAACATAGTATACCTATATAATATAGACTAATTTCATTTAAACTTTCAACCCCTATTTCACCCCCTCGGGGGTAGAATTTTCAAAAACACTTAAACACGTATCCAATCATTTTTAATCAGTAGTCCTTACATAAAATTTCAAGTTTCTAACTTAAGAAATAACGGACTTTCATTCAAACTTTCAACCCCAATTTCACCCCCTTGAGGGTAGAATTTCCACAAACGCTTAAACACGTATCTAATCATTTTTAATCAGTACCCCAAACACAAAATTTCAAGTTTCTAACTTAAGAAATGACGGACTTTCATACGAACTTTTAACCCCTTTTTCACCCCCTTCGGGGTAAAATTTTCAAAATTCCTTCCTTAGTGGGTGTCTACTTACTATAACAATCCTACTCACCAAATTTCGTTGCTGTAACTTTAACAGTTTTTGCTCAGCGATGATGAATCAGTCAGTCAGTCAGGACTTGTAATTTTATAAGTATAGATAGATGGCGCCAGTGCCGTAAATAGCCTTTTTTGCGTCCTGTGCTACGAATAATAAAACCAAGAAACGTAACTCCCATACTAATACGGTTTTAAATTTGGTTCCATTCGAACTGTCATGTAACGTCAGCCTTTATACCGCTCAAGGTCACCTAATGTATGAAAAGTGAACCTCAGGTTCACTTTTTTGACAAGTATTTTGGAGCATGTTTTTTGACGGAGTTACTCTTCCGTAGTTTTTTATTATTCGTAGGTCCTGTGCGAGCTTCTATAACTGCGCCCTTGTTTTTTAGGGTCCCGTAGTCAACAAGGAACCCTTATGGTTTCGGTCTGTCCGTCCGTCTGTCCGTCTGTCTGTCTGTCCGTGATTTTGCTCAGAGACTATAGGACCTGCAAAGTTGTAATTTGGCATGGCAAAAATTGTCTGAATATTTTTTGTAGAGAATTCTTTGATCTACACTCTTATACTATTTTTGTGATAAAATGTACAGTTTGGAAAAAACGGGAAAACCTCATTTTCATACCGTTGACCTTGAATAACATTTTTTGCACAAGGAGGATCGCCGGGAACTCTTGAGGTTTTATTTATAATGGTGTATTTAACGTCTCTACCAATTTTCAGCTCTATGCCAATTATTCCGAGGTCGAATGTTTAATAAAATAAGTCTGATACAAGAACTATACTCGTTTGAATTAGAAAAAGTAATCATACGTGAAAACCTATATTGAGCCTATATTATCAATAAAAGTTTAATATCGTAGAAATTTGCTGTTAAAATCACTTACTTGTGAAATGTAACCCCACATCCCTTTTGTACCGCGTTTTACATAACATACACTCTTTCATAGTTTAACTATGAACTACCACCACTTATTTATATATTACTTAATCGCATAAAACCTTTTAAAACACTTTAAAAACACGAAAACAATTCAAACGATTAAGCCATAGAGAAATATAATACATACATGGTTACCAATGGTTACGTCAAATTTTGTTCTCTACCCGAACAATGGGAGTGCTGATTCCGCTTCAAATAGGCACAAAAAAAGTGGTATCATAGATCCAGCGTACTTGTATAATGGAGATCAGTGTTCGTAGCATTAAGAACCTTAATAAATTAAGTAAATGCAGACTAGACGCTCGCAACTCCGTTGCGTCAAAATTCGTCTATCATTATTTTGGGATTAAGAGTATCCTACTATGTCCTTTCTCGGGACTCAAACTATCTCCATACCCATCAAAATCAGTTCTGCGTCTTTAGCGTGAACAGGTAGAGCTTGTCTAATTTGAAATGACGCGCCCCACCACTTCAAAGTTGATATAAATGAAACATTTTTGTACTGTGAATACGAGGGAGGGGCGCGTCATTTTAAGTTAGACAAGCTCTAACAGATAGACAGACAGATAGACAGACAGACAAACACACTTTCGCATTTTTAATATTAGTACGGATATGGAATTTTGGATCTATTGATTTTAAGACTTTCGTATTATTTCCAGAAGTAAACCTCTTCCAGTGATACTGTTTATGCACCCTGGCGGCTTCTACGCGTTTTCCGGCCGCAGCGAGTTCGCCGGCCCGCACTATCTGCTCGACAGAGACCTCGTGACCATTAACTACAGACTTGGCTCTTTAGGTAAAGTTCGTGTTACTTTACTTCTTTGTCATACTCTTTAGTCTTTTCATGTTGTTTATTGAATGAGCTTAAGAATCGGTGGCAAATTAAGCTGCATGATCGCAATTCGCACATTTGTCAGCACCGTACCTACGCGCCGTACGTCTCGAACCATGGAGCTAGTGCGTCGAACGCACCGTATAGTACACGAAATGTGTCGCGCGCCGCCGCGTACGGTGCAGACGAATATGCGAGGTTTCACAATATCATATTTTCATACAACGAATTCTAAATTGTGGCGCGTTCGGCACTGACAAATGTGCAATCACCTTGAATGAAATCGAAATAATGAATTGCTACCAGATCCACAGATTACTAAATCTAGACACGCGGTAGAGTGTCAAGCCGAGTTCCAGCATAACAGAATGGCGAGCCGCACCGTATGTAATATTACACGAACCATTTGCAGCTACTTTTGACCCCCTCATAATTCAGAAACTATTTCACATAAACGTTTCAAATTTAGCTCATATAATGAGACTTGCCAGATAAATACATACTTTAAATTTCATAAGCACAGCTTAAACGGTTGTTGAGATATTAACGTCCGAAAATCTAAATTTTTATTACTGACTGACTGACCTATAGATCAAAACTCTAACCCACTTCCAGATGACCTGGAAGGCTGACATTTGGAATCCAGCTCGATAATTGTGTGTAACCGTAGGGAAAAATCCGAAAACAAAAAAAAAAAGGTCAAGTGTGAGTCGTACAGAGCGAAAATTGTGTTTTTTGTATGGAGACCCTCCTTAAATATTTATTTTATTTTACTTTTATTATTTGTTATGAAAGAAGAAATATAATTAAGGATTTTGTGAACATTTCAAGTACCTTTCGGCTGCCATTATTGATTTAGAGCAAAAAAGGCAAAAAAATCACGTTTATTGTATGGAAGCTCCCCGTAAATATTAATAATTTGTGAATTGAAAAAACTTGAAATGAATAGACTTTATGAAGTGTGTCTGTCTGTCTGTTACGTCTTCACGCCTAAACTGATTGTACCGATTGTTCTTTGGTATGGAGATATAATTCGAGTCCCGAGAATAGACATAGAATTATTTCAATATTATGTCTGTCCGTCCGTCCGTTTGTCTGTCTATCTGTTAGACAGCTATAATAATAATAGCTACTTAACTTCCGCATAGTAAGTTGTACACTCTGCATTTTCCATTCGCTTGGATTTTCTTTGTTTTATTCGTCTGATACTCACGTCTCAACAAGGCTTAGGGGCTGTTTCCCCACTTCCTGATAAGTTTCAGATAGGCTATCCACAACTTATCTGATAGATGAAGTATCTGCCAGAAAAGTTGCGAATAGCATAGCCGACACTTGTCGGGAAGTGGTGGAACGACACATTAAGGTTGCGAATTGCCATTGAATATATTCGAATATTATGAATGTTTAAACTGGGAAGATGAAGGTGTCTACCCTTGCTCGGAAAGTTTACTTTACAAAAAGTAGTGATATCCCACCAAAAACATAAATGTAAAAATTCTGAGCCAAGTTCCATACAAACATTATATTTCTTGTCTATGGACTTCGCCGTAAAAAGGATGGAGATATAAATGAGTGCCAAGTTCCATGGAAAATCGAAATAAGTACGTATAGGAACCAAATAACATTATGAACAAATAATAGAGTCTATTTCTTTGCTTTATTGAATGTCTATAACAATTGATGTTATTTAAATAATGTGAGATCAGAAACTAGATTAGATTTTACTTGGCTAGTTTTCATCATAATTAATATGTTCAATAACTTTATGAAAAATGACTGACGTAATGAAAACTTGCCAAGTTAGATCTAATCTAGTTTAAGATCTCACATTATTTAAATAACATCAATTGTTATAGACATTCAGTAAAGCAAAGAAATAGACTCTATTATTTGTTCATAATGTTATTTGGTTCCTATACGTACTTATTTCGATTTTCCATGGAACTTGGCACTCATTTAGATCTCCATCCTTTTTACGGCGAAGTCCATAGACAAGAAATATAATGTTTGTATGGAACTTGGCTCAGAATTTTTACATTTATGTTTTTGGTGGGATAGTTTCAACATAGTCCACGGCCTTTAGTCAGAAGTTACCCAAAGTTTCGTAAAATATTATAGTTTCTATAATGACGTTTATGTTCATTGTTTTTGTCTGTTTTGTAGGTTTCTTGAGTACCGGAGATGAGCTGGCTCCCGGTAATAACGGCTTCAAGGATCAGGTGGCGGCGCTGCGGTGGGTTCAGAGGAACATCGCCGCCTTCGGGGGAGACCCCCACAGTGTCACCATAGCTGGCTGCAGCGCCGGCTCCGCCAGTGTCATGCTGCACATGATCTCACCAATGTCAAAAGGTATATATGTATTATGTTTTTGGATCGAAGTTCTTTATCGTGCGTTGCGAACGGGGGCTAGACGGAAAAAGTTGTAATGACATGACACAAAAGTGTCGGTATATTACAACTAGAGCAAAAATGCTATAGTTGTAAGCCGTGATTCTCTCTCTGTCTCTTTCTCTATCTTTTTTTATACCTTCATTCCATTCGGGTGTCCCTTGACATCTCTCAAGTTTTTCTTAAGAACTAGATGACCCGGTGAACTTTATATCACATTAACTTCGGATATAAACCTTCCTTGGACTTTCACGAATAATTCAAGACTAAAATAAGCCAAATGGGTTCAGCCGTTCTCGTGTTTTACGTTTTACTTCTTCAATCTACATCTACAGTCGACACGTGTTCGTACGACAACTACAGTTTTCGTAGACATCTTCACAGTTTTCGTAGCACTCACTAGTACAGTTTTCGTAGACACCTACGTGGTTATCGTAGACACCAACACAGTTTTCGTAGATACCTAAATATTATATAGGTAAGTACTTACACGGTTTTCGTAGGCAACTGCAAGGTTTTCGTAGACATCTAGGTACAAAGTTTTCGAAAACCGTACAGGTGCTTAAGAAAACTGTGTAGATGTCTACGAAAACCATAGGTGGATACGAAACCTGAACTGGGCAAATGACTAATGAAAGTCCACAGGAAGTCTGGAGCTGGGTGCGAGTGACTTTCACATGAAATCTATGGGTCCATAAGTCAGCGTCTATATTCAATGACTTCATGTTTCTTCTTCAAGGTCTATTTCATCGCGCCATATCCATGAGTGGGTCCCCAGTTCGGAAAGTCCCAACGCCGAACAATCTCCATGGGGTCGCAGTGAAGCAGGCAGAACTACTCAACTGCTCCACGACTAGTTCCAGGGAGATCATAGATTGTTTGAAGACGAAGCCTTGGCGAGATATCGCTTACTCTGTAAATGGATTTGCTGTGAGTTAATTGACTTATCTTAATAGCACCAAACTAGGAAAGGGGAAGAATAAATTGGTGAATACTTATCCTAAATTGGTGGTTATAATTTTCTCCTTTGATTATATTATGACGTGTATATAATCAAAGGTTTTCTCTGTCATTTATATTTCTGGTGTGGAATGCGGTAATTTACATTTAATTAGATACTGTATCATTTTCACGAACCTACGTATCTATAATTTACAGGAATTTGGAAGCGACCCCATAACAATATGGCAGCACGTTGTAGAAAATGACTTCGGACAAGAGCGGTTTCTGCCAATAGAGCCAATGGACGCCATTAGAGAAGGGAACATGCACGCAGTTCCCCATCTTATTAGCCAGACACAAGACGAATTCTTCTGGTTTGCTTACAGTAAGTTCAAGATTTTATTTGAATGATTTAATATCTTATATATAAAATTCTCGTGTCACAATGTTAGTCCACGAACTCCTCCAAAACGGCTTTACAGATTTTTACCAAATTTTATATGCATGATCAGTAGGTCTGAGAATCGGCTACTGGGTACTTTATATAAGTATTGATAAGTGCATATTTTGTTGAATAAATAATAGTAAATTATTACAACCTGAGTCTGACGGTGACCATTGTTTGTGCGACGAGATAGCGATCGACGTTGCCATGGCGACATACTTATTTAGTCACTTCAATAAAATAATATGGGCGAAATACTTTATATTATGGCAAAGCAACGTTTGCAGGGACAGCTAGTGACCTTATAAATTATTATATAATGTACTTATTCTTTTTGCGTAAGGACAAGGTCAAAACGGCTAACTATTAATTACTTGATACATTGCTGATTGCACTCAGCGTCATAAGTCACATATAAAATTTATATAAGTAAATATTATGTAAGGCAAATATAATAAATAAGTTGTTATTCCAGATCCTCTGAAAAACGAAAGCCTTCGAAAGCAAATGAACGAAGACTGGGAGCGGGTGGCGCCTATATCATTCGTTTTGCCTCGAAACAACGCCACCGAGGCCACGAGAGTGCTACGCCGGGAATATTTACAAGACAAACCCTTGGTGAACGACGCAGACACTACCAGGAGGTTGGGGCAGCTGTACGCTGATGCTATCACTGGCTTCCCAGTTCACAGGTACTATACTTCAGAGTTATTTAATCTCTATTATAATAATTACATAAAGATCAGTCTTAAACAAATTCCAAGGTGACCATCTACCGCACTTCACACTGTTGAACATTAATTACGTCTTAACTGTAATTAATTCAAAATGTTGACATAAGCCCTGTGGGAATATGCGTGGAGGCCACAAAGGAAGATCTTCCGACCGAGCAAGTTGCTATGCTCGGTCAGGCCGGAGCCACAGAATAGGTACCTACATATCAGAGCTCACGACGTGGTACATTTCAGCTGTCGAATAGCGCGATGCAGGAATGTGCGAATTGTGGGTACCGCGGCGGTACCTGGTGGCGGTGGCTTTTAATTAATATTAGCTGTCAAACTCTTCATTTAGGGTGTGTTTCCACTTTCCACTGAAGCGAAGCGGAACGGAGCGGAGCTTAGCGGTGCCCGAATTGACCAATCGTGCTATTCCAGCGGAATGACAGCGAAGATTTCGAGCATGGTGATTGGTCAATTCCGTACCCCTAAGCTCCGCTCCGCTTCAGTGGAAACACGGCCTAATTGAAGGTTAATCATAATCATTCGAGCCCCAAGCGGTCGCATGCGACCGTGATAACAATAGAAAGGCTAAATTGTGTCTCGTTTTTCCACGATCGAAGGAGTAAATAATAATTAAATGTCTCTGAGTTCGGGGGTAAAGTCTTCACTATTTCTTAAATAACAGTTGAAAGCCAACCTTTTGATGATGGATGGATGATATTGTGTCTTTTATTTGCCAGGATGGCCAATCTCATGTGTCGGCATTCCCCGCACCTCGTGTGGTACTACGAGTTTAGTTACATCGGCAACCACAGCCACTACGAAGATCCAGTTACCAAGAAACCTGTCGGTGCGCATTCAATTAATTGTGTTTCAATATACTTAATTTAAAAACAATATTATAGAGAAGCTAAATGAGGTAATTTATTTTAATAAATTGTTCCAGCTGCTGGTCATCACGACGACATGCACTATCTAATGTCGCTTCGGTTTCGTTTCCCCGATATTGGACTAGAAGGCCGGGATGCGCAGATGGTTGATCGAATGACTGCATTCTGGTACAATTTTGCTCGTTATGGGTAAGTTAATTTTTCGACCGCATTACGTAGTAATAATAATAATTGTTATTAAAGTATTATGCACAATGATTTTGCGTTCGTATTTTCAGTGATCCGAACCGACGTGATGACACGCCAGAGTTACCGGATTTGAAGTGGCCTCCTATGAAACCAGACCATCGAACTTATTTACATATAGATGAAGAGTTTTCCGTGAATAAGAATCTCAAAGAAGATAGGATGAAAATTTGGGAAAATTTATATCCAATAAAATATTAATACATTAATACAAATACTTCATTTTGTAAAAAAATTAATACCTATTTCCCTATTTCCAATATATAAAATTCCCGTGTCAGTGTACTATGTGCGCGTACTCCTCCAAAACGGCTCAATCGATTTTAATGCAATTTTGTTATTACTTATTGTAAGTTAGGTATAGGAATAGGTTTTTATCTACTTTTTCTATTGCTACTAGAAATAATTATGTATATTTCTCATTTTTATAGTATCAACTATCAATATATAAAAAGGGCCTAGTTAATAGTTATTTCGTAATATTAAAACATTGCTCTTTTCAAATGAAAAGTCATAGCTTCGTATTGAATTTAATAAAAAAAACACTGTCAGATGATGTCATTGACAGCTTGTCCTTGGTTTTCCTTTGCCTGTCCTGAATGCTAAAACCAAGCATCTAGTAGACTTGACACGGGCGTACACCCGTAAGGGATGGATATAAAGTACCAACTTTGTCTGGTGTTACCAGACTATACAAATCTTATTTATTTTCCCCACACCAAATCATTTTTTTTATCATTTTTTCAGATGGCAAAAACGCTATTACATATTATCATTACTTTTTGTATTTTTATTATTAGCAATCTTCCCGTGAGTTCATCCGCGTGAGGGCTTCGCGTTGTAAGAAAATATATGTGACTGTGTCCACTGCAACCCACGGACACGCTACGCACGAATTGACTCAAGTCAAAGAAATAAATCCGTGCACAGCGTGCGCCGCGGTGGAATGGAGCCTTTAATATAATATACCGTATGCATATTTATTGAGCTTCAGAGAACATTCAAAATGTTTAAACTTTGAATGCTCTCTCCATGTTAGGGGTAATTGTTATGGATTTTAATCTTTGTACTTAAATTATAATTTTACTTACTATACTTGCTGTTTGCTAATTACTACTGTACCTACTTGCTATACTATCTTACTTAATAATATTAAAAACGGGAAAGTTTGTCAGGATGTATAAATGTTTGGAGTCAGGAGGATAATAATTTAAGGTGGCACATAAACATAAATAATAGACAAAAGAACTAAGAAAAACACATAATATGAATTTAATCAGTACCGTATCATTTATTTACTATAGTCAGAATAATTTAAGGTGGCACTTGCGGTCATTGACCTTTCTAGTACTAGTCTAGGAGCTAAGTGAAAAATACTCGCACTGACTTCTGTTAACTTAAGAATAAAATTCAATTCTTGTATCATAGTAAAACGTCTTGGTTATATTTTCGTATGATAATCTCCAACTATTTGTTTACATCGTGTATGGAAAATACGATATCACCTCGAAACATCTGTCACTTCATTGTGAACTACAGTTTGTACAGTTCGAGAAGGTTTTAAATGAATGTGCCGAGAAAAGGAACTAACGCTTCTATCATACAAAAACGTCATTTTTGACGTGTATTTGAGTTTTGACAGTTTTCCTTTACCAGCAGCGCCCCGTGAGTCGCGACACATTTAAAGCCTTGGAGCACTGTATAGAAAATGACAACATGACCGCTACAGACAGAATTCCGCGATTTGAGAATAAAACACACAAATTAATGTATACCGATCCTAGACAGTTGATAGACCTACGTCTGGCGAGACCATAGTAACTAATTCTTAATCTGTGGGCGTGGGGCGTGTGCAATGTGCATGGCCGACTCTGAAGAAAAGTGAAGACACAGTTTTGTATATGACAAGACTCCGTCCTCCTTTTTTTCTACGTTCATGCATAGAATGTAAAACATACAATGTAAGTTATAAGTATGTTTTGATCTTACAATAGAAAGATAATAATATTATGTTATCTGAAGAAGTATGTTTAAGTTCAAGTTGGATGACAATTGACAATTCAATATATTATTCTTGAATGATTTTTTAAGTATTCAATTTAATTATAATATTTTTTGTTAAAATAATAATTATTAAACATATAACAAATAACAATAATTCTAGGCAATTCTCCAACACTAGCGCTGGCAACCCTTGCAATCGTTCAACGCGACAAAATCAAAGAGTAATAATAAGCTTTGGTTTGCTGTTGAAATAACGACCTATAGAATTTGGTTGTGTATTACTACAATAACAATGTTTTTTAAATACTATTTTACGCTGTAATAATGTAATTAACACATCATTCCTCGTGTAATAATATTCTTAGATAATCATACAGTCAATATTACTGCAAACTGAGAAATGTTAAATGCAAAATATCGTACTTACGAATGAAATGTTATGTTTTCATATTTCCGCTCACTACGGCTTTTACAGCCTAAAATGTAACAAATCACCATGTTTTTGAATAAATTTAACACACACTTTAACACCGTCAATATTGTTTTTCGCTAAAAAAACACAGAATCAACGAATATCGCAAAGTACAATATGAGCATATCTTTTGTTGGTCAAAAGTACGATTCTTGACCAACAACAAAAAGTGAAACTCTGACAAGGACAAAAAAAATGTTACTGACTCTATTACTCTTATGAGTTTATGTATAGCTGCGTCTTTGTCAATCTCGGTATTATTATTTGCTTGACAAATCCAATGATCCTTCATCCAAGCCTGAATGGGACGAATCAAAAAAAAATGTCCTTGGTTTGTCACATGTCACTGCATGTATATTGTAAAGTTACTCTATGCTGCATGTCACTGTCAAAAAGAAAAATCAATAAAATATTTTTCATTTTATTTTTTTGCAACAGAAATAATATTTTAAATTAGATCTTATTTAATAAATTTGCACCGGTATTGTGGAACCATTTAGGTGAAATTACTTACTATTATTTCTAGGAATACTTTTAATCATAAAGAAAATAAATATTTTAACATTTCTCAAACACAATTTGTCGCTGTAAAGGTTTAGTGATGAAAAAAATAATTTTCTAAGTAATTGAATGTTTCTCACATATAAAGACGCTGTTTAATATAACCCATATTTAAGGCCCAGCGGCATCGGTGAAAATATTTAAAAAATGGGAGGTAAATATGTTTTTAATTTTTTTTTGGATGAATATAGCTATTTCAGCTTTAACTGATTAAATAACACAACCAAACCAAACGTGATCTTATCCCATCTAATACATTTTAGTTATTATTGTGGTGAGTGTTCAAAGTTGTAAAAAATATTGATTTTTCATGCCGTAGACTACAACTTTAGATTTTCTTTATTTTGTAAACTTCTACTCGATAATATGTGTAGTGATTTTTTAAGCCATATACTTACTACAACTTTAGAATTTGTATATTTTGTAAACTTCTACTCGATAATACGTGTATTGTCTAGTGTCCGGTGAGCGAGATGGGTGCGCGGCGTCTCGTATGTGGCGGAGCGCCTGCAGTTCACTGGCAGCTCCCAACTCGGAGGAAGCCTGGCAGCAGGTTGTGGGTGCTTCACCCGCTGACTCGCTGTGGCACTCATTGAGGAATTGTGTTTCTTATCAGGTCAGATACCACAAGGAGAACTATTTATAACCTGTCTTCAAATGCTATTGTTTATGAAGCATTACTTGGTACAGTGCTCCCAAAGTGATAATGCGCATTGAAGTTTTCGAAATTTTTTGGCAACGGTCATATTTCTCAAGCGACGTGAAACAATATTGCATTTTCTATTTGCATTGCGTTTAAGATACATGAAACAGTCAAAGTTTGTCGTGATATTCCTGTAGCTTTTGTAATATGGTCATTATTCACAGTCGTCGTTAATTCTCATGATTAAAATAATTTTCATTAAAATGATACTTTCATTTTTCTTATAAACATTTAACATTAGAAACATTTTTAGTGACACATGTATGCCTGTTTACTTATTTATTTATTTATTTCAGGCTGGCATATGGCAGAACCTTTTGACAAAAGGAATTACAGATGTTGAACACCCAGCGGCCTTTAAGCTGGCCATAGTGCTACGCCACACACCCTCTGAGCTTGCCATTAGGCTCCTCACCGACTTACTACATGTTCACCCACAGTCGGTAAGAGATAACTTAGCTTAATAGCTCTATAAACACTGAAACAGCCAAAATCTTTTTAGCATTAGCTTTAACTTATACTTGTATATTTATTGTACCATCGAGGAAATTGATTCCTATGCAGTTGATAGACCAGTGTTATTTGGTCGAATATGTCAATTCAGTGTTCATTGTGATCTGTCGGCTGGGTTTGACGTAACACAACCAAACTACTTAGGTCCCCGATTTGCATAGGAGTCAACTTCTCTAATAGTACAAAGATTGGTTTTGATTTGGGTGAGCAATGGGTGCCTCATGCCTATCCATACACAGTATACACATTAATTGTTCCTTAGCTACAAGACACCAAACCACAATAGATACTTTGTGGTGTTTTTAAATCTAAATATGTGTTATAATGTTTCCAGCAAGAGCTGTTATCGTACATCCTGTCTCTGCTGACGGACGACGAGGCGTGGTGCGGCGGGTGCGGGTCGCGGGGCGGCGGCGCGGGGCTGCGCGATCTGCAGCTGTTCGGGGACTGCGAGCTGGCCGTGCTCGCCGCCAGCCGCGAGGAGTACGACGCGCACGCTAAGCTCGTGCGTGCAGAGTACACGGGCATGGCGCGACAGCATTACGTCGAGCTACGGGTCAAGGTTAACATATTTGTTTCAGGAATACTTTATATCTTTTTTTTTTAAATAAGAATAAAAAATTATGTAGATTGGAGAATAGAATAGAAAATGCTTAAAAATAAACTTAAATTAAAAACACTATATTTAGGTATATGGGAATACTATGTCACAGTATAGCAATATCCCTACAGTAGTGAAACTAATGTACTTGCGCAGAGCAACGGAGGGGTACCCGCGGGGAAGCGGGCGGCGCGGATCCGCGTACACAAACTCGCGGAGTTTGTGTACCTGCCCGCGCAGGGGTGACGTTGGCGCGTTGTCTACGAGTTTTGTGTTGTAAAACGATAACTTATCTTATAAATTATTATAAAATTGGGATGTAATATGTGTTCAGTGTCCGGATGTAAATCTGATTCAATAAAACAAAATGGATTTAAATTTTCATAAATATCGGCTCACAGTTCACACTAATATTGTGTTGGCCTTGGCGGCATTTATTTGCATATCTGTTTTATTGTTTACGTTGTAAGAAGTGTAACATGGAGAGAAACAATAAAGAATAAATTAAAAATCTGTCAAATACCCTGTTACATACTAATTAGTACCTACCTAGCTAGGTACACAGGGCCATACATCAAAAAATGTTACACTTAGTGTAACATTTTGACCTTTGGACCGCCCTTACCGCGCACCCGCACGTTATAAGAGCGAGTTTTGAATGGCTTCTGTTACACCTGACGTGTGGCCTACCGTACCTACCAATTGTTATAATATGATTAATTGTTGGATACTTTATATATTCCTACTTTATTATTCGTAGATAATATATTCGAATGCGTCTTCATTATTTTAATCCTTCGATAGTGGATTCTTGGAAATCTATTGTTATTTTATTGTATCTTGCTCACCGGTGAGCTTTTGGGGCTTGATGGGTAATGAAATTTTTAAATCCATACTAATATTATAAATACGAAAGTGTGTCTATCTGTATGTTACCTCTTCACGCCTAAACCGCTGGACCGATTTTGCTGAAATTTGGCATGGAGATACTTTGAGTCCCGGGAAAGGACATAGGACACTTTATGTTCTGGAAAAATGTACGGTTCTCGCACGATAAACGAGTTTTGGCACAACGAAGTTGCGGGCATCATCTCGTAGAGAATTGAAATCATCTAAAAATAAAGTTTCACGTAAATATAGATTAAACAGATTAAATGATAACATTACAAGCACAATATTTTATTTTTATTTTATTTCCCGTTTCGTGGCAACCCTGGCATATCTGCTCAGTACCTACACCGGTGGCGGCATCGTGCGACATCAAAGGCGTTTCGTTACTGTAGGGATAATATTGCTATACTGTGACTATGTATCTACAAATAGGTGGTCTAAAGCTGCATTTCCACCTAAGCTGAGCTGCTTTTATTTTCTTTTATTAAATAAGGGGCAAACGAGCAAACGGGTCACCTGATGGTAAGCAATTACCGTCGCCCATGAACACTCGCAACATCAGAAGAGCTGCAGGTGCGATGCCGGCCTTTTAAGAGGGAATACGCTCTTTTCTTGAAGGTTTGTAGGTCGTACCTATAGGTCCGGAAATACTGCTGGCGACAGTTCGTTCCAGAGTTTTACAGTGCGCGGCAGAAAGTTACGCGAAAAACGCACTGTGGAAGACTGCCACACATCAAGGTGATGAGGATGGTATGTTTTTCGCGTGGGGCGATGGCGAAAAGTTGCAGGTGCTGCATTGCGAGGAATGTGTTTTAAAAGAATCAATAGGATTGTTGCACTAAAGGAGCTCAGGCAAATTAGGCGTTTCTATTGGTTCTTGAAAATTTTCCTCGCAACGCAGCTATCTCAGCTCTGGTGGAAATGCAGCCTAACAGTAGTGTCTTTCAGACAACCGTTATCGATTTGCTTCTGTTATCTCTATCAACCAACTAACTCCAGTATGTGACGAAAATTTTACAGAATTATTACTATAATTATAAGTGAGGATTGAATCAATGAAGAGAAAAAAATAAATTGCAGGTACTGAACCAGTTCTCGCAGATCCCGAAGATCTATCACACGCCGGAGTTCGAGTGCTTCGAGTCGGCCGCGCGAGAGAACATCGAGCGAGAGATCGCCACCTTGCGGGACCACCTGCTTATGGGTACTTAACACTGATTATTATTGAGAACTGACTACTGAATACATTGACCACTGACGACTAGTCCACCCAAAGAATAGCCCAAAAGCAGGTGTAGAGTGCGTGAGCTGCAACCTAAGCAATTTCTTAAGAAATGTAAATACATTTCTTAAGAAATTGCTTAGGTTGCAGCTCACGCACTCTACACCTGCTTTTGGGCTATTCTTTGTTTATCTTCTAGGCATCCTAAATAGGATGCCTAGAAGATAAACATACTAAAAGTCCCCGCCTCTAGGGGGTGAGCCGGAGTGGGGGGAGGGGGTTAAAGTTCCCGTTTTTTGAGTTTTTGGCTCATATCTTTAAAACGGTACGTCGTAAAGAAAAAGTGTCTTCTACATAATAAAAGCTACTAAAATTTACTACAACTATGTCATTTACACTATGCATCTATCTCCAATCATTGCCATGCTATGAGCTTCTAAAGTGGTCGATTTCCAAAAACACACATCTACTACTTATGAAACCTATCAGGATTTTTGAAGACAGTAAATGAAAGAATTATAGCTTATTTTATAGCATTTCATAGAACATAAAAAACTTTCCGATTTTTTTTGTTTTTAAGATAAATTCATTGGCTTTTTCTATGGTCACAGAAAAGTTATATGGCAAAAAATCTTTACTTCGCTTTATAAAACCGAAAATTTCATTCGAATGAGAGAAAATCTTTTACATTTTTAATGCTAATAGTCAAATTAATAATAACGAATTTTATTCGTTACTTAGTATTGAGTATTTTTACCTAAAATACATTTTTTAGTCCTTATTCGGTAAAGGCCCTATGTTCTTTGTGATTTCGTTTTTTTCTGGTATCTATCTTATTAGAAAATCTCTGAAATGTATTTAACACTGCATATTTTAGTCGCATATTTATTTATTCGCATATTTCATGTCAGAAAACCCTGGAGACCAGGCCAATACCAGAATAATCTGGTCGAATCAACCCAATATTAAGTCGATGCAACTAGTAAAAAGGCTCCAGGAGAGCAACCAATCTCTAGAAACCGACCAAACCGTGCAGAAGAGTTTCCATCAAGTTAGTCCTTATGATGACAAAACATTTTGTATTCCAGCATTGAAATGTGGAAAATGCGGAAGGTTGCTATTTCATGAGTTTGGGAGATTAATAATGGTAAAACCTAATGGGACGAATAATGGCTCTCCAGAGCTGGCCGAAGATGGTAAACTCACCGCGGAATTATCCGAACAAGTGATTATAGTAAATCGAAATGAAATTCAAGCCGGGATTTTCATCAGTACCAGCATCAGAGACAATTTCTTATGGTGGCGGTTCGCGCCGCGACAGAGACGGGAGACCGAGACAGGAGACTGAGACAGGAGACTGAGACCAGAGACAGCGACAAATGTCTGCTGCCTGATTAGTTAAATCAGAGTCTCACAGTCTTCATCACAAAAACTCATTTTTAGACCTAAACACGTGTGCTTTCACGAGCGCGGCGCGACACGAGACACTACTGGTTCGGAACAGCGACCATCTCGCTGTCTTCTGTCTCGCGTCTCGGTCTCCTGTCTCTGTCTCGCTCGCGAACTGTCGCGTATATATTGCCTAACGTCAAGTAATGGTCGCGGTCTCTGGTCTCAGTCTCCTGTCTCGGTCTCCCGTCTCTATCGCGGCGCGAACCGCCACCTTTAGTGATACCATGGTCAATCTCACAAACTTATGAAAAAGCAACCTGCCGCATTTTCCACATTTCAATGCTTGATTACAAAATATTTTGACGTCTTAAGGACCAACTTAATGGAAACTCCTCTGCACGGTTTGGTCGGTTTCTATCAGCGACCACATAACCCAATAGACGCCTAATGTTTTGATTTCTCTTAACAAATAATTGTGTCAATGCGCTGAGGTAAGCGACGCGGGGGGTGAGGGAAGAAATGCATTACGATTGGCCAATTCAAATTCACGGCATGTCATAAATCATAACTAGTGATGGGAAGTACGAGAAGCGCTGGCCAAAAGAAAAAAAAAACAGTACATAATATTTATTTTATTTTTAAGTGTAGAATGAAGAAAAGACTTTTATAAATTAATATTTAATCATTTTTAAAATGAATTAACTTCGTATAAATTCTCCGAACTGCAGGTTTCTGAACCGAAGATTTTGTAAGAAATACCAATCTTGTAGTTATGTATTTATACATCACACTATTTGCTAAATCCACCACATGATTGGTTTCTTCACAATGAAATTGATGGAAACTTATTTCTGAAAAAAGTTGTTCACCAATAAAGCTGCTTGAAGTTTTATTGACTAAAAACTCTGCTTTACGTGGTTCACTTTTCTTTACGCCTCCAAGATACAATTTCATGATAACTTCACAGCGACGGCAAATTTTAACAACACTTTGTGACGGGTAGATTAAGCCACCCATGTCTCTGTAAGCTATAAAACTGTTAGCATTTTCGTTTAAAGTAATCAATGCCCCTATGCAGGTTTTACATCTCAAATGCTTTATTAAAGAGCTAGCAACAAAACCTGCTATGTACTCAATAGTATTTTCAGCAAACTAAGATAAGCAAATTGATTCTATGGCACTGTCTAAATCTTGATGACTTTCGGTGCCGAACTGAATTTCGCTCTTATCTTCTGCCGTTGTAGTCAAATTTATTCTTTGCAGTGCAGATGAGCAGTTTAGAATTGATATATTCTCTAAAGGTATGCAGTTATGCAGATACTTCAACCAGTTCTGTGTGTATCAATATTTTTTTAACACGACGTGGTAATGATGATGATGACGATGATCATGATGATGAATTTGAATTGCGTGGTAGCATATGCTTTCTGTACTTAAAACAACGCCGAAACTCCCAAACGTGTATCTATAAGGAGTCAGTAGTTCTCTCAGCATCTTCGAAACCATGGTATACATTGACCCAATATTTGAATTTTTGGTAGCATATTCTTAGTACACTTCACATAAAACCAAAATCACCATATTATGTTTCCATATAAATTTCGAGGAGTTCCCTCGATTACTCCTGGATCCCATCAGTTCACCACTTTTGTGAACATGGTACCAAATTGGAGTGAAACCTAATACAACAAAACAAAAATTTCGAAAATCGGTTCACAAACGGCGGAGTAATCGTTGAACACACAAAAAAAAATATATCCACAGCCGAACATTTAACCTCCTCGTTTTTTGGAAGTCGGTTAAAAATTTAAAAACACATACTTATTTAGACGTGGGAGAGCCATGCTTCGGCACGAATGGGCCGGCTCGACCGGAGAAATACCACGTCCTCACAGAAAACCGGCGTGAAACAGCGCTTGCGCTGTGTTTCGCCGAGTGAGTGAGTTTACCGGAGGCCCAATCCCCTACCCTTTTCCCTTCCCTACCCTTCCCTATTTCCTTCCCTACCCTCCCCTATTACCCCTTAAAAGGCCGGCAACGCACCTGCAGCTCTTCTGATGCTGCGAGTGTCCATGGGCGACGGAAGTTGCTTTCCATCAGGTGACCCGTTTGCTCGTTTGCCCCCTTATTGCATAAAAAAAAAAAAAAAAAAAAACTTATACACGTTTACAAAAACAATTCATAAAATATTACTCTTTTTCAACAATATGAAAAAAAAAACAATTTGTTTAACTGATAAAAAGTCAATCATCGCATCACTAGTGACGCTTGACTCGGCTTGACAGTAATGAAAGAAAGGATAAGGATTACTAGTTTGTGTATGATAGAAAGGGAAATACTTATAAACAAACGTTTTCCTTGACGTATTCGGACCAGCGTAAGTTGAGCTCTGAAGAAATTGATTCCTGACAATATAAATCTTAAAATTGGCTTACCTATGAAAAGTTATGCCGTCTTTGCTAAAATTAGACGATTGGCTACATTTTCCACACCATTTTACTGTACAGGGAGCCATATTTCGCCTTTATCGTATTTTATTTAGTAGTAGACGCATGAGATGTACATAGGTCACGGAAGTGGTCGATAATGAGACAGATTTCGCTGTCATTGTCTCAAGTAAGACCTATTAGTCTTACATGTTGCCAGACAGTATTTGCCTTGCATTAGGCGTCTATTGGGTTATGTGGTCGCTGGTTTCTATAGACTGGTTGCTCTCCTGGAGCCTTTTTACTAGTTGCATCGACTTAATATTGGGTTGATTCGACCAGATTATTCTGATTTTAGCCTGGTCTCCAGGGTTTTCTGACATGAAATCTATCTACTGCGACTAGAATATGCAGTGTTAAATACATTTCAGAGATTTTCTAGTAAGATAGATACCAGAACAAAACGAAATCACAAAGAACATAGGGCCTTTACCAAAGAAAGACCTAAAAATGTATTTTAGGTATTAATACTCAATACTAAGTATCGAATAAAATTAATTATTATTAATTTGACTATTAGCAATAAAAATGTATATTGTGTAATGTAGCGACTGAATACTACTGAATACTGAATACATTGAGCACTGACGACTGAATACTACGGAATACTGGAAACATTGAGCACTGACGACTGAATACTACGGAATACTGAGTACATTGAGCACTGACGATTGAATACTACAAAATACTGAATACATTGAGCACTGACGACTGATTACTGAGTACTGCCCCTGAGTATTGACCATTGATTATTTTCTAAAATATCATATTATTATTTTACATAAACATACATTGAATCTTAAAAAAAATAGTGTTAGTTTTATATGAACTTATGACTAAGTGATAAATCCTATGAGTTCCAAAACATCATAAAATTATACATCTAAACGTGATTAAATCATATTACTATTGACTAGATCACGCCTGCAACTTCCGCCAAAGTTCGTTTATCGTGCGGGAAACTCACATTTTTTTAATTTTTATTATTAGCCTTTATTCAGAAGAACAATATTACATATTTTATTTTACATACATGCAAAATATTCAAACTAATTATTATTCGGTAGCGCGGTCTCTGTTTCTGTGTGCCTCTTGGCAAAGGCCTCCCCCTCACTTCTCTGACATGCCACTCTTGTCCACATTTTGCCAGCCATTTGTACTATTTCATCTTCCCATCTTTTTAGAGGTCTGCCCTTTTTTCTTTTAGCCCCTCTGGGATACCAAGATGTTATTATTTTTGTCCATTTGTCTGGCCCTCTCAAAACATGTCCGGCCCACTTCTATTTAAATTTTTTAGTTTTATATGTTACATTCGTTACACCTGTCATTTTTCTCAACTCCTTGTTTTCTATTTTGTCTATCATTTTCTTTCCAATCATACTCCTCTCCATAGCCCTCTGCCCAACTTCCAGCATATTTGTATGAGCTCTTGTTAGTGCCCAAGCTTGGCATCCATATGTTAGAATGGGCAGGATGCATGTATTAAATAGTTTTCTTTTGGTGCCTATGTTTATACTTTTGCATTTTACTATTTCTTTAAAGGACCAGAATCTTTTCCAGGCATTGCCAATTCTTTTTTGTATTTCTTTGGTTGTTGTATCATATATTGAGATGAGTTGTACTAGGTATACATACATATTCAGTAACATATTCGATCACATTGTTATCTAAAGTGATTATGTTAGTTGTATTTCCATTGGTCATAACTTTTGTTTTTTGGAGGTTTATTGTCAGTCCGACTTCTTTACTTACTGTGTTGAGTTCTTCAAGCATGCGTTGCATTTGACTATGAGATCTGGCAAAGATTGCAATGTCATCTGCAAACCTAAGATGTGTCAGTTTTTCGCCGTTAATATTGAGGCCCTGGTCATTCCAGTCGAGTTTTCTGAACGCTTCTTCGAGCACATTATTCCGGGATAAAAAGTATCCTATGTGTTATCCCGGGACTCAAAGTATATACCCAGCTAAATCGGTACAGCAGTTTAGCGAGAAGAGGTAACAGACAGACATTTCGGAAAAATGGTCCCAGCGCGATGAACGAATATTGGCGCAATGGAGTTTCGGGCCTCATCCATACTTCCATACTAATATTATAAATGCGAAAGTGTGTCTGTCTGTCTGTGTGTGTGTGTCTATCTGTCTGTTACCTCTTCACGTCCAAACCGCTGAACCGATTTTGCTGAAATTTGGCATGGAGATACTTTGAGTCCCGGGAAAGGACATAGGCTACTTTTTGTCCCGGAAAAATGTACGGTTCCAGCGCAATAAACGAGTTTTTGCGCAACGGAGTTGCGAGGGTCATCTAGTCTATACTAATATTATAATTATGCAGAGTTTGTTTGTTTGTTTGTTTGAACGCGCTAATCTCAGTAAGTACTGGTCCGATTTGAAAAATTCTTTTACTGTTGGATAGCCAATATAACGAGGAAGGCTATAGGCTATATTTTATCACGCTAAGACTAATAGGAGCGAAGAAATAGAGGAAAATGTGGAAAAAACGGGGGGAAATTATTTCAAAGGGCTTATTTGAACGCGCTAATCTCAGGAACTACTGGTTTGATTTAAAAAATTCTTTCAGTGTTAGGTAGCCCATTGATCGAGGAAGGTTATAGGCTATATTTTATCACGCTAATACTAATAGGAGCGAAGAAATAGAGGAAAGTGTGGAAAAAACGGCGGAATTTTTTTTAAAGGGCTTATTTGAACGCGCTAATCTCAGAAACTACTAGTCTTAATATATATATTTCTTGTGTGCATGTGTATGTGACTGAACTCCTCCTAAACGACTGGACCAATTTTGATGAAATTTTTTGTGTGTGTTCAAGGGGATCTGGGAATGGTTTAGATTCACAATTTTGTCCGCTGGACAATGTTTTTTTAATTAATTTTTAATTTATTAGTAGTTGTTGATTTTGGAATGTTTTACATTGGATCCGACAGTCGGCTGCCATCGCAGTGTCAAATTTTAAATAATATTCGAATTCGGATTTTAATTTTAGTCTGTCCGACAGTTAGCGCTTCGACCAAATTTAAAAAAATACTTTATATACTTAATATGGCAAAGAAACGTTTGCCGGGACAGCTAGTCTAGTATAAAATTGAATGTGTTTAACAAAGTTTGATGTTATGTTCCAGTTCCATAGTGGGGCGCCGGCGGCGCGGGCTACTCTAGCGACACGAGCTCCGACGCCGCCTCTTCCGCCGCCTCCTCCGCGGCCTCCTCCGCCACCCCCGCCCCACCCTCCCCACCCTCTCCTCCCTCTCCGCCAACTCCGCCCACTCCGCCCGCACAATAGACGGGACCAGAACTGTGGACGTATCCTGTGTAGTGTTATACATAGTGAAGTCTTAGAATAACGTTATTAGCCGCGTACTCATTTAGCGAGCAGCGTCGCGAGGCTGCCTCGCCAAATCCTCGGTCGGTCAAGACGTGCCTCGTCTCACCCGACCGTGACGCGGCCCGAGCCTCGCGAGGCTGCTTGCTTGGTCAGTACGCGGCTATGTGTATTTTAAAGGTTTACTATTTTGTCATGCTGACGTATTTTTGCTGTTTAAATTTGTTGGTAAGGTGGATAATGTTTTACGCGTCTTTTGCCAAGTTGAGATAATTTTCATCGACACCAGCTGAAAGTTGACATGAATTGTTATAAAGTCTTGCATGTCAGTTACAACTCTTAACTAACTTCAGAGTAGTATAGCTTCTTAAGTGCGTAGTAAATAAGAAGACCTCCGTATTTATTAGGCAACATTGTAGCAACACTTTTAATAGGGGAGGTAGTGCTAGCGTTTCCTAAGTGATTTCATACCGACCAAATTTTTGTCCAGCGGTAGCTTAATATTTATCAATCAATATAATCAGCGTCAGTCGCCGCACCCGTGGTGGAATGTTAACTGAGAGTATTTCAAAGTTGTAAAAAAAATTGTTGCGAAAAGTGATTTTATACCGAATGAAACTTTGATGGATGATTATTGAGGTCATGTTTAACCAAAAAATCACCGTCAGCCGTATTGCAGACGGGGAATTCAACGTCAGTCGCGTTACTGAACATGTAAAAATTTTTTGAATATAAAGTCATTTTATACTGTACAAAATTTATACAGGTGAATGTTTTCGCTAATACGATGGTGGAAAAACCGTCAGCCAGCGATATAAGTTATGACCAATATAGCCCTACTTCGCGCTCAATGTATCCTAGGGCGTCGCGTAGACGACATTTCCACCTGCAAACATTCAGCTGACGGCGATTTTCGTTTGAATTAACTATAAAATTATCTCATATAGCAATTTTAAGTAATTAATTCGATAGTCAATATTTGTGAAGAAGAATTAAATACTAAATATAATACTACGAATAAAAAACTACACCCACCGAACCTAAACGTGTATAATGAACCTTTATTGGTGCGAATTGGGATCTTTTTAATGTCAATTCAATACGATTTCCAACAACAACTTTAAGATGCTCTTAATTTTTATTCCACCCATTATGAAGTGGCTGACGATCAGATTTGTTATGTATTAGTGGAATACTATTATTGTAACAATTTTCGCTCGGTATGAAATTACTTTTTTAACTGAGCGGGACCTCCCCTACTATTTGGTGTCCTTGGCGATGCGCCTTTAGATCGCACTGTAATGTGGTTCCACCATTAATTTAACTGAGCGCGACCTCCCCTACTATTTGGTGTCCTTGGCGATGCGCCTTTAGATCGCACTGTAATGTGGTTCCACCATTAATTTAACTGAGCGCGACCTCCCCTACTATTTGGTGTCCTTGGCGATGCGCCTTTAGATCGCACTGTAATGTGGTTCCACCATTAATTTAACTGAGCGCGACCTCCCCTACTATTTGGTGTCCTTGGCGATGCGCCTTTAGATCGCACTGTAATGTGGTTCCACCATTAATTTAACTGAGCGCGACCTCCCCTACTATTTGGTGTCCTTGGCGATGCGCCTTTAGATCGCACTGTAATGTGGTTCCACCATTAATTTAAAATGCCCTAAATACGTCGCTTTTGTGTAATACGGTTTTAAAATGTTATAGATGTGTATTGATTAGTAGTATACGTTCTATGCATCGACGTAGCGTTCACTCTTTTAAATTATTATAAACAATTTATTGAATAATAATAATTAAATTATATAATAATAATTGAATAATAATAATAATAATTAAATAATTAAATTAAATTTTTATATTACGTTTTATGCGGACTAGCTCTTGGCAGCGGTTTATTATAGATTAGGAATTGGATAGGCATAACCTATAGAAATATTTAAATATTATATAAAAAAGGAAGCGTCCATAAATTACATGAGGTGTTTTTTTGTTTTTTTTTACCCCTCCGCCTCTAGTGAGATTTCGTGAGATTTTATTTACGCCCCCCACCACCAATCTCACGTGAGATTTTTCAAAATGTGGGTTTCTTACGTAAACGTTTGGTTTGACAGTCAGTAGATTTTCTTTCGAACGAATTTGTGAATTGATCATAATCGTATAACGATTACGCTTAAAAATATATTCGTTCGATAAAATCTTACGTTTTTTTATTAAATAAGAGGGTAAACGAGCAAACGGGTCACCTGATGGTAAGCAACTACCGTCGCCCATAGACACTCGCAACATCAGAAGAGCTGCAGGTGCGTTGCCGGCCTGGATCTACAATCTGGATGAAATTGACCAAAATAGTATTATTTTGTTGAGAAAAAAATTACGTGAGATTTACCGAGACCCCCCCTCTCCCCAACGTGAGATTAGATGAAATTTCGACCCCCTCCCCCCTAAACACCTTACGTAATTTGTGGACGCCAAATGTCTTTTAGAAAAATATGGCGAGACTATGTGGCAGTCTGTGGCACGATAGTGTAATATCTCATTCTCGATCTCAGTAAATGTTTGTTATTGAAATAATGTGTAAGTGCAACTTATGTGAATTATATTATAGGCTAGCTTTTCACTAATCTTTGTGTATCAATGTTATTAGGCTAGTGTGGGTGATAATTTATAAACATTAGCCGCTAGCGTAGGTTTAAATATAGTATCAGTGGTGGTTCTCCCATAATATTCAAGGCACAGATTGGCGAACGGTCAACTCCACAGGCGGTGACTACAAATCGTCATAAAATAACAACCAAATTATAAAACGCTACTTTATATTTACTTAGGGGGCACTCAATATTATCTTCACGCTGAATTTCATTTACACGCCAGCATTTTTCATTTAATTAATAAAAATGTTTGAATACTTTACGTTTGACCTAGCCTTTATGTTGCTGTATGTGTCTAAGTCAAACCGGAATGGCAGCGGCGCGGCGAGCACTTTCAGTGTCATATTATAATTTTAAACTTTATCTTCATTATTGTAATACATAGTATCGCTTGAGATGTCTACGGCCGCCCGTGGCCGCGATTTCTCAAGCGATACTATGCATTACAGAAATGAAGATAAAGTTTAATTTTAATTTTACCATTTATTTCAGGCAAATAGGCCCATAATACAGACTAACATACATATTCATTTCTATAATAAGTACCTTCTGGACTAACATATATTGTTATTATATACTTAAAAACACTTTGTCACGTGTTGACGGCTACATGACGCGCTTCGTTCCGGAGTCTCCCCCGGAACCTCCGGTAGAGCACATCCATCGGCCAGAACTCCGGCGCCTCAAAGGTCGAAAGAAGATTCGTCGGTACTCTCACCACAAAGGAGCTAAAGTTAACTTTGTGGCGAGACTGCAGACGCTCGACCCTCAGGAGCAGTGTCGTCTTCTTCTGGATGTAGTCCACGACGTCCTCATGTGACACTGAAAGTGCTCACCGCGCCGCTGCCATTCTGGTGTGGTGCGACCCTAATACGTTAGAAAAGCTACTTGACAATGACGGCGACAAGGGTTAGCTTATGCCTGGAGCTACGCCTGGAGTAATTTTTTTATTAATAAGGAAAGCAATGTGTGAGCCAAGTAATTTTAGTAGTGTAGATTATGCCGCTATAGAACTGCCACTGATTTAACTAGTCATGTATTGTAAGAAAGGAGATAGACACTATTGCTTAATATAATCAAGGTATATATTTAAGTTAGTTGTTAAGAGTGCAGGGGCTAAGGATCAATATTTTAGCGTTCCATATTCCACAATCGAGGGAAATTTAATTATAAGAAAATATATTAGATATACTTAATATGAATAAATAAATAAAAAATATAATTAATTACCATTGTGTAAAAATAAGTACTTATTCTCATTCATTGTCTATAATTATAACAAATTCTTTTTAACATTTTAATACATATAAATTGTGCAAGAAACTGACTTTTGTAAATTATGAAATACGCGTCAATGTCTTGCAGAGAGACCTACCATAAATTAAATTCATAGTAATCAAGAAATTTTGGGTAGTTAATACACTAACTATACAATAAGAGGTTGACGTCACGTTTAATTATGCGTAGAAAATTAAAGTAGGTATAGGAGTATGTATCACAGATACATATAAAATATGCTAACGACACGCGCTACTGACGAAAATATGATAGGAATGCTTTTAATGTTATAAATAACAAAATTCTTACTTGTTCTAGTAATAAGCAGTATGAAGCTGAAAATATATGTGTAGTGTCCTTGTGTATTAGAAATTACAATATAGGTACCCTAGTATAGGCACCCTAAAATGCTTTAAAGCATTCATTATAATACCAAGCTTAAAAGTATTAAATATAGGTACCTCTATATAAGTATTATGCGTGTTAAAGCCTAGGGTCTAGCTATCGCGACACCGAGGCCTATGGGCCAGGCCACAACACTACGTTGCGACGTCGCATCGCAAAAAACTAAATTGCTTTTCTAAGGTTGTTTTTGCGATGTGACGCCGCAACGCAGTGTTGTGGCCTGGCCCTATCATATTGAGTTTCATAGGGGGGTATTACATTATCATTTATATTGGATCATTTATAGGATCCTATAATATATGATCCTATAAATGATCCAATATAAATGATAATGTAATACCCCCCATAGAAACGAAGACGTCAAAGAACCATGAACAGCATTATTTATGCTACCATCTTATGAAAAAAATATAAAAAAAATATGTAACATGTATAATTTAAGAGCGTATTTAAGTACGGGCGGGCATTCATTTGACTGGCGAAACCGAAATGTCTGAAACAACATTGCTAATTTAGTAGATGTTTACAGTTCTAAATATTTCCTGGTTATGCATAACCTTGTTAAAAAAAATCGTTTCCAGTATGAAAATATGTAAATTTTAAAGAAAATTAATTATATTTATGTATGTCGTAAATTTTATGATTGTAATTATTATGCTTATCTTCTGATTCGAAAAATAGAAAAATTGTTGTTGATAAATTACTCCAAAATGTACTAATGTGTATCTTAAAAGCATGTAAGTTACCTAGATGTGGTTAAAGCTTTGGATGTTCGATGTTGTGTAGATTATAATGGCACAAAATTCAAACCGTGGGATATGGGGCCTCCGTTGCATATTATTATGTGATATTGTGTGCTAAGTACAGTTTATCAAAAGTGTCACTAACTCAAAGTTTCAATCATTTTATATAAAACTAGCTGTCCCGGCAAACGTTGCTTTGCCATAATAATATATTTGCCATATTATTTTATTGAAGTGACTAAATAAGTATGTCACCATGGCAAAGTCGCCGTCAGTCTCAGTTTGTAATAATTTACTATTATTTATTCAACAAATGCACTTCTCAATATATAAAGTACCCAGTTGCCGATTCTTAGACCTACTGAATATGCATATATAAAATTTGGTAAAAATCAGTAAAGCCGTTTTGGAGGAGTTCGCGGACTAACATTGTGACACGAGAATTTTATATATAAGAAGAAGATATAATATTATGTATATAAAAATTTATTTACTCACTATTAAAAAGTTTTACGATGAAATCCGTGCACAGCTATTTATTTTACAAACATTAAACATCAGCAAAAACACATGAGAATGAAAGAGACCGATATATTCTTTGCCTCTTAGCCTTTTGGACTTTTTTCATGGACTTGGAGTCCAATTTTACGACGTTAGAATTACGACTTTCAATTATTTAGCTCTGGCTTTATCTCCCATACATTTCTGTTATAGTTAGAGCATTTATCTTGAGGTATTTCTCTGCGTGAAAAAAAAAGCTAGAGACAAGGAGTAGGTACTATAAGTACTTAGTATGTATTTTCGTAATTAGGTGCGTACTAAGTGTTGTAGTTAGCTGCTAATACTTTCAATTATATTGATGTTGCACATTTTAAACGCTTTGAAGTAGGCTTTGAACAATATTATAATATAATCTCCAGGTAAACAACTGTGTGGTGTATTTACTATTTAATAAATGGTCTGAACAATCACAGGTATTTTTATTTAATAAATTCTCCGACTGAATTTTTGATGTGACGAATGCATTTTACAAAAACAATGAGTGAATCAAGTTGTTAATGTAGGTATATTTAGGTTTATATATTTTGATGTAAGTTGCATACAAATTATTATTGTATTAAGGGAAGAGACCTAATGGCAGACACTTTAAGGAAACATGCAACATTTGATTGTTGTAAAATATATATTTATGAAAATAAAGGATTGCTAATTTCTTCCATGTCTTCAGTAACTCTTACAAAATAAAACTATTATAATTATTCTCTGACAAATCAATTAAAACATATATTATTGGTCTTTTTGTAAACTTAGTCATAAGTGCTAATAGATGACATCACAAAAAACGAACATCACTAATAGTAGACACCAATATGAACTAATAGTTGACATAGAACATTACATTACATTTTTATTTGCCATTTTTCAAAAGATTTCATTTATCATAGTAACTACATGCATCAGAAATATTATCCACGTTGTCTCCAGATTCTATTTATTCTTCTTCCATGCTGAACATACTTTCCTTTTATTTTTCATATTTTTGAAGTGAAAACTTCTTTAGCGGCGTTGAGCACTTTTGTGGGATGGGTAAAAACTGTGAAACTCGCGTCAGATTCTCGTGCTGATCGAAAAACTTTGGAAAAACCGTAAGACGGTTGGTGTGTAGTGTTTTGTGTCGAACTCGAACTCGAACTTGAACTCGAACTCAAACTCGAACTCGAACTCGAACTTAAAAGGCCGGCAACGCACCTGCAGCTCTTCTGATGTTGCAAGTGTCCATGGGCGACGGTAGTTGCTTACCATCAAGTGACCCGCTTACTCGTTTGCCCCCTTACAATCATTTTCTATTATTATTAAATAATAGAAAATGATTGTAAGGGTTTCGATTAATTAAAAAAAAAAACGATTTTATAAAAATCGATTTTCATAAAAAATGGGTTAAAAATGTAATCGATTGTAAGGGTTTCGATTAATAAAAAAAATAGATTTTTAAAAATCGATTTTCATAAAAATGGGTTAAAAATTTATTCCATTGTAAGGGTTTCGATTAATTAAAAAATCGTTTTTTTAATAATCGATTTTCATAAAAAATGGGTTAAAAATTTAATCGATTGTAAGGGTTTCGATTAATTAAAAAAAAATAAAAATTTATAAACAATTTTCATAAAAAGTGGGTTAAAAATTTAATCGATTGTAAGGGTTTCGATTAATTAAAACAATCGATTTTTTAAAAATCGATTTTCCTAAAAAATGGGTTAAGAATTTAATCGATTGTAAGGGTTTCAAATAATTAAAAAATCGTTTTTTAATAATCGATTTTCATAAAAAATGGGTTAAAAATTTAACACTCTGACTGCCATACGGTCGATTGTAAGGGTTTCGATCAATTAAAAAAAATAGATTTTTTTAATAATCGACTCATAAAAAATGGGTTTAAAATTTAATCGATTGTAAGGGTTTTGATTAATTAAAAAAAAAACGATTTTTTAATAACGTTAATAATCAAGTTTTCACTTCTGCCGGCACTCTCGGAGTGCACCCCGTCTTTTTTTTCTAGCAAATTTATTTTCAGTCTTTAGTCTCCATGCTTCTTTTGCCACTTCTTTTTTCTTCTTTCTTTTCTCAGCTCTCCTTTTTCTTTTTTTTTTACTGCTAAAAAACTAAAGCAATCAATTTTTAGATCAGTACAATTAGACACCATGTCCATTTTTAGGTGCAGTAGTTCTAAGTTCTTAGATTGTTAATAGAATTATATTTTCAGAGAATAGTGATGATTTTTGCAGTAGAATAAAGTACAAAATAACTTAAGTATGTATTGCAAAACTCAAAGATGAGATCCATATCAACCATTAGGTTTTTTACATTTTCAAGAACTAATAGTACCTTTATACATTACCATATAAATTACCCTTTATATTGTTAGGGCATATGGATAAAAAAACTTTAATAAACATTAATTAGTGTATACAACATGACCATTAATTCAATGAAATCAATAGAAATTACAAAAAATCAAATAAATGTATTCAAAACTTACGTGCAAAATTTCGCCTTCCTTAACCTATTTGCTAAGAAATTGCCGAGCGTGTGTTGACGCGGTCATATTATTTACGTAAACTGATCCCATTTTAAAATTTTGTTCCCGAAGGCGTCTCTAAAATATTTTTTTAATTCAACAGATAGCTTGAGAAGCTTATAAAATTTACAGTGGTGAGAAATAATTAGAGTAATTCTTATTTTATGGTATTTTTGTCATAAGTGTCATCTTTTAGTTCAGTGTCTAGCATTAGGTCCATTCCCTTACCTTAATTAAAACTGCATATTGTGGTTTCTTCAGATTCTATGGGCAAAGTTGGCACTGAACCATCGAGGTATATAAGTCACTATTTACAGCGCTGTTAAATCCCTCGCATGCACATATATGCACACAATAATATATGTGTAAGTACTAAGTGTTAATCTTAATGTATCTTTATAATCGAGCGCCAACTTCGTGGAAATTTAATTAAAAATGTATTAATTAATAGCATACCTATGTATAATGTAACTACTTAATTATCTTGGAATCTTACTAAGAAATAAGAATCATTTAAATCCTTATTCCTTACCTTAAATATTACATAGTTGGTAATGTATGTAGATATTTCGACAAAAAAAAAAAGATATTATTAAGGGAAAGGCGCTAATGGTAGACACTGAACTAATAGAAGACACTTACGACAAAAATGCCATAAAAATAAGAATTATTCTAATTATTTCTCAACACTGTAAATTTTATAAGCTTCTTATGCTATCTGTTGATGTGAAAAAATATATTAGGGATGCCTTCGGGAACAAAATTTTAAAATGGGATCAGTTTTCGTAAATGATGTGACCGCGTCAACACGCACCCGGCAATTTCTTAGCAAATAGGTTAAGGAAGGCGAAATTTTGCACGTAAGTTTTGAATACATTTATTAGATTTTTTGTAATTTCTATTGACTTCATTGGATTATTGGTCATGTTGTTTACACTAATTAATGTTTATTTATGATCTTTTATCCATTTTCCCTAACAATATAAAGGGTGTCTACTATTAGTTCTTGAAAATGTAAAAAAACCTAATAGATGACATGGATCTCATCTTTGAGTTTTGCAATACATACTCAAATTATTTTGTACTTCTACTGCAAAAATCATCACTATTCTCTGAAAATATAATTCTATTAACAATCTAAGAACTTAGAACTACTGCACCTAAAAATGGACGTGTCTAATATTAGACCTTGTACTGATCTAAAAATCGATTGCTTTAGTTTTTTAGCAGTAAAAAAAAAGAAAAAGGAGAGCTGAGAAAAGAAAGAAGAAAAAGGAGCATGGAGACTAAAGACTGAAAATAAATTTGCTAGGAAAAAAGACGGATTGCACTCCGGGAGTGCCGGCAGAAGTGAAAACTTAATTATTAACGTTGTGCATTTTTTAACCCATTTTTTATGAAAATCGATTAATAAAAAATCGATTTTTTTTATAAATCGAAACCCTTACAATCGATTAAAATTTTAACCCATTTTTTATGGAAATCGATTTTTAAAACATCGATTTTCATAAAATCGATTTTCAAAAGATCGATTTTTAAAAAATCGTTTTTTTTTAATTATTCGAAACCCTTACAATCGCTTAAATTTTTAACCCAATTTTAATGAAAATCGATTTTTAAAAAATCGATATTTTTATTAATCGGAACGCTTACAATCGATTAATTTTTAACTTTTTTTTGTGAAAAACGATTACTAAAAATCGTTTTTTTTTAATTAATCAAAACCCTTACAATGGATTAAATTTTTAACCCATGAATTATGAAAAACGATTTTTAAAAAATCGTTTTTAGGGTTCCGTAGTCAATAAGGAACCCTTATAGTTTCGGTCTGTCCGTCCGTCTGTCCGTCTGTCTGTCTGTCTGTCTGTCTGTCCGCGGTTTTACTCAGAGACCTACAAAGCTGTCATTTGGTATGAATACACATATTAATGATAGCAACAAAATATTTTTTATGGTACCTCCCCTACACATCAAGCGGGGATGATAATTTTTTTCGCGCCCACTCCATTGTGTGGGGTGTCGTTGAATAGGTTTTTTAAAAATATTGCGAGTATTTATAGATCATTTTCCGATTTAGGGATCCGTTTGTAAAATATTAAGTTTTAAAGTGGAAAAAATCGTTAGAGTCCAGTGCCCCCCCCCCTTCTACCAGCTAAACGGAGGGTTCTGGAAATGTGAAAAAATTCACGGGAGTAGGAAATATGCTGAATTTAAAAGGAAAACTATCACGGCTAAGAAGACGTCATAAGTAATTGAGTAAAAGTCGATCAACTAAAAAAAATGTATTCGGCGAAGTAAAAATGGGACTTTTCGTTTAAATTCCTTTGAAAGTAACTGAGATGATGTTGTTAGTAGTATAAAACACGCTATATAATATACGTTCATTGACCATATAAAAATTGACAAAAACTAGCGGTACTACGGAACCCTATACTGCGCGTGGCCCGACACGCACTTGGCCGGTTTTTTTTAATTACTTAATCGAAAACCTTACAATCAATTCGAGTTCGAATTCGAGTTCGAGTTCGACACAAAACACTACTCTTCAACCGTCTTACGGTTTTTCCAAGGTTTTTCGATCAGCACGAGAATCTGACGCGAGTTTCACAGTTTTTACCCATCCCACAAAAGTGCTCAACGCCGCTAAAGAAGTTTTCACTTCAAAAATATGAAAAATAAAAATAAAAGGAAAGATAGTTTCAGCATGGAAGAAGAATGAGTAGAATCTGAAGACAACGTGGATAATATTTCTGATGCATGTAGTGACTATGATGAAGTAAATTAAATCTTTTGAAAAATGGCAAATAAAGACCTAATTTAATAGAAAAAAATATGTAAAATGTAATGTATTGTTCTATGTCAACTATTAGTTCATATTGGTGTCTACTATTAGTGATGTTCGTTTTTTGTGATGTCATCTATTAGTGCTTATGACTAAGTTTACAAAAAGACCAATAATATATTTTTTAATTGATTTGTCAGAGAACAATTATAATAGTTTTATTTTGTAAGAGTTACTGAAGACATGGAAGAAGTTATGAATCCTTTATTTTCATAAATTATATATTTTATAACATTCAAATGTTGCAAGTTTCCTTATAGTGTCTGCCATTAGGTCTTCTCCCTTAACTACTTATTAACTTTATGTAAAATAAATTTAATAGTAAGAAATATTGAATGAACCAACGATGTCAACTATGGAATAAACGCACTAGCTGCAGATTGCAGACTACCCATGGGCTATGGCACCTATGGCCTATGACTAATTATGATTTATATTTTATGAGCATGATGCTTCATATTATATATTCTTTAAGGACGACGTGCTATATTCGACACTGAAAACCGAATTGCACATTAGTTATTCAGAGAATATACCATTAATTATTTTAATTAACTGGAGAATTATTGTCTTATAAAAGCGGAGAGTAGCATTCTTCCTACCTTACTCGCTAATCGAAATCAGTGATAATTAGATGCCGTGGATTTTTATTGAAATTTAACCGAGTGCAATACTGTAGTTTAGTTTATCAGTGAAAGTAGAATTCTTTGGAATAGGTAAATCATGATTTCAGTTTTAAAGTTTTGAAAGTGTTTTTCTTTTTTATAAACCAGGTGGGTTATTATGACCTCGTATTTCCAGCCAGTTTACGCCTGAAAACTTTGGGCGTAAACTGGCTGGAAATAAGAGGTCATATTAATAGCCCACCTGCAGTAAATACATAATTAGTAGATTCTTACTAGACCGATCAAAAAAATATGGCTGCCGTCTCATTCGGTTTTTCCGGTTAGATAAGTGTCAGAAGAAGATACGATCCCAGCTAGACAAATCAGAATTCAGATCCCCAAATCCTCCCTGGATTGCGATTATTAATTATTCGATAGTAATCGGGATACTTATATAAAGGTATGGGATACCATACCTTTCATACGTTTTTCATGTTTATAAGCACTCCCATCTAAACCCCACGTAATTTCCAGAATATTCAAGATGATGAAGTTTTTCGTACTGGTGGTATGCGTGGCGGTAGTGTCGGGGTACTACACGGACGTGGATGACAAAATCGATGTCGACCACTTGGTTCAAGACCCCGCTCAGCTGCGCGCCTACATCGACTGCTACTTGGACAAGAGCCCCTGCACCGATCAGATGATGGGCTACAAGAGTAAGTCTTGTAACCAGGGCCAGGTATTTTTTGACGTGACAACGTCTTATAATTCGATGCAGCCGGCTGCACGCACGAAAAAACATGACTCATGCGGCGTTACCTCGCTCTGAGGCGTTCCATTTAGGACTTGAAGTGCAAGCGAGAGCGCGAAACGAGCGACAAAGAGGCACGTTGTCACGTTCAACTATCGTCAGTAAACCGACTTTACAGACAACCGTTTTTTAAGAGTACTATAATATATACCTTAATGCCACTTTAATTTTGCCGCCCCTGTGTACGAACTTTGCCGCTATCCTAGGACGCTGCCGCCCTAGGGCGTAATAGGACGTCGCCGCCCATACATAGGCCATGGCCTATATTGCCTATACATAAAACAAAAGCTGCTTTCCCCCGTTCGAAAACTGTTTGATACTTACCTATTGTTACAAGAATTTAACCCCCTTTTATTTTGAATTCACTTGTTGACTGCTCACTGCGTATTTTTTTCACATTCGATGACGTGTCAGTATTTTCCATTCCGAATCAGATTATGTTTTACATGCATTGTGCCAACTTTGCTATATTACCTAAGCGTTATCTAGATTCTAGATACAATACGGATTGCCAAAACCAAAACCGACCACTAGAATCCACACTGTCAGTTATGTTACTCGTACTCTACAATTTTAGGACCCTAAGGCTACATAGCGGCACCTGGTAGAAAAAGAAATATCAAAAACCCTCATTCGGTGCCTAAACTTTTTCACAGAGCACATCGTGGAGGCCGTAGCAAACACGTGCAGGAACTGCAGCCCGCTCCAGAAGCACAAACTGGAGGAGGTGCTGAAGGTGGCTGTTGTGAAGTTCCCGGAGGCGCTGGTCGAGATGAGGAAGAAGTACAACATCGACACCAAACACTTCGCCGACATGGCCGCAGAACTCGCCAAATATGATTGAATACAAAATATAACAAAGTAAAAATAATATTTGTCTATCATTATGTCATCGACGTATTAATACGTCACACACAATAGGCTACTTGACCTATATTCAATTTCATTGAACAAATGCATATTTCTAGTAGAACTTGGCCTAGGAAACCGTATTTCACCCTTATTATCAAATAAAAGCTTATGATTGATAAATAAAGTCGATTTGAAAATATGATTTTATGAAAATAGGAATTGTACTGACGAAAACGCTTTTGCGGTACTTCCGATTTGGATGTGACGTCATCCTCATACTAATTTAATATCTTTTATTTATAGCTCTCGCTATATGTAAGTTTATTTGTACATAAATAATAAGAATAAGCCTTTTATATATTTTCTTGAATAATTCAAATAAAACATCAGTTTTATATATATTATCTCTATTTATTGTAGACGGGAAATGAAATGGCCAAAACTTTTCTCCAAAAGTTTTCAACATTACAAATGATTTCTAATTTCTTAAATAATTATTTTATAATTTTTGGGCACTTTTAGACTCGTACATTT
This sequence comes from Polyommatus icarus, assembly GCA_937595015.1. NCBI lineage: Eukaryota > Metazoa > Arthropoda > Insecta > Lepidoptera > Lycaenidae > Polyommatus > Polyommatus icarus. The sequence goes on along the minus strand of OW569327.1, from coordinate 15,441,264 downwards.
AGCACATTAAAAACATTTCAATAAAGAGAGTTTAAAATACAAAGCGTATGACGTCACACTATGGCGGACAGTGTTTTCGGCGCCATTTAAGAGGCATATTTTTCAATAAACATTTTTATGGGTTTCTACTGTGTAAAATATTAAAATTTTAGTTTTTTTTGTAAAAATGAATGATTATGAAGCGATTAGCATGAAGAAAAAAATTAGGTCAAGTAGCCTATTAAAATTTTTTGAACCCACCCAAAATGTATTGTCACATTTGGTATGAGTTATGAGTTATGACCATCCCGCTTAAACTATGAGATATGTGGTGGACCCTAATTCCTTACGGGCTGTCCAGATGTCCACGTTACGACGTCGACAACGTGGAACGGTGCGGTAACATGGCACTGTACGTTGACGTGACGTGAAAATTTACGTCAACGTAACGTGAAAATGCACGTTACGGAGTAGTAACTTTAGATAAGTAGTGAAGAAGGTAGCAGTATTACAAGGCATGGTGACGTACAATGTTGCTACAACGTGACGTGCATTTTCACATTACGTTGACGTGAATTTTCACCTCATGACAACGTACCGTTACCGCACCGTTCCACGTTCACGATGTCGTAACGTGGACATGTGGACAGGCCCTAACTCAGAAAATAATTTATTTAAGTATTATTTGTAGTTATTACAGGAAAGAAAAGCTGCAGTTTTACTATAAACTATTTATTATCATTTGAAAAACAAATAACACAATAATTCATCCAATTAATCAAAGATAGCAAGCTCGTTTATACGCAGCTTGATTATAATAATATCTATTTACTTATTATTTATTATCGTTTCCGTTACTTAAATTCAAGATCGTAAACATTTTCTATTACTCAGAAATCAGAATGGATGACGTAAGCAGATTTTGAATATTTTTGAACTGCAGATACTTGCGATAAGTTGTATTTTTGACCGACTTCCAAAAAAGAGGAGGTAATATGTTCGGCTGTATGTATAATTTTTTTTGTATGTTCAACGATTACTCAGCCGTTTGTGGTTCAAAATTCTTAAAGGGTTTAACTTGAATTTGGTACCATGTTCACAAAAGTGGTGATCTGATAATGGGATCCTTGAGGATTCGAGGGGAATCCTTGAAATTTGTATGGAAACAATATAATGATTTCAATTTTTTCTGAAGCATTCGTGGTAAATGTTACCAAAAAGTAAGACTTTGCACCAGGTATAGGTACCCTGGATCCGAAGGTACCGAACAGAACTTTTGAATGCTTAGGTATAGGTACATGTTCAGGGATTTCGGCGATCTGTCTTTTGAATTTGATTGATCAGTCATCATCATCACAACCATAATAATTATAGGTACCAATGGGTCATCATTCATCACACTATGACCCAATTATTGGTACATTTCGTGATATTTTGCATTGAAGCAGATGTTTTTGATGATGATTTCGCTGTTTGTGGACCGATTTTCAAAATTGTCGTGTTGTTGTAGGTATAGGATATAATCTTAATTTTGTATAACAATGGCGAGCTGATGATGGGATTTATGAGCAATCGAGGGAAATCCTTGAAATTTATCAAAACACTCATAGTGGTGAAAATGTTGTTTCCAGTATGTTAAACATAATATGTTACGAATAAGAGAAATTTTATATAAAGGTGTCTCTTGGTCCAAAGGCACTGAACAGAACTCCTGAACCTATAAAGATAAATTGCAGCATAAAGCAGTGATAACTGCTAGCATTTACCACAATTTAATTTTGTTACAACAGTAACATAAATGTGAATAGTTAACATTCGTATAGGTTATTTATAATTTAGGTACGCATAAAGGTATGTAGATATATAATAACTAGAAAGAGTGAAATTATTATTTTTAACAAAAAAAAAAAAAAAATTAAAACCGACTTCCAAGGTAAAAACAATAAGTAATAATATGAAGAACTAAAAAAAGTATTAAATAACTCTTACAGTCTTATTCTTTAATAGTGCCTTTTTCAGAATTCGTCTAAATCTCAACTATTTCTGTACATATACTACAGTCTTCATTACTTTGAAGTCGGTACCAGTCCCAAAAGTTTCAGACATTCTGACATTACTGAACTCACGATTAAATTAGCTGATACCGACTTCAAAATAATGAAGACTGTAGTAGGTATGTACAGAAATAGTTGAGATTTAGACGAATTCTGAAAAATGCACTATTAAAGAGTACCAATAAGAGTTATTTTATACTTTTTAGTTCTTCATATTACTATTGTTTTTACCTTGGAAGCACTGTCGACAGAAGCACTAAAATATGCCCGTTTTCACCAACCGCCTATAAAGTTACGAGTATAGTATCCCCTAGCGGTAGCAGACACTAAACGGTCCGCGTTGGTGAAAACGGGTAGGTACTAGTTCTAGAATACTTACCAGATAGCTAGTCTGATAATTTAAATATTTTTGAAGTGAAAACTTCTTTAGCGGCGTTGAGCACTTTTGTGGGATGGGTAAAAACTGTGAAACTCGCGTCAGTCTGGTCAGATTCTCATGCTGATCGAAAAACCAAGGAAAAAACGTAGGACGGTTGGAGGGTAGTGTTGTAACATCGAAATCGATTAATCGAACAATCGATTGTTTTTTTCCGATTGTCGATATTTTTTATTCGATTGGGTTATATTGGGTTATATGGATAAGGTTTTCGATTAGGGTATGTTATTCGAATGTTCGAATACTCGTTTTTTTCGAATATTCGACGATTTTAGTATTCGAATATTCGCCAAGTTATTTTTCTAATAATTCGAATAGTAAAAATATTTTTTATTTTTGTTTAAAATGCTATCAAACATAAAATTAACATGGAATAAGAACATCATTAAGTTTATTTAAAAAATATATGATTGATGAATATTCTACATCTTTAACGATATCTAACATAACATAATATATAAATCTCCTGTCACGATGTTGTTGTTTATGTTTGTCCGCGATGGATTCCTAAACTACTTAACCGATTTTAATGTTTACCGATTTTGTAGGATAAGGGTTTCGATTAGGATATATATATATATATATATATATATATATATATATATATATATATATATATATATATATATATAGTCGCAATTTTATTTTATTGCAAATTATTTGTCTGTAAAGAGCGACCATCCACGAGGGTCACGGGCGCGGGATAGCGATGGACGATTTAGTCACTAATTCAATAAAATAATACGGGCGATATACTTTATATAATATGGCAAAGAAACGTTTGCCGGGACAGCTAGTAATATATAAATCTGTTTTAGTCTAACTAATGAGTACGACCATTTATCGCCGCCGTTGACCATGTTTTAGTTAAAGCATCAATCCCCAAGCGGCACCCATCTGTCGCATAACAATTGAAAATCTGTTGTGTCTGCGATTCCCACGATCGCGGTATTACGCCAGAAGGGTTTATATAAAACAAGCTCTTCCTTCTGGCTTGAAGCTCGCGATATGTGATCTATGATTCGACAAGTTGATGAAAATTTGCTATTCAATAGCTGTACCGCGGCAGTCCTCGACTGATAAATAATAATTGTAACAGTTAGTACAGCACTCATCAAAAAATGTCGATGGCTCCTTAATATCATGTAATTGGCGCAAACTTGAAGTTACTAAAGTCACCAGCTCTAGGATTGTTTCACCTTCCCCCAGGGCTTCGTTGCAATTATTTTCTTTGTTGTAGTGTTTGTATTCTAGTGGCCCTTTTTTAAAATTTCGAGCCACGTTGACACAGGTGAAGCCGACTAGGTGAACTAGATGAACGTGGATGACGAAAATATCAAAAAGGGTGAGCTGGCTTAGTATTAATGAACAGATATCATAACGTCGAATATTATAATTTAATCTCAACTGCTGCCTAGCAAGACTAAGCATAATCACATGAAAAGGTAAAAGGTGCTACGATCGAAAACGGTTTACACTTTACAGCCTTTCTTTTATTGCCCAGCTGTAACCTTAAAATATATATTTTTAAAGTGTTTAACAATAAAAATTAACCATATCATACAAAATTATATGTTGATAAAAGTAAAAATAAGTATTTCTTACTTCATGGTATTAACAAAATAGGTTGTACAATGTACATGGTTGTACGAAGCTTTTTGTTACTTTTGTTCAGAGATTTCAGCATTTTTCAAAATTTTTGAATTATTCGAATAATATTCGAATTATTCGACAACTTTCGTGAAATATTCGAATTATTCGAATAGTAAATTTGTCGAATAATAACATTCTCTAGTTTCGATTAATTAAAAAAAAAAATATTTTTTAAAAATCGATTTTCATAAAAAATGGGTTAAAAATTTAATCGTTGTAAGGGTTTCGATTAATTAAAACAATCCTTTATTTTTTATTTTATTTTATTATTTTTTTAAATCGATTTTCATAAAAAATGGGTTAAAAAAATAATGCACATCGTTAATAATCAAGTTTTCACTTTTATTATTAGCTCGAATCGCTCGAAACGATTCAAAGTTGAAGGCTTATAAGCAAATCACAATATAGTAGAGATAACTATTTTCCGTGGCGTGTTGATAAATGTACATGACAAACCATGCCAATAATACAACATTATCGCGGCCGTTATCGTCACACCATCTGTGTCGGCTAATGGACAGGTAATTTCCAAAATATTATATTGCCGATTAGATGTCTATCTCGCGTATCGTGAACTTATAAACAACATTATTGTATTTTTGTAACACGCTTTTATTAGCTTCACTTGTAACTATGTGTAAGAAAATATTGAAATCTTAATTTGACCCACTTCCCGGTCTTCGATTAGCATGAAATTTTGCACGTGACGCTCTGAGTTCTGTATGACAATATCGTAGATGACAATACATGTCTTGTCTAAGAAACGCCATAATAAATCCAACATGAAGGCCTCCCCAAGATGGCGGACAGGCTATTTGAAATGCACCCCATACAATGCAATGTAATTAACCCATCAATCTCCAAGCGGCAGCCGGCTGCCGCATAACAATTGAAAATGTATTATGTCTGCGATACCCACGATGGAGGTGCTACAGGGTTTGCTGTCAGGAATACGAAAAAAACACACAACACATGACTTAAATCCAACGTGGCGGACATCCAAGATGGCGGTTTGGCTAAAGCGTGTTTTTTAATTTATTAAACTATTATTATAATTACATTATTTTTCTAATATTAACAATGATTATTTGTAATAATTAATGACTACTAATATAATTATATATATATATATTAGATGTGCTTAAGCTACTAGAGCCCCAAAGCAATTTAAGCTAACAAATAGTTTAATATGAAGCATACTTACCTACTCGTATATAAGAGACTGTAATTTTTCCATCTACCTACGTTTATGATTTGTAGATTTGGAACATTAGGTAGGTACCTAATATTTTTTATTTAAAAATATTAAGGGAATGGACCTAATGCTAGACACTGAACTAATAGATGACACTTATGACAAAAATACCATAAAAATAAGAATTACTCTATTTATTTCTCACCACTGTAAATTTTATAAGCTTCTCAAGCTATCTGTTGAATTGAAAAAATATATTAGAGACGCCTTCGGGAACAAAATTTTAAAATGGGATCAGTTTTCGTAAATAATATGACCGCGACAACACTCGCTCGGCAATTTCTTAGCAAATAGGTTAAGGAAAGCCAAATTTTGCACGTAAGTTTTGAATACATTTATTTGATTTTTGTAATTTCTATTGATTTCATTGGATTAATGGTCATGTATACACTAATTATGTTTATTTAAGATTTTTTATCCATTTTCCCTAACAATATAAAGGGTGTCTACTATTAGTTCTTGAAAATGTAAAAAACCTAATAGTTGACATGGATCTCATCTTTGAGTTTTGCAATACATACTAAAGTTATTTTGTACTCTATTCTACTGCAAAAATCATCACTATTCTCTGAAAATATAATTCTATTAACAATCTAAGAACTTAGAACTTCTGCACCTAAAAATGGACATGGTGTCTAATATTAGACCTTGTAATAATCTAAAAATCAATTGCTTTAGTTTTTTAGCAGTAAAAAAAAGAAAAAGGAGAGCTGAGAAATGAAAGAAGAAAAAAGAAGAGGCAAAAGAAGCATGGAGACTAAAGACTGAAAATAAATTTGCTAGGAAAAAAAAGATGGGTTGCACTCCGGGAGTGCCGGCAGTAGCGAAAACTTGATTATTAACGTTGTGCATTTTTTTAACCCATTTTTTATGAAAATCGATTATTAAAAAATAGATTTTTTTAGTTAATCGAAACCCTTACAATCGATTAAATTTTTAACCCATTTTTTTTTATTTTTTTTTTATGCAATAAAGGAGCAAACGAGCAAACGGGTCACCTGATGGAAAGCAACTTCCGTCGCCCATGGACACTCGCAGCATCAGAAGAGCTGCAGGTGCGTTGCCGGCCCTTTGAGGGGTAATAGGGGAGGGTGGGGAAGGAAATAGGGAAGAGTAGGGAAGGGAAAAGGGTAGGGGATTGGGTATTTCTCCGGTCGAGCCGGCCCATTCGTGCCGAAGCATGGCTCTCCCACGTCAAAGATTTCAAATTTTATGAAAATCGATTTTTTAATTAATCGATTACATTTTTAACCCATTTCGATTTTTTTAATTAATCGAAACCCTTACAAATAGTTTGAGTTCGAATTCGAATTCGAGTTCGAGTTCGACACAAAACGCTACACACCAACCGTCTTACGGTTTTTCCAAAGTTTTTCGATCAGCACAAGAATCTGACGCGAGTTTCACAGTTTTTACCCATCCCACAAAAGTGCTCAACGCCGCTAAAGAAGTTTTCACTTAAAAAATATGAAAAATAAAAATAAAAGGAAAGATAGTTTCAGCATGGAAGAAGAATGAATAGAATCTGGAGACAACGTGGATAATATTTCTGATGCATGTAGTTACTATGATGAAGTAAATGAAATCTTTTGAAAAATGGCAAATAAAGACCTAATAATAGGAAAAAATGTAAAATGTAATGTAATGTTCTATGTCAACTATTAGTTCATATTGGTGTCTACTATTAGTGATGTTCGTTTTTTGTGATATATCTATTAGTACTTATGACTAAGTTTACAAAAAGACCAATAATATATTTTTTAATTGATTTGTCAGAGAATAATTATAATAGTTTTATTTTGTAAGAGTTACTGAAGACATGGAAGAAGTTATCAACCCTTTATTTTCATAAATATATATTTTATAGCATTCATATGTTGCATGTTTCCTTAAAGTGTCTGCCATTAGGTCTCTTCCCTTATTTAAATGTCAGAAATTTTTACATTGTTATAACAATAGGCATTAATTAATTAATATTTATTACATTCCTGATGAGATGACGTACCTAATATTAAAATTTAAACACCTGCTAAACATTGAAGTTGGGGAAATACCTTCCAAGTACAAATTTTCAGTTTTTGAGTAATAAATTGTAGGTAATTAAATTTATCTTTCTCATCTCTGATACAAAACAAGAATTTTTGGAACGTTTAGATTTCCAGAAACTGTTTAGGGTTCCTTTGAAATAAATTAATTACCAGCTACTGCTGAGAATTTATTCGTTTCGTTTATTCGTTTTATTGTTAGTAGAGGTACCTATATGTATGTACTTACTATACTTACCTCTTAAGTATGTAGTAAAATAATATTATGATCCTATATAAGTACACTATAGGTATAGGCTACGCTTTGTTTTCATGGAAATGAAAAAATGAGAACAAAGATCGTGTATATCTCATTAAGCTACCTCTTGACTTATGGGCCTCTTGTATCTACATAACTAGGAAAAATGAAATAAGTAGGTATGCCGATTTTAAAATAAAACCAATTAAAACTGATAAGATTATAAATCAGATCAGATAGTACCTAGGTACTTAGATTTTATAAATAAGACCGAATTGTACACAATTAAATCAAAGAGTGATCGTCACAAGTAAAGGCGGAAGAAAACAAAAGCAAAAAATAAACATGAAGTGGCCGATTCTGCTGCTTCCACTGTTGGTGTTGGTGTTCGCTGAAGATGAACTGCCTTTAGCTGAACCGTGCGATGAGGAGCAGTGCAAGCTGCCTGAGTGCAGGTGTTCTTCCGCAGACATTCCAGGAGGCTTACCTGCCAGAGATACTCCTCAGGTTTGTTGCTGTATCTATACATATAATAAAACTGTAGAAATGAGAATTCTGTACATTAAAGATATTAAAAAAATAATAATTGGGGGGTGTCACTACATCGCTATAGAAGCCAAAAATGTGGTTAGATTTTTGTCTGTCTGTCTGTCTGTCTGTCTGTCTGTCTGTATGTTTGTTCCAGCATCACACGAAAACCACTGATCCGATTTGAATGCGGTTTTCGCATATATATTTGTCTTCTTCCAACTTAATATATGGTGTATAATTTTTTTCCCCCCTACTAAGGGTACAAAAGGGGTAGTCAGATTTTGTATCAAACTTTTTTCTTTAACATGAAAACTACTGATCCGATTTGCAAACGGTTTTCGCAGATATATTTGTCTTCTTTGAACTCAACACCTGATAAAAAAAAAACACCCCTCTGAGGGGGGTCCGATTTTTTATCAAACTTTTTTCTTTAATGGACTTACTCCATATTATTTACTGTGTTTTTCAACTTAACATTTGGTGTATAACATTTTTCCCCCCACCCCTCTTAGGGGACAAAAGAGAGGGTAAGATTTTGTATCAACTGATGAAGTAGAAATACTTTATATGGCAAAACAACGTTTGCCGGAACAGCTAGTCTTAAATATTTTAGTATACTGACAAGTATAGTACTGGTGACATATCATCATGTAAAATATTATGGACGGTGGCATAATATTTTACATGATGATATAAAATATTTAAGACTAGCTGTCCCGGCAAACGTTGTTTTGCCATATAAAGTATTTCTACTTCATCAGTTCATACAAAATCTTACCCTCTCTTTTGTCCCCTAGAGGGGTGGGGGGTATTAGTGGTTGGTAATATCTCTCTTGTTATGACTGCTAAAGGCATTGTGTCTTAATTTTCTGGCATCCCATTATGGCTACTATGTCTACCTCTTTTCGGTGACGGATTAACCCTTAATGAAAATATTAAGCAACTGCCTAGGGTATCACGTCTGACGGGGCACCAGAACAGTAAAAGTCCAAAGACCTATTCTAGTTGACATACGGATAGGGATCCCACAGGCGGTACATGCAGCATCACTAGTCTTAACCCCTCACTACCTCCTTTCAGTTCGTTCTTCTCACGTTCGACGATGGGGTGAACACTGTCAACATGCCGACGTACCGCTCCATCCTGTACGGTCGCAGGAACTCCAACAACTGCCCCATCGGCGTCACGTACTTCGTGAACCACGAGTACACGGACTACACCCTCACCAACGAGCTGTACAACCAGGGCTTTGAGATCGCCCTGCACTCCATCACCCACCAGACCCCTCAGGACTACTGGAGGGATGCCACGTATACTGACATGATGAGGGAATTCGGCGATCAAATAACACAAATGATGCACTTTGGAAGTATCCCGAGGGATACAATCAAAGGTATTAAAAGTACACAAGTTTTAGCCCTTATACCGTAAGATCATCTCATGTAGGTAATTCAATTGTCGTGCTGTAGGCCCATAAAATGAGTTACCAGGCTTCATATCGCAAAGTCTAATAGAACATAAAATGAAATTAAGAAATTTAAAAAAAAACCCGCCAAACAACTTTAAAAAGTAATGAAATAATATTTACTGCCTTTAAGTTCAAATAATTCCTAACTTGTGTAAAGTAATATTTTAGTCCATAATTGTTGTCACGGTGTGTCGGGGGACCGCCAAGTGAACTACAACATACAACCGCCAAGTCGCTGACTATCTCGATTGTTCGCTATGAATTGATTGTGAAATGAAATCAAACATCATGAGGCTGTTAATATGAGCCCAAATATTAAACCTCTACTTTGGGTTCATATGAAGCTCGGTTCCTATAGAATCCAGGTAATTCTGCAGCAGCAGCGTGAAAAAATTTACTGTTTGTCTACTTCTTGCTGGTTGTCGCAATTAAAATGAGCTCAAACACGAAACCTCTACCTACTCTAAGTTGGCGAGGAGTTGGATATCCTATTGATTACCAGGTGATGGTGCAGCACCAGGCCAACTTTCTATTATTATGTGTATACTTATATTGTATATTCACAAATGTCACGAACTAGAATTAAATATAAAACCCATCAAATGACTACAAGTTGCTAACGGCCTTTCATGAACCAGATAAACCCTGATTGTCCAGCACTGAGCAGGCTGATGATGATGAACTATAGCTAAGAACACTCCCGAACATGTCAGCTTTCAAACAAAAAAAACTAGATCAAAATCGGTCCACCAGTTTGGATGCTACGATGCCACGGACATGAACCAGATAAACCCTGATTGTCCAGCACTGAGCAGGCTGATGATGATGAACTATAGCTGAAAACACTCTCGATCATGTTAGCTTTCAAACAAAAAAAACTAGATCAAAATCGGTCCACCCGTTTGGATGCTACGATGCCACGGACAGATACACACACAGACAAACAGACAGACAGACAGACAGACACGTCAAACTTATAACACCCCTCTTTTTGTCGGGGGTTAATTGTCGGGGGTTAAAAAGGCTGATTAATTTCGAAAAATATTAATTAATTAATTAATTGGTCCCCAAAATATGACTTTCGACATATGAGCACGATCGAAAAGTATATCATTGGATGAGGGGAAGAGTTAAATTGATTGTTTCAGAGGAATCTTAAGTCAATCTGGAATTTCAGGTATTCGTATCCCGTTCCTGCAACTGGCGGGTAACGCGACTTACCAGATGATGGCGGACGCGAACCTGCTGTACGACTGCACCTGGCCCACGATATCACACACCGACCCCGGTCTCTGGCCCTACACCCTGCACCACGAGTCCATCCAGGACTGCCCCATCCGGCCGTGCCCCACCGCGTCAGTGCCCGGGCCGTGGATCCTGCCCATGATCGCCTGGTTTGATCTCAACAACACACCCTGCTCTATGGTTGACGCATGCTTTTATATGTGAGTATTTATTTGAGTAATTTTGAGTTTACTCATCTCCTCTTACTCGTTGGTTCAAAAAGCAAGACTATCTTTGAAATTACCATATAAACTTATTCATATTAATGGTTTTATTAACACGAATTTACATTGCATTTGTAGTTACACACTCGCACTTATCATCTTTAGTCGTTCCCTGTCTTTTTCAAATGTAACTTCTCCAATGCGCCCCATCCCGATTTTGAACAGCCTCCTTCCATCCACTTCCAACTACCTTCTCCAAATTATTAGTATTTTAAGCCGCATGTTCTACGCTACATTTGCTTAATCGTGCATTTACCTGTTCTCTCCCCAGTCCAAACAGAGAGAACGAGGAGGAGTGGTTCAGGTTCATAGTGGGTAACTTCGAGCGTCACTACCTCGGGAACCGCGCGCCGTTCGGGTTCTACGTGCACGAGTGGTTCATCCGCGCGTACCCCGCCGTGCAGCGCGCGCTCGTGCGCTTCATGGACCTCGTCAACTCGCTCAACGATGCTTACATGGTTCGTGGACTTCTATATTTTTGGGCCTATTTCTGGTGTATAATTACGGTTATTTGGTGTAACGACCTTTGATTTTCTTTTTGTAATCTACCTCCATGGATTTTTTTTTGTAATCTACATCCTATTTAATTTGAGCATACTATTTTCATAATATAAGAATATCTCATAGGAATAAGTTTAAATGAACAAAATATACATACAAGTTAATAAGAGCAAAAGCTGCCGCTCGACATACCGTCACAATTGCTCCACACCACCGCCGTTCAATCTGAGACAAAGGAAATGTTTTGAGACTCGATGCACACAGCACAGGCGATTTATTTATAAATCCCGTTGCTAAATTATTTATATTCCCACCAGGTTAATGCTCACGAAGTAATAGAATGGGTACAAAACCCTGTTCCCGTGAATGAGTACGCGAGGCGTCCCTGCAGGCACACGGTGCCCTCCCCCTGCCGGCCCAACAGTTGCGGACCTCTGAAGGCCGAACATACCGAGGTAAGTAACCTATACCAAGCAGCAGGGCCTGATCTATATTTTTTTATGAATAAGTATATGCCACTTTAATTTTGACCGCCTCTATGTACGAACTCTGCCGCCATCCTAGGGCCCTGCCGCCCAAAAGCCATGGCCTACTGTTTATACATGAATCCAAAGTTGCTGAAAAAAAATACTGACAGATTTCAGGCATACAATGAGAGATTCTTTGAAAATCAATCGCTTTGTCCGTTCCTCCGTAGAAAGAGCCCTCCCTTTTGTGCGGTGCCGTTACGTTACTACACCTTTTGTCAACGGCAATTAATTATTATTAACTGACTAACATGTCGTCCTAGAAATCAGCTATAAGAGACTCATAAAATATCAGTTGACCGAAACAAGATTTAAACAAGACGCAATCAACGCTATATACCTAATTTAGGTATACAACTATACATACTGTTAATGCTAGATTATTAACTCCTATTTGCTCTTTCAGAACCTTTACTACATGCAGGTATGCAGCTCCTGCCCCAATGTGTATCCGTGGCTAGGAAATCCACTTGGAAACTGATTTACCGTCTTAAAAATTGTTTCAATAAAAATGTTTGTGGTACCTGATAAGTATTATTATTTGTAAGCGTTACAGCGCAAAAATAAAACGCATTTGTGATAAAATTGCATTGATTTTTTATTAAATTAAGGTTACGAAAGTAATGTACACCGAGGAGTTACATATTCTAAGTATTGGCTTGTATAATGCACAACGAGCCATATAATATTAAAGTTGGCGTTTTAAGATGCGTTGCCACCGGTGCTGCATCAAGAGGAATGTGTTTAAGATCCAATAGAATCTCTGGGTTTACCGAGGTCAGACAAATGCAGTGATTCCATTGGTCCTCATTCCTCAATTACTTTTTCTTTCTTCCCATTTCTCGTAACGAAGCTTTCTGGTGTAAACGCAGCCTTACAGCCCATTGCACGTGAATATTCTAAGATATTAACATTTGGTATGGACTTTCTGTAATCATCTAAGTACTTAATCTAAGTATAAGTATTAAGTATATTATGTGGACATACGCTGTTCTGGCCAAAACTACGGTAATTTGCCGAACAATTTTAATGCTATCAGCATTGACAATTGAGATGCTGATACATCAGCATTGACATGAGTTTGGGAGATAATAGCATAATTTTAAGAATACAATTTTTTATCCGTAGCATATTCTAAGTACAAATTTCAGCAACGCGTCTATTAATATTATTCTCTCTTTTTCGTTTTTTGTATAAACGAAATAAAGTTATATTTAGTTTTTACCAAGCTATTGATGCTAAACAGGCTTTAGTGAAATAAGGACTTAATTTTAGAACGACTCGTTAAGCGAGTCCTCGTTTATCTCATTAGCTCATTAATTTAATTAAGTAAGTTATAATTCAACCGAATTAGGAATGCTAAATAGAACATAAATTAACCACAAAATGTATACTTAATGGTAAATTTATGTTTAATTGTTTATTATTAATTACAATAACTGAAATTCCATTGCGCTGTTACAAACATAGAGTCATAGCGAAATGTTTACAGACTTGGAACTCGGATAGAAATGAAAATGTAGATATAAACTAAATAACCGTTTTGTACACGAAATCATTACCTTACAATAAATACTGGATATACAATTAAAATAATATTTACACATACGCTACTACTAGCCGAGAAGTACATGCTATCAAAGAAATTAATTCATTGCCAGACGGCGGTCCAACATATTTGGCCGGCTTATGTAAAAGCCCAGCCGATAAGATCGAGACTAATATTAGCTTGACATAACTCTACCAATAAACGTTGGTCTATTATCTGCCTATGGATCAATTTCCCTGACGGTACAAAGATACACGATACCACTGGATCTCTACGAGTTCTATCACATTCTAGCACAATAAATATTGTATTTACAAAGCGATTAAATTATTAAAGCCTTTCTAATAACAAGTTAGGGAGTACAGACGATGTTACTGAGGTAGAACGTAAAATAACGTAGCTAGTAAGTACCTAGAACATTATTCTATACATATACCTACGGCGCGGCGTTATTCCGATAATACCAGTTAGAAAATTCTACATTACTTCATGTACCTAATATGAACATGCGCAATCGACGGATGGAGTACAAATTACAATACAACCTCCTCCTTTTTCAGAAGTTGGATAAACAGTACACGTGTCAAAATCTACAATGTAAAAAAATCAGCGAGGCCCTAATTTTATGTCACTTTAAAAATTAATTATCGTCGACGCCTGGCGGATCTAATTAGACGATTTCATATTTATAAATAAAACATACATTTAACGAGTACACCTAAAATAGAAGTGAATTTTTTTATATAATCTATTTTAACGCTATGTCGCCGATGTTACTAATTCTAAAAGTCATAGTCGAGTTAAGTCTATGCTATAAAGCCTTACAATAATTTCAACAAAATATATTTACAACTTTGTACAGGTTAACGTAAAATAAATAAGATAATACTGTAAATAAATTTAAAGCGTATCTAAATAAATCAGTAAAATCAATCAGTCGATAATTTTGCACTAACAATAACTATGAACTTAAAACTAATAATAATGTTTACCGATTACAGTTATTATATATTCATTGACTACTCATTACTCAGATTAGTAGAACTTACATGCTTTTTGTTGGTTACAGTTAAAAAGCTTCATAGCTTTTAATTACTTGATTGAGCAAACTTAGCTTGATAGGTTTTGGCAATGCGCACACGGTCATAGTGTGATAAGTTGATAACAAATCACAATGGCAAGAAAATAAGAGGAATCAACCGGTAGTTTTCAAAATAATTGTACAAGATGAATCATCATGAAAAATCTCAGAACAAGAAGTGTTCATTTTATGTTATGCAACTGCCTTTTGGTAAACTAAGCCCTCACAACTTGGTACATTGTAATTTGTAGACGTCAAGCCGTTAAAAAGCCGTTAAATAAAAGTATAGCGAACACAATAATTCGTCCTATAACATATTACTACCCCTTTTACTTACGCACAAATAGCAACATTTACTACTTTTTGAAAAACCAATGGAAAAACGTGAGGTGAAATAGACAAGTTGCTATATGTCAGTAAATCTATCTTCTCCTTGACTTGATAAAACTGGTACGGTAAGGTACTAAGCAAAGAGAATATAATCACTACGGTACTAAGGCCTTTTCAGTTGCAGATGCGGTGAGACAAATAGCAGCATTTACAACTTTTAGGAAAACCAAAAAAAAAAAAAACGTGAAGTGAAATAGACAATTTGCCATGTGTTAGGGAGTCTGCTCTAACTGCTCCTTGACTTGACCAATTGGTACACTAAGGCAGTTGCCAGGCTATCTTCAGTGGTTCAGTTGAAGACGCGATGAAACACATAGATATGGGACTGCGAGACCAAGCTTTGAATGTATATAAACTGTTACGGTAGTTGGTACGGCTACCTTCAGTGGTTCAGTTGCAGAAACAAATATAGTTAGATGTTGGTAAGCGAGACCAGCTCTTTGACTGTATAAACTGTTGCGGTAGTTGGCTATCTTCAGTTGCAGACATGATGGTCGCGCTTGTATCGGCAGAGCTCGCAGTGCACGCGGCAGCACCACACGAAGCGGCACTTGCACTTCTCCTCGTGGTCGCGCACGCGGGTCTGGTAGCCGCGCCCGCAGCACAGCAGCCGGCACCCGTCTAGGCCTGCCGACGTCCGGTTGCACGTCCGCCCGCGCGTGCCGAGGATCCCCAGTCTGGAAAGGTTCAAAGTTATATAGAATCACATCTTTGTCACCACTTTCCTAATTCCTAGCTGTCCTTGATTGTTCGCTCTGAAACTGGCTTAAATGACCAAAGTTACGGATGGGTTTCAGACGGCATTCTGTAATCTGTAATTCGTCAGCTTGAATCAGTTAAAAATGATCACAGGAGGCTATGAATGAGCCGCCTTAGTCCAACAGACGGGACATGACGTGTCTTGTATCCAGTGAAGTTTAATTATATTATAGGACTTAGGATTAACCCTTTTATATAATAAGCGTTATGTCGTTTCACGACATATTTCTTTCCTCTTTGGTGCTAACTGATAAAGCATAATGACCTTGAGATCAATAGAAAATACATCTTATTGGAATACGTATTAGGTTCTGTGAAAACACTCACTCGTCATTAGGTTCGCAGTAATCGGGAGAATCTTCCAGATACACCAGATCTGTTTTGTTTGGTTTCTTTATGTCCGGGTGTATGGGCCTTAACTTTCGGATATTCTTTCCTTTTTTCCTTTCGACCACCTGAAAACATTACAATAGACTATTAGTTAAGCTTCCAAACTAAGTTGCTCTTATAATAGTCCACTTAAATTCTCTTGACGTTAGCTCTCAACTCAGTAATCTAACAGGATTCTTGAACAAATAAATAACTCATTTCTATGTTCAACAATTCTGTTAGATTGCGTTGCCGTTACAACGGCTTTGCGGTAACGGCATTTACAAGTCGCCAGGCCACGATCGCGCTGCCCGTTTGATCAATTAATCATAGTTTATCCAAGACGAAGGTATACCTGACGAGGTAGTTAATGGCCTATATATACCTTAACATGCGAGGCTCCCTCGTAGCGCGTGCTCAGGGCGTCTCCCACCAGGCGTAACTGTGGCAGGCGGCGCCAGCACACGCGCACCGAGCACGACCCCGACATCCCGTGACACTTGCACACGCGCTGCATGCGCCCGCGCACTGCCTGTAAAGCAAAGGTACCATCAGAGCAGTTGATTCTAAGGCAGGCTTCTAGAGTTACTGACCGACCCAACGATCTTGTGGAATTTGGATGACATTGTGAGTATCACAAGTCACAACTCTGTTCGCAATTAATAGCTGTCAATTATGTTCTGAAAAAACGCCAGCATTATTTATCATGTGCCACAAGATACTGACTGTATTTGGTTGGGTTAATAACTCTAGTCTCTACCAAATTACTTTAAGGAACTCTATCTGCTTACTTATGAATGAATAATAATAATAATAATAATAATAAATTATTTATTTGCACACACAAAAGAAAAGACATATAAGAGACAAAAAACAAAAGACATAACAATAACAAAAAAGTATAGAAAAATTACAAAATTGTGCAAAAAGGCGGTCTTACTGCTTTAAGCAGTTTCTTCCAGACAACCGACAATAAAATTAAAAATATAAATATTAAATATACTAATTACATACAATATTAATAACATAATATATAATAAACTAAATAAACTTTACACAGATATAATAAGACAAAAAAGTATAGTTATAATATAAAAGAACCTACACACCAATAGTTTTATATAGAGAGGTCTAAGTAATATTGTTTTACACGTTTTTTGAATATATTTATAGATTCAGATTTTTTAATGAAATCGGGTAAGGAGTTCCAGAGTCGAATAGCGGTGATGGCGAAGGAAGAATCATAGAATGAAGTTTTATGAGATGGAAAAGCAAGAGTAAGTTTGTTTGCAGAGCGAAGAATAGGATTGTTATGACCGAGGAAATTGAATTTTACTTTTAGGTAGTCAGGAGTTGAAGGATTAAAGAGGATATTATATAGTAAATGCAGGACGTGAGAACTTCGTCGCATCTTTATCGGAAGCCACTTCAGCTGAGACCGATATTCAGACACATGATCAAATTTGCGAAGGCCAAAGATAAAACGGATGCACAAATTTTGGAGTCGTTGAAGGGAAAAGAGAAGATTTTCATTTAAATCACAGTAACAAACATCAGCATAGTCTAGAATCGGGAAGAGTAAGGTCGTAGCTAGATTAATTTTAGTTGCGACTGGCAGGAAATTGCTTAATCGTCTGAGGGAAGCGGTGGCAGCGTTCATCTTTTTGCGAAGTTCCTGGATCTGGATATCCCATGAGAGAGTGCGGTCGAAGTAAACTCCAAGGTTACGCACGGAGGAGCTGTAGGGAATAACATTCCCGTCAAGGACAATATCAGGTAATGAGTTCCAGTCCACTTTCGCAATTAGATGTCTGCTGCCGATAATAATAGATTGTGTTTTATTTGGATTAAGGACTAAACCATAGGCATTGCTCCACTTCGATATTTCATCTAAATCAACATTAGTTTGAGCAATACCGTAGGATAGTAATGGGAGCAGGACCTGGATATATATTTGTAGGTCATCGGCGTACATATGATAGGAAGAGGAAATTTTGCGAGAAATGGAGTTAATGAAAAGAGAAAACAAGAGAGGTGATAACACACTGCCTTGGGGCACACCGGCAAAAATATCGCACCAAGATGACGATGTGTTGTCAATTTTGATGCGCTGTCGGCGCCCCTGTAGGAAGCTGCGGAACCATTCTACTACGATCGGAGATAGATTAAGTGAGCTAAGAAGAAGTAAAAGAATATCATGGTCTACTGAATTGAAGGCATTGCTAAAATGAATTTCTGTTATAGAACTTTACTGTTCATACCTTGAGTTTTAACTTTTACTTTAAATATGAAATGGGGATTCCATTTCATATTTAAAGTAAAAGTTAAAACTACAGAGCTTCAGTGAACTTACTCTACGGCCAGCCTCATTGTTGTGCAGATTCATGATTCCCTCTTCGGATTCCTTGTCCTCTCTAGAGTCTACAAAGTCACGGCTGTACATTTCACCGTATCTTATGTCCTGAAATAAAAGGAATGGTTGCTTTTAGAATATATTTACCTATTCGAGTAAGTGTAATATATTTTAACTTCACTCTCTACGTTTTCAGTAAAATCAAGATTTTCAGTGGCGATGGCTGAATAATTAAAGGACTGGAAACGGAGCAGTACTATATATTATAAGTGATAAATGATAATATTTCATATAATGTAATATTTTATGTCGCGAAACCCCACGTCACTGGTAACGCGATTGTCCATGGGTGGTACCATCAGGCATCTGCAGCTCGTTTAAGTAATGCCTGCCTAGTATACGCCAACTAGATATCTCTCTCTATATGTTTCTCGATATTTGATAGTTTGTATCTTCATCTCTATTGACCCTAGCATGACAAACATTTTTTCTCGTCCAAGAACATATTTTTATAGTGTTTTGTCGAGATAATGTCGAGATTTTGACATTATGAGACGAGTAGTTTTTAATTATCTCGAGAGTGAGATACGAGATATATCTCGTTGGCGTATGCTAGGCAGGCTGGTTTATTATTTCATGTAAAAGTAGATCAACATGGGCATGGTTGTATCTAGCATCTCTACCTCTGAGCAGCCTCCCCACTGCCAGTGCCTTGGCGTGCGCTTCCGTACCCGCGCGTCGCACGAGCACTCGTTGAGCTCGCCGCGGCTGCAGGCGCGCGCCACAGAGTGTGCCAGCGCCGCCGCCGACAAAGCATGCACGAACGCCGACTCACGGGATTCTGAAATTAGATTCAAAGAATAGTAACTCTCTGCAGAACGCCATCTAATCCATCTCAATCGTAAGAAGCAGTTACGGATTAACCCTTAATCAAATTAAGCAATTGCCTAGGGCATCACGTCTGAGGGGGCACCAGAAGAAGGAAAAAAGACATCTGTCCTTAGGGCATCATCGTCTCACTGTCAAGTCTCACGTCCCCAAAAACCACACCAAAAAAGTTTCTAGAAAATAAGTAATGTTTTTAGTTGGTAAAAGTTTAAAGACCGATTCTAGTTGACATACAGAAGGGGGGGGGGGGGGGGTACAGGCATGGATTGCTTAGGGCATCAAGTAGTCTTAATCCGTCACTGGTAAGAAGTACTGATAGTTATTTAATGACCCCATAATATGTAGAGCCACAGACTACTACATGGCTGATACTACGTAGAGCTACGCGCTACGCTAGTAGAACCACGACGTAGACATAGATGTTTTTTTACCATTCAACTTTTAATTTATGCTCGGGACTCCTATTTTAGCACAGCTACACAGTGTGCCAGCAAATCAATATTTAATTTTACGTTATCGTCTAAAATGAATAAATAAATTTTGCTTATGGGGTAATTTTCCCTAATATCACTAGTGATAAAACACGGTATCTACTGCAGATCCCGACGTTTTAAATTCTGTTAAAACGTCGAAATCGGGTGATGTAATGGCCGCCATTGCACCGGTTTTATTATTAGTAGGAACTAGGATACATTAAACAAACTGAGCGGCTCCGTCCGCGCCCGCGGTCTTAGCACTCGACATGTGAAAATAAACAACTTCTACTTGAAGAAATTCCTTGAACAATCTTGAAGTCTATACTTAGACTGAAACGACGGGACGCCCGAAAATATGTTTGTTTGTCTTCGGTAATGAGTCTCGACTCTCGAGGGAACCCTTTGTGAACTCTCAGAAACATATTTTGGTACTAAATAATGGTGTAATGAGCACAGAATTAGCTTATGTTCGACTTATCTAAACTTAGGGCCAACCCACACGTACCACAACCACACGACAACCGCAACCACACGACAACCACACTACGCGGTCGGGCGTATATTTCGTATTGTAAAGCAACCATAAAGGTAATATAGTATATTAACTTTATGAAAGCAACTAGACCATTCACACGTACTACATTTTGCAGTCGTTGTCGACCACTTGTCAGATAACTTGTCAGAAGCAACCACGGCCGACCACATCGCAACCACAACGTTGCGTCGATGCAACGACAGTGCGCGCACATCGCCCGCGCTCTTCCCCCCTCCGTTTCATTGACTTTCGTACAATGATATTGTATGTTACTAACGTAACTAGATTGGCAGTCTACGACTGCAACGCGTCACCACTTTGAAGATGCCTGCAGGCATATCTGCCATACATAATGACATAATAACATTATGGAGTGACATTGTCTTTTGGGCTATCAAGTGGTTACGCATTTTTTGCATTAGTTTGTAAGACATTGCCACTCTAGTATTTTAGAAACTCATTGCTTTCGTACGTAACCACATCGCAACTACTGGCGACAACGCAACCACGTCGGCATTTTGTCGGTACCACAACGCAACTACAAAAAGCTGCAGCGACACCATTCACACGTAAGTGACGTAACCACTGCTCGACGACATTTTGTCGTTGCGATGTCGTGTGGTTTTGGTACGTGTGGGTTGCCCCTTAGCCGAACTCGGAAGTAAGTGGTGGGATGTTGTGGTAAAGAAGCCAATCTCTATTTTCCATTGAATTCTATCTATGAAAAGATACAAAGAAGTTTTGCGCTATTCAGTGTTCAATCTGTGTAAAAATAGTATCCCGCCGTTCCCGCGTCAGTCGTTCCTTGTGTTTTAGTTTATGTGCATGACAAGTTTCATCGAGATAAGCCGATTATTTTGCAGATCCCATATTTAGTTGCAATTTGCAAACAAATAAACTTTTTCTCTGTATAAAAAAAAATTAATACTTAGCAGATAGGAAGATAAGGTTGGTAAATAAAATTACCGGAACTCTTTCATTCGAATTGCATACAGACTTGTACTTCATACCTAATTCTCAAATTAAAGCGTGGGTAACACTCCACTTAAATAAGCCAAAACCGAAGACATCAAAGAGAATGCACACTTGAACACCCTTTGAAGTCAGCGAGATATTATTGAAGCTATGATACAGGCAGGATGATACACACATTGCTGCTAAGTGCTGACTAATGCCTCGTGCGGCTATGTGACCACTATTGGAACTTGAAAGAGATTAAAAACTTGACTAAGCAAGTCCGACTAGGTACGTATTATGAGTATTTTTTCCTGAATCAGCTGCATGTCCTTGGTAAACCAATAATCTCCTATTATTCAAATACTTATTTTTGTCAAATAAAGACGTTCCTTTCGGCTTTCCATTTGGAGTGCAATGAAAATGAAATGAAAAAAAATAATGAGTTTTTTAATATGCGTTAATTTGTTTTAATAAGGTCCTACTGCTGTTTTTAAGTATTTTGTTAACATTCAAAATCCTGTCTAGAATTATAACAAATGGAAAAACAGCCGGTTCTGGAAACTTACTAAAGCTGAGAACCCCGCCGAATATATCCGTGGAGTTCTCCACGGTGCTGCAGTTCCAGCGGCTGTTGCGGAACTGGTACTGACACTCCTCGATCGCCTGCTGAGCCCCCGTCTGCAACACCTGCAAATTATAATAATACATGTTTATGTGTAAAAGGATTTGCTTAGCTTTATACTTAGATAGCTAGCTATTGCTACATGCCAGTTGCTAAAATGTAGCAACACCAAATGTAGCAACATGAGTCAAAGACTCTACTAGGGACTCTCTCCATTGTAGAGTCCCTAGTTAGTAGTGGCTTATCCCTTACTAGATAGGTCTCTCAATCCTTTAAAAAATATAAAGTAGAGCAACATTCTGTTAGTCAAGAACCAAGATAAACGACAATTAGTGACAAGCAAAATTCTGAAATATTAAATATCCTTAAAGACCTAAGTACAAAATTTATTCGCGGTTCCTCGTCTCAATTTCGCGAACCAGTTCAACTCGCGCCCTCAATGGAATGACTCTTATCGTCTTAACTTAGTAAAATTCCTGCGAGATAAAGCCGTGTTAAATGTGAACCACTCATTTAGCATTACGAGTCCGGCCAAACGACTCCTGGTAACTACGTCCGAGATGCAGATAGGGTAATATAAATTTATAGGTTCTGTGTAAGCCCCGGCTGAAGTGGTATTCGTATTATAGTGGCGCATTGTGGTATAACTGTAGCAGATAATGGTGGCCGCTCGAGTTAACACTCAACATTTATAGGACGTTGACTGATACAACTCGCTTTCCGGGAAAAACGGCTAAGCGATATCCGACTCGTTGGATAAGAGATAAATGCTTAGCTTGCTTCGGTTTTAAATTGGTGCGAATTATTGAGAAAGTGAAGAACTTTATTTGTACCAATTTAAAATTTTAAACAGAGTAAGATTTTAAATTGGTTCATATAAATTAGAAAGTAAGAAAGCCATGCCTGGTCAACTCCATTTAAGTACTGGCGCACTCAGAGACCAACATTAATTACTATTAAGTATTAACTGTAATTAAATTAAGAATTTGACATAAGCCCCATACATTATCTGTCAAACTTTTCATTAAATTGAGGTTTAATCATCATTAAATTGTCTCTGAGTATGGCCGTTAAAAACTTTGTTGATAATTTCAAGAAAGATGTAGCTTTATAAATCCCAATACCTGCACCATCTTATCGGACAGCATGCACAGTTGTTTCTGTCTCTCGGCTAGGTAGTCCAGGCGCAGGCAGTCCGCCTTGTGCAGGGCGAACACCTCCGTGGTCGAGGCGTTGGGGCTCGGCCGCACCGGGGCTGCGAGGTTCCTGAAACAACAACAGGTTGGACATGGGTCAAACGAGCACACGTCGTTAGGTTAGGGAGGCTGCAGGTGCATTGCTGGCCACGCTCGTCACGCCAAGGGGAAACCGGAAATACGCTCTATTCTTGAAGATTTGTAGGTCACCTAGGTCCGGTAATACTGCTGATGGCAGAATTCGTTCCAGAGTTTTACAGTACGCGGAAAGTGACGCAAAAAAACGCACGGTGGAAGACTCATCATCATATTTCATAGGCACATACCTACATGCCATACATTTAGTATTTGTTGGGAGGCACCCCGGGCATTGGTCAGGTCTCAGATGCATGTATGAATGAATACATTACAATGGGGATATTTACAGTACCGTTTTTATTCTATTTATGCACATTTTTTGGAACCGACAGCTGATTATGAGATTATGAGGTTGATTCAAGAAATGTTGCCAGAAATAGTGAAGGATCAGGATAGGTCTTTGCTCAGTAGTAGGACATCAAAGTAGCTTAAACTAGTAAGTAGCTTATTATATCAATAAAACAAAACAGAAATTTGTAGAGAAAAACTTTATAATTAATACGACATAATATTATGATTAAAACATTCACTTTTCAGTTCATAAAATAAAACGTGAATTATGTTTTTACGCAACAAAAGTTGCACGAAACTATAGCACAGCTTTTAGTTTTGTAAAGCTCATGAAACTTTCAAAGCTCTACAACATAATTGGAGCCGCAACAAATGCAAACTTTTTACGTTGGCGAGGCCTACTACGTGTAAGCGAGTTGAAAAATTAAGAGCTAAGCGAGCTTTTTTGTTTACTACAATACCGGGAGAGCTTATTGAAAGTTTGTACCAACTTACTAGTGAACAATAGTTCTAGTTACCGAGCTCGTCTTTGGCTTCATGAGTAGACCGCAAGTTTGATGCTAATCTTTCTTTGTGTTTCTTTTAAAATTACGTGCACTATGTTCTCCGTTATTCATTTGTCATAGATTGCACTGGAAGCTCTAAACATAAAAGCTAACAAAGGAATACGTTAACAGGTACAATATCTCATTCTAAATAACAAAAGCGAGGTCCTCGACGAGCATCGTAGCCGGTGTAATTGGCTCAGTCGGCAGGTAAACATGGCTAATTTGCTGCTCCGCACCCGCCGTACTCGGCACCGGGGGCCGTATAATAAATAACAATGTTAAACATCATCATCTGACAATCGAAATGAAGAGAGCTTAGAAGGAGCACCCTCGTAACAATCCACAATGGCACGTAAGGTCCGTAATTAGCGAGGAGACCGCCGCGCGCGTCGACTCCCGGCTCCCGACACCGACACTCCACCGAGAAACGCCACTCGAAGAAAACAAAACTCGCTATTACCTACCCTCCGCTTTTGTTGAAAAAATTCTCCTTTCAGACCGGCCAATGGGAGCGGGCGCGCCTCGGTACGTCGATTGGCCGACGACCTCCCTCGAGTGCGCGCGGAAATAAAAAGCGCTCGGGCAAATGAGGCGTGCTATCTCTTTTTGTCTCGCTTAACCTGCATACGACGCGCCACTCGGGTTTTCGTTTTAATTGCGACCGTGAGGACGCGGAGAGGGTTGCGAGACCTCGAGTGCCGCACGTGCAGCGGCCTCGGGGACCGCCGGGGGAAGGGGCCGCACAGGGGCCGGAGCGCGCCTCCGACTGAAACTGTCTCGCGCCAGAAACACGATCTAGGTCATCTGAAACAAGCCTAATCTTACGTTTTGTAGGACTACTCCGAGCGGTGGCTTGGGCGATGCTAGGGAAGTCTTCGAGTGGAAGCGATTTTAAAAATGTTCATCCATTTGTTTCGTTGCATGGGGACGAAGGTGAGGAATCGCGTTGTTTAGTCCGGCCGGTTGGCGGGGAGCCCTCGCCGGCTGTAGAGCGCAACAATAGGGGGCATTTGTCATTACCTCGGCAGTCGGCCCCGGTCCCGACCTTGGAGCTCATTTCTTCCTATTCCTGTGTTATGTCAAACCCTACACTACAGAATACTTGGCAAAGGGCTAACAATACTTACATAAAGGCACTCATGCTTAATAAATAAAATTAGAACTTGAAGATAATAAAATTAATGGGACAGTTGAAAATATATAAGACTATTTTAATTGTAGAGTGCAACTCGCCGACCCCTCTGTTAAAGTATTTCAATGGGAAAAACCCCGTAGGTATGTCGTCGAGCGTATTTGTTTAAGTTTGTATTTTAATATAATTTTAATTAAAATTCCTGTAATTAAAAGAGCAATCGTAAACAATAGTGCGTGCTTCGAGCCATTACTGTGTTGTAGGAAAATTTCATAAAATCTTCGAAATAACATCTTTGAGGAATTTTAATGAGTTATATAAGTAACATAAACAACACAACAAGTAGCTAATTAGACAAGTATTTAAAGTTATATTTCCTGAACACAGTATGTTTGCATGTAAGACAAAAATGAATTTGGATTTAGTTTAATATCCTGTAGGATGCTTATAGGTCGAAGAATTCACAATCTTTATATTATGTATAATGTAACATTATAGTTTATATTATTAACAATAATTATTATCTATCAATAAGTACTTAACAAGAAAACCGTTTAAAATAATAAAATAATGTAGAGTTTACA
Organism: Polyommatus icarus; assembly: GCA_937595015.1. Taxonomy (NCBI): domain Eukaryota; kingdom Metazoa; phylum Arthropoda; class Insecta; order Lepidoptera; family Lycaenidae; genus Polyommatus; species Polyommatus icarus. The sequence continues at coordinate 15,415,201 of OW569327.1, read as the reverse complement.
TTGGCGCGGAGTCTTTGAGGTCCGTCAACAGTTTCTCGTAATATTGACTCACGCGTGGGACCGACATCGACACGAATACAGGAATTTGTCGGAAATATTCTATTTGTTACAATACTAAATAAACGCAAGGTTGAGGAGGAGGGACAGAAAAAGTAGATTTTAATAAACATGCGAATAGTAGCTTGATTTGTCAAACCACCTTTACTTTCAATCTCCGTAAACTGCACGAGCCCTCTCAAAACGCCTGATAAGTGTGATAACATAACATCTAATGGCCGGTTCACATATTTTTTCCAATCGAGTAATCCAATCTAGCGCTGAATTGCTACTGGAATAATATAAACAGGCACTGGAATGCAATTTAATTGTATTCCAGCGCCCGTTTACATTATTCCAGTAGCAATGAAATGCAATCCAGTGCCTTCGATCACTAATATACTCCAGTGCCCATTTTCATTACTCCAGTATAAATACAGCGCTCCATTAGATCACTGGGTCGGAAATTGGAATAATGTAAACCGGTCATAAAGGCTAAAAGAAACACATTAGAAATGTTAAAATAAAAAAAATCATCATGTTTCACCGTTTCCTTAACAGTTATTATATTTCGCAACTTTTCCTAAATAACACGCAAAGTCATGGTTAAAAGAAAACTTTGAGGTCGATTTTTATGAAAAATACTGTGACTTTTACAAGTAACAGCTATCAAATGTAGTTCACCTGATTTAGCCCCTTATTTCAATAGAAGTAGAGCTCAAAGCTGCTCTACATGTATGTAAAAGATTTCTCACCATACCGCGAATTGAGCTATAAACAGCATGATGTTAACAATTCTAACCTGACCACACTCTGGTGGCACATAGGAACAAATAAAAGCATCCATACTAATATTATAAATGCGAAAGTGTGTCTGTCTGTTTGTCTGTCTGTCTGTTACCTCATCACGCTCGAACCGCTGAACCGATTTTGCTGAAATTTGGCATGGAGATTCTTTGAGTCCCGAGAAAGGACATAGGATAGTTTTTATCCCGAAAAAATGTACGGTTCCCGCGCGATAAACGAATTTTGGCGCAACGAAGTTGCGGGCGTCATCTAGTTAAAATATAAATTTATTGAAGGCATCTAGCCTCTGAATCTGTATAGTAAATGGTGTTGAAGGCACTTGAAGGATTACAACTTCAATGCATTTGGTTGAAAATGCTAACAATCAATACCTATCTTATACGAGTATGACGATTCCTAAGAGCCTTGCACCTAATGCGTACCTATATAAAATAAGCAACATATTGAAAGCTCAAAGCTGACACGATAGATGATTGGTGTCGCTGTAATCAGATAGATAAAAAATATAAATGTTTAATCGATAAGTTTAATGATTTGAACACATTGTATTAAAAACGTAAGTACTACATACCTATGCTATACACTCAAAGCAAGTAACACGTGTGTAAAGAAGTCCTTTAAGACTTTGTATAATATACACAAAATTGAAATTTCTATTCCAACTCGAAACTATTCATACCCAAATATTAAAAAAAGACTAGACACCTTAGATACGCCGCTGCCGTTCATAAAAACGCTATTATTAAAATTTTTAATAAAAAAATTCAATCAAGCCGTGTGCGGGCTCCTCGGCCAGTTCGGCCCTGTGACTAGAATGCGACGGAGTCTTTTATGTAGCCGCGACGCGTGAAATTGCCTTACCTACGTCCTGTGCCGGCGTAAACCTGGTGTGCGCATTTCCTTATTATGTGTTTCAAAAGGAAGAATGCTGTAGGATGGTATTGGCTTAAAAATCTATAAAGTCTTCTGCACAATGGCGGTATACAAACTGCATATTCTGCAGTTTACCGTCTACCATCCGTGCAGCCTACAATCTACACTCTACAGTATTTCTCTCGTAACTTTTGCCTAAGCATACATAATATGGAGAAGACAGTAAAGCATTCATGCTACTACATAATATTATGAATAGAAAAATGTGTTTGTCTATCTTTCTGTCTTTCATTTACTTCTTTAGGTTTAAATGGTTTTATTCTCCCGCGATAAATAAATTTTGGCAAAACCGTGTTTCGGACAATATATTTACTTACATACATTAGCTTCCGAAAAATTATCACACGGAATTTAACATACGGAAGTTTTCTAAACGCGACCGAAAAGTAAATTAAACAATAACCGTCAAAGTAATTCCGAGTGTGAAATCCTCATTCGTCATGACTTGAGCGACGAGCGGTGAGTCACAGGTGTGTGGCCTGCACCCCCGACCATTACCCGATCACTAAACTGAACAGGCAATGAATATTGATGCAAACGTAACCCTCACCTACGACCCCAGCACTGTAACTACGTTTGTGAGTCTGTACACAGTCGTTACAGCGGCGCGAGCGTTGAAACGACTCTACATATTCCTTTATACAACTACCGACTGAAACTGACTGAATCAGAGACTGAATGTTGAAATTATACTAAAACGAGCATTTTCCCGCGGCTTCGCTCGCGTTAAGAAGTATTATTATTTATTATATACAAACTTTCATCCTCTATTGGGGTTAAATAAAATAGGGGATGGGAATGGGAATAGGAAACATCCTTTCTTAGCGGATGCCTGCGTCATAACATCTACCTGCATGCCAAATTTCAGCCCGATCCGTCCAGTGGTTTGGGCTGTGCGTTAATAGATCACGATGTCAGTCAGACACCTTTGAGTTTATAATTATATAAACTATACACATACAATTTAATATATATTAAGAAACACATTTACACTGTGCATAAACAGGACACTCACACTTATTGCAATAAATGCAAAGTTTTGGCCTTGTCCATCAAGTCGCTTCCTGACAAGCAACTTTTCTAACTTTGTATAACTATTAACGCTGATGAATAATTTTAATCTTTTTTGACAAGAGCGTAAATTTTTCTTTCATTCGACAGTATTATTTTCCTAAATAATACTGTCGAATGAAAGTCTGCTTCTAATACTAACTATTCTAGTTCTCTACATATTTCACTTATTAATTATTATGCAGGTCTCTAATCTCTACGTGTAAAGTACTTAGGTATAAACTGCTCTAACAAACTACTTTCTTTCTTGAAACTAGTCTTTTACTAGGTTTTATTATTCGTAGTCTTTTACTTATCTTTTATTTTTTTATAGAGAAAAACATAACTTGTGGCTGCACACAAGCATCTAGAGAGCTAAGATTTATCTTCTTGACTCCCATAAAAATATTATTTGACTACATGTAAAATGAAAGTATAAGGACAATGTCTCTAAATTATTGTAATACTCTAAATTGTAATAATCTCTAAATTTTATACTAGCTGTTGCCCGACACTTCGTCCGCGTTAACATAGTATAATAAGTAATAACAAAGATGGATAGTTTTTTTTTTGTGGTTCCTTAAAAAAACGGTAAAGACAGGACCCTATTTAAGCAAACGTCAATAAACTTTCATGTTTCTAACTCAAGAAATGACTGACTTTCATTGAAACTTTCAAACCCTATTTCACCCCCTTTGGGGTAAAATTTTCAAAATTCCTTCCTTAGTGGGTGTCTACTTAATAAAACAACCCTACTTACCAAGTTTCGTGGCTGTAACTTTAACAGTTTTTGCTCAGCGATGATGAATCAGTCAGTCAGGACATGTAATTTTATAAGTATAGCTATACTTATAAAATTACATGTCCTGACTGACTTGTATCACGTGAAATCTAGATCTCACGTGATACAAGTAAAACATGTTTATTTTAATGAGAAAAAAAATGAACAACGTATCTCAATGGGGCTGGCGCTCGTCTACGTCATTAATGGACTAACGTTGTTCTAATGATGGGGTGGAAATACTCGAGAGGAAAGGTTCTAAGTTCTAACAACGTAAAAATATGCGCTCTTTTTCTAGGCTGCATGAAATTATCAACTTGAAGTGCGAGTCACTAACCTGCATTAGACTACTCTGCTCTGGCTATTGTGTCTGTCCTAATTTTGCTTGACGAGCTTGTCGCCTATATTTTTTTGTTAATTGAAGTTAAGAAATTATTTGCTATTTATTTTTAAAATATTTTTGTATTACATTACAGCTTTTAGTTATATTATTATAATAATATAACTTAAACCTGAAATACAAAAATATTTGTGGAAAATAAAATTACTTACATCATGTAACTTGGGATGACAATATTAAGTATAACGAAGTAGGTAAGTAAGTATACCAAAACCGTCCTCGTAACGTTTATATCTAAATAAACAGAAGTGGAGGCCTATAAAGTGTGCTATCTTGGTAATAAACCAGAATACCAATAAACACTTTATTGAAAAAAATAAAATCCTCGTGAAAATCGTTTTTACGGTTAATAAAACCTCCATGTTGGGCAAACAAAATTAATGTCATTTCAGCTCGATAGGTGGCGTTGGACTCATAATTTTTTATGATAGTAGAGTAAGCAGAAGCTCGAGTATTGCGGTTTAAAGTTTTTTTTCACGAATACAATATTTCGTTACAATAATGGAAACTTATAAATCAATCTTTAGCTCTATAAGATTAAGAGGCCCTTGGAATTTCTCATACATACGTAATACCAAAATCATTTTCACATACGAAAATATTTAACATGTTTGAGTTGTTTTTCAGTTTAAAATAGAAATTACCTAGGTTCCTGCACAAAAATTTACTTCAAAATATTTAAACACAAAAATATTTTTTTTTGTTTAAAATTTTTTTTAGTAAATTTACTACTAAATATTTAAACATTAAAAATAGAGTAAAACACTAAAAATATATAAATAAATAGTAAATTTACCACAAAATATTTAAATACTAAGAAATATTTTTTAGAGTTTAAATATTTTGTAGTAAATTTATTATTTATTTATATATTTTTTAGTGTCTTACTCTATTTTTTAGTGTTTAAATATTTAGTAGTAAATTTAATAATAAAAATTTTTAGACAAAAAAAAATTTTGTGTTTGAATATTTTGTAGTAAATTTTTGTGCAGGAACTTAGACAATTACTATTTTAAGCTGAAAAATAACTCAAACATGTTAAATATTTTCGTATGAGAAAATGATTTTGGTATTACGTATGTATGAGAATTTCGAGGGTACCCGGCCCCTTAACTTTAAAGCCTAATGCAACAGAATTATGCTATGCCACCACTTATATATTGATATGTATAGTCACCAGTGACCACCACACAATACGGCTTAAGGATCCTCAGCTATGTTGCAAATTGCTATGAAAATATGCATTCAGATTGCGATTTATAGTCATCCTCGGCTTCAAAAAGCTGTGTATAATGCCGCAGGAATCCTGTCAATTTATTGCCGAGCTTTGAACGTCGATTTCACAACATCCTCGCTAAGTCGACTTGACCTATAGCGTCGTGCCATAGGCAAGATATTAAAGTAACATTTACTTTAATTTTTATTAACTCCCGGTTTATCTGTGCATGTTACTTTGGCTCTTTTGGACATATTTACTTTTAAAGTCCTAGGTTAAATCCATTATTATGTTAAGGCAGGGATCAATCTCAATCCAAAACGATAACCTTGCACACAACCAAAGACCAAGCGTATACACATCGCAATAAGATTCATTTTAGCTTAGCACAAAACTGTAGTTACTAGGGGCGGATCTTCTCTATTTTCCATGTTTTTTTAAAATATCTTTGGAAATAAATATTAAGAAACATTCGGTTCGGTTAAAGATATTTTAATATAGATTTACTAACAATTTATTCAAATAAAATGTATAATTATCCTAGTTAATTCCTATATTTCGATGAATTAGATTTTTTTCGGAGGTGAGTTTGTAAATAATTAATTACAGCCAAAGTATTACGTTTTATAATAATGTTTATGGTTAAACGTCTTTTAGATATTGTGCTTTATATCTCATATTTTTTTTACATTTCGTTATAATATTGGAACTAGGTAAACTGGGACTCACGGAATAACAAATTGGCGTTGATCCTCGCCTTAAGTATGAAGACGGGAGACATTATTGTATTTATCCTTGGGTTACGTTATACTGATTACGATATATTATCTGCGCAAGTTTACTTAATTAATTTGCTACAACGATTGTAGCAAATTAATTAAGTAAAATTGCATATAAGGTAACAAGGGTAAAAATTATCGTTTGTTTCTTCTCTCGTTATTCGTGTTGACATGGTATTCTAAATAGCTAGACTGGTGAAATTAAGACTTACACACATTTAACTGACTGGAATTCCCAAACCGCTTTTTTGCGCGGCAAGGCTGAAAACTATCCTATTTTTTTTTTAAGATAAAGTTTTCTTTTTTGATTTTAAAAGTAAAAAATTATGCTTATAATTTGGCCCAGTCGTTATTTTTTTTAATACTTAATTATTATTTTCCAAGATAATCAACATAAATAGGCGATTTCCAATTTTGGTGGCTTGTCGCCGACCCATTTTACTCAATATCAAGACCGATTTACAAAAAACTTGACACTGGATTGGATTTTTTTCTTTATGTAATCGTTTAATATAGTTCACTCTTGATAATATATGAATTTTATTGTACTAAGTTCTGTAGTTGAGTTTTTATGACACAGTTTAGGTCTGTCGCGGAGAATTTTTAAATTTTGTTGGGATTTCCGAAACGTTGTTTCTACAAAATACCATTGATCCCTTAAGCATAAAAAATACGCCATTTATTTCTTTCAGACACACGCTAACCCGTTTAGGAGGTGGCTGTGGGCTGGGTCGTACCAGTTTCCAGCCAAAAATGAAAGAAAACCGTTTTATCACAAAACCCCCGATTTTAAGCAATTTTGGTGTACTTAAATTGATTCCTGCTTGTGGCAATAATAGCATGTTGTCATTTAGAATATCGGTAGAGTTTTTGTTTGTTTATAATTAGGTTAATGTGTTATAAGTGACTTATAAGTTATAACTTTAGTGCACGTAGTTTTTTTTAAGATTATTTTTCTCGCAAATTCCAATTTTGGTGGGCAAATTTTGGTGGGTAAAACATTATTTTTACAAAATACCATTGATTCTTAAAGCTTAAAAAATAATCCATTCATTTCACGATGTCACAAGCTAACTCGTCTAGATGGTGGTTATCGTACCAGTTTCCCGTAAACAAGTCTAATCTCTAATTTTGGTGGAAACAAAAATTTCTACCAAAATTATATAAAAAATGCAAGTTGTTGAAATCCACTCAACTAGGAAACTTCAGAGAAGAAATTGAAGAGCTTGATTAGTGATTGCTAGACATCGGATTATATGCACGATCAAAGTGCCGAAATATGCATGCAAGTATGCACGAAAAAATGGCCGAAATATGCACAAAATATGCACAATCAAAAGTCACTTAATATCTTTCGATTTCTTGGAAATTTCTTGGAAATATATTGTTATTCTATTGTTATCGCGGTCGAATTCGATCGCTTGGGGCTTGACGGGTTAAAAATTATTACTTTTGTGAAGAGTTTTCCGGTGGTGCCGTTAATAAATGCGTCAATTTTTACAATTTCATCAAATCCAGGATTTTTAATTTATCATACAGCACCAATGAGAATATTTCCGATTGTAATCTGAATTCATAATGCCCATGGAAGTTTATTAAATCGTTAACTACTTTATTTAATTTTTTTGCTAATGTTGCCAACTATAATGAAAAAATTGTTTCTAGAAAGATAATGTACCTATTGGATGTATTACATTCTTTAAATGGGGATGGAGCCACATATTTGAAGTGATTTGATCTATTGTACCTCTGTTTTGTGGTCTCGGTGTACTAGTTTGGAGACTACAAGGCATCTACAAGGGCACAAAACTACCGAAATATGCACTATCAACGAAAAATTGCCAAAATATGCACTATCGCCTAAAAAGTGCCATTTAATCCGATGTCTAGTGATTACTATTTAATTCATATAATGACGCTTATTTTTCACACATTAATAGTAAATTTTGTTGAAATGCAATACATTTAGTTAAATCACAATATGCGATCGGCCACAAACGTATAATTAAGTAAAGCTCAGTTACAAATTGATATTTATGTACACGCGAATATTGCTGGGGTGAATTCTTCATAAATAAAGCCAAAGATCCCTTTAATAGACTGTTATGATCTAAAAACAGATTTGAATCACTTTGCTAATTATATTGTACAACAAAATATGTGTAGACAAGAGAAAAGTCATATCGAGCACGTATTCTATTACTAAGTATATCTTATCTTCTTCTTCTTATATATAAAATTCTCGTGTCACAATGTTAGTCCACGAACTCCTCCGAAACGGCTTTACTGATTTTTACCAAATTTTATATGCATATTCAGTAGGTCTGTGAATCGGCTACTGGGTACTTTATATATTGATAAGTGCTTTTGTTGAATAAATAATAGTAAATTTTTACAACCTGAGATTGACGACGAGTGATGACCATTATTTGTGCGACGGGATAGCGAACGACGTTGCCATGACGACATACTTATTAGTCACTTCAATAAAATAATATGGGCGAAATACTTTATATTATGGCAAAGCAACGTTTGCCGGGACAGCTAGTTATATTATATTGTAAATGAATAGTTAAGATAAAAATAAATAGTTAATGGTAAACTTTACCTTGTCTAAGCTATACCCAAAACCAAATAAAACTTTTTATATGTAGGCTGTAGCAGGGTTGTTGCGAATATCCGCATCCGCATCCGCAAATGCGGAGCATCCGCATAGATTTGGACATCCGCATCTGCATCCGCAATAAATCAATGCGGATTTTTATGCGGATGCGGATGTCATACAAGTTGCAACAAGAAAGAAAAAAACGGCGGGGCCTGTGAATAGCGCGTGCCGTTTGCGCGTGACAATGACCAATGGGAGCAAAAAATCCGACCAACTGCGTATCGGCCACGCACAATAGAGGGTCCCGTAGTTCCGCCAGTTTTTGATAAGTTTTGTATGGTCAATAAATGTACAATTATAACAATTTTATGTTTTACTACTATCAACATCATCTTAGTTACATTCAAAGGAATTTGAACGAAAAGTTCCTTTGTACTTCTCAATAACTTAAATGAAGTCTTCTTAGCTGTAATAATTTTCTTTTTAAATTTAGCATATTTCCTACTCCGGTGAATTTTTCCACATATTTTTCAGAATCAACCGTTTATCTGGTAGAAGAGGGAGACACTGGACTCTAACGATTCTTTCCACTTTTAAACTTCATATTTCACAAATGGATCCTTAAATCGGAAAATGATCTTGGAATACTCGTAATATTTTTAAAAACCCTATCCAACGACATCACACACAGTGAAGTGGAAAAAAGACTGGTTGCACTCCAGGAGTGCCGGCAGATTAGAAAACTTGATTATTAGCGTCGTTGTGACTTGTGCATTATTTTTTTTAACCCATTTTTAATGAAAATCGATTTTTAAAAAATCGATTTTTTTAATTAATCAAAACACTTACAATCGATTAAATTTTTAACCCATTTTTTATGAAAATCGATTTAAAAAAAAATTGTTTTTTTTTAATTAATCGAAACCCTTAGAATCGATTAAAAATATCGACAATCGAAAAAAAATACCATAGATTGTTCGATTTATCGATTTCGATGTTACAACACTACTCTCCAACCGTCTTACGGCTTTTCGATCAGCACGAGAATCTGACGCGAGTTTCACAGTTTTTACCCCTCCCTCAAAAGTGCTCAACGCCGCTAAAGAAGTTTTCACTTCAAAAATAATTATCCCCGCTTGATGTGTAAGGGAGGTCCCATATATTTTTTAAAGATTTTATGTTATACCATTTTGTCGACATCGTTTATTGTCGGCAGCTTTATTTTGATATGACGAACAACGAATCCTTTGCGAAAGTGGTAGCTTACAGAAATAAAATATGATTTAATATTTCGATTTGATGGTACTAAAATATAATTCTTCATTTATAAATTATATTTATGTAGGATCCGAAACATCCGCATCCGCATACGCATCCGCGGATGTGAACCTCTAAAAATCCGCATCCGCATTCACATCCGCGGATGTGAAAAAATCGGCATCCGCAACAACCCTGGGCTGTAGCACCTGTAGCCTTAACTTTTGTTAAAAATATCTTTCCTTGATAATTAATCAAGTTATATTAAAAGTCCTGTCAAAATAGTAGAAATTCCATAATATTTTATCGTAGAATGTGGTAGCCGGTATCAGGTACAGTGGTCTCGACAAGGGCATTTAATGATTTCATTGCGTACAGCCGGGGAGGATTGTCCGTCTGTCAGTTATGATGGATCGCTTATAATAAGGATCAAATTTCATATTTTATAGAGCTCAATCGTTTTGTACTGATTTTGGGGTTCCTTGGAATGGGGAACCATGATAATTAATATATTGCGCTCGAAAAATGTAAGGGGATCCATTAGTCCTTACTAATATTATAAAGGTGAAAGTGTATCTATTTGTGAGCTCTTCGCGACTTATTAGACTTAACTTATAGACCGATTTTAATTTTTCAAAACATTAGCGTTAAAATTTAATTTTGCATATTATGGAAAACTGAGAGCGGCTTTAACTCCTTTTAAAATGCATTAGGTAGGTATGCCATAAGATAATGATGCACAGAAATTCTTACTGATAATAATAGGTAATTTATTTCTAGTAAGTATAATTGTGCCTCGATCCGTTTGGACTTTAGGCAATTTGTGCACACTTCATCTTCATACCCTATTTTATAGATGGGCACTAGGAAGTCCTGACTACCTAAAAGATTAAGGGCCTGTTTCACTACTTCCTGATTAGTACCAGATAAGCTATCCACCGCTTAACTTGACAGATAGAGTATGGAGAATCTGTCAAATAAGTTGTGCATAGCCTTTATCAGGAAGTTGTGAAACATGCCCTCTGTCTGTCAAGTTAAGTTGTGGATACAGGATAGCCTATCCAGAATTTATCAGGAAGTGGTGAAACAGGCCCTAAGTATATTAAGGTTTAACCTGATACACTTACGGGCGCACTCGGAGACATTAATTAATGATGTTTAAACTTTTTAATGAAGAGTTTCATAAAAATAAAATATAATGTATAGGGTTTATGTCAAAATTTTCATATAATTAATTACAGATAAGTGTTCGTAATAGATATTCGTCTCTGAATTTGCGGCAGTTACATAACCTTACATCCTAAGGGTTTGATCCAGAGTGTGAGACAGTGCTCTCGGTCAATTTGATTGACCGAGAGCACTGTTTCGCCACAGCTGCCTCGCCTACTCGCCACTCGGTAGGTGTAACAGGGCCTTTATAATCACAGCTGCTTATAACGCGACGATAAAGCTCGCACCACTTCAACACTAGTTATAATTTAACGTTCCCGTCGTACCGCGTTATGCCCGCGACTATAAAATCTCCTTTACAGCCGAATTAAGTCGCTTTTAGATGCGCCGTAAACATGATGGTGTATTAAAGTTATATAATAACAATGTGGCGCGGATGCCCGTAATAACGAACAAGTTTTAAAGTTTCTTTTGATTGGATATAAACTTTAGATACGGTAAGGGTTTCAAGTCCTTTTAGATTCCAGGAGTAAACATTTATAGCCTACAGAGAACTCTACTAAATATGTAGAGTAAGAAATAGACTAGTCACTAGAGTAAGAGTTACAAGTACTAATATTAATATAAGAGTACAATAATGAATAATGTTACGCGAAAGTGTGTCCGTCTTACCTCTCTAGACTTTAATCGTTAAACAAATTCAATAAAATTTGGTAAGAGGATAATTAGAATAACGGTAAAGAACATTATTTTTATTACGAGAAACCGTACGGTTTTGTGTGGTACCTAGCTAATTTCAGTGCATCGAAATCGCAGGCATCCATATAATTAATATTATAAATGCAAAAGTACGTCTGTCCGTCTGTCTGCCTGCTACCTCTTCACGCTCAAATGGCTGAACCGATTTTGCTGAAATTTATCATGGAGATATTGTGAGACCCGGAAAAGGAAAAGTGTACCGGAATACCGGTTTTATAGTAAAAAAATTTACGGTTCCCCGATAAACGAATTTTGCCACAACAAAGTTGCGGGCGTCAACTAGTCCATAATAAGTACTCCTTTTATAAGAGTTTACAAAAATACTTTCGCACTTGTCTCTCTCAATTTAATGTTCCAGATAAAACTAACTGAATAGTCAGTTGTAGTTTGTAATAAATAGTGCGCGCGGTCGAGTTACGAACACGCGGGCTTCTGAGATTTATCTCACCTGTAGCTGTAACCGATAATCAAACAGATGATATGTAGGGTAGCCAAGTTGCTTCATTATGCAGGACTTCATTTTAGGGGCTTGTTTAAGCTTGCAGTGTGCAGGCTTGGGAAATCCAATTAAATATGTTTCTGTGCGAATATTGTTGCTAACTTTTCATATATAGCAGGGAGGTGAGGCACACATGGCCCACTACAGCAGCTATAATATTATAGGGAGCGAGCGAGCAAGGCACAGTTTTTACTCAGGTAAGTTACAAGATGTTGCTCGCAAGTGGCAACTTCGTTGCGCCAAAATTCGTTTATCGCGGAAACGTAATATTTTAGGGATAAAAGCTCTCCGATATCATTTCCAAGGACCTAGAGAATCTCCATACCAAATTTTAATAAAATTAATTAAAATTTGAAAAGTAAAGATTTTATAAAGAATAGTTTTTAGTTGACGATATAAAATACATAATAAGAATGAAAACAGTGTAAACACGTCACACTCTCACCATAACTTAAAGTGGCACCTATTCTCTGTTTATGTAAAAATGCCCCCAAAAACAAATGTAGTACCTGTCCTAATGTTTTCCGTGATCGTGGTGAGCGCGGCGCACCTCTATAATTAAGGATAGTGCACACCTCCGCGCCGGCCGCGCGGTCGTAAAGCGCGTCTCCGCTATCGGAGGGCGCGGATTCCAATTTATTTTTTCCCCACCGTTGCAGGGCCGTTGCAGTAAAGTCCGAATCGTAAAATTACGGCGTCTGGCCCACGCACCCCTACTATGGGATAAAGGGCTTAACTTTTTGGAGTTGTAACATATTGTGATATCTATACGATACGTGAAAGCACTGATACGCAGACAACCTTGAAAAATATGGTATTTTGAATAGAAAATCGTAGTCGGTGGTTAGTTTATTGGTGATTGGGTAGGTGATTGGAGTTGTAGTAAAAAATATTATGTAGAGTTTATTTACATACAACTTCGCGCTATATTAAATGTTTAATTACGTATTTTTATATTATTGAAGTAGCATTGTAATTGTGTATTTTTTCAAACCCTTTCGGCAATTAAATACTTTAAAAAGAATATTTTATAAATATAACCCCTTTCTTTCGGAACCAACTTCCGAAGCAGCCAATTCGTTTTTCAGTATTTTTGCCAATATCGATTAAAAATACAGTGTAATGTGATTGACATATTATCTTCGGATAAAAATCCCTAAATAAATATAGATTAAAAAAAATAACCCCTAAAACTTTTGCACTTCAAAATAATTAAATTTCTCTAACCTCTCGTCCTTTATACATGGATTACCCATGGTAGGGGTGGTCCTACAATAAGTAAGGATAATAAAGGTTCATTTTTCACTAGTTCAGATTGGATGCGGTACGGTTTTTTGTTGGTCGTGTTTAATATGCGGTTTCCCGGCACAAATTATACCCCACATAAAATATGATGACGCCGCGCGCCCAACGATAATGATGATGGAATTAGGAAGTTGGTGATTTTTGATAATTACACCCCTTGACGATAAGGGGTGAGATTTGCGTGAAATAGATATTATAATTTGAACCTCGTTAAATTATGATACTCTACAGTCTACAATATTTCGTCTTATAAGTGTTTAGGATTTGTTGTAATCCTACTAGATTTTTTATTTACCGCTGTTTCAAAAGGTATGTTAATTTATTCATTCTTACTGCTTTGAATTAATTTAACAAAATAGAATATTCGTACATCGAAGTATTAACTTTGCTGATGATAGAGGAAACTTAATCTATATTTACCATCGAATAAGTAAACGTTTTCTTTTTGAGAGTTTTAATAGAACGGATGTTTTGTTTGATACAGCCTATCTTCGATCATTGTTCTTATTATAGACCTTTCAAAGTTATATTGCCTCTGAATTTCTATAAGAGCGAACCTTATGTCATCGGAATAAAGGTGGTTGAGAGGTAGAATAATCTTCACGGACTCACTGCCCCTCCGGCTGCGACGCGGCGGTGTAAAACTGCCATAAAACAACCCCAAGACGTAACTGCCCCATGTGACTAGTGAGCACTATGCTTTATTGTAGAGGAAATTGCGGGCATAAAGATACTTATTACAGAATGTGCATCGATCACAGTGCAGTGTAACATCCATATTTTTTTAATCTAGAAAAGTAAGACCTTATTTAAATGTTCGCACAGTCGATACACGTAGGTCGAAGATATTAGGCTACTTGACCTATATTCAATTTCATTGAACAAATGCATATTTCTAGTAGAACTTGGCCTAGGAAACCGTATTTCACCCTTATTATCAAATAAAAGCTTATGATTGATAAATAAAGTCGATTTGAAAATATGATTTTATGAAAATAGGAATTGTACTGACGAAAACGCTTTTGCAGTACTTCCGATTTGGATGTGACGTCATCCTCCTACTAATTTAATATCTTTTATTTATCGCGCTCGCTATATGTAAGTTTATTTGTACATAAATAATAAGAATAAGCCTATTATATATTTTCTTCAATAATTCAAATAAAACATCAGTTTTATATATATTATCTCCATTTATTGTAGACGGGAAATGAAATGGCCAAAACTTTTCTCCGAAAGTTTTCAACATTACAAATGATTTCTAATTTCTTATATAATTATTTTATAATTTTTGGGCACTTTTAGACTCGTACATTTAGCACATTAAAAAAAATTCAATAAAGAGAGTTTAAAATGCAAAGCGTATGACGTCACACTATGGCGGACAGTGTTTTCGGCGCCATTTAAGAGGCATATTTTTCAATAAACATTTTTATGGGTTTCTACTGTGTAAAATATTAAAATATTATTTTTTTTGTAAAAATGAATGATTATGAAGCGATTAGCATGAAGATTATTATTTTTAACAAAAAATTAAAACCGACTTCCAAGGTAAAAACAATATTAACATTAATATGAACTAAAAAGTATTAAATAATTTTTGCTATCTAACAGTGCCTTTTTCCGAATTCGGCTAAACCTTGACTATTTCTGTACTCAATCTTCATTATTTTGAAGTCGGTACCAGATAGCTGAATCTTCAGTCCTCTGACAGAATATTTGAAACTTTTGGAACTGGCACCGACTTCAAAATTATGAAGATTGAGTACAGAAATAGTCAAGGTTTAGCCGAATTCGGAAAAAGGCACTGTTAGATAGCAAAAATTATTTAATACTTTTTAGTTCATATTAATGTTAATATTGTTTTTACCTTGGAAGTCGGTTTTAATTTTTTGTTAAAAATAATAATAATTTCACTCTTTTTAGTTACACTAGTAGGTAAACCTTCGCGTATATTTTACGTATCTTATTACACAGTTCACACTTACAAAATAATATATTATCAGTGAAGTGAACATATTGTGCTAAGTAATTTAACAATTTTAATACTTCAAACCCCAAGCGGTCACCGGCGATTGCGATAACAATAGAAAGGCTATTGTGTCTCGTTTATCCACGATCCAAGGATCTATCAGATAAAAAATTGTATAAACTTGCATAGGATGTAGCGTAGCTACTCATCTAATATATAAAATTCTCGTGTCACAGTTTTCGTTGCCATACTCCTCGGAAACGGCTTGACCGATTCTCATGAAATTATGTGAGCATATTGTGAGGATATTGGTCTGAGAATCGGCCAACATCTATTTTTCATACCAAAAATTATTTAAATGGCAAAACAACGTTTGCCGGGACAGCTAGTAATATAATATAATATTATCATAATTATTGACAGCTGTTCTTGTAATCAAGAATTCAATTTCAAATCCATTCAAATCGATACTTAGTGCGCCATCTATCGATTAATAAGTATAAGTAATTAAAAAGACACTTATTGACTTTGTTTTGTTTAAATGCTCTTTTTAAAATAACTTTATTTTAATTATATATTTTGTCTATTAAAATTTTATAAAGTAGTTAGTATAGTATTCGATCTGTATATAAAGTAGTAAAGTATAAAGTAAAGCGATACCGTCGCCTCCGCGGTGCTGACCGCCGTGTATATTTAAACAAAGTGTTGTTATACAGTATAAAATTATTATTATTATTAGTATATCCACACCTATGCCTTGTACTATTATCTATTCTGTGCCATGAGACATTGGTGACCTTAACACGACGTGGTAATGATGAAGACGATGATGATGATGATGATGATGATGATGATTATGATGATGAATATGAGTTGCATAGTAGCATATGCTTTCTGTTCTTAAAACAACGCCGAAACTCCCAAACGTGTATCTATAAGGAGTCAGGAGTTCTCTCAGCATCTTCGAAACCATGGTATACCTTGACCCAATATTTGACTTTTTGGTAGCATATTCTTAGTACACTTCACATAAAACCAAAATCACCATATGTTTCCATATAAATTTCGAGGAGTTCCCTCGATTACTCCTGGATCCCATCATCAGGTCACCACTTTGTGAACATGGTACCAAATTGGAGTAAAACCAAATACAACAAAGCAAAAATTTCGAAAATCGGTTCACAAACGGCGGAGTAATCGTTGAACATACAAAAAAAAAAAAAAAAAAAATAAAAAAAAAAAAAAAAAAAAAAAATATCCACAGCCGAACATATAACCTCCTCGTTTTTTGGAAGTCGGTTAAAAAAAATTAGGTCAAGTAGCCTATTAGTGTATCGTCCTTTTCAAATATTCCACATGATTATAACATCGACTACTTACGTCTTTAAACTTCAAACCGTAGTTAAGGTAACTACGTTTTAAAGTTTTTGTAACACCCAAAAAACCAAATATATTTATATATATTTTCGATTTTTTTAAGAGAACAACATTGCGTACTTTCAATAAAAACAAATCGTTCCATTGTACGCACGTATTTAGAATTTCCGTATATAAAATATGAGACAAAGCTAAGCTCCAACCGGTCGGAAGACAATCGCGCGGACGGACAGACCTTTTAGCCAAATCCCCATAAACGTCCATTACAGTATTGAAAACACGGATGACGGAGACTTTTAGAGGCTGTATTATTTTTCTTTTGTGAAAAAACATCTTGCGGCAAGCTTAAACAGTAAACGACGAGGGAACACGATTCGTAAAGTTTTTTTTTAGGGTTCCGTACCCAATTAGGGTTAAAACGGGACCCAATTCATGAGACTTCGATGTCTGTCTGTCCGTCTGCCTGCCCGTCTGTCTGTCCGTCTGTCTGTCCGTCTGTATGTCCGTCTGTATGTCCGTCTGTCAATCCGTCTGTCTGTCTCCAGGCTGTACCTATCTCAAGAACCGCTATAGCTAGAGTTCTGAAATTTTCACAGATTGTGTATTTCCGGTGCCGCTATAACAACAAATACTAAAATAAAAATAAAAATAATATTTAAGGGGGGGCTCCCATACAACAAACGTGATTTTTTTGGCCTTTTTCGAAACTTTCACGTAGGCCTTAAATATAATTGTACTTTAATAATAATGAATAATAATATTTAAATGAAATAAAAAATTAAGGGGGGCTCCCTATACCAAAAACACTTTTTGGCCTATTTTTGCTCTATAACGGTACGGAACTTTCGTGCGCGAGTCCGACTCGCACTTGGCTGATTATCTTATTTGACTGATGAGTTTCTGATGCGAAACAAATTAAAAGGTTATCAAATTCAAATTCAAATTCAAATTCTTTATTCACAGAATGTAGTTTTACAATGTACATGTAGGTGGTAAGGTAGTATATTTAGTTCTTACATTCTACCATGATTTTGCATGGTGTGTGAAGTTCTATAAGTAGGTGGTTATAATATTAATATTTAATAACTTATATATTATAAAGAAGCCAATTTTACATAATTACTATTATCCTCATATACTTAGGTATTTTTAAGTCACGACATTATTTACATTAAGAGTTCATATTTTGCTGGAGCTAATCAATATTTTAAATAATAATAAACCTATTTGATAAAATCAATGCGTCAGTAAATTTAAAAATAAGTACCTAATCATACAATTTAGTCAGGGTCTAATGTCACAATAAAATAATTTTGTCTAGATCATTGTCAAAATAATAATAATAAAAATATAATATGCAAAAATGTAATTTATATGGTTCTAGTTTTATATAATTAATATAGCAATATACAGTCACACATGAGTAATTAAGAGACAAACAGTATTCAATATTCATAATAATGTCCAAACAGTCAAAAAGAATCGTTTAGGAATTCTTGAACGGAGTAATAACACTTTTCTGTCAACAGTTTTACCAGATTTTTTTTAAATGTTTGAACTGGTTTATCTTTTATGCTGCTGGGGATTTTATTATACACAGTTGGTGCCATGCAAAGAATACTCTTTTTTAGCAGAGAGGTTTTGTATCCTCCAGTACACAACAGCTGTTTATATTTGGATCTCAAACAATTTGTGCGAGTTCTAGTTTCAGTTAGAGTGGTAAATAGATGTTTATTCGTTTTTACAAATATTGCAACTTCCAATATGTATAAGCAGGGAAATGTTAACAGTTTATAAGTTTTAAAGTAGGGGACACAGCTATCAGTTACTTTTAGGCCGAACATGGCTCTGAGACATCGTTTTTGGGACTTGAAAATAATGTCTTTGTCACTACAATTGCCCCAGAAAATTATGCCAAATCTTAAAATGGATACAACCATGCTGTGATAAGCTACTATGACCGTTTCAATGTTCACCTTCTTTGATAATATAAATAGAGCATATCATTAGGTACATTTTTTTTTTTTTTAAATGTTTAGCACCTGAAGACATGTAGTGTTTTGTGTGACAGTTTGACTGGCGAGCACCTTCGTAACGAGCAGAAGGGAGTAGCGAAAATAACGGCATAAATATTCTCAACTTTTTTAAATGTAAAAATTTACATATATTTTCCTATAACTTCTTATAGCTTATGTATCACCTAAGTTCCCAATTGTTTTAAATAGCCCAATTTCTTCAAGTCTTCAACTGTAATTATTTTGTTTCTAATTAATTGATAAAATTAATGTAACATCCGATCAGTCTTGCGACTAGAACCGGCTTGTCCCTTAGCGATAAAATTCTACTAATTATGTTGTTTGATTATGTTGTTATAGAGGATCGCGGTTATTGCTTTGACTTAGTTTAATTAATCGTAACTTAATATCCGAGACTTCACAGATGCAATCGACCCGTTATTAATTATTATACTTAATTTAATGTCTTCATTAATTATTAGTAATTACCTACTAGTACCTTCGTGGTTTTAAATATAACGTTAAACACTAGTTAACTTTCGACCTGAACGAGTTTATTTAAATTATTAACATGGTAAAGTTAGCAAGAAAAAGACATGCGGCCTATATTGATACTAAAATCCAATGAATAATATTAATTATTGCAGTAAAGACTTACAAGTTACAACCTAACAGTCCTGATTTAGGCATTTATTACATCTGGCTATATGACGGAAAAGCTCAATGACGCGTAGATTATATTATTATTATTATTAGACAACACTGCTACGTAGCGACTATAGACAGCGTGCAATCAAAACGTTCCTTTTTAACTGACTTCTAAAGAGGAGTACAGTTTTTCTCTACGTAATATTTCGTTAATCATTAATTTTCTACATAATACTATTATTTCAAAGTAAAAATTACATTAAAATGATTAAATACATAAAGGCTATCTTACACATACGTAGTATTTACGGAGCTACGGATGCCTCTATCAACATTATCAATTTAGATAAAGCATTATTAATTATAACTATGTATTATCAATTACCGTATTAAATTTTTGTATCCGAAGGTGTCTTACACCGGTATAATATCACAGGACAAGTAATTCACCGTCATAAATAGTGTCGCGATGTTTACAAAACCACGTTATTAGCTGCTAATAGCTACTCTGTGGTTACAATAGAAGGGACGACGCAAGGGTCGCTTTTTGTCGGCGCGTTTGGTCCGATTTTTTGTCTGATACCGATTGTGGTCAACTCGTCCCACGTAACTGAATGGAACTTAAATTAACTTAAGACACTTGTATTGTCTTGAATAGTGATACGAAAATATAAGTGTGACCTACATATTCATTAAATATACAGATACTTAGTACCTATCTATTTGCAGATAATAATATAATTATGTAGTGTTTAGTGACTCTACATTTTTCGTTCACATTTTTTTAAACGAGCTCTCGTATTTTGGAAGCTTTTTCGAGCGTTCACAAGTTTTTCTTCTTCTCGACTATATGTTAGGTAAAAACCGATGAGGCAAACGACGTTTAAAGTAAGAAAACTTATTATGTTAATACCTTTATTTAAAAAAACGGTTGCGATCGAAGATCTCATCAGCGAGCCATGTTATTCGGTGGTAATAGCCGATATTATGTTGTAAATGTAATGGTGGCCTTATGAAATCTCATCTCCATAATTATTAATTGCAATTTTTATTGATATTAAAAAACTTAATTAATTTAGATGGTTACTTTCTACACTAAATGTTGCTCAGGGTTACGTTTGCATTTATATCTCAATGAGTTTAAAATGGTTTTAAAAATTGCATTCATTTCCGATTGTTAAAGAATAAAACTTAAAAAATAACACATAACTATACCACACCGTATACACCCATATCCCACAAATGACAAAATATTTAAAATATCCCAAAAGCACGTAAGTAAAATGAGTTAAGTCAATAAATACAAAAAGCAAAGGTGCGAATGGCCACCTCACTTAGCGAGGAATATATTGTACCATATCGTAACAATTCACAAGTAACACAATAACTATATCACAATGGGAACTTTTTATTTTATTTCCACACCGATTAACAACTCCGTTTCGAATCCATTAGTATTCTTGCGTTTCCCGAAATGTCGATATATTTTCCTAATTCTTTCCCTTTCGGATTTGTTTTTAATTCACAAGAATTTATCTTAGTTACAAAGAAGAATCCTCCTCCGGCAGTGAAGAGATAGAGAAATATATTATAACTAGCTGTCCCGGCAAACGTTGCTTTGCCATAATATAAAGTATTTCACCCATATTATTATTTTATTGAAGTGACTAAATAAGTATGTCGCCATGGCAACGTCGATCGCTATCTCGTCGCACAAACAATGGTCGTCGTCAGTCTCGAGTTGTAATAATTTACTATATATAATTATTTGGTTAAAATCAGTAAAGCCGTTTCGGAGGAGTACCTACGTGGGCTAACATTGTGACACGAGAGTTTTATATAATATAAGAAGATAAGATGTTGATAGGAGATATGTATAATATATTGCATAGATAATAATATATTTTGTGCAACAGTGGGGTCATGGACTCTCAGAATAGGGAGGTCATAGTACGACGGTTATAATGCTCAATTTCAGAACTGCCTAGTGCACGGTGCAAGTGAAAACAATATAGCGGCAGAAAGCTCGGGGCTTTTGTAATATAATATACTAGAAGCTTTTAAGAATTTGACCTGGGCCTGTGTCCTGCAATCTAGCCAATTCTAATTCTAATTCTAATCTACGGGCTTAATAACTTTCAAGCTTTTCATAAGTAAGTATGTAAAAAAATTATTAAAAGACTTGAGTACACAACCTTGTAAAAAAAGATTTCCTTACAGGGAGACATCGTCTGTGAATAAAAATGTTAAAAAATATTAAGCAGTGATGGGCTAAATTTGTTTTGGGCTTGCAGTCTTGGTCCTCAAACCGCAAAAATTTTACCTGGCTTAACTCGGTCTTGCAAAATAAGCAAGACCAAGGGCAAGAACAATTATTTTACTCATCACGTAAGTGCCCCAAATCCCAACTTTCAGAAATAATAGGGTTATTACTAGAGATGTGCCGACTAATCGCCGACGAGTCAGTAAAGCCGACTATCCGGTCACTTTTGTAGTCGGCGACTAGTCGGCGAATAGTCGGCAAAAAGCGCCGACTAGTCGGCTTTTAACTTTTTAACTATTATTGAAATTACATTAAAGAAAAACCTTGATTATTATTTATAACTAGCTGACCCGACAGACGTTGTCCTGTCTTAACGATGATTATTTAATTCGAATTGGTATAATTAAGAAAACAATAGATTAAAATTAGTATCTTCATGCTAAATTTCATCAAAATACATTAATAAATAGTTTAAGTGAAAATCATAAAAGTTTATTGTGCAGGAACCGTACATTTTCCGGGACAAAAAGTATCCCTTGTCTTTTCCCGAGACTCAATATCTCCATACCGATTTTCATAAAAATAGACTGAATAGTTTAGGCGAAAATCATAAAAGTTTATTGTGCGGGAACCGTACATTTTCCGGGACCAAAAGTATCCCTTGTCCTTTCCCGACACTCAAAGTATCTCCATACCAAAATTCATCAAAATCGATTTAATAGTTTACGCGCAAATCATAAAAGTATATTGTGCGGTAACCGTACATTTTTCCGGGACAAAATGTATCCTATGTCCTATTCCTGGTTTTAAGCTACCTCTCCACCAACTTTCAGCCAAATCGGTTCATCCGATCTTGATTTATAAGTGGCGTAACTAACACAACTTTCTTTTATATATATAGATGAGTACATAACACACTCAGTCAGTGTTACATATTTTAAAATTAAATGAAGTGTTTCTAAATTACTTGCTAGTAAAGAAATTATTTTTGTAATAAATATAATTTTAACATATGGTCGCCGTCAGTCTCGACTCTCGAGTTGTAATAGATAACAATTATTTATTCAACAAAATGCTCTTTTCAATATAAAAAGTAGCCAGTAGCCAATTCTCAGATCTACTGAATACGCATATAAAATTTGGTAAATGTTTCAGAGGAGACAAGAGTACGGTAACTAACATTGTAACACGAGAATTTTATACATAAGATTTTATACTGAACTCACGGAAACGCGGTCGAACAGGATAAAAAATATCCTATGTCTGTCTCCTGGTTCTAAGCTACCTCTCCACCAATTTTCAGCCAAATCTGTTCATCCGTTCTTGAGTTATAAGTAGTGTAACTAACACCCCTTTTATATAATAATAGCTGACCCGACAGACGTTGTCCTGTCTTAACGATGATTATTTTATTCGAATTGGTATAATTAATAAAAAAAAAAACCGGCCAAGTGCGAGTCGGACTCGCGCACCGAGGGTTCCGTACAAACCTGCTTACAGCTTAAAGGTATTATAGACCTGAGTATTTGGTATGAATTTCAATTTAATACCTCTACGCGTTTATGAGGAAATGGGTAGTAAGTTTAAAATTATTAAAAAAAAATATATTATGTGATGTAACTAAAAATTTATGGTTTTCGTAATTTTTCCTTTATCTATGCTATAAGACGTTGCTTCGTACCAAATTTCAAGATTCTGAGTTCACGGGAAGCACCCTGTAGGTTTTGATTCCCTTGCAAGTGTCGAAAATTTGCGGCATAAACGGCTGTATCTTTTGATTGCGTTGGCTTAGAAGTTTGATTTTTTCACAGCTTCAAGGGACAGTAGACCTGAGTAATTGATATAAATTTCAGCTTCATACCTCCACGCGTTCCTGAGAAAAAGGGTCTTGACAGACGGACAGACGGACAACAAAGTGATCCTATAAGGGTTCCGTTTTTTCCTTTTGAGGTACGGAACCCTAAAAAGTGTGTATATTTTTGAGTGCCATTGTGCACTCGTCCTAAACTATTCCGAAAATCATAAAAGTTTATTGCGCGGGACATTTTCCGGGACAAAAAGTATCCCTTGTCCTTTCCCAAGACTCAAAGTATCTCTATACCAAATTTCATCAAAATATATTGAATAGTTTAGGCGAAAATAATAAAAGTCTATTGTGAGAGAACCATACTTTTTCCGGGACAAAAAGTATCCCTTGTCCTTTCCCGAGACTCAATAAGATTAAATCGAGATTTCATGTACATGAAATATTTAATAAAAACCATCAACTGTATCATAGAAACAAAATAAAGTAATTTACGCCAAGTAAACATACCTACTAAACACGATTCGACACGTTTGCAGGCGGCTTCTGCGCAAACCGCAGTAAAAAAGCATCACGGAAACTTCCGAATCCATGATCGGCTTGGCCGACTAGTCGGCCGATTAGTCGGCTTCTTAGCAGCCGACTAGTCGGCTAGTCGGCCAAAGTCATGATCGGCACATCTCCAGTTATTACCCAATTATTTCTGAAAGTAAATAAGAAAGGGTAAGGTGAAGTAAAAAAAACCGTGTTGGATATGTTTTAGATTGCTTGAAAACAAGCAATGGAACAGCAAAAAATCTTAAGGGCGTAGCGACAAAATGGATTTTGTCGCGTAATTCAAAAACCATAAATACATTTCATATAAGCTATTGGCAAATTAAAGTGTATGCATGAACCAATCTATGTACAAATTTTGAAAGCTTAAATCACTCTCCTCAGTTGGCAAAATAGGAATCCCTTTTTTACAGAGGTATTTGAGGTATTTTTGATTGATTATTCTGTGTTATAAAAGTTGACCAATCGTGTTATGCTATGGGTAATTTAAAGACAAAGACATGATGAATACTGACAATGAACTTTAATTACTTAGCTTTAGTCATTGCTGAGAAAAACCGATATCGCTGTAGCCAAATTATCAAGGCGTCGTCGCCTCAATCAACATTTCTTTCTTTAGTTAGGTTCAATAAGACATCGCGCAGCTGCCTGCGATAAAATTTTTATTAGTTATGTTTTATTACAAGTAATTTTTGTACCACGCATAGATATGCATAGTCACGACCCAACCGCTACCTCTGCCGTACGTTAAATAGCCCTAAGAAATGTACAGACAGCCTTAACAACTCTGTTCCTGGGTTGATGAGTTTATGATTAAATGCCGTACCTACATAGTATGAGTTGTTAATAGAAACTTGTAATAAGTTACACGGATGCAAACTTATCCTTTTCTACCAGACGCATAATTATATTATGTCATCCTAGAATCTAGATTGTAGTGTTAGATAAATTGTAAATGCTGTGTCACCTACTAAGGTACTATCAGAGAAGTTGATTCCTAGGTAGATGGGGGACCTACGTAGTTTGGACATCGAATTGACATGATCCGACCAAATGACGTTAGTCTGTCAACTGCCTAGGAATCAATTTTTAATTATTTCTATAAATTTGCATCATGTGTGTGAGACTTTAAATTAACTTAGGTACCTAGTATAATATTATTGTGTGTTAAAAAAAAAAAAAGTTAAAAATATGTTTGGTGCGATACCTAGTGCCCAGATAAACCGAGAGGGTTTATGGTGCACTGAAAACATGTTGTATAATTTTAAGTTAATAATATAATTAAAAATAAATGAAAAAAAAAATCCTCGATGGTACATCCTCTTGTTGACTATTTATGAACATTTCTATAAGTTTTTAATGTACGTACTGTTTGGTGTCTTTACAACATAATAGTAAATAAATAGATATAACAGCCTATAGTGTTCATCCGTGTTATGCCGTTTACCAAGCTGGGTTGGCTTTTTTAACATTTGGAAGAGAGACATATATTTGATTAGCGGATATAATCTAGACAATCTAATATTTATTTTACTGAGATTAGGTTAAAGACCATATAAGAGTAAGTTGGATTCCATAGTTGGTACTAGCTACTCATATCAAAATACAGAGTTAAAACTTTACTCGTACCATATTATAATAATTATATTTTATTCTCCTTCATTTTCTTGTCTATAGTAAAGCTGGGTTTACATTAAACAACTAGTCCTGTAAGGACTCTAATAATTATCTCCATAATATAGCATAATACAGTGTAACTAAATATTTCATAGTTTTTTCTTAAAATTAAAATTGTTATAGAATAGACAATACCACCTCAAATTAAAAATCTTATTATTTTATCTTACGTCTGACCGCTGTCGATATGTAACCTTAACCTTATGTAACCTTATCAATCCATACTATCCATACTAATATTATAAATGCGAAAGTGTGTCTGTCTGTCTGTTACCTCTTAACGCCCAAACCGCTAAACCGATTTTGCTGAAATTTGGTATGGAGATACTTTGAGTCCCGGGAAAGGTCATAGGATACTTTTTATTCCGAAAAAATGTACGGTTCCCGTGCGACAAACAAGTTTTGGCGCAACGGAGTTGCGGGTGTCATCTAGTTACTTAATAAAAAAAAATACCTTTAGACCTATCTGAAATATCCACAAGATACCAGAGAAAATTTTTTGCCTTCCATTTATTAATAAATAAAACACCTGCTATTAACGTTTGTTTTAGCAGCCCAAATAATTTTTAAACTATTGCTATTAGTGTGACAACTTTTCAGTTATTCGCTGATGAATTAACTATGTATATCCATCCATATACTTAATACAAACATAACACAATAACAAATTCAATTTTCTATTAATATCAGTGCCTTCTTTTAACCCAGATATGACTGTGTGTCCCTAACCTTAAGTTATTAAAACAGTAATTACAAAATCATCAAGGCAGCAATCACTAGACGTCAGGGTTTCTATTATACCGTGGGTCGTGAGGTTGCGATGGTCATTACATCTGGTAGTGGTCGTGGCTTCTAATTCCATGCCACATGCCACTCGCCTCTCGCCATTTGCCACTTGCCACTCGCGACTTGCCACTTGCCTTCAGTGAACATGGTCAATCGATTTTCAAACTTGTGAACGTTCTTTAATGTTCTTCGTACTTACCTACATACCTGATACATAGATAGATATACCTGGTATGAAGAGCTTTTAGCAGGTTGAGCGTTCTCATAATTCGTTCGTGTTATATTAGCCTTTAAGATATAGGAACAATATAAAACGGAAAGTTTATTTAGCAAGTCATTGAAAACTCTGCGCTGAAGAAATGACAACTTACATACATAAAATAAGCTAAGCTTTTATCACCTCGTATACCGCTTCTAGACGACAAAAAAAAAAAAGAAATATAACAAACCCTAATTCGACGGAATAGAGTTTAATTTAGAAAGTTTTAGGATTAACAAGAAAATTGGTCTCATATTTGTCCAACATGTCAAATAATTCCAGGCGTTTGATTTGTTTGTCGAAGGTGTAGACATCCCGCCGACGTCCAGACTAACATGGTCTCTCGCGCTGGTCACCTGATACCCATTACCAGGTTTTGGTCCACTGGTCTGTTGTGCATTGTACATCTTTGTCATTTGAACAACTAATGTGTAAATAGATAAAGGGTCATTTTGAAGTGAAAGTAAATCATAAGAAAGGTCTTAGGGACAAATACATTAAGGACTAATGGATACTTTTGCTTTTAAAATGAAACAATTAATATTACCTGAGTCTGCATAAAAAGTTATCTTTCTCACATTAAGTAAAAGAATTTAGTTTTTTTTTCATACTCTACATTATACATAGAGCAAGAGATTTATTATTCCTTGCTAATAAACTCTGCTTATAATATGGAATCTAAAATATTTAACAAGAACGTCCATAAATGACGCGACTAACTGAAAAGGAGAACATACTGAGCATTTGACACAGAGCTCAATAAAGCAGTAAGTGCATTCCATCGTGCAGCCAAAACAATCGCGACGTGTTCAGTCAATGGGCAGACAGACCGACAATACGATAAATAACACGCGTGGGCATAGTCGACTAAACTGAGTGTATACCCGTTTTACATGTATTGAAGTAGTAAGTAGCTTTTCACGACATGACAATATAATTATCTCAGTGTTATAATGCTAACTATAAAAAAATTAAAATATTTTTGTGAAGTACTGTGGTAAAATTCAGTACTATTTACTATAGTTAAACTTATAATACTTCAAGCCGCAAATAAAATTAATATTTTTCCTGGATTTTTTCAGCCGTTCCTTTTCTTTATCTTATGTCGAAAAAAATGTCCTTAAATGTCGCGTCCTTTATACTCAACCTTAATAGGTATGCGCATTGCATAAAATTATTCGCAAGTTTATAAATATTCGTACGTTAATCGAATTTGGCATTACAATGAGGCGGCTCCCTATTAAGTATTAGTGTTTATTTCAGTATGTTTTTATGCGTCGCAGACTCACAAAATGCTTGAATTTTAATTGAACTTTATCCTAATCGGGAAAAATGTTTTAAGAGCAGCCCATTTAAATTGTCACACTTGCGAAATGTGACTGGTTTTGATATTTAAAATGGGAGGTAGAGAAGCCCTTATTTGGTACCTACAAGCTAGCTTCAATTGTTATAGTATAACATCTAGAACTGCTTACTTTTTACGAGAAGTTCCAAAAACATTTTAAGAAAACTGTTCAAAAGATGTCCTGACATAAAAGTAAAACAGGAGTTTTCATTTAAATCTTAATTGCCTATTAACTGTACCTACCCCGTACCCGGCATATTATGATAAAATCGAGTTATTTTGACAGAAATTCAGTAATGTTTATCAATCGAAATGTTGTATAAAAGCTGCATAATAATAATTTCTCTTGTACTTTTGATGACAGCAACCGTAATCCCGGTCGTTTTCTCTCGTATTTCATTATTGAATACTAACTACAGTCAGTTCGAATGTATCGTGACCTCGTAGACGATGAAAGTTGCAGCCCCAGGCTGAGGTTACGGACCCAGAACCTACAATTAAAATTATAAGTGATGTTCTGCATGTAATTGCCAATTTATGTTTTAAAAACTTGAATTGATATTTTTACTAGATACTATCTGCAGTTCGGTTTGCGCGGAAAGTAAAGATCGGTACGGATCTGCTTTTTAGGGTTCCGTACCCAAAGGGTAAAAACGGGACCCTATTACTGAGACTTCGATGTCTGTACGTCTGTCTGTCCGTCTGTCTGTCTGTCTGTCTCCAGGCTGTAACTCAAGAATGCTATAGCTAGACTTCTGAAATTTTCACAGATTATGTATTTCTGGTGCCGCTATAACAACAAATACTAAAAACAATATAAAGTTAATATTTAAGGGGGGCTCCCATACAACAAACGTTTTTTTTTTGGTCTTTTTGGTGCGTAAACCATAATGGAAATATATTATAGACACTTGAAATTTTCACAAAATCCTCAATTATATATTGCGTACTTTAATATTAAATAGTAAAATTAAAATAAAATAATTTATTAAGGGGGGCTCCCATACAAAAACACATTTATTCCTTATTTTCGCTCTATAACAGTACGGAACTCTTCGTGCGCGAGTCCGACTCGCACTTGGCCGATTATTATTTATTATCTTTCCCATAAAGAACTTTCAACTGGAAATTGTTCTCTAATTATAATCCTTCAAGAACCATAAGAGCACCGGTGATCGCGACAACAATAGAATACAATAGCATTTCCAAGAATCCGCGATCGAAGAATTAATCATTTCAGAAGCACATTCCAATATAGCTTAATGTGCACACTTTGTTATAATATTTGCTAGGATATTCCTGGGTAAATTTAATTTCTGTAGCAGCTAAGTGTTAGCGGCTAAAACGAGCGCACCGCGGCCCGTGTCGACACTCATAACTCTTCATGATGTTGTTTTTCCTATAAATTTTGCTGCCCCTACTACGGTGACCATAAACACGCGCTTTATCAAGGACTGTTCCGGTCTAAAGAAAACAATAATTAGCTTATATTGTTAAAATGTAGGTGCTATTAATAAAAATAAATCCATTTAAGTACATGAACATTTAGAATGACGAGTGTTCACTTTAAAACGAGTTACCATAAATAAAATAAATTACGACGGACACGACGTACGTCGATAAAATAATACCATTATTTAGCAATCCCTATAAGAACTCGAAATAAAAAAGTGTCCGCATTGAAATTTCTACCAATGTCATTGGTCGTTGACAAAAAGGAACTCAAATTACTAATAAGGGCCGAGTTATGGGTAGTGGGTACTCCTCGCCCGCATCCTCCGCTCCGAGGGCGGGGCCTGCTGACATTTCATCATGCTGATCACTACAATAACTGGCGAAATGAGTATGCTCACGTTAATACTTAATGCAACTTTTTGTATCTTTACGTCGGCCTCCGCAATAAATATCTCCATCAGCGATCATTAAATAACCGTTTACTTTTGATTGGCTCCAGACAGCTTAATAATATGATTTACTAAACTAGTTTTTTTGGTGCAAAATCGTTATACTTAATTTACTTTAATTTTAAAACGTATTTAAAATTAGCTCAAACAAAATTAATTCTAAATACGTGCGCAGTACCTATTTTAGGAAATATTTTAAGCATTTTGATTGCCAGCGAGTGGAATACCTAATAATGATTCCTAAATAAAGTGTCTAAATAATGTGGGCGAGGTAAGTCCGCGCGATAAATAACTGTGAGATCCGAGTGTATCGGAATTCCGCGCGGTAATGGCCGCCAACTGCTTAATGCTTATTGTAACTCAATCACACGTCGTCGATGCATTTGTTCACGGGAACACTAAATATGTTTCCAATTTCACTGAAACTCCCGTAAAAATTTTGTCCTGTCTAAAAAACATTGCCGGAAAAATTATATACTTTTCAGAACCATTCCGCGAGTTTCTAAAACCCTAGTCAACCTACAATAAATTAAAATAAAATTATCAGGTATGATAATAAAAATAAAAATCACAAACATTAAACTCTTTCTGTAAAAGGAAAATGAAGTTATTAAGAATCCAGTTTGTAACAAGAATAAAGCAGCTACCCACAGTTCGCCAAATTTAATTATGGGGTATCGGTTAATGCCCAACATGTATTGTAATAAAATATATTAAACTATATGCATCACCATAAATTCGTTTATTTTATAACATAACTTTAGGAGTGATTTAAAGTTTAAAGAAACGCGAAAGAGTCTCCCTTTTGCGTTTCATGAATTTTTTGTTGGTTTACATTATCCGAGTCAAATGAATTTATAAATAATAAGATGAATTGTGACATAAAATTAATTAAGGTAACATTAAAATATTTTATAATATCAAAAGGACACAAAACTAAATAATAAAATATGTAGTATTTGTTAAGACTGCCAAGTCAGTCCTAAAGAGCGTTTCTGACATAGGCAATCAGACTAGGCTATATCAAGTAACTTTTAACTATCAAAGGGTCACAATTATTATACTCAATTTAAAAAGTATAAATCTCAAAATGTTGACATCACAACTTTTTAAATTGTGTTTTAAAAAGTTCAAACGTCAGAATTGTGACCATAAACAACGGAGCCAAGAAAAGAGGGTCTCCCCTCCCCTCCCCCCAGCAAAGAGATCTTAATTCTTGGCTTTTTTAGTAAATGATCATAAAAAATATTAAGTACTTCTTTTTCCTTCTTTTAATAACTGTAAGTTAAATAATAAACGCAAATAAACACTCCAAACGAGCGATACATAATATGTATTATGATTATTCTTTGCTTAATTGAATACAAAGCATTTATTGCGAGATAAACATCTGTGGTAAAATTATCTCGTGCACTGATCGCACTCATCAAAATCCTTTTAATTAAGGACCTTTCATACTCGACGGAGCACACAGCTTAAATCAATTGCAATTGAAGACGTGAGTGGAAAAGTGGGTAACTAACATTTTACAATATAAGATCAATAATTACTAATTTTTTCCCTTATAATTTGAACAAAACCTTGTAACTTACCTACTTCATCGTCCAGCTTATGTAACTAGATACATAGATAGCTATAATAGATAGAACCCATATTTTTAGGATTCCGTACCCAAAGGGTAAAACGGGGACTCTATTACTGAGACTTCGTTGTCTGTCCGCGGCCTATC
Organism: Polyommatus icarus; assembly: GCA_937595015.1. NCBI lineage: Eukaryota > Metazoa > Arthropoda > Insecta > Lepidoptera > Lycaenidae > Polyommatus > Polyommatus icarus. Next base: position 15,383,270 of record OW569327.1, on the reverse strand, counting down.
TGTCCATCTGTTTGCCAGTGTCCTGGCTTAAGGCTGTATTTCAAGAACCTCTAGCGCTTAACTTTTGAAATTTTCACAGATTGTATATTTCTGTTGCCGCTATGACAACTAATACTAAAAACAAAATAAAATAAATATTTAAGGGACTCACGTACAAAAACACAATTTTTAGCCTATTTTTCCTCTATAACGGTCCTAAAAGCCTCCATTTATACAAATAGACGACAGTTTACAAATTGTTAGTTACCCACTTCATCCACTGTTGTCTTCAATTGATCACAATCGAGGTCCCGTAATCTAGTTAATCTAGGCTAAATTGTAAAAGGTATACTTTTATTGTTCTTGTCATTGTTTAATTAAATTATGTTCACGGCTGTTGGCCACACCGGTTTAAAAATATTTCGATTACTTACGCCTCTACCATGCCTATTGCCTACTCTGCATTTATTCGAGCGTTGATTCAAAACTTTTGATTTAAGATCTCCCTTTAACTTTAAATATTATGTAAAAGTAAGTAAGAATTAAAAAATATCAGTCGTAATGTCACAATATGATACTTTACTTGTTACTCTTTGTTTGTCTGTCTTGACTGTGAAAAAATGTAGAGCTTTTTCGTTAGCCCGAGTTCCGATCTCTTTTTATTAAAATCAGCTAAAAAAAATTAATTTAAAAATGTAGATTAGAAATTGCTATGTAGCGATCGTTTCTTTTGTGCAGTAAGTGGGTACTGCCACTGGGCTCTGGGTCTGATAAACGCGAATGTTTAGACCGGCGGGGCTGTCGACGCCCGATAACGGCTGCACTATTCTCAGAAGTAGGGTTGTCGACGATATCCTAAATTAAAACGTGAAATTTTGTAAGGATGTATGTTTGACGCTCTTTTACGTGAATACTACTGATTAGATTTTGATGAAACTGCACAATTAGGCGATGAACGGCGGGTACAGTCGTGAAGCGCAGTTAGTTTTCCATCCATAATCCATACAAAATCGTGTTTTTTCTGTTATTATAAATATTTCAATTACGTAACCTTTATTTGGGACGTGATCAACTTTATTTGACGTTTAAAAAATTACAAAATTGCAAGACTGGCGTTTAACTTTAAATTCATAATAATAATAGGATTGACAAAATAGTAATTTAATACTAACTAGACCCTAGTAATTAAATATTTCTTTAATTATAATATTCGTGTGTAGGTACTAATAATTGTCCTTTTCATTGTCTGTTACGACTTACGATGCAGGTGGCAACCCTAATATAAGAACGAAAAGTTGGAACTTGGAACTCGTGCACGCGTCTTAATAACGTTCCTGTATTAAAAGTTATACCCTATTGTAGCAAATTGAATAGCTTAGAGAAAAAATAAAATGTTCATTTTATAACTTAGTCCAACGAAACTTTGTTCAACACACAAGCTGCTGAAATACACAATACGTTTGCTCTAAAAATTCGTCGCATAAAAAAGGTTTTATTAAAGATTCTGAAAAGCAAATTCGCAAGATAAAAATATATAATAAGACGGAGTTTAGTACATGCCTACATTTTATACAAGCTGCTAAGCTTTATTATATTATTTATATCGCACAATACCAACTGAATACATATTTTCTTTTATTGACGTGACAACGTCTTATAATTCGATATGGGCTGCGCGCACGAAAAAACATGACGCAATATGCGGCGTTACCTCGCTCTGAGGACTGAGGCGTTCCATTTAAGGCTATGACGGTGTCACGTTCAACTATCGTCAGTAAACCGACTTTACAGACAACCGAGTTCGAGTCGAATTCGAGTCGAGTTCGAGTCGAGTTCGAGTCGAGTTCGAGCTTTTTATACAATTTTGCATATTATTATTTTTTAAACAGAAGACGTTACTAACCACTTAATAACATTAAAAGGGTCGTGCGGATACTCCAAAGCATTTTAAGTGAACGTTTCATTTAATTTCATACTCGAGAGGATAAAAATACATACAATTATATTGATTTTATATGCAAAACCTTTAATGGCATCGCAAAGATACTTGACGCATGGAAATATTTAGCATCTAGACTTGCTACAAGTGTAAAAGAGCTTTTACATGATGCGCCTTGATTAAAAAGAATATAGCAAATTAGTAAATTAAAATATACGGTATAAAAAATGATTAATGGTATTCATGTTAAAGTATTTTTTAAATCTCAACAACCATACCAATAGTCCCATACCAAATGGAGTGTAATCCAAAAACTTAAACTGTCGTACTCAGAGACGAATATACTCGTATTATACGACATAATAATATTAAGCCTCATACATTATTATAGCTGTTAAACTATTAATTAAATTGAAGTTTAATCATCATTAAATGTCGTAGACTGCGGCCGTAAGTGCCTTTTCACAATGTGTAGTGTATGTTAAATTGATTGAATTTTTGCTATTGCTGCTGTATATCAAGCAACAGAGCCAAAGAAGATATAAACTATATAGTTACGTTACAGACAGAGCACAAAAGGGCAAAATAAGGTAACATTTACCAGTAGATATTACAGAATGTTCTGATTGCAAATTGCAATATTATGATATGCCTATATGATGTGACAGGAAGACACATCATCATCATCATCATATCAGCCTATATTCGTCTACTGCTGGACATAGGCCTCTCTTATAACAGGAAGACACAAATTCTCAAAAATAAACAAATCCAAAATGGTTTGCGAGTGTACAAGGGTCTTCATATAACCTGTTACTACACACCCAACATTATAAGAGTAGGTATTAGCAGTTTAATAAGTAACTTAAGGCTTAATGTATATATTTGCTCATAGTACTGTCCATTCAAACTTATTTTACCTTTGACCACCTCGAGAGTAGTCCTTATATCATTGGAATAGATGTCATGTGCGAGGTATAATGACGGGAATATAACAGCGTTGGATTTCAGCACGTCATCCAATAACCTTTAAGCTTATAGTACTATACTTGTATTCAACTATAATAAAGTATAAACGACTGATAATAATATTGTAAAGTCTTCTCATTATAATATCAGTAGGTGTGTTTCTAATAAAACTGTCAATTTACTGTCGTAAATTCAATAATAGTCGATAGGTAACATAAACACCCTACCTAACTATAATATCTACGGAACATAAGAGATTTGCTTGTTTGTACGTTTGTTTGTCGACTGGGAGTTACCTCCTACTTACTATTCTTATGATTTGTTTTATTTTCAAATTGAGTTTTCAAATTTTCAATATTTATTCAATCTAATATATGAAATTCTTGTGTACCTAGCGTGTCAGTGTTTGTGCGCTAACTCCTCTAAAACGGCTCCGCTCAACCGATTTTAATAAAATGTTGTATGTGCCATCGAGGAAATTGATTCCTATGCAGTTGATAGACCAACGTTATTTGGTCGAATATGTCAATTCAACGTTGTGATCTGTCGGCTGGGTTTGACGTAACGCAACCAAACTACTTAGGTGCCCGATCTGCATAGGAATCAACTTCTCTGATAGTACATTCGTTAGGCCTGAGAATAGGTTTTTACCTACTTTTTATATTGATGCTAGAAATAATTTATATGGCAAAACAACGTTTGCCATATAAATTATTTGAGCTGGTTAGGTATACCATAATTTTTGAGAAAAATTTGTAGGTATAAGGTAGGTACTTCCGCACTTTCGCTTCTATCAAGACTTTTAAGCTACAACTTATAAAATCTTGCTTTCGCACTATGAGAGGTAAGGTGAACTGATAACCATAATATAACCATAATATATTGTGATATGAACTAACCAAAACGAAATAAATAACATTGAAAGAAATATCTTAAAAATTCCATTCATATTTATCAAAAGGATTCGGAAAGCTTAATTAAAATTATTATTAATTTTAATTAAACGAAAAAAATATTTTTTTTATTTATTTATTGTTGTAAGGCCACCAAACAGTACATACATTAAAAACTTATAGAAATAATCATAAATAGTCGACAAGGGCTGATGCATGTACCTTAGTAGGTGACACAGCATTTAACACGGGTTATAAATTAAAAAGTAATTAAAATATCGGCACGCAACGGACCACCTTATTTCTTAACTTTGCCGTAACTCTACAAAACTTTTGTCGTTTTTTCCAGGTTTTAAATCGAAATATACGGTATCCAAGGAGTTATTCAGATACATTTTCAATTATTTTGATGCTATAATAGAGTATAGCCTATATTGTATTTGGAAACGATGGTTTACAAACTAACTAATACTTTTATTTCATCACTGTAAATTAAAACACGATCCGAAACAGACGATTCTGTAATGTGTCTTGAATTGAGTCTTGAATTCAGTCTTGAATAATAATTATTGGCTGTGTTTTACGAATTTAAAAAACCATATAGAAAGTAATTAGAAAAAAATATATTATTTTGATTATTAAAGTTTTATAATAATCTATATCAATTATTATTTCTGCTACCGGCAAAATCGTAAGGTAGCATACGTACAGTTTAAGTGGATAATCCCTTAAAATTATGTGGAACGATAAATTTTATTGCATTAATAAACTGTCAAACATACAAAAATAAGGAATCAAAACAGCCTGGAAGCATTAAAATCCTTTAAAATATTTCTCAATCGAAATTATCTTTTTACATCGCTCAACCCTATTAAGTGAGGCACATAAATTTTAAAATATTATCACAAAAAGGTTATTACCGAAAACTGTTGACAACACCTGAGCGCGTACAAAATTAATGACGGTCTCATATTATTGAGCTACCTAAGTCAGAGGTGGTCTACCCTAAACACGTTCTCATTTAGAAAATAATAAAAAACACTAATGTCCCGGTGACGCGTCCTCCGAATACTTTACCGTGTGAAATGTTGGTGCGATTAAAACTGGAATTCTACCTTATCTGAGGTACCTTTATAATTGGGACTTACATCATGTTAATAGTGTACATTCGTTTACCTCGTCACACAATCGGGACTAGCCGCAGGTGTATGCAGCTTCAAGAGTCATCCCGGGTTAAATTCCTCAAAACAATGCTAATTTCAGTCAGAAATGCCCGCTTAAAACTATTTAGCATAACATGGCATAACACAATTTTAAGTAATATCTGGTGATATATGAGACTGGACATTAAGCCTTTATATTATCCGACAATATAGCATTCAATGCAAGATCATAAAATCTTTAAGATAATAATAATTATTATAAGAACTCATTATTTCCATACCCATGTAAATCGGTTAATCCTTCAGGCCCCGCGCGAGCACCGGTGATCGCGAGAACAAAAGAATACAATGGGAATTCCTAGAACCTCCGATCGAAGGAGGTTAAACCCTAAAATGATTACAGGTTGAGAAGCAGTTGGTCATATAGGTAGACAACTGTAGACAAGTAGATACCTAGCAGGAAACATATTCGCATTTATAATATTAGTAGATTATAGATATGAAAGTATGGATTAGATTAGAATAGAATATAGATACCATTTGCAGTAAATACTGACTTTAAAATGCGGCGACGTTAAAAAATTATTGCTGTGAATAATGCAATAGTTCTAAGTTCTCATAAAGTCAAGATACATCAGCTATCTCCAAATCGCATACCACCGTCCCTGCCCCTCTCATACTAATTAGTTACACCGTGTTCGCGTGCCGAATGCCGATTATACATCAATGCTTTATTATTTTAGACTTAATGAAATGTAATGTTATTTTACGTACCCGCATTGAGTATTAATTTAAATTTAATGAATCCGTCTTTAGACTATCCCAGGGTCCGTGTTTCGATTAACTCTAGAATCCGGATAGACCACGACTGTTGCGTGACAAACGAATTTCGGCATAACGAGAATGCGGCAACAATGTTTATTATTTTAAATAGAGCATAGACAATAAAGTTTGTCGTACTTTTTTATGTAATAAAAATATATCTTAGAATTGATTAAGGACATAACAGCCAGCACTCGGATATTCCATTCTAGGAAGGCAAGTATTTGTAGAAGTTCAGGGGAATCACAGTAACATCGCGTCGGTAATACGATATTGAAATATACTTCATCCCATTCCCACGGCGACGCTACTGGGAACTCCAATATTGTGATTTCTGATAGCTAATATTATGATTTCTAGTGATGTCTACAGAGGTACAAAATATTGAATTTATGCATTCACGCATTTTCAGGAAAGATTTATAGCATGCTACCTTTTTCAAACATGAACAGTGGAAAAACTGTAGATTTAAAATCAAACTAAGAAAGCATGATTACTTAAGAATTTTTAGAACTTTTTTTTTTTTTTTTATTAAATAAGGGGGCAAACGAGCAGACGGGTCACCTGATGGTAAGCAACTACCGTCGCCCATGGACTCTTGCAACATCAGAAGAGCTGCAGGAGCGTTGCCGGCCTTTTAAGAGGGAATACGCTCTTTTCTTGAAGGTTTGCAGGTCGTATAGGTCCGGAAATACTGCTGGTGACAGTTCGTTCCAGAGTTTTACAGTGCGCGGTAGAAAGTTACGCGAGAAACGCACTGTGGAAGACTGCCACTCATCAAGGTGATGAGGATGGTATGTTTTTCGCGTGGGACGATGGCGAAAAGTTGCAGGTGATTCCGAACAATTCCTCAGAGCACTCCCCGTGATACAACCGATAGAGGATGCAGAGCGAAGCCACATCTCGGCGCAATTCCAAGGGGTCCAAGCTGTTTGAAACACTATGGCAATCAACAATTCGAGCGGCCCTTCGTTGGATACGATCCAGAGGGAGCAGTTGGTATTTTGGCGCCCCTGCCCAGAGATGAGAACAGTATTCCATATGAGGCCGAACTTGCGCCTTGTAGAGTTGTAGGCGTTGGTCCGGACTGAAGTACTGTCTCGCTCTGTTAAGAACACCAAGCTTCTTCGAGGCTAATTTGGCCTTACCCTCTAGATGATATCGGAACTGAACTTCGCTCGATATGTTGACGCCAAGTATCTCAATGCTAGGAGAGATGGTTAAAGATGTGCCCTCGAAGCGAGGATATACGACCATTGGTGACTTTTTAGTGGTGAACGCGCAGACTTGTGTCTTGGCGGGGTTGAATTGGACCAAGTTACGTCTACCCCATTCAGAGACCTTCTCCAATGAATTCTCCACCTTAAACACAAGTTCGTTTCGACTCTCAGTGACATTTTGCCGAGAAATATTGGGGGAGCCGGTATATACAGCATCACCTGTACTGTCATCCGCATAGCAATGAATGCCGCTGGTCTGCAACATGTCATTGATATGCAGTAAGAATAGAGTAGGCGATAGCACACAGCCCTGAGGCACACCAGCATCAACAGACTGAGTTTCCGAGCATTCGCCGTCAACTACGACCTTTATGCTTCTGTCTGCCAAGAAACCAGTGACCCACTTACATAATTTCACAGGCAGCCCGTATGATGGAAGCTTTGATAGCTAACTTTTAAAAACAATTTACAACTTTAATTTATTTTTTTTCAATTTAAAACTTAAGAACCGATTACCGAATCAGAAATGATACAATTAAATGTTTTCAATTATTTCAGCCAAGAAATACTTGAATATTTTTAACATGGCGTTTAACTATTGTTACTTTTTAAATAGGGTCTACTGCCGCAGTCAGAGATGTCAGATGAATATTAATTGTTTACATTCTGTCAAACTCTTCATAAAATTGGAGCATAATCAAAATTAAATGTCTCTGGATGAGGCAGTTAGTATTTATTTAACTAACATCACAATTAGTCTACTTTATAAAAAGTTACACACCTGTCAAGAAGTATGACAAGTAGCACAGAAACTTGATGTTGGTAAAAAGGGCACCGATGCATGATTGTAGAGAAGTCACTCCGTAGGCGCTGCCATAAAAGTGAATTTACATTCGCTTTGCACATTCCTGCTACGGCAATTAATTTATTGTTAATGTCGCCGATAAAATTAGCGGTACTAATTAAAAATACAACAATCCCGGGATCTTTAATTTTAATATAATTTTGTCCCCACATCTACATACCCGACGCAATCTTATATGGAGGGGAAAAAGTTTACAGCAGCCTCGGCTTTTGTAAAGTCCTACTTGTGTGCGACCGCTAGTATTTCTTTTATAATATCGTCGGACAAACGAGGGGTTCTGTTTTATTAATTAGCTCCGAGGTATTAATTAAAGATTATAAAGTACCTATTTAAAATACTTTACCGAATTTGGCGAGGTATCTACTGCATATGGATGATTGCGGGCTTACCGCGAGTGTGTCGGGCGGCTAAGGCAGTCACGTCTACGTCCGTCGTTAAGGTGGCCATCGCAATTATTTTAATAACTTTGAGATTTAAAAAAATGCAGGAAATGCAGCTTGAACTATAAAACTTTCTAACGGGGTAGCTTTCTACATAATATGATAAGAGAACCGACTGCCGATTTATTAAAAAAAACTCAAATTAAACTTTTTTTTTTAACATTCGCTGCAGTTGAAATAAAAATGAGCTGAGCCGGGAGCCAGTGAGGCAGTGATGCGTATCGATTGTGTAGTCACCCCACATATCGACAGAGCGCCGCGCCGCACCGCCGTAACGCACTGTATGCAAATGACCCCCGGTTATGAAATATACGGCCAATAAATAAACACGGTAGAAGGGGTGAAATTAAATATTTACACCGATATAGTGTGGCCTAGTGATTGTCGATAAAAACCTTGCGAAATTAGACAAAATAAAAAATCACAAAAATATTTGTTGGTTAATTTTTGTTTTTGGTTTTGTATTGAGAGAAAATAGTGAACGACCTTTTCTACTAAAATCGCTTTTTTATAGCCTACGCTTACTTTGGGAGCATTCAAATCACAAAGGATAAATATTTTTCCACTTTACGAATTTTCCCAAAAAGAACTTCTTACATTTAAGACTACTTAAAAAGTTTGTTTCTAATAGTATTTCTCAAAGTAATCTTAGATACTATTATTTATTATAGCTCCTCTTAAGTGCATTCACCTAAAGCTTGAGCTTAAGAATTAAAAAAAATTGTAGCTATCGACATCGACTAGTATTTGCCACATCACTACAGAAGAGCAATATTATAATAGACAGGGTAAAGAGTGGTGCGACTTGTATAACATCACCAAATTAGCCGAGCAAGAGACTAGCCCCAGGGCGATTACAGGGCTGCCACAAAAACGATATTTTTATATTTTTTGTTCTCTAAACAATAAGATCGACTTGGTTTCTTTGTTTAGACGAATAATTAAAAGATTAGTAAATAATCATAATTATTTTGTACATACCTATATATTTTACAGCAATTATATCTAAGTTCTGACGTAGCATTAGCATGAACCTCTACTTCACGAAATCTTTGAAAACTTTTACTTACTTTCTCCACGAAATAGTCGTTTTCTGTTTCCATCCTTGGCAAAACTTGTTAAACTAATATAAGTAATAATATTAAAACCAAGAACTTAAAACTTTATATTACACATCTGGCACTCGGCTGCATATTTATTATTTTGTAATGAGTAATGCAGACTTATGATAATGAGTAATGACAATCGAAGCACGTTGTAACTTTTAAGCTATTGGCAGCCCTACAACGAAAACGATATGTAAATGTTTTGTGACGCCTTTATAAATGATTTTATCCGATGTTTTGTGTGAAATATTACTTTAGAAAATTGAATTGTTCAGCAATCTGTGCGAGATACGAGGGAACACATGTGCTCTTAAAATCACCAGTGTAATTCGGTTATACACAAATGAGAAGGGTTGGAGACACAAACTTAAATTATCAATTTCAATTGTATTTAAAAAATATAGAATTGATACTTAATACCTAACTATTTTTATTGAGCATACTACTTACCTATATCATTATGATATTATTATAACAAAAATTGAAGCAAGTAATTTAATTCCAACTTAAAGCTGGTCTATCAAATATCTAGTCATCTCTTTTATTTACCTATACCTATATAATTGGCTATTTACCTATCCGTATTAATGAAAGAAAAGGCATTGTGATATTTTGACAAACGACAAGCAGACGTTGACGAAAATAAATGAATATGATCAAAGTTAACCAATAACAAAAGTGAATAAAACTATTATATTCAGGGAACAAAGGAAATATTGTGATGACAAAAAAAAAGAATTTTCCTTATGCGTAAATCAATAATAAATTAATAAATCATGGTTTTATTACTTAGGTAGTCACTTAGGTAGAGTTTCGTCAATTCTTCTTTGAAGCCTATTGTCATGTTAGATGGGACACGTAAATCAAAGACGAGCGTTAGGCCAAGACTGATTTATTATTTTTTATAAAACACCTACCTTCAATATATTTTATAATAATTATTGACATGTACCTACAACCCCTTTGTTAACAAATAATTAAACAAAACAGAATATAAGTTAAAATAAAGAATTGGCTATAAGTAATTTTATAAATCAGCAATAACTTAATTAATTATTATCTAAGATTACAAATTAATATAAGTATAAGACCTATCCATATCCTTTGCCTCACCTTCCTACTTAACTAAAATTCAAGCAGAAGTGAAAATATTGCAAACAATAACTTTTTAATTCGTACAAAACAATATTATGTAAGTAATTGAGTATTAAGACAGTATTAATTAATTATAATAATAATCATTATCGTGTTACCCCTTATTTCTTACAAATGAGGCGGAAGAGAAGATATAATTTAATTGATTTCATCAAAAATACATAAATGATCATTATTTCCAAATTTAATAATTGACAATAAATCATGATTTCATTTTACTAACTTATAATATCATCATTCATTATATTTTATACCATGCACATTGTTCCTATTATCTATTATTATTTATTACTAATAAATTATTTAAGTACCTATTCATGCTTTCATTGACTTTTCCAGTAAGTATATAAAATGACAACAAATTATAATGATCACTAATAATAATAAAATCAGTCACGTATATTGCACGCTCGTTTCAAGGACATAATTCTTTTTATTAGTTTTAGTTCCTCACAAGAATTTTTACATAACACCGGAGGGAATCGACATCTACGATAACAAATTTAAGAATGTAATCAGTATTTTTATATGAAACTTTTAAATAACACTTCCCGACTACTTTTATTTTGCTACCGGAGTAACCGTGTAAACTTAATTTCGTATCGGTTAAATAGCTCTCGGATATAGCCAATTTTTTCAAATATTTTCGCGGCAACACATTAACATCCGCACCAGTGTCCAATTTAAAATTAATTTTTCTACTGTTTATCAACAAGTCTACTGTCCAATCGCTACTAGATTTACAATTAATTTTATATATTACCTGATCGGTGGATGAATCGTCCTGTACCGTGTAAACGCGACACATCCGCGCGAAGTGGTTCATCTTCCTGCACCTGCTGCACTGCTGGCCGTACGCTGGACACTCGTTCCTCCTGTGACTCCTGCCGCAGTAGTCGCAACCACTGTACTCCCGGGGCTGCTGCTGGACCGCTCGGTCGTGACGCCGAGCACCTCGCGGGTGCTCCACCGGCTGAGGAAACCGGTCGCGGGGCGCAAACGCTCGCGCTGGGGCGGAGGCCGGCGCGGTCGGGCGCGGGCGAGCTCCACGGACATAATTGCGTCTGCTCGAGCTAGCGCGGGTTTCCTTCACCAAGTGAATCTCTGAGTCGCTCGTTTTGTGGTGATCCGCAACGGAATGCACGTGATGTTGATTATTTTGAGACTTAATGTTTTGTGCCTGCATACGAGACATTTCTGCCAATCTACAAATGTCTACTGCTTTAGATAAGGTTATTTCTGGTTCTCTGAGCAACCTTTCCGATAGTGCTACGTCCTGAATGCCGCATATTAATCTGCTACACACGAGATCATCCTGTAAAGTCTGGAACTCACACTTCGACGCGATCTTGTTGAGTTCGAATACATATTGTTCGATAGATTCCAATTCCTTCTGCTCCCTTCTAAAGAATGTTTGTCTCTCCACGGCTAAATTTTTCTTAGGTATGAAAAACTTGTCGAATTTCTCGAGCAGTTCCTTAAGTGTTTTCGATTCGCCTGTAAACTGTTCGCTCACCTCGCGACACTTATCTCCGATGACATGTAGCAATATGTTAATCTGCACTTTGTGATCCTTTTTCGACAATTCACACGCTTCGTAGTAGATAGAAAATGATTTTTTCCACTTTTCCCAGTCTCGACACAAGTTACCCGATGTAACGTTCGTTAAATCATTTTCGAAATTAAACGGTGACGGTGGTTGCAATACCGACTCCATCTTGTTTGCTTTATACTTTGTTAATCAGACTATTAACACGTTCACGTTAAATGTTTTCCGAACTGTACTCAAAATTGTCACTTTCAGTGTCACTCATGTCATCATGTGCACTATTATAGTAATTCGTCACATTAAAATCACTCGTAATCGGGATACTTAATTACCGACTGCGCCATGTCATGTTAGATGGGACACGTAAATCAAAGACGAGCGTTAGGCCAAGACTGATTTATTCTTTTTTATAAAACACCTACCTTCAATATATTTTATAATAATTATTGACATGTACCTACACCTATTACGTATATAAATTATAATATCTAAATATATAAAACTCAAAGGTGACTGACTGACATAGTGATATATCAACGCACAGCCCAAACCACTGGACGGATTGGGCTGAAATTTGGCATGCAGGTAGATGATATGACGTAGGCATCCGCTAAGAAAGGATTTTGATCAATTTTAACCCCTTGGGGGTGGCCCAAGGGGTTAAAATAGGGGATGAAAGTTTGTATATAATAACACTTCTTAACGCGAGCGAAGCCGCGGGTAATAGCTCGTTATATTATATAAGTACTAGCGGTTGCAGCAAATTTCGCTTCTATTTGTCGTGGCGATGGCGGGTAGTTTATTAATTAGCCTTCACCGGCGAACTTATAAAAAAATGTGTTTTTAATTCTAATAAATAGATTAAACAGAAATCCTGAGATTAGTGTATTCAAACAAACAAACAAACTAACTAACTAACTATTCAGCTTAATATTATAGTAATAGATAATATTTACACATGTTGTAAAAAGCAAAATCGCAAAACGCGTGAATCTCAATATTTTGTTTTTTTTTCTGAATAGACCCTTTTCAAAATATAAGGTTTACACTTGAAATATCGAAGCGGGGATCAGCCTCCCTCAGTAGAAAGTGAAACACAATATCAGTCGCCACTAAGTATAACTATAAACATAACAAATCAACGGTGCGTGCTGATAGAGCACGTGGGTAGAGCTGGGCTAGACAACAACAATTGTTCAATAGAAGAAACTAGACTAGACTATAATTGTCACTAGAATCTAGTTTACTGTAACAAAAAGTAGCCTTTTAAGGCTAAGTAGCCTTTTAATACGATTAATCGTGTTCATAAGACACTAATCCATAATAATAATTCTTTCTAAAATGAATAAATTTTACAAAGGGTGTCGTGAGTACAAGTATCATCATAAGTAGGTACTCTGTCTGATAAGAAAATGAAGATAGAGAATAGAATAGCCTACTCTCTATCTGTCTTACAATTTTTCGATCAGATGTTTATTATCTACAATCTTAACCCGTAAAAAATGCTCAAAACTGTTTTGCGCTTCTTTGCAATTAATTTAAAAAAATTAAGTAAATTATTTTTTATAATAAGAATTTTACTTTAAAAAACACAAAGACACTCCGCAGTCAACATTATTAATAATATTGGGCTCGTAAAAAGTTCAAGTCTTATGGAAGACAGTACTTAATTAGAACATAGCAGGCAGGCCACCTCTCTGACTCACACATCAAAGGCGCCGGACGACGTTTACTGCGTTTTCAAAGGAAGTTGTGTTTCCAATGAAGCTTTAACTGTTTTCTTTTAATAAGTGGGTTATGATACGCATAATTGATTTGCTGAGTCAAACACTGCCCTAGATCATTAATTGATGATGAACAGTGGACACAGATGACAGACAAAATGTAGAGCATTTTCTTTGTTATCTGACTCTTCTATTAGACTCAGATCCTAGAAGGATCAGACATAACTTAACTGTAAATATTAGGCACGAAAAAATAAGCTAAGAAAGACAAATCTTTAGTCAACTTTCTTACAGGCCTTCTAAGTACATGAGGCACTACTAAGAACATAATATTATGGTTTCATCCATCAGAGAGTAATGTTATGTCTGAAGCTTCGAGGATCTGGGTCTATATAGAGTATTTCAAGAAAATATTATGTACCACAATATATTAAAGAATATAATATTAGGTAGAGATAAACTACGATAACATGGCGCGCCCCTCCAAATTACTGTTTCAATGTGTGTAGTCACATCCTTATGAAAGAGTTTGTATGTAGTAAGTATTCAACAAATCAACCAGTACTCGTAATATTTTACTTAGTGTCACTTATTACTAAGATTTGTTGGCCAACTTATCATAACTAGCCGACCGCGCAAGACAACGCACTTCAAACGTTTTGAATTTTGAAGGGGCGCGCCATGTTATCCTAGTTCGACAGTATATATTATAAGTCTATGTCCTAGTTTATCTCTATCTAAAAATGCTGTCTTTGTCTACCGTTAAAATTTTGCTATGTTTCAGACAAAGACACAGACTTTTTTAGTTCTCACTGTTTTAGTATTTTTAATATCCACCCCATTACTAATCTATACTTTATTTATTATTATTTATTATAATATTATAAAGCGGAAGAGTTTGGTTGTTTGTTTGTTTGTTTGAACGCGTTAATCTCAGCAACTACTGGTCCGATTTGAAAAATTCTTTTAATGTTTGATAGCCCATTTATCGAGAAAGGCTATTGGCTATATTTTATCACGCTAGTGCCCGTTTTCACCAATTACACCTAAAATTTAGGTGTCCCTTAAGCCAATATTCTAAGTTTTGTTCTTGGTGAAAACGGGCATAAGACTAATAGGAGCGAAGAAATAGAGGAAAATGTAGAAAAAACGGGGGAAATTATTTGAAAGGGCTTATTTGAACGCACTAATCTCAGGAACTAGTCCGATTTGAAAAATTCTTTGAGTGTTAGATAGGAATTTATCAATTTATCAAGGAATGCTATAGGCCGCTAAGGCTAATAGGAGCAGAGGAAAATAATAAATTATTAGAGCAATTTTTATGTTATTTGGCACACATGAAGAAGAGACCACATGAAAGGACATAGGTTCCTTTTTTTGCGGAAAATGTACGGTTTCCGTGACATTCCTAAATTACGCGGGCGAAGCCCTGTAGAACATTATTATGTAGCATACGTAATAAGTTATTTAAAATTACTTTTTAATATTGTTCTTTGTTTTTCAAAGTATCAGTTAAAGTTAACAACATTGAACAGACTTAAAATTTAGTTTGTTATTATTTTTAGCAATATTCCGCGAAATAAATTAACTAAATTTTAAGCTATATATTTCCGCAAAGTAACGCCTGATTCCATTAATAATTAATTGAGCAGTCTGTTCATTGAGTAATTATTGAGGTATTTGACTAGATATTATTAATAATACCTTACTGCCTATACAAAGGATATATTTTAAAACTTTTTTATTAATGAATAATGATGTCATCAAATGAATTTTCATTCGCATTTTCACTGGTCGATAGGGCCCGCATGCGGGGTGCGGGAGATCATGCCTCGACCAATCAAAATGCGCCATTAGTTGTGATAGGCTCCCCGCATGCTGTATACCGCACGAGTTAACGACTAATGAAAATGCGCCCGAAGATAATGTGTTTTCTTGCAATGAAATGACCAATGATGACAGTTTAACGACATCGGTTATTAAAATCTTATTAAACTGATTTCTACCAATTAAACAAATCAAAGTAACTTATGCGAGGTCAATGTATTTTTGGTAAGTTCGTTTTGCAAATTAAGGGAATGTATGAGAATAAGCCTCAATTTCACCAACGTCCGTTAGTGTTAACAGCTTGTTAAAATGTCATGTCTTCTCTTTCATTCGTAAGAAAAACGAAAGAGGTAACGTATATCACTACTACAAGCATTATACAAGCGTTATGTGACCATTGGGCACATAACCGCATATAGGTAGGTACATGGTAGAAGTCGAGATGTGCACAAGTTATATATGCTTGCAGTAGCTGTTATATCTGTTACATGTAAGGGAAAGGCGCTAATGGTAGACACTGAACTAATAGAAGACACTTACGACAAAAATGCCATAAAAATAAGAATTATTCTAATTATTTCTCAATACTGTAAATTTTATAAGCTTCTTATGCTATCTGTTGATGTGAAAAAATATATTAGGGATGCCTTCGGGAACAAAATTTTAAAATGGGATCAGTTTTCGTAAATGATGTGACCGCGTCAACACGCACCCGGCAATTTCTTAGCAAATAGGTTAAGGAAGGCGAAATTTTGCACGTAAGTTTTGAATACATTTATTAGATTTCTTGTAATTTCTATTGACTTCATTGGATTAATGGTCATGTTGTTTACACTAATTAATGTTTATTTATGATCTTTTATCCATTTTCCCTAACAATATAAAGGGTGTCTACTATTAGTTCTTGAAAATATAAAAAACCTAATAGATGACATGGATCTCATCTTTTAGTTTTTCAATACATACTAAAGTTATTTTGTACTTTATTCTACTGCAAATATCATCACTATTCTCTAAAAATATAATTCTATTAACAAACTAAGAACTTAGAACTACTGTACCTAAAAATGGACATGGTGTCTAATATTAGACCTTGCACTGATCTAAAAATCGATGCTTTAGTTTTGTAGCAGTAAAAAGAAGAAAAAGGAGAACTGAGAACAAAAAGAAGAAAAAAGAAGAGGCAAAAGAAGCATGGAGACTTAAGACTAAAAATAAATTTGCTGGGAAAAAAATATGAAAAATAAAAATAAAAGGAAAGATAGTTTCAGCATGGAAGAAGAATGAATAGAATCTGGAGACAACGTGGATAATATTTCTGATGCATGTAGTTACTATGATGAAGTAAATGAAATCTTTTGAAAAACGGCAAATAAAGGCCTAATAATATGAAAAATGTAAAATGTAATTTAATGTTCTATGTCAACTATTAGTTCATATTGGTGTCTACTATTAGTGTTGTTCGCTTATTGTGATGTCATCTATTAGTACTTATGACTAAGTTTACAAAAAGACCAATAATATGTTTTTTTATTGATTTGTCAGAGAATAATTATAATAGTTTTATTTTGTAAGAGTTACTGAAGACATGGAAGAAGTTATCAATCCTTTATTTCCATAAATTATATATTTTATAACATTCGAATGTTTCATGTTTCCTTATAGTGTCTGCCATTAGGTCTTCTCCCTTATACTTTTTACTCTGTGATCAAAGTAATCTTAAGTTATAAGACATTTTCGTTATCTCTATTTTTCACAAGGTCCTAATTCTTAACCAGTGATTTATCTCAGGTTCGAACATGTTAACCTAATCGGCGACGGCTGACCCCAGCATTAGAAATTATACCTAAGTCCTAACCGGTCTAAGCTCGGTCTAGGGCTTCACACGAGACGAGAGTAAGCGAGACTAACAAAAATCTCGTCTCGGTCTCGTCAATCCTCAAAAAATTGAGTCTCGTTCCAGTCTCGGTCTCGTCTCGTTACCAGTTATCTCGTCTCGTCTCGCATAATTGTAAATAATGATTTATTTCTTTGATATAATAAAGAGAATAAGGTATATTTTATGAGTAACGATAAAATGCAGTTTGGATGGTTACCAGATTTTGTATTTTGTAAAATATATTGTTTTTTAAGACCTTTTCTGATTTTTCGAATAAAAACTTCATTAAAAAAAATTAACGAGACCCGAAACGAGACTCTCGGAGTGCCCTGTATGTGGTCTCGGTATCGCCGAGAATATTTTCCAAAACATCTCGTCTCGTTCTCGTCTCGTAAAAGCGAGACGAGAACGAGACGAGACGAGAAAAATCCCGCTCTCGAGCCCTAGCTCGGTCGGACGGAAGTCTAGTAATTTGTGTATAACTGTATATACATAGGTACAACTTGTATAGTATGTACAAGTTGTAAGAATCGTCGTGTTTGTCAACATCCCTTTGATGTCCGCGGTACCGGCGGTTTCCGCGCGTTAAAATTATATTTATACCCGGCTAGTACTGCACAGAATAACTTTCACCTTTTGTTACTCCATTTTGTAAACAACGTTGAACTTAAAAGTTTGTTATAAATAAATACACGCAGCTACCATTAATAAAATGCTATTGGGGCGCACCGGACTCTATATTCTGCTGCGAAGTAAAGACAAACAAGAAACGATTGACTTCTAATTATACCAACATTTTATATATTATTATATTTACATATTATTTTATTATTTTCCACTACTCTGTATTAAATATCGTGTAGGAAAGCATTAATTATTATAGTAATTGTGCATCTTCAAAATTCAAATACATACATAGTTCTAAAATAAATTCCATACTCGTATGCTTACAGAGCTTACTTGATAAAAGAATATTTAAATAAGATTAAAGGATACATAATGTGAAACGCGAAGGAGATTACTGAACAATTCTGTTTTTGCCTGCCGTATAAGTTTTGCAATACTATTTCAGACAAAGGCTTTTTAAGTTGCCGAAAGCTTACTGCGTAGGCTTTTATCTGTTCGTCTTAACTAGTGGCTTGAGACTTGAGAGCCCCTCAAGTTGTATGATCAAATTCGGATGGCCACTAATTGATTAGCTAATAAATGAACAATGTGTTAACCCCAATTAGCCAGATAAGTGACGCGAGACGAGCGCTATCAAAAATTACACACTTTATTAGGATAATAATATTGAATAACTGTTATCACCCATTATGATGAAAAGTTTTGTAATGTTTACTTTCTAAATCGGAGCAAGTGAATGCAACTTCCTTTAAGATTAGAGGAAGTCTTATGAAGTTATTCTCGAATGTTCATGCAAAATAGAGTTCCACAAGGTACAATTCTGGGACTGTTTTATTTTCAAAAAATTGAGTCTAAGGCGGTTTCGACTTTCAGCCAATATGGACCTTCGGTTGGACACTATTAATAAATTAATATATTATATATCAAATATTAATAAAACAAAATGGGTCATATTATATTCAGAAATCAGAAGCCATAACTCATAACAACAGGTAGCGTTTACGAGTCACCTCTACCTAAAAATTGATAACAGATATTTTCTTCCAAGACTCTTACTCTAAGAAATGTACAGTAACTTTTATTACTTGACAGTTGGCACTTACATGAATCTGAGCTATATTTATTCAGAGTGAATTAGTCCGGTTGCCTCACTACTTCTCGCTTGGAGCTGAGAAGTATGAATTATTCAAGTCGAACGAGCCTATAGATTAGCCTTAATGTACGCACCTATGTCTAACAGAAACCCGCTAAAAGTGTCGTGGTAACGGTGCGTGCGCCCGCGCCGGTTACTTTTGTATGGAGAAAAGTGCTAGAGTAGGAGCCAGCGACAGCCAGACTCGTCATTTTATAAAAGCTGAAAGTTTTTCTATATAAGCAGTTGGAAGCAACTGTAAGATTTTGACAGGGTAGGACCAGATTCCTACAGAATATCCGAAGAAATAAGATAGATTGAGCTTTATCGGAGGTTAGGTAGACCTTCAGAACTGGACACCTCATAAAGTAACCGAGACCGAAACTCCATATTTGCTGGTCATTCTTAATTCTAAAGGGGTCATCTACAGAAAAACTTTTAACTTTTACAATTTATGTCGCTGACTCTTGGGCCATGTAGGTCGAGAGGTGGATGTCAAATTCTAACTAATATGGAAAAAAAAATTTCATCCGAAGACCGAAACTGTTTTACAGGCAGATGCCAGATGCCTACAAAAGAATTTCTAAGATAGTTCAGAATATCATGCTTATGAAATTATTGTATCTAATATGATCCAATTCTTCCTACTTTCCTGGAAATTGTAATGCTCCTTATTACAATTTCCAAATACTTATTCAATAAATACCTGCTCTAATTTTTATAAGTAGGTAAATGTTTTTTTATGAGGTATAGCGGCTTTCGGTAAAAGCAATATAGACAAAACAAAGACCGTATGGTAGCTGTGGGGGGCACCATCTAAAACCGTGGTCTAGTGGTATAGAGCGCGGCTCTTGACTCGGAGGTCGTGGGTTCGATTCCCGCGTTGGAAACATGATATTTCTAAGTTTGGTTAGGACAATGCAGGCTGATCACCTGATTGTCTGACAAGTAAGATGATCCATGCGCCTGATCTCTCGCCAGTCGTGTCGGTTGTCCGTCCCACTGGGTTATGAGATTAAAAGGAATAGAGAGTGCTCTTGTGTACTGCGCACACACTTGGGCACTATAAAATTACTCCTGCGTAGCTGGCCTGGTTTCAATAAAACCGGCCACCATCACCGAACCCGGTGTGGGAGCTATTATTATCTAAAACCAATCAAAAATAAAATATTTTGAATTTAAATACTCGTATAAGAGCTAATCAGTAAATCAAGTAGCCTTCTAGACTACGTTTAAGTCCGTCCGAGCCACATGTCAAACAACACCGAGTTTCGTAACATAAACAATTGATTATTTTTGTTCTGCTATTTTCAGTCTTAGCTAAAAAGTTAGTGCAAACATGTAGCTTGGTGCTAAATAAGTAATGACTATTTGTATGAAAAACTAAAATGCAAACCGGGGTTTTTAAGCTAGGTATTCATTAGTATGAAAGCTATTTCTTTTGACAAAAACATAATTATTGTTGAATTAGCTGTGGTGCTCATTACAAAATTTTGTTTGATTTATTTTCAATCATCACTTTATTTTCATTTCAATAACTAATTAATTCGAATTTTATAAAAAAATATTAACAAAAGGCCGTTAAATTACAAAATGAATATAACGGTCCTTAAAACTTATGTTTTTAGTTGGGGCAAATTTTAAAAAAGTTGTCAGAAAATTTAAAACTAAAAAATGTGAATTACAAGCTACGTAATTTTAGTGAGCGCCTCTACTACGAGTGCCTCTACACTCTACACTTGCACTGCAAGCACATTTTATGCAAACTTACAAGTGCTTTTCTACAGTTCTCTTTTATAATTATTGTATTTTTTGCACTTCCTTATTAAAAACGTAAGCTTTTGTTTCTTACTTACGTTATATCTACTTACTACACTCTAAGTATGATTGACTAAGCGATAATTTTTAATTTAACTAAATTGTAATTAAAATAACTTTTGTAAGCTTAATATTTTTAAAGAAGCATGAATATTATGCTTACCACCAGTTGCCCGTAACAGCCTGTACGAGTATGAGCAAAAAGTACAAAAGTTTCCACAGGAGCGGCATTGTGCTTTTTATTTACGAAAGCACCGCAAAACTTTACACAACAGTTCACTCACTCTCACCGCTCAACAAAAAACTGTAATTACATCGCGAATGTAATTGCAAGTAAAAAAATAATAAACAATAACCACAAAACGCAATAAAAACATAACAATGTAGCCGAGTAAAAAACGTAAAAAGAAAGTTTCAGGGAAAGACTCTTTGTCTACTCTCGGAAGATTAAACACAAAAAAAAACTGTCCGTCAGAATTTTTAAAATTGGAACTGAAATTCGAAATACTCGTCGGTTGTGTTTAGTCCACACTCCACGCGCCTGCGACCCGTGCGGTTAGGAATACAAAACCAGACTGGCTCGCTTTTAAGTCGTTTGTAAGTATTCCATAGGATTCGTAAGGGGAAGGGTCGCTCTGGAGGGCGTGTAAATGCAATACACTGCACGAGTTCATCCTTCGAGCCCCTACTACGAGGCGAGTTTTGTACAACCGACATTACGTTTTCCGAATTAGGTACGTGCACTCGACAAAGAGATTAAATTTCGCGATGTTCGTCATGAGAACTGGTAGTAATGTGACGCCATCAATTCGGAGCTCAAGTCGTCGTAGAGACGCTAATGCAGAAAAATATTGTCACATAACAGAATAAGATTTAAACGTTAAAAATGGTCGCGGATTTGCGATTCGCATTCGCAGTTATAAATACCTGATAAATAGCCGATACCCGTCGTCTTAGCTAAGTGTAGCCGTGAATAATAATAACAATTAATTATTATCAATAAAGTTGAACACTTATCTGCATAAAAGTATTGCAGCTTGCGCTACTTATGGTGATTTTAAAGTTGAGACTAACTTTAAGATGCTGAAGCTTAAAAATGGTCCGCAATTTTTTTTAAATAACCCTTGTTTTTTAACCCTCAACTAGTCGATGAACAAAAGCTGTAAACAACCGACAAAACATGGGATAAAGATAACATTGTAATTAATGTGCGGGCATGTCGGCCTCATAAAACAAAACAAGGAACTGCCACTCACCCACCTGCCTATTGCATCGCCCAGCTTCAACTAAAACTAAGGATTAAAAGCGAAAACAAATAACAATAGAATTTTTAACCGAAGTACTGAAGTTTATAGATTTTACTAGTACCTACCCTAATAAAAAGTGAAGGAAAGTGGTGAAAAGATTTACGTAATAAAAGAGACCATCATTTGAGGATGAATAATACAATCTTGCTCCCTATTACACTAAAATCATGAATATTATCTCGTTCACTATCAAATTAAAATTTTAACAACTTGTTCCGACACCACAAAATTCGTTGGTGTGGATTTAATAACTGTGGGGTATTTCGTGTCCCGGCTTACCGCGCGCGGTATATTCGCCTATACACTCTCGACATACGGGTTGAAATCGCTCGCTGAGATTCGCGAGGAATTTGATAAGCTGTATTTAGGTAGAGATAAATGTGGAGGGTAAAAACGCAACAATAGAGCTTACCTGCCAATTTGTTGGCGGCGTTTACGAGCGGTGAAGCTGTAATTGCAGATCAAACGGACCGCCCGACGCGACGTTAAGGCGTCTCTATACTGCAGAATACCTCCACGAACCTAGACTATGATCAATTATGTTTTTAATTGTTGTTTTATTGATTCTGGCGAGATTGACCGTGGGAGAACATTTCGAGGGATGTTTGAAAGGCCGGTATACAAATCACACCTATATTATAACTTTAGCTCTTCTTTGAGAGCCTATAGACATAATATAGAGTACCTATAATATAGAATAATATAATGATGGTTGTAAAACAATAGCTAACTTTGATATTGACTACCTTCTGGTAATAGGATATATTACTACAATGTTTTCACGCTAGAGTGCAGCACTAGCATATACAGTAAACATAAAGTTTTGTTCGACGTTTGACATATTTTGACAACGTTTCTGTCAATGTTCTGATTATTTAGGTCCTGGTGGGTTATTATGACCTCTTATTTCCAGCCAGTTTACGCCCGAAAACGGTACATTTTGGGCGTAAACTGGCTGGAAATAAGAGGTCATAATAGCCCACCTGTTTGTGCTAGTCTGATCCGACCTATCCTATGCATAATGTTCCTTTTTGTATTAATATACAAACCACAATCAAAATGTAGCCACATTTTGATTTTGGTTACACAATGGAACTTTTGGTGACCTCTGAAACGGTTTATATGTCTTGTAACTTTGAGAGAGCGTACTGAAGTCAAAATAATTATTTTTAGATTAAAGATTATGCTACCAATTTATTTTAGGTTGAAACTTGAAGTATAAATTATATAAATTAATGTACTTAACCAAAACTTACTAAAAAAATATAATGACGGGGCCATACATAATTTTTTAAATAAAGAGGTAACAGACAAACAGTCATTTTTTCACATATTGTGTAATATTAGGTAGGTATGGATTTAAAGGTTTATCGTGAAAAAGCCCTATTAGTGCGTAACCGCAGCTTAAAGCTCTGAAACAATGTAAGTAAATAAAACTTAACAAACTTTCAATTTTATATTATTTTTTTTAACAAAAGCTCGCCCTCGGGCAAGATGTGTTTCTCAATTTCTGCATGTTTCTGCAATTACTTTTTCAAAATCATTATAATATTTGACATAAGGCATCGCAAAAGACATGAATCCAGATAGATATTAAATAATCTTTCTAATTAACAAAACATCGTGACTAAAGTACTAGGATCAGATTTTTGTTAAAGTTTCCTAAAGTTAAGGTTTAATTCCATAGGTACTATCAGCGGCGTAGCTACTAAGGGGCTAGGCGGGGCAGTGCCCCGGGGCCCTCAAGCTCAGGGGGCCCTCAAATCCTTACCAAAAAACCTCGATCGAACTGAACTTTTGGAATTTTAAATTAAGTTTTATTGCAGTTATTGATTATTATTGATATAGGGTCAAAACGATATCTGCAATAAAACTTTGTTATTAATTTGATAATATTATCAAATCATTATCAGAAACACATAGTTTTAAGGAGTCCTAATAAAGATGTAGTGAAGCAAAGAGTTAACTAAATATTATCGTGTTTCTTTGCAAATTCATGCACAGTGTATTGAAATGCATCCAAAACTTTACAAAAATTAGTCATCAATTTGGGCGATACAAGTAAAGTTTTAGCAGAGACCAAAGCAAAGTTGCAAAATAGAAAATATGATTTCGAATTATTCAAATGCAAAGTCAGTGAAACCATAAAAAATTATGGTATTGATACCCATTTTCAAGAAAAAATGCAAATAAAAGTAAAAGAAAAAGACTGGTTGCACTCCGGGAGTGCCGGCAGAAGTGAAAACTTGATTATTAACGTTTTGCATTTTTAACCCATTGTTTATGAAAATCGATTATTAAAAAATCGATTTTTTAATTAATCGAAACCCTTACAATCGATTAAATTTTTAACCCATTTTTATGAAAATCGATTTAAAAAAAACGTTTTTTTTTAATTAATCGAAACCCTTACAATCAATTCGAGTTCGAGTTCGACACAAAACACTACTCTCCAACCGTCTTACGGTTTTTCCAAGGTTTTTCGATCAGCACGAGAATCTGACGCGAGTTTTACAGTTTTTACCCATCCCACAAAAGTACTCAACGCCGCTAAAGAAGTTTTCACTTCAAAAAACATTTTGATGAATTAGCTGCTGATCATCGATTTCCAAACCGAGACAAATATTTAAAATTGAGATTTTCAATTTAATCTGGACACAGTACATCAAAGGCGATAAACAAAAGATTGACGGCGCATTGGCTCATGACAGCCCACACCTGCACTCGCCGCCCGCTGGCATCCCCCGCGAGTCCCATTGGCCGGCCGGATTACAGCGATCACCGAACAAGCGGAAGTCCGGATTACCGAGGCCCTACTTACTGTATTTCATATTTTTATTAAATAAAACAATAAGTTTACAAAGCAGTACGGGGCCCCATTTTTCAATTTGCCCCAGGGCTCTTGGTTGCCTAGCTACGCCACTGGGTACTATCAGAGAAGTTGATTCCTAGGCAGAAGGGGGACCTACTTAGTTTGGTCTCTCGTCAAACCCAGCCGACAGATCATAACAATTAACATTAATTTGACACGATCCGACCAAATGACATTGGTCTGTCAACTGCCTAGGTGTCAATTTCCTCGATGGTACATTACTAGATTAAATAATAATAGATAGGGCCGCCCTACCGCCACAACACTGCGTTGCGACGACGCATCGTAAAAATCTACGACGCCTCAAAAAGCATTGTGGAAAGAACAAAGGCCATTCGTCTAACATGCTTGGACTATAAAAATCTTATAAAACGTAACTTGATGAAACATCTGTAATGTCATTGTGTTATAAGTTATGACTTATGAATTATGACTTGTGGCCCGGCCCATAGATCATACTCCAATTATAAAAAAGTAAGATCTATTTTTTTGCTTTTTAATACCCTTTTAAGCATGAAACAGCATATTCTATAATGTAGGTGGACCGTGGAATACGTATACCTACTTATCTATAACATTTAGTACAAGTAGGTACCTATAGATCAGTTAATACTTGTGGCGCCCACTCAAATGATGACTCTAATGAAATAATGTGCAAAACAATTTAAAATTGGCCTTAAAACGTTTAAGTGCGGTCTGCGGAATTGAGACGATCTCAGATATTACAGTCATGTTTGAGTATCAAATGAACATTCCATCAGTAAAACGCAGTAACTATGAAGCCCGTCACAGACTTAGCTATATATAGATTATAGCTAGGTCTGTGACGGGCTTTAGTATAGAATAATATGCCTTGCTATAAATATATTAATATATATTATAGCTAAGTCTGTGACGGGCTTTAGTGTAGATTAATATGCCTAGCTATAAACATATTAATATAATATATTATAGCTAGGTCTGTGACGGGCTTTAATCCACATGTCACAGAAATATATATTACTAGCTGTTGCCCGCGACTTCGTCCGTGTTAGCATAGTAGATCACATCCCAAGTATTATTTATTGTACAAAAATATTCAATGTACAGAATTGACTTTCCTACGATTTTATTATATAAAGATGTTCCGCGCGGCTTCGCTTGCGTAATTTATAAATTTCACGCAACCGTACATTTTTCCGCAAAAAATAGCCTATGTCCCTTCACGTGGTCTATTCTTCATGTTTACCAAATAACATAAAAATTGCTGCAGTAGTTCTTAGATAATAAGCAATTTCATATAATTTCCCCCGTTTTTTCCACATTTTTCTCTATTTCTTCGCTCCAATTAGTTTTAGCGTAATAAAATATAGCCTATAGCCTTTCTCGATAAATAGGCTATCTAATACTGAAAGAATTTTTCAAATCGGACCAGTATTTCCTGAGATTAGCGCAGTCGAATAAGCCCTTTCATATAATTTAACCCTTTTTTTCCACATTTTCCTCTATTTCTTGACTTCTATTAGTCCTAGCGTAATAAAATATAGCCTTTATCAATAAATGGTCTATCCAACAGTAAAAGAATTTTTCAAATCGGACCAGTAGTTCCTGAGATTAGCGCGTTCAAACAAACAAAAAAACAAACTCTTCCCAATTATAATATTATAGTATAGATATAGATAGCTGAGTGTGTGGTCACCCGAAAATTAGTATAGAAAATATATAATAATATGCCTAGCTATAAACATATTAATATATATTATAGCTAGGTCTGTGACGGGCTTGAAATGTTAAAATTCTATACTTTTCTCCGCCCAACTACTATTTGATTTAAATAATATATTTTTATTCTATTTATTTATATGCGTCTGCCTACGAATAATAAAAACTAAGGAAGAGTAACTCCGTCAAAAAACATGCTCCAAAATACTTGTCAAAAAAGTGTAAGTACACATTTCAATACATTTGCAATATTTAGGTGGCCTTGAGCGGTATAAAAGCTGACATTACATGACAGTTCAAAAGGAACCAAATTTTAAACGGTAATAGTATGGGAGTTACGTTTCCTTAGTTTTTATTATTCGTAGGCGTCTGCCAATAAACAGTTATTCTAATCCAAATTGTACTTAATAATAAAAATTTGAATACTTACCTACATTAAAAATTTATAAGAATGAGAAACCGAACATTTTTCCGGGATGAAAAGTATCCTTAACTAGACGTTCCGCGCGGCTTCGCCCGCGTAAATTAGATATTTACCAGACGAATAAGTCCAAAAAAAATAGCCTATGATATATATCTGTAACATATCTGACCCAAATAACAAAAAAAATGCTCTGGTAGTTCGTGAGATAAGCCCTTTCAAATAATTTCGCTCTTTTTCCACATTTTCCTCTATTTCTTCGCTTCTATTAGTCTTAGCGTCATAAAATATAGCTTATAGCCTTTCTCGGTAAATGGACTTTTTAACACTGAAAGAATTTTTCAAATCGGACCAGTAGTTCCTGAGATTAGCGCGTTCCAATAAGCCCTTTCAAATTATTTTCCCCTGTTTTATCCACATTTTCCTCTTTTTCTTTGCTCTTATTTGTTTTAGCGTGATTAAATATAGCCTATAGCCTTCCTCGTTAAATGGGCTATCTAACACTGAAATAATTTTTCAAATCGGACCAGTAGTTCCTGAGATTAGCGCGTTCAAACAAACTAACTAACAAACTCTTCCGCTTTATAATATTATAAGTATAGATATATTAGTAATTCTAATCAAAGTACCTCTATAGTTTATACTCTATACCAAATTTCAGTGAAAATTTCACTGAAATTTGGTATAAGTAGAGTTAATACTCTATAACCAGCAAACCGCTGGACCGATTTCACTGTGAAATCGGTCCAGCGAGGCGGTTTGGGCGGGATGATGCGGGATCATAATATTATTATGATTACGAATATGGATATTATGAGTAGTAAAATATACTACTATTATTATTAAGCCTGTGACAAAATCACTTAAGGCTCCTCTCGCGAAAAAAGCGTGCAGATGAAACCACTTTTCATCGGCAATAACAGAGAAATTATATCTGAAAAAAATAATTAGTAATCTACATGATATGATACGTAACGTGGTTTTGCCATATTTTTTCTATCGGTATCACATAATAAAGAAATAAAAAACCAAATCACCTCCAAATCGTTGAATGAAACCACTTTACTCCTTCATTATTTATCAAAAGAATATATAAAAAATATGTACTGCTTTGCAATACATAAGTTGATAATTTGGTTTTTTTACTTTTTTGAAATATGTATTATATTAAGCCTTAAAAAGGTTTTTTCTCCTATTTCTCCTATCATGGACGCGACGAGCGTCGTAACCGCCACCGTACAAGGCGGGCTGTTATGAATGTTATTTTAATGTCATTTACGTCGATATTCGCACTGACAGACAATGATCAAGGTCATTGGCGGATATAGAGGCCTTAAGTCAGTACAATAATAATTGAACAAGTAACATACATACTATATTGGTGCATTAGTATTTAATACACTGAGTTTACACTTAACAGTCATATACAGTTTGGTATACGTGGACTAGACACCAGCTAAGCCAAGAAATAACAAAGGATATTGCAAGTTGCGAGAAACAAATGAATAACCTATAAATGACTTATAGACATTGATAGAAAGCGTTAGGAACTGCGCAGACGCGGCAGCATTTTGATATAAGTATGTACTTATTTGAAATTGTTCGTTTCTAAGTTATTGTTAAGTCGGGACTGTTCGAATATCTGTGGCAAGTTCGTATATCTCATGAATCATTATGGCTTACCTAACCATTTGTTAAATCAAAATCAAAATATTTATTTCTAAATAGGTTAACAAGTTAACACTTTTAGAACGTCTACATATGAGGCCTACCACCGGTTCGGGAACCCGAAAAGTTAATAAGTTAAGTAAACTGTTAAAACACTTTTTATTGTCACATCACACATGCGATTTAATGTCTATGTTTCATATAGGCCTGGAGATACTGACACAAAATTCTTTGTCATTTGTGCCAGTATGGCGGTTTTACAGGGGTATAATTACGTAAAGGCAAAAAGGAATGATGAAGGAAATGATGGTCATAGCGCTCGTACTGGCAGCCCAAACGCGTGGGCGTTAATCGAACGTGTCGGATAAATAACGAGTGTCGAACGATTTGTTACACAAAAATTCTTGTATTTTCAGATAGTCGAAAAAAAATAAGTAGGCAAAAGCGTAATGCCATACTTGTCGGGTGCGGCTTACAGCCCGCCATACCGAAGCGAATACGTTAATTTTAATAAAAAAATTGAACCATTTGTACCAGGCTAATCATCGTCGAGTAGCCATTCACAAAAACTACCTTGCCATACTTTTCCGACAGCTCGAAATGGCCACCATGCCACTGCAAAGGTGTAAGTTTTTATTTCGCCAAACGATTTGTACCACCCTGAAACTTTTTTTAACAGTTCCCTGTATGATCATAAATAGGAGTCTTAATAATGCCATACCTGTGGGAGGCGGCGAATATGAACAATAATATTTCAAATCCTAAAATTTTATTCGTAATTTCAAACGGTTTTTCAAGTATGGCGCCACTTTTTCCCTCTACTACAAGTATGTCAAATATAATAATGGTCACATTGTATCGTATAATTTCCAAAAATCCAAATGCCATATTGGTACAAATAGTCCAATTTTTATCACTTTTTTGCTTAAGTCCGATAGTCATCCCGGCCCATGGTTACAATCTGTAATATATTTTTTTTGGTACAATTGTCAAATGACGAGAATACAATGATGCCATGATGTAAAAAATGATTTTACGTATTTTATAGTCGTATTTTTAAAACGTGTCCAATAAATAAGTATTTCAAGTAAGGCAGCACTTTTCCCCCCTACTAGAAGTATGGGAAAAATAATAACGGTCATATTTTGTCAAATACTTTCCAAAAATTTTATCCGTTTATTCGATCGATTTTATTTAATCGTTTGGCGAAAAAAAAACTTACACCTTTGCAGTGGTATGGCGGCCATTGGGAGCTGTCGGAAAAGTATGGCAAGGTGATTTTCGTGAATGGCTACTCGACGATGATTAGCTATGCAAAAATTAGCCTGGTACAAATGGTTCAATTTTTTTATTAAAATTAACGTATTCACGTCGGTATGGCGGGCTGTAAGCCGCACCCGACAAGACGTATGGCATTACGCTTTCGCCTACTTATTTTTTTTTTCGACTATCTGAAAATACAAGCATTTTTGTGGAACAAATCGTTCGACATTCGTTATTTATCCGACACGTACGATTAACGCCCACTAGTTTGAGCTGCCAGTGCGAGCGCTATGACCATTATTTTCCTTTTTGCCTTAACGTAATTATACCCCTGTAAAACCGCCATACTGGCACAAATGAGAAAGAATTTTGTGTCAGTATCTCCAGGCCTACTTTTAACGCCATTTTAAAAAGCATCGTTGATTTAAAGAGTAATTAATTTGATTTCGATGGTAAAATATTTACATAAAATTTTTCACTAGGTAAGTATAATAATAATCTCCAAATTGAATGTTGATAAATAAGGTAAAACAATATTATTTTTTTACATAATATTTTTAATAATAATTCATCATAACCAACGCATTTCAATTTATTCATTGAGCAGTTCCTTCATGACTTGAAAGTAATTGTTAATAAATTAGGCGTGTACGTTAATCTAACAGGCATTCGCTTTTAATTGCCTCGCTGAGCAAACTGGTTGGTGAGTCGTTATCATGGCTGGCTCGTACTTTACCTTATCTATGAGCATCTAATATTTAATTATATCATTTTATGACTTAAATAACTGCTTTATTAAATTATACCGAAGCTGGATATTGGTTTCCAAACGTTAATAGCAAATGTCTTGTAGAAGTTCCGGTAGAGGCGTTGTTCAGTGACAATGTTATTATTATTTAGTACCAGCATATTATGTGTTAATCCAGGGTATCAACTAACTTCACACCAAATTTTATTAAAATCGCTCCAACCATTTAGGTCTGCCGCATACGGGCCACCGGACACAAGCACAAAATGCCGCTACGCGGCATATTTCCTGTAGTTTTCATGCATTTTACATGGACTCGCCGCAAGCGGTTGACGCCGGTGACGGCTATTTTTGTGCCTTTTCTTGCTTGTGGCGGCGTTTTTGTCTGTCGCTTGTGGCCCGTATGCGGCGACACTTAGACGTGAAGAAGTAATAAACATACAAACTCACAATATAAGTGTAATTAATTTTTACTTCATTCTTCACGTAAAATTTTAAACACATTATCGTAAGTAACTTGTATGTAAATTTTAGATACTTTTTACTCATATCAGTGGATTTCTTTTATAAGTATATTAAATAATAATAAAAAACAAAGAACTTTAAAGAATAAAAATATAGATGCAGTGTGTATCTTCATGCACATATCGCTGGCGTTTAATAATTATAATTACAATGTAGGTACGGCAGTGATCAAGTGAGGAATAAGTTGAGGTAGACGGTTATGAAGTCGGTATTTTATGGAGCTGTCAGTACCGTTTAACGAGCGCATGCGCTTTTCACTTAAATATCAACTAAAACATCAATGTAGGTGGGATTCTTTTCAACTGGACGCACTAAACCCGTTCGTACGACAGTGTTAGTTTTTCAAAGGCCGTTTTATGGATATTTAAATGTTTATTTGTATTATTGTCCATTTCCGTTTACTATTGCTGGCTGTAATGGAACTCGTATTACGTACTTACGTAGTGCTGAGTGTCTTAACGTGGAATTTATAATTTCCTAGGAAGTTTATCTTCACATTCATAACTTACTCAACCCAACGTAAGTCAATAAGAATATTATATTTTTATATGAATTAATGTGATACTCAAATATTAATTAACATAAAATTATAGTTAATGAAGATTTAAATAATTTGACTAGTTTGGCACCAAAACATCAGGTACATATTTTTAAACATTTATTGAACACTGTATAATTAATTATTTATGATTTATATAAAAACTAATAAAGGCCACACACGCGCTTATCTTATAATGGTATGAGGTTAATTGTTAGCGTCGTAACTATTTAGTAATAATATAATATAACATCCAGGACAACTTAATAAATATATGTAACATATTATGTATTAACTTTTCTCAGCATTTTTTGCTCAGTGTCGGTAAAGCTTTGACTTGATCGTTTAACAGTCGAAAATTACTTAAATAAAATTGGTACTTATAGGAATTTTTATCTATATCAGCACTCAGCAGATTGGGTTGCCGTCGCAAGAATAAAGATGCATACGATCATTTCTATCATTACTCAAGTCTATGGGCGCTTAACTGGATTCTGGAATCTGGTATAAGGAATAGCCGAAATAGGTAAACGTTTTTGCCACTTCTACCGTTACCTAGGTCTGTGGGCGCCTAATGCGATTCTGTTATTAGGAATAGGTATAATAAGTCGGCATATTCCGAGCTCAGCTCATTGGCGATACCATCTCGTAGAATTTTTATTTTATTCATAGAACGTCTTTATACCTCTGTTTACCATCGACGTTGATTGGATGACAATTTCAATATTAGTTTTTTATTTCCAATAATCTTGTAGACACATTACGTAATATGTTTTCGGTATACGTAAGACGTAGATAAAGAGAACGAAAGAAACTTTTCTCTAATAAAAAAGAAAGCTAAGGGCCTGTTTCACCGCTTCCTGATAAGGCTATCCACCACTTAATTTGACAGATGGAGTATGGAAAATCTGTCAAATAACCCTATCGGGCACCTTATCAGGAAGCGGTGAAACAGGCCATTAGTGTCTAAACCATAAAGTTAATATACCTATCGGAATAGAGCAACAATCTCGAGCTGTCAAACGTAACCAAAATTGGTTACGTCCGCTAGGTATATTAACTTTATGGTCTAAACCATAAAGGTAATATTATATTAACTTTATGGTCTAAACACACCATGCAGAAGATCCGCGGCGGAAGTTCGGCATGATTACGTCAGCAATGTCAAACGCATACAACATAACGCGACGGAATTTCGGCATGGTGTGTCATCCTTAGTTTAAATAAAATACCTACATTGCAGGCGGAATCAAGCGGAAATTCCGCCGCGGAACTTCGGCATAGTGTGTTTAGACACTTCAGCTATTATTATTTTTGACCGACTTCCAAATAAATAGGAGGAGGTAAT
Source organism: Polyommatus icarus (assembly GCA_937595015.1). Taxonomy (NCBI): domain Eukaryota; kingdom Metazoa; phylum Arthropoda; class Insecta; order Lepidoptera; family Lycaenidae; genus Polyommatus; species Polyommatus icarus. The sequence goes on along the minus strand of OW569327.1, from coordinate 15,349,772 downwards.
ACGTTCGGCTATATGTATTTTTTTATGTATGTTCAACGATTAAGTCAGTCGTTTGTGGTCCGATTTTCAAAATTCTTTTTGTGTTGTATAGGGTTTAAGTCTAATTTGGTACCATGTTCACAAAAGTGGTGATCTGATGATGGGATCCTTGAGAAATCGAGGGGACTAGTGATTTTTATTTTTTCTGAAGCATTCGAGGTAAATGTTACCAAAAAGTAAGACTTCGCACCAGGTTATTACCTTGAATCCGAAGTATAGGGAATTCAATAAAACCACGAATTAGAAAAACTATGGTGCATCGGAGCGTTCAATAAGTTGAGTGTCACTTCGCGTGCGACTTGCATGCGGCTTTGGTTGCGACTAAGATAAGAGTAGAAATGTAAGGAGTTTATGTCAAAATCTTCTTAAAATAATGGTGAAAACACGGACTTAAAAAAAATACGGACGTAATCTTGTCTAATCCCGAGTGAATCATATAGTTAGGCCGCCCGGTTAGGATGTGTGCATGTCATTGGCGCCGTCACTCAATGTAAAATGACAGCGGGTTGTAGTACCTAGTTGCGTGTGTGAGTGTCGGTCACGTGTACAAATACAGTACAGTAAACGAAATTGTCGTACCTTGCATGCTTCACCTCTTTATAGTGTAATGCTCCGTCCGTATTTTTTTTACGTCCGTGGGTGAAAACTACAAAAAATCATTACATCGTTGTATGCGAATTGCGATCGTAGCTGACTGCCAAAGCGCTAACGCTAACGCCTAACGCTACAAAATGTATGCGATTTGACATAAGTCATCGCTTCGCTAGCGAATACTAATTTCAAATCCATACATTTTGTAGCGCTAGCGTTAGCGTTAGCGTAAACGTTTTGCCACTTGTCTAAGGGGGCTGGACCGTAAACTTCTGCTAAACAAACAATATCGAAGCTTTTAATAAGGTTATGTAATAGTCATAACTTAAGTATCACATAAGATTGGATCGAACGATATCAATAATAAGGTACCATCCATAAAGTACGTCACACAATTTTCATGATTTTTAGAACCCCCCTACTCTTATCTTCATTACGCACCTTTCTTTCTCAGCTCGCTGCGCGTACGTTCTGGCTTTCCCCGAAAAGCGGGACTGAGCCTGTCCCGCGCGGGATATTTAATTTTGATGAAAAAATCGGGACGTCCCGCCAAAATCGGAACGTCTGGCAACGCTGCCTATAACCTTCCTCGATAAATGGGCTATCTAACACTCAAAGAATCATCAAAATCCGTTGCGTAGTTTTAAAGGTTAAAGGGAACAAAGGGACATGAGGGAAAAAAAGCGACTTTGTTTTATAATAAGTATAGAGTATAGAAAGAGTGAAATTATTATTTTTAACAAAAAATTAAAACCGACTTCCAAGGTAAAAACAATAGTAATATGAACTAAAAAGTATTAAATAACTCTTACTCTTTAAGAGTGCCTTTTTCAGAATTCGTCTTTATCTCAACTATATATTATTTATTTTTTTTGCGCAGGGGAAACCCTATATGGGTGCCCCGGGTTGGGGATGTGCCTCAGTTAAGCTGAAGCACCCCGGGGGTATGTGGGACTCCCGACTACAGGTTTACCCACTAAAACCACCTGCGGTTTGCCTTCAGCCGTATACGGAGGGATATCCTGGATCTGTCTAACACAGGACTCCCTCCACGACCTCTCAGGGACCGGACTTCTCCGTACTCCCGTCCTACGCCGGCGGAGCGGAACAGAGGATGGATCATCCTCTCTGTTCCGCTCTGCGGCCTCTTTCTGTGAAAGGACGGTTTCACAGAAAGAAACCGCCGCCTGCCAGGCCTCATCGCTCTCGAGCATGCAGCGTACCATGCTCGGGAGCGAGAGGTCTCCACCTAGCACCTAGCACTAGCAATATCTGTACATACTACTGAAGTCTTCATTACTTTGAAGTCGGTACCAGTCCGAAAGTTTCATATATTCTGACATTACTGAACTCACAATTAAATTAGCTGGTACCGATTTCAAAATAATGAAGATTGTAGTATGTAGTATGTACAGAAATAGTTGGGATTTAGACGAATTCTGAAAAAGGCACTCTTAAAGAGTAAGAGTTATTTAATACTTTTTAGTTCATAATATTACTATTGTTTTTACCTTGGAAGTCGGTTTTAATTTTTTTTTGATATAAACTTATAAATTATTTAATACGTTTTATATATATTCCAAATAAACTCACTCAAATTTAAATAACATAATTTATCAACTGTGCAAAGAAATAAAAATTGCAAAGAAACATCAAAATGGGACGTTCACGGTTCATCTGAGATTAAAGACAATAATTATTATTGGTGTTCAATATATTAGAATTTAGATGCAGCAAAGAAAGTAACGCAGAAAATGACAATACTATAATAAATTAAGTCGAAGCTAATTTATAGTTTAGTAATGAGGCGACGCAGCCAGCGCGCCTCCGTAAACAATATAAAAACGGATTTATTGTCACAGATATTTATCATTCATCTTAGGGGCCATCCATAAAGTATGCCACACCTAAAGGGGGAGGAGGTGACATGTTTTGACTGGTGACATCACATTTTAAATTTAAATAATTCAATAGCAAAAATTATAATATTGAGGTAGTTTTAATTTTAACATGTAAAATTGTAAATTTTTGACGTCACACTAGTGACTAGCTAGGGGATCTCGCAATTATGACTACTTGTGACAATGGGGGAAGTGGGGGGTTCTAAAAATCATGAAAATTGTGTGACGTACTTTATGGATGGTACCTTATTATTGATATCGTTCGATCCAATCTTATGTGATACTTAAGTTATGACTATTACATAACCTTATTAAAAGCTTCAATATTGTTTGTTTAGCAGAAGTTTACGGTCCAGCCCCCTTAGACAAGTGGCAAAACGCTTACGCTAACGCTAACGCTAGCGCTACAAAATGTGTGGATTTGAAATTAGTATTCGCTAGCGAAGCGATGACTTATGTCAAATCGCATACATTTTGTAGCGTTAGGCGTTAGCGTTAGCGCTTTGGCAGTCAGCTACGATCGCAATTCGCATACAACGATGTAATGATTTTTTGTAGTTTTCACGATCTTCTTAAAACAATGGTGAAAACACGGACGTAAAAAAAATACGGACGGAGCATTACACTATAAAGAGGTGAAGCATGCAAGGTACGACAATTTCGTTTACTGTACTGTATTTGTACACGTGACCGACACTCACACACGCAACTAGGTACTACAACCCGCTGTCATTTTACATTGAGTGACGGCGCCAATGACATGCACACATCCTACACCGGCGGCCATAACTATATGCTTCACTCGGGATTAGACAAGGTTACGTCCGTATTTTTTTAAGTCCGTGTTTTCACCATTGTTTTAAGAAGATTTGAACTCCTTACATTTCTGTCAAACACTTCAAGATTTGATTGTGGATTAAGAAATCCTTCAATCCCCATAAGAGCACCGGTGATCGCGACAACAATAGAATACAATAGCATTTCCAAGAATCCCCGATCGAAGGTTTAAATAAAAATTAATTAATCATTAAATCTTTATCTCCCAGTGCAACCGTACCTAAGCTCGATTTCTTTCGTTTCTGTTTAATGCTCTCCACTGTTTTGTTGACTCTACGAAAAAACATTAGGCTCGTCCTATGCTAAGTAGGTACTCACATACGGTTTTGCTCGATAGTTTTACTCAGTTTTGCGGTCCACGCGGTGGTTATTGCTCGATTTGGAGTAAAACTATCGAGCAAAACCGTGTAGTACTTAGCATTACCTCCTTCTTTTTTAAAATCGACTAAAAATAAAAAGTATCAAAAGTAGAGCAAAACTGCAAATTCTTAAAAAAACTAAAAGTAGAGCAAAACTGCAAATTGTTTAAAAATCTAGAACTAGAAACACTTTGTTGTGTTTAGACTCTACAGTATTTTGAGTTTTATAGTTTTAAAATTGTTCCCGGCGCCCTAGAACATCATCTGCTCATCTGCCGTAAAAACTTCTAGAATGCGTGCGTTGCGTTTACACCACTTATAGTGATGTGATCTTTATAATATCGATTATTTGTAGGTACTTATCGAATATTTTGATATTTTTTGTAATCGTAAATGATACTGGATTTGGTTGTCTTGGTAGTTGGTGTGTAATTTTAAAGGTCTTGTATTTTAAGGAAAAACCTAGTTGATGTGAATAAATAATTAACTTAGTTTCTAATACAAGCAGGAAAGGAGCAAACAGGTAACCTGATGTACTTAAAGCGACTGCCGTCGCTCAAATTAATTACGTAGCGTTACAATTAGCTTAAAGTAGGTATATTGTTTTCTAATTTTCGGATAGCATTTCATAGCGGATCTTTTTTGCATTAAAATACAATATTGGAATATTATTTTAATATTGTTTTAATAGAATTCAGTATTTTTTTAAAACCTTTCAAGCACGTCAAAATCGTGAATGGGTTTTACAAAACGACGTACAATGAATATAACACTTTGTTTTGTAAAACCTATTTCACATTCACAATAATAACAAGATATAAATTAAAAAGGTAACTTTATCGATAACACTTATTGCACGTCCCTATTAGTTTATTTATTGTAATACTGGATTATCTCAGGTCTCAATCATCGCGGTGTTTTCGGATCACTCCGCGCGCCGGCCCAGACCATCCGTCTTGCCGGTGCGGCCATCAACTGCTTCGTAGACTGCGACTTCGATCACCTCGCACTGGCTATTTAGTTACTGGCTTAGCTCATCTATAATATAAACGTGAAAATATAAATAGTAAACGATTTAACAAAATTACAGATTTCCTTGGTCGGTCTATCATTTTGTCTATTTTGTCGCATATACACATTTTTATGGTGCCCATACTAAACGTACTGTAGTAGCGTCTGCCGTCTTGTTAGGTTTCTAAAAGAAACGGCTAGGTTTCGTACAAAGTGGTACAATCACTCAGTCGGTCGGACTCAGTGGTCGAGACTCGGGGATAGTTATCCCTATTATTTAATATTTTTTACCTACCGCAAGCGCAAATACTAAATATCCATTCATTCATATATACAAAAGTAATAGGTACATTACTTTTGCGCAAAAAATGACGAATGATTTTGCGTAGATAGAGTAACGCAATATTATTATGTCCTAAAATGTTTTATGGCGCATCACACAATGTTTGCTACGCAGCTACGCAACAGCGTAGGTGGCTACGCATGCCGTAGCGCCTGTAGCACAGTCTACGAAAAAAAAGTATAATCACGATTTCCAAATTGACCTAAAATTAAATTTGCAGTTACGGCTTCCCATATCGAGCTCTCGCACTGACCACCGTCAACGCTAACGCTCGCAGCCGATTTCGTGGCCTGGCGTTTATAAAGTTTGTGTAAACTCTCCTGACTAAATTGTACAGTTTAACTGCTTATTAATCTGTTCCCCGCAGCTACGCCTATAATTTATAACGATCGTAAATCCCTGTTTATGTTACATTTTTTGCTTGTCTCAACATTTAACTAAGAGTCGATATCGTGCATAGCCAACGTGATGATCATTTTTCTAACCGATTCTCTTATAATTGGGCCCCTAAAACAGTTAACAAAGGATCAATATACCCGTAGAATGATTTGCCATAGATGGGGCGAAGTTTAAACAATAACCGTCATCGCCATCTTGCTCGGATGACGTTTACTGGAGGCCATGTTGGATCGGGTTGCGCCGAACAAAAGACTCATTGCTGATTGCATACAATGGGGGAGACAGGTATCGGCCCCACAATGTTAATAAAATGACATTTACAGAAAATGATGCTAGAAACCTCAATATAATTTTAAAGACCTATCTAAGTATACTTCACATATGACACGTACAGTTTGATGATAAAAATATATTCGGTTTCGCTTAAATAAGTATGAAGGCCTCGAAAATATTTTAGTCCGTTTTTTTCCATTTCTGTATAAAAATATTAATGCGGTTCACCGAATACACACTTATGTAAAACAAAGTTTCAATAACGTATAGCCTCGTAGCTATTAAGGTCGTATAGCTTCGGAGAAAAGTGCCTGTGACTTATGGACGGACAGACAGACAGATGACGAATCTGTGAGGGTTCCGTTTTTTGCTATTTGGCTACGGAACCCTGAAACCATTAATTGCAGCCGTTGATTATTCTGATTGAGGAATGAAGAAATGAAAACAGTTACAAATTGTGAAACATGTTTTCCTTTTCACAAAGATGTAAACACACAAGAACATTGAAATAAATTAATGAATATTTTTTTATGAATTAATAAATATTTTATATGTTATTTATAGTCCGTAGGGGTTCCCGACCCACGGGTACACGCTGGGACACCGGTTGCACTGCGACATGTAGTACACCAACTGAAAATATAAAAGTTTATAAAATTCATATTCTTGATTAAAAATTTGAATAAAATTATTTGGCGCTAAGATTTGGGTAAATAAGTGATTTAGTAGAGTCAGTGGCGAAACTCTACTATCTAGGGCCCGTGGCAAATTCTTTTGATAGACCTAAAGTTGTTAGTAAAAATCGTCACAATTAAAAAATAAGTTTCTGAGCTCGCAGCCTCTTGGGCCGGGGCCCCCTTGGGCTGGGCCCGTGACATTTAGCCAGCCCAGCCACTCTATTGTTATGCCACTGCTTTCAAAGCTTACACTACAAGCCACTAGATTTTAAGATCGTAATTATTGATATCTATAAAAACCGGGTATCTTTCAGTTAGTGTTACCCTACAATCTACATACCTCTGTGTGGTTGGCACTGAGCGGACCGCACAAGGTGGGGCGGCAGGCAGTCTCCTGCACAGTCTTACATGGCTTCTTCCTGTATTCGTCGATGGGGATGGGATCTCTCACCCATTCGAGGACATCTTTGGCACTAACCTGTAATGACAGTGCATATTATAGATGGCTTAACCCCCAGTATAACTTTGTGGCAAATATAAGACGTGTAAAGTGAGTTCTGTAAAAATTTAAAATTGTATGGTATTCAAAATGAAACAAAGTTTCCGTTAAGTTTGGACCAGTCATATTAGTTTATTAGTCACAGGCAAAATGGCATTAGTTTTTTTGTCAGTCTATATCCATTGAATTGTAAATACCTCACCTTCAATAATTAAGTGACTATAACACCCCTCTTTTTGGTCGGGGGTTAAAAATAAAAACTTAACTGAGTGACCAAAACGCATGACATTGCCTCGCCCAAAAATCACTTACCATAAACGTATCGTTAAGCTCGTTAATGAGATCGAGGAAGCGGGCAAAGGCTCTCTGCACGTCGGGGTAGGCGCGGATGAACCACTCGTTAAGGAAGAGGCCGAAGGGCGCGCGGTTGCCGAGGTAGTGCCTCTCGAAGTTCGTCACCATGAACTTGAACCACGCCTCTTCGTCCTCGAGATGCGGTCTGGAATGAGGGAAAGCTAAATATGCCACGTGCTACTTCGATTTGGTTATTCCTTGCTGGTCCAGCGAACGCCTTCGTGGTCTAGTGGTCTAGACCACGGAGATGGTAGAGCGTGCACATACTTGGGCACTATAAAATTACTCCTGCGAAACAGCCTGCTTTAAAATATAAAAACGGCCACTGTCACCGAAAAGTAATGTATGGGAGTTATCAATATTTCTCGCTACCACGTAGACTACAGTCTACAGACTACGAATGCTGTGGGTATTTGATTATCCTGGCATAGATGTTGGGTAGCCCCGTATCAAAACGTTTTGTGACCCCCAGCCATTCCTATATGTTGGCAGAGATTTGTATGGTGACTCCAGGAAATAAGCTATAATTGAAGACAATAGGAATAGGGTTATAAGAACCTCATGCTGCTGGTGAGTCCTTATTTCGTCAGTCAATGTTTTTTTTTATGCAATAAGGGGGCAAACGAGCAAACGGGTCACCTGATGGAAAGCAACTTCCGTCGCCCATGGACACTCGCAGCATCAGAAGAGCTGCAGGTGCGTTGCCGGCCTTTTAAGGGGTAATAGGGGAGGGTGGGGTAGGAAATAGGGAAGAGCAGGGAAGGGAAAAGGGTAGGGGATTGGGCCTCCGGTAAACTCACTCACTCGGCGAAACACAGCGCAAGCGCTGTTTCACGCCGGTTTTCTGGGAGGACGTGGTATTTCTCCGGTCGAGCCGGCCGCCATTCGTGCCGAAGCGTGGCTCTCCCACGCCAAAACTATAAATGTGGTAAACTATTTTTCATGGCATGTTTATTGTTTACCTTAGATACTAGTTAAGTAACGATAGAGGCTTAGGGTGGGTTGCACCAACTTACTATAACTAATTATAACTGTAACTTTAACAATAACTTTAACTATACCTAACTACAACGCAAAATTTAAAATCTTTGGTTAAAGTCAATAATGGACGCCATACTTAACGATAACCATAACCGCTCAAACTTATACGTCATCGAATTTTTTTCCTTGAAATTTACTATTACTATATGGCTCACATTACTATATATAGCTTTGTCCACATTGTGCCTTTTTTCTGTTCAACAAGGGCATGCCTTATAGCGCTGTGAGCTGTCAACAGTGAACGTGTGGCATGCCCGTGACGCGCGTCAAAATCCACCCGCGTTGAAAGAAAAGTGTCATAAGCTTTGTCCACACTGTGCCTTTTTCTGTTCATCAAGATTCAAGGGCATGCGTTAAAGCGCAGTCAACGAACGTGAGGCATGCCCGTGACGCATGCCCTCTGACCGTATCCAAAACATAAAAAATGACAATGTTGGCGTTGCGTTCGTTGACGCATTCAAGTTGAATTAAAGAAAATGACGAAAATTGAAGACGAAAGCGCATAATGTGGACACAGCTATAGCACGCGCTACGATTTCAACGCGCGTTACGGGCATGCCTCACGTTTGACGTTAACAGCGCTATAAGGCATGCCCTTGATGAACAGAAAAAGGCACAATGTGGCAAAGCTTATGGTTGTTATGTTGTCACTAATAGTTCATGCTGACATCTATCAAATTCTGTGGTCAAAGTTAAGGTTAAAGTTAAGTTAGTCCCATAACCATAACTTTGACCATAACAACTGTAACTATAACCACGCCTCTGGTGCAACCCACTCTTAATGGTTATGTTATAGACCATAGTTGATAATTATTACTTACGGAGCAAAGCAGGAGCTGACCATAGCACAGGGGTTATTTTTGAGATCGAACCACGCGATCATGGGAAGTACCCAGGCTCCGGGCACCGACGCGGTGGGGCAGGGCTCGGTCACGCAGTCCTGGATGGACTCGTAGTCCAGAGTGTAAGGCCACAGACCGGGGTTGGTGTACGCTACGGTAGACCACGAGGAGTCATATGTGAGGCCGGCGGACGCCAACACCTTGTACGTCTCGTTACCTGCCATTTGGAGGAAGGGACTGCGCATTCCTGAAATATGTATTACATTAGTTTGACGACCTCTATAGCTCAGTTGGTGGGTTGTTGGCTCGAGCCGGGGGTCGCGGGTTTGAATCCCGCCGACGGAACAAAAAGTTTTCAAAGTTCCTGGGTCATGGATGTGTATCATATAATAAAAATCTTAAATATATGTATAGTATAAAAGTATTAAATATATTTCCGTTGTCTGGTACCCGTAAGGCGTACAAGTCCTTCAGGTACTTACCACGGGGCCAGACTGACGTGGTGTGAAGCGTCTAGGTATAGATATTATTATTTACTATTTAGTATATTATTATTAGTAACTATAAGCTTATTTTAAGTATCTTGCCGTTACGTTGAAAAGGATTTTTTTAAGCAAACGAGAATTAATTCACACGCACACACACAACCGCAACTAACCAGTGATAGCGGACTCCGGAATATTCGCGAAGTGCGCCATCATTTTTTTCTGATCGGCGAATTCCGCCAACAGCGTCTCATAGTCAGCTTCTTTCCAGTACTCCTGCGGCGTCTGGTGGGAGATGGACTTGAGGCCGATCTCGTAGCCCTGGTTGTAGAGCTCGTTGATGAGGGTGTAGTCGGAGTACTCGTGGTTGATGAAGAAGGTCGCTCCGGCCTTGCACTGGTTGCTGTTGGTGCGCCAGTACAAGAGATTCCTGTATGTCACCGAGTTGATCGTGTCGATCGCATTGTCGAAGGTTAGGAGGACGAACTGAAAGAAGAAACAGCTAGATTGGTACGCGGCGTGGCGGACCAACGTAATTTGGTCGTGTTACGTCAAACTCAGTCGACAGATCACGAACTATAATAGCATTGAATTGACACGATCGGACCAAATGACATAGGTCTGTCAATTTCTTCGATGGTAGGTACATTAAAATTCAAAAACTGTGTAGAATCTTATATCTTTTCACTTGAATCGTCTCGGAAGTCGGAACTATACCAGAGTAGACAGAATTATAGAGTACACCGACTTAGAACTGATGTTGAAATTTTTAAATTTGACGTATTTTGACGAAAATCGTCGCTAGGGTTGTTAACTTGTTATCTACGAATTTAAAACTATGACATATTCGCTGGACGTGTTCCTCTTTGATTGTATTGTTGTTTGTGTTTTGGCACATGCGATTAAAATTGTCAGAATCCAATTTCGAAATCTTTATTTTAAATATTTAAAATAAATTATATCAGCCAGCGCGAAGCACATTCAGTTCATAATTCTAGTGAAACCCGACGAATTTCACAGATATTGAAGCCTGTCCGATTCTTTGCAGTCGAACTACTGGTAGTTATGTCTATTGTGACTATACTAACCTGTGGAGTGTCTCTAGCCTCCAGCCCTCCGGGAATGCTCACAGATGAGCACCTGCAGCTGGGCAGCTGGCATTTCTCCTCATCACACGGCTCGGCGAGGGGCAGCTCCGGTTCCTCCACCAGATCTGCCACCACAGCGGCTACCAGAGGAAGCAGCAGCAACGCCAACCTCATTTTGCCGTATTATCTGACTGATAACGCTATTTGGGGCAGTCTGTCATTTATATTAACGAATTATCTCGGGATCTTTTAATTACACTTATCAATTTATCGTCATATCTTTTTGCCGTTGCATTTTTTTAATAATAATAATAAAAAGGTTTATTTTTCACACAACTTACAAATAATGGTACAGGTAATGACAAAGACATTTAAACATGTGAACTGGAGCCTAAGCTAGGATACCCTGTGTTTCAGGACTCCAGGCCTTGTACCATGAAACTGTTTTGAGACTCAAATAATCGGACGAGAATGCCGCGTCCTGCTCTAACAAACGTGAAATGACGTTTGTTAGAGCAGGACGCGGCATTCTCGTCCGATTGTTTGAATCTCAAAACCGTTTCGTGGTACAAGCCCAGGCCTTGTACCATGAAACTGTTTTGAGACTCAAACAATCGGACGAAAATGCTGCGTCCTACTCTAACAAACGTGAAATGACGTTGTTAGAGCAGGACGCGGCATTATCGTCCGATTGTTTGAGTCTCAAAACAGTTTCGTAGTAGGCCTACTGGTTCCACCCGCAGATTAGAGAACTTAAATATTACGAGATCTTTTTTTTTTTAAATATAAGAACTGTGTGTGAGTGTATGTTATATGTGTGGGTGTGTGTGTGTGTGTGTGTGTGTGTGTGTGTGTGTGTGTGTGTGTGTGTGTGTGTGTGTGTGTGTGTGTGTGTGTGTGTGTGCATGTTTATTTAAATGTTTTATATTATGTATACTATACTTTACATTTGCAGGCATCATCTTGTAGTTAATATAAGAGACTCTGATTCGTTATAGTTTAAGTTTAACAGCCAATTTTGCAGAATAGGTTTGCATTTTTTCCGTGTTTTGTTGTATATGTTCAGTATTCTATTTATTTTGTTATATATGTATGGTGCAATGAATGATAAGTGTCGAGTGAAGAATACGGAGTTATGTTTTAGTACGCTACAGACTTTATCTGATCTACGTTTTTGCAGGATGGTCGGATCAAAATTGAGTTCGGAGTGTTTGTATAGTGTGGCATGTAAAATATAAAGCCTTCTGACCGATAGTACTTGCGAATCAAGGTAGAGGGTGTCAGTTGGATATCGAAATGGCTTTTTTAGCATTACTTTGAGGACTGATCTTTGTGCTCGTTCTACTGGGATAAGTTTAGATTTACAAGCGCCTCCCCATGCAGTGATACAATAGCTTAATACAGATTGGGCTAATGCATAATAAACACTTTGCTTTAGGTTTAAGGACTTCACGCAGGGTTTTAAATATCCAAGTTAGTTTACGTGTACGTGCTGGAAGAAGAGTTATGTGGGCGTTCCATGACAAAGCGTTATCCAGCATGACACCAAGGTATTTAATCTCATTGACTCTTTCCAGTGTTAGACAATCGCAGGGAGAAGACGCAGATTTTGTTCCACAGGTGTGAGCCTTGATGTTAAAGGAAGGTCCGGGTTGAGTTTTCTTTGAAATAGAGTAAGATAAATATTTTGTCTTCTTTAAGTTTATCGTCAACAGATTTTTATGAAGCCAAGCTATGACGTGCATGAGCCCTTCCTCTGCGTTTCGTCTTGTTTCGGCCCAAGTGTCTCCTGTGAATATTAGCGCGGTGTCATCTGCATAAGAATATATATTTCCGCACGATGGTTTGTAATTACATAGATCATTTATATATACCAGGAAGAGACTCGGGCCCAAGACGCTACCCTGAGGGACTCCGTAAGTAAGGGAATGGTAATTACTGAGGTGATCGTCAATTTTTACTTGTTGGGACCTATCTGTCAGAAAACTTTTAAATATTTTAAGGGTGTTTCCTCTTATGCCTATATTCTCAAGCTTTTGGAGTAGAATAGGGGTATAAACCGTGTCAAACGCCTTTGCCAAGTCCAGAAATATTCCAATGCATTTTTTACCATTGTCCATATTTGTAGCTAGGTAACCACCTAGCTACAAATATGGACAATGGTCGACGGAAGACGAAAGTCGACGGAAGACGCTGTCATACGCCTTGTTAACCAACAAGGCGTATGACAGCGTCTTCCGTCGACTTTTTTGGTTGAAAGCCAAATTGAGCCTCAGATATAATTTTTTCTCGCAATAAGTAATTCATTAAGCGTGTGTTCAATAGCTTTTCCATAATTTTTGACAAAGCAGAGAGAACTGAAATCGGTCGGTAGTTATCTATGCAGTCTCTGCTTCCACTTTTGTGGATCGGATGAACAATAGCTCTCTTAAAACAATCAGGAAACACGCCGTGTTCAAAACAAAGATTTACAATGTGGGTAATAATAGGGGAAATTTTTTTTAGAGATCATTTTCAGGAAGCGGGTAGGTATACCGTCCCATCCAGTAGCTGAATTACTTTTTAGGGAATTTATAAGATTTTCCACCTCTCTAATATCAGTGGGAAACAGAACGAATGAATTAGGGGTTGATCCGATCGATCGTTGAGCTGATCCGATTTCACAATTCACATAACATAGTCGGGGGTCTGTTTTCTTTTTCAGGTCGTCAGCGAGTTTGTCGCCAATCGAAGCAAAGAAAGAGTTTACTCTATCAATAGATGGTTGATATCCGTCCGGGTCTAATTTCAATAGCTCTGAAGCGGGATTTTTACATTTAGTGGTGTTAGTGATTTTCTTAATCATGTTCCAGGTTTGCTTGGGGTTTTTGCAGTTATCTATTTCAGACTTATGATGCTCAGATTTGAGTCGGTGAAGTAAATCGTTACAGAAATTCCTGTATCTGCGGTACGTAGTTTTGATAATATTGTCATTTGGAGTTGAATTTGCTTTTTTGTGCAGTGCATCCCGGTGAGCTATGCATCGTAAGATGCCTGGTGTTATCCACGGTTTGATAATTTGTTTTCTGTTAGGGATTTTCTTAACACGTGTATTAAATTTAAGTGAATCTCTGAGATGTGAGACAAAACTCTCCGCAGCAATATTAGGATCACCAATTTCTAGAATATATGAGAAATCTCCATCGTTAATATCTTTGGAGGCATTCTCATAGTTTATTACATTTAAACTTTTCGACAGCTTAGTGGGATTAATATTTTTATTTATGCTTAAAAGAACAGGAAGATGATCTGTTATATGTGTATTGATTATGCATGTTTGTGTCTCAAGTTTAGTTTTTATCATAACGTGATCAAGGCAATTCGACTCTCTGGTCGGAAATAGGTGTGCAGGTAAAAGACCGTTTTCTGCTAGCAGATTAAGATATCGTTCGCTACGTCTATCAGTATTATTAGGTTTTATATCGATGTTAATGTCACCCATTATAATTAGCGTTTTAAAATTGGCGAATTTTTTTTAAGTGTGTATCAAGAGAGGTAAGAAAAGAATCAGTATTGTGTTGTGATGGGGACCTGTATAAGCAGAGAATACCGTAATGACAGTCAATACCTACAAACAGACCACTGGCATCATCAATATTCAATTGTTCGACATTATGGGCAATATTATTGGAAATATAGATAACCACACCGTCATTTTGTGGGTTTTAGATGTATAGTGGATGTCATAGTTTTCTAATTGTGGTGGTAATTTAGAATCTGAGAGACGGCATTCTGTCAAAATCAATATATCGCAAGGTACATTAAGTCTTTTAAGGAATGCCGCAAAGTCATCAAGATTTTTATATATGCTTCTTATATTCTGTGTTATAATATTTAGAGTCTTATCAGGGAGTTTCAGAAAGTTCGCGCAATCTTCGGGTTCTATTTGAACCGACTTTGATACGCTAAAGATATCTAGTTCGCTATTTAAGTCATTAATGTTAGTCACCGTGTTTAGTTTTAATGGTTTATTTAAAAGAATTGAATTTGACCGTGCAGATATTTTAGGGTTAATACTGCTGTCTGAGGAATTAATTATGTGCTATTTTCCATTATTATAGGCTATTTTCCAGGATTATTATTGTTATTCATCCAAATTAGAGATAAACTACGATAACATGGCGCGCCCCTCCAAATTACTGTTTCAATGTGTGTGTGTAGTCACATCTTTATGAAAGAATTTGTATGTAGTAAGTATTCAACCAATCAAACAGTACTCGACACTCGTAATATTTCACTTAATGTCACTTATTACCTACTTACCAAGATTTGTTGGTCAACTAATCATAACTAGCCTACCGCGCAAGACAACGCACTTTAAACGTTTTGACAACGCACATCGAACGTTTTGAATTTTGGAGGGGCGCGCCATGTTATCGTATAGTGTATCTCTACATTAGTGTTAAAAAGAAGTCAATATAATATCTTTAACATAGTATCTTACTTACATAGTGTAAGTATGCAATATGCATTTTATCAACGTACGTGTCTTTCTCGTTCTAACAATATTTTTAAATGGGTCAGCTTATTTTGACGACTACACTGTACAGTCTACAATTTAAACATATTATTATTTTCATCCATTTGCAAATACAGAATATGCGTTCTAACTTTGAATTATTCATCTTAATCGAAGTTAAAACTATAAGTACTTAATTAATAATGGTCTTACTCGTATAATTATATTGTATAAGTACCTACTTAATAACTTATCATAGATGAAGTTGGTAAGATACAAATTATAATATTAAAATACGTAACATTATTCACTACGTAGGTACCTACAGGCTCATTAGATCTATATTATAACCTACTAACATAATAATGAATAATATAATATTATTATAATAGAGTAGATACTATAGATAACATTTAGCGGCGTATCTACATAGGTCAGTGATCAGTAAGTAATTATTTAAACTAGTTTGTACTTATTACGTAGGTATAAAATATAAATGAGATATTTTATTTATTAACAATGTTAATCTAATCGGCGATATAATATTGATCGTTTTATCATTTGCAACGTTCGATAAAATAAATAATTCCAACTAAAGTTTTAATTGCATGACGTATATTTAAATTAGGGTAAAACTACAGATTACTACCAAATACAAGTTACCTATTATGAAAATAAGTACCAAAATAAAAAGCTCTACCTCCTTCATTTGAATGAAAACTTTATAACAAGTACTTTACCAGTCTAGTTTAAATATTACCGTTATTAGGCATAATACTTAGTTAACAGTATAATATTATTATTATAATGTAATTTCGTCTGGACACATTAGTTTTCACGTATCGCAAAATCAGAATAAAATTAAGTTAAACCAAAGTCGGATCCATTGTACTGTCTCCTAAAAGTGCAGGCATTAGAACTAAAATCTACACAATATTACAATAGGTGGACGGTATCTCTATCGTTACAAGGATATGCAATATCTACGTACTGCGTTTGAAATCACATACTGAAAGAAGACGATTTTTGTTCAGGAGCTGTACATTACGCGCTTTGTTCTCACACATAACAGCGTCCTCTAGTACGACGAGCAATGCACAGCGTTGCACACGATGGGGTTTGCAGGATACTGTTGATGTGAGGTTTATTTTAATAGGAGGACCGTGAAACTCGTCGAGATACGGGAGCCGCAATCGGTACGGTTACCGTGCGGTAATAAGAAGTCAATATTAGCGCTAGGCGGGCGGAAGGGTAGCATAATATGGAAAAGGACTTTTTATTTTCGTAAAGAATCATTGTGGAAATCACTTGTGAAATAATAATCCTACGTTAATGTTATAAATGTAATTCCTAACTCATATCGAAATCGAACAGGTACGTAGGTTACTATGCGATACCCCGGCCAATGTAGGTCGTGGGAGTAGGTACCTACTAGATGGACATCTAGACTTCAATGAGGTCATGGAGGTTAACTAATAGTGAGTGGGTGGTAGCCGGTAGCACGATATAATATTTACTACAAACATTACCAGAACTAGTATTGCGACTCTAGAATGTAAAATATTAGGTAAGTAATAAGTATCTATAATTCGCGAAAGCTCGTTTCTATTCTGCTCACTGAAAAATCTCGTACATGCCCTGGAAGCGTATCCTAGTTTTATAATAAACTAGACGTTCCGCGCGGCTTCGCCCGCGTAAATTAGATATTTCACAGAATTAG
The DNA here is from genome assembly GCA_937595015.1 of Polyommatus icarus. Classification (NCBI taxonomy): domain Eukaryota; kingdom Metazoa; phylum Arthropoda; class Insecta; order Lepidoptera; family Lycaenidae; genus Polyommatus; species Polyommatus icarus. The sequence continues at coordinate 15,332,815 of OW569327.1, read as the reverse complement.
TCCACAAAAAATAGCCTAAGTATGATCCTTCACGCGCTCTACTTCCTATCTGACCCAAATAACAGAAAAATTGCTCTAGTAGTTCATGAGATAAGCCCTTTCAAATAATTTCCCCCGTTTTTTCCACATTTTCCTCTATTTCTTCTTCTTTCTTAGTCTTATCGTGATAAAATAATATAGCCTATAAGCCTTCCTCGATAAATGGACTATCTAACACTGACAAACAAACAAACAAAGCTTTATAATAAACCTATAGAAAATATAGAATAGATTAGCGTGGAGTGGATATACTTACTATTAAACCTAATATGTAGTAGGTATGTACCTACATACTTTTATTTCGCAACATTAAATAATACGAAAGCCTGTGCTGAGTATTACTTTAAATTTATAAAACGTGTAAGACTTAACTAAATACTCACAACAAAAATTGAATAGAAAAGCCGTCTCCACTCTGGGGGTGTATTTCGCCCGGGGCGGGCTGATAACAGGGTAAGTTTACACAGGGCCAATTAGACGGCGCCCGCGGCGGCGGACGTCATGTTTTCACATGCTAATTGTATCCGCTACCGCTGCGTCAGGGTTTGCTGAGAGCTCGCAATATTACAACTACACCCTCAAACTATAAACTCCATTTTGAATAATAATAATTTAAGGTAAAATTACACTATAGAGTTTGCGTTTACTTTCGTATATAAAGACCGTTGGGGCGAGCCAGTAGCTACGATGCTGGCTCAAAGTACTCTTGTATAACAGAAAAAAGTATGTAATCGTAGATAGCTTTTACATTAAGAAGTTACATAAATGAAGAGATTAACGAAGCACACAAAAAAACTCAAAAACAGGTTTTGTTTTAAACCTTTACTTAATTCCTTTATTGAAGAAGTACATGGATAATATTAATAAATATATTTATTATATAGGATAGAGAATTTATTATATAGGATAGAGATTTGCTTAGGTACGTTTAGGAACATAATATTATTATTAAAGGTATAGGGCGATTCCATTAGCGAGGTGCAACAGTTTGACACACTTAAAGCTTCTTACAGGCAAAATGAAGCATATTTATTAATAAAATATCCCTTGAAGGGATACATTTTGACTAGTTTAACAATGATGTATAAATGCAAACATTCATCAAATGTAGGCCACAAAACAGGCCGAAGTGCCATCGCGGGTGCAACCAATTTGACCCTCCATTAAGAATGCGATGAGTTCATATGTGAATACTGGCTATTGCGAAACTTTTACAAAATAACTTGCCTATATTTAAAAATAGCATAAAACAAAGAAACTATGTTACTAGATAAAAGTAAATATAGTAATAAGTACTAGAAATTATTAACCATTTCTACGATCGCCAAAGAGGATGTAATTGTATACTACGTAACACGATCGCGGGCGCAACATCAAAATTCTCAAATCTCTTAAAGGTGAATTAAATCGTAATTCTCTAACAAATTTTAAAATTTTCAATATAGAATATACCTATAATTATACTAGTAAGTCTATATATATAAAAGAAAGTTGTGTTAGTTACGCCACTTATAACTCAAGAACGGATGAACCAATTTGGTTGAAAATTGGTGGAGAGGTAGCTTAAAACCAGAAATAGGACATAGGATACATTTTGTCCCGGAAAAATGTACGGTTACTGCACAATATACTTTTATGATTTGCGCGTAAACTATTCAATCGTATGGAGGTATGGAGATACTTTGAGTCTCGGGAAAGGACAAGGGATACTTTTGGTCCCGGAAAATGTACGGTTCCCGCACAATAAACTTTTATCTCAAGAACGGATAAACCGATTTGGCTGAAAATTGGTGGAGAGGTAGCTGAGAACCAGGAAAAGGATATAGGATACATTTTGTACCGGAAAAATGTACGGTTACTGCACAATATACTTTTATGATTTGCGCGTAAACTATTCAATCGATTTTGATGAATTTTGGTATGGAGATACTTTGAGTCTCGGGGAAGGACAAGGGATACTTTTGATCCCAGAAAATGTACGGTTCCCGCACAATAAACTTTTATGATTTTTGCCTAAACTATTCAATCTATTTTTGTGAAATTTGGCATGAAGATACTAATTTTAATCTATTGTTTTCTTAATTATACAAATTCGAATTAAATAATGATCGTTAAGACAGAACAACGTCTGTCGGGTCAGCTAGTTTGTAATAAAACTGTACCAAATTGCAGTTTTTTTTTTAATTTTCAGTTGTTTATTGGCCTGACAAAATTAATCGTCTATCACTAAAAACGATTGAATAGTGTAATTTATACAAAAGATTTCGACGTATACTACAACTAAACATTAATTTAAAATATATGCTATTTTAATTTAAAAATATGGGAAAAAACATCGCGTCCCTTAAATGATATTGCTTAAAAACGCTCTAAATTATTCGAATTCCATTTTTTACCGATAAAAATTGTTTTGTTAGTAAATACACATCTTCTTACGTATATTCCAATTGAAAAATGTAACTAATAAGACATTTTAAAAATTTTCGTTAATTTTCTCTGTAGCGGAATGGTCCTATACCTATTCAATATACGCAGCTGGAGGGAGGAGCCTAAACACCTAATCACCTTATAATTACATAATATTTGAATCAATAACAACGTAAACTGCGTTACATATTGTAGTATTAGAGCTTTGCCTATTTTTAATTACTTATGTTTAACGCTTTTTAAGTTAACCAAATAAGTTTAGGCATGCTCTATTTTTGGGCGAATACGTGGCCTGACTAATTTCTCGTTTACAAATTGATAGTGCGAAATAGATACAATCAATTGCTGGTTTTCTAAACTTTTCATAATATTTCTGTAAGGTCTGTATTAGACAATAGACAATTTACGGTATTTGTGGCAAAATTTTGTTTGCATTAAATTATTGTTCATAATACTTTGTAGTAGTGACTTTTATTACTGCTACTACCTATAACTTTTCGATGCTGTTGACAACACACTGAACACATGTATACCTACACACCACACATTACACACTCACACATACACGCACACATGCACTAATCAAAAGATCTGTTTGTGTTTCCTAATTGACATGAGAAGTCACTTTTTCGAAAGCGAAATTCTACGCAATTGCATTTTGCAACACGTCCTAGCTACTATCGTGATCATAGTAGTACTACTATTATAGACTGCAGAGCCATAATTACGCCACATCAAATTTACACGAGCCGCGACACATTATGGGCAAAATATTTTGTTCTTTCCATAAACTTATATGACATGTTACTATACATTATATGTTGCGTGTGACTCTGTTACCGCATAATCAGGTCTTATGATAAATAATTAAGAACCAAAAGAAAACCATACAAATATTTGACATTATAATAAAGTAGCATTATATACAACGAAAACAAAACATTTAATCAAGTACAATAACAGTCTCAACAGTGGTATTCCCGGTATGTCAGCTGGCGTGGTAGAGGCCGGACAGAGCGTCCTGCAGCGCCCGGAGACACGGCAGGGTGGACGAGTACCCACCGGCCTTTTCCGTTTCTGTCTCTGACCTGAAACAAATAATTAAAATGTTAATTAACAATTTTACATAGGTACTATGTCCATAATATGGATTGGGAATAGCGGCTTTATATTATAAAAAGCCGCTATCCCCAACCCGCGGCCCGCAGGGGCTTTATTTGTGTAAATTGTGGCCCGCGTAACGTTAAACCATATTGAAATTCACGCCCACCGACAAAATAATGTAAAGTCGTCGTGATAGTCGTGAAATTTTTTCCACTTTTAAATAGTTAATTTTAAAGAATTTTATTTTTTAACCCTAACAAAATTATGTTGCGGCCCGCGACACCAAGACAAAACATGTTTGTTGCCCGCATAAAGAAAGGTTGGGGGTCACTGATATAAATCTAATAAGAACTTTGTAGTATTAGAGCCCCTGCAGACTGCAGACTTCTTATCGACCGATAGTTTGATCGGGTTGGGCTGTTAGCGCGCACACTATGCCAACTAAACAGTTGGGTTGGTGGTGAGTGCGTACACTAGACAATAGTCGGCCGATTGCTCTCGCACGGTTCACATCGATAGATTTTTGAATGGAAAATTTTCTCGATATCGTTGTTAATCATGTAATATGCGCACTTCCAAACAGCTTCATACTGATCAAGAGCCAAACTAAACTATCGGCCAATTAAAAGTCTGCAGTCTGCGGGAGCTCTTCTGTATCCCTGACATACAAACTTTGAGCTCCTATTTTTGAAAACAATAATTTTTGAAAATTCAATTTTAAGATGTTAAGTGGAACACATATTATATGCAACTACTTTGTAAAAGCTTTTAACTTCTAAGATTTAAACATTTTCTCTCTGTTATCTATGTATGTTGTCTGGAATAGTGGCTAGGCCAAACACCTATTTGCTGAATTCCTTACAATCTTTTTTTATGATATTGATTATTATTTGCAAACAAAAAAAAATTGTAAATAAATATGAAGTTATAATGATAGATATTACTGACCTAACATGCTGCAGAAAGCCATTTTTAATAATCTCAGGTACACTGGGCGGATCTGGGCCGCATCTGTCGGGGACTTCCGGAGGCTCGTATCTGTACAGAGGCCCCTCCTCAATGACCAGCAGCGGTTGCTGTCCGGCACCTCTTGTGAACTTCACACCAGTCGAGAAATGTGTAACCTGAAAATACAAGTCTTACTTTAAATAAAACCACATAGTGCAAGAAACCTTGAGCTTGACTTTGTGAGTGGGACATCTCACAGGACCTGTAGTTGCACTTCATCACTATTAAAGGTATGTTCAATGTCCATACTTTCATACTAATATAATATTATGAATTCAAAAGTCTGTCTGTCTGTCTGTCTGTCTGTCTGTTATCTCTTCACGCCCAAACAGCTGAACCAATTTTGCTGATGAAGATACTTTGAGTCCCGAGAAAGGACATAGGATATACTTCTTATCCTGGAAAAATGTACGGTTCCCCGCGCAATGAACGAATTTTGGCGCAACGGAGTTGCAGGCGACGGGCGTTATATGTATAATTCTTTCAGTTTCAGAGCAGTTTAAAAACTAGGCAGTCAAAATCATTATAAATATAATTATATGTAGAGCCTCCAAACACCAATATAAATACATATCCAGGACATAATTAGCGTGGAGCAGTTACCAAGAAAAACCAATCACATGTAAATACAAAATTATCTTATAGCAGGCAGTATTAGGTACAAGAACAAACCTTAGGTAACACAGGCACGATTTCCTCCTGTTTGCTCTGAACAGTCTGTGCAAATGTGTTGAGAATATCCTTAGCATCTCCCTCAGCAAACATTAGTTCATCAATCAGAGCTTCCTTATCTCTTATTTTCTGTTTTTTAGCTTCCTCTTCTAAACGCAATATTTCTGCTCTCCGAACATCCTCCATTTGCTTTTCTATCAAAAGTATCTCTTCTAATTCTATTTCCTCTCGTCCTGTAATAAGATATTTAAATATCATTTTGGTATTATTTATTAAAGGTATTATATTTTATTAACGCTTCAACTCCCATAAGGCCCAAGTGGGCCGCGTGAACAATAGATTTCCAAGAATCCGCGATCGAAAGATTAAAATAGAGTTCTATACATACCAATTTTTGCTTTATTTTTCATGATGAGTTCTTTATTATCCTTTTTATACTGTTCTATGCGTTTATTGGTCTCCACTACATCTATATTGTTCACTAAATTGTAAATTATTTTTTCTATTTCTTCTAAATAATCATTATAAGCTCTTAATGTGGGAAAATCTTCTTCTTTCTTATTAAAATCTTTTAATACACGCTTTCTTATATCCATTTCCTTCTCGACCATAGCGTCTTCGAAGAGCTGGACTCGGAAGTTACTCCGGCGCAAGGGAACATTACATTCAGGACAAGAGCCAGAACCTTTAATATAAAATATAACAAAAACATAGCAATTATATTATTAGTGTTACGATACGCCAATTTAGACGTATAGTTACATTAGTTTATAAACGTATTGTGTAACTTATAATTTAAAAACGTACAAAGTAAAGTAAATTTACCTTTCAGAAACAGTAAGTCAACACAGTTTTCACATAAGGCATGGCCACAGACGTTTACCATTAATTTGAGCGATGGGTTCCGGTATTTGGTAGTTTTACACCTTGGGCACGCTTGGTCATCCATTTTCGGTTGCTTCTATTTATCGGAAAACAAAATGTTTAACCGCCTTCTTCCTTATTAGGTTAGAATTTTAATAACAAAAGCTACAATACAAAGCCTCGTTCACGCTAATTTAGTTTGCATGTTATATAAACCTGTTTCGAAACTACTACAAAATCAAGTAATTATTTGCAGAAAGTGTTAATTATATTCTTAGTAAAAATTAAATTAATGATTTGTTTATTGAAATTATTATTTTTTGAATAGCGCTTTGAACTCTGTGACAACCAAATTTTTTATGACAATGACATTTTAGCAGTAGTGCCAACCAACCTTAAGGGGGTGACAGACACGCGAGTAAGTATGCGGAGTGCGGGCTTATGGGCTATGGCCAGGGCTTCATAACGTTATCGAATAACAGAAAAAATATCGTTACGTACCGTTATTTTCATAATGGTAGCCAGATAACGTTATTTTTTTATAACGATGTCTAGTAAAATAATGTTATATTTACCGTTATTATTATAACGATATTTTTTCGTTATGTATAAACGAACAAATATCGTTATAATAATAACAACGGTAAATATAACGTTATTTTCTGGTATCAGGTATGCGATCGTGCACGGTGCACTTAATCTCACTCGCAGCCCACTTTTTTGCGAGATCTGTGCTTATCTATTTTTAGGAGTTTAATACATAGAGAAATAATAAAAATAATAGTTATTGTTTTGTCATGACTTTCTTGACGGACTATAACATTATCAAAGAACATATAGTTACCGTTATAAATAGGGATGGGTAAGACAGTAAAAACTGAGTCAGAGTAAAAACTCAAACTCAGTAAATACTGAGTATTTACTTTTTTATACGAGTATTTACTCATTGGACACAGTAAAAACGTTTTATTCAATATTTTAGGTTCTAATTACATTAAACAATACAGAATAATAAAAAATACTTATAATTATTTAACAGATTCATAATTTTAAGTAAAATTAAGACAATGTAGACCAGTGCCGCGATACCTTCAAAAATAATAAAAAGTGAAAAAGAATAATAGTAGGATGAAACCCATTAGAAAAGGACGAGAATAATATAAAAATTTAGGGAAAATAATTTACGGGCCATCTGAGTTCGGGAATATAAATAGTTCGGGTTTTAAGGGTAAAAAACGATTTATCTCGATTTCCGGTAAAACTAAAAATCCTATGAAAAAAAGTTAAATGACAAAGTTGTAGATAATAGAAAGATCTAAAACTTTTGTGGTCACGCTTTTTCCACATAACCTTAAATATTATGTAAAAAATTAAAAAAAAACATGTTTTTGGTTTTTTATTCATATCTTTCAAAAAAAAATTTTTTCATGAAATTCGGTGAAAACTTACCTTTTTTGTACCAAATACACTGTTATTTATTTGATAAGAAATATATTTTATTTTTTCACCGTATTTCGAAATGATATCGAAAAAATACCCTAATGTTCAATGAGTTGTTTTCTTTTTATCATCTCCACCAGACGGCGCGACGGTAGACACTCACTAATGGGATGTTTTCTTTTTATCATCTCCACCAGACAGCGCGACGGTAGACACTCACTAATTTTCTATTGGTTCCCCACCGATTTGAAATTATCTGCAGGTTGGCATTACTGACTACATGTGGGTCGTGTTTCTAAAAAATATCAGTGTACTGTCAAGTGTAATATCAATCAAAATATCATACTCCTAAGCGATCATTGGCTTAAGCAATTAGGCCAGTATACTGGTAACAGCTTAGGAACACGCTTGCACTTGTCAAACTGAAAACATGATAACTGAGGCTGCGTTCCAGATGACGTTAATAACGCTCAGAGCGTTTTCACACGAGACACGACCCGACACGACAAACTGCGGTGACGATTCCGTGGGCCATACATTTCTATGTACCGTTTTCACACGGAACGACACCGCACAGCACGACACACGATTTTGAGACGACAATCCGCTATGTCGTCACGTTTTTTAGCACAGATAAAAAAAATACAAAGATATTATGAAAGTTGTCTGTGGTTCATTGATTCAGTTTGAATTTTGAACCAGGCCACTAAAATTACTGCCTTAAATAATACAATATGCCCCGCGTACCACTTGACGTTAGAAAGGATCATCGAACTATCTTTTAAAATTATATTGTACAAAACCCAACAATAGATGACATAATATTTTTAAGTACTAATGGCTGGTTTACACGTACTAAGTTGATAAGTAGTTAACTTAATTTTAAATTTTTAAATTGTAAACACAAAATTTAGTAGCCAATAGCAAGTTAAAATTTAGTTAAGTAAGTATAGGGTCATAAGTTAAAATTTAGTTGACCATTTATCTACTTATCACGTGTAAGCCAGCCATAAGTGAATGCGGTGTCGTCGCAGAAATCGTCGCTCGTGTGAAAACGTTCAAACGACACGGTTCATAGACAATTTATATTTGTCTATGAACCGTGTCGTGTCGTGTCTCGTGTGAAAACGCCGTCACGCTCAAGACCTTCGTTTCTCCCGTTCCATTAGCATGTGAGCAAATGTGAGCGTCAATGTCACAAACCCAAGTGGAACGGAATTATGGAGCGTTTTGAGCGCTCTGGCGAGGTGACAGTGACAGGTGACAGCTGAAAGAGGTTAAGTTAGAATTCGAGTCTACCGCTTTTATTCGAATGATATTTAGGTACCTATCGATTATCGAAATGGATATTTTTACGGCAGTTAGACATATTTTGCAGGTGCATCGGAATAATGATTCAGACATTTCTAGTGAATCTAGTTCAGATGAAGAGTGGAATGCACTTTTCCACAATTATGATCGCGAAAAGCGAAAGTTTAGACCACGAATCAATGACTAAGAAAATGTAATCAATCTTTACTCTAATGAAGAATTTAAAAGACCAGCCCAGCTAGCACGGCTTTTCCCAGTCGATTCTTCGGAAGAAAGTAATGGCAGTTTCTTTCCCATGTCTACATATCTTTTTCCCGAGCATGGCGCTACCCATCGACTCGTGTTTCAGTGGACAAAGACAAGAAACTCTTTCCATAGCAACGAACATAGCAACGGTAATCGTACCACAGACTCTAATTTTTTTTTTCTTATTATGGCGCTCGGCTTTATAACCGTGGCCAGTGTCAAGTAAAATATGGCGGGGAAAGAAAATCGTAAAATGTTTACAACATTTTTATGTAGTTTTTCGGTTTTCCAGATTATCGTCAAGTCGAAAGTCTAATAAAAGTCTAAAAAGTAGTAGGTAAAGTCGACGAGTCAAGTCAGTTGTTTTAGAAAAGTGGTAGACCCTCTACTAAAACTTAAAATAGCACAAATTTAGGAAATAAATATAAAAATACAACGTCACTCTTTCGTATTCCCGACAAAACTCCTCTAATATTTTACAGATATGTCAAAGAAGCTAGCGATGTAGCGATGTGACAAAATTTGTAAAATTACGAGTCAAAACCTATTTGATTCACGTAAAAAAAAAAATTGTTATCTACAATTTTTAATCTGTTCTGTTATCTGCATCACAATTCGCGCGAAAACTTCAAAGTTATACGGTACACATAGGTACTACATAAAATTTGGAAGTTTATAGGTATCGTTTTAGTGAAATTGAAACTAAATAATACTATGTCTGTCTCTCAGACTGGTCGAAAAAAGTAAGTAACTAACTGTTGTTGCTAAATGTAAACAATAATGATTTGTGGCTTACAATAATTATTCTAGGTTCTATGAGAAAACGAATTCAGTTTCAGCAATTCCAATTGTATCTTTCGCGTATATTTCTTATTGTATATTTCTTATTCCAATTGGTTCTGTCGCGCCTTCTAATGCATTTTTCATTAAAAAAACTAATTCTATATCGGTAATATCGCGCCATATTTAATTCCGATGCCTAAATCAAGGAAAAAATTAAGTGTGAACTGTGAAGTGAATGGAAACTTAAAAGACGTGAGTTTCTTCGAGGAAGGAATCAAGAAAGCAACAAGAAAGTAAATGTCAAAAGCGGATAAAAATGGTCGTCATGCTTGACATATAGATTTTCAAAGCGGAAGAAATCGAGATACGAAAGAAACATTTTCTCCTGTGTTTTTCCGGTAAAACTGTCAAAATTTGGTTTCTTCCGTTTGTCCGCTGACGGTATGCTAGCTCGGCAGGAGAGACGATAACTTAGTATTTTATAGGAAAATATTTGATCTTTCATTTAAAACAATTTCTTTTTAATCAAAATATTTTATTTTATTATATTTAATATATTTCAATTAAAAATATTATGTTTTGCAATGAAATTATATGAAGTTTTTTTGTCGCTACTCGCTCCTGAAAACTTTCCGAATATGGTCTTTGCGATATTGTTACGTTAAAATAAAAAAATAAACTAGAACGCCCACTTCGACCCATTTTCGTCGTGGGTCGTTTTGAGCGTTGCTTGAGCGAAATTGATGACGTCATGAGTGACGTCATAGCCGCTATCAAAACGACAACGGTCGCCAAAGGGAACGGCAGAATGCGACGTTTTGAGCGTTTTGGTCAAAATTAACGTCATCTGGAACGCAGCCTGAAAGAGTTTTCTACTTCTACTTTTTATTGTCGGTGTGGTTTTTATTATTTTTCCCCAAATTGTGTTATTTGGATTTTTGATATTCATTATTGGTAAAATATTAGCCACTAAATATTTGTTATCTTGCACAAGTGCAGGTAAGATGTTGTCAAAACCAAAATGTATTATTCCTGTGACATTTGGTGTGAACAACGGTTAATAGGGCTATTTCTTCCGCGAGTTTTAACTAAAACATCGTTATTATAACTTTATTATCCTATTCATTGGAATATTATTGTGTCTTTTTCAAATTGAAATGTATCAAGTTTTACATGCTTTTGCCCAGTTATGTAGCAATTATTAATGGTATTCCCTGGTATTGTATTACCGATAGTTGTCTACCCATACGCCATCTAGTTACTAAAATGGAAGCTGTTTGACAATAAAATTAAAATGCTAAGAAAATTCCTCATTGGATAGCTTGTCAATAATTGTCATAGCTTGACAGCTGTCAAATGTCAATTGTCATTTGTCAAATCAGATTTTAGTTGCAATGTTTTTGTTTGAAAAGTAAATATATAAGAAATCTTTAAAAATTAATGGTTAAAAAATATACCTAATCAATTTAACACTTTCTAAGTACTCTGAAAATAAAAATGTCATTGCTACAGAACTTACCATATCCAGACTATAAACAAGGTTTAGCCTTGAATGTCGAGCAGTGTGAAGTAATTGCTAGATTGGCAAATTTACCGTAAGTGTTTGTAATTTGAAAGCTATTAAATAATTACTTTACAAAATTTAGTTATAATAATGTAAAAGCGAAAGTTTGTCCTTTTTGACGACCTCTGTGGCTCAACGGCTCAAGCCGAGGATCGCGGGTTCGAATCCCGCCGACGGAACATAAAGTTTTCAATGTTCCTGGGACCTGGATCATGGATGTGTATTAAATTTGTGTATGATGTAATATAAAACTTAAATAATAATATATCATGTAAGTATTACATAATAATTATATTATATTTTCGTTGTCTGGTATCCATAACACAAGTCCTTCTACTTACCACGAGGCCAGACTAACATGGTGTGAACAGTGAAACATCCATTTATATTATTATTTTTAACACAAAAGCTACAGTACTGATTTATACCAAATTTGGCATGTATACTATAGATATCATTATTCATTACATTAGCTTCTTTTGTTTGGCTCATAGACCATGGTTGTATGGGCCGGTATATATGGAGATAATATAATTATTGCGAGTGTGTCTGTCTGTCTGTTACCTCATGTGCATCACACTCAAACAGCTGCACTGATTTTGCTGAAATTTGGTATGGATATACTTTGAGACTCGAGAAATGATGGTACTTTTTATCTTGGAAAAATGTACAGTTCCCGTGCAATAAACAACTTTTAGCGCAACGGAGTTGCAGGCGTCATCTAGTAACTAATACATTGTGAAAATATAATAATTAATTTAATATTTTTATTTCAGTTTAAATTTTAATGATGTAAAGAAACCTGGCGAATTCCTAATAAAACAACTTGATAAAAAAGGCTATTCAGTTTCTCAGTACAAAAAGTTCCTTACCACCACATTGAACAATAAAGCAATCTTCACATATTATAAACCTCAATCTAAAGTGGCTATATTAATTGCCAATGACAAATATGAACATTTATCAAAGTTAGCTACACCATCCATAGATTGTGATTCTTTAGCATCAAAACTAAAGGTTCTTGGATTTATACCCATTGTTATTAAAAATGTCACAAGTTGTAGCCTAAAAGGTGTTCTAAAAAACTTAATTAGTTTAATACCTAAGGACTCATATTGTAAGTATTCCTGAGTTGAAATTGCTAACTGCTTTTTGGTGAAGTAAATCTAACTTACAGTTAATGTTTAATTAATTTCAGGTTTTATATTCTATGCTGGACACGGCTGTGAGTTGTGCAATACCAAATGCATTCTTGGAATAGACTGCCCTGCTGAGGATATTGAATTTGAACATGTTGTCACAGAGAATTGGATACTCAGGGAGGTGGCCAAATGTGAACCAGACTTGTGCATACTTATTATGGATATGTGCAGACTATATTTGGACAAGTAGACATAATTTTTACCACTATTTTTACTATAACTTGCAAAACATCTACATCATTGAAGATCTTTTATATGATTTCAGAAATAAAAATCAAAAAATGTATGCTTCACTATCATGCATAGAAGAGTACAGCATCTATAACAATTTAATTATCGGATACTCAACTCAATCATCGGAAGCTGCATACGAGGTCTTAGAAATTGAATGTTCAACTACTATCGACAATAATTTAACATATGAGCTAAAACCAGGTGACACAGAAAAAATTTCACCCTGCGCTAGTCAATATGTTGATGCTTTGTGCACAAGATTAAGTGAGAACTTAGACATTAATGTTTTGTTTGATAAGGTACATTTAGGTGAGTGAAATACTGTAATATTTTCAAAAATACTTTGAGTCCTAAGCACATGATACACAGTAAACCTTGTTAAATATAAGCCTCCAATATTTTGAATCTATATTTTTAGATAAAGTGTATTCTTACTGTTCCTTGCAGATGTGGAGAAATCATTGAGGAAACAAAGGCCTATAAAAGTTCAATGTGGTGTTTTTAAAAGATGTTTATATGATCCAGTACAAGGTAATTTTTATATTGTTGATATTTTATTTTCACATTGTAAAGCTATTAAAAGGGCGGAGGCCTTTGCCAAGAGGCACACAGAAACAGAGACAGCGCTACCGAATAATAATTAGTTTGAATATTTTGCATGTAAGTATGTAAAATAAAATATGTAATACATATATTGTATTGTTCTTCTGAATAAAGGCTAATAATAAATAAAAAGCTATTTTGCTTTGTTCATGTTGCCATTGACTTGACAAACTCGAAAATAAGAAAATTGTAGGTCCTAATTTTACAGTCACTTTTTTGTGTCAACAAGTTTGACATCAACTTAAATAAAATAAAATTTCTGTACAGTTTCTAATATTTTCAGGAGATGTCGCTGCTTTAATACAGCGAATAAAGGAAAAATTAGCAGACTTTGATCAAAACTGCACTATTTATTATGAAGAATAGTAATAATTTATTAAGTAGGTAGTTAAATATATTTTTGATACATTTATATAATATATATTAAGTATATATTTATATCATATATATTATATGTGTATAAGCTAAGGGTTAAATATTTTTGTAATAAACACATATTATCAGCAACAGTTTTTTATTCCATAAATACATTTTTTATCCTTAATTTGTGTCTTGTTAAAGTCTATTTGCAACAGATTGAGGTTGGAAATGATTGACTATATTAATCCACCAGCTATCTTCAACACCTTTTGTAAATTCCCTTATAAATCTATAGTTGAGGATAAACATTTTGTCTTGAAATTCTGGCTGCGCACTACAAAAGAGATTTGTACAATATATTTTTAATCCTTCAAGCCCCATAATATGAGCACCGGTGATCGCAACAACATTAGAAGACAATAGCATTTCCAAGGATCCGCGATCAAAGGATTAATAATTACTTTATATGTTATAAGATAAATCAAAGTAAGGAGTACATATTAAATACATATTATGAATTTAAGGCAGTTTCAATTAAAACTTACCCTAACGAAATAGGTGGTAACTCATTAGCTTCTTTCATCTGTTTCAGTCCCTTCATTACATGATAACACATTGTTATTTCCACCCATCTTTTATCAGCATCATCAAAAATAACTCCAACCTGTAAAATTAGTACATATACATATAATAAAATCGTAGGGAAGTCAATTATGTACATTGAATATTTTTGAAAAATAATACTTGGGACGTGATCTACAATTGATACGGAAGCCATAATATAGTTTTTAGAATTTTTGTCTGTTTGTCTGTTACATACAGACAAACAGATATGTATATCCCGGACATATATGTATATATTTGTCCGGGATAAACTCGGAAAGTACTGGATGGATTTACTTCAAATTTTGCACGAATATAACTTAGAGGTCGGGTCAACACAGGCTATAAATTTTTACGATATCACCTAGGGTGGGGGGAGGGGCTCAATTTTCCATATTTATAGTTTTTCGCTCATATCGCTAAAACGGCGCGTTGTAGAGAAAAAAAGTATTATACATAATGAAAGCTCATAAAATTTCCTACAAATTTGTCCTTTACACTTTGTATCTATCTCCACTCCTTGCCTTGCTATGAGCTTTTATCTATCTTATCTTTACCGATTTCAAGTGTCGATTGATTAATATTGGATCTGTTGCTTATAACCAGAACTAAATAGTGTTGTGGCGTTTGTATTGCGTCTTATTTCTCCTTTTTACGAACAAAATAACACGTTTATATCCATACATATAATAAAATCATAGGAAAGTCAATTCTGTACATTGAATACCTACTTTTGAAAAATAATACTTGGGACGTGATCTACTATGCTAACGCGGACGAAGTCGCGGGCACCAGCTAGTTGATTAATAGTTGGGTCGATAATGCTTATGACAACAAAGTAACAATCTTATTTTTTATGTTTGAAATAGTAAAATGATTCTTACTTGGTAAGGAAAAGCATAAAATATATCTTCCTTATTCACAGCTAGTAGCTGCCTCTGAGAAACTGACAGTTTTGAAACTGCTGTCTTTAGAGCCGCCAAAGCCTCACCGTCGACTAGCCCATCTAATTTTTTGAAGTCACTATTTTGTAGGCTTTCTGAAACAACCTACACAACAATATTAAATGAAATGCAGTTTTAAAATAATATCAATAAGTCATATTAAACAGCTAAAACAAACCTCAACGGCATGTTTGGATGCTTCAATGAAACTATTTAGGCTAAATTCTTGTTCAAAATACGGCCGAATAATAAAATTCACATACATCCAGTTTTTAATAAACTTTAAAACCGAAGGCCAAACAACAGGTGGGAATTCCATTAATTGTGGCAATCGGCGTTGATCTGCACGATTGTCGCAGTAATTTCGGGAGTAAACCACAGTGTTTAGAGGACATGATGAGGTTACTGGAGCTTGTAAATATTTGTATGAAATTTTATCACATAACCTAAACGATTGCCTCTTTAAAACTTGTCTTAAAGCTAAATTCATGTTTCTGACTGTTATAAAATTATAACAAAACACTAGTAAATATCAGAAACTTTATTTGGTCATTTGTAACAAGTAGGTAAAATAAATCCACAGACTACTTAGGGATACTACGTATCACAAACCACAGATATGTAGTATAATATTGTAGACAGATAAGCGTCTTAGAAGAGTTTGACGGCTCACGAATTGACATTTGATGCGACAGCTAGCGCCATCTAGCGTTGTTTCGATTAAACTCTATAGGTGTATATGTGTGCGTTTATGTTTGCATGTGTGTATAGGATATTATGGGGATAGGATATCCTTGTCAGATTTTTATGTTTCAAATACTTGAATTTGTAAAAACTGAGTTTGTTAAGTTTAGTTCACATAACAATACACAATTTTCACAAAAAAAAGTCTTTGAAACATAAAAATCCGACACTATAAAACAAATAAAAACAAAATTTTGACGAATATGATTATTTATTTTTCTTGGTCAATATAAAGTCCCTGCCACATAACACTATTTAATCTTAGAAGTGTTTTACTTATAAATATTGTTGTCTCGAGGTTGAGAATGTCCAGGTTGGCCAAAACACAGGCAACTTATGCTGAGACTGCAAGAGAAAAATTAAATACTATAATAAAATATATGAATAGCACATACACTAAAATTGACCAATACTTATTTTCATTGGATAAGTTGACAAGCAAAGGACACACACATTTTAAAGAAAAAAAAACATGATTGGCTGAAGACTTATTTAATTGCTATTGCAAGGGGCGATAGCCCGTTACCGCTTGGGGGTTAATTAAAATATACAATACATTAAATAATCATTGACTTTCAATTTACTGTGTAAGTATTGCTAATTAAAAAATAAATTGTATCAAGACGTGACACTACACTTTACATAATGGTGCCAAAGTGCCAAAAGCCACCATATACCAAAAATCTTAGTCTCAAATTAAGTATAAAACAGACAATCAAATATATCACTTACATAACATGGGATAGCTGCTGTCCTTGATAAGGCTCTTTGACTCTTTGTTACCATCAGTGTCTCTTTGAAAATGTCTCTCACGTAGCATCCTATTGCTAATGTACACAAAGTACAGTTTTTTCGGACTTCCAATGTAAAGTTTCCAACTTCAAAGATATACCTTGTCCATGACCCACAACTGAAAATAAAAGATGAATACATAAATAATAATTATATAACAAATAAAACAATAATTATTGTTATGTTATACTAAATATGTACCTATATTTAGGTATTATAATATATTTTTTTATTAATTTATAAACGGAGGACCCCCGTACCACTCCCAACCTCAGGAGGTTGGGAGTGGTACGGGGGGGTTTTCCTCATCCAACCCATCCCTCCTCAACCCATCGTAACACCAAAATCGTGGGGCATGATTCTAAACTTTAGCCTAGCTCTAAATTAACATGAGAAAGAGGAGTAAGTGTTTCAAATGTGAGGGTTATTATAACTATCATTAGATTCATATTTACGTACCAAAACAGGTTTTTTATTTCAGGACTAGGAAAACGAAACAATTTAACGCCGTCTTCAGCACCTGAAGAGCAGCATTCAAAGCACTTTCTTCTGTTTTCTTTGTAAGATGTTTTCACAAAGAAACACCGAGTCAGGAGTCTATACCAGCTATTAACTCACTTTACAACAACACCGAGTCAATTTCTCTTACACACACAGTTTTGCAATTGACCCAGGAATAATACAACGGAGAAATTGAAGCTCAACTCAACGTTTTAATTACCGAATACATCAATAGCACCTTGTTCGTAAATCTCAAAACAAAACGATCGCCATTTTGTTATGAGGCCGGAGGGACTAGGGCGCAGACCAGGGCTGCCATTATAAAATGGCAATATACGAGTACATTAATTACGCCCAATTGCTAAACAATTGTTTAGCAAGTGTTAATGGTGGAAATTATTTTAAAATCATAATATTTTAATACGAACAATACAAAATCTCACTATTTATATTTTTATTTCGCTTTATGAATATATAAACGAAAAAACAGAATAAATTTTTATTCTGTGACTTTTCTTACTATGACCACACTATGACATATTCTGTGCTAGTAGAGTGCCTTGAGAGTGCCAAGAGTGTCTGACCTCATCGGGGGGATACGCTATTGGTGGAACATCATAATACACGATCTGTCCCCCCCCTGATCACAAACTATAAAGAATGTACTTTTACTCTATATACGATGCTAACCACAGAACACATTTACTCCTGGCGGAGATGCTAACGCACTAAATAAATCTAAACACAGATATACGTAAGTATCCCTTAGTAGTCTGTGACACAGATATAATAAGTAGCAAGATCTAAATCAAGTGCACAGACTAAAACCAAGTCCTTCATCCAAGTGCATAGATTACAAGTTTAAAAAATTTAACTTTGAAATTTGTAGATCAATTAGTGTTTTTTTTTGTGCGATTTTGGCACTGACACAGGGGTGTACTTTGCCATAAACAAAGGTAGGGAATAGGCGGTGGAAAAGCAAAGTAAGTACGGAATTTAGGATTTTGGATCTAGTTAGAAAGTTTCTTATAATAAGTTAAATAGATTTAAATATTAATTGAATTGTTACATAAATATTGGGATAAAAAAGAATAAATTAATTTATTACATGAGTTCAATAATATTGGAACAGAAGTAGGAAAGGGTATAGATATATAGGAGAGGTTATCATATAGACAGGAGTGATCATACAGAGGACAGGAAAGAATAATATGATTTAAATCACCCACTTCCAAACCACAATCGCAAACATCATCGTTGCGAATCCGAATTCTTTTCAAGTGCGCCGGTGTGGTGACATGTCCCAACCTCATTCTAATTATAGAGGAAGTTGTACTTTTCGATAGATTTATTTTGAAGAACCAAGGCTTAAACTGAATCTCAGGTTGTATGTACTTACAATGAACACCTTTTCTTTGACTACTTACTGCCCAGTCCTTACTCCAATCCTGTTGGAGAAAGTTCTTGGCAAGAGACGGCAAGTCGTGACAATAATTCACATATGGAAAAACATCTCCACAAGAAACCGCATCTTTGGCCAGTCTATCTGCTTCCTCGTTTCCAAGAATGCCGCAATGACTTGGAATCCAAACAAATGTAACACAAATTACCGTGAATACATTTGTACAAAAGATTTCTGATTTGTATTACTATGGGAAAACATTTTGATCTAAACGTAAATCTATTCAATGCTTGCAGGGCACTTAAAGAGTCAGTAAAAATTACAGTTTTTTTAAGCTTTGTTAGTAGGATGTAGTCAACTGCTTTAAAAAGACCAAAGCATTCGCCAGTAAATACAGAAGTTTGTGGTGGAAATTTTACTTTTAGAACTATATTGTATTGGAGATGGTAAATACCTACTCCAACACAATTATAATTATTATCTACTGACATTTTAGAGGCATCCGTGTAAATGTGATGCCAACCTTGCCAATTGTGCGTTGTTAAGTAATTAAAAAAAGGCTTAGCATAATATTTATCAGATTTTTTAATACCTATGTCATAGCGGATATCAGGATTTAAAACAAGGGATTCAAAGGATGAGTTAAAAAGCGGGAAAACAGGTAATCTATGTGTAGGGGCATCAAGCGACAAATATCGGATATAACTATTAACTAAGCAAGGGCGAGATTTGTACAACCAAAATTGATTATTATTTACTAAATCTAACAGTTTTTTTTAATTTCGGAATAAGGGGATGGTTTGAAAATTGCAAACAGCGAATAAAAAACTTGTCAGACAGATACTGCCGCCGTAGATAGAGCGGCGGTTCACCGCATTCTACCTGCAATGCATTTATTGGCGATGATGCCATGGCTCCACAAATTATCCTACGGTTAAAGACTTTATTACTCAAAAAGAATTACAATAATTCACTTACTTGAGTACATTGACTAATAATAAGCAAACTTATACTAGCGCAAGACACAGCTTATTATATAATATAACTTAGATAAACAATAACTTACAGTAACAGAACAAAAAAGTACTTACGTTACTATAAATTGAACAAATAGCTTTCTGCAATATAGGCCAAAAAATTCGTTTAACACACGGCATGGCACATCACACATCGGCCGGCTAACTACACTGCACAACCTAACTATCTACATTTCGGTACTTCTGTTATACATTTTCATAAACTTTTATAATTATAAATTACATTTTAATATCTTTATAGAACATAACAAAGTCCAAATTGTCTCAATACGAGTTTATAACTGTTCATAACTTTAATAATTTTTGTATTCAAAAGTGTAGGGTACATAAAAATATCGAGCTCTGTGTTATCTAAGGCTCGCTCACACCGTCAAGATATAATATAATAATATGCAGAAGATATATTATTGTTAATTTGACTCATAAAATAAAATGGATAGCAGAATGTGTTTCTTAGCACTAAACTCGAGAACGGCTGAACTAGTTCTGATATTTCATTCTTGTTATATTTTAAACCTTAATAACTAAGACAAGACAAACTTATTAATTAAATATTATGTTTATAATCTTAAGTAATTGTGGTATTTTCCAAGATATGTGCTTTTAAATTCTTTTTAAATGTATTTAAAGATTTTGTCTGCTTAATATCTAATGGTAGTTTATTGTAAATTTGCGCTCCTTCAAATAAAATGCACTTTTTTCCATAGTTTGTCCTAGGATTTTTTAAAGAGATATTATTTGCCTGTCTAGTTTTCATTTTTTGAAAACAACCTTTAGTAGTAAATTTTGTTTGGGTATTTATTTCATTATTTAATATTTTTCTTATCAAAATGCATGTATTAACTTTATAAGTTTGGTTTATCGTAAGAATTTTTGTATCTTTATAGATTTTTTCTGTATTTTCTAAAAAATTATAGTTAAATAGGGCTTTTATTATCTTATTTTGCATTGTTTGAAGCACTTTGAGATTAGTTTTATATGCAGTTCCCCATATTTCTATTAGGTACTCTAAGTGGGGCTTTACCATCGAATTATATATTAAGTATTTTACCGATTTAGGGAAACAATGGGATATGTAGCGAAATGTGCCACATAATGGTACAAGTTTTTTCTTTATGTATTCTAAATGAGATTTCCAATTTAATCTATTGTCAAGAATTAAACCAAGATATTTCTCTTTGCTAACTTCGTTTATAAATTCATTATTGATAGTAAGTGAGGGATAGTTTGGAATTTTTTTATTTAATGCAGAAAAAATAATATAGTTTGTTTTAGATGTATTAATTGTAAGTAGGTTATGTTGCATCCAATCATATAACAAATTAAGGTCTTTTTGTGCTTTTTTTATAATATTGATTATCGAGTGACCAAAATAAAAGAGACTAGTGTCATCAGCGTATAAAGTAATATCACCTTGGAGGCCTAATTTATGCAAATCGTTGATATAAATTAGGAATAACAAGGGTCCCAGTATCGATCCTTGCGGCACACCAAAATCTATCGTTTTAGGTTCACTTTGTGCGTTATCCAATTTCGTAATTTGTTGCCTATTTGACAGATAAGATTCTATTACTTTATAAGCCTGACCATTAATACCAGCATTTCTTATCTTGGATAAAAGTTTACTATGACTCACCGTATCGAACGCTTTTTTTAAATCTACAAATATGCCTAAAGCTATCTTTTTGTTATCAATGTTGAGTTTTAATGAACTTACTAGATCAATGGCTGCTGTTAAAGTATTAGATTTAGGTCGAAACCCATACTGTTTTTTAAAAAAGTAATTTTTAGATTCTAAAAATTTTGTTAACCGCTTATGTACAATCTTTTCGAAAACTTTTGATAGAATTGGTAATACCGATATTGGTCGATAGTTTCCGGGATCCGTCTTAGCACCAGATTTGTAGATTGGGCTTACTTTTGCAAGTTTTAAGGAGTCCGGAAATATACCGTCCCTAAGACATTTATTAATACATTTAACAAGGTTTTCTAGTATAAGTTCCTTAACACATTTAATTGATTTGGTAGATATTCCATCCAGACCTACACTCGTATTTGCATTTAGGCTGTCTATAATTTCGGCTACTTCGTCAATATTTGTTTCCTGGAATTCTGACAGTAAACTCTCATTTGAACTGAACGTAGGTTGAGCACGAGGTTGCGAATGAAATTTTTCTGGAATTTTTTTTTCGCAAGCTCGTATCCTATAGTGGAGAAAAAGGAATTAAAACATTCACATATTTCGCGTGTATCTGAGACAGTGCCAGCATCAGTCTGTAGTCTAGGTGGAATATAGCGATCCCTTGTTTTACCATTAGCTAAGCTATTTATAAGTTTCCACATTTTAAGCGGCTGTTTTGAACAATTATTAAATAAATTAAAGTAGTACTGCTTTTTAGTCTGTTGAATGCTATTGTGTACCTTACGTCTCTGGTCCAGGAAGAGTTGTTTAAGGTCTTCGTTCCCAGGTGATTTTTGCCACTTCTTCCATAAATTATTCCTCATATTGATAGAACACAGTATATTCTTGTTAATCCAGTCTTGGTTAGTCGAGTTTTGGTATTTATATTTTAATTCCTTTGACTGCTTTACTGAATTTATTATTTCTTTTTCAAACTCAATATAGTTATCTTGATTAGTAGACATTTGTGTCTTTATTGCGTTGTATAATTTTTCATAGTTCAGTGTTTCATAAGCTATTTTCTTTCTTAATTTAGGTAGGGGCCTTTTGAGTTCGAAATATATCTGTCTGTGGTCCGAGAAAGGTGTGTCTATTAAGGTCATATGATAAAAATTATCCTTTAAAGATGTAGCAACGTGGTCTATTATAGTTGCGGTAGTCTGCGTTTTACGAGTACAGTAATCTTTGTCACTTTTATTCAAAATTTGTATTCCATTTTCTTTAAGCATGTACTTATATTCCTTGACATCTTTTTCTTTACTGAGTAAATTTATGTTGAAATCTCCAAATATTATAGTGCGTTTTTTTCTTGATATTTGTTCATTAAATTCGGCCAGGAAATTTTTTGTATTTGATGTAGGTTGTTTATATATACCTCCAATGTCCAAAGAAAGGTTTTCGAGATGTATCCAAAGAAAATGATTTGATTCATAAGTTTTGTCTTCTAACAGTTCATGTTTCATATTTTGGTGTACATAAATAGATACCCCTCCTCCTTTAGTCATTGTCCTATAATTATAATAATGTTTGTAGTTTTCTAGGTTGAGTCTTTGGGCTTCTTGCTCATTTTTAATCCAGGTTTCTGTTATAATAATCACATGTATAATTTTATTCAAAGACTTTAAGATGCACCTGAGTTCATCGTGTTTACCTTTTTTTACTAGACTTCTAGCATTAGCATACAAAAAATTTATTGTTTTATTAGCATTAGTTGTTACTTCTTCATAATTATCCGTAATTTTAAATGTAGCTTGTGATGTTTTGTTAACGATTTCCGATATTTTTCCTCATAGCTTTTGCCTGTATCTTATCCAACTGTTTCAAACCATGTAAGTACCATAGTCTAAAATACTTCTTATTAAAGCGTTATACAGCAATTTTAGGTTAAACGGGTGAGATCCCCACCGCACTCCTGATAAACATCTAATAATGTTTAACGTACGTTCACATTTTGACGCAATATACTCGTTATGGGCTTTACCATTAAGTTTCGAATCTAAAATTACGCCTAAAAATTTAGCCTTCTTGTCAACTGGAATTTGTAATCCATTATATTTTACCAGCACTGGAGGAGGAAATCGCATACGGGTAAAAAGAACAGCGGAACTTTTCCATTCCTTCCCATACCTTAAGACGTGCTAGGGCTCGCGATAGTCTAATGGAGGCTCTTTCAATAGATTGATCTATTACATAAATTGTTAAATCGTCGGCGTATTGCAGAAGATACAATTCACCATATATATCTGTTAACATATACGATTCCATATCTGAAGTCACTACATCCTCTATATCTGACGAATAAATATTATACAAAGGTGGACTTATCGGTGAGCCTTGGGGCAGCCCTTTATCAACAACCCGCACTTCTGTCGACGTTGCATCTTGTAAAGGCAGAGCAATAAATCTTTCCAATAATACGTTTATAATAAAATTACTTAAAATTTCCGGAACACCTAATAAATTTAACTTTCGTTTGAGTATCCTTACATTATCATATGCTCCGTCGCCTAAAAAGCTGCTAAAACTGATTTATTTTTTGTAAAAGCAATGCGACCATCAGTGGTAAAAAGAGCTATATTATCTATAGTACCTTTTCCTTTTCGGAATCCATATTGACTTTGGGCAAGGAAGCTATGTTTTTCAATATACCATTCTAAACGATTCTTTACGATATGTTCTGCAATCTTTAAACTCCTAAAAGTAGGTTAGCACAAATCTCGCAAAAAAGTGGGATGCGAGTGAGATTTAGTGCACCGTGCACGATCGCATACCTGATACCAGAAAATAACGTTATATTTACCGTTATTATTATAACGATATTTGTTTGTTTATACTTAACGAAAAAATATCGTTATAATAATAACAGTAAATATAACGTTATTTTACTAGATATCGTTATAAAAAATAACGTTATCTGGCTACCATTATGAAAATAACGGTTCGTAACGATATTTTTTCTGTTATTCGATAACGTTATGAAGCCCTGGGCCTGTACCACGAAACGGTTTCGAGACTCAAACAATCGGACGAGAATGCTGCGTCCTACTCTAACAAACGCAAAATGACGTTGTTAGAGCAGGACGCGGCATTCTCGTCCGATTGTTTGAGTCTCAAAACGGTTTCGTAGTAGGCCTACTGGTTACATCGTCGAAGTCGATATTCGATTATAATCTTTAAAAAAAATGTGACATTGACATGACAGTTGCTGAGTGCTGACAGGCGACAGCTGACGGCTGTGTCATGTGTGGACTTGGCTCTTGCCAAAAAACTAAAAAGAAAAATGGCCATCGGTGTAAACAATTCCAAATGGAAACCTAGGCAATTACGAGGAACTCCAGCAGGAAGGGCAAGAGATATTGTTGCTCTCGGTGTAGTCGGTTATGCTATTCTTTGTGGAGTATTTTTCCAGTAAGTTGATGGAAAGTTGATGTAATAATTGTGCGTATCAAAAGTACGACACTTCATGAAGGTTATGTTTTTACAGATATTCAAGTTACACTGCAAATTTTAGAAAAGCGCTAGACTACCTATATGAAGACCCCATTGAAGAGGTTGAACGTAAACAAATGATCGCCAGTGGCTTACCAAATAGAACTGGAAAGAAAATAAGAGAACTCTTTGAAAAATCTGAAAGACTTGACAATCCAGAACAGTAGTACAAGACATGAGTTTAGACATTAATGATACTGGGTAGGTGGGTAAAATTTTACTTTTACCATGTTATTTTAGTACGTTAATAGTAGATATATAGCCTATAATTAAATATTTATGTATTAAATTAAATTTGTTTTAATTTTTGCCAGTGAGAAATTGACTAGTAAAATCATAAGCAAGTATTTCACATTAAAATCTGGTATGGATGAAAGTCTAGGTGACTTTCAAGAAAAAAAGATAACTTACGCTGGATCTAAAAATAAAAAGAACAAGCCATCCAAATGTACTATAAAAAAAGATAAAAAGCTCAAAGGTCAAAAAGATATAAGAGCTTTAGTAAAGTCAAGAAAAAATGAGCTTTTAACATACACTAAAGATTTTGATCAAGCATGTAAGAATTCTGGTTTAGATGTAGACTCGGAACAATTGCAGATTGCCATAGCTTTATCTAAATCACTTCAAGATTTTGGACCACAACAGGATGAGGTCAGCAATGATATAAAACCACTTACTGCAAAAGAAAGATCAAGAAAAATTAAATCAACTTTGCAAGAATATGGATTCAAAGTGCCAAATACTGCTGTGCAAAAGACAAGAAGAAGAGTGACAAACAAAAATTCTAAATTACTCAATACATCGGAATCTATAAAAAAAGAAGTCATAAATAACAAATATTTAGAAATACTGCAAAGAAATCCTACACCACCCATATCAGGTCTTGTTGAATATGATCAAAGAGATAAAGAAGTTTATCACAAGACAACCAATATCCTTTATAGCGAAATAAGAACAGTTGACAAATTTTATGTGCCCAACTTAATAGAAAAAACAATACATAGAACAAGTTTATTGCGAGATTGGTCAGAAATACCAGGTAGACCACTCAGCCCTGCTGTCGAGGTTAACAGGTTCAAATTTGATGAAATCTCATTTTCTCAGGAAGAACTAGACTGTATTCTTAGTCATCCATTACAAGAAGTTCAGGAAATCATCAAAAGTAAAAGTATGAAGATTGGCGATGAAGCTCGGACTATCAATATTGAAAAAACTCATACAGATATGAATTTGAATATAGAAAATGAAATGAATGCAGAAACATGTGGTATAAAGAATAGCGAATTCAATGAAAAACGTACTTGCACAGCACAAGAAAATAGGAGTAATTCCCCTGATTTGTTTGATGAAGATGATTATACTCCCACAACACAATTTGATGAAAATCAAACACAATGTTCTGAAATAAAATGCAGTTCTAGCTCCAACAAATCATCATTAATGGATTTAACAGAATGTGTTGGTAATACAAATAATATTCAAAAAACAATTCATATGGATACTAAACTTTTGACTGTTGAGAGTTCAAAAATATTAGAAGATACAAACAGTAAAGCAATAAGACGTGTTGTTTTTGGTAACACATCACAAGATGGTATAATATCTCACAATATTACTGAATCTAAAGTGGGGAGTCAAAACAAAGGGTTTCAAATGAGTATCAAATCAAAAGTTTCATCTTCAGAAACACTCAGGGAAATAAATGATTTCATGGAGGTTACTGATTGTGTTGCTTCTGAATTAGATTATAACATCATTAATGATTATGGAAATAAGGTACACTCAAAATCTCCGGAAGAACCAGTGCAGCAGCATTTATCAAAAGAAGATCAAGCTGTGAAAGTAGACAAAAATCAGCAACCACCTTTGGCTTTCTCTCCGTTAAATTCTATTGATGTTGAGGGTATCGAAAATATAGATCTTACACAAGCATCAGATAACACAATACTGAGCCCTGAAGCCATCCAAAATAATGTGCCAATTTCTGTAGATTTAACGCAGTCATCAAATTCTAATGAAGATTTACCTGTTGTGAATATATCTGGTAGCAAAGAGGAGTCATTAGATGCTACAATTGTTTTTTATGACAATGATGCAAATACCGACATTTTCAATGATAAGTCACCAGAAAATATTATATCATCAGATGTAATATATGACAAAAATAATCAAAATAATGCAAGTACAACCACCACCACAAGTTATGCCAATATAGTCAACAAGGAACATCATAAAGTATGTAGTGATTCAATTGTTTTTGAAGTCAATGAGAATACTGGTTCACCTAATAAAAATATTAGTAAAGACAATAACGACATAAGCAGCATGTCAAATATTGATGAGACAATAATTAGCGAAGATAACACTGATCACACCCAAAGTCCAGAATTACTATGTATGAGCGAAGATAAAATTGATTTGACGCAAAGTCCTCAATCTCCTCATAAAACGCATAGTATTGAAAGTCTAGGCAAACAAAATAATATATCTGTAGATTATGATGAATTGTATGATAATATGATGACTGTTTCATCAGATATACAAAATAAAGAAGATTCAGTATTAGATGATAGTAATGATAGTATTAAATTGGTAAAAGTCAGTCATCAATCAGCAATATTAAGTAATAACAATATGTCATTTAACAACACAGAAGAGTATCACACTGTAAGTAATAATATTATAGTACCGCCACAAAGTATTGAAGAACATAACGAAAACGACACTACTGATTGTGTTGCTTCTGAATTAGATTATAACATCATTAACGATTATGGAAATAAGGTACACTCAAAATCTCCGGAAGAACCAGTGCAGCAGCATTTATCAAAAGAAGATCAAGCTGTGAAAGTAAACAAAAATCTGCAACCACCTTTGGCTTTCTCTCCGTTAAATTCTATTGATGTTGAGGGTATTGAAAAATCTGGACATGTAGAAAACATGAGTATTTACTTCAACAAGAGAAATAGTAGTTTTCTACCTAGTGTACAAGTTAAAAAAGTAACTAGTAAGATAAAAGAAATAGTTACAGAAACGAACCATACAGAACTAAGTCCTATTAAAATATCAGATGAAACTAACAAATCCTTTGGGACTCCTAAAAATGATCAATACATAATTAAGACCCAAAATGTAACACCCATGCTGGATTACGAGTCAATGTCAACACCTGCGAGAAATAAAGAATTAGAAAAATATGGCATCAAGCCATTCAAAAGGAAAAGAGGTAAGTTACAACCATAAAGTTAATATACCTAGCGGAATAGAGTAACAAAGGCCTGAGCAAGCGAGATGCCACTATCAGTAACACCGCATGGTAAAAAGAGACGTGTGATACATGACAGCAGCACTCTTTTTTTGACGTCCAGTCGGCACGTGCCGCACGTTGTCAATATAATCTCATAGAATTCATGTTCAATCATGCTTGTGTAAGTGTATACGTACACATATTTTTCACACACATGAAAACCAATTTTGGTTACATTTGACAGCTCGAGATTGTTGCTCTATTCCGATAGGTATATTAACTTTATGGTTACAACACACAGGTAATAGTTAATACCACTGAAGAAGTTGATTCATATGCAGTTGACAGACCACCGTCATTTGGTCAGATCATGTCAATTTAATGTTAATTGTAATCTGTTGGCTGGGTTTGACGTAACGCGACCAAATCACCAAACTAC
Organism: Polyommatus icarus; assembly: GCA_937595015.1. Lineage (NCBI taxonomy): Eukaryota > Metazoa > Arthropoda > Insecta > Lepidoptera > Lycaenidae > Polyommatus > Polyommatus icarus. The sequence continues at coordinate 15,304,079 of OW569327.1, read as the reverse complement.
GTAGGTCCCCTGTTCTCAGGCAGGAATCAACTTCTCTGATAGTACAATAAACATTTGTAAATTCTAAAGGTATTCCAGTTAAAATCTTGCTCTTATTTAAAAAAAAACGTACACATCACAGTTATACAATGTTTTGTCCTGTCTGATACAGTATAATAAAGTTACTTCACTTAAGTAAAAACAATGTATAACTATAATAATCTATTAAACAAAGTATCAACTCTCAATCTTTTATTAGTAGGGGTTATTTTATTGCAGCATAAGTCCTCTGTATTGAATTTGACTACGAGTATAAGCATGATTGTGATAGGGGTCAGTAGGTGTGATATGAAGTATATTATAATTTATAACAAACTAAATGAATAACATTATCTGTGGATAGATTTATATTAAAATGTATATTTTTACTTTACAGCAATACAGCTCCTAAAATACATTTATAATCAAACACATCCAGTAGTTGAAGACTGTGCAATAGATGATATTATGCCATCTACATCAAAAAAGTTCAAACTTGATAATAAGGAGGCTGAACCAATTCCTGATAACACTAAGGTGCAAATTTCCAAAGAAACAGAAGAAAGAGATGCAGATAAAGAGAACAACTTGTACATGGAAACAAAAGTTAATCCTGATATAAAGAATATTGAATGTTGTCCTGATGATTGGGTGTTTCAAACACGAGAGAAAGCTAAGGTTTGGGAATTTTTTATAATGAAATAATAGAACAGTATTATACATTTTTTACATAATATGAAATACTGCATGCGACTATATATTATTAACATAATACTTAATACTTTACATTATATTTGTTTTTAGGTGCACTCATGCAGGGTCCCGTTACACATAGCTTTTCAAAATTATGTATCATGCCGACATTTGTTGAGAACTGCCATATTACGATATGAACCTGTCAACATCGACATCATACACAAGGACCTCATTGCAAGTGGTTACAGGTACAACCCAAAGGTAATTTATCAATATAATACACTAGATGAATGATAATGCCCGCAACTCTGTTGCGCCAAAATTTGTTTTTCGCGCGAGAACCGCACATTCTTCTGGGAGAAAAAGTATCCTATGTCCTTTCCCGGGACTTAAGGTTATCTCCATGCCGAATTTCAGCAAAATCGATTCTGCGGTTTAGGCATGATGAAGTAACAGACAGACAGACATACAGACACACTTTCGCATTTATAATACATATTAGTATGGATTCCTTGAGATCTTAATCCTGAGGCTTGAGTAGACAGGCAAGTGTTAAAGTTATTTGCCATAAGGGCCCAGCACACTACGATTTTTAGCAGCAATGCAATCGCGCTAGCGCACACAGTCATAGATTACTGAAAGTTACACGAAGGTAGTGACTGCTTCGCGATCGCGACTGTATCCATGCAAATTGAATATACTTTATATACAGTACGGCGGAGCAAAATTAAAAAAAACCCTAGAAATCCCAAATAACCTATGAGTTATTAGTTATTACATATAAATTAATTTATTGAACCCCTCAAGCCCCATAAGCTCACCGGTGAGCGAGATACAATAGAATAACAATAGATTTCCAAGAATCCACGATCGAAGGATTATATATTATACATATTATGTAATAATTATATACTAGTTTATTTATATAAATAAACTAAAATTTTAACTTTTTTCAGGAGCTGCTAAAGTTTCTAGACAAGAAGTGTATCACTGTCAAGACAACAGAAAACAATGCTCGAAATAGAAAACAGAATAAATCGTGACATAATATTATAATTATTTATATTGTTATATTTTCATTAAAAAGTATTTTATGTAATAGAACTATTTTGGCTTTTATATTTTTTAGTTTTTAACTTATAAGTGAATACAGACTCAAAATTCACTATGTGTACAATATACTGAGCACCCACTTATCATTTATCAACCTTTTAGTAGGGGAGGTAGTGCTAATGTGCTAAGTAATTTCATACCGACCAAATTTTTGTCCAGTGGTAGCTTAATATATTTTATCAATCAATATAATCAGCGTCAGTCGCCGCACCCGTGGTGGAATGTTAAGTGAGAGTATTTCAAAGTTGTAAAAAAAATAGTTGCGAAAAGTGATTTTATACCGAATGAAACTTTGATGGATGATTATTGAGGTCATGTTTAACCAAAAAATCACCGTCAGCCGTATTGCAGACGGGGGATTCAACGTCAGTCGCGTTACTGTACATGTAAAAAAAATTTGAATATAAAGTCATTTTATACCGTACAAAATTTATGCAGGTGAATGTTTCTACTTTGTAAATAATAAAGAAAACCGTCAGTCGCTAATACGATGGTGGAAAACCCGTCAGCCAGCGATATAAGTTATGACCAATATAGCCCTACTTCGCGCTCAATGTATCCTAGGGCGTCGCGTAGACGACATTTCCACCTGCAAACATTCAGCTGACGGCGATTTTCGTTTGAATTAACCATAAAATTATCTCACATAGCAATTTTAAGTATATTATATAATAAGAATTATATACATTTTACTTTAAAAGCGCCATCTGTTGTTTAATACTAAAACTAAAATTACACCTACCGAACCTAAACGTGTATAATCTAGATATGAACCTGTATTGGGTGCGAATTCGGATCTTTTTAATGTCAATTCAATACGATTCCCAACAACAACTGAGATGCTCTCAATTTTTATTCCACCCATTATGAAGTGGCTGACGATCAAATTTGTTATGTATTAGTGGAATACTATTATTGTAACGATTTTCGCTCGATATGAAATTACTTTTTAAACTGAGCGCGACCTCCCCTACTATTTGTTATGGTTAAGCGCCTCCGTGGTCCAATGGTTTAGTTAGTGCGTGGCTCTTGACTCGAAGGTCGTGGGTTCGATTCCCTCGTTGGAACATGTTATTTCCGAGTTTGGTTAGGACAATGCAGGCTGATCACCTGATTGTCTGACAAGATGATCCATGCGTCGGATGGGCATATAAAAACCGGTCCTGCGCCTTATCTCTCGCCAGTCGTGTCGGTCGTCCGTCCCACTGTTTTATGACTTATGGGAGTAAAAGGAATAAGAGTGCTCTTGTGCACTGCGCACATATTTGGGCACTATAAAATTACTCCTACGTAACTGGCCTGGTTTCAATGAAGCCGGCCACCGTCACCGAAACCGGTCACGTGGCGTGGGAGTTACTACATTATGGTTATGTAGTTTTGTAGTTATTAGTTATTAGTAGTATTTTTACAGTATGGCTGCTTTACAGAAACAACTAAAATGAAGTTTTATAATTTTTTATTTTAACTTTAACAAACTAACAAAGTACTTAATAGATCACAAATTTATAGCAGTATAATTATTATTTATAAGTACCCTAAAAGAAACTTGACAAAAGTGAAACATCAATAAACATTTGAGATTCTATGACTGAAAATGATGTGCGTGATGCAACACAAAAAAGCTTCATATTTTGTTCTAAGTATCCAATAATAGTTATTTTAAATATAACAAGCAAATTGACACAATAGGATCACTCGCAGTTGGTTAAAGTCAGTCCTTAGTTAAATAATAATATTATAATATAATCTACTTTCAAAAATCTTTTAATTCTTCGATCGGGGATTCTTGGAAATGCTATTGTATTCTATTGTTGTCGCGGTCTATTGTGTCCTTATGGGGCTTGAAGGATTAAAAGAAATGACGTGGTTTTTAATTCAGGGTTAATTTTAACCTAGATTTGCGCAAGTGGGATATAAAGTATAGTTAATTATTATTATAATTTCTACACCTTACAAAAAGTTATTTAAATAAAAAAGTCTACTAAATTTTAGGTTGGTTATGATTTTCAGACTTTAATCTTAGTACCTACACATATTTATTTACATAATTCTATAAACAAGTTCATTTTATATATTTTAATCATTTGTGTATAAAGTTTGGTAAATTCATTTTCATTCTAATAGTTCAGACTATAGGCACAAAATTTTTACTAGAAATAAAATCTTCTAAACCAGTGGTACTCAACCTTTTTTTATACCTTGCAAACTCTCTCATCAAAACAATGTTTTTTTATATGCTGTAATTTTTCTACTTAAAAGTTTGAAAGCAGTTACACTGCTATGTTTAACATAATATTATGCTCACAACAGCTCAAAAGATCCATGATTGATTTCACCAAACATTATAATATTATAATGAGTAATTTAAATATAATTTCTACAATATATTATTATATAAACGGATGAATTGTATATTATTATTTACACACAGGCTATAAAGTATTTTGTGTCTAGGATCTTTATTGGCTATCTCTTTTTGATTTTCGTCATTTCTTTAAAAGTCCTGCCTGCTGTATAACTTGTCGTGTAGCATTGTTGATGTGTCGAAATCGATCTGGGCCTAGCTGTATCCCTCCATACCTGAGAAAAAAAAAAGAATTGAATTAAGAATTTAATTTAATGAATTTTTTCGTAAATGAGGTCCTGTGCTAGTTCTAGTGAACTAGCACAGGACCTCATTTACGAAAAAATTAGTTCATTGTGTGATACTCATACATTTTCCGTAACGAAAATTATCCTACGTTCTTTCCTGGGAATTACAAACATCATTGTCAATTTGCTTTATCTGTTTGAGCGTGAAGCAAAGAAGCATAATATCATATGACTGTAAGACCAACATAATAATTTTGCATTTATCTTATATATAAAATTCTCGTGTCACAATGTTAGTCCACGAACTCCTCCGAAACGGCTTTACTGATTTTTACCAAATTTTATATGCATATTCAGTAGGTCTGAAAATCGGCTACTGGGTACTTTATATATCGATAAGTGCATTTGTTGAATAAATAATAGTAAATTATTACAACCTAAGACTGACGGCGACCATTGTTTGTGCGACGAGATAGCGATCGACGTTGCCATGGCGACATAGTTATTTAGTCACTTCAATAAAATAATATGGGGGAAATACTTTATATTATGGCAAAGCAACGTTTGCCGGGACAGCTAGTAATATTATAAAATGGATGGTTTACTTTCTTATTAATCCGTATGAAGAAAACAACGGTTTAAAGAAAATAATTCAGGTTTACGTGTACATCTTACTCCGGTTAAAGTTTTTACTCATTTCTTGCCTATATAACTTTTTTCACACGTAGTACGTACCACAACCACACCACGTCGCAACGGTTACGTGTGAATGGTGTCGCTGCAGCTTTTTGTTGTTGCGTTGTGGTACCGACAAAATGCCGACGTGGTTGCGTTGTCGCCAGTAGATACGATGTGGTTACGTAGGAAAGTCAATGAAACAGAGGGGGGTCGAGCGCGGGCGGTGCGCGCGCACTGTCATTGCAATGACCCAATGTGGTTGGTATCACACAAGCGGTCGACAACGACTGCAAAATGTGGTACATGTGAATAGTCGCAGTTCATTTACAATACAAAATATACACCCGAAATAAGTGGTGTGGCTGTGGTACGTGTGGGTTGGCCCTAAGGGTTTTAAGCCTCTATAAAAAGTATACATAAATAAAAGCATTATTGAATATCTTACCATCTAGACACTACTACTAGTGTGTTCTTCTGATCAAGTATCTGTAGTAGGTGCAACATTCTGCTCCCTGCGTGACTCTCCCCATCATCATCACAGTCTTGTAATATTGACGGGCCTTTATTTGTCTGCCTTTCTATTCTGTATGCGTACATGTTATGTGTGGCATTCAGTATTTTCTTGTTTTGCTTTAATTTAAAAAGGACAGCACTGAAAAAGAAATTGATTATAAGAGGAGAGATATTATACCTTTTTTCTGAATAGATTTAGAATAAAAGACTATTTTGACTAATTTAATACTGACTTTTCTGCAACTGTTTAGCAATAAATGATAATAAATAAATGAAATTATAAACAAGTAACTTTATACTTACTTTACATCCTCAATACTATGCACTTCTGCAGCGTGACCTTGGAAAGAGCTTTTTCTATCAAATATCACTTCCCCATGGGTTATATCCGGACATTTTATATTGAGCTGTAATTAGTTAATTATTATTTGTTTATACAAGATCATTGAAACAAATTGATATCATGATTAATTTGTATAAAGGCTGGCAGAGATGCAGGGCCCCCACTACCATAAATATGTGCAATGTGTGCCATGCACACGGGCGCTATCCTTTAGGGGCGCGGAATCGCCATCTTTAGAGGCGCCAAAACCAAGAACCCAAATTTGCCTAAAGAGGCGCCAATATCTTTTTTTTTGCACACAGGCTCCAGTAGCAAATATGAAAATTACATTAGAAGTTCATAAATAGAATACATATGAACAATAAATATGATTCAAAACAATCTGTTTATTATCCTTATTTAAGTAAACTACAATCACCTGGGACAAGTCAATAGTTTCTTCAATACATTTTGTATCCTTTTCTTCTTTCTCTGTCTGTGGAACTATCAACTGTAGGATTTCTCTTATTTTCTCAACCCATTGAAATATTACTGTTTCGCCCACATTCTCTCTGTAATGATAAAGGAAGGCCTATAATAGGTATAACAACATTTTTTTATACTTAGGTTTAAGTGGACATCAAGAACATAAAATAATAAATCTAAGACCAAATAATAAATATTTACATAATAAAGACTTCTTGCAAACAAGTAAAAGTAACAAGCAAAAAAGTATGTATATTGTATAATCTGTCAATTACCAATTCCTGGAAATCTTTTGTTATTGCGGCCCATATGGGCCTTACGGGGCTTGAAGCGTTAATGGCTTTTCCTTCAAGTAGCCTAAGAAGCTGTGCCTATATTTTTGTTTTATATCATTCAAGATTTTTGGAATGAATCTAATATATAAATTCAAAAGTACATACTTACAGACAGACTTCATCCAAGCAGTGATGAAGATTTTCTTTTGCCTTTCTGTCCATCCAAGGAGCAGATAACTCATACTTCGGAGGTCCCTGGGATGGATACTCGGAAGTCATGGTAACATACAATATTACTTCTTTGTCGTTCTCTTTAATTTTAATGTTATAAGACTTGGATGCCGCACATTCTGTTGTCCAGTCTTCACCGTAAATTGAGCTCAATGCCTCAACTTCTTCAATCTTAGGGACAACAAATAGTTAACAAATGATTTATTAGTATTTGATTAATAAATGAACAATAAATTTACTAGATACTTTTTCTAAAAAGATGTTTATTATCTTTACCTGTTTCGTTAAATTATCCGTATCCATTTTAGCGTAATCTTAGAACAACCTGTGCGAACTCGGCAGTAAAACAATATTTAATTTTATTCAGTAATCAAAAGGTTCCCCCGTTCCGAAAATAATAAGCGATAAAAAATTAAAAACACATCGGAAAAATATCTGACATTATTTGACAAATATTTTTGACGTGTTTTGACTTTTGACATTCAGGTTCTATTTGTCTATGGTTGACACTTGGCACCACAGAGGTTAAATTACGGCTGTGTTCCGAAATGTACTGCGACCACTGTAGAGTGTGACGTTATTTTAGTACACTGCGAAGCCGTTCCTTTATAGTTAGTATACTGTTGGTATACTGGTTGAAATTTAAAAGGGAACGCAATCCAGTATACTATCAGCCGCATTTTTGACAGCTCGTATGACAGCTCGTATTGAACATTTTCAACACAGTCTAATAAGGTTAATTTTTGCAATTCTTCCAGTGTTTTATTATTATTAATCCAAATTAAGTACAGAAATTTATAACTTTGGGATTAAACTGTAGGTATTGTTTTAAAACGTAAGACACTCGAGTGGTTTTGACACTTGACAGTTGACTTTTGACAGTTGACTGATCACGTGATCAAAGTACTGCGAGTGGCTTACCTCGAAAACGCCAGTGCTCACAGTACAATATGGCGACGATTGATGACGTCATATATTTTACTAGGGTACTGCGGCAGTGTACTGCAACTCCATTACGGAACGATTTTTCTACAGTGATAGCACTGTGCAGTGGTCGCAGTACCGTTTCGGAACACAGCCATACTTGGCACAAAATTGTCTATGAAAAAAAAGAGCGCGGGAAATGAAAAGTTAAGGCACAGTATAGCAATATTGAATATCCCTATATTGCTATACTGTGGCAGGTGGACGAAACTTTCCGAACAAAAAAAAATTGGGTTCCAAATTTAAACGTAGCAACTGGACCCAATAACATAATCTGTGCTTGATCTTTGCAAGATGTGTGATTGGCTGATAAAAAAGACCATAAAGAATTTAAACTACATGAGAAAAAAGACGAAGAAGGAGTTTAAAACTCAAAGTTCGATTTTCATTTTGTGAAAATTATTTGTAGCAACTCATACAAAAATTGTAAATTATGTGGATTAATTATTGAAAAACGAAAGGTAAGCCATTGTAAAATGTAAATGTAACCGTAAATTGATAAATTGAAGCAAAACATAACGGTATCATACCATGTTCTAATACAAAGTATGTCGTAGTATTATTTGCATAATTGTACAAAAATTTACAACTTAAACTATATTAATGTAAAAAAGATAGATTATTATTTCATAGAAATTATTATAATGTATATCAGTATGCAGTTAATTTGGAAAATGATGAAATGTGTATCATGTGTATATTGTTTTATTGTAACTATACATAAGGTTATTAATAACTATACTTACTATTATTTATGTAAACTGTATGGAAATATTGTAGTAAATGAAAAATGTTTCATTAATTTCAGATTTTTAGGTCCCTATACAGCTAGTTTGCAACATTTTAGTCTGCAAGCAATAGCTGTTAACTCGATCGAGGATTCTAGGAAATCTTTTGTTATACGACCGCTTGGGAACGAAAGCAGCAAAGAGATTCAAAGCAAGGAGATTTTAGGAGAAGGAAGGTATGGGATTATGAGTGGTACGGCTACCAAGGAAAAATCCTCTGATCAAGTGAGGTGGTATGCAGCTGGCCTGAACCCGCGCGATAGATTTCAGCTGTCGTATACAGGGTGTAACAAAACAAAGTGTGTATGTATAAAGGCGCGGTCCACTGGATCGGAATCGGAGCGCAGGTACGCAGTGGACGGATTTGTTGCTTTGTATGTATGGTACTGACTACTATGAACTGCACTAGAAGTACTGGAACGTCATTCTGCGCCTGACAAGTATATGACGACATGTGGTACTACCGTCCGCACCGTACGTCCCGATTCCAACCTGGTGGACGCGCAGCTTTAATCCCCTCCCTATATACAGTTTACTGTATAAAGCGCTTATTCCACTTATCCTAGCTAGGTTTCTAGATCCTAAATCGTTTCCGATTTAGTCAAGACGTGGAACAACATTTAGAAGCTAGGATCCTACATTACCCGGCGATAAATATTGCACATCGACCTTTGGAAAGTGACAGTCGGCTAATTTCGGGAGCTGTTAAAACAATTATGGTTTGCTTCTTTTGACAATTTTATTATTCTTTGTATAAAATACACCAAATTTTCTATAAGTTATGGCTTTAGGTTCGGGTAAAATAAAATAAAAAAGGGTGTTCAAATTATGTTCACGTATTTAAAATTCGTTTGGAAAATTACAGCTGTAGCAAATTTAGGGGTGTTAACAACTCTAGATATATATTCTGAACTGGACGCGACTGCACTCTATTGAATTTGAACAACGACTGACATAATGTCAAATAGGTGTGTGCTACAAAGATAACGCTCTATGAAACCGAATGTCTCTTTCCAAAGGTCGATGTGCAATATTTATTGCCGGGTACTGTACCTAGGAACCTAGCTAGCCGCTAGGATAAGTGGAATAATGGCTTAAGCCAATCAAGTAGTTAGTAGAGTAGCATAGACAGCTATTCTATCATATTTATAAATAAAATACATAAAACTGTACTGTAATAATATTATAATATTTAATAATAGAAATCAACAAAAACTTGTGGATTAAATCTGTTTTATTGTTTAATTTACCTTATTAGCCTATTTATTTAGCCATGTGCAATAATTTTTATTGAAATAAAACATTTATTTGAGCTCATTTCTTTTTATTTTATTTTTTTTAATTTTTGGTATGTTTAGAGTGAAAGGTTTTGCACTTAAAATTTTTTCATTTAGTTTCAAATTAAAAAAATAACGAATGTTTATTTTTTTTCTTCTAAGTCCGACCTCTTGTTACGTAGTATACAGTTTACATCCTCTTTGTACTGTGGTTAAGGCGGGCTTTTGAAAATTTTAATTATTTCAAATAATTTTTGTAAATATTGGTTATTTTTTCTGTAAATAACTTAAATTTAGATTGTACATAAGTGTTTTTGTGGAAAGATGGGGAAGAAACGTAAGAAAAAGGATGAGGGTGAGTCTCCGCCTTCCAGTACCAGTAGCGATTCTGATTGTGAGGACTCGCAAGTATTGCAGGATGCAGATGCCTTCGCTCCTTTTAGGGTTGCTGATTACTCTCGGCGATATCCTGAAGATGCGGAGGCCAAATATGAATTTATTGTATATGTTGAAAGTACGAATGAAGTTCCACTAGGTAATAGGGATATGATGTCGCTCAGTACTTGTTTTACTAGGTTTGTGAAAGGCGTACAATACTTAAAAAAGATTAATAAATATAAGATTGGTGTTGTTTTTCAGCGTGCGAATTTTGCAAATGCCTTTCTAGATAATAACACATTTTTAAAGGAACAACGCATTAAAGCTACAATACCAGCAGGGGCCACTGAACTTGTGGGAGTTATCTCTTCGGTGCCCACCCATCTGTCTAATCAAGAAATATACAAAGCCATTACTAGTACAAAAAAAAAGTAATTTCTGTCCGACGCATAATGCGTAAAGTCAAACAAGAAAATAACACCTTTATCTTGCAGCCTACTCAGAGCGTAGTTATAACGTTTGTGTCAGCCACGTCACTGCCGGACTATGTTCATATTAAGATTTGGCGCCTGCCCGTCTCAACATACGTCCCTCCAATAAAACAGTGTTTCAAATGTTTACGTTATGATCATCTGGCTAAGTATTGTAAAAACTCACCACGATGCTCCATATGCACAGAGGGGCATTCTTTTAAAGAGTGTAAAGTTCAAATTGAGAAAGCTAAGTGTATTAACTGCAATGGCAATCACATTGCCATCTCTGGACAGTGCCCCATTAGGCAAAAGAAAATTGCAGATAGTAAACCTAAATCATATGCTGGTACATTAAAAAAATCATTAAATTTTCCTTCATTAAATAAAAAATTGAATACTCAAGAAGTAATTCAAGCAATCTCATCAAACTCGGAAGCTATGACTCTACTAACAGAATCTATAGTAAAAGTAATAACTTTAAATAAAACTCAAAATGTCAGTATTAGTTCACAATTTATTAGCTCAGCAATTAAAGGAACTATTCAGGATAAAAATAGTAAACCGTCACGTTCAATCATCAAGTCTTAAATATTGTACAGTGGAATGCTCAAAGTCTGTTAAGTAACAGACTTGAGTTTTAAAGTTTTTTATACCAAAATAATATACATGTTGCACTTATTTCAGAAACTTGGCTTAAGCCAAGCATTCAATTTAATATTCGTGGTTATTCCACTATTAGGAATGACTGCGGTAATGATCATAATGGCGTAGCAATATTTATTAAAAATGGTATACATTTCTCTAAACTAGATACTTTTTATGATGATTCGTTACAAAATGTTGTGATTGTTATTAAACTGAAACGTAAATCCATTTCTTTGGTTAGTTTTTACAGTCCTGGTAATAGTGTTTCTGTTTTTGAAAAGACGAAGTTAGATCATTTATTGCAAACTATTCCGAAACCGTTAATAATTGCAGACGATTTTAACGCACATCATACCTTCTGGGGTTGTAGTCGTATAGATTCTCGGGGCAGAGCTATTATGGATTTTTTGGATGATAATGACTTAATGCTTTTAAATAATGGCCAACCAACAACAGTAGGCTCTCATATTTGGAAACCAAACGGTTTAGATTTAACAATAGTGTCTTCTTCATTGTTTCTTTCTTGTGAATGGCAAGTTCATCAGGACTCTTTAGGCAGTTATCATCTTCCAACTATCACAAAATTTACTCTCGTAAGAGACGAGCATGAACCTTCTATTTCCTCGAACATACCTTTTCATAGCAACCTGAAATTAGTAAATTGGGATCGGTATGAAAAAGTTGTTAATGAAATGTTAATAAATTTTAAAGTTGACGAATGTGATCTGCTTGCTTCATGCAGAAAGTTTTGCGCCATTATTCTTATGGCAATTGAAATTTCTGGACCTAGTTTAAATCTTAATGCATCTGATAATATTGGTAACCGTCCTAGAAAGCGGCGTCAATTACCTTGATGGAATGATATATCCTTATTGGTAGTAGATGATTGCAAGAATGTATACATTCATTTCAAAGCTAATCCTAACAGTCAAAATTACCTATATCAAGTTTAAACGGGCTCAAGCCATCAAAAAACGCACTTTAAGAGAAGAACGTCGTAAAAGTTGGTTTGAATTTTGCACATCAATAAATCGTTTAGCACCAATAAGTCGCATTTGGGCTAAAATTAGAAAATTCAAAAATCACTCTTCAAGTGCTAATTCATTTTCTGATCTTAATTGGGTTCAGACATTTTTATACAAATACACACCTGATACTGTTTCACAACAGACAAGTATAGATAATGCTCTTGGTGTAAATAGCGATAACTTGTACATGATTAGTTGTTTTACTTTGCAAGAGTTAAAATCTGCTTTGGCCTCTAGAAAAGATTCTGCATTGGCCTGGATTGGCTTTCCTACAGAATGTTTAAACTTTTAAATTCTCAGACTCTATCTATTTTCTTAAGTTTGTTAAATAGCCGTCTTCCATTATCCCAGAGGATTGGAAAACTGATTGTATAGTACCAATATTAAAGCCTGGCAAAGACTCGAATTCTGCTGATTCTTATCGTCCCATTACGCTTAGTTCATGTGTTGGTAAAATTTTTGAACAACTAATCAAACAGAGATAAATTTTTCACATAGAAAGTAATAACCTTTTACCGTATAATCAGTTCGGCTTTCGTTGTGGACGTTCTGCTTCTGAGAGTCTACGTCTTTTGTATGGATATTCATGATTCTCGTTTCGAAAATGTTAGTTGCAGTTTTTCTTGATATTGTAGGGGCTTTTAATAATGTAGATCTGAAAAAATTATCTTCAATTCTTTTATCACTAAAGGTACCTGGAAAAGTTGTAAATTGGATTTTCAATTATTTTATCTATAGGAAGATGTTTGTTAAGGTTAACAATCAGCTATTTGGTCCAAGGTATTCTTGTAGGGGTGTATCACAGGGTGGTGTACTGAGCCCCCTGCTTTTTATTTTATTTATACATGAGCTAAATTCGATTCTGGGTTGTGAAGTTTCTGATCTGCAGTTTGCAGATGATTTAGTTGTTTATTTTTCTGATACTTGTTTATTACGTGTACAATCAGTCCTCATTGCTGCTCTCCAGAAATTAAAGGACTATTTTGAAAGTCTTGGGCTGGAGGTGAGCATTGAAAAGTAAAGTAAAGTTGTTGTCTTCGCAAAAAATGCTATTAGAAATAGGAATGTAAATATTTTGTTCAATAATAATGTATTGTCTGTAGATAGTTCTGTAAAATTTTTAGGCGTTATTTTTTCGAACAATTCTAGATGGAACAAGTATGCTGAAATTCTTGAAAGTCGTGCTTTGAATGCTTGCAATGTTTTGAAATCTTTGGCCGGTACATACTGGGGTGCTGATCCAAGGATTTTATTAACACTGTATAAGTCATTAGTAAGGAGTCATTTTGAATATGCATTCTTTTGTTTTGCAGGAGTAGGAACTATTGTGGATAAATTGGAAAAGATACAAAACAAATGTTTGCGTATCATAATGGGTGCGATGCGAACTACTCCTATAGTGTCAATGCAGGTGGAATGTAATATACCTCCATTGGCACTTAGGTTTAAATACTTACAATCAAAATTTTTTGTAAGGTTGCTCTCCATAAGTAATCATCCTCTTCTTGTTAAAATGCGGGGCAGGACTGTTAACAATCATTCATATTTATTGCAAGGTTTCTCTGAAACAGAACAATTTTTTAATGAACACAACATTTATTCTAGCAAATTATGGCCTTGTTACTCTGGGTCATATGAGTCTAAGTTTACTCAGAATAAAGTTGTAGTCTTTGAGTTATTATTTATTATATCATTGGTTGTAGTTAAAAAACTTTCAAAGTATAAGGAAGATATTTATAGGGAACTTGATAGGTGGCAGCAATGAGTTTCTAAAATACTAGAGTGGCAATGTCTTACAAACTGATGCAAAAAATGCGTAACCACTTGATACCCCAAAAGACAATGTCACTTCATAATGTTATTATGTCATTATGTATGGCAGATATGCCTGCAGGCATCTTCAAAGTGGTGACGCGTTTCTGTCGTAGACTGCCAATCTAGTTACGTTAGTAACATACAATATCATTGGGTGGCAGGGATATCGACAGATATATACAGATGGGTCTAAGAACAACGAAGCAGTCTCTATGGCTGTCTATGATAGTCATGTCAAAAGTGGATTTGGTCATAGGCTGAATCCACTCACAAGCATTTACTCCGCTGAATCCATAGCTGTGTATGTAGCTATGGAGCACATTCAAACACAGTCTCATCAAAAGTGGATTATAATAACTGACAGTTTAAGTTTATTGATGGCACTACAAAATCCACAATTAAATTTTAAAACCAGCTATATAATATATAAAATAAGGGAGTTGTATTACCTCCTGTCACAAACAAAACAAATAGTCCTCTTCTGGACACCAGCTCACATTGGTGTGTATGGTAATGAGCAAGCAGACTATTTAGCTAAATTTATTACTAATTCAGTCCACAATCGATTGCGTCATAGCTTTTTAAATCTCTCAATTCCTTCATCAGACGCTCTATCTCTTTTCAAACTCACATTAGAGGAAGAATTTTACAACTTATGGCAGCAGGTCGTCCAGACAAAAGGAAAATGGCTAGCTGTAATAAAGAAAAAGATCTCTCCCCCCTGGTTTACTCGGGGTGGTGACTATCTCAATAGAAAGTATTACACTACAATCTGTCGTTTGCGTCTAGGTCATTGTAGATTTGGTGCTCACCTTTTTAGGATTGGTGTTTTTGATGCTGCAACTTGTAGATATTGCAATAGTGCTGATGAAACCCTCGATCATATATTTTTACACTGTCCGCAGTTTTGTTTTCAAAGGATGGTTCTTGTAGACCAACTTTAAAGTATTTTTAAGACTGCTGAGGATATCCCGCGCTCCCTTCAGCAGATACTTAGCAATCAAGAATGCTTTTCGCCAGTCTATGGGTTTATTGTTTCTACAGTTAATGAAATCTAATTATTGCTGTTTGTAAATATGTAAAGCCGGCTGTACACTCTCGCCGAGACACAGCGAGGCGGCCCGAGTGCGAGAGTGTAAATGGGTGCGCTCGCCTCGTCTCGCCTGTCTCGGACCCTCTCGGTCCGTTGTCGGTATTTTGCGCCCGAGACAAAGGGTCTCGCGAGGAAAACGAGCGCACTACTGTACACTCTCGCGTCTTTCAGTACTAGTTTCGCCGTTGGACAGTGTAGAACAGAAAAATAACAATAATAAACGACATTATCAGTCATTATCTCTGAGAAATAAAATTAAATATGATTATAAATCTTTGGATTACAATGATATCTTTCGATGCATGGTGAATGGTGAATGGTCGTTTTCGTCCATCTTGTCTGAGTTCTTAACTGCGATTGAACTAAGCGAGAATGTACATGATCGCACTCGGGCAAGGGGCTCTCGCACGAGACTCTCGCCCGAGAGCTCTCGGCGAGAGTGTACAGCGGGCATAAAAATACTAATATGTTTCTTTTGTTTGAGCTGTTTCAGCTAATTTCAGGATTTGACCACAGACTACTTAGAAGAACTAACGTTGATTTGACCAATTATCGTTATTTTAATATTGATTTTGACAATGAAAGACATCAAAAATGACTTTTCGACATTGAAAAGAAAAAATACAAGATTAATTGACAAGAAATATACTTGAACAAAAGATATGGCTTTGGCCTTATAAATAAAATAAAAAATAATTATGAGGAAAATAAAAGAAGACAAGGCTTCGGCCTGTTAAATAAAAAGGATTTAAGACAATAGTACTACAAAAGACATGGCTGTATGGGCTTTGTTCCCTTTGCCTGTCCTGAATGGGACGAATCAAACCAAAAAAAAATGTCTATGGATTATTTTTTTATGACTTTTGCCAGATGTACAACACAATATTTTGCCAAAAGCCACAAAACAGAAAAAAAATTAGAGAAATGGCCGAAATGGTTGGACATTCCCAACTCACTGCACCCTGAGGACCTCGGTGCATGTACCCACTAAACTCCATCGTGTTCCACTGCCCGAAACGGTGAATCCCACCACAAAATATCTCCCAGGCCTACCACTGCACCACTCCTACACTACAGTCCTAACTCCTACCAATATAAGTTATACTTATACGTAACAACAACGGGCAACTAAAGTGCAATGCGGGAGTGAGGATTAAAAACCAATTAAATACTGCATGCGTCTTTTACAGTAAATTGCTGCAACTACACAACTTTCAACGCTTTATAATTAGCGGCCATAGTAAACCTAAACAGTAAACGTCTATTTCATTCGTAGTTATTATGCAAATACAAAATCACATGTGCGGCATGCAAATTGTGAAAAGCTTTGTTCATAAAAAATGCATAAAAATATGCCCATAAAATTTAATTTTTTGATTTGTCATTACTCTCTACTCTTTAGTCTATACTTATGAAAGTAGTGGCCAGTGGCCAGTCCAATGAGGTTATGGGCCAGTCACTGGGTCACTCGCACCATCCGTCTGTCTGTTTGTTCCCTCTTCACTCACAACCTCCTAGACCTGGAGTCAGTGACAGATTTTCAAGACCAAGTCCCTCCCAACCGAAACTTCGTAAAATGAATAAGGGACAAGTATACTATGAATACTCGTGACCGTCAGCTGCGACTCCGTGGGTGGGGTGGGGAGTCATGGCAGCCTACCAAAGAGGAAGAAAAAAAATTTCTTTGAGTCATTTCCTCTCATTTGAAAAATTAGAGTATAGTTTATGTATATTGAAAGGAAAATTAGTATTTTGAAAGAAAAACACAGTCAGCTTTTTTCTTTATAGGTGGGAGGCTGCCACTGCCCAGTGCCCACC
The DNA here is from genome assembly GCA_937595015.1 of Polyommatus icarus. Taxonomy (NCBI): domain Eukaryota; kingdom Metazoa; phylum Arthropoda; class Insecta; order Lepidoptera; family Lycaenidae; genus Polyommatus; species Polyommatus icarus. The sequence continues at coordinate 15,286,856 of OW569327.1, read as the reverse complement.
CCACCCACGGAGTCGCAGCTGACGGTCGCTAGTATTCATATTTCTCTAATGCATTTTACAAAGTTTCGCCCGGGATGAAATAATTGACCAAAAATTTACCTGGCTCCCACGGGCCATCCACACTGTGAACTGTATGGGAAATGACATGGGTGATGGGATATTTTTGATCCCTGAAAAATATTATATACCTACGGTTTCCGCGTGATAAATGAGTAATTGCGGGCATCATCTCGTAGTATGATAATAATTTATTACCTACTCCACAGTATAGCAATATAGCAATATCCCTACAGTAGTGAAACGAATGTACTTGCGCAGAGCAACGGAGGGGTACCCGCGGGGAAGCGGGCGGCGCGGGCCCGCGTACACAAACTCGCGGAGTTTGTGTACCTGCCCGCACAGGGGTGACGTTGGCGCGTTGTCTACGAGTTTTGTGTTGTAATTATTGTAAAACGATAACTTATCTTATAAACAATGGGATATAATAAGTGTTCAGACTTCAGTGTACGGATGTAAATCTGATTCAAAAAATAAAAATTTAAATTTTCATAAATATCGGTTCACAGTTCACACTAATATTGTGTTGGTCTTGGCGGCATTTATTTGCATCTCTGTTTTATTGTAACTTACGTTGTAAAAAGTGTAACTTGGAGAGAAACAGTATAAAATAAATTAAAAATCTGTCAAATACCCTGTTACACACTAATTAGTACATCTACCTAGCTAGGTACACAGGGCCACACATCAAATGTAACATGTTGACCTTTTGGAACGCCCTTACCGCGCATGTAATAAGAGCGAGTTTTGAAGCGCTTCTGTTACACCTGATGTGTGGCGGGTGGCCTACCGTACCTACTAATTAAGAGATTAATAATTATTGGATATTTTAATATATAATAATGCGTCTTCATTATTTTAATCCTTCGATCGAGGATTCTTGGAAATCTATTGTTATTCTATTGTGTCTCGCTCACCGGTGAGCTTATGGGGCTTGATGGGTGAATTAAATTTTTAAATAGAGAACTAAATCATGTAGAAATAAAGTTTCATGTAAATATCTGGCAGTATGACATAATATGTAAATATAACACGCTGATTAAGCAGATTATATGATAATTGATTACATTACAAGCACAATATTTTTTTTTTATTTTTTTTCCCGTTTCGTGGCAACCCTGGCATATCTGCTCGGTACCTACACCGGTGTCGGAATCGTGCGACATCAAAGGCGTTTCGTTACTGTAGGGATATTCAATATTGCTATACTGTGCCTACTCTTTTCCACGCAAGTAAAACCGTACCCGGGTACGCAAAACAGGGTAAGTACACCGTAAGTTGTAGGTAAATATAAAACACGGTAATTCAATTATTTGGTTTATTGTGCTCTATGCGACTATATTTTGTGTTTTTTAATAACCACATTATGTATCTTAAAAGGTATAAGTATTATTATTTTAACATCGAAGTAAAATAAGTAGGTACTTACATATTTACAATCTTTCTAAGAGTTTAGGTATCTACAAAGATATTGTTAAAAGGATATTTACATAATAAAACTTTTATTACGTGTAGGTATGCAGTAATGCAGAGGGGCTACTTATATACTAAAATATAAGAGTAAGCACTAAGTACTAAGCATACGGTCTCCCTAATAATTGCACTCAGTCGCTATTGAAAACGTTAGCGGTTAGAATGGTTAGATAGTGGATGAAGTAAATACCTACCTAAGTACCTAACAGTTAAAAATTGCATATATAAATGGAGACTTTAGGACCGGCAAAATGAAATCAACAAAATGAAGATCTTATGTAGATGTATACCTAGGTATGAAGATGATGAAGTAGATAAGTTCATGGGTGTACCCAGGTAGGGGCAGGGGCGGGGGGGCAGCTCCCCTAGAAGATAAAATAAACGTAAATTTTCCTGGCAAGTGGGAATGAAAAACGTGGTACCTACAATTCTAATTAATTCTAATTCTATTTAAACTTTTAAATAGAAGTATTTGGAAACCTAGTACCTACTCTGCGCAAAATGGTTGGAAACAATATGACATCTTTTCAGTCAGATTAATAAAAGACAATTTTCACGATTTTTTGTTTCAATATAATACCAGACCGACCATCTTCTCGAAACAGGTATGCTGCCCCACCACTTATATTATATTCCGAGTGCCCCCCCTAGGTAAAATCCTGGGTTCTCCAATGGATAAATTACAAGTTAAAATGAAACTATTTAAGGGGAAAATGTCCATATGTTATAAAATGTTAGTCATATGGTTCATCCAGTGACGTCGTCTTGTAACTATTATCACTGAGGCTACTTATCAGCGGTGAGCGGCCGTAGTCACAGGAGAATTAGGCTGCGTTACACCAGAGGCGTGGTTAAAGTTAAAGTTAAATCATAAATTTAAAGTTAAGGTTAAAGTTAAATATGGCGTCCTTAGCTTTAACTTTATCCGGAAAATTTGACAGATGTCGTATGAGCATATGTGGTGTTTATTTAACTAATTTAATATGGCGTATATTTAACTTTAACCAGAGATTTGACATTTCGCACTGTTGTCAAAGTTAAAGGTAAAGTCAGTGACGGATTAAGACTACTTGATGCCCTAAGCAATTCATGCCTGTACCCCCCCCTATCCGTATGTCAAGTAGAATCAAAAGAATTTAAACTTTTACCACCTAAAAATATTAGTTTTTTTGGTATGGTTTTTGGTGACGTGAGAGTGAGACGTGATTCCCTAAGGACGGATGTTTTTTGTCCTTCTTCTGGTGCCCCCTCAAACGTGATGCCCTAGGCAATTGCTTAATTTGATTAAGGGTTAATCCGTCACTGGGTAAAATTAAAGTTAAAGTCAAAGTTAGTTCGTGCAATCCACTCTTAAAGTGTTCTTTATGTTATAGTAAAAAAATGCATGGAGTAACCACAACTTTACTGTCGAATAAATTAATTTTAGGTTTTATTTTTACACACCAAGTCTAGTTCTAGTTTCTTTCAACTAAAGGAAAAGGTTTCAACTAAAGAAAAATTAACTAGATTTTCTAACTTTTGCTTTTAGTATCTAATAATTTACCTATTACGCAATTTATAATGCTTATTTTAGATATATTTAGAAAGGTATTTAACCCATCAAAATAAGTATATCAATCCCCAAGCGGCAGCCGCCTGCCGCATACCAATTGAAAATCTATTGTGTCTGCGATACCCACGATGGAGGTATTAAACCTATTACAAACTACGCTCTACATATTATAATAATTATATTACAATAAGTACCAAATAAATTATTTTTGAAAGTACTCACTACTCATAAAAGTATCTTGAAACAAATTAGCAATATGAGACAACGTAGGTAACTGCTAAGTTTAAAAATCTCATTTTATTCTACAACTATCTAAAAATAAATATCTTATTTAAATCAACTACGACAAATACACTTCTATCAAATATCACAGAATCACGATGAAACTACTTACATAATATTATTTATACAAGTTATGTACAGCTAATATTATAAATACTTACTTAGCTAAACATTTTTGAGTCTAATTAAGTACAACTGCTAAGTTAACATAGGTAAATGGGCTTTTACGGAGGTTCTTCCTTTTTGACATGGATAGTAGAACAATGTAGATAACTAGGCATTTCATTCATATTTGTACTATCAGATAAATTATTCCTAGGCAGATGGCGGACCTAAGTAATTTGGTCGCCTTAAGTCAAACCAATCCGACCGATCACAGCTAACCCATCAATCCCCAAGCGGCAGCCGATTGCCGCATAACAATTGAAAATTTATTAGTCTTCAATACCCACGGCGGTGGATGTGCCATAAAACATTAAATTGACATAATCCGAACACACGACGAGGTCTGTCAACTGCCTTGGAATCAATTTCCTCGGGTATACTGTTATCCTCTAATAAGTTAACTTAATATTGACTAGTTAGTTGCCGGCTTTAATCTCAGACGTCACGGAGTCTGTGAAGCCGTCGTTGGAGGCGCCGCTTTGCGAGCAGTAGCTGGCCGGAGAACTCCTCTCGCTCCTCTCCTGGATCACGATCATACTCCCGCTGGGCTGCCGGAGGATGTTCGAGAAGCCTATCGGGTTGACGTTCACCATTTTGTCGGGTTTCTTGAGGAGCTCCTCGATGGAGTACGGGTTCTTTTTCTTCTCCTTCACTTTGGACTCCTGCTCCTCCTCGGGCCTGTCGGTGCTGTCATCGCTGGCGTCCACCGACACGTGCTCGGAGGTCTCCGACTTCACGTCATCGGGATTGATCCTGTTCAGCAGATCATTGTGGAGGGTGAGGGCGTAGGGGGAGAAATTTTTGGAATCGGGGTAGGGCATCATGACTCGCTGCCAGGGGGAGATGGGGTAGGGTTTGAGGAGGCCCTGGGCCTGCACCTGGTTGGCCAGGAGCCAGGAGGTGGCGAGCCGGCGGTCGTAGAGCTGGGCGGGCTCGCTGGGCGGCGGGACGCGGACGGAGGTGTGCGCGAAGTACGGCTGTTGCGGCATCGGCGACGGGAGAGACTTCAGCGGCATGTAGTCCGCCATGTTCGGCAGATCTTGCTGGGGGTACGATTCTGTAAGACAAAATTGGAATTTATTTATGACGTACTTCTAATCCCGATTTTGTGTAATTCAACAGTAATACAGTTTCGATCCAGTCAATTTTCTATTAAAACAGCTAAACAAAAATTCAAACTATTTTTTTTTAAATTACGACTACCAAAACGCGTTTGACGTTAGCAGAGGCCAGAGACTGAGTTAAAACAACATCGAAGCCAAAATAAAATACTAGACTCCATCACCTATATGTATGATGAATGAAGTACTTACAATCCTTATTTTGTGACTAGGTACTTTAATTTCGCATTATAAAACTGCTACGAATAGCATCCGCCTCCTTAATGAAGTGCTCACCCTGTCCACCACGTGGCTCGTCGTCGCTCCAGGCCAGGCCGCTGTTCCGCAGTATCCGGTTGACGGAGGACACAGAGGGGATGGAGTGGGGCTCGCAGACGCGCGCGCTCAGCAGCCGCTCGCGGATCTCCCACGCGAACATGCCGGGGTTCTCCTGCTTCAGACGCAGGATCTTCTTCACCACCGTCGGTGTTGCTACTTGCTGAAACAAGGAGGTGAATTATTGTAGTGTTGAGGGGCATCTTTCTAGATCCAAATTCTAGACAGCGGATCGAGTAAATTAAGTTACCGGTTAAGGAGTTACCGGCGAGTAGGAGTAGTCCTGGATATTTAACCATATCCTTGTTGCTTTTCTACAAAGTCACATATAAGTCATACCTTAAAACAGTCACAAACTGTTTTAAGGTATAATATCTAAACATTTTGCATTTTGTAACATTTTGCATTTTGTTTAGATATTGATGTTTAACTAACAGATATAATTTTAAGTACTCATATTTAAATATGTAGGTACTATAGGTGATGCCACCAACTTTATTTTATGAGGAAACTCTATGTCCCTTTACCTTTACAGAGGGTCAAAGTATCTTCGTACCTACCCATCAAAATTATTTAAAACGGGTTAACGTGGAAGGCTGTTGTTAGATATTAGACACATTTCGCATTGATACACCTAGTATGATTACCTAATGTTAAAGTTTAATTTACAATCATTGTTTAATCCAAAACAATCATTTTCACAGTCATTCCAAAAAAACTTAAGAAAAGAAACAGATGTTTGAAAAATCATTGGGTGTTTGACTTCTCCGCGCGCCCTTAGAAATAATTAGGGGGTCCCTAAGTAGCCTGTCAAACATAATGTGTAAATAGTAGTCATTTCGGGTTCCCGGGGAAGCGCATTGATCCCAGGGTGCTAATTTTGGTCCAACACCTATAATTACGCCATTAGACGGTCAATCGATATCCTATAGATTTTACCGACTCTTGATCGAAGGGTGCGATGCTCTATCCACTATAATTATTGTGATGCATGTCAAAATATTTCTGGCACTACTGTTAAATCTATTAACGCAGAAATTAAAGAAAGGCAGATGCGCTACGTGAATTTTGAAAAAAAGTTATCTTTTATAATAATATGGGCAACATAATATTTTATTTTTATATAGGAAGGTTTTGATTCATTTAAAGTTGGTAGAAAGGCCAATTTACTATTTACATTCTTCTAAAATCTAAATCTTAAAAAAATTGAAATTTTTGAATTGAGAGACATAGTTAGAATTACTTACTTAATTAATTTATTTTATTGTTAAAAAGTAAACAATATAGTCCGATTCGTTGCCACCTTCATTTCAACAAATTCTTACGACAGGCCAAGTACTTTGTTCGATGACGCACCATAAGCGTCATCGGCCCTGCTAAACGATGACGCGCCACGTGCGGCATTGGCCACTGGTTGTGTTTTATGCATATTTTATTGTAAATAGGCGTAAATCAGAGAGGGAAAAGATAAATTTTGTGTGCAGTGTTCGTATTAGTTGTAATTCAAAGCTGATATGGCGTATAAAAGTAGTAATTCATACTGTTAACAAAATGTGTAAGTAGTCGTCAACCTTTGGCACAAATTTTGCTCATACGAGTATGTAGGTATTAATAATTTTAATTAGTGCTGGTTACTAAAAGCCGAGCTTTGTGAGGGCTCACGTCGTCACACCTTGACTGACTGATGATAACACATATAACACGGACTCGCGCACGAAGGGTTCCGTACCATTATAGAGCAAAATTATGCCGAAAATTATGTTTTTGTATGGGAGCCCCCCTTCATTTTTTATTTTATTTATTTAATTTTATTTTGTTTTTAGTATTTGTTATTATAGCGGCAACAGATATTCATAATCCGTGAAAATGTCAATTCTATTACCGTTCTTGAGTTGCGGCCTGGAGACAGACCGACAGACAGACGGACAGACAACGAAGTCTTAGGCTGGCCTCACACAGCCGGAATGTCTTTCTGAATTCATATTATTAATTCAGAAAGACTGGAATTCCATACAATATCAGTAAGTATGCTCCACGTACACATTCTGATTTTTTTCAGATTATGTTTCTCAGATCGATCTGTAAGAATGATACTGACGAGCGTTCTGAATTCCGGATCGATAAATTTAAGATTATGATTTCATAACGCGCGTATTCCCATACATTTTAATAGAGCGGCACACACATACTGGAATCAGATTATGAATTATTTCAGTTGACACTGCAAGAAGCTAACCCCTGAACGTGTTGTGACCTGCTGGCGTGATGTCTGACACGGAAAATTTAATCTTAAGCATTGAAATATAGGACACATCCATTGAGGATTACCATGACAGGGAAAAAAACATAGCGTGGTTGGAAATTCTTAAAAGTTTAATTCCAAATTGGGAAACATTAAGTGAAAAAGAAAGTAAAAGAAAAATAATATTTATTAGTATTAATTCTTCTTCCATAAAGACGTTTAAATATGTGCCAGGAATCATGAGACTACTGATCAATCTTATTTTCAAAGATGTGTGTGAGGCAAGGTGCCGAAATTTAGATTATCAATTTCCGATTATGAATTATTCAGAGAGACGTTCCGGCTGTGTGAGACCAGCCTTAGAATAGGGTCCCGTTTTTATCTTTTGGGTACGGAAGTTAGAACCCTAATTACATGTTAAAGCACAAATCAATAGGCATGATAGTTTTTCCGTAAAGGTTGTGGGATTTATTATGACTAGCAACTTCATCTATTTTAGTTGAAGAATAAATAACTTAGAGTAGTTGTGTAGCTATGACAATATAAATTTGTATTAAAATTTAAGAGCTCTCAGAAAATCGTTTATTTAAACAAATGAAATACGTTTGTTTTGGATAATCAGCAGGAATATAATGACTTTCCTGAATATAGCCAGCCACGATTTACAAACATACTCAAATGAAAATTGCCTGGAAAACGACAATAAGGAGAATGAAAGTTTTCCAGAATATAGTCACTCAATATTGAAAAACTTTACATTGAAAATGACATTAAGTAATTGAAAGTTCTCGTATTTGTCATGACGCAAAAAATAACTCAACAGACAGTAGCATCGAAGCTAAATTAGTGACGCTGATGAAGATGAGTGTTAATAAGAAAAAAAACAGTTTCATAAATACGCTAATTGCAGAAAAGTAAGGATTCTTCGAGTGAGCCAATGATTGACGATCTCTGACTAGTAGCCTTTAATTCTAAAATAAACGGCCACGCATAAAATTGAGTTCAACATGTATATTTAGACAAGGGAATTGTAATTACAGTATAATAAATTAGTTTTAACGTGTTTTTTAACAATTCTTATATGCCGCGTCTGGCGCGTCATCGGCCTCACTAAAACTTTTTGAATGACGCGCTGGGCGCGGCATTGGCCACGAATCGGTTAATACATGAATGACGAAATAACTTTTAACTATGCAGATAGTTGTAGTTCTAGATATTAAATGTAACTTGGATCGTTATTTTACGCTTTATAAAATGTTGATAATAATAATAATTTAACTTTTATCTAATTTTATAGGGCAGTAAAAACAGTAATAAATAACTGCCAGCGTATGTGATACTGGACACATAATTTAATTTGTTTACCGCATACTTTTTTATCTTATAATTTTAGAGAGCTAATTAGACTTTTCTCTCAACTGATAATATTATGTTTTCAAGCGAAAAAAAGGTTAAAGCGTAAAATGCACTTTATGAACGCACAAAATTGATAAAGAATGCTATATCTATACTTATTAAAATATGTATACGTTTTGAAAAATTCTTTCAGTGTTAGATAGACCATTTATTGAGGAAGGCTATATCCATACTAATATTATAAATGCGAAAGTGTGTCTGTCTGTCTGTCTGTCTGTCTGTTACCTCTTCACGCCCAAACCGCTGAACCGATTTTGCTGAAATTTGGCATGGAGATACTTTGAGTCCCGGGAAAGAACATAGGATACTTTTTATCCCGGAAAAATGTACAATGATAAACAAATTTTGGCGCAACGAAGTTGCGGGCGTCATCTAGTAGATTATATTTAATCACGCTAAGACTAATAGGAGAATGTGGAAAAAACGGGGGAAATTATTTGAACTTGGGTTTATCTCGCAAACTACTGGAGCAATTTTTATGTTATTTGGCACAGATAAGAAGTAGACCACATGAAGGATCGTGATAGGCTATCGATTTTAATCATTTTTTTCAGTGGCTATATATTTTATATCCGTGCGACGCCGGGGCGGGTCGCTAGTAGGTAATATAATTAACCCTTAAGTAGTGACGTGAGTGTCCCACAGTCCACAGACGGCGTGTTGACAATTTGCTCCGTAATTTGGTCGTTTTAATTATTTTTCAGAATTATTGGTGTATTAGCCAAGAGTGACAAAACTTACACAATTTAGATAAATTTTAACGTAGAATACAGATAAACATAAAAATTAAAATGTTCATAAAATATTTTGATGACGTCAACCAAACTTTTCATGAACAATATTGGAATCTTGAAAACTCAATAAAAATGAAGAGCGTGCGAACCGGCACATGGTGGACTAATTACTCGCTTAGCCCCCGGCTTTGCTCATTACTCACCTGAAGTGCTTTTATCGACTACAACCAAATTACGCACTATCTTTTAATCTCACCTGCTAGGTCTATTTTGGTGGACATATACTTTATTATTACGGAAAAAGGGGTGAATGTTACACAGAAACACAAGTAATAGTGAGCAATCTCTAGGAAGGGTTTTAAAAGTTAATCAACATTTTGAAAGAAATACACCAAACGTATTTAAGATCCACAGCATTAGAAAGCTTCATAATCTTGGCTGAAAATAACAATTATCTCTATCTCTATTAAAGTTAGATACAGATTCGATTTAGGTACAAAAATCTCCACGAGTCAGAAGCCTCATTCTTATATTGTTATTATGTCTTAAGTTGAAGTATCTTCAGAAATATTAATCGGGAGTATAAAAGTTGGGTTTATAATCTGTTTATTGCTTTGTATCGGCCTGCTATCTGGACAACAACGATTCCATCTAGTTATCACTTCAACATATCTCCACTATAAACATAAAATACGTAAGTTTTTAGTATCCATCTGATATGAACGTGTTAAGTTTGTGATTTATATGGAGTATGTTAAACACAGCATACATATTTAATTATGTTAATACGAATATTATTAGTACTTTATAAATGTGTTTTATACATGTGACACGCGTAGGTGTAATAGGTAGTCTAGATCTAGAAGATAGAACGCTAAAGTTTAATAAACCATAATCATTAATAAGTTTTTGAATTAAAGAGTACTCTATAAAAACGTTCATGACAAACATGCTTAACGTTTATTCTATTTAGCTAATAATAAGTTCTGATTTACATAATAAATCAGAACTTCAGCTGCTGAGTTTTAGATTTGATATTTTATGTAACCTATCTATTTACTTACGGTTTTCTGTATTTACTTTAAACCACCGGTCGGTAACCTTTTGGCAGGCAAGGGCCACAAGGTGGCAAAATATAGGCGGGCAAAATATACTCGTATTAATAACAGTCTGCTACAAGTCCAATATACCTATGCTAAAATATATGAGGGGAAATAAGTTTTTATTACAAATGACACAAACAGTTACGTTTTTAAGTGGCGATAACTGGCGATATTAGAAAACATTGTTTTTGATACTTATACCTTATCCACAAAACATTCACGGGCTGCATATTACCGACCGCTGCTTAAAACCATCAGGCTATGGCTACCGGGCGCTACCCTAATACCAGCTTATAATAAGTGAAATCTATTTAAACTATCTGTCTCTCAAAACATAGATGATTACTTTTATCAAGGACTTTTACAATAATTTAGAGTTCCCGACGGTTGTTTTTTAATCCGTCCGTGTTGTACGGTAAACGTTGGTAGTGCATTCCCGCGTCCGCGTGACGGCCGTTCCGTTGTGCGACGCTTTTTGCGCGCGCGCATCCATCATCGCTTGACACATCCAATATCGGTTTTTGCGCGACACGCAATAGCACCCGCATTTAAGACGCGCTTTAGAGACTCGCCTCACTATGTACGGTATTTTAATAGTTCGATATGTCCGCTATTAATTTTGTAATTTCGTGGCGATAAACGTTAAACGGAGTTGCGACACGAGAGGTCGCAGTTTCATATGGCACAAACTACGTTAACTTTATAGTTTTCGAAATCTAGCCGCCAGCGTTGGCAATCTTGGAGCTTTTATGTTCTGCACCTGTTTTCTTAACATTTTTCGCAATTTGTATATTCGGAATTAGATTATTTTGATAATTGAACATTGAATTTATAAAACATGTTAAATATTGAAGCCCAAATTTTAATTGAGTTTTTAAATTAATATCAGCCTAAATTAATCACATAACAAATTTGATCCTTCAATATAAAATTTATCAATTATTGGTAGCTGCTACTTTTGCCAGCAACTATACCACAATTTATGCAGAAATATTTTAAGACACTTTCCAAGCATTAGTTGTGAATGATATACATTACTTATGAAAATAAGCAACTTCTAGTATGCAGTCAAGTTTCTTAGTTGATAGAAAATCAGCTGTTCCATGTGAAAACGCCTTAGCGACTGAACCCTTTTGTACGAAACAACATTTTTTTTTAGCTTAGAAAGTTAATTGTATACCAAAAGTGTATGCAGTTGAGTACATTCTCTCCTTAAAGTTTAGACAGTGTTTAAAAATTCTCAAAAAAATCCTTTGTAAATGTTGACCGTGTCACATCACTAGCTGGTACTCCGCTACGCAACTAGCACAGAATGGCGCCGCTAACTGTCCTCAAGCGCGTGCACGATTAGCGTTTCTTATTACCGATTTCTATTAGACTTTCCACCTGATGGGGTGAAAGATAATTTGCCGGGGCGTGAGACCCGTTGCTTTAATGGCGGATTGATTCGATATTAATTCGAGGGAGGAAGAGATGTTTCTCCTTAATGCGATGTTGCAGGTGCGTTCTCGTCTAGGTGACGTTTTTTTGTGCTAAAAACGCGACAAATTAGTAAGATGTAGCGCAGGCGCAGTAATAAGGGAGCGCAATTACTGTTCACGGTCAGGGTGCAGCTTGCCGAACCTAATTATACTAAACTTATCCGTTTCCTTGCTTCTTGCTAGGATCAAACCATTACTCCTTTGATTTATTTCTGTTTATTGGACAAAAAGTCCACACTAATATTATAAAAGCAAAAATGTGTCTATCTGTATGTCTGTCTGTTACCTCTTATTTTACTGAAATTTTTATGGAGATACTGAGTCCCGGGAAAGGTCATAGGAGACTTTTTATCTCGAAAAAATATATTATATAGAGTTGCGGGCGTCATTGAGTATGCGGATATTTTTAAGTCTTTTAACTTTTTGAAATAGCTAGACTTTTTAAAATTAGAACCTTGTAAGTTTAAAAACTATATGAAGCACTTTAGGCCTGTTTAGGCAGTAAGTAGGATTAGTAATATTACAAAATCAATAACCGTTTGTTTTCAATTTAGCATCGCATTCATTACAGTAGATAATTCAAGCAGCACGGGGCTTTACTGCTAGTGAGATATACCGCGAACAATATAAAGTGTCAAACGACCAATATGTTTTATGACGCGGCTTTACCCGGCTTTGCGGCATTAAGAGGCGGGTAATAATATTGACAATATAATCTACAGATAACTATAAATGTAGCATCTCCGCAAATCCGGCTTGAGTTAGTACTCATAAATGTAGGCCGCGCTGGATTTTACGCTAAACTGCTAAAGATAAATTATGGCGAAATTGCATTTTTCAATGTTAGGTACATTATATAAGCACGATTTTAACTTTTGTTGTAAAATTTTTACTTTTTATAACTTCTGTATAAAAATTATTTAAAAAATAGGGATATTTTTAAAATGCTGTTACATTAACTCTATTACTCACATATCATATATTTATCAGAATATGTATAATGTATATATTCAATGAAAATTATGTGCTTTTCGCAAATCGGAAGTTTACAAAATACTATAAGTACTTAGATATGTATTATGTAGGTACTAGGTAGGTAAAGTGCATGCTTAAAACCATTTAAAACTAATAATGTAGACGTCGTAGAGCCATCGTAGCACTTCGTAGCAAACTAAAAAAAACATATTTTACTTCCTCATTACTCATTAGTCATTACTCATTATTTAAATGTTCTTTATTTGAATATAGCGGGTCAATCGGATTACGTAGATGACAGCGGCGATAGCTGACAGGTGTTCGGGTCACATCGGCCCGCGCTTTGTTCTAATTATTACTTTTAACCCCTCTTAACCCCTCGATAATGTTAAGTGCCCAAAAGTTTATATGATTTTGAGAGTTTTTTTGGTTTTTCTGAAGCAAAAGATTGTTATACTTTATATATCGGTTGTTAAATACTTTATGTTACATATAGTTTACTTAAGTTAAGTCACACCCTTTCCAAAGGAAGGCTTAAAATACAAGTACATATTTACAACTAATGGTTCTTGCGATGTTATTGTACATAATATACAGGAACTGCATTTACTGTTGTAATATAGGCACGCATATAATTTATAATTAATTCTAGCAATCATCGTCATTATTTCTCTATTAGTACACCTAATGAATGCACTTTGACGCTTAACATAAATTATTGTACATTAATTTATTAATTTACAATATTATATTCCAACATTAAATGCTATTAAAAAGCTCTAAAAGCTCTCACATATGAATGTTTTATTAACGGCTTATTGCTACCAAGAAGAGTGTAAGTTTTGATGGAATGTAATATTAGTAAGTTCTTAATTAAAAATAAATAGATATATAGCTTTCAAAAAAAAAAAACAATCATAATATTATGTCCAATGAGCAAAGAGCCTCCTCGAACTCTAGGTTGTTCAATTTAGACAAATTTTTTATCTAACTGGCTCTGTGAGTGCCGACTCAGAGACGAATATTCATTTCTTTATGCTAACTGTAAATAATGTTTTTGACAATAATATATTAGACCCATAATACGAGTATGTAGCCGTAAGTTTCCCGAATTTGATAAAATATTAACAAAAAATTAAAACCGACTTCCAAGGTAAAAACAATAATAACATTAATATGAGCTAAAAAGTATTAAATAATTTTTACTATCTAATAGTTCCTTTTTCCGAATTCGACTAAACCTCAACTATTTCTGTACTCAATCTTCATCATTTTGAAGTCGGTACCAGATAGCTGAATATTCAGTCCTCTAACAGAATATTTGAAACTTTTGGAACTGGCACCGACTTCAAAATTATGAAGATTGAGTACAGAAATAGTTGAGGTTTAGTCGAATTCGGAAAAAGGAACTATTAGATAGTAAAAATTATTTAATACTTTTTAGTTCATATTAATGTTATTATTGTTTTTACCTTGGAAGTCGGTTTAAATTTTTGGTTAAAAATAATAATAATTTCACTCTTTTTAGTTACACTAGTAGGTAAACCTTCGCGTATATTTTACGTATCTTATTACAATTTGTTAAGAGTCACAATTCACACTCACAAAATAATATATTATCAGTGAAGTGAACATATTGTGAAGTAATTTAACAATTTTAATGCTTCAAGCCCCAAGCGGTCACCGGCGATTGCGATAACAATAGAAAGGCTATTGTGTCTCGTTTTTTCACGATCGAATTTTTTATCTGATGGATCCATCAGATAAAAAATTGTATAAACTTGCATAGGATGTAGCGTAGCTACTCATAATATATAATATTATCATAATTATTGACAGCTGTTCTTGTAATCAAGTATTCAATAATTCAAATCTACACTTAGTGCGCCATCTATCGATTAATAAGTATAACTAATTAAAAAGACACTTAATGACTTTGTTTTGTTTAAATGCTATTTTTAAAATAACTTTATTTTAATTCTTTTTGGCTATTAAAATTTTATAAAGTATTTAGTAAAGTATTCGATCTGTATATAAAGTAGTAAAGTATATTCGATCTATCGTCTGCCGCCACCGCTGCGCGGCGATGCCGTCGCCTCCGCGGCGCTGACCGCCGTGTATTAAACAAACAGGTGTTGTTATACAGTACATAATTATTATTATTATTAGTATATCCATACCTATGCCTTGTACTATTATCTATTCTGTGCCATGAGACATTGGTGACCTTAATACGACGTGTTAATGATGATGACGATGATGATGATGATGATGAATATGAATTGCATAGTAGCATATGCTTTCTGTTCTTAAAACAACGCCGAAACTCCCAAACGTGTGTCTATAAGGAGTCAGGAGTTCTCTCAGCATCTTCGAAACCATGGTATATCTTGACCCAATATTTGACTTTTGGTAGCATATTCTTAGTACACTTCACATAAAACCAAAATCACCATATGTTTCCATATAAATTTTGAGGAGTTCCCTCGATTACTCCTGGATCCCATCATCAGGTCACCACTTTTGTACCAACATAGTACCAAATTGAAGTGAAACCAAATACAACAA
The DNA here is from genome assembly GCA_937595015.1 of Polyommatus icarus. Lineage (NCBI taxonomy): Eukaryota > Metazoa > Arthropoda > Insecta > Lepidoptera > Lycaenidae > Polyommatus > Polyommatus icarus. Next base: position 15,271,372 of record OW569327.1, on the reverse strand, counting down.
AATAAAAATTTCAAAAATCGGTTCACAAACGGCGGAGTAATCGTTGAACATACAAAAAAAATATATATCCACAGCCGAACATATAACCTCCTCGTTTTTTGGAAGTCGGTTAAAAATACATCATCTGTCAAACTCTTCATTAGTTTAATAATCACAAAATGTCTCTGAGTGCAGCAGTGAGCCTGAGAATAATAAAGTATTAATTAAAATCGTAGAATGATAGTTTAGGTGTTGGTTGTGCAATTACACCTGTGACTGGCCAACAGTTGGCCGTAATGTGTCGTTGGCATGTCATTGCATTACCGATCCTTATCACCGTTTTCAATAATATACGAATATGTTAGTTTAAATTCATGGGAATGGCACCTATTTGTCACTCGCTCGACAACAATAATTGAGTTTCCAACACGAACAAATACGTCCAATCATACTTAAGTTGACCCTAAATGCTATCTCTATTATTTATAGAGAATTTAGATTTAATATTAAATGAGGAATTGCCTTTATTATATCAAATAGTATTTAGAACGCCTAAACCTACGTACCTATATATCATGATGTAAGAGATATACTCTCTTGCTATCTGCAACTTTTATTTTCTCTAGTTTAGGAGGTACAACTTCTCTTTATTGCATTGTTTTAGCCAGTGGCCAGATTTGGACAAGGTGGTCTAAATCTTCAAATCAATCAAAATTATATAAAAAGTATGAATTTTAAGTTATTCCAAACAAATCATTGAGGACTTCTCAAAGCTAGTAAGTGACTAGGCTTCAACGCATGCTGAATGTTTTTATATTTTAATGAAGTAATTATAAATGCAAATTGTTTGTGTTTACAGAGACAGTGGGGACATGGTATGTAATGGTAGGTAATGGTGGTAAGGGTTTAGCACGCTACTTTAAATTACGAGCTATTAGGCAAACTTTGTCAATAGCATTTTAATAGCACGCGAATAAATAACGCGATAAGGTTTTAAAACAATAATGATGGTTTTGTCAGGGTTCCTTAGGTGAATGCTCACGTCACAATGTAGAGTCAGTGTTGTATATTATGGTGTAAATAAACAGATTTAAGCTCGGCAAAGTAAAAAGAGTTTCTTCCGACTTACCAAAAAGGAGGAGTTCATTCTATAATTAGGTTGTAAATATTTTATTTTACGAATGGGGATTGTCCATTTTTTTTTAATTTTGCTCATTACAAAAACATTTCGAGGAATAAGGTCAGTGATTGTTTTTCTGTATATAAACCAAAAAAATACCCATTAGTTACTTATATTTTTGAACAAATATGTTTAACCTTAGTTTGACCTTCAATGGCGTTAAATTAGCAATAAATTCGACCAACATTACGTTTCGAACTTTTGGTAAGCTTCTCGTATCAGTTTTCACATAATGAGAACTTGCATTTGACGAAACAGCCATTATAATAAGATTGAAAGGAAATTTAAACATACTGCAGAGGTCAATTGGCCGCCGATGATGACGTCAGAGCGAAACTTTAAAAATTTATTGAGAAAAAACTAGCCAATGAATTTCAAAATTATTTAATTTATATTCTTAAAATACCCTATTTTAACGAAAAAAAATATAAAAAGTACATGTGATTTTTTTTGGACAATGCCCATTGCAATTACAGTATGTTTGATTATGACAAGGTATAAATAATTTAAATATTAAGTTTCCCACGTGTTTAGCCCAACTAGCCTGTGAATTAAGATTAGACGCATAACGCATTAGAAGCAATAAAATATCGGATAACACACAACTTAGTGTTAAAAATCCTTCGAAACGCTATAAAGGTGATCAACATACGATCATAAGTTCCGTGTACGAGCTTAGGCGCTATTCCGCATATAATCCAGTGTGAAAGTAGTCAATAGTGCACCGCCTCGTAAAGCGGCGGGCTCTAATTACGACCATTTGGCCATAAACTGTGGCCATCGATCGTAAAGGCCAAAGCTCGGTCGTAAAAGAAGATAGCAGCGATCCGACCGTGCAAAATATAACACCTACACCATTATTGCAGCTTTGTTGCCGCCAAATGTCGCGGTAGTCGCAGTATTTGAATCTCTTCTGCTGCTTCCGCAAGAGGCAGCAATAGAAAATAGCTTTGTTCACACTATGCACTTTCATTTTCGATTTTCGTCATCTTCTTTCGTTCAACTTTCGTATTGGTGCATGCAATAATTAAATGCGTTAACGAAACATTATCATTTTTGTTCAGTTACAGACTGCAGTGTCTGTCAGCTTATTGTAACATGTGCGACAAGATCATTTTACTGGGTGGAATATGTGCGCCTTTGGTCATAACTCATAAGAATCTTTTTGGTTTAAAAAAAGCATGCTGCAATTTAAATGAAACAATTTCATATTTCACAGTCATAATTTCCTTATGACGTCTGTGTGTAAAAATAAAGATTTTCTAATGCAGAGAAGCTACAAATCTATTAAGGTAATTTCAATCTCCTAAATAATTAGCCAAGTGCGAGTCGAACTAGCGCACTAAGGGTTCCGTACCATTATAGAGCAAAATTAGGCCAAAAATGGTGTTTTTGTATGGGAGTCCCCCTTAACTATTTAGTTTATTTTAATATTATTATTACATATTAAAGTACACATAAAACTAAGGACCTTGAGAAAAAATCAAGTACCTACCTGTTGCCATTATTGATATAGAGCCAAAAAGGCCAAAAAAATCACGTTTGTTGTATGGGAGAAATTTTATTTTGTTTTTAGTATTTGTTATTATAGCGGCAACAGATATACACAATCTGTGAAAATTTCAACTCTCTAGCTATTACCGTTCTTGAGTAACAGCCTGGAGACAGACAGACAGACAGACGGACAGACATCGAAGTCTCAGTAATAGGGTCCCGATTTTAGGGTTCTGTAGTCAGCAAGGAACCCTTATAGTTTCGGTCTGTCCGTCCGTCTGTCTGTCTGTCCGCGTTCTCAGAGACTATAGGACCTACAAAGCTGTTATTTGGCATAAATGCACATATTAATATATTTTTTATGGTACCTTCGATACACATCAAGTGGGGATAAAATTTTTTTTCGCGTCCAGTCCATCGTGTGGGGTGTCGTTGGATAGGTTTTTTAAAAATATTATGAGTATTCATAGATCATTTTCCGATTTAGGGATCCGTTTGTGAAATATTAAGTTTTAAAGTGGAAAAAATCGTTAGAGTCCAGTGTCCCCCCCTTCTACCAGCTAAACGGTTGCTTCTGGAAATGTGAAAAAATTCACGAGAGTAGGAAATATGCTGAATTTAAGGCCTCTATATCCGCCAATGACCTTGATCATTGTCTGTCAGTGCGAATATCGACGTAAATGACATTAAAATAACATTCATAACAGCGCGCCTTGTACGGTGGCGGTTACGACGCTCGCCGCGTCCATGATAGGGCGAAATAGGAGAAAAAACCTTTTTAAGGCTTAATATAATACATATTTCAAAAAAGTAAAAAAACCAAATTATCAACTTATGTATTGCAAAGCAGTAGATATTTTTTATATATTCTTTTGATAAGTAATGAAGGAGTAAAGTGGTTTCATTCAACGATTTGGAGGTGATTTGGTTTTTTATTTCTTTATTATGTGATACCGATAGAAAAAATATGGCAAAACCACGTCATGTAGATTACTAATTTTTTTTTTCAGATATAATTTTTCTGTTAATGCCGATGAAAAGTGGTTTCATCTGCAGGCTTTTTCGCGAGAGGAGCCTTAAAAGGAAAACTATCACGGCTACGAAGACTTCATAAGTTTTTGAGTTATAGTCGATCAACTAAAAAAAATGTATTCGGCGAAGTACAGTTACGCCATTATTATACGCACTCTGTGGTATAGGGGAACGTTTCGTTCAAATTCCTTTGAACTTAACTGAGATGATGTTGTTAGTAATGTAAAACACGTTATAAATGTACATTCATTGACCATACAAAAATTATCAAAAATTAGCGGTACTACGGAACCCTATTTTGCGCGTGGCACAACACTCACTTGGCTTTTTACCCTTTGGGTACGGAACCCTAAAAACGTGCATGTTAAAATAATGTAGGAATTCAATGTGAATATAATGTCCGTAACTGAAAAACGAGTAAGTATCCGTGAGATAGCTATACCGAAGAAACGGTACATTAAAAATTATACCGCATGGAAGCCTGACCAATACACATCATAAAAGCTTCTGTTATCAAAAATTGTTTAAAAACCATATCATATTCGATCTCTACACACTAGCGGCTTGCCGCGATATTGTGTACCTTAATACGAGGGATTTAGTTGTATAATCGCATGTGCGTAATTTTCAGGGTCTGCATGGGATTTTTCGCTATTCATACCATGTGTTGATAGCGGTGTTCGTTACGTAAACACCGTGGCGTGCTTTCCCACCGTCGCAATTAGTTTCGTATTTACCCAATTGTGTATGGAACATAATATTATTATAATTAAATATATATAGCTTGGTGGTAATAACTAAACTTTACGTTTAATATTGAGTCGTGATTAAGTACTACGCTGGAGGTAAAGCGTGTTTAAGCAAATTTTTACAATAATAATAATTAGGAAGAGTAGTGAATGGATACAATTTTAGGATAGAGCACCGACCGTTACTATTTATTAAAAAATCGGCCAAGTGCGAGTCGGACTCGCGCACGAAGGGTTCCGTACCGATACAGAGCAAAAATAGGCTAAAAATTGTGTTTTTTGTATGGGAACTCCCCTTAAATTTTTATTTTAATATTATTATTAAATATTAAAGAAAATATATCAGAAAAGAATGTGTGAAAAATACACCTATCTATGGCATATTATATGGCAGTGCCTACCTCTTGCCATTATTGATATAGAGCGAAAAAAGCCGAAAAAATCACGTTTGTTGCATGCGAGCCCAAATATTTATTTTATTTTGTTTTCAGTATTTGTTGTTCTAGCGGCAACAGATACAATCTGTGAAAATTTCAAAAGTCTAGCGGTTCTTGAGATACAGCCTGTAGACAGACATACGGACAGACAGACGGATAGACAACGAAGTCTTAGTAATAGGGTCCCGTTTTAACCCTTTGAGTACGGAACCCTAAAAAGTTACACTACTTTACGTTTAAACTTATTATTTTTAACAAAAAATGAAAACTGACTTCCAAGGTAAAAACAATAGTAATATAAACTAAAAAGTATTAAATAACTCTTACTCTTTAATATTTTTCAGAATTCGTCTAAATCTCAACTATTTCTGTACATACCTATTACAGTCTTCATTATTTTGAAGTTGGTACCAGCTAATTTAATCGTGAGTTCAGTAATGACAGAATATCTGAAACTTTTGGGACTGGTACCGACTTCAAAGTAGGTAATGAAGACTGTAGTAGGTATGTACAGAAATAGTTGAGATTTAGACGAATTCTGAAAAATATTAAAGAGTAAGAGTTATTTAATACTTTTTAGTTTATATTACTATTGTTTTTACCTTGGAAGTCGGTTTTCATTTTTTTGTTAAAAATAATAATTTCACTCTTTTTAGTGTTGTCTACAAAATAAGGCTTTATGCCTAAATAACCAATACGAATGTTAACTATTCACATTATGTTACTGTAAGCGAAATTGTGGTAAATGCTTGCAGTTATCTAAGCGATGCTGCAATTTCCAAACTTTTATCTTTAAAGGTTCAGGAGTTCTGTTCAGTGCCTTTGGACCAAGAGACACCTTTGTATAAAATTTCTCTTATTCGTAATATATGTTTAACTTACTAGAAACAACAATTTAACCACTATGAGTGTTTTGATAACTTTCAAGGATTTCCCTCGATTGCTCATAGATCCCATCATCAGCTCACCACTTTCGTAATTGTTATACAAAATTAAGATTATATCCTATACAACAACACAAAAATTTCGAAAATCAGTCCACAAACAGTGAAATCATGGTTAAAAAGATCTGTTTCGATGCAAAATATCATGAAAAGTACCAATAATTAGATCATAGTGTAATGACCGTGGTATAATTATGATTGTGATGATGATGATTAATCAAATTGATGTGTTGGCTTATGCTTTCAGTTGTTTAAACAACGCCGAAATCCCCGAACCTGTACCTATAAGCATTCAAAAGTTCTGCTCGGTACCTTCGGACCCAGGGTATAACCTGATGCGAAATCTTACTTTTTGGTAGCATTTACCTCATATGCTTCAGAAAAAATCAAAATCACTATATGTTTCCATACAAATTTCAAAGAGTCTCCTCGATTCCTTAAGTTTCCCATCACCAGATCACCACTTTTGTAAACATGGTACCAAATTCGAGTTAAACCCTATACCACACAAAAATAATTTTGAAAATCGGACCACAAACGTCTGAGTAATCGAGGAACATACAAAAAAAAAGAGATACATACAGCCGAACGTATTACCTCCTCCTTTTTGGAAGTCGGTCAAAAATACCAGATAATGCCCGCAGCTCGTTTGCGCCACAATTCATTTATCGCGCAAGAACCGCACATTTTCCGGGATGAAAAGTATCGTATGTCCTTTACCGGAGCTCAAAGTAATTTCAGCAAAATCGGTTCAGAGATATGGGCGTGAAGAGGTAACAGACAGACACACATTCCCATTTATAATATTAGTATGGATATAACTTATATTATTATTTATTATGGATTGGAGAAAAGTCTGAGTTCGCATTTTTATGTAAGTACAGTTAATGTAGTTTTTCTGTTAGTACGAATTATGAAACAATTTCAATGTGAGCTTAATCGGTTCTACGGTATTGTACATGCGTCAATGGATCGGTAAATCACTTTCTAAGGCTTAACCAACTTTCTAACATCTAAGGCTAGACCACTAATTGATATTGCAGATTTCGAAATATTAGGCTAAACACCAATCGTTAGCGATGATCGATATATCGATAAATCGAAAACTGGTAAACCGGCGAAGTCCAGTGAGCGTTCGACCTCACCGAATTCGGTACGCCAATAAAAACGGCCATTTTGTTTTTTCTACAAACGAATGCCGACATCGAGAAATTGATTACAACAAAATACTTCATATACGTTTATTGGTGCTATTATGGCTCGGTTTAATTGCCTACTAATCAACATGGGCGCATCTATATTGTGAGTCGAACGTTCGAGTAACACTCCATACCCACGTTTTCTCGAAACGCTCTAAATGTAAATCGTGATTCGATAAAAAAATCGATAATCTTTTATACCTCGGATTAAGGTTACGATCGGCGTGAAGGATCTGAACAGTGGTTCTTTATTTATGTAACAATACCCGGATACGGCGGTAACTGATGTCTGATAGCTCGTAGAGGCGGTAGCACGTAGCTAACAGTTTTTTATTATTATTTACAATTGCTTGGTAAAAATAATAAAATAAATGAGAATTGTCTTTCCTCTATATTTTGTAGTTATCAACATACATGCAATTTTGTATTGGAAACATCGGTATCGCACGAAACGATGTTTCTGTCGACAAAATTACATTACAATTTTAATCTGACAAAAAATATTCCTGGGCTCATCAAAAATATACCGACTAGCTCCAGACCTTCTCCCAACTCCCCAGGAAATTTTCTTAGAAAAAACTTTATTTTTTTAATGAAGGTACTATATTGAGGTGGTTAAAATGTGTCTGACGATTCCGCTAATTTCATGCAAATGTTACTATGAATCTAACAGTAGAGTTGGTAAATACGCAACCAGCCGCCATTCCGAGAACCATAAACCGAGTCGTGAACAGCAAAATACCAATTAGCGTATTGTTCGCCACATCGTTAACGCTCAACACTTTACCGAAAACAACGTTCATTTCACGTACTTTGTTGCCTGATAGACGATTACGTTTCAGCTGCACCTGGCGAAGACACAATCAAAAGCTTCCAGAAGATGCCATCAAGTCACACTGCTTCGGTATTTTACCATCGAAGAAATTGAAACATAGGCTACTAATATATATTCTGTGACATAGGCAGATAGCAGAGAATAGCGAACCAATCATATTTTGGTCGGGCTATGTCAATTCAACGTTAGCTGTGATCTGGCTGGGTTTGACATAGCCCGACCAAATTATATAGGATGTCATCTGCTTATGAATCATCTTCTCTGATAATACGTCGTATAGTGACTATTGGAAGCGACCGTTATCATTCAGGCTTAGGTATAGAGTTTCTTATATAGAGTTCTTTATAGAGTTTCTTACGCCGGTTCTTCTCGCCGGGGTAGTTCACGAACCGGTGGTAGGCATCAGGTAGAGATTCTGAAGAAAATTCATTCAAATTTACTCAGAAATAAAGCATATTTTTTTTACTTGTGACAAACCTAAATTATAATTTATACCATAATCTGCAAGGATATAATCTATCCCGCAATATTTATAATACCCAGGATAAACTTGGCTATCGCGTGAAATCTTTACAATATAAGCAAAAGTTTATAATTAGTAAACTTTTGCTTACTTATATTGTAAAGATTTCCCGATACCAGTAAGTATTTCGAATATTCATATTGTATTCAAAACTTAAAAACATGAGCAGCCTTATTTTTATAAGTAGGTGATTATACTTTAAGGGCATAAATAAGAAATAAGTATTTTAAGTGGTACATAACGACAGCTTAATTATGTACTTACTAATTTTAATGAATAATTAATAATTATTGTTTATTGTGTTCTAATTAAGTATAAGCTTGTAATTTTCGTAATTTTTGCATATTAAGTAATGATTTAATATTATAATCCAACACCGATCCTACTCATTTTAATTTTATCTATGGTAGTCGGTACATGAAACTACCACTTTGCCAAAAATTTACCAAACTCTACCGTGAAAAGTGTGTTAAATCGGTTAATGGAGATCGGTTAAACGATCAAAACAGTACGGTACGGAACCATGAGGCTTGAATAATCGCGGGGCATATGAAGAAGCCGGGCCGGGTCACTTTATAGGTTATAATTGCCACTGATTGCCGAGTCGCGACCCATTTGATTCGCCTCTCGTTTTATTGCGCGGCTCTTTGAGGTTGTAATTTTTACTCCGTATTTATATTTTAAATTTGGAATTCGGTGGTCTTTTAATTCCGGCCAGTAATTATTTTTGACGGTCTAGGTTTTATTAAAACTGTTTCAATCAAGAACACTGCAATATAATTTAATAGACGTGTATATTGCTGTATTTATTATTTATTTTGTATTTTTTGTGAATTCTATACGCGGCATCTTATACTTTTATAGGTTTCTTTAAGGTAATCTAAGAAAAAAAGTTTATCTATGTCAATTTTTATGTAAATAGTGTCTTGTGTGCAATAAATGTTAAAAATAAAAAATAAAAGAAAAATATCTGTTTGCATTAAATAGACTTCAAACTCCGAAACTGAAACTACTTATATAGATTGCGACTAGCTAATCCACCGCATAGGGTTGCGAAGAAATCAAGATTTCAACAAGAAGAAGATGGCAAGCCATGGCAATGAATCATAATATACACACCTTGGTCTTACTCCCGCCGATGGAGCCGGGTCTGATGGAGCCGGTCTCGTAGAAGCGAGTGAGGATCTTGGAGACGCAGCCGTGGGAGACGAGCAGTTGGCGGGAGATGTCGCAGGGCCGCACGCCCAGGATGGCCAGCTCCACTATGCGCTTGCGCACCACGTCCGGCAGCGGCCGACCATTCACGAACACGCCGCCCAGCTGGTTCACGCCCGCCTGGCCTGCGGATTAGGGCAGGTTATTATACTATATTATATTATATTAGCAACGTAGAACACTTTCTGAGATGAGTATAAAAAAATGACGCGTGCCATCGACAAGTGTTGTTTGTCTGTAAGAAGCCTTATGGTACGTGGATAGGTAAATGGCTGGCGTGGTCAAAACGTTTTCTTTATAACTTCTATCTTTATAACCTCTATCGCACATTGATGACATAATAGTTCGAAAATAGGAAGCCGACATTCAACCCATATCATGTCAATATTCCATACGTTTTGATCGGCGATTCTGTAAAGGCTATCTTAGTTTTCATGAGTGATTGAGATACAGAGATATGATACGATGGAAATGGACTTAAGGCAAATATCCAGGAAGTGGGGTTAAAGTCGATTACTACTCTTCAGATTTCTTCCGTTGACCGTTGTGTTTGAAGTCGAAATAAAAAAAATTAAAAAAAACATAATTTACGTTCATTTGTAGATTATGATGTCAATGGGAACAAAGGGAGACATTGAGTTATTTCGCACTAACGACTGCATCCACCTGTCTCATTTACGACTAATATTTATTTGATTGCGAGCCCAATTCTGACGTTTGTATTGCCGATTATAGATAGCGATGAAATTAACAATTAACTCTTCGTAAACATTTGTTTGTTTATTCCGGTGGTGTTTCTAAACGTTTGTTACGTAATAATTTATATTTTATTGCTACACGTGTGGGGGAGGAGGATCTATTGCCTTTGTTGTCAAGAAGATATATTGCTTAATCCTTAATAAAATAATCATTAAATTTTATAATTAAAATTATGTTAAATCCAAAAAATGTACTTCTGGCTATTATGCATAGGTACTGTGCGTCCGTAAAATCTACCTTTTTTTGCAATTTCCTCTGTCAACTTCTTGATATTTTAAGAAAAGAATTTATTCATGTTCAGATGTCTCTACATTTACGTTCACCTAGTAGGTACATATATTACAATTATAAACCAGATACAAAGTATTATATTACTACTGTCAGTATAATTAATCCCGAATAAAACTTTTGAACCAAATCAATTTCCGTAAATTAAGATTTAAGATGCTATTGAGGAATTAAAAGGCTGTATTAGGCCAAGTTTACGGCTACCGTTAACAGCGTTCATTGTAAAGCGATAAAACAATCTCGGAACACCGCGATTTACGACCTTAATGCCATAAAATTAACGTTTTAATTTGTTCGGAGCAATTCAAGTTTATGGTGCTTTCTTTAAAACGCAGCCACTGCGCCATTTCACGGCTATTGTCATATGAAACCGCCGACGATTTGAACGTACGCAAATTACTTTCCTTCTTTACGACGCCTTTTACTGGGCCCATAATGACGTGTGACCGGACACGCCAATTCGAGTCGTAGGGTTTCCTTTTAGGGTTCATTTTGAGTTTAGCGTTTCTCCGTTTCCATTACTGACGTTTCTACCTCAGCGGAGTGACAAGAAACCAATCCCTCGAGATTAATAAATTATCCCGTGTACGTATAATTATCTGGTTTCATCATCGTCGGCTGGCTACCTGCTAATTTATTAGCTAATTACCATAATCGTAAATTGTTCGTTGTGCAACCGATTTTATGAAAAAAGCGCGTGCTATTTACAAAAGCTACGACGTAGCGCGTCAGTATCAATATGAAAATTGCAAAAGAATTGCAGACAATACCATCAACTTTACCATTTCCTTTTTTTAACTGCTCCAACAGGCGCCCGCTCTGCGTTTAATGTTTTATCATACAACATAATATTTCAAGAAGAGCTGTTGATAATAGATATTATGAGATATCTCTAAAATCCGTAACGCTGTCTACGCTACTACCTGTATTACTACTTACTACTAGCCATTACTTCTCGACAGGGGTTAACATAGGGAAAATAGATAAAATTACTTAATTAATTCGATAAATACGAAATGTCAATTTGTCTATGTATCCGTAGATGTACTATTGTCCCCTTTCTACATCGCGGTGGTTATACAACTTATCAAATAAATAACATCATAATAGTATAGGAGGTAAACTGTAACTTAAATCAGTATACGCCTGTTTATGATATAACTTTCCAGAAAAGGTTTAAACGCAGATTGCAAGCGTGCAGATTGACGCATCGCTAATATGCTCCCAGTTTTACAATCGGCCGGTCGTAAATTTTTTTTCTTTAATTTTTTTTTCAATATCGGTCGTATATCGGACATGTTATTGCACGCTTTATGGCTCCTCACTGATTTTATAACTTCGTCAATTGCAACGGTCCAACGGGAGCCGTATTGGATTTTGTAGCCATTCGCGATTTTAAAAAATGGGTGCGAATGTAAAGGGTCAGCTCACAGAGAAATGCGGCGTGGTTCTTTAGAGATGGTGATCCAAAATCCAACTTTTTGACTAAGTGATAACAGGTGACAAGAGATGGATACAAATATTGTAATTTAACTTATTATTGTCGTAAAGAAATATCATACCACTTTTCAGCGTTAATTTCCGCGTAGCATCTTGATCTGGACTGACGCAGTGATAATGGTCCTTAAAATTTTTTTTGTACTTATATTAAAATAGGAAAAAAGTTCATAATTGATTGCTGAAACTTATTTGAGGTTAAGTACCTATATCAAACTGTATGAAACTATAAAGTTGACATTTTATAAATGTGTCATGTAGGCTTTGAGTTTTTTATATAATATCATTGCATGTAGGTATTTTATTAGTTTGTTCATAGGGCAAAAATTCTAATTCTGGGACAATGGATAGATGCCGTTGTGAGGAGTACTCTGACGCTGTGAAAAAGCTCAAGGTTTTCACACCGGGAACATTGAGATCCCAATTATTGGAACAATTTGATAGTAAGTTCTATATAATTGATTTTAAGTTTTGCTCCATACATTTTAAGGCCAAATAACAAGAGCGGTGCAAAATCTCCGTTTGTGTTTTGTGGACGTATATTTTTTCGGCACTGATTTAAAGGAACAGTTGTAAATTGCAGTTTTGGTATGTTAAAAATTATAAATGGCACGTTTAATTACTAGTTTAGCAGTTAAAACTAAGCAGTAAAGTAAACAAAAATGAGTAGTGAAAAATAATGAAATGGATAATTGAAAACATTATTGAACAGTAAAATAATTAAATGATCAGTAAAAATTATTGAATGAGCGGTTACGTGTGGGCAGTAACAAATCGGAATTTGTCAGTAAGAAATCTCATTCTAAGAAGTTCTTTAAACAATGAGGCGGTAAAATATAATAAAATCGACCAAGTGCGAGTCGAACTCACCCATGAAGGGTTCCGTGCCGTTATTAAGCGAAAGTATAAGACGGTCGCCGGCTGCTACCGCAGCACGCTCGCTGCGCTCGCTCGGCTCCCTCTGCCGTTGTGGTCTAAGTTCTAACCTAACCTAACCTACTCTTGGACTTTCTGGATTGTGTTTGTATCCGTGGTTAAGTAGGCCTTCTGTTAAGTCGTTATCGAACCGCTCGTTCCATCATTTTTACCGCTCATTCATTTATCGAACTGCTCATTCCATCATTTTTACCGCTCAATAGTTTGTCAACAATTAATTGTCTCAATTAATCAACCGCCAGAAAATTAAATAACTGCTCAATATTTTTTTCAACTGATAATAATAGCATCTCAAATATTTAAATAACTGATCAAAAAATTAGTTCCCTATTTTTTCTACGTTCATGCCTCTAGTAATGAGTGTCAAATTTATTATTTTCTCAGTGTGGTGATGACCAATGGTGATGACTATATTTTAGTATTATTTATAATGACAATAATTTTATTTCAGAGTCTGGTTTCATAGTAGCATGGGTACGATCTACTGCAAGTTGGGAAGATTTAAATTTCTCGAAGCCTAGGGCCTACAAAATTGAACAGCAAATGAAACGCCTAGAACACGATAATATTAAACAAATGTGGTGCCCTTACAGAACTTGCATTGGACGAAAATAAATTCACAGCAATATTTGTGCTAAATACGTTTTTTTATTTGAATAATTTCATCCCTTTTTAAATAAAATGATTGAAAATAATGTGATAAGTCGGTATAGCTAACTACCCCATTGAAGTCTTTTGTAAGGCAGATGGCAGACACCAAACTCTATCTATTTGGACGTATTGTTTGTTCTTGTCTATCTAACAACGATTTTGTAAATTAAAATCAGACAATGGGGAAATAATCCTATGGAAATAATATTATTAAAAATTGGGAGCGCAAAGGCTCGGCTGGTGCTTTCATTCAACACACTTTGCGCATCCAATTTTATAGTTTTTTTATCGTCGTTATTTTATACATCAATTAAATCGAGTCAAATAAACGATAGTTGCTAGATATATTATTTGTCTTTAATTCAGTACAAAAATTATCTGAAAATTCCAAATAATTTGGACATAGTATGGCAATTTCGTTAAAAGAACAGGTAATTTTGGGATTTTTTTCTATCGAGTGAAGATCATGATATTGTGTAGTGGAATATATATTCCACTGTCTTAGATCCTTAATTAACACATATATATTTTTTCTGAATTTAAATTACTATATTTTTATGGCTCCTGTCCCGTTTAAATCTTGAAAATCGTTTCTTGAACTACCTCCCCTTAATGTAATTTTTACTTCTTCATTTTCATAGTAATGTATATGAAAAACCTGTAACTATAGAGCGTTGAACTTTGAGCATTTTATTGCCACTAGATATTATTATTATAGACGGAAAAATTAAGTGACTTTACAATAAAGTCTCTCGAAAAGCTTGAAATGAGCTTATTAACTTATGCATGAATTACTAAATCTTAATTACTATTTAAAAGATCCTTATGTTATATAATACTAGCTCCTAAATCGTTTTTTTTATTCTAATATTTTTTTCGATTACTAGATATTATACTTACAACCTTGTATAGAAATCCATTAATCGCGCGGAAATCGTACATTTTCCATAATGAAAACCACGTAATAAGTATTTCTCTTTGCGGGACTCTAAGTACTAAATTTCCCGAAATCATTTAATTGCTCTTTCACCACTTGCTGATAAAGTGCCGAATAGGCTATTCACAACTTTTTTGACAGATTCTCCATACTTCATCTGTCAAGTTAAGTGGTGGATAGACTATCCGGCACTTTATCAGGGAGTGGTGATTTGGTGAAACAGGCCCTAAGTGTTAAAAGATATCAGACAGTCCGATAGACAGACAAATTTTCGAATTTAGTTTAAAAAAAATTAGAAAACTTACGACAATTTCTTAGCTGGAACTCGAATATTACTGAAGTTTGAATACTAATGATAAGTTTAATATCAGTTTCCGTAACCATAAAGATATTATGCTCTTATATTTTGGTCGTTAATTTATTGTGTAACTTAAATCGAGATCAGTGATAGTGTCGTTGTTTTATCAGCTGCGTGTAATGATACTATTATAAATTTTATATTTTATTAGACGTCATTAAAATAAGAATATAAATCTATACGGCCAGTGTATAAGGAAACATCACTACACAAACAATTATCATATTGTAGGAACGACGCACACAAAACTCTAACTACTCTAGATAAAAAAAAAAACTAAAGACTTTTTTGTTACTCTGTTTATTATAAATGTAAAGTTTTTAATTATGTTTTTATTCAGGAAGGTACTTAAAATATTTTTAGAGGTCGTGTACCTACTTATAACCTAACCTAAAGCTTTCAATGACACATTAATACCTGTTAATACTAATGTGAATTATCAAAATAAAATCATCATTAATAAACTTTTACATTTTATTGATTTTTTATAAAAATTCTTATGTAAATATAATAAATACCGCCCACACTATCTTTCACTGCCTCTGAATTTGCCGATAACAGTCTGTAAAATTATCGCGCAGATAATGTTAATAAATTAAGCCATATAAAACCAGATTAGGAGTTACTGTTGGAAATAAATATTAAAAAGCGTCATTAATTACCGCAATAGTAACGAGTTTAATCTATTAGGGGATTCGTAATCGATATGTGAGGCGAGAGGCTCCGATGAGACGAGAGGCAAGAGGCGGTGAGAGCCTCTAGCCAAGACGTTTTCTTTGTTTATCGCCGATCTAAGTGTAAGGATTTGAAACATGAGTTGAATGACGACTTTATTTTATCGAACGCTTATGTGAATTTCATACATTTTGATCGCCGATTCTATAAAGAAGGCTAAAGGGCGAGGTGAGGTGAGAGGCTATGCGACGAGAGACAGGATGGTCCCGCGTGTACGCTGCCTTAGCCGCTAATGTGAGACAGAGCATGTATAATGAATTAGAGAACGAGTCGGTTTTGCCCGGGTGGGCCTGATACGGATCCGATTTTATCTCTATAAGAGATTCGTCTCGATTCTTAATTACTCGTAATGGTCCCGCGAGATAAGGGTTCTTTGAAACGCTTATGATTTCAATGCGTGAGGTAGCCTCGGCGGTTCTTAATGTGCCTCGTTTAACTTAATTAAGTCTTGACGTGATTATTTTGGGAGTGGGTGGGTCCGATTCGCCGTTTACGTGGGCTCGGATTTATGCTAAACGCTCGAAGTTTTTACCTGTATGTGGCATTCTGTCCGGGCGGCTTCTGAAAAGAAAAACACTTCATTAATTATATTGCGACAGAGCACCGACCTTTTAAAGGATATAAAATAAGAACTAAATTGTTTCGTGGATCTCGAAAGGAAAACGCCTTTATATTTTCAATTATACCTCCAGCGACTTATGTTTTGATGGCCATTTCCACGATCGATCTTCTCGAAATTAGCCCCTAATTAACAAACAAAGAAACGGCCTTGCGCCTAGAAAGATCCATAACTCAATTATAACAGGTCAAATGTTTAAAGCGCTATCACAACACAGGATCGGCGCGACGCGACGCGACGGCCGAAATATGAAGGCTCGTGACATCTTTATCGGCGTTTCCAGCACGAAACGTTACCGCTGCGAGCGCGGCGGAAAACTACCGTGGCCACGATTAAAACCGCCCATTACGCACCTGGGGCACGCTCAAAACATAATTTATTCAAATTAAAAATACTTATCAAAATATGATGCGGTACTAAATCAGGAATTAAGTGAACCGGTGCGTGCGACGAAAAATCAATGGTATCGCCGCGCCGATCACCGTGAACATCGAAATATGAATATTTTGTCACGCGAATATCAGTTAGTCTTAGGAAACAATTGCGCTAAAATAATCAGGGATCACTTTCACTAGAGATTATTGCAGTAAAATCATTGTTTATCATAATATCCTACTTCATAAAATATAAGTACGTACTTAGCTTTCGAGCTACTCGTAGTTTTCTGGAAATCGCATTTCCTTTAAAAAATTGTGCAGCTAAAAAAGGTCTTGGAAGTCAACTATGATCATTAGATAGACTCTATATTATGTGCTTATTGAAGTAAAACTCCGAAAAAAATATAATAGAAATTAGAATTCCAGTTTTCAAGTTTTCACGCGTTTGGCGTTATATTGCGAGCATAAACTTCGTCGTAAATTAATGACAGAATAAAATATTTACTAAAAATAACTCAGATTAACTTCTTCATATTTAATTTTTTATTTGCATATCAAAGGGAAGGGTGACCCAATATTTGTTTGTAAAATATTCTTGTACAACACGAATTTCCACTTTGTTTAAGCAGCTAATGTATATATTTTCACCAATGCCTATATTTCAATGTCAGGTAGAGTACCTAAGTAGGCACGTCAGTGTTTTAAGTATTTATGAAGTAAAATAATTAGTGGAGACTATATTCTGCTATCACCTAGCAGTTAACAAAATAATAATAATTAAAGATAAAAAATATTAAATTAACATTTCCTATAGTCAATACGGTGAAGTCCTGATACTTCTATTCTGCAAACACTTGAGATCTTGAGATATAAAAACAGCTTTACCTTATAATTATAATATTGCCGAAATTAATTAATAATGTTTCGCGACATTATGTAAAATCAATAAAAATATGTTGTAATATCGATTAATTATTATAATGTACGAAATAGAGTCGAAAGAAATAATGAAGTCCATAAAATAATTATTATTCGGTTGCAAATTTTATGTAGTAATGAATAATTTACTAAATGATTAAAATATTAAATTTTTTTCTGAGATGGCCAATCAAAAGGTGTTTTATTGGGATTTGGCATACATAGGTGAAATCAGTTATCTAGTATTTTAGCATAATATCTATACTCTATAGTCTATATCATGATACCCTACTCGTTTATTATAAAAGATTTTGTTACAACATCTATTTCTTACAACAGGTGTATTCAAGATCGTGCATAATCAGAATCTTATTAGGGAAGGTAGCATCTCTACGACAGATTTCATCTTGTTTATTTCGATAATATGAAACTCTTAAAATTCTCAAAACATAATTAAATTAACGACAAAAGGGTTCAGTTTTCTGTGATCGTGCGAAAATTTTGTGTTGGTCTTCTGAGTACGAGTAGTCGATGATATTTCGTGATATGACCCCTTCGATGGAACTAATAAACCAAGCTACTAGATAATTCATCATAAATTTCTAATATTATACCTTTTCGTTTGTTCGGTATATCCCACACTTCAGTTACAGTCACTGCTCGGAAAATTACCACATCGAAATTAAAAAAAGAGGGGTTGCACTCCGGGGGTGCCGGCAGAAGTGAAAACTTGATTATTAACGTTGTGCATTTTTTAAATCCATTTTTTATGAAAATCGATTATTAAAAATCGATTATTTTAATTAATCGAAACCCTTACAATCAATTCGAGTTCGAGTTCGAGTTCGACACAAAACACTACTCTTCAACCGTCTTACGGTTTTTCCAAGGTTTTTCGATCAGCACGAGAATCTGACGCGAGTTTCACAGTTTTTACCCATCCCACAAAAGTGCTCAACGCCGCTAAAGAAGTTTTCACTTCAAAAAGTGTATTCTTTTCTTAAAAGACGGACAGTAATTGTATTGTAACTGATATGATGAATATGAATTAAAAAATGTATATTTCTTTTTTACACAGCCAGCTGGCCATTAACATTGCTGCCACGTATACTGCTGCTACTCTAATGTTGTTATGCATAATAAATACTCATTACTAAAACTGAGCTATTTATTAAAATGAAACATGTCGGCCAATAAAACATCTGAAGGCTTAAAAGCAACGATTCGTCAGTAAAGGTTGAGTGTGACCGCGCTTGCTTGTTTCGATCTGATATCCATCTGCTTTGCATATCTACCCGACCTAGTGGTGGACATTTTTTGATCTTTTTGTCGATAAACATTGCCAGCTCATACTTAACTGGTTATTTTTATTTCTAAATGTAAAAATATATTTTGTGATTCTCGACAGAAAATACTGTATGCTAGCTCTACCTACAGCAAGTGCTTCTAGTGGTTTATTAATCACTTGGTATAAATGTTTTAAAAATCCCATTTACCAGACAATTTTATTTGCTTTTACAATACAATATACCAGTGTATTATAATATATATACTATAAATTATAGATTTTAATAACCGAGCTTTCGCGGTGTATTACCGTTTCGCGCAATATGAAGCTTTTGACGGAGTATACAGAAGTGTGTACTCTACCAAAACAATATTGGTTTAATATATTATAACGTGTTTTTTCTGCAACAAAATCAAAATTGACAACTTAGATTAAGAGTTTTTTAAACCGTAATCTTAAATTGAAAAATCTTATTACCGATGTAATACCATGTAATTTTTTGTAATGTAAAACTTGTTGAGTGCGACTTCTTCGCGGTTAAACAAGTAACTGAAATTCACACTCGGCATTCAGAACGTAGTAAAAACTACCCCTTTCCTTGGCTACCCCATCGTTGGCGATTGACTGTCATCCTATTATGTGCAACTTAGATTTTTGTTTGTAAATACTATGCCAATATGGTTTTCCTGTATTACCTCTTAAAGTACCAATAGTTAGGTGTTTAAAATTACGTGTTGGGCCTCATCCTCCGTGCTCAGAGCCGTTTCGGTGCCAGCGAGCGTATCGAAATTGTTATGGGCCTATTAGCATAATATAATATTACAAGACGACATATTACGGCACTTCGTGACCACGCTACACATTAATTCCTGCTTTCTTTTGATTTATCATACATTTTCAGTATTTCCCCTTGCCATGCCTTTTAGTAATTATAAAATATCGCGGTGTATAATTAGAAAACAAAATTGTTCTGTCCCTGTTTCTTTATCTATCCGACTTCGAGCTTTTCATGTTAATTCAGTTTATAACTTGCAATTATGTTTTTTTTTTCATGATTTATACTCAAAATGGGTTATAAAGCTAAAAATTTAATCGCTAATTTATTACTTACTGAGCATGAAACAAATAGGCAATAAAATGGCATATTTTAATTTGGCTTAGGCCTTAGTTTCAATTATATTTATATTAACCTATCAACCCCCATAAGGACATCGATGACCGCGACAACAATAGAATAACAATAGATTTCCAAGAATCCGCGATCGAAGGATTAATAAAGAAGCAACATCACTACATAGAAGACAAAAACTATTCAATGTCGAGGACATCCGGGGACTCAAATAGTATCTTCATACCAAATTCCTCAAAATTAGTGCAGCAGCTTAAGAGTGAGATACCTAACTAAGACACACTTTTGCATTTAATAATATTAATAAGGAATCATCTATTTCAACTTGGGAGGGCCGCATCTCTAGGCCGAGATAGTTACGATCCGGAATGGAATCCGCGCACCGGAAAGCACAAAAATGTAGCTGGAAGTCGGATAAGGAAACCCGACAGCCGCGCCGGCGCATACACAAAAAACACGACCACGATGGGAATAAAGTTACTGATACCTCTCGTCAAGAATAAAATACCTTCTAAGGCTGGAATTACATGCGTCCGCGCGTTTTGGTGGCTACTCCGCGAGATCACAAGCAAAAATATATAATATAACGATTTTTTTAAATAACGGCGCGACGTCGCGGGTCATTTACATACTTACTTTCATTGTTTGTGATTAGCTTTGTCCACACTGGGCCTTTTTTTGTTCATCAAGGGCATGCGTTATAGCGTTAAGGTATGCTCGTGACGCGCGTTGTAATCGTAGCGGTCGCTATAGCTATGTCCATTGTCCACATTATGCAATTTCATCTTAAATTTTCATCATCTTCTTTTTGTTTAACTTTCGTTTGGCATATTCAATAATTGAATGTGTCAAAAGAAAACCACCACCACCCGCGTTGAAAGAAAAGTGTCATAGCGAGCGCTACGATTTCAACGCGCGTCACGGGCATGCCTCACGTTCGCTGTTGACTGCGCAATAACGCATGCCCTTGATGAACAAAAAAAGGCCCAGTGTGAACAAAGCTTATAGACACTTTTCTTTCAACGCGGGTGGATTTTGACGCATTCAATTATTGAATATGCAAAACGAAAGTTGAATAAAAAGAAGATGACGAAAATTGAAGATGAAATTGCATAATGTGGACATAGCTATTTGCCGAGGTAGCCGCCAAACCTCGCGCCCGGGCCGACGTATATAAATCGATCCTAAGTATACCTAGAGAGAATCCTGATAGCCAGGAGTCATAACTGTGAGATGTAGCAAGAACTGAATAAAAAACTTTTCTGAAAATATTACGATGTTTGTGCATCATTTTTGCTATCCAGTCAGTTTCGCTTAAGCGACTTGATACCTATAACAAGAACTTTTGGGGCGCTTGCTACTCAAATAAGTAATAACTAATAATAATAATAATATGTTAACTCGTATAAAGTATATAGTATGAATATTGAATATTATTCAAAATTGTTAATCACAGACTACTTTTTATAGCGAAATTAAGTGATGCTTTTACGCGAATGCCTAAGGCCTAAGTTGACTAGTCGTTCAGAGTTTCGCTCAAAATAATATCTGTTTTAACGTTTATTTAAATCATAACTCGATAATAAAACCATTAGTTCCCGGTAGGCGTTGCTTCATTATAACAACCGTAATTATTTGTTTAGGAACTAAGCAGTGATTAAGTTTAACTGAGAATGTGTCGGCGTAACCCCTGTTACGTTTTTGCCTAGCGTGTTACCGATTGTTTAGGAATATATTACACAAATATTTTGTGTACAATCATATTATAAAGTGATTTTAACTTAAAATTTAATAGTGATTGTGAAAAATTTAGAGGTTAATAGAGGAAAAAATATGAAATAGACGTTTTTGTAACGAATATAAAGCAGGTACCTATTTAATATGTTTCAAGATTAAAATTAAATAAATCGATATCATTAGCATAATCATTTAAAAAAAAAGATGTAATTCCAAATACACTAATATTTTAATGCTACATAATATAACTGTATAAATGTTTATTCGCAAATTTTAATACGCACATAATTATTTAATGAGCAACCTTTCTACGCGACTGTCTTGAACTTATTTTGTGAGCTTTTGCGCCAGTCCCCAAGCTTTTTATGTCAAGGCTGGCACTAATTGGAAGACGCATATATCACTCTATGACATCTACCTTGCCTTAAGATTTATAAAATTAGATAGTTACTACTTTTTTAAAGTTTCTTTTTTTACAGTAGCCCATTATTTAAAAAAAATGTTATCGAAATAAAAAATCGCTGTCGTTATATTATACTCAAGTGATAAAAAAATAAATTAATATCTACTTTGTCAGAAACTTAAAAAAAATTAAATCTACCCAAGACATTACCCAATGTGCAAATTTCCTATGAACATATCATAAAAAATATTTTTTGATATGTTCATAAGAAATTAGCTATGAACATATCATAAAAAATATTTTTATGATAGGAAATCTGAATCGATTGAATAGTTTAAACGTGATGATGAGCTTACAAATAGACGCATAGAAAAAGTGACGGACTCAGAAATGCAGTGTGCATTGATAATATTAAGTATGAATTAAAAACTTAAAAATGCAAACAAGATTAATCATTTAAATCACAAATAAATAAGCATCATTAGACAAAGTAAATAAAGTATAAAGTGAGCATAAAATCGGTAGGAGCACATTAAGATATCGGCCGGCGACAGAGCTGAATTATACGCCCAGTTAAAAAATAACAACACCGTGCGAGAGGGTTCTGTGAACTTGTAGCATTCCCATTTAGTACTAAGATAAAATATTATCCTCTCCAGTTATCTACACTTTAAATATTTCGGCCTAATTTAATAAAATAATAGCGGTATTTGTATGAAGGTCACGTCGTTTAGAATCCTTTTCTATGAAAATACGCCTCAAATGGTTGGCCAGATTACTTTGCAAATTGCAAATAACTATGATGTTATCTGTTCATCGCAAAATGTTTTTCTTAAAATACCATTAGAAAAGACCCGTTAAATTTTAAAATCTTAGCTTCTACATCTGTATCAATTCATAGATCAGTATCGTCAACAGATATTTTCATTCGAAATATTTAAAATTGTGTCATCACAACAAAATATCAGTTATCATAATCTGATCACACACAGCTCGGATCAATGAAACCCAGAAGCAATAACGATTAAAAACGGAAAAAATGTTTCCGAAAAGTCCGAACGACAGAAATTCCGACCAATCCGGAGTTGCGGAACCCGAATAAAAACGGGCCCCGATTCCAGTGGCGATAGCCGGTAAAAAACAAACTACTGAATTGATTAGCATAAGACGACACCTCCGGACCCCCCAGCGTCGCTCTCAATTACAGCACTTGTCTCGCGGTGAGCGTCCCGCCCGCCCCCGCCGCGAGACCGTGTGGGTCACATTATGCCTATGATTGGTGTAATTTGGTGTTCGATCTGTAAGCTTGGCTAAACTTCGCGCACTGAAATGTTTAGACGGTAAGACTTTGGCGTGACCCTATTATTAACCTTTCGTAGTTTACACGGCAATGAATGTTACATTTTTATGAATTTAGTAGGGGGTGAAAAAATGTTTTAGCTTAATCTAAGCTCTTTTACATAATATTATTTTGTAATTGAAGCAGGATAGTTTAATAAACTATTGAAAAAAGATAGAAACTATATTTTTAAATAATTATAAGTATGTATTAAACTTCTTTAGCGGCGTTGCATATAACTTTTTTGGGTAGGTAAAAATTATTATTCTCGCATCATAGCACGTGACTTGATCGGAAGCTCGTAAGACATCAGTGCGGCGCAGGAGTATGATAAGCCTCTATTCCGTTGTTTCGTTTCACTCCTGCAGGCACTTCTGGAGTGCAACAGTTATTTTTGTACCGCTTTTCACTCCTTTGGTTTTCGAAGACTTTTCCCCGTATTGTAAAGTTAACGAAATATTATATTGAGTGTATAATGTTCGTTTAGTATAAGCGCGAGTTTCGCGTGACTTGCCTAATACAATATGTGTATCGAGCACCAATTAAAATCTAATAAGCAATGGCCTGTGGCTAATTAGTTTCACCTCAAATTACCAAAATACGATATTTTCCGAACTGGAAAACTCATTTCTTTTGTTATTATTTTATGACATTCTAGATGAAGCCCACAACTCCGTTCCGGGAATACTCGTTTTTCGCGTGAGAACCGTACATTTTTGTAGGTAAAAGTATCCTATGTCCTTTCTCTTCATCAATTTAATCGGTTCAGCGGTTTAAGCGTGAAGAGGTAACAGGCAGACAGATAGACATACACACTTTTGCATTAATATTTAATAATAATATTACTATGGTCAATTTTTGCCTAACCTACCGATTCGAAGTTATATAACGATGATTTCTATTGCATTTATGTTCCAAGTTCCCAATGCAAAACGCGAACGGTAACTGTTGAAATCGAGCTTTGCGATCGTACTTGCATCGTAGGCAAGTTTAATTAATAATTTGATAACAGCGCCCGCGGTAGAAACGCTATTTTAACGCATTAGCGAATAAATATATCTTCATTTACTTGTAATGGTCGCGCAAAATCCGAGCCAGCTATGAGATAGTCGACTGTCACACGGTCGTGTGTTTGCGCACAATTTTGTTGATACATCTGGTTCAAAGCATCGCAAATGCTTCAGACGCATAAAAGTTATACCGCTTATTATCATGATTTAGATTTTTCATAAGACTTAATATGTACTTAAGTGTATAATATATTTATAGCTTTTTGTTTTCTATACTTTACATACAATAATGCCATATTATTAAAAATATATTTAATTTTTGCCTTTCATTTTTTCTATTGATAAAAATTCTACTTTTGTATTCAAGTAACTTTTCCTCCTTTTCCAATAGGTACAATCATAATATTATTATTTCTACTTTCTAAAACATAGACAACAAAATATAAATCTATGAGTGCGCATTTAATTGGCTGAACAGTACTAGTTACAGCCTTACAGGACGGTGTAATCGGCGGCGGTGTTGGCTCGCATGTCCCCAGATGAAGATAGCGACACCGCGGCGCATTTGCATTTCTTCGCCACACAGCGCGAGACCACCCCACGGCCAATGGCGTAATGTTATTCACTCTCCTCCTTTTGTTCCGTGACCTTTATATTCGTTTTATTTAATTGAGTGACAAATCGGTTCGGTCTTAATTAACGTTTGACGCTACCTCAATCAATATTGGTCTAAATGTGGGGATTCTTAATGCGTTTGGGTGGCACCCGATTTATTATGGAAATCAGGTTAAAAGTGTACCTCCAAAGCCACATTGTCGACATTAAATAAAAATACTTCAGAAAAATTCTGCCTGTTTGACCAGTTTTGAGCAGATGCAGTAACAACCTGGGTACTTAGTACTTACTACTTACTATCTAGTCAAATTATTGCATTCCAAAGTGTCTCTACCAAAGTTGTATGCTAAAACACTATGTATGATGGGATTTGAGGTTTTGCAGTTGTGAAGTAGCTTAAAGATGCCTTAGGTCAAATCTTATACATTTTGTTATTTGACTTGACTTTGAAACTATCGAATACATTTTGACTATATACCCAGATCCTTGAGCCTCAGATGTTTAGACACCAGCTGAGGCTACATCTAAATAGTACGCAGTTAAGACAGCCAAACTGTGCTTGCGTATTATTCAGGTGTAAACTGAAAAATAGCAGAACTATTTGCATTTTCGTGTCGCATGAAATACGTTTATATTACATGCTAAGTCTAGCTCTAAAATTTTAATTAGACCAACAAAATTTACATTTCGCCCCTTGACGCAGTAACTAGGGTAGGCTTAATTTATTATTTGAATAAAGAAGTAAATCTTATTTTTAAATTATACGTTTGGCTATTGTGTGCTCGATTATGACTGTAATTTTAGTGTTTGCGTTTGGTTTCGTAAAATTGTACCGGTGTGAAATTCTTGACGAACATTAAAAATGTTTGTCAAAAATTTTGAAAACTCATCATTGTTATTTATGTCTTTCCTCAATATTTAGATTAAATAATAATAGGATTAACATGTACCTTCCCTATAAAAAAAAAACAGAAAAGCGTTTTAAAGAAACAAATATATCTGAAACTTGCACTATGCGTAGCTCTACTATGTCAAGTGTGATTATTTTTCTCTGATATATTTTAAGGCTGTGGCTTTTTTGTAGACCGACACAATAAAAAGCTGGTCTGAATCAGGCGATGTCGAGCGACGTGGTAGCGGCGCATCGCGTGTCGGTCACAACGGCTCTATAATGAGATGCTGATGAGCCGTTCCGTTTTACACTCAATTTTCGCACCTCCGACTACCCTCGCCCTGTAATTCCACGTAATTAGCTCCCCGTACGTTCGCAGCGTATAAATTATTGTCTCGTTTATTACGCAAAGTGCACGGGCGAAACGTCAATGGACGAATTGACCAATTATACGCGATTTAAATTTCTCCTTTTCATAATCTGGACGTCAGGATCGTTTCTTTCGAAACGGGAGGGCAAAAAACCAGTAGCAAATGAAGTTCTAAATTGGTTAACCCGTTTCGTGGCCGGGCCGCCGGGGGAACATACGAGGCATACGTACGCTCGCATTAAGTGAAATGAATGAAGACGTGATTGCGTATTCCCGCCGAGTGCAACATTGTCCGATGCGGAAAAAATGTGCAGGCAGTTGCAGGGAAGTAATAGCTTCCCCTGTGAATCGATGTTAAAAATAATTGCATTTTTACTAACTCTTAGCGTCTAAGCACACTAGGTCGAAGTTACGCGGCGTAAATTCCGTATGATTACGCCTGCAATGTATTTTAAATTACCGATGATACACTATTCCGTTGCGTTCCGTCCGTATTTTGTATGCGTTTGACATTGCGGACGTAATTATTATGCGGAATTTACGCCGCGTAACTTCGGCCTAGTGCGTTTAGACACTTACAAATAGCTCTTTCAAATGTATCGCTTAATAACATTGTTTGTACAATTGCACGCCTTTTAATAAATGATTATTTTGTGTATTGTGAAAGATAATTGAGTGAAATTTGTCAAAATTTCCAGCAGTATGAGGACAAAATAAGTAAACTATGAAAAAACACAAAAAAAATCAAGTAAGCATTTATTTTATAACAATATTATTATTTAATATTGTAGGATATTTTATGTAGATTACAACGATTTATGATTCATGGTGTAATTTATAGGTTACTAGCGACCCGCCCCGGCGTCGCACGGGTATAAAATATATAGCCACTGAAAAAATGATTAAAATCGATAGCGTACTATGGTCCTTCACGTGGTCTACTTCTTATCTGTGCCAAATAACATAAAAATTGCTCCAGTAATTTGCGAGATAAGCCCTTTTAAATAATTTCCCCCGTTTTTTCCATATTCTCCTATTAGTCTTAGCGCGATAAAAATATATAGCCTATAGCCTTCCACAATAAATGGGCTATCTAACACTGAAAGAATTTTTCAAATCGGACCAGTAGTTCCTGAGATTAGCGCGTTCAAGTTAGGCCTTTCAAATAATTTTCCCCGTTTTTTCCACATTTTCCTCTATTTCTTCGTCTCCTATTGGTCTTAACGTGATAAAATATAGCCTATAACAATCCTCGATAAATGGGCTATCTAACACTGAAAGAATCATCAAAATCCGTTACGTAGTTTTAAAGATTAAAGGGAACAAAGGGACATGAGGGAAAAAAGTGACTTTGTTTTTTAATAAGTATAGATTATCCGTAACTTTACGATTTTCGAACCCCTATTGCAAAATTTTTTGCAAATACTGAAAAAACTTGACATTTAGGTAAATTGACATTAGCAGAGGCAATCGCTTCACGGGTTAATAACATTGTTTGTACAATTGCTCGCCTCTTAATAAAACTTTTCTGACATATTCACATGAAATTTTTTGCTATTAGTTATCACATATCTCACAGAAGATGGATAGCCTCGCTTGTTAGCTCCATACATAAGAATGAAGACACCAGCGGCCAGTATCGTGTTACTAATTACTGCAGTCCATCAGGTGCCCTTATTGGCGATTCACGGGCGTGTCCTTTTTTCGTAGCCCTTATGTGGCCACTGAATATATTAATTAAGTCTCACATATACATAGCGATTTGTGCATGTTTCATCGATGCGGCATCATTACACAATTTAAATCAATCAGGTTTCGCTTATTTAGATTATTTTTACATATCCATTTGAGCCTAGGAGGAAAACGGCTAATTTGCTTTTTATAGTATACGGTGAGTAATTTGTACGTGGACTTAATTTTAATTAGACTGATTGCAAAATCGTTTCATCTCATCAGTGGAAATGTTTTATAGACTGGACTTGTAAAATGGAATAGTTAGGATTGAAAATATTTTTTCGGGCTTTGTTGATTTGGAAGTTCATTGTGACATTAGGTACACCATTCGTAGATTTAGAATCAGTGGTATCACCTTTATAAATTTTTCCTATACTTATTCAAAAAATTTCGAAAAAGTCTCGTATTATATACCTCATTGACTTGAGAACATTATTTTAACTACTCATCATATTAAAATCTATTTATATAATATACTAGCTGTCCCGGCAAACGTTTCTTTGCCATATTATATAAAGTATATCGCCCGTATTATTTTATTGAATTAGTGACTAAATAAGTATGTCACCATGACAGCGTCCATCGCTATCCCGTGACCCGCGTCGCATATAAACAATGGTCGCTCTTTATAGACAAATAATTTGCAATAAAATGAAATTGCGACTATAACTAAAGATCTAAGCTGTCCCGGCAAACGTTTCTTTGCCATATTATATAAAGTATATTGCCCGTATTATTTTATTGTGTGACTAAATAATATATGTGAGTGAGTAAATAAGTATGTCACCATGGCAACTAAAAATAAAATTGCGACTAAAATTAAAGATCTAAGCTATCCTATCTCTCAAGTTGGAAAAAAGCACACATTTAAAATAAAAAAAACATTAAAATCGGTTAACTAGTTTAGGAATCCATCGCGGACAAACATCGTGACAGGAGATTTATATATATTAGATTATATGTATAGCTAGATAGAGCGCGGCACATGTTAGTAATAATATAAACGATACTAATTAGTAATTACTGTTTAACAAAGCGATCAAAATTATTATAGGTAGTACAGGTAAATTTACTTGTATTGAGTGTCCAAAAGGCATTAACGAAGGTACAAAAGACGCTTTCCTTCTTAAGCGTCACACGACACATCCTTAGAACTTTGTTGTAGTTTCCTTCAGAAGGACAAGAATCTTCCGGTTTCATCGGCTCCGCCTACCACTTTACAATTCAATGAGTTGTTACCTCTTTAAAGACAAAGCTAACGGCCATGCTTATGTTATTATTCCCATTATCAGCTGTTACTAAAATATTTACACAGCAGACCTATGCAAGTATGCAATGTTGCTTCTTCGTCTGATACGTTGCAAAAGTTACTTTACTTAATTATTAGTTAGCAACCTTACTTATATTTACTGTCAGTGTCTCTTTTAGATTTATTCCTGTCTTAACGATGATTATTTAATTCGAATTGGTATAATTAAGAAAACAATAGATTAAAATTAGTATCTTCATGCCAAATTTTATCAAAATAGATTAATAAATAGTTTAAGCGAAAATCATAAACGTTTATTGTGCAGGAACCGTACATTTTCCGGGACAAAAAGTATTCCTTGTCCTTTCCCGAGACTCAAAGTATCTCCATACCGAATTTCATAAAAATAGACTGAATAGTTAAGGCAAAAATCATAAAAGTTTATTGTGCGGGAACCGTACATTTTCCGGGACAAAAAGTATCCCTTGTCCTTTCCCGAGACTCAAAGTATCTCCATACCAAAATTCATCAAAATCGATTGAATAGTTTACGCGCAAATCATAAAAGTATATTGTGCAGTAACCGTACATTTTTCCGGGACAAAATGTATCCTATGTCCTATTCCTGGTTCTAAGCTACCTCTTCACCAATTTTCAGCCAAATCGGTTCATCCGTTCTTGAGTTATAAGTGGCGTAACTAACACAACTTCTTTTATATATACAGATGTTTTTAAGCTAAGGGCGTTCCGTCCGGAGATTCCGTAATTGACCGTATTTAAAACCTTATAAACTCATAATCTGAAAGCTACAAAGTTATAATAAAAATACAGCAATAATCTTCAGTATATCAACATTCCTTTTGTCGTTTTAAATTTTCTATTTTTGTTTCTTATACTCATGATATTAGCTTCCAAAGTAATACCAATTTGTTAAAATTCAAGCATACATTCAGCATCTCCTTAGGATTTACAAATTACTTTTATTTGAAACTCATGCCAATAGATCGACAATATCATAAACTACATATTCGCCGTTTTAAATTTTTTTTAGGACAATTTTGAACTAAGATAAGTAAAAATAATAGGGTTTTGGCGCGATCTCGGCAACGCGGCAAATGTATGGCCAAGGTCGTTTGCTCGGGGGACGGCCTTAAGCGCGGCGACCGCATGAAGAACATCCGTAACGAAAATAAACCTCACACTCATCTCATGTCGTTTCAGTTCGGCAGACTTCGACACGGTGTGTGCGTGTGACTATAGACGTATGCGTGTAGAATAGCTGCTAACTGAAATAGGTTTACCGCGACAGTTCCCGAGTACCAAACGTATTTTTAGGGTTCAAAGGGTAAAAACGGGACCCTATTACTGAGACTTCGATGTCTGTCCGTATGTCTCCAGGCTGTAAGATTCGCTATAGCTAAAGTTCTGAAATTTTCACAGATTGTGTATATCTGTTACCGCTATAACAACAAATACGAAAAATAAAATAAATATTTAAGATGGCTCCCATACAAAAAACGTACTTTTTTTGGCCTTTTATCTGCTCGTAATCAATAATGGTAGCAGGTAGGCACTTGAGATAATTACAATATTCTTAATTATATTTGTACTTTAATAATTAAAATAAAATAAATATTTAAGCGGGGCTCCCATGCAAAAAACACAATTTTTTGGCAACTTTCGCTCAATAACAGTACGGAACCCTTTGTGCGCGAGTCCGACTCGAACTCGGCCGATTTTATTTTAATTTCCCTCTGTAGATATAGTAATGGTTATCTTTACCGATAGACCGTTTGCCTCAAAAAGACCTTTTTAAGAAGGTCACCTGTGTTATGTGTATCACAAACACATTTAATTACTTTTTTACTGTCTCTTTGCGTTGGTGAGGACAGCCATGTTTCTCACGTAATAAAATAAAGAATTAATTATCAACAAGTATTTACATTTCGATCGTAAAAGATTGATACTGCCTCAATACATTGTTGTTAAATATTTTTTCGTGTAGACATTTTTTTATTACTTCCCGTGTTGGCGTTCGAGATATCTATGAGTGTTGTAATTTAAAATAAAAAGAATTTAAGTCTTTAATTTGTATAATTACGCTTATGTAAATATAATATTAAACTAGCATCCCCGGTACATGATTCGCTATGTATAAAGAGAAATAATTTAAAAAAATTAATTGGAACTTGCTTGTAAGTGAAAAGTTTAAAAAATGTTTCAAATTAACAGCAAAATCCCCAATAATAAAGTGATCCGCCATTTATTAAATTCATATTTTGTTACAAAAATGTGATAAATAAAGAACCGCTCGAACGAATTTGTGCAAACATCACATAAATTACTGTTATTCTAAATATTCCCTAAATAATTCACCTGCTTGCAAATAAGGCATAAAAACAGATCAATTTCCAGATTACTACAAACAAAGGATAGGCATGTCCTAATAAATTAATAAGTTATAGCTAAGGGTTTATAATGAGGTAGCACTAATAAGGTAATTTACATTGAAATTGTGTACTGACAATAGCAATGTCTAATAAGGAATGTTAACAAGCCCGATAACGATGGACTGTGTCTACATATTTATATCACGACGAAAACACCATGTTATGTCATCACCTAATTAAATTATTGTAGCTTCGTGCCTTTAAAACGTACAAAAGCGGAAAAAATAACTTAAAAGTGTGCGGTTTTAATGTTATATCTCCAGATAAAATTTTAAGTTTCCAAAATATTTAACGCATTATACTGTACCTACTAGACGTTCCGCACGAGAACTTTTCAAATCGGACCAGTAGTTCTTAAGATTAGCGCGTTCAAACAAACAAATACAGTAAAACAGGGAAATAATTTACCGTAGGATATTTTATGGTACTTTACATAATGAAAACTATTAATGCACGTGTAACATAGTGAGGAAGGATTATCTATAAATAAATACATAAACATTGTTTTATTTCTGAGTAAATTTGGAACAATTTTTAATATTATTATATTTTATGTACTGAATGTCACCTTATAAAAAAAAATCTAATGTGTTTCTGGTTATAATATTGGTAAATAATATATTTACCAATATTATAACCAGAAACACTGTGTAAACTGTTATATAGATAAAATGTTACTATGTTCGAAAAACTAAGCTTTGTTAAGCTAAAGTTTTTTTTAAATTCTTTATACCTGCTTCCAACTACTTACAATATTTAGCTGTAAGTATTGTTACTATTACTTAGGTACAGCTTTACAACTTTCAGTGGTCTAGAAGGAGAAGAAGATTGTTACTATAAGCTTAAGTGCTCATAACTATTTCTAACAGATTTTATATTTACAATTAACTAAGTACCTCAATTGTAAAAACTGGGTGACACCCATAACTCCGTTACGCCAAAATTATTGTATCGCACGTTAACCGTACATTTTTCCAGGATAAAAACTTTTATGTCATTTCCCACGACTTCAAGTATCTGGATACCAAATTTCATCGCAATCGATTCAGATATCATATAATAATTCATTATTACTTGTGTTGCAGTGAATGTTGTTACTGCTTTTGAACTGTATACACTGGCGTTTAAAGCTTCATGAAATACAGCTATTACAAGTAAAGGAAATGTATAAAATGAAATAATAAGCGCGTGGAGGTGAGTAATTTCATGGCAATAAACTAAATCGTTCTCTTGCCGCTTAACACAATAATTTGCATCATTTAGCACAAGTTCTGTATTTAAAATATTACATATTAGCTAAGTAATAAAGACATTATGGAGTTTTGCCGGGAATACGAAAGAGTGACGTTCTGTTTTTGTATTTAATTTCCTAAAATTGTGTTATTTCGGTTTTTAATGTGTAATGTTGGTAGAATATTAACCATTAAATATTCGTTGTCGTGCACAAGTGTGGGCAAGTGATACAACTTCAAGAAACGTGCCATTTTATGTTCCCTCCAAAACTCCATCGAAAGTTTTAGTAAAGGGTCTACCACTTTACTTAAAACAACTGACTTGACTCGTTGACTTTACCGACTACTTTTTAGACTTTGACTAGACATTTGACTTGACGATATTCTGGAAAAATTACTTGAAAATTTTGTAAATTTTTTACGAAAAAATATTTTTTCCCGCCAATACTTCACTTGACACTGGCAATGGTAAAGCCGAGCGCCATAACAAGAACAAAAAAAAAAGACATTATGACAGTGACATTTAGACAAGTGTATTGTATATAGGCATAAAGCAGACCTTCTGCGGTTATTTTTCGTGTAAATATATTACTAAAGGGTGAAAATTATAAATCACTGAAGATGTAACAACGCAATTTACAGTTATAACTAACGAAGAGATTTAATTACGGTTTAACTTAAACTTAAAAATATTTAAACATAAAAAATGACTCCAAAACAACCCCAACGTAGAGAACGTATCTAGATAATATAATATATATTATTATGTCTCTAAAATAGTACATTATTTTTCTTTGTCAGAACAAAAAATTAATAGCAAATTCCTATTTTAAATACCATAGAGAATGGTAGGTAAGTAGGTAACTAAAATGCTTTAGTGTCTCTACTGGTAATGTAGTTACCTATAAGCGGCGGTAGTCGCTTAATCAAATTTAAGCGACTATCCGCCGCTTCACTGTTATACAGTGCTTCTATTAACCACTGAAAAGTTAATTTTATTACAATATTATGTCTTATAACTATACTTCTTAATCCATTAGAATTTTAATTTTTCAAGGCTACAAAGTACAAAGAACAAATTACATAATAATGTTACATGATTTTTATTTCATTTACCTCTAGTAAGTTTATTCAGAAATAAAAAATAGAATGAATTACTGAAAGTAAGAAATAAAAGTAAAAAGATACAGATAGGTACAGGGCAAACTACTTTTATTTGCAGTCATCCTATTATTATTGACACCTTAATTTTTTGTTTGAAAATACAGAATCCTAAAAATAGATTTTGTACTATAAACTTTTAAAGTCCCACTAACTTGGTGTTTTACCAACATTTTTTCTAAAAAAAATAAGTATCAAAATATCGTAGACGTCACACCCGCGTTGATGTCTTTTCTCTCGTGTCCGGGCGCTACGGGCCGCTACGGTTTTTACGTGATTGTCGTGTTTGCGTGTTACTTACACTTAGCTTCTGATAAACTTTGATTATTTACGTTCTTTGATTATTACGAGTACGTGTATTAAATCTTTGATATACAAGTAAGGGAAAGTTTTAAGTTAATTTGCAAGGCATTTTCCAAGGCAGTTTTTATCCGGTGAAGAAAAAATAAGGTGTATTTGAGAATATTTGGTTTTTATTTTGTTTATTTATGTAAAAGTTTTAAATGACATGTATTTTTCAGATGCAACAAACACAGCTTTAATTCTGAGGCCGTTTTAACCGCTAGCACAAAACCGTTTTGCGTCGGGCTTGGGTATATTGATTTAATAAGTATTTATGGTTCTTAGGTTTAGGTATGCATGTTTTTTAAATATTCATACTAACAAGAAGTGTATAAAATACGTTTCAATAATACGTGCCTACTGATTGTTATTGTTTACAGTATTAATAAGCATAAAAATGATTTAATTACATTAGATTAGTACGTGTGAAAATACCTTGTCTTCGTATCTCATAGTGACATCAACTACTAACTAAAGAACCTATATACATAATTTAAAACTTACGTCTATCAGCAGAATATAAGTCGACTTCAGGAACTCAAATAGTTCATACGCAATATATTATAGAACTAAGTAAAATAAATAAGATGGAAAACATTGACGAGCATCTAATATTTTTAACACCAAGTCTTATAAGTCCGTTTCATAACACTAACACAAACCAATAAAAAAACTATGTTATACTCGAAATTAAAAAGGCAATTCAAAAGTTTGAAAATCGAACACGTATTCGGGAGTCGTTGAAACCCGCGCGTTCCTCTACACGTAAGCTCGTCGCGATGCGTGGAGCACTTGTAACGGTGGTGAGCGTGTCGGCCGGCCCCGCCCACCGCGGAACGGAACGGAGGGGACTGATATACCTCTTAGCTTCTTCACACTTGCCCCGTACCTACTAGCTAACCGCCTCACTTGACCTCCGCCTCCCCTTTCCGCCCCGAACGGTTGCACTTGCGGAGGGGCAAACTTAAAGCGTCTTGCAGCTCCTACTTATATGGTCGGCACTTGACAGTCGCGTTGCCATCCAATTAAGTCAAATTAAACTCTATCCCGTCACAATAGATAGCAAAGTTGCTCCATTTTGTACGTTGTTGGTTTTGCGTTTGGGCGGGAAGATAAACGTTTATAAAATTGTATTACGGACAGTTAGGTACGTGCGGCTCGGTATTATCATAATTTAATTAATAACTTAACACTTTTAATAGGAGATTAAAATTAATAAAGATAATTTTAATAGGTGGGGTATAAAATGTTATATTGCTGGATTACTTGATAATTATTAGGTAATCGTTGTTCCCACACTAAAGCTACAATAAAAGTGTTGAAGTACAAAATTTAAAAAGTTGTATTCTGTAACGGTAAAAAATTAATTATGTAGGTATGTCAATAAATCTTCTCTAGCAGCTTAAACAGTAGGTAGGCCTGATGGGCAGTCTCGAGCCTCGTCACATATAAAACATTAATTTAACAGTGAGTAGTAGGCAACATGTAGGACGGAAAGCATTTCATTAATATATAAATAATTAATTGTCTTATTTCTATAATTTTAATATATTATTTATTCGCTAGATAGGAGCTTCCTTACGTTATGGTTCATCTATTCTCTTCTATTAAGTAAGTAACTTCGTCCTTGCCTACACAAAGATGGAATATTTATTTAAAATAATGTTTTTTCTTTTCGTAGCTGTCAATTACTCCTAACTTCCGTAACAGCAGCGCGTAACGTATCGTCATGGGCAGTTACACTGTTACGTTGTTATGAGATCATATCTGAATTATTTCCCTAACTATAGATGGAACAATTTATGGGATGGGTTCATACCAAAGTTCGGCTTAATCGGTTCAGTGATTTAAGCGTGAAGGAGTAACAGACAAGCAGACAGAAAGGCAGACACACTTTCACATTTATATTTACTAGACTAGAACGCCAAAATTACCTAGCATAATTGATACTATACAATATATTATGGTAAGCTTTCATCTTTATTAACTTGCGTATCTAAGTTTGAATATTAAAGTTACTTAATAACAAATTCACATAATCTATATTAACCATTGTATATTTCGGAGTTTTAATATATCTTCGCAACATAACACCTCATTTACAAATTTACTTCATAGCATTTTCGACCTCGTAAAGAAGAATTAAGCATATTAAATTCACAACATAACATTATCTATAAGCCAATAAGTGCCTTCTTAATCCAAATTACGCGTAATGTTCCTTGACGAATTACGGAAAATTAATGCAATTATTACTAAAATTGAAGAATATAAAACTTATTTTAGTACTTACAACAGAAATAAAATACAATAATAAAACGAATAATCCAGTTGGGACATAATTAAAATCGTGTAGGTAAGTGATTTAAATTACAGGATTAAAACTGCATATTAAAAAGTTCGCCCATGACTATTAACAATGTCGGATGTGAAAAACAGCAACTTTACAGGAGAGCGATTCAAAGTCTAAATTGTGAATAACTTTTTACTTATTTCAAGTAGAATCATGACATTTCAGGGTTGTGTTCTTTATCTTATTTTTAAGTTTAAAAAAAAATTATTAGGAGTATCCCGTATTTTATGAATAAATATGAGAAAAGTCACTTCTCACCTTTTTAACGGAGTACGAGTAATGCTGATTTGTCGGAAGTACCAGAACCGACATTGTTGCTTGTACAAAATCAATGATTGCTTGTCGGAAGTGACACTTACGCCATTGTTAAGTGATAAATTTATATTTAAAATATTATGTCGCATGTAGAAATTACGAACAAAAATGACAAAAATTTAAAGAAAATATATATTTTTATGGACTTCTGTCAAATAAAACGTAAAATCAATGTATGTATGGGAATACAAAATATTTTTATAACGTAAATAATTCAGAAAATCAAATTTTTATCCGAAATGTTAATTAACTGTAAATTAACTTAAAACATTGAAATTAAAACTTATTGCCTATTTTGTTAACTTTTTGATACCATAACTTAAATTAACTTAACAAAATTAATACTTTTTTTATCAATGATTAAGAGGAAAAGTTTGTTTCGTGTTTGGAAAAGTCTTTATAATTTATATTATTGTTTGTTTTGAATATGTTCAATAACTACTGAACTAATTTTAAAAATTATTTTACCCTTGGTAAGCTACATTGTTTGCAAATAACATAGATAGTGTATTATTCAGAAAAATATTAGGGATCATACGGAAAATCGCAAAAATATAACCCAAAGTGGTAAATTTGCAAATAAATTACGTTATTTCGCTTGCGCTGCGAAAAATACAGCTGATTCATAGAAATAATATTAAAAATACTTATAGTTTTCATAATTATCTATAAAAAATCCAGGACAGCATATATGTATCTTTTATGGTTAACGAATAATAACCATTTCCTTCATTAAAAAATTAACTTCAAATCATCTCCTACTAGCGTGGCTTGTTTTGCATATTAAAAATTGATCCTTACCTAAATAAATATCAAATTATTAATTGTGATTCTGTGAAGAATAGAATTGTCTTGTAAATTATTACAATAGGACAAATATTTTAGTAGTTACGGCAGTTTGATTAAAGCTCAAAACAAGGCGCTGACGCGGCAATGGCGGTGGCTACCATGAATTTGTAATGCAAAATATTATATTTTCCAAGTGGAACAACTTGCTATAGATCTTATCAACATCTGCCAAATACGCTTGAGAGATGAATTTGCCCAAATATGTGAGAAATACAGAAAATACTGATGAAGGACTGACTGTTTCGCAGGTCCATTAATTTATCAGCGAAACGAAGTTTACGTAATCAGGTAGTTCTTAAAAATCTCTACATTTTTAGGGCACCTACGTACTATACATCCTTCATTTTCATGAAAAACATAGATGAATATTTTATTACATTAATTAATCAAAAGCAGTCTTCTTCATCCGAGATTCTCTATTTGTTCTATGGTATTTTTTGAGAATAATTTCACTTTTGCATAATCTGAGTAAATCTACATATTTGTTAAGACAAATTGCAAGCTCTGCATTTACAATGTCTACAAGATCAACAAGGATAATCAAACCTAAAAATTATAATAATAGTATAGGAAAAAAAATGCTCATGGAAATCTTGTGACTGAAGTTAAGCCTAGTGTGAAAAAAGGTCCTTTTAATACCTTTTTTACGATTTTTAACAGTATAGCTTATGTTTTATTGCTATTATGTACTTAAAATGCCTAGAAAATCAGCTATTAGATACCAGATCGTCAAAACACGATTATTTAACTAAAAAATTATACTCACTCATTGTGTATGTGTGCCAACAAAAATTAAATTTTCGTACAAAATGACCTATTTTGAAGCCTTCTGAAAATTGTTTAAAGTCGGTAAGCACCGTCAGATATGAAACAAACTCCAAATGACATTAAACCAATTAGAAAAATAAGTGAAATGATTATGATGTAATACTACCGACATTTTGAGAATTTATAAATCCCCATATCAATGTCGGAAGTGGTACTACCGACAATTTAACCATTTATAAAACCCATTAAAAATGTCGTATGTGATACAACCGACATTTAACACATTTGAAAAACCGGTTAAGAACGTTGGATGTGGCACATCCGACAATTTTAAATGACCGACGATAAAATGTTAATGAAGATAAATGTTTTTCTTATAATCAAATCTAAAGCAATAAAACATAAGCTGTACTGTTCAAAATCTTTAAAGAATATAATAAAGAATTGTAAATACCATTTTCCGCAGTAGTATTAGCTTCGATCATAATATTTCCATCAGCATTTTTTCCCTATTACTATATTTTTCTAAATTTCGTTGAGTACCTAGTTTGATTAGCCGTGCTGATCTTGTTGACATTAAAAATGGCGTCGAAAATTAAAAAAATATAACTAAGGTTGCAAAAAAAAAAACAAGTGACAGCGCGACGTCCATTTTCTCCGTTAACATAGTCGGCACATCGAGCGCTCTCATTCGCCCCCGCGTTCCGTTAACAACGTAGGTAGTGACTATCCGACATTGTTAGCGGACTATCTTAGTAATTTACGACATTTTTAATGTAGCTATTTCAGAAACTATGCATAATATAGATTTTATCTTTTCAGCTAATGATAGCCTTGGTATAAGGACATGTTTTATGAAATAAAATAAAAATGTCGATTTTGCACATCCGACATTGTTAATAGTCATGGGCGAGTTTTATGCAACTTCAATTACCTGCTATCATAAAAATTTTTAGATACCATTCTTAAAAATACTTGGTACCTAAGTGTATAGGTACATATATTTTTTTTAATTTTTCATATTTAAAATATATACAAGTTAATATTTAAAAAATTAACTACATACCTTATTTGTAAGCAGATGGTTGTAAGGTGTATTAGGTTAAATCAGTCCATATAATGTCGTTGAAGTAGCGATGATTAATATCAATAATCAATATTAAGTAAGCTTAGATTATTATGACTGTACAGTGTTCATTTAACGAAACCTCCAAAGTGGTCAAAACGGATGATGAAAATATAAAGATTATAAAGTACTTATCAAATCCAAAGATCTAAATAAGCTTTCTAAGGAGCGATTTGATTTTTCATCAAAATTCTGTGACTGTGTTACTAAAAGTTCAGTGATAAAAAAACGTTATTTCTTTATTTACTTATTTATTATATTTATGTCCAAAATAAGACACATAATATTATATTATAGGTAAAGTGAGCATATTACATTGGCGCAATACTCTTTGAGAGATCTCTTCTAGCACACCATAAACGTATTTAAATATATAACACTGAAAATGTTACATAGAGTTAGTAAAAGGCTACGAATAATAAAAACTAAAAAGGTGACCAAACTGATATAAGTAACGTTTGATGCGTTGTCAAAGCATGCTTGGTGCGTGGCTCTATCTGCGCTACAATCTGCGTTCGCACCCGACCGCCCACCCTCGAATTATGGGGGAATTACTGGACACTCGCATAACACATAAACTATAGACTTGTGGAACAAAAGTTGATTGTTTTTTTTTTGTACAATATTTGTTTAGACTTTAAAACATATTGCTGCAAATGCGATTTTACGAAAAAAAAAACTTGTAGTTCCCTAC
Source organism: Polyommatus icarus (assembly GCA_937595015.1). Lineage (NCBI taxonomy): Eukaryota > Metazoa > Arthropoda > Insecta > Lepidoptera > Lycaenidae > Polyommatus > Polyommatus icarus. Next base: position 15,230,655 of record OW569327.1, on the reverse strand, counting down.
AGCTGTAGGTAACTACGAGTTTTCAAATTTTTTGTAAAATGTTATCATATAATATGCAATAGGTACTTTACAGAATTTAAAACATTACCGATATAATAACTAGATACCTTATGTAGCTATTAGCTAAAGAAAAAACGAAAGCATAACGTTGCGGTTGTTCTTTTACCTATAAACTAATCAAAACAAAATAAAAATAGTACCTATTTAGGAAAATATGCTCAAAATATAAAGGATAAAAACATGAAAAATCGACCTTAAACTATTTAAAAAACACTATAGCTCATATCAAAATGTACCAAAGTCTGTAGTTTACACGGTCACAAAAAGTGTACGTCTAATTTTGAAAAAAAGAAGTCTCACGCATCTGCCTTCCGTCGCATGTAGCAATTACACAGGGAAATAACAAAAATATAGCCATTTTAACAACTTTCCTTGCCGACCACTCGTCCGAATTAACGGCCGAAATTGCACCAAAAAATACTTATTGTTTTAAAACGCTTCGCAATAACATTCCCAAATGACAGCTAATATGACAGGCGTTTATATTTTACTCGTCAAAAAATAAGTATCGGCCGCAGATGGTAATTGCCTGCGTTAACGTATTGACGTCCAAAATATTATGAGAGTGATTTAGTTTAAATAATATATAAGAGCTTCATCACAATAATATGTTCTTTAATTTGGCTGAGCATGTTTTTGAATGTAGTAGATACGAAAATTATTTATATTTCGTAGGCATCAGTTAAAACTTTAAATATGGAATTAAATGTTTTCTTTTTTATCCTGTTAGGTACCAACTTTCAAAAATTAAAACTGCGAAATAATAGCAAAAACAGATTTTTTTTTAATTTAAAAAATATAATAACAGACTATCACATAGTAGATCTGTAACCTACTTTATCTATTGTGTAAAAATGTAGGTAACATCAAAAGATTTATTTATATCGAAAACAATTTATCATCTACTCTCCATTCGACATAAATTACTGTAGACCAATTTCTTCAACATAAATATGCAATGAATCATTCAATAAAAGCTCGTAGGAGACATTTAGATAAAGAGACACAGAGGTGCGAGCGAGATAGCTGTACGTCTGTCGCCTGGTCGCGAAGTGGGCGGGCACAAATAGATAACTTCCTGGCTTCGATTCGCATCCCATTAGGTTTTATTTATTAGTCGAAAAAAAGTTCTTAATTGGCAAGTGGTCTGTTGGTATTGAGTTATAATATTCTTGTATTAATGACGTTTTGTATTTAAATGAAAGCTTTTACACTTCGTTTGCATGAGCTTTTTTAAGCTTTTATACACGAGCTATAGCTAATAATTATATTATATTATTAATATTATATAACTTTTTACCTTTTTGATACAAAATACGTGAGTCCTTTTATGACGATCACTTTACGACAAAAGTTTTTTGTTCCTTTAAAATATAAACAGCTGTTGTAATTGTTGCTAAAATTAAGTCTTACTTGTGATAAGCAATAGTGTATTTTAATGTTTATACAAAATCGTGTAAAGTTAAATAATATAACGACAAACAGTATTATCTGTGGTATTATATTCGCATTTATAACATCATTATACTATGCTAGGTGAATAGCATTATCCATTAACATTCGCACCGTGAAGTTATTTGTTAATGAACGTCGTATGAATGAATAATCACAATACCCCGGTAGTTTAGTGGTCGGGGTGACACGCAGGTGGCCCGGGTTCGATCCCGTGGCACTGATTTGTGATGGTGATAGTGTATCTGATCCTAACTATTAGTTATGACCGGCTATTAACAGGTGTAAATAAGTTTACTAATTTGGGTTTTGTTTATGGTTGGTATGGTAGATATGGTTAAGAAGAGAGAAGATTTTCTTTTGTAGTCTGTGGAGATTTCATTTCAGAAACACTACAGTTTAAGATCAAGATCTTCATGAAATTAAAGTTAGGTAACTATAGAATCTCTGAGTTGAACTTGAAGTTTGAACTGAACTATTAAAACTCTGACTGTGGCCCTAAGAGAAGTGATGAAATTTTGGACCACTATTATAACTTGTATTATATATCAGCTTAAACCGGAAAAATTGGTTTATAAAACAGCATAATATTTTTTATTTATATCAACAATCACTCATCTCTAATCATTAAAAGAGCACATTAAAACGAAATTAAGAACACAAGCGAAGAATTCCAGTTTGATGATAAAAAAAATCTCTAATAAGCCGTTTGAAATAACTGCAATAATCGAATCATACACCCACTGGAGTTTTTTCATATAGGTGACATAAATCCATTTGTCATTATAGGCTAGACGCACACTGCACATGTGTGAGATAATATAAAGGCTCGCATCGCATCGTGATGTCATTTTTATTACGAATTTTGTCACAGAAATTTGCGATGCGATGGGAATTCGCAGTTTTGTGTGGGAGTCCTAAAAGTGAGACCTAAGTGTGAGACAGACGAACGGCATTTGTCGACGGCACGCGTCGACTGCAATCGACGGCAGCCGTTGACTGCCGTCGTCAAGTACAAAAAAATCAATGAATAAAACTTGAAACTGACGTTTGTAAAATGTGAGATTCACGTTTGCAAAAGGTTAAATCCATGGAAGTTAAATGTCGCGCCGTGTCGTTTATAGGTAGGTATAAGCTATAACTAACAATGGTCGAACTTAGTATGAACAATTGATGCAAAAATAAATAAATGAAATGTTATGAAATGTTAAAATACAATATCAGTTTACCTTATTCTTTTTTCTAGTTTTCTCTACATAAATAGATAGTATTTAATAGACGTAGGTAGTAGGTACTCATAAGTCATACTATTCACACCAAGCTTTGTGAAAAGGTCTGTAACAACTAACAGCTTCTAGTGTACGGTCTCTAATACCATAAAAGCTATTATTTTTTTCAAAGTTAATGATGTTTTTATTTATTCTAATTTAGTTTATTCAAAATGTATCTCTTCGATAACGACAGCTTTGTCCTCCTTTTTTTTAACACGAAGTTTTACTACTTTTGTCTTTTCCAGTATATCCTACCAAAATCGCTTAGACTGACCGAATATTCTGTTACTACCAACGACCTACTTATGCCTAGCCTTCAATCTTATTGACGTGATAACGTCTTATAATTCGATATGCGGTGCGCGCCCGAAAAACATGACAGTTCATGCGGCGTTACCTCGCTGACAGCTCTGAGGCGTTCCATTTACACTCTCAAGTCTCTCAACAACCGTAAGGCCCACCTGGGCCGCGCTCTTTGTTTCGATTATATTACGTATTTCGATGACTTAGAGAATACTTTTGTATGAAGAAGTTTGGTTAGTTATGACCTTTGATACATTGACCACACTCTGAATGAAAAAGAAATAAACAATCTGTGAGCTATCAGTATTATTTCGGTTATTTACAATTGTGCTCTATTTCCTACGTGTCAAGGTATGACTTGTGCTTTGTTCGAAGATTTTACTGGATTTCACGAATGTATGTAGCGTTTTGTATTACGAATAGTTTATTTTACTCATTATAAATATCTTTAGACAATCATTTGATAGAAATACATCGAAATAACTTTAGGTTACAGTCGAAAAAGTTTGTATCTATTTATAGAGATTCGGAAGCGAGGGTTAAGGGGTTAAGGATAGTTGAACGTGATAACGTCATACGTTGACACGTTCAACTATCGTCAGTAAACCGACTTTACAGACAACCGATTTTTTTTTACTAAAAGCTTTATTTATTTTTTTAATAAAAACTTTTAAAAATCTACTCAGTGTGCGCCAGCCCTCTACTAGACAAGTTTTTACGTTGCGGTCGGCGCGGGCGGAGGCTGCACAAAAAACGTATTACGACGGGGACACCTTGCCCCCGACTCCCAACCTCTAATTGATAATAAATTACTGTTAGATAACACGCTCCTCTGTTTACCGGACCTAATATACGGAATTACTACTTTGAGTACTGTTATACACACTGTTTTAAGGAAATGTAAACATTATGTCATACGGTTCAACGGTTATATATTATGTGATATTATGTGCTTCGTTTGGACCTGAAAATTTGTGAACTAAGACGTTACTAATGTTTTCTAAAGACATTGTTAAGTACGGATTGAGCTTAGAGTCGATCCTGAGCCTAATATAATTATTATTACCTATGTATGTTTCTTTTTCTTATTTTCATAAATTGACGTGACATTTATCCCTGGATTGAGTTTAGCCAAGTGGTAAACAACATAAAACAAAGGTTTTAAAAAAAAGTAAAGCATTTTTCGAAGTTAGATATTGTTATATATCTAAATTAGATATAACAATATCTAACTTATATAGATAAAGATAGATTAATCCATATTAATTACTAATACGAATGTATTAGTAATTAATAATAATATGGATTAATCTAGTCTCAACAATAATTAATTTCCTACACAGCTTTATATGACCAGTTTAAGAATTAAATATCGAAAAAGCTCTTCCCACAAAAATATAAAACATACAAATTATAAAGTTCTTAACCCAGTAATATACGTCTTATATGTTTAAACTGAAACACGCTAAGCGGCCACACTGCTATTAGCTGAACGACAACATCACTTATTAAAATTCAGATTGAAATGTATTTGAAACTTGATAATTACATCTAATCGCAGGAGTTCTGTAATTAGTTAGACAGATGATTAAATGCTAAAGATTTTATGCATACCGACATAATTTATACTTTTAAAAGTTATCAATCTCTCATTATACGGCTGTATTGCGCATTTTTGTCTTTGGATTGTTTATCATTGAATTTTAATTATATAAGGGAAAGGCGCTAATGGTAGACACTGAACTAATAGATGACACTTACGACAAAAATGCCATAAAAATAAGAATTATTCTAATTATTTCTCAACACTGTAAATTTTATAAGCTTCATATGCTATCTGTTGATGTGAAAAAATATATTAGGGATGCCTTCGGGAACAAAATTTTAAAATGGGATCAGTTTTCGTAAATGATGTGACCGCGTCAACACGCACCCGGCAATTTCTTAGCAAATAGGTTAAGGAAGGCGAAATTTTGCACGTAAGTTTTGAATACATTTATTAGATTTTTTGTAATTTCTATTGACTTCATTGGATTAATGGTCATGTTGTTTACACTAATTAATGTTTATTTATGATCTTTTATCCATTTTCCCTAACAATATAAAGGGTGTCTACTATTAGTTCTTGAAAATGTAAAAAAACCTAATAGATGACATGGATCTCATCTTTTAGTTTTTCAATACATACTAAAGTTATTTTGTAATTTATTCTACTGCAAATATCATCACTATTCTCTAAAAATATAATTCTATTAATAAACTAAGAACTTAGAACTACTGTACCTAAAAATGGACATGGTGTCTAATATTGGTCCTTGCACTGATCTAAAAATCGATGCTTTAGTTTTGTAGCAGTAAAAAGAAGAAAAAGGAGAACTGAGAACAAAAAGAAGAAAAAAGAAGAGGCAAAAGAAGCATGGAGACTTAAGACTAAGAATAAATTTGCTGGGAAAAAAATATGAAAAATAAAAATAAAAGGAAAGATAGTTTCAGCATGGAAGAAAAATGAATAGAATCTGGAGATAACGTGGATAATATTTCTGATGCATGTAGTTACTATGATGAAGTAAATGAAATCTTTTGAAAAACGGCAAATAAAGACCTAATAATATGAAAAATGTAAAATGTAATTTAATGTTCTATGTCAACTATTAGTTCATATTGGTGTCTACTATTAGTGATGTTCGCTTATTGTGATGTCATCTATTAGTACTTATGACTAAGTTTACAAAAAGACCAATAATATATTTTTTAATTGATTTGTCAGAGAATAATTATAATAGTTTTATTTTGTAAGAGTTACTGAAGACATGGAAGAAGTTATCAATCCTTTATTTTCATAAATTATATATTTTATAACATTCGAATGTTTCATGTTTCCTTATAGTGTCTGCCATTAGGTCTTCTCCCTTATTTTAGAACCTACATTTTTTCGTGACACAGTTCAATATCCTTTCCCGAGACTCAAACCGAGCAAATGCAGATAGCCTTTGCTCCAAATTTCATGAAAATTGGTTATGAGGTTTAAGCGTGAAAAGGTAATAAATAAACAGACAGAAATACTTTGCATTTATAATATTAGTATTTCACTTCTAAAAAATATGCGGTTTAGAACAAAAGCTCTGAGGCACCGTAGTACGAAGTAAGATAGCTGCCGAAAACAAAGTTGCTCATAATATTCAGGTGTGTGGAACAGAATGTTCGCCGTATTTATAACGTACCAATGTTCGTTACAAGGCAGATAAGACGAACGACTGCAAATTAATAAGAATATAAAGCAAAGCGCGAGTATCGTCGTCTAATAACATGTCGGGTGATTACATCTGACGACGAGCGGCGAGGCACGCGCCCACTGTAGAGTTGTGAGGACATGTCCTGGGAATTTTAATGCCGTGGCAACAGCGAACGATGTGACGGCGAGCACAGCCTTAACGTGTTCCTTAGATAATAGGCTAGCTGTATGGTTTATGCCCCCTTCGTAATAAAAAATATAAACAATGAATAATAAGCTATATGTACAATGTTTTGTGTTTGTCTTTCGAACAAGTTTCCAATGTTTCAGACAGTGACAAAGCGTCGTGTAGCGAATAAATTGCTTAAACGTTTTTATTACTGAAGAACTTCCTTAATGCATAATAGAATGCGTCTCGTTGCAAATATCCCTGAGTTACAATTACTGTCTTCTGCGTAGATATTAGGTACATACCTACTTAAAAATGGGCGGACGGACACAGAAAAATTATAAAGGTTCCTTGTACTATGCCAATGTTTATTTAAAAATAAAAATTTAAAAAGTTCAAACATATTAATCTTTCTTATTTGGCGTAGAGCCTCTACGGGTCGTAGCCATAATTTGGCGATGCAATGTAATGTAATGTTTTTAGGGTTCCGTACCCAAAGGGTAAAAACGGGACCCTATTACTAAGACTTCGTTGTATGTCTGTCTGTCTGTCTGTCCGTCTGTCTACAGGCTGTAACTCAATAACGGTAATAGCTCGAGAGTTGAAATTTTCAGAGATTATGTATATCTGTTGCCGCTATTAATACTAAAAACAAAAGAAAATTAATGTTTAAGGGGGGCTCCCATACAAGAAACGTGATTTTTTTGGCTTTTTTTGCTCTATATCAATAATGGCAACAGGTAGGTACTTGATTTTTTCTCGAAGTCCTTAGTTATATGTCTTCTTTAATATTTAATAATAATATTAAAATAAAATAAAAAATTAAGGGCGGCTCCCATACAAAAAACACAATTTTTGGCCTGATTTTGCACTATAATGGTACGGAACCCTTCGCGCGCGAGTCCGACTCGCACTTGGCCGATTATTTTTATTCTTCCTTGCCTGAAATCTATTATAATGTCATGTGGTGTAATGGTCAAAAAAGGGGAATAAACGTTTATTTATTTATTTAAAATCAGAATTAGCTCCTCAATTTTCTATGAGTCGCATCACTACACACTGGTCATAATATGAGAATGGTATGTCCACAAAAAATAAACATCAGCAGCTTCCTCCCTATAAGAATTTACGAGGCTACATTACGTCAAATTATGAAATTGGGCGACGAACAATTGGTCGGAGAAATTAGAGGCAGAATTTATTATGCGCCCGCGCCGCCGTCAACTAATAAGACGCATAATTTTATTGGAGCTCTCCCGTCCAGGTGAAGCGCGTAATTTCGGTACAAGCTGGCACTCGCCGCTCGCGTCTGTTAATACCTCGGTTACTGCCTGTCATTTATCGAGTTTATGTTCACACTAGATGGCGATGATAAGATGAGCACACGACGGCGCCAATACGTCAAGTTTATTTTATGTTTACCAGAGTTGCGTTCGGCTGTTTATCGCGCAGGAACCGTACATTTTCCTGATATAAAAAGTATCCTATGTCGTTTCTAGGGACTCAAAGTATCTCCCCACCAAAAATCAGTTCAGAGGTTTAGGCGTGAAGTGGTAACAGATTGACAGACAGACACAGTTTCAAATTTAGAATAAATAATATGGATATGGATTATAGTAGCAAACGTTGGTGTAAGTAAAGGCTACGTTTTATCATAACATCTTTATTTCAATGTTGTTTTTGCATTTGCAAATCAAAGCTTTTCATTATCTTTCCACGTTTTTGATAGAATGCGTTACAATTTTTTATTTCATTAAGAATTTATTGGTGTCTAATACAAATTAATATTTACCTGCAGGTATATAGAGAGCTCGCAATTATTTTTATCGATTTTTATTTTGGTGGCAAAATCAAAACGTGTAACAACTGCTGCACACACTTCAAATTATTACCTTAAAATGAGTTTAATTTCAAAAGGAAATATCAGTACGTGATCCATTATTTGTTTCTCGAACAAAATTACACATTTTCAGATCTAAATCGTTGCCAGGCCGAGGCAGTTTCGGTAATTTCTGTCTTTTTCTGATTTGCGCTGCTAGGTACGAGAAACACTTAAGCTTTGAAAATAAAATGTAACTAAAAAACAATAACATTATCTAATATCTACCTTATGACAATAAGGTTAAAAGAAAACACCATAAATCGGTGATTCTAAGTAAGTATGCAACGTACCTATTTTTAGGGTTTCGTACCCAAAAGGTAAAATCGAGACCCTATTACTGAGACTTCGATGTCTGTCCGTCTGTCTGTCTGTCTGTCTGTCCGTCCGTCTGTCTGTCTGTCTGTCTGTCTGTCTGTCTGTCTGTCTGTCTGTCTGTCTGTCTGTCTGTCTGTCTGTCTGTCTGTCTGTCTGTCTGTCTGTCTGTCTGTCTGTCTGTCTGTCTGTCTGTCTGTCTGTCTGTCTGTCTGTCTGTCTGTCTGTCTGTCTGTCTGTCTGTCTGTCTGTCTGTCTGTCTGTCTGTCTGTCTGTCTGTCTGTCTGTCTGTCTGTCTGTCTGTCTGTCTGTCTGTCTGTCTGTCTGTCTGTCTGTCTGTCTGTCTGTCTGTCTGTCTGTCTGTCTGTCTGTCTGTCTGTCTGTCTGTCTGTCTGTCTGTCTGTCTGTCTGTCTGTCTGTCTGTCTGTCTGTCTGTCTGTCTGTCTGTCTGTCTGTCTGTCTGTCTGTCTGTCTGTCTGTCTGTCTGTCTGTCTGTCTGTCTGTCTGTCTGTCTGTCTGTCTGTCTGTCTGTCTGTCTGTCTGTCTGTCTGTCTGTCTGTCTGTCTGTCTGTCTGTCTGTCTCCAGGCTGTAACTCAAGAACCGTAATAGCTAGAGAGTTGAAACTTTCACAGATTATGTACGTCTGTTGCCGCTATAACAACAAATACTTAAAAGAAAATAAAGTTAATATTTAAGGGGTCTTCCATACCACAAACGTGTTTTTTTTTTGGCCTTTTTTTTTCTCGTAATCAATAATGGTAGCTGCCAGGCACTTGAAATTTGCACAATATTCTTAATTATATTTGTACATTAATAAGTTATAATAAAATAAAAATAAAATAAATATTTAAGGGGAGTTCCCATACAAAAAAAACTCATTTTTGCCAACTTTCGTTCAATAACGGTACGGAACCCTTCGTGCGCGAGTCCGACTCACACTTGGCCGATTATTTATAAAATTACCAGTAACTTTAAATAAATACAAGATGAGACCGCATCAAGAACTTAATAACATGTGTCTAAAACAAGCTTCTTAAAGCCCGTCACAGACCTAGATATAATATATATTAATATGTTTATAGCTCGGCATATTATTATATATTTTCTATACCTACTAATTTTCGCGTGACCACACACTTAGCTGTAATACATATTTCTGTTACACGTGGATTTAGTATGGATTAATATGCCTTGCTATAAATATCTATCTTCTTATACATAAAAATGGATTTTCAAATGTGTTAGTCGCGCTAAAACTCGAAAACGGCTGAACGCATTGGGCTGATTTTAGTCTTAAAATATTCGTAGGAGTCCAGGGAAGGTTTTAAAGTGACATGTGACACGAAGTTCACCGGGACAGCTAGTATTAATATATATATTATAGCTAAGTCTGTGACGGGCTTAAGTGTTGCATAAAATTTGTTTGGGTAATAATGTGATGGGTATTATTTGCATAATAAATATTGAAATAAATCAGTTCAAGGTGATGGCAGCTGGTTGCTACTCAATGCTTGGTGTCATTAGAAGCACTTTAAAGTGCAGCAATGATAGTAATTTCTAGAAATATTGGTAATTGTAGTGGGTAATATATTATGCGGGAAATGTGCAACCAGAAAAATATAAAGGCCGTCCAACTTTAATCACTTTAAAAATTAAATACATATATAAAATGTTACCTATCTTATATTTCTTGTAAACAATTTCTGAGCTTCGAATAATAGAAACTAATTTTTATTATTCGTAGTTTCTGAGGTATAAAAGAAACTGAAAAGTCCTTAAAAATACGAGTGGTAAATAAAAGAACGAACAACAAATTTTCTCTATATACTTTTCTCTACCTTCGTAGTCTCTACTATTCACATTTTTTGGTAGCCACCCTAATTATTATTTTTATTGCGTTCTTCAAATGATTAGCGTTGCATTGTTTTTCAATTTTTGTAAGTTAAAAAATATAACTTCCTTTTTTAAGCGGATGCAGGAAGAAAATATAAGATACTCCCTAGAGATATTATACAGTTATCTATAACGTAGGTACTGTAGTGCCTCCATTCAATTGTTATGCGGCAGCCGGCTGTCGCTTGGGGATTGATGGATTAAGATCTAATTCAACAAATTTTTACTAGTATATAATTTAGGGGTGTAGTATATAATTTAGGGGTTAATATGGGATGGGCAGCATTCACGTCGCAAATTCCGCAGAGCTTGAAGACGAAAGTCTTCGTCTTCGATCAATGCTTGCTTCCTGTTATGACCTACGGGGCGAAAACCTATCCTTTTACAGCAGGGCTAGCTCATAAGTTTTCCGTTGCTCAGCGTGCTATGGAGCGCGCTATGCTCGGTGTTTCTTTGGCGGATAAGCTTCGAAATGAAACAATTCGTCAAAGAACTAAAGTCACCGACATAGTGCAGAGAATCAGTAATCTGAAGTGGAACTGGGCTGGTCACGTAGCTCGAACAACAGACGATCGCTGGAGTAAACTTACTCTGGAATGGAGACCAAGGCTGGGAAATCGGGGTGTAGGTCGACCTCCAACTAGGTGGGACGACGATCTCCGTTTAGTCGCGGGTCCATGTTGGATGCGAGTAGCAGGAGATCGGTCATCTTGGCGTTCATTGAGAGAGGCCTATGTCCAGCAGTGGACGAATATAGGCTGATATGATGATATAATTTAGGTATCTGGTTTAAATACGTGCAACAAATCCCATCGTCACCCTACAGGGTAGACGGTAGACAGCTGCGCGTTGACAAAACAGCTATAATTTCAACAAACTGCCGGCGTGCGTTGTAAAAAAAATGTAACGATTAGCCTTTACTTTTAATCGATTGCACTCATTAGTCCTCCAATTTGGGGGTGATGATATGTAATTAGAGATACACATTATTTAAACGTTTCCGTTGATTGCGTCAATTTATGCAACTTATTAAAGAAATATTATTGTAAACCAAATTATTTTACTACATGACAGTTAATTGTATTAATCGGACATCTGGTACTTTTGGTTGAACTTGCGGTGCTCCGAAGCTTTTCTTTTATTAACCCTCAATATTTCTTAGATTTATTTGTAGCTTGTTAGAATTTAAATATAATAGGTAGTATATTTTTTAATTCGTTTGCCTATTGCTTCAACCAACAGAAGACTGAAGTTTTATGTACTGTTCACATTGCATGTTAGCATGGCTGGTATTCTACGCGCGGACCTACATTATTGTGTTCAAAAAATTATAAGCCGTATTCAAACTTACCCGATAAAATCTATTAATTAAAGTTTTCTCATAAACACTCGCTGGTCTCCCCCATTATTTCGCCTCAGTTCCCGATTAAGGCGCGTGCACACGCTCCGGAGTGGAAAATCTCGACTCACACACGCGATAAGCGGTGATTGACAACAATTTATGAGATTTAACTCATCAACTCCATTCCATGTTGACAGTTTTTAGGTTTAATCTGTAGTTTCCTATCATAAAACCCCATGTAAAAATGTTTGTTAGATAGAGGCCACCCATTAGCTAGTTTTATATGAGTGGTTTTGACTTTGCTTTATGATTGTTACTTATAATAAAAATGTAAAACAATAACAATAACTGAAATAAATAGCATGTAACTCACCATCTACTTCAATGTACTCCAGCAGGCTAGGTGTACAATTGTACATATCGTCGCTATAAATTATAAAGATGTGGAGGCAACGTAAAAAGTCTGCCTCTTTAGCTTTTTTGTGTAGAGGCATCAGATTACAACTAAGAACGTTATCTTATCTATAACGAAATTTAAAGACAAGCATTTAGCCGCTGACGTATGCGGAGGATGCAATTATACGATCGGCATTCTGCTGGCCACCCCGTATGATTAGTAAATAATTTTCTAAAGCTGGTAACACTGGGCGCCGCGGGCGGTGCGGGCGGCCTGCGCACGCGACGCGCTTGCCAACATGCGAGAAAAAACGTATTCCAATTGCCATTACTCTCATATTTTAAATACTAAATTGCTAAGTATCTTGTAAATACTTGTAAGTACGTTTAATTAGTCACATTTAAGTAATGAGAAAAGTTTAGTTTTGTAAATATTGGATTGCCGGACGACGACGATAATGTTGTATTGGGGTATTTTAAATTAGTTTAAGGTTTCGAGGTCTGCATAATTATTATTATTCATAAAAATCTAACAAATAACTTGTAGAATATGTACACTATGTGCTCTTTAAATATACCTACTTAAGTACTAACATAATGTGTATATTTACTATTGTTCCTACTATTTAAATACGTTGGCGAATCGTATTCAAGCTAATCAATAATTATCTACATAGTTTTATTTTTTACAAACAAATTCATTTTTAAATGTCACCTGCACTAATATGCCATGAAAATATGCATGTCACAATTTTAAGTGGCATAACAATTAAATGTTTTCGGGGAAGCTGGCCAGCTACTAAATTGTAAGATTTGGAGCATGTGCCGGCCTGGATCACGCGACGGTAATTCTTGGCTCCCGGAAACCGAACGAAGATTTGCCGCCTGTGGTTAGATTTTCACCTGGTGTTATACGCTTTGCCGCCTTAAAATAGTGTAATCAATAGATAAAGTTTTTTTTTTCCAAAAATTTGAGATCGACTGCAGTACATTTATATAACGTCGTAACTCTTTGAACTTTAGTCAAAAGTGTTAGTAGTAGATCACTAACTAGTTCTCCATCAGGCCATGTAATAAACGAAATTGAATAGGAACTAATATTTTACGAAACTGTCAATAAATTCCTTTGGTTTTTAATTGAGAGCTACATTGAGAGTAAATATTTGATAATAGCACTAGAGTTATTATCTGAATGCTATAAGTGGCGGACATAAATAAATTTACCGCTTATTATAACACTTCAAATTACACAACAGAAACAATTGCCAGCGATCCCTCCGACACGAGACGACACGATATATCGTGTAGAATAGAAAAGTTTGCAATGGTGCAGGCTTCGGGGGATGGAATAAAAAGATGTATTAGTCGCGACTGCTCTTTATTGACTCACTTAAGAACTAATTACACTAACTTATATACTAGGAGGGAGGTAAGACTCACACTACACCTCCCCCGTTTTTTTGAAAAAAAAATTACAATCACATCTTTTTTTTTTTTCTTATAAAATAATTTAATAGCTAATATGCTTAATAATACTAAAATAATAAGTACATACCCAATAATCTTACATTTTTTTTATTCTTATAATAGTCGTATCGTACTCTAACTATAAATTAACGGCGACTTAAATACACTAAATACAAATCCGTGCTGATGACCTTTTTTTTAATTTATTGATGGGTGGTTGACGATGTAATTTTGTAATTTACAAAAATATTAAATATTAATAAACATTTTCTCACTATTTTAATAAAACTTTTTCGCATGGTTACTTTGCCTTAATTTTTTAAGCCCTTTAAAATATAAACTCTATGTATTACCTTTACTCAAGTCTCAACGTCTTATGATTTATGAACCTCTATAAAAACACTTTAATTACAAAAATACAATTTTTCTTCAATTCACTCTCAAAAATTCGCCATAATACCTACTCATTAATAATTATTTCTGAAACCTTTATATTTAAATTAATAACAATAGTGTTTACTCTTTCAATATAAAATATAATCGTATTCTTAATTTATTGTCAATAGGTTTATACCTAATTCACCTCATAACTTATCAGTTATCACTTTATAGTAGTCATTCATCTCATATCAATTATTACCTTGTCAATAATTTACTAATTTACTCTTAATAATTAGTGGACTGGCCAGTCACTTACATTTTAAATTGTCTTTTCATATTTAGGTATACCTTATACCTTTAGCTCTTTTTTAATTTAATAATAATTCATGCATGCATGCCTTTGCATTTATTTATATTATTTTCTTAACATTATTGGTAAGTACATTTTATTTTTATAATATTTTTATTTATAGTCGACTCTTTTATTTATTTTAATGGTACATATTTATTTTTAATATACTTCATGTGCGCACTTTTTTTTCCTACAATACATTTATATTTTATACACTTTATACACCATTAAACGGGACCTTTTTTAAGACTAACCCACAAAAAAAATATATGTCTCCAACCATTTTACTTAAATGAAGGATTGTTCCCGCTGAGCATGCTCTAAGTACCATTTATTTTTGTACCATTTTGTACCATATATTTTAATACCAAGGATCTTTTAAGGCTACTTGACCTCCAACTATTCTCACAGAGAAAACTCGTTTACACCATGATCGAATGAAGGATTCCCTTGCGTATTTTTTTTTAATGCTCTCGGCATTTTATTTATTCCTCAACGATACGTAGCATTTAAGCTAGTATTTTATAATGCTCTATGGCATTTTTAAACCTATTCTATACCTATGCCTATCAAAAATACCCATTCCATAATTTTATGCAATCAATATTTAAAATATTCTTAACTATTGGGTGATCAGGCCAATAGCTACCAAACATTTTAAACATTGATGCAACCCTATCGACCTAACAACAATACTTTTCAATCAAATACCTTCTATAACACTAAAACCCTATTCCTAACTTCAAAATAACCATTTCTATACCTAAATAATAGCTTTCAGCTATTTTGCAAACAAAATATCACATTCCTTATCCTTTCTCACAATGATAAATTACGTCATATTTCGTATGAACGTAAATATTTTTAAGTAAATCCGTGTAAGTCATATCCAGTGTAATTTCTCAGTAAATGTAACTAATCAACTTACTTAAAGTAGTTAAAAAGAGTTTAATACATTTCCAAGAATTATCTCTCCTTTTCTCTATTTCTCACTCACTTAAAACATAGTTTTCAATTTATATTATATGCTGAACTTTCTTTAATAACACGCTTCTTACGTAATATAATATTATTTTCTTTTACTTTTTCACTCTACTTCTCTAAAATAATTTTACTGTAAGATATAGATACGAGTACAAAGTAACCATGGAACCAAATCAATTTTTTGAATCATTTTTAATAATTATTAACTTCTTAAATCTTACTGAAATGAATTGGGTTGGAATACATAGTAACATAACATTCTACTCGTATAATCACAACATCCTAATTGCTCTTTATTGACTCACTTAAGAACTAATTACACTAACTTATATACTAGGAGGGAGGTAAGACTCACACTACAAGTTAAAAGTCGACTTTAAGGCGATGCCTTGATAATTTGGCTGTAGCGATATCAATTTTTCTCAGCAATGACTAAAGCTAAGAAATTAAAGTTCACTGTCAGTATTCATCATGTCTTTGAATTACCCATAGTATTACACGATTGTTTAACTTTTATAACACAGAAAAATCAATCAACCTCCACAGACCTCTGTAAAAAAAGGTATTCTAATTTTGATAACTAAGGAGAGTGATTTAAGCTTCCATTTGTACATAGATTGGTTCAAGCATACACATTAATTTGCCCATAGCTTATATGAAATATATTTATGGTTTTCAAATTACGCAACAAAAACCATTTTGTCGCTTACGCCCTTTATTTCTTGTTTTCTATGAAAGGCCGGGCCGGCCTCTAATAGAAAACAAGCAATCTAAATTGAAAACATATCCAACACGGGTTTTTACTTTAACGCGGCGTCACCTTAAACTATTCTAATGTAACCAATGTAAATTCTATGCTATGAGAAACTAATACTTTTGGCACGCACTATTTTCTGGTATGCTATGTAAGTTGTCGACTGTTTGGATTATATTATTATGATTTAATACTTTATACTTACTTATAGTAAATGTAGAGAAATATCGAACAAATATCGCAGATACTTATTAATTATCTTAGCCTAGTAAATGAATGACATAAGAAAGTGACCTGGACCGTAGGAAAGCAAAAATATAAATGTAACAGGAAAAATAAATGTTTTCGTTGACCTAAAAAGATCAGTACAGAAGGAATTTTTGCTACACTAGTATTTATCTACAAAAAAATCATTATACAATGTATATAAACCTGCCACCAATCATAAGTCATGTAGCAATGTGAAGTGCAGACAATATTTTATGAATGTCGTACAGTGTAAAGTGGCCCTCGTAAATCTCTCGGCCCACTATTGACACCATATTCCTTTCTCAATCGTACATCGTTCAACTTTTTATTGTTTCGTCGCAGTCGGTATTCGACGTGCAAAAACAACCGAATCAAAATTCTCCGATCGCCGCATCTTTTATTTATGTCCACCGTTTCGACTAACAGGCGTAATTTTTTCCGGTAAACAATCAGTTTTGTCCGAAAAATGCGAGGAGGGAAGAAGACATAAAAAGGTACGTTGGATTGATCCCGAATTTTTTCGTCTCATACGCAGCTCTCATACAAAGGCGCTTCGCTCGCCGGCTCTAAAGGCACTTGTTGCATATTCTAGAAAAACTTCATGAAGCCGCTATTGTTCTCGACTGGCCGAGATAATCTCAAGCTCGATGTCGAACCATAACATGCACACGAGAGGAGCCTAAAAACCGCACCCGAACCTTATTCGATCTGTTCCACTGTTAAGTCGCTATGCTGATCAGAATAAGAGCATGATATTATATTATGTATTGATCTGCTTTTTAGCCACTTCATTGTGCATTATATTTGTAACAAGCCAGTAATCAGCCACCGATCTGTAAATAAATAAGAAATTATGTTAAACATGTCGTATTATTGAAATTTCGAGATCTAGGTACTGAGAAATCTTACAGAAAATAAAAGCGTTGAGAAAGTTTATGGAAATCGCTTGGCGATCTTTTCTACGTCTCCAGATATAACATAAACCATGTTTTGTAATAAGTTCATAGCGTGTACACTGTACAATACACATGTAAGCAAAACGTATGCGTATTACAGTACTTTATGCAGAGCGAAGGGTTCACAAGCTTTGGTTGATAATTTTGTCCAATAATAAATATACTTCTTATCACGTTCATGTCTTTGCCCAATTCGGTTGTTCCCCCATTTCGAAGGTTCCAACACTTCTCAAATATGGCCTCAGAGCGAGTGATCAGTGACAACGTTTTTTGGCGGTGAGTGATGGCTCTGTTCAGGACCATTTTATAGTTGGACACTTTAATTGGACGAATTTTCCCAGCTCATTTATTCCAAAACGATGCCCTTATACAAACGTATCATTACAAAATCGTAAAGTTAATTGCAAATTGTGAATGAATCGATCCCCGCTCAATATGTCAACGTCATCAATCATGTTTCTTTATTGTTTTGTTTAATTATAAGAACCCAATTTAAAATTAATAAAGCTTTTATTTTTCCACCTAGATGATGCTGCTTCGCTTGCACGAAGAAGAGGTAATGTTCACATAAGATATGACTCTGTAGTCTGTACCCAATGCGTCTCGTTTCTCTTCTTTATTATTAGATTCAATTCAAAACAATTGCAGGGTATCGTAATTGCAGCTAGTAGTTGAAACTCCAGCTACCAGGAAACGTTTCTTATCACCATTAGTAGCGGATGAGGAATCATTAACACAATCTCTCATCTTAACCCGCGGCTCCGGGCTGAGGCTGCCTCGTTTTTACACTCGTAAACATTTCCAGCCGAGACAACTAATGTGAGATACGAACTGATGCCATCTGATTCACTTTATCAATTTAATAAACGAGTTTCCAAATATGAAGCAATAATAAAATTGCTAGGATCTCATCAAAATACCAATCAGCAGATCATATTACAATGGCATCGGTTACGGTATCTCGATGAAAATGACTTCCACGTTCCTACACCCCGAGAATTGCCGTCTCGGGCGCCTCGAAATGTACGCAACTGTGCTCTCTACTGTGCTATACATAAGACGCATATTTCTCTCAATAAATTAAGTAGAAATGTCCAAGTGAAAACCGTTGGATGTATCTACCGGTTTATCGACAAGAAACAGCGTGGAATATTGCCGTGTGCGCTAATGACGTGCGTTTCTGCGCTTTAATTGCGATCAAACAGACAAACTAATTTAACAAAACACCTCACCTGAGGGCTGTGCTTAGAGTGGTAGAGATCATTTTCGCGTACCACAGGGGCGAGCTCCGATTTGTAAAGCACGTCTGGTCGTATCGGTCGCATGAAAAATGTATGAAGTCTCATCACAAGCCGCGGGTAAAAAGCGTTCGCATCGGAGTCGATTTTGATTGGTGTTTGGATTCGAGTAGTTTTATATTACACCTAAGAAACGTCGCAGCGGCCGCTGACAACTAACATGATAAGGTGGCTCCATTAAAGTCAATGTTACATTACGAGAATAAAATAATAGCGTCACCGACCGCATCAGTTTTTGCGCTAAGCGTCGTTTGATTTATGTCACATTGTGTATGAATTATAGAAATTCCACCGGATAAGTAGTAGGTTCGTTATCATGGCTATCGTGAATTACAAAGCGACCACCCTTACCCGAGGGAGCCGCTAGTTCGAGCGTTCTCATGGAACATCGATTCCACTGTTTTATACAAAGCTAAGGCTGTGTTTCCACTGACGCGGAGCGGAGCGGAACTGAGCTTTGCGGTGCCGAATTGACCAATCACCGTGCTCAAAATCTTCGCTCCGCTTCGCTGTCATTCCGCTGGAATAGCACGATTGGTCAATTCGGGCACCGCTAAGCTCCTTTCCGCCCCGCTGGGTCAGTGGAAACACACCCTAATGCAGGCTACAGCTCTATCCGTAGTTTGGTCCCGTCGACGTCTGCGGTCTGTGCTACCTATCAAATGGAAGATATATTACATCCCTACGAATAATAAAAACGTCAAAACGATTTAAGGGTTATTTGGACATTTCATTAAAAAATATAGTTTACGATTATCAATTTATCAGTCTACTTGGCTGTATTGAGAAAGAAGCTGAATTCGCGTTGCATAATCTAGTAGAATTTTCAATTTTATTGAAGTTGTACTTTACAAGTAAATAGATATGCACATAGTATGGACTGAATAGTCTCCTGCGAGTTAATATATCTAGCCGTATTCTTACAAAGTACGACATATAATATTAAACAATGTCATACTCAACAGCCGTAGGGCGTAAGACTCATCACGACCACTTAGGACAGCACCCTTTAATTTCCCCGCCGAGCCCTCTGATTACACCAACTTATTCTTAAGTAGATCCTCCTTTCGATTGATTTACTGCGATTTTCGATGATTTACAGGATACTGGACACGTCTAATGACGTCTTATTACTGAAAAAATCAATCGTGTGGCATACATGGTGTTGCAAATTAAATGTTGCAGATGATATAGCGTCTTAAGGCATTTTTCTAGTAGCCACTGCTATAAGAGATAACAGCAGCTACTGATGTGAGCAACATAATAAAGAAAAAAGTAATCCTCTTTCCGTTCTCAAAGCATTTTCATAAGAAACATCTAAATTAGTTAATGGGGTAATGGTCAGGCACGCTTTCCCATTTATTAGTATTAGGTACCTATCTATATATATATCTTTATATCTGTATCTATATCTATACATATTATAAAGAAAAGTCGCTTTTTTCCTTCGTGTCCCTTTGTTCCCTTTAATCTTCAAAACTACGCAACGGATTTTGATGATTCTTTCAGTGTTAGATAGCCCATTTATCGAGGAAGGCTATAGGCTATATTTAATCATGCTAAGACTAATAGGAGAATGTGGAAAAAAAGGGGGAAATTATTTGAAAGGGCTCATCTCGCGAACTACTGGAGCAATTTTTATGTTATTTGGCACAGATAAGAAGTAGACCACGTGAAGGAGCATAGGCTATCGATTTTAATCATTTTTTCAGTGGCTATACATATATTTTATACCCGTGCCACGCCGGGGCGGGTCGCTAGTCTAAGTATAAAATACAATCCCTCTTGCTATGTAATAATAGAATTTACCCAACTATCCAAGGTGAACGGTCTTAATCTTGGGACTTTTCTTTTATATTCACTGTTTTAGTAAAGCTGTAAGTTTATAAACATGATGTATCAAATTTTTGGCAACGTTTTGTGTACCAAGCGGCTCACATCACAGAGTTTGGGCAGTTCGGCGCGGTAATGACAGGAGAGACTAATTTGATCACCACGTTCCCTCGTTACATATCATCGAGTCGCCTCCAGCAGTCAGCACCCATTGTCCAAAACTGCGCATTGTTCATAAACGCATATTTTATTAATGAGCATGTGAGCTTCGTCCATTCCATCTGCATTTCATTAAGTTTAACCCGTAAGAATTACCTTAGCACCTGTTTTTATAGATTTATCTTTAAACGAGGTACCTAGTTAACTTTTACGTATTATGTAGTAAAGGGACAGTGGAAAGGGAAAGGGAAATTTCTTTGTTAAATTATCTAGCTTTCTTAGAAAACGATGATTAAAACCTTTTTATAGAATATACAAAGGTTTTTAACACAGTTGATACAATGTCATGTTGAAATAAGTTAAAATAAGCTCTAAATGTGTTAATAAAACTATTATTCTAAAAATAAACTACACGAAAATAAGGATTTGCTTGAAAAAACAAAACTAATTATGTGTATCGAGGCGCTGAATATTTCATAAAAATTTGGCTCATTGCATACAATACAGATTGGCAGAACAAACTCGGTAGGTGTTTTTACCGGACACATTAACATTTCGGACAAGTTCCACTGCGTTTTTCGCTCACTTTATTTCACATTAATTAAACCATCGTTATAATAAGCGGATGTGATTATTTCATATAGTCTGCTCCTTACTTGATGTTGTTTAATTTCTTGTTGATTCTGGTTTTAGCCTTTAATAATTTTTTTTTCACTAGCATAAATTTTTCACTTGTATCAAATTCAATTTTAGAGAGTTCATAGAGGTTTACACACGATACGATACGATAAATCGAAAATTATATTTAAATATATCTTGTGACAGCTACCTATTCATTTTTAGGGTTCTGTAGTGAACAAGGAACCCTTATAGTTTCGGTCTGTCCGTCCGTCTGTCCGTCTGTTTGTTTGTCCGCGGTTTTACTCAGAGACTGTAGGACCTCCAAAGCTGTAATTTGGCATGAATGCAGATATTAATGCTGCCGACAAAATGGCATATAAAATCTTAAAAAGTTTTTTTTTATGGTATCTCCCCTACACATCAAGCGCGGATGATATTTTTTTTTCGCGTCCACCCCGCGTCGTTGGATTGGTTTTTTAAAAATATTACAAGTATTCATTAATCATTTTTCGATTTAGGAATCTATTTGTGAAATATGAAGTTTCAAAGCGGAAAAAATCGTTATTAAGAGTCCAGTGTCCGCTCTTCTACTAGCTAAACGGTTGCTTCTGGAAATGTGAAAAAATTTATGGGAGTAGGAAATATGCTGAATTTAAAAGGAAAATTATCACGGCTAAGAAGACTTCATAAATTATTGAGTAATAGTCGATCAACTAAAAAAATATTCGGCGAAATATTATAAAGGAACTTTTCGTTTGATCAAATATTCCTTCAAACATAACTGAAATTATGTTGTTAGTAGTGTAAAATACGTTATAATATGCACATTCATTGACCATACAAAAATTATCAAAAACTATCTGCCTACAAATACCCTATACTGCGCGTGGCCCAACACGCACTTGGCCGGTTTTGTCTGTATACAAATGTCTTGTCAGTGTGAAGAAAAAAAAATTACATAATATTATAAATTGTAATTGATGAGGACACTACAATATAAACAAAAATCGTCACAAAGTTCGTGTGGTAAAAAAAGAGTAAGTAATCAGTGGGATACCCGATGTCTTCATGTGAAAACCTAACACAATATTCCTCCAAAATATCTTATGTTGTTTTGGGTCCGAAGGCATATCTTTAGAGCTTTATGATGCTACCAATACTTACACCGTTATAAACCTAAAAAATCTAAATTGTTTACGACCTCTCTGTATTGTGATTGGCATTAGATGACACGAGATAGACCCACGACGCTCCATAAACATCCCCATGAGCTGTCACCACCCAGTGGGAGTCTCTGGGGTCCGTGCAGACCCCCGGCCACCCGTGGGACATCGTATAATCCGACCTAATGCCACCCCAAACGATGTAACCCATTGGATTATATTTTAATCCGATTATTTGACTCAAATGCGGAAAGTGTGCAAACACTTACCTGCTTACTGTGCTTATAGTAGTTTTATATTTTTGATGGTTAATCAAATCGAAAAGTGGAATGACGGTGTGCTAAATATAATACATATGTATTTATCAAACTAAAGTGTTACAATGTATATTGTGCTCTTGATATTTGTAACACTATAGTTTGATAAAAACTACATAATACATAATATATTTAGAACACCGTCATTCCGCTTTCCAATGTGATTAACTTTACCGGTTTTAATAACAAGACGAAATATCTTAATAACACTACAGGTACGACTAGATATATAGGCCGCACAACACTAGGATTGCTAAAGGTAGGTGTAAAATTGAAACGCGCAGTGTTCCCCTACACTTATGTCAAACGATTTTTTAATAGTTAACTTCTGAAGAATCATGTGATCCTTCAGAAGTTAAGTATTAAAAAATCGTGCCTTTTTATTGCGATTTTGTTTCTCTAAAGAAACAAAATCACAATAACCTAATACAATAGGCCAAATGAAACTAGCATTAATCAATTAACAATCTAAAGCTCATTAGCAACCTAAAAACAAGCAGCTGTAGTGCTACGTGCGAAAAAAGTCACTGACTGTTTTGTTAAAAAAAAAACTTTTGTGTGGCGTCTGCACCCTCAGATAATGTATCTATGACCCGGATTACTCAAAGTTAATTTGGTCGCGTGCCACCTACCCCCTGGTGTACCCTAATCTTTATTGTTCACTCAAAACTTACGTCAATCAAACGTTTAGGAGATACGAGGATTTATAAAGTAATTGAAACTGATAGAAGCAACGATTAACGATGGATAAAAAAATCTAACGAATGCTGGACTCTGCTTTAAGTTTTTTAAATGAAGCAGACAGATTTTCTGATGGTTAACCATTATTGGCCATAAACACCTGCAACCTTATGATAATTTAAACAAGTTGAATAATAAAAAAATAAAACCAACTCAATAATAATTGTACTTAAAGTTCCCCATCACAAAAACTACTGAACCGATTTTGATTAAACTTTGATATAATAAAAATAACTTAAATCGGACACTTTCGAAATTTCGCGCATATTTTGTTCATACACTGTTAAGTAGGTATATACTAACAATATTTTATGCGAAAAATTGATTTTTATCAATGATTTTCCAAAATTTATTAATGAATTAATGACAATATTTGTTGACGATTGTAATTTATTATTTTTAGACGATGGTAAAACTGATTTTGAACAAAAAATTAATAATGCGCTAAAGAATATCATAAAATGGGTTAGTGACAATAATTTAATACTAAATTTTGACAAGACAAAGATTATGACATTTGCAAACAAGAATAAAGTACGACCATTATTAAAAATCAATTATGACAAATATATTATATCAGAAATCAAAGAAACTAAATTCCTTGGACTTCTTATAGACCACGACTTAACCTGGAACTCACATATCGAGGCATTATGCTCTAAGCTGCAAAAATTTTCTTATGCATTACATATGTTATCGTAATGTAGCAAATTTAGATACTCTACTTATTACGTACAATGCATATAATATGGACACAATATTAAGGTATGGAGTTATATTTTGGGGGAACTCCACAGATAATGAACGCGTATTTAGGGCACAAAAAAGATGCGTACGATCCATGTGCAACCTTAAACAATCAGATAGTTGTCAGCCATATTTCAAAGACCTAAAGATATTAACGTTACCGTTATGTTTGTATATATATGAGTCTTTAGTATTCCTTAAGAAAAGTAATATGCATTTATATGAAAATTTCAGTAGCACACGTCACAAACGAAAATTAAAAATGCCGCCATCAAAAACTACAAAATTTAACAAAAGTACTTATGTAATGATGCCGAAACTCTACAATAAAGTACCAAATGACATTATAGATATTGACGATATAAATAAATTTAGGATGAAATTAAAATCATTCCTAATCGATAAAAGTTTTTACACTGTTAAAGAATATTTGAATTAAATATAATATAAAATAAAATTAATATAATAATAGAGCTCAATCATAATGAATAAAGTATTGTCCTTCTATGTTTCAATTAAATTTGTAATATTATATTAAAATGTACTTGTATATTTAGTAACTTTAGGATCCTATTTATTGTAATATTTGCATGCCATTAAAACGGCAAAACATGTACTATTTTAAAATTGTAACATCTTTTTATCATGTTTTGTGCAAATAAAGATTTTGAATTTGAATTTGAATTTGAAAACTGGGCAGTTCCGGAAATATTACATACAAACTGGTCGTATTGATAAGCTCATTTTTTGAAGTCGGTTAAAAATTAATTAGTTCTTAATTAAAAACATACGGACAATGAATATTATAAGTATGATACTTGGTAGAGTGACAGTTGCGTTTATAGAGATACTAGCGACCCGCCTCGGCGTCGCACGGGTATAAAATATATAGCCACTGAAAAAATGATTAAAATCGATAGCCTATGATTCTTCACGTAGTATACTTCTTATCTGTGCCTAATAAAATAAAAATTGTTCCAGTAGTTCGCGAGATAAACCCTATCAAACAATTTCCCCCGTTTTTTTCCACATTTTTCTCTATATTTTTTTCGCTCCTATTATTATAATATATAGCCTATAGCCTTCCTCGATAAATGGGCTATCTAAGGGCCGATTCACACCGGATCGGCAGCGGCCGGCAGCGGCCGGCAGCGGTCGGCAGAGACGCGATCGGCAGCGGCCGGCAGCGGCGCGAAGAGCACTTTTAGTGTGAAATAATTTTAAACTTTATTTGCATACTTATAACTACTAGTATCGCTTGAAAACTTCTAAAAGGGCTCGAGGCGCCGTCGGCAGCCGCAGGCGGCCGTCGGCGGTCCCACGGCCGCCGACGGCTGCCGACGGCGCCTCGAGCCGGCCGCTTCCGATCCGGTGTGAATCGGCCCTACTAGTATCGCTTGAAAACTTCTCAAAGCCTGCGGCGCCGCGCGGCCGCCAGCGGCGCCTCGAGCCCTTTTAGAAGTTTTCAAGCGATACTAGTAGTTATGAGTATGTAAATAAAGTTTAAAATTATTTCACACTAAAAGTGCTTTTCGCACCGCTGCCGGCCGCTGCCGATCCGGTGTGAATCGGCCCTTACATTGAAAGAATCGTCAAAATCCGTTGCGTAGTTTTAAAGATTAAAGGGAACAAAGGGACATGAGGGAAAAAAGCGACTTCGTTTTATAATATGACATAGATATAGAATAGTTGAGTTCACAGGTTGAGTCTCACTTTATTATCTTAGAAAGAATGCTTCATATAAAATGCCTTACGTTCCAAAGCTACAGCTTACAGTCAGTTTTTTTCACTTAATAATAATTATTATTGGGTGCTCAGTCACAAGTCACAGATATACCCGTAACAAAACCAATTTGTTTTACCAATAACCCCCTTACAAATAAAAAGATCTATAACTGTCACTGTATTACATATAGAAGCTGTTATACTTTTAACTATGTGTTTTTATATGATGGAAAAAAACATAGTTGCTTGATAGACAAATGTGCAGTTTACGTAAGAGTAGGTACGTTACAAATTCCTACATTAAAAACTCCTTTACCCTCTCCTACTCCTTATAACCTAAATTGTTTATTAATGATAAACGCCATACTTCTTAATTTATTTCCTTTTTATAAAACTGTACACAAACATTAAACTATTGAAAAGCACAACAAGTCCATTAACCATTATGACCACACTTTGATACACTTTGCACATTTGGCCACTTCATAAAATGTTCATTGTGCACATATTGTACCCACAACAACACACAACACGTTAATCTGTCAGTCCTGTCACCACATCTGGGATCATTTATCACCGAACTCTGGTGGATGCAGAATGTTTTATTTGTGATTTGCTTATTTCAATTAAATTATATAGGACTCCTCTTTTTCTGGTCTCCACCGTTTCTTGTAGGCTTTTTACTTAGAACTAAGGCACAGGCTTTGCAATTACATTGTCTATTTACTTCGATGCAATGGCTCTGAGAGAGCGTCCGTGGCCTATTGGTTTACCTTTAGTTCGCACTCTTAGAGGGTGCAGGTTCGATCCCGGGTGGAAGCGTGTACCAATGAGACATTTTCTGATCTCAAGTACACAATACGGACGCTCGTACGGTGAAGGAAAACATCGTGAGGAAACCCGCACATAGTTGGTCCCAGACGTATTGACTAGTTCTTTCCTCTGGACTAGGCCGACTATGTTGCGAGAATGCCGTATGCGCTTGGGCAACCACACGGACATTTAAAAATCCTGTCCCAGGCACTACAGTATTTGAGGAGTGGTTACTTCGCTCTGAAAATACTGTGTAAATCATCCACTATGGATGTAAAGGTAGTAGTTTTTTAATGTCTCTGCGACCTAAAGTGTTTTTTTTTTGACGCAGTGAAATGCTGTAACACATTCGACGCAGGGGATGGGGGCTACCGCTGCGGATATGTGGGGCTCGCCGCGGCGAAGATGGTAGGTGCCGCGGCCCTACCCACTAAAACACTGCGATGTTCCCTCGACACCCTGGACCGAGTGCGACCGGTAACTGCGACATGGCGTCCGGGACAAGTGGGTCTTGGCCTGCGACACGACTTTCCGCCGTACATCTTGGCCTTGCGCCGTTTCCTGTCATTCTTTGACTTGTAGATTGTGCAGAAGAGACTCATGACTTATAATTTTAGTTTATTAATTTTTATATGAACAGACAACTAGCGTCTGCACAAATATAACAATACAATAATTACAGAATACATAATTATTAATTTATCACAATTTGGACATTATATTTTGATATAATAATTCCATAAAATACGGTTAAAATTGGTTAAAATATTTAACCAATTTTAACCGTATTTAACTTTATTGAATGTCATTAATCTTTAGGGTACCACACGACAAGTGTTGTGCGAGTCGGTGGCATGACGTCACACATAAATAATCACATAATTGGACCGCAAACACCGCGGTGACCCCCGCGGCGCGGGACCCTACGCGGTCAAACGATGGTATAGAGGGGATAAGCTCTACATTTCCATTACATCGTAAGAATGATAGTGTCTGCTGCTGCTTTATTAATCTTAATTCTCAGACCTTGCAATGGTTCTGTTGTTTTTTTTAATTTGAAATCTAAGAACTTATTTTTCAAGGAAATCAACCGATGAGTATGATACAACGCGAATAAACATTAATTTTTATAATATTATTTTTCGTTTCAAAAATCAAATCCAAATTCCAATAGAATGTCCTTTATGCGAACCCACCTAATTTTTTTGTAGAATTATCCACTCTCCTCTTTGCTAAAACGTATTTATCTTAGATCATTTTCACTCTGTTGTAGTTGGTTGGTTGGTTCAGAATTTCTGAGATTTGTTTCAGAATTAACACCATGTTGTGCTCAAGTCTGCATGCCGTGGCCTTTGACTAACTAAAATACTATAGTCTATAAAGTTATAACAGCTATAGCGATATGCTTATAGTATTTAAAAAGATTAAGATACCCATGATCCCAGAATATAAAGCTCTCTCAAATAAGTGTGTCCTATCCACGCTAAGCCAACTTCACTGCTATAATGAGATCATAACAGTGATTCTCTCAGTGATTACATGTATCATACGGAGGGTGGCATGTGCTTTCGATGCTGCGGAGCTGTTGACTGTTATACAATAGAATAGATTGTTTATTATAGAGTCAGAACATGAATTTTAGGGTAAGTTTATACCGATACTCGTACAAGACGAAGCGTAGTGTGGCGCATGACGATATCAACACAATAATTGTGATGTCAATTTGGTAGCTATGTTATTTAGGTACACACTTTGTATTTACATTTTATAAACTTTGCAGTTTAACTGTGTGTGGAAGGGAGTGTCCTTTATCATCAATTTCTTATTTATTACAAATACATATTTAACGCTTATATTCACCGTTTCTTTCATGTTGAAAAAAATGTTGAGATATCTATTTATGCCTATTTGCTGAGAAAACAGGAGTTTATCTTTTGGACCGCGTTGTTGATTGGTTAACTTTAAGGGTCAGATTAGGTCAGTTTGCGCTAGTAAATAGGTATGTATTTTATTTAAAAAAAAACTCGGAAATCGGCCATTAAACATTTATATTTATCATATTTTGTTAAAATATTTTATATTGTTTCAATGAATATCTTGCTGTGAGGTCCACAACCATTTGAATACTTATCAAACGTGTTCACTATCACAGCTATTACATTATCTGATCATAATCAAGAGGTTCATAATAATAACTTAACCATGAACGTGCTTCATTTAAAAAGCACTGCTACCGTACTCTTTTATCTTAATAATATTATCTTAATTTATATTTTTATCTTTCGTATGTAGGTTGGATAAGCTAATCAAATAAATAATTTGAGGTCTATTGAATAGAATAGAATAGAATAAACGTTTATTTGCAGCTATAATAAGATAAATAATAATATTAAAATAAATACTAATTAAAATAAAAATATTACAAAATAGTTAATTAACATAATATAGGTAGGTACATTAGCCGCAAATTGGACCAAGCTCGGCATTGTTGGCACACCCAGCAGGCAACCAACGCCGGTCTTCCGCTAGACCCATTCCGTGACCTCACAACCATCCCAACTTCTAAGTAACAAGCCTAACATATGACATAACTCATGAATCATTAATTATTTGCAATAATTTACAATCGAGTGTAAACATGGCTCATTAAACATAAAACAATAACTAATTTGATTTCAGTTTTCACCAATAATTGTATTAATACAACTCAATTTTCACTAGACTAAGATATTATTATAATATAATTATTTATACCTATTCATATTATTATGACAAATAAAACCTAGTGCATTGAATTAAAACAGTAAAACATAATAAATAATAAGTTACAAGATATAAAATAAAAAGGGCTGCTTAAAAAAAAAACAAAAAGAAGGTAAAGAAAATGACAACAGGCATACTTCCAATAATTATTGTTTTGATAGATCATTACTAATCACAAAAAATAATGTTATTAAAACAATCAGATGTGTTAAAGGTTACATAATTATTAATACAAGATATAAAACAGTATTACATTCCTTATTTGTGATGGCAATCGAATAAAATAACATTAGAGTAATTTGCTTATCGTGGACAGAGGCAGCTAGGCAAAACACCTACAGTACACTTATATCTTGGCGAATGCTTTCTTGTGCTTTCTGTTCATGTAACAGAAAATTTTTGAGCTGTTTTCTGAATGACGGTAGGCTGTTTAGATTTCTTATAGGCGGAGGTATGTTATTCCAGCACTTCGAAGCTGAGTAACGAAAGCTACCTCTGAACGACGCTGTCCGGTGTTTATCAGTGGATAATTGGGCTGAACATTGCCTTGAACCGCAGGATCTAAGACTAGTCGTTCGTGAAAGCTTCTCGTAAAGATATACAGGCTCTCTATACTTTAACACACCAAACAACAGGCAAGCCAGATGGAGTTTACGTCGGTGTTTCATTTTTAACATAGAATGCTCATTGAGGAAGGGTGTAACGTGACTTCTAGATGGTATATCAAAACAGAAACGTGCACAAGCATTCTGAACTCTCTGTATGAGTCTTTTAGTTCCTGATGCAAGACGAGGCCCATAAACAACATCTGTGTAATTAAGCTTTGACAGCACCAAAGATTCCACAAGGCGAATACGCATTTCCGATGACAGATATGATCTCACTCTATAAAGGATCCTCAGTCTGTAAAAGGAGTTACTAACTAGACTGGTGATATGTTCCTGAAACCGTAAATTACAGTCCAAGAGCAATCCCAGATTACGTGCTACATACACCCGTTCAATAGGTGCACCCATCATGGTAACAGGGGGCGAAGAATTCAAATGTCTTATCTGGTTAATGGAACCACAAACCAAGTATTTAGACTTAACAGGATTAAGACACAGACTGTTTTTCTGGGCCCAGCTCACTATACTATCAAGATCCTCATTAAGCAATGCAACTGTTTTTTCAAGATCACAAGGCTTACAAGATATGTAAATTTGAGTGTCATCAGCATAAAAATCAAATTTACAGTGCTTAATATGGTTTTTTAAGTCTGCTACATATAATATAAACAACAATGGACCCAAGTTAGAACCCTGTGGTACTCCATCCTCCACATCCAAACAGTCTGATAACACTATGGAACCATCACTAAGAGAAAGCTGCACATACTGGCGACGATCACTGAGGTAGCTGTTAACCCATTTGATAGTAGCGTCATCAAAGCCATAATATCTTAATTTTGATAATAATATGTTTATATTTATTGTGTCAAATGCCCTTGTAAAATCCAAGAGGACGAGTAGAGTGCAGTGACCTTTATCTTGTGCACACAAAATATTGTCAGTCACATTAAGTAATGCAGTCACTGTACTCCGTCCTTTTCTAAAGCCTGATTGTGTCTCAGGTAACAAATTATTTTTTTCCAGGTAGCCTGACACTTGCTCACACACTACCTTTTCCAAAATTTTAGAGATGCAAGGCAAGATACTAATAGGCCTAAGATCCTTTATTGCTACCGGATTTGTGATTTTAGGCAAAGGCTTTACTATAGCCTGCTTCCAGTGATGAGGATAAACGCCAGTTTCAATAGATGTATTTATAATGCATTTAATTACATCCAGAGAATTCGGCAGAGTCAACAACAACATATGCAAACTGATGCCATCACAACCTACAGCGTTGGATTTTAATTTTTTTATAGTTTTAAGTATTGTGTTTGTAGAAACTGTCTCTAGATGAAATGTACTGTCACATAATTTATGAAATTCAAAATATGTGATGTAAGATAAGTGTGTAATAGGCGCTGTTGGTATATTTAAGAAATGTTCATTTATTAGGTTAGGATTATTAAAGTGTGATGGAAGATTTTTTTCTGTTGATGGTAAGATAGTTTTTTTAATGTTTTTCCATAGCTGTTTTGGTTCTTTAATTTTTTGATTAATACTGTATTTAAAATATGCAACTTTTTCATTATGTACTGATTTATTTACCAATGTTTTAAGGCTTTTATAATACTCCTTTTTACTGTCTAATTTGGTGCTGTGATATTCCCGTAAAGCTTTGTCACGCAAATCCATCATTAATTTAATGTTGTCCGTAATCCAGGGATGGGAGATTGCTTTTATACGAGTAGTTTTTACTGGGGCATGTTTATCAAAAAGCTCTAGTATCTCCGCATTAAGTGTTTCGACCATCATATTAACATCACTCATATGAAGAATTCTGTCCCAGTTTACAGCTTGAAGGCTGTTGCTAAAACTGTCTGGGTCAATGTATTTAATAGGCCTGTATGTTATGAATGAAGGCTTGTGTTTTTCTTTTTTAATATTAAGTTCACAACCTATCAGACAATGTCCACACACTGAACCAACATGTTCAACAAAAACATTTCTAGCTATAAGGTCTGTGCTTATTGTATCAATTAATGTTTGACTGTTCTCAGTGAAGTGAGTTGGTGAAGTTATTATCTGATTTAATCCTAGGCAGCGCAAAAAGTTTGATAGTTTACTTGATTTTGATGTATCTGGGCATAATAGATCAATATTGAAATCACCACATAAAATCAAATGGTCATGAGTAGGCATCGCATTAATAATATCTGTAAGTGCATCTAGGAAAATATCAATATCCAGCCAAGGGGGTCGGTAGGCAGTGCCTAATACAAGTTTTTTGCCATTTAAAGATATTTTAAGCCACATCTGTTCAACCTGACTATAAAATGGGTCAATGGGTGGCGAGAGGGTTCGTGCGACTATGCTGTTTCTGATATAAAAACCAACTCCCCCACCACGGGAGCGTATCTCCCGAGGTCGTGGTTTATGGCAGAGTTGGTATCCCATAACATTAGGAGCCCGGCCCTCTTCGCCTGTTCTTAACCACGTCTCATTAAGAGACAGTACATCCAAGTCAAGCATATCCAATTTGGCAATAAAGTTATCGTGGTTTGTGCCTAATGATCCTGCATTGTAAAATCCAACTTTTAATCTTTTGCTAACCATTACTAAAATTACTGCAGTTCAAGTCTATTATATATGTACTACTTACATTATAATATAAATTCATAGAATTGACCCTCTGACGTAGAGTATAGTGGTAATAATTTTGCTTGCCTTTGCCTGCCCCCAGATAGCATTCAGTGTTAGTGATAAAATCATATAATATTATAATTATTTTTGATACATTCTTGTTATATTTATATATTATTATGTCAGGGTAATTTGGGCGCTGAGAAGTAATAAATGTCTTATATAATTTAATATTATAATATACAATGGAGAGTAATTGGATATTGTAAATATTGTATTCTTTAGATTGTAAAATAATATTGTTCGTGTATGTGTAAAATAATATTGTTATTAAATAGTATAATATACATTTTAAAATAAAATAAAATAAATTTGCAAACATTACATTCAAGATAACAAAATTAAAATTATAATATGCAATTGAGAGTAGTTGATTATTATTGTTGTACAATGTGTTGTATTTTTTAAATTGTATTGTAGTGTTAATGAGAGAAAAAGATATTATGTCGTTTTGGTGTCTCGTGAAAAACATTCCTAGATCCTTTTTATATTTAGAAAACAAATTAAAAATATTATTTGATTCGAATAGCCACCTCCATAAACTACACAAAAATATATAATAACATTTAGAACAATAAAGGAGACAATTTTCGTTTGATTCATAATAGTACAGTAGTAGTATGACATTATGTAGAGCAGCCCACCGTCCATCAAACTGTATTAAGTTTAAAAACCCGTTCTATGTCAGCAGTTGACCGGATGTGGTGCACCGGCTGGCCGTCTCCCAGGCGCGCGAAAATACGTCCTCTTTTGGTCCAGACGTATCGCCAGTTGAGACGGCGGCATTCCTCCCTGACTCTATAAAACAGCTGACGATTATGGCCCGTCAACCGCTCATTGACGTACACCCGCTGCGGTGTCCCGGCCGACCCGGGAGAGCCGAGATCAGCGCTAGAGAGCGTGCGGCGAACTCGTGCCGAGCACAGCAACTCGTCTCGGAGCTGACGGCGGGCCAACCGCACCACCAAGCGCCGTCCTCGTTTTGGCTCATTGGCGCCGAGTTCGCTGCTCATCTTGCTGCGACCCACCCTTTCGGCGAAGACAATATCAGAGGGCGCCAGAGTGACTCCTAGTTTGGAGGCTAGCACGGTGACAGTGTGCGTTACATTTTCTCCTGCGACCTCCGGAACATTACTAATATCCAGGTCTGTCGATAACGCATCCTGGTCCCTGTCGTTGAGCTCGGCCTTCAACTGCTCAACCGTCTTCTCCAGCTCTACTACGGTCTGCTCCATCTCTACATTCCCCGCGCCGACGCCGCCTTTCTCAAGCACATCAAGTCTCTTCTCTACTGTAGTTAACCGCATAGATAAGTCCACAATAGTTGCTCTCAACATGGCCATTTCCTCACGACATCCGCGCAGCTCTACAATACAGTCTGCAAACTCTCGGCGAAACTCTGCCAGGCTGCTGAATCCCAAATCAGTCTCATCCTTGGTAGTTGTCGATCCACCCATTTCATCTGACGAGCAACCGTCTGTGGGGACTGCTCTGGCAGGTTCTGGGTATGCAGCGAGACCTCTCACAGGCGTCTGGCTATTGTCACCACGTCTTTCAGTTTTTTTGCAGATGGGACAGGCCCAGTCGTCGACAACATTAGCCTTGGCTGGTAATGCAAGACAAGTCTTGTGGAACTTTGTGCAACACGTACTACAGGCCACTGTCGCGGATTTTCCGAAGGATCTCAAGCAGGCGCCACATTTTGTTTTATCCATTGGGGAAAAGTTTGAAAATCCTCTGGGTTAAGTGGTTTGTTTAGGGCAAGTTTAAACAGATGGCGCTATTGAGGGTTATTTTTAATTCGTCTATTCACCAACAGATGGCGCTATTTCTACAAGATCACTAGTGCGAAGAGCATACACGTACAGCTAATAATCACTAGATGTCGCTACTATGCAGTTATTTGGTTACTTTACGCTCAAACTCTACCCTCACACTCCAAAAAAGTAGCGTATGACCAAAAGAGTTAATTGATTATTTTACTAGTTGCGAGCGAACACTAATAGACACAAACACCAACTCAGCTTCAACGAGTTGCAAGTCACAAAATACACATCACAAACTGACTTAAAACGTTGTTTAGCAAATAATATGCATTAAAAACACGGAGACCTGTATTCACTGTCTTGACGGTTGTGACGACGGATATTGCTTCTGACTGTGCACTGTTTTGATGAATATTGAGATTTATTGTGTCACCAAAATCGTTGTTGTGTGCTTACATTTGCTATAAAATGAAGATTGTGCTAAGATGCTCCTATCTCATGTTTGCCTGTCTGACCTCAGTCACATCTCACTTCTTGGTTTTTGGGGTTTTTTTAAACTTCGATTTCGATGTGGGGAAAGTACCATTCAATAGATTTTTGAAAGAGTAACAGACAAAAAAAGATTTACAAGAAAAAAAATATTCGTGAAAAAAATTTTTTTTTGTCAAAAAAAATTATTTATATTTTTTTATTTATGTTACTCTTAAAAAAAACTTATCGAAGGGTACATTTCACAACATCGAAATCGAAGTTTTTTGGCAATTTCCACTACTTAGCGATTTCTGGCCATAGTACAGTATGGCGCTGGACGCCACCCTTCAGCAGTATTTTTAGTCTAGCTCCTAATCCACTTCCCGGCCCATTATAAAAGTAGTGCAGGAATGTTCTATAGAATGTAAGCTATTTACACAAAAAATATTAAAAAAAAATCAAAATGGTCCCTCTTTAAGAAAATCAAGAAAAAAAATTGATTTGAATTTTTTTCAAAGAAAAAAATATTTTTTTTCGTTTTAAAAAATGCAATTAATAAGCTCATTAAATGGAGTAACAAGTTCAGTAGGTTGATTATTCAAATATATAATTTTTTCAATCTATAATCGGCTTTGAAGCATTGAGTATGATTGAGTGCCGAATAGAAAAGTCACGTTTCAAAGTCCCATCATTCTTAATCTAGCCATTAGATTACAAAAATATTTAGCACACGTATCAATAACACGTGTAGGTATAACATTTCCAAATATTATCAAAATCGGAGACATCGACTATTTTTTCCTGTCCGCTTGGCGTGGAACGCCCCTTATAGAAGATTTATAAGACTACTTTGATAAATTTCATGGCCATTGCCACTGGCGTCAGTCCTGTAAGGGTGCGTCCAAATTTGTATCATTTGCGCGATCAGATCTCCATCGCGTATCATCGAAGCTTGTCAAAATGATACGCGTATCATGATACACCCCGATCGCTACTAACCGCGTATCTGATACTTGTCATATCAAATACATGCATGATCGGCAGAATGATGTAATAGGCGTCCACACTATGATACGCATACTTGATACGGCGCACGAAAAGAAGTGCAGGAATGTTCTATAGAATGTTAGCTATTTACACAAAAAATATAAAAAAAAATCAAAATGGTCCCTCTTTAAGAAAATCAAGAAAAAAAATTGATTTGAATTTTTTTCAAAGAAAAAAATATTTTTTTTCGTTTTAAAAAATGCAATTAATAAGCTCATTAAATGGAGTAACAAGTTCAGTAGTTTGATTATTCAAATATATAATTTTTTCAATCTATAATCGGCTTTGGAGCATCGAGTATGATTGAGTGCCGAATAGAAAAGTCACGTTTCAAAGTCCCATCATTCTTAATCTAGCCATTAGATTACAAAAATATTTAGCACACGTATCAATAACACGTGTAGGTATAACATTTCCAAATATTATCAAAATCGGAGACATCGACTATTTTTTCCTGTCCGCTTGGCGTGGAACGCCCCTTATAGAAGATTTATAAGACTACTTTGATAAATTTCATGGCCATTGCCACTGGCGTCAGTCCTGTAAGGGTGCGTCCACATTTGTATCATTTGTACGATCAGATCTCCGTCGCGTATCATCGAAGCGTGTCAAAATGATACGCGTATCATGATACACCCCGATCGCTACTAACCGCGTATCTGATACTTGTCATATCAAATAGGTACATGCATGATCGGCAGAATGATCTAATAGGCGTCCACGACGTAGACGTAGACGTATGATACGCATACTTGATACGGCGCGATGATCGCGACGGAGATCTGATCGGAGATCTGATCGCGCAAATGATACAAATGTGGACGCACCGTTAGACCTGCCGGCCTAAGATACGCAAACGAGAAAATCTCGAGATATCTCACTCTCGTATGTCTTTATATTGTCGATAACGACATAATGTCAAATGAATGTCAAAATCATTTTTTGATATTATGTCGATAGATTTTGACGACAGATCTACACGAGAAAAAATTTATGTCATGTTAGGGTCAATAGAGATGAAGAGAAACGCCATCAAACATCGAGAAAACGTGTAGACAAAATTTTCTCGTTAGCGTATGCTAGAGGGGCATGTTGAAAAATATCACTTGAAAGATGTCTGCTGTTCGACATCCACGCCCTCGTGAGTTCATAACAAATTGACAGTGCAGCGAAAAGATACGTGTACGTAAACCTTTGTTAGGTTTTCAAATGGTGGCAGTGAGGACAGACGCCTGTTCCAACTGCCGTCAGTCGTCCTTACGCCAAAGACATATTTTTATTTGTACAAAAAATCACCGACAGCCACCGATAAAGTTGTGGACGAGTTTATTAAGACGTTGAGTTTTTACCGGTGACACCACAGGGGAGCTTCGTTGTTATCTTAACTGTTTTACGTCTGCAGCTTACCTTTATACGGTTATTTGCGTAATTTTTAGCTAAACATCGTAGGCCGAACAGCTGGTGTGACGTCATCTATGAAGTGAATCAGAAGACTTTGAATCTACCTAAGGAGGAAGAAGAAATACATATCAAAGTGCTTCAACGCCGTTAAGGCTGTCGCTGACAGCCTTACGGCCTTCACAAACACCGACAGCCTGTCGGTGGTAAAGATGATAAAGTTCTTATCCAAAATATCATAACAGTTTCATAAAGGTAACGGTATCTTTTCGTCTTTGCAATGTATAGTGCAGAGTTTTGGACCACAATGACAATTGAAAATCAATTAGAATGCGAATCAGTTTCTGTAAGACATTTGACCAAATGCCTCCATAATGTGGACTTTTAACGGACCGATAAACATCGAGTAAAAATTCGATCCAGGTATTGGCCACCCTGCGTGAGCTCGAATTATCGCCTACTAAAAATATAACTAACAAAGACACCCAAGACGACTGTCGTTCCAACTTCGTTTCTTGCGAAACTCGCTGTCAGAAGTTCAGGGCACAAAAACGAAAAGACCGCGAATATGAACTGTATGACAACGGCATAAGAGCTACACGATTGCTCAGGGTCCGAGCAATTTAACAGCGGGATACGTGTACCGCACTCATCACGTCTTTATTCCGATAATGTTCTTTAAAACGGCTCCCGATGGTTCATTTGTACTTAATAACGTTATAAAGATAATGTTTTTTATTTTATAACGGTAGGAGGTATTGCCTCTGCGTCCGGAAGGAGCTAATAAAAAATGAGGAATGTTTTATCGGTTTTCTTACGTAGTGAATAGTAGCTATTTAGCAGCCTGCGGTGTTGTTTTACCTATTTAAATGAATACGATTTTTTTCAAATCTCTCATGAAAAAAACTAAATTTAATAGAGACCTATCTTTCATTGATCGTTGCTTCGGTCCAGCCTTTTAGAAGTTTGATCGGTAAAGTGGTAAGTAAGTCCTACTTTGAGAGGCTTTGGCACACAAACGTTCTTTAATTACTTTTTTAAATTTATTAATTGATAGATTTTGAACGTTTTTCGGGATTTTATTGTAAAGGCGTATACATTGACCTTTAAAAGATTTACTTATTTTGCTAAGTCTGATCACTGGCATTTCCAGCTTGTGCCTATTTCTAGTGTTTCTACCGTGACTATCACCTTTAGTTTTAAATTTAGTTAGATTATTTCTAACATACAACACATTATCCAAAATGTATTAAGAAGCAACAGTTAGAATACCAATTTCTTTAAACTTTTCTCTCAGAGATTCAAAAGCTGACATTTTATAAATTGAGCGTATAGCTCGCTTCTGCAGCACAAAAATTGTATTGATGTCGGCAGCGTTTCCCCATAAAATGATACCGTAAGACATTCTACTGTGAAAATAACTAAAATAAACTAGTCTTGCCGTGTCTTCATCAGAAATTTCCCTAATTTTTCTGACTGCATATGCTGCAGAATGTTGACAGAATTGGGTTACTGACTGCTAGTAGAGATCCAGTAATAAAAAAGTACCATCGAAGAAATTGATTCCTAGACAGACAGACCAACGTCATTTGGTCGGATTATGTCAATTCAATGTTAATTGCAAGTTAATTGTGATCTGCTGGGTTTGACGTAACGCGACCTAACTACGTAGGTCCCTCATCTGCCTAGGAATCAACTTCTCTGATAGGTAGTACATATTCTATAAAATATCAACTAAAATTTAAAATCAATACGCCTTACATAAATTCACTGCAATGACCACAAAACTCTGATTTGCTTTTTTATCATTTTTTACAGAAAAAAAACCTAACACAGATTAAAAACTGTCAATCGACCGCATCCTTTTTATGGGGCAAAAAATCACCGATCTTATCTATGGTCTAAACGACATTTCCAAATTAAAGGTCACCGCCAGCGTCGGACATTTATTTGAGTCCCAATTTACAAACCATTTAACTCAACAAAAAAGTAATATAAGAATGCGATAAACAAAGGACAGGAACAAGAATGGGACGCCATTTTATAACCATGCAAAAAGCAGGCGTTAAAATGTGATTGATTTATTTGTCTAGCGCTAGTTTACCTGCATTGTCTATGACTGATAGCCATAAAATTGCATCAAATTTGCGACGTCGAAAACATTTTTTTTCACGGCTACTGTTCTCACCCAGGTACCTCTTAAGGACCTTTTGTTTTTTTTTTTGTCTTAAGCCTTTATTCTCTGTGCAATTTTTTAACGAAGTTAATTTAGCGTAAAAGGGAATGCTAATAAGTCTTACAAATACAATGGCTATAGCCTATATAGTTATACACATACCTACATAATATTATAAGTACCGTGATTATACCATGAGTATACGTTCCTATAAGCTCTGCTATACGCATCTAAGTATTATATTATGACTTGTAATTATTTTCCTTTTATCTTTAACATGGATTTATAAATTTTTTATTACATATCAGGTGTTGACTTCTTGAGCTACTTACTGTTTTTTCTTGCTGAACGGAACCGGAGAAATGTGTGACATTCCACATACCAACCCTTTACATGAAAAAATTATATCTTATGTGCATCAAAATGTTTAGCCATGCATCTTAATTTACAAGAAATTTAAATGAAGTCAGTTAAAAAGGATTTGAATATACTAATTAGTTTGAAAACCGCTGGTGCCAACTACCGTCACTGATATAAATCTTTAATATTTATTTAAAGTACACTGTACAAGTATATGGTACTGTATAGTGTATACTCCAATTCTGCTTTTCTAATACAATGTTAATAAAAACATTTCATTTCTTATATAAAACTAAAAAATGGCGTTGTGCTTGTGAGTTGTGACTTGTCCGTGACTCATTCGTGAAATCATTTGTAGGTAGTAAGAAAGTGACAGGGTCGAATAATAAACAGTAGAAATTAGAATCAGTATTTATGAATTTCATTTGATCGGTAATTTGTTGTATAATTTTAATACTATTCCATTTAAGACAACACTGTAAAATTGATCAGGCGCACAATTTCTTTATTTCTAGTGCCTGATTATTTTAAAGATCAACGGAATTTTGCTTAAAACTGGCGTTGCTCTTATCAAGATAAATAAGCACCTAATTTTTAAAAAAAAATGACGATCACCTCGTCCTGTTGTCGAGCTTTGAAGAAACGACATACTACTGCAATATATATATTCGTAGACCGAGATAAACGTATGCATATAATAATATTACCTATGAATTTAATAGACGGTATGCACCTTACGATTTTAAGTGGATAAAACACAGTTAGACATTTGCTCCGTTACAACAATTTCAAAGGAAGCTTTATATTTTTAAAAATCTTATTGATTCTTACTTTAGCTAATATAAATGGCGACGGAAAAACTAATTGCCTTTTATTGATGTCTAACGACGTACAAACATAATAGCTTTTCGATAGGAGTTCCAGAAATTGACATAATTAAATGCTAACAAGCATTTCTTCTATTGATTTACAGTTTAATTTTAAATAATAGGTCTGATTAGCAATAGATAAGATGTAGTATTGTTTATGGCTATTGGACTAATAGATTCTGTGGAGATAAGAGTCTGATATTAATATATTTGTTTGTTGTACCTTATTACGGCGGAATTGGATGATCAGATGTTATCGCGATACAATTCTGTCTATTACTATTCAAATGCTCGGAATGTAGCCGACATTTTATTGTTGTAGAGCTTATAATGTTCAGATGTGTCAATGTAGAGAGGCCTGCGTAGCCTGCGTTTTGGCGGGGACGCTCATGTCGACAGTACCTAAATTATTATGCTCTGAATCCTTACTAAGATTGTGTCACAATTATTACCGTACTATTTTAAATATAGCACCATGCCTTATCGACGCATGTTAGAGTTGAATTAAGGTCTTTACAAAACGAATTGTCAATGTTAACTTTGACCATTTTTTGAGATTGCGAAAAGTGGCTCGGGCCACTTTTAGCTATTTTGTACTACTCTAGATTTGCAGGATACAGTATGGCCTATGGGCATGAAACCTCAGCACAGTAATCTTAATTAAAATACTTGTCGGTGACCAGAGCCGTGTCTACTCCTTCTTAGGTGTTAAGGAAACTCCACAGGTGCAGTTTATCGGCGCTGTATCGCGATGGTCCGACGACGTCACGAATTAATAACACACCGTCTCTCACCACCGTACCTACTTGTTAAACTAATATGTATTCTGTGACCGTACTAGTAAAGGTTTTGGAAGTCGATTAAAACATTTAATTATGAGGAATACTTACCTCCCATAGTATCTATCATGCAGCATAGCTGTGACAAAGATAACCAAATTACTGAATGTGTCACAATATAATCTCGTTTAATTAGGAAATCTGGCCAAGTGCGAAACGTAAAACCACTTTTTCGAAGCAATATTTCACTTGCTTCTCAACTTGTAATTTTTGAAATTAGTACGTAGGCCTGTACAAAATAATGAAGAGACAAGGTTTAAAGTTATTTTAGCTGTTACAGAAGACAGACGGACAGACAGACATGACGAAACTATTAACTAACTCTCAACGCTATTATGTCCTCAAGTCAATTAGTTTTAGTAACTAACATTCTACCAAATGACCTTCGCAATATAATGGTTGAGGATTGGAAAGCAAAAGTGATACACTAAAAGATTCATAAACCTAGGAATTAACTTAGGTATTATGTAAGAGTGTTTACAATTTACAAATCAATTTTAAAAACATAACTTCTCCATAACAGGCATTGTTATGCTATCGCATAGTATTTAACCTAGTGACTAGTGTATAGCTTTAAATGGCGTAGTTAACTGCTTTATGAGACGAAAATTCATTACATAACTGTAATTAAATAAACTTATCTGTCAAATACTTCATCAAATTAAAGTTTAATCATAATTAAATGTCTCTAAATCCGGTCGTTAATCTTTCGATCGTGGATTCTTGAAAATCTATTGTTATTCTATTGTGTCTCACTCACCGGTGAGCTTATTGGGCTTGATGTATTGAATGTATATTAAAATAGTGTGTTATGTTATCTTATTATTACCTCTTTTGTCTTTTTATTAACTCTGATTGTATTTTGTCCCTTTGATGTTCTTTTTTATTCCAGTAAATATAGTAATATAATTATTTGTCTATGGGCTCTTCGTCCATATCTTTTTCTGTCGCTTGTGTTATAATTTGTTCATGTAGAAAGTTTACGTACTATGTTTAATAAACATATTGTTACTATAGGTCTACCAGAATCCCATGACTGGATGGCAGATTTAAAAAATATATATATTCTTGATCATTGGATATTTTTTTACATTTGCATGTATCACATACGTAGAATCAGTCGCTATATGGAAAAAAAGTATCAAAATTTTGCTCCAATTTCCCCAGTATTAGTAGTGTCAATTTCTTTTTTCCCTTTTTTGCCATCAGGTCCTGGTAGACCTATACATAATATTTTTCTTACCACAATAAAGCTGTTTATTGTTTTATCCGTAGAATCAACAATCGTTCTCTATTATGTTATCGTGTGTGTCTGTTATAACTTATAAAACATTTAGGGGTGTTATCGGGCCCTTATCGGCTTGATTAGATAGGGGAAGGGCAGGTCTAAGGGACGGACACAGGACAAGTCTCAATTTATATCCTTAACACCTGTCTGCTCTTATGTTGTGTTTAATAGTGTAACGACCAATATTAATTGGTTATCGATAACATATACATATATTTGAGATATTGAATTATTATTTTTATGAGTATTTCCGCAGATTTGTAGGTGGACGTGGAACAATCTGGTGTGGAAAAAGTTAATATTGTTAATTTATTATTGTATGCGATAATATGATAATAGCTATGTTATATAACATGTTATACTTATCAGATGTTATCAATACGTAATTTTGTGTAATCTCTCATACTTACTCTATCGCTAAAAAACCATTAAACAAATAATGATAAAAACTTCTATTTTATTGCAGTAATTGTTAAAAAATGCTTAGTTATCATTATAATTAAAAATGTAAGCTTGTGGCCTACCTAGAAAAAATCTAACTGTTAACAAAATTAAACCTT
The DNA here is from genome assembly GCA_937595015.1 of Polyommatus icarus. Classification (NCBI taxonomy): domain Eukaryota; kingdom Metazoa; phylum Arthropoda; class Insecta; order Lepidoptera; family Lycaenidae; genus Polyommatus; species Polyommatus icarus. The sequence continues at coordinate 15,186,952 of OW569327.1, read as the reverse complement.
TGACACCTTATTGTTAAAACTGTAGGAATAAGAGGCTATATTCTATTATGAATTATGATAAACTCTTTAAACTGCTTCATTCACATATATCAGGCAGCACCAAAAATCATCCCTTCTATTTATTTTGGATAATAAGAACATCATCATTTTGTACTTGTCAACAATAGCTCTGAACATTATGTCTCTGTACATTATATTGTAATACGGGTATTATAAAGCGAAATAGTTAGTTTGTTTGTTTGAACGCGCTAATCTCAGGAAGTGCTGGTCCGATTTGAAAAATTCTTTCAGTGTTAGATAGCTCATTTATTAAGAAAGGCTATAGATTATATTTTATCACGCTAAATAACGCTAAGACTAATAGGAGCGAAGAAATAGAAGAAAATGTGGAAAAATACGAGGGAAATTATTTGAAAGGGCTTATCTCACGAACTACTAGAGAAAAATTGCTCTAGTAGTTCGTGAGTTATTTGGGTCAGATAAGAAGTAGACCACGTGAAGGATCATAGGCTATTATATGTCTGTGAAACATCTAATTTACGCGGGCGAAGCCGCGCGGAACGTCTAGTTAAAGATATTGTTCTGAACAACACGGACTCTGTTGCCCCACCATTTATCGTCAAAATATATTAATCAACCATCGATAACTACCTACGTCGATCATCATTAACGTTATTGCTTAATATATAAAAATAAATACATATAATTGAGCAAGCGGTAATTCGGTATACTTTCGCTCGTAACATGCGCTTGATTACATTTTAAGTTGTTAAATCACTCTTTGTCTCCATGTAGGCCACGATCGCTGAGAGTAGTTTGGTGTTCGGATTAGACACACACTGACACACACTGACACACACTGACACACACTGACACACACTGACACACACTGACACACACTGACACACACTGACACACACCAACATTATTTGAAATTGCAGTATATAATGTAGGTACTCCAATTTCAAATTTAATGTATAATATGAAGTTTTTTATTTTGACCTGCAGGATAGGCTCAGCCTAGTGCAGGCGCCAATGTAACGCAATTCCTGAAAAAATCTATTACTTAACTGAAAATCCACACACAATAGGTAGACCGTAGTGTAGGTACTTGCCGAATCATGTAACAGATGTAAAGTTGTTAATTTTATTCTTATTCTTTTTATTTTAATCATCTTAGCAAAAGTAATTTAATATATCAGTTATTTAATTATATACAAGTTATTATTTTTTCTTTGTTAAGTACCACAACGACAAAAGTTACCTTACAGGGTCTCTTTCGACATTTTCGAGCTATTCACGCAGACGAAGCCGCGCGAGCCAGTTGAATATAAAATATAGAGTATTTAGAAGCAGTAAATAACTGGCTACCTTGCAATAATTACCTACCATTACATAGATACTTTCTTCTGCTAGTTACGTCTCTTTACGGTGCTAAATAGATAATATCTGATCGTGTTCTAACTACATACTTCCTCCAAAAAAAGTAATTTAAATTCAGTGTGTAGTAATAAATCTCTCAAAACTGCAATCTGAGAAGTTGCTAACTACGAAATTGTAAACTACTTTCGGTTGGCAAATTGCAATATTCATATTGCATACGCAATTAATATTAAGCGCAGTTTTTTACAACTTTTACTATCTGAAATCATATTGAGCAAGACTTGTTAAGGTCTACTCATAAAATTGATAATAATATTAATAACTAGCTGTCTCGGTGAACTTCGTGTCACTTTAAAACCTTCCCTGGACTTCTACAAATATTTTAAGACTAAAATCAACCCAATCCGTTCAGCCGTTTTCGAGTTTTAGCGCGACTAACACATTTGAAAATCCATTTTATATATATATTAGATACAACTAGTCTTATATATATATATACATATATATAATAAGCCTAGCTGTCCCTAGGAACGTCTATCGCTATCCCGTCGCACAAACAATGGCCACCCTCAGTCTCGAGTTATAATAATTTACTATTATTTATTAAACCAAAGTACTTATCAATATATAAAGTACCCAGTAGCCGATTCTCAGACCTACTGAATATGCATGTAAAATTTGGTAAAAATCAGTAAAGCCGTTTCGGAGGAGTTCGTGGACTAACATTGTGACACGAGAATTTTATATATAAGATTACTTGTTATATTTTGCAGCTACTACAGGCTATAGGTTTCATTTTGCTCCACGTCACTACTGACTACAATGCAGCGGCGGCATGGGTCGCTAGACGTCGGTGGAATGTTAGTAGAAATTGAAACCTATAGCCTAGGTCAGGGGTTCCCAATCTTTTTCAGCCTACGGCGCAGATACATGTCACAATATTTTATCACGGCGCCCTACTCTACCTAGCTATAAAAAGGATACATAATACCATAGGTAACTTTAATGTTTATAGTTAGGTAAAGCAGGTAAATAATTATAAACAAATATTAAATGATCTACCTGCTTTACATAAATAGTAATAATAAAATTGTATTTTATAATATTTGTGGTTTCGAATAATGACGGAGGATCGACTCACGGCACCCGGCCCCTCTTGTCTTTCCACGGCGCATCAGGGTGCCGCGGCGCACACTTTGGGAACCACTGGCCTACTTCATAAAGTGACGGTGACAGCGGCGATAGATAAACGGAATTAGCGTAGTAAAGTCTCACGCTCAGGCGGCTCTACAAAATGGCTACAAACTAAAATTATTCCCACGGTGATACGGATACAATTACAGACTTCGCCAAACACCAATAATAATGATAATTTCAACAAACACATAATAAACACTTACTATGCAAAAGGCTGTCCCTTTGTTTCCTAAATCGCTGAACCTAGCTGAATCTATTTTGTTAAATTATTTAAACATTGTGTGGAAATGCCGTGAGTCCCAGAAAGGGCATAGTAGGAAAATTTCATAGTTGGGGACAACCCCAACTATGAAATTTTCGCGGGAATTTGTGTGAATGTTGCTGGCAACATCTAGCATTAAATTTATCTTCCTTAGTCCTGCCATAATTTTTATCACAAAAAACATTAATGAGTAGTTATATTACCGCTGCATTCAGAGACATCTCATAATGATTAGTAACTATGTACACACTGTGCCTTCTTTTGTTCATTAATGACATGCATCATAGCGCAGTCAACAGCGCACGTGAGGCATGCCCGTGACGCATGCCCTTGCCGTTGCGTTCGTTGACGCATTCAATTATTATTTAATGCGCCAATATGAAAGTTGAATGAAAGAAGATGACGAAAATTGAAGATGAAAGTGCATAGTGTGGATATAGCTCAATAGCTATGTCCACACTGTGCACTTCAATAAATTGAGTCCAAACTCTTCATTAAATTGAGGGTTAATCAATATTAACCCTCAATTTAATGAAGAGTTTGACAGATAATGTATGGGGATTATGTCAAAATCTTCATTTAATTTCAGGTAAGTAATAATTAATATTCGTCTCTAAGTGCAGCAGTTAAACACACATACCGCGAATATTATGATAAAGAGGGCGTTATGATCTGACCGTAATGAATATGCATTACATGGTAATCGGCTCTCGTGCGTGTCTTCGTTACACAAGTATTTTGCAACATGTGGAAGTCGCGTAAACTCACTACGTATCACAACGTAAACTATATACAGTATCCCACTTTCTTACTAACAGTAACATAATTCTAATATTTCCATGTAACATTAAAGCAGGCAGCTTCGTCCCTTTGTCGATGTAGTCCGTTTTTATACGACGTCTATTTTGTAGTCTGGTAAATACTGTATATCTGACTCGTATACCTAATAATGTAATTTTAATTTAATTGATTTTATATCAATGGTTATTATGACATTCTTATTAAGAGATACATTTTTCGAGAGCAGTTCGGATAATCGCGAATCCATATAACTGAGAACAGGACAGTCGAGTTTCTACAGAACAACTCAGTTTCGCGAGAATGAAAGCCGTTCAAGGCCGCCGCTGAGTTACACTACTGTATAATATCTATACTGTGTTCGTATCGTAAACGGCCATTCTATGAATTGACTTTCTAGCACATGCTAAAATTCCTTATAGATATAGGTTAGGGCACAGAAATATGTGGTTAGGAAAAAATATATTCGATACGTACTTTGATAACATAACTTTTCTGAGTTCTCAGTAGCAAGTAAACTGCATCAGAATGATAAAGACAGAAAATCATTTTGCCTGGAGGGCAGTTAGTCAAGCCGATTCTGAATTTACTTTGCATATTATTTGAATAATAATATTAGGATTAAACTTTTATATTATTTTCATCGTACTATCAAAAAAATACGATAAGCCTCATGCCCTGAAAAATGGGCATGAGGCAAATCGTAAGCATACGTAATTTGATCGGGTTATATAAAGCCCAGCCGACAGCTGATCGTATTGAGTATTAACTATTGACTTTAGAGTTTAGACTGGCAGCTATGCTCAACGGCCCGGTGGGACTTTATCAGTCGCCCGCTTGAAATTAAGCCATTAGAAAACCACCCGCAAGTTAGTGCAAAGTCTTCTTGAAAATCGTGAAAATCTTTCCATAAAAAAATGTTGAGTACCACTGCTTTAGACAATCTGACCAAATACCGCCAGACTGCTATCTGATTGCTGCTGATAATGAATCAATTACTCGACAGAACATTTTTAATTAGAACCAGTAGAAAGTTCTCACAATCTACATAAATCTCCTTACTCAACAGTATCCATTATACGTCACAGACATCGCTCAATGCACAGCCTAATTACTGCCTGTAATACTAGAGCCGCCGGTGCTTCCTGCTACCATAACGTTATGTATAAATTACATCATTTTCAGCACAGCTTTATAGTAGGTTTCCGCTTTAAATTCGCACGGACGAAGTGTGATGAAATGGCGAGGAAATCTCACGATTCCTTCAAAAGCCTTCCTTACTGCCTGTGAAACGTAAAAATCAACAGCTGTTAGGGCCTTATCACACTGGCGATTAGCGAGCGATTTGAATTTGCCGCGCAATCGCGGCGTGTGTGCTGCGCAGTCGCGTCGCTTTCAAATCGCTCGCTAATCGCCAGTGTGATAAGGACCTAAAAGTCAATTTTGACGTATATATTTAGGTATTTATTAGAAAAAGCAGCTTGATATAGAAAGCGTGATTAAATTATGGCGTAATTTAGGATAGTGCTTGGGCTATTTACTCTATTTTCAGATAAGTTTGGTAATTCATAACAAGCATACGCCAATGTCACTTAAATAGAATAAAAGATATAACGACACATTTTTGTCGAGTTATAATCTTGTCATTTCATTTACCTGCATTAAAATTAATTTACACGCAGTATACAGAACTTACACCTAAGTATGAAGACGTTTGCACCAGCAACCGTATTGCCTCACTAACCACGTAATTTAAGCTTCACTAATTACGAGTCACCGTGTTTCTTCACAGCTTACGAGCGATAAGTGACAAATGGGTTTCGGAACAGCTAAATGTCAGATTAGCGTTAACCTGGTTATAACATATAGGTACACCTACTTCTCTTTTGGATCTTGTTAAAGCATGACATTGTCATGGAGACGAGTATCCAAAACAGACAAGACTCAGGGCCTGTTTCACCACTTCCTGATAAGCTATATACTATATCCACCAAATAAGTTGAGGGTAGCCTATCCAGCACTTATCAGGAGTTGGTGAAACAATCCCTCAGGCTTGTAAAATGATACACTCATAATGTTCTTTCAGTGAAAGCATATAAGAAACAGCTACACCTTTAGTCAAGCTAAAACACAACGTTAAAAACATATCTTTACTAGTACCTACATCGCGTATGCAAGCGCGGCAAACTGTGAAATGAAATAAATAAAGTCATTATAATATTAGTATTAAGTATGGAAATTGGAAGTAGTAGGTAAGTATGGAAGTATGGATTATAGATTTGTAGAAAATCGTGCAAAAGTACCAAGTCGGAATTGAGATATTGCAGTGACATGGTTTTTCATAATTATACTACGATCATAGTAATGGCTGTTACGTCACCCGATACTGTTTATTCCGCGGCTAAAGCGGGTCAGAAGCGGTGTGCTCATACTAACTACTTCATTTTAAAAATCATGACAATTTAGTTTGTGCCATTTCTAAAGTTATTCTAATGCAATCTTTGTTCTTGGCCCATGATGGTCAAATAGAGATGATCTCGAGTGTGTATAAAGACATATAGCTCGGTCAACAAAGTATTTGTAGAGTGCGTGAGCGGGAACCTAAGCGATTTCTGCTAGAACTTATTTAGGGTTGTTAAGGACAAAATATACTAAAAGTCCTGACGTCCAGGAGGTGAGCCGGCGGAAGGGGGGGACAAAGGTCTAAATTTTTGGTTTTTCGTCAATAACTAAAAAACTATGCGTTATAGCAAAAAATATTGTATGATGACATTAAAGCTTATTAAATTTTCTATAAATTAGATTCCATACAATTTTTCCAAATTCTCATCCGTTTTCGATCTACACGCTCAGGAAAAGTAAAAATTAAAAAAAGCTTTTTATTTATATATGTAGGTATTCCTTTCTAATTTTGTTTGCAGCAACAAAATATTGTTCTTTGTAAAGCCTCAGATGCTGGTAAGTCGTCTATTGTTCTTGGCGTCAAGATATTACCTTCATTTTTCCACCCTCACTCTTGAGGGGTCAGCTCATTTCCTGAGCGTATAGTTCGAAAACGGATGAAACGACGAAATAATTAAGACCTTTGTCGCCCCCCCCCCCCCTCCCGCCGGCTCACCTCCTAGACGTCAGGACTTTTAGTATGTTTTGTCCCTAATCACCCTGAATAAGTTCCAGCAGAAATTGCATAGGTTCCCGCTCACGCACTCTATACCCTCTTTTGAGTCATTCGTTAACCGGACTAATAATATTATCCGTCTTTCATTTCCTATGTTGATTGTGCACTCTTAGTCAGCAGTGTAGTTATTAAACAAAAGGGACCTTAATATTAACGCTCACTTAAGACACGACTATCATAATTAATTATTAAGACAGACAACTATTGTAACATAAGTTACATAAATAATAAATATACGCACACTCTTAACAACACGACTCAGACCAAACTATCTAGATTCTAGAACTATCTAAAAACAACATTACTACATGCTACATACAACATAAAACTCTAACGGCGGTACTCAATGAAATTTAATTAGTACTTTAATTTGATGAAGTGCTTGGCAGAAAATATATTAAGTAATTAATAATTCGTCTATAATAATAATAATAAACATTTATTCAACAAATACATATTCACACCACACTACACTTAAACACACATATTACACAGATACAAGGTACAAAAAAACAAACAATTATTGATGGACTAGGTACCCTGATGCAAGGGCGATGCGAACACATTGTCGAAAAGGATTCCACTCAGGCTGTGATCACGGTATAGGATACCTGTACCGTGATCCCTGGTATTCTGTGGATCCTATATAGAAGTTGTCAGGCGATTGACATACAACACGCAGTATTTAAAATATATAAATATTAAATAGGTAAGTAAATAAATATGATTAAAATATAATAATACGCTAAATGTTAATAATATAAAATAAATTAAATAAATAATACCGTGTATATTACCGTACTTATATATTATTATTACGAAATAGTACCGTTCTCTGAGTGCGCCGTAAGCCGCAATTGCAAACCTACAATATGGCAAGAGAATAATTATTAATTAACTAATTAATAATTATCTACATTTGACTAAACGTAACAATTTACAAGCAACTAATAAATGTCGATCAAAGCATTTGCATAACACAAGGAACAAGTTTACAATGACCGGCAACTTTTGTCTCTTATGTAACTACTATATGTACCAACATCAACAAACTTAAGCACTTATTGTCTTTACTATAAGCTTCTTACTGCAAATCCATCGATTAGTTGCAATAGATGTTTATTCAAAGTAACAAAGGTATTTTAGGTTGGATTATATATAAAGGCTTACAAATTTTATGAACATACAATAATTAAGAAAACATATAAATCATAAAATAACTCGGATTTTGACTTCCACGTAGATGCTTGTTCTCTTCAAGTAAACAGCGTTTATTTGTACAAACCTCAGTACAAGCTATTCTTTGTAACTTCACTAGACGCATCCCTCGATAAAGATACACGTACGTGACAACGTATTCAGCTATCTATATTAAATAGGTATGTTATTTCCGGTATATTTAAATTAGGTATATACCCTACACTCTACAGTATATATTTTGTGTATACCTAAGTATACTCGAATATTTTGTGACTCAATTTACGTCGCAATTCGCAGTGAGTTGTGACGTTTGAAAGCCGTGAGAAGGAACATTATTTACAGCTCTAGCTACAATCCACTTATTATGTAGTCTAGAATCTAGATGTTTCCAAGTGTTGCCAGAGCCAGAACGCAAATGACCAAATATTATCAAGATTTGTCATACATTTAGATTTATTGCACTGGCAGTCATTCCATTGGTAATAATACCACGCTTTAGCTGTGGAAAACATGTAGGTAGGCTGCTCAAGTATTACATTCATTGAGTGAATGTAGTATAATATCAAAATATTCAAATTATACTAAAATAGATTTTGAGTAATAGAAAGATTCTAACACCAATTTCCTATTTTCGTAAACAGAAAATAATTTATGCAAGAGAAATTAGTTACTACTGCAAAACAATGAAGTTTTTGCTAAAAGTAACAGCATTTTATCATTGTTTGCTATCTAAATTGCTCATGTAACATTTGTGCTACCGGAAGTTAAATTAAAACATATTGCTTGTCATTATGAATAATTATTAAATAAAGAAATCTCCAACAGTTTATTTACCTTAATTTATAATCTCTTATATTACTGTATGGTGCGTGCAAACGAAATTATTAATACGTAATATTATTATCTAATTTTACTACAAACCCAATTCTAATAATACAATTAACTGTTGCAGTTTAAAAGTAGGAAAAATTTACATCATAATATTATTATTATATTGTTATGATTAGCAGCCAATGTACATATTATGTTACTTCAATAGTACCATTAAAAAACAACAGCATGGCTACGACTCTCACACGACACAAACCCAATTAATAAAACACATTTGCAGAGCGACAAATTATTATACGTTAGCTTGTCTTCGTCTAACATACTGGAAAAGTCACAAGACAGACAAAGGCTGCGGCCCTGGAATTGTTATGTGCTGCCTTAATATTCCCATTGGCTACTAATTGAAGGGGGATATCATGAGTAGGCCCATAAATAAAATAATAACCTTCCTATCGAATTAATTGGATAAAAAAATCATTGTTCACGAAAATTGAGCATCACCTTGACTAATAATAGTAAGTGTGTAAATCACAGTCATCAGTGCAGAAATCCCAGCGGCTATCTGATCACGTGATGCACCAAATACAAGGATAATGATAGTTGCGTTAACAAACGTACTTACGTCACTTAACGTAGATCCGCTCTATCGGCTTATCTCGAGAGCGCGTTGAAATCTAATACTCGTGAGGATTTCATTTGTCAATAGTGTGCAAATACATGACGTTGCAATGTATATTATTGGTGTATATCTAGGTTCTGATCTATTTAGGTTGTTTTTAAAATCAATATCAAGCTCTTTAAATTTTATAGATTAAAAAAATATATATATTATGTGAATTATTACGCTTGATGAATATGATGCTGACGGCCGGTATTTCAGATTGCATTGCACCCAAAGAAGCTGAAATTAGATGTGGAGAATTTTTGAGTCCCGAGAAAGGACATAGGATACTATATCCCGGAAAAATGTACGGTTCCTACGAGATAAACGAATTTTGGCGCAACGGAGTTGCGGGCGCCATCTGGTAGATAATATTACTTATATATTTTATTGTTTTATTCAAAGTACATTTCATATTGCGTGATACTGTGCTATATTATTGTTACGCAATTTACCTTACTCCAATTACGATACTCCATAACTTTTACTTATACATAAATCCATTCGAAATATAAATTTAGTGGCCATTGCTGCGCAAGAGACTACCATTTGAAAGGTAAATGGTTTAGTATTATCTTAGATCTGAGTAGCCTCGTTTATTTAAACATTAGCAGCACAGTCACCAGTCACTACCGCTTGTTAAATATCTACTATTTGTTCTACTTAGAGCCTGTTTCACCACTTCCTGATAAGTGACGAATAGGCTATCCACCAATTAACTTGACAGATCAAGTATGGAGATTCTGTCTAAAAAGTTGTGAATAGCCTATCCGGCACTTTATCAGAACATGGTATTGTAATAGTTTAAAAGCTACTAATGTTCATTGTGCTTACTTAATTTTACTACTGTATTATTTGACAGATTTGGGTTTTATATTAAACTTCATCATTATTTATTGATACTCTTCTTTATCTTTATTTTCTGATTGAACAGTGGACACAGTTGTCTTCTTATATTTCTCTAGAACGGCGAATCTTTCCTAATAAAAATAAATGTTTGTAAGCTCTCTAAAATTAATGATCAATTTAATATGAGTTTTTGTAAATTTATTCACTGCATATTAAAAAGTTGATCCTTGAACTAAAATGTCTGGGATTTCATGTAAGCACATCGCTATCAGATTTTTTAAATTCCTGTTTAGTTTATGAAATATTATAAATAATTTTTGCTTAGTCTTTAACATTAAAAAGAAAACGAAGTAGTGTAATCATTTATATAACATTTTATTTTATCAGCCTCAACATACAGTATAAAAGCGAACTTACGTCCTAACAAGGCATTACAGATAGACGAAGTAACAGCTAACTGATTGCACGCTCCACACACGATAATTTAATCTCCATATAACAGTTGCGACTTGCGTCCCTACGACGAGAATACTATCAGATCAAAGCGACATTCTAATACTAAATCATCACAATTTGAACTTATTCTATAAGGTACTGGGTGACCTAGTTTAAGGTTGAGCTTAGTGCCAGCCGTGGTGATGGTGCTCCTGCTCCTTCTTGATTAGGTAGGGCACGTGCACCTTCACGGGGTAGGGGACCTCCTTCACCAGAGGAACTGGGACCTCCTTGTAGACGGGGTAGGGCTTGTCGATGGGCACCTTGACTTCATAGGGCACCTTCTTCTCGACGGTGTAGGGGATCTTCTTGTACACGTCGTAGGGCTTGGGCACCGGCACCTTCACTGGGACGGGGTAGGGCTTCTCGACCTCGACCTTGTAAGGCCTGTCGACGGGCACCTTCACTTCGTAAGGCACCGGCTTGTGGACAGTCACCGGGTAGGGCTTCTCGACGGGTACCGGGTAGGGTTTAGGCACGTACACGTTGTAAGGCTTATCGACTAGTACCTTAACTTCGTAGGGGATCTTCTTGATGACCTCGTAGGGCTGGGGAACCTTGACCTCGTATTTCACCGGAACCGGGTACTTCTTCTCGACGGTATAGGGTTGAGGGACGGGAACCTTGACTTCGTAAGGTACCTTCTTCTCTACGGTGTAAGGTGTGGGCACTTTGACCTTGACTTCGAAGGGCCTGTCGACGGGGACCTTGACTTCGTAGGGGACCTTCTTCTCCACGACGTAGGGTTCGGGTACGTGGACGGGGTACTTGACGTACTCCTTAACAGTGACTGGAACCTTCTTTTCGACGGTGTAGGGCTGGGGGTAGGGTACCTTGACTTCGTACGGTACCTTCTTCTCGACCGTGTAGGGTACGTGTTTCTCGACGGTGTAAGGCACGGGCACCTTCTTGATCACCTCGACGGTCTTGACGTGATGATGGCCATGATCACTTGATATGGGTTTCCACGAGTCCCCGGAAACTCCACCAAATTCACCGCCTCCGTGGCCGTAGCTTTCGTGGCCGCCGCCGTAGCCGCCGCCGTAGCTGCCTCCGAAGCTGAGACCCTCGTGGCCTCCGTGTCCTCCTCCTAGGCTGATCTCCTGATGGCCGCCGAAGCTGTGTCCGCCGTCACCGCCGCCGTAGCTGTGACCGACGTCACCGCCGCTGAAGCCGTGTCCGCCGTCGCCGCCACCGAAGCTATGTCCGCCGTCGCCGCCGCCGAAGTCGTAACCGCTTCCGCCGCCATAGGATCCGGTGTCGTAAATGCCTCGTTTGTCCTGCTTTTTCTCCTCTGGTGCCACTTGCTTTTCTGTGGCTTTCTTTTCTTCCTTAGCTAAAGCTACCACGGCCAATGAGGCCACTAGAACAACCTGAAAAAGAAAAAAGTCAAGTTAAAATCTTTGTCAAAATTACTCAAGTATTAAAATACAAAGAATAAGAATTAGACATTTTCCCTAAGCAACTGCTTATTTTAAATTGTAGTCTGAATGTAAGTAAATGTTTCAAATGACGAGGATATAAAAGCTCTTAAACGATTTTATGACCGTGTTTAAGATTCTGTAAAGTGTCCGAGGATACGATTCACATGCAGAAACATTACGGAAGGGATTTCTAAAACACTCGTTCTAGATATCTGCGGATATAAACTTTCTATTTTCATTTATAATTGCAGACACGTAAACATTTTTCTGAGCAAAATATCTTAATAGCCTAGTAGTCATTCAACAGGAGACAATAGGTGGAAGTCATTGCTTCATCGCAGTTTTTTGCAGTAAAATAAAATAAAAAGTAATTGTTTTTATAATTATTTTGTTTGAGGTATCTTTGATACAGATCGTTTTTTTTAATAATATCTCAGAGTAAAAAGATAATGTTATACAATTATTATCAGTTATCACCAATAAATCATAAACACGGAAACGTCGACAAGGCGCCATAACTTTTTATGTAAACCTATGCAATTTTGCTGGCCAGTTCGTTGCAACTCACTCGGAAATGTCACCGAAGATTATTGATAGTACCAGCCCGAGGTATATAGATGTAGAGTACCTATTGAAAGTGAACGCTGTTACGTGGTGCGACGACCTTGCCTGACTAGATTCTATGGGGGAAACTCGCTGGGACAAGAAAATGTATACCGGCACATTAATATGCAGCAGTGCGCCATAGCGATATCCGTAAATAAAGGGTCCTTGCACTTGAAGGCTTTCCGTTTTTCTCACGTGTATAAGACAACATTACTAATATTACAAATGGTAAAATGTATCTGTTTGTTAGAAAATAATTTAAAAGAACTAAGGTATAAACATTGGACATACAAGTTACGACCCGGAAAAACCCACAGATAAATAGTTTTTTTTTTCACGAAAAAATGCGGCTTTCACGCTATAAAGAAAGAAAAGAGGAAGTACACAATTATTTAGACTACATGTAAGGACATAGGCTACTTTTTGCGGAATACACGTATCCTCGGACTCTGCTTGTACGTATAACGTCGCGCTAAACTTCACTACATAGTCATAAACAAAAACATACATAATTAGATTACATAAAGGTGGTGTTAGAGCGACAACAATACGAAATATTATTTTTACGACTACATCTTTGACCGACATTGTTTAATTACTATGCGTAAAGTATGTCGCAAACTCTACATTATGCCGGCCTTACATAACTCATAAAATGCATGTTGCTAAAACCGTAATTTTGGTAGAATAACATGCTTATTCATTTCCTTTTGGTAATGTTATTTGTTTCAATGTAGTGAGAAAGTTTACTTCTTGATATCACATCACACTAATATTATAAAGTGGAAACTCTGTGAGTATGTCTGTTGCTTCATTACGTAGAGTACCTTGTAGTACAGTGTAGGATCTGGATCAACAAATATTTTTAATCCGAAAAGAATTTGTTCGGGTGGAGACCCGGATAAATGCGAGTAGGTAAATATATTATCTAAGAAGTAATAATATAATTAGTGCAACAAGATAATATTTGCACTAACAAAATCTTACGTAATGCAATAATTATTAAGTACCTAATATATTTTATTGGCATTGATTGAAAACTAGATTTCTAACAAGCAATTAGTCTTTACAACTCTACAAATATACTCTTTAGCAACTCATAGCTTGAACTACATATACACGACTAAGTTAATCTACTGTATATGTTTATATTATGCTGCATTTGACCACGTGTTCATAGTTTATACTGAACAAGCATTATCGTATATATAAAATTCTCGTGTCACAATGTTAGTCCACGAACTCCTCCGAAACGGCTTTACTGATTTTTACCAAATTTTATATGCATATTCATTAGGTCTGAGAATCGGCTACTCGGTACTTTATATATTGATAAGTGCATTTGTTGAATAAATAATAGTAAATTATTACAACTTGAGACTGATGGCGACCATTGTTTGTGCGACGGGATAGCGATCGACGTTGCCATGGTGACGTGATGGTGACATACTTATTTAATCACTTCAATAAAATAATATGGCAAATATATTATGGCAAAGCAACGTTTGCCGGGACAGCTAGTTTTATTATATAATTACATTGTTTATGTAACAATGCATTACAAATATTTGTTAATCTCCATTATTAAAGCCTTAAAGAGTTAAAATTACTTATGTGAAAGTGTAACTTTGAAGAAGTTATAAGTCCACTTACGTCAAGTGTTTACGGACTTGGTGGATCTATATACTACATGTAAATATCGATTTTAGTTTGTTCGCTACACCTATATACTGTTATTGCAATAAATATTTACCTACAATAATTGCTCATGATCTCGCTCTCGTTCGCGCAGAGTGCAGACGCATGTAAATCGAGCCTTATATTAGCCTTTTATTATTCTTAATTTAGCCTTATATTAGCTAGCTTTTTATTAGCCTTATTATTATCAGCGCAAGATACTATATTATTGCAACTCCTCCGGGATTCCTTTGCGTTAATGTTTGCCAGTAGTGGTACATTTTCGAACTGTACATTTTCTTGCGATAAAAATTATTCTATGTCCTTTTTCTGCCCTAAAGTATCCCCATCCCAAACTTTCTCTTATTTAATCCTTTAAGCCCCATAAGAGCGCCGGTAACCGCGACAACAATAGAATACAATAGCACTTCCAAGAATCCGCGACCGAAGGATTAATTATTTAAATAAAATTATTATTAAATACTTGTATGTATTAAATCTGCCCCCCTAGACAAGTGACAAGCAATTATCGTAAACGCTAATGCCACAAAATGTATGCGATTTGACAGAAGTCATCGCTTCGCTAGCGTATACTAATTTCAAGTTAGCTATAGCGTTTACGATGATCGCTTGCCGCTTGTCTAGGGGCTGGTCATTTAATTAATTCAGATCTTTTCTGTTAAGAACGGTGTCCGAAAAAAGGGTTTGCCTGTATAAACTAGGTATTTAGTTACTAATACTATTGTATTTTCAATCTAACTACTAACTAGGCATTTAATATTAAAGATGTAACAAAAAGGGTATGTACGAAAAACCTATTAGACAACCTATATTATCGTTATAAAAAACTAGGCATTTAGAATTACTTATATATTATATTCTTAGTGTTACCCATTAGAAAGTGTAGGAAACCACTAATCGACAGCTTTACTGGGAGGCTATTAAGAAAATCACATCATTATTACGTACGTAACGAAACATTATGATTTATTTCCTACTTCGGAAACCTGTAAGGATCGAGCTGACGAGTTTTCCACTGCGTTGTATAAAGCTAGAAAATATATTTTTTAAAGCTATGGTAAAGCTAAATATTTCATATACTTACAGACAATAGTATAATATTGGCATTCTATATTCAATTTATTTGTCTTGAAGAATAACAAGACTATAAACGCTACATTTGGCTTATAAAACTGTTTACTCTGTTAATTAAGATCAAGAATTTAGTAGCATTAACGAAACATGGCTGATGGCTATCATAATAAATATGCTCTACAACAATATTGGTTTTTCTTTGAAAATTAATGAATCTGTAAAACCACCATAAACATTATTTTTCTTACAAGCAGATTTGATACGTTCTAGAAGCAATTTATATTAGACGTCTTGTACTTATAACTGTACATTAATTATTATAATGCATATTTATAATATTTATTTATATAAGGTTTATCTTTTCTGTTTGTTTGCTGAAACTGAAAAAGTACCTTAAAGCCTTTCTGTCCATGGAAAATTACAACGGAAGCACACTATAAACTTTCTGTGCACAAATGAAACACAGTATTACTTGCACTTTTTCCACTATATTCATTAATTACTAATTAGGTAATTTATGAATATAGTCTATATAATTAGGTAATTTATTTATTATATAGTGGAAAAAGTGCAAGTAATATTGTGTTTCATTTGTGTGTAAAATGAATTTCCACCAAGAACCGACAGCACAATCAATTACATATTATACTTTCTGTACACTCTATAAAATGCTAATATTCATTGATAAGAATCGTTAATCGTAGTAAGACCCAGTACTGTTATTCTTTATAAATATGTATCACTTATTGTTGTTCAGGTCATTCTGCAAATTGACTGAATCGATACTGTTAATTTTTGAATTCATAAAAACATAATCATTGTGTACATAACATTATATAAGTAGCGCATGATTTCCATTAACAGCTGTTATTTAATAAATTATATGAATATTCTGTTATTCTGTCGCACCTTTAATATTTTTTGTGTAGTGTATACACTTAATAAGTTATACTGATAATTTTTTATTTTAAGAACAAATATTATTGACAGATACACATCGGATTAACTGTTCTCAGTTTAAGCGAGACATAAATATTACAATTCATTATATTTTATAGGCTTATATTTATTATTTGCCACTTAAAAATCTCTTGTTATTCAACTATACTTTTTTTAATTTAAACAAACATGTAGAGCACTAAAAAGGACGGCCGGATTAATGTCACTTTAGATATAAATAATATCTATTTAACGATTTTGTTAATAAACATTTAAGTTTAATTATATAAATAATTAATTTTAATTTGTTGAAAGTAAAAAACACTTTTTAACACGTCATTATTGATAAGATTTTCCCGCCGTCCTTTTTCGAATTCCGAACGCACACTGTTTGACACTGACACTTCACTTTTTTAACTCACCGAAAACTTCATGTTGCAAAGTCTTCGTTCGCCGAAGACCTGTCCCGTGTGGTGACTCGTATGTTCTACTGGTGGGCTTTATACTGTCCCTCCCACTAGCGCGAGCGGTCCCATATAGAAGGGTGACGGTTTGGTTTTATAGTAATTTTAAGTATTAATTGTATCTTACTGTGTATCTGTTATAAATCTTTAACTAGAATGATATTGAAGTTTGAAGAGCAATTAATTGGTTTTTAGTTAATGCTAAAATCTTAGCACATATTTACTATCAAAGATCACTTAAAAATTGTTATTTATTAGATCTGTCTGATGTGTAATGTAGGATTAATAACATGCGACATTTAAATTTTAGTGATACTTTATCCATATCTGATCAGTTAATAGTCAGTAAGTTACAAACTGTTCTTTTAGGGTTCCGTAGTCAACAAGGAACCCTTATAGTTTCGGTCTGTCCGTCCATCTGTCTGTCTGTCCGCGGTTTTGCTCAGAGACTATAGGACCTACAAAGCTGTAGTTTGGCATGAATGCACATATTAATAATGGCAAGAAAATGGAACATAAAATCTTTAAAAAAGATTTTTTTATGGTACCTTCCTGGAAACTCAAAAAAATCCGTCGTCATCCCCATACAAATGTTTTAAGGATAACGGCGATGACCCTAACAACCTGTGGTAAGGACTTCCTTTTGTTTCTTCAGGCGGCATTTTTTAAGGCCAGTGACACAGCAAGGCCATGATCAAGACAAATACTGCATCTTTCAGCAACAGCACATCCTAGCTCTCTAACTTAGTGCCGGAAAAGCCTCTCAATTCTCATAAAAGTTCATTCTTGGTTAAAGTGACGCCGCGTTAAAGTAAAAACCGTGTTGGATATGTTTTAGATTGCTTGTTTTCTATGAGAGGAACAGCAAAAAAATTAAGGGCATAAGCGACTAAATGGTTTTTGTCGCGTAATTTGAAAACCATAAATAGTAAATACATCCATACTAATATTATAAATGCGAAAGTGTGTCTGTTTGTCTGTCCGTCTGTCTCTCTGTTACCTCTTCACGCCCAAACCGCTGAACCGATTTTGCTGAAATTTGGTATGGAGATACTTTGAGTCCCGGGAAAGGACATAGGATACTTTTTATCCCGGAAAAATGTACGGTTCCCGCGCGATAAACGAGTTTTGACGCAACGAAGTTGCGGGCATCATCTAGTATCGTATAAGCTAAGGGCAAAGTAAAGTGCATGCTTGAACCAATCTATGTACAAATTTTGTAAGCTTAAATCACTCTCCTCTGTTGGAAAAATAGGAATTATTTTAGAATTTACAGAGGTCTTTTTGATTGATTATTCTGTGTTGTAAAAGTTGACCAATCGTGTTATGCTATGGGTAATTCAAAGACAAAGACATGATGAATACTGACAATGAACTAGCTTTAGTCATTGCTGAGAAAAATCGATATCGCTACAGCCAAATTATCAAGGCGCTGCATCGTCGTTATGGTTAAAAGCTGCTTGAGATAATTTTGGTACCTACTTCAACTTACTACGAAATAAAATTACCTAATAACTACTTTGCGTCTCAAATTCTAGGTCATGTGTAGTTACAACCTTCGTACGAGGGCGGGATGAGAAATAACTAGCCTCTGCTATTTAAAAATATGTTAAAATTAATATAAAAAATCAGCCAAGTGCAAGTTGGACTCGCGCACGCAGGGTTCCGTACCGATACAGAACAAAAATAAGCTAAAAATTGTGTTTTTTGTATGGGAGCCCCCCTTACATTTTTATTTTATTTTAATATTATTATTAAATATTAAAGTACACATAATAATATAATAAAAGAATGTGTGAAAAATTCAAGTGCCTACCTCTTGCCATTATTGACATAGAGCGAAAAAGGCCGAAAAATTCACGTTTGTTGCATGGGAGCCCCCCTTAAATATTAACTTTATATTGTTTTCAGTATTTGTTGTTATAGCGGCAACAGATATACACAATCTGCGAAAATTTCAAAAGTCTAGCTATAGCGGTTCTTGAGATACAGCCTGGAGACAGACAGACGGACAGACATCGAAGTCTCAGTAATAGGGTCCCGTTTTTGCCCTTTGGGTACGGAACCCTAAAAATATGTATGTCATTTTTAAATTTCTGTCTCTGGCCGCCTGTGCCACAGATTAATATAATATGTAGCAAGCAGCAAGCTAGCCTGTGTTTTAAATTTGAATTTGGTGGCGTGAAAGTTTTATTGATATTTTATCATTTGAAAAAAAATTTCGTCAACTGTTTTGAATATGGATAAAATTGAACAAAGACTGGTGATAAAGTTTCCTCATATGAAGGGGATAAAGGGGAAAATATCTACAATATGATGAATTAAAAAAATGTTTTGGGTGAATCTGCTTCTTCTTATGCCACAGTAAAAAACGCGGCATAAGAAGAAGCAGATTTAAACGCGGTCGTATATGTGGCAAAGATGAAGCCGGAAAGATGGTCGTCCAAAAAGTGTCACAACTCCGGAAATAGTCGTGAACGTACATGTTATGGTTTTAGCAGACCGACGATTGAAATTATCTGAAATAGCAGACACTATAGGCATCTCAAAAGGACGGATACACCAATCCTAAGTGAGGAATTAAATATGAAAAAGTTACCGGCTCGTTGAGTGCCGCGATTGCTTACGCACGATCAAAAACCGGTCAAGTGCGTGTCGGGCCACGCGCAATATAGGGTTCCGTAGTACCGCTAGCTTTTGTCCATTTTTTATGGTCAATGAACGTACATTTATAGCGTGTTTTACACTACTAACAACATCATCTCAGTTACTTTCAAAGCAATTTGAACGAAAAGTTCCTTTATACTTCGCCGAATACATTTTTTTAGTTGATCGACTATTACTCAATAACTTATGAAGTCTTCTTAGCCGTGATAGTTTTCCTTTTAAATTCAGCATATTTCCTACCTCCGTGAATTTTTTCACATTTCCAGAACCAACCGTTTAGCTGGTAGAAGGCGCGGTTTAGATGGGGTGGGCGCGAAAAAAAATATTCATCCCCGCTTGATGTGTAGGGGAGGTACCATAAAACAAAATATTTTTTCACGATTTCATGTACCATTTTGTTGCCATCATTAATATGTGTATTCATGCCAAATTACAGCTTTGTAGGTCCTATAGTCTCTGAATAAAACCGCGGACAGACAGACAGACAGACAGACCGAAACTATAAGGGTTCCTTGTTGACTACGGAACCCTAAAAAGAATGAAAGAAAATCAATTAATTACAGTATGATTTGCTGTCCCACCCACATTATTCGCCTGATCTAGCGCCATCAGACTTCTATTTATTCCCTAATGCTCAAAACTTTTTTGGTTGGACAGGCCACAAATTATGATGTCATAGCACTCATAGCCGCTGTAGAGGAGTATATTTTGAAGGCCTTAAAAAAAAAACATTTAATAGAAGGCATTACTGCTTTAGAACTAAGATAAAGAAAGTGCATAGAGGTTCACAGAGACTTTATCGAAAAATAAAATTATTTTATCATGGAAAGTTAAGTGTAGAAGTATTAGGCTAGTTACTTATCATCCCACCCTCGTAGTATATCCCTACTTATAAAGTTTAAAGATGATTCCAAACATTCATACAAACTATTAACAAAAGTACCTAACAATATTTCAAAAAGCGTATGTTAACTATGCTTACATAGTAAAGTTGATGGTGCATAAAATGATCTAATTATTCTCAAGAATGTGGGTCAATATGTAGAGGCATCATGCGCCCGCGCAGCGCCGCGGAAGTGCGATCACGTACGTAAGGTCAGTCCACTTCACTTGTAGCGCCTATCTGATCATTTCAGTTATGTAACCGTAATAATGTGTACTAAGACTTCGTTACCTGTCCATCTGTCCGTCTGTCTGTCTCCAGGCTGTATCTCAAGAACCGCTATAGCTAGACTTCTGTCACAGATTTTGTATGTATAATATTATATCTGTTGCCGCTATAAAAACAAATACTAAGAACAAAACAATATTAATATTTATGGGGGCGCCCATACAACAAACTTGGTTTTTCCGGCCTTTTTTGATCGATATCAATAATGGTAACAGGTAGGCACTTGATTTTTTTTAATTCATTTAGGATCTGGGTCTATTATGACCTATGTAACACTACATTCTTGCAATAAATATATCCTATTCTATTCTATTTTTGCAAAGGCCATAAATATAAGTATACTTTAATAATAAAAAAAACAATATTTAAATTTCGTGCGCGGGTCCGACTCGCACTTGGCCAATTATTGAATTTTATTGCGTCCATAATGATTATTTACGTATTTGACGTGTAGACCGTGTTAACGAGATGTACGTGTTCATCAGTTCGTGCGAAAAAAAAATAGAGCAAAGTTACTTAAACGCTGTCTGTCATTTTCTAAGATTCTAACTAAAATAGACCACGGAGCAAAAACAAAGGAATAGACCGAGAAACACCGTTAATGTGTTTTCACATTATCCGATCCGATATCGGTGTCGGACGCCGATCCGATATCGGGGGTAAGTAAAATGTATGAAATAATATGTACCTGTCTTTCATAATATTGTCCGGCCTGATATTGGATATTATTCTTACATTTTACATACCGCGATAACGGATCGGTCCGACACCATATCGGATCGGATAATATGGAAACGCCCTTAGTTAGCGATTCTCATCGTCTAATTGAGTCATTAGGCGAAGCGTTTTTGCACGCCTGTTATTTCTGTGTAGTATCTATTGGTCATTTTCCCGTCAGTTGTTGCATTTCCAGAGAAAATTTATTTCTCTTCCTAAATCTACTTTTGATGCAAATTTTTTAATAATAAGATTTACTGCTTACACAACATAATATCATTTACTATGAAAAACAACACTTTTTTATTCGGTCATTACTCATTTCACACAATAGTCTAAGAGCGAGTGTTCCGCAGACTTATAGACTATAGTAAAGTAGCAAACTATCCATATTAATGCCAGGTATACTGTTTAGTGTTTACTCTACCGTTGATACAATAGGCATTCACTATTCCCAACGCGGGTTCCTGCGTGGCTCCGCCAGTGTAAATAAGGAGTTTCCCGGGAGCCGTCCAGTTTCCACAAAAAATAGGCTATATTATGTCCTTCCCCATGTCTCTAACTATACTTGTACCAAACATAAAGTTAATACAACTACAAAATTACAAAAAAATAGGCATTGTATTTTTATGTAATAGAAGTAAATTAATAATAGTAATAATTAGTAAATTAATCTAATATATAAAATTCTCGTGTCACAATGTTAGTCCACGAACTCCTCCGAAACGGCTTTACTGATTTTTACCAAATTTTATATGCACATTCATTAGGTCTGAGAATCGGCTACTGGATATTTTATATATTGTTAAGTGCATTTGTTGAATAAATAATAGTAAATTATTACAAGCTGAGACTGATGGCGACCATTAAGTTTGTGCGACGGGATAGCGATCGACGACGTTGCCATGGTCACATAAAATTTATTTAGTCACTTCAATAAAATATTATTGGCGAAATACTTTATATTATGGCAAAGCAAAAATATAAATAGCTTTAGGATCCGGAATAAGTCTCTGCCATTTTATTTTGTTTCTATGATACAGTTGATGGTTTTCATTAAATATTTCATGTACATGAAATCTCGATTTAATCTCATTGAGTCTCGGGAAAGCACAAGGAATACTTTTTGCCCCGGAAATGTACGGTTCCCGCACAATAAACTTTTATTTTCGCCTAAACTATTCAATCTATTTTGATGAAATTTGGCATGGAGATACTTTGAGTCTTGGCCCTTGGGAAAGGACAAGGGATTCTTTTTGTACCGGAAAATGTACAGTTCCCGCACAATAAACTTTTATCATTTTCGGGATAATTTGGGATGAGTGCACAATGGCACTCAAAAATATGTAACACAATTTTTTTAATGAATTATACCAATTCGAATTAAATAATCATCGTTAAGACAGGACATGTCTGTCAGGTCAGCTATTTTTATTGTATAAAAGAAAGGGGTGTTAGTTACACTACTTATAACTCAAGAACGGATGAACCGATTTGGCTGAAAATTAGTGGAGAGGTAGCTTAGAACCAGGAGACAGACATAGGATACTTTTTATCCTGTTCGACCGCGTTTCAGTGAAGTCAGTATAAAATCTTATATATAAAATTCTCGTGTCACAATGTTAGTTACCGTACTCCTGTCTCCTCCGAAACCTTTACCAAATATATATGCGTATTCAAAAGGTCTGAGAATTGGCTACTGGCTACTTTATATATTGAAAAGTGCATTTTGTTGAACAAATAATTCTATTACTTACAACTCGAGAATCGAGACTGACGGCGACCATTATGTTAAAATTATATTAATTACAAAAATAATTTCTTTACTATCAAGTAATTTAAGATACACTTCATTTAATTTTAAAATGTGTAACACTGACTTAGTGTGTTATACAGTACACATTATAAATATTAATCAAGGTTTTTCTTTAATATAATTTCAATAATAGTAAAAAAGTAAAAAGCCGACTAGTCGGCTCTTTTTGCCGACTATTCGCCGACTAGTCGCCGACTACAAAAGTGGCCGGATAGTCGGCTTTACCGACTAGTCGGCACATCTCTAATAATTAGATATCAAAACAGTAGAAACACGTATTGAAAATCACTAATGCCATGCTCGAATATGGAACCCTCGTTTGGAATAGTACGTGCCCATTGCATCAACTTTACTGTAGGTCTGACGAACACTATTGCTCTCAGTCTAAAAGTTTGTATTACACAAAATAAAAAATAAACTATGACCTTACTTCTAATTTATAACTTACGAAATGTGCAGATTTTAATTTGGTGATATGAAGCACAAAAGCTGTTACCGTAGCATTTTGTAGGTCGACCGTATTAGAGACAAAATATGGGCCAAAGTGAAATGAAAGGAGGATAAACATTATTGTTATAATTTATAATTATTTAAAATATTATTGGATACATCAAAATATTTGTACAATATAATATGGCGCCCAAAACTCCGTTGCGCCGTAGGTTGCGCCAAAATCATAACCATATAAAATTATAGTACGAGTAAAATCGCTTCAGCGGTTTGGGCGCGAAGAGGTAACAGTAAGACAGACTGACTTTCGCATTTATAGTATTAGTATGGATTTACGGCTTCTTCATGTCGGCCCATTTTAAACAAATAATATAGGCGATTACGATACTGAAAAACATTTTATAATATTTTAAACTTCATTTTAAAACGTAAAAAGAGCCGTATTGGTGCACTGCACATTTGAAGGAGTGTTCTGTAACATTTCACGCACTAGGTTTTACGAAACAAGAACTGTTATAAAATTTCATATACTTTATATTACTTAATACTAATCTGTGACTGGTCTTGTTGCTTGGACCAAAGTACAACATGGTACAGTTGTACCATGTTGTACTTTGCTCCAAGCAGCTAAAAGCCGAGCTTTGTGAGGGCTATTGTCGTTTTTCTGCGTGGTAAAAATGTTTAAGGCAGTTTTTATTTATATTTTAATAGTTACCAAACCTAGACTGACCGATGATAACACATCTACATATTAAAAAAATAAAAATTACTATGTTAAAACTTAAAACACAAATTAATAGGCGTGATAGTTTTTCCGTAAAGTGTACGACAAAAGTGCTCAGGTTGTGGGACGTTTGCATGTAAAATTAACTCTAGATTACTTTTTAATCCAGATTTACTTTTACATTCTGCTATTATTTATAATATTTGCACGTCTTTCAAAATATAATATTGCTCATTAAAATAGTTTTGACGTAATCCCCGAGAACAGTAGACGTAACCGTAATTACGTGTTATATCGCAGATGATCGTCTGCATAATCTAGAAATTGCGCCCGTCACGGACCGACATATTGTCTCTATTTATTATTAAATAACAACAAAAGGATTTTACATGTTATCATTTCAAAATTACATTTCTGTAACAAAATTAAATGTTTCGTGGGAATTTGTCTTAAAGTGATGTGTAGTTGATAAACATGAATTTCTACGGAAAATAAATTATATTTTATATTTGTAAACTGGGTGTAACCAAACTAAGTGACAGTACTATAGTGTGTGTATTAGTATTAGTCCCCTGTATAAAGTTCGCTAGTTTTGTTATATCCTTTATACATAGTGAACAAGTACATTCCGAGATTTTTCAGATTTTTTTTTTTTAATTTGCGCAAGCACCCCAGCGTGATGTATTTGCCCTTACAAAAGTAAAAAAAGTATACCCCTTAAAAACCAACTTTTTTTATAGCAGCAAATTTTCCAACTTAAAGAAAACCAAGTGTTTTGCATTCTAAAACGCTCTTGCGCATGAAGCAGCTATATTTAAAATTGAATTGAATGCATTATTTCCTCTCCTTAATGGTTGTCCAATATGACGTAAACATAAGTTCTCACGTTATGTTTCATTAATCGATGTAGGCGATATAGATACTCAAGTTGAAATAGTTTACCTACTTTGACTAGGCATTGCGTTCATGACTATTAAATAGAAGCGCATACTAATATTATATACGCGATAGTATGTCTGTTTGCCTGTTACATCTTCACGTAAAAACCACTGAACCTATTTGGCTGAAAGTTACCTATGGAGATACTTTGAGTCTCGGTAAAGGACATAACCATAGATATCAGAAACAAACAGGACTTAACATACATTTTACAGGGAAAATGTGGCCCCTGCACATATTATATTGGCCCACTAAATATTTAATGTTTTAACAACGCTATCTAGTATAATTTTGTTGGAACGGGATGCTCGCGGAATGCTACTAATTTAGCACCGTACAAATCCAACAGAGGCTGTCAAGTTCGATTGTCATTCGATCAAGTTAAACTTGCGACCGGCGAAACTTTTAAGTGTGTGTGATTTTATTTCGATAGTAGTTAAGAAACAGAAATATTTGGCTTTTGTGTTCAAACATCGGATACATGAAACCATGTTCTCCTACGGAATTTAAAATGTAAATATAAAATTATACATCTAATAAATATTTTTGGCACGTTTGTTTAAATATTAGCAACTAGATGTTCCGCGCGGCTTCGCCCGCGTAATTTAGGAATGTCACGGAAACCGTACATTTTCCGCAAAAAAAGAAAGCTATGTCCTTTCACGTAGTCTATTCTTCATGTGTGCCAAATAACATAAAAATTGCTCCAGTACGTTCAAATAACTGTTTTCCACACTTTCTTCTTTTTTTTACCTCCTTTTAGTCGTAGCGTGATAAAGTATAACCTATAGCCTTTCTCGATAAATGGGCTATCTACCACTGAAATAATTTTTCAAATCGGACCAGTAGTTCCTGAGATTAGCGCGTTCAAATAAGCCATTTCAAATAATTTCTCCCGTTTTTTTCCACACTTTCCTATATTTCTTCGCTCCTATTAGTCTTAGCGCAATAAAATATAGCCTATAGCCTTCCTCGATAGATGGGCTATCTAACACTGAAAGAATTTTTCAAATCGGACCAGTAGTTCCTGAGATTAGCGCGTTCAAACAAACAAACTCTTCCCAATTATAATATTATAGTATAGATATAGATGATTGTAATTTGGCCCCCTCACATTGGTCGTAATGTTGTTCCAATGACAGAGCTGGAGAGCCATGGGTACAGTACCAAATTTTTGACTAATGGGATATGTAGCCTGTGGAGGCTCCAAAGGTGAATATTACATTTGTGATTTTCGCCGTTAAGTTTCATTTGTGCAATACATTTAATGTGATATCCCCGGGGGGCCACATTACCATCACTTGATCTCATAATACCAAATGTGATTGATTAAGAATAATTGAAACTTTCGATTATCCTGCACGAGTTTTATTTATTCCCTAATCTATATATATAAAAGAAAGTTGCGTTAGTTACACTACTTATAACTCAAGAAAGGATGAACCGATTTGGCTGAAAATTGGTGGAGAGGTAGCTTAAAACCAGGAATAGGACATAGGATACATTTTGTCCCGGAAAAATGTACGGTTACTGCACAATATACTTTTTTGATTTGCGCGTAAACTATTCAATTGATTTTGATGAATTTTGGTATGGAGATACTTTGAGTCTCGGGAAAGGACAAGAGATACTTTTGGTCCCGGAAAAATGTACGGTTACTGCACAATATACTTTTATGATTTGCGCGTAAACTATTCAATCGATTTTGATGAAATTTGGTATGGAGATACTTTGAGTCTCGGGAAAGGACAAGGGATACTTTTTGTCCCGAAAAATGTACGGTTCCCGCACAATAAACTTTTATGATTTTTCGCCTAAAGGCTAAACTATTCAGATTATTTTTATGAAATTTGGCATGGAGATACTTTGAGTCTCGGGAAAGGAATAGGGATACTTTTTGTCCCGGAAAATGTACGGCTGTGTTCCTGCATAATAAACTTTTATGGTTTTCGCTTAAACTATTTAATCTATTTTGATGAAATTTGGCATGGATATACAAATTTTAATATATTGTTTTCTTAAATATACCAATTCAAATAAAATAGTCATCGTTAAGACAGGACAACGTCTGTCGGGTCAGCTAGTAAGATATGTTTAAAGTTTTAAACAAATGAATTAAAGTCCCATACTGTATTTTTTTAGGTTTCTGACTCCTATATTTTTTAAATAATGCTTGATACACAAAGTGGGGGGCCACATTACCACCTTTTCCTATAGCTCAGAAAAATGTACGGTTCCCGCGTGATAAACAAATTTTGGTACAACAGAGTTGCGGGTGTTATCTAGTAGACTCAGTTTAGATTAACTTCGATCTTAGTTCGTAGGCGTAGATAGATAGTAGTAGTATAGAGAGTCTGTATCGGCAAAGTGTAAAAGGGACTACAAATATACGAGTATATACAAGTTGCCAAATTATTGCAAAATTTTATCGACTACATAATAATAACTCCGTCCGTGTCCGTGACGATGGCCGGTTTAATTGAAACCAGACCAGTTACGCAGGAGTAATTTTCACCGTAGAATTTTTCCAATGAAAACTATCCTATGTCCTTTACCGTGACTCAATGAATCTCCATACCAAATTACATCAATATCGGTTCACCTGAACCAGTAGGCAACAGGCAGGCAGACGCACTTTCGTATTTAGAATTTTAGGATGAATTAGTACGGATTTGTAGCATTAACAATGGCGGAAGTATTCTTGTGACATCTCGTCTTGTTCACTTGCTACACCGTTGTATAATACGGTATTACTGTTTACATAACACACGTCGTTCACACTTCAAATAAAAACAAACACACAAGGCCAATATAAAGTGGGAGACGAGCGATCAACATTATAAAAATCGGTCCAGTTGTTTTAGTCGGACCATATTTGCGAGACTGTACCACGGTTTACGGCCATCTTTTGGGTAGATATCTCGTTGCTAGAAGACTACAGCCGCGCTCAGAGGCATAATAAATAAACTACTTAATAATGATGAATATACTTCAATTTAATTAAAAGTTTGACAGATAATGTATGGGATTATGTCAAAATCATCATCATCAGTTCCAATTTTAAATACAGAACTAAGTATTAATCGTCTCATGAGTACGGCATTTTTAATTATCCTTCCATCTTTGAGATTTAGCTCTTTCTGATTTCAGAGCTTTTGTTGTCATTATTGGGTAAATTTTAAACGAAAATTTGCGAGAGGACTACTGGACTATAACTAAATCGGTTTTACTGTTTAAGTTTATGAAGACATCGCAACGATGCTCACAAAGTAAAGAAAGTAAAGTCCTCTGATGCCAATAATTGTGATGATTGTTGTCTGATATATCGACGAGGAAAAAAACAAAGTATTCATTTAATGTTAACATAATAATATGTAATTAGCATGCTATACTTTCACGGAGATTTTGTTACATAATTTAGTCTATTAAGTAAATAAGATCAATTACATAACGTAAGAATGTACAGATAGGTACTCTGTAGAACTGATGTTACTTATTCATTATTACTTATTACCAATCAAAGGCGGTAAAGACGACCTAAATAATTTTATTAGCCGTGTGGCAAACATATAATCTATAGACAATTAGACAGGCATAAGCCTGCTGGCTAGCAAGCAAGCAGTACGTATGTACATCAGACTGTATTCAGGGACTCTAACCGCCGCACTCAGAGACGTCAATTAAGACTTAATGCTCATTTAACATGAAATGTCCCTCTCAGAGACGACAATTAAAAATAGCTAATTGCAGAGTTTGATGTTCAAGTTTAAGGTTATTCTTGAAATTTTTTCAGCTTTAATTTTTCAAAAGATAAAATTAAGAT
Source organism: Polyommatus icarus (assembly GCA_937595015.1). NCBI lineage: Eukaryota > Metazoa > Arthropoda > Insecta > Lepidoptera > Lycaenidae > Polyommatus > Polyommatus icarus. Next base: position 15,157,586 of record OW569327.1, on the reverse strand, counting down.
AAAAATAAAATTTATTTTAAGTGTTAATAATAAATAATAATAATATTAGATAATGCCACAGTAAACATAAAACTTCATAACTGTGATAGTACTAAAGCATTTTTGTGCAATACATGCCTAGTTACTTAGTACAGCTGTTTTTAGGGTTCCGTACCCAAAGGGTAAAAACGGGACCCTATTACTATGACTTCGATGTCTGTCCGTCTGTCTGTCACCAGGCTGTAACTCAAGAACCGCTATAGCTAGACTTCTGAAATTTTCACAGATTGTGTATATTTGTTGCCGCTATAACAACAAATACTAAAAACAAAATAAAATAAATATTTAAGGGGGGCTCCCATACAACAAACGTAACTTTTTTCTATTTTTTGCTCTTAATCAATAACGGCAACACATAGGCAATTGAAATGTTCACAAAATACTTAATTGTATTTATACTTTAATAATTAATAATAAAATTTAAATAAATTAAATAATTAAGGGGGGCTCCCATACAAAAAATACAATTTTTAGCCTATTTTTGCTCTTTAGTGGTATGGAACCCTTCGTGCACGAGTACAACTCGTACTTGGCCGATTTTTACCTTTTCTTGCTAATAAATAGAAGTATTTTACATGAAGTGTACCTATAGTCACTTCCATACAAACTAGAAATACCTACAAAGAAGTATGAACATTGTTACCAAATTATGTCTTACGGTATATTTATACATATACGGTATATAATATATATACGGTATATTTCAAAGTATGTTTACTATATAGTTACAATATTATTATGATTTATGAATAAATCTTAATAGCAAACGGTTTTCTTATATTAAAATGGTAGTTAATAGTAGACATAACACAGGTTATTCACACAATCCAAATTGTAAAACATAGAAACTTCAAATGTTGCAATAAATACTTTTAAATACCTAGTACCTTAAGTACTTTATAGTTTATTTATTTAAAGTATATACTGACCAATGAAATCCTGTTGAAATGTATTAAGTATGTTAAAATATATTATTATGTTAAATTCGCCAACCAAAAACAAAATAAAAATTACTAGATACCTACTACTATTTCTCGTCATAGTACGAATGATTTATGGGGGACAGAAATTAATCAGTCAATTAATTTTGTCTCTGAGAGGTATCTCTAATGAAAGCATTAAATTTCAATTTGTTAAATGATGTTCAGCGCTATTTTTTAAATGACCGACTCTGACGGCCGCAGTCACGACTCACGCCCAATAAAAAAAAATGAAACGAACACGGCTTGACTTTCCAAGACTAGAAAGCCGTGTTCGTTTCATTTTTCAACTACGCATGCGCGGCTTTTTTCGCAGTTTGGCAGCTGACTGTCAACTTCATAATAATTGAGTGTCATGTTCTAAAATATTAACAATTTCATGACACTGACACTAATTTTTAACTTTGCGCATGCGTAATGTGCATTGAAAAACGAAACGAACACGACTACAGTTTGTGAAAAAAGAGTAGACACAGAACTAAAAATTTTCTAAACGTAATCACGCTCAAAAGGTGGTTTTTTCTCTTTGTATTTCCATAGAGAACGCTTATATACACATTAAATATTATTTGCCTTGCACATTAATTTTAACTCGATTGAATAAGGTTTTCGTATATTTTGTTACAATATGATTAAAAAATTGCGTAGAGTGTGTACGGTACTCTTTTTTGACAAGCTATAAATAAAATCATATAAAAAAGAAGAAGATCATGCCCCCCGTGTATTATATTTCTCTATGTCCTAGAATTGACTTCGGCCTTCACTATCATTCATTAAATAGAGAAAACATAGAAATGGCTGTATGGGCAACGCTCCCTTTGCCTGTCCCGACCGGGACAAATTAAAAAAAAAATCTCTATGTCATACCCCTTTGACAGCAAAATCCACGATTAGCGACTCAATCGAGTTAAATGGTGCTTCTTCTATAATTAAATTTAATCGCCATTTTGAGGTGTTAATTTATCATTAACTGACTCTGAGAGGGAATTTCATGTTTAATGAGCATTTAGTGTTGCGGTTTGTATGGGCAGCGGATAATTTTGATTTTTTAAATGATGATTTAATGAACGACTCTGAGTGCGGCCGTAAGCCTAATTCAGGCAAGTATACACACACACAGTATACACCATAGTTAATAAATGAGAAATGATACAAAATGCTTATATTAGGTTTTGTTTTAGTGCGGTAATAATTCACCGCACATCCCTACTAATATTATAAATGCGAAAGTAATGCGTGTCTGTTTGTTTATTACCTCTTCACGCCTAAACGACTGAACTGATATTGTTAGGTATAGACTATAGACGATACTTTAAGTCCCGGGAAAGGACATAGGATACTTTTTATTTTAAAAAAATGTACGGTTCCCGCGCGATAAACTAATTTCGACGCAACGGAGTTGCGGGCGTCATCTAGACTCTAGTGTTCCATTTAATCCTTCGATCGGAGATTCTCGGAATTGCCATTGTATTCTATTGTTGCCGCGATCACCGATGCTCGTACGGGCTTGATGGGTTAAAACAGTTTTCATAATAAGTTGAGTTTGTTTTAACCGTTCACAGAACTACCGACTGCGATGGCTCTGTGTGGTCAAAGCCTTAGGTGCATTGCATTATAAACGGATGTATAAGGCCATAAAAATAATGTTACAGATAAGAGATATTACACAAAGTGTTAATACGCTCATTATTATAACATTACTATTGCCAAATAAGTAGCTCGCACACTAAAAACACTTCATAAAAATTATAAAAGCCGACAATGTAATGTTACCAAGCAAATACTTTTAAATGCGATCACTTTGAGTAACTATTTGGTATATTCGGTAATAAAGGCAAATAGAAACAGACTTAAACTTAGCAAGTTGAGGCAAACAGTTGGATTTTCAATTTCGAAGCGATTTCGGTACTATTTGGGACCACTTTGAAGAATGTATGTATCAAAGTATGTATTTGGATTGAAGATGTTATTTTCTTATACAACCAAATATTGATGCTATGGCCTATGGGCTATGGCTTGAGATTTGAAATATTTGAAGATAAATAAATCTGAATCTACGAATAATAAAACCTAAGGAAACGTAACTCCCATACTAATACAGTTTTAAATTTGGTTCCATTCGAACTGTCATGTAACGTCAGCCTTTGTAAACTTCTCCTCAACTCAAGGTCACCTAAATATTGCAAATGTATGAAAAGTGAACCTAACCGCGTTACTCAGAGACATTTAATTATGATTAACTTTCAATTTAATGAAGAGTTTGACAGTTAATGTATGGACCTTATGTCAAAATTTTGAATTAATTACATTTAAGTAATTAATGTTCCACTCTGAGTGCGGCAGTAAGGTACACTTTTTTGACAAGTATTTTGGAGCATGTTTTTTGACGGAGTTACTCTTCCTTAGTTTTTATTATTCGTAGATCTGAATAAAGGTTAACGCTCATTTTGACAAGGCCGCATTTCCATTTAAATACTTAATTCATTTTTGAATTTTTGATGACTTTTCGAGCTCTCTTTTAAAATACGTCTTGTACTATTACTTTTATTGGCTAGTCCCAATGCGTGCTGGTAATGTGCGCTTTACTTCAAAAGTAATTGAAATGTTGGTCAAAAGTGTATTTATTGTTCGCGGACAACGGACAACCTAAATAGCTAAAGACATTGTTAATGAATCAGTAATCAGTAGACAGTAGAATTGGATGCTGTAACACGTATCGAGTAGCTGATCAGATAAAGTTTCAATTGCAGGTCGTGAAAGTGGAGCGTTCGTTTCCACATTGCTTGCCGTCGTGGTGTTACGTTAGTCCATCGACTGCATTTGAATATGGAATCTTATCTTCTTTTGTTTTTATTAAAAACGTGTGATAAGCTATTTTTAGAGAAATTACAGGCGACCTATCACGTCCGGACACATACGGACGGACAGACAGACACAGTCATGACTCATGACGAAATTATAAAAGTTCCATTTTCCGGAAGCCTAAAAATTAACTAATTTTTTTCCAAATTGGTTTAATACACTGAGCCTGAAAGACAAATGAAATACACATAGCTACGAATAAAACGAATAAAAGTTATGTATTTGGAAATAATATTATGTACCACTGAAGAGTTTGGAGTTGTAGTATTTTAAAAGAAAACGACTTGTCTCCTCCGATGCATCTTTATTAATGATTAATCTCACTTAAAATTATAATTTAGCTTATTCTACTTGGGTGGTACAATAATTATTAAGAAGTTACGCCACAATATTCGGAACAACGTTGGACACATTGGGAAATAAGCATAAAGTTAATGTCATACATTAAGCTATACTAATACTATACTATAATATATTATAGCATAGTATCAGAATATACTAATATACAATTATCACACTTCACCTCCGGGGGAAAAGAAAAAAAAATAATACTCCTGAGATATAATTACTAACACACTTTACCTCCGGGGGAAAAGAGAAAAAAAATTAATATATTTATACTTTTTTTTTTAGTTAAAACTACTAATACTTATTATTTTAATTACATTTCTATTATTTTTTTTACTATTTTTATAATATTTTTTCAAGTACTTTTTTTAGCTTATAAACTTTTTTGTCCTATTCTTATGTATTATGTCTACTTTATTATTCTTAATTATTTTAACATTAGGTCCCATGTCCTCTACAACAGTAAATGGACCGTGAAATAACTTATCTAGCTTTCCACCAGTTTCGGATTTCACTAAAATTAAATCACCTTTATTGTAGGATATAGGGTTTACATATTTATCATATCTTACTTTACGATCAAACTTACTATCTAATAAATTATTTCTAGCATCCTTAAAAGCAACTTGCAACCTATATTTAAGTTCACTGCAATAATTTTCTGGAGTATACAGTGGTTCTATTGCATTACTCAATCTATTAGGAATATTACATTGTCTACCAAATACTAATTCAAAAGGTTGGTATTTTGTTTCGGTATGGACTGTGTTGTTAAAACTAAAACACCAGTAAGGTAACCAATAAGACCAAGATTGCACATCTTTGTCACAGTGGATTCGTAAGAACGAACCTAAATTTTTGTGAGCATTCTCTAATGCACCTATAGATTGATGGTGATATGCAGTTGATACTATATTTTGTACATTTAATAGCTTACATAGCTCAATAATAGTTGAAGATGTAAACTCTGCTCCTCTATCAGTTGCAATAATCTTAGGTATACCGTATCTTAAAATAAAATTATTAACTAATGTTCTAGCTACGCTAACAGCTTCCTTATTCCTAATCGGATAAGCCTCTATAAACTTACTTAGTTCACATTGAACTGTTAAAATATATAAATTATCGTCATAATCTTTTGGTAGTGGGCCCACTATATCCATAAATATTTTTTCAAATGCGTAAGACGCAGTTGTTGTTAGAGTCATAGGTTCTTTGACATATTTACAATGCTTAGAAAATTGGCACTTGGCACATTTTCTCACAAAATCCTTAACGTCAGATTCAAGTCCTGGCCAATAAAATCGTCTTTTAATATTGTTACACATTCTACGAATACCAGCATGACCGCTAGTTGGTAGTAAATGAAAATCGTTTAGTATAAATGATTTGTCTTCATCATTTTCTATCCTAGTTACGCCTTTTAATATACAAAGTCGTGGTCCGGACCACATATTAGTCGCCTTTATTTCATCATTCAAATCATTAATAAATCGCTCATTATTATTATTCTTTATAAGGCAAACTTCTTTAATATTTAACTTTTTACAATAATTACTCAACAGTGTCACAAATTCGACTCGCGAGAATTGTGCCCGAAAGCTGAGATTAATGTAAATGATTTTTTTACTAGGACAGTAGGCGAAACATTCATATTCATTAATTATTATATTAGCCTTTCGTAATTTATTTAGTTCACTACTTTTAACTAATTTCATTTCCACTGAATCACACGGCTTTCTTAATAACTCCACGACTCTTGGTTGATCAGGCCTTTCGTCTCTAGAATTATTAAGGAAAGGTGTTTCATCAGTTACGCGTCCTTCACTAACTTTTTCCATTTCTCTCTTTTGTTTCCTTGTTACCACAGCCATAATCTGCTCATTCATGCCTTTCAACTCATTTGATGTGATACATATTCTCGACAATGCATCGGCACCTACATTTTCCTTACCTTTTACATATTCTACTTTAAAATCATACTCTTCTAATGTCAATCTGAATTTAATTAAACGACTAGACGGATCTTTCATACCGAACAAGTAAACTAATGGTTTATGATCAGTTTTAATAGTAAAATGTCTGCCATACAAGTACGGTCTAAAATATTTTATACTCCAAACTATTGCCAAAAGTTCCTTTTCAATTGTCGGATAGTTTAATTCAGCTTTATTTAACGGTCTACTTGCATATGCAACAGGTTTTAGATTACTATTGCTCAAAACTGCACCAATTGCAATACCAGAAGCATCTGTGTGAAGCACAAATTCATTTTCTGGAGAAAAATCAGGGTATTGAAGAATAGGGGGAGATATCATGGACTCTTTAAGAATATCAAACGATTTTTGACATTCGTCACTCCAAACAAATATTGAATTTTTCCTAGTCAATTTATTGAGAGGTATTGTTATGTTAGCAAAATATGGTATAAATTTTCTGTAATAGTTACAAAATGCTACAAATCGTCTCACTTCATCAGAATTTTTAGGAACTGGATAATTTTGTAAAACTGAAACTTTTTCGGGGTCAGGTAATATGCCTTGAGCTGAAATGACATGTCCAAGATATAAAATTTGTTTTTTCAAAAATTGACATTTACTTGGGTTTAATTTTAAATTAACTTTTCTAAGCCTCTCAAAAATATCAATTAAATTTTTATTATGAATTTCTAAATTTCTACCAAAAACAATTAAGTCATCTAAATAAATAAAACACTTCTCAAATGCAAGACCCGACATTGCCACAGACATAACTCTACTAAATGCACTTGGAGAAATTTTTAAACCCATTGGTAGACGTTTCATTTGGTATTGACCTGAATTAGTACTGAAAGCAGTATATTTACGATGTTCCGGACTAAGAGGAACTTGGTAATAACCAGAATTTAAATCGAGATGGGAAAAATATATAGAACCTGCAAGTGAATCTAAAATTTCATTAATATTTGGAAGTGGAAATTTATCATCTTGAATATTTTCATTTAATTTTCTGTAATCGATAACCAAACGCCATTTCTTTTCTCCTGTTTTATCACTTTTCTTAGGAACTAGTAATATTGGGCTAGACCATTCACTCTTACATTCTTCTATTATATCGTCTTTAAGCATATCTTCAATTTGTTTTTGAACTTCAGGTTTTAAAGATTGGGGCATTCTATAAGGTTTTATGTAAACAGGACTAGTATTTGGCTTTAATGTAATGTTTTGTTCATATATGTCAGTCATAGTCAGTCTGTCACCCGGTAAATGAAAAATATCCGCGTACTTACTACAAATATCACTTATTGATTTTTTTTCATTTGACTCTAAATGATCTAGTTTTAAAATTGAAGAAAGCACCTCAGCTCGTTTTGCGTTAGCCACGTTTTTATTAAAATTACAAATATTATAATCCTCTAATGCATGAACTTTAGGCACGAATGTAGGCAACTTTATGTCCTCTTCACTAGTATTTAAAATTTTGATTGGAATTTTACCATCCTTTACCGTTACTATAGCACTTCCTAGAAACAAATCCTTACTTAACTCTTTCGCACATACTACACAATCACCTTGCAAACTTGATTCACATCGAGCTGGTATAAATAAATAATCCGTTGTATAATCTGGTACCTCATAAATTGGTATTAGGCTCTGCTTACCATTTAAACAAAAACTTAGAGCATTTGAATTTAATAAAATATCACATTTAAATTTACTTAAAAAGTCAAGTCCTATAATACCATGAACCTTCAATGATAAATTAGTAAAAATATGAAATTTATGGTGAAAACAATCACCATTTTTTGCTAGTAAATTAAGAAATACATGGCCTTCAGATCTAGCATGGCCTCCTATTCCGTTAACAACAGTTTTACTTCTATAAACAACACTATTCTTTGGTAAGACTTCGCTTCTTATAACAGATAACGAAGCACCCGTATCCAGTAAAAAATAATATTTGATTTTATTAATATTAAAAATAACTATCTTTTGTTTACTATTTTTTTCTCTTTTCCCCCGGAGGTGAAGTGTGATAATTGTATATTAGTATATTCTGATACTATGCTATAATATATTATAGTATAGTATTAGTATAGCTTAATGTATGACATTAACTTTATGCTTATTTCCCAATGTGTCCAACGTTGTTCCGAATATTGTGGCGTAACTTCTTAATAATTATTGTACCACCCAAGTAGAATAAGCTAAATTATAATTTTAAGTGAGATTAATCATTAATAAAGATGCATCGGAGGAGACAAGTCGTTTTCTTTTAAAATACTACAACTCCAAACTCTTCATGGCGACCCTGCGACCGAAGTCCGACTGGAAAATGTGACGCCACCAACTATCAAGATCCTGAAGCCGCCTGCATCTTCGTGACCCTGCACTGCTATCTTCGTGACCATGCCGTCTCCGTAACACTGCTGTTTTCGTGACTCTACCATCTTCGTGACCCTGCCGTCTTCGTGACCCTGCCGTCTTCGTGACCCTGCCGTCTTCGTGACTCTGCCGTCTTCGTGACCCTACCATCTTCGTGACCCTGTCGTCTTCGTGACCCTGCCGTCTTCGTGACCCTACCGTCTTCGTAACCCTGCCGTCTTCGTGATCCTGCCGTCTTCGTGATTGGACCTGCCATCCCTGCCATCTAAGTGACAAATATTATGGGCAAAACACAAAGCAAAGACCAAGTCGTAATTGCCCAGACATCTGGAGGTGATAACAACGCGAGGGCTACAGCGGAGCATATTCAGAGAAACAACATCCTGCTGTCAATCATTTGCGCCTGTCTGCTGCTGGCTGTCCTAGTGGGATTCTTCTGGATATACAAGAGGCTGCACACTGGCTGGATGCAGAGGCAGATGCGGAACGAAGCCCTGGAGCGAGTCCTGTCCCGCCTGAGCTACCGCCGTCGCCGAGACGTTCAAGAAGGTGCGCTGGACGAGTCCAAGGCTTAAAGACAATCAGGTAGCTGTAACGGTTATAATATGTATTTTTTTTTTCTCGTATTCTGGGCTACAGTTTGCTAATAATTATAAATTATTTAATTAAAGTTTTAAGTTGATAAAAATTAGAATGAAAATTAAAGATAACTTAAGTTATTAAATTAATGACTGTTATAATTGCTTTAGAGAGTTAATAAAAACGGTGCTGACACACGCGCGAATATGATACGCGCCGCCCAATACGACATAATTATGTTATGGATAAGATGTTCTATTTTTAGAATAACATTTTATTAAATTAGTTAGGTTTATTTTATTATGACAGAGCAATTAATTTCGATTTATAATTCTCTTGTAGAAATTAAAAAATATTTAGTTAAAGCTGGTCAGAAAAGGTTTACGGGAAATATTATAGAAAATAAATTAAAAGAGTGTGAAATTCTTATTTTAGATAGTAATATTATTTTAGAAAGTTTAAAATATAGTGAAAATGTGGGTTTAGTTAATAAGTGTATTGAGCTAAAAGCAAACATTCAAATAATTTATTTAGAGATTAAAAAATTGTGTAGTAAGTCAGAAAATAAAAATATTAAGATGGAGTTCGATTTAAAAACGGCTTGTAGTTTGTTGCCGGTTATGGACTGTAATGAAGAGACAACAAAAAAATTAATTGATGGTATAGAAATGTATGCGGATATGCTTCAAGAGTCGGATCATAATTTATTAATTAAATTTACTTTAAAAAATAGGCTTTCCGAAAATGCTAAATTGCGTATGCTCATAAATTATGTGTCGGTTAAAGATATGGTTAAGGATATGAAATCTCTACTTTTGACAAAAAAATCTTTTACGGCTATTCAGTCACGTCTTCAACAGGCAACTCAAGGTTGGAGGTCAATTGAGGAATACGGTTCTGAAATTGAAAAACTTTTCACGGATTTGACTATTGCACAAGCAGAAGGAAATTCTGCCAATTATAGTGTCCTTAAGCCGTTAAATGAAAAAATCGCCATTAAAAGATTTTCTGATGGTTTAAAAAACAGTAAGTTAAGTACAATAATTGCAGCTAGGAATTACTCTTCCTTAAAAGACGCTATACAGGCTGCCAAGGACGAGGAAGTATCCTCGCCATCGACGTCGGCTAGCGCTGATGTCATGAACATCCGGAGGGCATCGCATCGTGGTAGACGTGGTGGATTTCCAGGTAGGAGTAATTTTAATATGCGGTTCTCTATACCTAGATTTTCTTATAATAATTCAAGAGGACAGATTAATAATAACAGACATTTTTCTCGTGGTAATTTTTATAGCCGCGGTAATCAACAGCGATCTCAGAATTTAAATCGTGGTAAATTTATTAGGTCTAGTCGTGGTAGAAATAATGTGTTTCCAATTAACACAGACAATAATAATGATGAGCATAATAGTAATGAGGAGGATGTGGACAATTTAGCAGACAAATTTTTTCGTTTTTAAAAATCATATTTACACTTTACCACTAAATATACTTACTTCTTACTCTACTATAAGATACAAATATAATAATAATAATATAATATTCTTTATTGTGCACACAAAGAAGAAAAAAAAACAAATATAACAATTATAAACTTATAGTGTACCACAATGGCGGCCTTATTACTAATAAGTAATTTCTTCCAAGCAACCACAGGCAAAGGACAGTATGTTATTGATATTTTGATGAGTGTGCTATATTACTTAGATAAGGATTTAATATTTATTATAATACATACACAAATACATACATACATTATAATATTAAATTAAAAGATGATTTAAATAAATAAATAAATATGTAAAATAAATGAAAAAATATCTAGAAATTGCCAGCCAACTGTGTAGTAATTTCGATAATGTTGACATATTATGTACAGTATCAAAGTTTGAAATTATTGCACTTGAGTATAATTTAATTCGCATAACGTATTGCTAGATCGTTTTGTACTATATGCTCATGGTCTCGTGCATTTTGCAACTATGTACTGTACATGTAGTTATGTATCTGTATTGTGCATTTGGCAATACTTTACTCAACCATAATCTATGATCAGTAATACATATTTAAATAGGTTAAAAAATACGGTTATAACTTACAACTGCAAGCGTATTATTCTGTCGTAAAATAATTTAAAATTTTATTTTATGTACAACACCAAAGATATAGAGTATATTAGATAAAATTCAAATATTATTATAAAACGATCTGCTTTCTATCCTAAACGAACGTATTTTAAGAGGCTTTAGCCAAGTTGCCGTCACTTTAAAGTATACCCGGGGATACTGATTCCTAGGCAGTTGACAGACCTATGTCGTTTGGTCGGCTTATGTCAATTCAATTTGAGCCGTGATCGGTCGGATGGGTTTGACGTAACGCGACCAAATTACTTAGGTCCGCCATCTGCCCAGGAATCAACTTCTCTGATAGTACATTTATGTCAATTGTCATTTATATTTCGAACTTCGTCGCAACTCGCAATTAAAGCTACACGACTAAAAGTTATTTATTATAAGCTCCATCACCATCATTATCATCATCACCACTCCTTGACAAAGACGATCGACATAACTCGTGGAAAGCACGAGGCCTTGAAACGAGCGACAATAATTATATTACATTGTCTTCTGGCGAGAAGGTTGTTGTAACCTCCCAATTAGTTCCACCGTTAGAATCTGGAGCGGATGTCGATTAAAAAACATGAGTTAATGTTATCAGAGGGGTTGGCGTAGAGCAACCAAGGTTTATATTATTAATCATCAAAATTGCGTATGATGATATAGATATTTACTTGATTCAAAGGCAGAAGGCGGACCTGCGTAATTGGTCGCGTTATGTCAAACCCATCCGACAGATCATAGCTCACATTGAATTGACTTAGCCCGACCAAATGACGTAGGTCCGTCTGCCTGTGAATCAATTTCTTCGATGGTGCATTGTACAGTTGAAGACGATTAGTATATCATAATATTTAGTTTTAAGATTCCATACTACTTATGGTATTAAAGCTTATAACTTATAAGTGACTAGATAACGCCCGCAACTTCGTTGCGCCAAAATTAGTTTATCGTGCGGGAACCGTACGTTTTTCCGGGATAGAAGTATCATATTTTGTCCTTTCCCGGGACTCAAAGTATCCCCATACCAAATTTCAGCATAATAATCAGTCCATTTGTTTGGGCGTGAAGAGGTAGCAGACAGATAGACATACACACTTTCACGTTGATAATAATATTAAGTATTAGCGACCCGCCCCGGCGTCGCACGTGTATAAAATATATAGCAACTGAAAAAATGATTAAAATCGTTAGCCTATGATCCTTCACTACTTACTTCTTATCTGTGCCAAATAACATAAAGATTGCTCCAGTAGTTTCAAATAATTTCCCCCATTTTCTCCACATTCTTCTATAAGTCTTAGCGTGATAAAATATAGCCTATAGCCTTCCTCAATAAATGGGCTATCTAACACTGAAAGAATTTTTCAAATCGGACCAGTAGTTCCTGAGATTAGCGCGCTCAAGTTAGCACTTTCAAATAATTTTCCCTGTTTTTTCCACATTATCCTTTATTTCTTTGCTCCTATTAGTAGCGTGATAAAATAGCCTATACCCTATGGCCTTCCTCGATAAATGGGCTATCAAAGGATGGGATGGGAGGAAGGAACACTGAAAGAATGATCAAAATCCGTTGCGTAGTTTTAAAGATAAAAGGGAACAAAGGGATATGAGGGAAAAAAGCGACTTTGTTTTATAATAATATGTGTACTTAGATGGATAAATTGAGTCTGTGGGTAATTAATAATTTGAAAATGTTTGCTTTTTTCATAAATGGAGGCTTGATGGGGAGGCTTTAGGGAGGACAAGAAATATGATTTGAAATCAAAAAATGTAAAATGTATGTATAACCTGATATCTTAGCCAGATGATGAAGTTGGTAAGTTACAAGGTTTGTTCAGATTATTTATTAGAGAAAAAAATTATAATTGCTCTTATGTTGTAAAATGTTAATTATCCACATTACTTACTCAGTCTTCAATTATATTTGACATTTTGCGGCCGCACTTAAAGAGATATAATAATTACTTAACGTTAATTTAATGAACATCTAGACATATTAAACTCTAGGTAAACATTTTCTTGTAAACACTTTATTGAATAAAAGTTACGAAGTCACTATTCACTAGATTAAAAGGTTGTTAACGTACCTATATTACACTTATTATATTGTAAAGTTTAAGTGTGTGCGAATTTTAGAAACTGTAGATTAAGATAGAAAATGTCAGTGGAAGAAGCAGGTAAATAACAGTTAAAAATTGCCGTTTCTTGCATAAATCGAGACTTTAGGACAGAAAAAATAATTTAAAATCAAAAACTGTGCGGTATTTTATGTGTAGCCAAATATATTATAGCTAGATGTTGAAGAAGGTAAGTTACAAGAATAATTGTAAATGAAAAATTAGTAACTGTCCTTATATTATAAAATGTTACTTATCTGGTACTTCCACTCACGTCTTTAAATATGATACAGTACGGGTTTGAGTAACCGCGCAGGAGTTTCATTACCAAAAAAAATCGGTTGTCTGTAAAGTCGGTTTACTGACGATAGTTGAACGTGACAACGTCATAGCCTTAAGGGGCCGGGTACCCTCGAAATTCTCATACATACGTAATTCCAAAATCATTTTCTCATACGAAAATATTTAGCATGTTTGAGTTGTTTTTCAGTTTAAAATAGTAATTATCTAGGTTCCTGCACAAAAATTTACTTCAAAATATTTAAACATTAAAAAAATTGTTTTGTTTTTAATTTTTTTTTAGTAAATTTAGTACTAACTTAATATTTAAACACTAAAAAATAGAGTAAAACACTAAAAAATATATAAATAAATAGTAAATTTACTACAAAATATTTAAATACTAAAAAATATTTTTTAAAATTTAAATATTTTGTAGTAAATTAACTATTTATTTATATATTTTTTAGTGTTTTACTCTATTTTTTAGTGTTTAAATATTTAGTAGTAAATTTACTAAAAAAAAATTTAAAGCAAAAAAAAAAAAATTTGTGTTTAAATATTTTGAAGTAAATTTTTGTGCAGGAACCTAGGTAGGTAATTACTATTTTAAACTGAAAAACAACTCAAACATGTTAAATATTTTCGTATGAGAAAATGATTTTGGAATTACGTATGTATGAGAAATTCCAAGTGTACCCGGCCTCCCTCAGTTCCGAGAAAAATCTATGCAAAAAAGTTGGCAGGTCAATGTGCAAAAAGAATGGCGCCCGACCTACCCTCTTTATAAAATTAATGTAATATGAAATATCCTTACATATAATCCATATTTTATGTTTGTGTGAACTACATTATATATGTTAAATCAAGCCATCATAATATAGTATTTAGTCCGATGTGATATTAGTTTCTCAATTATAAACTTTCGAAACTATAATTAGTGACTTGTTCAGAAGAAATGAACGAATACTTTATTCTTCATATATTAAGTCATACCTTGACACGTAGGAAATAGAGCACAATTTTGAATAGCCGAAATAATACTAATAGCTCACAGATTGTTTATTTATTTTTCATTCAGAGTGTGGTCGATGTATCAAAGGTCATAACTAACCAAACTTCTTTATACAAAAGTATTCTCTAAATCATCGAAATACGTAATATAATCGAAACAAAAAGCGCGGCCCAGGTTGGCCTTACGGTTGTTGAGAGACTTGAGAGTGTAAATGGAACGCCTCAGAGCTGTCAGCGAGGTAACGCCGCATGAACTGTCATGTTTTTCGGGCGCGCACCCCATATCGAATTATAAGACGTTATCACGTCAAAACTTACGGTTTCCATACTGTAATGGCTCTCCCTTTAAGCCTTATAAAGACAATTTCTATGAAAGGTTTTAATTGAAACGTTTAACCCTTGTCTTGTCGATACAGGGGGTTATAGTGTGAGCCGTGTAGAACAATGTCTTCCGCCCGCCGCCAATCAGAGCGGGCGCCGGGCGGGGTGGCGAACTTTCAGCATTCAATTAAACTTGAGCCCGCCCTTATCTGATCGCTGTAGGCAACGTAACGAGATGGGTAGGGCTGCCACCGCATATTATTTACTTTCCACCTAGTGCCGAAATTATATTTTATTAGTCTAGGCCACTTTATTTACACGCCGCCCTAAGCAAGAAATCTGCCGGCCCCCTATGGACGCTGCAACTCCGCTAGGACGCTGCCGCGGGCGGCCCCTAGGCCGCGGCCTATACGGCCTATTTGTAAATACGGAGCCGCTTCTACCTTAATTTATTTTTAACTTCCGAAGAAAAAATACGAGTGTCATAAGTTGGAACTTGGACGTGTCTGTCTGTCTATTTGTATGTGCATGTGTGTGTGTGTCTGTAGCATCCAAACGGGCGAGCTACCAGGCAATTTATCAAGTTTTCGTCGTTGGTCGAAATCATCATCGGTATCACTTATCACTGTTGATCCTGGCTACTCCTGTAGATGCAGTGGTGAGAATATGAGGTTGGCCAATGCGGTTTACATTGCTTACAGAGCTTTAATCCATTAAGGAAGAATTTACGATGGTCTGAAAATAACTGAAAGCAAATACAGATCGGGTGAATCTCATGTAGTCTACTAGGCTAATCTACGAATTATAATTAATACTTCCAATAACATTTAATTCATTAAGTAAATATTCAGCAAGCAGAGCTTGAAGTTTAAAAAGACTATGATAATACTAAGTGCTATAATAGGACAAACAGTGGATATATCCGTCTTATTATAGCACCAAAAATGTAGTAACTTGATGGGTTAAATACCAAAGTTATAGGTCCTAAATATAACTTGAAAAACTTGTGAGTTCCAACCCTAAGTCTTAAGCTTATATCATCCGACCCTCTGGGCGCAGCGTCAAGCGCGACCTCTCGTAAGCGCTAAGCCGAACCTGTGACGTTATCTCCTTACCAATAACCCCGCCTCCAACGGTTTAAAGACATCCTGGACCACAATCAAAAATAAAACTTATTACGAAGGAAAAGGGTTGGCTTTAGAGGTGGCGATTCATGTAATTGGGGAGGCATTATGTAATTTCAGTTTGGGGTTTCTTGAATTTGAATAAAAATTCATCAGTAATAGCGCCTGACAGTTCTTGCGAGCAACAAACATGTAGCTAAGGATATAACTAAATTATTTTTATCAGCTTTGTTCTTTCCTTCGATTCATTTGAATTTTTGACAGTTCAGTTTCTAATACATTCCTATCTAATTAATATTTGCATCGCTTATTCACCGTGCAATAAATAGAGGTAAGTGTATAGCAAATTACGCATTACTTCGATTGAATGAAATTTTTTGTCGAATGTCTAGTTCTGTCGACTCTCTGTGTGTACTGTGCTGAAGATTAACACAATGACGGGTGACACCGAGGCGCCGCGACGGGGTGACGCGGGTGACGCGGGGTGACGCGGGGTGTCGCGCAGTGACGGTTTAAATCACGTCTGAGGGGCACAGAAGCACAATAAAAAATTGTCCGTAGGGCATCACGCCTAGGGTTACCATCTGACCGGATAAAGCCGGTCTAGACCGGATTTTTACGTGTTAGACCGGACTCCGCCCGGATTTTACGACAGACCGGATTTTTGTCATTCTTGCATATCCTCCCGCCCGCTCAAGCAATGAGTGCCGCACGCACTGAGACCGGAAGTTCCGGAACGCAAGCAGTGGACTTCTCAGTGGACCAAACAGAGAAACAGACTTTCAGTGGAGTCAGTGAGAGCCATATTGCTTACGCAATATAACTATAAACATGTGACGCGTGAAAAATTTTATTGCGAAATAGCTGGAAACATGGGCGCCGGCAGGGGGGTGCCAGGGGGTGCACTTGCACCCCTTGGGAATCAACAGGAATTATTGAAATAAAAAGCATTTTGTAACCCTATTACCATGCCGTACAAAGTACGAACTACATTTCGGCACTAAATGTATTCTATTGACGTAAATAGACAATAATTAGACAGTCACAGCTGTTGTTCGTAAAAAGTAAAAAGAAAAGAAAAGAAAGAAAACTGTAATCATCCAACATGCACCCCTTGGAAATTATTTCTGCCGGCGCCCATGGCTGGAAATAACAACTTTTTGTATGTAACGGTTGCTAGCATCCAAAAATGTGGGTCTAAATAATATAAGTAAAGAAAAACGTACTTTAATACTATGATTTTTATTTAATACACATGTGTGACCGGACTTTTTTTTTCAAAATCAGGATTTTTAGACATGTCAGACAGGATTTTGCATTTTTAGGCCTGGTAACCCTAATCGCGCCTCACTCTCATGTCAACAAAAACCACACAGATTCTAGGAAAGAACTAATGTTTTTAGGTGGTAAAGGTTTAAAGACCGATTCTAGTTGACATACGGATAGTGGGTCCTACAGGCATGAATTGCTTAGGGCATCAAGCAGTCTTAATCCGTCACTGGTGACGCGGGGTGACGCGGGGTGACGCCGGGTGACGCGGGGTGACGGTGTCTCGGGGGAGCTGGGTGACGGGCGTTATCACGGGCGCGCACTCGGACCGTCTTATGCGGCCTAACGAAGTTCACGCCACCAAATTAACTCCAGCTCTCGACGTCTTCGTATTATCATAGATTAAAATATTCCGGCTGGCATTACGGTCTCTTAGTTATAAAGTAAATATGATTAATGTCGATGTGTTCATTTTTTATTACTTTGTAAAGTTATTAGGTTAGGAAGTGTCTAAACATCCACATAATATTATAATAACGTCCTTTAAGTTCTAACAAAGCGTAACTCAAAAATAACAACTTTCCCGGAGAGAGAAAACAATTGTATATTTTTTATAGAGACAATACCAAAGCAGGTTTAACTATTTTGGGTGATTTTGTGAAGCGATACTCGTTCCTAATTGGCTGATACGATGCTTCTTATGATTTTCCAGCGAATAGTATCAAAATTTCAAAATAACCAAAAAAGTGACATACTTAGAACTTAAGCCTGTGTTTCCACTAAAGCGGAGCGGAGGTTAGCGGTGCCGAATTGACCAATCACCATGCTCGAAATCTTCGCTGTCATTCCGCTGAAATAGATTCCGCTGAAATAGAAACACGATTGGTCAATTCGGGCACCGCTAAGCTCCGCTCCGCTTCAATGGAAACGCAGCCTAAATGACGATAAGCGGATGAAAAAATGCATATTTTTGTCATCCCCGTTGATTACTTATATTGGAATTTGATTAGTACGATTATCAATTTATTAATATTATTCGTATTAATATTATTTTAAGTTCTAAACGCTTTGTTCCAAATCCAAAAGATTCTCGTAGCCTCGTAGGGGTTGCGCGTAGCGGCGTAGCAGCGACGTAGCAGTAGCGTAGCGGCGCGGCGTAGACAATTGAAAAGATACCAATTAGAAATCAATCGCGTTGATTGTTATCTTAAAATTCAGTGTTTTAGGTGATTATGATTTTAGTATACTCTGTTTTGATATATTATTTTGTTTTAAGCGTAAACAAAACATGAAACTCAAACATATTAATTTTCTATTTATTAAGGGATGCAGTTAACCTTTATTACAAAATCATCTCAAGCTAAACATGCAAAATTTTGCTGCGTATATAAGTAAAGTACTTTAAAAGTCGATACATTCTATAAATTAACAAAAAATATCGCTACCGTTAATTCCAGTATGGATTGTTTATTTTAACAGCTCACTGCAGTGACGTGTTAATATGCAGCGCGCACAATAATTTAATAATCAGCAGTATTATTGAACTTTATTTTAAATGACTGACGTTATCAGAAAATGTACTGTTAAACACAAATGGAACCAATATTAATAAAAGCGTTGATATAAGTTCGTTTGTCGTTTTACTTCAAAAGGATTTCGTTCAAAAACCACACTGTTAAGCTCTGCTGCGTGGCTGGAAAGTCATAACTCCATTTCGTCGAAACATACGATTTTAAGTCCTCCTGCCAAGCTTTAAGGGAGATATTACAGTGGTATGGTTTTGAAATACATTTTTAACGTTGTACGGATGGGAAAAATGGAAAACGGTAGCAGAGCTGAGAGCCGTGATAACACACTGAAAGCGTGGTGGCTGTTGCTAGGGTTGAACACAAATAATGTTCGGTGAATTTAATTTTAATATATTCATAACATTCATTAAATTATTTACTATGTAGGAGTCTATGTAACGTTAGTAAAGTCACTATAGAACTTGTTGTAGTGTGTATCTGTGTAAGTTAATAGGTATTACTTTTATATCTCAAAGACTGTAGGGGTTCATGTTCATTTATGACGATTCTCTTCGCTTCGCAATCTTAGCAGCTCTGGAATTTTGTATAGGGAGAATAGGCTATGGCCTATGGGCGACAGCGTCCTATAGCGTCCTAGAGGGAGGCGGCAGCGTTCTAGGATGGCGGCAGTTCGTATATAGGGGTGGCAACATTAAAGTGGCCTGTATTCATAAAAAATAAAAATCCGGCCCTGTATCTTGGACCATGGTATCGATCACAGTTAATGGCCTAACATGTAGAATGGTCTATAAAAAAACCTGTTCTATTTGAAGTACGCGTAGTGGAGCTATTCGGTATTCCAAATGAATGGATCAATATGTGTCCAAAGGGACTTCCAATTATTCTGTAGTTCATTATTAATATTGATGCGTATCTACTTACAATCCACGTACGTTATACGTTTTCCAATCTTACATAGATTAAGAGATTTACGTTTCTAACTATCCAGAATCGGTTAAAACTATATGTAGGTACTCAATAATCAATATTCTAAGATAGGTACGCAACATTTCCCTTCTCGGTAATTATTTAACACTTTTTTAACTAATATCGTTTTCGGCATCTGCACTGCCCCGGGACAGGGTGCTGGGTGGGTCGACAGGATACGGAAACAGCCGAAATTTGAATTAAGAACATAAACTACGTATTGCACTATGATGATCCACGAAGCAAGTGGACTTACACAGTTTAAATGTTCTTAATTTAAACTTCGCTTATTTCCGTATCCTGTCAGCCCACCCTGCCCCGGGGCAGCGCAGATGCCGAAAACGATATAAGAAAATATTGAGTAACTAGCTATCCCGGCAAACGTTTCTTTGCCATCTTATACATATATAAAATTCTCGTGTCACAAATCACAATATTCGTTCCCGTACTCCTCCGAAACGGCTTGACCGATTCTCATGAAATTTTGTGAGCATATTGAGTAGGTCTGAGAATCGGCCAACATCTATTTTTCATACCAAAAATTATTTATATGGCAAAACAACATTTGCCGGGTCAACTACTATTATATAAAGTATATCGCCCATATTATTTTATTGAATTAGTGACTAAATAATTATGTCAACATGGCAACGTCCATCGCTATCCCGTGACTCGCGTCGCATAAACAATGGTCGCTCTTTATAGACAAATAATTTGCAATAAAATAAAATTGCGACTGTATCTCTCAAGTTGAAAAAAGGCCACATTTAAAAAAAAGAAACATTAAAATCGGTTAAGTAGTTTAGGAATCCATCGCGGACAAACATCGTGACAGGAGATTTATATATAATAGATTTCATTTCATAAAACAAATGCAAGTGTTAACCCTAAAACGGCACCAGTGTATCTGTCGCCAAGCTTCACTGGAAAAATTAAAAAATCATATTGGCCCCGCAAGTTCAATTAACGAGTGGGGATTGCGGCTCCGCTTTGTGACAGCATCAATTCATCTGGATTTACTACACACAGTAGCAGTATGTACGCGAACGATTCGTTTTTTTTACATTAGATACGTCTTATAATACGAGTACCAAGCATTTTTGTAGGTAATTGTTTTGATTAGGTTAGTTGATTGTATTATTATTATTATATTGTAGGTAATAAAATATATCTAATAACTAACAGGTCATCGTCACTGAAGTAACATTAAATATTTATATTATAAACTAGCTGTCCCGGCAAACGTTGTTTTGCCATATAAATAATTTTTGGTATGAAAAATAGATGTTGGCCGATTCCCAGACCTATTCAATATGCTCACAAAATTTTATGAGAATCGGTCAAGCCGTTTCGGAGGACTATGGCAACGAAAACTGTGACACGAGAAATTTATATATTAGATAAGTATAATAAGGGAAAGGCGCTAATGGTAGACACTGAACTAATAGATGACACTTACGACAAAAATGCCATAAAAATAAGAATTATTCTAATTATTTCTCAACACTGTAAATTTTATAAGCTTCTTGTGCTATCTGTTGATGTGAAAAAGTATATTAGGGATGCCTTCGGGAACAAAATTTTAAAATCGGATCAGTTTTCGTAAATGATGTGACCGCGTCAACACGCACCCGGCAATTTCTTAGCAAATAGGTTAAGGAAGGCGAAATTTTGCACGTAAGTTTTGAATACATTTATTAGATTTTTTGTAATTTCTATTGACTTCATTGGATTAATGGTCTTGTTGTTTACACTAATTAATGTTTATTTATGATCTTTTATCCATTTTCCCTAACAATATAAAGGGTGTCTAATAATAGTTCTTGAAAATGTAAAAAAACCTAATAGATGACATGGATCTCATCTTTTAGTTTTTCAATACATACTAAAGTTATTTTGTACTTTATTCTACTGCAAATATCATCACTATTCTCTAAAAATATAATTCTATTAACAAACTAAGAACTTAGAACTGTACCTAAAAATGGACATGGTGTCTAATATTAGACCTTGCACTGATCTAAAAATCGATGCTTTAGTTTTGTAGCAGTAAAAAGAAGAAAAAGGAGAACTGAGAACAAAAAGAAGAAAAAAGAAGAGGCAAAAGAAGCATGGAGACTTAAGATTAAAAATAAATTTGCTGGGAAAAAAATATGAAAAATAAAAGGATAGATAGTTTCAGCATGGAAGAAGAATGAATAGAATCTGGAGACAACGTGGATAATATTTCTGATGCATGTAGTTACTATGATGAAGTAAATGAAATCTTTTGAAAAACGGCAAATAAAGGCCTAATAATATGAAAAATGTAAAATGTAATTTAATGTTCTATGTCAACTGTTAGTTCATATTGGTGTCTACTATTAGTGTTGTTCGCTTATTGTGATGTCATCTATTAGTACTTATGACTAAGTTTACAAAAATACCAATAATATATTTTTTTATTGATTTGTCAGAGAATAATTATAATAGTTTTATTTTGTAAGAGTTACTGAAGACATGGAAGAAGTTATCAATCCTTTATTTTCATAAATTATATATTTTATAACATTCGAATGTTTCATGTTTCCTTAAAGTGTCTGCCATTAGGTCTTCTCCCTTATTAATGAGTTCAGTAAGTTATAGACTCAAGCCTATAGACCTGTAGACAAGCCTTTCCCATTTCCCAAAGTGAGCGATAACGTCCCCTTGTGGGCGCTGAAGGCCTAAAGGTGTAGAACCCATAAAAATGGGGACGTTGTGTACTAGAGGCTCGGCGGTGATTTGTAATTTAATTTCATCTGGATGTATTTTAAATTAAATGCATCTATTCCCACACATTGTTTTTTTTTTAAATAATTAATGTGAGGGAAATAAATAAAACTCATTAGCCAAAAATTAAGTGTTAATTTTTGGCTAGCGAGTTTTTGAGGCGACTTCTTAGAATATAGTATAATAATATACTCTTTGAATAATATTATATTGTTATAGTCTCTTAGTATTCTAGTAATGCTTAGTACTCACATACGGTTTTGCTCGATAGTTTTACTCCAAATCGAGTAATAATAATAGCTGTGTGGACCGCAAAACTCACAGCTCGAAGACTCGTATCGAGCCAGTTCGAAGGCTCGCATCGAGCCGGCTCGATGGAATTAAATGTATCGATTTAGAGTAAAATATCGAGCAATGCTGAATGTGTGGACGAAAGCCCAAGCCACGGGTTTTGCTCGACGTGATTGCTCGATCGAGCAAAACCATATGTGAGTACTATTAACAAGGTTTCAGTCTCGAAATTCAGTCAGCAGTGTCTCCACTCCACAGCCATGCGCCACTTTAATAACGTGATAAAAAAAATCGGCCAAGTACGAGTTGGACTCCGTACCATTATACAGCAAAAATAGGTAAAACATGTGTTTTTTCCGAGTAAAAAATAGCAAAAAATGTCGTTTTTTGTATGGGAGACCCCTTTAAATATTTTATTTATTTTGTTTTTAGTATTTGTTGTTATAACGGCAACAGATACTCACAATAATTTGTGAAAATTTCAGAAATCTATTTTATTTTTAAATTAAATAAGGGGGCAAACGAGCAAACGGGTCACCTGATGGAAAGCAACTTCCGTCGCCCATGGACACTCGCAGCATCAGAAGAGCTGCAGGTGCGTTGCCAGCCTTTTAAGGGGTAATAGGGGAAGGTAGGGAAGGGAATAGGGGAGGGTACGGAAGGGAATAGGGGAGGGTACGGAAGGAAATAGGGGAGGGTACGGAAGGGAAAAGGGTAGGGGATTGGGCCTCCGATAAACTCACTCACTCGACGAAACACAGCGCAAGCGCTGTTTCACGCCGGTTTTCTGTGAGGACGTGGTATTTCTCCGTTCGAGCCGGCCCATTCATGCCGAAGCATGGCTCTCCCACGTCAACTCCGGTTTTCTGTGAGGACGTACGTAAAACGTAATACGTAATGGTTAATATTCTACCAACATTACACATTAAAAACCGAAATAACACAATTTTAGGAAAATAATACAAAAACACAACGTCACTCTTTCGTATTCCCAGCAAAACTCCGCGCGTCTACTCTTTCTTGACAGACTGTATTAATATATATATTGTTAGCTGCGCCCCCTACCGAAGAAGACGAAGAAGATGCCAGATTGCCGCCACGCGATCGGGCTATATAAGCCGAACGCGCCCGTCGACTCGTCCATTTTCTCCTAACATTTTCGCGCGCTCGTTACGTTCAAACTCTGTCCGTGTTGCCATTTTCTTTTGTAAATTTTGTAGTTTTAATAAATTCTTTTCTTTTGTGTTGATTAGTTTTAATTTTTCAAATATTTTTAATTGTAAATATAAAATCAGAAGTGGGATTCGGAGGCCCTAATACCGCCAAGTGTCATTTCTGATTTTGCGTACCTAGTTAAATAAAGTTCAAGTTTTTAGAATGTCAAGTGGTTCGCGTAAAAAACGTCAACGAGAGCGCACGCCTCCCCCTATAGGTATAGGTCATTTGGGCGCTACGATGGAAGCTATCCTCAGCCGGCTCACTGCGCTGGAGCAACGGCGCACGAGCCCCGAGGCGCCTCCCGATGCAGCGGCGCGCCCCATCGAGCAGGCGTCCGCACCGGCGCGCGGTCCCTGTACGAGCGCTGTCGTTGGCACCGAGGCCAGCTCGACGCCGCGGCCGACCGAGCCACGTGCGAGCTCCGTGGCACCGAGCGAGCTGTTCACATCGCCATGCTGCACGACCGCCACGCCTTCGTCGAGCCAGGACCCGACAACGGAGCGTCTCATCGAAGCGTTAAGAAGCTTAAATCCGGTGAGATCTACCCATTATTATGTGTCGGATTTCGATCCGAGTATTCACGATGTCAACGCGTGGTGTGACGAGGTTGACCGTGCACGTGCTCAAAATAATTGGGACGAAAAAGAGTGTTTAGCTCGCGTCGGTTCTTGTTTAAGGGGTGATGCACGTGCATGGCTGCGCGATTGGGGTTGTACAGATCGAAATTGGGTTAATTTTAAATCCGAATTAAAGGCCCTCTGTCCCCGACGAATTGACATTGCGAATATACTGTTTGATGTTATGTGTACCGAATCTGATAAATACTCCACATACGCGGACTATGCACGTAAATCCTTGTTACGTTTGCGTATTGTTAATGGTTTAAGCGACGACTTATTGTGTGCAATTATCGTACGTGGGATCAAAGATCCTCAAATTCGAGCCTCAGCTACGAATGCAAAGCTGACGCCCGAATCTATTGTGGAGTTTTTATCGACATATGTTATGCCGCTGAGTCGTTCAAGTGCAAGTAATAATTATAATAGTGCGCGCAATAGTCATTCCCGTTCCGGTACGCTTGTCCGCGATAAGAAAGATAGGAAGTGCAATGCAAGCTCGAGCGACAGCGCTAGGTTATTATTAAAATGTTACAACTGTGAACAATTCGGACATAAAAGTATTAATTGTAGCAAGCGTTTGAAATTATCTTCAGATTCCGATATCGCGACTAACGTGAATAATTCAAATCAAGACGCCCCCCGATCGTTTCTAGATAAACCCCATTGTAACTTTTGTAAAAAAATAGGTCATTCGGAGGAAGAATGTTTTACTAAACAAAGATCACTTTCACGTAATAAAGCGAACGTTAATTTTGCCGCGAAATCGTAAACAAATATAACAATCAGGATGTTATTAGTGCGGTTTTGTGCGGAGTACCCACAGATGTTTTGATCGACAGTGGCTCGTGCATATCGCTTATCTCAAAAGATTTACTAAACCATTTTTCTTGCCGGCTGAATCGTAATACACAAATATTATACGGGTTGAACGGTACAGAAGTACGATCCGACTTTTATGTTACGTTACCAATCGAGTTCGATGAAGTTACTTTAGAGATTTATTTTCATGTAGTCCCCTCTGGTTGTTTAAGCACGCCGGTGCTAATCGGCACCGATGTGTTGAACCGGCCGGGAATCGCCTACATTCGTACGGGTAATTCACAGCGTATTATGAGAGATAGCGGCTCTGTTAATAATGTAACGATTTTTAATAATGACGAAGCAAATAGTTTAAGCACCCCTTTGTGTGGTAAAGATAGGGAACGGTTAAACCTTATTTTTAAATTATTAGATGCCGTACTTAAATTATTAACGGAGTCCGGATTTTCAATTAATTTACGAAAGTGCTCGTTTTTGACCAATGAAGTAGAGTATCTCGGGAGGACTATAAGTAACGGTCAGGTAAGGCCGAGCACCCATAAGATTGAGGCCTTGATTAAGTCTCCATAAGATTGAGGCCTTGATTAAGTCTCCTAAGCCTCAAAATGTAAAACAAGTTAGACAGTTTCTTGGCCTGGCCGGCTACTTTAGAAGGTACATCCCGGGATACGCTGCAAAAACTGCTCCTATAGCAATCTTGACCCGCAAGAATATAAAATTTCATTGGGGTGATGAACAAGAACGTGCTAGGCGCGAAATTATTGACCATCTCACTAGCGCACCCGTTCTGACAATATTCGACCCGAGTCTCGAGACCGAGGTTCACACCGATGCGAGCTCGTTAGGTTACGGCGCGGTTTTATTACAAACACACTCCGACGGCAGGAAGCATGCGGTAGCGTATTTTAGTAAAGTAACGACTGGTGCAGAACCAAGGTACCACTCTTACGAGTTGGAAACCCTCGCTGTTGTTAAAGCGTTACAACATTTCCGTCACTATTTGATTGGAAAGCATTTCAAAGTTATAACAGACTGTAATGCTTTAAAAATGACACAGCGTAAAAAGGATCTCCAACCTAGAGTGGCACGCTGGTGGATGTACCTCCAGGACTTCGATTTTGTCCTTGAGTATAGAAAGGGTGCAATGCTACCACACGCGGACTATCTCAGTCGTAATGCCGTGAATGTTGTCACTGCCAGAAAACCCCTTAATTGGGCACAATTAGCCCAATCCGCAGACGAGGAGACACTTTTATTAATAAATAAATTACAGGAGGGACTTTTAGACAGTTCGCGTTATGTTAGGAAGGACGACATTCTTTATTACAAGTATAGTCCGGTCGGCGAAGCTTCTCGACTACTTTGTTATGTCCCTAAAGCTTATCGACTAAGCTTACTACGCGCGTTCCACGATGAACACCAACATATCGGTACCGATAAAACTTTAGATCTGATTTTGAAACACTTTTGGTTCCCGGGCATACGTCAATTTGTAAGAAAATATATATCACATTGTATAATTTGTATTGCCCATAAAAAAGTGCCTCGTGCCCCATCACGACCAATCGTATCATGGTCAAAGCCGTCCACTCCCTTTGAAACAGTACATACTGACGTACTTGGCCCTCTTCCCGAATCCAACGGGTATAAGTTTATTTTGATGTTAATCGATTCTTTTTCAAAATATTGTCTTCTTTATCCAATTTATAGGCAAGATAGTGCCGAGCTTGTACGTGTCATAACTAACGCTATTTCAATTTTTGGCACACCACGTACCTTAGTATGTGACCGCGGACGGATGTTTGAGAGTAACGAGTTCGCTAGCTGGACATCAAACTTTGGCATAGAATTGCATTTTATCACCCCTGAAATGCATCAGTCTAACGGACAAATCGAGCGCTACTGTCGGACGGTCTTAAATATGATACGAGTAGAAGTCAATCACAGGTCTGAGTTATGGTCTGACGTGCTGTGGAAATTACAATTAGCACTTAATATAACAAAACAGAAGACAACGCAGGCGTCCGCCCTCAACCTGTTGATTGGAACTGATTCTACCACGCCGGTCATACAGTCTCTCGTCAGGGACTTAGCCTCGACCGGTAGCAGCTCTAACCGTGAGGCTCGCCGCGAGCTGCGCCGCCAGCGCGCTGAGAACTTACTTACGCAAAATCAAGCGGCCCAAGACGCGCGAGTTAATCAAAATCGCACGCCACCTAAGACATTTGCACTGAACGACTCGGTTTTCGTTATCAAACGTTCTCAATGTGTAGGGAAACTTGATAGTGGTATGCGGGGTCCATATCGCGTTATAAAAATCTTGCCTAATGGACGATACGAACTTAGGCTTATCGCTGGTTCGTACGGAAAAACTACTCAGGCCGCTGCCGAGTACATGGTTCCATGGCAAGGCGAGTGGACACCCGAGACTTGCTCAGCGTTTTTCGAGAGTAAGATTTTTATTATTATTATTTTTATTGTTAATTGTAATTTTAAGTTCAGACGCTTTGCCTATTGAGATCTGTTTATTTATTTATTGTTCTTATCCTGGTCGAAAGTGTGAGCAAAGGTAATGGGTTGACTTGCGAAAGAAAAGACTCCTGTAAAACCTGCAGTACGCTCATAAAGGTATTTGGTTGACTCACAACGAGAAAAGACCATCGTAAACCCTGAATCCCGCAGATAAAGGTATTTGGTTGACTCACAATGAGAAAAGACCATCGTAAACCCTGAATCCCGCAGATAAAGGTATTTGGTTGACTCACAATGAGAAAAGACCATTGTAAACCCTGAATCCCGCAAATAAAGGTATTTGGTTGACTCACAATGAGAAAAGACCATCGTAAACCCTGAATCTAGCAGGTAAAGGTATTGAGGTTGACTTGCATGCTGCAGCATAACAAGAAAAGACCTATGTAAATCCTAGCCTGTCGTGTAAGTTCCACAGGGAACTAAGTGTAGACAGTGAGAACAATAAAATAAATTTTTAGTTTGCATCTCACAAGCATCGCTTTGAGTGGTTCAACAACTGTTATTTATGTGGTTCGTGACCCGTAGACCAAGACCGAGAGGCTCAAATGTTTGTGTTTACTGTTACAGATGATGACCACGATGAGCCTCAACCTATAACGCCAGCCACCTCCGACGCTGGTCCCCCGGCCCCGGAGACACCGACCACACGGGTCATCGAAGTCACCGCCATCCTCGAGAGGGTCTCGTCTGAAGCCAGCGAGGACGCCGGCCCGTCAGGAGAGGCCGTGTTAGCTGCGCCCCCTACCGAAGAAGACGAAGAAGATGCCAGATTGCCGCCACGCGATCGGGCTATATAAGCCGAACGCGCCCGTCGACTCGTCCATTTTCTCCTAGCATTTTCGCGCGCTCGTTACGTTCAAACTCTGTCCGTGTTGCCATTTTCTTTTGTAAATTTTGTAGTTTTAATAAATTCTTTTCTTTTGTGTTGATTAGTTTTAATTTTTCAAATATTTTTAATTGTAAATATAAAAATATTATATTCATAAAAAAAACATTAAAATTTGATGTCGTGCACAACACAAGTGTGGGCAAGTGTTACAACTTCAAGAAACGTGCCATTTTGTGTTCCCTCCAAAACTCCGTCGAAAGTTTTAGTAAAGGGTCTACCACTTTACTACAAGAACTGACTTGACTCGTTGACTTTACTGACTACTTTTTAACCGACTTAAAAAAAGGAGGTTATCAATTCGACGCGTATGTATGTAATGTTTCCAGAACTGTCCAGTTTTTTTATATGTTAATCTATAGCAGCTTCTGAACAAATGTGCCAAATTTCGAAAGTGTATTAATGTATGTATGTATGTATGTTTTTATGTTTGTGCACGCATATCTCTGGAACTACAAGTCCGATTTAAGTGATTCTTTTTTTGTTGTACTAGGCATTGTTCAACTTAGGGAATGCTGCAAGTTTCATCAAAATCGGTTCAGTAGTTTTTGAGATAGGGAATTTTAATGTTACGTAATTATTTACGTGAAACTTGAAGTCGGTTTTATCTTTTTAAAATACTATTTTTAGACTTTTACTAGACTTTTGACTTGACGATCATCTGGAAAAACAACTTTTTGTAAACTTTTCACGAATTTTTTTTTTCCCGCCATATTTAACTTGACACTGGCCATTCTTAAAAAGCCGAGCGCCATATTATGAAAAAAGTAGACGTGCGGGAAATTTTTCAAATAAAGAACGCTTAAAGCGCGAACTACACTGCGGACATGTCGCGAACTTTGAGAGGATTTGGCAGTAATGTGCTATCCGCGCCGCGATTTGCGCCGCGATCCGCGCAGCGGTCCGCGGCGTGCCTTCGCGCGCGAGTGTGGATCGGCAGTAACAATATTTTTTCTGTTATTCGATAACGTTATGAAGCCCTGCTCTGGTCATGGTTTCTATAACAGCAGAAGTGCCTTAATAAGGGGGTGGTAGACACGCGAGTAAGTACGCGGACTTATTGGCTCGACCATCTTAATCGCCTGTGTGTCAGAAAAGAGACGCGAGCCTGGGGCATGGTAATCCAGTGTGAGCGATTCTCGTGTACGTGCGTTCACCGATGCGAGCCGAGTAAGTTCGCGAACTTAAAACCCGCGTACTTTAAGTTCGTACGTCTGTCACCCCTTTAAGAAAAAAACTTTCACACTTTGACAGTTGACAGTTGACATTTCTGGAAACTGTCAAATTTTCAAAACCACAAAAACTCGTCTAGATTGTGATGTCTTTACTAACACTTGTTTTTGTTTTAGGTGAATCAACTTGTAAATATATATTATTATAATTATTATACATAGTAACCATACCCTTGTTGCTTCACCAGACCTACATTAAATAGAGCAAAGTCTATCCAATACACTCTGACATTGGCAACTCACTGAGGCCGCCATAATTAAAGAAGAAGAAGAAGAACTCGTCTGAGGTGGATTTTAAGTTTATCGCAAATTAAAATAAATCGTTTATTTAAATAGGTATTTAGCATTGAAAGATAAAGGACTTTGTAAAGCTTAAATCATGAAAAATAAACAAGCGAAAAAGGGCTCTGAAAATAATGGAAATGATAGAAAAAAAAGTGGAAGTTCCTCGCTGTTGTCGGTAAATATAATTTAAAGAAAATTGTGTGTGAAAGTGAAAATACATTCATAAATTATAAGAATATTCTCGACAACGAATAAATTTGTTTCATAAAGATCCCCGGTATATATAACTCAATCCAACTCAACAAACATTATATTCTCTTTGAACTCAACATTCAACAATTTACGCAGTCCCTAGAATTTTATGGGACTGCATTTTCCACATAACTTTTCGTAATTGTTAAAATATGTCAAATAGACGAATAATTATTATGACGGAAATAAATAATTGTTAGTGTGTTTCTCTGCAAATTATACTAGCTTTCGTTAAGTTTTAAGAACCTTTTTAATTTTTCAGTTTGGTAAATTCGTCTTTCTCTTAAGTTTGGGAGTAGGCTTGCTTGCAATCTATATTTATAAAGGGTATTTGTCGCCACCAAATGTACCTGATGTAGATTTAAATGCCTATTGGGGGCCATACCCCATGAATCCCAAACCTGACAAGTCTATAAGAAAATATGAGGTGGAATTTTCTGATGTGGTATGTATAATTTTATTTCAATGACAAATATTTATTTCATTGACCAATTTATTTTTATTAGATTGTTATGAATTTGATTTTTTTATATTATTCAAAAGAATATATTTCTTATAGAAGAGAAATAAATTACCACATTTCATGCAATAAATACTGTTCTATTCTCATCTTACCCTGCAATAAAATAACTAAGTTCTCTAGCAGTCTTACAATTAAAACTATATTTACAGATGGTGAATGATTTAAGAGAAAGACTGCTACACCGAAGACCATTTCCTCCACCTTTAGAAGATGCCGGATTTCAATACGGCTTCAACTCAAACTTCCTCACCCGGGTTCTAGATTATTGGCAGAACAACTACAATTTTAAGGAAAGGGAGCAGTTCTTCAACAGATATGACCATTTTATGACCAACATACAAGGACTGGACATGCATTATATTCATGTAAAACCAAATGTAGATGCAGGTGTTGAGGTATGTTTTTTTTTATGTTAATAATATTTTAAAATCATTAATTTTAGATAATGTATCTTAATGAAAAAAAAAACTGCAGTAGTCATCAGATTACAGCAGCAAAATTTGGAGAGTAAGGATTCTTTACCTAAAATTCATTAACATAATTTACTATGTATTTCAGCATGTGCTTACATGCTCTTTATTATGTTTTATGTACTTAACTTATTTATCAACATTATTTACTAAATACTTTGCTATCAAATATATAAAGGTCCTACGAGAGACTAAAACCACTCAGCTGATTACCATGGAAGGTGTCTCAATAGTATTAACATATTATCATGTTCATAATAATATTATAATATAAACTATCCTTTGTTTTTTCTTTTGACTCTAAATATTAACTTTATATTTTGAGTCAAAATGTGTGGTCTCTGTATGGTAACAAAATTTTTCTATGAAAGAATTTGCTGGTAACATCTAGGTAGAAATACAATATAGTTGATTATGTTATTTATGCTGATAATTCATTCTCATACATAACAGTATCTGGCATTTAGATTTGCCACTCACTGTGAGGTTATCAAATGTTTTGATTATGTCACCTTAACTGAAAACATTTAAATTTGGTTACTAAATTCACCTACTTGTTACACACATTATCATCATCACCAGCCGTTCAAAACCACATTTGAGTTTTCAGGATTGACCCATCAATCCCCAAGCGGCACCCGGCTGTCGCATAATAATATTGAAAATCTATTGTGTCTGCAATTCCCACGATCGAAGTATTACGATCTCCTTGGTGGAGGAGGCTATTAAAGATTATGAAAACAAGTCCTCCGATGCAACCCACCCTTAGAGTGGGTAGAGGCATGGTTATAGATACACTTATGGTCAAAATTATGGTCATAGTTAAGGCTAACTTAATTTTAACCTTAACTTTGACCACAGAATTTGGCAGATGTCTGTTGCTGGTAAAGGAGAAAAGAGTTGGCCGACAAGGCTTTAAATTAACGTGGGCGGGGGTGCTGCTGGTAAAGGAAAACTGTCAAAAATGGCTTTTTTGTATCATAACAGAAGATTTGTCATTTTGCATTGTAGTTAAAGTTATAGTTAAAATAAGTTGGTGCAACCCATCCTAAATACTGTGCAGTGTGATCACAGAAGAATTAATTTTTTTCTTCTGTGACTGTGACAACATGATAGCTCCCAAACTGGAGGCCCAAGATGGTTCATGCACATTGATATTACATGATGTGGTTACAGGTGGTTCCCATATTACTGCTGCATGGATGGCCAGGTTCAGTTCGCGAGTTTTACGAGATAATACCAAAACTGACCTCCAAACAACGTTCTCATAACTTTGTCTTTGAAGTAATTGTACCCAGCCTGCCAGGCTTTGGATTTTCTCAGGTAAATTTTATTGCAAGGTTTTTATGTGGCAAAGAGCGCCACTCCGGCAAGTGCGCCATTTAGCTATAATTCCATACTGCTGATTGGACATTTCCAATGTCACACTCACTATATAACATAACAATTTAACATTTTAGGCTCCATCCCGGCCGGGTCTAGGTCCGGCCGAGGTAGCAGTAATCCTCGCTAACCTAATGAAGCGCATCGGCATAGAGAAATACTACATACAGGGCGGCGACGCGGGACACACCATCGGCTCCATCATGGCCACTCTCTTCCAAACCGAAGTCCTCGGGTTCCACACAAACATGCCGGTTGTGTTCTTTGGTGTCCTGGCTAATTTGTACACTACTTTAGGTATGGTATTATAGCAGGGCCGGATTTATATTTTTATGAATATTAGGCCACTTAATTTTGCCGCGCCTATGTGTGAACACTGCTGACATCCTAGGACGCCGTAGGGCGCTGCCGCTCATAGGCAATGGCCATTGCCTACACTGCCTATACATCAATCATAGGCCATGAGGCTAGATCAGGGATGGCGAACCTTTTCGTATCGACGTGACCTTTTCGGAATAAAATCTTTCTGATGAAGTCATAAACATACCAGTAATTTTTTATTTTTTTTGTGATTCGGTACGTTTTTAAAAATTTGCCTAGTTTGGTGCTCAATTTGCAGAGGTGGATCTACAATCTTTATTAATGGTGTTAAAATAATTCGCCACCCCTGGGCTAAATCACGCTTTTAACATTTAGTCTGAATCTTGGTGATCTTGTAGTTTTTTGTATGAGATCTTTTTGTATTTTGCTGTGATTGGTGAAAGTCAAAAGTAACTTGGGATAGTAAAAAAATAATTTTCCGTTTAATTGCAAAGTTATAGTAAACGCAAATCTAACCGCCCCATAACGCGCTAGCTCTTCTGAATTTGAAGCCAGACTCGTCGGAGCTTAATGCTTAATGGCTTAATGCCAGTCAGATACCAAACTGGGGGTAAGCGATGTTCTAAAAGTATATGACTAAACTGACTGTCAGCCGCCGAAAGTGAGCGAAAGTTACGCAGTTTATTGCATTTCATATACATATTCACTTTTTCCTTCAAACCTAACCGACAACACGTTATTACGCTAAGCGTAGGCACTGACATTCGGTGGCCGACATAGTGTGAACAAAAAATACCTACCGTTTATTTTCACGTTTACACTGGGGCTCACAGTGAGCCTGCTCACATTCGGCGGCGTATTGTCAGTTTGGTTTGAACAAGGCCTAAATTTTTTTTATTTTTCACCGTAATTAGTCTCATGTCCCTACAGAGATAATTATTTCTTTCCAGGTTCTCTGTGGCCGAGATTGATAGTGGATCCGGAGCTACAGAGCCGCTTGTACCCTCAGCATGTACACCTGATGCATCAAATTGAGGAGTCAGGATATTTCCACATACAGGCTACCAAACCTGATACCGTTGGTAAGACATACTTCTCAACTTTTCTTACTAACCCATCAATCCCCAAGCGGCACCAGGCTGCCGCATAACAATAATTGAAAATATATTGTGTCTACGATTGCCACGATCGAGGTATTAATAGTAGGTTTTTTTTATTCCAATCCAGTAATCCAATCCAACGCTGGAATGCTACTTGAATAATTTAAACTGGTACTGGAATGCACTGAACTGGCCATTTCTACAAAATAAATACAATTCCGAAATGGTACAAGTTTTAAAATAATAAACAACATGATTTTTTATTATAAAAATAGTCATGACACGACTAGTAATCTGTAATTGATCTTAGGTAAAACAAACAATAAATTATTACAAGCATGTCCAACATAAAATCCTTTTGCATTATTGGGATTTCTAATATTTTCAAATAAACATCTAAAGTGACATAGGATGACTGCCAACAATAAGACAGTTTGCCCTATATTTCCTAATTTATTGCATATTTTAGGTATAGCTCTAACGGACTCTCCCGCCGGGTTAGCTGCATACATCCTCGAGAAGTTTTCCACCTGGACCAACAAAGACTTCAGGAATGCGAGTGATGGTAATCTATTGAGCAAGTTCACGTTGACTCATCTCATAGACAACCTCATGGTCTACTGGTCTACCAACAGCATCACAACATCAATGAGGTTGTATGCGGAGACGGCCAACAAGAGATTCCTGTCCATGAGATTCGATGAGTTAGTATTCAGTTTTAATATCCATACTAATATTATAAATACGAAAGTCTGTCTGTTACCTCTTCACGCCGAAACCACTAAACCGATTTTGCTGTTTGGTATGGACTATGGAAATAAATTGACTGAGTCCCGGGAAATGACATAGAATATCTTTTATCCCGGAGAAATGTACGGTTCCCGCCCGATAAATATAGTTTGGCGCAACAAAGTTCCTGGCGTCAGCTAGTTTGCTGTACTATATTAAAGTCATATTAGGTCACTGGTTTTAACACTAGTTTCTCAAGGCCTGAAAATATTTTGCATAATATGTATCTAGATTATTTTGTATTGATTGTTGATATAGTTATAAACAAAAACAATAATTTATTACTGTATGTTTTATTTCGTATATACTTAAAAATTATCCCTCTAAAAGTGCTATGGTTCCAGGATTTTCTTTCAGCGGACTGTCTCTAGCAATGTCTTATGCTGATAATTTCTTCATTTCAGCATTCCAACAAATGTGCCGACATGGGGTATTAAATTCAAACACGAGTTAGCGTTCTACCCTGACTGTGCTCTCAAGTTGAAATACAAGAACTACCTCCAGTCTACTGTCGTGGAGGATGGAGGTCACTTTGCAGCCCTAGAGATGCCTGACGTACTAGCTGACGATATATTCGAGGCTGTGGACACTTTCCATCTATTCCATAGTAGCGGAAAGTAAGTATATTATATCAATTATCCATACTAATATTATAAATGTGAAAGTGTGTCTGTCTGTCTGTTACCTCTTCACGCCCAAACCACTGGACTGATTTTGCTGAAATTTGGCATGGAGATACTTTGAGTCCCGGGAAAGGACATAGGCTACTTTTTATCTCGGAAAAGTATAAGGTTCCCGCGCCATAAACGAGTTTTGGCGCAACGAAGTTGCGGGCGTCATCTAGTAGATTATATAAGAATGTAGGTAAAAAAGTTTGCTTAGTTATTCTAATGTTTGAAATGCAAGACTGATACGCTGTCACGCATAAACTACTGAATGCGTCGATGTGGACAAGGCAACTTCGTGTCAGATTTAATGGAAAAATATATGCGGTACTGCACAAAATTGCAATATATCTGCTATAAGTGTCTAAACCCGCTATCCCCAAACCGCATGCGGCCCACCGGGACTTTATATTTTGTGGCCCGCGTGATGTTAAACAATTTTGAAATTCACGCCCACCGGCAAAATACCGTAAAGTCTACGTGATAGACGTTAAATTTTTTCCACTTTTAAATCGTTAATTTTGAAGAATGTTATTTTTTAACCTTAAAAAATTTTTGTTGCGGCCCGCGACACCAAGACCAAAACATGTTTGTGGCCCGTATGAAAAAAAGGTTGGGGACCACTGGTCTAAACACATTATGCCGATGACACACCATGCCGAAATTTCATCGCATTATAGCGTACAGCCGAACTTCGGTCGAGCGTAAGTTCGGCAGCGATTCAGCGGTAATTTTTTTTCGGCATCAATTCGGCGGCGTTCGAGACACTGAATACTCGGACAAAGGTGCGCAACTAAATTTCGGCTATCGTGTATCATATCAGCCGAATGCGTCGGAACGTAATATCGGCCACGGAACTTCGGCCGCGTATCTTCGACATGGTGCGTTTAGATTAGACACTTATGATACATAAGTTTCTCAATTATTTTTCTGGCAAAATACATTGGACAGATTTTAATTCCTTTTACTTGTATATTGTGTTAATGACTCGATTATTTACAGGAAACCGCAAAACATCCAGCAGCCCGACGTCGAAACGGCCACTTCAATATACGGCTTTACAGTACGAGACATGTACGGTCGCGACATTAAACTAGACAAGTACAAGGGAAAGGTATTACTGATCGTCAATGTGGCGTCGTATTGCGGTCTCACCGACAGGAACTATCATCAACTGAACGAGCTGTATCAAAAGTACGCGGCTAGCCACGACCTGCGTATACTAGCCTTCCCCTGTAACCAATTCAACGGCCAGGAACCAGGATCCCCCAAGGAGATACTCAACTTTCTCAAAGAGAGGGGCGTCAAGTTTGACGTATTCGAAAAGATCGAAGTCAACGGGAAAAATGCACATCCACTATGGGAATACTTGAAACGCACCAAAAGCGGTACATTCGGAGACTACATCAAATGGAACTTCTCCAAGTTTATAGTTGATAAGAATGGCGTCCCCGTGGAACGATTTGGACCTAACGAAGATCCTATCAACTTAGAACCGTACTTGGCAAAATATTGGTAATTTTTATTGCCAAAAGATATCGACAGTACTCATACCGACAAAGAGCAAATGAAAATGGCATTATTAGTAGAATAGAATAGAAATCGTTTATTTGCTAAAAATAAGGTAGAGCTTGTCTAACTTGAAATGACGCGCCCCTCCCTCGTATTCACAGTACAAAAATGTTTCATTTATATCAACTTTGAAGTGGTGGGACGCGTCATTTCAAATTAGACAAGCTCTACAATATTATGATGTTAGTCAGGTAAACAGTTCTCTTATTTTGCCTTTGGATGGCGTGCAAATTTAAGTACTAAAATAAGTAAACATAATATAAGAGTAGCCAATAATTTATAGCGTCCGTCGTTTATATTCAGCCACTACCGCAACATGCGGGACTTTAACTGTGGCCCGCGTGATGTTAACTTGTTTCCATTCGCTTCTGTTCCTAGCCACTCTCATCTATGTTACTCCTGCTATCTTTTTTATATCGTCGGGCCACTGTCTAATTGGTCTTCCTCTTTTCCTCTTTCCATCTCTTAGTTGCCAATCTGATAGTGTTTTTGTCCACTTTTCTTTCACCTCTCTTGTCATGTGTCCTGTCCATCGCCACTTCAGCTGTCTTATCTTCTTTATTAAGTCTTCCACTTTTGTTGTGCGTCTAATTTCTGTAGCTCTTTTTCGATATTTTAGTGTGACTCCTACCATACTCCATTGTACTGACATGACAGTACAATGCTCTTCCGTATTCTTGGCATTTCTCTATCAGCATATTTTCTCTATCAAGCTGATAGAGAAAAAGCAATGTGATAATAATTATTATAAATAATATTATTGTAATATTTTGATTTTTTTAGTTTGTGCTGTAGATCTAGTATCTAAATAGTAAATACTTAACTGTTAAAAATAATAATCTTAAGTTCTGCAAAAGCATTTATTAATATTAAGTATTAATTTAAATACCGAGTCCACAATATCCAATTTTTGGTTCTGATGCATTTTTAATTTTGTAGTTACTTAATTCAAAAATATTCATTACTAAGGATTTTTTGTTTACGTTTAAATTAATCCGAACATTTAAAATGTTTTATTATGCGAATGATTTTTATATCTTTTTTTTTTATATTGATGACTTCATAGTATTTTGTACTTCATGTTTCTTTTATGGTAAATATATTTTATTATCAAAACTATTGTTTTAATACTATAACTGTATTTAAATTATTTAGCAGCTAAGAAATTAAGCCACACTCCCAATTTGTATACTTTTTATAGTATTTCTTGAACTTTCACTTTGCAGTTCTGATATTCCAGCGATTACCTGAAGTAAACAAAAAACTAATTTTAAACAACTTGTAAAGTTTGAACTTTACAAGTTGTTTATCTATGATCTGTAAATCAAATTTATGATGACATAAAACATTAATTCCTATGATTCTATGTACTACATGGTTTGGCTTATTACTAGTATAAAAGAAAACAAAAAATTACCGAAAGATTTTTATTTAAATGAATACTTACTGTAACTTCAAGCCTTACCAATGTAAAGTTATATTCCACCAAATATTCAATATCCTACTGTACTTAACCTTTTTTAACAAGCTTTAGCAACTGATTTAGTGAATACTAATTATATAATGTATGTTTAAATACAATAATTACTCAGAATTTAGATGTTACGATACTGTGTAATGTTTTATATATGTACTATTATACAATTATACATAATAAAATAAATAAGCACTAAGATACCAAATATTTACTGCAAATACAACTTTACATTTACATGAATTTTTTGTTAGGTCTAAAGATTTCTATAATATATTTTATTTAAAACTGAATATCAATTTCAATGACTTAATAAAATCTTTACACCTAACAGTATTACGGAAAGTGTGACTCAAGGTATGTCTTTAATCACTTCGGCGAGCTGCTCTCTGTTGAACATGTGGAACAGGGAACCGGGCGTCATGGTGACAACTTCCACATTATTTTCAGAGAGTTTTTCCTCCATCACTTGCTTAAGAATAGTCAAAGCAGATTTTATTGCCTCCTTCAACGTCATGGATTTATGATAAGATTCCTGTAACAAAAATTAAATACATTACAAAATGTACTATCAGAGAAGTTGATTCCTATGCAGATTAGGGACCTAAGTAGTTTGATTGCGTTACGTCATACCCAGCCGACAGATCACAATTAACATTGAATTGACATATTCGACCAAATAACATTGGTCTATCAACTGCATAGGAATCTATTTCCTCGATGGTACAATACAGATAAAATTAGCCCTACACTTGTTTAGTTTAAAAACTAGATGACGCCCGCAACTCCGTTGCGCCAAAATTCGTTTATCGCACGGGAACCGTACATTTTTCCTGGAAAAAAAGTATCCTATGTCCTTTCCCGGAACTCAATCTACATACTAAATTTCAGCCAAATTGGCTTAGCGGTTTAGGTGTGAAAAGGTAACAGACACACATTCACATTTATAATATTAGTATGGATATCAAGCCCATCTAAAAGATTACAACTAACATTGACTTGATGTTACCCAAGCAAATGATGTTGTTCTGCTTATGTAATTTTTCTACCAGTATACAATATACATTCATCATCATCATCATCATCTAGTGCCCTCTTCATATTGAAGTTTGGCGGTCAGCAGGTTGATTAATATCTCAGTAATAATAATTTGATTAGGAACCCACTCCATTCCTCCCCGGGAGTTCACCTTTATAGTACAGTATGACATAATAAGAGGCACTGAAAAGTAGACCAAAAACATAGTGTTCTGGCACCCAAGAAATGGTAAAAGAAATAGAAGAAGGCAGTTCCGGTGGTGGGAAGATGAATTAAAAATGACAGCAGGAAAAACTTGGACAAGGACAGCACTAAACAGAATGGATTGGAAAGAAATGGGGGAGGCCCTTGCCAAAGGGCAAACAGACCAAGTCTATGGTACTAAGGACCTGCTAGAGTCAGCGGGTTAAAGCTATAAGAAAAATCAAACAGTCTGAAAATAAAGGCTATAAATAAAAAAAAAATATTTACCTTAAGACTTTGCTGAGCTCCTTCACTACCAGAACCGATGGCTTTAGCATCATATTGCACAAATGTACCACTTGGATCCATGTGGAATAGCTGGGGTCCTTTCTCATCAATACCTGTTGAAAAAAATTAGAAAAGAACTGTTACAAATTTTTAATTGCTACTAATATTTATTAAAATATTTTTTTTTCATAAAATGAGAATAAAGCTGGCTATGGTATGTATGTTACAATAATGGTAGTTGTTGAGCCCTACTAATTAATCTTCTTTATGTTATTATACTAGATTAAAAACTATAATATTATGTTACAGTTAATTTGTTAAATAGCTAACCTGCAAACATCACAGCAACACCAAATGGTCTAGACATGGCAGTGCCGCTGTTGTCATCACTGTCTCCAAATTGAATAGCCAGGTTGGATACAGCTTGTGCACATGACTCGACACTCATCTTCTCATTGTACACAAACCAGTGGTTTTGACACTCCACACGAGCTCTCTCTATCAAGGTTCTAAAATAACAATTGTTTTTTTTTTCTTTACTAGATCAACATCTAAAGTCTAAACTACTAATTGACACACATAAGGTTCTGGAATATAATTTATATTGTGACGTAAAACATTTTTGCCAGTCATCATCTGACTTACCGAGAATCTGCCATAAGTCCCGATACTGCACAAGCAATGTGACGATCGACTTCCACGATCTTTTCGATAGTAGTCGGTTCCATAAGCGGGGAAGTTATTCTCTTTTCGACGGCGAGAACTACTCCCTCTGACGTGCAAATGCCAATAGCTGTTGACCCTAGCTTTATAGCTTCGATAGCATATTCCACTTGGAAAAGCCTGCCTTCAGGACTGAAGGTATTGACTCCACGATCGTACTCTGATCTTGTGAGAAACATCTGAAAGAAGGTTATAAACCGGTCATAATAATTCACCAAGCTACATAGCGATTTCACACGAAAGCTTTAATCTATCCACGCACACATTGTGTATTATAGCAAATGACGTTTATTACCTTATGAATTTGATGAAGTTTGCTATGAGAAACTGAGAGAAGAAATTATAAAAAATATATGCCGATATTTTCAAGAATCCAACAATTTATTCGTTTCGTGAGTAATCAAAATTTTCTGACTTTGACTACCTTCTTCGCCTTCTTTATTTTATCTGAATATACGGTATGCCAATGGCTGTCAGCTACAGACCGAGGCACTTCACATGGCTATTTGTATTTGCGTATGCCACAGATTAAGGATATAGGTAGATGGCTTCTTAGCCCGCCAGCGAGTGGTCATTTTATGCTTGTGTGCATTGCCGTAGTGTGCGTGTAGAGATGGGCGTATATCATGCTTGTATATCGATTAAAATTCAAAATAAAATTAGACTATCGACGAAGAGTAGACCACTTTTATGTTTTAGATTCTTACTAAGCGACAAAAAAAGGAGGCTATAAAAGCGACCCGATTGTTCAATATAGGATAATATAGGTAGGTATTATGCTCATTAAATAAGAAGTCGCTTTCTTATTTTATTTTTATAAGTATTTTTATAAATCACACAAATACCTAGTTAAAAATATACATATAAGTCACGGAGGCTTGTCCGGAGTGTAATATCAATAAAATCAACCATTTTTTATATTAAAACACAACAGAAGAACAAAATATATACTTTATCCTTATATATAACTATTAACAATAAAAATAGACAACAATAATTGTTATTTAATAACAATAATTATTATTAACAAAGAAATATTAAGTACTTACCCCGCAAACGATCAAATTTGTTTGACAAACATGTTTGATGTAATTTACGTCTTCATCAAACAGCAGCGCAGACGAACAAACGTGCATCAAACAAGTTTGTCAAACAATTAGCTAGAATCGGTTTGAGATCATGAGATCTTGTTTGACAAATACAGCGGAACACGTTCAAACACGTTTGTCAAATGCTACGCCAGTGCAAATTTTCATCAAACACGTAGTTTGTTTGACAAACGCTTCAAACAAAGCTGTACACTATCAAATTGTTTGACAAACACGTAAAATTTGACAAACAATTTGATCGTTTGCGGGGTACTTAAGAATTAATCTCAGTCCTACTCAATTAAGTAATTTCAAAAACGCTTAGGTGCATTATTTTATTTTACTTATTAAAATGTATTAAAAGTTATACATTTGTAAGTATTAATAACCTAAGCAGGCTCTAGACGATCAATTTTATTGTGCAATATCACGTTATGAGTAATATTCTTGACGGTCTAGGGCACAGACATATATCTTTTTTTTTAAATGAAATAAGGGGGCAAACGAGCAAACGGGTCACCTGATGGAAAGCAACTTCCATCGCCCATGGACACTCGCAGCATCAGAAGAGCTGCAGGTGCATTGCCGGCCTTTTTAGAGGGAATAGGGTAATAGGGGAGGGTAGGGAAGGGAATAGAGTAAGGGATTGGACCTCCGGTAAACTCACTCACTCGGCGAAACACAGCGCAAGCGCAGTTTCACGCCTGTTTTCTGTGAGCACGTGGTATTTCTCCAGTCGAGCCGGCCTATTCGTGCCGAAGCATGGCTCTCCCACGTATAAATATTATACGTGGAAGATCAAGATTATTTCTGTGGTCTAGGGTTAATATTGAATGCGCCCGCTGTTCAATCTTATTGTCAAATAAATTGTAATTGTAATTGTAACGCTCAAAGCTTCCCTCTTCAATAGCTACATGTTTAATTAATTGTTCAGCTTCTCCTTTGAGGTAACATTTGAGGTAGTGAAGCTTTTGTATCTCATCAAAACATTCGTTGTTTATAACAAGAGACTTGAAGAGAGATTTGAACGATGTCCACTCTTGATAATTTCCAAAAAATAAGGTATGTTTATTTGTGGATAGTTTGCATGCGTTTTATTTGAAGATATCGACTCATTACTCTTAACTGTTACCTTTGATTCAAATGTATTACATAAAGTTTTGAGATCACACTTATACTCTAAATAAAATTCTTCAGCCTTATCATAAAAATCATTGGTAACATAAGTTGAGCCTTTGACATCTTTGGCTGGATAATTTCTCATTAAGTCTTTGTGACCAGACAAAAATATTGTTCAATATTATTGTTGGTTTAGGGGCTGCCTAATTAGGGGTTATATAACTTGTACAGGAGTCAGGATCGAAGAGCCAGAAATAGTCTGACTGTGCCTGGCCAGTTGGAAGTTTCTGCACATGCCCCTATAGACGTAAGAACACCCAGGGACTATGAGTATGGACTATGGAGTTATGGTTGCAGTCACTTCAGGTGGTAAATGGCATTCAGGAGGCATTAAGTGGTAAAGGTCTGCCTAAAATTCGTTAAAGACATAGCTCATTCTATTAATAGGATTTCGTACCCAAAGGGTAAAAACAGGGCCCTTCTAAGACTGTTTTGTCTGTCTGTCTATCTGTCCGTCCGTCTGTTTGTCTCCAGTCTGTCATCTCAAGGACCGCTTTAGCTAAACTTCTAAAATTGTTCAGATTGTGTATTTCAGTTGCCACTATTACAACAAATAAGTACTGAAAAAAAATAGTATTAAGGGGCGCCCATACAACAAACGTCGACTGATCCCTCGCCAGTCGTGTCGGTCTTTCGTCCCACTGGGTTATGAGAGAGAAAGGAATAGAGAGTGCTCTTGTGTACTGCGCACATACTTGAGTTTGTACTATATACTTGAGATTTATACTATACATATACATAAGATTTTTATTATATAATACACATATTTAATACACATCCATGACCCAGGAACATTGAAAAACTTTTTGTTCCGTTGGCGGGATTCGAACCCGCGACCCCCGGCTTGATCTGCCGCACACTCTACCCTGGTGCCGCACACTCTACTCTACCAACACTGGTGTCCGATCCTTCAGTCAATAAAATATACCATACATGATACATCATAACATTTAAGGATCGGACACCGGTGTAAGGACACATAGTTATTAAAAATTAGAAATGAAATGAAAATTATTCAAACATTTAAGGTTTTATTGAATATTATGTTCTTGATTGCAGCTTTTGAAGGAAATATAACATTAACTTCCAAATGGAGGGTCTCCTGAGGGTAGGAGTGGTACGGGAGGATTTTCCTCATCCAACTCATCCCTCCTCAACCCATCTCACCACCAAAATCATTGGGCATGATTCTAAACTTTAGCCTTACAGAACCCTAACCAGCAGATTTTTTGTAACATTGACCTACAAATAGAACAATACATATTTTA
This sequence comes from Polyommatus icarus, assembly GCA_937595015.1. Taxonomy (NCBI): domain Eukaryota; kingdom Metazoa; phylum Arthropoda; class Insecta; order Lepidoptera; family Lycaenidae; genus Polyommatus; species Polyommatus icarus. Next base: position 15,112,725 of record OW569327.1, on the reverse strand, counting down.
GGACCATCAAATCAAAGTATGAAATCCTTTCTATCTCTGATAGTTATTCACTTTCGAGATTTTCATTACAAACATGTTTCAAAATATAAAATATAAACCCTCAAATAGAATATCAGTAACCAATAATCATTAATAGCAGCAGCTCACAAAAGTTTGCTCAAAGTAAACTTTTTAGTAGTTCGTAATGTATAACCTCACTTAGAAAAATTGAATCTATCTTTAATATTGAAGTTGCCCGCTATGTATTTTCAGAGTCGCTCGGATAAAATGATTTTAATACCGTATCTGAAATAGATTAATCACAATCCACTTTTTGTAAGCTCGTTTTTGATTTTATTATAAATCAATATTAGTCGTTTGGTTAGTTTATTTTTCGCTTACTCAAATTCATACCGCTCAAGTTATTAAAACAGTATGTTTTATTTATTATCTTCATTAAAGGTCTCTCCGTCACCACCATATTGAACTCACCTTTAGGAGCATTCCAATAACCTAAAAAAATTGTTGGTTTAGTGTCATTAAATGTACTTATTACTATAAAATATATATGTACATATTATATTATGTTATATTATATTATATTATATTATATTATATTATATTATATTATATTATATTATATTATATTATATTATATTATATTATATTATATTATATTATATTATATTTTTTTTTTTTTTTTTACGCAGAGAAATGCTGTGACGCATTCGACGCAGGGGATGGGGACTCCCACTGCGGATATGTGGGGCTCGCCGCGGCGAAGATGTTGTGTGCCGCGGCCCTACCCACTAAAACTCTGCGGTGCTCCTCTCCACCACTTATAACGGTGACGTGGGAACTGTACAGACACCACATCACCGTCAGTGGACGTCTGCTTCGTGGTGTTGCAGACTCCTCTCTGTGGGGGCATTTACTCGCCCCCCAGGCCGCACAGAGGCCCCTGTAGGGGCTTGCTTAGGCCATTCCACTGCCTTTTGTCGCGATGCGCACGAGCACCCTGCGCATCACGACCCACTCGGGGACTCAGTGCAATGGACGATGGCATCCCCATACCGTCGCCCTGAGCACCCCGGTTATGGCGGGACATTGTTATCGCCATTATTGGCACGACGTCTTCGCCTTGGTCGTCTTCTGGGGTCGAGCGCCTCCCTCTCTCTTGTGCGCTCAGCCTCCTCTTTAGCGGAGATGACCTCTTCCGCGAAGTCTTCTACCGCTTTCCAGTCCGGGTCACCGCGCAGCATTGAGCGGATCAATGCTGGCAGTGTTAGGTCATGTCCAATGGCAGCCTCAAGGGCCGTACGTTGTCTGATCCAGGAGGGACAGGCCGTCACGGTGTGCTCGGCCGTGTCCCTATCCGCGTCACAATGATGACATCGTGTAGTCTCTTCTCTTCCAACAATCTCGCACAGGTACCGACCGAAGCACCCGTGCCCGGTCAGCACCTGTGTGAGGCGGAACGAGAGTGCTCCGGCTTCTCTGTCAATCCATTGTTTCAGAACAGGGCGGATGGCTAGGATTAGATCCACGCTAACTCGTGGATTTTCTAGCCGCTCCTTCCACTGTTCTATGGCCCTCTCTCTTGCGTCGCTCCTCCACCGACGTACGGCGTCCGGTGGGGGGTTGCCGCTCCCCGCGCGGAACGCTGCGCAACGCCAGAAAATTACTAGCACATTTTAATTCAAACAATTTACTACATGATAATCAATACGGATTTACTAAGGGTCGATCCACAACGGATGCTGGTATAGGACTTCTTTGCAGTATTTTTGAAGCTTGGGAGGAGTCGCAGGATGCCTTAGGTGTGTTTTGCGATCTCTCCAAAGCCTTCGATTGTGTTGAGCATGCTACATTGATCAGGAAATTGCGCCACTACGGAATTAAGGACTCTGCTCTCAGCCTTTTGACTTCTTACCTTAAAAATAGGACTCAAAGGGTTGAGGTTAATAGTAAAAGGTCCAATGGAACCAAAATAGAATTAGGTGTCCCACAGGGATCTATACTAGGCCCATTTCTTTTTCTCATCTATATAAATGACTTACCTTATCTAGTTAAGGATAATAATAATGAGATAGTGCTTTTTGCTGATGACACTTCACTTATTTTTAAAGTGAAGCGACAACAGTCGAACTACGACGAGGTAAACAGTGCTCTCTCAAAAATAGTACATTGGTTTAATGTTAATAACTTACTTTTAAATTCTAGTAAAACAAAATGTATAAAGTTTACTTTGCCTAATGTTAGGCAAGTCCAAACCAATGTAGTATTAAATGATGAGAAGATGAATTTGGTTGACAACACTGTATTCTTAGGTATTACACTTGATAGTAAATTACAGTGGGGTCCTCATATTGTTAATCTTGCAGGTAGGCTCAGTTCTGCAGCATATGCAGTCAGAAAAATAAGGGAAATTTCTGACGAAGACACGGCACGATTAGTATATTTTAGTTATTTTCATAGTAGGATGTCATATGGAATCCTTTTATGGGGAAACGCTGCCGACATTAATACAATATTTGTGCTGCAGAAGCGAGCCATACGTTCTATTTATAAAATGTCTGCTTTAGAATCTCTGAGAGATAAATTTAAAGAAATAAGTATCCTAACTGTTGCCTCTCAATACATTTTGGATAATGTAATATATGTTAGAAAAAATATAACAAAATTTAAAGTTAAAAGTGACATTCACTGTAGGAATACTAGAAATAAGCACAAGCTATATATGCCGGTGATCAGACTTAGTAAAGTCAGTAAATCTTTTAAAGGTCAATGTATACGCCTTTACAACAAAATCCCAGTAAACGTTCAAAATCTTTCCATTAATAAATTTAAAAAAGTAGTTAAAGAACGTTTGTGTGCCAAAGCCTATTATAAGGTCAATGATTTCATAAACGATGGCACACCTTGGGAGTAGGATGGCTTCTTGCAAGGCTACTTCTACATTATTATTAATAGGACTTACAATTATGTATGTGGATATTGTATATAATATTAAGTTACAAAATTGTAAACTTTATTTTAAAAGATTAATTTTTTCTCGCTTTTTTTGGTAAAAAAGTGGGCCCCGTGCGAGTTTCTTACGCCGGTTCTTCTCGCCGGGTTAGTTCCCGAACCGGTGGTAGGCATCATGTAGGACATTCTGAAAATATTTATTTTAAATTTATTCAGAAATAAAACAATTTTGATTTTGATTTTTTTTTTGATTTTGATTTTGATTTTGATTTTGATTATATTATATTATATTATATTATATTATATTATATTATATTATATTATATTATATTATATTATATTATATTATATTATATTATATTATATTATATTATATTATATTATATTATATTATATTATATTATATTATATTATATTATATTATATTATATTATATTATATTATATTATATTATATTATATTATATTATATTATATTATATTATATTATATTATATTATATTATATTATATTATATTATATTATATTATTCGGAGTGAAGTTTGGCTTCTCTCAGCTTCCGCTGGCGGTCATCACAGTCCCGCCCCGAAACCTTCAGGGAGAGGGTACTGCGGATTCGCTTTCGCCCGTTATCACATTACTTCCCAAAACTTTTGAAACTATTGTACTTGTGTAGATGGCTGTTTGCTTTTGCATTATTGTTAAGTCTAATTTAGCATCCAGTAAGTCACAATACCTACGGATGCTCCTGGCGACCATTCCTGTTGCTCCTATTACTATTGGTATGATGATGGCTTTGGTTTTCCAGAGTCTGGCTATTTCTTTTTTCAGTAGGTGATATTTTGTTAGTTTTTCGATTTCTTTGACGCCAATATTGTAGTCAGTAGGTATTGTGACATCTATCAGGTAAGTGATGTTTTGTTGCTTGTCTATGTATATTATATCCGGTCTATTATGGTTAACTTGTATGTCTGTCTGCACTGGCATCTCCCACATGAGCTTGGCTGTATCGTTCTCTTTAACTTGGGGTTGTGTGAGCTTATCTTTCCACCATAGCTGATCTGTATTAAAATTGTGCTTTTTGCTCAGGGCCCAGTAAATATATTGAACGATATTGTTGTGCCTTTGTGTGTATTGTGTTCCTGCTAATTTTTCGCAACCAGACACTATGTGTTGGATCGTTTCATCTTTGGTAAAGCATATTCGGCATTTTCCATCAACCTGTTTCTTTAGTATATCACGTTCAAACTGTTTAGTTATTATAGATTGGTCCTGGATTGCAAAAACGGCAGCTTCTAGTGTAGGAGATATCATTTGCTTTTTAATCCAATTAAACGAGAGATTTTTGTCAATGTTTTCTTTTTCTAGGACTTGTTTATAAAATTGTGCGCGCAAGGGTTTCAACTTCCAGGTATGTATTTTCTTTTTTATTATAGCTTTTTTAATATCCGTATCATTTATATTGCCTCTTCCATTTAATCCTATTTCTTTTGCATATTCTTCTGCATTTACATTTATTGAGTATTTGTTGATATTTTTGTCATGTTCATTACCTGCTTTTATTAGGTAATCACATGCATTATTTAGATGTTGCTTATACTTAATAATTTGGCTTTTATACAGTGATTCTATATTTAATAACCCTCTTCCTCCTTCCTCTGTCGGTAAGTAAAGTCTTTCTACTTCTGCTTTTTGTTGGTGTGCCTTATTAAGTGCTAATAGTTTTCTTGTTTTAGTATCTATTGCTTTTATATCTCTGTCTTTGTAATTAACTATGCCGAATGAATAGAGTAGTACTGGAGTTGCATACGCATTTATTGCTTTCATCATATTTCTTGCGCTAAGATGCGTGTTTAGTATTTTCTTAGTTCTTTTAAAGTATTCTTTTGTTATTTGATGCCGTAGTTCCTGATGATTTAGCTTTCCAGATTCATGGATACCTAAATATTTGTATGTTTCGTTATCTTTTAAATATGCGAATTCCTCTCCACTTAACAGTAACTGCCCTTCTGTTTGGTTTGTCGATTTTCGTCCTTCTATCATGTGTAGTGTATTGCATTTTTCTAGTCCAAATTTCATTCCGATGTCATTTGTAAATATTTCTACTGTATGTATTAGAGTTTCTAGACTTTTCTTAGTTTTAGCGTATAATTTTAGATCATCCATATAGAATAAGTGATTTATGTTTGTGCTATCCTTGAGCTGGTATCCTTTGTTTATGTATTTGTTTAAAATTTGAGATAACGGGTTTATAGCTAGGCAGAAAAGTAAGGGCGAGAGTGAGTCTCCCTGGAACAATCCACAATTGATTTGTATTGGGTCTGTAACTACTGTTGTTCTTTCTCCGTGGGCTGTCATAATCACTTTCCAGTTTGTCATTACTTTCTTCAGAAAGCCTATGACAGCAATAGGGCATTTATAAAGGCTAAGTAGTTTTATTAGCCACTCGTGGGATATACTATCGAAGGCTTTCTGATAATCTATCCAGCACATACTTAAGTTTTTCTTTGCGTGATATGCGTCTTCAAGTATTGCTTTATTGAGCATTAGGTGATCCTTGCAACCTCTGGTACCTCTCCTGCATCCGCGCTGTTCAACTGCTAGAATTTTGTTATGTTCACAAAATAGATATAGTCTGTCTGCTATTATGGACGTTAATAGTTTGTACATTGTAGGTAAGCAAGCTATGGGGCGCCAGTTCTTTGGGTTATCTGTGCTATTCTCTGTTTTCGGTATAAGGATCACCTGTCCTGTAGTGAACCATTCGTCTATATCTTCTGTTCCGTTAAAGACCCGGTCAAATGCTTTTGCTATGTAGAAATGGGTACTAGTAAAGTATTTCAAGTAGAAGTTTTGTATTTTATCTATTCCAGGTGTCTTCCAATTATTAGTTTTTCTAATAGCATTCTTCAGCATCTCTATATTTATATTTTCAAACCTGTAAATATGATTGTCTGGGTCAATTTGTACATTGTTCTCTATTTCTTTTATCCATGGAGCATTAATATTAAATTGCTTTGGTTGTGATAATATTTGCGCCCAGAAAGTTTGTATGTCCTCCTTATTTGGAAGATCTCGGGGGCTCTTGGTTTTATTACCTAAAGTTCTGTAAAATTTGTGCTGGCTTTCTTTAAAGAGTGTGTTTTGAGTTTTCCTGTTTGTGATTTCTTCATATCGTTTTATTCTTCCTGCATATAGTTTGACCTTTTGTTTCAGAATTTCTATTATGTTATCTAAATCTTGTTCATTAAATATTCGATATTTATCATACAGCTTGTTAATAGTGTTTTGTTTATTCTGGCTTATATTATTGTTTTTACTTTCAATTAATCTGCCTAGATCTTTTCTGGTTTGCTCTATTTTATTTCTTATTCTCATTTTCCACGGTGGTTCTTTGGCGGGTCTTGCATCCTTTTGCTTGCAATATGGCTTTTGGTTATTGCTGATAATCAATGTTTTTGCAGCAGCATAAATTACATCATTAATACCTCTGAGTGTTTCCTGTGTTTCTAAAATATTCGGTAAGTACTTATTTATTTTATTTAACTTGTCAAAGAATGATTTATTAAAATTGGGCTTAGGTAAAGACTTTCTATTTTCAACTGGGGTTTCTTTAGTCTCTGCCAGACTTTGTAGGAAATCATTTATAATATTTTGGTCTTGCATGCCATCGACTTCAGCACCCTCATCCTGTAGTCTAAATTCCATCAGCGTGTTTTGTTCAAGGGTAAACTTATTTTCTGTTATATTTAACTGTGGTTCTGTCTGGTTTACTTCTCTTTGTACGCGTGATTGTTGTTGTCTATATGTATGTGCCAGATGCAGGTTATTATCTTCATCAGTATTTGTTCCTGGTAATTCTGAGAGTCTATGGTTGTCTTCAGTAAAGTTTGCGGGATTTAGTATTTGAACATCTGATTGTGTTACTCGATTTTGTATTGAATACTCATCGGGTTCTACTGCATCATTTGTTTCTTCTGTTTGCATGGAGTGCAAGCTAGTATCGTTTGGTTGCTCTGCTCGCATTCGTATTTCTCTTAATGTATCATCTGATAAATCTTTATACGTTATTACCCTTCGCGCTTGATTTGATAAAAGCTGCCCTGTAATTTTTCTTGATTTAGGGTTATTTGCATTTCTTTGTTTGAAAAGTGTTTCTAGTCTTTTAACATATCCGGGTCCTTCTGATCTAGATTTGAAATAACAATACATGAGCTCACACAATTCTTGGGGTGTCCATTTTCTTCTAGAGTCTTCTTGTAAATTTCCTGTATCTGCTGAGTCGTTATTATCCCCTTCAGTTATTGATCTTTCTGTATTTAGTATATTTTGTGTTATTGCTATTTGAGGGTTTGACTGGTTTAGGCTTCGTTCGCTAACTCTATTTGTTTCAGAATTAGTATTTATTTCAGAACGTTCAGCCTGAATTTTTATAGTATTGATAATTTCGTCGGATAAGGTTCTTCGTGAAATTATACTGCGAGCTTGGTTAGAGAGTGTGGTGCCAGTTAATTTATTGATTTTATTGCTAGTTGGATTTCTTTCTTTAAAGAGATTTTCCAGTCGTCTTATGTAGCCTACTCCTTGTGATTTAGCTTTGAAGTAGCAGAATAGAAGCTCCCTAGCTTCTTCTAGAGACCATTTTTGCCTGATATCATCATTCGTGTTCTGTGGTGCTATGGTCTCTGGCGATATACCGGCGGAGTTTGTGGCATGGGGCCTACTTCGCAAGGCATTATCGTCATCTCGGATGTGTTCGGCTGTAGCATTTTCGAGTTCCTCGGCCCCCGCCCGCCTGGTCAGCAGGTAGCCACTGGCGGTTCGCATGCTGTAATGTCCAGCGCCAGCTCCAGACATGCCCCGGCGATCACCCCCGGGAAGCGGCTCTATACTAGTACGATCAAGTTCTCTCTCCATATTTGAAGGTAAGTTTATAAATATAATAGTGATATATATTTTATTAAAGAATAAACATACATAAATAAATAATAAGAAGGTATACGCTCTGCAGCATCCAAGATATGATTCCTTTGGTGCTGCAGACCGCATCCTCCTATGGGCGTCCGGAACCTCACTCACTCGACGAAACACAGCGCAAGCGCTATTTCACGCCGGTATTCCGTGAGGCCGTGGTATCTCGCCGGATGAGCCTGCCCATACGTGCCGAAGCGTGACTCTCCCACGTATTATATTATATTATATTATATTATATTATATTATATTATATTATATTATATTATATTATATTATATTATATTATATTATATTATATTATATTATATTATATTATATTATATTATTTTATATTATATTATATTATTTTATATTATACGGGGCAATATGCTTTATGTAACTTTTTCATGCTTAACCTATCAAGCCGACTAACAACTGAATACTTATCTATTGTGTCTGGAATTCGATGTTCGAGGTATTAAATTTATTTTATTAAATGATTATGACTTTAGCCTTATTAAATTTTTACATTTTACTTATTAAAAAAGAGTAATGCCAGGATAAAATTTCAAAAAGTAGATCTAAATAACGAACTTAGTACTTACAGGGGGGAGGCGTGAGTGCTGTTGATCATGCGATTATTTTGCTCTCCGTTAGAACCTTAAAATTTCAATAAAATCATTGTTTCAAACTTACGTTTGAAATGATAATCCCAATATTGTGATGTCTTCATGAGGGAGTAAGAATTCAAAACTTGCATGAAACTTGCGTCTAAATATTTCTGTTCGTCGTCTATTTTGAAGCATTTTCAAATCCTGAAAACAAAATCATTTAGTCCATGACAATATTTTTATCGATAAACTATACTTCAAGTAAAGTGCATCACTAAAGTATACGTAAAAAGCTATGCAATATTTGAAGCCAAATTATTACTTGATGTGACATTTTTATAACTAATGCCTTTATATAGCATGATTATGGGATTATTAAACTTATAAATTTTCTTTTTAGCTTATAAAAAATACCGATTGATAAGCCTGAAAAACGTTGTTGAAAACTTACGTATGTTATGTTAAATCCCCATTTGAGGCATTCCTTGGCCGTTTTCATGGTTTATTATATAGCGGAACCAAAAAATCCAACAAGATATTGCATGTAACGTTCACTAAACACTTTTATTAGCACTTTTTAAACATAAAATATTGCAGACCGACTCCTTTGTTATGTCCGATTAGGTAGGACTCAGGTGGACGAAACTTTCCGAACAAAAAAAAATTGGGTTCCAAATTTAAACGTAGCTACTAAAGTAAATCGCATAATCTGTACAATTTTTAAGCACGGTCGACTGTGATTGGTTGATAAAAAAGACCATAGAGAATATAAACTACATGAGAAAAAAGAGGAAGATGAAGTTTAAAACTCAAGGTTCGAATTCCATTTTGTGAAAATTATTTATTACAAAAATACAAAAATTGTAAATTAAGTGGATTAATTATTGAAAAACGAAAGGTAAGCCATTGTAAAATGTAAATGTAACCGTAAATTGATAAATTGAAGCAAAACATAACGATATCATACCATGTTCTAATACAAAGTATGTCGTAGTATTATTTGCATAATTGTACAATAATTTAGAACTTAAACTATATTAATATGAAAAAGATAGATTATTATTTCATAGAAATTATTATAATGTATATCAGTATGCAGTTAATTTGGAAAATGATGAAATGTGTATCATGTGTATATTGTTTTATTGTAACAATACATAAGGTTATTAATTACTATACTTACTATAATTTATGTAAACTGTATGGAATATAAATGAAAAATGTTTCATTAATTTCAGATTTTTAGGTCCCTATACAGCTAGTTTGCAACATTTTAGTCTGCAAGCAATAGCTGTTAACTCGATCGCGGATTCTAGGAAATCTTTTGTTCTCGCGGTCGCATGCGACCGCTTGGGAACGAAAGCAGCAAAGAGATTCAATGCAAGGAGATTTTAGGAGAAGGAAGGTATGGGATTATGAGTGGTACGGCCACCAAGGAAAAATCCTCTGATCAAGTGAGGTGGTATGCAGCTGGCCTGAACCCGCGCCATAGATTTCAGCTGTCGTATACAGGGTGTAACAAAACAAAGTGTGTATGTATAAAGGTGCGATCCACTGGATCGGAATCGGAGCGCAGGTACGCAGTGGACGGATTTGTTGCTTTGTATGTATGGTACTGACTACTATGAACTGCACTAGAAGTACTGGAACATCATTCTGCGCCTGACAAGTATATGACGACACGTGGTGCCACCGTCCGCACCGTATGTCCCGATTCCAACCTGGTGGACGCGCAGCTTTAATCCCCTCCCTATATAGAGTTTACTGTATAAAGCGCTTATTCCACTTATCCTAGCTAGGTTCCTAGATCCTAAATCGTTTCCGATTTAGTCAAGACGTGGAACAACATTTAGAAGCTAGGATCCTAGCTAGGATCCTACCTAGGAACCTAGCTAGCCGCTAGGATAAGTGGAATAATGGCTTAAGCCAATCAAGTAGTTAGTAGAGTAGCATAGACAGCTATTCTATCATATTTATAAATAAAATACATAAAACTGTACTGTAATAATATTATAATATTTAATAATTACTGTTACTGAAATAAGCGACCTAGGGGTGCTTATGGATGGTGAACTCCGTTTCACATCTCATATTGATAACGTTATATGTGCTGCAGGCAAATCATTAGGATTTATCCTCCGAAATAGTAAAGATTTTAGGAAGCCGCAGACTCTTATACTCCTTTTTAATACCCTAGTAAGAAGCAAACTCGAGTATTGTAGTTCTGTGTGGTCTCCCTCCTATATGATCCACATCAACAGAATTGAAAGACTGCAAAAACGATTCCTCAAAAGCAATAGCTTTAAAAATAACCTGGGTTCCACAAAATCTTATGAAGATAAATTGCAGATCCTGGGTATGCATAGCCTCAAATCAAGACGTGCAATGCTTGATGCGACCTTTTTCTATAAAATCCTTCACGGAACAATAGACTGTCCTCATCTCCTGTCTAGGATAAATTTCAAGATACCACACCGTATACCAAGACATCCAGTCTCCTTGTTCTCTGGTTGTATGTGCCGCACAAATTTGCGCAAACATTCCCCCATTTCTAGGACAATTGACCTATACAATAGCATCTCTGACCAAATTGATGTCTTTTTTGATAGCCTTTCCAAAATTAAAACTATTGTACTACAGAAATTTAACCACGTTTCAGGTTAGCATAATTGTACAAATTTTGACTTCATAAATTGTATTAAGTAATTATTTGATTCAAGAATTTACTTTATTTTATTTTTTATTACCACATTTCATTTAAAAATAATTTTAATTTGTTAATTAACGATTTAAAAAACATTTTGCACTTAATTTATTTTAATATTTATTATTATTTTAACTTAATTTAATTAATTGTAATTTTTAATTATCTTTTATTTTATATTTGTACTTATGATAATTTAGTTTTTAAGAGCTTTTATCTTAGATTTTATATAATTTATTAATTTAATCTGAATGTTATGTTTACTCTAGAATGTTAATTGCACGCTGTGGCCAATTATAATTAGTTATTGCATGTAGCTTGTATTTTAAATGTTCAAACCAATTGTTATTACTAATGCAAAACTGTTTTTGGTCCTAAATAAATAAATAAATAAATAAATAGAAATCAACAAAAACTTGTGGATTAAATCTGTTTTATTGTTTAATTTACCTTATTAGCCTATTTATTTAGCCATGTACAATAATTTTTATTGAAATAAAACATTTATTTGAGCTCATTTCTTTTTATTTTTATTTTTTTTAATTTTTGGTATGTTTAGAGTGAAAGGTTTTGCACTTAAAATTTTGTCGTTTAGTTTTAAATTAAAAAAATAACGAATGTTTATTTTTTTTCTTCTAAGTCCGACCTCTTGTTACGTAGTATACAGTTTACATCCTCTTTGGTAGGACTAATATCTTTGGCCCTTTGGGTAGGACATAACATTACAAACTTTTGACGTTTACACACCGATATGAGCTTTCTCTTTCACTCAACATACTGAATCGTTAGTTAGAAAGAGTAACATTATCAACTGTCAAAATTAAAGGCGCCCTCCAATAGTATATTATATACCTTCATGGCGTATGCTGTATTCGCCAAACAATCACCATAATAATTATGTCCGTCTGCAATAATTATTATGGTGATTGTTTGGCGAATATTATCGATATATGTGGCAAAGTATTAACGATTTTGAATTTTGTCTTAACTCGCCTCCAACTTGACACCGGCAATGGTTTCTGTAGCGATTATAAAAAACGAGAAAGGAAGCTTTGCTGATTGGTCAAGTTTTTTGACGTTAACAGCTAAAACTTCAAAAATTGTGAGTTGTCAAGTCTCAGAAACCGGGCAAATTGCAAAACATAGAGGAAATTGGAAAATATTAAATAATACATGTTGCAAAAGCAGGTAGATTTTGAACAACCATATTCTGTGATTTTGAATGTTTTATTTAAAAATAATATGTCCATTGAAATTTAATTTAGCGCAGTTTATTAGATTTCACGGTCGCGCGGCGCGGGCTTAAACGGTATTTTTTTATTCATTTATATACATTTCTATCTTCTTCTTTCCCAAAAGTTAAATATTTTTCATGTAAGGTATATGACTAGTAGATTGGAGAGTACCAGTCATTGGAAAAATGCACAAAAACACCATAATCATTAATGTTGCTTTAAAATTTTCCTGTTTTTAAAGTAAAAGAACGCCTGTTTAAAAAAAACAGTCAGTTTTTAAAGCAACATTAATAAATACGGTGTTTTTGTGCTTTTTCCAATGACTAGTACTGTCCAATCTACTAGTCATTTAACTTAGTTTTCTTTCCACTTTCTAGTTTCTACTCCAGTCTTTCATAGGCAGTATCAAAGAGGATATTATAAACTACGTAAAACAGTATGAAATCACAAGTAACAAGATTTTTACCGGCAACATTCTCAAAATGGTTTGGCCAAAGTTCCAGTGCTAATGGCTCTGCTATGTTAGCTGAATCTTCAACAGAAGATGAGGCAACCAAAAGTCCAATTACAATACCACCACCAGCAAAGCGAATGCGGTACAGCCCATCAGCAAAAAATTCAAGTTCACATTATACCCCCATAAGTGTAAGTTAAGTGTTCAAAACATAAGCTTTACAATGATTGGTTTTTATCTGTTACATTAGAAATTATTTGGATTGGATTATTGTTTCAGACAAAGACATCAAGTACTAACACTGAAGAATCTTTCAATACTGCACCATCAACATCCAATAAAATGTTCAGAAGAAACACAAATCTTTTGTTAACACCCAGACAGAAAAATGATGAATCTACAATTTCAACAAGTGACAGTAAAATAAACAAATATGATTTTTACAAATCAGATGTTCATATAGAGAGGAAAAGAAAGTCAATATTTGATAAAACTCAAAATTCAGATACAGATATAGATACCAAAGGTTAAATTTTTAATGTTTTTTACATAATATTTATGTATAAACACAGACCCCATAAATGCTGCTTAAAACTTATTACCTAAGTCCTAAACAATAATAATTTGGAATAAACCAAATATGGCTTTAAGTGTATTATATGTAACTTATTTTAAATTTTTTTTTAGAGGAAGCAGTAGAAAAATCAGCATCAGCCAAAGTGGTTAATCTCACTCAGCCATACTTGAATGATGGATTGTTGTCTTCCCCATTGGACACTAGTACCTCCACTCATGGTGGTGCAGGAGGTTCATTCATAAATCAACCAAATATTAATAGAAGGAGAAAAGCAGTTGTCAAAGAACCTAACACCAACAGTAATGTTTCAATTAGCTATTCATCTAGACGTGTTTTGGACCTGCTAGAAAATTATTCATCCCCTGTAATGGAGGCAAGGAGAATACCTTCATACACAACTCCTACTACAAAGTCTTTGCAAGCACAAGCAGACACCCAACAAATGAAGAATAATTGTAAGTATTTACTTGACAGGAACCACTTTACGGATTATTATAATATAGAATTAACCTTATTAATCTTCAGATCTATATCTAAAATAGATAAAATTGAAGAGTAGTGATAAGTCTGTAATGATTTTCTATTTGTTTCTCAGCATACAAAATGCAAGAGTTGCATGTACCACAGACTGCTTCTCTAATAAGGCTCAAACAAAAGCAGCTAACGAATTCAACAAATGCAGCTCGACAAATTATTGCATCACTTAGTAGCTCTGCTCCATATCCTCAAAGTCCAATCAGGTAATTAAGTTTATTGAGATATGAATCTGACAAAAATGATATCTTGCAATATAGGTACTTTGTACATCATAATAATATTATGTACCTATTTGCAAATATAAATATTCTGACATTTCAAAACTAATTTAAAACAAATTGAATACCGGAAATAAAAAAGGGTGTAAGTGCCAAAAACAAAATTGTGCCAAAAACAGAATTTGATGATCAAAATAGTAGCTCATCTTTGTAATAGATTTTTTAATTTTTTTTAACCCTAGAAAGATAATCTGCGCCTCAGAGGCGCACGCAAAATGCATATACAGTTGTCTCTTTCTAAATAGCGCGCTCCTGATCCTGTCGTGGCAGGTAATTTCAGTGGTCGCCAAGTGCTACAGCGGGGCGTACGTGTGTCACCGGTAAGTGCTTTAGATTAGCTGTTTTCGGTAGGTGTTGCGCTCGAGAAGCGCATGATTATCTTTTGTGTAACTTTCGCCGGCATCCATGAAGTTTAATTCGTAATTATTTCTATGATGTTTTACAGTTATTTATGTGTTATAGGATTTGGAAATCATGGCACAGAAAAGATACTTGGCTGAGGAGGAAATAACTAATGCGTTGTATGAGGAATGTGGCGATGATATCCAGTTTGCTGGTGAGGATAGTGATCAGGAAGAAGAGGATCATTTGAGTGAGGATGACGTTCAGAGTGACGAAGAAGAAGTTTGTAACGAGTCAATTATTAGCGAATCTGTAAATGTAAGTACAACATTAGTAAATGAAATTACTGATGCCTCACCTCCTGGGTCCCCTGAGGTTCCTGCGGTTGCCACTTTACCCAGACAAGACACGCGAATTATTATACCGAGCAAAAGGGTACTCAAAGGAAAAAACAAACATTGTTGGACTATGTCAAAAGGAGAGCGGCGGTCAAGGACATCGGCGATAAATATTGTTCGTTCTGCCCGGGGTCCTACAAGGATGTGTAGGAATATCGTGGATCCAAAACTATGCTTTGATATTTTCATCACTGCGGTAATTATCGATGAGATCGTTAAGTGGACAAATCACGAAATATCTAATAAACGGCGTGAAAACATGACCAGCGCAACGTTTTCTGACACTTGTGTACAAGAAATCCGAGCTTTGCTTGGTGTTTTAGTATTTACAGCTGCGATGAAAGATAACCACCTTTCTTCTGAAGAGCTCTTTGACACCTCTTCTTCAGGGTCAAAATACGTAGCGGCTATGAGTCGAGATAGATTCGATTTTCTCATAAGATGTCTAAGGATGGACGATAAGACTTTGCGACCAGCTCTTCGTCAAGAAGATCCTTTCATACCGATTAGGAAAGTTTGGGAGCCTTTCATTACGCAGTGTAGAATAAATTATACGCCAGGAGAATACCTTACTATCGACGAACAATTACTTGGGTTTCGTGGTCGTTGCCCATTTCGTATGTACATACCGAACAAGCCAAATAAGTACGGTATAAAAATCCCTATGATGGGCGATGTTAGCTCAAATTATATGATCGACGCTATTCCATACATAGGTAAGGCCACTAAAACAAATGGATTGCCACAAGGAGAATTCTACGTAAAAGAACTGTCTCGCAGTGTACATGGCTCTAACCGTAACATCACATGTGATAATTGGTTTACGTCCGTTCCCCTTGCTAAGTCTCTTCTCCTCCAACCTTACAATCTTACACTTCTGGGAAGTATAAGATCGAATAAACGAGAGATACCAGAAGAGATGAGAAGAGGCCCTTTGACCCTGGTGTCTTACAAACCAAAGCCTTCAAAAATGGTTTTTCTATTGTCTTCATGTGATGAGCCAGGGTTAATAAATGCATCCTCAGGAAAACCAGAAATGGTGATGTTCTACAACAAAACTAAAGGCGGCGTTGACAGCTTTGACCAAATATGCTCCTCTATGTCCTGCTCACGTAAAACTAATCGATGGCCTATGGCAATGTTTTATGGGATGTTGAATATGGCTTTTGTTAATTCTTACGTTATTTACCACCATAATATGACCGTCATGCAACAAAAGTCATTGAATCGTAGAGAGTTTATGAAAAAATTAAACACTCAACTCACAGAGCCCTGGATGAATAGCAGATTGCTCATTCCTACTCTTAAACGATCTGCCCGAGCCGCTATAGAAGCTACATTACCAAAATTGGCTAGAAATGAAGCTGAAGATAGAGAAGGTGAGCCGGAACCAAAAAAAAGGCGATATTGTGACTTATGCACATCTAAAAAAAGGCGGATGTCAAAAATGACTTGCACGAAATGCAAGAAATGCATCTGTGGCGAACACAAAAAAGATGTGTGTGTCGATTGCATTTAGTGTACCAATATAAGTCTCAAAGATATATTTTTTATACTTTTATGTTATTTTTAAGTCGCAATAAGCAATACTTGTTACGATCTCACAAAGAGAAATTATATACTGTTAAAAGAAGAAAAATATTTTTTGTTAATTTTTATTAAAGGTTTAAAAGTTTGTGTTATATTTTTCGTAAAATAAATAATTATAAAAATGTTTAGATTTTATTTACTTCTAATAAGTATGAACTGTATACTAAAGCAGGCTGGTCTTGAATAAAAAGCTTTTCAGGTGTCAGAGAAACCCTAAAAAAGTCGTGCGCTCGAGAAGCGCAAGAATATCTTTAACGTTACCCCCAACATGATTATCTTTCTAGGGTTAAGGGAAATACTTATATTACGATAAAATCTCTTTGTGTTAAGAAAAACAAAGTATTTTACTTATCAATTACTTACTACAACAAAATAATCACATTTTAATTGACAATCTAATGAGAACCCTAAGTCCAATTCTAACTAACTTAAAAATAAGGCTCTAAGTGCCATACATTATGTTTTAAATAAAGATCTAAGTTCCCATGTTTGTTTCGGTAAATTGGCACTTTGGACATTAGAACATTAGAAGTTTAAGGGGCATATTACCATTATCTATACTTATAAAATTACATGTCCTGACTGACTGACTGACTGATTCATCATCGCTGAGCAAAAACTGTTAAAGTTACAGCCACGAAATTTAGTGAGTAGGGTTGTTTTATTGAGTAGGCACCCACTAAGGAACGAATTTTGAAAATTTTACCCCGAAGGGGGTGAAATAGGGGTTGAAAGTTTGAATGAAAGTCCTTCATTTCCACGGTCATTTCTTGAGTTAGAAACATGAAACTTTATTTTTGGGTTACTGATTAAAAATGAATGGATACGTGTTTAAGCGTTTTTGGAAATTCTACGCCCAAGGGGGTGAAATAGGGGTTGAAAGTTTAAATGAAAGTCCGTCATTTCTTAAGGTAGAAACATAAAAGTTTATTTTTGGTCTGCTGATTAAAAATGAATGGATAGGTATTTAAGCGTTTCTGGTAATTCTACCCCCAAGGGGGTGAAATTGGGGTTGAAAGTTTCAATTTTTTTATCTATTTTTATTTATTTATTTAGATCAGGCATCTTGGCCCATATTATATATACCTTATAGACTAACATACATAACAATATATAAACTAAAACTAACACTAAGCACTAAACACGTATTATCTGCGACGTGGGGCGCGACGTGTTCGGAAGTCGTCCTCGGAACCTCCTGTAGACGACTCCAATCGGCCAGAACTCCTCCTTCTCGAAGGTCGGTAAATGATGCGTCGGGACCCTCACCACAAAGGAGCTAAAATTGACTTTGTGGCGGGACTCCAAACGCTCGACCCTCAGGACGAAGTGGGTCTTGTCTTCAATGAAGGTCCGTCATTTTTTGAGTTAGAAACATGAAAGTTTATGGACGTTTACGTTTACCGTTTGCTTAAATAGGGTCCCGTTTTACCCTATCCATCTTTGTTATCCTATGTTAACGCGGACGAAGTCGCGGGCAACAGCTAGTCATTTATATTGGACTAGCTGTTGCCCGCGACTTCGTTCGCGTTAACATAAACACACCGGCAAAATAAGAGGAACATAACAAAATTTTATTTTTTTGAAAATTATTCGCTGTTTTTTATATATTTATTTATTTATTAAATAATTGACGATTAAAAAATAAAACTAATATAAATTTAGGGCATAAAAACGTGTAAAATAGAAAAAATCTGCAAAAATCAAAAATTAAGAAAAATCTTTAAAATTTCAGTAGTAAGTTTTTAAGTTAAATTCTTAATTTTTACTTAAGAAATGCCATGTTTAAAGCGTGTAATGCCTTCTATGGATCTCAAGAGGGTCTGGATACGCCATTCCATGCTTGCATTTTGATTGTCGATCATTTCCTGTGGGATATTCTTCTACTCATCCAGTAGCGCCAACTCGAGCTTCTGAACACATTTTGGAGCTGGAGTTTTAACTCGTATCGTTCACCTATTGATGTGCCACACGTCCTCAATCGGATCCACATCCGTAGACCGTGCTGACCTTTCCACCTGGGCTACGCCAGCATCATTTAGGTAATAATACCCGATTTTTTTACTCCATGGACGCGCATAAAATTGAAGTTACTGCCTAAAACTGTGTAAAAGGCACAACATGCAGTACTAGGATGTTTGTGCTATAGCCCTGTACTGTCAAAGTACCATCATTAACAATCATCATCTCCGTGCGGGCTCCAAATCATATGCCACCCAAAACCATTACGAAACCTGCATGATAGGCCACTGTGTCCGTTAAGTTTGATGGCCTATAGCGTTCCTTACGATTTATCCACATTCTTTATCGCCTGTCAACAAAATTTACACAGAGTTTGCTCCCATCACTGTACAGCACACGATTTCACTCACTTGTTAAATTTTGATGTTCACGCGCAAAACTTAGCCTGGCTCTTTGCGGTCCTGTCTCAAGTTTTGGTGCCCTTGCTGGCACTTTTGAGTTTAATTTAACTTCTTTGATTCTTCTTCTTACTGTACAATCACTTACACGTCCATCTCAGACCTGTTCCGACAGGTTTCGTCTCTGCAAATCAGTTTGAGGTCGATTTTTTAAGGCTTGTACCCTTACAAAACGGTCATCCTGAACCATTGCCACCCGAAATCTGCCGTTCTCGTCTCCAAACGTAAGATCCAGTCTCTCTGTAGCGTTGAAAGTTACGATGGACCACGAAAGCCGACACACCCAAGGCCTGACTGACCGAACGGTAGGTGTGACCTTTCTCTATCGTGGTTACAGCTCTAGCAGTCGTAGATGCTGGAAAATCACTAATTTTGTATCTAAGCAATGTGTTCTTCCAAAAACCAAACAATCAAATGAGCTGGCATACCTTGCACCTCGCTAAAAACGCCATTCTTATCAGAAACACTTACAAAGTCAATCATCGAAAAACACTTTGTAGGGCATAATTGCAATAAAAATCTGTTAGCTTCCCAGTTGTGTTCAATATTTTATTTCTTAAATGAGCTTAGAAACTATAAAAAAGGATTTCCCACAGCCCGACCCACTTGAATTCAAGTTGTGGCCCTTTTTACCTATGTTCCGCTAATTTTGCCGGTGTGTGTAGTATAATAACAAAGATGGATAGTTTCCCCTTTTTTAAGGTTTCTTATACAAAGGGTAAAAACGGGACCCTATTTAAGCAAACGTCAAACGCAAACGTCAAAAAATTTTCATGTTTCTAACTCAAGATTCATTCATTGAAACTTTCTACCCCAATTTCACCCCCTTGGGGGTAGAATTTCCAAAAACGGTTAAATACCTATCCATTCATTTTTAATCAGCAGTCCAAAAATAAACTTTCACGTTTCTAACTTAAGAAATGACGGACTTTCGTTTAAACTTTCAACCCCTATTTCACCCCCTTGGAAGTAGAATTTACAAAAACGCTTAAGCAAGTATCCAATCATTTTTAAACAGTAGTCAAACGTAAAATTTCAAGTTTCTAACTTAAGAAATAACGGACTTTCATTCAAACTTTCCCAATTTCACCCCCTTGGGGGTAGAATTTCCAAAAACGCTTAAATACGTATCCATTCATTTTTAATCAGTAACCCAAGAATAAAGTTTCATGTTTCTATCTCAAGAAATGACGGACTTTCATTAAAACTTTCAACCCCAATTTTACGCCCCTGGGGGTAGAATTTGCAAAAACGCTTAAATACGTATCCATTCATTTTTAATCAGTGACCTATAACTAAAGTTTCATGTTTCTAACTCAAGAAATGACCGTGCAAATGACGGATTTTCATTCATACTTGAACCCCTATTTCACCCCCTTCGGGGTAAAATTTTCAAAATTCCTTCCTTAGTGGGTGTCTACTCAATAAAACAACCCTAGTCACCAAATTTCGTGGCTGTAACTTTAACAGTTTTTGCTCAGCGATGATGAATCAGTCAGTCAGTCAGTCAGTCAGGACATGTAATTTTATAAGTATAGATAATGTAATATAGATAAATGATTAATTTCTCCCTCTATCATAGATTTTTGACATTTGCTGAGAGATAGGAATTTGAATCCAATATGGTCATAGAAATAGGTGTTGCCAGTTATTTAATATAAAAAAAGAGTTTTAATTTCTTGTTCGTTAATATGTTTGAAATAATGTTATGTAATTCTTTTTTTAATTAAAGGAATGGACCTAATGCTAGACACTGAACTAATAGATGACACTTATGACAAAAATACCATAAAAATAAGAATTACTCTAATTATTTCTCAACACTGTAAATTTTATAAGCTTCTCAAGCTATCTGTTGAATTGAAAAAATATATTAGAGACGCCTTCGGGAACAAAATTTTAAAATGGTATCAGTTTTCGTAAATAATGTGACCGCGTCAACACACGCTCGGCAATTTCTTAGCAAATAGGTTAAGGATGGCGAAATTTTGCACGTAAGTTTTGAATACATTTATTTGTTTTTTTGTAATTTCTATTGATTTCATTGGATTAATGGTCATGTTGTATACACTAATTAATGTTTATTTAAGACTTTTTATCCACTTTCCCTAACAATATAAAGGGTGTCTACTTTGTAAATGTAAAAAACCTAATGGTTGACATGGATCTCATCTTTGAGTTTTTCAATACATACTAAAGTTATTTTGTACTTTATTCTACTACAAAAATCATCACTATTCTCTGAAAATATAATTCTATTAACAATCTAAGAACTTAGAACTACTGCACCTAAAAATGGACATGGTGTCTAATATTAGACCTTTACTGATCTAAAAATCGATTGCTTTAGTTTTTTAGCAGTAAAAAGAAGAAAAAGGAGAGCTGAGAAAAGAAAGAAGAAAAAAGAAGAGGCAAAAGAAGCATGGAGACTAAAGACTGAAAATAAATTTGCTAGGAAAAAAAAGACGGGGTGCACTCCGGGAGTGCCGGCAGAAGTGAAAACTTGATTATGAACGTTGTGCGTTTTTTAACCCATTTTTTATGAAAATCGATTATTAAACAAATCGATTTTTTTAATTAATCGAAACCCTTACGATCGATTAAATTTTTAACCCATAAAATCGATTTTCAAAAGATCGATTTTTAAAAAATCGATTTTTTTAAGTAATCGAAACCCTTACAATCGATTAAATTTTTTACCCAATTTTTATGAAAATCGATTTTTAAAAAATCGATTTTCAAAAGATCGATTTTTTTAATTAATCGAAACCCTTACAATCGATTAAATTTTTTACCCAATTTTTATGAAAATCGATTTTTTAATTAATCGAAACCCTTACAAACAATTCAGTTCGAGTTCGACACAAAACACTACTCTCCAACCGTCTTACGGTTTTTCCAAAGTTTTTCGATCAGCACGAGAATCTGACGCGAGTTTCACAGTTTTTACCCATCCCACACAAAAGTGCTCAACGCCACTAAAGAAGTTTTCACTTCAAAAACATGAAAAATAAAAATAAAAGAAAAGATAGTTTCAGCATGGAAGAAGAATGAATAGAATCTGGAGACAACGTGGATAATATTTCTGATGCATGTAGTGACTATGATGAAGTAAATGAAATCTTTTGAAAAATGGCAAATAAAGACCTAATTTAATAGGAAAAAATATGTAAAATGTAATGTAATGTTCTATGTCAACTATTAGTTCATATTGGTGTCTACTATTAGTGATGTTCGTTTTTTGTGATGTCATCTATTAGTACATATGACTAAGTTTACAAAAAGACCAATAATATATTTTTTAATTGATTTGTCAGAGAATAATTATAATAGTTTTATTTTGTATGAGTTACTGAAGACATGGAATAAGTTATCGATCCTTTATTTTCATAAATATATATTTTATAACATTCAAATGTTGCATGTTTCCTTAAAGTGTCTGCCATTAGGTCTTCTCCCTTATAATATAAGTACTTGCATGATCTTCAGAGACAACCCTTTTATATAACAATGTGCTATGCGTCCCGCTTCTCCGCCTTTCTTAAAAGATGTAATTTATACCAAGCAAAAAACTACCCTAGTCACTTAATGCTTATTTTAGGTTATTGGCGATGGCACATCTAGAATACATTTCCGGTAAAAATACGTTCCGAAAATTTTGGCACTTACACCCTTTTTGTTTTCGGTAAGTAAATATTCAATTGTGCAAATTGGCGGCCTTACCGCTTCCAGTAAATTTTTTACAGATGCTTAGTTTTTTCTAATTTTTGGGTAAACTACATTACAGTTATGGAACTGTTTTACAAAGTTTTAATCTTGTCCTTTTCCTTTTGCTTTATAGTCAAAATCAAAGTGTTCCAGAAAAAGAAAAATTGACCACAAAAATTAAGTCAATGCTAACAAGAACAAATCGCAAAGCTATAGAAAACAGTCCAGCTCCTCCACCTGTCAATTTGCCAACAATTCCACTACAAATTGACCAAGACAATTTGCCCAAAATCTTATTTAACAGTACTTACACCTCAACTTCAACAAGCTCAACAGATGTAGCTCTGAAAACAGTAAACACTCAAATGAATATTATAAATAATGCTAAAGATGCCATCATGAACCTTCCTAATCAGAAACCTATATTGTATGTGGAGGGGACTAATAGTCTGATGCGTCAATTCAAATTTTCTAGTCCACTTGAAATCTCTATTGAACAATCAACAGGTTTAACAGCAACATTTTCGTTTAGTAGCCCTGAAAAAAATTTGGACAGTGTTAAAAGTCAAACAGGTTTCACATTTTTACAAACAGAATCTCAGCCCAAGATAGTTGGTGACAAAGCTGACAATGTGAATTTGGAAAATCATATTTGCAAGGGATGTTGCTACAACAGTGGGTCTGAGAAAAATAAATGTGCTGTTTGTGATAAGAAAACGAACAGTAATATGTCCAACTTGCCAAATGCAGCTCCTGATAGATGGAAATGTTCAAAATGTTGGGTCGAAAATGAGAGAAACAGTGTTGCGTGTGTTTCCTGTGGAGTAAAAAAAACTGGTGCAACAACACATCCATCTAAAACTACTGATTCTGAGGATGCCAAATCTGTTAAATGGAAGTGCAGTGATTGTTGGGTAGATAATGATAGCGGTGCCTCAAAGTGTGTTTGCTGTGGAGCAATCAAAACTGCTGTGAAATCCACTCTAACGTATACTATACCTGCTCAAACCAATAAATGTAGATGTTGCTGGGTGGAAAACGACAGTAGTGCCCAAAAGTGTATTTTCTGCGGCGGACATAAATCGGGCGAAAATATATCTCAGCCAATCAAACCTGATCAAACAGCCACATGGAAATGTAAAGATTGTTGGGTAGAAAATAATAGAAGCGCTTCAAAATGCGTTTGTTGTGGTTGGGTAAATACATCAGCTTATAACAGTGACCAACAAAAAACAAATTGTTTAACTGCCACTACTGAAGAGAAAACTAATCACAAAAGTACAGAAAGCAAACATGTTGCACCCAGTAATCCTGAGCGTGAGCTCAAATCAACTAATCTGCCGTTCCAAAGAACAACACAATCTCAATCTGATAAATGGGAATGCTTAATTTGCTTAGTTAGGAATGAACATAATCGAATAAAATGTGTTTGCTGCGAGGCAGAAAAACCTGGTACCAAGAAGGAACCTGAGATTAAATTTAGTTTTAAGGATAATCCTGGTGCATTATTTAAATTTGGTATCCCAGCAGGGGAGAAACAAGATACAAATGTTCAAGTTCCGTCGATTACAAAAGAGACACCAGCGAAAGAATCAGAAGTTAACAATAATGTGTTACCTAAAGCAACATTTTCTTTTGGTATACCAAAGAATACCCAAGAAACCGCTACGTCTGTTGGTGATAGTAAGAAGGACGAACCTCTCGAACCTATGTTTACATTTGGTATTAATAAATCTACATCTTCAAGTACGTCAGTGGAAGTTCCTAAACCCCTCTTTAGTCAACCTAAGACACCTGAAATAATCTCATCGACTGTGCCAAAGAAACCTGTTGTTACATCCGAAGTACAACCATCAACACCAGTTTCGACACCTGCTCCCATTGTTAGTGACAGCAACTTATTTGTATCGACAGTTACCACTCCCATTAGTATTGCCAGTAACTCTGGACCTCCAGTTACTCAAAGTGAACAAAAAACTTCGACTCAATCTTTATCATTTTCTAACTCACCAACTTCTACCATTAGTGCTCCTAGTTCGAATGTTCTTTCAACTAGTATTTCAGCTGCTGCTTCCACAAGTATGTTGTCTTTCTCCCCTGGAATGAAATCTGTCTCTCCAATTTCTGAATTTACTTCTTCTAGCTCCACATTCCCCAGTGTAACGGCTGCCACTTCCAGCATACCAGCTTTATTCAGTAAAAGTGAGTCTGTAAAACCGGGGCCCACTTCTTTGTTCCAAAAAAGTGTGTCTACTCCAGTTTATTTGCCAGTGTTTAGCAGTAACACTACAACAACCACACCAGCCGTATCACAATTGCCTACAACATCAGCTGTACCTGTATTCTGTTTTAATAATACTTTATACAAATCGGCGCCTAACAATGAAAAACCGAAATTTAATTTCAAATTTGGTAACAATAGCAGCAACGAAACTCCTATGCTTAAAACATTCGGAGCTACGAGTGAATGTAATAATTTCACTCTCCCCGTACCCAATGGCAGTGTAATGTCGACTAGGACTAGTTCGAATAGTGCTTTAACTGGAATAAAAGGGCTGCCCACTGAAAACTCGCTTTTGGGGGCTGACAATGGAGGCAATCAACAGAATACAGGAAACGCATCAAGCATCGCATCGTCTACACCCGCAACTGGATTATTTGGGAATCCTATTCCAAAAGCCAACAATATTTGGCCAACAAACAATAACTTTGCCAGCACTCCGACACAATTTGAGAATCGTGTAGCGAATTTTACTTTCAATGCTGTTGCAAGTAGCACGTTTGGGGCGCCTCAGCAGTCGTCACAGAACATATTTGGAATTTCAAATCAGAACACAAACAGTAGCCAGCCTACGTGTTTTAACACGGCACAGAATCCACAGTCTAATACATTCGGGAATCTGCCTGCTTCTAATGTACATGTGTTTGGCGCAACGAATATATCAAATACAACTTTTGGAACGAGCACAAACACATCTGGAGTATTTGGCTTTTCCCAGGTGTGTAATATATTTTGTAATTTTAATGAGAAGTAATATGTATCAGCTCCCAGTTCTATAGTTCCAGAAATTTTTTTTCGAGCAAAATTTGCATTAAA
This sequence comes from Polyommatus icarus, assembly GCA_937595015.1. Classification (NCBI taxonomy): domain Eukaryota; kingdom Metazoa; phylum Arthropoda; class Insecta; order Lepidoptera; family Lycaenidae; genus Polyommatus; species Polyommatus icarus. The sequence continues at coordinate 15,086,873 of OW569327.1, read as the reverse complement.
AGACTTTAACTTACGAGGGCGACTAACCCAAAAAATCAAACATCGTCCTTGTCTCTTCACACTCACTCTTTCATATGCCAGGTGAAAAGGGACGACGCGTAATTAATTTTATCTCAATAACTTGATAAATACACAACATTTTAATAATCCGCTAGGTTGGTTTCTCAATGATAGAATTTTATACAATGTATTAAAATATTAACTTAGTTCAATGCACGGTTATGGCAATAAATGAAAAATTCGTGAAAATTAGATGCGTCTTTGTGATTTTTACTATCGAGAAAATTTTAAGATAATATCGTGTTTTTTCTCAGATCAAATTCTTGGAAATATAATGTAGTACTTATCTAATTTTAGAATATTTTCAAGTATAATAAATAATCGGCCAAGTGCGAGTCGGACTCGCGCATGAAGGGTTCCGTACCATTATAGAGCAAAACTAGGCCAAAAAATGTGTTTTTGTATGGGAGCCTCTCTTCATTAGGGTTCCGTAGTTAACAAGGAACCCTTATAGTTTCGGTCTGTCCGTCCGTCTGTCCGTCTGTCTGTCTGTCTGTCTGTCCGCGGTTTTACTCAGAGACTATTGGACCTACAAAGCAGTAATTTGGCATGAATACACATATTAATGATGGCAACAAAATGGTACGTGAAATCGTAAAAAAATATTTTTTTTATCGTACCTCCCCCTATCGTAAAAAAAAAATTCATCCCCGCTTGGTGTGTAACCAAGCGGGGATGAATTTTTTTTTTCGCGCCCACCCCATCGTGTGGGGTGTCGTTGAATAGGTTTTTTAAAAATATTGCGAGTATTCATAGATAATTTTCCGATTTAGGGATCCGTTTGTGAAATATTAAGTTTTAAAGTGGAAAAAATCGTTAGAGTCCAGTGTCCCCCCCCTTCTACCAGCTAAACGGTTGGTTCTGGAAATGTGAAAAAATTCACGGGAGTAGGAAATATGCTGAATTTAAAAGGAAAACTATCACGGCTAAGAAGACTTCATAAGTTATTGAGTAATAGTCGATCAACCAAAAAAAATATTGTATTCGGTGAAGTATAAAGGAACTTTTCGTTCAAATTCCTTTGAAAGTAACTGAGATGTTGTTAGTAGTGTAAAATACGCTATAAATATACTTTCATTGACCATAAAAAATTGACAAAAACTAGCGGTACTACGGAACCCTATATTGCGCGTGGCCCGACACGCACTTGGCCGGTTTTTAATTTTTTATTTTATTTTTATATTATTATTAAATATTAAAGTACATATTTTAACTATGGGTTTTGTGAAAAAGTCAAGTACCTACCTGTTGCCATTATTAATATACATAGAGCAAAAAAGGCCAAAAATATTACGTTTGTTGTATGGGATCCCCCCTTAAATATTAATTTTATTTTGTTTTTAGTATTTGTTGTTATAGCGGCAGCAGATATACACATTTTGTGAAAATTTCAACTCTCTAGCTATTACCGTTCTCGAGTTACAGCCTGGTGACAGACAGACGGACAGACAACGAAGTCTTAGTAATAGAGTCCCATTTTTACCCTTTGGGTACGGAACCCTAAAAATGAATTATAAAATCGATAATTTTGGGTTAGTCGCCCCCTTAATTAATTTAAATTGTATGTATGATTAGTGGCTACACAGTACACAACTATTCGCCGCATTTTGCAATACTTTTTTGCTAACCAACACTTTTATTATTACAGCAACAACAGCCGCAAAAACCGACCGGCATGTTTAATTTCGGGTCGGGAGGCACAACACCACAAGTTCAATTCAATATGGGCAGTGCCCCTTACAGTACTGCGGCGCGACGAGTGAGGAAAGCCGTAAGAAGAACGCGACGATGAATACGGTACACCTTGATTATTGAATCTTATATCAATAAAAATGAATTTTCAATTTTGTTAGTTTTTCTCAAACTCCGGAACGGCTGAACAGATTTTGCTAATTATATCAATCTTCATAATTTTGATGGGCCCTAGAACATTTTTTTTATTACTAACAAGCAAATCTTGAAAGTAGTAGCTAACAGAGATAGGAAGGATTGTTCTATTTGTAGGACAATGTTGCTCTTAAATTATACAAAAAATCAGCTAGTTAGGGTTCCGTTTTAGGGTACCTTAGTAACCAAGTTTTGTTAAATTATATAATTAACTAGCTGTCCTGGCAAACGTTGTTTTGCCATATAAAGTATTTCTACTTCATCAGTTGATACAAAATTTTACCCCCTCTTTTGTCCGCTAAGAGGGTTGGGGGGAAAATTTTTATACACCAGATATTAAGTTGGAAAACACAGTAAATAATATGAAGTAATCCATTAAAGAAAAAAGATTGATACAAAATCTGACCCCCCTTTTGGCCCTCTTAGAGGGGTGGGGGGGAAAATTTTTATACACCAGATGTTAAGTTTAACCGATTCGTGGCCAATGCCGCGCCCAGCGCGTCATTCAAAAAGTTTTAGTGAGGCCGATGACGCGCCAGACGCGGCATATAAGAATTGTTAAAAAACACGTTAAAACTAATTTATTATACTGTAATTACAATTCCCTTGTCTAAATATACATGTTGAACTCAATTTTATGCGTGGCCGTTTATTTTAGAATTAAAGGCTACTAGTCAGAGATCGTCAATCATTGGTTCACTCGAAGAATCCTTACTTTTCTGCGATTAGCGTATTTATGAAACTTTTTTTTCTTATTAACACTCATCTTCATCAGCGTCAGTAATTTAGCTTCGATGCTACTGTCTGTTGAGTTATTTTTTGCGTCATGACAAATACGAGAACTTTCAATTACTTAATGTCCTTTTCAATGTAAAGTTTTGCAATATTGAGTGACTATATTCTGGAAAACTTTCATTCTCCTTATTGTCGTTTTCCAGGCAATTTTCATTTGAGTATGTTTGTAAATCGTGGCTGGCTATATTCAGGAAAGTCATTATATTCCTGCTGATTATCCAAAACAAACGTATGTGCCGCTTCACTTCGCGTAACTCCAACAAAATCATTTCAAGAGTGACATTTTCGGCTGCCGGGGACTTAGGGCGCGGACTCGACGACAATTTACACTGAGGACATAACCAAAGAGATCTTCTCTCAGCCCCGAGCTTGTGGTAGCCTGATCTTGAATTGCATTAATCGAATTCCACCCGCGCACGCCACGCGCACTCCACGCGCACTCCTCGCGCACGCCACGCGCACCACACGCGCACGCCACGCGCACGCCACGCGCACGCCAAGCGCACGCCACGCGCACGCCACGCGCACGCCACGCGCACGCCACGCGCACGCCACGCGCACGCCACGCGCACGCCACGCGCACGCCACGCGCACTCCACGCGCACGCCACGCGCACGCCACGCGCACTCCACGCGCACGCCACGCGCACTCCTCGCGCACGCCACGCGCACCACACGCGCACGCCACGCGCACGCCACGCGCACGCCAAGCGTAACAATTAAAGTTATGTATTAATTATAGTATCTCTATCTCTATTATATCTTATAGTTAATTTAATTGTTACTTAACTTTAAGTGTTACTTAACTTTAATTACCAAAGAGATCTTCTCTCAGCCCCGAGCTTGCGGTAGCCTGATCTTGAATTGCATTAATCGAATTCCACCCGCGCACGCCACGCGCACTCCACGCGCACGCCACGCGCACTCCTCGCGCACGCCACGCGCACCACACGCGCACGCCACGCGCACGCCAAGCGCACGCCACGCGCACGCCACGCGCACGCCACGCGCACGCCACGCGCACTCCACGCGCACGCCACGCGCACTCCACGCGCACGCCACGCGCACGCCACGCGCACGCCACGCGCACGCCACGCGCACCACACGCGCACGCTAAGCGTACTCCACGCGCACGCCACGCGCACCACACGCGCACGCCACGCGCACTCCACGCGCACGCCACGCGCACTCCACGCGCACGCCACGCGCACCACACGCGCACGCTAAGCGTACTCCACGCGCACGCCACGCGCACCACACGCGCACGCCACGCGCACTCCACGCGCACGCCACGGGCACTCCACGCGCACGCCACGCGCACCACACGCGCACGCCACGCGCACTCCACGCGCACATTACGTAATAATTACACATTGAGTAATTATTAAAGTTAAGTTATAATTAAAGTTAAGTAACAATTAAAGTTATGTATTAATTATAGTATCTCTATCTCTATTATATCTTATAGTTAATTTAATTGTTACTTAACTTTAAGTGTTACTTTACTTTGGGGACTTAGGGCGCGGACTCGACGACAATTTACACTGAGGACATCTCCAAAGAGATCTTCTCTCAGCCCCGAGCTTGCGGTAGCCTGATCTTGAATTGCATTAATCGAATTCCACCCGCGCACGCCACGCGCACTCCACGCGCACGCCACGCGCACGCCAAGCGTACTCCACGCGCACGCCACGCGCACCACACGCGCACTCCACGCGCACGCCACGCGCACCACACGCGCACGCCAAGCGTACTCCACGCGCACGCCACGCGCACCACACGCGCTCGCCACGCGCACTCCACGCGCACACCTCGCGCTCTCCACGCGCACGCCAAGCGTACTCCACGCGCACGCCACGCGCACCACACGCGCACGCCACGCGTACTCCACGCGCACGCCACTCGCACTCCACGCGCACGCCACGCGCACTCCACGCGCACTCCACGCGCACGCCACGCGCACCACACGCGCACGCCAAGCGTACTCCACGCGCACGCCACGCGCACTCCACGCGCACATTACGTAATAATTACACATTGAGTAATTATTAAAGTTAAGTTATAATTAAAGTTAAGTAACAATTAAAGTTATGTATTAATTATAGTATCTCTATCTCTATTATATCTTATAGTTAATTTAATTGTTACTTAACTTTAAGTGTTACTTAACTTTAATTATTACTAAACTTTAATTGTAACTTAACTTTAAGTATTACCTTACTTTAATTCTAACTTAACTTTAATTATTACTTAACTTTAATTATTACTTTACTTTAAGTATTACTTAACTTTAATTATTATTAAACTTTAATTGTTACTTAATTTTAATTGTTACTTAACTTTAAGTATTACTTATCTTTAATTGTTACTTAACTTTAATTATTACTTAAATTTAAATATTACTTATCTTTATTTTTATGCGTGTGCGTGTGCGTGCGTGCGCACTCCACGCGCACGCCACGCGCACCACACGCGCACGCCACGCGCACTCCACGCGCACGCCACGCGCACTCCACGCGCACGCCACGCGCTCGCCACGCGCACGCCACGCGCACTCCACGCGCACCACACGCGCACGCCACGCGTACTCCACGCGCACGCCACTCGCACTCCACGCGCACGTCACGCGCACTCCACGTGCACGCCACGCGCACTCCACGTGCTCGCCACGCGCATGCCACGCGCACCACACGCGCACGCCAAGCGTACTCCACGCGCACGCCACGCGCACCACACGCGCACGCCACGCGCACTCCACGCGCACGCCACGCGCACTCCACGCGCACGCCACGCGCACTCCACGCGCACGCCACGCGCACGCCACGCGCACGCCAAGCGTACTCCACGCGCACGCCACGCGCACCACACGCGCACGCCAAGCGTACTCCACGCGCACGCCACGCGCACCACACGCGCACGCCACGCGCACTCCACGCGCACGCCTCGCGCTCTCCACGCGCACGCCACGCGCACGCCACGCGCACGCCAAGCGTACTCCACGCGCACCACACGCGCACGCCACGCGTACTCCACGCGCACGCCACTCGCACTCCACGCGCACGCCACGCGCACTCCACGCGCACGCCACGCGCACTCCACGCGCACGCCACGCGCACCACACGCGCACGCCACGCGCACTCCACGCGCACATTACGTAATAATTACACATTGAGTAATTATTAAAGTTAAGTTATAATTAAAGTTAAGTAACAATTAAAGTTATGTATTAATTATAGTATCTCTATCTCTATTATATCTTATAGTTAATTTAATTGTTACTTAACTTTAAGTGTTACTTAACTTTAATTATTACTAAACTTTAATTGTAACTTAACTTTAAGTATTACCTTACTTTAATTCTAACTTAACTTTAATTATTACTTAACTTTAATTATTACTTTACTTTAAGTATTACTTAACTTTAATTATTATTAAACTTTAATTGTTACTTAATTTTAATTGTTACTTAACTTTAAGTATTACTTATCTTTAATTGTTACTTAACTTTAATTATTACTTAAATTTAAATATTACTTATCTTTATTTTTATGCGTGTGCGTGTGCGTGCGTGCGCACTCCACGCGCACGCCACGCGCACCACACGCGCACGCCACGCGCACTCCACGCGCACTCCACGCGCACTCCACGCGCACGCCACGCGCACCACACGCGCACGCTAAGCGTACTCCACGCGCACGCCACGCGCAAGTTATAATTAAAGTTAAGTAACAATTAAAGTTATGTATTAATTATAGTATCTCTATCTCTATTATATCTTATAGTTAATTTAATTGTTACTTAACTTTAAGTGTTACTTAACTTTAATTATTACTAAACTTTAATTGTAACTTAACTTTAAGTATTACCTTACTTTAATTCTAACTTAACTTTAATTATTACTTAACTTTAATTATTACTTTACTTTAAGTATTACTTAACTTTAATTATTATTAAACTTTAATTGTTACTTAATTTTAATTGTTACTTAACTTTAAGTATTACTTATCTTTAATTGTTACTTAACTTTAATTATTACTTAAATTTAAATATTACTTATCTTTATTTTTATGCGTGTGCGTGTGCGTGCGTGCGCACTCCACGCGCACGCCACGCGCACCACACGCGCACGCCACGCGCACTCCACGCGCACGCCACGCGCACTCCACGCGCACGCCACGCGCACGCCACGCGCACGCCACGCGCACGCTACGCGCTCGCCACGCGCACGCCACGCGCACTCCACGCGCACCACACGCGCACGCCACGCGTACTCCACGCGCACGCCACGCGCACTCCACGCGCACGTCACGCGCACTCCACGTGCACGCCACGCGCACTCCACGTGCACGCCACGCGCACTCCACGTGCTCGCCACGCGCATGCCACGCGCACCACACGCGCACGCCAAGCGTACTCCACGCGCACGCCACGCGCACCACACGCGCACGCCACGCGCACTCCACGCGCACGCCACGGGCACTCCACGCGCACGCCACGCGCACTCCACGCGCACGCCACGCGCACGCCACGCGCACGCCAAGCGTACTCCACGCGCACGCCACGCGCACCACACGCGCACGCCAAGCGTACTCCACGCGCACGCCACGCGCACCACACGCGCACGCCACGCGCACTCCACGCGCACGCCTCGCGCTCTCCACGCGCACGCCACGCGCACGCCAAGCGTACTCCACGCGCACGCCACGCGCACCACACGCGCACGCCACGCGTACTCCACGCGCACGCCACTCGCACTCCACGCGCACGCCACGCGCACTCCACGCGCACGCCACGCGCACCACACGCGCACGCCACGCGCACTCCACGCGCACATTACGTAATAATTACACATTGAGTAATTATTAAAGTTAAGTTATAATTAAAGTTAAGTAACAATTAAAGTTATGTATTAATTATAGTATCTCTATCTCTATTATATCTTATAGTTAATTTAATTGTTACTTAACTTTAAGTGTTACTTAACTTTAATTATTACTAAACTTTAATTGTAACTTAACTTTAAGTATTACCTTACTTTAATTCTAACTTAACTTTAATTATTACTTAACTTTAATTATTACTTTACTTTAAGTATTACTTAACTTTAATTATTATTAAACTTTAATTGTTACTTAATTTTAATTGTTACTTAACTTTAAGTATTACTTATCTTTAATTGTTACTTAACTTTAATTATTACTTAAATTTAAATATTACTTATCTTTATTTTTATGCGTGTGCGTGTGCGTGCGTGCGCACTCCACGCGCACGCCACGCGCACCACACGCGCACGCCACGCGCACTCCACGCGCACGCCACGCGCACTCCACGCGCACGCCACGCGCACGCCACGCGCACGCCACGCGCACTCCACGCGCACCACACGCGCACGCCACGCGTACTCCACGCGCACGCCACTCGCACTCCACGCGCACGCCACGCGCACGCCACGGGCACTCCACGCGCACGCCACGCGTTTCTTCTGTGGCATTGGAAGATACACCTATAAATGTTATGTTATGTATATATATAATGTTATGTATTAATTATAGTATCTCTATCTCTATTATATCTTATAGTTAATTTAATTGTTACTTAACTTTAAGTGTTACTTAACTTTAATTATTACTAAACTTTAATTGTAACTTAACTTTAAGTATTACCTTACTTTAATTCTAACTTAACTTTAATTATTACTTAACTTTAATTATTACTTTACTTTAAGTATTACTTAACTTTAATTATTATTAAACTTTAATTGTTACTTAATTTTAATTGTTACTTAACTTTAAGTATTACTTATCTTTAATTGTTACTTAACTTTAATTATTACTTAAATTTAAATATTACTTATCTTTATTTTTATGCGTGTGCGTGCGTGCGCACTCCACGCGCACGCCACGCGCACCACACTCGCACGCCACGCGCACTCCACGCGCACGCCACGCGCACTCCACGCGCACGCCACGCGCACGCCACGCGCACGCCACGCGCACGCCACGCGCACTCCACGCGCACCACACGCGCACGCCACGCGTACTCCACGCGCACGCCACTCGCACTCCACGCGCACGCCACGCGCACTCCACGTGCACGCCACGCGCACTCCACGTGCACGCCACGCGCACTCCACGTGCTCGCCACGCGCATGCCACGCGCACCACACGCGCACGCCAAGCGTACTCCACGCGCACGCCACGCGCACCACACGCGCACGCCACGCGCACTCCACGCGCACGCCTCGCGCTCTCCACGCGCACGCCACGCGCACGCCAAGCGTACTCCACGCGCACCACACGCGCACGCCACGCGTACTCCACGCGCACGCCACGCGCACTCCACGCGCACGCCACGCGCACTCCACGCGCACGCCACGCGCACTCCACGCGCACGCCACGCGCACCACACGCGCACGCCACGCGCACTCCACGCGCACATTACGTAATAATTACACATTGAGTAATTATTAAAGTTAAGTTATAATTAAAGTTAAGTAACAATTAAAGTTATGTATTAATTATAGTATCTCTATCTCTATTATATCTTATAGTTAATTTAATTGTTACTTAACTTTAAGTGTTACTTAACTTTAATTATTACTAAACTTTAATTGTAACTTAACTTTAAGTATTACCTTACTTTAATTCTAACTTAACTTTAATTATTACTTAACTTTAATTATTACTTTACTTTAAGTATTACTTAACTTTAATTATTATTAAACTTTAATTGTTACTTAATTTTAATTGTTACTTAACTTTAAGTATTACTTATCTTTAATTGTTACTTAACTTTAATTATTACTTAAATTTAAATATTACTTATCTTTATTTTTATGCGTGTGCGTGTGCGTGCGTGCGCACTCCACGCGCACGCCACGCGCACCACACGCGCACGCCACGCGCACTCCACGCGCACTCCACGCGCACTCCACGCGCACTCCACGCGCACGCCACGCGCACCACACGCGCACGCTAAGCGTACTCCACGCGCACGCCACGCGCAAGTTATAATTAAAGTTAAGTAACAATTAAAGTTATGTATTAATTATAGTATCTCTATCTCTATTATATCTTATAGTTAATTTAATTGTTACTTAACTTTAAGTGTTACTTAACTTTAATTATTACTAAACTTTAATTGTAACTTAACTTTAAGTATTACCTTACTTTAATTCTAACTTAACTTTAATTATTACTTAACTTTAATTATTACTTTACTTTAAGTATTACTTAACTTTAATTATTATTAAACTTTAATTGTTACTTAATTTTAATTGTTACTTAACTTTAAGTATTACTTATCTTTAATTGTTACTTAACTTTAATTATTACTTAAATTTAAATATTACTTATCTTTATTTTTATGCGTGTGCGTGTGCGTGCGTGCGCACTCCACGCGCACGCCACGCGCACCACACGCGCACGCCACGCGCACTTCACGCGCACGCCACGCGCACTCCACGCGCACGCCACGCGCACGCCACGCGCACGCTACGCGCTCGCCACGCGCACGCCACGCGCACTCCACGCGCACCACACGCGCACGCCACGCGTACTCCACGCGCACGCCACTCGCACTCCACGCGCACGTCACGCGCACTCCACGTGCACGCCACGCGCACTCCACGTGCACGCCACGCGCACTCCACGTGCTCGCCACGCGCATGCCACGCGCACCACACGCGCACGCCAAGCGTACTCCACGCGCACGCCACGCGCACCACACGCGCACGCCACGCGCACTCCACGCGCACGCCACGGGCACTCCACGCGCACGCCACGCGCACTCCACGCGCACGCCACGCGCACGCCACGCGCACGCCAAGCGTACTCCACGCGCACGCCACGCGCACCACACGCGCACGCCAAGCGTACTCCACGCGCACGCCACGCGCACTCCACGCGCACGCCACGCGCACGCCACGCGCACGCCAAGCGTACTCCACGCGCACGCCACGCGCACCACACGCGCACGCCAAGCGTACTCCACGCGCACGCCACGCGCACCACACGCGCACGCCACGCGCACTCCACGCGCACGCCTCGCGCTCTCCACGCGCACGCCACGCGCACGCCACGCGCACGCCACTCGCACTCCACGCGCACGCCACGCGCACTCCACGCGCACGCCACGCGCACCACACGCGCACGCCACGCGCACTCCACGCGCACATTACGTAATAATTACACATTGAGTAATTATTAAAGTTAAGTTATAATTAAAGTTAAGTAACAATTAAAGTTATGTATTAATTATAGTATCTCTATCTCTATTATATCTTATAGTTAATTTAATTGTTACTTAACTTTAAGTGTTACTTAACTTTAATTATTACTAAACTTTAATTGTAACTTAACTTTAAGTATTACCTTACTTTAATTCTAACTTAACTTTAATTATTACTTAACTTTAATTATTACTTTACTTTAAGTATTACTTAACTTTAATTATTATTAAACTTTAATTGTTACTTAATTTTAATTGTTACTTAACTTTAAGTATTACTTATCTTTAATTGTTACTTAACTTTAATTATTACTTAAATTTAAATATTACTTATCTTTATTTTTATGCGTGTGCGTGTGCGTGCGTGCGCACTCCACGCGCACGCCACGCGCACCACACGCGCACGCCACGCGCACTCCACGCGCACGCCACGCGCACGCCACGCGCACGCCACGCGCACTCCACGCGCACCACACGCGCACGCCACGCGTACTCCACGCGCACGCCACTCGCACTCCACGCGCACGCCACGCGCACTCCACGTGCACGCCACGCGCACTCCACGTGCACGCCACGCGCACTCCACGTGCACGCCACGCGCACTCCACGTGCTCGCCACGCGCATGCCACGCGCACCACACGCGCACGCCAAGCGTACTCCACGCGCACGCCACGCGCACCACACGCGCACGCCACGCGCACTCCACGCGCACGCCTCGCGCTCTCCACGCGCACGCCACGCGCACGCCAAGCGTACTCCACGCGCACCACACGCGCACGCCACGCGTACTCCACGCGCACGCCACTCGCACTCCACGCGCACGCCACGCGCACTCCACGCGCACGCCACGCGCACTCCACGCGCACGCCACGCACACCACACGCGCACGCCACGCGCACTCCACGCGCACATTACGTAATAATTACACATTGAGTAATTATTAAAGTTAAGTTATAATTAAAGTTAAGTAACAATTAAAGTTATGTATTAATTATAGTATCTCTATCTCTATTATATCTTATAGTTAATTTAATTGTTACTTAACTTTAAGTGTTACTTAACTTTAATTATTACTAAACTTTAATTGTAACTTAACTTTAAGTATTACCTTACTTTAATTCTAACTTAACTTTAATTATTACTTAACTTTAATTATTACTTTACTTTAAGTATTACTTAACTTTAATTATTATTAAACTTTAATTGTTACTTAATTTTAATTGTTACTTAACTTTAAGTATTACTTATCTTTAATTGTTACTTAACTTTAATTATTACTTAAATTTAAATATTACTTATCTTTATTTTTATGCGTGTGCGTGTGCGTGCGTGCGCACTCCACGCGCACGCCACGCGCACCACACGCGCACGCCACGCGCACTCCACGCGCACTCCACGCGCACTCCACGCGCACTCCACGCGCACGCTAAGCGTACTCCACGCGCACGCCACGCGCAAGTTATAATTAAAGTTAAGTAACAATTAAAGTTATGTATTAATTATAGTATCTCTATCTCTATTATATCTTATAGTTAATTTAATTGTTACTTAACTTTAAGTGTTACTTAACTTTAATTATTACTAAACTTTAATTGTAACTTAACTTTAAGTATTACCTTACTTTAATTCTAACTTAACTTTAAGATCCCCCCTTAAATATTAATTTTATTTTGTTTTTAGTATTTGTTGTTATAGCGGCAGCAGATATACACATTTTGTGAAAATTTCAACTCTCTAGCTATTACCGTTCTCGAGTTACAGCCTGGTGACAGACAGACGGACAGACAACGAAGTCTTAGTAATAGAGTCCCATTTTTACCCTTTGGGTACGGAACCCTAAAAATGAATTATAAAATCGATAATTTTGGGTTAGTCGCCCCCTTAATTAATTTAAATTGTATGTATGATTAGTGGCTACACAGTACACAACTATTCGCCGCATTTTGCAATACTTTTTTGCTAACCAACACTTTTATTATTACAGCAACAACAGCCGCAAAAACCGACCGGCATGTTTAATTTCGGGTCGGGAGGCACAACACCACAAGTTCAATTCAATATGGGCAGTGCCCCTTACAGTACTGCGGCGCGACGAGTGAGGAAAGCCGTAAGAAGAACGCGACGATGAATACGGTACACCTTGATTATTGAATCTTATATCAATAAAAATGAATTTTCAATTTTGTTAGTTTTTCTCAAACTCCGGAACGGCTGAACAGATTTTGCTAATTATATCAATCTTCATAATTTTGATGGGCCCTAGAACATTTTTTTTATTACTAACAAGCAAATCTTGAAAGTAGTAGCTAACAGAGATAGGAAGGATTGTTCTATTTGTAGGACAATGTTGCTCTTAAATTATACAAAAAATCAGCTAGTTAGGGTTCCGTTTTAGGGTACCTTAGTAACCAAGTTTTGTTAAATTATATAATTAACTAGCTGTCCTGGCAAACGTTGTTTTGCCATATAAAGTATTTCTACTTCATCAGTTGATACAAAATTTTACCCCCTCTTTTGTCCGCTAAGAGGGTTGGGGGGAAAATTTTTATACACCAGATATTAAGTTGGAAAACACAGTAAATAATATGAAGTAATCCATTAAAGAAAAAAGATTGATACAAAATCTGACCCCCCTTTTGGCCCTCTTAGAGGGGTGGGGGGGAAAATTTTTATACACCAGATGTTAAGTTTAACCGATTCGTGGCCAATGCCGCGCCCAGCGCGTCATTCAAAAAGTTTTAGTGAGGCCGATGACGCGCCAGACGCGGCATATAAGAATTGTTAAAAAACACGTTAAAACTAATTTATTATACTGTAATTACAATTCCCTTGTCTAAATATACATGTTGAACTCAATTTTATGCGTGGCCGTTTATTTTAGAATTAAAGGCTACTAGTCAGAGATCGTCAATCATTGGTTCACTCGAAGAATCCTTACTTTTCTGCGATTAGCGTATTTATGAAACTTTTTTTTCTTATTAACACTCATCTTCATCAGCGTCAGTAATTTAGCTTCGATGCTACTGTCTGTTGAGTTATTTTTTGCGTCATGACAAATACGAGAACTTTCAATTACTTAATGTCCTTTTCAATGTAAAGTTTTGCAATATTGAGTGACTATATTCTGGAAAACTTTCATTCTCCTTATTGTCGTTTTCCAGGCAATTTTCATTTGAGTATAAATAATTGTTACTTAATTTTAATTGTTACTTAACTTTAAGTATTACTTATCTTTAATTGTTACTTAACTTTAATTATTACTTAAATTTAAATATTACTTATCTTTATTTTTATGCGTGTGCGTGTGCGTGCGTGCGCACTCCACGCGCACGCCACGCGCACCACACGCGCACGCCACGCGCACTCCACGCGCACTCCACGCGCACTCCACGCGCACTCCACGCGCACGCCACGCGCACCACACGCGCACGCTAAGCGTACTCCACGCGCACGCCACGCGCAAGTTATAATTAAAGTTAAGTAACAATTAAAGTTATGTATTAATTATAGTATCTCTATCTCTATTATATCTTATAGTTAATTTAATTGTTACTTAACTTTAAGTGTTACTTAACTTTAATTATTACTAAACTTTAATTGTAACTTAACTTTAAGTATTACCTTACTTTAATTCTAACTTAACTTTAATTATTACTTAACTTTAATTATTACTTTACTTTAAGTATTACTTAACTTTAATTATTATTAAACTTTAATTGTTACTTAATTTTAATTGTTACTTAACTTTAAGTATTACTTATCTTTAATTGTTACTTAACTTTAATTATTACTTAAATTTAAATATTACTTATCTTTATTTTTATGCGTGTGCGTGTGCGTGCGTGCGCACTCCACGCGCACGCCACGCGCACCACACGCGCACGCCACGCGCACTTCACGCGCACGCCACGCGCACGCTACGCGCTCGCCACGCGCACGCCACGCGCACTCCACGCGCACCACACGCGCACGCCACGCGTACTCCACGCGCACGCCACTCGCACTCCACGCGCACGTCACGCGCACTCCACGTGCACGCCACGCGCACTCCACGTGCACGCCACGCGCACTCCACGTGCTCGCCACGCGCATGCCACGCGCACCACACGCGCACGCCAAGCGTACTCCACGCGCACGCCACGCGCACCACACGCGCACGCCACGCGCACTCCACGCGCACGCCACGGGCACTCCACGCGCACGCCACGCGCACTCCACGCGCACGCCACGCGCACGCCACGCGCACGCCACGCGCACGCCAAGCGTACTCCACGCGCACGCCACGCGCACCACACGCGCACGCCAAGCGTACTCCACGCGCACGCCACGCGCACCACACGCGCACGCCACGCGCACTCCACGCGCACGCCTCGCGCTCTCCACGCGCACGCCACGCGCACGCCACGCGCACGCCAAGCGTACTCCACGCGCACGCCACGCGCACCACACGCGCACGCCACGCGTACTCCACGCGCACGCCACTCGCACTCCACGCGCACGCCACGCGCACTCCACGCGCACGCCACGCGCACCACACGCGCACGCCACGCGCACTCCACGCGCACATTACGTAATAATTACACATTGAGTAATTATTAAAGTTAAGTTATAATTAAAGTTAAGTAACAATTAAAGTTATGTATTAATTATAGTATCTCTATCTCTATTATATCTTATAGTTAATTTAATTGTTACTTAACTTTAAGTGTTACTTAACTTTAATTATTACTAAACTTTAATTGTAACTTAACTTTAAGTATTACCTTACTTTAATTCTAACTTAACTTTAATTATTACTTAACTTTAATTATTACTTTACTTTAAGTATTACTTAACTTTAATTATTATTAAACTTTAATTGTTACTTAATTTTAATTGTTACTTAACTTTAAGTATTACTTATCTTTAATTGTTACTTAACTTTAATTATTACTTAAATTTAAATATTACTTATCTTTATTTTTATGCGTGTGCGTGTGCGTGCGTGCGCACTCCACGCGCACGCCACGCGCACCACACGCGCACGCCACGCGCACTCCACGCGCACGCCACGCGCACGCCACGCGCACGCCACGCGCACTCCACGCGCACCACACGCGCACGCCACGCGTACTCCACGCGCACGCCACTCGCACTCCACGCGCACGCCACGCGCACGCCACGGGCACTCCACGCGCACGCCACGCGTTTCTTCTGTGGCATTGGAAGATACACCTATAAATGTTATGTTATGTATATATATAATGTTATGTATTAATTATAGTATCTCTATCTCTATTATATCTTATAGTTAATTTAATTGTTACTTAACTTTAAGTGTTACTTAACTTTAATTATTACTAAACTTTAATTGTAACTTAACTTTAAGTATTACCTTACTTTAATTCTAACTTAACTTTAATTATTACTTAACTTTAATTATTACTTTACTTTAAGTATTACTTAACTTTAATTATTATTAAACTTTAATTGTTACTTAATTTTAATTGTTACTTAACTTTAAGTATTACTTATCTTTAATTGTTACTTAACTTTAATTATTACTTAAATTTAAATATTACTTATCTTTATTTTTATGCGTGTGCGTGTGCGTGCGTGCGCACTCCACGCGCACGCCACGCGCACCACACTCGCACGCCACGCGCACTCCACGCGCACGCCACGCGCACTCCACGCGCACGCCACGCGCACGCCACGCGCACGCCACGCGCACGCCACGCGCACTCCACGCGCACCACACGCGCACGCCACGCGTACTCCACGCGCACGCCACTCGCACTCCACGCGCACGCCACGCGCACTCCACGTGCACGCCACGCGCACTCCACGTGCACGCCACGCGCACTCCACGTGCACGCCACGCGCACTCCACGTGCTCGCCACGCGCATGCCACGCGCACCACACGCGCACGCCAAGCGTACTCCACGCGCACGCCACGCGCACCACACGCGCACGCCACGCGCACTCCACGCGCACGCCACGGGCACTCCACGCGCACGCCACGCGTTTCTTCTGTGGCATTGGAAGATACACCTATAAAAAAATAAACAAGATCATAAACATAGTTCATTTAACTAGAAAAACCTGCAAGAAAAAGTTGACTGAATGGCTATTGACACTTAACTATGAAGAGACAGAAAAACTCATTACCATTCCCGTTTAGTCGAGAATGGTAATGAGTTTTTTAAAACACACACACAGATAAATGTGGTATCAGAAGAAATGCTAACAATTGGTTTAAATCTTACTTAGAAAATAGGACACAGTGTACGGAAATAACTAATATATCCAACAAAAGAGTAAAAAATTATCAGTCGCAATTCAAGTTGAATACTATCGGAGTTCCACAGGGTAGTATACTCGGTCCTATCCTATTTTTATTGTTTATTAACGACTTGCCGCAATCAACAAAGCATGAATGTATTATGTTTGCTGATGACACGACATTAATAATTAAATGTAAAAAAGGACAATTAAATCATGATATTAAAATTGAATTGAATAATATAATAAATTGGCTAAACAAGAATAATTTGAAAATTAATTTAGATAAGACAAAAATTATTAAATTTAATAAAAAAATTGATGACAATGACAATGAATTGGATCCTATAAAATGCGTAACAACAACAAACTTTCTAGGTTTTACAATTGACAATGATATGAAGTGGAAAGACCATGTTGACTATGTGTGTAATAAATTGAATCGATTTATTTTCGCGTTGAGAAGAATTAGAAATATAGCATCTGTTAAATCAGCACTAATGGCATACCATGGATATGTTGCATCTATTTTAAGATACGGGTTAATATTATGGGGTAACTCATCAGATGTCTCAAGGGAATTTATCGTTCAAAAAAGATGCATAAGGGCTATAGTGCTGACTACTTGGAACATTGTAAACCACTATTTAAAAACCTGAAAATTCTTCCCTTACCGTGCCAGTATATATTTGAAATCTGTCTCTTTGTTAGAAAATACCAATATCTATTTCCAACAAATCAAGTAATGCAGAAACAAGGGTCAAGTAGGCATAAGCATAAAATTTGGGTACCTAAACAAAACCTAGAAATTTATCGTAGAAATGCATTTATCATGTCAATAAATATATATAATAAGCTACCAAATAATATAAAAAATATAACAACCTACAATAAATTTCAAAATAATTTGTTTTCTTGGCTGTTAGATAAATGTTTCTATTCAAATAAAGAATATTTTGAAGACAGACAAAATGAGGGAAGGTTTTGATTAAGCTAAAATTAGATTGTTGCTATTTTTAGAATTTCCTACTACAATATAAATAATTCTGTAATTTTAAATTCTTTGACATTGGTAAATTATATAATTTTAAATTGTAAATTTGACTAATTTGACCAGAATTTTATTGGATTGACATTGTTATTTCATTTATTTTAATCAAATAATAAGCAATTTTATAACTTGATTACATGACCGCAATGTATTAGATAGTTGGGAGTTGGGACTCAGTTATTAATTGTACTGTAGAAGTGTAGAGTTATGTTGAAGCGAATCTTGTAACTATTCAGCATTGTACTCTAATTTTAAGATTTTATGAATTGACATGTTATACAATACGATAATATATGACTAAATTACTTATAAATTCGATTAATAATGGTGTAATGATTATGACAATGTAATGATTATTATGAAATGAATGTTACTAACTTGAGTCTCGACCAATGTTCATATTTTAATGTTTGCATGTCGAGAAAATCGACCAAAATATGTGAGACACTGTAAAATTTGTACCATCTTATGACCATATTTTTGCAAATAAAGATTATTATTATTATTATTATTATTATTATCAGAACGCTCGTCAGTATCATTCTTACAGATCGATCTGAGAAACATAATCTGAAAAAAATCAGAATGTGTACAGAATGTGGAGCATACTTACTGATATTGTATGGAATTCCAGTCTTTCTAAATTAATAATATGAATTCAGAAAGACATTCCGGCTGTGTGAGGCCAGCCTAAGACTTCGTTGTCTGTCCGTCTGTCTGTCTGTCTGTCTGTCTGTCTGTCTGTCTGTCTCCAGGCCGCAACTCAAGAACGGCAATAGAATTGAAATTTTCACGGATTATGAATATCTGTTGCCGCTATAATAACAAATACTAAAAACAAAATAAAATTAAATAAACAAAATAAAAAATGAAGGGGGGCTCCCATACAAAAACATAATTTTCGGCATAATTTTGCTCTATAATGGTACGGAACCCTTCGTGCGCGAGTCCGTGTTATATGTGTTATCATCAGTCAGTCAAGGTGTGACGACGTGAGCCCTCACAAAGCTCGGCTTTTAGTAACCAGCACTAATTAAAATCATTAATACCTACATACTCGTATGAGAAAAATTTGTGCCAAAGGTTGACGACTACTTACACATTTTGTTAACAGTATGAATTACTACTTTTATACGCCATATCAGCTTTGAATTACAACTAATACGAACACTGCACATAAAATTTATCTTTTCCCTCTCTGATTTACGCCTATTTACAATAAAATATGCATAAAACACAACCAGTGGCCAATGCCGCACGTGGCGCGTCATCGTTTAGCAGGGCCGATGACGCTTATGGTGCGTCATCGAACAAAGTACTTGGCCTGTCGTAAGAATTTGTTGAAATGAAGGTGGCAACGAATCGGTTAAAGACATAGAGTATACATTATAGTAAGCTATAGAGTGCTTCTATCAAGGTATGAACTGTAAGCACGAGTATGAACATATTTTCCTAATAAGCGTCTTACAATGGCGCATGGAACATCACTATTCACTAGACTTACGTATTTTTCTTTTATTTTAAACGTAGGTATTTTGTGTAATGTTCAAATTTTTGTTGAATAAACGTTTTTATTTAACGTATTTATTTATACGTTTGACAAGTATCTATAGAACTTCTGCTTACGATCGGCACAACGGGGAACGAGCGATGCGCGCGCTCTATAGCTTGCTAATGTATACTCTAAGGTTAAAGAAGACAAATGTATCTGCGAAAACCGCATATAAAACGGATCAGTAGTTTTCGTGTGATGCTGGAACAAACATATAAACAGACAGACAAAAAAACCAACCAAATTTTTGGCTTCTATAGCAATGTAGTGACGCCCCCTGCTTATTATTTTTGGAATATCTTTAATGTACAGAATTTTCATTTCTACTGTTTTATTATATGTATAGATAAGTAATAAGTAATAACCTATTAATATACAAAAAATCTGCTCGTTAGGGTTCCGTTATAAGGTTCTGTAATCAACAAAACTTGCCCTTGGTTGACTACTGAACCCTAAAACGGAACCCTAACAAGCTGATTTATTGTCGATACGTTAATAGTTATACAGGAATCAATTAAACCTTCCTGCCAATTTTTTTCCAGGGCTTAGGTATCACTAGTAGAGTCCATTTTACCAAAAAAATTGGGTGTTTTTTTAATGACATATTTTATCTCAATTCTCATTTAAAATTTAAAATCGTTGCAGAACGGTCACTCGCGGCGCGGGGGTGCCGCGGGTGAGGTGCGCGCGCGGGGTCACGTCCCGCGCGGGCGACGTGTCGTGTCTATTAAATGTAGTGATTTTTAGGATAACCGATAACTTTCGGAAGCTATTTCTAAACTTTTTATTACTGAGTGATTTGAAAAGAAAAAATACGTGTATTTTTATGGCAGGAATGTTTAATTGCACCCTGTATAATTTAAGAGTAACATGGTCCTACAAAATATAAAACAGTCTATATTTTAGGACCATCAATTATTCAAAGTATGAAATCCTTTCTATCTCTGTTAGCTACCACTTTCGAGATTTATCAAAATAAAGCTACTCACAAAAAAATTGCTTGATATTAATCAAAAAATATTTTATTCTAGGGCTACCTGACTATTAGCTGGAACCGACTTCAAAATAATGAAGATTGTGTGCAGAAACAGTTCATGTTTAAGAGAATTCATACTTTTTAGTTTATTAAAGAATACGTAATGTTATTGTTGTAGTTTCCACTAATTGGAACTTGGAAGTCGCTTTAAATTTTTTGTTAAAAATAATAATGACTTCTATGTGTCTATGATAAAAATAAATATTATGCGCCGAGTCGCGACTCGCGACTCGCGACCCATACTTTGAAGAAAACTACATTACTTGATTATACAGCCTTTAACTTATAGTTTTTTAACTTAAAGTTATAGCAAATTAAATAAGTACTTAAAGTAGTAATTACGCACTAAAATATTATATAAATAATTAATAGTTACAACGAAACGTTTTTTTGCTTCGTGATGTAAACAAAAGGACGATGTAGGTCATTAACCTATAAATCAGAAACGAGTATTCAATAAACGCTCAGTCTCGTTAGAGCAGTGATTGTAAGCATACGTGTGTAGATTTTACAAGAAAAACTAAATATAAAGGGTAATATTTCCAATTCAGAATCCACACAGGCCTATGTATCCAGTAAGTTGTTGCTTACTATATTTCTGTAACTAATAATATGCGTCTTATAATTTCTACTAATAAATTAATAGTTTCTACTTTCTATGCAACGTGTAACCAAACTGAGAGATAATACTTTAGGATGTGTGAGTCCCCAGTATTGAGCTCACCTTGAAAATAGCAGTGCTGAAAGCGTAACTTTTTTTAAAACCTTTGTATAGGTAAAAGTCTGACGCTGGAGCACTTGTCCATACAAATCACAAAAAGATTGCTCTTTTAGCGCCACTACTTTTACAGTGAACTCTTATACAAGGACACACACACACTCTAAAGTAGGTATTATATTTATCACTTGGTTTTGTTACACTTAGGTCTGGAGATACTGACGCAAAATTCTTGGTCATTTGTACCAGTATGGCGGTTTTACAGGGGTATAATTACGTAAAGGCAAAAAGGAAAATGATGGTCATAGCGCTCGCACTGGTAGCCCAAAAGCGTGGGCGTTAATCGAACGTGTCGGATAAATAACGAGTGTCAAACGATTTGTTCCACAAAAATGCTTGTATTTTCAGATAGTCGAAAAAAGCGTAATGCCATACTTGTCGAGTGCAGCTTACAGCCCGCCATACCGACGCGAATACGTTAATTTTAATAAAATAAATTGAACCATTTGTACCAGGCTAATTTTTGCATAGCTAACCATCGTCGAGTAGCCATTCATGAAAATCACCTTGCCATTCTTTTCCGACAGCGCCCAATGGCGCCATACCACTGCAAAGGTGTAATTTTTTTTTTGCCAAACGATTTGTATCGCCCTAAAACTTTTTTTAACAGTTCCCTGTATGATCATAAATAGGAGTCTGATAATGCCATACCTGTGGGAGGGGGCGAATATGAACAATATTATTTCAAAATCCTAAGATTTTATTCGTAATTTCAAACGGTTTTCAAGTATGGCGCCACTTTTTCCCTCTACTACAAGTATGGCAAACATAATAATGGTCACATTGTATCGTATAATTGCCAAAAATCCAAATGCCATACTGGTACAAATCGTCCAATTTTTATCACTTTTTTGCTCAAGTCCGATAGTCATCCCGCCCCCTGGTTACTATCTGTAATAATTTTTTTTGATACAATTGTCAAATGACGAGAATACAATGATGCCATGATGTAAAAAATGATTTTACGTATTTTATAGTCGTATTTTTAAAACGTGTCAAAATAAGTATTTCAAGTATGGCAGCACTTTTTCCCCCTACTAGAAGTATGAGAAAAATAATAACGGTCATATTTTGTCAAATACTCTCCAAAAATTTAAATGCCATACTGGTACAAATCGTTTGGCGACAAAAAAATACACCTTTGCAGTGGTATGGCGGCCATTGGGACCTGTCGGAAAAGTATGGCAAGGTGATTTTCGTGAATGGCTACTCGACGATGATTAGCTATGCAAAAATTAGCCTGGTACAAATGGTTCAATTTTTTTATTAAAATTAACGTATTCGCGTGGGTATGGCGGGCTGTAAGCCGCACCCGACAAGTATGGCATTACGCTTTCGCCTACTTATTTTTTTTCGACTATCTGAAAATACATGCATAGTTGAGGAACAAATCGTTCGACACTCGTTATTTATCCGACACGTTCGATTAACGCCCACGCGTTTGGGCTGCCAGTGCGAGCGCTATGACCATCATTTTCCTTTTTGCCTTTACGTAATTATACCCCTGTAAAACCGACATACTGGTACAAATGACCAAGAATTTTGTGTCAGTATCTCCAGGCTTAACTTTAGTGTTTACTGTTTTCTAGCCTAAATTTTGTAATAGATTTTTTATGAACCAATAATAAAAAATGTTTACGCCTCCGTAGAACTCCAGGTATAATTACAGCTTCGATACTTTTTTATAAAGCCCGCGTTCACTAGTGGACGGCTGCCGCTGCTGATGATGACGGTGAGGTTTATTATTTTGGGCCCCACACTCTGTAAAATATGTGGACGGCCGAGGACAGGAACTATTAAAGTTCCAAAACTGAATTTCGGAACCCTAGTAGTTGGGGATGGGAATAGGGGGTTTCGGGACAAGCTCGAGCGTGTCAGATTAAGCTTGTATATTAGGCGTCCGACATTTGTGTCTAGTTATCATGGTATAGAAATCAGATTTCTCACGTGGGTTTTTTTTTTTATATTTCAATATTAAAAAAAAACACGTGTCATCGGATCTATCAGATTAAGATAGGGGATGTTTAGTATACCCCAAAGAAGTTTCCATATAAAGCACTGACGATTCAAAGGTTAGGTAAGCCTGTAGAGTGTAGGGCCATTTTAAAATAATAAAAAAATAAAGCTTCGTATTTTCCTGACTAAGATTCGCAGATATTTTATTTACTACTTACTACTTACCAAACTAATGATTTAGTCCTTGTTTTCTAAAATATATTTGTAACTAGCTGTTGCCCGCGACTTCGTCCGCGTGGACTTCAATTTAAAGCGCGCGGTGTCAATAAAATTGGTGTATTTTTAAAACCCTGGTACCCCTCAAATCAAAATACGCATAATATAATATTTCATTATTTTAAATTAAACTTTTTTTATACCAAATTTTAAAGCTTATTTAGCCATTACACAACTTTACCCATAAACTATTTATCATTGATAGGTTTAAGGTTACGTCACTACATAGAGATTAGATAAAGTCCTGAGTAGTGAGTTGTTTAAAAACGTATATAACAATCGAAAGAATCGAAAAATGTAACATGGTACCACCTCTTATAGAAACAAGTTTGTGTAAGCGCTAGCGAGATTTAGGCGACTCTTAGGGCCATCTGTTATGAATTTTTGGAACTAACTTAATTTGAACAAATTTACGCATCTCCTTACAACCCCTTTTTCCAATTAAAAAGTTAGCCTATGTACTTCTTCAGGCTTTAGACTATCTGTGTACTCATTACAATCGATTCAGTAGTTTTGGCGTGAAAGCGAGACAGACAGACAGGGATACTTTCGCTTTTATAACATTAGCATAGATTAAACTAAATTTAAAGCATTTTTCTGAATAATATATTTTATTTTTCAAAACTTTAAAATGGCTGCAGTTTCTGAACACACCGCTAAAATAAATAAAAATCGCTCATATTATTTTTTATCAGTTTTACCTAATGTAAAAAACCTACTAGGTCTCCATGACGCTCGAGTGACTACACAAATAGAACCCTCCCTCCCCTACTATAAATAAGCTATTTGCCCAATTCAAGCTATTTAACATTATTATTGAATACTGTTTCATGTGATACTTAACTACATATTAATTATTATTAAATAGCACATGTAAACCAAAATAATCTTTACAGAATTATTTTGTTATGCAACATTAAATGCCTCTCGCTAATTTTATTGTATTAATTTTAGTTATTATGTTAATGTTATGCAAATCACTATGTGGTCAATAAACCGAAATTAGTCACGCGTGTGTAAACAGGCTTAAACAATAACTCATTAAATTCTAATAATAAAAATTAAAATTTATATTTTATATTTTAGTAATCAACATCACAATATCTTTGGAAAATTCTAGTGTAGGTATTCCTAACAATAGAAGTCTTTGATTCCCAAGTCCTATACGATGCCTATTATATTTTGGACGATTTAGGACTTTAAAATAAAGTTTCCAAAGGTGTGATGTTGATTAGTTTGATTATTATGTAACGTATACGTTTAATTTTGATCTAAACATATTAATAAACTCATTTCAGTCTAGACTCTAGACTTCAGTCATCCATACGGCATACTAATTTAAGAGCCTGCTGTCAAAACGCTAGCCCCGCCTACACACACCGCTATCCTCCAATCGTGATACAATAATTCCATGAATCGTGCTCCCGGGCAATGTGCTTTAGGCTGCAGCTAATAGTGAACAATATCGCGTAACAACGGTTCCCGCATTATAGCACGAAAGTAAAGGTCGTAAGTCGCAAAACTGTTTTTTGATTACTTAAAAACTAAATACAATACTTTCTAATACATATTTCCTTTTGCCATTATTTTATAAAGTGCGTGATTGTAGTAGTGTAAGGGTCTCCGGTCTACACAGACGGACCGCATTTCAACTGCAATCCAACCGCAAATTGCAGTTCAAGTGCAGTTTGAATGCAGTTGACACGACTGCAATAGAACTGCAAACCAAACGTGCAGTCGGATTGAAGTTCAGTTGCAGTTGGCGTGCAGTCGTATGAACTGTTTATTTGCATTTGCAACTGCATTCAAACTGCACTTGAACTGCAATTTTCGGTTGGATTGCAGTTGAAATGCGGTCCGTCTGTGTAGACCCTAAGTTATTTAATGATAGTAACTCAATAAGTGTAACAGATATTTGTTGAAAAGCCCAGAAAGATTTATAATTTCGAAAAATATAACTATCGAGTCAAAATAAGTGAATGGTGTTTTCCTTTTACAGAATATCAGATAAATCTACAATGATTAAATAAATCTCAATTTCTTTTAAGTCAATCGTCAAAAGATTGGGAGCACCCTCCAATAGTAAAAAGGTATACATATCACTGGACAGGTCCCCTCAATAGGAGGTGTGCGATCGTTGGGCCGCGCAGCGCCACGATCTCGTGGCGGTGCTAGGTGGAGACCTCTCACTCCCGAGCATGGTGCGCTGCAGGCTCGAGAGTGATGAGGCATGGCAGGCGGCGGTCTATTTCTACGAATTTGTTATGTCGCAGAAAGAGGCCGCGGAGCGAGCGAGAGAACGATCCCACCTCTCTGCCGCTCCGCCGGCGTAGAACGGGAGTGCGGAGGCGTCGCTACGCGAACCTCCTAACTCTCGTCTAACGGGGCTCCGGGTCAGGATGGGAACCTGCCCGGCTTTGTTAGTCCCGGCTCCGAGGGGAACGCTTTAGTTTGCCTAAGCGTTCCCTTACTTTGGTGGAAGTCCGGTCCTAGGTAGGCCAGTCGTGGAGGGAGTCCTGTGTTTGTTAGATCCGGGATATCCCTCCTCTATACGGCTGAAGGCGAACCGCAGGTGGTTTTAGTGAGTAGGAGTCTCACATACCTCCGGGGTGCTTCAGTAACTGAGGCACATACCCAACCCGGGGCACCCATGATGGGTTTCCCCTACGTAAAAAAAAGTTCCCCTAAAAAAGTTCCAAAAAGGAACAACAATCACTATCATGACCACCTTGCTGTAACAACTGTCCATTTGGAGTAATGAGACTTTTTATCGCTTAAGAAAAATATATTCTTAACTTAAGAAATACACTTGCTGACATGAAAACTGACACACAAATAATTCAACATGTCATGAATGACCATGAAAACACATTGAATGTTTTAATTCAAGAATATGACGCGTTTTTCTTGGATCGTGGGTTAGGGGATGGGTTGGACTCTACCGAAGCTTGCGGTTATGAATGGTTCGTACCACCGTACGTGGTTCGAAGCTTCCGTTTTATGTGGGAGAGCCATGGCTCGACAAGAGAAATGACGACACAGAAAACCGGCGTAAAATAGCGCTTGCGCTTCGCCGAGTGAGTGAGTTTACCGGAGGCCCAATCGCAGGCAAGTGAAGCTCGAGCTGTAACAGTATGTCGCTAGGTAGTGGAAGTGGTAAACGGCCGCTTCAAACGAGATTTAAAGCTGCTGCGGCAAAAATATTTTAATAGAGTGTTGCTTTACATGTTCGTCAATTTTGAAATAGCTGCTGCTATTATAAATCACTTTCACACACGCACAAAAGTGGATGCAACAAACATCCTCTACAATTATGTAAAAAGCAAGTGCTTAAATAAGAGGAGGGTAGAATTTCAGAGAATAAGAAGCTAATAAAATAGCTTGGGCAATCAAGTAGCTTGGCTAGCCGTGGGTAAATGTAACCTTTATATCTGAACTTACAAGTCTCATAACTCGGAACGGACAGCTCTAATAAGAAAAGTGTCTTAGCAATTGTTGTTCCAATTCAAGAGACATATTTCAATGCCATTGGTGGATGGTCCCAGGTTCCATACATTTTTGCCCATTGTCTTTTGACAGCCCGCTCTTAAATATCGCATATTAAACTATCGACGCAATACAAATACAACGGCAAGCTAATTTGGTTGATTTTAATTTTTAACTTTATTTAAAAGTATGTCATGGATTTCGTGTCCTCCTCTTGATAAATTAATGTGGGCAGTTATCATTTTACTAAATGATACTGTTATTTGCTAAAACTAGCTATAGTAACTAAAATAAAAACAAAACCATTTTCGTTTGGTTTGTCACCAATACGTGAAGAAATATAATATAGGAACGCGTACTTTAAATATCATATTATGGTTAGGTACCTATTTTACTGCTACAATAAACAGTTACTGATATGTTATTTACTTTGTTGCAGAATTAACCGAGGTCGGAGCTATAAAATTGCGTGTGTAAACCAACTAAACCAAGTGAAATACACCTATTCGTTCAAGTATGGCTGAAGTAACAAAAGACGATAGGGTTCTCGGTAATATCATAGATATTACCAAAACCAGCAAATACTTCTTAATAAATTTTGGTACAGGAGAAGAAGCCAGATTATACGTATTAAATGATCACGTATTAAGATATTATATTTCTACTACAAAAATATTCTTAGAATATCCGAAGCCAAATAATGATACTGATGTTGCTAAAATAATTGCAAAGTCTCTCGACGACTACGGCGATGAAGCATTTCAACAATCCGAACTTGATGAAATAACTACACATTATATTGTGAAAACAAAATATTTACAAATTGTGTTTGATAAGAAAACTGGGACAATAAAAGTAAACGATAAGAGATCAAACAAAGACGTTTTGATTGAAGCATTTCCTTTGTCTTACAATGACCAAAAGTGTAAGCAAACATTACATCAAGGATCAGATGAATACTTTTTCGGAGGTGGTATGCAGAACGGAAGATTCACTCACAAGGGTAAAAAGATAAACATTGTTAATAGTAACAAATGGACGGACGGATGGGTATCGTCTCCCTGTCCATTTTACTGGTCGACATACGGATACGGAATCTTAAGAAACACGTGGCAGAAAGGCTCCTATGATTTTGGAGAAAAAAATAATGAAGTTGTAGAAACTACGCATGAGGAAAATTACTATGACGCGTATATTTTCATCAGTTTAAAACCAGCAGACATTTTGAAGGATTATTATGAGTTAACAGGCAAGCCATTGCTCTTGCCCGAATATGCATTTTACGAATCCCATTTTAACGCTTTCAATCGTGACTTTTGGGTTGAAGTGAATGCTGACACGAAAGGTGCAATTTTGTATGAAGATGGAAAATACTACAAATGTTATCAGCCAAAAGACATTGGAGATAAAAAAGGAATTTTGGAGTCTTTAAATGGTGAAAAAAATAATTATCAGTTTTCAGCTCGAGCTATGTTAGACAGATACGAAAGACAAGATATACCTCTCGGCTGGTTCATTCCCAATGATGGATATGGTTCCGGTTATGGTCAAACCGATTCGTTAGACGGCGACATTGAAAATTTGAGACAGTTTTCCACCTATTGTAAGGAAAAAGGGGTTCAGCTTGCTTTGTGGACCGAGTCCAATTTACATCCAGCTGATCCTTTGAATCCTAAAAAGGGAGAAAGAGATCTAAACAAAGAAGTAAGCGTTGCAAACGTTGTTGCGCTTAAGTGTGATGAAGCATGGATAGGACAAGGCTACTCGTTCGGATTAAACGCTATTGAGTACGCTAATGGTATATTTATGAAAGCAACAAAGAGTAGAACCAGACCCATGATTCTGAGTATCGACGGTTGGGCTGGTACCCAAAGGTACGCGGGCATATGGAGTGGCGACCAAAAGGGGGGAGAATGGGAGTATATCCGTTTCCACATCCCTACGTACATTGGTACTGGTCTATCGGGACAACCGATCGTAGGCTCCGATATGGATGGAATATACGCAGGAGGTAATAAAGAGGTCAACATCAGAGATTATCAGTGGAAGGCATTTACGCCTCTTCAGCTTAACATGGACGGATGGGGTAACACACCTAAAACACCCTTCAGCTACGACGAAGAAGCCACAGATATTAACAGGGCCTATTTAAAACTTAAATCCATGTTAATGCCTTACAATTATTCTATCGCATTCGAATCTATCAATGGTCTTCCAATGATGAGGGCCCTGTTCCTAGAATTTGCGAACGACAAAGCAACGTATACCACCGATTGTCAGTATGAGTTTATGTGGGGACCGAACATACTCGTCGCTCCTATCTACAATGACATTAAATCGATGGGACAATTCCTACGTAATGGTATTTATTTACCTGACGAGAATCAAATTTGGATGGATTTCTTTACAGGCGAAAAATATCAGGGTGGAAAGGTTTACAATAACATTTTGACCCCATTGTGGAAAATACCTGTCTTTGTTCGAGAAGGCTGTATAATACCAATGACTAACCCTAACAACAATCCAAATCAAATCGACCGAAGCAAAAGAATATTCACTGTGTACCCCAGAGGTGGAGAGAAATTCAAAGTTTATGAAGATGATGGCATAACTACATATTACGATAAAGGGGAATATGCGACCACTGAAATTACCGTTGGAAAAGAACACTTAAATGACGTAGTAATAAAAATTAATAAGACGACTGGAACATACAAAACGATGGTGAAAAACCGATCGACAGTTCTACAAATTATGGCAACAGAAGAAGTAGGTTCCATTAAGACAGCCATAAACGGTGAATCTGTAGATCTGCAAAAAGCATATAATATCGAGCAATTTAAAAACAATGATCGCAACATGTATTATTTCAATGAAGAGTTTGTGATCAATCCATATTTAACTAAGTATAATATTAAACAAAAGTTCTTATGCTTGAAAATAAGTACGTTAGATGTTACTCAGAACGAAATAATAATAAAGCTTAAAGATCACAAAAACGATTCTAAAGTGTTTGGTAGAATCGACGAAGTAAACGAAACGATTGCGCCACCCTCTGACTTCAAAGAAGATAGTGATAAAAGGACATCTACCAACATTGTCCTAACATGGAAGAGTAATGATAACATCGATTATTACGAAATAGACAGAGATGGAATAATATTTACGCATATTAAAGGAGATTCATTTACCTTGGAACTGAACAATGTATCCGTAAAATATAATTATCGCTTACGAGCCATTGTAGGTTCCATTGCTTCCAAATGGAGCAACTCTATTGAAGTTTAATAATTATGTGTCTCGTATTTTTTTTATTTTAGTATTCAAAATTCGTACTAGATCATTCCATATAATTATGTGCTTAAAACTAGAAGTAAAATCAATTATGTCTTATATTATTCGTAGATTATGACAGATATTTTTTTGCAAAAAACATTAGATATTAGAATAAAATATTGTATTAAAATCATATTATCATAAAATAAAAAATATAAATAAACCTTCTGTTTAATTTTGCAAGTCCTCAGCACTTCTTACAGCTACTATTGTACAGACTGATGAAGGAGCATTGAAAACACAGCTGACGCACAGATCTTCTAGGACACAACTGTACTCGTGATCTGGGTATCTGCTTCTAACATAATGAGATCTTGGGTCTTCCGATAGAAGACTTTCAATATTAGTTTTAAATGTATTGGCTCTTTCACCGATGAGACCATTTAATCTTTCTAAAGCCTCGTCAGTAAAAGTCACTTGAAATCTTTGTGCAGGTGGGTTGGATATCCAAGATGCTATGTTTATTTCAGGGCTTGAGTTAACATTGTATCCAGTCTGCGGTGGGGTAAATCTTTCCTGGCCGTCTGGTGCCCCACGTTCCGATTCCACCAGCTGGACGGGATATGTGTTTGGGCCATCAGGTAGTTCCACGCTAGATGGCGATTCTGGAGATGGTATGTCATCATTTTCTGGTGACAAAGCATCATCTTCAAATGGGGAATCTGATAAATTCCCAGTATCTATTCTTATCGCGTTTGCTGAAGCGTGTTGTTCTTGACTGAAAATAAAGAGATACATATTTTTAAAATAAAAATAGGAAATGTTTAAACTATGTAATCTATACTTTTTTATTTTTAAAAGTAATTTTTAAAAAATGTGCATGAATTTATGATAATGCTTAAAATTGCCATCATAGTTAATTATGTTTTATTAGGAAAACAAATTCGAGTCAGTAGAGGGTGAATATACTCATGAATTCAAGAAACTTTACAATGGAAGCAACTTTAAATATCAGTTGCTTAATACAATTAATGTCAGAATAAAGTATATTCACCCTGTATATATAAAATTTACAATATGTATACCTGTCATTATCATTTATGTGTAAATTTGCAGCGGAATCAGTAACATCACTGACTCCCTCTGTAGGAGGTCTGTTTAGTGATGACATGGACGTCTCCCCAAATGCTGACATAGGATAGTCATACTGTGGTATAAATGGCTTGATATCAAGAACTGGTGTACCATTGACCATATCTACACCATTGAAGATTATTTTGTTACCTAAAAAATTTCACCACAGTTATACATTTCAACACGCATAAATTATAATATTTTTTTTAATGTTAAACAGAAAACTAAATTCAAGCCTACAAATTAGTTTATATTATTCGTAGCTACAAATAAAAAAATACTTAAAACATAACTGACAACTGTGTAAAAAATGGTTCTATGATTGAAGCTAATGCAAGTAGCCCATATGATCCAATAGCTATTGTCATTGCTTTTGTTTTGTTATTTCTATGTTTTTGTTAAAGATCAAAAATTAAAACTGTACAAGCATGAGAGTTATGTTTCTATATTATTTATTATTTGTAACATCAACCCATAATAAGGTATTTTAATCCCTCAATCGTGGAAAAACGAGACACTAGCCTTTCTATTGTTATCGCAGTCACATGCCACCACTTGGGGCTCGAGGGATTAAGAAGAGAATGGAGTAAGAGACTCAAAAAATATATTTTTTTTTTTGTTGATAGAGCAGACATAAATGTACAAAAATACCTTCTATACTATGAATCTTGACAAGAGATAGACCAATTGGGCAAGGCCTGTGGGGAGATCTAGTTGAGAACACTCCCCTCCTCTCCCCATCTAACCGAGGGGGTGCAACTTTGGCTGGTACATGTGTATTTTCTGTTTTGTGAAAGTGGAAAATAATCCTAAAACGTAAATTTTGTAAATGAACATGTAAGTATTTCATGCTGTTGATAAATTAATGTTAAATGACATTTAATTTACATAATATGCTATTTCTTTTTTGTTACAGCACAAAAGGAAATAGCCTTTAATTTTTCATTTCCATTAAATGTGTTTTAATAAAGTATCATACCACATATGAGAGAATTCCTCCAATCCACAGAGTGCATGTTCAGGGTTATTGAAAACTCTGAAATCTATAACGACAGCGCCTTTGGATTCAGAGAGAATAGTGGGTTGACGAGGAACGGCTCTCTTATTGATGAAGGAGGATTCTATGTAACCTATAGGCTGATATGTTATTGTTCCTGTGTTGGGGTCATTTGCCTGTATTATGTTTCCCTGGCTTGTACGATTGTTGCAGACGGTTGTAGCTAAAACATATTTTTAATATCAATAACAATACAAAAGCTTTTGATACCATAATGAATATACTTATCATAATTCAACATACCAATAGCTGCACAATTAGAACATTTCAGTTCATTTAAAAAATCTTTTATGTGTTTTATTTCTTTTAAATGTTCATGTTTGAGTGCAGAAAGTGATGATCTAAAATTAAAATAAATTACTTATAGAGGTGTGTAGTAAATTATAACCTGAAATTAGAATTTAAATTATGCTAAAAGAATTACCTCAAATTTTTTATTTCAGTTCGTGTCACAGAAAGTTGATTCTTTAGAAATTCAATTTTTTCATTCATGTTTAGTTCAGCTGTGTTGTTCAAAATAATATGTAAATGATTTTAAGTTTCTAGGTTTAATACTAACAATAAAAAAATCTCATAATAGAGGCTTGAGTAAAACTTTGTGGATTTACTGTGAAGTAAATAATTTGGGAAGAGCTTATTTTCATAATAATTTATTATTTACCACACTACCAATTTGAATACCTAAGTAGTACCTACATACACAACCATAACATTGAAGAATGGACACCAAGAATGTGTTTTTTGTTTTGTACGAGTAAACTGGGAGTATTCATTGATGAGATTTGATTGGCTACCGAGATGTCATCGCGTTATTATTAGTATACTGATGCAAGTAAAAGAACAATGTGTGCTTTTTTGATCTGTCAGCGAACTGTCTTCTTTTTTTTCTTCTTTTTTGGCAACTTGACACAAAGGATGTGTATGTTGTGCCACAGACAAGGAAAAAGGTAAGGAATATGGCGGGAAAATCATATTCCTCATATTATATTTTTCATCATCGTTTTCATGTATCGTCAGGTCTAAAGTCTAGTCAAAGTCTAAGTAAAAGTCAATACAGTCAAGGAGTCAAGTCGGTCGATTCAGTAAAGTGATAGACGCTTTACTGAAACTTTCGATGGAGTTTTGGAGGGAACACAAAATAGCACGTTTCTGGATATTACATCACTTTCCTACACTTGTGCATGAACACGAATATCTAATGGTTAATATTCTACCAATATTACACATTAAAAACCCAGCTAACACAATTTTAGGAAAATAATATAAAAACACAACAGCAAAGAGGATGTAAACTGTATACTACGTAACAAGAGGTCGGACTTAGAAGTAAAAAAATAAACATTCGTTATTTTTTTAATTAAAAACTAAACGACAAAATTTTAAGTGCAAAACCTTTCACTCTAAACATACCAAAAATTAAAAAAAATAAAAATAAAAAGAAATGAGCTCAAATAAATGTTTTATTTCAATAAAAATTATTGTACATGGCTAAATAAATAGGCTAATAAGGTAAATTAAACAATAAAACAGATTTAATCCACAAGTTTTTGTTGATTTATATTATTAAATATTATAATATTATTACAGTACAGTTTTATGTATTTTATTTATAAATATGATAGAATAGCTGTCTATGCTACTCTACTAACTACTTGATTGGCTTAAGCCATTATTCCACTTATCCTAGCGGCTAGCTAGGTTCCTAGGTAGGATCCTAGCTTCTAAATGTTGTTCCACGTCTTGACTAAATCGGAAACGATTTAGGATCTAGAAACCTAGCTAGGATAAGTGGAATAAGCGCTTTATACAGTAAACTGTATATAGGGAGGGGATTAAAGCTGCGCGTCCACCAGGTTGGAATCGGGACGTACGGTGCGGACGGTAGTACCACGTGTCGTCATATACTTGTCAGGCGCAGAATGACGTTCCAGTACTACTAGTGCAGTTCATAGTAGTCAGTACCATACATACAAAGCAACAAATCCGTCCACTGCGTACCTGCGTACCTGCGCTCCGATTCCGATCCAGTGGACCGCGCCTTTATACATACACACTTTGTTTTGTTACACCCTGTATACGACAGCTGAAATCTATGGCGCGGGTTCAGGCCAGCTGCATACCACCTCACTTGATCAGAGGATTTTTCCTTGGTGGCCGTACCACTCATAATCCCATACCTTCCTTCTCCTAAAATCTCCTTGCATTGAATCTCTTTGCTGCTTTCGTTCCCAAGCGGTCGCATGCGACCGCGAGAACAAAAGATTTCCTAGAATCCGCGATCGAGTTAACAGCTATTGCTTGCAGACTAAAATGTTGCAAACTAGCTGTATAGGGACCTAAAAATCTGAAATTAATGAAACATTTTTCATTTACTACAATATTTTCATACAGTTTACATAAATTATAGTAAGTAGGTATAGTAATTAATAACCTTATGTATTGTTACAATAAAACAATATACACATGATACACATTTCATCATTTTCCAAATTAACTGCATACTGATATACATTATAATAATTTCTATGAAATAATAATCTATCTTTTTCATATTAATATAGTTTAAGTTCTAAATTATTGTACAATTATGCAAATAATACTACGACATACTTTGTATTAGAACATGGTATGATATCGTTATGTTTTGCTTCAATTTATCAATTTACGGTTACATTTACATTTTACAATGGCTTACCTTTCGTTTTTCAATAATTAATCCACTTAATTTACAATTTTTGTATTTTTGTAATAAATAATTTTCACAAAATGGAATTCGAACCTTGAGTTTTAAACTTCATCTTCCTCTTTTTTCTCATGTAGTTTATATTCTCTATGGTCTTTTTTATGAACCAATCACAGTCGACCGTGCTTAAAAATTGTACAGATTATGCGATTTACTTTAGTAGCTACGTTTAAATTTGGAACCCAATTTTTTTTTGTTCGGAAAGTTTCGTCCACCTGACACAACAGCACACTAACATTCCCGGCAAAACTCCCGCGAACTGTCAGCTTGTGTGACATTGACGTATATTTTTTTTATTACAAGACGTGGTAAACAAATAATTGTTTATTGTGAAATCGATTTCTGAAGTAATTATAAATCGATTTGTCTGTCTGTTAAATGTTAACTCTTACGCTTCTATATGGTTCAACAGATTTAGATAAAACTTGGTATAGAGATACATCGAGAGACGTTAAATAATATAATAGTTTTGTTGCATATAATAATGCTTGCTTTTCACGCAACTACCCAACCAAGTACCCCCCCAATGGCCAATAATTCAACCACTACAATAACACAGAACACTACCAAATTACCCAACCAATAACTCTACCCAAGTAGAAGCCGAACCAAAGCCTCTCGCAATCCGCATAGTAATCAAACCAAACAAACTATTAATTTATTTATTCCGATAATATCCAACGAGTAAGCTATTTTATTCATCCGATAATTATCGGACGAGTAATTTTTATTCATCCGCTTACCGGATGACTGGCAAGTAGCAACAGCCTATAATTAGAGGAAATAATATTAATTAAGTCATATTTTTACCGTTTTTTTAAAGTGATTATTTAAAAATCAGAATCGATTTTATAATCGACAGTCGAACTGCACTGGTAACTGGATGCAAGTGACGCATCCCTATTGCGTTTTTTCGATTGCCGCACACGTGCTGAGATTTATATTTTCTCATTTGCTAATTCTATAAAATTTAAACACACAGCTTTTTACGGATTGTTTTCAAGAAGCACATTCAAATATTATCCCAGGAACACGATATTTGAGAATTAGTGAGTCCAAATTTTATTATTTTGACAAACAAGGGTGGGGCAAAATCTCGAAAGAGATCGCCACGTGTCTTTGAATTGATTTCATGTTTTTATGGCGAAAATTATTTCACCGGGTGGTTTACACGACAATTTAATTGTTATGTGTGTTATGTGTAATGTTTATATAATTATTTTAATAATGAATAACATAACCACTAACCGCATCATAAAACATTTACATGAATGCACAGCATTGATTAAATTTGTTGTTTATAAGTACTATGTGTACATTTTATAATATTTTATACTATGTACTGTAGATTTTATACTATTGTTTGGCGATTGCTTTCCAATGTTTGTTAATGATCATCATCATGAAACTTACCAAGGCTTGATAAAAAAAGTATAGTTTGTTTTAAAAAAGTAATACCCATTGTCCACTTAAAATTGTTGATATCTAGTTAATTTAAACATACATACCTAAATAGATCCTTAGATTTCTTTAGATAACCAAAAGTATTTAAGATAACTTATCGCCTTATGGCTGGTTTACACGTATTAAGTAGATAAGTAGTAACTAAATTTTAACTTAATTTGAAGTGCCTGCCGGAAATTTGTCAAGTGACAAGCCCCGCCTGCCAACTTAACAGAAAATAGTCAATATTCTAATTTCCTTGTTTAGTACTTTTAACTTAGTACTTGCTACTAAATTTTGTGTTTACATGCAATAAGTAAGTTAAAATTTAGTTAACTACTTATCTACTTAATACATGTAAACCAGCCCTTAGTTACAAATTAATTAAAACTTATGAAAGTGGTATAAAAATATGAAAATGGTTGAATATTTTACTAAGGTGAAAATACAAAATTAAAATATAATTTTTGTATTTACACTAACCCATCAAGCCCCAAGAGGCAGCCGGCTGCTGCATAACAATTGAAAATCTATTTTGTCTGCCATACCCACGATGGAGGCTAGGTGCTACTACTATCTGCATAGGTTCATTGGCATACCATACAATATTACTTGTGTTGTTATTTTTATATTTAGTAAAGAAATAGATCAAAGTATCTGATTATTTTATTTCAAAAAGAAGTAAAATAATAATCTGATTATGAATAAGATTATTTTAAACCTTTTTTTAAATGACAATTCATAAAAAATATATATTTTGGGCATTTCATGTAACACAATAGCAACTTTAATTATTTTTTGATTAAGAGTGTTACTTAATCTACACAATTACAACAGGTTAGAAGTACAAATGGAAATGGTGTCCGAGACAAAAGTGAATGGGAATGAGGTGGATACACCTGCGGAGGTGGTGGCCGAGAAGCCTGTCGGTCTACCACCCGGCAAATACACTCTAGTGGGATGGGACATGGATACTACAGGACGCAGACTTATTGATGAAGTAAGTTGCATAACCTGCATTGCATCTATTAACCGATTCGTTGCCACCTTCATTTTCACGAATTCTTACCACAGGCCAAGCAGTTTGGCTTTGTTCAATGACGCGCCATAAGCGTCATCAGCCCTGCTAAACAATGACGCTCTACGTGCGGCATTGGCCACTGGTTGTGTTTTAGGCACATTCCGACTAAGGAATTGTAATTAATTTAGTAAGTGTTTTTTAACAATCCTTGTATGCCGCGCCTGGCGCGTCATCGGCCTCACTAAATCTTTCTAAATGACGCGTTGGGCGCGGGAGTGGCCACGAATCGGTTAAGGCTGCGTTGCACCAGAGGCGTGGTAAAAGTTAAAGTTAAGGATAAAGTTAAATATGGCGTCCTTTTAACTATAACCGGAAAATTTGACAGATGTCGTATGAGATGACAGGTGTTTGGACGCCATATTTAACTTTAACCAGAGATTTGACATTTTGCACAGTTGTCAAAGTTAAGGTTAAAGTTAAAGTTGTAAATTAAGTCCAAATTATTCAATATTTTTCTATGTAACTTTCAGATATGTCAAATTGCTGCATACACTCCCAAGGAGGTGTACTCACAGTATATTATGCCTTATCGTGATTTAAACCCTGGTGCCCAAAGACGTCACAATGTACGTGTGGTTACGATTGGACGCTACCGCATGCTCAAGGACAATGTTACTCATAAGGTAAATACATAATTTTTTAAAAAGACTGTATAGTGTATACTATAATTTGAAAAATCAGTTCTCACAAATTACATATTTAATAAAATTCTACTATAGTCAGAAGTCTTTGCACAACTACATCATTTTTGCTAAGATTTTATGAGTGCTTTCCTGGTTCCAGATTCTCAAAACAAAGTCTGAAATATCTGCACTGACTGACTTCCTTGACTGGTTGGAAAAAGAAAAGGGTGATGGCAAAGTGATTCTAATTTATCATGAGCCAAAGAGATTGTGTCCTACCATGCTACTCGAAGCCCTTACACGGTAAGTCTTACTTTTGGGGGATTAGAATCCCCCAATGTCACGGGTGGGACACTTGTACCTTAATTTCAGTATGTGTGACTAATTTATGTGAATTGTATCAATGATATCAAATTGGTTTATATAAAGAATAACAAAATATTTTATATGTTTTCATAGTTATATTGGAGGCGGGGATAACACCGTGTAAAATTGAATCAATATGACAGTAAATGTTTGCCACGGGTGGGACAAAAAATGGACATACTTGTTACACATTAATTATATTCAATAAAACTCTGCTTTCTTATTAAACTTTTTAATGCAAACTACAATATTTGTTTCAAACCATGAACTGAATGTAATATTTCAATAAAAAAATACCCTATGTAGGGTGTCACAACACAGAAATCGAAGTCTTAGTAATAGGGTCCCCCTATTACTAAGACTTTGATTTCTGTCTGTCTGTCTGCCCGTCTGTCTGTCTCTAGGCTCTATCTCAAGAACCGCTATAGTTAGATTTCTGAAAATTTCACAGATTGTGTATATCTGTTACCGCTATAACAACAAATACTAAAAACCAAATTTAAAGGGGGCTCCCATACAACAAACATTTTTTTTTTTGCTATTTTTTGCTCAATATCAATAATGGCAAAAGGCCTACCTATTGCCATTATTGATATTAAGCAAAAAATAGCAAAAAAAAACTTGAAATGTTGACAAAATACTTAGTCATATTTATACTTTGATAATTAATATGTAGATCAAAATTCAATTTTTCGCATATTTACGTAAAGTTTGATCTAAGTCTATGTTTGGAAGTAGG
Organism: Polyommatus icarus; assembly: GCA_937595015.1. Classification (NCBI taxonomy): domain Eukaryota; kingdom Metazoa; phylum Arthropoda; class Insecta; order Lepidoptera; family Lycaenidae; genus Polyommatus; species Polyommatus icarus. The sequence goes on along the minus strand of OW569327.1, from coordinate 15,047,040 downwards.
TTTAGATATCTTTGTTTGGAAGTTAATAGAAAATTAAAATATGCTAATAATTGTTATGTTACCGTGAAATTATTTTGTTAATTTATATTATAATAATTTATAGCATAAAAACAACTTGAAAAGAAATTGTTCCAAAACTTCAAGGTTTACTTTCCTATAGAATCCTATGGTTGAAACAGTCACAAATTTAGAAGAGGCTAAATTTGTGACTGTTTCAAACCATAGTATGATTATTTTTAAACCAAAATATGCTAAGTCAGCTCAGCCTTATCAATATTTTATTAGTTGACAAAACATCAATATTTTAGTTAAGTATTAATAATATGATTATTTAAGACTGAAATATTGAGTTTTAAACATGAATGTTTTACCTAGATGGAATATTAATATACTAAGGTTGTAGCAAAGAGCGCTACTAGCACATACAGTAATTTGACATATAAAATCTGACTTGTCGCACACGTCATGTTATCAGAATATGTCAATATTCTGATAACATTGGCAAATGTAGAATAAAACTTTTTGGTTACCGTCTATGCTAGTACTGCCGTCTAGAATAAGAACATTTATTTATTTATTTATATTTTATTGGCACATCAACAGTTTATAGGAACATTCATTTATACTTATAAATTACAATAAAATATCACATTCTGTCCTACTTACTAATAATAGATGTGAAACATCGTTTTTGAACATATAAAGAGACACAAGTTAAAATATAAAATAATCGGCCAAGTGCGAGTCAGACTCGCGCACGAAGGGTTCCGTACCATTATAGAGCAAAATTATGCCAAAAATGATGTTTTTTGTATGGGAGCCACCCTTAATTTTTTATTCTATTTTAATATTATTATTAGATATTAAAGTACACATATAACTAAGGATTTTGTGAAAAAGTCAAGTACCTACCTGTTGCCATTATTGATTTAGAGCAAAAACGGCCAAAAAAAATCATGTTTGTGATATCTATATCATTGTATTAATATATCCTATTATTATAAAATTATTTTATCTTTACAGTTACAAGTTGTTGGAACGCTTTTCGTCAATAGTAGCTGGGTTTGCTGACAGCTATGCCCTTGCTGCCGATAAGTGCAAGTCCACAGTGAAGTCTATTTCCCTGCGAGTGTTGGCTCGCGTGTTATTAGATGCTGACACATTGTCGGTTGAGAGCGCCTTAGATCGTGCCACAGCTGCCTACCGCATTGTTGAACATCTTGCTCAAGGTATTTTAAATGTGATGACATGTTTTTGCTGCTAAAAATGGATTGCACCAACTAACTTTAACTTTTACCCCAATGCAAAATGTCAAATCTTTGGTTAAAGTTACAAATGAACGCCATCAAGACGCCATATTAAACCATAACCTACGAATAATAAAACCTAAGGAAACGTAACTCTCATACTAATACAGTTTTAAATTTGGTTCCATTCAAACTGTCATGTTACGTCAGCCTTTATACCACTCAAGGTCACCAAATGTATGAAAAGTGAACCTAAGGTACACTTTTTTGATAAGTATTTTGGAGCATGTTTTTTGACAGAGTTACTCTTCCTTAGTTTTTATTATTCATAGACCATAACCATGGAGCTTGACAAGGTTTTAAATGCACGTGGCGAAAAAAAGGCCTCGCGCTCTCCACGCGCACGCCACGCGCACGCCAAGCGTACTCCACGCGCACCACACGCGCACGCCACGCGTACTCCACGCGCACGCCACTCGCACTCCACGCGCACGCCACGCGCACTCCACGCGCACGCCACGCGCACTCCACGCGCACGCCACGCGCACCACACGCGCACGCCACGCGCACTCCACGCGCACATTACGTAATAATTACACATTGAGTAATTATTAAAGTTAAGTTATAATTAAAGTTAAGTAACAATTAAAGTTATGTATTAATTATAGTATCTCTATCTCTATTATATCTTATAGTTAATTTAATTGTTACTTAACTTTAAGTGTTACTTAACTTTAATTATTACTAAACTTTAATTGTAACTTAACTTTAAGTATTACCTTACTTTAATTCTAACTTAACTTTAATTATTACTTAACTTTAATTATTACTTTACTTTAAGTATTACTTAACTTTAATTATTATTAAACTTTAATTGTTACTTAATTTTAATTGTTACTTAACTTTAAGTATTACTTATCTTTAATTGTTACTTAACTTTAATTATTACTTAAATTTAAATATTACTTATCTTTATTTTTATGCGTGTGCGTGTGCGTGCGTGCGCACTCCACGCGCACGCCACGCGCACCACACGCGCACGCCACGCGCACTCCACGCGCACTCCACGCGCACTCCACGCGCACTCCACGCGCACGCTAAGCGTACTCCACGCGCACGCCACGCGCAAGTTATAATTAAAGTTAAGTAACAATTAAAGTTATGTATTAATTATAGTATCTCTATCTCTATTATATCTTATAGTTAATTTAATTGTTACTTAACTTTAAGTGTTACTTAACTTTAATTATTACTAAACTTTAATTGTAACTTAACTTTAAGTATTACCTTACTTTAATTCTAACTTAACTTTAAGATCCCCCCTTAAATATTAATTTTATTTTGTTTTTAGTATTTGTTGTTATAGCGGCAGCAGATATACACATTTTGTGAAAATTTCAACTCTCTAGCTATTACCGTTCTCGAGTTACAGCCTGGTGACAGACAGACGGACAGACAACGAAGTCTTAGTAATAGAGTCCCATTTTTACCCTTTGGGTACGGAACCCTAAAAATGAATTATAAAATCGATAATTTTGGGTTAGTCGCCCCCTTAATTAATTTAAATTGTATGTATGATTAGTGGCTACACAGTACACAACTATTCGCCGCATTTTGCAATACTTTTTTGCTAACCAACACTTTTATTATTACAGCAACAACAGCCGCAAAAACCGACCGGCATGTTTAATTTCGGGTCGGGAGGCACAACACCACAAGTTCAATTCAATATGGGCAGTGCCCCTTACAGTACTGCGGCGCGACGAGTGAGGAAAGCCGTAAGAAGAACGCGACGATGAATACGGTACACCTTGATTATTGAATCTTATATCAATAAAAATGAATTTTCAATTTTGTTAGTTTTTCTCAAACTCCGGAACGGCTGAACAGATTTTGCTAATTATATCAATCTTCATAATTTTGATGGGCCCTAGAACATTTTTTTTATTACTAACAAGCAAATCTTGAAAGTAGTAGCTAACAGAGATAGGAAGGATTGTTCTATTTGTAGGACAATGTTGCTCTTAAATTATACAAAAAATCAGCTAGTTAGGGTTCCGTTTTAGGGTACCTTAGTAACCAAGTTTTGTTAAATTATATAATTAACTAGCTGTCCTGGCAAACGTTGTTTTGCCATATAAAGTATTTCTACTTCATCAGTTGATACAAAATTTTACCCCCTCTTTTGTCCGCTAAGAGGGTTGGGGGGAAAATTTTTATACACCAGATATTAAGTTGGAAAACACAGTAAATAATATGAAGTAATCCATTAAAGAAAAAAGATTGATACAAAATCTGACCCCCCTTTTGGCCCTCTTAGAGGGGTGGGGGGGAAAATTTTTATACACCAGATGTTAAGTTTAACCGATTCGTGGCCAATGCCGCGCCCAGCGCGTCATTCAAAAAGTTTTAGTGAGGCCGATGACGCGCCAGACGCGGCATATAAGAATTGTTAAAAAACACGTTAAAACTAATTTATTATACTGTAATTACAATTCCCTTGTCTAAATATACATGTTGAACTCAATTTTATGCGTGGCCGTTTATTTTAGAATTAAAGGCTACTAGTCAGAGATCGTCAATCATTGGTTCACTCGAAGAATCCTTACTTTTCTGCGATTAGCGTATTTATGAAACTTTTTTTTCTTATTAACACTCATCTTCATCAGCGTCAGTAATTTAGCTTCGATGCTACTGTCTGTTGAGTTATTTTTTGCGTCATGACAAATACGAGAACTTTCAATTACTTAATGTCCTTTTCAATGTAAAGTTTTGCAATATTGAGTGACTATATTCTGGAAAACTTTCATTCTCCTTATTGTCGTTTTCCAGGCAATTTTCATTTGAGTATGTTTGTAAATCGTGGCTGGCTATATTCAGGAAAGTCATTATATTCCTGCTGATTATCCAAAACAAACGTATGTGCCGCTTCACTTCGCGTAACTCCAACAAAATCATTTCAAGAGTGACATTTTCGGCTGCCGGGGACTTAGGGCGCGGACTCGACGACAATTTACACTGAGGACATAACCAAAGAGATCTTCTCTCAGCCCCGAGCTTGTGGTAGCCTGATCTTGAATTGCATTAATCGAATTCCACCCGCGCACGCCACGCGCACTCCACGCGCACTCCTCGCGCACGCCACGCGCACCACACGCGCACGCCACGCGCACGCCACGCGCACGCCAAGCGCACGCCACGCGCACGCCACGCGCACGCCACGCGCACGCCACGCGCACGCCACGCGCACGCCACGCGCACGCCACGCGCACGCCACGCGCACGCCACGCGCACTCCACGCGCACGCCACGCGCACGCCACGCGCACTCCACGCGCACGCCACGCGCACTCCACGCGCACGCCACGCGCACCACACGCGCACGCCACGCGCACGCCACGCGCACGCCAAGCGTAACAATTAAAGTTATGTATTAATTATAGTATCTCTATCTCTATTATATCTTATAGTTAATTTAATTGTTACTTAACTTTAAGTGTTACTTAACTTTAATTACCAAAGAGATCTTCTCTCAGCCCCGAGCTTGCGGTAGCCTGATCTTGAATTGCATTAATCGAATTCCACCCGCGCACGCCACGCGCACTCCACGCGCACGCCACGCGCACTCCTCGCGCACGCCACGCGCACCACACGCGCACGCCACGCGCACGCCAAGCGCACGCCACGCGCACGCCACGCGCACGCCACGCGCACGCCACGCGCACTCCACGCGCACGCCACGCGCACTCCACGCGCACGCCACGCGCACGCCAAGCGCACGCCACGCGCACGCCACGCGCACCACACGCGCACGCTAAGCGTACTCCACGCGCACGCCACGCGCACCACACGCGCACGCCACGCGCACTCCACGCGCACGCCACGCGCACTCCACGCGCACGCCACGCGCACCACACGCGCACGCTAAGCGTACTCCACGCGCACGCCACGCGCACCACACGCGCACGCCACGCGCACTCCACGCGCACGCCACGGGCACTCCACGCGCACGCCACGCGCACCACACGCGCACGCCACGCGCACTCCACGCGCACATTACGTAATAATTACACATTGAGTAATTATTAAAGTTAAGTTATAATTAAAGTTAAGTAACAATTAAAGTTATGTATTAATTATAGTATCTCTATCTCTATTATATCTTATAGTTAATTTAATTGTTACTTAACTTTAAGTGTTACTTTACTTTGGGGACTTAGGGCGCGGACTCGACGACAATTTACACTGAGGACATCTCCAAAGAGATCTTCTCTCAGCCCCGAGCTTGCGGTAGCCTGATCTTGAATTGCATTAATCGAATTCCACCCGCGCACGCCACGCGCACTCCACGCGCACGCCACGCGCACGCCAAGCGTACTCCACGCGCACGCCACGCGCACCACACGCGCACTCCACGCGCACGCCACGCGCACCACACGCGCACGCCAAGCGTACTCCACGCGCACGCCACGCGCACCACACGCGCTCGCCACGCGCACTCCACGCGCACACCTCGCGCTCTCCACGCGCACGCCACGCGCACGCCAAGCGTACTCCACGCGCACGCCACGCGCACCACACGCGCACGCCACGCGTACTCCACGCGCACGCCACTCGCACTCCACGCGCACGCCACGCGCACTCCACGCGCACTCCACGCGCACGCCACGCGCACCACACGCGCACGCCAAGCGTACTCCACGCGCACGCCACGCGCACTCCACGCGCACATTACGTAATAATTACACATTGAGTAATTATTAAAGTTAAGTTATAATTAAAGTTAAGTAACAATTAAAGTTATGTATTAATTATAGTATCTCTATCTCTATTATATCTTATAGTTAATTTAATTGTTACTTAACTTTAAGTGTTACTTAACTTTAATTATTACTAAACTTTAATTGTAACTTAACTTTAAGTATTACCTTACTTTAATTCTAACTTAACTTTAATTATTACTTAACTTTAATTATTACTTTACTTTAAGTATTACTTAACTTTAATTATTATTAAACTTTAATTGTTACTTAATTTTAATTGTTACTTAACTTTAAGTATTACTTATCTTTAATTGTTACTTAACTTTAATTATTACTTAAATTTAAATATTACTTATCTTTATTTTTATGCGTGTGCGTGTGCGTGCGTGCGCACTCCACGCGCACGCCACGCGCACCACACGCGCACGCCACGCGCACTCCACGCGCACGCCACGCGCACTCCACGCGCACGCTACGCGCTCGCCACGCGCACGCCACGCGCACTCCACGCGCACCACACGCGCACGCCACGCGTACTCCACGCGCACGCCACTCGCACTCCACGCGCACGTCACGCGCACTCCACGTGCACGCCACGCGCACTCCACGCGCTCGCCACGCGCATGCCACGCGCACCACACGCGCACGCCAAGCGTACTCCACGCGCACGCCACGCGCACCACACGCGCACGCCACGCGCACTCCACGCGCACGCCACGGGCACTCCACGCGCACGCCACGCGCACTCCACGCGCACGCCACGCGCACGCCACGCGCACGCCAAGCGTACTCCACGCGCACGCCACGCGCACCACACGCGCACGCCAAGCGTACTCCACGCGCACGCCACGCGCACCACACGCGCACGCCACGCGCACGCCTCGCGCTCTCCACGCGCACGCCACGCGCACGCCAAGCGTACTCCACGCGCACCACACGCGCACGCCACGCGTACTCCACGCGCACGCCACTCGCACTCCACGCGCACGCCACGCGCACTCCACGCGCACGCCACGCGCACTCCACGCGCACGCCACGCGCACCACACGCGCACGCCACGCGCACTCCACGCGCACATTACGTAATAATTACACATTGAGTAATTATTAAAGTTAAGTTATAATTAAAGTTAAGTAACAATTAAAGTTATGTATTAATTATAGTATCTCTATCTCTATTATATCTTATAGTTAATTTAATTGTTACTTAACTTTAAGTGTTACTTAACTTTAATTATTACTAAACTTTAATTGTAACTTAACTTTAAGTATTACCTTACTTTAATTCTAACTTAACTTTAATTATTACTTAACTTTAATTATTACTTTACTTTAAGTATTACTTAACTTTAATTATTATTAAACTTTAATTGTTACTTAATTTTAATTGTTACTTAACTTTAAGTATTACTTATCTTTAATTGTTACTTAACTTTAATTATTACTTAAATTTAAATATTACTTATCTTTATTTTTATGCGTGTGCGTGTGCGTGCGTGCGCACTCCACGCGCACGCCACGCGCACCACACGCGCACGCCACGCGCACTCCACGCGCACTCCACGCGCACTCCACGCGCACGCCACGCGCACCACACGCGCACGCTAAGCGTACTCCACGCGCACGCCACGCGCAAGTTATAATTAAAGTTAAGTAACAATTAAAGTTATGTATTAATTATAGTATCTCTATCTCTATTATATCTTATAGTTAATTTAATTGTTACTTAACTTTAAGTGTTACTTAACTTTAATTATTACTAAACTTTAATTGTAACTTAACTTTAAGTATTACCTTACTTTAATTCTAACTTAACTTTAATTATTACTTAACTTTAATTATTACTTTACTTTAAGTATTACTTAACTTTAATTATTATTAAACTTTAATTGTTACTTAATTTTAATTGTTACTTAACTTTAAGTATTACTTATCTTTAATTGTTACTTAACTTTAATTATTACTTAAATTTAAATATTACTTATCTTTATTTTTATGCGTGTGCGTGTGCGTGCGTGCGCACTCCACGCGCACGCCACGCGCACCACACGCGCACGCCACGCGCACTCCACGCGCACGCCACGCGCACTCCACGCGCACGCCACGCGCACGCCACGCGCACGCCACGCGCACGCTACGCGCTCGCCACGCGCACGCCACGCGCACTCCACGCGCACCACACGCGCACGCCACGCGTACTCCACGCGCACGCCACTCGCACTCCACGCGCACGTCACGCGCACTCCACGTGCACGCCACGCGCACTCCACGTGCACGCCACGCGCACTCCACGTGCTCGCCACGCGCATGCCACGCGCACCACACGCGCACGCCAAGCGTACTCCACGCGCACGCCACGCGCACCACACGCGCACGCCACGCGCACTCCACGCGCACGCCACGGGCACTCCACGCGCACGCCACGCGCACTCCACGCGCACGCCACGCGCACGCCACGCGCACGCCAAGCGTACTCCACGCGCACGCCACGCGCACCACACGCGCACGCCAAGCGTACTCCACGCGCACGCCACGCGCACCACACGCGCACGCCACGCGCACTCCACGCGCACGCCTCGCGCTCTCCACGCGCACGCCACGCGCACGCCAAGCGTACTCCACGCGCACGCCACGCGCACCACACGCGCACGCCACGCGTACTCCACGCGCACGCCACTCGCACTCCACGCGCACGCCACGCGCACTCCACGCGCACGCCACGCGCACCACACGCGCACGCCACGCGCACTCCACGCGCACATTACGTAATAATTACACATTGAGTAATTATTAAAGTTAAGTTATAATTAAAGTTAAGTAACAATTAAAGTTATGTATTAATTATAGTATCTCTATCTCTATTATATCTTATAGTTAATTTAATTGTTACTTAACTTTAAGTGTTACTTAACTTTAATTATTACTAAACTTTAATTGTAACTTAACTTTAAGTATTACCTTACTTTAATTCTAACTTAACTTTAATTATTACTTAACTTTAATTATTACTTTACTTTAAGTATTACTTAACTTTAATTATTATTAAACTTTAATTGTTACTTAATTTTAATTGTTACTTAACTTTAAGTATTACTTATCTTTAATTGTTACTTAACTTTAATTATTACTTAAATTTAAATATTACTTATCTTTATTTTTATGCGTGTGCGTGTGCGTGCGTGCGCACTCCACGCGCACGCCACGCGCACCACACCCGCACGCCACGCGCACTCCACGCGCACGCCACGCGCACTCCACGCGCACGCCACGCGCACGCCACGCGCACGCCACGCGCACTCCACGCGCACCACACGCGCACGCCACGCGTACTCCACGCGCACGCCACTCGCACTCCACGCGCACGCCACGCGCACGCCACGGGCACTCCACGCGCACGCCACGCGTTTCTTCTGTGGCATTGGAAGATACACCTATAAATGTTATGTTATGTATATATATAATGTTATGTATTAATTATAGTATCTCTATCTCTATTATATCTTATAGTTAATTTAATTGTTACTTAACTTTAAGTGTTACTTAACTTTAATTATTACTAAACTTTAATTGTAACTTAACTTTAAGTATTACCTTACTTTAATTCTAACTTAACTTTAATTATTACTTAACTTTAATTATTACTTTACTTTAAGTATTACTTAACTTTAATTATTATTAAACTTTAATTGTTACTTAATTTTAATTGTTACTTAACTTTAAGTATTACTTATCTTTAATTGTTACTTAACTTTAATTATTACTTAAATTTAAATATTACTTATCTTTATTTTTATGCGTGTGCGTGCGTGCGCACTCCACGCGCACGCCACGCGCACCACACTCGCACGCCACGCGCACTCCACGCGCACGCCACGCGCACTCCACGCGCACGCCACGCGCACGCCACGCGCACGCCACGCGCACGCCACGCGCACGCCACGCGCACTCCACGCGCACCACACGCGCACGCCACGCGTACTCCACGCGCACGCCACTCGCACTCCACGCGCACGCCACGCGCACTCCACGTGCACGCCACGCGCACTCCACGTGCACGCCACGCGCACTCCACGTGCACGCCACGCGCACTCCACGTGCTCGCCACGCGCATGCCACGCGCACCACACGCGCACGCCAAGCGTACTCCACGCGCACGCCACGCGCACCACACGCGCACGCCACGCGCACTCCACGCGCACGCCTCGCGCTCTCCACGCGCACGCCACGCGCACGCCAAGCGTACTCCACGCGCACCACACGCGCACGCCACGCGTACTCCACGCGCACGCCACGCGCACTCCACGCGCACGCCACGCGCACGCCACGCGCACGCCACGCGCACTCCACGCGCACGCCACGCGCACCACACGCGCACGCCACGCGCACTCCACGCGCACATTACGTAATAATTACACATTGAGTAATTATTAAAGTTAAGTTATAATTAAAGTTAAGTAACAATTAAAGTTATGTATTAATTATAGTATCTCTATCTCTATTATATCTTATAGTTAATTTAATTGTTACTTAACTTTAAGTGTTACTTAACTTTAATTATTACTAAACTTTAATTGTAACTTAACTTTAAGTATTACCTTACTTTAATTCTAACTTAACTTTAATTATTACTTAACTTTAATTATTACTTTACTTTAAGTATTACTTAACTTTAATTATTATTAAACTTTAATTGTTACTTAATTTTAATTGTTACTTAACTTTAAGTATTACTTATCTTTAATTGTTACTTAACTTTAATTATTACTTAAATTTAAATATTACTTATCTTTATTTTTATGCGTGTGCGTGTGCGTGCGTGCGCACTCCACGCGCACGCCACGCGCACCACACGCGCACGCCACGCGCACTCCACGCGCACTCCACGCGCACTCCACGCGCACTCCACGCGCACGCCACGCGCACCACACGCGCACGCTAAGCGTACTCCACGCGCACGCCACGCGCAAGTTATAATTAAAGTTAAGTAACAATTAAAGTTATGTATTAATTATAGTATCTCTATCTCTATTATATCTTATAGTTAATTTAATTGTTACTTAACTTTAAGTGTTACTTAACTTTAATTATTACTAAACTTTAATTGTAACTTAACTTTAAGTATTACCTTACTTTAATTCTAACTTAACTTTAATTATTACTTAACTTTAATTATTACTTTACTTTAAGTATTACTTAACTTTAATTATTATTAAACTTTAATTGTTACTTAATTTTAATTGTTACTTAACTTTAAGTATTACTTATCTTTAATTGTTACTTAACTTTAAGTATTACTTATCTTTAATTGTTACTTAACTTTAATTATTACTTAAATTTAAATATTACTTATCTTTATTTTTATGCGTGTGCGTGTGCGTGCGTGCGCACTCCACGCGCACGCCACGCGCACCACACGCGCACGCCACGCGCACTCCACGCGCACTCCACGCGCACTCCACGCGCACGCCACGCGCACCACACGCGCACGCTAAGCGTACTCCACGCGCACGCCACGCGCAAGTTATAATTAAAGTTAAGTAACAATTAAAGTTATGTATTAATTATAGTATCTCTATCTCTATTATATCTTATAGTTAATTTAATTGTTACTTAACTTTAAGTGTTACTTAACTTTAATTATTACTAAACTTTAATTGTAACTTAACTTTAAGTATTACCTTACTTTAATTCTAACTTAACTTTAATTATTACTTAACTTTAATTATTACTTTACTTTAAGTATTACTTAACTTTAATTATTATTAAACTTTAATTGTTACTTAATTTTAATTGTTACTTAACTTTAAGTATTACTTATCTTTAATTGTTACTTAACTTTAATTATTACTTAAATTTAAATATTACTTATCTTTATTTTTATGCGTGTGCGTGTGCGTGCGTGCGCACTCCACGCGCACGCCACGCGCACCACACGCGCACGCCACGCGCACTCCACGCGCACGCCACGCGCACTCCACGCGCACGCCACGCGCACGCCACGCGCACGCCACGCGCACGCTACGCGCTCGCCACGCGCACGCCACGCGCACTCCACGCGCACCACACGCGCACGCCACGCGTACTCCACGCGCACGCCACTCGCACTCCACGCGCACGTCACGCGCACTCCACGTGCACGCCACGCGCACTCCACGTGCACGCCACGCGCACTCCACGTGCTCGCCACGCGCATGCCACGCGCACCACACGCGCACGCCAAGCGTACTCCACGCGCACGCCACGCGCACCACACGCGCACGCCACGCGCACTCCACGCGCACGCCACGGGCACTCCACGCGCACGCCACGCGCACTCCACGCGCACGCCACGCGCACGCCACGCGCACGCCAAGCGTACTCCACGCGCACGCCACGCGCACCACACGCGCACGCCAAGCGTACTCCACGCGCACGCCACGCGCACCACACGCGCACGCCACGCGCACTCCACGCGCACGCCTCGCGCTCTCCACGCGCACGCCACGCGCACGCCAAGCGTACTCCACGCGCACGCCACGCGCACCACACGCGCACGCCACGCGTACTCCACGCGCACGCCACTCGCACTCCACGCGCACGCCACGCGCACTCCACGCGCACGCCACGCGCACCACACGCGCACGCCACGCGCACTCCACGCGCACATTACGTAATAATTACACATTGAGTAATTATTAAAGTTAAGTTATAATTAAAGTTAAGTAACAATTAAAGTTATGTATTAATTATAGTATCTCTATCTCTATTATATCTTATAGTTAATTTAATTGTTACTTAACTTTAAGTGTTACTTAACTTTAATTATTACTAAACTTTAATTGTAACTTAACTTTAAGTATTACCTTACTTTAATTCTAACTTAACTTTAATTATTACTTAACTTTAATTATTACTTTACTTTAAGTATTACTTAACTTTAATTATTATTAAACTTTAATTGTTACTTAATTTTAATTGTTACTTAACTTTAAGTATTACTTATCTTTAATTGTTACTTAACTTTAATTATTACTTAAATTTAAATATTACTTATCTTTATTTTTATGCGTGTGCGTGTGCGTGCGTGCGCACTCCACGCGCACGCCACGCGCACCACACGCGCACGCCACGCGCACTCCACGCGCACGCCACGCGCACTCCACGCGCACGCCACGCGCACGCCACGCGCACGCCACGCGCACTCCACGCGCACCACACGCGCACGCCACGCGTACTCCACGCGCACGCCACTCGCACTCCACGCGCACGCCACGCGCACGCCACGGGCACTCCACGCGCACGCCACGCGTTTCTTCTGTGGCATTGGAAGATACACCTATAAATGTTATGTTATGTATATATATAATGTTATGTATTAATTATAGTATCTCTATCTCTATTATATCTTATAGTTAATTTAATTGTTACTTAACTTTAAGTGTTACTTAACTTTAATTATTACTAAACTTTAATTGTAACTTAACTTTAAGTATTACCTTACTTTAATTCTAACTTAACTTTAATTATTACTTAACTTTAATTATTACTTTACTTTAAGTATTACTTAACTTTAATTATTATTAAACTTTAATTGTTACTTAATTTTAATTGTTACTTAACTTTAAGTATTACTTATCTTTAATTGTTACTTAACTTTAATTATTACTTAAATTTAAATATTACTTATCTTTATTTTTATGCGTGTGCGTGCGTGCGCACTCCACGCGCACGCCACGCGCACCACACTCGCACGCCACGCGCACTCCACGCGCACGCCACGCGCACTCCACGCGCACGCCACGCGCACGCCACGCGCACGCCACGCGCACGCCACGCGCACGCCACGCGCACTCCACGCGCACCACACGCGCACGCCACGCGTACTCCACGCGCACGCCACTCGCACTCCACGCGCACGCCACGCGCACTCCACGTGCACGCCACGCGCACTCCACGTGCACGCCACGCGCACTCCACGTGCACGCCACGCGCACTCCACGTGCTCGCCACGCGCATGCCACGCGCACCACACGCGCACGCCAAGCGTACTCCACGCGCACGCCACGCGCACCACACGCGCACGCCACGCGCACTCCACGCGCACGCCTCGCGCTCTCCACGCGCACGCCACGCGCACGCCAAGCGTACTCCACGCGCACCACACGCGCACGCCACGCGTACTCCACGCGCACGCCACTCGCACTCCACGCGCACGCCACGCGCACTCCACGCGCACGCCACGCGCACTCCACGCGCACGCCACGCGCACCACACGCGCACGCCACGCGCACTCCACGCGCACATTACGTAATAATTACACATTGAGTAATTATTAAAGTTAAGTTATAATTAAAGTTAAGTAACAATTAAAGTTATGTATTAATTATAGTATCTCTATCTCTATTATATCTTATAGTTAATTTAATTGTTACTTAACTTTAAGTGTTACTTAACTTTAATTATTACTAAACTTTAATTGTAACTTAACTTTAAGTATTACCTTACTTTAATTCTAACTTAACTTTAATTATTACTTAACTTTAATTATTACTTTACTTTAAGTATTACTTAACTTTAATTATTATTAAACTTTAATTGTTACTTAATTTTAATTGTTACTTAACTTTAAGTATTACTTATCTTTAATTGTTACTTAACTTTAATTATTACTTAAATTTAAATATTACTTATCTTTATTTTTATGCGTGTGCGTGTGCGTGCGTGCGCACTCCACGCGCACGCCACGCGCACCACACGCGCACGCCACGCGCACTCCACGCGCACTCCACGCGCACTCCACGCGCACTCCACGCGCACGCCACGCGCACCACACGCGCACGCTAAGCGTACTCCACGCGCACGCCACGCGCAAGTTATAATTAAAGTTAAGTAACAATTAAAGTTATGTATTAATTATAGTATCTCTATCTCTATTATATCTTATAGTTAATTTAATTGTTACTTAACTTTAAGTGTTACTTAACTTTAATTATTACTAAACTTTAATTGTAACTTAACTTTAAGTATTACCTTACTTTAATTCTAACTTAACTTTAATTATTACTTAACTTTAATTATTACTTTACTTTAAGTATTACTTAACTTTAATTATTATTAAACTTTAATTGTTACTTAATTTTAATTGTTACTTAACTTTAAGTATTACTTATCTTTAATTGTTACTTAACTTTAATTATTACTTAAATTTAAATATTACTTATCTTTATTTTTATGCGTGTGCGTGTGCGTGCGTGCGCACTCCACGCGCACGCCACGCGCACCACACGCGCACGCCACGCGCACTTCACGCGCACTCCACGCGCACGCCACGCGCACGCCACGCGCACGCTACGCGCTCGCCACGCGCACGCCACGCGCACTCCACGCGCACCACACGCGCACGCCACGCGTACTCCACGCGCACGCCACTCGCACTCCACGCGCACGTCACGCGCACTCCACGTGCACGCCACGCGCACTCCACGTGCACGCCACGCGCACTCCACGTGCTCGCCACGCGCATGCCACGCGCACCACACGCGCACGCCAAGCGTACTCCACGCGCACGCCACGCGCACCACACGCGCACGCCACGCGCACTCCACGCGCACGCCACGGGCACTCCACGCGCACGCCACGCGCACTCCACGCGCACGCCACGCGCACGCCACGCGCACGCCAAGCGTACTCCACGCGCACGCCACGCGCACCACACGCGCACGCCAAGCGTACTCCACGCGCACGCCACGCGCACCACACGCGCACGCCACGCGCACTCCACGCGCACGCCTCGCGCTCTCCACGCGCACGCCACGCGCACGCCACGCGCACGCCACTCGCACTCCACGCGCACGCCACGCGCACTCCACGCGCACGCCACGCGCACCACACGCGCACGCCACGCGCACTCCACGCGCACGCCACGCGCACTCCACGCGCACGCCACGCGCACCACACGCGCACGCCACGCGCACTCCACGCGCACATTACGTAATAATTACACATTGAGTAATTATTAAAGTTAAGTTATAATTAAAGTTAAGTAACAATTAAAGTTATGTATTAATTATAGTATCTCTATCTCTATTATATCTTATAGTTAATTTTAACTTTATTTTTATGCGTGTGCGTGTGCGTGCGTGCGCACTCCACGCGCACGCCACGCGCACCACACGCGCACGCCACGCGCACTCCACGCGCACGCCACGCGCACGCCACGCGCACGCCACGCGCACTCCACGCGCACCACACGCGCACGCCACGTGCACGCCACGCGCACTCCACGTGCACGCCACGCGCACTCCACGTGCACGCCACGCGCACTCCACGTGCTCGCCACGCGCATGCCACGCGCACCACACGCGCACGCCAAGCGTACTCCACGCGCACGCCACGCGCACCACACGCGCACGCCACGCGCACTCCACGCGCACGCCTCGCGCTCTCCACGCGCACGCCACGCGCACGCCAAGCGTACTCCACGCGCACCACACGCGCACGCCACGCGTACTCCACGCGCACGCCACTCGCACTCCACGCGCACGCCACGCGCACTCCACGCGCACGCCACGCGCACTCCACGCGCACGCCACGCGCACCACACGCGCACGCCACGCGCACTCCACGCGCACATTACGTAATAATTACACATTGAGTAATTATTAAAGTTAAGTTATAATTAAAGTTAAGTAACAATTAAAGTTATGTATTAATTATAGTATCTCTATCTCTATTATATCTTATAGTTAATTTAATTGTTACTTAACTTTAAGTGTTACTTAACTTTAATTATTACTAAACTTTAATTGTAACTTAACTTTAAGTATTACCTTACTTTAATTCTAACTTAACTTTAATTATTACTTAACTTTAATTATTACTTTACTTTAAGTATTACTTAACTTTAATTATTATTAAACTTTAATTGTTACTTAATTTTAATTGTTACTTAACTTTAAGTATTACTTATCTTTAATTGTTACTTAACTTTAATTATTACTTAAATTTAAATATTACTTATCTTTATTTTTATGCGTGTGCGTGTGCGTGCGTGCGCACTCCACGCGCACGCCACGCGCACCACACGCGCACGCCACGCGCACTCCACGCGCACGCCACGCGCACTCCACGCGCACGCTACGCGCTCGCCACGCGCACGCCACGCGCACTCCACGCGCACCACACGCGCACGCCACGCGTACTCCACGCGCACGCCACTCGCACTCCACGCGCACGTCACGCGCACTCCACGTGCACGCCACGCGCACTCCACGCGCTCGCCACGCGCATGCCACGCGCACCACACGCGCACGCCAAGCGTACTCCACGCGCACGCCACGCGCACCACACGCGCACGCCACGCGCACTCCACGCGCACGCCACGGGCACTCCACGCGCACGCCACGCGCACTCCACGCGCACGCCACGCGCACGCCACGCGCACGCCAAGCGTACTCCACGCGCACGCCACGCGCACCACACGCGCACGCCAAGCGTACTCCACGCGCACGCCACGCGCACCACACGCGCACGCCACGCGCACTCCACGCGCACGCCTCGCGCTCTCCACGCGCACGCCACGCGCACGCCACGCGCACGCCAAGCGTACTCCACGCGCACCACACGCGCACGCCACGCGTACTCCACGCGCACGCCACTCGCACTCCACGCGCACGCCACGCGCACTCCACGCGCACGCCACGCGCACTCCACGCGCACGCCACGCGCACCACACGCGCACGCCACGCGCACTCCACGCGCACATTACGTAATAATTACACATTGAGTAATTATTAAAGTTAAGTTATAATTAAAGTTAAGTAACAATTAAAGTTATGTATTAATTATAGTATCTCTATCTCTATTATATCTTATAGTTAATTTAATTGTTACTTAACTTTAAGTGTTACTTAACTTTAATTATTACTAAACTTTAATTGTAACTTAACTTTAAGTATTACCTTACTTTAATTCTAACTTAACTTTAATTATTACTTAACTTTAATTATTACTTTACTTTAAGTATTACTTAACTTTAATTATTATTAAACTTTAATTGTTACTTAATTTTAATTGTTACTTAACTTTAAGTATTACTTATCTTTAATTGTTACTTAACTTTAATTATTACTTAAATTTAAATATTACTTATCTTTATTTTTATGCGTGTGCGTGTGCGTGCGTGCGCACTCCACGCGCACGCCACGCGCACCACACGCGCACGCCACGCGCACTCCACGCGCACTCCACGCGCACTCCACGCGCACGCCACGCGCACCACACGCGCACGCTAAGCGTACTCCACGCGCACGCCACGCGCAAGTTATAATTAAAGTTAAGTAACAATTAAAGTTATGTATTAATTATAGTATCTCTATCTCTATTATATCTTATAGTTAATTTAATTGTTACTTAACTTTAAGTGTTACTTAACTTTAATTATTACTAAACTTTAATTGTAACTTAACTTTAAGTATTACCTTACTTTAATTCTAACTTAACTTTAATTATTACTTAACTTTAATTATTACTTTACTTTAAGTATTACTTAACTTTAATTATTATTAAACTTTAATTGTTACTTAATTTTAATTGTTACTTAACTTTAAGTATTACTTATCTTTAATTGTTACTTAACTTTAATTATTACTTAAATTTAAATATTACTTATCTTTATTTTTATGCGTGTGCGTGTGCGTGCGTGCGCACTCCACGCGCACGCCACGCGCACCACACGCGCACGCCACGCGCACTCCACGCGCACGCCACGCGCACTCCACGCGCACGCCACGCGCACGCCACGCGCACGCCACGCGCACGCCACGCGCTCGCCACGCGCACGCCACGCGCACTCCACGCGCACCACACGCGCACGCCACGCGTACTCCACGCGCACGCCACTCGCACTCCACGCGCACGTCACGCGCACTCCACGTGCACGCCACGCGCACTCCACGTGCACGCCACGCGCACTCCACGTGCTCGCCACGCGCATGCCACGCGCACCACACGCGCACGCCAAGCGTACTCCACGCGCACGCCACGCGCACCACACGCGCACGCCACGCGCACTCCACGCGCACGCCACGGGCACTCCACGCGCACGCCACGCGCACTCCACGCGCACGCCACGCGCACGCCACGCGCACGCCAAGCGTACTCCACGCGCACGCCACGCGCACCACACGCGCACGCCAAGCGTACTCCACGCGCACGCCACGCGCACCACACGCGCACGCCACGCGCACTCCACGCGCACGCCTCGCGCTCTCCACGCGCACGCCACGCGCACGCCACGCGTACTCCACGCGCACGCCACGCGCACCACACGCGCACGCCACGCGTACTCCACGCGCACGCCACTCGCACTCCACGCGCACGCCACGCGCACTCCACGCGCACGCCACGCGCACCACACGCGCACGCCACGCGCACTCCACGCGCACATTACGTAATAATTACACATTGAGTAATTATTAAAGTTAAGTTATAATTAAAGTTAAGTAACAATTAAAGTTATGTATTAATTATAGTATCTCTATCTCTATTATATCTTATAGTTAATTTAATTGTTACTTAACTTTAAGTGTTACTTAACTTTAATTATTACTAAACTTTAATTGTAACTTAACTTTAAGTATTACCTTACTTTAATTCTAACTTAACTTTAATTATTACTTAACTTTAATTATTACTTTACTTTAAGTATTACTTAACTTTAATTATTATTAAACTTTAATTGTTACTTAATTTTAATTGTTACTTAACTTTAAGTATTACTTATCTTTAATTGTTACTTAACTTTAATTATTACTTAAATTTAAATATTACTTATCTTTATTTTTATGCGTGTGCGTGTGCGTGCGTGCGCACTCCACGCGCACGCCACGCGCACCACACGCGCACGCCACGCGCACTCCACGCGCACGCCACGCGCACTCCACGCGCACGCCACGCGCACGCCACGCGCACTCCACGCGCACCACACGCGCACGCCACGCGTACTCCACGCGCACGCCACTCGCACTCCACGCGCACGCCACGCGCACGCCACGGGCACTCCACGCGCACGCCACGCGTTTCTTCTGTGGCATTGGAAGATACACCTATAAATGTTATGTTATGTATATATATAATGTTATGTATTAATTATAGTATCTCTATCTCTATTATATCTTATAGTTAATTTAATTGTTACTTAACTTTAAGTGTTACTTAACTTTAATTATTACTAAACTTTAATTGTAACTTAACTTTAAGTATTACCTTACTTTAATTCTAACTTAACTTTAATTATTACTTAACTTTAATTATTACTTTACTTTAAGTATTACTTAACTTTAATTATTATTAAACTTTAATTGTTACTTAATTTTAATTGTTACTTAACTTTAAGTATTACTTATCTTTAATTGTTACTTAACTTTAATTATTACTTAAATTTAAATATTACTTATCTTTATTTTTATGCGTGTGCGTGTGCGTGCGTGCGCACTCCACGCGCACGCCACGCGCACCACACGCGCACGCCACGCGCACTCCACGCGCACTCCACGCGCACTCCACGCGCACTCCACGCGCACGCCACGCGCACCACACGCGCACGCCAAGCGCACTCCACGCGCACGCCACGCGCAAGTTATAATTAAAGTTAAGTAACAATTAAAGTTATGTATTAATTATAGTATCTCTATCTCTATTATATCTTATAGTTAATTTAATTGTTACTTAACTTTAAGTGTTACTTAACTTTAATTATTACTAAACTTTAATTGTAACTTAACTTTAAGTATTACCTTACTTTAATTCTAACTTAACTTTAATTATTACTTAACTTTAATTATTACTTTACTTTAAGTATTACTTAACTTTAATTATTATTAAACTTTAATTGTTACTTAATTTTAATTGTTACTTAACTTTAAGTATTACTTATCTTTAATTGTTACTTAACTTTAATTATTACTTAAATTTAAATATTACTTATCTTTATTTTTATGCGTGTGCGTGTGCGTGCGTGCGCACTCCACGCGCACGCCACGCGCACCACACGCGCACGCCACGCGCACTTCACGCGCACGCCACGCGCACGCCACGCGCACGCCACGCGCACGCCACGCGCACGCCACGCGCTCGCCACGCGCACGCCACGCGCACTCCACGCGCACCACACGCGCACGCCACGCGCACTCCACGCGCACGCCACGCGCACGCCACGCGCACGTCACGCGCACTCCACGTGCACGCCACGCGCACTCCACGTGCACGCCACGCGCACTCCACGTGCTCGCCACGCGCATGCCACGCGCACCACACGCGCACGCCAAGCGTACTCCACGCGCACGCCACGCGCACCACACGCGCACGCCACGCGCACTCCACGCGCACGCCACGGGCACTCCACGCGCACGCCACGCGCACTCCACGCGCACGCCACGCGCACGCCACGCGCACGCCAAGCGTACTCCACGCGCACGCCACGCGCACCACACGCGCACGCCAAGCGTACTCCACGCGCACGCCACGCGCACCCCACGCGCACGCCACGCGCACTCCACGCGCACGCCTCGCGCTCTCCACGCGCACGCCACGCGCACGCCACGCGCACGCCAAGCGTACTCCACGCGCACGCCACGCGCACCACACGCGCACGCCACGCGTACTCCACGCGCACGCCACTCGCACTCCACGCGCACGCCACGCGCACTCCACGCGCACGCCACGCGCACCACACGCGCACGCCACGCGCACTCCACGCGCACATTACGTAATAATTACACATTGAGTAATTATTAAAGTTAAGTTATAATTAAAGTTAAGTAACAATTAAAGTTATGTATTAATTATAGTATCTCTATCTCTATTATATCTTATAGTTAATTTAATTGTTACTTAACTTTAAGTGTTACTTAACTTTAATTATTACTAAACTTTAATTGTAACTTAACTTTAAGTATTACCTTACTTTAATTCTAACTTAACTTTAATTATTACTTAACTTTAATTATTACTTTACTTTAAGTATTACTTAACTTTAATTATTATTAAACTTTAATTGTTACTTAATTTTAATTGTTACTTAACTTTAAGTATTACTTATCTTTAATTGTTACTTAACTTTAATTATTACTTAAATTTAAATATTACTTATCTTTATTTTTATGCGTGTGCGTGTGCGTGCGTGCGCACTCCACGCGCACGCCACGCGCACCACACGCGCACGCCACGCGCACTCCACGCGCACGCCACGCGCACGCCACGCGCACGCCACGCGCACTCCACGCGCACCACACGCGCACGCCACGCGTACTCCACGCGCACGCCACTCGCACTCCACGCGCACGCCACGCGCACGCCACGGGCACTCCACGCGCACGCCACGCGTTTCTTCTGTGGCATTGGAAGATACACCTATAAATGTTATGTTATGTATATATATAATGTTATGTATTAATTATAGTATCTCTATCTCTATTATATCTTATAGTTAATTTAATTGTTACTTAACTTTAAGTGTTACTTAACTTTAATTATTACTAAACTTTAATTGTAACTTAACTTTAAGTATTACCTTACTTTAATTCTAACTTAACTTTAATTATTACTTAACTTTAATTATTACTTTACTTTAAGTATTACTTAACTTTAATTATTATTAAACTTTAATTGTTACTTAATTTTAATTGTTACTTAACTTTAAGTATTACTTATCTTTAATTGTTACTTAACTTTAATTATTACTTAAATTTAAATATTACTTATCTTTATTTTTATGCGTGTGCGTGTGCGTGCGTGCGCACTCCACGCGCACGCCACGCGCACCACACTCGCACGCCACGCGCACTCCACGCGCACGCCACGCGCACTCCACGCGCACGCCACGCGCACGCCACGCGCACGCCACGCGCACGCCACGCGCACTCCACGCGCACCACACGCGCACGCCACGCGTACTCCACGCGCACGCCACTCGCACTCCACGCGCACGCCACGCGCACTCCACGTGCACGCCACGCGCACTCCACGTGCACGCCACGCGCACTCCACGTGCACGCCACGCGCACTCCACGTGCTCGCCACGCGCATGCCACGCGCACCACACGCGCACGCCAAGCGTACTCCACGCGCACGCCACGCGCACCACACGCGCACGCCACGCGCACTCCACGCGCACGCCACGGGCACTCCACGCGCACGCCACGCGTTTCTTCTGTGGCATTGGAAGATACACCTATAAAAAAATAAACAAGATCATAAACATAGTTCATTTAACTAGAAAAACCTGCAAGAAAAAGTTGACTGAATGGCTATTGACACTTAACTATGAAGAGACAGAAAAACTCATTACCATTCCCGTTTAGTCGAGAATGGTAATGAGTTTTTTAAAACACACACACAGATAAATGTGGTATCAGAAGAAATGCTAACAATTGGTTTAAATCTTACTTAGAAAATAGGACACAGTGTACGGAAATAACTAATATATCCAACAAAAGAGTAAAAAATTATCAGTCGCAATTCAAGTTGAATACTATCGGAGTTCCACAGGGTAGTATACTCGGTCCTATCCTATTTTTATTGTTTATTAACGACTTGCCGCAATCAACAAAGCATGAATGTATTATGTTTGCTGATGACACGACATTAATAATTAAATGTAAAAAAGGACAATTAAATCATGATATTAAAATTGAATTGAATAATATAATAAATTGGCTAAACAAGAATAATTTGAAAATTAATTTAGATAAGACAAAAATTATTAAATTTAATAAAAAAATTGATGACAATGACAATGAATTGGATCCTATAAAATGCGTAACAACAACAAACTTTCTAGGTTTTACAATTGACAATGATATGAAGTGGAAAGACCATGTTGACTATGTGTGTAATAAATTGAATCGATTTATTTTCGCGTTGAGAAGAATTAGAAATATAGCATCTGTTAAATCAGCACTAATGGCATACCATGGATATGTTGCATCTATTTTAAGATACGGGTTAATATTATGGGGTAACTCATCAGATGTCTCAAGGGAATTTATCGTTCAAAAAAGATGCATAAGGGCTATAGTGCTGACTACTTGGAACATTGTAAACCACTATTTAAAAACCTGAAAATTCTTCCCTTACCGTGCCAGTATATATTTGAAATCTGTCTCTTTGTTAGAAAATACCAATATCTATTTCCAACAAATCAAGTAATGCAGAAACAAGGGTCAAGTAGGCATAAGCATAAAATTTGGGTACCTAAACAAAACCTAGAAATTTATCGTAGAAATGCATTTATCATGTCAATAAATATATATAATAAGCTACCAAATAATATAAAAAATATAACAACCTACAATAAATTTCAAAATAATTTGTTTTCTTGGCTGTTAGATAAATGTTTCTATTCAAATAAAGAATATTTTGAAGACAGACAAAATGAGGGAAGGTTTTGATTAAGCTAAAATTAGATTGTTGCTATTTTTAGAATTTCCTACTACAATATAAATAATTCTGTAATTTTAAATTCTTTGACATTGGTAAATTATATAATTTTAAATTGTAAATTTGACTAATTTGACCAGAATTTTATTGGATTGACATTGTTATTTCATTTATTTTAATCAAATAATAAGCAATTTTATAACTTGATTACATGACCGCAATGTATTAGATAGTTGGGAGTTGGGACTCAGTTATTAATTGTACTGTAGAAGTGTAGAGTTATGTTGAAGCGAATCTTGTAACTATTCAGCATTGTACTCTAATTTTAAGATTTTATGAATTGACATGTTATACAATACGATAATATATGACTAAATTACTTATAAATTCGATTAATAATGGTGTAATGATTATGACAATGTAATGATTATTATGAAATGAATGTTACTAACTTGAGTCTCGACCAATGTTCATATTTTAATGTTTGCATGTCGAGAAAATCGACCAAAATATGTGAGACACTGTAAAATTTGTACCATCTTATGACCATATTTTTGCAAATAAAGATTATTATTATTATTATTATTATTATTATCAGAACGCTCGTCAGTATCATTCTTACAGATCGATCTGAGAAACATAATCTGAAAAAAATCAGAATGTGTACAGAATGTGGAGCATACTTACTGATATTGTATGGAATTCCAGTCTTTCTAAATTAATAATATGAATTCAGAAAGACATTCCGGCTGTGTGAGGCCAGCCTAAGACTTCGTTGTCTGTCCGTCTGTCTGTCTGTCTGTCTGTCTGTCTGTCTGTCTGTCTCCAGGCCGCAACTCAAGAACGGCAATAGAATTGAAATTTTCACGGATTATGAATATCTGTTGCCGCTATAATAACAAATACTAAAAACAAAATAAAATTAAATAAACAAAATAAAAAATGAAGGGGGGCTCCCATACAAAAACATAATTTTCGGCATAATTTTGCTCTATAATGGTACGGAACCCTTCGTGCGCGAGTCCGTGTTATATGTGTTATCATCAGTCAGTCAAGGTGTGACGACGTGAGCCCTCACAAAGCTCGGCTTTTAGTAACCAGCACTAATTAAAATCATTAATACCTACATACTCGTATGAGAAAAATTTGTGCCAAAGGTTGACGACTACTTACACATTTTGTTAACAGTATGAATTACTACTTTTATACGCCATATCAGCTTTGAATTACAACTAATACGAACACTGCACATAAAATTTATCTTTTCCCTCTCTGATTTACGCCTATTTACAATAAAATATGCATAAAACACAACCAGTGGCCAATGCCGCACGTGGCGCGTCATCGTTTAGCAGGGCCGATGACGCTTATGGTGCGTCATCGAACAAAGTACTTGGCCTGTCGTAAGAATTTGTTGAAATGAAGGTGGCAACGAATCGGTTAAAGACATAGAGTATACATTATAGTAAGCTATAGAGTGCTTCTATCAAGGTATGAACTGTAAGCACGAGTATGAACATATTTTCCTAATAAGCGTCTTACAATGGCGCATGGAACATCACTATTCACTAGACTTACGTATTTTTCTTTTATTTTAAACGTAGGTATTTTGTGTAATGTTCAAATTTTTGTTGAATAAACGTTTTTATTTAACGTATTTATTTATACGTTTGACAAGTATCTATAGAACTTCTGCTTACGATCGGCACAACGGGGAACGAGCGATGCGCGCGCTCTATAGCTTGCTAATGTATACTCTAAGGTTAAAGAAGACAAATGTATCTGCGAAAACCGCATATAAAACGGATCAGTAGTTTTCGTGTGATGCTGGAACAAACATATAAACAGACAGACAAAAAAACCAACCAAATTTTTGGCTTCTATAGCAATGTAGTGACGCCCCCTGCTTATTATTTTTGGAATATCTTTAATGTACAGAATTTTCATTTCTACTGTTTTATTATATGTATAGATAAGTAATAAGTAATAACCTATTAATATACAAAAAATCTGCTCGTTAGGGTTCCGTTATAAGGTTCTGTAATCAACAAAACTTGCCCTTGGTTGACTACTGAACCCTAAAACGGAACCCTAACAAGCTGATTTATTGTCGATACGTTAATAGTTATACAGGAATCAATTAAACCTTCCTGCCAATTTTTTTCCAGGGCTTAGGTATCACTAGTAGAGTCCATTTTACCAAAAAAATTGGGTGTTTTTTTAATGACATATTTTATCTCAATTCTCATTTAAAATTTAAAATCGTTGCAGAACGGTCACTCGCGGCGCGGGGGTGCCGCGGGTGAGGTGCGCGCGCGGGGTCACGTCCCGCGCGGGCGACGTGTCGTGTCTATTAAATGTAGTGATTTTTAGGATAACCGATAACTTTCGGAAGCTATTTCTAAACTTTTTATTACTGAGTGATTTGAAAAGAAAAAATACGTGTATTTTTATGGCAGGAATGTTTAATTGCACCCTGTATAATTTAAGAGTAACATGGTCCTACAAAATATAAAACAGTCTATATTTTAGGACCATCAATTATTCAAAGTATGAAATCCTTTCTATCTCTGTTAGCTACCACTTTCGAGATTTATCAAAATAAAGCTACTCACAAAAAAATTGCTTGATATTAATCAAAAAATATTTTATTCTAGGGCTACCTGACTATTAGCTGGAACCGACTTCAAAATAATGAAGATTGTGTGCAGAAACAGTTCATGTTTAAGAGAATTCATACTTTTTAGTTTATTAAAGAATACGTAATGTTATTGTTGTAGTTTCCACTAATTGGAACTTGGAAGTCGCTTTAAATTTTTTGTTAAAAATAATAATGACTTCTATGTGTCTATGATAAAAATAAATATTATGCGCCGAGTCGCGACTCGCGACTCGCGACCCATACTTTGAAGAAAACTACATTACTTGATTATACAGCCTTTAACTTATAGTTTTTTAACTTAAAGTTATAGCAAATTAAATAAGTACTTAAAGTAGTAATTACGCACTAAAATATTATATAAATAATTAATAGTTACAACGAAACGTTTTTTTGCTTCGTGATGTAAACAAAAGGACGATGTAGGTCATTAACCTATAAATCAGAAACGAGTATTCAATAAACGCTCAGTCTCGTTAGAGCAGTGATTGTAAGCATACGTGTGTAGATTTTACAAGAAAAACTAAATATAAAGGGTAATATTTCCAATTCAGAATCCACACAGGCCTATGTATCCAGTAAGTT
Organism: Polyommatus icarus; assembly: GCA_937595015.1. Taxonomy (NCBI): domain Eukaryota; kingdom Metazoa; phylum Arthropoda; class Insecta; order Lepidoptera; family Lycaenidae; genus Polyommatus; species Polyommatus icarus. Next base: position 15,019,372 of record OW569327.1, on the reverse strand, counting down.
GTTGCTTACTATATTTCTGTAACTAATAATATGCGTCTTATAATTTCTACTAATAAATTAATAGTTTCTACTTTCTATGCAACGTGTAACCAAACTGAGAGATAATACTTTAGGATGTGTGAGTCCCCAGTATTGAGCTCACCTTGAAAATAGCAGTGCTGAAAGCGTAACTTTTTTTAAAACCTTTGTATAGGTAAAAGTCTGACGCTGGAGCACTTGTCCATACAAATCACAAAAAGATTGCTCTTTTAGCGCCACTACTTTTACAGTGAACTCTTATACAAGGACACACACACACTCTAAAGTAGGTATTATATTTATCACTTGGTTTTGTTACACTTAGGTCTGGAGATACTGACGCAAAATTCTTGGTCATTTGTACCAGTATGGCGGTTTTACAGGGGTATAATTACGTAAAGGCAAAAAGGAAAATGATGGTCATAGCGCTCGCACTGGTAGCCCAAAAGCGTGGGCGTTAATCGAACGTGTCGGATAAATAACGAGTGTCAAACGATTTGTTCCACAAAAATGCTTGTATTTTCAGATAGTCGAAAAAAGCGTAATGCCATACTTGTCGAGTGCAGCTTACAGCCCGCCATACCGACGCGAATACGTTAATTTTAATAAAATAAATTGAACCATTTGTACCAGGCTAATTTTTGCATAGCTAACCATCGTCGAGTAGCCATTCATGAAAATCACCTTGCCATTCTTTTCCGACAGCGCCCAATGGCGCCATACCACTGCAAAGGTGTAATTTTTTTTTTGCCAAACGATTTGTATCGCCCTAAAACTTTTTTTAACAGTTCCCTGTATGATCATAAATAGGAGTCTGATAATGCCATACCTGTGGGAGGGGGCGAATATGAACAATATTATTTCAAAATCCTAAGATTTTATTCGTAATTTCAAACGGTTTTCAAGTATGGCGCCACTTTTTCCCTCTACTACAAGTATGGCAAACATAATAATGGTCACATTGTATCGTATAATTGCCAAAAATCCAAATGCCATACTGGTACAAATCGTCCAATTTTTATCACTTTTTTGCTCAAGTCCGATAGTCATCCCGCCCCCTGGTTACTATCTGTAATAATTTTTTTTGATACAATTGTCAAATGACGAGAATACAATGATGCCATGATGTAAAAAATGATTTTACGTATTTTATAGTCGTATTTTTAAAACGTGTCAAAATAAGTATTTCAAGTATGGCAGCACTTTTTCCCCCTACTAGAAGTATGAGAAAAATAATAACGGTCATATTTTGTCAAATACTCTCCAAAAATTTAAATGCCATACTGGTACAAATCGTTTGGCGACAAAAAAATACACCTTTGCAGTGGTATGGCGGCCATTGGGACCTGTCGGAAAAGTATGGCAAGGTGATTTTCGTGAATGGCTACTCGACGATGATTAGCTATGCAAAAATTAGCCTGGTACAAATGGTTCAATTTTTTTATTAAAATTAACGTATTCGCGTGGGTATGGCGGGCTGTAAGCCGCACCCGACAAGTATGGCATTACGCTTTCGCCTACTTATTTTTTTTCGACTATCTGAAAATACATGCATAGTTGAGGAACAAATCGTTCGACACTCGTTATTTATCCGACACGTTCGATTAACGCCCACGCGTTTGGGCTGCCAGTGCGAGCGCTATGACCATCATTTTCCTTTTTGCCTTTACGTAATTATACCCCTGTAAAACCGACATACTGGTACAAATGACCAAGAATTTTGTGTCAGTATCTCCAGGCTTAACTTTAGTGTTTACTGTTTTCTAGCCTAAATTTTGTAATAGATTTTTTATGAACCAATAATAAAAAATGTTTACGCCTCCGTAGAACTCCAGGTATAATTACAGCTTCGATACTTTTTTATAAAGCCCGCGTTCACTAGTGGACGGCTGCCGCTGCTGATGATGACGGTGAGGTTTATTATTTTGGGCCCCACACTCTGTAAAATATGTGGACGGCCGAGGACAGGAACTATTAAAGTTCCAAAACTGAATTTCGGAACCCTAGTAGTTGGGGATGGGAATAGGGGGTTTCGGGACAAGCTCGAGCGTGTCAGATTAAGCTTGTATATTAGGCGTCCGACATTTGTGTCTAGTTATCATGGTATAGAAATCAGATTTCTCACGTGGGTTTTTTTTTTTATATTTCAATATTAAAAAAAAACACGTGTCATCGGATCTATCAGATTAAGATAGGGGATGTTTAGTATACCCCAAAGAAGTTTCCATATAAAGCACTGACGATTCAAAGGTTAGGTAAGCCTGTAGAGTGTAGGGCCATTTTAAAATAATAAAAAAATAAAGCTTCGTATTTTCCTGACTAAGATTCGCAGATATTTTATTTACTACTTACTACTTACCAAACTAATGATTTAGTCCTTGTTTTCTAAAATATATTTGTAACTAGCTGTTGCCCGCGACTTCGTCCGCGTGGACTTCAATTTAAAGCGCGCGGTGTCAATAAAATTGGTGTATTTTTAAAACCCTGGTACCCCTCAAATCAAAATACGCATAATATAATATTTCATTATTTTAAATTAAACTTTTTTTATACCAAATTTTAAAGCTTATTTAGCCATTACACAACTTTACCCATAAACTATTTATCATTGATAGGTTTAAGGTTACGTCACTACATAGAGATTAGATAAAGTCCTGAGTAGTGAGTTGTTTAAAAACGTATATAACAATCGAAAGAATCGAAAAATGTAACATGGTACCACCTCTTATAGAAACAAGTTTGTGTAAGCGCTAGCGAGATTTAGGCGACTCTTAGGGCCATCTGTTATGAATTTTTGGAACTAACTTAATTTGAACAAATTTACGCATCTCCTTACAACCCCTTTTTCCAATTAAAAAGTTAGCCTATGTACTTCTTCAGGCTTTAGACTATCTGTGTACTCATTACAATCGATTCAGTAGTTTTGGCGTGAAAGCGAGACAGACAGACAGGGATACTTTCGCTTTTATAACATTAGCATAGATTAAACTAAATTTAAAGCATTTTTCTGAATAATATATTTTATTTTTCAAAACTTTAAAATGGCTGCAGTTTCTGAACACACCGCTAAAATAAATAAAAATCGCTCATATTATTTTTTATCAGTTTTACCTAATGTAAAAAACCTACTAGGTCTCCATGACGCTCGAGTGACTACACAAATAGAACCCTCCCTCCCCTACTATAAATAAGCTATTTGCCCAATTCAAGCTATTTAACATTATTATTGAATACTGTTTCATGTGATACTTAACTACATATTAATTATTATTAAATAGCACATGTAAACCAAAATAATCTTTACAGAATTATTTTGTTATGCAACATTAAATGCCTCTCGCTAATTTTATTGTATTAATTTTAGTTATTATGTTAATGTTATGCAAATCACTATGTGGTCAATAAACCGAAATTAGTCACGCGTGTGTAAACAGGCTTAAACAATAACTCATTAAATTCTAATAATAAAAATTAAAATTTATATTTTATATTTTAGTAATCAACATCACAATATCTTTGGAAAATTCTAGTGTAGGTATTCCTAACAATAGAAGTCTTTGATTCCCAAGTCCTATACGATGCCTATTATATTTTGGACGATTTAGGACTTTAAAATAAAGTTTCCAAAGGTGTGATGTTGATTAGTTTGATTATTATGTAACGTATACGTTTAATTTTGATCTAAACATATTAATAAACTCATTTCAGTCTAGACTCTAGACTTCAGTCATCCATACGGCATACTAATTTAAGAGCCTGCTGTCAAAACGCTAGCCCCGCCTACACACACCGCTATCCTCCAATCGTGATACAATAATTCCATGAATCGTGCTCCCGGGCAATGTGCTTTAGGCTGCAGCTAATAGTGAACAATATCGCGTAACAACGGTTCCCGCATTATAGCACGAAAGTAAAGGTCGTAAGTCGCAAAACTGTTTTTTGATTACTTAAAAACTAAATACAATACTTTCTAATACATATTTCCTTTTGCCATTATTTTATAAAGTGCGTGATTGTAGTAGTGTAAGGGTCTCCGGTCTACACAGACGGACCGCATTTCAACTGCAATCCAACCGCAAATTGCAGTTCAAGTGCAGTTTGAATGCAGTTGACACGACTGCAATAGAACTGCAAACCAAACGTGCAGTCGGATTGAAGTTCAGTTGCAGTTGGCGTGCAGTCGTATGAACTGTTTATTTGCATTTGCAACTGCATTCAAACTGCACTTGAACTGCAATTTTCGGTTGGATTGCAGTTGAAATGCGGTCCGTCTGTGTAGACCCTAAGTTATTTAATGATAGTAACTCAATAAGTGTAACAGATATTTGTTGAAAAGCCCAGAAAGATTTATAATTTCGAAAAATATAACTATCGAGTCAAAATAAGTGAATGGTGTTTTCCTTTTACAGAATATCAGATAAATCTACAATGATTAAATAAATCTCAATTTCTTTTAAGTCAATCGTCAAAAGATTGGGAGCACCCTCCAATAGTAAAAAGGTATACATATCACTGGACAGGTCCCCTCAATAGGAGGTGTGCGATCGTTGGGCCGCGCAGCGCCACGATCTCGTGGCGGTGCTAGGTGGAGACCTCTCACTCCCGAGCATGGTGCGCTGCAGGCTCGAGAGTGATGAGGCATGGCAGGCGGCGGTCTATTTCTACGAATTTGTTATGTCGCAGAAAGAGGCCGCGGAGCGAGCGAGAGAACGATCCCACCTCTCTGCCGCTCCGCCGGCGTAGAACGGGAGTGCGGAGGCGTCGCTACGCGAACCTCCTAACTCTCGTCTAACGGGGCTCCGGGTCAGGATGGGAACCTGCCCGGCTTTGTTAGTCCCGGCTCCGAGGGGAACGCTTTAGTTTGCCTAAGCGTTCCCTTACTTTGGTGGAAGTCCGGTCCTAGGTAGGCCAGTCGTGGAGGGAGTCCTGTGTTTGTTAGATCCGGGATATCCCTCCTCTATACGGCTGAAGGCGAACCGCAGGTGGTTTTAGTGAGTAGGAGTCTCACATACCTCCGGGGTGCTTCAGTAACTGAGGCACATACCCAACCCGGGGCACCCATGATGGGTTTCCCCTACGTAAAAAAAAGTTCCCCTAAAAAAGTTCCAAAAAGGAACAACAATCACTATCATGACCACCTTGCTGTAACAACTGTCCATTTGGAGTAATGAGACTTTTTATCGCTTAAGAAAAATATATTCTTAACTTAAGAAATACACTTGCTGACATGAAAACTGACACACAAATAATTCAACATGTCATGAATGACCATGAAAACACATTGAATGTTTTAATTCAAGAATATGACGCGTTTTTCTTGGATCGTGGGTTAGGGGATGGGTTGGACTCTACCGAAGCTTGCGGTTATGAATGGTTCGTACCACCGTACGTGGTTCGAAGCTTCCGTTTTATGTGGGAGAGCCATGGCTCGACAAGAGAAATGACGACACAGAAAACCGGCGTAAAATAGCGCTTGCGCTTCGCCGAGTGAGTGAGTTTACCGGAGGCCCAATCGCAGGCAAGTGAAGCTCGAGCTGTAACAGTATGTCGCTAGGTAGTGGAAGTGGTAAACGGCCGCTTCAAACGAGATTTAAAGCTGCTGCGGCAAAAATATTTTAATAGAGTGTTGCTTTACATGTTCGTCAATTTTGAAATAGCTGCTGCTATTATAAATCACTTTCACACACGCACAAAAGTGGATGCAACAAACATCCTCTACAATTATGTAAAAAGCAAGTGCTTAAATAAGAGGAGGGTAGAATTTCAGAGAATAAGAAGCTAATAAAATAGCTTGGGCAATCAAGTAGCTTGGCTAGCCGTGGGTAAATGTAACCTTTATATCTGAACTTACAAGTCTCATAACTCGGAACGGACAGCTCTAATAAGAAAAGTGTCTTAGCAATTGTTGTTCCAATTCAAGAGACATATTTCAATGCCATTGGTGGATGGTCCCAGGTTCCATACATTTTTGCCCATTGTCTTTTGACAGCCCGCTCTTAAATATCGCATATTAAACTATCGACGCAATACAAATACAACGGCAAGCTAATTTGGTTGATTTTAATTTTTAACTTTATTTAAAAGTATGTCATGGATTTCGTGTCCTCCTCTTGATAAATTAATGTGGGCAGTTATCATTTTACTAAATGATACTGTTATTTGCTAAAACTAGCTATAGTAACTAAAATAAAAACAAAACCATTTTCGTTTGGTTTGTCACCAATACGTGAAGAAATATAATATAGGAACGCGTACTTTAAATATCATATTATGGTTAGGTACCTATTTTACTGCTACAATAAACAGTTACTGATATGTTATTTACTTTGTTGCAGAATTAACCGAGGTCGGAGCTATAAAATTGCGTGTGTAAACCAACTAAACCAAGTGAAATACACCTATTCGTTCAAGTATGGCTGAAGTAACAAAAGACGATAGGGTTCTCGGTAATATCATAGATATTACCAAAACCAGCAAATACTTCTTAATAAATTTTGGTACAGGAGAAGAAGCCAGATTATACGTATTAAATGATCACGTATTAAGATATTATATTTCTACTACAAAAATATTCTTAGAATATCCGAAGCCAAATAATGATACTGATGTTGCTAAAATAATTGCAAAGTCTCTCGACGACTACGGCGATGAAGCATTTCAACAATCCGAACTTGATGAAATAACTACACATTATATTGTGAAAACAAAATATTTACAAATTGTGTTTGATAAGAAAACTGGGACAATAAAAGTAAACGATAAGAGATCAAACAAAGACGTTTTGATTGAAGCATTTCCTTTGTCTTACAATGACCAAAAGTGTAAGCAAACATTACATCAAGGATCAGATGAATACTTTTTCGGAGGTGGTATGCAGAACGGAAGATTCACTCACAAGGGTAAAAAGATAAACATTGTTAATAGTAACAAATGGACGGACGGATGGGTATCGTCTCCCTGTCCATTTTACTGGTCGACATACGGATACGGAATCTTAAGAAACACGTGGCAGAAAGGCTCCTATGATTTTGGAGAAAAAAATAATGAAGTTGTAGAAACTACGCATGAGGAAAATTACTATGACGCGTATATTTTCATCAGTTTAAAACCAGCAGACATTTTGAAGGATTATTATGAGTTAACAGGCAAGCCATTGCTCTTGCCCGAATATGCATTTTACGAATCCCATTTTAACGCTTTCAATCGTGACTTTTGGGTTGAAGTGAATGCTGACACGAAAGGTGCAATTTTGTATGAAGATGGAAAATACTACAAATGTTATCAGCCAAAAGACATTGGAGATAAAAAAGGAATTTTGGAGTCTTTAAATGGTGAAAAAAATAATTATCAGTTTTCAGCTCGAGCTATGTTAGACAGATACGAAAGACAAGATATACCTCTCGGCTGGTTCATTCCCAATGATGGATATGGTTCCGGTTATGGTCAAACCGATTCGTTAGACGGCGACATTGAAAATTTGAGACAGTTTTCCACCTATTGTAAGGAAAAAGGGGTTCAGCTTGCTTTGTGGACCGAGTCCAATTTACATCCAGCTGATCCTTTGAATCCTAAAAAGGGAGAAAGAGATCTAAACAAAGAAGTAAGCGTTGCAAACGTTGTTGCGCTTAAGTGTGATGAAGCATGGATAGGACAAGGCTACTCGTTCGGATTAAACGCTATTGAGTACGCTAATGGTATATTTATGAAAGCAACAAAGAGTAGAACCAGACCCATGATTCTGAGTATCGACGGTTGGGCTGGTACCCAAAGGTACGCGGGCATATGGAGTGGCGACCAAAAGGGGGGAGAATGGGAGTATATCCGTTTCCACATCCCTACGTACATTGGTACTGGTCTATCGGGACAACCGATCGTAGGCTCCGATATGGATGGAATATACGCAGGAGGTAATAAAGAGGTCAACATCAGAGATTATCAGTGGAAGGCATTTACGCCTCTTCAGCTTAACATGGACGGATGGGGTAACACACCTAAAACACCCTTCAGCTACGACGAAGAAGCCACAGATATTAACAGGGCCTATTTAAAACTTAAATCCATGTTAATGCCTTACAATTATTCTATCGCATTCGAATCTATCAATGGTCTTCCAATGATGAGGGCCCTGTTCCTAGAATTTGCGAACGACAAAGCAACGTATACCACCGATTGTCAGTATGAGTTTATGTGGGGACCGAACATACTCGTCGCTCCTATCTACAATGACATTAAATCGATGGGACAATTCCTACGTAATGGTATTTATTTACCTGACGAGAATCAAATTTGGATGGATTTCTTTACAGGCGAAAAATATCAGGGTGGAAAGGTTTACAATAACATTTTGACCCCATTGTGGAAAATACCTGTCTTTGTTCGAGAAGGCTGTATAATACCAATGACTAACCCTAACAACAATCCAAATCAAATCGACCGAAGCAAAAGAATATTCACTGTGTACCCCAGAGGTGGAGAGAAATTCAAAGTTTATGAAGATGATGGCATAACTACATATTACGATAAAGGGGAATATGCGACCACTGAAATTACCGTTGGAAAAGAACACTTAAATGACGTAGTAATAAAAATTAATAAGACGACTGGAACATACAAAACGATGGTGAAAAACCGATCGACAGTTCTACAAATTATGGCAACAGAAGAAGTAGGTTCCATTAAGACAGCCATAAACGGTGAATCTGTAGATCTGCAAAAAGCATATAATATCGAGCAATTTAAAAACAATGATCGCAACATGTATTATTTCAATGAAGAGTTTGTGATCAATCCATATTTAACTAAGTATAATATTAAACAAAAGTTCTTATGCTTGAAAATAAGTACGTTAGATGTTACTCAGAACGAAATAATAATAAAGCTTAAAGATCACAAAAACGATTCTAAAGTGTTTGGTAGAATCGACGAAGTAAACGAAACGATTGCGCCACCCTCTGACTTCAAAGAAGATAGTGATAAAAGGACATCTACCAACATTGTCCTAACATGGAAGAGTAATGATAACATCGATTATTACGAAATAGACAGAGATGGAATAATATTTACGCATATTAAAGGAGATTCATTTACCTTGGAACTGAACAATGTATCCGTAAAATATAATTATCGCTTACGAGCCATTGTAGGTTCCATTGCTTCCAAATGGAGCAACTCTATTGAAGTTTAATAATTATGTGTCTCGTATTTTTTTTATTTTAGTATTCAAAATTCGTACTAGATCATTCCATATAATTATGTGCTTAAAACTAGAAGTAAAATCAATTATGTCTTATATTATTCGTAGATTATGACAGATATTTTTTTGCAAAAAACATTAGATATTAGAATAAAATATTGTATTAAAATCATATTATCATAAAATAAAAAATATAAATAAACCTTCTGTTTAATTTTGCAAGTCCTCAGCACTTCTTACAGCTACTATTGTACAGACTGATGAAGGAGCATTGAAAACACAGCTGACGCACAGATCTTCTAGGACACAACTGTACTCGTGATCTGGGTATCTGCTTCTAACATAATGAGATCTTGGGTCTTCCGATAGAAGACTTTCAATATTAGTTTTAAATGTATTGGCTCTTTCACCGATGAGACCATTTAATCTTTCTAAAGCCTCGTCAGTAAAAGTCACTTGAAATCTTTGTGCAGGTGGGTTGGATATCCAAGATGCTATGTTTATTTCAGGGCTTGAGTTAACATTGTATCCAGTCTGCGGTGGGGTAAATCTTTCCTGGCCGTCTGGTGCCCCACGTTCCGATTCCACCAGCTGGACGGGATATGTGTTTGGGCCATCAGGTAGTTCCACGCTAGATGGCGATTCTGGAGATGGTATGTCATCATTTTCTGGTGACAAAGCATCATCTTCAAATGGGGAATCTGATAAATTCCCAGTATCTATTCTTATCGCGTTTGCTGAAGCGTGTTGTTCTTGACTGAAAATAAAGAGATACATATTTTTAAAATAAAAATAGGAAATGTTTAAACTATGTAATCTATACTTTTTTATTTTTAAAAGTAATTTTTAAAAAATGTGCATGAATTTATGATAATGCTTAAAATTGCCATCATAGTTAATTATGTTTTATTAGGAAAACAAATTCGAGTCAGTAGAGGGTGAATATACTCATGAATTCAAGAAACTTTACAATGGAAGCAACTTTAAATATCAGTTGCTTAATACAATTAATGTCAGAATAAAGTATATTCACCCTGTATATATAAAATTTACAATATGTATACCTGTCATTATCATTTATGTGTAAATTTGCAGCGGAATCAGTAACATCACTGACTCCCTCTGTAGGAGGTCTGTTTAGTGATGACATGGACGTCTCCCCAAATGCTGACATAGGATAGTCATACTGTGGTATAAATGGCTTGATATCAAGAACTGGTGTACCATTGACCATATCTACACCATTGAAGATTATTTTGTTACCTAAAAAATTTCACCACAGTTATACATTTCAACACGCATAAATTATAATATTTTTTTTAATGTTAAACAGAAAACTAAATTCAAGCCTACAAATTAGTTTATATTATTCGTAGCTACAAATAAAAAAATACTTAAAACATAACTGACAACTGTGTAAAAAATGGTTCTATGATTGAAGCTAATGCAAGTAGCCCATATGATCCAATAGCTATTGTCATTGCTTTTGTTTTGTTATTTCTATGTTTTTGTTAAAGATCAAAAATTAAAACTGTACAAGCATGAGAGTTATGTTTCTATATTATTTATTATTTGTAACATCAACCCATAATAAGGTATTTTAATCCCTCAATCGTGGAAAAACGAGACACTAGCCTTTCTATTGTTATCGCAGTCACATGCCACCACTTGGGGCTCGAGGGATTAAGAAGAGAATGGAGTAAGAGACTCAAAAAATATATTTTTTTTTTTGTTGATAGAGCAGACATAAATGTACAAAAATACCTTCTATACTATGAATCTTGACAAGAGATAGACCAATTGGGCAAGGCCTGTGGGGAGATCTAGTTGAGAACACTCCCCTCCTCTCCCCATCTAACCGAGGGGGTGCAACTTTGGCTGGTACATGTGTATTTTCTGTTTTGTGAAAGTGGAAAATAATCCTAAAACGTAAATTTTGTAAATGAACATGTAAGTATTTCATGCTGTTGATAAATTAATGTTAAATGACATTTAATTTACATAATATGCTATTTCTTTTTTGTTACAGCACAAAAGGAAATAGCCTTTAATTTTTCATTTCCATTAAATGTGTTTTAATAAAGTATCATACCACATATGAGAGAATTCCTCCAATCCACAGAGTGCATGTTCAGGGTTATTGAAAACTCTGAAATCTATAACGACAGCGCCTTTGGATTCAGAGAGAATAGTGGGTTGACGAGGAACGGCTCTCTTATTGATGAAGGAGGATTCTATGTAACCTATAGGCTGATATGTTATTGTTCCTGTGTTGGGGTCATTTGCCTGTATTATGTTTCCCTGGCTTGTACGATTGTTGCAGACGGTTGTAGCTAAAACATATTTTTAATATCAATAACAATACAAAAGCTTTTGATACCATAATGAATATACTTATCATAATTCAACATACCAATAGCTGCACAATTAGAACATTTCAGTTCATTTAAAAAATCTTTTATGTGTTTTATTTCTTTTAAATGTTCATGTTTGAGTGCAGAAAGTGATGATCTAAAATTAAAATAAATTACTTATAGAGGTGTGTAGTAAATTATAACCTGAAATTAGAATTTAAATTATGCTAAAAGAATTACCTCAAATTTTTTATTTCAGTTCGTGTCACAGAAAGTTGATTCTTTAGAAATTCAATTTTTTCATTCATGTTTAGTTCAGCTGTGTTGTTCAAAATAATATGTAAATGATTTTAAGTTTCTAGGTTTAATACTAACAATAAAAAAATCTCATAATAGAGGCTTGAGTAAAACTTTGTGGATTTACTGTGAAGTAAATAATTTGGGAAGAGCTTATTTTCATAATAATTTATTATTTACCACACTACCAATTTGAATACCTAAGTAGTACCTACATACACAACCATAACATTGAAGAATGGACACCAAGAATGTGTTTTTTGTTTTGTACGAGTAAACTGGGAGTATTCATTGATGAGATTTGATTGGCTACCGAGATGTCATCGCGTTATTATTAGTATACTGATGCAAGTAAAAGAACAATGTGTGCTTTTTTGATCTGTCAGCGAACTGTCTTCTTTTTTTTCTTCTTTTTTGGCAACTTGACACAAAGGATGTGTATGTTGTGCCACAGACAAGGAAAAAGGTAAGGAATATGGCGGGAAAATCATATTCCTCATATTATATTTTTCATCATCGTTTTCATGTATCGTCAGGTCTAAAGTCTAGTCAAAGTCTAAGTAAAAGTCAATACAGTCAAGGAGTCAAGTCGGTCGATTCAGTAAAGTGATAGACGCTTTACTGAAACTTTCGATGGAGTTTTGGAGGGAACACAAAATAGCACGTTTCTGGATATTACATCACTTTCCTACACTTGTGCATGAACACGAATATCTAATGGTTAATATTCTACCAATATTACACATTAAAAACCCAGCTAACACAATTTTAGGAAAATAATATAAAAACACAACAGCAAAGAGGATGTAAACTGTATACTACGTAACAAGAGGTCGGACTTAGAAGTAAAAAAATAAACATTCGTTATTTTTTTAATTAAAAACTAAACGACAAAATTTTAAGTGCAAAACCTTTCACTCTAAACATACCAAAAATTAAAAAAAATAAAAATAAAAAGAAATGAGCTCAAATAAATGTTTTATTTCAATAAAAATTATTGTACATGGCTAAATAAATAGGCTAATAAGGTAAATTAAACAATAAAACAGATTTAATCCACAAGTTTTTGTTGATTTATATTATTAAATATTATAATATTATTACAGTACAGTTTTATGTATTTTATTTATAAATATGATAGAATAGCTGTCTATGCTACTCTACTAACTACTTGATTGGCTTAAGCCATTATTCCACTTATCCTAGCGGCTAGCTAGGTTCCTAGGTAGGATCCTAGCTTCTAAATGTTGTTCCACGTCTTGACTAAATCGGAAACGATTTAGGATCTAGAAACCTAGCTAGGATAAGTGGAATAAGCGCTTTATACAGTAAACTGTATATAGGGAGGGGATTAAAGCTGCGCGTCCACCAGGTTGGAATCGGGACGTACGGTGCGGACGGTAGTACCACGTGTCGTCATATACTTGTCAGGCGCAGAATGACGTTCCAGTACTACTAGTGCAGTTCATAGTAGTCAGTACCATACATACAAAGCAACAAATCCGTCCACTGCGTACCTGCGTACCTGCGCTCCGATTCCGATCCAGTGGACCGCGCCTTTATACATACACACTTTGTTTTGTTACACCCTGTATACGACAGCTGAAATCTATGGCGCGGGTTCAGGCCAGCTGCATACCACCTCACTTGATCAGAGGATTTTTCCTTGGTGGCCGTACCACTCATAATCCCATACCTTCCTTCTCCTAAAATCTCCTTGCATTGAATCTCTTTGCTGCTTTCGTTCCCAAGCGGTCGCATGCGACCGCGAGAACAAAAGATTTCCTAGAATCCGCGATCGAGTTAACAGCTATTGCTTGCAGACTAAAATGTTGCAAACTAGCTGTATAGGGACCTAAAAATCTGAAATTAATGAAACATTTTTCATTTACTACAATATTTTCATACAGTTTACATAAATTATAGTAAGTAGGTATAGTAATTAATAACCTTATGTATTGTTACAATAAAACAATATACACATGATACACATTTCATCATTTTCCAAATTAACTGCATACTGATATACATTATAATAATTTCTATGAAATAATAATCTATCTTTTTCATATTAATATAGTTTAAGTTCTAAATTATTGTACAATTATGCAAATAATACTACGACATACTTTGTATTAGAACATGGTATGATATCGTTATGTTTTGCTTCAATTTATCAATTTACGGTTACATTTACATTTTACAATGGCTTACCTTTCGTTTTTCAATAATTAATCCACTTAATTTACAATTTTTGTATTTTTGTAATAAATAATTTTCACAAAATGGAATTCGAACCTTGAGTTTTAAACTTCATCTTCCTCTTTTTTCTCATGTAGTTTATATTCTCTATGGTCTTTTTTATGAACCAATCACAGTCGACCGTGCTTAAAAATTGTACAGATTATGCGATTTACTTTAGTAGCTACGTTTAAATTTGGAACCCAATTTTTTTTTGTTCGGAAAGTTTCGTCCACCTGACACAACAGCACACTAACATTCCCGGCAAAACTCCCGCGAACTGTCAGCTTGTGTGACATTGACGTATATTTTTTTTATTACAAGACGTGGTAAACAAATAATTGTTTATTGTGAAATCGATTTCTGAAGTAATTATAAATCGATTTGTCTGTCTGTTAAATGTTAACTCTTACGCTTCTATATGGTTCAACAGATTTAGATAAAACTTGGTATAGAGATACATCGAGAGACGTTAAATAATATAATAGTTTTGTTGCATATAATAATGCTTGCTTTTCACGCAACTACCCAACCAAGTACCCCCCCAATGGCCAATAATTCAACCACTACAATAACACAGAACACTACCAAATTACCCAACCAATAACTCTACCCAAGTAGAAGCCGAACCAAAGCCTCTCGCAATCCGCATAGTAATCAAACCAAACAAACTATTAATTTATTTATTCCGATAATATCCAACGAGTAAGCTATTTTATTCATCCGATAATTATCGGACGAGTAATTTTTATTCATCCGCTTACCGGATGACTGGCAAGTAGCAACAGCCTATAATTAGAGGAAATAATATTAATTAAGTCATATTTTTACCGTTTTTTTAAAGTGATTATTTAAAAATCAGAATCGATTTTATAATCGACAGTCGAACTGCACTGGTAACTGGATGCAAGTGACGCATCCCTATTGCGTTTTTTCGATTGCCGCACACGTGCTGAGATTTATATTTTCTCATTTGCTAATTCTATAAAATTTAAACACACAGCTTTTTACGGATTGTTTTCAAGAAGCACATTCAAATATTATCCCAGGAACACGATATTTGAGAATTAGTGAGTCCAAATTTTATTATTTTGACAAACAAGGGTGGGGCAAAATCTCGAAAGAGATCGCCACGTGTCTTTGAATTGATTTCATGTTTTTATGGCGAAAATTATTTCACCGGGTGGTTTACACGACAATTTAATTGTTATGTGTGTTATGTGTAATGTTTATATAATTATTTTAATAATGAATAACATAACCACTAACCGCATCATAAAACATTTACATGAATGCACAGCATTGATTAAATTTGTTGTTTATAAGTACTATGTGTACATTTTATAATATTTTATACTATGTACTGTAGATTTTATACTATTGTTTGGCGATTGCTTTCCAATGTTTGTTAATGATCATCATCATGAAACTTACCAAGGCTTGATAAAAAAAGTATAGTTTGTTTTAAAAAAGTAATACCCATTGTCCACTTAAAATTGTTGATATCTAGTTAATTTAAACATACATACCTAAATAGATCCTTAGATTTCTTTAGATAACCAAAAGTATTTAAGATAACTTATCGCCTTATGGCTGGTTTACACGTATTAAGTAGATAAGTAGTAACTAAATTTTAACTTAATTTGAAGTGCCTGCCGGAAATTTGTCAAGTGACAAGCCCCGCCTGCCAACTTAACAGAAAATAGTCAATATTCTAATTTCCTTGTTTAGTACTTTTAACTTAGTACTTGCTACTAAATTTTGTGTTTACATGCAATAAGTAAGTTAAAATTTAGTTAACTACTTATCTACTTAATACATGTAAACCAGCCCTTAGTTACAAATTAATTAAAACTTATGAAAGTGGTATAAAAATATGAAAATGGTTGAATATTTTACTAAGGTGAAAATACAAAATTAAAATATAATTTTTGTATTTACACTAACCCATCAAGCCCCAAGAGGCAGCCGGCTGCTGCATAACAATTGAAAATCTATTTTGTCTGCCATACCCACGATGGAGGCTAGGTGCTACTACTATCTGCATAGGTTCATTGGCATACCATACAATATTACTTGTGTTGTTATTTTTATATTTAGTAAAGAAATAGATCAAAGTATCTGATTATTTTATTTCAAAAAGAAGTAAAATAATAATCTGATTATGAATAAGATTATTTTAAACCTTTTTTTAAATGACAATTCATAAAAAATATATATTTTGGGCATTTCATGTAACACAATAGCAACTTTAATTATTTTTTGATTAAGAGTGTTACTTAATCTACACAATTACAACAGGTTAGAAGTACAAATGGAAATGGTGTCCGAGACAAAAGTGAATGGGAATGAGGTGGATACACCTGCGGAGGTGGTGGCCGAGAAGCCTGTCGGTCTACCACCCGGCAAATACACTCTAGTGGGATGGGACATGGATACTACAGGACGCAGACTTATTGATGAAGTAAGTTGCATAACCTGCATTGCATCTATTAACCGATTCGTTGCCACCTTCATTTTCACGAATTCTTACCACAGGCCAAGCAGTTTGGCTTTGTTCAATGACGCGCCATAAGCGTCATCAGCCCTGCTAAACAATGACGCTCTACGTGCGGCATTGGCCACTGGTTGTGTTTTAGGCACATTCCGACTAAGGAATTGTAATTAATTTAGTAAGTGTTTTTTAACAATCCTTGTATGCCGCGCCTGGCGCGTCATCGGCCTCACTAAATCTTTCTAAATGACGCGTTGGGCGCGGGAGTGGCCACGAATCGGTTAAGGCTGCGTTGCACCAGAGGCGTGGTAAAAGTTAAAGTTAAGGATAAAGTTAAATATGGCGTCCTTTTAACTATAACCGGAAAATTTGACAGATGTCGTATGAGATGACAGGTGTTTGGACGCCATATTTAACTTTAACCAGAGATTTGACATTTTGCACAGTTGTCAAAGTTAAGGTTAAAGTTAAAGTTGTAAATTAAGTCCAAATTATTCAATATTTTTCTATGTAACTTTCAGATATGTCAAATTGCTGCATACACTCCCAAGGAGGTGTACTCACAGTATATTATGCCTTATCGTGATTTAAACCCTGGTGCCCAAAGACGTCACAATGTACGTGTGGTTACGATTGGACGCTACCGCATGCTCAAGGACAATGTTACTCATAAGGTAAATACATAATTTTTTAAAAAGACTGTATAGTGTATACTATAATTTGAAAAATCAGTTCTCACAAATTACATATTTAATAAAATTCTACTATAGTCAGAAGTCTTTGCACAACTACATCATTTTTGCTAAGATTTTATGAGTGCTTTCCTGGTTCCAGATTCTCAAAACAAAGTCTGAAATATCTGCACTGACTGACTTCCTTGACTGGTTGGAAAAAGAAAAGGGTGATGGCAAAGTGATTCTAATTTATCATGAGCCAAAGAGATTGTGTCCTACCATGCTACTCGAAGCCCTTACACGGTAAGTCTTACTTTTGGGGGATTAGAATCCCCCAATGTCACGGGTGGGACACTTGTACCTTAATTTCAGTATGTGTGACTAATTTATGTGAATTGTATCAATGATATCAAATTGGTTTATATAAAGAATAACAAAATATTTTATATGTTTTCATAGTTATATTGGAGGCGGGGATAACACCGTGTAAAATTGAATCAATATGACAGTAAATGTTTGCCACGGGTGGGACAAAAAATGGACATACTTGTTACACATTAATTATATTCAATAAAACTCTGCTTTCTTATTAAACTTTTTAATGCAAACTACAATATTTGTTTCAAACCATGAACTGAATGTAATATTTCAATAAAAAAATACCCTATGTAGGGTGTCACAACACAGAAATCGAAGTCTTAGTAATAGGGTCCCCCTATTACTAAGACTTTGATTTCTGTCTGTCTGTCTGCCCGTCTGTCTGTCTCTAGGCTCTATCTCAAGAACCGCTATAGTTAGATTTCTGAAAATTTCACAGATTGTGTATATCTGTTACCGCTATAACAACAAATACTAAAAACCAAATTTAAAGGGGGCTCCCATACAACAAACATTTTTTTTTTTGCTATTTTTTGCTCAATATCAATAATGGCAAAAGGCTTACCTATTGCCATTATTGATATTAAGCAAAAAATAGCAAAAAAAAACTTGAAATGTTGACAAAATACTTAGTCATATTTATACTTTGATAATTAATATGTAGATCAAAATTCAATTTTTCGCATATTTACGTAAAGTTTGATCTAAGTCTATGTTTGGAAGTAGGTTTAGATATCTTTGTTTGGAAGTTAATAGAAAATTAAAATATGCTAATAATTGTTATGTTACCGTGAAATTATTTTGTTAATTTATATTATAATAATTTATAGCATAAAAACAACTTGAAAAGAAATTGTTCCAAAACTTCAAGGTTTACTTTCCTATAGAATCCTATGGTTGAAACAGTCACAAATTTAGAAGAGGCTAAATTTGTGACTGTTTCAAACCATAGTATGATTATTTTTAAACCAAAATATGCTAAGTCAGCTCAGCCTTATCAATATTTTATTAGTTGACAAAACATCAATATTTTAGTTAAGTATTAATAATATGATTATTTAAGACTGAAATATTGAGTTTTAAACATGAATGTTTTACCTAGATGGAATATTAATATACTAAGGTTGTAGCAAAGAGCGCTACTAGCACATACAGTAATTTGACATATAAAATCTGACTTGTCGCACACGTCATGTTATCAGAATATGTCAATATTCTGATAACATTGGCAAATGTAGAATAAAACTTTTTGGTTACCGTCTATGCTAGTACTGCCGTCTAGAATAAGAACATTTATTTATTTATTTATATTTTATTGGCACATCAACAGTTTATAGGAACATTCATTTATACTTATAAATTACAATAAAATATCACATTCTGTCCTACTTACTAATAATAGATGTGAAACATCGTTTTTGAACATATAAAGAGACACAAGTTAAAATATAAAATAATCGGCCAAGTGCGAGTCAGACTCGCGCACGAAGGGTTCCGTACCATTATAGAGCAAAATTATGCCAAAAATGATGTTTTTTGTATGGGAGCCACCCTTAATTTTTTATTCTATTTTAATATTATTATTAGATATTAAAGTACACATATAACTAAGGATTTTGTGAAAAAGTCAAGTACCTACCTGTTGCCATTATTGATTTAGAGCAAAAACGGCCAAAAAAAATCATGTTTGTGATATCTATATCATTGTATTAATATATCCTATTATTATAAAATTATTTTATCTTTACAGTTACAAGTTGTTGGAACGCTTTTCGTCAATAGTAGCTGGGTTTGCTGACAGCTATGCCCTTGCTGCCGATAAGTGCAAGTCCACAGTGAAGTCTATTTCCCTGCGAGTGTTGGCTCGCGTGTTATTAGATGCTGACACATTGTCGGTTGAGAGCGCCTTAGATCGTGCCACAGCTGCCTACCGCATTGTTGAACATCTTGCTCAAGGTATTTTAAATGTGATGACATGTTTTTGCTGCTAAAAATGGATTGCACCAACTAACTTTAACTTTTACCCCAATGCAAAATGTCAAATCTTTGGTTAAAGTTACAAATGAACGCCATCAAGACGCCATATTAAACCATAACCTACGAATAATAAAACCTAAGGAAACGTAACTCTCATACTAATACAGTTTTAAATTTGGTTCCATTCAAACTGTCATGTTACGTCAGCCTTTATACCACTCAAGGTCACCAAATGTATGAAAAGTGAACCTAAGGTACACTTTTTTGATAAGTATTTTGGAGCATGTTTTTTGACAGAGTTACTCTTCCTTAGTTTTTATTATTCATAGACCATAACCATGGAGCTTGACAAGGTTTTAAATGCACGTGGCGAAAAAAAGGAACTAACGCTGTCATCATACAAAAACGCCATTTTTGACAGTTCTCCTTTACCAGCAGTGCCCCCGCCCACATTCATTTAAAACCTTGTTGGACCAGCTGTCATCTGTCAATTTCTCCGGTCAAAGTTAAGGTTAAAGTTAAAGGACGCCATATTTAACTATAACCATAACTTTTACTTTAACCACACCTCTGGTGCAACCCAACCTAAAACAATGTGGAGAAAACAGGAAAAATTATTCAAAAGATCTTTTCTCACAACAAACAACTGGAGCGATTTTTATGTTATTTGGCATAGATAAAAAGTAGACCATGAGAAGGATCAAGGGTACTTTTGTGGGCTAATTTGTCTGAAATTCGTAATCTAGTAGGTAACTAAAAATTAATCCGTCAATCACCAATTCCAGGAAATCTTTTGTTGTCGCGGCCCATATGGACCTTACGGGGCTTAAGGGATTAACTTTATAATTTTAACAACACTGATCAATCAGTCACTGGTCTAATCAGCAAAAGACGACCATAATCTATACTTATAAAATTACATGTCCTGACTGACTGACTGACTGATTCATCATCGCTGAGCAAAAACTATTAGTTACAGCCACGAAATGGGCATTGTCCAAAAAAAATCACATGTACTTTTTCTATATTTTTTCGTTAAAATAGGGTATTTTAAGAATATAAATTAAATAATTTTGAAATTCATTGGCTAGTTTTTTCTCAATAAATTTTTAAAGTTTCGCTCTGACGTCATCATCGGCGGCCAATTGACCTCTGCATATGTTTTTTTTCCTTTCAATCTTATTTATAATGGCTGGTTTGTCAAATGCAAGTTCTCATTATGTGAAAGCTGATACGAGAATGTTGGTCGAATTTTTGCTAATTTAACGCCATTGAAGGTCAAACTAAGGTTAAACATATTTGTTCAAAAATATAAGTAACTAATGGGTATTTTTTTCGTTTATATACAGAAAAAACGATCACTGACCTTATTCCTCAAAATGTTTTTGTAATGAGCAAAATTAAAAAAAAAAAAAATGGACAATCCCCATTGGGTGAGTAGGGTTGTTTTATTGAGTAGACACCCACTAAGGAAGGAATTTTGAAAATTTTACCCTGAAGGGGTTGATAGGGGTTGAAAGTTTGAATAAAAGTCTGTCACTTCCACGGTCATTTCTTGAGTTAGAAACATGAAACTTTATTTTTGGGTTACTGATTAAATATGAATGGATACGTGTTTAAGCGTTTTTTGGAAATTCTACCCCAAAGGGGGTGAAATAGGGGTTGAAAGTTTAAATGAAAGTCCGTCATTTCTTAAGTTAGAAACAAAAGTTTATTTTTGGTCTGCCGATTAAAAATGAATGGATAGGTATTTAAGCGTTTCTGGTAATTCTACCCCCAAGGGGGTGAAATTGGGGCAGAAAGTTTCAATGAAAGTCTGTCATTTTTTGTGTTAGAAAACATGAAAGTTTATGGACGTTTGTGTTTGACGTTTGCTTAAATAGGGTCCCGTTTTTACCCTTCATATAAGGAACCACAAAAAGGGGAAAACTATCCATCTTTGTTATTATACCATGTTAACGCGGACGAAGTCGCGGGCAACAGCTAGTTAATAATAATAATAAAATGTTACAGGTGAACAACAGGAGGTGGGCGCTGGCGGCGAGGGTGCTCCGGCAAGTAAACACATGGTGGAGACTGCCCGCGTGTGGGCTCATCCCGTGGAGACCGAGCTGGCGGCTCTTGATGAATTCAAAAAATTATTAGAGAGGTAATTATTTCATTTTTTATTAATTCATTTTATTTTATTTTTTATTATTTCTTAATGTTATTTGACAAATTGTTCTACTACAATATTAAATTGCTTAACTATAATTGTGTAAATATGTATTTAGAGGTAAAATAAAAGCTTTGTAATAAAACTTTCGGCCTCTACTTGTGGCCCACAAATGTTTTGCGAATAAGTTTTAAATATAAAAATAAGTTTTTAGGGCCAATAACCCAAATGCGGTCCGTCTTTATGTTATGCTGCCAACTTGTGGCCCTTGCTGACTGCTGCTCTAGAGTCTAGGTCTAGACCAGCCATTTTCCAAAGTGCTCTGCGAGCCCTGGGGCTCCAAGGCGATTAATAAACTGTTTTTAGAAATTACACCACTATAGAGACAATTCATTTTTTTTGGGTGTCAAAAATGTATCTCCTTAAAAAGGATTGGTTCATCCAAGATTTGGGGGTCCATCAAAAATGTCACTCCTTAAGAAGGAACCCACCTACGTTCCGCCACAAAAAAAGTTTGAAAACCGCTGGTAGACTAATCATGTGTTTACTTTTCCAGACAGAACACTTTCCGGCCGGTGTTCCACCCGCTGCTGCGGCTGCGGCTGGCGCTGCCGGAGCGCAAGCGCGTGACGCACCTGCGCCGCCTGCTTGCTGACGCCGGCCTGCTCTACGACCAGGTCCATGCCGCCTGGCAGGAGCAGCAGGTGGAGGGTGGGTTTTCTCTCGTTAAAACTTTGAGATTCAACGACATTTCACGATAAATATAAAAGAACGATAATGCGCATAGAGGGAAGACCTTAATATAACGGTTATGACTGTCGTGTAAACGCAGCCCTGGATTTATGTATAGGCAGTATATGCCATGGCCTATGTGCTGCAGCGTCCTATGCCGTCCTAGGGGGGTGGCAGCGTCAGAGGATGGCGGCAGAGTTCGTGCATGGGGCAGCAAAATTAAAGTATATTTAATCCGGCCCAGTGTTACCATACATTATATACTGACCCAACGCCTCCATGGTCTACTGGTATAGAGCGCGGCTCTTGACTCGGAGGTCGTGGGTTCGATTCCCGCGTTGGAAACGTGATATTTCCAAGTTTGGTTAGGACTATGCAGGCTGATCACCTGATTGTCTGATAAGTAAGATGATCCATGCGTCGCATGGGCATGTAAAAAGTCGGTCCTGCGCCTGATCTCTCACCAGTCGTGTCGGTCGTCCGTCCCTTTGGGTTATAAGAGTAAAGGAATAGAGAGTGCTCTTGTGTACTGCGCACACACTTGGGCACTATAAAATTACTCCTGCATAGCTGGCCTGGTTTCGATGAAACCAGCCACCGAAACCGGTGTGGGAGCTATTATTATTATTATTACTGACCCAAGTACTATTTGTACACCTATGGTCCAATGACTATGTAGAACCAATTATTTTTTATTGAACCAGTTATGTATTAAGTTTTCATATTAGACTCATTTTAAGTTCTAGAGGAATTTATTTTAATAAAAACCAACAGATTGTGGTACAGTGAAATTTGATTACAATATTAATCCTTCGATCGGGGATTCTAGGAAATGCTATTGTATTATATTGTTTTATGCTAATTTTCCGCGGGCGTCCAGTGGTCCATTTACGCTTTGTTTTGCCTATTATATTATGAAATTGATAAACTATTAGAGCTTGTCTAATTTGAAATGACGCGCCCCACCACTTCAAAGTTGATATAAATGAAACATTTTCGTACAGTGAATACGAGGGAGGGGCGCGTCATTTTAAGTTAGACAAGCTCTACTACAGAGTTAATTTGGCGTTTCAGGTTTGGAGAAGCAGTTGAAGTCCATGTCTGTTTCTGCAACAGATGAAGACATTAAAGAACTGATTGAAATATTTGACTGTCACTTTGATCCTGCCAAAGAGCCCAAGGGACTCAAGCTTGCTAAGCGACCTTATAGAAAAGTAAGTAGTAAACAGTAGAACCAGGTTATATATAGCCAGAATTATTTATTTTTTACTTATAATTTTAACAATAACTTACTTACTTCCATCACCTAGCTAATATATCTAGCAATACATAGATTCTACATTTTATTTAATCCTTCGATCGCGGATTCTTGGAAATGCTATTGTATTCTATTGTTGTCGCGGTCACCGGTACTCTTATGGGGCTTGAAGGATTAAAATAGTTTTCCCGATCCTAAAGCCTCCATTTATGCAATAAAACAACAGTTTTCAAATTTTTACTTACCCGGTTTGTCTACTCATGTCCTTATTTATTTGTCTTGTTACAAAAACAGGATGTTGCTGAATTAGGTCATGTGCTATAAAAATGTAGAAAAAAAAGTTTGTAGCATTGGTTAACAAATAAAAATAAGTTTAGACACACGCCTTACAAATATTATAATATATGTTTCAGAACACCACCTCGACTGGGGAGACCGGTGAAGGGGAAGGGAGTTCCAGCAATTCTCAGAAGTCCTCTTCCCAGAGTTCTCCAACTAAAGTTAAGAATGGTAATAATAAGTTAAATTTAAATTACATTTTATTTTCATGTTTTTTTTTGTATTATTAAACTTAATATACTTTGAATAACTTGCAGAGGTAGCCGAGGCAGATCCTAGTCAAGAAACAGAAGCGGTAGCCGCTAACTAAACGTATGGACACACTGTACAACTCACATCACCGTCGTTAATATTAAACGAAGCCATAATGATGTGAAAACATTTATTCATATTATACATTTAGCATAAGTCTCCTTTGGAATTGAAAAGCATTTGTTTTACACACATTGGTGATAAGTACATGATTTTTTTTTACTTGGAGCGATCTATTTATGTTTGCTTTGCATAGTATACTGATATATATGTATATATACATAGATTGTGTAGGTGAGTGCCTTAGCAACTCGGTGTTTTAAGATGTAACTTTTATATACACTTTTGTGTAAAGAGTCGCGACATTTTGCTTTGTGAATTCACTTTTGGGTCTAACATGCTTTCGATTAAGTGTAGGAAAACGAGCAGGGAGCCCAAAGATTCTTTGTATATGAATATTTTTTAACACGCACTTAACGTTTATACAATTTTCCAGTGAGTTAATATTAACGTAAAGATAGAGTATATTTTTACCATATTTACAGTAGGTGTATGTATTATGGCTTAAACCATGGATCGCAAAGTACAATTTATCGTACTGTAATTTATTTTAATTTTATTATGTGCAATCACATGGAAAGGATGGACTGAATTATTTACATCCGCTAATATTTTAAAACTTTTAGGTTTTTCTTTTAACATCTGCATAATATAATGTCTGTACAAGAGCATTCGCGTTACTAATGAGCTGGCATATTGATTTCATTTGCCATAGAATATTCGCTAAGTTTCCTTACCGTTATTTAAGCAGCATAATAAAAACAGTGTGTACCTATTAACTTACCTCTAATGTAGTTAGTTTTAACATAGACTGTATATATTATTTATATTTCTTATTTTGTTCAGATCTCTAATATTAATAAACACATAAGTCTTAAGTTAGTTTTTAATTTGCACTCCTATTCCAACTCAACTTTGACATTTTTATGAGAGAATACCATATTTGTAAGTTGTAACTGGCTGGTTTACACATAATATTAAGTTGATAAGTAGTTAACTTAATTTTAACTTAATTTTAAGTTGTTAATTGCATGTAAACACAAAATTTAGTAGCGAGTAACAAGTTAAAATTTAGTAAGTACTAAACTAGATGAGAATATGTATAAACCAGCCATTAATCAAGGAACCAACCTCCATTATTGTTGCAGTAAAATAGTAGAATAGTCACTGTTTCGAGCCACTATGGCGCCTTGCGAGCTTAAAATAAAACTAATTGTAGGTTTAAAATAAAGTTTATTTCATATTGTAACTGCATCTTGTTTTGTCCATCCTTCAGCCAAATGTTCCCTTACTGCTTTGTCAAGTACAATCTGTAATTAAATATAATGTCATGTAGAGAAGATTACATATTTTGAAATTCAAAAGAATTATATTTTTAATATATTTTTAATATTATGATGAAGACACAGCACTTAAGGAATATTTTAAAATATTAGCAATAATATTTCTTTGGATAGTACAAACCTCAATATCCCTGCAACCCTGCATTGCCCGACTCAATACTATTTCGAAATAATCCATGTGTAGTCTGTGTGACATATCCAGTAATGCAATGCTACCTGGAATATAATATTGTTTGAAGTTCATTCGAAAGTCAAGTACCAAAATGTTGAAAACAAAAGAATAGAAGACAAATAAAATGGAGACATTACATAAAGTATGGATGGAAAATAAAACAGTATTATCTTGTAGCCTGCAGAGTGCAGGCTTAGCATGTTTCTTTCTATGGAAGAATAGACAAAGTGACAGTTAGATAAAGAGAATGCGACATTTTGTCGCTAAAATCTGTCAGTATGTCCATTCTTTCCCGATTCTAATGTTGTTATGCTAAGCCTGCTGTATCGCAAAAACTGGAAAGTACCGTCTGTCAAGAAAAAGTAGATGCTGATCAAAATTTTCTAAACATCATCACTCTAAAGGCGGTTTTTTCTCTTTGTATTTCCACAGAGAACGCTTATGGCCTGTTTCACCGCTTCCTGATAAGGTGCCCGATAGTGTTATTTGACAGATTTTCCATACTCCATCTGTCAAATTAAGTGGTGGATAGCCTTATCAGGAAGCGGTGAAACAGGCCCTTACACACTTAAATTTTATCATCTTGACCAATATAATAGTGTGCGTCCCCCCAGAAAGCCCAATCGAGCTAGGTGTATTTTCAATATATCAGAATTTAGAGCAAAAATGGAGCACCTCTACAGTCAAGTAAAAAAATTGGAGCATTAATACGAACGACGCTGCGAGCTAAAAACCGTGGGCTTGCTGGCGTCCTGTCCCGTCAGCACGCCCAAGCTAGATCTAGGGAACCGTTGACAGTACTATCGTGTATTATGGTTCAAATTTTAGAGCAAAATTGGAGCACTCTGCTCCCGTGAAATCAACTTCGAAACTAGAATGTGAAAGGAGTTAGACGCGATTAACCGGTGGGCTTGCTGACGTCCTGTCCCGTCAGCAAGCCCACGCAAATCTCTGAAACGGTAATGATTTGGATTATGATTAAAAACTCTACAATTGAGCCCTATTTAGAGCACTCTGCTCCAAAAAAAATATTAATGTAGCTTCAATAGTTCTCGAGTTACAGGCCTTTGAAAATGGGCTTGCTGACGTCGCGTCCCGTCAGCAAGCCCATTTGGAGCGTGGAAACTACTGAACGGAGAGTCGTCAAAAATATCTCAAATCGTAGCTTAGAATGAGAGAACTATGCTCCAAATAGATCAAAATCCTAGGTTCTACGCTTTTCGCGCTATCAGCGAAAAACACTTCAGCCGCCAAAATGTCTCGATTTTCACGACCGCGCGACGTTGCCGTTCCGTGCAACAAGCAAATGTTGTTGCACGGAACGGCAACGTCGCGCGGTTGTGAAAATCGACAAATTTTGGCGGCTGAAGTGTTTTTCGCTGATAGCGCGAAAAGCGTAGAACCTAGGATTTTGATCTATTTGGAGCATAGTTCTCTCATTCTAAGCTACGATTTGAGATATTTTTGACGACTCTCCGTTCAGTAGTTTCCACGCTCCAAATGGGCTTGCTGACGGGACGCGACGTCAGCAAGCCCATTTTCAAAGGCCTGTAACTCGAGAACTATTGAAGCTACATTAATATTTTTTTTGGAGCAGAGTGCTCTAAATAGGGCTCAATTGTAGAGTTTTTAATCATAATCCAAATCATTACCGTTTCAGAGATCTGCGTGGGCTTGCTGACGGGACAGGACGCCAGCAAGCCCACCGGTTAATCACGTCTAACTCCTTTCACATTCTAGTTTCGAAGTTGATTTCACGGGAGCAGAGTGCTCCAATTTTGCTCTAAAATTTGAACCATAATACACGATAGTACTGTCAACGGTTCCCGAGATCTAGCTTGGGCGTGCTGACGGGACAGGACGCCAGCAAGCCCACGGTTTTTAGGTCGCAGCGTCGTTCGTATTAATGCTCCAATTTTTTTTACTTGACTGTAGAGGTGTTCCATTTTTGCTCTAAATTCTGATATATTGAAAATACACCTAGCTCGATTGGGCTTTCTGGGGGGACGCACACAATATAATATCATAGACCTTGACACATTTTTATCCCCATTTTTAATAGGTTTTCATACTTTTTATGTGATTTCAAAATAATGTTCAGCGTCTACTCTTTTGACAAGCTATATACTGTTGGAGAAAACACTCTGTAAATACTGGTATGTATGTACCATCGAGGAAATTGATTCCTATGCATTTGAGAGACCAACGTCATTTGGTCGATCATGTCAATTCAATGTTAATTGTGATCTGTCGGCTGGGTTTGACGTAATGCGACCAAACTACGTAGGTCCCCCATCTGCATAGGAATCAACTTCTCTGTTAGTACATAGTACATACCAGTGTTAGGTAAACTGGCAACAGTGAGCACCACGCCGCCCGCCGCCTCCTCGACGTGTCCGACGTCGACGAGCGGCGCGGGCACGCCCTCCCGCCACGCCATCGACGCCGTGCTCGCGCACGCGTACGCACGCATCGGCACGCCCGCGTCCACGAGCGCCAGCGTCGCCGCGTTCACGCATGCGCAGTACGCGCCGCCGTCCGCCTAGCAACAATAATAATCGTACATCAACAAAATCCATCGATATTAATTTTATGTGTAAGCTCTTTTATTGAACACTAGCTGTTGCCCGCGACTTTACCCAGCGATATATCGCGATAGCGCGATCTAAGCGACTCTTAGCGCCATCTGTTATGAATTTTTGGAAGTAATTTTCCGCATAATAGGGGGTGTCCCTTACAACCCCTTTTTTCAGTTAAACTAAGGTAATTCCTGAAATTACAAAGGTATTTATTTAAAACATATCAATGAGAAAAGTGTCAATTTTTGTAGCTAATTATCTTTCTGATGTTTTGACTTTGGAGTAAAATTGGTGCAAGCTATTGATATTAAATCCTGGAGATGTTCATCAGTAAGTTATGACCGATTTTTTTAACGAAGTTTATCTTTGACAATGCTTGGTCCGCACACAATGGGTCGGTGGTCCGCTATTTGGTGACCCCTGCTTTAGACCATAGTTTCTCAACATTATTTTGCTCACCGCCCACTTTGAGAATATTTTTTTCAAGAGCCCACGCCCCATCTGCACCATCTCATTGCCCCCTAATTTCCCTGGATCTTCTACTGCCCCCCCAAAGTCTCAAACACCCACAAGGGGGCGTTATCGCCCACGTTGAGAACCTATGCTTAAGAGCAGCGGTCGGCAATGAGGCCCGCGAACGTCTTCCTTGCGGCCCGTAAATGTTTTGTGAATAAGTTATGTGTATCAAAAACAATGTTTTCTAATACTGCCAGTAGTTATCGCCACTTAAAAGTATGTAGCTGTTTGTGTCATTTTTAATAACAACTTATTAGTTATTTCCTTTCAATATGTGTAGGTATATTGAGCTTCTAGGGTTAATACGAGTATGAGGTCTGCGGCCCGCATCTAGTTTGTTTTGCCACCTTGTGGCCCTTACCTGCCAAAAGGTTGCCGACCACTGCTTTAGAGTTTAGACTATCTATGTATAAAATTTCATTACAATCGGTTCAGTAGTTTTGGCGTGAAAGCGAGACAGACAGACAGACAGAGATACTTTCGCATTTATAATATTAGTATAGATAACTAATATAAAAAAGAAGATATAGTGAATGAAAGAACTCAGTATGCTTATGTGACACAAAAAGATAAGAGACAGACAAAAACACTTTTTGTATTTACACGATTGATCTACATTGTATACCTGTAAAACTTCTACATAAACATCAATTTGTGACCGAGGGTACAGCTCCGTCTTTATAGCTGCAGTTAATGCTTGTCTAAGGTGCATAGACATTTCCTGAGACTTGCGATCACCACGAGGACGATTTTTTCTTTCACCTAAAAATATAGTTTACCTTGTACAGGCAGAAATAAACATTTTACTTCAAACTAGTATAAACCAATACATATAAGAAAATGTGTAACCATAGATATTAAAAAAACACTTATGTATAATATTTTATTAATATTAAATAGTTTATCGAGAAATATGACAGTACAATAGCTTTAGTTTACCTGTTGAAAAAGTAGCCATACTGTATTGGCAATTAACCACTACACCCTCTGTTGAACTTTTTGATTTTGCAGCCTGTAAAATAGTAATTTTGTATAGTAAAAAAAACAAATGATAGTATATTGTTTGTAGTAGTTTATAGTTATTGTTGTTAAATATCTACTGTGAAATCCAACTATATAAGATACATATTAAACTGAACATACACAAGAAGCAAATTATATTATTAAGGCCTTTTAAACAAATTACTTAATTTATTGACACATTTACTTCAACAGTACCTGATGAGGACCATAAACAGCAGCTAAAACTTTTGTATTGCCTTGTTCTAAATAAGCACTCCCGTCTGGCTGCGTAAATACCCCCAATTTACATCTTATTCGTCTCAACTCATCGGGCCTTCTTCCATCTAGTCGTAATCCTTGACTCGAAAGTAATTCCGGAGCAGGCATTGTTATTACATATATAATCAAATATTTTACTTAAAAATTGTTAATATATTATTATTGTAAAGTATAATACGTTAATTAGATCACATTTATTGATGTAAATAAAAAGTTAACCTAAATTCTATTTTTTTTTAATTCGTCCCGGTCGGGACATGCAAAAGCCCCATCCCCACTCGCGTGCGAACCGCGTGCGACGCCGCGAAATTTCCGCGAAACGTGAGTGTGGATCCGGTTCGCATATTTTTCGCACTTCGCGGCTGGTTCCCCGGCCGCATCCACACTCGCACGCGGACCGTGCGCGACGCCGCGGCGCCGCGAAATTTCTGCGAAGCATGAGTGTGGATCCGATTCGCATATGTCTCGCACTTCGCGGCCCGTTCCCCGAATGTTGTCGGTTTTCTGTCCCGCGACAAAGGGTTTTTTTTTAATTTATTTTAATAAGGGCTTTTGCCATACAAGACATGCCAGCATTGTTTAGTGAACAGATAATACAGTCTGTCAAGAAAGAGTAGACGCGCGGAATTTTGCTGGGAATACGAAAGAGTGCCGTTGTGTTTTTGTATTATTTTCCTAAAATTGTGTTATTTCGGTTTTTAATGTGTAATGTTGGTAGAATATTAACCATTACGTATTACGATTTACGTACGTCCTCACAGAAAACCGGACAACCGGCGTTGACGTGGGAGAGCCATGCTTCGGCATGAATGGGCCGGCTCGACCGGAAAAATATCACGTCCTCACAGAAAACCGGCGTGAAACAGCGCTTGCGCTGTGTTTCGCCGAGTGAGTGAGTTTACCGGAGGCCCAATCCCCTACCCTTTTCCCTTCCGTACCCTCCCCTATTCCCTTCCCTACCTTCCCCTATTACCCCTTAATCAGAAGAGCTGCAGGTGCAGTCCAGCCTTGGCAACGCACCTGCAGCTCTTCTGATGTTGCGAGTGTCCATGGGCGACGGAAGTTGCTTTCCATCAGGTGACCCGTTTGCTCGTTTGCCCCCTTATTTCATAAAAAAAAACATTAAAAATTTGATGTCGTGCACAAGTGTGGGCAAGTGATACAACTTCAAGAAACGTGCTATTTTGTGTTCCCTCCAAAACTCCGTCGAATGTTTTAGTAAAGGGTCTACCACTTTACTAAAACAACTGACTTGACTCGTTGACTTTACTGACTACTTTTTAACCGACTTCAAAAAAAGGAGGTTATCAATAATTCGACGCGTATGTATGTAATATTTCCAGAACTGTCCAGTTTTTTTATATGTTAATCTATAGCAGCTTCTGAACAAATGTGCCAAATTTCGAAAGTGTATGTATGTATGTATTTGGCATCACACAGCATTATAATATTATGATATTAATGTAACTAGATCACAATAACTGTACCACTCAATACTGTTTATTATTATGATGTTTCGTGTGATGCTGGAAATAAAAGTATTCTTATTCTTATTCTTATGTACGTATGTATGTTTTTATGTTTGTGCGCGCATATCTCTGGAACTACAAGTCCGATTTAAGATATCGATAGAAGATAGAAGATATAGATATAATAAGATCCGATTTTTTGTTGTACTAGGTATTGTTCAACTTAGGGAATGCTGCAAGTTTCATCAAAATCGGTTCAGTAGTTTTTGAGATACGGAATTTTAATGCTACGTAATTATTTACGTTGAAGTCGGTTTTATCTTTTTAAAAAACTATTTTTAGACTTTTACTAGACTTTTGACTTGACGATCATCTGGAAAAACAACTTTTTGTAAACTTTTCACGATTTTTTTTTTCCCGCCATATTTTACTTGACACTGGCTATTCTTAAAAAGCCGAGTGCCATATTATGAAAAAAGTAGACGCGCGGGAAATTTTTCAAATAAAGAACGCTTAAAGCGCGAACTAGGTACACTGCGGACATGTCGCGAACTTTGAGAGGATTTGGTAGTAATGTGCGATCCGCGCCGCGATTTGCGCCGCGATCCGCGCCGCGATCCGCGCCGCGGTCCGCGGCGTGCCTTCGCGCGCGAGTGTGGATCGGCAGAAAGGGAGCGTTGCCCATACTGCCGATTCACACTCGCGCGCGAAGGCACGCCGCGGACCGCGGCGCGGATCGTGGCGTAAATCGCGGCGCGGATCGCACATTACTGCCAGGTGGACGCAAGTTCCGAACAAAAAAAATTGGGTTCCAAATTTAAACGTAGCAACTGGACCCAATCACATAATCTGTGCTTTATATGTGCAAGGTCGATTTTTTTTTTTTTTTTATTAATAAAATTTTACGGGCCTGGATTCTAGTCCTTTTAGCCCAGTCCTTAAAATACATTTCATTGTTTTTAACAACAAGTAACTTAACGTAACATTACACAGGGCATTACGGAATTAAAGTTTTTTCTCAACATTTTTTAAAAAGCTATAAAGCGGACCATAAAAAGTATTTTTTTGAAGTAAATCTTTCAAAGACAAGTTGTCTATGTTTATATCACTGTCACTGTCATGTTTGTCCATTAATTCACTGATTTCACTACACATTAGAGCTGTAAAAGTAACGAAAAAAAGCGTACCCGTATGTATTCGTTACTTTAACTGTTAGTACTCGTTACTATCGTATCGTTACTCGTTACTCGATACTTTTGAATTTTGATACCTTTTTAAGTTTTTATGTATGAACATAACAACCAAGTTTTGTTGATTATTGGGTTCCATACCCAAAGCCAAACGGGACGCCATTACTGAGACTTCGATGTCTGTCCGTCTGTCTGTCTGTCTGTCTCCAGGCTGTATCTCAAGAACCACTATAGCTAGACCTCTGATTTTTTACAGATTGTGTGTTTCTGGTACCGCTATAACGAAAAATACTAAAAGCAAAATAAAGTTAATATTTAAGTGGGGCTCCCAATATAGAACAAACGTGATTTTTTGGCCTTTTTGCTCGTAAGTCGTAATCCATAATGACAACATGTAGACACTTGAAATATTCGCAAAATCCTGAATAGTCTTAGGGCCCCCGCGCACGAGCAACTTAGTTGCACGGCGATTTATTTGTCTCTTTCGAAAAAATTGCGACCATGTCGCAGGGGTGCGCGCACGAGAGCGACAGCAACGCAACTTTTTTCCGATTTTTCTAGACAGTCATCAACATGGATTTGGTCGAGACGGCTGTGGTTGTTGCACTCGCAATAAAAAACCAAAGAAAGCGGCGCAAAATAGAATATTGGGTGCATCCATTATGGAGCGATCGCCTGACTCTTGGGAAATTTCATACTGTGTTTATGAAATTGAGAGCATACCCAGAAAAATTTTACGTTTTCTTTAGAATGAGTGTCGAAAGTTTTGATGAACTGTGCAGAATCTTACGACCTGGCCTCGTTCATGAAAATAAATAGGGGAAAACCCGATATTTTGCCTCTATTTTGCCCCTATCATGGACGAAAGCTCCCTAAATCTAGGGGGAAATCCCCTGATCTGGCAACACTGGGCCGGTCGGCGACTTTATTGTTGCCTGTGCGCGCACTTGCATAGAAACCAATAGGGAAGGAGACAGTTGCGTTGCAACTAAAAAAGTTGCACAGAGTTGCGTCGCGTCGCGTCGCTACGTGCGCGCACTTCCATACTAGCTCCTAGACTTGATCAAGAGACAAATAAATCGCCATGCAACTAAGTTGCTCGTGCGCGGGGGCCCTTATAGTAGTATCCACTTTAGTATTTTAAATTAAAATTAAATAAATAAGGACGCCCCCTTATTTATTTAATTTTAATTTTATTACATACAAAAAACACAACCTACATTCACTCTATCACAGTAAGGAACACTTGGTGCGCGAGTCCGACTCACACTTGGCTGATTTTTTGTATATATTTGATAGGTTAGTCATTTAATTTAAGAATAACATTGTCCTACAAAAATAACCATCCATATTTATATCTCTGTTAGCTACCACTTTCAAGAATTTTCGCACAGGAAATTGTTGTTCGTCTTATCAAAAAATGAAGCTACTCACGAAAAATTTGCTTGATAATAATTTACAAAAATTGTTCTAGGGAACCCGGACTAAAAAATATTTTTTCAAAAAAATTAAATTTATACCTAGAATACTGCAAGCGTTAACCCTTATCATCAGCTGGTATGCGATATGCTCGTCGCGTATAGATAAAAAAAGACGGGTTGCACTCCGGGAGTGCCGGAAGAAGTGAAAACTTGATTATTAATGTTGTGCATTTTTTTAACCCATTTTTTATGAAAATCTATTTTTAAAAAACGATTTTTTTAATTAATCGAAACCCTTACAATTCGGGTTCAAGTTCCCGAGTTTTCGAGTTCGAGTTCGACACAAAACACTACTCTCCAACCATCTTACGCTTTTTCTATGGTTTTTCGATTAGCATGAGAATCTGATGCGAGTTTCACAGTTTTTACCCATCCCACAAAAGTGCTCAACGCCGCTAAAGAAGTTTTCACTTCAAAAACATATTAAAATATACCTATATTATGGCAACTACAAAAGATGCGAGTAACGAAACGCATTCGTGAGTAACGTTTCGTTACTCGGTACTAGATGGCGTACTCGTTACTCAGTACCGAATACATACGGTTTGCTACAGCTCTACTACACATCATTAGGCGTGCCATATTATGTTTTCCACATCGAAGAACCAGATGATCAAGAGTCTCCTCTTCAACGCCGCAGTCACAAAATGAGGTATTCACCATCTTCAATCTGTAGAGATGAGATTTAACTTGGCAATGCCCAAATCTCATCCTGTTCATCGTAACTATAAATGATCTAGACATTTCTTTCAATTTATGGTACCACGGTTTGGCGGGCGGGACCTTTTGTATATCGTAATACCATTTTCCTTTTTCAGACGACGTTTGGGTAAAGTATGCCTTGAACAACTCTCCCAGGCAGTCTTTCATAGGAGCATGTATATCTGTATACGGTATGTGCTGGAGTTGACTGTGGTCTTCGTCTGGATCTCCTCTTGTTGCTGCATCAGCTTCTTCGTTGCCAGTAATTCCAGAGTGAGAAGGTACCCAAATGAATTTAACATTTTTACTATTATTATACATATGGTACAAAGTTTGCTTAATTTTTAATATTAAATAATTTGTATTAAATTTTAAAACCCTATTTTTAAGTGCAGTTATAACACTAAGTGAATCAGTTAAAATCAAACAATTGCTTTCATTAATTGAAGATATATACAATAATGCTTTATATATAGCATAACATTCAGCAGTAAATATACTACATTCATACGCTAATTTTATACATTTTTTAATTTTTTTCTGAGGGTCATAATAGGCTGATGTAACAATATTTAAGGTTTTCGACCCATCAGTATAAATTCTGTACTCATTATCTATAGTATTGAGAAGATCATTTTGATTACTTATTTGTTGCTCACATATTGTAACATCATGCATGTATGCATTATATTCAATATTATACATAGGCCAATGATTTTCTCTAAATATATAATTTCCAATATTTAAGTAAATGTTTATCATAATCCTTAATAGTTCTGGCAATTTTCTAGAAATAATGTTAGAAACATCAGTATATGGACCCACTTTCATACTATTTGTTGGAACTATAGGAAGAATTCTATTTAAAAGATGATTATTTTTAGAGGCAAATACCTTTAAGCAAAATCGTTCAGCAATTTTTAGCCTTATAATAGTTAGTGGAGGTATACATGTCTCGGCCTCCATGATATGTATAGGAGTAGAGCACATTGCACCTGTTATGACTCTAAGAGCTTTATTTTGAATAACATCTAATTTTCTTAATAAGTTATAATTACAGTTGTAATATGCTAAGGTGCTGTAATCAAAGTGACTACGTACTAAACTCTTATATTATAACATGGATAAAGTTTTAGGGTCGGATCCCCAGTGTACTCCTGCCAAAGATCTAATTATGTTAAGACCTCCACAAGCTTTTTTGATAATTTGTTGGATATGATTTTCAAATTTTAACTTATTGTCAAGATATATCCCCAAAAACTTTTTTTCACAGACCCATTTGAGACTGTTGTTGTGAAGTTTAACGTTAAATAAACTTCCTGGATCTGATTTAGAGAAAATCATGGCTGTACTTTTTTCCAAACTTATCCATAGCTTTAATTTTCTTGTATAGTAATTATATACTTGTTCTAATGCCTTATTTAATATATTTACAGCAATATTTACATCCTTATGACTACTATACACAACAATATCATCCGCATACTGTAGAAATTTTACATTATAACTTAAAAGATATTTACACAGTGTCTTGTGTATATGCTATATAACAGTGGCGAAATAGTGGCACCTTGCATTGTGCCTTTATATATATGTCTAGGTCCATGTAAAATGTTATTAAATTTGACATACATTGTTCTCTTAAATAAAAATTTAAAAATCCATTCACAGACTTTTCCGGGGACACCTATATCTATCAAAACTTCAACAAGGATAGTTGGATCAACATTATCAAACGCCCCCTGAACATCGAGAAAGGCACAAACAGTGGAAGAAAATGAGTGGAATGAATCTTTAATATCCCTTAATAATGCAACATAGCTTTCTACACAACTTTTACCTTTACGAAAGCCATACTGCTCCCTTGGTAAGATATTATTTGATTCAACATACCAGTCTAGTCTCACCTTAAGCATGTATTCAAATATTTTACCAACACAAGATGACAAAGATATAGGTCTATATGAGTTACAGTCATTTTCCGGTTTTTCTGGTTTAAGGATTGGTACAATACATTGTGTTTTCCATGAGTCTGGTATAAGATTGTTTGTCCATAATAGATTATAAATATCTAATAATATTTTTTGGGCATCTTCATGCATGTAGCCTAATATTTTGTAAGGGATATCGTCTAAGCCTGGAGTAGTGTCTTTTCTAGATTTCAAAGCAAATTGGAATTCTTGCCATGTAAAAGTATTACTCAAAAATATGCTACTTGAATTGCCTTCCTGGATAAAATATGAATTTAATAAATTACTGTCTATATATTTTTCAGGTGGATCATTGGGTGCATACTTATCAAGAAAAGATGGAATCCATTCACTGTTTTTTGGTTTACTAACAGAAGAAGCTCTTTTAAATCTGCGGATATAATTCCAGATGACAGTAACAGGTGTTTGTCTGTTGAATGATTCACAAAGGTTTCTCCAACTATTCTTTTTCTTTTCCCTTAATAACTTTTTTTTAATTGCATCTATTTTTTTATATTCAATGAAATTTTCTAAAGAAGAATGTGTTCTATAAAAATTTAGAGCAGCTTTACTTTTTTTAACTGCTTCTAAGCATTCATTATCCCACCAGGGAACTAGTTTTTTCCTAATGGTTGGGGAAGTTATATTTAGTTTTGGAATACATGATTCTTTAACTGTATTTAATGTAACACAAAATTTATTATAAGTAGATAAAGGTTCGTTGTAATCAATAGTAAATGACCTGAATGCCTTTTCAGTTTCAGATGCAAAGAGCTTCCAATCTGCCTTGTCATACAGAAATCTTTCCGTTGGTTGACCAACTTCAAAATCTTGTGGATGGAGTTCAATAAATGTGAAAGTGGGATAATGATAGCTGCCCATTGGATCATCACTTACGCTCCAATGGCATAGAGGAGCGATTTGTGGGCTAACACAAGTAATGTCAATTGAAGATTGGCTATTACGCAAACTACCTACTGTTGTTGGAGCTCCCGAGTTCAGGATACATAGGTCACACTCATCTAATAAATCGTAAACATCTGTACCTCGAGGCTTGGTTTGAAGACATCCAAAACCAACATGATGAGCATTTAAATCTCCGGATAGTATTATCGGTTTTGGTAAACTATTAATAATTTGTTTAAGTTGTCTAGATTTGAACCTTCCTGGTCTTGGTGGACTATAACTACATAAGATAGACAAATTACCAATATCAGTTTTAAGAACTATAGCTGCAGATTGTAAATCTTCATAAAAAGGCAGATTGACAGTAATATATTATTTGAAATTATTCCTAATGAGTATGCCGACTCCACCACGGCCGTTAAGGCCATGTTGGTAAATAAAATTATAACCTGTTATTTTAAAATTATGATTTTCTTTTAAATGTGTTTCATTTAACAAACATATATCAATGTCATTTTGGTCCAAAAAAGTAATAAGAAGAGGTTTTTTGCTATTAAGATTTTCAACATTAAATTGGCATATTTTCAAAAAATTACTATCCATGTTTAAGGTTATTTAATAATACTTCCTTTATTACTGATGTTGTCATTTTTTTATTACTGTTACTTAAATTTACTAATGTAGCTACTAAAGACTTTAAAATGTTGTCGCTTTTTATTATACCTTGTATTAATTCCTCATTAGTTATCTCATGTTTTTTGTGTGGTAAAGCCGGGAAATCAGTACTGTAATGTGCCAAACTGTAAGTGTGGTCAGTGTTTTTAGTTACATTTGCGTATGCCATTTTATTTTGTTTTTCCAATATTTTCTTTTGCTTAACCGGACAGTTCCTAGATATAGCAAGATGTGGTCCACCACAGTTGGCACAATGCAGTGCCTGATCATCAGGGCACTTAGAATAATGATGTTCCTTTGAACAAATCGAACATTTTTGGACACATTTACATATCTTAGCATGGTGATTAAATTTAAAGCACTTGTAACATTGCAGCAAAGGAGGGTTATATTCATATACTTTATAATTAAAAATATCTAATGAGACAGATTGTGGTAGTATATTGGAGAGAAATGTCACAGAAACCGTTTGAAACGGTTTCACTTTGCCATTAACTTTTTTGGTGAACCTTCTCACTCCAATAATTTCATAGGCAGAAGTTAACTTTTTGAATAGGTCTTCATTACTTATCCTAGTCGGTACATACCGTAGTACTCCTATCTTTTCGATGCTCCTAGCTGGGATGAATGCTTTGAAATTATTTTTTCTATGGAAGTCTTCATTCAGCAAGTAATTATTGGCATAACTTGCCTGGGAGAATGCTACTGCTATTTTATTGGCTGCTACTCTTTTTATGCCAGTTATTCCTTTGATTTCTTCTTTGAATATGGATGTTAGTGTTAACGGATTTTTGTTGCCGATATTGCTATCGGTTTGGGTGGATTCGGTATATACGATATACTCCTGAGAGTGGGACTTCTCAGGGAATAAGCGTCTGTAGCCGGGTTTACTATACGGGATGTAAAATGACTCATCTAAAACATCCCTGTCTTCGTCAGTATCAGGCCCTCGCGGCCTTTTTCTGCCGGGTTTCCCAGGGGCTGTCCCCCCAGGATCCTCCATTTCAACATCTATTATTCCACCGTTTTGCGTTGTTTTATTATTAAAATGCTTTATATAAACTATTTTAAATAATTAATTTCGCAAAAATTGAAAAATACGACTTCTCTTTTTAAAAAGCCCGCCAACTTCGTGCAAGGTCGATTTTTTTTTTTTTTTTTCAATTTATTCTTGACTATGGATACAGGTCCTTCAGTCGAATACATTATAACAGTATAATGAACTTACATTAGAATACAATTACATTAAATAACAAAAAGAAATCCTACAAACTTTAAAAAAGACACAAGTTACAACCAATCAACATTTTACATTTCATAAAGACATATCACTCATGTACCTATTTAAAACTTAAAAGCTTAAAAAAAACAAAACCATTGATATTGTCACATGACGTCATCTCTAAAAAAAAGAAATACAAAACACAAACATAACCTAAAAAACCTAAATATTTTGTACAGTATTTACAATATATTTGAAAATAGAGTCAAAGTAAACAGAATTTGCTAATAGGTCTTGACTGTGGCGGGGGACACTTAAAGAGTTCTCTTGAGCAATTTCCTTAATATTATTATCAAATATGGATCTTTGTATGGCAAAGACTGGACACTTAAAAAGCACATGATCTATGTCTGCATTTTCTTCTGAACAATGAGAACAGGTACTATTGTCTATTACATTTATTCTCCTAAGATGTGATGGGACCAGGCAATGACCAAAGCGCAAACGATTAATTGTTGTGATTAATTTCCTGTTTACATAAACTATCTTGTTGTACCATGGTATCGTCGGTAAGTCTTTTTGAATTTCCGCGTACCATTTTCCTTTAGTTTCTATTATCTTCGCCCAATAGTCTTTCCATAAACTTTTAATTGAACTTTTAATTTGTGGGTATATATCAGTAAATGGTACCTTAACACTTTCTGAAAGGTCTACATTGTGTTCCCTACGGGTCACCTGGTCTACAATTTCATTGCCTAATATGCCACTGTGGGAGGGAACCCAAACTAGTTCTATTTTCTTTTCCACCAATTTTGTTAACATATATCTAATTCTAAATATAATATAATTTTGTTTAAAAGACATACTTTGGTTACTTAAACTATATAACACACTTTTAGAATCAGTAATTATTAAAATATTTACATTATTTACATCAGTAAAAACATATTTTAAAGCTGCTAATATAGCCCAGGCCTCTGCTGTAAAAATACTGCAACTTTGTGGCATTTTAAAACATTTACTTAACTTACATTGTGGGTCATAGTATGCAGCTTTAACTTCCTCACTTTTAGAACCATCTGTATATATTGTGTAAAAATCCCTTTTATCCTGTAGAAATTGTGAAAAGTCAAATTTATTTGTAACAGAATCTAAATGACACTTAATATTAAAAATTGTAGTCTCATATGGATATTGATAAATTGGCCATTTGTTACTAGTGTACATATTTTTAGAATAATTTTTTGTTAATAACATAATTCTTGGTATTTCAGGTAAAGAAGCAGAAATGAGATCATTAGATGTGATAGTTGGTAACGCTGACTGTACAATTTCTATAGGATGCAACAATTTATTCACTAGAAAATTGTTATTACAGGATAACTCTTTAAGACAAAATCTCTCAGCCAATTGTAAACGGCGCAGAGACAATGGAGGTATACAATTTTCAATTTCCATAGACACGATAGGGGTGCTACGCATGGCACCACTTATTATTCTTAAACCTATATTCTGTACAACATCTAATTTCCTTAGTAATGTTATATTTGCATTCATGTAAGCTAATGAACTATAATCAAAATGACTTCTGACTATGCTTTTGTACAACATATTAAGAGTTTTTGGGTCTGAACCCCAAAATGTTCCTGCCAAACTTCTCATTACATTTATGCTTCTCATAGCATTCTGACATACATAATTAATGTGTTTATCAAATTTAAGTTTATTATCTACAATAACTCCTAAGAATTTGTGGTGATTCACAATGGGAATTCTGTTGTTATTATAAATTATATTTACAGAATGTGCAGGTACATCTTTACTAAATATTAGCACTGAACTTTTCTCTGAACTTATTTCTAATTTTAAAATATTGTTATAATAATTTTGTAATTGAGCTAAAGCTCTATTTATAAGATCGATAGCCATATTTAAGTTTTTATTTACACTGTACAAAAGCAAGTCATCAGCAAATTGCAATACTTTTACTCCAAGAATATTTACAAACTTAAGGATTTGAGATGTATAAAAATTATAAAATGATGGCGATGTCGTAGCCCCTTGCATTGTGCCTTTATTGGCCGTCTTAGGCCCATGCAATTTATTATTGAATTTTACATAAACTTTTCTGTTACTTAAAAATTTATGAATCCATTTTAAAGTTTTCACCGGAAATCCCAGTTCCTGTAAAACTTTAATTAACACTTCAATGTTAACACTATCAAAGGCAGCTTTTACATCTAAAAATACACAAACAACACTGCAGTGACTAAGTTTTGCCTTTTTTAAATCTTGTATAAATGATACAAAGCTTCCAGAACAACTTTTTCCTTTCCTAAATCCAAACTGAATATCCGGTAAAATGTTTTGTGATTCAGCAAAATAATCTAATCTCATTTTTAACATGTTTTCAAAAAGCTTACCTAAACATGATGATAGGGAAATTGGCCTGTAGGAAGATGGGTTACTAGCTGGTTTATTTGGTTTTAAAATAGGAATGACACATTGAGTTTTCCATGACTCCGGTATGACTAAACCATCCCATAACCTATTATAAATCTTCAAAAGAATTTCTATTGCATTAGGGTGTAGTTTTTTAATTAAAATATATGGTATACTATCCAAGCCTGGCGTTGTGTCTTTTCTACTTTTTAAAGATATGTACAACTCGCTCAGTGTAAATGACTTATTGAGAAACGAATTACTTTCATCTTCAACGGCTTGATCATAAATAGTCTTTAAATTGCTTTCATTTACTTGAGACTGATCTGAAATTTTATTTAAAAAGGATGGTACCCAATCATCATTTAAAAACCTATCATGAGAAGTACCTATTCTCTTGAATCTTTTAATATATCCCCATATTCTAGAGACTGGTGTCATTCTATTAAAACTACTACACAGATCTTGCCATGATTTAACCCTTTCATCCTTTAATAACCTTTTCTTTTGAGCATCAAATTTTTTATAAGTAATAAAGTTATCAATGCTGGGCAAAGCTCTATAATTTTTTAAAGCTTCCTTGAACTTTCGAACTGCATCTTCACATTTTTGGTTCCACCAAGGAGCTGGTTTTCTCAATGTCTTCGAAACTGGCTTTGGATTTTGTTTTGGTACTGTTATTGATCTTAAATTACATAAAATACTGACAAAACTATTGTATAACTGAAGTGGTTCTAAATTATTATTATCTACATTTAATTCTGAAAAAGATGTCTCTGATAACTTAAAATATTTATTCCAATCTGTTTTACTATAAATATATTTTTCTTCCACAGGACGAACTTCATATATTGAGGGCTGTACATTAATAGTTACCTGAGTTGGATAGTGGTAGCTGCCCATTGGATCACTGTGGACAAGCCATTCGCAAAGAGGAGCTAAAGAAGGACTAACAAGAGCTAAATCAATTGCAGATGGATTTCTATTTGGTGCCTGAACTGTTGTGACACTGCCATCGTTCAATATGCACATGTCAAATTCATCTATGATGTTAAACACACTGTTACCTCTGTTATTGTTCGAGTGGCATCCGAATAAAATGTGGTGTGCGTTAAAGTCTCCCATGATGAGACATGGTTTAGGAGTTTCAAGTAATACTTTTTTAAATTTATTTGTATCAAACCTGTTATTAGGTGGGCAGTACACACATAAAATGTGTATTGTTCCTATTGTAGTTTCTAATGATATACAAATATTTTGAATACTTTCATAAAAAGTTGTATTTACAATTTTATATTTGAGGTTTTGTTTAATGAGTATACCTACTCCATTATGTGAATTTAATGAATCCTTACGTATGAAATTATAAGGTGTAAAATCTGGAATTATACTTGAACTCTTAAGCCATGTTTCATTTAACAGACATATGTCTATATTATGATCAAAAAGAAATGTTTTTAATAAGACTCTTTTATTCTGCAAGCTTTGTATATTAAATTGTGCTATATTTAAATATGTATCCATTATGTGATTAAATTAGATAGTAATATATCTTTAATTCTTTTATTTGTGACTGGAGTATTGTTATTACCGAGGATTACAAGAGACTTAACTAAGGCATTCATTATAATGTCATTGTTCAAAATTTGTTCTACATCGAAATTTGTTTTGGTGTTACCAACAGTATTTACATTGATAGGCTTAGAAATAGCTGGAAAAGATTTAGGGTCAGTGAGCAATGGAACACTACTCACCACAGTGGCATAGCTATGGTTAAAATTCTGATATTTGGACTTCTTTTCCTGCATTTTCTTCTGTTTCACTGGACAGTCTCGTGAGATGGCCAAGTGATTTCCGCTACAGTTGAGGCATACAATTTCTTCTACATCACATTCTTTGTATGAGTGCCGTCCAGCGCATGAGGAGCACATTTGCTCTCCTCGGCAAACTTTAGCAGAGTGGTTGAACTTGAGGCATTTGAAGCATTGCAATAATGGTGGTATGTATAAATGTACTGGATACCTGAACATTTGTATGTAGGCGTATTGAGGTAAAATTGTACCAGCGAAGGTAACTGCTATTGTACCCAATGGAGTAAGTTTCCCTTCAACTTTCTTAAAAAATCTTTTGATTGAAATTACTTCTGCGTCGCATGCAATGTTTTTGTATATAGCTTCATTGGACAGATCCTTAGGCACATATTTTATAACACCAGTGATCTCCGACTGGTGGGCCGGTACAAAGGCTTTCAGTTTATTTCTTATTAGAAAATGGTCCATTTTCAGGAAGTTATTCGCTGGTGCGGGCTTTTTAAAAGTGACACCAACTTTATAAGCGTTCACTCTATGTACACCTACAATTCCCTTAACATTTTCCGTGAATAATTTTGTTAAAGCAATAGGGTTTTTGTTTCCCAATTTTTCATTGTT
This sequence comes from Polyommatus icarus, assembly GCA_937595015.1. Lineage (NCBI taxonomy): Eukaryota > Metazoa > Arthropoda > Insecta > Lepidoptera > Lycaenidae > Polyommatus > Polyommatus icarus. The sequence goes on along the minus strand of OW569327.1, from coordinate 14,974,573 downwards.
TATCGATTGAACATAAACGACGCAATCGCTACTATAATTCTCTGGGAATTGTCTCTTATAATTTGTTTTTGTGAACATTCTATAGTCCACAGCACTATCGTCCAATTTTCTTTTCTTAGAAGTATCTGCGGGGGCCGGACCCCCGTCGCTATCTACACTCATCTTATTTATATATTATTTATCACTATTGAAAAAGTAGTATTTACAACTAAATTACAGTAATATTACTGGAAAATAAATTTTTATAAAGCAGAGAAAATTTTGAACACCCGCTCTTTTCGACTTCCCCCGTGCAAGGTCGACTGTAATAAATGTTGCCAGCAAAATCTGAAGATATCAAAAATTAGGGTAAAATAGGTAAATCGGAGAACTCTAATTTCAATTTAAAAAATACATAATTACTGCCTGAAATATGTAAAGTGTAAAAATACAGTTTTGTTTTTCATAAGATTGAATTATGATCACAAAACGAGCGATGGTTCTAATGTACAATATTTTTCTTTATGTTTTTTTTTATTACAGGTTATTTCTTATTCTAGGACCCTCCTTGATCCATAGAAAGAGATGGCATACACACGTCGGGTCAACAGAGTTCAATTTTATTGTCTTCAACTCTTCACTTCAATGTTTGAAGTTCGCACTCCACCCCCGCGTTCCATTTGACGTTAATAACGACCAAAACGCTCAAAATACCTCCTATTTTGAGCGTTTTGATCGTTTTTAACGTCAAGTGGAACGCGGGGCACATTTACCTATAAACTTCTTGCGCTGACCAAATTTCTACCCAATCCTGTAGGCCTACTACGAAACTGTTTTGAGACTCAAACAATCGGACGAGAATGCCGCGTCCTGCTCTAACAAACGTGAAATGACGTTTGTTAGAGCAGGACGCGGCATTCTCGTCCGATTATTTGAGTCTCAAAACAGTTTCATGGTACAAGCCGTTCTTTGGGCCATAGAGTAGAATGAGCTGACAGTTGATTCTTGATTGACATTTGACAGTAATGGCATTTTACATGATGGCATGTTGTCGCTCATCAATTTTGTGAATTTTGGGCTTGTGTTACAGATCCATCGTAATTTATAATTGAATATAAAGTTTTCATTTCATTGGAAATATCAAACTACACTTGTTAGGTAACTTACTTTTTACTTACTTCAAAAAGATGTCTAAAAACTGATGATTATTGACCATGGAGAATAGATTATTTATCCTAATGATGGCCATTGGCCTTTGTCAAATATGTCATCTTGGTAATGCTCCGTGGTATTATTGAATTTTTTGTGGATTTATAGGTTTATCCCTTAAATAAAGAAGTGCTAGTGAAATTCAGTGTATTTCAAAACATATTTGCGTAAATACTGTTTATTTTACGTAATAAAAACAACAATATAACCCTTAATTAAATCTTATTGATTTTTGGTGATTGTATAGTAATTGCCTAATTATTTGTGCAGTACTACGTTACAATGGACGTAGACGACTCCGCTGTCGATCTCAGCGTCAGGTGAGAATTTTGCTATATGTACTTTTCTGTAAATTACTTTGTTTTTATTTTAATAATTTCATTTACAGTTAAGTTAGCAAGAAATATAATAAGTTAACTTATTATAGTGATTGGTTGTAGTCTGTAGATATTGTGGTTACAACTGAAGTTAGTTACATATTATTGTCTCTAAGAAATAAGTTGACTCGGTACATTTTTTGTAATAAGTAAATATTATTATCTAAAGTATAGTTTTCACAGAGCCAATACTGGCTGCCAGTCTTATTGGCAGCCAGTACTGGCTCTGTGAAAAATATACTTGAATCATCATCATCATCATCAATATAAATAAATAAATAAAAAAGAAAAAATATTATTGACAACTTTGTGATAATTCTAATAACTCCAGTATTTGCAGTTTATCTCTTTCATAATAATTGGTTCACAATTTTGAGCTTTAGAGAGCTAATTTGTGCTTTATTTGAGTAAATATCAAAGAGCTTTCAAGCTCTTACTATTACAAAACACTTTTAAATTGTTTTTTTAACATATTTTTTGTCAGGTCTCTACCGCCTGAGTTAAGTGAACTACGAGCTTTGACAGCGAGTGGACTAACTATCACCCCTGCTCAGCCCCCACCTCCTGTAAGTACTTTACTTAAAAGATGCTTGAAAGATGCTTGCAATAAGTCTACTTAAAGTAAAGCTAGAAGTAATTCATATTATATTTATAAAATAATATTATGTTATATTTGTAATTTGATGTTACAAAATTTACATATTACATAAATATGAAATAAAAGCAATAGGCGAAGATAATGCAATTTTAAGTTAGTTTGTATTTAACATAGCTATAATACTTTAAAGTGTAAGCAGATTTTTATGTGTATAGTTACATATAAATATCTGCTTACACTTGAAAGTAAAGTTGGTTTATTTAAATTAATTTTGATTTAGTAACTTTTCAATAATATTAATTTTTTTTCCATTGTTTCTTGCTAACAGCAGATTGACAGAGTAAGTGATATTATATCTTCATTTTAATATTGTTATTTGCAATTTGAAGTAAAATATAAAGTTACTAACTTTTTTATCAATTTGTAATGTAATTCTTTGTATTAAATAATGAATAATTAACTAAAATAGAGTAATCATGAATTAAAATTATAGTTTTATTTTATTGACCGTGCTTATGACTGGTATATTTTACTTAGGGCTCCAGTGGCAAGAGAGTGCTACGGCCTCGCACCGATCAACGCACATATGCTGAGAGCCCAGACATAGTTCTGTTGCCTGCCGCACCACCACACCGAAAACCTTTGGTGCCTGTCACTGCACCATTTGCAGGTACAGTGTAAAACTTACACAGTATGACTATAAAATAATTTATTTTATTTTAAGAATTTAATTGGAAAACAAATATTTAAAATTAGAATAACCTTTACAATGTCTTTCTTGGTAATTCTATAGATAAACTAGCTGTCCCGGCAAAATAATATAAAGTATTTTGCCTATATTATTTTATTTGAAGTGACTAAATAAGTATGTCGCCATGGCAACGTCGATCGCTATCTCGTCGCACAAACAATGGTCGCCGTTAGTCTCAGGCTGTAAGAATTTACTATTATTTATGCAACAAATGTACTTATCAATATATAAAGTACCCAGTAGCCGATTCTCAGACCTACTGAATATGCATATAAAATTTGGTAAAAGTCAGTAAAGCTGTTTCGGAGGAGTTCGTGGACTAACATTGTGACACGAGAATTTTATATATAAGATATTAAATACAATAACATATTGTATAACATTACATATCTTGTTTAATCACTTATGGAACATCATATCATCAAAACAAATATTTTTGTTGTACCAATTAATGCTTATGAAACTAGCATACTAAATAGATAAAGATGATATTACAGATTTAAAAACTATAAACCTTCTGTAATCATTAGATGTGAGCAGCAAACTAAACTCTGGATCAGTAAATGTGTCTATAACAGCGAGCTCGACTACGGTGCTGCCGCCCGAGTCGCCCAGGGATCCAGCGGACGAAGAGGAATCTGATGATGAGAATGAACCTCCGTTGCCTATTCCGGAGCACAGGGTAAGTATTTGGGTTTTCTTACAAATTGTGTATATTATTGCAGAGTCCATAATAAAATCTATATATATAAAAGAAAGTTGTGTTAGTTACGCCACTTATAACTCAAGAATGGATGAACCGATTTGGCTGAAAATTGGTGGAAAGGTAGCTTAGAACCAGGAATAGGACATAGGATACATTTTGTCCCGAAAAAATGTACGGTTGCTGCACAATATACTGTTATGATTTGCGCGTAAACTATTCAATCGATTTTGATGAATTTTGGTATGGAGATACTTTGAGTCTCGGGAAAGGACAAAGGATACTTTTGGTCCCGGAAAATGTACCGTTCCCGCACAAAATTATTTTATCTCATGAACGGATGAACCGATTTGGCTGAAAATTGGTGTAGAGGTAGCTTAGAACCAGGAAAAGGACATAGGATACATTTTGTCCCGGAAAAATGTACGGTTACTGCACAATATACTTTTATGATTTGCGCGTAAACTATTCAATCGATTTTGAAGAATTTTGGTATAGAGATACTTTATGAGTCTCGGGAAAGGACACGTGATACTTTTGGTCCCGGAAAATGTACGGTTCCCGCACAATAAACTTTTATAATTTTCGACTAAACTATTCAATCTATTTTTATGAAATTCGGTATGGAGATACTTTGAGTCTCGGGAAAGGACAAGGGATACATTTTGTTCCGGAAAATGTACGGTTCCTGCACAATAAACTTTTATGAGTTTCGCTTAAACTATTTAATCTATTTTGATGAAATTTGGTATGAAGATACTAATTTTAATCTATTGTTTTCTTAATTATACCAATTCGAATTAAATAAGCATTGTTAAGACAGGACAACGTCTGTCGGGTCAGCTAGTAGTATAATAATTATTAATTTATGACATATTACATAATATACTATATTAATATATTGTGATAAATGACTAATCATGATTCATACATACAGTTTTGAAAATTAATATTGAGGATACTTTGGGAATATAATTATTTATTGCTGACTTTTGTCTAAATCTTTTACAAAAAAGTTATACTAACTTTTTTCAGTGAATATCAGGCTCATAACTTTGCATACGTACTAAGAGCCAATGACAACGCAATCATATTTTGTTAAAATAAAATAAAGATATATGTAACAAGATGTTAGTGTAAACACCGTTATCCTAGAAAATATTAAATGAGCCCGTCAAACTGAACAACTTTTTCTATGAGAACAATGCTGAGAACTAATAAAAATCATCCGTCTTCATACCTATACAAATTGCCGGTCCGGGCATCCGTGTGGGTATGAAGACGGCATTTTTTTTAAATTCCCAGCATTGTTCTCATAGAACAAGTTGTTCATTTTGACGGGCTCATTTGATGGTTTCAAGGATAATGGTGTTTACACTAACACACTGTATATTTTTAAAATTTTCTTTAACTTATTCTGTACCAGGAGCTGTCAAGCGCTGAGATATGGGAGCGTGAGCGGCGGCTGCGCGCGCTGCGGGAGAAGCTGCGAGCGGAGGAGACGCGCTTCGTGCTGCTGCGGAAGTTGAGGCAGTCGCAGCAGGCCGCCACGCTGCCGCCCGCCAAGGTGATGATGATGATAAAAAACTGTTGTCTGTAAAGTCGGTTTACTGACGATAGTTGAACGTGACAACGTGCCTCTTTGTCGCTCGTACCGCTCTCTCGCTTGCACTTCAAGCCCTAAATGAAACGCCTCAGAGCGAGGTAATGCCGCATATTGCGTCATGTTTTTTCGTGCGTGCAGCCGGCTGCATCGAATTATAAGACGTTGTCACGTCAAAAATAAGATGAACTTTTAAACTGAATGTGTGCCTCGTTTTTTATTATATATTGAACATTTTCATGTAGGCCTTTGCTGTTCTTCAAATTCAACAATTCAAAGCTTAAAAGTTAAAACCCTAATCTACTTAAATTCAAGTTACCTACACACAACCGACAATCCGCTACTGTAAATTATGACGCTTTAGTAACTAGTAAGTCATGTACGGCAATTGACTTATTTTGGTGTGAACAAAAGACTTACGATATAATTAAAATATTATTATTATTACTAGTTCAAGTACTAGGACATCAAATTATTGTATTTTATTTTAAGTGTCTTGTTTCTAAATAAATAAATAAATTATTATACTTACTTACTAGGAGGGTCCGGCTCTGAACGCGAGCGCGGGCACGGCGTTAGCTGGCAGCGGGTGCGTGGTGCCGCCCGGCGTCACCGTCACACCCGCACCGCCACCCGCACACCAGCATCCTAAGGTAACAGAGTACACACACGTCACATACACACACACACACACCATAATTTTTTTTAATGAGCCAGATAACCAGCAGTTGGGTTATATGATGGTATGCTACGAATAATAAAAACTAAGGAAGAGTAACTGTGTCAAAAAATTCGTCCACGAGCCTACAAAATATGACCCAAACACATGCATACTTTGTGCACGTATTCGGTACACAATTTTGTGTAAATATAAAAGTGACAATTTATGTCAACGGCTTTATTTTGTAAAGAGTGTTAGTTTTTCGTTGCTATTGCCATATTTTAGTGTGCGAAAAGGAACCAAATTGAAAACGATTGAAGTATGGGATTTATGTTTCCTTAGTTTTTATTATTACTAGATGGTAAGTTATAGCTGACTAACCATGGTGATTATTACTTACATCAAAGTAAACCTATGTGGCTTTAGTCTAAATTACATTTAGATGATATAGACAGTGTTACAGAATTAAACAAAGAAACAAACAAATATACTTTATTGTGCACCAAAATTATTACAATAAAACTTTATATAAACAACAATTATTGATAAATCAAACATGTACACAAAGGCGGCCTTATTACTTGAAAGCAATTCCTTCCAGGCAACCTTTTAACATTCTGAACAGTGAATACATAAAATCTAATAAAAGCACATTACATCATGTTATACTATGTAGACAAATTGGAAGTTGATGTTGTTATGGGTTCTGAGACGCATAAATAAATGGTTGTTGAACGCGGAGTTGTGTCAAAATACAGGTAATGATGGTGACAGACAGAGACACTTTCGCATTTATAATGTTACTAGCGACCCGCCCCGGTATCGCACGGGTATAAAATATATAGCCACTAAAAATATATATTAAAATCGATAGCCTATGATCCTTCACGTGGTCTACTTCTTATCTGTGCCAAATAACATAAAAATTGCTCCAGTAGTTCGCGAGATAAGCCCTTTCAAATAATTTCCCCCGTTTTTTCCACATTCTCCTATTAGTCTTAGCGTGATAAAATATAGCCTATTATAACCTTCCTCAATAAATGGGCTATCTAACACTGAAATAATTTTTCAAATCGGGCCAGTAGTTCCTGAGATTAGCGCATTCAAGTTAGCCCTTTCAAATAATTTCCCCCGTTTTTCCACATTTCCCTCTATTTCTTCGCTCCTATTATTCTTAGCGTGATAAAATATAGCCTATAGCCTTCCTCGATAAATGGGCTATCTAACACTGAAAGAATCATCAAAATCCGTTGCGTAGTTTTAAAGATTAAAGAAAACAAAGGGACATGAGAGAAAAAAAAAACGACTTTGTTTTATAATATGTATAGATTCATGCTTACGAGTATACTATTTCCCCAGCGCAACAACTCATCGAGTAGCGTGGTGTCCAGCAACTCGTCGAGTCGCCGCTCCTCCAACCTGCCCGGCGGCGCCACCCTTACTCCCGGATATCGGTCACAGGTGAGGTATAGTCTTGTCCGGGTTAGTTCCCGCACCGGTGGTAGGCCTCATGTAGACGTTCTAAGTGTTAGTTTTTAACTGACTTGGGCCTGTTTCACCACTTGTTGATAAGTGCTGGATAGGCTATCCACCACTTGACTTGACAGATACAGTATGGAGAATCTGTCAAAAAAGTTGTGGATAGCCTATCCGACACTTTATCAGGAAGTGGTGAAACAGGCCCTAACTATGTATAGGCAGCCTGTAAACCTACACTAATATTAAAAAATATTTTATTGCACAATTTATTTTACTATAAGAGTGAAAGGCGCGGCAATGTTCAATATTAGCTCTCAATTAACTGTCATTGACTATTCCTCAAGGGAGGCCATTTATAAAGAAGAAGAAGAACAGTCCATAATATTGCACAATATTGAGCAGTAAAATTGATCGTCTAGGGGCCCGCTTAGAAAGATAATCACGCCTAGAGACTGTCTGTTCTTTAGAATATGTAGGTTTTAGTGAATCAAATCTTTCTTAAGTATCCATAATTCCTCATATTATAATAACAATGTTAACTGTAATAACCAATGATATTCTACTCATACAGATCTGTTACGTTCATACTATTTTCCTGTTTAAATCTCTTCCGAACAATTTTCAAATTCAAAATTGGACTGACAGATAAGTGAAACAAAAAATACGGAATGCCATTTACATAAAAGAGACATACTAAATAAAAGACGACCCAATTGGATCGTATTTGAAGCTTCACAACGCGCGCGGTAGTAACATATCTGCTTTGAGTTTTTTTTTATATAATATATCAATGGTGTTAATATTTTGTGTCAACACACCCAGGGTCTCTTGTCCTTGTATGGCACGTTTTGAACGTCAAATGACATGCAATGACAACAGAGACAATATTAAGATGTTTAACTATTTTTATGTGTATTAATTACATATAATTGTATTGTGTAGGGATCGTCTAGCGGCGGTGCGAGCATCACGCCGTCTGTGACGATCACGCCGGCGCCGCCGCCCGCCTCTCAGCTGCCCGCGCCAAAGGTAACACGGATGGAGACTAATCATTACTATAGACAAAATGAATTGACGCTTCAACTCCCGTAAAGTCCAAGTGGGCCGCGATAACAATTGAAAGGCTATTGTAGTATTGTGTCTCGTTTTTCCGCGATAGAAGGATTAAGCTGGCATCAGTGGCCATTGGCCTTACTAGCGTAGGAGCGATGTGAAAAATTCTTGCACTATATTTTCTTAACTTAATAAAAATAACTCTTTTTTGTAGTGACTCTCCTTCTCTTTCATTCGTGGACGAAATTTTATGCGATAAGAATGCCATAACAATATTCCCTCACGCAAGTAACAAATATTATAAAGATAGGTCAATATACGAATTTCAACATTCACCGCGATACGACAATACAGACGTCAGAAGACGAGGCAAGGCATAAAACCTCATTTTGACTATAGTTACAAGGCTGTTTTGGCACGTGGTCAATGCCTTATTGTAAATTGTCACTTGGAAGACGAGATTTTCACACTGTCGATGTAACAAATTACTTACTTATTTGTACGTATTTTGTGCTCCTCGTCTATAATCATAATAATGTAATCTACAAGCAAAAACAAGTGGTGTCGGATATAAAATTAAAACACCTCGTTAATCGTTATTGTTACTTTCAAAGTTCATAAGTACTATAAAAAGTCCTATAATTGGCACTCAGACAATAGTCTGAAAGTCTGAAAGTATTCAAACAAGAGTCCTAATGTGCCAATAATAGGACTGCTAACGATAGGGTAGTTTGCCTTAACACGTAACTGTCATTACAAGCCTACCCCGGACAACTCGTCGGTCACAAGTAGTACCAGTGATGCAGTGAGTATGAGAATGTGATGTCAACATCTTTTGTATTATACTTTCATAGAAACTAGATGAAAATAAGTTCTTTAATATTTTTTAAATACATGAATAAATTATTTACTATTGATAAGTGATATAATATAATGCATTTAAGACGATTTATGTACTAAAATTGTTTTTAACGACTTTTGGAATATTTTCAATATTGTTATTAAATATACCTATACTTATTTATTTTTTATAGTTGTGCATTAAGACCATTGATAGGATGTTTTGACAGAAGTTGGGAAGATAGGGCAGGAAATTTGCAAGATAAAATATGTCAGTATGTGTATGTAACATAATAATATTGTCACCAGGCCAGCTCCCGTAGCTCGGAGGACACCCAGACCCCGGCGCAGCGACAGGCCGCCGCCAAGCTCGCTCTGCGCAAACAGCTCGAGAAAACACTCCTACAGGTAATATAACTTTCTAAAATAGGTATTTGGTTAAACCGTCGTGAGCATCAAACTCGGTAATCATCGTTCTTTTAGTTCGTTTAGCACGAAAGTGACAGCAGGTAGGTACAAAACTTTTTAAGGCGCTCCCTCATTTGAAGATTTGAGCATAACATTTAACCACCTCCGAATATGTAACATCCTTGAGCGAAAGAAAAGAGAAAAAAGCGTATAGAATATTGACGTTACAATTGTTGTTTCAAAATATTGTATATATTATTGTATCATTACAAGGTGCGACTCTGTACGAGTAACATTACATTACACGCGAATGCTCCCGGAAAGGGCACCTTAATAAAGTAAAAAGTTGTTTAGTGTGTTTACCGTGAGAGTGACACTGAGCTGTAAAATAATAAGATTTTTTTTTAATTAAAAATTACACAAAAACACATTCGCTTCTTTCAGTTTTATGTTACCTTTTATTGTTTTAAATTTGAATATATTTTTGTTGTTATCAGATCCCGCCGCCCAAGCCGCCGCCGCCGGAGATGAACTTCATCCCGTCGCCGAGCAACACGGACTTCGTGTACCTCGTCGGCCTCGAGCACGTCGTCGACTACCTCACCAACGAGGACCGGTACGACACTTATATTAAGATGTTTACATTATAGAGCTTAGTGGCTTACAGATGACCTATTATTATAATTTCTCAAGAGTGACAATACAAATCAACTGGGCTAAAAACGTCAGTTTTTTTTTAAATATTTAGAACCAGTCCGAGATGAACTAGTAAAAAGGTTCTAAATTTACCCCCGGACGTTGAAAAGATTGGCTTTCAACATCTCTAGGCCTACTACGAAACCGTTTTGAGACTCAAACAATCGAACGAGAATGCCGCACCCCGCACTAACAACGTCATTTCAAGTTTGTTGGAGTAGGACGCGGCATTCTCGTTCGATCTAGAGGACTTAGACAAGTAGCAAGCGATTATCGTAAACGCCAACAAAATGTATGGGATTTGACATTAGTATTCACTAGTGAAGCGATGACTTATGTCAAATCTTATACATTTTGTTAGCGTTTACGATAATCGCTTGACACTTGTCTAGTAGAGCTGAACTCCCCCTTCTCGAAGGTCGGTAGATGATGCGTCTGGACTCTCACCACAAAGAAGCTAAAATTCACTTTGAGGCGGGACACCAAGCGCTTGACCCTCAAGACGACTTTTGAGTCTCAAAACAGTTTCGTGGTACGGCCCCAGCTCCGTGTTATCTAAACGACTCTTTGTTCTTTATGAATTCATAGTTCTTATTGTTAACGGCAACACGACGAGAATTCCAAAAGACGTGAGAGTTTTGCTGGGTTGTAATTACTTAGCGTAACTTCATAAGGAGTGCTATTATAACAGACGCACACATTGTCAAGCCATTAGAAAATTGTATTGTCTGTGCCTTACAGAGTGTGTGGAAATCGAAACATAATTACATGTTATTTTTATACACTATAGTCTATAGCATATTTTATGTACAGCATGCCTCGGTCGAGCGTGCCGGCGGTGTGTGCGCAGTGCGGCAGCGACTTCACACCGGTGTGGCGCTGGGAGCGCGGCGGGGGGCGGCGCGCGGACGCCACGTTCGCGCTCGCGCCCGCCGCCCGACGACTCTGCGAGCTGTGCGTCTCCGGCAACGTCAAACGCGCGCTCAAGGTCAGTGTCCAAATCTGAATATGAAAATTAGTCTAAGAGCTCCATTCCACCACGGCGCACGGAGAGGCTACGCACGTGCGTCAAGCTTCGCTTTGTAAGAAAACATATGTGACTGTGTCCAGTGCAACTCACGGATACGCTACGCACGAATTGTGTCAAGTCAAAGAACTAAATGGCCGTGCACAGCGTGCGCAGCGGTGGAATGGAGCCTTGAACCTGTCGACACTGCCACAAGGATTTGTCGTGTCGCTATCTAATAAATTGACCCGTAACTCAGTGTTAATTTTGCATAATATTGTTTTGTGTTTACGAAATAGGAGATAAAATCACAAATTTTAAATGGCTGTGTCCACGCCCTCTGTCATGGAAGTGTGTATGCTTTGACTGTAACAAGTCTTTTGCCGTTACGTTATTATATTATATGTGAAAAAATTATATGTTTAATGTCAATAATTTATTATAAACTGTCAGGCGGAGCACACGGCGCGACTGAAGACGGCGTTCGTGCGTGCGCTGCAGCAGGAGCAGGAGATAGAGCGCCGCCTCGCCGCGCCCGACTCGCCCGCGCCCGCCCCACCACCCGCGCACGCGCCGCACGCGCACGCGCACACGCCGCACACCACGCACACCACGCACGCGCCGCACGCGCACCGCAACACATCCAGCGCACAGGTAATAGCGCCGACTCGCCCGTCTTTCTGCCCGCCCGCCGTTCTAATTTAAATTTGACTCCTTGTTGAATATTCAAATTCGTTTAGTGAAATTAATTATGACTGATATAATCTAATATATATATACATCTCCTGTCACGATGTTTGTCCGCGATGGATTCCTAAACTACTTAACCGATTTTAATGTTTTTTTAAATGTGTGCTTTTTTCCAACTTGAGAGATAGGATAGCTTAGATCTTTAATTATAGTCGCAATTTTATTTTATTGCAAATTATTTGTCTATAAAGAGCGACCATTGTTTATGCGACGCGGTCACAGGACAGCGATGGACGTTGCCATGGTGACATACTTATTTAGTCACTAATTCAATAAAATAATACGGGCGATATACTTTATATAATATGGCAAAGAAATGTTTGCCGGGACAGCTAGTTATAATATAAATATAAAATATTTCAGATACCATCGCGCAATACCCGCACGCCAGCGCCCGCCCCCGTCACGACTACCAAGCAACCGGCACCTTCCGCCAGGTTAGTTACTTATGTCAGATACAATACAGGACAGAACACGACGATGTGTTTTAACATAGATATTCGAGGTTAAACTTTATCCACTGCACAAAAAAGGGTGTATGTTTCATATTGTGATAACTGAGATACGTACAGTATACATATCTACAAATAATATGTGCAGTTTTTTTACACACCTACAAATAATACGTGCAGTTTTTTTTCCAAGTTCAATGTTGAATAACGATAATTTTATGTCATGTTTTTGGCATGCTTGAAGTACTGTGAAGACAGTTACACAAACACATTTTCACATTTATAACATTAGTACGGTTAGTGCAACGGTTTAGTAAGTAACGTTTTTTTAGCCGTTCTTCGCTGAGCTCTGAGCCGCTGCGCGCGCATCACTCGGAGCGGCCGCGCGACTCGGGCGAGGCGCCCGCCAAGAAAGGTAAAGGTAAACAAGGCGTATCCACACTTTTTCCTTTTTTTTTTAAATAATATGTAATTGTATGCTGTGGACAGTCGAAAACAAAAATTGTTAGTTCTAATCTGTCTGCAGCCTTTTAATTTACAGTACTTCAATTTACTTTAAAATATTTTAAACCTATGCTTCTATGATTACTTTTATGATTAAGTCTGATCTTTATTATGTTGCAATTTTATAATTTATAATATGTTCATTTATATGAAACCACATTGCTTTAAAATAGAGCAAAATGTATTGCACACTTTTGTCCGATTATTATGTGATCTATTTTTAATTATTTCCTACAGCATCGTCTTCAAGCACTACAAGTCAAGGCAGTAACAGCAAGCAGCATCAGGTAATTTATAAGCTTTTTCAGTATTTAAAAAATTACAAATAGAACCTTTTTTTTAATTTTTTTAACATAATATTGTTTTAACGCTTCAATACCCAAGCGGACACAGTACGTGGCCGCGGAAACAAAAGATTTCCAAGAATCCGCGATCGAAAGATTAATAATTCATATTAAAAATATAGTTGCTTCTTAAAATTTACTTTTAAATCGTCAAATTAAAAAGTGGCAACATCGTAATGTCATCCCATTTTTCTTAAAGGGACCATTCACTATCCTGCATTGCAGTCCTGCTGCAGTACACCGTGCAGGCCTGCAACACCATTCACTATCCTGCGTGCAGTCCGCCTGCTCGTGCAGGATAGTGAATGGGCCGTTTTAGATTGATTCGATAGGGATGACACTACGATGTTGCCACTTTTTAATTTCTTCACTTTTTTGACGCACTATAATACAATCGAATCTAATACAATAAGTTGTTATTGGTATTTTGTTTAAAAAAAAAAAAAGGATAAGGCCCAAATTGGGCTAATTTTAAAAGTGCCGGCCAACGCAAATAAACTCATTATTTAAATAGAACATAATCTAAGGAATAATTTTTATTATTACACCAAAGTTCTAAGTCAGGTGCCCGAGTTGTTATTCAAGGTCAAACTTTTTTTATTAATTAAAAGCAATAAGTAATCGATCGCAACGTCCCTATCCGAGTCATAGAATAGATTAGAAGCCAAATACCTACAAATGATTTGGAAAAATTCAAAAGAAGAGGAAACCTCGACGTGCTTGGGCCTTGCAGGGCACAATTCATTGCTTACTTAGGCAAATGCCGTGCGTACCCTAATCACGTAGATATGGAAAAATTCAAAGGAAGGGGTCCTTTGAATTTTTCCATATCATTTGTAGGATTTGGCTTCTAATCTGTTCTATGACTCGGATAGGGACGTTGGGATCGATTACTTATTGCTTTTAATTAATAAAATATGAAAATTTTACCTTCAAATAAAATTTATATTATGCTTCCAAAGACGTCCGAAGTCCATTATGAGAGTACATCGTTTCCTTTTCCGATCGGTCGCTATAGATGTCGCTGCTTCCGCTACCATTTTGCGCCATCTTTACTCCCTGCTTCCTGTAACTGATTTTTTACCGCACAGAAACAAGCCACCATTTTCGTCATTGTTCGGTTCATAATGGAAAAGGCACCAGGAAGACATTACTGGGACTTCGGACGTCTTTGGAAGCATAATATAAATTTTATTTGAAGGTAAAATTTTCATATTATGCGTTCCGTTTGACGTCCGAAGTCCATTATGAGAGACTGTTTGTTATCTCCTGGTGGCTTGTATTTCTAGTAAAAATTAAAACGCAACAATGTGATTGAAACTTTTTTTTTTTACATAAGTATATAATATATAAACAATTAACTTAAAAATACTGAAAATTACAAGTATTTAAATCAAACTAATCAAAATTAAGAATTAGGCTGAAAATATTGTGACAAAGACTTTTCTTCAACAACTTCTCTACTATTAATTTGTTTTAAATAATACTTTCTAAAAGTATTTTCATGCTGCCAATTTGCCTTAGCTAAAATATCATTAATGTGATAATTTTCAATCCAATTTAATGATGAGACTGCTGATCTACAACTTCCAGCTGACGAATTAATGCCAGCCTCGGATAACAATTTCTTTATCCAACCACCAATAATTGCTGCAGTAGCTGGTCTCATAGGATTTCTAGTCGCTAAGAATAAATGAGTAATATTACCTCTGCTGTCTCTTGTCATATTTACTAGAGTACGTAACCAGTGTACTGCATCTATGTTCCTATCAGGAGCTGATGTAAATGTCCAACTCGATTGCTGATAAGAGGATGGATCAGTCTTTGAGCCGAAAACGGGGTGCACCGTGCAAGGTAATTGAGTTAGAGTTATCAATAAAATGTTGACTGTCAGTATGCAAAAGGGTGAGATCATGTACTCTTCGACCGGAGGACAATAACAAAATAGCAGCTGTGTGCCGAGAAACTTGATACAGGCTATTTAAATTAACATTATAGTTTTTTAAAAATCTAATCAAAATCCTTGCATCCCAAATCGGTAATTTAGGAGGCGCAGGTTTTGCCAAGGAAATAGCTTTTAACATATGTTTTACTATTGGGTTAGCTGAAATTTTAATATTAGATATTGTTTCGCAAACTGACGCAATAACAGATTTGTGGACAAGAATTGTCCGATAAGAAAGACCATCAGTTAAAAATAGATTACCTAAATGTTTAGCTACATTAGAAGGATTCGGTGAACGAAAATAAAAGCTATTTACTTGACAAAATCTCACCCACCTACTCCAAATAGGGGCATAAGTTTTTATAGTTGATTGTCTCCAACATGAAGACAATAATTGCTTTTCCTGTGGAGTCCATGTATCTATCAGTGTCCCACCCGAAATGAGCCAAGCTTCCAGGTGTAACTTGTTGACTTGTGGCGGCGGTAACATTGTCGCCGTGTCCACCAGCGACTCCTTCAAATATCTGAGTTTCACCGGTCGTTTCAGCGCACGATTTTTCAGATCGGGTCTCCAAAAGGGCTTCTTCCACCTGGGTGCTATGAGAATGTACTGCCCTGAGGCGGAGTTCAGATGATCTAGAACCCTGGGTATGAGGCTGGGTGGTGGGAAGAGCCATGCAAGTCGATAACTCCAGGATCTGCTGAACGCGTCGTGAAAGTAGGCGTTCGAGTCTGACAAGTCTAGCGATACATAGTCTGCTACGACGTGTGCTGTTTGTGACGCGAATAGGTCTAGATCTGGCGTTCCCCACATACTGAACAGCTTGGTCGTTGCCCTGTCTGTCAGGTGCCACTCGGCGGCGGCGGCGCGATTTCTCGATAGGTGATCTGCTTCGGTGTTGAACAGCCCGGGTAGATGGTGCGGGAGAAGCACGATATTGAGTTGGTCTACTAAGCTCAGCAGCTGCTGTGTTAGATTTAGCAGTTGACGTGATCGCGTTCCTCCTTCGTTTTTTATATATGACACAACTGTTTTGTTGTCGGTCTGAAGCATTACAGTCGAACTCTGCAGCGTCATTGCTTTGGCGGATATCGCTGCTATTACGGCAAACATTTCCTTTAGATTGCAATGCCACGCCCTCTGGTGTTGCTCCCAATTTCCTTGTATCGTGTCGTTGTTTACCTGAGCACCCCATTGAATGTCCGACGCGTCGGTGATGACGTGGTTCGTGGACATTCTTTGGAGATGAATAGTCGAC
The DNA here is from genome assembly GCA_937595015.1 of Polyommatus icarus. Taxonomy (NCBI): domain Eukaryota; kingdom Metazoa; phylum Arthropoda; class Insecta; order Lepidoptera; family Lycaenidae; genus Polyommatus; species Polyommatus icarus. The sequence continues at coordinate 14,957,956 of OW569327.1, read as the reverse complement.
TTCCGACTGATGTTCGTCAACCACCATATCAGCTCTGCACGTACCTCCTCTGGATACTGATTGTGCAATTTCGGATACCTCCTGAGTTTGTTGCTGTGTCGCTGTATTAACCGGCAATGCAACCTTCCCCGATGGGTGATGAAGGTTGCGAAATTGAGGTGGCCTAATAGGCGTTGTGCTTGTTTTAGGTTCCACCTGCCGGCCGCGAGTCGTACTCGCAACATTTGACGAACACGTTGTATTTTGTCGGTAGGCAGGGACTTCGTGTTGGATTTAGTGTCCCATACCACTCCCAGGAAGTCTATAATCCTCGTAGGAGTCGTTACAGATTTCTCCATATTGATCGACCAACCCAAGCTGGTCAAGAACTGTACTGCTAGCTTTACCTGTGCTGCAAGTGTTTCTTTGTTCTGATGCACTATCAGATAATCGTCTAGATAGACCACTAACCTTAGACCCTTTTTTCGGAGGATGTCTGCCGTCCAGTTCGTTACAGTGGCGAAAATCTGCGGTGCCGCTGCTAGGCCATATGGCAGACACGTCATCTGGAGCAGACAACCCTGATAACTGATTCGCAGAAATCTTCTGTGTTGTTTCTTTACAGGGAGGTGGAAGTAAGCCTGACTTAAATCCAATTTTACCATCCAATCTCCTCGTTGCAGAAAATCGGGTACTCGTTGATGGTGAAAGAGACGGAAATGCTTCGGTTGCATGTAACGATTTAACGCCTTGAGATTGCAAATTACACGATTCTTTCCGTTGGACTTGGGAATTACAAATAGGGGAGATATGAATGAAGGCGTCAGAGGAGCCGGTTCTAAAACTTTCAGGTGAATCAAACTTTGAATTTCGGTTGTCATTGACTGAGAACTTGGAGTTTGAAATTTTGCTAAAATGTCTAATGTTGGAAGAACTAGTGGTGGCGTTTTGTTGAATGGTAGTCTGAGACCCGTTATAAACTGTAAAATTGATTTGGGAGGATTGTAAATATTCCAAATATTTTGAAAGTGTCTCAGACAGCCGCCGGAAAAATTTGCACAGTCATTTATTTTTATATCCCGACCGCCTACCGTCAGTTTTAAATTTTTTCCCGCCCTACTTTTTTTAACGGACGAGTTATTGGACTGAAATCGCTCCGAATCTTTGTTATCGGCCTGTTTTGATCTAAAATTGTTATTTTGTCGGCCGCGAAACGGTTTTGTGTTACTAAAAGAGGTCGAAGGTTCGGGTGATTTTGGCCGGAAGCGGGTAGAAATTGAATGTTTTTGCAATTTATCTACCCCACCAATTTTTTGTATGTACGTGGATAACTGACCCGGTTCAAACATATACTCACAAGAAGGCGGAATTCTACCCAGATCTTCCCTCATATATTTATCTTTTAATTTTTTAATGAGATCTCTACGGCGTAATTCTAAAACTTCGGCTCGTTTTCCGCAAATAATTTGCAATATATGGAAAAACTGTACTTTAAAGGACGCGGTTTACAGGGGGGCGGGGGGTGGGGGGAGGGGGGGGGGAAAGGGGGGTACCCCCTGATACCCCCCCCACTTGAAGCAAGCTCTTGGTTTCTGAGATATTCATGATTGAAGTTTGAGGTTATAACTGCACTAAAAGTGTTGAAATTCAGTTTTGGATCATCAAATGAAGGGGGGGAGTGGAGGGGGGACTTGCCTATTTCCTACAAAATTGCCTTTCAGGGGTATAAAGAGATTACTGTTGTCTGTTAGAAAAAATAACAACAAAATTCCTAACCTATCACGTGATCTACAGGACTTTGGCAAACTAAATAAAACAAAAAAATTTAGTTGACAATACTTTTAATTAATTTGTATTGTCCACATACACATACTTAATTGCCTTTAATAATTCTTCAAATGGATCGGTATGGTTGACCCTTATTTTTCGCCTCCATAGATATTCGCATAGCCAATCCGTGAAATCTGCTTTATTTTGTTCCTGCCTGAATGGGATGTTTTCTTTTTATCATCTCCACCAGACGGCGCGACGGTAGACACTCACTAATTTTCTATTGGTTCCCCACCGATTTGAAATTATCTGCAGGTTGGCATTACTGACTACATGTTGGTCGTGTTTCTAAAAAATATCAGTGTACTGTCAAGTGTAATATCAATCAAAATATCATACTCCTAAGCGATCATTGGCTTAAGCAATTAGGCCAGTATACTGGTAACAGCTTAGGAACACGCTTGCACTTGTCAAACTGAAAACATGATAACTGAAAGAGTTTTCTACTTCTACTTTTTATTGTCGGTGTGGTTTTTATTATTTTTCCCCAAATTGTGTTATTTGGATTTTTGATGTTCATTATTGGTAAAATATTAGCCACTAAATATCTGTTATCTTGCACAAGTGCAGGTAAGATGTTGTCAAAACCAAAATGTATTATTCCTGTGACATTTGGTGTGAACAACGGTTAATAGGGCTATTTCATCCGCGAGTTTTAACTAAAACATCGTTCTTATAACTTTATTATCCTATTCATTGGAATATTATTGTGTCTTTTTCAAATTGAAATGTATCAAGTTTTACATGCTTTTTCCCAGTTATGTAGCAATTATTGATGGTATTCCCTGGTATTACCGATAGTTGTCTACCCATACGCCATCTAGTTACTAAAATGGAAGCTGTTTGACAATCAAATTAAAAAGCTAAGAAAATTCCTCATTGCTTTTTCAATCCCCTCCACTGGCTCTCAATGCGCTGTGTGTGTGTCCCATCTGGTGCCACAAATTTGTTTGTAGGATCACTGTGATTCACCCTCTTATGTGTATATCCATGCTCAGGAAGGCTCATGTAAGCTCTCCAATAATCAGTATGGATGATAGAACCTTCCTGAACATGCTTCTTGATGAGTGGCACCAATATTTCCGCAGACCTCTCATTGTCAGGACACACTTCCAGCCGAAGATCATCGCTCCCATCTTCGATCATCCCTATCACCCAATGACCTTCGATCTGTCGACCACGGTTATATTTTCTTTTGCCAAATTTGGATTCGTCTATTTGTACTATTTTTCCTGGTCCTCCTATTTTCTCACTTGCTTGGTTATTTTCCAGCTCATAAATAACAATTGTTTCTCGGCAATAGCTGTACCAGTCCGCCACGGTTTTCATCGAAATCACAGGCTCATCTTCGGTAGCAAGTTGTTTTTGTACTTGCATATAAGACAAGCCCTCGCTAAAAGCATACATTATTTGAAATGCTAATGTGATGCATAACCTCACATTTTCAAACCAGGTTCCTTGTACCCGGCTCACACTCCTGTTCCTGCAGTTGCTCTTTCTGCAGCGGAATCTGCCAAACTGGGTTTCAGTAGACAGCGTCATTGGCTTGTGGTGTATATGACACATTTTCTGCTTAGGAATAAATCCTCTCTCCTCAGCAAACTGGATACACTGCTGTACCGTCCCAAGTCTTGTGAAGATTTTTTTCCAGTTCCACATAGACCTAAAACAAAAATAAAGCAAGTTGAATGACAAGTTGAAAGAGATTCACACAACTCCCAGCTACCCAAAGTACAATAACTGTTCTTGGGTGTTTACGAAGTGTTTTTCAAGCATCACAAGGCTGTGGTTGAGTGAAGGATGTATATTGTATATATATATATTACAATATAGAGTACAATTCTTGGGACTATGTCCGTCTGTCACGTCTCCGTCTCATACCTCATACCATCCGTCTCATACATAGAGACCAATGACCCTCAATTTGGCACAACTAGCTTCAATTATCAGTTGACGGAGCCCCGCTGCGCGGGGCTCCTATTTCTGGGTGTTGTGGTCTACGTTCCAACCTAACCTAACCTACTTTTGGACTTTCTGGATTGTTTATTTTTGTTTTGGCGGGGGGCTGCGCCCCCCGAGCCCCCCTTTAGGGGGGGCTGCGCCCCCCCGCCCCCCCCGCTGCGGTATCCGTGGCTAAGTAGTTAAGTAAGACTGATGTTTTTGATCGTTTTTCTGTCATTTGACAAAAGATGTTTGCCGACTTTTCTCATTTTATCATATGAATATTTGTTGTTAAAAATATTTATATTATTATCATTTAAAACAAATAACATGAAATATATTTATATATGTATTATAAGAATCATTAATAAATTAATTATTACATTTAAACCTACTTAAATTGTTGGGCATGATTGTAAACTTTAGCCTACTAACCTCAACTCTTCCGAGTAATAATGGATTCGCCTTCCCGATGAACCAGAAGGGGTTGCTGGCTCATGCAAGTCTTCAGATGATGTGGAAACTGGCATGACGAGATCTGCCATCCCACTAGGACCAGCGATCCTACTAGGACCAGCGATCCCACAAGGACCAGCCATCCCACTAGGACCAGCCATCCCACTAGGACCAGCAGGCGAAGTAGGCACAAGCGGCTCACTAGAGTCCATCACTTGCGCACTACACAAAGGCACTGAAAAGGAGGCCGTAACAAGCGGCTCTGTTGAGTCCAACACTTGCACTTCACTCAACTTTTCAGGCGATTCAGCGGAACTCGAAGACTGGGGCTTCGGAGACGCCATGGTAGTCATACAAATGTAGTCAGACAGGAGTACGTAAAACGATCTCGACTGCAAGAGCAACAAACGATGACTAACATTTCCAGATACACGACGCATAAAACAAAATGGCGTCGTTGCGTTTCGTTGTTGCACAGTAGAAAGTAGAAACACGATATTTCATTTAAAATTAAATTATTAATATTTTCAACAAATTACACGTAAATACATAAAATTTTACATTTCAAATGTATTTACAACATAAATACCCCAAAAAGACCCCAAAATTTTGTATACATTGACTGCATAGAATTAACTTTCACGTAAAGAAACGCAAATGACAGATCGTAGTGTTATAAGGTTGGTAGTCAGTCATAGACAGTTATAGTAGTGATGGTAGTGACGTAAATTAATCAAAAATTTTGATCTAATTTTGAGATTTTTAATAATTTATTTCTCGAAAACTACTAGGTTGCTTCAAAAACCGACTTCACCGAAAGACTTCTTGCATTGTGTAGTTTCTAACAAATAAATATGAAACGCCAGAGCAGCGTCCCGTAAAGTACAGTTTATCCCAAAAATGCATTAGATAAAGCTACAAAACTACGTTCCATTTGGAACCAACGTAAAGGCGCAAAAGGATCCTCAAGACGACGTAATTCTTCATTAACTCTCAGTTCTGTGAAGGCGGGAAAGGCTACGTACTTTTCTGAATATCGGTATATCTAACTGCATTCCAATCGAGTGAGTCAAATCTTTGCATATTTTTAATTTTATCGACCCGAGCCTGTTTTGCTTTTGGTACAGGTGGATCTTTAACGGCGACGTTCAGATTTACAATACTACCCGCATCTAATTTTGGCGGGCATAAGAACTGTTCACCGGAAGTTGATGCATTATTGTTTTCTGATAACGGCATTTGTGTATTTTGCTGCGTTGCCTCCGTAGATGCCATGAATTTCGTCATTAAAATGTTGTTCAAATGACTCACCAGTTGCTGTGACAATGCATCAAACCTTTCGTCTAATTCTGCTGAACTAGTACGTCTTCGGCGTTTACTTGGTGGCCCCTCTTGATCTGTAGAGCACTCCGAAGAACTATCACTGTCCTCTTCAATAGGCGCGTTTACGTTAACGTCTTTATCACTCATTTTACACTCACGGTTACGTAACGGTAACGGAAACAAAAATTTTAATTTGTTTGAATTTCACTTTCTACTTTAATCTCGAAAGCGATTTAAATTAGTTAAAAACTTGCGACAAACTCAAAAATAATTATAAAATTAAATAATTTTATATTTAAACTGCGACCATGCGCTCGGTTCGAAAAACGACGCAACAATGACGAAAATGGTGGCTTGTTTCTGTGCGGTAAAAAATCAGTTACAGGAAGCAGGGAGTAAAGATGGCGCAAAATGGTAGCGGAAGCAGCGACATCTATAGCGACCGATCGGAAAAGGAAACGATGTACTCTCATAATGGACTTCGGACGTCAAACGGAACGCATAATAAGTTTTATTACATATGTTATAAAAAAAGTTTCACCTTGAATAAAAACTCGGAGACTTGACTTAGAACTTTGGTGTAATAATAAAAATTATTCCTTAGATTATGTTCTATTTAAATAATGGATTTATTCGCGTTGTCCGGCACTTTTAAAATTAGCCCAAAATTATATGGACGTTGGAACTTGTCCTTTGTATATTTTATTTTGTTAAAAATGTTAATAAATAAATGAAAAGTAATAAAAAATGTGTGTTATTGTGTAGCAGCTGGCGGCGGCGGCGGCGGCTCAGATGGCGTTCGAGCAGCAGAGCGCCGCGGCCATGCAGGCGCTGCAACACCAACTGCTCAGAGGTCAGTATATTGTGTAGCAGCTGGCGGCGGCGGCGGCGGCTCAGATGGCGTTCGAGCAGCAGAGCGCCGCGGCCATGCAGGCGCTGCAACACCAACTGCTCAGAGGTCAGTATATTGTGTAGCAGCTGGCGGCGGCGGCGGCGGCTCAGATGGCGTTCGAGCAGCAGAGCGCCGCGGCCATGCAGGCGCTGCAACACCAACTGCTCAGAGGTCAGTATATTGTGTAGCAGCTGGCGGCGGCGGCGGCGGCTCAGATGACGTTCGAGCAGCAGAGCGCCGCGGCCATGCAGGCGCTGCAACACCAACTGCTCAGAGGTCAGTATATTGTGTAGCAGCTGGCGGCGGCGGCGGCGGCTCAGATGGCGTTCGAGCAGCAGAGCGCCGCGGCCATGCAGGCGCTGCAACACCAACTGCTCAGAGGTCAGTATATTGTGTAGCAGCTGGCGGCGGCGGCGGCGGCTCAGATGGCGTTCGAGCAGCAGAGCGCCGCGGCCATGCAGGCGCTGCAACACCAACTGCTCAGAGGTCAGTATATTGTGTAGCAGCTGGCGGCGGCGGCGGCGGCTCAGATGGCGTTCGAGCAGCAGAGCGCCGCGGCCATGCAGGCGCTGCAACACCAACTGCTCAGAGGTCAGTATATTGTGTAGCAGCTGGCGGCGGCGGCGGCGGCTCAGATGGCGTTCGAGCAGCAGAGCGCCGCGGCCATGCAGGCGCTGCAACACCAACTGCTCAGAGGTCAGTATATTGTGTAGCAGCTGGCGGCGGCGGCGGCGGCTCAGATGGCGTTCGAGCAGCAGAGCGCCGCGGCCATGCAGGCGCTGCAACACCAACTGCTCAGAGGTCAGTATATTGTGTAGCAGCTGGCGGCGGCGGCGGCGGCTCAGATGGCGTTCGAGCAGCAGAGCGCCGCGGCCATGCAGGCGCTGCAACACCAACTGCTCAGAGGTCAGTATATTGTGTAGCAGCTGGCGGCGGCGGCGGCGGCTCAGATGGCGTTCGAGCAGCAGAGCGCCGCGGCCATGCAGGCGCTGCAACACCAACTGCTCAGAGGTCAGTATATTGTGTAGCAGCTGGCGGCGGCGGCGGCGGCTCAGATGGCGTTCGAGCAGCAGAGCGCCGCGGCCATGCAGGCGCTGCAACACCAACTGCTCAGAGGTCAGTATAATATTGTGTACTAGCTGTTGTCTTTGTCAGTGTCAACACAATACACATAATAAGGATGATTAAGAGTTTTCTTCGTTTTTAGGTTCCGTTACCCGTACCCAAAGGCTAAAAACAGGACCCTGTTACTACATTTACTACATTTTCTACATTCTACATTTTATAGTTTATACTGTTTTTTTATATATTGCAATTGTAGGGTACACATTTTTGACAAGTATCGTAGAACATGTTTTTTGACAGAGTTACTTTTCCTTAGTTTTTATTATTCGTAGATTAGTACTAATGAAATGATACTGTTCGCAGGCTTGAGCGGCGCGGGCGGCAGCGGCGGCGTGTCACCGGCAGCGGCGGCTGCGGCGATGATGCAGTTCTCGCCGCTCCTCTACACATACCAGCTCGCCATGGCTCAGGCCAGCGCGCTAGGTAAGCGCTGTACGTATGACGCACTTTCTTCTTTATATATCACTTAGTAGTTAACGTCTTTTCAGCGGAGCGACGCGACACTTTACTTACGAAGTGCAGTGTCGCGTATTTTCGCTGCCGTGTAGTGCTGTTTAGCTCATGTCGTCACAAATAGATATCACACAATGTTATTATTTATTATGTCGTCTCAAATAAGCAATACCTATGTAAAAATAGGTGAATGAAATTAAAGACTTACATACAAAGTAATTACCAACATTTTCAGACGGGTATGGGCGAATGGGAAATTTGTACTATCAGAGAAGTTGATTCCTATGCAGATCGGGGACCTACGTAGTTTGGTTGCGTTACGTCAAACCCAGCCGACAGATCATCACAATTAACATTGAATTGACATATTCGACCAAATAACGTTGGTCTATCAAATGCATAGGAATCAATTTCCTCGATGGTACATAGGTAGATGGCGGACCTCTTCGTAATATGGTCAAATTAGTCGTGTTCGTCTCATTTTTTTTTATGGTGTAAATCTTTTATTGCGCATGTCAAAATCGACTTGTTCGTGCCGCAATTGACGCATAACCAAATCTAAACAACTTGTTTGTGGCACAATAAAAAGATTTGTGCGATAATTAAACGAATATGACTATTGCTTTAAAACCAGCAGAAAGATTATAACTAACATTGATTCGACATAACCCGACCAAATAAGACAGAATTAGGACCTGTTTCATGTTTTGCTAAAGTGTCCTCGGACTGCAGAGCTAAGATCAAGGCTCTTAGGTGACTTTGGCTGCCTGCACAATGGACATTGTTTTGCGATAATATATTTGCCATATTATTTTATTGAAGTGACTAAATAAGTATGTCACCATGGCAACGTCAATCGCTATCCCGTCGCACAAACATGGTTGCCGTCAGTCTCAGGTTGTAATAATTTATTAATATTTATTCGACAGATGCACTTATCAATATATAAAGTACCGAGTAGCCGATTCTCAGACCTACTGAATATGCATATAAAATTTGGTAAAAATCAGTAAAGCCGTTTCGGAGGAGTTTGTGGACTAACATTGTGACACGAGAATTTTATATATAAGTTTTGGATCTGTTCCTTACGTAGGAAACACTTCATATACACAAGAATATATGACTAGTGTTCACCTATGAGGCTGACATTAACACTGAATGTTAAAAGCCTCTGTACAATAAAACAAGATTTAAAAAAATATGACTCAGATGGTATATAATACCGTCTCGTGTGATGCCATGTTCTGTATTGCAGCTGGCAAGGGTAGCAGCGGCAGCGGCGGCGCGGCGATGGCGGCGGAAATGCAGCGAGTGGCGGAGGCGCAGCGCCAGTACTTGCTGGACATGATACCCGGACAACACTCGCGCAACCCCTGGACTAAGAACTAGGGTTAAGGTAATGTTTATACACCTTTAGTCCCAATTTCACCAACGTCTGTTAGTGTTAACAGCTTGTTAACCGATTCATGGCCAATGCCGTGCCCAGCGCGTCATTCAAAAAGTTTTAGTGAGGCCGATGACGCGCCAGACGCGGCATATAAGAATTGTTAAAAAACACGTTAAAACTAATTTATTATACTGTAATTACAATTCCCTTGTCTAAATATACATGTTGAACTCAATTTTATGCGTGGCCGTTTATTTTAGAATTAAAGGCTACTAGTCAGAGATCGTCAATCATTGGTACACTCGAAGAATCCTTACTTTTCTGCGATTAGCGTATTTATGAAACTTTTTTTCTTATTAACACTCATCTTCATCAGCGTCAGTAATTTAGCTTCGATGCTACTGTCTGTTGAGTTATTTTTTGCGTCATGACAAATACGAGAACTTTCAATTACTTAATGTCCTTTTCAATGTAAAGTTTTGCAATATTGAGTGACTATATTCTGGAAAACTTTCATTCTCCTTATTGTCGTTTTCCAGGCAATTTTCATTTGAGTATGTTTGTAAATCGTGGCTGGCTATATTCAGGAAAGTCACTATATTCTTGCTGATTATCCAAAACAAACGTATTTCATTTGTTTAAATAAACGATTTTCTGAGAGCTCTTAAATTTTAATACAAATTTATATATTGTCATAGCTACACAACTACTCTAAGTTATTTATTCTTCAACTAAAATAGATGACGTTGCTAGTCATAATAAATCCCACAACCTTTACGGAAAAACTATCATGCCTATTGATTTGTGCTTTAACATGTAATTAGGGTTCTAACTTCCGTACCCAAAAGATAAAAACGGGACCCTATTACTAAGGCTGGCCTCACACAGCCGGAATGTCTCTCTGAATAATTCATAATCGGAAATTCATAATCTAAATTTCGGCACCTTGCCTCACACACATCTTTGAAAATAAGATTGATCAGTAGTCTCATGATTCCTGGCACATATTTAAACGTCTTTATGGAAGAAGAATTAATACTAATAAATATTATTTTTCTTTTACTTTCGTTTTCACTTAATGTTTCCCAATTTGGAATTAAACTTTTAAGAATTTCCAACCACGCTATGTTTTTTTCCCTGTCATGGTAATCCTCAATGGATGTGTCCTATATTTCAATGTTTAAGATTAAATTTTCCGTGTCAGACATCACGCCAGCAGGTCACAACACGTCCAGGGGTTAGCTTCTTGCAGTGTCAACTGAAACTGAAATAATTCATAATCTGATTCCAGTATGTGTGTGCCGCTCTATTAAAATGTATGGAAATACGCGCGTTATGAAATCATAATCTTAAATTTATCGATCCGGAATTCAGAACGCTCGTCAGATTCTTACAGATCGATCTGAGAAACATAATCTGAAAAAAATCAGAATGTGTACGTGGAGCATACTTACTGATATTGTATGGAATTCCAGTCTTTCTGAATTAATAATATGAATTCAGAAAGACATTCCGGCTGTGTGAGGCCAGCCTAAGACTTCGTTGTCTGTCCGTCTGTCTGTCTGTCTGTCTGTCTCCAGGCCACAACTCAAGAACGGTAATAGAATTGAAATTTTCACGGATTATGAATATCTGTTGCCGCTATAATAACAAATACTAAAAACAAAATTAAATTAAATAAATAAAATAAAAAATGAAGGGAAATCCCATACAAAAACATAATTTTCGGCATAATTTTGCTCTATAATGGTACGGAACCCTTCGTGCGCGAGTCCGTGTTATATGTGTTATCAACAGTCAGTCAAGGTGTGACAACGTGAGCTAGGGTTGTTGAGGAAGTGATTATGAGGAAGAGGAGGAGGAAGAGGAATTGTCACGCGCAAATTTAGAGGATGCGGATGAGGAAGAGGATATTTTATGAGGAAGAGGATGCGGATGAGGAAGCGGATGAGGAATAGGATGATAGGAAATTATAAATACTAGCGGACCCAACCCAAAAGAATTTGTCCTGTCTGTAGGTACATAACTAGAGACCGGATTATATGCATTTGCATATGCATTTGCATATGCATTTGCATATTTCAGCCATTCTCAGCAGTAATAGCATATTTTACCTGAAATCTAGTTATGATGCAAATTATCGTCCATTTACAACATTTTTCACTAATGCTGTGTTCCGAAATGCGACCAAAAATAACAATAACAGTTACAAAACATAAGGACTATCGAGTAATAGTTGTGACTTTTTACTGCATTTCGAATGTAGTCTGTAGCCCTGCGCATCTTTTGTTTTGACAGTTACGATAATGCTATAAAGACATAGAAGAAAATCGCGCTCGCTAACAACAAATTAAACGGCAGAACTTTGGCCAGAATCTGTAAGTGATACATAGCACCCAAGTTCAAATTCTGCTCAGTTTCCTCAGTGAATATGGAGCGAACCTTTCTTATTTACAAAAATATTCTAAATTATTGTTGTAATTAAACCAGTGGAAGATATTTAAGAGGTTTATTTTACTGATAATTAATATTAGTTTTACAGAGCACAGCCACCATTTCTGTCACGGATAATAGAGAGAGACATAGATAATAGACGAGTACACAGAACATATTCTTACCACAGACAACAGAGCTTACTTTATAAATTTTAACTACAACACTCCTGCCAAATTTATACCTTATTATAACAAACTTATATAATACTAACACACATTGAACTTGTATTAAGTTAATCAAGAGATAACATACCAATCTTGTCTCTCAAACATTTAAATCTTTCTCTTGGCAAAGCCTTAGTAAGAAAATCTGCTAATTGATTACTACTTGAAACATATTTTAGATCAATAATTTTTGCATAATATTTTTCTTTAATGAAGTGATACTTTGTATCTATATGTTTACATCTTTTGTGAAAGTTAATGTTCTTAATTACACTAATTGCACTTTGATTGTCTATATGAATACACACTGATTTTTGATTAAATTCACCCAAGTCACACAATAGTTGTTTAATCCAAATTGCCTCCTTGGTGGCAGCACATGCAGCCATAAACTCTGCCTCAGTTGTAGATAATGCTACAGAATGCTGACGTTGGCTGGACCATGTCACGGCAGCACCATTTTTGACAAAAATATACCCTGTAGTAGAGCGTCTAGTGGTAATATCGTTTGCATAATCAGCGTCACTGTATCCTGTCAAGTCAGACAGTTCTGATGATGATTTTTGATAACATAATCCATAATTGACAGTTCCTTTGAGATACTTCATTATTTTCTTTACAACTGTCCAGTGAGTTTCGTTAAAGCAATTCAGAAAGCGACTTACCAAGCTCACAGCAAACATAATGTCTGGCCGACTCACTATAGCGACATGCATCAGCGAGCCCACTGCTTCGCGGTAAGGCAATTCCTTTTCAGATTGTTGATTGCTTTTCTCCAGCTTTGAGTGAGGATCAACTGGAACACCGTTAGGATTGGAATTTTCCATATTAAATTTGTTTAACAATTGTTTAATATACCTTGACTGATGTATGAATATATGATTGCTACTAATTTGTATATCCATACCTACAAAGTTTCCAGGTGAGCATATTGTCATATCAAATATTGTTCTTAAATCTTTAGTTACTGTTTGTAGAACAGTCTCTGACTCTTACTGTAGGTGAGAATGTTTCCTTGTAGTCTATACCTTTAGCCTGCGCAAACCCTTTAGCACAGAGTCTTGACTTGAAGCGTGGACCCGTTGGTTGATCTTTTACTCTGAAGACCCATTTACATCCAATGACATTTGCATTGTCAGGTTTATTTACCAATATCCATGTACCATTTCTTTCATGGGCTTCAAGTTCCTCTTCAATTGACTTTTGCCATTTTTCTGAATTTTCACAGCTAATAGCCTCTTGGTAAGTTTCAGGGACTTGATTTAGCAAGGAACATTCATCATAGCACAGGTAAGTTTGTTCTTTCATTTTGTTTCTAGGCCTTAGTGTTATGTTTCTCGGCGAAGGCATTTCAAAATTAACACCTGGTAAGTACTCATCTGAATCCGAGTTATTTTTGACAGTATTGTATGAACTATCAGAATTATAGGAGTCTTCTTTAAGCTGTTCAAACATTTTACTTTCCTCTTTATTTTGGCAAGGTATGTTAATATCTAATGTGTTATTTTCTTCTAATGTGTTATTTTCTTTTTCAGACAGTTCCAGTGCCACATAATTCCTCTTCACAGAAGATTCAAGAAAAACTGCATCTCTGCTTTTGATCACAATTTTATTAGATGGATTTATGAATCTGTAACCTTTTGAATTTTCACAATAGCCAATAAAGATTAATTTTTGTGCCTTTGGATCCCATTTCTTGCGTTTTTCTTTTGGCAGGTGAACCATGGCTTCCGATCCGAATACTTTCATATGACCAATTTTAGGTGTATTACCAGACCAAAGTTCTTCTGGAGTTTTATGTGATAGTGATCTAGTCGGGGATCTATTTATGATATATGCTGCAGTCTTTATAGCCTCAGCCCAGTAAGACTTTGATAAGCCAGCATTCAGTATCATACATTTAGCTTTCTCGACTAATGTTCTATTTAGCCTCTCTGCGGCTCCATTTTGTTCCGGAGTATACGGTGTTGATGTTTGGTGAATTATTCCGGAGCTTGCTAGAAAGTCAGAGAATGGTTTGTTGCAATACTCCAGACCATTATCTGTTCGAATACATTTGATTTTACACTCTGTTTGATTTTCAACTTCCTTTTTAAAGTTTTTAAATTTTGACAGTACTTCAGTTTTGTTGTTCAAAGTATAAACAAAAACCTTTTTAGTATAATCATCTAAGAATGTTAAGAAGTATTTGGCTCCCCCGAATGACTGTGTTTCCATTGGGCCACATAAGTCAGAGTGCACAAGTTGTAATGGCTTTGTAGTAAGCGACTCACTGCTTTTAAACGGCAATCTTGTCTGCTTGCCCTCTTTGCAAGTTATACAAGTCAAATTATTATCGGGTAGCTTTTTATTAAATAATGTTAATTCTTGAGTACAATCTTTCAACTTTTTTAAAGTTTCAAAATTTAAATGACCCATTCTTTGGTGCCACAAAAATATATCATTTTGTTCAACTTCTGACATGTATGCATAATTATTAATTTTGTTAAGCCGGTACATGTTTTCTACTTTTGTTGCTGTTGCCACTATTACATTTTGTTGGTTCAGTATAACACAGCCTTTGTGATTAAACTTAACTTGGCCACCATTTTTGGTAATTTGATGTACTGATATCAAATTGACAGCAATTTCAGGAACATAAAGAACATCAGTGAATAAAATTTGGTTTGTCTTATTTTCTCCATTCAAAATATCAAGAATCACATTACCGGCACTTCTCACTGAAAGTGTTTTGTTATTTGCAACTTTGATTTCATTGACAGGTGGAGAATGTTTATTCTGAAGCAATGTTTCATATTTTGTCATGTGCATCGAGGCACCGGAGTCTATAAACCAGGCATCACTATTGTTGTTAGAAGCTATGAATGCAGCGGCATAGATTGAATTTTCTTGCTTTGGTTTCGGTTTAGACTTGCACACATTTGCAATATGACCATATTTGTTACATTTAAAACAGCGTGGACCTCTCTGAAATTGCTTCTTGAATTGCTTATTCTTTGTATTACTTACAAAAGCATTTGTGTCACTAAGCTTTACATCTTGTAAAATTTTAGCTTTGACAGAATCAGAACTAATAGACATACCGGAACTCTCTATCGCTATGATCATAGGTTTGTACGTATCTGGTAGACCAGAGAGTAGCAGGGTTCCCAACCACTCATCATCCACTTTAAAGCCGATATTTCGGAGCTTATGTGCTGTAGTGACTACTTTGCTAACATATTCCTCTACATTTTGACAGTCTGTGAGGCTCGTCGTGCACAATTCCCTCAGTAAACCAACTCTGCGTGTCAGCCCTGAATCGTTAAAAGCACTTGCCAGGTTGTCCCAAACTTCCTTAGCCGTTTTCGCATCCTGAATGTGGACATAATTTACAGGATCAACAAGCAAAATTATCTTAGATTTCGCTTTTAGATCGCGCTTTTCATCTGCTGCGTCTTTTGTTGGATTTTCGATTCTGTCCCACAGTTCCTCATGTTCAAGATAAGTTTTTACGGCAAATCTCCATGTGGAGTAGTTTTCACGACCGCTAAGCTTTTCTATCATCGCAAGTTGATTGTTTGAAGACATATTTCAATTGAGAAAATTTTGATTGCACGTGCTTTGAGGTTACCGGTGTGCAAATTTTTGACGTTTGTGCAAATTTGTCTTGAAACACTTGAACTCACTGTATTTTGTTTCTCAGGGCTTCTGGGCACATTAACCTGTTGTAATTAAACCAGTGGAAGATATTTAAGAGGTTTATTTTACTGATAATTAATATTAGTTTTACAGAGCACAGCCACCATTTCTGTCACGGATAATAGAGAGAGACATAGATAATAGACGAGTACACAGAACATATTCTTACCACAGACAACAGAGCTTACTTTATAAATTTTAACTACAACAATTATAATAGACACAATCTTAATACTGAAAATTTAGAAAAATATTTGGTTGCTTACCATTACAATAATTTAAAATAATTTTAATGTCATGTTATAATGCTACTGTACGGTCTATTATCGCCTATCAAAAAATAAATTACTAATTGTAAGCAGATTTTGAATTTGCATACTGCCATATAATTTTGCATATTTTGCCAATTTTCGTGCATATTTCAAGCATTTTTCATGCATATTTGCATGCATATAACAAGCTTTTTATGTTGCATATGATCCGGTCTCTATACATAACAATACACAAAAAAATATTAAAAGGGCATTATCCAGTGGACCAAAGCAAACTATGAATCTAAATTCTAAACCATTCTCGAAACACACACAATATAGAATCATCAAAATCGGTCCAGCAGTTAAGGAGTTCGTGTGCCTAGTGTGATTTTTTTTGTGTTACACATTCGATCGTGAACGCGTTTGGCGTTTACTAAGATTTTGTATGGGATTTGAACAGCGCCACCTGCTCACGGGAGTAATCCCATACAAAATCTTAGTAAACGCCAAACGCGTTCACGATCGAATGTGAAACAAAAAACTCACACTTGGCACACAGTAACATACACAACACACGCACACAAAAAAAAGATACAGAGCGAATAATTTTATACAATTCTCGCGCTCTGGTGTGTGCGTTGCCATGATTGGATACGCGACGCGCATGCGCAGTGAAATTCCTCATAAATTCCTCTTAAATTTTGAGGAAGCGATAGCGGAAGAGGATTTTTTTATTTTTATTTATGCGGATGCGGTAGCGGTTGAGGAACCCAAGATATTGCGGAACTTCCTCATTATGAGGAAGCGGAAGAGGAATCCTCAACAACCCTAACGTGAGCCCTCACAAAGCTCGGCTTTTAGTAACCAGCACTAATTAAAATCATTAATACCTACATACTCGTATGAGCAAAATTTGTGCCAAAGGTTGACGACTACTTACACATTTTGTTAACAGTATGAATTACTACTTATATACGACATATCAGCTTTGAATTACAACTAATACGAACACTGCACACAAAATTTACCTTTTCCCTCTCTGATTTACGCCTATTTACAATAAAATATGCATAAAACACAACCAGTGGCCAATGCCGCACGTGGCGCGTCATCGTTTAGCAGGGCCGATGACGCTTATGGTGCGTCATCGAACAAAGTACTTGGCCTGTCGTAAGAATTTGTTGAAATGAAGGTGGCAACGAATCGGTTAAAAGGCATGTCTTCTCTTTCTTTTGTATGAAAAACGAAAGAGGTAACGTGATTCTAATTCGAGCATTAACTTTAACAGTTATTGGTGAAATTGAGCTTTAACCTTATAGGCCAGGGACCATACTTGTATTCTTACGGCCTCAATCAGTGATTAAACTATTACTTAACTTTTATATTATGAAGAGTTTGATAGAAAACGTTTGGAGCGTATATCAAAATCTTAATCAAAAGAAAGTTATATTATCATTAATACGTTTCTGAATGCGGCCGTCAGGTATTGGAGTGAAGTTAGAAGTCATAAATAGTTTTCAGCAGCCTTACGCACAATAATTTCATTTCGATTCCCAAAGTTGATTTTTATTCAGGGTCTCACTAGTGCACGAATATAAAATTGCTACCTCACTTTTATATGTTAACATATTTTGGTTACTGTTGGATTACAATCAAATTCTGTTTGTTTCAGGATAATATTATGAGGAAGATATTTTTGGACACTCGGTGTTCCGGTTGAAGGAGGAATATTGTAACTTGTAGGTTAGATAGGCTAAGCGACAATCATTTAGGTAAGCAGTAACGATGTTAGTTTGATTTATATTATGGGTTTGATTTGAATATTGCTAGTTGTATCCGTGAAGGCGTTTTAAAGCACAATTTTAATATACGTAAATGTAGATGATACTAAGTACATTTTAAGATAGTTCGTTTTATATTTCGATTTGTAACTTCAATAAAATATAATGATTATGTAAAATGTTTTATTTGGAATATACAATGGAATTACTTAGATGGTATTGGTATTTGGACGTCATTCCTTCAACATGATAGACGTTGCGACCAGCTCCTGAAAATAAAAAATATAGTTTATGCCGCTTATTACAATATCAGAGTAGTATAGACCGCATGCAACTTTGAAAACTTCATATCTAGATACGCGGAAGCGTGAAGCCAAAAAACTGGTAAGCAACTCTCATTTGAATTTTAACCATTTGGCAGTACTTTGGATTATATTAAACTAGCTGACCCGACATACGTTGTCCTGTCTTAACGATAATTATTTAATTCGAATTGGTATAGGTAATTAAGAAAACAATAGATTAAAATTAGTATCTTCATGCCAAGTTTCATCAAAATAGATTAATAAATAGTTTAAGCGAAAATCATAAAAGTTTATTGTGCAGGAACCGTACATTTTCCGGGACAAAAAGTATCCCTTGTCCTTTCCCGAGACTCAAAGTATCTCCATACCGAATTTCATTAAAATAGACTGAATAGTTTAGGCGAAAATCATAAAAGTTTATTGTGCGGGAACCGTACATTTTTCGGGACCAAAAGTATTCCTTGTCCTTTCCCGAGACTCAAAGTATCTCCATACCAAAATTCATCAAAATCGATTGAATAGTTTACGCGCAAATCATAAAAGTATATTGTGCAGTAACCGTACATTTTTCCGGGACAAAATGTGTCCTATGTCCTATTCCTGGTTCTAAGCTACCTCTCCACCAATTTTCAGCCAAATCGGTTCATCCGTTCTTGAGTGGCGTAACTAACACAACTTTCTTTTATAATAACTAACACAACTTTCTTTTATATATATATAGATTTCAAAATTTGTATGAAATTCTGTGCCTCCTTATTTTAATGATTGTATAGGTACCTTATGTACTTCCAAATAAGAGAGGTCTTCTTCCCGAGCGAGGATCTGCACGGCGTCGGTGATGACGTTTATTGCTTTCTTGATGTTTTTGGCGAACATTTCCAGTACTTCATTTACTGACACCTGAAAATTCGTTGTAATTTACGTAATTTATATTTATGTCGCAGGCAACTGGTTTAAATAGCCTTTAACGTTTGTTCGTGGCGGCCGAAAAGGAAGATCTTCCGACCGAGCGAGATAGCATGCTCGGTCAGGCCGAAGCCCCACTGACGTCATTTCAGACGTTGTATATATCTTGCCGTTCTCCGAATCTTCGATAGCGCGATGTAGGATTGTTAAGCGAATTGTGGGTACCGCCACATCACTCCCTCCCGAAAACCGGTGGTATTCTTCAATGCGCTTGTGTTGTCAGGTGTGGGCCGAAGCTACGCGTGCAATGACCAGGAGAGGTTCCCGTGCTCTGCTTGCTGACCGGTCGTTGTAGCCTATGGCTGCCCCGTCAAGCCGGACACGGGTTCGACCAGCGCGGACGCCCAACGCGGCTTATGGTCGAGGCGACCCGGTTGTGCTTGATGTCTGCTGACGCGGTGCGGAGGGGCGGGGAGTGTTGATGATGATTGATGTCCATGATGAAGGATGCGTGTTCTTGTCGGTGGTCACCAATTTAACGTTGTTAGTGGCGGCCGAAAAGGAAGATCTTCCGACTGAGCGAGATAGCATGCTCGGTCAGGCCGAAGCCCACTGACGTCATGTCAGACGTTGTATATATCTTGCCGTTCTCCGAAACTTCGATAGCGCGATGGAGGATTGTTAGGCGAATTGTGGGTACCGCCACATCACTCCCCCCCGAAGACCGGTGGTATTCTTCAATGTGCTTGTGTTGTCAGGTGTGGGCCGAAGCTACGCGTGCAATGACCAGGGGAGGTTCCCGTGCTCTGCTTGCTGACCGGTCGTTGTAGCCTATGGCTGCCCCGTTCAGGGTCGTCAATCAAACTGCTAGCCCTTTGACTGAACAACGCCATTCAGTCACAGGTCTAGCTTTTTAATTGAATATTTAAGTCGCTCAAAACGTTCAATACTACAGCTGATTCAAAAGCCGCCGTTTGATTGAATTAGTTCAGCGCTCATCAACGCGGCGCTAGGTGCGTTTTATTTACAAAATGGTGTCAACTATGCCGGTGTTTGTGATTGTTTCAAAATAATATTTTTCGGAAAGAAAGAACTAAATATATACAGTATAACGCAAATCTCCCAAGAAATTACAAAAAGTTTTCCTATTCTCTCAAATTACATAATAACTTATGGTCACCTTAGTTAATTTGCCATTTAACCAGTTGGCTAAGCGTCGTCTAGCTGTAGTGTTGAACGTTGCAGTCAACAAGTCGGCTAAACGACGTATAGCCGTGTGATTGAATGGCGTTGTTCAGTCAAAGGGCTAGCTGTTTGTTGTTTACAATATAATAAGTTAGTTACTACCGCACTATGAGACATTTAATGATTACATAACTTTAATTTCATGAAGATTTTGACTTTAGGCTAATATTTCAATATTAACCCTAGAGTGATAGACGGTCATAAATATTGCACAATACGTGATATTGCAAAATCAAATTGATCGTCTAGGGACCAGCCAACTCCATAAATTTTTTGTCTGTAATAAATTTAAATGATCACGATCATTAAGGGGCCGGGTACCCTTGAAATTCTCATACATACGTAATACCAAAAACATTTTCTCATACGACAAACATGTTTGAGTTATTTTTCAGCTTAAAATGGTAATTATCTAGGTTCCTGCACAAAAATTTACTTCAAAATATTTAAACACTAAAAAAAATTTTTTGTTTAAAACTTTTTTTTGTAAATTTACTACTAAATATTTAAACACTTAAAATAGAGTAGAACACTAAAAAATATATAAATAAAAAGTAAATTTACTACAAAATATTTAAACTGTAAAAAATATTTTTTATAGTTTGTTCGTTTTATGATTATATGCGTGACACATTATAATTGACAATAATAGGGAAGTTACCTAAAAAAATTAATCGAATAATTTAAAAATCTCGAATCACCTCGTAAAGGAATTGCAATCGAAATTATCGATTTCGTACTGATGTTTCAGAGTGACGCCGGCGATTTAAGATGGCCGCCCTTTTTTATTGATTTGATTTCGATTCAACTGTGTCAATCTCTATTGACATAAGTTCCATTTCATGCATCTGACATTTTTCAAATATTTTCGTAATAATATAATAATTTTATACTCCTATTTCAAAGATAATATTTATAATTTTATATCAATAAGTTAGCATTTAGCAACTTTTCATTTTTATTCATTTACAATTACAGGAAACATTTTTGTAGATGGAATATAATTTATTACATTCTGATTTTTTTTGTTTTCTTGTAAAAAAATTCCGTAGCAAGGAATATGAGAACTGTCACCCATATCATCTTAGAACGAACAAACTATAGTATTTAAATAATTTTGTAGTAAATTTACTATTTATTTATATATTTTTAGTGTTTTACTCTATTTTTTAGTGATTGAATATTTTGAAGAAAATTTTTGTGCAGGAACCTAGGTTCATTGCCTAGGTAATTACTATTTTAAACTGAAAAACAACTCAAACACATTAAATATTTTCGTATGAGAAAATGAATTTGGTATTACGTATGTATGAGAAATTCCAAGGGTACCCGGCCTCTTAAATGTCTCGGTCTGAGTGCAACCGTTAGACTTTTGATGTGTTGATATTAGTCTCATATTCCATCAAGTACAACGTACCGATTGTTCGTTATCGCGCCAGCAGTCGTAGTCAGTGACGAGCGCGACGGCCGCGTAGCTCAGACCCGCCTCCTTCGCTAGAACCGCCTGGCAAACAAACATATAGGTTAAAAATTAAATTTAATAATTAACTTGAGAACTGTGATAAGACGCCCACGGTTTTAGTAAGTACAGGGTTTACGTAAGGCCGGCCATAGTCGGATCGCATTTTGCAGTCGAGTACCGACTGTAAGATACGGGTACCCACTGCAAGATACGGTTGCAGTTTCCATACTAAATTGATATTTTCACTGGTCGATAGGGCCCGCATGCGGGGTGCGGGAGATTTCTGAAACGCATGCCTCGATCAATCAGAGCGACCGCAGACGTACAATATTTTCAAGTTGGCCAACTAAATCGCATAGTATACCAATAGCTATAGCAACTTATGCTCGCGCATTTTTCCAACTAAATTGTACTATCAGAGAAGTTGATTCCTATGCAAATCGGGGACCTAAGTAGTTTGGTTGCGTTACGTCAAACCCAGCCGACAGATCACAATTAATATTGAATTGACATATTCGACCAAATAACGTTGGTCTGTCAATTGCATAGGAATCAACTTCCTCGATGGTACAACTAAATAATTGGACACCGATCGTATAAGAACCGCGATTTAGTTGTACGCTAGTTGGCCAACTTGAAATGAAGTCTACGGTCGCTCTAAGTACTAAGCGGTGGACGGTGGCTTGGTAAGTTGTCAGCAAGATTGCTTACCTCCGGAACTGTAGTCATGTTGACCAAGTGACCGCCCCACTGCTTGTGCATGAGACTCTCCGCTCGACTTGAAAACCTGTAGGTTATTATGACAAATGTATATGTAACAATAACAATGTCTTAAATAATTCTTACTTTTAAATAGTGTCTTTTTCAGAATTCTCTTAAATTCTTCACTATTTTGAAGTCGGTAGGTACCAGCAAATTTGAGTTTTATGACAGAATAAGCAATTTTTGGGACAAGTATCGACTTAAAATTACGTATGTTATAAACTTTCAAGGGTATTGAATTGTACCTTTTGCACGTTCAGATAACAAGCTCTCAACTATAGGTCTACCAGAATCTGATGGCAAAAAGTAAGAAAAGAGGTAATAGGAATAAAATATTTTCATCCTTTTTTATTCCTTTAGCGGCTTATTTTGTGTGTGAAACATGCAAATATATAAATTTAAGTTTTTCAATGTTCCTGGGTCATAGATGTGTATGATATAATAAAAATCTTAAATATATGTATAATATAAAAGTATTAAATATATTTCCGTTGTCTGGTACCTGTAACACAAGTCCTTCAGGTACTTAGCACGGGGCCAGACTGACGTGGTGTGAAGCGTCCATAGATATTATATTATTATATTATATTAAGCCAATAATGGCTGCCAGTCTTATTGGCAGCCAGTACTGGCTCTGTGTAAATTATACTTTAAGCTTGTAATCTAAACATCCTAGGACTGGCCATAGACGGACCGTAGGTTGCAGTTGGGACCAACTTCTCAGAGCGGTCGCGTTGAAGTTCGCAACGACCGCTTCAGAACTGCTCGAGCGGCCCGTGTATTGCAGATTTGTGAATTTAGGTCACCGTGCGGTAACCGCATCTTGCAGTCGGTCTCGACTCTCGACGGATAGAAGATGCGGACTGCGGTCCGTCTATGGCCAGCCTAAGGCCTCCCACACAAAAATGTGAATTCGCATCGCATTACATTTTTATTATGAGTTTTATCGCAGATATTTGCAATGCGATTGCGAATTCGCAGTTATGTGTCCTAAAAGTCCTAAAGTTTCAAAACCCTAAACCTTCAAAAGAGTGTATTCCCTCTTAAAAGGCCGGCAACGCATCTGCAGCTATTCCTTGTAGTAGTTGCTTTCCATCAGGTGACCCGTTTGTTCGTTTGCCCCCTTTATTTTATAAAAAAAAACCACATCAACCGTATAGCTTTATCACAGTATCATCTACCTCGGTCCCTGTATAGTGACAGCAGTACCGCCGTCATGGTGCGTGAACCCGTGCGCGACGGCGGCCGCTCGCAGCGCAGCGCGCGCGCGCTCGCAGAACGCCGGCCGCATGGGCAGGTGACACACGCCGCGCGGCCCGCCCTCCGTGCGGTCGAAGAACGTGCATTTGCGGCCCCATGTCCTGTAATTTTTGAGGTTATGGAGGTTTAAGAAGGTTGCAGGACTTAAAACTTGAAATTTGCATAAATTATGACCAAGCGTAGTTCGATGGAGCGACAGTTGCGGCCAATGTAGTTCTTCGTGTAAAAATGTATAATATAGGTTGTTGATCATGCTGATCTCTCTAATTTTCGCGATTAAATAACTTTTACCTATGACGTATGCCAGATACTTCTCATATTATGACACGTGCGAACATACGGTGGACGCATCTCTTATATCAAGTTACTACTCCAGTCGGGATTACTCCTTGCTTATTACTCAACATTCTATCAAGATATTTTGTGTCCTATCCAAGTTACCTGTCAATAAAGTCATCGATGATGACGAGGTCCCCTGGGCGGTAGTGCTCGACCAGCGAGCCGGTGGCGGTGGTAGCCAGCACGTGGGTGCACCCCGCCTCCTTCAGCGCCCAGATGTTGGCGCGGTAGTTCACGTCGCTGGAAATACATGTGACAGTTTGTGAGAATGGATTGATGATGATTGATGAGAAAGAAAGTTGTTGCAATAGATGTGTAATAGTAGTTTCGCACATTTAAGCCGTCAGTCCACCGCAGCCCACGGAGAGACTACGCACATGCGTCAAGCTTCGCTTAGCAAGAAAATATATGTGACTGTGTCCACTGCAACCCACAGACACGCTACGCACGAATTGACGTAGTCAAAGTAATAAAAACGTGCGCCGCGGTGGAATGACGGCTTTATCAGCACCCACGCGCCACTTCTTCGAATTCGCTGTATCAAATGATGTGACACCTCGCACGGTTGTCCGCATTTCGTGTACAATAGCTTTGTCTACACTGTGCCTTTTTTTGTTCATCAAGTGCATGCGTTATAGCGCAGTCAACAGCGAACGTGAGGCATGGCCGCGACGCATGCCCTCTGACCGTATCCAAAACTTTCGCTTTGTTATCTTTAATCTTCGATCACTAATATACAAGATACACAATCCGCGGCAAAAAACGACCTCACCAAAAGAGCACCAAACTCAACATTCTGGTGCACTTTTGATTTAGTAGTGCTCGAACGCTCCGCCGGGAAACATGCCTCAGTGCGCGTTTAATAATTGTAGAAATCATACGTCTAAAACCAAAAAAAAGGATGCAATTTCATATTTCCGGTAAGTATTAATTTGATCCTAATATATTTCTTACAATTGTATTGTAAATATTGGTATTTCTTTAAGAAATCACCAAAAGACAGTTTTAAAATTAAGTTGTAAATAAATCAACACCAGGTATAAACCATCTCAATTGCGAATACTCATACTAAAGGTAATTATCGTAGTTTATCATGCCCACTTGAAATGTTCGGGTTATAAGCTATGTTTCTGTTCCATTTGATGGAGTCGCTATTACTATTATTTTTTTATTGAGGATTTTTTTCAGGTCTTTTAGTTTGCATGGATAGTTTAACGTATTTATATAAGACTCTGATTGAATCTGATACTGTTTCTTTTCTTTTTATCCAAAGTCACTATAACTTTGCATTTGAAATACTTCAGATGAATCGAAATCACAATATCATCCAGATAAATGGGTTTTTCAGTATAAATAGCGAAGAATTTCAAACCAAATTCGGATTAACCCGATACAATAGCGAAAAAATCTTGAAAATCGGTCCACAAACGGCAAAGTGATCGTTGAAAAATACAATATTACAAAAAATATAAACAGACGAACATAATATTATATTCTCCAGGAGGAAGGAGATTATAATATTATGTTCCCATCTTCGATCAAATATAGTTCCCATTAAGGATTTTTTAAGTCGGTTAAAAAGTATGGGCGTTGGGTGATGTGAGTTGTCCTTTGTGGCCTATCGGAAAATGTATGTACACTTATGTATATTTTGGTTAATGATAAAATTAGACATAACATTAGAACAACATAATATTACAAGTAAAAAATAATTACTCCTCACTTTATACATTAAACTTCGGAAAAATAAAAAAATGGACTATTAAAATTATTACAAATTACAATCAACAAAAAAAAATTGAACAGTTCGACTCCACTCATACTTCGCCCTTCGCCCTGTTCCAGCGGCGAATTTCGGTCGTAAAATTGGATTTTTTTTTGGCACTATACAAATTTGAACTTAAATCATATACGCGGATGGTTGAATTTAGTATGAAGCGTGCATCGGACGTAAAAATTTTATTGCTTTGTAAACTCAAATGTACATTGTTTTATATAAAGATCTTTAATAATTACTGTGATTAAGGTTGATTTTAGATAAATGTATACTTTTTTAAACTCTATTACTCGGCGACAGATTTTCGAGAGGTTTTGTATGAGACTGTGTATCTTGTATATTAGTGATCGAAGTCTTTAATGTCAATATTGGCGTTGCGTTCGTTGACGCATTCAATAATTGAATGCGCCAATACGAAAGTTGAATGAAAGAAGATGATGAAAATTGAAGACGAAAGTGCACAGTGTGGATATAGCTTAAATGCGGTGCGTTCGGCGCGTACGGTACTGTGCTGACAAATATGGGATTAGCTAATAATACATAATATGATAGGAGTTTAGTCTGGATTCGTGGCAGATGACTTTGGTCTAGGTTTCACCACAAGTGCGTTGCTTATTTTTTGATATCCTATGAATATTTTCTGATCTAGTAATAAGTTAAGAAATGGTTATAAGTTATAACTTACAATGTAGATAAACACGCTAACTTTATAATTTATTGACTTTTAACTTGATTTACAAATCAGCTCAAACTCAAAAACTCAAAATCAAAATTTTTTATTCAGAATAAATTTTTGCAAATATTTTCTGAATGTCTAGATGATGCCTACCACCGCCGGTTCGGTTTCTCTAAAATCTAAATAATTGCAGACGTGAGTGGAAGAATCGAACAAGTAACATTTCGTATAGTGTCCGACCGAATGTTCGGTTTCGGTTGAGTTTCGGTAAAAACACGAGTTTCGGTTTAGTTTCGTTTTCGGCGGCAAACTTGCCGAAACTACGACCGAAACCGAATGTGCATTCGGGACTCGGGAGTTTCCGCGCTGTAATCGGTCATGTTCGGCGCGTTGAATGAGTGAATGAATCCGATCAGAGCCAATGTCGTGATTCACTCGCTTGTTTGTTTGCTGTTCGTTTAACGTTTTGTTTTGTTGTGGTGGCGAGTTTTCGAGTGATTTATTTTGAACTTGGTAAGTTTTATCTCGTTTTATGTCGCTAATGACTGATAAAAGTATAATCAAGTTTAATCTAACCTATATTTTTTTTTGGTTCGCAAGTGCTATACGTAAACAAACATTAGTTAGGTAGTTACTAGTTAGAGATAAACTACGATAACATGGCGTGCCCCTCCAAATTACTGTTTCAATGTGTGTAGTCACATCCTTATGAAAGAGTTTGTATGTAGTAAGTATTCAGCCAATCAACCAGTAGTACTCGTAATATTTCACTTAATGTCACTTATTACCAAGATTTCTTGGCCAACTAATCATAACTAGCCGACCGCGCAAGACAACGCACTTCAAACGTTTTGAATTTTGGAGGGGCGTGCCATGTTATCGTAGTTTATCTCTAGTAATGACTATAGTGCATATTTTCATGGTGATAATATTATGGATTCAGAGTTTCAAAGTTAGTTTTAATATTTATCACCAAGGTATCCAAGTGGCAAGTACAGTAGATACTAACTTACGTACTACCAATTTTGTTTTGAGAAATTATTAAGGTAAAAGACCCGACTATGGGACGGGTTATGTAGATGTCCTGAATATTGCAAGTAATTAAAAGAAATCTAGACTATAAATCCTTCTTTTTCTTTTTTAATACATAATTTGATACCTTTTAGAGTAAAAAGGCGCTTTATAAGTTCAATTTTAATGCATTATGTAATAGTTAACCTTTAGTAAATAGAATAGTAGAATATGAATGTGAGCCTTGTAAGGAAGTTTCGGTTTCGGTTTCGGCCGAAATAGACACCGTTGCCGAAATTCGTTTTCGGTTTCGGTTTCGGTCGTAAAACTAGTTTCGGTCGGACACTAATTTCGTAATATACAGATAATAATTTTTTGTTCCCTTAATAATTTCATAAAACTTAACTTACCTACGTCATAACCTAGCTACTATATCTGGCTTCACATATTATAATCTACAGTTATTCTGGCCCTAAAGCCTCCATTTAAGAAAAAAAACGGGAAGTTTTTTCATGTTACTTACCTTATTCTTCCACTCACGTCTTGAATTATATTGGAGTAAAAAGTCAGTGACCTATTTTAGACATCTAATCTTAAGTTATCATTATTAGTGAACTCTGGAAGTTTCTTTTGATAAGACCGGTATTTGATCCTATGTGTTGAAATCATTATTATATCTACGGTGTACACAAAAAACCTTCGAATTTTTTTGTTTTTGGTAGATTATTCAAATGTTACAACGATTTGAAATGGATATTGAAAAGTATACATACTAAAATAAAATTAGAGGTAAACACTTACAGAATAAACTAACCTTGGTTGGTGTTGATGTTTTCTCCCATGCCTTGCTAATAGCACACAGGGTACTCCAGCAATAAAACCCTCTAACAGCACATCTGAGGGTTTGCCGAATGGTGTTGTAACTTCCCTTTCAATTGGGTTCTTGAATAAATCAGGATCATTGAAACCGGAACCTCCGATGATTCCAATCTAAGTCAATTAAGTAATGAATATATTAAATTTCTTTTTGAGGAAATTTAAATTTAGTTAAAATCTAAGCAAATATCTTTGGTATGCAACAGTTTCATAATAAATATTATAATGATTATTGTCATAATCTTGTGAAATAACGCTGCAACCGCGAGAACAATAGATTGCCAAGAATCCGTGATCGAAGGATTAATGCAATACACAATAAATCTGATAGGGAATAATGAACTCTTAATAAATTTTTTTGATTATTATTAAGAACTATTATCCATTAGCAGTAAACAAAACTCAAGTATACAAGTTAACAGCTTTATTTGAGCCTTAAACTAATTCAACATCATGGGTTTCATAATTAAAATGCAATAATAAATACAACTAAACTAGTCTTCATGTACATGTTTATTATTTATTGTCAAGGCCTTGTTGGAATTTCACTTCCTTTGTAAGATCCTGAGCTTTTTGTAGGTTTTGTGCGATTTCAAAGTATCTTTTAGATTCCTGTTGGTTTTTCTCCACTCCATCCCCTTTTTTGTACATAATGCTGACATTTGCACACGCAAACATGTTTCCCAGCTCGCAACCCTTCTTTGCAAATTCAAAGGCTTGTTTCATG
This sequence comes from Polyommatus icarus, assembly GCA_937595015.1. Taxonomy (NCBI): domain Eukaryota; kingdom Metazoa; phylum Arthropoda; class Insecta; order Lepidoptera; family Lycaenidae; genus Polyommatus; species Polyommatus icarus. Next base: position 14,928,848 of record OW569327.1, on the reverse strand, counting down.
TCAGGCTTTATAAGGTAGTCAATGTTTTTGTTCTTCTCTGGATTATGAGGGTTGTACTCGTGCACATTTCTCGAAACTCCGGCCAAGTACATTCCTGACAAATAATGGCATGCCATTGCATCTTTTTGGTCACAGCTTTTCTTTAAGTAATTGTATCCTGAAAGATTAATATCCCATTAATCTTTGAATATTCATACAAAATTTTATAAAACATTAGACTAAAATTTAAAAAAGTTAGTTTTTTAAATAATTTTGATATACCTACATATCGACGCTGGAAAGGCATAGTGCATTAACCGTCACGGTTACACATGGCGGTTAATACATTTTGCCTTTCCAGGGTTGATATCTGATATAATTACTGATGAGATATTGTTTTGTTATGTTACACAAATTTACGAAATTCTGACAACATTGTGCAATACCCATAACATGCTCTTACCCTTTGGTACATCTCTTTGTACTTTGGCCTGAGGGCCAGTAGCAGTGAGAAGAATGCCCGCGTGCAAACAAGAAATAGGGTCGTTTAGGTCGCAACCCTTTTCAAAGTAATCTAGGGCTTCTACAGGTTCCTCTTTTTCCCGACCTCGTCCGATCAGAGCGTAATTTCCATATTTCAAGCATGATTTACCGTGTTTATAGTCCAAACAATTACTTTTGTACACTCTAGCCGCCTTGGAATAATCCTTTTTAATCGCCTCTAAGTAATCTCCCAAAAGGTGGCATACTTCCGGCTTTTTTTCTTTGTAACAACCGAAACGATATTCAATCCCCAGATTTTCTATATAATCTTTAACGTCCTCTTCCTTTTTTAAGTCGTAAGCCATTCTTTATTTTATAAATTGCGAATAAATAAATTATTGTGCAATGAAATTAGGTTAGGTAACAAGGATTTTTTGCAAATGTCAAACTGATAAGACGTATCAAAATGTAAACAAAGTGAGCAACTTTTATTTTTTCAACAAAAAAATAAAAATTATTTAACAATACCTTAGTATTAAAATATTTATAAATAGCATTAATCATTGAAAAATCTATAACAAGTACGTAGTAGGTACATACTATGTCAGTGATAACAAGTAAATAAATTAGATGTTTATAACATATAATTACCATAATTTTTGCTTCCGCACTCATGGTATATTTAACTGTTTTGCTTGTTGATACAAATTGATACAACAAAAGCTCAAACTATTGAAAACAAAATAATAAATTATTATTTTGGGCTTAGAATCAAAGAAATAAATAATCACAAAACGCCGACAGCCGAGCAAAAATCACAGATTAATATTATATATGTTACGCTCAAAGACCGAAATCGCTCAGTGAGCGAAAAAATAGCTCACAACGTGTTGTGGTCATAGTGAAACAGCCACGACGCGAAATTCGCCATGAATACGGCCGCGACGCGTTCTGGCAATCACAAAAAGACCATAACGCGAAATTCGTGTTGTGTTCGTGTCGTGGCTGATATGCTGTTCGTTTTTCTTTATTTGTTCTTGATTGATTAATCATCCATAGGTATGTAAGGTATGGAAGATTATATTTGAATTACCACGCGTATTACAAAATATTAATTGTTCTTTTACTAAATCACTGCATAACGTGTTTTTCATTATTATTTGTAAAATATCCATAGTTCCATACTATCCGTACTAATATTATTACTGTCTGTCTGTCTGGCGCAACATGTTATTGTTTGTTGTTTTTTTTAATATAAAGTAATCTGATCTTAGTAAATAATTAGTATTATTGTTATTTATATAATATACAGACAGACGTACAGACGTAGGGAACTATGGATATTTTATAAATAACAATGATAAATACGTTATGCAGTGATTTAGTAAAAAAAGACGGTTGGAGAGTAGTGTTTTGTGTCGAACTCGAACTCGACTCGAACTCGAACTCGATTCAAACTCGAACTCGACTCGAACTCGGTTGTCTGTAAAGTTGGTTTACCGACGATAGTTGAACGTGACAACGTCATAGCCTTAAATGGAACGCCTCAGAGCGAGGTAACGCCGCATATTGCGTCATGTTTTTTCGTGGGCGCAGCCCATATTGAATTATAAAACGTTGTCACGTCAAAAAATATTTTGTAGTAGGTACGCGTGGTATTTCAAATATAATCTTCCATACATATGGAGTTTTTATTATTCGTAGCCTATGGACGATTAAACAAGAACAAATCAAGAAAAACGAATAGCATATCAGCCACGACACGAATTTCGCGTTATGGTATTTAGTGATTGCCAGAACGCGTCGTGGCCGTTTTCATTAGAGCCACGGCGCGAATTTCGCGTCGAGCGATTTCGGTCTTTGAGCGTAACATATATAAATACGTATAACGTAGAGTGCGTTTCATCCGTAGATAGAGTAAAAGTATTCATCAAATAGTTCTTTTGCCGTCATGTTGGCACTTGTGCAAATTAATGTTGCCACGTTACCCTTACTGTGCTACCTTAAATTAGGGGAAATAATAATATGTTATCACAAAATGCACTTAAAGAAAATTGTACATAATTCTAACAGCTTTCGCCCGCGGCTCTGCTTACGTTAACGTCTATCCCTCGGGGACCGTTCTTTTTCCCTTGATAAAAGGTACTTCATACTCCAGAGTTAGTACCTCAGAGAATGCCAACATGATGGCAAATGAACTATTTGATGAAACGCACTTCTAGTAACGAAAACTACATACACGCGAACGAAGGCGTGGGTAAAAGCTAGTACAATAATATTATCAGGGCGAGCGAAGCGAGCCCTAGTACTTTTTACAACCTGTAGATTTTGACTTACACTTTACGGACAAACTATTACGCCTATTGATTTGTGCTTTAACATAGTATTTACATTTAAATGTGTTATCATCAGTCAGTGAAGGTGTGATGACGCAAGCCCTCACGAAGCTCGGCTTTAAGCTAGTAAATGCGAAAGTGACTTTGCTGGTTACACCTTCACACATAAAGTACTAAGCGGATCATCATAAAACTTTCATAGGTACACGTTGTCTGGAGTATGGAGAAGGACATAGGTACCTTTTATCCCGGGAAAAAGAACGGTCCCAGAGGGATAGACGTTAACGTAGGCAGAGCAGCGGGCGAAAGCTGTTAGAACTATGTACAATTTTCTTTAAGTGCATTTTGTGATAATATAATATTATTATTTCCCCTAATTTAAGGTAGCACAGTAAGGGTAATGTGACAACATTAATTTGCATTAAGCGCTTAAGCGCTTATTCCATTTCACTAAATTTAGATATCTAAATGATTTAGTGACTAAATTTAGTCACGTGGAATAACATGTAGTAACTTTCAAAATGTTATTCCACTTGACTAAATTTAGTCACTAAATCATTTAGATATCTAAATTTAGTGAAATGGAATAAGCGCTTTAATTAGGCTAAAAGGGTCCATTCACTATCCCCACTATCCTACATTGCAGGATAGTGAATGGACCCTTAAGGACTTAATGGACATTTAAGGTTACGTCACTGCATAGATAAAGTACTGAGTAGTGAGTAGTGAGTTGTTCAAATAACGTGTTTATTGTATAACAACCGAAGAAATCGAAAAACCGAACTCAACATGGTACCACCTCTTATAGAAAGACTTATTCAGAGCAAGCGATAGCACGATGTAGGCGATTTTTGCGCCATCTGTTACAAATTTTTGAAACTAACTTAATATAAACAAATTTACGCATTTTCACCCCCTTACAACCCCTTTTTCCAGTTAAAAAATAGCCTATGTCCTTTCTCAGGCTTAAGACTATCTGTGTACAAAATTTCATTACAATCGGTTCAGTAGTTTTGACGTGATAGCGAGACAGACAGACAGATGTAGATATAAAATGTAATAAAAAATCTATATCTATACTAATATTATAAATGCAGACTTTCGCATTTATAATATTAGTATAGATAGATAGTATAGATATAGATTTTTTATTATATCAATTAGGGAGTGCCTCCGCTGCCGGCGCCGGCTCCCAAAAATATCAGTAATGGGAGCCGGCGGTAAGTACACTGCCGGCAGCCGAGATATAAAACAACGACTGCCGGCGCTGGCACTCAAAATGGGAGCCGGTGATAATGCGCAAAGCGCTAGATTCCAGTCCCGATACACAAATTTTAAAAAGAAATAATTATACCTAATCTCAAATAATATATTCGACTTTACCGACTTCCAAAGGTGAAAGTTAGTTAAGTAGGTACCTATTTGTTCGGCTGTGGATATTTTATTTTTTTGTGATGCATTTTGTTAGCTTAGCTTTACCTTAGCTACCTTTTTTCAGCTACCAAAAAGTAAGATTTTGCACCACAGCTACACTTATAAGCCCCGTGGTAAACTTCCGGAGGTACTGAACAGAACTTCAGATTCCTTATACATGTTAGAGAGTTTCAGCGTTGTTTAAAGAAGCAAGGATATTGTATTATGCTACTATACAGAATTATTGCAGATCACATTTATCAGCATCATTATCACCACCATTAACCTATCAAGATTCAAGACCCATAGGAGCACCGGTGATCGCGACAACAATAGAATACAATAAGTATAGCATTTCCAGGAATCGAATTCGATCGAAGGATTCAAATATGCATCCTTACAATATGACTATTTATGACCTTATTATTTGTACTTTATGTTTTTGATCATTATTCTGTCATTTGACAAGCGATGTTTGCCAAATAGGCGCCGGCAGCCTATTCGGCAAACATCGCGTGACTTCGACAAACTTCGGAGTTCGGAAAACGGCGCCGGCAGCCATTTCAGCAACCGGCGCCGGCAGCCATTTCTGCAACCGGCGCCGGTAGCGGAGGCACTCCCTATCAATTATCATACACATAATATATTTAAATACACATCCATCATCCATGACCCAGGAACATTGAAAAACTTTTTGTTCCGGCGGCGGGATTCGAACCTGTGCTGTGACCCCCGGCTTGAGCTGCCAGTGCCACACACTCTACCCATTGAGCCACAGAGGTCGTCAAACTATCCTGCGTGCAGTCCGCCGGCTTATGTAGGATAGTGAATGGTGTTGCAGGCCTGCATGGCGGACTGCAATGCAGGATAGTGAATGAACCCTTTTAGGGATTCTGTCAATAACCTCAAACCTGTCAAAACAGCTGTTTTTGTAAAAATACCAAATATATACTACAAATATATACTAGTAATCTGTGAAAAATACCGAAGTCCGAAAAATACAAAAGCCAGATAAAACTTTGCCGGTTGACAAAAGCTTTGTGTTGTATTTTACTTGTGATTTGTGCACTTTCAAATAAATCTAATCTTTTAAAATAACCATGTCAGAAAATTCTGAATTATTCACAACACGTATGCGTAAAGCCACCAGAAAAATACATTCAGTAAGCGATGCTTTGGTTAACGCCAAGTTTGCTATCTGTAAGTTGCATACAAAACCATTGTATTTTGTAGTATTGGTAATTCGTTGTTATGTTGCTAATATGTACTTACTTTAATTTAACATTGTGTTTTTGTTTCAGCACTTAGAGATGAAGCCGTTTGGGGTGGTGGACTGTTTGTATTTTACCACATTTTCTCTTATCTTGAAGAAGTAAATAAAAGAATAAACCTTGAAGACTACGACAAATTATTCGTAAATAAAATCTTATACAGGTTGGTACACTCTATACACATAATTTCTTCTTTAACTTTGAGATTCAAGATTCAAAGTGAACAGTAAACATTTAAACTCATGTATTACTAGCTATATGACCAAGCTTTGCTCGGTACCTATTCAAAAAATTAAAAAAACACATAAAATGACATATTCCTAGCTAGATCGATTTATCGCCCCTGAAACCCCCTATATACAAAATTTCATGAAAATCATTAGAGCCAACTCATATGTATATATATTTATATACAAGAATTGCTTGTTTAAATATATTATATTATGTTTCAGGAAACATGCTTTTGAGGAGGATCTTTATCATTATTTAGGTGAAAACTGGAGCTCCCTTCCAAAGTCAATGGCTCTTGAGAATTACTTGGAACACCTCCATAATCTAGAACACGAGAACCCTCAGCTGCTGATGGCTTATGTGTATCACCTGTACTTGGGGTTGCTGAGTGGGGGACAGATTCTTGCTAAGAAGAGACAAATGTTTGGAGGCAGTAAGTGAATCTTTATTGCAGTTACAACACAGTCAAATTAACTAGACGCACCGTTTGATGACATCATTATGGAGCTCGCATGTTAATTTGACATTTCGATGCGTCAAGTTAATTTGACCGTGTTGTACATACATCAATTTTAATATTTGGAAGTTTAAGCATATAAACATTCTTAAAAATCTTTTGCTTTTCTCTTACTGAAGTTATGCTTTGTTCGATAATAATTTGCATGAATAGAAATACCTCCTAGAATCATTTTTTAAATATTAAGGAAACTAAATTATAGCCACTAAATTATGTTTTCAGAAAATCAAGACGCTTACATTGACAAAGTAACAGATTTTACTGGTGTGGATATTAGTAAAATAAAAACTGAGTTTAAAAATGCCATGAATGAAATTGCTGAGCGAATGTCGGAGGAAGAAAAACAAGCATTCATAGAGGAGAGTAATCAGGTGTTCCTAATGAATAACTTGATTGTGAATTCTGTCGGTGGACAGAACAGAGTTCTCTATAGCATTCTGTACAAAACATCCGCAGTAGTTCTTCTTATTGTAGCAGCTGGGTTAGCTTATAAAATGAACAAATAAGATAAAGTTACCAAAGAATGCACATCCTCCTATTTATGATTGTGATAGTTTTGAGTTACTACATTATTTAGCGTAAGTTCCAAAGTTCCAAGCATAATTTATTACTGTAAGCAAGTTTTTTACATCTCAAAGGTTTAATTTAATTATTAAAAGTCTGATTATTATCTTATAATAATAATATAGCTTTTATTTCAGAATTACAGTAGTTTATAAATACAATGTTAGTTAACTAAGTCTATCAATTTCTGATTGTCATTTGGCAAAGGCCTCCTCCTCTAGCCTCTTCCATTCTCTTCTGTCTCTGGCCACTCTACTCCAAGTTACTCCAGCGATTGGTTTAAAATCATCAGCCCACCTTTTTCTCTGTCTACCTTTATTCTTTTTTTTTTCCTTTTCCAATTATTATTATCTTAACATTGTTCAAATTTCGTAATATTATGCAATGATGGAAAAATGCAATGGGTTAATATGAAATATTTCTAAGGCCAGTGGAATATGTAAGCATTTCATGCGGCGGTCTGTCTTATAAATACGAGATTCGCAAGATATATGGTGGCAGGATACCATTAGGTTTCATTACTTTATGAATACATCCATTAATAACAACACGTTTGTTACAAAAAATCACTTAATTTACAAAAATAATTTATTGCAACATTAGAAAGCAATACACTACAAATGACTGGAAATTAGCTACAATAATTACACTAGATTACTAAGATATTATCTGAAGTTTGGCAAGTTTGGTGGATCCATCGCCATGTCAATAAGTTCGTCGATGTCCTCGGAGTTCCAATAGGACAGCTCCAGCTGAAAAATGAAATATGGTCAGTAAATTGCAAGTAAATAATAAGTTACGGTATACTTAAACCACTTTAAACCTTTATAAATAACAAAAAGCCCTGTATTAGGCAAGGTTCCTATTATATTATATTGTAAGATAAAAAAATTATTAGACATCTATGTGTATCACCCATAACTGCGGGGGTGGCCCCAAATTTATCAGACCTAAGGTCTACTGTTTACTAACAAAACCCTGTGCAACCTACCAAGTTCATACTTCCCGAAATCTTAAATGAACAGCATAGTTAGCTTATTGGTCTGGTAGTCTGGTGTAATTATATTTTATATTTTGCGCCTGGCCTCGATCGACTGGACTAACAGTCACGATCGACCGGTTGCCTGTAAAATATTATAAAATAGTGGCCACTGTAGTGGCACACTTAAAAGACCTATGGGCACCTAGCAAGTAATCATCAAATGTCTCCGAGTTTTGTCCTGAATAACATGAAGTCCATACGTTTTCTGTCAAGTGATTATAAAATTACTTGAGTAATGTCTCCGAGTGTGGTTAGCTACATACCGGGTCTCTAGCAGCACAGGGACGGCAATGCAGTCGGCCGGCGCGACACTCGCAACGCGGCGCGCCGCAGCCGCCGCCCGCCGCCGCGGCGCAGCGCGCGCCCGCTACAGACGCGAAACGTCGCGCCGCACCGCGCTCGCCCGAAAGACGCGTGCCCGCCCATATTGTACCTGCACACGATTACTCATGATTCATGAATTATAATACCAAAATGAAGAAATAATAAGAAAATATATAAAGAAGACGGTAATATTAAATATATTTGATGTCAGTTTAGTATTTGGAATGTTATGTAAACCTAAAGAAAAACAAAATGTTACTAGAAATATGCTTCGTTGGCGGTAAAATGCTTTAAAATTGTAATAATTAAAACTCGGCTCGTTTAAGACAACACTTTTATATGCAACAATGAATTTTAACAAATAAAGGTAACAAATATATAAACAGCGATTCACCCGACCGAGATTATGGAGTCTATAGTTTGGACTATGGAATCAATTTCTTGTCAAAGTATTGGTCGGGTGTACCGGGTGTACAGCTCATCTGATGGGACGTTAAGATTAAGCCACTGCCGCTGTTACTCGCGCTGCCGACAATATTCCCCTGAATACTTCTGCGGCAGTAACGACGCAAGTGAGCGCTTACACTCAGCCCTCTCAGGCATGACGAGTGGTAGCGCGAGTGACTATTTACATTCTCGCGCTGCCCACTTTTCTGCCTGACAAGTTTGAATCTATTAAACGGCACATAAAAGTTTTTTTCAAATCTGCTACACAAATTCAAAGTAGCATATTATTTCAAAGAACACGTAACAAACCAGCAACGACATTACCACCGTAGTGCGTCGATGAACATACCATTGGTCTCTAGCGCGAGCGTGGTGCACAGCCCCAGTTTGTCCTTGGGCAGGCGGACCTGCTTCCGCAGCGCGCTGTCACCGACCAACCGCTCGTAATCCTTGTTCGTGTACGCCAGAGAACTGTCCACACCTGTTATCGAAAGAAATGACATAATATTATGCAGCTCTGGATTTATGTATAGGTAATACTAGATGATGCCCGCAACTTCGTTGCGCCAAAATTCGTTTATCGCGCAGAAACCGTACATTTCTCCGGGATAAAAAGTATCCTATGTCCTTTCCCGGGACTCAAAGTATCTCTATACCAAATTTTAGCCAAATCGGTTCAGCGGTTCGGGCGTGAAGAGGTAACAGACAGACAGACAGACACTTTCGCATTTATAATATTAAGTATGAGGTAATATAGGCCATGGCCTATGGGCGGCAGCGCCCTATGGCATTCTAGGAGGACCAGAGTTCGTACATACATAGGGCGGCAAAATTAAAGTGGCCCATTCTCATATAAAATAAAAATCCGGCCCTGATTTTATGTTAGGTACTAATGACTAATGAGTAACTTAAACTTAAGGAGAAAATTTTGCTAGATGATATTAGCGCTCAAGTGACCAGTGTTAAATGCTTTGCAATTGATGATCCCGTTAAAAGATGTTTATACAGTCAAAAAATTTTGCGGTTTTCAACTTTTCACATCTATACTTATTATAAAACAGTCGCTTTTTTGCCCTCATGTCCCTTTGTTCCCTTTAATCTTTAAAACTACGCAACGGATTTTGATGATTCTTTCAGTGTTACATAGCCCATTTGTCGAGGAAGGTTATAGGCTATATTTTATCACGCTATGACTAAGGGGGGTATTACATTATCATTTATATTGGATCATTTATAGGATCCAATAAAAATGATCATTTGATCATATCTGCATATTACATTATCATTTATCATTGGTCCTATTTTACGTCATATGTGGTTTCAATAGCCAATGGGGAGCGCTAACGCTAACAGGTATTGACATCAGTGTTACTAGATCTCAGAGAATTCGATTTGTCAAAAGACATCGTCATTTTTAACATGGCTTGTTTTATGTTATTTCAGCAAGATTATTCAAGTATATAGTTAGAAAAATAATTACATTACATTATTTGAAACATATTAACGAACAAGGAATTAAAAACTCCTTTTTATATTAAATAACTGGCAACGCCAATTTCTATGACCGTATTGGCATAGCTGGGCATTAACTCGTTAATCGTTAATTAACGAAGTTAACATTTTGACTAACGAATTAACTTTTAAGTTAAATTCAGAAAATGTTAACGGACACGTTAACTTCCGTTAATATGTAGTAATCGTTAATCCAATGCCTACTATTTAGCGCACAGCGCCGCGGCGTGGCGCGATAAACAGGTTCAGAAGTACAATCTGTCAAGAAAGCGTAGACGCAGTATAAAATTTTCTAAACGTAATCACGCTCAAAAGGTGGTTTTCTCTTTGTTTTTTCACAGAGAACGCTTATACACTTTAAATATTATCACCTTGCCCATTTTTATCTCGATTTAATAAGGTTTTCATATTTTTATGTGATTTCAAAATTATGTAAAGTGTTACATTTTAAAGTTGTGTTGACTTCCAGAACCTAAACCAACAGGTTTTTTAAGTACCTACACTAAAGCAACGATATAAAAATGCAATTTTACAATAATTAACGGATTAACGAGTAACGTTAACTTGCGTTAATTCTTCCGGAATGTAACGCTTTAACGTTTAACGAAGCTAACTTTTTTTGTAGCGGATTAACGATTAACGAAGTTAACTATTTGATTAACGGTGCCCAGCTATGCGTATTGGATCCAATCTCTCAGCAAACGTCAAAAATCTATGATCAAGGAAGAAATTAATCATTTATCTATATTACATTATCCAATAAAAATGACTCAATGATATATGATCCAATATAAATGATAATCTAATACCCCCCTAATAGGAGCGAAGAAATAGTAGGCCTGGTCCCTGGAGAATGGAGATAGTGACACAAAATTCTTGGTGATTTGTTCCAGTATGGCGGTTTTACAGGGGTATATAATTACGTAAAAGCAAAAAGGAAAATGATGGTCATAGCGCTCGCACTGGCAGCCCAAACGCGTGGGCGTTGATCGAACGTGTCGGATAAATAACGAGTGTCGAACAATTTGTTCCACAAAAATGCTTGTATTTTCAGATAGTCGAAAAAAAAATAAGTAGGCGAAAGCGTAATGCCATACTTGTCGGGTGCGGCTTACAGCCCGCCTTACCGACGCGAATACGTTAATTATAATTAAAAAAATTGAACCATTTGTACCAGGCTAATTTTTGCATAGCTAATCATCGTCCAGTGCCTACTGGAAAATCACCAAAAATTCACGAAAATCACCTTGCCATACTTTTCCGACAGCGCCCAACGGCCGCCATACCACTGCAAAGGTGTAAGATTTTTTTTTTCGCCATACGATTTGTGCCAGTATGGCATTTAAATTTTTGGAAAGTATTTGACAAAATATGACCGTTATTATTTTTCCCATACTTCTAGTAGGCGGAAAAAGTGCTGCCATACTTGAAATACTTATTTATTTGACACGTTTTAAAAATACGACTATAAGATACGTAAAATCATTTTTTACATCATGGCATCATTGTAGTCTCGTCATTTGACAATTGTACCAAAAAAAAATTGTTACATATTGTAACCATGGGGCGGGATGACTATTCGGACTTGAGCAAAAAAGTGATAAAAATTGGACGATTTGTACCAGTATGGATGTATTTTTGGAAATTATACGATACAATGTGACCATTATTACATTTGCCATACTTGTAGTAGACGGAAAAAGTGGCGCCATACTTGAAAAACCGTTTGAATTACGTATGAAATCTTAGGATTTTGAAAAAAATATTATTCACATTCGCTGCCTCCCGCAGGTATGGCATTATCAAACTCCTATTTATGATCATACAGGGAACTGTTAAAAAAAGTTTCAGGGTGGTACAAATCGTTAACTTACACCTTTGCAATGGTATGGCGGACATTGGGCGCTGTCGGAAAAGTATGGCAAGGTGATTTTCGTGAATGGCTACTCGACGATGATTAGCTATGCAAAAATTTGCCTGGTACAAATGGTTCAATTTTTTTATTAAAATTAACGTATTCGCGTCGGTATGGCGGGCTGTAAGCCGCACCCGACAAGTATGGCATTACGCTTTCGCCTACTTATTTTTTTTCGACTATCTGAAAATACAAGCATTTTTGTGGAACAAATCGTTCGACACTCGTTATTTATCCGACACGTTTGATTAACGCCCACGCGTTTGGGCTGCCAGTGCGAGCGCTATGACCATCATTTTCCTTTTCGCCTTTACGTAATTATACCCCTGTAAAACCGCCATACTGGAACAAATCACCAAGAATTTTATGTCACTATCTCCAGGCCTATAGAGGAAAATGTGGAAAAAACGGGGAAAATTATTTGAAGGGGCTAACTTGAATGCGCTAATCATAGGAACTACTGGTCCCATTTGAAAAATTATTTCAGTGTTAGATAGCCCACTTATTGAGGAAGGCTATAGGCATAATTTTTGCAGTGGCTATATATTTTATACCCGTGCGACGCCGGGGCGGATCGCTACTAGCGATCCGCCCCGGCGTCGCCGATCATAAAGAATGGAACGGAAAAGTTAAACCACATCAAATTCCGGCAGCGGAACTATGCGACAAGGTAGGTCTAATGTTTATAACAATTTTGTTTCTAAAATTGACGTCTATATGTGGTGTGAAACTGCATCAAAGAAGTCGAACTTACCAAACAAGTATTTAGCGACCCTCTTCTTGGACAGCGTGAAGTCTTCGTTCATCAGTATATGGAGCGTTATTGAGTTCTCCATCAGGTTGTGATATATCGTCGAATAGTCCAGCTGTGAAAAAAAATTAATATTTATACAATTAATTAAATGAAGCCAATTTTATTATGACCTTTGAGTTGACTTACATGTATGGGACCTTATAAGTTTTGTAGTTCCCAGTTGGCTTGTCGTAAATCTACTATTATTTAACAAAAGACTGGCAGGACGATTACGATTTACTTAACTTGCGACAGCAATGCAACAGGAGTATGACAGCAGATACTTTACAATATTTGCTGCCTGTAGAAAATTATAAACTGATTGCTTGCTTGTCACTCGTTTGTCGCATTGCTGTCGCAAGGTACACTTGCCGGTTGCTCACGTCGCCAGTGCCGCAGCGGTTGCACAGCATAAGTAGCAACGGTACGGAGGCGTGTTTGCGTACCGCAGCACGCCCGCAGCTGATTCATTGCAGGAACGCTCCTTCTCTGTAGATCTCTGCTGTCAACCAGCTGTCGCATTGCTGTCGTAAGATACATGTCGGTTACTCACGTCGCCTGTGCCGCAGCGGTCGCACGGCATGAGCAGCAGCGCCCGCGGCGCGCCCGCACGGAACGGCAGCGTGCTGGCGTACCGCAGCGCGCCCGCCGCGTCCGACCGCCGCCCGCGACTCGACGACTTGTTGTGGGGCTGCTCTTTTTCTGCAGATAAAATATTTAGAAATCTTAGTACGTTTTATAGCTGTTATAGGTAGCGTACAAGTAGTATGTAGGTAATTGTCGCGTTACGCAAGCGAGAAAGCGGCACGAACGAGAGAGAAGCGAAGAGCATGATCGGCTCGAGCGATCGGCTCAGTTCGTAGTTGTCACGTGAAACTACCGTCCGTAAACCGAATATTTTTTGTTAATTTAAACCTCTGTATTATTTTCTGTTTCACCCTTTTTGAATAGTTACTAGTAGATAAATAATAATAATTTTACAGTGTGTTAACCAACAGGTCAACAAATTGACAATAATAGTGTGCAATCATACTCACCGAATATAATAGTTTCGAAGTGTCTTGGAATGTCTACGGGGTCCGCAAACAGTTCGTTGTGCACGTAGAGCGCACGCGGGCGAGCGTACACGCCCCGCCCACCATATGCTACCACTGCATACCTGCGCACAAATAAACATATTTAACGCACAAGGTTATATTGTATGTTGAGAATAATTAATTATAGAAGTTTTATAAGTTGTAAGATTTGTGAATAAAATTATACGGTATCAGCTCTTGAACATAATATATGAATTATGCTAATATTAATATGAAATAACCAATTCTTGTATATTATTATTATTGGCACTTACTTTGAGTTTATATTACAAAAAATCGTTCGTTCAAATGCCAATTATAGGATGACTATACCCACTGTTGGGTAGTTTGCCCGACTAGATAAATTCGCGGATCACGACAATCTTTCTACTAATAGGCTCATCGCTACTTGCCTTATTCAATTTTCATATAAACAGCTCCTATCGCGTAGTACCTGTTATCAGAGAAGCCGTTCTCTTGTAGTTTGCTGTCGAAAGTGTCCACGAATAGGTCCATATTCTTCAGTTTCCGCATGTTCCTGTTGCAGGCCTGCGCTTCTACCACGAACACTATGTCGACGGACATCGGCGGGTTTTGGAGTTCAACAAACGAGCCCTCCTCTAGCGTGTCCCCTTGTGGAGTTGTGCACCTGCAACATAATATAATTCATTGTTTAATTCGTTATTCGAGACAACTGTTTTTTCTTTTAAAGCTAATAATCTGTCACTATGTTTATTGTTTTGTTTTAAGTTTTAACTGTCATTATAATAAAATTTACACGGTTAGAACTATAGGAATGTGGTTCGGGCATAAAAAATTGAGGTACAATCCCACACACATCTTCCATCTAAAATTTAAGCGATCATCTTGCGCGTACATCATTTTTATCATCTTTTATCTCTTTTTTAGTAGAGATCAACTACGATAACATGGCGCGCCCCTCCAAAATTCAAAACGTTTGAAGTGCGTTGTCAAAACGTTTGATGTGCCTTGTCTTGCGCGGTCGGCTAGTTATGATTAGTTGACCAACAAATCTTGGTAATATCTGTATTTAGTAAATATCACTAATAAGTGACATCTAAGTGAAATATTACGTGTACTGTGATTAGTTGAATACTTATTACATACAAACTCTTTCAAAAGGATGGACTACATACATTGAAACAGTCATTTGGAGCGGTGCGCCATGTTATCGTAGTTGATCTCTATCTTAATGTATTTGGCCACTTACTGCAGACAGTGGTCGGGCACGTGCGTGGGCACGTGTTGGTGCGCGCACAGCTCGAGGTACGCATGCGCGAGCGCGCACGCCTCTCCGCCGCGCACGCACGTATGGTAGAACGGCTCTGCATCGATCTTAAATAAAAAAAAAAAGTTTTTTTTTATATTTACGCAACGAAATTTACATTTAGTACTGTACTGGGAAAATAAAAGTGTTTTCTAAATAATAATAATAATAAGTTCTTTATTGACTTAATCAGTACAATTGCAACATTAGAGCGCATAATGTGGCGTAATGCTTAACGTTGAACTACGTAAAGCTTCGCATAAACAAGCACTTTCAAATAAACTAATCCACGTTCCAATTAACCACTAGCACATTTTGCAATTATGCGGCGCACATTAAGTGGTAGGCCTCACGTAGACGCGACGTTCTAAAAGTGTTAACTTTGTTAACCTACTTATAAATAAATATTTTGATTATGACGTTGCCAGCTCTATTACTAACTATTCACAAAATAACAAAAAAGCATTAAAAAAATACCACAGAGAAGCAAGGATGCAGTGGCGACACTTTGTTGCTGAAGAACTTGGCGCACTGCGTCTCGTCGACAGTCTGCGTGACGGTCGCGTTCGCGTCCGTTTGGACTACGGCCCAGCCGCGAGCGAGCGCCACGTCGGTCGCAGCCGAAGTACCGTCGGGTAGATTGTGCTCGTCGAATTGCTCGTTGTTGTACGTGCCTAGCAGACCGCCGAGAGTCGCGTAGTGCCAACCTGGGAAATTAAAATACACATTTAACATATAGAACCGGATAGTTAAATGAAAACTTAAGGCGTATAGAGTCGTGAAATGGTCATTTTGTTTTTGTAACTACTCATTCATTTCTGGCAGGAAAAAGTTGAAAAAAATATATGTGAAAGATCAGTTCAACAACTAATATATCAACATTTTTTTTCTGCTTCATGTCTTACCCTTGCTTCAATAAAAAAATAATACGTGACATCGATTTTCGATTTGAAATCGGGACTCCTCCTAAACGGCTGTGATATACGGTATTTTTTTTTGCGTAGATATATTTAGAATCTGTTTTTCTTGAATATCAGCATTTTTTATAAAAATCAAACAATATTTTCTTTGAAAAGTTATCGAGAAACAGTATTTCCGAACGATTTGGTTCAAAGGTGGTCTGCGCGGGCGCGGGCGGCAGTCGTCCGCTAGCATTCAGACGGGGAGGCTGTGTCACTCGTTGCTAAATCTTGCGCCTGTGTGTGTGCTATCGAGCGTCTGTTTGTGTGCATTAGATCACTACAATATTTGCATGAGTGTTTATGTAGAGTAGTTAGACTTAGAGTACAATCAACGTAAAAAGGTTGTAATGTGGTTCGCGCATGGACGCTCTTATGAAGAGTACCTAAATTGTTATTTACTTCATGATTATTTTTAGTTAAATAATATAATATCTATGTACGCTCACATCACGTCAGTCTGGCCCCGTGCTAAGTACCTGAAGGACTTGTGTTACGGGTACCAGACAACGGAAATATATTTAATACTTTTATACTATACATAATATATTTAAGATTTTTATTATATCATACACATAATATAATACACATCCATGACCCAGGAACATTGGAAAACTTTTTGTTCCGTCGGCGGGGTTCGAACCCGCGACCCCCGGCTTGAGTTGCCACAGTCACACACTCTAACCATTGAGCCACGGAGGTCGTCAAAGTTATAAGATATAAGTTGATTGTTCCACGCGTATAGACGTTATAGTATTAATATTTTAGGTATTTAAATAAAACAAGTGTATAGGTGTATGGACGCTCTTATGAACAGTACCTAAATTGTTATTTACTTCATGATTTTTGCAATTCGCGTTTTTAAGATTCAAACTGTTACTGTAGATTATCATTAAACATGAACACAGTTATTGGTTGATTTGTAAAGCCTAATGTAAATTTAAAATTGTGTTATATCATCCAAACGGCCTACCGTTTGGATGATATAACACAATTTTAAATATTTTCAATATTTTCGCCAAAATTACAAGATGACCGTTTTTACGCTCTGTCAATTCAAGACTCTGTCAATTCAAGACGAGTCTTGAATTGTCAGCGTAAAAACGGGTAAGTCGTACGTGTCCGTTTTTACGTTGTAAGAATAAAAATATTATATTAGGTCCTAAATTCATTCAACACTTTATAAAATTAATCTTATTGTCATAGTTTATAATATTTATGTAATAGAAATTTTGGCTCTTCAGTAAGAAAAACTAAAAACACAGACATATCTTTCTATACGCTGCTAATTTAAGAAATTTTTTCTATGTTATAATGAACGAATAAAAAGACACGTCATCAATAACTATAGGTCCATAGTGAAAAATTCTAATAAAATGTGATTGTTTGATAAGTTTAACTGTATAGTTTTCAAAAGTCTACAAATTTTAGTATAAAATATGTATTCACTAATTATTCTGTTTTCACTAAAGGGTAAAACTAAACATCATAATGTTGAAGTTGCCTTTTTCTTCTTATTGGTCTTTTCGGATACGTCTTGAGCAAGGTAAATTTTTACTGACTCTTAAGAATTTATGAAGGTCATAATTTTAACCGACTTCCAAAAAACGAGGAGGTTATATTATGTTTGACTGTGGATATTTTTATTATTTTTAGGGTTCCGTACCTCAAATGGAAAAAACGGAACCCTTATAGGATCACTTTGTTGTCCGTCTGTCCGTCCGTCTGTCAAGACCCTTTTTCTCAGGAACGCGTGGAGGTATGAAGCTGAAATTTATATCAATTACTCAGGTCTACTGTCCCTTGAAGCTGTGAAAAAATCAAACTTCTAAGCCAACGCAATCAAAAGATACAGCCGTTTATGCCGCAAATTTTCGACACTTGCAAGGGAATCAAAACCTACAGGGTGCTTCCCGTGAACTCAGAATCTTGAAATTTGGTACGAAGCAACGTCGTATAGCATAGATAAAGGAAAAATTACGAAAACCATAAATTTTTAGTTACATCACATAATATATTTTTTTTTATAATTTTATACTTACTACCCATTTCCTCATAAACGCGTAGAGGTATTAAATTGAAATTCATACCAAATACTCAGGTCTATAATACCTTTAAGCTGTAACAAAATCAAACTTCTATGTTAACGCAATCAAAAGAAACAGCAATTTAAGCTGCATATTTTGAAACTCGCAAGTACTCGCAAGGGAATCAAAACCTAAAGGGTACTTCCAGTCAACCTAGAATCTTGAAATTTGGCATGAAGCAACGTTTTATAGCACACATAAAGGAAAAATTCCGAAAACCTTAAATTTTTAGTTACATTACAAAATATATATTTTTTAATAAATATAAATTTATTACTTTTTTCCTCATGAACGCCTAGAGCTATCAAGTTGAAATTCATATCAAACGAACTTTATAAACCTTGCAGGTTTGTACGGAACCCTCGGTGCGCGAGTCCGACTCGCACTTGGCCGGTTTTTTGTATGTTCAACGATTACTCCGCCGTTTGTGAACCGATTTTCGAAATTTTTGTTGATTTCGTGCAGGGGTACGATAGACTCGATCGAAACCTTATGTGAATAATGGAAAATATTGATTTCGAGTCGACAACTTATATCCGCAAAATTCGTATTATTTATTTATTTATTTATTTATTTCTTTATTATGGAGTATTGATTGATTCGTATTATACGTCAATGACACATGCCGCATCATGTGTCATTGACGTAAAGACAGAGTTGCCAGAATAATAAAAGGCGCACCCTTTTTTTGTAGTTCCCAGTATTACATGCCCATGTCGTTATAAAAAATAGAAGTATAAAGTTTTAGCTGATGAATCCTGATGTATTTATTTTGTATTTCCATTGGCTCATAAATCATAATACGTATGCAAAGTTTAGAATAATTATTAATTCATCATGCAAAGAAGCCTCAGGCCTCAGCCTCCGTCGCAGCTATTATATCACGTCGCAGATTATTTATTACATATATACTGGACTAATATGAATATTTAAGTGTATATATTACATATATACACTTAAATATTTATATTAGTCCAAATTTGATTGAATGTGTGGCACTAGTCCCACTAAAAACGAACAAAAATCTTATAATAACTGAACGTAAATGATAACAAGTCTATAAATAATTCTCTACCTTAGAGGTAGAAACGGACAAGTACGACATGACGCGGAACGTCGCGTAATTTCCAACGCGGTACAAGACGGTAAGTATAGATGTCCGCATCTACCACAGTAAAATCTAATAAAACTCCCAACTTGTCGTCGTTTACGTCTTTTTATCTTCGGAATTACTTGTGATAGAAAAAAATATGTAGGAATATGCGTCTCATTATAATATTATGGAAGTGCATGATGCAATAAAAAAATTGCTATTATGGACATGACCTTTTATACGTAGGGACCGTCGATAGAAATACGTCGTTACATACGTGTTTAAAAAAACGCGATTGCCTAGCAAATAAACAAAGGACTACCTGGTTAATTAATATATCGAAGAATGAAGCGAAGAAATATAATTAATGTTAAAAAAGAAAAAAAATCGGGTACCCAGTTTCCAATCAACAAAAACCCGAAAACCCGGGTTTTAAAAATTGGGCCCGTGTTGCGATGCCCTAGCTTAGGCAAGACAAGCACGGACCTAACTAAGACAGCCAAGACTTGAAAAATTATCTAGATACCTACTGATTAATTTTTCATTTTTTTTCAGTGCCTCTTAATAAATTAGACATAAATATCATACTTGATACTAAGCGTAAATCGTAATTCGTGTAGCATTAAACGTATTAAAGTCATTCGTCAAACATCTATTTATTCACAATAGTAATTCATTTTCATATAAATTGCACATTTTAAAGCAAGTAGTAGGTAGGTAGTGGATTCGAGTAAAATAGGCAGTGATAAGTCAGGAGTGCTTCTGTTCGTCATACGCGCGCTTAATCTATGTACGATGTTTTCGTGCGGGGAGTGCAGAGCAGGGGGACCTAAGCCACGCCCAAACGTCCAAGGTCATCGACGACTCTATGCGCCTTAAGGTGAACGCACAATAAGCCGAAACGAACGAATCGAATTCCCAGATGGCCTTACTTCCGTCTTGCCAGATTCGACCGATTCGACGCGGGCAAATGTGCGAGGTTTCATAGGATTTCAAATAAAGAATTCTAAAATTCGTTTCTTTCGGGTCGTTATACTCTTTCGGCTCTGATAAGTGTGCGTTCGCCTTAAGGATCAATTCACATGCAACGTCACGACGTGTGGCAACTCACAAATAAATAAGTAAGTCATTCCTTGGAACAGGTAGCAAGAATGAAATGTAAATTCACCCCTGGATGGTAACGACGGCTGATTATTACATGGACAAAAATTGACACGTCGAATGAGCGTGTGAAAAGTCGGTCCTACTTCTAATTTCCGATCTGATCAATTATACAGCTGGTTTCAACGACCAATAACACAACTGGTGTGAGAACTGCGGGATTTATAAAAAACTAGCTGTTCCGGCAAACATTTCTTTGCCATATTAAGTATATAAAGTATTTTTTTTTAATTTGATCGCAGCGCTAACTGTCGGGACAGACTAAAATTAAAATTCGAATTCGAATATTATTTAAAATTTGACACTGCGATGGTAGCGCCGTCTGTCGGATCCAATGTAAAACATTCCAAAATCAACAACTACTAATAAATTAAAAATTAATTAAAAAAACATTGTCCAGCGGACAAAATAGTGAATGTAAACCATTCCCAGATCCCCTCGAATACACACAAAAAATTTCATCAAAAGGTCCAGTCGTTTGAGAGAAGTTCAGTGACATACACACTAACAGAATAATTATATACATTAAGATGTGCCCTAAGTTGTTTGCTAGAGTTATGTCAAATTAGTGTTATTTAATATCTCAGCTAGTAGTACTGGATCCCAAAAGCGTAAGACATAACTTACTTTCTGATGGATGAAACCATAGGTTCTTGGTAGTGCCTCGTGTACTTAGAATACCTGCGAATTTGTGTAGCTTTAAGTGTGACACCTGGTCAGGTACCAGGTACCAAATTGGGCAAAAAATTAGTCTTACTTTACTTATTTTCTGATGGCTAATATTTATATATAATTTGTAGATTATTGTTCTGAACTAGTATCATGTAGTGTAAGACACTTTTCAATGACCAAAACTATTATCAGGCGTTTAAAAATAATTTTGTTGCTATTTTTTTTTCAAAGGCTTTATTTTTATTTTATAAATTAATATAACACCTTAGAAAACAATACGATATTACAAGAATTTATTTTCTACTAGCTGTTGCCCGCGACTTTGTCCGTGTCAGCATACTGCATAGTATAATAACAAAGATGGATAATTTTCCCCTGTTTACCGATTTTGCTGAAATTTTGTAAATTTGTGTTGTCGCTTCACAAATTCGAAGGTATTCTAAGTACATAAGGAACTACTGAGAACATAAAGTTTCATCCATATTATGACAGTAAGTTGTCTTATCGCTCTGGGATCTGGGTCTAACAGGTAGGCACTTGACTAGGTATATGACCAAAAAATACTCAATGGTATCCATACTTTAATAATATTCACTACATGTTAGAAAGGGGAGGTACAGTCTAGACATGGACAGACAGACAGACGGACAGGCTGAAATAACTTAATTATCGGGTCCCGTTTTTACCTTTTGGGTAAGGAAACAGGGGAAAATTATCCATCTTTGTTATTATACTATGCAGTATGCTGACACGGACAATGTCGCGGGCAACAGCTAGTAGAAAATAAATTCTTGTAATATCGTATTGTTTTCTAAGGTGTTATATTAATTTATAAAATAAAAATGAAGCCTTTGAAAAAAAAATAGCAGCAAAGTTATTTTTAAAACATCTGATAATAGTTTGGGTCATTGAAAAGTGTCTTACACTACAATCTACATGATACTAGTTCAGAACAATAATCTACAAATCTACAAATTATATATAAATATTAGCCATCAGAAAATAAGTAAAGTAAGACTAATTTTTTGTCAACTTTGGTACCTGGTACCTGACCAGGTGTCACACTTAGAGCTACACAAATTCGCAGGTATTCTAAGTACACGAGGCACTACCAAGAACCTATGGTTTCATCCATCAGAAAGTAAGTTATGTCTTACGCTTTTGGGATCCAGGTCTATAGGCTCTTAACCTAACCAAATGGCAAATTTCCTAAGTCCGCCACCCGCCTACACCAATATAACGAAGAACGAAGTTCATTATCGCGCGTTGCGAAAGGGGGCTAGACGGAAAAAGTTGTAACGACACGACACTTTTTGTCACAGACATAGATCAAGATAGATTTAAGTACTTCTCGGGCCATGCGGTATCTATCTTGATCTGTCTGTGCTTTTTGCTATAATTGTGAGTAATTCGGCGCGCGCGTGTTTATCTGTCTGTCTCTCTCTCTCATAGAAAGCAAGTCAGTTATATTTTTTTATAACTTCGTTCCATCCGAGTGTCCTTTGCTTGACACCTCCTTATATACCCTTCTTATATAACTTACCGGACACCTGTAGCTTGCACGTGCGGAACACCAGATGGCACTCCACAGCGAGGCCGGCGGCGCCCTCCACCGTGATGGTGTCGCCCTGCCGGTCCACCACCAGCCCGTCCACCGCCGCCGGCAGGTTCAGCGGCACAGAGCGGTCCAGTGTCACTTGCTGGTGAACACAGATAAAAAAAATCAGGTAAGAAACATATGGGGCAGGCCGATTGCCTACAGGTGGGTTATTATGACCTCTTATTTCCAGGCAGTTTACGCCCGAAAACCGTACATTTTGGGCGTAAACTGGCTGGAAATAAGAGGTCATAATAACCCACCAGGTCTGACTTATCATTATTACAACTTAGTAGATTAATTAACCGCAATGGTACCAGCAATACAACATAACTCCTCATATTTAAATGTAATGACCATAATGATAATGCAAATGTAACGAAATTTTTAAATGTAATGTTATGGGTCTCAGAAGCCCGAAATAAATGATTTTATTTATTTTATTTTATTATTTGCAGCCATATTCAAGGCGTAGTCAGTTAATCATAAAACGTATAGACAATTGATGTAAAAGTTGAAATATCAACTTGATAATTGTCATATCAAACAATGGTTCCTAGCAGCATAACAAAGTTGTCGCATTATGCGGTGCAATAGCATCTTCGTCAGCGTGGAGTGACATTTCTACATGAGTGAAGTGGCTTAATGTCACTAACCTGTTTGTACAGGTCTATGGATATAAGATGGGTTCTAGATAGCAGCAGTAGACTGTATTTGCCCGGCTCCGCAGCATCGAGCAGCACAGTGAAGTTGTGGTTTGCGGCGCGCGTCAGCAGGTACGTGCCCGCTTGCGTCACGGTTATGACCTCCTTGTCAAACGTCACTAGGGTGCCACTCGCTGTCACCATTGCTATACCTGTAATTAAATACTGTTTAGTTTAACTCGCTTGAGAGCGTGTCATGTTTATTTACTGTCTAGAAAAAATTGGGAATATGTCCGCATGATGGTAAGCCACGGCCCACGGCCAGCTAAGAATTTGCGTCACTGGTCTTTAAGATTCCGAAATTCCCTCAGACATTTTCTTTACACGACGCAACTCAACGTAATAATTGTAACTTCACGCTTATTTTCGCATTGTGTGTATTCATTTGATCGCGCCAACCCGATAATTTACATTAATTATGCGCCATGACTCTTGTTTAATCCGGGTAAATGTCATGACATTTATGATAAAACGGCTTTTGTATAATTCTTACCATCAAACGGCGGTATGACGTTGTTGATATCGAGATATGGGCGTATCTCGTAATAATACGCCCATATGGATCTGTTGCTCGTCAGCCATTGGTCGAGCGTGTCCCGCACGGCGCGGTACTCGCTAACTTCACTGAAGTCCGGGGTCTGGTTGAACGCGTGCCAGGACATGGGCAGCTTCTGTTCTAGGAGGATCTCGCCTTTGCGCGGGTCGAATATGAAGTTGGTTTTCGGTGTGCGGTGGCTGGAAATAGATGTTAGTGGATACTTTTACTAAAAGATGGCGCCCATTCAAAATTGTTTTGCCGGTAAATATTTGCGGGTTAGATTTTTATTGGTGATTTTTTATGACATTCCGAATAAATATTGATGTTTCATCCATACAAATTATATTATTTATGACTTATGAGTAAGTTTGACTTGAGTTTTTATCAATCATAGCAACATGTAACACGTTGGTTTGACATTATGTATTACAATAATTTTGTTGTTTTATTATACCGAGACCACATCGATACTATATTAAAGCTGTATAACACAGCTTTGTTTGATTAAAATAGCAGTATCGGAGTAAAGTAGACTTTAACTTACATTTCTTCATACTGCAGCGCTGTCTTGGCCAAATCTGTCAGCTTGGCGTATAGGATCTCCCAGACGGTGTCGCAAGCCTCCCCGATTAGGAAGTAATCGTACCACCATTTTAGACGTTCATATGCCTCGTTGTACTAAAAATTTGAAATTGTATTTGTACCGCTAAATATATTACCATATTTGGTGTCTTTGCGTGTCACGTGGCTTCCAATGTGGCAGAAAAAGTCGAGCACACCATCGACTTTTTAATATGTAAATAGTTTTATAAGTGACTAGATGACGCCCGCAACTTCGTTGCGCAAAAATTCATTTATCGCGCTGGAACCGTACATTTTATCGGGATAAAAAGTATCCTATGCCCGTTTCCGGGACTATTAGTATCTCCATACCAAATTTCAACAAAATCGACACACTCATAATATTATTATGGATTAGTAGTAGTATATTGTTAATTTTCGTTATAATACAACATTATGTTGTTGATTTAAGCCTAAATCAATTTACTCTAAAACAAAAGCATACCTTAGCCCTGACGTATTCCACTTGGGGCGTCTTAAGGAATGTCTCCCAGGCGTTTTTAAACTCGTTATAGAGCTGGGTGAACTCGTCCGTGAATGGGATATACTTCTCCATCTTACCCCATACCACGTTCCACAGTTTCTTGGAGTACTTCTTTATGTTCGTTATAATGTCGTTGTTCACTAGATCTTTGTATATTCTGAGAAGAAAAAATATTTCTAAGAACCGCTTGTTATTTTAGTTAGAACCTTTTTTTGTCCTTTATAGTAAGTAGACTTCTACTTATAATAATAACAATTAACTTTAAATTTAAATCATCAACATACACTTTTGTAGCATGAAATATTTGAAAAACTCAACGCTTACCGATCCATTTCATGGCCAAAAGTCGATACGTAATTGAAGTATGGCGTATCAGTAAGTTCAGCCGTTCTCTCGTGGAAGAAATCCATCACTCCCTTCCATATAGTCACAACAAAACCTTCAGTATAATGGACGACCTTGAAGAAGAGCGGTTCTATGGACTTGAGTAGATCGTGCCAATATTTGGACAGCCGAGTGGTAGCATTTACCCAGGTCTCCTCCCAGTACTCCAAAAACTTCATATGAAGATGCCTAATGAAGTTATCGTATTGCATTATCATGGACTCCAATTTCTGCGATACGAGCTCCATCAAATCCGCTTCGAGTATTTTATTAATCGATTCCAGGAAATTCGAATAGGACGCTTTAATCGAGTCGACTACGAACGTTAGGCTCTGTTTGATGGATCTGCTTGTGTTACCCATCATTCCCCACATGTCGTTTACGAAGCCAGGGAGACTCTCCAAATGGTTCCTTATAGCCATCTCATCGAGCACATAGTAAGTGAATTCCACGATATCTTTTACATAGAAGTCGTTATTGTCGTAAGACTCGTTCAAGAATCGTTCAAACTCGTCCAAATCGTCTTTAATCACGTGCAAATCGTTCAAATCGTCGAGGAAATCACGGACTCTCGGTTTCGCGTCATTCCAGATATTTCTTAGGGCGACGTGCGCTTCCATGGGCGCTTCCTTGACTATGACTAGTGTTTCGTTTATTTGGGAGTATAACAGCTTTAGTACGTAGACGGCCTGGGATTTAGCCTCGCCAAACATTTCGGGTCGCCACACCACGGCGCTAGTGAGCAGGCGCGAGTGGTTCAAACGTACGTACGACGCTAAATCCACAGTTATGACGTCATCGTAGTTTCGCCACGCGTCCAATCTCGCTGAGCGCGTGTCAATGATCTTTCCAATCGTGTGATATGAGATATCTAAAATTAAGAGAAAAGTTAGCGCTTAAAACTACAACTTAAATTACAGATGGTATACCGTATACACAGCCTCATATTTTATGAGTGGAGGCTGCATATTATACAGGGTGTTTCAAATTAGGCATACTAAGCCAAAAGGGGGAGACTCAGGATGTCATTCTGAACAACTTTTGTTCTACGACTTATAGAAATTCAGTAAAAAAATATTGATTCTCCATAGAAACTATCTTGGTCATGTGACTTTTTTCTATGGAAAAAGAACATTTCTTTCGCGAATTTAAAAAAAATCGTACATCAAAGGTTGTTCAGAATGACCCCCTGAGTCACCCCCTTTCGCCTTAGTATACTAAGGTATTATTATTATATTAGGTATTACTATTTAAGGTATTATTATATACTAAGTTGTTTCAAATACGTTTGAAACACCCTTTATAGTAAACTTGATGTCTGTTCGTCTTCATTGCATCGAATTTCGTTTATCGTACCGTAATTTTTTTCCGAATAAAATGTGTCTGCATTTACAACATTAGTAATATTAGTAAATCATGAAAAACGTATTTCTCATAAGTGATTTTGTAACCTTTTGAGGAATAAATAATCTTTAAACCTAAAGTATTTATACGAATTATGGAATTATCAAGACTCACCGTCCGTGCTATTATAATGTGCCCACACCGCCTTGTCTCGCATGGAGAGCTCGGCGTACATGGTGTCGTTGGCGTCGGGACGCACGACGACGCCGCGCGCGCGGTAATGCGGGTACGTCAGCTCCCAAGACCCATTCACTTTGTAGAAGTATGTTTCGTTGTGTCGCTAAAATATATTATATGGTTAATTTCAATTATTCTTGTGTTATTCAGTGGACTTCTTACTAATAAAGATATGAACGCAACGTTTTACTATTCCAAGATCTACTGTCTTGGTCTGTCACGTAATTTTTCCAATGTGCCAGAAAAAGATAAGCATACTTTTTATAGGAATTCACCGTGTAAATATTTTCATTAGAAAGGGGACATAGTTTTGAGAGTAAGATAGGGGTCCTTTATCTTTCTCTTGTTTATGTAGCCATATGTATTTTGAACTATTTAACCATCATGATTCAGTAAGTTTACCAAAGTTACACGGTACTATTGTTTATGTTTACTACTAAAAGAGATGAAGATTAAGAGTCCGGGTGCCATCGCAGTTCTCATACAAACGTAATACCACGATCATTTCCCATACGAGAATATTTAGTATTTACCATATTTGAGTTAATATTCAGCTTAAGATAGTAATTATCTAGGTTCCAATAGTTACAAAGATTCACTGCAAAATATTTACACACCAAAAAGTATGAACGATTACAATAATTTAGTATGTAAATATGAAATTCAGTGAATCTTTGTACAGAAACCTAGATAAATTACTATCTTAAGCTGAATAATAACTCAAATATGGTAAATATTCTCGTATGGCAAATTGTCTTGTATTACGTTTGTATGAGAACTGCGATGGCACCCGGACTTTTAATCGTAATGATTAATGAATAAATAACCTACTCACCTCCCAATTAACAGAGTTGTTATTCAAATCCACCAACAGCCTGTTGCTTCTCAACTTCTCGTAGAACATAGTCTTTTGGAACCTGTAGTAGTTATATAGGTTGTACCAGCGGCTATGTATGTTCACATCTGATACCATATCTAGGTCCAAACTTGTCGAAGGATGAGTGCACTTGAGAGCGAACTTGTAGTCTCGTATCGGGCCATTAGAGTTGTCAGTGAGAATGGACATGAGCTTCAAGTATTCGTTCTCGTAGTCCGAGTATTGCAACTCAAGTGACAAGTTCGACATGACCGAAGGCGTGGACACGTATTGCCCTTCTAGTGTTACGTCCTGAAATAAATTAGAATTTTCAAAGATACTTACAGTCAATTTGTAAGATTTTTACGAACAATGTAGTAACAATGCTTGGATTATCCACTCAATTAAGTTATGAAAATAAAAGAGCACATTGTTTAACATGATTTGGTCACTTGGTTTCGGCAAACCCTGCCTACGACACTATGCGACACTGCAATAGTGCCTTTATCTAAATTCGACTAAATCTCAACGAATTCTGTACTCAATTTTCATTCTTTTGAAGTCGGTACTGGCTAAGTTCGACGTCAAGTATCTCAGTTCTGGGCTGGTACCGACTTCAAACGAATGAAAATTGAGTACAGAATTCGTTGAGATTTAGTCGAATTTAGATAAAGGCACTATTAATCTAGAATAAGAATTATTTTATACTTTTTAGATCATTTTAACAATATTGGTTTTACCTTGGAAGTCGGGTTCAATTTTTTGCTAAAAATAATAATTCCCTCTAAATGATGGCGAGACAACTGAGTAGCCAAAGAGGTCTTAAAAGACGTTTGCATCTTTAATCAAAATTACGGATAGACTATATAGATCTAAAAGGCTCGTCTGTACCCTTCTAAACGACGGATACGACAGCGCCAACTTCACAATAATTCACATCATGCCCTCGTACCCTCGGGTACGGGCGGGCTGTCCCAGCGCGCACGCAAATCCGCCGTGTTGTTCTCGGCGCGCACGTTCCACAGTAAACAAAGTAATTTAAATTTTACAATGACATAATATTACCTTTCTAAACGACGGATGCGACAGCGCCAACTTCACATCATGCCTTGTACCCTCGGGTACGGGCGGGCTATCCCAACGCACACGCAACTCCGCCGTGTCGTACTCAGCGCGCACGTTCCACAGTAAACAAGGTAATTTTAATTTTACATTGACGTATTACCTTTCTAAACGACGGATGCGACAGCGCTAACTTCACATCATGCCTCGTACCCTCGGGCACGGGCGGGCTGTCCCAGCGTGCACGCAACTCCGCCGTGTTGTTCTCAGCGCGGACGTTCCACAACAGCTGCGCGTGCGCATCCAACGACGCGTCCTGCAGGCTGTACTCGCCTGTCAGCGCGAACTCCCGCCGAGGATAGTTCACTCTGAGCACCGCGCGCTGAGACTCCGTATCCGCCTAAAGGAAAAATAATATTAAAAGGTCTTAGTAAATAAACTTCATGCAGTGTTTAATTAATTATTTATTTTGATGTTATCCTTAATATATTAATGCCAAAGAGTATAATGTCGTTATATCTGTAACTTCTTCACGCATTAAGAGCTGAATCGATTTTGACAATACATAATATTTGATTAGGACATATAAAGATAGTTTTTTCTTTGAAAATGTAAATTTATTTAAAAATCGATACTACGCTTTACTTACCACGCTCAAATTCGTCACATGAATGTCATAATTGATCCAGACATCCTCAGCCCACGTGACCTTCGAGCCCTGCTTCAACTCGTTATCGACAGCCTCGTACTTGTTGTCGAACTTCCAGGTACGGTTCCCTTGGATCGCGGTCAGTTTGATGACTTTACCGATCTCGTACGTGTGCACGTCCAACTTGCCCGTCACGTTGAATTTCGTCGCGTTGTGGAGGTGGAATATCGTTGCTTGTTTTACGTCCTGAAATAAAATATAGATACATGTAGCAAATTAGTATTAAGTAATAACGTTCATCATTTGAAAACCAAAATTGTGACGTCATAATGGTACTGCCACAATATAAGTTGTGACGTTCTGCCTTTATTAACGAGTATTAAATAGTAGCAAGAAACTTATAAATTACTTACAATGCTGCCAGTATCATCGAATTCACGGATGTATTTAATTCCGACAGGTGTATGCACGTTTTCCACCTCTATATCCATAGTAGCAAGGTCCAGATTCCTCTCGCTCTTACTAAGAACTTGATTGAACGAACTCTTGACGAATCTCTCATTATCGAAGTCAATCGTCGCGTTTCCATTACTTTTTTTGTCGCCCTCCAGATAGTAGTACTCTGTGTTGACCAAATGCCTAGTGTTCAATGGAATAGACATAGAAATAGCTCCAGTCTGCGAGAAGCCTATCTCTTGTTTCTGGTACTTATGTGTCGTGTTTATGGTCGCAGTTTTGTTCGGCCAGAACAAGTCTACTTTGTTGTCAGACGTTTCTTCTTCATTATTTATCTGTGGGTTATATAATATTATAGTTTTAAATGTATGTAAAATAATTATGAATATTAATAACTTAGCGAGTTTACTTACATTAAATATAGACTTTAACCATGGAAGAGCGTGGAAGGGCGTTGAGAAGTTGAAATGTCCGTCAGTGTGTTTAAAACCTCCGTAGCGAAGATCCAGCTCTCCTATTTGACTGTTGCCTGGGCGATACATCATACCCCTAAAAATACAAGCTATTGGTTATGATAATTTATGGCTTGTTTTACAGTAATGTAAAGGTGATCGCAAATTTATGCGCACGCACGCGCCGAACGCGTCGCATTTTAGAATTAGTTGTATGAAATGATGTGAAACCTCGCACATTCGTCCGCACCGTACGCGCCGCATTCCGTGTACTATGCGGTGCGTCCGACGCATACAGCGCGTACGCACGCAAATGCACAGTCAGCATAAAAGTTAAAACATCAATTATCATATGATTAGTACATTGAGTTATGGATCAAATATATTTTTTATGATTCTTGCACTTACAAATTAACTAGTGACATCTTAAATAGGCTACTTGACCTAATTTTTTTCTTCATGCTAATCGCTTCATAATCATTCATTTTTACAAAAAAAAACTAATATTTTAATATTTTACACAGTAGAAACCCATAAAAATGTTTATTGAAAAATATGCCTCTTAAATGGCGCCGAAAACACTGTCCGCCATAGTGTGACGTCATACGCTTTGTATTTTAAACTCTCTTTATTGAAATTTTTTTAATGTGCTAAATGTACGAGTCTAAAAGTGCCCAAAAATTATAAAATAATTATATTAGAAATTAGAAATCATTTGTAATGTTGAAAACTTTTGGAGAAAAGTTTTGGCCATTTTATTTCCCGTCTACAATAAATGGAGATAATATATATAAAACTGATGTTTTATTTGAATTATTGAAGAAAATATATAATAGGCTTATTCTTATTATTTATGTACAAATAAACTTACATATAGCGAGCGCGATAAATAAAAGATATTAAATTAGTATGAGGATGACATCACATCCCAATCGGAAGTACCGCAAAAGCGTTTTCGTCAGTACAATAGGCTACTTGACCTATATTTAATTTCATTGAAAAAATGCATTTTTCTAGTAGAACTTGACCTTGGAAACCGTATTTCACCCTTATCATCAAATAAAAGCTTATGATTGATAAATAAAGTTGATTTGAAAATATGATTTTATGAAAATAGGAATTGTACTGACGAAAACGCTTTTGCAGTACTTCCGATTTGGATGTGACGTCATCCCATTTGTAATTTAATGTCTTTTATTTATCGCGCTCGTTATATGTAAGTTTATCTGTACATAAATAATATGAATAAACCTAGAAAGATTTATAAAATATATTTTCTTGAATAATTCAAATAAAACATCAGTTTTATATATAACCTCCATTTATTGTAGCTGGGAAATTAAATGGCCAAAACTTTTCTACAAAAGTGTTCAACATTACAAATGATTTCTAAATTCTTTTCTAATTTTTTGGCACTGTTAGACTCGTACGCTTAGCACATAAAACTTTTTTCAATAAAGAAAATATAAAATACAAAAAACATGACGTCACACTATGGCGGTACAATGGCGGACAGTGTTTTCGGCGCCATTTAAAAGGCATATTTTTCAATCAACATTTTTATGGTTTTCTACTGTTTAAAATATTAAAGTATTAGTCTTTTTGGTGAAAATGAATGATTCAGAAGCGATTAGAAGGAAGAAAAAAAAATAGGTCAAGTAGCCTATTCCTATTTTTATAAAATCATATTTTCAAATCGACTTTATTTATCAATCATAAGCTTTTATTTGATAATAAGGGTGAAATACGGTTTCCTAGGCCAAGTTCTACTAGAAATATGCATTTGTTCCATGAAATTGAATATAGGTCAAGTAGCCTAATACAGAGGTAATGTTCAACCTACTTGAGAACATCGTAGTTGTGGACCAAATCTTTCTGATGGGAGCCCTTAAGGAAGAAAGTGGGCTGACCGACGTAGTAAGGCGTGTTCAGCACATAGTCGAGATACTTGGAGTAGTTGCCCTCCCAGCGGTACGATACGAGGTTATCCACATTCTTGTACGCAGAGTTTGACGTCCATGTTATTGTCGAGTTGCCGTCGAAACTTTCAAGGCCTTGTAATACCTGCAAGGGCATAAGAGTTAGAATGAGTGACAAAAATTTGGACACCAATCCAATCCAATATTGATTGATGGTAGTGGATGGGATAAGATATAGGCTTACTGGCGGAATGCTTAAAATCGGATTACAATTATTATTATTGATGATTTTATATATATTTTTAATAGTTAAAGACCATCATAATTTCAATACAAAATATATCCACTATCACCGTTACTTTTTAGTTTTTACCAATAGCCTAGCAAGTACGTGGACGCGACGCAAGCGCGACGCAACTGGGACGTTCATGTCCACACGCAAAGAATTCATGATTTGGCACTCCATTATAATATCATAATTCATAACTCCATTATGATATCATAACTTTGTTTTAAAACCATATACATATTTACCGTTGCAGTGATACCGGCTCGAATTTTTGTCTTGTCCGTGGTGTATAGTGCACGCAGCTCGAGCGGTCGCGACGCCTGTGCGGCTTTCGCGTCCACACGCAACGAGTGCACGTCAATGTTTGGACGCGGGAGTATTGCGTTGACAGCGAGCGCCATACGACGGTCCATCATGAGACCGAATGATGCATTACCGCCGATTCTAAAGAAGACAAAAATATTTTTTATATATAAGAACACAGTGATTTATAGTTACAAGTTCTTTTCGTGTAACAATGCCTGAAGTGGACAAGGTCCTGTGTGATATATTGATTTTTGTCTTTAATAAGCTGATACCTTTAAGATTTCAGTGATGGTTTTTAAAATAAATAATGAAATAGAAATGTTAACTCACTGCCACACATGGTCCAAATCCATTCTGAAGCCTGCGTTAGTACGGGGTAGTCCATCAGGCATAGTATCGTTGCCGAAGAATATGTCCAAGTCTATGCTTCTGTGTATTTGCTTAACCAACTGTTGACCTAATGCCTAAAACAATATCGCTAATTTTTTAACCGACTACAACAAAGTAAATAAAGACAATGTTTTGCAATGTACCGACTGACGTCTGTACATTGAACTGTCTCTATTTACAGAAAGTAAATAGAGACAATTTAGACATGTAAATAGGCCCGAGTAATATAAAATATATAACTTATATGATAGAGTTATAGTTTTATATAAAAGTTTCAGTTATTGGTTTGTAGCATTTTTAAAAACTTACTCGTATAAACAAATCTTGTAGAAGGAAACTCCACTTTAAATCACCATCACCTTTCATGTCTGGTAGTTCGTATTTACACAATAAGTAACCAGTTTTTGGTCCAAATCTGAAAAAAATATTACGCAGTTAGTTAAAAAAAAAACGTTAAGTTTATTACATTTTTTGGCAAATCGGCACGGTGATTATGTATCTTGCAACCAGAGTATCTGTTGTCTGTCAGACATGTTTCACAGTATTTTTTGACAGACTGCAGAATACTGCAGATAATTGTGCATGCATTGGGTCACAATATACATAATCATCCTGCAGATTATATTGAACTTAATAAACTTACATAAAATCAGCGTCAGCCTTAACGAAGCTAAGTTTCTGTAGGGGCGTGGCCGCCTGTACGCTCAGTACGCGCCGCAGACCGGGATACATATCTACGCGAGACTTTATGTATATCTCTTTAGCCTTCATCTTGGGCAAATCGACCTGTCAAAGTGGAAAATTAAGATAAAAGTAGATGTTATAATATTGTAGTACCTAAAAACAATTTCAAAGTTTTGATATTGTAATTTACTAAAAATGACACAATACCTGGAATTGGATGGATGCTGGATTTTATTGTATAAAATATATCCCTTCCAAAATATATTTAAGTAAATAATAAAAATAAACAAATTCTTCATTACTATTTAAGCTTAGCTTAGGAAAGACCCCAGATGCTTAGCAGTAAGTAGGCGAGAGAAGGAGAAGGGAAAGAGTTATATTTTATTTTATGAATAAAGAAATGCCGTTATCAGTAACAAAATGTTTACCCAAAACACAAAATTATTACCTTGAAGGATATATCGGTAAAGTTCTGTTGGAAGTCTGCTCGTGCGTGCGCGGTTGCGTGCACGGGCTCGGCGACGTGCGCAGACACGCCATACGTGGTTGTATCCGCAGTGAACTTCACGCGCACCGATATGGGCGGTCCTTGCCCCTTGGGGACGAGTGTTAGGGCCATCTGGAAAGATTATTTTACATAATTAAGAAAACATTCCTATAGTGATCTATTGGCAAGTGCCAATGAAAATCTTGCAAATGTCACTTAAGACGTAGCGGATTAAATAAAATATCAGCCCTTAGTCAATGACTCTGGTAGATTACATTATAAACAAAAATTAAAAACTCACCTCTAAAGGTTGTCGATTGATAACTTTTCCAGTTATGCTGTACTCCAGGGTATCACTCACAAAGGAACCTCTTATGTCATCTTTTTCAAATTCTCCAAGGACTTTCATTGCCCTGTTGACAAAACAAATTGTGAATCAAATGAATTTGGCAGAAACGTTAAAAATATGTTTCCGTTTAGCTAAGCTATAAGCTAGTATTTAAAAAATACCTTAGACCCTTATGTGGACTACTAAGAGTCACGCTGATAGAAGACGGCCACTGATCAGCCTTCAGGGAGTAGAAGTTGTTTTCGCTGTTGAAGTCTACCGTCAGAGTTTTTTGATTGTTCTCTTCACTGTACAGTAGGGCTGTTTCCGCCGGGGAGAGAACCGGAACTAGAGCACCGCGGGCTTTGAACCGGATGTAGCGGGAAGGCGGCGGCCGCCATACCACGTCAGCGAATACCTGATTTAAATTCGTTTGATTTTAAATTTGGGTAGCAGCTAGTACGAGTTAATTACTCAATACGTGTTTTATTTTGTACTGTCAAAGAAATTCATGGGCAGATTCTACGAAATTTTGTTGGCTTATTGTCAAGACATTGACTAACTACAACCAATGATATTCTATGTTACGATTTTAGAAACTCATTGACTGCAACCCCATCAAATCACGAAAGTCTG
This sequence comes from Polyommatus icarus, assembly GCA_937595015.1. Classification (NCBI taxonomy): domain Eukaryota; kingdom Metazoa; phylum Arthropoda; class Insecta; order Lepidoptera; family Lycaenidae; genus Polyommatus; species Polyommatus icarus. Next base: position 14,893,262 of record OW569327.1, on the reverse strand, counting down.
CCATCTGTTCTTGAATCAATTTCTGTAATCGTAAAAAAGTATTGAAGATTTAAAATAAGTATTTATTTTTTAAATCTTTAAAACTTCTAAATATATTTGATTTTTAATTATTTTTAGATTTTTAGCTAGCGGTATAAAGGCTGACGTTACATGATAGTTCGAATGGAACCAAATTTAAAACTGTATTAGTATGGGAGTTACATTTCCTTAGGGTTTATTATTTGTTCCGTCTTCGATATCCGGAATCCATCTTGAGTCAAGCACCCGTCTTTTTGTCGATTTCCGGCTACTTACCTCCTTCCACGTACGCCAGGTGGCGCTAGTGTCACAGATTTGAGACGGATGCGCGCCTAACTGACTTTTTCATTATGGCGTCGTTTTTCGTGTCGTGAATATCGGCTAAAATGTTATGTTTTGCAAAATGCTACAATTTAGTGCTCTTTCATTTAGAAAGTAAAGTTAAATAATCTTAAGTGTGATAAATTTAACATTTAATAGTAAATTTCCGCGATTAAAGTTTTTTAGCCGAACACGTGTTCGTAATACTTCGCGGTATAAGTGTAGCATCTCCTTCCATTGGAAGACTTAACCATGAGCGAGTCAAGAGATTCAGCTCCGCGTAAGAGGAAGTCTTCCCGTTCGAGAGAATCTACGGACAGTTCGTCGACATCGTCATCGTCGTCTTCGGAGCGGGGGGTCGATTTGGGGCCACGCGGAAACGCCCGTTTCCGCTCCGTGAGTAAACGTTCCCGCCATGTGAGTAATGAACAATTTGAACATTTATCGCAGCAAGTTTCTTATCTGACTAACTTAATAATGTACAGTAATAGTGATACGCGAGTGCGCGATTCGGACATAAATGTAGCGGGCGGTAGTTCGACAAATAATCCCGCGAGTGTTTCGAACAATGTGCTCGAGTTGCAGCCGCCGCAACGGCCTGTGCAAGACTTGCATTTATCGGATCTGTCCACAACCGTAAAAGATCCTTTGTTTCCAAAATCGAGTGACGAACATTTTAAAAGAATTTTTGATTTACAAAGATTTAAAAGCAGCGACTGGAATTGTATTCGTTTTTCGGACGCGCAAAAGAAATATGCTTCCGTTCCTGGCTTTATCGAAATGAACGTTAACGACGAGCTTAGGCGTTTCGCCCCGTCGGTCACGGACGAAAGGTCATCGCGTCTCTATTTAACGGAACGCAGTTTTGCTGCGCTTTCGAATGCTATTTTAAAACAAAAGGATGAGTTACGTAATAATTTACAATCCTTAATAAATTGGGCTAGAGATAAAGAACAAGATTTAACTGCTACATCTTTGTTTGAGAAAATTGAACAATTATTTAGTAAAGATTCCGGGTACACGAAAGTTTCGGATGATATTTTACAAATTGTTTGCGGTCGTCGGGCTGATTTAATTAGCGTTCGCAGGGAAGCATTATTAAGACAAATACCTGAAGAATATCATAGTAGTGCGTTACAAAAAATTCCTCCGGATGGAGAATTTTTATTCGATAAAGACATTTTGTCGTCGTACCTTCAAAAAGTTGGGGGGGCCGATAAACTCGCTCCTACGGCAGGTCCGTCCACACAAAACCGTTACACGGGACTCTCCGCACCTGCTCATCATTCTGCTACCGTCTCTAACCATAAGCAGTCTGATACGTTTTTTCGATCATACAATAAACCCAAACCAAACAATCGAAAATCGAAGCAACCACCTAACAGACGTTCTAACTATAAGAACAAGCGCAATAGCCGAAACAAACCGCGGTCTAAGGCACGTTCGCCGAGTAACCGATATCAATGACAGGCCCAAATTTCGTGGAGGTTGTCTGGTGCAATATCAGCGTGCTTGGAAAAAATTAGGAGCAACGGATCATATTTGTCGACTTTTGAAGGGGGTTTTAATACCATTCGTCCGAAAACCACCTTTAATATATCCGGGAAAAATGGTTTTGGAAGCTTACGAGACCAAGAAGAGCTTCGATATGTCCCAACAAATTCAGAGCATGCTGAAGCAAGGCATTTTAGAGAGGGCCGAGATCACTCCCAGCTACATCTCGACCTTCTTTCTAGTCCCCAAACCAGACAACAGTTTTCGACCGATATTCAATCTCAAGTCTCTGAACCAGTTTTTAGAAATAAAGCCTTTTCGACTTTTCAGTCATTTCAGAGTGCCGAGTTTCTTGCAAACAGGAGACTGGATGGCGAAGTTAGACCTAAGTCAGGCGTACTTTCATGTGAGCATTGCCGAGAAGCACCGTCGGTTCCTGAGGATGAGCTACGAAGGCGAACTGCTCCAAATGACCTGCCTGCCCTTTGGACTGGCGTCCGCACCACGAACGTTCGCCACTTTAACCAATTGGCTGGCCGAGTATCTCAGGTCTCGCGGCATCAGGTGCGTGGTCTATCTGGACGATTTTCTCCTAGCCGATCAATCCGTCGACCATTTGACCGAGCATGTGGCCTTTACCATCTCCACGATGAAGCTACTCGGTTGGACGGTAAACTGGGAGAAGAGTGTGCTGGCTCCGACACGACGCCTGGAATTTCTGGGCGTCACCTGGGACACCACTCACAACACGAGGTCCCTGTCGGAGCCCAAGTGCCTAACGCTACGCAGGGCGCTTCAGTACCAAATTTCTGTCGGCAGTTGGTCTCTCAGACAGGCCCAGTCCCTAATGGGAAGACTCAACTTTGCCACCTTCGTCGTTCGCCGCGGTCGTCTACACTGTCGGACACTGCAATACTACAGTCGACAGCTGTCCACCACACACCCATATCGAAAATCTCCAATACCAAAGCCTGCGCGTCAGGAGATGCTGTGGTGGATGCAGGAAGCAGACGGGGCATTACCGATACACTCGAACCCGATCACTCACTTCCTAACGACCGACGCCTCCGACATCGGCTGGGGCGCACAGCTGGGAGAAAAGAAAATGGCGGGAAGATGGAACAAGGAACAGAAAGATTGGCATGTGAATCTGAAGGAGCTATACGCTGTCCATGCCGCAGTAGCCCAGGAGCGCGATCAACTACAGAATGCACAGATTTTATTACAGACGGACAATCGCACTGTAGTGGCTTACATCAACAAAGAAGGTGGCACGAGATCGAAAAAGTTATTACAACTAACACGACAACTACTTTCGCTCCTGGACGAACTAAACGTAGCTTTGGTAGCACAGTACTTCCCGGGAAAATTCAACGGAGACGTAGACGCGCTATCTCGTGGGAAGAGGTGCCCGGAATGGCATTTGACAAAAGCAGCGACTTCGATACTCTTTCACAGATTGGGGACCCCACAAATCGATCTGTTTGCGTCAGCGACAGCCCACGTAGTCCCGAGGTATGTGACGCTAGATCTGGGGGACCCCGGAGCTCAGTTTTACAATGCGTTCAGTCGCCAGTGGAGGTTCGACCTAGCGTGGCTATTTCCACCGCCGAACCTAATCCCACAAGTACTAGCCCACTTGAACACAGCAACGGGCCGATACATATTAATAGCGCCGAGATGGAACAAAGTGTTTTGGCGAGGCGACTTACAACGTCGAGCGTTACAGACACCATGCTCAATCCCGAATCTTCCCGATGTTCTGATCGACACAGCGACGGGCAAGCGCCCTCCTGCAGTAGAATCGATCAACCTGGAGGCCTGGCTGATCTCGGGTGGACTGACATGATTCAGGATTGGTCTGAACAAGAAAGGCAACTTCTTTTTTCAAGTTGGAGGACTTCAACAATTAACACATATACTCCAGCTTGGAATAAGTGGAAACGATGGTGTCGTTCAAAAGATATTTCCTTTCAAAATCCTTTGCCTAAGGAAGTGGCTCAATATCTAGCTTATCTTCACCAAGTAGAAGGCCTAGCTTATCGCACAATATTGGTGCATAAGTCTGTTATTGCCACTTTCAGCGCACGTGAAAATTTGTCTTCAAATTTCTTAGTCAAGAGGATGCTGAAAGCTATATCACAGGCAAAAGAGAAGCCAATTAATCCGCCTATTTGGGATGCTGCAATATTAATAAAATATCTTCAAGTTAACGCACCGGACGAGCAAAACTTCTATCAAGTATCGAGACACGTAGCGGTCCTCCTTTTATTAGCATCGGGCCGTCGAGTACACGACCTAACACTTTTGAGCATAGACCCCGCAAAAATGGTATTTGAGGCCGATACTTTGATTTTATGGCCATGTTTTGGTTCAAAAACCGATAGTTTGCATCATAGACAGTCAGGCTGGAGAATTAAAAAACACCCAGATAGGAACTTGGACAGTATTCACTGGGTGCGGAGGCTGGTTCATTTATCACAAGACAGACGTCAGGATAAATGGTCTCATTTATTCATAACTACTAGAGGCGATCCGAAACCAGCATCGGCCACGATAATCGGAAACTGGGTTAGATCGCTGCTTAAATCTGCCGGTATAGACGCTACACCCGGCTCTACCAGAGCAGCAGTAGCCTCATTAAACTGGCTTGAGAACTTTTCAATTGAGCAGATTCTCGCCACGGGAAATTGGAAAAGAGAACACACCTTCCGAAGGTTTTACAAAAAGGAAATATTAAGGTGTCAAAGTAGTACATGTACATCACTTTCTAATTATTTTGTACCAGAGTGAAAACTTTGTAATTAAGCTTGATTTATTTTTAATATATTGTATTCAATTTACACATTATGGCATCATTCAAATTCCTTAATTTGCAGTATGTATACCAGGAGATAACAAACACATCACTCAAGATGGATTCCGGATATCGAAGACGGAACAAATAATGGAGAGTTTTACCTTACAATAAAACTTACCTATTATTTTTCCTGAGATATCCGGAATCCAGGTAATCCCTACCTGGTACATCTCGAGCTTCATAATGAAAAAGTCAGTTAGGCGCGCATCCGTCTCAAATCTGTGACACTAGCGCCACCTGGCGTACGTGGAAGGAGGTAAGTAGCCGGAAATCGACAAAAAGACGGGTGCTTGACTCAAGATGGATTCCGGATATCTCAGGAAAAATAATAGGTAAGTTTTATTGTAAGGTAAAACTCTCCATTATTCGTAGATTTTTAGATATCTATTATTCTACCGTCTTGACGAAAAGTGCAATAAGTTGAGTATATCACATTCGCTTTTCATTTTATATCTGGTATCTCAAACTTACATAATTATTTTGATCGCCTTGTTCTATTTGTATACCACCGCCGAGGACATTCTCAAGGTCCGAGAAATCTTTCTTGAACTCCATCTTGATGAAGTAGTCCTCGAGGTACGGCGATGTTAGATTTAGACTGCCAGACGTCTCCACGAATGGGTCATCCAACTAAAAACATAGAAATTATTTAAACTCAGTTTATACATAATAATAATCAGATATCAAGTAATAATGACATAGTATAGACGTCTTGAAAACCACAAAATATATTTGCGAATTGAAATAAGTAACAGTAAGGCATATAGGCAGTATTTTCAATACTATGTAATATATTGTATTGTATTACACCCAATTATTACATCCTTGTAATACATAGCTCAGTAAACGTGTTCTCGCACTCATATTGCCGCACCTACGCATAAGTGTACGCATGGCATGCCTTTGGGGCTGTTCTTGCATACGTGTGCGTGCTTCCACGGTTGTGATGTATGTACAAGTGCATGTTTGAGTATTTGTTTATATGTATGTGTTTATTTTTACCACCGCCAGCAGCGTCGCCATCGCCACGGACGCCAGGTGTGTGTGTGTGTGAGTGTGTGTGTGAACGTATGTGTGTGTTACCTCCAGGCGCGCTCTCGACGTGACGCTGAAGGACGGCATGGCGAGGTCTGCCGCGAGCTTCCACAGCGCGCCCTCCAGCCGGGCGGACACGCGCGCCTCGAGCGCCGGCAGCACTGCGAGCGGCGTCGCCACCGCCACGGACGCTAAATGCGCGCGGTACGCATCGTCCTCGCCTATCTCGTTCATGTAGAACGTCTTGTAGGATATCTGTGGAAAAGTTTATTAATTACTTCTGTTATAACCACTTTGGTAAATAGAATCTTAAATAAAATAATATTATACGTAAATGTGTCTGTTACCTCATCACAGTTATATCGGCTGAACCGTTTCAAATTAAAGTTATGGAGAAAAATTGAGAGGCGGTAAAGGACATAGAATAGTTTTTAGGGCAGAAAATTTTCGACACAACAGAGTTGAGGGCGTAATCCAGTAGATTAACATAATTATCTCCTTGTCTCTCTCGCTTTAGTATTGAAAAAATGAACTGAAATGTCCCATTAAAGAAAGCAACGACAGAGGAAACGGAAACGAAATAATTGAATAATTAAAATAGTTTTGGAATATAATATAAATGTACCTCATGCCAATATGTCCCGTTGTAGAGTAATGCGACCCATGTAACGTTGAACTTCTCTCCGATAGTAATGTCCACGGTATATACGGACTTCAGCTCTTTGACCGCTTGGAACGGAGTCACTAGGTTCAGTGTATTTCTCATAACCGTGTATTCCTGTAATATCAGAAATGTTAATAATTTTAGCATACGTTTGCTCCACGTACGCATTGCCACGCCTACTTAAAGACGCAAGCGGGCGTGCTGCATACGTCTCAGTGGACGTATGTGCTTATAGACACAATAGATACTTAATCTTTGAAATAATGTATTTTACCTCAAGAATGAAAACATCTGTCAGCACAATAGGTGGTTTCTCTGGTAAATGAAGTGTTGCATTCGCTTCTATAATGTCTTCTTCGTCAGGACCTACAAACTGAAAAAAATGTATTTTAAAATTCAAATTCAATTTAAAATATATAAAATATGAAATATTGTAGAATAAGAAAGTTATTGTAAACAGCTTACCTTCATCAAATGTGCGTGGAATGTAATAGTAGGATAGTATAAAGTATCCAAAACAATATTGGCAGAAGTGTCAAAGTTGTCCACTATCATATCTGGGTTCGATGGTTTCTTTTGCAGCCGATCTCGAATAACTTCCACTAGGCCTTTGCCTGCGTCAACTAGGAGTATTGCTACGCCGAACTTAAAAGAAAAAAAAAAGTTATATAAATGAAAAAAAGTGCGTACAATAATGTGCGTACGCGTACACGCTCGCTCGTAGTTTAGTAAAACGTTTTTTTTTTATATATTGGACATATTTTTTTTTAAATTACAAGATAATAATATTTTTAAGTAAGTTAATAAGTACTAAATTAAAGTGTTATCAAAAATATTTTACAAAAACAATTTACCTTGTGTTTGGAGAGCCTAAGCGATAATTCTGTGTCGAGTCCATTTCCGTATACGTTTTTAAGTACAAGACCGTTTTCTTCGAAGTTCTCCAATGGAGTGTACAACTTGTAAACGTAAACGAAGTTGAGTATAGAGCGATAGTGCCAAATGCCCGTCACACCGAAATCCATTGTACCCCATCCTACTCTGAAGTCCACCTGAAATGCATAAAGATTTGTATCTCTTCTACACTTCCTTTTCTTCTTAGAAAAAGAGAGGTAAATGAGTACATTCTTGTTTCGAATGAATTGACTTTTTTATTAACCTCTCCTTCGCGGTACCCCATACAAAAAAACCCGTCGTTTGCGAAGAATTCGCGGCGACCAACGGTTCGCGCGACGTAACTTAGTATTTAAACTAAGTTACGTCGCGCGTAACTAACTAATTTAAATGCACATGAAAAACATTTCAAATTATTTTCTACTCTTCTATCTCTTCTCTTTCTAATAGAACGGCAGTAAGACAAAATTGATGACATCATTAAAATTTGTTATCTATTTAATTATTCATTTGTGTGGTTGTAGAAATCTTACCTCTTCGGTAGCTCGCCTTGCCGTTATCATAGCTCGGTTTAAGTACTCTATGGGTAGAGCGACGTGTCCAAATATTTGAAAGTCTTGCAGGGAAGTCAGCTTTAAAAGAACTTCGATACCTGAAGATACATGGAATTAGAATCAAATTTGCTTTACACAGATATAAAAAGGTCAGCTTGTATATTTTAGCACATTGGAAAATAATGGAAAACAATAATAATTGTTCTTCGTTTATCTAGACAATTTTAAAATAAGTTTCGTGTGAGTAAGACAGATTCTAGATTACATTTGGTTTTGTAGGTTATAATTTTGACATCTGCAAGAGCGCAGCAAATAGATTTACCTGTACAGGTACTCCCCGTTTACAATAAACCAAAGCATATAAACAAGCACCCCAATATTGGCAACTCTTGGGGCTATTAAAATAAAATAATAACAAACCTGTAGTTATAGAGGGCGTGACGACCATGGCGACAAGATGGCGGTCGGCCTCCACGAAGCCGAACCGCGCGGTCGTCTCCGCCAGCTGCGGCAGCGGACTGCTGATGTTGATGGTCAGCATGCAGTTGGTTATACGCCGCATGTGATGTATGAGAACTAACCTGTAGTTGTAGAGGGCGTGACGACCATGGCGACAAGATGGCGGTCGGCCTCCACGAAGCCGAACCGCGCGGTCGTCTCCGCCAGCTGCGGCAGCGGACTGCTGATGTTGATGGTCAGCATGCAGTTGGTTATACGCCGCATGTGATGTATGAGAACTAACCTGTAGTTGTAGAGGGCGTGACGACCATGGCGACAAGATGGCGGTCGGCCTCCACGAAGCCGAACCGCGCGGTCGTCTCCGCCAGCTGCGGCAGCGGACTGCTGATGTTGATGGTCAGCATGCAGTTGGTTATACGCCGCATGTGATGTATGAGAACTAACCTGTAGTTGTAGAGGGCGTGACGACCATGGCGACAAGATGGCGGTCGGCCTCCACGAAGCCGAACCGCGCGGTCGTCTTCGCCAGCTGCGGCAGCGGACTGCTGATGTTGACGGTCAGCATGCAGTTGGTTATACGCCGCATGTGATGTATGAGAACTAACCTGTAGTTGTAGAGGGCGTGACGACCATGGCGACAAGATGGCGGTCGGCCTCCACGAAGCCGAACCGCGCGGTCGTCTCCGCCAGCTGCGGCAGCGGACTGCTGATGTTGACGGTCAGCATGCAGTTGGTTATACGCCGCATGTGATGTATGAGAACTAACCTGTAGTTGTAGAGGGCGTGACGACCATGGCGACAAGATGGCGGTCGGCCTCCACGAAGCCGAACCGCGCGGTCGTCTCCGCCAGCTGCGGCAGCGGACTGCTGATGTTGATGGTCAGCATGCAGTTGGTAATGCGCCGCATGTGATGTATGAGAACTAACCTGTAGTTGTAGAGGGCGTGACGACCATGGCGACAAGATGGCGGTCGGCCTCCACGAAGCCGAACCGCGCGGTCGTCTTCGCCAGCTGCGGCAGCGGACTGCTGATGTTGACGGTCAGCATGCAGTTGGTTATACGCCGCATGTGATGTATGAGAACTAACCTGTAGTTGTAGAGGGCGTGACGACCATGGCGACAAGATGGCGGTCGGCCTCCACGAAGCCGAACCGCGCGGTCGTCTCCGCTAGCTGCGGCAGCGGACTGCTGATGTTGACGGTCAGCATGCAGTTGGTAATGCGCCGCATGTGACCTGTATGACAATATTCATAATGTTAAACATAAATTTCCACCAAGAATCTACAGCTCAATTAATTGTGCTGTAGATTCTTGGTTATTTTCTTGGTTAGTTACTATCCGGCTACCATAACACGTAAAAATAGCGATCAACAATCCACTAGGAATAATCGCGCGAGCGATTGCTGGGTGTCATGAATGTCACAAACAAACAATCGATTGCAATCGCATTGTTTTGACTGATACGTGAACGTGATACGAAATTGCGATTTTTGAGCAATTATCGCGCAATAATTGCTATCGCATTGCTCTCACAAGATACGTGATACGTGGGGGCGGATTTTTACCGGCCCGACAAAACATCGCTGAAATAGAAGTCTGTATTTACGATATAATATACAAAACACGCAAATCTTACCGTCAACGTAGATGTTGACTACTTTGTCTTCTAAGTCCAGATATGTAACGCCTTTTATGTCTCGCTTGTTACCCAGTACGAATGCAGTCCGGAGGAAACCCTTCGTATAGCCCTGTAACATATTAAAGGTTATTTGTTAATTATCTTACTAATAAATATATTTAAGCAGCGTATACATATTTAAGATGTAGAAATTGAAAATGTGACATGACAAAGACAGCTTGACTTTGTCATGTCACATTTTCAATTTGTCTGACAAAGACAAGCAGACAGTAGGTACTTAAGGGCCAACCCACACGTACCACAACACGACATCGCAACGACAAAATGTCGTCGAGCAGTATGGTTACGTGTGAATGGTGTCGCTGCAGTTTTTTGTAGTTGCGTTGTGGTACCGACAAAATGCCGACGTAGTTGCGTTGTCGCCAGTGGTTGCGATGTGGTTGCGATGTGGTTACGTACGAAAGTCAATGAAACGGAAGGGGGTAAGAGCGCGGGCGGTATGCGCGCACTGTCGTTGCATCGACGCAACGTTGTGGTTATACGCCCGACCACGTGGTGTGGTTGTGGTTGCCGTGTGATTGTGGTACGTGTGGGTTGGCCCTAATAGTCTGGTATGTAAGTTACATTATAAGACTGTGGGACAAGATAGGATACTTATGCTCAGAACACAATTATAGCTCTTGTCAATAACACAACAAGAGTTTATATGCTCTGAAACGTGTTCCCTGTTGTTTCACAATAATCCAAAACTTCACTTTCAATCTTAAGTCCTTATAAAGACAGTTAATCTATACTAATATTATAAATGCGAAAGTATCTCTGTCTGTCTGTCTGTCTCGCTTTCACGCCAAAACTACTGACCGATTGTAATGAAATTTTGTACACAGATAGAGTACAAGTAGAGTACAAGATACAAGTCTGAGTAAGGACATAGGCTACTTTTTCACTAGACAAAGGGGTTGTAAGGGAGTGAAAATGCGTTCACTCCCTTACAACCCCAAGTTCCAAAAAATCATAATAGATGGCGCTGTGCGGCTCCTACATCGCGCTATTGCTTACACAAACGTCTTTCTATAAGAGGTGGTATCATCTTATCTTGGGTTTTTCGATTGTTATTATGTATTTTTCTACGTTATTAAATAACTCAGTACTTTATCTATGCAGTGACGTAACCTTAAACCTATCGGCTATCAAATAGTTTATGGATAAAGTTGTGTAATTGGGGGGCTAAATATACTTTAAAATTTGGCATAAATAAAGTTTCATTTAAAAAAATGAAATAAGTTATGTGCACACTGCACAGCTGCTGTTTTTGGATGTTTTGATTTAAGGGGTACCAGGATTGTTTTATAAAAGCTTTTGACACCAATTTTGTTGACTTCACGCGCTAGAAACTGAAGTCCACGCGGACGAAGTCGCGGGCAACAGCTAGTAAATAGATAAAGTAATAACCTGGAACGGAGTTTGCAGGGTGACTCGACCGGTGATGTTGTTCTCGTTCTGTCCTTTGTCAATAGCCCACGACGAATTTATCATCATCAAGCCGTCTTCATTATACTGTAAACATTAATAAAAAAATGACGGTTGGAGAGTAGTGTTTTGTGTCGAACTCGAACTCGACTCGAACTCGGTTGTCTGTAAAGTCAGTTTACTGACGATAGTTGAACGTGGCAACGTCATAGCCTTAAATGGAACGCCTCAGAGCGAGGTAACGCCGCATGTTTTTGCGTGCGCGCAGCCCATATCGAATTATATGACGTCACGTCAATAATAATACAACGCCACATTCGTAGCCACGCCCATTTATGTATAGGTTCCGTCTCCGCAAATTAAATAAACATTCTAGGGTAAATAATGTTTTGGTTTTTTACCATCATCCAAACACGCCACACAAATCTCATCAAAATACGTTCGCCCATTTTTTTGGACAAAGTAACAAACTACCATCCATCCTCTAAACTTTTACATCAACATGCAACATAAAAACAGATATATCCGTCATATTTTCGCCTTACCTGGAAACTCAATAATGTATCAGCACTCTTCTTCCAAATAACAGTATGTTTAGCAATGGCGGCGGCTTTGGGCAGCGTCGGTATGGTCGAGTTGACTGACGCGTTAATCTCCCCATAGAACTTGTTAGTGTTGATCAGATAGTCCGCAAGAAGACCAAACGCTAGGAAATCCTCCTGCCATTTCATACTGCCGTTTATAGACTGCATGTTGTCTTGGTATCGCCACCTAAAATTAAAAGGAGAAATGTGTTTGTGTGTATTTGTTTGGGTAACAATAGACCGGTCGTAGACTGTAGTGCCCTTGGAAAGTTTTTCATTGACAGCTATCGCTAGTCGCTACTGGTCTCTTTTATTGATGCTCAAAAATTTGCTTTCGTACTTTTGCAGCGTATCAGTAAAAACGAGCTAACAATTTAGTTCTACGCTGACAGACATGCTTATAGTAATGGGTCTAAATTTTACTTTAGACTGTGTATATGTCGCAGCCAACTGGTTTAAATAGCCGATCAATCAAACAGCTAGCCCTTTGACTGAACAACGCCATTCAATCACACGGCTATACATCGTTTAGCCGACTTGTTGACTGCAACGTTCAACACTACAACTAGACGACGCTCAGCTAACTGATTAAATGGCGAATTAACTAAGCTGACCATTAGTTTAGTTTTATTATTACACAAGCGCAATGATAATAAGCAGAATAAATTGTATCCTTACTCATTTTGAACACAATCATTGCAATTAATACCTTCGTGATGCATTTCATAGTCCCGTAATTTCCCCTCGAAATTTGAATATTTGTTATTTTCACTCGTATGTGGCATGTGCCCCCATAATATCTGTCACTTTAATAACACTTGTAACGTATATTTACGAAAAATGTCTTAATACAATCACAAAACACCGGCTAGTTGACGCCATATTGTAAACAAAACGCACCTAGCGCCGCGGTGGTGAGCGCTGCACTAATTCAATCAAACGGCGGCAGCTTGAATCAGCTGTAGTGTTGAACGTTTCGAGCGACTGAAATATTCAATTAAAAGCTAGCCGTGAGATTGAATGGCGTTGTTCAGTCAAAGGGCTAGCTGTTTGATCGAACGGCTATTTTAACCAGTCGGCTGCGACATATATATTATGTATAAATTCAAATTTATTGTTTCCTCATTAGTAAAAATTGGAATAACAAAATTCTCATTATGGGGTCAATACTCTAAGCTACAGCTAAGTTACACGTTTGATTGGCATGCTACTCAGTTGTATAGTCACTGGACGCCCGCAACTTCATTGACGAAGATTGTTTGTCACGTAACGTCTTTTTTAGAGGTTCAGCGGTAGTTGAAATGAGATGACAGACAGAGAAACTTTTCCATCTAAAATATTATAAATAACTATGTAGCTCACATCATATCCAAGCTGTTGTCCCGCCAGCCGTCAAAGGGCGTGGTCAGATGCGAGTGCACCGCGTACTCAGTCTGGTTCGCCGCGCGCGAGTACGCACGCACACGCCACGCGGCCGCCGATCCGCCCGCCCAACCACCGCGTACTAGCCACTCTAGGTACCAGTCTGGAGAAAAGTGATATTCATACATTAGGTGTGTTCTTAAATACTAACAGTGTAGCTAGTGTTGCTGGCTAGTTATATTTGATGAAATCTGATTGGTCTAGCCAGGTCTGGAGAAAAGTGATAGGAATTTTATTTCTTCGATTCGATTTAACATCAAATCGTACTGGGACTACTCATGAGTCATGACACAAATATACACGGAATAATGTCAAATGAATCAAACCTTTTGATGTTTAAGTAGACCTAAAAGGGAAGCTTTATTTTAGAGGCGGATATTGAAATAATAGTTATGTTTAAATTAACTTAAGTGAAAGATGTGTGTTAAACATTTTAACACACGTCTTTCACTTAAGTTAATTTCAACTAGCGTGATATCTTTTTATTAAGAGGTAAATTTAGTTATCAAAACCACTCACTTTTCAACAAGAACTCGAACTCCCCATTCACGACATTCCCCGGATAATGCAGGGTAACATCGCCAGCGTGGTTCCAGTCCCCCTTGTGATCAAGTTTCGCATCAATGCCGATCTTCTGCGACGGGTCCCGATTGGCGTCCCAGTTGAGCGACGCACTGAGACGCCTCTGACGCGCCGTCACCGCACGCTGGTATACTACGTGCACGTCGCGGTACCTATACATTGAGTTTTTTGTTTAACGATATACACTTATACAGGTGATAGAAAGAGCAATTATTTATTACTAGCGACCCGCCCCGGCGTCGCACGGGTATAAAATAAATAGCCACTAAAAAAATTATGCCTATAGCCTTCCTCAATAAATGGGCTATCTAACACTGAAAGAATTTTTCAAATCGGACCAGTAGTTCCTGAGATTAGCGCATACAAGTTAGCCCTTTCAAATAATTTCCCCCGTTTTTTCCACATTTTCCTCTATTTCTTCGCTCCTATTAGTCTTACTGTGATAAAGTATAGCCTATAACCTTCCTCGATAAATGGGCTATCTAACACTGAAAGAATCATCAAAATCCGTTGCGTAGTTTTAAAGATTAAAGGGAACAAAGGGACATGAGGGAAAAAAGCGACTGTTTTATAATAAGTATAGATACTATAGAAAACAGTAAAATAGTATTCGTATGTTAAGCACATATTTTACAATTGAGCACATATATATTTCCACTTATTTTATTTTAAAATGGACATAGACTTACATCGGACATTTTTTTCTTTTTTTTCTATGTTATTTATTCTGGTAAAGTCAAGTAGTCGTACTCGTGAAATGTTGGCTAACATAATCCAATTAAATAATGTAGGTTGGCCATCTTGTTATGAATCAAAATATTATATAGTTCTTGCAATCTACGAGTGCGCGTCGCCTTTATTTGTAGTTGGAAGTGTGAATAGACATTTTCGTTAGTGTGCGTACCCGACGGAGCAGTCAGTAGCGAGCGAGCCATGTACGCGTGTATAGATATGGTCACTCACACAACTAAGGGCGACGCGCACTCGTAGATTGCAAGAACTATACTTGGGATTTTAATTTATTAATGCTGCAATGACGAGAGAAAATCATTTTATAGAGGCGTTAAGGAGTATGATTTGCGTATCATGTATGTTAATCTTAGATATTAACTTTTATAGTGATTTTTTCGCAGTGGTAATTTGCAGGAGAGTTTGGGACGGGGCGATTGGTTGATGATATAGTTCACGCCACGATGTCCCCTCTGCCTGTATTGAACAACAAATCGCCTTAGTTATAATTACTCACTGATCGATATGCAGGTCCATGCTAACATCAGTATTATTGTTGAGGTCGGCATTAAGGTTGAGGCTGTAGACGCGCTCCCCGATGTCCACCTCGGCGTAAGTGGTAAAGTTTTGCTCCGATATCAGTATGTAGCGGACTAGAGTTTTGTACGTGTCCGCGTCGTATTCACCCTGTAGAAAAAAAAAGTATTGAAAGTATTCTATAACATCAAAATGTAGTTATTCTTAACAAAAAGAATGTTCAGAAGCGATCTAGAGATTTATAATGAATCTCTTGATAATCGAACATACAAACAAAAGTATAATCAACTTATTAATTACTAGCGACCCGCCCCGGCGTCGCACGGGTATAAAATATATAACCACTGAAAAAATGATTGAAATCGATAGCCTATAATCCTTCACGTGATCTACTTCTTATCTGTGCCAAATAACATAAAAAATGCTCCAGTAGTTCGCGAGATAAACCTTTTAAAATAATTTCTCCCGTTTTTTCCCACTTTCTCCTTTTAGTCTTAGCGTGATAAAATATAGCCTATAGCCTTCCTCAATAAATGGGCTATCTAACACTGAAGGAATCATCAAAATCCGTTGCGTAGTTTTAAAGATTAAAGAGAACAAAGTTTTGCTAACTTTGTTCCCTTTTAACGCTAGTTTAAATATAAATTAGACTTACCTCAGCTATAAATGTAACTTGGCGGTTGTCTTGAGTGAATCTCGCGTCAACGGCTACATCTTTGAAATGGCTGCTGTTGATCAGCACTTTTAGTCGGTGCGACGCCATATTGGTTTTTGACTGGTCTTGATACACGGCGTCTATGTTGAAGTCCACACCAGTGAACCACATACCTACAGCGTTAACCTGCAAAAATATTTTGTTTTATTAAAAAAAATCTAAAGCCAGTACAATAAAAGTCATTCAGTGTCTTTTTGCATGTTTCCGAAAACTAACGCTGTCGTCATTTTAATTAACTTCCACTTCTTGCTTCGCAGATCGCAGCTACATCCTCATTATAGACGCCAGTGTGAAAATGGCATAATAGTATGACATATTTTATACGCCATTGCGTTGGCATAATTAGGTCGTTTCTCGTGTATCTTCGCTCGTACCGCGTACGGGGTGTAGCGCAGGGAGAGTCACGTTGAGCTCCGCGTCTATATACAGCTGCGTCCCGGGCGGCACGAACGTGTGACCCGATATCGCTATAGGCCGGGAGCTAGTGACATAGTATAGTTTATCATAATCTCACCTGGAAGTCATTAGGTCGTTTCTGGTGTATCTTGGCCCGTACGTTAGCCAGGTGTAGCGCAGAGAGCGTCACGTTGAGCTCCGCGTCTATGTACAGCTGCGTCCGGGAGGCACGAACACGTGAAAGGCTACCGCTATAGGCCGGGAGCTATTAACATATTATAGTTTATCTTACTCTTACCTGGAAGTCATTAGGTCGTTTCTCGTGTATTTTCGCTCGTACGTTAGCCGGGTGTAGCGCAGGGAGAGTCACGTTGAGCTCCGCGTCTATATACAGTTGGGTTCCAGGCGGCGCGAACACGTGACCCGATATCGCTATAGGCCGGGAGCTATTAACATATTATAGTTTATCTTACTCTTACCTGGAAGTCATTAGGTCGTTTCTCGTGTATTTTCGCTCGTACGTTAGCCGGGTGTAGCGCAGGGAGAGTCACGTTGAGCTCCGCGTCTATATACAGTTGGGTTCCAGGCGGCGCGAACACGTGACCCGATATCGCTATAGGCCGGGAGCGCGGGTTGAAGTTGAGCAGTGCTGAACCAGAGTACTTTGGACCTGTCTGTTGGAACAATGATATAATATTATTATAGGTTGGAAGATGTGTTACATGTTATGTTACATTACCTAGATAGAAGGTGAGAGCAATTTTAGCCCGGTCACCAAACAGGTGGCAACGTATCTGCATGTGTCTTATTTGTTGTTACAGGTATGCGATAGTAATATTTTTGTATGTAAGAAAGAGACAAGTAGCGCTAAGTCACGTGTTCGCTGACCGGGCTATACGTATAATAATATGTATTTAGTATTTGATAAGATTTTATAATATTCGCAAAATTATGGTTAAGAAATATTATACAGAACTTTCTCTAATTTCTGTTGATAATATTAATAATCAATATCACGCCGAAAGAGACATGACGTGATAAAGTGTAGTGTGATTCTGTGTGTGAATGTGTAAATAATATATTTTAGGATAAAATTGTTCGGCGTGCATCCGTTATCTGATTGCCATAACACAAGTTTTTACTTAGCATGTACGCTACCTAGCTTTTATAGTATTATATATTATTGTATGTTTCATAAAGAATTTTGATTTGAATATTATAATATGCCGTTTTACGTTTAGAATGAATATAATATGAAAATGCAAACTTGTAATAATTAAAACCTATATAATATACCTGTTCATAATCCAACTTCATTATTACAGGCCTGGGTCTCTTCAGCGACATAGCCGTGTTGAGTTTAAGTCCAGTCATTTTGTCCACTCTCTGGAATACGAAGAGGAAACTCGGGTCCGCTTTGTTCTCCTTTGACGAGCTGACGTTGAATCCGACATCGTAGTGGCTTTGAGATTTCTGTAAGAGAAAAAAAAAACTTGTGACCAACTTTGATCAAATGTAGAATATTACTAGATGTTGTCCCAAACTTTTTGCGAAAAAATCTCGTGGGAAACATTTTGTCTGGATACAACTGTCCAGCGTTTGTTGTTGTGTTTGAGCGTTTAAAGAGATATCAGACAAAAAGTTATAGACACTATGCATTTATAACATTAGTGTAGTGCGATGTCCAGCGAAAACGCCAGTACAAGTTACATTTGGTTTTTAAATTATTTCCTCCCTCGCCTACCAGAGAAGTTTTAGTTATTTTATCATGCGACTTTATTTTTACTAACAAATATGACTTACCACATTCCGCAATATCGCGTAGAAGTTATACACGGGGTACGCAGTGAATTCCATACCCAGCTCTCCATATACATCATGTCTGAACGTCATACTCCTCTCGCTATAAACCCCCTCGGCTTTGATCGTCTGCTTCGGGTTCTTATAGAACTGGTAGTCGAGCTGCAACTTTGTGCTGTGTGTAGGACCGTTTACGGTGTAATATCCTATGAGCCGACTCGCCAGTTGCTTCGTTTGAAAGTCTGCGTTTATGTCCCATTGCGTGACGCCTCCTTTTGATTTTACTTTGCATGTTCCTACAATTTTTGGGTTGTTGAATTAGTTTAGTTTTATATGTGACTTTTGTGATATGCAACATAAATCAAGATAATATAGACATTTTGACCCAAATATTAAACATATTAATGTACTTACTTAAAATGATTAAAAATCTTTAGGTAGATTTACGCAACTATGCGACTTGCGAGTCACTGAACTGGATGAAATTCTGAGAAAGACTAACACTGTTTGTCTCGTTCACTCGCGAATGAATCATTGACGCCTGTGTAAAGAAGCTACAGTGAAATTCATGCACGAGTAAAAGCGACAAGAAGCTTTATTTTCCTACAATTTCATCCTGTTTACTGACCCATGTTTAATGGTAGTTAGATATCTAATTTCATCTATCTCTATTTGAACGTCTCACCTGACAGCTCAGCAATTTTCTCATCATTAACCACCCAATACGCGTGCGGTATCCACACGTACCCGTACTTTATATCGTGTCGCTTGAAGGACATGACGGTATCGAACTGTTTCCTGCCATCGATGTTGAGGACCGCTTCAAGGGATTTATCGTAGGGCTGATTCCGGTACTGAGCTTTCGCCTTAATGGTACTTTCAGAGGACTGTACGGTGAGCTCCGCTAAGCTCGACATGTTGGAGAATATTAGGTGCGCGTTGAACATTCTTTTCTCCTGTAAATAGAAGTCATTTAGACATATAAAATGTCTTGTTTTATAAGTTACTCGTACATAAATAATTAATTACTGGCTGGCGCGTTAGTGCTTTCAATCAACATTGCTTGCGGCAATTGCTAAGCGGTATACGCCGTCAACTGCGTAGAAAAATAAAGGATGTTAACGCCATTGAAGTTAGTGCTCTAACACACGACTGGCAATTTGTCTATGGCAGTCATACAGAAGACTCACGAGCGGTACTTCGTCTGCTGTTACCGTCTGGTGACAGACGTCAAGGTGGTAACGGTAGCTGGCAAGTGGCAACGTTTCGATGCTTGCAGTTGTAGCTTGCCGCGATTAAGTGCCCATACAGACAAGCGGCACTTTTTGACTTCTGTCTTCGCCGCCTGACGACGAACGGTAACGCATCGACAAAAGCCGTAAGACGTATAATATGTACCTTGCTATCGGGCGTGTCGTAGGACAGGTCGAGGACGTCGGCGGTGGCGTTGCGGTCCCAGCGGTAACGGAACGAGTACGTGCGCGCCGAGCGGTCCGCCTTCTCCAGCGACACGATGTACTTGGCCGGCCCGCTCATCAGGAAGTACGGCGCGTCGCGGAGATTCGTCATGTTCGGGAACTACAATATTTAACCATAATGCTAGGCACAAACCTACGCGACCACGCGACTGCGAAGCGGCAGCGTCATAGATATCAGAATCAACAGGGCAGCGTCAATACAAAACACACATTTGACAACTTGTCAAATGTGTGTTTTGTATTGACGCTGCCGCTTGATAGGTTTGTGCTAAGCATAAGTTGGGCTAAAGTTATTTTAAAATCGAAAAAATAAAGTCAATAGTTGATTTACTAGTTATTTGCGACTACTTCTCGCGTCTCATGAAGTCATAAAAGAATCATCGACAAATTGAACACGACATTGGCCGTGTTTGCTATCGTTTTTTGACATAATATTATGCATTTTTATGAAACACACTATTAATAATTTTATACTAAACTGTTTAACGCTTCAACTCCCGTAAGGCCCAAGTGGGCCGCGATAACAATTGAAAGGCTATTGTGTCTCGTTTTGCCGCTATCGAAGGATTAATGAAATCAAATGAAATAACAAAATGTTTACAGCATAATATTATGTGCTAATAAAAACGCCAAGGAACACGCTCTTTAATACTAACGACGCTAAAAAGCTTTTAAGTCATAGTGTAATTGATTTTTTATCTCTTCATAACGCAAACGAGCGTAGACATAAGGTATATTAGGCCCATCACAGAATTAGCTATAATATATATTATAGCTAGGCATATTACTATATATATTCTATACAAATTTTCGCGTGACCGCACACTCAGCTATAATATATATTTCTGTGACATGTGGATAGAAAATATATAGTAATATGCCTAGCTATCAAAATCTTACATATAAAATTCTCGTGTCACAATGTTAGTCCACGAACTCCTCCGAAACGGCTTTACTAATTTTTACCAAATTTTATATGCATATTCAGTAGGTCTGAGAATCGGCTACTCGGTACTTTATATATTGATAAGTGCATTTGTTGAATAAATAATAGTAAAATATTACAACCTGAGACTGACGGCGACCATTGTTTGTCCGACGGGATAGCGATCGACGTTGCCATGGTGACATACTTATTTAGTCACTTCAATAAAATAATATGGCAAATATATTATGGCAAAGCAACGTTTGCCGGGACAGCTAGTATTAATATATATTATAGCTTAGTCTGTGACGGGCTTTAGAATTTAAGCACTTACCTGGTAGGCAGCGCAGACTTTGATGCCGATGGCCTTGTCGAAGGCCGACCAGCTGCAGGTGTTCTGCTCTATGCGGTTCTTGTTCAGCCCCATTTGTGGTATTTCATCTTCACCGTGTAGTACTAGCAGCTCAGACCTGTGAATATTGTAAGTAATTTAGCACGAATAAGCTCTCGGGTCTATAATAACTGCTCGGCTATGAATTTATGGCTGGTCTCTGCTTAACGTAATTCGACTGACGATTGCTTACAAAAACTTTTGTTATAGTGCTAAAGACATTTTAAGGTCTGGCGTCAAATAATCTTAGTTTGCTTAATTGAAAACCGAAAATATCTTCCCTATTTGATTTGGTTTGGGCAGATCTATATCCATTATAGTAGGGAAGTGGAAGACGTAGAAATTCGTACATAAGACCAAAGCGTTGCTGCGCGTGCGCGTGAGATAAACCACCACATAAGTATATTTTAATTATTTTTTAATATTGTTCATATTATTTATTGTATTCAAGGTAGAATGTTTCAATTAATTTACCACCATTGCCATTGCTTTGAAGATCAAGGAAGATTACGTCATGTGATCATTATATCTTCACCTTAACAATACAGGCGGCAAGTGGCAACTAATCGCCACGACAAAATATGATCACCAGTTTGGGGAAGTAGCTCAGCTAAGCTGAAGCACCCCGGGGATATGGGCGACCAGTAGTGCTAGTAGTTTTAGTGGGTAGGTAAGACCCACTAAAACCACCTGCGATTTGCCTTAAGCCGTATACGGAGGGATGTTCTGGATTTGTCAAACACAGGGCTCCCTCCACGACCGGACGGTCTTCTCCAAAAGGGAGCAGACTACCATCAAAGTAAGGAAACGCTTCGGCAAATTGAAGAGTTCCCTTCGGCGTCGGGACTAGCTAAGCCGGTTAAGTTTCCAGCCTCACTGATTTGCCTTCAGCCGTATACAGAGAGATGTTTTGGACTTTTGGGTTTGGGACCGGACGGTCTTCTCCAAAAGGGAGCAGACTACCACCAAAGTAAGGGAACGCTTGGGTAAATTGTAGAGTCGGGACCAGCTAAGCCGGGTAGGTTCCCAGCCTCATCCGGAGCCCCAATTGCATAGAAATTTGGAGATTCGCATAATGACGCCTCCACACTCCCGATCCGGAACAGAGTAGCTCATTATCTTCGTTACTCTATGGCCCAATGATTGTATGCCTCGAGGCTGCTTTCCTTGCCTTTAAACCCTCCGGAACTCCCACTACAGGCCGCGACGTCCTCTCTGGACGAGGATGAGGATGAGCGATTTGGCGAAGACCTTCGTAACCAGCTGCCACGATGGATCTCCCGCTAGGGCAGTAGCTGCCACCTAGGAGACCGTACGGCACCTCCTGGTAACCATCACCGCTACATTGCGAAGAGTAGCTGCCGCCCGGCTAATGCCCGCCTTATTACTACGAAATTAGTGAAGGAATCTGCCCATATTGAACCACCGTACTGAGCTAAGCTCCGACAGACTGGATTCTGGCGGCTATACTCTGGAGAGTATAGCTGCAGCTGCTGTGGTCCCTACATTTAAGCGTCAGACTCATGTTGACCTTCGACCCTCTCATAAGAAGTGCTCCGGGCGGGGGTCCTTTTCTTCAGGTCCGTGGAATTAGGGTTTTAGTATGTACTTATGTAATAAATCATTTATTTTAAATGATTATTATGATCTCTGTCAGATAAAGTAAAAAATCTATGAAAATTGGAATTTCAATTAAAAATTAAGAATAGATAATATTGTAAAATGAATTTGGTAATTAACACATCATATTTTTGCTAGGTTACATTGTAAAAAAATATAAAATATTTGATTTTTCTAATAGAAAATGCAACCTTTTACTGATTTGTTTGATTTCAAAACCGCGTATCTTTAATATAAAGCCTACTTATTTTGTATTTACTTAATACAAAAACGCGTAAGTGACTTTACACAAAACCTAAGCCAATTGCGAACAAATTTACGTTACTAACCACTAAAGGAAAGTACAAAGAACTAGCTGTTAAGTTCAGTCGGTAATAAAAGTCAAAATAGCTGAGATATTCAGTTTTTTCTTCCTCCTGTAAAATCATCAAAAAGCAGATACGCGGTATTTACCAACTGCTCATACGCGGTATCGCACGCGCAGCGACGTTAGGCTTTGGGAGGAGGAAGAGAAGGAGACAAGAAGCCTTGGGACAAAGCTACTTGTCTCCTTCACTCGCACTGGTATATCGTTGCTATCTCATTTTCACAGACATGCAATGTTTACTTACTTGGCAGCGAATATTTCCTGTTTATCTTTAAGCAGGGACAGGTCTAGACGTACTAGGCCTATATGTTTCTTGTACTCCAGCTTGGCCTCCACCGCTGTGGCTGTATACAGTCGGGCCAAAAAGAGCATGATATTTGCTTTAAAATTTTTTTACTTACTTGGCAGCGAATATCTCCTGTTTATCCCTAGGAAGGGACAGGTCCAGACGTACCAGCCCAATGCCTCGTACTGCCAACTTGGCTTCTACCGCTGTGGCAGTGTACAGTCGCGCGGAAAGCCGAATGCCGCTCGCCGCGAGCGAGTCAGCGTTGACGCTCATAGTAGCCGCTACGCTTACTGCCACACTGGTCAAGAAAAAATAGATATTGGAACAAACTCAAGAACAGATATTCTCATTTACATTATGGAAAATAAACTGTGATATTTTCCCGTAGCAAAAAGTGGCCTATGTGTCAATCCAGGGTATCAACTAACTCCATACTTATTAAAAGCCAGTCGTTTATAATATTAGTGTGATTATAACTTACCTCGGACTGATTTTCCCCTCAAAATCCAGGTTGCCGGACCTTGAGAACTTGTCAACCACTGTTCCCGCCATCTTGGTGTCCACGTAGCTGGTGCCCATGAGGTTCATGTTGAGCGGCAGACCACACCCAGTGGGCACGGAGAATGTGGTATCGAGGAATAAGGACGCTTTGTTGTAGGATATTTCCTGGAATGGGGTTTAGAGATGTAACCATAGTATAGAGTATATAGACTATAGACTATAGGAGATGAGAAGTTTTTGGGGATAATAGATCTTAACGACAAGTCTTTATGCTTTGAGCTATATATTGGGTGCCTCGTATTGCCTCGCCCTACAGACACTTGCTGTAAGTACTATGAGTGAAATCGAATATATGATGACAAACATTCAATTGACATAACCTGGGGCCGTACCACAAAACTGCTTTGATACTCAAACAATCGTACGAGAATGCCGCGTCCTACTCTAACAAACGTAAAATTACGTTGTTAGAGCAGGACGCGGCATTTTCATCCGATTGTTGAGTCTCAAAACGGTTTCATAGTAGGCCTACTGACCAAATTTTTGACGTAACAATAGTAGTTGTGAACTATGACAAAATGTTATAAGTTCATTAGTTAGTAGAAAAATATGGCAAAGTTATTGTTTTTGATAAAAAGATGATACAAATTATTATAAATACCTACTTTTCCAGATAATATCTCCAAAATCCTCAATTTAGGGTCCAGTCGTTGTAATGACTTTTGTATCTCTTCATTACCTTCAGCGCTCCAAAACGATATTTCGTTCCCGAAGACTCTAAAACTCAACTCTGCCATGGGATAACGGTGCTTAAGCGCATTGTTTTCGTATCCAAGATCGTCGATTTTCGCTCGAATGTCCTCCGTATCGTTTGCGGATCTCGCGAACCTGAATTTACTGATTCTGTCAGTAATTTTTTCGGCGATTTTATTTTTGTTTAGAGTTCCGTTGGTGCCAAACCATCCTTCGAAGTAGGTTTCGAAACCTTCGCCGCGGCCTTTCATCTGTGGAAAAGTGTTTTCTTCATTACTTTTTAATTTTTATACATTATGTAAATGCATACAGTACCCGGCGATAAATATTGCACATCGACCTTTGGAAAGTGACAGTCGGCTAATTTCGGTTTTGTAGAGCGTTATCTCTTACGCACGAAATACAAAAAGTCCGGTATATATTAGGAGCTGTTAAAACAATTATGGTTTGCTTCTTTTGACAATTTTATTATTCTTTGTATAAAATACACCAAATTTTCTATAAGTTATGGCTTTAGGTTCGGGTAAAATAAAATAAAAAAGGGTGTTCAAATTATGTTTACGTATTTAAAATTCGTTTGGAAAATTACAGCTGTAGCAAATTTAGGGGTGTTAACAACTCTAGATATATATTTTGAACTGGACGCGACTGCACTCTATTGAATTTGAACAACGACTGACATAATGTCAAATAGGTGTGTGCTACAAAGATAACGCTCTATGAAACCGAAATTAGCCGAATGTCTCTTTCCAAAGGTCGATGTGCAATATTTATTGCCGGGTACTGTACCTAGTTGTTATTTGAAATTCGAGAAAACAAAGAAGTAGCATATGCATCAAAATAACGAATGAAGAAAAATAACTATATTGATGCATTATGTAACAACATGAAATTTCAAAGACCTCTTTAATTTGTTTTTTAGTATAGTTCAAACGGACTAAAGTAACTACCTCAAACAAGTTGATAGATTCGCCGAACATGTCGATGGTAAGATTCAAAGACACGGCTCTAGGTATGTACGAATCCGGGGAGAAAATCACATTCGCCTCGTAGTTGCCACCTGAAACGTAAGTTCAAAATTAATTTCTTGAATTAAAAAAAAATGTATATCGACAAAAAGCAACATACTATGCAGTATTTTAAGCTGGACAAGCTTGCACAAAAAAGTCTACACAACCGTTATAATTACACAGTCTTTTATCCCTGTCTACCAACTTTTCCAACGCATCTAACAATGACCAAAATATCGTGTAACTTAAAACTGTACATCTTCACGGCAGTCCGCCGTGCAGGACTGCAAATGAACATAGCTCACTGATTGGTCCACACTCGGTGTTTGCGGGAGTGTGGACCAATCAGTGAGCTATGTTCATTTGCAGTCCTGCACGGCGGACTGCCGTGAATGGGCCCTTTAACAGTGTTAATCTTTTAATAAGGCTATGTTCCTAAATGTACTGCGACCACTGTAGAGTGTGACGTCATTTTAGTATACTGCGAAGCCGTTTCTTTATAGACAGCTCGTATTGAAAATTTTCAACACAGTCTAATAAGGTTAATTTTTGCATTTCTTCCAGTGTTTTATTATTATTTATCCAAATTAATTACAGAAATTTATAACTTTGGGATTAAACTGTAGGTATTGTTTTAAAAAGTTAGACACTCGAGTGGTTTTGACACTTGACAGTTGACTTTTGACTGATCACGTGATCAAAGTACTGCGAGTGCCTTACCTCGAAAACGCCAGTGCTCACAGTACAATATGGCAACGATTGATGACGTCATATATTTCACTAGGCTGCGGCAGTATACTGCAACTCCATTACGGAACGATTTTTTCTACAGTGATAGCACTGTACAGTGGTTGCAGTAGATTTAGGAACACAGCCTATGTAATAGGGTTACTTAAGAATAATATTTTCACTTACCTGCGTTATACTGATCGAAGAACACGCTCTCCTCGTAGTTTCTGGAGAACATTCTGAAGTCTGGATTGTCTTCAAGCTGCGGCATGGTGTTGCCAGACAGCAGGCCTTGTATCTCCACACGCGACGGTAGTGACGATTGACCCAGGTTGTTGAGGTGACTCCATACGAATGTTGCCACTGAAAAATATTGTGAAATAATATTTTTAATTTTTAATTAACTTCCGAAAACACTTAATGTTACAGCATTCGTCGATTTTTTATCAACGACTTGCCGCATTTTTTTTGCAACTTAGAATATTGCTATCACGTACCTGCTTTAAACGCTTTAGGCGCAGCGCAGACGACAGACTACCCATGACGCACTTTTTGTCTGTGGAAGTAGAACCTATACAATTTTATGCGGACTTTTTGCGCGTCGTGTACATTACTGCATATAATTATTGCATAGGTTCTATTTCCTACAGACTAAAAAGTGCGTCACGGATAGTCTGTCGTCTGCGCTGCGCTATAACGCTATCTAAGTGTATATTATATAAGGAGACAAGAAATGGATGGTCTCATCGTCTTTCCATACTATCGATTTGCGTCCGGCTTCGGGGCGGAACGGGCACGCAGCAAATACGTCGCAAACGCGATACGCGATAGCAGCGTTCTGAACTTTGTAAAGTTGCCGCAACCGTTGCGTATCGGCCACGTGTCCGCGACGTATTCGGGACGTATTCGATGCGCACCCGCTCCGCCCTGCTGGCCGATTCTGTATCGTACATTTGTGAGTTAATCACTGAGTTAGTTACGAAACGAAGGAGTGAGCAACGGAAAGTCTCACTTTTGTATGCAAGTGAATACAAAAAGTGTCACTTTCCGTTACTCACTCCTCCGTTTCGTTACTAACTTAGTTATTAACTCACAAATGTACGATACAGAATCGGCCAGCTGAAGCCGCTGGCTTAATGCAATCGCACTTTATACCTTGGTTGACGGGCTCGTTGCGCAGCGTGTGGAAGATGTTGCGCAGTGTGGCGAGGTCGGGGCAGCGCATCACCTGCAGGTACGACGACACCCGCACCTCCACGTCCACGGCGTGGTGCCGGTACAGCTCCAGGAAGAACTCCCTGCAAATATCAAAACGTTATAACAATTATAAGTTAGTATTGGACCCGATGGACGTTGTCCCGTCATATCTGTGAAGTTTAAATATTTGAAATGTCCCAACAAAGCTCTTTATTTGACACCCCACACAAAAACGTCAATTTTTTTACATCTTTACTTTATGTCCTCTAGAGGGCGATGTAACGTTTTTTACATGACGTCATGTAGCACATAATCAGCGGACGATCAAGAGGCTTCAAACAACACCTCATTTGTCGTATTGCGATAACTAGTTTAGAAGTTATGAGGCAATAGACGAACATCCATAGCATACATACAAACATAATCATAACCCCCCTTTTTCAATAATATGGGTAATAAAAATGATTACAGTGCCTAGTATCCGTTACAGGTCAGAGTCATAACCCCTTTTTGCAACATACCGGGTAACAAAAATGAATACAGTACCTAGTATCCGTACAAGGCGTACGTCGGAAGGCGTCGACAGCGGCGATGCGTGCACGCACGTCCAACAGCGGATCGCCCGCTATACGCAGCAAGCGCTCCGCAAACTCCTGACCGAAACCGCCTATGTTGCCTAGCGCTTTCATGGCTATCGCTAGCTGTAAGGTAACAGTGGAGTTATAAAAAATGGACAACATATAATAAATTTATAAAATACTCAACCATAACATTATTAAGAAACACACAACACTGAAGAATAACCAGTAAAAGACAACAGAACATAGGAGTAAGAAATATCTATTTTACTTTTACTGTGAGTAATATAATAATGGTATCTACGAATGTTTCACAGTTCATACCACTCCAGTCTGGCCCCGTGCTAGCAGGCTTGTAACCGGGTGGTTAACGTGGGTCTAAGATTATAATATCTAGTATCTGCCATTAAAACTTACATGGTCTCTCTCTTCTCTGGGGGCGTTGAGGATATCCTTGTCTTGAATTTCAGTGACTATAGATTGGAATATCTCCAAAATTTGCTTTGGTATTTCTTCTTCACAGCACTCTTGAACTGAAGTATTTGTTTTATTATTATAACGATTTTTAGGCGTTTGTTTATTTTAAGATAACAGTTGAATATTCTTATACTTTAACAAGACGATCTTGTCAATTTATAAATAACTAGATAACGCCCGCAACTCCGTTTCGCCAACATTCGTTACTCGCGCGGGAACCGTACATTTTTCCGGGATAAAAAGTATCCTATGTCCTTTCCCGGGACTTAAAGTATATCCATGCCAAATTTCAGCTAAATCGGTTCAGAGGTTTGAGCGTGAAGAGGTAACAGACAGACAGACAGACAGACACACTTTCGCATTTATAATATTAGTATGGAAATCGCAAGCACTTAAAATGAAATAAAATGGGCACAGAGTTTTGGGAAAGAGAACTAGCTAAGTATTATTCCTGAGAAAAAAGGCATTTAAGTACGTAATTTTTGTTTCCACTTTCTTTTAACTTCGAGCAAAGCTCCGACCGCTCCCTAGTTTACACACAGATAACGGCAATATTTAAAAACACAATAATGACAAATAAAACTTACGTGTTTTCCCGCTGTGTTTACAATACGAGTGCACCATGGATGACACTGTGAAACTTATCACTTTGTCATTCTTCTCAGTTTGTAGTAGCTCCAGCATACTCTTTAACATTTCTAGCTTTGGTCTGCAGAAAAGGAGAGTGTAATGTACGGCATGAGACTTACTCAGATAACAAGTTGTATTACAGAGTCTACTTAACATTTTGTAACATTCAACACCACAGTCACCTATGGATAATTGGGGTAAGATTAGCTACTGCTTTATAAGTAAACTAGCTGTCCCGGCAAACGTTTCTTTGCCATATTAAGTATATAAAGCAATGAGTTTCTAAAATACTAGAGTGGCAATGTCTTACAAACTGATGCAAAAAATGCGTAACCACTTGATAGCCCAAAAGACAATGTCACTTCATAGTGTTATTATGTCATTATGTATGGCAGATATGCCTGCAGGCATCTTCAAAGTGGTGACGCGTTTCTGTCGTAGACTGCCAATCTAGTTACGTTAGTAACATACAATATCATTGATATAAAGTATATTTTTTAAATTTGGTCGAAGCGCTAACTGTCGGACAGACTAAAATTAAAATCCGAATTCGAATATTATTTAAAATTTGACACTGCGATGGCAGCCGACTGTCGGATCCAATGTAAAACATTCCAAAATCAACAACTACTAATAAATTAAAAATTAATTAAAAAAACATTGTCCAGCGGACAAAATTGTGAATCTAAACCATTCTCAGATCCCCTTGAACACACACAAAAAATTTCATCAAAATTAGTCCAGTCGTTTAGGAGGAGTTCAGTCACATACACACGCACACAAGAAATATATATATTAAGATGGGTGCTTAAATCACAGGTGGATATAATAAAGCAGTCCATGTAAGTACTATCATAAACGTAACGTGGCTTGGCAGCGCATAAAGCATAAAAAATACAAGAGAAACTAGCATTTCTTCAAATATCAAAATTTCATTTTTCACTTCATACTTTAGAGACAGTTTGTATGTTTGTGATCTGTTCCTTTTGTAGAAAGCACTGTGTTCCAGTTCACCTATGAGGCTGACATTAACACTGAGTGTTAAAAGCCTCTTTAAAAAAAGATTAAAAAAGAGACAAACTAACGCTCGACAAGGCTTTTAAATGAACGTGGCGAAAAAAGGAACTAACGCTGCCATCATACAAAAACGTCATTTTTGTCAATTTTTGACAGTTCTCCTTTACGAGCAGCGCCATCGCCCACGTTCATTTAAATTTTAAAGCCTTGTCGCACTGTATCATTTGTTAATCTATTACTTCTTAAATCTCTATGTAAGTCATGCCATGCTCACAAGTACCTGGGTATCATCGCCATGGACATGAGCCACTCGTGTCTTGTCTCGCTGTCCACCTGCTTCTCCACTATCATGTTCTTGATCAGCTCCACCGACCCTGGGCTCGCCACGTACGGCAGAGCGTCTAAGATGTGCTTGCTGAAATTGACAATATTTTAAATTAATTCAATGTTATTATATCACAATATTTTTATTAAATATTTGATCAATCCAGCCTAGGTCTATTAGGATCCATATCGGAAAGTAGTGTGCGTCGTAATCAGATAATATTCCATACGCGTCATGGCTTTTCTTCAGCCACAACGCGTTGCGTAGCATGTCAGCCACGACACGATTTCGCTATTTGGTCTTCATGTGATTGCCACAATGCGTCGTGCGCGATACCATTAGAGCCATAACACTTGTACAACACGAATTTCGCCATGTGGATGTTTTACTGTGAATACAACGCGTTGTGAGCTATTTTTCCGCTCACTGACCGTTTTCGATCTTTGAGCGTTACAAATACCTATAATACCAGTACAAAAAGGCGCTACGCAGGCGCCCTTTTTATAACACTACCAAAACCCTGGGCACCGAAGAAATCTCATCCAGGTAGATGGTAGTGCTAAAACCGGCACTGTATATTTTTATTTATTTATTTAAAACTTTTGCACATTTCCGTACAAAGGCGGGCTTAATGCCTCGTGGCATTATCTTCCAGCCAAACCTTAGGGTGTTCAGAGAAAGTGAGGTAGATGCAAACCCAAAAGAGGACAAAGGGATTAAAAATACCTTAAAATGAATAATACAATATTAGGTATAATTATATTCATAATAATATTATGTAAAATAAAATAAACACATTATATACAATATATACATATATAAAATAAATATATACATATATTACAACATATATAGATAAAATAACTAATTACGTATTATAGATTTTGTTGTCTCATTTAAGTCAACGATTTAAGATAGTGTTCATGAACTTTGCGTTTAAATAATTGTTTAGTTTCGGCCATCCTAATTTCCTTTGGAAGCGAATTCCAAAGAAGAATTGATTGAACATGAAAGGAGGAGTGGACGAGAGAGGAACTATGGGAAGGACATTGGAGGCGCAAATCATTGGTGGAACGGAGATTTCTGTCATGATTACTGCATAGATAGTTGAAATGAGGAGTTAGGTAGTTGGGAGCGGAGGGAGAGTGAAGTATGGAGTAGAGCGTGCACACTGCCCGCTGCGAACGGCGTTGGCGGACTGGGAGCCAGCGTAATTTTGAGCGGTAGGAGGAGACGTGATCGTACTTGCGGAGGCCGAAAACGAATCTTATGCAGTTATTAAGGAGCCGATCTAGTTTGTTAAGGAGGTCTACATTAAGATCAAGATAGCAGACGTCACAGTAATCAATTATTGGGAGAATGAGAGTCTGAACTAGCATTAATTTTATATAAGATGGTAAGAAATGTTTGAGTCGGTATAACGTTCGCAAGGAATATGTGACTTTATTACTAACGCTAGCAATTTGTGTATGCCAATCTAAGTTAGCGTCAATGTGTAATCCGAGATCTTTAACAGAAGAGCTATAGGGTATAACACTGCCGTCAAAAAGTAAAGGCGGAATAGATTTAGTGTCGACTCTTCTTAATATTCCCGGACTTCCTATTAAAATGGCCTGACACTTAGCCGCATTTACTGAGAGTCCGAAATTAGCAGACCAGTTGTTTATTGCATCAAGATCCCGGTTTACAGCATCGATAGCAGAGGAGAGATTTTCAATTGTTACCTGTCTATAGAGCTGAAAGTCGTCAGCATATAAATGATGTGCACTGCTTATTACATACACTAACAAATTAATAAATATTGAAAATAAAAGGGGAGACAGTATACCGCCTTGAGGAACCCCATCCTCGAGAAGAACCCAATCGGAGAAGGACCCGTCGATGCGAACACGTTGCTGGCGCCCCTTAAGGTAGGAAGAGAACCAGTTTATTACTTCAGGCGAGATATTGAGGTGGGATAGGATGGACAAGAGGATATCATGGTTCACATTATTAAAAGCATTTGAGAAATCAATCAGCACTAGAACAGTGACTTTTGATTCCTCCATGCCTTTCCTAATGTCACTGATAATTTTTAACAAGGCAGTGGTGGTACTATGCCCAGGCTTGAAACCAGACTGTAGTGGAGAGAGAAGATTGTTGTCGAATACAAACCTAGACAATTGTTTGTGAACACACGCCTCAATTACTTTGGAGAGGAAAGGAAGAATTGAGATGGGACGAAAGTGGGAGGGTTGTGCGGGATTTTGAACTTTTGGTATAGGACAGACGTAGGCCTTACGCCAAAGGTCGGGATAGGTAGAGGAGACAAGGGAAAAATTAATAATATGTTCAATTGCTGGCAAGAGACTATCAACAATAGCGATAATCATTTGACGACTGATATCGTCGCAGCCAACCGCCTTGGAGCTCAAAGATTTTATAATCGTTTTGATCTCGTCTGCAGAAACCGGTTCAAATTGAAACAAATGTTGACTAGCACGCGGTAGTCCATTTACATAAGTAATAGTTGAAGACTTAGTACTTGCATCTAGTGCAGTTGTGGTAGAAGAGAAATGGGCGTTAAAGTCATTCAAACTAATAGTACTCGGCAATTCCGCGTGATGGGATTTACCTACGCCTATAGTACCTAGAAACTTCCATAAGTTAGTTGATGAGGATGAATTGCTTATGTTAAGGAAAATATGTCGACGTTTAGCATTTCTGACCATTTGGTTACATCGGTTCCTGGCTGTTTTAAAGTTCATCCAATTACTGTCACTTCGGTTCCTTCTAAATTTGTGATAGGCACTGTCCCTGAGTCTCATGGCTACTTTTATGTCGGCAGTCAACCATGGCGCTGGAGCGCTCTTTATTTTAACTTTCCTAATAGGCGCATGGACATCATAAAGAGCATGAATGGTCTTGTTAAAAACTTGGACTTTGTCATCGATGCAGGTAGCAGCTATAAGTGGACTCCAATCAACATTCACGGCATCTGATTTAAGCTTATCGATGTCCATACGTGCAAAGCAGCGTTTATAGATAATCTTTGGTTTTATTTTGGGGGGCCTAAGAATATATTATGTATAACTAGCGACCCGCCCCGGCGTCGCACGGGTATAAAATATATAGCCACTAAAAAAAATATGCCTATAGCCTTCCTCAATAAATGGGCTATCTAACATTGAAAGAATTTTTCAAATGGGACCAGTAGTTCCTGAGATTAGCGCATTAAAGTTAGCCCTTTCAAATAATTTCCCCCGTTTTTTCCACATTTTCCTCTATTTCTTCGCTCCTATTAGTCTTAGCGTGATAAAATACAGCCTATAACCTTCCTCGATAAATGGGCTATCTAACATTGAAAGAATCATCAAAATCCGTTGCGTAGTTTTAAAGATTAAAGGGAACAAAGGGACATGAGGGGAAAAAAAGCTACTTTGTTTTATAATAAGTATAGATACACTCACTTGGCAGCGGGGCAGAGTGCGGGCGCGCGCGCTAACAGCTGCGCGAGCGCGGGGTGGTGCAGCTTGCGGGCCGCGCGCACCAGCCGCCCCCACAGACCCACCACCGACCCGCTGTCCATGTTGTCGTCCACAGACCATGGCTGGTCGTCCGTGTGAGGCTTTACACTGGAAATTGTAAATAAGATTTAATATATTTTTACTAAACAACACTGTAATACTGTAATTCCCTAAACATTCGACTACAACCTGTATGTAACATACACGACGTACTTACATTTATTTAAAAATACATAAAGAATGTAACATGGTATCAAACATTATATGAACATTATTTCACTTCTTTATCTGTTTAAGTGCACTTTTCATCGAATAAAGAAGTAAAGTATTAAAGTAATATGACTTACAGACACAGCAGTTTCAGTACATCTCTTGCGGACTTCACCTCGCCAGTGTTGGTGCGACCATAGTATGGAGAGTGCGAATGGAATATGTTCGAACGCTTCTGGATTTGCGACCAAGCTGAAATTAATAAAAATATTGTCAAAAATATAAAATGAAGTCCGACTATCAAGCAAGCGTTTTTTTAATAGAGGTCTATGCTGTTTGTTTTTTTCAACCAAGCACACAGGACAGAGAATTTAAGAGCTCGGGCTACGCGGCCGCTCAAATCAAATTCGACACTAGCGCCACTACAAGTTTTATATATCGCTGTCTCGGTATTGCGAGGTACCCCGTGCCCCGCGCGCCCCGGACGTCCTGCACGGCAGCGTAAGTATGTGTGCGTGCATCGTCATTCATTATTTTACTCTGATCAAGTTATTCAAGCCGTGCGTGTGTTGCGAATTGTATAATATTCTGTTTCATGAACAATGCAATTTTTTGTTGTCTTATATTTTGTCTATGAAATATCTTATTTACGCGGGCGAAGCCGCACTGAACGTCTAGTACTTTATATTATGGCAAAGCAATGTTTGCCGGGACAGCTAGTATTAGTAGGTATGAAAGTATCACTGACATATATAAATTAAGTATAATGTACATAATATAATAGAAAGTATGAATTATTATTGACCTTTATTTATTAGTAAACATTTTACACATTTAAAAAAATACTTAGGATGTTACGATTTAGGAAAAGTCTCATTATAACATTATGTCGGCCTTCTAAATAGTAGAAAAATACCCTATCGCTATTCCTAAACGTTATTTACAAAATACTAAGTATAAGAAAATAATATTATGAGATACATATTTATTATATTATACTTACTGTGTGATACATCATACATCCCAGCTTTCGGTACTTATCCATTATTATCAAAAGTTCAAGCACCACAAATCAAAATAATTATATTTTGTTCAAGCAATTTTCTTCAAGTATCACAAAAAACTATCAAAATCAACAACAATAACATTCTCTCGATCGCGGATTCTTAGAAATCTACTATTATCGCGCGCGCGGTCGCATGCGACCGCTTGGAGCTTGAGGGAATATTGTACTTGAATGCCATGAATGAATTATGTACCGGTTACCCCACTCCGCCGCCCGCGCCCTCCGTTGCCGTGCTCTGTTGTGCGAGCGGATAGGCACGATACCAGGTTGGTAATTATAGAAAAATTGCGCCGCGTTCACGAATACCAAAAATGATGAATGAAAATGTATTATATTGCAATTCTTTTGAAGATATTCTGTAACTACACAATATAAGCTGTGGTCCCAGGAAAAATACATAACGATTCGATGAGTTTTTAATATAAAACAAGTGTGCGAAAAGTATGTCGTCAATGGCGTAAAAATGCATGAAATGTAATCGTTTATATTTTTTAGTGTGCAAATATTTTGTAGTAAATTTTTGTGCAGGAACCTAGGTAATTACTATTTTAAGCTGAAAAATAACTCAAACATGTGAAATATTTTCGTATGAGAAAATGATTTTGGTATTACGTTTGTATGAGAATTTCGATGGTACCCGGCCCCTTAAGTTGCCTGTTAATTCATTTTTTATGACAAGGATTTAAAATAAATAATACAATAATAATATTTTGTTAGATATAATACCCAAAACATTCAATTCTTTTTAAAGATTTGTTGTTTCTACCGCATAATACCTCCACATTATCAAAAATCTATAAAAAGGATTTAGCCAATACGTAATTTTTCAACACAAATGAATACGGAGTACAAACTCAAGTACCATACTCACTTCTATCATTAGTCTGTATAGAATCAGACCCGGTTCTGTTCGTCTCACTCATCAGCACGAGATCCTGTACCACCGTGGTCATAGCGCCCGAGTTTCGCCCAGAGAATGGCTCGAACAGATGGCGCTCACGACAGCTCACTGCTTTGTAGATGTGATGGTCCACTGTTATGCGGCACTTGCTCTGAGACTTCAGT
The DNA here is from genome assembly GCA_937595015.1 of Polyommatus icarus. NCBI lineage: Eukaryota > Metazoa > Arthropoda > Insecta > Lepidoptera > Lycaenidae > Polyommatus > Polyommatus icarus. The sequence goes on along the minus strand of OW569327.1, from coordinate 14,856,954 downwards.
ACCGGCCATGTTTGGAATTTCTGTAATATTATTTTCATAAATATTAACACGTCGAATAATAATAAGCATCACACAAGCGGTTAAGAGGATTGTATGCAAACTAATAAATGTCAAGGTTGGTTGGTACCAGAGAATTTAAAGTTAAGCAAAAGTAAAGGGGATATTATTTAAAATTAATTACATAAATAAATAAATGGGATTCTAGATTATTATAAGGTGGATTTTAATAGCTATACTTCGGACCTTAGTCGACAGTTGCGCCATCTAGTGAGCAAAAATAGGTAGCCCCCATTAAACTAACACAGTGGTAGTAAAATTTGAACTTACACTTTGGAAGTTGTAGCGAACAGTCTGTAATATTGACAGGTACTTGTATCTGTTGGTACACTGTGAGAGGTCTCTCGTCTTCACCAATATAAGACTGGTATTCTCTTGTCCCCTGACTGCATACTCCACATTGCATGTCCCATGTATGTCTTGCTGTAATCAAATAAGAAAAATTATTATTATTATAACAACAGATAAAATACCATTGACAATACTGAAACAACTCTTTCTTTTTTTTACCAAGGAACAATACTTGCTTTAATTCCTGATGGGAATTTGAAACTCAAATAATAACAAAAGATTTATTTTGTTTTTTAGCATGTAACAAAATCATCACTATAAGAGCTAAAAAAATTGGTTTTGCAAATCTTTTAAAGCATTATAAGTAATGAATATTAAAAAAAAATTTTTTTGTTATGGCTTACCTCAACTCCATTGAAATGGATATCAAACCTCTTCATACTATTTTGAAACAATGAAAGTATGGCCCTCTTAAAATTAAGGACCCAATCCTCCTCCGTCTCATCGGGACATATTTCTGATATGATGCCATCATGGAATGAAAATCTGTAAAATACAATGTCGGTTAGCATTTGTTGACATGACTTTTTTGGCTTATTTGGGTCTGCTGTGAATCAGACAACTCCGTCTTTCCGATAGCACATTGTTGTTGCCTAGGAAAAGATAACCAATAGGATAAACTAGGAAGGGCTGACCAATGGTGGCGCTGGAGCGATACAAATGGAAGGCCCTAGGGGAGGTCTTTTCCCAGCAGTGGGATAGGCTAACAAAAAAAAAAAAGACAGTTTGAACCCACCTGAGATCATAAAGAGAGACAGCATGAATAAACTTTTCTGCCCTTTCCACTGGATAACTTTCATCTTGGTCAATAAGTACTACATTAGCCAGCTGCAGCAGCCCCTCACAGGGTTTATAGAACTGCACTATTACCTTGAAAAATAAATACACTGATTATAATATGTGTAGGTAAAGAATAAATTATGTAAGAAAAAAAAAATATCCACAGCCGAACATATAACCTCCTCGTTTTTTGGAAGTCGGTTAAAAATTGCTTTCAACTAAATGTTGACTGCACTACACACTAAAGAAAATCCCATAGCTGTACATCATCCTATAAAAAAATAATGAAATAATCTGTAGCCTATACCATGGGTGTATTTCAGTACATTGTAGTTTCAGAACCTAGTTGATGCAATGCAAGCAAACCATTTTCTTTATTATATTAGTATCTCGGAGAGTAATTTGTATTCTGTGATTAGTATAGTGTAGATAGTTCTTAGGTACCTACAGAATAATTCTAGCCAAGTAAATCGCTTTGTTTACACTGTAGATAAACAAAGTGACTTACTTTCGCTCTCAAATAATATTTAAAACTTGCTTATTAAGTTTTTTTACAAAACAGTTGTTCGAAGGTTACTCACTTCAGCTGATACATCTAAAGTTGACCGATTATTACTTGAACCGGCAAAGTATGACTCGACACCGACTTTGTACTGATACCGATAGATTACTGGTGTCAGATACTTGAACTTCGCTGATTCTGTAAATAACAAATATGTTTAATTCATAAATAGAAATAAAATAGACAAGGCAATGTTATTACAGCTCATTATTTCACTTTCTTACCACATTTGTGAAGCAGAAGTAAAATATATTACTTATATGAATCAGAATGTAAAAAGCAAAGCAAAAATACAGTTTAAATTTAAAAAGCACAAATAATTTGAATAAAATAAGCACAATAAAGTTTGTTTATTGTATACCTATGCAAAACAAAGCCGGCAACAGCTGATAACTTGATAAGTGACAACTGTCACTTCTATGTCAAAGTCAAAATTTTAATACTTCTACTTCTTGCAATGCAAAAAATGTTGTGTAAAATTGCTAGAAAAAATACCTGCGCATGTTGGTGGTCCGCAAATGAAGGGATCTTTTAGTGAATCTGCAAACGAAATTATAGATTATTATATTAGTGATCCTAATTCGAGTAAGTACTAAATTAGCAAAATTTCAAATTAGAACAATGCAATGAAAAAGAAAAATGCATTTCAAATTGTAGCCTACAAAATAAAAAACCAAAATGGAGTTCTGCGTAGAACAGTCCGTTAAGGGGCCGGTTACCCTCGAAATTCTCATACATACGTAATTCCAAAATCATTTTCTCATACAAAAATATTTAACATGTTTGAGTTGTTTTTCAGTTTAAAATAGTAATTTTCTAGGTTCCTGCACAAAAATTTACTTCAAAATATTTAAACATTAATTTTTTTTTTGTTTTTAATTTTTTTAGTAAATTTAGTACTTAATATTTAAACACTAAAAATAGAGTAAAACACTAAAAAATACATAAATAAATAGTAAACTTACTACAAAATATTTAAATACTAAAAATATTTTTTAGAGTTTAAATATTTTGTAGTAACTTAACTATTTATTTATATATTTTTTAGTGTTTTACTCTATTTTTTAGTGTTATTCCCCCTTACCAATAAACGCTGTATAAGCTTGGAATAGTTATACAATGTCTTTTTCATTCCAATTAAAAATGTCACTTGTGTGACAGGAACAAAACACTGTATAACTATTCAAAACTTATACAACGTTTATTAGTAAGGGGGTAAATATTTAGTAGCAAATTTACAAAAAAAAATTATAAAGCAAAAAAACATTTTTGTGTTTAAATATTTTGAAGTAAATTTTTATCCAGGAGCATAGGTAATTACTATCTGAAACTGAAAAATAACTCAAACATGTTAAATATTTTCGTATGAGAAACTCTACAAAATATATAAATAAATAGTAAATTTACTACAAAATATTTAAACTGTAAAAAATATTTTTTAAAAATATTTTGTAGTAAATCTACTATTTATTTATATATTTTTTTGTGTTTTACTCTATTTTTTAGTGTTTAAATATTTATTAGTAAATTCACTAAAAGAAAAATTTAAACAAAAAAAATTTTTTGTTTAAATATTTTGAAGTAAATTTTTGTGTAGGAACGTAGGTAATTAAGGAAAGAGACCTAATGGCAGACACTAAGGAAACATGAAACATTTGAATGTTATAAAATACATATTTATGAACCTAAAGGATTGATAACTTCTTCCATGTCTTCAGTAACTCTTACAAAATAAAACTATTATATATAATTCTCTGACAAAACAATAAAATAAAATATTATTAGTCTTTTTGTAAACTTAGTCAAAAGAACTAATAGATGACATCACAATAAACGAACATCACTAATAGTAGACACCAATATGAACTAATAGTTGACATAGGACATTAAATTACATTTTTCATATTATTAGGTCTTTATTTGCCGTTTTTCAAAATATTTCATTTATTTCATCATAATAACAACATGCATCAGAAATATTATCCACGTTGTCTCCAGATTCTATCCATTCTTCTTCCATGCTGAGAATATCTTTCCTTTTATTTTTATTTTTCATATTTTTTTCCTAGCAAATTTATTTTCAGTCTTTAGTCTCCATGCTTCTCTTGCCTCTTCTTTTTTCTTTTCTCAGCTCTCCCTTTTCTTCTTTTTACTGCTAAAAACTAAAGCAATCGATTTTTAGACCAGTACAAGGTCTAATATTAGACACCATGTCCAATTTTTGGTACAGTAGTTCTAAGTTGTTAGTTTGTTAATAGAATTATATTTTCAGAGAATAGTGATGATAATATTTACAGTAGGATAAACTACAAAATATCTTTAGTATATGTATTGCAAAACTAAAAGATAAGATCCATGTCATCTATTAGGTTTTTTACATTTTCAAGAACTAATAGTAGACACCCTTTATATTGTTAGGGAAAATGGATAAAAAATCATAAATAAACTTTAAGTAGTGTTCACAACATGACCATTAATCCAATGAAATGAATAGAATTCACAAAAAACTCAAATAATTGTATTCAAAACTTGCGTACAAAATTTCGCCTTCCTTAACCTATTTGCTAAGAAATTGCCGAGCGCGTGTCGACGCGGTCACATTGTTTACGAAAACTGATCTCATTTTAAAATTTTGTTCCTGAAGGCGTCCCTAATATATTTTGTCACATCAACAGATAGCTTGAGAAGCTTATAAAATTTACAGTGTGGAGAAATAAGTAGAGTAATTCTTATTTTTATGGTATTTTTTTCGTAAGTGTCATCTATTAGTTCAGTGTCTAGCATTAGGTCTCCTCCCTTACTATCTTAAACTGAAAAATAACTCAAACATGGTAAATATTTTCGTATGAGAAAATGATTTTGGAATTACGTTTGTATCCGGCCTCTTAAGACTTTAGGGTTTAGACTTTAATAGTCAGTAGACCTTTATAATTTTAATATAATTTAAGTATATATTTTTATGTCAACAACATAACTTTTGTAAAATGGGCATAATAATAATATCAATCTAATATTTAAAATTAATCTCCTGTCACGATGTTTGTCCGCGATGGATTCTTTACCGATTTTAAACGCATCACAGACGGTGAAGATAATATAAAATATATATTATCTTAGAGCATATTTTAGAATATCGCTCACCATACAAATCCTATGAACCATCACACACGACGAAGTTAATTTATATTTTATATTTTGTATCTTAAGATATGGAAATATATATTTCGTACCTTAATATTTTATCTTAAGATATGGAAATATATATTTCGTACCTTAATATTTTATCTTAAGATACGAAATATATATTTCGTATCTTAATATGTTATCTAATGTTGTTTTTTTTAAATGTGTGCTTGTTTCCAACTTGAGAGATGGGATAGTTTAGATCTTTAATAATTATTATAGTCGCAATTTTATTTTATTGCAAATTATTTTACAACCTGAGACTGACGGCGACCATTGTTTGTGCGACGGGATAGCGATCGATGTTGCCATGGTAACATACACATTTTGCCACTTCAATAAAATAATAATATGGCAAATACATAATATATGATGGCAAAGCAACGTTTGCCAGGACAGCTAGCATTATTATAATATAATCTTAACTCTAAAGCATGACATTGCAGACGGTATAGCACCTTTGCTCATCATTCATCTACTTATATTGCGGCTGAGGCAAAGTTAATCTATTACTATTAAGGGCCTGCTTTCAAAACGCTAGCCCCGCCTACTCACAACGCTATCCTCCAATCGTGATACAATAATTCCATGAATCGTGCTCCCGGGTAATGTGTTTTAGGCTGCAGCTAATAGTGAACAATATCGCGTAACAACTAACAACGGTTCCCGCATTATAGCACGAAAGTAAAGATCGTAAGTCCCAAAACTGTTTTTTGATGATTACTTAAAAACTAAATACAATACTAATATTTCCTTTAGCTATTATTTTATAAAGTGTGTGATTGTAATAGTGCAAGTTATTTAATGATAGTAACTCAATAAGTGTAACAGATATTTGTTGAAATGCCCAAAAAGATTCATAATTTCGAAAAATAAAACTATCGAGTCAAAATAAGTGAATCGTGTTTTCCGTTAGCTAAGTCTCAGATAAATATACAATGATTAAATAAATCTCAATTTCATTTGAGTCAGTCGTCTTCCGGGATCGTAATACTTATTAGAAAACACAGCAAAATTGCACAGCCCGCTCATATTATTAGATAACTCTGCATTGAGTAACTACTATGTATACAGATATTATGACAACTTACAAGTTATAGCCCTTTGATTTTTGTTCCAATAAAATATTGGCGCGTGAGTCGTAACATAGTTATTTACTGGGGATCTCTAATATAGACAGCCGGCGAAGATAGTAGATATAAAGGGAAATTCTCAACGTCGGAGTTTCCGTAGATCCTTGTCTAACCCTTGTCACTGGAAGATCACTTTTAGATAAGTTACTTGAGCGATAGTGTTACGTAACACCGCTTAGAAGCGAACCCATTAGATCCTAATTAAAGGTGGCTTCTGTAAATACCATTATGGGGGTACGGTATGACTTGAAACAAAATAAATGATAATTTAGAAAATAATATAACAATGTTGACTGAAGAATGAGTAATGACTAATGAGTGTAGTAAATATGATTAATTATTATTAATTAATCACTAATTAATAATAGCACCGCTGAATCGTATATCAGTACGATGCGTGTTCACGATTGCACTTGGGCACAAGGACGAATTTCAACCACCTTAGAAGATATTTAAAAATGGGTGGCCAAATTATAAATACTCAGTGTGAGTGATTTTTTATTTCGGTTGTTACCGTCCTTTGAAGAACCAAAGTTTACACAGACAATGCGTGCTAAACGATTGGCGTTTGCTAAAACGCGTAGTTATTAATTATTATGCATTCGACTGAGGAATATTTACTACAAAGAGGAAAACAAGTTATTTTAATTGCATTTTCTATAATTATGACCCAATTGATTCAGATCCTCCACGACAATTCCCAGTTTGTTCACCGCAGGCGACTTGAAAGTGTTGTTGAACGAGTGAAACCTCCTTCGTCGGTTACGATATGGGGGCGAGATTAGCTCAACGGGGAATGGTCGACTATAGAAGGAACCATGCGCCAAGACTCAAGACCAATTATACAGGTGCGTGTTTTGAAAACTCCTTTCCATCACTAGACGGCTGAATAGTAGTCAGACGGCAACTGCATAATTATGCGGGACTCTACACCTTACCATAACGCCAAAAATATTAACTTTTTTAAAGATAACAATGCTACGTCCTATTAGACACAAAAAAGTACTTTTTTCAAATGAGTATAATAATTTGGCCACCGACAGTATTTCAGGGCGTCTTAGGCATTTTTTTTAAAACTGGCCCAGCACCAGCAGTAATAATTTAAGGGCTACGTAGGATACTTCTCATTATATTATATTATTTCAATAAATAATATTTTAGCAAGTAGGTTGTTATACACTAGGTACATAATATTATACCTACATACAGCTATAACTTGCGTCATAATTATAATATCGCGTAATTTACAAAAATATTGTAATTTGATAAAATGCAAGACTCGCAAGTTCATTGCCCTTGAACTTGTGAACTAATTATTGTATGAAGATAATATTATTATCTTAAATTTATTAAAATTACTCAACAAGAGAATATTGTCATTCTTTCTTACTGATAAATATATTTACGGAGCGTATACGGTATAACTATTCAAAGACCAGAAAAGTCACATGGCGGACAGAGACCGCTAGAGTCAGAAATCAGAATAGGGAGCATTTTTCACATAGCTCCTAGACTAGAAAGGTCAATGACCGCTGGTGCCACCTTAAAATATTTTAACTAAGTAAGTACTTAAATAAAGATCTAAGTAGGTACCTACCTACACTTAATAAATCTTTAGTCCGGTTGAGATTATATTATTATTATTTTCTTTGGCTTATTATTTAAAATAAGTACTCTTCTATTAACTTTAATATTATAAGTTATAACTATTAACAGTTGGTACCCTCATTAGCCTATTCGTAATGAAATTAATAAAAACATCCTATTTAATTGTACTTTGTAATCAAAACTCTCATTTCGCTAAGATAAAGCGGTTTAAAAGGTTAGTAGAATAGATATTAATAAAAACAATTATTTATAGTAATAATTAGCATCAAATTAAATTCATATTGTTACGATGATGATAATATATTATGAACTTTATGAGCTTTAAGAGTCAGAGAATTCTGGTCCTTCTGTCCTGTTAAGTAGTATATTAAAGTAAAGCGGGACTGTCCCGCCCAAAGCGGGACGTATGGTCACCTTACGCATGGATCATCTTTTTGTCAGACAATCAGGTGATCAGCCAGCTTCGTCCTAATATACCTAATTTTTCACAATATTTCGAAAGAAAAAACTACGTACTAAAACTTATAATATTAAAACATGATAGAATTTAGTAAATGGATAGTTAAAATTTCCTCTTAGATCTTGACTGTAAAATAATTTTTACTAGGGCTTCATTAGATGCAAAGACCTCTCGTTTAAAAGACAGTTCCTTAATGATATTAAAAATATAATCTAGGAGGTTCTTTTAGTTCTCACTTTTTAGTACTACGACAAGCTGTACTAAACTCAGAAAAAAAGACGGGTTGCACTCCGGAAGTGCCGGCAGAAGTGAAATCTTGATTATTAACGTTGTGCATTTTTTAAACTCATTTTTTCGAAAATCGATTTTTAAAAAATTGATTTTTTAAATTAAGTAATCGAAACCCTTACAATCGACTTAATTTTTCAACCCATTTTTTATGAAAATCGATTTTTATAAAATGTTTTTTTTTTTAATTAATCGAGTTTTCGAGTTCGAGTTCGACACAAAACACTACTCTTCAACCGTTTTTCTATGGTTTTCCGATCAACACGAAAATCTGACGCGAGTTTCACAGTTTTTACCCATCCCACAAAAGTGCTCAACGCCGCTAAAGAAGTTTTCACTTCAAAAACATTTCAATCTAGAGATTATGTCATCATAACAATAAGATCCCATTATTATTATGATGACATAATCTCTAGATTTCATACGGTTATTCCACATGCTCTAGCGCCCAACATGGGGGCTTTAAATCTCATGACTACAATGTCACTTCGAGGCTCGAGCACTGCAGGCTGTCTCACTTGCATGTACTATCAGAGAAGTTGATTCCTAGGCAGTTGACAGACCTACGTGCCTACGTCGTTTGGTCGGCTTATGTCAATTCAATGTTAGCTGTGATCGGTTTGACTTAACGCGACCAAATTACGGTTCGCCATCTGCCTAGGAATCGATTTCCTCGATGGTACTACTTATACTTACTATACTACACAATATTAGTTAAGAGGGCGACTAATGGCCGATTTACACGGGTGACTAAGGGGGCGATTTTTGTCACCCGGCAAGTCACCAGTCGAGTCGCCTGTCCAAGTCGAATCGCCACCTCATTTACACGGGTGACTAACGGGTCGATTTTAGTCACCCGGCAAGTCACCAGTCGAATCGCCTGTCCAAGTCGAAATCGCCTGTGACTAGTTTATAATTATCGACACAATATGTCTAGTATATTGGCGAGTCAGTGCACTCGGCCAAGCACTCGGTATGTTTATTATAGACACCTACCGAGTAAAATAGCGTAACAGTGCACTCGGTCAAGCACTCGGTATGTTTATCCTCGAAACTTACCGAATAGAGTGGCGAGACAGTACACTCGGCCAAGCACTCGGTATGTTTATCATCGACACCTACCGAGTAGAGTGGCGAGACAGTACACTCGGCCAAGCATTCGGTATGTTTATCATCGACACAATATGTCTAGTATATTGGCGAGTAAATGCACTCGGCCAAGCACTCGGTATGTTTATCATCGACACCTACCGAGTAGAGTGGCGAGACAGTACATTCGGTCAAGCACTCGGTGTGTTTATTATCGACAACTACCGAGTAGAGTGGCGAGACAGTACACTCGGCCAAGCACTCGGTATGTTTATTATCGAAACCTACCGTGTAGATTAGCGAGACAGTACACTCGGCCAAGCACTCGTGCGACAAATTCTGCGTGAAAATGTCGCGTCTGCGCGCACCACAGTAGTATTCGCAGCAAGCGATCGCTTGCGACTGAGCGTTTACACGCAGTGTTGCCAACTCGGATTTTTAAATGGAGCTAGATCATATCTGAAAAAAAGCTAAAAGAGAGCTAGATTTTTTTAGAAAAAAGAGCTAAATTATTTTATGTACCGCGAAACATGCCAACTTTGCCCGCTTTTTTTTAATAATTTTAATTCTTGTAAAAAAATGTATGGAAGTGTAAGTTTTTTTTGCCCTCTGCAACTACAAGGCATCATGTGCAGCAGGTGTAGGAATGTCAAAAACATTACTTCTGTTCATTTAATTCTATTTATGATTGATTTTCATGCCGGGTAAAGTTACCTGGAGTAGTAACTAACAGCTAGTAGTAGCTAACATTGCCCACCATAATTTTTGACGTAAATATGAACTTTGCGCGGGTGGCATCAAAATCCAGTGAAAGAATTTTGGAAAAGATGGCGTTTACTATAAACATTTAAACGATATCGCGAATAATATCCTACTAAATTGACTGGGCAATGTTACCCTTACATTTTTTTCCTTTTCCATGCAATTTGCATTTTGGTCTGTAAGAGTACTAGGGCTGCCGCATATCTATAAAATTACTTAATCATCTTTTACATTATTATCAGGATTATATTATAAATATTAAATTGCTTCTGTTTATTTATAATCCCATTATCATCATTATATTATTTGGCTGGCTGAGCAAGGCGTAAGTAATAAAAAATGACATCGATTTTTAGTTAAGTATTTAAAAATGTCCGATTTGACAACCCTAAGGATTTTTTGATATCGGGCAATGTTGTCAATGATGATCGGAACACTGCTGGGTTAGTTTGCCCACCATCATAAGTTTTATTATATAATTCCCTGATTAATTACATTATCACTATAATACTCTATAGATATTATTTTATAATATATCAAAAGCAAACTAACCTGTGGTTTCACCATCAAGCACAATTTACTCACAAATCTGCACCAAAACATGCCGTCTACACGTCATGGCGATTGTTTGGAGAATACATGAAATACGCAAATACAAATAGCGATGTGAAGTGCTTCCATAAGGATTTATTCATAGTGTACAGTGTACACGGGAAAAATCTAAAATTGTAGAAGAAATAAAGCTAAAGAGCTAGACCCACTTTTTTAAAGCTAACCAAGCGGATTTAGAGCTAAATCTAGCTCTAAAAACTCCGTGTTGGCAACACTGTTTACACGGTCGTTTTTAGTCACCAGCCGCATGCGGCCATTGGCCGCACGTCTTTGGGGCTTGCGACTTTAGCCGCATGCGGCGTAGTCGACTTGCCATTTTCACGGTCGATTTTCGAACGGGTGACTAAAATCGTGCAGCTTTAGTCACCCGTGTAAATCGGCCATAACGCAAAAAATCAAACATCGTCCTTCTCTCTTCACACTCACGCCTGTCTTTCATATGCCAGGTGAAAAAGGACGACGCGGATTCAGCGCCAAATTTTCCGTCACTTAACTCGATATATACCTATACTTACAACATTTTAAAAATCCGCTAGCTCAGTTTCTCAATGATAGAATTTTATACAATATGTTAAAATATTAACTTTGTTTAATGCACGGTTATAGCAATATAACTATAACTGATATTATGAAAAATTCGTGAAAATTAGATGCATCTTTGTGATTTTCTCTATCGAGAAAATTCTAAGATATCGTGTTTTCGCTAGGTTGGATCCTCGGAAATATTATTTAATGTAGTAAGTATATCTATGTTTAGAAAATGAAACAATTCGGGGCTTATTATCAAGTATAGAAATAAAATCGTCAATTTAGAGTTCGCCCCCAGTTGTTTTACGCGTCTTGCGATCGAAGCGGCATTTGAGGCATAATTATTATTTTTAACAAAAAATTAAAACCGACTTTCAAGGTAAAAACAATAATAACATTCTTATAATGTGAACTAAAAACTAAAAAGTATTAAATAATTTTCCTCTCTAAATGTGCCTTTTTCCGAATTCAGCTAAACCTCAACTATTTCTGTACTCAACCTTCATCATTTTGAAGTCGGTACCAGTTAAAGCTGAATCTTTATATTTTCTTTGACAGAAAATTTGAAACTTATGGAACTGGCACCGACTTCAAAATTATGAAGGTTGAGTACAGAAATAGTTGAGGTTTAGCTGAATTCGGAAAAAGGCACATTTAGAGAGGAAAATTATTTAATACTTTTTAGTTTTTAGTTCATATTGTTACGTGCTAGGGTTCGATGATTCGGAGAGAAAGACCTGGTGACTCTCTTGAAGACTTTATTCACAAACACTAGCTCACAATAATCACTGAGTCCAAACACTAAGCACTAGTTCCAAATCACTGAGCACTATCACTGTCCTAGGTCGTAGCCGAGTCACTATCACAATCACAATCACTCACTATTGATCACTTGTTTTCGCTCCGAAGTCGCCTCGAAGATAGCTCAGATAAAACTGAATTGCCGGCTCGACTGTCTGCGACTATTTATACGGGCCGGATCGAATCTCAGAAAATTCCGGAACATCCCAGAATAAACCCGATATGCGTAAACAAGCATCAGATATTTCTAGAAAGTACTCGTAGGTACATACACCTAGCGTCATCTAGTAGCGAGTAGGGGATTCGTTTGCGTTTTATGTTGCGCTAGCTTGACGCTAGATGGCACTACATGTCCTTTTTTCGTAACACTACTCCCCTCTTAGAGATGCTCGTCCCGAGCATCGTTGTTACTGCCATGGTAACGCGCTAGACGGTCTATGTGTACCACTTTGAATGTCCCTCTTGGTTGCTTTTGGATCCTGTAAGTCACATCATTCAATCGGGTAACCACTTTGTATGGGCCGTCCCACTTGGTCTGTAACTTTGGAGATTTCCCTTTTCGGCGAGTTGGGTTATGCAGCCACACCAGTGACCCTTCTTCGAAGCCGCTCGTGTTCGCTTTCCGGTCGTATCTGGTCTTCATCTTCTCACTCGACTGTAACCCATTTTCCCGAACCGTGGCGTGTATATAGCGCATCTTTTCCCTTAAATCGCAGACATAGTCTGGTAAGGTCTTTGGTTCCTCCGGTGACCCTCCTGTCAAGAGGTCTACTGGTACTCGTAGTTCTCTACCGTAATTGACATACGCCGGGGTAGCTTTTATGCCCTCATGCTCGGCGGTACGGTACGACAGAAGGAAGAGCGGTATATACTTGTCCCAATCCTTTTGTTTGTCATCTACCAATTTCGCCAAATGCCTCTCAAGGGTCTGGTTAAATCTCTCAACCATTCCATCAGATTGTGGATGGTACGCGGTGGTCCTCGTCTTATGCATTCCCAAAATCCTGCACACTTCCTGGAAGACCTGCGATTCGAAATTCCGGCCCTGATCGGAATGGATTTCTAGAGGCACACCAAAGCGAGATATCACTTCTTCGACTAGCTTAGAAGCAACTGTTGTAGCTTCCTGGTTTGGTATAGCGAAAACTTCGGGCCATTTGGTAAAGTAGTCCATGACGACCATGAAATACTTGTTTCCCGATTCCGTTACAGGAAATGGCCCAGCTACGTCAACTGCAATTCGTTCCCACGGTGCGCCAACGTTATACAAGCGCAGGTTCCCACGGCTCCTTGTCTGTGGTCCCTTCACTGCAGCGCAAGTAGTACATTTGCGGCACCAATCCTGCACATCATCCCACTTCTGACACCAGTTGTTACGTGCTAGGGTTCGATGATTCGGAGAGAAAGACCTGGTGACTCTCTTGAAGACTTTATTCACAAACACTAGCTCACAATAATCACTGAGTCCAAACACTAAGCACTAGTTCCAAATCACTGAGCACTATCACTGTCCTAGGTCGTAGCCGAGTCACTATCACAATCACAATCACTCACTATTGATCACTTGTTTTCGCTCCGAAGTCGCCTCGAAGATAGCTCAGATAAAACTGAATTGCCGGCTCGACTGTCTGCGACTATTTATACGGGCCGGATCGAATCTCAGAAAATTCCGGAACATCCCAGAATAAACCCGATATGCGTAAACAAGCATCAGATATTTCTAGAAAGTACTCGTAGGTACATACACCTAGCGTCATCTAGTAGCGAGTAGGGGATTCGTTTGCGTTTTATGTTGCGCTAGCTTGACGCTAGATGGCACTACATGTCCTTTTTTCGTAACAATATTATAAGAATGTTATTATTGTTTTTACCTTGGAAGTCGGTTTTAATTTTTTGTTAAAAATAATAATTTCACTTTTTTTAGTTACCTAGTAGATAAACTATAATTAGTGCCAATTTAAATTGTATAAAAAATAGTTTTATAATGTCTTCACTATATGTCATTGAGGCGCTCTGTCGGCGCTATCGCTTGTCCGTACTCCGATTGTTGTTCATATAGTTTTAGTTACACGATGTATTCAATAGATTTCGCTGAGGTGCTCCTGAATCGCAGTATCGCTTGTACGTAGGAGTTTTATATAGTTGTATTGGCTGTGTGAAATCAGAAATGTGGTACCATTGGTGTGAGCAGTGAGCACTGAAATTTGAATTGTCAACATTTTGAGTGGTAATTATTGATCTCGTATTGTTATTAGAAATATTAATTAACCCTCCAAGATGACCTCCGTCATAGTCCACGAGATTATAAGTGGTCGTCGGTGGTAGTGAACTAGTGAGTAGTGACTTAGTGACCATACCACCCTACGCGTCGAATTACTGCGTTTATTCTACGTATCTTATTACAATTTGTTATGACTGTTAAGAGTCATACCCCAAGGCTCAAATATCAGGTAGATGAATTTAAACAATACATTAAAAAAAATCTAAGTGAACACAACCCTATGCGTGCTAGGTAATTTAACAATTTAACGCTTCAACTCCCAAGCGGCCGCCAGAACAATGGATTTCCAAGAATCCGCGATCGAAGGATGAGCCGAATCACACCCAGCGGCGCGGCGAGTATATTTTCAGTGTCATAATAATATTATGATGACCTTCATTATTGTAATACATAGTACTATCGCATGAGAAACTTGGAAAGCCGGCCTCGCGGCCGCCTGCGCCTTTCTCAAGCGATACTATATTGTACTACATTAATGAAGATAAAGTTTAAAATCATATTATGACACTCAAAATGCTCGCAGCGCGGCATGCCCTGACATTAGAACTTGAATAGGTACGACGCAATGCCGCGATGTTTACTCGTACGCACACGCCGCGCGGCGCGCGGCGGCGTGCGGCGGCGCCGCACCGACCGCCGTGTATAAACAGCCTATATTAATAATTGCTGTTGTTATGTACATAATTATTATTATTGTATCCATACCTATGCCTTGTAAGTTGTACTATTATCTATTTTGTGCCATGAGACATTGGTGACCTTAACACGACGTGGTAATGATGATGATGATGACGACGATGATGATGATGAATTTTAATTGCGTGGTAGCATAATATGCTTTCTGTTCTTAAAACAACGCCGAAACTCCCAAACGTGTATCTATAAGGAGTCAGGAGTTCTCTCAGCATCTTCGAAACCATGGTATACCTAGACCCAATATTTGACTTTTTGGTAGCATATTCTTAGTACACTTCACATAAAACCAAAATTACCATATGTTTCCATATAAATTTCGAGGAGTTCCCTCGATTACTCCTGGATCCCATCATCAGGTCACCACTTTTGTGAACATGGTACCAAATTGGAGTGAAACCTAATACAACAAAACAAAAATTTCGAAAATCGGTTCACAAACGGCGGAGTAATCGTTGAACATACAAAAAAAAAAAAATTAAGCCTAGGTAATTATTCTAAGAACCCTAAAATGAAAAATGAGTTTCCCTCATAAATAACAATATTTAAGGTTTAAAAAACACTCATAATAATATAACTGAATACATACCTATCTACGCGCGTAGCGAGGGGGTAGAGACTTCCTCTTCGTGTATAGTTTGTTGTACAATTTTATATTGTATGTCACAGAGGAATCCTTGTTGAATACAAAATGATTGAGTATTGAAACCCGTTGGTGTGAAATAATCTGTGCTATAGTGCGTTACAGGTTCATATTGCTATCCTAGACCTCCACACAAAACTTTTATGTCTATTGTTACGATTTCTATGCAGCGATAATAAAAATAGTATTGCGTCTAAAGGTTTTTATGTTTAGTATCTGAGACTTATATTTTATAATAAACAGACTTTTTATTACTAAACAATAGCTTTTAAATTTTAATAGGTAGGTACTCAATACTACTTATTTACAAAGGATTCATCAATCATGTAAAAGCTCTACATAGTATTTAGTACTACTATTATTAAATTACTACTATTACACCTATAGACTGTAGGGTCTAGGATGCACTGAGGTAGTAAGTACTACGTAGTACTTATACATATATAAGTACTAGTGCTAGGAATTAGGATGTAAACAAATAAAACTTTTTTATTTAAATTTATCTGCACAGCTTAATTCCTTATTCATGTTTTAATTTTTGATTACAATAAGCTCTTTATTTCTTTAATTAGGGTCAGGTAAAGATAAGGGTCTTAAAAATAGTTAGTTGTGGGTACTTTTATTTTATTCTATACAATTTTATTTTGATAATAATATTATTTTGATTATTATGCTAAGTACTCACATACAGTTTTACTCGAAATCTAGCAAAAACTACTGTGTGGACCGCAAAACTCACAGCTCGAAGAAACTTTTTGACATTAGTTTTTATTATTCGTAGCTAGTTTCCTTCGAACTGGACTAAAACTATCGAGCAATGCTGAATGTGTGGACGAAAGCCCGAGCATTGGTTTTTACTCTACGTGATTGCTCGATCGAGCAAAACCGTATGTGAGTACTTACACTTATGCTAAGTACTGACATACGGTTTTGCTCGATCGAGCAATCACGTCGAGCAAAACCCGCGGCTCGGGCTTTCGTCCACACATTCAGCATTGCTCGATAGTTTTATTCTAAATCGATATATTTCATTCCATCAATCCCGCTCGATCCGGTTCCATCAATCCTTCGAGTGGCTCGATGCGAACCTTCCAGCTGTCAGTTTTGCGGTCCACACAGTAATTATTACTCGATTTGGAGTAAAACCATCGAGCAAAACCGTATGTCAGCACTTAGCATTATAGTATCTTGCCTCTACAATACTAACTAGGTTCTTGGTGCCCGCTGTGCCCCCAGAACTTACTACCGAAAGTTCCTCGTCGGATTCAGGCACAGAAACATCATCTGTTTCTGAATCTTAAGTCTATCCAATATCGACTCTATCCACTCTACACAAAGTTCAATATCACTTGACAAAGTTTTCAGCGACCCGTCTACCTACTAGGTATGCGAGGTATAGGACATCATTTGTCTCCCAAGGTTGCATTTAGGGGAATTTAGTGAGACCTCAGCCGTTACCGTAATTTTAGTAGCATAATATATTATTTCCGCTATCTGGGTACTTGATAAATTAAACGTAACTATATTTTCCCGCTTTTGAAAGTATTTTACCTCTTTTGAAGTTAAAATATGAATGAGGTTGGCTTGGCTTATTACAATAGTGATCTCAAAGAAAAGGTGGAAAATTCATATCTGATTGAAAGGGTCAAGTATTGGGTACGGACTACGGTATCTATTCTAATAGTAAACATAAATTCAAAAGATGGATATGAAAAAATCCTCCTTTGTATATTTTTCCCCTTTTTTGTTATGAGAACGTAAAACAGAACAATTGCATATAAGTGTTATTATACCAAGTCATTTGGTTTTCTTACAGCTTAAACTTAAATTTAGCAAACCGGAACTTCGTATACATAATACCTACCTAAACTAATTTTATGTAACTGTTTATAAAATGATTAAAATAAAGTTAAACATTGCACAATAGGTAGGTATAGTTAATAATATAATAAATTATTAATAATAATTATTGAATATTTCTTATCTAACTAATAGGGTATGCTAATATTGTCAGCAAGATTAAAAGCTTACTTATTATTTATAACTATTGTAAATAGTTATAAATATTAAGTAAGATTAGAAAAAGATTAGAAGAAGAAGAGTAAATCTACTTCTTCTAATTAATTGTTATAATTAGAATTCACTTAATATTAAATTCAATCTATGCAATTCGTTAAAATAAATAAAAAAATGGACATAAACGTACAATATATCAAACTTTTCTTTATCAGCTGCAATTTTGAGATGATGATGGTGATGATGAAATAACAGGAAAGGAAAACGTAATAATTGTCAATTTACCTAATCATAGATAATTTTTCGATAGAAGTCAGACATCGAAAATTAGGTTTATATAGAAATATCTAAATAAAACAAAATAGAGTAGCAATGAGTTAAAGGTATTTAGTTCCAATGCATTTTAAAAGCATCAGAAAAACACCAGCAGAAAATAACACCTATAAAACAACTGACTCTCTACAATACACTACAGTAAATAAAACTATATATAGTTAAATAAATAAATAAAAACTTACTTCCAGAGGCGTGAACTCCTGCGCAGAAGCACACAAAAATCACAAACCAATACATCATGTCATGACGACCGTCACTGCACACTGTCACACTTGGAATGACTATCTGTGGGTCGGGGGGTCAAATTATCATTATCTTATTCCAATTGGTATTTGTGGGCAAACATTGATAAGGGGGATCTCGCCGGAAGAGCTGCAATGGGACTTCGGCCATTACTTGAATTAGGTAGGGACTACGGAAATATTACATTATACATTTAATGTGGTATTGTAATTTGATTCTGATATTCTGCAATTGGACCTGATTCTGCAAATTTAAACCAATTAACAAATAAACAAAATAAAGTTTACTAGACTTGAGGTTGTGTATGTGTCCCGTATATTATAGAGCTCTCTCTAAAAGTAGCATCGGTAAAAAAAGCAATTTTTTTTTGGGTTTATAATATAGGTGATTTGGCCCAGCGTCAAGAACTTTATGCGTGGGACTTTTAACAGACTCTTAACTCTTAAGTATTATCACTTTGTTTTGTTACCCCCTCTGGCCTCTATACATAGTTTTTTTTGATATGGTTTTGTCGCAGTCTCGAAAAAATTAATGTACAAATTTCGTTCATTTCAATTCGACGCAAAATGTTTTAGTAGATTATAAGTGAGCTAAAATATTAGTAATCTGGGTTATTAGCGAACACGTTTTCTTTATTGCTTCTTTTTTTTTTTATTAAATAAGGGGGCAAACGAGCAAACGGGTCACCTGCCTGCCTAGCATACGCCAACGAGATATATCTCGTATCTCACTCTCGAGATAATTAAAAACTATTCGTCTCATAATGTCAAAATCTCGACATTATCTCGACAAAACACTATAAAAATGTGTTCTTGGATGATAGATCTACACGAGAAAAAATGTTTGTCATGCTAGGGTCAATAGAGATGAAGATACAAACTATCAAACATCGAGAAACATGTAGAGAGATATATCTCGTTGGCGTATACTAGGCAGGCAGATGGTAAGCAACTACCGTCGCCTATGGACACTCGCAACATTAGAAGAGCTGCAGGTGCGTTGCCGGCCTTTTAAGAAGGAATACGCTCTCTTCTTGAAGGTTTGCAGGTCGTATAGGTCCGGAAATACTGCTGGTGACAGTTCGTTCAATAGTTTTACAGTGCGCGGCAGAAAGTTACACGAAAAACGCACGGTGGAAGACTGCCACGTTGAATTCCATACATTTTGTTCAGCGATAAAGAAAAAGTGTTGGCTAAGCATAGGTAAAGTTGCTAAGTTCTTATGTTGGTAATTTGTAATAGTAAACGTTGCTTTGTCAGCTTGTATAAAATAATGAATGAATGTTACTGTATATATGTACTATATAATCTCTATCGGTGGTCCATTATTACAATTGGCCTTTAACTTTTTGGTGAAGATATCAGTTATCTTTAAAACATTATTACTCATATTATAACTATTAACTATTTAAGAACGATGATCTTGATATTTGTAAGCGAACGAGAAAATGAACAGACGGATTACCTTTTGTCCGTGGGAGAGCCATGCTTCGGCACGAATGGGCCGGCTCGACCGAAGAAATACCACGGCCTCACAGAAAACCGGCGTGAAACAGCGCTTGCGCTGTGTTTCGCCGAGTGAGTGAGTTTACCGGAGGCCCAATCCCCTACCCCCCTAGAAATGCCGCAGTTGAAAAACTATTTGTTACCCCAGGAGGATAGCAACTGCGTTGGAGAATCCCTCTCTGTACGTCCATGCTCAGGAACCCCTGGAACTGAACGTGGACGTCCAGGCTGCCCCTCGTATTCTGAGGAGGGCAAAACTGCGCTCCAATCTGCTCGGGGCAAGAGCAAACACACTAAGGCACCCCCGTCGATATTAAACATGGACTTTTGTAATATCAGGGGATTACACTCCAATCTTAATGCCGTCCATTACCACCTGGAGACGGCAAAGCCGGCTTTGCTCTTTTTAACCGAGACGCAGATATCATCTCCGAGTGACACATCATACCTTTCCCACCCAGGGTATTATCTCGAGCACTCCTTTCTACCGAAAGCTGGAGTGTACATCAGAGATGATATCAGCTCTCGCCGCCTCAGCAATCTTGAGGTCATGGACCTGTCGATCTTATGGCTCCGCATAGATTGCGACGACCACCTTCGCGTCTATGCCTGCCTATACAGGTCCCATAGTGGTGACCCCGAGACGGACCGACTCTTCGAGCACCTGCAAGCTGCTTCAGATTTTGTGCAGCGGCAGATCCCATCCACAGAGATCATAATATTTGGCGACTTTAACGCCCACCACGCCGACTGGCTGAATTCCAGTAAAACTGATCATGCGGGGAGATCTGTCTGCAACTTTGCCCTTGCGAACGACTTGACACAACTGGTTACTACGCCTACGCGAATCCCAGATGTGGATGGTCAGAATCCTTCCTTGTTGGACCTAGTGCTGACTAAAAATCCTGACGGCTACCAAATATCCATAACCGCACCACTTGGTACATCGGATCATTGCCTTGGCAGGAGTTCTGTGCCACTTACGACGGTGTTAAGACAGCGTGCTGTTAAATACCGTCGTGTGTGGCACTACAAGTCGGCAGACTGGGATAGGATGCGGTCGTTTTTTGCATCCTATCCTTGGGGGCACGTGTGCTTCTCGCCGGATGATCCCGATAACACTGCAAGCTCTGTTGCCGATGTGGTAGTGTAGTAGGGGATGGAACTTTTCATTCCGTCCTCTGTAGTGCCAACTGGCGGCAGATTTCGTCCCTGGTTTGGTTCATCCCCCAAAAAAGCTTCTCGCCGGAAGCAGGAGGCTTACCAATCCTGGGCCAACGCAGTGTCTGCTCGGGATTTAAATACCAGCACATATAAAAAGGAGTACAACCTTGCCTCTAGGTCCCTCAAGAAAGAGATTACTCGGGCAAAGCAACAGCACGTCAATAGAATTGGCAAGAGACTTGAGCGCCTCCCCTCGGGAACCCGTGCATTCTGGTCTCTGGCCAAAGCTATTGAAGGAAATTTCTGCAAGCCAACCCTACCGTCCCTACACGTAGGAAATGGATCGTTGGCCCAGGACGCAAAAGACAAAGCCGATCTTCTGGGCAAGCTCTTTGCGTCAAACTCGACCCTGGATGACGGGGGGCAGAAACCGCCGACCATACCGCGATGCACGAGCATCATGTCGGATATTCGGTTTCATCAGCGCTCAATGCGAAAAGCCCTCCGTTCCCTTGATATCCAAAAGTCGAGTGGGCCTGACGGAATCCCGCCTATTGTGTTGAAAAAGTGTGCTCCAGAGTTGGCTCCGGTCTTGACGCGTCTTTTTTGGCTCTCCTATTCCACTGGCTTCGTCCCGGCTTCCTGGAAGACAGCCTTGGTGCACCCGATCCCCAAAAAAGGTGATCGCTCAAATCCTTCCAACTACAGACCAATCGCTATAACCTCTCTCTTTTCGAAGATAATGGAATCCATTATCAATAGCCAGCTTCTTCAATACTTGGACGGCCAGGGATTACTAAGCGACAAACAATACGGGTTCCGTGAGGGTCGCTCGGCTGGTGATCTCTTGGCGTACCTGACTCATCGTTGGGCTCAGGCAATTGAGTCGAAGGGAGAGGCATTGGCTGTTAGTTTGGACATTGCGAAGGCCTGTGATCGGGTTTGGCATAAAGCGCTGCTATCAAAGCTTCCATCATACGGGCTGCCCGAGAAATTATGTAAGTGGGTCACTGGTTTCTTAGCAGACAGAAGCATAAAGGTCGTAGTTGACGGCGAATGCTCGGAAACTCAGTCTGTTGTTGCTGGTGTGCCTCAGGGCTGTGTGCTATCGCCTACTCTATTCTTACTGCATATCAATGACATGTTGCAGACCAGCGGCATTCATTGCTATGCGGATGACAGTACAGGTGATGCTGTATATAACGGCTCTCCCTATATTTCTCGGCAAAATGTCACTGAGAGTCGAAACGAACTTGTGTCTAAGGTGGAGAATTCATTGGAGAAGGTCTCTGAATGGGGTAGACCTAACTTGGTCCAATTCAACCCCGCCAAGACACAAGTCTGCGCGTTCACCACTAAAAAGTCACCAATGGTCGTATATCCTCGTTTCGAGGGCACATCTTTAACCATCTTCCCTAGCATTGAGATACTTGGCGTCAACATATCGAGCGAAGTCCAGTTCCGATATCATCTAGAGGGTAAGGCCAAATTAGCCTCGAAGAAGCTTGGTGTTCTTAACAGAGCGAGACAGTACTTCAGTCCGGACCAACGCCTACAACTCTACAAGGCGCAGGTTCGGCCTCATATGGAATATTGTTCTCATCTCTGGGCAGGGGCGCCAAAATATCAACTGCTCCCTCTGGATCGTATCCAACGAAGGGCCGCTCGAATTGTTGATTGCCATAGTGTTTCAAACAGCTTGGACCCCTTGGAATTACGCCGAGATGTAGCTTCGCTCTGCATCCTCTATCGGTTGTATCACGGGGAGTGCTCTGAGGAATTGTTCGGAATCATACCACCTGCAACTTTTCGCCATCGTCCCACGCGAAAAACATACCATCCTCATCACCTTGATGAGTGGCAGTCTTCCACAGTGCGTTTTTCGCGTAACTTTCTACCGCGCACTGTAAAACTCTGGAACGAACTGTCACCAGCAGTATTTCCGGACCTATACGACCTGCAAACCTTCAAGAAAAGAGCGTATTCCCTCTTAAAAGGCCGGCAACGCACCTCCAGCTCTTCTGATGTTGCAAGTGTCCATGGGCGACGGTAGTTGCTTACCATCAGGTGACCCGTATGCTCGTTTGCCCCCTTATTTAATAAAAAAAAAACTGATGGTAACACTAGTATTAACAGCATGAGTCTAGTGTGGCGACTTGGGAGTTACACATTCTAGAATCTAGAGTACCACCAAAAGCAAATATAAATCAGACTTGACATATTCAATTAAATTGATTTATAATGATCTTCGTTATTTGGCAGGGTTACGCCAAGTCGTAACGGCTGGGCTAGAGATAACCCGACCAAATTACGTATGCGCCATCTGCCAATAATCAATTTCTCTGATAGTGCACTTAATAGGTCCCTAGAGTCTAGACTCTACGTTTTCAGCACATATAAGTAATAAAATTAAAACTTAGGCTGACTTCATTAGTATTTCGTAGTTACTACAATTTAATCCAAACTATGAAAAATGTGGTAGGTGTTGATTACAATGGTCTATTAAGCTACGGCTTGTCAATTGCTCACAAAATTTCATATAAAATGACAAAAGTTGTGAATTGTCTTGTGATTTAAATCATAGCGGGATGCAAGTGTCAAAAAGCACATCCCTAATGAACCACATACATAGAATCTGGACAGAAGCTGCTCTACTTAGATGTAGAGCAACATCTGCATTTGCGTTCCCAATGGCATTTCCAGGAACTGCTGTGTTGTAAAATAATAACTAAAGCGTTTTTGCGTCTATTCATACTAAATATTATCACAAAATATGCAAATTATGCACAAAAACAATTCAATAATAATTTGCTAATGATGTACCGAAAACAATGAGGTTTTTACCTGGTTTCTAATAAACAAATACCTAAAAGCTGCCTTGACCCTTACTAGGTACTACTTAAGTATGTACTTAAGTTCCTAATAGTTTATTGTTATGGTACCTGCTAAATAATATTGTTATTAAGAAAAGTCTTTCGACGCGAAACGAAATTACCGCATACCTAATACAAAAAATCGGCCAAGTGCGAGTCAGACTCGCGCAAGAAGGGTTCCGTACCGATACAGGACAAAAATAGGCTAAAAATTGTGTTTTTTTTATGGGAGCCCCCTTAAATTTTTATTTTATTTAAATATTATTATTAAATATTAAAGTATACATACAACAAAACAATGTGTGAAAAATTCAAGTGCCTACCTCTTTCTATTATTGATATATAGCGAAAAAGGCCTAGAAAATCACGTTTGTTGTATGCGAGCCCCTCTTAAGTATTAATTTTATTTTCTTAACAGATATACACAATCTGTGAAAATTTCAGAAGTTTAGTTCTTGAGATACAGCCTGGAGACAGACAGACGGACAGACAACGAAGTCTTAGTAATAGGGTCCCGTTTTTACCCTTTGGGTACGGAACCCTAAAAAGAGTAACTTGCCATGTGCTTGAAATCAAACACAGTGACATTGTCACTGTGTTTGTACTATATAAATACTTGTATTTAGTATAAGTAGGTTCTTAGCTTGGGGAGGGAAATTGGTATCTCTTACTTTTGACCTTTCCTTTTGACCTTTTGATTTAGCTTGTCCATCCCTGAGATCATGTCAAAGTGTTTTCGTGGTTATAGTTGATCCTGGCGAGTGGCGACACAGGATTGTAGCAGTGGTTCCGGGAATGTGTAGTGAGCCAATTGCCCGTTAAAAAAAGTATTTAGTACTACTTAGTAAGTAGTATTTTTATTCGATATTTGCCGCATGCAACCACAATCTACAAACGGCTATAATAGGTTTCATTTTCTTCCGACATTGGTCTAACGACAAACGCTGCCGCTGCTTTGAAGTTGTGTAGAGCAAAATGAAAATTTAATATGATTTAACATTTTTATAGAGCTTTACTAAATAGAAATCACTATAATTTAAGCAAATAGTTTTGCGTTTGCGCTTCGTAGACCGCCATATAGCTATTACTCCAAATTATCTAATGCGATAATTCGTACACTAATTGTTATCACTTTGAGTTCACTAATGACGTCAAAGCACAATAATTAGTCTCAATAAACAAATAACTTGAACCATTCGTACTGTAAGTGACGAAAGTCTATACGATTTAGGTTTAGATACAATCTAGGTTCTGCCGGGGATAAGCAAATCATTTCCCCATGTAAAAAAAAACCGTTTGGGAGAATAAACGATTAGCAGTATTACATACAGATTCTACAATATTTTGTAGGAATTTTTGGGAGAATAAACGATTAGCAGTATTACATACAGATTCTACAATATTTTGTAGGAATTTTAAGCAATGCAATGTCTAAGCAAAAAGCATATATACCACATTTTTTACTTCGGGGTTGTTTTGAGGCCATTTTAATTTTAAACCCATGAGGCTCATCAAATACCTAACTCACTGCAACCATTCTTTTACTAGTATGTAAATAAATTTGCTAAAATTCTGAATACTTCATTTCTTAATGAAATTCATAATGTTTGTATGCCCTAAAATTTTGTAAAAAAGCAAAATATTCATAAAACGCGCGTTAGTAAGTGCTTACTACTTCTCTGTGAACCTTTTTCTCTATATCCTTATGCACATAAACTAACTTAAAATTATAAACAGTATTAATTTAAGCGTTGACTGTGTCCGTTGAGGCGTGTCCTTCTAGTCTAGTTGCTAATGAGCGAACGCTCTAACATGATCGGCACTTACTTGCTCTTTTTTCACCGGAAAAGCTTTGAGTAACGACGTTTATTATGATACAACTATGTGCCATCGCCGTGGCTTTGCTTGCAATATTTTTATGATTAGATGATAAAAAACTGGCTCAATGCTAATTGGACTCAGAGTTTCTGTGCCTATTCATGTCAATTCATAATAAGTTTTAGCTGTTGTCTTGCTACGCGCCAATAGAGTTTTGTAGTACTGTACCAGTTGATAAAAATTACCAAAATTAATTGTATGTTTGCACCTAAAGGCTGATTGCCGGATATTATAATACGAATAATTTTAGACTGTATAGTGTACTAGGACATATCCTACATATTTAATTCGAAAGAGTATCTGTTTGACTGTTACGATTTTGCTCTTAAAGTTCTAACAAATTTGGATGAAATATCATAATGGCGATTGTCCATTTTTTTTTTTTTGCTCATTACAAAAACATTTCGAGGAATAAGGTCAGTGATCGTTTTTCTGTATATAAACGAAAAAAAATACCCATTAGTTACTTATATTTTTGAACAAATATGTTTAACCTTAGTTTGACCTTCAATGGCGTTAAATTAGCAATAAATTCGACCAACATTACGTTTCGAACTTTTGGTAAGCTTTTCGTACCAGCTTTCACATAATGAGAACTTGCATTTGACGAACCAGCCATTATAAATAAGATTGAAAGGAATTAAAACATACTGCAGAGGTCAATTGGCCGCCGATGATGACGTCAGAGCGAAACTTTAAAAAATTATTGAGAAAAAACTAGCTAATGAATTTCAAAATTATTTAATTTATATTTTTAAAATACCCTATTTTACCGAAAAAAAAATATAAAAAGTACATGTGATTTTTTTTGGACAATGCCCATTATTTCGACACTTGTAGTCCCGGGATAGGACCTAGATAATGTTTATAACGGTAAAATGTATGGTTCCCAGGAGATAAACCAAAACCACAAACGATTTTGCGGACACCCTCGAGTTTTCTCTATATCAAGAACCCGGTAGCCCACACAATAGAAAACGGAAAAAGGTCAAAGGAAACATTAAATATTTTCATTTTCAATATAGGAGAGTAATATTTTGTTTCAATTTTCGGTGATTTGATTCCGATCTCGGGAAAAACAAATTGTTTTTTTGTACTGAATACAAAAAAGAATTCGTTTAGGCATTGTAATATAATATCCATATCAGTGTTCAATTGATTAAGGATTTATTAATATGGTGTATTAGCAAATACAACATAATCGGCCAAGTGCGAGTCGGACTCGCGCACGAAGGGTTCCGTACCGTTAGATATAGAGCAAAAATAGGCCAAAAATTGTGTTTTTTGTATGGGAGCCCCCCTTCAATTTTTATTTTGTTTTAATATTATTATTAATTATTAAAGTAAACATATAATTTAGACTTTTGTGAAAATTTCAAGTGCCTTGTACCTGTTTCAAGTACCTGTTGTCATCATTGATATCGAGCAAAAAATGTTTGAAAAATCACCTTTGTTGTATGGGAGCCCCCCTTAAATATTTAATTTATTTTGTTTTTAGTATTTGTAACAACAAATACTAACAACCAAAATAAATTATTATTATTTTTATGTCTGTTCCCGCCATAACAATGGCGGGAACAGAAATACATAATCTGTGAAAATTTCAACTCTCTAGCTATTACCATTCTTGAGTTACAGCCTGGACACAGACGGACAGACAGACAGACGGACAGACGGACAGACATCGAAGTCTCAGTAATAGGGTCCCGTTTTTACCCTTTGGGTACGGAACCCTAATAAAATTAATAAACCCATTAAATTATTCATTTGACAGTAAGGAGGTTACTTGGACAAAATGCTTTGAGTTTTGACAGATTATAACACGAAAAAAGCATCAAACATTACCGTCGGACTTTCGAAGTTCGATTTAAAAAATATATTCTAGAAATCTCACAACAGAATACAAAATTAATCAGGACCAACTCAAACGAAACAAAGTTTTGTATCAGGGAGGACTACGGAGCAGTAAAGCGGGATATTCTTTGAATGAGGGATCATTTAAATTAAATTTCACGAGTGAATCTCTATAATACACTTACATTGTCTATGACTCTGATCTAAAGTGGAACAAAGTTGAGTTCTATTCTTTGAGTTTTTTTATATAATATCATTGGTTCTATTGTTTTTGTGAAAGTTTTTTTTCACATGAAAGTTTGTACATTTTTGAGCCTTGGTGAAACTTAGTAATAGTATATACTACACTCTTTGTTGGCTTACGAACGTATAGACGGAAATATTCTATAACTAGTTGATGCCCGCAACTCTGCGCCGAAAATCGAAATTCGTTTATTGTGCGGGAAATAAATTTCATTAAAATCGATTCAACAATTTAATCGTGAAGAGGTAACAGACATACACTTTCGCATTTAAAATATTAGTATGGATTTACATACCCTATTCACTTCCTTATAAAGACTTCTACCTTAGGTCTAATAGTACAAACAGTTTACTATAAAACCCGTAGTCCCACAAACATAAAAGTTCAAAATTACGGACCAAGGGGGTACAGTAAATACTCAAGCGGAATAAAATCATAATAACAACATTACTCGCGCCGGACGCGTGTAATCAAATAGCACGACTGAAAATTCTCCGAAAATTCCGACGCGATAAAATTGATTTCCGTAATAATTATTGAACCAATATTAATAATTGCGTGATTGGTGAAAAATGGGACATTGTTTTCTTTTGTTAAATTCTATAGGAATCCGTATCCTGCGTGCTCCAAGTGGTAGAGCAGTCATTCTCAAAGTGTGTTCCGCACAGCCTCAGAGCTCTCCAAATGCCCAGAGCGATATATCAAACACCGGCACGGAAATCGGAATTCGTCAAAAATGTCACTTCTTAAAAGGGGTTCGCCACCAAAAAAGTTTCAGAACCTGTGGTTAAAGAGCATGGCTCTTAGATCGGAGGTCCTGGTTTGGTCAATGCAGATTGCAGAGTGATCTGATTGTCTGTCCAAGAAAGATTGTTTCCAGTATTAGTCTCAATAGGTTTTTACCTCATTGTAAAAAATATTCCGTCCTTCAAAGTTCGATCGCGTAAGATTTTCCGCACGAGATAAAATATCACGAGACGTCAAAAATAGCAAATAACAAGGTGCTCGTTATACAAAATATTTATTCCGGGCTACTTAATAAACCCAAAATGCGAAATAAGTGAAATAACCATCATAATAGGGATATTTTCTTTGAGGATTACACACAAAAAACTTGATAAAAGATAAGTAGAGTCGAAATTCTCTTTGATATGTGGTTCGTATCGGAAACAAAGTTCCGAGTAAACTTCAATAGGTCTAAGTATAATGAGCAGAATGTCTGGACCGACCTTGCTGGAGCTATTTATTCTGGGAACATCTCTACATTCGGACGTTAAGGGTCTGACACATGTTTTGGGTTTGCAGGATGCAGAATTAAGCTTTGTTTATGATTTACGGCCGTACTCAGACTTAAGCGAGGTTTAGTTATGGCATTATCTTTGATTTAATTAAGACTTACTACCGCACTTAGAGACGAATATGTACTTTACTGTAATGATATAAACATTTTGATATAAACCCCGTACATTATCCGTTATGATATTATATACCTTTACAAGCTGTCCCGGCAAACGTTGCTTTGCCATAATATAAAGTATTTCGCCCATATTATTTTATTGAAGTGACTAAAATATAACTATGTCGCCATGGCAACGTCGATCGCTATCTCGTCGCACAAACAATGGTCGCCGTCAGTCTCAGGTTGTAATAATTTACTATTATTTATTCAACAAATGCACTTATCAATATATAAAGTACCCAGTAGCCGATTCTCAGACCTACTGAATATGCATATAAATTTTGGTAATAATCAGTAAAGCCGTTTCGGAGGAGTACGGGGACTAACATTGTGACACGAGAATTTTATATATAAGATAAGAAGATGAGTAAATAAACAAGAGTGACATAACATTTAGAACCCTGATGTTTTAAGCTTAATTTGTACACGCCAAAGCTTTTATGATAATTTGGCTTGTGTTGTACTTTTAAACAAAATGTTAAACGTAAATAGGTATGGCGCGTTATTGTACAATAAATTAAATACTAGCTTATGCCTATGGTACCGGCGTATAAAGTAAAAGCACTAAACCTGAAACTGCCATTTCAAATTTTTATCAAAATCCATATGGTAGATGTAGATGGTAGATGGATCTTCCATGTAAAAAAGTAACAAATATATTATACACACTCACTTTACATATTCATGATATTAGTATGATTAATATTATTGTTGCACTAGATCCTTAAGGGTCGCAGTGATGTCAGGGCTGTAACCTCCCTTTGGGAAAAGGAAAAAAATGTGTTTTGGCACCTTTACAGATTATCTGCAAATCTGTCTAATCCATGTGTGTGAAGGACGCTTAAACGATGCATTCGGGAACAGTTTGGGATGTTTCAGTTTTTCTGCGACCTTACAAGTACGAGGATAAGGTCGTCGGCGACGTGACACTATGCGGCAGCTCATACATATTCCACCATACTAATATAAGTGTGTGTGAGTGTCTGTCTGTCTGTTGTCTCTCCATTCTTAACAGAAAGGGCGTTTAAAGACCATAGGATAGCAAAAAGTACGATTTTCGAAAAATGAATTTCTGTGCAAAGAAGTTGCGGGCAAAATGTAGAGCTAACAGTGAGCTTGATGAGCTTAGGTTCAGGGCATACTAGCTCTTACACAAAACGTCATGAGTTGCTATGAATGCTGGGTTACTCCATGCCTCCCAAAACATAGTTGATTATGTTTATCCATTTAAAACTGGGGAATGCTGCGGTAAAGATATTGCATAACATTTTTTAACAACTTACGCAATTATAATTCGCATTCGTTTAGTCACACGCACACAAACACCGTGCCGAAGTCTGCCGAACTGAAACGACGTTAGACGATGTGTAAGGTTTATTTTCGTTACGGAATTTCTTGATTCGGTCGCCGCGTTTAAAGTCCACTATAAAAGCTATGCAATAGATTAAAATTGTGGGACACAACGTGGGTCTTTAATGAAAACAACTGAATTTTAACAAGCGTTATCGTTGTTTCCTTACCTGCCTTCTATCGGATTTTAACATCGCAAGTGTTGTTTTTTTTCAGAATCCAACACGTGTTAGACATAGCAAATGCACGGTGGAGGTTTTGCTATTGCTTCGCGCCTGCAATTGTGTTCCTAATGAGCCGAGTAAGCGAAACTAACTTTTCTATTGGACGTGTGACAAAAATGCGCTAAACTCAACAAATCTCTACTTTCAATGCGAGGGTTTCTTTAGAGTATAAGCTTTTTTCATTGTCTTGAATAGTTATAATTTTAATGTCTTATCTAAGGAACTAGTTATAGCTAAGCCTTCTAAATTGATAGTGTAATCTATAAAATATGTGTACATAGTACTTTTCATATTTTGTAGTAATGTCTAAAATGTTTATATGTTATACCTATAATATATTGGTGATACTTTGTATCAAAGATTTTTAAGAAAGAAGGTTAAGGTAAAATCTAAGTCGATACAAAATCAATAGAATTAAATTATCATACAGTTTAGGAGAAGATATCGTTACATAAAATATAACAAAGAAAAGTATTTTGAAAGAATGTTTGCGAAGTGCTTCATTTAATATGGTCGTAAACCACAAAAACTTCATTTCGAATGGATCAATTTATCGGGAGTTCGGTCGTAATTCAACAATTATTTCACTTTCGTACCTAATGAACGCATTTAGCAAAATCTCCTGCCATTTCCGAAGTTAAAACGAACGTTAGCGCGAACCTGGGAGACGTCTAATTAGGACTCCGGAGGCAACGATTTCATTACGTATGTATGAAGCGCGACGCGCATCGCTAACACACGACCTATACGTACAATGCTCCTTCTGCGGCCGCCGCTGACCAGCTAAAGTTGACCCGCGCGATACCATCCTCGCGGAAGTAGCCCTACTGAAGGTTCAAGGCTTTATGCACCGAGCGGGTGTCGAGCTCCGCCGGACGAAGGTGCCCCAGCACTCGCAGCGCCCGGCAAAAAGTCCGAACGTGTGGGACTGCAGAGGAACTCGTTTCGCCATACATGGTGCTCCCCGGCCGGCCGCCTCCCGACTCACTCACATAATATCGTCGGCCGCCGCCGATAGCTTTTTACGTCCATACATTATTCGATACTCATTTAAAATTCTAACATGATCTTCCGAGGGGAGCTCGCCATTTTTGAGCGGTCTTCTGCTGTCTTCGGTCGCCTTCGCTCGGTGGACGCATAGGAGTCTCGTCAGAGATTCGACATAGAATGCAAATCGTCGTCGGAAGGCAGCGAGTGGCGCCCACGCGCCAAAATTGCGGGGGCGATCCCGAGAGGCTTCGTTAAACGTGCGCGCGCGGCGAGAGATACACACGCGCGGTACTACAACCCACTATAAAACGAAACCTCGATTTAATTTAAAAATACACGATAAAACCCCGGCGCATCTAATCCCGGTTTTATCTCCGGCCGTCAGCAGTCTGTGATAGTGTTCCGAATTCGAATTTGACTTTTGCGAGTGCCGTCAACGACAAACTAGTGATCGAAGTTTATGAATGGAGTATTGGATGTGACGTCATGCGCAGTGTTGTGACCCGAGTGCCGCACGGTTCGGTGGGTGGACATTCGATGACAATGTGCGATCATTAAACTAGAAAGGTAAGAGTAGAGATGTACTTAGAGCGGGCTGCATACATCGCAGCTGCATGGACTCGATAGTGTCCTGTCGATGTTCTTGTATTTTATTTAAAGCCCTCGTCTTCATTGGGAGGATTTGGAGCTTGTAATTTCCCTGGCGACTCGCCCCCTCTTAATGGAACAAAGCTACGTTGTTGGTGCTAGATGCGGGATAATTGAGGGTAGTTCGTCCGTGAGATGGAATTAATTGCACGATTTAGATGTACGGATAACGTTTTTAAGCCGTGTAGGAGTAACGTTTATTACTCTATATAGAGAAACTCGCGTCACAAATTCACAAAGCACATTTTATTATGATACGAACAATAATATTATTGTTGACCTAATTATTCCTGAACAAACACTACAAACTTTTATTCTACATACTCGTATTTTATTGTTCCTGCTTTACCTATTGTTCTCGACTCTATCTGTTTAAAAACCTTTTGAAGGCAAAAATGACTATTAGTCTCTAATAATGTACTATCAGAGAAGTTGATTCCTAGGCAGATGGGGGACCTACGTAGTTTGGTCGCGTTACGTCAAACCCAGCCGACAGATCACAATTAACACTGAATTGACATGATCCGACCAAATGAAGTTGACGCCTAGGAATCAATTTTCTCGATGGTACTTACAACTTTTTGCTCTACAAACTTATCAATTTGATGGTAATAACGAGCTAATGCAAATTAATTTTGTTAAAATTTAATATTGTAGTAACAAGATTGCTTGTCAAGTCAATTTGAAACTTATTTTAATACACATAAAAGTCATGTCCCAGATCGCAGTTAGTGCACGACGCACGTGTAGGTAGCTATATCGCAAGATCAGATAGGATAGAATTTCGACATCCGTAGTTAATGCTGCTTCGTTTTCAAATGCTACTAAATTGTTTCATTGATAATAAAATAGTAAGTGGGCTGAGTATAATAATTGTGCTATATTTTATAGCCATTATTATTTTTATGTGGTGTCCAAAGTTTGCAAAAAACAATGCAAAATTTTGCATTGTTTTGATTAAAATGTGTATTATTAATCCTTATGATACTTTCTATTACCCTAATTTCATTATTATATTGATATATAACCTTTTATATTATTTATATTTTATACTCATAATAAAAGTAAAAAAGTGTCTATCTGTTTCTTACCTTTTTAGTTTTTACGCTTAAACCACAAAACAATAAGGTAGAAGATACTTTGTGTGGTCGGTGGTTTAGGGTAAAGTATAGTTAGTATTACTTTTTAACCGACTTCCAAAAAAAGAGGAGGTTATAATATGTTCTGCTGTGGATATTTTTTTTTGTATGTTCAACGACTACTCCGCCGTTTGTGAACCGATTTTCGAAATTTTTGTTTTATTGTATTAGGTTTCACTCCAATTTGGTACCATGTTCACAAAAGTGGTGACTTGATGATGGGACCCATGAGTAATCGAAGGAACTCCTCGAAATTTATATGGAAACATGTGGTGATTTTTTTTTATGTGAAGTGTACTAAGAATATGCTACCAAAAAGTCAAATATTGGGCCAAGGTATACCATGGTTTCGAAGATGCTGAGAGAACTCCTGACTCCTTACACGTTTGGGAGTTTTAACGTTGTTTTAAGAACAGAAAGCATATTATGCTACTTTGCAATTCATATTCATCATCATCATCGTCATCATCATCATCATCATTACCACGTCGTGTTAAGGTCACCAATGTCTCATGGTCACATGGTACAGAATAGATAATAGTACAAGGCATAGGTATAATAATAATAATTATATATTGTATAACAACATCAATAGGCTGTTTATAAACGGCGGTCGGCGCCGCAGAGCCGACGGCGTCGCCGCGCCGCCGCGCGCCGCGCGGCGCGTGTGCAAATATTCTATAACGCATTCAAGCAAGTACTAAGGTTTGGTTGCACAAACTAACTTTAACTATAACTGTAACTTTAACTATAACTACAGTGCAAAATGTCAAATCTTTGGTTAAAGTTGAATACTGCGTTTAAGGACGGATAATATATTTTGTGAGTGTGAATTGTGACTCTTAACAAATTGTAATAAGATACGTAAAATATACGCGATGGTTTACCTACTAGTGTAACTAAAAAGAGTGAAATTATTATTTTTAACAAAAAATTAAAATCGACTTCCAAGGTAAAAACAATAATAACATTAATATGAACTTAAAAGTATTAAATAAATTTTACTATCTAATAGTGCCTTTTTCCGAATTCGGCTAAACTTCAACTATTTCTATACTCAATCTTCATAATTTTGAAGTCGGTGCCAGTTCCAAAAGTTTCAAATATTCTGTCAGAGGACTGAAGATTCAGCTATCTGGTACCGACTTCAAAATGATGAAGATTGAGTACAGAAATAGTTGAAGTTTAGCCGAATTCGGAAAAAGGCACTATTAGATAGGAAAAATTATTTAATACTTTTTAGTTCATATTAATGTTATTATTGTTTTTACCTTGGAAGTTGGTTTAAATTTTTTGTTAAAAATAATTCTACTCTTCATTCTCACTCTCACAGTTACTAATCTTGTTCTGTAATCACTAATCCTTATCTTATTTCTTAAATTAAAATAAGCTATAGTTACAACTTGTAACTATGCTTCAATGAAATTTACATTCGTTGTATGTTGGCGCACCACTTCTAAGAGGAGCGTAAGTTTGTTACGCTTTTACGCATTAACTACTTAATCAATAGCCGTGATACTTTGAATAATTAATATTATAGTAATAGAAGAGCGCAGAATACCTTTAAACGTAAAAACTGCAAATATAAATTTATTTAAAATTAGAGTCAAAACTGACTCGTCCCTGTTAAAATTATCAAAAGATTACGTACTAGAATTTAGGTTTAATTTTATAAACTAAGAACCTGCTTTTCGATGTCGGTTAAAATATAATAATGTCAAGTGTAGTAGTAATGTACAACGGGTAGGAATGAAAGCGGACATTTTACTCCTCCGTACACTTTATCTCATACATATTGAGGAGTTTAAAGGATCGCAATCTTCTAAGTGTGTTGTTTTACTATTGTGTAAATCTCAAATAAAACTAGTAAGAGTAGGAGCATAATAATTCACACTGGGGGCCTGTCGAAACTTCCCGAATTTTAAAATCCATTGGTTAGTCTAACAGGGGTTTCCAAACTTATTTTGTCTACTGCCCACTTTGAGAACGAATTATGTTTTAGCGCCCCCCATTCCCACACCGCCCCCTTTAGACCTTCAGCCCCCACAAGGGGACGTTATCGCCCACTTTAGGAAAGGCTGGTCTAAAACGACATTGACCAAAAATACTGTGTTTATAATGGTTTATAATCTTAATAGCTTACTTACAATTTTGCGGATGCACATTGCACATCTAAGTAGGTACATGCACAATTCAAATGTAGTCTAAGGCTCGTATTAACAAACCGCTCTCATGATCCTACTCAATATCAATCTTAGCAAGTTTGACATCAGTATTAAAACACAAAAAATTGCCGCTTAATGCGCAGCGCAGACGACAAACTATCCGTGACGCACTTTTTGTCTGTGGAAATAGAACCTAGTCCTATGCAATTTATGCGGACTTTTTGCGCGTCGTGTGCGTTACTGCATAATATAATTGCATAGGTTCTATTTCCCACCGACTAAAATATGCGTCACGGATAGTCTGCCGTCTGCGCTGCGCCTAACTCTTGAGGAAAATTTTTACAGCACCGCAGCAGCCAGCCACATAATATAATCTACTTACGTTACTCAAGTTATAAGCACGATCTGCTATTATTTAAAACAACCTCCTAAGATGTTCTTAATTCCAGAATGATCTTAGCGGTAAGAGCGATTTATTAACATATCTTAGCTTTCGACTAAAGCCCGACGCAGACTTAGCTATAATAAATATTAATATTTTTATAGCTAGGCATATAACTATGTATATCGCCACCTCGGGGAAGAAAGGTCGTAAAAGCCATTTTGGCGAAAATGAGTTATTAATGCAGTCCTACTTAGAATTTTCCGCTCTATCGATTGGTGTATATAACTTTTGTCAAATCGCAAAACAGAGGCTTTTACAACCCACGTGATTTCAGCGTCTAAACAGGCTTTTTGTGGGAATTTACGGTGTAAGAACCAAAAAAATATTATTCCTGTGAATAAGGGTCGTAAAATATAGTAAGTTTTGGGCAAGCTAGGTGTATTAACAAAGTAAAAAATGGTGATTGGTCGTAAAAACCAAAGTTTGGTACACTTTTGATTTACAGCAGGGCGTTTAAACCAAATTCTACTAACCATATAGTAGAATTTGGTTTAAACGCCCATAATTCAAAGAAGATGTACTAGTGCTAAAGTTAATACACCCATTTAAAATGCACTCGCGAGGAGGAACTGTCTTTTAAACCCATTTAAATATTTTTTTTATATTAAAAAAATCGTAGATCGTTTTCAAGGTGTCGGCCGGCGTGGTCTGGATCTAAACATAATAAAAGATAGCGTCAATACTGCGACATTGTTTAGGTTGTGGTGTGATTATTTAATAACAAATTGTACAATAGTGCGCAATAATAATAAGCGATGTTTTTACTATGTTATTGCGATTGATAACCGGCTAGATTTTTTACTTAAAAGAAGAAGAGTGCTCCAATCTCTGTTAAATTTGGAAATCAAACTCGTGAAAGGTAAGTATTATCATCAAAGAGTATCAGCGTCATTGCCAGATTTTTTTTGTGCCAAGTCGGGACTTTGGAACTTTTTGAGTGAAAAGGCGGGATTCTTCAGTCAAAAGCGGGACAAAGTAAAAAAAGGTATAAAATCAAAAGTTTTTTGAATTTTTATCGTTTTAATTGCGTTAAAATAACGTTTACGTGACAATATATAGCAAAAGTAGCCATAGAAAATCCACCCTTCTACCTCCCACACTCTCTTTATTACGCACCTTTCTTTCTCAGCACGCTACACGTACGTCCGGGTTTTCCCCGAAAAGCGGGACTGAGCCTGTCCCGCGCGGGACATTTAATTTTGATGAAAAAATCGGGACGTCCCGCCAAAATCGGGACGTCTGGCAACGCTGCTGAGAGTATGTAGGTACTTTTTTTTGTACATCCATGGTAGGTACATTACTACATTATAACAGGTATTTTTATTTACCTACTTCTTTTCTTATTTTTTCTAATTTGTTTTGTAAAGAATCATTAGTAAAATAATATTATAATAATATACATAGTTAACTACATAGATAATACAGTATATATACTGGTTAAATATATCCAATCGAAATGACAAACTTAGTGTTCGTATCGAAATAGCTGAGGTCGTAACGAACGTAAGCCGGGATACTACATGGCTTTTACGCCCCAATTCGCTTAAATTATTTTTCTAGTTTTAACGTATTAGTGGTTTTTACGACGTAGTTTATAATTTCTTTAGGTTTTAACTTCCTTATTTCGACTTTAATCCTTAGATCGCAGATTCTTGGAAATCTATTGTTATTCTATTGTGTCTCGCTCACCGGTGAGCTTATGGGGCTTGATGGGTTAATAAGAGCTAAAGTTTTACTACATAATAATTTCTCGATTATTATAATGAATAATTAATCATAATATTAAAATACGTTATGATTTCTTAAGTTTGAGTGCATTGCAAAACTTACGCTCCAGATCGGATATTACTATTCTCCGCGCAGACAAAGGTAATGCCACGGTGATTTATGGATACCTACAACAGGAAGGCGGCAGGAAGAGGAGGTTTACCTCCAAAGTTGTATGGTTTGCCAAAGATACACAAAGCCAATGCTCCTCTTCGACCAAGTGTAAGAAAATTGACTCACCAACCTACAAACTGGCTCAGCTGGTAGCTACTGTACTCTCATCTCTACGCGGACAGACCAAGGCCCATGTAAAGAATTCCTACCACTTTTTTGATGAAATTAAACATATACGCCTCAGAAATAATGAACAACTGGTCAGTTATGATATACAATCCCTGTTCACTTGCCTACCAATACAGCATTGTATCGAAATTGTTACAAGAAGGCTCAGAGAGAACAACTTACCTGTTGAATATGCGGACCTGTTAGAACACTGCCTTATATCTGGCTATATGTTGTGGAATTATGACTTTTACAGGCAAGTTTATGGTGTAGCGATGGGCGGTTTCAACTGTTGTGGCTGATATTTTTATGGAACACTTTGAGAAGCTAACCCTTGAGTTCTCACTTCTACAAGCGGTATATAGATGATACTTTCACAATATTACCCTCGGACAAAGTATCCATATTCCTTGAGCACCTGAACAGCCTCAACTCCAAAATACAGTTTACAATGGAGTTGGAGAAAGATAATTCTTTAGCCTTCTTAGACTAAGGAATCCTGATGGCACATTGGGTCATACGGTGTATCGCAAACCTACATACACAAATAAATATTTAAATGGTTCCCATCATCACCCAGCACAGTTGTTTATTATTTACAGTTTATTGCACACAAAATCATTATAAAGTAACATAATATTAGAAAGACAACACAACAGGTACTGCTTATCTCTAAAAGAAATTTCTTACAGCAGTCCTAAGTAGAGAAATTTGAACAGAAACATGAGATAGGGCGTGCACAGATAATACTTAATATTGATGAACAACTTAAATTACAACATAAAAATATAATAATTATATTATACTATAATACTTATATACTAATAATACTATTCTATAATTTATTACATACTATATCAACATATTATATACCAGTTATGTACATATAAATGTATAAACATTATATAGATACATACTATATGTATATTTAACAATAATCTTAACGGGATTCAGTACTGAGGTAGTGTTCCTTCAATCGTCTTTTAAAGATAGTGATTATGGGACTATCACGAATGGTGTGGGGAAGGAAATTCCATAATCTAACTGCATGGACGGTAAAGGAGTAGGAAAAGAAGCTGGAGCGATGGGAGGGGAGGGAAAGATTTGTTCTCACATTAGGCCTACATGGGACGTCTAAGGGTCGAGAAAAGTTAAAGCGATCCACAAGGTAAGAGGGAGACAAAGGGTTATAAAGGATTTTGTAAAGGAGGGATAGGATATGGATGTTCCGCCGAAGGCAAATAGGGAGCCACTTTAACTGTGACCAAAGAGCTGATACGTGATCATACTTTTTTAAACCAAAGATAAAACGAATGCACTGATTTTGCAAACGTTCTAACTTCGTTAGCAACTCTTCGGTCACATCCAAGTAACAGGAGTCAGCATAATCGAGGATAGGGAGGATGAGTGACTGGACTAGGGAGATTTTAGTTTTTAAGGGTAAAAAGTTCTGAAGGCGCCTAAGCATGTGTAAGGAGTGGAATACTTTCCTACTTACCTCGTTGACTTGCGGTTGCCAGGACAAATTATTATCAATGATGATTCCGAGGTTTTTAGCAGATTGTATGAAGGCAATCGGAGTACCATTGTAAATAATGCTGGGCACATCATTTAATCGCTGTGTCATATATCTACTGCCGACAATTATTGCTTGAGACTTATGAGGATTTAGTAAGAGACCAAATGATTTTGCCCAGTCTGCAATTCGCTGTAGATCCGCATTAATATCCCTGATTGCCGCACTTATATCATCAATATGAGATTGACGATAAATTTGCAGGTCATCTGCGTAGAGATGAAAATTGCATGATAAAATTACTAAGGATACTGTGTTTATAAACATTGAAAAAAGAAGAGGAGAAAGGACACCACCCTGTGGAACCCCCGCATCGAGATCACACCAGTCTGAGGTAGCCTCATCATAGCGTACCTGCTGCGAGCGCCCTCGAAGATAGGAGTTGAACCAGTCTATAACTGAGGTGGATATATTTAGGGAGCGGAGGACAGAAAGGAAGATGTCAAAGTCTACTGAATTAAAAGCACTGCTAAAGTCTAGTAGCACCAGGATAGATACACATTTTTGCTCCATAGCGTAGCGCAATCGTAAATCGTCAGTGACTTTTAGCAGTGCTGTAACAGTGCTGTGACCAGGACGGAAACCGGATTGAAAGGATGATAGCAAATTATTACAGGATAGGAATTGTGAAAGCTGTTTGTGGACAGTTATGTACTGTTGTTAAATCTTTATTTAAGCACGAGGAATCTGCGATGAACAGTATGTGGATATTGAGCTTCATCATGTTACACAAGTTTTACGCAATAATAAGCTTCGGATACAACGCAGACGTTACCATTTATAAAGGGAGTCACTGGTAAAGTTAGCTATATTCTAAGCAAAGCTCAAATAAAAACATACTTTAAACCGCCCAAAAAGATCAGCCAATATTTACCATCACTGAAATGCATCTTACCCCTTCAAGATGCAGGAAACTGCAAACTCGACTGTGATTGTGGCCTCTCTTAATATAGGGCAAACCGCAAATATATATAGGGCAAAAGAGCCATCAAAATCCGTATCATGGAATACATTGCAGATGTCTACATCGTAAGAACACCAAGTCCGCAATTTGTGATCTGGATCAACCTCGCCACTACATAAGATTCGATAAGCCATAAGTACTGGCAAAAGAAGCAAGATACCGCCCAAGAAAGATAGGCGAGGCCATAGAAATTAAAAACACCCAAATTTTAACCGAAAAGATGGCTGTGTTTAACCAGTTGGCTAAGCGTCATCTAGCTGTAGTGTTGAACGTTGCCGTCAACAAGTCGGCTAAACGACGTATAGCCGTGTTATTGAATGGCGTTGTTCAGTCAAAGGGCTAGGGCTAGCTGTTTGATTAAATGGCTTTTTTAACCAGTCGACTGCGCCATAATATTATATAAGCTGTAACCTTCTAAGGTTTTATTTTTTTTTAAGTTACTTTCAACATTGTGTTCACTTTTTATTTAACAAAGAAACTTGATTAAAATATGTTTTTTTGTTATATTTTCAATTTTTCTACAGTATAATTTGGAAATTATATAGTTACCTTCTTATCAATAAACACTCAATAACTATCACATTATAAAAAAAATTGAATTAATTTTATGTAATTAAATTTATTTCACCTATGCAAGATGGTTTTTGTTACCCAAGTTTAAAGTGAAGTAGGTAAAGTTATAGCAGTTACGACTCTGGACGTTCCTATTTACTGATTGTACGATTCTCTCTATTTTATAGTCGTGGTTTTTACGCCCAACAACAGAAAAGTTCATGAAATATCTTAAAAAATCATGGGGCGTATAAACCATTTTTACGAAAAAATTGGGTCGTAACTCCACGCTTACTTCTAAAGTAAGCAATGGACATTAAAATAAGGTTTACCATTCAAGGGGCCGTAAAAAAATTATATATGTCACTTAATTGGGCTAAATATTATAAGAAAATAAAATTTTTACAGCCGATTTATTTTTAAAATTTTTGTTTTTTGCTTCTCCTGTAAAGTCGGGTTTTGGTTTTTACGACCTTTCTTCCCCAAGGTGGCGATATATTTTCTATACTAAATCAACATGTCACAGAAATATATATTATAGCTGAGTGTGCGATCACGCGAAAATTACTATAGAAAATATATAGTATTATGCCTAGCTATAAAAATATTAATATTTTAATGTATATTATAGCTAAGTCTGTGACGGGCTTAACATCTATTACAAATCTTGACAGAGGCACTCAACATTTATATCATCAATGGTGGAATGTATCTCCCGTAAAATGTCAAAATATCTACAATAACCAACCAACCAAATTAATTTACAATCCATAGACTCTATTGATATTTGTCTATAGCGGAGTTTATAAATTTTATTGGCTAAGCTACCTTCAAACACGAAACGTTGCTGCGCTAGGGCTGTCTCTTGTTCCTAAACTCTATTATAGGTCAAAACAAATCCTCAAAAATATGTTTCTTTAGGATGTTCTCTATCATCCTGTTTACTTCTTTCCTAAGTATAAAACATTTTAATAACAATTTCTTAGTTTACGTACAAAATGTTACACGTTTTTGAAAGTTTTCCAGCTATGTGATATAGAAATTGTTAGCCCTACCGAGTCTGTTCACCCACGCTCTATTCAAATAATGCATGTTTGTGATGGCCGTACGTGAGTATTTGTATGGAGATTGTATTATTTTTCGTATGTATTTTGCTGACGGTATACATATACATAAAATTTTATATACCGAGATGAAAATATTATGATGACTTTTCCCTCCTTTTTGCGGAGTAAGAATTTATTTATCGAACAAAGCCGAGGACGACCTTCGCGTGAATTTGAATATTATTTAAGACTCGGGATTCTCTGCTGAAATTTTAATGTGTAGCTTCTATATGACATTCGCTATCACCTTTTTAGGGTTCCGTAGTCAACAAGGAACCCTTATAGTTTCGGTCTGTCCGTCCGTCTGTCTGTCTGACTGTCCGCAGTTTTACTCAGAGACTATAGGATCTACAAAGCTGTAATTTGGCATGAATGTACATGTTAATGATGGCAACAAAATGGTACATGAAATCATAAAAAAATATATTTTTTTATGGTACCTTCCATACACATCAAGCGGGGATGAAAAATTTTTTTCGCGTCCACCCCATCGTGTGGGGTGTTGTTGGATAGGTTTCTTAAAACTATTATGAGTATTCATAGATCATTTTCCGATTTAGGGATCCGTTTGTGAAATATTAAGTTTTAAAGTGGAAAAAATCGTTAGAGTCCAGTGTCCCCCCCTTCTACCAGCTAAACGGTTGCTTCTTAAAATGTGAAAAAATTCACGGGGGTAGAAAATATGCTGAATTTAAAAGGAAAACTATCACGGCTAAGAAGACTTCATAAGTTATTGAGTAATAGTCGATCAACTAAAAAAAATGTATTCGGCTATGTATAAAGGAACTTTTCCTTCAAATTTCTTTGAAAGTAAAGATGATGTTGTTAGTAGTGTAAAACATGTTATAAATGTATATGTACATTCATTGACCATACAAAAATTATCAAAAATTAGCGGTTCTACGGAACCCTATATTGCGTGTGGCCCGACACGCACTTGGCCGGATTTTAAAGTTGAAATTATAGACGCACTTCCAATTATTTATATTCGATGTAACTTTACATATAAGTAGACGCTTATCTATAAAGTTACATTGAATGTAGGAGTTTTAGGTAGCCACTCTTTGGCATAATATGTTAGCCGGCTTTACCAAAATAGCATGATCTCACAGAAAACCGGCGTAAAATTACAGCTTTGGGATTTGCTGAGTTGTTACGGAAGCACAAAAGTAGAATAAGAGATTTTCAGGATCTGTTCGATAAAACAGTAAAAATTATTCAGTCACTTACTTTACAGTAAGCAAAAACTAACGATCATCTTTTTTGAAGCCGGTTACAAATATAAAGCCGGCTGTACACTCTCGCCGAGACACAGCGAGGCTGCCCGAGTGCGAGAGTGTAAATGGGTGCGCTCGCCTCGTCTCGCCTGTCTCGGACCCTCTCGGTCCGTTGTCGGTATTTTGCGCCCGAGACAAAGGGTCTCGCGAGGAAAACGAGCGCACTACTGTACACTCTCGCGTCTTTCAGTACTAGTCCCGCCGTTGGACAGTGTAGAACAGAAAAATAACAAATATTAAACGACATTATGAGTCATTGTCTGTGAGAAATAAAATTAAATATGATTATAAATCTTTGGATTACAATGATATCTTTCGATGCATGGTGAATGGTGAATGGTCGTTTTCCTCCATCTTGTCTGAGTTCTTTACTGCGATTGAACTAAGCGAGAATGTACATGATCCCACTC
This sequence comes from Polyommatus icarus, assembly GCA_937595015.1. Classification (NCBI taxonomy): domain Eukaryota; kingdom Metazoa; phylum Arthropoda; class Insecta; order Lepidoptera; family Lycaenidae; genus Polyommatus; species Polyommatus icarus. The sequence goes on along the minus strand of OW569327.1, from coordinate 14,812,656 downwards.
GGGCAAGGGGCTCTCGCACGAGACTCTCGCCCGAGAGCTCTCGGCGAGAGTGTACAGCGGGCATAAAATAATCCTCATAGATGTGGCTAATAAATTCTCCAAAATAGTCGTAGGCGGTACCAAATACCTAATACCATGTAGCTTATTTCAATTTAAACCAGTATTTTTACTCCACATGCTTTTTATACCCACCCAACTACTCCATAATAATATAATATGCTAATTTAAGGTTATACAATAGACGCATGCGCCTTATAAAACGTGTTTGATCAACATGGTTTTTGTTTTAAGGCTTATCGTTCAGTCAAACATAATGGTAATTAGGTAATCAAACACAGCTAACAAAAATCTAGAATTCTCTTTTGTTACATATCTTAATATATATATTTCTTGTGTGCGTGTGTATGTGACTGAACTCCTTCTAAACGACTGGACCAACTTTGATGAATTTTTTTGTGTGTGTTCGTGGAGATTCGAGAATGGTTTAGATTTACAGTTTGGTCTACTGGAAAATGTTTTTTCAATTAATTTTTAATTTATTAGTAGTTGTTGATTTTGGAATGTTTTACATTGGATCCGACAGACGGCGCTACCATCGCAGTGTCAAATTTTAAATAATATTCGAATTCGAATTTTAATTTTAGTCTGTCCCGACAGTTAGCGCTGCGATCAAATAAAAAAAAAATACTTTATATACTTAATATGGCAAAAAAACGTTTGCAGGGACAGCTAGTTTATCTATAAAACAACGGTTAGCACTCTGAGAGTGGAGAGTAGTGAAAACAAAACAAAGAACAGGCATATATTTCTTTCTATTCCTAGATATTACTTCCTCTTCTACGCCACGCTGGCAGTCCATACTCCCTTAAGCCATGGACGTATAAAAAAAGGCAGACGGAGTCCCACCATACACAAAACTGTGTCCTTCAGAATCGGCCAGCTGACTGTATGTACACGGTCCACACGCACACATTCTTGCGCTAGTCCATACCATTTGACAAGCGTAACAATATTATGTGCGTGGCCGACTATGAAGACACAGCTCTGTGTATAATAAGACTCCGTCCGCCTTTTTTCTAGTTTCATGCCTTAAGCTTACGAATTATGACATTTTACTGTCTTTTGTTTAACATTTTTATCCCATCCCAAACGAAGTTTAAGGTCCGCATAGAAGTTTTTAATACCTAAATCATTATTAGAACGTTCTTGTAGCACTGCCACTGCAAAATTATAAAAATATCTAGTAATTGTACATAGGTAATTTCTTGACGAAAAAAATAAATACTTACTTACCCTATTTTTTATCCCACACCAAAAGACGGTACTCTGTGTGTCTCTACTCTAAGCGGTTGAAAGCGCTACTTTATATTATATTGTGGTTTATCTGTAACGTAGTAATTAGTAATCTATGGTGCTTCCACTATTGTGTGAGCTTACCACGACTCGACAGGAGTGTTAGCTGTGTAAATGTAATTAAAATTCAATTGAAGACATGAGTGGGCGAAGTGGGTAACTAACAATTTAAAAACGGTGGCTTATGCCTAAATGGAAGTTCTAGAACCAAGAAAATGATTTATTATAAAAAGAATGTGGATTCTAGGTACAGCTAGATATTGCTGAGATGATGAAGTAGATAAGCCACAGGGTTGTTCAAATTATAAGCTAAAAACTGCGTAATTGCTCTTATGTTGTAAAATGTTAGTTACCCACTTCTTCACTCACGTCTTCAATTATTCCAAGTCGTTGAGCTCAATAGAACGCCTAGCGGTCATCTTCTGTATGCGGCCCGTGTAAACCTCTTGCTATTGAGAGTCCATTAATTGATTTGTAATTGATTTTAACTAAGACTAGTTACCACTTTACCAACATTGAAATTGGAAACAAAAAAAAAGACTTAAAATCTAGAGAAGGAGAGGGCGCTTCTAGCACATACAGTAAATAATCCGACCAAAAACAGACATGTATCATACGTCTTCACAGAATTTTGACACAATTTTTTCAGCACTACTAGTACTCTGGGCGCCAAAAAATCTCGCCTAGGGCACTGGTAGTGCTAAACCGACACTGTTATACTGTCTATCTATGCTATTCCTAATGGCTGGTTTACACGTATTAAGTAGATGAGTAGCAACTAAATTTTAACTTAATTTGAAGTACCTGCCCAAAATGTGTCAAGTGACAAGCCCCGCCTGCCAACTTAACAGAAAATAGTAAAATTTATAATTTCCTTGTTTAGTACTTAACTAAATTTTAACTTGCTACTTACTACTAAATTTTGTGTTTACATGCAATAAGTAACTTAAAATTAAGTTAAAATTTAGTTAACTACTTATCTACAGGTCAGGGCTGGTTTACACGTATTATGTAAACCAGCCCTATAAAGTTGCAAACGTAAAACTAAAATGTACATTTCATATCCCTTTCATATTAACAACGCGTAATCGACGGTGCTAACACCTCTCTTATGTTAGCCTAGTACTCGAAATGTTGAGTAAGCTTCACCTACTAAGCCTGCCTCCCACATACTTAGATCAGTTAGGTCGTAAATTGATACTTGTATCATCAGAGGAGAGATTGTGCTCTGCCATAGTTTTGTTAAAACAACACATTTTCCATCTATCGTGTTATAGTTGATTTTGATGTTAGTTTTTTGGTAAAGAACAGCGGGCTTTTGTATTAGGTATACATTTATTACATACTAAATGACGCCCGCAACTCCGTTGCGCCAAAGTACATTTACCGCATGGAAACCGTATTTTTTTCCATGATAAAACTTACTCTGTCCTTTTCCGGGATGCAAAGTATCTCCATACCCAATTGCAGCTAAATCGGTTCAGTGGTTTGGGCGTGAAGAGGTAAAAGACACACATACTTTTGCATTTATATTTTTTTTCGCATTCATATTAATTACTAATTAGTAGGGATGTATCTATATCTAGTATGTGTTAATAGTAAATACTAAATGAAAACTTTTAGTAGATACGATATGGACGTAAGAAAGAATATCCTAATAAACCTAAATTAATTATAAACTTATCATCTTTCGACAAATTTCGTAATCAGTAAAGTTGTAGAAACAAAGGCGGCTGTCTATAACATTTTCCACGTCAATAGGTGAAGATACCATTGTCTAATGATTGAGTGATGAGAGGGTTTACCCAGATTCCAGATAACTTCTAATGGCGAGCGAAATTCGCCCATAAAACTTTCGCCCAACTTTGACCAGATAAAAGAGGCCCGTACAAAATGAGCAATCCTGAGCCGATAAATAAAATCGAGCCTGCAAATAACTTGTAAGGTGTTCAAATTAAATACAGATACCTTGTGATTATAAAATAATAGACGTTTAGTCAGAAATAGAATTGTGACACTCGAAAAAACCTATATTATGGATACGTAAAATGTAATTTTTGCTTTGAGGACGACGATCGTTTTGTCGTCTTTATGTATAAGCAGTCATATAATAAAAGAATCTGTAGTTAATTTTTTAATACATTATTTAATACCCTACTATACCTATATTTTTATTAGTTTAGATGTCCGAAAAAGTAATCCGAATTATTAATCCAATATACGAAAAAGTCGCTATTGGTTCAACATGAAATATTTTATGTCGCGTCCCGATAAAACTGCTAGAATAAAAATAAAATTTAAACCAAAAATAGAATATTTTTCAGTTGCTCGGTTTCTGTTTCGGCGTTAGAACGCGATTGTCTGAACTTCGTTATCTCCGCTACTTTCTTGTGTTTTCAATGAATTTTGGAAATGGTCCAGACTCCAGATAGATTCGGACCGCGTTCCACAATCTGACGTCCAGATATAAATTAGCATTCCTAGGAAATAAGTTAATAGAATTTTCACGAAACTTTTCGTTATATTAAAATTTTTCGTTTGGTAATATCAATGAAGACAACTAAATATCAAAGGCATAATGTCTAATGATGAACATTTGCAATGAAATATGCTAACTAGTAAAATAATATAATAAAAGAATAATTAAAAATAATAGAATATTATTATGAAGTTTTGAGACAGTTCTGGAATTATTAAAATAGAATTTATGTGTATTGAATTACTTAATCTTATGAGATTTAAAAATAAAACCCAACTTTGCTAGCAGTAAAAAAACTTTTGCTAGCACTATTATATCAGACTAACACCTCGACACGCCTAAAATGCAATAGTACGGGAGCCCTAGTATAGAACAAATTTTCTTGTGAAAAAATCAGCTGGTTAGGGTTCCGTTTTAGGGTTCTGTAATCAACAAAACTTGGTTGACTACTGTACCCTAAAACGGAAACCATCCAGCAGATTTTTTGCATATTGGTAGGTTAATAGTTATATAATTTAAGAGTAACCTTGTCCTACAAAATATAAAACAATCCATATTTTAGTACCATCAAGTCAAAGTATGAAATCCGTTCTATCTCTGTTAGCTACCACTTTCGAGATTTGTCGAAAATAAAAATGTTGTTCGTCTTATCAAAATGTAGTTACTCACAGAAAATTACCTTTTATTTTGTTAGTAATCACAAAAATATTCGTTCTAGGGCTCCCTCACTACAACGGATTCACTCGATTTACAGCCGTTTGTCAAATTCTGTCCCTGAGAAATTGAATAGGGCATCTCCGGTCGTTCCATCCTACACAATACTACTGTTAAACCAAAACCTATTGAGTAATACGTTTTCTTTATACTGTGAAAGGTAAATAAATAGAAAAACAACCGTTAGTTATCACCGTATCGATGGGAAGGTGTCGTATTGTTTGTCGTATTTGATAGCGGTCTCTGATGTCGAGTGAGAAATTAATTTTTAAACGTTTTATGCGTCTTTTTCGAGCTTTATCTATTCGATAGCGGATTTAAGCCCTACTTGATTAAGTTATCAAAACATGTGCAAAATATTATTTATCGAAACATTTTATAATATCTAGCTAGTGTTGAATAGTAAGTCACTAAACTAACATATTATTGTGTCGTTAAAAGTTTATCTACTTTTTTACTATCCTTGCAGGTTATTTCATATTAATATAAATGCGAAAGTGTGTCTGTCTGTTAGCACATCACGCCCAAACCGCTGAACCAATTTGCTGATAATATTTCGTATGAGTTTGAGTTTAGTCCGGGTAAAGGACATAGGATACTTTTTATATTTCACTAATATTATAAATGCGAAAGTATGTCTGTTTGTCTGTCTGTCTGTTACCTCTTCACGCTCAAACGGCTGAACCGATTTTGCTGAAATTTGCATGGAGATACTTTGAGTCTCGTGAAAGGACATAATATGATACTTTTTATCCCGGAAAATTGCACGATTTTCGCGCGATAACGACTTTTGGCACGACGCTCTTGCGGGCGCCATCTAGTGACTTTTAAAAACTAATTTTTTTCATCTTAAAAAGAACTAGTTGCTTTAAAGAGGTTAAATTTTGTCCTGAGTGTACGGAACTATCAAGTTAACGAGACTATAAAATGTGCTGTGAGAACGGAGAAGTAACGGGCACTTACTGGAACCTACAACGTGTCAATACCAACAGTTAAGCCCGTTTAACCGACTTTGTAAATGGGGGTATGCTCTGTCTAGTTGAGCGACAAGATACTCTACATTTTGGCAATTGGTTGTCGTTACAGGCAAAATATAAAGGCAAATATGCTATACGATCTTATAAAACGTACAATAAAACAGCTATATTTAAATATTAAGATAGATAGTTTGGTCAATTGAAAGAGACGAATATACAGACCAATGGCAAAATTTTTACCTGTTCAGTGACCAGGATGAGTTAACTTTTATCATGTTAACTATGTCAAGTTTATTTTCCATGCACGCATTTTATTACCATATAAATTATGTTCGTTCGAAAAATGAATTTTTGTTGCAATAACACGCCATGTTTATTTATAAATATAATAATGTGTCCCTTGCCCATCTGGCGTTTTGTTATTAAGGGATAAGCCTAACCCTTCCGAACCGGAAATGGCCATTGTGTAGAAAGCGATATACCCTCAGTCGCTTTGATGTGAAAATGATTCGTGTGTAACTTACAAACTTTAGTACTTGGCTATGTAGAAAAAAGAAGAAGATATTTAGAAGGTCTTTAACGGCCGCACTGAAAGAGATTGAGTAATTTTACTTAACTTGAATTTGACACTCAATTGTATTAATAGTAATTTACAAACTTTGGTATTGACCTACGTAGAAAAAAATAATGTAAAGGGGGTAACAGACGTGCGAGTAAGTACGCGGAATTATGGCTCGACGATCTTCATCGCCTGTGTGTCAGCAAAGAGCCGCGAGCCGCGGGCCGCGAGCTGCGAGCCTGGGGGCATGGTAATCCAGTGTGAAAGATTCTCGTGTGTCACCGACGCGAGCCGAGTAAGTTCGCGAACTTAAAACCCGCGTGCTTTAAGTACGTACGTCTGTCACCCCTCTAAGGAAGGTCTTTGCCAGCCGTGATGTGAGATCATTTAATCATAATTAGTTAACTCCATATTAAAGTTAAGTTCGTTAAATCTCTGTGAATGCGGCCGTAAGTGTCTACAAATCACACAGGTTTAAAGTATGTAGCTAATATTGTTATTAATACCTTTAACAATAATTACTGTAAGTAGCAACAAATAAACTAAATGGTTTTAATTTCTCGAAATTTCAATTACTCTTGGGAAACGTTTCACGCAATTGAGTAAAGTTATATTTTGCATGAAATAAGGCTGATTAACGTATTTCAAAGGCATTAGCTACTAATTATAATAAAACATGAATTATAAAATAAGTATTTTGAAATGGAACCCTATTTTCACACCATAAGGTTTAAAGTTATTCGCACGAACCTCGTAGGCGCATTCAGGGTTCACAGTAGATGTTTAACCCAAATGCCGTTGCGGCGATAAAGAGGCTAATTCACACATATTAATTGTATTCAGGGCTGTGCTGTACAGCGTTCTTTTTCGGAAAATACTTTTTTATTATATTTCAAAGTGAAAGTGTCGTAACTCGTAGCAAGTTAATTAGTATTAGGAAAAGACTTCAACGCGCTCCTTTTGAAGTGTCAACTAATAAAATTATATTTAAATATTGTTTTGTTGACATATTTGAAGCAGTATAACTACCTATATTTAAATGTGTACAAATATGTGTGGTTTTATAACGGTTCGTTAACAGAGTAGAGTTCCCACAATAGGGCCAAAACAGAGCGGCTGGGTTTAGTTGGTAGCCGGTATAGTTGTAGCCTATATAACGTTGAAAAGTCGATCATGCAGTATTATTTCGGCATTGGGTATGCAAAACAGATATATACCGAGAAAGGACATAGGATACTTTTCATCCCGGAAAAATGTACCGTACATTTTTCTAGGTATGGAGATAGGTACTTTGAGTTCCGAGAAAGGACTTAGGGTACTTTTTAACCGACTTCCAAAAAGGAGGAGGTTATATGTTCGGCTCTGGATATATATTTTTTTAACTGACTTCCAAAAAGGAGAAGGTTATAATATGTTCGGCTGTGGATATTTTTTTATTTTTATTTGTGTATGTTCAACGATTACTCCGCCGTTTGTGAACCAATTTTCAAAATTTTTCTTTTGTTGTATAGGGTTCAACTCCAATTTGGTACCATGTTCACAAAAATAGTGACCTGATGATGGGATCCATAAATAATCGAGGGAACTCCTCAAAATTTATATGGAAATATATAGTAATTTTGGTTTTATGTGAAGGATCCTAGGCATATGCTACCAAAAAGTAAGATTTTTATCAAGGCATGCTATGGTTCCGAAGATACTAAGAGAACTCCGGATTCCTTATAGATACAAGTATGGGACTTTCGGCGATGTTTTAAGAACTGAAAGCATATGCTACTATGCAAAATACATTCATCATAATCATCATAATTATCACTACCATCACACGATGCATCGTTATGTTATGAGTTATGACCCTATTATTGGTACTTTTCATAGTCTTTTTGATCGAGACTCGAGTTTGTCGAGCGTTTTTGAAAATTATATTAACGTTTTTACAAAGTAGATGATTTAAACTTGGTGTTGCGGTTACCAAGTTGGCCATTCGATCATGGGATCTATGAGGTACGTAGGAAAAAACTTTTTTGTAAACTGCCTGAGTATAGTAGTTGTGATAGTTTCATACCTAAATCCTATATATCTACAACTGACAGCTTATATGTTTACCGGTAAATATCTAAAAAGAGTGAAATTATTATTTTTAACAAAAAATTAAAACCGACTTCCAAGGTTATAACAATAAGTAATAATATGAACTAAAAAGTATTAAATAATAATTCTTACTCTTTAATAGTGCTAAAGAGTAAGAATTATTTAATACTTTTTAGTTCATATTATTATTACTTATTGTTTTTACCTTGGAAGTCGGTTTTGATTTTTTGTTAAAAATAATAATTATACCGGAATAGTGTACGGGATAGATTAATTTTGGCGCAATGAATTTGTGGGCCTTGTATTATAGTTTATTTTACGACGGCCCACAACGATTACTTAATTGCAAAATCCGATTCGATTGCGGCTACTTATTACCACGGACACAATCGACACCTATAATTCCCCCAAACATTTACAAATGAGGATCATTAATTGAAACTGTCAATGGATTCTGTATAAATTACGCACGAACTGTCATAAAGTGGTATAAGTACATTAATATACGCCTACGCGGAGGTGGCAGCCCTGTAGGCGAGAGCCTATTCATCACGGTGAAACTAGCACCATGGTTATCTTGTATAGATTGATGGATAATACGAATAAAAATCGATGGTGCCGCCGATGCGTGTGATATAACTGAGCAGAGGTTCAAGAGATAAAAGAGTAGATCCAAACTAGATGTTGCTGCAACATAATGCGATAAATGAGTCGTATATATTATTTATTATTTAAGCATAAAAAATTTGACGTGGGAGAGCCATGCTTCAGCACGAATGGGCCGGCTCGACCGGAGAAATACCACGTCCTCACAGAAAACCGGCGTGAAACAGCGCTTGCGCTTTGTTTCGCCGAGTGAGTGAGTTTACCGGAGGCCCAATCCCCTACCCTTTTCCCTTCCCTACCCTTTCCTATTTCCTTCCCTACCCTCCCCTATTACCCCTTAAATGGCCGGCAACGCACCTGCAGCTCTTCTGATGCTGCGAGTGTCCATGGGCGACGGAACTTCCGTCAGGTGACCCGTTTGCTCGCTTGCCCCCTTATTGCATAAAAAAATAAAAAATAAACGATATTTCTTTTTTAGCCAAAGAGTAGTATAATATCATTATTAAACTAGATGACGCCCGCAACTGCGATGCGCCAAAATTCGTTTCGTTGGAACCGTACATTCTTCCGGGATGTAAAATATCCTATAGTATGTTCTTTCCCGGGCCTCAAAGTTTCCCTTTACCAAATTTTAGCTAAATCGGTTCAGCGGTTTGGGCGTGAACAGACAGACAGACAGATACACTTTCACATTAATAATAATTTTTAGTACAGATTATAACATGATCCCAACAGCCTATAATCAGTGCAAAAATCTTATCTGGTCAACTGATTGGACCTACCAATGAACGAAACTATATCATTGTTGCATAAATCAGTATAATCGTGAACTTCTTACATCCAATTTAACATTTTAACATGAATGAGCATAGCGTGGGATCACCTACACTACAACTATTTTGGTATTATTTATTATCGGATATTGTTTGGGAAACAGACGGTAACATCTTTAAATCAACCTACGGGAGACGAATAGAAATATGTAACTGCTTAGTCTGATATCATTAAATAGTTATCCAACTTTTGCCTAAAGTGAAGGAAAGTGTGTGTAAGGAAAGTTTGTAAGTACCTAAATCTTATGTTGGTTATATATTTTTATTTATGCATAAACTACAGAACGTATTTAGATAAATTTTAGCATGGCAGTAGCTTAGGCTCTGGGTGGCCACATCGGCCAAATATTTTTTATTAGTTAACATTGTATTAGTTTTGCCTACGCCAAAGAATTTAATCTAAATCAAAAGATCTTGGTAGTGGATACACTTTTAATTATAAAAAGTAGCTAATTAATTATTTTTAGTATATTTTTTTAAAGATTACTAATAAGGATACTATTTTAATATGGTGCTTACTAATACTAACAATGCGACGCTTTATAGATAGATTGGCTTATAACAGTCTCAATGAGTGAGGAAAGCGATTATGACATGGCCACACCAACATAAGGCGTGGGCCACACCGCCTGCGAGGTATTGTTGTGCGGCAGTAGGCGGGACACGGGTATGGAATTTAAGGCGTTGATAGCGTACTAATTAATATCTTTACCACAAGGTGCTCATTTTGGTGTCAAAGGAATCAATGGATGATGGTTGACAGTTCATTAGATAAAGTAATCAACAACGTTGCACGTTGCTGATTACAAGACGCTTATGTCGTTGCGCGAAGCAAGCTAGTCAAATAATTATAAGTTTTGTTTCTGGAAGACTTGTAGCTATAAAAAATACATGCATAAAATTTCCTGACCAGTCGCAAGGTAGAGTTAAGAAACTCTGTTATAGAGTATTTAAGATTTAGCGTTTAGACGTACCTATTATAATATTTTAAATTGTCTTTCCTCAAGAAGATGAGTAAGATTGAAACGTAACAAGAAGATGAGCTTTAAATTTTTAATGAGTCATTGAACAATGCGATTGGCAGTCCAATACAACTGTCAATTGTATGTGTACTTGTTCAGCTTTGAATGGTTTAAAAATGCATCCCGTCATGTTACTTGTAGGGTCAATTCAGAACGCAACTTGCAGATGCAGCAGAAAGATGCATTTTCAAATTTGTATGCATTTGATGGACTTGTCGCGCTCTGACGCTATGACGCGCTATGACGTCTCACGCTCACGAAATCTGTCAATTCAGTACAAATTTAGAAATGCATCTACGCGTCGAGTTGCGGTCTGAATTGACCCTTAGAGTATATATCTAGATTCTAGACTACATGGGCCCTTAAAACTATACTCCTTGGCATCTACTTTCAATAATTACTGGTGACTTCAAGTCTGATGCATTTTACAACTTTTTTTACTATCTTATAAAAATTCATTATTATGTAACAAACAAAACTTTTGTCAAACAAATTTATACCCACCGCGTCGTCACATGGAGTCGGATATTTATAGCTCAACTTAAATGGTAAGACGGGACCGATTTTATGTAGAATATATTAAACATATAATCCATTTGATCGTAAAGTGTCGTTTTCAAATTTTCGGAAACTTTTTATATCTTTCCTCGCATTTGTATGTAAATTTGAAGCTCACACAAACTTTACGGAGAAAATCACTCATAAAATTCTAATAATTTCGGTACTCGGTACACGATAATATTTTTTAACCGACTTCAAAGCAAAGGACTTCAAAGAAAAGATGATTAAAATTCATGCTTTGGTTTAGCAACTAAAGAATACTTTAAAGTTTGACCTAAGGAGGTTAGTAAGGACTAACCATCTAATCTCTTTATTCTGAAATCGGTTAATCTAACCGGTTGTTGTCATCAATCGCTTGGGCGTTTTATCATTTTTAATTTAGACTCTTACATTATAAGATTTATCTCTCTATTATAAAATGTTATCAAAAACAAATAGTAACTATTTGTTTTTGGTAACATTTTATAATAGAGAGATAAATCTTATAATATAATTCAAGTTTTAAACGAGTTCTAGAGTTTTTATATCATATAGTTTGTGTTTTATGTTGAGTTTTTATGTGTAGTCTATAATAATGTGTAGTTGTTTAACGAGTAGCTCAGTAGCTGTAGTGTTTGGGCATAACGATACTGGATTTGGATTAAAATAATAATATCAAGAACATGACATTTCTAGTTTTGTATACTGTACTCGGCGAAACATGGCGGTAGCGGTCATTGACTCCCTGTCAAAAACTTGTCATTTTCTATATACTTAAACCGCGATTGACAACGAAGTGTCAGATATTGTTGTTAATCACGGCTTTGTATTGAAAATGGCAAATTTTTGACAGATAGTCAATGACCGCTACCGCCGTGTTTCGCCGAATACAGTATAGTACACAAGATGAACAGTTTTTATCCCATTTCAAGACTTTTCTGAATAAATAAATACTGAATATAATCGTTTGAAAAAAACTGCTGTTCGTATTATATATTTGGTAAACACTTAACTAAGTAAAATATGCTACATTGACAGAAAAAACATATTTTCTGCGTGGAAAAATATATTTAAAAATCATATTTTATATTGAAAAAACATATTGTTATATTATTCTTTATTGTAATTCTATCAATACACATCACAAATTATCCGTATACTATACAGTTTACATTGTTGTGTGAGACATCATTATGCATAACCCCCATACATGGTGTCGCACTACAATGGCTGATGGTGTCTGCCGGATGGGATTGTACGATAAAACTCGTTATTTTTAAATAACAGCATATAAATTTTATTTGTATAAGACCATCGATATATTAGTGGGATTGGCGAGTTTCTGTTCTTACTTGTTGCATGTAGTAGACAATATTTTATTACTTATTATTTATTAACCCAACAAGCCCCGTACGAGCACCGGTGATCGCGACAACAATAGAATACAATGGCATTTCCGAGAATCTCCAATCGAAGGAATAATAATTATTGTAAAAGAGACATGTCTTCGACGTAAACTCAACGTACAGAGCCTTATCAAATATTATTTACGGTAACTCTATCACAAACTAACTATAGTAAATCATTTTACCTAATATACACACCGGCAAAATTAGCGGAACATAATAAAATTTTATTTTTTTTTGAAAATTAATCGCTGTTTTTTATATATTTATTTATTAATTTAATAATTGATGATTAAAAAATAAAACTTATATAAATTTAGGGCATAAAAACGTGTAAAATTAAAAAAATCTGCAAAAATCTAAAATTAAGAAAAATCTTTGAAATTTCAGTAGTAAGTTTTTAAGTTAAATTCTTCATTTTTACTTAAGAAATGCCATGTTAACAGCGTGTAATGCCTTCTATGGATCTGAAGAGAGTCTGGATACGCCATTACATGCTTGCATTTTGATTGTCGATCATTTCCTGTGGGATATTCTTCTACTCCTCCAGTAGCGCCAACTCGAGCTCCTGAACACATTTTGGAGCTGGAGTTTTAATTCGTACCGTTCACCCATTGATGTGCCACACGTTCTCAATCGGATCCACATCCGTAGACCGTGCTGACCTCTCCACCTGGGCTACGCTAGCATCATTTAGGTCATAATGCCCGATTTTTTTACTCTATGGACGCGCAAAAAATTGAAGTTACTACCTAAAATTGTGTAAAAGGCACAACATGCAGTTCAAGGATGTCTGTGCTATTGCCCTGTACTGTCAAAGTACCATCATTAACAATCATCAGCTCTGTGCGGGCTCCAAATCATATGCAACCCCAAACCATTACGAAGCCTGCATGATATACCACTGTTTCCGTTAAGTTTGATGGTCTATAGCGTTCCTTACGATTTATCCACATTATTTATCGCCTGTCAATAAAATTTACATAGAATTTGCTCCCATCACTGTACAGCACACGATTTCACTCACTTGTCAAATTTTGATGTTCACGCGCAAATCTTAGCCTGGCTCTTTGGTGCCCTGTCTCAAGTTTTGGCGCCCTTGCTGGCACCTTTGAGTTTAATTTAACTTCTTTGAGTCTTCTTCTTACTGTAAAATCACTTACAGGTACAACTCGGACCTGTTCCTATAGGTTTCATCTCTGCAAAGCAGTTTAAGGTCGATTTCTTAAGGCTTGTACCCTTACAAAACGGTTATCCTGAACCTTTGCCACTCGATATCTGCCTTGTTCTCGTCTCCGAACGTAAGATCCAGTCTCTCTGTAGCGTTGAAATTTACGATGGACCACGAAAGCCGACACACTTAAGGCCTGACTGACCGAACGGTAGGGTGACCTTTCTCTATAGTGGTTACAGCTCTAGCTGTCGTAGATGCTGGAAAATACACTAATTTTGTATCTAAGCAATGTGTTCTTCCAAAAACCAAACAATCAAATGAGCTGGCATACCTTGCACCCCGCTAAAAACGCCATTCTTATCAGAAACACTTACAACGTCAATCATCGAAAAACACTTAGTAGGGCATAATTGCAATAAAAATCTGACAACTTGCCAGTTTTGTTCAATATTTTATTTCTTAAATGAGCTTAGAAACTATAAAAAAGGATTTCACACAGCCCGACCCACTTGAATTCAAGTTGTGGCCCTTTTTACTTATGTTCCGCTAATTTTGCCGGTGTGTGTATATATTTTTTGTTAGAAATCTTCGATCATATATTAGTGATCGAAGTTAGAAATATAAAAATTATTGCATGTTTTATTATATTATAAGAATGTTAATTATTTGTCACTTTATACATTTCATTTTTTCTTACTAAATAAATTATCACTAAAGAATCTATTGCTATCAGAATAATTCAAATATTCTTTATTGTGCACACAATACAGAGATAATGCAAACAAATATAAACAAGATATTACATAGGTGTCACAATGGCGGCCTTATTACTAGGTAGCAATCTCTTCAGAATACCCGCTCCGCTCATGACCGTGTCCGCTCCGCTCATGCCCATGTCCGCTCCGTTACGTCGCTCTCAATGGTGAACAATTTGAAGCACGCTGTAGCCATGGCCCACGCACCTGTGGGCGGCGTACACCCAACACATTATCATATCAAATCATTAAATTTTGATACTATTGTCGTATAAAAATAATGCGCATTTTCGCTTGCACTATTTAGAAACGATAATCGGTTGATAGCTGTAATCGCACTCACTTTCGAATCCAGCAGAATGTTTGTCCAACAGCGAATTAGAATATTATACGCTGTGGGTGTTAATAGTGGCTGATTGAAAAGACAATATTCACAGATTAGATATGCAACAGAATAGAATTTAGGCAAGGCTTTCTTGGAGTTTTGTGGCTTAATTTTGTCTATAAATATTTGTAAGCATTCAATATGTTTAATAATTAACAATTGTAATATCGTCAAAGTTGTACCAATTCGTTTATTACACGAAAGCTATGTATTTTTTCAGGTAATAATTATACTACTTACGTAATTTCCCGGGACTCAACCTATGGCCTAAGCGTCAACGTGCTAACCAACACGCTGAGCCACAGAGGTCGCGAAATAGCCGTCCTATAGCCATAATATTACCTTATAGGTTACTCAGCTTATTGGAAATACGAAAATACCAAACATAACATTTAAGCAGACACGTATACAAATAATTCGTTACTCTTAGCAGATGGAGTTTAATAAATTTTTGAGAATTTGTTCCATTTCACGCGCGGAATACCTAAATATTTCAATGAAGATATTATTTCTCGTATCACACTCCATATAGAACAGGGAAATATGTTTGTAACACTTACACGGAATTTTAATACGACCAGCTTTGTATGAGCAGAGTAAACGTTTTAACTTTTGCGCTCATAATGAAGTGGCACTGAAAATTTAAATATACAATTACTAGTTGTACTGTAAGGACCATAGTACCTATTATAACATACATATACCTAGATTTTTGCTACAGCTGCCTATAAATCAACATCTCTAATTGTACCATCGAGGAAATTGATTCCTAGGCAGTTGACGGACCTGCGTCATTTGGTCGGCTTATGTCAATTCAATGTTAGCTTTCATCGGTCGGATAGGTTTGACTTGATGCGACCAAATTACTGAGGTCCCCCATCTGCCTAGGAATCAACTTCTCTGACAGTATCATGAAAGAAATTGATTTATAGGCAGACGACGGATCTTCGCCATTTGGTCGGGTCAATTAAATAATCGTGATATGACGGACCTGACATCACGGCTAGGCACGTAGAGCGACTAAATTACGTAGGTCTGTCAACTAAATGATTCCTTGGCAGTTGACGGACCTACATCATTTGGTTGGATTATGTCAATTCAATATTAGTCACGATCTGTCGGTTGGGTTTGGCACAATGCAACCAAATTACGTAGGTCCACCAACTGCCTATGAATCTATATCTTTGGTAGTACATTGTTAAATTAGGAAACATCCGAAAATATTAAGATATTTTCCATTTACAAATTTTCTCTTTCTCTTTCAAAATCTTTTTCTAAAAAAAAGAAAAATTTAAAATTGTAAGGTTTTGATCTTTCAATACCTTACAATTTTAAATCTTCAGACGTTCCAAAATCGAAGCGGCCAGGTTTTTTCACGTTCGCCGAGTGACGTCCTTCAAGGCATTTATCGATACAAAGAGTTATCTCGTTAGTGATGGCATCCGAGCCAGTTGCGGGAATCGATTGCAAAAAATATCGATTCGATGTCGATGACCTAGCCGACGTGGGAATACGGCCCTTCATGTCAACATTGTCCGCTTTTTGTCGTGCCATACCTACTCAAATAAGTCTTAAAAATACTTTGAGCACAATTTCAGGCATTATACCATCGAAATACCATACTATGGGAGAGTAACTGAGCACGCCCCTAAAAATGGTTCCATGAATTGCGCACTAAGTCCCTAAACATAATTTAAAAAAAACGTATAATAGAGCTCAAAGAGGATATACTTACCTAAGTTACTACGTTACAATAGAGCTCAGTAGGCTTAAAATTTTCCTGTGTCTAATAACAGTAAGACTAAAATAATTCATTATGTTTAATATGCTGCATTAAACATAAAAAAATATTTTTACCATATAAATAATCTTATGCTTCTTCTGGATGTAGCACTAGCCTCGTCACAAAAATGTATTTGCTTTTATTATAAACAAAAACAAGAATGGAGCTACAGCTAATCCGTCATATTATGTACCCCCTGTTACATACAAATGATTTGACATACACATCCATTATAATAACACAACGTATTTATATTACATTTACGCATAATTGCAAAAACATGTCTAATTTAATATTCCTCTCGTATATGAAAATATTCGTATTATACTGACAATATATTTTCAATATTAGTGATCGAAGTTTCAATAGGATAATACTTGACGGGTCCTTATAAAGAATCTATACGTTTAGAGGGCTCTCGAACGTTATACTATAGGTTTTATTATCGAGTACTCTTCTATATTAGCGGACAAACGTAGTCGTAATTTCGTTCACAAAAATGGATAAGTAGGTATTCATTATTTTAGTTTCAATGGGGAACAAAATAAAACTTTAATATTAAAAGTGTAGCTTAATTAAAGTAATAATTGTATAGTTAATAGCGAGCAGGCAGGTTTATAGCAGCAAGGACTACGTATAAAGATAAAAATGAACCATCAGAAAATTTTATTCATACGGAGATAGCGGAACTAGCTTGACGGTTCCTAGACAAGTGGCAGACCTACGTTATTTGGTCGGGTTGTGGCAAGTCGGGTTTCAAATACCATTTCAATTGTGTAGGTACGAAGATACGAGTATAGATGTTCCTACTGTTCGTGCTTTTTTTATACTCCGCGTTATTGTCAAGGAACATCGTGCTGTTCTTAAATCTCCAGATTATTAAAGCTACCGTTACCGCGGATATCTTCTAGTTTCGCTAGAAGATTTGGTCCATATTTACACCCATTCATATATAATAAAATAAACAGGGAATGCATTATAAAAGACAGCTCATTAAAAGATATATATGAGAGATATATAGATAGAAATAATCACATACATAATCACACACACACACACACACACACAGAATGCAGCGCGGTAATGATATTTAAAATTTTATAAATTTTTGTAACTTTAATCACTCACTTATAACTTTGTTTATTTTTTATTTTTAATTAAGATACTATTTTGGTGATCTGCAGGACAGGCTCAGCCTGGTGCAGACATCAAAGAAACTCGGCATTGAAAAAACCTAAGCAATTTGACGCATCATAATAATATTGTGTTATTCGAATTACGAAGTTGAAATAGCAGTCATCTAGGCCAAGGGTTCCCAAACTTATTTTGTCCACTGCCCACTTTGGGAAAAAATTATGTTTAGCGCTCCCTATTGTTTCAATTTAAAATGCATCCAGATTAAATATGACATTAGAAATGACCCCCCAAGCCTCCAAACAACGCCCCCATTTTTTTTTCTAGGTCCCACACCGCCCCCCTTGAGACCTTAAGCGCCCACAAGGGGGCGTTATCGCCCACTTTGGGAAAGGCTGATCTAGATTGAAAGGGATCATAAAGTCACGTCAAGTCAACATAATATTGTATTAAATCGATTTTCCTTTAACAAACACGCGAGTTAACAAAGTTCCCAGTGTGTAATCCGGCTTATTCCCCCGGGCCGCGATGGTTTAAGGTTTATTAAATAACAAGTAATTTAATTAGAATAAGATACCTTTCCTCATACGCGTGATTTATCTGCTGATTACTCTCATAGGAGATTCATTTATTACCTTAAATGTGTCAGTTTCGGAAGAAATAAAACGTAATTTTTTTTTCATCATACCAGGACCGAAACTTTGATTTCTTCCCTTGTTTGCGGGAAGAAAGGTGCATATTTCAGACCGCTTAATTAGTGACAGTTTAAAATTTTCGTCCCGCTACCTATTTGAAATAACTCATCACCATGGTAACCGTGCAGTTGTTATTTGAACCACATTCGTTTACCTTATATACGATTTTAATAATTATTGTCATTAAACTTTCGGTCCCTTGTATGATGAAAAGTTCTATACGCGCCACGGGACGATAGTATGACACTTCAACCGACGCTTTTGTCACCCTCGCCTTCTACTCGGGTGACAATATCGCGCGGATTGAAATGTCATACTTTCTTCCCTTGGGGCGTAATGTACATTATTGCTATAAAATGTTATAAAGATTATCTATGCAATTTCCCTGATTTTCAGTCAGGAAATGAACTGTAAGAATGTATATTTCCGATTCTTATACAGCTTATGATATTATAAGGTTGAAACACTTACGGATATTTGTCGCGGAGCACTTTTATTAATCCCGACGTTTCGGCTGCTTTATAGCGGCCGTGGTCATGGGTGGACTGAGGTGACAGGCGTCCCATTCATTGAAATTCTTCAACTACCCGAAGATTCATCAATTTTTATTTGCGTTCCGATCTACGCAGAACGAAGCATATTAAGTGACTGCATAACGAATCGGAACGGGACGGAATATCATGAGTGATACTCGTGTAAACTTAAGAAATCTTATACAGCCCATTCTTTAGTTTAGAGGAGTTTAAGGGCTTTTTACATAAGGTCGATTGAATCTGGTCAGACTGATCGCAGGCAGACCTAACCGGATTCGTTTTTTGTATTTCCGTGTGTGTATGCAAGTTCGGCCAGTTTGGCCTATGGCTTTTGGCGGGTTCGATCGCCTTTTCTGTAGAGGGCCTTTAAACTTCTAAATTTTATCGAATGAGCTATGGAATAATCTATAGTAAACATGAAAATTGTAATAAAAATATGATAAGTATATTTCTTTTTGGGTTAAGTAAGGGAAAGGCGCTAATGGTAGACACTGAACTAATAGATGACACTTACGACAAAAATGCCATAAAAATAAGAATTATTCTAATTATTTCTCAACACTGTAAATTTTATAAGCTTCTTATGGTATCTGTTGATGTGAAAAAATATATTAGGGATGCCTTCGGGAACAAAATTTTAAAATGGGATCAGTTTTCGTAAATGATGTGACCGCGTCAACACGCACCCGGCAATTTCTTAGCAAATAGGTTAAGGAAGGCGAAATTTTGCACGTAAGTTTTGAATACATTTATTAGATTTTTTGTAATTTCTATTGACTTCATTGGGTTAATGGTCATGTTGTTTACACTAATTAATGTTTATTTATGATCTTTTATCCATTTTCCCTAACAATATAAAGGGTGTCTACTATTTGTTCTTGAAAATGTAAAAAAACCTAATAGATGACATGGATCTCATCTTTTAGTTTTTCAATACAAACTAAAGTTATTTTGTACTTTATTCTACTGCAAATATCATCACTATTTTCTAAAAATATAATTCTATTAACAAACTAAGAACTTAGAACTACTGTACCTAAAAATGGACATGGTGTCTAATATTAGACCTTGCACTGATCTAAAAATCGATGCTTTAGTTTTGTAGCAGTAAAAAGAAGAAAAAGGAGAACTGAGAACAAAAAGAAGAAAAAAGAAGAGGCAAAAGAAGCATGGAGACTTAAGACTAAAAATAAATTTGCTGGGAAAAAAATATGAAAAATAAAAATAAAAGGAAAGATAGTTTCAGCATGGAAGAAGAATGAATAGAATCTGGAGACAACGTGGATAATATTTCTGATGCATGTAGTTACTATGATGAAGTAAATGAAATCTTTTGAAAAACGGCAAATAAAGACCTAATAATATGAAAAATGTAAAATGTAATTTAATGTTCTATGTCAACTATTAGTTCATATTGGTGTCTACTATTAGTGTTGTTCGCTCATTGTGATGTCATCTATTAGTACTTATGACTAAGTTTACAAAAAGACCAATAATATATTTTTTTATTGATTTGTCAGAGAATAATTATAATAGTTTTATTTTGTAAGAGTTACTGAAGACATGGAAGAAGTTATCAATCCTTTATTTTCATAAATTATATATTTTATAACATTCGAATGTTTCATGTTTCCTTAAAGTGTCTGCCATTAGGTCTTCTCCCTTAATACATGATAATTTGTTTAAGCCGATATTTTATTGGTTCCGTAATACCTCTTTTGACGCTGTAAACTGATGCTTGTGGAAATGTAAAAATAAATGTTAATCCGCCGCTTTACTTTGACGAATGGAACTACGAGCGTCGAAAATACATTCCCCAGTACAAATATAGACAAAATAAGCATAGGCTTTTAATTTGTTACAGAAAACAGGATATTTTAAGTTTTTAAGAGGGAAAGATCGTTTCCAACGTTTTTGAATAATTAATATGCAATAAAATAACCTTATTGCTTTAAAAATCGTGTACATAGACGTCGTATTTATACAGTGTTTTTATACAGGGTTTTTCCATCATCTGACATGCCAGGAAAATGACAAAACATTGTTAACGCGTCAAGAGCGAAGCTATAGAAATAAGATTTATTTAAGAGTCCGTATACGAAATTTTGTCGATTTCGCTCATTTAACAGACGTGATTTAACAGTTAAAATACAGTATTTCTATAAGTTTTAATGCACAACATGTAAGATCATTTCAATTATAATCTAATGTTGCAGCTAGATTTTTTATTTTTTTTTAAGTATCTTTAACACTAGAAAGACCGGAGCGGTCAAATGACCGTGTTTTCGTTTTTAATGTGCGATATTTTTGTTACCGTTGCATGAAATTAGTTTTCCTTTCGTGACATTAAATAATTTTTGATTGTTTATATTGTGGTAAAATGTTTTAATGATAGCTCAATAAATATAGGTCTTGTATCCTACCTAGAAAGACCGCAGCGGTCAATTGACCGCTTAAATACAATTTGTAAAGAGAATTGGTTTTTCTTGCTTGTTTTATTTTTCTTTCACATGTTCTATTATTATTTATGCTTTATTTGTGTAATATATATGAAATTTGATTTAAAATGTATAAAAAACTCGACTGGAATATATTTGTGAACAAGATGACGCCCGCAACTCCGTTGCGCCAAAATTCGTTTGTCGCGGCGGAACCGTACATTTTTCCGGGATAAAAAGTATCCTATGTCCTTTCTCGGGTCTCAAAGTATCCCCATACCAAATTTCAGCAAAATCGGTTCAGCGGTTTGAGCGTGAAGAGGTAACAGATAGACAGACAGATAGACAGACAGACAAACAGACACACTTTCGCATTTATAATATTAGTAAGGATGACTCATAGAACAAAAACTGGGATAAAAACTTTTATTTATGTAAATGGTCTAAAATTTCATATTTTGATATGTAAATATGTATAATGGGAATATATTTGCAAATATATTATCACTAAAACGTGTACAAATAAAATCTTTTGCCTTGCCTGTTTTGACATTGTAGCGTATTTCAAAATTTTTGCCTAGTTAAACCCTGTTTATTGAAAAGCATCAACATTACTTACAAATATCATCGTAGATTTTCGTGGTATTGTTGCCTGAGTTAGCCTAACACAGCAAGGGTTTATTGCTAGTTCGAATAGGCTACTTGACATATATTTAATTTCATTGAAATGCATATTTCTTGTAGAACTTGGCCTAGGAAACCGTATTTCACTCTTATCATCAAATAAAAGCTTATGATTGATAAATAAAGTCGATTTGAAAATATGATTTTATGAAAATAGGAATTGTACTGACGAAAACGCTTTTGCGGTACTTCCGATTTGGATGTGACGTCATCCCATTTGTAATTTAATATCTTTTATTTATCGCGCTCGATTTATAAAATATATTTTCTTGAATAATTCAAATAAAACATGAGTTTTATAATATTATCTCCATTTAATGTAGTTGGGAAATGAAATGACCAAAACTTTTCTACAAAATTCTTCAATATTACAAATGATTTCTAAATTCTTTTCTAATATTTTGGCACTGTTAGTCTTGTACGCTTAGCACATAAAACTTTTTTCAATAAAGAAAGTATAAAATACAAAATACATGACGTCACACTATGGCGGCACAATGGCGGACAGTGTTTTTGGCGCCATATAAAAGGCATATTTTTCAATCAACATTTTTATGGGTTTCTACAGTTTAAAACACTAAAATATTAGTTTTTTTGGTGAAAATGAATGATTGAGAAGCGATTAGAATGAAGAAAAAAAAATAGGTCAAGTAGCCTATTGAAGTTTATAGTATTTTTTGTTTTACCTACACAAACAAAGCAAACAACAAACGAAAGGTTACGAATTGTAGATCTATGAAAAAATTTATAAAAAATGTAATTTTTTTTGCAAATTTTATATATTCTATTTCTATAGCATATTTATATACTTTTTTTAGCTTTAGTGATAATAGATTTTTATAATATTGTGACTAAAAATATGAAACTAAAAAATAATATTTTTGACCTCCTATAGAGGATTTCGACCAAGATGCTCACGGCTTCTTGACATGATTTACTGTACATTCAAACAACTTTACCATTCTAGGCCAAAATGAGAAAATGTAAAATGTGTAAAAAACTGTGTTTTATGCATACAGGAACAAAACCAATAAGTCTTGTGGAGTCATATAATATCAATTATATCAGTAGTAGGTCTATAAAATGCTTTTTTAAATTATTTTCTTAAATATATTTTGTTCTTAAATTTAATTAAGTTACATTTATAAATAATGACATGATCAATAAAATGCAAAAGCAAAATAATAATGTACACTAAAGACGTTAAAATATACAATGGGTCGTTTGACCGCTCTTGGTCTTATTAGGAAGTTCAGAATTCCGGTCTTTCTAGTGTTAAATAATAATCCAACGCGGGCTTACCGCGACAGTTTTGTGATTTTTGTTGTAAATGGTTTAGAATATCACCTTTTTATGGATTGTATTGACGTCTTAACGGTATGAAAAAAAAATACAATGTACTGTTGAGAAAGTCGTCTATACAATGTTGGAATTACTTTTTACCACTTTCATATAAAAAACCGTTTAAAAAACAGAATACCTATAACTGCCCGCTAACTTGGCGATCGTCCTTTTTCATCTGGCATATGAAAGACGGGCGTGAGTGTGAAGAGAGCAGTAGAAAAGATTGTACGGGCTCTTAATGTATAATACAATAATTCAAGTAAGGGGTTAATAGTGAAAATCTTAATTTTTTTAAATAAATAAGGGGGCAAACGAGCTAACGGGTCGCCTGATGGAAAGCAACCACCGTCGCCCGTGGATACTTGCAACATCAGAAGAGCTGCAGGTGCGTTGCCGGCATTTTAAGAGGGTATACTCTCTTTTCTTGAAAGTTTGCAGGTTGTATAGGCCCGGAAATACTGCTGGTGATAGTGTGTTCCAGAGTTTTAAAACATGATAAATTTTAAAACATGAAATAAATAATCTCCTTTTCGCCCCATAAAAAATTAACTTCCATTCTGCTCAGCGATCTTAAAGCCGTGCTTGGCCTACACTAATCAACGTAGCAAGTCTGTGTAGGAAAATATTGAAACTGCTCCATGAACGCGTATGAAAAAAAGTGGATTTAACTCCCCACGAGTAATATACTCCGGCTTTGAAAGTTTTAACGAGACGAATTTTAGTGGACCTGAGATGGAATATGGCGATGTCGCTCGACCAAAATATGATTTATGGATCAACTTAATAGGATTTCTAGTTGGGGCTTATGAATTTAAAACTATGGGGGTGGCGAGGTCGGTGCTGCGAACTGTAACTTATCAGTAGGCCTACTACGAAACCGTTTTGAGACTCAAACAATCGGACGAGAATGCCGCGTCCTGCTCTAACAACGTCATTTCACGTTTGTTAGAGAAGGACGCGGCATTCTCGTTCAATTGTTTGAGTCTCAAAATGGTTTCGTAGTAGGCCTACTGATACGTCTTGAACTTGTTTACTTACTTGAGATGTGCTGACCTGCACGTTTCTATGATACACATTACGCTAATATACTCTGGCCTATCTATATTACATTTTTTGGTTAGGTACTACTGCGAAATCTACATTTAGGAGATGGTTTGATAACTTATATAAAACAATAGAAAAAAAAATTATTGATCGCTGATGACATTCCTTTTTCCACAGACATAGATCAAGATAGATACCGCATGCCCCCCATTTGTATGAAAAAGAGCGTGTCACTTTTTTCCTACCTACTGTGACGTACCGATGATAAGAATCGTGTCCATTATGTAGGCCAACGTTTCTATTTGAATTCATACGGCACTTTTAGGCATTTAGGCATTTTTAAATTCAATTCCGATTCAGACAGCAGCAGACTAAAGAACAGATTTTCTAAAGAACGCGATATTATGGCACGCGAAGTACATACACATGCTGCATCTATCTTGATCTATGTCTGTGCCTCTTTCTCTTGTCTATCAGGTCAGTATTCATAATTATTACAGTCAAAGCATATTGTAATAATATCATAGTTCAAGTTCCAGAACAGGCGGTTGTATCATATTTTATCAATATTTTATTTATAGAAGCCTTGAGCGATTTTCCTACTTATATTCAACTTGTTATTGAAAATTTACAACACAATAAATCCGCAAACTTTGTTTCAAAGGTAATATCAATTGAAAAGGACGCCCGAAATTCCAAAAGTAAAAATCAAACGGCGAAATTCGATTACATTTAAAATCAGTATAAATCAGAATTTCGTTTCAGCGAAGAAAAAGCTGAAAATGAAAGAACAAACATCATTTGTTTATCGAGAGCCGAACGGAGCCTGATTGTGATCGCCGAATCTGTTCCGGTGCTCATTAGATCCAGGACGAATTTGCACAATCAATAGTTTATCCTATTTACTTTCTCAATATTTAGCCCCTATTTCACCAACGACTGTTTAAGTTAATGCACGAATTAGTATCACGTTACCTCTTTCGTTTTTCATATGAATGAAAGAGAGGACATTAAATTTTAACAAACTGTTAGCACTAATAGATGTTGTTGAAATTGGGACTTAGGTTTGTTTTGTAATTAATCTAGAAAAAACGGCTTGTAGTGGTAACCGCCAATTTGCGCAAATCTTTTTTTGTACCTATATTATATAATTATTTTTATTTATTTTATTTTATATTAAAACTAGAGGTCGCCCGGAACTCCGTTGCGCCAAAACTCGTTCATCGCGCGGAACCGTATATTTTTGGGATGAAAAGTATCCTTATTCCCGGGACCTAAAGTATTTTCATACTAAATTTCAGCAAAATTGGTTCAGTGGTTTGGGCATGAAGAGGTAACAGACAGACAGACATACATACCGACACACTTTCCCATTTATAATATTAGAGTATGGATGTACAATTATATTATTAAAAAATTTTTATTTATCTTGTGAATAAACTCTTTGTATATTGTGCGAATTTCTGTATTTTTGGTTATGAGATGAAAGTTAATGCGCCTTAAATAATGTTCAAGTTATGTTTTCGATATTGCCTTAAAAATAATGTTAGGCGCGTGAATACTTAGCAAATAAAAGTTATGAGTTTCATTTGAATGTTACAAATGAATTTTCTTTAATGTACTTATACGAAAGCGAATATTGTATTCGGTTAATGTTTTAGTAGTCTTTATCTAGTTATTTGTTATACTTATAACATATGAGTTATGAGTGTTCACTTTTCATAATATTATGAAACGTATGAAAAATTATAACGGTTCCTTCATCCTTGTTCTTAAAATTTAATATATTAAAGTAAATCAAAACCGAATAAACCTTTATTAAAAATACAAAATTACAAACAAAACTATAAACTACAGTAAACTAATGATTCGAATGAATGGCAGTGTTCGTTACAGTTAAACTTAAAAATCTACAGATCAGTGGCAAAGAACTTAATCTTGTTTTTAGATATATTTCCCTCTTTAAGTTTCTTCTCTTTGAGCTTTCATCGAAAGTAGAATATACATTTTCTACTTTCGATCAAAGCTTTTTACCACGAAGGAAACTTTCTATACGTCAGTTAGTCTAACTCCATTTTTGTGTACCAAACCTAGAGAAATAACTTTTTATCCTTATTCCGTAGGTATCATTTATAGGTGGGGAGATTAAAGTCTTTGCTACTGCTTTTGACTGAAATTAACATTTAGATAGGTCTGGGAGGCTTTTATCTTTGCAGTAGGCAAACGATGCTGGCCAGTTCTTGAATCCGACCCGGTCGTAGATTCTCTTGGCGCACCTCACGTCATCGTTCAAGTCTTCGTTTAACAGGTCTAAAAGATGTGAATAGTTTATATTACTTTTTCATTCACTGTACTAAAATTAATGCAACAAAATGAACATTGAACAATCAAAATCATATATATATATATATATAATTTTTTATGAACGTCGAAACTATACCACCGTTTTGGGAACTAACCCGGCGTAAGAACAATGAAAAAGTCACATTGTAACAGCTTAGGATGGATGAACCTACTTAGTGTAAGCTATTTGAGATGATATCTAATAGATATTGTAAATTTACCTTCACATTTCATATTGCAGTGGCCGCCTCGTTTGCCCTTCTTGCACCACTCTTTGTTGTTGATCTGAAAAAAAAAAACAAAACTAAAGTATTCTATCGTAATGACAACACAGTGAAATTAACATTGTGATTAGACAGCTATTTTCCGAAACCAGTATAAAATACTTTTATACATTTCCCATTTAAAAGTATGAAACCGTCGGTCGTTTATACGACGAGCGTATCCGGCCCGGATCGGCTGTCGGCCGGATCGGCTGTCGGCGAGATCGGCACATTCGTTCGACGAGGCTCCGCCGCGACATATCGACATTTATAAGACAAGAACAATGGGCGCGGAGCAGGCACTTGGGGATTTTGAATTTTTTCGTGAATAATTCGGGACGAAATTTACTGCTATCTCCCTTCGAAACTATGATATTTTGTACTAAACCTATTTTGATGAATTTTGGTACGGACAAATAGTATATTACATGAAAAGATAAAATAATGTTACAGATTCCGCGATATTCATTTGAGCCGAGATAAAGCATGGGACATATTTTTCTAGTATAGGGTAGAATACAGAAATAATCAATGTTTTTAATTAACTAAACAAAACTAAAACTAAGTAAAACAATATAGGATAGAATACAGGAATAATCAATGTAATATTTTTAACTAACATAATAATTTTCATTGAACAACGATAGACAGCTTTTATAAATTAACTAGCTGTCCCGGCAAACGTTTCTTTGCCATAATATTAAGTATATAAAGATTTTTTTTTTAATTTGATCGCAGCGCTAACTGTCGGGACAAACTAAAATTAAAATTCGAATATTATTTAAAATTTGACACTGCGATGGTAGCACCGTCTGTCGGATCCAATGTAAAACATTCCAAAATCAACAACTACTAATAAATTAAAAATTAATTAAAAAAACATTGTCCAGCGAACAAAATTGTGAATCTAAACCATTCCCAGATCCCCTTGAACACACACAAAAAATTTCATCAAAATCGGTCCAGTCGTTTGAGAGAAGTTCAGTGACATACACACTCACAGAAGAATTATATATATAAAGATGTTATAACTTACAGGGAAAAGTTATCAGTGTTTAAATTAGTGGTTTCAACTTAAAATATCTGTGCGGTAAAACTAACAGGCCAATTGGCTAATAGGGAATTTAGTTTATCTATTTTAACCACCGCTATTGAATAGCAGGGACATAATATTATATTATATAAAAAACATTTATAATTTTTGAAGTGAAAACTGTCTTTAGTAGCGTAGTGTACCTTTTAGGATGGGGGTTTTCCCACATCCTAAATGTACTATACTTATTAAATTCGCTTCATAACACATGTCCTGATCGGAAATTCATAATATAGAGAGATAGATGGGTCTTGCTCTGCAGTTTCGTTTTCTTTTACCAGCACTTCCAGAATGCACCCTTTAGAGTCCAAAGTTAAGACCGAGGAATAATGTAATTTTTCAGGAGAAAAAGTGGCCTAAGTGCCAATAATAATCCAGTCCACACTTTTCAAGACGTGTTTAGTCTGTGGTGTTATTTAATTAAAAACTTTATTACATATACACTAACTTACATAGTAATAAACAGTTTTATACTGACATTTGCGTGATGGTATGATGGTACGAATAAAATAAGAAATTGGCACTCGTTAAGCTTATTAGGCATTTAATTATTATCGATTAACTTTTTGCTTCATAAATTCTTAGCTACTTATAAAGGTACGCACGCAATGTTTTGTTGTATTTCTTGGGTCCTCTATTTAGGGTGACATTGCCTTTATTATTATTGGACAATGATGTTTAGAAATACAAAAAAATAATTGACATTTACTCACACTACCATGTGTTTTGTATTTGTGAATATTTCAGGACAAGTCTAATTTATTTCTTTTTTTTTTCTTTCTGGAGAGCAAAATAGCGCCTGTGAAGGTCAAAGTATATAAATATCAAATGAATTGAAGACATAACTGGATGAACTAACATTTTACAACATAAGAGCAATCACACTTTTTTCCCATATAACTTGTATTTGACGAACCTTGTAACTTACCTTCTTCATTATTTATCTAATACACGGTCTAGCTTTACTTACATAGAATCCACATTTTTTTTTTAAAACATTTTCCAGCAGGAATAGCATAATAACAGTAGAGATGGGAAAGAATCGACATACTGACAGATTTTATCGACAAAATGGCGGATTTCCATTGTCTAACTGTCACTTTGTCTTGTCTGTCACTTTGTCATTCTTCCGTAGAACGAAACCGTTTCTATGGTGACCATGCTACGCCTGCTGGTCCTAAAGCCTCAAATATTGCAAAGAACAACAGTATTCAAATAATTGTTATCGACTTCGCTTCATCAACTTATGTCTTCAATTATAAGTTCTTACATTTCTTTTACAAATATTATAAGATCTAAGTTTGTTCGTTCTTCTTTGTTTTTTCTATTCGAATATATTTTGCTTTCTGGTTATTATTAAGACATTATGTATGTCAATAAAATTAGTTTCGTCTAATTGGCTACGTCAAAACATATACTCGTAGTCTAGGACATGTTTTCATCAAGCGATTCCAATTTATTTATAGTTCTAATTTAATATATTTTATATATATATATATATATATATATATATATATATATATATATATATATATATATATATATATATATATATATATATTTATTTATTTATATTTATAGTTCTAATTTATTTATAGTTCTAATAGGCAAATATTAGTTACTAATAAATAATAATATTCTCAGAATCGCTTGATATAAACATGTCGTGAATAAAAACAGAATCGCTTTTATACTTCCAATGTCTACTCTAATATTACTTCGGTCGGAGGTTCTAGGAATTCCCATTGTATTCTTTTGTTCTCGCGATCACCGGTGCTCGCGCGGGGCCTGTAGGAATATTATTTATTACAAGTACATTATGATATAAGCCTTCATTATAATATAAGCGGGTTATAAAAAAGTTCTCCGCTCTTTATTTTGAGTGTTATTTGAAAAGTTTTGAGTACTAATAATTATCGTTGCATTTATCGAAGTTTAGATAATATGGCTTTTTAGTTAGAGAGTGCATTTGTGTTAGCCTGTTTAAGTAAATAGATAAACCATTCACAAAATCAAATTCACGGAAATATTGATGATCTGTTTAACTATATTAAAGCCAAGCAAAATCTGTTATTGGTTAATTGAAAGCGTTGTATTCCAATATCAACTAAATGTTCGGATAAATTAGAACGGTATAACAGAATATCATACAAATTAGCCTCTAGTTTACAACCTAACGTTAATTAGTATGAATTAGATTTATAATACTAGCTATCGCCACGACTTTTCATACATTTTCATACATTGTACATTTTCTATCGAAAATTCGTTCCTTTTCTCTTTAGATCATTTAGATAGATAATTATTTAGATCCATTCCCGCGGCGCAAATTCTATCTTTGTTAAATTTTATCAAAATTGGCCCAACAGTTCAAGCATGACAAAGTGAAATAATCAACAAAATATTGAAAAAAACCGGCCAAGTGCGTGTCGGGCCATGCGCAATATAGGGTTCCGTAGTACCTACCGCTACTTTTTGTCCATTTTTTATGGTCAATGAACGTACATTTATAGCCTGTTTTACACTACTAACAACATCATCTCAGTTATTTTTAAAGGAATTTGAACGAAAAGTTCCTTTATACTTCGCCGAATTAATTTTTTTAGTTGATTGACTATTACTCAATAACTTATGAAGTCTTCTTAGCCGTGATAGTTTTCCGTTTAGATTCAGCATATTTCCTACTTCCGTGAATTTTTTCACATTTCCAGAACCAACCGTTTAGCTGGTAGAAGGGGGGGACACTGGACTCTAACGATTTTTTCCACTTTAAAACTTAATATTTCCCAAACAGATCACTAAATCGGAAAATGATCTATGAATACTCGCAATATTTTTAAAAAACCTATTCAACCTATTTACGGGCCTACCCCACAAGATGGGGTGGGCCCGTAAAAAATATTCATCCCCGCTTGCCATCATTAATATGTGTATTCATGCATATGTATAGTCTCTGAGTAAAACCGCGGACAGACAGACAGACGGACGGACAGACCGAAACTATAAGGGTTCCTAAGGGTTCCTTGTTGACTACGGAACCCTAAAAGGGCAAAAATTGCAACTTTGTTGCTTTTACAAATAAAAAAGCCAAAAGCAGACGAAGCTATTAACCAAACAGCCACCAACCCTGGATGATGTTTGAACTCGGACAGTGAAAAGAAAACCAATAATCCTAAAACTTTTATGAAGTGAAATTTTTGACGGACCTCAATTTTTTTGTCTTCGAACGAATTGTCTTCATGCTGGTGTCTGTCAATGACATTTCTTAAAACAATTTAAATCATATAATAACTCTCGCGGAACCCCTACAAGGCCTTTGCGAAGCGCTCCGCGAAGCAAACTGTGAGAATGGCTGGCATAGGAAATAACCAAGAGGAGGGATAGGATGGTCAAAGATTGGCATCAATATTTGATACTTTTAATATATACCGTTATCCATCATACAATGTGACGTAACATATTATGCTTCTTTTCATCAGTTAAAAATGTAAATTTACTGCATTCTGTTAAAAAACAAACATGTTTTTAATTAATTTGCTTGTTGTGTATATTGGTGTAAAACATAACTTTAGAAACGTGCAGATACGGCAAGTAATAATAAAACATCTTATAATAATATTTGTCAGTTTAAAGCCCGTCACAGACTTAGCTATAATATTATTAATATATTTGTAGCAAGGCATATTAGTGTATACTAAATCCACATGTCACAGAAATATATAATATTATAGCTGAGTGTGTGGTCACGCGAAAATTAGTATAGAAAATATACAATAATATGCCTAGCTATAAACATATAAATATATATTATAGCTAGGTCTGTGACGGGCTTAACCGACAGTAACAACACAATATTATTTCAAAATATTTTGACCTTTTTAAATAATATTACAATCACAAATATAATATTTTAAAGCCTAAAAGTAAGTGTGAATGTCTGTTCCTTCCTTCTTTATACAAAAGCTACTTTTCATCCCAAAAAATACTTGCTCCTTATTTGTATTGACCTACAGTGAGTTTGTATTCGTAACTCAATGAAACATCTTGTTATTTGGAAATTTAAAATCGATGCCTAGTATATTTCGATGAGCCTATCTTATTTTTTAATAATCTATGGTATTTATTTTAACTTGTCTATTGAAACAGACGAGTTTTCGGATTAATTTGTTGTTTAGATTAATAATAATATAATAATAATAATATAATAATAATAATAATAATATCTATGGACGCTTTACACCACGTCAGTCTGGCCCCGTGCTAAGTACCTAAAGGACTTGTGTTACAGGTAGAGGTACCAGACAACGGAAATATATTTAATAATTTTATACTATAACATATATTTAAGATTTTTATTATATCATACACATATTTAATACACATCCAGACCCGGGAACATTGATAAACTTTTTTGTTCCGTCGGCGGGATTCGAACCCGCGACCCCCGGCTTGAGCGTCCAACGCGCTTACCACTGAGCCACAGAGGTCGTCATAATAATAATTAATATCCTAATGTATTAAAATTTTATTTGTTTTCCTTCGTATTGTAAAATAATTTCGTAGATAAATAAAAATATTTTTAACATGCTGTTATGAAATTGAAAAAGATTACATACAATGCATTTTAAAATTTAAAATGTAACTAGCTTAATGTACCAAATATACATCACTAGATAAAATCCGCAAGTACGTTGCGCCAAAATTCGTTTATCGCGCGGGAATAAAATATGTGCTTTCCCGGGACTCAAAGTATCTCCATACTAAATTGTAGCAAAATCGATTCAGCGGTTAGGGTGTGAAGGTAAAACAGACACACTTCGCATTTATATTAGTATGGATATTCTATTGTATTAAAATAAATGAAAGACAAAAACTCGGCCACTTTGGGTAGACAATTTTTTTTCGGGCTTCGTCTTAAGGCCGTCCCCCGAGCAAACGACCTTGGCCATACATTTGCCGCGTTGCCGAGATCGCACCAAAACCCTATTATTTTACTTATCTTAGTTCAAAACTGTCCTAAAAAAAATTAAAACGGGAAATATGTAGTTTATGATATTGTCGATCTATTGGCGTGTGTTTCAAATAAAAGTAATTTGTAGATCCTAAGGAGATGCTGAATGTATGCTTGAATTTAAATAAATTGCTTTTACTTTGGAAACTGATATCATGAGTATAATAAACAAAAATAGAAAATTTAAAACGGAGAAAGGAATGTTGATATACTGAAGATTATTGCTGTATTTTTATTATAACTTTGTAGCTTTCAAATTATGAGTCTATAAGGCTTGAAATACGGTCAATTACGGTATCTCCGGAAGGAACGCCCCTAATCCTTCGATCGGAGATTGTTGGATTGTATTCTATTGTTGTCGCGATTACCGGTGCTCGTATGGGGCTTAATGGCTTAATACCGAATGGGACGAGGAGTCGTAGAACTTAGCAACAACCCGATCAACGCGTCCAAAAGCTTTCAATCGCTTGTTCGGTGGAGCCTATAAAATACTAGTTCGCTGCTTTTCCTCGACGGAAAACATTATCTTTTATTCGGCTGAGTGGATGATTGAGTCATTGGGAAAGAAATTATATTGTTTCCATTATGTCCGAAGTATTTTCTAGCAAGCAAATTATACTTGATGTAATATTATCATCATCTAATCCTTATTGTCGTTTAGGAATACATGGTAAGAGATGTTTATTGCTAAGTTAAAAAAAAATGTTATATAATAAATACCGTGTATAGTAATCCATATACTTACTTATATTATAAATGTGTGTGTGTGTCTGTCTATTACCTCTTGACGCTAAAACTACAAAACCCATTTTTCTGGTATGGATATACTTTGAGTCCCGGAAAAGTACATAGGTACTTTTATCCCGGAAAATGGTTCACGCTGGATAAATTAATTTTCAATAAACTAGTATGTAATATTATAATATGACATTGGAGTGAATACACTCATTAGTCATTACTCATTACTCAGGTATTTTAGGTACCTTTTGCGGTAGTTCGTAAGCCGCTCCGTGTTCGTTAGCGTTAATCTTGTCCAAACCCAAAAACTAACGAAAACCTTCACATGCCACGAATATGAAACGAAAAATTTTACGTTTGCGAAACATACTATAACATTTTCAGGTTTCGTTTTGTCTTTTGGACCATGGACACGCGGTAGCGTGTCAAGCCAAGTTCAAGTAAAACAGAACTGGCGAGCAGCACCGTGTGTATAATCATTTTCTTTATACTGTTAAAAATAGATTTTCATAGAATATATTTGTACTAGGTATACTTTTCGTTCGGTTGAATTTTCGTTCTAATGAGAGGCCCCAATGATTGAAAAGTTTCTGCTTTAAAAGTAAAATACACAATGTATTTTTCATTATTTTTATCGCCTTCTGCGATAGAATATTTATTTTTTAGCTCTACAAACACAGTGGGTTGGTTGAATGGAAATTCTTCCTCAATATATTAGAAAGATATTGAGTCTGAAGTATATAAATAAGGATAAAGATTGCACGTTTTCCGACGCCGCTACTGCGAGTCCCGGTGATTGAAAACGTAAGACTCTGTCTACATGTCCGCGTCACGTTGTCAACGTGAACGGCGCAGTGTCACGGCGTCCTAGTACTATGTCACACCATCGTGCCACGGTGTGTCACGACGTCGTGGCACTGTGGGTCACGGCATCGCAGCACTATTCTTGGTGTAGCACGTTATTCATTTTTATGGTAACACCGCAGAACGACGATGTGCATTATTTTATATGGCACGGTAATTCGGCACGGTAAGATATTATTTTGTTATGATGGTGACATGAATTTGCTTCTCGTCACACACATTGCTGTAAGACAATTTTCTTTTCTATTTGAAGGACGAAGGACTAGGACTTCACCTACATCAAGTGCAAGTTGACAATTCAATTAATTAACACAACGTAAATGTTTAAATATTATTACCACAACATAAAGATAATTCTGCAATGTCATGCTACGATTTGGCGTAGACTCGATGTGCGAACATCTTACGTCAACAAAATGTGTGACGATGCACCGTGCAAGTTTCACGTCGATGACGTGGTTCCGTGGACATGTGAACAGGCCCTAAGTCTGTACACCGTTCGTATCCGCGCTTAGTAAGCAAAGGATAAAATGTGTACATGTGTTAACAGATGTTTAAACGCGGTTTATTTGTATTATGGAAAATATAAAACATTTCAGACGGATTAAGCAACCTTGAGAATAGCGTATAAAATATGACACGGTTTACCTATAGACAGTAAATCGATCCGGTTGGACTGATCACAGGCCGATTTACAGGGCTCGTTTTTTGTATTCCTGTGTTTGTGGATAATTCGGAACGATCGGCCTTCCTGAATATTTCCCATAAATTGCATAACCAACCCAATACGATACCATACCAACACTCAAGAATCGTTTGTATTTTATTACTTCACAAATGAAACTAAAATAATTCATAATTTTCGCTAAAACAATACCTTATATTAACGAAGTTTCTTTGTATTAACAGACACTATTATAATATTCACCTGAAATTACTCAAAGGAATTGAATATTCGGATTAGAATTTGGCGAAGACGAAGGTTTGTGCCCCAGATAGCGGGGTCAGTGCACTAGCTCGTCTCAGCCAAATTAACAAGAGTAAATCTGCTTGTAATACGCCTCATCCGTTTTTGTAGCGATAGCAAAACAGGTATTAGTAAAAAATTTAATTACTTAGTTGTCATTTTTCTCCTAATATAAACGCCAAAGCGGTCCAATCGTTCTCAAGTTTTAGCGAGACAAACAAAATTTAAAAATCATTTATATAGATATTTGAAACAGAAGTTTAGTTTACTGGCCTTCCTACATAGCTACGAGTATTGATCTACGGTGACGTTATCGTAATACTAACATAACAATTTGCTTAAATACTTCCTAATAACATTTTTGTTAACTTTCAGGTATTTGGCTTAAACTTCTTTCTTCAATTTGGTGAGTTTATGCATGATAGTAATTTATACAAATGAAATATTGAAATGATTTATTTACTCACTCGAAAATTCCTAATGAATTTGCATAGGAAAGTAGTCAGGTAAAAATAAGATTTGCTATGAATTAAATCATAATAATAATAAAAGAAGAAAAATTAAGGGAAGTAATAAATTGCAGCTGTTGTTTACAATTATTAAATCAGTTAAGTATTTTTCACTGTCAGCATTCATCAAATAATATTTTTGGTTACAATGCAAATTTAATATCATTTATTTAGCTACTTTTTTACGTTTAAAATGTTTTTTATGAAATATAATTTGCTACTGAATGTGAAGTTATGAGCAATTAGTTTTTAGGAAGTTAAAAGGAAAGTGTTTTTTTTGCTCCCAGTACCCGTCTGTTATTGGCGGGATGTTCTGATTGTTATATTTTATTACAGTGCTACGGAGTGAATGGGGCAGGTAAAGATTGTCGACAGTCCAATTTAGGATTAACTTGATTCTAAACTACATCTACTGAAAGTCACATCTATTCCTAGTAGCGTGAGGTCGAAAATCGTGTGCGGGAATGTGAAAATTTATAAATTTGATTAGTTTTCCCGGTGGAGAATATTAATTTTGGCATTCGTCACGAATTTTATTGTTACGTATTTTATCGTGATTTGTGTAACACACTCTGTGTGATTGAACTGAGGATCGACTCAAATTAAGTAAATTAATCTGTGTGATTGAACTGAGGATCGACTCAAATTAAGTAAATTATCAGTTACCATCTTCGTAATTTTCTATCCACCGTAAACCAAGCTAAGCCAAACCTCAACCAAGAAAACGAACATTTCCATTAGCCAAAAATATAAAAATACTAACTGTAAATTCACTAAACGAATAGTAAAATAATAGTGAAAAATATTATTTAAGGACGTCCCCCTAGCAAACGACTTTGGCCATACATTTGCCGCGTTGCCGAGATCGCGCCAAAATCCTATTATTTTTACTTATCTTAGTTCAAAATTGTCCTAAAAAAAATTTAAAACGGCGAATATGTAGTTTATGATATTGTCGATCTTTTGGCGTGAGTCTCAAATAAAAGTAATTTGTAAATCCTAAGGAGATGCTGAATGTATGCTTAAATTTTAACAAATTGGTATTACTTTGGAAGCTGATATCATGAGTATAAGAAACAAAAATATAAAATTTAAAACGACAAAAGGAATGTTGATATACTGAAGATTATTGCTGTATTTTTATTATAACTTTGTAGCTTTCAGATTATGAGTTTATAAGGTTTTAAATACGGTCAATTACGGAATCTCCGAACGGAACGCCCTTAATAAAGTATGTCTTCAGTCGGTACTCACTACTCAGTTACCTCTATAAGATTACACAGTTGAACTGAATTATTATATGAAATTTCGCATGAC
The DNA here is from genome assembly GCA_937595015.1 of Polyommatus icarus. NCBI lineage: Eukaryota > Metazoa > Arthropoda > Insecta > Lepidoptera > Lycaenidae > Polyommatus > Polyommatus icarus. Next base: position 14,775,002 of record OW569327.1, on the reverse strand, counting down.
GATACCTTTGGGCCCAAAACAACATAATAGTTTTTATGGCGAAAAAATGTACGGCTATGACTCAATTAACGAATTTATTTTAACATAACTACTATTTTGTGTGCAAATTAAGTTCCTCTAGGCGTGTTTAGGGTCAAATGTAACAATGAAGAGGTCTACATCAAGCGGCCATTGTCTAATAGACGTGATTGTATGGAAACATTTCCTACATGAATATCTGGCAGAACGCCAACTGTTCATTTCATATCAACTCAGCAATAAATGACCGAAGCTCATCATAACTGATAGAAAAGGCACAATTGTGAACGTATTGACTAGATTCGATATTTTTAACCGACTGTAAGATGAGGGTTAAGTTACAAAGAGGATTATAAGATACCTTCGATACCGGTTTCGGTGACGGTAGCTGGTTTCATTGAAAACAGGCCAGCAGGAGTAATTTTATAGTGCCCAAGTGTGTGCGCAGTATACAAGAACACTCTATCTTTCTTTAATTCTATAATACAAGCTCTAAAGTCTATATAGTCTATACACCATTAGACTATCGAGGCTTGATCATGTTTTTTTAATTCACAGTTTTAAAGTCGTATTGTTTTTTTATATAGTTAAATAGGTAGTAAAATGAATAGTCGAGTCTTCATATTGCATAGTTCCAAAGTTAATTAATTCTAATTACGCGCAAACCTTACAAAATAATGCTTAGAAGGTTTTACGGTACATGGAAATTAAGTTACCTAATTAAAGTTCGCCCAAACTCGTATCGCTGTTGTTTACGCTTTCAATAGCCGTTGGAAAGCTCTTGCCAGCAGTGAAATTTCAGCTCATTTTGAATGCCTTTTTTGTACATCAATACTTTAACTCTGTTATTTGGTTATCCACTTGGGCCAGCGGCAACCTTATCCTCGAGAGGGTATTTATGATTCTTACCTTACATTCGTTCTTTGCATTATATAGCTACCTACAACACGGTCAAATTAACTAGACGCACGGTTTGATGACGTCATTATGGAGCTCGCATGTTAATTTGACATTTCGATGCGTCAAGTTAATTTGACCGTGTTGTAGTTACTTATCAACATTATAATATTATATTTAAAGAGAGGAATTGGTCCATTGACATTTTGGTAGTAGTTGTAAATCATGACGCAAAACCTACCGCTTGTGCTTATCTCGGAATAACTGAAATCAGCATTAAGCCGTAATGTGTTCGGTCATTTATAATACTTGGAGGACTAGGCTCGCATGAATACGTCGGAGGTTTGAATATTCAAACGTGATGAATCAATACGGAGTTGTAATCTAGCGGGAACCGTTTGTATCGCGTTCCACGAGAGTGATTAGCGGGCCAAATCATGCAAATTTATCATTGAGAGATAGTTTTGTGCGTTACACTTGTGCCAGTACTAGCTGAAATACTTACTAATAAGTAATATTTAAAATTCGAAAATGTATCTGTCTTTGCGTCTGCTACCTGGCAAAGTAAAACATTTAGAATATAGCATTCATGCTTACTTTGGTGCGACACATACAATGCACTCGTACATAGCCACACGCGATACACAAATTCTCGAAATTAACTACGATTTTTTAATTCTCGAACCTCATAACTACATTCAGAAATTCATCGATATCGGTTCAACGGCGTACGCAAGCAGGTAGCAAAGAGACAGACAGACATACTTTTGCATTTATATAATATTAAGGGATAGGACAGGCAGGTAGAATAAAGTTATGGATGGTGTATTTTTCATTGTACCTATAGAAACGTAATTATTGTAGAATCCTAGGGACACTGGCTCAGGGATGTTGCGAATATCCGCATCCGCATCCGCAAATGCGGAGCATCCGCATATATTTGGACATCCGCATCCGCAATAAATCAATGCGGATTTTTATGCGGATGCAGATGTCATACAAGTTGCGACAAGAAAAAAAACGGCGGGGCCTGTAAATAACGGCACGCCGTTTGCGCGTGACAATGACCAATGGGAGCGAAGAAGCCGACCAAGTGCGTATCCGCCACATACAATAGAGGGTTCCGTAGTTTCGCCAGTTTTTGATGAGTTTTGTATGGTAACAATATGTTTTACACTACTACCAACATCATCTTAGTTGCATTCAAAGGAATTTGAACGAAAAGTTCCTTTGTACTTCTCAATAACTTAAATGAAGTCTTCTTAGCCGTAATAATTATCTTTTTATATTTAGCATATTTCCTACTCCTGTGCAATTTTATACATATTTTTCAGAATCAACCGTTTATCCGGTAGAAGTGGGAGACACTGGACTCTAACGATTTTTTTCACTTTAAAACTTCATACAAATCGATCCTTCACACAAATTAAATCGGAAAACGATTTTGGAATACTCGTAATATTTATATCCCTTAGCTGGTTTCGCTAAAAAAGGCAACGTATCTGGTATCGGGGGTAAAAAGTGACCCCACTCCAATGAGACATAAAAATATATCAAAACAGCTTTTTTTAAATTAATTAGTTTTGTATACTAAAATAAATCTCTTAACCTTAATAAATATCAGCTTTTAAGGCCAATAACATTCATGATTTTTTTTTCCTTATATAAAAAAAGATGTAAGTTTTCAATTATACTTAGACGACTGTTACTTTCACAGCCCCTAACTATATTAAAACATAAACATATCTTTTATTTCTTTTCTTATCTAGTTTTCTTATGTAATCTAAATAATAAAACACACGAATTTATTTTGATATCGGCTCAAACTAAAAAAATGACAGATCAAACCCAAAAACGAAAAACTACTCGTAAAATTTTGCTGTTTTGTATGTGATTTTGGCAAAATTTTCTTTACATTACAATAACGAGCATTTGTCATACTTGATACACCTGCATTGCTACTATGATTTTAAGAATCCGAAACTGTACCTATGATAATTTATGCTAGAACAGCTAACTTCCTTCCTCTCCTTACGATCATAAGCTGTTTCACGTTGCAGACTGTTATAATAGTTTTCTGGGTGGTTTCTGAATAAGATTTCGAGTACTTATTAGATAAAAGCTAATTTTAGTTAAAAATTCCCGAAATATCAAAAAAAATATTGAAAACCATTACAAGGTACCGTTGATTATTATTTTTAACAAAAAATAAAAACCGGCTTCCAAGGTAAAAACAATAATAACATTCTTATAATATGAACTAAAAACTAAAAAGTATTAAATAATTTTCCTCTCTAAATGTGCCTTTTTCCGAATTCAGCTAAACCTCAACTATTTCTGTACTCAACATTCATCATTTTGAAGTCGGTACCAAATATAGCTGAATCTTTATATTTTCTTTGACAGAAAATTTGAAACTTATGGAACTGGCAATACAATAGGCGTATCTTTTTATTGTACTACATTAATGAAGATAAAGTTTAAAATCATATTATGACACTCAAAATGCTCGCAGCGCGGCATGCCCTGACATTAAACCATGAATAGGTACGACGCAATGCCGCGATGTTTACGCACACGCCGCACCGACCGCCGTGTATAAACAGCCTATATTAATAATTGGTGTTGTTATGTACATAATTATTATTATTGTATCCATATCTATGCCTTGTAAGTTGTACTATTATCTATTTTGTGCCATGAGACATTGGTGACCTTAACACGACGTGGTAATGATGATGATGACGATGATGATGCTGATGAATTTTAATTGCGTGGTAGCATAATATGCTTTCTGTTCTTAAAACAACGCCGAAACTCCCAAACGTGTATCTATAAGGTGTCAGGAGTTCTCTCAGCATCTTCGAAACCATGGCCCAATATTTGACTTTTTGGTAGCATATTCTTAGTACACTTCACATAAAGCCAAAATTACCATATGTTTCTATATAAATTTCGAGGAGTTCCCTCGATTACTCCTGGATCCCATCATTAGGTCACCACTTTTGTGAACATGGTACCAAATTGGAGTGAAACCTAATACAACAAAACAAAAATTTCGAAAATCAGTTCACAAACGGCGGAGTAATCGTTGAACATACAAAAAAAAAAAAAAAAAACGTGAACGTAACGTGAAGTGGACGCAAAAATAAATAACTATACCCGCTTGATGTGTAAGGGAGGTCCCATAATTTTTTTTAAAATTTTATATTACACCATTTTGTCGACATCGTTTATATCGCATAGTGCGAGTTATACTTGAAAAAAAAAACATTATTTTTGTTCTATTTTGTTTTAAGTTGTCTAATTGGGGTAGGAGATCACGGAAGACCATTGACAGCGGCGATTGTCGCTGTCATAACCCTTTCCCTCATTTTGGCATTGCACTGCCATTAATAAAAATTATTATTGATCACTTTTTTTAGTTTTTAAGTGAAGTTTTATTGTTTACGCTCTTTTTTTCGTATACTATCTGTTTTTCATTTTGTTATATATTGAATTGACTTATGCTGTTTTAAAAATATTATGGCTGTGTTATATATTATAAAGTACTAGGCTAAAGGAAATATTAGTATTGTATTTAATTTTTAAGTAATCATCAAAAACATTTTTGAGACTAGCAAAATTTACTTTCGTGCTATAATGCTATAATTTCTAAGTGGGAATAATGTTTTCATTTATTTATTTATTTTATTGTCGGCAGCTTTATTTTGATATGACGAACAACAATTTCCTTTGCGAAAGTGGTTGCTAACAGGTATAAAATAAATGATTTAATATTTCGATTTGATGGTCCTAAATATAATTTTACATTTATAAACTATATATTATTTTATGTAGGAATCGAAACATCCACATCCGCATCCGCATCCGCGGATGTGAACCTCTAAAAATCCGCATCCGCATTCACATCCGCGGATGTGAAAAAATCGTCATCCGCAACAACCCTGCACTGGCTCACTAATACATCCTACCACTGCGGATTGCACGTCTATCCTCCGTCACTGCCACTACACAACTGACTATAGTCTGCTTGACAGATAACTTATATAGGCCGCATTCCCACTACTGGTGTTTATGAGACAATGTTAAAGATCTACTATGTAGATACACTTCAGTAATAATAGAATCAAAATACTCATCTAATTTTGTAACTATAATTATTACGCAGTGTTCCTTATAGATACGGAATACTATTGTCATTTAACAATGAAATTCAAACTTATACAAAGCATACACTTTAAATTGAAGTGCTCACAAATATTATAACATAGTTTGTTTTGCGAACTAACTTAAGCCGAGAGCTTTCTAAAAGTTCAAAGTCCAGCTTTTAAAGCAATAATGGAATTATTTCTCTATAGTTTCTAACTAGGCTGCTGTGGTTTCGTGCTTCGTAGATGAATGTATGATTTAGTTAAAATAACTTTAAATACATTGCGTTTTGAAGAATATAATAAGAGGTTATTATATTCCTAAAGTAATCTAACATTATAATTTATATCCTTCTACAATATATAAATTTTTTGTGCTGCCAAACTTATCCAAAACGGCTGAATCGATTTTGAAGAGATTTTGCGTGCTTTGAAGAGATCTTGTGACACCGAGAATCGCAAATTGTCTAAAAGATTTAGGGCCTGTTTTATCACTTCCTAATAAGTGCTGGATAGGCTATCCATATACTTAACGGGGCTCCAGGTCAGGATGGGAACCTGCCCGGCTTTGTTAGTCCCGGCGCCGAGGGGAACGCTTTAGTTTGCCTAAGCGTTTCCTTACTATGGTGGAAGTCCGGTCCGAGGTAGACCGGCCAGTCGTGGAGGGAGTCTTGTGTTTGTTAGATCCGGGATATCCCTCCTCTATACGGCTGAAGGCGAACTGCAGGTGGTTTTAGTGAGTAGGAGTCTCACATACCCCCGGGGTACCCAACCCGGGGCGCCCATGATGGGTTTCCCCTGCGTTAAAAAAAAAGGCTATCCATATACTTACCACTTTACTTGACAGATAGAGTATGGAGAATCTGGCACTTTTTCAGGAAGTGGTGAAAAAGGCCCTTAGGATATGAAAGAAGTAATCATTACTATTTCTGAAACGACAACACCTCTCTCAGTTGGAAGATTTTCCATTGCTTCCTAATGGCGAAACAAATCTTGGCGGGTCAGGCAGATAAAATAAAGGTGTGTAATTAATTTAATCGCCCGATTTAATCTGTGTCCTATTTTGTAAGCCATTAGACCTCGCACCTGATGGATTTCAGGCCGTTGAGGAAGACCGGCCATAGGTTAACTACTTATTGAGAGTAATCGTCCTTAATCTATAATCTTGTTGAAACAAAGTTACCGGTAAAATAATTAATAAAATAAAATAAAATAAATTACACATGTGATGTGTAATACAAGTGATGTGAAGCGCCTGCTATCCTATATAGGTCAGGAAACCTGCAGTTAGGGCTAGTAGTCTCTTTTCCCCTAAATATTAACTGAAATATGTTATTTTGAGGAGAAGTTTATGAAATGTGCTGTTCTGTGGTTGGTTAATATTAATTATATTTTTTGTGTTTATACTTACTAAAGATAAGCAAGCAAGAATATAACAAAACTTATGTTCGTGAATATATTAGTAAGAGTAGAATAATGAGTACTTATAGCATTTTTTTTTGTTATTTATTTTAACTTGATAAAAAAATATTTGTTCTTACCTGACTGTAAGAATAATAAAACAACAGCCTATCTTAGGAAAGTAAATAAAATAGATTATGACCCATTTAGAATTGTTATTAAATTAAATCATATTTTCATAAACAGTTAAGTTAAATCTCAGAAAATACGGCCAGACCTTAATTTCGAAATTATTATAAGAATATTAGTTTGTTCATAATAACCCCAGTTTCAGTTAGCGCTTAGCGTTATTTGATCTGTTTTCTAATCTTGTAATAATATACACATGAGTATTAATTGAAATAATATTATCCAAATTATTGTAAGCGAAGCACCGAATGTGTTACTAATGGCGATATAATGCGAGAAGATTAATATGCCCTTATTTGTATGTTATATTGAAAATTAGACTTAAATTTAACTGGCGAGCGAGTGTGGGATGGTTGTGAGTAGGTACCTAAAGAATATATTATATACGGGTAGATCGATCTTTCCGGTCGGACTGATCGCAGGCTAATTTGATCGGACTCGTAAATATATTATAATACTATTACTATAGTTAATGCCCGACTAAGCTGTCCGTTGCGCAAAAAAATCGTTTAATTTCATACTTTGATTTGATGGTCCTAAAATATGGATTGTTCTATTTGTAGGAAAATGTTAATCTTAAATTATATAACTATAAACTAAACACGGCTCTTGCCACCGTCAACGTGCCGGCTACACTCGAGCCGAACGGTATTGCACGTGACGATGGCAGGAGACCTGATGGAATGACGCTCATTCCATGGAGCCGGGGCAGGCCTTTGGTTTGGGACGCCACCTGCGTGGACACGCTGGCGGCGTCGCACTTGACGGCCACCTCGAAAAAGGCGGGAGCGGCCGCCGCTCACGCGGATACCAGCAAGAGGCGGAAATATGAGTGTCTGGGCGAAGACTTCATATTTCTGCCTTTTGCTGTTGAAACCTTGGGTCCGTGGGGGCCTGACGCAAAAGCCCTCTATAAAGATGTGTCCAAAAGACTTGTCGCCAAATCAAATAACCCCAGGGCTGGCGTTTACCTCGGCCAACGTATTAGTTTGGCCATTCAGCGAGGTAATGCCACCAGCCTAATTGGTACTTTGCCCGCAGCCTCCGATTTAGATTTAATTTTTTACTTATAAATAGTGTTTATATATTAATTATTTATAGATGTTGTATTTTCTTATAGTTATACTTAAATAAAAATTACTTTGTTTCTACTATAAACCTACCAATATACAAAAATTCAGCGGGTTAGGGTTTCGTTTTAGGGTTCTGTAATCAACAAAACTTGGATGACTGCGGTACCCTAAAACGGAACGGTTCATACGTACACGATAGTACACGAAATAATATTATAACTAAAACGCACGCCTAAATTATTCACTCATATGAAATACGAGTATAAAGCGCTGAAATAACGCGTTATTTACATTAGCGCATTAGATTAGTCAGCTGATTGTGCGCCGCGGATTAAATTTGGAACGTTCAAATTCCAGAGCATTCAAATTAACCGATTTCACTACATTCGCGATTCCAAATTTGAAATTGATGATTTATGCATTCAAAAAGCTAGATTAGGCAATGAAGTTATTGTTAGAATGCCAAATATTAGGTACATTAAAATATACCGAAATTAGGTAAATATATAAAATATTTAAAAAAAAAATGTTTTGCTAAAACTCTATAACGGCTATCTCTTCCATTTGGCATTGCTAAATTAAATTATTGTTTACGCCCCTGTAGTCGTTAAGAGGATAGAGGAGGAGATGATGCCTACTAAACCTGATTGTCTATTAAGAAAGGTACGTTAAATCGGCATGTAAAATATGTTTTATCTGTAAAATTCAGGAGTCTCACACACTGTTACGTGCTAGGGGTTCGAAGACTCGGAGAGAAAGAAAACCTGGTGACTCTCTTGAAGACTTTATTCACAAACACTAGCTCACACTAATCACTGAGTCCAAACACAGCTACCCCGGCGTATGTCAATTACGGTAGAGAACTACGAGTACCAGTAGACCTCTTGACAGGAGGGTCACCGGAGGAACCAAAGACCTTACCAGACTATGTCTGCGATTTAAGGGAAAAGATGCGTTATATACACGCAACGGTTCGGGAAAATGGGTTACAGTCAAGTGAGAAAATGAAGACCAGATACGACCGGAAAGCGAACACGAGCGGCTTCGAAGAAGGGTCACTGGTGTGGCTGCATAACCCAACTCGCCGAAAAGGGAAATCTCCAAAGTTGCAGACCAAGTGGGACGGCCCATACAAAGTGGTTACCCGATTGAATGACGTGACTTACAGGATCCAAAAGCAACCAAGAGGGACATTCAAAGTGGTACACATAGACCGTCTGGCGCGTTACCATGGCAGTAACAACGATGCTCGGGACGAGCATCTCTAAGAGGGGAGTAGTGTTACGGATACGGACACGTGGTGCCATCTAGCGTCGGACCAGCGAACTTACCAAGGGAACACAGGCAACGTAAATCCCCTACTCGCTACTAGATGACGCTAGGTGTATGTACCTACGAGTACTTTCTAGAAATATCTCATATTTGTTTACGCATATCGGGTTTATTCTGGGATGTTCCGGAATTTTCTGAGATTCGATCCGGCCCGTATAAATAGTCGCAGACAGTCCGGCCGGCAATTCAGTTTTATCTGAGCGTTCTTCGAAGTTGCCTCGAAGAACGCTCAGATAAAACTGAATTGCCGGCCGGACTGTCTGCGACTATTTATACGGGCCGGATCGAATCTCAGAAAATTCCGGAACATCCCAGAATAAACCCGATATGCGTAAACAAATATGAGATATTTCTAGAAAGTACTCGTAGGTACATACACCTAGCGTCATCTAGTAGCGAGTAGGGGATTTACGTTGCCTGTGTTCCCTTGGTAAGTTCGCTGGTCCGACGCTAGATGGCACCACGTGTCCGTATCCGTAACACTACTCCCCTCTTAGAGATGCTCGTCCCGAGCATCGTTGTTACTGCCATGGTAACGCGCCAGACGGTCTATGTGTACCACTTTGAATGTCCCTCTTGGTTGCTTTTGGATCCTGTAAGTCACGTCATTCAATCGGGTAACCACTTTGTATGGGCCGTCCCACTTGGTCTGCAACTTTGGAGATTTCCCTTTTCGGCGAGTTGGGTTATGCAGCCACACCAGTGACCCTTCTTCGAAGCCGCTCGTGTTCGCTTTCCGGTCGTATCTGGTCTTCATTTTCTCACTTGACTGTAACCCATTTTCCCGAACCGTTGCGTGTATATAACGCATCTTTTCCCTTAAATCGCAGACATAGTCTGGTAAGGTCTTTGGTTCCTCCGGTGACCCTCCTGTCAAGAGGTCTACTGGTACTCGTAGTTCTCTACCGTAATTGACATACGCCGGGGTAGCTTTTATTCCCTCATGCTCGGCGGTACGGTACGACAGAAGGAAGAGCGGTATATACTTGTCCCAATCCTTTTGTTTGTCATCTACCAATTTCGCCAAATGCCTCTCAAGGGTCTGGTTAAATCTCTCAACCATTCCATCAGACTGTGGATGGTACGCGGTGGTCCTCGTCTTATGCATTCCCAAAATTCTGCATACTTCCTGGAAGACCTGCGATTCGAAATTCCTGCCCTGATCGGAATGGATTTCTAGAGGCACACCAAAGCGAGATATCACTTCTTCGACTAGCTTAGAAGCAACCGTTGTAGCTTCCTGATTTGGTATGGCGAACACTTCGGGCCATTTTGTGAAGTAATCCATGACCACCATAAAATACTTGTTTCCCGATTCCGTTACAGGAAATGGCCCAGCTACGTCAACTGCAATTCGTTCCCACGGTGCGCCAACGTTATACAAGCGCAGGTTCCCACGGCTCCTTGTCTGTGGGCCCTTCACTGCAGCGCAAGTAGTACATTTGCGGCACCAATCCTGCACATCATCTCGACAATGCAACCAGTAGAATCGTTCTCGCACTTTTGTTAACGTCCTCTTGACACCTAGATGACCTCCTGATACGCCATCGTGTATTTCGCGGAGAATATCTGGTACTCTCGTCCTTGGGACAACTATCTGAAGATGGAACTCTCTGCCGTTAGTCTTCTCCCATTTCCGGTAAAGTATTCCATTTTGAAGTATCAGACTGTCCCATTGCGCCCAGTACGCCTTAGTGGCAGCGCCAGTGGGTGCAACCTCACTCCAGATCGGTTTTACGTCACCCCGTTTCTTCCATGTGATGATGTGCCGAAGGTCGTCATCTCTTTCTTGAGCCTCCCTCATAGCATCATTCTCCCATGGACCCAAAGGACTTGTTTTCGTTAACTTTAATGTAATTTCATTAGATTCCTGCTTAACACAATGTTTGCAGTCTTCTGAACACGGCCTTCGTGAAAGTGCGTCGGCATTCCCATGCGCCTTTCCGCTGCGGTGTTCCGTCTTGAAGTCATACTCCTGGAGTTGTTCAATCCATCGAGCTACTTGGCCTTCTGGGTTCTTGAATTGTAGTAACCACTTCAAGGCTGCGTGATCAGTTCGCAATAAAAACTGTCTCCCGATGAGATATTTGCTGAAATGTTGTAGCGTCTTTACGACAGCCAAGAGTTCTCTTCTTGTCACACAGTAGTTTCTCTCTGGCTTAGATAAAGATTTGCTGAAATATGCAATTACAACTTCTCTTTCACCCTGTTTTTGAGATAACACCCCTCCAATGGCCGTGTTGCTTGCGTCCGTGTCGACTATAAACTGACCTTCAGGTTGTGGATACCCCAAGATTGGTGTTTCACACAGATGTTTCTTCAGTTTCTGAAAAGAATCTTCAGAAGTCTTGTCCCAAATAAACTGTCGTTTATCTTCTGTCAGCTGATGTAATGGCTTGGCTATCTCTGAGAATCCCTTAACAAAACGCCTGTAGTAGGAACATAGGCCGAGAAATGCCCGCACTTCGGTTTTGTTTTTAGGGGTTGGCCAATTTTGAACTGCTTCCAGTTTCTCCGGGTCCGTCTGGATTCCATCACTGGAGATAATATGGCCGAGATAATTGACCTTACTCCTGAACAAACGACACTTTTTCGGATTCAACTTTAACTTGGCCCCCTCTATTTTGGCGAAAACTCGTTCTAAGTTTCGCAAATGGTCCTCGAAGTCGCGGCCAACAATGATGACGTCATCCAAGTAGACTAAGCAAGCCTCTCCAACTAAGCCTGCCAGTACACACTCCATGAGTCGCTCAAATGTGGCAGGTGCGTTACACAATCCAAAGGGCATGACGTTAAACTGCCATAAACCTTTACCGGTGGAGAAAGCTGTCTTCTCCTTGTCTTTTGGATGAATTTCCACCTGCCAGTATCCAGATTTCAGGTCCAGGGTCGAGAACCATTTCATGCCACTCAAGGTATCCAGAGTGTCGTCGATTCGAGGTAATGGATAGCTGTCCTTCTTAGTGACATCATTGAGACGCCTGTAGTCCACACAAAATCTTGTGCTGCCATCTTTCTTCTTCACTAACACAACAGGTGAGCACCACGGACTTGCAGACGGTTCAATTATCTTATGCCTTCTCATGTCCTCCAAAAGGCCTTCAACTTCTTTTTCCTTTGCAATGGGTATCCGTCTTACTCGTTGACGAATTGGGTTCTCGCTTCCGGTATCTATCCTGTGCTGAACCATCGACGTTCTTCCAAGGTCGCCTTCCTGACTGGAGAAGATATTCGCGTGGCGTTGTAAAAACTTCTTAGCTTTCATGCTCTGCGAATAAGTCAGATTACTCTTGCAGTCATCGAGTAGCTCAGTCACTATTCCATAGTTGCTGCTGTTTGCTGAGTCTGAGCCTGTGATCGAACTACACTTTCTCATCCAGACAACTTCCTCGCACTTTCCAATGACGTCACCTTTGTTCAAGCAGATCTCGCGATCACCAAGATTCAAAACCCTGACCACAGCGTTACTGCTTCCACTAACAAGGGTTCTCGCCGTCATCAGTTTTTGCGCTGATGTCTTGGTAGGCGTGTCTTCGATCAACACGCATCTGTTTGACTTTTTCTTTCCAGCTGGCGGTAGTTTCACCAGCACCCGAGCTTCCGCACGTCCAGGTATAATGACTTTCTTTACACATTCAACTTTCCCGCAGGCGCCTCCAAGGATGAAAATTTCCTCTTCACCACACTGGAAAACTCCGTCAGCGACATTAATTCTGCAGTTATGCTTCTTCATGAAATCCAAACCCAAGATGCAATCATCCATAATCTCAGCCACGATAACGTCGTGAGGGTATGAGGACCCCCCTACATTAATCGTAACTGACATTTCTCCCAGGACGGGTATTGGCTGACCGGAGGCAGTAAGAAGCCGACAGTTAATTCTCCTCTTCTGTCTCCTTGCGGCTTTTACCAGATTTGGGTTCACTATCGTTCTAGAGGCTCCTGTGTCTAGAGTAATTTTGCAATCCGTCCTGTTAATAGTCCCCTGAATCACAAGACTATTCCCGCTGCATGCTTGGGAGATAACAGTTATCGGGGCTTCCTCCGCGTCAGCCAGTACTCGCCCCTTAGTCCTGGCTTTTATTCGTTTCCCTGATCGTGGGCAGGGGACGAAGCCCCTTGCTTCTTCAGCTCCTCCATTTGTTCCTCGAGCCTTTTCATTCTTGCCAACTGGGTCTCCTTCTGCGGGCAGTTAAGCTGAAGATGGCCCCTCTCGCCACACTTGTAGCACATGGCTCCAAAACTTTTCTTCGTGGGAGCCCTCATCTCCTTGACTTCCTCGTAGACCTCGTGGATCTTATGGGTCTGTCGTATGTCACGGCGAACAGCCTCGACTTCTAAAGCATGCGCCAATGCTTCCTTAAGCGAGGTGTGGTGACGAAGCCTCACTGCAGCTCTGACCTCCAGATCCCTGATTCCGTCGACAAATGCTTGCACAATATTTGTGTCGACCATTTTGGAATCGGCTCCTGGGTGTGCCTTCTTGACCAGTTTTTCAATTTCCAACGCCCATTGTTGTAGTCCCTCTCCTGAGCGTTGGACTCTGTCGCGCAGTTGAGCGCGGAACACGTGCTCCAGGTGTCGCTCCCCATATCTGGATTCCAGTGCCTCCATCAAATCTTGGAATCCATTCCCTGTATGTGCTTCCAGGACCGACAAAGCTTGCCCTCTGAGCGCAACTGTGAGAGCGGTCAGGCATTGTTCATCAGTCCATCCGTTGGCAGAAGCAACAGTCTGGAATTGCTGACGGTAAGCGTTCCAAGAAGTAGTGCCGTCGTATGGCGGTACTTTTACTCTTGGTCCCTGTACCACTATAGTGTTTCCACTAGATACCGCAGCTCCCGTGGTTTCAAGGCGCACTACTTTCTTCTGTAGTTCAGTGAGGCCGGTTTTCACATTTTCCACATCCAATCCTAACCCCGTAACTCGTTCGTCCATTATGTCGACATCTTTTCGGAGCTTAACCACCGTGTCACTTACATCCTTTATAGCTCCAAGTGCTTTTTCTTGGAGGTCTTTTTGTTGATCTTGTGATTCTCGAATCGCTCTGATTTCAGCCTTCTGAAATTCCTGCAAAGCGCCGAGCTTGCGGTCTTGTGACTCTTGCAAAGCGCCGAGCTTACGGTCCTGTGACTCTTGCAAAGCGCCGAGCTTGCGGTCTTGTGACTCTTGCAAAGCGCCGAGCTTGCGGTCTTGTGACTCCTGCAAAGCCTGAATTAACTCAATTATGCTTTCCAATTGAGCCATTTGAGGGGCCGTAGAAACTACGGGCGTGACAGGATGGATGGAGCTAGTCGACGGGGCCTGAGCAGGTGGGGCCCAGTGGGTGGAGCCAGTGGGCGTGGCCTGAGTGGGCGTGGCCTGGTGGGCGGAGCCAGTGGGCGTGGCTATGTCCAGAGTGGGCGGGGCCTGAGGGGCGTGGTCAGTGGGCGGGTCCCGGTGGGCGGAGCCAGTGGGCGTGGCTTCACCCGAAGTGGGTGGAGCCTGGGGGCGTGGTCAGTGGGCGGAGCCTGGTGGGCGGGGCCAGCGGGTAGGGCCTGCCCCGCAGTGGGCGGAGCTTGTTCTCCAGTGGGTGTGGCCTCCGCAGCTCCACCGCCAACTCCTCTCTCGGAGTCAATGGCAGCAGCTCGCTGCGCCCTTGTCCTGACACTCCCCTTGAAGTCCTCTCTCGGAGTCAATGGCATCTCCAAATCCCACTTCTGACACCAGTTGTTACGTGCTAGGGGTTCGAAGACTCGGAGAGAAAGAAAACCTGGTGACTCTCTTGAAGACTTTATTCACAAACACTAGCTCACACTAATCACTGAGTCCAAACACTAAGCACTAGATCCAAATCACTGAGCACTATCACTGTCCTAGGTCGTAGCCGAGTCACTATCACAATCACAATCACTCACTATTGATCACTTGTTTTCACTCCGAAGTTGCCTCGAAGAACGCTCAGATAAAACTGAATTGCCGGCCGGACTGTCTGCGACTATTTATACGGGCCGGATCGAATCTCAGAAAATTCCGGAACATCCCAGAATAAACCCGATATGCGTAAACAAATATGAGATATTTCTAGAAAGTACTCGTAGGTACATACACCTAGCGTCATCTAGTAGCGAGTAGGGGATTTACGTTGCCTGTGTTCCCTTGGTAAGTTCGCTGGTCCGACGCTAGATGGCACCACGTGTCCGTATCCGTAACAACACTATCATTGACTACAATGGCTTGACGTAACCCGACTAAACATCGTAAGTCCACCGTCTGTCAATGATTAAACGTCTAAATTTTTAAAATTGCTATGAGATAGTCTCGATTTTACATTTTTTGATATTCGATACCCTATCGCATATTAAAATCTATATATCTAAGTTATTTTTAAAAAATCTAGAATTGTTCAAAACTAAGTTAAGCTCAATTTAAACTGTTTACTTTATATTTAGTCTCAGCGTTTACACAAATTAATACATACTAATATAACGTTGATTACAATATATCACCGAAGCCGCCTCCGCTTACGAGAAATTTGCTCGTTATCAGTCATAACTTAATTAATTTGTGGCCCAACTTTACATAAATCATTCCTAATTAGACAATTTGATGGCAATGAAATCTGGTTAACGACACAGAATTAAATGGAACACCGATATTTTCGTGGAAAAATAATTAAGCGTTTATATTAATCGTTTGAAGTCGGTAAGTACTTCAGAAGACTTTTTTTAAATATCGATTAGAATTAGTTTATAACCAGATTAGTTTGTTCAGAAATGTTTGATTTTTAGGGTTCCCCGTACCCAAAGGGTAAAAAACGGGACCCTATTACTAAGACTTCGATGCCTGTCTGTCCGTTTGTCTGTCAGTAGGGTGTATCTCAAGAACCGCTATAGATAGATTTCTGAAATTTTCACAGATTATGTATATCTGTTGCCGCTATAACAACAAATACTAAAAACAAAATAAATTAAATAGATGAGGGAGTCTCCCATACAACAAACGTATTTTTTAATAATGGCAATGGGTAGGCACTTGAAATGTTCACAAAATACTCAATTGTATTTATACATTAATAATTAATAACAAAAGAACAATGGCCAAATCGTACCAGGTGGGCGCGGTGGCGTCCCGATATGCCATTGGTAGCAAAAATTTCCTAATAGGCATCGAAAAACATTAGAAATGTGTCTATAAATAGCCACAAAAAAAGATCAATATATTTTAGTTTCGTTGTTGTCTTTCATATTATGTTCTGACAGCCGGCGATCATTCGCATTCGTTCTATTTTTAACCGACTTCCAAAAAACGAGGAGGTTATATGTTCGGCTGTGGATATTTTTTTTTTTTTGGGTAATACTCTAGGAAAAATTGAAATAATTAGAAACGAGAACGCCGAATATAAGTACACTTGTAGGCTACACCGCAGTCGGAAAAAAGGTAGTTCTTAAGTTTAACCTCAAAATAATTGTAAACGTTAATAATTATTATAAAAAATCGTGGCTATTTAGACATAATTCTCAAACGGATTAAGTATGTTCAGAGCATAAGAACAACCAAATCTAACTATAGTTTATTTTGGGATATCAAAAATAAAAGTCGAGTCCAGCTCCTATACAAATTTGGCCATGATTCTTTAAACAAAATAAATAATTAAGGAGGCCCCATACAAAAAAAAACACGTTTTTACCTATTTTTGCTCAATAATTATACGGAACCCTTCGTGCGCGAGTCCAACTCGCACTTGGCTGTTTTTTTTATTAAATGCTTTTGTTGAATTTTGTGGATCTAGACACGCGGTAGAGTGTCAAGCCAAGTTCCAGCATAACAGAATGGCGAGCATGCCCCGTGTGTTACACGAACCATTTGCAGCTACTTTTGACCCCCTCATAATTCAGAAACTATTTCACATAAATGTTTCAAATTTGGCTAATATGATGAGACTTGCGAGATAAATACATGCTTTAAATTTCATGAGCACAACTTAAACGGTTTTTGAGATATTAACGTCCGAAAATCTAAATTTTTATCACTGACTGACTGACCTATAGATCAAAATTCTAACCCACTTCCAGATGACCTAGAAGGCTGAAATTTGGAATCCAGCTCGGTAATTGTGTGTAACCGTAGGGAAAAATCCGAAAACAAAAAAAATTGGTAAAGTGCGAGTCGTACAGAGCGAAAATTGTGTTTTTTGTATGGAGACCCCCCTTAAATATTTATTTTATTTTACTTTTATTATTTGTTATGAAAGAAGAAATATAATTAAGGATTTTGTGAACATTTCAAGTACTTTTTGGCTGCCATTATTGATTCAGAGCAAAAAAAGCCAAAAAAATCACGTTTATTGTATGGGAGCTCCCCGTAAACATTTACATATTTGTGAATTGAAAAAACTTCAAATTAATGGAAGGTGACTTTATGAAGTGTGTCTGTCTGTCTGTTACGTCTTCACGCCCAAACTGCTTGTACCGATTGTTCTTTGGTATGGAGATATAGTTTGAGTCCCGAGAATAGAGATAGAATTATTTCAATATGTCTGTCCGTTTGTCTGTCCGTCCGTCCGTTTGTCTATCTGTCTTTTAGACAGCTATAATAATAGCTACTTAACTTCCACATAGTAAGTTGTACACTATATAGTTAATGGTTGGAAATACACTTGTGTTATACCATATTATTCCAATGCCTTCTGATGGTAGCTGCATTTTCCATTCGCTTGGATTTTCTTTGTTTTATTCGTCTCATACTCAGTCTCAACAAGGCTTAGGAGCTGTTTCCCCACTTCCTGATAAGTTTAAGATAGGCTATCCACAACTTATCTAATAGATTAAGTATCTGCCAGATAAGTTGCGGATAGCATAGCCGACCCTTGTCGGGAAGTGGTGAAACGACACCTTAAGGTTGCGAATTGCCATTGAATATAGTCAAATATTATGAAATTTATGAATGTTTAAACTGGGAAGATGAAGGAACCCTTGCTCGGAAAGTTTTCTTTACAAAAAGTAGTGATATCCCACCAAAAACATAAATGTAAAAATGCTGAGCGAAGTTCCATACAAACATTATATTTCTTATGTATGGACTTCGCCGTAAAAAGGATGCAGATCTAAATTAGTGCCAAGTTCCATGGAAAATGGAAATAAGTGCGTATAGGAACCAAATAATATTATTAACAAATAATAGAGTCTATTTCTTTGCTTTATTGAATATCTATAACGATTGATGTTATTTAAATAATGTGACATCTTAAACTAGATTAGATTTTACTTGACTAGTTTTCATCAGAATTAAAATGTTCAATAACTTTATGAAAAATGACTGACGTAATGAAAACTGGCCAAGTTAGATCTAATCTAGCTTAAGATCTCACATTATTTAAATAACATCAATTGTTATAGATATTCAATAAAGCAAAGAAATAGACTCTATTACTCGTATTTGTTATTAATGTTATGTGGTTCCTATACGTACTTATTTCCATTTTCCATGGAACTTGGCACTAATTTAGATCTGCATCCTTTTTACGGCAAAGTCCCTATGGACTTATAATAAAAAAAAACATAAGAAATATAATGTTTGTATGGAACTTGGCTCAGCATTTTTACATTTATGTTTTTGGTGGGATATAGTATATTTCCTACGATACGCAGAATTGCTACGCGTCTTGGTGCTACGAGATTTCGTAGCAGAGTTGCTACGCGCGCTACGAAGTCGTAACAAGTTATAATTAAGGTATATTATATTTTTAAAATTATTGCCTTTTTCAAAGGCGGCCTTTTATGAGTTTATATGGAATGCATAATTAATATTTGTTTCCAATGGGCTTTGACAAATGAATAGCTCAAGTGGAAAGGCTATGCGAAGGGGATTATTGGTAGAACTAATATCGCGTCAAAGCATTCCGTTGCCAATTATAAGCAAATTATCATATTAATCTGTCTCGTTGGTGTTCCTCAATTATATACATCCAATCCTTAGTTCGTAGTGTAATAAATACGCGAAGAAGTGATACAGGAAAAATAATAGAAATTTTATACATTTCAAATTTTTTACATTTCATTGATTCCTGGGAGCTATCTCGTGGTCTATTATTATTTTAACCATAATTTTCTGAAACACTTGATAAAAAAATAGGAATTTTAGGGTTACAATTAGCATGTGCTCGTATTAAATTAAAGGTACATTTTCAAAGCAAAATTACACTCACCGCAGCTTTGAATTTGAACTATTGCTGCAAAATATGTCCGCTAGCGTAGAGTACGAGTAAAAAGTTCTATTCAAATCCGAATTTTGAATCCTTGTCTTAAAAGACAGCAGCCGCGTAGAAACCAATATGAACTGGTCCAAATTGTTATAAAGCAGGGTCACCAATTAGTTTCGCTCGGGGGAAATGATATGACCTTCGCGGTCCGCACATAATACAAAATACAAAATATTTTTTAAATTACAAAGGTTGATAGTCAATGAGAAAAGTGTCAATTTTTGTTGCCATAGGTGTACCAGAATCTGATGGCAAAAAGTGAGAAAATAAATTGACTCTAGCAAAATCGGGATCGTAATAGGAATAACACATTTTCATCTTTTTTATTCCTTTAGCGGCTTATTTTGTGTGTGAAACATGCAAATATAAAAATTTATCCAATGATAAAGGATATTTTTTGAAAATTTGCTGTCAAAAATTGCCATCAGATTCTGGTAGACCTATAATTATTATCTGTATGAAGTTTGGAGTGAAATTGGTGCAAGCTATTGACATTAAACCTACTAAACGAAGTTCATTTTCGAAATGCTTGTTCGGTGGTCCGCACACAATGGGTCGGCGGTCCGGATGCGGACCGCGGTCCGCCATTTAGTGACCCCTGTTATGAAGTGTGTCTTTCTGCGTACTAAATATGGTACGACTAGACGACGTCCACAACTATAATTGAGACAACACTAATTGTTTATCGTGTTATTTTTCTGGGATAAAAGTATCCTTTATCCTATCTCGGTTCTTTAACGGTTTGTGCGCGAAGAGGTAACAGACAGAGTGACAGACATACAGACACACTTTCGAATTTATCAGTATGGATTAGGAGTTCTAAAATAAAATTTAATTTTCAGCCCTTATCTTACATCTAATATATATAAATCTCCTGTCACGGATGTTTGTCCGCGATGGATTCCTAAACTACTTAACCGATTTTAATGTTTCTTTCTTTTAAATGTGTGCCTTTTTCCAACTTGAGAGATAGGGTAGCTTAGATGTTTAATTATAGTCGCAATTTTATTTTATTGCAAATTATTTGTCTATAAAGAGCGACCATTGTTTATGCGACGCGGGTCACGGGATAGCGATGGACGTTGCAATGGTGACATACTTATTTAGTCACTAATTCAATAAAATAATACGGGCGATATACTTTATGTAATATGGCAAAGAAACGTTTGCCGGGACAGCTAGTTTTTTTTATAAAATAAGGAGGCAAACGGGCAAACGGGTCACCTGATGGAAAGCAACTACCAGCGCCTATGGACACTCGCAACATTAGAAGAGCTGCAGATGCCGTTGCCGGCCTTAAATAACATGCCAATGCCATGGCCAATGTGAGCTGGCCCTTACAGAAATAATTACCTGAACAGAGCTTCACGTGGAAGTTGGAACTATGATGGAATGGATACAGTGCAGTGATATTTCAATAAAGTCGAGTGTCGAAAAACTAGTTTCCCGGTGAAATGGGATGCCATCGGCCCTCAATAAACTAATCTGGTTGAGAGCTGTTGAGCGTCAGTCACATATTGACTACGATCTAGTCATGACAGTTCTGTTACAGGTAATTAAAAATTCATTGTTTGACTCTATGAATAATAAAAACTAAGGAAACTTAGTTAAGTTTCCTTAGTTATATATTATAAGGAAGTTTCCTTAGGAAGGAAGATAAATAAATAAATAAGCTTTGTTCACACTATGCCTTTTTCTGTTCGTCAAGGGCATACGTTATAGCGCAGTCAAAAGCGAACGTTTGGCATGCCCGCGACGCATGCCCTCTGACCGTATCCAAAACTTCAAAAATGACAATGTTGGCGTTGCGTTCGTTCACGCATTCAATTATTGAATGGGCCAAAATGAAAGTTGAATGAAAGAACATGACGAAAATTGAAGACGAAAGCGCATAGTGTGGACATAGCTATACATCAACCGTTTTGAATTTGGTTCTTTTTCGCACAATATCTACGAAACACCACTCACGAAGCCGTTGACATTAATAATTGTCACTTCTATATTTACACAAAATTGTGTACCGAATACATGCATAAAGTATGTATGTATTCGGGTCACATTTTATAGACTTGTGGACACAGTTACTCTTCCTTTGTTTTTATTATTCGCAGGTTCGTCTGCATGAATATAATATTTTCACATGTTATCCGCAACTTCGTCGCGCCAAAATTAGTTTAGGCGAGACATCTTCTGGACTAAACCTATCCACATTCTAATCTATCCGTCCTTCTATTCCTGTTTGTAACTAAAAGAATAGCAATTGTGTTCATTTTGTATAGAGACTGTTAAAAACATACTTTTCTTTTGGATTTCATAGCTGTATAAATGTTTACATTTAGATACATACTCAGTTTTTTTAATTTTCACAAGTTTATCTATAGAAAAGATTATTGATTGGTTTACATCAAAATGTAAACCAATCTACAGTGATAGTGAATAGATGAACTCCTGTTAAAAACCCTTCAGGAAAAGCGAATAGTTATGGAACTACAAAATTCTAGTGGTTATCCTCACCTGGAACAGGCCGAAACTTGTGTACGCGTTGTTGTGGTTAGTAACTTTGTCCGTGGTCCGGCCGCTCGCGTGCTCGATGAGGCACACCCCTGGGGCAGAATTAATACGATTACTGAGAATACAGGCCGGTATAGGGTACAATGAACGCCTCCGTGGTCCAGTGGTTAAGAGCGTGGCTCTTGACTCGGAGGTCGTGGGTTCGATTCCCGCGTTGGAAACATGTTATTTCCAAGTTTTTTTTGGACAATGCAGGCTGATCACCTGATTGTCTGACAAGTAAGATGATCCATGCGTCGGATGGGCATGTAAAAAGTCGGTCCTGCGCCTGATCTCTCGCCAGTCGTATCGGTATTCCATCCCACTAAGTTATAAGAGAAAAGTGGGTTAAAAGAGAAAAAGTTATAGAGAGTACTCTTGTGTACTGCACACACACTTGGGTACTATAAAATGACTCCTGCGTAGCTGGCCTGGTTTTAATGAAACCGGCCACCGTCACCGAAACCAGTATGGGAGTTATTATAGGGTACAAGAGGGCTCAGGGTCATTTCAGACCGCAACTCGATGCGTAGATGCATTTCTAAAGTACGGTATTAAATAGACAGGCTATGTGGTCGTTGGAATAGACAGATTTGTATGACGTCTCACGCAATTAAAGTCTGTCAAATCCATACAAATTTAGAAGTGAATCTACGCGTAGCGTGCGATCTCAATTGACCCAGTCGACACTTTTTTTTCATCGCTTCTCTTTAGCATCGCCGATCAAAAATTGATGAAATAGTTACGGTGCGTCCACATTTGTATCATTTGCGCGATCAGATCTCCGATCAGATGTCCATCGCGATCATCGTGCCATATCAAGTATGCGTATCATAGTGTGGACGCCTATTAGATCATTCTGCCGATCATGCGCGTATTTGATACGACACGTATCAGATACGCGGTTAATAGCGATCGGGGCGTATCATGATACGCGTATCATTTTGACACGCTTCGATGATACGCGACGGAGATCCGGTCGGAGATCTGATCGCGCAAATGATACAAATGTGGACGAGCCTCTAATTGACATAAACGTTCGATAATATGGAGTCGCCATTCGACTTAATAAGTTATGTCAATTTTGTATATTTTGATAGGCGATTGTATAAAAAAGCAATAAAAGACGTGTTGTCTATGTCCCAGGGATAGGTGTAGATTATTTAACCTAATAATTTACGGCTCACATTCTCTTGAGACACGTCACACGACAGACTTAATACAGACTATTGCGATACAAAATATTTTATTGTGTTTGTTCATCTTCATGTGTTTTATCTAGCAATAGTCAGTCTTAAGATTGTCGCCTATCAAGCTAAATGAGCTGAAGCTATTTATCAAAGTGTATTGAATATTATCGACAGCAAAGTTGGATCTAAATGTGTAGGATGTGACATAGGCATAAAGTAATTTAGTTGCGTGTATATTATAACATAATATTAAAAACCTTTATGACAATAAAAGTTTTTATTGAAGTTTAACTTGAATTTAAATATTTCACTCTAACACAAGGCCAGCCCTAGAAAGGCAAGATACAAAATACAAATTTATATTGTAATCAGACAACCTGAGCACTCTTGATTTGAGGCCGTATTAATTAGAATTAATTCGGATTATCCCCCACCCTAGTGTTAATGGCAACCATTTTAAAGTTAAATGAAAGAGAATAGGGAGATGTTTTGTCGACAGTTATATTACCAGCTACTTAAAAATATTATTTACCCAAAATGTAAGTCAAAGCCCGGAATTCACCATAATAATAAAAAAAATCCCTTTAAAATATAATACGCAGTATAATAACAACATACAACACCCCTCTCATTTGTTGTTTACCCCCTTTTGGGGGAAAACCCCTAAGTTGGTTACCCTGTTTGTCGATCGGTCCTTTTAATGCAAATGTGAGTTCCCGCGGGTTACTGAGGCCAGTTCGTTCGGTTCAGCTTAATGCTATTATTCGCATTACGTTCACGGAGAATTTCATTATCACTTGACGACGAAAAACACGTGTAAACTACTTAATTGATATGCCACAGTGTTAATATACAGTAGTCGAAGTAAAGCTATCCGTCACTTAGTACGAAATTGTGAAACAGGCTCTATTGTCTGGGATACATAGCACTTAATTACATAGATCTAAAATAAACGTTTTTTTTTTTCAAAATACTAAATGTAATGAAATCTAAGAAATGAAATTCTCGTGTCACTGCAGTGTTTGTTGCCAAACTCCTCCAAAATTAAAACGATTTTGTTGAAATTTTGTGTGTGCTGTAAGTGTAAGTCTAAAAATACCGTCGTAGTAATATTGTAGTAGAACAAAAAGCACACAATCCTATGTCGTGCCATCAAAGTTCCAGAGATCAGCGTAAAAAATGATAAACATTAAACAACATCGGCTCTTAAGCAAATTCCCAAAACGGTAAAACAACGTTTGCTAGGTCAGCAAGTATAAATATAAAGAACATCCTGTAAGATGGGTTGCGCATCCTCACTTAATCCAGTAGTAACGCAAACTAATAGCTACATTAACGTATAGATCGTCGGCATTCAAGATACAGCGCCAATATTAATAAATCCAATCCCGATTTCCTATCCCGTGCGCCCGAATTAGTTTCATCACGGCATACGATCGTCGTTTTGAATTATCTCGACGTGATAGACTCGTGTAACCGGGGTGTGGGTGTGGGGGGGTGGTATTGTTTGTTATTAACTGAAAATAAGGGTTGTTTATACTTTACTTGAATATTATAACGGGATATATATTGCGTAAATAAAGTTAACGAAACACAGTTAAGTTTACACACTTTTGCCTGCGGCTCCGCCTACGTGGACAAAGTATTGTTTTGATGTATTTTTTATAGAAAGTAAATATAATAAAGTTTGGTTTTGTACTTGATCTTATATATGGAAAAAAAAATGTCTATAAATACAGATATATACTACATATAATAGTCTATAGATTGTAAATATAAAGCTGAGGTTTAGATATTATGTTTATTTTTTTGTGGCGATTAAGTGTGTGTCAATAAAACAACCATTACTAAAATCGAGCGCAATACTCGACAGAACTCACTAAAACGCGAGACATGTTCTCTAAGACGCGAGTCAAAGGATAATTATAATTTTACTCCGCGCTGGGACTCCGAGGCATCTGCTGATTAGCTCTCTGTGTGCACTAATGCATCTGTTACATGGGAGTGCCACAGGGAGACAAACTACGTCGAATCATATTACACCATCAGTGACAATCTTGCCTTCATACATTAACGCTTTGATGTTATATTTTAAAACTGAAGTCGAATATTTTTTAACTATTGCATAGCTTTCATCCCGAGATTTGTGCGCTGACCGAATCGGGAAATTCCGTTACGAAAAAACCTAACCTAACCCCCGGCACAGCGGTGCGGCGTTGGTGTGCAACGTTTAATGTGTTTGTGTGCTTGCTTGTGATGATGGTTATATATTTTAGTTTCCAAGTACTATACGTAAGTAAATTAGTGTTTTGGAAAAGTTTATATCGATGTAATCAAACTTTGTACTTGATACAGTTAATGATTTAACTTGCAAATCCTATTTATATGGGGTGTAACTTGCTAACCAACGTCTGTTCAATTTCGTTAAATATTGCCATGTCGTCTCTTTTATTCCTGTTAATAAATAATATATAAAAAGCTAACCGACTTCAAAATTGTATGCAATTGGGATTTTTTTAAACAACACAAAAAGAGATACTGAAGTCAGACTTGTAGTTCCGGAGATATGTGAACACAAACAGAAAAATATACATAGGTACATACACTTTTGATATTTGGCAAAGTTTAGACTTAAGGCTGCTCTTTCGAAAAAAGCGTGCAGATGAAACAACTTTTCATCGGCATTAACAGAGAAATTATATCTGAAAAAAAATAATTAGTAATCTACATGATATGATACGTAATTTGGTTTTGCCATCTTTTTTCTATCGGTATCACTTAATAAAGAAATAAAAAACCAAATCACCTCCAAATCGTTGAATGAAACCACTTTACTCCTTCATTATTTATCAAAAGAATATATAAAAAATATCTACTGCTTTGCAATACATAAGTTAATAATTTGTTTTTTTAACTTTTTTGAAATATGTATTATATTAAGCCTTAAAAAGGTTTTTTCTCCTATTTCGCCCTATCATGGACGCGGCGAGCGTCGTTACCGCCACCGTACAAGGCGCGCTGTTATGAATGTTATTTAAATGTCATTACGTCGATATTCGCACTGACAGACAATCGACCTGCTAATTTAGGGAGAGAGGGCCCTTAAGACGCTCATATAGACTAACATAATTACAAAAACTGGGCAGTTCTGGAAATATTACATACATACGAGCCGATTTGATAACACATTTTTTAAAGTCGGTTATAAATAAGACTATATTTTGTCATACATTTACCACTATTAATACGGTGTGCCCCATGGCAGGTATTTATTACGCCAATATTTTTCTCGTAGATGTAAGATTCTATTTTTAAGTGCGATTCGTTTTATCTACAACATTAGTTTAGATGAGACTAAATCTCTTTAAATTTTATCGCGGGACGCTCAGACTTCTAAGCTCGATTTCACCTACGCTTCTAGAGATCCTTAGTTAAACAGCCAAGAAAATTGAAAACTTATTTCTTATTAAAATCATTCGTCCGTTCATTCGACGTTTGTGTAATTGTACTAGATGTTGCATGCGACTTTATTGCACTGAGATTTATTTAAAAAAATGTATTATAATAAAGTATCTCCATACCATGTAACTAATTCGCTTCAGCGGTTCCAATGTGATGAAGTATAGGACAGGCGGGTGAACGTCTATCTATACTAATACAAGATGACGCCCGCAACTCCGTTGCGCCAAAATTCGTTCATCGCGCGGAAACCGTACATTTTTCCGGGATAGAAAGTATCCTATGTAAGGACATAGGTAGGTAAGGACATTTGGTTTGGAGATAGGTACTTTGAGTCCTGGGAAAGGTCCCGGGACTCAAAGTACCTATCTCCATACCAAATTTTAGCAAAATCGGTTCAGCGGTTTGGGCGTGAAGAGGTAGCAGACAGACAGACAGACAGATAGGCAGACAGACAGACGGACACACTTTTGCATTTATAATATTAGTATGGATTACTAGCTAAAAGCCGAGCTTTATGAGAACTCGCGTCGTTTTTCTGCGTGGTATTAAATCTTTAAGGCAGTTTTTTATATTATTAAAAAATAATAACCATGCAAACCTTGACTTGACCAATGATAACAAATCTACATAAAAATTAAAAATTCTATGTTAAAGCACAATATATCATAGGCGTGAAATTTTTTCCGTAAAGTGTACCACAAAAGTCCTCAGGTTGTGGGAAATAGTAAAGCTCGCTTCGCACGCCCTGATAAATGCGGAAGTGTGTCTGTCTGTCAGTTACCAATCCGCCAAACTGCTAAACTGATTTTGTTTAAATTTGGATACTTCAATACCCAGGAACGGACATTGCTTGACAGGCTGCTTTTTATCTCGTATAGTCGTTGAACATACAAAAAATCCAAAGCCGAATAATATATAACTTCCATCTTTTTGGAAGTCGGTAAAAATGTACAGTTTCCGCGCGATAAACAACGGAGTTGAGGGCAATTAGTTGATAAAATTTGCTAGTATTCATTTCTAAAATAATTTAAAAAAATCTTCAAAACAAAAAAATAGTATTCATTAAACGATATCTCCTTACACACTACACTGATCGGTCCCTTTAAAGTTACACGCGCTTTGTGTAAACATTTCTCTGGAATTCAGAATCAAAGCGAATATTACTAAACTGAGATATGTAAGCCAATCCGAATTCGCAATTCGAGGATTTAATATATCTATGCATTTATTATCGTTTATATGCGAATGTGACGTATTAGGATGTAAATTGGTTCCCACTACAACAAAGGCATTATGAATTCAGTTGAAATCGAATTCTATGCACGGCACTCGATATCCGGGTATGTGTCGTGGAGGAGCATGACGGATAAAATGTTTCAATTCTTCCTTCATTTGAATTTCACACATTTGTATGATAGAGATCTTGCTACTTAAAATGACGTTTTTGGACGAAAATCATCTAAAACGTGAGAAAAACGATTTGTCCTGCTAAACCGTGATTTTTTTTGCTAAATCTTATGTGTTACGTTTTTTGCACATTTCTCAAAGAGAGTGAAGCTCCTAGGTAATGTAATGTTTTAGGATGCTATAAATTGCGGTTACGGTTAAAACGGTCAAATGAAAGGATCAATGAATAATTACAACTTTGATTAAATGTTATTCAATCATAAATTATTAATTATGGTACCCTATTATGAATACATAATAGCAGATCACAAATATATTTACCAGAATATTCGTATTATATAAATGGACCTGCAAACATCCTGTCTGGCGGATTTGTGAATCCAAACCATTTAGGGCGCCACCCCAAATTGTATACAAAAAAAAAAGAATCTAATCGGTCCAGCCGTTGAGATCAGTGACGAACACAGGTACCGACTACATTAGAATTATATATTATTTTACTAGCTGTCCCGGCAAATTATAAAGTACCTATTTCGCCCATATTATTTTTTTGAAGTGACTAAATAAGTATGTTACCATAGCAACGTCTATCGCTATCCCGTCGCACAAACAATGGTCGCCGTCAGTCTCAGGTTGTAAAAATTTACTATTATTTATTCAACAAATGCACTTATCAATATATAAAGTACCCAGTAGCCGATTCTCAGACCAACTGAATATGCATATAAAATTTGATGAAAATCAGTAAAGCCATTTCGGAGGAGATAGTGGACTAACATTGTGACACGAGAATTTTATATATAAGATAAAGATAAGGGGCCACGACAGTGCCACGGCCAAGACTTACAGTTGGCGATCTGCGCGCGCGGGAAGTTGTAGCGGAGCAGCTCGCGCGACAGTTGACAGCGGTTGAAGACACGCGCGTGCTGCTGCGAGCTGTCAATCAGCGTCAACGCCACCCATACCAGTAGTAGCCGGCTCATTGTGAATCTGCAATAAAAATATATTATTCGCTAGAAATAATTATAATGTAATGAGTTTAAATTTAATTTTATTAAACTCTCCTATATGTGGAATTATAAAAAAAAACCGGCCAAGTGCGAGTCGGACTCGCGCACCGAGGGTTCCGTACAAACCTGCAAGCTTTACAAAGTTCGTTCATTACGACAATCGAGTATGAGGAAATGGGTAGTAAGTTTAAAATTATTTAAAAAAAATATATTATGTGATGTAACTAAAAATTTATGGTTTTCGTAATTTTTCCTTTATCTATGCTATAAGACGTTGCTTCGTACCAAATTTCAAGATTCTGAGTTCACGGGAAGCACCCTGTAGGTTTTGATTCCCTTGCAAGTGTCGAAAATTTGCGGCATAAACGGCTGTATCTTTTGATTGCGTTGGCTTAGAAGTTTGATTTTTTCACAGCTTCAAGGGACAGTAGACCTGAGTAATTGATATAAATTTCAGCTTCATACCTCCACGCGTTCCTGAGAAAAAGGGTCTTGACAGACGGACAGACGGACAACAAAGTGATCCTATAAGGGTTCCG
This sequence comes from Polyommatus icarus, assembly GCA_937595015.1. Taxonomy (NCBI): domain Eukaryota; kingdom Metazoa; phylum Arthropoda; class Insecta; order Lepidoptera; family Lycaenidae; genus Polyommatus; species Polyommatus icarus. Next base: position 14,745,543 of record OW569327.1, on the reverse strand, counting down.
TTTTTTTCCTTTTGAGGTACGGAACCCTAAAAAATCGGCTGCGCTAAGATAGTGCCGACAAATGTAAAAACTAAATAGCAGAAGTAGGCGTACTTTCACCGATACATTAATCTCCTTGCGTCTTACGAATTTTCGATCAGGTCATGTCTCCTGAAGCGAGTCCAAAAAAGTGCACAATGACAGTAAAGAGGTTTCACTTAAAAAAGGAACTTGGCTTTCACTCTAAACTTTTATGCTAAATCGACTTGGCTACACCTACACCTTTGTTTTATGGTTCAGTATAAAATTAACAACTACTGTTTATAACTGTTTAATGCTCTGAAAGCTGCGGGGTAACAAATTGTGTAATTCCAGGATTTCTATGAATGAGATTTTCAAATTACAAGTGAGTAGTTGACACGCAGCGCGTAATTGTATACCGTTGTCGTTGCGACGTTCTCGGCTATAAAAGACGGTTTATATGGAAACTTGAACTAATTCTCAATTATGTACGAATCCCCATTACACATGTACAAGATTGTGTAGAGCACATTTTCAAATGTGATTTTATGCTGCAACATATACAACAATCATATTGTTGTATTTTTTGAGAAATTGATTAACAGTCAGAGGTAACAGATTGTATTTCCGCATTGATAATAATATTAGAACGGATGGATATATGGATAGCATAAAAAACATTAAAGTACAAAAATAAGTATAGAATAAGCTGTAGCAGGTTCTTTGGCGTCGTGGAGGGAGTCCTGTGTTGACAGATCCAGGATATCCCTCCGTAATACGGCTGAAGGCAAACCGCAGGTGGTTTTAGTGGGTAAACCCGGAGTCGGGAGTCCCACATACCCCCGGGGTGCTTCAGCTTAACTGACGCACATCCCCAACCGGGGCACTCATAAAGGGTTTCCCCTGCGCATAAAAAAAAAAAGGTTCTTTGGCGTCATTTGCTTTGACGACATTAGCTATACCTACTATACCCATCAGAATAACGAACGAAAAAGTTCTAAATCTTCCTTTGTCGTACTCCATTATTGAGTTTTATTCTAAAAAATGTAGCATTATGGGTCTATAAAGGAAATTTTCGATCAAAACGAACAATCGGCAGTCGGTTGTAACGGCGAGTTTTATTTAAGCCCAACAAAGAACTTTGATATCGGCGTAGCCAATATCTCATGTATTGTATTTCCAGTTTTAATTTGTTTCAGTAATGGTCCGTTTCAGTAATTCCCCTTTTCAGTAAATTTGTTAATGTCGAACATCTAAGGCCGTTTGTCCACCGCCGCGGTCGCCGGGACGTCACCGACAAAAATTAAAATGAAATACCACTGTATGACCTAGGCCAGAGGTCACCAAATGATGGACCGCGGTCTGCATCCTGACCGCAACCCATTGTGTGCGGACCAAGCATTTTCAAAGATGAATATCGTTAAAAATAAATTCTTTCTTTTTAACGATATCCATCTTCGAAAATGCTTGGTCTTAACAATTGCTCTACAAAAATTTACACTTTTCTCATTGATATGTTATTAAATATTATCTTAGTTACTTTCGTAATTACCTTTTATTGGATTTTTTTTTATTTTTAAGGTGTGGACCGCGAAGGGCATTTCATTTCTTAAACTGGACCCCGAGAGAAACTATTTGGTGACCCTTGACCTTTTTTTTAGGCTATAATATAATAGGTTTCATTATCTACCGACATTGGTCTAGCCACCCATGCCGCCGCCGTTTGTAGTGGCGTAAAGCAATATGCAATCTATATTATAGGTCATAAAGTGGCACTTTTATTGAACTTTTGTCGGTGACGTCCCGGTGACGGCAGCGGACAAACGGCCTAATTCTGTTGTTCGTTGTCTTTACGGCGGAATTGATTGCTGAATATTTTTTACTTTATTGCTACGTTTTATTACGAGATTTTTTATATCCGGAATAATCTTAATAACTCTTTTTTTGTATCGAAAAATTTTTGATCGTGTACACACATGGATCAACAAAATACAATAGATTTCTTGTTATTTAAATTTATTAAATAACGTTACAAGTTACGACCATTATAAAAATTATGTGCGTTATAAGGAACAGTAATTCTTAAATTATAAGTTCTGTACTATATAGTCCAAAGTCCAAACCACGAGAAACAAAACAAAAATTCATATAAAATATCAAAATTAGTATCGATATTGTGACTATCCTAGTGGTTTGGACCAAACGTCTTGACTCTGACGTACAGTTTACGCAGCTCTAGAATTCGACGTAACAAGCTCGAGGAGTCAGATTCTCGACCTTAATAAGCCTTTGAGGAATCGGAGGCTCCATCAAAATAGTGGTAAAACACACTCCTACATGAAACACGACCGGTTTATTGACTGTACACCGATTCTGCTGGTTCGGACGCATATGATGCAGCTTCGTTACTTGTCCTAGACCGTTTTCTATATGTCGAAGTCATCAGGTTCAATTTGTAATTCGATTGAATGACTAGCGTTTTCATTAAGATAAGATAAGATAAATTAATCAATTACGTTTCAAATTTTTATAATAAGAGGAAAAAATGCATGTTACATATAAATAGGAACAAACACATTGAATGACAACATTCTATTGAATGACTAGGCCGAACGTTGATTGAACAATCATCACTCAACGTCCAATTATTTAGCGATTTTTGACATAATGTGTAAACTAGATCAAAATCCACCCGTTTAGATGCTATGACGCCACGGACAGACAGACACACTGACAAACAGACAGGGAGACAGACACTTCAAACTTATAACACCCCTCTTTTTTCGTCAAGGGTTAAAGACAAAGAAAGTAATATTACGAGGCTGTCTAGTTTTTAACCGACTTCCAAAAAACGAGGAGGTTATATGTTCGGCTGTGGATATTTTTTTTGTATGTTCAACCATTACTCCGCCGTTTGTGAGCCGATTTTCAAAATTTTTATTTTGTTGTATTAGGTTTTACTCCAATTTGGTACCATGTTCACAAAAGTGATGACCTGATGATGGAATCTATGATTAATCGAGGGAACTCCTCGAAATTTATATGGAAACATATTATGGTGATTTTGGTTTTGTGAGAAGCATCCTAAGCATATGCTACCAAAATGCAAGATTTTTCACCAAGATACTAAGAGAACTCCGGATTCCTTATAGATACAAGTTTGGGGGTTTAGGCGCTGTTTTAAGAACTGGAAGCATATGCTACTATACAAATTACATTCATCATCATCATTACCACGTCAGGGTCACCAATGTCACCAAAATTGAACATAACAAAATATCCAACCTTAACTCCATTGCATAAGGCACACATTTGACATTAGTAAGTTGCTAGGATAATACAAGTAACATGCTAGTATACTGTCATACTTACAAATCGCGGCCACGAGCGGCCCCGGGCGGCCGAAGACTTCTCAAGCGATACTATGTATTACATTAATAAAGATAAAGTTTAAAATCATATTATGACACTGAAAGCCTCGCCAGTGCTATTCCGGTTTGGCTAGGGCCGCCCCTAGCACGTGTTCTCTTCGTTTTTTTTAAATGTATTGTTTAAAATTTAATCTGCAGCTGATATTATATTTTGTAAGTGTGACTGTTGACAAATTGTAATAAGTATAGAATAATATAAAGGTGTATTTTTTATTCTACGCATAGTACGCGATGGTTTACTAGGTAACTATAAAGAGTGAAATTATTATTTTTAACAAAAAATTAAAACCGACTTCCAAGGTAAAAACAATAATAACATCCTCATAATATGAACTAAAAAGTATTAAATAATTTTTCCTATCATCCATTAATAGCCGAATTCGGAAAATACACATGTATAATGTATATTATTATTCTACGTATCTTATTACAATTTGTTAACAGTCAAACTTACAAAATATAATATCAGCTTCAGATAATTTCAATCAATACATTAAAAAAAATCGAAGTGAACACGTGCAAGGTAATTTAATGCACTACAAAAGTAGAATTGAGGTACTGATTCTCCAATACCATTTCCTGAAATTGACAATCCTTGCGATACGGTTCAAATTATTTCACGTACGAAATAAATAATTTACCTTTTGTCTTTATATCCAGGTTTTCAGGAAATAAAAAGCATTGAAATATACTGATAGTCAAACCACGCAAAAGCTGTAATAATTGCACATGAAAAAATATTAAACTGAAACTAAAACGATAGTAAATTAAACCGCTTAATTATATTAAGTAGAAAATACAAGCAAATGTTAAAAATGTTAAATTCATTTAATGAAAATGTACATTCAAAAACTTGAAACTCAATTATATGAAGAGTCACTGTTTCGTTATACAGTTGGCAAGCGACCCGACTCTCTTACTTATACGTGCGAAGAGAAATGCCTTTTATTGCGGCGTAATAGGAGCTAGTATTGATTGATAATTTAGTTCGGTTCTGCGGGTACTCGAAATGAGGTATGAAACGGCTCTTTATGCAATTCACAATGTACGATAAGCCCGGGCTACTACGAGTTTTCATCGACTTCTCCCGATTTGTGTTGCGACTGGTCTGTCTCTGTCATATGCGTCTATCAGCGGGGCTAAAATGGCCGCATAGCAATTCCTCACAATCAATTCACAAAATGAATTGTCAAAACTGTCAAACTCACGAATGTCAAATTTAGACCAATTCAATTGGTCTAAATTCGTACTAATTTGACATTCGTGACTTTGACAGTTTTCACAATTTATTTTGTGAATTGATTGAAAGGAATTGCTATGTGACCATTTTAGCCCCGCAGGCTCGAGATTGCGTTCGCCCGAACGCGCGATTTGGCGGCTACACCGCGAGATCACAAGCTATTGTAGGTATGTTAGTGTCTAAACTCTAAGCACACCATGCCGAAATTACGCGGCCTAAGTTCCGTATGATTACGTCAAAATGTCAAACGCATACAAATAATGTCAGACGCATACAAATAACGCGACGTAATTTACTGTCACAATGACAGTAAATTACGTCGCGTTATTTGTATGCGTACGTAGTACGTACGTACTGTCATCGGTAATTTAAGATACATTGCAGGCGTAATCATGCGGAACTTCGGCCGCGTTTTTTCGGCCTAGTCTGTTTAGGTTTAGACATTAAATAACAGCGTAACCGTGCCACGCCGTTATTTAAATGTTATACAATTTTGAGTTATGTTGTATCCGGTGAAATTCGCCAACAAACTGTTATGCAGTTTGGCGATTTGTATTGTATAAGATAAATTGTACATTTATTGTGAATAAACGAAGAAAAAAAAAAAAAAAAAAAAATAGTTGCATCTTGTGATCTCGCGGCGGAGTGACCAAACCGCTCGTTCGCGCGGATGCATAGGTATATTCAACTTTTAACGTTGTTAGTGGCGGCCGAAAGGGAAGATCTTCCGACCGAGCGAGATAGCATGCTCGGTCAGGCCGAAGCCCACTGACGTCATTTCAGACATTGTATATATCTTGCCGTTCTCCGAAACTTCGATAGCGCGATGTAGGATTGTTAGGCGAATTGTGGGTACCGCCACATCACTCCCCCCCGAAGACCTGTGGTATTCTTCAATGCGCTTGTGTTGTCAGGTGTGGGCCGAAGCTACGCGTGCAATGACCAGGAGAGGTTCCCGTACTCTGCTTGCTGACCGGTCGTTGTAGCCTATGGCTGCCCCGTTCAAGCCAGACACGGATTCGACCGGCGCGGACGCCCAATGCGGCTTATGGTCGAGGCGACCCGGTTATGCTTGATGTCTGCTGACGTGGTGCGGATGGGCGGGGAGTGTTGAGGATGATTGATGTCCATGATGAAGGATGCGTGTTCTTGTCGGTGGTCACCAATTTAATGTTGTTAGTGGCGGGCGAAAAGGAAGATCTTCCGACCGAGCGAGATAGCATGCTCGGTCAGGCCGAAGCCCACTGACGTCATTTCAGACGTTGTATATATCTTGCCGTTCTCCGAAACTTCGATAGCGCGATGTAGGATTGTTAGGCGAATTGTGGGTACCGCCACAAACTCATAACTATAACTCAATATGAGTCTGTCGGCTAGGCTTGACATAACCTGACCTGACCTGATGATAATATAGGTAGCTCCACCACCTGCCCGTGAATTATTTTTTCTGAGGTTGGATTTATAATATACTAGCTGTCCCGGCAAACGTTTCTTTGCCATATTATATAAAGTATATCTAGGTATATCGCCCGTATTATTATATTGAATAAGTGACTAACGGCCGTTCCCAATATTCAATCTATCTCTGGTTTGACATACGACCGATCGCAGCTAACATTGAAATCTCTAGCTAATGTCTAATGAGAGCTATTCCTATCTCTAGTATGGCAAAACCAGAGATAGATCAAATATTGGGAACGGCCATAAATAAGTATGTCACCATGGCAACGTCCATCGCTATCCCGTGACCCGCGTCGCATAAACAATGGCTGCTCTTTATAGACAAATAATTTGCAATAAAATAAAATTGCGACTATAATTAAAGATCTAAGCTATCCTATCTTTCAAGTTGGATAAAAGCACACATTTAAAAAAAATAAACATTAAAATCGGTTAAGTAGTTTAGGAATCCATCGCGGACAAACATCGTGACAGGAGATTTAAATATATTAGACTAGCTGTTGCCCGCGACTTCGTCCGCATTAACATAGTATAATAACAAAGATGGATAGTTTTTTGGTTTTATGTGGTTCCTTATACAAAGGGTAAAAAGAGGTCCCTATTTAAGCAAACGTCAAACGCAAACGTCAATAAACTTTCATGTTTCTAACTCATGAAATGGCGGACTTTCATTGAAACTTTCTACCCCAATTTCACCCCCTTGGGGGTAGAATTACCAGAAACGATTAAATATGTATCCATTCATTTTTAATCAGTAGCACAAAAATAAATTTTCATGTTTCTAACTCAAGAAATGACGGACTTTCATTCAAACTTTCAACCCCAGTTTCAGCCTCTTGGGGATAGAATTTCTAAAAACGCTTAAAAATACCTATCCATTCATTTTTAATCAGCAATCCAAAAATAGACTTTCATGTTTCTAACTTAAGAAATGACGGACTTTCATTTGAACTTTCAACCCCCATTTCACCCCCTTGGGGGTAGAATTTCCAAAAACGCGTAAACACGTATCCAATCATTTTTAATCAGTAGCCCAAACATACAATTTCAAGTTTCTAACCTAAGAAATAACTGACTTTCATTCAAACTTTCAACCCCAATTTTACCCCCTTGGGGGTAGAATTTCCAAAAACGCTTAAATACGTATTCATTTATTTTTTATCAGTAACCCAAAAATAAAGTTTCATGTTTCTAAATCAAGAAATGACTGACTTTCATTCAAACTTTCAACCCCAATTTCACCCCCTTCGGGGTAAAATTTTTTAAATTCCTTCCTTAGTGGACTCACCAAATTTCGTGGCTGTAACTTTAACAGTTTTTGCTCAGCGATGGTGAATCAGTTAGTCAATCAGTCAGTCAGTCAGGACCTTCGATCAAATATATACAAGATACACAGTCTCATACAAAACCTCTCGAAAATCTGTCGCCGAGTAATTGAGTTCAAAAAAGTATACATTTATCTAATATCAACCTTAATCATAGTAATTATTAAAGATCTTTTTATAAAACAATGTACATTTGTGTTTACAAAGCAATAAATTTTTACGTCCGATGCACGCTTCATACTAAATTCAACCATCCGCGTATATGTCTTAAAGTTCAAATTATTACAGAGCCAAAAAATCACTCTAATTTTATGGCCGAAATTCGCCGCTGGAACAGGGCGAAGTGAAGTATGAGAGGAGTCGAACTGTTCAAAATTTTTTTGTTGAATGTAATAATTTAATAGTCCATTTTTTAATTTTTCCCAAGTTTAATGTATAAAGTGTGGACTAATTATTTTTTATATGTAATATTATGTTGTTCTAATATGTCTAATTTTATAATTAACTAAAATATAAGTGTATACATTGAATATAAATGCTTAGAACATACAACGCTCGCTTAAGTCGGCTTGAAAAATTCTTCGCATCTTTGCCGTGCTATAACTGATATCCAATTTCCACATCTAACTGGATCTCGAGGAAACCTAAAAAAAATAATTCCTCAATAAAAAAAATAATAAATAATAGCGACTCCATCAAAGGGAACAGAAACACAGCTTATAACCCGAACATTTCAAGTGGGCATGATAAACTATGATAAGTACCTTTAATATGAGTATTCGCAATTGAGATGGTTTATACCTCGTCTTGATTTATTTAAAACTTAATTTTCAAATAGTTTTTTGGCGATTTCCTAACGTAATACTAATATTAACAATACAATTGTAAGAAATATATTAGGATAAAATTAATACTTACCGGAAATATGAAATTCCATAATTTTTTTGCGTTTTAGACGTACGATTTTTACAATAATTAAACGAGCACTAAGGCATGTTTCCCGGCGGAGCGTTCGAGCACTACTAAATCAAAAGTGCACCAGAATGTTGCGTTTGGTGCTCTTTTAGTGAGGTCGTTTTTTGCCGCGGACTGTGTATCTTGTATATTAGTGATCGAAGGTCAGGACATGTAATTTTATAAGTATAGATAAATCCAACCTCAGAAAAAATAATTCAGTGTTGTGTAATGTAGTGGTGGAGCTACCTATATCTTTTGGTCAGGTTATGTCAGGCCTAGCCGACAGACTCATATTGAGTTAACATGACTCGACCAAATCCATTGAAATAAATTAGGTCCATTTTCGGCCAAATTCCAGTGAATTTGTTACTGCAGCACCATAATATTGTACACTTACCATTAGAATGATAATATAGTTTGTTACGAGTATAATATTACAATGATTTTAAAAATAGACAACTAAAATTTTATCTATCGTTCATTTTAAATTTTATTTTCCTTAATATGCATTATGCAGAATATGCAGGCAGCTATTGTAACATTCAAGTATATTACCGTCAATAGTAAAAAAATGCAAAAAATAATATCAAAGGGTCGAAAAACCTACCTTCTTTATTGAAGTCGGTTAAAATAATAATTATTTAGTATCCGAGTCTGCAGTAGATCTGACGCTAAGGGAGTCTCAGTGCATATTTAAGTTCTCAATGCTAATGTTTGTTCGCGAAAGTCGAAATTGTCGCAACAACGCTTTGTTGACGATACGGAGGAAATAATGGACTTGTATGATTTTCGTATATTTTATAATAAGGATTCATTTTACATATCCGACATAAATAACAAACTTACATAAGTATTTACTCAACTTTTAACTCATTTTTATGTTCTTATTATTTTTTAATTTACAGAAATGTTATGGATTTTCTATGATATGATTTTTATGAAATGAACGTACTTTAATAAATTTTTTTAAGTTATTAAAATATCACTTTGTCTTCAATCTTTTTTATAAATCATTAACAGCAAAGAGTTAATTTTAACTTAAAGGGCTAGTTTAATTAGTTAAATTATTTAAACTGAGCTATTATTTGTACAAACTATAACATATATTTGGTCAAGCTAATCCTAAATCTTATTTAACAACCAACCTTTTTTAACCTGAAAGGCGTCATAAATAAAAATTACTCAAATGCCTCCAAATATTTTGGAGATTTGCATAAAAACTTTTTCATCAACTTCTTAAGGAGGTTAATCTGGCAAGTACTTACCTAAGTAGAGTGTGTGTTGGCCGGTGTGTGGGAGCAATGTGAGTGCAGTTGCCGCGCGATGGAAACACGCAATTATTCACTTACTGCACGCATTGACACGCATATTGCGTTAAGGCGAAGCTTTCAACTGCAATAAACTTATCTTAGTTAAGTTACTAGAAAATGCATACGTCTACACCCGCAATAATCCCACAGTAATTAAACATCTTTCCGCGATAAAAGGCTACGGATAAACGAGCACATAAGAGTAAATAGCATATAGCACAGGAATCCAAAAACATACGCAGTTTTTATGTCATCTTCAGATGTTCTTCAGCTGGCGCAGCGTCTAGCTTCAAAAATGATGGTGCCTTTATGGATGTAAGTGTAAATTGAAGACATGAGTAGATGAAGTGGGTAACTAACATTTTAAAACATTATGGGCCTGTTTCACTTTTGACAGATTCTCCATACTCTATCTGTCTAGTTAAGTGGTGGATAGCCTATACGTGACTTATCAGAAGTGGTGCAACAGGCCCTAACATTAGCAATTACAAATTTTTTCCCTTATAATTCGAACAAACTTTGTAATTTACCTTCTTCATCATCTAGCTAATATATCCCGGTCCTAAAACCTCCATTTATGCGACGACAGTTTTTAAGTTGTTTGAATATCCACTTCACCTACTCATGTCTTCAATCACAATCTTATATATGTCGCAGGGAAAAGAGGATATCAGGGATTTCACGATATCCCTAGGGATATCACGAACTCCCGGTAGATGCCGAATATTCTTGTTTGTTACGTCTTCTTACTAAAAATATCTAGTGATATGTCATTTCACTAAACTAAATCTAGTGAAATGTCAGAAACCCGGATACCGCCGAATAAAAGTAGAGCCACTCATTTCTCTCGCTCGCTGTAGTTCCCACACGTGACACGGGCACTAGTGGGAGTGAAACAAATGCGTCGCTCGAGCTGGCGCGGCTCGTCTAACCTGAAGACAGACAGACTAACCCTTTGGGTACGGAACCGTAAAAACTAGGATAATCGAAGAACTGGAGTACCTGTAGTACCTGTGCCTGTACAAGAACCTAACCAAACTAGAGATCGACATGCCACCTGTTCGAGGTACTTTATTATTATTTATATTAATCGCTTACGCAATTCGCGAGTGGCTGTTGTCGAGTAGTAGTCGAACGTCAACCAATCAGTCCGCCGTCCAAGACGCTCGTATACCATATTATAACCATTACCATAAACCATAATAATTAACCAATAACCAGTGCAGTAATGTGTGAATAAATAGTTAATAACAGTGAATAAATAGTTAAACCAGTTTTTGCATATTTTAACTTAACCACGCGTGTGAACCATAAACTGAACCATGAACAACGCACTAAACCAAGCCACCAGAAACTCTACCCTTAAACAACACCCTTTTCACCACCTTTACAAAAATTATTCAACTTGGTCGGCCGCTTCATTTGATGTCAAAAATCAAAGGTCTGAAGTATCTGATAAAGAACCCTTAGCTGGTTTTAACTGTATGATTCAGAGATAATATGGTGATGCCCCCTCAGATCTGCTATAGTTGCATTACACGTGTGATAATAATAATAATAATAATAACTCCCACTATGGTTTTGGTGACGATGACCGGTTTCATTGAAACCAGGCCAAGAGTCATTTTATAAAGCCCAAGTTTGTGCACAGTACACAAGAGCAATCTCTATATTCCTTTACTCGCATAACCCGGTGGGACGGAAGACTGACACAACCGGCGAGAGATCAGGCGTAGGACTGACTTTACATGCCCATCCGACGCATGGTCATCTAACATCTTACTTGTCAGATTCAGATGTTGGATGATCCTATCAAAGTACCCGTGTGTATATTTATAGAGCAAGCGAGAGAAATGCGTGGCTTGATTTTTATTCGGCGGTGTCCGCTTTTCTGACGTTTCACTAGATTTAGTTTAGTAAAATGACATATCACTAGATATTTTTAGTAAGAAGACGTAACAAACAAGAATATTCGGCATCTACCGGGAGTTCGTGATATCCCTGATATCATTTTTTCCCTGCGACATATATAAAATTCTCGTGTCACAATGTTAGTCAGCGAACTCCTCCGAAACGGCTTTACTGATTTTTACCAAATTTTATATGCATATTCAGTAGGTCTGAGAATCGGTTACTGGGTACTTTATATACTGATAAGTGCATTTGTTGAATAAATAATAGTAAATTATTACAACCTGAGACTGACGGAACTGTCCGCTTTTCTGACGTTTCACTAGATTTAGTTTAGTAAAATGACATATCACTAGATATTTTTAGTAAGAAGACGTAACAAACAAGAATATTCGGCATCTACCGGGAGTTCGTGATATCCCTGATATCATTTTTTCCCTGCGACATATATAAAATTCTCGTGTCACAATGTTAGTCAGCAAACTCCTCCGAAACGGCTTTACTGATTTTTACCAAATTTTATATGCATATTCAGTAGGTCTGAGAATCGGTTACTGGGTACTTTATATACTGATAAGTGCATTTGTTGAATAAATAATAGTAAATTATTACAACCTGAGACTGACGGCTACTATTGTTTGTGCGACGGGATAGCGATTGACGTTGCCATGGCGACATATACTTATTTAGTCACTTCAATAAAATAATATGGGCGAAATACTTTATATTATGGCAAAGCAACGTTTGCCGGGACAGCTAGTAATCTATTATATATAAATCTCCTGTCACGATGTTTGTCCGCCATGGATTCCTAAGCTACTCAACCGATTTTAATGTTTCTTTTTTTTAAATGTGTGCTTTTTTCCAACTTGAGAGATAGGAGAGCTTAGATCTTTAATTATAGTCGTAATTTTATTTTATTGCAAATTATTTGTCTATAAAGAGCGACCATGTTGTTTATGCGACGCGGGTCACGCGATAGCGTATGGACGTTGCCATGGTGACATACTTTTTTTTTATATCTATGGACGCTTCACACCACGTCAGCCTGGCCCCGTGGTAAGTAGCGGTTTTTTTTAATACTTAAATATTTAGTCACTAATTCAATAAAATAATACGGGCGATATATATTATCAGGGGTTCCCAAACTTTTTCAGCCTGCGGCGCACTTACAAGTCAATATATTGTCACGGCGCCCTTTTTTTTTGAGACGGGTATCGTTGTTGCGCATGCCGAAGGGTTTTGGGGACAACTTCCCCGGGTATGTAGGACTCGCTGCGGCCGTAAAGATGGTAAATTGAGCGCAGCCCTTCCCACTAAAATCCGTCTATACTCTCCACTCGTCGCACGCAGGATTGCGAGAACGCGCGAGCTTTCTTTCCGCGGCTCTGCGTGCGTGTGCCTGCTTGTCACCAGCAGGACCTCCTTGAACCCATACAGGCTCCGTGGCCAAACAGAGTCCCTTCCAGGGCTTGTGTAGGCCTGAAACTTTGGTGTCGCGATGCGCGAAGAATACGCAGCGCATGGCGACCCTCTCGGAGACTCGATGCAATGGGCGGCGGCATCCCCATGCCGCCGCCCCGAGCTCCCTGGCTAAGGTGGGACACTGTGGTCATTTGGGTTGACCCGTCTTTGCCTTGGCTTACTTCTGCGACGAGGGTTGAGCGCCTCCCTCTCTCTTATGCGCTTGGCCTCCTCTTTTGCGGAGATGACATCGTGAGCGAAATCCTCCACCGCTTTCCACTCTTGTTCGCCGCTCAACATTGCACGAAACAGTGCCGGCAGCGAAAGGTCCGGTCCGATGGCAGCACTCAGTGCTGCACGTTGTACTATCCAAGAGGGACACGCCGTGATGGTATGTTCGGCCGTGTCCCTGTCACAGTCACAGTGGTGACATCGCGTGGTTTCTTCTCGACTTACGATCTCGCACAGGTACCGACCGAAGCAGCCATGCCCGGTCTGCACCTGTGTGAGTCGGAAGGAGAGCGCGCCGGTCTTCCTTGTCAACCACTGTTTTAGCACTGGTCGATTGTCGAATGGCCTGCACCAGATTTACGCTGACTTGAGGCTCTTGCAGCCTTTCCTCCCATAGTTCTAAAATAAACACCTTTTATGATTATATTTAGGTAAAGCAAGTACCTAAATAATAAACAAAATATATTTAATCATCTGCCTTCTTTACATAATTCATATTATAATTTTATTTTATAATTATTGTGGTTATGGATGAGGATCGACTCACGGGCCACGGCGCCCCTCCTGCCTTTTTTGGGAACCCCTGCTTTATATAATATGGCAAAGAAACGTTTGCCGGGACAGCTAGTATTATATATTTTCGATATAGGATATTGCCATGCCGGCGGTGTTTTGAGATTTGAATATATTAAGTAATGAGCTTTTCGTCTAGTATATTTACAAATTAGATCGTCTCGAAAATGTTTCTCAGAAATCCATAGGCCAATTTAGATTTTTGAGACGAAATATTATCTGTACCATAATTAAATTGTAAGAATTTTAAGTTTTAAAGTTTAGTCTACACCGTATATATTTCTGAAGTTATTAGTTATGTCTTGTGTACCCTCGGAATACATTTTTAATAAGATAATAAATTCTATACTGCTAATCCAAATTCAAGGTGTTAAAATGTTATGCACTTTCTTTAAACAAATATTAGTTAGTAAGTAACATAATATTTAACAAAAGATTAAGTTGAACCTACACTGGCACAAGTGGTAAGTAGGTATTTTATTCTATATCATTCACTTCAGTTCTAACAAGAATTCCCAAACAAACCTATTTTAGAGAAAAAGTTATTTTACAAAAGAGGATATAAATGTGAAATCTCTTTCAGAATCGTGCAGTTCACTTTTAGTATCCTTCTATAGTTCTATCGAGCGAACGAGTCTCCTAACACCGTTTAAAAAACTATGGGACTTTCCAAGCGAATCGCACCTATTAATAATTTTAAGTCGAGACCATGTAGAAACAAATGCTCTTATATTTTTACCTTTTCTAACTCTGCTGTACTATTTCCTTTGCTCGTTTCTTTTGAATTTTGTAATAGTGAAATATTGCCGCAAATCGTAACATTATTTCTTATATTAAGGCCACATCCATGGTTCTAGATTAATGAATAATGATAACAACCTTGAGAAAGAGTGGAGTTGGGGTGACTATAATTATTGTATTGAAAAAGATACAAGATGAAACGACAGAGATGGAAATATAATATTTATCACAGTAATTCTTATATATTTCAATTATAATTATTAATTATACACAATCATAAAAACTTTCTGCAAATCTTGAAAGAATCTGTAATGATGTAAAGTACCACTCCTGGGAAGTTACAAACGAACGCCGAAGAAATTGTAAAGCGATTCCCCTTAACAGAGTTAACGATAAAAGTACAGTCAGTTGTGAATTTCATACTAACTTTAGCACTCGAAAAAAAATATTCCGGGAAAAGTGGACCTTGGTTCTTGTTATAATTTTTGTGATTCAATGTCTCAACTTTTTTGTCTTCATTTAGAATTATATTGTTTCAACAGGCTCTGTAGATTAAATAAGTATATTATAATTATTATAATCATGGCTGCATTATATCCTAATTCTTCTAAAAATTCTCTAAAAAATCAGAATTTGTTATACGACAATTTTGTAAAGAATAAGTAATTCGATAAAAAGGTACATGTTCTGCATCATACACACCGAAGTAACATAATATCTGGAGTAATATTTTACGGTCTATAACATTTTACCACGTATACCTAATATAGCTATTGAAAGATGCTCCTAATTCTCTCGGGTCAATCGTCTATCGTTTGGAATAAATTGCCCTTACATTAGATAGGTGCAATGAAATAAACTCCTGTCTATGGATCAGCGTAGCGTTTTAAGCCTTAGAATAAGATTAAATGTTATAAAATTAATATTTTAAGCTGCTTTTAATTTCTAAAGAAATTCGTAGACGCTCGTAGCGAGCGTGTAGCAGCCTACGCGGTATTATTTTCTTCTTCTTTTATAGACAGTACTAAGAGTATTAATAAAATATATTTTTTGAAGGTAAAAAATGATTTGTTACGAGTAATGTTTTAAGTTTATAAATCAGCAGTAATGTTGTTTAATATATTTTTTAATTATTTCTACATAATATTTATAAGTTAGCTTGAGTCATGACTCAAGTTCATCTAATTTTACAACAATAAAGTATCCCACAATTTCAATTAAAGCTTTCCACAAAAACAGGTAGCCAAGCATTTCGCTTGCAATTCGCTCGGCCGATGTTTGATTTTCGCTTGCGTCCATAACTTGAGAGGCGTTTCTCTCCGTCCGGCCGTCACTCAGTGGAAATGTCCCATTACGTCGTAACCACACGCATTGCAGTGGCAATTCTTTCCCGAGTACCTCAGGATATGACCGAAATTGCTATTTGAGATTTGTATTTCTCGATGTTTCTGCGGATTTATAGAGGTCTTTCGGGACGAGATTTCGTCCAATTAAATTTTATGGCCTATACACATGACGCACTTGAGCTTTTGTTATTTTAACTACCTCCATGAGTGTAATATTTTTGGCGCCATATGTTTTGATCTTGCATTATATCTTTAACTAGCTGTTCCGCGCGGCTTTGCCCGCGTAATTTATGAATTTCACGCAACGCATTCAAATAATTTTCCCCCGTTTTTCCTACATTTTCCTTTATTTCTTCGCTCCTATAAGTCTTAGCGTGATAAAATATAGCCTATAGCCTTTCTCGATAAATGGGCTATCTAACACTGAAAGATTTTTTCAAATCGGACCAGTAGTTCCTGAGATTAGCGCGTTCAAACAAACAAACAAACTAACAAACTCTTCCGCTTTATAATATTAGTATAGATATCAATAACGTGAATGTTTAATTTTATTTTCTACTAGCTGTCCCCGTAAACTTCGTGTCACATTAAAACCTTCCCTGGACTTCTCAAAATCAGCCCAATACGTTCAGCCGTTTTAGAGTTTTCGCGCGACTAACACATTTGAAAATCCATTTTTATATATAAGACTAGCTGTCCCGGTAAACTTCGTGTCACAGGTCACTTTAAAACCTTCTCTGGACTTCTACAAATATTTTAAGACTAAAATCAGCCCAATCCGTTCAGCCGTTTTCGACTTTCAGCGCGACTAACACATTTGAAAATCCATTTTTATATATAAGACTAGCTGTCCCCGTGAACTTCGTGTCACTTTAAAACCTTCTCTGGACTTCTACAAATATTTTAAGACTAAAATCAGCCCAATCCGTTCAGCCGTTTTCGACTTTCAGCGCGACTAACACATTTGAAAATCCATTTTTATATATAAGACTAGCTGTCCCGGTAAACTTCGTGTCACAGGTCACTTTAAAACCTTCTCTGGACTTCTACAAATATTTTAAGACTAAAATCAGCCCAATCCGTTCAGCCGTTTTCGACTTTCAGCGCGACTAACACATTTGAAAATCCATTTTTATATATAAGACTAGCTGTCCCGGTGAACTTCGTGTCACTTTAAAACCTTCCCTGGACTTGTACGAATATTTTAAGACTAAAATCAGCCCAACCCGTTCAGCCGTTTTCGAGTTTTAGCGCGACTAACACATTTGAAAATCCATTTTTATATATAAGACTAGCTGTCCCGGTGGACTTCGTGTCACAGGTCGCTTTAAAACCTTCCTTGGACTTCTAGGAATATTTTAAGACTATAATCAGCCCAATCCGTTTAGCCGTTTTCGAGTTTTAGCGCGATTAACACATTTGATAATCCATTTTTATATATAAGACTAGCTGTCCCGGTGAACTTCGTGTCACTTTAAAACCTTCCCTGGACTTCTACGAATATTTTAAGACTAAAAACAGCCCTATCCGTTCAGCCGTTTTCGAGTTTTAGCGCGACTAACACATTTGAAAATCCATTTTTATATATAAGATAAGAAGATAATAATCAACGTGGATTGTAGACGAGGAAAACATAAGGATTTTTATAAATTGTTTGTTCTTTAATTGAACGTAGCTTATGGCCTGTTTCACCGCTTCCTGATAAGGTGCCCGATAGGGTTATTTGACAGATTTTCCATACTCCATCTGTCAAATTAAGTGGTGGATAGCCTTATCAGGAAGCGGTGAAACAGGCCCTAAGTGTTTTAAAACGTATGAGTTGAATACAATACGAGTACCGAATTATTAGAAGATATCTAAGGTTTAAATTATCTCATAGCTAGGAGCACTAACAAATAACTTACTTAGTAATACGATATTTGGCATGATTACATGTTTGTTTGTTTGTTTAGCCCTTAAGCTCTTAAGCCAGGATTACAGTCGTAAGACAAACTAACAGTGAAAGTGGGTTAAAGTCGTTAGCGAGCCTATTATATTTGTTTATGCCTCCTACATGACCTTATAATATTGTAGACATATGTATTTGGAAAAATATCTGGAACGTGTAAGACAAAATATTAGCATGATCGTCAACATATTCTGTGACGCCGAAAGTTTGCAAGAATATCGGGCGTTTGGAGAATAAAATTGATGAAAACTTGGACGAAAAATTAAAATGACGATTGAATAATGCTTTGTTTAGCACGAGAGAGGTATCATGACATACCTACATATTGTACGTTCAACTTTACTTATATTGGCGTAAGGCCTTCGTGAACAACTGGCAATTTTTACTAGTGTTAGAAACCTGTTTATTAATTTTTGTTGTCGATACATCTCCTGTAGTTGGTACAAATGCAATGTCTGGGCAATATCTCCTATTCATGGAATTATTTTTTGTTTCAGAATGTGGATTATGGGCGTCGTGGTGTTGCTGGCGGCACCGGCACTGGGCGAGTGGCCGTGCCCGCGGCTGAGCGCGCGCCCGGCGGCGGAGTGCTCCTGCGACCTGCCGCACACGCTGCGCTGCGCCGGTGACCACACAGCGCTGCAGGTCAGTTACTGTCGCAGCATGTGGGTGATGGCTGTAGTGGTGTTGCTGACGGCGCCGGCGCTGGGCGAGTGGCCGTGCCCGCAGCTGAGCGCGCGCCCGGCGGCGGAGTGCTCCTGCGACCTGCCGCACACGCTGCGCTGCGCCGGTGACCACACAGCGCTGCAGGTCAGTTACTGTCGCAGCATGTGGGTGATGGCTGTAGTGGTGTTGCTGACGGCGCCGGCGCTGGCCGAGTGGCCGTGCCCGCGGCTGAGCGCGCGCCCGGCGGCGGAGTGCTCCTGCGACCTGCCGCACACGCTGCGCTGCGCCGGTGACCACACAGCGCTGCAGGTCAGTTACTGTCGCAGCATGTGGGTGATGGCTGTAGTGGTGTTGCTGACGGCGCCGGCGCTGGGCGAGTGGCCGTGCCCGTGGCTGAGCGCGCGCCCGGCGGCGGAGTGCTCCTGCGACCTGCCGCACACGCTGCGCTGCGCCGGTGACCACACAGCGCTGCAGGTCAGTTACTGTCGCAGCATGTGGGTGATGGCTGTAGTGGTGTTGCTGACGGCGCCGGCGCTGGGCGAGTGGCCGTGCCCGCGGCTGAGCGCGCGCCCGGCGGCGGAGTGCTCCTGCGACCTGCCGCACACGCTGCGCTGCGCCGGTGACCACACAGCGCTGCAGGTCAGTTACTGTCGCAGCATGTGGGTGATGGCTGTAGTGGTGTTGCTGACGGCGCCGGCGCTGGGCGAGTGGCCGTGCCCGCGGCTGAGCGCGCGCCCGGCGGCGGAGTGCTCCTGCGACCTGCCGCACACGCTGCGCTGCGCCAGCGACCACACAGCGCTGCAGGTCAGTTACTGTCGCAGTATGTGGGTGATGGCTGTAGTGGTGTTGCTGGCGGTGCCGGCGCTGGGCGAGTGGCCGTGCCCGCGGCTGAGCGCGCGCCCGGCGGCGGAGTGCTCCTGCGACCTGCCGCACACGTTGCGCTACGCCGGTGATAACACAGAGCTGCAGGTCAGTTACTTTCGCAGTATGTGAGTGATGGTTGTAGTGGTGTTGCTGGCGGCGCCGGCGCTGGGCGAGTGGGCGTGCCCGCGGCAGAGCACGCGCCCGGCGGTGAAGTGCTCCTGCGACCTGCCGCACACGCTGCACTGCGCCGGCGACCACACAGCACTGCAGGTCAGTTACTGTCGCAGTATGTGGGTGATGGCTATAGTGGTGTTGCTGGCGGAGCCGGCGCTGGGCGAGTGGTCGTGCCCGCGGCTGGGCGCGCGCCCGGCGGCGGAGTGCTCCTGCGACCTGCCGCACACGCTGCGCTGCGCCGGTGACCACACAGCGCTGCAGGTCAGTCACTGTCGCAGCATGTGAGTGATGGCTGTAGTGGTGTTGCTGGCGGTGCCGGCACTGGGCGAGTGGCCGTGCCCGCGGCTGAGCGCGCGCCCGGCGGCGGAGTGCTTCTGCGACCTGCCGCACACGCTGCGCTGCGCCGGCGACCAAACAGTGCTGCAGGTCAGTTACTGTCGCAGCATTTAGGTCATGTAGTGGT
This sequence comes from Polyommatus icarus, assembly GCA_937595015.1. Lineage (NCBI taxonomy): Eukaryota > Metazoa > Arthropoda > Insecta > Lepidoptera > Lycaenidae > Polyommatus > Polyommatus icarus. Next base: position 14,725,438 of record OW569327.1, on the reverse strand, counting down.
GTTGTTATTTTTCATTGCGCACGGTTACTTTCTCGTATATATAAATTTAAGTACTTGTAACTACCATACTGTGAACTTACCTCTTATTAATAATTAGTAATACTTTATTGTAAGATCATAAGCTTTTGTTATTATTGAGTGTCTAACTGTGAAAACGTGTCAATAGTGTTAAGAGTTTATGTAGTATTTTAGATTGTTAATTTAAATCACTGTATGTTTTCCTAAGATATTAAAAATAAAATAAAAAAATAAAATAAAATGTACCATATTATCTAGGTAGGTACTATTCAGCGAACGTGGATGTGGCTTCATCATGCTTGCGTCTAACGGCCTTAAGATTCTATAATATCTTAAACAACGTAAAAGTGTTATTGTCATTAATAGATCTTCGAAAGAATTTAATTCATATCTGTAACGTTATTGATACAAATCCTAATTGATAGTAAACATTCTTGAATATTTGATCGTTAAGTACTCTAAAATCCTGGTGCCATTGACGTCAATATTCGCGCGAACACGAGTAACCTGATTACATGGGATCACACATCTGGCGCTTAGTTAATTAAAACTTTGTATCTTACGGAATAAAAGATTCAGGGTATTTATTTCTTTGCCAACAAACGCAGTACCTGCGGCAGATGAAGCGTAAAGCAAATACAGTCCCTATCGAGAGGCGCAAACATATCTGTCAGTCTTTATCAGAAGCTCCCCTAGCCTGCGTGTGTCCGAACTGCTTCTTTATTTACACTTATAGATTGCTTTTTGGGCTACCGAACACGGCGATTGTGAGAGCCCAAATAATGCCCATCAGCAAATACACATCCTCCAACTTATTTCGAAAGGTACATAATACTCCATATCAGAAAGATATAAATTGTATGACTTTTTTCTCTTAAAATATTACCACTTGCCACATTCTTGTTTTAAAATCCTAGGCGAAAACATTAAGTGCAAAGTGTCCATATTCTGTTAGTGACATGTCAAGTTTAATGCCCCATAAAATCAATATACTTCGCAAGCCATTACATTATTTACAGAACGCAGGTCTGAAGAATATGAATAAACATCTGCTTATGATGTGTTGTGAATATGTTTTGTATTATATTGATATTTCAAAAGATATTCATGATACGTACAACACACTTAGTACTACATTGTTGACATAAAACGCCTTTGTTGTTTAGTAATTTAGAGCGTGTTCACTTGGAGGTCGTGGGTTCGATTCCTAAATGCAATATGGTGATTTCATACTTAGTAAGGAAAATTTACGCTGATACTATTTGATTGTCTGATAAGAATTATGACATTTTTGTCCGAATGGCATCTCTTACCCGTTGTATCGGCTTTGCTACTAGGTAACGAGAGAGAAGGCAGAGCCAGTTCTCTTGTGATATCAAACACATATTTGCGCAAAATGAAGGATGAATAACGTATTAAATGACCTGGTTTTAATGAAACTGGCCACCGTCAATGAAACTGGCAAGGGAGTCATTATGTAATACTATATTGGATATTATCAGGGCGACCGAAGCGAGCTCTGGTATATCCCACAACCTTTACATTTTGTGGTACACTTTACGGAAAAACTATCACGCCTATTGATTCGTGTTTTAACATAGCAATTTTTATTTATATTATGTAGATGAGTTATCATCAGTCAGTCAAGGTGCGACGACGCGAGCCCTAACAAAGCTTGGCTTTTAGCTAGTTATATTTATTTATAAGTACTTTAATAATACCCTAACTAACTAACTGCAACTTTCTTAAACATTTTTATAATTCACTACAAAATAATGTAATGGTCCATTACTTTGTTAATCCAAAACTTTAGTTTACATCAAAAATCCATAAAAGAAGAGCGACCTTTTATAAATAAATAAATAGGAAAACGCTATAAAAAGCGCCACTTACATTTTCTTGGAAAATTAAGGACTTCCCTGAGGAGAAAGAAAACAATCTTAAGAATGGTCAAATAAATCAGTTAGGAAGATTTATTCTTATATAGGTATGGAACGTTAAAGTAACTGAAATGAAAAAGGGTTCCTTTGGGACTGAGGAATTGTCATCTTTTAAATTAAACCTCATTTAATAATTAGAAGGTTTAAGATCACAATTGAGTAGGTAAAAGATTAATGCTTGAAGTTCGGACTCAGATTTTTTGTGCGTATTATAATTTTACATTAGGAGATTTTAAAAATGCTACAATATAAAAATATACTCATTGCCTAAAGAAATATTTTGTAATAGCTTTTCCAGTTAACTTTAAAATCCACCGCAGAGTACTTCGTATTCACGGTACTTTTTCGTGACTTTTATGTGAGGTAATAATCACAGATCACACGATTTTAATATATTGTTACTCATTTCTACAATAAGATTCAATAATATTGTGCTAGGCAATTATTACAACAAATTGCCTACCTATGTTTTAGAATACGACATAAATTTTTCAAGAATAATTTCAAGAATATTTTTAAGAAAGTTACACATAGGCACATCATGGCGCGTGTACTAAATAATTGCGAATACTATATTTTTTCGCCCTAGCTGGTGACTGATGAGTGATGTGAGAGTAATTCACATAAAATAAACTCGTTTTTACCCAAAACTCACAAAACGCAAATTGAATATGTTAATGTTTGTTTTCAATAGCTCAACACGAGCCTGCTTGGGTAATCGACTTTTTGTACGTTTTCATGAAAATTAAACTCCAATTTGATAACGTTCACTGACCTAAAGAATACTAGATTTGCAATTTATTAGTAAAAATTAAGCCTACGCAAAGGGCCAAAATCTGTTACTGTATTATAGTAGTTACAGCCGCAAACTTTGAGTAGTTAAAAATCTTTTAGTTAAAGATTTTTGTTTTTGACAAATATTTTGCATTTAACAGTTATTCAAATTAGCATATACTATCGTTTTACTTAATATGTTTTGGAATCACGTCAAAACGCATGTTGAATGTAACATTCACATTTTTGGCCCAGCTTTTTTGGCATACCTACCAAAAATCTTAAATGTGTATTATATGTAGCGATTTAGATTAACATATTCATGGCCTTGTTATATGAAAACAGAGGGCTATCGCCAATCATTATTTATTTATTATTCAAAGCCCATTTCGTACGCTTCATTTTGGCGAGCTAAGCGCGCCCCGTTATATTTTAATCATCGATTAATATTGCACTGAATCGGTAATCGAACTACTATGGCTTTGATCAATTTTTAATTGTTACCTTTATCCGAATTGCATATTATGTGGCAATTGATTCGTTATATGAAAATTTATACAAGAAATTTGATTCCGATCTGCAATGTTTTGTCTAAATCTATCCACACAATATTTTAAGTCACTTAACTTATTTTCAAAGGACTAGGATCGCAGAAGCTCCAAGATTTAGTATAAATTCTATTTTGTTTCAATATACAAAACTTCTGCTCTATATAGCCAAGTAGGATACAGTACTTTTTTAATTGATGCAAAGATTTGCGGAACTCTCGTGATGTTAATATTTCAGTCGTAATTATAAAATGTAAATCCGGACAAACACTGCCATTGTTTACGTTAACTTTTGAGCCGGCATTATATTAACAAAAGAGATGGGAAAACTTCCAACTTGCCCACCCGTATATCTTTTTTAACGTTAACTAAAAGTCTGTGTACCATTAGAAGTTTTGTTTGTCTATAAACTAGTTTTGTATTTGCATACTTTCTGCTGATGTTTCAGTAAGCTGTAAAACATCTAAACTGTTAATAGTTTTCAGTTAGTACTGTTCATTGATAGTCTGCCTTTTTTACTTATTTAAAAATACCTTTTTAGAAGGACATATTTATTTCATTGGACCGAAGATCTCATAGAATTTTCAAGGGTAAACCACAATATGTGTGACTGTGCTGCAGCCTGCAGCGGAGCAACGTGACACTTCACTTCCCATGGTACCAGAGTGCTGTAGTTCTGTTGTCTATCTAATAGAAACAAACTTTTTCCATGACCGTGGCGTCGGTGCAGCTTAGTGTCGCCGCACACAGGCCACATGCGACAGCCACAAACGCCGTTCGTAAAGTGAATCGTTGTAGGCTGTAGCGTGGGGCGGCCACCGGCGTCAAAAAATGTATGAAAACTACAGGAAATATGTCGGCGGCGGCGTTTTGTGGTTGTGGCCGGTGGCCCTAAGTTTTTTTTCCCATCTCTGACATTGAGCCCTAAGTTACCTTGTACAGTTTTATACATGATGATGATGTGTTACAGATAATCGGCCGCCATCTTCGAGAACAGAAGGCTAAGAACAAGAACAGCACAGTGTCGCTCCTGGACTGTGCGCTGCGAGGTGTGACGTCACTGTCTTCAGTCTCAGTGGCGGAGCTAGCTGGTGTGGGCCTACACGGCCTGGTTATATCGTCAGGAGACATAAAGAGGGTCCAGCAGGGTGCCTTCATTAGCATATCGTCCACTTTATTAGCTTTAGGTATGTACTCATTATGTCTATCCTAATATTATAAATGAGATAGTCTGTGTCTCTGTCTAATCTGTTTCGATTTTGATGAGGTTTGTTGAGACACCCTGAGACCCTGGTAGGACATAGACTGTTTTCTTTTGGAAAAATATACGATTCCTACGCGAGGAAATAATTTAAGTTCAAATTATTCATATATTTATTCATCAATAAAATAATATTATATAATATATACACTCAAACTTTATGAGCGTTAAAAGTGTAAGTCTAGTCCTCCCTGTGTCTAGCCATTCTGTGCTTCAAACACACTTTCGTTCCTTTGAATAACAAAGTTTTTAAATTTTAAATAAGGAACACAAAAGTATTTTTATGTCGCTTTAACTGTACAAGTGATGTTAGATTGAGTTCAATATTTGATGTCCACAGGTTTGCCAAACAATCAGCTGCCGACGGTACCCACGGAGGCCCTCGTCCAACTCAATTATTTAGATCGCCTGGACCTTTCGAATAATAAAATACATATCCTGGATTCCAATTCATTCAAGGTAATTTCATTGTTCATCAAAAAATCATTATAGTGGAAATTCCCCGGGAAAGGTATTCCGACGAAATCGCATTTCGGCACAATATAATTAAAACAATGCCTCAATATCCTTTATGGAATTCATAAAATGCAATAAAATATTATATAGTTTATTTCCAAGTGTATCTATTTTAAAGGACTGTGATGATTGTAACTTTCCAAATTATTACCAAAATGAAAATAATGAAAATCATCAATCATTTAATCAATCAAATAATAAAAAAATAGATTTTAATGAAATTTGGATTAGGACATACTAGAAAAGGATATAGGATATTTTTTGTTGCGGAAAAATGCTCGTTTTCCTTGCGATTAACGACTTTTGGCGCAACGGAGTTGCAGGCGTTATCTAGAAGATTATTATAAGTATTAAGGGCGTTCCGTCCGGAGATTCCGTAATTGACCGTATTTAAAACCTTATAAACTCATAATCTGAAAGCTATAAAGTTATAATAAAAATACAGCAATAATCTTCAGTATATCAACATTCCTTTCGTCGTTTTAAATTTTCTATTTTTGTTTCTTATACTCATGATATCAGCTTCCAAAGTAATACCAATTTGTTAAAATTCAAGCATACATTCAGCATCTCCTTAGGATTTACAAATTACTTTTATTTGAAACTCACGCCAATAGATCGACAATATCATAAACTACATATTCGCCGTTTTAAATTTTTTTTAAGGACAATTTTGAACTAAGATAAGTATAAATAATAGGGTTTTGGCGCGATCTCGGCAACGCGGCAAATGTATGGCCAAGGTCGTTTGCTCGGGGGACGGCCTTAAGGTAAACTATACAGTAAATTATTTTTAAATTTTTGTTACTAATTGATTGTGATGAGAAAACAGTGCGTTCTGAAAATAATAGACAAAAACTTTTAAGGCTATGTATAAGCAATAAAAAAGCGTTGGCTTGTTTACTGCAAATGCAAACGTGTACACAGGCAATAGGCACAATTTATAGAGTAGATACTACAGTCGATATCAATATTGAAACTGCTCATTGTTCATAAACTTTCGCACCGTATTCTACCAAAATTGCCCACTAACGTATAAGCTGTGTTCAAACTGACCAATTACAGTAAACCAGTTTGATATAATATTACGTACACGGTACAAGTGATGTTCAACAAATCACTTGTGCGTAACTATGCCAGTCAATCATTGTTTTAAACGATCGTGTAGAATTCCTGAGTAAGTTTTAAATTAAACAATTATGGAGACTGCCTACTTTTGCCCGCGGCTTTACCCGTGAGACATTCTTCCAGTTCCAATTTTGTGATAATTTTTTATCACAATTTTGTTATAGCCTAAGAAATTTACAAATGACGTAACTTTCTATTGCTACATGAATTTTTGAGACCGTTTCAGTAGATCCAGAGATTACCCCTTACAAAGTCACAAACTTACAAACTTCAACATCATTCGATCGCAGATTCTTGGAAATCTATTGTTATTCTAGCTGTCGCGGTCGCCGGTGTCCCTATGGGGGTTGATATGTTAATAGATCGTAAACATCACAGGTATTTGAACAAGTGAAAATAGCTTTCACAAATCGATACAAAGTAATTGTATTTTAAAATGACATCAAATAATTCTAAGTCACACAAGCCGCATTTCCAATTTACCTTTCCTTTTGTTTATTTAAATCCGCTAAAATATTGAGAAAGTTGAGAAATTGAATGCGAAATGCCAGTTGCGGCGCTTTGTAGCGAGGAGACATCGAAATACTACAGTATAGAAGAATAAATCGAATTCTTTCTTTACATATCATACTTTTTGTTTACTATTAAATGTTTTTATTTTATATCTAAGTTTATACGTTGCTTTTTTTGTTTTAAGTATTTGTTATTTTACTGTGCTTTCTTTATTCATAATGATGTTGCTATTATTGATAAATTTAATAATAAACGGTTTTTATTCTATTTTATTATAAGTAAGTACATTGAACCCCTTATATAATAATATTATATCTTCAGCTACTGTCATAAATACGCAACTAGGGCAATGAAATAATACATTACGCACTTAGGTCAGGAAAATAAGAAATGTCTCAGGTCACAATTATATTATGTCATTGATGTAAAACATGTGATCTAAGGCTTTCTTATTTACTGCCCATGGTGCGTATAAGTACTGTTTTTCTCAAGGAGGCGGAAACTGCAACATCGGTAAGCGCAGCGGGAAGAAAGTTGACGTTTTCCGTCCGGAGATAAGAAAATTATTGTATCACCGACCCGAGTGTGACAACCTTGGTGTGCATTTCATGGAAGTATTTTTTACCTCAGTTACTCTTCCATGGCATGGTAATCCGATGCTCGGGGAATTGTTTTTGCGAATGTAAGGTTTTGTTACCGACTACCGTGTTTCAGGTTTTGAAAGGTTGGTTACGTTTAATTGTATTTATATCGACTGGTGACACCTATAGAGACTAGAGCAGTGGTCCCCAACCTTTTTTTCATGCGGGCCACAAACATGTTGGTGTCGCGGGCCGCAACAAAAATTTTTTAGGGTTAAAAAATAACATTCTTCAAAATTAACGATTTTAAAGTGAAAAAAATTTAACGACTATGACGTAGACTTTACGTTATTTTGCCGGTGGGCGTGAATTTCAAAATTTTTAACATCACGCGGGCCACAAATAAAGTCCCGGCGGGCCGCGGGTTAGGGATAGCGGGACTAGAGGAACTAAATAAAAAACCGGCCAAGTGCGTGTCGGGCCACGCGCAATATAGTGTTCCGTAGTACCGCTAGTTTTTGTCAATTTACTATGGTCAATGAACGTACATATTTTATAGCGTGTTTTACACTACTAACAACATCATCTCAGTTACTTTCAAAGGAATTTGAACGAAAAGTTCCTTTATACTTCACCGAATACATTTTTTTTAGTTGATTGACTATTACTCAATAACTTATGAAGTCTTCTTAGCCGTGATAGTTTTCCTTTTAAATTCAGCATATTTCCTACTCCCGTGAATTTTTTCACATTTCCAGAACCAACCGTTTAGCTGGTGGGGGGACACTGGACTCTAACGATTTTTTCCACTTTAAAACTTAATATTTCACAAACGGATCCCTAAATCGGAAAATGATCTATGAATACTCGCAATATTTTTAAAAAACCTATTCAACGACACTCCACACGATGGGGTCGGTGCGAAAAAAAAAAATCATCCCCGCTTGATGTGTAGGGGAGGTACCATAAAAAAATATTTTTTTACGATTTTACGTACCATTTTGTTGCCAAAATTTATATGCGTATTCATGCCAAAATACAGCTTTGTAGGTCCTATAGTCTCTGAGTAAAACCACGGACAGACAGACAGACAGACAGACGGACAGACGGACGGACAGACCGAAACTATCAGGGTTCCTTGTTGACTACGGAACCCCAAAAACATATTACACATAAAAAATATGCTCAATTTAATAATTAGTCATAAAACAAGGTTAAGTCTAATATATTACACACTATAAGTGTGTTTGTCTGTCTTTTTCTTACCTCTTCACACCAAAATCGCTGAACCAATTTAGCTGGTATGAAGATAATTTGGGTTCCGGTTATATCCTTTGATATAGGATACTTTTTATCCTAGGAAAATCTATAGTTCCCACGCAATAAAAGAATTTTGGTGGACGGAGACAGGCGTCATCTGGCGTCTTATTGTGTTTGTGTCATTAGTAATTACATTTCTACAGTCAGTTCTTCGGAAGTAAACTTATTTTCTGTTGAACCCTAATATGGTCAGAAATTGAAAAAAATATGTTGGATAAAGATGTAAGCATTATGTGAAGCTGTCTTCTCAGTTCTCAGTTATAGTGACAGACAGCAATTATACCCTTTGTAGTCAAACCTGCTTTGATATACCCGGCCTGTCCGAATATCTTGATATTATTAACACTAAGGAATTACTGGGAATTGTACCAAGTTATATTGTTGATTCTAATTATCGATATAATATAGCTTACCAATGGCCGCTACAGATTCGCTCAGATATACAAGTTATACGCTTTTAGAGTCGATATACTTCAACTTGTATTACCATAATAAGGCTGCGTTTCCACCAGAGATGTGTTGCGACTTGCGAGGAATGTGTTTTTAAGGGGCCGGGTACCCTCGAAATTCTCATACATACGTAATACCAAAATCACTTTCTCATACGAAAATATTTAACATGTTTGAGTTATTTTTCAGCTTAAAATAGTAATAATCTATGTTCCTGCACAAAAATTTACTTCAAAATATTTAAACACAAAAAATTTTTTTTGCTTAAATTTTTTTTTAGTAATTTTACTACTAAATATTTAAACACTAAAAATAGAGTAAAACACAAAAAAAAATATAATTAAATAGTAAATTTACTACAAAATATTCAAACTCTAAAAAAGATTTCTTTGTATTTAAAGTATTTAAATATTTTGTAGTAAATTTACTATTTATTTATATATTTTTTTGTGTTTTACTCAATTTTTTAGTGTTTAAATATTTGGTAGTAAATTTACTAAAAAAAATTTTAAACAAAAATTTTTTTTGTGTTTTAATGTTTTGAAGTAAATTTTTGTGCAGGAACCTAGGTAATTACTATTTTAAACTGAAAAACAACTCAGACATGTTAAATATTTTCGTATGAGAAAATGATTTTGGTATTACGTATGTATGAGAAATTCCAAGGGTACCCGGCCTCTTAAGATCCAATAGAATCGCTGCGCTGAGCGAGGTCACGTCAAGGAAGCAATTCTATTGATTCTCAAGAACACATTCCTCGCAACACATTTCTGGTGGAACACAGTCTAACATTGACTTACTGACTTTATTACGCCGAAATAACGCACCGAAATTAAGGCGTTGTCTGTCGTCACCATTTCAAATATCCATGCCGAATTTCAGTTGCGTAACTCCAGCATAGTGTGTTCCCAGTCCACTAACAAACAAATAAAATATGTAACCAGAATGTCTTATCTCATGCATCTCATGTTTGTTTCAGGGCATCCAAAACGTAGCGTATCTAGACATAAGTGACAACCAACTGACGACCATATCTCCGGACGCGCTGAAACCACTCGCCAAATTGACCGTGCTGAGGCTCAGGGGCAATTTGCTGAAAGTACCAGCACTGACAGCTTTAAAGGTACAGAATGCTCCCAAAAACGGGAAATATATTCCACAGAATAAATAAACCTCTCACTGTACTGGGCTTTAGCAGAATTGTGTAGCTGTATACGGTTTACGAGAAAATAAATCCTTTTTTGTGGACAAAAACGTTACAATACATACGTATATTTTTTACGGTAAATCGCAGAACTCAGAAGTTGATACATGTACTAAGAAATATTTTTTAGTAGTTAAGGCTTTAGAGCCTAGTGTCGATTGCTTAAGAGTGTATATTATTTTCTATACACATACCTGTCTAGTGTCTACTCCATATTACAATATACTTTTAAATCAAAGAAAAAAAATATTTGAAGTATCGAACATTCAACATACTATTAGATTGTACTGCAAACGAAATTGTATCGAAATAAAATCTAGTTTATATAGAAAATTCGATAATTCAAAGATTTCAGACCAAATAAGTGTAGATGTGATCAAAACAGCATTTCCAGCATTAGAACAGTTCGCTGCATTACGAATGAGCTGGAGTCAGACACAAGGAGCCAGGTGTAAACCTGTCTACATCTTGAAAGATTATTCTGTTTCTATCTCGGATGCCTTAAAATTCAATTTCGAAATGTGAAATTCTAAACAAGGATGCTTTGCACTTTATTAGTTGAGTCTGGCGGAAATAAAAGTGCATAATATGTAGGTTAAGATTTAGAAGTGAAAGTAAAAAATATGCTATTTGAAAATTCCATCATAATTCGTTATACAGGTTGTAGCAAAACTAAGCGATGATACTTTAGGATGTTTGTGTGTCCCTTTGTGTGTGTGAGTTAGAGTTATAGTGTCAAAGTAGCATTGAAACTTTCAGTAACTTTTTTTAACTGTAGCATGGGCGAATTTGTAATGGCACGCTGTCATACAAATCACAAAAAAAGCTATTTCAAGGCTGCTACTTTCACTGTGAACTCTATACAAAGGACACGTCATACACGCCCTAAAGTGTTATCACCTTGTTTTGATACACCCTGTATATTTTTAATCATTGTTTTCTTGATATTCATCCTGTAATTCTACAAAGATGCTATAAGCAATTAAGCATCTATAAGTAGCTTATACTCGTACAGCAGAAAAAACATCGCACAGCAATATAATGAGAGTGACCTACAGAGCTAAACTACCAAGACTGTGTACTTTCATACCCATTAAGATAAGAGCTTAAGTTCCGTGTTGTCGATTTTTTAATAGACTGAAAATGAATTTAACTTGATTGAAAAAAGCTTGTAAGACTCAATTACCTAAGAGTGTATTTAGAATATTTTTTCGTAAAAAAACACATGAGTTACACTATATTACTACTATATACACTAATTTCATTACAATACACCCATAAACTGAAAATAATGAATTCTCTATTCTACAAAGTTTATGTCGGTACAACCAATCCAATACCTTCACGTACCATTAATTCTCCTTTGTCCTTTTTCCTAAAATATAAATGCAATTTTCCATAAAATTTTGGAATAACTAGATTCTTAAGTACCCTATTATCGCGGAATGGCGGTAAGTTTGAGAACGGCGTAACAAGTCTGTGGAGTGTAAATCGACTTGTAACAAAGTGAATAGTTGCCGATTCTGGCTGTAAGTTTTCAACGTGAATCATAATTTTTATGAGAAACGATGACAGATTACAGACCTACTAGCATTGAAATACATAAACTATAGAACGATAACTCTCGCACATTTGACTACCCAAACATGGCTCCAAACACGAAGTTAAGTCTTAACTTAACTTCGTGTTTGGAGCCATGTTACGTTAAGGTATACTATTGTATGCATTAACTTAACTTATTAAGTTAAGTTAAATTAAGTTAAGGCATACAATAGTATGACCGAACTAAAAGCAAGCTTTCAATTCGTGGTAACATTTTTATGACTTATATTTATTGTTCTTCTAGGTCTATAGGCATTGTAATATTATAATAGAATACTATTGTATAATATTACAATGCCTATAGACCTAGAAGAACAATTAGCACTAGGAGGACTTTATCATGACTCATGGCGCTAATGCGAAATAGCTGTACACTTAAAAGTCGTTGCTTCGATGTTTTTTTTTTAATTTTCAAAAAAAGAATTATTAATCTATACTAATATTATAATTGATTCGATCGCGTTCGATCATGCTTGGTGGCCGATATTATTATTAAAACTAAAAAATCGAGGTTGCTACTCTAATATTTATGCCATAATACGTTCTTACTTTTTTAATGGTCAAACTAAGCTTCGACTTGGCCATTGTACACACGCCAAAGATTTAACTTGCGGCTGCCCTCAGGGCTCTGTTATCTCGCCAAAACTATGGAATTTCGGATTTGGTGATTTATTAAGTCTTCCCCTACCACCGCTGTGCGTACTAGTTGGCTACGCCGATGACGGTTTTCTCATCGTTCAAGCAAATTCACGTTCCGAAATTGAATCTAAAGCCAATGATAGTCTTAATTTAATATCGAGCTGGGGTAAACGTAATCGCCTGAAATTCGCCGCGCATAAAACTTACCAAATCCTTTTAAAAGGTTCCCTTATATCTTCCCCTAGCATTAAACTTGACAATATTAACGTTAAACGCAAACAGTCGCTCTGTTATCTTGGTTTTTACTTGGAAAATAAATTTACATTTTTAGAACATATAATTCAAACTGGTGAGAAAGCGAAGCGCAATTTTTACTCCTTTACCAAAATATCTACGTCGACATGGGGCCTCTCTTTCAAAATCCTAAATTTAATTTACACCGCTACTTACCTAGGCAGCATTTGCTACGGGGCCCCCGTGTGGGCCGACAGAGCAACTATCGGCGCGGCTCGTCGCAAGTTGCTACAAAGCCAACGTCTTGCTCTTATATTCTTATGCAAAGCTTACAGGACCACAAGCACCGAAGCCTTGCCTGTGTTAGCCGGAGTTTTACCCGTTGACCTTGAGATTCAGCGTCGTGCGACAATGTATTATCATAACAAAAACATTGACAACCCGTTCTTTTTAAGCGCTCGCGATAAAATTAAAATAGCAAGATTGTTTGAACCTTTAGAAAACTCTGTGCAAAGCCTAATCTCCGAATGGCAGTCGCGATGGGACTGTTCCACCAAAGGGCGTCATCTTTATAATTTTTTCCCTAATATTCGTGAACGGCTATCCAAAAAGTGGATGGATATTGATCACTGCGTTTCTCAATTCCTGACCGGTCATGGAAATTTTAAGGCCAAACTTTACGGATTTAAACTAGTGCCTTCACCCATGTGCGAGTGCTCGACCGAAGGCAACATGTTTGAACAAACCGCTCATCATGTTCTCTGGGAGTGCAGTCTCTGGCAGGACGAAAGAACTACTATGCTAAACAACCTATTCTGTACATCTGGAGTCGCATACTACGGTGATCTCGTGGACAGCGCTAGGAACTTCCGTGCCTTCAAGCGTTTTTGTCACAATTATTATTGGCAACAGTCAAACACAATAAACTCCAATATTAACTTAGCTTAGCTTAGGAGTCACAATTATTAACCTTATTTCCGTGGTGCTCCCCCTTAAGTTCTTTGACTTTCGGTCATTGCAACTTTGTGCTGTCTCCCGCTTTTATGGGGAGGGAAATTGGAATCTTCCTACTCCTCCTATTTTCTTCTGATTAATTTCGTTGCGGGTCCCAAGACAGTTTTAGCATGTCCCTCGGGCTCCCTGAGATCATATCAAAGGGTTTTCGTGGTTGGATACCGCTGTCGATCCTGGCGACACAGGAGATACAGTGGTGGGAATGTGTGGTGGGCCAAAGCCCGTTTAAAAATAAAAAAATAATATTATAATTGGGAAGAGTTTGTTTGTTTGTTTTAACGCGCTAATCTCAGGAACTACTGGTCCGATTTGAAAAATTATTTCAGTGTAAGATAGTCTATTTATCAAGGAAGGCTATAGGCTATATTTTATCACGTTAAAATTAATAGAAGCGAAAAACTAGAGGAAAGTGTGAAAAAAAACGGGAGAAATTATTTGAAATGGCTCATTTGAACGCGCTAATTTCAGGAACTACTGGTCCGATTTGAAAAATTATTTCAGTGTTAGATAGCCTATTTATTGAGAAAGGCTATGGGCAATATTTTATTGCGATAAGACTTATAGGAGCGAAAAAATAGAGGAAAGTGTGGAAAAAACGGGGGAAATTATTTGAAAGGGCTTATTTGAACGTACTGGAGAAATTTTTATGTTATTTGGCACACATGAAGAATAGACCACGTGAAAGGAAATAGGTTTCTTTTTTTTGCGGAAAAATGTACGGTTTCCGTTACATTCCTAAATTAGGCGGGCGAAGCCGCGCGGAACATCTATCATATCATAACAGTATATTGTCCCACACAATATACTTATATGATTTGCGCGTTAACTATTCAATCGATGTACCGGAACAACTATAAACTAAAGTCCACGCGGACGAAGTCGCGGGCAACAGCTAGTATAATAATAATGATGAACCTTCTGAGAGTGACGTCTCCAGACGTACCGGAAATGAAGGCAGTAAAACATTCCGAAAACGTATTTTGAGTCTTGATTTGTACCAAGGCCGTATATACTTTTTATGCGTTATCCTGTTATAGCTTTTCCTTTGATCTTCCACCATCCAAATGGATTTTTCTTACATAAAGTGTCTTACAAACACTACTAAATATTATGAGTATACAGGGTGTAACAAAAATAAGTGATAATACTTTAGAGTGTGTACGTGTTCCTTTTAGATAGTTCACTGTGAAAGTAGCAGCACTGAAAGACCAAAATTTTTCTCACTTTTGTATGGGGAAACTCGTGACGCTCGTGCCCTTGCCCATACAAAAGTGAAAAAAAATCGTCTTACAGAGCTGCTACTTTCACAGTGAACTCTCTACAAGGAACACGTACACATCCTAAAGTATTATCACATATTTTTTACACCCTGTATAGGTAAAAGGGGGGTTAATATACATAATCAAAACAAAACTATTAAACCAGCCTACACTACTTACATAGCTTAGTTAGTCGGATCAACATTACAAATCTTTCGGTACCTCAAAATAAAAATGTGAGAGATCAATTAAAACAGCAAAAGCAGCAACAATAATTGTAGAGGTAACTAACGTAGGGTTAGAGTTAAAGGTATTCGTTTCGAGAAAGCAATTCGCGATAGGACGAATTATTTGGTTAAACGTGTCGCTAGTCGCTACAACACAATTCTTCGCGATATCATACCGCCTACACACTACACAGGCCCATTTTTTATAAAATTAGGGGGCAAATGAGGCAAACCTGATGGAAAGCAACTACCGTCACACATGGACACTCGCAACAACAGAATAGTTGCAGGTTCATTGCCGGCCTTATAAGAGGGAATACGCTCTTTTCTTAAATATTTGAAGGAATTGTTTGTTTCAGTTTTGGTTTGCAGGTCAAAGATTTATATCCTCACAAATTCAAGTTATTGATTTTTCCCCAGGAAGCCCACTTCCTCCGTGAGCTGGATGTTTCGAGCAACGCCCTAGAGGGTCCAGTGGGACCCTCCACTGTTCCCAGTCTTAGCTACCTGGAGACCCTGCACCTCGCCGACAACACATTCGCCAGCATACGCCGGGGTGCACTAGCTGGTACATTGTCTACTTGAAAATATTTCCATACAAAAATATAGTAGATTTTGTAAAATACTAGTCAATTAAAGTTTAAGATTTAGTAGGGTCAAAAACTATCCTATGTCCTTTACCGAGAAAACATCAAAATCGTTTCAGCAATCTCGTATCGTCTGTGAGCAAACAAGTGAACTTTAGTACACAGCTTAAACAGAATTTAAAAATGTTAAACATGAATCTAATAACATATTTCTTTCAGGTTTAACGAATCTAACGCATTTGAATCTCCACAACAATCAAATCGACGTACTCGAGGACTTCGCGTTCAAACACCTCGCCAATCTGTCTCACTTGGACCTGTCCCATAATGAAATTGTAGCCGTATCGGGTAAGTAAATCAATTTGTTAAAACAATGAAACAATCGCGTTGCCATTTTTTATTAAAGGATATAAATTTTGCTAGCAATAAACTGTTTTTGTGAATGTGCACGTGAGTCTGTCGAAGTATTAATATAAAATGGAAAAATTGTATAGACGTCTATCAACATGGAATTAATATTTCTTTTTTAATATTACCAATACTATCAATAAGATAGTATTGGTAATATTAAAAAAGAAATATTAATTCCATGTTGATAGACGTCTATACAATTTTTCCATTAATTACACGTTGTGACCACTCAATAAGTAAACAAAAGCTTAAATGTTATAACCATCTATACAAATTGATGGGAGTGTTAGCAAATAATTGTAGGCATTACTTTGATTGACCATTTGAATAACGCGTAATGGTGTCGCACAAAACATCGTATCCGCATTAAAATTTCAGTGTGTTTGAGCCTTATAGTGAAATATACAAAGTATTTATTTAGTCGGATAAGGACGAGACGGCAAATGTGTTTAGCGACCCCAATCGCTCACAAAATGTTTATTTATCGGCGATCCGACGACTAATGCATTTCCTGCTCAGCATTTTGTTTACACGACGGATTTGCATACATAAACGTATCTGTGACTTGTCCGTGGATAAGTTCTACGTAAGCCTTTGGGCGTATTTCGAACGAAATTCGTTTTTGCTGACCGTTATCATCGTCGTTTGGTATGATTTTGAAACTGTGCAGCACTTGCAATTACTGTAAAGTTGTGTTTAGTATTTTGTTTATTTCGTGGGTAACGCACAACGTTTTCATGAGATTAAAAATGTCTTATTGGGATCAAAATATAACAAACTTCATCTAAATCCATTCAGGGAAAGTTGTAACTGACAAGCAGCAGTTTCGCTTATTTTGTAATGATTGTAGATATCGTTGTAAATAATAATTAGTTATTATCATTATCAGTTTGGTTTTACGATACATCATATAAATAAATACAGAATACAAATAGTAAGGTAATAAGCGGAAGATTTCCGGCCGGCACAATAAGTTGCCATTTAATCGACCTACACGTGGAACACTAAAGAGTAATTATTCTTCCCTCCCTCACGTTCCCACGTGATCCCACGGGATGAATCGAACTCAATTATTTCTCCCGAAGTCGCACAATTAGCGACAATTCGCTAAAGCGACGATAAACAAAGCAAACAAATTGGCACAAATTAATAAATCGTGGATGAAAAGCGTTTACGGAGCTCCTTTATTTCCCTCCTTCCTCACCTTTTTTGTAGCGGAAATTGAAACGTCAGCACGACAAAGAGCACGGCTCACAATAGACATTACTGTTCCCGGATCTAATCAAAATCCGATCTAATTTCTCACTTCGAACGGGTCGATGTTTTACGTTTGAGTTACGTGTCATTAGCTAATCGGATGCATGCGGTTGCGTTGGCTTTAATCCGTTTATATAGAGCCTTTTTAAGCGGCTCATTTCCTATACATCATCAACAACGCCTGATGTTATTTTAAATGTGTTTTTTTTTCCAATTTTAGAGGGAATAATATTCTGCTAGCCCCATTGGTCTTTACTTACTTAATCCTTACACACTACTAACTTACTTACATTAATCTCGGATTCTTGGAAATCTATTGTTATTCTATTGTTGTCGCGGTCGCCGGTGTCCTGGGGGTTGATAGGTTAATAATAATATAAACTATGTTTTTGGTGATACTGTGATTTTTTTTAAGCATTTACGCAAGCATGTTCCGGGGGAGCCTCCGGAACGAAGCGTCGAGTCACGTCGCCGCCAAAATTAGTGACAGTGTTAGTTTATAAGTGAATATAAAATAATCTATGTTAGTTTTTAAGGTATTTATTATTAAGATAATATATTATTACTCAACCGAGTTCGTCTATTTCATGTTCAATATTTCTCACACAGGTGCCTCTCTCGCCCAGCTTGTGAACCTCACACACCTGGACTTATCACACAACTTCCTCCGTTCCCTCTCCGCTGAGCCACTGAGGTCACTCCACCGACTGACTGAGCTGCTGCTACATGACAATGACATATCAATGATAGAAGACGGAGCCCTGACACTACATAAAGATCTGTTGAGATTCACCATTGAAGGTAATTTTTTGCTTAGCTTTATATGTCTAAGTTAAAGGCAGATTCGTCTTTAAAAATCTTTAGAACAGTTTCAATATAGGTATATGTGTAATCGGTATCGTAATATTGTCTTAACGTAAACAGTATTAACTTATTAAAAATGAAACCAATTAATTATAACAGAACAGAGCGTAAACGAAAACAATTAACGCTCTAATTTTCAGCTCAAATAAAACTGTACTCGTATAATTAAGACGGTGCTATTCGAAACAGCTGTTGCTATTGAGTGTATCCTTTTGCAGATAATCCACTTAATTGCGATTGTCTAATGGCCGGCTTTGCGAGGTGGTTGCGGGAGGCAAAAAACCTCTCCCAAAGTGATAAATCAGCTGCGGTCTGCGCGACGCCACCTCATTTGGAGGGCGCGCTGCTCTCCCGGATATCGAAGAATAAATTGTGCGACGACGAACATGTCGAGACGAAACTAATGGACGACGTAAATTATAATTACGACAAGGTCATAGAGAACGCGCTGGAGACGAGAGATAAGGAGTACGGGATAGACGATGACTTGTACGATGAGGAGTTGGATATGCCCACTGAGGAGGATCTGCCGCTGTCTACGTCGAAGGTACGAATGTAACCTATTTGAACCAAAACTAATATAATGGTAAATATGAAAAAAATTGGACACATCATGGGACATAATGATATGGAATGGGACCTATGGCTTAGGGTCAATTCAGACCGCAACGCGACGCATAGATAACTTGACCATACGTCCCGCTTTGGGCGGGACAGTCCCGCTTTCAGATAGTCTGTTCCGCTGTCCCGCTTTTGCGAACATACCCAACGACAATTTAAAAGTATTTTTATGTTTGAAATGCCCCTGCAATGCCTGGAAATCCTCTATCCATACTTCCATACTAATATTATAATATTATGTAAATGCGAAAGTGTCTCACTGTATGTCTGTCTGTCTGTTACCTACCTCTTCATGCCCATTTTTGCTGGGCATGAAGGTTGGGAAAGAACTTAAGATACTTTTTGTCTCGGATAAACCGCGCGATATAAACGAGTTTTGGCGCAACGGAGTAATTGCCGTGCGTAATCAGGTACATGTACTAAATGTAGGTATGTGACAAAAACTAAATTATTATTTGCTTTCATAATCATAATTACTCTAAGATATAAGTACGTTAAATACTTCAAATTGTTTTCATATTGTAAAATTGAACCGTTAACTAACTGAATGTTTTTCCGTTCAGGAACGTGAAATTGAAAAATATCTTCGTTGGTGTTTTAAATTTTATAGGAAAATATTTGAGAGCATATTTTAATATTATGTAGAGTATCGTAACCACTGAAAGGCCACTTTGCATCCTTCCAGGAATTTCCTTTTAAGAATGGATTGGAGTCAGTTTTATTAAAGTTATGTCCAAGTCTTTTGTTGGAAATATTTCATTAAATCAATATGAAAATTTTGAGATGCGGACGAACTTTAATCGGCAGGCATTGAGTTCAATCCGATAGTTACTTACTGGAGGATTTTTAAAGGTTCAATTTGTAAGTTTAAAGCTTTAGATAGGTATAAAAATTTTCTATTCTTTCTATCTTTTCTTTGCTATTACGAGTATCAAGAATTTTAACGAGATGGTGTTTGTGAATTAATTTTTGTGACCTTTGAGAAAACTTTTTGTAAGCAATAAAATAATAAATTTAAATAATATATTACACTTTTATTTCCGGACAGGTCCGTCTTTTAGACGCCTGGTATGACGATGAAGAGGTCCACCTATCCTGGGCGCTGGACCCAGTTTCTACTAGGCGATATCGCTGCACTGACGTCACAGCCTCGAAGGGCGGAGGCCTACCCAAGCACGTGGCCTGCCACAGGGCGCCGCCGGCCAACGTCATACTTAGGGGCTTGAAAATTGACCCGACGGAGAAATATACGTAAGTTCCTTTGAAGCTATAAGGCAATTGGGCCTTTAACTTGATTTTAACCCTAGAACAGTCTCCTTCGGGCAAGGTCTGTCTATTATAACATTGTTATGTCTCTAAAGCCGTCCTATTTATGAGACTTCGACATTATTAATGTTTAGTTAGAATCTTGAGTTAAATTGTCTTTGGGTACTCAATCAAATAATAATATTTGTTAGTTTCGAAAGCGAAGTTATAAATAAAAATCTACGAGTATGGTGATGAATAGTGTTGTATTTTAATTATTCTATACTTACTCCGTAAAACCGCGTTACACTCTTGGTTTAAATTAGACTAAGAAAATTACTTCGATATAATAGGCTGGCACAGAAATAGTAATACACTAATAAAACACAATTTTCTTGCACTTTTTTCACTATATTAAGATATTATTATAACTTTTAACAAATTACACGACCGGTTTCGAAATTATTCATCATCAGGTGGAATAATTTCGAAACCGGTCGTGTAATTTGTTAAAAGTTATAATAATATCTTAATATTATGGAAAAAGTGCAAGAAAAGTGTGTTTTATTAGTGTTCAACATGAATTTCCACCAAGAACCGTCAGTACAATCAATTACATATAGAAATAGTAATGGCTGCAAAAAATAAACTTATCAACGAGAAAGGGAATCCTATTGCCTATTCCGACATTATTCGGTTACGAGACATACGGCTAATGGAAAAATACGCAATATACAATTCTTACAACTAATAAGGGGGAGGAATTTTCCACGCGAGCGAGCACCGGGATGGACGGGCCCGGGACGAACGGTCGGACAATGTACATTACGAATTTATACGGGTTCTATTCCGCCGTGAACGACCACGCGACCGTAAAAACACGGTAAAATATATGACGTCATAATAAACTGTTGATAAAAATTGTAATGGGATTGAATGGAAAAACTGTGTAGGGGGCCTATCTAACTTTGCCGATCTTTGTATAAACATCGTGTTGTATATTTTGGTAATGGTGTCTCTGAAATATTGATGCTAAATAATTTGGGAAAAAATTTAGACATTCATTAACCAAGTTGATATTCTGAAAAAGAAATTAAATAGGCCCTTGCAATCAATGTTCTCCCTCTCTCTCTGACTGTTTCGTATGAAAAAATACATCCAAAACATACTGAGGGTCTCCGCTAGTTGAAGCGGATGCCTGCCGCGGAAAAATGTATGACACACGCGCCCACGCTAGTTAAGCGCTGCACTGTTCTAGAAGTTTACCACGATTTTACCAACTAGCGGAAGCCCTAATTATTTAAATATTCAATAATATTTAGGTAATTATTCAAAAAATCATTTTTTCAGGTTCTGTATAGGCCTAGAGGAGATGGACGACGGTGATGTACCTATGGCGTTGGTGCTGGACTGTGGTGCCCCACAGCTCGTGCGACAGCGAGCGGCGTTCGTCACCACCAGAGCTACCACTCTACCCAGTATACCCAGTAGAGAACACTTAAGGTACTACCTCGTTATATCCATATTTCCATACTAACATTTTAAATGTAAGTGTGTCTATCTGTCTATTACATCTTCACGCAAAGACTGATTTTGCTGAAATTTGGAGACACTTTGTATACCGGGAAAGGCCATGGGACACTTTTAATCCCGGAAAATTGTACGGTTTCCGCGCGATAGACGAATTTTGGCACAACGGAGTTTCTAAAAATCCCTTCTAATCGCACGCTTATCTCATACGAAGAATACTCCCTCCAAATTTCAAGTATCTACAAAGTACAATCACTGGTTTGGGCCGTAGCGTGATTCCATTTTCATGTCATTCAGGACAAAGCCTTTTATATAATGATATAGCTGCTAGCTGTCCCGGCAAACGTTTCATTGCCATATTATATAAAGTATATCGTCCGTATTATTTTATTGAATTAGTGACTAAAATATAAGTATGTCACCATGGCAACGTCCATCGCTATCCCGTGACCCGCGTCGCATAAACAATGGTCGCTCTTTATAGACAAATAATTTGCAATAAAATAAAATTGCGACTATAATTAAAGATCTAAGCTATCCTCTCAAACCTCTCAAAAGCACACATTTAAAAAAAGAAAACATTAAAATCGGTTAAGTAGTTTAGGTATTAGTATCCATCGCGGACAAACATCGTGACAGGAGATTTATATATATTAGATATTTTATATTGAGGCTGAAGCTTCACATCGTAATTTTGCAACAATCGTTTTAACTTTAATAAAAGTTTTCGATAAAATAAAACGAAGCACTTATACATTAAGTAGTTACTTATGTTAGGGCAAAGACATCATGATATTAGATTACAATAACAATATTATCTGTTACAGGGTATCGGAAGTGCGCTCCAACGTAACCACGGACGGCCTCCTCACCGTTCTCGTCTCGGTGATGGGTCTACCGCTATCGAAATCACAATTCTCGTTGCCCCGATCCCAGCGATTGTCCAGCGAGAAGTTCGCACATAACTGCTACGTCGTCGTGGCGGTCCTCTCCCGGGGGTCCTTAGTGGCCCAAAAGGACACTCCGTGTCAGGAAACTTTGCAAATATCCATGGAAGGATTCATACGGGGCCCCTACGAAGTTTGCGCGACGATTTCGAAGTTTAAGATTGATGAAAATCGACCCATATGCGTCGTTCCGCAGTTGTTGGAGACACTTGGCTCGTTAGAGATGAAATCCGGGTTTAAGGCGCTGAACACGGCCTTGGTGGGCGTCGCGTTGGGGCTTATGATCATAGTGGTGGGTTTGGTGTGGTTCGTGAGGAAAATGTTAAAGAAACCGACCGAGTTCCAGCCGCATAGGTGCTTCAGATCTGAACCTCTGCCGGAGGAGAACACTAGATCGAGTTATGTTATGCTGGCGACTTCCAAAGTTTAACCAGAACTGATTGATATTGAAAATTTTGAAAGATGTCTTTGTTCAAAAGCGAAGGGTGTTAATGAAATTTTTGAAGTGACTTTTAAAGGAGCTGATACATAATTAAAAAGAAAGTGATTTTCAATTTCTAAAGTGATATTGTATCTAGAAGTAATAGAAATCAAATTATTATAATATTTTATGTTATTGCAACAATTCGCCCCGCTATTTTCATCTGCTTTTGTGATTTTCATGACAATTATAACTTATTCCTTGTAACACAAATATTATTAGATACTCTGAGGCTCTATCAATAACCCTTGTTTAGCTTTGATTTAGATACTTTGACCCGCGTCGACCCCAAAGTTGGAAACTGCTAACTTTCTTATAAAAGATTCAATAATGTTATAACTTTGGCCACGAGATCTTCGCAGTATTGCCTAAGGTTTTGTTGCAGTTTGCATTCTGTTAATATTATATGTATAAGCATTAAGCCCGTGACTTAGCTTAAATCTTGGAGCATAAAAATATGCTAGATTAAAAACATCATTATTTCAGATCAAGAGTATATTTTAAGTGGTTGACAAAATGACAGCTGTAAAAAAACCGCCCAAAATAATATATTATGTAACTTACTATACATTCTTATTTAAAAGTCAAATATTGAAGAAATGTACAGAATTTTTTGAAATAATTCTTTAACGTTTTCTATTAAAAGTGCACTTAAAATACTGTTATTTTTAAGGTTTTCAAAGTTATAGTTGTTTTGTTATAGTTTTCATGTGGAAGTTTTTGGGACTGGATATTGGAATGTTGAAAAGAGTGACAAATAAAATACGTTTTAGAATATTATTATTGTTATATCAATAACTAGTTAGGATTTTTATGAAAACAGTAAAGTTATTAGCCAAGCTATTGCAATGTTTTTGTATATTTGACTAATAATAAGAATAACACTGTGTAAATATGTAATAGGTATTAAACATTTTTGATTTGTTCATATTTAATAATTTCTGTATGATGTGACGTGCTTTTAAATTGTTGTTAATAATAATAAATCGCTAGTCCTTCTATTCACTAACATTTAGGCTGTTGGGATGTAAACTGAGTTTCTTATAATTTTTATTAATTATTATTATTAACTTATTATAAATATCTAACAGGAGGCTCTTAACTCTTAAATGTAATAAAATTGTATTTGAATTGCTTATATCTAAAATTATGTAAGTATAATATTATTTCGTTGATTATATTTTCTTCGCTTGGTTTTTAAAACAAACAAAATGTTATATTCTTGCTTACTTCATGTAATGTTATTATAATTAATTGTAAATGTTTGACTTCTGTTATTATTAAAGTATATGAAAGACTTTATATTTAAAATTTTCGAAGGAAAATAGTGGAATTAAATTATAATAAGACGCTCATTTTTGGTAACTTTGACATGCGGTATAACTTTGAACAATACATTATTGTATTGTTCAAAGTTATACTACATGTCAAAGTTACCCAAAATGACGTAACAGCGGAGATTTATAGGTAGATTTTTATTTTAAAAATATTTTAGGAAAAACTGAAGGAAAGATTTTCTACAATAACTTCAACTTAAGAACTCGAGTAAGACCCCATCGCTAAGTATCAAATAAGTCTTTAAAAGATTTTTTATTTCTTGTAACATATTAAATGTACCTACTTATGGAAGAACTTTGGTTCTGCTTTAATTAGTTTATAAAATTATTGTAAATAATAATTTATAAGCGGCATATTTAATAAAATATTAACATTTTTTAATTTTGTTTTATTTTATTCATATTTTTGTAAAGTTCTAGTAAATAAACAGAATATATAAAGCGAGAGAGGCGTGGTTTTCGACCTTATTTAGATTCAAATAATATTGCAAGATTCCCAAGTGACTCCTAGTGATAAAACATACCATATTTGGTACATGAATATTATATTGTATGTATTATAGTTACAAATAGGCATTAGTGAATTCGTCATCAAAGCCAGCGTTATGTGAACACTCAGGTACGTAATGAAGTGTGCTAATTATCCCCCGTTATCATCTGACTCGCGAACATCGAAATACCATCTAAAAAAAATGCCATGGGCCCCAGATGATATTAATATTACTGGTGTCGGTCTTAAATTTTTCATTGTCCTTATTTATGACAGTAACTGCAGCAACCTGATAAACAGTCCAATGTGTGATGCCTGGGTTACACGGTGGGAGCTGGCCTAGTCACTAGTCAGTTATGAGGTGCAGCTACTTGCACCATGTGACCGCATCATACGAGTTACTATCATGTGCGAGTGGGTCAATTGTTCGCGTGCGAGTTATTTTTTGTTTTCACTCGCTACTCGCCTTCCCTCACCATAGATACAACTACTAGTGGAATTCACCGAGGCATTACCTGTCTACAGCTTGCATGCTGTGATCCAAGGAGGCGAGTCGAGCTGCTCTCTTACGAGTATACAGGCACCGTAACTGCCTACTCACTTCAGCTGCTTGCACTGTGTAACCTACCCTTGAGAGTTCGTTCTGTAATGCGTTGTACTTCGATGCTCACGAGTCACGACGCAAGGAAACTCAGATGGTTGCTGGAACGCGACGAATTGAAATTGCTATTTATTTCTCTGAGGAGTTTTAATGTGTGGCATTTAATTTACCGTAAGTAGAATTGTTTATACAATTCTACCTAAGTACGTAATTTAAGGATTATTTTTGGATAATTTCGGTATGATCTTCTTCTAAGAAATTAACAGTGAAGTCTCGTGCGCTAGCACTGACGCGGCGTATTTTAATTTATTTTTATCCAGTTACCCCATCCAGTACCGTATTACAACTGGAATAATGGAAACGGGCACTGGAATGCACTGGAAAGCAATTTAGTGCATTCCAGTTTTGCTTATGAACCGCTTACATTATAATATATCTGAAGATGCTCCCAGACAGAAGTTATAGTAAAACGTTAGATAACATATTTGTAAAATATTTTTTAACAAATTATAACAAAAGACACGTTTATTTTTTGATACGAGGGCGGGATGAGAAGTAACTAGCCTCTGCTATTTAAAAAGTTAAAATTAAAAAAATAAGTATGTCATTTTTAAATTCGTGTCTCTGGAAACCTGTGTTCTAAAGTTGAATTTGATGGCATGAAAATTTTATTATATTTTTATCATTTGAAAAAAAATCGTCAACTGTTTTCAAAATGGATAAAATTGAACAAAGAGCGCCGATAAAGTTTCCTCATATGAAGGGGATAAAGGGAAGATATATCTGTGACGAATTAAAAAATGTTTTGGGTGAATCTGCGAATCAGAGAAGAATCTCTGCCACGTTAAAAAACTAGGTGGCTGAGTTTAAACGCGGTCGTTCATTGTGTCAAAGATGAAGCCGCCGCGAACGTCCAAAAAGCGTCACAACTCCGGAAATGGTCGTGAAAGTATATGATATGGTTTTAGTAGACCGATGATTGAAGTTATCTGAAATAGCAGACACTATAGGTATCTCAAAAGAACGGGTAGATCATATCCTAAGTGAGGAACCAAATATGAAAAAGTTATCGGCCTGTTGGCTGCCGCGATTGCTTACGCACGATCAAAAAGGAATTAAAGAAAATCAATGAATTAAAGTATTATTTGTTGCCCCCACCCACCTTATTCCCCTGATCTAGCGCCATCAGACTTCCATTTATTCCCTAAGCTCAAAACTTTTTTTGGGGGAAAGAAATTTGGCACAAATGACGAAGTCATAGCACTCATAGCCGCTGTAGAGGAGTATTTTGCAGACCTTGAAAGAAATCATTTTATGGAAGGCATTACTGCTTTAGAACAAAGATGGAGTAAGTGCATAGAGGTTCACAGAGACTCTATCGAAAAATGAAATTAATGTTATCACGAAAAGTTAAGTTTTCTACTATTAGGCTAGTTACTTATCATCCCACCCTAGTATGTTGTAGCGTATGTTACACGATGTTATAAAATGTTATCGTGTTGCACAATGTTTTATAACGTTATATAACTTCTGTCTGGGAGCACCTTAAGTATTATTTAGTTATAGTACTAGTTATTTTTAACCGACTTCCAAAAAACGAGGAGGTAATATATGTTCGGCTGTGGATATATATATTTATTATTATTATTATTTTTGTATGTTCAACGATTACTCCGGCGTTTGTGAACCGATTTTCGAAATTTTTGTTTTGTTGTATTAGATTTCACTCCAATTTGGTACCATGTTCACAAAAGTGGTGAAAAGTGGATCCATGTGTAATCGAGGGAACTCCTCGAAATTTATATGGAGACATATGGTGATTTTGATTTAATGAGAAGCATCCCTAAGCATATGCTGCAAGATTCTGCACCAAGGTATACTATGGTTCCGAAGATACTAAGAGAACTCCGGATTCCTTATAGATATAAGTTTGTGGGTTTAGGCGCTGTTTTAAGAACTGAAAGCATATGCTACTATACAAATTACATTCATCATCATCATTACCACGTCAGGGTCACCAATGTCACCAAAATCGAACATAACAAAATATTCAACCTTATCTCCAGAGCGTAAAGTAGCCCGCAAACGATCAAACATCAAACACGTCAAACACGTAGTTTTTTTGTCAAACTACGTGTTTGACGTGTTTGAAGAAAATTTGGATTACGTAGCGTTTGACAAACGTGTTTGAACGTGTTCCGCTGTGTTTGTCAAACAAAATCTCATGACCTCAAACCGATTCTAGCTAATTGTTTGACAAACGTGTTTGACGCACGTTTGATTGTCTGCGCTGCTGTTTGTCAAACAAACTACGTGTTTGACGGTTTGATGTTTGATCGTTTGCGGGCTACTTTAGGCACACATTTGACATTACTTCTGAGAAGTAAGTTGCTTCGATAATACAAGTAAAGTAGCCCGCAAACGGTCAAACATCAAACCGTCAAACACGTAGTTTGTTGTTGTTTTTGACGTATTTGATGTTTGATCGTTTGCGGGCTACTTAACATGCTAGACGCTAGTGCACTGTCACACTTACCAATCGCGGGCGGCCGTAGACTTCTCAAGCGATACTATGTATTACAATAATAAATATAAAGTTTAAAATCATATGACACTGAAAGCCTCGCCGCTGCTAAAATTCCGGTTTGGCGCGGCCCTAGCACGTGTCAGCTTCGATTTTTTTAAATGTACTTATTGTTTATAATTATCTGCAGCTGATATTATATTTTATAAGTGTGACTGATAACAAATTGTAATAAGATACGTAGAATAGTATATAGGTGTATTAGGGCCGATTCACACCGGAATGGCGGAGGCGAGGCGAGCAGTTTCAATTTCATATGATTTTAAACTTTATTTTCATTATTGTAATACATAGTATCGCTCGAGAAATCTACGGCCGCCCGTGGACGCTCGTGGCATCTTGCGGCCGCCGCGCCGGCGCGCGGCGTCGTCGATTTCTCAAGCGATACTATGTATTACAATAATGAAAATAAAGTTTAAAGTTTAAAATCATATGACACTCGCCTCTACCATTCGGTGTGAATCGGCCCTAATCTACGTATAGTACGCGATGATTTTACTAGGTAACTAAAAAGAGTGAAATTATTATTTTTAACAAAAAATTAAAACCGACTTCCAAGATAAAAACAATAATAACATCCTTATAATATGAACTAAAAAGTATTAATATAATTTTTCCTATCTCATGGTGCCTTATTCTGAATTCGACTAAAACTCAACTATTTCTGTACTCAGTCATCATAATTTTGAAGTCGGTGCCAGCTTTAAAAATGTTTCAAATATTCTGGCATCTGGATTCAGCTACCTGGTACCGACATCAAAATTATGAAGATTGAGTACAGAAATAGTTGAGTTTTAGTCGAATTCGGAAAAAGGCACCATGAGATAGGAAAAATTATTTAATACTTTTTAGTTCATATTATAAGGATGTTATTATTGTTTTTATCTTGGAAGTCGGTTTTAATTTTTTGTTAATTACCTACCAATCCAGCGCTGGATTGGAATTATGTTCACCCAATATTAGTGCAATAACTAATGAGTAATGAGTACTAATAACGTGAACCGGTAAACATCAATAATAATAAAAGTAAGCCGTTCAAACCTTTTTCCTACTCTACCGTACTATCAGCAAATTTTCCACTTACCACTTACCACGTTAATTAAACGACATTATATCCTCGTCGTAAAGGCCGTTGGTTCCAACCGCATCGTATACATCCGATGAACTCGATTTAACATAATAATCTTTATTGACGATACCAAATTAACCTGCGATTAGATTAGCTAAACTACACCAGTGTTGCCAGAGTATACGATACCACGTTATAGTGCAGAATTTCGACAGACATCAGAAACAGTTTTTATTTTTTATGCAATATGACTACACATTTGAAAAATTGTTTGGAAAAACAGTTTTATTATTATTGGTATGACATTCAGACTTATTTAATAAAATAAAAAACACGCATAGTAAATAGTAATAAATTATTAAAATTAAAGTGAGTACAATAACGGAACGTCTAGACTATGTTTTGGTAAATTTTATTATTTATATATTGAAAAAAAAAAATATACTATGTGCATAATATAATAAAACTATTATTAATCTCGCGATATCACTTGGATTTCCCGTAATTGAAGTCAAATGTCAAAAGGTGCGTCTGCGCATAAACAGTACAAATTAACATCGCTGATAATAGTCAGTTTTTATCAGAGCATAATGAAGTGTGGACGTGTTGGCTTCGTCCTAATTCTTGTGTTGTCATTAAATATCGTCAATGGAAAAGTTTTTAAAAGATGTGAACTGACTCGAGAGCTTCTTAAAATTAATTTCCATCAAAAAACATTCCTCAGCAATTGTAAGTTGATATTATTATTTTTAATATTGTATTTTATAGTCACTGTTTGTTGCACACGTTGATGTATGGTAAATAGATATGACAACAAAATGTTATGCAGTATGTTGTAACCTGTTGTAACTGACAGCTGTTTTGTTTATGATTATGAATGAACTATTATAAAAACTTTGTTGATAATATTTTGAAAATAAAACCTATGCACAAACATAAAATACAGAAGACAAAAATTTTACTACCTCAGTAGTTTTTTAATTGACTAATATTTTCTGGTTGTAGGAATAATTGCTAATCTTTATCAAAGTTATTTAGTTGTTGTCATAAAATTGTTAATTAAATAAATTGATGGCTTAGAAAGTTGGTATTGAAAAACCAGGTTCAAAGTGTGAATCTATATTTTATAAACACAATCAATGGGTCCATTGTTATCGTGAGCAAGTGTATAATCACGAGCGCACGGGTTTTCCACGCAATACTGTTCCGGACTTTTGTTTGTAACACTCACAAAAACGTTTGTTCGAAATCATTTTCCTCTATGAGTAGTTACATTTTAATCCTCGATACCTACTGCTGTATCCTGTTTAAGCAAACTATTGATATGAGGCTTATGCTAAGTACTCACATACGGTTTTGCTCGATAGTTTTACTCCAAATCGAGTAATAATTGCTGTGTGAACCGCAAAACTCACAGCTCGAAGGCTCGCATCGAGCCGCTGGAAGGATTGACGGAACCGAATCGAGCCGGATTGATGGAATGGAATAAAGGCGGTCGCCTACACCGCCCACGTCTTGCGCCGCCTCTGTGTGTGGATAAAAGCCCGAGCCGCGGGTTTTGTCGACGTTATTGCTCGATTGAGCAAAACCGTATTAGACCTGGATCCCAAAAGCGTAAGACATAACTTACTTTCTGATGGATGAAACCGTAGGTTCTTGGTAGTGCCTCGTGTACTTAGAATACCTGCGAGTTTGTGTAGCTCTAAGTGTGACACCTGGTCAGGTACCAGGTACCAAAGTGGACATGAGTCTTACTTTACTTATTTTCTGATGGCTAATATTTATATATAATTTGTAGATTATTGTTCTGAACTAGTATCATGTAGTGTAAGACACTTTTCAATGACCAAAACTATTATCAGACGGTTTAAAAATTACTTTGTTGCTATTTTTTTTCAGGCTTTATTTTTATTTTATAAATTAATATAACACCTTAGAAAACAATACGATATTACAAGAATTTATTTTCTACTAGCTGTTGCCCGCGACTTTGTCCGTGTCAGCATACTGCATAGTATAATAACAAAGACGAATAATTTTCCCCTGTTTCCTTACCCAAAGGGTAAATAATAAAGATATTTCAGCCTGTCCGTCTGTCTGTCTGTCCTTATCCAGACTGTACCTCCCCTTTCTAACATATAGTGAATATTATTAAAGTATGGATACCATTGAGTATTTTTTGGTCATATACCTAATCAAGTGCATACCTGTTAGACCCAGATCCCAGAGCGATAAGACAACTTACTGTCACAATATGGATGAAACCTTATTATGTTCTCAGTAGTTCCTTATGTACTTAGAATACCTTCGAATTTGTGAAGCTCTACATGGAGCTAAACTCACTCTCACTCACTCACTCATAATGTGTGAAAATGTCTGTCTGTCAGTCTGGAACCTCTTCACGCCCAAACCGCTTAACCGATTTTGCTGAAATTTGGTACAGATAAACTTTGAGCCCTTGGGTTAAAGTATACCTATTCTTTCCTGGGAAAGCACATATATTATTATAATATGATACTGTTTGTCTCGGAATTTTTTTTTCGCAACAAAGTTTCAGCGTTGTTTTAAGAACTGAAAGCATATACTACTAAGCTAATTACATTAATCATCTTCATCATCACCACCATTCCACCATACACCTTCACAATATGGTATATATTATTATAATTGGTAGGTATTTTTCATAGTATTTTTAGATCAAAAAGGATCACGGATGTCTTTAAACATTGTTCTGCAGAGAGTTAAGCTACTTTGAAAATTATTTTATTATATTATTTCGACCTGATGATAAGGTCCATCCATGAGTGATCGAGGGAACTCCTCAAAATTTATATGGAAACATATGGTGATTTCGATTTTATGAGAAGTATCCTAAGCATATGCTACCAAAAAGCAAAATTTTGCACTAAGATATACCTTGGTTCCGAAGGTGCTAAGAGAACTTCGGATACCTTATAGATACAAGTTTGGGGGTTTCGGCTTTGGTTTAAGAACTCAAAGCATATGCTACTATGCAAGTTACATTCATCATCATCATCACCACTACCGCCAGTCACCACACCATGAATCATTAAATCATAACTCTTAATTTGTCGAACTATTTCAAAAATTATATTGGTGTTATATTGTTATATCAAAGTAAATGACTCAAACTTGGTGATCAGGTTACCAAGTTAGCAATTTGATAATGCGATCTATGAATTATGAGGTATGTCCGTATGTAGGAAAGTCCTTGTTATTGGGACAAAATAAATAGTTATATTAACGTAGTTCTAAGTAGTTGAAGCATAATATTATATGAACAATAATTATAGTGAGCTAATGACTTTCCAGGAATGTTGCGATAGAAAGAAAGTCACTGAACAGAACTTTAGAGCCTTTAGAGATAGGCGCATGAACATTAATTTTATCATTGCTTAATTAACGCCAAGCTTATATTATTAATTATACAGTGATACGAGTATATTCTTGGAGTTGCTTATGCAATTCTCTATTCCGAGAGGGCGCTAGGTATATTAACTTTATAGTTCTCATATCATAAATGTGTATCCTGGCTCCAAAGTCACTTAGTAGAACACATTAATATTTACAGAAAACCTTATAAATTACTTAAATTACTAAAAAGAGTGAAATTATTATTTAAAAAAAAATTGAAACCGACTTCCACCGACTCTGGAAGTCGGTTTTAATTTTTTGTTAAAAATAATGGGGATTGTCCATTTTTTTAAAATTTTGCTCATTACAAAAACATTTCGAGGAATAAGGTCAGTGATCGTTTTTCTGTATATAAACCAAAAAAATACCCATTAGTTACTTATATTTTCGAACAAATATGTTTAACCTTAGTTTGACCTTCAATGGCGTTAAATTAGCAATAAATTCGATCAACATTACGTTTCGAACTTTTGGTAAGTTTCTCGTATCAGCTTTCACATAATGATAACTTGCATTAGACGAACCAGCCATTAAAAATAAGATTGAAAGAAAAAAAAACATACTACAGAGGTCAATTGGGCACCGATGATGACGTCAGAGCGAAACTTTAAAAATTTATTGAGAAAAAACTAGCCAATGGATTTCAAAATTATTTAATTTATATTCTTAAAATACCCTATTTTAACGAAAAAAAATATAAAAAGTACATGTGTTTTTTTTTGGACAATGCCCATTACACATTATGAGTGAGTGAGTGAGAGTGAGTATAGCTCCATGTAGATCTACTCAAATTCGAAGGTATTCTAAGTACATAAGGAACTACAGAGAACATAAGGTTTCATCTATATTGTGACAGTAAGTTGTCTTATCGCTCTGGGATCTGGGTCTAACAGGTAGGCACTTGACTAGGTATATGGCCAAAAAATACTCAATGGTATCCAAACTTTAATAATATTCACTAATATACACATGTTAGAAAGGGGAGGTACAGTCTGGATATGGACAGACAGACAGACGGACAGGCTGAAATATCGTTGTTATCGGGTCCCGTTTTTACCCTTTGGGTAAGGAAACAGGGGAAAATTATCCATCTTTGTTATTATACCATGCAGTATGCTGACACGGACAAAGTCGCGAGCAACAGCTAGTAGAAAATAAATTCTTGTAATATCGTATTGTTTTCTAAGGTGTTATATTAATTTATAAAATAAAAATAAAGCCTTTGAAAAAAAAATAGCAACAAAGTTATTTTTAAAACGTCTGATAATAATTTTGGTCATTGAAAAGTGTCTACATGATACTACATGATACTAATTCAGAACAATAATCTACAAATTATATATAAATATTAGCCATCAGAAAATAAGTAATGTAAGACTCATTTTTTGTCCACTTTGGTACCTGGTACCTGACCAGGTGTCACACTTAGAGCTACACAAATTCGCAGGTATTCTAAGTACACGAGGCACTACCAAAAACCTATGGTTTCATCTATCAGAAAGTAAGTTATGTCTTACGCTTTTGGGATACACATAACTAATTATTCACAAAACATTCGCGGGCCGCAAGGAAGACGTTCGCGGGCCGCGTGTTGCCGACCGCTGCTTTAGGGTGTGTACGTGTGCCTCGTAGAGAGTTCACTGTGAAAGTAGCAGCATTGAAAGACCAAATTATTTTTTCACTTTTGTATGGGAAAGGGCCCGAGCGTCACGAGTTTCCTCATACAAAAGTGTTTTTTGTCGCTGCTACTTTCACAGTGATCTCTCTACAAGGAACACATACATACCCTAAATTATTATCACTTAGTTTTGTTACATCCTGTATAATGAGGGTAAAAGTTACAATAAATAATAATATGAGGGTACAGAGTCCGATAGTTTAGAATTATTCTAATCTACCGGACATTCTAATTATCTATAGAGTACATAATATTCACAATCAAATAAATCTAATTAATGAAATGTTTAGTCTACCTATGGTAGACTTCACTAATGACTTTAGTGAAGTCTACCAGCAGTTTGGTGACGGGAAAACTATTTAAAATATTTTTAGATTACGTACTAATAGCAAGGAACTTTTATCATTTTCGGTACATCCGTCCGTCTAAACTAAAAAACTTCGGTATTTAATATTACAATATTTAAATCTGTCCCATATTTATGCATTTGCTCATTTCATTTACCAGGGTATTCTGTCGTCTATTCGCTCCCGGCTTGCGCATGATGAAAGTTTTAAAACTTTTCCGAAGATACTAATCCTTCAAGCCCCATAAGAGCACCGGTGATCGCGACAACAATAGAATACAATAGAATTTCCAAGAATCCACAATCGCAGGATTAAGGAATTTTAATTTATTATAATCAGATTATCACTTACTTGATGCGCCCCGGAGTGTCAAGGAGTTTTCGTGGTTGGATACCGCTGTCGATCCTGACGACAAAGAATGCAGTGATGGGAATATCTAATTGGCCAGCGTACATTTAAAAAATATTTAAGAGGTCGGGTGCCATCGAAATTCTCATACATTACATATACGTAATACCAAAATCATTTTCTCATACGAAAATATTTAACATGTTTGAGTTACTTTTTAGCTTAAAATTGTAATTACCTAGGTTCCTGCACAAAAATTTACTACAAGATATTTAAACACTAAAAAATTTTTTTTAGATATTTTTAATATTTTGTAGTAAATTTTTATTAGTGTTTTACTATGTTTTTTAGTGTTTAAATATTTTGTATTAAATTTTTGTGCAGGAACCTAGGTAATTACTATTTTAAGCTGAAAAATATTTCAAACATGTTAAATATTTTCGTACAAGAAAATGATTTTAGCATTACGAATGTATGAGGATTTCGATGGCACCCGGCCTCTTAATATTACATAATATTTCCTACTATATTATCGATCGAATTCTGTAATATCCATAATATTATCTCAATTCCAATCAAATCTATACGAAGTTAAGCCAGACTTGGGTGTTCGCAACTCGGCTGAGTTCCTAAACAAGTATTCAGTACATATTGACTCTGCTCACTGTGAGGTGCTGTTTACATTAGTCTATAACTGGGCTTTCGAGTATGAAATACTTTTAATTAGTTTCTAATTGATAACATTTTATTGGAATCTTAGCTGAAACATCGATTTTAAACGATTTATAAAACAAAGAAGCTTATTATCGGAGCATGATTTTTTGGTACATAAGATTCATCAGTAAGGATCATCATAGTTAATATAGGAATAGTGTATATTATAGTTATCATTTATCGGCCTCTACCTAATGGTTGGATTTATATTATGCGTCCGCCCAAACGCGCGGTTAGGCGGCTACAACGTCGGATGGCAAGCAAACGTACAACCGCGAGTTTGCGCCGCCGCGCCGCGTCTATATATATAAAAATGGATTTTCAAATGTGTTAGTCCTTTTGTGTAGTAGTAGTTTTCTGTGTTTTTCCTAAAACTTCACGGTATTCACTGTACTCACTGTATTTTCCCATGTAGAGGGGCAAAGCCCCTGACCATCGTTTCCCACCCGGGGCCCCTAGCGGGGCTCTGGTGTGTGGGAAGTTTGACGACGACGTCGAAATGTGTTAGTCGCGCTTAAACTCGAAAACGGCAGAACCGATTGGGCTGATTTTAGTCTTAAAATATTCGTAGAAGTCCAGGGAAGGTTTTAAAGCGACACGAAGTTCACCAGGACACCTAGTAATATTATAAAGGTGCTCGCTCACCGGCAGCATTCGCTTGTAAAGTATAGTTTTCACAGAGCCAGTACTGGCTGCCAATAAGACTGGCAGCCAGTATTGGCTTGGTATATGCCGCGTGTGAACAGTTTTTCAAGCCAGGCCAAACTGTTCACACGCGGCATATACCAAGCCAATACTGGCTGCCAGTCTTATTGGCAGCCAGTACTGGCTGTCTGAAAACTATATAACATATTGTATCATTACAGAGTCAAGCATTACATCAGTGAGAGAGGGGAACCGAGCATTACAATGCGCATTTCTCACCTTGTAATGATACAATGTGTAATATCTTGATACAACTTGTAACATCAATGCTATGATACAGTGAAGTCAGCTTGCAGTGAATGCTCAAATTCGAAACTAAATAAAATACAAGAAATACACGTGAATGCTCGTGGTGAGGGAGCACCCCATAGTCATTGCACTGCACATTGACGTTTAATTGGCTCTTCACTTGGCCACAGAATTCCATATTGATATTTAAAGTTTTGTGTCTCGATACGCCGTTTATTAATTGTTGGTGCATAATGATTACATAACATAATAAATATTAAATTATCGTTAAAAAATCAATTGTTAAACCATTTCATGTTATTCGGATCTTAATTAAAACTTCGATATCAGAATAATGTAATTAAAAGTGGAGGGAAAATTATCATTGTTCCATACAGTATTCGTGGAAACTGTATTTTCGTCAGAATAATATTATGAAATTTAAAGCTAATATCGTCTTATATAATGTCTTGTTACAGGGGTATGTCTTATAGAGCAGGAAAGTGACAGGAACACCGCAGCACATGTTGTGAAATCGGCCAGGAAACAGTACTATGGTTTATTCCAAGTAAGTATAAGGAAATTGTGTAGATACATAATAATTTGGAGTGCAAAATTTACTTAATAACATTGTGCACTTGGGACATTTTAAACACGTCACGTACCACGTGACCTGATCGAAAATTCGTAAGACGTAAGAGAGGGAGTTATTTTCCCCTTTCCATTACCGTATGAAATAATAATATTAAGTAGTATGAATGAAATAATTATAACATGTCAACCGTATCTGTAGCTATAGCGTGCCAAAAAATAAAAAAAATGCAATTACTTAGTATACCAGCTACTATAACGATGGTAATCTGTTGTAAATAAAAACATCGTAATAATGGGTACAACGTTAATATATAAAACACAACATAATGTGTAACAATTTTTAATTTATTCGTGGACTAAATATTTGAAAATATAATAGCTGTTTATTTATCCGGCTGTACAAACAATATTATAATGTAATATTAATTTGAGTTGGCGGATATCAACGTTTGTTTTCTCTCCAGATAGGAAGCGAATGGTGTAAGGAGGGACGGAAGGGCGGAAAATGTAATGTGGCGTGCGAATGTAAGTACATTATGACACTGGCGACGTTATTCCTCTTATCCTCTCTTTCTTCTGGTTGAATTCTTCTATTGATGTCTCTTTCTCACGTAATTATTTCTAATTCCAATAAAGTAACGATATTTTATGGATCATTAGCGAACCCAATAGAGTTTGTCCTGTACAAAGTATATTATTTAATGTCTTTGTAATGTATCAGAGAAGTTGTAGGCAGATGGAGGACCCACGTTATTCGGCCATGTTATGTCAAGCCCAGCAGACAAGATTACGACCAATATTGAATTGACATAAACCAGCCAAATAGCTTTCATTGTGCCTTTTTCTGTTCACCAAGGGCATGCCTTATAGCGCTGTCAACGTCAAACGTGAGACATGTCCGTAACGCGCGTTGAAATCGTAGCGCGCGCTATGACACTTTTCTTTCAACACGGGTGGATTTTGACGCGCGTCACGGGCATGCCACACGTTCACTGTTGACAGCGCTATAAGGCATGCCCTTGTTGAACAGAAAAAAGGCACAATGTGGACAAATCTAATGATGCAAGTCCGTCAACTGCCTATTGAATCAATTTCTTTGATGGTACCAGAGGCCGTATATTTTTCTTAGTCTATGATGGTACTATAAACCTTTTGAAATAAATACTCAGACAAGCTAACGAGCAATATCTAGTAGATTCGTTTCCTTCGTTGCAGCCAACACAGGATTGTACAGCTCGACAAGGCTTTAAATGAACGTGGCGAGAAAAGGAACTAACCCTGTTTTCATACAAAAACGTAATTTTTGCCAGTTCTCCTTTACCAGCAGCGCCCATTGACCTAATATTCATTTAAAGCCTTGGAGCACTTTATTGCCAGTATTGCTTTCATGAAAAAGTTAATCTAACTAATAACTTCATTCAATTTGTCTGCTTGTCTTTACTGACAGGATGTTTACAGATATAAGTACATACAGCTGATAGCAACTATAGGTCTACCAGGATCCGATGGCAAATGGAAAGGTCCAAATTGGGTAATTTTAAAAGTGCCGGCCAACGCAAATAAACCCATTATTTAAATAGAACATAATCTAAGGAATAATTTTTATTATTACACCAAAGTTCTAAGTCAAGTCTCTGAGATGTTATTCAAGGTCAAACTTTTTTGAATAACATGTAAACTTATTTTATTAATTAAAAGTAATAAGTAATCGATCCCAACGTCCCTATCCGAGTCATAGAATAGATTAGAGGCCAAATACCTACAAATGATTTGGAAAAATTGACGGACGGAAGGTAAATAAACCTTCCCCCAAGACGAGTCTGCTATACCCCAAACAGCAAGCGACCGCCGATGGAGTCGCGGATGTAATGTTGTGGCTCCTGTGGCTCCGTCCGTCAATTTTTCCAAATAATTTGTAGGTATTTGGCCTCTAATCTGTTCTATGACGTTGGATCTTGTCCTTTGGATGGCATATTTAAAAAAAAAGATAAGCCAACAGACAGAATATATACATACAGACACATCTCAAATGTTGACAGCAACTATATATTGCTATACTGTGCTATAGGTCTACCAGGATGCGATGGCAAATTTGGATGGCCAATTTTCCAAAAATATCCTTGATTATTGGATAAATTTTTATATTTACAGCTTTTGCTCGCGGGTTCACTCGCGTTAAGAAGTATTAATTTTATTATATACATAGTTTCATCCTCTATTTGAACCCCTTGGGGTTGGAATTTATCAAACTCCTTTCTTAGCGAATGCCTACGTCATAACATCTACCTGCATGCCAAATTTCCAGTGGTATGGACTGTGCGTTGATAGATCACCATAATTTCAGTCAGTCACCTTTGAGTTTTATACATATAGATGTTTTAAACACATAATCAGCCACTATAAGGATAAAAAAGGATCAAGATGTTTTATTCCAATTACCCCGGTATTGCTAGAGTCAAGTTCTTTTCTCACTTTTTGCCATCAGATTCTGGTAAACCTATATGAAATTCATGTTTTGTGAGTACTACATCTATTTTTTTTATTTACAGCTCTCCTGGATGATGACATAAGAGACGATAGCGCGTGCGCGCTGCAAATATTCGAGGGGGAAGGTTTCAAGTATTGGACGAAGTGGGAGTCGCGGTGTAAAGGAGCTGAGCGGTTACCTGATATAGAGAAGTATGTATCCATACTAATGTTATGAATGCTAAAGTGTGTCTATCTGTTATGTTCTTTACGCCTAAACCACCGACCCAAGTTTGCTGAGGTATGGAGATACTTTAAGTTCCAAAAAATGTACGGTTCCCGCGCGATCAACGAATTCTGAAGCAGCGGATTTGCGGGCGACGTCTAGTATCATTACAGGGTGTAACAAAACTGAGTGATAATACTTTAGGGTGTGTATAAGTAAAGAGTGAAAGTAGCAGCGCTGAATGGGCATTTTTTTACATTCGTATGGGCAAGCGCCCCAACATCATGAATTGTCCTGTACAGAAGTTTAAAAAAAGTTACTACTCTTTCTGCGCTGCTACTTTCACAGCAAACTCTATTATATGTAGGGTCCCCTATATAGAGTTTTTATACTTAATAATTATAATAATAGCTCCCACACCGGTTTCGGTGACGGTGGCCGGTTTCATTGAAATCAGACCAGCTACACAGGAGTAATTTTATAGTGCCCAAGTGTGTGCGCAGTGCACAAGAACACTCTCTATTCCTTTAATCTCATAACCCAGTGGGACGGCAGACCGACACGACCGGCGATCAGGCGCAAATTTTTATACTTATAGAGTTATACAAACACTAAAATATTATTACTTAGTTTTGTTACACCCTGTAGGTTTAATTATATACAGCCTACAGCTGTGACAAAACTAACTGATTATCCTGTGGAAGCCGCTAAGGGCCTGTTTCACCACTTTCTGCTAAAGTTCCGAATAGGCTATTCACAACTTTTTTGGCAGATTCTCTATACTTGATAGTTAATTGGTGGATAGCCTATTCATCACTTATCAGGAAGTGGAGAAACAGGCCCTAAGACTATTTGTAATTATTTTCAGGTGTCCAGATTGGCAGCATCCTCCCCCAAGGGCATCACCAGAGAGAATGAAAAGGGCGCCACGTGACATAGCAAACCCATACGATGTTTTGTTCAAATTTCGAAAACTGTCCGATAAATAAGATAGCAATGTTAAATATTTTGGTAGTTAATAAAATATTTGTTAATGATAAGGTGATATTTGATTTAATTTGTTTCATTGTTACGTATTGTTTCCGTTACTGTGTCATTTTGTTATTGAATATATTTTTATGAGTTTTTTTTATTCCAAAGAAAAGCTGGTTCTGGGTTTGTCTGTATATTTTTTATTATTGTGTCTAGCTTCTATCAAATAATCTATTTTGGACACATCTTGAAACCCAAAGTTAAGTCATAAATTTTAATTGAAGTCGTGAGTGGAAGAACACGACAACTAACAGTAAAAAAATGCCATTTTTTACATAAATGGAGGCTTTTAAAAACAGTCTGCATTTTATGTGCAGCCAAATATATTATGAGCCAGGTATATAGATATTCAGTAGCTAAGTTACAAGGTTTGTTTAAATTATAAGGGAAAAAATGAATAAAATATATCCGTATGTTACAAAATGTTAACTACTGGGTCTTCTACTCACGTCTTCATTTATTGTTATTACTTAATATTTTACAGTCAACAGGTGTATTTAGAATCACATTTCAAATCGTCGAAATAAAGAAACTGCAGCTAAAGATGTTCTTCGATTCAAACTACGATTCAAAGCTATGGCTGGAGGTCGGCCATAATAATTATTTTTGTACTCGTATTATTAAAGAAATATTTTTATAATATACTTGCAGGTATTTTTCTAATCATCTCAAAGCCAAAATATACTCCAATTTACAGCTCAACATTGGAGCAGACCACAAGTATTTTTTGCACAAGACAAAAACACTTCAACAGAATGTCCCCTTTCTACGGGGGATCCAGTAAAAGGAATGCTCTGATTAAAGTCGTAAAACACTAGTCTCTATTCTTTTATGACTCTATTGAAGTAAATCAGCCGTATCGTAAGCGCCCCTGTTCAAAGACAATGTGTGACACATTCTATCTATTGCTGGGGCCATATTGACGAGAAAAATAAAACAACGCTATGTTTATAGGCAGTTTTTAGTAATATAATACCTCTCGCACCAGTTTTAGTAGCGGTGGGGGGTTTCAATAAAACTAGGCCAGTA
Organism: Polyommatus icarus; assembly: GCA_937595015.1. Classification (NCBI taxonomy): domain Eukaryota; kingdom Metazoa; phylum Arthropoda; class Insecta; order Lepidoptera; family Lycaenidae; genus Polyommatus; species Polyommatus icarus. The sequence goes on along the minus strand of OW569327.1, from coordinate 14,683,384 downwards.
ACGCAGGCAGGAGTAATTTTATAGTGCCTAAGTGTGAGATGAGGCGCAAGATTTTTATACAATATGTCCAATGTCCATACGACGCGCGACGCATGGATCATCAGTCTAATATTATGCTGCGTGAAATTTTAATGGTTGTTTTCCCGCAGTAAAATGATTCTATCTTAGTAGTACAATAGATTTGTGAAGATTTTTCAAATCATAAAAAAAATTCGGCCAGATTCATAGCCGCTCGCGCCTATTAGTCTAAGATCCGGCCATAGAATGACCTTCACCCATCGTATTACGGGATGAAAATGATTTTTTTATAAAATTAAATATGTTAAAAAATTTATTTACAGGAGGTTGTCTGAAAAATTTGGTGCAAAGTGTAATTAATTAATAATTAAAAAATTATTTTTTTTAAACATTACACTCATTCCCTTACGCAGAAAACTGTATACTAATCGAAAGTATGTAGCTCATAGAATATGCAAACGCTGGGTTGCCTTTTTTTTTCCGGTGCAAATTTCAGGTAGGCAGCTATATACAGGTAAATCGATACTAGTAATTTGCAACGATCCAGTTACGCGATAAACCTTATATCAAAATAAAGATAATTTTATTATGAATATAATGACATAAGGTTGGCTGCAAAAAGTTGGTGCTAAATCCCGGTTGTCGATTTTTGAAAAACGTAATATTCGTGCGGTTGAATACGTATATATATATATATATATATATATATATATATATATATATACGTATTCAACCGCACGAATATTTATGACATACTTATCTTGAAAATTTCGTGTTTTTTACATCAGGAGACTTAATCAAATAAAACAAAGCAAAAAATCAAAAGTTTTTCCGAAAAAAAAATTAAATAAAACATAAATTACAAACATGAAATACAAAGCTATAATTTTGTTTAAAAATTTAATTTTATTATAAATACAATATTTTGATTAATTTTTTTTTTATTAATTTACATTATTCAAGGTCTGATTCATCGGAAATAAAACTTGTATCTTCAAGTTCACAATATTCGTCACTATTTTCGTCTTCTGTCATTTCAGCAATATCTTGTACTGTTAAAGGCGTTTGGTCCCCAATGAATCCTATTGGTTGTAGATAACCAACAAGATACCAACCACAATTTTCAGGTTGTAATTTAACAGATTGAGGATCCGTCGTATGAAGCCACATAGAATTGACAAAAATTGTTCTTAAATTTTTTTGTTGCAGTGATATCCAGCACGGTGGTATAGTATTTGAGTCAAAACTACGGACAACAATATATTATCAAAAAATAATATCGATACGTAGCAGCAACAGTTGCTCCGAAATAATGCTAACACTTACTGTAGTCTATCGCTATCTTCCTCAATTTCACAAACAAAGAGCATGCGCACTTTCTTTCTTTCGACGATTGAGCGACACACAGCTGCAAATTTGCGTCCTTTTCTATCGCACTGGATACGTTCCTCGGACCTCTGTTTCGCACGTATTCAACCGCACGAATATTACGTTTTTCAAAAATCGACAACCGGGATTTAGCACCAACTTTTTGCAGCCAACCTTATGTCATTATATTCATAATAAAATTATCTTTATTTTGATATAAGGTTTATCGCGTAACTGGATCGTTGCAAATTACTAGTATCGATTTACCTGTATATAGCTGCCTACCTGATAATTGCACCGGAAAAAAAAAGTCAACCCAGCGTTTGCATATTCTATGAGCTACATACTTTCGATTAGTATACAGTTTTTTGCGTAAGGGAATGAGTGTAATGTTTAAAAAAAAAACATTTTTAAATTATTAATTAATTACACTTTGCACCAAATTTTTCAGACAACCTCCTGTAAATAAATTTTTTAACATATTTAATTTTATAAAAAAATCATTTTCATCCCGTAATACGATGGGTGAAGGTCATTCTATGGCCGTATCTCCTACTATATCGGCATAAAGTTGCCATAGTACGTCATACAAAATATTTTGTATTTTCAAATAATAACTTGCATGATTCGATAGTACTACTATAGGTAAATCGTCCTCCTGCGGGAAAAAACACTAAATGTTCACGTTGTATAGTACTGGGAGCCTTAGAACATTTTTTTTATTACTATCAAGCTAATTTTTAGCTGGTAGCTTCATTTTGATAAGACGAACAACATTTTATGTGCGAAAAAACTTGAAAGTGGTAGGCTCTAACAGAAATAGAAAGGATACTTTGGTTTGATGATCCTAAAATATGGATTGTTCTATTTGTAGGACAATGTTTCTCTTAATTTATATAACTATTAACCTATCAATATACAAAAAACAGCTTGTTAAGGTTTGGGGCTTGTTACGTTTTAGGATTCAGTAATCAACCAAGTTTTTTCGCACATAATAATAATTGTGTATATTATAAGGCACAGGGCCACCATACAAAAAATAAATTTTCTTTTCCTATTTTCGCTCCATAATAATAAATAATAATTGTATATATTATAAGTACCATTCCTCGCCCTTCCCTTCGTGCGCGAATCCGACTCGCACTTTGCCCTTTTTTTGTCATGGGGTGCAAGTAGTATGTTTCAGTGGTTTCAGGGTTTTCAAGACACGTCCAAGTTACTCTACCGTATGTAATAACTACCTAATATTATACATGTACTGTGCTCTCGGTAACCGCCGTTACAATAATATCTCTAGGACGCTCTCCAGCCAGCCCTTTAGGACTAGAATAGTCTATAGACTAGTTCTCAAATAGTTGTTAGCGAATACTAATTAAATTTATAGGGCTACTTCATAGTTTCAAAATGTAATTTTAGTTTGAACTATTTTGACTGTAGTGTTAATTTACACTAATTATAATATACCAAATTAAATTATTTAAATATAACTATAAATTTAAAAAATATTTAAATTAAGCTATTTTTTATAATATTTTCTCAGAATATAGTATGCGTACTATAGGATATAGCCGACTAGCCGATTAGTCGGCTGCAAAGAAGCCGACTAATCGGCCAAGCCGATCATAATTTCAGAAGTTTCTGTAACACTTTTTTTACTGCTGATTCGCGGGTAAGTCACAAACGCCGCCTGCGAAGTTGTCGGATCGTGTTATGTACTTCGCGTACTTTTTTTATGATGCAATTAATGGTGTTGAGGAAATATTTCATATGACATACATGCAATCTTGATCTAAATAATACATACCTAATTTGTTGTTAAAAACTATATTAAAAAAATATTTCTTTACTAGCAACTAGCAAGTAATTTCAGAAACGCTTCATTTAATTTTAAAATGTGTAAGATTTATGAATATGAACATATTATAAATGATGATCAAGGTTTTTCTATATACGAGTATAATGTGATTTCAATAATTATAACAAAAATTAAAAAAGTAATAAGCCGGATAGTCGCAGACTACAAAAGTGGCCGGATAGTCGGCGACTAGTCGGCACATCTCTATTAACGATGGTTCGTTAGTATAGTATGATTTAGCATATAATTTATATCATAATAATAATCGATGGTCATTGTGCATAATATATACAGCTTCGCAATCAAGTTTATCTATCATGGCCCAAGAGAGAGGCCTTAACCCATGTGTACTATTTTATGCTTTAACTAGCTGACCCAACAGACGTTGTCCTGTCTTAACGATGATTATTTAATTCGAATTGGTATACTTAAGTAAACAATAGGTTAAAATTAGTATCTCCATGCCAAACATCAAAATAGATTAAATAGTTTAAGCGAAAATCATAAAAGTTTATTGTGCAGGAACCAAAGTATCTCCATGCTAAATTTCATAAAAATAGACTGAACAGTTTTCCCTTTAGGCGAAAAATCATAAAAGTTTATTGTGCGGGAACCGTACATTTTCCGGGACAAAAAGTATCCCTTGTCCTTTCCCGAGACTCAAAGTATTTCCATACCAAATTTCATCAAAATAAATTGAATAGTTTAGGCGAAAAATCATAAAAGTTTATTGTGTGGGAACCGTACATTTTTCGGGACAAAAAGTATCCCTTGTCCTTTCCCGAGACTCAAAGTATTTCCATACCAAATTTCATCAAAATAAATTGAATAGTTTAGGCGAAAAATCATAAAAGTTTATTGTGTGGGAACCGTACATTTTTCGGGACAAAAATTATCCCTTGTCCTTTCCCGAGACTCAAAGTACATATCTCCATACCAAACATCATTATTTAAAAAAAAAATTAAAACCGACTTCCAAGGTAAAAACAAAAATTACATCCTTATAATATGAACTAAAAAGTATTAAATAATTGTTCCTATCTAATAGTGCCTTTTTCCGAATTCGGCTAAAACTCAACTATTTCTGTACTCAATCTTCATCATTTTGAAGTCGGTACCAGATGAATCTTCAGTTCTCTGACAGAATATTTGAAACTTTTGGAACTGGCACCGACTTCAAAATGATGAAGAAAAAAAAATCCACAGCCGAACATATAACCTCCTCGTTTTTTGGAAGTCGGTTAAAAATCAATTGAATAGTTTACGCGCAAATCATAAAAGTATATTGTGCAGTAACAGTACATTTTTCCGAGACCAAAAGTATCCCTTGTCCTTCCCCGAGACTCAAAGTATCTCCATACCAAAATTCATCAAAATCGATTGAATAGTTTACGCGCAAATCATAAAAGTATATTGTGCAGTAACCGTACATTTTTCCGGGACAAGTTGTATCCTATGTCCTATTCCTGGTTCTAAGCTACCTCTCCACCAATTTTCAGCCAAACCGGTTAATCCGTTCTTGAGTTATAAGTGGCGTAACTAACACAACTTTCTTTTTTATATATAGATTTTTAACCGACTTCCAAAAAACGAGGAGCTTATATGTTCGGCTGTGGATATATTTTTATATTTTTATTTTTTTTTGTATGTTCAACGATTACTCCGCCGTTTGTGAACCGATTTTCGAAATTTTTGTTTTGTTGTATTAGGTTTCACTCCAATTTGGTACCATGTTCACAAAAGTGGTGACCTGATGATGGGATCCATGAGTAATCGAGGGAACTCTTCGAAATTTATAAGGAAACATATGGTGATTTTGGTTTTATGTGAAGTGTACTAAGAATACGCTACCAAAAAGTCAAATATTGGGTCAAGGTATACCATGGTTTCGAAGATGCTGAGAGAACTCCTGACTCCTTATAGATACACGTTTGGGAGTTTCGGCGTTGTTTTAAGAACAGAAAGCATAAACTACTATGCAATTCATATTCATCATCATAATCATTATCATCATCGTCATCATCATCATCATTACCACGTCGTGTTAAGGCCACCAATGTCTCATGGCACAGAATAGATAATAGTACAAGGCATAGGTATGGATATACTAATAATAATAATTATGTTCTGTATAACAACACCTGTTTGTTTTTAATACACGGCGGTCGGCGTCGCCGCGCCGCCGCGCGGCGCGTGTCAGCAGACGACAGAATATCGAATACTTTACTAACTACTTTATATACAGATCGAATACTTTACTAACTACTTTATAAAATTTTAATAGATAAATAGAATTAAAATAAAGTTATTTTAAAAAGAGCATTTAAACAAAACAAAGTTATTAAGTGTCTTTTTAATTAGTTATACTTATTAATCGATAGATGGTGCACTAAGTACTCGTACCTATCGATTTGAATTCTTGATTACAAGAACAGCTGTCAATAATTATGATAATATTAAATATTATGAGTAGCTACGCTACATTTTATGCAAGTTTGTACAATTTTTTATCTGATAGATCCTTCGATCGTGGAAAAACGAGACACAATAGCCTTTCTATTGTTATCGCAATCGCCGGTGACCGCTTCGGGCTTGAAGTATTAAAATTGTTAAATTACTTAGCACAATATGTTCACTTCACTGATAATATTATATTATTTTGTGAGTGTGAGTTCTGACTCTTAACAAATTGTAATAAGATACGTAAAATATACGCGAAGATTTACCTACTAGTGTAACTAAAAAGAGTGAAATTATTATTATTTTTAACAAAAAATTAAAACCGACTTCCAAGGTAAAAAAAAAACAATAATAACATTAATATGAACTAAAAAGTATTAAATAATTTTTACTATCTAATAGTGCCTTTTTCCGAATTCGGCTAAACCTCAACTATTTCTGTACTCAGTCTTCATAATTTTGTCGGTGCCAGTTCCAAAAGTTTTAAATATTCTGTCAGAGGACTGAAGATTCAGCTATCTGGTACCGACTTCAAAATAATGAAGATTGAGTACAGAAATAGTTGAGGTTTTGCCGAATTCGGAAAAAGGCACTATTAGATAGTAAAAATTATTTAATACTTTTTAGTTCATATTAATGTTATTATTGTTTTTTTTTACCCTGGAAGTCGGTTTTAATTTTTTGTTAAAAATAATAATGCCTGCTCAAAACGCATAGGCTAGGCGATAATCGCGTTTGTAAATTGAGCTGTTAATGGCCGCACTTAGAGTGATTAAATAATTTAATAACTTAACGAAGATATAGATAGAAACTCTAATTTTCTGTCAACATGAATGCAAGTTAAGTGATTGAATACCTCTGAGTGACGTTAAAATTTATTCAAAGTTATCACGAAAATATAAACTCAATAAAGTTACACGCGCCAATGGTTGACAATCACTGCTCGTGTATAATATAGAGGTAGCAAGCGCCCATAACTTTTGGTGCGTGATGCGTGAACTTCCAAGGTAATTTTATTGGCTGGACTCTTATTTATATATCCTCATAAAATTCTTTACGACCATTGTATTACGCCGATAAATATTGAAGAAGAATAGGTTTTGTATTCACTTATTAAAGATGTTACATCGGTCGTGGCGTTTGGGAACAATCAAACAACACTTACCTACACATAATTTTTGGCAGTGTTTTAAATTTTGTTTAAATTATTATTTTTGTGATACGCCTTTGATATCCATACTTCCATACTTATTTGCTTATATACTGTACTCGGCGAAACATGGCGGTAGCGGTCATTGACTCCCTGTCAAGAACTTGTAATTTTCTATATAAACCGCGATTGACAATGAAGTCCGATGTTGTCAATCGCGGCTTTGTATAGAAAATTACAAATTTTTGACCGCTACCGCCATGTTTTGCCGATTACAGTATAGTATGACTGCGAAAATGTGCTGTGTGTACGTCTGTTACCTTTTCACGCCCTAACCGCTGAATCGATTTTGCTAAATTTGGGATACTTTGAGTTGCAGTATTGGACACTTTTTATCTCGGAAAGATGTACTAGTTACAGAGGTTCCCTAGAACAATTTGAGAATGAAGCTACTCACGAAAAATTTGCTTGATAGTAATAAAAAGAAATGTTCTAGGGAACCTGTACCAACGGTTGCCGCGCGTAAAACAATTTTTGGTGCAACGGAGTTGCGAGCGTCATTTAGTTTAGAAATATTTTCAGCCCGAAATATTTTGTTACGTAATATCTATATTGAAACCCCAAAATATGAGACCGACACGTTGAAAAACCAGTAGTCCGTTGCATCGAACATATTACTTGTTCGATGGCTGAATTCAAAGAGCGATGAGTAACAAGATTCAATTTTCATATTTTAGCAGCTCAGTTGCATTGCACTTAATGTAACTACGATGCCAACTGCCAAACGTTACAACACTCCTGTGTGGTAGAACAGAGAAAGATATAGAGAGTATTTTTGCATTAAGAATTTAAATAATCGGCCAAGTGCGAGTTGGACTCGCGCACGAAGGGAAAACAGGCAAAATTTGTGCTTTTTTGTATGGGAGCATTACATAAATATTTATTAGTACAAAATATATAAATAAGGACTTAGTGAATATTTCAAGTGCCTACCTGTTGCCATTATTGACTACGGGCCAAATACAGCGAAGAACAGAGACGAGTGGAAGGAGAGAGTTACAGCCATGGCCATTGACCAGCAGTGACACTAACGGCTGAATAATAATAAAATTAAAAAAAAAGTTTTTTTTTATAAAATAAGGGGGCAAACGAGCAAACGGGTCACCTGATGGAAACCAACTACCGTCGCCCATGGACACTCGCAACATCAGAAGAGCTGCAGGTGCGTTGCCGGCCTTTAAACCAACGGTACAACGGTTACCAACGTTATAATATAATAAAACCGTGGCAGAACGAACTCCATAAAAAGATTTACTTATTTCCCAGGTAATTTTTAAAATATTTTCAGGTATTCAGGAAAAAATAAAACGTAATCCACTCCACATATTTCTCCACTCCCACCGACCCCCAATATTACTTTAGGTGCAAGATGTCTCCGTGCAATTGCGAACTTTATTTCTTATACGGAGGGTTCATTACCCATTCATGAGTGAAACTTTTGTTCTCCGACTTGAAACATGTCGCCTTGAGAGAGTCAAAATTATAGTGACCCCCGACCTATTGTGCTTTTCACGGAAAACGCGGATAAAATCTTATTTACTATTATGATTTTATAGGTCTTGTGTGACTGGTGGGTGAGGAATTTTACGGTGGCTTAACGGACTGAAATTTTACAAAATACCCCGTAATTCTTATTTATGGTTTGCTACCGCTGTACTGCGACTTTGCTTAAAGTTTTTCGATGCATTGAATACACATTCATACTGATATTAGAAAGGAGAAAGTTTGTGAGTGTGTGCTGTGTATGTTTGTTACTTCTTCACGCTTAAACGGTTGGAGCGATTTTGATAAAATTTGGCAGTTTGTCAGAAATAAGTTTGACAGAATGTCAGCCAACTCTATACCTGTTAAAGATGAACGCAGATTTGGCCGCACCGGACGCATCGCAGTCGCCGCATTTCGAATTATTCATATAAAGAATGTAGAGGTTGCGAAGACTGCGGCGCGGGTAGGTATGCGAGCTTGCCTATAACTTCATATAAAGAATTTGAAATGCGGCGACTGCGGTACGTGCGGTGCGGCCAAATCTGCGTTCACCTTTACACACAGGCGGGTACATTAATTTCTACCCGAACAATGTCTTATTCCTATGGGAAAATCAATGACAATCAATTTGCGAAAAATAATCCACTGTTAATACGCAATTTTCTTTTCGCTAGTTAATTTATTCGCTAGTTTATTCTAAGTCTGTAACTTTGAAAAGTAACACTTACATATTCTTATAATATTATAATTTTTTGTATTTTTAATTAATTATGTCAGAGCATAATAATTTATTTATCGACTTCGTACACAAAAAATACCCTACACGTTTACGCAATACGTCCATGTGGACATATACTATGAGTGGAAACTTAGTCTATATCTGTGACAAAATTATATCAAAATAGGCCTAGTATTTTAGGAAACTTCGATACAAAAAAGAAAAGAATAGGTCCAGTTTGACCTCTCCAATGTTATTAAATTATTACTATAATTATACCAAGACATAAATAATAATTACAAATCCCATATAATATAACTCTCGTTTCAGTAGCAACAGCACAAAGAAACAAACACCTGAATATAACATAGAACATTAATAACAAACTGAGCAGCGAGTCAGATTCCTCCAAAGGACATCCCCAGTCAATACTCTGTCAATATTTGCTCTGTCCGACAAACACCGAGGAAATTAAAAGGATTTTCTTATATAAGCGGCTTATGACTTGCTCAGGGTTGGCTAAGTGTTTTCATAATGCTGGCTACTTTTATTATTAAGATTTATTGGAACACTAGCTTTCCCTCTTTATTTGGTTTCTTTCTAGATATTGTTATGGATTTGTTCCAGACATACAAACTATGAACAACTAGTTGACGCGAAAGTGTGTTTGTCTGTTACATCTTCACGCTCAAACCACTGAACCGAGTTTGCTGGAATTTGTTATGAGGATACTTTGATTCCCAGGAAAGGACATAGGATACACTTTATCCCGAAAAAATGTACAGTTCCCGTGTGATAAACGAATTTCTACGCAATGGAATTGTTGGCTTCATCTATGCTGTACACGGCGAAACGTGGCGTTAGCGGTCATTGACTCCCTGTCAAAATACAATATCTTTGTCTTTTTCTATATAAACCGCGATTGACAATAATTAATGTTATCAATCGAGGCTTTGCTTTGTATAGAAAATGACAAGTTTTTGACAGGGAGTCAATGACCGCTACCGCCATGTTTCGCCGAGTACCTACAGTACAGTAAAAGATAAAATATGTATGTAGACGATTTCATCAAAAAGAGTAACAATAAACGTGCAGGATTACAATCATTTTTGCGTGATGAATAAATATGAAGCATAACAACGTAGTCAATTATCAGAAACACTCAATGGTGGCAAACAATAAATCAACGCAAAATAGGAGGGGGGAATAAGGGGGGATGGACGAGGGAGTGAAAAATAACAATAGTAATAACACCATAAGATTTATTATAGTTCTCACCCGATGTATTAATACATTCGCTGTTGTGGATCGACCTGTTTTTTTAATGACAGATTACTTTTTGACCGACTTCCAAAAAGGAGGTGGTAATACGTTCGGCTGTATGTATCTTCTTTTTTTGTATGTTCCTCGATTACTCAGCCGTTTGTGGTCCGATTTTCAAAATTATTTTTGTGTTGTATAGGGTTCAACTCGAATTTGGTACCATGTTCACAAAAGTGGTGATCTGATGATGATCCCATCATCAGTGTCCAGTCATCCCTTGTGGAATCGAGGGGATTCCTTGAAATTTGTATGGAAACATATAGTGATTTCGATTTTTTTTTGAAGCATTTGAGGTAAATGCTACCAAAAAGTAAGACTTCGCACCAGGTTATACCCTGGATCCGAAGGTACCGAACAGAACTTTTGAATGCTTATAGGTACAGGTTCGGGGATTTCTGCGTTGTTTAAACAACTGAAAGCATAAGCCAACACATCAATTTGATTAATCATCATCATCACAACTATATGTAATTATACCATGGTCATCACACTATGCCCCAATTATTGGTACTTTTCGTGATATTTTGCATCGAAGCAGATGTTTTTGACGATGATTTCACTGTTTGTGGACCGATTTTAGAAATTTTCGTGTTGTTGTAATTTTGTATGACAATTACGAAAGTGGTGAGCTGATGATAGGATCTATGAGCAATCAAGAGAAATCCTTGAAATTTATCAAAACACGCATAGTGGTTAAAATGTAGTTTCTAGTAAGTTAAACACGTATTACGAATAAGAGAAATTTCATACAAAGGTGTCTCTTGGTTCAAAGGCACTGAACAGAACTCCTGAACCTTTAAAGATAAAAGTTTGGAAATTGCAGCATCGCTTAGATAACTGCAAGCATTTGCCACAATTTTGCTTACTGTAACATAATGTACTGAATAGTTAACATTCGTATTGGTTATTTACGCATAAAGCCTTATTTTGTAGACAACATTAAAAAGAGTGAAATTATTATTTTTAACAAAAAAATGAAAACCGACTTCCAATGTAAAAACAATCGTAATATGAACTAAAAAGTATTAAATAACTCTTACTCTTTAATAGTGCCTTTTTCAAAATTTGTCTAAATCTCAACTATTTCTGTACATATTACAGTCTTCATTACTTTGAAGTCGGTACCAGTCCCAAAAGTTTCAGATATTCTGACATTACTGAACTCACGATTAAATTAGCTGGTACCGACTTCAAAATAATGAAGACTGTAATATGTACAGAAATAGTTGAGATTTAGACGAATTTTGAAAAAGGCACTATTAAAGAGTAAGAGTTATTTAATACTTTTTAGTTCATATTACGATTGTTTTTACATTGGAAGTCGGTTTTCATTTTTTTGTTAAAAATAATAATGTAATGTGCGATAAGCTGGGAGAATTTGGTTAGAATTAGATTGGAAAAAAGATAGACATTTTGGAAAAAAGATAAATAATAATAATCATTGTATCGTACTTCTAATTTTTTCAATGTAAATTATAAATGCTAGTTACAATGCTCCTGTTTAAAAGTAAGATTGAATACAACACTAGATGATGCCCGCAACTCCGTTGCACCAACACATCGCACATTTTTCCAGGATGAAAATATAATAAATCGCAGCCTAAGTCTCATAAAGCTTTTATGAGATTTCGGCTGCGATTCCACTGAAGCAGAGCGGAGCTTAGCGGTGCCGAATTGACCAATTACCATGCTCGAAATCTTCGCTGTCATTCCGCTGGAATTAGTCAATTCGGGCACCGCTAAGCTCCGCTCCGCTTCAGTGGAAACGCAGCCTTAAAGGAGCTCGCGGTTTAGCCGTAAGAGTTTACAGACATACATACTGACACACACTTTCGCATTTATAATTCTTGTTTGGATAACACAGAAAATGATTTACAAATAAACCAGAAACTACACTATAAAATATTTTTAAAACTGCTGTATATGGGATTAGGAAAAAATAATTTAATTAAATTTAGTTAGGAACTAGGGCGATCGAGTGATGACACAGTAAACTATTTCCGACGGATGATGGATGAAAATTGTGATTGCTAATTGTATTTTGGTTGGACTGAAAAAAAAGTCGTTGATTCATGATCTACGTGCAATCCGATGAGTTTTTTGTTAAGTTAATGTGTGTTCTAACGCTTTTAAATATAACTTTTCTAAAAAAAAGATTTTTAACTTTTACTATAATATTTAATTAAAGTAACAGTTACGTCAATTATTCAGAGCAAGTCACAATAATTATACTATTTGAATATCATTTCAAATGTCACATATTTGTTAAACTATCAATTGTATACTTAACACCGCCATAAAATGTATAATTATTTACCAAAAGAGCTTCTTTTAAGTACAGTTAAATGGAAAATTATTCCTTTACCAAAGAATACAATCTCATTTAAGCAGGTATCAAAGAGGTGTCAATCAAGTTTTAGCATCTAACAAATACATAGAGAACAATCAGACACCTGTTAAATCGCACGATTTTTTAAACATTTATTTTACTTCAAAAATTTTAAGTGATTGGTTAGTACAATCGTGAACAAACACATTTTAGGGATATTTAATACTTCTACTTCGATTTGAAGCCCTAAAACCGACATTTCATAGAAAGTTCTAAAGATACAAAATAAAAGCTTAGTTATGTTTTACGATTCCTGTAAAGTTTTGTTATATTTATACTTCGTTTTAAATTGATGTAAATAATTGTTCTTGTTTGCTGATAACCTAGTTGTTCTGAGCGACTATAAATGAAAAAAAAAATTGTTAAAAAGATACAATAAAATTATAATTTATAAGTTTGAAGTTCTTTTTAAATTTAATATGTGAGATTTTAGAAAAAGTATTTAGTATTATAATAGCTACGGTATAGTAATTTATTTGAAGATCGCTAAAATATTAAAGCCTGCACCTACCCAAATACATTAAATTAAAAACACGGCTTGCTAAGAGCTCAGATTAGCTTAGTTACGCAAAAGAGTAAATATTTTCAAGTGTGCTTAAATTCTCAACGTTATTATAACTCGTAACATTTTTCTCCATGAGTATACTTACACTCACTGAAATGTACTCTGTGAATTTTTCTAAATCATTTCGCATCAGTTTCCGTGATGGACGAAACTTTTAAAGTTTTCCACCGAGTTCTATCTATCGCCGGAATTTCTATCTATGCGAAACGAAACTGGAATTCCAAAGGATGGCTTCTTCTGCAGATTTTGAACTTCATCCTTGGATTTTTTACTTTTTTGTTCACGTCCGGTTTCGTGGCTTCTAATGTATCGAATCTGCTGTTATTTATCCAGGGCGCTTGTATTTGGACGACCGGGGTTATCATGTTCATCACGCTGGGCATCTGCCTGTACTTCAAAAGGGATTTCAGGGCGTTCCTGGAGGAGATCGCTTTCTCGGACTTGGTCCTCGAGATGCCTTTGATCGAGCACGTCGTTAATCTCAGTCTGGCCCGCGGCAAGGTGGGGGAATTGAAAACCATGGTGTTGGATTCGCAGGAGAAACTTCTAAAGTATACTAGAATTTTGTTCATATCTTATGTTGCCAGCGTTTGGTTGTGCGCCTCGTTGTATTTATGCACTCCAATATATCTAATGTGTGTAACTGGAGATGAAAATTTACGTCTTTTAGGTAAGTTCTCTGAGTAATATGTACAATTCTTTTACAAATTGCTGTAGTTTCGCGAACGAGCTGATATATTACGTACGATTCAGACAAAATGCACTTTGGACTGGGGCTTACGAAATCTGTAATATCACAATGGGTAAATTTATGATACACAATATTATTGCATATTTTCTGAAAGTCTAGAGACCAATTATTTTAAAATGTGTAAAAAAGTAAACTTTTTACTTTTTTACACATTTTAAAATAATTGGAAAAAATTGCCTTTTTTGGCAAAGTTTATAGATAAACACAGGTAAAGAAACAATTAGAGTTTGAAAACAACAATGATTTTGTATAATATATCCAGGCATCTTAAGGTAGAAGACATCGAAGGTCCATTAATTCTAATTAGCATGTAGTCCAGTAATTCCCAAAGTTGTCTATTATTGGACCCCCAGGGAAGACTCTACGGTTGTGCGTGATAAAAACGGGAGCCACAATCGTAAGCTGGGTGTGCATGGAAATGTAATTTTATTTATATAGTGAATAAGTAAAATGTTGGCTTGGCTTCTCAATATTATAATAAAAAACGCATGTTATGTTTTAGATCTAAACTTTTAACAAATTTTTAGGATATTTTAGGAATTGGTAGTAATGCAGCTTGGTTTCCATCGGATCCAGCAAAATTTTGAAAGTGGTCTATAACATAAAAAAGTTTGGGAACCTTAGATGATGTAGTCGATATGCATCGAAGTTAACAAGCAAAATATCAAATTAATTAACCTAGTGAACTATACAACTCACATAGAAACTTCTACGTTTTAATTATTCACACGCAATTTTACTTAACTTGATTATAAGTTTTATTGAATATTCATTGTGGCATAAGTTGCTGTTCGATTCCAGCGTTCGACATGTGGTTTCCCTGGGGGTTGGAGAGCTTCGCCGTGTACGTCGCGTCCTTTATATTTCATGCATACGCCGGTTACTTGTGCTGCATAGGTGAGTTTTGTAAGATAAAAACATCATTTTTACTCGTTTTTATACCTTTTATGTGAGGAACTAGCTGTTGCCCGCGACTTCGTCCGCGTTAACATAGTATAATAACAAAGGTAGGGATAGTTTTCCCCTTTTTATGGTTTCTTATACAAAGGGTAAAAATGGAACCCTATTTAAGCAAACGTCAAACGCAAACGTCCATAAACTTTCATGTTTCTAACTCAAGAAATGACGGACTTTTATTGAAACTTTCTACCCCAATTTCACCCCCTTGGGGGTAGAATTTCCTAAAACGCTTAAATACCTATCCATTCATTTTTAATCAGCAGTCCAAAAATAAACTTTCATGTTTCTAGTTTAAGAAATGACGGACTTTCTTTAAAACTTTCAACCCCTATTTCACCCCCTTGGGGGTAGAATTTCCAAAAACGCTTATATATCAATCCATTAATTTTTAATCAGCAGTCCAAAAGGCAATTTTGATAAATATTTTATAAAAATATCTATCAAAATTGCTTATTTTCTTTTTATATTAGACTAGATATTTCGCGCGGTTCCGTCCACGTTAGTCAGTAATTTCGCAGGAACTGGGAAACGGGAACAGTACATTTTCTAACAAAAAAAAATTTTATATTATCGTTTCCCGTAGTCTACTCTATAGCTTCGCTAAATTATATTAAGATCTGTCAAGCGTTTTGTGAGATTACCGTGTCCAAACAAACATACTTTTCAGCTTTATAATATAAACTCTAGATATAATAAATTATAGATTTTACAAAACTTTTAAGTATTTGTATAGAAATAAATAAAAAAATGACAAATAATATCTTTAACTAATTTATATTTATTTTTGTTCATTTTTTATAATTATTTTACTACTTGGGTTAAATCTGACCCAAGGCACGGCAACGTTTGTAAAATTAAAGACCTTATGAAGGTTAAGAAATGACGGACTTTCCTTAAAACTTTCAACCCCTATTTCACCCCCTTGGGGGTAGAATTTCCAAAACGCTTAAATACGTGTCCAATTACTTTTAATCAGTAGCCCAAACATAAAATTTCATGTTTCTAACTCAAGAAATAGCTGGCTTTCATCAAAACTTTCAACCCCAATAACACCCCCCTGGGGGTAGAATTTCCAAAAACGCTTAAACACGTACCTTTCATTTTTAATCAGTAACCCAAAAATAAAGTTTCATGTTTCTAACTCAAGAAATGACCGTGGAAATGACAGACTTTTATTCAAATTTTCAACCCCTATTTCACCCCCTTTGGGGTAAAATTTTCAAAATGTCTTCCTTAGTGGGTGTCTACTCAATCAAGCAACGATATTCACGAAATTTCGTGGCTGTAACTTAAACAGTTTTTGCTCAGCGATGATGAATCAGTCAGTCAGTCAGTCAGTCAATCAGTCAGGACATGTAATTTTATATGTATAGATTATTAGAAGAATATTCAGCAGAGCGTTGATAGGTATCCAAAAACGCTGTGGATAAGATATAGCTCTGTTATGTTATCTCAGGTATATTCAACAGAATGCCTGAATCTTGAGCTGTTGCTCAACTACATTACCCAATATTATGTACTTTTGAATAAGACATGAATAACATAAAGAGTATTTTTTTAAATATTTATTTTTAAATGGTTAAATGTTCAACAGCTTAATAATATTATTAAAATGTTAACGCTTTTAACTACCTGATAAATTATGATGTTTCCAATAATTTTAGTCTAAGCAATACTGTAAATTATAATTATTATAATATAGCGTAAGTAGACCTATTCTCGTTTTTAAATATATTGTTAAAAAGTTTTTACTTTTTAGCCTATCCTGGACTCCAATCAACGATATTTTTCATGGTCGGACAGATCGTACGACAGCTTCGGATTATATGTTTTGTAATGCTTAATTTGGATGAGCTGGCGGGAGAAATAGTCGACGGAGAGATAGAGCTCAGACAAACAGTTTGTACACAAATTTTGTCACAGTGCGTAGCTCATTATGTAAAAATAAAAAGGTAATCTAATTTTAACAGTTACAAGAACGCATTTATAATGATTAGAGTGTCAAAAGTTTGTTGAACGAAAAAAAATAAATTAATAGGGACAAACTTGTAATTGGCCTTTCTGTGTTATTTTAAACTTCTTGTTAATCTAGCTATTTGAATTATTAAATAATTGATTGAATTATTGCCTATGATTCAAGTAAATAATTATATTTATTTATGGACATTGGACAGATGTGCAATCCTTATGATAATCATGGTAGTCCATTATCGTCTAAACTCTAACGCGAAGGGCCATTAAAACTGTGTCTACAGGGTGTAACAACATTAAGTGATAATAATTAATACCTTAGGGTGTGTATGTGTATTGTGTACCTTGTAGATAGTTCAATGTGATAGTAGCAGCGCTGAAAGACCAACATTGTTTTTTCAATTTGTATGGGTAAGCGTTCCAGCGTCACGAATTTTCCCATACAAAAGTGAAAAAAAATTCTACTTCAGCACTGCTACTTTAACAGTGAACTCTATACACGAGACCCATGCACATTATACACCCTTAATTTATCACTCAGTTTTGTTACACCATAATAATCATAATAGTCCATCATCACCCAACTTCACTTCTTAACTTTCAACACTCTCGATGTTTCAGGTTCGCTAACCGACTGAATGTGATATGTCAGCCGTTTTACCTGGCGTTGTTGTTGGTCGCCGTGATGTTGGTCTGCATGTGCTCGGTGAAAATTGCGATTTCGGTGAATATACAAAAATTATACTACTTATCAGTTAAGTCGAATGGACTGTGTCAGCATTAGGTTAAGTAAAGTTAGCGTTGCCGTTTTTAGTGGGTAAGAGTCCCACATACCCCCGGGGTGCTTCAGTAACTGAGGCAAGTCCCCAACACGGGGCACCCATGATGGGTTTGCGCGTAAAAAAAAAAGTTAGCGCTTCCGATCTGAACCGAGATTAACAGATGACGAAAAGAAGTGAGATAACCGTACTCCATAGCCGGATTTAGTGCGTAAACTGTTATAGAAATAGTCTAATAGTAATCGTCTACTCCGTAAAATAATAATCACGAAGACGTATTCGGATCGGGCACAATGCACAAGTTCTCTGTATTGACGAATCGATAAAGTAGTTTTTTCTGGATTTCGCCTTAGATGTTCTATTTGCAATAAAATGGTTAAATAATTAATCAACCAAGTGCGAGTTGGACGTACGTGGTTATAGAGCAAAAACAGGCCAAAAATTGTATTTTGTGTACGGGAGCCCACCTTAAATTAGATTTTATTTAAATATTATTATAAGTGCACAATCATATAATTAAGGCCTTTGCGAAAATTTTAAGTGCCTACCTGTTGTCATTATTGTTACCGAGCAAAAAAAGGCCAAAAAATTACGTTTCCTGTACGGGAGCCCCCTTAAATATTTATTTTATTTTTAGTAATTGTTGTTATAGAACAGATGTACACAATCTGTGAAAATTTTAGAAGTCTAGCTATAGCGGTTCTTGATATTTAGTCTGGAGACAGACAGACGGACAGACAACGAAGTCTTTAGTAATAGGGTCCCGTTTTTACCCTTTGGTTACGGAACCCTAAAAACGACAATTTGTAATTGTAACTATACTGATCTACGTTTTTAATCACAATCATTGGCCCGGAAGTGTTTAAGCGTGTTTGTAATGTTTCAGGATAAACTTTCCATGGACACGGCGAAGTACTACGTGCACGAGTTTTGTTTTATTCTCGTGGTGCTACTATTTTGTTCACTCGGACAGCAAGTTCAAAATGAGGTTTGTTTGTATTAACTAATATTATAAATAAGAGAATGTATCTGTTAGTTCACGCTCAGAGTGTTTTACCAGTATTGATGGGTATGGAGATACTTTGAGACCCGACAAAGGCTATCGTGTGCTATTTTATGAATTTAAAACTTTGATAGCTTGCTTCCAAAAATGTATCCTGTGTAAATAAGTAATAAAGTGATGTCAAATAAATGCATCAACATTAGATACGGATTGCTGAAGTTGCTCCTTTGTCGCTGCTAATCTCACAGTGAACTCTACATAATAATAAGGGACGCATACTAAAGTATTATCATCTTGTTTTGTTACACCCGTATTTTTCATACATTTTTTTCTCATTTATTTAAGGTCGCTTAGAACAAAAATGCTATCAGCGACCACAAGCACAATTACAATAATTTATATCCATGGACATATAAAAAAAGGCGGACGGAGTCCCACCATACTGCATACACAAAACTGTGTCCTTCAGAGTCGGCCAGCTGACTGCATGTACACGGTCCGCACGCACACATTATTACGATAGTCCTTACCATTTGACAGGCGTCAGAATGTGTGCGTGGCCGACTCTGAAGACACAGTTCTGTGTATAATAAGACTCCGTCCGCCTTTTTTCTACGTTCATGTTTATAATATCATTCATTTAATAACTGATAATATTGAATGTATTTTAGTGCGAGAAACTTGAAGTGGCAGTTGTAGAGAAGTGGTACACATTTAACGCCAAACACAGGAATAGCGTAAGGATTTTTCATATGGCGATCAGTCAGAGGATGCCTATTTATATTTTTGGTTCCGTGACACTTTCGTTACCAACATTCACTTGGGTAAGTTGTTATGTATCGTAGATAATAATATTAAGAAGTTTAATTAGGGCTTTTTTACACTCTATGGAGGCGAAACCAGCCACCGCAAAGAATGACATATTGACCGTGTTTCAGGCTGAAGTCTTCGCTATCCTCGGTTGTTCACTAGAAAGCCTGGAGATGGCCCTAGTTAATAAAAACGTGTTTATCTTCTCCGATAGTCAAGCTGCACTTAAAGCACTGACTGCCGCAGAAGTCTCGTCCAAATTAGTTCTGGAATGCATTGAGACGTTAAACATGCTGGGAAGGAACAACAGCATCCGCCTAGTATGGGTCCCGGGCCACAGTAACGTCCCCGGCAATGAAACCGCTGACGAACTGGCTAGGCTTGGGGCCGAGAGTCTCATATATGGCCCAGAACCAGTCTGTGGTATAACTCCCAGTACCACAAAGCAGGTGCTCAAGGAATGGGGCCACATACTATGCAGGAAGCAATGGGCTGAGACCCCTGGCCTTGAACACTCCAAGGCACTAATTCCTGGCTTCAACAAGAAACTATCAGAATTAGTGCTCACCCTGGGTAGGAACCAATTAAGAATCATTACCAGAAGCCTAACTGGGCACTGCAAGCTCAACAAACACCTAAACAGAATGGGTATTTGTAGTATAACGACTTGCAGATTCTGTGAGGAGGAGGATGAAACACCTATTCACCTTCTCCTCGACTGTCCTGCTCTAGTACAGAGCAGGAACAGGCACCTTGGTCGCCACGAATACTCATCCACAGAGGAAATTCGTGACACCAACCCCATCCATATCGTTCAATTTATGAGCAGTATTGGGTTGGGGATGATTCTCTAGTGCGAAGGAGTCACAATAGATCCTCATGGGTCGCAGTGACGCCAGGGCTATAGCGACCTGCCTTCTATTATAAAAAAAAAAAAAAAAATAAAAAAAATGACATATTGTATAAAGATAGAGCCAAATCAGAAGGACGCGTAAGTAATTTTATTGGTAGCGGCTACTAGTTGTATCTAGTGTCTTGGTGAAATAAAGCTTTTGAAATTATATTTACTTGTCTCTACCATATCGGTCCTTATTTGTAGACGTGTTTTCATTATTAGTAGACGTAATATGGCATAATATTTTGGCGAAATAGTTGAGTCACTAAGGTACACTTGCAAGAATATGGGTTAAAGTTAACCGAGTTAAATCAAGTCATTATTCGTGTTTATAAAGGATATAACAAGATATACGTGTAAATTAGGGTTAGGTAACTTTGAGCCATATCCGTATCGGTAAGCCTTAAAATCATAAACCTAATCTAGATACCGTTAAAGGTAGTTCTGAACTATAAACCGTTAAATACTTTTCTAAAATTTTCTTTTTTTTCCAGTTTATAAAGACGGGGATGTCATTCTTTACCCTCGTTATGTCATTTTTAGAAGAACAGTAATATTTTTTTCACGGTAGCACTTAATTTCACGAAATAAATAGCACTTTAGTTGTTCTTTGTTTTATTTACCTACTATAATAATTATAATATTATACATTAATTCTTCAATAAATTCAGGTAAGTATATTAAAAATTTTAACGTCTTTAAAATAAAATATTATACTCTCAAGTCATAATAAATTACAATAATTTTTAACATACTGCTAGGTATTATTATCCAGTTTAATTAGTTTAAGTGGGCATATCATAAAAATTACTAAGGCAACGAAAAACGTTGGAAAGCTGAGAAAAATTAAAGTTCATAAATGTACCGAATATTCATGGTTCCAGTATCAACATATTATTATGCATTTACAAATAATAGAAAATTAATAGTTGATGTTTGGGGTCCACAACTCACAGCCCACAGGTGACATAGTAAATTGAAGACGTGAGTGGAAGAATCGAACAAGTGACATTTCGTAAGATTCGGACAATAAGTAATTTTTTTCCCTAATTATTATAATAAAACTTGTAACTTATCTACTTCAAAACCTAGCTAATGTATATGGCTACACGTCATATAATCCATAGCTTTTCTATTTCAAATATTTTTTCCGGCCCGAAAGCCTCCATTTAAGCAAAAAAAAACGGGAAGTTTTTTTTATGTTACTTACCTTATACTTGCACTCACGTCTTGAATTATGACTCGTTCCCCCTTCCAAATATAAAATTTTAAGCCGGCTGTACACTCTGTAGAGTGTAAATGGGTGCGCTCGCCTCGTCTCGCCTGTCTCGGACCCTCTCGGTCCGTTGTCGGTATTGTGCGCCCGAGACAAAGGGTCTCGCGAGGAAAACGAGCGCACTACCGTACACTCTCGCGTCTTTCAGTACTAGTCCCGCCATTGGATAGTGTAGAACTGAAAAATAACAATAATAAACGTCATTATATGTGAGAAATAAAATTAAATATGATTATAAATCTTTGGATTACAATGATATCTTTCGATGCATGGTGAATGGTGAATGGTCGTTTTCATCCATTTTCTCTGAGTTCTTATCTGCGATTGAACTAAGCGATAATGTAGATGATCGCACTCGGGCAAGGGGCTCTCGCACGAGACTCTCGCCCGAGAGCTCTCGGCGAGAGTGTACAGCGGGCATTAGGGTGTGACCGCGTCTGCAGTTAATAACAGTACAATATGCATTCTATTATTATAACTGCGAAAGTGTCTGTATGTCTGTCTGTTACCTCTTCATGCTTAAGCCGCTGAACAGATTTTGCTGAAATTTGGCATGGAGATACCTTGAGACCCAGGAAAGGACATTGGATAGTTTTTTATCCCGGAAAATATACGGTTCCGGCGTAATAAACAAATTTTGGCGAAACGGAGTTGCGGGCGTCCTCTAGTATTTTATAAACGAAGAAAAAGTTTCCTTTAGCAACATTTTATTAGTACTGTAGCGGCATTGTCTATCGGCATTGCGCTACTGTATGTTATTTTATACTATCAACATTGTACTACTGTATGTTAACTTATGTTGTCTATATATTATTATGCTATGTTATTATTTTACATGTTATATTTTGTGTCGTTGGCATGGGCTGATGTAGATCACAAACTTCGGGAGACGTCGCGGGCGCTAACAGTCAGTCATCAGGGCGGGCGCCCTTCCACGCACAGGGTTCCACACACTTGTTGGCTCTGGCTCGAAAACGATGGTGGTAAAAACGTAGCCAGTCCGGGCTGTCCGGATTCCTGCGTGGCGCCGATGGGTCGCGCCGCTTCCTGGAGACGGAGCGCGAACGGCTCCTGAAGCGCCGTTGTGGTTGCCGGTACCTCTGCGCACCCGATCGCGTCACATCACCCGCGTCGTATCACGTCGGGGTCACCACTGTAAAGACTGAGCGGGGTGACTGGAATTAAAGTACGATCGAATGCATGAGACGTTATATTCCAATCAATTATTAGTATATGACTGAACAGCCAACGACACAAAATATAACATGTAAAATAATAACATAGCATAATAATATATAGACAACATAAGTTAACATACAGTAGTACAATGTTGATAGACAGTATAAAATAACATACAGTAGCGCAATGTCGATAGACAATGCCACTACAGTACAAATACCATAGCTACCAATGAACAAGATTTCCAATTAAAAAATATTTATTGAATACAAAATTGCAATGTAATGTGATGCTGAATTAATTATTATAATTAAAACCCGGTTAACATAGTTAACGTTGCAATATCGAAAATATCCATTATCCGCAGAAAAACACGAGAATTATCCGCGGAACAAAATGGCGGATTTATTAAAACACGACCGAGCGAAATTGTTTAATTAACTCATCAAGTATCGTGTTTTTCGTTCATTTCGGCCGTGTTTATCACTGCACATTACTTCGGGCTTTGCACATTATCGAAGACTTTCGTACATCCACAATAATTATCGAAGGAAAGTCAATCATTACATAGTAGGTATAAAACTATGTTGTTCACCGCTATCTGGCCTTATGTATGTATATTGTATATGCTACAATTTTTTTTTACTGCGGAATAGATTTTAATGTGCTTTTAACAATTAGATTGATTTAAGTTTTGTTTAATTGTGTAATATTATGTACTTACCTCTATAATACAATCTAGAAGCCAGGGCGAGTCGTTTAGCTAGTTGAATATATTCAACTAGCTATTAAAGACTCTTACTATTTGCCCTTACTATCACAGGTCACGTGTTTACCTTATAAGGTAAACACGTGACCTGAAAATTCTTTAGTCCGATGGAGACTTCACTACCGGCGCAGCGTAAGGCAAGTAAGCTGTAAGACGTAAAAACAATTATAATTAGTAATTCAACTTTCTTTTAAAAATTGTTCGTTTGTCTGCTATTTCGTTTTATTTTTGTTCTACTGCTAATCCTCCCGGAGTGTAATCCGTTTTTTAGGGTTCCGTACCCAAAGGGTAAAAACGGGACCTTATTACTAAGACTTCGATGTCTGTCCGTCTGTCCGTCTGTCTGTCACCAGGCTGTAACTCAAGAACGGTAATAGCTAGAGAGTTGAATTTTTTACAAATTATGTATTTCTGTTGCCGCTATAACAAAAAATACTAAAAACAAAATAAATTAAATATTTAAGGGGGGCTCCCATACAACAAACGTGATTTTTAATAATAATAATAATAATAATAATAAACATTTATTCAAGAACTTTGGGCATTACACCACGCTACTTTACAAAATAAAACGTTAACACACAGTTAAAATGAAGTTGACATGAAAATACCAAGCAGTATGAAATGTAACTAGCCTAACTAAGAATTAACAACAAACAAACAAAAAAATAAAAATAGGTAACAGGTAACAAACAGGTAAAAAAGATAAGTTAGCAAGAGTATCATGGGAAGGCAGGAGGTGTAATGCTCAAGCCACTGAAATGGAGTCCACTCAGGTAAAACGACTATGGATAAACCACAGTCCCTGATATTCTGTGGATCCAAAATGTCAGGCGCAAAACAGACCACCCAAGGCTACAGTGTTGCAATATAAAAATAAGTTATTTATAAAATTTAAAACAATTATAAAATAAAACATACATAAATAATTCAATAAATAAAATGTAAGTATATACTTAAAAATAAATAAAAACTTGAATTAAATATGGTATGCAAAGATTAAAATGAGGTAACTTATGTGACGTAAAATGATAAAAATATATAACAGAGAGCGATATCTATATATATAAAAGAAAGTGGTGTTAGTTACACTACTTATAACTCAAGAACGGATAAACCGATTTGACTGAAAATTGGTGGACAGGTAGCTTAGAACCAGGAAAAGGACATAGGATACATTTTGTCCCGGAAAAATGTACGGTTACTGCACAATATACATTTATGATTTGCGCGTAAAATATTCAATCGATTTTTATGAATTTTGGTATGGAGATACTTTGACTCTCGGGAAAGGACATGGGATACTTTTGGTCCCGGAAAATGTACGGTTAGTGGTTACCGCACAATAAAATTTTCTATTTCAGTCTATTTTTATTAAATTCGGTATGGAGATACTTTGAGTCTCGGGAAAGGACAAGGGATACTTTTAGTCCCGAAAAATGTACGGTTCCTGCACAATAAACTTTTATGATTTTCGCTTAAACTATTTATATCTATTTTGATTAAATTTGGCATGAAGATACTAATTTTAATCTATTGTTTTCTTAATTATACCAATTATTATTCGAATTAATTAATCATCGTTAAGACAGGACAACGTCTGTCGGGTCAGCTAGTATAACATATAACAGAGATAATATTTAACCTATCAACCCCCATAAGGACACCGGCGACCGCGACAACAATAGAATAACAATAGAATTCCAAGAATCCGCGATTCAAGGATTAAATTGAGAGCTGATCCTGTAGTAGCAATTCCTTTAGTTTCCTCTTAAAATTATTTATAGAATGCAGAGCACGAAAGGGCGGTAAAAGGTTATTCCATATCTTACTCGCCAAGTACCTAAAACTACCTCTAAATGCAGACGAGTGATGGAGAGGAGTTACTAATAGGTACGACGAACCCCTGGTGGTGAGGGTCAGCTGCTTGTCACATGCCCACTGGAGCTTACTAAACAAGTAGGATGGAGTTTTTAATTTAACCACACCGAACAGTAATGTAGCAAAATGTAACTGTCGGCGACCGTCCATCTTAAGCCATCTCAGACTGTTTATGTACGGCGTTACGTGGGCGCGGGGAGGCACATTGCAACAATATCTTGCGCATGCATTTTGCACTTTTTGAATGAGGTGCTTGGAGCGAGAGAGAAGACAGGGACCGATAACAGCGTCAGCGTAATTTAAGTTGGAAAGGACAAGTGATTCACACAGCGAAACTCGTAATCTCTCTGGAATGAAATTTCTGACCTTGTACAGGAGCTTTAAACGATAAAAACACCGGCTGACGACCTTAGTGACGTGCTTCTCAAACCTCAGTCCTTCGTCCATCAGGACTCCTAAATTACGGACTTCAGTCACCCTTTCGATGCTTACGTCATTAATACAAATTTTAGGCTGATTAGCAACAACTTTGTGTATTTGTACTTTTGTGCCCAAAATCAGGTACTTAGTCTTAGATGGGTTAAGTATCAGGGCGTTATTTACTGACCATTTAGCTATACGTGCCAAGTCTTCATTCAACCTTCGCATAGCTTCCGAAAGGTTATTCGGCTTGAAGGTAATATACAACTGTATGTCATCCGCGTATATATGGAATTTACAATAGCGTATTTGCCTGACTATATCTGCGCAATATAATGAAAACAATAAAGGACCAATCACTGAACCCTGAGGTACACCTCTGTTAACATTACGAGGACTTGAACGTGATGACGTCCCGTTTTTATTAATAGCTTCGACTACCTGTAATCGGTTAATCAAATATGAGGCAAACCAGGCTACTACTCCAGCATCACAACCATAGTATTTCAACTTAGAAAGAAGCAAATTTATATTGAGGGTTTCAAATGCGCGTGAATAGTCCAATAGTACCAAGACCGTAACCTCTCCTGCATCCTGTGCTGTGATGACATTATCCACTACATCTATCAAGGCAGTAGTTGTACTGTGATGTTTACGAAAGCCCGACTGCAATGATGGTAATATATTGCTTTCTTCGACATAATTGCTAATCTGGCTATGTACAACCTTTTCAAGAACTTTGGATAAACACGGCAATATGCTGATTGGTCGGAGGTCTTTCAGATCAGAGACGTTGTCTTTCTTGGGGATGGGTTTAACAATAGAGAGACGCCACGACTCGGGGAAGGTGCAGGACAGGAGGGAGGTATTAATTATATGGGTCATAGCACTTAGACAACTAGGTATGCGGCACGACATCAACAACATATCAGAATTAATATTATCCACCCCCATAGCCTTAGAAGTCGACGACTTGATAATTTTTAGGACATCATCATCATTAACTATTTTGAACTTAAAGGTAGAAGAACCAAAGGTATGGGAGTCGAAATAGGCTAAGACAGGCGGAGGAATAAAATTAGCACCTGGGACGTCCAAAAAATGTTTGTTAACATTATCAGGGTCAGCTAGGTTAGCAGGAAGTGTAAAATCAGACTTACGATTATGCCAGATCAGATTATCTTTCAAATGACTCCACATAAGCTTGGGGGTTCTTAATATTAGAATTAATGTAGGTACTAAAGTAAGACGCTTTTTCCCTAAGGATAGCTCGCGTGACCTCACGCTTAAGGTCTTTATAGTAATTTAAGTGGGAGTCATTTTTTGTGCAACGTGCACGCTTATACGCCTTGTCTCGTTGCTTCATTAATTGTTTTATATTAAAAGTAATCCAAGGGTATTGGCGATCTTTTAAATGAAGTGTTTTGGTAGGGGCCAGCAAATCAAAAATGTACAAAACACTGCTACTAAAGAACTGCACCATCTCATCAACCTCGTCGACACTAAAGATGTAGTGCCAGTCTAAAGAATTCATGAACAGTTCAAAATCTTCAGGCGAGATATCTTTTAGTGCACGATAAGTTATACATTTAGTAACTGTCCTTACTTTCGGAAGGTCTATCTCAAAAGAAAGGAACGCGTGGCTACTAAGATCGGGTATGTGCTCAACCCAAACTCGATTCAAGTCGGCATTAGAACAGACCAGGTCGAGTAGGGTTGCGGTTTCGGCGGTGAAGTGAGTAGCCTCAGCCGTATATTGATGTAAGCGGTGAATGGATAAAAATTGGTCCAAGATATTAAAGTGAGCCGTGTTCTTTTTTAAATAATTAATATTAAAGTCACCAACTAGGTATAAGTAGTCGTAGGCTGAAAAACTGCTAATTGTATCAGTTAGTGTATCAGTAAAAAGTTTAGCTGATAGCCAAGGGGGGCGATATGCTGTACCTAAAATGATTATTTTATTATTTTTCAAAATTTTTTTGCTCGGTATCAATAATGACAACAAGTAGTCACTTGAAATTTTCACAAGAGCCTTACTTATATGTCTACTGTGATAATTAATAATAATATTTAAATAAAATATAAATTTAAGGGGGGCTCCCATACAAAAAACACAATTTTTTACCCATTTTTCCTCTATAACGGTACGGAACCCTTCGTGCGCGAGTCCGACTCGCACTTGGCCGATTTTTTTAATTATTACGCAACACATTTTTCACCTATTTGCGAATAACAAAAGCAATGTGACAGTTATACACAATTCAAACGTCGCATTTATCATACGAATTTCCAGGAAAATGCAGGGTAAGATTCGAAAGTTTCATAACTGTTGATAGCAGGGCTTAGCGCAATATGCAGACAAGACGACGTGCAAAACAACGTCTCCCTTTGTTCCTAGATTAACTGCGATACAATACTGAGGCCTCACAGATTTGACTGGATGTTTATTGTGCTACGAAATTGTTAATATTATTATGTAAATCAAAGAAATTGAGTGTGTACTGTGTAATTGTGTATTGAAAATAAAAATATAGGAAACTAGAACTAGGTACAACAAAATCGGTTCAGCGGTTTGGGCGTGAAGAGGTAACAGACAGACAGACACACTTTCATTTTGATAAGACAAACAACTTTTTTATCTGCGAAAAATCTTGAAAGTGGCAGCTAACAGAGATAGAAAGGATTTCATACTTTGATTTGATGGTCCCAAAATAATAGTTTGTAGGAAAATGTTACTCTTAAATTATATAACTATTAAACTACCAATTATATACAAAAAATCAGCTGGTTAGGGTTCCGTTTTAGGCTTCTGTAATCAACAAAACATGGTTGACTACGGTTTTTGTATATTGGTAGGGTTATCCTTCAGGCCCCGCGCGAGCACCGGTGATCGCGAGAACAAAAGAATACAATGGGAATTCCTAGAATCTCCGATCGAAGGATAGTTACATTATTAAGAGTAACATTATCCTACAAATAGAACAATCCATATTTTAGGACCGTCAAATCAAAGTATGAAATTATTTCTATCTCTGTTAGTTACCGCTTTCAAGATTTTTCGCAGATAAAAAAGTTGTTTGTCTTATCAAAATGAAGCTACTAACAGAAAATTATGTTAGTAATAAAAAAAATTGTTCTAGGGCTCCCTGACTAAAACTTTATGAAAATATACAACAAAAACTTTGATTAAAAGGGATGGGGAACATGAACATAGGCGCACCCTTGGGAAACATAAAAATATTCATATTATAACTATCAAGTCTCTAAACGTCAGTCTCTACAAGTTGGTTCGCCTCAAGTATACTGTAAGCACAAAACAACTATCATACAGTAGGATAACTTAACCGTATTATTGAAATAATATTGACTCAGAGCCATGCCACACGACGCGGTGCGGCGCCACACCGCATGTCATCTCGCCAGACTACCGACCACACGGTGAGTGTTTTGCAGTTCTCCAGGGCAATCGCGATAAATTTATTAAACTGAACCGCAAGTGAAACCGGACGTTGATCGACTTTCGGAACAATTCGGTATCGCGCTAACGTTTTGACAGCTAGTTGAGACGTTACTGAACCTCAGCCCGAGCGCAAACGCTGTCAAAACAAAAAGTTGATACAATGCAACTTCTATTCGCACGTTTCTGAAACGTTTCTTATTTTGGTGTGTTAAATTGACAAAAATTGATGGAAAAATATAACATAGGCTATAATTAAATTGTAAATTAAGCTTATGTTTTACATTAAAGCTGTAAAATAACATGCTACGGACTATGTTTTGTTAGTTGAGTTTGTTAATAAGTGAATTGAATTTTGACGTTACTTCTTTACGTAGGTAAATGTTTTCTGCGCCACATAAACTTGTCACAAGTCACAACTCACACTATGTGTCACACTTAAATGGCGTTTGTAAAATATAGTTAAACAATATTATGAATTCATCTACGTAAACTCCAAGTAATAATCATTCACATCATTGATCATAACTAAAACGTAGTGATTATATTCTCTTTGATCATAACTACCAATTACCAAAACAACTTCACTCGTATCATATTCATCTTTGTTCATATTTAAGCCAATCAAAATTAAATCAGAAGGGCGCTGATTGGTCCGGTGCATTTTCTGTCTAAAGGTCAAACGTTGCGCTTCGTTCGAGTTCCATCTAAGGTTGAGTTACGGTTGGAACGTTAGCACGATACTGAAATTTGCTCAGATGCAGCGGAACCGAACCGTAACTGAACCACAACCAAACCAGATGTGAACTTGAATTGAAACGTTTCAAAATAACGCGATTGCCCTGCTGTAGCAGCGACGGACTCGAGCTACACCAATACATACGTCATACACCCCTCCCCGCCTCGTCTCGATTCCGATGCGCGGTGCGGTGCAGCGCCGGAGCGTACCGGACGGCGATGTGTGCCATACCATACATTTTATATGTAGGAAACCGGAGCGGCAGGAGCCGCATGCGCCTCCGCACCGCATAGTGTGGCATGGCTCTCAAGCCAACACAGACACGTCTAGTTTGATCGCGTGACGATACACATTGTCCTTTGTACCAAGAGCATAGCTTCCCAGTTTTGTTGTGCAGTGTGCTGCGACGTTATTATTATAATATTCTCTTTGTAACGTCGGATACGGTGTTTTGAAGGAATACGGTACAGAAGATCAGAAGCTATGCGTTGTGCTGTCATCGTCTTGTAATTTGTTGCTGTACGTTGCCACAATGCTGCAGCTCGCGGCATAAAATGCCTTTTTCCATGTCGACAACGCAACACACTACTAATTCTGGCGGTCTGCTCTAAACATGGTCTAGAGCAGACCGCCAGAATTAGTAGTACTGTATATTGGTTACATTGTGTTATAAGTTGGTTCGTCCCAAGTACAGACGGCACAAAAAGGCGCACTGGAGTGGCGCTCAGCATATTGCGCCGAGCAAAAAATAGAATGTCCCACTTATTGTTGGAGGTTTTTCCTCAAATGTAATTTAAAAGTCAAGTGTTATTGTTCTTTAGTTCTACACCAGCGTCTGGGATCAACTTTTAAAATATTCAGAAAAGAGAGTTGTGTTTTTAAATTTTTGTATTTTTAGAAATTGGTTTCGTTATGACTTTACTGCGTAGAATATATTTTACTGGGTAGAATATTCTGCTGTGAATTTATTCTAAATGTATGTCAAAGTATCAAATTTTAATATGTAGAAAAACTGTAGGCTAATTTTCTTCCTGATAAAATTAAATTTACCAACATTATAAAGTGAAATTTTGTTTTTATTGAGTAAGCAAAACTACTGAACTTAAAAATTATTGGAATATAGAGTAGTAGTAGTGTATTTCAGAAGGGGGCAAGAGTTTTTAATCTGAACACAACAATTTTTTGGTAAAAATTCTGACTGTTATTTTTGCAGCCCGATATTTAAAAGAAATCTTCGTATAATTTAGTCACATGATATCTGTTAAAACACTATTAATTAGCAAGTTTGTCGAATATCTAAGAAAATGTTGTATACCAAATTTAATTTTGTTGCGTAAAGCGTTAACACGAACATAAAATTCTTAAGCGAATACGTTGTAATTTTCAGTAACTGTATTCAAGTAATAAAAGAACCATTTAGCTCGCAGCTCCGAATACTAAAAACTAATAAAAATAAAGTCTATACCAATTACTTTAATATGCTTTTGCGCAGCAGCTTGTGTTGAGATTGTAAACGATCTTTTTAGTCTTGTTTGCGATTAAGTTACTATTGGTTCAAAAGTTATTGTTATTTGTATGAGTGAGAGAGTAGGAAGAAAATAGTGTAGTAAGATTTTTTTGCATTAGTACGTGTGTTTGCCATCAATAACGGCAGTTTATAATATAATAGTCATGTTATTAGTTTCAAAAGTACCAATTGTTACACATAAAAGTACCATTAATACATTAAGCACCTAGGGCAGGAAAATAAGAAATGTCTCAGATCACATGTAATAGAGTAAACAAACATATTGTGATCTGAGGCTTTGTTATTTACTGCCCATGGTGCGTATACTCATCTTTCATCGACGGAGGCGGGAAACGGCAACATGGGTAAGCGCCGCGGGAAGAAAGTTGACACTTTTCGGTGTTTGACGGTGAGAAAAATAATTTTGTTTGTTTTGGCGTTTCAGCAACTAGACGTTGCAAATTGCAATCAATACAAAACTGACAAATAGCGTTTCACACACGGCAGATAACAAAACTAACTGTTAATACTTCAACGAATATACTATGACGTGTCCGTGTGTGTATAGAGGTCACTGTGATAGTAGCAGCGCTGAAATTGCAAAATTTTTTTTTGTTATGTATGGGCAAGCACACGAGCGTCGTGAATTTTCCCATACGAAAGTAAAAAAAGTTACTGTTTCAGCTGATACTTTTACAGCGAGTTCGATATAGATATTAGATATCCATACACATCCTAAAGTATTAACATTTAGTTTTGCTACATCTAGTATAATTACTGTAACTACTGAAGTGAGCAAGGTCCTCGCGTCGTTGCGAGGTGAATCGCTTGCTCAGCTTTCTAGTTTGGAAGGTGCAAAGGAGAAATTTAGGAAATCACGCACTCGATGTTCAAGTTTTATTATTTTAATATAATGACAAAATCTATCAAAAGGTAAACAAGTCAAAAAATCATAAATTATAGAATCGTACAAAATAGTATAAAAAAGGTTTTTATAAAAGACATTAGCTATGTACACTAGTCACTACATCACCCCCCTCCAGAGACCGTCAAGGGCGATAATAGTCAGTAAATTTGACACGACGGCCTGACCTCGTCCTTTTGACGATATTCTCGTCAGCCGAAGGCAAATCATGGCTATCCGCATTTGGAGTGTTGTGACGGATGTTACTGTTAAGTAGTGAGTGTGGAGTGTTTTGGCGCGTGTTAGTGTTATGTTGTAAGTATGGTGTGACGGTAGGGTCACTCAATATGAAGGCCGGCTTGATCCGGTCAATTGATACGGTAACCTGCTTACCATTTACTAAAATTTTGAAAACTTTGTCCCCTCTTTCCACGACCTTATGCGGGCCAGAGTATGCTGGCTTTAACCCACCGCCAGTACAGTCCCTCAAGAAAATATGAGTTGAGGAAGATAACTCCTTATGAATAAAAGTTTTGAAGCTGCAGCTGTTATGCCTAGCTGCTGGTGATGGGCGAAGTTTCCTGACGATACTTCGAAGTTTTGACAGGTACTCCGTCATATCGGCGGTCTCATCTGGCTGAGGGTCAAAGAACTCACCAGGAAGCCGTATCGGTTGACCGTACACCAGTTCGGCTGCTGAAGCCTGAGCATCCTCTTTGAAGGAACTGCGGATGCCTAACAGTACTAGTGGGAGAGATTCTACCCAACTGTCCTCTGCGTGGCATATTATCGCAGCTTTTAGTTGACGGTGGAATCTCTCCACCAGTCCATTACAGGCAGGATGGTATGCGGTGGTTCTGCGGTGTTGGAAGCCAGCGATCGAAGACAAGCACTTGAATAACGCTGATTCGAACTGCCTACCTCTATCGGTGACGATAGTAGATGGGCAACCGAATCGAGCGATCCAACCACTCAGTAGGGCCTTTGCCACTGTTTCCGCGGTTATGTCGGCTAGCGGTATTGCCTCAGGCCATCGCGTAAAGCGGTCAACGGCAGTGAGGCAATAACGGAAACCTTGGCACAGCGGCAAAGGACCCACGAGATCGATATGGACAAATGCAAATCTCGATGAGGGTAACTTAAAATCACCCACAGGAGAATGCACATGTCTGGTGATCTTCGATCGCTGGCAAGCTACACAAGACCGAACCCACTCGCGACAATCCTTTCTAATGCTAGGCCAGACATATCGTTCGGTTACTAGCCTAACAGAAGCCTTAGCCCCTGGGTGACTTAGGGAATGCAGGCTATTAAATATTGCCTTGCGCAATTCTTTAGGCACATAAGGTCTCGGCGTAGTGCTGCTAGTGTCGCAATACAGCTGGCTACGTGAGCCTGGTACCTGAAAAGGCTGTAGGCGTAATGAGGTAGAACCTTCTAGAAGACGCTCTAGCTCTTGGTCATCAACCTGAGCTGCTGCGATTCTTTCAGCAGGCACGGGTTGTGATATCTCCTCCACGCGCGAAAGAGTATCCGCCACCACATTATCCTTTCCAGATATGTGACGGATATCCGTTGTAAACTGGGCTATAAAATCCAGGTGACGGAACTGCCGTGGAGAGCAATCCTTTTTGCGAGAGCTAAAGGCAAAAGTTAGGGGCTTGTGGTCTGTGTAAATAACAAAATTACGAGCCTCTAACATGTGCCGAAAATGCCTAACGCTCTGATAAATGGCGAGCAGCTCGCGGTCGTATGGGGAGTACTTCATTTCCGCTGGATTCAATTTGCGCGAAAAGAATGCAAGAGGCTCCCATGAACCTGCGTTAAGCTGCTGCAGCACTGAGCCGATAGCCTTGTCAGAAGCATCCGTGACCAACGCCAACTTAGCGCTGCAATCAGGATGTGCTAATAATGCTGCTAGACAAAGGCTGTCCTTGCATTTCTGAAATGCCTCGAACTCCTGGGGGGTAAAATTTACTGGATGTGAACCCTTAACTGACCCAACTAAAAGATTGTTTAAGGGTACTTGAAAATTTGCTGCCCCAGGGATGAACCTACGGTAAAAGTTGAGCATACCGAGGAACCTGCGTAGCTCTCTGACCGTTTTGGGCACAGGAAAATTTTTTACTGCCTCGACCTTGGATGGCAGTGGTCTTGTGCCTTCGGCTGAGATATGGTAGCCCAAAAAGTCAATCTCTGGCACGCCAAACACGCACTTCGAGCTGTTGATGACCATACCGTAGTCCCTAAGTCTGGCGAAGAGTTGGCGAAGGTGGAGTTCGTGGGTCTTCTGGTCTTTCGAGAAGACCAGAAAATCGTCCAAATATGCATACGTAAAATCCAGACCCCGGACCATTTCGTCCACGAACCGCTGGAACGTCTGCCCGGCATTTCGAAGTCCGAACGTCATGAACGGAAATTCGAAAAGACCGAACGGCGTTGTGATCGCGGTCTTCGGGACGTCGTCTGGATTCACGGGGATCTGGTTGTAGGCCTTCACCAAGTCAATCTTAGAGAATACGGTACAGCCAGACAGGCTATGTGCAAAATCCTGAATGTGACGGATGGGATACTGGTCAGGGATGGTCCGTGCGTTCAGCATCCTATAATCGCCACAGGGGCGCCAGCCGTCGTCTTTCTTCGGCGCCAGGTGGAGAGGCGACGACCACGGAGATTCAGATGGGCGATATGTGCCACATTGAATCATGGCATCAAATTCATCCTTAGCGATTTTTAATTTGTCAGGCGCCAATCTACGAGGTGAGCACGATACTGGTGGGCCAGGTGTTGTACGTATGTGGTGTACAGTGTTGTGTTTGGGAGTGCGGTGTATACCTGGTGGACGAGTGATGTCGGGAAAATCCCGTAGTATATGTGTGTAAGCGGAATCACCAAGACTCACCTTCACCGAAGACACATCACCACAATGACGGGCAGGCGACGCCGGGGCGGAAAGGCTTGTATAGTTATCAATGAGGCATTGATTCCTGCAATCAATAACTAAATTGTAAAAAGATAAAAAATCCACGCCTATTATCGCCTTTGTAACATCGGCAACTATAAATCGCCACGTAAAGTCACGGCGTAAACCTAGATTTAAATTTAAATTAATAAACCCGTATGTAGGTATCGGTGTCCCATTGGCCGCGCACAAAACGTAGGTGGTCTTCTCCAGACGTCTAGGGATCGCCGATCGGGGGTAGACACAGAGGTCGCTTCCGGTGTCGACCAAGAACTGCACCTTCGACCTTCGATCGGTGACAAATATGCGACCGGTATTCGGGCAATCCTCGGCCGCCATTACAGATTGCCCCGTGAGTTTTCCGACTTGTGGTAGTCGCACGGCTTCACACACTTCCGGGCACGGTCTGCGAATTTCTGATGGTACCAGCATAGTGGGAACCTTCGATAGCTAGATTCCGACCTGGTTGAAAGGGACCGGTGACGTGTGCGACAGCGACTGCTGGAACGTCCTCTGGAGCGGGACAGTCGTTCCACTTGGCTTGTCAGCTTTTGTACCTGCACGGTCAGCGCGGCAATCTCCGGGTGGGCAATCGAAGACGGTGGTGGAGCAGCTACAGCAGAAGACGACGGAATCTGATGGCCAACCACGTCGTGGATCCTGTCGGCTAGTTCCGCCAACTCAGCGAGACCAGTCTTGGACTGCGAGGCTATAATGGCTTGGGTGCCTGCAGGAAGACTACTACTCCAGATGCTCCGCAGGAACTCTTCGGGTACTCCCGGGCCAGCAAGATTGAGTAGGTGGCGGTAGAAATGCGAAGGCTTTCTGTCGCCGAGCTCCTCATGCATGAGAAGTTGCCTTATTTTCTTTTCCCGCGATGCCGAAAGTCGTTTAATTAGCTCGCTTTTCAACCTTTCGTACTTAGCCGTCGGTGGAGGGTTAGCTATTATATCTTCTACCTCGGCCGCGTACTGCGAGTCCAAGTTGCCGGTGACGTAGTAAAATTTAGTCTCGTCAGATTTTATGCCGGACAACATGAACTGCGCCTCCATCTGCGCAAACCATAACCCGGGTTTTTCAGGATAAAACGGGGGAATACGTACGCCAACGCGAAATGTTTCTCCCGCTGCGCCGTCTCTCGGTTCACTGCTCACATTCTCGTTCTCCATCGTGTGTTCCTTCCGGGGTCACCAATGAAGTGAGCAAGGTCCTCGCGTCGTTGCGAGGTGAATCGCTTGCTCAGCTTTCTAGTTTGGAAGGTGCAAAGGAGAAATTTAGGAAATCACGCACTCGATGTTCAAGTTTTATTATTTTAATATAATGACAAAATCTATCAAAAGGTAAACAAGTCAAAAAATCATAAATTATAGAATCGTACAAAATAGTATAAAAAAGGTTTTTATAAAAGACATTAGCTATGTACACTAGTCACTACACTACCATTATAGGAATTTATTAATAGGCAGATAACGGACCATTACACTAGCAAAAAATCAAGACATTTCGGCATCGCCTCGCCTCGTTTCGTTTCGGTGTGAACTGCCCCTACAGAATCAATACCGTCCCGCGATTCGAATCCCGCGATCTAATATTGAGTCCAACCC
Organism: Polyommatus icarus; assembly: GCA_937595015.1. Lineage (NCBI taxonomy): Eukaryota > Metazoa > Arthropoda > Insecta > Lepidoptera > Lycaenidae > Polyommatus > Polyommatus icarus. Next base: position 14,646,126 of record OW569327.1, on the reverse strand, counting down.
TTTTCAGCGACTATCTTGATGCTTGATACTGATATGCTTTCAAAGAATCGATTTCATGCAATTAAATGTTTATTTGGTAGCATTGAATCGGAATAAAAATGTAAGAGAAAAAGCTACATAACGACTAGTACAAACAGTAAGTGGTTAAGTAGCCTTGTGGCATTCTCTACCAACCAATCCTAAGGTTGGTTGGTAGAGAAAGCCACAAGGCATTAAGCCCGCCTTTGTAAATTGCAGAAAGTGTGAATAAACAAATAAATGTCTAAACAAAATGCCGAAATGCCGAAGTTTTGCGGCGGAAATTCCGCATGATTACGTCAGCAATGTAAAACGCATACAATATAACGCGACGGAATTTCGGCATGGTGTGTCATGACACTTAGTAGGTGATTACGCACTTGTTATCTCCTATCACGTACGCGGAGTCATGTGCTATAGGTTGTAATAGTGAATTCATATTAAAAGCTTACGTTGTAGCTGTTTGTCTGTTCCTCTTTCCTAATCTGTGGCATTCTGCTTAGTATGTGATTCAATGTATTGGGGTAAGGCCGAGAATTTTTACACTTAGTAACATAGAGTAACATAGAAACTTCTATGTTACAGTAACGTAAAAGTAACGCGAAAGTAACAAGTAAAGTATGCAAGACCGATTTTATAGTGCACATTTTATGTAAAACTTTATGCCTTATACGGGGTGTAAGGGACAGCGTCCTGCAAACAACAAATAAACGTTACCGGTAACATAGATGATAGAAGTAACGTAGAAGCGAGATTTTTTAGGCTTTAAATGATCATTAATCGATAATTTGAGCTCAATTTGGACCAAAAACACACGCCACGCATAACTTCTCCGCTTATTTATATTTATATTCAAAACAGGTGTAATAAAAACTGTTATTTACCTTTGAAATCGTCTAAATTCATTTTAAAAAAACTCCGACCAAACACATGCGTGCACTTTTGCTCGACTCTACAGACAACAAACAAGCTTTTTTTTTTAAATTTTATTATTCGCATAGATACTTAGTGTTGCCATTGTCAATACAAAATAGTGCCACAAAAGATTAACATTGTTTAAAGGTGAAATTACGGTAACATACAAAATAGTAACATAGAAGCGAAAATACGGAGACAAACATTTAAATTTCGATAAAGTCATGAAATCTGCTAATTTAAAAAGATCAACCACTACGATTAAATTGCTAAGTATCAGAGTATTTAAGGCAGTTCTTGAGAATTTGTCTTTCAATGGAAAAAAATACAAAATTTTAGTTCTAAGTATATGGATACATGAAAAAGACAGCTAGTTTTTTGCAATATTTGGGGTAACGGACGAATTTAACTCACTGTAGTTATTAAACCATAAAGAGTATTTTAACTTTGATATGAAATTGTATGATTTAGATCCCTACAAAATACAATAAAAGTTATTGAATTAAAAATTACTGCCCCCCGATTCACGATCGTCGGAAAGATCTCACGTGAAAACTTCTCATTATTTTGTCAGTATTGAAGCGATTCACTAACTTTCCGTGGCGAGAATGAATCCGAAACCAAAGAGAACAATTTTTTTTTGGTAATAAGTGCTACGGCTTAATACATAATATTATAATAGCCTTGGTTAATGGTTAGTCATCACTTATCGGCTATCGCTGTCAGTATCAAGATAAAAGACGGGAAAATATTAATTGTCTCCAAATTTCTGCACCTCATAATTTAGTGAACAAAATTTTTGAGACTAAGATTAGTCTTACCTTACCTTACAAAAGATGTATATTTCAGCTGCGTTTTATTCAACGAATGATTTTGAGTACTTATTTCGTTGAATATTAAAAAATTGCTACTCATTAAAAAAATACAAAACACTTTGAAAACCTTCGAAAAACTTTGAAAAAGTACAAGTTATAGCAACATACACTAAATAACGCACAATAATGAATAAAGTAGCCGAAAAGATACTAACCCGTCAACGGTCAAGCCCCAGACACCTATAATAGCTGCATTTCCAAGAATCCCCGATCGAAGGATTATACAAAAGTAGTCTGTAGGTCAGCGAAATACGTTACTTATTTGAATAAAAGAGCGCGGTAACCGGCTGCCGCTTGGGGCTTGAGTGCGTGGCGACTGGCGCACGGCGCACCGCGCAGTACAAAGTAGGTACATACATAAAGCAAAAATAGCGCGGCTGCCGGCTGCAGTTTGGGAGTTGAGTGGAATTAAAACAAAAAATATTGTCTATGTGCCGACTGCTGAGTGAGTAGTGACAGTGTCACTTATTATCTGTCAAATCTGTAAGTTGTGTGTTGTGACATGTGCTCCGGTAAATCACAGCTATTTATAGTATCGTACCTACTATATTATTATTTATTATAATATCGGTAAATCTTGTTGTGTGAGAAAACCTTTTATTTATGTGTAAAACAAACTTATTACATAGTGACCGTGCAGAGCGATGACACTGCCGTCTGCCACAGGCCCACAGCCCACAGGCCACTAGTGACGAATTACGAATAGCCGAAAATTTAACAGTCTTACCACAAAAAACTAAACATCAGTTAAACAGTAAGAAATAAGACCAATTTGTACTGATTTTTTCTCTAATCAACTGTTCAACAGGTGTTTAAATCTTTTATAGTAAGACTTTAAGTATTTTCAAGAATTGAAATGCATTATTGTATTCCCGGATGTTCTAATACATACAAGAAAAATAAAGGCAAATCGAATGATTGTCTCGATATTGAACTTGAACTATCTTGATTCTTGACAAAGTGTTGGTTCTCAAAATGATGATTCTTCAAGTTGGAAAAAGATTAATAGTGCAGTCTTGTGTGTTATTTAAAGAATACATAAATGGTGTTTGCACTAATGAGGTCCAGACTGAAATTAGTTAAAAACAGTGACAGACAAAAGTTGTGAAGATGGTATCGATCGAATCTCAGAAGGTTGATGAAATAAAAGCATTTATTTTAGTGAACTTGTTTTATTTTATTGATCCACAAGCATTTTCAGTATAAATTATAAGTATTTTTGCATCTTCATTATTTTATTACAATATTTATCAAGTTTTTACTTTCTATGCTGAAGAATGGCACTAATTACTTTTTTAGATATTTTCTTAGTTAACTAGATAAGCTTCATACATTTTTATTCACGCTTTCGATCTATGTTTACGGGTGGAAACCTATCTTTAATATTTGAAATCATTTTATAGTCAAAGAGGATGTAAACTGTATACTACGTAACAAGAGGTCGGACTTAGAAGAAAAAAAATAAACATTCGTTATTTTTTTAATTTGAAACTAAACGAAAAAATTTTAAGTGCAAAACCTTTCACTCTAAACATACCAAAAATTAAAAAAAATAAAATAAAAAGAAATGAGCTCAAATAAATGTTTTATTTCAATAAAAATTATTGTACATTGCTAAATAAATAGGCTAATGAGGTAAATTAAACAATAAAACAGATTTAAGCCACAAGTTTTTGTTGATTTCTATTATTAAATATTATAATATTATTACAGTACAGTTTTATGTATTTTATTTATAAATATGATAGAATAGCTGTCTATGCTACTCTACTAACTACTTGATTGGCTTAAGCCATTATTCCACTTATCCTAGCGGCTAGCTAGGTTCCTAGTTAGGATCCTAGCTTCTAAATGTTGTTCCACGTCTTGACTAAATCGGAAACGATTTAGGATCTAGAAACCTAGCTAGGATAAGTGGAATAAGCGCTTTATACAGTAAACTGTATATAGGGAGGGGATTAAAGCTGCGCGTCCACCAGGTTGGAATCGGGACGTACGGTGCGGACGGTAGTACCACGTGTCGTCATATACTTGTCAGGCGCAGAATGACGTTCCAGTACTTCTAGTGCAGTTCATAGTAGTCAGTACCATACATACAAAGCAACAAATCCGTCCACTGCGTACCTGTGCTCCGATTCCGATCCAGTGGACCGCGCCTTTATACATACACACTTTGTTTTGTTACACCCTGTATACGACAGCTGAAATCTATCGCGCGGGTTCAGGCCAGCTGCATACCACCTCACTTGATCAGAGGATTTTTCCTTGGTAGCCGTACCACTCATAATCCCATACCTTCCTTCTCCTAAAATCTCCTTGCTTTGAATCTCTTTGCTGCTTTCGTTCCCAAGCGGTCGCATGCGACCGCGAGAACAAAAGATTTCCTAGAATCCGCGATCGAGTTAACAGCTATTGCTTGCAGACTAAAATGTTGCAAACTAGCTGTATAGGGACCTAAAAATCTGAAATTAATGAAACATTTTTCATTTACTACAATATTTCCATACAGTTTACATAAATAATAGTAAGTATAGTAATTAATAACCTTATGTATAGTTACAATCAAACAATATACACATGATACACATTTCATCATTTTCCAAATTAACTGCATACTGATATACATTATAATAATTTCTATGAAATAATAATCTATCTTTTTTATATTAATATAGTTTAAGTTGTAAATTTTTGTACAATTATTATGAAAATAATACTACGACATACTTTGTATTAGAACATGGTATGATACCGTTATGTTTTGCTTCAATTTATCAATTTACGGTTACATTTACATTTTACAATGGCTTACCTTTCGTTTTTCAATAATTAATCCACATAATTTACAATTTTTGTATGAGTTGCTACAAATAATTTTCACAAAATGAAAATCGAACTTTGAGTTTTAAACTCCTTCTTCGTCTTTTTTCTCATGTAGTTTAAATTCTTTATGGTCTTTTTTATCAGCCAATCACAGTCGATCTTGCAAAGATCAAGCACAGATTATGTTATTGGGTCCAGTTGCTACGTTTAAATTTGGAACCCAATTTTTTTTTTGTTCGGAAAGTTTCGTCCACCTGTTTATAGTCTAAAACATGAAAAATCACATAAATAAACTAGCCGGGGTCAAAGAGAGAATGCGAAGCCAAAGTAACTTACAAGTCACATCTTTTACTTGCACCATGTCGCTGCTGTCGAATTACAACGCCCTAATAATAATAATTTAGACGACCTCTGTGGCTCAGTGGTGAGCGCGTTGGTAGCTCAAGCCGGGGGTCGCGGGTTCGAATCCCGCCGATGGAACAAAAAGTTTTCAATGTTCCCGGGTCTGGATGTGTATTAAATATGTGTATGATATAATAAAAATCTTAAATATATGTATAGTATAAAAGTATTAAATATATTTCTGCTGTCTGGTACCTGTAAAACAAGTCCTTGGGGTACTTAGCACAGGGCCAGACTGATATGGTGTGAAGCGTCCATAGATATTATTATTATTATAATAGTTTCTGCACGGTCCCTATAATTTAAATTTCACTTAGATTTTTTTGTTTTAGATTTGTTTTTCATTTAATATTAGTTTTTATTAGATACTATGAAAGTTCCGGGTGGTGAGCTGTGAGTATGACCTTGGAATTATTTAAATGATATTTATATTTAAAATTATTGTAAAAGCACAATAATGTTTTAACATAATACATAAATATTAGGTAATACAAAATTTTAAAAAAATATATAAGTACTTATTTCTAAATCTTTGAGTAAGTACCAAATATTAATACAAGTTTTTGACTGCATTTATAAATAAAAAATATTTATTGTTCAATGGACACTGCCTAAAGATTTAACACATTCATTATACACTACGAAATTTATTTCATTTTAAACAAGACATGACTAACTAAATCTTAATCTTATTGAATTGTTTTATTCTTATTATTTGATAATTTCATCTAAAAATATCCGCCATGACACGGTTCTCGAAGTGAAAAGATTTCACGAGCCTCGGAGGTGGCGGGAAGATTCCGCAAAATCGACTCTAATCCTCGGATAATTTCCCGCCGACGAATGTCAAACTCCCATCCGCGGTGAGATGTTCTCGAATCCGTGGCGGAAATATTTTCACTCATACAAAAGAAATGTCACTACTGTTAAAATGACAGCAAAATCGAAAAGTTTTCACTTGTCATTTGCTTGAAAGTGAAATAGTTTCCGCAAATGGGAAGATTCCGCGCGGAATAGCTTAGTGCATCGCCCCGCAGGGTTAGTTTTTTTATAATATGCAGACAAAATTTGGGACACTTTTTACTTTCGAAAAGTGTAAAAATTCCCGGCCTTACCCATTGAATATACTATAAAGAATAAGGATTATTTATTTACTCGATCAATTTTCATATGCGTTGCCTTAAGACAATCTGTCTCTTCGAGGTCCTCTGGCTTTGCTATTCATTAGACTTTTACACTGTATCAGACCAACACATGCAAACCTTATTATCGCTGTAACTATAATTTACAAATGGGGTGCAAATCCAAACGTGCAGCAGACGATTAAACTAACATGCAAAACATAAACCGCCATAATATTAACATATGACCAAAAAAGGCGTGAATTAACAAAATCCCGTATCAGGATTTATGCGTAGGAAGTATTACAGCGAGTGCAGAGCGCGAGATAAAAAACATAGCCGCTGTTGAGTTCCGTTACGGGTCACAAATTGCTTTTGTGACCACCCTAATTATTTCCACTTGACGACCGGAGCTGAAATTTTCGCTGGAAACGACATTTTGATGGGAATAAAATTCATCGTACGCAAAAAGTTTTAAAATAATAAATTGCGGGCTCGAGCCAAACGATAATATCAATTTGTAACTTAAAAGTACTCAACTATATAATTAATGTCCTAAAACTACGCATGAACCTAACCTAAGGTAAAAATCTTTGTGGGTATCAAATCGAAACAAAATTTGTTGCGTAATTTTAAATATCAAAAAAGCAAATCAAAGCTTAGCAAATACAGAATATACTTATGTCCTGCAAAAGGCGACTCTGCCATGTTTTATACTACGAGTATGTAGTGATTTGTATAATTATTTTTCAGATAATAATATGATTTTTTTATGAATACTATAAAAAAAATATCGATTGAGGGAACTCAAAGAAAAATCAACGACGTCCAACTCCCAAGGCACGTCCAGTTAGTCTACTTCCCTGTTTTTTATTGCAAAGTCACAGGCCACAGTGGGGGTGTAATAAAAATATTATAAGCTCGGCAATTACTCCACAGAAAACGGGGCTTAACGCGCCGGTGTTTTATTCAACGACTTAATCATTTGTAGATTAAAGTGTAACGCTTTTAAAAGATGTTGGAATCTACTGTATTATATTTTTTATCTAATAAAGATAATATAATATCTGTGTCGTGTTTTTTTATTGGTAGGGGGTTAAGTATAACGTTTTTGAAAGAGTTTGAAAGTCTGTGCTCAAAATAATCTGGGGGCACGACAGTGCCCCAGCCAAGCTTTTTAGCAAAGGCACGGCCGTACCATACTTTTCTCGAAGCGGTTCGCGGCTATTTCACACTCTCCTTATCTTCGATGTTAACAAAGCTAGAGATTTAGAATTTCGATGACTAGGAGCAAGTATTTAATCTAGCTTAACATCCAAATTACATTATATTCTGATTAATAGTGTTACGTGCTAGGGTTCGTAGATTCGGAGAGAAAGACCTGGTGACTCTCTTGAAGACGTTATTCACAAACACTAGCTCACACAAACCACTAAGTCCAAACACTAAGTACTATCACTGTCCTAGGTCTATATATATATATATATATAGTGGCTTGGCAATGAGCACTAGAGAAATAATCAGCGACTAATTGGATTTATATGGGTACCTGCATCGACCAGATGCATCGTTACGATAAACTAAAAAAACACTTTACGCTTGCCGTCTGTGTAAGTATGAACTCCTCCAAATATTTAGTTTTATATTTGTTTCTTAATAATTATGTGCTCATTGCCAAGCCACTATAATAATTTTAAAATAAAGAAAACTATTGATACATTCACTGAATGTTGATTTCAATTACAAAATAAGTTGAAGGCTTGGCTTGAATGTGATTTGAAAACTTTTTACGACAGAAGTATTACATAGCTATGCAATGTTTTGCTTGGCTCCTTTTACATTTAATGTTTTGGTGGGATTATGTAAGACTCGATTGTGTTACAAAACTAAGTGATAATAATTTAGGGTGTGTATGTGTTCCTGACATAGAGTTAACTGTGAAAGTAGCACCGCTGAAAGACCATTTTTTCACATTTGTATGGGGAAACTCTTGAAAAATTGGAGCGCTTGCCCATACAAAAATGGAAAATTTCAGGGCTGCTACTTTCAGAGTGAAGTCTCTACAAGGAACACATACACATTAGGTAGGTACATACCCTAAAGAATTTTCACTTAGTTTTGTTACACCCTGAATATTTATGACAAAAATTTAATAACCTCTTACTAACGAAAACTGTGTATTCACTATTCATACATTTTAACTATACTATAATATTATTGTCTCTCAAGCGAATTCTCTAACCGTTAGAGTCTAACGTATCAGAGAAATAAAGAATATCGTGTTATTAAAACGGTACTAGACAGAAACATTAAACCAACCCGTATTATGCTTGACCATAGATAACTCGCACGAATCACAAAAAAACTTCAATAGTCAATACCTAATTTTGATTAACAAAATTAGCACTTAATCTTTTCATTCGCAGTATAGAAAAACTTATTCTATTAACTTCTATTAACGTAAAATATAATATGAAATTCAACGGAAGCCAACGTTAATATTTCTCTCAGTGAACTAATCGACTTTGGAAAGGTATTTTCAATTTTACCAGCATTTACATATTCGATGAGAGAGAAATCCTTGATAGCGGCGCGGAACGACGGATTTACATTTTACAGAAAAACTCTCCCTTTTCCTATATTAAGTTCGAGCAAACGCGTTTACACGCTCTTTGCAGTGCTCAAATTATTATTTAAACGCCTCCTTAGGTTCGTAGTTTGTTTAGCGATTATGTGAGGTTTTTTTAACGGAAGAAGTGTATCAAACTTTATTAAAAGCCTTATTTTTCTATAAAGCAATATGTCTATTCATAAAAAAGTTTTCCACCCGTCCTAATAAATGAGAAAACCAATTGGAAACAGAGTCGATTTCACGAGCCCGCAAATGAAGTCCAAAATTGGAGGGATGATGAAAAGAAAGTCCTGAGTAAGTTCACGTTCCAGAAACAATCCCATAATCTTTATAGAACAAATAGCCGGAGATAAGTCGAGTCGGCGGAAAGTTTTAATTAGCCAAGTAATCGGCCCACACCTGTAGGCACCATTATCCCCCGTCTCCCCAATTTATACTGATGGTATCAGCACTTAATTAAGAGGGGAATGTGACCTTGATACAATATTGATAAAGTTATTTTAATTTGCATTCGAAATTTGAATTTTGTTATCGTCTTAATTTTGTTGAGAATTTCTATGTGGCCAGCGAAAAGGAAGATATTTTATTATTGTTCTTTACCTTCATTACCGAACCCGAACAAAAATTGTTGTTATTATCATTAATATAAGTTAGCTAATATTATATTATAGGTATAATTATAATATACATTACACAGTGTATACTACCAAATAAAATCAACTCAACTAACTCAACTATTCAACGCTTATTTTATTGGACCAACGTTCCCAAATTATTATCGTCAAACTAATACCATCAAAATACTATGAGTATGTATGAGTCATATAGTAGCTAATATTACATAATTTATTACATTATACAGCTGCATACAAGGAAACATAAATACAGTAAGATAATAATATAAAGCAATGTATCCAGCACAAAGGGAGATGACGTGGGCTTCCGAATCCCATATATTCACAGTTCACTTGATATAGACATGAAATTGATAATGCAGACTAGCAAATACGCAGGCGGCACCCAGTCTATACAGGAATAGATAAAACGTCTACGTCCTTTTAACTGTGATTATATTAGTTATTATAGAAATAATAAATTAAGAAGCCGAAGCCTTATAAAGTGTACCTACAATTCTTGAGTCTGGACTTGCTGCAACTCAAAATTTTGAGGTACTGTGATGACTGCTAAATGGCTGCCAGAGTGATAATATGATCGAAATTGTATCACTCTTTAGAAAATAAACACTTAAAAATCCTTGACACATAAGTTAGCATTTTCCAAACTTACAATTTTTTAATGATTAGTTATTTAAAATGTGGTGCTAGTATTAAGCAGTTCAAGAAAAAACACTGATTATTACACTCTGAATAATAATTGATAGAATTAAATTGTTTTAACTTTTCAGGTATTTTTATTTTAAGTCTTGCCACCACTATATCCTTATATTAAAAATTCTTATTGAACGTACTAAAATATGAACCACTTTCAATCAAGAATTCAAAATTGAACATACAAAGTACCGTGCATTTGAATATGAATTTTCTCGACTCATTTGAAATTACAAATTGAATGAAGGTAGCAATTATTCAAATGGTTTGGAGAACACATTTTAATTATATTGCCACTAGCGTCTCTGGTAACGTCTTCATCAGGGATGTTATAATTAATTAAATGCCAAATGGTTTTGGGTAAGTTTACGCTAATTATAAAGTTTCGTAATAAAACTACAGTCACAGATTTTGTGGCGAATAATTGCGAGATGAATTCCAATTTCAAAGTGTCAGAATTTACATGTTGCATTATTTAGATGTAAGAAATGTGAAAAGCTAATGATTATGTCTTCTATAAGGATTAAGGATCGATCCACATCATAAGAATACGAAACGACGTGCAACTTGGCTACGTCCATTGTCTAAACTCTAAACCAATGAGGCTTATGGGATCACGTCGGGGTCACCACTTTGGGAAATCTAACTTGCACGTACGGCGTCACCACTTTGGAATCACGTCGGAGTCACCACTTTGGGATCACGTCGTGGTCACCACTTTGGAGTCCGTTAGAATGGTAGGCGGATATTTCTAAATGAAAATTCCACAATACATTAGACTCCACTTTAATATAATATTTACAAAATGCGTGTTCATAAAATTATCATAGCTATAATCTAGCTGAATTCATAATCATTTTCTCTATTTTAAATTTTTACATTCATCTGTCAATCCAATTGTCTTTTTAATAATGTTTTTTCTCTCCAGCCTAAATTCTAAAAATAGGATATATGCGATCTGGACATAGTCTATGAACAAGGTTGATGATTACAAATTAACAAGCATTAGTATTAATTAAGATTAAGCTAAAAGGTGCGACAGAGACGCCACAAGGCTATTGGATCAATTTGGATATACCTTTAATTTTCTGATAATGATACTATGTTAAATAAAAGATATGCTCCGTTGAATCAGGAGTAAAAGCTATTGCAATATTGTCACTGGACTAGAGGCAAAATAAATGAAAGATGAGCATAATTTCAATAAGGGGTTTTCCTTCTCTGTTATATCGTTTCTTTGTCGTTTGTTATCAGGACATAGCTTGGGGCGATTGCCCTATTCCTTATATTAGATATCGTGATAAGAAACGGGAATGAATCTGCCGTAGAGGAATTATTACTTTCAGTGTACTTACGGTTCCAAGTCATATTGACTGATAACAGCTATTGATTGATTAACACTAAGGACCAGTTTACATTGTAACGCCACGAGACGCTGCGAATTGTGACAGCCGGCTAATCACCTGCACTAGTCATCTGCACTTATACTCAAAGTGAATACAGGCCTTATAAAATTAGTCTTTCAAAATTAAATTAAGCAGTCCAACACTGCGGGAAAGTTTGTCATTTTAGTGTATCTGTGTACTTCATAAAGTTCAGTTTTGAATGAGTCATTTAAAAATGCCTCTTTACATTGCAATGTGAACTTTTGTTTAGAAAGAAAAAAAAATCAGGTTTGCCACTGGTCCAACCTCTTAATTTTATACTTTTCGAAAACTCCCAACCTTAGCCTCCAAGCGGCAGATGGGATTTCACTATTTTTTATTATTGTTCATTGTTTTCTAGTTGGTGTATGTTTAAAAGAGCAGTGATGGTAGGCCGGTCCATAAATCAGAGGCGGGCTTAGATCGAGCGCCGCACGATAGCATCGACAGGGCAGAGCTTACAACTTATCTCTTTACTGACCCGCATACTATAGGGTTGCCACAACAAAGTTTACAGTGAAGTGTAACTTTTCTTATTTAATATGATTTATTATCCAATATAATCCATAAGTTAGGACCATCAAGTCAAAGTATTCAGAATTCTTTCTATTTCTGTTAGCTACCACTTTCAAGATTTTTCGAAGATAAAAATGTTGTTCGTCTTATCAAAATGAAGCTACTCACAAAAAATTTGCTTGCTATTAATAAAAGTTCTAGGGCTCCCGTACTTTTATTACTGAGCCACTGTTATTTTTATTTATTTTGTCATAATTTTATAAGATCTTATTGATCGTATTATCTGATGTGGTGAATCATGCTGTTAAAATATGTTTGTATATAATTAATTGGTATAATATTATTCCCGTATTTATCAAACTTGTTTATCGCGCGAGAAAAGAGTATTTTTCGGTATAAATATTTGATAAAAAATAAGTTCATGGATGTAATGGTTGTGATCGACAAACATATTGTCGCATTTATAATATTAAATTTCTATTGTTTGTTTTCTTATCGTTGCTGAAATAGAATGGCAGCCCTGTTGTTGTTGTTATCCTAAATTTCACGTAGCCAAATCACGAAGTCAAAAGTGTAGCAAACTGGCCACTTGCCATAATCATCATCATCATAATTATTACAGCGCTGTCAATAGCCGAATCGATCGATACTGCTGTACTCAGGATTTACTATAGTTTCATGAAGATTTTGACATGAAGTCCAGAGATTTTTGTCAAACTCCACATTTATGTGATCATCGTTTTTAACCGTTTATTTAATTTTGGCAAATACTAGGTTTGAATTCGGGGGCTGTGCGGCAATATTTTCTCACCCTATCAAACATAATTTTTATAAATTTTGGAAACATCATATTCTACAGTAAAAGTAAAATCTATTTACCATGTCAAAACCTCCACAGATATTCTCGTCGTCTAGACAAGTTACATTTTATTCCCGCATAAGTTATCGCACGCAAATTTTATGTTTGGCTTGTAGGTCAATGACTTTGAAAGTAAGGATGCGCCCCCAACAACATTTTGGATATTATAAGCCTACTAAGTCGTCGAGTGTTCAAAATATAATACACAATATAGCACATTGAGCATATTATTCAGTCAACACTCATAGTTCAGTAAGTGAATAAAGTTGACTTGCGGTCCATTTAAATTGGTGACAGGATAGATAACGGTTGTGTCATAACGTGTTCTTTTCTCATTATTAATTGTGATGAATAAGATGACATATAAGAAATGCCTTAGAGGGGCACTCATGTTGCAGTAGTTAATTCTGAGGAATATACCTGTCCTTGCCACATTAATATTCAAGTTACAGTACAGTTGCATTGTACTCTTCTTTATCCCTCACTAGATTTTACATATTATTATTGATATTAATTTTTTATACTACTATTAAATTTCGGCTGTGAGTAGTAATCGTAAATAATGTTTTGTTGTGGTGATACTGTATTGTAGTATGTTAAGCTTTTCCCGTGGTCGACTCTATATCTTTTCAAATTTAATCGCAATCGGCCCTGTAGTTTCAAAGCCTAGACGATGCAAATAGACAAATTATTCTTCAGAGAGCAAAAAATTATTATATTTACCAGGGATAAATATCCAATGGGATGTGGCGGGCAGCAGGCTTCAGAACGCTGTTCCTCCCTGAGGACTATAGCAAATTGGGTGAGAATATTGTAGGAAGTATACGCGGTGTGCCCACATCATAATTCAATATAACGATGATTGAACGTCACTTGTTTCCGAAGAACTGGCCTTTAGTCAAAATGCATTCGATAGCGAAGTAAGATGTCAAAAATTTACATTTGACTTAATGTATCCCAAATGCCATGACACTTATTATGTGGCTAAGGGAAGTTATGTAAAATCTCATATATTTTGACATCTAATTTCGCTATATAAACTAGCGAATGCATTGGGATTTGTAGACCTTAGGGTCAATTCAGACCGCAACGCTACGAGGCGAGGCGAGGCACGGCGGGGGAGGGACGTCTTGTGAATCTGTCAAATCCATATGAATTTAGAAATGCATCTACACGTCGCGTTGCGGTCTAAATCAACCCTTAGGTCAATTTTTGTACGGTCCCTTCACGTGTGCCCACGATGGCGAAATATAGACGATTAGGAACTTGTATAAGGGGGAGGTGAAATATCTGTCTGTTAATTACTGTTTGTTATCTCATACCCAAACCACTGCACCGATTTCGCTGAAATTTAAAAGTCCTGGAAAAGGATATAGAAGATAAGCGAATTTTGGCGCAACGCAGTTGCGGGCGTCAACTAGTAAAATATATAGAAATATTGAATTGCACATGATCGAGAAAGAAAGGTTAATATGCCTTTTGAAACATAGGTTGAAAAGCTGTATCGACCTGCCTATTAAATGCATATTGAGACATAGAAAACTCAAAGATAGGTCTTATTATAAGCCACTTATGAGAAGAAATAAGTTATCAAGCATTCGTGCAAGTTGTTCAACTCTTCAGTTATTTTCCTCGATATGCTATAAGTACTTTATCGAGTACTTACTAATAATCATCAGCTTTTATGACATACAAACACAATCATACTAATATTGTTAAAAGTAAAAGTGTGTTGCTTCACGAAAAACTGATCGTATTTCGATCTAGTCCATGCAAATGGTTTCAAAATTTTAGACTATGCAGTTCGTGGGTTACTCAGTAAAAGGACATGGTTTTTTATTTTGTATGGCTTTAAACTTCGTTAAAATCTATCCTTAAGGCCATCCCCCGAGCAAACGACCTTGGCCATACATTTGCCGCGTTGCCGCGATCGCGCCAAAACCCTATTATTTTTACTTATCTTAGTTCAAAATTGTCCAAAATATAAATTAAAACGGCGAATATGTAGTTTATGATATTGTCGATCTATTGGCGTGAGTTTCAAATAAAAGTAATTTGTAAATCCTAAGGAGATGCTGAATGTATGCTTGAATTTTAACAAATTGGTATTACTTTGGAAGATGATATCATGAGTATAAGAAACAAAAATAGAAAATTTAAAACGACAAAAGGAATGCTGAGATAGTGAAGATTATTGCTGTATTTTAATTATGACTTTGTATCTTTCAGATTATGAGTTTATAAGGTTTTAAATACGGTCAATTACGGAATCTCCGGACGGAACGCCCTTAAAGCCTGAAAAGGTAATAGATACACACATTTTTAATTCATAGTAATATTATAAATGCGAAATTGTGCCTGTCTATCTGTTACCTCTTCATACTGAAACTACACAACCGATTTTGAAGAACATAAAAATAATTATACTTTTTATCCCAGACTGCAGACGGACGTCATTTAGAATGTAATAATATTTATTTACGTCACAAAATAATTATATTTTTAGTCCAAATTAACCCAAATACGATTGTCAAGTAGGTATAAGAGCAGTACACTATTACGTGTGTATTACCAATGCGACCCAAAACTTTGGGGTCTGATTCTGAAACTTTTGAGGGCGTCCTCGGTTGTCAACTTAAATGAAACCGCTATTTAATTTGCTAATAAACAAATTGTTTTTGTTATGGAAATATTTTGTTGAACAATATAAAGTTTGGTTTATTAAAACGTTATTGATAAAAGTTTCGAGTAGTAATTATTATGCTACGAATACAGTTATATTTTATTTAGTTTTCAAATCATTGAATTATAATTAATTTGCTTCTATTTTGCAAAGGCAGCGTGGACTACATAATCGATTACAAAAGTCTGAAATAGCAATTTAAAAAATCTTGGCTTTTCACGCCACGATTTTTGGTCACGGTAAAATAATAATATGTTAGTCGTTTGCAGATGAACAGCAAGGGCAAAGAGCTAAAATAACTGTTCCGTCCACGCCCTACGGTATGACCGTACGATATTGTGCTTCATCAAAATTATAATATAAAAGCGACTTACGGCTTGGCATACGGGGACAGCATGTCAATTGGCATGCTGTCTAACCCGCATGGATAGTGCCTAAACTATTCCAACTTACAAAGTATCCTCAGTATGTGTACTCTACGAACAACGTCCGTCAAGTGCCGCCACCGGCCAAAACACCGCCTTTTATTCCCTATCGAGCCCCACTACTACTGCTCTCCCCACTACCCTCACCAGTACCCCCAAACATGGTGACGTAGTCAAGGTTGGCCATTCAACAATGCAAGTTTGTTGTTTTTCTTTTCTCAGCCGAAAAACTTTATCCTATTTTATAAAAACTTTATAGAAATGTCCATCGGGCACGGTATAATTACTACGAGTACGAGTATTTAAACGATGTTTTATATCAAAATGTGCTGTGTATACTATGTATTCTAATTATTTTTTTTATTATTTCACTTTATACGTAGTGAAGCACGTACCGAGCCGCTAGTCTAAATATGTAAAACTCAAAGGTAACTGACTGACATGGTGATCTATCAACGCACAGCCCAAACCACTGGACGGATCGGGCTGAAATTTGGCATGCAGGTAGATATTATGACGTAGGCATCCCCTAAGAAAGGATTTCGATCAATTCTACCCCCAAAGGGTTAAAATAGGGGATGAAAGTTTGTACATAATAATACTTCTAAACGCGAGCGAAGCCGCGGGCAAAAGCTCGTAATCTGTATAAATAAAAATTAATTTTAAATTTTGTTAGTCTCGCTAAAACTCGATAACGGCTGAACCGATTTGGATATTTTTAGTCTTGTATATAGTCTTGTGGAAGTTCAGGAAAGGCTCAAACGTTCTCCGGTCATCGAGTTTTACAATGAAAATTATATTATTTTTATTACTGTTCCTTTACGGTTTCGTCATTGACGCGAAGAAGTTCACAAGATGTCGCCTGGCTAAAGAGCTGGTCGATATAAAATTGTTTCAGAAGACATTTTTGGGAAACTGTAAATATTTTATTATTATTAATATTAATTGACCCGGCAAATATTGTTTTGCCATATACGTTGTGGGAATATGCTTGAGTGTCTAAGGATCTTCCGAACATGCGAGACGGTATGATCGGGGCCATAAGCCAGCCCCTGGACGAGCAATTTTACTGTCAGTATCACGTTTCAATTTTTTTGAACAGCTTATATTTTGACAATTAATGACAATTGCGCAAAAACCGTACATTTTTCCGGGATGAAAATTAACCTATGTTCTTTGCCGGGACTCAAAGTATCTCCTTTTTACAGCAAAATCAGTTTAGCGGTTTGGGCGTGAAGAGGTAACATACAGACAGGCAGATAGACAGACACACTTTCCCATTGGATGTATGGATGAAATTTTGTTGTATAACATCTATAGAGTACCAAAAAAAATACATGTGCTAGTATCGGCCTCTGCACCGACATTTGCGTACTATTTTAGCTCAAAACGATCAATTATTAATTACCAAGGTATACTTTTTAGGGGTGTGCCTCATAGAGCAAGTGAGCGATCGGGACACAGCGGCCCTCACCGTGTCACCGAGTGGGCAGAAATCTTACGGATTGTATCAGGTGCGTGCCATACAATTAATTACTCTTAAGTATAATTTACACAGAGCCAGTACTGGCTGCCAATAAGACTGGCAGCCAGTATTGGCTTGACATATGCCGCGTGTGAACAGTTTGGCCTGGCTTGAAATACTGTTCACACGCGGCATATACCAAGCCAATACTGGCTGCCAGTCTTATTAGCAGCCAGTACTGGCTCTGTGTTAATTATACTTTAGGGCCTGATAAGTGCAGGAAAGGCTATCCACCACTTAACTTGCCAGATAGAGTATGGAGAATTTGTCAATAAGTCAATAAAGTTGTGGATAGCCTATCCGGCACTTTATCAGGAAGTGATGAAACTGGCTCTTAGTGGTCTTTGTACTATCAAAGAAGTTGATTCCTATAGGCAGATGGCGGAACTAATTTATGTGGTCGGGTTAAGTTAAACCCATCCGCCCGATCACAGCTAACATTGAATTGACATAAGCCGACTAAATGACGAAGGTCCGTCAACTGCCTAAAAATCAATTTCTTCGATGGTACAACAACATTGTGGGCAACATTAGGTTTGGCAATTAAGTATTTTGAGTAACTGTATTTGAATGTATGTACAATAAAGTAAGACAAATAAGCCGACTTCAAGGTTTTACTTAAAGTTCCGTATCTCAAAAACTTCAAACCAATTTGATAAAACTTACATTATTCCCTAACTAGCTGTTGCCCGCGACTTCGTCCGCGTAGACTTCAGCTTATAGCGCGCAGTAGTTCCCTTTTCCATGTAGGCTACATTACTGCAAAATTTCCACAACAAAGTTGCTTCCGCCGGTTCCGTGGTACGATTATTTCAATTCAGAAAAATCTTCTTAAAACTTAAAAATGTTCCTTCATCCTTACCTCCTCTTATAGAAAGACGTATGAGCAAGCAATAGCGCGATGTAGAAGACGTACGGCGCCATCTTTTATGATTTTTTGGAACTATAAGTTAGTTCCAAAAAATCATAATAGATAGAGAACACAATAATTTGAACAAATTTACTTCTTTTTTCCAGTTAAAAATGTAGCCTATGTCCTTTCTCAGGCTTTAGACTATCTGTGTGCAAAATTTTATTACAATTGGTTGAGTAGTTTTGGCGTGAAAGCGAGACAGAAAGACAGAGATACTTTCGCATTTATAATATTAGTATAGATATAGATTCATCAAGTCCCAAGCGGCCACATCCGGCCGCGATAACAATGAAAAAGCTATTGTGTCTCGTTTTGTCACGATCAACGATCGATGACGTATTACAACAAAAAAAGTCAGTTAAAGGTGAACGCAGATTTGGCCGCACCGCACGCACCGCAGTCGCCGCATTTCGAATTCTTCATAATATAAAGAATGTGGAAGGTAAGTATGAAGGAACCTATTTTGATGAAGGTGACACAGGTGACATGTTTCATCTATGGTTTGGGTGCTAAAATATAGTAAAACCCTACTTAGAATAAGAAATATATAGGACATTAAATTATATTAATTACTTAAAAGGATGTAATAAAAAATGTACCTTGATCGTGCGCACTTCTTATCGAATGTTTTAAGTGAATTGAATCCTTGTACCATGTCCCAAAATCTGTCTATATATTGTATTAAGTATGTAATAGGTACTATGAATTACGAATCAGGTGTTTTAGGTTATTTCTGGTTAGATATATAAAAGTACCATGCATGCCACGTCATATCAAGCCATAATATTTTTAATTTTATAACCTCTCTAAAGCAGACAATGACATTTTTTTCTCTCTTCTTCTTCGTCTTATTAATTGTTTTTTATTTAATATTAATACCTTTGTAATATGGTAATAATAGTCCTTTGATATACTATATATTTATTATTCTATTATTATATGTATAGATTATTGTAAACGAATCACGATAAATCTTAATGTAATTTCGACATAATATAAGGGGGAAATTATTGTAATATACTTTCATTAGGTCTGAAATCTGAATGATTATTACGTTAATGACTTAAACTTTGACAAAATATTATTACATGAAATAATTATGTAAACTTAAATTAGATAATATGAATATATGATAAAAGATAGGTATGTAAAAACTAACTGTAAATTGTAATAACTTGACTAACACTTATCTAACATTTTGCACGTCGGAAAATCGACAAAATATGTGAAACACTGCTTAAATTGTATCACCTTCTGTACCATATTTTTGCAAATAAAAATTATTATTATTATTATTAAAAAGAAGTTGCGAAGACTGCGGCGCGGGTAGGTATGCGAGTTTGCCTATAACTTCATAATATTATAAAGAATTTGAAATGCGGCGACTGCGGTGCGGGCGGTGCGGCCAAATCTGCGTTCACCTTAAATCTGACTTGTACATTTGGAGATATGCGAACACACACATAAAAACCTTTTTTTACATAGTAGGTACACTTTCGAAATAATATGGCACAATTGTTCAGAGGCCGATATAGTATCATAACATATTTAATATTATACGAAAACTGGACAGTTCTGGAAATACAGCATTTACGATGGAATTGATAACCTCCTTTTTATAATAAATTAATAAATTGGTTACTAATATTCATTCTTTTAAATCAAAATAAGCATTTTAAACGCTAACTTTTTTACATTATCTTATTTTCATTATATGCTTATTAACTTTAATTGAATGAATATTTTTAAGGAATATCCGTAAATCACACATTATATAGCAATATCATATCCGAACAAGGTTGATTTTCACAAAAATAATATAATTATTTATTATTAAAATTTATTTCAGATCCCTAGTAAATGGTGTAAAGAAGGTAAAAAAGGTGGAGACTGTAATATCGCTTGTGAATGTAAGTATACTACTTATAGTAGGGGAGTTAAGTCCCGAATAATAAGTATTAAATATAATACAACGCGAAAGTTTTAAAGTCTCTGTTTCTTATATTATATTATGTATATTGTATGTGTTACGCTCATAATATATCGAAAACGCTCATTGAGCGGAAAAATAGCTCACAACGCGTTGTGGTCACAGTAAACTGTCCACATCGCGAAATTCGCGTTGTGGCTCTGATGAAAACGGTTACGACGAGTTCTGGCAATCACAAAAATAATAAAATATAGCGAAATTGGTGTCGTGGCTGATATGCTATTCGACTTCAACGCGTTGTGGCAACCAAGAAAACCATGACGCGTATCGTATGGAAGATTATTTGATTACCTCGCGTACTGTAAAATATATTTTTACTGAATCGCTGCATAGCGTGTTTATCATTATTAAATATCCATATTTCTATAATATCCATACTAACCTATAAGCGCCACCACCACCTGAGATACACCCTATCTCGGCAGGCGCATTGCTTCCTCAAACGTCTTTTTGAAATTATTATTAAAAAAAAACGTCTTTCCACGGGCCAGCATGTATTGTGTCGTCTGCATAGCAGACGAAGTGTAACCTACGGAGAAAGGCCACTCGCAGGAACGCTATTATAATATATATATATCTATCCTGACCGATTTCGGCCACAGCGACTTTGGGTCTATGGCTATTGCAAGCGTCGTTCGTGTGCTCGCAGGTGACTGACGTAAGCTACTTTTGCACTAAACGTACGAGAACATTGAGCGCAAGTCAGTACCCCTCCTACATAATGATAGTGTATGGCTACAGGTGGTCGAGCCTTAAGCGCGTCGCGTTTAGCATCTAGCTCGGCCACACGCACTTTCTCATACTCTGACACCTTAGTGCCCACGGTACGCTTCCACAGTGATCGGTCCACAGCCATTGTCTCCCATTGTGACGGATCTAAGTCACACTTCTTCATGTGGCGCATGAGCACGTCTTTGTACCGCAGCAATTGGCCGCCTTGTTTTCGCTTGCCATTACTAAGTTCAGAGTAAAAGACGCGCTTGGCCACAGCAGTATCAGGCATCCTAGAGACATGGCCGCACCACTTAAGTTGCCGTTTCATTAGATATGCCTCTATACCGCTGACATTAGCTCGTCGTAGAACTTCCGTGTTTCGAACACGGTGGGACCAATGAATGTTCAAAATGTCGCGTAGGCATCTTAGATGGAATCTATCTAATATGCGGATATGCTTGCGGTATAGGACCCACGCTTCAGATGCATACAGCAGATTGGGCAGAACGACTGCCATGTACACAGCCACCTTCGTAGTGAGCTTTATGTCGTGTGAGCGGAACACCTTGAGACGAAGCTTGCCAAATGCTGTTGCAGCTGCTCCAATTCTGCTGTTAACCTCGTCATCAAGGAGGCACCTAGATGATATAGTGCTGCCTAGATATTTGAACTTGTCCACAAGTTTAAGTGAGTTGTTACCGAGTTTGATGTCGAGCGAAGGTCTACGTAGTGTATCCAGAGCCATTACCTCGGTTTTCTTTACACTAATTTTTAGGCCAAATCTTCGACACGACTCGTTAAGACTCTCCATAAGTCTTTGTAGACCCTCCGGGGATTCCGCCACAAAACACAAATCATCTGCATACATCATCTCAGTGATGATCATGTGAGACACTTTGGTGTGAGCTTTTAGCCTGGCTAGGTTGAAGACTCCGCCGCCGTCGATACGAAACCGAATACGAATTCCCTCAAATAAAGTCTGCAGGGCCTCCCGAACTACTACTGCAAAGTACAGAGCGAACAGAGTTGGTGCGAGCACGCAGCCTTGCTTAACGCCGCAGCTCACCGAAAAGAACTCTGATTGCTCGCCTTGTACATTGACACAACAACGCATACCATCATGCAGGAGTCGGATCATTCTAACAAACTTATCCGTGCATCCAAGTTTCGATAGTACCACCCATAAAGCTTCTCGAGGCACACTATCAAAGGCTTTTTCTAAGTCAACGAAACATAGGAGAAGTGGTTGACCCTGTTCTCGACTTTTCTCTTGAAGTTGGCGGATAGAGAAAATAGCCTCACATGTGCCCCGATTAGGCCGGAAGCCATACTGGGTCTCGGGCAAGATGTCTTCAGACAAGGGTATCAAGCGGTTTAGTAAGATTCGAGCAAAAACCTTCCCCGGGGCAGTTAACAGGGAAATACCTCTATAAGAATTGCATTCAGCTCTGTCGCCTTTGTTCTTGTAAAGTGGGCAAATACAAGATACTTTAAAGTCATCGGGAACACGTTCTTCATTCCATAGTTGAGCGAAGAGTTTGAAAATTACTTGATGCAATTCTGAGCCACCATACTTCAACAATTCCCCGGGAACATGGTCAACGCCGACCGCTTTGTTGTTCTTCTGTTGCTGTACAGCAATGACGACCTCCTGCAGCGTCAGCGGGCTATCCAACTTACTAATCGTGGGCAATGCAGACATTGAGCTGACATGGGCGAGGTCTGCTGCTCGGTCAATATTGAGCAAGTTATTGAAGTGCTCCCCCCAACGGTTAAGAACATCTTGCTTGTTGGTCAGCAGCTCTGTGCCGTCGAGTGATTTAAGCGGCACACTAATACGGCTAGCAGTACCAACAAGTTTACGGACCTCATCATAAAAAGCTCCCAGTTGGTTACTGTCAGCAAGCCACTGCATGCGTTGGGCCTTGTTTCTCCACCACTTGTCTTTTATTTCCCTCACATGCCTGCGCAACTCTGCACCACTTTCTTTAACTTTCTCCGATCGGTTGTTATTGCGTTGTTGACGTAACAGAGAACGATGCTTCTGAAAAGCCCTGCACAAAATTTCGTCATTGTCATCAAACCAATCTTCGTACACATTGGATTTGATACCCAATGTTTCCGAGGCAGCGACGACTATATTGGACGAGAGCGTTTGCCAGTTAGCAATAGCGTCACCGTTCTCAAGGTCCAGCGATTGAAGAGTATCACCAATTAGCCTATTGTAAGACTCACGCACACTTGGGTTCTGCATTTTTCCAATGTCTAGGCATTTAGGCTTTATATGTTGAGATCTACTAGGAGGGTGTAGGCGAAGTCTCAGTTTGGCGATGACGAGTCTATGGTCAGTAGAGCAGATCGCATTTGCATCACGCATAACACGCGTAATATTACGGAACGCTATTATAACCGATATTCAACAGGAGTGAGCCAAGAACAGACCCTTGTGGAACACCGATTATGCCGCCCTACAGTTGTAGGGCGGTATAAGTTTCTCTTGTTTTACAAAACTCAGAGTGAGGTAGTTACTCAGTATTTACTCTGAGTTTCGTAAAAAAAAAAATAAGAAAACATTAATTATATCACAATTAATATTATAGGCTAGATATTTGTACAGTCCATAGAATCATAACTTCTGACTAATGACTATAAATATTTTACACAGGAAAATATACTTATTGATTGAAACGTAACTGTGGCATGGATGACTGGAAGCTGCTGGAAGGCTCCAGTCATCCATGACACAGTTACGTTTGATACATACAGTATTTGAAGACGCCTGATACCTAGTTAATGCGCCAGTTTAAAAGTTTTGGTAGTTAAAAGAGATTTTTTAAGGCTAATTTTATTATTCAAATATTTTAGCTCTACTCGACGACGACATACGAGATGATACCGCGTGCGCGGTGACCATCTTCAACCGAGAAGGCTTCAAATACTGGTCCAAGTGGACCACGAGGTGCAAGAAAAATATCGACTTTATAACGAAAGAGATTTATAAGTAAGTTAATACTAGCTAAAAGTCGAGCTTTGTCCTCACAAAGCTCACGCGAGCCCTCGCTCGCGTCGTGTTTCTGCGTGGTAATTATCTTAAAGGCAGTTTTTTTTTAATATTTTAATAGTAACCAAAGCTTGATTGACCGATGATAACACGTCTACATATAAATAAAATTACTATGTTAAAGCAAAAATTAATAGGCGTGAAAGTTTTTCCGTAAAGTGTACCACAAAAGGTTTTGGGATATAGGTACTAGGGCTCGCTTCGCTCCTTCTGATAATTTAACTTCTAATCTTCTTATCTTCTTATATATAAAAATCTCGTGTCACGGCTTTACTGATTTTTACCAAATTTTATATGCATATTCAGTAGGTCTTAGAAACGGCTACTGGGTACTTTATATATTGATAAGTGCATTTGTTGAGTAAATAATAGTAAATTATTACAACCTGAGACTGACGACGACCATTGTTTGTGTGACGAGATAGCGATCGACGTTGCCATGGCGACATACTTATTTAGTCAATTCAATAAAATAATATGGAAGAAATACTTTATATTATGGCAAAGAAACGTTTGCCGGGACAGCTAGTATACATATGAAATTCTCGTGTCACAATGTTAGTCAGCGAACTCCTCCGAAAAGGTTTTACTGATTTATACCAAATTTTATATGCATATTCAGTAGGTCTAAGAATCGGCTACTGGGTACTTTATATATTGATAAGTGAATTTGTTGAATAAATAATAGTAAATTATTACAACCTGAGACTGACGGCAACCATTGTTTGTGCGACGGGATAGCGATCGACTTTGCCATGGCGACATATTTATTTAGTCACTTCAATAAAATAATATGGGCGAAATAATTTATAATTTATATGGCAAAACAACAATTGCCGGGACAGCTAGTAATTATATACGCTTATGAAACGAATATTTTGACATATTATGCTCTATTTTATCTGTAGAAATTTTCATTAATAATCTATACTTATAAAATTACATGTCCTGACTGACTGACTGATTCATCATCGCTGAGCAAAAACTGTTAAAGTTACAGCAACGAAATTTGGTGAGTAGGGTTGTTTTATTAAGTAGACACTCACTAAGGAAGGAACTTTGAAAATTTTACCCCGAAGGGGGTGAAATAGGGGTTGAAAGTTTAAATGAAAGTCCGTCATTTCTTGAGTTAGAAACATGAAAGTTTATTGACATTTGCGTTTGACGTTTGCTTAAATAGGGTCCCGTTTTTACTCTTTGTATAAGGAACCACAAAAAAAGGCAAAACTATCCATCTTTGTTATTGTACTATGTTAACGCGGACGAAGTCGCGGGCAACATCTAGTTAGGTATAAGGGAAAAGACCTAATGGCAGACACTTTAAGGAAACATGAAACATTTGAATGTTATAAAATATATATTTATGAAAATAAAGGATTGATAACTTCTTCCATGTCTTCAGTAACTTTGTATGGGACAAGCAGTAGTTGTACTCGTAAGTTCTTAGATTGTTAATCTATACATATAATAAAACTGTAGAAATGAAAATTCTGTACATTAAAGATATTCCAAAAATAATAAGCAGGGGGCGTCACTACATCGCTATAGAAGCCAAAAATGTGGTTGGTTTTTTTGTCTGTCTGTCTGTCTGTCTGTATATTTGTTCCAGCATCACACGAAAACTACTGATCCGATTTGAATGCCGTTTTCGCAGATACATTTGTCTTCTGCCAACTTAACATCTGGTATATAAAATTTTCCCCCCCACTCCTCTGAGGGGACCAAAGGGGGGGTCAGATTTTGTATAAAACTTTTTTCTTTTATGGATTACTTCATATTATTTACTGTGTTTTCCAACTTAATATCTGGTGTATAAAATTTTTCTCCCCAACCCTCTTAGGGGGGTAAAATTTTCTACAAAAGAGGGGGTAAAATGTTGTATCAACTGATGAAGTAGCAATACTTAATATGGCAAAACAAAGTTTGCCGGGACAGCTAGTAGAATTATATTTTCAGGGAATAGTGATGATTTTTGCAGTAGAATAAAGTACAAAATAACTTTAGTATGTATTGCAAAACTCAAAGATGAGATCCATGTCATCTATTAGGTTTTTTACATTTTCAAGAACTAATAGTAGACACCCTTTATATTGTTAGGGAAAATGGACAAAAAATCTTTAATAAACATTAATTAGTGTATACAACATGACCATTAATCCAATGAATTCAATAGAAATTACAAAAAATCAAATAAATGTATTCAAAACTTACGTGCAAAGTTTCGCCTTCCTTAACCTATTTGCTAAGAAATTGCCGAGCGCGTGTTGTCATATTATTTACGAAAACTGATCCCATTTTAAAATGTTGTTCCCGAAGGCGTTTCTAATATATTTTTTCAATTCAATAGATAGCTTGAGAAGCTTATAAAATTTTCAGTGGTGAGAAATAATTAGAATAATTCTTATTTTTATGGTATTTTTGTCATAAGTGTCATCTATTAGTTCAGTGTCTAGCATTAGGTCTTTTACCTTATGTACATACCTCTATCGTGGGAATCGCAGACACAATAGATTTTCAATTGTTGTGCCGCTTGGGGATTTGTGGTTCGAAATTATTTAAAGTTAAGTAACCATTAAATGTTTTTGAGTGCGGCCTTTTTCCCTCGTTTGTTTCAGATGTCCTGGTGTGGGAGCAAATCGGAGGATGGTGAGTCCAGTAACAGACCTGCCGAGTGAAACATTGAAGAACAGAAGAAAACAAACAAAGAACGGTATCGACCGCATGATCGGGAACTGAGGAATTCGTTCTGCTATTAAGAAATAAACAATGAGTAACAATACCTGAATTTGTCTTACGCCTTAAAACTTGCATAGTTTTTGACAAACACCAATAACATATTTTATAGCACTTATACGATCTGCGTTGTGTAGAGTGTACGCAGACGTTTTAGTTGTAAAAATATATTTTGTCCCTATTTATTAAAGGAATAAGTAAATCATTGTAAAACTATATATTTATAATAATATTCGATGTGTATTTTGAAACGAACAGGGGGTTAGGTGTATGTGTTACACAAGGAACGGAATATACCGCGGCAGGACCGGGAACCACAGAGGAATGCTGCTATCAAGAAATAAACAATGAGTAACAATTTGTGAATTTGTCTCAGCTATATTCTAGCTTACTTTCGCCCCCAAGGGAAATTCCGATGGACCATAATGAAGCAAACAATAATTATTGTAAAGATGTTAGTCTAAGATCATAACTTAGACTTAGGTCAATAGACCTACCTGTTATGGTCTCATTTGATATCTTCTTACTCACGAGTATGAAGAAACTATTATTATAACATACCAAAGTGTGTCTGTTCTCTGTTACATTCTAAAATATCGAACCTCTTAACAGCTTCGCTGCCACATGGAAAGTAGAAGTTTTGCCCCCGAGGCCAAAAGTGTTTTTTTGTTTAATTGACTTAAAAGTGATTGGTTAGGATTATTATTACATTTATTTATGTATTTTACTGTATTTTGAAGAGGTGAAAAACTGCACCGCACCGGTGCGTGCTCGGCACTGGGAATGGAATAGACATTCCCAGTGCCGAACAACGCACCCGTGCGTTGTCAGTTTTTATCATATATTATAGTTTATTAGGAATAAAATAAGTTATTTGTTATATAAATCAAATATAATAAAACTAGCACTATTGTTAGAATAAACTACAAAAAAAACCTTTTGAAAAAGGAAATATAAAACTAAAACACTTTCAAAATGGCATTAGGTACATTTTGGTATTGAAATCAATCAAATAAGGTAAAAACTTTCATTATTCTTACGATATAAACAATAAAATTATTATTATTCGCTATTTTTATTAATTCCATAAGCAGCCATCTTACATCATCATATCATCTTTATGCTGACGACCTTCAAATATACACGCACTCTCTAATCGAGAATCTGAAGGAGGCAGTTGAACGCGTCAACAATGACCTCATCTATTTAGTCAGCTGGTGTAAGTCATTTGGCATTAGTGTCAATCCTAGCAAGAGCCAAGCTATTATTATTGGTAGCTCAAAGCTTCGTTCCCGAATAATTTGGCAGGAACTCCCACTATTGACCTTTAATGGCTCCCCGATTCCCTTTGTAGACAGCGTCAAGAATTTAGGAGTCATATTTGACGGTAACTTATCCTGGAAGCCTCACATTGATGCTCTTAGCTGTAAAGTTTTTCGGGCTAATGCATCTCTTCGTATACTGGGTAACTTTCTACCAATCTCTACAAAGATTGCTCTGGCGCACACAATATTATTACCCATACTGGACTATGCTGATGTTTGTTTTATTGATGTATCAGAAGAGTTACTAGATAAACTAGAAAGACTTCAAAACGTTTGCATCAGATTTATTTACGGCTTACGGAAATATGACCATGTTTCGGAATTCCGCAAAAAGCTTTGCTGGCTTTCTATTAGATCCCGACGCGACACTCACATTCTCTCACTCCTCTATAATATCCTGTTTGACCCTTCCACACCTTTATATTTAAAAAATCGCTTTAACTTCCTACGTGACACCCACCAATTATCATTACGCTCTTCCAACAATTTGACTCTTGAAATCCCCTCCCATTCCTCTACCCTATTTTCCAAATCCTTTACTGTTCGTGCTGCAGTACTTTGGAACTCACTGCCACTGGAAATTCGTCGCGCTGATACGATTAATATTTTTAAAAATAAGCTACGATACCATTTCTTTAATAAGACATAAATTATTTGTTTCTACATTATTATTGATTATTATCTTTATTTTATTAAGTTAATTGTTAATAACATATAACCTTCTCTCTGTTAATTAGGTTTGTACACCTACACGATGCTTTCAATCTCTTATAGTCAATCCGATAAACAAAAGGTTGACTGGTAGAGATTGCTTGTTAGCAATAAGTTCGCCTTTTGTGCATCATCTGGAATATGTTATTTTAAGTAAAATTGTTCATTTTGTATTTTTTTTTGGTGTACAATAAAGTGTTGTTGTTGTTGTTGTTGTTGTTGTAAAATAAACATTTTCAAAAAGGAAACAAAACTAAATTCTTTCTAATTGAACATCTTCAATTGAAAATCATCAATCTTTTTTATTTAGTCCATACAAACGCAACCGTCCAACATATCAAAAAACCAAAAACACGTTACGAAAGTTCGGAATTTCAAGCACAGTGCCACTACAAAAACAACGTCTCTCGCCCTATGCCGGCAGCAAACCGAGTGTGGGAAATTTCTAAGACGCTAGCCCGCACCGGTGCGTGGCCGGCACCCAGCGCCACACTCCCTCCCCCGCACCGGTGCGTGGTCGGCACCCAGCGCCACACTCCCTACCCCGCACCGGTGCGTGGTCGGCACCCAGCGCCACACTCCCTACCCCGCACCGGTGCGTGGTCGGCACCCAGTGCCACATTCCCTACCCCGCACCGGTGCGTGGCCGGCACCCAGCGCCACACTCCCTCCCCCGCACCGGTGCGTGGTCGGAACCCAGCGCCACACTCCCTACCCCGCACCGGTGCGTGGTCGGCACCCAGCGCCACACTCCCTACCCCGCACCGGTGCGTGGTCGGCACCCAGTGCCACATTCCCTACCCCGCACCGGTGCGTGGCCGGCACCCAGCGCCACACTCCCTACGCCGCACCGGTGCGTGGTCGGCAGCGAAGCTGTTAAGACACAATTATTATAAATATTGCAAGTTGCGTATAACTTTAATAATCTACTAATTTTGATCTCTATCACTCACTCCTTACAAATTTTAACTTTTGTATTATAATTATTATCTACTTTTTATGGTATATTTTACAAACAATATTAAACAATTTTTGTACTAGAACGTTTTTCGGTTGATGTTGAAGATATTTTAAAGGGGTAAAATTCATTTCCTACTCAAGCAAAGCATTTTTCTAGACTTTGCCTTTGAGTCACAGAATTTTGTTAAACATCACAGCATCAAAGGATTAAAGGATAAATCTTTAACTTGGCAAAATAATTTGTAAAACCCAGTGATACATTTAATTTTTTTATTGTGTTTTATGGCTATCGAAGTAGAAGAAGAAGTTTTAACAGTGGCTATAAGTTATATTATAAATAAACATTTTCAAAAAGGAAACAAAACTAAATTCTTTCTAATTGAACATATTCAATTGAAAATCATCAATCTTTTTATTGTGTTTTATGGCTATCGAAGTAGAGGAAGAAGTTTTAACAGTGGCTATAAGTTATAAATAAACATTTTCAAAAAGAAAACAAAACTTAATTCTTTCTAATTGAACATCTTCAATTGAAAATCATCAATCTTTTTTATTTAGTCCATACAAACGCAACCGTCCAACATATCAAAAAACCAAAAACACGTTACGAAAGTTCGGACGAAGTTTCTTATATTATAACTTATAGCCACTGTTAAAACTTCTTCTTTATAACTGTTATAACATTAATGCACCTTCGATTTTCGTTAGATTCAGTTTGATTATATTTTTAAATACTAACAAGGAACAAGCTTCATTTAGGGTGAAGCCAAACGAGCGTAATTTGTGAGTTGTGAGTTGCAGAATTTCGGCTCGCAGAAATTCTGCTGCATTCAGTTTCATACAAAAGTCTTGTTTGATTCACACGAACGTAATTTTATGAGTCATGATATGTATGACAAGATGTTTACGCGACCGAAATTCTGCGACTCACAACTCACAAATTACGCTTGTTTGGCTTCACCCTTAAGGAGGCGACTAAAAGTGGTGACCTGATCATGGGATCCATGAGTAATCGAGGGAACTCTTCAAAATTTATATGGAAACATATAGTGATTTTTATATGTGAAGGATCCTAGGCATATGCTACCAAAAAGTAAGATTTTACACTAAGGCATGCTATGGTTTCGAAGATACTAAGAGAACTCCGGATTCCATATATATACAAGATCGGGACTTTCGGCGATGTTTTAAGAACTGAAAGCATATGCTACTATGCAAATTACATTTATCATCATCATCATCATAATTATCAGTACCATCACACGATACATCGTTATGAGTTACGACCCTATTATTGGTACTTTTCATAGTCTTTTCGATCGAGACTCGAGTTTGTCAAGTGATTTTGAAAATTGTATTAATGTTGTTACAAAGTAAATGATTTAAACTTGGTGTTGTGGTTACCAAGTTGGTAATTTGATCTAGGAAACTCCTTGATTGGGACAACATATATAGTTAGGTATATTATTGTAGCTTAAAGTAGTTAAAGCATAATATTTTATTATGTTGAGCTGATGAGTTTAGGTACATACGGAAGTTTTATAATACACCGAAAGTCACTAAACCAGAACTCTAGAGCCTTCAGAGATAGGCGTTTGAACATTTCAGCATTGCTTGATGAACTCTAAGCATATACAGGGGTATATGCTTGGAGGTCTTTAAGAAATTCTAAAGTGGTAGTGAACTCAGATAGGTAATAAGTTTTCTTATGAAAGTTTGGGGGTTTCATCGTTGTTTTAAGAACTGAAAGTATGCTACTATGCAAATTCTATTCATGATAATTCAGTTATAATATTATAGTGAATAAGTAATAAATAACGACGTGTTATAGTAGCCATTTCATGACAGTTGAGTGCGTATTAGATTAACAGGTCTATATAACATATTTTATAGTAGGGTATGGCTCATGGCTTTTGAGACATAGCATAAAACTTTTTTGAAAACTGCCTGAGTATAGTAGTTGTGATAGTTTCTGATAGAAATATCTACAACTGACAGCTTATATGTTTACCGGTAAATAACTAAAAAGAGTGAAGTTATTATTTTTAACAAAAAATTAAAACCGACTTCCAAGGTAAAAACAATAAGTAATAATATGAACTAAAAAGTATTGAATAATTCTTACTCTTTAATAGCGCCTCTTTCAGAATTCGTCTAAATCTCACTCTTTAATAGTGCCTCTTTCAGAATTCGTCTAAATGTCAACTACTTCTGTACATACTATTGCTTCATTATTTTGGAGTCGGTACCAGCTAATTTAATCGTGAGTTAATCAGTCAATGTCAGAATACATGAAACTTTTGGGACTGGTTCAAAGTAATGAAGCTATGTATATGTACAGAAGTAGTTAAGATTTAGACGAATTCTAAAAGAGTCACTATTAAAGAGTAAGAATTTTTTAATACTTTTTAGTTCATATTATTACTTATTGTTTTTACCTTGGAAGTCGGTTTTAATTTTTTGTTAAAAATAATAATTTTCTAAACATAATTATACTACATTATATTTCGAAGAATCCGATCTGAGCAAAAACACGATGTCTTAAAAATTTTCTCTATTGAAAAAATCATTTCTATAGAGAAAAGAGAAATTTTATGAATTTTTCAAATATTGCCATAACCGTGCATTGAACTAATTTAACATTTTAACACATTGTATAAAATTCTATTGTTGAGAAACCGACTTAGTGGATTTTCAAAAAATTGTATATTTATCGAGATATTGAGAAAAAATTGGCAATGAATCCGCGTCGTCCTTTTTCACCTGGCATATGCAAGACGGGCGTGAGTGTGAAGAGAGAAAGACAATGTTTGATTTTTTGGGTTAGTTGCCCTCTTAAGGCTCGAGTTATAATATGCGTCCGCCCGAACGCACGGTTTGGCGGCTACATCGCGAGATCATAAGCTATTTTGTAACAACCAGCGCGACCGCTGTGTAGATTTTTTGTAAGATGAAAGATAAAATACCTAAAAAGAGTAGGTATAGCCCTTAAAGGGTTCAGTCATCAACAAAACTTGGTTGACTACTGAACCCTAAAACGGCATCCTAACAATAGCAGATTTTTTTTGTATATTGATAGGTTAATAGTTATATTATAATTTAAGAGTAACATTTTCCTACAAATAAAACAATCCATATTTTTAGGACCATCAAATTAACGTATGAATCCTTTCTATTTCTGTTCTCTCTGTGTTGTCTCACTTTCAAAATTTTTCGCAGATAAAAATTTTGTTCGTCTTATCAAAATATAGCTACTCACAAAGAATTTGCTTGATAGTAAGAAGAAAAATTGTTTTAGGGCTCCCCGTACTTTATCAATTCCAAAGATATCTTCGTCTGATTAGTGATTACATAGAAATCTAATGGTAATTGGTAGGTACTTAATACCGTGTCATTTTATGGTTGATATAATAATCGTGAAGTGCCTTTATCATTAAACTAATACTAGTATTGTGTTGTCGATTGAATTATTTACGTTGTGCACACTAGAGGCACCATAATATAAGTGAGTTTTAAATTTTGTTAGTCTAAAACTCAAGAACGGCTGAACCGATTCAGCTTAATAAGTCTTGAAGTATTCGTGGAAGTTCAGGGAAGGCCTAATTTCTCCGGTCGTCGAGTTTTATCATGAGAATTATTTTACTGATCCTTTACGTTTTCGTTGTTGATGCGAGGAAGTTCACAAGATGTCGCCTAGCTAAAGAGCTGAACGATATGAGATTGATAGAGAAGACATTTTTGGGAAACTGTAAGTATTTTATTATTATTTGTCATGCATGTACCCGGCAAATACTTTTACCATATACGTTGTAAAGTATGGAAAATGCTTGATAGTCTAAAAATACCACCTTGTTCGATCGAGAGGCTGAGTGACCTGGTATGGTCGGTTGAAGATTATGGCTGACTCTTAGACCTACGGCATATTGTCATAAAATCGGCCCAACGTTTACCGAGGAGATTTTAACAGCATTGTTAGTAATTGGTTAATGTTTTGATATTTAAAAGTGCTAGTGAATAAATTAACTCCTGTAAAAAAAAATATATGCTTACAGCCGAACATACCTAATATTATAACCTCCTCCTTTTTGGGAGTCGGTTAACTATCTCAGATACCGAACACCAGTTATCTCATCGAAGCTACATCCATGTTTTATAATATTACTAGCTGTCCCGGCAAACGTTGCTTTGCCATAATATAAAGTATTTCGCCCATATTATTTTATTGAAGTGACTAAATATTATGTATGTCGCCATGGCAACGTCGATCGCTATCTCGTCGCACAAACAATGGTCGCCGTCAGTCTCAGGTTGTAATAATTTCCTATTATTTATTCAACAAATGCACTTATCAATATATAAAGTACCCAGTAGCCGATTCTCAGACCTACTGAATATGCATATAAAATTTGGTAAATATCATTGTGATTTGTGACACGAGAATTTTATGTATAAGATAAATGCGAAATTGTGGCTGTCTGTCTTTCTGTTACATCAAACTGGAAAATGTTCCATCGAAGAAATATGGCAGTTAACAGACCTATGTCATTTGGTCGCATTATAAGTCAATTTAATAAGTACGTGACAGGCTGGGTTTGACATAACGCTAATAAATTACGTAGGTCCGCTATCTGCATATTATGAATCAACTTCTCTAATAGTACATCAATCCAATTTAAAACATCCTTGAGCTCTCAATAAAGTGCAAAAAAAAAAACAGTAACAAAAACAGTGGTACAAAGGCTCATAATATTGTTGATGCCCGTGCGCACGTTAGTCGCCGCTCGCTATGCGGTGTGTGTGTGTGTTAGTGTTGTGTCTCCTAAGTGTATATTGCAAGAGGTTCGAGACTAGATGCAAACTGGTACGCGAACTAGTTAGAGTGGGAATACCCAGCAATATTTTCCTCGGACAATGTATGTATAACGACTAGTTGTCATAATAGAGTAATATTTTATTACAATATAAATATTAGAATTACACTGTTATGATATCCATACTAATATTATTAATTCAAAAGTGTGTCTGTCTATATGCTAACACCTCACGCCCAAACCGCTGAACCGATTTAGCTGAATTTTGGTTTGGAGATACGTCTTAAGGGGGATTTCACTGTTTACCATTCACACTTAAAATTTAGTTTTATAAAACTTAGTTCTCATTGAACGCATTCATGTGGCGATGTAAATCTTGTTTTCTTTCAAACGAATTTCACAATTTTATTCTTAATCACGTTTAATAATTAATCTAATATAAGAAACAATACACGCGTCTGTCAAAAATGTCAGCTTTAGTTTATGTTTTTGGTTTCACCATAACACTACACTGATAGGACGTAAACGGGTTTTATGAAGTTATACCTCGAACATCAGGCGTTCAAAAGATAAAACTCAGATTTGCTGTGAACGCGTTTAGTTTATGTTGGTGAAATGCAATTCGGTGTTATATTAAGCGCGTTTATACGTTTAGAACCGGTTTAGTGTGCACTAAGCGCGTTCAATTTTTTTGGTGAAATCACACCTTAAAGTCCTGGGAAAGGACAAATAATACTAATTTTGGCACAACGGAGTTGCGGGCGTCATCTCACATCTGGTTGTTTATAGTATAGTTAATGTTACTTGAATTGTATCTATTTACAACTAACTATTACTTTAATGGAGTATTGGAACGGAGTTCCTTTTCGCGCATTGTGAAAGGCGGCTAGGCCGAAAAAAATGTAACGACACTTTTTTATTAGTACCTGCATGTTAGGGGCAGAGGGCGTTGCGCGTTGATAGTGTATATTGTATTGATAGTAAAGAACAGTGGCCAAAATGGACTAAAAAAACAAGGTTCTTGTTACCTAGGTGGAACTATTACTAAAATGTAGTTTAGGTAAAATGCTATAATTAAACAAAAACAGTTGATTTTTAAAAGCAGGGAAAACAAAGAAAGAACAAAGAAAGAAAAAAAAGAAAGGCTCTAAAAATATGAATATTGAACTTGCGTTTTTAACGCAGGATAATGTTTTTTTTATATTGAACGCATATTCTGTCATTCAAAGGGACCCATAGGCCATATGACCTGCTTAAATACGCTCTCTTCTTGAGGATTTCGAGAAGAGAGCATATTCCGATTTTGCGAGTGTCCATGAGTGACGGTAGTTGCTTTCTATCAGGTGACCTGTTTGCTCGTTTGCCTCCTTTTATTTTTAAAAGCTCTGACGCATGTTTTATATAATTTAATCTAAAACCATAACTCAAAATGATAGTACAGCTTATTATTAACTATCTTTATAACCTCAAAATTCAAAAACTTAATACACAATTACTTGAAACTCCCAGCTTTTAAAAATATATTGAATGCCGTGCTATGTTACATTTAAATAGGCGATTGAAATTACAGATGTTTCATCAAGTTACGTTTTATAAGATTTTTATAGTCCAAGCATGTTAGGCGAATGGCCTTTGTTCTTTGATAGTAAATAGATTCCTGTGCATCAACTAGACCCGATCCTTGAGTATCCCAATTTTTAGGGTTCCGTAGTCATTACTCAAAACTGTCAATTACTACCTATAATTTTCAGGGGTGTGCCTCATAGAGAAAGTGAGCAATCGGGATACATCCGCCTACGTCGTGTCTCCAAGTGGGAAGAAATATTACGGATTATATCAGGTGCGAACCATACAATTTATTGCTCTTTCCACCATTAGTGGGCTTTGTACTATATATTAGGTTTGGTAAACCAGTTAAGGTATTTTGAGTAACTCAAATACAATATCCGTGACAATATTAAGGTAGAAAATAGGTGTTTTAAATCCAGGCAAATACGACCTGCAAACCTTCAAGATGAAAGCGTAAATTTTGTCTTTTATTTTTACTTTTCATTTAATTTTCTTTTCTGTATTATTTTTCAGCGTAATTTTTACAATAGTTTGCTTATTGCTATAACCTTTTCACAAAAACAATATTTATTATTTATTTCAGATCCCTAGTAAATGGTGTAGAGAAGGTAAAAAAGGTGGAGACTGTAACATCGCTAGTGAATGTAAGTACTATCTATTATAGTGACCTCAGCGGATCTTGTCTGTAGCGTTTATTAACCCTACCGTTACCATGTTTTAGAAAACCTTGACGTAATTAATTATCGATCTCGTTACAAATCACGACAGAAAACGATGCGATAGAAGTTTCATAATATTATTACTTAGTAACTCAGAAATTAGCAATTTTTGAAGTTGGATTTCCTTATAGTACGGGAGCCCTAGAACAATTTTTTTTATTACTATGAAGCTAATTTTTTGTGAGTAGCTTCATTTTGATACGATGAACAACATTTTTATTTGCAAAAATCTCGAAAGTGGTAGCTAACAGAGATAGAACGGATTTCGTACTTTGACTTGATGGTCCTAAAATATGGATTGTTCTATTTGTAGGACAATATTACTCTTAAATTAAGTAACTATTAACCTATCAATATACAAAAAAATCTGCTTGTTAGGGTTCCGTTTTAGGGTTCAGTAGTCAACCATGTTTTGTTGATTACAGAACCCTAATAATTGTCAAATTAACTGTTCAATAAAATTGAAGCGTGATATTGCACAATCAAACTTATTATCTAGGGGCCTACTTACATATAAATTGACCATACCAAACTATAACTGTTTGGAATATTAGTTGTCAAGTTGAAACAGCGAGAATTTGAGGTCTTTGTGTTGAGCTTTGAACACGAAAATGTTGCCGATAATACCCGCAAACTGGTTTAGGCTGGCCTATGAGGCGGTTTCCCAATTTCAAGTATAGCTTAGGAAAATGAATGTTCAACAATTTCATCGTCCTGTTTTGGTTCCGTTACTTTGTGTGATGATATTGCTGAAATAGCCTAGAGTCTAGACATTTATACCAGTCTACACCTATATGAGAATATAGATGACCTGTGATCTAAGACTGTCTTTTTGTCTGTTTTTTTTCCAATTTATTATTTACTAAAAATGATTATATAATATTATTTATATTCGAAGTATTAACTATATTAATATATATTAACTATAATATAATATATTAATATTTTTATAGCTAGGCATTACTTTATATTTTCTATATATTTCTGTGACATGTGGATTTACCACATGTCACAGAAATAAATATTATAGCTGAAAATATATAGTAATATGCCTAGCTATAAAAATATTAATAATATATATTATTATAGCTAAGTCTGTGACGGGCTTAAAATTAAAGACTGGTAACATCACACCGACCGGTACAGCGGTGCGGCAACTCGAGCACTATTACCCGAATTACACCGAGCCGAAGTCTACCGAACTGAATTATTAGACGAATGTTAGGTGTTTTTCGTTACGGAATTTCTTGTATCGGTCGCCGCACTCAAAGCCTACGATATCACCTATGCCATAGCTTAATAAACAAAATTATCAAAATAAATTTTTGTATTTAAAAAATAATATTTCATGGCTAATTTTATTATTAAAATATTTCAGCTTTGCTCGACGACGACATACGAGATGATACCGCGTGCGCGGTGACCATCTTCCACCGAGAAGGCTTTAAGTACTGGTCCCAGTGGACCACAAGGTGCAAGAATAACAACCTTATAACGAACGAGATTTATAAGTAAGTTTTTCCACCATTATAGCGGGTTTCAATTATTCCAATCTAGTAATCCAATCCAGAACATTATAATGTAAACGGACACCGGTATGCACTTCAGTTTCCAAATTGCATTCTAGTGCCCGCTTACATTATTCCAATTTTCAAACCAGTTTCTGAGGTTTTTTGTCAGGACCTGAGGTAAGAGGTTGTCTATTCAATTATAATATAATCAAAACCGCTAGTGAATAGATAAACTTTACGTTTAATCTGTCGATCACCAGTTCCTGGAAATCTTTTGTTATCGCGGCCCATATAGGGCCTTACGGAGCTTGATGGGTTAAATAATATCTTGTTGTAAGTTAAAAAATATATTGAAAAGCGGGCGCGTTTAACATTTACCCTAGACGGTCAATCATTTTGCTCAATACGCGATATTGCACAATAAAATTGATCCTTTAAGCTTATCCAACTTTTATTTAATGAAGATTTTGACGAAAACACATTATCATATTATATTTTCGGTCAAACTTTTCATTGAAGTAAAATAAAGTAAACATAAATCTGAGTGGGGCCGGTAATTTTTCCCTCTTTTGTTTCAGATGACCTGATCTGATGTCAAGGGTGAGTCCAGAAAGAGACCTTCCGAGTGAAAGTTTGAAGATCAGAAGAAGGCACACTAGGAACGGCATCTACCGCAAGACCAGGAACCACAGAGGAATTCGTTCTGCTATTAAGAAATAAACAATGAGTAACAATTTGTGAATTTGTCTCAGCTATATTCTCGCTTACTTTCGCCCCCGAGGGAAATTCCGATGGACCTTAATGAAGCAAACAGTTGTAAACATGTTAGTCTAAGTTATTGACCTACCAAATTTTGGGGTTTCATTTGATATAATATTCTTATATCCATTTGTGTGACTCGACGGTGACGACCTCTGTGGCTCAGTGGGTGGGCTGTCGGTAGCTCAAGCCGGGGGTCGTGGGTTCGAATCCCGCCGACGGAACAAAAAGTTTTCATAGTTCCTGGGTCATGGCTGTGTATTAAATATGTATATTTCCGTTGTCTGGTACCCGTAACACAAGTCCTTCGGGTACTTACCACGGGGCCAGACTGACGTGGTGTGAAGCGTCCATAGATATTATTATTATCCATATTATAAATGCGAAAGTGTGTCTGTCTGTTACCTCTTCACGCCCAAACCACTGAACCAATGATACTTTGAGACTTGAGTCCCGGGAAAGCACATACATTAATGTTTATCCCGGAAAATGTACGGTTACAGCATGATAAACGAATTTAGGTCCAACAGAGTTGCGGGCGTCTTCTGGTACGTCTATAATATAATATTACAGTCTGGACTTAATAATATGTCTATTACTTTCGAATACCGGGTTCTATGGCGCCATTCAAAATTTTTCTAATTTTTTTTTCAAGTTTTACAAAACTGCGCCAATCAGCAAAGAATTTAGTGCATTCTTTTTGTAGCCAAGTTTATACTCTTTAAAATAATGCATTGAACAAACGAAATTAAATCTTATATACACTAAAATAAGTTACAAAACTGCTTGAGGTCGAGTGCAGTCAGGTGGCTCGATATCGAGCCGGTGGGGTTCAAGAGTTCAACCCGACACCCCTAATGGGCATTGTCCAAAAAAAATTACATGTACTTTTTATATTTTTTTTCGTTAAAATAGGGTATTTTAAGAATATAAATTAAATAATTTTGAAATTCATTGGCTAGTTTTTTCTCAATAAATTTTTAAAGTTTCGCTCTGACGTCATCATCGGCGGCCAATTGACCTCTGCATAATGTTTTTTTTCCTTTGAATCTTATTAATAATGGCTGGTTCGTTAAATACAAGTTCTCATTATGTGAAAGCTGATACGAAAAGCTTACCAAAAGTTCGAAACGTAATGTTGGTCGAATTTATTGCTAATTTAACGCCATTGAAGGTCAAACTAAGGTTAAACATATTTGTTCAAAAATATAAGTAGCTAATGGGTATTTTTTTCGTTTATATACAGAAAAACGATCACTGACCTTATTCCTCGAAATGTTTTTGTAATGAGCAAAATTTAAAAAAAATGGGCAATCCCCATTACCAAAAAAAAAAACTCTATTATTATTATTTCAAAATAACTTAGATCGTTTTTGAGTTTATCTCGTAGATATTATAAGGGGAAAAAATTCGTTTCCTACCGAAGCAAAGCATTTTTCCAGACTTTGCATTTGAGTCGCTGAATTTTGTCAAACATCACAGCGTCAAAGGATAATTCTTTAACTTGGCAAAATAATTATTATTTATAGAACGCAACAATACTGCATACATTCTATTTTGTTTTAAATTATTTTGCATAGCTATACGAGTAACAAATTACTGTTTTAACAAAGGCTATAATTGACAGGTCACCTCTGTTTGTGAACCAAGTCCGAAATAAAGATAAAAAAAACCGGCCAAGTGCGTGTCGGGCCACGCGCAATATGAGGTTCCGTAGTACCGCAAGTTTTTCATAATTTTTATGGTCAATGAACGTACATTTAAAGCGTGTTTCACACTACCAACAACATCATCTCAGTTACTTTCAAAGGAATTTGAACGAAAAGGTCCTTTCTACTTCGCCGAATACATTTTTTTAGTTAATCGACTATTACTCAATAACTTATGAAGTCTTCTTAGCCGTGATAGTTTTTATTTTAAATTCAGCATATTTTCTACTCCCGTGAATTTTTTTACATTTCCAGAACCAACCGTTTAGCTGGTAGAAGGGGGGGACACTGGACTCTAACGATTTTTTCCACTTTAAAACTTAATATTTCACAAACGGATCCCTAAATCGGAAAATAAATACTCGCAATATTTTTAAAAAATCTAGACAACGACACCCCACACGATGGGGTGGGCGCGAAAAATAAAATTCATCCCCGCTTGATGTGTAGGGGAGGTACCATAAAAAAAAAATTTCACGATTTCATGTACCATTTTGTTGCCATCACTAATATGTGTATTCATGCCAAATTACAGCTTTGTAGGTCCTATAGTCTCTGAGTAAAACCGCGGACAGACAGACAGACAGACAGACAGACAGACAGACGGACAGACGGACAGACGGACGGATAGACCGAAACTATAAGGGTTCCTTGTTGACTACGGAACCCTAACGAAGGCTATAACGAATTACTTTGTATCATTTATGCAGCTTTCATCTATACTTATAAAATTACATGTCCTGACTGACTGACTGATTCATCATCGCTGAGCAAAAACTGTTAAAGTTACAGCCAGGAAATTTAGTGAGTAGGGTTGTTTTATTAAGTAGACACCCACTAAGGAAGGAATTTTGAAAATTTTACCCCGAAGGAAGTGAAATAGGGGTTGAAAGTTTCAATGGAAGTCCGTTATTTCTTGAGTTAGAAACATTAAATTTTATGTTTGGGCTACTGATAAAAAATGATTGGATACGTGTTTAAGCGTTTTTAAAAATTCTACCACCAACGGGGTGAAATAGGGGTTGAAAGTTTAAATGAAAGTCTTAAAAGGTATACTATGTTAACGCGGACGAAGTCGCGGGCAACAGATAGTATTACATAAAGGCAACGCATCTGCAACTCTTCTGATGTTGCGAGTGTTCATCGGCGACGGTAGTTGTTTTCCAACAGGTGACCCGAATGCTTGTTTGCCCCCTTATTTTATATAAAAAAAAACATATTATTTTAATCTGTTTTAACTAGATACAATTATGCTGTTTGACAAAATGAAATAAGGCTGCACTGAAACAGTAGAAAATGAGTATCGCTTAAAATATGTCTTAAAACAAAGTACATTAAGCTACACTGTCGAGCGATTTCGTAAATGAAATCCTGTTATAAGTGAGAAAATTCAAGATAACAGAGTTAAGGAGAGCGGATACCAGCTGTTGCACACCGGCTCCACACCTGCGCGCGTGCAGGATAAACTTCTAGCAGCGAAATAAAATAAGACACTATTGCAGGCAAAACTCTTTCACGATTATAGTGACGAAAATGTGAGAGTAAAAATGTTCTATTGAAAAATATATTTTAAGCTAAATAATGTACGGTAAGTTGAGTCAAAATTCATCGTAGGAAGCTGGTAAAACTACCCTTTCCCTAGAATCTTAATTCAATGCAATTCATTTATTTATTTGCTCTAAAAGTGTAATACAGTAGGTGGTAATGAGGTTCTTAACATAGTCTAATACTTTTAGCTATAAGTATTATAAAATAGCATGCAAATAAACATAATTATAAAAATTTTAATGAACTCTAAATCGTCCAAAGTAGACTAGACTCTTAGGTATCTTGCCGTAAAAATCGGATCAGCAGTTTAGGTGAGGTAGATAGAGACTCAATTTCTTATTCACATGATGGATGTATGTCATAACTTCGTACAGACAATAAAGGTACAAGTTAGAAGCCGGCTACATGTAGTGGCAGCAGACACGACACGACGCGACACTACAGGTTTCTATGTATTTCTATGAAAAGTGTCGTTAGCTTCGTGTCGCTAGCTGCGAAGGGTATTTCATTGAATCGTCGCGACGACACGTCGTCTGCGGTTGCTTCATATTATGTCGCCCGCTGCCAACCGGCACCAGTTAAACGCCTGAAAGTCTTTAATAGTTTCTGACCGATACTAATGTCATATTTTATAGCATTAACTATTTATACGCTGATCCACATTTTATAGAGTGTTACAAATAGATGTTTACGTGTACAAAATATTTTTCACTGTCTATAAAACGAATTTCCTAACATAATATCATTGTTTGGCTACAACGCGACGTCTGTATAATATTAAATTTAAATGTGGTTTTTATAAAACAAACGGGTAAGTAAGGGTTAGCGTAGGTTGGCAATGACGGCTCAAAACAGTTGTATATACAACAAATATACAGCTTTTCATTTGTTTGTTCGCTTGTTAGGCACACCGGAAGTTCATAGCTCTGTTTGTATGAAAGTTACAATGAATTCTAGTGTCCGACCGAATGTTCGGTTTCGGTTTCGTTTTCGGTTGAGTTTCGGTAAAAACACGAGTTTCGGTTTAGTTTCGTTTTCGGCGGCAAACTTGCCGAAACTACGACCGAAACCGAATGTGCATTCGGGAGTTTCCGCGCTGTTATCGGTCATGTTCGGCGCGTTGAATGAGTGAATGAATCCGATCAGTCATCAGAGCCAATGTCGTGATTCGCTCGCTTGTTTGTTTGCTGTTCGTTTTGTTTTGTTGTGGTGGCGATTTTTCTAGTGATAATGGTTTATTTTGAATTTGGTAAGTTTTATCTCGTTTTATGTCGTTATAACATAAGAGCAAGTAGTAAACATCAAAAAATAATATTCAATATGACTGATAAAACTTAAAAGTATAATCAAGTTTAATGTAACCTATATTTTTTTTGGTTCGCAAATGCTATACGCAAACAAACATTATAGTTAGGTAGTTAGTAATGACTATAGTGCATTTCATGGTGATAATATTATGGATTCAGAGTTTCAAAGTTCATTTTAGTATTTATCACCAAGGTATCCAAGTGGCAAGTACAGTAGATACTAACTTACGTGTTTTGAGTTGTTTTGAGAAATTATTAAGGTGAAAAACCCGACTATGGGACAGGTTATGTAGATGTCGTCGCCTCTTGTTCTGCATTCTTGTGATTACGATCATAGTTTATACTTAATTTATAGTATTATATAATATAGTCGTTTAGCTTTTGCCTTTTTTCTTTTTTTTTACTTTTTTGACTGAAGGCCGAAGGGTCATAAAAAGTGTCAAACTGAGTTTATAAGAAAGAAGTTTAAGTTTATTTGTTCTAAAGATAAAAGTGATTTATTTTTGTTTATTTTATTAATTACTTAAATATTAAATAACTACTTATACCTATTGTGATTGTGATATTAGTAACTACGTGATTAAAAGAGAAATCTATGTGATTTAAAGAGAAAACAATAAAGACTAACTGATTATAATAACGTTTTCTTTATTTTTCCCTCAAAATATGAGCCTTGTAAGGGAGTTTCCGTTTCGGTTTCGGCCGAAATAGACACCATTGCCGAAATTCGTTTTCGGTTTCGGTTTCGGTCGTAAAACTAGTTTCGGTCGGACACTAATGAATTCTAAGAACTACTCGCTTTTAATAGAGCTTGATATTATACCTACTGTAGTAACTTTTGCAGAGCTAATATTTTAAAGGAGATTATTAGAAATAGAAAAGTAATTAGTAATTACATAATACATAATTAATTGGAATTAAAAATAGTTAAACTTTGCAATATAATCCACAAATCAAGCCTCATAAGGTAACTCTATCCAT
Source organism: Polyommatus icarus (assembly GCA_937595015.1). Lineage (NCBI taxonomy): Eukaryota > Metazoa > Arthropoda > Insecta > Lepidoptera > Lycaenidae > Polyommatus > Polyommatus icarus. The sequence goes on along the minus strand of OW569327.1, from coordinate 14,601,259 downwards.
AAGTATGTCTTCTGCTCTTCACTACTGAATCGTAGTAAACAGTAATAAAGCAAGAAAAGAAAAAGTTAAAGTTTTAAATGGAAATTCGGTCGAATCCGATTCAGCAATTACCATAACCGTCATTGAATAAAAGTAATTTAACACTTTAAATATTTTTTTATTCTATTATTAGTATTACTGGAACTTTCGCGTCGTGAAGCCGAAAATACTTTAAAACTGATAATTAAATTTCCTGTAATCGGGATCGACACGGCTGCGGGCCTCGAGACGTGATTTTAATTATCTTGGGGCGCGTGCGCAAAAGTAATATAAAATAATAAATTTTTAAAGTAAATGACTGGTAGGTATAATATTGTTTGTATTAATTACTTTATTTTGCTCTGCGTTTGCAAATTAATGGCTTGTAAATTATGTGAACTGTACATTCACATAATAATCAAATATCAAAGTAATTTCAGTTTATAGTGGCCTTAGTATTAAATGTTATGTAATAATGGATACTACTATATTATTATGGAAGCAAAGCAAGGGTGTTGCAAGTTTTAACCTAACAAGCCCCATAAGATCACCGGTGATTGCGATAACAATAGAATAACAATAGATTTTTAAGAATCCGCGAGAAGGACTAAGTGTCTAATCGAGAATATCTCATTCTCGTGAAATTTTAACATTAAAAGGTGCAAATTAATTCAAATTATAATTTTATTATATAGGTAGGTATTATAAAATATACTATCAAGTTCCTGTTCGCAGTGTTCTTCAGCTCATATGTGTATAATCCTCAGTACGATAGGTCATAGGGAAATAAAAAATAAAACATCCTGTAACCTGCAGAATACATAAAAAATAAAGACTTAATTATACAATTTAGTACTAGGCAAAAAAATTGTGATTTATAAATAGTTAAAAAGTAAGAATTTTGATTGCATTGAGTTCAGAGACATTGAAAGACACACCATGAGCTTACCAACACCTGTTTTGGTGTTGCTTGCTGTGATTTCAACAAGTACAGCTGAAAGAATATTGGCCGTATTTCCCATGCCATCAATAAGCCATCAAGTGGTATTTCGCCAAATAACTCGGGAATTAGTGAGTCGAGGACATGAAGTTGTGGTCATCACAACTGACCCAGAATATACCAAAGAAGAATGTCCGGCAAATCTCACCGAAATAGACGTCCATGACGTAGGCTACCAGACATGGGTGAAAGTTATTACAAAAGAATTAGCTGGTAATCCTGCTGATATGGTAACACAAATGAAGGCTCTTATTAAATCAATAGGTAGCTTTTTTGAAGCTGAAATGCAAAGTGAAGAAGTTAAAGAACTTATAAATGGGAAGAATGGTGATTTTGATCTTATCATTACAGAATTATGTATACGACCAAGCTTAGGGTTTTCCCATATATTCAAAGTACCTTTGATTCAGGTAAGTACAATGGGTTCTGTTCTATACAGCGATGATGTGATTGGATCTGCAACACATCCCCTACATTATCCAAACATCTTTAATAGAAGAGTCTACAACTTGACGATGCTAGAGAAGATTGAAGTAATATGGAATGATTGGAGGCTGAAGTCATATTACAAGTCACTAGAGGAAGAAGAACATGAAATGATGAAAAATATATTTGGTGCAGATGTTCCCCCGTTGAATGAGTTGAAGAAAAATGTTCATATGACCATGTTGAACATACATCAAATATGGACGGACAATCAGCCTGTTCCACCAAATCTTGTTTACATAGGAGGTATACATAAGAGCCCAGTGAAGCCTTTGCCAGAGGTGAGCTTTAGATTCAACATGGTACCCACAAATCAAACATTTATTTATTTCCTAATATAGGGTTACTGAAAACAAAAGATTTTTCAGGACTTACAAACATACCTAAATTCTTCAAAAAATGGTGTTATATACGTGAGTTTTGGAACAAATTCGATACCATCTCGTTTCGATTCCGAAGATCTTAAGGTACTACTCGGAGTATTGTCGAAGCTTAAATACAATGTTTTATTGAAATGGGATCAATTTCATCTTCCTTATGATTGTAAAAACATTAAAATTGCTAAATGGTTTCCACAATCAGACTTATTGCGTAAGTATTAAATTATGGAATTTTGCCTTTTTCTAATATTTTACTTACATTTTTGTTGATATTAAGATTGAGATTTTTTGCATCCTTCAATATAATATACCATTTTTAATGTGAGTTACATACTATAATTTTATTTATTTTTGTTTCAGGACACTCGAAGGTCAAACTTTTTATAACACAAGGAGGTCTTCAATCCACCGATGAAGCCATTATAGGTGGTGTCCCTTTGATAGGAATACCGATTATGGGCGATCAATATTATAATGCGGAAAAGTATGAACATCATAAAATCGGGAAGAAATTGGACTGGAATAATTTTGATGCGAAAACTTTTAGAAATGCAATTGAAACTATTATTAGAAAAGAAAGGTAGAATAATATAATATTAGAGCTATTGATTAATTATACGATAGAAATATAGGGTTAAATAGGTTTATCTAACATAGCTTGAATTATTTTATATCAGAAAAGTTAATTGTAATTTATGAGAACTATTATTATAATATTACTCAAACATTTTTATATAAATAGACGAAAATTTCATACTTTCGCCAAATATTATGTTTATTTTCAGTTACCGTATGAATATCATCAAGTTACGAAGAGTTATGAATGACCAGCCTCAGGAACCACTGGCCAGAGCTATCTGGTGGATTGAGTACGTTCTAAGACATGGTGGGGCCAAGCACCTTAGGCCTCCAACAGCCAACATGCCCCTTTACGATTATCTTGAGATGGACTTAGTAATATTCGTAGTTTCTCTTGCGTTTGCTACAATTTCTGCTATAGTGATTATTGCGCACTTATTATGTAAATTTTGTTATAAACGTGTTAATGTTGTTAACGAAAAACAAAAAAATAATTAATAATTTAGTTTCAATTTTCACCTGTAGTACGTAATATGTACACACTCAATTTGTGTATTAAGTATGTTATTACAGTTAATTAAGTATACTTAATAATTTCATTAATTTTTTGTGTTTGAATGTAGTTTGCAAATATATTATTATACTTATTTATTTAAGCGAAAATAAATTTTTTTTATTAAATATGGTTCAATAAAATAGCCTCATCTATATATATAAAAGAAAGTTGTGTTAGTTACGCCACTTATAACTCAAGAACGGATGAACCGATTTGGCTGAAAATTGGAAGAGAGGTAGCTTAGAACAGGACATAGGATACATTTTATTCAGGAAAAATGTACGGTTACTGCACAATATACTTTTATCATTTGCACGTAAACTATTCAATCGATTTTGATGAATTTTGGTATGGAGATACTTTGAGTCTCGGGAAAGGACAAGGGATACTTTTGGTCCCGGAAAATGTACGGTTCCCGCATAGTAAACTTATGATTTTCGCCTAAACTATACAGTCTATTTTTATGAAATTCGGTATGGAGATACTTTGAGTCTCGGGAAAGGACAAGGGATACTTTTTGTCCCGGAAAATGTACGGTTCCTGCATAATAAACATTTATGATTTTCACTTAAACTATTTATTAATCTATTTTGATGAAATTTGGCATGAAGATTCTAATTTTTATCTATTGTTTTCTTAATTATACCAATTCGAATTAAATAATCATCGTTAAGACAGGACAACGTCTGTCGGGTCAGCTCGTTAACGAATAAAACTTCTTTTTGTTGTACCTTCTGAGAGAAAGATGTATATTTAACCGCTATCTAAGTTATTACTAGCATTGTAAATTAATCTCTTCTAACTTCTACATTCCCCTCAGTCTGGAAAACAGCTCTAATCAAACCTATTCCTAAAATCCCTAATCCTTCCTCCCTCCAAGACCTCCGCCCCATCAGCATTCTTCCTTGCCTCTCTAAAATAGTTGAAAAAGTGGTGCACAAACAAGTAATGAACTATCTTGAAGTTAATAGAATCTTGCCTAAGTTCCAATCAGGCTTTAGGAGAAAACACAGTACTGTTACTGCCTTATTGGATGTCTTGGACAACATTCTATCTGCTCAGGATAATGGAATGGGTACTATCCTGGTCTTATTAGACTATTCGAGGGCATTCGAAACAATTAATATTCCCCTACTCATTAGCAAGCTAAAATATTACGGTTTTGAACCTTCTGTAATACAGTGGTTTTCTAGCTACCTGAAACATAGATTACAGAAGGTAGAAATCATAAATCGTAACGGCAGTAAGTCATACTCTACCGATGCTAGAGTGTATCAAGGTGTACCTCAGGGATCAATCCTCGGCCCACTAATGTACATCCTATATATATCACATGTACGCAGATGACACTCAAATCTACATGAGTTTTTGCCCTACAGATATCACTGAGGCTGTCAGTAAAATAAATGAAGACCTTGAACGTATAGCGAAGTGGTCCAACTCTTGCGGTCTGGCCTTGAATGCCAGCAAAACAAAATACATTGTATTGGGCTCCAGAAAGCAAGTCTCTGATATCATTGGCAAAAAACCAAAAATTATGCTATCAGGACAAGAGATCGAGCAAGTTAATATAGTGCGTAACTTAGGAGTTCTGTTCGATTCTAACTTAAAGTTTGAACAACACATGCTTGAGGTGGTTAGAAGTTGTTTTTATCGATTGAAAACCCTTTACAATTACCGCACCTACCTGAGCGAGGACATTAGAATCAGGCTTTGTGAGACGCTCATCCTCTCGAAACTTAGCTATGCCGACACAGTTATTGGTCATGCTATACTTGCCAGAACAGAGAGGCTTGCGCAGAGGGTCCAGAATGCCTGTATGCGTTTTTGTTTCACAATCCCCCCACGATCACATGTTACACCATTCATAAACAGGGCCAACCTACTTAAGATGAAGGAACGTAGAAAGCTTCACTTTGCTACTCTCCTATTCGACATAATCCTCACACAATGTCCATCCTACTTGTATGAGAAACTGGCGTGGGCAAGTGATATCAACAATCGTACTCGTGCCTCCCAATATCGGATCCTGACACCAGGGCATAAAACTGTAGCTTTTCGTGGATCATTTAGGTACGCTGCCTCTCGATGTTGGAACAACCTTCCACCTCCTCTTAGGGCGCTGAAAACAAAAAAAAAAACATTTAGCAAACATTATAAAACACACTTGCTTCAATTACAACATCTTTCAGCATAATATTACCTTTTGATTGATGCACCTATAGCGGTGGTGTAGGGTTGGTCCATTGCCGTAATGCGGAACGGCCACGGCCCACGGGCCAAGAGCATTCTGAATGCCATTTGTTCCACGCTCATTGTATTTTGTGTATACAACACCTGTTACTCACTCCCCTAGGTGTGATTTCTAGTCTTTTTAAGGTGCCACATAATGTAAATAAGAGGTTATGCCACGTATGACCACGTGGCCGGTGGCACTGGCACGTTACAATTATATAACCTTTGTAATTTATAGTACACTCCATGTTTGTTTTGTTCCAGTTACCATACGTCAATTGTCATACCCATAGACAATTTTCAGTTTTTTTTCTTAGTTTTCATGTTTTTGGCACATAATTTAAAATATCTTTTATATTTAATTACTCACCTTTATATTTTATTCTCTTTTTTTATGATTACTTTATTAATTTATTATGCTTCTTGTTTGTATATTTTGTACTACCATAGTCCATAGTTCTATATTATCATTGTGATGTCACAATGTTTGGTCCCAGCAGAATATCATTGCAGCAATCTTGCTGCTAATGCTGAGCTGGGATCCATTTTTGGCATCACACAATATAATGTTAAATTAATCGTATTTTGTCCTTGTTCTTGCGTCTGTTTGTAAATATTGTGTTGTGTGATGTGCAAAATAAATGTTTCTTATTCTTATTATTCTTATTCTTATCTATACAAGGTGTAACAAAACAAAGTGATAATATACTTTAGGGTGTGTACGTGTTCCTTGTAAAGTGTTCACTGTGAAAGTAACAGCGCTGAAAGACCAAATTTTTTGTTCACTTTTGTATGGGAAAACTCGTGACGCTTTGGCGCTTGCCAATACAAGAGTGAAAAAAAATTTATTCTTTCAGGGCTGCTATTTTCACAGTGAACTCTCTACAAGGAACACGTACACATCCTAAGGATTATTACTTAGTTTTGTTACACCCTGTTTAGTAAGTAGGTAATATGAGTAATTTAAATAATAATCACACATATATATTATATACCCTCACTTAACTCATCAAGCCGCATAAAGACACCGGTGACCGCGACAACAATAGAATATAACAATAGATTTCCAAGAATCCACGATCGAAGGATTAATTAATAATAATCACATAGAGAACAATAAAGATACCGATATTTAATGGCTAATTTAATAATGATCACATAAAAAAAACTAGGCCTTTACTTTAGGTATAAATCATCTACTATGGATATAGTGGTTGATTTATACAGTATTTTCAGAGCGAAGTAACCACTCTTCAAATACTGTAGTGCCTGGGACAGGATTTTTAAATGTCCATATGGTTGCCCAAGCGCATACGGCATTCTCGCAACATAGTCAGCCTAGTCCAGAGGAAAGAACTAGTTAATACGTCTGGGACCAACTATGTGCGGGTTTCCTCACGATGTTTTCCTTCACCGTACAAGCGTCCGCATTGTGTACTTGAGATCAGAAAATGTCTCATTGGTACACGCCTCCACCCGGGATCGAACCTGCACCCTCTAAGAGTGCGAACCAAAGGTCTACCCAATAGGCCACGGACGCTCGATGATCACATAGAGATAGCTGCAATTAGGTGTAATTAGTCATCCAAGCTGAAACGATTATGAGTTTCCCACATGTAAACGTCACCGGCTTAAAACGACCTGAAATCTGGCAAATGGCTGCGTGTGTGTATACTGCATTACATACATAACATAATATTATTTATATTAGTTACATTACATACATAGTAATGCCTCCCACACAGGCTTTTTACGTTCACGTCGGTTTCAGTGACGGTTGCCTGTTTTTAACCGACTTCCAAAAAACGAGGAGGTTATAATTATGTTCGGCTGTGGATATTTTTTTTTTATTTTTTTATTTTTGTATGTTCAACGATTACTCCGCAGTTTGAGAACCGATTTTCGAAATTTTTATTTTGTTGGATTAGGTTTCACTCCAATTTGGTACCATGTTCACAAAAGTAGTGACCTGATAATGGGATCCATGAGTAATCGAGGGAACTCCTCGAAATTTATATGGAAACATATGGTGATTTTGGTTTCATGAGAAGCATCCTAAGCATATGCTAGCAAAATGCAAGATTTTGCACCAAGATATACTATGGTTCCGAAGATACTAAGAGAACTCCGGATTCCTTATAGATACAAGTTTGGGAGTTAAGGCGCTGTTTTAAGAAAGCATAGGCTACTATGCAAATTACATTCATCATCATCATCATCATTATCATCATCATTATAATCATCATTACCAAGTCAGGGTCACCAATGTCACCAAATTCAACCTTATCTCCAGAGCATAAGGCACACATTAACTGACATTACTTCTGAGAAGTTAAAGTTGCTTCGACCATGTAACATTCTGTCTCACTTCGCCGAGATATTCTGGAAAACAACCTAATTTCAACCTTTTGCATCGCGTTTAGTCGCGAGAGCCGCGGCTCGGCGGCGCGGCGCGGGCCGGGTACCTACCGTACTATGTAACACTATACAGTGCGAGGCGTCCGCGTGTGCAACAAGTCGAGCGAGTGCCAGCCTATTGAAACTAGTCCGGTGACCGGCTACTTAGCACGTCACACGTGTTCACTTCGATTTTTTTTTAATATATATTGTTTAAAATTATCTGCAGGCTGCAGCTGATATTATATTTTGTAAGTGTGACTGTAATAAGATACCTACGTAGAATAATATACAGGTGTATTATTCTACGTATAGTACGCGATGGCTTACTAGGTAACTAAAAAGTGTGAAATTATTATTTTTAACAATTATTATTTTTAACAAAAAATTAAAACCGACTTCCAAGGTAAAAACAATAATAACATTCTTATAATATGAACTAAAAACTAAAAAGTATTAAATAATTTTCCTCTCTAAATGTGCCTTTTTCCGAATTCAGCTAAACCCCAACTATTTCTGTGCTCAACCTTCATCATTTTGAAGTCGGTACCAGATATAGCTGAATCTTTATATTTTCTTTGACAGAAAATTTGAAACTTATGGAACTGGCACCGACTTCAAAATTATGAAGGTTGAGTACAGAAATAGTTGAGGTTTAGCTGAATTCGGAAAAAGGCACATTTAGAGACGAAAATTATTTAATACTTTTTAGTTTTTAGTTCATATTATAAGAATGTTATTATTGTTTTTACCTTGGAAGTCGGTTTTAATTTTTTGTTAAAAATAATAATTTCACTCTTTTTAGTTACCTAGTAGATAAACTATAATTAGCGCCAATTTAAATTGTATAAAAAATAGTTTTATATTGTCTTCACTATATGTCATTGAGGCGCTCTGTCGGCGCTATCGCTTGTCCGAACTCCGATTGTTGTTCATATAGTTTTAGTTACACGATGTATTCAATAGATTTCGCTGAGGTGCTCCTGAATCGCAGTATCGCTTGTACGTAGGAGTTTTATATAGTTGTATTGGCTGTGTGAAATCAGAAATGTGTCACCATTGGTGTGAGCAGTGAGCATTGAAATTTGAATTGTCAACATTTTGAGTGGTAATTATTGATCTTGTATTGTTATTAGAAATATTAATTAACCCTCCAAGATGACCTCCGTCATAGTCCGCGAGTTTATAAGTGGTCGTCGGTGGTAGTGAACTAGTGAGTAGTGACTTAGTGACCATACCACCCTACGCGTCGAATTACTGCGTTTATTCTACGTATCTTATTACAATTTGTTAAGACTGTTAAGAGTCATACCCCAAGGCCCAAATATCAGGTAGATAAATTTAAACAATACATTTAAAAAAATCTAAGTGAACACAACCCTATGCGTGCTAGGTAATTTAACAATTTAACGCTTCAACTCCCAAGCGGCCGCCAGAACAATGGATTTCCAAGAATACGCGATCGAAGGATGAGCCGAATCACACCCAGCGGCGCGGCGAGTATATTTTCAGTGTCATAATAATATTATGATATTAATCTTTACCTTCATTATTGTAATACATAGTACTATCGCATGAGAAACTTGGAAAGCCGGCCTCGCGGCCGCCTGCGCCTTTGTCAAGCGATACTATATTGTACTACATTAATGAAGATAAAGTTTAAAATCATATTATGACACTTAAAATGCTCGCAGCGCGGCATTACCTGACATTAGAACTTGAATAGGTACGACGCAATGCCGCGATTTTTACGCACACGCCGCGCGGCGCGCGGCGGCGTGCGGCGACGCCGCACCGACCGCCGTGTATAAACAGCCTATATTAATAATTGGTGTTGTTATGTACATAATTATTATTATTGTATCCATACCTATGCCTTGTAAGTTGTACTATTACCTATTTTGTGCCATGAAACATTGGTGACCTTAACACGACGTGGTAATGATGATGATGACGATGATGATGTTGATGATGATGATGATGATGATGAATTTTAATTGCGTGGTAGCATAATATGCTTTCTGTTCTTAAAACAACGCCGAAACTCCCAAACGTGTATCTATAAGGAGTCAGGAGTTCTCTCAGCATCTTCGAAACCATGGTATACCTTGACCCAATATTTGACTTTTTGGTAGCATATTCTTAGTACACTTCACATAAAACTAAAATTACCATATGTTTCCATATAAATTTTGAGGAGTTCCCTCGATTACTCCTGGATAAAAACAATAATAGCATCCTTATAATATGAACTAAAAAGTATTAAATAATAATTATTCCTATCTAATAGTGCCTTTTTCCGAATTCGGCTAAAACTCAACTATTTCTATACTCAATCTTCATAATTTTAAAGTCAGTGCCAGTTCCAAAAGTTTCAAATATTCTGTCAGAGAACTGAAGATTCATCTGGTACCGACTTCAAAATGATGAAGATTGAGTACAGAAATAGTTGAGTTTTAGCCGAATTCGGAAAAAGGCACTATTAGATAGGAATAGTTATTATTTAATACTTTTTTATTCATATTATAAGGATGCTATTATTGTTTTTACCTTGGAAGTCGGTTTTAATTTTTTGTTAAAAATAATAATAATAAAATCAGACGGACTCAGGTCTAATTTTATAGTGCCCAGCTTGCAAGAGACACGACTGGCGAGAAATCAGGCGTAGGACCTACCTAATAAATGCCCATGCGTAGATCATTTTACATCAGTGACAACGCTGGCATTGTTGTTTTCACGGAAATTTAGAAACAACCTTGTTCCAAAGCGGTTTTATTTTTCTCACCTCTGAGTCAGGATCCAATTTTATTTTATGTTTTAAAGTTAGCCAGACTCTTTATAAGCATTCCTAACAAAGAGTTTAGCAGGAAAAACAAATCAAGCAATAAATATTTTCTAGAAAATTGCAAGAAAACCCTGTTCGATTGCATTAATTGACCCGCAGTATTATGTTACCCTAAGGTCAGTGTTCTAGTAAGAACTCGCCTACTTTGCTCGAGAGGCCGACTCAAAGACCCCTCTTTGCATTCACAAGATTAACAAACAATACTCAAAGACGCGACTGTAAAGTGATCGTTGAGTTTTCATGTATTCTTCGCCAAGATTTTTATTGAAACTGTATTTATTTCCAACTAGATGACGCTCGCAACTCCAGTGCGCCAAAACTAGTTTATCGCGCGGGAACCGTACATTTTTCGGGGACAAAAATAACCTATGTAGTCTGTCCTTTCCGGGGACTCAAAGTATCCCCATACCAAGTTTCAGCAAATTCGGTTCAGCGGTTCGGGCGTGAAAAGGTAACAGACAGACAGACATACAGACTTTCGCATTTATAGTATTAGTATGGATTTATTATTTTACATAGGGATGCCTATAGATGTATACTGCCTCTATGTTAAGTAATAAAGTAGATAAAGAAAACTATTTATACAATCACTGAATGTTGATTTCAATTACAAAATAAGTTGAAGGCTTGGCTTGAATGCGATCTGAAAACTTTTTACTACAGAAATATTGCATAGCTGTGCAATATTTTGCTTGGCTCTTTTTACATTTCATGTTTTGGTGGGATTTCATTTCTTTTTTTAAGGTTTCTTTTCTTTTCAGGTCACATTTAAACTATTCTACCATATTAATAAAGTCTTAAGACTTCGCTCTCTGTCGGTCGTCGGTCTGTCACCAGGCTGGATCTCGAGAACCGCAATAGCTACATAGTTGTATTTTTCACAAATTATGTATTTTTGTTGTCGCTATAAAATATATTAGTCCTATTAAAATAAAATAATTTAGGAATGGGGGTCTCATACAACAAACACGATTTTTTTGCCGTTTTTTGCTCTATCTTCATAATGGTAATAGTAAAGTTTTTGAAAATTTCAGAAAATACTCAATTGTATTTCAAATTTAATAATAAGTAATAAAAAGTAAATAAACTTTTTGTTTAAGAGGGTCTCCAATACAAATTTACGGTGTGAAACCCTATGTACGCCAGTCCGGCTCGCACTTGGCTGGTTTCATAATTTTTCCTTTCATTGTGTATAATTACCTACCTCGTTACCAAATTTCAAGGTTCTAAGTCTGCTAGAAGTACCTTAGAATTTTGATGATCTGTCAGTCAGTGACAAAACGTAGTAACTTTGACCATCCGTAACTAGTAAACTATTAATCAGAATATAATGTAATTCGGAGGTTAAGCTAATTTTAATACTTGCTCCTCGTGACCGAAATTCTAAATCCCTAGCTTTGTTAATATCGAAGATAAAGGGGGTGTGAAATAGCCGCGAACTGCTTCGAGAAAAGTATGGTACGGTCGTGCCTTTGCTAAAAAGCTTGGCTGGGCACTGCCGTGCCCCCAGATAATATGCAAAATTATAAACACGATATTCATACCATCATACTGTACGTCATATTTATGCACACAAGTTATTTGCATTGGAATTATGAACAAAGTAGCTGGCAAAAATACGTATGTTAAGTAGGTATCCCTACTTCCATATTAATATTATTAATGCGAAAGTGGGTCTGTCTGTCTCTCTGTTTGTGACCTCTTCACGCCCAAACTACTGAACCAATTCTGCTAAAATTTGCCATGGAGATACTTTGAGTCCCGGGAAAGGACATAGATACTTTACTTTTTATCCCGGAAAAATGTACGGTTCCCGCGCGATAAACTAATTTTGGAGCAACGGAGTTGCGGGCGTCATCGAGTATAAAATAATTATTTTATATGAAAATTTCAAGCAAAGTCCTTACGAACTTGCATTAATAAATTATGTAAATTTATTTTTATTGCATAATTACTAACTGTTATTAGGATCTATTAATTAAAATAATTGCGTTACATAAATGCTTACTTCCAATTCAATGTAATTTAAAAAAAAGCTTATGAATATTTATGTTCGATGTTAAGTTGGTAATTTAATGTTATGAATACGACTAGCAATATGTCCCTACTTTGGAGGAATATCTAAGATTCCCTTTTTTTCTTTGGGTTAGGTCAAAAGAAAGAAACCTATCGTAAAAGAGATTCTATACATTTTTCTTTTTTTTTACATATCAGTGTATGTATGGCTTCGCCGTTTCACTACCTTCGTGGAGGTGATGCGAATATTAATGAGTTTCTGATCAGTAAGTAACAAAACAGCCAAGGCACACATATATTTTACTGATATGCAGAATTTGTTAAAGTTACGGTCGGTAGAGTTAGGCTGTGTAGATTTAGAAGCTTGGCTCTACATGAGATCTGATATATATTTTTCACAGGGTAAACCATAAGTAAACGTCTTGGCAACATTTTATATAAGTTGGTTCTTGTAAGTACTTATTAATAGGTTTTTTAGTTACTTTCATAAAATTTGTGAAAGTCTCATATTATACCTTCCACCCCCCAAGCGTAGCAGTAAGGGGCGAAAGTTATGAGTTATAATTTTATGGTAGTTATATACTAAACTTAGATTACATACCAAATTACAGTCTTCAACACTTCAAGAAGTAACAAAACATATTTTTTATAATCATAAGTGTATCAGTGACGAAATCGGTGTATTTTAGATATCAATAAAATCTAAAGTATTTGAACTATTCAATTGAAACTTTGTATGTTTAATAAGTCTGTTGTTGACATTATATCCTGAGAATCTGATACATCGGAAACCAACTCCATGAGGGTTCAAGAAAATGACGAAACACTTCGAGAAAAGATAGGTGGTGCCCTTGCGCATCGCTTGGCTCGTCTTGGCGGGGGCACCGCCGTGCCCCCAGACCAGAAAATAATTATTATTTCACTCACACACACCAACTACTCAATTAACACTACTTAAGGCCGTCCCCCGAGCAAACGACCTTGGCCATACATTTGCCGCGTTGCCGAAATCGCGTCAAAACCCTATTATTTTTAATTATCTTAGTTCAAAATTGTCCTATAAAAAAATTAAAACGGGGAATATGTAGTTTATGATATTGTCGATCTATTGGCGTGAGTTTCATATAAAAGTAATTTGTAAATCCTAAGGAGATGCTGAATGTATGCTTGAATTTTAATAAATTGGCATTACTTTGAAAGCTGATAATATCATGAGTATAATAAACAAAAATAGAAAACTTAAAACGGGGAAAGGAACGTTGATATACTGAAGATTGTTGCTGTATTTTTATTATAACTGTGTAGCTTTCAGATTATGAGTTTCTAAGGCTTTAAATACGGTCAATTACGGAATCTCTGGAGGGAACGCCCTTAAATAAATACCTTATGAACTTGGCAAAATATTAGTCAGTATGTAATAATTATTAACATTTTTGGAATACTTTTGCTTACAGCTATCTACTATAAAACTCATGACACGAGATATTTTATTACAAGCAAGCGTTACTGCGAGAGTGTGTAGAAGTGAGTACAACCTTTATAATTATTTTAAGGTGAAAGTAATATTATCATTGATAATATGATAGTACACTTGCGCACAGCCAAATTTTTTTTTTTTTTTAATTGTATTTAAATATTATATTTTTTAAATTATACGTAGATTCTATCACGCTTAAAACAAATTAAAAATGGTAAGGTATTTAGTCTAATGTAATAAGCAATCATACAAGATGCTTATGGGTCTTCGCGACGTAGATAAAATGTAATTTTTTAATTACTATGTTTTTTCAGAAATGACTACGACAATCAGGCTTATATTCGCCTTAGCAGTGATCGCGCTTGCGTCGGCGTACTCCGATCTTGACGACAAGCTGGTGATAGAAAACGTAGTCAAGGAGCCTTCACTTATGAGGGAGTACACCGACTGCTTCCTCGACAAAGGACCCTGTACTGCACCGATGAACGGTTATAAAAGTATGTATTTAAAACTAGATAGCTCACATAAATTACGTTACATTGTCAACCTATAGAAGTTACGAAGCCTGAAAGAAAAAATATAAATGAAATAAAGAATGGGTGCTAAGCTAAGTACAGAAAAGTTATAACGTGACCAGCACATGTAGCATGGCTACAGTAGAAATACGAAAGTATAGACTATAGACAAACAGCGGAGATAAACCGAAGGTGGTAGGTTGCCGCTCTCCCTACCCCCCCTGCGAGCTGGCGGGGCCGTTCCGTTTGAACGGCATTGGTGGGGCCGCAGAGGAAGAGGCAAGTAGGTATTACGGTGCGCCGCTTTCCCTATCCTCTGCGGCCGAGGTGTGGTCGGTGGCAGAGCCACAGACCTGATCTGCCACATGGCCTCCAAGTAGCAGACTCGGGGGGCGTCTGCTACAGCCCTGGTGGGGGCCGAGGAGGAGGGCGCACGTGTTGTGCGCCCATCGTGGAGTCTTCGGGCCGCTGGCGGGGTCGCAGATGTGCGTATCGTTCCCGTGGCCCCGTCAAAAGGCGGCGTGAAAAACATGAAATGTAAAAGGAGCCAAGCAAATTAATGCATAGCTATTCAATACTTCTGTCGTAAAAAGTTTTCAGATCACATTCAAGCCAAGCCTTCAACTCATTTTGTAATTTAAATCAACATTCAGTAAATGATTCAATAGATTTCTTTATTTTATAATTATTATTGTAGCTTGGCAATGAGCACTAGAGAAATAATCAGCGACCAATTGGATTTATTTGGTACCATCGGCCACATGATGCGTAAACACTTTACGCTTCTCGTCTGTATAAGTATGAACTCCTCCAAATATGCAGTTTTATATGTGTTTTTCTTGTGCTCATTGCCAAACCACTAAAATAATTATAAAATAAAGAAATCTATTGAAACATTTACTGAATGTTGATTCAAATTACAAAATGAGTTGAAGGCTTGGCTTGAATGTGATCAGAAAACTTTTTACGACAGAAGTATTGAATAGCTATGAATTAATTTCCTTGGCTCCTTTTACATTTCATGTTTTGGTGGGATAAATTATTTCTCAAAGAAGATAAAAATCTATTCTCAGGTTTAACGAATGTACTATCAGAGAAGTCGATTCCTATGCAAATCGGGGACCTAAGTAGTTTGGTTGCGTTACGGCAAACCCAGCCGACAGATCACAATTAACATTGAATTGACATATTCGACCAAATAACGTTGGTCTATAAATTGCATAGGAATCAACTTCCTCGATGGTACATACAAAAGTTCATTAAAATCGGTTGAGCCGGTTTTGAGAAGTTCGCGCACAAATACTGTGACACGAGAATTTTATATATTAGATACAAATATATATTAATATATAATAAATAGTATACCTAAAACTTGAAGTGTGTAAAAATACAAATACAAACAATTACAATATAACTGTAAATAATAAATTGTAACGTCGGCATAAAGTTTATAAACTTAAGCCTTTTTGGGCTAGTGTTTCATTTTAATGTAAGGTATAGCCAGTCATTTTATTCAAGTATTATGCTCGTGTTACAGGTCACATGGTAGAGGCTGTGTTTGACGGATGCAGGGAGTGCAACGACATAGAGAGGCATATGTTGAGGATGTACCTTCAGACCCTGAGAGAACAGCTCCCGAAAGACTACACAGCATTCAAGGGGAAGTTTGATAAGAACAACCACCTGGACACCACTTTCGCTACTATTAAGAAATATTAGTGCGTTGTAATTCGAAGTTTGTCAAGATTGATTAACGTTTAGCTATGAGCTGTTTAAGGGCCGGGACACAAAAACACGATACGACGTCGTGTCGTGGGAATCGACGACGCGCGGCGTAAAAACTATAACACGACATCGTAACGTGCCAAGGTACACGGCACGACTTCGCGTTGTAGAAACTCACGACAGTTGTTATTCAAAATTCAAAGAAGACGCATCGTGAGTTTCTACGACGCAACGTCGTGAGTTTATATCGTGGCACGTCACGATGTGGCGTCGTAGAAACTCATCTTTGAATTTCTACGAGAGTTTCTTCGACGCGACGTCGTATCGTGTTTTTGTGTCCCGGCCCTAACGCCTCTAGTCTACCGACGCTGCGAACTGCGAGACAGTGGCGAACCCATTTACTATCTCATTCGCTACACGACAATGTGTTATATTGCATCTCGCTCTATTCCTGTTTCGAATAATTGGTTTCGCAGATATTTCGCAGTTCGCAGTGTTGGTGGACTAGAGGCGAAAATGTTATTAAATGCAATAATCTCTATTTTGATAGAAATAAAACCGCTGTGTACTAATTTCTTAACTCCGTTGTAAGTTCTATTTGAAATTAATAAATTTTCAGCGTGTGGTCCTGAAATATTTTTAATTTTAATTTAAAACGAGCAACCCCTCGTTTATAAAATTGATTAAAAAACACACTGGAATACAATTTATTTTTATAAAATACGTACCCAAATTTCGTAATTAATAAAAAGGAAAAAAGGCCATTGTACCAATACCGCGTATCAATCAATACACAAAAGACTGGCCCTTTAGCCAAGAGCTTTTCTGTATCGCTTTTCTATAGAATCGCCGATCAAAATATGTGGAATTGACATAAGCGTTCGTTAATAAGTTGAGATTCGACTCGTCTAATGTCAATTCCATACATCTTGATCGGCGATTCTAGTCGTCGTAAACGTCTTGGCTACATGCTCTGTTTACTTATCTACAGAACACAAAGCACGCGATTTGTCACGCTGACTGAGGCCCGCGGCGCACCCTGTCGGTGACATTTTAATAAATTAACATCACTGTCAATAGAGGTTTCCATATTTCATAAAACAAGAGAATCGAAGCAAGTTCGTTCACAACGCCTATCGCCTCTGTGTACAATCCATCAATGTCTCCAATGATCTCTTCATAAAGTTCGAGCCTTAAAGTCCGTAATGATCTTCAACACTAAGTCCTATTACGCAACGTGACAAAATGTGAAGGCATTTGTTTTGACGAACAAATTATATTTTGTAGCTGTACTTTGCTTGTACGTGTGACGCGTGTAATACAGATATGTATTGTATTTTTCCTCTATGGTGTAATATTTTTGGTTGGCACATTATTATTTTTTAGAACCAACATTAAAAGTATTGTGTTGAAATCCTGAGAGCAACTTTCGCCAGTCTAGAGTAAAGTTAATCCTGGTCTAGTTTATACCAAGTACTTTTTCTGTCCTCCTCTTCTCTTTTTAGGGTTCCGTACCCAAAGGGTAAAAACGGGACCCTATTACTGAGACTTCGATGTCTGTCCCTGTAACTCAAGAATGGTAATAGTTAGAGAGCTGAAATTTACATAGATTGTGTATATCTGTTGCTGCTATAACAACAAATACTAAAAACAAAATAAAATAATATTTAATTTTGTTTCCCATACAACAAACGTGATTTTTTTGGCCTTTTTGGCTCTATATCAATAATGGCAACAGGTAGGTACTTGAATTTTTCTCAAGGTCCTTAGATTTATGTGTACTTTAATATTAAATAATAATATTAAAATAAAATAAAAAATGAAGGGGGACTCCCATACAAAAAGCACAATTTTTGGCATAATTTTGCTCTATAATGGTACGGAACCCTTAGTGCGCGAGCTCGACTCGAACTTGGCCGATTTTTTTTCTTTTCTTTTCAGTTTTAATTGAATTGATGTAAATTTTATAAGATGATTCTTGATGCCACTCAACATTATCTAGTTAACAACAGTTCAACAGTGTCAGTTCACAGACAAGAATCATCTTATAAAATTAAAATAGAGCAGCTATTCAAGAGCAAATGTGTGACCTAAATTTAAGTCAAATGAAACCATCGCAAAGCCGAAGCAGATCTTAGCGTTATCATTCGATTCTCAGAATTTCCTCCTAAGCTCAGTTAATGCGAGTAAGAAATTTCTAGATACAAACATGGCTGCTTGTAAATAAGATTGCAGTTATCAGGAATACTTAGTAGATTAGCATTTGGCACGTATTATTATGTTGCTAATTATTAGATTAAGCCTAGATTAAAAAGATTTTTAGTTCTTCATTTAAAAAAAAAGACGGGTTGCACTCCGGGAGTGCCGGCAGAAGTGAAAACTTAATTATTAACGTTGTGCATTTATAACCCATTTTTAATGAAAATCGATTATTAAAAAATCGATTTTTTTAATTAATCGAAACCATTACCATCGATTAAATTTTTAACCCATTTTTTATGAAAATCGATTCTTAAAAATCGATTTTTTCTTTTAATGAAACCCTTACAATCGATTCGAGTTCGAGTTCGACACAAAACACTGCTCTCCAACCGTCTTACGGTTTTTCCAAGGTTTTTCGATCAGCACGAGAATCTGACATGAGTTTCACAGTTTTTACCCATCCCACAAAAGTGCTCAACGCCACTAAAGAAGTTTTCACTTCAAAAAATCTAATGCTTTTCTATTGATGAATCTATAAAAGTTATAAAATATTGAATATACTGATTGTACTAAAAATGTGCTGGTTTTGGTGTCTTTTTTAATATATATTTTTAGGGGGTGATTGTGTTTAAATATATATTTTTTAATCTACGTCTGGCGCAAAAGTAAGCTATAAATTTTTATGTAGAGGCTCTGCTACTATAGTCAGTTGGCCGTGGCCAACTAGTTCCACGCGGACTATAGTGTACTCGAGCGAAATTTTTCGTCATGTCCGTTTTAATCAAAAAATGATTGCAGAATTCCGATACCGATTCCGTACAGGTGACGAAGCCGACTGAACAATACTAATAATTGAATCCGGATACAGAATCAATAGTAACCGGATTGGCACGTGCAATTAGTTATGACGTGTATTGACAGCTTTATTTTTTGTTTGCTACGTGCTCAGTACATTTTTATTGGTTGCGGGGGTAGATGGCGTCAGGGTTGCCAATAAAACGAATTTTCTCCCACAAATTCAGCGAAAATACTGCCAATTCCGCCAGCCCTGGCCGGTGATAGTAATTCAATTGGACCTATGTACCCTCCCAATTTATTTAGCCACGTTTCCTTTTTTCCGTAGACTTATTTATTCAAATACCATTTTAGTACCCAATCGCATTCAATAGTCTATGAATAAATAAACCTTTTTATGGTATTTTGTTTTACGCATAATCCATTACACGCATCATTGTTTTACTTAATATTTTATTTTTTTAAAGTCATTGTCTCCTAAAATGTTTCATATTTTTATGCCAAAATCAAACTATTTCGAATCTGAAATTGTCATTTTACTGAGTAGGCCAGTCATTAAGGCGGGATTATAGGCGACTGACATTTTAGAATTTGAGACAAACTAGCTCAATAGATGGCGCTCGAAAGGTACATATTTACATATCAAGCCGTAGTCGATTTTAGTATTTTCAGAAATAATGTGATCACGTGGTAAACTCTACATACAGAGTAATGATTAACAGAGAGGCCATGTTCATAACTTATGCATAACTTGATAAACGAAATCTTTAATGAATTTTGTATTATAATAAAATGATGTATTTATAGATATTTAAATATGATGTTTATTCTGTACTCACGAATATAAAAAAGTATTTCCTCATAATAACACATATACAAATTACAATGTATAACAAAATAAAGTATTACCCATACATAGTCCATCGCAAATGTTCATGATATTGGCGTATTTTCCATAGAAACATTGGAATTCAAAAGCAAATCTTTTAGCGCTGCTACTTTCACAGTGAACTTTATATAAGGGACACATACACATCCCAAAGTATTAATACCGAAGTAGATTTAAAATTCGGTAAAGTAGATTCAAAAGTTCTTAACTAGAATAAAACAGCTTGCTTACTGCTGGGAAATAGGGAGCTTATTTTATGACCTCAATGAGATTCCTGTGCTTGGGTTTATTGCAATAGCTTTAATAAATAAGATGTAGAGTGTAGCCCCATGATGATCACTTATATAACCTGGAATCAATATACCTAACACCCTCCACAAGTTCAAAAACGATAACTTTACTTACAGTAAAGGTAACGTTTTTGTTTTCATCATAATAATAATAATATATTCATTATGCTTATATGCAGATCATATTCATATTTTCTTTGTCATTTTAAATTTTTAGGAATCTGTTCCCAAAAGAGATATCCGTCTGTCTGTCTCCAGGGTGTATATCAAGTGAACTCGGTAGCTCGAGAACTTAAATTATCAAGAATATTTTATTATTTTTGCTGTCACCAATCACCATAACAACAAAATATAGAAACAAGATATTTAAATGAATAATTAAGAGGTCTGAAATATATTCAAAACAAAAATACAATTTTTAGGCCTTTTCTGCTCGACATTAATAATGACAACCGGTAGCGGGTAGGCGTTTGAAATACATATTTACGAAATGTGTATCTTATTAAATTTAAACTTTAATAATAATCTATACTAATATTAGAATAGTCTGTCTGTTACCTTTTCATGCCGAACCATTTTTTATGAAATTTGGTGAAGAACGGACGAAGGATACTTTTTGGTCCGGAAAAAAATTACGGTTCCTGTACATTGCATCAAATTGTCGTGAGTAAAGAATAAATAATTGCATAAATGTAATCTCTTTAGTTTTTACTTTTAAATGCTGTCGCGATTTTTATTCATAAATGATAAAATATATTTTTTTAATAAAATCAAATAAGGTTTTAGGGCATTTCATTTCGATCACATTATTTTTTCTTAAAGAATTCAGAATCCTTAGTTATTTCCTCCCGAGGTGCACCAAAATCATGGTGTAGGTATCTACAAAATATCTAGATCTATCCGCATGATAATATTATTTTTACGATTTCTTGTGCAGATTTTATTACTCCAGTGCTAAGATGTAATAATTATTTCTATTGCTATGGATTGGACATATCATATATCATTTTACAATGTTTTGACATGTTACGTAAAAATCTGTCTCTGTGTTGCGGTAATCTGTACACTGTTTTCTGACTAGCTGTAATGTTTACATTTTTTGACTTTCAAACCTACCAAAACCGTAAAAATGATCGTTTGGTGAGTATAAATTATCGAATAGCATCTTATTAGGTAGTCTCTCGCCAAATAATTTAGGTTACAAAGCAATATTGTAGTATTTGTAAACCAAAAATGTTGACTAGGTTCCGGAATAAAACCCAGTCTACTGACCACTGCCCAAGACGTCAAATTACGGCGCTATTTTGTACTGGTATTCCACTAGTATTAGATAAGTATGACGTATTATAATTACATTTATACAAGAAACTTCGACAATTCACTGGCAAATATTTCGAAACGAATCAACGGTATGGGACCACGGCGATTCTAGACGTAAAGAGCTGCCAGTATACTGGGATATATTTGTGAACATACTCTAGGTTTTCTATGATAGACAATCAGCCTCTGACACACAGATTTGACTGATGTCCTTTATTTATTTTCCATCAAGTGCCTGTGGATTTTTTGTACCAAATATTCATGATCAGGCGTTGCTCTCACATATCAACAGATTGTTCAAATTTGTAAACAGAGCGATTTATCTTTATAATTGGTATATTTTATCAAAAACGAAGCTGATGGGTGCCTCCGGAATCATGATTGAAACATTTTGGCGTAAAAATATTTATTCCTGTATTTGTTTTCGCTGAATTCTAGAAGAAATAAAATTTTGAAAGGATTATTTTTAATGCACATTTTTTTAGTGGTAAATGGATTCAAATCAAAATTTTAAGCTGACCCTAACCTTGGTAAGGAACGTAACTAACTTACAAAAAATGTTTGAATGCTTATAATTACTTGTGGTCAAAGTTCTAGTGAAAATAAAAACACGAAATTTCACTAATCCTCGTTGTATGCGGCCTTAAAGCCAAAACCCGAAAGAAATTAGTAACTTGATAAAATTTTAGGGGGTTGTTAAAGAAGAACGTATATCAAATTTACAGCAATTTAGTAATAAACAATGTTCCGTATGTCGCAAAACGCTGCAAAATTAATACACTTTACAAAACGCTAAGAACAACTTAATACTAAATTTACACCGAGTTACTAATTTTTTTTACCCTTGTTATTAACAAATTTTATTGTTTTTTAATAATAAACAATGTTCCGTATGTTGCAAAACGCTGCAATTTTAATACACGTTAGAAAACGGTAAGAAAAACCTAATTCCAAATTTGCAGCGTGTTACTCATTTTTTTACCCCTGTTATTAACAAATTTTATCGTTTTTTAATAATAAACAATGTTCCGTGAATTACAAAACGCCGCAAATTTAACACACGTTACAAAACGGTAAGAACAACCTAATTCCAAATTTGCAGCGTGTTACTAATTTTTTACGCAATGTTATTAACAAAAAACCTTTTTCACCACTTTTCAACCCTTTCCGTACACCCCAGAACGCTGCAAAATCACACGGTAAGTTATTTTACCTTGTGGCGGTCCCACAATTCGCCTAACATTCCTGCATCGCGCTATCGAAGTTTTCTGAGCGCGTCGGTATATATACGACAGCTAAAATGTATCACGTGGGCTTCGGCCTGACCGGGCATAACACCTCGCTCGGTCGGAAGATCTTCCTTTGGCCTCCACGCCATTATTCCCACATTAGTGAGTGGTGACCCTCGACAGAACACGCCTCCTTCATCATCATCACTCCCCGCCCCTCCGCACCGCGCCAGCCAGCATCGCCTCATCGGGTACATCGTCCACTAGCCGCAATGTACCGCGGCCTGGGCGACTCCGCATCGGCATCATCGGGCTTTCTCACTACACCGACCGGTCAGCAAGCAGAGCACATCTCTCCTGGTCAGCACGTAGCATCGGCCCCGCACGGCAGCTTATCCGACTCACTGGATCCCGTGCAGCAGCTTATAGTTCCGACTCACTGGGACTCACTGCAACAGTTCCGACTCACTGGAACTCTATAGCACTGGCGACTCAAGCGACAAGACTTCAAGATTCGACCTCCGGTCTTCGGGGGGCAGTAATGTGGCGGTATCCACAATTCGCCTTACATTCCTGCATCGCGCTATCGAAGTTTTCTGAGCGCGTCGGTATATATACGACAGCTGAAATGTATCACGTGGGCTTCGGCCTGACCGGGCATAACACCTCGCTCGGTCGGAAGATCTTCCTTTGGCCTCCACGCCATATCCCTCAACCTACTTTCTTAAAATTTTATCGAGTTACTAATTTCTTTCGGGTTTTGGCTTTAATGACTGGCCTAGAGGGTCTAAAGGGGGTTGAATGAATCATGCTTGATTAATTGATACATACATTTTTCGGAGAATTATATTCCTATTTGAGATTTAAAAGTGCATAATATTGTAGTCCATGTTGTAATACTTAGTAATAGATATTTTCTTACGAATTTAGGACGGTACTATCGCAATGTATTTCAAAAAGTAATTTCTAATGGTGTAAAATCGTGCCAGTAATTGTTTCAGAAAATCTTTACGCACGACCGAAAAGGTAGCAAAGTTTCATCAAAACCAGCACGACAATGAACAAACATACTGACTTTTATTGTCCCGGCTACGGCAAACTTCGCAATTACACGCTTTTGATAAATGGATAAAGTTTATTTTTGTTCGTCACATAATTGTTGTCATAGTCCCAACAAATTAATTTATGTTTTGTGTGCGTACGTTCCACATTTACTTCGCGTGGAAGTCACATCGGTTCAAAAACCGCATACTTTGCTTTTATACTGAAAATAGCACGTGTACAGGTAAAATGTAATTTATTAGTGGTTATCACCAAAATTTATATTTTATTTATATGATAAAATGTAATCTTTATTAGTTTAGGTTGACATCTTTAATAGATAAACGGGAATGTAATTCTGGCTGTGTTAGACTTGAGACGCTATATTGACTTTAATAAAATGAATTTCCAGAACTTGTTTAAGGAACTTATTGCGACAAAAATGTACGATTCCAGGCGATAACCACAGTGTCAAATGGAGGTACGGTAAAATAAAAGTAGTGTGCAAATAATACATATTTACTACTACATAAAACCTTTCTCCTGCTTAGGTAATAAAGCCTTTTTCGAAACATGTGAAACGAAATTTCCCAAACCGAGTCTTGAAATCTTGGAGATATTTAACGTAGTTGTAAATTAAGTTTCACGAGAATAGAAAATAAACCAAAAACGCTCTGCGCGAAAGTATTGTAGCAACTTAAGCGAGCTTAAAATTCTTCAAGGCGAGGAAAATTAAGAACATCCAATTGATTATATGTAGGTCAGTGAATTCTCTAATTAATAAGACAGATACAAAAAGATGACTCGGAGATTTCTCGACGAAATTAAGAATTGAATAAACGTCTCAATTAGCCTGGAAGTCAAATAGTACCCTAAGTGTCTAAACGCACTAGGCCGAAGTTACGCGGCGTAAATTACGTCCACAATGTCAAAAGCATAAAAAATACAGACAGAACGCGACGGAATAATGTGTCATCCAATGATATTGTATGTTACTAACGTAACTAGATTGGCAGTCTACGACAGAAACGCGTCACCACTTTGAAGATGCCTGCAGGCATATCTGCCATACATAATGACATAATAACATTATGAAGTGACATTGTCTTTTGGGCTATCAAGTGGTTACGCATTTTTTGCATCAGTTTGTAAGACATTGCCACTCTAGTATTTTAGAAACTCATTGGTGTCATCGGTAATTTCAAATACATTGCGGGCGTAATCAGCGGAATTTACGCCGCGTAACTTCGGCCTAGTGTGTTTAGACACTTATATTTTGTGAAGGCTGGATTTATATGAGTCGTTTCGTATTTATTATTAGTTGAGTTATTATTATTATTATTATTAGTTATTATTATTAGTCGATTTATATGAGTTTGGCGGCTATACCGCGAGATCACAAGCAATTTTAATATTACATTCCCTTATGTTGTATGTAATAGTGGGTTTAAGAGGAGACTGAAACTATAACCTATATTCATTCAAGATACTCAAGAGTTCTCCTCAAACGAGAACTTCCGTAGACCGTCAAGAATAAAACTTTAAAAGCCCTATCGATCTAGCGAAATTATATTAAGTATAATATGTCTCTTATAACGTATGTAAATGCGTACTGTCATTTACATAGAAATGCTTGTGATCTCCGCTCCGCTATGTTTTAATTAATAAGTTGTTAGATTTGTAAGTGTAGCAGCCAAACCGCGCATTTACGCGGATGGATATGAATCCAGTTAATTTTAATATCTTGCCATGTCTTAACTCTTGCCTCGAGCTTGTCTCGTTCAAATTCATATTTTTTTTATTATTTACTTGATATTTTTATTCAAAGAAATCGTTTGGGGATTTACATTATTATGATATTTTGCCCGCCGGAACGCACTCTGTTCATACATTTTGTTGTGGACCCTATCAGAATTCTGGCGTGTCAAAATGTATGAGCGATCCGAACTTTTCTGATCAGAAATTCGGATAATGTGCGGCCGGGCTAATTCGCGGCATGACATAAAGGACTGATCAGAAAAATGACATCAAAGTGAATGAATTAGCATGCGCACTATATAATTCCAGATTAAGTTCGAAAACTAGTGGCCCGGTATTTAACAAAGAAAATCTGCCAGTACAATATGACGTCGGATATATTAATATGACGTCTTGAGCACTGGCCAATACACTGGATTTGAGTTTGGAACTTTGATTAAGAAAATTTAACGCCATCTACGTTTATATCATATCTAATATCCTCAGAGTGAACTGACGTGGTCATAGTAAAAGAAGAAGTGAGGATATAAAGCTCAGCGGTAAAAGACTGCTGCATCTTTAGATATTAGATAGAGGTATTTAGACAAATATTCTTTTTTACGGTCAAAATCACAGAGAAAGTTTGTGGTTCTTCGAATTTTAAGTGATTTACAAGAAAGCACTATATTGGCATATAGTTAGCCTTGGTTTGCATGGGCTGGGGCCCATAATATCATTAGTGATCGAGCCTAAATTTTTATTTAGCGATTGAACTGACCGTATCTATAACGTCTGTGTAGAGAACGCAATCCGTACACGCAATAATTTTCTGGTTTGTAGTGTAATAGGCGAGGCATTGGACATAATATCTATTCAGGTGAGCGTCGGGCGCTACTGCATACGTGATTAGGTTTATTACTGCTGTTCTCGAAGCCATGAGGTTTCATAGCCGAGCGAAGATCGGTTTTCAAGTTAGACGCCTAGAAATTGCTTTATTACAAAAGGCACTAGGCACGAGGTACAACTGAATGTGTCTAAAACTTGTAGACGAATTACCAAATAGGTTAAGTTAGAAAATAAAATCTTTATTTGGTTTAAGTGACTAATGCGGCGCTCCTCGTTTACCAGTACTTTATACCCCCAGGATATTAGGAAACTAGAGTATGGCACATACCCAATCCAAAATATTAAAGAAGTCATAATACTCGAAAAACAAAATCTTTTTCGCACAGTTAGGTAAACGCATTTACGCGCTGTTTTCAAACATTGTTAGTCATCTGATGCCTTTAGTAATACTTAGTACGGATTTGTAGTTATGAACTCAGGAGCTTACACAGTGCTGAAATTTTATTCATTTCAAGCTAAACTGACAAACAACCAAACAAAAACACTAGAATATTTTTCTTCAAGCCCGCTGGTACACTAATTGTCGGATCAATTTTAATTTACTAGTTTGATGAAATCTGTAAAAAAAAATTAGTTTATTATTATTTTAGCAATATTCCGCGAAATACACTTCCACCTTTAAGTAAATGAAGGTTGAACACCACTACACACTCGACGCGCGTTTCGCTCCAACACCGGAGCATCCTCAGGATGTGGACTCTACGAACAACGTCCGTCAACAACGTTCGTAGAGTCCACATCCTGAGGATGCTCCGGTGTTGGAGCGAAACGCGCGTCGAGTGTGTAGTGGTGTTCAACCTTCATTTACTTAAAGGTGGAAGTGTATTTCGCGGAATATTGCTAAAATAATAATAAACTAAATTTTAAGCTATGGATTTCCGCAAAGTAACGCCTGATTCCATTAAATATTTGAAATCTGTAAATCAGCGCTGCGCGTAGACTCTCGATAGTCGATACTTGTCGCTACTCGATACCCTACAAAACAAAGAAACTACAGTCCAAAGAAATTAATATTTTATTGCCATTAACACAAAGGTTTTAATGGCGTACATTTTCACAATCGCAAAGATGTCCTCATTTCGAATTGAATGACGCACGCATCGTTAACAAATGAATCGAATTGTCACAATAATTCACAAACGCAATGACAGTTAAGCTCCCGGCACGGCACAAAGTTTGATTAATTAATTTTGTAACACGCGGTGCATATTTACTCTGGTATTTAAATGATATTTATTTAATCTCTTATTTATTTCAAGCAAATAGTTTATTTGAGTCCAGTTCACGTCATTTTAGCCAATTAAATCTGTATGAACTGGTGCAGGTGTCTTTTAGACGCGCGTCACTAAACAGGGGGAAATCGCTACTTGTCTTTCACTTGCGCACAAACATCGCACAAAAAATAATGATTGCTTAAGTATAATAATTGCACTTCACCGTAATATTTTTTTTATGGTTAAGGTATCAGAATATACTATCAATATCAAAATATACTATCTGATACCTTGACCCTATAAAATTAATACAAAAGCCGCCTGCCTAAAAATTAGGCCTTGACTTAACAAAAATTAATTTTATAATGGATACTAGCTTTGCCCGCGGCTTCGCTTGCGATCGGTTTAAAATTGACAAAGTTTCATGCAAACTTTCATCCCTTATTTTAACCCTTGATCAAAATCCTTTCTTAGCGGATCCCTTCCTCATAACATCTACCTGCATGCCAAATAATTTCAGCCCGATCCATCCAGTGGTTTGGGCTGTGCAATGTGCATTGATAGATCACTATCAACGCACAGCCCAATCTCAGTTCAGACTTCAGTCAGTCAGTTAATCTACTTTGAGTTATATAATATAACTAGCTGTCCCGGGCCCCGGCAAACGTTTCTTTGCCATAATATTATATAAAGTGTATCGCCCGTTAGTGACTAAATAAGTATTTAAAAAAAACAGCTACTTACAACGGGACCAGACTGACGTGGTGTGAAGCGTCCATAGATATAAAAATAAGTATGTCCCCATGGCAACGTCCATCGCTATCCCGTGACCCGCGTCGCATAAACAACATGGTCGCTCTTTATAGACAAATAATTTGCAATAAAATAAAATTGCGACTATAATTAAAGATCTAAGCTATCCTATCTCTCAAGTTGGAAAAAAGCACACATTTAAAAAAAGAAACATTAAAATCGGTTTAGTAGTTTAGGAATCCATCGCGGACAAACATCGTGACAGGAGATTTATATAATATAATAGATTAATATTTGATTTCATAAAGAAATTTCTTAAAAAAACGTTAGTACTCAATTGTGAACGGTAGGTCTGAAAGAGTTAGACTCAAACGAAGTAAAATTATATTTACCTACATGTAATAATTTTTTGTACTTCTAAAGTATTTAGTTCTAGAGCTATTTAAATGTTTATTTTACTCAGCGTAAACAAATTCACAAAATAAACATTATTTTATGTAAAACTGTTTTAGATACAAACACAACATAAATAAACAGGGTTATTAAACTCCTGTGAAAACTCAAAACCATGTTCATAAATTTCACGCTAAAATTTTCGTTTTACTTTAAAAGTAAACCACAGCTATTTACAAAGTACTGTTTAAAATACACAGTCATATAAAAATGTTTTCGCTCCACTACATTTAAGCAACGACCTCAAAACACTCTAGAGCCACAATATAAATCTCATACAGCATTGTAAAAACCGTTTCTTTAAATCCAAACATGCTTCGCTTTAAAAAAAAAGCTTAAAACAACAGGGACATGATGTTGCGTTGCCGTGCTCCTTAAAAGTGTCTAAAATCACGCTTCAGTGTGTACACTCAATTTGAGCGATCTTGTATTAATATAGTCTACTGTAAATATTTATATTGTGCTACAGCCGTGTTAAAATACGTAAATGTAAAACAAGTGCATGCATTTTTAATATTTAAAAATCAAAAATATATTATCGTTCTGTTGCCAAACCTTCTATAGCGTTGCGACAGCAAAGTTTTCCTCTTCTTCAGAGGCTTACCCTATACTATGATAATATTTGGACAAGTGCGGTCATTGATATAAGTAATGTGAAATATAAATATAAGAATGAGATTTTAATAACCTACATTTTGGGAGGGGTCGTGTCATTCGCAAAAGTTCTAGATCTCGCATAATATTATCACAAATAAAAACGGCAAATGTTTAACCTGTGTTATAGTGATAGTTATTTTATATTAAGTGATTCTGATAATATATTATGTTGTAATGTTCTGAGATTCCTCAACTTTTGTAATCTTTATAGTTTGATATAATTAATTATTGTAATTGTGCTTGTGGTCGCTTAGAACAACAGTTCTAAGCGACCTTAAATAAATGAGAAAAAAATAATTTTACTCAATATTAAATTATAAAAAAACTAAATTTCACATTACGTAGATAGGTAATCAAAACCAAAGTTACAATAAAACCAAAAACACAAATTAATATTTTATGGTAAAATAAATCGCACACAAAATCAGGTACCAATCATCTTATCTTCTAGTCTGTCAACGTTCCTGTCATAGGAATATAAGTGCGCACGGCAGTCTGTCGCTGTTCCTGTCATAGGAATAGCACAGGTGTCAAATTTCATTTTATTTTTATACATATGCATACTCAAGATATATTTATTGTAGCTTTGTTATGTTTTTGTATTATGTAAATAATAATCCTCAACTTACTATAAACAAAACATCTGTGTTCATAAATAGGATAAGTCATTTAGTTTTTTGTTCAAATATGACACCCACTTGAGAACTCACTCAAGTGGCTGACCCTTATGATTATTTTAAAACATGTGTTGTGTAAATAAAATGTATGGTGGCATGTAAAGTTTTATTTGTATCTTATACCTAATTATGCTGAAGTGTAAATAAAATACAATTTGAGAATTTAATATTGTTTTTTAAATTTAAATCAGAACAATGTTTAGATTTCACATTAACTTTTTTTTAAAGTTCTGTACTAGATTCATTTTTATATTTAGCCAGACACAAAGTTAAAAGAAAATAAAGAATATTTAATATACTTTATGATTTGTAATGTCAATTAACATAATTTCAATTAGAATCTGCGAAATCCAATTAGAACCAAATTCTAACTATAAAAACCCCCCTTCTGTCGGTGTGCCAATGACAGGAACGACAGACAGCATAAATATATATATTTTGACGTGACTGAGAAGAGGGTAAAGACCCTTACTATGGGGGCGGGTAACAGTCGCCTACGGCGGTTACAGTAGGGCAATTAGAATTGACACTTGAGGCAAACTCGTGCTCAGCCCTTCCAAGAAACATCCTAAAAGGGCAAGAAGTAGTATTATGGTTAGTGAAATTATCTATATAGATTTAAAAATAATAACTTTCAAATATACTTCAAATCCAAGATTTTAATAATATTGTATGTTTCAAATTTTATAACCCATTCGGGGCAATCAATTTTCAGGTTAATCTTAAGGCGTCTTAAGCCATTACTATTTTATGGATATTTGGAGCTTAAAAAACTATTTAATTAGTTATAATTTTCCGAAATTCTAACCTCTCTGAAACTTAAATTTTTGTAATTAATTTTGTAATTAAAAAGCTGTCTGAAGAATGTGCTTAAGCTCTCATTCTTCACATTTGATATTAATGAGAGCTATTAAAGCACTCATTCTTCACATAATATGAAATATCTTATAACATACTCGTAACTAGCTAAAACTGCAGGCGTTGATTTGCCAATATATTACATTCTTTTGGTACTGGAAAATATACTAAGTATATTATTGAACAATTTTCAGACCTACCCGACAAGTACACAAAATTTTGTTCAGCTCAGCCGAGAAGTTTCACAAATAAACAACGCGAGAATTTTCTATCTAATATAAGGGAGAGGACCTAACGCTAGACACTGAACTAATAGATGACACTTATGACAAAAATACCATAATAATAAGAATTACTCTAATTATTTCTCACCACTGTAAATTTTATAAGCTTTTCAAGCTATCTGTTGAATTGAAAATATATATTAGAGACGCCTTCGGGAACAAAATTTTTAATGGGATCAGTTTTCGTAAATAATATGACCGCGTCAACACGCGTTCGGCAATTTCTTAGCAAATAGGTTAAGGAAGGCGAAATTTTGCAGGTAAGTTTTGAATACATTTATTTGGTTTTTTGTAATTTCTATTGATTTCATTGGATTAATGGTCATATTGTATACACTAATTAATGTTTACTTAAGATTTTTTATCCATTTTCCCTAACAATATAAAGGGTGTCTACTATTAGTTCTTGAAAATGTAAAAAAACCTAAATTCAAATTCAAATTCAAATTCAAATTCAAATATTTATTTGCCAGAATATGGTACAAAAAAGATGTTTAGACATATATTATAATAGCTCAGACACATTCTGCCTCATGCGGCGTGCAAATATTTAAATATAGGTCAAAGCAAAATTACAATGGAAATAGATGAAAACGAATTAAATACATTAAATTTTACATACTATACTTAAAAACTAATTACATAATATATTTATTCAAGTCTTTATCATTAATGAATTCATTTACTGAGTAATAACATTTGTTTATCAATAATTCAAATAATTGTTTCTTAAATATTCTATGGTTATAGTTTTTAATACTGTCAGGTAAGTGGTTATAAATTTTAATTCCCATACAGAAGGCATTTTTTTTGAAAACGTCTAGCCTTTGTGTTGGTACACATAATTTATTTTTATGTCTCAGAGATCGGCTTGTGTTATCTATTTTTTTGTCAAAAAGATTAATGTTATTTTTAATAAATACACTTATTTCGAATAGATATAAACATGGTAAAGGCAGACAATTAATTTTCCTAAATAGTGGTTTACAGCTTTCAGTATAATTGGCACCAAATATAGCACGTATACATTTTTTTTGGGCAACAAATACTTTTCCGCAATCTGTTGAGTTGCCCCAGAGGATAATACCATATCTTAACACGGAAGCAACATAACCGTGATATGCTAGCAGCGCCGATTCTTTAGTGCTCACATTTCGTAATCGATTTAATACAAAGACAAATCGGTCTAATTTTAAGCAGGTTGCTTCTATGTGCTTTTTCCAATTAAAATATTTATCAATATTTACTCCTAAGAATACTGTATTGTCTACAAATTGTACCATTTTACCATCCAATATAATATTTAGATTCATGGATTTTCTATTATAAGTTTGATATTCTATTATATTAGTTTTGTCAATATTGATAATGAGGTCATGTTTTTCTAGCCATTTTTTTGTCAAATTAAGAGTGTTATTAATTTTATTTTCGAATGTCAAAGTATTATTAGTTTTATCTTTAATTATTATAGTTATGTCATCAGCGAATAAAATAGAGTCATGGGGTATACTTGTTGGGAAATTATTTATATAAAAAAGAAACAGTTGAGGCCCTAAGATGCTTCCTTGGGGAATTCCAAAATCGATTACGATGTATTTTGATCTGTAGATCTTTTTAATGTAGCCATTCTTTTTTTTAATTATTTTAGTTATTACCACGCGTTGTGAACGATTACGTAGGTAAGAGGCAATCCAGCTTAAAGCGTTACCTCTTATACCATATTTTGATAGCTTATCGAGGAGTATTTTATGATTTACACGGTCAAATGCTTTTGACATGTCAAGAAAAATAGAGACTACTCGATTACCTTGATTTAAGCTCTCCGTAACTGTTTTTGTTAATTTGAAGCATGCCAGATTTGTTGAGCAATTTTTTCGAAAGCCATATTGCTGAGGAGTTAAAATATTATATTTTGCTATAAATGCTTCAATTTGTCGGTAAATAGCTTTTTCGAAAATTTTTGAGATTACAGGTATTAATGTAATTGGCCTATAATTGTTCATGTTGTCTTTATTGCCCTTTTTGAAGAGCGGTTTTACAATACAGTACTTTAATCTTGTGGGAAAAACGCCTTCTTCAAATGATTGATTAATAATGTGCGACAGTGGTATCGCTATACATTTTGCAATTTTCTTTAATATATTTATATTAATTTCGTCGTATCCAGTTGATTTTGTATTATTTAAAGATAAAATTATATTGTAAATGTCAAGCGGAGTTGTTGGTCGTAAGAAAATTGTATTATTATTATTACTAATTGTATTATCATGTCCGTTACTATTAATGTCATTATTATTATTATTATTTTGTAATATGTCAGTATTTTTATTAAGTCGCGTAAAAAAATTATTAAATTGTTCTGCTATTAATGTAGGATTCGTGATATTGTCATTATTTTCATCTAGTATTGTATTTATTTCTGATAGAGCTCTGTTGTTTGTCATTGTTTGTTTAATCACATTCCATGAAGCTTTGCATTTGTTATTAGAATGTTTTATGTACTTTATGTTATCAATTTTCCTTGATTTATTCATGCAATTTTTAAGAATTTTAGAATAGTTTTTGAACAATTTTTTATCATTTTTATTCTTATTTGACATTTTGTATTTAATATATAGTGACCTCTTTTTTACGCAACATTTCTTTATTCCTTTAGTAATCCATTTATTATTATTAGATTTGCTATTTACTTTAACAGTAATGGTGGGAAAACATAGTTTGTGAAAAAGTACAAGCAAGTCATGAAAGATGTCAAAGGATTTTTGTGTATCAGTTTCAGACAAAACTTCGGAAAATGATAAAGCTGATATACAATGTATAAATTTAGAAATGTTTTCTGTGCTTAAGTCTAATTTTTGTTCAAACCAGTAAATTGGGACTTTCCCATGCAAGTTTTTAACATTTTCTTCAACTTCAAATTGTAGAGTTTGTGCGGTCTCGTGGTCGGACAACATAAGGTAGTGTAAGTCAGCTTTTGTGAATGAAATGTTACTGGCTATTAAGTCAATGCACGACATATTTCTAGTTGGTTTAGTAATATGATTTTGTAGGTTAAAGTTTAATAATATAGAGATTAACTCTTTGCAATATTTATCATTTTTTATTGTATTGAGATTCCAGTCGCCACATACAATCAAGTGTTTTTTAGCATATTTTTTTTCTAGAGCAGTAAGAAGCTCGTTTAATTTTGTCAGAAAGAATTGAGCATCTTTAGAATATGTATCACATTTGGGTGTTCGATAGAGACATACGACTATTAAGTTAGCTCTAGGTATCTCACTAATACAATATTCGAATCTATAAAGAACTGGCTCTGGAGAGATATTAACCTGCCTAGATTCATATTTGTTATTTACCATTATACAGGTTCCTCCTCTACGCTGATGTGGACGGGTGAAAATTGACGATACATGAAAATTATTTAATTGTAGATTAGCCTCCGAGCCTCTCTTTATAAATATTTCACAAAAACACATTATGTCAATATTAATTTTCGGTTGAAATTCATGAAGACATGTCTCTATTTTATCTAATTTACCCAAAATTCCTTGAATATTTTGATGTAATAGAGTTAATTGTAAAGTTGTTTGGTTAACGAAAAAAGCATTTTGGTGATAGCATTTTGTGTGTTTCGGCTTTATCAAAAGTATGATTGTTATTATTACTTATAGGTGGAAAATAAAATGGTATTGTACCTCTTTTATGATCTATGTTCTTTTTTAAAGTTTGATTGTTATTTATCCGATTATTATTATTGCTAAATGTTTTGTTTGTACATTTTTTAGTTAACTCTATATATTCAAGTTCAACATATAGCTTTAAGCTTATAATTCTATTTAACGCTTTTTTATGTTTCTTAAGAGTGTAATGAACATTACGAAGTGTAATACATGTACAATTTTTAAAATTATTAACTATTAATTTTATCTTGCTATTTAATAAGTCTACATTTAAATATGCATTGTATATAACATCTATAATGAAGACAGTATGATGACGCAGTAGATATAAAATGTTGCTAATATTTGATAGTGTAAAGTAAGGGTTTTTATCGTTCGCTCCAACTGCTAAGATCACAATGTCTTCATGTTTTAATGAAAGTTTTAAATTTTCACAGTACTGTAGAATCTCTTTACTAGTAGCGGAAGATAGTACTATCCCGAGCACATCGTATGTTTGGTCTTCAATTTTATTCCTATAATAGAGGACCTGTGATGCTAAACCTCTAATCTGTTCGTCTCCCAAAATATACATTTTCTTCTTGGTTTTACTGGTAGTAGAACTTGTAGAACCGGGGATGTAGAGTTCGGTCGGTGTCATATTTTTGTGCTGGGTGGCAAATGATTTTTCTGATGTTCTCCTTGGTGTGATGCATTGTTTATCAGCTAATGTTGGATTTTTTATTGTTGCTAAACCTGCCAATGGTGATATTTTTGTTTTTTGAAGTTTATCCAACAGTGGACGGGGGCGACATCTAGGTGTTTCATCCAAATTTCTGCATTGGTTGTATGTTGATGAATGTAACGGTAGCTTCATTCCAATATTTGTAATTTTAGTACTTATTGGTGTCAATCCCTTTTGAAAAAGTTTTTTTGGTGTGCTTTTTACAGTAGAAGTTGTCAAGTTTCTTAAGAAGTCTATTTGTTTATTTTTATTCTCTATAGTACGTTTTAGACTGGAGCATTCTAAATTCAGATTCATTATTTCTTCATGGGCGGTCCGATTTTCGGTTTGAAGGGTATTAATTTTTTCTTTGAGCATAATAATTTCAGAATAATGGTTACCAGAGGTATCAGGAACGCTACTAATCGATTGTTCCAAAAAAGAAGTAAAAGTGTTGTCGTCCTGATATTCTATTTCTGATAAATCCATGTCTGATTTTCGTCGTCTAAGAGGTCTTCTAAGAGTTACATATTCATCGTCCATTTTCTATAAAATTATACTTCTAGTAACCCTTATCAATCGGTAATTTAATTATTATTTTTTTTTATCCTGGAGTTCTTTTTTTTTTTTGTCCTTGGCCTCGTATCCGTCGGAGTGATTGTCTATGGTAACTTGTCAATGTATTTCATATGTCAGCTGTCGCCTGTCAACTGTCAGTTGTCATCAGTTGCATTAATTCACGGTAGGTACTTGGAATTACTTTTGTGGATTTGTAAAAATATTTATCCAGTAAGGTAATCCGTTAATCTAATTATTTAAGTATTCAAAATTTTGACAACGGATGTAATTATGTTACAATTTTTGTTATATTACATAATTTGAAGTGTATTTGCTCTTGTAGTTTTGATGCTTGAGGATGTGAATGCAGTAGGTTTGTATTGCTATTTTCAGAGTAATTATGTGGTTTTTAAAGCAAAACTGGTATCAAAAACACTAGTTCCAAGTAAGTTTTGGATAATTACTCACTGTTTTGTCCTTATCACAGGTAATTACTTGCAAACACTTGTTGACAATATGCAGGTTATAGGGTTTGTTTTGATCCACTTTTTATGCAAATTATTCAATTATTTTAATTTATAATTAAAATTAACACAGAGACGATGTTATTGCGACTTTTGACACCTGTCAAGTCTAATAGATGACATGGATCTCATCTTTGAGTTTTGCAATACATACTCAAGTTATTTTGTACTTCTACTGCAAAAATCATCACTATTCTCTGAAAATATAATTCTATTGACAATCTAAGAACTTAGAACTACTGCACCTAAAAATGGACATGCTGTCTAATATTAGACCTTGTACTGATCTAAAAATCGATTGCTTTAGTTTTTTAGCAGTAAAAAAAAGAAAAAGGAGAGCTGAGAAGAGAAAGAAGAAAAAAGGAGAGGCAAAAGAAGCATGGAGACTAAAGACTGAAAATAAATTGGCTAGAAAAAAAAGGCGGGTTGCACTCCGGGAGTGCCGGCAGAAGTGAAAACTTGATTATTAACGTTGTGCATTTTTTAACCCATTTTTTTATGAAAATCGATTATTAAAAAATCGTTTTTTTGAATTACTCGAAACCCTTACAATCGGTTAAATTTTTAACCCATTTTTATGAAAATAGATTTTTAAAGAATCGATTTTTTTAATTAATCGAAACCCTTACAATCGATAAAAATTTTAACTCATTTTTTATGAAAATCGATATTTAAAAAAATCGATTTCTTAATTAATCGAAACCCTTACAATCGATTAAATTTTCAACACATTTTTTATGAAAATCGATTATTAAAAAAATGGTTTTTTTTATTAATCGAAACCCTTACAATCGATTACATTTTTTCAACCCATTTTTTATGAAAATCGATTTTAAAAAAATCGATTTTTTTAATTAATCGAACTTAGAACTACTGCACCTAAAAATGGACATGCTGTCTAATATTAGACCTTGTACTGATCTAAAAATCGATTGCTTTAGTTTTTTAGCAGTAAAAAAAAGAAAAAGGAGAGCTGAGAAAAGAAAGAAGAAAAAAGAAGAGGCAAAAGAAGCATGGAGACTAAAGACTGAAAATAAATTGGCTAGGAAAAAAAAGACGGGTTGCACTCCGGGAGTGCCGGCAGAAGTGAAAACTTGATTATTAACGTTGTGCATTTTTAACCCATTTTTTTATGAAAATCGATTATTAAAAAATCGTTTTTTTGAATTAATCGAAACCCTTACAATCGATTAAATTTTTAACCCATTTTTATGAAAATAGATTTTTAAAGAATCGATTTTTTTAATTAATCGAAACCCTTACAATCGATAAAAATTTTAACTCATTTTTTATGAAAATCGATATTTAAAAAATCGATTTCTTAATTAATCGAAACCCTTACAATCGATTAAATTTTCAACACATTTTTTATGAAAATCGATTATTAAAAAAATCGATTTTTTTAATTAATCGAAACCCTTACAATCGATTACATTTTTTCAACCCATTTTTTATGAAAATCGATTTTTAAAAAATCGATTTTTTTAATTAATCGAAACCCTTACAATCAATTCGAGTTCGAGTTCGAGTTCGAATTCGAGTTCGAGTTCGAGTTCGAATTCGAGTTTGAGTTCGACACAAAACTCTACACACCAACCGTCTTACGGTTTTTCCAAAGTTTTTCGATCAGCACGAGAATCTGACGCGAGTTTCACAGTTTTTACCTATCCCACAAAAGTGCTCAACGCCGCTAAAGAAGTTTTCACTTCAAATTATGAAAAATAAAAATAAAAGGAAAGATAGTTTCAGCATGGAAGAAGAATGAATAGAATCCACAGACAACGTGGATAATATTTCTGATGCATGTAGTTACTATGATGTAGTAAATGAAATATTTTGAAAAATGGCAAATAAAAACCTAATAATAGGAAAAAATGTAATGTAATGTTCTATGTCAACTATTAGTTCATATTGTTGTCTTCTATTAGTGATGTTCGTTTTTTGTGATATCATCTATTAGTACTTATGACTAAGTTTACAAAAAGACCAATAATATATTTTTGAATTGATTTGTCAGAGAATAATTATAATAGTTTTATTTTGTAAGAGTTAATGAAGACATGGAACAAGTTATCTATCCTTTATTTTCATAAATATGTATTTTATAACATTCAAATGTTGCATGTTTCCTTAAAGTGTCTGCCATTAGGTCTCTTCCCTTAATATTAACGTAAGTCATAAGTTTCTTAAATTCTACTCTATCTCTTTCTTAAATACTATTGTTTACTTAACATCTTTACTAACACATATTTTACACATAAATTGAATTGAATTAAATTTTAAATGAAAAACCAAAATTCCGATTCCAAATATGCGGTGAGCCTTATCTCGATATCTCGAGAAATGCAGAATTCGTGTCGGAGGTTAGTTTGACGGCGGTGCGGAGAGCGCGCGGTCGTGTGACGTCACGTGTTCGGATACTTTACATAAACTTGTGCTGTGCTTGTGCGATTAAAATGTGATGTTGGTAAGTGAAAATTAAGTTTTTAATTGTTCTAACTGAATTGTAAAGCGTGTGTGAAAAAAGTTGTTGCTTTATTATGATCGGAATTTAAAAGAACTTTGTGTTCGTACTGCAATAAAAAAGTGCAAATTCGTATAAATTTATGTTAGTTATAATGATAGTGTAAAAGAGAGAATTATATTTCTAACTTTAATTTCAAAAACTTTCGATTAAGTATCAAATACATATTATTATTTTTAACAAAAAATTAAAACCGACTTCCAAGGTAAAAACAATATTAACATTAATATGAACTAAAAAGTATTAAATAATTTTTGCTATCTAATAGTGCCTTTTGAGAATTCGGCTAAACCTTGACTATTTCTGTACTCAATCTTCATTATTTTGAAGTCGGTACCAGATAGCTGAATCTTCAGTCCTCTGACAGAATATTTGAAACTTTTGGAACTGGCACCGACTTCAAAATTATGAAGATTGAGTACAGAAATAGTCAAGGTTTAGCCGAATTCGGAAAAAGGCACTATTAGATAGCAAAAATTATTTAATACTTTTTAGTTCATATTAATGTTAATATTGTTTTTACCTTGGAAGTCGGTTTTAATTTTTTGTTAAAAATAATAATAATTTCACTCTTTTTAGTTACACTAGTAGGTAAACCTTCGCGTATATTTTACGTATCTTATTACACAGTTCACACTCACAGAAATAATATATTATCAGTGAAGTGAACATAATATTGTGCTAAGTAATTTAGCAATTTTAATACTTCAAACCCCAAGCGGTCACCGGCGATTGCGATAACAATAGAAAGGCTATTGTGTCTCGTTTTTCCACGATCCAAGGATCTATCAGAGAAAAAATTGTATAAACTTGCATAGGATGTAGCGTAGCTACTCATCTAATATATAAAATTCTCGTGTCACAGTTTTCGTTGCCATACTCCTCGGAAACGGCTTGACCGATTCTCATGAAATTATGTGAGCATATTGTGAGGATATTGGTCTGAGAATCGGCCAACATCTATTTTTCATACCAAAAATTATTTATATGGCAAAACAACGTTTGCCGGGACAGCTAGTAATATAATATAATATTATCATAATTATTGACAGCTGTTCTTGTAATCAAGAATTCAATTTCAAATCCATTCAAATCGATACTTAGTGCGCCATCTATCGATTAATAAGTATAACTAATTAAAAAGACACTTATTGACTTTGTTTTGTTTAAATGCTCTTTTTAAAATAACTTTATTTTAATTCTATATTTTGTCTATTAAAATTTTATAAAGTAGTTAGTATAGTATTCGATCTGTATATAAAGTAGTAAAGTATATTCGATTCGGCGTATTCGGCGTATTCGGCGCTGACCGCCGTGTATATTTAAACAAAGTGTTGTTATACAGTATAAAATTATTATTATTATTATTATTAGTATATCCACACCTATGCCTTGTACTATTATCTATTCTGTGCCATGAGACATTGGTGACCTTAACACGACGTGGTAATGATGAAGACGATGAAGATGATGATGATGACGATTATGATGATGAATATGAGTTGCATAGTAGCATATGCTTTCTGTTCTTAAAACAACGCCGAAACTCCCAAACGTGTATATATAAGGAGTCAGGAGTTCTCTCAGCATCTTCAAAACCATGGTATACCTTGACCCAATATTTAACTTTTTGGTAGCATATTCTTAGTACACTTCACATAAAACCAAAATCACCATATGTTTCCATATAAATTTCGAGGAGTTCCCTCGATTACTCCTGGATCCCATCATCAGGTCACCACTTTGTGAACATGGTACCAAATTGGAGTAAAACCAAATACAACAAAGTAAAAATTTCGAAAATCGGTTCACAAACGGCGGAGCAATCGTTGAACATACAAAAAAAAAAAAAAATAAAAAAAAATAAAAAAAAAATATCCACAGCCGAACATATAACCTCCTCGTTTTTTGGAAGTCGGTTAATAAAAATATACACGTATAATAATAAACAAAGACACTTGAATGTACATTGTATGATATTTCTATTATTATATAATTATTTATTACTATATAATATTATTATTTTATGATATTAAGGAAAGAAATAGTTCTGCTACGCGTTCGTAGCGCGCTACGTAGACGTGTAGCAGACCTACGATGCGTTTTATTAATATTTAATTTACATTTTCCATTTTCGTGATTTAATTTAATTTTATAATAATAATTTTATTATTCTGCGATTCTTATGATTTAATGTTTTAAAAAAATATGATAAACATGAAAAACTTCAGAGTTTTAAACTTTTAAATATATTTTGATATTATCATTATCATAAAGATGAATTTTTAAAATATGTTAAGTATAAATAAATATAAAATTGAATTCAGTAAGGAAAAAATATTATAAGCGAATTTTAATTGAATCATAAACAGATATTAATTATATTAATTCGCTCATACATTTGAAATTAGGGCGATGAAAGGCCTTACCTTATTGAAATTATAATAAGTATCCGGGCGGGTGGCCGACGGCCGTATTGTTAAACATGAGATCACTATTATCCATAGATCATATCCATATCCATACTTCCATACTAACATTACAAATGCGAAAGTGTGTCTGTCTGTGTGTCTGTTTGTCTTAGCAGACAAACAGACACACAGACAGCAGTTTGAGCGTGAAGAGGTAACCCTATTCGCGCTCAAACCGCTGAACCGATTCTGCTGAAATTTGGCAAGGAGATACTTTGAGTCCCGGGAAAGGACATAATATGATACTTTTTGTCCCGGAAAAATGTACGGTTCCCGCGCGATAAACGAATTTTGGCACTACAGAGTTGCGGGCGTCATCTAGTAGATAATGTTTTACGGCGAAAGCCTTCAATTAGCTTTTCCGCATTCTTTAAGTTTGACTTGTCATAGTTTCCTAATATTGTTAATCATTTTTTAATACTTTTAGATTTTCTTATAATATTGTCTTACCAATGAATTTTTTTTATTGATTTTTGAGGGAAAAATGTTTTTAAATGCGTTTCTAA
The DNA here is from genome assembly GCA_937595015.1 of Polyommatus icarus. Lineage (NCBI taxonomy): Eukaryota > Metazoa > Arthropoda > Insecta > Lepidoptera > Lycaenidae > Polyommatus > Polyommatus icarus. The sequence goes on along the minus strand of OW569327.1, from coordinate 14,558,759 downwards.
CGAATATAACGAAAAAAAATTTTTTTTCTAGAATTCTTTATATTATTATGAGCTGCATGAAAATGTAGGGTCCGTTAGTAATTTTGGTAGTTAGTTTAGGTAATAATAAAATTAAAAATAATAATATAAGATTGCATTTAGAAAGCATAAAATTTATAATAATATGTGGAAGAAGCGTCAAACATTTTAATTCATATTTTTTCCAGTCCTTTTGGTTTGATATTGGGTCCTTCCTCTTTTCAGTTCCTTCCTTTCCAGTATATTTTTACAGGTATTTAAAACATTGTGTAAAAAGTAAGATGAAATCTGCGACCGACAATCAACAACGCATTAAAAGCAATAATAATTTAAGTAAATAAAAGTGCTTACCTACTGAAGCTGCGAAACTTCATAAAAATTCACAACGCACTTACCAGGCTCCGAAACAAATATTTAACAATATTAAACAATCCATCAAGTACATATCGTCAGCATATGCTGCTGTTATAATATTCAAAATATAAACACACAACGTCCTCTGTGGCTCAGTGGATGAGCGAGTTGGTAGCTCAAGCCGGAGGTCGCGGGTTCGAATCTCGCTGACGGAACAAAAAGTTTTGCAAAGTTCCTGGGTCATGGATGTGTATTAAAATATATTAAGTATGTCATAGTCTATATCTATATCTATACTAATATTATAAAGAGGTAAACTTTGTTTGTATAATTGTAATGAATAGGCTCAAAAACTACTAGACCGATTTTAAAAATTCTTTCACCTTTCGAAAGCTACATTATCCACGAGTAACATAGGCTATATTTTTAAGATATTTGAGTTTTTCGGACAAAAATCAACCAGAAAAGTTACTTATTTTGCGTACGCTGCCTAAACTATAAAAGATAGAACCATAACATGTCCGCGACACACTATACCTATCTATGTCGAGTGAGGCACACCAACCATTTTTTTATTTAAAAAATCTTGATTTTTTTCGGACTACATTAAAACGCGTTTATTTTACTCATGCTATTAATCTTTATCAAAATTAATTATTTCGTCACTGAGAACAGTTTCTGTAGATAATATTTGGTCTTTGAATGATTAAAATTGGACATTTGGTCTTAAAGTTATGGCGAAATTAAAATATTACGATTTCTACTGCACGGCCCGTTGCGAAGTGGGCGTCATCAAGGCGGGGGTGCGCGTGCGAGAGGGGAGTTTAGATCTTTAGCAGTGTCCACACTCCACATTTTCATCTTCAATTTTCGTCATATTATATCTTCTTTCATTCAACTGTCGTATTGGCGCATTCAGTTATTTTCTTAAATATTTGAAAATGCCTAAGAGAGCCAGGTCGGACGACTATCATGGCACCATACTTATATTTTAGTCACTTCAATAAAATAATATGGGCGAAACAATATTTGCCGGGACAGCTAGTAATATATAAAAGAAAGTTGTGTTAGTTACGCCACTTATAACTCAAGAAAGGATGAACCGATTTGGCTGAAAATTGGTGGAGAGATAGCTTAGAACCAGGAGTAGGACATATAATACATTTGGTCCCGTTAAAATGTACGGTTACTGCACAATATACTTTTATGATTTGCGCGTAAACAATTCAATCGATTTTGATGAATTTTGGTATGGAGATACTTTGAGTCTCGGGAAAGGACAAGGGATACTTTTGGTCCCGGAAAATGTACGGTTCCCGCACAATAAACATTTATGATTTTCGCCTAAACTATTCAGTCTATTTTTATGAAATTCGGTATGGAGATACTTTGAGTCTCTGGAAAGGACAAATATACTTTTATGATTTGCGCGTAAACTATTCAATCGATTTTGATGAATTTTGGTATGGAGATACTTTGAGTCTCGGGAAAGGACAAGGGATACTTTTTGTCCCGGAAAATGTACGGTTCCTGCACAATTAACTTTTATGATTTTCGCTTAAGCTATTTAATCTATTTTGATGAAACTTGGCATGGATATACTAATTTTAATCTATTATTTTCTTAATTATACCAATTCGAATTAAAATATAATCATCGTTAAGACAGGACAACGTCTGTCGGGTGCGCTAGTATAGTTTAAAAGTATTAAATATATTTCCGATATCTGGTACCTGTAACACAAGTCCTTCAGGTACTTATCACGGGGCCAGATTGACGTGATGTGAAGCGTCCATAGATATTATTATTATTATTTCATACATAGCCTTACAGCATCTTATATTTAAGTAAATTTTTGTAGCTTTTATTATGTGGTAGACACTTTTTCTTTACGACGTACCGTTTTAAAGATATGAGCCAAAAACTCAAAAACGGGAACTTTAACCCCCTCCCCCCACTCCGGCTCACCCCCTAGGGGCGGGGACTTTTAGTATGTTTATCTTCTAGGCATCCTAAACACATTTCTGAATAAATTGCTTAGGTTACAGCTCACGCACTCTACACCTGCTTTTTTAAGTGGACTATCTAATATATATAAATCTCCTGTCACGATGTTTGTCCGCGATGGATTCCTAAACTACTTAACCGATTTTAATGTGTTTATTTTTTATATGTGTGCTTTTTTCCAACTTGAGAGATAGGATAGCTTAGATCTTAGCTTTGCTTAGAGTCGCAATTTTATTTTATTGCAAATTATTTTACAACCTGAGACTGACGGCGACCATTGTTTGTACCGATTTTTGTACCGACGGGATAGCGATCGTCGTTGCCATGGTAACATACATATTTAGTCACTTCAATAAAATAATATGGCAAATACATAATATATTATGGCAAAGCAACGTTTGCCGGGACAGCTAGTATATATATATACTCGTATAGGAGCAATAGAAAGTAATAAAAGTGGTGCACACTTTTGATGCGAAGTGGTAAATAATACTTCCATATTTAGATTATTGATGCGAAAGTGGGTCCCTTCACGCCCAAACCGCTTAACCGATATTGCTGTAATTTGGTATGGAGATACTTTCAGTCCCGGGAAAGGACAAAGGATACTTCTTATCACGGAAAAATATACGGTTCTAACGTGATAAACATATCTAGTATATTTTATTATTAATAATTATTATAATCCAAAAAAATACTCGTAGTTTAAATCTATTAGGCTTAAATAGTTGTGAAGTTATTGCTCTTTAATAATAATACTATTAAAGTTTTTAATAGTATTATGATTAAAGAGTAATTGTGCTAAGCAAATATTAATTTCAGGTACTCTAGCTAGCCGCTAAAGAAATTGAATAGTAATTGTATAATTATTTCAAAAAGCCTTCGTCTCTAGGCGACAAGATTTAGTCTAATTGAATTTTTCTCAAGATATTAATTTTTAGAGAAAACCTTTTTTTCCCAGAAAATTATTACCCTGTTTTATATTATATTTAAAATTATTAAACACTTTTGTATGTTTTGATCTTCTTAGGTTTTAATGGCCAAGTTTTATGCTACTATGTACATAATTTAAGAAGCAGGAAATTATGACTGCTGAATAAAAACAAAATCTAATATTTTTCGTAATAAATAAAAAAACACTCTTTTGTTATAATACGAGATGAAGCTCGCAACTTCGTTGAATCAAAACTCGTTTATGGCGCGGGAACCGTACATTTTCCGTGATAAAAAATTAATCCTCTAAAAAAGTATCCTATGTCCTTTCCCGGGGTACTCATCACTCAAAGTATCTCCATACGAAATTTCAACCAATTTCCTCCGTCTTCCGGAATTTCGATCATGTCACGTGTCCTGGCGTGAGTTAAACCCTTTTAAGGCCTCTATATCCGATAAAAAACGAGCTTTGAAAAGAACCTTGATCATTGTCTGTCAGTGCGAATATCGACGTAAATGACATTAAAATAACATTCATAACAGCGCGCCTTGTACGGTGGCGGTTACGACGCTCTCCGCGTCCATGATAGGGCGAAATAGGAGAAAAAACCTTTTTAAGGCTTAATATAATACATATTTCAAAAAAGTAAAAAAACCAAATTATCAACTTATGTAGTGCAAAGCAGTAGATATTTTTTATATATTCTTTTGATAAATACTGAAGGAGGAAAGTGGTTTCATTCAACGACTTGGAGGTGATTTGGTTTTTTATTTCTTTATTATGTGATACCGATAGAAAGAATATGACAAAACCACGTTACGTATCATATCATGTAGATTACTAATTATTTTTTTCAGATATAATTTCTCTGTTAATGTCGATGAAAAGTGGTTTCATCTGCACGCTTTTTTCGCGAGAGGAGCCTTAACCCATTTCAAAAGAGTGCACAACGCCGCGCCGCTAAATAATATTTTACTCAGATAATGTATAAGGCAAAGAGAACGCTGGTCGAAGTAAACAAAAACTAAATAAAATATATATATATATATATATATATATATATATATATATATATATATATGTATTTATATTTTAAAAATAAAACCTAGTTTAATACAAGTATTAGATAAAGAATCTCCTAAACTAGGCTCTTAAAGAATTTTATCAGACTGAAGAAAGGTACAAAGTTTACAAAGCTAATGAAGTGAGAAAATTAGTAGAGACTGAAAAATGTATGCTGTTTATTGAAAATGGAATAAAGATTTATTTATATTATTATGATTCGTGTTTTTACCAAGAAAGTTTGTATTAATTGAAGATTAAGTTTGTACCAAGAAATTAATATTTAGAAATTAAATAAAAATTTAGTCAATCGCGTCTAAAAAGGTTTTTTTTAATTTTTGTACCTTCATGTCTTACACTCTTATATAACTTTATCATTTTAATATAATATATTACATTAACCCATCAAGACCCATAAGGACACCGGTGACCGCGACAACTATAGAATAACAATAGATTTCCAAGAATCCGCAATCGAAGAATTACAATGATAAAATTATGTTATAGTGTGTATAATAAAAATAAATACTTAATATTAATAACAATATTTTCTCACAGTAAGTATATTATAATAATGTTAGGCTAATGTTTATATTTTGCACACCTCACTACGATGCTTCGTTGTTTTAATGACCAGTGCTTTCTAGATGATGGTAGAATTTATATAAAGAATAGCAACACTAAAGTACAGCAATTGTAAGTTCGGGCTTAAATACCACATTAAACCGTCCATTATTGTTATCGTGAGCACCTGATGGTCGTAACTCAAGATTTTAGATAATTTAATTAATCGCATCCTAGAACTGCTTCTTAAATTACTTAGCTATAAAAGTACTTCTACTACTTCTTACTAGACTTTGAGTTAGGACTATGGCTTCGATATTTTACTTTCTTATTAACAGAAATTTTGTATGTTGGTCTCTTTCTAGCATATTGGAAAACTTACTTGAAAAACTAAGACAGCGAATCTTGAATATAATACGTGGCGTAAAATCTTCTATATAAAATTCTCGTGTCACAATGTTACTTACCGTACTCCTCCGAAACGGCTTTACTGATTTTTACCAAATTTTATATGCATATTCAGTACTGTCTGAGAATCGGCTACTGGCTAATTTTTATATTGATAAGTGCATTTGTTGAATAAATAATGGTAAATTATTACAACTCGAGACTGACGGCCACCATTGTTTGTGCGACGTGACGGGATACCGATGGACGTTGACATGGTGACATACTTATTTAATATTTAGTCACTTCAATAAAATAAGTTGGGCGAAATATATATTATGGTAAAACATGGGTAAAACAACGTTTGCCGGGACAGCTAGTATATTATTATAATATTTAAAGTAAATTTCGGTAATTAATTTCGTTGAAATGCAGTTCTTATGGGGCTTGATAGGTTAAAACACAAATTAATCCCAGAAGTTTTATATTAATTAGTACTAATTGTAGTAATAATGATTGAAATATTATGTACTTACAATGGACATTTTTTCGGTCCTTTACTTAAATTTTTTTTGCGATAAGGATTTCGTAGAAAAATGCCTTCTGCATACTTTTCCGACAAATTCTACGAAATAAACAACGATATCAAAAAAAAGGCCATGATAGAGTGGAAAGGATTTGATTTGAATTTATCTGTAGGTACAATAAATGAGCATACTTCATTCTAGTGGCTACGCAACTTACAGTAATTAAGTTTCCAACATAAATTATATGAGGTTAGTCTTAAACTTGTTCAGATTACATGTACGTGTTGGCTATAAGTCAAGGATATTGTTTAGAATATACTAGTTTCAAAATTATATGAAATTAAGTACACAACTGTAATGAATTAATTAATACCAATAACAAGAGAGAACGCTTCCATTCTTTCTTTTATAGAAGAAAATGTATTTATAACCTATGAGCAGTCTGGATTTTTTTATAAAGTTAGTGAAACAAGCAAGCTGGTTACCTGATGGAATGCAACAATGCTCGTAGATAGCATAGTTTATAGAATGTAGGATATACTGTATAGTTTTCAGGTCAGATGTCGTCAACTATTTACATGAAACGCAGAGTAAGTTTGGATGATAATGTTAGCACTTCACTTTACATAGCTAAAATGTAAAATCCGGAATAAACAAAATATGTAAAATAGATGCTTCTAGCATCAGACCTATGCAATAATGCTGGAACGAACTGTCACCAGCAGTATTTCCGGAACTATACGACCTGCAAACCTTCAAGAAAAGAGCGTATTCCCTCTTAAAAGGCCGGCAACGCACCTGTAGCTCTTCTGATGTTGCGAGTGTCCATGGGCGACGGTAGTTGCTTACCATCAGGTGACTCGTTTGCTCGTTTGCCCCCTTATTTAATTAAAAAAAAATATACATTTTTGAATACACAAATTCAATTATTTCGATCTTAATATCGAATATTTGCAGTGCAATGAAAGCAAGTCTATATTAATTACTTAATTGTTCTTTATTCATCTATAATCTATATTATGGTTTAGGCGCAGCGCAGACGACAGACTATCCGTGACGCACTTTTTAGTCTGTGGGAAATAGAACCTATGCAATTATATGAAGTAACGCACACGACGCGCAAAAAGTCCGCATATAATTGCATAGGTTCTATTTCCACAGACAAAAAGTGCGTCACGGATAGTCTGTCGTCTGCGCTGCGCCTTATTATTCAATCGTTTTAAAACCGAATTCAGCTTATTTGCATGTTGCATTGCATAATACATTATATTGTAACAACGTTATTTTTAATGTAATATTGTCACTGTATAAAATTCTACAATATACTTAAGCATACACATAAATGTTTCGACATCTTACTTCTTGAAAAACCCCTTGCTAATTTAAAACTGCAAATTATTAAAATTAGATTATTTTGTAGATAATATTATAATTTTTATTTCTTGTCAAGTTACTTTTCTAACGTATCAAACAATAATAATAACAATAATAATATCTATGGACGCTTCACACCACGTCAGTCTGGCCCCGTGCTAAGTACCTAAAGGACTTGTGTTACAGGTACCAGACAACGGAAATATATTTAATACTTTTATACTATACATATATTTAAGATTTTTATTATATCATACACATATTTAATACACATCCAGACCCGGGAACATTGAAAACTTTTTGTTCCGTTGGCGGGATTCGAACCCGCGACCCCCGGCTTGAGCGTCCAACGCGCTTACCACTGAGCCACAGAGGTCGTCAAAAAAATGATAAGTTAACTATGTAAATATATTAAATTCGCAGATCAATATGGTTAATAGAGATTACTATAGAGTAGAGTATAGAGTATTCTCGTTCTCAATTTAAATTAACTTCACAAAATCAGACTATTAACTTTTTTGGTGTGTAAAAACTGTAGAAGTAATGCAAATCTTTATAAAATCTGTGTTATTTAAAAATCACGTAAAATAATTACATCTTAGCTACTAATAAGTCTCGCTTAGAATAAAAAAGCGACTGAGTCGGGCGGACGACCCGAGAAGCTCGAATGAATTTTAATTTTCCGCTTTGATTAAGGTGATAATTAAAAATAGTTTCCATTCATACACTTTTTATAAATATTCAAGAATACGGTGTATAATCAAAGGAAAAAATTAAAATTCAATCCCGCAATAGTTATTTGTATTCACACCGAAAGAGTTTTTCAAGAAAAGTTGCTTTTGAAATTGTGAAAGAAAATTTCATTTGGAGTAAGCGATTTTCTATAATTTCATTTTGCCGGGGCTCCGGGCATGCTTTGTGTGGACTCGAAACTATTTTTAAACTGAGAACTCTATTTATGGCGTGATAATTGGCTATCTCAAATTTTTATGCGACAAAACCATGCTTTGGCATGAATAGGCTGGCATAACCAGCTCAATATCTCGGTCTCAAAGAGAACTGGTGTAAAACTACGGTTATTTCGCGTTTATTTGTAGTAGTGAGATCGAAGGGCTCGGTAAAAAATGACAAGATTACTTTTTAGATTATTTGTTTGTAACAAATATTCTCTTCCTCATAAGGTTCCCTTAATTATTATTTGGGTAATTTCTAAATTTAAAAATTGATTTAAAAAAATCATAAGAAAAATTGAAACTGAAAACTAAATGTAATAAAATACATTTTTAGTTACCTTGTATTTTAATTTCTATAATAAATGTTGACATTACGTCTATACTTTTGCTATAAGTATCTAACGAACTGCGAAATCTTTTTGTTTGCGCTTCCACACGGCGGCCTCCTCACGGCTCTATACAAATATTTCATTTGTCGCACGCGAACACAAGCCAAATCTCATTTTGGGGTTTTTTCGATGTTCTGCGACGCCAGAATTATTTTTCAAAGGAAATTTGGTAAGCTGAGAAAATGTTATTATGACGGGGAAGACAATTATTTTTGTATTATGTAAAAGAAAATAGAGTTTTTGGGGGAAATCGATTTTGAACATGAACAATGTTATTATAATTATTGTGTGCAATGTGCATATTTTTAAAACCGTCATAAAATTTTAAGAGAGAAAAAAATTAAAATTGGGTAAAAATATCAGCTCCTACTAGAAAAATAATAACGTGCGTGGTATAAAAGTTTTGTTGATTCGAAGATTCATTTGTTATTACTAGTCATCAAGATTCAAATAAGTATGATATCATGGACTGTATTTACTCTTTTGGATAAGTAAACAAAAGTTTGTTTTAGAAACACTTTGAAAAAGTAGCCTTTATTTGTAGTAAAAATATTTCTCTTTTTCTCGTCCACTGTATACGAACTTTAAGGAAACTTAATAGTGTGATTCTTAGAAGTACCTCTTTTAAGTATATAAAGTAAGATACGCGATACTTCTAGTAACTTGGAGAAAATTCTTTGTATGTCTCTTATCGTTTTTTCTTATATGAAATGTATTTGTGGCTGTTAGGAATTCCGAAGGAATTGATTTATTATTTGAAGTTGGTATAGTAATTTGAAAATTGAGCTAATATTATAAATTCGGAAGTGTGTCTGTCTGTTACCTCTTCACGCCCAAACCACTGAACAGACTTTGTTAAAATTTAGTATGGAGACAGTTGACTTTTAGTCCCAAGAAAGGACATGATACTTGTTATCGCGGGAATATGTACGGTTCCCGCGCGATTAACTGATTTAAGCGCAACGGAGTTGCGGGCCGTATGTCATGCCTTGGTATAATTATTTAAAATTTATTAATTATTCAAATTATTTAAAAATTTTAATTGCCCAAACGTTAAATAAAACTTTACTTTGATCTCTATATATAGATGATAATTATATAGAGATCAAAGTAAAATTTTAGTAGATAGATAGACTAAGTAGATATTTGAGCCGATATGATCATTCAGATAAAATGATCGGCAATTTCGCCAACAAATAGATTACATAAGCATCCCACGTAAAATTTGGCCATGTAATTGACTATAAAATATATTATTCAGTCAATAATGGGACTTAAAGTATAACACTAGATGACACACATTCGCATATCCATACTAATATTATAAATGGGAAAGTGTGTCTGTCACACTTTCGCATTTATAGTATTAGTATGGATGGACGTAGGTATACTTTTAAGTATATAGCAATACAGACTTATCATCTATCCTTAAGATATGAAAAACTTTAAAAATATACTTCAGAGTATCATTGTACAAGTGAACAAAAGTATTATTAAGTATACGTGATCAAACTACGTGAATTATATCCAGCTGTGGTTAATACGGGGAAGATATATAACGGTACCAAGTTAAGAATGGATGAAAAATCTCTCAAATCATTCTATTCCATAAAGATAATGTTTTTGGTACGGTTTTCGACGGAACATTTTTACTGGAATGATATCGAGGTATACTTTCTATTTAATGTTATGTTGGTCGTCAGTTCTTGTTGAATTTTATTGCCTTAAATCATATAAGTGGTATTTGTAATATTATAATCATTAAAATTATTTTATCTTCATGGTTACTTTGTAACTACTATTAGATTAACAATTATTATTCGATAGAATAAATAATTTTTTCATATATTATAATATTGAATACATTGTTAATACAGAACATTTCAGATTTACCATAGAAGTATCTTAGGGTCAGTCGCACTGAAATAAAATGAGTCGCACTGAAAGATCAAGATGAGATGAAATGGCTTTAAAATTTTAATTTAAGAAAGACATTAATAGTGTTGGTAAAAATAGCAGCAATAATAATCTATACTTATAAAATTACATGTCCTGACTGACTGACTGACTGATTCATCATCGCTGAGCAAAAACTGTTAAAGTTACAGCCACGAAATTTGGTGGGTAGGTTTGTTTTATTAAGTAGACACCCACTTAGGAAGGAAATTAGAAAATTTTACCCCGAAGGGGGTGAAATAGGGGTTGAAAGTTTGAATGAAAGTTCGTCATTTCTTGAGTTAGAAACATCAAACTTTATTTTTGGATTACTGATAAAAAATGAATAATGGATACGAATTTAAGCGTTTTTGAAAATTCTACCCCTTAAGGGGGTGAAATTGGGGTTGAAAGTTTGTAAGAAAGTCCGTTATTTCTTAAGTTAGAAACTTGAAATTTTATGTTTGGGCTACTGATTAAAAATGATTGGATACGTGTTTAAGCGTTTTTGGAAATTCTACCCCCAAGGGGGAGAAATAGGGGTTGAAACTTTAAATGAAAGTCCGTCATTTCTTAAGTTGGAAACATGAAAGCTACGAATAATAAAAACTAAGGAAGAGTGACTCCGTCAAAAAACATGCTCCAAAATACTTGTCAAAAAAGTGTACCTTAGGTTCACTTTTCATACATTTGCAATATTTAGGTGACCTTGAGCGGTATAAAGGCTGACGTTACATGACAGTTCGAATGGAACCAAATTTAAAACTGTATCAGTATGGGAGTTACGTTTCCTTAGGTTTTATTATTCGTAGCAAGAAAGTTTATTCTTGGACTGCTGATTAAAAATGAATGGATAGGTATGTAAGCATTTTTGGAAATTCTACCCCCAAGGGGATGAAATTGGGGTTGAAAGTTTGAATGAAAGTCCGTCATTTCTTGAGTTAGAAACATGAAACTTTATTTTTGTGCTACTGATTAAAAATGAATGGATAGGTATTTAAGCGTTTCTGGTAATTCTACCTCCAAGGGGGTGAAATTGGGGTAGAAAGTTTCAATGAAAGTCCGTCATTTCTTAAGGAAACGTTCAGAATGAACGTTTATTGATGTTTGCGTTTGAAGTTTGCTTAAATAGGGTCCCGTTTTTACCCTTTGTATAAGGAACCACAAAAAGGGGAAAACTATCCATCTTTGTTAATATACTATGTTAACGCGGACGAAGTCGCGGGCAACAGCTAGTTAATTGATATTTTTCACTCGATACGAATTAATAATACTCGATGCGCGCGGTGCGATGCCAACCGATGATAATACATGATGCCGCGTTTTTAGCAAATAGCAAAGCGATAACACGTAGCATGATGTCACATAAAAATTAGCATGTTAATGAAATTAATAGTACACAGCATGAATGCCCATTACTAGCATAATTTTGTAATAATTTATTGATGAATATGATTCTAATTCTTTGAGCTGCAAGTGTTCATAAGTTCTAATAACTTGCAACGAGTACAAAAAGTATGAATATTGTAGATTTAAGCGCGAATATGCTAAAGCATTGGGCAATAAAACTCAGGAATAAGCACACTTACCCCCAGAAGGTCATGAGATATAGAGATTACGGCGCATAAAATATGTACTTAATGTGGACGCCGGAGAACAATTCCTTTATCTACTACTAAACAATGTATGAGCGTTTATTAAAGTGACTCCAAACAGTCTTATACCAAATCAAAGTGATTTATGAACTGCCATATTATAAAACAATTATTAAAGTTTGCTTTTATCTTACAATGCCTACTTTGATATGTACTAGATAACTACCTTATAAAATTATGTTTAGGCGTTTAACTAAAAAAACAGCTATTTTTTAAATAAAATAAGGGGGCAAGCTAGCAAAATCACCCGATAAAAAGCAGCTATCGTCACCAATCGACACTCGCACTATTAGAAAAGGTGCACTTTCTGCTGGTCTTTCAAGAGGGATTGCGCTCTCTTCTTCATGGTTTGCACTTTGCAGTTCCGGAATATTGCTAGTGACAGTTCATTCCAAGTTTTACTATATTAATATTAAGGTTGTAATTAGGTGTCTGTATGGAAGAGCTAGTAGTTTGCCAAATCTTGTTTGCGGTGCTACGAGCATTTTTATAGCAATACGAACTACGAATAATAAATAAAACTAAGGAAGAGTAACTGTGTCAAAAATTTGTTCCGCGAGTCTACAAAATGAGACCCGAGTCTACAAAAAACTTTATGTATGTATTCGGTACACAATTTTGTGTAATTTATTGAAGTGACAATAATTATTATCAACGGCTTTATTTCGTTAGTTTGAGTGAGTGTTTCGTAGAGCTATTGTCATATATTTTTAGTGTGCGAAAAGGAACCAAATTCAAAACGGTTGAAGTAACGGAGTTTACGTTTCCTTAGTTTTTATTGTTCGTAGAATACGAAGAATAATAGAAATTACAGAAATTACATGATATAATATAATCAACAATGAACTTCAGCAGTCGACAACCGTATTAGAAAATATCTTATTTACTGACAAAAAGTAAAGATTACAAACAACAAACAATAAAATCACCGAAGTTTGGGAAAGTCAAACATTTTTATGTTCATAAATTCACCTCGAGCTGGCTTTTAGGCGTTGAAAGTCCAACAAGTACTTAATTTGGGGCTAAGTGCTAATATTAAAGTTGAATTTTGCCACGTTGAAATATATTTATAGAAATAATAGAGTAACATTTTCGTAGTGCTTTTATTAACGATTAATATTCTGAATTCTGTTAGTTCTAAATGCGCGGGAGTATTGATAAATGTTAGTTCAAAATATTAAAACTAGTTCATGCTTAATAATTATAGAAAATCAAAATATTATAGGTAGTGTCTACCTATAACCCCAAATAACGCCTGAAACGCCGATTTTTATTAAATTTGATGAGACAAAAATGTACAAAACTTTCATACATTTTTAACCGACTTCCAAAAAACGAGGAGGTTATATGTTCGGCTGTGGATTTTTTTTGTATATTCAACGATTACTCCGCCGTTTGTGAACCGATTTTCAAAATTTTTGTTTCGTTGTATTAGGTTTCACTCCAATTTGGTACCATGTTCACAAAAGTTGTGACCTGATGATGGGATCCATGAGTAATCGAGGGAACTCCTCAAAATTTAAATGGAAACATATAGTGATTTTGGTTTTATGAGAAGCACCCTAAGCATATGCTACCAAAATGCAAGATTCTGCACCAAGGTATACTATGGTTCCGAAGATACTAACAGAACTCCGGATTCCTTATAGATACAAGTTTGGGGGTTTAGGCGCTGTTTTAAGAACTGAAAGCATATGCTACTATACAAATTACTTTCATCGTCATCATCATCATTACCACGTCAGGTTCACCAATGTCACCAAAATCGAACATAACAAAATATTCAACCTTATCACCAGAGCGTAAGGCACACCTTTGACATTACTTCTGAGAAGTAAGTTGCTTCAAGTAATATACTAGACGCTAGTGCACTGTTACACTTACCAATTGCGGCCACTGGCGGCCGTAGACTTTTCAAGCGATACTATGTATTACAATAATAAATATAAAGTTTAAAATCATATGACACTGAAAGCCTCGCCGCTGCTAAAATTCCGGTTTGTCGCGGCTCTAGCACGTGTCCACTTCGATTTTTTTTAAAATGTATTGTTTAAAATTATCTGCAGCTGATATTATATTTTGTAAGTGTGACTGTTAACAAACGTAGAATAGTATTACAGGTGTATTAGGGTGTGAATCACACCGGAATGGCGGAGGCGAGGCGAGCAGTTTCAGTGTCATATGATTTTAAACTTTATCTTCATTGTTGTAATACATAGTATCGCTCGAGAAATCTACGGCCGCCCGTGGACGCTCGTGGCCTCTTGCGGCCGTCGGCGGCGTTGATTTCTCAAGCGATACTATGTATTACAATAATGAAGATAAAGTTTAAAATCATATGACACTGAACCTGCTCGCCTCGCCTCTGCCATTCGGTGTGAATCGGCCCTAATCTACGTATAGTACGCCATGATTTTACTAGGTAACTAAAAAGAGTGAAATTATAATTTTTTACAAAAAATTAAAACCGACTTCCAAACAATAATAACATCCTTATAATAAGAACTAAAAAGTAATGAATAATTTTTCCTATCTCATGGTGCCTTTTTCCGAATTCGACTAAAACTCAAATATTTCTGTACTCAATCTCATAATTTTGAAGTCGGTGCCAGCTTTACAAATATTTCAAATATTCTGGCATCTGGATTCAGCTATATCTGGTACCGACTTCAAAATTATGAAGATTGAGTACAGAAATAGTTGAGTTTTAGTCGAATTCGGAAAAAGGCACCATGAGATAGGAAAAATTATTTATTACTTTTTAGTTCATATTATTAGGATGTTATTATTGTTTTTACCTTGGAAGTCGGTTTTAATTTTTTGTTAAAAATAATAATAGATTTCGTATTCGACAACGTTACGATCACATATCCACACGTAGCTGTCTACTTGATCGGCTCACCGCACAAACAATACGAATATCCGTCGTCGACAATTTTTATCCTACGTCAATCAACCTAATAAACGTCACTCACAAAGCTATTTCATATAAACAACACGCGGGCGCAGATTTTAATATCAGATAATGAATATGTTTAAAAATTCTCGAAAAACCCCGCTCCCTTTATTACCCGCACGTAATTGGGAACGTGACATTAAGTGAAACGCGAATTCGACGGTGTTTTATGATACATTGTGCTCGGGAAATATAAAATCATACACAATTTCCTAAGAGATCCCCTTTATCGCACAATATATCTCTGTGTTTCACCGTGCATGTCAATTGCCTGTGACACTTTATTAAAATCTTGTGCGTAAATAAATTACGTACCAAGGTCTTAATATTGCTATGAACAAAAGTCGATTTTATTTACTTATTATTCATTTATGGCAGTGTCATGTTATATATATGACCGAAGATTCCATGACATGAGCAATGTGATTTACAATTTTGGGCTTGGGAATTAGCATAGCAGTGTAATTATAGAAATTGTTGCTTTCATTTGTTATATTCATCATGTCATTATGAAAAAATCGGTTGTCTGTAAAGTCGGTTTACTGACGATAGTTGAACGTGACAATGTCATAGCCTTAACCCCTCAGTTCCGGGAAAAATCTATGCAAAAAGTTGGCAGGTCAATGTGCAAAAAAAAATGGCGCCCGGCCTACCCTCTTTGTAAAATTAATGTAATATCCTTACATACAATCCATATTTTATGTTTGTGTGGCCTACATTATAATATATGTTAAATCTTCTATCTACCAAGCCATCATAATATAGTATTTAGTCCGATGTGATATTAGTTTCTCAATTATAAACTTTCGAAACTATAATAATTAGTGACTTATTCAGAAGAAATAAACGAATAAATTACTCATTATAAATAAAATATTTATAATGAGTAAAATAAACTGTTCGCAATACAAAACGCTACATACATTCGTGAAATCCAGTAAAATATTTGAACAAAGCACAAGTCATACCTTGACACAATGATATTGTATGTTACTAACGTAACTTGACACGTAGGAAATTGAGCACAATTTTGAATAGCCGAAATAATACAAATAGCTCACAGATTATTTATTTTTCATTCACAGTGTGGTCAATGTATCAAAGGTCATAACTAACCAAACTTCTTCATACAAAAGTATTCTCTAAGTCATCGAAATACGTAATATAATCGAAACAAAGAGCGCGGCCCAGGTGGGCCTTACGGTTGTTGAGAGACTTGAAAGTGTAAATGGAACGCCTCAGAGCTGTCAGCGAGGTAACGCCGCATGAACTGTCATGTTTTTCGGGCGCGCAGCCCATATCGAATTATAAGACGTTATCACGTCAAAAACTTCTATGACGCGAAAAGTGTGATTAGAATACTATATTAATACTAGCTGTCCCGACAAACGTTTCTTTGCCATAATATTATAAAGTAAGTATATCGCCCGTATTATTTTATTGAAGTGACTAAATAAATATGTCACCATGGCAACGTCCATTGCTATCATGGTCGTCGTTTTTCTCGAGTTGTAATAATTTACTATTATTTATTCAACAAATGCACTCATCAATATAGTAAGTACCGAGTAGCCGATTCTCAGACCTACTGAATATGCATATAAAATTTGTTAAAAATCAGTAAAGCCGTTTCGGAGGAATTCGTGGACTAACATTGTGACACGAGAATTTTATAAGATATACTTTTATTATTCATAGAATATGGTATAAGTTTTATATTAGTAATCTAAAACGTCTGGAAAAAATATGTTTTCGTTACATTAAGTTACAACAAACTTAGGTTATCATTATTCAATTAGAATTATTGTCCAATTAAAAGTAGACTTATTTGTCAAACGTAAGAATAAATAATTTTAAATCTGCCTTAAACTAGGATTATCATTGTCCTTGAACCTATGTTAGCCTAACCTCGAGCATTACCCAATAGTGTAAAGGAAAAGATGATCCTCTATTCCGTCGGATGGGCACGTAAACCAATCTAAACTGCCCATCTGCACTAGATTTCACGTCTATACATAGTATTTCAGTGGTATTATTTCAATATTATTTAATTTCATTGAAATTGAATCTTTCATTGACGAATGCACGGATAAGTATTTTGTGTTTATAGAAACCAACATGTTTATAACTCACTCGTCATTACATTGGAGGTGTGTCCCTGCGCACTTTTCTCATTTAGCCAAGTTACCATTCTAAGTAAAGATAGCACAGTTTAAAAACAAATGCATAAGATTTGACGCACCGAATCGCTAAGTGGACTTCCGCTTGTGACTCAATCTATACTTGAACGCGCGGTTTGGCAGCTACACCGCGCCGCGAAATCACAAGCAGTATGTTATTGAGAGCGCGAGATCGCACCTCCACTCAATTAATCTAATATATATATATATATATATATATATATATATATATATATATATAAATCTCCTGTCACGATGTTTGTCCGCGATGGATTCCTAAACTACTTAGCTGATTTTAATGTTTTTTTTAAATGTGTGCTTTTTTCCAACTTGAGAGATAGGATAGCTTAGATATTTAATTATAGTCGCAATTTTATTTTATTGCAAATTATTTGTCTATAAAGAGCGACCATTGTTTATGCGACGCGGGTCACGGGATAGCGATGGACGTTGCCATGGTGATATACTTATTTAGTCACTAATTCAATAAAATAATACGGGCGATATACTTTATATAATATGGCAAAGAAACGTTTGCCGGGACAGCTAGTTTATTATAATATTACGTAGTGTATTATGTACTCGATGTAGCGGCCAAACCGCGCGTTCGCACCGCCACATATAAAAGTAGGCTTATTTATACATTTTAACTTCGCCGTTGCTATGAAATGCAACTTAACTCAAGGTCCTACTCGTATTTACTCAATTTGCTTGTGCTCACTTTCCTTAAAAAGTCTCAACGAACCAACCTTTAGGCTGTAACCAAACCAAGCTGGAAACAGGCTGGAAGTCAAAATCATGTCCCCGCTGACGTCAAAACAATTACCATACTCGTAATATATAACATACTGAATTCGGTTTCTTTTCGTTAGCAATTTGCCATTCGATAGCTGGAACTGTATTAGCATATTAATGAGTGGACGTGCTCCCCCGGTGCTGGCTGTAATTACTTCTGACCTGGCCTGTATTTTTTTAGCCTCGCCGAATTGTTTTTTTTTTTTTTGTAGAATATATTACGGATTTCATTAATGTAAAAAAAGTTGCTGTATGATCAAAGGCGTTACCGATAAAAAAGGTGAATGCTACATTACATCAGAAAACAATATTTAATGATGACCGCGTTTAATATACGACCATACATTTTCACACAATAAAATAAGATATCCGATTTTCTTTCCGTAAATAGAGATATAGGAGATCGGTCATCTTGGCGTTCATTGAGAGAGGCCTATGTCCAGCAGTGGACGAATATAGGCTGATACAATGATATTCAACTAAATACAGATCTGTTACGTTCATACTATTTTCCGGCTTAAATTGATTCCTAAAATTTTCAAATTCAATTGTCAAATTAGACAGATAAGTGAAACAAAAGATACGAAATGACATTTACATAAAAGAGACAGACTATACAAAAGACGGGTCAATTGGCCCGTATTTAATGGCTTCACAACGCGCGCGGTAGTAACATATCTGCTTTGAGTTTTTTTATATAATATCATTGGGCTGATATGATGAAATAGAGATATTATGAAATCTACATACCAAGTTGTATCGAAATCAGAAGATGTAACTACGGACAGACATGCATTCACATCTCTCACTTTGTATCCATAATACAAAGTGAGAGATGTGAATACATATTTTCATATTTTCTATACTGTTACTTGGCGAAACATGGCGGTAGCGGTCATTGACTCCCTCCCTGTCAAAAACTTGTCATTTTCTATACAAATCCACGATTGACAACATCTGACACTTCATTTCAATCGCAATTTATATTATAGAAAATGACAAGTTTTTGACAGCGAGTCAATGACCGCTAGCGCCATGTTTCGCTGAGTACAGTATGGTGCCTAGTTGTCAAAGAGATTAGACAGATATAGTTACTTTTATTTCTATAGTTATACCAATGAATAAACAAGTTTTCATTTCGTTTCAACCTTTGCTAACAATTTTAAAATTCCGATTTTCTACACCAACAGAATTCCGCTGAAAAAATATCCTGACTCAGAAGGCCATTTTGTTGGGCCTTTTGCAAAATAATGCTACGAATATTTTTACCCTGACGCGAGAATTTTTTGGGCCTTCGTATGAAATGTCAATGACCTTCGTTCAATATCTATACTGTACGTCAGTCATAATATATTTTGATGTATATTATTTATATTGATCATAACCTTGTTGGGGTACCCACAATAATAATTAACGCCACATTCCTGCATCGCACTATCGAAGTTTTCTAAGTGCGTCGCTAAACGAAAGCTGAAATCAATCACTTGGGCTTCGGCCTGATCGAGTATAACACCTCGCTCGGTCGGAATATCTTCCTTTGCACCACTTAAATTTACCACAACCACTTTTTGGAAATCGGTAAAAAATTAAGTAAAACGTTCAAAAAATTAAATCCCACATTTAATTTTAACTTAGAGGAGTAATAAATTTCGGTAAGTTTGTACTTGAATAAAAAGAGTTGGAATCCTCTGGCAGTATTTTATAATGCAAGGTCAGTCTGCGGAGCTCTGTGGAACGTGCCAAAGAACCCAAGTGTTTCTTCTCTTTTTTTTTTTGTTAAAATGACAGCTACAAAGATGGCCAGTTCTTAATATACCTTTCCGCCCATACTGTTTCATATTATGTCGGCCTGCCAGAGGATTTCCACACTTTTTAGGGTTCCGTACCCAAAGCGTAAAAACGGGACCCTATTACTGAGACTTCGATGTCTGTCCGTCTGTCTGTCTGTCTCCAAGCTGTATCTCAAGAACCGCCTTGTGAAATTTTCACAGATTGTGTATTTCTGGTACCGCTATAACAATAAATACTAAAAACAAAATAAAGTTAATATTTTAGGGGGCTTCCATACAACAAACGTGATTTTTGAAGTGAAAACTTCTTTAGCGGCGTTAAGCACTTTTGTGGGATAGTAAAAACTGTGAAACTCGCGTCAGATTCTCGTGCTGATCGAAAAACCTTGGAAAAACCGTAAGACGGTTGGAGAGTCGTGTTTCGTGTCGAACTCGAACTTGAAAGGGTTTCGATTAATTAAAAAAACGATTTTTTAAAAAACGATTTTCATAAAAAATTGGTTTAAATTTAATCGATTGTAAGGGTTTCGATTAATTAAAAAAATCGATTTTCATAAAAAATGGGTTGAAAAAAATGCACAACGTTAATAATCAAGTTTTCACTTCTGCCGGCACTCCCAGAGTGCAACCCGTCTTTTTTTACCTTTTTGGCTCGTAATACATGGTAACATGTAAACACTTCAAATTTTCACAAAATCCTCAATTATAATATGATAACTTATTTAAAAATAAAATAAAAATTACAGAAATAATTAAGGAGGGAATAATTTATCCCACACAAAAATACATTTTTTCCGTACTTTCGTTTTTTACCTCTATAGCGGTACGGAACCCTTCGTGCGCAAGTCCTACTTGCACTTGGACGATTTTTATTCAAGTACATACTTACCAGATCGTATGTAAGGCTTTTATATTGAGAGGATAGAACGTGTTTTTAGTTGGGAGATATAATCTAATCAGTCGGACGGCAGGTTCTGTCATTGGATCCGACATGACGAACGATAACGTTGTGGATTATTATTACGAAACCAGCTGATCCGGAAAATATTGTTTTGCCATTTAGGATATTTGGGACATAACGATATCGGTCGATTCTCAGACCTTATATTATAATATGCACAAAAAACTTATCGAAATCGCACCGATTGTTATGCTCAAAAACAAAACCTTTCTTTTATAGCTAATGAGCCATTAAATTTTTTTGTTTTGTTGTCATGTTTATGGAAGTTCATAACATACGTAAATCCTTCGATCACGAATTCTTGGAAATCTATTGTTATTCTATTGTTGTCGCGGTCGCTGGTGTCCTTATGGGTTGATGGGTTAAATACCAGTAATTTATATTTATACACCTTTAAACAGAAATGATTTCGTAGAACGACACACAATGCAAACACAATTAAAAAGAAAATTTTCATTCTTCAAATCCAAAGACAGAATAGTATAATAATGAAATATTTCTTTGTACAATATAAATGTAAATATGGGAGCTATAAAATGTATTTCTATTATCCGCAAATGTATGCGTTTCCAGAGCCGTTTGCGTATTGATTGAAGGAGTGCTGCCATCTGGGATCTATTGGTTTTAGCTCGGATTTATTCCAATATGTCAGCGCTGAAGCTGAATCAACATAATATCATATAAATTTATACGTGGCTCAAGTTGTAAATGTTGAGAGCTCAGGTTTTGTATGTATAACTAACGCTTTTTCAATTTTCAAATTTAAATCTTCGCTACTACTAACAGAGGCTCTGAAGGCTGAGGCTCTTAATTGGTAAAAATTTACTATTTTTGTTTATTTTGTATTTTAGTTGCAAGGTTGAAAAAATTATTGATCTGTCTGACTAAATATTGAAATATTGGTAAAGTAAATTTTATGCGAATACGCGTAATTCAGTTGGTCCAAAATACTGTTTAATTTTGTAATGTATCTTAAAGTTACGAGTATTTTAATTTATAATTCGTTAAGTTTACGAAAAATATTGATGTAAGAGACAATTTCATTTACCCATATACCAGTCTTTCACAGTAAACATCGTTATGACTTACGAGTAAAAAGAATTAAATTTTTCTCACACGAGATTTTTGAATTCAAGAAACTTTTCTTCTAGTCTAACGTATGTGAAATCAAGATGCAGCATAACCATTTTACGCATTCAAATATATTCCCGCTTGATTCCGATACAAATCCCAGGTGGCAGGTGGCGCACAACACACGCGCCTAACAAGCGTTAACGTTGAATATCTGAATAAGTATTGTCTATTTGTAAAATATTGGATATTTTGCACTCAGAATTTTAAGTAAAGGACACGATTTATGATTTGATTTCTCGCCCCCGGGGGACCTGAATTATTCAATGTAGATAGAAACGTTGCTATTCTGTCTTTATTATGACGATTCATTCACTCTTGTATTGTAACTATTCATTACTAATTGTACAATGTACCATCGAAGAAATTGATTCATGACCTACGTCTTTTGGTCAGACTGTCAATTCGCTTTTAGGGTCTACACAGACGGACTGCATTTCAACTGCAATCCAACTGCAAATTGCAGTTTAAGTGCAGTTTGAATGCAGTTGACACGACTGCAATGCGACTGCAATAGAATTGCAAACCTCAGTTCACACGACTGCACGCCATCTGCAACTGAACTGCAATCCGACTGCGCGTTTGGATTGCAGTTCTATTGCAGTCGCATTGCAGTCGTGTCAACTGCATTCAAACTGCACTTGAACTACAATTTGAAGTTGGATTGCAGTTAAAATTCAGTCCGTCTGTGTAGACCCTTAGTCGTGATATCGGCTAGGTTTGATGTAGAGCGACAAAATTACTTGGGTCCGCCATCTGAAAATGAATCAACTTCTTTGATAGTACATCATGACTGTTATAGTCTTCTATTGAATACTGAATTTTCAGTTTTTTTTTTTTTTTTTTGGCTACCTAGGTGGCATTGGCCACAACACTATAATCATTATATTTTATGATTGATTCGAGACAAAAAAGGTAAGCTTTCTGTGTAGATATTATGTGTGTATTTTTCTTTTTATCGCTTTTTGTATTTTAAATCCTGCTTTAAGATATCATATTTTATAGTATATTTTTATGCATTTTAAGCATGGCATTTATGCTGATTGCTGTGGTGTTTGTTATACATTGCTTTCTAATTTATTCCTGATTTTATTTATAATTTGTGTATTTTTTTTAAATATTGTCGGTGGTGGTAATGTGTAGGTTATCATCGCAAATTTTAGATAAGTTATATTTTACTTTTGTTTTTTTTTTTAGTTTTTAATTAGTTTTATCTAATATACTGAGTGCTTGTTCTATTACGATGGCAGAAACTGATGATGAATATTTTAATGATAGTTTTGTATCAGCTCTGAGCACGGCAGAGTCCCAAACTAGCATTGGCAGCTTTCATAGTATTCCCTCCCTTAACGAAACACTATCCTCGACATTTTTTAACCTTTCAAAAAAATTTAATGTGACTCACATTAATGCTCAAAGCATCCCAGCACATTATAACGAACTAGCCTCCTCTTTCCATAACCAAAATATTCATGCTATTCTGGTTTCAGAAACATGGCTCAGGCCATGTCACAATTCTGAGACATACTCTCTACCAGGATACACCTTAATTCGTCATGATCGTTCATGCAGAAGTGGTGGCGGTGTTGCCATTTACCTCCAGTCGAATATACAATTTAGTGTAATACTAACATCCTCGTCACTGGATAGCGGCGCTGAGTACCTATTAATTGAAGTTATTCTCGGTCATTCTAAAATCCTACTTGGCGTGTTTTATAGCCCCTCTCTTCATATAAATTACTTCGCTGACTTTGAAAACATTACAGATAAACTTATACCTGTTTACGACAAAGTCCTAATAATGGGTGATTTTAACACGTGCCTAATAAAAGATGATTGGCGCTCCGCACGGCTTAGGTCCATTGCAACTGCTGCTAATTTGCAAATTTTACCTTTGTCAGCCACACACTTTTTCCCTAACTGCGAACCCTCGTTGCTTGACCTAATTTTGATATCATCATCTTGCGAAATTGAAAAATATGGTCAATGTGGTGCTCCTGAATTCTCATATCACGATTTAGTGTATGTTTCCTTATCCATTTGCCCACCTAAGCGCAAGGCAAAAATCGTGATGCAACGCAATTTTTCCAAAATCGACCTGCCTAAGCTTCGTGATGATGCTCAACTCATTGATTGGTCTGCAATTCAATCAGAGCAGTCTGTTGATAAGCAAGTTATGATGTTGAACGCAGCAATAACTAAATTATATGATACCCATGCCCCGATCCAACCTATACGTATTCGCCATCGTCCAGCCCCCTGGCTCACTGAAGAAATTAAGATATTGCAATTGAAAAGGAATAGGGCGAGACTTAAATATAGACTTGATCCGAGTGAAGTAAACAAAGAAGCTTATCGCATCACACGCAACCGTTGCAATAAGGCATGTAGGGACTCGCGGAGACGTTATTACCACAAGGCTGTCTTGGAAGAAAAGGACCCGGCTCGTGTATGGCGGTTCTTAAGGTCGCAGGGTATCGGCAAGAGTAGCGTCAGCTCTCCAGCTAATACCATTGACCTTGACGCCGCCATAAGTCATTTCTCTTCACCCGCTCCTTTTGATGCTGTAACAAAAAATCATACTCTCTCTTTATTGTCTTCCACGCCTGTTCAGAATGTGCCTCTGTTCGAATTCTCTGAAGTCACGGTTGAAGATACCAAGCGAGCTATTACGTCCATTGACTCTGATGCTGCTGGTTGTGACAGCATAAGCCGAAAAATGATCTCCCCAAATTCCGATATTCTGTCCCATCCCATCACCTGGATCCTTAACAACTCTATCCGTACCGGTAATTTTCCTACTGCGTGGAAAGACGCTGACATCATACTCATTCCGAAAAAATCGAGCCCTACCCTTATTTCCGACTTTCGCCCCATATCCATCCTGCCTTTCCTTTCAAAAGTATTTGAGCGCCTAATCTATTTGCAGCTTAATAATTTCCTTCATAGTAATAACATCCTTAATCCTTTTCAGTCAGGCTTTCGCTCAGGTCACAGCACAACCACGGCATTATTGAATATTTTGGAAGATATTCGCTCCAATATGGATAACCGTCGCCTTACTATACTCGCACTTTTAGACTTCACCAATGCCTTTGGAACTGTTGACTTTGACTTATTGCTTGCTTCATTAAAGTCAATTAACGCCGCTCCTAGCGTCTTAAGATGGTTTGAGGGCTACCTTAGAGGTCGAAGACAGCGTATTCGTGGTGATAACCATTACTCTGTATGGCATGACCTCTTAGCGGGGGTTCCACAAGGAGGCGTACTATCTCCGTTGCTATTTGCTCTGTTCATAAATACTATTAGTAATCGCTTGTCGTCTCTTTACCATTTATATGCCGACGATATGCAGATCTATACCGATTCCGATATTGACCATCTAAAGGAGGCGATAAAACGCATTAACGATGATTTGCTTCTTTTAGGACAGTGGTGCAAGTCCTTCGGTATTTGTGTTAACCCCAACAAAAGTCAAGCCATCATTGTTGGAAGCGCTAAGCTTCTATCAAAAGTTAAGATCCAGGAACTTCCATCTCTCACATTCAATGGCCTACCAATCCCGTTTGTTGAGACAGTCAAAAACCTTGGTGTTATCTTTGACAACCACCTCTCCTGGAAACCGCACATCAACGCAGTCAGTAGCAAACTATTCCGTGCAAGTGGATCTCTTCGTCTCTTCGGTAATTTTCTCCCAATTAAAACTAAAATTGCATTGGTTCATACATTGCTTATGCCAATATTGGATTACGCAGATGTCTGTCTCATTGATATTACCGAAGAACTTTTAGACAAACTTGAGAGATTGCAGAATGTTTGTATCAGATTTGTCTATGGCTTGCGGAAATACGATCATGTTACAGAATTTCGGAGGAAGCTTCGTTGGCTTCCTATTCGCTTGCGTCGAGATTGTCACGTCCTCTCCCTTTTGTACAACGTCCTTTTTGTTCCATCCTCACCGTCCTACCTTAAAAACCGCTTTAAATTTTTGCATGATACTCACCAGTTAACATTACGCTCTTCAAGCAATCTCACTCTCGAGATCCCTCTGCACTCTACTTCCTTATATTCCAAATCTTTCGCTGTTCGTGCTGCTTCTCTTTGGAACACTCTGCCTCTAGATATCCGACAAGCCGGTTCAATAAATATTTTTAAACATAAACTTAAATCTCATTTCCTTAATATTATGCACTAGCTCATTCCTGTCAGTTCTCACATCTTTGTCATCAAATAGTTAACTACCAGCATAAATAGTTCTGGTTTTAGTAACAAGTAGTAATAGTTTTAGAATTTGTCTTAGTATTAGTAATACTTTAAGTACTAGGATTAGTTTAGTTTGCGCACCTACACGATTTCTACCTCATTCCAATTTTCAATCGTATTTACAAAAGGTTGACTGGTAGAGATTGCTTAGTAGCAATAAGTTCGCCTTTTGTACATCAATTAGTACTACTAGTATATATATTATTGTATCTTTCGTTTAAGTACTGTATTTTAGTGTGCAATAAAGAGTTATTATTATTATTATTATTATTATTATTCTGGGAAGAGGAACAACAATAAAGGGAACTTTCTATAATCCACCCCGATGAATTTTTGTGAAAATATCCGAAATTCTGAACTGAATTTTGTACAAAAACCAAATTGGCCCACCGAAGAGGACATCGATCGACATTAATATATAGGACACTGCGGACTACAACTAACTCACAACTAATTTACATGACCAACTTTTTAAGCATCCAAAGCGCAATGGCATAAAACTATACTAGGATATAAAATTTTATTTGATTCGAATATTTTAGTGTACTCGAGCCATACATAAAGGTTGCACAAAACATGTTATACGCATTGATAAGGACTTTCTTCATCGGCTAGATAGTATAGGCTTGTTTTACTTAAAATGACGTCATTTTAACCCATCAATCCCCAAGCGGCACCCAGCTGTCGCATAACAATTGCAAATCGTTGCGAATGCGATTTCCACGATCGAGGTACGAGGTAAAACAATGTTGTTTTAAAAGGGAAATTTCATACTATAATACGAGGGCTGCGTCATTTTAAGTTTGACAAGCTCTAGGTCCATGCTCATTTTGAAAGTATAGCTATAATTTTGCTCCTACTGTAACCTTTAACCAGCTATACAGTATTATGCCCTTGTCTACCGAGCTTCTTTTTCAATATATCGAACAAGGATGAAACATTGTATAACCATTGTTTAAAGGTTTTTATTACTCAGAGGGTAAATGCTCCAGACTGAAGTTGTACATTTTGTAGACAATATTGTAGTCTGAAACAAAAGCGTACAGACTTTGCCTTGGCCTCTCATTTATAATGTAACTACTTCTGTAACGTACACCTGCATTAGCACTCTCATCCATTAGACAGTATACAGTTTGTTTTCAAGAAACTATGACTTTGCAGAAAGGAAAGGCCAATAAGGAAAGCCAACCAAAGATAATAAAAGAAAAATATTACCTACAGTGTGCCTACAGTCTAGCAATAAAATATTAATCTATATATATAAAAGAAAGTTGTGTTAGTTACGCCACTTATAACTCAAGAACGGATGAACCGATTTGGCTGAAAATTGGTGGAGAGGTAGCTTAGAACCAGGAATAGAACATAGGATACATTTTGTCCCGAAAAAATGTACGGTTACTGCACAATATACTTTTAAGATTTGCGCGTAAACTATTCAATCGATTTTGATGAAATTTGGTATGGAGATACTTTGAGTCTCGGGAAAGGACAAGGGATACTTTTTGTCCCGGAAAATGTACGGTTCCCGCACAATAAACTTTTATGATTTTCGCTTAAACTATTTAATCTTTTTTGATGAAATTTGGCATGGAGATACTAATTTTAATCTATTGTTTTCTTAAACCAATTCGAATTAAATACTCATCGTTAAGACAGGACAACGTCTGTCGGGTCAGCTAGTAGATCTATAAAGCATAATATATTTTTTGCAGAATAAAAGTACTTGCGCAGATCTGGGTTCAAAATCAATTAGTTATCTCTTTCGTTAATATGTAGAACAAAATGATGCTCGCAACTCCGTTGTGCCAAAATTCGTTTATCGCGCAAGAACCGTACATTTTTCCGGGAAAAAGTATTCTATGTCCTTTCCCGGGACTCGAAGTATTTCCATACCCAGCAGAATCGGTTAAGCGGTTCGGGTGCGAAGAGGTAACAGACATACAGACAGATAGACACACTTTCGAGTTTCGTATTTATAATATTAGTACCTACCGAAAAATAGAACGTAATCAAAGAATTTATCCTATTTTGATAATATTTTTTGTGTCCTTTTGCAGTTTCTTAATTTTTTATCTAAAACGTCATTTTTGAAATTCTGTTTTGCTAGAAACGTTAGCTGAATTAAGAAGTAGAAGAAATTAATATTACAGTCAAAAGATGTGAAACCGTGACGCTTCGTAACAAAATAAAGGGCAAAATTGAAGAAGCCATACCAGCGTGCAAAGAATATACAGGGTGTAACAAAACTTAGTGATAATACTTTAGCGTGTGTATGGGTGGGTCGTCTATATAGAGATCGCTGTAAAAGTAGCAGCGCTGAAAGAGTAACTTTTTTTTTCACGTTTGTATGGAAAAAGTCATGACTGTTCGGTCGAACATAAGAGATTAATCAAAAACTGTACTTTTTATACAAATACAATATATTCAAGCTTTACAATATTAAATTTTGAACTATGAGCGTCCACGGCGGTTGTAGGTATAGGAGTGGGGCTCGCGGCGAATCTCGTACCGCGCCGCGAATATTGACCGTGCGTGTGAGTGGGACGGAAGAGCGCCAACGGCCGCGCTCGACGATTGTAGGTGTTCGCAGCTAAGGCGCGAACATGCACCCGGCCCTGGAAAGCTCATGACTGCTTTCCAGCATCTTCGTCAGGATTAGGCAGCCAGCAAATCCTATTTAGAGCTCGACGTACGATGCCTCGCGAAGTAGCAACGTCGGCTACACGTGTAGCGCCATCTGAGCCAGGAAAGGTTCGCTCCACCCGACCGAGTCGCCAGTACAAAGGTGGAGTGTCTTCTTTTAGTATAACCATGTCGCCCGCCTGCAGGTCCCGCCTTTTCAAACGCCATTTGGTGCGGGCTTGTAGCTCGGAGATATATTCCCGGCTCCAGCGATGCCAGAAGTCTTGCTTGATTTTTTCGATTCGCTGGAAACGATCAATACGGTTAATATTGGTCTCTACGATGGATGGAGATGGTAGCGCCCTCAGTGGTCTTCCGATTATAAAGTGGCCCGGGGTTAAGGGATAGAGATCGTTTGGGGAAGAACTTAGAGGAGATAAAGGGCGGCTGTTTAAGATGGATTCTATTTGAGCGAACAATGTTGAGAGCTCTTCAAAAGTTAAGTGAGTCTGGCCTAATATTCGCGCCAAATGAAATTTAGCTGACTTGACACCGGCCTCCATCAGCCCATTAAAGTGAGGCGCGTATGCTGGTGAAAAACAAAATTCTAAGCCTTCCTTGGTTGCAAAATCAGATAGAGCATCAACATTAGACTGTATGAAATTCTTAATTTCTTTAGCAGCCGCTACATAATTGCCACCATTGTCGCAATAGATTTTGCGTGGAATGCCTCGTCGAGCAATAAAGCGACGGAGACAAAGTATAAAAGCATCCTTAGACAGCTCAGATACTGCTTCTAGGTGTATACATTTATACTTAAAACAAATAAAAACACATAAATAACATTTAGTAATTTTACAACCACGACCCTTGCGATCCGTGATCATAAATGGCCCAGCAAAGTCAGTTCCAACCACGACAAACGGAAAATCTGGTGTAATTCTGTCAGACGGTAAATTACCCATTATATTCTTAGCTACTTCACCCTTAAACCTTCTACAGATATTGCATTTTAATACGGTCCGGCGCGCTAAGTCTCTACCATTGATTGGCCAGAAACGAGTGCGTAGAGATGCTAAAAGAGCTTGAGGACCAGCATGTAAAAGCTTACGGTGTTCGTGTTCAAATAATAATTTGGTTACGTGATTTTTCGAGCTCAGTAATATAGGATGTTTCATATCGAAATTGTAGTTAGAGTCTTGGATACGTCCACCTACTCGAATAAATCCATCATGAATAAATGGGTTAAGTGCTGCAACATTCGATTTAGGATTTAAAGCTTTACCTTTTAATAATAAACTTAATTCCTTTGGAAACGACTCAGCCTGGGAAATAAAAATTACATATTTTAAACCTTTCTCGATTTCAGAAATTGTTAAAGAACCAGTAACTTTATTTATAGGGTTTTTGCTATTGTAAATAAATCTATGTATATAACCAAATATATTTTGTATAGTGCTGAGCTTTGAATATCTTTCGACATTAAAATTTGCGATATTAAAGTTATTCTCATTGCTGATTAAATTAACCTTAACTTCTGGTAAATCGCTCGTCTCGACATTAGACTGAAACTGTGATGACGGCCATTCGTCTTCAGGTAACGACAAGAATGGTGGGCCAAGCCACCAGAGTTTTAAATTAGCGACTTCACTAGGATTGACTCCTGGACTTAAAAGATCTGACGGATTATCATGAGTAGAAATATGCCGCCAAGAATTCGTTTCCGTAATCTCTCGAATTGCGGCTACTCTATTGGCTACAAATGTTTTTAGATTTTTAGACCCGACACGCAACCAAGCCAAAACAATACTAGAGTCAGTCCAGTAGAACGTTCGCGAGATTTTACAACGTAATGCTTTGGTTACAGTAGAGCAGAGTTCAGCTGCAAGTAGAGCACCCGAGAGTTCGAGACGAGGTATAGTACTAGGAGTGGATGCAGGGGCAACGCGTGATTTAGCGCAAAGTAAATTTACTTGTATATGACCTTCGGCGTTACTCGAACGGATATAAATACATGCACCATAGGCGCGTTGTGATGCATCACAAAAACAATGAATTTCATTTTTTATAGAATTAGGAATAATTACCGGCCTAGGAATAGATAGAGACGCAATAGATTGGAGACCATCAATAAAAGTCTTCCAGGATTTAGCAATCTCTTTTGGGGCTGGTTCATCCCAATCAAGTTTTAAAGACCATAGAGTCTGCAATAAAATTTTGGGAACAATAGTGCACAAAGATAGGAGGCCCAAGGGATCGAATAATTTGAAAGTTGTAGAAAGTATACTTCGTTTTGTAATAACAGTAGGAAGTTCTATTGCGATTGGAAATTTGAGAATATCTGATGAAGGATCCCAGCTCAAACCTAAAGTATTTGTTGTCTCGCTTACAATTAAATTATTTTTAGATTGCAAAGATTCAGCAGGCAACAATGTTTGTAAATTGGAGCGGTACTTACGCAAATTAAAACCTGCTTGAGCGAGATTTTTAGAAATTGCTTGTTGAATAGATCGGAGCTGAAACTCATCATCATGGCCAGTTAGAAGATCGTCGACCAGAAAATCATTTTGTATGATATTTTTTATAATAGGATCATTGCATTCCTCGCCCATTTGCCAAAGACAACGCGTGGCAAGAAAACTAGAGCTAGCGAAACCGTATGTGACCGTATTAAGTCTCAAAGTTTGTAAAGGTTTGTCCTCTGCATCGCGCCAAAGGATTAATTGAAAATTGCGATCAGACTCTGCTATCCAAATTTGTCGGTACATCTTCTCTATATCGGCGCTTAAAATGTAGCGATATTGACGGAACCGAATTAGAATATTAAAAAGAGAGTCTTGTATAGACGGTCCTACCATTAGAATGTCATTTATAGACAAGTTAGACGATTTCGTGCGAGCAGACCCGTCGAAAACAACACGAAGTCTAGTGGACTCGCTGTTCTCGCGGATAACGGGATGGTGAGGGATAAAATAACCGTTTTCCGGTCGGTCAACGTCTGAAACTGAAAGATGGCCAAGATTAGCATACTCGTTTATAAAGTCGACATACGCGGATTTAATTTCGGGTTGCTTCCTAAATCTACGTTCTAAATTCAGAAATCGTTTTTTAGCCATAAAATAGGAGTCCCTTAAACAATCAGAAGAGGCAGAAAAAGGCAACTTGACGCAAAAACGCCTGTCCGCAGTACGTCTGGTATTTTGTATAAAATGATTCTCACAATCTCGTTCTTTATCTGTGAGTAAAGATTTTTTTGGCAAACTTTCTAATTCCCAGAACCTTTTGAGATCGTTGTGCATTTGTGTTAATTCATTATTACTATTTTGTTCAGTAATATTGGAAAAATTGCATTGAATTGCATTGCTATTAATATGGCTGTCATGAGTATAGCGCATGGGACCCGCTATAAGCCAACCAAATTTAGATTGCCGTAGGATGGGATTTCCGGTCCCTATAGAGCGCTGATTGGGCAGCAAAATGTCCCAAAAGATATCAGCACCGATGAGTAGTCCTACGTCAGCAGGCTTATTAAAGCTGGGGTCTGCGAGCTCAAATGACTTTAAGTTCAGACCTTTAATATTAATATAGGCCTTTGGTATTTTGCCCGTTATTTCAGGCATCACTAAGCATGTAATATTTGTTGTAAATGAACCTAATCTAGACTTTAGTATAACATTACATCGCTCGGTGTTGATTTGTAAGGAATTGTTACCAATACCTACGATATTTTGAATATGAGAATTGAATGAATTTAAATTTAATTGTTGTTTTAATTTAGTAGAAATAAATGAGCATTGACTACCACAGTCTAATAGTGCTCTAGTAGTTATACACTTACTAGTGTTAGGATTAACGACTTCAATGAGTGCGGTACATAAAAGAACCTCTGATGAAGTCATCGCAGACATCGCGATAGATTCAGTGTGTTTTGAGTTCGCTTTCGAACTACATAGTAGTGTGCTGTGTCGATCGTGACATATTTTACACGAGCTATTTAGTTTACATCCGCGTAAATTATGCCCTACACGCAAACAATTAGTGCATAGCTTTAATTTACCTACAAGTGCAGTCCGATCATCAACCGACTTATCTAAAAATT
This sequence comes from Polyommatus icarus, assembly GCA_937595015.1. Lineage (NCBI taxonomy): Eukaryota > Metazoa > Arthropoda > Insecta > Lepidoptera > Lycaenidae > Polyommatus > Polyommatus icarus. The sequence continues at coordinate 14,525,803 of OW569327.1, read as the reverse complement.
GTGGACACTCATAAATTCGGTGACTGTCTTTACATACCACACATCTGTAGGTAAAATATTTTTTAGAATTATTTGAATTTTCAACCATAAACGATTTAGTTGATTGCGGCATTTGTGAATGCTTTGAGTTGTGAGGAAAATTCTGAACAGACTTAACGTTTTTATTTGACTCCTGCTTATTTCGATAAACAGACTCGAGAACATCGGCGCGAGCCTTTAAAAACGACATAAAATTGTCCAGAGATGGCATTTCTGAGGAGTTAATGTTCGCATGACTATATTCCTCCCATTTAATTCGTGTATTATTATCTAATTTTGCCGAAATTAAATATATTATAATCGTATCCCATTTCTCCGTGGGCTGATTTAAATTATGAAGCGCACGTAAGTTTTTAGTAACGTGGTCCACTATAAACCTAAGTGACTTATCGGATTCACGAGATTGTTCAATATTTAATAAAAGTTTTAAATGATTGTTTATTAATTGCCTATTATTATTATACCGCTCGCACAGAAGATTCCACGCTTCAGGATAATTATCATTAGTTACCTGTAAATTACTAATGACTCGAGCTGCTTCACCTTCCAAATACGAATTAAGATAATGAAATTTATGTATATTTTCTATTTTATTATTATCATGAATAAGTGAGCAAAATTTATCCCTGAATTCGAGCCATTTATAATACGTACCGTCAAAGTTACTAATTTTAATTACCGGCAAACGAAAACTGACTTTCTGATCGTCGTCATTCGCACTAACAAAACTATTGTGACCCTGATCGTGGCATGATTTTTTAGTTGTAGAATTTTGTTGAATTAACTCCTGAGCGGCAGCTATAGAAGTATAAAATGTTTGTTCAATCGAATCCCTAGTATCCAATTCATTATCTAAATTCTCTGCATCTATTCCCTCTATTTGATTTTGCACACCATCAAACTCATTAAATAAATCTTGAATTTTAGCTAACTTTTGAGCCAATATGTTAATATCTGTTTGCGTAATATTAGAACTATTTTTTAATTCTATAATTTGATTAGTAAACTTAGTAATACGGCCTTTAATTGAAGCCCGTTTTACATTTAAAGCTTTCAATGCTGTTTCCATGGCACAAAGTTAGATAATCAAGAAAAATAAGTAAACAAAGTCGTAAAAATAAAATGTTATACAATACGGCCTCGCTTCAATGACTAGAACAGCTGAGTTTACTGATAACGCAGGAATGCAGGATCAGTAGGCACTGCCGCGCTGCAGGCAGCCGGTGCAAGTTGCTGAATACTCCCAGTCCGTATGCGTTCTCGGATGTGCAAGGTGGCCGTGACGCGTCGCGCGTAGACCTGGAATAGATTGTTTCGATCTTTTGTATTATCGAGAAATAATACTATTAGCACACAATACTATAGTGGGAAATATGGGATGAAATGACAATCTTTTAAAAAGATGAGAATTTAGGATTATGTAAATATAGTAATATAATCTAATGATATTATAGTGAAATGACAATAAAAATCTATGAATGACTATTTAAATTGATAATGAAATCGTTTTAGTGATTTTATGATGAAATGTAATGAATGGATGCGCGTGCGCAGGTGAGCTTTGATAAACTTAATATTAGGCCAAATTGGTTTAGCAATTTCTTTTGTAAATTTGAAAGTAGACAAATAGGTACAATTATATTGTAGTTAAGACTTTCAAGTCGCAAAAATAGGCAAAGTGCAAAGATATAGTAGATCTGAAAGCGACAATAGTTGAGGTCTAGACTTTCAGACAATAGAAATAGGCAACTTTGCAAAAATAGGCAATTTGAAAGCAAAAAATTATTGAATAATTATGAATTTGCACTTTCAAGTCGCAAAAGTAGACATAAATGCAATAAGTATAGGGAATCTGAAAGCGACAAAAATGAGGTCTTGACTTCCAGATCAAAAAGTAGGCAAATATGCGAAAGTAGGCGCTTTGAAAGGCAATAGATGATTGCAAATTATGAAATTATGTACCTAAATGCGATTTAAGAGCTTCAACAATTGCTACAAACTCGAATGGGATGTGGATGAATGAGATGACAAATGGATAAAAAGGAACGGACTCACTTTGTTTCGGTGAAAATACCAAATCCTCTTCTTTTATCCTTGATTTTTGTTGAGAATTATCCAAATCGTATTGATATCCCAATAGTATCCAATAGTCTCCAATAATTTGCCAAGATTTTGTCTCTTTGTGGGCCCAGAATGACTCGACAAAATGGCCGGAACTTTCCGTTAGTTTCGATCCGAATAGTTTTAGCTGAAAATATCTTTAAATCTTCTTTTTTTACGGTCGCCACTTTATGTTCGGTCGAACATAAGAGATTAATCAAAAACTGTACTTTTTATACAAATACAATATATTCAAGCTTTACAATATTAAATTTTGAACTATGAGCGTCCACGGCGGTTGTAGGTATAGGAGCGGGGCTCGCGGCGAATCTCGTACCGCGCCGCGAATATTGACCGTGCGTGTGAGTGGGACGGAAGAGCGCCAACGGCCGCGCTCGACGATTGTAGGTGTTCGCAGCTAAGGCGCGAACAATGACTCTGCGCTTGCCCATACAAATCACGAAAAAAAAAGCTCTTTCAGCGCTGCTACTTTCACAGTGAATTTTATATAAGAGGCATGTACACACCTTAAAGTATTATCACAGTTTTGTTACACTTTGTAAATGCATTAGACCAGTGGTCGGCAACACGCGGCCCACGAACGTCTTACTTGCGGCCCGTGAATGTTTTGTGAATGAGTCATAATATTGTGTATCAAAAACAATGTTTTCTGATACTGCCAATTAAGTACGTAGCAGTTTGTGCCATTTTTAGTAAAAACTTATTTCCTTTCATTATGTGTAGGTATATTGAGGGTTAATACGAGCATGAGGTCTGCAGCCCGCCTTTAGTTTGTTTTGCCACCTTGTGGCCCTTGCCAGCCAAAAGGTTGCCGACCGCTGCATTAGACAAACACATCGTCCTGTTTGTCCTTTGCAAATTGTTATTTTTCTAAATTGGAGCTGACTACGCAATAATAAATTCACCCATAACCATACAATAAAATCAATGTCCCAATGTCTTTCCCTGATGTAGTTCACCGAAATTAATTTAATAACGATATCTGGAGTAAACAACCCATTTCTTTATGGGCCATATTGACTTTTAGATATGGCAGGGGTTCCCAATCTTTTTCAGCCTGCGGCGCAGTTACACGTCACATTTTTTTGTCACGGCGGCGCCCTACTCTTTAGGGCGGAATCTCATTAGAAAAAGATACAATTAAAACACCTTTCATAATTATTATAGTTAGGTTAAGTAAATCATCATCATCATCATTATGATCAGCCTATTGCCGTCCACTGCTGAACGTAGGCCTCCCCCAATGAGCGCCAACCATCCCGATCTTGGGCAGCCCTCATCCATCCGCTGCCAGCCACTTTCTTTAAATCGTCGGTCCACCGTGCTGCGGGACGTCCTACACTACATTTGCCCATGCGTGGTCTCCACTCTAACACTTGTCTGCTCCATCTACCGTCTTCCCGTCTGCAGACATGACCAGCCCACTTCCACTTCAGCGTGCTAATTTTATAAGCGATGTCGGAGACTTTAGTTCTCTGGCGAATGTCTATATTAGGAATTTTGTCCACCAGAGATACTCCCAACATAGCTCTTTCCATAGCCCGCTGAGCAATCTTAAACTTGTGAACTAGTCCTCCGGTGAGTGTCCTCGTTTCAGCTCCGTAAGTCATTACTGGCAGAACACATTGATTAAAAATCCTAGACTTAAGGGATAGTGGAATCGACGATTCAAAGATATTTCAGAGCTTCCCGAATGCAGCCCAGCCCAAGCGAATTCTTCTATTCGCCTCCTTCTCGAAGTTGTGCCGCCCTAGTTGAATTGTATGGCCAAGATATACGTATTCTTGCACAACTTCGAGACTGGCGCCATTAACGACGACAGGTCTCGGGAGAACATGTTTATTAAACATGACTTTGGTTTTCTTCAGGTTCATCCCGAGTCCCACCCGTTCAGAAAAATCGCTTAGGCTGTTCAGCATCTCTTCCAGATCCTGCAGAGATTCTGCCATAATGACTATGTCGTCCGCAAAACGCAAATGTGAGATGTGCTGGCCGTTGATGTTTAGACCCCGTCCGTGCCAATCAAGCTTCTTAAAAACGTCCTCCAACACGTTATTAAACAGTTTCGGAGAAATAACATCCCCCTGTCTTACTCCTCGGCGTAATTGGATAGGACTTGTGCTCTTTTCTTTCACTTGGACGGTCATCGTTGCGGCCTTGTACAGACATCTTAACACCTCGACATAGCGGTAGTCTACTAGGCATCTCTGCATGGATTTCAGTACAGCCCAGGTCTCGACGCTATCAAAGGCTTTCTCATAGTCCACATACGCTAGGCAAAGAGGCTGATTATACTCTTCGGTCTTTTCAATAATTTGCCTTAATGTATGTATGTGGTCCACAGTGCTGTAGCCTTTACGAAACCCGGCCTGCTCCGGTGGCTGGAAGTCGTCGAACTTCTGGGTAAGACGATTCGAGATAACCCTCGAGAACAGCTTATACACATGGCTCAGGGGCGAAATGAGGCGATAGTTTTCAAGTCGCGTGTTATCGCCTTTTTTGAAAAATAAAACCACTACACTCCTGCTCCATGCTTCGGGAGTTATGCCTGTGTGGATGACGGAATTAAAGAGCTTCACGAGCTCCATTAGGACAGGAGTCCCTCCTGCTCTGAGTAGCTCTGTGGTTATTCCGTCATCTCCCGGTGCTTTGTTATTATGAAGCTGACTGAGAGCTATTCTATTCTCACCCATGTCAACATCGGGAAGCTCATCTGTATAGTGGCGCGTGAGTCTGGCCCGTGGGTCATCTGCATGATGGGTTTGGTATGGGCTCGTTTTTGGAGTGTACAATTCCCCATAGTACCTTTCGACTTCAGCGATGATCTCCGTTTTCGTAAATAATAATAAACAAATATTTTATCATCTACATACCTGGTTTATAATTTTAAATAATATTATAATTTTAAAAATTTCGATGTTTTGGATAACGATAGAGGATGGACTCATGGCGCCCCTATTGCCTTTCCACGGCGAACCAGGGCACCGCGGCGCACGCTTTGGGAACCCCTGAGGTATGGGGTTGTAGAAATCTTTTCCCTTCATCTGCGCACATTTGGTATTGATTTTCTATAAACTATGAGCTACTAGGTTTTGCTTAATAGTAGGTTACCTATTTTAATTATATACTCATCAATATCTTATAGGTACTACCACGTGAAAAATATATTTTGTACCATCGAGGAAATTGATTCCTAGGCAGTTGGCAGACCAACGTCATTCGGTCGGATCATGACAATTCAATGTTAATAATTGTGATCTGTCGGCTGGGTTTGACATAACGCGGCCAAACTACGTTGGTCCCACATCTGCCTAGGATTCAACTTCTCAGATAGTACCATGCGGGAACCGTACATTTTTTGGTGACTGGTATTTAATTGTCATATTGGTATTGTTATATTGTCGGGAAAGGTCCCGAGAAGTGTCATGCCAAATTTCTATTAATCCGATCAACAGCTTAGTCAGAGGGTAAGTTACAGATGGAGACATGGAGAGCCATACTTTTACATGTGTTTTTTTTTGTCCATAAAATCTTTAACCTATCAACTTATGTACAAGAATTCTTATAAGTGTGTTCATTAGCGAAGTAATGATATCGCTCATATCACCCACCCCGGGAGAAAAGTGCCAAGTTACAATAATTATACCTCTCATAAAACATCACATTGTTTACTTTGGTACGTTTGTTTTGTCTATATTTTTATTAGTGAGGTATTATATTATTATGCTTATACCGGTAACCTGAACTATAATGATATTAATCCTTCGATTGTGGATTCTTGGAAATATATTGTTATTCTATTGTTGTCGCGATCACCTGTGATCTTAAGGGGCTTATCAAAATTATAATATTACGACTCCGCCTGTGAACGTTTAACATATTTTAATTGTGAGAGACTAAAATATAATATTGTGTTAGATAATTTATTTAAAATATTTAATTTGTAATATAGCTCTTATGGTTTTTTTGCACCGTATATCAAATCGCTAAAAACAGCTAGTTTAAAAATAAAAGTTGATGGATAACAACATGGTTATCATGTAATGTAAGAATAATAATTAAATATTATATAATTTAGGTTTAATGAGAATTACCTAATTACTTTTCGAGAGGCAACAAATTAAAAATTCCTATCGTTTTTATATTTCCAATTTATTAGCCTCGTCTGTTATAAGGTAGATTAAATTTCCCTCAGGACTGTTCTTGATTACGGTATAAGATTGCTCCTAGCTCGATATACAATGACTTAAGACATTTATAATATGACTAAATATTGTCCACAATTTCATAGTGCTGGAATTCTTCGCGGAAACCATGCATTTTGGGAGTGAAAACTATACTTTTACCTTTATCTAGTATCGAAGTAGCTTCATCCCGAATTACGTCCTTCATAGTCGGAGCTTACACGTTTAGTTTCTCATCAGTCTGGTAAAGATTGACGCGAAACTAAACGTGTAACCCACGTATTGATGGACTGATCATTTTTTATTATGTACCTTTAGCCATCAATCTGGCGTCAATCCCAGATTGATGGACTAAACTGATACCAGATTGAGCGACCTACGACATTAAGAGGTTTAAGGGTCAATACAGACCGCAACGCGACGAGGCGAGGCGAGGCGCGACGCGGCATTTGTATGGATTTGACAGATTTCAATTGCGTGCGAGTTGCGACGTCTTGCAAATCTGTCAAATCCATATAAATTTAATAATGCATCTACGCGTCGCATTGCGGTCTGAATCAATGCTTAGTGTAAAAATGTAACAATAAACACACATTTATAATCTTAGTCTATCATAAGAGAATTATCATTAAAATTGGAGTAATGTATAACATAAGGGAAATAAAACATAGCTAGTCTAGTGGGAAATGTACAATGAGAACAGAAATCCCACAGCAAACTTCATTAGCTGTGTAAAAGAAGATAAAACCCAGTTAGAAGTCCGACCTCGATGTTGATTCTATAATATACTGTAGAGTGTAGACTACATGCTATCCCCATAGTACTTAGAAACAATAGCTGCTATTTTTCACTTATTTTTCTCGCTTAAATATGTGCATTTTGTAAAAAATGTAAGACCGCACAATTTTGTACGTTAAAAATTATTGTGTCTATAATCGAACAACAACATATATTTCGTAATTAATTTTTTTAAAACTTTATCAAGGAAACGAGCCGACGCACAATATATAGGCTTGGTGAAGTTTTTAAAATGTTTAAAAAATTTTCAAGCATTTTAAATTTAACCCAACCAAATCTGCGATTTAAATAATATTATATCAAAACATTTACATCATAACCTGCTTATTATGGTCCCGGGTATTTTGACCCTATCCGTCGTTGCGGTAAGTGGTTTTAGTTAAACATCTAAGGGTTAAACTTGAAACTGGCAGTTTTCAAAATAATGTTTTAATGATGGCCGCTTTGTAATATTATACTTCCTTCATGTGGTATTTAATCTACACTGGTGTAGGGGCGAGGACCCCTAAACCACGCCGTGGGAACTGTCACCTTTGTCTTTAATCTATTTTCACTTCCACTGAGCTGAGATACACGGACAGATACAGGTATTACGATAGTAAATAATGTTAATCGCGAAGTGTGGCCCGACGCGACGGCTAGCCGATAGATTTTTGTATAACGAACGCGGGCGCCGGTAGTGGACTGTGTATTGTGTCACTTGTCAAAAGGCTTGACGTTTGACACCTGACAGCGACTCATGCGCATTGTAGTAGTTCGTCGCGTCAAAGTTTGGTGCTACCCATTGAGTTAATATACACTAGGAGAGAGCCTTATATCTGTGTATAAGCGTCAAAAGCGTGTAATGTTATGTCCTACTTACTCGGACATACTTAAATTTTCCTTTCCTTATGTTTGAATTTTTGTCGGTCGCGGTCGCTTACCACAAGGATTGGAAAACCACCTCTAGAGGCTTTTAACTATACGTAATACACATTATTAGGTAATCAGCATCTCATAAACATGGGCTATAATGACGTATCATTTTGCGACATGTGCAAAATTCTTGTCTTTGATCATAGGCGGAGGGTACACGAAAAATCTGTCATAATATACATTATACAGGGTATGCGGAAATCGAGAATGTTCGCACGTATTGAAATTGATCTAATCAATGTTTCATGAATATAATATACGACTACTAAGTATTTGGTTCAGAATACTACCTTTAAAGACATAATCTATCTTCTATACTACTTATTATAGAACAAAGTCGCTTTTTTCCCTCATGTCCCATTGTTCCCTTTAATCTTTAAAACTACGCAACGGATTTTGATGATTTTGATGATGAGAGCCCATTTATCGATAAAGGCTATAGGCTATATTTTATCACGCTAAGACTAATAAGAGCGAAGAAATAGAGGAAAATGTGGAAAAAAACGGGGAAAATTATTTGACAGGGCTTATCTCGCGAACTACTATAGCAATTTTTATGTTATTTGGCCTAGATCAGAAGTAGACACGTGAATGATCATAGGCTATCGACTTTAATAATTTTTTCAGTGGCTATAGCCACTGAAAAAATATTTTATACCCGTGCGACACCGGGGCGGGTCGCTAGTAATTGGATAAAGTAGATGAATAATATTTTATAATTACTTATGACATGAGTTGATGAAGTGGGTATCTTGGAAAATTGTTTTGGCATAGATGGCGACTTCAGGACCGCCATTTTTAAAAGAAGAAGACTGTAGGACCAAGAAAATGATTTCAAATAAAAAAATATGGATTTTATATAGATCCAGATAAATCAGCCGGATAATGAAGTAGGTAAGTAACAAGGTTTGTTCAAAGAATAAGGGAAAAAATTGGTTATTTTACTTTTATTATGAAACTAGATGACGTAAAATTCGTTTATCGCGCGGGAACCGTACGTTTTTCTGGGATAAAAAGTATCCTATGTCCTTCCTCGGGGCTCAAATTATCACCATACCGAATTTCAGCAAAATCGGTTCAGCGGTTTGGGCGTGAAGAGGTAACAATAGACAGACAGACAGACAGACGGACAGACAGACAGACACACTTTCGCATTTTTAATATGAGTAAGTAAGTATGGAAGTATGGATGATAGTTACCCAATTTATCCACTCATGTTTTCAATTAATAATTAAGTACTTTTAATTTTTTTTTAAAATACCGAACAATAATTTCCTATCACAGCCTTTGTAGGTGTCCTATACACTGTATGTACTATGTTCTCTGTCTCAGAGGGTAATTATTAGCTTGATGGAGGCCCATTTCCATATCATTCTGACGTGATTCAGGTCAAGTGTATATTTATGTGAGCATCGGCATACAGATTATAATAATAATAATAATAACTTTTTATTTCAGATCATTATAAAGATTCATAATGTTAGTAAATATAATTGAGACTTAAAACTATGTTAGTACATCACAATACATATCAAATAACAATAGTAACAAAATTTTACATTAACCGGTTTCAAATGAACACTGTTATGAATTTATAGGAGCTGTCATACCTGACATTTACGGTCTTACCACAAAAGATTTAAACATCTGTTGAACAGTTGTTTTGAGACAATTTTGTATGGAATTTTTCTCTAATCAACTGTTCAACGGGTGTTTAAATCTTTTGTTGTAAGACCCTTAATGTTTTTCTGTTATATTATAGACGAAATTAAAAAAAGATTATTAACATGAAAAGTGCCATAGGTATCACAACCTCCACTGACAAAAAGTACAGCTTTATGTCAGTGAAAAAGAGTCTGGCCGTTTCAATGATTTGCCAAAATATTATACAAACGATGTCTTAATACAAAATATATTTTCTTTATTTTTAATAGTCAGGGAGCGTAGCCGACTTAGTCTTCAGGATGTTAGGCTTATAAAATAAATAAGATTAAAAAAAAAATAGTCAGGGAGCCCCTTCGATCACTAATATACAGTGATCGAAGGGGAGCCCTAAAACATTTTTTTATTACTATCAACTATCAAGCAAATTTTTTTTGTGAGTAGCTTCATTTTGATAAGACAAACAACTTCTTATATGAGAAAAATCTTGAAAGAACAGCTAACAGAGATAGAAAGGATTTTCTGTATCAAGTTTTGTTGATTAGAGAACCCTAAAACTCTCTACCACTTTCAAGATTTTTCGCAGATAAAAAAGTTGTCTTATCAAAATGAAGCTCTACTCACAAAAAATTAACTTGAAAGTATTAAAAAAAAATACTCTAGGGCTTCCTGACTATAGGTATATAATAATGTAATATAATATTATATCAATATCGCTTAGCATTAACTTTTAGTCTCAAGTAGGATAATTTAAAAATAATGGATCTCTCTGAAATAATTGTGTTTTGTTTAAACATATTTTGTACATCAGAGAAAGCTTATCTTATTTTTGTAGGACGGGCATTATGTAAATTAACATCAAAGGCAAAAGTTTGAGAGCAACTGACGATAAGTGACTTCACATTACAGAGCTTGTGTGAAGTTTGGTAAAATCAATATCAACTTAAAGAACAAATGTTTTTATTCTCTAAAATTACTTTTATGAAATATTTTATATTTATGTTGTTCATTACGAAGTGCTATAAATGGAATAAATAAATTCCATTCATTGTAATAACTAACCGAAAGAAATTACATTTTGTTGCCTTACTTTTTGAAACCTTTATAGGCTATCGATCGATCTTTAAATAATAATTGATTGAATCTACTAGTACCAATTTAGTGTGTATATCTACTCTATATTGTGATTTTATAACGATAAAAATTATAAAAATAAAAGTTAATAATTTTTGGCAAAAGGTTTAGTTATTCATTAATATATTATAATTCCAGTTTTAAATAAACAACATTTTGTATAAATTGCTTGAAACTGAAATTTTAAATAACATAAATTAATGATTGCTCATAAATCATAATGATATAATTATGAATGATATCATTAGATATTTTAAAACCACTTTAGCCTATATGCACTTATGTTGATTTTAAATCAAGTTTAATATTTTCAATTCATAAAAAACTAGAAAAAAATATGCCTTTTTACTTTACATGCGTATTATCACGTTGAATGTAGGTACGTCATTCTATGTTGTACAATACAACCGAAATATGTAGGAAATTCCAGACTTTCTCAAATTAAACACAACAAAGCAGAAACATCGATACGTTGATTCCAACCGCAAATCCTCCAGAACATTCCGAAATGCTGAAGTTGGACATAGTTCGTGGCTCGTGCCGATAAAAATGTGAGATAAGCCAAAATGTTAGCTCATAACTCCCGGACTATGTTCTGAATATATTAGATGCCATTTGAATTCACACGAGCACTTTAGTAGTATAATTAGAGTTAAGGTTAGTTGTGTCCATTTTGTCGTAAAGTATCATCAGTGGGACTGTACTGTTGCTCCCAGTTTCTGAAAGCCTTGTCGAATGATTGATCAACTAACGCGTTTAGTTCATAAAGCAGTGAAATCAGTTTCTAGAGTAGTAATATTGATAGAACTAGTTATAAATATGACGCCTATAAGGGTCATTTCAGACAGCAATGCGACGCGTAGGTGCATTTCAAAATTTTATTGAATTGACAGACTTTCATGACGTCTCACGCAATGAAAGTCTGTCAATTCAATAAAAATTAAGAAAAGCATCTACGTGTTACGTTGCGGTCTGAATTGACCCTAACATAACGCTAGAAGTGCTGGGAGAAAGGAAAGGTTTTAAGGAAGGTAAACGTCTTTTTATCTTTTACTATCTTTTAAAGATTTAAATTTGAGTGATTTGGGCCTTATTATACAACCAAAGGTTGTACAATAAGGCTTAACTAACACTAGGACAGAGTTGAAGCGTCGTCTCGTCGCGAAGCGTCACGTTTTTGTCTTCAGAATATTATATTAATTTGAGCAGCAATATGATTTGGTCTAATATAATATTATGCACATTTAAAAAGTGTCTTCTTCGTTTTAGTGTACCTAAGTCAAGCAGGACATGGAATCCACGAATCCATACATTATAATATTTTAATTGTTATAATTATAACATTCTGCATACTCTATCGGTTGTGTCACGGGGAGTGCTCTGAGGAATCATACCACCTGCAACTTTTCGCCATCGTCCCACGCGAAAAACATACCATCCTCATCACCTTGATGAGTGGCAGTCTTCCAGAGTGCGTTTGTCGCGTAACTTTCTACCGCGCACTGTAAAACTCTGGAACGAACTGTCACCAGCAGTATTTCCGGACCTATACGACCAAACCTTCAAGAAAAGAGCGTATTCCCTCTTAAAAGGCCGGCAACGCACCTGCAGCTCTTCTGATGTTGCAAGTGTCTATGGGCGACGGTAGTTGCTTACCATCAGATGACCCGTATGCTCGTTTGCCCCCTTATTTAATAAAAAAAAATATATAATATATTATAAATGCGAAAGTGTGTCTGTCTGTCTGTTACCTCGTCACGCTTAAACCGCTGAACCGATTTTGCTGAAATTTCGCATGGAGATACTTTGAGTCCCGGGAAAGGACATAGGATACTTTGAAAAATGTACGGTTTCCGCGCGATAAACGAATTTTGGCGCAACGGAGTTGCGGGCATCATCTAGTCAGATATATGTTACGTATAGTTCAGGATTATTTTGCTTTGGATTTTCAGCCACTATCATGACAAGACAAGGAAATAATACAGTAACAAATGGGGACATAAATTTAGTTGTTTATTCTAGGCCCTCGCTTACAGTATCCATCAATTATTGAATTATTGGGTCATCCGTCTGTAATGAATACGAATCAATACTCATAATGTTATATAAAACTAGCAACAAGAGAAATTGAATTCAATACTAATTTTAAAATCAAACTTTAGTTTTTAATTGGATCAATTTCAATAAAAATAATTCCAACATACAAAATAAACAAAAACAGGAATTTACAGAGAAACACTAAAAATTATTTCGTTGTGTGAAATGAGTTTTCGGAAATATGGCGAACATAGCTTCGAAATTGTTTGGTCAACTAATCCCTATTCGTTCTGCGTGGACGAATTAAGTCCTTTGAGTTGCAAAAATAGGGGATTCGAGTAAATAGACCCCTGTGGAATATTCATGGAATAATTTTTCTCCTCCACTTAGGAGTTTGATGTAGCTTGACGAGTTATAGCAATAGAATGTAAGGAATAGAAAATAAGAATAGAATATAAACATAGCAGTATAAGGGTTATAACAAATTAAAGTAAGTTGGTCATAAAATAATAAAAAAATATTAACTCTTTCTGCGCTACTACTTTCATACTATACTATATTTTATGACGGCGCACGTAGTTTGAAGCGTATTATAATCACTTTGTTTGTAACATCGATTATTATGGTGTTTAAATAAAATCAAATAGATAATATGGGCAATTGGCATGCTATCTACTGCTATACTATAAAAGTTTAACCAAAAAAGACGGTTGGAGAGTAGTGTTTTGTGTCGAACTCGAACTCGACTCGAACTCGAACTCGACTCGAACTCGACTCGAACTCGACTCGAACTCGACTCGAACTCGACTCGAACTCGACTCGAACTCGACTCGAACTCGACTCGAACTCGACTCGAACTCGACTCGAACTCGACTCGAACTCGACTCGAACTCGACTCGAACTCGACTCGAACTCGACTCGAACTCGACTCGAACTCGACTCGAACTCGACTCGAACTCGACTCGAACTCGACTCGAACTCGACTCGAACTCGACTCGAACTCGACTCGAACTCGACTCGAACTCGACTCGAACTCGACTCGAACTCGACTCGAACTCGACTCGAACTCGACTCGAACTCGACTCGAACTCGACTCGAACTCGACTCGAACTCGACTCGAACTCGACTCGAACTCGACTCGAACTCGACTCGAACTCGACTCGAACTCGACTCGAACTCGACTCGAACTCGACTCGAACTCGACTCGAACTCGACTCGAACTCGACTCGAACTCGACTCGAACTCGACTCGAACTCGACTCGAACTCGACTCGAACTCGACTCGAACTCGACTCGAACTCGACTCGAACTCGACTCGAACTCGACTCGAACTCGACTCGAACTCGACTCGAACTCGACTCGAACTCGACTCGAACTCGACTCCTCGACTCAAACTCGACTCGAACTCGACTCGAACTCGACTCGAACTCGACTCGAACTCGACTCGAACTCGACTCGAACTCGACTCGAACTCGACTCGAACTCGACTCGAACTCGACTCGAACTCGACTCGAACTCGACTCGAACTCGACTCGAACTCGACTCGAACTCGACTCGAACTCGACTCGAACTCGACTCGAACTCGACTCGAACTCGACTCGAACTCGACTCGAACTCGACTCGAACTCGACTCGACTCGAACTCGACTCGAACTTTTTGTCATAAGGAAGAATGATTATAATAATATTATTATAATATTATATGTATGGGTAACTCTCCGCTCAACGTCAACTCTGTAGTTGATTTTAAAACACCTTATACCTGAAATCTACATCTTTGCAGAAGGATAATATTTGGCAGCGAGGTGCGTAAAAAGTTCGGTAAAAGATGGCTGTAATAACTGAGGATCAAGAGTAAGGATTGATACCTTCTCTATATAAAGGGTCTATTTCTGATAGTGAGATCTAAAGAGAGCAATGCGTATTATTTTCTAGTTCTTATACGTCTTGTTTCAATTAAATGAACAGCTTGTTCAAAAAGAATAGACGGTGAACATTATCTTCAAATCACATGACAAGTATAAAAATCTTATGAAATTAAATAAAAACTAATAAGTAACTAAAATATTCCTGTAAAAATGCGAAACGAGAAAACCACCATTCAATCGTGATTACGTTTAAAATATCTTGTTCAACGTCCAGTCTTTCTTGTCAGTCTGTAGTTTATAAATAATATTTAAGAGTCAAAGTATTACCTATCAGAAAGAAACGCAATAAATGAAAACAAGTGATACACAAAAGAAAGTAGACAATTTGCGATATCCTAAATTTTTGTTGTCACACCGAGTCGCTGGAACGATCACAAATCGCCTCCTTTGTTACCTAATTCCCGCTTATGTCCGTAACACAGCTGTGCCCAATTTATAGCTTAACCTTTCCTTCTTTACGGATAGAATTGAAGACGATAAATTATACTTCAAACCCAAATAAGGCTCGTAAGTTACGATCGCGAATACCCCTAATGGTCCATCAATCCGGACGGATTAAACGGCGAACTAACGAAAAACAAATCATTTATCTGCGCACAAAGGCCTGGCCAAACATATCGTGGCATTGGGGAGGACATGTTTTTACGAAACACATTTCTCGCAACTTTAATGTGCTTATGTGTTTTGGGGTAGGAATTATTGTATTTTTTCTAGATGAAAAATTATATCCTGGACTCAAAGTGTCTTTTTTTAAATTTGGTCCAGTAGCTTAGGGCTCTTCCACACGACGTTTTTTACGCTCGTTTGTATACAAACGCAAGTTGAAAGCTCAGCAAACGGAAGGAAGCCGACACGTTTTAAACTTTATATCTGCCAAACGTGATGAAAACACGCAGAAGACGAGCGCATCAAAAACGCGCGTCGTCAGTGGGCAAAAAATACGTCGTGTGGAAAGGCCCTTAGGCATGAAAAATTAACAGACAGATACTATAAATGTAATGTTGTTAGAACAGAATAATGAATACACTTTTAGCAAGAAAGCAATTAGTACTTAATACACGTAGACACGCGTTATGCAATTAAATACCTAAGCCGTTGCTGTAAAGTCTTCTAAGGTATCTCTTATAAGATTTGTAAGAAAATCTTAAATATTGTAATAAGCACAGTGCACCTATAGCAACGGCTTAAGTATTTTAGCTATTGCATATATTTTATTGCAGGCTTTGATTCGGTATCGTAACGAAAAAACCCAACACCCCCACTCTGACCGGCAAAGCGTTGTGGCTTTGCTCTGCATCGTTTAACGTATTTGTATGCGTGCGACTAGTCGTATGCGAATTATTATTGCTTGTGTTGATAAAGAATGCTGTGCAATAGTTTTACCGCGGCATTCCCCGAGTGCCACGCGTATTTTTTTTCTCCTTTTGTTAACTTAGTAAATATTCTGTAAAGTACGTCTGTAAAAGGCTCATTATTACACAATTCCCGCTTACGCCTGGATTAAGCAATTTCTTATGCGACTTAATCCGTGTTTTCTTTCAGGATTCGCAATTTTAATCTGCATATAAAATGCGATGCGAGATTAACATTCGTTTACAGCTTTGAAACATAATACTAAAACGACTTTAAACAGAGGAATATTACACCAAAACTCTCGTTTTAATGTGTACTCGAGACATAAATCTTTTAATGGGTCTCGGTTATAAGACGCTGAACAAACATTAACTTAGAGATGCTTCCTCGAAATTTTATGGTTAACTCGCTTTTGATGGTTTAACACGTGCTAAATTCTGTATAATTAATAATTTGGGAAGAAATTTCCAAGTGTTTTTCATATACTCCTAGGTAGGTACATTATAAAAACCAATACATATATACAATATTGAAGATAGACGACTTGAAGACAAACAATAAAAAGATCTTGAATATTAAGAGAATAATCAACATCTGGAACGAACTGTCACCAGCAGTATACGACCTGCAAACCTTCAAGAAAAGAGCGTATTCCCTCTTAAAAGGCCGGCAACGCACCTGCAGCTCTTCTGATGTTTCCATGGGCGACGGTAGTTGCTTACCATCATGTGACCCGTTTGCTCGTTTGCCCCCTTATTTAAATAAAAAAAATCTTTAAACCGAATAAAGAAAACATTATTGTCTTTTTAATCGACTTTCAAAAAAGAGGTGGTCTTATGTTCGTCTGTTTACATTTTTTGAGAATAATAAGTAATTAGAAAGTTTATAAATACAAATTACAGTTTTCTTTAGTTATGTTAGAAGTTATATAAAATGCTGACCCAATTTTGAATAATTTCCTTAATTTTGGAAGAAGAATTTAAAAATCAAGACTCGTTTGTATATTAGTTTCAAGTTTGATTATAATGTTTGAGAGTTTAAGTTGGTGGTATTTGAAACAATATCGAGCCATAACGAAAACCATAAAAAGAGAAACTAATAAAAAGTTACACTAGATTGTTATTTTTGCAAAATTATATTATTTTACCAATATGGCGTAACTTTTCCAATTTCCTATATTATCTAGACACGCGGTAGCGTGTCAAGCCAAGTTCCAGCATAACAGAATGGCGAGCAGCACCGTGTGTAATATTACACGAACCATTTGCAGGTACTATTGACCCTCTCATAATTCAGAAACTATTTCACGCGATAACCACATGCTCTAAATTTCATAAGCACAGCTCAAACGGTTATTAAGATATTAACGTCCGAAAATCTACATTTTTATCACTGACTGACTGACTGACCTATAGATCAAAATTCTAACCCACTTCCAGATGACCTAGAATACTGAAATTTGGAATCCAACTCGGTAATTGTGTGAAAACGTAGGGAAAAATCAGAAAACAAAAAAAATCGGTCAAGTGCGAGTCGGATAGAGTAAAACTAGGCAAAAATTGTGTTTTTTGTATGGATACCCCCCTTAAATATTTATTTTACTTTTATTATAAATTATGAAAATAAAAATATAATTAAAGATTTTGTGAAACTTTCAAGTATCTACCGGCTGCCATTATTGATTTTGAGCAAAAAAGGCCAAAAAATCACATTTATTGTATGGGAGCTCCCCGTAAATATTTATTTGTGAAGTGAAAAAACTTTAGGAAATGAATAGAAGGTGACTTTGAGACGTATGTCTGTCTGTCTGTTACCTCTTCACGCCCAAATTGCTTGTACCGATTGTTCTTAAATTTGGTATGGAGATATAGTTTGAGTCCCGGGAATAGACATAGAATTATTTCAATACGTCTGTCCGTCTGTCCGTCCGTCCGTCCGTCTGTCTGTCTGTTTGTTAGACAGCTATAATAATAGCTACTTTACTTCCGCACAATAAGCTGTACCCTATATAAGTTAATGGTTGGAAATACACTTGTGTTATACCATAATATTATTCCAATGCCTCCTGATGGTAGCTGCTTTTTCCATTAGCTTGATTTTTCTTTCTTTTATTCGTCTGATACTCAACAAGGCTTAGGGACTATTTCCCCACTTCCTGACTAATTAGTTTCAGACAGGCTATCCACAACTAATCTGGCAGATAAAGGTTCTCTCAGTTAAGTTTCAGATAGGCTATCCACAATTTATCTGATAGATGAAGTATCTGCCAGATAAGTTGCGGATAGCATATCCGATACTCGTCGGGAAGTGGTGAAACAACACCTTAAGGTTGCGATTGAATATAGTCGAATATTATGTATGTTTGAACTGGGAAGATTAAGATGTGTACAGTACTGTCTACCCTTGCTCGGAAAGAAAAAGTAATAATATCCCACCAAAAACATAAAATATGTAAAAATGGAAAGCCAAGTTCCATACAAACATTATTCTTGTCTATGCACTTCGCCGTAAAAAGGATGGAGATCTAAATGAGCGCCAAGTTTCATGGAAAATCGAAATATGTATGTATTGGAACCAAATAATATTATGTACAAATAATAGTCTATTTCTTTGCTTTATTGAATATCTCTTTCAACAGGATTAAAATGTTCAATAACTTTATGAAATGACTGATGTAATGAAAACTGGCCAAGTTAGATCTAATCTAGTTTAAGATCTCAAAATATTTGAATAACATTCAAAATATTATTTGGTCCCCTGTATAACGTTCACCGTGAAAGTAGCAGCATTGAAAGAGTAACGTTTTTAAATTTTGTATCAGCAAATCATGACGTTTAGGCACATGCCTACAAATCAAAAAAAAAGTTTTTTTCAGTACTGCTACTTTCACAGTGAACTCTATAATAGGGACACGTCACACATTAGGTTATTATTATCACTGTTTTGCTACATCTTTACTTTAATTATGTTTTTTTACGGAAATCAAAGTCAAATTAAACCTTTAAAAACTAAAAATTCAAATTAAAAATTAAAAGGTTTCTCGAGATAGCTTATTATGAAAGTACTCGATATTAAATGAATATTATAAATTGTTTTCTCATCCTAAATTATTGTTTCGTTAGAAAAATGTATACTTCAAAGATCTCGATAGAATCTAATTTACTTGTAATTTACTTACGGGCATCTTGTTTAGTTAAGAATCGTCTTTGAATAAACAGAAGGGAAAATGTTTGTTTTATGTTATTTGGAAAGAAGCTTAAAATTATAAAAGTTAATATTTGCGATTGAGAATTCTCAATCGCAAATAATAAATTTTATAATTTTACTTGAAAATAACTATTGGTCAATAAATATTTTAGCATCTTATTTCAAGGTAAAGAGACTCTTATTTTAAGTTTTATAATAAAATGAATATCTTTTTTATTATATTTCCTTAAATTATTCTATTTAATTAAAATAAGACTAGCCATAGCCAGCCCCTAGGCGAGCTATTATACTCTGCAAAATCACGTATTGCGCACTATTATTGTTCGTTTAGTGTAGATATTGAATATCGCACGCCTTCAATGTAATTGTCGAATAAACTGTTCAATAAAATTGAAGTGTAATGTTGCACAGTACAATTGATCGTCTAAAGGCTATACATATTTTAGGTAGCATAAATAATTATTGAAGATGCTTTCTTTACAACATTATATTACTTATTAATAATAATTATTATGTTATTAATTTTTTATGGTCCTCAGCTCGAGACTAGTCAAACAATTTCATATTTTTTTATATATTTCGTATGAAGTTTTGTAAGACGTAGTCTCGTAGTTTGTACACAGCTGTTATTAGTTCTTAATTATATTTTATTACTTATTAAGCTAAGTCTTTACATTTCCTATTATTAAGAAACTGCAGCAGACGCAAAAGAAAGGCGTGCGGTTCATTCAGCCCCGTAGCATTGCGCTACGAGCTGCTACGGCGCGGCGTAGCAACACGCTACGTATTCGAACTTCATGCGTCAGAAAATCTGCAGGCGTAGGCAATTAGGCATAGTCACCATAGAAACGGTTTCTTTCTACTGAAGAATAGACAAAGTTTTTTTTAAATAAAAAGCAACTACCGACGCCCATGGACACTCGCAACATCAGAAGAACTGCAGGTGCGTTGTCGGCCTTTAAAGAGGCCGGCAACGCAACTGCAGCTATTTTCTCTACAAGGCGCAAGTTCGACCTCAAATGGAATATTGTTCTCATCTCTGGGCAGGGTCGCCAAAACACCAACTGCTCCCTCTAGATTGTATCCAACGAAGGGCTGCTCGAATTGTTGACTGCCATAGTGTTTCAAACAGCTTGGACCCCTTGGAATTACGCCGAGATGTAGCTTCACTCTGCATCCTCTATCGGTTGTACCACGGGGAGTGCTCTGAGGAATTGTTCGGAATCATACCACCTGCAACTTTTCGCCATCGTCCCACGCGAAAAACATACCATCCTCATCACCTTGATGAGTGGCAGTCTTCCACAGTGCGTTTTTCGCGTAACTTTCTGCCGCGCACAGTAAAACTCTGGAACGAACTGTCACCAGCTGTATTTCCGGACCTGTACGACCTGCAAACTTTCAAGAAAAGAGCGTATTCCCTCTTAAAAGGCCGGCGACGCGCCTGCAGCTCTTCTAATTTTGCGAGTGTCCATGGGCGACGGTAGTTGCTTACCATCAGGTGACCCGTTTACCTCCTTATTTAATAATAAAAAAGAGGGAACACGCTCTCTTCTTGTGGGGTTTGCAGGTCGTATAAGTCTGGAAAAACTGCTGGTGACAGTTCCAGAGTTTTACAGTGCGCGGCAGAAGGGGGGTAGGTGATTGGGCCTCCGGTAAACTCACTCACTCAGCGAAACACAGCGCAAGCGCTGTTTCACGCCGGTTTTCTGTGAGCCCGTGGTATTTCTCCGGTCGAGCCGGCCCATTCGTGCCGAAGTATGACTCTCTCACGGATACGTTACATAGTGACAGTTAGACAAGACAAAGTAACAGACAATGGAAATAGACGACCTGAGACCTCTGTGGCTCAATGGTTAAAGAATGTGTGGCAGCACAAGCAGGGGGTCGAGGGTTCGAATCCCGCCGACGGAACATAAAGTTTTTCAATGTTCCTGGGTCATGGTATTGTATTAAATATTATGTGTATGATATAATAAAAATCTTAAACAAATATATTATGTATAGTATAAAAGTATTAAATATATTTCCGTTGTCTGGTACCTGTAATACATATCCTTCAGATACTTAGCACGGGGCCTGACTGACGTGGTGTGAAGCGTCCATAGATAGAAAAAAATATATGGAAATCCGCCATTTTGTCGATAAACTGTCAGTATGTCGATTCTTTCCCATGTATACTGTTGTTATGCTAGCCCTGGAAAATAATAATTGCAGACATGTGTGAAAAAAGTGGGTAACATTTTACAACACAAGAGCAAAATAACTCATTTTTCCCTTTTAATTTGAACAAGCCTGGTAACTTTCCTACTTTATTATCTATCTAATATATCTATACACAGAATCCACATTTTTTTATTTCATATCATTTTCCTGTTCTTTTTATGCAAAAAATTAAAGTTTTCAAATTGTTAGTTTTTTATTTACCCATGGATGGTTCCACTACTTGCTGATTTAGGAAAAACTTCGTTTGCTTTATATGTATTTTTGTGTATTTTTTAATGATATGGACTACTGCACTTATTATACAAATAAGTGCAGTAGTCCATATCATTAAAAAATACGTTAGCACTCGGGAACAGCCACTGTAATGTTATTGCATAGTATTTTTTATCAACTTATGCAATTATAATTTACATTCGTCTAGTTACGCACACAAACACTGTGCCGAAGTCTGCCGAACTGAAAAGACGTTAGATGATGCACGGCTTTCAACGCCGCACCGCTGTACCGGCCAGAGTAAGAGGTGTTAGGTTTATTTTCGTTACGGAATTTCTTGATTCGGTCACCGTGCTCAAAGCCCGCAATAAAAGCTAAGTAATAGCTTAAAAAACGTACTCCTAGGTTTATTATTGGTAATTATTTATTCTTAACCACTACAATTACACATTAATTACAAAGTAATTGTAGCTACGAAAGAGTAGCTCTGTACTAATTCTAAATAAATGTATTTTATTACTGAGGTAAGAGGCTCTAAGAAATGTAATTTCGTCGCAAAAATGGAAAAATTACTTCACGAAGAAATGGGATTTTACCGTGCATTTTGTTGGGGCTGCCCGCTTGAATATTACTTCGAACGGATATACTATTATACTGAATAATATTAACAAATTATAATAAAACTATGATAATAATATTTTTTTAAATAAAACGTAAAACTATTATTAATCGTATACACACGTTTAATTTATTAGACGACCTCTGTGGCTCGGTTGGTGGGCTGTTGGTAGCTCAATCGAGGGGTCGCAGGTTCGAAACCCGCCGACGGAACAAAAAGTTTTCAAAGTTCCTGGGTTATGAATGTGTATTAAATGTGCGTATCATATAATAAAAATCTAAAATATATGTAATATGTATAGTATAAAAGTATTAAATATATTTCCATTGTCTGGTACCTGTAACACAAGCCCTTCAGGTACTTACCACGGGGCCAGACTGACGTGATGTGAAACGTCCATAGATATTATATTATTTTAATTATTAGAAATTCACAAGCTGGTATAAAAAATAAACATCTACATTTTTATTTTATAGCTCACAATATATTATGAGAATATTGTCAGCGTTACATGTAAAATAAAATTATATTTCGTCATAAACACCTAGTTCATTTTATTTTTTCTACGGCAATTTGCAATTTATTTCTTGAGACCTCGTTTATATTGCAATAAAAAAGCGTAAAGGTAACATAAAATTAAAAAAAAATTTGCTTGATAAACTTTAATAATAATTTATTTTACTACAGAATCAAGCCAGCTATGTAACAGTGAAAACTTTCGAGTAAATATATAATTATATTCTATCTGTCTGCTTTTTCAGGATTCTGACTTTTTCATCTTAAAAAGATTTAGACATCAAGAAATATTTTGTTCCTACTTTCTTTGAAACTTTTCGCTCATCCAACTCTGTCTTTATACCTGGGGCCTGAGTCAAGACGAATTCATAATCGCTGCGTTATAGAATCGCCGTTCGTTAATATGACGTTGACGTTCGACTCGTCTTATATCAATTCCATACATTTTGATCGGCGATTCTATAACGAAGCGATTACGAATTCGTCTTGACTCAGGCCCCTGTACTCCAAAGTTACATCAAATTCGGCGCAACATATCGGAAGCTCAATTACGGCGATAAACCGGTTCATTAACAAATGAATTAAGGATTTTCGGGGGAATTTTGTATTCATTCCCTAATCACCCCGATTTATTCGCCCATTAGGGGTTCGGGGGTCATAGATCCACGTAATAATGATAAATTCTTGAGTTAATGTACTAGTAGTATTTTATAATGAATTTTAATAACTTAATTGCATAAGGTAAGGAACTGTATTCGATTGCATTACTTTAAATTGATTCATTAATCGACCCAGTCAGTTCTATC
Organism: Polyommatus icarus; assembly: GCA_937595015.1. Taxonomy (NCBI): domain Eukaryota; kingdom Metazoa; phylum Arthropoda; class Insecta; order Lepidoptera; family Lycaenidae; genus Polyommatus; species Polyommatus icarus. The sequence goes on along the minus strand of OW569327.1, from coordinate 14,502,047 downwards.
AAACAACAAAATAGTATTCTTTTGACGTTGAGGACGTATACTTTTAAAACAATGACTACTGATCATGATGATTGTCATTTGGGCTCTGGATTAATAATGTGTGTCTATATATCGATATGATTAATCTCTGAACCGATTTTCAGAAGTTTTTGAAATTTCGTTTGAAAATACTTTGAATCCCAGAAAGGCTAAAGAATACGTCTTTTTATGCCGAAAAAAAAATTCGTTTTCAGTGTGGTACGTTTATGGCGCAACGGAGTTACGAACATCATATGCATTCTACTAACATACCTACACAAGTACACACGTATATCATAATATACCTACTACTTGCACTCCGAAAGCCTTGTTTTTTTATATTGAAAAAACAATGATTATTTTAATACATATTACGTATTCAAGCGTAGCACAATTAAAAAGTTTTCGATGCGTGATCGAAATACAATAATCGGCACGCATTCGAACTTCACTCGTTTAATTACGGCCGAAGCGCCGACTCATTCTCCTTATTAAGTCCTTGAAGGCAAGGACATACATCGATCATCTTAATAATAACCTTTTAGAACCATATAGCCCCGAGTAATGGCAGTTTAATACGTATATGTTAATATTTAGTAGCTTAGACCCATTATAATGTGTCGTTAAAACATTTTGATGGTATATTTTATAGTTGTAGACTCCTGTTATAAGTTATTATGTTTAACTAAGAACTCAAATTTGAAAAATGTAGATATTATTTTTGTTGACTGTTTTTGGTCTTTGAATAATAAATATTAAGTTCAGAAAAAGAAGCTTACAGAAGTTAATAAAAATAATGTAGCGTGATTATAATAATGCACTTTTTGAAAGTGTATCTCACATTAAGACCCGTATTTAGAGGATTATGACTTAATATGATTCATAACCATGATTGCGTCTGCTTACCTATATAACACGCACATGGCACAATTGGCGATCATGACAAATATGCCACTTTACAGTTTCGTAGCTGTCTACATTTTTTTCCATTGTATGCCAATGTGTAAAGGTGGCTAAAATAATACCTATTGCCTAATGGCAATAGGTATTAAATTTTATCAAAATAAAAAATGTTTTAAACATCTGCAATATAGCGTCTTCTTCCGACATCCTGGAAATGTTGGGTACACCTGTTGTGAGACGTTGAGTAGGAAATGAGATACGGATGCCGGCGCCGCGCACCATCAGCAAACTGTTTCTGACCCCTGCAATATATTAAATACTGCGCTACGTGTTTTAGCTTTTAGGTAGTGGTGGAAATTTTAGAGTACAACTAAACAATTTTATGTTTATTAAAAAAATGAAAGAAGTTTTAAAATCTGCTACAATTTACTTTAAAGTAATGTTGTGTAAGTACCATTCAGTAATACAGTGTATGTTATTACAAATATTAAAAACTACCTGACCCGACAGACGTTGTCCTGTCTTAACGATGATTATTTAATTCGAATTGGTATAATTAAGAAAACAATAGATTAAAATTAGTATCTTCATGCCAAATTTTATTAAAATAGATTAATAAATAGTTTAAGCGAAAATCACAAAAGTTTATTGTGCAGGAACCGTACATTTTCTGGGACAAAAAGTATCCCTTGTCCTTTCCAGAGACTCAAAGTATCTCCATATCGAATTTCATAAAAATAGACTGAATAGTTTAGGCGAAAACCATAAAAGTTTATTATGCGGGAACCGTATATTTTCCGGGACCAAAAGTTTCCCTTGTCCTTTCCCGAGACTCAAAGTATCTCCATACCAAAATTCATCAAAATCGATTGAATAGTTTACGCGCCAATCATAAAAGTATATTGTGCAGTAACCATACATTTTTCCTGGACAAAATGTATCCTATGTCCTTTTCCTGGTTCTAAGCTACCTTTCCACCAATTTTCAGCCAAATCGGTTTATCCGTTGTTGAGATAAAAGTTTATTGGGCGGGAACCGCCCTTCCTTTGTCCTTTCCCGAGACTGAGAGTATTTCCATACCAAAATTCATCAAAATCGATTGAATAGTTTACGCGCAAATCATAAAAGTATATTGTGCAGTAACCGTATATTTTTGCGGGACAAAATGTATCCTATGTCCTATTCCTGGTTCTAAGCTACCTCTCCACCAATTTTCAGCCAAATCGGTTCATCCGTTCTTGAGTTATAAGTGGCGTAACTAACACAACTTTCTTTTATATATGTTACGCTCAAAGACCGAAAACGATCAGTGAGCGAAAAAATGGCTCACAACGCGTTGTGGTCATAGTGAAACGGCCACGACGCGTTCTGGTAATCACAGAAATACCACATAGCGAAATTCGTGTCGTGGCTAACGTGCTATTCGACCACAACGCGTTGTGGTAATCGAGAAAAGCCATGACGCGTTCTGAGCATCTAAAAACAGCCACGACGCGAATCCGTGTTGTGGCCCTAATGAAAATGGTCACGACGCGTTCTGTAACCAAGTTAGTCACTCAGGAGTAATTGAGTAATTTTATAGCGCCCAAGTGTGTGCGCAATACACAAGAGCACTCTGGTTTCAATGAAACTAGGCCAGTTACGAAGGGGTAATTTTATAGTGCCCAAGTGTGTGCGCAATACACAAGAGCACGTTTTGCAGGAGTAATTTTAAAGTGCCCTTACACTTGTACACAAGAGCACTCTGGTTTCAATGGAACCAGGCCAGTTTAGCAGAAGTTATTTCATAGTGCCCAAGTGTGTGTGCAAAACACAAGAGCACTCTGGTTTCAATGAAACCAGGCCAGGTACGCATGAGTTATTATAAAGTGCCCACGTGTGTGCGCGTGTTAAAGTCGGTCCTGCACCTGATCTCTCGCCTGCGGCCAGTCATGTCGGTCTTCCGCTGACGACGACGCGACGTGCTATTCGACGTTAGCCACGACACGAATTTCGCTTTGTGGTATTTCTGTGATTACCAGAACGCGTCATGGCCGTTTCACTATTACCACAACGCGTTGTGAGCCATTTTTTCGCTCACTGAACGTTTTCGGTCTTTGAGCGTAACATATATAATTATATAGACAATTCATAATTTGTGTTGCGAGGAATATTATACTTTTGAGTTTTGAGAATCTTACTAAATAATCGCTTATTCACATGACCTCGCTAGGCGCTGCGATTTTATTGGATATTTAACACTTTATTAGATACGAGCTATTGCCCGCGGCTTCGCTCGCGTTAATAAGTATTATTACATAATACATTTATACAAACTTTCATCCCCTATTTTAACCCCTTGGGGGTAAAATAGGGGATGAAAGGGGGGTAGGGGTAGAATTATATAGGGGTAGAATTGATCAAAATCCTTTCTTAGCGGATGCCTACGTCATAACATCTACCTGCATGCCAAATTTCAGCCCAATCCATCCAGTAGTTTGGGCTATGCGTTGATATATCACCATGTCAGTCAGTCACCTTTGAGTTTTGTATATATTTAGATTTAAATTGAGCCTTATGTACCTTCAAATCTAATCTCAATGAGATGTATAGACATAAAACATTCTAACTTGAATGCGGTGTTAAAAACAAACTCGGAAATCAAATATGAAATGTTTATAGAGTTGGTAGTTTATTTGAAAAGTAGCAGCCAGCGAGTTTGAAATACTCCGGCGAAAGGAAATGAGGTGAGACTCATTCACGGAGCCCCCGGGGCGAGCTTAATTCAGACATTTAAATTGTAGTTGGCTTAGTTTTTACATACTGGCTGGAACAGTCTTCTTTTGTTAGGCATTTGGTATTTATGTCAATTGTGTCTAATGAAAGCCATACACGCTACGGTCTACCGGAGAGGTCACCGGTGCAGGTATGCCTGCGCAGGTGTTACCTACTCGAAAGAATTGATTTTCGATTTTGCACCGGTCGCCTGCGCAGGCTCAAAAAACTGCACAGGTCTATTCTCGCACACATTACGGTCTAGCTGCACAGGTGGACTTCTCCAATAGACCATAGCATGTATGACAGCCATAAGGTTGTCGTTTGTTGCGTAGAGACTAAATCAGTTATCGAAACAAAGCCAACATAATATTTACCAGCATATTTTAAAGTTTGGCATTTGGCTATGTTTTTGAGAGCATGAAATCCATACTGATATTGTAATGCAAAATTTTGTCTGTCTGTCTGTTACCTCCTTACGTTTAAACCACTGGAACGATTTTGATGAAATGGAGTACACACATACTTGGAGTCCTGTAAAAGAACATAGGATATTTTTTTCATCCCGGTAAATAGTACGGTTCTAGTGTTATAAACGAATTTACGCGCAACGGAGTTGCAGGCATCGACTAATATAATATTATATTATGTGACTGTTAAGGCTGCATAATATTTATCAATAATATTTAAAATTAAAAAGTTTCTGTCACATTTTGTGTGGTGTGCCCACACTAAATGTGACAGAAACTTTTATTACTGTAGTACTACTGGTAGTACTGTAGACCCACTAAACATTTTTATAGGGTGCAGTGTATAGTGTATAACTGTATACCAACTTGCATATGCCCTATAATCTATATTATCATTATGTTACCAGCACTCAAAGTTGTAGCCAAAGCTTATTCCAGAGTTAGTAACCAGCAACATTATTATAATTCCACTTTCCTTTATTAATAGATTCCATACAGACACAGATAAGCACTCAGGTTATGAATACTCGATGTATTTTGTATGAGCAAATAATATTCCTATTATTTTCCTACCCCTACCTATTTTGAGAAGATGAATATATTATGTAGTACTAGATGATGCCCGCAACTTCGTTGCGCCAAAACTCGTATATCGCGCGGGAACCGTACATTTTTCCAGGACAAAAAGTATCCTATGTCCTTTCCCGGGACTCAAAGTATCTCCATGCCAAATTTCAGCAAAATCGGTCCAGCGGTTTGGGCGTGAAGAGGTAACAGACAGACAGACAGACAGACACACTTTGGCATTTATAATATTAGTATGGATAAAGGAAACACAACATATATATTTTGGCATATATTGTTTATATTTCTATAAAAATGTTTATTGGGTGTGTTTAGGATGCAAAAGGGTTAGACTCTTATTATTGTAAAACTAATTACTTTTAATTAAAGTAACTTTTATTTATTTACCTTTTTAAATACAATAAAAATACTTGCACTCCATCTAGGTTTTATATTATTTCTCCTTCGAAAATTAAACATTTTTCTAGTAAATCGCTTAGGTTTTTTATCGAACTAATAAAAATTACTTTATATTATAATATTATATTAAAAGTATTCGATAACTAGCTGTCCCGGTGACCTTCGTGTCACTTTAAAACCTTCCCTGGACTTCTACGAATATATTTCCATGAATAAAAAATCAGCCCAATCCGTTCAGCCGTTTTAGAGTTCTAGCGCGACTAACACGTCATTTCAAAATCCATTTTTTATATATAAGAAGAAGGTACGAATAATTTCTGGCATTGTATCTCAGTCGCAATCAGTGTTGTTCACCCTCCATGATTCCTAGATATTCAACTCTAGTACAAACAAATTAATTCTGCAATTCAAATTCTCTTTGTGAGACGCGAAATCAAATCACTGGAAACTTCAAATTATTGATATTTGTGTCCCGGTTACAAAGCTAAGTTAATATACGGTTGTTTGCTCTAACACTGGGTTCCGTGATTGTGCCTAATTTGATAGTCAGCTATTGAAAATGTTATCGGCGGGACGATATCGTATAAATTATGGTATGATTGGATTTTATTGGGTTTGTATCGAGTCAGTCACGTGCCTACTTACTGCGACATACAATCAACGACGTGTGTGACCGGCATAATGACGCGGTTAACCGCTTGTCAACACTGAGATTCGGTTGATCCTTCTTATGGGCTATATACGCACAGTTTATATTTTCACTGAGTGTATGACTACCTAAAAGCCGAGCTTTGTGAGGGCTCGCGCCGTTTTTCAACGTGGTGATAAACTTTAAGGCAGTTTTTTTAATTTAATTGTAACCAAACCTTGACTGAACGATGATAACACATCTTAATATAAATAAAAATTACTATGATAGTTTTTCCGTAAAGTGTACTAAAAAGTGTTCAGGCTGTGGGATATACTAGGGCTCGCTTCGTTAGCCCCTATGATATCTAATATAATAATAATATTTCGCAGGGAAAAGAGGATATCAGGGATTTCACAATATCCCTAGCGATATCACGAACTCCCGGTAGATGCCGAATATTCTTGTTTGTTACGTTTTCTTACTAAAAATATCTAGTGACTAGACGTTCCGTGCGGCTTCGCCCGCGTAAATTATATATTTCACAGACAAATTACTAATTAGTCCACAAAAATAGCCTATGATCCTTCACGTGGTATAGCCTTCCTTGATAAATGAACTATCTAACACTGAAAGAATTTTCAAATCGGACCAGTAGTTTCTGAGATTAGCGCGTTCAAATAAGCCCTTTCAAATAATTTCCCCCGATTTTTCCACATTTTCCTCTATTTCTACGCTCCCATTAGTTTAAGCGTAATAAAATGTAACCCATATCCTTCCTCGATAAATGAGCTATCTAACACTGAAAGAATTTTTCAAATCGGACCAGTAGTTCCTGAGATTAGCGCGTTCAAATAAGCCCTTTCAAATATTTTCCCCCCTTTTTTTCCACATTTTCCTCTATTTCTTCGCTCCTATTAGTCTTAGCGTAATAATATATAGCTTATAGCCTTTCTCAATAAATGGACAATCTAACAGTGAAATAAACTTTCAAATCAGACCAGTAGTTCCTGAGATTAGCGCGTTCAAACAAACAAACTAACAAACTCTTCCGCTTTATAATACTAGCTGTTCCGCGCGGCTTCGCCCGCGTAATTTAGGAATTTCACGCAACCGTACTTTTTTCCGCAAAAATAGCCTATGTCCCTTCACGTGGTCTATTCTTCAAGTTTGCCAAATAACATAAAAATAGCTCCAGTAGTTAAGATAATAAGCAATAAGTAATTTCATATAATTTTCCCCGTTATCCTCTATTTCTTCGCTTCTCTTATTCTTAGCGTAATAAAATATAGCTTATAGCCTTCCTTGATAAATGGGAAAGAATTTTTCAAATTGGATCAGTAGTTCCTGAGATTAGTGCGTTCAAATAAGCCCTTTTATAAAATTCCCCCCGTTTTTTTCATATTTTCCTCTATTTCTTCGCTCCTATTATTTGTAGAGTAATAAAATATAGCTTATAAGCTTTCTCGATAAACGAACTATCTAAAACTGAAAGAATTTTTCCAATCGTGCCAGTAGTTCCTGAGATTAGCGCGTTCAAATAAGCCCTTTCAAATAATTTCCCCCCGTTTTTTCCACATTTTCCTCTATTTCTTCGCTCCTATAGCCTTCCTCAATAAATGGACTATCTCACAGTGAAATAAATTTTCAAATCAGACCAGTAGTTCCTGAGATTAGCGCGTTCAAACAAACAAACAAACTAACAAACTCTTCCGCTTTATAATATTAATAGTATAGATTAAGTATAGATATATTATTTCACTAAACTAAATCTAGTGAAACGTCGGAAAAGCGGACACCGCCAAATAAAAATCAAGCCAAGCATTTCTCTCGCTTGCCCTAGTATACACACGGGTACTTTGATAGGATCATCTAACATCTGAAACAGACAAGTAAGATGTTAGAAAATCCATGCGTCGGATGGGCATGTAAAAAGTCGGCCCTGCACCTGATCTCTCGCCGGTCGTGTCAATCTTCCGTCCCACCGGGCTATGCGAGTAAAGGAATATAGAGATTGCTCTTGTGAACTGCGCACACACTTGGGCACTATAAAATTACTCTTGGCCTGGTTTCAATGAAACCGGCCACCGTCACCAAAACCAGAGTGGGAGTTATTATTAATATTTTATTTTATTTATTTTATTTTATTTTATTTAACATATTAGGGTGGCTTACAGCTAGCTACAACACAGTATATATACATGATAGTTTTCAAAAAGCCAATTACAAGCCTCCACAAGTAGCTCGTTAATGTAAATTAATAACAAAAAGGAGAAAGCAAGGTTAGTAAATACTTAAATACTAGTTCGTAACTAAACTATTGATAAATATATTATCACACGTATAATGCAACTATAGCAGATCTGAGGGGGCATCACGATATCTCTGAATCATACAGTTGAAACTAGCTGAGGGTTCTTCATCAGATACTTCAGACCTTTGATTTTTGACGTCAAATGAAGCGGCCGAAGTGACATGTCGATCTCTAGTTTGGTTAGGCTCTTGTACAGGCACAAGTACTACAGTTACTACAGCTCTTCGATATCCTAGTTTTTACGGTTCCGTACCCAAAGGGTTAGTCTATCTGTCTGTTTCCAGGCTAAAAGAGCTGCGCCAGCTCGAGCGACGCATTTGTTTCACTCCCACTAGTGCCCGTGTCACGTGTGGGAACTAGAGCGAGCAAGAGAAATGAGTGGCTCAATTTTTATTCGGCAGTATCCACGTTTCTGACATTTCACTAGATTTAGTTTAGTGAAATGACATATCACTAGATATTTTTAGTAAGAAGACGTAACAAATAAGAATTTTCGGCATCTACCGGGAGTTCGTGATATCCCTAGGGATATCGTGAAATCCCTGATATCCTCTTTTCCCTGCGACATATATAAATCTCCTGTCACGATGTTTGTCCACGATGGATTCCTAAACTACTTAACCGATTTTAATGTTTCTTTTATTTAAATGTGTTCTTTTTTTTAACTTAAGATATAGGATAGGTTAGATCTTTAATTATAGTCGCAATTTTATTTTATTGCAAATTATTTGTCTACAAAGAGCGACCATTGTTTATGCGACGCGGGTCACGGGATAGCGATGGACGTTGCCATGGTGACATACTTATTTAGTCACTAATTCAATAAAATAACACGGGCGATATACTTTATATAATATTATGGCAAAGAAACGTTTGCCGGGACAGCTAGTTATATTATAAAAATCGGCCAAGTGCGAGTTGGACTCGCGCACGAAGGGTTCCGTACCACTACAGAGCAAAAATAGGCTTAAATTTATGAGTATTTTGTGAACATTTCAAGTGCCTATATGTTGCCGTTATAGATATCAAGCAAAAAATAGCAAAAAAATCACGTTTGTTGTATGGGAGCCCCCCTTAAATATTTAATTTATTTTGTTTTTAGTATTTGTAGTTATAGCGGCAACAGATATACACAATCTGTAAAAATTTCAGAAGTCTAGCTATAGCGGTTCTCGAGTTACAACCTGGTGACAGACAGACGGACAGACGGACAGACATTGAAGTCTTAGTAAAAGGGTCCCGTTTTTACCCTAAAAAGGATCCTTATTAAAACATCATTAGTTAGCCTTGATAAAAATGTCGGCCTGTTCGTCCTTATGGCACAGGAATTTTACTGATCTGACATATTGGAAATTTGACATGACAGACATTATAGATCTTGAAAAAACAATCGTATCAATTTTCATATATGTTTTTTTATAATATTATGAAGCTTCGGGCCTCAATTCGACTTTGTTAGTTGTGTGCGACTGTGCGAAATGCGTCAAATAAATTACGTTATGTGCGAACAAATAACGTAATTTATTTGACGCATTTCCGAGCAATTCCTTAAGGCTGCATGAGACCATCAAAAATAATATGCTACAAAATTGTATGTAAATTTAGACAAGCAATGAAATTAAATATAATAAAGCTGATTTTAGCTTAACAAAATAAAGAGAAAGCAATTAAACGGGCCCGAGAACACAATTATGAATTTCACGCGAAAATGAATCTAATTTGACTTATTTTGATACGCACAGAAATTCATATCTTAAATTTTGATTGATATTCTAACAGAGGAATTTGTTATGAAATTAATTTTACGACCAATACGTTGTTTTTATAGGTTCGTTAATAATCGTACAAAGAAAACAATCTTAGGAGTTACGACTACTAATTTATACGCCTTTGAATAGAGAATATTATGTTTGCATAGGTGTAACAATATTATTCAATTCATGCACAGGTCTACTGGTTTCCACTAAACTGAGATATATTATACCTCAATTTCTATTATATTATAATCATGATAAGAGATCATGCTAACGTTGCTAGGAATTGGGTTTCCGATAAAATATAATATATTTTAAATGATACATAATATATAATACATTCTAATTATAAAAATAATAATAATATAGATATGTAAGTGTGTCTGTATATTTGTCGTCTGTCTCTTCTCATCACGCAAGAACATATTTTACAGATTTGGATCCGCTGGTTTTCTTAACCGGAACGCGGACTATCTCCATACTAAAAATCAAAGTCATGTTTTAAGCCTGAAGAGATAAAAGGACATTTGCATTTATAATATTACTAGCTGTCCCAGCAAACGTTGTATTGCCATATCTTAATATATAATTCTTCTGTGAGTGTGTATGTCACTGAACTTCTCTCAAACGACTGGACCGATTTTGATGAATTTTTTTGTGTGTGTTCAAGGGGATCTGGGAATGGTTTCGATTCACAATTTTGTCCGCTGGACAATGTTTTTTTAATTAATTTTTAAATTTATTAGTAGTTGTTGATTTTGGAATGTTTTACATTGGATCCGACAGACGGCGCTACCATCGCAGTGTCAAATTTTAAATAATATTCGAATTTTAATTTTAGTCTGTCCCGACAGTTAGCGCTGCGATCAAATTAAAAAAAAAAAACTTTATATACTTAATATGGCAAAGAAACGTTTGCCGGGACAGCTAGTAAAGTATATTAAAGTATTTCGCCCATATTATTTTACTGAAGTGACTAAATAAGTATGGCACCATGGCAACGTCCATCGCTATCCCGTCGCATAAACAATGGTCACCGTCAGTCTAGAGTTGTAATAATTTACTATAATTTATTCAACAAATGCACTGATCAATATAAAAAGTATCCAGTAACCGATTCTCAGACCTACTGAATATGCATATAAAATTTGTTAAGAAACAGTAAAGCCGTTTCGGAAGAGTACGTGGACTAACATTGTGACACGAGAATTTTATATATAAGATAAAGTCTGGATACGATACAGGAATACATCGGTTAACTAAGCTCGACTTACTTTAATACACTTGAAGTGACTTGGTAAAACTACTAACCAGTTTTATCAAGTTGTGAACATTGGGGAAGTAGGCTGGACATCTGTTATCGCAAGTTCGCTGTGCACATGGACGTCCCGGGAATAACTATACAAATTCAACAATGATTTTTCTTTGCAAAATATTTTTACGTAGAACTATTATAGTAATTTTCAATCTATGATATTATGGACTATACTTTGTCTGAAAAAAACGATTTCAAAACTTAACAAATTAACAAACTATTCAATTTTTCGTCCTCGTCCGTCAAGCGTGTCGTCCAAAGTATCAGACTTGGATGAAACATTGTAATTTGTATAATGGTACGTATAGACTATAGACGAATACTAAAATGATTACAAAATCACTAATAGCACTCAAGAAAATGTGTTTGTCTGTATGATACCTCACGGTAAAACGAGGTTGTGGACAATTTATATAGATGACACCCGCAACTTCGTTGCGCCAAAATTCGTTTATCGCGCTGAAACTGTACATTTTCCGGGTTAAAAAGTATCGTATGATGAACGAAATTACATGATTTTGCTGGCTAGTTTATGGATTTGAGAGAAAAAATTATTTGAGATTTGCAATGTCAAATACATTTTAGATGACTCTGGAACAATGTGATATTGTTTTACGCCCATGTAGGTTGCACGAGTACCTCTTAATTGACTTCTTATCCCAATATCATCCCTTTGTTACGACAATTATTGTGTGTTTATAGGGCCTATACCATAATGTAATGTTATAAAATAACCCTGTAGCACCTCTATCGTGGGCATCACAGACACAATATATTTTCAATTGTTATGCGGCAGCCGGCTGCCGCTTGGGGATTGATGGGTTAAGATTTCTTGCGTAACACACCCACGTAAAATTTTGCATTCTTTTAAATTTTTCCGAACACAAGCAAATAAAAATTTACAGCCACTGAAATAACGTGAATAAAAATAAAATAAAAACATGCGCATACAAAAATAAATACAATATTTAACACTACATAGAGGGCAGACGGAAAATCTTGCGTTCATAAAAATATACTGAGATTGTCGAGATAGAGCAAAAGCATTACACTACATCAAAACAAAATATTTTAACGGTCCCAAGTATTTGGATACTTTCCAGAAAATACTATTGTCGAATATTCAAATTCTTTCGTTTTGTTTCAGATTCTTGGTGTTTGGATTGCATGTTAAAATGGTGGAAACGATAAAGAGAGGGGAAAAACTCCAAGTGCGCATAGTGTGTGAGACGTCGTAGATACAGACACTAGCAAGATGAGTCTTCTTCAAATTGTCTTCATAAGTTTTTCCTGTACCTTACTCCAGTTAATTGGTAAGTTGATAGATTAAGTTTAAGCTTCTAAGTTGGTTTAATACTTTCACTTTAAAAATGTGGAAAAATGAACAATTATATTTTGAAGAAACAATATGTTGCTTATTTAAAGATAAAACAAAAATCTTTAAATCAATGCGGCATGCGACCACGACCGAAAAATTCTAATAAAATTATACTTTATGATATAGTCTATTAGGTTTCATGACGCATCCGTGGTCCAGTGGTTAAGAGTGTGGCTCTTGACTCGGAGGTCGTGGGTTCGATTCCCGCGTTGGAAACATGTTATTTACAAGTTTAGTTAGGACAATGCAGGCTGATCACCTGATTATCTAACAAGTAAGATGATCCATGCGTCGGATGGGCATGTAAAAAGTCGGTCCTGCGCCTGATCTCTCGCCAGTCGTGTCGTTCGTCCGTCCCACTGGGTTATGAGAGTAAAAGGAATAGAGAGTGCTCTTGTGTACTGCGCACACACTTGGGCACTATAAATTACTTCTGCGTAACTGGCCTTGGTTTCAACGGCCACCGTCACCGAAACTGGTGTGGGAGTTATTATAGGTTTCATTTTGCTCTACGCCACTACAAAGCAGCGCGGCGGCGCTAGACTAATGCTGTATAAAATATAGCCTATATTATAAATAGTGGCATCTAATAATATGATTTTTTGTAGGTCGCGTTCGCTTGCGGCAAAAATCAGAAAGTCGCCTTTATAGTTTAACTTTTGACAATTAAGAGGTAACATAATTTCCAATAATCCTAAATCACATGTTATCTAAACAGCATACCAATTAATTAAACAAATATTAGTGAGCGGTGGTCTCGGTGATATCGCTTTGAGAAACATTCTTATTATTTAGTGCGTTAGGGAGGAGGGAGGGTTAAAAGGGGTCTCGCACAAAGCTTGACTGGCGTGGCCTAATTATGCCTCTTTTGCTTTGACTATTACTGTAGCACGGCTGACAGGTAATGTACAAGACGACAGGATGTTCTACAGAGATATTCATTAAGTAGGTTTAGTGTTTCGTTTCTCTAAAAAATAAGGCTTTAATTTTATGACATTTGGCTAGGAGTATCTATTAAAACTTCTTTTTGGTAAAAGATGGCCCTGTGCGAGTGTCTTATTCCAGTTATTCTCGCCGGGTTAGTTCCAAAACTGGTAGTAGGCACAAGTAGTAACGACGTTCAGATTATTTTTTTAAAAAAGTAATTTATTTTGAATGAAAACAAAATTGAGTTTGAGTTGCTAGTTGTTGAAATTCGAAACATAGCCTCAACGTAATTTTTCGAGTTAAATTAGAAATACAATCAGGCTCAATAGCTATGTCCACATTATGCAATGTCATCTTCAATTTTCGTCATCTTCTTTTTATTCCAAAAAAAGAAAGTCGTCCAATGTTACATACCTACCTGGTATTTCAACAAGCTCAGCTTATAAACTTGATAATATGTAACATGGCAGATAATTAATAGTTAGTTTTAACTTGCTGTAATACGAGCTGCCGTAAATATGTGAAGTTTTCCAACTTTGCGTGTTTTTCATAATCATTCAAGGATTTTGAGAGTGGATTTCTGAAAAATTATAAGTATTTTAATCCATGCAAAAATCTTAATAGTTTTCTTCGTTCGTAAAAGTAGAATAGCAGTGTTTTTTAGGGTATACCCAAAGGGTAAAAACGGTACCCTATTACGAAAGTTTCTTTGTCTATCCGTCGGTCTCAAGAACCATCAATCAATCAATATATTCTGTTGCCGCTGTAACAATCAATACTAGAATTGAATAATAATAATTATTTAATTCTAGTATCACGTCCCATCAATTATTAGGGCGTGCGATAAAGAAGATTAGAAAAAACCTACGAATAATAAAAACTAAAGTCTCCCGCAAACGATCAAACATCAAACACGTCAAACACGTAGTAATCCAAATTTTCTTCAAACACGTCAAACACTAGTTCATACGTGTTTGACGTGTTTGATGTTTGATCGTTTGCGATAAACTAACTTGTTTTATTTTAAATTGTAATTTAGTTTAGTTTGTACAAATAAAAAAAAACTATCTATCTAAACTAACTAGTTATGAAAAGTAAACAAAAAATATGTTGCCAAAAATATAGCTTGTACAATTCGAATGATTGGAAGCAATAAAAGGCATACATCATTGGTGATAGATTGTAGCAACATCAATACCTTGTTGAGAACTCGTATATTACGACTTCTTGCTATTCAATTTGTAGAGAGGCGTTGCGGGCTACATCCATCAATCAAAAGTCTGGCACTCGATACACACGGACGCTTTTATATTGTTCAAAAAAATTTTTTTCTCTCCATTTCTTTCCTTTTTATGTCGTCTCTTTGTGGAGTCAGTGATTATTATAGAGCTATTTCTATTTTAGAAAAACATTTACATACCACTATTTCCTAATATTATGTGTATATGCCATCGTAGAAATTGATTCATAGGCAGCCAATGATATTGTATGTTACTAACGTAACTAGATTGGCAGTCTACGACAGAAACGCGTCACTACTTTGAAGATGCCTGCAGGCATATCTGCCTACATAATGACATAATAACATTATGAAGTGAGTAGTGACATTGTCTTTTGGGCTATCAAGTGGTTACGCATTTTTTGCATCAGTTTGTAAGACATTGCCACTCTAGTATTTTAGAAACTCATTGTAGGCAGCTGACGGATGGAATTATTACATACTTCAATTGCGTGAGAACTGAGACGTCATGCAAGTCTGTCAAATCCATACAAATTTAGAAATGCATCTACGCCGTCGCATTGCGGTCTGAATGATCCCTTATTTAAATTTTAATGTTAGTTGTAACTTACGATCTGTGTGCTGGGCTTGACATAATGCGATCAAATAACACAGGTTTGCTATCTTCCTATGAATCAATTTCTTCGATAGTACTAGGTTTTGAGCCAATAGTAATTTATCGCTATGCGGCTATATTTCTTCCTACCTAATAATAAATAGTTTATCTTGATTAATTATTATAAATTGTAGGAGTATCAAAAGTATTCAAATTACACAATAAAAATTTATACATAAACCATCCTTATATTATTTCGAAGCGGACTCACGCATTATCGAATTATTGAAAGTAGCAAATCAATGCATCATGCCTTGTGTAAATCTTGTCTGCAACGAAACAGCAGAGCTTTACTATAAAATATAATATACTAGCTGTCCCGGCAAACGTTTCTTTGCCATGTTATATAAAGTATATCGCCCGTATTATTTTATTGAATTAGTGATTAAATAAGTATGTCACCATGGCAACATCCCGTGACCCGCGTCGTATAAACAATGGTCGCTCTTTATAGACAAATAATTTGCAATAAAATAACATTGCGACTATAATCAAGATCTAAGCTATCCTATCTCTCAAGTTGGAAAAAAACACACATTTAAAAAAAAACAAGCTTTAAAATCGGTTAAGTAGTTAGGAATCCATCGCGGACAAACATCGTGACAGGAGCATTATATATTTATATAAGATTTATACTGTATACTATATAACATACAACAAGTAATATTTTAATCTAGTTTAAAATATATTTGCTCAGTATTTATGAAATATCAAAGGCTAACGAAAACACGCGAAAACATTGTTCATTTATAAAATACATTCCACTTTTATGTAAAACATAAAATACCGTTCCCTAACGGTAAATTTGCATGGGAATTAAACCACCAAATAAAAATATATTTATATCCGGAGCTTCAAAGCACAAAGCCGGATACCACAAGGATAACCTTGCATCAAAGATCATAGCCTCGTTTTCCTTACACAGGCTTAAGGCATGAGAACGAAACGAAAATATGAGAACGTGAAAAAAAACATTGCATTATATATTTTTTTATGAAAATACTTGTATTGGATCTTTTTATAGGGGTATGTGCTCTAATAAATAATATAATATTACCTAAGAGAATATATAGCTGCATCCTCTAACATTCCCCGTGATGTAGTATAACGGGGAGTGAATCATAATATCTCCCGCAACTTTTAAACAACGACGGTATTTGCTTTCCATTAGGTGACCCGTTTGCTCGTTTGCCCTCTTATTTTATATAAAAAAGTGGTTGTGAACAATTCTAAGATCCCAGTTGTAATTCTTCAACGGTCGGTTAGATTGCAGGCTCTCTCACTCAGGTGACAGTATACGATCGTAGCGACACCATAAAGTTAATAATATATACCTAGCGGAATAGAGCAACAATCTCGAGCTGTCAAACGAAACCGAAATTGATTTACATCTGTGTGTAAAATATGTGTACCTATACACTTACACAAACAGCAAACATCTTTCTATGAGATTAAATTGTCAACGTGCCGATAAGTGCCGACTGGACGACAAAAAATGGTTCTGCTGTCATGCATCACACGTCTCTTTTTACCACACAGTGTTACTTATAGTGACATCTCGCTTGCTCGGGCCTTTGTTTCGCTATTCCGCTGGGTATATTAACTTTATGAGTGACACTCGAGCTTTGAGAATCAGAGCCCAGATCTATCCCCAGCTGTCGGTATGTCTCAGAAATCTATTTGCTTATTTATTTTACTTGAAAAACGTTTTATTGCATGATTCCTTCGATAGATGTTTTTCCTTCAACGTCATTTGTCAGTCTCAATTTGATGGTAAAAGCCTTTGCGCATCATGCCATTATTTATAGACGTATTGGTCTTAAAAAATTTAGCTTGAGAATACAGAAATACGCAATTTCGATCCTAACCGTACCTATTGAATGATTAATGTGTGTTCTACTTACCCATGTCTTGTAGATATATTTCAGTTATTATTGAAATATTAAGTATAGTTTTCACAGAGCCAGTACTGGCTGCCAATAAGACTGGCAGCCAGTATTGGTTTGGTATATGCCGCGTGCGTACAGTTTGGCCTGGCTTGAAAAACTGTTCACACGCGGCATATACCAAGCCAATACTGGCTGCCAGTCTTATTGGCAGCCAGTACTGGCTCTGTTAAAACTTTACTTTATTTTTCAACTTCAAAATAAAATATTAAGTAGCCCAGGCCCCTAGTTTTAACGTTACATCGCGATGTTACATTGCATCGCAAACTTCAATAATCATGGTTTTGTGATCAAGAACGACTTGTTTTTGTTGTTTTTAATTCTTTGATCGCGGCTTCTTGGAAATCTATTGTTTACGTGGTCGAATTCAACGGCTTGGGTGTTGATAGGATAAATAAGTACAAAAAATATAGCTAGATTACATACCTAAATACCAATTTATTGTTGCTATTTAGTCTCTTACTCTCAAGTAAAAGACCAAACAATGTTTTGGAATTTAAAATTTAGAAACATTATTACAATTATAATTTAAAATTTGCAGACGGGCATGAACTCTGAGGTTATAAAATATAAAGTAAGGCAGATCGCTGATGATTATGAAAATATATTTTGTCTACGGAATCTGGTAAGTCTAATTTATAGGCCAGGAATCAAATTATATCAACATTTCGAAAAGTATTCGCTCATCACTTTGTTAAAAATTAATACTTCATGTTACATAATGAAAAAGACATTAGTAAATAATTCCTAATCTCATGTAGGACATCCATTATGAAAAGGACATAGACAGAAATTCACTCGGTAAAAAAACGCTGACAAAATGTGTCGCCATATTTCTTCCCGTACATAAATCGCTGGCCAGTTAGATTAGCGGGAGCGGTAACATGTACGACCATTATTCTTTCGAGTTGACTCTTGGTCTATAAATATAGCTTTTATGATGTTTTTACAGTTCGATTGAGGACTTTTCCTGTTCACTTTCCTTATAGAGTGGTTATTGTATATTTTGTATAATTTAGGTATACTTTATTCCACTTAGGCTGTGTTCACACCAAACCGACCGCGAGCCGCCGAATGTGAGCAGGCTCACTGTGAGCCCCAGTGTGAACGTGAAAATAAACGGTATCGAATGTCCACACCTACGCCTAGCGTACGAGTAATAGCGTATTGTCGGTTAGGTCACTTGTAACGAAATAGTGAATATTGTATGGAAATACAATAAACTGCGTAACGTTCGCTCACATTCGGTGGCTCACAGTCGGTTTGGTGTGAACACAGCCTTAATATAGAATTTAAAATTATACATGTTGTGTCGAAAAGCATGAAGGTCTCTCTTTGGTTTTTGAGGTCATAATATATTTTTGTGGTAAGGTTTATAAGACATTTCTTTTTTATCGCTCGAAACATAGTTTCAGAGCTTTGTCGATGCTTTTTCTTTTCGTAATAACTAATAACAGAAAATATTCAACTACAGCGCGAAAGTTTTATCACACATCGTTTTTTAATATAATTGTATTTTAAAAAGAAAAAAACCGACTTCAAATGTTTGTACGTAATTAAGAATCAATTCTCTAAAACTACTGAACCGATTTTGATGAAACTTGCACTATTCCCTAAGTTGAACAATACCTAGTACAATAGAAAAAGAAGGACTTGTGATTCCGGAGATATGCGTACACAAATATAAAAACATACAGACATACACTTTTAAAATTTGGCGCATTTGTTCAGAAGCTGTCATATAGATTAACATAATTATACAAAAACTGGGCAGTTCTGGAAATATTACATACATACGCGTCGAATTGATAACCTCCTTTTTTTGAAGTCGGTTAAAATACCCTTTTGAAACAAATAGCTAAAAAAGTAATAATAATATTCAACCTATCTGTATGTTTTTGTTGTAGTAAAATAAGAATTTATGAGAAAATTATGTGTCTGTCGAATTGGCATATCGTCCTCAAGACTCAAGAGGGACCATCAAGGTAAAATAAAAGAGAAGGCATAAAGTAGCAATTTACGATACCCCGAGGCCGGAGCCACTGTCATACAAACGACCGCTTAACTTATTACGTGACAATCTGAACTAATGTTAAAATAACCCATATTAATATTATAAATGCGAAAGTGTGACTGTCTATCTGTCCGTCCTGTCTATGTGTAAGTCCCGGGAAAGGATATAGGATACTTTTCGTCCCGGAAAAATGTACGGTTCCCGCGTGATAAACGAGTTTTGGCGCAACAAAGTTGCGGGCTGATTATTATTGATGAAAACAAAAAAAAACAACGGATTAAAGTGCTGGTAGAAGTGAAAACAAAACAGAAGTATATAGACTAGAACTTAGAGTATGGTTAGAGTAAATCATAATAATATTGCTTTTTTTGAATGATGCAAAATGAGAAATCCCTGAGATTGTATCAGCATTTAAATAAATATAACGATGCTAAAATTGCAATAAATTAATGCAGAAGCATCTAAGAGGGTCTGGGATTTTCTCGCTCGTAAAAACATGTAGTTAGCTGAAAGAATACCTCATTAATTCTTCGTCACGACGTCCTTACCACTTTAGTACTTACGGCGTTTTGTCCCCTATAATCTCCCTTTAAAAATGACACACTTTCCGCCCCTGGCTCACTAGGAGGTACGAAGAATAAACTTATGAAAACATCATCGTACCTATAGTATATTTATGTACTTATTTATAAAAACCGGCCAAGTGCATGTCGAGCCACGCACAATATAGGGTCCCGTAGTACCGCTAGTTTTTTAAAATTTGTGTATGGTTTATAACGTGTTTTACACTACTAACAACATCATCTCAGTTGCTTTTAAAGGAATTGGAACGAAAAGTCCCTTTATACTTCGCCGAAAAATTTTTTTTTAGTTGATCGACTATTACCTACTTATGAAGTCTTCTCATCCGTGATAGTTTTCCTTTTAAATTCACCATATTTTCTACTCCCGTGAATTTTTTCACATTTCCAGAAACTACCGTTTAGCTGGTAAAAGGGGGGACACTGGACTCTAACGATTTTTTCCACTTTAAAACTTAATATTTCACAAACGGATCCCTAAATCGGAAAATGATCTATAAATACTCATAATATTTTTAAAAAACCTATTCAACGACACCCCACACATGGGTTGGGCGCGAAAAAAAAATTCAACCCTGCTTGATGTGTAGGGGAGGTACCATAGTTTACTACGGACCCCTAAAAATGAAGTACTTACTTGACTTGAGTTATTTAGACTCCCCGCCTGATGATCATCGCAACTCCGTTGCGTCACAATTTGTTAATCGGAACTTGGAAGGGAACCGTACATTTTTCTAGGATGAAAAGTATCTTTTGTCCTTACCCGGGACTCAAAGTATCCCCATACCAAACTTCAGAAATATCAGTTCATTGGTTTGGGCATAAAGATGTAACAGACAGACAAACAGACATACTTTTGCATCTATAATAATATTCGTAAGGAAGTATTGATACATAAAAATGGTAACCCGTATCACTTTTTTATAAAAAACAGCTTTTATTTGGGGAAAAAGTCAATCTGTTAGATCATTCTTGCTTATAATTTTAATTCAGTGCTATTTTAAATTCATAATATATAAGGCCTGTAGCAATTTTCTCAATAAGAAACAGATTAAAGCATCCAACCGCATTGTTATTCTTTTGTTTGGTTTATAAGTAGGTGCAAGAAATGTAAGGTGTTTTATATTATTTAGCAGGGCCCCCGCTACCATATAATATGCAATGTGTGCAATGCACACGGGCGCCATCCTCTACGGCCGCCAAATTGCCATCTTTAGGGGAGCCAAAACCAAGGTCCCAAAAAATTTGCCTAAAGGGTAGCCAAAATCCTTTTTTTAACCGACTTCCAAAAAACGAGGAGGTTATATGTTCGGCTGTGGATATTTTTTTTTTTTATTTTTTTTTATTTTTTTTTTATTTTTTTTTATTTTTGTATGTTCAACGATTACTCCGCCGTTTGTGAACCGATTTTCGAAATTTTTGCTTTGTTGTATTTGGTTTTACTCCAATTTGGTACCATGTTCACAAAAGTGGTGACCTGATGATGGGATCCAGGAGTAATCGAGGGAACTCCTCGAAATTTATATGGAAACATATGGTGATTTTGGTTTTATGTGAAGTGTAATATGCTACCAAAAAGTCAAATATTGGGTCAAGGTATACCATGGTTTCGAAGATGCTGAGAGAACTCCTGACTCCTTATAGATACACGTTTGGGAGTTTCGGCGTTGTTTTAAGAACAGAAAGCATATGCTACTATGCAACTCATATTCATCATCATCATCATCATCATCGTCTTCATCACTACCACGTCGTGTTAAGGTCACCAATGTCTCATGGCACAGAATAGATAATAGTACAAGGCATAGGTGTGGATATACTAATAATAATAATAATTTTATACTGTATAACAACACTTTGTTTAAATATACACGGCGGTCAGCGCCGCGGAGGCGACGGTATCGCGGCGCTCACATAATTTTATGAGAATCGGTCAAGCCGTTTCCGAGGAGTATGGCAACGAAAACTGTGACACGAGAATTTTATATATTAGATGAGTAGCTACGCTACATCCTATGCAAGTTTATACAATTTTTTATCTGATAGATCCTTCGATCGTGGAAAAACGAGACACAATAGCCTTTCTATTGTTATCGCAATCGCCGGTGACCGCTTGGGGTTTGAAGTATTAAAATTGTTAAATTACTTAGCTCCATATGTTCACTTCACTGATAATATATTATTTTGTGAGTGTGAACTGTGACTCTTAACAAATTGTAATAAGATACGTAAAATATACGCGAAGGTTTACCTACTAGTGTAACTAAAAAGAGTGAAATTATTATTATTTTTAACAAAAAATTAAAACCGACTTCCAAGGTAAAAACAATATTAACATTAATATGAACTAAAAAGTATTAAATAATTTTTGCTATCTAATAGTGCCTTTTTCCGAATTCGGCTAAACCTCAACTATTTCTGTACTCAATCTTCATAATTTTGAAGTCGGTGCCAGTTCCAAAAGTTTCAAATATTCTGTCAGAGGACTGAAGATTCAGCTATCTGGTACCGACTTCAAAATAATGAAGATTGAGTACAGAAATAGTTGAGGTTTAGCCGAATTCGGAAAAAGGCACTATTAGATAGCAAAATTTATTTAATACTTTTTAGTTCATATTAATGTTAATATTGTTTTTACCTTAGAAGTCGGTTTTAATTTTTTGTTAAAAATAATAATTGCACACAGGCGCCAGTAGCCCTTACGGGGGCCCTGTTATTTAGTATAAAATTTAAAGAGTTTTTAATGTTTCTAAAGTGCGAGTTGATTTTCATTAATTTACTGGATTATAATACAGTCACGTTATATGTATTAAGTACTTAACATGTCTATAAAAATATCTACAATGTACCAGACGTTTTAGTTCTACAAAATTTTGTTTTGTCTGTCAATCTACTTGTATATATTTTTCTGTTACGCTATAACATGTTATAGATCATATTTTTACGTGTTAATATTTACAGTAAAACAACATTCAAGAACTCTGAACAGTTACAGTATAATTTCATTTCAGTATTTACCTCAATTGAGCATTCAGCATCAAAAAAAAAAAGACTTTTGAGAGTCACTTGTAAACAAACTGCTGCGTTGAGGCCTGGACCCCACTCAGGAAGTCGGTAACAATGCAAGAGTATAATGTGAACCTTTGGAACTTTCTGGACGCTGCCTTATGAAATGTTTTAGGAATTCAAAAAAAGAATAATTATGTTAACGATTTTCTCATGAAAACCCCATAGACTATTGTACGTAAGGTAAGGTCATCCTTACCTAACGTATGATAGCCTAGGGGTTTTTGACCCTAAGACTTGAAAGCGAACTAACAAAGTATATACAAGCAGCGCTGCTGCTTTCACAGTGAACTCTGTATAGGGAACACATAATAATAATTATTATATTATTATTTATTACCACTTTGTTGGTAGGCCTCATGTAGACGACGTTCTAAAAGTGTTAACTTTGTTAACCTATTTAGAAAGAAATATTTTCATTTCAGCATTCATTTAATATTAGGTACCTAAAACGTTCCTATACTTAAAAAAAATGTTTAAATGCTAGAAGAGATGTTAAAGACCCATTTTTCAGTACTTTGGGCGTCTGCACCTTACTCGTAAGCACACGCTATTAATATTAATATTACAATATTCTGGTATCATAATATTATTATGTTTCACCACTAATAGCATTACGGGTGTCTGACTGTCTGAGGTCTCAATCCATTACAGATGTAATATCATCTCCCCAGACAACATACAAACGATCGAGGTATTTATAAACATTAAGTCGCGCGGGTCCAGAATACAAAATAAAGCAACATTTTAAGTAACAATCTACGAGGACATTAGCATCTAAAAGAGAGCGTAAAACAAAATTAATTGCTCCGCTAGAAGCCATAACTTTGTTATAAACTGGGGACAGCTTAAGTCATCTCAATTTAGTAATTTCTTTCTTTCTTGGCAGCTGTGGTTTTATGTGGGATGACATTAATTATTTCGCTATTAACAAGGAGGGTGGTTCTTGTTGTTCTTAATTCATATTATAATGCAATTTATTACATTGCAATAATTTAATAACAAACTCAAATAAAAGTTTTTTATGATAATATCTTGTTTTTAAAGCTAACTAAATTTTGCGCGCAGTTTGTGCCTCCAAAATATTTGTTCCAAAAATACCGTAATTTTTACCTCACTAAAACAACCCTATGTATCAAAGAATCAGGTATCGGATTTCGTCCTGTTCAGGGGCTTGGGCGTGACTGATAGATAAACTTTATTTATTTAGCAATAGATAATACATATTATGAAAGAGTTGACGACCGCAACTCCGTTGCGAAATAATTCATTCATCGGGCAGGAAGGAAAATTTTTGGGATAAAAAGTATCTACATGTCTTTTACACTTAAAGTGTATCCAATATCCATCATAATTGATTAGTATTTTAAGGGTGTATAAGGTGACAGTCAAAGACACTTTCACATTTATAATATTAGAATGGATGGAACAACAGATGCCTTCATAATGCTTGCGGTTGTTACATAAGGGTGTGCGTAAACTTATAAACTGTGCAGCATTCGACCTCTGTAAACAGTCGGCTAGAAATCCGTTATGAGTTAATTTGTATGCTGAAAATATGGAATATGAGACGGGAGGCGGGCGTTCGTGGATTACGTCAGCTTATGTTTGTAAAATGCCCCTAAATTTTGCTCCGTGTAATACGCGCTAAATATAACAACCAAAGTCTTATCAACTTTGCGAGGGCTCTTTGGGATAGGTTTGGATTTTTTTATAAGTCTAATTCTTATACTTACTTGTCGATAATACGTACAATAACCTTAATTTCTTGAAGTCACTTAAAAAGGGGGAAAATGAGACATGATCCTCCTCACCCAATCTCGGTAATTACTGTGTAAGTCATTTATTTTGATACTAGATGACCCTGTGAACTTAGTATTTTCCCTGGACTTCCACGAATATTTCAAGAATAAAATTAGCGAAATGGGTTTTGGCGTTCTCCATATTTTTTTCGAGACTAACAAAATTAAGAATTCATTTTTCATACAGAGGATTTTGACGCTCGTATTGTGCCTATTACTATTCGTTACTAAAATCTGGAATGAACCAAAATTTCTGGTTACAATAGCCGACTGCAGGAACTAATGTGCATCCTCTGATCGGTGAAACAAACCTACCATTCGAAATTCGTCGCTCCCAGTTACATTAAGTCCACTACAATAACAACGCCCGTATTATCGGGACAATACACACAGCTCTCTGATTTGCATTATAACGCTCTACCTAAATATTGTCCGTCCTAATTAAAACGGTGTTAATTTCACTACTTCGTTAACATTCTATTGTATGAAGATTATGCTTTTGATCCAAAATAGTTTCGTATTGTTTAAGGGCGCTAATAAATTACTGTCTAGAAGAATATTGTTTTAAGCTATTGCATAGCTTTTATTGCAAGATTTGATCTCGGCGTGACCGAATGAAGGAATTACGCAACGAAAATAAACCTAACACCCCCACTTTGACCGGCACAGCGATGCGGCACTTCGGCACGGTGTTTCTGTGCGTGTGACTAGACGTATGCGAATTATAATTGAATAAGTTGATATAAAATGCTATGCTATAGCTTTACTGCGACAGTCTCCGAGTGTCAGACGTTTTTTTCTATACAGCTACCTTTCTTTTTTCTTCAGTTACCTGCGTCAAAAACCAACCCTGAACATAAGCTTTGATCCCTTTGATGAATAAAAATTTTGATAATTAGTGATTTCAACACTTACATTATGTCGAATTTTGAAAATAATTTAAGTGATATAATAGACACCTGCGTCAAAAACCAATCCTGAACATAAGCTTTGATCCCTTTGACGAATAAAAATTTTGATAAGTGATTTCAACACTTATATTATGTCGAATTTTGAAAATAAATTAAGTGATATAATATGTATTAGGCATACTATAATAATAATCATTATATTATGACTTATTAAGTTATTATATTTAATTTCTGAATAAGGCTCACTATTAGCGATGAATACGGTTTAGTAAATTATAGAGTTAAGCTACAAACGTCTTTGTGCTTTGAATCATTAATCAGCTTTTAGGTAGATACTATAATTATTATTTATTATAAAAATACTGATTGCTGTCCGAAGAACAGGCGACAGAAGATTAACTTCCAAGTATGTCATAATGTACTAGCATAGAACAGAAATTATTAAAATTTTCGAACTCATAAATATTTAATTCGCCCGTACCCGCTCGTGTTTTTTCTCGCTAGGAATCCATTACCGTAATATCATCATTCGAAAAGCTCCGCTTTATTGGTTGCAGCAGAAAATGCATTTCTGCTGCTCCCTTTGATGGTAGATGAAAGGTTGCGTTTGAGATATTACATTAGATTAATGCCGACGCTCGTCAACAAACACAAAATACTCGTAAATATGTGCGGTTTTTGCAGAATTATTTTAGTAATTGGTAACTTTTTCATGTCTACGTTTTTTATCATTGTTTATCTTTTTCATCTTTAGTAATATTTGCTTTACAGTTTCTGTTTCCTCTCTTTGGCGCATAAAAGTAGAGAAATTATAAATTAAACTAAATAAAAAACATCATGATAATCATCACCAGCCTTGACTACGTTCGTACGTAATAAGTACTTGTAATATTTACCTAGTGTCTAAAATCAAACAAAACATGCAATAAAAAAAGAGTCATCAAGGCTATTACACTGAAAAAATACGTTATGGTTTTACAATTATTTGTCACTAGCTGTTGCCCGCGACTTCGTCCGCGTGGACTTCAGTTTATAGCGCGCGATGTCAACAAAATTGGTGTCAAAAGCTTTTATAAATAAACCCTTGTACCCCTTAAATCAAAACACCCAAAAACAGCTGTGCAGTGTGCACATAACTTATTTCATTTTTTTAAATTAAACTTTATTTATGACAAATTTTAAAGTACCTATATATTTAGCCCCCCAATTACACAATTTTTGCCATAAACTATTTATCATTGATAGGTTTAAGGTTACGTCACTGCATAGATAAGGTACTGAGTTATTAAAAGAGTACATAATAACAATCGAAAACCATGTATACAATGGTACCACCTCTTATAGAAAGACGTTTGTGCAAGCAATAGCGCGATGTAGGAGACGCACAGCACCATCTATTATGAATTTTTGGAACTAACTTGATTTTAACAAATTTACGCATTTTCACCCCCTTACAACCCCTTTGTCCAGTTTAAAAGTAGCCTATGTCCTTTCTCAGACTGTAGACTATCTGTGTACAAAATTTCATTACTATCGGTTCAGTAGTTTTGGCGTGAAAACGAGAGAGACAGACAGACAGACAGAGATACTTTCGCATTTATAATATTACTAGCTGTCCCGGCAAACGTTTCTTTGCCATATTAAGTATATAAAGTATTTTTTTTTAATTTGGTCGAAGCGCTAACTGTCGGACAGACTAAAATTAAAATCCGAATTCGAATATTATTTGAAATTTGACACTGCGATGGCAGCCGACTGTCGGATCCAATGTAAAACATTCCAAAATCAACAACTACTAATAAATTAAAAATTAATTAAAAAACATTGTCCAGCGGACAAAATTGTGAATCTAAACCATTCCCAGATCCCCTTGAACACACACAAAAAATTTCATCAAAATTGGTCCAGTCGTTTAGGAGGAGTTCAGTCACATACACACGCACACAAGAAATATATATATTAAGATAGTATAGATATAGATTGTTGACCCTGCCGTCATATTCCTAACGCATTAGACAGGAACAAAAAAAAAATTAACGTAACTAAAACGTCCTCATACATATTGAAGATATTTTTATTACTAATAAAATGAAGATATTCTACACAAGGAAGTTAAATATTAAACAAAAGCAATCTCCATACTCGTATAATCATTTCCTCGTATATTAGTGAATGTTGGCGTAATTGGTGATATAAAATCGTGTTCGAGCCAGAATTATAATCATAGTTCGAATCTACGATTACGGCTAATGAGAATTTAGGCGGAATTTATGTTTAAGGGTTGAATTCACCGTATATCGAGCCTTCAAATTAACATAACTACACGGTTTGAAGGAAAACGTTCCCTTATTTAATAACTATAGATTCCGTGCGGCTTCGCCCGCGTAAATTAGGAATTTCCCGCAAATCAATTGCCTACGTCCTTTCCCGTGGTCTATTCTATATCGGTGCTAAATAACATAAAAATTGCTCCAGGAGTTCGTCAGATAAGCCCTTTTAAACAATTCCCCCCGTTCCTTTCACATTTTCCTCTATTTCTTCGCTCTTATTAGTCTTAGCGAGATAAAATATAGCCTATAGTCTTCTTCGATAAGCGGGCTATCTAACACTGAAATAATTTTTCAAATCGGACAAGTTATTGTTCCTGAGATTAGCGCGTCCAAACAAACAAATAAACAAACTCTTCCGCTTTATAATATTAGTAAAAATATCGGTACAATCTACAATGAATGATTTAAGTGTTTAAAACTGCCAATGTTTTTTGAATACACAACAAAATTTAATGTAGATAGTTCAAGGGTCAGTTCTTACCAAAAAGTCAAGTTGCCTTACATTTTCTAATATATATATTTATATTCAATTCACGGTTAATTTCGTCTCATTTCAGTCTAATCTAACCTTTGCTATGACCTGAACTGACCTATGTATAGCAAAGGCAGCCCGGCATTTGCTACTATAGTGAGCGTACTCGTTTAAAATAATATATATTTAGACTCCATTCGATCGACTAAACCTCGAGCTTAGTGCACTTAAGCATTGAAAAATAAAATTAAATTAAGAAATTTTAAAAAACCCCCGCCAGAAAACGTTAAAAAGTAATGAAATAATCTTCGATCACTAAATAATATTATTTACTGACTTTAAGTTTAAATAACTTCTAAGAGTAAAGTAATATTTTAGTCCATAATTGTTGTCAAGGTGTGTCGGGGGACCGCTTATGTAGATGTTTGAATTCACATTACAATATAGTTTAAGGGTCACTTCACAGCGACCTGAATCGAGAGAATCAGTGACTTGGCGATACAAAATGCAAAAGTCGCGCTATTGTCGTAGTAGGCGGTCCTCCGACACACCGCGACAACAATTATTATGGACTAAAATATAACTTTACTCTTAGAAATTATTTAAACTTAAAGTCAGTAAATAATATTATTTCATTACTTTTTAACGGTCTTTGGCGGGGGTTTTTTAAAATTTCTTAATTTAATTTAATTTTATGCTTTTTAACCGACTTCCAAAAAGGAGGAGGTTATACGTTCGTCTGTTTATATTTTTTTTGTATGTTCAACCATAACTTCGCCGTTTATGGACCGATTTTCGTGATTTTTTTGTTATTGTACAGGGTTAAATTTGAGGTTGGTAACCATGTTCACAAAAGTGGTGATCTGATGTTGGGATCCATGAGGAATCGAGGAGACTCCTTGAAATTTATATGGAAACATATAGTGATTTCGATTTTTTCTGAAGTATTTCAGGCATATACTACCAATAAAAAAAAATAAAAAAAATATCCACAGCCGAACATATAACCTCCTCGTTTTTTGGAAGTCGGTTAAAAAGTAAGATTTTGCACCAGGATATACCCTGGTTCTGAAGGTACCCAACAGAACTTTTGAATCCTTATAGATACAAGTTTGAGAATTTTGGCTTTATTTAAACTACTCCAATCAAATTCTACATTATTTGTGCTGAACACAGGCTAAATTTTATTTTGGAAAAAATAGGGTTTTGTAAGATATTTGGGTTTTTCGGACGCCAGGTGAAAAAATCAACCAGAAAAGTTACTTATTTTGCGTACGCTGCCGAAACTATAAAAGATAGAACCATAAAATGTTCAAAGTATTGTAGATCTTATAAATATCTACAAAAAAGTCCGCGACACACTATAGTTGTCTATGTTGTGTGAGGCACAATAACCATATTTATATTTAAAAATCTTGAATCTTTTTGGACAACATTTAAACGCGTTTATTTTACTCATGCCATTAATCCTTATCAAAATAAATGATTTCATCACTAAGTACAGTTTATCTAGATAAAATTTGGTCTTTGAATGATTAAAATTGGACGTTTGGTTTTGAAATTATGACGAAATTAAAATATTACAAAAGTGGGATGCGCTTGCGAGAGGAAGACAACAGGCACTGTACAGTTACACCCTTCGGATAATGACTGCGTCCGCGTCGTCGAAGTCAGTGTCGGAGTCTGTGAATTGACCTGGGAATCAGACCGGGCTTCGGGCGGACGGACGGACGGACGGACGGATGGATATAGGTACTTTATTTATTAATTTACTACGTCGTTTAAGCTCATAATCCATACTAATATTATAAATGCGAAAGTGTGTCTGTCTGTCTGTCTGTTACCTCTTCACGCCCAAACCGCTGAACCGATTTGGTTGAAATTTGGCATTGAGATACTTTGAGTCCTGGAAAACGACAATAGGATACTTTTTGTCCCAGAAAAATGCACGGTTTCCGCGCGATAAACGAGTTTTGGCGCAACGAAGTTGCGGGCGTCGTCTAGTATCTAATAAATACGTGATTTATCCCAGTAAGCTGAAGAAGCTTTAAATACAAAAAGACGGGTTGCACTCCGGGAGTGCCGGCAGAAGTGAAAACTTGATTATATTAACGTTGTGCATTTTTTAAACCCATTTTTTATGAAAATCAATTATTAAAAAATCGATTTTTTTTAATTAATCGAAACCCTTACAATCAATTCGAGTTCGAGTTCGAGTTCGACACAAAACACTACTCTCCAACCGTCTTATGGTTTTTCCAAGGTTTTCGATCAGCACGAGAATCTGACGCGAGTTTCACAGTTTTTACCCATCCCACAAAAAGTGCTGAAAGCCGCTATAAAAGAAGTTTACACTTCAAAAAAATGCTTATTTGCCGTTTGGTAGACAGAGGTTTCCTCCAGTAGGCTACAGCAGCTGCAAACAGAAATTGCTGAGTCTATTTCTATAATTCTGACAGGAAAGTTAGAAATCGAAAACCTACTAAGCATTTTGATTTAAGGAATGCATGCAAAACAGTTACTTCAGAAATTATAAAGATCATTTCATTTCTAAAGTTACGAAAATATAAAATACAATTTGACTAGTACAGTTGATCAAAAGTACTTTGGCGCAATTAAAGCTTGCGCAAAATGTTTTCATTGGCGCGTTAATGAAATTAGTGCGGTAGTCGTTTACAGCAGTTGTTAGGTTCGGGCGCTCATCTAAATATTTTAATTATTACGATGGTTCCATTACACGCATTCATTATTCTGTGTGTGCCGACATTGTGTTTTAATTCCGACTGAAATGGAGGCTTTTGATCGACAGAAAAATAATTTTACATGATTTGACCATTAATGCACTTCAATACATAACATAATACATTCATAATAATTAGACAGAAATTTTACTTGACTATGTTCATGTTATGAGAGAGGCATCACTAAGTGCTCACACGGGCCACATGCGGTAGCCACAAACACCGCCACAACTCACAAGAAGCAAGACGATTGGACGATTGTAGCGTGTGGGTGTCAACCGTGTGCGGCGAATCCAAATAAAATGTATGAAAACTACAGGAAATATGCCGGTGGCGGCGTTTTGTTGTTGTGGCAGGTGGCCCGTTTGCGGGAGCCCCAAGAAAGGACCAAAGGGGCCGCGGGCGCGCCGCAGGGAAAGCCAGAATTATATAATAACAGTATAATATGTCCAATATTTTAATATTGTTAAAACTTTATTTCAAGTGCAAAGCCACAAACCTGCTTACGCAATCTTTCCGAAATTAATAAAATATTTCTAGTACATTCCAGTTAAATATTATTCTCTACATCAGGGGTTCCTAATCTTTTTCAGCCTGCGGCGCACTTACAGGTCAATATTTTGTCTTGTACTTTTCCTAGCTATTCTAAAAAGATACATAAATAAACACCTGTAATGATTATATTTGGGTTAAGCAAATAAATAATAATAAACAAAATATATATTTTAATCATCTGCCTGCTTTGTATATTCATATTATAATTTTATTTTATAATATTTGTGGTGGATAGTGATGGAGGATCGACTCACGGCGCGGCGCTCTTG
The DNA here is from genome assembly GCA_937595015.1 of Polyommatus icarus. Classification (NCBI taxonomy): domain Eukaryota; kingdom Metazoa; phylum Arthropoda; class Insecta; order Lepidoptera; family Lycaenidae; genus Polyommatus; species Polyommatus icarus. Next base: position 14,470,020 of record OW569327.1, on the reverse strand, counting down.
CCTTTCCGCGGTGCACCAGGGCGCCGCGGCGCACAGTTTGGGAACCCCTGCTCTACATGATTATTGTAACGCCATAATTAAAATACGCAATAAGGTCTCAAAATATGAAATTAATAAGAAAACGAAAAGATTTTTACGCATACGCAAGTTTTATTAATCAGCATAATATTTACTTAAGCTTAATACCTACATTCAATAACTAAGAAAGATGGAACTTCAAAATGCTGTACAGTGTACACTGTACAGCTGTAGAATATACAGGGTGTAACAAAACTAAGTGATCATACTTTTCACTTTTGTATGGGCAAGCGCCCGAGCGTCACGAGTTTTCCCATACAAAAATGAAAAAAAGGTCTTCCAGCGCCGCTACTTTCACAGTAAACTCTCTACGAGGAACACGTACACACCTTAAACATTTCTATTTCTATGTAAGTAATAAATATCTTCCAACTTGGTACATAACTAATACATTAACCTTAAATTATATAATAGGTATATGACTTAGTAGTAATATTTGCACACTCATTGTAGTAGAATATGTGGAAAATGAAAAAGCTAACACCTTATCTATACTTATAAAATAACATGTCCTGACTGACTGACTGACTGACTGACTGACTGATTCATCATCGCTGCGCAAAAACTGTTAAACTTACAGCCACGAAATTTGGTAAGTAGGGTTGTTTTATTACGTAGACATCCACTAAGGAAGGAATTTTGAAAATTTTACCCCGAAGGGGGTGAAAAAGGGGTTGAAAGTTTGAATGAAAGTCCGTCATTTCTTGAGTTAGAAACATGAAATTTTATGTTTGGGCTACTGATTTAAAATGGTTGGATACGTGTTTAAGTGTTTTTGGAAATTCTACCCCCAAGGGGGTGAAATAGGGGTTTAAAGTTTGAATGAAAGTCCGTCATTTATTGAGTTAGAATCATGAAACTTTATTTTTGGTTTACTGATTAAAAATGAATAGATATGTAATTAAGCGTTTTTGGAAATTCTAACACCAAGGTGGTGAAATTGGGGTAGAAAGTTTCAATGAAAGTCCGTCACTTCTTGAGTTAGAAACATGAAAGTTTATTGACGTTTGCGTTTGTCGTTTGCTTAAATAGGGTCCCGTTTTTACCCTTTGTATAAGGAACCACAAAAAGGGGAAAACTATCCATCTTTGTTATTATACTATATTATATAATTGTACCATATTCCTAAGCAAATAAAATGATTTTGATTTGAAGGTATTATCACTTAATTTTGTTACATCCTGTAGATAGTACTGTTAATCGCGTTGTAGAAAAATACATTTTGATTTCAAAATATCCTGATGAAATAGACGACGAGAAAAACTAATGGAACATTCCGCAAACATAAAATATTTACACATTTCATCCCTAGTTAAGTATTAACTGAAAATGCACTCGCAGCTTAGTGCATTTAGGTGAAAAGCAAATATTTTTTATACCAAAATCACTCGTGGAATTTTCGAATTTCCCTCCTATTGAACGTAATTTAAAGTAGAACTTCGAACAGAATAAATGAGAAGGCAAATTTATGTAAAAACTCCGTACGACTATTGCCAATTTGGAATAGGCGAAGTTATGATTTTTGTTGGATGAGTATTTTAGGCAAATATTAACTGAAATCTCAGTAACTTTTTAGAATAACTTTTGTAAGTTGTATTGTTTCTCAGATTCTATAGAACAACATTTTCACGGACCAGTTTTTAAATACAAGTTATAATTAATTGAAACATTCTTAAATTCTTAAGTAAATGTAATTGAACTATTTGTACAAATGTTAATATGTATTAAGAACTAGACTTATTAATTACTAGATAATAGATATTTATTAATTTCTTATTTAAAGCCTGGGATAATCATTTTCTTTACAAAAAAATTTTATTCGCGGAACTTAAAAATTTTCTACCCCCACTTTATAAAAATCATTTCATCAGTAAGTATACGAGTGAAAAAGTAACAGAAAGAATGACAAAGAGACAATATACTTTTGAGTTTATAATAATAAGTACTTAAGAATTCATTAATTTACTACAAAAAAGTAAAAAAAGATCTGATAAGGAGGGCTGAGCTTGGAAATATTATAAACCAAATGACACCCCTAAAGCGCATCACAGACGGTGAAGATAATATAAAATATATATTATCTTAGAGCATATTTTAGAATATCGCTCACCATAGAAATCCTATGAATCATCACACACGACGAAGTTAATTTATATTTTATATTTTGTATCTTAAGATACCGAGCGATATGGAAATATATATTTCGTACCTTAATATTTTATCTTAATATAACATCTCAATATGTTATCTTAAGATGCGAAATATATCTTTATGAATAAGTGCAGGGTGTTTTTGTGTCGAGCAGCGGGCTCATCGGTGATCGGACGCACTAGTGGATGCAGTGTTGCCAGTGCGGTATGTTAGAAAGTTACATACCTACTCTCATTCGAAAAGTAACATTTTGAGGGAAAAAGTAACATTTCGGATAATTTTAAATAAAATTGACTTATAGTTATAATTTATTGCTTTATTATTATTATTGCTTAAAAAGCTCATGAATCGAAATGAATGTTTCTCTTGAATTTCTAAAATACTCCTGAAACTTCTTCGTTGACAGATATTGATAAGGGTCTACACAGACGGACTGCATTTCAACTGCAATCCAACTGTAAATTGCAGTTCAAGTGCAGTTTGAATGCAGTTGACACGACTGCAATGCGACTGCTATTGCAGTCGCATTGCAGTCGTGTCAACTGCGTCGTTTGGTTTGCAGTTTTATTGAACTGCAAACCAAACAGTTCACACGACTGCACCCCGACTGCAATTGAACTGCAATCCGACTGCGTGTTTGGTTTGCAGTTCTATTGCAGTCGCATTGCAGTCGTGTCAACTGCATTCAAACTGCACTTGAACTGCAATTTGCAGTTGGATTGCAGTTGAAATGCAGTCCGTCTGTGTAGACCCTAAAGGTTAAATTCGCCGCAGGTTTTTTCTTTTTTATGTGAGGCTCTATCCAAATGTTTCACCTTTTAGAATGTGCTACTGCAATCTGCATTTCACATTCTATATCAGAATCATCGTCTGAGGAGCTGTCTAACAAATCAAGATGTAACTTACATCTAACCAGTAACTGATACTGCCTTACATCATGTAAGGCAGTATCAGTTATTAGTTTTCACTCATAGTCAATCACCCTGTATATAGAACTCTAACAAGGAATACGTGTGGCACCAACGCAGACTCGTAAGGAAATGAACAGATTTTTAATATTATCGTATCTTAGCCGTGTGTGATAGCTTAAGATACTATAATATTTTATATTTGGGCATCTTAAGATAAAATATTATATTATCTTCACCGTGTGTGATGCGCTTAACTCCGTTGCACCGAAATTCCTTTTGCACGCGGGAACCGTATATTTTTACGAGATAAAGAGAATTCAATGTCCTGTCTCGGAACTCATAGAAAAATTGGGCGTGAAGAGGTTTTTATCTCAACAGACAGACTGACAGATACTCTTTCGTATACTAATATCATTATTTAAATGAAGGACTGAGTGGAAGAACCCCATAATTAACATTTTGTAACATATTTTATTTTATTTGGAAAACAAACAGTGATACGAGTATAATACAAATTTACATATTGATAGTAGGTATCAGAGCACCATTTATATGTTTTCACATACAGATAACTATATAAGAAATAGAAAACAAATAACTTGCAACTTAATACTAATAAATACAAAGCGAATTAGTGAATGATAAAAAATTTTGTTGGAACAGGAGAAAAAGAAAGCAAAAAAACTAAGCAGATAATCAGAGAATCGCATCGAACCAGTACTCTGTCAACTTTTGTTTCAAGGCAGAAGGTGAAGTTATAAACAAATCAAAATCAAGTTCTGGAGTATCATTCAAGCTGTTAATTAATTTTGAAGATCTAATGATAAAAGAGTTTCTTCGGTAATTTGTTTTGCAGAATGGGACATACAGAGGAGCCTGGACACGGGCTGACCTTGTTGGTACCTTTAGAGAACTTTTAGAAAGGCCAATGGACAATTAGTCACTTTTTACCTTGTAATTTGAACAAACCTCATAACTCTTCTACTTGATAACTTGGCTATATATCTGGCTACACATAAAATCAACAGTTTTTCCGGCCATTTCAAATCATTTTTCCGGCCCTAAAGCCTCCATTTATGCACAAAAACGACATTTTTTAGTGTTGCTTATTTGCTTTTTCCACTTCCGTCTTTATCCGTAGTTCCATACTAATATTATAAATGCGAAAGTGTGTCTGTCTGTCTGTTACCTTTTCACGTCCAAACCGCTGAACCGATTTTGCTGAAATTTGGTATGGAGATACTTTGAGTCCCGGGAAAGGACTTAGGAAAAATGTACGGTTCCCGCGCCATAAACTTATTTTGTCGCAACAGAGTTGCGGGCGTCATCTAGGTTATAATATTAGTATGGATTTTATTATGTACCGGAATCATATTTCACTCGCTAAGTGGGTTCAACTATTAGTTACTCGAATGTACACAATCTAAATTCCCTTAGATAAGCTCAGTCTAAACTCATAACACAACTTCGCCTATTAGTGCAGATTGCTTGCAAGATACTCTGAATAAATCCAGGGCCAGTTCCCAACCAAATTGGTCCAAAAAACTTTATATGAGTACTTGAAACGCAGCCAAATATTTTTCTTGTAATGTATATGTTTACGAATGGAACGGTTTTGAAATAAAAATTTTGCCATGCACTCGATACATTTTATTGTACTTCTAGAGACATTTCGTGTACAAAATAATAGAGTTTTCTATTTACAAAGTCTACCTACGTAGGTATTCTGTAATATATGCAAGTTACAATCATAAGCTACGGCTTTAAATCTAAAGACATTTTAGATAAACAAAGAATCGTTGTTTTCATTGTTGTGTAGAAGAAAATTGTGTCTACTTTTAACGATGAATAATTAATATAATAATTACCTCTATATTTGTAAAGCATACTCATAACATAAATATATACGAAACTTTAGCGCAATCACATGTAAACTTATGCTTCATTATAAAATTATGGACTACACTACTTGCCGCTTAAGCAGACCATGCAAGTTTCTAGTCCAGGTAACTGGTACAAAGTGATTAAACTTGACAAGTTTGTCCAAGTTCAACTGTCTCTAGATCCACTTGTGAAGCGGCCCTTAACCGACGTCTTAAGCGTAACGGGCTCCACAGTTCTAGACTTAGGCTTCAGTGAGTTTTCCTGTTTTTGCAGTTACGTGGATTAGATATAACATCACTTTTTTGTCTTGGTTTTATAGAAAAAATGGAAGCTTCCCACTTTTCTAAACATTTTGGGCATCACGTGTACCACAAATTATATCGATAGTTATTAGTAGATAGACTCTGTTTAAGGCCTTAAACAGCCTTAAACAGTGTCTGTAGTCTACTACCATACATACTAATATTATAAATAAGAAAGTATGCCTGTCTGTTAACCGCTTCACGCTTAAAACTATATGGAAGTACTTTGAGTCGCGGAAAAGGACGTAGTAAATTTATCCCGGAAAAATGTACGGTTCCCGCACGATTAACGTAAATTTCGGCAACGGAGTTGCGGGCGTCTGCTAGTGAAAAAAAACTGTTACTACTTTATTTCATAACATACATTTTTGAGTCTTCAGAATGTCTCAGTTATTGTGGTGTATAAAATTGTTTTGGACTTGAGTGATTAACTTTTTAAAAATTTATCAGCAATTGCGTATTAGAATTAATTAGGTACCTACATGGTTTGCAAGCTATCACACTCGTATACAAAAATGATTTCTGATAAGCATGATTTGAGTCCTAACCTGGATGCAAGACTACTCAATACGTATTATTTTGTGGGCTAGCACACGAATGCTTAGCAGCGTCTAAATAGAGTTTAATTTAATGACAAATCTTACGAAACCGCAACTACAGCATTGAAAAAACATTTATTTTGCTATTGCCTTAATTATGCGGATTTAGTGCCAATTTTCGGAATTAAATATGGGAGAAACTTCACAACACTTGCGGTCACGAATTGGCACACTTGGCCGAACTTGGGCAATTTACCAGAGAGTACTAATTCAAGCGATAGCGTTTGTTTGGGGTAAATTGAACATTTTTCAAGGTTCTACAGTGGAGCATAAAATATTATTTTTAATTTTGAATATAGTTATTACTTTATCATTTTTTAATTTGGATTATATTTTTCACTTAGCCAATTCATTTCATGCCAATTGTATGTATTAAAATTCATTTTTATTTTCCACGAGCTATTGCCCGCGGCTTCACTCGCGTTAAGAAGCATTATTATATACAAACTTTCATCCCCTATTTTAACCCCTTAGGGGTAGAATTGATCAAAATACTTTCTTAGCGGATGCCTACGTCATAACATCTACCTGCATGCCAAATTTCAGCCCGATCCGTCCAGTGGTTTGGGCTGTGCGTTGAAAGATCACCATGTCAGCCTTTGAGTTTTATATATTTAGATTTATTTTGTATGCAGCGTCTATCGAATCACCTATCTGGTACTGCAGGTGTTTTTTATTGAAAACGTCAAAATTAGAACATTCACAATAATAAAAAACAAATAGTCTCCTTTGACACGAGTAGGGATATCAAACAAGAAATTATATATTTAAACTAGTTGATGTCCGCAACTCTGTTGCGTAGAAATTCATTTATTGTGCGGGAACCGTACATATTTTTCCCGGAAAAATGTTCTTATGTTCCTTCCCGGGACTCAAAGTATCTTCATACCTATCAAAATTCAAAAATCGGTTCAGCGGTTTAAGCGTAAAGAGGTTACATAGTTCTGTATCTAACCTCTTTCAGACAGACTGACAGACATACACACTTTTGCATTTATTTTATTAGTATGTATAACAACCTAAAATTTAAAGCCAACAGGTAAAGCCCGTCACAGACCTAGCTATAATATATATTAATATGTTTATATAGCTAGGCATATTATTATATATTTTCTATACTAATTTTCGCGTGACCACACACTCAGCTATAATATATATTTCTGTGACATGTGGATTTAGTATAGATTAATATGCTATAAATATATTAATATATATTATAGCTTAGTCTGTGACGGGCTTAATCCTCTCTTCATATTAAATTGTTGAATATTAAATTAAAAGCCTAAGCGTAAATTCGTGTTCTCGTTTATTAACAGTTCAAATAAGTGAGTGCGACGAGATTTGGAGAGTCGCGGCTTACGGCCGACCGTAAAACAAACTAAGCCGATGTCAAGACTCCATAAACTCTCACCTCCCACGTAAAAGGCTTTAAATTATAAACTTTATTATATTTTTAATGTTTTATTTAGGGTATATTTTTATGACATAATTTTATAATGTGCTTATACAAGTATTTAATGTGTTTTCATGTTTAAATGTAGAGACTAGGTCACTTTATTGTGTTAGGTTGAAATTAAATTATTCACTGTGAAGCTAAAGTTAATCTAAATCTAAAAGCTAAAGTTAATCACCGCATCCAAAAATATTAATCACAAAATATTGTTTGATGTGGTAACTTTTAAAATCAACCTTAATACACTAATAACTACAAGAAAGTATAATATCATTTCAAAATAAAGTATTAACACATTAAAAAAGTACGATTCATACATTCATAAAAGAGGGAAAAGTTTCAGAAAGACGTATTTCCCCCGCGTGCAATGTGGCGACATCTATTCCTGGATTGAGGGAGCTATAGCCGGGCCAAGCCCCATGGGCCGGGACGCGATCAAACCACGCTTATTGAATAATATCACGGTTTACTATTTTTCATAGCTGTGTAGTATAAAAATCTATCTATTAAAAAAATCTCCTGTCACGATGTTTGTCCGCGATGGATTCCTAAACTACTTAACCGATTTTAATGTTTCTTTTTTTATGTGTGCTTTTTTCCAACTTGAGGGATAGGATAGCTTAGATCTTTAATTATAGTCGCAATTTTATTTTATTGCAAATTATTTGTCTATAAAGAGCGACCATGTTGTTTATGCAACGCGGGTCACGGGATAGCGATGGACGTTGCCATGGTGACATAATTTTTTTTATATCTATGGACGCTTCACACCACGTCAGTCTGGCCCCGTGGTAAGCAGCTAAGTAGCTGTTTTTTTAAATACTTATTTAGTCACTAATTCAATAAAATAATAAGAGCGATATACTTCATATAATATGGCAAAGAAACGTTTGCCGGGACAGCTAGTACTTATATATAATTCATTTACAGAATATTTTAGAAGGGATATATTAAACTGCGTCGTTTTCATGCCAGATGTAGCACTAACACAGACAGTAAACGTATGCCTTAGTAGCGCCTTTTACTTCTACTTTACCAATCCCAATTTCAGCAAAATCGATTCAGCGGTTTGAGCGCGAAGAGGTAATAGACAGTCAGACGGACAGACATACACGTAGACAGACAGACAGACGCACAGACAACCAGACAGATCCACTTGCATACCACCATATTTTTCACTCTATGACCAACGTATACCGGAAGGTATACACTATACAGTGCCTTTTAACTTTGTTATACTCCGCTCCTAGGGACAATTCAGACCGCGACGCGACGAGGCGAGGCGAGGCGAGGCGCAGCATAAATTTGTATGGATTTGACAGATTTCAATTGCGTGAGACGTCTTGCGAATCTGTCAAATCCATATTGTATGAATTTATAAATGCATCTACGCGTCGCGTTGCGATCTGAATCAACCCAAATGTCGTCTCATTACGTTTCATGGACATGAAAATGAGGCTCTTTATAACGTCCTACATGGCGTACAGGGCGTAGGCTACGTCCTGTATCACACTGCGTAATTTGTCTAAGTTTGGCCAACTTTCGTGGACAACAGCCAATAACATAAGTTTAGTATTGACCGCTAACGGCCGAGTAAGTCTACTTATGCGAGACTAACGGGAATTGTGAATCAATGCGCTAGTCTCTAAGGCTGGATTTGTATGCGGCAGCGGGAATGCTCAGTTTGGCGGCTACACAGCTTGATGACAAGCAAAATGTATGTAAAAGACAGCGTGACTGCGCCGCTATTTAATCCTTCGATCGCGGATTCTTGGAAATCTATTGTTATTCTATTTTTGTCGCGGTCACCAGTGTCCTTATGGGGCTTGAGGGGTTAAATAAATCGTTTCATACATTTGCTTGAGCTCTTGTAGCATCCAAACCACGCGTTCGCGCAGATGCATATAAATCTAGCTAATGTACTCCCTTATGTACTATCAGAGAAGTTAATTTCTAGGTAGATGGGGGACCTACGTGGTTTGGTCGCGTTACATCAAACCCTGCCGACAGATTACAATAATTTACAATTAACATTGAATTGACAATATGATCCGACCAAATGACGCGGGTCTGTCAACTGCCTAGGAATAAATTTCCTCGATGGTACATCCCCCAGTATGCTGTACGATACAATCTAAATTAATATAATATAATATTGTGTGACTCCACCAATAGATTATGAAATTTACTAAACAAATCTCCCACCAGTTATTTTATGAACCAGAAATTCAAAAGACTGAATTTTAAACTCTACTGCAAACTCAGTTCAGCTGCGAAAAATTTTAACCCGCGGATTTTATCAATTTATAATGTCAGTGTGTATTGACTTACGGTACAAAAGTGCTGCATTATATGTTTATGATATGAGCAGGGATTTGAGCATATTCTAAAGCGTATCGCCCGTATCAACCCACCTTAATGCAACTCGCTTTTAACCTACTTTAGATGAAAGCTGTTCTATTATGCCGGGTTGGTGGTTTACCATCACACCGATATGTAATATTATGACGTCACAAAACGCATTTACATTTAAAGCCTTCAAAAAATAATCGCATCTGATTAAAATCAATGGTAATTTATAAGTATGTACGGCATAATAATATCTAATTGTTATTAAAAAGTTATTATAATATTCCTAAAAATCTTCCTATTATACTTACGCCTTCGGATTGCGATATTTAACGGTATGTGACCCAAATGTAGCGAATTTTATTGCCTTTTAAGCTGACATATTGTAGCGCCAGGTCGTTGTAATGACCCAGAAACAATTGTAAGTGAAAATGCCATTTCATTTTTCGTAGTCACATTATGAAATTAAATGCTGCTACATTTTAAATTGCATGTTGCAAGATTTTTAATTTTTACCAAGTTAGCTCGTTTTGTTCATGACTAACTCAGGTCCTCTGCTTCGCCTGCGTGGTTTCTTTTCTTTAGTCCTTCCACTTTCTACCTATTTTGTTTCATAATATTATTATTATGTAATTTTTTTCATACCAAACAAATTTTGTTGAGATTTTCTGTAAAAAATTGAAATTTGGTCTGAACTGAAAATCAGTATGATTTCAGCCGGATTTCATTTCACGTGGATTGATTTTCTTGGCGTCACCTGTCGACCCAGCGGAAGATCAGTGCTAATTATTGTTTTCAGTCAGCATAATATTATGCTGAGCTGCGTCGGCTTGTGTTTGCAAATACTTTATAATGAACTAGCGACCCGCCCCGGTGTCGCACGGGTATAAAATATATAGCCACTAAAAAAATATGCCTATTGCCTTCCTCAATAAATGGGCTATCTAACACTGAAAGAATTTTTCAAATCGGACTAGTAGTTCCTGAGATTAGCGCATTCAAGTTAGCCCTTTCAAATAATTTCCCCCGTTTTCTCCACATTTTCCTCTATTTCTTCGCTGCTATTAGTCTTAGCATAATAAAATATAGCCTATAACCTTCCTTGATAAATGGGCTATCTACCACTGAAAGAATCATCAAAATCCGTTGCGTAGTTTTAAAGATTAAAGGGAACAAAGGGACATGAGGGAAAAAAAGCGACTTTGTTTTATAATAAGTATAGATATAGATTATTTATTGTTACTAAGCTATGTATGTTTTCTTGTGCAAATAAACGTTTTCTATCTATCTATCTAGTATCTATATTCAAGTATGTGTCTAGTTCAGGGGTAAAATATTAACAGAACGGTGTCACAGGGGGACAACAGCATATATTTAACGGGGATAAATCTTCTGCCGCGACGAGAATAGCATAGGCGTTAATTCCCCACTATATATTTATCCACGGTTCTGCGTTTGCTTACATATTTTTCCCCTGGGTCCTGATAACCTAGTGGTTTTATATTTAACGATTTCACGAGATTTTAATATTTCATATTATGTGTTGTCGTACTTTTGTGCATCTGCAATTTTATTCACAGTGTTTATTGTGAATGCAGGCTATCTGAGCGATACGAAAAATGTAAAGTCGATTAAATAACATTCTCCTTTTTGGAAGTCGGTTAAAAAGTCACCTGTCTTATGCACCTGATCTTGTGCCAGTCGTCTCAGATGTTGCAACTACCTACTGAGTAAAAGGAAAAAGGAATGCTTCAAATTACCAGGATAATTGACAATGTAATTAATTGACGATCAAGCGATAATCCTACTGGATTAATTTAAGTAATCTTATTGGAAGCGGCGCGGCAGCTTATTACGGTAAAGGTTAAATTTACCGTTTAAATAATATTTTATTGAATCGTTTCAAGACTTCTTAAGTTCGATTTTGCGTATTACGTAGGTATGATAGTTTGCTAAATGATTTTTACGACTTAATTTTAATAAAATTTTATGGCTTTTGAAAGGCTTCAATGTTATAGCTAAGGTAAGTACTATATGAAGAAATGTGCTGCTCTACCAGATAATTATAGTACGATTTAACTAACTTAACAAAGTTGTTAAGTTAGTTAAATAAAAAAAAGTATAATATCCGAGTTAAATTTAATTTAAATCGGTTACTTAAGTAATTTTATTGCCTTTCAATGAAAATAAACAAAATTTATATTTTCCTCCCTAAAATATAATTATTAAACAAAACTCAAATACAGGTTAAAATTTTATCGAAAATAATGTATTAAGTAATTATTTTTATGAATTAAATCTTAACATGATGTAACTTTAGCCAAGTCATTACTTAAAACTGTAACCAATGAGGTTTGGCTACGTTATTATTAAATAGTCGCGATGTTCGATACTCTATTATACAGTAGATACCTATCCTATACTAATATTATAAATGCGAATGTGTGTCTGTCTGTCTGTCTGTTACTTCTTGATGTCCAAACTACTGAAACGATTTTGCTGAAATATGGCATGGAGATATCCCGGGACTCAAATCCAGGAAAGGACTTGGACAATTTTTATCCCGGAAAAATGTACGGTTTTCCGCGCGAATAAAATTTGGTACAACGAAGTGACGGACGTCATCTGATATTATAATATTAAAATATATAATGCATATTAATAGTGTTATCAGTCGCTGACTTTAGGTGTTTCCGTTTAAGTAACTTTTTTTTTTAAATAAAATGATGTGGCAAACGAGCGGCGCCCGCACCTGCTCGTAGTACCGACTTTTACATGCCCACCCGACGCAGGGTACATCTTACTTGTCAGACCATCAGTTGATCAGCATTGCTGCAATCTTGGAAATAACATGTTTCCAACGTGGGAATCGAACCCACAACCTCCGAGTCAAGAGCCACGTAATACGTTGCTTTAAACCACTGAACCACAGAGGTGTCCGCTTTCTACTAAACTAAGAGCCTGTCCAGATGAAGCGTTTTATACGCGAGTGAGCGACTCGTGCGTTTTACGCGCGTACCCAAGATACTAGAACTACATATATCGTGTCCAGATGCCTACGCGCGTTTTCTTACTCGCGCGTAAAAGTACGCTTGCAATGAGCGGAACTCTCGAGTCTCGTCGACTCGCCCGTAAAACGCGCAAGTCGAGATACTTGGGTGCCATTGCAGCGTCCGAAACTACGCGCGAGTCCGTTGCGAATGGACGTATTTGATTAGAGCGTGATAACTTCGAGTCCATGTTTGTAGCGTAAAAACGCGCGTAAAACGCGGTATCTGGATGCAATAGAAATTGAAACGCTCGTATGGAGTTCGAACGTAAAACGCCTCATCTGGACAGGCACTTACTAATCGATAAGTATATTATATATTCTGTTTGTGTCTGGTTGTAATAATATGAATTGACGTAGCCTTGTCTCTTATGGGTCTGTGTAATCCATTTCGCAAGCGCTTCATGTTACAACGACGTTACGAAATTATTGATCAGCAATAGTATTTAAATGCTATAGAAAACGGAGAAATCTATTATATTTTTTCCAAAAATTATATAAGTAGGTAGGTAAGTGCAAAATTGGTCATTATAATAATTATGCATAAAAACTATGGCGAAAAAAAATTTTCAAATGTGACACTTAATGTTTTTCACTGTGGCTGTTGCCGGTTCTAACTATATAATATAGTAAAAAATGGTTTGGAATCGAATTGTCTTCTACGGTAAAATCTAAGCTTTTTGCGAGAAACACAGATTGGGGAATAATATTTTTAATAACAAAAATCCATACTATATTATAAATGTGTCTGTATGTCTGTTGTTGTTGCCAAAATTTGGTATGGAGATACTTTGAGTCTCGGGAAAGGACATATTATTATTATACTTTAATCGAAAAATGTATGGTTCCTGAAGTTTGCCGAACTGAAACGAAGTTAGACGATGCACGGCATAAACCTAAAACCCCCCCGACCCCAGTGTTAGGTTTATTTTCGTTACGAAATTTGTTGATTCGGTCGCCGCGCTCAAAACGATAAAAGTTATATGCAATAGTTTTAATAATGAGTAAAAATATTATGATAGTTAAGCTGCGCTCGAATAACACTGCAAGCTGACCCAATTGTACATCGCTATCAGACACTACAAAAGGGATCCAATTAAAGTCTGGGCCCTATTGTACAAGGCCCAGTCGCGTGTGCGTTCATGTCCGACAGGCTATTCGTTATAACCACGCTGAGACGTCAAAAATTATTCCTTTTCGCTATTGTAATTCGTTACAATATATAATAGCGCTACACTGGCTTATGTTTCATTCGTCGGTTTCGTTGAAACCAATATAAGATATATTTGAAGCGTAAAACATATTAAGTATACTTAAAGGTAGTGGCAGAAACTGTTCTTAGTAGTAGACCGCCTATTTTTACATTGTTTTTCTATAAGTACTTATTTTGTTTTTAAGTTTAAGTTCAGTTTTTAAGTTGTACTAATAAAGAATAATTTTCTATTCTATTCTTAGATACTTTGAAACTTCTACTCTCATCTATACTTATAAAATTCATGTAACTGTCCTGACTGACTGACTCACTGATTCATCATCGCTGAGCAAAAACTGTTAAAGGTACAGCCACGAAATTTGGTGAGTAGAGTTATTTTATTAAGTAGATACCCACTAAGGAAGGAATTTAGAAAATTTTACCTCGAAGGGGGTGAAATAGGGGTTGAAAGTTTGAATGAAAGTCCGTCATTTCTTGAGTTAGAAACATGAAACTTTATTTTTGGGTTACTGATAAAAAATAAATGGATACGTACTTAAGCGTTTTTGGAAATTCTGTCCCCAAGGGGGTGAAATTGGGGTTGAAAGTTTGAATGAAAGTCCGTTATTTCTTAAGTTAGAAACTTGAAATTTTATGTTTGGGCTACTGATTAAGAATGATTGGATATGTATTTAAGCGTTTTTGGAAATTCTACCCCCAAGGGGTTGAAATAGGGGTTAAAAGTTTAAATGAAAGTCCGTCATTTCTTAAGTTAGAAACATGATAGTTTATTTTTGGACTGCTGATTAAAAATGAATGGATAGGTATTTAGGCGTTTTTAGAAATTCTACCCCCAAGGGGCTGAAATTGGGGTTGAAAGTTTGAATAAAAGTCCGTCATTTTTTAAGTTAGAAACATGAAACTTTATTTTTGAGCTACTGATTAAAATGAATGGATACGTATATAAACTTTTCTGGTAATTCTACCCCCAAGGGGGTAAAATTGGGGTAGAAAGTTTCAATGAGAGTCCGTCATTTCTTTAGTTAGAAACATGAAAGTTTATTGACGTTTGCGTTTGACGTTTGCTTAAATAGGGTCCCGTTTTTATAAGGAACCATAAAATTTGTATAAGGAACCACAAAAAGGGGATAACTATCCATCTTTGTTTATTATACTATGTTAACGCGGACGAAGTCACGGGCAACAGCTAGTAATCCATAAAGCCTTATAATTAAGTGTCCAGTACAAGGGCTACTATAGTCTATATCAGAAAGTAGGATATTATTTGAATTTTTAGGACTATTGTCTGTCATAAAGTGGCATTTTAATTGAATTTTTGAAACGAAAAAAGATCGGAACGGCACCTTAAGTTTGTCTCCACAGTTTGTCTGTACTTTCGCATTTCTACTGATGGCCATGCTAGTGCTACGGGAGTGTGACCAAATATAAAAACAATCTTTGACAGATGCAAAATTTTTACTTACCAATTTTTCGATCATAATATATTTTCTTCACACAAAGCTACAACATTATTATGTGATTGAATCGACGTCCAGCTGACAATACAGATAGGAATTAACTGGGCTATCACTCATGCTGAAGGAAGACAATTAATAATTATCCTTTGACGACTATTCAGGTGGATACATCTCCCATTAGTGTAGATATCTAGGTTCATCAGGGCCCGAAATAGATTCTGATTACTAGAAATAGGAGTTAGGAATATAATATAGGTAACAATTTTGTGAATATGATGCGAATCACATCTGTGGTAACTTGCAGTACAATATTAGAAATTTTCCTTATATCGTAAGAGATTTAAGTCATTGTCTGCTGAATGTCTTGACAAATATCTACAATCAATTGAAAGCAGTCTAAAAAATTATGTCAAACATTTCTGGTCATTCATAAAAAGCCGTTCTGCTTCTCCTGGTATACCTAATACTATGCATTACAACGAAAAGGAGGGTAGGGGCCCAGAGGATATATGTAGGCTGTTCTCAAAATTTTTTAGCTCAGTTTGTGAATCTAATGAGACTAATGATGTATGTGTTGAACCACCAATTAATAATAGTCACATAACTTTAAATGACATATGATTAGGTGGCATCTACATTGAAATCTCTGGATATAACTAAGGGATCTGGTCCGGATATAATATCTCCTCTTTTTCTTAAACAGACCGCTAACTCCTTGAGTATTCCACTGTCAGTGTTGTTTAACCATAGCCTCAAAGAAGGTACTGTGCCTCGATTTGGAAGACCGCTAATATCACACCTGTATTTAAAGATGGCAATAAAAATCAAATTATTAATTACCGGCCAATTTCAGTGCTGTCAGCCTTGTCTAAGGTCTTGGAAAGGTTGGTACATGATGCGATTTATCCTTCATTGCATAGTATGCTGATTCCTGAGCAACATGGATTTGTTCGAAATCGCTCCACAGTAAGTAATCTAGTCTTGTACTCTAATTTTTTATTTGAATGCGCGGATAATATACTACAGTTTGACTCAATTTATACCGACTTCTGCAAGGCCTTCGACAAGGTTGATCACAAGATGCTTTTGAAAAAGTTAGAATATAATGGTATCCGTGGTAATTTATTTCGCTGGTTTGAGTCCTATGTTACAAACAGGACCCAAAAGGTAGTGGTTCAGGGGTTTTCTTCGGATGCGATCACCGTCACATCGGGCGTCCCGCATTTTAGGACCTTTGCTTTTTGTTCTATTCATTAACGACATAAAGAAATGTTTTTTAAACAGTGTTTTCCTCCTTTATGCTGACGACTTAAAAATATTTAGAATCATAAGATCGCTAGAAGACAGTGTAAAATTGCAAGAGGATCTGGATAGATTATCTGAATATTGTATAGCCAACAAGCTACATTTAAGTCTGGCTAAGTGTAAGTCAATCTCATTTACAAAAAAAATTATGTCATAAATTTCTCATACTCTCTTTGTGGTTCCGCTTTAGAAAAAGTCTCGTTGATTAGAGATATTGGTATTAATTTTGACTCTAAATTACACTTTGATGCTCATGTAGCCCATATCACTACCAAGGCTTTTAAACTTTCTGGTTTCGTGAGACGTACATGCACTTTGTTCAAGAAACCCGCAACTTTGTTGATGTTATAATATAAGACGCTCATCCGATCGCAACTAGAATACGCCACATGCATTTGGAGTCCAATGTATGAGAAATATAATGATCAAATAGAATCAGTGCAACGTAAATATTTAAAATATTTAAATCATAAAATTGAGCGAAAGCGATTACCGTACAATACACTTTTGGAAAAAAATTCTCTTCAAACTCTTAAGCAGAGAAGAATATACTTTGATCAAATGTTTCTCTACAAGATCTGTCATAATCTAGTTGATTGTAATAATTTGACTAGCCAAATTTACCTTCGCATACCTAGTCGCTCACAACGAATACGTGATAATTTTCACTCTTAAGCTGTTTGCTCCCACACCAAGCAGAACGAATGCTGGTGATAGGGCGCCATTAAAGCGAATCATGAAAAGCTATAACGATAATTTCACTGACATCGATATATTTGTATTATCTTTATATCAGTTCAAAAAAAAGTTGCTTGAAAAGATTTGAGTTCTGGCAAAAATTTTGATAGCACAAATTCTATTTTTAAGTTATTATATTGCTGTCGACGCTCTCAGCTATCTCTGTTAGTTGTTACATTATAAAATTAAACTGACGGCGTATGATTTTTGATGTTACAGGTTTACCAATCTACTTTGTAATTAGTATTATTGTTTATTCATAAAATATTATATTGTGGATAACGGTGTTGGTTGCGTAATTACCTGTTATTGTTTATTTTAGAATTAAGCTTGTACGCAATTGTTTGTTATCCCAAATAAAATAAAATAAAAAGAAATGTAATGGACCAAGAGTCTGCGATGGCCGAACCTTCCTCAGTTTAGTTTTGTTCGTGGTAAGTGGAGGAATCTCGTCTTTTAGTGCCAGACATTTTTGACAGTTGCTTCCTACTGCCAGACACCCTCAAAGTCTATCTATAGGTACTTTAAGAAAGTTTAAGGGTATCTGGCAACTGTCAAAATTTCCGGCACTGGAAGACGAGATTTCTCCACTTACCGCTAGAATATAAGCTATGAAATTAAGCTTTACTCTTTCTGAAAGGTCAGGTACCTTCAGAACTGGATACCTCCTAAAGTAACCTTGACCGAAACTCTATAGTTGCTGATCGTTCTTACCTCTGTAAAGGCCACAAACAGGTAAAGTTACAGCTTTACGAAACTGAGAAAAGTCTAGCCATCGCGGGCTCTTACTCTATAATATCTCTTTATCCGTTACTACTTTACGCTAACCGCTGAGGTATGCAAGATTTTATTACCAAGATAGGAAGCATTTGATTTTGATTTGATGATTCCCTTCCATTTTTCTTAGGAAGCCCTCGGAAAGATATGAGGAGACCGAGGAGAATTACAGTGAAATTTTTTTGCTTGCAAAAAGTACTGCACTACATAGTACATGCAAATTAATGTGCTAACAGATTTCCGGCTACGTTAAAGAAAACTGTTTCTTTATATCAAATAAGTTTCAATTGTGTAATTATTGATTCCGTGCTTTTGCGCGCAGAAAATCAGTCAACGTATCTAAACATAAATAGAAAGTCGTACAAAACTTGCACTAAGTGTTGCCATAAATAAGAATCAGCGAAATGTATAGGAGAAACGAGCATTCTTATAAATGGAAACGCAGTGTAGATCTCCCACCGTTCCATTTGAATCGATTGAATAGAAATTCAAATAATGTGATTATTTTATTAAAATTTTTTGCTTATTTTTATTTATAAATTCTGATTACACTTTATTTCTAATTTCTAAAAAATAGTACCATCGAGGAAATTGATTCTTAGGCAGTTAAAAGACAATTGTCTTTTGATCGGATCATGTCAATTCAATGTTAGTGATCTGTCGGCTGGGTTTGACGTAATGCGCCCAATCTACATAGATTCCACATCGCAAGTATATAAACTTTCTTCCCTTTTTCTCTGGTAAACAACAAAATATCTAACAAATATACTATTTAACCTCTCAAGTGTAAAAATCGTTCATTTAAAACTCGTTCAGCCGAAACGCACAAAACCACGTATCAGTTGTTTCCGTACAAAAACTAAAATTGGCAATGAAAGTGCACCAGGAATTATTAAAACTTCACTAGTAAAAACTTTTAGCTACCAATTCAAAGATATTTGTATCAGTTTGTACACAATTGCCAATACCTCCGCAACTCTTTCAATGTATCCACCTAAGCTTGGCGTTTACTTGAATTTATTGCGCCCTCCGATACGAAACTTGCCGAGTTTACTACTTGTTTGTTAACACTCGCCTGTGTATATTTGTTATCTTTACGATTCACTGAATTGATTTAAACTTTTCAATGGACGCAAACTTTAAAAGGAATTGGAATTTCGCTGGTATATTTATTGCGAGCCGGAGTTATTACTTACTATTTTTCGTTGTCCGTCTATTTGTAAAGTGTGCCAAAGTACACAATTAATGAAGGTCGCTTTCTAAAAAAACATTGTGAAGGGAAACTTTTGAAAGGACACTGAAAGGGTTTTATCCTTTTTCGAAAACACCCATCACTCTTTCAGTTCTATAATCACCTCAACATGTTTTCACGAATACTGATTTTATCGGCGCCCGGTAAAAGTAAATAAAGAGTTTCTTCTGCGACGAATTTGGAGAAATTTCTTACAGTAGAAAAAAGCTGAATATAGTGTACTTTTAATCTTGACAATATAAGAAATTTAAGACCTTATTTGATGTCTGTGATTATTTTTGTTGAATTTTATAATGCCCCAATGTCTGCTCACGAATAAAGCGATATGAGTTACAAAGATATTAGATGCAATTTATAGGCAAAAATGCAGTAATGTTCATATTTCTATCAAGATGTAGGAGTAGTTTTTCATCTCAGTCCAAACGCGCACAAGCTTAATGCTTGTTTATGCAAGCTGAATATGTAATGTCCATTAGTAAAATAAACCCGGTTGTATGCTCTGCTTTTATGACTGGTGTTAGAAAATGGAAAATCTTTTTAAAACTCAAGATGGGTTGGGTGGGTACAGACATAAGTCGTAGTTTATTGTTAACTCTGTTCTTACTTTACGGTAAAAAAAAAACATAATTTTTATCTAAGAGTATTTGTTTGCATCGTAGCCATGCTATACGAGGGGCCGGTATGTATTGTTTAGTTTTTTAGTGGCAATTTTTGTGCCAATGGTATGATCTTATCAACCTTATAGCTATTTCATATACTTCAAATCACACAATTTTATTTATAATATTTAAACGCTTCATAAAATACGAAAAATAAGCACATAATGCCGCTGGCTCAGTAATGAATTTTAAAAAGCAATCCGCACTAAAATATATGTATCAGATAAAACTACAAAGGAAACTCAAACAGAAACATTTCATTTCGTACATTACGTACAAAACTGTTCACGGTCATTCCTAAAATAGCTACGTAAAAGCCGAAAATTTCTATTCACACTTTATACCGCGTTAATGAGGTCCTAAACAGTAGCAATTAACAAAACAAAGAGGGGCAGAAACCTCTAATGTTCAGGCCTTCAAAGACAATATGTCTGTTGATTTCAACGAAAATATTTACTCGTCGGTGCTCGACATTCAATTTTCCCAAATTTTCAGTGTCGGATTGACTGTAAATTATTATTGTGTATTGTTTAAATCTCCAGAACTGTAAACAACGGTCAATCACACAAGTCAAGTAATGGAGCTTGCGTAAAAGATGCCAAAAACTTGATCCAAAGTCTAGGAAATTAACTAACAGCTCCAGCGAAAACTAACCTGTAGCTGATACTTCAACCACAGGTAAGTTTTATTGAGTAGAAAATGTAGCCCACGTAAAATAAACTAAGTAAGTTACGACTTAAGAGTAGTAAATTATATTTACTGTGCACAACATAAAAGTGTAACAAAAGATGGATAAGTCTTAAAAATTAGGCTTGTGTATGATTAGATAGACATATTAAGGCACAATATGACATTGGACCTATAGTCCTATAATAGGTTTTAAATAAGTAAACTGTACTAAAATCGCTCATAATATCTGTTACCACAATAACGAACCACGAGCACAATTAAATTTTTTAATGTGGGTCACATCCGCAATTACGCCAGAGGAAAGCAATTAATCGTAATTACTTTTAAAATTACGGCTATAAATTTAAGGGTTCTGCGCCGAAAAATTAATCCTGATTTAGTATCGATAAGAAACGCCTTATAGCCGCACAGTTACTTGTCCCGTCTTAGTATCTATAGTTTAGCTCATAGGTCGGGGATTCGATTCCTGTAACGAAATTAAAATTATTTTTTATAAATTGTAAACATGATTTGGAGCCGATATTTTGAGGATCTGCAGTCTGAAATGTGTCCAAATCAATTGTAAATTACATTCCATTACAATTCCATGCATCGGGAGACCCCTTGCCCATGCTAGTCTGATCTCTCGCCGGTCTTGTCAGATTGAGTGTTCCACTTGGTCGTGAAAATAAAGTGAAAACTTCAAAATATCACTTTATACCTGGCGTTTCTATGAAATCAACCACGGGCAAATATGAGTCAACCCATATTTGCAAGCTTCAGTTATTATCAATTTTTGTTCCATACGTATATACTTAATACAAATTCATATTTCGAAAACAAGCACTTCTTATTTATTACACACTTCAAGGCTATAACCGAGATGATAACAAACAGGGTAAATATAGAAAATGAAAAACTAGGCAATTCGTCAAGAGTTTCAGTCGTAAATTTTACAACTTTCATTCGCTTTAGCGAATAATAAAATTTTGAAGTTCTTTATAACATTCATCATGCCGTCACGAACAAAGTCTCTGAATAATAAAACTCTTCATTTTAAGAGAAAAGTCACTATGTGATATTTGCGCTGGTTTTTTATATCGGTTTTAGTTCAGATTTTGAGTTATGAATTTACATGACGAAAAAGATGGCGAGATGAACTAGATGCCTACAAGCCAGATGCCAGCAGATGCCATGTATGCTATGCATGCAGATGCCAGAAGCTACAGAAGACCTTGGGGAGGCCTTTACCCAGCTGTGGGATAGTATAGACTTGTAAAAAACACAAAATATTAAGAGGCGCAACAGGATTTGACAAACCTACAAGGATGTTTTGGCGCATAGTTAATATTGTCACGGGATGTAGCGATACAGATACTGCTCAATCTAACACCAATGTTAACCTAGAATAATTTTACCTTGTTATACAAAATTAGGTATAGGTCTTTGAAAATAATACTAGGATGACATTAAAATTTGACAGGCGATCAGCTTAAGCTTAACTTAAGCCTCTAGGATGACACTTTACAAGATGGCGGTATCGGTTTTGATTTCCGTCACGTGTAAAAAGCATCCTTGTAGGACTGAACAAAGGACAACGTATGATTAATATCATAGTTATCGGTATCGTGACACAAATATCCCTCATAAGTACGTGTATTTATCAGAAACTTGAGCGATTAACTATTGTCTGAAAGTTCCACGAAGACAAAAGATGAAACCAGCGAGCCGGATATTTTGGGATAATATGATTTTATACGCAACCTTTATCATGCAAATCGTTTAAAGTTTGTTGAATATGATAGACAAGTTGCTTAATTGAAGACAATCCAATTAAAATCTAATTTGTAAACCCAAAAAACACAAATCTCAACCACGCTGGACTTTTGAACGTTAAGTCGTATTATGAAGTAATTATGATTAAATTAACATTTTAACTCGTGTAATCCTGAACATTCTGTAATAATGCAATATACATATAATGTATTCATCTTGATCCTATTCTCTACACTTATGATAATATATTTAATATTTATGTTCTAGGAGATAATAATGTTGAATATTCTACTGTTAAAACTTTTTTTTTAAATAGGAAACTCTATAAATATTGTTAACTTTATTGTTGTTGAAGTATTTATAACAAGAACATTAACAATAAAATTTCTTAAAACACAATAAAACAATAGCTGCAATAGAATGTGCTCGAAAACTGCGAATTAAGTATGTTATAGGAAAAAAAAGATATTTTGATGTCGCCATTTTTTTATTTTATTACCTTGTTACTGATAATTCTGGTAGCGAGCGGAATTCCCCTTGCTTAAATATAAGAAACTAATGACGCGTGTCATTTGTAAGGGAATATGACGTACTGGAGTGGAAGGTAGATAAATTGGCTCTTCGGAAGGATGTAAGCCGGATTAATAAGATCTTTGCCGTTGTCAACTTTGGCATTATCATGACTCCATTTTTTATGGAATAATAAGCTTTGTTCTACGCTATTATGTATTTTTATCATTATTATAATATTGTGAGCATAATGATTGCCCAGTTACAATTAGGTACACCTAGATACACCACGCCTAGGTTTTTTGATAGATATTATATTCTATTTAACAGGGTCGTTGATTTTTCAAAACATAATTTTACACACACACAAACCTATATATATGAATGTGATTCTGTCTACTCCCAGTTAAGCCGATTAAGGAATTCGGAATTTAAACACATACATACATAAATAGGTCACAGGTCACAAGATTACAAAATGAGGTACGGTTGCCGTGTAATAAATTTATTTGCAAACATAGTTGTGGGCAATTACGTCTATAACTGACTACGAATAATAAAAACTAAGGAAGAGTAACTGTGTCTAAAATTTTGTCCACGAATCTACAAAATGTGACCCGAATACATGCATACTTTATGCATGTATTTGGTACACAATTTTGTGTTTTTATACAAGTGACAATTATTGTCAACGGCTTTATTTCCTAAATTTGAATGTTATTCGTAGCTATTGTCATATTATAGTGTGCAAAAAAGACCAA
Source organism: Polyommatus icarus (assembly GCA_937595015.1). Classification (NCBI taxonomy): domain Eukaryota; kingdom Metazoa; phylum Arthropoda; class Insecta; order Lepidoptera; family Lycaenidae; genus Polyommatus; species Polyommatus icarus. The sequence goes on along the minus strand of OW569327.1, from coordinate 14,446,127 downwards.
AATCAAAACGGTTGAAGTATAGCTTTGTCCACACTGTGCCTTTTTCTGTTCGTCAAGGGCATGCGTTATAGCGCAGTCAACAGCGAACTTGAGGCATGCCCGCGACGCATGCCCTCTGACCGTATCTAAAAAACAAAAATGACAATTTTGGCGTTACATTTGCATTCAGTTATTGAATACGCCAAAACGAAAGTTGAATGAAAGAAGATGACGAAAATTGAAGACGAAAGCGCATAGTGTGGACATAGCTTGTGGGAGTTACGTTTCCTTGGTAACAATCCTGTGACCATACTGCTTATTTTCGAAGTTTTTTGGACAGAAGTTTACTCAAACAGCTAACTCATCATCAATGTTATTGAAAATATAGTATTTTCTTTATTAGCCTATTCTATCCCACTGCTAGGCAAAGGCTGTCGATCCTGTGCTGTGCCACCGTTGGTTGGTTTGTTTTAGTGAATATTATAACGAATATTACAGTTCGCTTTCTACAGCATGTAGCACACAGTTCAACGGACTCAAAATATCCTACGGCGACGTACTGAAGACGGAACCGTGGTTGAAGGAACAATTTATTTACCTTCACCGCAGCTTACCTGTACATTGTACGTACTAGGTATATTGTAGAATAAATATTATACTATACGTGTTTACGGTTGAAACATTGCCTATATCAAGACTTAAAGAAATGGGCTGATCAATACCCGAAAAAGATTGACCATTGATTGAATGAGGAATCATTGTAGCTACTATTTAGAATAAAAGACGGTTGGAGAGTAGTGTTTTGTATCGAACTCGAACTCGAACTGGACTCGAACTCGAACTCGACTCGAACTCGACTCGAACTCGACTCGAACTCGACTCGAACTCGACTCGAACTCGGTTGTCTGTAAAGTCGGTTTACTGACGATAGTTGAACGTGACAACGTCGTAGCCTTAAATGGAACGCCTCAGAGCGAGATAACGCCGCATATTGCGTCATGTTTTTTCGTGCGCGCAGCCCATATCGAATTATAAGACGTTGTCACGTCAATAAGAAATCAAACGAAGTTCGGCTTAGTTATAACTTATAACTTAAATAATTTCTAAAATCTTAACAGTTATATACGTATCTCGAAAACCTTTAAATACTCTTGACACAATATTATAAACACATCCACAAAACTTATATTTATAGAAAGCATCAAACCGTTTCCGTGGAGTAATAACGCAGTCATTCTTCAAAGGCGATGTGTGCCAAATTCTTCCCCAAGCTAATCAGTGCGAAGTTCGTACGGGGCACTTTATCAGAACTTTCCCAACAATTTCTCTTCCTGACACGGCGAGGGTGACGGGAACGCCACGACTACAATTTGCACATACTTAAAATAAAACTTACCTAATATCCCGACTTTCTTTTATAATGTTCTAGCCGTACAAGCTATTTTTATATTGTGTACGGACGTATAAAGACGTCATAATAATTTATAATTATTTATTTCAAATTTTAACAGAAAACGTATAAGCCTAAATAACTTGTTCAGGGATGAAAGTCTTCCATTTTTGATATTTTGATTGAAATGTCAAAAGTGACAGATCTGTCACAATCACTGCTATAGAATAATTACAATGTTTTCACGCTACACGGCAGCACCAGCACAGACAGAAAACATAAATTATGTTCGACGTTTGACAACTCTTCTATCAATACTCTGATACAAATATTTTACGTATGTAGTTTGTCAGATTTTGCTCGGATTATTTACTGTATAATTTTGTATACATATATAATGCTAGTAGCGGCCTCGGCTCCAACTTTCACAGTACGCAATACAACGCAAAATTCGGAGCATAAAATGCAAAAACATTATAATAATTTTCTCTATGATGGATGGATTTTCTCTATGAATTATTATTATTATTTACGCACCCAATGCACATCCTAATAATAATAACTCCCACACCGGTTTCGGTGACGGTGGCCGATTTCATTGAAACCAGGCCAGTTACGCAGGAGTAATTTTATAGTGCGCAAGTGTGTGCGCAGTACACAAGAGCACTCTTTTACACTCATAACCCAGTGCAGTCCAGGATGACCGACTGACGAGAGATCAGGCGCAGGACCGACTTTTTACATGCCCATCCGACGCATGTATCATCTTACTTGTCAGACAATTATGTGATCAGCCTGCATTGTCCTAACCAAACTTGGAAATAACATGTTTCCAACACGGGAATCGAACCCACGACCTCCGAGTCAAGAGCCGCGCTCTATACCACTGGACAATGGAGGCACATCCTAATTAATAATAATATTTATTTACCTTTTCAAAAGCAGGTCTTTTTCAAACGAAAATATTCATTGTTTCAAAGCTTCTTTGATTTTACCAGCAATTTACGAGCGGTAAAAAGCAGGATTGTTACTTCATTCTGAGACAAATTAGAGTTTCTTCGAACTTGATTGATCATTTAACGAGCTGAAGGTCCTAGTTCATTTGTAACAGTGATTTATTTCTTATCTATATTATTCTAAGTTGAAGTCTCAGAACGTTATTTGTTAAATAATTATGTTCATTGTACTACGAGTATCAGAGAAGTTGATTCCTATGCAAATCGGGGATCTAAGTAGATTGGTTGCGTTACGTCAAACCCAGCCGACAGATCACATTTTAACATTGAATTGACATATTCGACCAAATAACGTTGGTCTGTCAATTGCATAGGAATCAATTTCCTCGATGGTACTATCATAAAAATTGATTCATAGTTAAATGAGGACCTACCTTACCTGACGGATCGGCAGCCAGATTTGTCAGATTATGACTAAGCACACACAATTTATTAAGGCCTGTTCACCACTTCCTGATAAAGTACCGGATAGGCTATCCACAACTTTTGTGACAGATTCTCCATACTCTATCTGTCAAATTAGGTGGTGTATAGCCTATCCAGCACTTATAAGGAAGTAGTAAAACAGGTCATAATTATTTTAAAACTAGGCTAGCCGCCCACAACCTTTTTCTTCCAAAGAACGGCTCAAACAGCAAAACGAGGCGCAATGCAAGTATAAATCTGTTATTATACGATATCCTAACATATTTTTTTCTATAACGCCTAATGCAAAATATAAATATTTCAGAACTTTATACAGTAGTGAATAGTTTTTTGATAGTTCGTAAATTATCCCTTTCTCTATGTGTGGTAATTTATGAATATTCTATATTAAGCTGATTTATGAAATAGATTTATGCCATGCCAGATATGACATCCCTTTGTTTTCTCAGACCCTGCCATTTTCTCAAATGATTAATGGTCCTCCTCTGAACTTTTGTCGCTGGGACGGATCAGTTTTTAATGCTTCTTAAAAATAGCTGAAATGACGATCCCCGGAGAATTTATGTTTGCATAATAAGATGATTATAAAAACCTGTCACCTCGTTTGTTATGACTTTAGGAGCGATATTTCATTGTTTTGTATTACCATTAGGAACTTTATTTAACACAAGTCAAAGACGTAGCGGTTTAGAGCTTGGCTGTCTCGAAGTTTCTGGGTTTGATTTCAACTTTGGTTAGTCAAGGCTGTCGGTTGGATGGTCTGTCAATCTTTACCATTGAGCATCAAGTCAGACCTACGCCAGGTCTTTTCAGGATAACAAATCCGGTTGGAGACGTGACATAATATCGTTTTCAGAAGGAAAAATATTTTTAGATATAGAATTTAAATAATTGATACTACACGAAATGTACTTTATTGAGAGCCTATGCTGTCCCATTGCTGGCCAAAGGCCTTCCCCAAAGTCTTGCACTCCTTTCGATGCAATTCAGCCGCATACTAGTCTAGGTCGTATTTGTCTAGTTCATCGCGGCACTTTCGCGAACAAAATGTTTTAAATCAACTAAACACACATTATTTTAAACACTTTTAAAACATAACATGAATAGTAAAAATAGACGAATAGAAACTGCTTTTAATACGGACAAATTGCGAAGTTCCTTTCGAAAGTCTTCATTAAGCCACAATTACAGGAATTGTTTAACAAAAACCCTTCAGCGACTCGACAAAGCGCTGACACTTGCAACGCTATTGAAATAAAACGGTAAACGCGAAGTGGAAAACCAATTTCGTACCAAAACTCGTTCCAACGGCCTTTAAATGAAAACTAACAGATTGTTATGTTTCAGTTTTTGTTTTTGGACTATAAAGGGTGACAATATTGCTGTCATAATAATAGCAGGCTTTTAGCTGGGATAAAATAATCCCGCTTTGTTTGTGTGGACTTTATTCTTTTACTCGAGACATTTTGGTGTCGTGACCTCAAAAAAATATTAAAGTTTATGCTCATGGGGGAGGCCTTCGTTCAGCAGTGGACGGCGATAGGCTGATGATGATAATTATCTAGTTTACCACTCTATAAGTGCTTTACTTCTGTGTATGTCATTTATCGAGTTGATCCTCTGTTAGACTCTCAAGTCTAAGAGTCATTTTTCATGCCCGAAATGAGCGAATCAGCTCCTTTCTATAATATTCTTGAAGCAATTTAATAGTAATTGAATCAAAATTATAGGAAATTTTCGCACCGTTTGTATGAAATTGTTAGAAACTAAAAGAGAAAAATAAACTTATCAGATATTAAGTTAAAATATTGTAGCTGTATTCCGGATAGTGCCAGCACAACAGACATTTTTAGATAAGCTTGAAATAAAGACAAAAGTCAGCCATTTTGGAATCCATTACAACAAGAAACTTAATTAAGAGTTTAGAGCAATCGTATCCAGTTATATACTTTTAAATATAACATAAAGTTTATAATAAAATTATTATAGTTGTAAAATATTTCTTTTACAACTTAAATAAGGTTTAGAAATTTAATGATAAAAACTTAAACATCCATATTCGTTTAAGGGCGTTCCGTCCGGAGATTCCGTAATTGACCGTATTTAAAACCTTATAAACTCATAATCTGAAAGCTACAAAGTTATAATAAAAATACAGCAATAATCTTCAGTATATCAACATTCCTTTTGTCGTTTTAAATTTTCTATTTTTGTTTCTTATACTCATGAAATCAGCTTCCAAAGTAATACCAATTTGTTAAAATTCAAGCATACATTCAGCATCTCCTTAGGATTTACAAATTACTTTTATTTGAAACTCACGCCAATAAATCGACAATATCATAAACTACATATTCGCCGTTTTAAATTTTTTTAGGACAATTTTGAACTAAGATAAGTAAAAATAATAGGGTTTTGGCGCGATCTCGGCAACGCGGCAAATGTATGGCCAAGGTCGTTTGCTCGGGGGACGGCCTTAATTCATAACTGGATGACTTTAAGGAAAGGGACAATTTAAGACCTGCTGACCATCTTAATGATAAAGATGTTAGTAGCCTGTCATTTAAATAACTTTAAGTTCTAATTCTACAAGAGTGACTTCGAGCAAAACATCCCGTATAAAATATGAAGGAAACTATATAAAGTTCAGCAATAAACTTGGTATGGGCGAAATATATACGTAAAATTGCACACAAATCTGGAACGTGTTCAACTGAATGATTTCGATACTGCTATCGTATGCCAAAATACTGCCGTTTTTCAAACTGACACCGATAAGAGATTTCTATTCTAAAATAAAATAGGGATGTTCTATGTCGAATATAAATAAACTCTCGAAAAGGTGGCTTTTTCATAAAAGCCAACGATGAATCGGTTGAAATTTTTATGTGTATTGAAAATAATCCAATCGGGAATAAAGTTTTATCAGCTATGAACTGAATGATGATTCTAATTTGAAGCGAGAGAGAACTTGATTAATTGAAATAGCATATAGATTTTTTAATCTATAAAAACCGAATAGAGTAAACGCAATGTAAGCAAAATTTATGATTAATGTTTAGGGCAATATGTTTTTTATTAATGAAATAATAACACGGTGTATATCGGTCTGTGTATAGCGATTAGCGACGGTATATTATTTTTTAATAATTATTATTCTAACAGGACAGGGAAGGTAAGATCATACGCCATTCTGGTTATTAAAAGTAAACGCTAAAGCAGCGAAATCTTTTTGCGTCTGACCCCTCGGTGCGAAAAAAAAATACTAGGCCTTTGCATCTTTAGTGGATGATTTTTACAGTATCAGCAAAGTAACCACTCATCATACACTGTAATACCTGCGACAGGATTTTAAATGTCCGTATGGTTGCCCAAGCACGTACGGCATTTTCGCAACATATTCGAGCACGGTGTGAAATGACGCAAGAAAAGAGCGAACCTATCGCACGGTCTAGTCGTAAATGCACGAAATTACTGTATTTTTGGGTTCAACTAATAACTTCTAATACCCGGATTTTGTCTAAATATACAAGGCCGAAAATGCGCGGCCGAAGTTTAGCATGATTACGCTTGCAATGCGCTACGCATACAATATAACGCGACGTAATTTCGGCATGGTGTGTCATCAGCAACTTAAAATACATTGCAGGCATCCGCAGAACTTCGACCGCGTTTTTTCGGCCAAGTGTGTTTAGACACTCTGATCTGACGTGTCGCTACGTTTTGTTTCAGTGTGAACTGACCCTAAGTGTCTTAAATATTATAATTTATAATTATCAGCCCCACAATTAGGTAGGTAAAGCAATATCGATTCAATAAATCGATTGTATAATCGTTTACGGTAATTTCAATCAGCGGGTAGGGTGGAGTTAATATTTTATGTATAAGTATTGTGTTAATCGAATTTCCATTTTCATTATCTGGAATGAGAGTATCGGCCCTTGTTTTATATTGTTCAGTTATTATATTATATATCTTTAGAGGCATTATCGGTTTCGGTATCAGTGGCCGGTTTCATTGAAACCGGGCCAAAGATACACGGTATGATTTTATATAGCCCAAATCTGTGCGCAGTAAGTAAATATCATGATAATATATAGAGCTGCCGTCAAACCATGATACAGCTATACCATACCGTACCTACCACCAATTATTATTATCATTGGAATGCACAGTGTGATAAAAACCTCGATTTTGTTTGAAAAATTCGGATTTTTTGTACCTAGGGTTGTCACTTTAGGGTTGTCTTTTGTTTGGTTTATCCGGTTGATACGCAAATTCTCAATCGATATCCTATATGAAAAATATCAAGATCACGTTTAGGTAGGTCTAATAATAAAAAATCTAAAAATTGAAAAAATATAACATAAACTAATGATTTTATATGCCCAAACAGTATCTAATCGGTAATCACCTTCTGATGTAGTCGGGGAAAATAAAATATCAACTTTAGCCTAAACCCTAAGTTTAAAAAAATCCGAATTTTATAAAAAAAAATTGAATTGGATATAACTTCTGACATAGAGGTTATTAGGTTTGATTTTTAATAACATTGGTAAAGGATTACTTACTCTATCGTTTCATGCTTAAAACTTTTTCTAACTCGATCTAATCGCGAAATTAAAAATGAAAAACTAAAATTATTAAATAAATAAATATCTCCCTACTTTATCACAGTATGTTAACCAAATTTGGAGAAAAAGTAAAGTATTAAGTTCTTGTTCAATTGGTATAAACAAAATTAATGTTACTTGATTAGTTTTTTTTAATTAATTTTTATGCAAATTTTTGACCCGGAAAAACGCCAACTTTGACACTCTTTAAAAAAATAACTACAAACAATATCGATCTCGGAGTTCTACTCTAATGTTTATATAGCTATCAACTAAAGAACTATAGAAAAACGAGGTGAAACAAAATCGAGGTTTTTATCACACTGTGGAATGTAATAAAAATTCGCATCGTAATAATTGAAATATTTTTTTTTAAATAACCCTACCGTTTGGAATAGGCACACGGAGCAGAACGATTATATTAACAGTTACAGGTATTATATCGAACAGTATTGCACCAAACAGCGGGACAAACAAAGAGATAAAAGCTTTTTAAATCTCCGAATTTATGGTTTGTTTGTACAAACTGAACGCCGTTTGGAGAATTTTAGAGTTTGTCGTCGGAATATCATTTTAATACGGGGAGCCGTTCGAATTTTTATATTATGCGGCATCACGCGTTAAAATCTAAACATTGTTTTTACTAGAAATTGGTTATTATGAAAAACTTACATGCTTCACCACTTTCTACAGAGTGCATTTAGCAATATCTTACAGTAATTTTAATATAATATTCTAAGATATTTTAACGTGTGGTGTACTTCCAGTATATGAAACGTAGTACAAAAGTAGTCTTACCTACTTAGTACTTACCTTAATAACGATAACATTGTATTATTATCACTCTGTATGCTGACATGGTACTTAATATTAAAAATAACAAATTATTATAATAGATATTCAATCAAAAAATCCTCTACAATGTTTTAAATAAAAAACTTAAAAGGATTTTAACCTGTTTACACAAAGGATTGCACTCAACTTAGAGAGATTAAGCAAAGATTTATCCCCTCGGACAACCTTTTCCATTCGACCCCTTTGTATGAAAGCCCCATACGGTGGAGCGAATTTGATCTTATGTAACCCCAGGATTTAGACGTATTTAATTTGTGTGTAAAATTTTACATAGTACTTATATTTTCCGAAAAGTGCCTCTCGACTTTGTAAAGGTATCGAGACTCGAATATCCCAAAAATGTTGTTGACAATATTTTGTATGTATTAGCGTTATCCATACTAATGTTATACAATATGCGAAATTGTGTCTGTCTGTCTATTACCACTTCATGCTTAAATAAAAATATTTAAAAAATGTTATTGACAAGTTACAAAGGATTACTTTAGATGCGCTCTAGTATTAACATGACAATTATAACCCTCACTACCAACAATAAATACTTTTATGAAAACAATACTATTTATACAGAGAATACGTGTTATTTTTGTCTTTGTATGGGTCATTGAAAAATTCACGTGACAGTGAATACTATGCTGCGTATATACCAGTAGTAAGAGGATACTATTAAAACATTTTGCAAAATATTATAAACGTTCAACAATAATATTAATATTTTAATTCCCACATATGAGCCTCCGGGATAGTAAATTGTGGAATTGAACAAACCCACATCACAAAATGAACACATAAATCTCAATTAACTTCAAATAATACTGGATTTGTCACCTCTTTATGTCATGTCGTGTAATTTAATAAAATAATAGCCATTTAATCTTGATAAAAGGCCCACAGTTTCTCGCGTTGGCATATTAATTATCCCAAGGGAATTATTTGCAGTAACGTAATAAAAACCTGGGCTTTTTGCTAACGGGAAACCTTTTTGGCATCAGGATTAAATGAAATCTGCCCTTAATAGGGGATGACATTTAAAGGGTTTCACTATTAGCACTTTCAATGAAACTTAAATTGGGAACTTTGTGAAACTTATTGGTGCTAAACTTTGTGATACTTTTGAAGCTCTTTACGTAATGATTTGAGGTACAATATTATCTTTAGATATTGTAGGGAAATAATTATTCACATTCAAGAAAAGGAATGATAACTATTTAATTTACTTAATAACTATGAATATATAACTTAAATATCAGATCAGCCAACTATTTTTTTAAAATGAATATCCCACATGGGCGTACAGATTTTGTTTTAGGGAACGAACCACCATTTTAGTAACTAATTGAGAATACTTTATATTGATTAGAAAGACTCTAAATTTGTGTAAAAAAGTTTGAACTATCCCGAGTAAAAATAAAGAATAATTTTTATATCAATCCCTATCAACCCTATCAAGCCTCACACGAGCGTCAATTCTACAATCTTAGCCGACATCAAGCGATAAAACGAGTTGCATTTATCGTGAAAATGAATCATCCAGAAACGCTGAGAGATGAAAATCTTCTAACTGCAAAATATACGTTCACTTTTGAAAGCCTTTAGTGACAAAATTCTTTTAAAATCTCCGGTCCAGTATCGGATAATAGTCGCTTCAAAAGAAACAAGAAACATCTATTGAGTGCAACGATGCGTCGAGAATACCAAACGAATTTTATCTTCTTCCATAATATGAAGGAATGGAATCTACGAGACGGTTATGAAAACAGAATACTGCGAGATTGAAAATCGCTTTTTTATTCGTCGAAGGTATTCGATGAACTGCTCTTATAAACTTTAGAATTTATGCTGTAGAAAATATAATCATGTTGTATTTTATAATTTTTAGTGAGGCGATATAAAATGTACAGGGTGTGACAAAACAAAGAGACTCTTGACTTGGGAGAGCCATGCTTCGGCACGAATGGGCCAGTTTGACCGGAGAAATACCAAGGGCTCACAGAAAACCGGCGTAAAACAGCACTTGCGCTGTGTTTTGCCAAGTGAGGCCCAATCCCCTACCCTTTTCCCTTCCCTACCCTCCTCTTTTTCCTTCCCTACGCTCCCCTATTACCCTATTTCCTCTCAAAAGGCCGGCAACGCACATGCAGCTCTTCTGATGCTGCGAGTGTCTAAGGGCGACGGAAGTTGCTTTCCATTAGGTGACCCGTTTGCTCGTTTGCCCCCTTATTTCATAAATAAACGTGATAATACTTTAGCGTATGAGTCCCCTGTATAAAGTTTACTGTGAAAGCAGAAGCGCTAAAAGAGAAACAAGGAGGCATTTGTTTATGTGCTTGAGCGCCATGAATTTGCCCATACTTAATTTTTTTCATAATTTTTTGAAAACTTTTAAAAGACTTTCTTATATCACAAAAAAATATATCTTTCAGCGCTTCTACTTTCACAACCTAAAGTATTATTACTTTGTTTTATTACATCTTTTATAATACAATTTTATTAAAAAAAAAATAGAAGTTGTAAGTTAATAATTATTGTGAGTAGTACACAAAATTAAGAGCGAGACTCTTTATTTAATTTACTACATTATTAATGTTTAAATGAGATCAAGAAAAAATTGTGTATTAGAATATATCTTTTAATTTAGCATTGTAAGTTGTAACTCTTAATTTTATATTGTTTTTGGTTAAACATAATATTAACATAATATCTCATAAAAATATTAAAAATGTATAATTTTAATGATAACATTAATTATACAACTACATTCACACAAAGGTGTGTGTGTGTACTCAAAATATTTTGCCAAAGCTTTGTTATCTTTGATATTGGCGAATGTAAACATTTACGAACGGAAGGGGATTAACTGTAAGCCCACAAACGGAGGTTCGTGTACTTTTTATATAAACCCTAAATACTCCTCGATAAAGTCTGGCTGTGGGATTAAAAACACAATCAGCAAAGTCACCTCTCACTCGATTTAAAAATTGTTAATACGATTTAACCCTGCAGTGGTCGCGCACCTGAATTTACATAAAACATTCTTGAATGCCTTTGATTGTTCATAAAAAAGTAAAAAATCAAAATTTTTCAATTTTTCCAACGGGGATCCCTTCTAAGCACTTTTAAAATTAGCTTAAAAGAATAAAAAAATCTAGACTTCTTGTTTTGAAAAAAAATCGCGTTTTTATGTTAACATTAAAATAGTGACTATTAACAAATTAAGAAAAGCATAACAATTAAACTAATGGTGATAATTTATTTTTGTTGACGGATTCTTGTTTATTGATATGTCTACTTAGTATCAAATTCTACTAAAAACATATTTTAACTGAATTAATATTAATATTTAATCAGTTAAAATATGATTTTAGTTCACGTGGCAGATCGCGGCAAATCACGCGAAACGCGAACTATGCGTTTTTACCGTTACTTTCGCCGCTCAATTAAAGTTATAAGGATTGTTGATAAAGTTTCACAAGTCAAGGTTTGTTTTAGGAAATTTCCTGCTCTTTAAGGATCTTTTTTCAAATTTTGACTATCTCAAATAGTTTAAGAAATATTAAAAAAAACCAAACCCTTCTTTTTTTGGTTACTTTATTGTTTATAACTTTTGAAAATTTTTTCAGCCCCTTTTGGAATTTTGATAGAATGTTCTAGATGGTATTTCGAATCGAATGAGACCAAAATCACAAATTTCGGTGCATGAAATCAGGTTTCGAGGAAAATGGCACTTGTTAATCAGACTATATAAAGTAATATTATTTTAAAACAAATAAAAATTATGAAACAGAGTTTATTTTACTAGTGTGTATTGTACTAGTGTGTGAACCAAAAAAAATACTTACGTAATGGGTCGCGCGGACTACACCTGTAGTCCACGATATTTGAGGGGCTATTGCGTTACGAAAATATGCGACAGGGGCTTGCGCTGCACTGAATGTGTCATTTGGTCAGATAGGTCATTTGAAAGTACCTACAGGCGCAAGAGTCGCGCGCTTACAGTCTTTGAGAATTTTTCGGTCGGGTGGACTACATTTATTATGTAGTCCACCCGACCACTCCAGGGTTAATGTCGAACAAGACGGTCCCAAGCCCTTGTACAGTTTATGGATTTTTTACCGGCTTTAAAAAATTAGGTTATCAATAAATCGACCTGTGTGTATGTAATATTTCCAAGACTGCCCAGCTTTCGTATATTATGTTTGTCTATTTCAGCGTCAAAGTGTATGTATGTTTTTATTTTTATGTTCGCATGTCTCCGGAACTACAAATTCGATTTAAGTGTGATCCTAGTTTTTTTGTTGTACTTGGTATTTTTTTAATACTTTCCTCGCATTGGCATACGGCATCATTCTACCATATGACCAAGCAACAAGATAATATCGCAACGTAACACTATTCTTATTGATGGCTTGATTGAGGAATTTGTCATTACTAGACGAATATTTTACAACGTAAAAACAAACGGTTAAGTTGGAGTCTACTATAATATACCTCACCTGGTTTTATTTCTTTCACGATGATCGGCACTCAAAAAACTTTGCCAAAGAAAAGAACGAGAAACGGTAAAGGACAAAAATTATATTGGCGTACTTAAATTTTACAGGCGTTAATATTTTAACGAGACGAAATTAGTGCAGACAAAAATAAACTTTATTTTATGGAGAGTAAAGCTGAAATCGGGTAATCGCGTCACCGCGAGTAAAGGGTGTATAAGATTTTACGAGTACACCCCGTATTTCACCTTGATATATCCGCAAGAGTAAATATCCGGTTTATGGCACCTCGTTAGAAGTTCGCTCATAACATTAGATGACAGCAGGCCGTTATCGCTTTTATCACAAATCTGGCTCAATACTTTCCTAACTTGTTGTGTTATAACATCTTTGATGACGAACGTTAAAGTTATCGGGAAACTGTCAGTATGGGAGCGTAGTCTCGGCATTTGCTACACATTTTCTAGTTTTACTTCACTATTCACCTGACAGGTTGTTGGATTTTTATTTGTATGTATAAAAGATAATTTTTACGGCTACCGTTATTTTTTTGCCATTTGACCACTACCCTAAAACGCATTCGTATAGACCAGAGGTCACCAAATAGCGGACCGCTGGCCTATTGTGTGCGGGCCAAGCATGTTAGAAGATGAACTTCGTTAAAAATGAATTTCGGTCTCGATTAACTGATGAACATATTATTCTCCAGGATTTAATGTATTGACATCTCACCAAGCTATTGAGCTTGCACCAATTTCACTCCAAACAAGCAGCAAAAATGGCACTTTTCTCATTGATATGGAAATAAAATATACCTTTGTTATTTCCATAATTACCTTTGTTTAATATTTTTTATGTGAGGACCGCGGAGGTCATATTTTCATTTCTTAAAATGGACCGCAAGCGAAACTAATTGTTTACCCCTGGTATAGACTATAGATCATAGCTACTTGAAGGAATATGGCTCTGTCGAATCAGTTTGACTACTCCAAGAGTATGCAAAAGTTGCTGGGCAGTGGGCACATAATTTTACTAAGTAGCCGCCATTAAAAATTTTAAACGTACCACCGCACATTAAAATCTTAAAAGCTTCAAAGTAACTAATATTTTATATTTCAGTTTTAAAACTATTTCAACAGAGTTAGTAATGAGCCAATCATCTCTCCCGTTACACTCAGCGCAAATGATCTCGCATCCTTAGATATTAACCCTCTTACTAATAAAAAGTTACACAGCGTGTATAGAGAGTGCATAAGATTTTTTCTACTAGGTAATAATCATTTTTTGACATAAGGCTTGTTTAACGATGTTATCATTTCCATACTAATTTCTCTGTATAACGTGTGTGTAACTTAAACACTCTTGTTTAACTATTCACACGTTGAACGCATATCTAAGAAGTTTTTATTAGTAAGGGAGCAAATATTTTATACAATTTTAATATAAACAGATTAATTAGTACAGATAAATTACGCTATAGCCCGGTCATCGAACACGTAAAAATTTGGAAATTATGTCACGCCTTTTTTAATAACTCACAAATATATCTTCTATAGCTGTCTCGTTTCTACATGCGGTAACGATATTAAGAAATAAATTAGCCAATTAGGTACTATTTATGTTACTTTTTTTAAGAGCCTATGCTGTCCCACTGCTGGGCAAAGGCCTCCCCCAAGTCTTTCCATTGATCCCGATCCATCGCCACCGTCGGCCAACTTGGCTTGTATGTTACAAAGTATTCAACAAAATATATTAGTCTGTTAATGGAATCAGGCGTTACTTTGCGGAAATCCATAGCTTAAAATTTAGTTTGTTATTATTTTTAGCAATATTCCGCGAAATAATTATTATTATTTCGCGGAATATTGCTAAAAATAATAACAAACTAAATTTTTTTTTTTTTTTTTTAATATTAGTCTGTGTCTAAAATTTATGACAGCATTTTAGTCTGGAAGGTGTCTGACATTATAACGTTCTTGACTTAAAAACCAACACCCAAAGAAGACCGCAAAATATTTTTTTGCGCCTGTGTAACGTGAAAGTAAAATGTGTCTCTGAGGTGAATAAACTTGTCCGCTGAATAAAATATCATTTTGGGAGCAAAAATTGGGGTTTACTAAGGGAGCTTAATATTTGAATAGAAAATATTGGTTTGATCGTTATATCAGCAAAAATAAAATTATAGATGTTTTCGTTGTCGGCGTAAGACGATAAATTATTTTTCAGGTAGCAGCTGCAGATTATTTTGTTTTTGGTAGAATATTTTTAGATTTGTAGTTTTATTGCTAATATTAAAAAAACATTACAATTAAAGTGTATGGCATTTATCACAAAATTATTTGATAAGCTAATAAAGAACATAAAACTTGTAGACGTGTGCTACGAATTAATGTTACGTGCTACGAAACTTGCTACGAATTCTTTCCTACGTGAATCTACATCTAAATATTGCTAGATCAGTCATTTCTTATTATAAGCTCACTATAATTAATATTTTAGACGAATCATCAGCTTATATAAATGAATTTTTTATATACGTATATGAAATCATTATATTATCATACTAATATTATAAATGCCAAAGTGTGTTTGTCTGTCCGTCTGTGCATACCTTTATCTTTGTATCTGTACCTTTTTACGCCCAAATGGCTGAACCGATTTTGCTGAAATTTGGCCAAGAGATACTTTGAGGGAAAGGACATAGAATACTTTCTATCCCGAAAAAAATGTACGGTTCCTGCGCAATAAACGAATTTTGGTGCAACGGAGTTGCGGACTTCATCTAGTAAACAAAATTTTATTTGTCCATAGGTACAGTGAACACGCTGAAGTCAGTCCAAATCCACGTGCCAAAGGCGGTGCTGACGGGGCGGAATGCGGAGCTGACCTGCTCGTACGAGCTGGAGGGAGACCAGCTCTACTCCATCAGATGGTACAGGAACATGATCGAGTTCTACCGATACGTGCCGAAGGAGTCGCCGGCGACAAAGGTCTTCCCCGTTGCGGAGATCAAAGTTGACGTGAGTGATGTTTCATAATTTTTTTGACTCTTAGGGCCTTATCACACTGGCGATTAGTGAGCGATTTGAATTCGACGTGACTGCGCAGCGCACACGCCGCCATGACGCCGCGATTGCGAGGCGTGCACGCAGATTGCTTTTCACATTTTGGACATGCAAAATGTGAAAGCAATCCAGCAAAATGGATCCTGACGAGGAAATACTACTGCTGGCTTTGTTACTTCGAAGACTACAATGTCACATCCCTAGACGAGTATACAAAATGGTGTCCACGCCACGTCGCGACGACTCTGCGCTGTCGCGGCGTGTACGCTGCGCAGTCGCGTCACTTTCAAATCGCTCGCTAATCGCCAGTGTGATGCATCTTGCAGTCGAGAAGTTGGTCCCGACTGCTCTAGAGCGGTCGCGTTGAAGTCATGCACAACTGCAACACGACCGCATCATGCTGTCGACGTTAGTATGAAAACTACAGATCGCCGTGTGGCAACTGCATCTTGCAGTCAAGATGCGATCCGTCTATGGCTGGCCTTAGGTTGCGCGTTCCGCTAAGGCTGAGCTAAACTTCGTTGCGAGGAATGTATTTTTACGATTCAGTATAATCGCTGTGCTCTGAGTTCTGGCAAATGGAGGTATAATAACTATTGGCACCTCGATTTGACGTTCATTCTTTACAAAAAGATATTCCTTGTAACACGGCTTCACTCAGCTCTGGTGGAACCGCAGCTTTATATACCTTAATGATTTATTCTATACGACATGTAGTACGCAGGCTCAAAACCCCCTGAAGGAACAAAAGGTTTCGATTTTTCTGGATTATTAATGTGTATTAAATTTACAGAAATCCACAAAAGCTCACACTGACACGTAAAACGATACCCGTAAAAAACTACAAAAAAACTGGTGTAGCGCAACGCTACATGTTTTACGTACTTTATAACATTCAAATAGGGACTTAAATTGACCTTTTTGTCAATAACAAATTTATGCTAGAATATTTTTAACTATAAAACATAAAGTCACGAAAGTAACCTTTGTGACCTAACTTTTAACAATTCAAATTCAGTCTAAATAACCGCGTTCCATTAGTGAAGTGCTTATTTAATAATTTTATCACTTTGGAATTAGGTATCGTTTACATCCCTTCATAATGTCACCACATATAAAATTTTATAACCTAACTAAATTATTATTATGCGTTACATCATAACAACGTATTTTACTAACGACTTTGTTATGGATATTATCTAATTAAGTTATTAAAATTTTAGAGTTGATACATATTAATTAATATTTACATAATATTGTATATTGTGTATTTTTTAGGTAAATAGCGATATTTATTGTGACGATTTAAGTATTAACGTAATGATTCTTTTAGACAAGCATTAAACTAAATATAACAGATTTAGAATTTTCGATTGTTGCCTCAATTTCTTGAGCAAAATAGCTGTTATTAGTAAGACGATAAGAGATAATTATTAAGGTAAGTATCTTGTAATATCAGATAATTTAATTCTTGGCAAATGGCTCACTTACGTATTCTGGTCGTGTTACATAATTAAGCCTAGCTGAAAGATCACGACTAGCTTTGAGTTGTCATAACCTGACTAAATACGTGGACCCGCCATCTACCTACGAATAAAATTCTCTGATAGTACAAGATAGAACACATGAAGTTCAGAGCATAAAACTCTTGTCGTCTTGCCTATAAAAGCTATTTTGCTCTGAATATTGTTGCAAGAATGAGATCATTTCTTCAGTTACCATTGAAGAAATGACATCCTATTGCATTAAATTATATATAATATAATATGTCATTGTGTCCTGACCGATTTCTCTCTCAGCGACTTGCCTTCACACTATGTATGCGGCGACGATCATATTATCGATGACGCATATTATGACTAAGGTATACTATAAACGAAAGGTATCCTTTTTCCTAGGAACGGTATCAAAACGTATGCTCTAACGTTCCATTGTCCACCAGGTGGCAGCATCAGACCAGAATCGCGTGGTGCTGACGGAGGTAGACCGGCTGCTAACGGGCGAGTACCAGTGCGAGGTGTCAGCCGACGCGCCGCTCTTCCACACTGAGATTAAGGCCGCTGAGATGGTTGTTGTTGGTCAGTATAATATAAACTAAATAACTCCCACACCGGTTTCGGTGACGGTGGCCTATTTCATTGAAACTAGGCCCGTTATGAAGGAATATTTTTATAGTGCCCAAGTGTGTGTGCAGTACACAAGAGGACTCTCTATTCCTTTACTCTCATAACCCAGTGGGACGGCAGACCGACACGACTGGCGAGAGATCAGGCGCAGGACCGACTTTTTACATGCCCATCCGACGCATGGATCATCTTACTTGTCAGACAATCAGGTGATCAGCCTGCATTGTCCTAACCAAACTTGGAAATAAAGTGTTTCCAACACAGGAATCGAACCCACGACCTCCGAGTCAAGAGCCGAGCTCTGAACCACTGGTCAGTATAATATTATTAATAGATCCCTTAAACGGTCCATTCACTATCTTGCATTGCAGTCTTGTTGCAGTCCGCCGTGTAGGCCTGCAACACCATTCACTGTCCTGCGTGCAGTCCGCCGGCTTATGCAGGATAGTGAATGGTGTTGCAGGCCTGCACGACGGACTGCAAGAGGACTGCAATGCAGGGTAGTGAATGGACACTTTTACTACTAGCAGGTCCAACAGATGCTGTCGAGACGCTAGAACATTGCTCCACAGCGATGCGGAGCGGGTCGTGAGCGGACCAATCCGCGACGCTGTAAAATTGTGTGTGTGTGTGATGTTCCAGCGTCTCATATTATGTGCTCCAGTTCCGGCCGCCCATATTGCCAGCCCGTGCCCGTATCCCGGGTAGCTGTGAAGCCAGCCTAAATTGTCATTTGAAATCATTGTATACAGCAAAACAATATTCATAAATTTTCTAATTTTCCATGCTACTTTATTAAATTTGTATAGAAGATACTTATAGAAGTTGAGTGTGGTTTCGCTAGAAAAAAATCGGTATCCCGCAGTAATCTCACATTTTCGCAATATAAATAGAGTATCCTACGTTCTTTCCCGTGGTGTGGACTGAATCTATACCAAATTTTATTAAAATCAGCGTAGTAGTTTCAGATCAATTTGTATGGAAATAAACAACTTTTCTTCCTCATAAAAAGTATGTAAGATACAATATGAATACTTCATATTGTTACTCAACTTAATAAAATTCCGTATGCTTACAATGAAACTTGCTTAGACTTATGAGGTCAAATTCTACGCGTGTGGCATGATACTGCTGTCCATTGCTTTGCTATTTACTAATTTCGAAAGATAACATATTTTACAAAGTATAAACTAAAAAAACAATTTAAACTTGTACTAATAAAATATCTCTTTAAGCATGTACTTTTAAAATTTATTATTATTTTATGATAATTTCACTGGAAAAGCTAGAATTTTTCTCTCGGATGGACGCTATATATTTTAATCCCACCAAAAACATACCTGTTAAAATAGGGCCTAGTTCCTATAGGCTAACTGTTGGTCTAAAAAAAGAGTTGAAATCCAATCCAATGCCAAGTTCAGATGCACTTCATCGATCATAATCATCTTTATCAACAGCCAGATCTATAATACTTCTAAATTTGAACTTGGCAGGTTATTTAAATTCTATTAATATTATCTAATTATATAATTAATCAAGTGTAACGCATAGCACAAAAACCTGCCAAGTTCAAATTTAGAAGTATTATGGATCAGGCTGTTGATAAAGATGATTATGATCGATGAAGTGCATCTGAACTTGGCATTGGATTGGATTTCAACTCTTTTTTTAGACCAACAGTTAGCCTATAGGAACTAGGCCCTATTTTAACAGGTATGTTTTTGGTGGGATTTCAATACTTTTTTTCAAGAAATCCTACCTATGTTTTCTTTTTGTGCTACGCCCGATATAAACAATACTTTCAATAGTTGCCTCATTATATCACTGGTACATAAGAATTTTTATCTAAAGTTCATAGATGAACTGGCTCACGATTGACGATTTCTTAAATTTCTTAATTTATCGTTTATCTACATAATAATATAACACACGACCTGTGCGCTAAATTTCATAACGCTAGGACATTTGGAAGTAGCCTCTAAAGTTCGTAGATCGGCCGACTCACGCTTGACCGATTTCTAAAATTTCTTAATTTTTTGTTAATCTACATTTAACACATGACCTGTGTGCCAAATTTCATAACGCTATGACATTAAAGTTTGTATGGGCTGTAGATAGGCCGACTCACGCTTGACCGATTTCTAAAATTTCTTATTTTTTTTTAATCTACATATAACACACGACCTGTGTGCCAAATTTCATAACGCTAGGACAATTGGAAGTGGCCTCTGAAGTTCGTAGATGAACCGACTCACGCTTGACCATTTTCTACAATTTCTTAATTTTTCGTTAATCTACATATAACACACGACCTGTGTGCCAAATTTCATAACGCTAGGACAATTGGAAGTGGCCTAGAGGTTTTGATTACCGGTCAGTGAGTGAGTGAGTGAATGAGTGAGTCAGTGCCAAAATAAGCTATTTTTACAAGGACATATCTCAGGATCTACTGAAGCTATATCTATGAAATTGGGTATACTGCTTAAGTACTCGTAAATAATTACGTAGGTATAATTTTATCTTTGCACTCGCAATAGACACTGAGCTACAGGGGGGTCAAAAGTACGTCGAAACGGTTCGTGTAAATAGTGCACGGCATGCGCGCGGCCTGCTGGAACTAGGCTTGCGCACTTCCGTGCGCTTTGATTCCTCTTAGTTAAGAGCTGACAAAACTGCGAATGCAGTCTTATTCCATTACGGAATAAAAACTTGGTTTGTAATTAATTTTAATTCCTCTTAGTTAAGAGCTGACAAAACTGCGAATGCAGTCTTATTCCATTACGGAATAAAAACTTGGTTTGTAATTAAATCACCCTGAGCAGAAAAAGTAATTAAGTTTAGTTTTTACTTTACAAAATGTTGCCATTTTACTGATAAAGATTTTGTATGGTTTCTAATAGACTTAAGTAATAAAATTAGACCCCCACACCGGTTTCAATGACAGTACATTGAAACCAGGCTGGTTACGCCGGAGTCGTTTTACATTGCCCAAGGGTTCAATTCCCATGTTGGAAACGTGTTATTTCCAAGTTTGATTCGGACTATGCAGGCTGATCACCTGATTGTCTGACAAGTAAGATGATCCAATAAATGGGATCATCTTACTTGTCAGCCTTCCTCAATAAATGGGCTATCTAACACTGAAAGAATTTTTCAAATCGGACTAGTAGTTCCTGAGATTAGCGCGTTCAAGGTAGCCCTTTCAAATAATTTTCCCCGTTTCTTCCACATTTTCCTCTATTTCTTCGCTCCTATTATTCTTAGCGTGATAAAATATAGCCTATAGCCTTCCTCGATAAATGGGCTATCTAACACTGAAAGAATCATCAAAATCCGTTGCGTAGTTTTAAAGATTAAAGGGAACAAAGGGACATGAGGGAAAAAAACGACTTTGTTTTATAATATGTATAGAATACAGTTATAGATAGTACGCATCCCACCAACGAGCCGTGGTGCGTTTACAATGTGTCCATCACCTAATAAGGTGTTGCAGAATGCAAAATGCGTCAACCCTAATAAGGGTTGACGCATTTTGCATTCTGCATACTGGGTACAAAAACGCAGCTGGCATTTTGCTGAATTGACAATTACGGATTTACTTGTTCGATTTCAATCCAGCGTGAACATACATTTTTTGGTCAATATTCTAATTGTGAATTCGATTGTGCAAAATAAATAGTTGATTGAAAAACTAAACTATGACCGATTGCATATTGGTAATGAAATAACATTTCGACAGTGAATTGTATGATATCATTAAATAGTAGCTGTAGAATTTTATATGTATACCCAAGTAATACTGTTTTTTAAATAAATGTTAGAGTTTTTTGCGATAGATAGATGAATTTTAATGGACATGGACAATGGACATGCAACAAGTTTAAGTTTTGGATTAGCACATAGGCTACTTTTTTTATTATGACGAAAATAGTTTACTATTTACGATTACTGTACTTTGGGCGTTGTTATATTATAATCCAATTTAAAGATTACTTTAAATTACTTCAATCAACTTACAACATTGACTAATAAATAAAACAGTAAAAACAATTTCGTACGTTCATATTAAAGTTAAGCTTATCTTAAATTTCTGGAAATTAAGCAAAGAATAACAACGTAACCACGTTATTAGACATTCAAGCAGCTCATTTAATACCCTGTAACAAGAATATGCCTTTTCAACCTTTAAGACTTCTTGTTTGAGGACAAAATATTGTGAATTTTCCACGTGTATGATATAAATACAGCTGTTTTTATTTTGTTATGTTGTGAAATGAATGTTTACGTTGCATATGTTGTACTTTTTTTCTTGTTTAGGGGCCGTTAATAAAATACGTCACACTGAAATCAACTTTTTTGACCACCACTTAACTTGACAGATGAAGTATGGAGAATCTGTCAAAAAAGTTGTGAATTGCCTATTCGGCACTTTATCAGAAAGTGTAACTATTACATTTTACTTAGTAAGTACTCAATTTCATGGTCCAATTTAAAAAGCTGGTTTCTCAGTACCTACTCCCAGACTATTAAGTCTCTTTAATAAACTCTAACAAAGCAAGTTTAAACCGTGAATTTATAAAGACAACTCGAAAAGAATTCTCTAAGTACAATTATGTGAAAAAGTACAATTTCGCTTTGATTAAGAAACGGAGTTTAGTTTACTGAACCGAAAAAGATTCGTTCACTCGGTCTCATTCAACTCGGTTAAAGTTTCTCCGGGAGGCCATTCAGTTGTCAGTATTCGTTCAAAGTGTTGAGCTTACGGCTCTATTTGCTTTTATTTGCGAGATCTTGGGAAGACTGTCGGCTCTTTACTGTTTTAGTTATAGATGCAATTCGTCTGTATTTTTTTGTGATTTAATGACGTTGTTCAGTCAAAGGGCTAGCTGTTTGATTAAACGGCTATTTATACCAGTTGGCTGCGACACATATATCTCTATACATAATTATTATAAAACAAAGACGCTTTTTTCCCTCATGTCCCTTTGTTCTCTTTAATCTTTGAAACTACACAACGGATATTGATAATTCTTTCAGTGTTAGAAATAGCCCATTTATTGTATATTTTATCACGTTTATTGTATAGGCTATATTTTATCACGTTAAGACTAATAAGAGCGAAGAAATAGAGTAAAATCTTAAAAAAACGGGGAAAATTATTTGAAAGGGCTAACTTGAACGCGTTAATCTCAGGAACTACTGGTCTGATTTGAAAATTTCTTTCAGTACTGTTTTAGATAGCCCATTTATTGAGGAAGGTTATGGGCTATATTTTATCACGCTAAGACTAATAGGAGAATGTGGAAAAAACGGGGGAAATTATTAGAAAGGGCTTATCTCGCGAACTAATTTTGGCACAGATAAGAAGTAGAGCACGTGAAGGATAATAGGCTATCGATTTTAATAATTTTTTTCAGTGGCTATTTATTTTATACCCGTGCGACGCCGGGGCGGGTTGCTAGTTGTAGATAAACTATTTAACAAAAGTAAATCCAGCAGCAGTCTCACATATTTTCCCAATACAAAGAAGCCAATGCACAGTTCCACCGATAAATATCAGGGTTTAATTTCATCACAGTCAGCCAGTTTTGAAATCATCTGCTAAAAGTATCCAATGCAAATAAAACTACTACGTCTTTATTTTATTAAGTAACAAAGATAACATTCTAAACTTTTTAGTTTTTCCGTTCCAATTTTTCCACCTAAAAGTACTTTTATACTGTAAAAGGTACGGTTAATAGCCGATAGCATTAATAATATCACTAGATAAGAGCATTCTCATACAAAGGGGTCAAGATATCTTTTCATACGGGCTCTATACGAGATCCCTTTATATCGTACTTGAGCCAATTCACGAGACCTTTCAATTTATTGTTAACTTAATAGAGGTTCGCTCATAAGACCTAAGTGAGATATTTTGATAATGTTTTCGGTGATCGGACGATTATAAATAAGACTGTTGATGAATGAGCAAACTTATCACTTAATGGTTAATGTATTTATATAAAACCAAATTATTTTTAAGCTCTTCTTTTCCTTGTCTTCTTTCACTTTAATCACTAAACTAAACTACTACAGTACTAAATTACAAAATTCGTACATACACGCATTTAATGCGAATGACAAAATAATAAATTGATAACAATCATTGGTTTTGTAAAAGACGTCGAGAATCTTGGTAAATGTACGGTGAGTGAATTTCTTTAGCTTGCTTGAAATTTTATAACACGCTGAATTCCAATAACCATGTCTATTAAAATATTTGTGAGTAATTTGGTTTTATCGACTAATGAAAAGTGAATTTCTTAACAAATTCTATTAATCGTCAAGTGCTTGAGTACGATGCTTATTTAAGTACTTGAACTCCGTTTCTTTATATTGAATTGCTTACTTCACTGGAAATAAACCTTAAAGAAAATTTAAAGGAAAATCCAAAGGGGCGTACCGCCGCTCGCCTACGTTGTGGCCTTTGCTGCTATATTTTAGTATCTTTTGAAGCATTCAAATTGATTGCCTTCTCAAGTAGGTCTATTTTTGGCATGAAAATAAATATTTTACTCTTGAATGCTAACTGCAGAGACTAAAGAATTAAATTTAATTAATAATTAAAATTAATTACAGAGAAAAATGATGCGACGACGTATATCAACACATTTTTTGTAGGCTTCATAATAACATACAAAGATAATATTTTTTTCTTAGGCTGACTGGGACAAAAAACACTACTACTTTATAATTTCAGTCAGTCTTAAAAGTTCAGCATGATTACGCCTGCAATGCGCTACGCATACAGTATAACGTAACGTAATTTCGGCACGGTGTGTCAACACTCATCAGCAATATCAAATACATTGCAATCGTAATCATGCCGAACTTCGGTCGCGTATTTTCGGTCTAGTGTGTTTAGACACTTATTTTCACGACTAAGGTATAATTTAGACTTCAAAGCCTATATCTACTAAAATATACATCTATTCATACAGAACCCCTTTCTGGCACAGACTTGTATAAAATGTTTCTGCAGAGCCGCCGCTGCTGAGTCCGAACGTGACGTCAGACCGTATGACGTATGTCGGCGGCGACCACATCCGTGCGAACTGCTCCTCACCCCCCTCCCTGCCGGCAGCCAACATCACGTGGTACGTCAACGAACAGATGGTGAGTAGCCTGGCACTTTGTTTTGAAGTCTTAGGGCAGAACACAAAAACACGATACGACGTCGTGTCGTACCACGACGCGACGTCGTTTCACGATGCGACGTCGGGTCGTGGGAATCCATGACGAGCATCGTAAAAAAACTACGACGCGACATCGTGACGTGCCACGATATACGGCACGACGTCGCGTCGTAGAAACTCACGTAGTAATTTAAAGATGACGCATCTCTCGCGACTCAAGACGCGACGTCGCATCGTGAAACGATGTCGCGTCGTGGTACACCACGACGTCGTATCGTGTTTCTGTGTCCCGGCCCTTAGGGTTGAGACCACAACGTGACGTGAAGATGCATTTCTAAATTTGTGTAAATTTGACAGATCTCACTATGTGAGACGTCTTGCAAATTTAGATAGAATCCTCTAAAATCCATACAAATTTAGAAATGCATCTGGGTGAAGTACTTTTGAACATAATACCGCTTCTCGAACTCAAGCGCCAGTCATGCTTGTGCCTTCGGAGCTATAGGTGGTTTGCTGCGTCGCTGCGTGTTCCCGCTAAAAACGTAAGTATATCGTCTCGGTGACACCCGACACTTTTCTCTACATTTCCGTGATTCAATTTATCATGTTAATTAAACCAGCTAGAAGTATTAATTTATTTTCTTACAAACACTTTTAATAATATGTATCAGTATGTAGTATAGATATCGGTATAATTATTATAGGTGTCAAAATATTCACGATTTGTCGTAATTTTCATATCGGTGATTTCATTTCGGTGAATTCGGTGACCTATTTGGTCACCGAAATGAGAAACAAATCACCGATATGAAAAAAAATCACGGAAATGGTGACTCGGTGACTTTCGGTGACCTTCGTTGACAATAGTTTTCATATCGGTGAATGCATTTTCATCTCGGTGATTTTTAAAGTTGTTTTATACAGAATGAATAATAATCTACGAAATCGTAAAAAAATGTTAATAAATAAAAAGAAATATGGTGCTTCTTAATGTTTCATTTTTTTGAGCTTTTGTATAGCTTTGATCGCGTTTATCAAGAAATTCCGTAACGAAAAACACCTAACATTCGTCTAACGTCGTTTCAGTCAATATTTGTATATTTTTTTTAACTTTAAATATTTATAAGGACACAACATTTACCTTTCATTTTATGAATAAGAAACTCAGAACTGATAATTTGACCTCATGTAGTTAGTTTATTAGGATTACCTAAAATAATACTTTTGTTGATTAGTGAATTAGCAAAAACAGTACAAGATAATATAATATGATTATTATTTAATATTAGAATTTAATTAATCCTATCAAAAAGTAGTTTTGGTTATAATAATGTTAGAATAATAGTTACTAATTTTTACTTTAACTGTTAAACTTAAGTATATTTTTATAACGAAAAATGTTAACTAACCACTAGAAGATACATTTTCGTGAAGTTGGCGCGTGGTAATTTTTATTCAAAGCAAATGTGTCAATTATTTCCCAGTATTAATATATTTTGTTATTTGTAATTAAAATCGTTTGTAACATGATTTTTTAATTATTAATCAATGCCTAGGTTCGTGATCTTTGCTATAGTTGCGAATGACCGTCTATCATTTATCTGATGTCAGTAAAAAGATGAGTGATCTTCTTGCGATCGACAGTATCAGATATTTTTGTACTTTGTAAGCGACTGATCGCACTACAAACTTAGTAAATAAATAATTTTTTGGAGTACCTAAATGATAATATCAGTTATTATTCAAATCCAGCAATATTACTAATAAAACTTAAATAGGCTTTAATTTCTAAAAAGTTAACAACGAATTTACAAAACGACAGGATTCAAAGTTTCATACCTAACCCGCTTTTAGCAGTGCTAGTAAACAATTATTAAAATAATCTTCTAATTACAGGTGCCAAGTTTCACAGCGAACCACGTTCTGAATTTCAGCAACGGATATGCATCTAGCTTATCTACTTTAGAGTTGGAGGCTGCCTTGTTGTCTCCCGTGCCGACGCTTATGATACGGTAAATCACATAATCCTTACATATTGCTTCAATTGCACCTCCAGCCGAATTTGCTTAAACTTTGCAGTAAATTTCAATAAGAAACTTTGTTCTGCACTCGCAACTATTAAATTGTTGAACCTGGACTCGGCAACTTTTGCTACATTATACGTTAAGTACATTAACACGGACAGCTGTTTTGCTGATAATTGGTGCGATCCGGTCATTATAGCTTGGTGAGCTATAATGACCGGACTGGTGTTGCTCCTTCCCATATGTGTGCCCGAATACGGTCAGGTTGGCTTACGTCAGTTCAACTGGATTCTATTGTGGGAAGAGGATCTGGTGCAGACCCGGTACGGTAAGCGTACCGCTGAGTCTCTGCGTCCAGTTCTTGTGGCGTGGATGCGCCGCAAGAAGAAACCCCTCACCTTCCGCCTTACACAGGTACTCACCGGGCACGGGTGCTTCGGTGAGTACCTGTGTAGGGTTGCCAGGAGAGAGCCAACGCCAGCCTGCCATGAATGTGGCGCTGCGGAGGACACGGCCCAGCATACCCTTGAGGTGTGCGATCGTTGGGCCGTGCAGCGCCGCGATCTCGTGGCGGTGCTAGGTGGAGACCTCTCACTCCCGAGCATGGTGCGCTGCATGCTCGAGAGTGACGAGGCTTGGCAGGCGGCGGTCTCTTTCTGCGAACTAGTTATGTCGCAGAAAGAGGCCACGGAGCGGGACAGAGAGAACGATCCCACCTCTCTGCCGCTCCGCCGGCGTAGGACGGGAGTGCGGAGGCGTCGCTACGCGAACCTCCTAACTTCTGTCTAACGGGGCTCCGGGTCAGGATGGGAACCTACCCGGCTTTGTCAGTCCCGGCGCCGAGGGGAATGCTTTAGTTCGCCTAAGCGTTCCCTTACTTTGGTGGAAGTCCGGTCCGTTAGACCGGCCAGTCGTGGTGGGAGTCCTGTGTTTGGTAGATCCGGGATTTCCCTCCGTTATACGGCTGAAGGCGAACCGCAGGTGGTTTTAGTGAGTAAGAGTCTCACATACCCCCGGGGTACCCAACCCGGGGCACCCATGATGGGTTTACCCTGCGACATCAAAAAAAAAAAAAAAAAAAAAAAACTGGATTCTATTGGCCTCCCCGTATATGGGGGCTTTAGATTCGACATTGGATACGGACCCATAAATCCGTCAGGGCATAATATTATGTCAAAAATCTGACAGTAAGTTGTATATGCTGACAGCACATATTATATGGAACGTGATTTTGACGCAATGGACGTCCAGCTTAATATATAATATGTAGAGATTAAAACTACTATTAGCGTGATCACTTGTATTTCATGATGAATTTTTAATGGTCTTATCGAACACCCTATTTTTATTTTATTTTTAAACTAAGTAATTGTTGAACTTTAATGGCCACAAATTAGCTCTGAAGGTAAAATATCAAAGATCATTCAATTACATTTTCTTATACAGCAGAATTGGCTTGAAAAAGAAATGTATTTTATTTTACTTTTCTCTAAAGAGTTGTCCAACAGAGGAAGCTCAATAACTTATATGAAGATAAATACTTCTCTGACGTATAGGGCTGTGAACTTTTCGAAACTAAATATAAAAATATATTTAGTTTTTTCTTTAATTGTATTAGAATATTAATAATTATTACCCTATATTTTAATTGCCACCAATATTTCCCGTTTCTTATGAAAGGAGTAAAAACTAACCAGTCCTTGGTCTCAGTCAACCTAATATTTTTTACTTTTAAATAATAATTGTGTTTGTTTAAAAAAAAAATAGTATAAACTTTTAAAGTGCCAATAATGAGGTATTTTACGTTAGCGTAAAATTAAATAGTAACACACACTTGCACAAATTATCTATGCCAGCCAACATACTATGAAATAACCCGACCAAATGACGTAGGTCCAGCCATCTCCCTATGAACAGTACAAACCAACTTAAAATAATTCTTGTTTCAGGTGTGAAGCGTCTATATTCGACGTATGGAAGTCCACCAGCCACACTCTAGTGCTGCAGGAGCGAAGTGCCAACCCTGCGTCGGCGCTAGGTCGGAGTTTCACAGGTATTATGCACTTTATATCTAATAGTAATTAAGACCATATTGTTCAAAAGCTTATACTTTTGATTATAACGCAGAATGTTGTGGACAACAATAATATTATTATATTGATGTTTCCTTTTGCTACGAGTAAAACTTATATTATATGCTACGGATTATTGAGTTACAAATTAACTACCAAGTTGTTTTAAACGTTAGCTACTTCAATGCGCAGCTGATATTTTCACGTAGAAACTGTACATTTTACCCTCATAAAAGTATACTTTTTTCTTTCCTCGAAAATTTAATTTTTAGCGATAATTTCAAAAATATTCATAATAAATAACGTATTGAGTATTCCATGATGAGTTAATTTACTTTCGTAATTTTCACAACGTTTTGAGTGATCATATTTTAGAAAAAACTAAAACGTGATAATATTATAGGGTGTATATTATGGTTCCCCTATACAGAGTTTGCTGTGAAAATAGCATCGCTGAAAGAGCCATTTTTTTGTGATTTGTATGGGCATGCGCCCCAGCGTCATGAATTTTCCCATACAAAAGTAAAAAGTAGTCACTCTTCTAGCGCTGGGAACTCTATACAAGAGACACAATTAACACACCCAATATTATCACTATTGGTTCTGTTACATATTATAGTATGATTATTTAACTCTACTTCTCGATAATTTGTGTAATGTACTAGTCTTAAACTAATTTTATGTCTACAGGTGGTGCAGATTTGTGTCTACCCACAATCCTGGTGCTCACTACTCAACTACTCCTGCAGTTTCTACTACAAACTTATCGGGAAACTTCAATAAGATAGCTACACACAGAACGCGTACGTGTAGTCAGGGTTGTAAACTAAGTTGAAATGTTTTATATTGTTTAAACATAGTTGTTTAATTTCATTATCGTCTGCCAAATACGATGTGCTATGACTGAGAAGTTACGTCTCATAAGACGAATCTGAAGAGTTAATAGCATTTAAGGGTTATCTAGGACACCATGGTGGCGCGGCGCAACCAGTCACCTTTACCAAAAATATATTAGATAGCTGTTGCCCGCGACTTCGTCCGCGTTAACATAGTATATCAAAGATGGATAGTTTTCCCCTTTTTGTGGTTCCTTATACAAAGGGTAAAAACGGGACCCCGGCACCCTATTTAAGCAAACATCAAACGCAAACGTCCATAAACTTTTATGTTTCTAACTCAAGATATGACGGACTTTCATTTAAACTTTCAACCCCTATTTCACCCCTTTGGGGGTAGAATTTCCAAAAACGCTTAAACACGTATTCATTCATTTTAAATCAGTAACCCAAAAATAAAGTTTCATGTTTCTAACTCAAGAAATGACCGTGGAAATGACGGACTTTCATTCAAACTTTCAACCCCTATTTCACCCCCTTTGGGGTAAAATTTTCAAAATTCATTCCTTAGTGGGTGTCTACTCAATAAAACAACCCTACTCACCAAATTTCGTGGATGTAACTTTAACAGTTTGTGCTCAGCGATGATGAATCAGTCAGTCAGTCAGTCAGTCAGTCAGTCAGGACATGTAATTTTATAAGTATAGATATTATATAGAGCTCGATTAAGTTACTCTACTGATGTTCGTTTGGTAGCGCTCAATCTCATTGGTAGCGGCGACAATAATATAATAATTTCTAGCTGACCCGTCAAACGTTGTTTTGCCATATAAATTACTTTTAGTATCAATATAAAAAGTAGCTGAAAATTTATTTTGAGGCCTAACAAATGTAGATACAAAATTTCATTAAAATCGGTTGAGCTGTTTTGGAGGAGTTCGCGCACAAACACTATGACACGAGAATTTTATATACTAAGAGATAACCTTTATACTCCGTCGTGAGGGAAAAGCTTAGGTAAAACAATAATTGAAGTCAAGGACACAAACCGTGAATTTCAGTTGCTTTCTCCCGAGAAACCTTGACATATTTTACAATGTATATTTACATAATATAAGAGGACCTGTTTTGTTCTAATTATTAATATTAATGGAACCCAGCTGGATTTTATGTTTTATATTATTTCTAATTAAATTAACAGTACTAGAAGTTTTAATTAAATATCCCGCCGAAGATAGCAATTGCTCGATTAATTGTTTTGAAGGTTCTGACGCACGTCTTTAACTTTGAAAGGGTAAAGAACATTCTAGATGTTTTTGGGCAACTCTGTTGCTATGTTATTAAAGTTATTATCATAATGCCAACGCCTCCGTGGTCCACTAGTTTGGTGCATGGCTCAAGAGCCGAATTATACTAATCGGGAATAAGCCGGGAATCGAACCAACGACCGAGTTCGAGTCAAGACTCGGACTCGGTCGAGGGTTCGATTCCCGCGTTGGAAACAATATTATTATTTCCAAGTTTGGTTAGGACAATGCACACTGAAGTTCAGTGTGCATTGTCCTAACTAACACCTAATTGTCAGACAATCAGGTGTTCAGTGACTGAACACCTGATTGTCTGACAAGTAAGATGATCCATGCGTCTTATGGGCATGTAAAATCCCTGCGCCTGATCTCTCGCCAGTCGACGTGTCGGTCTTTCGTCGGAATAGAGAGTGCTCTTGTGTACTGCGCACACACTTGGACACTATAAAATTACTCCTGCGTAATAGGCCTAATTTTAATGAAACTGGCCACCGTCACCGGAACCGGTTTGGGGGGTGTTATTATGCCAAACATCTTTAAGTAATCTACTAGTACCTACCTAGTCTGCTGTTGCATATTTTAGGCTGCTGCTTGCTTTGTTTGACGGATGAGTAGCTCGCCATAACATTTTACTTTATTCACTGCAGTATGTGCAACTGTATTCGTAGCTTTTCGTATTTGGTGGAACGTTACATAAATATAATAAGTTACATAAAGGCTGTTATTTATTTGATATACGTAGTATCAGTTAGGTTAAATAAAATGGTGTTGAATTGTTAAAACATGAATAACTATTCATAATAGCTACGTTAAAATAGACTGATTTCATAGAGTTAATTGGTAATGTAAATAAATTGTGTAAATACTGTTTAAGATCGCATAAATAAGCTATGTTGCTTTTGTTTTCAATTGCCAGTTATCTTAGTATAATAAAGGTTGTATTATGGTTATGTAGGTAGTCAAAATCATTTTAGATAATAAACCTGGGAATAGGTTGAAATTACGGTGGCATATTGGCTAAAAGCGCTGCTGATTTATCCCGGTTTTTTTTTGCCAAAACACCTACGTTTTGTGAAATGAGTTTTTATATTAACAAGATTAGTCAAGTTTATCAACTAGTTAAACGTTAAGACATTGACAAATCAACAACGCTGTTTTCAACAAAAGTTTTATTTATTAATTATTGTGCTCACAAAATTAATAATTAATTAAAACTTTTGTCAAAAACCTTAATAACTGGGCACTAGTGGTTTGTGAGAAATTACTGCTTATGCGGTTTGCACAAAATATTTCAGAAGAAGATGTTCCACATTTGCGATTATCAAAAGCGTGGCTGCAATGCTGCTATACAGAAAATACTTACCATTCTTATTTGATATGCGCATGTTTGATAGCATCTGCTCAGTTATTGCGGTTGGAAAGAATATTCTAGAATCTAGAAAAGAATAATAATTCCAGGTGATATCAATTTTACAACTGTCAATGAAAATTTTCAACGTCTTTTAACTCAGTAACTTTTCGGTAGTAATTATTATTCGTAGGTTAACATCGACCTAATGTCTAAACTGCGCTAGTTATAAAATGTATATGATTTCTGTAAATAATGTGCAAAGCTTAATTATTGTTTAGAAGAGTGAATACACTTCTGTATGTTTTGTAAGATGAATAAATGAAAATTGCTGTTATAATATTATAGTATAGTAATAATAATTTTGCAGGCGGACGTCCTAGAGCTACAAGCTAATACTTTGAAGGTCCCATATCCGGGAAGGCCGATCGATCCCATCCGTCTGATGGCAGGCCAACCTAACCGCACCCGTTTTGGGCATTCCCGCGAGTCTGGTCAGGTCGGCCTGCCTCCCCGTGTTAAAGGGCACTTATGGTAATTTCTTAAAATTCCTGTATAGCCTATAATATTGTTTTATAATACTTAGTGTAAAATAACTTATTGTTAATTAAATGGTGATTTTAAAATAATATATAAGTATGTAAGATATGTGAAAATAAAGGATACTTGAATTATTATTTGTATGTGTTTGTTACTCGTAGAATCATTCCCGACAATAAGCATAGATAATTTTATTTGTTTAGTTTGTGATTTTCATGACTGAAAAGTGAATTTCACCACAATGCATCACAAAAAGGATAGATACTTTCTAAGTAAAAAAAAAACAATACAAGAAAATAAGTGCAATACGTCGCCAAAGAAGGTTTCACTCCAAAAATCCAATTATTTAGCGTTTCTATGACAACGACAGTTTTTCGGCTTCCTTGACATAGCTGGTACAGAATGACAATAACTCATCGATTGTTTACTGGCTGTGTTCATAAATCCGGTTTTTTTACCTGCGCTTGTTTTAGCGCTTTGTTCGCACGACCACTCTCAGTTTCAGAGTTCAGAATGATTTATTCAAACTTTCTGTACGTACAGGGAAAATAATTTTTAAGCCGTTAGGTCGTTGTAGGTATTTTTGTTTCCATATTACACAGTTTTCCATTCATTTTTTTAAAGAATAGTAAAGAATAAGCTTTCACAACTTAGCAAATACAGATTGCTAAAAACACTGTACTTTTTTACATCCAAAAGGAAGTTTAAGGATTTTGGCACCTTTTTTTTAAATCTTTATTTTTTTAAGGGATTTTTGTACTGAAAGACAATATCAATCCCATCGTACGTAATATAATAACAATTTATAATTATTCTGAATTATAGTTAAAATTATAAAATGGCATTCTAGCAGCATCTGAAGAGGGCTCTGCTAAAATGCTATGAAATATAATTATATTTAACTAGATGATGCCCGCAACTTCGTTGCGCCAAAATTCGTTTATCGCGAGGAAACCGTACATTTTTTCGGGATAAAAAGTATCCTATGTCCTTTCCCGGGACTCAAAGTATCTCCATACCAAATTTCAGCCAAATCGGTTCAGCGGTTTTGGCGTGAAGAGGTAACAGACAGACAGACAGACACAGACAGACAGATAGACAAACAGACAGACAGACACGCTTTCGCATTTATAATATTAGTATGGATTGACTCAATGATTTTGGAACCTAATTGTATCTTTATGTTTATAACCACCTAAAATTCTGATCCTATTAATGGTGCTTGCACTTGCTGTGGTGGTCTGGAAACACAAACATGTTTTGGCGAAATAAGAATAAAAAAAGTTGCATTCCTCTTTAAAAGACAGACTGATTCCAGGATCTTTTCTTGGAATCACTTTGTCTCTAATAAATATTACTACTCTAATAGGTAATACTTTTACTTTAGTAGCAGTCACGTTTATATGTTCGTAAGAGCAGAACCTTACTAGGTACTTAGCTTGTCCGTACTAATATTATAAATGCGAAAGTATATTTTAATCTCTCTATTTTTCTACGCTTAAAGCCACTGAAATATATTTGGTATGGAGATACCTACATCAAATCCCGGGAAAACACATAGCGTCGTTGCGCCTGCCAAATCCTGTATATTGTGTTTTTACTAAAATTTTCAGGGGTAAACATAAAGTATTTTATTTAATGATAGTTGGACTTATCAATAAATTAAAAATGCAGTATGGTGGCAAGTCTTATTATGTATGAACCTTTAATTAATCGATAAATCTATTAATCAATAAATAAAATAGTTTATTATCAGTAGACAATTGTGTGTTTTTTTAGTATAAATTTTAGGGGTAAGTATACCCCTAAAATTTTTACTAAAAACACAAAAGATTTGGCGCAACGACGATGGGATAATTTTCATCCCGAAAACATTCCTGCGGGATAAAGAAATTTAAGCGCAAAGGAGTTACGAGAGTCATCTAGGTAAAAACTATAATACGTAGTATCTAAGTTATGGAGATGACCCGGCCGGTATTAAGCGCAATTAAAGGGCGACTTTATTTGTGTTACGCCTCTGTGTAAATTACGGCCCGCACAATTTGTAGCCGTGTTTTCAGTAACTGACGCGCTGTTGTCCGCTGCGGCGCCCGAATTTATCGTTGTTTGTCCCGACGCGTCAAGAAGTATCATGCTTATAATAGTTATTTTCTTAACTATTAAACTGGTAGGTAGCAGTTTTCTAGTAATAGTGGTCTCAGAATCACCTGGTGGTTGCGTTTATTGGCCTTTCTTCTACTAAATAAATGTATTCTAGATTCATACATATTGGTGGAGTCCATAAACACTACAGACAACTTAACGTAATTAAAGTATTCTTTTCACGCATCTTGACGCCATGTACTATCAGAAAAGTTGATTCCCATGCAAATCGGGGATCTAAGTAGTTTGGTTGCGTTACGTCAAACCCAGCCGACAGATCACAATTAACATTGAATTGACATATTCGACCAAATATCGTTAGTCTATCAATTGCATAGGAATCAACTTCCTCGATGGTACAATGTACGTCATGTAGACTTTCTATCGAAATGAAGTACAAACAAGAGCGGCTTTCACCCAATATATAAATATATATAAACGTGAAAGTGTATCTGTCTGTCTTTCTCTCTGTCTGTCTGTCTGTTACCTCTTCACGTCCAAACTGCTGAAGGGATTTTGATCAAATTCGGTATGGAGACACTGTGAGTCCCGGGACAGGACATAGGATATTTTTATCCCGGATATGTACGGTTCCCGCGTGATAAACGAATATTGGTACAACGGAGTTGCGGGCGTCATCTTGTCCAAATAATATAAAGTAAACGGGAGGTAAGAGTAAGAGTAAAGGGTAAGATTTTCGCCAGATTTTCCTAATCTGACAAAAATATTTGTGGGTTCTCTTAATCTGACCGGATTCCCTTCACCGCTTCTTTCCCCACCATTAATGTCGCGAAATAAAGGAAAAATACTGGTAGGACGGCATATTTCCGCAAGGCGCTCAGTCTGTATTACATGTTTATGGCAAATTCCTCTTTTTCGCTTCAATTCTTCACTTCGTTTTGCTTACGATACGTCCAAAAAACAATTTGAGGATCAACAGGCTATTGAATAATATACATACATGAAACTGTACATGTTAATAATACTTTTGTATACCGATACGCGTAACTTTTTCCGAGTCCACGAAAATTGTCGAGAAGCTTTAGAAAAAAATTTTGAGATATAACAAAAGTCAGTCAGTCAGTCCCTCAGTTTTCAAGATATACTCAAAAAACCGGGAGTTTGAGTTTTTATGATCCTTCAATAACTTTGGACAAAAATGTAAAGAGACCTTTTTTGTGTAAAATAAAATTACCTGTTTTGTTTATTTAAACTTTTTTTTGTAAAATGTATCGTTCGCGACTTATATGCCGCAACGCGTTTTTCGGAAGACGAAATGGCTCCTCCACACTTTCGGTCATGAGGAAACCGGCAGATTTTGTATTTTTAGTAAGTTTTAGATTATATTCTTCAAAATAAAAAATAAAAAAATCGCGCTCAAGAATGCCGGATTAACGTTTTTTTTTTACATGTTTGCGACTTATCGTCAGATTAGTTAAAGTTAGTCTTAAAACACTAAAATAAACCCCCAATATCTTAATCTGACGCGCTCGAGTTTTTCAAACTATCGATTTTTTTTTACTAATCTGATCGTCTATCCTAGGCGCGCGTCACTACATATAGAGCTAAATACTTTACAAGATTGTTCTATTAGGTCCAAGGTATCTCTCATATCTTAAACTGCCACGCTCGAGTATTACCGAAAATTCCCCTATTCGCCTCCCTAACTATAATAGATGCCCTATAATGACACCAAACATACTTACTTTTTTACGAAATAAGGGGTAAACGAGCACACGGGTCACCTGATGGAAAGCAACATCAGAAGAGTTGCAGGTGCGTTGTTGTCCTTTTAAGAGGGAATACGCTCTCTTCTTGAAGGTTTTCAGGTCGTATAGGTCCGGAAATACTGTTGGTGGCAGTTCGTTCCAGAGTTTTATAGTGCTCGGCAGAATGTCGCGAAAAACGCACGGTGGAAGACTGCCACTCATCAAGATGTGTGAGTAAATATGTACATACATTTTAGTTATCTGCTTAGCGAGAAAATTAAGCCACAGTAAGTAATAATACACACACAAACGGATAGAAAATTCCATTTTTAATTTTTATGGCACAATTTCGATTAGGATTTTGTATACAAATTTCGGCCAACAAATTTAGAATATATTGTCTGTTTTAATAGGATGCGGTCATACAATAGCGTTGTAATCACATTAACGTCCGAGTAATGTACACACACGTATAATATAATAGACATGGAATATCGAGGCCAAAAGCGTAGTCGTCTAAAACAGCGGGTTGGTAAAACACATAAGTGTCGGCAGAAGTAAAAACGAAATACCTGGGCAAGCATTGATATAGTTCTTCTCCTATGCCACACCGTCGACCTACTGTTGAACTTTGTCTTACGATTTTTTATCAGACCACGTGTCCTAACGCGAGTTCATACCACATAATATCCCAAAAGTATATAATGCCGTTAAAGATAAAATATGACCCGATATTACTCATATTTCAAAAAGTTTCTCTTGAGACGTGTGTCTAAGGGCCTCTCTCTCCACTTCTTGATAAGTGACGAATAGGCTATCCAACAATTAACTTGACAGATCAAGTATGGATAGTAATCTGTCAAAAGTTGTGAATAGCCTATACGGCACTTTATCAGAAAGTAGTGAAACAAGCTCTAAGTAAAATAAAAATCTACTTACTACACAATATGTTCTATCCATGTAACTACCACGAAAAACAAATGTGTTGTATTTTAAAACAAATAAAACATTTTAAACGAGCCAAACTTAATTGTTTCTGAATAAACAAGAACGTGGATGAATTGTCTTGACTCTTGGCTCCGAAACCCGAGTTAAGACTCCAGGAAACCCACATTCCCAATAGATACAAAGTTCATATGGGAATCGACAGATTTATGTTGCAAGTTCCAACTTGGTCTAGTTGGATAATGTGATGTATAGAACTGGAGCGCTAGTTTTTAATTATGTATAGTGGTTGAGAAACTTTGTTATACAGGCTGTTTAGATATGTCCGTTATGTTGGAGCTGGCGACACTTAGACGAAAAATTACAAATATTTTTGTTAAGAATTTTCAGACCTAGGAGCCTTCGATAAAACTTACCATATACTTGTACCATAATAATTTTTAAGCAGAGAAATAATTATGTTAGATCGACGGGGCTTATAAACTTTTATTCTTAACAGTCTACGGAAGTTCTCTATTGAGGAGAACTCTTAAGTTTTGAATGGATATAGGTTATAGTTTCAGCCTACTTTTACTATAGATATTTCATACAACATGTAAGGGAATGTAATATTAAATTCTTGATAGGTTAAAAGAGAGGCCACATCCCTCCGTTGCGTTTTGGTGCGTTGCGCTGAGCGGTCTCTCTATAAAGGTACAATTCCGTGCATCACGACAGTCGTAAGCCGCGCGCGGCCTACGACTGTCGTCGGCCGCTCGCGACAATAGTCATTGTATGAAAATGTATGGCACCGCTTCCGAGGCCCGCGACAGACGCGCCTACCGTAGAATGTCGTAAGCCGCGCGTGGCCGTGTCTTGACGGCTGCTTGCGGCCTACGACTGACGTCAGCCGCGCGCGTCTGACGCGGGCCCCGCGCGACCGTGTCAAAGTTATATGACACGGCCACGCGCGGCTCACGACAGTCGTCGGCCGCGCGCGTCTGTCGCGGGCCTCGGAAGCGGTGCCATACATTTTCATACAATGACTTGTCGCGAGCGGCCGACGGCAGTCGTAGGCTGCGCGCGCGGCTTACGACTGTCGCGATGCACGGAATTGTACCTTTACAGTGGTAGACATTCGTAGCAAACAGCTATCATTTCGTAGCACACGTCGCGTCGTAGGCGGTGCTACGGTCGTAGACAGGCGTAGCTAACAGCGAACAAATTAGCAATAATTACCACGCAGTCCAACAAGTCCCACAGGTGGCAAATCCGTCAGTTAAATGTGTTGGGAGTGGCATTTAAAAATTTATCGCATATTCGCATCGCATCGTCTCGTCACGTCGCAATATAAACTCACGCAAGTGCTACTCACTGCGCCTTCACCGGCTTGCATGTGGTCGCCAATGCCAAAATGCATACAACGAATTATTCTGGACGACGCAAGGCAAGTAATTTGGCCTCGCTCTAAAATACTTCTAACCGTAGCATAATCTCGAGTGCAAAGTTTTAAGTATTAAGAACCGAGCCAGGGATAAGCGTTTGTTTAATCGTGTCAAATTAAATCTAAAGAAAGATAAATCTGACAACATTAAATATTCAAACCTGGTTCATAATGAGTAGATCTTAATGTAGGTCGTTACAGAACAATGTCTTTCTTACTTTACTAATTTAAATGATTAGGGTTTATTACGCAGACGGCCCAGTGAAGGCTGATTTGAATTTTTAAAGAGACTTTATAATGGCGGAGTTACCCGCGGTTTTCCTTTTGATATCTTTGAATTAAACGGCCAGAGGGGTAAGTGTGAGTTCGTAATACGCTACTTTATAATGCCGGTTTCGGTGACGGTAACCGGTTTAATTGAAACCGGGTGAGGGGTAATGTTTTACTGCCTTTATACATCTGCAATACAAAATCACACTCTCTTTCTCCACTCTCATTGACCAGTGGAACAGATAACCAACTGATGAGATCAGACGTGGGGCCGAATTTAACGCTCCAACTTTCAATTGAAAGGTTATTGGGTCTCGTTTTTCACGATTGAAGGATTAACGCGTCAGTCATTTTATAATCAGACAAATACTCATACAGTGATTGGTTGGCCAAACTTAGAATCAGCACATTTAAAGTGGGAATTCAACAGCTTCCGATTCAAAAGCCACATTTCAAACCACCGGATACCGGAAGCATTTATATTTGTTAAGGATTACATGTATATTGCAATAGACTTAACTCAGCATTTCTCTATCTGCCACTCAAGTGTTTCTC
The DNA here is from genome assembly GCA_937595015.1 of Polyommatus icarus. NCBI lineage: Eukaryota > Metazoa > Arthropoda > Insecta > Lepidoptera > Lycaenidae > Polyommatus > Polyommatus icarus. The sequence continues at coordinate 14,405,818 of OW569327.1, read as the reverse complement.
TGTAAAATACCTAGGGTCGGGATCGGAATACATAGGGAATCAAATCGCATTTCAACCCTTCAAACACAAACAACCTTGAGGCGACTGGCCCTCAAAATCTTGGCAAAACATTTCGTTGATAGCTAATACTACACGCCAAGACTTCTTATTTCTATAATTTGTTATCGCAGTAAGAAGTTGGCATACAGCACAATTGGCTAGAATATTTTGGAAAAATATTTCGTGCAGCTTTTCAATAATTTTCTTTACTGATCACAACTTTGCATTTGCAATAATGATAGGTAAAGTCAAAACTTTAGAAACAGGAAATAAAACAAATAAGGACTAAGCGCGATACCTGACAGAATCATATTTTTACTGTAATTACACTTTGCCATTATTTTGTTAGTACTTGAAGTAACTAATAGGCATAGTATTCATATTAATTAACATAAACACTATAACGGTTTGAAATGCTGTTAAAATTGGCAACGTTTGAAATCCAACAATTGTTATTTCAGTACATTTAATCAGTAAGTACATTTTAGTTGAAAATATTAATTTTGTCCAAAACCAGGCCGACAGCATTAATTAATGATTACTTATCAAAACATCAAACACAGAGCGTACAACAAACATTTCATTTTAAATTATAATTTTCCACTAAAAGCTAGAGTGTTTTCGTCCGAGTTAACATTGATATGTAAATAATTTCCATCTGCGAAACGCTAATGACGTAATACGCCAAGTATATAATGTTCGCAGTTTTTTACCACTTATTGGTCTATAAAATGGATCCTTATGTCCTTAGCGTAAAGGTTATTTATTGAAGTTAATAAGTACGAACGGGCTGTGTTACAAACTAAGCTCGATGATCAATGCGCATATATTGTATCGTACATGATTTATACATAATACAAAAAACTTTGTTGCCAGACTACGAGTATATTACATAAGCTGCGATGCATTTTATCGATTTTTACGCGTTACATATAAAAAGCAAAGAGAACAATAAAAATTTACGTCTATTATTACAAAATAATATGAGAAAATATAAGTTACCTGTTACCTGTTTATCCTTATTCCGCCAAACAGATTTGAATGGGGACTAAAAAGGACATATTATTGTTTTTATCACGGCATAATTTTTGTAACAATAATCGTAATTGTATGCCAATCCATACTAATATTATAAATGCGAAAGTGTGTCTGTCTGTCTGTCTGTCTGTCTGTCTGTTGTCTCTTCACGCCCGAACCGCTTAACCGATTTTGCTGAAATTTAGCATGCAGATACTTTGAGTCCCGGGAAAGGACATAGGATACTTTTATCCCGGAAAATGTACGGTTCCCGCGCGATAAACGAGTTTTGGCGCAACAGAGTTGCGGGCGTCATCTAATACATCAATAATATATTCTAGTAAAAATATTAGTCTACTCATTACTTGTCAATAGAAAGCCTTAGTAATTATTAATTTTAACTCCACGTACAGAATATTACTCTAACGTTCAACGACATACTTGCTTTATTTCCAAGTAATTCGATTACTTACAAATGAATCGTCACAGAGCTTTGTATAAAATAATGTTACAAATAGCGAGTCGTTTGTACTCAAGTAATTTTTCTTCGTTCGTTTGTACTCAAGTAATTTTTCTTTACAATTCCTTATGAAGTTGTTAAAAAGAAACAGGCTGGCGCAAGAGAATTTGAAAATTTTATAACAAATGTTGGAAATCCGATTTTGTTTAATTAAATTTCATGATTATAATATTATGAAATGTTAATTGTTGGTATTAAGATTTAGCAATTATAAGTTAGTCATTTGCTACAAGTATTTTCATGTTGTTCTCGTTACTCTAAGACCCGTCAGTATTATTTAATACTGATAGGTCTTAGCAGGTCTTAGGTCTTAGAATTTTATATTTTACCACGTATTGCGTAATATTATTGACCGTCTAGGATTGATATTGAACATTGCGCGCATTCCATTTAGTTGTCAAATAAACTGTTCAATAAAATTGAAGCGTAATATATTTACACAATACAATAATTGATCGTCTAGGGGCCGGCTTAGAGTAATGAGAACTTATACTACATGAGATTTCTACTTGAGTAAGTTTATTGACTTAAGTTACTTAATTATTACTAACTATTTGACCGAGCTTTGCTCGGTATTCGATAAAACACGAATAAAATGACATTCATAGCAACCCTATAAACTAAATTTCATGAATAACGTTGGAGTCGATTCCGAGATTCCAATTATATGTATATAGGAATTGCTCGTTTAAAGATATAAGATAAAATTAAAACTTTTAAGAGCTTAAAGTAATAATAGTGTTCGATTGTAGAAAATTGAAATCAGATTATTTGGAAAACTTTACCTTTGCTATCCTAATCAAAAACGAAAATGTTCTGAGATCTAAACGTATATTGACGAGAACTAAGCTAACTGCATAAAGTTGTTAGACAAACAGCGAATCGCAGCTCGACTGAAGCGTAATTGCAAATGCCAGATAAGTATGTTTGATGTATCGAGTATTTTTCGATGCAAGAATTTCCGATTTCTCGTCCTATTTTGCGAATTATTAAAAAAATAGCGCTACAAGTCGAGTGCTTGTAATGATGGAAGTATCTCTTTGTTTTTTTTTTTATCTTATTATACCTCTGCAATAAGATGCGTGACGATCTACTGGTGCTGGTAACAGCCATGGCGTAATGATTTTTTCTATTTAAATATGTTCAACCAAAGACTATAATTAAACACTACACGATTAAAATTTCCGTCAAAATTCGTCTCTGCTACTTCGAAAAAATATTTGCCTATTAGTAACTTTTTACAAAACGGTATTTTATTAACATCTCCGAAATCAAATACTTTTTGTAGCTGCATATCAACTGTACACAGGTTTTTACTGTTCAAATGAAAATCTGGAGACATATATGCTAGAAGCACTTCCGTCAGAACTTTCATCAGATATAAACATCCTTGTTTTGCCAAAAATGTTACCAGCAAACTGGAAATCACGTAGCTAAGTCGTTATGACGGCATTCCCAAAGTTTCGACTAAAATCGCTTTCAATTTATTATACAAACGGGACATGTTCAGAACAACCTAAATAATACCTGTATGTGGGGAAATGTTGCACAAATATTCCCCGTGTGGTGCAGAAAAGTGTGGTTTGTATTGCAGTTCATATTAAGTGTTCGTTTGTGAAATTTCGGTGCGAATGTATCAAAATAAACCAATCATGATATTTAATGATTATGAGTTAACACGAGCACACCTGTTTCGGTAATGGTTTAATTGAAAACAGCTGGCAAAAAAACGCAGGAGTATTTTATAGTGCCCGAATGTGTGGATAGTGCGCAAAAACACACACACACACAAGTTGTTTGCTCTCCTTCCTCCAATAAAATACAGAATATAGAGATGAGACAACGCAACGAGATGGAGCATATAGCAGCTGCCTAACTTTTTCTTATTTTAAAATTACTGTATCAAACTTCATAAAAAATTGTTCATTAAAATACTTTTCCAAAAAAGAGTTTTAAAATAATCATACATTAATTTACAGCAAGACCTACTTCGTCAGGCTTTGATAAGATTTTTGCCCAAATATGTAATAATTTGTATTGAGATATCATCTAAATTCAGATGTCTAATTTCGACTACGAGGCAAACATTTGGAAATATAATTTCGTTTTTGTCAGAAAAAATTATAAGAGTAAACATTACGAAAGAAAATTTGGAGTATTTAACTTTCTTGTACCAACTCGTTCCATCCCACAGGAGACGCGACCAATCTACATCTTTGTTTTAAATATTCATTAGTGAAAGTTTATATTTTTAATTAAAACTTTTATTCGAGTCCCACAGTTATAAAATACATTTTTCGTCTGTCAAGATTTGCATAATGTTTGCTTGAAAATAATCACAAGTTGGCAGTTTCAGTCATTCGGCGCTGCGAACAAAAGAGTTCCAGAAGAGAAATGCACATTTAAAAAGGAGATTTGTTTAAATTTTAAATGCAAACTTTTATTTAGTGTTTCTACCCGCGTTTTATGTAAATGAAACAGTTTCACGGACAAAAAGTGGTGTGGATTTTTTTAGTATTGTCAAGCGAATTGTATTGGATTAAAGTATTTCGAAAAGCTCGGAAAATGTTACGCCACTACTCGAAAATACCGTTTAGACTTTTATATAACTTCATTTGAGGTGTTGTTAAACTTACGTAGCTCCAAATATTACACAAATGTGTAAATCTATAATGTGGATCCATAAATAGAAAACACAATATTACACTATATATTTTTTCAACCAACAGTCTTAAGGATATTTCAAATGTCGGAATTCTCAATTTAAAATCGGTAACGCAGCCAGAAATACTTTTTTTCTCTGTTCCATTTACGTTAGGTTATGTTAATTAAATTAAACATCCTTTCCCAGAAAAAAGCTTTTAAACGAAAATGCACAGCGCACAGGATTTAAGGTATAATCCTAATTAATTCTGAAACATTTTTTACTTTGCAATGATTTTCATCCCGAGACAGTTTTAACGACTTAAATTTATCTTCAGGTTTCTCAGTTCCTTGTTTACTTATTTGTAGGTAAAATATTTAATAAGTAACCTGCTGTTACCTATTAGTTGCAAACCAACTTGCTTTACTTTTTTATTACTAAATTAAGTCGCCTTAGATGGGATTTTCAACATTTTCGACGAATCAAACTTTTTTTCTCAATGTTCAGTATTTTTCATAGTTATCTTCCAGATAATTAACAACCCATAAAGTGTCTATTTCTCTTTAAAAATTAAAAAAAATATATATTCGGTGATCCTCTTATAATAATTTCAAACTCATGCGTAAGTTTTGGTCGATCAAACATTTTAAAATGTTCATGACATTATTATTTTTAACAAAAAAATTAAAACCGACTTCTAAGGTAAAAACAATAGTAATATGAACTAAAAAGTATTAAATAACTCATACTCTTTAATAGTGCCTTTTTCAGAATTCGTCTAAATCTCAACTATTTCTGTACCTACATACCTACTACAGTCTTCATTATTTTGAAGTCGGTACCAGCTAATTTCATCGTGAGTTCAGTAATGACAGAATATCTGAAACTTTTGGGACTGGTACCGACTTCAAAGTAATAAAGACTGTAGTAGGTATGTAGGTACAGAAATAGTTGAGATTTAGACGAATTCTAAAAAAGGCACTATTAAAGAGTATGAGTTATTTAATACTTTTTAGTTCATATTACTATTGTTTTTACCTTGGAAGTCGGTTTTAATTTTTTTTGTTAAAAATAATAATTTCACTCTTTTTAGTGTTGTCTACAAAATAAGGCTTTATGCGTAAATAACCAACACGAATGTTAACTATTCACATTATGTTACTGTAAGCGAAATTGTGGTAAATGCTTGCAGTTATCAAAGCGATGCTGCAATTTCCAAACTTGTATCTTTAAAGGTTCAGGAGTTCTGTTCAGTGCCTTTGGACCAAGAGACACCTTTGTATGAAATTTCTCTTATTCGTAATATATGTTTAACTTACTAGAAACAACATTTTAACCACTATGAGCGTTTTGATAAATTTCAAGGATTTCCCTCGATTGCTCATAGATCCCATCTTCAGCTCACCACTTTCGTAATTGTTATACAAAATTAAGATTATATCCTATACAACAACATAAAAATTTCGAAAATCGGTCCACAAACAGTGAAATCATCGTCAAAAACATCTGTTTCGATGCAAAATATCATGAAAAGTACCAATAATTGGGTCATAGTGTGATGACCATGGCATAATTATGATTGTGATGATGATGATTAATCAAATTGATGTGTTGGCTTATGCTTTCAGTTGTTTAAACAACGCCCAAATACCCGAACCTGTACCTATAAGCATTCAAAAGTTCTGTTAGGTACCTTTGGATCCAGGGTATAACCTGATGCGAAGTCTTACTTTTTGGTAGCATTTACCTTGAATGCTTGAGAAAAAATTGAAATCACTATATATTTCCATACAAATTTCAAGGAGTCCCCTCAATTCCTTAAGGATCCCAGCATCAGATCACCACTTTTGTGAACATGGTACCAAATTAGAGTTAAACCCTGTACAACACAAAAAGAATTTTAAAAAATCGGACCACAAACGTCTGAGTAATCGAGGAACATACAAAAAAAAAGATACATACAGCCGAACGTATTACCTCCTCCTTTTTGGAAGTCGGTCAAAAAGCATACCGCTATTTCGAAACTTTCATATAACATATAGGTGGAACTAAATTTAAACTTCATCTAATAATTATCGGGTATAAAGCCGCGCTTAGTTTGCGTTTAGAGGTAAGAACAACATGGAGTTATCCGAAGTTTTGTGCACACTCCATATACAGATTGGATTGTTTTCAGCTTGGGGCATTCACGTTATGATTCAAATTATATCTATGATTATTTAAATTATTATGAAGGCAAACATGTTAATGTACTATCAGAGAAGTTGATCCTTAGGCAGTAATTAACAGACCAACGTCTTATGTCCTTTGTGGATCACAATAATTCAATGTTTTGTGACCTGTCAGCTGGGTTTGACGTAACGCGACCATACTACGCGGCTATACCATACTATCAACTTCCTCGATAATACATAAATTTCATATTGTCATGTTTTAGGGTCCAAGCTGACCGCGACTTTATATAGCAATGATAAAGCATTACCAACGCGCGTTTTCATCGTTACTGTAGCGGTACAAACGGACGACTGTGCTAGTGATAAGACAACTGAATCGCGTTTGTATCGTGTTTACGTCGTGACTGAATGTGCCTTTCCACTCCATGTACCAGGTCCATAAAAATAACTAATAATTTAAAGAAAAATTTCTAAATTTGCCAAATTTTTTATAAAAATAATTAACAAAGAATCGCCTCAACACCTAACTCTATTACACGTTTTAAAACCGTTGAGTTCTAGTTTAAAATTTCCATACACTCGGCAGCTAATTAAAAAACAAAAGTTGGCGCAACTTAAAATGGCTCTACACGCTATTATTCAGTCGGCGTAACTTTTTAAAGCATTCGCGAGAAATCACGGTTTTTATTTACCGTTTCCAAGAAAGAGAACTGCTAAGTACCTCTAACTTTCTTATAGTTTCGAGCGCTATTCGCGTCTCTTACGTGGTCGGATTACCGAAACAGATATTAAAATTACATAACTCGCACTGCCATGAATAAAATATGCTCTCAAGTGAGATTTATGTTATAGGGTGTTTGAATATGATGACTCGTGTTTCCTCATGTCTTTGAAGTTTTCGAAGGTGAATATTTATTAGATTCAGAATACGTAACATGTACACTATTTTACTTAGGTTAGTTAATTATTGCTTGCTTAAATGTTCTAATATCCTTGCAACCAACTTTTTTCGATTAGGATTAAAAGTATATACATAGTACATACTATATTTTTATTGTTCAGCAGCTTAAGCTTATAGAGGATACATACAAATAGACATTATGAATTTCATAAATTAGTTTTGATGTATCCTTTTCTAATTTTATAGTAATCTGAAATCGTGCTTAGAAATTAAATATTCAAATCAATTATTATTTATCGCTTTTGCCTCAAATGATATACCTTCAAATCTACGAATAATAAAACTAAGGAAACCCATACTATTACCGTTTAAAATTTGGTTCCTTTCGAACTGTCATGTAACGTCAGCCTTTATACCGCTCAAGGCCACCTAAATATTGCAAATGTATTGAAATGTGTACCTAATGCTAAGTACTCACATACAGTTTTACTCGATAGTTTTACTCGACATCGAGCAAAAACCACTGTGTGGACCGCAAAACCCACGGCTCGATGGCTCGAATCGAGCCGGCTGGACAAATTTTTGACACTTTTTTTTTGTTATTCGTATCTAATTCCCTTCGAACTGGAGTAAAACTATCGAGCAATGCTGAATGTGTGGACGAAAGCCCGAGCATTGGTTTTTACTCTACGTGATTGCTCGATCGAGCAAAACCGTATGTGAGTACTTACATTAAGGTACACTTTTTTGACAAATATTTTGAAGCATGTTTTTTGACGGAGTTACTCTTTCTTAGATTTTATTATTCGTAGCTTCAAATACATCTTCCCTGACGCGAAGTTTTAAAAAAGTGATGTCAGCAGTAGTGTCTGCGTAAGAAAAAATAAGATAAAATCAACAATTCTGTCACGATTCATTTACATTCAATTGCTTGTGAGTTTTGATTTCGTTGTATAGCGGTGAAACTGCTCCATCGGACGAATGCATATAGTATAATCGAGCCTTAGAATCATTTATTTTAAGACGAGTAACAAGCATTTTACAAATATTTAAGGCATCCAAATAAAAGACCTCACATTGGTCCCCTGTGCCTCATACACTCAACACAGGCCTATCCACAAAAGTATACAATGGCTAATCACCGGCACCAACAGATGCTAATTGGGCGTGTAATAATTTATGCATCGACCGCCCTGAGTAATGCCCGACCAAACCGCAGTCTTACAGCCCAATAGTATAGAATATTCTAGAGCTTCCAAGCAGGTTACGAACTAGAGAGCCATGTGCCAGTGGAGTCGAGGCTTTGCAAATCCAAAATAGTAAGAAAAGTAATATTTAATATCAACCAGTGCCCCAATTTAGTGTTTTAAGAATTCGATTACACTTACATAAATTGTGTTCAGTTCCTCAAAAATTCCTTCAAAGCTGATGGAAGGTTTCGGCTGTTAGCTTTCTTAAAATCCATTACATCCTGAGCAATCCTGAGCGATAAAACATTTAAAAAATCTTGAGAAACAACACCGAGCACTAAGGACTGATGACTGATGAACAGTTTGTTTACGCGGAATCTACGTCATCATAGAAATAGCCACGGCCGTTTTCAGTCACGTGATAATTAAATAATAGTACATTACGCACCTAGGGCAGGAAAATAAGAAATGTCTCAGATCACATGTATTTGTTGGCCGAGGCGAAGCCGAGCCGAGCCGTCGAAGGTGAGCCGAGCTTCGGCTTCGCCTCGGCCAACGCACCTCGGTGCGAATATTATTTTTCTCATCGGCGGAGGCGGAAAACGCCAACATCTGTGAGCGCAGCGGGAAGAAAGTTGACGTTTTCTCCGTACGACGACGTATACGCACCATGGACAGTAAATAAAAAAGCCTCAGGTTACATATTGTGATCTGAGACATTTCTTATTTTCCTGCTCTAGGTGCGTAATGTATATAGTACATTACGCACCTAGGGCAGGAAACGGATGACAGTGACGGATTTTGAAAAAATGAAGCAATATTTTATCTCAAGTTTACGTTATAATATAAATTTAATACGGATGATATACAAAATGTATATTTTTAGGGTTCCGTACCCAAAGGGTAAAAATGGGACCCTATTACTAAGACTTCGTTGTCTATCCGTCTGTCCGTCTGTCTGTCACCAGGCTGTAACTCGAGAACGGTAATAGCTAGAGAGTTGAAATTTTCACAGAATATGTATATATGTTGCCGCTATAACAACAAATACTAAACACAAAATAAAATAAATATTTAAGGGGGGCTCCCATACAATAAACGGATTTTTTTGGCCTTATTTTCTCTATATCAATAATGGCAACAGGTAGGTACTTAACTTTTTCACAAAATCCTTATTTATATGTGTACTTTAATATTTAATAATAATATTAAAATAAATTAAAAAATTAAGGTGGGCTCCCATACAAAAACACAATTTTTGGCCTAATTTTGCTCTATGTTGGTACGGAACCTTTCGTGCGCGAGTCCGACTCGCACTTGGCGAATTTTTATTGCAGTATAATAGACTATTAATTATTATATTGCGTAATTATCATATTAATGGTTATAATATTACAGTTAAGTTACTTGGTAAACTAAAGTTTGCCACGGGATACCGGAGACAACGTCTTCTCTATAGAGGAAATGTTCATTTACAGTAATTGTCCTCTATACAGCCGAGTTTGCAACCATAAGTCAATTTCAATACAACTTCAGCTTGTAACTCCTCACGACATACTTGAGAAGTTTCTTTTGAAAAGGCCTAATTCTCTTAAGTTTATATCAATATGGAGCATGGAACAGAAAAAGAAGTTTTGACTTCACGTCGTGTTGTAGAGAGTCTGGTTAGGTACTTAAGTCTTAAGTTAAAACCTTGAGTTCCGAGATAGGACATACCTACTATAGTTAATAGTTTTTATGTAGACTTCCAATGCAACGAAGTTGCGGGCAGAATTTTATGTAAGCAAAAACCAAATCTAGATTTAATTACTTCCGTATTCTATATCCAAACTACTCGTAATACCTAGTATAAATGCAAAAACGAGTCCTTCTTTCTGTTTATTCTGTCTGTCTACCTGTTGCCTCTTTTTTTTTTAATTTATTTGAAGATACACCAACAACATATGGTGACAACATTAATAACTTAAAACTAATACATTTTGTTTAAAACTAGCACAATAATAGTTAATTACAGGCGTATGCAACTGTTTTAGAGGTATTTGCTCCTTACATTAAAAATGAATTACTAAAAGTGTGTCATAAGAAATGCTTAACTTACTATATTTTATGTAATTAATTTATTTTCAATTTGATGGTATACTTTGAGTTCCAGAAAAGGACGTCATAACATAATACTTTTTATCCCGGAAATATGTACGGTTCCCGCATGATAAGCGAAGAATGAAGTTGCCGGTGTCATCTGGTTATAATATTTTAAGAACGCAGGAAATAAAGTTAATACTTTTAGCCGCAATAAAGTTATTTTCACGAAGCTAAGTGCGCGCCTCCACGAAAATATGCAAAATATTGCTCACACTAAATCAGTTGCACAACAAAAAGTTTTGACTGCGCCCAGAATAGAGTTTTCATTGCAAATGGAAGATTTTTCATAATATACGCGAGTGAAGCGGTGTAAATCCAAACTCCCTGTGAGTTTTATTAAGCTATCCTCAGGTAGAGTGACTATGACTCACTTTAAAGAGTATACGCATTAATGTGGGGTTGATATTAGTAAAGTATATTTTTAAACTTTATCTGTTATCTATACTTATATAAAATTACATGACTGATTCATCATCGCTGAGCAAAAACTGTTAAAGTTACAGCCACGAAATTTGTTGAGTAGGGTTGTTTTATTAAGTAGACACCCACTAAGGAAGGAATTTTGAAAATTTTACCCCGAAAGGGGTGAAATAGGGGTTGAAACTTTATTTTTGGGTTACTTATTAAAAATGAATGGATACGTGTAAAAGCGTTTTTGGAAATTCTAACCCCAAGGGGGTGAAATAGGGTAGTTGAAAGTTTAAATGAAAGTCCGTCATTTCTTAAGTTAGAAACATGAAATTTTATTTTTGGACTGCTGATTAGAAATGAATGGATAGGTATTTTAGCGTATTTGGAAATTCTACCCCCAAGGGGGTGAAATTGGGGTTGAAAGTTTGAATGAAAGTCCGTCATTTCTTGACTTAGAAACATGTAACTTTATTTTTGTGCTGCTGATTAAAAATGAATGCATACGTATTTTAGCGTTTCTGGTAATTCCCCCAAGGGGGTGAAATTGGAGTAGAAAGTTTCAATGAAAGTCCGTCATTTCTTGAGTTTGAAACATGAAAGTTTATTGACGTTTGCGTTTAACGTTTACTTAAATAGGGTCCCGTTTTTACCCTTTGTTTATGGAACCACAAAAAGGAGAAAACTATCCATCTTTGTTATTATACTATATTAACGCGGACGAAGTCGCGGGCAACAGCTAGTAATAATATGAAATAACTACTTTTTCTCGACGTTTCAAGCTTTTTTCAGTTTCTCTCTTGACCACGGCCATTGTAACACGGCCGAAACGTCGAGAAAAAGTATGTACTCGCAGTAGCATTACTACTAAAATAAACCGCGTTAAGTCCCGATTAATAAGTTTTAATTATAAAGCAACGGGAAAGTTTAAACTTTTTTTTTCATTGTTTTGTCTGTCCTGGCGTTTCATCTTTTGTTTTTGACGTTAATATACCAGTGTGATACCATTTACTTAATATAAAATTAAGTTCCATTTCGTGCTAATCTTACGTTAAATTTATGATTGCACTATGCACGAGAATTTCTTTAAAAACATACTCCTTGTTGCTAATAAGTTTTCCTCGAGAGAATCGGTCAGTGTGCTTTTTAACCGACTTCCAAAAACGAGGAGGTTATTAAATATTACGTAGGTTAACATATGTACACCACAATAATAACTGTCATGAATACAAACTTTATTAGTTATAAGAAATATTATACAATCTGAAAATAAATATTTATTTTATGGTCACCTTACATTCTTACGTTCCATCCTATAGTAAAAAAAGTGGGTTGAATGAAATAAAATGAATTAAAGTAAAATATACGCGCCAGGCAACCTGAACCGAAGCTAAAGTGTTGCGGTAAAAATTATGTCTCAGTGTTATAAAATGTATACCTATATAAGAATTACTTACCATTTTTCACCAAAAAATGGGCACTACTTTTTTGGTGAAAAACGGTAACGGTAAATTATTTTTACATACAATATTATAATCATAACTAGACGACCAGGACTTCCCTCCTAAAATAAACCTTCCCTGGACTTCCACGTAATATATTTCAAGCCTAATATCAGCGTAATCGTGCCGGCGTTCTCGAGTTTTAACGAGAGTCACAAAATTTAAAATGAATTTTATTTTTATAGATTTTCAGCATATACAGCAGTTTGTTACTATGATGATAGTGACGTTTCGTGATGGTTTTTCGTTGTTTTCAGAATAAAGGTTTTATTATAAATAGGTCCAATGTTCAAACTTACAAAACCGCGCACCGACTTGAAGCAAAAAGGGTTTCCTCAGTATAAATTATGAACATCCTGAGGCGATATTATTCCGCATTTTGATGAGTACCACATACGGTACGAGGTACACGGATGTCGTGGAATTTTTATGTCATTCCTCCGACTTGTTGTTGAGGAAAATAAGAATAAAAACATGATACTTTCTGATTCCTTTACTAGGTACTGTTAAGAGCAGAAAATAATGTTCTCTTTTTCTTAATCATTAAAGTATTACCTACATTGTTTTTATTGTTTATTATGTATTGTTTATTTGTGTATTATTATTGAAGCCTTTAACTTATATGATGATAGGGATGAAAAAAGTCATTGCAATATAAATCATGTAGCAAGGTTAAACATGTTTTATTGTTTATAACATTAATAAAGATTAAAAAACACTGGAAGTGAAACTCCTAATTCATTATTAATAAAGAAAAGTATATTTTATTCTATGCAAGTATCACTCTAAAGGTACCAGCATCATTTTGATCCCGTATTTAAACTAAACTCTGAACACTCACGGTGTTCTATTCAATATAAGTTCTAACCGAGGAAGTTACATTTTGACACTCACTAACTAGGAACATTAGTTGAAGTGGGACTTAAAGCCAACCTTGGCAACTTAACCAAGTAATTACCAGATGTTGTTGCTGACAGGTGCATGTGCAGGGGAATGTTTGTGAATTGTGACATTAATACTAACGGCCGAGTTACAGAGCCATCCTTCGGGACGAGATTTATAGGAAAAAAGTGTGAAAAAACTATTTTTTCGTTACAGTTTGGACCCAGATCCATGAATAGCAAAATTATACACTGTCATTATTACAATAAAACAGAACTTGCATATTTGATCTAATCATTTAATTATTTTTTTTATTTGGCTACTGCGACAAAAAGAACATTACATCATTCTAGAGCAGTGCTGTAAATGAATTAAAATTATTATTTTTTGGATTGTTCTAGTCCAGTGGTTCAGCCTTTTAGTTATAACTTATGAGGAACCATTTTACCAAATGTTTGTCTAGCCGGGGACCGGTTGGTTTACCTAAACTAAGGGTTTTTTGATAAAGAAAACAAGGACAACTTTACAATTAGCACATTTTTGTTTATTTGGAAAAAAAATTAAAGTAACAGATTTTAATTAAATATCGTTTTTGTGACTGCATAGTCCATACTCTTTACTAACTTCTGAATGCTCACATAATATTATTAGGATGGCTTCGCAGACCACTTGACACAGTCACCAGTGGTTCGCAGACCACCGGCTAAGAACCAGTGCTCTAGTCAGAACGGCTTGTCAGGTTTGCTTGAAAGGAATTTATAAAAAAATAAGTTATTTGTATTTTTTTTTCAAACTACACACACTTCTCAGGGGGTCACTAATTTGTCTTACCTGAACACAATTGTGTGGCGGCCCTAGCATCTCACATGTAATCAAAGTAGAGCGGTATCATTGGCGTGCTGCCAATACGATTTAGTATTTGTTCTAATTCAAACAATGGACGTCTTCTGATAATAAATACAATGTGACAGTTGTGAACTAAGTCTCTTGGGGAGTGCTCTGTGCTAGCCATAGAGTTAGAAAATAGCCAGAGCGGTCCCTATCCACTAGAACCAAGTATCAAGTATTTGATACTTGTTCTTAACCCTTTCTAAATGTCTCAAAATGGTAAGGAAAGTTTAAGGTTTCTTACAGACGGACGGCACTTGTCGATGGTAGCTTTCCTGGACATTAATTTTCGACAGTTGACAGCTGCCGTCGATGTGTACCATCGACAAGTGTCATTTGTCTGTAAGAAGCCGAGAGATAAAACGAGCATGCGGCAGTCTTTGTCTAAGTAGTCCAAAATACATAATATAATATCCAGGTAACGCTTACAAGCAGAAATGAGTATTGGCAGCAGGACGCAACGGCTTCCTCTGTAATACGAGTTGTCAATTTTAAATGGGTTTCGCTCAGTCTAATCTCTAAGTCTATGGTGCTAACTTACTCTAGAATCTAGATATACGGACCCCTTTCACAAATTTATAGGAATGTTTTGTGAAAAACATAAATAAATTAACATTAATGAATCGCGAGGACTTTAGATACAGAATATATTCTACACTTTATTTTAAAATGACTTAATCTTATATATAAAATTCTCGTGTCACAATGTTAGTAATTACCGTACTCCTCCGAAACGGCTTTACTGATTTTTATATAAAGAATGATGGGCACTTTTGTATGGACCCTGGCCGGCATAGTCAATAAAGTTCTAATGTCTGTTAGCCTATTGCTTCTGACCTAACGTTACTGAAATGAAACAGTTTATGTTATGAATGGACCGGAAATGTACAGTCTGGAACATTGAAAGTTGTATTTTTGGCTCCTACTTTTTTTTGTAAAAATCAAATCTAAAATGGAAAAAAAAACATTCTATGCTGTATTTTAGTCAGCTTATCACTTGGGTAATTAACCTTAGGGTGATACTACCAGAATAAAAACTTTTATTTTTTAATAGTCATTTACGACAGTTACAACTTCCATGGTCTATATTTTTTTTTTATTAAATAAGGGGGCAAACAAGCATACGGGTCACCTGATGGTAAGCAACTACCGTCGCCCATGGACACTTGCAACATCAGAAGAGCTGCATGTGCATTGCCGGCCTTTTAAGAGGGAATACGCTATTTTCTTGAAGGTTTGTAGGTCGTATAGGTCCGGAAATACTGCTGGTGACAGTTCGTTCCAGAGTCTCCCAGTGCGCGGTAGAAAGTTACGCGAAAAACGCACTGTAGAAGACTGCCACTCATCAAAGTGATGAGGATGGTATGTTTTTCGCGTGGGACGATGGCGAAAAGTTGCAGGTGGTATGATACCGAACAATTCCTCAGAGCACTCCCCGTGATACAACCGATAGAGGATGCAGAGCGAAGCTACATCTCGGCGTAATTCCAAGGGGTCCAAGCTGTTTGAAACACTATGACAATCAACAATTCGAGCGGCGAACAATATTCCATATGAGGCCGAACCTGCGCCTTGTAGAGTTGTAGGTGTTGGTCCGGACTGAAGTACTGTCTCGCTCTGTTAAGAACACCAAGCTTCTTCGAGGCTAATTTGGCCTTACCCTCTAGATGATATCGGAACTGGACTTCGCTCGATATGTTGACGCCAAGTATCTCAATGCTAGGGGAGATGGTTAAAGATGTGCCCTCGAAACGAGGATATACGACCATTGGTGACTTTTTAGTGGTGAACGCGCAGACTTGTGACTTGGCGGGGTTGAATTGGACCAAGTTTCGTCTACCCCATTCAGAGACTCTCCGACCTTTATGCTTCTGTCTGCTAAGAAACCAGTGACCCACTTACATAATTTCTCGGGCAGCCCGTATGATGGAAGCTTTGATAGTAGAGCTTTATGCCAAACCCGATCAAAGGCCTATATGTCGCAGTCATCTGGTTTAATCTGCGATTTGATCGAATGACTAGGGAATTCATTGAATTACTAAAGGACAACTCGTCAAGACGTTGACTGTAACGTTTAACGTCTTGACTAAAAATCATAATACAGCGAAGTCGTTAAATGAGATGCTATTTTTTTTTCAAATAGCCGTTGACGGGGTAGTTATAAGTAAATCCACGCTTTCATATTATTATATTAGTTATTACAAATAAAGCACTTTAATGTAAATGTAATCGATAAAATATCAACACAGTGCTATCAGCTGTGCGAGCTGTTTGACGCCATATATTTTGTTTTAGTGACTAGTAGCGCCGCAGTAGGAATAAAATGAAATACGTTCAATTACCTGACTGATTTCATGTCCGCTATCTTCAAAACGCTATGCTACAAATCGCTAACTAGTTGAACGTTGAGGGACGATCGATTAATGACCGTTCGGCTGAGTCATTCAGTTGATTGGTGTCATTCAATGAATGCGCTAGTCATTCAATCGAATCGCAGATTGAACCAGATGACTGCGACATATACACATTCATCGTCAAAAATGATGTCTTCCAAATATAGTGCCGGGTGAAAAAATACATCGTGGCGACCAACGTCTAAACACCATATTATTGAAATAATATGCACACGCACCGATTGTGCGCCGCCCTGTCAAACACGTACAATAATGATATACTAAAGCATCCCTCCCTTGTTGTTGACGGTCTACGAGTCTATGAGTACGGTTTATGACGTCAGCAAAGACTTTTTTGAGAATAGCTTTCGTACTGAAGTGGTTTAAGTCCATGGGCAGTCCTATGATGTCAGGTGTGATATCTTTTTCTCCGGTTGTTTACCGTGTTCTGTCCATAATAAAAATTGAAGCTTATGATATAAGGTTTCATTTCATAGGCAAGTGGTTTTTATTGGATATACCGGCCAACTTGACGCATCATTCTTTTATATGCATATTCAGTCGGTCTTAGAATCGGCTACAGGCTACTTTTTATATTGATAAGTGCACATTTTGTTGAATAAATAATAGTAAATTATTATAACTTGAGACTAACGGCGACCATTGTTTGTGCGACAGAATAGCGATGGGCGTTTTCATGGTGCCATACTTATTTAGTCACTTCAATAAAATAATATGGGCGCAATACTTTATATGGCAAAACAACGTTTGCCAGGACAGCTAGTTTTATATAAAAAAGGTTTTACAAAGTATGCTAATGTCGCGCAATATCAGTCATGTCATGAGTATTGAGTCATGACTCATGAAGTCATGACTCATGATCCTATCAGCTGAGCTAGACATAGCTTGACCATTAATTGCGAAAAAAATAAGGTCCTTTCAATACTTAACCCATTAAGCCCCATAAGGACACAGGTGGCCGCGACAATAATAGAATAACAATAGATTTCCAAGAATCCGCGATCGAAGGATTCATTATATGAAATATTTTTCCGATAGGGCACAATTAAAAGTAATATTGTGACGCTTAAGTAACAGTTTGATTGATCGATAACATTAAAATGCCGGAAGAAAGAATGTGCTAGGCTCAATTCACGTTGACGCTGAGTAGAGGCGAAGCGAATTGTTTTTTAACTTTATACATCGTTTTTAAATCAACTTCCATTATGTAACTTGAACATTGTGTCGCATATTATCTACGATAATGGGTAGCGACTTGCAAAATGAGTTAAAAAAAGTTTTTCTCCCAATGATAAAAAATATATTAATGAGTACTTGTTATAAGATTATTATCACAAATGTCATATTACTTACATTACCCAAAATTTGTTTATCGCACCGGGGTAACATTTTTTTGGGCCAAAACCCTATTATATATATAATACGAGTATATACTTTCCCGCCACTTACAGTGTCATTATACCAAACATTAATATTAATAATTCAGCGGATTAAGCCTAAAGTCCAGTTACCATACAATTATAGACTAAAATGGTATGCTGCATTGTTCCATTTATAATATTGAGTATAGATAGTTTAGATACCTCAATTAGTTTGTATATCAAGTCAAGCTTTCATAAAATGCTAATAAATCCTTTTTAAGAAGTGAAATTATTACTCGTACACACTTATATGAATCGAATCCCTCTCGTTATGAGAAAATAATTGAAAAAAGGAGTTTTATCATCTATCATACGATATATTGCCTATATAGACCGGCCCGTGTCAGCGACAAAGCTTTATCCGCTTCAACTTTGACGGATTGGCTTTCTATTTAAAATGTTCGATGTAAACACAAAGCATATTTGACAGGGGTCTTTCGGAGGAGGCAAAAATGGATGTTTTCGACGATTTTCATTCTCAACAACTTTCTCTTTTACAGTGTTATACGCGTATCAGAAATATATATTCTTCTGTGGTCAAGATAAGCCAGGTCGCTGTATCCCTGACGTCACTGCGAGCCATAAGGATCTATTGTGACTCCTTCGCACTAGACTATCGTCCTCAACCAAATACTGCTCATAAATTGAATGATAATAATATGGTTGGGGTTGGTGCCACGAATTTCGTCTGTGGATTCGTGGTGACCAAGGTGCCTGTTCCTGTTCTGTAGAGAGCAGGACAGTTGAGGAGGTGAATAGGTGTCTCATCCTCCTTACAGACTCTGCAAGTCGTTATGCCACAAATACCCATTCTGTTCAGGTGTTTGTTGAGCTTGCAGTGCCCAGTTAGGCTTCTGGTAAGGATTCTTAATTGGTTTCTACTTTCTACCCAAGGTGAGCACTAATTCTGATAGTTTCTTGTTGAAGTCAGGAATTGGTGCCTTGAAATGTTCAAGGCCAGGGGTATCAGCCCTTTGCTTCCTGCTTAGTCTGTGACCCCATTCCTTGAGCACTTGCTTTGTGGTACTGGGAGGTATCACAGACTAGTTCTGGGCCATATTATATGAGACTCTCAGCCTCAAGCCTAGCCAATTTGTCGGCGGTTTCATTGCCGGGGACTTTACTGTGGCCCGGGACCTATATAAGCGAATTTTATAAGTTAGATGACGTCAGCAACTCCTTTGCGCCAAAATCCGTTTATCGCGTGGGGACAGTAAATTTTTTCCAGGATAAAAAGTATTCTTTTCTGGGATTCAAAATATCTCCATACTAAATTTCAGCAAAATTGCTACAGTGATTTAGGCGCGAAGAGGTAACAGACAAATAGACGAACAGACAGACGAACAGACATACACTTTCGCATTTATTATTTTGGGTTGTTTATAATCATTTTAAGACAAAAATAATAATAGCATTATAACTGGTCATAGTTAAATTGTTTCTAAAAAGGAGCAGGTGAAATAAGAAAAAAATTATGATAGCGAAAAAAATATTTTGAGCCCTGGAAAAAAAAATCAAACTGAATTCCTATTACAGTTACGGCCAACATCTAGTAAGCTAAAAATGATGACACTTTAATTGGTATACCCACTTTCTTTATTTTATGCAGAAATAAAAATTAATTAACTTTTAATTCATATTACCAATCTGAAAATAACGAAAGCCAAGATCATTGGGTTCAGCAATTGCCCGAGTTAACGAAAATTCGACCTTTGGATCGGGAAATTATGAGGAAAGAACTTGAAACGTGTCAAATAATATTATGTTTTATATAATAATTACAATAATAATAATATCATAGTAGGGGAGACAGAGTAGGGATTGACATAACTGAACCAAGTTTCATAGTCTCTCTGCCATCTGCCAATGAATCAATTTTAATCAAGTATAACTTATAACTTTAATGTTACTAACAACACAATTCTTCTAAATAATATAATGTATATCAATTACTCCAAACCTAAATCAGCTGTAAAGGTGCTTACTCGCCGGGAGCATTCGCGTGTAATGTAACATTATAGATTCGACTTTGAGCATTATGTTATAGCAAGTTGACTTCACTGTCACGTAGCAATGATGTTACAACTTGTATCAAGATATTACACATTGTATCATTACAAAATCCACGGTTCTCCTCCGTCACTGATGTAATGCTCGACTATGTAACGTTAAATTACAAGCGAATGCTCCCGGTGAGGTAGCACCTTAAGATTTTCACGACAGCTGAAACATATTTGTTCCAACTGTGATATACAATGGAAATATTTTACAATTGATACAATTCCAAGCACGTGCTCGAAATCCAAAATATTAAACGTACATTATTCATGTAACACCAGTCCTATACAGCATCCATCTTGAAGGAGGGACTTGCATACAATTTCTTTCAAAACGCGACGCTAAAATGTTATTTTAAATTCGGCCATATTTCAGTGGAATGGCTCGCCGTGTAACTTATCAACGGCACTCGGCAGGCAAGAAATAATACTTGTTCGTAATATGTACATGGATTGTGTGGATTTCATTTTGAGTGTCTAAACACACTAGGCTGAATTACGCCGGCGTAATTTACGTGGCCGATATTACGTTCAGCCGCTTACATCTGATGCGACACACTATAAATTACGCGAAGAGCCGAAATTTCGCGGCGTAATTTCCGTTGCGGAACGCGCGCGTAAGTGAGTATTTAAAATTCTCACATGTAATGTGTGCGTTAACGCTTTGGAAATAAGGTTGGATTTCGTATGTTCGGTTTTAATCACTCCGTCGCGTATAGTGTTGCTATACAAAACATTACCGCCGAATCGCTGCCGAACGTTACGCTCGACTTGGCTCGACGGAAATTCGGCTTACGACGGAATTTCGGCATAGTGTGTCGCCTGTCGCGTTCCGCCCATATTTTGTATGGATTTGAAACCGCCGGCGTAAACGCGGCGGAATTTTTCGTCGGCGTAATTCAGCCTAGTGTGTTTAGACCCTAACAAAGCCAAAATTTTTAGGCATTATACAGTATACAGAGTGTAACAAAACTAAGTGTTTGTACTTTAGGATGTATAGAGTTCACTGTGAAAGAGCATAATATTTTTTGTCATTTAAATGGGCATGCGCCCCAGGCGTCAGGGATTTTCCCATTACAAAATTAAAAAAAAAACGTTAGTCTTTCAGCGCTGCTATTTTGGCAGTAAATTCGATACCGGGGAGTGGGGACTCGTCATGCACACCCTAAAGTATCATCAATTAGTTTTGTTACAACCTGTATAGATAAGGCTGCCTTCACATTACGTCGCGAGTGTTGCGGCAGCCGCGCGGCAGCCGCGCGACTTCCATGCTAAAACGGGCCGCGCGGCAGCCGGGCTGCAGCCGCGCGACTCTCTTTTGAATGAAGTCGCGCGGCTGCAGCACTGCTGCCGCACTGCTGGCGACATAATGTGAAGGCGCTCGATGAAAAAGATAACTCTGAATAAAAAAACCTTCACATTTCATGATGGATAACTCGGCCTAGTCAGAGGAAAGAAGTCATGACCATTTGTGGGTTTCCTATAACTTCATATAAAGAATTCGAAATGCGGCGACCGCGGTGCGTGCGGTGCGGCCAAATCTGCGTTCACCTTAAAGAAGCTTTGCATATTTTTACGAAGAAGCTGTACAAAAAATATTATTTACAACTGTGCCAGAAATGCCAGAATTTGCGCAGTACACTTGTGTCGAGATCGGTTTGACGAAAGGGTATCGTCGTGCGCAAAATGTTGTTGACAGGGTCACGCGTAAACAACCTTTGACGTGTTGTAGACCTTTTCGATTTAGTTTTATTTTGAATGGGACGGGAATCTATTGAAATTCCAAAAGCCTTTTTTGGAATGCAAAGCTCCGTTTTCAATTTAACACTTATATTGTCTAGGCATAAAGGTTTGTAGGTAAATAAATCCTTATGAATCCTACATTGTCTGCTAAGCGATAGCTGTGTATACAGCTGTTGTTATACGAGTACCGTAATTTACTATATTTGGTCCTTAAGGGATAAAAAATTAAGAAAAGACACTTGACAAAATATAATTTAACATAATATTGTGCACACAGTGTGAATCTTTTTTAACTTACCATTTACTATTATTTAAGTTAAGTTTAACAAGCAAAACGAATAAAAATGTGTTGAGGTTATATTAGAATAAAACTGGATATCCCAAGTGCAATGTGTCGAAAGTTTTTTAATAAGAGAACCAAAGGTAAATAGTTGGATTGGTATTCAAACGAGTTTCCACGCTCCGAAAGGGATTCGCTTAATTATTTTTGTAAACGTGAAAACTTGGGCTCAACCCTTAGCTGGTAGTAAGGGTTGAGCCCAAGCCCCACAACACTGTCAGCGTCGTATCGGAAAAACAACATCGCACAGAAATGCGGTGCGATGCGCAACGCAAAAAATTCATCGGACACGACATTGTACGATAAGACGCTCTCCAACTTATGGTCAATTTATACTAACGCATCGAAGCGAATAAACAAAACTGAACATGACAAGTTCAACCTTAACTCCAAAACGTTAACGCAGACATTATATTTTCTGAGAATTTAAAAAGGCGTGCGTGCGCATTCGCGCGTATACGCCCGATCAACACTGATTGGTCTCGCAGAAGTAGTGTGTGCGTTACGCTCTGGAGTTAAGGTTAAATTTTCTTTGTTCAGTTTTTTGGAATTCGCTTCGATGCGCTTCGACCCTGCACTAGTATAAATTGACCCTTACGATGCGCTGTCTCATCGGAAATTTCCACGATGCATTCTGCAACGTCAATGATTCTTACGATGCGACGCCGCACGGCGGTGTTGTGGCCTGGCCTTTACCGATTAACGAACGGCTTACAAATAACTTTTCGTCTTGAACTGCCTTAAATTAAAATTGTTATTACAAATGCCCGAGTGAGCTGGGTTTTATGTATTTAATTTGATTAAAGATGAAATTTCGCAGAATTCCGATGACTTATTAACTGGTTCTTTGTTAATTTTGTTAACTCGCGTTGAATTATTCAGAAAACTGGTGTGTTATTTTACTTGATGAATGTAATGGGTATCTTTGTATTATAAACGTGGCGATAATTGTATCTTTATTTATATTTGGTTTGTCGGCGTCTGCAAGTATTTGAATGAAGTAGAGATCGCCCGATGGTCGAAATTCAACCTTAGAATTAATTATCTTCTTCTTTTGGCTCCCCGTTTAAAGTATTGACTATTTCAGATTTACTCCTTCAAGCCCCATAAGAGAACCGGTGATCGCGACAACAATAGATTTCCAAGAATCCGCAATCGAAGGATTAATAAAAAAACAACAATCCATTTTTAATTTGACAACAGACTTCAATCATAAACAAAAGAGTATAATTCGTATGTAAATTGTAGGTATAGGCTTGTCATTCAAAAATATGGTAATGTGCACATTGTAGTGTGTGTAATGTTTTATTTGTAAAAAAAATTATGATAAAAGCATAATAATTTCAAAATAATATTCAGTCCAGTAAGCAAGCAACAAGTGACACGTTACCTAACGACGCTTACTGGTACTTCGATATGAAGAGGTAAGAAATGCTGATGATTATTAATCAGAGTAACTGGTGTGTGAACCGTTCTATCGTGACGCGGGGCAATTTCGTTACCGACCCTATAATGCCCAATATTTAATGTAAGCGAAAATTCGGTATATGTTGACGATAGCATTAGCGAAATTGGTAGCAATAATACGAAAATACGAGGACAATAGGACCGTTATATGGCGGAGTGGACTAAAGGTTCATATATACGGGGAGGCCGAGGTCAGTTTGGACTGAATTCAGGCTGATCTGACCGAACTTACATACACGGAAACGCACTAAACAAGTTCAGTCAGATCTACCTGCGATCTGTCTGACCGGATTGATATACCTCGTATACGGAAGGCTGAAGAGATGTATATTATGACTTCCATCATGGACAATCATAGCATGCCACTATTCGTAATCACTTGTAAAGCCTTAGTGGTCCAGTCGCTTAGGGGGTGGCTCATGACTTGGAGGACAGGAGTAATTTTTATCAAACCCAAGTAATGAGACTTGGGTTTGATAAAAATTACTCCTGCGTAATTGGCATGGTTTTAATGAAACCGGCCACCGTCATCGAAACCTAAAAAAGGGGGTTTTTATATTATACTCACTTATCCTTATAGAAATACTAGCTGTTGCCGGCGACTTCGTCCGCGTTAGCAGAGTATAATAACTGTCAACCCCTATTTTACCTCCTTAGGGGTAGAATTTCCAGAAACGCTTAAACACGTATCCAATCATTTTTAATCAGTGGCTCAAATATAAAATTTCATGTTTCTAACTCAAGAAATAACGGACTTTCACTTTCAACTCAAATTTCACCCCCTTGGGGGTATAATTTCCAAAAACTCTTAAATACGTATTCATTTATTTTTAATTAGTTATCCAAAAACAAAGTTTCATCTTCATAAGTTAAGAAATGACGGACTTTCATTCAAACTTTCAACCCCTATTTCACCCCCTTCAGGGTAAAATTTTCAAAATTCCTTCCTTAATGTGTGTCTACTTAATAAAACAACCCTACTCGCCAAATTTCGTGGCTGTAACTTTAACAGTTTTTGCTCAGCGATGATGAATCAGTCAGTCAGTCAGGACATGTAATTTTATAAGTATAGATAGACCAACGTGAAGAGGCCGCGATAGAAGAGTATTTTTAAAAACCTTTACGTAAACTAGTGTTGAAAACCCTTTCATTCAGAAGTAAGGGCTTACACGAGCCGGCTTTGAAGGTGCGACTTGGGAAAATTATCTAAATAAACAAAGAATAAAGATGCAATGAATCGGCACCATAGATAACATACCGGATACGAGTCCCTAATACGATAATGGATTGGATTAGAAAACGTTAAAGGCTGTACACATATTTTGGTCAACGCATTGAGCCAGCGCTTTGGGCCAGTGCTTTGGGCCAGCGCGTAGAGTACGGCATGTCGATCATCGCACCCAAATGGCCAAGAAGGCCTCTACACGTCGCGTTGGCCCGATGCGCTGGTTTAATGAGTTGGCCCAATGAGTACAGGAGGCTTAATGGGGGCCAGAAATAAATAAAATACATCACCGATGTTACTAACAGCATTAAAAATAAATAAGTCGATGCAAAATAAAATAATATTATTTCCTAGTTCCTACTCTCATCTTTAAACTTTTTTTGAAGTGAAAACTTCTTTAGCGGCGTTGAGCACTTTTGTGGGATGGGTAAAAACTTGGGTCAGCACGAGAATCTGACGCAAGTTTCACAACTTGCGTCAGATTCTCGTGCTGATCGAAAAACCTTGGAAAAACCGTAAGACGGTTGGAAAGTAGTGTTTTGTGTCGAACTCGAACTCGAACTCGAATTGATTGTAAGGGTTTCGATTAATTAAAAAAATCGATTTTTAAAAAATCGAATTTCATAAAAAATGGGTTAAAAATTTAATCGATTAGATGATGCCAAAAACTCTGTTGTGCCAAAATCCGTTAATCGCGAGGGAGCCGTAGATTTTTCCGGGATAATTCTCGGGCCTCAAAGTATTTCCATACCCAAAATCAGTTAAGCGGTTTGGGCGTGGGATGCTGTCATCCCACTGTATATCTGTATAGACAGACATACTTTTACATTTATAATATTAGCATGGATTTACATTAAGACTGATATACATTGGAACGGAGTATACGAAGTCTGTAATACTCAGTACAAGCTGATATCTAACTACGCACAACTCCACAAGTGCCCGAAGTAATTTAATATGTGTATGAACTGCTTCTATATCACGCATAATACTATGTGAAATAATGGATATCTATTTCACAATATGACTACAATGACCAGTATTGAATACTAGCTAAGCTGTTATTAGACATTGCCAGTATGTTCAATTTTCAATTCAATAGTCAAATATTTACAAGAAGAATTGCAATTGAAAATTTAAAGCAATTGCAATTGTAATAACTGTGTTATTTACGCGTAAATAATATTATATTTTATTTTCATACATCGTAATGCTCTAAAACGCGGGTACCAAATGACGGACCGCGGTCCGCATCCGGACCGCTAACCCGTTGTGAGCGGACAACGGAACACACCAACTTGCCCTACAGGGATGAAATTTAAAATTCGAGAAAGGGCGGGGCGAAAGAAAGCAAATAATAAAGTTTATTATTTCCGTAATTACGAGTAACTTTGTATAATGATTAATGAATAAGTATATTTTTTGTAAAGTGAGTGGACCGCGAAGATAATAATTTCATTTCTCAAAATGGACCATGACCGAAATTAATTGGTAACCCCTGCTCTAGAATCTAGATTATAGGTATTCCCAGCTATCCACACAGCAGTGCTCCCAAATAATTATGCAGATTAATCCCTTTATGTGCCCACCGCAAATTTCGCATAATAGAACAAACAGCTCCATAATTCTATGCACAAACAATTAATTCATATTCTTGGTAACATTACTACTCTACTATTTTGTAATAACCTAAGGGGTGAAACCGGACAACAATGCTTGGTTACTAAGATTTTCAACCGGAGTTTATCTATTCAACAGATTGTTTGCAGCAGCATCTGATTGGCTAATATTTTGACGTTAGCCGGTTTAGGACACAATAGTTAATACTTATAACATAAACTTCAGTCTAAAAAACTCAAAATGTGGTATCATAAATCATAGTATCACTGTACGTAAATGTCCAACTCACATCTAGCCGATTTTATTGTAGAATATGCACAAACTAGCTGTTGTCTTGAATCAGACACGGCAATCCCGACAAAACACAACATCTCCCAATTTTATTACCAACAAAAATAATATAAAAATGCGTGTAGTTTCGTTACTCAAGTATTTGCGGTACAAAACATCATATGAATTTCAAATACAGCGGAACCAATGAAAACATCGTCGTAAAGTGTGGGGGTA
Organism: Polyommatus icarus; assembly: GCA_937595015.1. Taxonomy (NCBI): domain Eukaryota; kingdom Metazoa; phylum Arthropoda; class Insecta; order Lepidoptera; family Lycaenidae; genus Polyommatus; species Polyommatus icarus. The sequence continues at coordinate 14,378,717 of OW569327.1, read as the reverse complement.
ATGTATTAACGCCTGCTTTTCTGTCTGTATGTAACAAAATAACGCTTTATGTGGATTGGCGCTAAGCCAGGTTCAGAGGCTTGTATCAGACTGAATATCACTTCTATACAACATTGTCTGAATCATAAGCGTTGGCGATTCGATGGTCTTTTTGTTTTTAGATTTTTTTGGGCCAGTTTACTTTGTACCATGTCAAGAGGATGTGATGCATATTTTGTAATTGACCTATAATAATTGGAATAGAGTATATTATATAATCCTACATCACGTTTTGTAACTAAAATAATAAAATATATAAATTATTGAGAAGTTGACATTATAACGTCTGAAATGGCAATCACTCGATCAGTCATAAAATCGTTATTTGATATTTTAAATAATATTATTTCTACGATTTTTATCAAAAAAAATATTGTCAGGTCAGGTATAATTTATTAATGTTATTCACTGATATAAAATATTATTATTATTATGAACGCTACAGCTTTTCACTCACTCCACACTACAAAACTAACGCAGCCCTAATTTGAGAGCTTGCTATTCAGGAATTTATTTTTTTGGTTATCTTGTACGGTGTCTCGAACTATTTTTACACAAATAACACCGAAACTACTTGTTTATTGAATAAGAATTTGGCTCAATACAATGTTCTCGTTACTATAAAACTCCGTAAGTATCTCATTTGGGTTTAGTTATTTTTAACCAACTTTCAAAAAGTGGTTATGTGAATATGAAATTTTATAAAATAAAAACAATATATTATGAAGTAAATGCAAGATATTATGTGATATGTATAGTAAAATACGGATTGGGCTAACTGCCACACTCAGAGATGAAACTAACATCAATTAATTTGACGAAGAAAGAAGACTTTAACATAAGCCCTACACATTATCTGTCAAACTCTCCATTAATCCTTCGATCGCGGATCCTTGGAAATCTATTGTTATTCTATTGTTGTCGTGGCCGCCGGTGTCCTTATAGGGGTTGATAGGTAAAATTAAAGTTTAATCATCATTAATTAATATCTCTAAGATAGGCCGTAAGATAATTTGAGGTTAAAATAGTGTTTATATGTAGACACTTTTGATTCAAAATGTCCATTTTGCTGGTAAATTCGTAAGCCAGTTACCGCCCGAGATTAAGCTTTTAGGTTCATGTCGCTCATATTGTCAAAGTGAGCCAGCCAAATATGAAAGGCTATTGTGTAACACCCACACAAACTGAATGCCCCAGTGATGTTGGCACTTTTGGGGCTGTGATTTTGGCCATTTTATTGCTATTCAAATCTTAATCTTCGACATGTTTTAAGATTATTATTTTTTATAAGTTTGTACACATTTTGTATGTCTTACAGAAACCTTTATTGAACTGTTTGTGATCAAATAATGAAATATATTGCAATATTTTTAAAACGCAATAATTATAATTATGGTGTATGTGGAACGACTACGCAATAAAAAATTCAATAATTGCAGTAATTTCTAATGTATATTTTAATTGAAATTAACGGCAATTGAAAATTCACCATTTCAATAATAATTATTATTACCTACAGCTAGCGCATTAATGCCGCGGCCGCACATATTATTGTGTCTATCGTCACGAAGCTTCGTGCTTACGTAGTTTATATTATCCTCTTCGTGCTATGAGATAATACCATTGGACGATACACGCAGATCGTCCAATGGTATCGTCTCAAGCACGAAGCACTACGCATGTGCGGCCGCAACATATCATCGAGATCAGTTATCATCGAGAATTTATTCTAAAATAATAATAACTAGCTGACCCGACAGACGTTGTCCTGTCTTAACGAAGATTATTTAATTCTAATTGGTATAAATATTAAGAAAACAATAGATTAAAGTTAGTATCTCCATGCCTTTCATCAAAATAGATTAAATAGTGCGAAAATCTTAAAAAAATATTGTGTAGGAACCGTACATTTTCTGGGACAAGAAGTATCCCTTGTCCTTTCCCGAGACTCAAAGTATCTCCATAGTCCATACCCATCAAAGGCCAAAAATCATAAAAGTTTATTGTGCGGGAAACGTACATTTTCCGGGACCAAAAGTATCCCTTGTCCTTTCCCGAGACTCAAAGTATCTCCATACCAAAATTCATTAAAATCGATTGAATAGTTTACGCGCAAATCATAAAAGTTTATTGTGCAGTAACCATACATTTTTCCGGGACAAAATGTATCCTATGTCCGTTTCCTGGCTCTAAGCTACCTCCTCACCAATTTTCAACCATATCGGTAAAGCCGTTCTTGAGTTATAAATAGTGTAACTAACACAACTTTATTTTATATATATATAGATTACTTTGTTCTATTGCGATGAATGCTCAAACACCACCATCTTCTCTTCATCCATTTTCTTTTCACAACTTTTCGTTGAACTATATTGCTAAAATGATTGTAAATTGATTAATATGTAAGATAATTAAACTAATTGTAGCTGCAGCTATGATCTCCACGTCCTTCTTGATGGTTTGCCGCTCAATGAATAAACGCGGACGATCGTGTGGATGCTCGCACGATGATCGTGGCGATTACCTTGCCGATCACAGACGATCAAAGAGTGCCGATCATCGCCGATTGTGAAGAGGCGCCTTTAGGATGAAAATAACTTTTTATATTGCGTGATAAAAATCTTAATAATTATTTTAAATATCAATATTATACTTACTTGTTTTATAGTTCAGGGCATACTCTCTCTCTCTCTTTTTCACCCTGTCTCTTTTTTCTGAAGTGAAAAACCTTTACTTTCATTTACATACCTGTATCATGATACAGCTAGAGAGCTAGAAGCATTATAACAAAACACGGACACATAAAATCAGTGACCTGGACGCTTCAAATGAATGGGGTGAGTGCGACAGCATCGCAATATATTAAAAGCGCACAACTTTATTTATATCGTCAGTTCTAAGTTGACAATTGAAAAATATTATACTAGAACGTGGTATGTGCTATTACCATAAAGTTAATATACCTAGCGGAATAGAGAAATAAAGGCCTGAGCAAGCGAGATGTCATTATCAGTAACACTGCGTGGTAAAAAGAGACGTGTGATACGTGTGTCGGCACTTATCGGCACGTTGACTGGCTAGTCATTAGTGGCTAATCTCAAGAAAGATGCTTGTGTAAGTGTATACGTACACATATTTTTACACACAAATGTAAATCAATTTCGGTTTCGTTTGACAGCTCGAGATTGTTGCTCTTTTCCGCTAGGTTACATATTAACTTTATGGCTATTACTGTAAAAAAAGCGTCGGTGGGACACCTTTGGTTCGCACTGGAGAGGCTGCTGGTTCAATCCCGGGTAGGTTTTGTGTACTAATGAGACATTTTCAGATCAGTGAAGCAGTGAAATCTGCAAATGGTTATAGTCTTAGATGTATTGAACTATTCATTCCTCCGAACTGATCGAAGTTCCGAGAATGTCGTATGTGCTTGGGACATTTAAATCTTGTCTTAGGCACTACAAATTACAATATTTTGTTAAGTGGTTAGTTAGTAGAAAATAAATACTTCGATAAATAGGGGCGCTTAAGGCAAATAAAATCACCACCCTGGTAGCCGAAGAAATCTCGGCAGGGCGCTGGGAGTCCTAAAACCGGCCCTGAAGATGTGTATTGTGTATGTGTCCCTTATCAAGAGTTCACTGTAAAAGTATCAGCGCTGAAGTAGCAATTTTTTTTTGTGATTTGTATTCGAGCAGTGAGCAAGAGCCCCACACATAATGAATTTTCACATACAAGTAACAAAAAATTAAATAAAATACAAAGTAAAAAAAAAGTTACTTCTCATAGAAATCTATAACAGAGGATCCATAAAATAATTATCACTTAGGGCCTGTTTCACCGCTTCCTGATAAAGCTCCCATTATCTATTGACCACATAAAAATATCTGCCATATAAATCCACCTGATGTATTTTTTGGTTCCACCACGTACGTCTCTGTTAAATTACGCGCCAGATAATTAACTCTAACCTTATTTGACAGTCGGAGTGGCAACGTCGCAATTTCCGTCGTACGTTCCATTTTAACCCAACCTTATATTAAAAAGTACAATAGTTTCATAATTTCACATAAATATATTAGAAAAAAACAGCAACAAAAATAGAGTTGACGTATGTATTGATGGATTTACTAAAGTTTTACATAAGATTTGTTTTAAAAGAGTCAAAAGGTTTTGATTCAACAACACACATATTTAATATGCAAGGAATATGAAATACGTAAAACGAATCGTAGGTGACACCTTTCAAGACATTTGAAAATATTTCAGTGTTCTATGGTTCTATTACTTCTAAGTAGTTTCTTGAATAATTTACCTAATATTTTGTGATTTGTATTATAGAATGTAGACTAAAAAATGTTTATATACGAGACGCTATATTAGACAACGGAAAGAATCGCGAGAGAAGTGTAAATTTTCCCATGGGGATTGAGGATACTATACTACTATAATAAAAACACGATTTCGTTGGAAACCTTGTTTCTTTGGTCTGAATTGGAAACAGACAGTTAAGACAATCAAAGAAGCCTCAAGGAAGTTCTATTGAACTAGTGATACATGTCTAAAGATTGAGGTTAAGTCGAATAAAGGAAATGATAAGGAAACGACTAAGAAGATGGATTTGTATCTCCAATCTCTCCAGCATGCTGTGCTCTGTCTCATGCATGATGCAGTTCAGTCTATAGTTGTAGATTAGACAGCTGTTGATACCTATGTTTGAATAAACTCTCTGTAATCTGTATTATCTGATCCCAATGACAGCTAGTGATACAGTGAATGGTAAATATTTTCATTAGATAAAATCCAAAAACATAATGTAAATTTATAAGTACATATGTTGTTTGTTTCCAGATTCCAGAATAGATATTATTGTGGCTAGTACTTCTTGCCAAGATGATATAGTTGTTGTGGAACCTTCACCCAAGCAGAAGCCGGCTGTTGCATAACAAATGAAAATCTATTATGTCTGTGATACCCACGATTGAGGTGCTACTGATCAAAAAAACATCCTGCTCTGTGTAAGTTTTCCTGATACTGAATAAATATTTAATCCTTCAAGCCCCATAAGGACACCGGTGACCGCGACAACAATAGAATACAATAGCATTTCCAAGAGTTCACAGTGGACTTTTAGAACATTTACATTTACTCAGTATTATTAAAATCTCAAACATCATAATCTGTGAAATTAGTAATGACTCATAAGTCATAACTCATAACCCAGAGGTAACAAGTTCAACCACCCAGTGTACTTAACATTTTTGTGACATAATTATTATTGTATCTGATCTGACTTTTAAAAGTTGATCACCTACCAGTCTTATAACCTACCTACCAGTATTTGTGTTCAGTGCAGCTGGTTGATGTTGATCTTGGGCAGATTTGCCTCCCTAGCTGAAGTTTGCAGGATATCATTATTTAAGTATTTGTTATGAAATACTTGCATATTAAAAATATGTATTTCCTTACAGGTAAACCCGAAGCAAAAAGATCTTTTGATAAATTAGCCGAAGAAAAGTTCGAATTTGTAAAGCTACAAAAAACCCTTCTTGAGGAAGAACTCCAGGAATTTTTTTTAAGAAACAGCTGATGTTGAAGATGGAAATGCGTTATAAAAAAGAGTAGATAACTTGAAATGGAGAAGGAAGAAAGGCTATTCAAATATTTTATATTATACTTATTTTAATAGCTTTTCTTCCTCCTCCATTTCAGTTCAGTGTTAACTCTGTTAGTTTTAAAATGTGAATAAGAAAATAAAAAGTAGTAATTATAAAACTTAATTTAATATTTCAATTGTAACGGTGATTGAATATTGAAGGATAATAATATATACGCATTAATACTTTTATTTCTCTCTTAAATTTATTGACACATTCTATTTTTAAAACACAAACATTATTTTGTTACATAATAAAACTTAAATGCCATTAACCCTTAAACTCATCAACTCCCAAGCGGCACCCGGCTATTCCGTCTGTCTGCCTGTCTGTCTGCCTGTCTGTCTGCCTGCCTGCCTGTCTGTCTGTCTGTCTGTCTGTCTGTCTGTCTGTCTGTCTGTCTGTCTCCAGGCTGTAACTCAAGAACGGTAAAAGCTAGAGATATGATATTTTCTCAGATTATGTATATCTCTTGCCGCTATAACAATATAAAATTAATATTTATGGAGGGCTCCCATACAACAAACATGATTTTTTGGCCTTTTTGCTATATATAAATAATGGCAACAGGTAGGTACTTGAATTTTTCACAAAATATATATATATATATATATATATATATAAAACTCAAAGGTGACTGACTGACTAACAAGGTGATCTATCAACACACAGCCCGTACCACTGGACGGATCGGGCTGAAATTTGGCATGCAGGTAGATGATATGACGTAGGCATCCGCTAATAAAGGATTTTTATTAATTCTACCCCTAAGGGGATAAAAGATTGTATATATTATAATTATACTTCTTAATGAGAGCGAAGACGCGGGCAAAAGCTAGTTTAATTATATGTGTTCTTTTAATAATAATATTAAAATAAAATAAAAAATTAGGGGGGGCCATTCCCATACAAAAAACACAATTTATGGTCTACTTTTACGGAACCCTTTGTGCGCGAGTCGGACTCACACTTGGCTAGACAGATAAAGACATACAGACAGACAACGACGTCCAATGAGTTTCTTACGTTATTAACATAGAATATCGTTGACGAAGTCTCAGTAATAGGGTCCCGTTTTTACCCTTTGGCTTTTGGTTGCGGAACCCTAAAAATCATCTTATTCATCTTCTAAAATCTCTAAAAGATCCATGTTTATTCAAAATTTCATTATAATATTATATTAACTTGAAGAAAGTTCACACAACACTGAACTGCATCATTACGATAACTGGCAAAAATATAATAGGCTGCAGGATGGCTGCAGGCTGGAAATATTTTCGCGATCTCAAAAAAAAAGTTTTGTTATCTGACAAATAAAACCTTTAACAGCCACATGATCGGGCTGATAGGATATCAATGATTTTATCTGCTTGATTGGCTTATCAGACACGTGTGGAACAGAATTTTTTGCATTATCTGTCAAATAGCCTATTTGGCTCTTTATCAGGAACCGGTGAAACAGGCCCTTAGTTTTGTTATACACTGTTTAAAGTAACCGTTTTCCTGAACTAATCTTACTAAATCCAAATATTTGACTTTACAAAGTCTTAACCTTTGACTCAATCAGCCCAGCAATTATTAGTAAATTTATGCGATGATAAATTATTTCTCCGACTGTACATCGCTCTCAATACGTCCTAATAAATCTGGGAAGGTATTTTCTAAAATCTGCGCTGAAATACGTCAGCGCTTTACTGTTTCAATTTGTTCAAGTGGAAAACTTAAGTACATTGGTAATATGCGATTGGCTGATATTGTATTTCAACCGGACCGGACTGAGTATTAGCAGGGCGAAATTTAAGAATTTGTACGTGTTTTTTGTACGTGGGAGAGCCATGCTTCGGCACGAATGGGCCGGCTCGACCGGAGAAATATTTATTTATTTACTTTATTAAGGTTCACCAACAGTACATACATTGATACACATACAAAATAATGAAGCAAAGTAAGGATCTGATGTATGTACCAATTATAGGCGCACACATCATTACAAATTGAGTGACAAATTATTATACTAAATAAATGATATTAGACAAAGATAACAATTAATATAAAGTTATTAACAAAGATAGCAATATGACTAATACTTGAGTTACAAGAGAGACAACAGAGAGTGCCAAGTGCTAAGTGGCTTGAAGGGCATTCATCAAAGTGTTTTTAAATTTATTTATGTTATGAATAAATATGTCTATATCTTTACTGTCAGCTTTTAAGAGCTCGTTATAATGACGAGACATTCTAGTAATGGGGTTAAAATATGAAATATTGTTTTTATAAACTTGTAATAGAAACAGATTAGTTTTATTCGCTCTGCGTGCACTGTACTTAATATTAAAGTTGAGACAAGAAAGAAGTTCAGGACAATCTATTACAGAATGTACAATTTTGTAGAGGTAAATGCAATCAAAGTATTTACGACGTGTTTCTAAGGTTTGAATGTTAAAATGACGGAGCCTGTCTGCATATTTCAAGTCTGAGCGTCCGGGTTTATGCCGATAGAAGAGAATCTTAGGACACTTTTTTTGAATTCGCTCCACAGAATCTATATGTGTTTTATAGTGAGGTGTCCATATTACACTACCATATTCCAAGACACTGCGGACAAGTGCAAAGAAAAAGTAAAGGAGACTTTGTGGATTTTTAAATTCTAGGGTAGATCTACAAACAAATCCAAGAAGTCGAAATGCCTTTGAGGTGATGTGCTCATAGTGGGCTTTAAAAGAAAGCTTGTCATCAAATAGAATACCAAGGTCTTTTATTATTGTAGATCGAGCTAGTTCTTGATTGTTTATATTATAACAATACGTAATTCTTGTGCGTTTGTTTGAGAAAGAGATGACAGAGCACTTTTTAATATTTAGGTGCATTTGATTGCGTTGGCACCAGTTAAGAACAACATCGAGATCCCTCTGCAGCTTGTTGCAATCAACGATAGATCTTATTTGATTGAAGATTTTTAGGTCATCTGCATACAATAAACAATGACAAGATAAAAGCGCAATTAAATCGTTTATAAAGATTACGAAAAATAAAGGCCCTAAATGGGAGCCCTGTGGAACTCCAGATGTCACCTTTAATGGCAAAGATAAGAATCCCTTAAGAGCAACTAACTGACTTCTATTGTTAAGGTAAGAGCTAACCCAGCGCAATAAGCTACCACTGATACCGCACCTCGAAAGCTTTTGACAAAGTAAGACATGGTTTACTCTGTCAAAAGCCTTCGAAAAGTCAGTATAAATGGCGTCTACTTGGTGACCAAGTGCATAAGATTGACAGAGGTAGTTTTTATATACGAGAAGATTGCTAATTGTTGACCTGTTTTTAACGAAACCGTGTTGTTTGTCAGAAATAATAGGCCTAATGTAGTTGTATATATGGTTGTATACAATGGATTCAAAAAGTTTTGCAAGGCAAGATAAAATGCTGATAGGTCTGTAGTTCTCCCAATTAGATTTGTCGCCGCTTTTATGAATAGGGGTAACAAAGGCTATTTTCCATCGCTTCGGAAAAATACCAGTACTTAGCGATAAACTGAAGATGATGGAGAGAGGCTTAGACAATTCCTTACTACAGCATTTGACAAAACTAGGTGGAATGCGATCGGGACCAGAGCCCTTGTTTTTATCTAAGTTTTTTATTTTGCGTTTTACATCTTCAGTGGATACAGAAATATGCGATAAACAATTATTGTACAAGTCAGGCGATGCTATGCAATTACTAGAGTCAAGATTATTGCAAAAATTCTAATTGCCATCATAAACAGATCCAAAGTATTTAGAAAAAAGTTCACATATTCCTTCACCTGATGAGGCAAAAGTGCCTTTATATGACATAGTGTTTGGAACAGATACATGTCCTTTTCTATTATTAATATATCTCCAAAAATTTTTTATATTACTTTGTAATGATTTTTCTGTAGCTATAAGATATTTTTTATAACAATCAGATGTAAGAGCCCTGCATCTCTTACGTAATATGGAAAAAGTATCATAATCCCTTGGATTTCTAAATTTTTTAAACAACTTATGAAATTTATTCTTTTCTTTGAGGCAACAAATTAAAGACTTGCTGTACCAATTTGGATAGTTACGGGATTTGTTTTTGAAAAGAGGTGTATGCTTGTGTAAAATTCCATAAAGTATTCTATAGAAAGTCTCAACACATTCATCAACGTCAGGCGAAGATAATGCAACTTGCCAATTAACTAAGCTAAGTTCATTTTTAACTTCTATAATATCACATTTAGAGAAATTTAATTGATCAATTTGGTTATGTCTTAATTCTTTTAAAAAAATGTGTTGTGTTATTTCGACTTGCAAGGCTGGATGATGTTTATCAAGTCGACTCATAGCATGTGTTTCACTTACATCTAAGTTGTTAAGATTTGACAAGACAAGATCCAGTAAACGACCATTTTCATTTTTAATATGATTGTGCTGCTTAAGATTACAGGAAAATAAAAGTTCATTAAGTAGTTGCAGCTTATAACTTGTTGTTATTGAAGAAGAAGGAAGATTATCGTGTAGTGTGTCAGGTAAGCGATAATCTGGTGTATTAAAATCGCCTATTAATAAAAAATTATCGCCAGGAAATTGATTTATTATTAATCTTTGGCAGTGCGAATAAAAAATATCTATTTTATTTGTACTAAGATCAGGTGGAAGGTAGCAAATACAAATATTAAGCCGAGAAGTGTTATGAGTGTCAGGCACGATGCTAACCCAAATGTCCTCCAAGCCACTTTCCCAAGAATATTGTCTGATTACATTGAAATTCTTATGAATAGCCAGTAGCACGCCACCACCATCACGCTTTTCGGAGCAGGTACACTCACGGTCTTTTCGAAAAACGTGATAGCGGTCATCTATAAGCTCGCCATCATGAATACCACTATTTAAATTAGTTTCAGTAAGACACAACATATCATAGTTTGAGTTAAGCAAGTTAATATAAAAATCAGTTAATTTTGTTCTTATTCTGTTAACATTTTGATAGAATATCTTAAACATTATGTGAGGTAGGTATCCTGGTTAACATAATTAAGACCAAATTTATATAGGTAGTGATTAAGTATGACTTACTAAATTATATTAGTAACTATTACAGGTTAAGTTATTAAAACTATCCATTTTCTTGATTAATATAGCGGGCTTGTTCTCGTCTTTACGAATATATATTTGTCCAAAGCGCACCCAAACAAACTTGAAGCCTTTCTCCTTACAGAACACTCTGGCTTGTCTATGAAGTTCCTTTGATTCAGGCGACAGATGTTTTGACAGAAATATTCTTGTTGAGTTGCTATTAATGCCAATATGGGATGTACAGAGTTTATCTCCAGTTTTGTTAAATCGAGTCACAGCCGATAGCAGATTATCACGAAGTCGCTGGGATGACAGGGTGATGAGAATATTACGGGGCCTCTTGGAGTTTGGATTAAACTTTGCCACCCGTCGACAAGCTCTAATATCATCATTCGAGATAGAAACATTCAGGCACTCGCAGAGCTTTTTAAAGAGGTGTAACAAATTTTCATTGCTATTTTCCGGAACTTCGTGGATTTCAATATTTAAATCACGGGACAGCTTCTCAACTTTCGCAATGCGAGTATGTAAATTTATAAGACTGGATTGTGATTTAGCAAGTTCATTCTCTAACGATATAATGCGCAGGTCCTTTTGTTGTATATTATTTTTAATATCATTTTGCTCAGCGCACAAAAAGTCAGTTGTCTGAGTAAAACCAGCTTCGAACTTAGCAAAGGTCTGTTTCACTTCTACTGTCACTAATTGCTCAAGGTCTTTCTTCAACGCAGAGCGCAAGTCGTTCATGAATGCCGAGTTTGGTGCAAGTTTCGTATCAAACATTCTACTAATACTCGACATGGTGACAGGATCGCTTGTATTGCTTGCATTAGAAGAGTATACCAGATCCGATTGATATTCACTCGACATATTCGGGAAAGAAACATCCATTGTATCTTGTGGCGAGGGATCTTTGCATTGGCGAACTGGAGTATTATCATCACATTTGCGCCGGGTAATGTTGAGGCAGGAGGGACAATCGAGAGCCGCTAGCTGCTTAGCACTGAACTGTTTGACCGATTTAGGTGATATATTTAAGCAAACGTAACAATACATCGATTCACAGCTGTTACATTTCAGATAGTTATTTTTACTAAGCTTTGTTTTGCAGCCCAAACACAATGTAATCGTATTCATTGTTGCGATTTGTGAGTGATATAATATCGATAATCATGAAGTAGATCGTTTCGTATCACTGCATCCAACGTTATTATGATGCACAATTACTTTATAATGGTACGAAATTATTGAGGCAAAGTTCAATTCACTTCGATATGTCTTAGATCGCGCCAACACAAGTAAGTCCAGGCTGATGCAATATGGCGATTGCAAACGATAGTTTACAAGGATTATATTTGTACTGTATCTGATTAAACACAGTCTATGTGTAGAATTTGAACACTTTTTATTAAAGTTCACTTTATAATTAATGTTTTAAACTGTAGATCACGTATCACTGGTCATTTAAAACTCGATAATCTTTAAAATTAAATGTAGCAAAACGTAAAGCTGTGTCACTCGGAAGCGCGCGGTGTTGCCCCACCAAACAAATACCACGTCCTCACAGAAAACCGGCGTGAAACAGCGCTTGCGCTGTGTTTCGCCGAGTGAGTGAGTTTACCGGAGGCCCAATCCCCTACCCTTTTCCCTTCCCTACTCTCTCCTATTTCCTTCCCTACCCTTCCCTATTCCCTTCCCTACCCTCCCCTATTACTCCTTAAAAGGCCGGCAACGCACGTGCAGCTCTGCTGATGCTGCGAGTGTTCATGGGCGACGGAAGTTGCTTTCCATCAGGTGACCCGTTTGCTAGTTTGCCCCCTTATTTCATAAAAAAAGAACTTTTGTTTGGAAAATGTTGTGAGATTCATTTGTTGTGTTTAGTATTTACGTACAAATTAATTAATGCAATATGTACACTCGGGGAAGTTGATTCCTATGCAAATGGGGGATCTACGTAGTTTGGTCGCATTACGTCAAACTCAGCCGACAGATCACAATTAATATTGAATTGACATAATCGACCAAATGACGTTGGTCTCTCAACTGCATAGGAATCAACTTCCTCGATGGTACATTGTACGTCATGATCCTGTTTATAACATAATTAATTTATAATAATATTGTGGGTACACTGTATCAAATCGACTTCAAAATTGTACGTAATTGAGAATTAAAATTCCCTATCTCAAAAACTACTGAACCTATTTTGATAAAGCTTGCAGCATTTCCTAATTGAACAATACCTAGTACAACAAAAAAAGAATTAATGAAATCAGACTTGTAGTTCCGAAGATATGCGAATGACAAACATAAAAATATACATACATACATTTAAGGCCTCCGTGGTCCAGTGGTTTAGACTATAGTGCGCGGCTCTTGACTCGGAGGTCGTGGGTTCGATTCCCGCGTTAGAAACATCATATTGTTATTTCCAAGTTTGGTTAGGACAATGCAGGCAATCACCTGATTGTCTGACAAGTAAGATGATCCATGCATCGGATGGGCATGTAAAAAGTCGGTCCTGCGCCTGATCTCTCGCCAGTCGTGTCGGTCATCCGTTCCTGCACTGGGTAATATGAGAGTAAAGGAAAAGAGTGTTCTTGTGTACTGCGCACACACTTGGGCACTATAAAATTACTCCTGCGTTACTGGCCTGGTTTCAATGAAATCGGCCACCGTCACCGAAACCGGTGTGGGAGTTATTATATACATAGTACATACATACACTTTTGAAATTTGGCACATATTTTGTTCAGACACTGAAATAGACTAACACAATATACAAAATTATTATTTTTAACAAAAAATTAAAACCGACTTCCAAGGTAAAAACAATAATAACATCCTTATAATATGAACTAAAAAGTATTAAATAATTATTCCTATCTAATAGTGCCTTTTTCCGAATTCGGCTAAAACTCAACTATTTCTGTACTTAATTTTCATCATTTTGAAGTCGGTACCAGATGAATCTTCAGTTCTCTGACAGAATATTAAGGGCGTTCCGTCCGGAGATTCCGTAATTGACCGTATTTAAAACCTTATAAACTCATAATCCGAAAGCTACAAAGTTATAATAAAAATACAGCAATAATCTTCAGTATATCAACATTCCTTTTGTCGTTTTAAATTTTCTATTTTTGTTTCTTATACTCATGATATCAGCTTCCAAAGTAATACCAATTTGTTAAAATTCAAGCATACATTCAGCATCTCCTTAGGATTTACAAATTACTTTTATTTGAAACTCACGCCAATAGATCGACAATATCATAAACTACATATTCGCCGTTTTAATTTTTTTTTTAGGACAATTTGGAACTAAGATAAGTAAAAATAATAGGGTTTTGGCGCGATCTCGGCAACGCGGCAAATGTATGGCCAAGGTTGTTTGCTCGGGGGACGGCCTTAATTTGAAACTGGCACCGACTTCAAAATTATGAAAATTAAGTACAGAAATAGTTGAGTTTTAGCCGAATTCGGAAAAAGGCACTATTAGATAGGAATAATTATTTAATACTTTTTAGTTCATATTATAAGGATGTTATTATTGTTTTTACCTTGGAAGTCGGTTTTAATTTTTTGTTAAAAATAATAATTTCACTCTTTTTAGTTACCTAGTAAGCCAACGCGTACTATACGTAGAATAATACACCTGTATATTATTATTCTACGTATCTTATTACAGTCACACTTACAAAATATAATATCAGCTGCAGCCTGCAGATAATTTTAAACAATACATTTAAAAAAATCGAAGTGAACACGTGTGACGTGCTAAGTAACCGGTCACCGGACTAGTTTCTATAGGCTGGCACTCGCTCGAATTGTCACACCGCGCACGTGACGCATCGCTGATCGCACATAGTACCCGGCCCGCGCCGCCCGCGCCGCGCCGCTCACGCTCTCTTGACAGCCCAGGCAATTATAATATTGTACTATGAACGCTAAACGCAATGCAAAAGGTTGAAATTAGGTTGTTTTCCAGAATATCTCATCGAAGTTTCTGGCCCCACAGGACAGGCTATGCCTAGTGTGGGGATTTGTCTTAATCTTAAGTTGTATATTGTATTTTTCTGGAAATAAATAATTTGTAATTTGTAAGTGAGACAGAATGTTACATTTAATCGAAGCAACTTTAACTTCTCAGAAGTAATGTCAAATGTGTGCTTTATGCTCTGGAGATAAGGTTGAATTTGGTGACATTGGTGACCCTGACGTGGTAATGAATTAATGATGATGATGATGATGAATGTAATTTGCATAGTAGCATAATATGCTTTCAGTTCTTAAAACAGCGCCTAAGCTCCCAAACTTGTAGCTATAAGGAATCCGGAGTTCTCTTAGTATCTTCGGAACCATAGTATACCTCGGTGAAAAATCTCGCGTTTTGGTAGCATATGCTTAGGATGCTTCTCATAAAACCAAAATCACCATATGTTTCCATATAAATTTCGAAGAGTTCCCTCAATTACTCATGGATCCCATCATTAGGTCACCACTTTTGTGAACGTGGTACCAAATTGGAGTGAAACCTAATACAACAAAACAAAAATTTTGAAAATCGGTTCACAAACGGTGGAGTAATCGTTGAACATACAAAAAAAAAAAATAAAAAAAAAAAAAAAAATATCCACAGCCGAACATATAACCTCCTCGTTTTTTGGAAGTCGGTTAAAAAACTGGGCAGTTCTTGGAATACTACATAGTACATACAAATGTTTCGAATTGATAACCTCCGTGTTTTGAAGTCGGCTAAAAAAAACGTGTAATCAACGATAGAAACATTGAATTGAAGCTAATGAATTTGTATGGAGGTAATTACTGTTTGTAATATTTAGTACCATAATGGTGTTGGTTTAAATATTCGTATTAACATGCTGCTCAATTTTGTTATGGTAATTAGTTCGTTAATAAACAATTAGTGTCATAAACACCGACGGTTTTAATCACACGTTCGATTATAGAATCAACACTTGGTCAAACGTTAACAACCATACACTAATGTTCGCCGGCTCTTACGCGCTTCTACGCGTTAATACCTAACGTTCAATATTTGCTATGCAAGAGCACCTCTGCAAATTATGTTGTACAGATTAAAAATATTTTAGGTCTGAATTTTTTTTATCAAGAAATAAGGACTTTAACGTAGTACGATAATATTGTCCCTAACTGAACAATTATGTGTATAATTTTTAAACAACTGTGTAGCCAGGAAAACCTTTTTATATTATGATCTCTTAGAGGAAGTGCTAAGCCTGTCTCGGGATCTGCAATGAAAGATCAGAAGAAAATCTTGGGACTAGTCACTCGCGCATGTATGATTGCAGTATTAAAATTAAGTTTTAGTGTTCCGTACCCAAGGCGTAAAAACGGACCCCTTTTACTAAGACTTCGATTTCTGTCCATCTGTTCGTCTGTCTGTCCATATGTCTGTCGAGGACTAATAAAACACAATTTTTCGTGCACTTTTTCTACTATATTGTGTTTTATTAGTGTTCAACATGAATTTACACCAAGAATGAGAGTACAATCAATTACATACATAATAATATCGTATCGTATAGTTATGTTATGTTTGCTATAATATCGACGACAATATAGCATATATAACATATTCGGTATGACCTATACCCAGTTCAGAAACAAACTAATGGGATTTTATAATATTAAAAAAGATACATAAGCACGCACATTACGCATCATATCTATTGCACTTCGTTATCTATTGTCATGAAATATTATGAATGTTTTAAGCACGATTTAAGGTTATTATTTAATATTTATGTTCTTATTTCTATGTGAACAATTTTTTTTTTTTTTTTTAACTCTCTATATAATATTAATATCATTGAAATGTTATTTTATATTATTATTGTTTCAGTTGCTAAACTAATTTGATAATTTTATTAATTTTATTATGTACTTTAGCTTAATTAATATTATGATTATCTTGTATCTTTGCCAGTGTTGTGTTACCTATATCAGGATAGTGTAATTTTTATAATTTGTAGCAGTGATTGTTTAATACATGTACCGCAGGTGTCCTTTTTAAATAAATAAATAAATAAATAAATAATATTATGTCTGTCCCCTGCCTATATCAAGAGCCTCTATAGACTAGACTTCTAAAATTTACCCAGATTACTACTCAGATACTCCCTGTCAAAAACGTGTACTTATATAAAAAAAATCTATATAAGCGGCGATTGACAGTGAAGTGTCAGATGTTATCAAACGCGGCTTTGAATAGAAAATGACAAGTTTTTGGCAGGGAGTCAATGACCGTTACCTCCATGTTTCGCCGAGTACCGTATAGTGGAACTAATGTTTTCGAAGTGGTAAATCGGGGCTGAAAATTGGATAAAATATTCCGGTACAAGCGCGGAGAACAAACAGAAATGGCCGGCCGAGCGACGAAATTCCTGAGATTTCCCATCACGTATAAATTATTTGCTTAACCCAGTTGGAAATTTGTTGCCATCTTCATTTTGAAGTGCTAAACAAAATTGAATTCTTACAACGATGTTCTATGTAAAAGCTGAGTAAACGTCGGTTAACGAAGCCTAAGCGTAGGTGCACACGGTATTGTACTGCACGTTTTTTTGTAGATATTCGGTTGGCGATGGTTTGTACTTTGTAGTGGCTTTGTTGGTAGACGATTTTTGCAGTGCAATCGACGTGTGAATGGTTCCATAATTATAATATACATTGTATGCTCCACTATTCGTTAGAGCATACTGCAAAAAAGTGAAAGAAACGTGCAGGATTGTGCCATGTGAACCAAGCCTAATTGTCTTCAAAATACGTACTGCACTTTGCACCCGAATTCGACGTAAAACTTAGAAAAAATAACAATAATAATATTATCTATGGACGCTTCACACCACGTAAGTCTGGCCCCGTGTTAAGTACCTGAAGGACTTGTTTTACGGGTACCAGACAACGGAAATATATTATTATTATTGTACTATACGTATATTTAAGATTTTTGAAGTGAAAATTTCTTTAGCAGCGTTGAGCACTTTTGTGGGATGGGTAAAAACTAAAAACTGTGAAACTCGCCTCAGATTCTCGTGCTGATCGAAAAACCGTAAGATGGTTGGAGAGTAGTGTTGTAACATCGAAATCGATTAATCGAACTATCGATTGTTTTTTTTTCGATTGTCGATATTTTTCAATCGATTGTAAGGGTTTCGAGTTACGATTATTTAAAAAAATCGATTTTCATATAAAATTGGTTAAAAATTTAATCGATTGTAAGGGTTTCGATTAATTTAAAAAATCATTTTTTTTAAATCTATTTTCATAAAAATAGGTTAAATAAAATTGTAAGGGTAATTGATTAATTAAAAAAATCGATTTTTTAAAAATCGATTTTCATAAAAAATGGGTTAAAAATTTTGATCGACTGTAAGTAAGGGTTTCGATTAATAAAAAAAAACGATTGACGATTGACGAGACATTTTCATAAAAAATGGGGAAAAAATATAATGCACAACGTTAATAATAATCAAGTTTTCATTTCTGCCGGCACTCCCGGAGTGCAACCCGTCTTTTTTGTTTATTATTATATCATACACTTAATACACATCCAGACCCGGGAACATTGAAAACTTTTTGTTCTGTCGGCGGGATTCGAAACCGCGACCCCCGGCTCGAGCTACCGACGTGCTTATCCACTGAGCCACAGGGGTTGTTGCAATAATGACTTTTAAGTTCTAATCATATTACTACATTCATAATAGAGGTAGTATACAAAATATTATTACAATATCCGAACAATCCATCTAGAAATCCGGTGTCCGGTCACAGACACGTCTCTCCAATCTAAGACAGAAATTTGAAGTGATAACAACACTTCATAGAAAATGTACGACTACATGCAGCTAAAACTCGACACGAGCAACAATATGCCATTAATTTCACTACGCCTATATAAAAAGAGCATAAAATTCGAATAAAATATAATATCACTAGTTTAAAAATAGCATCATACTATTATTATTATGATGCTATTTTTAAACTAGTTTATTTTTAAGCTAGTAATATTATGTATTTCCCGTAGATTTCCCGGGACTTTAATCTTCATAACAAACGTCAAATGCTTCAGCAGTTTGGGCGTAAAGTTGTAACATACAGACAAACTTTCGCATATATCTACAGTATTTGGGAGTATAGATTGCATGAGGACAAAAATAAATACCTACAAACAATTTTTATGCAATCGTTTCGTTTCCATTAAATTTATTAGTGTACGAAAATTGGAAAATGAAATCAACAAATTAAAACCAATCACATTTTCGTTTTAAAATTTAATTATAGCAGTAATTACATTTGCGATAGATTTATCACGTGAAAGCCTTGTATGTTAAAATTAACAAAATTCTATTAATTGTAATTATTATACACTGGCTGTTCACACTTTTTATTTTTATGTTTATTTGAAGATGGTTCAAGCTTTAAACACGTCTGAGCCCAGTGTTTTTCAACCTTATTTCATTATTATACACTGGCTATTCAAACTATATTTTATGTTTATTTGAAAATGGTTCAAGCTTTTTTCAGTATGGGCCCCTTCTGATATGAAAAATATTTCGCGACCTCCTTCACCCTTTGCTATTTTATCATGTATGTAAGATAATAAATATGAATAATTATCATTTTGCTAAAATTCTCCTATGTTTTGAATGTTTTTTTAAAATTAATGAAATAGTTTTCTTAACCTCTGGCGAACTCCCTCACAGAAGCTTCGTGAACCTCGAGGGTGTCGCTACCCACAGGTTGAAAAACACTAAAGTAGCTGATTCATATAAAAAAATATTATTTAAAGCCATAGGTTCTCAACGTGGGTGACAACGCCCCCTTGTCACTTGTGGGCGTTTGAGACTTACTACGCAGGCAGTAGAAGACCCAGAGAAAATTAGGGGGCATTGAGATGGCGCAGATGGGGCGTGGGTAGATTAAAAAATATAGTCTAAAAAGGCAAAAATACACGCTTATCACGTGCTAAAGTAAAACAAAAATTAATATCATTTAATTTTTGTTAATGTAGGTTTTGTAATAATTTTTAATGATTACATTAACAAAAATTTTGAATGTCTAAAACAACATTCCTCAATATAACTAAGCATGCGTTTTGAATTGCTCCCATTGATATATTTTTCTTTTATTATTCATTTTAAACTCAAAAATAAGATAGTGCTCATATTCCTATCTTACGACTATAATATAATATCTTACGTTTAAATATAATCGTGGCAATAACTGTTTTAAGTTCGCGAGTCGTGACATAATATGGTAAGTAAAATTAAGATGGGGGCTCTAGCAAAAAACATATTCTCAAAGTTGGCGGTGAGCAAAATAAGGTTGAGAAACTATGATTTAAACTAATATATAATAAAGGTTATGAATTTTCTAGTTTGACCGCGTTAATCTCACTAACTACTGGACTGATTTTTAATGATATTTGCCACAGATATAGAGTAAACCACAAGAAAAGTCATAGGCTACTAAGGCATACTTTTTGCCTGAAAATGTACGGTTCCGTGGATTTCCTACTTACGCGGGCAGAGTCGCGTGGAACGTCTACTACGATCATATTCACTATGTCAGAGTAATATAATATATATAACTTTGGCCTATCAGTAAACCCTAGTAAGTGTCAAGCTATCTTACTGGGTAGTCCTCGTAATATATATAGGGTAGATTTAGCGTCTCTTTCACCAGTAATATTTGATGGTTCTGTAATCAATTTCAGTTCCAGTGTAAAAGATCTCGGCTTACTCATAGACTCCACTCTCGATTGGCAAACCCAGACTGCCTCAGTTTGTCAGAGGGTTACCGGTATATTGCGTTCGCTTTATCGTCACAAAAACTTTTTACCGACACACATTAAAACTCTGCTGGTCCAGTCTCTTATATTTCCCATTATAGATTATGGTGATGTGTGCTATTTAGACCTCAATGCGGACAAGCTCGACAAATATGACCGACTCATTAACAACTGCATCAGGTTTATATACAATCTTCGGAAATATGACCACGTATCTTCCTATCGTACCAAGCTGCACTGGTTACCTGTACGACAACGTCGTTCAGTGCGAGCCCTGTGTATGCTCTATACATTCCTGAACTCCCCTAATTCTCCTGCTTACCTAAAGTCACACTTCCAATGCCTCTGCGATAGTCACGAAAGAACCCTCCGCTCCTCAAATAATGCTCATCTCCGTTGCCCCCCTCATCGTTCCAGTCTAGTCCATTCCTCCTTCCATGTCCAGGCTATTTTACTGTGGAACGCCCTACCTCCGGAAATCAGGTTAAGCCCAACCAGAGAAGCGTTTAAACGTAGAGTCCGACTATTGTATCTAAAAAATTGGCAGAATCTTAAGTAAAAGAACTAATATAGTACCCAGTTTTTATATGGATGTGTATAATATTATGTACTTATGTAAGTGTATGTATAATAAATATGTATATTATGTAGATATTATATATAAGTATATGTATATTATGTATAATATTATATTTATATGTTATTATAATTATTATATTATTATATCATATGCCTAGTATTCGTTATTATCTTTATCAGTATTTATTGTATATTTAATGATGTATTTCCTAAATGTGTGTTCTTAATCTTTTTTTCTACACAGAAAGCACCGTTTTAGTTTTGTCTCTGTTACCACCCAATGGTTGACTGGTAGAAAATGCCCTATGGCATTAAGTCCGCCATTGTACATTGTACAAAAAGTGTTAAATAAATAAATAATAAATAATATATATTTTAAAGGTTTTTTTTAATTGTTGACTACTAGATGACGCCCGCAACTCCGTTGCGCCAAAATTCATTTATCGCGCGGGAACCGTACATTTGTCCGGGACAAAAAGTATCCTATGTCCTTTCTCGGGTTTCAAAGTATCCCTATACCCAATTTTATCAAAATGGGTTCGGCGGTTTGGACGTGAAGAGGTAACAGACAGTCAGACAGGTAGACAGACAAACTTTCGCATTTATAATATTAGTATGGTTCATTATTAGAATATTCATACTTCCATATCCATACTGGATATGGAAGTATGGATATTCACACTATTCAGTATAATTATTTATTTAAGTATCACAATAAAAAGAAACCACAGAATTCATACAGCTAAATACAGCAAGCAGCTTTAAGCAATTTTTAAAGAATTTAAAAACATTTTTGGGTTCCATTTTCGCTTGTACGAGATCTAATAAATTGCGTTGCGGTTTTGTATTAACTCGGGCCTTTGTTTATTTAAGGATATTTCTGGTAATATTTTCATACAACAGCACGCAAAAATTTGTAATTATAATTTTTTCATGTTTTTTAATCTCAAATTAACTTTGTTTAACAAAATTAATTAATTTGGTGCTTTTCATTATTTGAAGTTAAGCCGCGAAACTTATTTGCATCGGTGCCTACCAAATTGAAGATGAAGTGATATTTTATATTATTATTATTTTTTCATTTTTTGTGTAACTTTTTGTTTGTTAAACAAAATAAGACAAATTAATGTTAACATTGTGAATTGTAATTTGTAGCTTTATCGGCGCAGGTGTAGTTTTTGACATGATGTGGACATCCAAAGATTTATAGCATTGACCCATACATTAGCTACATACACTTTGTGTAAGTAGTACACACACTAGGCCGAAGTTACGCGGCGTAAATTACGTCCGCAATGTCAAACTAGTCCATTGAATGAATCGCTCAAAGGGGGTCTAGAGTGAGTGAGCGGGATCGTGAGATTCTTTTTCGGAAACGTGTACAGAGTAACTAGTTCATAAACATACTAAAAGTCCTGGACACTAGGGGTCTTACTAGCGAGTAGCGAGTCGCAAGTCAATAAATTAAAATCGGTGGAAGCACTTAAATCGGCCGGTCTGCGACTCGAGTCGCCTAAAGGTCGTAACCCGCGCATTCTTGTAAAAGTTGTCCCGGAACATATGACGGGCGATAATTTCCTAGTCGCACTTTACAACCAAAATATAAACGGCGAAATTAATATGTCACAAGAACAATTTTTGCGCACTACAAAAATAAATTTAAACGCATTTATTTTACTCATGCTGATAATCCTTATCAAAATAAATTATTTTATCACTAAGTACAGTTTGTTAAGATACTGTTTGGTCTTTGAATGATTAAAATTGGACGTTTGGTTTAGGAGTTACGGCGAAATTAAAAATCGCGATTTACGCCCGTTCCGAAGTGGGCGCTACGCGCTACCAAGGCGGGGTGCGCAGCAGGGCAATCGCGTTATTTCTAAACGTTTCAATTCAGGTTCACATCTACTTTGGTTGTGTTTCAGTTACGGTTTGGTTCCGCTGCGTCTGAACAAATTTTAGTATCGTGCTATCGTTTCAACTGTAACTCAACCTTAGATGGAACTCGAACGAAGCGCAACGTATGACCTTTAGACAGACATTGCAACGGACCAATCAGCGCCCTTCTGATTTTATTTTGATTGGCTTAAATATGAACAAATTAGTTCCGATGCGTTAATTGGTCAATTGACAAATTGTTTATTACACATGACATGGATGTTTATTACACATGGATGATAGTACATATGGATGAATATGACACGAGTGAAGTTGTTTTGGTAGTTATGAATGCGAATGATTATTACTTGGGAGTTTTTAATTTACGTAGTTTAATTCATATTGTTTTACTATAATTTACAAACGCCATAAGTGTTGAGTTAATGACTAGTGACTTGTGACAAAAGTTTTATGTGGCGCAGAAAACATATTATTTACGTAAAGAAGTAATGTCAAAATTCAATTCACTTTTTAACAAACTCAATTAAATAGTCCGTAGTGTTATTTTGCAGCTTAAAAGTAAAGATAAGCTTATATTATAATTTGATTATAGCTTATTGTTATATTTTTCCATCGATTTTCGTCAATTTAACACACCAAAACAAGAAACGTTTCAGAAACGTGCGAGTAGAAGTAGCTTTGTATCAACTTTTTGTTTTGACAGCGTTTGCGCTTCGGCTGAGGTTCAGTAACGTCTCAACTAGCTGTCAAAATGTTAGCGCGATCCCGAATCGTTCCAAAAGTCGATCAACGTCCGAGTTTCACTTGCGGTTCAGTTGAATAAATTTAGCGCGATTGCCCTGCAGTAGCGAAGATTATGATCGGCACTGCAGCTGGTGAATTAGCTCATAATTCATATACTTACCAAGAATACCGATGATCGCTACTGATTTGCCTATACTCTTCAGAAGGCTCCAATTTCCTGTAAAAAATTCTTTTGGGGTTTAAGATTTTTTTTTTCCATTTATTTAAGGTCGCTTAGAACAACAAGGTTATCAGCGACCACAAGAACAATTACATAAATTTTTGTATCGGCTAATGAAGTAGAAATACTTTAAATAGCAAAACGACGTTTGCCGGGACAGCTAGTAAGTTATATAGTACCAATATTCCAGCAGCTCATGGCCGTACCAACAAACTTTACCTAAGTTTCGTTAGACTAGTTTAATCTTTTACATCTTTGGTAACTTATCAATTCAATAATTCAGTAAGGTTGTTCATGCATAAGAGAACTAGAAGCGTTTATGACCTCTTGTTGTTTATGTTGCCGGTTTACATGACCACAAAGGCGACTTTTACTGTTCCAAAATGTTTACGACTATTACTATCTATTCTGTAATTCTATAAACTGTTGAATAGTTTACTAAGGCCTTTCAGTCTTGAACAAACTATGTCCGGAATTTTCTAACGCATAAAATTTTTAGATGGGTAATTTATAAAAGATAATATGTTCAATCAGTTTTCAATAACAAACATATATTTTTTAAATGGGCAAAATTTCACTTTAAATAATATAGTCTATAAAATATTTTGAATGAAGCACTGTGTACTTTGTGCAATACTGCAGTGGAATAAGCTTGAGAATACGCGGAAGGTATTTGTCGAACTTCGCGGTAACCTCCGAGTTAAAAGATTTAAGATAAAAATATTATGTCTTTTGTACAAATCGGGGACTGCAGAAATCCGAATCATAGAGCCGAGAGAGATCATTACCAGGGGCCTCGGAGCGTAAAATGAAGTAATAAAGGACGGGAATGAAGAATCACTGAGATTATGTGTTTACTTTTAAATGACACGGACATTTCTGAAACGAAATTGTTGCTTTGTTATGATTTGAAATTTCGATTATTGTTGGCCGCTTCTGGAACATACGACGAGGCTCGTGTTTTTAGCACTGCGCCCTGATGCTCCGTATTTTTTTCGTATTCGTTTTGTTTATAAAACTAGATGACACGGTGAATTTCGTATCTCTTTCCTCTTAATATAACTGAAGCCTAGGAATGACTTCAATGAATATTTCAAGACTATATAATTATGTAAATTGGTTCAGCCGTTTTCGAGTTTAAGCGAGACCAACAAAATAATTTAAAATTCATTTTTATTCATAACTAGCGACCCGCCCCGGCGTCGCACGGGTATAAAATATATAGCCACTGAAAAAAATATGCCTATAGCATTCCTCAATAAATGGGCTATCTAACACTGAAAGAATTTTTCAAATCGGACCAGTAGTTCCTGAGATTAGCGCATTCAAGTTAGCCCTTTCAAATAATTTTCCCAGTTTTATCCACATTTTCCGCTATTTCTTCGCTCCTATTAGTCTTAGCGTAATAAAATATAGCATATAACCTTCCTCGATAAATGGGCTATCTAACATTGAAAGAATCATCAAAATCCGTTTCGTAGTTTTAAAGATTAAAGGGAACAAAGGGACATGAGGGAAAAAATAGCGATAATAAGTACTCGTATAGAGAACAAGATTATTCACAATGTCTATTTTAACGAAATCATATAATTTCAAATAATAATATGCTTATATAGAAATGGAAACAGACGGTCTGTATACAGGATTTAAATTCAGAATAGAAAGTATATTTATTATCAGCTATTATGTAACACGCTGTTTAAAAAAGTCACAATATTTTATATTATATTGTGTGCAATTTTTTAATTTATGTCTACCAGTAAAATGCCCTACAATATTACCGGCATCGCGCAACGACTTTAATATGATAGAGGAATATTTTATCATTTTAAATGCCTCTCTTCACGGAATGCCAGCTCTATATTGCTATTTCTTTGATAAAGGCCATAAAAATCCGCGTGTGGTTTACGATCAGATTCTATATCCTGACATCATAAAAACCAACAAAATATACAAGTTATTTCACTCTAATGTTTTACTACGCCACTGACGTAGTCTATGGGTTATGTTTCAAGAAAAAAATTGTACAACACGTTTGAATATATTTTTTTTAGCTTGATTAGTTTTTTTGGAAAAGGTACTTTAATGATTTTCGAATATTTGAAATATTTATTTAACGTTTATTTGGAGAATGTGATTGTAAATTTTTACTATACAGTTATCTTATTATTGTTTAAATTTACACTTTATGATAAATCAATATTATTTATTATCATGAATTTAAAGGAAGTCATATTATTAATTTTATGTTTACATATTTTTATATTGTTAATATAAATGATTATTTTAATTCTTAAATATTAATGTTAAGGCTTCTATTATTATATTTTTAATTCTTGCTAATTATTCAACTGAGGAGAATGCCAATTCTTAATTAAATGAAAGTTAGTGGGTGTATTTCCGGTCGGATGAAGCCATAACAGCATTTTATTAAATAGGTATATTTTTAAAATATCGTTTTTCCGATGAATGATCAATAAATAGTTGATTTTTGATTTGGAAGGGGCATTCTAGAGCAGCCATAGAGCGAATATCTCCAGAGAACTAAAACTGTAATTTATTTGGAAAGTATAATATATTAAATAGTGTTGTGAAGAATTTGGAAGTGAGAAAATTAAAAAGTGATTTATTATACTGAAGTATTTGATTTCATCACAGTACTAACTGAGAAGTTGATTCCTAGGCAGATGGCGGACCTAAGTAATTTGGTTGCGTTATGTCAAACCCATCAGCCGACCACATGACGTACCTAGGTCCATCAACTGCCTAGGAATCAATTTCCTCGATGGTACATACAAAGTATGATACATTTGCAAATTATGCAGATTCACATTGTCACTTTTCACGGGATTACACGACATTTTAATAGAAACACTTGTGACGCTGTAGCTTAATTTGCATTCAATTTGTTGCCATCTAATTGGATTAATGCGCGTTTGACAGTTGAAATATAGAAATTTAGTACTGAATGACAGCTGCGATCCGAAATACAAATGGCGGCCATTAGGCGGCCGGACGATCTGAGAAATAACCCTTTAGATGCAGCTGGAGCTGTGACCTAAGATGTGATAAATTGCTTATTTATCGATTATTACATTAAGTAGTCCTTCATACTAATCCCCTTCGATGGAGTTTTGTTTTTGATAAATGTCTGTCAAATCGTAATCTGATAATGATCGATTTGTCAGTAGATATAGCTTGCTATACTATTACGCGCAAAATTGTTTCAGTAAAAAAATTATCTATTGTCTTTTACCAAGACGCAAAATGCGCATTCAATAGGTTAAGAGTTAAACGCATAATATCGCGTATGACATTAATTATGTTGTACGTAACTTTTTTGTCTGATTTACATAGTTAAGATTTTACGTTAATAATAATTAGAATAAATTATAAATACAAGAATCAATACAGTCTAAATTGCCAAAATTATAATCAAGATAAGTGCGGTTTGAAATCCCACACGTAAAGAATGAAAGAATTTAAGATAGCCTAGAGGATGATTCTTTAAGAATTTTAGGGAAAGAAAAACTACACAATACATACTGGAGCGAGCATGGACGTGCCTTTTAGTTCACGCTAAGGGTGTTTTAAGGAAAAATAACGGTACAATCCTGAGCTAGCAAAAGGGGTACTTTAGTATAAAGTTTATTTTGTCTTCTTATTTTTATCTCTAAGTATACGTTTTTGGTTATATAAAATACGTTACATGAAATAATTTTTGCTTTTTATTACTTTTCGGAAATCCATAGCTTACTTTTTATTTTAAATAAATAAATAAATACTATACTAAGTATACTAGTAATAACATATTAAAATATAATTATTATGTTACAAAAAGATAACGGGTCATTTAACGTTTCTTACTTTCTTGTGAGCGCTTTAATGTCGGTTTCAGTTGAGTGTTAAAACGTTACTACGACCTTTATCGTATTTCAGACCTCACTCCAAAAGTATTTTATAAACTAAATAATTTAAGAGCCGAGGGCAACTGTCCATTATTCAGTAGCCTTTGCCCAAATAAAACTAGCGTTTTATGTTCGGTGGATTGTAATTAAAGTTTTATAGAACATAAATAAAAAGGACTAGTTCTCATTCTGGCTGCGTATTCGATTTAGCCCGGCCCCTACTTCGTTAGTGGGACAGACGACGTTAACCTTTATACTTATAGTATGAACCATTGCGTAACTTAGCGTAGTATTTTTTTCAAAAAGTTTAAAACGAGCGATGAAACAAAAAATGTGCATTTGCACTTCCTTTCAATAAGTAAGCCTTAAATTATTATTAAACTTGCGGTTTTCGTTAAGATGATGCTGCACTGCAGAAGGCTCCTCGGGGCATCAAATGACTAATACCCTCAAAAGTTTCTATACATACGTTATATGACTGCTCGTTTACTACTACTACGGACTACCCAACTTTTATGTTCATCCACCCGTGGCTTAATTATTGTTTTTTCTTTATTAATTAGTTATTGTTTTGAGGTACATTTATTCGTTACGCTTTTTTCACAAGTAATGCATTTAGAGCTAGAAACCTAAAACCTTACACATGTTTATGCCGCTAAGGGGTGAATAAGGGCCGACGACGACACGACGTTTTTTTACGCTCGTTTGTATCGATACAATCGCAAGTTGAACGCTCAGCAAACGGAAGAAAGCCGACACGTTTTAAACTTTATATCTGCTAAAACGCGATGAAAGCACACGGAACACGAGCGCATCAGAAACGCGCGTAATCTGCGCAATAAATACGACGCGTGGAAAGGCCCTAAGCTATACAATTTCCAACATCCTACAAAATAATTGCAATAATATAATAATATATTATAGACTATGGAGCTGTCAAATTCTGCCGTATATCAAATTATACGAGGCTATAATTTGATTATTTGCCGAAATTATAATATATTTTGCTACAATAATATTATATTCGACACGACAGAAACATAATGATTATAATGATACGGAAAATTAAATCCACATTTTGTATACGTAGAATTCGGAGCGTATATTTGGTAAGCTTGTAATTAATTTTCATATTATCAACAGAAATCTTGAAAACCAATTTAAGAGCCGTACCATAAATCTAATGAAATATACTTGTGGAAATTTTGATATATTTATCATGAACATCGTCGATAAATGCGGAGCCAACGTTCCTTGGTGCAAGTCATAGGAGATAGAGATGTAGGTATTTTTCTTTGCTTCTAGGTGCCTTTGCAAATAAATAATAAAAAAGCTGAGTATAAAATAAAGAACGGTTTATCATAAAATACCTCCAAGATATATTTCGATGACGGTGGCCGGTTTTAATGAAACCAGGCCAGCTGCGCATGAGTTGTTTTATAAGCCTCAAGTGTGTGTGTACTCCGGAGAGCTTTTCTTTATTTACCTTAGCTTTTCCTTTATTTTTGAAGCCCAGGGATGCAAATGACTAATATGATTTAATATAAGACTAATAGATCGTGTCCGAAAAATAATGGAATTTTTGTCAGCCCTGCCTTGCGATGTCAAAAGCCCCGGAAATACCATCAATGGTCAGTTCAGTTTGCAACATGATGAGGCAATGCGGTGCCGAGTATGTCAATTTAATGTTTATCTTCTTGTCTAGTGAATAAAGTTCAGTCTTGAAAGTTTAATTTTAAAATAATCACATTTCCGTTGTCACATTGCAATTGCAAAAACCCTTATAGTGTAGATATTAAGAGAAAAAATCAGACATCGTCCTTCTCTCTTCACACTCACGCTCGTCTTTCATTTCCAGATGAAAAGGGATGACTCGGAATCATCGCTAACTTAGTTCTTTCTTAATAACTTGATAAATATACATCATTAAAAAATCCGATTTGAGTCTAATTCTTGCACCAAACAAGAGATTCAAACTTTCCAACCTTAATTAGCTTTTGTCGTTCCAGCTATGAAGTAGTTTGGATTAAATTTGGTCTGTATACATGTTTAAGCGTTACTTGTCTAAACTTTACTAATTCAACCTCCAGGCCTTAGGTAAACTTGCCACTTTACTAGTTAGCCTGTTTTAAGCATACAGTTTTTGATGTAAATAAAGGAATGTACTTTCGAGAATTGAATGCATTCTCTCTTTCAAAATTTAAATTTAAGTCTAGATTTTTCTTTCTTATTAGAAAAGAGAAAAGTTCACAGAATCAATTAAATTTAAGTCTAACAACTATAATATTACTAGCTGTCCCGGCAAACGTTTCTTTGCCATATTATATAAAGTATATCGCCCGTAATTTTATTGAATTAGTGACTAAATAAGTATGTCACCATGGCAACGTCCATCGCTATCCCGTGATCCGCGTCGCATAAACAATGGTCGCTCTTTATAGACAAATAATTTGCAATAACATAAAATTGCGACTATAATTAAAGATCTAAGCTATCCTATCTCTCAAGTTGGAAAAAAGCACACATTTAAAAAAAAACATTAAAATTTAAAATCGGTTGAGTAGTTTAGGAATCCATCGCGGACAAACATCGTGACAGGAGATTTATATATATTAGATATGCTTTACACTTATGGTCATTGAGATGTACTTATGGTTAATTTTAAACTGTATATTTATGCCCATATAAAATTACGGAATAAATGAATTAAAATAAACATGTATGAAACTTATGGTTTGTTTATGCAAAAAACGAACATTTTCAAATTATTAGTTGCCCATTTCATCCACTAACGTTTTCAATATTTATTACTTTATTGAATGATCTAAACTCTAAAGCGAGGGACAAAAACTTAAGCATCAGTGCCACAAAATGTACAGTCACTGCCCATTAAATGACTGCAACTACGTGAATTCTGCAAGAAGTTACGAACAATATATAACACTAGCTACTTCGTTGCGTCAAAATTCGTTGACCACGGGAACCGTAAATTTTTAAGGGATAAATGTTCTTTTTGGAGACTCCAAGTATCCCCATGTCCAATTTAGGTAAATCAGTTCAGCGGTTTAAGAGTGAAGTAGTAACAGACAGAACCATTTAACCATTTATAATATTAGTAAGTATGGATATTGGATAGTTTTTTTGAGAGATAATATAACAAAGCGGATTTGTACGACACTCTTTTCGGGTGATTGATAAGTGATAACCCATGGATAACCCGATATCGGTTAATTGGTCAGAAAGGACAATATAATAGAATTAGTCGCTCTACTCATCCACGCTTCACTGTAACCCCCAAACAATTACCGTATGAAATTGACCCCAATAGCGTTTGGGACCAATTAAAAACGTATAAATCAGTAAACTGCTCAGCGGTGTGTAAAGGGTTGAAAATAAATCGGAAGCATTAATTCCATTGGATAATTGGTCGTAGCGGGATCGACTCTCGCTTCTTGCGGTTGTGGCGTCGACGTAACTGCGGTGTGCAGGGTTGTCATCAGCTGCATCGTTTAAATACCAAAGCCATAATAATTATATTATAATATGTTTATCCAGTGATCGAATCCAGAACTAGATTACTAATAAATACATAATAATGTAAAAGGGCACTGGAATTCACTGGAATACAATATAGTGCCTGCGATTTTACATTATTTTAATCCAGTGATGGAAACCAGCGCTGGATTACTACTGGAATAAAGTAAACAGACACTGGAATTCCCTGGGATACAATTCAGTGCGTTCCAGTACCTACTTACACGATTACATTATTTCAGTAGCATTAATACAGCTTAGCAAGCTGCTGTTATGTGCTATACTATTTAATTTTTTGTTTTCAGATGAAGCTAATGTTTTAATATTTTTATCACTTGATTTAAAAACCTCCTCATCTTCGAATTCTCCAAGAATCAAGTAGTCAAACAAGCAAATATTTTTGCATTCACGTCTTTCGGGATGGGTAAAAAATGTTGGACTCGCATCAACCACACTTGACAAAATGAATAATTAGAAAGACAGAGGAAGTGTAAATTGACTGAGTAGATTGACTGTCTACGTAGGTTAGACAATCAATTTTTCATCAATCTGATCTATCAATCTTGTAAAGATTGACGGAAAATTGATCGTCTAACCCACGGATTGATGGATTGATCATTTTTTAATATGAACTTTTTATAACCATCAATATTCCGTCTCAAATTGATAGATGAGATTGATGAAAAATTGATCGTCTTATCTACGTTTTAGATCCCTTCTAAACGAAGTTGCAAAAACATCAGTAAGCTCTATTTCGAGCAAAACAATTCTATACTAGTACTGTAAATGCGAAGATATTGTGTCTGTCAGTTACTTCATCAAGCCCAAACCACTCAACCAATTTTGTTTAAATTTGGTATGTAGATAATAATATGAGTGCCAAGAGACATAGGATATTTTATCCCGGAAAAATATGCGGTTCCCGCGCGATAAACTAATTTTGGCGCAACAGAGTTGCGTGTGTCATCTCACAATATAATATTTCTAAACTATTCGGTTTTCTACGTTTTTCAGCCCTATATTTCATGCATATTGCAGAATATTACGGGCATGCTCGCTCATCAATTAAATTGTGAGTAATTGACGACTTTCAACTGGTACTACATTTCGATCCAAATACTCCCCATATTTTTGCGTTCTAAATATTTTTGAATAAAAATGTGGGTTATTGCACCCTAGTGCAACAGGAATCCCAAACACGTCTTAACAGTTAACACCTTCATCGTGGTTATCGCAGACGCAATAGATTTTCAATTGTTATGCGATAGCCGGCTGCCGCTTGGGGATTGATGGGTTAAATTCTATTGGGACTATTAAGTACAGAGTATAGGTTCAACATTTACACGTTTAATTAGTATTGACGCCTCCAGATCAATGTGGATTGTGGACTTCTAGGTTTAATAATAATTATAATAATTATTATTTAACCCATCAATCCCCAAGCGGAACCCTAAGGGGTTCAAACTTTCAAGCCTCTCAATTCACATGCGAATTTCGTCATTCTAACATAACTGAAATATATATCTATGAGTTAGGAACCTAAGTTTTAACGGCAAATGAAAGCATAAACTTTATAATATATTTACTGTTTAAATTTTTCTGAAATTCTGTGCGTCGTTATTTTGATTATACTTGTATGAATCAAAACACAGTAATTTTGTACTACAACGCTCTATGCTCAACCAATTAAGTTTCGTATTACAATGGCTTGTTGTCGTTCAAAGTTTCCTTTGCTTTCAGAGCTTATTAATTCTATTTACAAAGAGAGATGCTTTGTAATGCAATATTTGCATGTCCTCTGACAAGACAAGAATTGCGAGAAGCACTAAATTGTTTGACATTCGAAATGACTTTTACTGCCGAATTTTGTTAGTTATTTATCTTAATAATATGAGTAGTCGCTTGATTTCAAAGTGATTTTAGACTCGATTTTTATGCGTCTAAAATCACTTTGATTCTAGACGCATAAAATCACAAACGCGTGGTTTGGTGGCTACACCGCGAGATCACAAATAATGAGTACAGAGTATGTAAAAAACCTTAACGTGGGAGAGCAACGCACCTGCAGCCCTTCTTATGCTGCGAGTGTCCATGGGCGACGGAAGTTGCTTTCCATCAGGAAACCCGTTTGCGCTCGTTTGCCCCCTTATTTCATTAAAAAACCTTACATATTATACAATTGTTTGTGGCCGAGGTATTATATAAGTCTCATAATAATATAAGTCCAGCCTAAAGGTGCCGATGGGCAGCGGGCTACATGAAGCAACTGCAGACGACGTAACGTCGCGACACTATAACTGGTTTCTAAGAATTTCTATGAAACACCCTGCGCAGCTAGCGACATGAAGCTAGCGACACTTATGCATAAAAATACATAGAAACCAGTAGGGTCCCGAAAACCGACACGTCGTCTGCCGCTTCATGTAGCCGGCTTCTATCTTGTATAGACTTAAAATACCTTCAAGCATAGCTATTTTATAAAATAATATAATATTATTATACCGATACAAAATCTACGGAGGGTGAAAAAAAATTCGTTCAGCATTTTTTTCACCCTCCGTAGATTTTGTATCAGTAAGTATATATTATTTTAAAATAGTTTTCAAGAAATATTAGCTTACTAGCTGACCCGACAGACGTTGTCCTGTCTTAACGATGATTATTTAATTCGAATTGGTATAATTAAGAAAATAATAGATTAAAATTTACATCTCCATGCCAAATTCCATAAAAATAAATTAAATAGTTTAAGCGAAAATCATAAATTGTGCAGGAACCGTACATTTTCCGGGACAAAAAGTATCCCTTGTCCTTTCCCGAGAATCAAAGTATCTCCATACCAAAATTCATCAAAATCGATTGAATAGTTTACGCGCAAATCATAAAAGTTTATTGTGCGGGAACCGTACATTTTCCGGGACAAAATGTATCCCTTGTCCTTTCCCGAGAATCAAAGTATCTCCATACCAAATTTCATCAAAATCGATAGAATAGTTTACGTGCAAATCATAAAAGTATATTGTGCAGTAACCGTACATTTTTCCGGGACCAAAAGTATTCCTTGCCCTTTCCCGAGACTCAAAGTATCTCCATACAAAAATTCATCAAAATCGACTGAATAGTTTACGTGCAAATCATAAAAGTATATTGTACAGTAACCGTACATTTTTCCGGGACAAAATGTATTATATGTGCTATTCCTGGTTCTAAGCTACCTCTCCACCAATTTTCAGCCAAATCGGTTCATCCGTTCTTGAGTTATAAGTGGCGTAACTAACACAACTTTCTTTTATATAATATATAGACCCACCAAAAACATACCTGTTAAAATAGGGCCTAGTTCCTATAGGCTAACTGTTGGTCTAAAAAAAGAGTTGAAATCCAATCCAATGCCAAGTTCAGATGCACTTCATCGATCATAATCATCTTCATCAACAGCCTGATCCATAATACTTCTAATTTGAACTTGGCAGGTTATTTAAATTCTATTAATATTATCTAATTATATAATTAATCAAGTGTAACGCAAAGCACAAAAACCTGCCAAGTTCAAATTTAGAAGTATTATGGATCAGGCTGTTGATGAAGATGATTATGATCGATGAAGTGCATCTGAACTTGGCATTGGATTGGATTTCAACTCTTTTTTTAGACCAACAGTTAGCCTATAGGAACTAGGCCCTATTTTAACAGGTATGTTTTTGGTGGGATTTCAATACTTTTTTTCAAGAAATCCTACCTATGTTTTCTTTTTGTGCTACGCCCAACGAATAACAAAACTACAGGAAACATAACTCCCATACTTCAACCGTTTTAAATTTGGCTCCATTTCGAACACTAAAATATGACAATTCAGATTCTCGCCAAGGTCGTTTCCCAGGTAACGTAGGTATCATAATATTGCGCGCTGGACGACAGCCTGCGCGGTTATTGTCAATGTCACAGTTATGAAACAAAGCGGATGGCATTATGCAGTATACACCAAACATATCTACTATCACGAAGAAAGGAGTACATAATTATTATTTTAAAATCAAACATTTTCCTCTGATCCTTAAATCGTCGATAATAATAATATATAATAATTTTGAACAAACCGTGTACGACTCGGACGAATTTAAAACTATCCAGAGCACCTAGACAAGACGTTTTCAGATTACAAAAATATATGTGCTAAATTATTACAGAACTAGCTGTTGCCCGCGACTTCGTCCGCGTGGACTTCAGTTTATAGCGCGCGGTGTACAGTTTTTTACAAAACTGCGCAATTTTTTTGAAAAGATATGTACAGTTTTCGTAGAGAACTGCACAGTTTTTACAAGAGATCTGTACAGTTTACATACAGAACTGCACAGTTTTTTCACAGAACTGCACAGTTTTTTCACAGAACTGCACAGTTTCTTTCGAAATCTGTGCAGTTCTGTGAAAAAACTGTGCAGTTCTGTATGTAAACTGTACAGATCTCTTGTAAAAACTGTGCAGTTCTCTACGAAAACTGTACAGATCTTTTCGAAAAACTGCGCAGTTCTGTGAAAAAACTGTGCAGTTCTGTATGTTAACTGTACAGATCTCTTGTAAAAACTGTGCAGTTCTCTACGAAAACTGTACATATCTTTTCAAAAAACTGCACAGTTTTTCGAAAGAAACTGTGCAGTTTTCGTAGAGAACTGCACAGTTTTTTCGCAGAACTGCGGAGTTTTTCGAAAATATCTGTGCAGTTTTCACAGAACAGCGCAGTTTTTCAAAATGATCTGTATAGTTTTCATAGAAAACTGCATAGTTTTTTCACAGAACTATGAAGTTTTTGAAAAGATCTGTCCAGTTTTCGTAGAGAACTGCACAGTTTTTACTAGAGATCTGTACAGTTTACATAGAGAACTGCACAGTTTTTCACAGAACTGCACAGCTTTTTTCCAGAACTGCGCAGTTTCTTGAAAAGATCTGTACAGTTTTCATAGAAAACTGCACAGTTTTTATACAGAACTGCGCAGTTTTTTGAAAATATCTGTACAGTTTTCGTAGAGAACTGCACAGTTTTTACAAGAGATCTGTACAGTTTACATACAGAACTGCACAGTTTTTTCACAGAACTGCGCAGTTTTTGGAAAAAATCTGTACAGTTTTCGTAGAGAACTGCACAGTTTTTTCACAGAACTGCACAGTTTTTCGAAAGAAACTGTTTCGAAAGAAAAGTTTTTTCACAGAACTGCGCAGTTTTTTTTTCATGAAGAACTGCATAGTTTTGTCGAAAAGATCTACAGTTTTCACAGAACTGCGCAGTGTTTCAAAAAGATCTGTACAGTTTCCATAGAAAACTGCACAGTTTTTTCACAGAACTGCGCAGTTTTTTCATATAGAACTGCAGAGTTTTTCGAAAAGATCTACAGTTTTCACAGAACTGCGCAGTGTTTCAAAAAGATCTGTACAGTTTTCATAGAAAACTGCACAGTTTTTTCACAGAACTGCGCAGTTTTTTGAAAACATTTGTACAGTTTTCGTAAAGAAATGCACAGTTTTTAAAAGAGATCTGTACAGTTTACATACAGAACTGCACAGTTTTTCACAGAACTGCGCAGCTTTTCGAAAAGATCTGTACAGTTTTCGTACAGAACTGCACAGTTTTTTCACAGAACTGTGCAGTTTTTCGAAAAGATCTGTACAGTTTTCGTAGAGAACTGCACAGTTTTTTCACAGAACTGCACAGTTTTTCGAAAGAATCTGTACAGTTTTCGTAGAGAACTGCACATTTTTTTCACAGAACTGCGGAGTTTTGTAAAAAACTGTGCAGTTTTTTGAAAAGATATGTACAGTTTTCGTAGAGAGCTGCACAGTTTTTACAAGAGATCTGTACAGTTTACATACAGAACTGCACAGTTTTTTCACAGAACTGCGCAGTTTTTGGAAAAGATCTGTACAGTTTTCGTAGAGAACTGCACAGTTTTTTCACAGAACTGCACAGTTTTTTCATAGAACTGCACAGTTTTTCGAAAGAATCTGTACAGTTTTCATAGAGAACTGCACAGTTTTTTTCACAGAACTGCGCAGTTTTTCCAAAAGATCTGTACAGTTTTCGTAGAGAATTGCACAGTTTTTTCGAAAGAATCTGTACAGTTTTTTGAAAAGATCTGTACAGTTTTCGTAGAGAACTGGAGAGTTTTTACAAGAGATCTGTACAGTTTACATAGAGAACTGCACAATTTTTCACAGAACTGCGCAGTTTTTTCACGGAACTGCGCAGTTTTTTCCCAGAACTGCACAGTTTTTTGAAAAGATCTGTACAGTTTTCGTAGAGAACAGCACAGTTTTTTCACAGAACTGCGCAGTTTTTTCATATAGAACTGCACAGTTTTTAGAAAAGATCTACAGTTTTCACAGAACTACGCAGTGTTTCAAAAAGATCTGCACAGTTTTCATAGAAAACTGCACAGTTTTTCACAGAACTGCCCAGTTTTTCGAAAAGATTTGTACAGTTTTCGTAGAGATCTGCATAGTTTTTTCATAGAACTGCGCTGTTTTTCGAGAAGATCTGTACAGTTTTCGTAGAGAACTGCACAGTTTTTTCACAGAACTGCACAGTTTTTTGAAAGAATCTGTACAGTTTTCGTAGAGAACTGCACAGTTTTTTCACAGAACTGCGGAGTTTTGTAAAAAACTGTGCAGTTTTTTGAAAAGATATGTACAGTTTTCGTAGAGAACTGCACAGTTTTTACAAGAGATCTGTACAATTTACATACAGAACTGCACAGTTTTTTCACAGAACTGCGCAGTTTTTCGAAAAGATCTGTACAGTTCTTGTAGAGAACTGCACGGTTTTTTCACAGAACTGCAGTTTTTTCACACAACTGCACAGTTTTTTCACAGAACTGCACAGTTTTTCGAAATAATCTGTACAGTTTTCGTACAGAACTGCACAGGTTTGTCACAGAACTGCACAGATTTTCGAAAAGATCTACAGTTTTCACAGAACTGCGCAGTTTTTCAAAAAGGTTTGTTAATGTTGATTTGTTTTCATAGAAAACTGCACAATTTTTATACAGTACTGCGCAGTTTTTCGAAAAGATCTGTACAGTTTTTTCACACAACTGCACAGTTTTTTGAAGATATCTGTACGGTTTTCGTAGAGAACTGCACAGTTTTTACAAGAGATCTGTACAGTTTACATACAGAACTGCACAGTTTTTTCACAGAACTGCGCAGTTTTTCGAAAAGATCTGTACAGTTTTCGTAGAGAACTGCACAGTTTTTTCACAGAACTGCACAGTTTTTCGAAAGAATCTGTACAGTTTTCGTAGAGAACTGCACATTTTTTTCACAGAACTGCGGAGTTTTGTAAAAAACTGTGCAGTTTTTTGAAAAGATATGTACAGTTTTCGTAGAGAACTGCACAGTTTTTACAAGAGATCTGTACAGTTTACATACAGAACTGCACAGTTTTTTCACAGAACTGCGCAGTTTTTGGAAAAGATCTGTACAGTTTTCGTAGAGAACTGCACAGTTTTTTCACAGAACTGCACAGTTTTTTATAGAACTGCACAGTTTTTCGAAAGAATCTGTACAGTTTTCGTAGAGAACTGCACAGTTTTTTCACAGAACTGCGGACTTTTTCAAAAATATCTGTGCAGTTTTCACAGATCAGCACAGTTTTTCAAAATTATCTGTATAACTTTCATAGAAAACTGCATAGTTTTTTCACAGAACTATGCAGTTTTTGAAAAGATCTGTCCAGTTTTCGTAGAGAACTGCACAGTTTTTACAAGAGATCTGTACAGTTTACATAGAAAACTGCACAGTTTTTCACAGAACTGCGCAGTTTGTTGAAAAGATCTGTACAGTTTTCATAGAAAACTGCACAGTTTTTATACAGAACTGCGCAGTTTTTTGAAAATATCTGTACAGTTTTCGTAGAGAACTGCACAGTTTTTACAACAGATCTGTACAGTTTACATAGAGAATTGCACAGTTTTTACGGAACTGCGCAGTGTTTCAAAAAGATCTGTACAGTTTTCATAGAAAACTGCATAGTTTTTTTTACAGAACTGCGCAGTTTTTTGAAAACATCTGTACAGTTTTCGTAGAGAACTGCACAGGTTTTACAAGAGATCTGTACAGTTTACATACAGAACTGCACAGTTTTTTCACAGAACTGCGCAGTTTTTGGAAAAGATCTGTACAGTTTTCGTAGAGAACTGCACAGTTTTTTCACAGAACTGCACAGTTTTTTCACAGAACTGCACAGTTTTTCGAAAGAATCTGTACAGTTTTCGTAGAGAACTGCTCAGTTTTTTCACAGAACTGCGGAGTTTTGTAAAAAACTGTGCAGTTTTTTGAACAGATATATTGTACAGTTTTCGTAGAGAACTGCACAGTTTTTACAAGAGATCTGTACAGTTTACATACAGAACTGCACAGTTTTTTCACAGAACTGCGCAGTTTTTGGAAAAGATCTGTACAGTTTTCGTAGAGAACTGCACAGTTTTTTCACAGAACTGCACAGTTTTTTATAGAACTGCACAGTTTTTCGAAAGAATCTGTACAGTTTTCGTAGAGAACTGCACAGTTTTTTCACAGAACTGCGGACTTTTTCAAAAATATCTGTGCAGTTTTCACAGATCAGCACAGTTTTTCAAAATTATCTGTATAACTTTCATAGAAAACTGCATAGTTTTTTCACAGAACTATGCAGTTTTTGAAAAGATCTGTCCAGTTTTCGTAGAGAACTGCACAGTTTTTACAAGAGATCTGTACAGTTTACATAGAAAACTGCACAGTTTTTCACAGAACTGCGCAGTTTGTTGAAAAGATCTGTACAGTTTTCATAGAAAACTGCACAGTTTTTATACAGAACTGCGCAGTTTTTTGAAAATATCTGTACAGTTTTCGTAGAGAACTGCACAGTTTTTACAACAGATCTGTACAGTTTACATAGAGAATTGCACAGTTTTTACGGAACTGCGCAGTGTTTCAAAAAGATCTGTACAGTTTTCATAGAAAACTGCATAGTTTTTTTTACAGAACTGCGCAGTTTTTTGAAAACATCTGTACAGTTTTCGTAGAGAACTGCACAGGTTTTACAAGAGATCTGTACAGTTTACATACAGAACTGCACAGTTTTTTCACAGAACTGCGCAGTTTTTGGAAAAGATCTGTACAGTTTTCGTAGAGAACTGCACAGTTTTTTCACAGAACTGCACAGTTTTTTCACAGAACTGCACAGTTTTTCGAAAGAATCTGTACAGTTTTCGTAGAGAACTGCTCAGTTTTTTCACAGAACTGCGGAGTTTTGTAAAAAACTGTGCAGTTTTTTGAACAGATATATTGTACAGTTTTCGTAGAGAACTGCACAGTTTTTACAAGAGATCTGTACAGTTTACATACAGAACTGCACAGTTTTTTCACAGAACTGCGCAGTTTTTGGAAAAGGTCTGTACAGTTTTCGTAGAGAACTGCACAGTTTTTTCACAGAACTGCACAGTTTTTCACAGAACTGCACAGTTTTTCGAAAGAAACTGTGCAGTTTTCGTAGAGAACTGCACAGTTTTTTCGCAGAACTGCGGAGTTTTTTGAAAATATCTGTGTAGTTTTCACAGAACAGCGCAGTTTTTCAAAATGATCTGTATAGTTTTCATAGAAAACTGCATAGATTTTTCACAGAACTATGAAGTTTTTGAAAAGATCTGTCCAGTTTTCGTAGAGAACTGCACAGTTTTTACAAGAGATCTGTACAGTTTACATAGAGAACTGCACAGGTTTTCACAGAACTGCACAGCTTTTTCCCAGAACTGCGCAGTTTGTTGAAAAGATCTGTACAGTTTTCATAGAAAACTGCACAGTTTTTATACAGAACTGCGCAGTTTTTTGAAAATATCTGTACAGTTTTCGTAGAGAACTGCACAGTTTTTTTTACAGAACTGCGCAGTTTTTTGAAAACATCTGTACAGTTTTCGTAGAGAACTGCACAGGTTTTACAAGAGATCTGTACAGTTTACATACAGAACTGCACAGTTTTTTCACAAAACTGCGCAGTATTTCGAAAAGATGTGTACAGTTTTCATAGAAAACTGCACAGTTTTTATACAGAACTGCGCAGTTTTTTGAAAATATCTGTACAGTTTTCGTAGAGAACTGCACAGTTTTTACAACAGATCTGTACAGTTTACATAGAGAATTGCAGAGTTGTTTTAGCTGAGGTGTGACAGCTAGCATTGTCGTGATGTAATATGATTCTGCGTTGTCGGTTGTCCTTTCTTATTTCTTCAAAGACTTCTGGTAAACATATGGTCGTATACCATTCAGAATTAACCGTTTTACGATTCTCTAATGGCACTGTAGCCACATATCCATTAATTCCAAAAAAACAGGCGACCATTTGCTTCAAAGTACTTTTTGCACGAGTAACTTTTGTTGGTTTCGGCTCATCTTGGAACACCCACACCGTTGACTGTTGTTTTAATTCGGGGTCATATGCATAGATCCAAGATTCTTCACCTGTGTAGATATTATAAACGGCTTTTGACGTACCACGGTTGTATTTTTTTATCATTTTTTTGCACCAATCGACACGAGCCCTTTTTGATCGATTGTCAAGTTGTGCGGAATCCAACGCGAACATATTTTTTTTACAGCCAAATGTTCGTGTAATATCTTATGTATGCTCGTCATACTTATGCCTAAGGACGCCTCTATCTCGCGATATGTAACATGACGATCACGCACTATTAGTTCCCGCACAGCATCTATATTTTGTGGGACAACAGCTGTTTTTGGGCGACCTTCTTTATTTTCATCCGTGAGCATAGACCGCCCACGATTAAACTCACTGTACCAGTGATAAACAGTGGTTTTTGATGGTGCTTCATCTCCAAAAGTTGCGGTGAGTTGAATAAAGCACTGTTGTTGATTTAGCCCACGCCGAAAATCGTAGTAAATCATTGCACGAAAATGTTCACGCGTTAAATCCATGGCAAATGAAGACACGCAATTTTCAAAATGACGCCACAATGGAAAAATAATTGACAGTCACATGAAACAAAATGTATTCTTCAACCAAAGAGTTCTATTTTCAAATGTTGTAATTACTTTTTGAATATTGTTCTAGTAAGTGGCCAGTTCCGGATACATAAATAGCAGCCTAGTACAGAATTGAAATAAAAAACTTACGGTACAGATGCAGATTTTCGTAATCTCTTTAATTTTCGGTCATTACTCATACAAAATATATCATGAATAGGGCCCGGAAAAATATGTACTAAAAAATCCAAAATATGTTTATAAAATATGGACTAAAAATCGAAAATATGTAAAAATATGGAGTATTAAATAGAAATATGGAAAAAATATGGAGAATAAAATTCCAAAAATTAAACGTTGTTTTAGTGTTATAGGTAA
Organism: Polyommatus icarus; assembly: GCA_937595015.1. Lineage (NCBI taxonomy): Eukaryota > Metazoa > Arthropoda > Insecta > Lepidoptera > Lycaenidae > Polyommatus > Polyommatus icarus. The sequence goes on along the minus strand of OW569327.1, from coordinate 14,335,839 downwards.
GAAAAGAGTCACTCGTGACAGTTAACAAAGAGATAGAGGCCAGAAATATGCTATGCTGGCTTTGCCTTTGCATATTTGGTAGGCCAGAAATATGCTATACTGGCTTTGCCTATGCATAAATGGTTTGGGAATAAACATATGTGACAGTATTAACTGTACAACTTGCATGACATGCTGATCATAATATTGTAACCATGACAGCACGTAACGCACGTCATGCTGCATGATTTGACGTGGGAGAGCCGTGCTTCGGCACGAATGGGCCGGCTCGACCGGAGAAATACCACGGGCTCACAGAAAACCGGCGTGAAATAGCGCTTGCGCTGTGCTTCGCCGAGTCATTGAGTTTACTGAAGGCCCAATCCCCTACCATTTTCCTTTCCCTGCCCTTCCCTCTTAAAAGGCCGGCAACGCACCTGCAGCTCTTCTGATGCTGCGAGTATCCGTGGGCGACGGAAGTTGCTTTCCATCAGGTGACCCGTTTGCTCGTTTGCCCCCTTATTTCATTTAAAAAAATGATCGTCTTGGGTTCGCTTAATATTGGCTAAATGATCCCTGCACGTCACAACTCACAATTCACGATATTTTTTTACTTCAGTTTTTGTTTAGCCATGTCAGTAACATGACCTTCAGCATAGCTGAAACTTTATTTTCTATTTCTTCAATAATCTTCTTTGAAAACAGAATACCGAAAAAATATAATAAATCATAATATAAAACGCGAGAGGAACGAAATACGCAGCCGCATGGTGGCGGGAACATATTTTTTTTTTGTATTTTAGTGAAAACATGGACGATTGTGACATTTTCTTGTAAAATATGGACTTATCTTTGTAAAACCCTAAAATATGGAAAAATATTTAAAATAAAACTTGGGATTTCACAGTCTAAATATGATAATTCGTGTAAAAACAGATTCCCTAATCATGACTATTAAAGTGTATGCTACATAAACGAGTAATCTGGCTCGGCATCCAATTCAGTTCGTTTCTTACTAAACGAAGTACGAACGGCATGTTTATAAAAATAAGATACTCCATACTGATGTCAGTCAGACCCCCGGTTATGAATTATGATTAAATTGTTACATCTTGCATAACACTGTCCATGGCGACTTTGTAAAAATTTTGTAAATATATTATTTTTTGATTATTGCATTTTTACAATAACATGTAAACTTAGTAAGATAAACACAAAGAGACCAGCTTAATTTTACGCAAATACCCTGGCATCCAACTTAAATAAACCATCTTTTTGGGCATGTTTTTGGGTCGGAAAAAATACAAGAACTTTACCTAAGCATAATTTAAAAAAAATCACTTACTGATGAAACTTGAAAGGTTATTCCTGTATTAAAAGTCGTATCTGTATGACTTCTACACCATTTCACAGGGCATTTAGGCATTTTAACAACGAAAATTTTGTAAAAAGCTACGTAAAAAGTAAATAAACTAAAAGTAAACAAATTGTAAAATGAGTGTGACAATAATTATCATGTCAACCTGGTTGAACGTCACTCGAGTATATATACACGAAAAATGTGTACCGAACACATGCATAAATGTGCATGTATTCGGGTCACATTTTGTAGCCATTTGGTGCACTTTTTTTGACGGAGTTACTCTTCCTGTAGTTTAAAGTTCACTGGCTACGCCCGATATAAACAATACTTTCAATAGATGCCTCATTATATCACTGGTACATAAGAATTTTTATCTAAAGTTCATAGATGAACTGACTCACGCTTGACGATTTCTTAAATTTCTTAATTTATCGTAACACATACATAATAATATAACACACGACCTGTGTGCTAAATTTCATAACGCTAGGACATTTGGAAGTAGCCTCTAAAGTTCGTAGATCGGCCGACTCACGCTTGACCGATTTCTAAAATTTCTTAATTTTTTGTTAATCTACTTTAACACACGACCTGTGTGCCAAATTTCATAACGCTAGGACAATTGGAAGTGGCCTCTGAAGTTCGTAGATGAACCGACTCACGCTTGACCATTTTCTACAATTTCTTAATTTTTCGCTAATCTACATATAACACACGACCTGTGTGGGAAGTGGCCTAGAGGTTTTGATTACCGGTCAGTGAATGAGTGAGTGAATGAGTGAGTCAGTGCCAAAATAAGCTATTTTTACAAGGACATATCTCAGGATCTACTGAAGCTATATCTATGAAATTGGGTATACTGCTTAAGTACTCGTAAATAATTACGTAGGTATAATTTTATCTTTGCACTCGCAATAGACACTGAGCTACAGGGGGGTCAAAAGTACGTCGAAACGGTTCGTGTAAATAGTATGCCAGGATTTGTGACATGTGTTTTGGGGTTTAAATAATAAAGTAAGTTTATGTATTCGCCAATTACTGTTAGAAATAACTTCCTTTATGCCTACTTTTGTGATAATTATATTGTATTTGTACTTATCTATTCGATTTGTGAAAGCCGTAATTATAATAAAAGTTTTTACGTTATCGTATAAATAAATAAAAAAAAATACACACTACAAAGTTAGGTTTTAATTTGTGGGAATTCTAGGCAGGTATCGTTAGATTGCAGACGAGGTGTTTTTGTAATTTTTTGTCTAACAATAGCAACTAGCCCCGAATACTAAGTTCGTTAAAGGCTAAAATGTTTGTAGGTTTAATCCACTTTAAAGTTAGCGGGGGTCGAAACCACGGTCAATATTAAACAATGTACAGAGTAAATATATACAATACACAGCGACAATGGTAAACACTATTACTATTACATTTTTCGGCAACAATCATACTAAAGACTGATTATATTTTCAAAACAAAAAATGTAAGAAAACATATTGACTATTAGATCAAAATATTTCGTGAAAAAGAGAAGAAGAAAATATATAAATGTAAAAGAAAAAAAAGTCAAGTGAATTGCATACTTCAATTGCTTGATAAATACTCGGTACAGAACTAAATCAAACTAAATTTTAACAGACAATTATTATTACTTACTCTAAATAAATAAATTGCCTATACGAGCACTTTTATAATAAGGGGGCTATTTTTTTCTTGGAGTGTCAAGAAAGTCGAAAAAATACTAAAAGACAAGACAAACTTATTTACACATCCCTCTTTTTTGTCAGGGGTTAAAATGAGTAAATGTCCGTATGTCACAAAATGTATAGTTATCGTGTTCATGAACTTTACTCATGTCTTTAATTATTATTACAGGCCATAATTATTATAACAATAAAATTTTATATTACTACTAGCTGTCCCGGCAAACGTAGATTTTCCATAATATAAATTATTTCAACCATAATATTATTTTATTGAAGTGACTAAATAAGTATGTCGCCATGTGGCAACATCGATCGCTATCTCGTCGCACAAACAATGGTCGCCGTCAGTCTCGAGTTGTAATAATTTACTATTATTTATTCAACAAATGCACTCATCAATATATAAAGTACCCAGTAGCCGATTCTCAGACCTACTGAATATGCATATAAAATTTGGTAAAAATCAGTAATGCCGTTTCGGAGGAGTTCGTGTACTAACATTGTGACACGAGAATTTTATATATAAGATCACGAAGATATTCAAAAGTAAAAATGTTTTTTAGTTTTAACTACCAAATAAGTGGACACAATAATTAGAAGTTCATAATTAAATTAATACATAAATACATAAAACAGGACTATAAGTATCACAGAGCTGTTACAATAGAAAAACATCTCGCAACTACAGGTGGAGTCAAAAAAGCTTTCAAAAAATTGAAAACCCATAAGAGTTGGATAGAGAGTTTACGTGGGAGCTCAAACACCTCAAATAATAGAAAAGATATACAAAACATAGCTACAAACTATTACAAAGAACTATACAGCTCTCAATCTTCAGTAGAAAACAATCAGAGTATGAGCATAGAGCCATCAAAAGTGCCAAAAATTTAAGCAGAGGAGGTAATTACAGAAATAAAAAGGCTTAAACTAGATAAAAGGCCAGGACCCGACCAGATATCGAGTGAGGCTATTATTATTGCAAGCGGGCTCTTAACACGACACTTAACAAGGCTATTTAACATGGTACTAGAAACAGGATCTACTCCCTCTCAGTGGTCAGAATCACGTATAACTCTACTATACAAAAAAGGCGACCCAAAAAACATAAACAACAATCGACCTATAAGCCTGTTGCCGGTGATATACAAATTGTTTGCTTCAATTATAGAAAAAATATTAAGTACACGCCTAGAACTCTACCAACCAGTGGAACAGGCAGGATTCAGGAAGGGCTACTCTACCGTGGACCACATTTATACAATTGAACTGATTATCGAGAGATATCGGGAATTTCAAAAGGAACTCTACATAATATTTATCGACTACCAGAAAGCATTTGATACTATAGAGCACTTTGCAATATGGCAAAGTTTAAGAGCACAAGGAGTAGAGTCTAGCTACATAAAAGTCCTAAAAAACATCTATGATAAAGGCATAAGTAGAATAAAACTGGACAGGATCGGCCCACCCATACCTATTAGAAGAGGAACTCGGCAAGGTGACCCCATTGTCTCCACGCATTTTTATCGCTGTCCTAGAGGAAATATTCAAAAAACTGAATTGGAGAAATATAGGTGTGAATATTTCAGGCAACTATATCAGTCACTTAAGGTTTGCAGACGATATAGTGCTGTTTTCTCAAAAAATTGAAGAAGTAGAGTATATTATATTAGAGTCATTACAAAAGGCAAGCTTAGAATCAGGACTAGAAATAAATTTAAAAAAGACTAAAATAATGACCAACGGTAGAAAGTTGCCAGTTCAATTAAATAGTGCTCCTTTGGAATATGTAGAGTCCTATGTCTATCTAGGAAAACAATTATCGTTTGAATTAAAGAGCAATGACATCGGAGTAGACAGAAGAATAAACTCTACCTGGCAAAAATATTGGAAATTAAAAGAAATTTTCAAAAGCGTGGTGCCTGTAAAAATCAAAAGCAAAGCTCTGAACTCCTGCCTGCTACCATCACTAACCTATGCCTCTCAGACGTGGAAATTTACTCGAAGAATCTGTAATAAAATCAAACACTGCCAGAGAGCAATGGAGAGGAGCATGACAAATATTAAAAAACCGTTAGAAAAATAACCGGTGCCATTGACGCCAACACCTACGCTAAACGGCTAAAATGGCGGTGGGCAGGTCACGTAGCCAGAATCACGAACGCTGGACAAAACAAACCACAAAGTGGCCAGGACCTAAAGGTAATAGAAAAAGAGGAAGACCGGTGACACGCTGGGAAGACGAGATAAAAGATATCGCAGGAAAGCAGTGGTTTGAGAAGGCCCAAGATAGAGAATTATGGTCTAGTCTGGAGGAGGCCTTCACCCTCAAATAAAGAGGGGTTCTTACTAATAAGTACTCATAATAATATAACATATGTAAATAAATAATAACAATTAGATAATCAAAACTTAAAAATATTATAATAATAATTTACGGATCTAATGACATTGTAGTTATAAAATTAATATAATTATATATAATAATTGTAAATTAAAATCAATCCTTATAATATCAAATAAGTAATATTAATAACTATCAATTATTATGAAAGTAAATAAAATTATTATATAATCAAAAATAAAAATATTATAATAATAATTAATAATTTATGGAACTTATGACATTGTAGTTAAAAAATTAATAATATAATAATAGAGAGTAAGTAGGTATAATATTTGTGAATTAAAATCAATCCTCACAATATCAAATAATGTTAATAACTATAAATTATTATGTAAGTAAATAAAATTTTTTTAAATAATAATATTATTATAGATAATTAAATGTAATGAATCGAGAAAAAATGTTATTAAACTAGATTAATTAGTAAGAGTTTAAATGTATCGTACAATTAGGTTATTTTAATATTAGTAATGAAATAAAAGGTTTTTTTATTTTTATTTTATTTTATTTATTTAAATAAATTATAAATTGTTTATACTTACTGTGGGGGACCAGCTTGCGCCAATTCCCCTAGATCGCCTAGGTCAGCGATGAAGATGTAGAACTGTAGGTGATGAAGTTAAATTAAACCACACTTTTACTTTTGTTTCAAAGGTCAAGCACACAAGTTGTTCCGAAGCTGGGTAACGTTGAAGAGCGAGTGCCGCAGTATGGCGGTCGACCCATATTTATATGGGTTCTGGTACCCGGCTTCCAGAACATTCTATGCCTCACCCCCTCAGATGAACTTTTAATTCAAACATTAATAAAATTACAATTTTTTACAAAATAATCATTTGCTTTATTTACATATTCGTTAATTCTACATAATTCGCTATTTTACAAGTTAGTGCCGACCTCCGTAACAGAAATAAATGCAAAAATCTATTTCTCCTATATTTATACTACCTCGCCGCCCCCCGATATAACGGTCGTCTCTGGTTGTCCCTCTCGAGCGGGTATTCCTTGTCTGGGACAAGGATAGCCCCCTCGAGATGTATACTATCTCCCTTACTTTTTCCGTTACGGAATTCGGCACTACCACGTAGGTCTAAGACCCATTAATTTACAAGGCACTATTTTCACTATATTCACGCACTATTATTGCCCATACACTTTTTCACGATACAGTCCATTCACTATTGTTCTATATGCACTATTTATTGTCTGTCATGCACACTTACTTTATTTTAAAGACTTTCCAACAGAGCAGTATTTGAGATAATTAAAATACTACTAAACTAGAAATTTTGCTGACAGATAACATGAGTTATAATGATACGTGGACTACAGAGTGCGTACTATTGACAATAATAATATTATATCCACTTTATTGCATTTTGTAAATTATTGTTTTTTATTGTTAATTACGGCAAAACAAACAATTGTAAACACATTCTCTAGGAATCGCTGATGATAAATCAAAATAAGTAAAGCGACATTTTCGAGTACTTCCTGAATTCTGAACGACATCTTGAGCGAACTACTTGAGACTGAGTTCCATGAATTTTAGATCGCTTATCGCGGGGGACTCTTCATTATTTACAAAATAGTTGAAAAGTTTCAATTAACAACTTAGTAATTCACGCCTAACTTGTACAAGGGTTTCAATTTTCGTATTAATTTATTAAACTTTAAATTTTGAATAATAATAGGCTGATCAGTTATAGAGGTAAAGTTGCTTGGTAGTATGCAGGTCGTAAGTTCAAGTGAAGTTTTTTATGTAGGCAGTGCAACAATACTATATTTCAATATTAATTATAATATAATAACATTAGGTTATAATATGTTACAGCTCCGTATTATAAAATATTTTAAAAATTTACCAACTATTGTTATCAATAATATTGAATAGCTACTTGAATAATATGTTACGTAACATTAGGTTGGGTTTATATGCGTTCGCGCGAACTAGCGATACAGTTCACAGTTTCACACGACTGCACGCCGACTGCAACTGAACTGCAATCCGACTGCGCGTTTGGTTTGCAGTTCTATTACAGTCGCATTGCAGTCGTGTCAACTGCATTCAAACTGCACTTGAACTGAAATTTGCAGTTGGATTGCAGTTGAAATGCAGTCCGTCTGTGTAGACCCTTAGCCTCACAGATTTAGATCACAAGATATAGTATATTATTTTATAACGATTTATTAATAGCGGCACGGTCACGCTGTAATTTACAATCGCTTGTGATCTTGCAGTGTAGCCGACAAACCACACGTTCGGGAGAATGCATAGAAATCCAAACATACTAAGTTTTTGGGTAAAATATTATAACGAAAAAAATCACGTGGCATTAGGTCTTAGGATTATGCAGGATCACAAACCGCCGACAAAACCAAGTATAATCAGATTTTGTTTTCTCACCCTCCATCGTTATTCGTTATAACTGAGAGGTTCTCAAAAATTGACATTCACAGAATAATTTTGCATAAAAGATCAGCTGATGGCTCCATCACAAGTTAAGTTTTTATTATTCTAAGCTTACTTCTAACCTAAATCTTGATTCTCGAATCAAGATTTAGGTTAGAAGTAAGCTACAAAATATAAGGGTATTTGTTGCGTCCTCCGAAACGGCTATACCGATATTGTTGTGATTGCGTAGGTATAAAATTTACTGAGACCGCCGTGATAAATAACATTAAAATAAAAATTACAACTTCTCATTCGTGTTTCAAGCATATTCACTACACCATATATAGGGCAAAACAACATTTGCTGGATGTGTGAGTATTGTATGAACGTTTTTCAGTTTATCTATTGTATGAAAATATTATTATAAACCTAAGAAGCTTTCCTGGCTTAGAATATATTCTCAGCGGCTTAGTTCCATCTTAGATTTGTTTGCACGCTGTATACGCTTATCTTTTGGCTCCTATGCTAAGATAAATATGCAAATTTCTAAGCATTACTGCTGCTAGGCAATTATTATTCCGGTTATTTATTCTACAAAACGTTTCCTATCACAAGTACCTAACATCAGTTATAGTCATAGAACAATTTCTAGGAAAGGGGGTACCGTAGTCAACCAAGTTTTGTTGATCACAGGTCCCTAAAACGGAACCCTAACCAGCTGATTTTTATATAATATTGGTAGGTTAATAGTTATATAACTGTACCACTGAATACTGTTTAATTATTATGATGTTTCGTGTGATGCTGGAAATAAAAGTATTCTTATTCTTGTATGATTTCAGAGTAACATTGTAACAAATAGAACAATCCATATTTTAGGACATCAAATCAAAATATGAAGTGAAATCCTTTCTATCTCTGTTAGCTACCACTTACACGATTTTTCGCAAATAAAAAAGTTGTTTGTCTTATCAAAATGAAGCTACTCACAAAAAATTGCTTGTTAGTAATTAAAAAAAAATCTAGGCCTCCCTCACTATAAATAGCTTTGGAAATTATTTTTTAACTGAAAATATGTTTGTGGAAGTCCAGGGATGGTTTTCTTAGGAGAGAAGTGATATGAAGTTCATCGGGGCATCTAGTAGTCATATTTTATTATTATAATATTATTATTAAACTTATTTTATACAGCAGTTAGCACCGCGCTTAGCTACACGCTTCGCACAGCTACGAAGCGGACTTGCTACAAAGCGCTTCAACTTGCTACGATGCGCTCCAGCTACAACTTGCTACGAATAAATTGAAGTCACTTCTAATTATATCAAAATTAATTTTTTTTCCACCTACATTTTTACATGCAATATTTTATTCATTTTCGATTTTTATGTTTGTATGGAAGAGGAATAATTGTTTTAGTCACAACTCACGACTCACGACACAGTAGGTACTAACGAGAGAATATTCGTGTTCTAACTTTGATTTCTGTTCACGTTGGCGTCGGATTTGTGTAAACCGACATTTCAATACATTGTTTAATATACGTTCTTAGCACGTAGACCACTGTAAATTCGCTTGACCATTTCTAACATGAGGTTTATTTTAATAAATATAACATGATTAAACTCTACACCTACTGTTTTTCAAGTTAGAAAAATCGGACCGGCACTAAATCAATTTTTAAACGGCAAACAGCTTGTACATTTTTAAGAGATTTTATTTTTATTTCCTGTGACATAGATTCTGACAGTCGTATACTGTTATTGATACTTCTCTTTCTCGACAAATAGAGTAAAAATGAATTTTTAAAAACACACAAGACTACGTACGGCATACCCAGTTTTATCTGGGGAAACATTGCGGTAATAATTCTGCACCCGACAGACGGACGCTCAAATAAAAGTCAAAAAAGTGTCCCCCAACAACGCAAATGTGCTTTTGCAGCCTATTCGGGAGTTTTCGGGGAATTTCGATACCCCTTTAACGGGACGCCTAAATGAATTTTTGGTTCTGTGCCGAATAAAAATTAAAGCGACTCAAAATTTCAAATTAAATGTTGGCTAAACAGAAATTAGCAATCGGCTTTAGCGGCTAGCGACCCGCTCCGGCTTCGCACACCAAAACCATAACGATAAGAAAATATTGGATAAACTTATATTATCTTGAATGATGAACAGCTCTATCAAAAAAACTTTAGCAGTTTAAATATCGGAAGCGACTTTATTCTTTATATTTATTATTTATGCAGTCAAATGCAAGATTCAAATTGATATGATTTGACTATCACAATAGAAACTTTAATCACTTTGTCTTACTGGTGATGATGATGATTATTAAGATTATATTTGCGGAAACAACCTCGCACCTACCCGGCCATAATGTAAAAACATCACGTACAACAAATTTGTCTTTTTCCAAGTTTTTTGTCCCTAAAAAGTGGCAGTAGTAAAACATCCATTTGCGCGGTTGTAACGGATTGTCAGGCCTTTTTCAGTTATGTCCCGAGAAATAATTTTAACAACCACTCTTGCCGCCTAACATTATGATACTTTTATGAAATTACAGCATTTTTTGGGTTAGGGGCTTTTTGTACTTAATGTTTATTGTAACGGTGGGGGATTGTGGTTTTACTTTTAATGGTTATACCTCTAGAGACTAATAATAAAATAATAAAATTGGAAAAGATCTTGAGCGATAGAGTTAGAAATTTTAATTCAATTATTATAAATTCTAATAATTCATATTCTTATAATTGTATGTAATAACTTAAAACAAAATTGCGTTATAAAATATAAGCTGTTACAATAAAACACTTACCGATAGTAGAAAATTCTGTGATCTGGAAACAAAAATAAAGTTTATTAAAATTAATGTAGGTAGGTATATAGCTTTATGAACATAACATTTAAATAATATTCAAAGCAAGTTAAAATATTTAAAAACATAATATCATATTCATACATTAGTGTAGACTTTAGGATTAAAGGCAAATTTATATAACATTATCCTAAATTTACCGAGTGCATTTGAAAAGATATAGAGGCGACATAAAGTTGTATTAAGGCCATAAGTTCTTAACAAGTGTGAAGTGCTATCTATAGTTTCCAGTCGGTCGCATCGGAGACGCATGGCGGGACTGTGGACCGGCGTCCGGCACTTACCAGGCCGGATCTATTTGTTGCAAGTTGCTACGTTTCCAATGATTTGCAACTATTGCAATTGTTGCATGTTCTAGCAGACTTACAGTTGTAATCATTATTGTTCCATTTATTTTATCAATAATTTCGAATCGTATTAATTATTTATTTGAATAATTTTGTACTTCATTTTAGGCAATGGATTTCCGCCAAGTAATATCTTAGCATATTTAGCCTTAGCCCGACTTGCCTTATTATATTACCTTACTATGGGCGTATTATTTATAAAATATTTATAATTGAATACGTTATAAACTATTAAAAATATTTTGTCTCTTATAGGTCTTTTGGGTTTAAATGGAACACATCTCTCCTATTCTTCAAAATATTCTACAAATTACATTAAGTAAGTACTTTAATTATTAAAATGTTGTAATTTAAATGCATAAAATATATTGTTTCGCCATAAATTATCATCTTATCATTAATGGGGTCGCTAATGATTAACAAGGCAACTGGGAAAAGATAGGACGATGCAACCGGGGGCCCGCTTCGAATTATACAAAAATACAAAATGTAGAATGTTTGAAGTATATTTTTTTATTTAAACATAATAATATAAGATAATAATAAAGATAAAATAATAATAAAGATAATATTATAAATTGTAGAAACAAATTCTGGTGCCCCTTATCGTCATTTTATAATCATAATCTATACTAATATTATAAAGCTGAAGAGTTTGTTTGTTTGAATGCGCTAATCTTAGGAACTACTGGTCCTATTTGAAAATTTCTTTCAGTGTTAGCTCATTTATCGAAAAAGGCTTTATTATAATATTATTACGGTAAGACTAGAGTATGTTATTCGAATACTCGTTTTATTCGAGTATTCGAATAATAAAAATATTTTTTATTTTTGTTTAAAATTCTATTAAACATAAAATTAACACGGAATAAGAACATAATAAAGTTTAGTTTAGAAAAATAATATTATTTATGAATATACAACATCTTTAATTATATATATATATATATATATATATATATATATATATATATATATATATATATATATAATATAATGATCTATTTTTAGTCTAACAAATAAGTATACGACCATTCATCGTTGCCATGTTTTAGACTTTGTTTGCCTAAAGACATGCAAATGAAGATGTAAACTCCTTTCAGTCATGGATTTCAGTATCCATTGACTTCTTTCAAGCTTTCTCAAATTTTTGAATTTTTGTGTACCATGATAGCTATATGTCGCGGTCGTCCATCCATCAATCTCAAAGCTGCACCCGGCTGTCGCATAACAATTGAAAATCAATTGTGTATGCGATTCCCACGATCGAGGTATTACGCCTGAAGGGTGTATATAAAACAAACTCGTTTTTAAAAAGGTAATAGATGTAAGTGCAATATTGAGAGTTTTAAAATATGTAGTTAAAATACAAAAGATCATTTTTTATATGCCCTTCTGGCTTGAAGCTCGCGATATATTGTGATCTATGATCCGACAAGTCGATAAAAATTTGCTATTCAATAGTTTTACCGCGGCAGTCCTCGATTGATAGGGCTTCGTCGCATTTTTTCTTTGTTGTGGTGTTTGTTTTCTAGTGGCCATTTTTTATAATTTCGAGTCACGTTGACACAGGTGAAGCCGACTAGGTGAACTAGGTGAATGTGGATCGAAAATATCAAAAAGATAGGTGAGCTAGCTTAGTATTATGTCATGAACAGATACCATGAAGTCGAATATCATATTATTATTTAATCTTAACTGCTGCCTAGTAAGACTAAGCATAATCGCATGAGAAAGGTAAAAGGTGCTACGATCGAAAACGGTTTACACTTTACATCCTTTCTTTTATTGCCAGGCTGTAACCTTAAAATATACATTTTTAAATAATGTTTATCAATAAAAATTGACTGTGTCATTTACAAAGATTTATGTTGATAAAAGTAAAAATAAGAATTGCTTACTTCATAGTATTAACAAAATAGGTTGTACATGGTTGTGCGAAGCTTCTTGTAACTTTTATTGTTTGTTTTTAGCATTTTTCAAAAATTTTGAATTATTCGAATAATATTCGAATTATTCGAAAGAAAGGGGAAAATGATTTGAAAGGGCCTTATCTCATGAAATACTAGAGCATTTTTGTGTTATTTGGCACAGATAAAAAGTAGACCACGTGAAGGATCATAGGCTAATGTTTGTGGGTTAATTTGTCTGTAAAATTCCTAAATTACGCGGGCGAAGCCGCGCAGACCGTCTAGTTAATAAATAAAATGACGATATGGAACATAGCAAATCTTTTGCATAATATTATAAGGCGCCTATGTGCCAAAACAACAAAAACATTGGCGGTCTATCATAATGACACAAGCAGTCAATGACCTAAATTACAAAAATAATAATATTTTGTTGCAAAGTGCCGTCTGGCAAATCATATTTGAACAGAATTTGATAAGAGAATACTAATTCCTCTCACAAAATTCCAGTTCTAGAATTAAGATTCAATAGCCTGTTTTTTTTTTAATCTCGAATAAACGCCACCTACCGGATCTTACTAAATAAAACGTAAGGCGCCAACTAGTAGCAGTGCAGTTCTATCAATCACCTAAGTCCTAACCAAAGTGACACATAGTTGTTCAATCTACTGCAAGTAGATGACGCCATGGGGTTAGCATTCAAAGCTACCGTACTGTATGATGACGCTTCAAACTCTGAGCCTAAAAACGCCACCTAGCGGATTAAAGCAAAGCGCCATCATAGCAGGGGATAGAACCTCGTAAGGCGTTCCTCGAGCAACGTTCAAACATGTTCTCCTATAATTCCTGTAAGATGAACATTAATTTCAAATACGTAATACAGAGGGCGCATAGCCCCGGAAATCAGTTCCATAATAATATTATGAACAATTTAAATAAATTATAACATGAAAAAGTATAAAATATAGTTAATCCTTCGATTCTTGGAAATCTATTGTTATTCTATTGTGTCTTGCTCACCGGTGAGCTTATGGGTCTTGATCGGTTAAACTTACGTACCTAGTGTTGCTAAAGGTACCATCGAGGAAATTGATCACTAGACAGTAATTGACAGACCTACGTTAAGTGGTCGGCTTTTGTCAATTTAATGTTTGCAGCTGTGAATTGTGATCGATCGGTCAAATGGGTTTGACTTAACGCAACCAAATTACTTAAGTCCGCCATCTGCCTAGGAATCAACTTCTCTGATATCTGATAGCACATTATCCTAGAAAATTAAGTTAATATAGTAAAATATTTTGGATGATGTATCATTTGGGTAGACTAATCGTTAAAAGTTATTAAAAACTCCATTTTTTGTATGAATCAAGCGACAAATAAAATACCGCGGTTGTAAATACTTAGGTTTTCACAATCTGTAGGTACGCTCGTAACCTCGCAGTATACACTGTACGCCTTGAAAAATGATCTATAAATCTTTGGAATAAGGTCTACTCAGTGTAAAAGAACTCTGAGCCTGACTGTACCGGGTACACTCGAGTATAACACGCGATCCGAAACGTGCCTTCATACGTTATAATACGTAGGGATAGTGCCACTCCATAGGGCCAAAGGATATGTAAGTACACTCAGGATAAGAGTCGAGGCGTCCAATATTTAACGATTAATTGAGTGGCCTGAAAGGAAAACTCCCTGAATTTTGCTATCGACCATAATAACAGAGTACTTCATACGGGTTGAATTTTTATAAAGAGCATGGGTACTCATACTTATATGTATTCTGTGGCATGGGAGGAGAAACCGGAATTTTACAGTTTCACCTATAACCCGTAAGGCAACCCGATCTACACCGGAATGGCAGAGGCGAGGCGAGCAGTTTCTGTGTCATATGATTTTAAACTTTATCATCATTATTGTAATACATAGTATCGCTTGAGAAAATTACGGCCGCCTGTGGCCGCTCGTGGCCGCTCGTGGACGCTCGCGGCCGCCGGCGGCGGTGATTTCTCAAGCGATACTATGTATTACAATAATGAAGATAAAGTTTAAAATCATATGACACTGAAAGTGCTCGCCTCGCCGCTGCCATTGCGGTGTAGCGCGGCCCTAAGTTTTGACAGACCTTCTTCAGGAGGTCATGCGATAGTAGGTGACGATTTAGGCTGGGTTTATACGCGCCCGCTCGATCACGACGTAGTTTGGCGACTACATAGCGAGATTATAAGCAATTAATGTATTTAAGGCCGTCCCCCGAGCAAACGACCTTGGCCATACATTTGCCGCGTTGCCGAGATCGCACCGAAACCCTATTTTTTTTTACTTATCTTGGTTCAAAATTGTCCTAAAAATTTTTAAAACGGGGAATATTTAGTTTATGATATTGTCGATCTATTGGCGTGTGTTTCAAATAAAAGTAATTTGTAAATCCTAAGGAGATGCTGAATGTATGCTTGAATTTTAATAATTTGGCATTACTTTGGAAGCTGATATCATGGGTAATAATAATAAACAAAAATAGAAAATTTAAAACGGCGAAAGGAATGTTGATATACTGAAGATTATTGCTGTATTTTTATTATAACTTTGTAGCTTTCAAATTATGAGTTTATAAGGCTTGAAATACGGTAAATTACGGAATATCCGTAAGGAACGCCCTTAATAAATCGTTACTAAAATTTGCTTGTGTTCTCGCGGTGTAGGCAGCGGCCAAACCGCGCGTTCGCGCTGCCGCATATAAATCGAGATTCGAGCCTAAGCTAAACTCATAAAATTTTAAATTCATTTATATCTAAGCATAATAAATAAAACAATAATACAAATTGTAACATTTCTAAAGTTAATTATGTGATAATAATTATAATGATTTAATTTAAAATTGTGCCTACAGTCGGAGCATTTTAATAGGCCACATTTGACATCTGTCAGATTAATTTCCATAGTGTCCTCACTATGGAAATTAATCTTAAAAGGAAGCTGCGTAAAAACATCGACCAAAACGAATAAATCGATATGGACTTGAAATAAAATATTTGATTTTCATACGTTATTTGTAAAACCAAAAAACAAATTCCTGTCCTATTATTACTTTAATTCAAAGAGCAAAATAAGACAAGTACATCATTTACAAAAAAATGCATTTATTCCTTTGAATTATAAAAAATGTTAAATTTAGTATTATCATTATTCATTTCACACAAATACGTGTTACTTTTCACAACGTGGTTATTAATTTATGGGGATATTTCGTTACAAGTAATCAATGCATCGATACTATTTATTTGCTTTCGATTTTTAGAGTAACATCCCTAAAGTTTAAAAAGAAAAAAGGTCAGCTGACGTAACATTGTAACGACGTGCAATTGTTAAGATCAGAGTTTGTTTATTACGTTTAGAATTGTTTATCAGTAAAAGCAAATCGTTAAATAATTCGTATCGGTCACATTTACGATAAATATGTAATCGTAATTGAAAAAAGTTAATCAATTGTGCAGTTATAACAAAAGGAAAATATTTATTTTTTATGCACGTCGCTACAAGGTTACGTTGTGCAATTTTGATGAACTGTCAAATGTGGCCTATTAAAATGCCTCGACTATAAAGTGGTCGCTAATGACCGTATTGTTTGAGCGACCTAAACTAAATAAAAATAATAAAAATGTGTTAAATTTTTGATGACCCGGTGAACTTCATAATTCATATTTCTCGTACAAACCTTTCCTGGACCTCCACGAATATTTCAAGGCGAAAAGTAGTCAAATCGGATCAGCCGTTATAATGGTAGTGAGTAGTGACAAAAATGAAAATAATTTTTTATTTATATTTAGTAAAGATTAATAGTAAATATATAATAATATATAGTATATCACTAGCTGTCCCGGCAAACGTTTCTTTGCCACATTATATAAAGTATATCGCCCGTATTATTTTATTGAATTAGTGACTAAATAAGTATGTCACCATGGCAACGTCCATCGCTATCCCGTGACCCGCGTCGCATAAACAATGGTCGCTCTTTATAGACAAACAATTTGCAATATAATAAAATTGCGACTATAATTAAAGATCTAAGTTATCCTATCTCTCAAGTTGGAAAAAAGCACACATTTAAAAAAAAGAAACATTAAAGTCGGTTAAGTAGTTTAGGAATCCATCGCGGACAAACATCGTGACAGGAGATTTATATATACTTATTAGATTATAATAATAAGTTAATCCCGTGAGCACGATAGCAAAACTAGTTTTTACAATTTCATACATTTCATGCTTAAAATAAGAATTCAATAAAATTAAAGCGAGTTAATTTTTGAGGGAGAAATCACGATTTCTGTCGAGATAACAGTTTTGGTATTCTCCGCGGGATCCCCCGAGTCAGTTCGAACTCCGACGCGATGAGTGAAAATCATTCGTGGATTGCGAAAGGGTAGAACGACGTCGTCCCAGAGGCTATCACACTGAACAGAATCAAGGTCACGGAACTATTTCAATGAACAGAAGTGTTATGAAATGTTTTGTATTTATTTTTCCAGACAGAGTCCGAGGTTCATCAATTTACTGTATTTTATTGATGGGCTAGATTATCAATTCATATCAAAAACCTTGGTATACATGTATATGCATATTCAGTAGGTCTGAGAATCGGCTACTGGCTACTTTTTATATTGATAAGTGCATTTGTTAAATAAATAATAGTAAATTATTACAACACGAAACTGACGGCGACCATTGTTTGTGCGACGGGATAGCGATGGACGTTGCCATGGTACCATACTTATATTTTAGTCACTTCAATAAAATAAAATGGGCAAAAAACTTCATATAAGTATGGTGTGGGAATAATGCGTAGTGGCCGCAAAGGAAGATCTTCCGACCGAGCGAGGTGTTATGCTCGGTCAGGCCGAAGCCCGCTTGATATATTTCAGCTGTCGTATATATACCGCCGCGCTTAGAAAACTTCGATAGCGCGATGCAGGAATGTTAGGCGAATTGTGGGTACCGCCACATCACTCCCCCCCGAAGACCGGAGGTCGAATCTTGTAGTCTTGTCGCTTGAGTCGCCGGTGCCAGTGAGTTCCAGTGAGTCGGAACTGTTGCAGTGAGTCCCAGTGAGTCGGAACTGTAAGCTGCTGCACGGGATCCAGTGAGTCGGATAAGCTGCCGTGCGGGGCGATGCTACGTGCTGACCAGGAGAGATGTGCTCTGCTTTCTGACCGGTCGGTGTAGTGAGAAAGCCCGATGATGCCGATGCGGAGTCGCCCAGGCCGCGGTACGTTGCGGCTAGTGGACGATGTACCCGATGAGGCGATGCTGGCTGGCGCGGTGCGGAGGGGCGGGGAGTGATGATGATGAAGGAGGCGTGTTCTGTCGAGGGTCACCAATGTGGGAATAATGCGTAGTGGCCGCAAAGGAAGATCTTCCGACCGAGCGAGGTGTTATGCTCGGTCAGGCCGAAGCCCGCTTGATATATTTCAGCTGTCGTATATATACCGCCGCGCTTAGAAAACTTCGATAGCGCGATGCAGGAATGTTAGGCGAATTGTGGGTACTTACCGCCACAATGGCAAAAATGTTGCCGGGACAGCTAGTATTTATATTATAGATTTTTATCATAACATACGTAGACACTAAGCACGTAATAAGCATAACGGAAAATACAGACCATAGATAATACAACCGAGTAAATAAAAACTTATTAAGTACAGTTTACATACCTAATATCGATGAGAAGAAGAAGACTAGGTCATCAGATATTGCAAAGTAAATGTGAGGATGACGTAGATAAGCACGGTAGTTTACTATAGTTTCTAGGGAGGGTTCCAATAGGATATAATATTATATTACCAGTAACTTTACAAACTGTATGTACTGTAATACTGTATTGTAATAATAAAAACTAAGGAAGAGTAACTCCGTCAAAAAACATGCTCCAAAATACTTGTCAAAAAAGTGTACCTTAGGTAGGTACACATTTCAATACATTTGCAATATTTAGGTGGCCTTGAGCGGTATAAAGACTGACGGTAATAGTATGGGAGTTACGTTTCCTTAGTTTTTATTATTCGTAGGTTTGATATAATTATGTTGATTGTACCATTAGATAAATCGATTTAAGGCAGACGGCGGATCTACGTTACTTAGGCGGCTTATGTTAATGCTTATCGGCATTTGTCAGCTGAGTATGACATAACCCGACAAATAAAGTAGGTACGGTATGTCGACATCTGCCCGTGATTCAATTTTCATTAGTACGTTTTACAGAAGGGGCTAAAATTGATGACGGGCCTTTGTAATTTGTTCGCGCTATATCAAACCTTGAGACGACAGATTACAACTAATACATTGAATTATAAACCCACCAAATAACATTGGACCACCTATGAGTCAATTTCTCTGTTAGTGCGCATATAAAATCTAAAGACCTAATATCCTTTACTGTACTCGTCGAAACATGGCGATAGCGGTCATTGACTCCCTGTACAAAACTTGTCATTTTCTATACAAACCGCGACTGACAATGAAGTGTCAGATGTTCCTAGTCCATTGTCAATCGCTGTTTATACTTCATCTTTTAAAAATGGCCTCCTCGCGGTTTATATAGAAAATGACAAGTTTTTTGACAGGGAGTCAATGACCGCTACCGCCACGTTTCGCCGAGTACAGTATAATAACTTGTAAGTCGTATTAGGCAAATTTTCGAACCTACGCACACGGAAAATGTATTTTCTCAGTTCTTGTCCCTAACTCCATTTTGGGAAGGGTAAAGTTGTTAACAATGTACAAGTCATGCACGGGTAATACTACACTTAACGTTACCTAAGAACATGGTGAGATAGGTTCTTATTACCTCCATTTTGTACCTGTAATAAGATCACACCAAAACAAAACAACGGCAAAATTGGCAACGCAGAAAAAAAAAGTAACATCAAATAGCACGACATCTATACAGAGTGCAATTAAACCTTCCTGCCTTTGGATACTTAATATTATATTGATCCTTGTTAAAAATAAAATGTTATGACCTTTTCCCTTCATACTTTGACAGGCTTAGGTTAGGACTTAGGACCGTCAAAACGTAAAGCGCGTAGGTACGTTTAGAATGAATTATTTGATTCTCATCAAAACAATGGAGAAATTACAATTTTCTACTTAATTACGAGTAGCACTTTAGAAATTAGAAATTAATAATAAATCTTAACCACATCCTTTGCATTTAGGCGTATTTAAAAAATGAACCTAATCAATTTATGTACTTACAACTAATTAACCCATCAAGCCCCGTACGAGCACCGGTGATCGCAACAACAATAGAATACAATGGCATTTCCGAGAATCTCTGATCGCAGGATTAACAATCAAAACCACCCACCTTTAAGTCTTACAATTACATAATTTATCTTATTTACTTACACATATTTACTTTTAACAGCACTTTCAAACTTCGTGTAAACTTTCGCCACTCAAAATGTAGCACCTCACCATCACATAACACTCGCGGTTAGAACACATTGTCATTAGTCATTAGTCATTAAACACTAATGATTATTATTATACGCACGTCGGGCGGAGACAAAACAAAAAAATACGTAAGTATGCAACGATGCGCGTGAAATGCAGTCCGTCTGTGTAGACCCTAAAGGTTAAATTCGCCGCAGGTTTTTCTCTTTTTTATGTGAGGCTCTATCCAAATGTTTCTCCTATTGGAATGTGCTACTGCAATCTACATTTCACATTCTATATCAGAATTATCGTCTGAGGAGCTGTCTAACAAATCAAGAAGTAAGGCAGTATCAGTTATTAGTTATCACTCATAGTCAATCACCCTGTGTGATGGGCAGGGTGTAAAATACCCTGCCACATTCTCGCCGGGTTAAACGGGGAGCCAAAAGAAGGAGATAATTAAAGTTAAGGTCGAATTTAGACCATTGCGCGATCTCTAGTCTTTATAAATATACTTTACATCCCGGTAAAGTTACGTTTTATCCCGGAAAAATGTACTATTTTTTCGGAATAAAATGTAAAAGGAGTTGCGACTTGCGGGCGTCATCTAGGAGGTAACACATTTTTAATAATATCACAGTGTAACTATACTGCTGTTTAGAAAGATTCTATGAAAGTGACTTTCGGAAGTGACACGATATAAAATATAACATATTATGGTCACTATGGCATTTTCGCAACCCACCCGCTCACACTTCACCCTATCTATACCAAAGAGAACTAAAACCAAACAAATGTATGCTCGGCATGTTAAGGTAATGCCTTGATAATTTGGCTGCAGCGCTATCGATTGCTCAACAATGACTAAAGCTAAGAAATTTAGTTAAAGTGAAAAAACTGTCAGTATTCTTCATGTCTTTATCTTTGAATTACCCATAGCCTAACACAATTGGTCAACTTTTATAACACAGAATAATTAATCAAAAAGCCCTCTATAAAAACAGGGATTCTAATTTTGCCAACAGAGGAGAAGATTTAAGCTTCCAAAATTTGTACATAGATTAGTTCTTGAGCATACACTATAATTTGCCCATAGCTTATATTGTGAAATATATTTATGGTTTTTAAATTACGCGACAAAAGCCATTTTGTCGCTTACGCCCTTTCCATTTCTTGCTGTTCCATTTCTTGTTTTCTATGAGACAAGCGATCTAAAACATAATATTATCCAAAACGATTTTTTACTTTAACGCGGAATGCTTGAATTGCTCACCTTGAATATCAAGTATAAACGGAAGCTTGAATTTTAGTCCAATGTTTTTCTGAAATGATGATGACGATTACTCATGTTAGGAATTTTCAACAATCCTTATTGAACTTCGTCAATTATTCATTGAACAAAAACTCAAGTCACTGAGCAAAAAGTTTCAGTTTTAATCAATTCTAACAACGAAATGTCTCGATTTTTATTACACGTGCCTAGAATTTTAGAAATACAGAAAGTTGGTTTCCAAACAGTAATTGATAAAATACAATTATAGAGCTTACTTGAGAATATAATTTATAATTTACTGTAATATATTTTTGTTTTTCTATAAATTAACAAATTATATGAAAATGGCCACAATTTAAGTGTTGGTTAAATATTAAATCCAAAACGTCAGTTTTTATCCTAGAAGTCATAATCCGAGAAGTATATTTTTTATTTAACGAGCATTTTTATATTTAGCAAATTGAATAAATTTATAATATTTTAATAACGCACAAAATTCTAACTTAAGATTTAGAAAAAGTCATACAATACCTAGCTAAATTTGAAATGGAGCTGCTTATTGAGAATAACTATATTAGAGTATTTTTGACTTTTTGTAAATTTATGCACTGAGTGACACTGACATATTAATATATTTCTTTCTTTTTCTTCTTTTTTGGCAACTTGACACAAAGGATGTGTATGTTGTGCCACAGACAAGGTAAAAAGGTAAGGAATATGGCGGGAAAACCATATTCCTCCTATTATATTTTTCATCATCGTTTTCATGTATCGTCAGGTCTAAAGTCTAGTCAAAGTCTAAGTAAAAGTCAATACAGTCAAGGAGTCAAGTCGGTCGATTCAGTAAAGTGGTAGACGCTTTACTGAAACTTTCGATAGAGTTTTGGAGGAAACACAAAATAGTACGTTTCTGGATATTACATCACTTTCCTACACTTGTGCATGAACACGAATATCTAATGATTAATATTCTACCAATATTACACATTAAAAACCCAGCTAACACAATTTTAGGAAAATAATATAAAAACACAACAGCACACTTTAACATTCCCGGCAAAACTCCCATATTAATATAAAATTAGTGACATTTGTATCCTCCTTCTTTTGGCTAATTTTAAGAAATGACATTTGCATACTATGAGTTGAGTGTTATGATCCTGCATTATAAAATTCTGAAAGACCTTATTTGTCACTCTGGCAAATAAATATTATTATTATGTATTATTATTATTATTTTGCTGCCTACAGTGCAATTTCAAAAGAGTTTCTATATTTTTCAAAAGTAGGTTCACTATTTTCCTTAAAATACAATATTCATTTTTAATTATAGTTATAATATTTAATACTCTTCTAACAATCTAACGTATATATTTATAACACATACAAAATTCGTATACTTCATAATATTTTAACTTCTGAAAATGTACGACAGAGATGGCTTGCATTCGGCGAAAATTGTGCCCCGGCTTCAGCAGTATTTTCACGGACGTCGTCGGGTGCACGCGCGCTCGCTCCTCGAAAATATACGTCTCTGACAGTACGTGTGTATTTTTGTGTAGTGTATTAGTGAACATTCTGTGTTTAAAAAGTTCATTAAAGGAGTTTCTGTTGTGAAATCACATTGATTATACGAAAAATCGTGTAAAACATTGTTCGTGACAAAGTTGGAAATAAGGCCGCGTGATCGGTAAGTTTTTAACGTTAAAGGCAGGGAAATTTTTTCATGCGATTACTGTGTCGTGCTTTAATGTAACGTTAACTTTTTTATTAAATTTTTGTTACGAAGTAAAATTTTGCAGGTTGTACTGCGGCAGTTTTTAATTTTAGAACTCAATTTCTATTATTGCGTTATAGTTTAAAACTGATTACTTTTGGATGTGACTTGAGTTAGTGTTATTAAAATATTATTTACAACTTAAACTAAAAAAAAAACCTTTATAATACGGTAGTTACAGAATTTGCAGTTATAAAATTCTGACACAATCAGATTATTTGCTTATGGAATTGAATTTGCCGATACACTGTTATTACTTATTACCATAGAAAAAACTATGAATACGAGAGAAAAAAAAAACTATACTTATTATAAAACAAAGTCGCTTTTTTTTCCCTCATGTCCCTTTGTTCCCTTCAATCTTTAAAACTACGCAACGCATTTTGATGATTCTTTCAGTGTTAGATAGCCCATTTATCGAGGAAGGTTATAGGCTATATTTTATCACGCTAAGACTAATAAGAGCGAAGAAATAGAGGAAAATGTGGAAAAAACGGGGAATTTATTTGAAAGGGCTAGCTTGAATGCGCTAATCTCAGGAACTACTGGTCCGATTTGAAAAATTCTTTCAGTGCTAGATAGGCCATTTATTGGGGAAGGCTAGTGGCTATATATTTTATGCCCGTGCGACGCCGGGGCGGGTCGCTAGTTATAATAATAATTATGATTTTACTTTAGGTAAGTATTCGTATATTTTAACAGGCTCTGTTTTTGATAACTTCATAATAATACCAGGAACATGTAGACACCCTTAGCCGCTACGAATTTAATCATAACTTATTATTGGGTATCACAAGTTCTTTTGATTATATCATATGAGATTTTGGAAGCCTCAATAGGCCATATTTGATTAATATATGTTATTTGATTTATATAATCGGTAATATTTTTGAACGAAGCTCTTGAGAGGATTGTTAACGTGGCCATGGAGTAAACATAATATACTTAATATTATTTTGTTTCTTACTACATTTTTATCCGGTATTGCCTTCCATAATACCTTACCTACAGTACCTTAATTAGGGATTTTAAAAAAATAGTTAGGCTTGGAAAGGAATATAAAGTTCCAATTGTGCCTACCCAAATCTACGTAATATTTGCTGCTTTTGATTGCTGAAATGACTCAAAGATAATCTATTAATCGATTTCTGGGCCAAGTAACCGATTCGGTGTGGTGACTTATATCATAAGAGTGTCTGTAAAATATGAAATCTGCTATGAGCCCCCGATCAATATTTGGCACTTGGCCAGAGTATTTGGGACGACAATATTGACTTTTATAAGAGGAATTCCTATCTAATTGCCATTGTAAACAGATAGTGGCAGATTGTCTGGGAAATGTCTACCTGCTATCCAATTTTCGGTAACGTTCACGAACATCGCCCGCAGTGCCATACCGCTGGATATTATCCATATATTATAAGAGATTCTAGCTTCCTATGCTGCTTTAAAATAAACATTTAGATATTATATAGTTGAGATACAGGACCTTTAAAAAGATACAGGGTGCAAAATATTATAATCAAACTTACACATAGCTGCATCATTTGTTTTGAAAATAAAAATAAACATATTATTTTTTTTAATCTATGAAATACAATATGACTAAATATATTTTAATCTAAGCAGATAACTTTATTTAATTATCCTGAACTAGATGATGCCCGTAACTCCATTGAACGTGGAAACCGTGCATTTTTCCAGGATAAAAAGTATCCTATGCCCTTTCCCGGGAATTAAAGTATCTCCGTACAAAAAAAAAACGGTTCAGCGTTTTGGGCGTTAAGAGGTAACTGACAGACAGGCAGACAACTTTCGCATTTATAATATCAGTATGGATGTTGACATTATTACTTCCCTATCTTTGTTGGTTAATAAGAAACAAACAATAAAGTTACGAGAAGTGAACGAGAAATGTTGCAAATAACAGGTGCAAATAACGAATTAGAAGGGACTGCGGCGGCACGGTAATTTTTTGAATTATTCAAGAAGTTACCCGCTCAGTCGCCTTCGAACATTTCAGGTGCCTTACACAAACTTCAGTAACCCAATTAGAGCTTGATCAGTTTGGAATGGTTTTAAATATTATTATGGTAATCATAAAATTTGTTAAAATGGCTAAGCTGTCTAAATTACGCCCGCAAAACTCCAAAACTCGTATTAAATCGCACGGGAACCGTACATTTTTTCGGTATAATTATTATTATTTTTAACAAAAAATTAAAACCGACTTCCAAGGTAAAAACAATAATAACATTTTTATGAACTAAAAAGTATTAAATAATTTTTACTATCTAATAGTGCCTTTTTCTGAATTCGGCTAAACCTCAACTATTTCTGTACTCAATCTTCATTATTTTGAAGTCGGTACCAGATAGCTGAATCTTCAGTCCTCTGACAGAATATTTAAAATTTTTGGAACTGGGACCAAATTGGAGTGAAACCTAATACAACAAAACAAAAATTTCGAAAATCGGTGCACAAACGGCGGAGTAATCGTTGAACATACAAAAAAAAAAAAACACAGCCGAACATAATATAACCTCCTCGTTTTTTGGAAGTCGGTTAAAAAGTATCCTATGTCCTTTCCCAGGACTCATTGTATCTCTATACATTTTTTGTTTGGGCATGAAGAGGTTACAAACAGACATACACACTTTCGCATTAAAAATATTAGTAGTTTTTTTGTATTAAATAAGGGGGCAAACGAGCAAGTGGGTCACCTGATGGTAAGCAACTACCGTCGCCCATGGACACTCGCAACATCAGAAGAGCTGCAGGTGCCTTGCCGGCCTTTTAAGAGGGAATACGCTTTTTTCTTGAAGGTTTGCAGGTCGTACAAGTCCGGAAAAACTGCTGGTGACAGTTCGTTCCAGAGTTTACAGTGCGCGGCAGAAAGTTACGCGAAAAACGCACGGTGCAAGACTGCCACTCATCAAGGTGATGAGGTTGGTATGTTTTTCGCGTGGGACGATGGCGAAAAGTTGCAGGTGGTATGATTCCGAACAATTCCTCAGAGCACTCCCCGTGATACAACCGATAGAAAATGCATAGTGAAGCTACATCTCGGCGTAATTCCAAGGGGTCCAAGCTGTTTGAAACACTATGGCAATCAACAATTCGAGCGGCCCTTCGTTGGATACAATCCAGAGGGAGCAGTTGGTATTTTGGCGCCCCTGCCCAGAGACGAAAACAATATTCCATATGAGGCCGAACCTGTGCCTTGTAGAGTTGTAGGCGTTGGTCCGGACTGAAGTACTGTCTCGCTCTGTTAAGAACACCAAGCTTCTTCGAGGCTAATTTGGCCTTACCCTCTATATGATATCGGAACTGGACTTCGCTCGATATGTTGACGCCAAGTATCTCAATGCTAGGGGAGATGGTTAAAGATGTGCCCTCGAAACGGGGACATACGACCATACGACATAGTATTAAAGCAGCAACGTCTTATTTGAAGCTATTGAGGAAACCAACTCACATACTTTTTTCGTTTAAAAAATGCTATGAATTTTTTTAGCGCTGGGGTATGTCATACTCCACCTCGTCACGGAGGGTTAATTTGACATTTCGATGCGTCAAGTTAATTTGACCGTGTTGTACCTAGTGACGTTTGTTAATTTTTTACTTTCAATTTTTAACAATTGAAATTTTAATTTCTCCACTCACAATTACAGCCTAGCGAGAGGCATCACCCCGAAGAAACACTCGCAAAAATAGTCTAGAATAGAATATGACGTAGCCTCAAAATTCCGAAAATTTCAAAAACTGCTTGTCTCGTTTGGCCTCGCGTGTGTGTCTCTGAAATAATAATTCAAAGCTATAAATCTAATAACGTTGCCACAGGTTTAATGACTAAATTGTGTTCAAACTAAACATAGTAAACATTGAGGTAAAAGTTTTGTGCCAAAGTGTAGTTAGTGTATGTGACAAAGTGAAGTGATATTCCTAAAGTTCCAACCTTCCCAGGTGAGTGTGTACTTGTATTTTTAATATTAAAATTCTTCCAAAAAAGAGAGTTCCAAAAAATTGCAGGATATTGCCTGCAATTTTATTCATGTACTTAAACGTTAAACCGTTTTTGATAAAGATTGATTAGAAGATGCTTTGAGTTATGGGAAATCGGAAAGGACGACGTAGGATAGTTTATTACAAGGAAAAATATACACCTTCCGCGTGATAAACAAATTTCAACGCGAAGGGAGTTGAGGGCAATATGTTAGGCTTTGTCCACATTTGCATCAAGTAGTCGTATCCATATCAGGCGTATCGTATCGAGTATGCGTATCCTAAGTGTGGACGCCTATTTTGATGAAAGCGTATCTTTTATCGACCTTTATACAAAACGTATCAGATACACCGAACGCGGTTTATAACGATCGCGATCGGGGTGTATCATGATGTATGATCGCGATCATTTTGCGTCTACACTAGCGAACATGATACGCTTCGGTGCTACGCGACGGAGATCTGATTCGCGAAAATGATACAAATGTGGACAAAGCCTTATGTAATATTTGTACTCAGTAAAGTCTACGTCGCGTCGTTTGATACCCCAGTTTGATAACACCACAAATTATTTTACTATGATATTTTCGACTAAGTTATAATAGCTATCATTGCCTGCGGCCTGCCTAAGCAATGAGTTGACACAGCTCCATAGCAATGGATCTTTTTTATTTCGCGGTCGTCATAATATTTTTTAAGTACGCGCTTACGTCTAGATATGGACACGTCAGTGTAAAAATATTACTAAGTACCTAAAATCTAAATATTTTGAAACATTGTATCTTCATTCTTCGGTAAGACAAGGGCCAATAGATTAATCCTTCAATCGTGTATTCTTGGAAATCTATTGTTATTCTATTGTGTCTCGCTCAACGGTAAGCTTATGGGGCTTAATGGGTTAATAGAAAATATTTATAGGCTTTTGTCTTACCGAATGTATGTTTCTTACGAGTCACGACGTTGTCTTACCGAAGCTAAGGTGCGATTTAATTATATTATTATGCAATTTTATGAGTCACCTTGAATAAAAGAGCTTGACACGTCTTTCGCTGTAAACTTTGCGCGAATTTGTTGTTTGTAGACGTATGAGTATTAGCAACTTTTCGTTTCATTGAAAATCACAACGCTAAAACGTACAATCTATTTCCTACAAAAGTGCACTGTGCAACTTAAATTTTAAGCAGGTAATGGGCAAAAGAGTTCTCATTAAAGTAAATGTTCAAGCTTTGTATTGTTTGAGTGAATTTTGAACAGAAAACGAACGTAATACTGAACAGTAACTGAATACGTCCATTACACTTAGCTAAGTACGTACTAAAGGTATCAGGATAAAATGGTTTTAAAACTACTTTCTCTTTTTTGGAAGAATTTTAATATTAAAAATACAAGTACACACTCACCTGGAAAGGTTGGAACTTTAGGAATATCACTTCACTTTGTCACATATACTAACTACACTTTGGCATAAAACTTTTACCACAATGTTTACTATGTTTAGTTTGAACACAATTTAGTCATTAAACCTGTGGCAACGTTATTAGACTTATAGCTTTGAATTATTCTGTCAGAGACACATGCGAGGCCAAACGAGACAAGAAGTTTTTGAAATTTTCGGAATTTTGAGGCTACGTCATATTCTATTCTCGACTATTTTTGCGAGTGTTTCTTCGGGGTGATGCCTCTCGCTAGGCTGTAATTGTAAGTGGAGAAATTAAAATTTCAATTATTAAAAATTGAAAGTAAAAAATTAACAAAATTCACTAGGTACAACACGGTCAAATTAACTTGACGCATCGAAATGTCAAATTAACCCTCCGTGTACGAGGTGGGGTATGACATACCCCAGCGCTAAAAAAATTCATAGCATTTTTAAACGAAAAAAGTATGTGAGTTGGTTTCCTCAATAGCTTCAAATAAGATTTTGCTGCTTTAATTCCTACCAAATATTCAGTCCTATGTCAATCACCATTTTTGCTACATATTGTGCTTTTAAAGTGCGTCTGGATATCACATACCCCACCTAGTAAGTACAGCACGTAGCTAAAAAAGTAAGTGTAACTTCTTTTGTTTTTATTTATTTATATGTTTAATTTGGTGTTTAACTTGATGAAATATCATTTTCTGGTATAAGTTTTGCTAAAAATGTCTCGGTTATCGAAAAAAAATATGTTACGAGCACTGACTGAAGAAGATGATGATTGTGACGCTGAGCTAATGAATGGGAATAAATATAACGACCACCAAAAAATGCACTGATACCCTAAACATGTTTACCAAAAAAAGATATTTAGCCCCAAAAAAAGAAAGTCTAAAATTGCAAT
This sequence comes from Polyommatus icarus, assembly GCA_937595015.1. Lineage (NCBI taxonomy): Eukaryota > Metazoa > Arthropoda > Insecta > Lepidoptera > Lycaenidae > Polyommatus > Polyommatus icarus. The sequence goes on along the minus strand of OW569327.1, from coordinate 14,306,054 downwards.
ACTACCAGCTATTTTAGTCATGAGAACACTTCAAATTGTAATCGAACACCAATTACAGTAAATAATCACCAAATATAATAAATGACCACCAAATATAGTAAATGATAACCAAATAAAGTAAACGATCACCAAATATAGTAAATAACCACCAAATATAGAAAATGATCACCAAATATAGTAAATGATCACCAAATCCTTGTGAGCAAATCAATGCGATATTTCTGTCCAAATCAATCACTACGATTGAAAAAAAATGTAAGCATATTATTAACAAAATAATTGGCGAAGTGTGAGTCGGACATGGAGGGTTCCGAGCCCTCTTAATTTTTTTATATTATTATTAATAATTGAAGTAAACATATACATATTATAATCAAGGCCTTTGCAAAAATATTAACGTGCCTACCGGTTGCCATTGATATCGAGCCCTATTGATATCGAGCAAAAAAGGCCAAAAAAATCACGTTTGTTTAATGGGAGCCACCCTTAAATAATAATATTATTTTGTTTTTAGTACTTGTTGTTATAGCGGCAACAGATATACACAATCTGTGAAATTTTCAGAAGTCTAGCTGGAGCGGATCTTGAGATACAGCCTAGAGAAAGACAGACGGACATACATCGATGTCTCAGTAATAGAGTCCCGTTTTTAGGGTTCCGTACCCAAAGGGACTCTTTTACTAAGACTTCGATGTCTGTCTGTCCGTCTATCTGTCTTCTTCTCATTAATAGGATTGTTAAATAAAAATAGATTTGGTTATAATTTTACATTAAAATTCTATCGTATAATGTTGGTGATCATTTACTACTTTTGGTGATCGTTTACTATTTTTGGTTTAACAATGATTTATTTGGAGTCATTTAGTATAAATAGGATAGCGAAATCATAAATCTTTGGTGATCATTTTACATTAAAATGCTAGTATAATGTTGGTGATCATTTACTAATTTTGGTGATCATTTTAATTTATAATGCTAGTATAATGTTGGTGATCATTTACTAATTTTGGTGATTAAATTTTACATAAAATACTGGTATTATGTTGGTGATCATTTACTAATTTTGGCGATCATTTACTTATTTTGGTGATCATTTACTATTTTTGGTTTTAAGATGTTAAATCTTTGGTTATCATTTTACATTAAAATGGTGGTCTGTATTTTGGTGATCGTTTACTATTTTTATCTGTGAAATGTTACTATTTCTGGTGATCAGTTAATTATAAGCCCTAATGAATTCCGAACAAGAATCGGCTGGTAATGAAGATCAAATCAGTGATACCGGATATGGCTTATACTAATACTTATATAGGAATACTGGGCAGTGGGCACATTTGCAAAAAATATTATGTGTCCATAATATTATGTATTTTCCATACTAATTTTTATGTCTAAATAACTGTCAATATTATGAAAACATAAGTGACCAAGATCTATTTCATATTTTTGATTTTAAATTGATATTATAAATAGGTTAAAACTAGATAAACTATAGTCTTAGAAATTGAAAATAATTTGATTGTAATAGGTGCCATTTGATTTTTGTACTGAAGAAAAGATTTCGAAGCTTATAGTTTGAAGAAAAAGTCAAGTTTTTGTACTTAAAGAAGTGCTTATAGAATGTATTTTATAATTTAAAATTGAATTTATTTCACTTAAACCAATTCATTATTAGATATTACTTTTTATTTTGCAATCACAATGATCAATTTTTCGGATTTAACTTCCTTTTATTGCTGGGGTATGTCATACCCCACCTAGTACAGCATGGTGAGATTAGTCACCTAGTACACGGAGGGTTAACATGCGAGCTCCATAATAACGTAATCAAACCATGCGTCTAGTTAGTTTGACCGTGTTGTACTTCTTCTTTCTTCTTTTTCTTTTTCTTCTTTTTTGGCAACTTGACACAAAGGATTTGTATGTTGTGCCACAGACAAGGTAAAAAGCTAAGGAATATGGCGGGAAAACCATATTCCAGATTCCTCCTATTATAATTTTCATCATCGTTTTCATGTATCGTCAGGTCTAAAGTCTAGTCAAAGTCTAAGTAAAAGTCAATACAGTCAAGGAGTCAAGTCGGTCGATTCAGTAAAGTGGTAGACGCTTTACTGAAACTTTCGATGGAGTTTTGGAGAGTAGCGTCGCGAGTCCTCGCAGATATAGTGTTTAGAAATGCTGTCACAACTACTCGCAGGAAGCACTTGACAATAATTGTCGCGACAGCACTTGCTACGGGGTTTGCACTTGTAAGATGCAAGCTGCAGCTTTCAGACAGACTGTCAGACACTTCTAGCGGCAGTTTTCTTGCAGGTGGAAACACGGCCTTATAACAAGAACTAATGAATTGATAGTTGTTCACTTAACATTGCATTTACTAATCCGCTGTTAAATTTTTACTGTGGGATATAAGTATTCTGACAGTCTGTTTAATATTTTATAAGGTCTGGTAATGCCTCGTTAGGATCTAACAAACAGAGGTTGTTGAAAGGTCTAAATCTACTAACTTTTACAGTTGTTGAAATTGGGTCTAAACTCTAAAGAGTGGGAAGATAAGCTTGATAGCCCCAATACACAATGATAATATTATTAAAATTTGAGTGTTGTCGCTACATATTTATCTACCGACTTTGGAGAACTCGACGTTACCTTGTACACATGATACATATAATAATTTGTAAATTTACAATAATTTTAAACCATAATATTATGCCAAAAATTATTAATACTTAACACATTTGTCTCAATCCCAGTCTTTGCATGTGTAATCCTGTTGATTCATTAGCGAACGACAATCAGTCAGCCATTATGTTGCGGCCTGATATTATCTGTCAGCTAACGAGTGAATATCTGCAATCAACCGTTTGATTGATAGTTAACTGTTTGATTATCGCGATTAAAATCAATATCTGTCACTAAAATCAAATTATATGTAGTATTCCACGATTACATGTAACATAATATTAGAACTGTAGTACGCCCCGCACTACATACTTTATACTTATTTTAATTTATTCCGTTGTTTAGGAACCGTAATACGAATCCTTTCAGTATTTAGAAAGGGAGAAACTGACAAGGTGTGAAGCTTCCATTGCATTGATATAAAAGATATCCCACCAAAAACATAAAATATGTAAAAATGGAAAGCCAAGGTCCATTTATATTATGGCAAAGCAACGTTTGCCGGGACAGCTCTAACAGAGTCTAAATTATTATCGCTCCTTTTTATTACACCCTGTATTTACATAAGTACAAGACGGTTATTAGTAGAAAAGCTCACAACTCTTAATACGCACATTTTTGAAGTAAATTTTCACTCCAGCCTACATACAGCTGCCTCCAGTTAAGTTCTTATTGCCAAAGTTTAGACATAACGCATAATACGAGTATTAAGTAGTATGGGAGTGAAGTTTTCTCCCCTGTAATAAATTTAAAGGAAAAAATGAATGGATTCATTAGTCTCAAAACTTGAGATCTATCCTAATTGTTATTTCCTGTTTTTGACCTTTTATATTGTAGAATATCTTCACTGCATCTACATTATACAGTAGTTCATTAAAAAATGTTTAGCAGACTATACTGTACTTGTCGAATTATGGCGGTAGCGGTCATTCACTCCCTGTCAAAAACTTGTCATTTTCTATATAAACCGCGGTTGACAGTGAAGTGTCAGATGTTGTCAATCGCGGCTTTTTATAGCCAATGACCGCTACCGCCATGTTTCACCGATTACAGTATAGTAATCTTAGCTTTTAAAATTTAAAGGCAAATTTTAGTAGGATTGTATGATAGGCTTTAGTCTTCGGTTTCGAGAATGGCAGCAGCACTCAGCAGCAATATATTGTTAGGTGGTATATAAAATGTAATAAATACTAATGAAAAATGTGATACTAATGAAATCCTTTTTATTACAGTTTATATTTTATACAACTGGATTAAAAATACATTTGCATGCGTAAATATACGCATATAAATGTATTTAAAAAATGTTCTGTATAAAACAAAGTTCATACTTCATTCATAATATTTTTATGAAAACGCAAAATGGCATAAAATATTTAGTGGAAATTAATTTCATAGAATCATAATATTTTAGAGCAAATCTGATATTAATGACTTATAAAGTTCAGTTGTAGGTATATAAAAATTTTAATCCGTTTTAATGATCGGGATATTTCAATTTTAGTTTTTTTTTTTTTAAATAAGTATTAATTTTACTTTATTTTTTGCCTCTATATTGCAAATTCAGTTTATAGCTTCACATTGCTGTAAAATTTGCTTTTTTTGTGTATTTCTTCATCATCATCATGATCAGCCTATTGCCGTCCACTGCTGAACGTAGGCCTCCCCCAATGAGCGCCAACCATCCGCTGCCAGCCACTTTCTTTAAATCGTCGGTCCACCGTGCTGCGGGACGTCCTACACTACGTTTGCCCATGCGTGGTCTCCAATCTAACACTTGTCTGCTCCATGTGTATTACTTATTTAATTATATTCTTATTTTTATATATTTTATAGCCGAATATGTTTTGATAAAAGAATTTGACATTCAGCTTCTGCTACTTTATTTAAACTTATTTATAATTTAAACATCTTTACTTATAATTCAAAAAGGAAAGCGTCTACAGTTTGGTATAATGGTCTTCCAGTTCCAATTTATTTGTGTTTACGTAACGTACTCATAGACAAAACAGGGAAGGGCAAAGATTTTATAACAGATTATTATTTTTAACAAAAAATGAAAACTGACTTCCAAGGTAAAAACAATAATAGCATCCTTATAATATGAACTAAAAAGTGTTAAATAATAATTTTTCCTATCTAATAGTGCCTTTTTCCGAATTCGGCTAAAACTCAACTATTTCTGTACTCAATCTTCATCATTTTGAAGTCGGTACCAGATGAATCTTCAGTTCTCTGACAGAATATTTGAAACTTTTGGAACTGGCACCGACTTCAAAATTATGAAGATTGAGTACAGAAATAGTTGAGTTTTAGTAATAATTTCACTCTTTTTAGTTACCTAGTAAGGCAGTACTATACGTAGAATAATACACCTGTATATTATTCTACGTAGGCACTGACATAGTATGTACTACGTACTAGACTCGACAACGCAATGCAGTGCTCGGTCACATTCAACGTAATCTATATAGCAGCAGTGCACTTAGTCGCCCGCAAGCTCTTCTGCCCGCCAGACGTACAACAATTAAAAACGAAACCAAAAAAAGTCGCAAAAATGCCTAGTTGTGGGTTAAGATACTGCAAAAATTATTCCAGTAACACTTCCAAATGCAACGGAATAACATTTCATCGGTATTAGCATTCTTATTTAATTATTTTCAATTAAAATACGAACATTCAATAACTAGGCGAAGAAACGCGCCATTTTGCATTGTCATATAGTAGTAGCTTCAGAGTGTAATGTAGGCAGAATATAGATTTATGATAAGACGACGATGAATGAAGTACTTACTCACGTATACGAGTTTGTATTTTGGTAATATTTAAAATATTACGTACATTATACATGCGTACATAATACATAATAATTTTATTATGGTACAAATTTGAAAATATTTAAGTAATTTAAATAAGGTAATTAGCTATAGTAGACTATGGATCCATACTTAATTATAAATTTTATAAAAAAGTGAATTTTTATTTTTATTTTATCCACTTACTTAAATAGATTCTGCATTCATTCGAGTGTAGGCACAAAACTGTGTCACTTCTGCGGTACTGATCTATAGCAAGCACCGCCCCGCCTCCCACCCCGCTCATGCCTCAAGTGCGACATGTTTTTTGTTTGCAATAGCTGCTTTAGTACGTAAGTCGAAGTGAACACGCCGCGGCTCTCGCGACTAAACGCGATGCAAAAGGTTGAAATTAGGTTGTTTTCCAGAATATCTCGGCGAAGTGAGACAGAATGTTACATGGTCGAAGCAACTTTAACTTCTCAGAAGTAATGTCAGTTAATGTGTGCCTTATGTTCTGGAGATAAGGTTGAATTTGGTGACATTGGTGACCCTGACTATAATGATGGTTATAATGATGATGATAATAATGATGATGATGATGATGATGATGATGATGATGAATGTAATTTGCATAGTAGCATATGCTTTCAGTTCTTAAAACAGCGCCTAAACTCCCAAACTTGTATCTATAAGGAATCCGGAGTTCTCTTAGTATCTTCAGAACCATAGTATACCTTGGTGCAAAATTTTGCGTTTTGGTAGCATATGCTTAGGATGCTTCTTATGAAACCAAAATCAAAATATGTTTCAATATAAATTTAGAGGAGTTTCCTCGATTACTCATGGATCCCATCATCAGGTCACCACTTTTGTGAGCATGGTACCAAATTGGAGTAAAACCTAATACAACAAAATAAAAATTTTGAAAATCGGTTCACAAACGGTGGAGTAATCGTTGAACATACAAAAATAAAAAAAAATATCCACAGCCGAACATAATATAACCTCCTCGTTTTTTGGAAGTCGGTTAAAAAGTGTTTTTCGCAATTTTTACACCTACACAATGTACGTGTATGCGTAGCAAATATTCGACGTGAGTTTTTGACCAACGTTTCATTGTATTTGTATTTCGTTGAATCAATAAAATTAAATTAATAAATTAAAAAAAACCCCAAACAACTTTAAAAAGTAATGAAATAATATTTACTGCCTTAAAGTTCAAATAATTCCTAACTTGTGTAAAGTAATATTTTAGTCCATAATTGTTGTCAAGGTGTGTCGGGGGACCGCTAATGTAGATGTTTGATTTCATTTCACAATTAATTCATAGCGAACCATCGGGGTAGTCAACGACTTGGCGGTTGTATGTTGTAGTTTACTTGGCGGTCAAACATCTACATTAGCGGTCCCCCGACACACCTTGACAACAATTATGGACTAAAATATTACTTTACACAAGTTAGGAATTATTTGAACTTTAAGGCAGTAAATATTATTGCATTACTTTTTAAAGTTGTTTGGCGGGGATTTTTTAAAATTTCTTAATTTAATTTTATTTCATACTTTTTAAACTTGTGTTGGTTATAGTGCAGAATAATTCCTATCAACAGAATCATAAGTATTCTCATGATTACCATATCTATCAATGTCCCTTTCGATGAGGCTGTTAATATGAGCCCAAACATGAAACCTCCACTTTGGGTTCATACCAAGCTCTGTTCCTACAGAATCCAGGTGATGCTGCAGCAGCAGCGTGTAAATATTTACTGTTTGTCTACTTCTTACTGGTTGTCGCAATTAAAATGAGCCCAAACACGAAACCTCTACCTACTCTAAGTTGGCGAGGAGTTGGATATCCTATTGATTGCCAGGTGATGGTGCAGCACCAGGCCAACTTTCCATTATTATGTGTATACTTATATTGTATATTCACAAATGTCACGAACTAGAATGAAAATATATATAAAACCCATCAAAAGACTACAAGTTGCTAACGGCCTTTCATGAACCAGATAAACCCTGATTGTCCAGCACTGAGCAGGCTGATGATGATGAACTATACCTAAAAACACTCCCGAACGTGTCAGCTTTCAAACAAAAAAAACTAGATCAAAATCGGTCCACCTGTTTGGATGCTACGATGCCACGGATATGAACCAGATAAAACCTGATTGTCCAGCACTGAGCAGGCTGATAATGATGAACTATAGCTAAGAACACTCTCGATCATGTCAGCTTTCAAACAAAAAAAAATTAAATCAAAATCGGTCCACCCGTTTGGATGCTACGATGCCACGGACAGATACACACACAGACAAACAGACAGACAGACAGACAGACAGACACGTCAAACTTATAACACCCCTCTTTTTTGTCGGTGGTTAAAAACTGGTTCAAACGTCAGTGAAGTGTTTTAGCTAAAAAAGGTTCTGTGCTTCGGTTGGATTTGGGGATAAGCTCTGGGGCGTAATAGGATTGTCATGTTCGATAAGGGAATTAAATTACAACTGCGTGTTTGTTGAAACAGAATTGCTGGCTATTTGTATTGTATTGCGATACAATCTTACGACAACTGCTTCAATCTACTCACTTTTAGGAATTTAAAAAAAATTAGTGCATTTTTCTTGAACCTCAATACTTACTCCAGAATGTAATATATTTTGGGGGAAAAACAAAATCCGTTAAGGTCACCATAACGAATGCAAAATGCAACCATTTTTTTTATAAAAATAAATAATAATAATAACTAGCATTTAAATAGGAACCATAAAAGTTTTCATTACAAAATGAACCATGTAATAATTATAGTGAGGAGTCGGATATGAGTATGAAATGTGAATTCTCATGTGAAATAACGACCCTAGCCATATTAATTCTCTGTTAGTTATATTTAACAACAAAACTTGTAATTATAAGCTTGAGAAAGGGTAGCAAAGTGTGAAGAAGTATTTTTAAGCCAATCTCGGGTAACGAAGCACACTGAAAATTGACGAGCTCAAGGATGAAGAAAAATATTCAGATCACCGTGTCCGTAAAGAGTTTTCAATTGACACTACGGATTTCATTAAAAGCATTTTATGCGCCATTTTGAGTGCACGGCATATTGCTCTGTAGTTTTAATTGAAAAAGCTTAACACAGTTTATTTTTATTTTACTGCGAAGGAATAAAATATGTATCGGCGATTTTTATGTTGACGGCCAGACCACGTACGAACGCACGTTAAAAAAATATTTAATGTATCTTTTATGTGGATATAAGAAATAATTATATATTTTTGACACAAAAAAATAATGTGCATGTCTTCCAGGAGTGCCGGCAGACGTGAAAGTAAAACAGCATACATTTTTGCGTCGCAGTAGAAACAGAAGGGACCTTGCTATTGTTCTACGCCCCACCAATGTTGTATTCTCCCTTGATCTTACGAATTTTCTACCTGGTTACATGGTCTGATGCACATCTCCTCCTATCTTCTTCTGATTAATTTCGTTGCGGGTTCCAAGACAGCTTTAGCATGTCCCTCGGGCTCCCTGAGATCATATCAAAGGGTTTTCGTGGTTGGATACCGCTGTCGATCCTGGCGACACAGGAGATACAGTGGTGGGAATGTGTGGTGGGCCAAAGCCCGTTAAAAAAAATGGTCTGATGCACGTTTAACATTTTAACCATCCCAAAAAGTACACAAATCCGCTTCATAAGTTTTCATTTCAGATTTCCTTCTCACTAAATAATTACTACGTCGTTTCTCCTAACATAATTTACTTACAGAAATATTCATTTTAATATAAGGTTTTTTTTTATTACCTATGTTGGTTCTGTTGGTCAAAAAATAATGCCATGGTGCCTCTATATCCATATTTTCACACTAATATTATAAGTCTGTCTATCTGCCTGCCTGCCTGCCTGCCTGCCCGCCCGCGTGATTTACTAGCGCGCAACTAGTTGGGAGCCCTGCCCGTATACTCACATACCGGCGAGCGGCCAACTAGTTCTGCGAGGACTATAGTGTCCATGATTCATATTACTCTATTTAAAGGGGGTCAAAAATTAAGTACCTAATTTGTCCATGATTCATATTACTCTATTTAAAGGGGGTCAAAAATTAAGTACCTAATTTTATTACATAATTTTAATGAGAATCGAGTACCGAGTATGAACATAATATTATTGTCTCACCAGTCACCAGTCATGCTGTAAGGCGCATAGAAAGTAATGACATAATACAGGCCAATTATTATTTTTACTACTTCCTTTGGTTCTCTGAGCTACCTAATTTTGTAACAGTATGTATGTATTGTACACATTAATTTTGTATAAACATATTTCATATTTTCGCTGTTCACTTTGAACGTATTATAATTAAGGGTATTCTCTGGGGTAATTTATTTAGGACGCAAACAGAATCAAAATAATTGTTAATTGATATAATACGTGGCTATGTATTTTTCTGTACAAACTAATGTAATATAACCTGTATATTACATTAGTTCGTACAGAAAAATTTGGTACTACAATAATAATGACTGCCACACTGGTTTCGGTGTCGGTTGCCGGTTTCATAAAAATCTACCCAGCTAAGTAGGTGTAATTTTAGTAAACGACTTAAAAAAGGAGGTTATCAATTCGACGCATATTATGTACTTATGTAATATTTTTGTTATATGTTGTAACGCCCAGTTTTTGTATATATGTTAGTCTACATCAGTGTCGAACAAATGTGCCAAATTTCAAAAGTGTATGTATGTACTATGTTTTTATGTTTGTGTTCGCACATCTCCGGAACTACAAGTCCGATTTGAGTAATTCTTTTATTGTTGTATAAGGAAGGTTCGACTAAGAGAATACTGCAAGTTTCATCAAAATCGGTTTAGTAGTTTTTGAGATACGGAATTTTAATTATTAATTAGGTACGTAAGTACAATTTTGAAGTCGGTAAAAATCTTTTTAAATAAAATACTATTATTCTGGTGTGCTCAGTATATAAGAATACTTTGGGTCTTATCACACTGGCGATTAGCGAGCGATTTGAAAGCGACGCGACTGCGCATTGTCGCGGCGTGGCGTGGATGCCATTTTGTACACTTGTCTAGGGAGTATACAAAATACGAGTATACAAAATGGCGTCCAGTGGTGCGCTGCGCAGTCGCGTCGCTTTCAAATCGCTCGCTAATTGCCAGTGTGATAAGAAAGGACAACCAACTCGACCAGCGAGAGATCAGGCGCAGGAGCGAATTACATGCCGACGTATAATATGGATCCTGTTACTTGTCATACAAGGAGATACGACTGCATTGTCCTAACTTTATTTGGAAATAACAATATGTTTCCAATACGGGAATCGAACCAACGACCTCCGAGTCAAGAGCCGCGCTCTAAGCTACTCCACTATCAGTTTCAATACATTTTTCACGGACCGATGAGATACGTAAACATTTGTCTACTACGAACAAAAATATCCAGAATATCTAGACGACCTCTGTGGCTCAGTGGTGAGCACGTTGGTAGCTCAAGCCGGGGGTCGCGGGTTCGAATCCCGCCGACGGAACAAAAAGTTTTCAATGTTCCCGGGTCTGGATGTGTATTAAATATGTGTATGATATAATAAAAATCTTAAATATATTATGTATAGTATAAAAAGCATTAAATATATTTCCGTTGTCTGGTACCTGTAACACAAGTCCTTTAGGTACTTAGCACGGGGCCAGACTGACGTGGTGTGAAGCGTCCATAGATATTATTATTATTATTATCTTTCCATTTTGGTATATACTGTTAAGGCACAAACATTACAAAAGTAAATCACATACATTAGTTCATTAAACGCAAACTTTTAAATTAAATCGTGTAAATTGAGCCAGTTTGTTCGCAGAACTCCGAGTTGCGACGAAATGACATACAGTTACCGCGTATTAGTACGAAAGTTTTGTTGCCGAAACGTAAGTAGGTAACTAATGTTGCTAAATTACTACTAACAACATTATTTTAATGAAAAGCTACAACTTAAGCAACTAGGTGAGTTTGGGTTTATCCGTTTACTTTGTGCTCGCAGCTGTGTGTAAAATATTCTTCTTTCTGGGGCAACAGTTACGTTTAGGTATAGTTCTTGCAATCTACGAGTGCGCGTCGCCCTTAGTTGTGTGAGTGACCATATCTATGCACGCGTACATGGCTCGCTCGCTACTGACTGCTCCGTCGGGTACGCACACTAACGAAAATGTCTATTCACATTTCCAACTACAAATAAAGGCGACGCGCACTATCAGTGAAGTTGAGTTCTAGGCAGATGGCGGATCTAAGTAATTTGGTCACGTTAAGTCAAAGCGATCAGACCGACCACAGCTTTAACATTGAATTGACATGAGCCGACCAAATGACTAAGGTCCGTCAAGTGTCAACGGCCTAGGAATCATTTTCCTCGATGGTACATCAGATTTGATGAAATTCTTTCGCACTAGAATATCTCAGAATATTTAGGCACAAAAGAAATGACTACCGTTTATAGTTCTTGCAATCTAAGAGTGCGCGTCGCCTTTATTTGTAGTTGGAAATGTGAATAGACATTTTCGTTAGTGTGCGTACCCGACGGAGCAGTCAGAAGCGAGCGAGCCATGCACGCGTGCATAGATATGGTCACTCACACAAGGGCGGCGCGCACTCGTAGATTGCAAGAACTATAACACATTAATAGCTAGTCAATAATTTTTATGTCATAGTCAATATTTTTTATTCAAAATTTTTATAACAAAAATACTCTTTTTGAACGATGAGTCTAGTGAAAGGCATTATTATTCGACCGGTAAAATATCCTATGATATGAAACACCCTGGATATATTCCATCCCAATTTAGCCATGAGATTAAACTTTAGTGTCGTACGGATGGGAATTAATCCATTGTTGCAAGTTGTAGATGAGGGAAGTTGATATGGACCCTTTGCCCTCTAACAGTAGCCATCCCTCATTATATTGCCTTATAAAAGATCTGATATACACAAACTATTATTAACTAGATGACGCCCGCAACTACGTTGCTCCGTATATCGCGCGAGAACCGTACATTTTGCGGGATAAAAAGTATCCTATGTCCTTTCCCGGGACTCACAGTATCTTCATATTTTGGGCGTGAAGAGGTAGCAGACAAACAGACACACTTTCGCATTTATAAAATTAGTATGGATTACTGCCGTAAATCTTTGCTGCCGTATCTATGTTAAAAGACCAAGTTTTATATACCTCGGCTTGGTCAATGGTCATATTATTCTATACTATCATCATTAGTTGCCGAGCAGTTGAATAACACGAGTTAGTTTTGATGCAAATTTCAAGTCTTGTAATTTTTTTGTGCTTGAAGAAAAACATCGAAAAATTTACCTACTCTCTAAATATATTATCTTATTTCTCTCTGATGCCTATATTATTTCATTAAAGATTTATATCAACATTTTCCATCAAAACACCTTTTTTACAACTTGGAATATAATATTATGATGTTGATATTATTATTTCATTAGATATTTTACTGGCAAAACCTCTCCTATTTATATTCCTTTGTATTAGTACAAGTCACCCCAAAGTGAATTCGTGTATTCCTTTTTCTTATGCTTTCAATCAAAACAATATGTTCGGTACAATCCCGTATGCTAATATAAGATATTGAAGATACGAATTTTTTCATTAAATACCCAGATTGTTTGATGTTCTTTGAAACGTAACATTTTTTCGATGGAGCCGTGGAATAAAACGAGTTTGGATCAATGATTTTGGATCAGATTCTTGAGAGCGCCGAACGAAATACTTTTCAGCCACATTTAAAAAGAAATTGAGGGATGGAATAAGGCTTGGTGGGCACTGGCGACTCATGGTTGTTTCAGCTAGCACAGCACGTTTTGAGGAGTTGCCATAGTCCATAATATAACTTTTCATATCCATGGTGCATACGGTTTTCAACAAATCCCTAGTCGCTATGATAAATGCTGAAGCACTATAGGGCCATTAGGTTCAGCATTCATCGGTAGATATAAGCGACGGCGTTTGATGAGTATCAGCGGTACATTTGTGGTGGTGTCCTCGACTGAATTTGAGTTAAAATATTAGGGTTACCGATAAATTCGCTTTTATATGAAAGTCTTATTATGGTTTGGTGGAAACGAAAGTTTGAGAAACATTGCATGGAAAGAGCTTAATAGGTACCCATTCAATTGCAACGCAGCAACTGTAGGTATTGAGAGTTGGTCGCGCATTACGTCGCTATTTTGAAAGGCAACATGATTGATACAACGTTATGTGTCAGTTTGTACAGGGTGTTACAAAACTATGTGATAATACTTTAGAATATGTACGTGTTCCTTGTAGAGAGGTCTCTGTGAAAGTAGCAGTGCTGAAAGAATATTTTTTTTTGTATTATCACTTAGTTTTGTTGCACCTGTATAATTCAGAATATTGCCACTGCGCGGTTGCTTGCCATATTCTACACTAAAGGAAATCTTATATAGTCCACATTATCCGTGTTTAGAAACTTTCCAACTGAGTTCCAAGTGTACGATCACAAGTGCCGCTTTACACTAACTTTTTTCCATTAGACGCAATAATATCGTTTTTATTGCATATACTTTTCACAACTCCATTTGAACACGTATAAGTTGTTTCACGTGCTCAAACTTCCCTTATTGTTTTGCTATCATGCGCTACGTTTAAGTGCTTGATTAATGGTGACATGTTTTATTGTTTATTTTGTTGCTGTCGCTTGATTTATGGAAAACATGTTTTAGAAATGAGTAAAAGAAAAATATGGCGCGTAATTTTTCTCTGCGACTTAAGTTATTGTGAGCTCCCATGAGTCCCGACGACATCTTAGCAATTTAGGGCGTGGGATCACATTCATACTTATATTAGGTATAAATGCGAAGGAATATAAGTAATATGTCTGTTGCCTCTTATCCTTAACGTCAGAACCGAATGAGATGAAATTTGGAATGGAAATACTTTTAGCGTCGGGAATATTATACAACTTATCCTAACAAAATGTAAAGTTCGCTCGGTATACCGTATAATCAAATATCTGAGCCGTGCGAAATTTAAGTTACTGGGAACATCTGGTATCATAAATATTAATTCAAATCAAAAACAGAAAAATCAACTTAAAATGAAATGGGCTTATAAGCGAATACCGATATTTTAATTGAACTAAAAAAGAACATAAGCGCAATATGAGCGCGGTGGCCACGCATAAATAATTTAAAGCCCGAGCTATCACCGAATGAAAATATTTAGGCCAATAGCTTATGTCTTTAGCTGGAAATTGAAAACTAACTCGATTCCAGACAAATTAGTTTATCCCAGACCTTAATTGTTAATCTAGGTTGAGTAAGTAACAGATTAGGAGCGTAGAGTTTGTAGGTTTGCTATTTCACGGAGGTGTTCGGGTGTTAGTCTTGCGGTACAATTAACTTGCCATGTTTCAAAGTCGAATAATAATATTTTAACTTATTTAAAGAGTTTTGTTCTAATAATTGTATTCCTCTTATTAATCCATCAAGCTCCATAAGCTCACCGGTGAGCGAGATACAATAGAATAACAATAGATGTCCAAGAATCCACTATGGGAGGATTAATCTTTCGATCAGGGATTCTCGGAAATTGTTGTCTATTGTTGTCGCGATCACCGGTGCTCGTACGGGGCTTGATGGGTTGTCTATTATAATATTAAAATTATAATAAGAGCGAGAAGGCATGCTCGGTCATGCCGAAGCCCACTGTCGTTAATTTAGACGTTGTATATAACTTGCCGATCTTAGAAACTTCGATAGCGCAATGCAGGATTGTAACGGTAGTCATGGGTACCTCCACAGTGTTATCCATAATAAAGATGGATCGAGGCAGAAGGTTATTCTAGATTTTTTGTTGTCGGCTTACTGCTTCTAAAACGTGAGCCTTTTCCAGCAGCACGCCATATTATAATTATTTTTGTCAGGTTGGCGTTGGCACATTAAGGGCCCTCTCTCCCTAAATTAGCAGGTCGATTGTCTGTCAGTGCGAATATCGACGTAATATGACATTAAAATAACATTAATAACAGCGCGCCTTGTACGGTGGCGGTTACGACGCTCGCTGCGTCCATGATAGGGCGAAATAGGAGAAAAAACCTTTTTAAGGCTTAATATACAAAAATATATTAAGCCTTAAAAAGGTTTTTTCAAATACATATATTATAAAAAAAGTGAAAAAACCAAATTATTAACTTATGTATTGCAAAGCAGTAGATATTTTTTATATTTATTCTTTTGATAAATAATGAAGGAGTAAAGTGGTTTCATTCAACGATTTGGAGGTGATTTGGTTTTTTATTTCTTTATTATGTGATACCGATATAAAAAAATATGGAAAAACCAAATTACGTATCATATCATACAGATTACTAATTTTTTTTTTCAGATATAATTTCTCTGTTAATGCCGATGAAAAGTTGTTTCATCTGCACGTTTTTTTCGAAAGAGCAGCCTTAATCAACAATAAGAAATTACGCAGATTATATACTGATTAGTGATTAACCATCAAATTTTTCTACGATGCTTTGGTAGTTGGGTTTTCTGAAAAAAATTAAAAGTATCAAACTAATTTTTAAAAGAGCAGCAACCAAAGAAAAGAAATCTAGCGACAGTTAACAGTAACCAAGTCCTGGCTAGATTTGAGTGCCTTGTTGTGTTCCAAAATCAAACCAACATGACCCACTTCGGTACAATCCACTGTTGGTCGGACTCATGAATTTTGACCGAACGTAAAAATATTTTAGTGTTCGCAATGCCGAATTGTGGGAAAAAACTTTTATCCCGAGCCTAAGCTTTTTGAAGGCTAAAAAACTTATTGGCTTGCCCCACTTCCACTCGTAAATTAAATGTTATTTATCTTTCATCTCGATGTTTTAAGTAGACTTAATGCATATTGTAAAGGAACCATGCAATTTAACGAGGAAAAATCGTTCATGTCATAATGTACCTATTCTGATCGTCCTTGTCACTTCGTTGCATTAGAAAAATTAGTTATAGTTGGAGTAAACTTACCCTGGAATGGAGACCAAGGCTGGGAAATCGGGGTGTAGGTCGACCTCCAACTAGGTAGGACGACGATCTCCGTTTAGTTGCGGGTCCATGTTGGATGCGAGTAGCAGGAGATCGGTCATCTTGGCGTTCATTGAGAGAGGCCTATGTCCAGCAGTGGATGAATATAGGTTTTTTTTTTAATTAAATAAGGGGGCAAACGAGCAGACGGGTCACCTGATGGTAAGCAACTACCGTCGCCCATGGACACTTGCAACATCAGAAGAGCTGCAGGAGCGTTGCCGGCCTTTTAAGAGGGAATACGCTCTTTTCTTGAAGGTTTGCAGGTCGTATAGGTCCGGAAATACTGCTGGTGACAGTTCGTTCCAGAGTTTTACAGTGCGCGGTAGAAAGTTACGCGAGAAACGCACTGTGGAAGACTGCCACTCATCAAGGTGATGAGGATGGTATGTTTTTCGCGTGGGACGATGGCGAAAAGTTGCAGGTGGTATGATTCCGAACAATTCCTCAGAGCACTCCCCGTGATACAACCGATAGAGGATGCAGAGCGAAGCTACATCTCGGCGTAATTCCAAGGGGTCCAAGCTGTTTGAAACACTATGGCAATCAACAATTCGAGCGGCCCTTCGTTGGATACGATCCAGAGGGAGCAATTGGTATTTTGGCGCCCCTGCCCAGAGATGAGAACAGTATTCCATATGAGGCCGAACTTGCGCCTTGTAGAGTTGTAGGCGTTGGTCCGGACTGAAGTACTGTCTCGCTCTGTTAAGAACACCAAGCTTCTTCGAGGCTAATTTGGCCTTACCCTCTAGATGATATCGGAACTGAACTTCGCTCGATATGTTGACGCCAAGTATCTCAATGCTAGGAGAGATGGTTAAAGATGTGCCCTCTTTTTAGTGACTTTTTAGTGGTGAACGCGCAGACTTGTGTCTTGGCGGGGTTGAATTGGACCAAGTTACGTCTACCCCATTCAGAGACCTTCTCCAATGAATTCTCCACCTTAGACACAAGTTCGTTTCGACTCTCAGTGACATTTTGCCGAGAAATATTGGGGGAGCCGGTATATACAGCATCACCTGTACTGTCATCCGCATAGCAATGAATGCCGTTGGTCTACAACATGTCACTGATATGCAGTAAGAATAGAGTAGGCGATAGCACACAGCCCTGAGGCATTTCTCAGGCAGCCCGTATGATGGAAGCTTTGATAGCAGCGCTTTATGCCAAACCCGATCAAAGGCCTTCGCAATGTCCAAACTAACAGCCAATGCCCCTCCCTTCGACTCAATTGCCTGAGCCCAACGATGAGTCAGGTACGCCAAGAGATCACCAGCCGAGCGACCCTTACGGAACCCGTATTGTTTGTCGCTTAGTAATCCCTGGCCGTCCAAGTATCAAAGAAGCTGGCTATTGATAATGGATTCCATTATCTTCGAAAAGAGAGAGGTTATAGTGATTGGTCTGTAGTTGGAAGGATTTGAGCGATCACCTTTTTTGGGGATCGGGTGCACTAAGGCTGTCTTCCAGGAAGCCGGGACGATGCCAGTGGAATAGGAGAGCCGAAAAAGACGCGTCAAGACCGGAGCCAACTCTGGAGCACACTTTTTCAACACAATAGGCGGGATTCCGTCAGGCCCACTCGACTTTTGGATATCAAGGGAACGGAGGGCTTTTCG
This sequence comes from Polyommatus icarus, assembly GCA_937595015.1. NCBI lineage: Eukaryota > Metazoa > Arthropoda > Insecta > Lepidoptera > Lycaenidae > Polyommatus > Polyommatus icarus. The sequence goes on along the minus strand of OW569327.1, from coordinate 14,287,845 downwards.
CACTGAGCGCTGATGAAACCGAATATCCGACATGATGCTCGTGCATCGCGGTATGGTCGGCGGTTTCTGCCCCCCGTCATCCAGGGTCAAGTTTGACGCAAAGAGCTTGCCCAGAAGATCGGCTTTGTCTTTTGCGTCCTGGGCCAACGATCCATTTCCTACGTGTAGGGATGGTAGGGTTGGCTTGCAGAAATTTCCTTCAATAGCTTTGGCCAGAGACCAGAATGCACGGGTTCCCGAGGGGAGGCGCTCAAGTCTCTTGCCAATTCTATTGACGTGCTGTTGCTTTGTCCGAGTAATCTCTTTCTTGATGATGATGAATGATAGTTGGGATTATTTTAAAAATTATTATAAAAATCCTGTTTATTATAACCTCAGAGTCCATGTTTCGTCATATTATCATATCCGTCCGTCCATCCTGCTTGTGCTAGAATAAAATTGTAAAATTGTCAAAAAAGTGTAAAATAAAATTATGATTAATGAATTTTTATTTTTGTTTGAAACGAAACGAAATAAGTAAGGAGGAGTTGATCAAACTAATACAGACCAAATCGTGCCTACACGGGCATCTACAAAACGATAAGGTTAGGTTTTAGGTTGCAAGAGAGCAAACGGGTCACCGGCTGATGGAAAGCAACTACGGTCGCCCATGGGCACTCGAAATCAGTAGGGTTGCAGGTGCATTGCCGGCTCTTCAAGACGGTATACGCTCTCTTAAAGGTTTTCCAGTCGTGTTGGTCTTGAAATACTGCTAGTGACAGTTGGCTTGCGATCAGTCTGTGCCGACAGATGTTATGCTAAATCTATTTCGTATTAATTCATTTAAGAGACTGATGTCATAAATATCAAAGCACGCTAGCCCCGCCTACACACCCCGCTATCGTCCAATCGTGATATTATAATGATTCCAAGAATCGTGCCACTGAGCATTGTCCTTTGCGCTGCAGCTAATAGCGAACAATATCGCGTAACAATGTCCTTTTCCGGGACTCACAATATGTCCACACCAAATTTCAGCAAAATCATCAGCGGTGTTGAGCGTGAGGAGGTAACAGACAGACAGATAAACTTTCGCATTTATAATATTACTAGCTGTTCATCCGCGTCCACGTCAACATTTTTTTTTTTTTTTTTAAATAAAAAGTATCATATGTTACTTCTGATACCTCCAAGAGTTTTTGCGTGAAAAGCGTGCGTAACAAACATCCACGCTTTCACATTTAGAATATTAATAAGAATAATAAGGATATTGGTATGGATCTATTAAAGCATGTTTCTGTAACTTTCTCAATTAAATTTAGTGTAACGTCGCTAATACGCGGGCTCTGACATTTTCGCTAACTCCCACTCAAACTACAAACAAAAGGGTTTATGATTGTTTGCATGGATCCAAAAGTTTATGTTATAATTAAATTTCAATTGACGACCTCTATGGCTCAGTTGGTTGAGTGTGTGGCAGCTCAAGCCGGGGGTCGCGGGTTCGAACCCCGCTGACGGTACAAAAAGTATTCAATGTTCCCGGCTCTGGATGTGTATTGTGTATTAAATATGTGTATGATCATTGATAATATAGTAAAATCCTTAAATATATGTATAGGTAGTATAAAAGTATTAAATATATTTCCGTTATCTGGTACCTGTAGCACAAGTCCTTCAGGTACTTAGCACGGGGCCAGACTTACGTGGTGTGAAGCGTCCATAGATATTATTATTAAAAAAAATTGATTTTATTTTTATAATAAAAAATTATGCTTTTTGAAAATGGAATGGAATAAAATTGGAAGAGAACGCCGGGTTGTATACCCGTTTTTGCTCCTTTTTCTAATCATCATGAAACTATACAAGAAAGTGGAAATATATAACTATATATATATAGAAGAAGATAGAAGTGTTTATATATATATATATATATATATAAACACTTCTACCTTCTTCTATATATATATATAGAAGAAGATAGAACATATAAACGGGTCGCCTGATGGAAACACACACACACATGTATTAATCCTTCGATCGCGGATTGTTGGAAATCTATTGTTATTCTCATGTTGTCGCGGTTACCGATGGGGCTTGATGGATTAATATTTGCAAAAATGTTTAGATGGTATGAAATCTTATCAAGAAGTAGTTGACACGTAGGTAGATGAAAACTTCCTAGAAGTTAGTTTTATGTTTATGAATATCAAGCATAATATTATAATTTAATGTTCATCTAATACTGTCTTTTACCTGACCATGCATACACTAAATTCAATATCTGAATTCTAAACACACAAAGCTTTAATATAATATTATTATTATTCTAACGCAGTGGTCCCCAACCTTTTTTTCATGCGGGCCACAAACATGTTTTGGTCTTGGTGTCGCGGACCGCAAAAAGAATTTTTTGGGGTTAAAAAATAACATTCTTAAAAATTAACGATTTTAAAATGAAAAATATTTAACGACTATCACGTAGACTTTACGTTTTTTTGACTGTGGGCGTGAATTTAAAAAAAAAAAATATCATCAAGCGGGCCACAAATAAAGTCCCGTTCGGACCGCATGCGGTGCGCCGCGGGTTGGGGATGGCGGTTATAACGTCTTGCGCAATACGTTCCAACATGTTGAGTGGTATTGATAGAAATATAATACAAACAGTATATTTTATTTTCTGTCTGCTTTTTTAATCTGTCAAAACAATTTGTATATTTATTAATATTTTTATTTAATAAATTAATTAATCGAGAAGGATGTATGTCTGTAAGTCGTATATTCAAGTAAGTACCTGGGCAACTTAAATGGAACGTTTAAAAATGTTAATAAAAAAGTGAAAAATAAAAATTGTTGAATTTTTCCACCGGATATCTCTTCTAAACCCTTTTAAGATTAGTTCAAAAGAATAATAAAAATTTCTAGATTTCTTGTTTAGAAATAATCAGCGTTTTTATGTTAACATTAAAATGGTGACTATTAACAAATTAAGAAAAGCATAATAATTAAACAAATTGTGATAATTTATTTTTGCTAACGGATTATTGTTTATTGATATGTCTACTTAGTACCCAATTTTTTTTATTCCTTGATATTAATATTTAATTACTTAAAATATTTTTTTAGTTCACGTAGCAGATTGAGGCAAATCACGCAAAACCTGAACCACGCGGTTTCACCGTTATATTCGCCGCTCAATTAAAGCTATAAGGATAATTGGCAAGGTTCCAAGATCTAGGATTTTTTTAGGAAATTTCCTGCTCTTTAAGGATCTATTTTCAAATTTTGATTAGCTCAAATAGTTTTTGAAATATTAAAAATAAACCAAACCCTTATTTTTATGTTTACTTAATTGTTTATAACTTTTGCATTTTTTTTCAGCCCGTCTTGGAATTTTGATAGAATGTTCTAGATGGTATTCCAAATCGAATGAGACCAAAATCATAATTTTCGGTGCATGCGATCAGGTTTCGAGGAAAATGGCACTTGTTTGCTAGAGTAGACATCGTATCTCTTCATATTCGCAACAGTGACCTTCATTTTTGACATTAGTCAAAAACCGGAGCAAATGGCAAGCGGCAATGTGCATTTAAAATGCCCCATTTCTGGGCCAGACAAAGCCACACCGATGGATGAAATTCTTTGTCTCTGTAGCAATCAGCCGCTAACTCTCTACCGACATAACTTTATTCTTTCGTATCATTGCGGCTTTTAATTTATTCCTTTCTCGCAAAAGAACGAGACTCGACACAGATTTTTGTGTCACTTTCTTGTTTTATGGCTTTTACCCGACTACACTTCGTCGTAGACAAATTAAAGTATATGTATGCCATACAAGTTACCATACATTGTATGGTATAATATTGCACCAAATTACTATTCCAATTTTGATTTTTGTAGTTTGATAATTGTGCGTTTTTACAGCAGTCAGGTTTGTTGCTTTTCAAACTTACCACCTATTTCAAACCTAGGATTTATTCATAAATCATAACCATAATATTATTCTAGTCTATGGTACGTTTACATTACTGTGTACAATATCTATAATCGTATAGTACAAGGCAAAGAAACATCACTTTATTTATTAACACGTTAAAGTAGCGTGACACTTTTGAAAAAAGTAAAAGGTTTCGGACGAAGTTCAAAGGAGACTCAGTCGTTACCAAGATAAGAGGGGATTCCCCTATAATAGGCTTTTTGTCGCCTATTGCGTTGCCGATTAAATTGGCGAAACCATTCCACACAAATTCACTTTGAGGAGCTTAGGTGGTGCGTATTTGATTTTTCAGGAAATAAACGACTGTCACCTTTGCAGCTTTGTGGCCGCAAATCATTAGAGGTATTACAAAACCTTTACAGCTGGTATAGATTAGGCAGGCATTGACGTGTACAAAAATATTAACGTTGCTCGAATCGAGATACGTAACGACCTAATATGATATCTTTCTGTTTTTTTTTTTAATATAAATATTGAGTGTATTTTAAACATAAAAAATATTATAGGAGCTGTTAGCCTGTTGTCATAAAAACTAAACGCAATAATATTATATTATGGTCGCTGTTAAGCATTACTGTCCCAACCCACTTTTTGGAGTTTACTCCTTAAGAATCGATTTTCATATATGTATAAGGCGCCCGGTATGAGAAAAATACGAGGGGTAAAACCTATTAAACAAGTAACGAAAAAATGTGTCACGTTTTTGGAATCATCGGACATCGGAATATTATATTATATATGAAGTTATAATTTTTATCATTATACTGGCTAAAGTGAACTAAAAGTATTTTGAAATAACTATATGGCAGAAAAGAGTAATATTGCCGGAACATCTGATTTCATAATTATGATATTAATCTTTTTTCAGTTGAATAAACTCTTTTTAACCGACTTCCAAAAAACGAGGAGGTTATATGTTCGGCTGTGGATATTTTTTTTATTTTTTTTTTATTTTTATTTTTGTATGTTCAACGATTACTCCGCCGCTTGTGAACCGATTTTCGAAATTTTTACTTTGTTGTATTTGGTTTTAATCCAATTTGGTACCATGTTCACAAAAGTGGTGACCTGATGATGGGATCCAGGAGTAATCGAGGGAACTCCTCGAAATTTATATGGAAACATATGGTGATTTTAGTTTTATGTGAAGTGGTTTTATGTATAACAACACTTTGTTTAAATATACACGGCGGTCAGCGCCGCGCGGCGCGTGGCGGAAGACGACAGATCGAATATATTTTACTACTTTATATACAGATCGAATACTTTACTAACTACTTTATAAAGTTTTAATAGACAAAATATAGAATTAAAATAAAGTTATTTTAAAAAGAGCATTTAAACTAAACAAAGTCAATAAGTGTCTTTTTAATTAGTTATACTTATTAATCGATAGATGGCGCACTAAGTATCGATTTGAATGGATTTGAAATTGAATTCTTGATTACAAGTACAGCTGTCAATAATTATGATAATATTATATTATATTACTAGCTGTCCCGGCAAACGTTGTTTTGCCATATAAATAATTTTTGGTATGAAAAATAGATGTTGGCCGATTCTCAGACCAATATCCTCACAATATGCTCACATAATTTCATGAGAATCGGTCAAGCCGTTTCCGAGGAGTATGGCAACGAAAACTGTGACACGAGAATTTTATATATTAGATGAGTAGCTACGCTACATCCTATGCAAGTTTATACAATTTTTTATCTGATAGATCCTTGGATCGTGGAAAAACGAGACACAATAGCCTTTCTATTGTTATCGCAATCGCCGGTGACCGCTTGGGGTTTGAAGTATTAAAATTGTTAAATTACTTAGCACAATATGTTCACTTCACTGATAATATATTATTTTGTGAGTGTGAACTGTGACTCTTAACAAATTGTAATAAGATACGTAAAATATACGCGAAGGTTTACCTACTAATGTAACTAAAAAGAGTGAAATTATTATTATTTTTAACAAAAAATTAAAACCGACTTCCAAGGTAAAAACAATATTAACATTAATATGAACTAAAAAGTATTAAATAATTTTTGCTATCTAATAGTGCCTTTTTCCGAATTCGGCTAAGCCTCAACTATTTCTGTACTCAATCTTCATAATTTTGAAGTCGGTGCCAGTTCCAAAAGTTTCAAATATTCTGTCAGAGGACTGAAGATTCAGCTATCTGGTACCGACTTCAAAATAATGAAGATTGAGTACAGAAATAGTTGAGGTTTAGCCGAATTCGGAAAAAGGCACTATTAGATAGCAAAAATTATTTAATACTTTTTAGTTCATATTAATGTTAATATTGTTTTTACCTTGGAAGTCGGTTTTAATTTTTTGTTAAAAATAATAATAATTGCGTATGGTTAGATACTCGTACTTACTCGAAAGGAGTAAACTCCAGTCGTGCGTCGGAGCTGACACACTTTTCTCACTTTTTTTGTTAAATTTTGAATGCAGTCTTGTTCGAAATCATGTCATGAAATAAACTACATTAATAACTCAATACGTATTTTTTGTGGGTTAGTATACGAATGCGTAGCAGCGTCCATTATTATGAGACCCCTGGCAAAATGTTTATTTTCAGAAAAAACAAAAAAAATGTTTATTTCATAATAATATAATTCTTTATTTTAATCAGTTTTTTAAATAATATTTCGGTTCTTAGGACACCAAATTTTTTTCTTATTCAATTTACCCCAACCAATGTTTCATAAAATAGGATTGTTTACTCAAGTTTGATGAAATTATACAACAAAACGGTAGGCAAGGATTTGATCACGAGAAACAATTTAAGAGCAAAGAAATGTTTGAAATTATTCAATAATTCGAAAATAATGTAAATATTTTTGGCGTTACGTTCAAAGTTTATTTCAATTCATCGTAAACATGGCTTTGAGAAGTAATTTAAAGTTGTAAAGTATTTGAACAAAAGCAGAACAGGGGAATGTTTGAGATAAACGTAAATCATTTAAAAGCAACATTTTCTATTATTAACAACTTGAACAAGGATTTTGAAAGAATCAACAAGATCAAAACAATTCCGAATATTGATGAAAGATTGAGGTTAAAGGTATACAGAAAGAAAAACATGAAGAGCGAATAGAAACAAAGGAAAATTTTTGAAAAACAGATTGTTGAAAAACATGATGAAATTCTTGATCATGACTGAACGAAAACCGTTCAGGCTAGAGATCTCTTTGGTAATATAAGCCCTTACACTTCAGTCATTTAATCAAATGCAAGAGACGATATTTAGTTGATCAAAGATAGCTTTTTTGTTACGGAAATCCAAGTAGTACGCTAGGTCATTAAAATTAATTAGGAATTCTCTTCCTAATTAATTTCCTTTTCTATCTCTATCTTCGCTATGGTATTTTGTTATTTTTAAAATACCATTTAGCTTTAAAAGTATTAGTCATGAATGTTTTTTAAAAATCATTAGGGTATTGGCTCTAAATTTTATCGTTTAAAGCAAGAACAATTTCTCTTCTATCAGTTGCCTTAAAAATTATGAAGAGACAGAAGTAATCCAATGGAACGTAAGAGAAACCTTCTCGGCGACACAGTGTAGATATTTCAGTAGAACTGCCCTCGTAAAATGGATCGGGGCTTCGATATATCATTTCGATAGCGCGCTGGTAAGTGTATAACTTCGTAAAATTGATATTTCGGGGCTTCTCTATATCTTGATAACAGCCGGGCCATTAAGATGGATTGTACCGCTATTTCTGCAATAGTTTCAGTTATGCTGTTTATATAATTGAAGTCAGTCTTCGTTAATAATTCCCCAATTGAGGTTCATCGTAATAATTTTATTTTATACTGAATAGATTAATTCTGTATTTTATATACTTGTTCGATTTAGTATAAGTAACTATTAATCCTTCAGGCCCCGCGCGAGCAACGGTGATCGCGAGAACAAAAGAATACAATGGGAATTCCTAGAACCTCCGATCGAAGGATTAATTTTAAATGTTAAGGCCGTCCCCCGAGCAAACGACCTTGGCCATACATTTGCCGCGTTGCCGAGATCGCGCCAAAACCCTATTATTTTTACTTATCTTAGTTCAAAATTTTCCTAAAAAAAAATTAAAACGGCGAATATGTAGTTTATGATATTGTCAATCTATTGGCGTGAGTTTCAAATAAAAGTAATTTGTACGAGTAAGTCCTAAGGAGATGCTGAATGTATGCTTGATTTTTAATAAATTGGTTTTACTTTGGAAGCTGATATCATGAGTATAAGAAACAAAAATAGAAAATTTCAAAAGACAAAAGGAATGTTGATATACTGAAGATTATTGCTGTATTTTTAATATAACTTTGTAGCTTTCAGATTATGAGTTTATAAGGTTTTAAATACGGTCAATTACGGAATCTCCGGACGGAACGCCCTTAACAAAAGTCTGTAATGGGCATCTTTAGACTTTAATGCTACTAGTTTTTATTATTCGTAGAATGCTACCAATTTAAAAGTGAGGTGTTTAGTGTTTACCGTTCGAATAATAAACGCATTAACTTGGTCGATTTCCAATTTTATTGGAGTTTACTCCTTAAGGGACCGGGTACCCTTGGAATTTCACATACAAACGTAAAATACCAAAATCATTTTCTCATACGAAAATATTTAACATGTTTGAGTTATTTTTCAGTTTAATATAGAAATTACCTAGGTTCCTGCACAAACGTTTACTTCAAAATATTAAAACACAAAAAAATCTAAATCTTAAGAATCGATTTTCATGTTATATAAGGCGCCCGGTATGAGAAAAATACGAGGGGTAAAACCTATTAAACAAGTAACGAAAAAATGTGTCACGGTTTTGGAATCATCGGACATCGGAATATTATATTATATATATATATATATATATATATACACCGGCAAAATTAGCGTAACATAAGTAAAAAGGGCCACAACTTGAATTCAAGTGGGTCGGGCTGTGTGAAATCCTTTTTTATAGTTTCTAATCTCATTTAAGAAATAAAATATTGAACAAAACTGGCAAGTTGACAGATTTTTATTGCAATTATGCCCTACTAAGTGTTTTTCGATGATTGACGTTGTAAGTGTTTCTGATAAGAATGGCGTTTTTAGCGGGGTGCAAGGCATGCCAGCTCATTTGATTGTTTGGTTTTTGGAAGAACACATTGCTTAGATACAAAATTAGTGGATTTTCCAGCATATACGACAGCTAGAGCTGTAACCACGATAGAGAAAGGTCACACCTACCGTTCGGTCAGTCAGGCCTTAGGTGTGTCGGCTTTCGTGGTCCATCGTAAATTTCAACGCTACAGAGAGACTGGATCTTACGTTCGGAGACGAGAACAAGGCATATATCGGGTGGAAAAGGTTCAGGATAACCGTTTTGTAAGGGTACAAGCCTTAAGAAATCGACCTTAAACTGCTTTGCAGAGATGAAACCTATAGGAACAGGTCCGAGATGTACCTGTAAGTGATTGTACAGTAAGAAGAAGACTCAAAGAAGTTAAATTAAACTCAAAGGTGCCAGCAAGGGCACCAAAACTTGAGATAGGGCACCAAAGAGCCAGGTTAAGATTTGCGCGTGAACATCAAAATTTGACAAGTGAGTGAAATCGTGTGCTGTACAGTGATGGGAGCAAATTCTGTGTTTATTTTATTGACAGGCGATAAAGAATGTGGATAAATCGTAAGGAACGCTATAGACCATCAAACTTAACGGAAACAGTGGTATATCATGCAGGCTTCGTAATGGTTTGGGGTGCATATGATTTGGAGCCCGCACAGAGCTGATGATCGTTAATGATGGTACTTTGACAGTACAGGGCAATAGCACAGACATCCTAGAACTGCATGTTGTGCCTTTTACACAGTTTTAGGTAGTAACTTCAATTTTTTGTGCGTCCATAGAGTAAAAAAATCGGGCATTATGACCTAAATGATGCTAGCGTAGCCCAGGTGGAGAGGTCAGCACGGTCTACGGATGTGGATCCGATTGAGAACGTGTGGCACATCAATGGGTGAACGGTACGAATTAAAACTCCAGCTCCAAAATGTGTTCAGGAGCTCGAGTTGGCGCTACTGGAGGAGTAGAAGAATATCCCACAGGAAATGATTGACAATCAAAATGCAAGCATGTAATGGCGTATCCAGACTCTCTTCAGATCCATAGAAGGCATTACACGCTGTTAACATGGCATTTCTTAAGTAAAAATGAAGAATTTAACTTAAAAACTTACTACTGAAATTTCAAAGATTTTTCTTAATTTTAGATTTTTGCAGATGTTTTTAATTTTACACGTTTTTATGCCCTAAATTTATATAAGTTTTATTTTTTAATCATCAATTATTAAATTAATAAATAAATATATAAAAAACAGGCATTAATTTTCAAAAAAAATAAAATTTTATTATGTTCCGCTAATTTTGCCGGTGTGTATATATATATATATATGTATATATATATATATATATATATATATATATATATATATATATATATATATATATATATATATATATAGGAAATGATTGACAATCAAAATGCAAGCATGTAATGGCGTATCCAGACTCTCTTCAGATCCATAGAAGGCATTACACGCTGTTAACATGGCATTTCTTAAGTAAAAATGAAGAATTTAACTTAAAAACTTACTACTGAAATTTCAAAGATTTTTCTTAATTTTAGATTTTTGCAGATGTTTTTAATTTTACACGTTTTTATGCCCTAAATTTATATAAGTTTTATTTTTTAATCATCAATTATTAAATTAATAAATAAATATATAAAAAACAGGCATTAATTTTCAAAAAAAATAAAATTTTATTATGTTCCGCTAATTTTGCCGGTGTGTATATATATATATATATATATATATATATATATATATATATATATATATATATATATATATATATATATATATATATATATATATATATATATATATATATATATATATATATATATATATATATATATATATATATATATATATATATATATATATATATATATATATATATATATATATATATATATATATATATATATATATATATATATATATATATATATATATATATATATATCTCGCATCACATATATCGCATCTGCAGAAAATTAATATCATGAAATTGGGGGGGATTGGGGGATTTTTTTTTCAAAAGATCATCTACAAGGTTGGTTTAAGGTAATTTTATTGTTAAATGTTTTTAACAAAGCTCAAAAGTGTTAATAAACCTTTTAAAAACATTCTCACTTTTTTGCTTATAACTTTTTAAATTTTTAATTTAGGGTAAAAAGTTATATGTACATATTTGTAGGCAAAATAATTTGCAACAAATTATATTCTTACAAAATTTTTGTAAGACGTATAGTTTCCGAAATATCACGAAAATAGTGCTGTCGCCCCCTTTTTCAAGATGGCGGCCGGGGGACAAGAGTGGCGACCCCACAAACTTGACGTTAAGCTTCTAAAATATTTAGAGGTAAATATTTAGAGAATTTAGGGGGGGTCAATAGAAATTGACCCCCCCAACATATTCCAAAAATAAAATTGCGTCCTCTAATAAATGCAAAGCAAATGTAACATTTCAATGGACTATGGGCTAATAAAATATTTTAGTAAAATAGACTTAATATTAAGTAGAAGCTATAAAAGTTAATGAGGCTTGACAAACATCTATAAAAATTGCAAAACGTAATAATTATGTCATCTACAGGCAAACGTCTGTTTCCGAACGCGGTCGTTACTGAGAAATGGGTTTCTCTTGAAGTTTTATGATATCAGAAGTACTATTGCTGTATTACTTTTATGAGTCAACCCTTAGGCGCGACGAAAAGGGGCAACTCACACAATTTTCATAATATAGAGTTAAAACACCGCACCGCACATTGCAGGGCGGTGGTATCAATTGGCTATTTGCCTATGTTTTTTTGTTATTGGCAATTAAAAGACCTCTCAAAAATATAAACTTGCTGATATCTTAAAAACTGATATCTTAAAAACTCTCCAAGATAATAATATAACCATTCGAAAATCACATAAAATAATCATTCCCAAAATGCTCCATACAAATTAATGTCAGCACTGCACTAATGATGACACACGCTTAATCTTATCTATTATAAAATTCTCGTGTCACAATGTTTGTTCACTAACTCCTCCGAAACGGCTTTACTGATTTTTACCAAATTTTATAGTAGGTCTGAGAATCGGCTACTGGGTACATTATATATTGATAACTGCATTTGTTGAATAAATAATAGTAAATTATTACAACCTGAGACTGACGGCGACCACTGTTTGTGCGACGAGATAGCGATCGACGTTGCCATGGCGACATACTTATTTAGTCACTTCAATAAAATAATGTGGGCGAAATACTTTATATTATGGCAAAGCAACGTTTGCCGGGAGTATAGTTTATAATTTATATATACCCATCGCGGGAAGACTGTGCGATATCTATGTCAAATGTTGCGTTTATGAAGGTGGTTTCATAAGATTTTTTTTTATGAATTGCATAACTTATGAATCATCATCAAACATATCTTAATAAAAACCGGCCAAGTGCGTGTCGGGCCACGCGCAATATAGGGTTCCGTAGGTAGTACCGCTAGTTTTTGTCCATTTTTTATGGTCAATTACCGTACATTTATAGCGTGTTTTACACTACTAACAACATCATCTCAGTTACTTTGAAAGGAATTTGAACGAAAAGTTCCTTTATACTTCGCCGAATACATTTTATTAAGTTGATCGACTATTACTCAATAACTTATGAAGTCTTCTTCGCCGTAATAGTTTTCCTTTTAAATTCAGCATATTTCCTACTTCCGTGAATTTTTTCACATTTCCATAACCAACCGTTTAGCTGGTAGAAGGGGAGACACCGGACTCTAACGATTTTTTCCACTTTAAAACTTAATATTTCACAAACGGATCCCTAAATCAGAAAATGATCAATGAATACTCGAAATATTTTTAAAAAACCTATTCAACGACACCCAACACGATGGGGTGGGCGCGAAAGAAAATATTCATCCCCGCTTGATGTGTAGGGGAGGTACAATAAAAAATATTTTTTTAAGATTTCATGTACCATTTTGTTGCCATCATTAATATGTGTATTGATGCCAAATAACAGCTTTGTAGGTCCTATAGTCTCTAAGTAAAACCGCAGACAGACAGACAGACAGACAGACAGACAGACAGACAGACAGACAGACAGACGGACAGACGGACGGACAGACCGAAACTATAAGGGTTCCTTGTTGACTACGGAACCCTAAAAAAGAGCACAAACAAGCCATACATACTGGATCAGAGGTACATTTCATGTAACTCGTTTAAAATTTATTAAAAAAAAACCATACAATCGCAAGCAACAATACAATAATCGCTCAAGTGCGAGTCGGACTCGCGCACGAAGGGTTCCGTACCGTTATAGAGCAAAAATAAGCCAAAAATTGTATGGGAGCCCCCCTTAATTTTTTATTTTATTTAAATATTATTATTAATTATTAAAAAACAATTATATTTAAGAACTTCGTGAAAGTTTTAAGTGCCTACCTCTTATCATTATTGAATATGAGCAAAAAAGACCAAAAAAATCACGTTTGTTGTACTCGTATGGGAGCCCCCCTTAAATACTAATTTTATTTTTATTTTAGTATTTTTTGTTATAGAGGCACCGGAAATATTCAATCTGTAAAAATTTCAGAACTCTAGCTATAGCGGTTCTTGAGATACAGCCTGGAGACAGACGAACAGACAGACGGACAGACGGACAGACATCGAAGTCTCAGTAATAGGGTCCCGTTTTTACCCTTTGGGTACGGAACCCTAAAAAATAGCAACAATCGCAAGTTCGAGCGAGGTTTTATGATAACTTTTCCATCCAGTACAGGACCCATGGAGTATGAGAATAGCAGTATTATTTATTTCATGTGTCAACCCTTAAATCTTATGTGGACCTATATCGAACAAATTTAACGTTACCAAGCGTCTGGCTTTTCAATCTGTCTGCAGTCCGCCGTCTTGTGCGCGATATTTTTATTTCTGATGTATTGTATTGGTTTTGTTCATTTAGGGGAATTATAAAACGAGCGAATAAAAAATAGCTTTGCGACTGATGATGACAATATACTGTTTTAATAACTTGAGCGGTATGAATTTGAGTAAGCGAAAAATTAACTAAACTAACGATGAATATTCATTAATAATAAAATCCAGAACGAGCTTACAGAAAGTGAATTGTGATTAATCCATTTCAGATATTAAAATTGTATCTGAGCAACTTCATTACTAAGTGAGCGACTGGAAATACATAGAGGGCAACTCCATTATTAAGATAGATTCGATTTTTCTATGTGAGGTTATAAATAACGAACTACTTAAAAGTTCACTTTGAGAAAAGTTTTGTAAGCTGCTTTAATAATGATTGTTGGTTATTGATATTATATTCTATTTCAGGGCATATGTTTTTTATGTTTTTTGATACTATCTATCCACGTCTCAGGCGTATTTAAATATTTTAATATAATAATCGGCCAAGTGCGAGTTCGACTCGCGCACGAAGGGTTTAATAATGATTGTTGGTTATTGATATTATATTCTATTTCAGGGCATATGTTTTTTATGTTTTTTGATACTATCTATCCACGTCTCAGGCGTATTTAAATATTTTAATATAATAATCGGCCAAGTGCGAGTTCGACTCGCGCACGAAGGGTTCCGTACCATTAGAGAGCACAAATAGGCCAATTGTGTTTTTTGTATGGGAGCCCCCCTAAAATTTTTATTTTATTTTAATAAAATTATTAATTGTTGACTTAGATATACAACAAGGGCCTTCATGAAAATATAATATGCCTACCTGTTGCCATTACTGATATAGAGCAAAAAAGGCAGAAAATTTCATGTTTGTTGTATGGGAGCCACCCTTAAATATTAATTTTATTTAGTTTTTAGTATTTGTTGTTATAGCGGCAACCGAAATACACAATCTGTGAAAATTTCGGAAGTCTAGCTGTAGCGGTTCTTGAGTTACAGCCTGGAGACAGACAGACGGACGGACGGACAGACATCGAAGTCTTAGTAATAGGGTCCCGTTTTTAGCCTTTGGGTACGGAACCCTAATAAAAGAAGTTACCACGTTGACTATTATACACGTGAGTGGACTAAGCATTTACACGTATGTGTGCATGCGCTCAATTCAACGATCAATTAAGCGTTTCAGATCGTTTTGAATGACTTTGCCTAAAGTGTCTGCGTTATAAAAGAACATGAAAGGGACAAAGCCAGTGGCACATCTAACATTTACGATACCAAACAATTGAATCCAGTTCATCTCAATAGAAATTCAGTGCAAGCGCCGCAATGCGGTATCTATAGAACGCCTTTGCTCCGTTCTCACTTATTCAAGTATTAATATCTCCTCATTTTTCCAGTTAGAGAGATCTGGCAACTAATCCTCAGTATCATTTCGCTTCACAAAGAAATTATTTTAAATATGAAATACTGAGAAATTAAATACTTTTAAGTGGGAGCTTTGTTAAAATAAATTAGTAATTTTAGCTCTATCAATATAACGCTTTCCATTTTCTGGCGTAATTGAATTATGAAATATTAAAACTTTATAAATATAATTTCAACGGATCGACGTTTATACAAGTTTTGTATAAAAGGGTTTTTCACAACCTAATTATAAAATATACTCATACAAAATATTTTTCACAAATTATCCACGCTTACTTCATTTCTTTTTCATCAAAATCTTGCATTGATATGAAAAAAAAACCGGATTAACTCATAGATTAACAGTTCAAACCCTTAGTGCTTAGAAACTTGAAATTTCGGTGTCAGTTTGATTTTATAATAATACTAGCTGTTGCCCGCGACTTCGTCCGCGTTAGCATAGTAGATCACATCCCAAGTATTATTTATTGTACAAAAATATTCAATGTACATAATTGACTTTCCTACGATTTTATTATATATAGATGTTCCGCGCGGCTTGGCATGCGTAATTTAGGAATTTAACGCAACCGTACATTTTTCCGCAAAAAATAGCCTAAGTCCTTTCAGGTGGTCTATTCTTCATGTTTGCCAAATACTTAACATAAAAAGTGCTCCAGTAGTTCTTAAGATAATAAGCAATTTCATATAATTTCCCCCGTTTTTTCCACATTTTTCTCCATGTCTTAGTTCCAATTAGGTTTAGCGTGATAAAATATATTTATTTATTTATTTAAAACTTTTGCACATTTCCGTACAAAGGCGGGCTTAATGCCTCGTGGCATTATCTTCCAGCCAAACCTTAGGGTGTTCAGAGAAAGTGAGGTAGATGCAAACCCAAAAGAGGACAAAGGGATTAAAAATACCTTAAAATGAATAATACAATATTAGGTATAATTATATTCATAATAATATTATGTAAAATAAAATAAACACATTATATACAATATATACATATATAAAATAAATATATACATATATTACAACATATATAGATAAAATAACTAATTACGTATTATAGATTTTGTTGTCTCATTTAAGTCAACGATTTAAGATAGTGTTCATGAACTTTGCGTTTAAATAATTGTTTAGTTTCGGCCATCCTAATTTCCTTTGGAAGCGAATTCCAAAGAAGAATTGATTGAACATGAAAGGAGGAGTGGACGAGAGAGGAACTATGGGAAGGACATTGGAGGCGCAAATCATTGGTGGAACGGAGATTTCTGTCATGATTACTGCATAGATAGTTGAAATGAGGAGTTAGGTAGTTGGGAGCGGAGGGAGAGTGAAGTATGGAGTAGAGCGTGCACACTGCCCGCTGCGAACGGCGTTGGCGGACTGGGAGCCAGCGTAATTTTGAGCGGTAGGAGGAGACGTGATCGTACTTGCGGAGGCCGAAAACGAATCTTATGCAGTTATTAAGGAGCCGATCTAGTTTGTTAAGGAGGTCTACATTAAGATCAAGATAGCAGACGTCACAGTAATCAATTATTGGGAGAATGAGAGTCTGAACTAGCATTAATTTTATATAAGATGGTAAGAAATGTTTGAGTCGGTATAACGTTCGCAAGGAATATGTGACTTTATTACTAACGCTAGCAATTTGTGTATGCCAATCTAAGTTAGCGTCAATGTGTAATCCGAGATCTTTAACAGAAGAGCTATAGGGTATAACACTGCCGTCAAAAAGTAAAGGCGGAATAGATTCAGTGTCGACTCTTCTTAATATTCCCGGACTTCCTATTAAAATGGCCTGACACTTAGCCGCATTTACTGACAGTCCGAAATTAGCAGACCAGTTGTTTATTGCATCAAGATCCCGGTTTACAGCATCGATAGCAGAGGAGAGATTTTCAATTGTTACCTGTCTATAGAGCTGAAAGTCGTCAGCATATAAATGATGTGCACTGCTTATTACATACACTAACAAATTAATAAATATTGAAAATAAAAGGGGAGACAGTATACCGCCTTGAGGAACCCCATCCTCGAGAAGAACCCAATCGGAGAAGGACCCGTCGATGCGAACACGTTGCTGGCGCCCCTTAAGGTAGGAAGAGAACCAGTTTATTACTTCAGGCGAGATATTGAGGTGGGATAGGATGGACAAGAGGATATCATGGTTCACATTATTAAAAGCATTTGAGAAATCAATCAACACTAGGACAGTGACTTTTGATTCCTCCATGCCTTTCCTAATGTCACTGATAATTTTTAACAAGGCAGTGGTGGTACTATGCCCAGGCTTGAAACCAGACTGTAGTGGAGAGAGAAGATTGTTGTCGAATACAAACCTAGACAATTGTTTGTGAACACACGCCTCAATTACTTTGGAGAGGAAAGGAAGAATTGAGATGGGACGAAAGTGGGAGGGTTGTGCGGGATTTTGAACTTTTGGTATAGGACAGACGTAGGCCTTACGCCAAAGGTCGGGATAGGTAGAGGAGACAAGGGAAAAATTAATAATATGTTCAATTGCTGGCAAGAGACTATCAACAATAGCGATAATCATTTGACGACTGATATCGTCGCAGCCAACCGCCTTGGAGCTCAAAGATTTTATAATCGTTTTGATCTCGTCTGCAGAAACCGGTTCAAATTGAAACAAATGTTGACTAGCACGCGGTAGTCCATTTACATAAGTAATAGTTGAAGACTTAGTACTTGCATCTAGTGCAGTTGTGGTAGAAGAGAAATGGGCGTTAAAGTCATTCAAACTAATAGTACTCGGCAATTCCGCGTGATGGGATTTACCTACGCCTATAGTACCTAGAAACTTCCATAAGTTAGTTGATGAGGATGAATTGCTTATGTTAAGGAAAATATGTCGACGTTTAGCATTTCTGACCATTTGGTTACATCGGTTCCTGGCCGTTTTAAAGTTCATCCAATTACTGTCACTTCGGTTCCTTCTAAATTTGTGATAGGCACGGTCCCTGAGTCTCATGGCTACTTTTATGTCGGCAGTCAACCATGGCGCTGGAGCGCTCTTTATTTTAACTTTCCTAATAGGCGCATGGACATCATAAAGAGCATGAATGGTCTTGTTAAAAACTTGGACTTTGTCATCGATGCAGGTAGCAGCTATAAGTGGACTCCAATCAACATTCACGGCATCTGATTTAAGCTTATCGATGTCCATACGTGCAAAGCAGCGTTTATAGATAATCTTTGGTTTTATTTTGGGGGGCCTAAGAATATACCTAAGAAAGATAAGGTCGTGCAAAGAAAAACCGGGGGCATGATATTGTCCGTGAGAATGAACTAACGAATGATTAGATGTTAAAATTAGATCCAACCAGGTATCATCGCCATTGATGTTGTGATGTGTGGCATGCAGAGGTAAATTTTGCAAACTAGTTGACTCCAGAATGTGTTGTAATCTGCGTGAGCGTGATGAAGATTCATCAAGTAGATTAGTATTGAAGTCGCCCATAATTATCTGATGTTCGTAATCAGCACTCAACGACTCCAAAACAGACTCTAATTGGCTAAAGTAATCAACAGTAGGAGGGCAATAAACAACTCCAAGAACAACTTTCATTCCCGTAATGCAGACCTCTAGGAACAGAAATTCGGCGGAGGCGGAATAATGTGGAGGCGAGCTGGCAATAATTTTATATGAGAGGTCGCTCCGCAAGTAGATACCTACACCACCACCACGTCGATCGCTACGATCATTTCGAATTAAAACAAATCCGGGTAAACTGTAAGTCGTGGAAAGTAGATTAGGTTTTAGCCAGGTCTCTGAGATCAGCAGTGAATGGATATTGTTACCTGCAAAAGTGTCCAAAATGTCATTAAAGTGACTAGGCACACTTTGTGCGTTGATATGACACACATTTAGTAACTGACAATAATTGTGCACGTTAAAAGTTTGATGCAAAAGTTCTCCTAAGGTGTTTGTTACAGAATTAAAACTATCATCGTTGGATAAAAAAGTAGATTCACTTGCGGAATGAAATGAGTCATTATCGGAATCAGACATAATATTATAATAATTATTTATGTAAGTATAATATTCAATAAAAATAATATATTTTATAGAATAATAATATATAATTAACGTAATTAAGTATAATGGGTAAAATATATAAAAATAAATATTAAATAAGTTTAAAATAGGTATATAATCCTAATTTAAGTTAATTCTAAGTGGTATGCTTCTCTGCACCACCCGCCAGCTGACAGTTACAAATAATAATAATAATTACAGTAATAATCCAAATTTAACACAACATATAGCCTATAGCCTTCCTCGAAAAATAGGCTATCTAACACAGAATTTTTTTTCAAATCGAACCAGTAGTTCCTGAGATTAGCGCGTTCGAATAAGCACTTTCATATAATTTCCCCCGTTTTTTCCACATTTTCCTGTATTTCTTCGCTCCTATTAGTCTTAGCGTGATAAAATATAGCCTATAGCCTTCCCCGATCAATGGGCTATCTAACATTGAAAGAATTTTTAAATAGGACCAGTAGTTCCTGAGATAAGCGCGTTCAAATAAGCCCTTTCAAATAATTTCCCCCCGTTTTTTCCACATTTTTCTCTATTTCTTCGCTCCTATTAGTCTTAGCGTGATAAAATATAGCCTTTCTCGATAAATGGGATATCCAACAGTAAAAGAATTTTTCAAATTGGACCAGTAGTTCCTGAGATTAGCGCGTTCAAACAAACAAACAAACAAACAAACTCTTCCCAATTATAATATTAGTAAGTATAGACTAGCCGTCCCGGCAAACGTTGTTTTGCCATATAAAGTATTTCACCGCCCATATTATTTTACTGCAGTGACTAAATAAGTATGTCACCATGGCAATTACGTCCATCGCTATCAAGTCGCACAAACAATAGTCGCCGTCAGTCTCGAGTTGTAATACTATTATTTATTCAACAAATGCACTTATCAATATAAAAAGTAGATGTTGTCCGATTTTCAACCCCAGCTGATATGCTCGCTAAGATTCATGAAGATCGGTCGAGCCGTTTTAGAGGGGTTGAATTACGCACAACGTGACACAAGAATAATAATTAATAAGAGATTATTGCTGGACCGATTTGGCTAATTTCAGTCTTAAAATGATCGTGGAAGTACAGGGAAGGTTTGTAAGTGACACGAAGTTCACCGGGACGTCTAGTTTTATATTATATTAGATAGCTATTCACTTGCACAGAATTTTAAAGGTACTCGTAGATAGGGGATCAAAGTGTGTTTTAGGAATACGCGTGAATAAACGTAGAAAAGCAGCGGAAAAAATTTATATCACTGTAAGTATTATAGGTATATGTCGCAGCCATCTAGTTAAATTTGCTATTTAATTGAATGTTTAGCGAATTCATTGAATAAAATAATTTCATAGAATGAGTATAGAACTCGGCAAAACATGGCGGTGGCGATCATTGTCTCCCTGTTAAGGCTGCTCTTTCGAAAAAAGCGTGCAGATGAAACAACTTTTCATCGGCATTAACAGAGAAATTATATTATCTGAAAAAAAATAATTAGTAATCTACATGATATGATACGTAATTTGGTTTTGCCATATTTTTTCTATCGGTATCACATAATAAAGAAATAAAAAACCAAATCCCCTCCAAATCGTTGAATGAAACCACTTTACTCCTTCATTATTTATCAAAAGAATGTATAAAATTTTTAAAATTTTATACATAATAATTTTTAAAATTTGCAATACATAATTTAATAATTTGGGTTTTTTACTTTTTTGAAATGTATGTATTATATTATTAAGCCTTAAAAAGATTTTTTCTCCTATTTCGCCCTATCATGGACGCGGCGAGCGTCGTAACCGCCACCGTACAATGCGTGCTGTTATGAATGTTATTTTAATGTCATTTACGTCGATATTCGCACTGACAGACAATCGATCTGCTAATTTAGGGAGAGAGAGGGCCCTTAATAACTTGTCATTTTCTATACAAAGCCGCGATTGACAACATCTGACACTTCACTGTCAATCGCGGCTTTGTATAGAAAATGACAAGTTTTTGACAGGGAGTCAGTGACCGCTACCGTTATGTATTCACCGAGTACAGTATAGTAATATATTTCGGCCAACTTGTCAAGTCTTTAACTGTAAATTATTGTGAATTCATTTAATGAATTCGGTAGTCGTCCAATTAAATAACAGATTGGACCAGATATCTGCGATATACACCACTACCTTTAGTCCATAGATAATACAATATATTATAGATACTTTAGTCAAAACTACAGACTAGTCATTGAAGGGTTTCGATGTGAGTAATGTTTAATATTGATCGACTGCCGCATTATAGGTGCATCGAATTAAGTTCACTGATGTAGAAAATGAGCTTGTTTAATCTAAACTGCACGTCTCGCTCCACGCGAAATAGGTTAGGTGGAAAATGGTGGAAATTAAACGGATAAAAATGCAATTAACGAGGTCATATATCGAATAATTTTCAGGTTTTATAAACACTTTTTGTTGGCATGACTAATTGGTGTTAAAATTTGGAACCTACACTAATTACCATTGTACTATCAGTACAATAGACATAACTACCAGTACTTTGACTGCTGCTGCTGCTGCTGCTGACGGACGAGTATTAATGCCTGTCAATTCTTTCGGGTTTCGCCGAGCTACGATTTACGAAAGATTATGTTTGATAGGTATTCAATGTATCAATCATATCATAACTTTCATAATTATTCTACTAAAACAAGACATAATCTCTGAATACTGCAACAGGAAATTGTAGCCAAAATGAACAATGACACAAATATTATTTCGTTTATCAATACATGCCGTATTGGAGAGGTTGGCCAACAATTTCTGTTTACTTAGGATTGGTGAGCACTCCTCCCTGGTCGTACCATAAAGGACTGGGTACACTATCTATTACATTGCAATAATACAGACCGTAATTTCGTTACGAAAACAACTTTACAACATTTTAGGATATATGAAATTCTTAGACAAAAATAATATACAGCGTACAATAGTACAGCGACTTTACTATAATTTTTTGGCAGTTTCAAAGATGCTTTCGTTTTATGGTTTTATAAATACAAAATAATATATATCTCTATAAAAAGTATGATTTATTAATACAAAATTAATGACGTATTAATTTTGTGTACCTAAACAAAATAACAGACTTTTATTATTTTTATAATTTTATTATAATACTAGCTGTTGCCCGCGACTTCGTCCGCGTGGACTTCTGTTTATAGCGCGCGTTACCCATAAACTATTTAATATTTATCATTGCTAGGTTTAAGGTTACGTCACTGCTTAGATAAAATACTGAGTAGTGAGTTAATATAATCGAAAAACCGAATTCAACATGGTACACACATCTTACAGAAAGACACATGAGCAAGCGATAGCGAGATGTTGGCGTCTCTTAGCGCCATCTGTTATGAATTTTTGGAACTAACTTAATTTGAACCAATTTATGCATAAACACCCCCTTACAACCATTTTTTTCCAGTTAAAAAGTAGTCTTTGTTTTTTCTCAGGCTTTAGACTATCTGTATACAAAATTTCATTACAATCGGTTCAGTAGTTTTCGCGTGAAAGCGAGACAGACAGACAGACAGACAGAGATACTTTCGCATTTATAATATTAGTATAGATTTTGTGTAAAATTTAATAGTAAGGTAGCTTAGTAATATTATATTATTATCCCTAAAGCTACTGGACAAATGTAATCGATTTCGATTAAATTGGTCCCAGTAGTAAGAATTCTTTTCCAAATAATTTGGAATTTCCTTTTACTAAAAATATAATATTTACGCAGCGTATACTATTCAAAGTTTTCTTTATATTTTGTTTATTAACGTTTTCAATATACCAGACAGACAAACACACCTTGTTTATTAATTACTAGCTGTTGCCCGCGACTTCGTCCGCGTGGACTTCAGTGTACTTACAGCGCGCGGTGTCAACAAAATTGGTGTCAAATTTAAAAGATTTTTAAAACCCTGGTACCCCTTAAATCAAAACACTCAAAAACAGCTGTGCAGTGTGCACTGTGCACATAATATTTCATAACTTTAGCTTTACCCATAAACTATTTATCATTGGTAGGTTTAATGTTACGTCACTCATCATCACTGCATAGATAAAATAGTGAGTTATACATTATCAACGTTTATATAACAATCGAAAAAATCGAAAAGTGTATGTCAACATGGTACCACCTCAGAAAGACTTATAGAAGGGGAGGTAGTGCTAACGTTTGTAAAGTGATTTCATACCGACCAAATTTTTGTCCAGCGGTAGCTTAATATTTAACAATCAATATAATCAGCGTCAGTCGCCGCACCTGTGGTGGAATATTAACTGAGATTATTTCAAAGTTGTAAAAAAAATAGTTGCGAAAAGTGATTTTATACCGAATGAAACTTTGATGGATAATTACTGAGGTCATGTTTAACCAAAAAATCACCGTCAGCCGTATTGCAGACGGGGGATTCAACGTCAGTCGCGTTACTGAACATGTAAAAAAATTTTGAATATAAAGTCATTTTATACCGTACAAAATTTATACAGGTGAATGTTTCTACTTTGTGAATAATAAATAAAACCGTCAGTCGCTAATACGATGGTGGAAAAACCGTCAGCCAGCGATATAAGTTATGACCAATATAGCTACTTCGCGCTCAATGTATCCTAGGGCGTCGCGTAGACGACATTTCCACCTGCAAACATTCAGCTGACGGCGATTTTCGTTTGAATGTGAATTTACCATAAAATTATCTCACATAGGAATTTTAAGTAATTAATTCGATAGTCAATACTTGTGAAGAAGAATTATATACATTTTACTTTAAAAGCGCCATCTGTTATTATATACTAAAACTAAAATAATACCTACCCAACCTAAACGTGTATAATCTAGATATGAACCTTTATTGGGTGCGAATTGGGATCGTTTTAATGTCAATTCAATACGATTCCCAACATCAACTTTGAGATGCTCTCAATTTTTATTCCACCCATTATGAAGTGGCTGACCATCAAAGCTGTTATGTAATAGTGGAATACTATTATTGTAACGATTTTCGCTCGGTATGAAATTACTTTTTAAACTGAGCGCGACCTCCCCTACTATTATGAGCAAGCGATAGCGCGATGTAGGAGACGCACGGCGCCATCTATTATGATTTTTTGGAACCAACTTAATTTGAACAAATTTACGCATTTTCACCCCCTTACAACCCCTTTTTCCAGTTAAAAAGTTGCCTATGTCCTTTTTTAGGCCTTAGACTATCTGTGTACAAAATTTCATTGCAATCGGTTCAGTAGTTTTGGCGTGAAAGCGAGACAGACAGACAGACAGACAGACAGAGATACTTTCGCATTTATAATATTGGTATAGATTAGCTGTGGAAATAAGCATTTTCATTGGTAACAGTGAAAATAGTTAAGTAACACAACTTTATCAATTTACACAATGAGTTTTATAATAATACGTTTGATTTAATTTCAACATGCAAAGCAATAAAAATAACGATATTGTGCACACTTCTTAACTGAACAAATAAAAGTCACGCGAAGCTCAATGTTTTCGTTGTAGGTACCTGGGATATAACTGATCCCTGCGTAGCCACTTACAAGAAATATGAAATTTCGTTATCCTTCGTTTGTTGTTTTGGGTCTTTACGTTGTTTTCGTCAGTTCATTACATCAATCCATTTCCTACGGGCATTAAATTGGATAGCTTGTAATCGTTTGTATTGATTTTTTCTCTATCTTTGTTATTTAATCAGCGGTTCTCAAACTTTTTTGGTGGCCGAAACCTTTAATTCTTTAAAGGATTCTTCATGAACCCCCCAAAAATTATGTTTTATCTTTGAATGAATTGTCTTCATGCTGGTGTCTGATGACATTTCTAAAAACAATTTATATATCCCTCGCGGCGCCCCAGGGCTCCGCGGAACACATTTTGGAAATGGTCGTATTATAGAGAGGACCACATATGAATTATTGTATGCGGTCATACTGCAACGCAAAGCAGAAACAGAAAAGCTCACATTGTGCTTATGAGTTTTATAAAGAAGTTTTTATTTTAACCTAGATTTTAACCGCTGTTTCGTTGGGTTGCTTATAGTATGTTTATAGTATAAGGCATTCCTTCTTGGGACTCAATGTACGACATACAATATAAGAGGTAAAAGATTGACAGACAGACAGTCAGATAGCGAAACACACTTTCTAATTCATATTGTTAGTTTAGATTTGGATATAATAACAAACACAAGTAACTTAGAAGCCTAATTTGTATACATAAGTGTGATAAATTTCCATTGCGATCCATCACAAAGTTCCGCAAAGTGTCGCAAAGTTTCGTGTTTATGACATTTAGTTTCAACACATTGGGGCTAAAATCTCACATTTTGTGTGCTGATGTTACAAGATTAATGTGATGAATTATATAGTGGGTGAACTGCCGTGGCCCGTATTACGCTGAGGCCACACGGTGCGGCGCCGCACCGCAGCGCATCCACATTCATACGAGCAGTACGGTGTCGCAGTGTTCTTACGAGGTCATTGCGTCAACAAGATCGCTGCGGCAATAGGATCTTGCCCTGTTGACAATTACTGCAGTCTGCGCGGCGACTAGGCGGTGGTTCCAGCACCGCATTGTTGCATGCCTGCTCGCCTGGCCCTCCCCGTCGTTGCCCTGTACGCCTACAGTGCGCTGTTTGGTAAAGCATACATTTAGAATGTTATGTTAATATGAAAACAACATTTCTTCTGATTGATTTCGTTGCGGTTCCCAGAACAGATTTAGCTTGTTCCATCCCTGAGAATCCCTGAGAATCAAAAGGTTTTCGTGGTTGGTTACCACTATTGATCCTGGCGACACAGGAGTTGCAGTGGTGGGAATGTGTGGTGGGCCTTTGGCCCGTTTAAAAAAATAATATGGAAACGTTGCGTCGCCGCTGCGGAGCCGTACTGCACCGTGTGTCCCCTTTAAGGCCTTTAAGTTTGGGTGAAACTGGGGCGCGCCCACCCGGGGAAGCGCTATTCAATCGCCCCGCGCTGCAGTGTTGCAGGACGAAAAACTTTAGAGATACATCATAAAAGATAAAGCACAAAGGGCTTAGGCTAAGTAATGGTTTAATTTGTTTGGATAGAAACGATTGTGGCTTTAGAATTGAGGTTATTTAATGTTTTTGTTTCGTTTTAGAAATTTCACCTGAAAAAAAAATGAAAATGTTTATGTGTTTGTTTTATAAGGTAAAATGTTTTTCATAGGTAATTTGACTTTATCTCTATCTATATTATATCTTATGTTGCTATCTATTAGCTATAAAACACAAAAAGTTTCATTCTGATGAACGCACAGCACTTTCAGCTTAATATAGTTATTTTGACTAATTTTCATGGCGAAGCAATCATCCATTAAGAAATGACTTTATAATAGTTTAACCCCCAACGAGATTAAGGGCCTGTTTCACCACTTCCTGATAAAGTGCTGGATAGGCTATCCACAACTTTTTTGACAAATTCTCTATCTGTCAAGTTAAGTAGTGGATAGCCTATCCGGCACGTATAAGGAAATAGTAAAAGAGGCCCTAAATAGGGGTTATTCTATTAAAACTTATTTTATATAGACTGTACAACCACAGAAAAAAATCCATTATACTCGTAGGAAAGTCTTACCACAAGTCACAATCAACATGAAAAGTGATTACGTGATAGTAATAAAATAAAACAAACAGAAATATTAAATGGCTTTACGACTAACGAAGATTAAACACCGAGAACTAATGAACTGAGTGCTTGTCAAAGTGAAATAAAAATTATTATTAGTTCGTTTTAATAAGGTGGACGAAGTGGACTTTATTATCGAGAGGAGCATTTGGAATATTATAGAAGACTTTTAATCATAATATTGATATTCATTGAGTTTTTTTTAGTTATTTAGATTTAAATATTATTAAATACTCTCAATTATTATGCTATATATAAACAACATTTTTTACTCCTAAAGTGCCAATAATTACGTGGTTTTCTCTACTACATAAACTACAATAATGAATACAAGAAACGCGTGCTAAATGACAACATGGCGACTGCTATACAGCTTGTTTTTGCGGTCATTAGCTGCAGCTTGGCTGGGCAATAAAATTTGGTATTTAATGGGAAATTAAACACAAAGTAACAGAACAAAAAAAAAAACAATAATATTTGTATGTAAATATTAAACAAGATATTTAAAGTCTAATAGAGGATAAATAGAGGTAGTTCCGTCATGTAAAGCCTAAGAAAAAGAAATATAAGAATTATAATATTCTTTGCTTCTTAAATAAATGAAACGTACCGTTAAAAAAACGTCACCAGGCCTAACCACGCTACATGAACAAGTTGTTTAAATATCCATATTGTCTAATGTTATTAAAATCAAAAGTGTAATATATTTGTATGTCTGTTTTAACCTTGCAGGCATAAATCAATTAATCGATTAAGACGATATTAAGTAATAAAAATATTGTTGTTTAAGCGCGATAAACTAATTTCGACACAATTAACTTACGGCCATCATCTACTAATCCTACTAATATTATAAAAGCGAAAGTATGCGAGTTTGTGAGTTTGTATGTTTGTTACTTCTTCACGCTTAAACGGCTGGAGCGATTTCGACAAAATTTTACAAGGAGGTAGCTGACATCCTGGATTAACTAATAGGCTACATTTTTAACCGACTTTCAAAATGGACGAGGTGTTATGTTCATTTTTAAAATTACTTATTGTCAACGATGACTCGTTTGTAAACCGATTTTCAAAATTTTGCCTTCTTCTACTTCTCCCCCAAACCCCCCCACCACTTTTCCTGAAAGTGTTGCTTTTAACGAAATTTATATATTATTCTTATTATTCTTTTTTCTCTCAGTCATCAAAATTGAAGTTTCCGATGAGAAAACTCATTTTTTTGACTTCAATACTATTTACCTATTACAACACAATCCTCCTTATACACCTAATAGTTTACCTTATTACACCTAATAAATCGCGGGTAACACCGCGGGGCACAGCTAGTAAACTATAATTTGAAGATTAATTAAAATTTTGCCTCTTAGCAAGTTACTTATGTATCTTAATGGGGCCATCAATTTCGTCTCCGGTTCTGGCACGATTTTCTTCATGTTATTCTGTAATCTGCAGTCTTTCTACAAATATTACAGTTCAAGTAGAGATGCTTCTTTGTGATAACTCTAATAGGAAACCCTAGAGCTTACGAGTATTTTACTGTCTTATATTACTTACTCTACGCTCTCTTTATAACATGTAGCGTCTTTGAATAATACGTGAAAAGAGAATTTTAAATTATTTGTATACTGCACTTTCAGAGTAGTGAAAATTAGTAATAACTTTTTAGTTCACCTTTTAAATTTCGTTGAACATTTATAATAAAAAAAATGAAATTTGGCATGGAGATACTTGAGTTCCGGGAAAGGGCAATATATTATGATACTTTTTGTCCCGGAAAAATGTACGGTTCCAGTGCGATAAACGTGTTTTGGCGCAACGGAGTTGCAGGCGTCATGTAGTTTATAATACACGAGCTTTTGCTCGCGGCTTCGCTCGCGTTAAGAAGTATTTTTATATACAAATTTTCATCCCCTTTTTTAACCCCTTGGGGTTAAAATTTATCAAAATCCTTTCTTAGCGGATGCCTACGTCATAACATCTAGCTGCATGCCAAATTTCAGCCCGATCCGTCGAGTGGTTTGGGCTGTGCGTTGATAGATCAACATGTCAGTCAGTCACCTTTGAGTTTTATATATATAGATATTGACATGGATTATTCACTTTGGGTGAATACTTCCTTCTATGTTTTATGTAGAAAGATAAAGTATTTTTTGAATTTTGTTGTGTGTAGATTTAATTTTTTATAATAATCTTAAAATCTATTTTAAAATACATACCTTTATTCGCTTCTGTTCACTTGCCGGCTGTGATATTTCCAATCCTATTTTCCGTTGCCAGAATTTTGGAGACTCGCTCTTAACCCTCAAGTAACATGGTGATTTTTTGTTACACTACTAACATCGTGGGGTAAAAATTTACCCCAAATAAAAACTTCAAAAAATTATGTAAAGCTTAAAACGGTATAGCTTGACTTTCTTAAATAAATTTGAGTTGTTTAATGCAGGATAGCTAATAAAAATTTAATAATAATTTATGTAATGAAATAAACAGAAAAACAATGTCAACTACTTTTCTGCAGCAAAATTTTCTCAAAAAAAAAACAAATTTTTCTTCCAGACATTAGAAAGATTCCATTCTATGTAATTCTTCTATTTTTCATACTTTTACCACTTTGCACTCCGTTTCAGTGTCAGTTTCATGCTTTCAGCGGTATGACGGCGCGTCTTATAATCAACTCTAAAATTGTACAATAGAATGCCACAAATCTTGTTCCTCTTCAAAAGCTTCGTCTTTTAAAATGTAAGCAACTAATTTGTTAGATAAAAATACTCATATGGCCTTAGTTATATAAATATAGACAAAACAAATTTTTAGGATAGTAAAAAAACTACACACGTATTGAACATCGTGGGGTAAAAATTTACCCCATAAGTCTGCACAGCTCAAACGGATTACTTTTCACCTACTATGAGTCCACTACCCTTCAAAATATGCGATTTACTGAGAAAACTCAAAAGGAATTAAATGTAAAGTACATTTAATTCCTTTTGAGTTTTCTCAGTAGAAAAAAAGTTATAGCACTTTTTATGCGAGTGGGGTAGAAATTTACCCCACGATGTTACTTAAGGGTTAAAATTAGGTCCTTTTTTAATTTATACAAACAAAATTATTTTCTCCCCAGAATCAGTTCGTAGAATTCTATAAACCGATTTATTTTTCTTATTCAATTTGGAAAGGGGCACTCGATTTGGCGTATTGTGTCTACGTCTGAAGCATATTCTTTGGTCCTAATTGAACTCGGATAACTATTTAATAATTTCCAAAGACCTTTAGAGTCCAATTAATAACTTCGCTGGGGAATGGTATAAGTTGACTTTCACGAACTCGTTCAATATGCAAATATTGTTGCCAGCTCATAATAATTTTTATAGCCCCTCATAATAATGATGGCGTAGTAAACGGCTGTAGTTTTTTATATTTCTACACTAAAAATGAAAGTATTTTTATAATCTACTAGGTGACGCTGGCAACACTTTTTATCGCGCGGGAGCCGTACAATTTTTTGTGTTAAAAGTCTCTTATGTCCTTTCTCGGGACCTTGATTATCTCCATACTAAATTTCTGCAAAATCGGTTTAGCGGTCTGGCCATGAAGAGGTAACGTAGAGACAGACACACCTTCACATTTATTATATTAGTATGGAAGTATGCACATTGCATATTGCATATTATATTATACACTACACAAACAGAATAGTGCAGAGGGTGTTGCTCTATATTGCTTTTACCTAGCTTAATTTTGCTCCAAATACAAGTGCGATGAGTTATTTTTATTATAACTTCAAAAACTAATTTGAATTCATAGTCGCACTTCAAACAGTGCGGGGAGCAACTTCATTCCTTTATAATAAACACAATTAACTCCACATTATTGTGTCACCGTGAATAGGGCTATGTGAATAGTGCTATATAGCACTGTTTGAATAACATACAGTAAACTACTAGTCACTTCTGACGCATCCGGCTCACGCACACATAGGCGTAACTTCAAATAACTTTATACAGCAGATTGGTATTGCATAGCCATAGTATAAGGAGGGGAAGTAAGTTATCTTCATACAAAGGCACCGCGCGCGGCTTGTATATGTGCGTCATAGTATCAATGCGTCGCCGCACGCACACTTATTAACATCTCGGACCATTTTCGGACCATACCAGTCGGGGCTAACATTTTACGCTGCACGCCCGCGTCGCGCCACGCCGCGCCAAACGAATCAAAAATGTCCGATCATAATCGCAGGAGTAATGAATATTGCTGTGTGTTTGGGTGTTTTAATAGTAATGCAACAATTCCAGAATTGTCTTTGTTTAAATTACCAGTAGAACATAGTATAAAATATAATAGAATGTTTTAGGTAAGTAATTTTGATCAGTCAACTAATTTGCCGCTATTGCTTTGTTTACGTTTAGTAATGCCGATTTTTCTGTATTGTAGGTGTATTATATTATTAACTAACTACTTACAGTCAATTACTTATTTTAAATCGTAATTAAAAATAAGTAATTGACTAATTGTAAATCAGATATTAATTATACACATATAGCAAAGTTCGAATCATAACAACAGATTTGTTTATAGTTGGTACCTATAAGAGACAGGCGTTAGTTTTTAATGTTGTTTTAAAGGGTATATTTATAATTATTTTACTTAGACATCGGATTATATGCACAAAATTGACAACCCTAAGACAGTAGGTAATTAAATCGCGGATTGGGCCGGAGTTACCCTACTTCCCCTCCTTTTAATATGGCTTTTACCGCGTGGGTCAAGAATCAAGAAATTCCGTTACGAAAACAACCTAACACCTTTTATTTATTTATTCACGCGGCAGTCGCCGAGTGCTACACGTATTTTTAAAGTTTTTTTGCAAGAGAATAAGCTTTCAATAATAATGTTGTTCAGTTTGGTTAATGATGTAAGATAAATTTAATCAAAAGCGCTAATGAAAAGAATGCCAAAAAACTCCAGATAACTGTCATTTTCTGTTTGTTTTTTGCCACAAGTTTTATATTTTCATTAACAGTTTATATTAAGATTTGACGTAAGATTAGTGCTTCTTCTGTGCTTCTACTGGATATAAGTGACTCTACTGTATATATTTGTACTGTAGCAGTATACGTTACGTCTGCTAAAGTATGTTAATGCCGTAAGCTCTCGCTTATCTGTGTTATATTTGTATTTTATGATAGCGGATTTCCAGCTAACTTTAGCAATAATAAAATTGCAAGTGCTTTTGAGAATTCTTGAAATGCTTTGCAAGTTTCCTATGGGTAGATATTATCTCGATTAAGGTAATGGTCAAAATATTTTGCCCCTTTGCTTTGATATTCAAAATAAGAGAGACTTAGGATTCGAATAATGGTCTTTAAGAGGCCGGGTACCATTGGAATTTCTCATACAAACGTAATACCAAAATCATTTTCTCATACGAAAATATTTTACATGTTTGAGTTATTTTTCAGTTTAAAATAGTAATTACCTAGGTTCCTGCACAAAAATTTACTTCAAAATATTTAAAAACTAAAAAATAGAGTAAAACACTAAAAAATATATAAATAAATAGTAAATTTACTACAAAATATTTAAATACTAAAAAATATTATTTAGAGTTTAAATATTTAGTAGTAAATTTACTATTTATTTATATATTTTTAGTGCTTTACTCTATTTTTTAGTGTTTCAATATTTAGTAGTAACTTTACCAAAAAAAAAAAAAAAATTAATTAAACCGAAAAATAACTCAAACATGTTAAATATTTTCGTATGAGAAAATGATTTTGGTATTACGTTTGTATGAGAAATTCCAAGGGTACCCGGCCCCTTAACTCATTGAAATTAGCTATCTAAAAGTATCATATTATATAACTTATAGCCTGTTTCACCGCTTTCTGATAAGGTGCCCGATAGGGTTATTTGACAGATTTTCCATACTCCATCTGTCAAATTAAATGGTGGATAGCTTATCAGGAAGCGGTGAAACAGGCCATTAGTATTGTTAATTTTGAGCTAAAAATTATCTTATTAAAGTGTTGTTAACGTATTTTATTAAATATTTATAATATTATGTTCAACTAACAACAAACATGTCCGAATAAAAATTCAGTTATCCGCGCCTCGTCAGCGTTACGCAGCTAGTAATTTAATTTCCTGCAATAAAATATATACTGCAGCAATGAGCAAACACAGCTGAATCCATGCTTTAATATTATAAATGCGAAAGTGTGTCAGTCTGTCTTGTCTGTCTGTTACCTCTTCACGTCCAAACCACTGAACCGATTTTGCCGAAATTTTGTATGGAGATACCTTGAGTCTCGGGAAAGTACATAGAGTACTTTTTATCCCGGAAAAATGTACGCTTCCGCGCGATAAACAAATTTTGGCGCAAGGAAGTTGCGGTCATCAACGTCCGCCTGAACGCCCGCTTTAGCGGCTTTACCACAAATTACAAGAAATAGTATGTAAATGACCACACCGCTTTTTAATTAATAAATCGTTACATATACGTCTTGCTTAATGTGATTTCGGGGTTAGCGGCCAAATCGTGCATTCTCGCGGACGCATAATATAAACCCAGCTTATGGCCAACCCACACGTACCACAACCACACGACAACCACAACCACACCACGTGGTTGGGGGTGTATATTTTGTATTGTAAATGAACTGGACCATTCACACGTACTACATTTGCAGTCGTTGTCGACCACTTGTGTGGTACCGACCACATCGCAACCACATCGCAACCACAACTTTGCGTCGATGCAACGAGAGTGCGCGCACACCGCCCGCGCTCTTTCCCCCCTCCGTTTCAGACTTGCGTACGTAACCACATCGCAATTCGCAACTACTGGCGACAACGCAACAACGTTCGTATTTTGTCGGTACCACAACGCAATTACAAAAAGCTGCAGCGACACCAATCACACGCCACTGCTCGACGACATTTTGTCGTTGCTATGTTGTGTGGTTGTGGTACGTGTGGATTGGCCCTTATACAGGGTGCAATTAAACCTTCCTGCCAAATTTTTTCCAGGGCTTAGGTATCAAAAGGAGAGTCCATTTAACTAAAAAAATTGAGGGTTATTTTTTTAATGACATATTTTATCCCGTTTAAAATCGTTGCAGAACGGTCACTCGCGGCGCGGGGTAAAGAGCGGGGGTAACGCAGGAGGAGGTGCGCGCGCGGGGGCACGTCACGCGTGGCGTGGGTGACGCGTCGTGTCCATTAATTGTATTGTTTTTAGGATAACTTTCAGAAGCTATTTCTCAACATTTTAGTACTGAAGAAGCGAAGATTAGGTTTTGCTAGTTGTGTTGTGAATTAAATTCTTGTGCTGCCTATCGTTAAGCCGTTTGTCTCAGTTGCTTAACTATGTGGTCTAGTTTTCCACTTGAGATCCAAAACTACTTTGTATGAAATAGTCCAGACACTAGACTCAACTCAGACAAGACCCTGTTAAGTTCTAACATCTAATTTTTGAGGTTAGATGGGTTGGCCTCGCAACAAAGTTATGGTCATTTTCTCTCCTAAAGTTTCAGCAGTACCCAGTAAATTAGATACTGTACATGTAATCTAGATACTAATTTCTCATAAAATTCTGGAATATAATATTATGATAACTTAGGCATAATAATGTGTTAGTTTTAATTATCTTGCCTTTTTAATATATATTGTGGCATTAAAGCTATTTAATAGTACTTACATACATATTTATTCTTTTGGTTAATAAAAGTGTACGAATGTTGCAGATTTCTTAGTTATTTACATTAAAAAAAACAATCTTATTATACTAATAATACATAAAATATCACTATGACAATTATAGCTGATGATCTTAATATTTTATATATCTACTAGCTGTCCCGGCAAACGTTGCTTTGCCATAATCGCCCATATTATTTTATTGAAGTGACTAATTAAGTATGTCGCCATGGCAACGTCGATCGCTATCTCGTCGCACAAACAATGGTTGCCGTCTGTCTCAGGTTGTAATAATTTACTATTATTTATTGAACAAATGCACTTATCAACATATTATAAAGTACCCAGTAGCCGATTCTCAGACCTACTGAATATGCATACAAAATTTGTTGAAAATCAGTAAAGCCGTTTCGAAATAGTCCGTGGACTAATATTGTGACACGAGAATTTTATATATAAGAAGAAGAAGAAGAAGATAAGATGTTATAAATTTTCATAATACTGACGTAATTATTGGTGACATCTTAATGGGATTTAAAATTATTAATACAATGTAAGAAAATGTTCGATGGAGTAATCATGTATGTAGGTAATTGTCATCAGATATTGTATAATTATTCTCCTTGTTGTATTTCTGTCGCAAGCCACAAAGTCATCCCAGCTAGAAATCACAGTTTCACCCCTACGTCGTAGCAAGGTATAGCTCTCATCAAAATATAATTTAATATTCTTAAAGGGTCTTTGGTACGATAAAATTCGTGATGCAGCCAGCGGATTGGAATTGTTCGGGAATTCCCACTTCCCCTAAGAGTTTCATTTCGTTAACGAAATTATTCAATTATACTTTGCGAGCGGTTCTAAGCTGCGTTCGGAGATCTCTTAGGTTCACTTTGATGAGAAAGTTTAAAGTGCTCTCAGAACTTTCAATTTAAGAAATATGTCATAGTCTAATATACCAAAAAAATCCTATCATGTACTTTCTCGGTAACAAGCACACAGACAGAGGGACAGACATACTTTGCATTATTAATAATTCTGGCTAAGATCTATACTATGTCCATTCCAGTAGTTCAAAGTGACTCCATTCTGTATCATTTGTCCACGTCTGTAAATTACAGAGAGTTAACAGGCAGACTAACAAATAAACAAAACCAAAAGTAACCGATATCATAATAATATAATTTAATATTTTAAAATAGTTTCAAAACAGACATCCTTTGCGAATATTCTGGAAGATTGATTTCAAAGTAGACGCTACTTCAACATACATGACCTGGGGCAAAAAACATATTAATTTTATAGAAATAATATTAATTTAGTTAATTACTAACCTAGTTACGCGGCTCTTGCATCAATCTGGGTCGTGGCCCACTTCGGCGTGTGTGTATAAAGAAAATTCGGTGAACTCAATACACTAAATCATTAAAAAAACAGTTAACAGTCACTAAGGATCGGTTGACATTGAACGACGCTGTGATGCGTTTATTATTGACCGAAAATACATTGTGATATTTTCCCACATTAAGAGTAGCCTATACGTTGATCCAGGGTAAGTAAGTAATTACTAACTACATATAGCTATTAAAATCACACATTGAAACTCAAACTTTCGCCTTTATAATATTAGTGTGATGTATGGATATTTTTAGATATAGATGAGCCCAACAAGAGTTAGTACCTACCTATCCTAGTTAAAAACCTTTTGCCTATATAGGTAAAATAAATTCTTACCAAAGCCGCATAAATTTTAAGGGTCTGGGTAGCGTAAAAACCACAAATGGGTCTGTCCTTACACAAAACTGGGTTTGAACTTCATTCTCATGGTATTTCATTTCTAAACTAGTGTAACCTAATTTTCTAAAAAGGTCCCTTGTCGTGCAAAGTTAGTACGTTGCCTGTAGATAGATTGTTAAATAAAACTGTGACTGACTCTAGTATACTTTTGATTATTTGTTGATTTAAATGAAAAAAAAAACTATTGTTATAAGTTACATATAAACATCCAGGCTACTAGATATAGATTGCATTCAATAGTTTTAAGAGCAAAGTTACATAATATCGTAAATGGATGGCATTTATCATAAAGTTATTCTATTTTATATAAATTTACCGACTTCAAAAAAGAAGGAGGTTTTTCATTTCAACAGTATGTATGTTCGTTATTTTTATTATTTTTGCTAATCGCTCTTGAAACTATAGAATTCAATGATTATTTGACTTAGTAGCCTAAGTGCTTATGTTGTGCTAAAATGGCAAAAGAAACGGTTACAACACCACCATATTTTGCGGTACAAAGAAAAGGCAACTTACGTAAGTCAAAATAGTTACGTCCGTAATAAACCTTCAACATTTTCCGATTGTTTTCGTCGTAAAAGTGATTTACACGCCAAGCGGTGGACGTAAATTTTGATGAGCATAACGCTTAAGATTTTATTTTGATCCAGTGCAAGTGGTACAAAAACAACTTACCAACTTCACTGACTTTTACTTTAATGTAATTTACAAAACTATAACTACTTATTGCTGAAAAAGATGTTTATATGGGGTGTAATAAAACAAAGTAATAATACTTTACGGTTTGTAAGCCCATATGCACTGATAGTTCGTTGTGAAAGTACCAGCGCTGAAAGAGTGACACGCGGTAGCCCATAAAAATATTGTCTCTTCCAGGGCTGCTACTTTCACTGTAAACTAACTAAAACAAAGTACATATACATCCCCTAAGCCTAAAGTATTAGTAAGTACATTGTTTAGTTGCATCCTGCATACGGAAAAGTGAGTATAGCTCGAGTGAAGCCGCGAGTAAGACTACGTTCACACGACACAATCCTGCACGTTTTTTTGCAGTATACGTCTTTAACATTCATATTCGTCGATTGTACTGCTGCAAATCGTGAAGTACAATCGACGTGTGAATGGTTCTATATACATTGTATGCGCCACTGTTTATTCGTTAAGACGTATACTGCAAAAAGCGTCCAGGAAACGTTCAGGATGGTGTGGTGTGAACCTAACCTAATTGGTAGTTATTATAATTATACCGCAATTAATATGAAAACCTTCGTTCCAATTACATATCTGTTATAAACGACCGCGGAGGCCGAATTTGTATGGGCTCCGTCGGTCTGCGCTCGCCGCAAATGTAAATATTATTTAAAGGTTTACGTAATTTAAATTATACGTTTAAAAATATTTAAGTTCTACGTGTTGCACATGGCTTCGCCTGCAAAACAGGATTTTCGGGGTGTCTTTCTCGGGACTGGCTAACTCTGTCTACGCATTTCATGAAAATAAGCCCGAAGTCAGAATTTATTCGATGCAAACTGAAATTCAAACTTTTTCTAGCTAGAGTTCGCGTTTTCAATTGCCATAAATTGCAAAAAAATATCTCAGATATTCAGAGAAGTGAGTGCGACTATCGGAAAATACACCCCCGCAACATTTTTGAGAATTCCTACGTGGGGTATAATATACAATATCTTATCTGGTTTTTTTCATGGCTAAGCAGGAATTTGATAACACGTGCTCATATTATTATAATTATAAGTTTTGATGGTCATGGTACCAATATACAAATAGTTTGAAAAATGATTTTGCAACAAAATTTCCTCCCTCAAACTTTATATGTACCCGAAAAATTACAATAAACAAACTTACAGTAACGTATATACGAAACTTTGCCATAAAGTGAGCAAAATATCTCAAAGAAAAAGTTGTGCTAGTTGTTTCACTTTACCAAAACTTTAACCGGAATCCGACAGCGGTTCTCAAAGTTGTTTCAACAAAGTCATGCATCTACACTATCTATTTCAAACTATAGTCGTTTGATTATGATCTTTTTCAAAGCCTTTATAATACTTTCGCAAATAAAAAGTTGGGAAACTACGAACTCTTGAACGTGTTAGATTACTTTTATTCCTTTAGGTTTAAGTTGCGCTTGGAAGTTTTTGATGTCTGTAATTATATAAAATTTTTGTATGACAGTAGGTACTTTAGAGATGGTAACGGCGCGGAATTTAAATATTTCAAATAATGACTGTTATGTTTACTTGCACTGAAACTGTACATCGCAATTAGGACTTTTCTGGAATTAAAAAAAAAAACTCATCATACTCGTATTGCTCAACACTCATGATATTTACTAAAGTTAGTATTGATTTAATTATATTTTTGATGAACCGTGAACTTCGTATCGTTTTATTCCTAAATTTCTCACCCTATACAGCTTTCAGGGCTTCCA
This sequence comes from Polyommatus icarus, assembly GCA_937595015.1. Classification (NCBI taxonomy): domain Eukaryota; kingdom Metazoa; phylum Arthropoda; class Insecta; order Lepidoptera; family Lycaenidae; genus Polyommatus; species Polyommatus icarus. The sequence goes on along the minus strand of OW569327.1, from coordinate 14,248,708 downwards.
CGAATATATTTCAAGTCCAAAATTAGCCAAATCGGTAATCAGTAGATCGGCATTAGTAATACATATCTAACAAAAAATTCAAAGTTGTTCCTAAAATGAGCTGTCCGGTAAAATGTTACCAAAATTTAACGTTTAACAAGTTATTTATATGAAGAGTGTATGAACATTTAATAAACTGTCCAACTTTCAACGCTAAATTGTACGCATGTTACGTCTATACGCTGTAAAATATTAACATGTCAAACAAGTAATATACAACTTTTAATAAAATTTCAAATATTACATTTAAAATTTTATCAAAAAACTAAGTTGATATTGTGTTTGCGTATCGTTTTCAATCTTGTTACATATGCACCCTCTATGAAAACCGGACTTAGCACAGATTAGCCGAACACTAGTATCAACTCATCGTCATCAGTCAGTTGCAGTCAATCACATCATCATCATCAGTCAGCCGCAGTCAAACATCAGCTCTTGGATAAACTTGAAGCCTACATAAAGTGTTGCCGTCTCCCAGACTATACAGATAAGACCACTCAAGAAGTTTCTTACTAAAATTGCGAAAGAACACGGAATACCGAAAACGCTGTCGCCGCATCATCGTGGTGGTCCCAACTCCGTGGGACCTGATTTTGGTAGTTAGTTAGCTCACTTTAGATCTTACATCGATCGGGGTCGGTACTTGTAGTTTAGGATATAGTCTTTTTATACAGAATAGCTCTGTTAGAAAAAGTGTTAAAGTTATAAAAATAATTGTAATTTTATTTCAATAAAAGTATTAAATTAAATCGGTTTTTTTTAACTCCCGTTCGAGAACACTATAATTATCTGCTGTATTAAAAAGAGAGAAACATTTTGTATTATTTTTTAATAAATCATTGTTTGATAATATTTTCTATTTAACGAGTATGAAAAATTTACTCAGAATAGTAAATGAGTACGTAACGATTTTCATTACTAATTAAACTAAACTTACATTTAATATTATTACTCAGTTATTTTTAGGGTTCCGTACCCAAAGGATAAAAACGGGACCCTATAATTAATGACACTTCGATGTCTGTCCGTCTGTCTGTCAGTCTGTCACCAGGATATATCTTAAGAACCACTATAGCTAGACTTATGAAATTTTAACAGGTTGTGTATTTCTGTTGCCGCTATAACAAAAAATACTAAAAATGAAATAAAATAAATATTTAGGAGGGGTCCCATACAACACGTGATGTTTTTGGCCTTTTTTGCTCTATATCAATAATGGAAACAGTTAGGTACTTGAATTTTTCACAAAGTCCTTTGTTATAATATTATGTGTACTTACTTTAATATTTAATTATAATATCAAAATAGCATAAAAATTTGAGGGGGGCTCCCACATAAAAAACCTATTTTCGCTCTATAACGGTACGGAACCCTTCGTGCGAGAGTCCGACTTGCACTTGTCGATTTTTTTCTGTTGTACGCTTGCTACGCCGACCGATCGTATCCGGTCGGTCTCAAAACAGGGCGACCTGACCCGATTTCTTTAGCCCAATGCCCCACGCGAATCCGCAAAATGATCTACAAAATGCTAATGCCAGGCTTAAATTAAAAAATTGGCCAGTAGAACGTACTATGTTAAAACATTGATCAATTAACAAACTGCAATATTTCATAAAATAGTTAAATCAAGATAATTTTGTTGGTATAATCAGCTTTAGTAACAATACGACTCGTAAAGTGTAATATAATACGTAACTCGTTAGCAATGTAGCACACAAACTTGCGGCTAGAATAATAAAAGTATTTCTCTGAGGCTAAGAATCATTAGTGAAATTATTAATCATAGTAAATAGTTTGTTTTGCTGTATGTAATTACGCTCCACTTACCAGATGTTGGCAGTCCAATTACAGTAAATGGGAGATTAATTTTACGTTCAACACATAGTATACAGTACGACCATAGTATAAATATTAGTCAGTAATCCATGTCTAAGCTAGAAGACATGAATTGGGCCCATGAACTTGATGACTTCTGGGAGCAGCAGGTCTAAAATGACTGCTTTCAATATGTTCTACAATGGCTACATAATTTAAAATATATTATGTTAGAACAATATCATCTTTTACAGTTTTCAATGGAATTGCTGCTGAAATATCAAATTAAGTATATTGCAACAAGTTAATGTACAACAACTTTTTCCAACAGAAATTTTGCTACTTACAATATGTTGTAATCTTAGAACGTTACGCGTGCCTCAAGCGGTGTGTGCCGCTTGAAATAGATTTAAATTATTATTTTTTAACAAAAAATTAAAACCGACTTCCAAGGTAAAAACAAAAGTAATACTTATTCTTAATCTAAAAAGAATGAAATAATTCTTATTCCTTATTATAGTGGCGTCTTCAGACTTCGCCTAAACCTCAACTATTTCTGTACTCAATCTTCATGCTTTTGAAGTCGGTTTTAATTTTTTGTTAAAAAAATAATAATTTTACCCTTTTTTGTTACATAATATGAGACGACAAGGCTATAATACTCGTATTATAGCTTGTTGTCTTAGAGTTGTACATATTACTAGCGGTCGCCTGCGGCTCTGCCCGCGTGGATGTCGGTTACGGCTGCAAAAAACCTACCCAGGAACGACTCGGTCAGCAAAATGATTCCCAGGTCAATTCACAGACTCCGACACTGACATCGACGACGCGGACGCAGTCTTTATCAGTGTACAGTGCACACTGCACAGATTGTCTTCCTACCGCAAGCGCATCCCGCTTGGTGACGCCTACTATCGTAATATTTTAATTTCGCCATAATTTCAAAACCAAACGTCCAATTTTAATAATTCAAAGATCAAATTTTATCTACATAAACTGTACTTAGTGATGAAATAATTTATTTTGATAAGGATTAATGGCATGAGTAAAATAAACGCGTTTAAATGTTGTCCAAAAAAATTCAAGATTTTTAAATAAAAATATGGTTATTGTGCCTCACTCGAAATAGATAAGTATAGTGTGTCGCAGACTTTATTGTAGATATTTATAAGATCTACAATACTTAGAACATTTTATCATTCTATCTTTTATAGTTTCGGCAGCGTACGCAAAATAAGTAACTTTACTGGTTGATTTTTTCACCTGGCGTCCGAAAAACCCAAATATCTTACGAAACCCAATTTTTTCCAAAATAAAATTTAGCCTATGTTCAGCACAAATAATGTAGGATTTGCTTGGAGTAGTTTTAATAAAGCCAAAATCCTCAAACTTGTATCTATAAGGATTCAAAAGTTCTGTTGGGTACCTTCAGAACCAGGGTATATCCTGGTGCAAAATCTTATTTTTTGGTAGTATATGCCTTAAATACTTCAGAAAAAATCAAAATCACCATATGTTCTCATACAAATTTCAAGGAGTCCCCTCGATTACTCATGGATACCATCATCAAATCACCACTTTTGTGAACATGGTACCAATTTCGGATTCAACCCTGTACAACAACAAAAGAATCATGAAAATCTGTCCATAAATATATATATATATATATATATATATATATATATATATATATATATATATATATATATATATATATATATATATATATATATATATATATAATAAATATATATATATATAAACAGACAAACGTATGACCTCCTCTTTTTTGGAAGTCGGTTAAAAACTGAAAAATATTTTCTGCTTACTCTAGTGGACATAAATTTGTATTAGGGTATGATGTTGCTAGATGGAAATAATAATATACAACATCAAATGTGTCGAAGTAATGTAATGCTGCTGTTTGAAACAAATGCACGGTATTATTATAATTCATTAATTATTATGAAATTATGTACAGCATTTTGACCGTGTCTTCATTAGCGTTAAATTATTCAATTTCAATAGTTTGGGATATGCAAATAATCTAGTATTAGTACATAAAGGCATTCATATCGTAATGAATAATTGAATGGATTAATAAATCAATGAATAACATATACTTGGTTGTGCACAAAAAATAACAAATATAATATAGAAGGAATACAAAAATACACCGATGTCACACCTTATTACTATTCTCGTGTTGCCAAATCCTGGCCGTAGCGGTCATTCACCCCTGTCAAAAAACTTCGCCATATTTCACCGTTCTATACAAATCGCGATTGACAATTATTTAGTATAGTTCTTGCAATCTACGAGTGCGCGTCGCCCTTAGTTGTGTGCGTGACCATATCTATACATGCGTACATGGTTCGCTCGCTACTGACTGCTCCGTCGGGTACGCACACTAACGAAAATGTCTATTCACATTTCCAAATACAAATAAAGGCGACGCGCACTCTTAGATTGCAAGAACTATAACAGATTTTTTAAGTCTAAGGGCGATATCGCATTTTGAATACTCGATGAGTCGGTGAGATCTGCGTTTTTGTAAGAGTTTAATTTTTTTCTTAAGTTAACTGAATACAGTGCGAGCTTTTTTCGTATAGCTTCTAGACTAAAAAGATCAATGAGCGCTGCGGACATCTTATTTCATTTTGACTATAGTCAGTCATTTAAGGAGCAATCTCTTTTAGGCAACCACGGGCAAAGGTGAAATTGTAGTAAAGCTGTAGCTTAGTGAATTCTCTGCGTACAGTTATGATTAAAGGCCTACTAATTCAAATGACTTTAACCTTCAACCTCTATGTTGGAAAGGTCAAACAATGTCGAGAACATTGACCTTTTACTACATTTCTGCTTTAAAATCTTTTAAAATACTCGTATCAAGCAATACTTTTGACATTATTATTTTGTATTGTTAGTAAGATTACAAGGTACATCAAAAGGTTACAAATCTCAAACGATTGACAATACAATATTATTTACGTTGAAATGTTATTGTAAGCAAATCGTACGAAATATATTTCTCAGAACGTATTTTATTTTCTTACTTTATATACCCTGTTACAAACTTTAATAGAGAAACGCAGATCCCTGTAAGTCGTTAGGAAGGGTCTTCGAGAATCTGATTTGAAATAAAGTCTTAATTGAGTTTTCGAGCGGGTTCAAGCTCGGTGTGAGCATTTTAATAAAACATTATTTACTAAACTTATAAACAAACTCGTAACAAATTTCAAGTTAGCTCTCACTGGAATTATGAACGAGACTTTGAACGACGCGACGTGTGGAATTTGTTCGTGTGTGTAGTAACACACACGATTTTTGTATTTTTTCTGTGTTTCATTGAGTTTGAGTAAAAGTGTTCATGTTTCATTTGAGTAAAAGTAAAAAATAATAGATATTTTACACCACGTTGTGATGTATCTTGTACTGTAATATATAAATAATATTATTATCATATCAATGGTAATTAATTATAATTATTAATATGTTTGTGTCCTATTTTCGAGAAATAGTCAATTTTCAAAGTCTTGTAAAGAGATGATAAAAGTAATTGATTTTTTTTTTGTTTTCATCATAATTCTGATAAACGTATATTATAATGTTTACTACTGTACAATTAAGATTGGAAAATATATTATTACAAATCTTTCATTTGTGCAGCAGATGCATTCCATTTTTTTATGCCTCAGATTACCCACCCAAAACTAGCTTGTGAAAATGATAAATTACTAGCACATAGTAAACACCTAAACTTCTCGTAGCCATTGCGTAGCAAGCGCCTAGACATTGCGTAGCACACACGTTGCCATCAAGTAGCAAGTGCGTAGCCATTGCGTGACATGCACGCAGCCATTGTGCAAGCGCGTATAGCCATTAAGCGCATCACACACGGTGAAGATAATATAATATTTTATCTTAAGATGAACAAATATAAAATATTATAGTATCTTAAGCTATTACACACGGCTAAGATACGATAATATTAAAAATCTGTTCATTTCCTTACGAGTCTGCGTTGGTGCCACACGTATTCCTTGTTAGAGTTCTATATGCAGGGGATTGACTATAGTGTTAACTATAGTGACGTTAGTGATAACTGATACTGCCTTGCTTCTTGATTTGTTAGACAGCTCCTCAGACGATGATTCTGATATAGAATGTGAAATGTAGATTGCAGTAGCACATTCCAAAAGGAGAAACATTTGGATAGAGCCTCACATAAAAAAGAGAAGATCAATATCTGTCAACGAAGAAGTTTCAGGAGTATTTTAGAAATTCAAGAGAAACATTCATTTCGATTCATGAGCTTTTTAAGCTAGCAATAAATTATATTATATATATAAAAATTATCCGAAATGTTACTTTTTCCCTCAAAATGTTACTTTTCGAATGAGAGTATGTAACTTTCTAACATACCGCACTGGCAACACTGCATCCACTAGTGCGTCCGATCACCAATGGGCGATGAGCCCACTGCCCGACACAAAAACACCGTGTATTCATAAAGATGTATATATTTCGCATCTTAAGATAAAATATTAAGATACGAAATATATATTTCCATATCGCTCGGTATCTTAAGATACAAAATATAAAATATATATTAACTTCGTCGTGTGTGATGGTTCATAGGATTTCTATGGTGAGCGATATTCTAAAATATGCTCTAAGATAATATATATTTTATAATATTATCTTCACCGTCTGTGATGCGCTTTATGTCGGCATAATGCTGCCTCCCCATATAGACGAACGCACTGCCAACGCGTTGGCCAACGCGTTGGCGGTGCGCTTGCAACGGCGTTTGTTTATAATCCACACATTGGAAGGTCGTTCAGTATGCTTTGGATCGCGCCAATGTGCGGACGGATTCAAAATGGATGTTGAGTCGCTAACAGCTGCAGCTGTATAATATTTATTCACAGCTTATAAACCATACTAATATTATAAATGCGAAAGTGTGTCTGTCTATCTGTCTGTCTGTCTGTCTGTCTGTTACCTCTTCACGCCCAAACCACTGAACCGTTTTTGCTGAAATTTGGCATGGAGATACTTTGAGTCCCGGGAAAGGACATAGGATACTTTTATCATGGAAACATGTAAGGTTCCCGCGCGATAAACGAGTTTTGGCGCAACGGAGTTGCGGGCGTTATCTAGTTACTTTATAAATGTGAACAACAAAAATGTTTTAAGAGGTATTCTCAAAATAAATAAGTGAAAAGCGAGAAAATATAACAAACAAAGAAATAAACTCACTTTTACATATTTTATAATATTAAAATAATAGAATTATTTTATTACTTTATTATTATAATAATTATTATCTTATAATTATAATTATCATGATTAATATATATTTATTACTTATTACATTTATTTTGTCTTTAGTATATTTATTGTTAATAGCGAAAACAGATATAAGTACACAATCTGTGAAAATTTCAGAAATCTAGCTATAGCGGGTCTTATAGCCTGCCGTGCTAGCATTCGCCAACGAGAAAATTTTGTCATCACGTTTTCTCGACGGCAACTGTTTTATCTCTTCATCTCTATTAACCCTAACATGACATAAATTTTTTCTCGTATGTCTGTCGTCAAAATTAGAGATAAAATTGTTTTTTTATATGTGCTATTTTTGGCTATATATACTAACGAACTTGTATACGAACGAGAAATTTATCTCTCGAGTCTCGACGTACGCATGTTAGCGAAAAAGAGATAATATCGATATCGACAATATCACTTCGCTCGAGAGTGAGATATCCACGAGATATCTCGTTGGCGTATGCTAGGGGGGCTGGAGACAGACAGACAGATAGACAAACAGACAGACAGACGGAAGGACAAAAAGGCAGACAGAAAGGCAGACAGACATTGAAGTCTTAGTGATAGGGTCCCGTTTTTACCCTTTGGGTACGGAACCCTAAAAACATCGTGAGGAAAATAACATGTCCAAGAACCTTATTTTTTTAGCACGTCTTTTGAATGATTTTTTTGTTCCACAGTCAGATTTACTCTGATAGTTAGCTCAATAAATTTAAATGTTTACTTATATTGTTCGCTATTTCGTCAAATTAGATGTTAATTCGCCACAAGAAGGAAACGTGCACTCTTCAGCGCTGCTCCGGGCGAACTGATCGCGCGGCCTATGTGTGGATGGAACGCAAGCCTTGCGACAAATTTCCTTTGATCATTCCGACACCGCGCGGCAAGCTCGCAAACGCGTTGGCCAACGTCTAAATACCTACCGCGAACGCGCGAACGCCTGTTCTACACATTGGGCCAACGCGTTGGCCAACGCGTTGGCCAACGCGTTCGCCTATTTGTAGTGCCGACATTACAAATAGGCGAACGCGTTGGCCAACGCGTTGGCCCAATGTGTAGAACAGGCGTTCGCACGTTCGCGGTAGATATTTAGACGTTGGCCAACGCGTTTGCGAGCTTGCCGCGCGGTGTCGGAATGATCAAAGGAAATTTGTCGCAAGGCTTGCGTTCCATCCACACATAGGCCGCGCGATCAGTTCGCCCGGAGCAGCTGCGCTGAAGAGTGCACGTTTCCTTCTTGTGGCGAATTAACATCTAACTTGGCGAAATAGCGAACAATATAAGTATCGAGTAAACATTTAAATTTATTTAGTTAACCTTTTTCCGTTTGTCTGTCTGTTTGTCTATCTGTCTGTCTCCAGGCTGTATCTCAAGAACCGCTATAGCTAGATTCCTGAAATTTTCACAGATTGTGTACTTGTATCTGTTGTCGCTATAAACAATAAATATACTAAAAACAAAACAAATTAAATATTTAATAAATAATAAATATATAATATTAATCATGATATTTATAATTATTATAAGGTAATAATTAATAATTATATAACATAAAAAATAATAAGTAATAAAATAATTATATTATTTAAATATTATAAAATATGTAAAAGTGAGTTTATTTCTTTGTTTGTTACGTTTTCTCGCTTTTTACTAATTTATTTCGAGAATACCCTTTAAAACATTTTTGTTGTCCATATTTATAAAGTATCTAGATAGCGCCCGCAACTCCGTTGCGCCAAAACTTGTTTATCGCGCGGGAACCATACATGTTTCCAGGATAAAAAGTATCCTATGTCCTTTCCCGGGACTCAAAGTATCTCCATGCCAAATTTCAGCAAAATCGGTTCAGTGGTTTGGGCGTGAAGAGGTAACAGACAGACAGACAGACAGATAGACAGACACACTTTTGCATTTATAATATTAGTATGGATTATAAGCTGTGAATAAATATACAGCTGCAGCTGTTAGCGATTCAACATCCATTTTGAATGCGTCCGCACATTGGCGCGATCCAAAGGCCAAAGCATACTGAACGACCTTCCAATGTGTGGATTATAAACAAACGCCGTTGCAAGCGCACCGCCAACGCGTTGGCCAACGCGTTGGCAGTGCGTTCGTCTATATGGGTAGGCAGCATAATGCGTAGCTAGCGAAAAGCAACAAAGTATTAAACTGAGTAACAATAAATATATTATTTACTAGCTGTCCCGGTGATCTTCGTGTCACTCTAAAACCTTCCCTGGACTTCTACGATTTTCGAGTTTTAGCGCGACTAACACATTTGAAAATCCATTTTTATATAATATATAGATTGTTACTCAGTTTAATATTTTGTTGCTTTGCGCTAAGTCTAGTTTTATTATTTTATATTAATTAAAATCGTTACGTATCACTGAGTAACTCTCTGAAATAAATGTCTATAAACTTTTGGGTCTAATAATTATGAAATGTACTTAATAATTATTTGTTGGTGAAAATAAACTGCCAAAAATATATTTCATTGATGAAATTGTGTAGAAGAGGAATCAGTATTTATTTAGTAGTTCAGAGACTTGAGCTCGGGATTCTGTGCGGATTCAAAATTTTAATATTGATTTAGGGAGACCGCTTTGAGTTTATTGCACACATCCGTACTTAAGCCTTAGCCGTGGGTACCCTAATACCCGTAAATGGAGCCCACATAAGTTCCATTTTCTTGATTAAAGCGCAAAGGAAATGTCTTCCTTACTACGAGTGTCAAACCTTTACTTTGAATTTGAATTTCCTTTAAAGTTTTGTCGTAGGGTAGACATGTTCTTGTGTAGGAAAGTGTAATTAATTTTTATAAAGGGAGAAAAACTTGTGTAATCAACAAAAACAACTCTCAATTTCTTTGAATGTATCCAATACAATAAAATGTTGTAAGTAGGCCACGGTACCAAAGGGACAATAACTTTGCAGCCTGAAATGCACAACTCACGGAATACGCTACAACTCCAATACTTTATCTCGATACACGTACTTTACAACTTCTATATTCCTGGCAGGTAAGAATTGATCGGAGGTGTGAATGTTCGAAAATTGAATTCTATTCTTAAACATGTAAACTTCGATCGATCAAAATATCGCTTTTCTTTGTTATATTTCTAGGAATATTCTCTCAAACTTTATTTAGAAGTTGCTTGGTAATGTTAAAAAGGTAGTGTTAAATTTTGATTTCTCGTATTAATCCTTCGATCGCTATTCTTGGAAATGTTTTGTTATCGCGGCCCACTTGGGCCTTACGGAGATGGATAGGTTAAAAGAGGATTAACTGAGAACCCTATAGGTACTTAGTAACATTATTACTTTAAAATTTCGAAAATACTTTTGTAAACATTAATTTCAATACAAATAACAGTAGCTGAGGCATATTATATTTGTAGAAAGATATTTGTATAAATGCCATTGCTAAAACAATATTATTGGAGTTTCCCACAGAAGAATTTCATTTCCAATAGCACTTCGCTTGAAACAATAATGGATACCCTGCAATTCCAGAGATAACCTTCCCTCATCAAGACCTCTTGTGTTAATACAGAGAGATATTGAAAAATTCGGTATACAAAACCATATTACTTCCTTTCATGTTTAAATGTAGAATGAATAAAATCAATGCATATTTAAAATCAAGTTTTAGTTTTAAATTAAAAACTAATCATTAAGGGGCCTCGAAATTTTCATACATATGTAATACCAAAATCATTTTCTCATATGAAAATATTTAACAAGTTTGAGTTATTTTTCAGCTTAAAATAGTAATTATCTAGGTTCCTGCACAAAAATGTACTTCAAAATATTTAAACACTAAATTTTTTTTTTTAATTTTTTTTAGTAAATTTACTACTAAATATTTAAACACTAAAAAATAGAGTAAAACACTAAAGAATATATAAATAAATAGTAAATTTACTACAAAATATTTAAACTCTAAAAAATATTTCTTAGTGTTTAAATATTTTGTAGTAAATTTAATATTTATTTATATATTTTTTAGTGTTTTACTCTATTTTTTAGTGTTTAAATATTTTGAAGTAAATTTTTGTGCAGAAACCTAGGTAATAACTATTTTAAACTGAAAAACAACTCAAACATGTTAAATATTTTCGTATGAGAAAATGATTTTGGTATTACGTATGTATGAAAAATTCTAAGGGTACCCGGCCTCTTAAGTATTATCTGGAATCAATCAGTATTTTAAAACAGTTGAATCAAATTAACTTATTTATAATTGCATTGCCTGTATCAAATTAAATATTAATTACTTATTTTATCGAAACGCGATCGCAAAATATATTGTAATATCTGATGAAAATAAAAAAAATGGTGAGCTCGATGTAAAAAGTTTATTAAATTTACAAATATAAGTTAATTTATTAACTGTATTTCAAAAAAGACTTCAAAATTGTACGTAAAAACTCCCTATCTCCAAAACTACTGACCCGATTTTGATGAAACTTGCACTTTTCCCTAAGTTGAACAATACCTAGTACAACAAAAAAAGAATTTGAAATGGGAGTTCCAGAGATATTACTGCGAACACAAATATAAAAACATACATTAAATACATTAAGACTATTATATTCGAAAGTTCTGGAAATGTTACATACATACGCGTCGAATTGATAACCTCCTTTTTTTAAAGTCGGTTAAAAACTTAATTTAAAAACAAAAGCTTAAAGGATTGCGCAGTCCGCAAGACGCGGTAAGAAGTAAGCGAACAAATTACAACATGTTAAATGAATTGAAACAATTAAGATAAAACAGCCCCATTTATTCGACGAATATCAGTTTAATAAAGAAGGCGAACAAGGCGAGAAACCTATTATTTCTCCTAAAATACATCCTTCTCCGCTTAAACGAGAACTCAGATTAACTTCGCATTTTCGTTTTCAATTTTTTTCAGGGTTCATTTGGTTCTTTGCTTTTAATTTGGTTCCATTACCTTTGTTATATCTATGAAAAATGGGTCGAGGTTTTTAATAGTGATTTGTATACTTGACGAATAAACAGATTTCGTTAGTATATTGGGCGATCTAAAAGTGCTACAAAAGTGAAAAAAAAATCGTCTGTCAGAGCTGCTACTTTCACAGTGAACTCTCTACATGGAACACGTACACACCCTAAAGTATTATCACTTATTTTTGTTACACACTGTATAATATAAGCATAGTTCTTTTACAAAGCAATAACGTCCCATCGAATCGTAAAAAGAATTAAATATAATGTCGCCGTATAAATCCAAGTACATTCTTTGAAGTCCGGTGAAGTTTCATTTGTACGTGATCATATTTTTAAGTGTTGGAAATGGCTATTTTAAAAGCCTTCACAAATTCTTTTCATATTTCTCTTTTATTTAGAAAAGAGAAGGTATAATATATATGTTGCAGTCAAAACTCTTAACCAGTCAAAAGTACTACTGACTAACAAAATCAGTCAAAACTACTTTTGACTAAACAGGTTGGTCAAAAGTGATTTTGACTGAATATTATTGGTTAATAGCACTTTTAAGTGAAAATTTGCGGTGAAAAGTACTTTTGACTGACGTTCTTAGTCAAAAGTAGTTTTAACTGCAATATAGCATAAGTCAAAAGCACTATTAGTGTACTTTTTGGCATTTCATTCTTACACGAGCTATTTGAAATGATGTCGGCCTAACCCTAACATATTATATTGCTGTGTGGCTTACAAGCGTATAAATTATGACATGTCCAATACACCAATCTTTCAGTAGTTAGCTAATGCCTTTTGTAAATTCCTTCGTTAAAAAATATATGAACAACCGTTTTATTCCGAAATTATTCCGTGGAAGAGCCATGCTTTGGCACGAATGGGCCAGCTCGACCAGCGAAATACCACGGACTTACAGAAAACCGGCCTGAAACAGCGCTTGCTCTTAGCCCGTGAGAAGGCGCGCTATGAGCAATTTGCTCACACAAAAATTAAATTCAAATTTTTTTTGTGATACCAACGCCATAACGTTCTAAGTGTCTAGGTACCTTCCTAACTATTCATTTTCTCTCCCCTGATGCAAGTCTCGTGTTGGTCAGTTCCATTGCGACCACTCAGAGAGGCGTTTTTGGTGACCACGTACCTTCGTGCGGCAATTTGCTCATCGCGCGCCCATCCGTGTAAGTATTTATTTTTCGAATAAAATATATTATTACTGTATTTTCTTACGTACTGTGTTATTGATATGTATTACAATGTTTAAATAATAAGTAAATGATCTGTAGTGATATGTACATATCATTTTTAGGGTTCCGTACCTCAAAAGGAAAAAACGGAACCCTTATAGGATCACTTTGTTGTCCGTCTGTCCGTCCGTCCGTCTGTCAAGAACTCAAGACCCTTTTTCTCAGGAACACGTGGAGGTATGAAGCTGAAATTTATATCAATTACTCAGGTCTACTGTCCCTTGAAGCTGTGAAAAAATCAAACTTCTTAGCCAACGCAATCAAAAGATACAGCCGTTTATGCCGCAAATTTTCGACACTTGCAAGGGAATCAAAACCTACAGGGTGCTTCCCGTGAACTCAGATCTTGAAATTTGGTACGAAGCAACGTCTTATAGCATAGATAAAGGAAAAATTACGAAAACCATAAATTTTTAGTTACATCACGTAATATATTTTTTTAAATAATTTTAAACTTACTACCCATTTCCTCATAAACGCGTAGAGGTATTAAATTGAAATTCATACCAAATACTCAGGTCTATAATACATTTAAGCTGTAACAAAATCAATAGTTATGACTCGATTGTCGTAATGAACGAACTTTGTAAACCTTGCAGGTTTGTACGGAACCCTCGGTGCGCGAGTCCGACTCGCACTTGGCCGGTTTTTTTTGTATTTTTTATTTTAGATTCAATACAGAAATAAAATGAACGATCAGCGCTCCAGCTTGTAAAACCACATATTTTACGCCGCATTTGCATGACAAACATATCATCTGATCTCCAGCTCCTTATGAAACGTTTTGTTCCAACTCCTGAACCCATCGCACAGCCTACGTCAAGCGGATTTTGTTATATTATATTGTGTCCCATGCGTAAGAATAGACGCTCGAAAAAAGCATGCACTTTGTGCAAGCAATGACTCTGCACGGAAAATGTTACATATATGTGTACAATGTGTTTTGATAGTCACACCCGTGGACATCTTATGGAAGAGTAAATTTTTTAAGTATATTTTATGAAAGATTTTTTAATGTGATTTTTATGCAGACTGATAAAAATAAGAAAGTATTGTTAAGTTGTTTTGTAATTTGCCTAAGAAGTTGATTTATGTTTTAAATGTTCAATTAAAAGGCTTAATTTCTTGTTGATTAAACCTTGTTTTGTTAATTTACATCAACTATAAGCCAATAACTACTGAAATACTAGATTAATAAGTATTTAAAGTAGCGTGAGCAATTTGCTCGCGCGCGCCTATCCGTGTAATAAAATAAGGCGCGCCTTCTCACGGGTTAGTTTTGCCGAGTGAGTGAGTTTACCAGAGACCAAATCCCCTGCCCCCTAGAAATGCCGCAGTTGAAAACCAATTTGTGACCCCAAGAAAAAAAGAAGAATTTGGTTCCCAACTGCGTAAACATGGACTTCAGTAATAACAGTCCAATCTTTATCCCGTCCATTGCCACCTTGAGAGTTGAGGTGACAAAGCCAGCTTATCTCTTTATAACCAAGACGCAGATATCGAGCATTTCTTTCTGTCCAAAGCTGGAGTGTGTGTGTATATTATAGATGATAACAGCTCTCGCCACTTCAGCAATCCTGAAGTCAGAGACCTCTCAAAATTATGGCTCCGCATTGATTGTGACGAACACTCTCGTGTCTGTGCGCGTCCTCTATAAAGGGTCCATAGTGGTGACTGGTGATCCTGAGACGGACCGCCTCTTTCAATTCCGCAAGCTGTTTCAGATTTAGTGCAGAAGCAGATCCCATCTGCAGAGATAGCTTTATTTCTACATGGCTTTATATTGGCATACTACTTTAATGCCCAAAACGCTAAATGCCTCAACTGATCATGTGTGGAGATAATATTTCTGCGATTTTGCCCTTGCGAACGACCTAACACAATTAGTTGCTACGCCTACGCGAATTGCAGATGTGGACAGTTAGAATCCTTTCCTGTTGGACCATTTGCTGACTTTCAATCCTTGCCTCTAGGTCCTTCAAGAGAGAGTTCGCTTTCAGTACCTGTTGTTATAGCGACAATAAATACACAAACAGTAAAAACTTCAGAAATCTATCTATAGTGGTCCTTGACATACAGCCTGGAGACATTCAGACGGACAGACAGACATTTCCGACTAAAATCGAATCCACTCTTCGCTTCTAACTTTTTAGAAGTTTTGACGCTTTCGTATCGAAAGAACATTTTAGCAGAACGCCATATTAGCAGATCATCCTAAAAGCAAAACGGCATATTAGCATAACGTCCTACTAGCAACATGACCTCGTAGCAAAACGTCCTAATATCAAAACGACATGGACAGTCATGTACACAAGAATAAATGAAAGATTTTAACTGATACAACCAATCAAAACCACTTTTGACTGAATCACTTAGTCAAAAGTACTTTTGACCAGCTTCATTGGACAAAAGTACTTTTAACTGTTATTTTAGTCAGAAGTAGTATTGACTGAAGGATACGGTCAAAAGTAGTTTTGACTGATTTTGCTAGTCAATAGTACTTTTGACTGATTTAGAGTTTTGACTGCAACATATATAAGATATCTAATATATATAAATCTCCTGTCACGATGTTTGTCCGCGATGGATTCCTAAACTACTTAACCGATTTTAATGTTTTTGTTTTTTAAATGTGTGCTTTTTTCCAACTTGAGAGATAGGATAGCTTAGATCTTTAATAATTATAGTCGCAATTTTATTTTATTGCAAATTATTTGTCTATAAAGAGCGACCATTGTTTATGCGACGCGGGTCATGGGATAGCGATGGACGTTGCCATGGTGACATACTTATTTAGTCACTAATTCAATAAAATAATACGGGCGATATACTTTATATAATATGGCAAAGAAACGTTTGCCGGGGCAGCTAGTATTTTATAGAAATTGATGGTTCTATCAAAGCACTTGCATTTTAACAGACGAATAATAATATCGATTTAATTTTTGAATTTATCACACCATTAATTCTATTCTAGTTTTGAGTTCGCAATATTGTAGAATAAGATATATAATGTAATCGAAGATAAATTAATTATTATGAATTAATTCCGCCGTGCTATATAATGCGACAAATGTGTCGTTCATTATAATAGTGAATTATCTCCATACAATGAAGTTTTGAGAAATTAAGAGTTTTGTTAATTACGCGTAGAAAAAAAAACAACAAATTTTTATTCAATGGTTTACATTTTTTATTGCAGATATCAAATGAAATATTATTAATAGTGTATAGTTGCTTAAAAATAAGACGAAGTTATTTTAACTTCACTTATATAGTGAATAACAGTACAAATCTGTTCCTAGACTAAACAAAATAGCGACAATTACGTCGTTATAGTCGTATCAGTGGAGTTGCATTTTTATATTGAAAGATATGATACATTGTGAGCCCACTATGGGAAAATAAAAACTTTTTTTTTTATATTATGGAGTTACACCACTATTACATTGACCGACACAAATCATGGCTGACGTGATATAGCTCGACCAAGTACATAATAATTTATTATGTACTTGGTCGAGCGTATGATGAGTGCAAGTGTGGGCAGCAACTGAGTGGTGCAATTCCTTTAATTCTCCTAATCACTAGTCACCAGCTGCACTCGCACTAATCAAAGTGAATACAGGCCCTAAGACCAAGTAGGTATTAGTAGTCTGCCTATCAATCAATTTTTCTAATAGTACTACAAATATTCTGATTACTCTGAAATACTTTAAGCCAGGGATTTTCAACCTGTAGGTCGCAACCCCCTGGGGGGTTGCGAAGCAACTGCAAGGGGGTCGCCAGAAGACGATAGAACTATTTCAGTAAAAAAACTATAAAGTAGGAGAATATAATTGTAACAAAAGTGTAATTTTATTTATTCATTAACATAAAATATGAATGCATGAAGAAAAGCAAAGGTTGAGGGGTCGTGAAATATTTTTATACTAAGGGGGTAGCGTCATGAAAAAGGTTGAAAACACTGCTTTACGCCATACAGGAACTACCACAGATCTAGTGGGAACTACCTATAATGATTTGTGTCAAATAGATTAATAAAATTAGAAAGGGCCAGAAAATCATTTTCAACTACAACAATAATATAACGTATTGCCTTAAATAATAGAAATGTTACTTTAATTTGTAAAATTGTAAAGAAGCCTCTACAATAGATACTATGGACGGCATACATTGTAAGGCAAAAATGTCAATGGTCAATAGAACATCTAACAATGAAAGTGATATCATAATAGACACTATAGAGACAAAGCACTGCAAAATAATATACAGGTTAAATTTTTAAGTTTTGATTATAATTATGTTTGTCAGTTTGCATTAAATACTTACTAAATAAATATTGGATTTGTTTAATTTCTTTAAAAAATCACAGATGTTTAACAGATAATATTAAAAATTGTACTGAATATTAATAAATTATAATTTTAAATAGATTAATTTAATAGTTGTCCTTTATGGCCCATTTACACTGGTTGACAGGGCCCGCATGCGGGGTGCGGGAGATTTCTGAAACGCATGCCACGACCAATGAAAATGCGCCATTAGTTGCCAATTACTTGTCATAGACTCCCCGCATGTTGTATGCCGTACGAGTTAACCTTAAGTATGCCCTAAGGGCGCATTTTCATTAGTCGTTAACTCGTACGGTATACAGCATGCGGGGAGTCTATGACAACTAATTGACAACTAATGGCGCATTTTCTTTGGTTGTGGCATGGGTTTCAGAAATCTCCCGCACCCCGCATGCTGGCCCTATCGACCAGTGAAAATGCGCCATTAAGCGCACGTAGTGTAGGTAGATAGTGAAAGAAACCAAACACGTTTTGCAATGTTATGAAATCCCTAATTTTTGAAAGTATTTTCCGATTTATATTACGAAAAAAAAGTTTAATTATATAAATTTGAATGAACTTGCTGCTAATTCGAGTTTTAACTCAATGAAACAGGGATCATAATTAAAAAACAATTCACGGAAAAAACTAATTCACCATCATTATGAATGAATCTTTACCATTAATGTAATGTCATAAACTATAAAGGGATAGAGATGTTGTTTTATATAATGCCCTAGGGCCTAGGGCTAGTTGACGTATCCTAGCTTTTCTCTTTATCCCAAGGTTGACTTAGTACCAGCCCTTTGAGATGAACGTAAATAGAAAGCGAGGGATTAAACAAATAATGTTATTTAATTTTGCCACACATACTATAATATTCCTATTATTATAAGGTTAGGTTCTTATACATTATTATATTTTACCCGCGGCTTCATCCGTGTACGTCTTGTGTTGTTTTCATTTTCGTTTCGAAAACCTTCCACAGGACCAACCTTGTTGTGTGAATTCGAAGCGGTCTAGTTCGAAGTTATTAAATAAAAATAAACATTTTAATACAATTCTCTTTTAATTAAAACGTCAATATTTCTCAACGTTTTTCTTTGTAAAAGAAATAACTCAAAATTATATTCTTCTCAATGAGTAAAAAATTTAAACAGTCGTTATCGGTGCGCCGCTAGGATTGCACGTGCGCCTTCGATCATATATTAGTGATCGAAGACGTGCGCGTATTAATCATCTACGTGTTTATTTAGTGAGTACCTATCGATCGAACTGCGCCCGCGCTCGCGCGAGGCTGTGTGAGTGTTGTTCGTCTCTGACTACAAAGTTGGAATCTCAACCGAGCTACTCGTCTGTTACCCAAAACTGTTGTTTTCCCCACCAAAGAACAAGCCGTTATCATAGATGCAGTTGACGACACCCCGATTAAAGAATACGCGTATGCGTTTGCAAAAATAATTGATTCCACCCAAATAAGATTCCTGAGTCGAATGTTTAATAACAGAATCTGCGCTTATGTGTCTTCCAAAGATATTGCCGATGAGGCAGTAGACAAACATCAGTGCATTACAATAAATAATAAGAAGTTACCTATTCGGCCTCTAGTTACTAGGAACAAACGTATGATCTTCTCCAACGTCTGTGTAATTATTCCACACACCATACTGGAGAAGAAATTGGCCGAATTGGATATAAAATTAGTATCTCCAGTAAGTTTTATCAAGGCTGGCTCAAGTGATCCCGGCTTTAGTCATATCTTAAGTTTTCGACGCCAAACGTAATATCCCCAGAGGACCTGAAAAAATACCTGATCGTATTCAAATAGACTTCAATGGCAGCACATACTGGATATACACCTCTTCGGATTCCATGACCTGCTTTATTTGTAAAAAAGAGGGACATGTAGCAAGCAAATGTCCTGAAAATGAAAACACCACAAATAAAATTATACCTACGGAAATACGTGACGATAATATTGTTACCGCAGATTTTCAACCACTGGACTCCTTCAAAAGACCACATCCACCCACATCCGAGTCGTCCCTCACTGTTGATAACCCGCAACCCCAATTTACTGAAACTTTAGATTTTGAACAAATTTCAATGAGCGATACAGATTCAGAAAATATGTCTGAGGACACTACTTACTTAAGGGACACCCTGTCATCAAAAGATTTGGCCAAAAATTCCCGCAAAAAGAAAAGAACCTCCTCATCTACAAATGACTTAGTGTTAACTGATTGGGAAAAGATAAATACAATTATCTCTTCGCCGTCTCATAACTACCCGATGGATCAACTACAGTTCAAGAGCTTTCTAGAAAACACCCGTGGAGTTCAAGACATAAGTGTTATTTGTGATCAGTACTCCAAAGACCCTTCTACTATATTTAATATGTTAACGGATCTGTATCCCCTTTTCATTAATAGGAGTATTAAAAGTCGTATAACTCGTCTACAACGAAAACTTAAATTATTATATAAAAACAAAAATATCTAGGTTAGATATACTACAATGGAACGTCAACGGCTTTTATCAACGTAAACAAAGATTAAAAATTTTACTATCCGAATGGAACCCTAGTTGTATTTGCCTACAAGAATCTAACTTTAAAAATAATTATTGTCATCAAATTTCAGGATATACTGCTATATTTAAAAATAGAAATAATATTTCCCATGCAAGTGGTGGTGTAGTGTCTTATATTAGGTCTAATATTTTTATATCAGAAGTCAATCTTAATACGAATTTAGAAGCCGTTGCTTGTATTATAAATTTTCCTACCAAAATAACTGTCTGTAATATTTATTTACCGAATAGTACTGCTTTAATTGAGCAAGATTTGGTTGATTTAATTAATCAACTTCCGAAACCATTTCTTTTGATTGGTGATTTTAATAGCCATAGTTTATCATGGGGGAGTTATAAAACGGACTCTCGTGGTAAAATTGTCCTTAATATTTTAGATACACACAATGACTTAACTATATTAAATGAAAACCGTCCCACTCATTTAAATGTTACTAATGCTACAACTAGCGCGATTGATTTAGCGTTATCTTCGTGTGCGATCGCTCCATTATTTCAGTGGAATGTGTTAGATAACCTCCATGATTGTGACCACTATCCGATTATATTAAGTCATTCGTCTTCTTCGGAAATAAATAATTCTAACGTTCCCAAATGGATTTTTTAAAAAGCAAATTGGGATTTGTATGAAACGCTTATAGATAAGGGAATTGGAGAATTATATGATATTAATTTAATTAATGAAACTACAATTGATTTATGTTTGTCTAGATTTAGTAATTTAATAATTGATTTCGCAAATCAAGCCATTCTAAAGACAAGTGGTAGTAAAAATCATCGAAAAAAATTGCTTTGGTTTACTAATGATTGTATAACCGCGATAAAAGATTACAAAAGGGCACATAGAAAATATTTAAAATTTAAGACAGTCAAATATTTGATTAATTATAAAAAAACAAGATCTTTTGCTAGAAGACACCTGAAAAAAACTGAGCTTAAATCCTGGCATAAGCACTTCTTCAATAACTCCTCAAACTCCGTCTTCAGAAAACTGGAATAAAATAAACAGGTTAAAATTTTTTAATAACAACACACTTTCCCCTTTCTTACATGATGATGATTTGAATAAAATTACAAACAATGTTGATAAATGTAACGTTTTAGCAAAAGACTTTGCAAAAAATTCGTCAAACTCTAATTATAGTAATGAATTCACCTTACATTCCTCAAATATTCGCGTAGATTTATCTACTAATATAGCTAATAACACGATTTTAGAAGAGGATAATACAATAAACAGTTTACTTACCATTGAGGAGCTTCATTTTGTTTTAGGGAATTGTAAAAATTCTTCTCCTGGTCCAGACGGTATACCTAATTGCTTAATTAAACATCTGCCAAATAGTGGTATTTCATATCTCTTAAAGTTGTACAATAAAATTTCCCAAAATAACTTATTTCCTGAGATATGGCGTACATCCGTTATTATCCCAATTCCAAAACCGGGCAAGGATCATACCCTTCCTAAAAATTACAGGCCCATTGCTTTGACTTGTAATCTTTGCAAAATTTTGGAAAAAATTATTGCTAATCGCATTCGTTGGAAATTAGAACATGAACAATTATATCACCATTCCAAAGTGGCTTTCGTAAATTTCGTTCGACAAATGACCATTTAGTGTTACTAGATTCAGCTATTTGTAATGCCTTAGCTCTAAAAGGTCACCTATTAGCAGTATCAATGGACATTGAGAAGGCTTACAAAATGGTTTCAAAAAAAGTGGCGCTTCATGCCTTAAAACGCCTCAAATTAACAAAAAATATTATTATGTTTGTAAATAATTTTCTGTCCAATAGAAAAATTAAAGTAAAAATAAAAAATACATGTTCTGATCCTATTAAAATCGATAATGGACTCCCTCAGGGTTCTGTAGTCAGTGTAATCCTATTTATTTTAGCTATTAATGATGTCCTTACTGTCATAAGGTCTCCAGTCAAGGGTTTGCTTTTCGCTGATGATTTAACTGTGTATTGCGTTGGCAAAAATATTGATACATCTATACAAATGGTTCAAAATGCTCTCAATTCAATTCAGAAATGGTCCCACGAAAATGGCTTTAAGTTTTCTAAATCTAAGACAGAGTTCATTATATTTTCCAGACAAAATAATCCTTTCAATAATGTAACACTACATCTCGATGGCCATCCGCTTACGAGAACTTACTGTATTAAAATACTTGGTATGTTACTTGACAGTAAACATACGTGGAGAGCCCACATTAAAAAGTTAAAAGCCGACTGATTGAAGCATTTAAATATTATTAAAGTTTTGTCGTCTATTACGTGTGGTTCTAATAACGATTGTTTGTTGAATGTTTATCGTGCTATAATAAGATCTAAGCTTGATTATGGTTCAATAATTTATGATTCATCTAATAAAAAATTATTAAAAAGTGTAAATTCTATTCAAAATACAGCCATAAAGTTATGTTTAGGGGCATTCAGAACTAGTCCCTCTCACAGCTTACTTGTAGAATCAGGTGAACTTCCTATGTGGCTTAGAAGAATCAAGCTTTGTCTTTCTTATACGTATAATGTTACATCAACTCCGTTAAATCCTGTTAATGATATTATTTCGGTCGATCATCTATATAATATATTCCAGACAGAAGTGAGACTGCCGGTTCCACTAAGATTACGTCTAAAAAAATACTTGGAAACTTTAAATATTTCTCTTCCTAAATTATTTGCTCGACATAATCATCCTATTCCTCCATGGATAAAAAACAATGTTAGAGTGGATTTATCCCTCTGCGATTATAGTAAAGAATCTACTGATGCTTTAGTTTATCGCAAACTTTATTTAGAACTACTTGAAAATTACCGTGACTATAAATTAATATACACAGACGGATCTGTAACTGATAACGGAACCGGCTGCTCCATTATTCTCGATTCTGATTACACCGCAATCAGTTTACATAAACAATATTCTATGTTTACCTGTGAAGCCTATGCAATTTACTGTGCCGTAAAAATGATTTTAACAAACCCTGTAAGCTAAAAATACGCCATTTTTACCGATTCGAAGTCTTCCCTTTTAGCTGCTCAACACTGCTTTTCTGAAAACCCTCTTAGACAATTGATACACTCTGTCGTTTTTCAGTTGAAAGAACTATCAGTTGATGTACTAATTATATGGTTACCCTCTCACCAGGGAATAGACGGTAATGAAAAAGCCGACAAAGTGGCTAGGGAAGCTAGTTCGATGCCCTACAGTAGTAACGAAATACCTATCATTCTTTTTGACGCCAAACGAGACCTATACAATGTAATAAATCTTACGTGGAACCAAAATTGGAATGCTGAATCTTCCAAATTACATTATTTTAGGCGAGATGTTTTGAAAGGTGAAACCAAATATACTTTGAAACTTAATAGAAAAGACCAATGTATATTAACACGTCTGAGAATAGGCCATACCAACGCATCTCATGTACATTATATCACGAAAAGCACTCCTAAGACTTACCTTAGATGTAACTCACCATTCTCAGTCAAACATGTTTTATTTGATTGTGCAAATTATATTTCTGAACGACAAATGTTTAACCTTTGTAGTGACAATTATCTTATAATAAGTGATCCTGATATGTGTTCTAATGTTCTGCAATTCCTCAAATTCTGTAATCTTTATAGTTTGATATAAATTATTGTAATTGTGCTTGTGGTCGCTGATAACCTTTGTTGTTCTAAGAGACCTTAAATAAATATATAAAAAAAAAAATTAAACGTTCCAGAAATTCCTAGAAAATTGTCGAACATACATCCAGAATTAATGAGATTAAATTTGACACACGGAAGCATGCTGCATGACCTACTTAAAGGGGTGCAAGTTAGACGACTAATTCATTTTGGTGCATTCGCTTATTATACTGAGGTAGACTTTGATATGGTGCAATATTTGAGACTGAATTCAGAATTAAATTATTTCACAGCATAATATCGTCTTTACTGATATTATTATCTTTATTTTTAAGGATTTATTCTTTGCATTGCATGTTTCTGGTGGCGTCGTCGCAGCGTCGAATAAACTTCATTTCGATGCTGCAAAAACGCATACTATACAGGCACCACGATAGGTACCTATTGTGGTACCTGCATGCGTATGTGTTGTGTCGTTGGACGTGGTATTTGAACAGAACGACGGATTATTCAAGATGCACTCCTCTGCAACAGTAGTGTGCTTTTTATCGCGCGTAAACACAACGCAGATGAGTTATTCCGTTACGATGACGCGATGCAATGCAGTAAAGTAGCCTCATCGATAAGCTATGTCCACATTATGCAATTTCATCTTCGATTTTCGTCAAACCCTTTTTATTCAACTTTCGTTTGGCATATTCAACAATTGAATGCGTCGAAATCCACCCGCGTTGGAAAGAAAAATGTCATAGCGTCGCGGGCATGCCTCACGTGCGATGCTGACTGCGCTATAACGCATGCCCTTGATGAACAAAAAAGGCACAGTGTGAACAAATCTATTAGGTGAGACCGCCTCGGACCTACGCTTAAAGTTCTATAGTATTGGAGTTTTGGATGTCTCATCCATTTTCATACAAATAATATTTGAAAATGACGTTTCGCTACGCTGCAGTACGCCTAGTGCGGTTTCACCTTAAGTGCAAGTCGCTGCAGTAAACACGGCACTGTCAGTCACATTACGCTTGCAACTTTGCATTTCCTATCCCTGCGAAATCGCGCTCACAATACATTTATATCGCGAAAATAACGAGCATCGCGATAGTAAAGAAGCATTACTGTAGTTACGAGATTTCAGCGCCTGCATCCCGTTTATACCTTTTATCTTTATTACATCGAACCCTAATTACGCCACATTTTATTACTAACGTTTCTTTGATTGTTATCAAAGGTTAAATTAATGTTGAAAGTTCGTTGCTTTTGATGAAGACAAAATAATTTGATAATTGCGTGTAGGCCTTTGTAAATTTACAACGGTGAAGGGCGATTGTTAGAGAAATTCTCGCAAGTGAACATTGTAAAATGAACAAAGTTTTGGATCGATTGGGCATTCAGTGTTTCGTGTTACAAAATAGTTTCAATATTACGTTTTACTAGTTTTCTTTTACTGAAAAGTCTTTTTTATTTTATAGGTTCAAAACATAATAATCTCCATTGAGATGTATAATCTCCTAATATTTTGTTAGTTATTAAGTCACTGATAAATGTCATTCATCTTTGAAAAATATATTAAAAGTATCTGATGTTAGAAGTATGTACAGTTCCTTGGTTTATATTTAATCCACTGGGGATAAAACATATACAGCAAGATTAGTTAATAAATTCATCCAAAAGTATTCCTTAATGTATATTTATACCTAGCTCAATAACTTTATACCTAGCCGTTTCCATCACCTACCTCATAAAGAAGATTATGAACTATAATTTTATATTTTCCCGAAGCTTCTCCAATGGTTTTTCGCTTAGGCTTATCCGAGCAGCGTTATATACGGGCGATCTGAGCTGCCCGCCGGGTACCGATCCAGCTCACTCAGGGAATATCCAATTTATTTAACCCCATGCGGTGTTTTTGAAATATATTTTATCGTTACATTAATTTTTACTACTAAATAGCTACCGATATATTAAAAGCACTGTTTATTGACAGTTTGATGTCTGCTTGTTGTTTTGTTACAAACATAACTATTAATCAAATAAAAAATATGTCTCACAGCCGCACTCAGAGTCGTTCATTAAATCATCATTTAAAAAATTAAAATTATCCGCTGCCCATACAAACCGCAACACTAAATGCTCATTAAACATGAAATTCCCTCTCAGAGTCAGTTAATGATAAATTAACACCTCAAAATGGCGATTAAATTTAAATACAGAAGAAGCACCATTTAACTCGATTGAGTCGCTAATCGTGGATTTTGCTGTCAAAGGGGTATGACATAGGTAGAGATTTTTTTTTAATTTGTCCCGGTCGGGACAGTCAAAGAGAGCGTTGCCCATACAGCCATTTCTGTTTTCTCTATATAATGAATGAAAAAACCACCTTTTGAGCGTGATTACGTTTAGAAAATTTTGTTCTGTGTCTACTCTTTTTTCACAGACTGTAGTCGTGTTCGTTTCGTTTTTCAATGCACATTACGCAAGTTAAAAATTAGTGTCAGTGTCATGTTCTAAAATCTGACAGAAATTGTTAATATTTTAGAACATGACACTCAATTATTATGAAGTTGACAGTACTTGACAGTCAGCTGCCAAACTGCGAAAAAAGCCGCGCATGCGTAGTTGAAAAATGAAACGAACACGGCTTTCTAGTCTTGGAAAGTCTAGCCGTGTTCGTTTCATTTTTTTTTTATTGGGCGTGAGTCGTGACTGCGGCCGTCAGAGTCGGTCATTAAAAAAAAGCACTGAACATCATTTAACAAATTGAAATTTAATGCTTTCATTACAGATACCTCTCAGAGACAAAATTAATTGACTGATTAATTTCTGTCCCCTATAAATCATTCGTACTATGACGTAGTTTGTTCCGTGTTCATACGCCGTTATTAATCTGTGATAGCGGCAAGAAGAAGGAAAAAGTAGATGTAGTAGTAGGTAGCTAGTAATTTTTATTTTGTTTTTGGTTGGCGAATTTAACATAATAATATATTTTAACATAATACATTTCAACAGGATTTCATTGGTCAGTATATACTATATATAAATAAACTATAAAGTACTTACTTATAATGTTTTGTACCAGTTTCAATTCTTATCACGTCATACTTTTATTTTAGTTAATTAACAATGCAAGAAGACAAGAAGAAGTAAAAATTTACAAAGTTTGCAGTGCTAGGCACAATCAATATATAAAAAAAAATAACAAGAAATCAAATTATCTGATGCAGCTCGCTTCAACTCCCGTACTTGGCCCAAGTGGGCCGCGATAACAATTGAAAGGCAATTGTGTCTGGTTTTGCTGCGATCAAATGAATAATAAAATACTTATATACTACTAAAATAATTTCATTCTTTCCTACCTTTCACCGTACCTACCTACTACAGTTATAATTATAACAAACATAAAAGGTGTTAGAAAAAAAACATGTTTAATATTGTTTTTATAATAGCACAATATAATTCTGTCTACTCTGATAATAGGTATCTATTATATCTCTGATAATATTTAAGTATTTAATTCAACATTTGAAGTTTCTATGTTTTACAATTTGGATTGTGTGAATAACCTGTCTTATGTCTACTATTACCTACCATTTTAATATAAGAAAACCATTTGCTATTAGGAATTATTCATAACAATATTGTAACTATATAGTAAACATACTTTAATTTCAATACCGTAATTACAAAATTTGGTGACAATGTTCATACTTCTTTGTAGGTATAATACCTATCTAGTTTGTATGGAAGTGACTATACCTAGGTACTTTCATGTGAAATACTTCTAATTTATTAAGAAAAGAAAAGGTAAAAACAGCTGTACTAAGTAATTACTAACTAGGCATGTATTGCAAGAAAATGCTTTAGTACTATCACAGTTATGAAGTTCTATGTTTACTGTGGCATTATCTAATATTATTATTATTTATTATTAACACTTCAAATAAATTTTATTTTTATCTTAATTTTATCTTTTGAAAAATTAAAACTGAAAAAATTCCAAGAATAACCTCAAACTTGAACATCAAACTCTGCAATTAGCGATTTTTAATTGTCATCTCTGAGAGGGACATTTCATGTTAAATGAGCATTAAGTCTTAATTGACGTCTCTGAGTGCGGCGGTATGGTTTTTAAAACATATCCGAGTATTTCAAAACGTTTGATCAAATATCCAATATTTGAAATATCTATTCGACTACACAAGATAAACTTTAGACTTCAACTTTAAAGTTTATAGCATGAATATTCTACGAAATATTAAACTTTGAATATTTATATACCATATGCAGGCAAAGTTGTACAAGTAAATTAATAATTGAAAACCTCTTGTTAGTTTAAAGGTTGTAAAGTCCTCGCAAAATAGACAGCATTTGATATTTCTGTAGCTAATTAAATTGTTAGGTTTCTATGAATACCTTTAACAAAGGAATGTTTTTAGAGTAGGTAATAAAGGTTATGATATTCACCTTCATTGTTTAAACCACAGACGTCTTTAAATTTCACAAAAAAGGTTTTGTGCTTCATTTTTAATTAACCTTTAAAAATATTATCATATTTACAAGTGATAAACAGTATAAACAATATGGGTCCTAAACATTACCCCTGAGGCACCCCTTCTTTTCGACCTTCACAAATTGAAACTTCCATGTAATCCTCTTCACAAATAGGACCAGTCGACCGTTCTAAATCTGAACAAGCCGCCATTCTCATAACATATTTTTAAGGATTCAACATTTTAACGTAACAATCCAGCGTCGAGGTACGCCGCTATAGTGCGACGTGATTGTCGCATTTCGCTTGATTGCGAATGTAAGTTGAAATGTATATTCGTGACATCAATTCTAGAGCCCGGATACCTTTGTTTCGGTGTAGTAGCAATTTACTTGTGCACATAATGCATACTTTATCACACACTTAACATACATCAAAAATACTGTGCTTGTTATTTTTCGCTACGAATTTCTGAGTAATATAAACTTTGACCTTATTATAAAAACGTTGTAACTATAAGAATATTATTATGAGTGAATCACTAAAATAGGTATCATCAATTTTAGTATCTTTGTTAATTTTACGAGCTACATCTCATTTATAATGTTATTAGGCTGTAATAGGCCAATAACAAATTTCTGTTGCCAGAAGTGCTCATTAACAAATTTTGTGAGTCGTAAATAGTAAAGAGCTTAGCTGAAAAACAAATTAAAATTAACAACCGAGAAACGTTGATATCTTATTGTTGTTTCAACAATCCTCGTTTAAACTTGGACAATAATATCGCGATAACCGACGATAACGCTAATCTGAGAGCCGCTTCTCAACCTGGGATCGTATCTGTAATCTGTGATGTTTTGCTTAGTGTGAGATTAAAAATTTATTGCTCACTCGAAATTATCTCCAAATTTTATCAAAGTTACAGGTATTTAATCCTTAGATCGTGGATTCTTGGGAATCTATTGTTATTCTATCTCGTGTCTCGCTCACCAGTGAGCTTATGGAGCTTGATGGGTTAATTTAATATTAAAATTCTCGTGTCATAATGTTAGATATAGCGTACTCCTCTGAAACGGCTTTACTGATTTTAACTAAATTTTATATGCATATTCAGTGGGTCTGAGAATCGGCTACTGGGTTATTTTTATAATATGATAAGTGCATATTTTGTTGAATAAATAATAGTACATTATTACAACTCGAGACTGACGGCGACCATTGTTTACATGCTACGGAATAGCGATGGACGTTGCCATGGTGACATACTTATTTAGTCACTTTAATAAAATAATATGAACGAAATACTTTATATAGTAAAACAACATTTGCCGGGGCAGCTAGTATGACTATATTATGTAAACCATGATTAAATCCGCTCATTGAGGTGGTTGTTCTCTATAGGTACTTTCCCGGGACTCAAAGAATCCCGGGAATACCCAGTAAAATTGGCTGAGTGGTTTGGGCGTGTAGAGGTAACAGACAGACAGACACACTATCACATTTATGATATTAGCATGGATTTGAAATCTATATCTATTCCCTAATAATTTGAACAACTATTTACGAAAGGTTGAGAATCAGTGGCTAACAAACTTTTTATATTATTCTACCTCTGAGACACTTAATTATCTACTTTTGTTAACGCCAGATGCTATCGTGGTCTGTTGTTTTAATTATGGCTCTTAATTCCTTAACTGATATAATGTAATTAAAAGAAAATAATTGCGCCACCCTTCACGATAATCTCGTTATAATTTTGGTTTAATCTTATCATTTGACCCTTTTCAGCGATTGCAAATTTTGGTGAATTTTTAAAGAGCAAATGGTCGTTATCGTAATTAAGACGATCGGCTTGATATTTTATATCATCAGCAATATTTTTGTGGCGTCTTTTTTACCAAAAACTCCCAGTAGTCCTGCCTATACCAAAATTTGTCTACGCATCATTGAATATTTGACCCACAAAGACCCTGATATGAATGATGATTGAAACATAATATACTTTAGTACCACCTGTATAATAAAGTGTAGGCGAATACTTGGGGCTTTTTACGCCGACTTTGAAATCCAGCCTCGCGCCAGCTGCTCACCGGCCCATAAAATCATATTGGTAAAAAATATTTTATTCATTTAGCATACCATGCATACTCGGAATTGAACTAAATTTCTCTTCGTCAAAATTGAAAACTGCTCGTTTATATTAATGGAGGCAGTAACCAGGACAAATATTTACGAGGTCAGCAGCTGTGAATACAAAAAATGTGCCTGACATTTCGCTGGGAATTTTTTAAGTGCCACAGATACTTTAAGTTTTAGGGAAATGGTATTACATTGATATGTTATTTTTACGCCTTAGAGGTAGTATGTTACAGTTGGATAGCATCCATTATGCTTATACCATTTTTGTGTTATTAAGATTTTTTTATTTACAATGTGCAGTGTTTTTCGAGACAATAATATTTAAATAAGTATATTTTAAACTAATAGGTACCAAAAACATCATACTTTGACTGTTATTAAAATAATAATGACGATAATAATAATCACGATAATAATTCTGCACTGACGAAAAATAAACAAAAATAAAGTTGCAATTTACAAGTATAGTTTAATTTAATAGAAAATCCAATTTTATTATTATAATTTTAATATTACTTTAGTTACGGTAAGCTGCTTATGTCTCGTCACGACTTGACTTTCAATTTAAGATTTTTTTTTTAAATTGTGTGGAAAATACTATATAGTTTCTGAATTAATATTTCCATAACGTAGTTAGTAATATTAGTTACTAGCTAAAAGCCTAGCTTTGTGAGAGCTCGCGTCGTCACACCTTGACTGACTGATGATGACACATCTACATAATAATAAACTACCTTGACTGACTGATGATAATACATCTACATAATTATTATAAATAAAAATAACTATGTTGAATGCTTAAGCACAAATAAATAGCCGTGATAGTTTTTTCTGTAAAGTGTACCACAAAATGTACAGGTTGTGGAATATACTTCAGAAAAGATGCACTCTGTGAATGGATTATTTGTAAGCGATGTTCACAACGTATATTATAACATTTCGTTTATTTTTCATATTCCGCCAGTATAAATTATAAATATTTATATTGCATAAAAGATTTAAATTAGTCCGCCAGGAGTCAGAACCAATAAATTTTGGAACCTAAACAATCATCAAATTTTTAAGATACCCGGAAACATGACTCGTAATTTATTGTTACACCATAATACCCTTTTAGCTAGTAATAATGTTACATCATAATACCCTTTTCGACTATCCAAATATACAAAAAATATTGTGCAGTAAAAACATATATAAATATCGCTTTACGTTACAAAATGTTTTCTTTTCATACTCACACAATAGTAATATTTTCGGGCATTTTGGTAGGCCATTTGAGATAAAGGCAATCCTTCACTGTTCCGCCCAGAGGCAGACTAAATTATTCTCCATTTGTATACCCATTCAGTTGTATCAATACAACAGATTATCATAAAGGCAAATAACCCTTCGGTATTTTAGATTTCGGGATTAACCTTTTTATTCAATTCCATAATCCCGTACGGAATTTTCATTCGGGGTTTTATCGAATAAGAGTTTTTATTGGCTACAGATTTACGCATTTTTGCGACCTTGCGATTAGGACTGGTAAAGTTAAACTAAAAGTCTGAGTCTGTTATAATCTTAAAGGGAAATCAGATAGATAGTTGAAATCTGGTTTTAACAAGCTTTAAGTGGAATAATTTTCAACAATATTCGAAAAGATGTAAGCTAATAATGGCTACAAGGCTGATTATGATTTAATATGACAAACGCACAAACATATAACGGGTAACGACAGGCTACTTATTACAGTTATTTTAACATAATAATTATTAAGTTTATAATGGAAACAGAGTACAGAGGTCTACATGTACAGAATACACAATCTGTGAAAATTTCAAAAGTCTAGCTTTGGCGGTTCTTCAGATACGGCCTAGATACCTCTGTCTAGACTCTAGACAGCCAGACAGACTGACAGGCAGTCAGATGGACATACAAACGGACAGAATACGAAGTCTTAGTAATAGGGTCTAGGTTTTATCCCTTGCCTTTAAGCCTAACAAAACCAAAAACAATAAAACCATTTTAAACAGAAGGTAAATTCCGCAACGGAGCAACAAGGGTGTCTGTAGAATGCAGTTATTGAGCTAAATGGAATGGAATTCATGGATATGATTCCTGGTCACCCAGTTTACGGTCTGGAATGTAGAGTGGCTTGTGAGGCCTTAATATTAAGTGGTAGATTCGAGATAACGGAATCGGTAGGCTTTGTTGTGATCTGGTATGGAAATGTTTGTGATACCCTGCTGTTGGCTGCTGAATTGAGTTAGAATTTATATGAACATTTCACGCATTGCTATTCCAGAGTAAGTGATAAATGGAATATAATTATATACCATGAATCACGTATTTCTAATAATTCTAATGTTCGGCTTTTAGTTGTCTGTCTTCAATTGAGATCAGAGTGCAAAATAACTATGCAAACTCATTATTAAGCTTCGAAATATCATAGTATGGAAGTGCAACTAAGTCAAAAATATTTGAGCGATCAATGTTTTGAAGTTATCGTTCTGGTTAATGGTATTTCGATGTTATTACGTAAGTAATGGAAATATGTATTAAGGTACTTAAGTACACGTAATGTTTGAATCACGTGATGTTTGAGAGGGATTGTTCCTAATTCCCGTGTTTGTTCATAAACTGTTGCAAATAATGCCCGGGGTAAGTGCGCTACACGCATCCGGCAATCTGTTAGTTTAATAGCTATTAGCGCTGTAATTGGGGTAGGGATAGCTTGTTATGGAAGATGGCGCTCGATATACGGGTAATGGAATTGCTTTTGGGGCTAATTTTGATACTATTAACGTCAATGGCCGAGGACAAATATGACCACAATTCTTAGAATTAGCTAAATGCTGTATACCTGGCTCTAATGAGTAATGACTTAAAAAAAAAGAATATAAAAGAGAAAAGTAGATTATAATCAATACCTGCTCTTCGTTTACTTCACAAAAGTATGTAACTAAATGTGTGTTTAGGGAGACTATCACTGTATCACATTATATTAATATTATGTACTATGCGAAAGCAAGTGAGTATTTCTTTTTAAACAAAAAAAAACTTTAGAAACTACTGAGTGAATCACAACAAATAATATATTATATTTGATTAAATTCACTAAGGAATCAATTTAGGGTCGAAACTACACATAGATTTTTCCCAAAATGGTCTGCTGATTTACGTGAACAGGGTTGCGGGAAAACAAATAAAATTCATAAGCTGGTTTTATGTACCTTTTTAATACACCCAACGAATATAATAAAGAATCTGAAGCATAAAAGAAACCATAAAGTTTATAATGCAGTATAAAATTCATGTCATTCTGAAAATGTTCTCAATTTATGCGCGATATTTATGTGTCCTTATTTAGAACACAATTTTCAATAAATCTCGTCGCGCTCAACACTGTAGTGAATTTGTCTTCTTTTATCGTTCAACACTTTTACCATGCTTTTATATTATTCTACCGTCACTAAATTCAGTTTCAGCTAAAATTTGTAGTATTAAAGAATCCATACAATCCGCTGAACCGATTTTGCTGAAATTTGAAATTGAGATGCTTTAAGTCCCGGGAAAGGATAAAGGATACTTTTATCCTGGAAAGATGTACGATTCCTACGCGTTAAACAAGTAGATAATATTATAATATCAAATATGCAAAGCAGTAAGCATCATTTATTTTTAGACTGTATATGAACAAAATATATTACCTACCCAATTTAGTTTCTTAGAAAGCCACAACATGACTTTAGTTTTCGCTTTAAACATTATAAATGTTATTAATTACTGTTTTAACATTCATAAATAATTTTAAAATATTATCTGTTTTTGAATAGTTTTAACTAGTTCCGGTTTTGAATTGACAATTTATTTTGTTATTTTATTTCAAAAAGTATCGTTATTGCTTTTAGTTGAAAACGAGTGTTTTATGAACACAAAATATTTTTATCGACAATACTATGAAATTAAAGAGGAAAAAATTGTATTTTTGTGTGTTTGTAATGAATAAACGCAAAAATAATCTGCCGATTTTAAAAAAATCTTTCACCATTGGAAAGCTACATTCACCCTGGGTTACATAGGCTATATTTATTGCCAGAAAAGATTAAGGATCCTTACTAAAACTTATCTAACGAAATCCAACTTAAATATGTTCAAACATGCAAAGCCGGGACGGGCCGCTAGTTTTTGATACAATTAAATAGTATGTAGATAATTAATTTTTTTGAAAATCTGAATGGGATACTATCAAGTAGACTCTACAATTACAGTAGTACAACTAATAGATTACTAAGTAATAGTACTAAAATTTTATCGCTCCATAAGCTGGGTTGACTAGAGTAATACTGGACTACTAACAGAAAATGTTGTTGTAACAGTGAAATACCATGAAATGGTTTTTATTAATTTTTAAAGGTCACGTTTTCACGCGGAGGCAGTCGTTATATAAAATGATGTCATAAACTGTTCATTGTCTCTTTTTCTGATATTAACCTATCCTTGGCCTGATTTTCGGTTTAATCAGAAACTTTTTTAATGAACATAATGTACCCTATTATATAGTATTATGACAAGGTTATATTTGTCTGTATATATTTTTTTTCTTGCAGATGATTCCTGCATTATAACAGAAGTGAATACTTTGGTAAGTTCTTGTAATAATATTATATTATAGCATTATATCATTATCTTGTGAGTAAACAATATAATATCTAGATTCTATATAGCCTATTGCGTCCTCTTAGGTCAGAAAACGTTTAGAGTCACCTTTAACATTTTCTCAGAGTAAAACTAAAATACTTACGGTGCAGTAAACAGAATCCCCCTAACTGAGTTTTTGTGAATGTGTGACTGTGAAATTGAAATGTGAAATTTGAATTTCTCTATTCAAATTTCTATTGGCCTATATTTTTGGTACCTATACAGCAATATAGAAAACTAAGTTGTGTAGTTCGTTAACTACAAAACTTAGTTTTTAAGTTTATATCCTGATATAGTATTAATCGGGAATTTATACATCTTGCTCTTATGTTTTTTTCTGATTCATTTCGCTGCGGATCCCAACAAGACAAGACACCAACATATTATTATTATTCCGAAAAAGTGTTTCTCATCGTTGGTTATGACTTATGAGTTATGACTTATGCCCAAAGTTATGCCACTGTTATTCAAATACAAATACAAATAACTACAAACCTTTATTGTCATAAATAAATTTATAATGTTTTTTTAAAAAGTGGCAGTCCCCTAAACTAGGCGCAGCCTGTACTATGCTATGGGGGAATTTTTACCGAATTACAATAAAAAGAGTGCGGCTAACAACAAAATCAAACGAAATGCACAAAAATATTCTGGGAATTAATAATACATAATAAATTCCATACATAATATATAACAATAAATTCCAGACGAAACATCAGATGTGACGGTAAGAGGTAAGAGTGTTGTGGACCAATTATATCGGTTAGAAAGAAAAATAAAGAATGAAAATATTAACTTAAAAATATACATCATACAAAGAAAATAAAACATAAAATAAACTCCAACGATTTGTTCTTTGAAACAGACAAACACTGTTCTATTTTATTTACTGCAACTGGAGTTAAGGAAAAGTTGAATTCGTAACCGAAATTATTTCATATTGTGATGATAATATAAATTCAGTGAAGACCTGATTCTTCTCACAACATTGAGATAAAACTTGGGTAATAATAATAAAAGTTTTTATGGTCATAGCAGTTTTACACGAGTTTTTATTTTATTACCGAAATATCAGGGACTGCTTTAATGTGTTAATATCATAAATTAGATCATATTAGCTTCGTGAGGGCTCTTAATTACTAAAGTTCTAGAAGCCACGGATTAAGAAAAGGCTAGCGGAAAATTCTCAAGCTTGTACACGGAACTTATATAGTGGCACAAATTTAAGTTTTAAAGCAACATGCAAGACTAAAAAACCACAAAGAATTTTTTTTTTTTTTTTTACAAAGAATACAGTAAATTTTAGTATGTTCATTTTACTCTCAATTTTTGTGCTAAAAAGTTACAAATTTTTACAATATTTATGGTGCCTAAAAGTCATTATGAAGGCAGCTGTAAAAGATTTACACGAAATAATTAAAGCTAATATTTTATATGTTATTTTGTGTACATAAACATGATCATATTATTATTATAGTCGTTAGAGATCCTTAGGATGAAATTGCTTGAACTTGGAGTGGGCTGGACCGCTGTTAGTGTCATTTTGCCCACTAAATCGACCGCGGGCTGACTTTTTATTAGATGTCCTGGTTCTGTCAGCAACACCGCCGGCCTGTCCTGCTAATTTGAATTTATGACGCCGCACTCGAATGTTGTACTTGCTTTTTCATGTTTGTAACTTGACCGCTTCATCATGTTAATGACCTGGGTATTAAATTTAGAAAAGCTTTGCCCTTACCTTTATTAAATACGTGCCAGACAAAATATGTATGTAAAACACTATATCTATATTTGTTACGACAAGAAATTTAAATATAAGCATTACACTTATAAAGATCCTAAAATAGGTTGCCAAAGATCAAAACATTTTTTAGCTTGGAGAATTCACACATCGTAAGATGAAATCACCTGAATAAACTTTATTTCGTTGAACGTGTAAATAAACCACAAAAATCAGGCATTTACAGTATTGAAAAGGGGAGACAAAGAGCCCGATTTAAATAGTTTTTCAATGCGTAAAAAGACTTTCTGGTTAAAAACGAGTAAAGGTTTTAGGGCGCTCGACTGAGTTTCGCATAATTAAAAATCCCACTAACGAACACCTTCGCATCCGGCACCCGGCGAGGACTGAAAATATAAACTTATTGCTCAAAGTATTGCCTTTTTCATCCACACGCTATCGCGGCTATCGGAAGCAATTAAAAAAAATGAATTCACGACTTTTACAGGCTGCCCAAACCACGTAGGTCGATACACAGGTATCATATTGTAAATTATGTACTAACAATAAAAAATATTATTATATAATGAATGAACTGAAACAAATATTATATTTAATTAATGCGTAAGTGTGTCTGTCTGTTACTTCTTCACGCCCAAACCGCTGAACCGATTTTGCTGAAACATAGAGATAGTTTGAGTCTCGGAAAAGGACATAGGATACTCTTTTACCTGGAAAACTGTACGGTCCGCGCGATAAACGATTTTTGTCGCAACGGGGTTGCGGGTATCATATCTAAGTAGTAAATAGTTAATATATAATGTTGTACTGAACTGAATAAAAAGTAAAACTTCGCATTGTTATCTTGAGATGAATTGGATAAAAAAAATTATTAAAGTATTTTAAAGTAAAAAAGTCTTTTTTTCCTTTTAAAGTAAGTAATTTATATGAGTCTTTCTTTATGTTTTTAGGCATTGTTTATTAAAAATGTGGTATATTTTCAATCTTTATAGTCTTAAATACAAAATATGTTAACTAAGAATATAATAGGCAGGCAATAGGCAAAACTTACGGTAATTTATGGAAATTAGAAAACCTTTGATAAATTATAATATAAAAACACCGAATCAGGAGAACCTTATTCGTGTAGGACAGTTTTATTACATTGTATTATTACGAATTTTGTCAGCGGCTAGCGCAGTTTGCTTCAGTAAATTATATCCCACCAAAACATTAAATGTAAAATGCCAAGCCACTATAAAAATTTTAAAATAAAGAAAACTTTTGATACATTCACTGAATGTTGATTTCAATTACAAAATAAGTTGAAGACTTGGCTTGAATGTGATCCGAAAACTTTTTACGACTGTAGTTTTGCATAGCTATGCAATATTTTGCTTGACTCTTTTTACATTTAATGTTTTGGTGGAATTTCATTTCTTTTTTTAAGGTTTTTTTCTTTTCAGGTCACGTTAAAACTATCATATTAACAAAGTCTTAAGACTTCGCTGTCTGTCTGTCACCAGGCTGGATCTCGAGAACCGCAATAGCTAGATAGTTGAATTTTTCATAAATTATGCATTTTTGTTGTCGCTATAAAATAGAATAGTCCTATTAAAATAAAATAATTTAGGAATGGCGGGTCTCGTACAACAAACACGGCTTTTTTGCTTTTTTTGCTCTATCTTCATAATGGTAACAGTAAGGTTTTTGGAAATTTCAGAAAATACTCAATTGTATTTCAACTTTAATAACAAATAATAAAAATTAAATAAACCCTTTATTTAAGGGGGGCTCCCATACAAATTGACGGTACAGAACCCTGTCTACTCCAGTCCGACTCGAACTTGGCCGGTTTCATAATTTTTCCTTTCATTGTGAATAAAGACCTATTCGGGTACCAAATTTCAAGGTTCTAAGTCTGCTAAAAGTACCTTAGAATTTTGATGATCTGTCAGTCAATGACAAAACGTAGTAAGTTTGACCATCCGTAACTAGTAAACTATTAATCAGAACATAATGTTATTTGGAGGCTAAGCTAGTTTTAATACTTGCTCCGAGTCACAGAGACATTTTAAAGAATTTAATTATCTCAAACGCTGAGAATTCTCTCGCGTTCACTTCTATAAACTTTTACATTTACTTTTATTCCTTTTTAATGTATGTAAATGTTATACCAGGGTGATACTGTGCCAGGTAAATTGTGCATATTATTATTATGTTGCAATGGAAGGTAAAATCAGAGTACACACAGTACTTAATATGTATATTGTAGTATTATTATTATTTTTAACAAAAAATTAAAACCGACTTCCAAGGTAAAAACAATATTAACATTAATATGAACTAAAAAGTATTAAATAATTTTTGCTATCTAATAGTGCCTTTTTCCGAATTCGGCTAAACCTCAACTATTTCTGTACTCAATCTTCATTATTTTGAAGTCGGTACCAGATAGCTGAATCTTCAGTCCTCTGACAGAATATTTGAAACTTTTGGAACTGGCACCGACTTCAAAATTATGAAGATTGAGTACAGAAATAGTTGAGGTTTAGCCGAATTCGGAAAAAGGCACTATTAGATAGCAAAAATTATTTAATACTTTTTAGTTCATATTAATGTTAATATTGTTATTAAAACCGACTTCCAAGGTAAAAACCTTGGAAGTCGGTTTTAATTTTTTGTTAAAAATAATAATAATTTCACTCTTTTTAGTTACACTAGTAGGTAAACCTTCGCGCATATTTTACGTATCTTATTACAATTTGTTAAGAGTCACAGTTCACACTCACAAAATAATATATTATCAGTGAAGTGAACATATTGTGCTAAGTAATTTAACAATTTTAATACTTCAAACCCCAAGCGGTCACCGGCGATTGCGATAACAATAGAAAGGCTATTGTGTCTCGTTTTTCCACGATTGAAGGATCTATCAGATAAAAAATTGTATAAACTTGCATAGGATGTAGCGTAGCTACTCATCTAATATATAAAATTCTCGTATCACAGTTTTCGTTGCCATACTCCTCGGAAACGGCTTGACCGATTCTCATGAAATTATGTGAGCATATTGTGAGGATATTGGTCTGAGAATCGGCCAACATCTATTTTTCATACCAAAAATTATTTATATGGCAAAACAATTATCATAATTATTGACAGCTGTTCTTGTAATCAAGAATTCAATTTCAAATCCATTCAAATCGATACTTAGTGCGCCATCTATTGATTAATAAGTATAACTAATTAAAAAGACACTTATTGACTTTGTTTTGTTTAAATGCTCTTTTTAAAATAACTTTATTTTAATTCTATATTTTGTCTATTAAAATTTTGTAAAGTAGTTAGTAAAGTATTCGATCTGTATATAAAGTAGTAAAGTATATTCGATCTGTAGTCTTCCGCCACGCGCCGAGCGGCGGCGCCGCGATACCGTCGCCTCCGCGGCGCTGACCGCCATGTATATTTAAACAAAGTGTTGTTATACAGCATAAAATTATTATTATTATTAGTATATCCACACCTATGCCTTGTACTATTATCTATTCTGTGCCATGAGACATTGGTGACCTTAACACGACGTGGTAATGATGAAGACGATGATGATGATGATGATGATTATGATGATGAATATGAGTTGCATAGTAGCATATGCTTTCTGTTCTTAAAACAACGCCGAAACTCCCAAACGTGTATCTATAAGGAGTCAGGAGTTCTCTCAGCATCTTCGAAACCATGGTATACCTTGACCCAATATTTGACTTTTTGGTAGCATATTCTTAGTACACTTCACATAACTAAAATCACCATATGTTTCCATATACATTTCGAGGAGTTCCCTCGATTACTCCTGGATCCCATCATCAGGTCATCACTTTTGTGAACATGGTACCAAATTGGAGTAAAACCAAATACAACAAAGCAAAAATTTCGAAAATCGGTTCACAAACGGCGGAGTAATAGTTGAACATACAAAAAAAAAAAAAAAAAAAAAAAAAAAAAAAAAAAAAAAAAACCACAGCCGAACATATAACCTCCTCGTTTTTTGGAAGTCGGTTAAAAACTCGCTTAAAACTGTGTTTGAATAGATTAGCTGTCTAGTGTCTGTATATTATTATCATCATTATGAATATTATTTTGTAGTACAGTAATTGTATTGAATTCAAAATCGATTACCGATAACTTTAAACTGAGTTTTGACAAGTAAATAGCAATAATTCTGAAAAATTACTATGGTGCGGTTTTTAAACAAAACATTGAAATTAAATCTTTATATTATTCTTTTTTTTTAATTTTGGGCAATTGAAATAAAGCTTTGTGTATTGTTAAGCCTACAAAGGATTCACGGGTAAAAAGAGATAAAAATGTCACTAGCACGCGCGTATTTTGAACGTTCAAAAAACGAATTCTTCAAAACAAAGACCGTCAATGTATAGATTGTTAGAACAAATCTGTTAGATATTATTCGTTTATTAATAGAATAATATTTAACATATTTTTTTATTTCCTTGAATTTTAATTATAATTTTATGAATTGAAAAAAAAACAGAAAATCTCTTACATATTCTTCAGTTGAGACATTTTTTGATCAGATTTTTGAAAGTCTGTGGTATTTATAAATAAAAAAACGACTAGAGCACGGTCCATCATTGACATAAGAAATAGGTTTATAGGTTTTACTGTACATTCAATAGCCTAATAATTATGTGCCACTTTTAAGAGCCCGTACTCTCTTTTCTACTGCTCTCTTCACACTCACGTCCGTCTTTCATATGCCAGGTGAAAAAGGACGATCGCCAAGTTAGCGGGCAGTTATAGGTATTCTGTTTTTTAAAGGGTTTTTATCCGAAAGTGGTAAAAAGTAATTCCAACATTGTATAGACGACTTTCTCAACAGTACATTGTATTTTTTTCATACCGTTAAGACGTCAATACAATCCATAAAAAGGTGATATTCTAAACCTTTTACAGCAAAAATCACAAATGTGTCGCGGGTTTGAGTTGGATTATTTAAAGATACTTAAAAAAAATCTAGCTCCAACATTAGATTATAATTGAAATGATCTTACATGTTGTGCATTAAAAATTATAGAAATACTGTATTTTAACTGTTAGATCACGTCTGTTAAATGAGCGAAATCGGCAAAATTTCGTATACGGACTCTTAAGTAAAAAAAAGAGTGTCTTAAGAACCAGAAATTTATGAAACCTTAAATTGCAGCATAATAATAAAGATCACATTATAATGCACTTATAGGGGCGGGTGCTATTTGTGTAGTCACTCGAGCGTCATGGAGACCTAGCAGGTTTTTAACGTTAGGTAAGACTGTTAAAAAAATGAGCGTTTTTTTATTTTAGCGGTGGATTCAGAAGCTGCAGCCATTTTAAAGTTTTGAAAAAGTTAAAATTCGAAAAATTGCTTATTTAGGTAAATTGCAAAATTAATATATTTTCGACAACAAGGACTAAATCATTAATTAGCTTAGTGCAAAATAAAATATCTGCGAAGGTTAGTTAGGAAAATATAAAGCTTTATTTTTTTTTTTTAAATATCCTTACAGGCTTACCTGACCTATGAATCGTCAGTGCTTTATATGGAAGCTTCTTTGGGGTACACACATCCCTGCCTATCTTAACGTGACAGATCTGATGACATTTAATTTTCTTTAAAAATTAACCCACCACGTGAGAAGTCTGATTTCTATACCATGATAACTATGACACATC
Organism: Polyommatus icarus; assembly: GCA_937595015.1. Taxonomy (NCBI): domain Eukaryota; kingdom Metazoa; phylum Arthropoda; class Insecta; order Lepidoptera; family Lycaenidae; genus Polyommatus; species Polyommatus icarus. Next base: position 14,205,976 of record OW569327.1, on the reverse strand, counting down.
ACACATGTCGGAAGCATATACAAGCTGTCTGACACGCTCGAGCTAGTTCCGAAATCCCCTCTTTCCCCTCCCCAACTATTAACATTGAAAAAGCAAAAAAAATATGGAAAAGTTATTATTACCTACTTTCAACATAATAATATTATTACCCTACACGTGGTTACTATGAAAAGGTTAATACCAGGTTAATACTCAAATATTCAAAAAGGGCGAGGCCAAAAACTACTGAAAGGTGAAAGCTAACATATTGTATTCCGATATGAAATGTAAGCATTCTCCTTCAGGAATAAAGATTAATGATACAAATACGTTCCGATGGAAAGATTCGAGGAAAGAAAACAGACGTCTTCCAACGTTATATATATTTAGTTGTTTATTTTGTATTGAATAAGTTTCCGGATTTTGTATAACGTTTCGACGTTTGTTGTTATCCAACTAATAAAATAAATATTTATTCAAAAGGGATATGTGGAATTGGATTTGAGGGTGTATAATTTGTTTTTAAGTTTATTTCTAGTTTTTCCTTAACTAAAGAAAATAGACAATGATAGATAACTAAAGAAAATAGATGACCTATACAATGTTTTCTACTTGTTTAAGTGAGTATAAAGTGTTTTTTATGGGTATTTTTGTAATAAATAGATGGTATGTTAAACTTCGTATCACATTGGAAAATAAAATTGTCGTTTTTTATACTTTTGCTTCCCTTACAAACCTTCCCTAGACTTTAACAAACATTTCAAGACTAAAATTAGCCAAACCAGTTCAGGCGTCTTCTAGTAACAAAATTGAAAGCGGCAGCGTCAATACAAAACACACATTTGACAACTTGTCAAATATGTGTTTTGTATTGACGCTGCCACTTCGCAGTCGCGTGGTCGCATAGGTTTGTGCAAAGCATTAGTTTTAGGATTTATAAAATTACAACTGAAACTCAAAAGTTTTTGGAACGAAGTTCCTTATCGCGCGTTGCCCCTTGCGGGGGCTAGACAAAGAAAGTTGTAACGACACTTTTTATTAGTCAAATCAAATCAAATCATTTATTTGCAGAATAAGTAGGTAAAAAGATGTTACAGATTATAATACAGGTACAACTAGTACCTGCATGGTAGGGGCAGAGGGCGTTGATAGTGTTTCTGTGCGTCAACTAGCTGGCGTTTTTTGAGAATAAACAACGAGGCGTTGTTGGTATTCCTGGGCGTCAATAGATTGCGTTTTTTTTTAATATTTGTCTTTATGCTATAAAATGTTAGTTATCTGGTTTTTCCACGTCTTCTATTGTGTAAGCATTCGGATTCAGAATTTCACCGCGCTGTTATTGGTCAATGTTCAGTCGCGATCTGTAAACGTCGAATGGAAATCATTGTGAATACACCCCAATAATGAAGTAAAGCCTTAAGCCATCTTCCACTTTCAATCCAATTCAATGTTTTCAAGATTGGGATCGAAGCAATAAGACACTGTTCAATATGAGAGAAGCACAATTGGAGTATTCAATCGTAAGGATAAAGACGGGCTATTGATAGAAAGCTCAAAATATTGTGTTCATTTTTAATATTCGACTTTGGTCATTATTGAGCAATTAAGGAAAGTGCTGTTTATTATATTAAGTTACTAGCTGTCCCGGCAAACGTTGCTTTGCCATAATATAAAGTATTTCGCCCATGTTATTTTATTGAAGTGACTAAATAAGAATGTCGCCTCGATCGCTATCTCGTCGCACAAACAATGGTTGCCGTCAGTCTCAGGTTATAATAATTTACTATTATTTATTCAACAAATGCACTTATCTATACTTATAAAATTACATGTCCTGACTGACTGACTGATTCATCATCGCTGAGCAAAAACTGTTAAAGTTGCAGCCACGAAATTTGGTGAGTAGGGTTGTTTTATTAAGTAGACACCCACTAAGGAAGGAATTTTGAAAATTTTACTCCGAAGGGGGTGAAATAGGGGTTGAAAGTCTGAATGAAAGTCCGTCATTTCTTAAGTTAGGAACACAAAACTTTATCTTTGAGTTACTGATTAAAAATGAATGGATACGTATTTAAGCGTTTTTGGAAATTCTTCCCCCAAGGGGGTGAAATTGGGGTTGAAAGTTTCAATGGAAGTCCGTTATTTCTTGAGTCAGAAGCATGAAATTTTATGTTTGGGCTACATATTAAAAATGATTGGATACATGTTTAAGCGTTTTTGAAAATTCTACCCCAAGGGGGTGAAATAGGGGTTGAAAGTTTAAATGAAAGTCCATATAGATATACTATGATAACGCGGACGAAGTCGTGGGCAACAGCTAGTCTATACTTATAAAATTACATGTCCTGACTGACTGACTGATTCATCATCGTTGAGCAAAAACTGTTAAAGTTACAGCCACGGAATTTGGTGAGTAGGGTTGTTTTATTAAGTAGACACCCGCTAAGGAAGGAGTTTTGAAAATTTTACCCCTAAGGGAGTGAAATAGGGGTTGAAAGTTTGAATGAAAGTCCGTCATTTCTTGAGTAAGAAACATGAAACTTTATTTTTGGGTTACTGATTAAAAATGAATGGATACATATTTAAGCGTTTTGGAAATTCTACCCCCGAAGGGGTAAAATTAGGATTGAAAGTTTGAATGAAAGTCTGTTATCTCTTAAGTTAGAAACTTGAAATTTTATGTTTGAGCTACTGATTAAAAATGATTGGATACGTGTTTAAGCCTTTGTGGAAATTCTACCCCAAGGGGATGAAATAGGGGTTGAAAGTTTAAATGGAAGTCCGTCATTTCTTAAGTTAGAAACATGAAAGCTTATTTTTGGACTGCTAATTAATAATGAATGGATAAGTATTTAAGTGTTTTTGGAAATTCTACCCCCAAGGGGGTGAAATTGGGGTAGAAAGTTTCAATGAAAGTCCGTCATTTCTTGAGTTAGAAACATGAAAGTTTATAGACATTTGCGTTTGACGTTTGCTTAAATAGGGTGCCGTTTTTACCCTTTGTATAAGGAACCACAAAAAGGGGAAAACTATCCATCTTTATTATTATACTATGTTAACGCGGACGAAGTCGCGGGCAACAGCTAGTCAATTTATAAAGTACCGAGTAGCCGATTCTCATACCTACTGCATATGCATAATATAAAATTTAGTAAAAATCTGTAAAGTCGTTTCGGAGGAGTTCGTGGACTAACATTGTGACACGAGAATTTTATATAGGTATAAGATAACGCACTAGACTTTTCTAATAAATTAATTTCGGAATTCGTTTATCACGAGGGAAAGCGCAAGAATCAAAAATAAATTTACAATGAAAGCAACTATCCATATTATTTAATATTATTCTCAACCGATTTTAAACAAATTTAGAATGGAGAATGGAGATAGTTTGAGTGCCGATAAAGAAGATAGGATACGTTTCATCCCGGAAAATGTATGGTTCCTACGCGATAAACGAATTTTTGCGGAATGTAGTAGAGGGCGTAGTCTATAGTGCTCTAAGGGTCTACACGGACTGCAATACTACTGCAAATTGCAGTTCAAGTGCAGTTTGAATGCAGTTGACACGACTGCAATACGGCTGCAATAGAACTGCAAACCAAACAGTTCACACGACTGCACGCCGACTGCAACTGAACTGCAATCCGACTGCGCGTTTGGTTGAAATGCAGTCCGTCTGTGTTGACACTAAGGTACAATTCCGTGCATCGCGATCGATCGCGGTCGCGCACGACCTATGACTGTCGTCGGCCGCTCGCGACCATAGTCAGCGTATGAAAATGTATGGCAGCGCTTCCGAGGCCCACGACTCACGCGCGCGGCCTACGACTGTCGTAAGCCGCGCGCGACCGTGCCTTATAACTTTGACACGGTCGCGCGGGGCCTACGACAGACGCGCGCGACCGACGACAGTCGTAGGCCGCGCGCGTCAGTCGTGGGCCTCGGAAGCGGTGCCATACATTTTCATACGCTGACTATGGTCGCGAGCGGCCGACGACAGTCGTAGGTCGTGCGCGACCGCAATCGATCGCGATGCACGGAATTGTACCTTTAGTCTTTAAATGAATGTGGACGGGGCGCTGCTGGTAAAGGAGAACTGTCAAACACAATATGTCAAAATTTATTTTTTGTATGAATAGAAGCGTTGCTTCCTTTTCTCTTCACGTTCATTTAAAGCCTTGTCGAGCTGTACATACCATATTGATCTGGGGGCACGGCAGTGCCCCAGCCAAGCTTTTTAGCAAAGGCACGGCCGTACCATACTTTTCTCGGAGCGGTTCGCGGCTATTTCACACCCCCGTTATCTTCGATGTTAAGAAAGCTAGGGATTTAGAATTTCGGCCACTAGGAGCAAGTATTAAAACTAGCTTAACCTCCAAATTACATGAAATTTCGATAAAAAGTTCAATAGTTACGGATGGTCAAAGTTACTACATATTGTCACTCACTGACTGATAGATCATCAAAATTAGATTTCTTATTTTATAATTATTAAAGTGGCTTGGCAATGAGCACTAGAGAAATAATCAGCGACTAATTGGATATTATTGGGTACCATCGGCCACATGCGTCGTTACATGCTAAAAACACTTAACGCTTGCTGTCTATGTAAGTATGAACTCCTCCAAATATGCAGTTTTATATACCTATTTTGTTTGTCTTGTGCTCATTGCCAAGCCACTTTCATAATTATAAAATAAGAAATCTATTGATACTTTTACTGAATGTTGATTTAAATTACAAAATAAGTTAAAGGCTTAGCTTGAATGTGATCTGAAAACTTTTTACGACAGAAGTATTGAATATCCTGCTATATTTTGCTTGGCCCGACCTTTTACATTTCATGTTTTTGGTGGGATTCTATATACCTGAGGCAATAGACAGACACATTGCTATGTACGACGATTGGATTTTTATCTAATAAGTATAGAACTTACTGTTTTATGTGTCGAAAACTTCACAAAATATAATATTTTCATAACATTTCCTTATTAGTAACTATAATAATATAAGATACGTCGCACAGGATAGGGAAATGTCTGAAGTAAAGGTAGCGGAAAATCTGGTGTGCCAAGCCACATATCAATATCTCTGGAAGCAATATCGAAGTAATATTACAAAAATAACAGGAATGCAGAAGCAGGAGGTAACATTTTATTCCATACTTATGTTATTGCTGTATTTGTATAATGAAATATTATATTATTTATGTATAAGTATGAAATATATTATTTTATTCATGTAACTTTGTATATTATTTAAGTACAGTAGATATTTCAGAATTTGTTAGCCCAGTAACGGATTTTTAAAGATTTATGTGACCTTATCCACTATCCACATAATAGACATAGGAGACATAATATCATAGAAATTTTTTACTAGCCATACTTTGACCATTTTAGGTGTCAAGGTACGAAATTGGTAGGATAGCCGTGTTTCGATTTTTTTTGAGCCTGGTTAAATTTCTAGGTCTTATACTGAAGCTGGAAGATGTGAACTGGAATTCTGTGATGGAAAATCATTATTATATCGATGTCCCCAACGAATAAACGTGCAAGAGCTCTTACCCAATTTTTTTTTATTTTTCATTTGCATGGACCACATATATCTATGTAAATTTTTTTGAATTTTTTTGACTTAAAATAACGATTTTATAGCAATGTAAATCTTTATTGTACGGAAAAAATAACAATATATATCACACTAATAATATAAAACATGCGCTTATTGCAGATTATTTGTTTATTTGAGTTCACCAGAATAAACGTGTTAAAACAATATGGCACTCGTGCCTATCTTTTCCTTTGGGTTATAAACTTATAACTCTTGCACTATTATTCGTGTAAAAATGCAAGCGACTTCTACCACTAATGCCTCATTGCAGGTGGCGAAACTTTGAATATATTAGTAGTTATAGTATAACTTAGATAATATTAGTTAATATTTGATTTTTAATAAATATATGAGCTGAAAGATATTTTTTTACCTTTAGTTTGATTATACATTATATTTGTCTATTTATTATGTAGTCAAATTTATGTGGTTCCAAACGTTTTTTTGTCTTCCTGAAAAGTTGTCTTTTTTCGATTGCACGTTTATTCGTTGGGGCCATCGATATGTCATGCATCAGAATACAATACAATGCACTAAGAGATAAAGAGAATGTCGGCTCCTTTCTCAACGTGGAAGAAAAATCCTTGAAAGTTGGAGGTGAATCCTGTAAATATAATAGGTACCTATAATATGAATATAAATTGTGGGCCACAAATGATATTAATCACCGTATCCGACGTCGTTTATTTTGTGTTTACTCGAGACGCGCCTTTTAGACTTCAAACAAATCTACGAATATTTGCGTCGCTAGCGAGATTAAAGCCACATTAATATGACGTACCTGAAAGATCCAAGTAAATAATCTTATTCGTCCAAACCGAGTTAACGTAAGCCGATATACCGAATTCGAAAGCGTACTGATTCGAAATCAAATAAGATTGTATTAATATCTTCTAGATTATTTTGTGCTAGTATTGCGTTCGTGAGGCAAAATTTTACGTTTAAAATATGGTAGCTTCAATCAGAGTTAACAGAACTTAAGAGTAGGCCGACTCAGAAGAGATCTCGAAATTTATCGGTCGCCGTGCGGTCACTGATAATATCTGCAATACACGGACCGCTCGAAAAGTTCTAGCAGTCGGTAGAAATTTCAACGCGACCGCTCTAGAGCAGTCCGTCCCGACTGCAACTTGCGGTCCGTCTATGGCTGGGTTTAGCGTCACACACGGGCCACATGCGACAGTCACAAACGCTGCCACCAAAGCACAGCCACTTGAGGTCTTTTATCGATATAGACACTTTGATTATGTGCAGCGATCACTGGCATCAACCAGGTACAGTTAATCTATATAACAATAATATCCATATTACTATATTATGTTATATACAATGTTATAAATATGAAAGTGTGTCTGTCTGTCTGTTACTTCTTCACGCCCAAATCGCTGAACCAATTTTATTGGGTACTTTGAGTACTTTGAGTCCCGGGAAAGGACATTGGATACTTTTTATCGTGGCCAAATGTACGGTTTCCGCACGATAAACGAATTATTGGTGTAGCGTGGTGTGGTGTGGAGTGGTGGGCGTCGTCTTGTAAGAACTTGTAAGAACAACATTAAGTATAAGGATACCTGTGGCAGCCTTTTGTGGTTGTGGGCGGAAGCACGTGTGCGCTTCAGACGTGGGCGATAAATATAAAATTAACCTTTAGGCAAGTAAAGCTACGTAACCTCATCGTTACAAACTAATGAACATAATATTTCGTCAGGCGCAATAAGAGATTACATATTGCGAGACGGGACATAGGTTTTTATTACAGCAACGCAATATTATATTTAGATGCCCTGTCATCTCAATACAACGAGGGTATGACATTTTGCCCTAAATAGGAGAAAACAAGGCACTAAAATTATTTGCGCAAGTATTTTTCGAATAGATATGTTTTTGGAAAAGATTTACGCTAGTCGTACCTACCTAATTGACGTACCATGTACTTCTGTAGGGCTAGCATAACAACAGTAGATATGGGGAAGAATCAACATATTGACAGGTTTTATCGACAAAATGGCGGATTTCCTCTTCTTCTTCTCTAACTATCACTTTGTCTTCTCTAACTGTCACTTTGTCTAGTCTTCCGTAGAAAGAAACCGTTTCTATGGTGACCATGCTACGCCTGCTGACATACATTTTAGTACAGTGGTACAGCTAGGCACTATAAAAGAAATTAAAAGAGAGTTGGAAAAATGTTATTTTCAAGTTTGGTTAGGACAATGCAAGCTGATTTCTTGACTGTCTGTCAAGTAAGTTGATCTATATTAATATGTCGGATAGGTATATAGTCGATTTTGCGCCTGATCCCTCGCTAGTCGTGTCGGCCCGCCTCACTGGCCGGTTATGAGTGTTATAAGGAGTTTTCTTGTGTACTGCGCGCATACTGTAAAAATACTCCTGCGTAACCGATTTCAATGAAACCTTCAACCTCCACCATAACCGTGTGTGGCATTATAAAATATATGCTATTTATTATACAATGTGTCCCGACACTCCCGACACCGGTGTCCGACATAATATGGCATATTTTATTGACAAATTGGCTTTCAAAAAATTTTTCTCTTGCTCTCATACTAATCTAACCAATACTTCATAATTAAGAAAATCGTAATAACTTTAAACTATCTGACTTAGAGCATACTTAGAAGTACCTAACAGAATTTATTTATGATGAAAACCTCCTCTATATTTTTAAAATACAAAAAAGTACCACTTTAATGCGCTAGATTTTTTAAGCCCTAAATTGTAAATAAAAAATAAAAATTGTATTTCAGTTGTAATACCTAACAAAATGACTACGAAGCTTTGTAAAATGAAAGTGTAATTTACAAATAAATTAAAAACGCCCGCGATAACTTGTTGTATAACTTTCCGAAACCTGTTACCCGCGGATTGAAGTATAATTACTTCGTCTGAATTTCCCTAAACAGCTTAAAACTTCTCACTTTCCGAACTAATAAATACCATGTAATTATTTCGCTAATTACGTTACAAACAAGATCATCAATAATACACAAACTACCCTCTGACTACGTTTTTTTCAAATTTTTTTTACGATCGACCCCCTAGTATGAAAAAATATTTTGCAACCTGCGATATTCCTTTGGTTTTTTATCATATAATATGTTTAAAAATATAACCTTTTGTCTAAATTCTCCAATTGAATTCGTCAATCTTTTTATTTTTTTATTATTGTTTTTAGAAGAAAATAGTTCTCTTGACCTCTATCAGCTACAGAAGCTTCGTGACTCCCAGGGGTCGCGACCCACTGGTTGTAAAACACTGGTCTGACTAATAAAGATTGTTGTGAGGTGAGCAAATTAAAGCACAACGTGGATCTAAATACTATATTCAGCATAAACAAATGTGTGTGCACGACAAGAGAACGGGAAAAAATTACAATGGCGGACAAATCTTATTGGCAACAGAAGGAAAAAAAGCATAGACAATGACAGATTGATCCATAGAGCTAAAGTTACATTTTTTTACTTGACATTCTTAATTGCTTCACTAGACTTCGCAATAATTCCTAACAGCCCCCCTCGAAGTAGTGAGCAATTATTATTTAACATTTTAATCTTACTCATTCACACAAATCAATCATACCTAAATTATCTAAACATTCATAATGCTTAACCCTACTCAATCCCTTGGTTAAAACATCAGCAGGCATACGGTCTGTACATAAATATTTCAGATCAATTACACCTTGTTCGCACATATCTCGAATAAAGTGATGCCTTACATCAATGTGTTTGGTACGAGAATGATAATTTTTACATTGAGCAAGTTTAATAGCTCCTTGGTTGTCATTAAACAAAGTTACACGTTCACATTCCATGCCTACATTATTCAGTACATCACGAATATATAAAGCCTCTTTGGTAGCCTCGGAAACAGCAACATATTCGGCCTCTGTACTTGACAATGCAATGCTGCGCTGTTTACGAGCTTCCCAACTAACAGGAGCACCTGCTAAAATCAAAGCAAAACCAGAATAAGATTTACGATCTATCATATTAGATCCCCAGTCAGCATCAACCACACCAAACAAAGGTAAACCAGTTCTTTCATACATTAAACCATATTCCGATGTGCCTTTCAAATATCTCAGCACGCGTTTAGCCGCCTTCCAATGCTCTAAATTATAATTTGTATTAAACTGACTTAAATAATTTACTGCAAAAGCAATGTCTGGCCTAGTTGATACTGCTAGATACATTAAGGCTCCAATCAAACTTTGGTATGGATACTGATTCATTATACTACTATCAACAAATGCTGGTTTCTCTAATTTTACATTTGAATCCATGGGAGTCATGGAGGGTTTACATTCATTCATTCCAAAACGATCTAAGACTTTACTTAAATATGATTTTTGACTTAAATACACTCTATTTTCACTATCTCGAGTAAATTCAATACCTAAGCAAGTATTTATCTTCCCCATATCTTTCATTTCAAATGCATTTGACAAACGCACTTTTACATCATTCATCCATGCACTATCACTAGTAGCTAAAATTATATCATCGACATAAATAGCAATCAACATTATCTGTTCATTCTTATGCGCTACAAACACACACGGATCTTGAGGTATCGCTTGAAAACCTATTTCATACAATTTACTAACTAATTCTTTATGCCATTGTAAACCTGCCTGACGTAAACCATACAAAGATTTCTTTAATAAACATACACAATCAACACATTCATTCAAAGCTGAGCTCCAGCGTTTAGCTGTTGCAATTATACTATTACTATCTGTTACATATTTTTGTGTACCAATCTTTTCGTTTTTAATAATCTTATCAAGTACCTCTTGTAGCTTATCAGGCACTTCCATGAAAACTTCCTCCTCTAATGATCCATTTAAATAAGCTGTCACCACATCCATTTGGTGCATCTCTAATCCCAATTCAGCTGATACAGCAGCCAAAACTCTTATAGACGATGATCTGACAACAGGAGACGATATCTCATGAAAGTCTTCTCCTGGTCGTTGTGAACAACCCTTTGCAACAAGTCTCACTTTTTTACCTGTACTTTTGGTACTAAACACGAACCGATTGCCAATCACTTTTCTATGTTTTGGTCGAGGAACTATTTCCCATGTGCCATTTTTAATATGAGCCAAAAACTCATCTTCTAGGGCTATTCTCCATGAATTGGCATCACTTGTTCCTTCTACATCATTCCATGTACTCGGTTCAATGGTCGGTAGCAGGAATAGCTACCAAATCATCAATATTGTCATTTTCAGGTTCCATATAACTTTCTTCCTCTTCTTCATCAATTTTATTTAACTTGTATTCTTTTCTCGGCCTTCCCACCATTCCGGTACGAATTATTCTTGGCCTTCCTCTTGCTCTTTTTGTGGGATTCATTAGCTCTTCCCATAAAGCTGTCGTTTTTCTTTTTCTTTTCCTATCTCTCTCATCATTTTCAAAAAAAGGTTTTATTTGGTTCCTTTCTTTCCGTTTACTTTCAGATATATTATCTAATTTTACAGTTATATTTTTATTCTCATTATCACTTTCTTCCTCATTAAGGATCTCTTTATACTCATGTCTAAATGCAGTCTCATTAACAAATTTTACATCACGAGTCACTACAATCTTTCTTGTTTTAGGGTCATGTATTCTATATGCTTTTGATTGATTATCATAACCCACAAAAATTCCCAACGATGATCTTGAATCAAATTTTCCGTTTGACGGGCCTTTGTCCTTATAGTAAGCTTTTGAGCCAAATACTTGCATATAAATTACAGTAGGCTTCTTACCTTTCCATACTGTAAATGGAATTTGCCCATTCAATGCTGTGGTAGGACACCGATTCCTCACATAATTCGCAGTATTTATTGCTTCAGCCCAAAACGAAGGAGGGCTTCCAGCTTGACGCATCATACAATGTGCCATTTCCACTAGGGTCCTATTTTTCCTCTCGGCAATCCCATTTTGTTGGGGCGTATATGGCGCTGTAAGCCTCCTAGCAATTCCTTCTTTCTTCAAAAAATCATCAAACTCGGTATTGACAAATTCACGCCCATTATCAGATTGTAGATGTTTTATCTTTTTGCCAGTGAATGTCTCGGCATAAGCTTTATACAGTTTGAATACATTCAAAACATCACTCTTGTTTCTAATGAAATAAACTTCACACCATCTTGATTTGTCATCGATGAAGGTGACAAAATACTTCTTTCTGCTGAACGACTCATGCCTCATCGGACCACATACATCCGTATGCACAATTTCAAGCAGGTCACTTGTGCGGTCTGTGCTGCCTTTAGAAAAGGGGGTACAAGTTTGCTTTTCACTTATGCAAATTTCACATTCCGATAGTTTTTCACTATTCTTGAATGTCAGTCCATGGACTAAATTGTCTTTGGCCATTTTCTTCAAATCACGTTCATTTAAGTGGCCTAGGCGATCATGCCATTTATCAATTGAGTTGTTAGCCTTTTCAATGTTATTGACCACACTCATGTTACTCATTCGAACATAGTATAAATTTCCAACACGGTCTGCGCGCATGTGAATCTTATCATTCTTGTCAGTTACAATAGCTTCATTTTTTCTAAAGCGTACCTCGAACCCTCGATCTGTCATCTTTGCCACTGACAATAAATTGGTCCGCAGGTCAGACACATAGTATACATTTTCAATATCAACTTGGCGCTCTTCGCGTCCAGTGTCCACTAAAATACTGACTTTTCCCGCTCCAGTTATTTGTGTTTTGTCACTGTTTGCTAAGTTTAACTCGGAGCTTAGGTTTGTAAAGTTTTTAAATATCTCTTTCACATTGCACATATGTCCTGTGCAGCCGCTGTCAATACACCAAGCAGAATCCATGTGTTTTCCCAAAAGCACCTCTTCGGTGTTACTTAGTAACATTGTAGTTTTCCGCTCATTTTCGTTACAAGTGTTCTCTATTTGTCGTGCACATTGTTTATATTTCTTTGTATATTTTACTCTGCAGTCCCGTGCGATGTGTCCTCGGCGTCCACATCTGTAACATTCAGTGACACCTTTATATTTCTGATATTCAACAGTTTTCTTTTGGTTTACATTGACACTGTTTCCATTGTTATTATTGTTCCTTTTCAAAAACATAGCACCCTGATCTACAGTTTTAGTTTTCCGGCCTTCATAGTCTTCTATTATTTTAACTTTTAGGACTTCGGTCGACGGTAAATCGTCTCTGGACTCCATGGCTGTTCGGAACATTCCGAAAGAGTCTGGTAGACTATAGAGTAATAATATAGCCAATAGCTCATCAATAACAATGAGACCTATTTCCTTTAGCTTTTTAACAACATCAAAGAAATCAGAAATATGCTTACGAAGGTCATCTTCTTCCTGCATGCGTGTCAAGACGAGTTTCTTCAACAAAGAAGCTTTTCTAGCTGGCCCACTAGATTGGTAAATGGATTGCAGTTTATCCCATACATCTTTAGAGGTTTCCAAGCCGTCCAACGCTGCTAATTCGCTTGGACTCACTGCCAACAGAATATCTGATTCCGCCTTACCGTCCATTTTCACCCAACTGGCATACTTAGGATCAGTAGGCGCCGGCGCCGGTAGGGCACCCGATACATTGTCCCACAAGTCATTTTTTTCAAAATGGCGCGCATGTGGATTTTCCACGTATCATAATTATCTCCAGTTAGCTGGTCAATTTTAATAGAGGCACCATTGCTTTTACAAATCACTTGGCACAAATCACAATACGTCCTCACAAGTGGCAATAGTCTCGTAAGTCGTAACTCGTATACATACACGGAACAAAGGAACGCGGCACGCGGCCGGTTAAGGTTACCGCGCGGCGTCAGAGTTCTGTTCGCGGCAATCGCGGCACTTATTATTGTTTTACACTTTGCACACTCTGGGCCATAACCTGTTGTGAGGTGAGCAAATTAAAGCACAACGTGGATCTAAATACTATATTCAGCATAAACAAATGTGTGTGCACGACAAGAGAACGGGAAAAAATTACAATGGCGGACAAATCTTATTGGCAACAGAAGAAAAAAAAGCATAGACAATGACAGATTGATCCATAGAGCTAAAGTTACATTTTTTTACTTGACATTCTTAATTGCTTCACTAGACTTCGCAATAATTCCTAACAAAGATAAATACTTAGCGTTTATTCATTGAGTCTGCTGTTTTTTTTTTTACTTTTCCAATATATTTTTTATATAAAATAAGAGGACAAACGTGCAATCGGATCACCTGATAGAAAGCAACTACCGTCGCCCATGGATACTCGCAACATCAGAAGAGCTGCAGGTGCATTGCCGCAGGGTTATCACGTAAAAATAGTGATCAACAATCCACTAGCAATAATCGCGCGAGTGATTGCTGGGTATTTAAATAATGGTGTCATGTATAATAGAGATCGATTGCAATCGTATTGTTTTGGCTGATACGTGATACGAAATTGCGATTTTGGAGCAATTATCGCGCAATAATTGCTATCGCATTGCTCTCGCAAGATACGTGATACCGCGGCCGCCCTTTTAAGAGGGAATACGCTCTCCGTACGTATAGGTCCAGAAATACTGTCACCAGCATACGTCAATACGTCCGATAAACGGCAAAGACAAGTGAACCTTTTTACATGTCTTTGTAGATGATCCGGGTTGGGGATGTGCCTAAGTTAGCTGAAGCATCCCAGAGGTATGTGGGACAGGTCGGTGAGAAGCGTTAAACCCACTAAACCACCTGCTATTTGCCATCAGCCGCATACTGTATGTCCTGGATTTATCAAACACAAGACTGTCGCCATAATCTGCCTCAAGAGGGACCGGACTGCCACCAATGTTCGCTTTGACAAATTGAAGCGTCCCCCTTGGAAAAACTTACTGCGTTCCAACCTTATATATTTTATAATAATATTAAACTACTTACTGTCCCTTTATTATTATAGATCTGCTTGTCTGTGTTTGGAATATCTTAAATATATAAAACTCAAACAGTGACTGACTGACATGGCGATCTATCATCGCACAACCCAAACCACTGGACGGATCGGGCTGAAATTTGCCATGCAGACAGATGTTATGACGTAGGCATCCGCTAAGAAAGGATTTTAATTTTTATCAATTCTAACTCCATGGGTTTAAAATAGGGGACGAAAGTTTGTATATAATAATACTTCTTAACGCGAGCGAAGCCGCGGGCATAAGCTCGTTGTGAATATAGAAAACGAAGATAATAAACCTGGAATATATTATTATAACAATATAATAATAAATACTTTGAAAATATTTCATTAGTAAAGTGAATATAAAATTGGAACACTAATAGTTAAGTGATAAGTCTGGATATTTGATCGTATGTTCCATTTTATTTGCATTTAATTCCAGATACAAATTCCAACTCGGAACAATACACATACGTATTCACAACAGAAGCGTAAATTAGCGAGAGGATGAGCAATATGGAATTTAGTATTCCGTTATTCAACAAAAGTATAAAAGTTTTATTATTTTTCACATTGTTATAATGAGCTTCTCATGTCTGTGTTATAAATGTATTTATTGTTTGAATTTAATTTATATGAGAGCAACGAATAATAAAAACTAAGGAAAAGTAACTCCGTCAAAAGCATGTTCTACAATTATTATACCTACTTGTCAAAAATGTGTACCAGGTTTACCTCAGGCCACAGAATATTACATATTAGTTTTAGGCACACATTTCAATACGTTTGCAATAAAGGTGGCCTTGAGCAGTATTAATTATATTCATTTAAGTATAAGTGATAACTTGATAAGATATTTAATAAGTTTCTGTGCTAATAACAAGTTCGTTTGTGAAAATCACCAAATAAAGTGCCTTACGTCAACGGTGATCAGCCGTCAAAGGTAATTTAAATTTTCTTACTAAAACGCTTAAACAGCTTTCAAGCTAGAAACAAATTATCGGACGCGTCCATAAGTCGCGGCTGATGGATGTGGCTTAACAATGTGCACGGTTTTATGTCAAAGACCTAACCTATATGTCAATGGCAGACGTCCCCGGTTGCAAAAACACCCGGCCAGCCTGGGCCGGTTCTGGTCCGAACGCTCAAGGTATCGCGTCCGCGATTTATGTCAGACAATGTGCACAGTTTAGTGTATTTTGTATTAATCAGATAGAAACAAGCCGCATCCGATGAAAACGTCCGCGGATGTTCGTCCGATAATAATTTGTTCCCAGCTGGCTGACGTTACATGACAGTTCGAATGGAACCAAATTTAAAACGGTAATAGTATGGGAGCTACGTTTCCTTAGTTTTTATTATTCGTAGTATGAATATAGTTCTTGCAATCTAGGAGTGCGCGTCGCCTTTATTTGTAGTTGGAAATGTGAATAGACATTGTCGTTAGTGTGCGTACCCGACGGAGCAGTCAGTAGCGAGCGAGCCATGTACGCGTGTATAGATATGGTCACTCACACAACTAAGGGCGACGCGCACTCGTAGATTGCAAGAACTATAATGAGACTAGATGACGCCCGCAACTCCGTTGCGCTAACATTCGTTTATCGCGGGGGAATCGTACGTTTTTCCGAGATTAAAAATCTATACTTAATATTATAAAGCGGAAGAGTTTGTTAGTTAGTTAGTTAGTTTGTTTGTTTGTTTGAACGCGATAATCTCAGGAACTACTGGTCCGATTTGAAAAATTATTTCAGTGTTAGATAGCCCATTTATCGAGAAAGGCTATATAGGCTATATTTTATCACGCTAAGACTAATGGGAGCGAAGATATAGAGGAAAATGTGGAAAAAACGGGGAAAATTGTTTGGAAGGGCTAACTTGAACGCGCTAATCTCAGGAGCCACTGGTCCGATTTGAAAAATTCTTTCAGTATTAGATAGCCCATTTATTGAGGGAGGCTATCAGTTACATTTTATCACGCTAAGACTAATAGGAGAATGTGGAAAAACGGGGGAAATTATTTGAATTTTGCGAACTAGTAACAGTAAAAAGTAGACCGCGTGAAGAATCAGAGGCTATCGATTTCAATCATCAGTGGCTATATATTTTATACCCGTGCGACGCCGGGGCGGGTCGCTAGTATTATAATAATTCACCTCCTCGATACTACAACATCTAACTATTTTTAGTAATAAACTTTTTATACAGAAGATCGTAATATTCTGGGCGTTGCGCTTGTTTCGAGCAGTTAATTACATTTTGCTGTCTTACTGGAAACTTCTTAGCGTTCGAGTTAGTATCTTAAACAAGTTATTAATTATACTTCTCTTATAAAATTCTCCATCTAACTATTCGAATTAATTAAAAGTGCATGCAAATTTGACTTTATGATCTGAGCACTACACTAATTACTTTTATTTAACGCATTTAGGAAATTAAAAGGAAAGTTTTGTTGAAATATTTTACTTGAAGAATCAATGTTTTATTACCTGATTGGGATGTTAGAAATCAAAATGGTTTTTTCTTAAAAATTTTGTCTGATTCATTTTCTTATGACTTTTTGTACGAATACGAATACAAAATAAGTGTCTAAACACACTATGCCGAAGTTCCGCGGCGGAATTTCCGCCTGATTCCGCCTGTAATGTATTTTAAGTTACCGATGACACACTATGCCGAAATTCCGTCGCGTCATATTGTATGTGTTTGACATTGCTGACGTAATCATGCGGAATTTCCGCCGCGAAACCACAGTATAGCAATATATCCGAATAACAGTAGTGAAACGAATGTACTTGCGCAGAGCAACGGAGGGGTACCCGCGGGGAAGCGAGCGGCGCGGGCCCGCGTATACAAACTCGCGGAGTTTGTGTACCTGCCCGCGCAGGGGTGACGTTGGCGCGTTGTCTACGAATTTTGTGTTGTAACAATTATTGTGAAACGATAACTTATCTTATAAACATGGGATATTATAAGGGTTCAGACTTCAGTGTGCGGATGTAAATCTGATTAAAAAAACAAAAAGGATTTAAATTTTTATAAATATCGGCTCACAGCAGCTGTTCACACTAATATTGTGTTGGTCTTGGCGGCATTTATTTGCATCTCTGTATTATTGTAACGCGTTGTAAAAAGTGTAACTTGGAGAGAAACAATAAAGAATACATTAAAAATTTGTCAAATACCCTGTTACAACTTACATACTAATTAGTACCTACCTAGCGAGGTACACAGGGCCACACATCAAGTGTAACATTTTGACCTTTGGACCGCCCTTACCGCGCTCGTAATATGAGGGAGTTTTGAAGCGCTTCTGAGTTCTGTTACACCTGATGTGTGGCGGCCTGGCGGGTGGCCTACCGTACCTACCAATTATGTGATTTATAATTATTGGATATTTTATAGAATGCTTCTTCATTATTTTAATCCTTCGATCGTGGAGTCTTGGAAATCTATTGTTATTATATTGTGTCTCGCTCACCGGTGAGCTTATGGTGCTTGATGGGTGAATTAAATTTTTAAATAGAGATCTAAATCATCTAAAAATAAAGTTTCACCTAAATATTATGTATCTGGCAGTACGACATAATATTATGTAAATATAACACGCTGATTATAATAATATCCATGGACGCTTCACACCACGTCAGTCTGGCCCCGTGCTAAGTACCTGAAGGACTTGTGTTACAAGTACCAGACAACGGAAATAAATTTAATACTTTTATACTAATATACATATATTTAAGATTTTTTATTATATCATACACATATTTAATGGACATCCATGACCCAGGAACATTGAAAAACTTTTTTGTTCCGTCGGCGGGATTCGAACCCGCGACCCCCGGCTTGAGTTGCCACACACTCTAACCACGAAGGTCGTCAAATTTATATAGATTATAATACATAATATGATAACATTACAAGCACAATATTTTATTTTTATTTTATCTCCCGTTTCGTGGCAACCCTGGCATATCTGCTCGGTACCTACACCGGTGGCGGCATCGTGCGACATCAAAGGCGTTTCGTTACTGTAGGGATATAATATTGCTATACTGTGGCGAAACTTCGGCATAATTATTGTGTTTAGACACGTGTTAAATAATTAATAATAATATAATATATAATAAATACATATTTATGTACTAAAACTGTATTTTTAAAACCTTAGCTGAAATAATTTATTTAGAATTATAAATATTCAAATTTCAAATGTTAAAAAATGTAAATATAAAGATAATCATTTTTAATTACTTATTCTAATATTTGATGTTATAATTAATTGATGATAAATCTAAAATGACATTATTTTACTAGGTTGCTTTATTTTTCTAACAGGTTTTACAATGTGGCGGACCCACAATTCGCCTAACATTCCTGCATCGCGCTATCGAAAATGTATCACGTGGGCTTCGGCCTGACCGAGCATACCACCTCGCTCGGTCGGAAGATCTCCCTCTGGCCTTCACGCATCATATCCCACATTGGTGACCCTCGACAGAACATGCCTCCTTCATCATCATCACTCCCCGCCCCTCCACACCGCGCCAGCCAGCATCGCCTCATCGGGTACCTCGTCCACTAGCCGCAATGCACCGCGGCCTGGGCGACTCCGCATCGGCATCATCGGGCTTTCTCACTACACCGACCGGTCAGCAAGCAGAGCACATATCTCCTGGTCAGCACGTAGCATCGGCCCCGCACGGCAGCTTATCCGACTCACTGGATCACGTGCAGCAGCTTACAGTTCCGACTCACTGGGACTCACTGCAACAGTTCCGACTCACTGGAACTCACTGGCAATGGCGACTCGAGCGACAAGACTTCAAGATTCGACCTCCGGTCTTCGGGGGGGAGTGATGTGGCGGTACCCACAATTCGCCTAACATTCCTGCATCGCGCTATCGAAGTTTTCTGAGCGCGTCGGCATATATACGACAGCTGAAATGTATCACGTGGGCTTCGGCCTGACCGAGCATACCACCTCGCTCGGTCGGAAGATCTTCCTCTGGCCTTCACGCATATTCCCACGACAAATTGTTAAAATACTTCCGGTATAAAATATTTCCGCTAGTCTGAATTAAAGTTAATTATTATTTTAGTAACTTATTTAATGTACATAAAATGAGATTATTATTATAGAATATTTGTTATATTTTACCGATGTATTTATTAATTTTTATAGTATTGTTTAAAATACTTCCGGTTATATACCGGAAATATTTTATTGTGTAATTATTATTTAATATTAACACTGTCAACTGTTAATATCCGTTTGGATGGTATAAAAACGAGAGTCAATAGTGAATAAGTTTAGTTTGTGTCGAGAGCAAAGAGGATGTAAACTGTATACTACGTAACATCGAGAGACTGGAGCAACTAGAGAAATAAGATAAGGATTGTACTTTACTGATATTTAATGTAGGTACTTGTTGTATAAATAATATAAGTAAACAATTTATTTAAATGTTTGATAATGTTAATATTATTTATGTAAAGAGTTGAAAAGAATTTAAATTTAATAAAATAATAATTTGGGTAAATTAAAGGACTCTTAATTAAATAAATTATGAATTTAGAAATGAAATTGTTTTATTTTCCTATTAATAAAAAAAAAAGAAAATACAAACTTAACTATTTTTATAATTATATTATTAATTAATTAATACACGCGTTTACTGTAATAATTATACTTTCGTGAGTAACGACCAGTTTTCAGTAACATTTATGTACTTACTACGATATAATATTAATACATAAAATATAATATTTTATTTATTTATTTATATCAGGCTACATAGGCCCCTAAAATATATACCTTAATGACTAACATACATATAAATCATATTATACACTTAATAACTTATATTAAATTATACTAGCTAACACTTAACAGTAATTGAAGTTTATTACGATCAATTTAATTTAGCTTGAATAGATTGTTTGGACCAAATTATACCCAATAGTTTCTGAATAAAACAAGTGGGCGTAAAGTTTTACCGCCGCAATAAAAGTCGCCTGTAAAGAGCTTCTATTGTGAGGCACGCGGCAGAAAAGTACGTTAAACTATACAAATTGTAGGAAAAACGCTACAAAGCAACGAATTTATTATTGAAAGGCGATAGGGAAATACGCTCGGTCCTTATTTGTATTCCACACCTCACCGGCCCTTATATCGATCGCCATTCCCTTTGAAATCTGTCATTTTAACAGGTTCACTGTCCCGTACATCAAACACGGAGGTTTTCATTGTTTGCCTAATTTCTAACACCACAGTACAAATAAATACAGCAGAGTAAGTTTGTATTTACAAATCGATTTCGCGCAAAAAATAGAAGTCTTATCTGCGGGCGACTTTACCTGAATCGTTCTGCTCTCTTAGGATAATATTATGTTCTATTCATATCTGATCAGTTTTAAAGACAGTTTATAGACTAGATTCTAGAACAAAACATTATATTGTTATCATGACTATAAAGCCTTTATACACAATATAGATATTTATATTAGCAAAGTATAATGTGTGATGTATTAATATTTATTAAGAACTATAACATGACCCGGTTAACTTAGTATTATTATTTTCCTCTTAATATACTCCCTCGAAATATCAAGAGCCAAATCGGTTCAGGCGTTCTCGAATTTTAGCGAGACTAACAAAATTTAAAATTCATTTTTATTTTTATAGATGAAATTATTCAAACTAAAGTGGCTAATAAACCTATTTATTGAATAATATTGTATACAAAATTTTAAATTTGAAATAAAAATCAAAAATAAAAATGTCGATTTAAAGGATGAAAGTAAAGGTATGAAAATAAATGAGAAAGTAATCTCCCTGTAGAACATTTTCCAAGAGTAAATTTGTGTTTTAATCTGAAGTAAGCGCGGCTCGGTGGGAAAAGTCTAAAGCCTACCTGCGGCTGTTTAAGAGGCCGGATTAAACTATTTATATTCAATTTTGCTTTAAATTTTTCTAATCAAAGCTGTCTATCAGACTTACGTACAGACCTAAAATTATATTGCGGTATTTGGATGGAATTATTAAGAGCCTGCTGTCAAAAATATCACAGCACGCTAGCCCCGCCTACACACCCCGCTATCCTCCAATCGTAATGATTCCATGATTGACATATAATGATTCCATGAATCGGACCCCCGAGAATTGTGCTTTGCGCTACAACTAATAGTGAACAATATCCCGTAACAACAATTCCCGCATTGTAGCACGAAAGTAAAGGTCGTAAGTCCTGAAACTGTTTTTGATGATTAAAGTAAATTAATTTTAGTGTGTGATTGTAGTAGTGCAAGTTATATAATGATACTTAACTCAGTGAGTGTGACAAATATTTGTTGAAAAGCCCAGAAAGATTCATAATTACGAAAAATATAACTTTCGAGTCAAAATAAGCGAATCGTGTTTTCCGTTAGGCAAATATCAGATAAATAAAATGATTGAATGAATCTAATTTTCATTTAAGTCAATCTTCTTACGGGATCGTTATACTTTTTAACCGACTTCCAAAAAACGAGGAGGTTATATGTTCGGCTGTGAATTTTTATTTTTATTTTGTATGTTCAACGAACCGATTTTCGAAATTTTTGTTTTGTTGTATTAGGTTTCACTCCAATTTGGTACCATGTTCACAAAAGTGGAGACCTGATGATGGGATCCAAGAGTAATCGAGGGAACTCCTCGAAATTTATATGGAAACATATGGTGATTTTGGTTTTATGAGAAGCATCCTAAGCATATGCTACCAAAACGCAAGATTTTGCACCGAGGTTATACTATAGTTCCGAAGATACTAAGAGAATTCCGGATTCCTTATAGATACAAGTTTGGGAATTTAGGCGCTGTTTTAAGAATGCTACTATGAAAATTACATTCATCATCAACGTCATCATTATCATCATCATTACTACGTCAGGGTCACCAATGTCACCAAATTCAACCTTATCTCCAGAGCACAAGATACCTACGTAAAATAATATACAGGTGTATTAATCTACGTATAGTACGCGATGGCTTACTAGGTAACTAAAAAGAGTGAAATTATTATTTTTAACAAAAAATTAAAACCGACTTCCAAGGTAAAAACAATAATAGCATCCTTATAATATGAACTAAAAAGTATTAAATAATTATTCCTATCTAATAGTGCCTTTTTCCGAATTCGGCTAAAACTCAACTATTTCTGTACTCAATCTTCATAATTTTGAAGTCGGTGCCAGTTCCAAAAGTTTCAAATATTCTGTCAGAGAACTGAAGATTCATCTGGTACCGACTTCAAAATGATGAAGATTGAGTACAGAAATAGTTGAGTTTTAGCCGTATTTGGAAAAAGGCACTATTAGATAGGAATAATTATTTAATACTTTTTAGTTCATATTATAAGGATGCTATTATTGTTTTTACCTTGGAAGTCGGTTTTAATTTTTTGTTAAAAATAATAATTAAAAAATAGAAAACACAGCAAAATTTGGCAGCCCGCTAAAGCGTGCAGATGAAACCACTTTTCATCGGCATTAACAAAGAAATTATACCTGAAAAAAATAATTAGTAATCTACATGATATGATACGTAACGTGGTTTTGCCATATTTTTCCTATCGGTATCACATAATAAAGAAAGAAAAAACCAAATCACCTCCAAATCGTTGAATGAAACCATTTTACTCCTTCATTATTTATCAAAAGATTATATAAAAAATATCTACTGCTTTGCAATACATAAGTTGATAATTTGGTTTTTTTACTTTTTTGAAATATGTATTATATTAAGCCTTAAAAAGGTTTTTTCTCCTATTTCGCCCTATCATGGACGCGGCGAGCGTCGTAACCGCCACCGTACAAGGCGCGCTGTTATGAATGTTATTTTAATGTCATTTACGTCGTAATTCGCACTGACAGACAATGATCAAGGTCATTGGCGGATATAGAGGCCTTAAGAATGTAAAGTAGATGTCACGAAAATGATACCAGCGTTTCCATTCGATATTTAAGGGTTATCTGCCCCAAGTCCCAAGACTGCGTTGGGGCATTGCATGTTAAAAACATACGACGCCGCAGACACATGTGGATATTTCCGATGTAATTCCGATGCATTTCCGTATAAATGACATCGCATCGCATTTCTATGGTGTGTTGTTTTGAGACACGACGCCGTAAGTCACAACGTATCGTATAGTGTCCTGACCCTAAGATGTAATTTAAAAGCTTCCAAAATTTGTACATTTTATTTTTATTAAATAAGTGGGCAAACGAGCAAACGGGTCACCTGATGCATCCTAAGCAACTACCGTCGCCCGCTATGGACACTCGCAACATCAGAAGAGCTGCAGGTGCGTTGCCGGCCTTTTAAAAGAGGGAATACGCTCTTTTCTTGAAGGTTTGCAGGTCGTATAGGTCCGGAAATACTGCTGGTGACAGTTCGTTCCAGAGTTTTACAGTGCGCGGCAGAAAGTTACGCGTACGCGATTGGTTCAAGCATACATTTTAATTTGCCCATAGCTTATATGAAATGTATTTATGGTTTTTAAATTACGCGACAAAAACCATTTTGTCGCTTACGCCCTTTCCATTTTTTGCTGTTCCATTTCTTGTTTTCTATGTATAGAAACAAGCAATCTAAAACATATCCAATACGGCTTTTTACTTTAACGCGGCGTCACCTCAATCCATCGATCGTGGATTATTGGAAATCTATTGTTATTCTATTGTGTCTCACCCACCAATGAGCTTATGGGGCTTGATAGGCTAAAACGCGCCGCACCCGCGCCGCCCGCGCCGCCGCCACCGCCCCGCTGCCCTCTGATTTCGAGGCTTAGGCCTAACTTTGTCCACGCCCTAAGACAGCCTTTTAGAGTTGTATTGTATTTTGTACTTCATGTATAATACTTAATTTCTTTGGAGGGTATCAATGAAGTAGAATGGATTACTGTGTTTGAAAATATTAATTAATAATTATTATTAACAAATCAATTTAACAGTTTCGTAATTTAATATTGAAACAAGTTCATTCGATCGAAGACGATAACAATATGAGTACTTGCTACTATACTATAATAAAATTCCCATATTACTTCCAACATAAAACGCAATATTAGTAAGGGAAGTAATGCGGGAATCTCAGTAGCGGTAAAAAATATATCTGAATTTGTCAACTTGGACGTTTTTCCTTATTGATAAGTATTTCTTCAACTGCGTTAGCGTTTTTGATGATATCCATTTACCATTTGGATTGATGGGGGCGTAAACCTGCTTGGAAACCTTTAATTCGATCGGTAGTACCTACAGAAAATCCAACAACGCAATTCTATAATTAATTGAAGACATAAGTAGATGAAGCGGGTAATAAACAATTTGAAAGCTGTTTTTTTTTTGCATAACTTCAGGCTTTTAGACCGGGAAAATGATTTTAATCCTTCGATCGCGGATTCTTGGAAATCTACTCTAGGTAAGTAATATAATTTATTACCTAACTAATATATTATCTAGACTTACCTACCTAGGTAAGTTACGAGGTTTGTTCAAATTATGAGTAATTGTTGAGTGAGAGTCTGAAGTCCTACTCAAGTTCCCTTTCATTTGGGTTTAATACGCAACCTCTTTTACATAATTTACGTTTCGCAAACGCACCTTTTGCAGTATGTGGATATATCAAAATCTTTACTACGGTTTCGTTGACGCTAGCTAAATTTAAAAAACCGGCCAAGTGCGTGTCGGGCCACGCGCAGTCTATACAAAAAAAAAACTAGCGGTATTACGGAACCCTATGGTTCCGTAATACCGCTAGTTTTTTTTTTGTGGTCAATGAATGTACATTTATAACGTGTTTTACATTAATAACAACATCATCACAGTTACTTTCAGAGTAATTTAAACGAAAAGTTCCTTTATACTTCGCCGAATACATTTTTTTAGTTGATCGACTATTACTCAATAACTTATGAAGTCTTCTTAGCCGTGATAGTTTTCCTTTTAAATTCAGCATATTTCCTACTCCCGTGAATTTTTTCACATTTACAGAAGCAACCGTTTAGCTGGTAGAAGGGGGGGACACTGGACTCTAACGATTTTTTCCATTTTAAAACTTAATATTTCACAAACGGATCCCTTAATCGGATAATGATCTATGAATACTCATAATAGTTTTAAAAAACCTATCCAACGATACCCCACACGATGAGGTGGACGCGAAAAAAAAAATTCATCCCCGCTTGATGAGTATGGAAGGTACCATAAAAAAAAATTAAGATTTCATGTACCATTTTGTTGCCATCATTAATATGTGCATTCATGCCAAATTACAGCTTTGCAGGTCCTATAGTCTCTGAGCAAAACCGCGGATAGACAGACAGACAGACGGACGGACAGATCGAAACTATAAGGGTTCCTTGTTGACTAAGGAACCCTAAAAACATGCCAGATACTGGAGTTATTTCAAAGTATTAATTTTAATTCAAAGTATTAAATTAAATAATATTTTTTTTGAAGTAACTAAATAAGTATGGCATTATGACAACGTCCATGCGCACAAACAATGGTCGCCGTCAGTCTCGAGTTGTAATAATTTACATTTATTTATTCAACAAAAGCACTTATCAATGTAAAAAGTACCCAGTAGCCAATTCTCAGGCCTACTGCATATAATATTTGGTAAAAGTCAGTAAAGCCGTTTCGGAGGAGTAGGGTAACTAAGATTGTGACACGAGCATTTTATATATTTAAGATCCGTCATTCAGGTTTCAGTCTAGACTCACTTTAATTTGGTTTCCTATCCTTAAAATTCCTTTACATAGTGTCAACTTTCTCAATATTATTTTCTACATAAAATATTCTTCCAGCCACTTATATTTTATTTTCCCCATAATAAATTCTGCTTATCGGAATTTGGTTGAATTAAAAGATTACCAATCTCTTCGAAGGGTTAAGGAAATGGGAATCTCTGTCGGATAGGAAAAGGTTCTTTCAATTAAAAAGATTAAATCAAAATATTAGCATGAAAAAATATTTTACCCCTTGATAATAATCTACGTTAAAAATCAACATCTGTTTAATATTTGATCATATGGGCTCTAGTACAATTAAACTTTTTTAAAAGTGAGCGTCAGGATAAGATTTCATTTACATTTTTAATATTCTCGTGTGGTGATCGTTTGGGTTTGCTGCTAAACTGCTCCAGAACAACTCGGCTTATTTTTATGAAACTTTGTATACTTTGTGTAGATTCTTAAATCAACCAACATATTCGAAATAGTCTTATTGCCAAAAAAATATTATCGGATCAGCCAGTAGTAATATAATTGTTGGACACATCACTTCTGTCGTCAAATTTATATTGTTTAGTGATAGACATTTAACCTGGCACAATCGATCGGCGTACAGACAAAGCTGTATTCTTATTATTATTCTTATTCTTATTTCATGTACCATTTTGTTGCCATCATTAATATGTGCATTCATGCCAAATTACAGCTTTGCAGGTCCTATAGTCTCTGAGCAAAACCGCGGATAGACAGACAGACAGACGGACGGACAGATCGAAACTATAAGGGTTCCTTGTTGACTAAGAAACCCTAAAAACAGGCCAGATACTGGAGTTATTTCAAAGTGTATATCTGTGTAGTAAATAAGGTTCTCTCTTTTCCTTTATTCTTACATAGTGGGTTATGATAAATTTTTATACTAATACTATCTGTCCCTGCATACGTTGTTTTGCCATATTATAAAGTATTTCGCCCATATAATTTTTTTGAAGTAACTAAATAAGTATGGCATTATGACAACGTCCATGCGCACAAACAATGATCGCCGTCAGTCTCGAGTTGTAATAATTTACATTTATTTATTCAACAAATGCACTTATCAATGTAAAAAGTACCCAGTAGCCAATTCTCAGGCCTACTGCATATAATATTTGGTAAAAGTCAGTAAAGCCGTTTCGGAGGAGTAGGGTAACTAAGATTGTGACACGAGCATTTTATATATTTAAGATCCGTCATTCAGGTTTCAGTCTAGACTCACTTTAATTTGGTTTCCTATCCTTAAAATTCCTTTACATAGTGTCAACTTTCTCAATATTATTTTCTACATAAAATATTCTTCCAGCCACTTATGTTTTATTTTCCCCATAATAAATTCTGCTTATCGGAATTTGGTTGAATTAAAAGATTACCAATCTCTTCGAAGGGTTAAGGAAATGGGAATCTCTGTCGGATAGGAAAAGGTTCTTTCAATTAAAAAGATTAAATCAAAATATTAGCATGAAAAAATATTTTACCCCTTGATAATAATCTACGTTAAAAATCAACATCTGTTTAATATTTGATCATATGGGCTCTAGTACAATTAACCTTTTTTAAAAGTGAGCGTCAGGATAAGATTTCATTTACATTTTTAATATTCTCGTGTGGTGATCGTTTGGGTTTGCTGCTAAACTGCTCCAGAACAACTCGGCTTATTTTTATGAAACTTTGTATACTTTGTGTAGATTCTTAAATCAACCAACATATTCGAAATAGTCTTATTGCCAAAAAAATATTATCGGATCAGCCAGTAGTAATATAATTGTTGGACACATCACTTCTGTCGTCAAATTTATATTGTTTAGTGATAGACATTTAACCTGGCACAATCGATCGGCGTACAGACAAAGCTGTATTCTTATTATTATTCTTATTCTTATTTCATGTACCATTTTGTTGCCATCATTAATATGTGCATTCATGCCAAATTACAGCTTTGCAGGTCCTATAGTCTCTGAGCAAAACCGCGGATAGACAGACAGACAGACGGACGGACAGATCGAAACTATAAGGGTTCCTTGTTGACTAAGGAACCCTAAAAACAGGCCAGATACTGGAGTTATTTCAAAGTGTATATCTGTGTAGTAAATAAGGTTCTCTCTTTTCCTTTATTCTTACATAGTGGGTTATGATAAATTTTTATACTAATACTATCTGTCCCTGCATACGTTGTTTTGCCATATTATAAAGTATTTCGCCCATATAATTTTTTTGAAGTAACTAAATAAGTATGGCATTATGACAACGTCCATGCGCACAAACAATGATCGCCGTCAGTCTCGAGTTGTAATAATTTACATTTATTTATTCAACAAATGCACTTATCAATGTAAAAAGTACCCAGTAGCCAATTCTCAGGCCTACTGCATATAATATTTGGTAAAAGTCAGTAAAGCCGTTTCGGAGGAGTAGGGTAACTAAGATTGTGACACGAGCATTTTATATATTTAAGATCCGTCATTCAGGTTTCAGTCTAGACTCACTTTAATTTGGTTTCCTATCCTTAAAATTCCTTTACATAGTGTCAACTTTCTCAATATTATTTTCTACATAAAATATTCTTCCAGCCACTTATGTTTTATTTTCCCCATAATAAATTCTGCTTATCGGAATTTGGTTGAATTAAAAGATTACCAATCTCTTCGAAGGGTTAAGGAAATGGGAATCTCTGTCGGATAGGAAAAGGTTCTTTCAATTAAAAAGATTAAATCAAAATATTAGCATGAAAAAATATTTTACCCCTTGATAATAATCTACGTTAAAAATCAACATCTGTTTAATATTTGATCATATGGGCTCTAGTACAATTAACCTTTTTTAAAAGTGAGCGTCAGGATAAGATTTCATTTACATTTTTAATATTCTCGTGTGGTGATCGTTTGGGTTTGCTGCTAAACTGCTCCAGAACAACTCGGCTTATTTTTATGAAACTTTGTATACTTTGTGTAGGTTCTTAAATCAACCAACATATTCGAAATAGTCTTATTGCCAAAAAAATATTATCGGATCAGCCAGTAGTAATATAATTGTTGGACACATCACTTCTGTCGTCAAATTTATATTGTTTAGTGATAGACATTTAACCTGGCACAATCGATCGGCGTACAGACAAAGCTGAATAGATCAGCCCGCGTTGGGACAAATCGGTAGATTTTCTCAACAGGTCTCAAACAGACCGTATCGAAATATCTTTTGTTAGCTCCGTATTTGTTCCTTTGTTCGTTCGGATTATTTACGATTGTTATAAAATTGTTAAACTTTTTATAGAAACAAGAATTTAAGCGCTTACATAAATTCTAGAAAATTCTACGGCGCAAACTTGGAATCCATTCAATTGACTTTTGCTAACGACTATCGCTATAACGTTTTATGTCACCAGAATCTTAATAAAGTACCTCAAGAAGTGAGTTTTTTTATGTTCTGGTTATGTCTATTAGCTAAAGGAATATTTTCAAGACCACGATCCAAACAGAGATTTTATAACAAGGTTACATAGCAACAGTACAACACGGTCACATTAACTTGACGTACCGCTGGAATTAAATAACATGCGAGCTCCGTAATGACGTCATCAAACCGTGCGTCTAGTTAATTTGAACGTGTTATACATTCATAAAACCATAGTGTAAAATAATGTGTATAGGAGTCCCTAAAGAAGATCTTCCAACCAAGTGATTTTTTTTGACGTGATAACGTCTTATAATTCGATATGGGGTGCGCGCCCGAAAAACATGACAGTTCATGCAGCGTTACCTCGCTGACAGCAGCTCTGAGGCGTTCCATTTACACTTTCAAGTCTTTCAACAACCGTAAGGCCCAGCTGGGCCGTGCTCTTTGTTTCGATTATATTATTCGATTATAGTGTTTGGAAAAGTCTTTATATTATTGTTTGTATTGAATAGGTTCAATAACTACTAAACTAATTTTAAAAATTATTTTACCGTTGGTAAGCTACATTGTTTGCAAATAACATAGATAGTATATTATTCAGAAAAATATAAGGGATCATAACGAAAATCGCAAAAATATAACCCAAAGTGGTAAAAATTTTAAATAAATTACATTATTTCGCTTGCGCTGCAAAAAATACAGCTGATTCATAAAAATAATATTAAAATACTTATAATATTCATCATTATCTACAAAAAAATCCAGGACAGCATATATGTATCTTTTATGGTTAACGAATAATAACCATTTCCTTCATTAAAAAATTAGCTTCAAATCATCTCCTACTAGCGTGGCTTGTTTTGCATATTAACAATTGATCCTTACCTAAATAAATATCAAATAAGAATTGTGATTCTGTAAAGAATAGAATTGTCTTTTAAATTGTTAATATGGGGCAAATATTTTAGTAGTTAGTGCAGTTTAATTAAAGCTCAAAACAAGGCTGACGTGGCAATGACGGTGGCTACCATAAATTTGTAATGCAAAATATTATATTTTCCAAGTGGAACAACTTGCTATACATCTTGTCTATTAATTTGTCAGCGAAGCGAAGTTTGCGTAATAGTAGTTCTTAAAAATCTCTACATTTTTAGGGTACTTACATACTACCACAGCCTTCATTTTCATGAAAAACGTAGATGAATATTTATCAGATTAATTAATCAAAAGCAGTCTTCTTCATCCGAGATTCTCTATTTATTCTATGGTATTTTTTGAGAAATTATCACTTGTAAAATTATCACTTCTACACAATCTGAGTAAATCTATATGTTTGTTAAGACAAATTGCAAGCTCTGCATTTACAATGTCTACAAGATCAACAAGGATAATCAAACCAGCTACTCAACGAATTTGAAAAGATTATAATAATAGTGTAGGAAAAAAATGCTCATGGAAATCTTGTGACTGAAGTTAAACTTAGTGTGAAAAAATGTCCTTTTAATACCTATTTCCGATTTTTAACAGCATGGCTTATGTTTTATTGCTATTATGTATTTTAAAAATGCCGAGAAAATCAGCTATTAGATACCAGATCGTCAAACCACGATTATTTAACTAAAAATTATATTCATTCATTGTGTATGTGTGCCAACAAAAACTTAATTTTCGTACAAAAATGACTAATTTTGAAGCCTTCTGAAAATTATTGTTTAAAGTCGGTTAGCACCGACAGATATGAAACAAACTCCAAATGGAATTAAACCAATTAGAAAAATAAGTGAAATCATTATAATGTAATACTACCGACATTTTGCCAATTTATATATCCCCATTACAATGTCGGAAGTGGTACTACCGACAATTTAACCATTTATAAAACCGATTAAAAATGTCGTATGTGGTACAACCGACATTTAACATATTTGAAAAACCGGTTAAGAACGTTGGATGTGGCACATTCGACAATTTTAAATGACCTACGATAAAATGTAAACGAAGATAAATGTTTTTATTATAATCAAGTCTAAAGCAATAAAACATAAGCTGTACGGTTCAAAATCTTTAAAGAATATAATAAAGAATAGTAAAAACCATTTTCTGCACTAGTATTAGCTTCGATCTTAATATTTCCATCAGCATTTTATTCCCTATTACTATATTTTTCTTAATTTAATTGAGTACCTAGTTTGATTAGCCGTGCTGATCTTATAGACATTAAAAATGGCGTCTAAAATTAAAAAATATAACTAAGGTTGCAAAAAAAAAAAAACAAGTGACAGCGTGACGTCCATTTTCTTCGTTAAGATAGTCGGAAGTGGCACATCGGGCGCTCTCATTCGCCCCTGCGTCCCGTTAACAACGTAGTTAGTGACTATCCAATATTGTTAGCGGACTATCTTAGTAATATACGACGTTTTTAATGTAACTATTTCGGAAACTATGCTTAATATAGATTTTATCTTTTCAGCTAATGATAGCCTTGGTTATAAGGACATGTTTTATGGAATAAAATAAAAATGTCGATTTTGCACATCCGACATTGTTAAAAGTCATGGGCGAGTTGAACGTGAGAACGTCATACGATGTCACGTTCAACTATCGTCAGTAAGCCGAATTTACAGACAACCGATTTTTTTAATATATTGCCACGCTTTAGATTCAATAGCGCGAATAATGCAATTCAGGATTATTTGTTTTGACATGGCACACTGTTAGTAGATGGCGTAGTTTTATTTTGTTTCTAAATCTTTTCTATAAACTATCCGTAGTGCTCCGTATCTCTGTATAATTGTAAGTAAAATATCGATCTCAAAAACTAAAAGTGCTCCTACATAGCAGTTATATAACGTTATATAACAATTGTTGTCTAACTTTTTTTTCACAAATTAAAACCAAAGACTTCTATTTAAATAGAAGTTTTTGATTATAACAGACACGTTTTCTTGACACGTTGTAGAATATGTTGCTGTTATAAAGTGTTATCATGTTACACATTGTTTTATAACGTTATATAACTGCTGTGTGGGAGCACCTTTATGCTTAAACAACGTTGAACTGAATATTGAATAAACAATATTGAAAAGGGGAGGATTATGGTTTTCCTAATTCTTCCTTTCCTTAATATTATTTTTGTTTGCACCTTGTTTACGTGTAACATTTTCAAATCAGGTAAACCTTAATCATAACATTTCCTGATCGTAACTTCATTACAGGGGTTTCCCCATTACTTTGTTGAGGGAAATAATCGAATTTTGTGTTTATTTTATAGCAGCTTTACACGATATTCGATAAACATGCGTACATTTAACTATATTTTGTGTTTAGCTATGGAATCTCGATATATTTTTGACATCAGTATTATAATTTTATAAAGGCTCGTCTTGGCGATGTACTACTGAGCACTGGGACTACTGGGAGAAATCTATGTAGTTTAGCACGTATGAAAATAAATAGAATAAAATGTATTTTTATTCAAAATAGGTATTATAAGTACACTTTTTGAACGTCCATAATTATTAATAACAATAAGTATTTCATTGTAATTTTTCTCGATCAGGCAAAAGCAAAATAATAATATTATGTTGAGCTACCGCCAATGATTTTCTAAAATAGTAACATACAATATCATTGGCTACCGCGCCTACGGCATGACGTAACGGGTCTACGAAACGCGTTGCTAGAGATTTAAACTATAATGGCGACTAAAATATTATTAGTATTTCGGTACTCCTATTATTATAGTACAATTACAATTTTTTTTATAAATTAATATAATAATAAGTATTTTAAATAAATATTAAAATATACAAAAAATATACATATAAATATATAAATATATATATATTATACTTATTATAAAACAAAGTCGCTTTTTTCCGTCATGTCCCTTTGTCACCTTTAATCTTTAAAACTACGCAACGGATTTTGATAGTTCTTTCAGTGTTAGATAGCCCATTTATCGAGGAAGGCTATAAGCTATATTTTATCACGCTAAGACGCACGCTAATATGAGCGAGGAAATAGAGGAAAATGTGGAAAAAACGGGGAAAATTATTTGAAAGGGCTAACTTGAACGCACGCTAATCTCACGAACTACTGGTCCAATTTGAAAAATTCTTTCAGTGTTAGATAGCCCATTTATTGAGAAAGGCTATAGGTTATATTTTATCACGCTAAGACTAATAGGAGAATGTGGAAAAAACGTAGGAAATTATTTGTAAGGGCTTATCTCGCGAACTACTGGAGCAATTTTCATGTTATTTGGCACAGATAAGAAGTAGACCACGTGAAGGATCATAGGATATCGATTTTAATCATTTTTCAGTAGCTATATATTTTATACCCGTGCGACGCCGGGGCGCTAGTTACCATATAAATATTATAATATAAATTATTTATACGAAGTTCGACAGCTTTAAATTGTAAACATATAACATTTTTTCTACCCAAAAAAAGGAATGTATATTAAAACAGTATTATAAACTTTCGTTTTATTTAAAACTTTAAAGCGGGTGACATAATAAAGTAAAAAAATATACTTTATTACCTTATGTGTATGTTTGCCCATAGGCATATCGACGCTGCAATATAATTTAACCTTATCTCCCTATCCTAGGATAAATTGTAGTGATTGAGTCTCCTAGAACTAGTTCTAGGAGACTCAATCACTGCAATTTATTATTTTGTGGGGAGTAGGATGGTCCTAACAACTATCTCAGTTTTTAACTGTTCATAAAGAGTACTGGAATAGTATAGTTATATATTACGTATTGTTGGTTCTGAGCATTGTCGTTTCTAAGAATCTGCAACTTATTGGTAAGCGCATAATATTATGCTGGGCGCATTGGGGCGAGCAACATTTTATTCAGATATTTTATGACTAAGTAAGAGGTTATAAATTACTTGCTCGTATATTATGTTGATAGTAAAATTATTAAGAAGATAAGCTATATAATCTCTAAAAGCACAATGTATTATGACAGCGATCAGTAAAAGGCCGCAACGCCAAAAATACAGAAACTACCGCACTCGGCATATTAATTACTTAAGAGGGCAACTAACGCAAAAAAATCAAACATCGTCCTTCCTTTACACTTACGCCCGTCTATCATATATTATAATTATATACATATACAGGTGAAAAAGGACGACGCGGATTCATCGCCAAATTAGATTTTTTCAATATATCTCGATAAATATACAACATTTTAAAAACCGCTAGGTCAGATTCTCAATGATGGAATTTTATACAATGTGTTAATATTAACTTAGTTTAATGCATGGTTATGGCAATATATGAAAATTTCGTGAAAATTAGATGCATCTTTGTGTTTTTTTCTATCAAGAAAATTTTAAGGTATCGTGTTTTCGCTCGGCCAGATCCTCTAAAATATAATGTAGTATAGTAATGTTTAGAAAATCAAACAATTTGGGGCTTATTTTCAAGTATAGAAATGAATTATAAAATTGTCAATTTAGGGTTAGTAGCCCACTTAACTGTAATCAAATGAAGAGTCTGACTTATGTCAGCTCTATACATTATCTGTCAAACTCTTCATTAAATTGATGTTACGTCCATCATTAAAATATGACTCTAAGAGTGGTCGTAAGAATTTTTACCGTGCATAATATAGGTTATATCTTTTAAAATACACAATGTCTCGTCAATTTTGAATTTTGGTTATGTGGTCCATAAAGCAAAGTTATCAAATGAAAACTATTATACTTACATATTTTTGCGTCCTCGCTGCCAATTTTATAAGTAGCTAATAATAACGTAATATTACATTAATTCAGTATTATTTATACGAAGTACGTGTCTGATAATATCCATTTCGAAACTGAGATACAACACAATTTACTTATTTGCATAGTAATATGCTTAATAAATTCTCCTGATATAACAATTAAGTGTAATGTTATTATACCTATTTATTTATAATATTATATTGGTGTTATTGTAATTAAGATACGGTTTAGACACAGACTCTATTATTAATTCATTTATTTAGTCAGCGTAAAACTATTTACGTATTGATAAATGTCAAATGAATTGTATGCCGGAGGAAGACACTTTCGTTGCAATATTCTATTAGGGTGAGGGTTAGTCTATTACCAAGCTTAGAGTCATAAGGAAGTTTTGCGCTAACTTACTCCTTTTTACAGTGTTCGAGAAATATATTTTGACGAATCCACAACGCCCAAGCAGTCTCCACATTCACATATCGACGATAACGGGCAATAGTTCTCTATGACTCTAAGCTTGGTAATAGACCCCTTCTTCTCATAAAACATTGCAACGAAGGTGTCTTTATCGAAGCACCATTTTCATTGCAATTTTCAGCATGCAAATACACATTTAGCTACAAAATATATTCCACCATAAGTCATGTCACATTCTCCAAGTCCATTTAATTATAACCTGTTACAGGCCACGGGCCGAGAGTCGAGACTCAAATTAACGTGGCCCCAAGACTGCGCTCATTACTCCCCCGAGTGCGCCATAACGCTGACGTGTTTTAAATAAAATTATGCGATATTATGTTGACTAAATTTTATGAATTACTAGATGATGCCCGCAACTTCGTTACACCAAAATTCGTTTATCACGCGGGAACCGTACATTTTTCCGGGATAAAAACTATTCTATGTCCTTTTTTGGGACTCAAAGAATCTCCATGCCAAATTTCATCAAAATTGGTTCAGCGGTTCGAGCGTGAAGAGGTAACAGACAGACAGACAGACAGACGGACAGACACACTTTCGCATTTATAATATTAGTATGGATGGAAGTATGGAAGTATGGATTTTTTTTCTTTTATTTATATACCGATAAACTATATTAACGGTTTCTCATAATGTAATAGTTTCTGTCCGTTTTAACTGCGATTACTCACAGATCACAATGATAAAAATTTTACTAAAATATTATTTACAATTTATAAGTGAATCACGGATTTTATTCAATATCAAATCCTGAACTCATACTCAATATACATTTTAAGAAATACTACTTGCAACCATTTACTAACAAGATCTTACGGCCGCCGCGGCCGAACATTAAATACTTAAATGTCATTAATTCAAAATTTTGACATAAGCCCCTTATATTATTATCTGTCAAACTCTTGATTAAATTGAAGGTTAATCTGATAATGTCTCTGAGTATTTATAAGATTGTAATCTATCTTCTAAGCTCGCGCGATGTAATTTGTAATGTACATTGTTTGTATCTCTTTACTTTATTGTCTTTCTCGTGTAAGTGAATTTATGTAAATTCTTATGAGAATAAATGTCTTAAAACCTAAATCTAAAACCTGAGTATGGAGGTTAATAATTTAATAGTAGTAGTAATCTATCAAAATATCGAATACACAAATAAAATCCATTATTAATATAGGTGGGGCGCAATTTTCCCCATTTGCCGGTCGGCGCTTCACGGGTAATTGCAGTGTACTCTCGAGACGAGATTTAAGATCGACTCAGCGCTGGAAGGTTAGAATGAATTATGCAAAAACAAAATGAGTGTCAAGTAATCTCCATATAAAAACGACGCCGAGCGCCCCAAATTTAAAGGCATCTCATTTTTTCGCTCTTAAGCTTATATTTTTGACGGCACAAATTCTGAGCAATTTTTTCGTTATGTCCAGCAGTTAAAATGATATTAAAGTTTAATGTAATAGCTTAATTAAGTTAAGGAAGCTAATTTGCTATTTGGTAATGTTTCTCAAGTATTATGTTCTCTGGTACTGCTTTATGCTTCATCTTTTGATATTATGATGAACACAAGTTTAATTTACCTTACCGCAGAAATTATGAAATTATAAATATATAGATGGGTTGAATATAATATTACTTATTTGCTTAATTCCCACTTATTTGCTTAATTCTCACATGACTAAAAAAAACAAGGCCTTTGAATCCGTTGTGGATGATTTATACAGTATTTTCAGAGCGAAGTAACCACTCCTCAAATACTGTAGTGCCTGGGACAAGATTTAAATGTCCGTATGGTTGCCCAAACGCATACGACATTTTCGCAACATTGTCGGCATAGTCCAGAGGAAAGAACTAGTCAATACGTCTGGGACCAACTATGAGCGGGTTACCTCGCGACTAAACTATGTGATAATGCAACTAAGATAGTTTTGTGCGCTGAATACACTCATTATCAACTGAACATGAAACATACCTAATTGAAATAATTGAATAAACAAAATTTCAAGTCTCAGATGTCTCCGCATAAACCGTATCTAATGAACAACAAACACGAATGCAAAACATTTAATATCCCAAGACAATATAAGCGCTTTCATTTTACAGTCATTTTACAACTCCTACATGAGTACGTGGCGTGACAATTTATCTTCCCCTTATTTAATTAAAGGTCCGGGCGTAATGAGAAGCTTTGGTTACGAGAGTAATACGTAGGAATTAAGGTGCAGGCGATTTGTTTGTATCCCCTAATGAAGCTAGGTACTATTTCCTTGGGTAAGATAATATACCTGAATTCCTACACTATACCAATGTAGCTTCAATTATACTCCAAAATGTACTAAAATATTATAATATGATTTATTTCATTTCAAATAATTATTATATACATGATATTATATCTAAAGCATAAAAGTATAATATTACTTAGTATAATGAAATATTATTTAAAAAAAAAACATTTATTCAACACTCATGCGCATTACAATTTACACCCTATTACAACAAACATTCGTACACAAAAAATAAGGAAGTGAAAATAAAAATAAAAACAGAAATATCAGAAAATCGCAACAAAAAAGAATAATAATAAACATTGCAAAAACAAACAAAGACGAGGCAGGGCAGATTTTTGTGTATCAATTAAACATAATTTAAGCTTAGTGCAATTGCAAGTTGCAACTGTATTTAAGGTTAAAAATACTTGTAAAGACCTAAAACAGGCCAATAAAAGACTAAAGGTAGATATAAGATAATATGTTCGGTTTCAGTGTAACCGGGAAACGGATCGTGGTGGCCGCACATTTATTAGCACTTTAAGTAGCCAGTAAATAGGTTTAGTCTTTGCACGGACACCGCAACCACAATAGAATTTATTATATAGTAAGTCCACCTGCATAGACCGCCCTAATTGGTCTATATACACAAAGCGTTTTTTAAGCTATTGCATAGCTTTTATCACGGGGCTTAAACGCGGTGACTGAATCAAGAAATTCCGTAACGAAAAAATCTAAGAACCCCCCACTACGAAGGGAACCAGTGGTGCGCTGTGTGGAAACGACGCACAGCTGTTTGTGTGCGTGCGACTAGACGTGTGCGAATTAATAATTACATAATGCCACACGTATTTTAATGGGCTTTGGTCAATCACACATTCCTACCACTGTATCTCCAGTATCGACAGGATCAACAGCGGTATTCAACCACGAAAACCCTTCGATTTGGTCTCAGAAAGCCCGAGGGATATGCTAAAGCTATCTTGGAACCAAAAAAAAAAATTAATCAAAAAAAATAATAGGAAAAGAAATACAAAGCGTTTGCGAACAGAAGTATTTCAAATAACTTAAGAGATCAAATTTTTACGTTGGGCACGGGCAAAACGTTTCCAATTTCAAGGTAATTGCTGAGTTACTCTACTGTATATATTTAAATTGTGCCGCAAATGCACCGACCGTGACGTATTGTCTGAACACTGGATAGATTTATCAGAGTTTTAGCTAACCGTTACAATAGAAAATGCTTCTCAATTTGGTGGTACTGTAGACTGGTGGTAAATAACTCATCCTGACTAGTTCTAATGCAAGCAAGACATAGTTATACGATAAATACTGAAATTAGTAAATGGGCATTGTCCAAAAAAAATCACATGTACTTTTTATATTTTTTTTCGTTAAAATATGGTATTGTAAGAATATAAATTCAATAATTTTGAAATTCATTGGCTAGTTTTTTCTCAATAAATTTTTAAAGTTTCGCTCTGACGTCATCATCGGCGGCCAATTGACCTCTGCAGAATGTTTTTTTTCTTTTGAAACTTATTTATAATGGCTGGTTCGTCAAATACAAGTTCTCATTATGTGAAAGCTGATACGAAAAGCTTACCAAAAGTTCGAAACGTAATGTTGGTCGAATTTATTGCTAATTTAACGCCATTGAAGGTCAAACTAAGGTTAAACATATTTGTTCAAAAATATAAGTAACTAATGGGTATTTTTTTCGTTTATATACAGAAAAACGATCACTGACCTTATTCCTCGAAATGTTTTTGTAATGAGCAAAATTAAAAAAAAATGGACAATCCCCATTGTTGCTCCACTACAAATAAAGGCAAAATGTCTCTCTACGCTACTATATCCACTCTCTGCGCTACATACTCGTAGCTCTACGCTTTAGGGTCAATTCAGATCGCAACGCGACGAGGCGAGGCGAGGCTTACTCTAAGGGTCAATTCAGACTGCACATGCATCTACGCGTCGCGTTGCGGTCTGAATCAACCCTAAGGGTTGAGATATGACCGGGACTCAACGCGTGGATGCATTTCTAAATTTATATCGATTTGACAGATTCGCAAGACGTTTCGCGCAATTGAAATCTGTCAAATCCATACAAATTTATACAGCACCGCGCCTCGCCTCGCCTCGTCCCGTTGCGGTCTGTACCCTACGAAGTATCTCGAAGAGCGGCAGAGAAACCCACTAAGGTATTTTTCATTTATTTTGACACTAGATGACGCATGCAACCGTACATTTTTCCAGGATAAAGAGTATCCTATGTCCTTTCCTGGGACTCAAAGTATCTCCATACCGAACGGTTCAGCGGTTAAGGCTTGAAGAAGTAACAGACGGACAGGCATACTTTCGCAATTCGCATATTTATTAGTTTGGATTAAGTACTGGTTTTGTGTACGTGCTAAAATAGCTTAGATTTTATAAATAACTGTCCCACTCCTTATTCTCTATAATACAGGGTGTGTATGTTCCTTTAAAAATACAATCAAACCGGTATTCAATTAGTACCTGCACAAACTGACGTGAAATTTCACTCCACCCTCAACGCGTCGGTATCTCGATGTTCCGTAGAATTTATTTGACGTGGAATTTTTCATGGCGCCACGGACAGAATATAGGTTTCAATATAAACGTGAAATCGAGAAACTGTCGTGGAATATCAGTAGTAATATAAAAGTCTGAGAAGATGAGAACTTTTCAAACTTGAAATATTTCTATATTAAAATAATATTATATTATAGTTTAAAAATAATAATAGACATTTTTTACTTTATTCCACAAATTAATGATAATTACAACTGTTGTATGGCGCTAGCTTCATTAATTTTGTAACGAAAAATATCAGTGGAGTCAATAAATGAAAAAAAAAAACTCTTTATGTGATTTTAAAAATGAAAAATAATATTATATCATTATGAAAATATGTAGTCTCAATATTTGCCAAAATATAATTACTTCAAAATGAAAGAATGACGTCACTCTTCCGTAGTTTGTACGCATCGGGAGAGAATTGCGTTTATGAAAGTGGTTTCATAACAAAAGTTGCTTTTAATTGCATAAGTTATCGAATGGTATACAAATATTAAGAAATTTAATTGACAAAAAAAATTACGACTTGATTATCCAACTTTGAAGGTGCATAACAAAAAATATATAAATGCTATCAAGCTGAAATTTTGGGAACACTTATTTTTTACCGTGATTTCTTTATTTTATTAACAAAATTCGCTAATGTTTGACCTTGTCATCATCCCTATTTCCACCAAGAAACGACGCGACAGTGCAATCAATTACATAATATTATAATAAGTTCTTGTTTCTGCCACGGACCAAAACACCTTTGCAGGTGCCTAAGGACGAGTGTACGTGAGACTTCGGCATTGCAAGTTAAGTTAGTATTTAATTTACCTTCGCCAAGTTCCCTCGCTGAGACCAAAATGTATTTCATCTTGAAATATTGCCGTACTAATGAAACGTGTAAAATTAGATTTCACCGTTTAATTAATATCATCCCGTAGAGTTTCAGCGTTCAGCGTTATTTTATTCTTTTGATTTTGTAGAGCAAAATGGTGTTTGTGTTTTATACTTGTTCTTTTCCGTGGCTTCGCTCTATTTGATTGATAACTTTGATCCATATTGATTGTACTTCATTAATGAATTTTGAGACACATATTTCATTTATTTATTTGTTCTAGTGGGATTTCTGCGGTACAACGAGAACCAGTGTGCGAAATTGAATGTTTTGATCACTATAATAGCCTCCTGTACGTTGTATTAGTCTTTTAGCTTTGCTTTTTTGCATTTTTTTATTCAATTAATAATTGCATTATTCCGCAGACCAAAATAATATTATTTTGGTCTGCGGAATGTACAACAAAATATAAGACAAAAAATAATACTTTATGATTTGAAATGAGATATTAATTATTAACAATGTTATGTGTCATTTTAA
This sequence comes from Polyommatus icarus, assembly GCA_937595015.1. NCBI lineage: Eukaryota > Metazoa > Arthropoda > Insecta > Lepidoptera > Lycaenidae > Polyommatus > Polyommatus icarus. The sequence goes on along the minus strand of OW569327.1, from coordinate 14,163,797 downwards.
AATTCAGAAGGTGATAATTAATTTATTTTATGTTAATGACACTATTTGTAATACTACCAACAATAAACACTAAGCTTTCATTTAAATAAAAGTGTTTATATAACACAGTTTTAATTTTATTGCAGTAGTTATTCCAAACATAAGCTTAAAATTCCTAATAAATCAAATGTTGTATTTTTTAAGCGTTAACGATTGCTGAGAATATAACTTGGCTCCGAAAACCAGAGCTATGAATGTAAATTGGCACTGACCTGCGTTTTTATTCCGGCTCTATTATGAAACATACTTTTACAATGACAGTGACAGTAGCAACAAAGGGAAATAAGAAATAGAGACGGAATGTGGATAATGATATACTCAAATTTAAGTAGACCTCAAAAGTAGTTAACGAATAGAAATATTAAAAGCAAATTGTGTTGATATTAAAATTTTATTTGTTTTGATAAAATTTACGCTTGAAAGGAAATGTTGACCAAGCGATATTTAGTTAACTTTACAGGAGACGAGTTCAAAGATTTACTTTAAAAAATCTTATTAAGTGTACTAAAAAAGACAAATAGAAAAAAGTCCATAATAGGAATTTTCTTATCTTCTTTGATCAAAATTTTATACGACAGAATATTGCCGTGTCCTAGTTATGCTTCAAATACACAATCACATCGTAGCATCGTAACATTAGGCAGGAGAAACAAATATTAGGCCGTGCGGTTTCAGGCCGGCTTTTATCTCTATAAACATGAATCTGGTACCAGCTCTATAATTAACGCAACGGTGATAGTCGTTATGAAAGCCTTTATGACTTAATTACACACGAATGTTCAATTTGATGCCAATTTTTGAATATTACAAACGATTATCGTATGATTTTATGTGCAAACAGAATGGCGCAGATTTTTAGGGCTGTAGGTTAATATGACTGTATGTTGATTGGTTATATCATACTAGCATAGTACGCGTATTTCAAATCATATTTATTGATTAAAAATGTTATATCGTATCGTATAGTTTTGATCCGTGGCCTATTGGGTAGACCTTGGGCTCGCACTCGTAGAGGGTGCAGGTTCGATCCCGGGTGGAGGCGTGTACCAATGAGACATTTTCAGATCTCAAGTACACAATACGGACGCTCGTACGGTGAAGGAAAACATGGAGGAATCCCGCACATGGTTGGTCCCAGACGTATTGACTAGTTCTTTCTCTGGACTAGGCCGACTATGTTGCGAGAATGCCGTATGCGCTTGGGCAACCATACAGGCATTTAAAATCTTGTCCCAGGCACTACAGTATTTGAAGAGTGGTTACTTCGCTCTGAAAATGCTGTATAAATCATCCACAATGGATGCAAAGGCCTAGTTTTGATAAGCTTGAATGTATTAAGTGTTAAGTCACGACTCATACCAAAATAAGGCATGACTCGACTATGTATAACAACAATACAAAATTAAAACGTCGAAATATAGCTTAGCGCTGTTTGACATTTCAACTTCGTAACGCTATTAGGTATCGTCACGTCACGTCCGGTTTCAACGTTAATAGAGCCAGGCCACAACACCACGTTGCGAAGTCGTATCGCAAAAACAACCTTTAAAAAGCAATGTATTTTTTGCAATGCTACGAATCTGTAATTAAAATTAAGATTTTGACATAATCCCAGTATATTATCTGTCAAACTCTACATTCAATTGAAGTCATCATCATCAAATGTCTCTGAATGCGGCAGTATAAGTGTTTACACTATGCCGAATTTCCGCGGCGGAAGATCAGCTTGATTCCGCCTGCAATGTATTTTAAATTACTGATGACACACCATGCCGAAGTTACGCGGCGGAAGTTCAGCTTGATTCCGCCTGCAATGTATTTTAAATTAGCGATGACGCGCCATGCCGAAATTCCGTCGCGTTATATTGTATGCGTTTGACATTGCTGACGTAATCATGTGGTATTTCCGCCGCGGAACTTCGGCATAGTGTGCTTCTAGATCTAGACACAGAGGTAAATATATAAAGTCCATTTTTACCAGTACTCCGCGGACGCCAGTTGGACGAACAAGCGAATTAATACATAAAAATATACCGTCACACATTTTGTATTTCATTTTCACGGAAATCCCTCGCACATTGTATAGCTATCCGGTGGAAGATGACGCCGAAACAGTGCACAGTAATGGCTGTTTTTTGCCAAATGTTGAATCCGACTTAATACCGGAAAATTTATTACTCTGCACTAGTACGCCTTTATGAGAATACGAGCCTGCAGAAAGAATCGTACTTTGTCTTGTCTACAATACATCAGATTTTGTGTTCGCATGGAAAATTGGGACATCGTAACAATTTTTGAATTTCGAATTGAATTTGAATCTCAGACGATGAAATACACGTAGAGAGAAATCTGTACTAATATTATAGCAGTGTATCTGTCCCTCTGTTACCTTGTCTCATAACTAAACTGACTGAGATATAATCACTAATCAGGAATAGAGATACTTAAATCACCGATAAAGGATTTTATAATTTTTTGTTGTGCAAAATGTGCAGACCGAGTGAAAAAAAAAGCATTTTTGGGCGAATACAATTATTGTGGGATCATTTACCGCAGTTCTTTGAGTTTCGTATGTTTCATATTTTTAATTGAATTATATTCAGGCAAATAAATTCATTTTTCCTAAAAATAAACGACAAAATATCATATTTCCCTGAAATTCGAGTTGCTCTTTTAAAGGAAAATATTTTGGAGTTCACCCTTCATTGTTACGGAAAAAGCGGGAAAATAAAAGGGGATTATAGAATAACTACTGCCATCTTATGGGAGGATTCAAACGGAAATATGATTTATAGTAAACACTCGAGGAGAGGCCATTTATTCATTTGCGGTACAATAGAAGCGGAAATCCGAAATCCTCTGAAATAATTTTCATTGATTCATGTGCTCGAGAAATGTGATGCTGGAAATAAACAATAGAAATATTTTTACTATGTAGAAAATATAGATTTTTGGATATTTATTAATTAATGTAATTAATAAAATAATTAAAATGATTAAAATCGATAGCCTTCCCTCACGTGGTCTACTTCTTATCTGTGCCAAATAACATAAAAGTTGCTCCAGTAGTTCGCGAGATAAGCCCTTTCAAAATATAATTTCACCAGTTTTTCCACATTCTCCTGTTAGTCTTAGCCTATAGCCTTCCTCAGTAAATGGGCTATCTAACACTGAAATAATTTTTCAAATCGGACCAGTAGTTCCTGAGATTAGCGCGTTCAAGTTAGCCCTTTCAAATAATTTTCCTCATTTTTTCCACATTTTCCTCTATTTCTTCGCTCCTGTTAGTCTTAGCGTGATAAAAATATAATATAGCCATTGTGTCACAGTGTAAGATACCGTACTCCTCCAAAACGGCTTTACTCATTTTTACCAAATTTTATTTGCATATTCAGTAGGTTTAAGAATCGGCTACTGGCAACTTTTTATATTGATATGTGCATTAATTGTTGAATAATTAGTAATAGTAAATTATTACAACTCGAGACTGACGGCGACCATTATATTTTGTGCGACGGGATAGCGATGGACGTTGCCATGGTGCCATACGTATATTTAGTCACTTCAATAAAATAATAGGGGTGAAATCTATACTAATATTATAAATGCGAAAGGATCTCTGTCTGTCTGTCTGTCTCGCTTTCACGCCTACTGAACCGATTGTAATGAAATTTTGTACACAGATAGTCTAAAGTCTTAAAAATGACATAGGCTACTTTTTAACTGGACAAAGGGGTTGTAAGGGGGTGAAAATGCGTAAATTTGTTCAAATTGAGTTGGTTCCAAAAATTCATAATAGATGGCGCTGTTCGTCTGCTACATCGCGCTATTGCTTACACAAACGTCTTTCTATAAGATGTGGTATCATCTAATACTTAGTTTTCGATTTTTTTTGATTATGTACTCTTTTACGTTATTAAAAAACTCAGTACTTTATCTCAAAGAGAATATAATCAATTAATCACTACGTGCTTTATCTATGCAGTGACGTAACCTTAAACCTATCAATGATAAATATTAAATAGTTTATGGCAAAAGTTGTGTAATTGGGGGGCTAAATATACTTTAAAATTTGGCATAAATAAAGTTTAATTAAAAAAATTAAATAAGTTATGTGCACACTGCACAATTGTTTTTTGGTGTTTTGATTTAAGGGGTACCAGGGTTTTTTTTTATAAAAGCTTTTGACACTAATTTTGTTGACATCGCGCGCTATTAAAAACTGAAGTCCACGCGGACGAAGTCGCGGGCAACAGCTAGTATAATTTAAGCTTAAAAGTCTCAAAGAAAGTTGTTCCGTGCTTATGACGTTATTCAATATTTTGTCTGGACGATTTCAGGAACTTTGAAGGTGCGATTAAGGTTCTGCGCGTTTCGTTTAGTGCGTTACATCAAAATAATTTAAAACATTACAAAACTATGCAAAAAATATTTTTTATTTCTGCAATATACGGGATGTACGTTATTCAGCAAAAAGTGACGAAATTTGTGAAGTTTTATATGGTGGGGTGGGGCGCGAGTGTTTTTGTGGTTTTCCACAAACATTTGTGGGAAGCGCGTGAGGTGTGTCACGTGTGGGGCACTGGCATCATTCAAATTCTATGAAATTGTGTATGTAAAATTTTGCCCGTAGCAGGTACACTCATAGTATTTATATAATTATTTAAATCGCTAAATTTCAGTGTAGAGAACTTTTAGTCGCGTGATGTGTAACAAATAAAAAAAAACCGTCCAGCATATTCAGCTGCTGCGGTATTAGTTTACATATTGTGGTGGTAAAACAAAGTATATTATACTTTTAAACTTTGTATTAGCCTCAGCAAACTTCTATTTAGTTAAAAAAATATATGGCGTGTAATATACCATGTGTACCATATCTAATACATACAAGGAATTTAAATTGTTGTAGCTTGCTAAAAATGAAAACCCATACTTACAACTTTTCATACTTCATAGTAAAGCGTCATTAAAACTAAAAAAATATAAGAGGAACGGTGCGGTAAAGTTTCTCCATACATGAAAATGAGCTCGCTGCGGTGGCTTTCCTACTAAATGAATATTTAGGACGATAAGTTCGAACGTGTCGCCTCGTCGTCAATAATGTATGCACTCCAGTGATGGTTTACTTTAACATATTTACATACCTTCCCCTTGCGTAAATAGAATAACGTTTACACAGAATATCCATGGTATATGGTCCTTGGAATGGTATCAAGCAAAAATTTTCATCGTGAGTTTCTTACACGGCGCATTCATTTTCGGAAAAACTTCAGAACATTGGTGCAAATCGTCATCGTAAGTGAGATGCATGCGTATTTTAGGGCTAAATGTCTCCTTCGCGTTTAGACATAACGTGTGAGTGACTGAGACAGGCTGCAATCGAATTGCCTATAAAGCAATGGCTTTTTAAAAGGAAAATCTCGTAATAATATTATTAATACTGTAGTACTTTATAATATATACATTTTAAATTTTAATTATATGGACGTAATATAAAACGATAATCTAATATTATCAAGAATGAAAACACCCTAAAGGAAAAACGCGTGCGAAGCTGCGGACGACAGCTGGTATTTCAATAAAACCGACCCCAATACTTTTTACTTAATAAATTTTTCCGGAGACTTTAAAAGGAAAACTTGGTTCCATTAGACTCGTGTAACTAATAAATTAGGTGCACCCAATAAGTTTGTTAGCGCACTAATGTGGCCTTCAGTGGGACATGTTAGCATGTATAAAGGAAACGGGAAAATTCAATTTTAAAGTTGATATTTCAGTAATAGTGTATAATATTTTTGAAGTAATTTAATATATTTTTTTTATTTTCTTTTATTTAGGAAAACAAACAGTACAAATTTACATATTATAAAACTAGGAATATTACAATAGACCATTTACATGTTTTCACATTTATGATTCTAAGAAAAAACAAAACTTATAGACAAATGACACAAGATAACAAACAAAAAGCGGAAAGAATGCACAAAGTCTGCTTAGATAATGCAATATTAAGTACTTACATAATTATAATATATTTGACAGATATTAAAACTTAAAACAAGTAATGAGTTACATTAATATTACGAGATAACTTGGGCATTGCAAGAAAACCAGTGCTTGGAAAGTTCATGTTTAATGCTATTTGGTTTATCACTGAATAGGTCAATATTTAACATTTCGCTAAATATGTTGAATTGTTAGGTTCTGATAGTGTTAACATTTCGCTAAATATGTTGAATTGTTAGGTTCTGTAGGTTCTGATAAAGAACGAATTACTTTTGTCATTTGTTGCTATTAATATTACTCGTAAACTGGAAAAGAAAGTAAAAAGGTAATTTTATTTTTTCTACTCAAGTCTAGTTACCGTATTGAAAGAGATATTTTATTCGTTTACCTGTTTTTAAACTCTAGGGTCTTTAACTCAGTCAACAACAAAAATGAGACCAAAAAAACCATGCGCGTGTTATTTTTTTTCCTTTTCGGCATGGCCAAGTCACGCGTCGTTTCATTTATTTTCGATGTGATCTGACCCAGAGTGCTTACATGCTAAATGACAATAATATTTTTCTAATATTTCATGTTCGTGCTCAATATTCAAAGCACTGGATATCTTTTAGCAAAGCTTTTCTGTTTATTAACGATATAGACGAAAATAAAATATTCTCTTTAATAGGCAACAAAGACCGTCGAGACGACTTTGAAAGACGTAAAGCTAGGTGCAATATTGATATTCAACGAAGTGATGGAAAACAAAGAATTGCTTCATAAATATTAGAGGAACTTCCGACAATGGGATCATAAAATTTTTAGCGAAACAGATGTAGTGCTCGGAAAGTAGGACTTGTGGAGCAAAGCAAAAGTATGAGCAGGGAGGGAAAAAATTGCGTCATTTGCGCATAATTTTAATGAGGGTAAAGTAATTAACTTCTCATTATGAGATCAGCTATAGTTGACTAGTTCGATAATTTTGATTACAAGGCTTTGATTAATATAAATTGAACATTTAATTATAAACAACTAAGTAATCTTTAGGTTTTATTGCTAATGGCTAACAATGAGGAATAAAAATAATGTAAATTCACGTTAAGAATCTAAATATATAAAACTCAAAGGTGACTGACTGACATCTTGATCTATCAACGCACAGCCCAAACCACTGGACGGATCGGACTGAAATTTGGCATGCAGGTAGATGTTATGACGTAGACATCTGCTAAGAAAGGATTTTGATCAATTCTACCCCCAAGGGGTTAAAATAGGGGATGAAAGTTTGAATATATTGTTACGGATACGGACAGTTGTTTACCTCTGCGCGTACTTTCTAGAAAAGTCCAACCGTTGTTTATGTGAATGGCGTGTTTACGTAAACAATCCAGAATGGAACGTTCCAGAAAGCGTCGCGGGCCATTCAGTTCAATTCAGATTTATCTTCGAGGCGACTTCAAAGTGAGAACAAGTGATCAATAGTGAGTGACAGTGATAGTGCGTAGTGTTTGGACTTAGTGTTTTTTTTTTTTTTTTTTTTTTTTTTTTTTTTTTTTTTTTTTTTTTTTTTTTATAAATCCACCCCCCTAACATTATTAGGGCTAGTTATTTAACTTTTATTTATTTCTTCTTTCTTTTCCTTCTATTACATACCTATTACATAATATTTTCTTGATTCTTATACAATTTTCCATATTTTGTGGTATAACAATTTTGTATTTTCCATTTAATAAATTTCTGATTAATAAAAATTCCAGTCTGATAATTACTTTAAAAATAAATTTACATTTTTCAATATTATACAGCAACAATGTCAAAGATAAAACAACGGCACAATGAATGTAAAACTATCCTAATATCACAGCTAACCAATCTAGAACCTAACTATTATTACACAGAATATCACAGTTTTTCTTACATACTGCACCCACAATCTTCCTGCAAAAGGCCAGGAATATGTCCCGCTTTTTTCCCCCCAGGATGGATGGCAGATTCTCACCCGTTATCGATGTGCCCAATTTCTGTTCAATATCATATCTATTGCTAGCAAAAATTGGGCAGTCGAGTAACAGTTGAGGAACCGTCTCCTCCACTCCTGGCTGACATAGGCACGACGGATCCTCCTTCAACTTGAATCTGTACAAGTAGAAGGCGAATCCGCCGTGTCCAGTCAGAATCTGTGTGGTGTAGTGTGTGATGTCTATCTTTTTGACTATCTTGTATGCAGCAGCAGCGCTTGGGAAGAAGAGCTTCGTGACTCCGGCCGTCCCTCCCACTTCGTATCTCCTGTCCCATTCCTCAATCGTATCCTCTCTTAAGATACGCTTGACAAATGAAACAGGACACAGATCGTAGTCGGGTTTCCTCCTCAATCCCAGCGCGGCCTCCTTGGCTAATTCGTCAACTCTCTCATTCCCTCTCAACCCTGCGTGCGCCTTGATCCAAAACAAGGAGACCTCCCGCCTCTGCGATGCAGCTTTTCGGAGGGCCGCCCTTGTTTGCACTGCCAGGGGATGAGGAGAACTAACAGTGACAGCCTGGAGGGCCGATCTGGAATCGCTGAGGATTCCGACCTTCGCCAGTCCACTCTTGCAGGCTATAGTTACTGCTCTTTGGAGCGCTAGAAGTTCGGCTTGGTAGACAGTGCAATACGGCGGCAGTGCAAGCTTGACGGCCTTTGTCTCGGCCTCACCCTCCCATACGGAGAGTGCGGCTCCAACTCGACCCTCAATCTTGCTGCCATCCGTATATATCCTATGGACGTGGCTGTTCACCACGTCTGCATATGAGTCCTCGTCTACCAACCCGAACCTCAGCTCTACCTGCTCTGCCGGATGTGGGTCCTCAATCGCAGGAGCCATTCGCTCCACCTCCCTGTCTCTCAGTGCCGGGTGTGGTACCCCCCTCTTGGCCTCATAAAGCCTCGATGCTTCGAGTATTCTGAGGCCAACAGCACTGCAGAGACTTAGTGATTAGTGTGAGCTAGTGTCTGTGAATAAAGTCTTCAAGAGAGTCACCAGGTCTTTCTCTCCGGATCCAAATAACCCTAGCACGTAACAATATTAATAATTCTTAACGCGAGCAAAGTCGCGGTGCAATAGCTCGTAAGAAATAAAATCAATTTACAGAACTGACAAGACGTTTACTCAATATTATAGTATACGCAACGATATACCCTCACTCCTTACTAATTAACAGGTTTACACAGTGACCACGTTTGTTGGTATTTGTCTGGCACATTGAAAACGTCACATGACAAATAGAGACAACGGACCTTAAATAGTTATACGCCGCGTAAAATATTATAATTTATAAGGCTCTTCTAATGTTGCGAGTGTCCATGAGCGATGGTAGTTGCTGTCCATCAAGTGACGGCCGTTTGCTCATTTTCCCCCTGATTCTATATTGAAAAAAAGGGGCTTAGACCTATTATAAGTCTGTACAATACGTACAGACTTATAGGTCTAAGCCCCTTTTGTTGTACTTGTGGTTGTACTTTCATGTATCAAAAGTACCACCAATACGAACATTAAAATCGAACGGTCCAGAAAGGTACAGTCATGTACATAAATGAATTTATCAATTCGTCCACCATTAATCACGGAAACACATCGGGAGAACTAAAAAGAATGTTAAATGACCCAGACATCTGTACCAATAAAAAGGGCTATCAATAAAGAGATACGTCATCTCCGAAGGTCCAAATATAAAGGTCATTAAGTCTGATCAGAGGCAGGCTGATAGATGCCCTACTTTGTCACGATTTGATTGATGTTGCTACCGCTCCCCCCTCCCTCCGTCGCTCCCTCAGATAAAACGTCTAATCAATGTTCCTTAGGATATTACTCAGCAGGATAATAGATTCCAAAATTTATTAAGTAATAGCTATTAACTAATTATATGATGTAGGTTACATTTCTTGTATCGTAAACGTGTATTCGATTTCCTGTTACAGGAAATGTTATATAGACTATTACTGAATTTGGGGTACGCATTCAATAGATGTGTTTACATGTGTTATTTTGCTCGCCGTTAATGCTTCTTTGGAAAGTTTGGAGTATTACTGTTACTTTAGCTTTTATATAGATATGTTATAACCGTATTACGTAAGGTATTTATATTAATTAATATCGTTATGTTCTTCATGAATAAGTCGATACGATATTGGTATAAATATCGCAAAATTGTCTTAGCATTCATAAGTCATAACTAATAGTTTGTTCATTATATTTACAAAATAACATTGTTTTTCGTTATCTGTTCCTATTATATAATATGTATCGATCTTTAAGGTAGAATTTCATCAATCACACATAAAACTTGGTTTTATAAAACTTAGGTAGTTCTCATTGAACGAGTTTATACGGCGACGTAAATTTCGTTCTGTTTCAAATGGATTTCACAAACTTCTTTTGATCGCGATTATTAAATCTAAGTATACGTGACGTCACGCGATTATTTTACATGTTTTCAAGCCTCTTTACGTTAAATTATCTACAAAATAGCAAGAAACGATACATAAACTAACCAAACGCATGTGTCAAAATTGTCATCTTGACATTATTTGTCTATATTTTTTGTTCCGCCATGACAGGGCTTGAACGGGTTTTATAACGTTAAACTTCGGACTTTGAGCGTTCAGAAGATAAAACTTGGATTTGCTGTGAACGCGTTCAGCTTATGTTGGTGAAATGCAATTAGATGCTGTAATCGCGTTTATACATTTTGAACCGGTTCAGTGTGCATTGAACGCGTTTCATTCCTTTGGTGAAATCGCACCTTAATTACGTAACGAATTATGATGTGGTATTTTTTATACTTGGAGTGATTCAAGAGGAGGGTTTTTAAGTAAAATAATTATATTTTGGAGATCATCCATTAGGATGTACGTGGCTGGAAACTGTTAATCAGCTCTAATTCGGAGAGGGTCTTTGTGAAATGACCCCTCTAGTGGAAGACTAAATTTATTCTGCGGCTATTGTATCGGAAGGTACACGTTTTCAAACTACAAATGGAGTGTCGTATTGAGGTGCCTGCTTGATTATTAAAGCCCATACTCCACATCGTCGGCTTGTCTATCAATGAATTATCTACCTGCTGAATTTAGCCCGTTAAGTTGTCTGTCGGAGTTTTATGTTTCGATTAAGCTGGCTTATTTTGTGACCTGTGTTTTGTCTATGGTAATTTAACTATATTAGATATGCCTGTTAATCGCTAGGACCGTAGGTGTTTTCGGGTTAAAAACGTACCAAAAGTCAAAGTTAACGACTGCTATAAGCTTGAGAGATTTCAAACAAATAGACAGCCAAACCGACCAAAATACTTTTGCATTCGTTAATAAGAGTAGATGTATAAAATAGTTACATAGTTTCTAAACTGTTTCTGGATGCTATAATATTTTGAATACTAAATTAAGTGCTTCGTTTCGTTTGCAATAACTTTAATTATGGTCCAGCGTTATCCCACCGGGATAAAATAATTTCACATTCTGGGATAATGTAACTTATAGTAGTTTAGAATTGCCACTATTAGGTATCATCAAAGTTGTCCTGTTGGAGTTAGGAGGGTTAATAAAGTTTACAATCTAGTTGTTGAAATAATTTATAATATCTACCTTTGAATATCTATACTTATTATAAAATAAAGTCGCTTTTTTCCCTCATGTCCCTTTGTTCCCTTCAATCTTTAAAACTACGCAACGGATTTTGATTATTTTTCAGTGTTAGATAGCCCATTTATTGAGGAAGGTTATAGGCTATATTTTATCACGCTAAGACTAATAGGAGCGTGGAAATAGAGGAAAATGTGGAAAAAACGGGCGAAATTATATGAATGGACTTTTTTGAACGTGCTAATCTCAGGAACTACTGGTCCGATTTGAAAAATTATTTCAGTGTTAGATAGCCCATTTACTTTGGAAGGCTACAGGCTATATTTTATTACGCTAAGACTAATAGGAGTATGTGGATAAAACGTTGGAAAGTTTTGTCTACACGTTTTCTCGATGTTTGATGGCTTTTCTCTTCATCTCTATTGACCCTAACATGACATACTTTTTTCTCGTGTAGATCTGTTTTCAAAATCTATCGACATAATGTCAAAAAATGATTTTGACATTATGTCGTTCTCGAGAATATAACTACACACGAGAGTGAGATATCTCGAGATTTTCTCGTTTGCGCATCTTAGGCCGGCAGGAGAAATTTTTATGTTATTTGGCACATATAAGAAGTAAACCACGTGAAGGATCATAGGCCATCGTTTTTTATCATTTTTTCACTGGCTTTATATTTTATACACGTGCGACGCCGGGGCGGGTCGCTAGTTCTTCATTAAATTGAAGTTTAATCGTCATTAAAATATGTCTCTTAGTGCGGCAGCTAAATACTTTGCTCACACACTTAATAAATGACCTGATGATGCCTTCATTGACCTGAATGACCTTGAGATGTTTACTGGATGTGCATGACCCCCCTGACCTCTGAACTGAACCCAGACTGACCGAAAACAACGAATATTCGACGCGACTGAAAATCCTTTTCTTATCCCGAATAAATCTGTTCGAGCAAAGATTAAGAAGGATAAGTAACGGACGAAGGACTACCGAAATTGAAACATAATCCCCCTGGGAACCTCGTGATGACATCCTTGATTTAGGGTCGCAAACTTTGAAATAGCAAAAGTAGGAATGGTTCGCGCATACTATGAAGAGCCGCAGCGTAGGAGCGGAGCACAGCGCAGCGCAATGCTTACCTAGTACATTGGTCAGTGGTCAGGCTGTTACTTTTCGTAGAGGAGCGCAGTGGATTGACAGATTTTAAGATTTTAGGAAGCGAAGATTCTAGCATCAAAATCTGCTGTGTAACAAACTGTTAAAGGGTAGCAGCGGGCTGCATTTGTTGAATATTAATCTGCCTAGCAATAACTTGACATACTGCAGCCGGATACAATATTCAAATAATACAAAATATTGTATTCAATGAGCGGATTTTGGCGCTCCTTTCCGGCACTCTGCAACCCCGCAATGTGTGCGCTAACCTTAATACTAGCGGTTGTGAGCTGAGCCCCATGACTGATTAATGTACGGTCTGTGCTCTGAATTATGTATCCGGGCTGATTCGGAAAGCAAAAATGCATTTAGGTGTTCCAATCCACAATGTGAATAGTGTTTGTGACGTGATTGCGATTCAGTTTTCAGTGCCGCTATGATTTTCACCTGTTTTCGTAGACTAACCCTAAATTGTCGATTTTATAATTCATTTTTATCCTTTAAAATAAGCCCAGAATTAATTCATTTTCTAAACATAGCTATACTACATTATATTTCCGAGGATTCAACCTAGCGAAAACACGATATTTTAAAATTTTCTCGACAGAAAAACATTATAATGATGCATCTAATTTTCACGAATTTTTCATAATATTATATTGCCATAACCGTGCATTACGAAGTTAATATTTACACACATTATATGAAATCCTATAATTGAGAAACTTACCTAGCGGATTTTTAAAATGTTGTATATTTATCGAGTTAATAAGAAAAAACTAATTTAGCGATGAATACGCATCCTCCCTTTTCACCTGGCATATGAAAGACGGGCGTGAGTGTGAAGAGAGAAGGACGCTGTTTGATTTTTAGCGTTAGTCGCCCTCTTCAATACTTTTTTCTAACTGGCTTTTGACTTTTTGTCTACCCTGACCGCGTGCTTCAATTTCGCGTGCCTGTGTATTCCACGGGAACCGTACATAAGCGCGATAAAAATAAGCTACATATTTTGTCCTTCGTGCCAAACATAAGTGATAAAAAGCTTATTGTGTGAACATTCTAACTACTTATCCACAGTATAATAAAGTAGTGTAAATACAGAGTTTTACAAAATTTGGTTTCTCATAGTTTATTAAAATAAGAAGTTTAAAAAAGTAAAGGTAAAAGTTGGAAGCCGACTACATGAAGTTGCAGCAGATGACCTGTCGTTTTCTATGTATTTCTATGAATAATAATTAGTGTTGCTAGCTTCGTATTTGCGGGTATTTCATAGAAATACATGTATAAAAATATGATTTTAAAGCATTCAAATATTTGTTACATAGCTCAAATATGCAGTTTCCACTGCTAAAAGGCATCAGTAATCAGTATGAACCTGTAAACATTTTAAAACGTTACTAATTGTAAGTGCAATTAGTATTAATTACATATTAAAAGACCAAGGGTTACTGCTGCAGCATGTAAGTGGTGTAAAAATGTTAAATTATATTTTCTTTCAAATTTTCTAACTGTTACCTCTGCAATTAAGTAACAACACAGTTACCTACTTAATAGTTGTTATTACATATTTATATTTTAATAATTTGATGTCATGTAATAATTAATAAACTATGTCCTACCAAAAATAAAAAGTTATATTAGTGCTTCTGGTGACTTCTATTAGAATTTTGCAATGTCTAGTAGAGCACAAAAATCAATCAGAAACATCAATAGTACCAAAAATGTAACACATCAAAGCAGTACCTACGCGAAGCGATATCTTCCGTAGATTTTATATGTAATACATTTGTATAAATATCACTTTTAACCCTCTATGACGTAATATTGAATACCCGAACAATCTTGTTTACCGATGTTACTGAAACTACTTTTTGTAATGCGAAATATCCAGCCAGTAATCTGTAGGAAGCTGAAAGAAAAACAGAATTTCATTTGGTTTCTATTTACCTTGCTCCGATAACTACGACTCTGAGAAACTAATATTTGTATTTTCTTGAATGTTTAGCAGGTGTAGAAACAGTTTTTATTTTTAATCGACTTCAAAAAAAGGAGATTATCAATTCGACGCGTATGTATGTAATTTTTCCAGAACTGCCCAGTTTTTGTAATGTTAATCTAAAACAGCTTCTGAACAAATGTGCCAAATTTCAAAATTGTATGTATGTATGTTTTTATGTTTGTGCAGGAATATATCTGTAACGACGAGTCCGATTTAAGTGATTATTTTTTTTATTGTACTAGGTATTGTTTAACTTAGGGAATAGTGTAAGTTTTATAAAAATCGGTTCAGTAGTTTTGGAGATAGGAAGTTTTAATGGGGATTGTCCATTTTTTTTAAATTTTGCTCATTACAAAAACATTTCGAGGAATAAGGTCAGTGATCGTTTTTCTGTATATAGACGAAAAAAATACCCATTAGTTACTTATATTTTTGAACAAATATGTTTAACCTTAGTTTGACCTTCAATGGCGTTAAATTAGCAATAAATTCGACCAGCATTACTTTTCGAACTTTTGGTAAGCTTCTCATATCTGCTTTGACATAATGATAACTTGCATTTGACGAACCGGCCATTATAAATAAGATTGAAAGGAATAAAAACATACTGCAGAGGTCATTTGGCCGCCGATGATGACGTCAGAGCGAAACTTTAAAAATTTAATGAGAAAAAACTAGCCAATGAATTTCAAAATTATTTAATTTATATTCTTAAAATACCCTATTTTAACGAAAAAATATATAAAAAGTACATGTGATTTTTTTTGGACAATGCCCATTGTCAATGACGTACAATTTTGAAGTCGGTTTTATCTTTTTAAAATACAGAACTTATGTATTAACACTTCAAAGTTTGTAGTGCAAGTTGCTGGTATTAGTTTGTAGTGCAAGTTGCTGGTATTAGTTTGTAGTGCAAGTTGCTGGTATTGTTTGTAGTGCAAGTTGCTGGTATTAGTTTTATCTCAAAATTCAGCTCTACAACTTGTGACATAACAAATCGAAAGAAACTCGTCTCCAACAATATACACAGACCCATCCCACAGTGTCTAGATTAGGTTTTTTACGTAAAGTAATGTACGACCTTGCAGATATTATAACTACGCGTAGCTAAAAAGAAACTGTTTAACCTTTCTATCAATCGCATTCAAGAATCCTTTATGTAAATCCTTCGATCGTGGATTCTTGGAAATCTATTGTTATTCTATTGTTGTCACGGTCGCCGGTGTCCTTATGGGGGTTGATAGGTTAATGGTAGTTTTAGATTTGCATCCACGTCCACATACTGTGCCAACTGGTATCCTTTTAGATGTATATATGTTACGCTCAAAGACCGAAATCGCTCAGTGAGCGAAAAAATAGCTCACAACGCGTTGTGGTCACAGTGAAACAGCCACGACGCGAAATTAGAAATTAGTGTCGTGGCTGATATGCTATTCGTTTTTCTTGATTAATTAATCGTCCATAGGTATGGAAGATTATAAATTTATAATATGTATTTGAATTACCACGCGTGCTACAAATATTTTTTTTCTTTTACTAAATCACTGCATATTACGTGTTTATCATTATTATTCTAAAATATCTATAGTCCCGTACTATCCGTACTAATATTATTACTGTCTGTCTGTCTGTACGGATAGTTATAATATGGATCTTGATATTTTATAAATAATAATGACAATTTACACGTTATGCAGTGATTTAGTAAAAGAAAAAATATTTTGTAGTACGCGTGGTAATTCAATATTATAAATTTATAATCTTCCATACCTCTGGACGATTAATTAATCAAGAACAAATAGCATATCAGCCACGACACGAATTTCGCGTTATGGTTTTTTGTGATTGCCAGAACGCGTCGTGGCTGTTTCACTATGACCACAACGCGTTGTGAGCTATTTTTTCGCTCACTGAGCGATTTCGGTCTTTGAGCGTAACATAATATACACAAACTTTCAGCGTTAAAACACAGGCAAAACACAGTGCGGCAAAACAGTGTTGCGAAAAAATCATACAACTTCCAGGACTTTACTTGGTAAATAAATCTCGGCATTGTGAAACACATCCGCAGTAAGTTTCGTGCTAAATCAGTTACAAATGGATTTCATTGTTGCGTGGCCGTTCTCTTTATCGACTTACTACGGTCTAGCTCTTTTATCTCCGAGTTAAATAGAGCAAGAGCGAATCGACTGCTGCGAATGTATCTCTCATCTTTTCGAATCTATTTCGTCGTAACAAAAAATCGTTTTTCAACTTTCAATTATTATCTTTGTAAATTAAAGGTTACGTTAGTTAAACGTTTAAAGCTTTTCCGTTCTTTGGTATGTCATAAATACCTAAATTATTGTGTTCTGATTATAATAATATTATGGCCAGAATATACAAGAACATTAGTTAATGTTTCTTAAATATAACGCCGCGACACGAAGTGAAATAAGTGATACATACTATATAGGCTATAGATATAGTTATGGCTATAGTATAGGTAATAGTTGCTTTTTTATCTCTGACTCTTGTGTAAGCTTTATGTTAAGAATATAATAATTTACTTTAAAAATATAATTATATATTTAATTATCTCGGTATCAATAAATATTTCGTGATTACAAAATGTAAAATGTAATGGTAGATGTTTTGATTTCCGGGAGATTGATTCTAGTGATACAGTTGTATAGAATACATCCGGTCGGGGAAAATGAAGGCGGATGCGGTTGACGTACGGAAAAGATGGCAGGCTAAAATCAATCTTCAAGAAATACAAAAGTCTTAAAAGTTAAATGCATGATTATGGAATATTAAGAGCATTTTGTACGTAACATGGAACAAAGAGTTTAAAACATAAGTATTGAAGTCTTTGATTATACTTGATACTGGTTGAGCTTGAGTCAAATGTGTTCACTGTCCACATCATGGAACGAATAACTCAGAAATATATTCACATGTTGTTCACGTACCCACCAATTACAGCTATATTTCAAGTTTCAACGGATGCATCGTTATCAAAGAAGAGACACTGGAAATAAAGGCCCCTTTGATGATAGTATTATATCGAATCAATAATATAGTATCTGTCCAATTAGGAAATCCACTCTATTGTGAACTTTTCCTTTACACAATAAACTCGCTTTCGATATAAATTTTATCAAAATGCTAACGCTCCCAGTAGTTACACAAAGGCGGGTGGAGTCTGATAAAATTAAAATTCAATTACCGACTTACTGAAAATACGCTTCTTTCTGTTACAGGTTTAGAGTTGGCGCCGGTCCAATAGTCACGAATTCTGCCTTTCGCAAGTAAGTATAATATAAGGAGAGTCTTAACTCTCGCAGCGAACATACGCCAGTTCGTTGGACACTCGCAAATATAAAGCAAAAAGTATTTGAGAGAATTTAAAGTTCAGTATTATCTGGGCTCTTTCTGGCTTTTTTCTATCGTAGTAAATGAATATATTTTAAAGGACCAGCCTGTCGTTTTGATACGAATGTAGATAAAACGAAATCGGTGAGTAGTATAATATTAGCTTAG
The DNA here is from genome assembly GCA_937595015.1 of Polyommatus icarus. Taxonomy (NCBI): domain Eukaryota; kingdom Metazoa; phylum Arthropoda; class Insecta; order Lepidoptera; family Lycaenidae; genus Polyommatus; species Polyommatus icarus. Next base: position 14,145,480 of record OW569327.1, on the reverse strand, counting down.
AAAATGACGAAGTCGGCTTATTTCTATGTTGTAAACAAGTCAGGTGGTGACTTTGTGATGTAAGGCACACACCAAAACATTAATCATAACCAGGTATATTCACGTGTGTGTGTGAAGAAGCACAATAATAATTATTATTATTGTAATATTATGCTACCTAAACATTTTGATGATCTCTTCCTGTATATAGTCAGAAGAGAATATTATGTTCTCATTGTTTTTCGATATCACCCCTAACTTTAACAAACATTAAGTAAATGATACAAGTTACAACTACCAGGTAAGTACATCTAAAAGTTTACGAAAGCAAGGATCTTACACTCATGCACTTAAATAATTTGTACAGCGTAGCTTGGATCACAGGTGGTGTTTCTCACATATTACGTTGTCTGTTTAGGAGCTAAATTCATCAATCTTTGGTTTGCAACCATTTGTTTCTGGCTGCGAGAAAGCTAAAAAAATATGTCTCAGCAGAATAAATATTGAATGTAGGTAGGTACTAAAGTTATTACTTTCGCCAAAAAAGGCTAGAATATTTTGTAACGAAACAATAATTATTATTATTTATTATGTTAGTATGATAAAATGAAAAAGTACTTATACATTTTTTTAAATGACTTTTTTTTCAAGAGCGGTGATTGCTTGTGACTTTAAATAATCCAAATTGCAAGTGCATAGATAAAATATAATATCCGTATAGATTTCAAATAAAAGATTTCAATAAAACTTACTACAGAGGGAAATTAGACATTACAATACAACAACACTTTATTGTACACCAAAAAAATCAAAATGAAACAATTTTACTTAAAATAACATATTATTCCAGATGATGCACAAAAGGCGAACTTATTGCTAACAAGCAATCTCTACCTGTCAACCTTTTGTTTATCGGATTGACTATAAGAGATTGAAAGCATCGTGTAGGGGTACAAACCTAATTAACAGAGAGAAGGTTACATGTTATTAACAATTAACTTAATAAAATAAAGATAATAATCAATAATAATGTAGAAACAAATAATCTATGTCTTATTAAAGAAATGGTATCGTAGCTTATTTTTAAAAATATTAAACGTATCAGCGCGACGAATTTCCAGTGACAGTGAGTTCCAAAGTACTGCAGCACGAACAGTAAAGGATTTGGAAAATAGGGTAGAGGACATTCAATAAAAAGTTGGCTTAAAATAAACAAGGGTAATGAATTACTTGTGCACAAATTACATCTAGCGTAACATATTTCTCGCGGTCGCATGCGACCGCTTGGGAACAAAAGCGATAGAGGTAATTACAACCAGCAACTATGGAGTTTTGTGACCAGTTCTGAAGGTCTACCTAATTAAAAAGTAATTAAAAAGTTAAACCTAATAGTGCTCTTACCGCTATAGGCGTCATTTTTTTTTAAAGAAGGCAGGTCTCTGTAGCCCTGACGTCACTGCGACCCATGAGGATCTATTGTGACTCCTTCGCACTAGAGTATCATCCCCAACCCAATATTGCTCATAAATTGAACGATATGGTTGGGGTTGGTGCCACAAATAGGCGTCATACATGGGGTTGGTGCCACGAATAGGCGTCATACACCTTTTATAAAATTACGAAATTCTGGCTGTCGCTCTACTAGCAAATTGCATCCAACCCAAATTATCACAAAAACCAATTAAACATGACAACAGAGCAACTACAAGTGTACTGTAGGTGGCTAATTGTGTCGACGAATCGAACATTTCAACACAATTCCCCGAACAAGGACATTATAGTAAGACATGATTAGTTGCGGCTACTGAGAGCTTAGTTTAGTAATAAGTACATTTAATTGTATCAGCACACATACCTAACACAATTTAGTATAGTAATTATGACCTGGTGAACTTTGGATCAATTCTCTCATAATTCAAAACCTTCCAGGGAAGGACAAGAATATTTCAAGACTAAAATCATTCTTGAGTTTTAGTGAGACTACGAGTAACAAAAACATTCATTTTTATTGGAACTAAGTTCCTTATGGCGCGTTCAGCGTTGCGAATGGAGGCTAGACATAACGATATTTGACCTCGACACTTTTTTATAAGTACCTACAGAGTAGGGGCAGAGGGCGTTAATAGAATAAACAGCGACGCATTATTAGTAATCCTGGGCGTCAATAGATGGCGTTTTCATAATTTTTTGAGTGTTTAATATGTATACAGGTTTTTTGAACATAAGAAATTACTTTGTTCCATTCGGGTGTCCCTTGACACCTCTCAAGATTTTAAGAACATTATTAAATAGATTACTTATTATTATACTTATCTTAGACGTGGGAGAGCCATGCTTCGGCATGAATGGGCCGGCTCGACCGGAGAAATACCACGTCCTCACAGAAAACCGGCGTGAAATAGCGCTTGCGCTGTGCTTCGCCGAGTGAGTGAGTTTATCCCCTACCCTTTTTCCCTTCTCTGCTCTTCCCTATTTCCTTCCCCACCCTCCCCTATTACCCCTTAAAAGGCCGGCAACGCACCTGCAGCTCTTCTGATGCTGCGAGTGTCCTTGGGCGACGGAAGTTGCTTTCCATCAGGTGACCCGTTTGCTCGTTTGCCCCCTTATTGCATTAAAAAAAATACAGTAGATTAATTAGTTCAGCGGTATTTTCGCGATCAAACACTCAGAGAGAAGTTTTACTAAATTGTTGCTACTTCAGGTAATCTAAAATCATACTAATTTGACACCCTATTTGGAGGATTTAATATGAAAATAGTAGACGGTACATTATTAATTACGCTCAGCCAAAATTGTTACATTTACAATTTTTAAAAGAACGGACGAAAATAAAAGTTACATTTTTATTTTTTTACTAAGTTTATCAATTTACGAGTGTAAAATTAAAATAAACTTGTATGTAAAATTTATAAAAAAAAACTGTAAAAGTTCTTAGAATTTCCGAGGACACGTCCGTCAACGCTCGCCCTATTTCTGTTAGTGGCAAGAACCTCTTAACGTCTAGCAAAACCTCTTCAAACTTGCAGCCATAAACTTAGAAGATGGAGAAATATTAATTCTCCGTACATTATGCGGCGTTTAATTAACCGACTTCCAAAAAATGAGGAGGTTATATTAAAAATTACGACTTCGTTCGTAAATGCGTTAAAAGCTAGGATATGTGCGTGCTACTCTTTAATAACTACTAAACTAAGGTTGAAAGCGCTATTTTAAAAAAGGATAATAGTTAAAAATATCGTATGTAGTAAAAATTATATTATTTTGGTCTACTATGCACTGCAAAATAAGTTCCTGGGAAAAGGTCTGGGTAGGCCAGCCTGGCTTGTTTTTGTCTATCTCATCGCCATCTATTCAAATATAGATGTATCAAGTACTTAAAATAATAATTTGATAATAACTAAGATTCGAAAAAAAAACATATACGCAACAGCTACTAAAAATGTAAAGTTGCCAAATATTTGAGTTAGTATGCTACGGATTTTTGCTCGTACATTATGGCCTTATTGAAGCTGTAAGTCGAGATACTTCAGTGGAAAGCGTTCTCATTGTCTGCTTGGCGGAGCCTGTGTATGTAAAATATGATTTATAGGAGGAACGTGATCTATAACACTAATGGCCGGCTGTATGGAGCGATACTCGTAGTTTCATTTGTAGCGTATGTACAGTATCCGGTATAATATTTTTGAACCATAACGCCAAGGAACAAGGAGAAGTGATAAGCCAGAATATACAGTCTTGGCTTCTGCATAGCTTTATATTTTATGTAGCATAGTTTTATGCATCACATAAAAATTCTGTATTATATGAACATCTACCAAAATCTTGTGATCAAAAATTGACAAATACTTACAATATTTTATAAAGAGTATTCATAATTAGTATAACTTTTCAAACCAAATTATTTTATGTCGTCTCAGATAACAACAAATAATGTTTGTTTTGTATTTATCCGATTTATACGATTATTGATAATAATTAATTTAAAGCCATCCATTGGATTTTATGTAAATTAACAATACTAAGCGGAAATGCTAAGTCTTTAACCTTTACTTATTAAAATTATGTACAGTTTGGTAAATTTCAAGCAAAATGTTTCCCCTTAGATAATTTCAGCTTACAAAGCTGTTCAATCCTCATATTATATTGTGGATCAGAGGTAGACTAAATTATCTCTAAGCCTCCGTAAAACGAGATAGTACAACAGAATTTGCGATCCCGCTGAGGTAGCAGATGTTTGGATATACCCCATTTTAATATTAACTTTAAATTTCGTTTTTAATAAGATTATTCTTAAATATAATAAAGTTTTATTATTCTCTTGTTATACATTAACAATAGATATTCTGTATTTTAATAAGATACATACTTAAGTATAATCTTATTGAACAGGGAATCTACTGAGCATAGAGAGACTATATTACAATATTTAATTTAATGTAAAATTTATACCAAAATTTCGCAGCTAGGCCAACGCAAACGTATTTACAAACAAAATATACATTAACGTGAAAAATAAATATTGATTAATTTTCTATGGTAAATGGCATGTATCAATACAAACGTATTAGCGCTCTAAGCAGAGCCTTAATAGTAGAGCATAGCTGCTATGTTCTTCAAATTTAAGAGCAAAATAAGCGTGCACAAAGTGGTACTGCATTGTTCAAATTTTTTAATTTGTGAGTTGTGAGTCGCAGAATTTCGATCGCGTAAATATCTTTTCATACAAATCATGACTCATAAAACTACACTCGTGTGTATCAAACAGGACTTTTGTATGAAACTAAATGCAGCAGAATTTCTGCCAGTCGAAATTCTGCGACTCGAAACTCACAAATTACGCTCGTTTGGCTTCACCCTAAAGGTATATAATATTCTTTAAAACTGTGAATATTTAGTGGCCCTAGCAATGTAATTTTGTATTATTCTGTTTTTTGTATATTCGTCTGACTCTCAGTAAATGCTAAATTTTAATATGACCTACATTTGAACAACATTTCTTATTAAACTACTCACAGCGTTTTTGAGCTATTGTCTGTATGAGCTTTGTGCAATTCTAATATAAATGCTAGTATAAATTCCCTAACGCATGACTTAAAACCGCGGCATATTCTGCTGAACCTTTTGTGTAATTCATCAAGTATAATTGGTGCTTACGATAAAACGTGTGGCAGACTTGTACAGGAGGTCTACTCTGAACTGCGAATTTCTATGTTTCGGCCGAAAAATTGGACTGTTTTCTTCTCCGAAGACCCAAATACTTGTTCGTTCGATAGTTTGAGGCTCAGTAGTATGATTTTATGAAAAAATTTGATATTATTTGAGTATATAGGTATAATTTATAAATAAGTAAAAACGTTATTAGACGCTTTGACGCTTAAACTTATGACTCAAAGATATAAATTCAATTCAAAATTAAAAAGTTACGGGAACTTTTCTCGTCTCAGATTACCTTCAAAGAAAACGAGAATTCTAACTTTTAGAATGAATCAATTTTACAAATCCGCTGTTTGTCAATGGTACCTTTATGGTTTTAATCTTACTAAATAATAGCGGTAGTACCTATTAATTGGAGTTTTCGTAGAATTTTATCAAAAAAATAAAATATAATGTTACAATTTATTTTTATTATTCGTAGGTTACAAATGAAAAATATATCACTAAGTACTTATATATTCCCAAGAAATGTCAATTATGTAAGAATAGTTTAATTCCCTTAAAATGTACGGTTCCTGCATGATAAAAAAAATTGTTTCACAGCGAAATTCTAGTACTTTCACAAAATTCTTAACCTTATGGTACTAAAAAAAGTATGTGCTTTATATGCTTAGTGCTACTGCTTACACTACTTTTTATTAATATCGCAATATTCTAGAAATATTGCGTAATATAATAGTGTCTCTAAGCACTACAGCCGTCGTTATAGTAAAAGAAATGAAAGTACGAACGTTATTTCTTATTCCCACAGAGCTCACTCAGCATAAAACGTCTGGAATGCGGCCCTGGGGTACAATAAGGGAAGCGAATGGTGCTTATTTAAATCCATTAGTGTTGAAAATTAAGGCTAAATAATTAATATCAAATAAAGATAAGGTGTTGCTATAAAATTATAGTAATTATGTTGCAGTTCGTATGTTCAACAGCGCTTTTTATGTTAGAGAATCAAAAGCGCTGGTTCATACATGAATCTCCGTCAAAATACATTTCGGAAGAAATGTTAAATTAAAAAACCGGCCAAGTGCGAGTTGAACTCGCCCATGAAGGGTTCCGCAGCAGCAATAAGGTTTATTCATTATGAAATTAATAAGGTTTTTGATTTATTTTTATATTTCAGTGCATTTAATGAAAGTTAAATTAAGGTTTACCATTTATGATGTATTAAAAAACTACTTGCTAGATCTCTTTCAAATCAATTTTCGTTGGTAGTTTTTAGAGTAATGTACATCTACACCTACAATTTTTTTAGACTTATAATGCCTCTACTTTAGAAGTTAGAGCCTAGAGGTACACACATTTTACCACTTTGGAAGAGTCTCTCTGGCAAACTATTCAGGTTAGAAAAAAATGATATTAAAAACCTCAATATGATTTTTGAAGACCTGTCCATAGGTTAGATCAATTTTTTTTTGTTTCAATTGTACCTATGGGGTCCCAAAATTTTTTAACAATTTTTCCACTTTTGTACCAAAATCTTAATGCGGTTCACAGACTACATCTACTGACTATGTTTCAATAGTATACCTCTTATAGTTTCGTAGACAAGTGGCTGTGACATACGGACGGACAGACAGACAGACATGACGAATCTATAAGGGTTCCGTTTTTTGCCATTAGGTTACGGAACCCTAAAAATATATTTGAAAAATGAAGCCAGAAAAAGAAAAATATTTTCAAATTCCGTGAAGACTCTCCATAATGAACGTTGAGAATTCAAATAGTTTTCTTCCGACACGTACTTGGGGATCAAAGGAATAACTATTCCAAAGTTTTACTATTACAGTTGCTTTCTAAAAATGTCCTCTCCGGGAGCAAGTTTAGAATTTCATAGGATTTTTTTTCCGTTTATAAATACTTGTTGGAAAGTAAAATACAGAAGAGATTAAAAATATACGGATATATTATACGGATGTAAATTGAAAATTACAAAAAAATACGCATGTCATGAATTATCATGTTTAACCTATCAAGCCCCATAAGAGCACCGATGATCGCAATAACAATAGATTTCCAAGAATCCGCGATCGAAGTATTAAAGTAATATCACGTAATTTCGGCTACCTATAACTTTTGTTTCCGAGGCACCGCGGGGGAAAATGATACATGGATGTCGTATTCCACACAAAATTGACGCTGTAAATATCATTCATACGTGTCTTATCAGTAACAGTACATACGCGTCAAAACTAATATTAAAACCCATTTGTAACGAGTATTTTTTCACTAAAACCGCACTACAAATGCGTGACATGCATTCCATGCATTTAAAATATGCCTGTCACCGCATCAAACGCCTAAATGTTGCATTTATTCAGTAACGAAAAAGTGCGGAAACGCTGTATTTAATTTAGTTTCAGTTACATCACGTTTTTGCTTACTAACATTTTTATGTACTAAAATTTATCGTATTGTATTGTTTTCACTTCGCTCAGATTCTTAATTGAATGTTCGTTGTTTGATTAACTATAGGATATCAAAAACCTGTCTTATTATTAACTAGCGACCCGCCCCAGCGTCGCACGGGTATAAAATTTATAGCCACTGACAAAATGATTAAAATCTATGATAGCCTTCACGTGGTCTACTTCTCTATTCTATCTGTGCCAAATTACAAAAATTGCTCCAGTAGTTTAGATTTACGCGAGATAAGCCGTTCCAAATAATTTCCCCCGTTTTGTCCACATTCTTCGCTCCTATTAGTCTTAGCGTGATAAAATATAGCCTATAGCCTTCTCTATCATCCTAACACTGAAAAAATCATCAAAATCTCTTGCGTAGTTTTAAAGATTAAAGAGAACAAAGGGACACGAGGGAAAAAAGCGACTTTGTTTTATAATAATATGTATAGATTTGTATTCATTATAATATTAATTTCAATATTCCGTATTCACGGTGTTTATATTTGTACAACATAAATCTTTTACTGATACTGCAACAACTTAGTGTCTCTAGAGTCTAAAATCTAGACGCTTAAAGTGCATTTATTATTTTTCAACTTTTATTGAATTCATAGTAGCTGTTATTATTATTATCATTCATCTTAATAACTATAGACAATAACTAGCTAAAAGCCGAGCTTTGTGAGGGATCGCATCGTTTTTCTGCTTGTATAATGTAATGGTAAACCTTTAGTTTGTTTATATTTTGATAGTAACCAAACCTTGACCGATTAAAATACAACCATACTTCCATACTAATATTATAAATATGAGAAAAGTGTGTCTGTACCGATTTTGCTGAAATTTGCCATGAAGATACTTTGAGTCCCGGGAAAGGACATAGGATAGTTTTGATCCCGAAAAATGTACGGTTCACGCGCGATAAACTAATTTTAGCGCAACGAAGTTGTGGGCGTTATCTAAGTAGTCTACATATAAATAAAAATTACTGTGTTAAAACACAAATCAATAGGCGTGATAAAGAGATGAAAGCTTATGCAAAATCTCTTCGCTCATCCTGATTAATATCAAAATATCACACATCCAAGCTACAAAGATATAAATACAGTACATAATTAAATATTCCAACTTAGAGAAATAGTCTTCCATTTTGTCATGTTGGATGGAATGAGGTTGAGAGGTTTTTAGTGAGACGTCTTTTTATGTGCCGGAACAAAAGTTTTTCTCATTATTCCGGCGGCTTAGATCATAACGAGACAAAGGATGCTTTACATAAACATGTTTTAATTTTATTTCGTTCCAAATTCGTATGACTGCAGTCCAAGTTTAATATTTAAAGGCCACTCATAAAAAATTTTGAGTATCGTTATCTTAGAAGTGTATTCAGTGGTGTGGAGGATTATTAAAAATTTTTGAGGGTCGTAATTGCTAGATGACCGCGTGAACTTAGTATAGCTTCCCTATAAACCTTTCAAGACTAAAATTTGCCAAATCAATTTTTAAAATAAGGCCAATTTACCCTTCTGTTTATATTTGTATTGTGATAGTTCTGCCGCTATTCACAACGCGCCCGTGCGTCCCCAGATTTAAGTGATATCAAAATAATGACTGCGAATAATTTTGTTATCGTCCGAAAATTTCAATTTCGCTTCAAGCGTGGATGTTAACGAAATATGGTTAAACCATTTTCCGCTGTTATAACTTAATCAGACATATTACATAGGTAAACTATAATGTCACAACTACAAAATACAAAATATTATTTTGGCGAAATCTACGAATAGTAAAGTTTTTATTATTCGTAGTGCCAAATAGTATAATCTTTTGGCAACTAGTAAAAGTCAACGGGCACGATGCAGTATTTAAAAGAATTAATTATGCAATTGTTTTTGATGCCTGACGTAAATGCCTCTACTCAAAACTTCTCTAAGTTTCATAGAGCCCCAAAAGTTGGACAACCTGAGTTCGAAGTACTCTTCGAGGCATTAGTCCCTAGGGAGGTCATTTTTACCGCCCTAGAGCCAGAGACAAAATATTATATCAAAGTATATCCGAAAACATCGGCCAGAGAAGGAGAATGTGGAGAAAATAATACGAAATAATCGACCAAGTGCGAGTCGGACTCGCTCACGAAGGGTTCCGTACCACTACAGAGCAAAAATAGGCTAAAAATTGTATTTTTTTGTATGGGAGCCGCCCTTAATTATTTAATTTATTTAAATTTTATTATTAATTATTAAAGTACAAATACAATTAAGTATTTTGTGAACATTTCAATTACCTATGTGTTGCCGTTATTGATTAAGAACAAAACATAGAAAAAAAATCACGTTTAGAATAGAATAGAATAGAATATACTTTATTGCGTTCAAGATATTGTACAAACATAAGATACAGTACATTCATCAAAGATACAAGAACGCAAAGGCGGCTTTATTGCTATTGAGCAATTTCTTCCAAGCGACCTTTGGTATCTATAGGAGTACATAATAATTAACTTAGGGTATACTGTGCAATAAAAACTATACTTAAGTATTGAAACTTAACAACTAACTTATTATATTCTAATAATATATGCCTAATAATTACATAAACATTTACATTCTAATACACAGATAATACTTACGTATATTATAAACTAATAAATACTCTATAATAATCAAATAATAATATTATACATACATGTAATTAGAATAATAATAATAATAATAATAATAATGCTTTATTTTCTCACCACAATGAACATATACAATAATTAACTAGACTAAATAACAATTTTCACTGGTAATTGTGGGAGACTGGTGCCTAAACTAGGCGTGAGCCTGTATTTCAGGACACCAGGCCTCAATCCCAAATATACAGTTTACACAGTCTTAGTACAGTAGGTATAGTTTACAAACAAACATCTAGATATTTACTGGTGAAGTCGGGTTAGTAAGTGTGTGTATATGCGTGTGTGTGTGTGTATGTGTGTGTGTGTGTGTGTGTATGTGTGTATGTGTATGTATGTTATGTATCCTATTCTGGAATAGCAATTAGACTTTCAGTGGATTCGTAATTCAGTTTTATAAGCCAATTTGTTACTCTTCTTTTACAGACAGATTTTGTGACGTTATATATGTGTTCATGCTGGTTGATCTTATTGTAGAGATAGCCCCCAATGAAACAGAAGAAACGGTTGGGAAGTCGCGTACGAAAAAGGTTGCTGCTGTTTCCTACGGGCTTTTGTCTTCTCTTTCCGAGGTGAGAGGAAGGGTCATATGTTAGAAGACCGTGCTGCTTAACAACTGTGTGGAGTATGAACAGTTGTCGCACAGTTAATACCTTAGTCTTCCTGTAGAGGTCTTCGGTTGGATAGAGATATGGTAGGTTATACAGGACTTTGAGGACAGCTCTTTGGGCTCGCTCTAGTTGTAGAAGAGTAGATTTGTGGGTGCCACCCCACGTTGATATGCAGTAGACTAACAGGGATTGGCAGAGTGAGTGGTAGACTATTTTTCTGATAGCTTCATCCGCCACATGTCGCAAGTTTTTAAAGGTGGGAATCATTTTACGAATTCTAGTTGTAAGGGCCTCGATGTGCGGATGAAAGCTAAGAGAGGAGTCTAATATGACACCAAGGTATTTAGTAGAGACAGTTTTCTCTAATGTTCTGCAAGAACACCGCCTAGCGGGCGATCCTGTCCATCCACTAAGCCGTTCTCCTGACGAACACTTGTGAACTGAAATACAGAGAAAGGGAGACGTAGGGGGAGGATTGCGTATATAGAAAGGTATGTATTTTGTTTTTTCGGCGTTGAGGGTGAGATAGTTACTCCGTAGCCATTCTGACACAGTATCAAAACCATTTTGTGCAATCCTATATACGCTCTCCCAAGAGTCCGAGTAAAACAAGAGGGCAGTGTCATCTGCAAAAGTATAGATTTGGCCATTTAGGAGGTTGAGCGCACACAGATCGTTAATGTAGATGAGAAACAATGTTGGGGCTAGCACACTACCTTGTGGAACACCGTGGGTAGTTATGATTTCACTGCTCAGGTAGTCATCTATCTTAACGCTCTGGGTGCGCCCAGTAAGGAAATCGGCGAATAGTTTTTGCTGAATCCCCCTTATACCTATAAGTTCCAGCTTGTCGACAAGGATGGCAACAGAAACAGTGTCGAATGCCTTAGCTAGATCGAGGAAGAGCCCCAGAACCTTTTGTCCTTCGTCGAGTTTTTTTATTATAAGGTCAGTTAGTGCGTGGACAGCATCACTCGTAGAGATGCCAGCGCGAAAACCATATTGAGATTTAGATAACAGGTTATTTTTTTCCAGGTAGCTGACAAGTCTACTATTCATAAGGCGTTCAAGCACTTTAGAAAGGGAAGACAAGACAGCTATGGGCCTGTAGTTATTCACTTGTTCTCTGTTGCCCGCCTTGTAGACAGGGTGTATAATAGCTCTCTTGAAGGATTTGGGGAATGTACCCTGGGTAAACGATAAATTGCATATATGCGTTAGGGGTGGAGCTATGATGTGTATATTTTTTTTCAGTACACAAGTTGGAATTTTATCCCATCCCACAGCACAGTCGTTTCGCAATGATAAAACCACTCTAGTAACTTCCTGCTCATCAGCGGGAAGGAGTGACATTGAATTACAGGAAGAGATAGGAAGTTGAAATTTTCTAGGGCAGTGGGGTATTTTTTCGGCAAGGGTGCGGCCAATATTAGCGAAAAAGTTGTTTATATTATCAACTGCTTGTTTAGGAGGGAATGTATTTTGAGAGAGAAGAATATTAGCTTTACTATTATTTGGAGTTCTGTTAGTTACCTTGTTTATTGTTTGCCATAGAGTTTTTGTGTTTTTTCGGGAAGCTGTAAGTTCTGTTTTATTATATTCATTTCTTAGTTGTTTCAGTATTTTAGAGCAGTAATTTCTATAGCGGGAGTAAGAAGTAACGAGAATTTGGTCATTAGGATTATTTTTAACTTTTTTGTGCAAGTTATCTTTATGTTTTAGGCAGCGGAGGAGACCAGGAGTCACCCATGGCTTAAGGAGTTTTTTGCGATTGGGGATTTTTACGAGCTCTGTGTTTGCGTCTATTATCTCCTTAATAGAGTCAACCAGGAAGTCTGCAGCAGTGTTGGAATCTTGTATGTTATATATGGAATTGAAATCTACGTTGGAGAGGTCATATGATATTTTGTCATAATTAAGTCTTTTTATTGTTTGGGGAATTGTTGGTTTTGGTTTGCGTCTTGAAAGGTAGAGTAAAGCACTTTTATGATCAGTGATAGTTGTGTGAGCAACTAGTACTTTGGCCGGAAGCATCGATTTAAGTATTATATGGTCAAGGCAATTATTTAGTCGGGTTGGAAGGGAATGGGCGGGTAGGAGACCAAAAGATGCAAGCAGTGTTAGATAATTTGTCTTGTTTTGATCTAGGGAATTTTCGCAAATATTTATATTGAGGTCGCCAATAATTGCTATGTTTTCGCTACGGTCTATTTTTTTTAGGATATTATTCAGGGAATACAAGAAAGGAGTAATATCTTTTTTTGAAGGAGATCTGTAAATAGCTAGGATGATTGTACTGCTGTTAATAGATATTTGTAGACAGTTTGCATCGGTTATAGGGGGTTCTTCGATAGTTACGTCTAAATCCTTATTTGCATAGATAACGACGCCATCATTTTGCAATTTAATGTTTTTTGTTGTATGACTATAGTAGCCCGGTAAACATGGCACGTTGTTAACTCCTTGAATCCAGCATTCTGTTAGGATAACTAAATCCCATTGGACTTTGGTTCTAGCAAGTAATATTTGGAATTCATCGAAATTTTTATTAATACTTCTTATATTTTGGCATATTATTTTTAAATTGTTATTAAGATGCAGGTTGGCGGGAATGCAGTTATCGGGGTCACAATAAGAGAACTCGGCAACAGCATGGGCATCAATAGAATTCATTGTTTCAATTAAACTATCGAATTTTGGGTAGGTTTGTTATTGTCACAGTAAGATACGAGATCAGTGTAGAGTTAACTTTTCGAATAAAATAGATTTTTAAATCAGTCTTAATTGCATCTGGTGTATGAATATTTTTCCGAATAAATATTTTAAACAGTTTTGTGATAATTTTTGGCAATGTGATCCGTGTGCAGTGTTTTGTTAATGTGTAATAATTATGTGTTGTATTTATAGCGTTTCTGTAGGTTAGGTTAGTGTAATTTGAATTAAATCTTAAAATATTAAATTGATTAAAAATAACAGCTAATTTGAATTTATGGAAATTGTAAAAATTATAATAAGATAAGTAAATAATTATAATTAGTGCATGCAAGACTATTACAAACAGTCATATGATTTGATTCTTTAATTTATCGAGATCAGCTTCAGAGTTTATACGAATAGGACGATCGCTACTTCCTTTCCTTAGATATATAGAGCCATTATTGGTCCAACAAAACTGAAAACCGTAATTAGCTCGAAAAGCTCTCGCTGACGCATACAGTTTTTGGGTTTTGTATGTAAGGGATTCGCAAAGGTATATTGGCTGAGCAGGTTGAGGAAGTCCAATATGAGTAGAGTTCAATTTATCCTTGTTTATTTTATTTTTGTTAAAAGCCTTCATACCTCTAAGCAGATTTTCTTTGCAGGACACCGAGTTAAATTCTATGATTATTGGACTCGAGTCGTCTTTGGATTTTACTCTAAAGATGTCCTTTATGTTAGAGTTGCATATATTTATATCTAAGGCCTGTCCCAGGTTTGTCACCAAGTTATTCAGGCTTTCCCTAGTTTCACTCTTTTTTCTTGGAACGTTTCTTAATTCGACACCGCATGCTCTTGACTTCCGTTCTAACTTTTCAATTGTGTCCTGAAGTGACTGTATACGCTTTTTATCGTCTTTTCTTTCTGACTCCAGGGAGGAAATGCGTCTTATGAGTTCATCGTTTTTATTAGACATCAGTTGGACGCTCTCCTTTAATTCCAGATTCTGTGAGATTATGCTGTTTATTTTTTCAATAATATCGTCAAATCGCTTCTCCTGGTCTTTAGAGAAGTTCGCAAAAGCGCTCATTGAGATAGTATCGGAACTCTTATTGGAGGGTTTCGTCGCTGTTCGCTTTTTTTTGCGGTCGGCAGTGACAGTCAATTCCGTAACTTCTGGCCCGGCGTTTGCTGTTATTAAATGCTCAGGCACTTCATTATTATTGCTTGGAATCGGCGAGGCGGGGGGAGTGCGGTTTAGTGGCATTACGAGTGACTTTAGATTACCAGGGAAACAGAGGCGACAAGAATACCGTAGCCTGTTAAGATGGTTGTTCCAAGATGGCAGCGAAAACCCAATAAGTCGCAAGCAAAGCGGTGAATTATTTGAATTTTAACGTCCTGAAGATTGAAGAAAGTTGTGCCAGATAATATTATTTTAACACTGCTGCAGCGGTCAGAGTACCAGGAGCGCATAAAACCGAGGTGGTGTCAGTGCTTGCGTCAGTATAGGGCGGAGCTGTGACGTCAGTGTGCGAGGGAGTCGGCACGAGTGGTTGCGCAGGAGCGATTAGAACCGTAGAAATGGCGGCGCTTGCTCCGGCGTAGGGGTGGAGTTATGACGTCAATTTGTAATGGCTGGCGTACCTCGTATTGCCTTCGTAGGTGATCGGGTCGAAGAGTGAAGGAGACGGGCATGAAGCACGATGAAAAAGACGATACTGGCGTTTGAAGGTGTGGCTGTTTGTCTTCAATATGGCTGCAATCTCTGGAACTCCACGAACTTCTATACACTTATGATGTCCTATTTTTCGGGCGGATTTAATTTATCTGAATTTTGATTTTAAATAATTAGAAAAAAACCGTGTGGGTCTTAGGCACGTCTACTCGTGGTCGAGGTCCGGGGGGAAGGGATCCTCTGAACATACCTACATGTAAATAGAATAAAAATAAAAAGAAGGAGAAGGATAAAAAGAATTGTCATTACATTACGTCTTATTATTATTGGGAAGTGACTTTAAATAATGTTTTTTAATTAACGACTTAAAATTATAAATGCTTTTAGCTTGCCTTATATTGGTTGGTAACGAGTTCCATAAAAGTATCGACCTGACCGTAAAGGACTGTCCATAAAAATTTGTTTTGTGAATTGGGATTTCGAGAAGGAGGTTAGTCGAGGAGCGCAATTGTTTAGAATCCGATGTTCGGAAGTTAAATCGATCCTTAAGGTAAGACGGAGCCCTCGGATCGTGTAGCAAGGTGTATAAGGAGGATAAAACTTGCGTATTACGACGAAGACGTATGGGCAACCAAGAAAGCCTGGAACGGTACTCCGATACGTGGTCAAATTTACGCAGACCAAAGACAAAGCGAATTGCAATGTTTTGGAGACGCTCTAGCTTATTTAATTTTTCTTCAGTGAGGTCTACATAACATGTGTCTGCGTAATCTAATATAGATAAAAATAAGGATTCGGCTAGCAAAATTTTGGTTTTAATGGGTAATATGTTCTTAAGCCTTCCTAGTGAGTGCCACACTGCGTACACCTTACTGCTGATCATTGAGATATGATCTGACCATGAAAGATGTTCATCCATGAGAACATCCAGGTTCCTTACCTTTTTACTAAAGGGAACTGGAGTACCACACACGAGCACCGGAGGGAGGTTCACCCAGTCAATCCTTGAGATTAATCCCTGGCTGCCAATGATAATGACCTGAGATTTATTGGGATTGATAGTGAGGCCGTTACACTTACTCCACTCACAGATTGTATTCAGGTCACTATTAAAGTCGATAACTTTACTAGGAAGATTCTCTAAGGAAGACTGAGCGTAGATCTGGAGATCATCTGCGTACAAGTGAAAGAGAGAAAACCTAAGCATAACTGTTAAACTGAAAAATTAAGAGCCTTAAGTCTAGCTAAAAGAATATCGTGGTCAACGCAATCGAAGGAATCACGTTTGTTGTATGGGAGCCCCCCTTAAATATTTAATTTGTTTTGTTTTTAGTATTTGTTGTTATAGCGGCAACAAATATACATGATCTGTTAAAATTTCAGAAGTCTAGCTATAGCGGTTCTTGAGTTACAGCCTGGTGACAGACAGACGGACAGACATCGAAGTCTTAGTAATAGGGTTCCGTTTTTACCCTTTTGGTACGGAACCCTAAAAAGGATGTTCGTTTAAAACTATGAATAGTCTTCACGTAAATACAAGAAGTCACTGACTGACTAATGAATTAATAACTCACCACTCGTCAATATACAGTTGATAAAATCGTACCTAGTTGCCAAGTTAAATATACCAAATGTGAAACTAAGCTTGGCACAGCATAATACTAACTCCGGGCAAATAAAACTGCAGCTGATAACTTGGCACGAGTTTTGTCATTTAATAGTTTCTGTGGTGTGCTAATACTCTAATATTCGACGGAAGGGCTTTCGAATATAAATTTAAATTAAAAAAATACCGTTTATACAGGGTGTAACGAAACTAAGTGATAATACTTTAGGGTGTGTATTGGTCGCCTATATAGAGATCGCTGTGAAAGTAGCAGCGCTGAAAGAGTAACTTTTGTTTTTTTTCATTAATTTTAATTATTGTATCCCTTTTATGAATTATTGTAGTATAACTATTGTATTGAATAATAGTTACTTATTACTTTTTCTCATATTAATACTTTAAGCAAATTGTAATGCATGATATAAGTATAATATATTTTATATTTTTAGTTGATTTTATGATATTATTGTGAATGCGGTGTTTGTCTTTAAGAAATTGATATGCGTTTTTACTGTAAGCTAAAATTGTATTTCTTAAATGTATTACGTGTAATCAATTGTTGACAAACCAAATTAAAGAAATAAATATATAAATAAATTTCACCTTTGTATGGAAATATTCTTGGCGCGCGGGCGCTTACCTATGCAAATCACAAAAAAAATTGCTCTTTCAGCGCTGCTACTTTCACAGTAAACTCTACAAGGAACACATACACATCCTAAAGTAACACTTGATTTTGTTCTGTATAGTGCAGTTGTCAATAAAGAGGATCTTCTTTGAAGCGTTTTATAAAAGATGTAGTTTTATGGTAAATTTTGTCCAATATACAAAAATTACCAAAAAATTATCATGTCTACTTTACTGTACCAAAAATGTATTTAATATTTAAATTGTCTTCATTAAAATAAATAATTATTTACCTGTTAACTTTAGATTCTGTTGGATCAAAAATATAAGTACTAGTTCAAGAGATCAAAATATTAATATCATGATACTAAGATACTAAAGTAAACTAAACGGGGGTAACGGGAGGGAGTCTCTAAAGTAAAGAAGCGGCATTTCTTCTAATTTTGTTAACCCGCAAATTATACTTCAGTGATTATACATGACATTAACATCAATGAAGTCTGACATTTAGAAGTAACTAACGGCCGTTCCCAATATTCAATCTATCCGGTGGACCTATCTTGTGGAACCTCTTGTTGGACCCCCTGCTATGGATGTTAGAGAAGATGAATATTTTTAACCAAGCCTTTGCCGAAGACATTGTAATGGTGATAGATGGCGATACTGCGATAGAAATAGAGCGTAAAGCGAACGAAATACTTGAAAAAATTATGAAATGGGGAAAAAACAATAAGTTAACCTTCGCTCCACAAAAAACTTGTGCTCTCATCTCCACCAGGAGACTAAAATAATATGATAGACCGAGACTCGCAAGGGGGGGTGTTGATATCCAGTATTATGAATTAATAAAAATACTAGGATTGACAATAGACAGCGGCATTACTTTTAACAATCATGTCAAGAACGTGTACCAAAAAGCAATTGTTCGCTACAAAATGCTAGCCAGAGCAGCCAGAGTAGGTTGGGGTCTCAACCCCCAAGTAGTTAAAATCATATGTACAGCGGTCATAGAACCGACTATTTTGTATGCATCAGCAGCGTGGGCACCCACCGTGGAAAAGATGGGGGTCCAAAAAAGGCTCAACTCCGTTCAACGAAGTTTTGCCTTGAAGATCTGCAAAGCATATCGGACCGTCTCCCTGAACTCAGCGCTGCTGTTGGCTGGAATACTCCCTCTTGATCTCAGAATACTCGAAGCATCGAGACTTTATGAGATCAAGAAGGGAGTGTCATACCCGGCATTGGGAGACAGGGAGGTAGAACGAATGGCTTCCGCGATTGAGGACCCACATCCGGCAGGGCAGGTAGAGCTGAGGTTCGGGATGGTAGATGAGGAATCGTATGCCGATGTGGTTGATAGCCACATCCATAGGATCTATACGGACGGCAGCAAGATTGAGGGTCGAGTCGGAGCCGCACTCTCCGTATGGAAGTGTGAGGCCGAGACAAAGGCCGTCAAGCTTGCCTTGTCACCGTATTGCACCGTCTACCAGGCCGAACTTCTAGCACTCCAAAGAGCAGTAAGTATGGCCTGCAAAAGTGGAATGGCAAAGGTCGGTATCCTTAGCGATTCCAGATCGGCTCTCCAGGCTGTCACCCTTAGTTCCCCTCATCCTCTGGCAGTGCTAACAAGGGCGGACCTCCGAAAAGCTGCATTGCAGGGGCGGGAGGTCTCCTTGTTTTGGATTAAGGCACACGCAGGGTTGAGAGGGAATGAGAGGGTTGACGAACTAGCCAAGGAGGCCGCGCTGAAATTGAGAAGGAAACCTGACTACGATCTGTGTCCTGTTTCATTCGTCAAGCGTATCTTGAGAGAGGATACGATTGAGGAATGGAACAGGAGATACGAAGTGGGAGGGACGGCCGGAGTCACGAAGCTTTTTTTCCCAAGCGCTGCCGCTGCATACAAAATAGTACAGAAAATAGACATCACACACCACATCACACAGATTCTGACCGGTCACGGCGGATTCGCCTTCTACTTGAACAGATTCAAGCTGAAGGAGCATCCGTCCTGCCTGTGTCAGCCAGGAGTTGAGGAGACGGTTCCTCACCTGCTACTCGAGTGCCCAATTTTTGCTAGCAATAGATACGATATTGAGCAGAAATTGGGCACATCGATGACAGGTGAGAATCTGCCATCCATCCTGGGGGGTAAAAGCGGGACATCTTCCTGGCTTTTTGCAGAACGATCGTGGGTGTAGTGAACAAACGTAACAGTAGTATTTTGTGTGATAATAACAATTAGGTTCTAATTTTAAGCTGTGATATTAGAATAGTCTCCGTTCTTTTTGTTTTATAATATTTGTGCCGTTGTTTTACTATTTTGACATTTTAATTGAAGGTATTTTATTTGTTTATTTTAGTGGAATCATTTGGAATCATGGAATCATGGTATATTGGAATTTAGTGTTAATTATATTTTATATTGGACATCATCATATTGTACAAATTATATTATTGAACTTAATTAATGGGCTAATGTTAGGGGGACGATATTAAAAAAAAAATATTCAATCTATCTCTGGTTTGACATACAACCGATTGCAGAGACATAAAATATATGCCTCTAATATCTAATGTGAGCTATTAGTAGCTCTAGTAGGGCAAAACCAGAGATAGATCAAATATTGGGAACGGCCGTAAATTAACCACTGACAGTCCAGTATGAAATATCACAGAAAGGTTAACCCGAAAAGTTAAGTTGGTGACCCACAGACGATCAACGGTCCGTGTACGTCTTGTAAGGAGGGATATTTTTTTTTTCTATAGACGCTTCACATTAAGAGTCTGGCCCCGTGGTAAGTTATCTCTAATATATAAAATTCTCGTGTCACAATGTTAGTCTACGAACTCCTCCGTAACGGCTTTACTGATTTTTACCAAATTTTATATGCATATTCAGTAGGTCTGAGAATCGGCTACTGGGTACTTTATATATTGATTTAATGAATAAATAATAGTAAATTATTACAACCTGAGACTGACGGCGACCATTGTTTGTGCGACGAGATAGCGATCGACTTTGCTTTGGCGACATACTTATTTAGTCGCTTCAATAAAATAATATGGGCGAAATACTTTATATTATGGCAAAGCAACGTTTGCCGGGACAGCTAGTAATAATATAATAATATCTATGCACGCTTTACACCACGTCAGTCTGGCCCCGTGCTAAGTACCTGAAGGACTTGTGTTACAGGTACCAGACAACGGAAATATATTTAATACTTTCATACTGTACATAATATTATATTTAAGATTTTTATTATATCATACACATATTCAATACACATCCATGACCCGGGAACATTGAAAAACTTTTTGTTCCGTCGGCGGGATTCGAACCCGCGACCCCCTGCTTGAGCTGCCACACATTCTTAACCATTGAGCCACAGAGGTCTCAAAAT
Organism: Polyommatus icarus; assembly: GCA_937595015.1. NCBI lineage: Eukaryota > Metazoa > Arthropoda > Insecta > Lepidoptera > Lycaenidae > Polyommatus > Polyommatus icarus. The sequence goes on along the minus strand of OW569327.1, from coordinate 14,124,588 downwards.
TTTTTATGAGTGGCCTTTAAATATTAAACTTGGACTGCAGACATACGAATTTGGAAAAGCATCCTTTGTCTCGTTATGATCTAAGCCGCCGGAATAATGAGAAAAACTTTTGTTCCGGCACATAAATATATATATTGTATATAATTATATTATTTACATTTTTTTTATTATAGTTATAATTCAGTGTTTAGTTAGCGTAATATCAAAATATATATTATAGCCTTATCTGTATATATTTTGTACATTGTACGTATACATATTATTAAATATAGTGCACGTTCTATCTGCTGTCTCAATCCTATCTCTCTCCGTAGGGCTGCTGGAAGAGATTTCTATAGAAATAAGCAGACCCTTTGTGTCGTTTTACTGTGTAAATTGTTATATTGTATATATATATTTCTTGTGCACAATAAAGTATTAATATATATATTATATATATATATATATATATATATATATATATATATATATATATATATATATATATATATATATATATATGATTCGCGACCCTGGCTTGAGCTACTAACAGGGTCGCGGGTTTGAGTCCCGCCTACGGAACAAAAAGTTTTTCAATGTTCCCGGGTCATGGATGTGTATTGAATATGTGTATGATATAATAATTGCCTGCGACTTTGTCCGCGTGGCTTTCAGCTTATAGCGTGCGGTAGTTCCCGTTTCCGTGTAGGCTACATTACTGCAAATTTTCCACAACAAAGTTGCTTCCGCCGCGCCGGTTCCGCGGTACGATCACTTCAATTTAGAAAAATCTTCTTGAAACTTGAAAAAAAAACGTATTCTAAACGGATCCATCTCTCCTTATCACCTCTTATTGAAACCCGTTTGAACAAGCGCTTGTTCGATGTAGGTGACGGCAGAGCGACATCTATTATGAATTTTTGGAACTAACTTAATTTAAACACAACGCATAAACACCCCCGTACAACCGCTTTTTGCAGTTAAAAAGTAGAATATGTCCTTTCTCAGGCTTTAGGCTATCTGTGTACAAAATTTCATTACAATCGGTTCAGTAGTTTGGCGTGAAAGCGAGACAGACAGACAGACAGAGATACTTTCGCATTAATAATATTTTATATTATTACACAAATTGAATATTTTTGTTATATCCTACACGTCATATTTAATACGCATCCATGACCTACGAAATTAGAACTTTTTGTTCCGTCGCGCGTCGGCGGGATTCGAACCCGCGACCCCCGGCTTTAGCTGCCATACGCTTAACCATTGAGCCACGAGAATTGTTACTAAAATTATAGCATCCGCATAGGCTGGACTGAGCTAAAACTGTCTGTGGTTACTAGCGCTCGAATTTAGATAATGTTACTAAGCGTCTATTAGTTATTGGTTATTTTGGTTATTGGTAACTAAATTAATGGTTGTTATTATTAAATAACAACCATTAATTTAGTTATTTAAAATTAAAGTCAATTATAATTTAAAATACATGCCAGGACTAATAAAACATATGAATAATACTAGCTGTCCCGGTGAACTTCGCGTCACTTTAAAACCTACCCTGGACTTCTACGAATATTTTAAGACTAAAATCAGCCCAATCCGTTCAGCCGTTTTCGAGTTTTAGCGCGACTAACAAATTTGAAAATCCATTTTTAGGGTTCCGTAGTCAACAAGGAACCCTTATAGTTTCGGTCTGTCCGTCCGTCTGTCTGTCTGTCTGTCCGCGGTTTCACTCAGAGACTATAAGACCTACTAAGCTGTAATTTGGCATGAATACAGATATTAATGATGGCAACAAAATGGTACATGAAATCGTAAAAAAATATTTTTTTAAATGGTACCTCCCCTACACATCAAGCAGGGATGAATATATTTTTTCGCGCCCACCCCATCGTGTGGGGTGTCGTTGAATAGGTTTTTTTTAAAAATATTGCGAGTATTCGTAGATCATTTTCCGATTTAGGGATCCGTTTGTGAAATATTAAGTTTTAAAGTGGAAAAAATCGTTAGAGTCCAGTGTCCCCCCCTTCTACCAGCTAAACAGTTGGTTCTGAAAATGTGAAAAAATTCACCAAAGTAGGAAATATGCTGAATTTAAAAGGAAAACTATCACGGCTAAGAAAACTTCATAAGTTATTGAGTAATAGTCGATCAACTAAAAAAAAATGTATTCGGCGAAGTATAAAGGAACTTTTCGTTCAAATTCCTTTGAAAGTAACTGAGATGATGTTGTTAGTAGTGTAAAACACGCTATAAATGTACGTTCATTGACCATAAAACGGTACTACGGAACCCTATATTGCGCGTGGCCCGACACGCACTTGGCCGGTTTTTTATATATATAGATTATTAATAATAATTAGTATCAATATTAATTGTGTGCAGTTGCTACGAATAATAATTCATGATTACAATATCGTAGTACCTAAATACTTATTGTAAGCGCTATTGATGAAGTATTGTATATAAAGTAAAAATAATATTCATGCAAATCTTTGTGAAAGCTATATTTTTTCTGTATGTAAATTGTAAGCGTTTGCGAAATATAGTTTTAGAAACTATAAAAAAAATCCATTATGTTAATTTTTATCACGTAAAGTTTCTTAGTGCTGCTGCGATAGTAGGCACCAGTGTAGTTAACTTCGTTCGACGTACAGAGAATATTTGAAAAAATATTCTGAATAAAAAATTTTGAGTCTGAATTTGAGTTTCACAGACGAAGTTGCTGCCAAAATCTAATTGAACCGATAAACCGCTGGCGATATTTCCTAATAGACTCCGTCATATAATTCCGACAAAAAATGAGATTGGATTTATTCTGGTAAATATTTGATTGATATGTTCGCACCTCAGTCGGAATTCGTTTCGCTGGAGTACGTTCGAGTACACGGCGCGGTCGTAATTCCACCCCAAAATCAGAGGTCGGACCGATTATCATAATATTAACATTATATTATCATAATATTAAATTACTTTAAGTAACAGTGTTATTTTTTATTGTAATAAGCCATAAATTGTGTAAATTTGGCATTTTGTGTGAATAAAAATGATACCTTTGTAAACAAGAGGTTGAATTTTTATAATGAACAGAAATGTATTAGATATTGTACAGTTTAAATATTATGCGTAAAACAATAACAAGATAAAAACAAACTTAAAAAGCTTTGAATACTACAACTGATCTTACGCAGAAATCAAGAATCAGTTTGGTTAATTTAGTTCAGCTGTAGCATAAAATTTGCTCAACACCACGGACGCAAGTTTTACGCACGTGCAATATGCATATTATGTTGGTTTTTTAAGTTCAAGAAATCACACTTAATATGTCCACCTAGCATGATGTATGTACTATATTCAGAGAAGTTGAATCCTAGGCAGAGGGTGGACCCAAGTAATTTGGTCGCGTTAAGTCAAACCCATCCGACCGATCACAGATCACATTGAATTGACTTATTCCAACCAAACGACGTAGGTCTGTCAACTGCCTAGGAATCAATTTTCTCGGGTATACATATAAATTTCATGAAGGAAATCACGGTTGTACCACAAATAGACATAACTACCAGTACTTCGACTGCAAAGAAACGGACAGGTTTCAATATCTGTCAAATTCGTCGGGATTCACTAGGATTATGAACGGAATGTGCCTCGCGCTGGCTGATATAATTTATTTTTAAATGTTTAAAATAAAGATTTCAAAATTAGATTCTGACAATTTTAATTGCATGTGCCAAAACACAAACAACAATACGACCAAAGAGGAACACTTCCAGCGAATATGTCATAGTTTTATATTCGTAGGTAACAAGTCAACAACCCTAGCGACAATTTTCGTCATAATACGTCACATTTAAAAATTTCAACATCAGTTCTAAGTCGGCATACTCTATAATTCTGTCTACTCTGGTTGTACTCTACATAAATCAAATATCTTTTCAATTAGATAAAACATATTACACCACGCACGTACATCCTCAATTAGTGGACCTAACCTCAGTAAGTAAATACAAAGTGAACCAAACAAAGCTGAGAAGGTTGTCATTAGTGAGGCATCTTACCCCGTACGTGACAAAGACACATACAGGATACCTTACTCCCGTATCCCGTTACTAGTTCGATTTCGATTCGAATTAACCTGAATCGACAAGCGTTCAAACAAACTCGAATTAACATCGACATCGCGTTGACCAAACGTCAAATTCTTGATCCAAGGTGCTCCCAGACAGAAGTTATATAACGTTAGATAACATTTTTGTATAAATTTTTTTAACAATTTATAACAACAAAATACACGTTTATTTTTTGACATTTGTAGCGTATAAAATGTTATCCTGTTACACAATGTTTATAACGTTATATAAATTCTGTCTGCGAGCACCTTTAGTTATTCCTGAAGCTATTTCATTTCTGTTCGAGTTATGAATCAAATTGGATGTCGATTATGTTTTATGATGCGTATTTCCAAACAAACTCAGATCATGATCAAAATTGCGTTGATCCAGATCAAAATCGCGTCAAACCTCTCCGTCCCGGTTAGTTACAAAATATGACACCATCACACGACCTTGCGCTACTGAAGATGTTGAATACCAAATCCGACTGCGATCGAGTTGATTCGATTCGCGATTGTAATGGGAGTAAGGGGACAGGTGATTCGAATTCGAAATTCAAATCATTTGTGACCGTTAAGCTTTTGTAGTAAGTTTGTTTAACCTGCGACTAACGTTATCTGAGGCGACCTAGCTTCGTGTATCAGAATGGTTTTGCAAAGCCTATCTAGTCCAGACTGGTGGTTTAACTGCACAGGCTATACATCGGTATGATACTTGTATGTAAAGCAATTGCTATTTTTACTTCATCAATATTATTGAAATCACTTTCACTAGAGTCTTTGTTGTAGTCCAGAGTCTAAACTCTGAATTACTATTGCAGTACCTGATTTTATCAAAATCCGTTTGATATTAACGATAAACTTGTATAATATTAGAGTGACATAAGCAAACAATTTCTGCGGCCAAAATATTAATATTATTTGTTGCTCAATTAAGGAAGAAGTCAAATCAAAATGCTTATTTATTCCAAGCCGTCGTCCCTAAGGACCGTTCCAATAATTCAGAACTGCGATTTCAGTTTTAATTAAACAGTTATTGTCATGAAATCAAATCGAGAGAGAAACGGAAATTATTGATTTCGATATAATGTTTCGTCGAATACGTCTGTCGTTATTGCATCTTTTGTTTCACGGTCCATTCGCTATTTAATTACAAATTCCTTTCATTGTGGTTTATGTATGGTTTATAATATTACTAGCTGACCCGACAGACGTTGTCTTGTCTTAACGATGATTATTTAATTCGAATTGGTATAATTAAGAAAACTATAGATTAAAATTAGTATCTTCATGCCAAATTTCATCAAAATAGATTAAATAGTTTAAGCGAAAATCATAAAAGTTTATTGTGCAGGAACCGTACATTTTCCGGGACAAAAAGTATCCCTTGTCCTTTCCCGAGACTCAAAGTATCTCCATACCGAATTTCACAAAAATAGACTGAATATTTTAGCGAAAATCATAAAAGTTTATTGTGCGGGAACCGTACATTTTCGGGGACCAAAAGTATCCCTTGTCCTTTCCTGAGACTCAAAGTATCTCCATACCAAAATTCATCAAAATCGATTGAATAGTTTACGCGCAAATCATAAAAGTATATTGTGTAGTGACCGTACATTTTTCCGGGACATAATGTATCCTTTATACTTTTCCTGGTTCTAAGCTATCTTTCCACCAATTTTCAGCCAAATCGGTTTATCCGTTCTTGACATAAAAGTTTATTGTGCGGGAACCGTACATTTTCCGGGACCAAAAGTATCCCTTGTCCTTTCCCGAGACTCAAAGTATCTCTATACCAAAATTCATCAAAATCGATTAAATACTCGTAGTTGACGCTCTAATCATAAAAGTATATTGTGCAGTAACCGTACATTTTTCCGCGACAACATATATATTATGTCCTATTCCTGGTTTTAAGCTACCTCTCCACCAATTTTCAGCCAAATCTGTTCATCCATTATTGAGTTATAAGTGGCGTAACTAACACAACTTTCTTTTATTTATATATATACATAGATTAAATGTGCGATATAATATAAACACTATAAACAGATCACTTTTAAGAATTTATAAAAGGGTAACTTCTAAGTTAATTAAAATAAATCTAGTTCAGTGTTATAGTGTAATAATTAAAATTGATTGATTAGTTTGTAAATTTGAGTTACTGAGTGAAATTAATTACTTACACGGTCACACACCTTAAATGGCAACAATTTTCATATTTAGTTTCAGCCATTCTCAGTGATAATACAAAATAATCAATTAAGAATATTGATTCTTGATCATTATTATTCTGGAGAATTACAACTGTATTAATAATTACATATTTAATCTAAATAAAAAACAGGAATTTTCAATGTATCAAGTTAATAGCACAATTTCAATTAAAGCGATACCATCCGTGCTCATTGTCGTATTTATAAAAAACTTAAATCAGAGAGTAAAACAGAACAAATGTTGTCATAGAAGCGAACCTCGTAGCAAACTAAAAGCATGCTACGCGGGTCGCGCTTAAACTGGTCAGACTATATTCTACAAATTTTGTAAAAAGAAAAGAAATAGAAAAAGCAATTTTTCGACTATTACTCGTTTCTTTTATCGATAGCAAAGTGTGCAAAGTTAGTGCACGTTTATTTCAATAACCTAACTGGCGTGTGTTCCGATACGTCGCTAGTTCTGTAACTTCTTAAACGACTTGGCAACCGCGCCTGCGTAATGGCCCTCCGGAGAGAGAAACTTTACGCGAAATTAACAAAGTTCTGCCCTCCTCGGGTACCACTATCGCGGCACACTTAAATTGCGATGAAATTTTAAAATTCTATAAAGTACTCCAGAGAAAAACTATTAACGTTACGAATGTGCAAGTGATATTCGGCCAACAATAATTTTGTTCCCTAACATTAAAGTTTTTTTTTTTTTTGTGATGGATGATGGCAGTCTAAGGAGTTTTTTGACCGTTGCCGTATTTATTGTTGATTTTATAAACATTTTTCTAGGTACTGTTAATAATTATTATTAATTCAGTGTATTTAAAATGTTCTTAGATTATAAATAATCAACATTTTGTACAAAATGTTTTATTACAAAAAACATTAATAGCAAGGCTAGTTGCACTTTTATTTAATAAGCGTTTCAATGAGCAAAAAGTGCTTTTGTTGAGAAACAAATTGTTATTTTCTAGCGAATTTCATTAGTTAAGTAATTGCCATTTTACGGTGGTTTCCGCTGATACTATTTTGGTACACGAATGCTTATTTAAAAAAAAAACTAGGCCTTTGCATCCATTGTGGATGATTTATACAGCATTTTCAGAGCGAAGTAACCACTCTTCAAATACTGTAGTGCCTGGGACAAGATTTTTAAATAATGCCTGTATGGTTGCCCAAGCGCATACGGCATTCTCGCAACATAGTCGGCCTAGTCCAGAGGAAAGAACTAGTCAATACGTCTGGGACCAACCATGTGCGGGTTTCCTCACGATGTTTTCCTTCACCGTACGAGCGTCCGCATTGTGTACTTGAGATCAGAAAATGTCTCATTGGTACACGCCTCCACCCGGGATCGAACCTGCACCCTCTGCGAGTGCGAACCAAAGGTCTACCCAATAGGCCACGGACGCTCTTTATTTTTAAGCAACAAAAGAAAACCTTTTACATTAAGTTTAGCTGTTGTTAAAAATGTTGAATTTCGAATGTGTGTGTACTGTGTACTACAAGTAGAGGTTTAATATCAGTCGTAGTCACAATCAATTATTATCAGGGTGAGCTCGTAATTTTTATTTATTTGTAGATGTGACCAGGTGGACGCAAGTTCCGAACAAAAAAAAAATTGGTTCCAAATTTAAACGTAGCTACTAAACTAAATCGCATAATCTGTAAAATTTTTAAGCACGGTCGACTGTGATTGGTTGATAAAAAAGACCATAGAGAATATAAACTACATGAGAAAAAAGAGGAAGAAGAAGTTTAAAACTCAAAGTTCGAATTTCATTTTGTGAAAATTATTTATTACAAAAATACAAAAATTGTAAATTAAGTGGATTAATTAATGAAAAACGAAAGGTAAGCCATTGTAAAATGTAAATGTAACCGTAAATTGATAAATTGAAGCAAAACATAACGATATCATACCATGTTCTAATACAAAGTGTGTCGTAGTATTATTTGCATATTTGTACAATAATTTACAACTTTAACTATAATATTAATACGAAAAGGATAGATTATTATTTCATAGAAAATATTATAATGTATATCAGTATTCAGTTAATTTGGAAAATGATGAAATGTGTATCATGTGTATATTGTTTTATTGTAACAATACATAAGGTTATTAACTATACTAAATAATTTATGTAAACTGTATGGAAATGTAGTAAATGAAAAATTTTTCATTAATTTCAGATTTTTAGGTCCCTCTACAGCTAGTTTACAACATTTTAGTCTGTAAGCAATAGCTGTTACCTCGATCGCGGATTCCAAAGAGGATGTAAACTGTATGCGGATTCTAGGAAGTCTTTTGTTCTCGCGGTCGCATGCGACCGCTTGGTAACGAAAGCAGCAAAGAGATTCAAAGCAAGGAGATTTTAGGAGAAGGAAGGAAGGAAAAATCGTCTGATCAAGTGATGTGGTATGCAGCTGGCCTGAGCCCGCGCGATAGATTTCAGCTGTCGTATACAGGGTGTAAGAAAACAAAGTGTGTATGTATAAAGGTGTGGTCCACTGGATCGGAATCGGAGCGTAGCTACGCAGTGGACGGATTTGTTGCTTTGTATGTATGGTACTGACTACTATGAACTGCACTAGAAGTACTGGAACGTCATTCTGCGCGATAAGTATATGACGACACGACGTGCCGTCCGCACCGTATGTCTCGATTCCGACCTGGTGGACGCGCAGCTTTAATCCCCTCCCTAAATAGAGTTTACTGTATAAGTGTATAAGCCAATCAAGTAGTTACTAGAGTAGCATAGACAGCTATTCTATTATATTTATAAATAAAATACAGAAAGCTGTACTGTAATATTATAATATTTAATAATAGAAATCAACAAAAGCTTGTTTGTGGATTAAATCTGTTTTATTGTTTAATTTACCTTATTAGCCTATTTATTAAGTTATATACAATATTTTTATTGAAATGAAACATTATTTGAGCTCATTTCTTTTTTATTTTTATTTTTTTTTATTTTCGGTATGTTTAGAGTGAAAAGTTTTGCACTTAAAAATTTTAACTTCAGTTTCAAATTAAAAAAATAAAGGATGTTTATTTTTTCTCTTCTTAGTGCGACCTCTTGTTACGTAGTATACAGTTTACATCCTCTTTGGATGTGACATCACTCATCATCAGTCAGTCAAGGTGTGATGACGCGAGCCCTAACAAAGCTAAGCTTTTAGCTAGTTATGTATCTAATTTTACAATTCTAATTTTGTATAATATGTAATTCTATATTTTATAATAATTATTTTAATTTTGCATCTTTGCAATTTGATAAAATATCTTGATTGATATTAATTTAGGTACGTAAAATCATAATTAATATGAAGTACGTAAAGGTGGTCCCTTTACGTATAATATTATGATTTTGATAAGAAAACACTATTAGTTCTTACGTATTAGTCGTATACCATGGGGTTTTAAATTAGTTATTATGATAGTCATAAACATGTCGTCTCGTGAAATATAGCTCCATAAAACTTCCTAATGGAAAATAATTAAGCTAAAATGCACCGCCGCTCAATTAAAAAATGAAGTTTTTATTTCACTTTACTTGCAGTAATGAATGGCTTCTTTACTTTTATTTTCTTCGAAGTTTGCGGTAACTGAACCGCGGAGAGGCGTGAACTGTGACCGAAACTTTAAGTTTTACTTCGTTATGTTAAAGGTTTTCTTTCAATTACTAGCTTAAATTCATTGTTATGGAGTATAGATATTGGATATTATATACTTAAGTTAAAAATTGTGAGCGATATTGAAAAAAAAATAAGTACGTGTGGGAGGACTACGGCACAGCGGTCGGAGTGGGGGGTGTTAGGCTTGTTTTCGTTACGGAATTTCTTGATTCAGTCACAACGCTCAAAGCCCGCTATAGAAACTATGCAATAACTTAAAATTGATTTTTAACTGACATCCAAAAAGGAGGAGGTTATTTGTTCATTGTTCAGCTGTGGATATTTTTTTCGAAAAGAATTATGTTTATTAAAATCAAATAACAAGCCGTTTAGCTTCTAAAACCTGCCAAACAACATAATTAATAATACTCCTTTGACAAAGTCAGATAGTGTAATTATTTTAACATCGTCGACATACTTTAACAACGTAATATGAAATCACTACTTCTTAATTCTTCATGCGTGATACTTGAAAACTTTTGAGACGTACCTAACGCAAAGTTTATTTCTAAAGACCCGTCCATTGAATACTTGTTCTGTGTTTCAGTTTACATGTTTGTGGGAAACGGTTCCGTCGAGAGGCAGGTAATTGCGGTTTGCATTGAGCGGGACCCTTTATAATTTATGCCGACATTGGTACAATAAATTGGGTTGGGGAAGTCAGTCAACCGGCTAAAGATATTGATTCGCTTCTTTACTCGTAGAATGTATAAACATCGCGATTAATTACGACCGAAGTTGGGAAGTTTGCTGAGCAATTTTCATCTTATAAATATTTATATTATTTCGCTGCGCTGGGTCTTACCACGCCTTGAGTGTCGTCTTGAGTGTCGCGATAGTTAGCGAATGTAATAAGGGCTGCTTTAATTTTCAGCGTTGAAATGAAAGAAATGTTTTACTACATCATGCATGGTAATGACGTGTCGGAACAATTAGCGGCAAAAGTTTGAATATCGAAGTTTTCATACCCCATTGTGCCAGCTGACTACCTTCTCTGAATGAATGAAAAATAAAAATAAAATAAAATAAAAATAATAATATACTTTACTAGCTGACGCCCGCAACTCCGTTGCGCTATAATTCGTTTATATAGCGCAGGGGCCGATTTCTTTGGAGTTTTTGCTCATTTTGCTAAAGTATCATAAAAATTATAAATTATTGATTTCCGACTTCCGTAAAGTCTTATTTCTTATTCTATTCAAAGCTGTAGATATAATTAATAGCTAGGTATTTTCACTGTCCACATATTTTAAAGTTAACACAAGTGATGCTTCATGAAAACATTTTTCCAAAATTTTCCTGCGCGCGAAATTTATCGCAACAATATTTTTAAAACCGAAGCCATATTTTAAAAGTAAATTCTAGTCATGAATTTCAGTTAAGTCTTTATTGTTGGGAACGTGTATTTTGCCATATTTCTGAATAGGGATGGGCTACTTTCGCAAGTTGGCCCAACTCAGATGTAGTTTGGCATGTGGTACAAAACTCTGCGTCACCGTTGATTGATCGATGATACTTCAGCGGCCTTTGTAAACCTATTCTATTGACAATATACGCTTGTAGTTTGGGAATAATCTACCGAATTCCTGGTGTTGCGTAGCTACGTCCCGAGAGTTCCCCCAACCGTAAATGTTCGACAAATTATACTGTGGAGTTAATCTTATATACATAAAATTCTCGTGTCACAATGTTGGTTACCGTACTCCTTCGAAACGGCTTTACCGATTTTTACAAAATTTTATATGCATTGAGTAGGTCTGAGAATCGGCTACTGGGTACTTTTTATATTGATAAGTACATAAATTGTCACTTATAATACCACAAGAGCTTCAAAATTATCGGGTATTTCCCGATAGGTTCGTTGCAAACAAATGAAGGATTCAAGTTTTTCAGGTTAAAAAATCACGAGCGCGAAGCGCGAGTGATTTTTCCTGAAAAACTTGACGACTTTATTTGTTTGCAGGGAACCTTGAGGGAAGTGCCAGATAATTTTGAAGCTCGTGTGGTATTCGGGGGATTATTTTTCCGTCCCAAATGTCGGCCAATAGAATTGCACCATGAGACGAAATGTACAGTTAACAACTAAGAATATCATTGTTTTTATTGTACCTTCCTTATAGTCTTCTCCATCCATTTTCTTCATATTGTAAGCGTAATCTTTCATAATGTTTGCCAATTGCGCTTCACTCGTTTCAGCACTCAATGTGTATTCCCTCTCAGTACAAAAAGTAGTAAATTGGTTCCAAACTGTTTTTTTGCCTTCTCCGTATTAATGGGAACATTTCCTTTGACTTTTTATCGATGGTGGACAGAGAACAAACTCCAAATCGACTCATTTTCATGCAAAATCTCCAATTTTCACAATTGAATTCAACCTGTCAGTTTCACGTGACAGATAGCAACTACCAGAGAAAATTTTCAAAAAATTATCACTTATAATACCACAAGAGCTTCAAAATTATCGGGTATTTCCCGATAGGTTCGTTGCAAACAAATGAAGGAGTCAAGTTTTTCAGGTTAAAAAAAAACGAGCGCGAAGCGCGAGTGATTTTTCCTGAAAAACTTGACGACTTTATTTGTTTGCAGGGAACCTTGAGGGAAATGCCAGATAATTTTGAAGCTCGTGTGGTATTCGGGGGATTATTTTTCCGTCCCAAATATCGATTAATAGAATTGCACCATTCGACGTCACGTGGTAACCAGAGAAAATTTTCAAAAAATTATCAGTATAATACCATGTAGGTTGTACCACGTGACGTCGAATGGTGCAATTCTATTGGTCGATATTTGGGTCGGAAAAATAATCAGTATAATACCATGTAGGTTGTACCACGTGACGTCGAATGGTGCAATTCTATTGGTCGATATTTGGGTCGGAAAAATAATCTAATAAATAATAGTAACTCGCGCTTCGCGCTCGTGATTTTTTAACCTGAAAAACTTGACGACTTTATTTGTTTGCAGGGAACCTTGAGGGAAATGCCAGATAATTTTGAAGCTCGTGTGGTATTCGGGGGATTATTTTTCCGTCCCAAATATCGACCAATAGAATTGCACCATTCGACGTCACGTGGTAACCAGAGAAAATTTTCAAAAAATTATCAGTATAATACCATGTAGGTTGTACCACGTGACGTCGAATGGTGCAATTCTATTGGTCGATATTTGGGTCGGAAAAATAATCTAATAAATAATAGTAAAATATTATTACAACTCGAGACTGACAGCGACCATTGTTTGAGCGACGGGATAGCGATGGACATTGCCATGGTGCCATACCATATTTAGTACCTATGGGCGAAATACTTTATATAGCAAAACAACGTTTGTCGGGACAGATAGTAATAATATAAATGAAGCTAATTTCCTAAAATTCTTTCAATTACAATATGACTGTCTAATTTTAAGATTTTACCTAATGGAGTTAATCTAGTCAACTGCAACGTTGTTCATTGGCACGTTTTGACTTAAACCAATCAAAGGCGCGTATAGCGACTAGCGAGTACACAAAATCCTATCATAAAACTTTTGAAACTGGGCATAAAATAAACACATACAAAATTCACCCCGAGCTAAAGTAACTCAAATTCATTTTATAAAAGGCGCAAAGGGACGTGATAGTGAAATATATGAAGAAATCAGTTACTTTAATGGTATCATGATGTCTATCTGAGATTAACTCGGTAAAGCCCGGAAAGAAAAGGGATCGGTTATAGCAAAGCCTATGTGATCTATGAACCTTCAGACTATGAGCTTACACGCTGCGTCGGATAGTAAATATTTGCTGCTAGACTTTCGTTTCCGTAGAATGTTCGGGAATAGTAATGATAGAGAAATTGCTTACCGTAAAAAATTACACATCCATAACAATAAAATATTTTCTGTCTTGTCCCTGTTACTTAATGACTATTATCCAATTGTTTGCATTGAAAACTAACCGTAATCCATTTTATGCAAAATAGCAATAAAATCTCTAGCGTGTGTTTATTTTTAATCCACTCTAATATTATAATTTATACGAAAGTGTGTATGTGTGTCTGTCTATCTATTTTTCCAACTACCAACACCTGGTAGTTGGACAAATAGATAGACAGAAAGTTGGTGATAATAAGTTATCACCAACTTTTGCATTTACAAAATTATAAGGCTCTTTTTATATTATGCGTTTATTCCAAGGATTGGTTAACACCTTCACTGCGGCAAGTAAAATGCGGCAAGAAGTAGCGTGGTGTAATGCCCAAAGTTCTTGAATAAATGTTTATTATTATTATTATTATTATTAAAATCTTAAACCTTCATCTGGTGCGGCGGCGGGCCAAAGTGTGCTCCCAATGATTTTTCAGCCAGTGCGGTGTAGGCCTTTCTCGACCCACCAGCACAAGCTTAGATTAAATTACTATAACTTTGCGAAAACATAATGTAGGTGTACAGTTTTTGGACTGTTGGAATAACCTTGAACCCAACTACTTTAGATTTGATTCGCCCTGGGATCTGCCAAACAGGAAATGAGAAATAAACCAGGGAAAGTGGCGGGCCGATATCGACCTGAACCGCACTAGAAAGTATTTTAGTAGAGATGGGAAAGACAAAAATAAGGGTATATCGAAAATATTATATATTTTTATTGATATAATTATTTAAATTCCTGTCTTTAAAACACAAAGCCCGTTTTTGTTTGCACATTCTGCAGGAAGGTTTATTTTTTTAAATTTATTTTTTGATTCGACACTACTCATAGTTTCTCCCTGCACAATTTCGCCGTTTAATGCTCATCTCAAGGACATGATCTTTTGTTTCCTGCTATCGTGCGTTGCTAATTTTATTAAATGAATAATTATTGTATACATTTAAAAAGATAAAACCGACTTCAAAATCGTACGTAATTGAGAATCAAAATTACCTATTTTAAACACTACTGAACCGATTTTGCTGAACAGTATTCCCGAAGTTAGACAGTACCCAGTACAAAAAAAGAATTACTTTAATCGGACTAGTAGTTCCGAACATGTGTGAAGACAAACATAAAAACATACATGAATATGTATGTCACTTTAGAAATTTGTCACATTTGTTCAGATGCTGATAAATATAGACTAAAACATATAAAAACTAGGCAGTTCTGAAAATCACTTTGCTATATTCTGCGAATTTGTCATGTCGCAGAAAGAGGCCACGGAGCGGGACAGAGAGAATGACCCCACCTCTCTGCCGCTCCACCGGCGTAGGACGGGAGTGCGGAGGCGTCGCTACGCGAACCTCCAATCTCTCGTCTAACGGGGCTCCGGGTCAGGATGGGAACCTGCCCGGCTTTGTCAGTCCCGGCGCCGAAGGGATCGCTTTAGTTCGCCTAAGCGTTCCCTTACTTTGGTGGAAGTCCGGCCCGAGATAGACCGGCCAGTCGTGGAGGGAGTCCTGTGTTAGACAGATCCGGGATTTCCCTCCGTTATACGGCTGAAGGCGAACCGCAGGTGGTTTTAGTGAGTAAGAGACACTCACATACCCCCGGGGTACCCAACCCGGGGCACCCATGATGGGTTTCCCCTGCGATATCAAAAAAAAAAAGGCAGTTCTGAAAATAATACATATAATATACAGATTTAATTGATAACCTTTTTTGATGTCGGTTAAAAAACGCGACATACGTCAGCTACGACTTACGATAGATTGCACATCACTAACTGGCGAGGCGGACGCTATCGGGACAGTATCGAGTCGCCAACCGCCTGCTTGTGCGGTGGGCCGCAATAGGCCCACTGCCGCACTGAATTGATTTTTGACACCTCCATTGCGTGGTAGGCCGATAACGACCTAAAATATTTTTTTTATAGGAAGGACCTATAATTTTTAACATAATCTCAAATATATATTTGCCTCTGTCGTACCTTTACAAACACCTGAGATAATCGTTCCGCACCGAACATAGTTTTGTACGTCCGCACCAGCTGAAATTCCGCGGCAGGCCGATTTCGGCCTGCCCCGCAGTGAAGGTGTTAAATTCAAACAGTACGATGCCAGATTTTATCTGGCATCATACTGTACCATACATAATATATCATACTGTAATGGAGTTTAATTTATATGCATCCGCATTCCGCGCGACAAAGCGGCTTGGCCGCTACACCGTGAGGTCACAAGCGATTGCATGGTTGCGCCCAGAAAAATAAATCAAGATAGAACGGCTAAGCGGGTGGAGTACACGTGTTTTAAATTTCAATCTTGCCCTGTCGTGCAAGATTAGTTGAACGTTCATTCAGTCAGCGCGCACGTCTCGACTTGATTACACCAAAGCGGTTGTGCAAAAATGCCTCATAGTGCAGTGTCTAATTGTAAAAACAGAAGTACGAAAGTGAATCAGTCAAAAGGAGTTTCTTGCCATGTAAGTTATTTGTTTTAACTAAAAGCAAAGCAAAAATTGACACAATTTCTGTACTCAATCTTCATTATTTTGAAGTCGGTACCAGATAGCTGAATCTTCAGTCCTCTGACAGAATATTTAAAACTTTTGGAACTGGCACCGACTTCAAAATTATGAAGATTGAGTACAGAAATAGTTGAGGTTTAGCCGAATTCGGAAAAAGGCACTATTAGATAGTAAAAATTATTTAATACTTTTTAGTTCATACTAATGTTATTATTGTTTTTACCTTGGAAGTCGGTTTTAATTTTTTGTTAAAAATAAAATTAATTTCACTCTTTTTAGTTACACTAGTAGGTAAATCTTCGCGTATATTTTACGTATCTTATTACAATTTGTTAAGAGTCACAACTCACACTCACAAAATAATATAATATTATCAGTGAAGTGAACGTATTGTGCTAAGTAATTTAACAATTTTAATGCTTCAAGCCCCAAGCGGTCACCGGCGATTGCAATAACAATAGAAAGGCTATTGTGTCTCGTTTTTCCACGATCGAAGGATCTATCAGATAAATTATTATTTTTAACAAAAAATTAAAACCGACTTCCAAGGTAAAAACAATAATAACATTAATATGAACTAAAAAGTATTAAATAATTTTTACTATCTAATAGTGCCTTTTTCCGAATTCGGCTAAACCTCAACTATTTCTGTACTCAATCTTCATTATTTTGAAGTCGGTACCAGATAGCTGAATCTTCAGTCCTCTGACAGAATATTTAAAATTTTTGGAACTGGCACCGACTTCAAAATTATGAATATTGAGTACAGAAATAGTTGAGGTTTAGCCGAATTCGGAAAAAGGCACTATTAGAAAGTAAAAATTATTTAATACTTTTTAGTTCATATTAATGTTATTATTGTTTTTACCTTGGAAGTCGGTTTTAATTTTTTGTTAAAAATAATAATAATTTCACTCTTTTTAGTTACACTAGTAGGTAAATCTTCGCGTATATTTTACGTATCTTATTACAATTTGTTAAGAGTCACAACTCACCCTCACAAAATAATATAATATTATCAGTGAAGTGAACATATTGTGCTAAGTAATTTAACAATTTAAATACTTCAAGCCCGAAGCGGTCACCGGCGATTGCGATAACAATAGAAAGGCTATTGTGTCTCGTTTTTCCACGATCGAAGGATCTATGAGATAAAAAATTGTACAAACTTGCATAGGATGTAGCGTAGCATAATATTTAATATTATCATAATTATTGACAGCTGTTCTTGTAATCAAGAATTCAAATCGATAGGTACTTAGTGCACCATCTATCGATTAATAAGTATATCAGAATCAGAATCAGAATCAGAAACATTTATTTCAGGAAATTGGTACATAAGGTGTCATGATTTATAGATAGTGTGTCACAATTTCAGCCTTTTGGGCGTAGAAATATTAAAATAATAATTATTCAGGCATTTTAACTTAAGTACTACTTATTCCAAACAATTATTATTATGAAATATGTAAGATAAAGCATTTTGGTGCTCAAGTAAGTTTTAAATTATGAGAATTTTACAATTTCAAGTAACAATAAATAATAATCAATATAATATTCAGTTATTAATATAATTTTAAATAACATTAGTATACTAAAAAGAATAAAAAAATATTAATAAGTTACATAATTATTGTAATTCATCTTAAAATTTAAATAATATAATCTGTCATTATCATTGCATTAAAATTTAGAACAAATATAAAATTCATAAATTACATTAATTACTTAACTTCATTGCTTAATAATAAATATTATATCCAGTTGATAGTTATAAAAATCTTAGATCAGAGAAAGTCAGATTGTTTGTATACTTATTTTATCTATTAAAAAGTCATTTATGTCATAATACATTTTTGAGAGTAAGAATGCATACAATTTGGTTTTTAGTTTACTTGTGTTAAGTTCCATTAGTTTCGTTGGTAATTTGTTGTATATTTTAACAGCAAAGCAGTATGCATTCTTACTACACATGCCTATTCTCTGATCAGGAATACATATTTTACCAGGTAGCCTGCAGCTTTTTGTTGCCGTTTCCACTTTTCTGGTGTAAAAATCATTACTGTACTTATGAACAAATATGCATACTTCTAGGATGTAAAGACAAGGTAAGGGAAGTATACCGTGCTTTTTAAATAGTGGCTTACAGCTGTCTAAAACATTCGCTCCACATGCAGATCGAATACACTTTTTTTGAATTCGGAAAGCTCGTATGAAATCGGTGGAGTTACCCCATATTATCAAACCATATCGTAATATTGAGGATACATATCCGTGATATGCTAACAAGGCAGTTTTTTCAGATACGGTTTGATTTACATTTCTTAAAACATACACGAATCTTTCCAGCTTAAGGCATACATTATCTATGTGTTGCTTCCATGTGCAATGGCGATCAACAATTATACCTAAGAACCTGGCTGAGCAGACCTCTTCAATATTATTATTATCTATAGAAATATTTAGATCATTATGTTTACTGTTGTAAGTTTGGAACTGAATTATTTTTGTTTTCGAAGTGTTTACCATTAAATTTTTAGACTTCAGCCAGTTTATTATATTTGTGAGAGTTTTAATTATTTCAGCTCTGTGATTGTCTTTATTGTCTATTATTATTGTACTGTCATCAGCAAAAAGAATCGATTTATATAATATGATGTCAGGGAAGTCATTTATGTATAATAGAAATAGCAGAGGTCCTAAAATTGAGCCTTGAGGCACACCATATCGATTTATCATATAAGCGGACTTGCAAGTTTTTCTATGTTTACCCTTTATTTCATTTAATTCAACACATTGATATCTGTTTGTAAGGTAGCTTTTAAACCAGTCATTAGCTACACCCCTGATGCCTTGCTTATTTAATGTTTGTAGGAGAATTTTGTGTGAGACAAAATCGAATGCCTTCGATAGGTCCAAAAAGATTGCTGTTATAGGTCGTTTTGAATTTAGTCCCTCCGTGATGATTTTAATTAGACTGAAACAAGCCTTTGTTGTAGAGCAATTCTTCCTAAAGCCAAATTGCTCTGGCTTAAGGATTTTATGGATTGTAAGGAAGCTGTACAGTTTCTGATACACAACTCGCTCGAATATTTTGGCTAATACAGGGATCAGTGTTATAGGTCTGTAGTTGTTTATTTCAGTCTTTTTTCCCGCTTTATATATAGGTTTAATTATTGAGAACTTTAAGCGCCCCGGGAAGACTCCTTCAGTCAATGACAGGTTTATGATATGCGCCAAGGGTACAGCAAGAGATTTATAACATATTTTTAATATTTTTGTTTTAATTCCGTCATATCCTGTGGAGTTTGTGTTTTTAAGATTTAGTATAACTTTTTTAATTTCAGTGTGTGTGACTGGTGTCAAGTAAATTGATTTATCATTAGTATTTGTATTTATGTCTGTACTTTTAGATTTGTCGTCGATGTTAGATTTATTTGTTAATTGTATGAAATGTGTATTTAAAGTTTCAGCGATTTCTTTTGTGTCTACAATTTCTCTATCTTTTATTTTTATTTTTGTTATACTATTATTCATATTATTGCTCTCATATCTCTTTATAATATTCCAGGAGGCTTTACATTTATTATGTGAGTTTTGTATGTATTTAGCATTGTTTAATCTTTGGGATTCGTGAATGCATTTTTGTAATAGTTTTGTATATGTCTTATAGTTTTCTTTATTTTCAGATTTGTTTGTTTTAGAAAAACGGTACTTCAGGTATAGGGTTCTTTTTTTAACGCAGCATCTTTTTAGTCCTCTTGTGAGCCATTTATTTTGAAGTGGTTTAATACATTTTTTTATTGTAATTATAGGAAAACATAAGTTATAATATAATGTTAGGTCATCGTGGAATGAATTGAACGCCTCTTCTGTGTTTTGTATTTGTAATATATCATGAAAAGACAAAGAATTAATGCAGTTGAAAAATTTATTTATATTATTTTTGCTGTAGTCCCTAATTTTTTCAAAATAGTACCAGTTTTTTTTGTTACGTCCATGTTTCGGGCTTAAATTAATAGTAACTGTTTGGCCTGTTTCGTGGTCTGAGAGGGCCAAGAAATGGATATCACCGATCACGTTTTCCCTTATGTTGCTACAGATGAGGTCTATACATGAATCCTTACGAGTCGGGCGTGATATATGGTTCCTGAAGTTGTAGTTAGCTAGTATCGCAAGTAAACTTTTTGAGGAAGGTTTGTTTTTTAAGATGTCAATGTTCCAGTCTCCGCATAATATAGTATATGCATACAATATTTAAATCTAGTTTAGGTATTCTAGTGGCACAGTATTCAAAATTGTTCAGGATAGGTGTAATTTTAAAGTTTGTTTTATAGTGTTCAAGGGTATCATGTATTAATATACAGGAGCCACCTCTCCTTTGATTACGTGAGTAATGTGAAGCCAATTTATAATTTTTAATGTTAAGATTTGACTCGCACCCATGTTTTATAAACGTCTCAGTTAGGCATATAACATGTATTTCACCAATTTTTTTGCGTAATTCATGTAGGGATGCTTCCAGAATATCTGATTTATTAAGTATTCCGGCAATATTCTGGTGCAGTAAAGAAACGCGTTGGCTATTCTCGAAAAAGCGGATTTTTTGGTATTTTAGTTTTTGTAAAATAGTATGGGATAGTTCCCTTTTTATGTGTTATGATGGGGGTTTTTTCTTGTGTATTTTGAATGTGTAAATCATTACTATTTTTGTTTTTAGCTACAATAGGGAAATATGATGAAATAGGTTTTTGCTTAAGATGTGTATGTTTGCATGTGTTATTATTTCGTTCTAATATTTGTTTTTTTACAGTGGCTACTTTCCTATTTTTTATAAATGTGTTGCTGTAAGCCAAGCTATCAATTTCAATATTTAGTTTAAGGCCTAAAACTTCTAGGTAATTTAGGTACTTAGAGTTTAATTTATGTTTGGTTAAATAGATATTCGATGCTTCAATAAATGTACAATTTAAATATTTGTTGCACAGGAGTTTTATGTGATAATTTAAAAAGTCTACATTTAAGTTCTTATTATTTCGTACACTAATTACAAATATTTTGTTAGATTTTAATTGAAACAATGTATTACATAGGTTTGTAAACAAAGTAAATGGATTATTGTCGTTCATGCCTATACCTAAAATAATGATGTCATCTTCACTGATATTTTCATGTAAATTCGTTGTGCTCTGCAATATTTGAGTGGATTGTGCACCCGGTTTAATTATTGATGTTACTAAATAATTGTCATTCCATTTGTTTTTTCTTGCGTCATGCATTATTGTTGATAAGCCACGGATTTGTTCATCGCCAAATATTCTTATTTTCTTTGTAGTAACTTCATTGTTTCGGCATTTGCGTTGGTTTGTGGCGACATCTATTATCTGGGGTGGGCTGTCTTTCTGTTTTTTATTTATAATTATTGTATCCTTTTCATTATTTTTGCGTTTGTCTTCACTGTGTAGTAGAATTTTTGGAGAGAAAGATGCTCTCGGTGTCTTGTCGTGTTGCAATAGGTTTTGCCTTTTAAGTTTTTTGCTTGTTCTAGGTGTCGGTGTTAAGCAAATACTGCTTTCAAAATTAACTTTTTTTAGGATATTTATTAATTTATCCTTTTCCTGTATGGTCAAGCTTAGAGATCGGTTTTCATAGTTTAAGTTAGTAATTTCCTCATGTGCGATTTCGAGTTCATTTTTCAAGTCTAATATTTGTTTGTTTAATTCAGAAACAATAGAATTGTCTAGATGCTCCGATTGATGAGGCAGACTTCTCATTGAAACGTCAATCTCGGTAGATGGTGAAAGTGAGGAATTTGCATAAGATAAGTTCGATAAATTGAGGTCCGATAAAGCTTTACGTAGTTTAGGTCGTACTGTAACATTTTCCATCGCTAGTGTTCTTCTTCTTTTTTTTGACGACTACAATATAATATTATTTATCTGTGATCATAAAACCTTGTCTATGCCATATGCCAATGTCAAATGTCAATGTATGTGACTTATATCAGCTGTCATAGTCCGCTGTCCGGTCACTCTAGTTGTTTATTTTTGTTAAATATTTTGTCGGTTTTTGATAAATTTACTAATCTGTGCGTCCAGCAAAGTAATACGGTTTATAATTTGAATTTTAAAATGACAACAGAGAGTATGTTTTCTATGGCAAAGTATTATTTTCGGTGAATTTCTCAATATATAGTATAGCAATGTCTGAGATCCAGTTAGGTAGATGTTACAGTAGTGATGTTCAGGTTTAATAATATTAATTAGTGATCAACTTAGTGATTTATTATGTTATCCTGGGATAGTGTTCGTTATTGAGGCAGTACTCACAATAATTATAATCCTGTTGTAGTTATTTTGTTGAAAACACTTCCACACTTGCTTGAGGTAACCACGATGTTATTGGTCGACTTTATTATTAAATTAAGTAAGTATTAATATTTTTAATTAATTTTAACTTGGAGACGATGTTTATTTAGTTTTGACAGCTGTCAAGCTACTTAACTACTATAACTATAACTATAACTAATTAAAAAGACACTTAATGACTTTGTTTTGTTTAAATGCTCTTTTTAAAATAACTTTATTTTAATTCTATTTGTCTATTAAATTTTTATAAAGTAGTAAAGTATTCGATCTGTATATAAAGTAGTTAGTAAAAATATTCGATATTCTGTCTTCTGCCGCCACGCGCCGCGCGGCGGCGCTGGGCGGCGACGCCGACCGCCGTGTATTAAAAACAAAGAGGTGTTGTTAATTGTTATACAGTACATAATTATTATTATTAGTATATCCATACCTATGCCTTGCACTATTATCTATTCTGTGCCATGAGACATTGGTGGCCTTAACACGACGTGGTAATGATGATGATGACGATGATGATGATGATTATTATGATGATGAATATGAATTAACACGACGTGGTAATGATGATGATGACGATGATGATGATGATTATTATGATGATGAATATGAATTGCATAGTAGTTTATGCTTTCTGTTCTTAAAACAACGCCGAAACTCCCAAACGTGTATCTATAAGGAATCAGGAGTTCTCTCAGCATCATCGAAACCATGGTATACCTTGACCCAATATTTGACTTTTTGGTAGCGTATTCTTAGTACACTTCACATAAAACCAAAATCACCATATGTTTCCATATAAATTTCGAGGAGTTCCCTCGATTACTCATGGATCCCATCATCAGATCACCACCTTTGTGAAAATGGGACCAAATTGGAGTGAAACCTAATACAACAAAACAAAAATTTCGAAAATCGGTTCACAAACGGCGGAGTAATCGTTGAACATACAAAAATAAAAAATAAAAAAAAAATATATCCACAGCCGAACATATTATAACCTCCTCGTTTTTTGGAAGTCGGTTAAAAATTGTACAAACTTGCATAGGATGTAGCGTAGCTACTCATAATACACACCGGCAAAATTAGCGGAACATAAGTAAAAAGGGCCACAACTTGAATTCAAGTGGGTCGGGCTGTGTGAAATCCTTTTTTATAGTTTCTAAGCTCATTTAAGAAATAAAATATTGAACAAAACTGGCAAGTTGACAGATTTTTATTGCAATTATGCCCTACGTTATGTTTTTCGATGATTGACGTTGTAAGTGTTTCTGATAAGAATGGCGTTTTTAGCGGGGTGCAAGGTATGCCAGCTCATTTGATTGTTTGGTTTTTGGAAGAACACATTGCTTAGATACAAAATTAGTGGATTTTCCAGCATCTACGACAGCTAGAGCTGTAACCACGATAGAGAAAGGTCACACCTACCATTCGGTCAGTCAGGCCTTAGGTGTGTCGGCTTTCGTGGTCCATCGTAAATTTTAACGCTACAGAGAGACTGGATCTTACGTTCGGAGACGAGAACAAGGCAGATATCGGGTGGCAAAGGTTCAGGATAACCGTTTTGTAAGGGTACAAGCCTTAAGAAATCGACCTTAAACTGCTTTGCAGAGATGAAACCTATAGGAACAGGTCCGAGATGTACCTGTAAGTGATTGTACAGTAAGAAGAAGACTCAAAGAAGTTAAATTAAACTCAAAGGTGCCAGCAAGGGCACCAAAACTTGAGACAGGGCACCAAAGAGCCAGGCTAAGATTTGCGCGTGAACATCAAAATTTGACAAGTGAGTGAAATCGTGTGCTGTACAGTGATGGGAGCAAATTCTGTGTAAATTTTATTGACAAGCGATAAAGAATGTGGATAAATCGTAAGGAACGCTATAGACCATCAAACTTAACGGAAACAGTGGTATAACAAGCAGGCTTCGTAATGGTTTGGGGTTGCATATGATTTGGAGCCCGCACAGAGCTGATGATTGTTAATGATGGTACTTTGACAGTACAGGGCAATAGCACAGACATCCTAAAACTGCATGTTGTGCCTTTTACATAGTTTTAGGTAGTAACTTCAATTTTTTGCGCGTCCATAGAGTAAAAAAATCGGGCATTATGACCTAAATGATGCTAGCGTAGCCCAGGTGGAGAGGTCAGCACGGTCTACGGATGTGGATCCGATTGAGAACGTGTGGCACATCAATGGGTGAACGGTACGAATTAAAACTCCAGCTCTAAAATGTGTTCAGGAGCTCGAGTTGGCGCTACTGGAGGAGTAGAAGAATATCCCACAGGAAATGATTGACAATCAAAATGCAAGCATGTAATGGCATATCCAGACTCTCTTCAGATCCATAGAAGGCATTACACGCTGTTAACATGGCATTTCTTAAGTAAAAATGAAGAATTTAACTTAAAAACTTACTACTGAAATTTCAAAGATTTTTCTTAATTTTAGATTTTTGCAGATTTTTTTAATTTTACACGTTTTTATGCCCTAAATTTATATAAGTTTTATTTTTTAATCATCAATTATTAAATTAATAAATAAATATATAAAAAACAGCGATTAATCTTCAAAAAAAATAAAATTTTATTATGTTCCGCTAATTTTGCCGGTGTGTATATTTAATATTATCATAATTATTGACAGCTGTTCTTGTAATCAAGAATTCAAATCGATAGGTACTTAGTGCACCATCTATCGATTAATAAGTATAACTAATTAAAAAGACACTTATTGACTTTGTTTTGTTTAAATGGTCTTTTTAAAATAACTTTATTTTAATTCTATTTTACTATTAAAATTTTATAAAGTAGTTAGTAAAGTATTCGATCTGTATATACTCGTAAAGTAGTTAGTAAAGTATTCGATATTCTGTCATCTGCCGCCACGCGCCGCGCGGCTCGGCGGCGCGGCGACAATAAAAACAAACAGGTGTCGTTATACAGTACATAATAATTATTATTAGTATATCCATACCTATGCCTTGTACTATTATCTATTCTGTGCCACATTGGTGGCCTTAACACGACGTGGTAATTATGATGATGATTACGATGATGATGATGATGATGATGATTATGATGATGAACATGAATTGCATAGTAGTTTATGCTTTATGTTCTTAAAACAACGCCGAAACTCCCAAACGTGTGTCTATAATGAGTCAGAATTTCTCTCAGCATCTTCGAAACCATGGTATACCTTGACCCAATATTTAACTTTTTGGTAGCGTATTCTTAGTACACTTCACATAAAATCAAAATCACCATATGTTTCCATATAAATTTCGAGGAGTTCCCTCGATTACTTATGGATCCCATCATCAGGTCACCACTTTTGTGAACATGGTACCAAATTTAAGTGAAACCTAATACAACAAAATAAAAATTTCGAAAATCGGTTCACAAACGGCGGAATAATCTTTGAACATACAAAAATAAAAATAAAAAATATCCACAGCCGAACATATAACCTCCTCGTTTTTTGGAAGTCGGTTAAAATAGGGTTTTGGTGCGACCTCGGCAACGCGGCAAATGTTTGGCCAAGGTCGTTTGCTCGGGGGACGGCCTTAAGATATCGCGGTGTAGCGGAGATTTTAAATCTGGCTTCATACGGCTCGATTTATATTTGAATTTAACCAATCATTGGAATAAACTGGAAACAGTTAATCCATAATTCATGAACATTAGTCGTCGGTAACATGAGACCGGATAAATACTCCCGGCAATATCTCCCGGGTACAAGACGCCGACTGTCAGGGAAGTAATAAAATTACGATCAGCCTGAAACCAATACTTGGAATAGAAAATAAATGAATTTCAAGTAAACAGTATTAAACAAAGTTATAATCCGATGGGCCATACCATTGGGTATCGGTGCTATACTAATCCTTATTAATATCTACTAATATATATTCTGTGCTAATATTAGTGTGTATGCGAAAGTGTGTCTGTTCGTCCTCTTCACGCCTAAACGGCTGAACTGATTTAGTTGAAATTTATTATGGAAATACTTTGATATTGGAAAAAAGACAATTTTAGCCCGGCTGGACTCATGAGATGAAAAATGGTATGGAGTTCGTTTAGCCATTGGAGTTTTTCAGGATAAAGAATAGCTTTTATCAGAGACAAAAAAAAGATCTCCGTGATTATGAATGATGTACTATCAGAAAAGTTGATTCCTAGTTAGACCCATCCGACCGATCACAGCTAACATTGAATTGACAAAAGCCGACCGTACCAAAGATGACGTAGGTCCGTCAACTGCCTAGGAATCAATTTCCTCGATGGTACAACAAAGTTGCGAATTGCGGGTAATATTTACCATAGACACAAAGTCGTTCTTAGGGGATACTCCTAATTTAAGTCATGGTTATTATAACGATGACAATTAAGATACTAAAATGTAAATTAACATTTCGAAACCAGAAGACACTTCATACAGGTAAATATATGAAACCGAAGTAAGGCTTCATTAACATTTAATGTCTAAATTTAGCTGAGTGTAATTGACCTTTAATTAAAACATGAGAGTGGCCCCAAAATGTAAAGTGCCCGTTTAAATTGTTGACCTTAGAGGGTTGCGTATTATTTTTACCTACGACTGTGCTAGAAGGTGTAAGGCTTTTTGACCGACTTCCAAAAAGGAGGAAGTAATACGTTCTGCTGTATGTATCTTTTTTTTTGTATGTTCCTCGATTACTCAGCCGTTTGTGGTTCGATTTACAAAATTCTTTTTGTGTTGTATAGGGTTTAACTCGAATTTGGTAGTATAATCACAAAAGTGGTGATCTGATGATGGGATCCTTGAGGAATCGAGGGGACTCCTTGAAATTTGTATGGAAATGTATAGTGATTTCAATTTTTTCTGAAGCATTCGAGGTAAATGCTACCAAAAAGTAAGACTTCGCACCAGGTTATACTCTGGATCCGAAGGTACCGAACAGAACTTTTGAATGCTTATAGGTACAGGTTCGGGGATTTCGGCGTTGTTTAAACAACTGAAAGCATAAGCCAAGACATCGATTTGATTAATCGTCATCATCACAACTATAATTATGACCATGGTCATCACACTATGACCCAATTATTGGTACTTTTCGTGATATTTTGCATCGAAGCAGATGTTTTTGACGATGATTTCACTATTTGTGGACCGATTTTCAAAATTTTTGCGTTGTTGTATAGGATATAACCTTAATTTTGTATAACAATTGCGAAAGTGGTGAGCTGATGATGGGATCTATGAGCAATCAAGGGAAATCCTTGAAATTTATCAAAACGCTCATAGTGGTTAAAATGTTGTTTCTAGTAAGTTAAACATATATTACAAATAAGAGAAATTTCATACAAAGGTGTCTCTTGGTCCAAAGGCACTGAACAGAACTCCTGAACCTTTAAAGATAAAAGGTTGGAAATTGCAGCATCGCTTAGATAACTGCAAGCGTTTGCCACAATTTTGTTTACAGTAACATAATATACTGAATAGTTAACATTCGTATTGGTTATTTACGCATAAAGCCTTATTTTGTAGACAACACTAAAAAGAGTGAAATTATTATTTTTAATAAAAAAATGAAAACCCAAGGTACGATTGTTTTTAACTTGGAAGTCCCAAGGTAAAAACAATCGTAATATGAACTAAAAAGTATTAAATAACTCTTACTCTTTAATAGTGCCTTTTTCAGAATTTGTCTAAATCTCAACTATTTCTGTACATATTACAGTCTTCATTACTTTGAAGTCGGTACCAGTCCCAAAAGTTTCACATACTCTGACATTACTGAACTCACGATTAAAAGCTGGTACCGACTTCAAAATAACGAAGACTGTAATATGTACAGAAATAGTTGACATTTAGACAAATTCTGAAAAAGGAACTATTAAAGAGTAAGAGTTATTCAATACTTTTTAGTTCATATTACGATTGTTTTTACCTTGGAAGTCGGTTTTCATTTTTTTATTAAAAATAATAATTAGAGTAGGTGGTTTATAATAATAAAATTACAACATGCATGTACGTATCATGTACAATACTCCAAAATTAATAATGCGCATGAATGACCGTGAATAAGGAGTAAGGCTGCGTTTCCACTGAAGCGGAGCGGAGCTTAGCGGTGCCAAATTGGCCAATCACCATGCTCAAATTATTCGCTCCGCTTCGCTGTCATTCAATTGATTGGTCAATTCGGACTCCGCTAGGCTCCGCTCCGCTCCGCTTCAGTGGAAACGCAGCCTTATGACCGAGTTACAAAAGCTACAGGAATATCACGACGAACTTTGAGTAATACATATTGTATCTTAAACGCAATGCAATTAGAAAATGCAATATCGTCTACCGTCGCTCTGGAAATACGACCGTTGCCGAAAAATTTCGAAAACTTTTATGCGCATTATCACTGTGGGAGCACTGTACTTGCTTTTGCGAGCGGTTTCATCCGCGTAAGTAAAATTTTCAGACTTTCAACCCCAGTTTTCTCCTCATTTAGACCGCAACGCGACGCGTAGATGCATTTAAAAATCCATACAATATGGATTTGACAGATTCGCAAGACGTCTCACGCAATTGAAATCTGTCAAATCCATACAATGCCGCCGCGCCTCGCCTCGCTTCGTCGCGGTCTGAATTGACCCTTAGGAGAAAAGTCTAGTTTAATTATAGTCTAGTCTACCTATTAAGGACCTATTTTGAAAAAAATTGCTTGTTGGAGTAACAGTATCTGAGATTTCAGGATCAATATATTATATTTTATGTAATATGTTTGTGTCGGCACTCTTAAAGCTCAGTCTGAACAGCTTGCTTTAAAGTTTAAAAACTATTTCTTTCCTCTTCATTTTCATCGCAGTCCTAGTCGTACAGCTCCTAATTTTATTCTTGATGGAGTCAATATTTCGTGGTTATGTAGTGGCTGTCTAACCATTACTTGTGATTAAGTGAACCATTAATCAGATAGCCAGCACAGCGTACCTACCGGCCGGGCCGTTACTTATGAAATGAGCGTCTTCAGAAATATTACGTCAAGATGAAAGAAATTTATCATTTATTCGAAATAGTTTTCTTTAATGTATTATGTATTTCTTGATTAATGAATAATAAATAATAATAATAATTTTTATTTAAATTCAATCTTTACATGAGTTTTACATATACATGGAAAACACAATCAATACATAACTCAGTAAATATCGTTGGGAGCTGTACTAGTATAAACTGTGACACAGCTCCCAGCGACTTCCACTTTGGAACCATCGTATACATTCAATTAATTCAAGTTTTAGTTTTTACAATGCTTATATTATAAAGTATTACTAGTTATAGATACAATTTAGGTATGTATAAGAGTTTTACAAGTGTTTGTGTGACTAACTATCATCTAAGATCTAGGTATCCTCCCTAGCCCTACGATATACAATCTTGGGGTCAGTAACAGGTATATACTACTAGTGAGGCAGTGGAGTTTGAAATACCTGTGCCGTACTGTTAAAAGTAAATGTAAATGTATAAATATATATTTGAGTACTTATTCAAACTATATTTTATATATACCGTACTTTTCGTTTAATATGTAAGGAAAAACTTCAAGTAGGTTCGCTAATTTTCATCATAGGCAAATACGAGTACATTAGACACGGCACTTCGAGACAAAAAGGTGTAGTCAAAATGCCGTCTTATATGCTAACTGTGAGTTTTTTTTCATTTAAAAATTTCTTGTTCCAAAAATAAATTTGTCTTTACACTGATTCTGCCAGATTAGCAAACACTATTACTGACTTAAAAAACTACGAGTACTCATGTAAAATAGTAAAATAGTATTCTTTTGAATCATAACGGTCATAGAAACCATATCGAAACTGTATTTTGGATTATAGTAGCAGAATCCACAGTTTTGAAATCTTTGCTTTTCGTACAAACTGAAAATATACCGTTGCTCGTTACCATGGAAACGATAAATTTTATTGATGTCTATTGGTGGGATTCATAGCTATGTGCAAGAATTGGCAGTTCGTGTCGCAGGTGCGGTGCAGACGTTGACAAATGTTCGTCATGGAAGTATCGATCGCGGAGATCTCAGTAGTTTAGTGAAGCTAATAATCCAGTACCATCCATTCTAATATTATAAGTGCGTCTGTCTGTATGTTACCTCTTCACACTTTTTCGAAAAGAGAAAGTAAGTGTGGACAGCGGTTGATTAATGCGAATCCTTTATACAGGTTGCAATTAGACCTTCCTGCCAAATTTTTCCCAGGTTTTATTAGGAGAGTCCTTTAACCAAAAAAATTTGGTGCTATTTTTATTGATGACATATTTTCATCCCATTTAAAATCGTTGCGGAACGGTCACTCGTGGCGCGGGGGAATGAGCGGGGGTGACGCGGGGGGGAGGCGTGCGCGGGCGACGTGTCGTGTTTTTTATTAGGATAACTTTTGGAAGCTATTTCTCAACATTTTAAAATAAAAAAATACGTGTATTTTTATTTTTAAACAATGATCAATACATCAAAATTTAGGATGGTTTAATTGCACTTGTATAATATCTCCTAATCTCTAATCACCTGCACTCGCGCTAATTAAAGTGAATACAGGCATACTATATGCTTTACTTAACAATAGCTGTAAGGGTGTGAATTGTGATAATGTTTAACGGTTAACACACGGCCTTAACGTAATGAATTCACGTGTATTTGGACACGAACATTTCACGTGCGCTGTATTTTTGGTTTAATCGTATTTGTAGCGTTGTGTAGTCATAGCTTCATTATGCCGGCGCGTTTTGTATTCCTGGCACATCCGAACTTAATTTAATTACAAATAAAATTTAAAACAAAAATAACCTTCGTATAAATTTATGAATAATTGCATTGTTTTGGCGCCGTTCCATCGCATTTACAATAGCAATTTTCTGTAGTAGTTGAATAGTTATAGCTCTATTACTACTCAGTGTAGTGCAGCGCGTATTTTAAGTAAGCTACGATGTTATGAAGCTTGGAGATGACAGGGTTATTTTCAAGATTGCTATGGCTTAAGACACGAGACCAGTTTCGAAACATTAAATTAAATTATGTGGGTGATTAGCTTCGTGGTTTGATGTAAAGTAAAGCTGTTTGAAAATTAGGGCTGCAATTACTAAAAAAAATCAAAAAAATAATACTCTAGAGTGTTTGAGGGGCAAATTCAAGCTTTTATGGAATGCGCAAAGTATATTTTTTCTACTACTCGTTTAAGTACAAAAAGACAAATTATATTGCACTAGCGACCCGCCCCGGCGTCGCACGAGTATGAAATATATAGCCACTGAAAAATGATGAAAATTGATAGCCTATGATCCTTCACGTGCTCTACTTCTTATCTGTGCCAAATAACGTAAAAATTGCTCCAGTAGTTCGCGAGATAAGCCCTTTTAAATAATTTCCCTCGTTGTTTTCACATTCTCCTATTAGTCTTAGCGTGATAAATATAGCCTATATCCTTCCTCAATAAATGGGCTATCTGACACTGAAATAATTTTTCAAATCGGACCAGTAGTTCCTGAGATTAGCGCGTTCAAGTTAGCCCTTTCAAATAATTTTCCCCTTTTTTTCCACATTTTCCTCTATTTCTTCGCTCCTATTAGTCTTAGCGTGATAAAATATAGCCTATAACCTTCCTCGATAAATGGGATATCTAACACTGAATGAATCATCAAAATCCGTTGCGTAGTTTTAAAGATTAAAGGGAACAAAGGGACATGAGGGAAAAAAAAGCGACTTTGTTTTATAATAAGTATACATAGACAAGTAAAATCGCTAATTTGGAAGTTTTTTATACTGTATTTGTTTATTTCTGTTTCATAGAATCTATTTACTAAAAATGTTATGTTTTTAAAATCAAATTCATTTGTCTTTTCAGTTTCCAGCCTTATAAAATAGTTGTTTAATGTTTTTAAAACTGTAACTTAACCAGTGTAATTTGAGTGACACAAAAATTTGATCATTCCTGATTGCGTTTCCCAATTAATTGAAAATCCAATTAAGGTCTTAACACGTCCAATAACTGTTATCGGCTTGCTTTTTGAATTAATAAAATTTTACACGTGCACGATCGAAAGCCAAATGCGTAGTATTATCCGTTTTGTCGTTACGGATTAAATAATATTAATATAATATTTTTTAGCTGCGTAGTGATATTTATGTCATAAAATCGAAAGTTTGTCGGCAGATGTGAAAATGAAGTGTCCTGCTTTGTCACGCAGTAACAAATGCATCAAGCAGAAATGTTTTACAAGCGAAAAAATGTTTTTAATGTTTTATGAAGGGATTTGATATTTTGAGTATTACTTCCTTTCCTTCGTCGTGACTCGTGTCGGTGGTCCCCCTTTCATAATAATATTAAGAATGTATGATCATTGATCATGTCATATTATTGTGTGATGTGTCCTGAGTCCTGACGCAAGTTTATTATTTTTAACCTATCCAAAAAATGTGGTCAACTAAATAAATATTCGCTTCAAAAAATATGTAAACTTAATAATTTAACAGCCATCAAGTAAGGGTCTATGAAATAAATGATGTCTAGGCGAATTTTATGTCCACTTAAAATAATTTCCCTCACACCGATAACCATTACGTTTCACCATTAAAATGTTAATTAATTTGCTCTAATTAATACCTAAAACGCTATTCGGACAGAACAGATACTAAACATAAAATTTATGACGCTCTTAATTGTTAACAAGCATTAAATTATTTTATGTTTCGGATACAATAAAGTACTTACAAAGTAAAGCCTCTTTCATGACTCAAGAAATAGCAACACAAATAAGTTCATTAGTTTGGAGTTTATTCATACAATACACAACAACATTCATTAAACATTTCGCCTTTATAATCAGTATAATATCATATTTACCCAAATAGTAATAGTTTTTGAGTTTTGTTGACGTAGTTCATATTATTATTCATATTTTGTAATTCAATTGGTTAGTATATTTTATGAGTAGCCAATCAAAAACGCTAGTAAATATACAATACCTGTAAAGCTCAGAAATTCACTATTTTACATTTATAAAAAAAAAATACACCAGCTTAAAAAATTACGTAGAACAATAATTTCCACCTAGAACGTATCAGATCATCGTTATATCGATAAAACATATTTTTACCAATTTCAGGATTATGTATCATGTGAAATTTTATGACTTTATCAAAAATAGTGCAGTAATGACGCTGGTATATGAGGGAAATTCGAAAAATATCTCAAAGCTCACACAAAAGAAAACTTTATGATAGGATTAAACGCTCGTGCAACTCCACGCGCTCCCATTTAGTCTGCATCATTTCCATGTCTTTGGATCATAACCTCCGCTTAGAATTTAATCGTCTGACTTCCAGCTTTATGCAGTTCCTTTATCGTCGGCAAATAGAGCAACTGTATTTTATTTTACTCGAGAGACGTGATTCTCATCGCCATATTTATGGAAATTGCTTCAGTGGGAAAAGCTGTCCCGCTATGAAATATGAGACTGCCTTTTAACGTTTGTAACTTCGTAATTACCGAGGGATTGATTGATATTCTTATGAAGACTAGTTACTGACACGATCGTCGAAGTATATTCAAGAAAAATATTAATATTTATTCGGCTGGATTAATAAATGCTAACTACCAGCCTGAACGCGAGGTTTGGCTGTTACTCCGCGAGATTACTAGCAAAAATGTATGTAACGATTTATTCAAATAGCTAACAGTCGTACGGTCACTTACATACTTACATTATTTTACATGTCATCTTATCTCGCGGTGTAACCGCCAAAACGCCCGTTCAGACGGTCGCGTAATAAAAATATAATTGGCCGCACCGCACGCACCGCAGTCGCCGCATTTCGAATTCTTTATATGAAGTTATAGGCAAGCTCGCATACGGTCTACCCGCGCCGCAGTCTTCGCAACTTCAACATTCTTTTATATTATGAAGAATTCGAAATGCGGCGACTGCGGTGCGTGCGGTGCGGCCAAATCTGCGTTCACCTTTAATTGTATTTAATAGTATTTTTCTTCCGAGGAAGCACCAACACTTTAAATGTTCTTTGTTAGTTTTTACCTGACAACTTCCATCTTACGAATTTTCTACCAGGTTTATTGTCCTAATGCGATTCTCAATTTTTTCCCGTCTAAAAGTAGCATAGCAAAAATAATTTTTCCCTTCAAAATTTCTCCCATCCCGGTGGTTTTGATCCGTTAGTTGCCGCACTATGATCCTTAATGAGTTTACGGTGACAAGTCCTAATACCCGGCTCCGCTATATCACATGTTATGTTCGCACAAAGCGCTTTACACGTATCCATACTATGATATTATTTAAGCCTAGGGTACACCTTATATTTTAAGGTCTGGTTATTTTGTAAAGTCATGTGTTATAGAATGTAAAATATTGTTATTGTTATCACTACTTGTAACATTTAACTTTACGAATACATTCAATATTTAAAATATTTTAGGAAAAAATAATAATATGTAGCAAGTACTCACATAAATTATTATTCATGAATGTAATCTTACAAACGGATAGATTATTAGAAATGCTGGAAATAATACTCACTGTTTCCTCAAATTAAGTCTACAAGTATAAAACTATATAAATACTCGTAACGAATAAAATTTAATACTACATGATATTTTTATTATTTTTTAATGAAAAGCTAGAAAAGGAAAGCATATTTTATGACTTAAAAAATTGTCTCAAGTCGGAATCACCTGGAAGTTGATGCAGTCTGAGCGTGCCTTTATAAGATAACTATTCCATATTTGGGAATAATTGGAGCACAATAAGGCCTAATACCGGCTGGAGCCGAGACCGAGCTGATCTCGCCGGAACAATACTGACGGTTCAGGGAACTTAATAGAGTTGCATCTGATAGTTGCCAAGATAGAAATCAGGGTATTACAAGCTCCATGTCATTGACATGTCATGACAACGAACTATGTTTTTCTAAGGCTTTTTAATACGATTTAATAGCATGATTTATTTTTTTAATGTTTTGAAATTAGCTGATCAAACGAGCTAGTGAATAGGAACACGTGAAAAATCGAATTCCATATTATGTTATCGATACAATCTTGAAGGACTCTCTGAGGAACTTTTCGTCACATAGAAAACCTGAGGTAAAAACTTTTTATGAAATTTTTGGGACTTTTTGGTTAGAGATGGTAATTAATAATGATGAAGATACTTTGTTAACTGCAATACACAATAATATATAATGTCAGTGACAGCTACGCAGATGAGAAAACAAAAAATATAGTATTCGACAATTTAATATTTTGCACAATTATACATTACATTTCAATCTCTATGTAAATGTCTATGCCTGCCTAAAAACATTTTATCAATAATAATCTTCATTCTAAAAGGTTTGGACTTTTAAGTCGTAAGAAAATAATTTATTATTAGACTGAAAGAAGGGCTCAAGTTGTGTACAGAGTAATCCAGATCGTAAGAAACTTTTATTTTGCCATCTTCAAGTTGTTTGTGATTGTTATAATTTAAGTATGAACTGAATCGTTCAAAAATGGAATGTAAATTCGCGTACCTAAGGTTCATTTCAGGGGACCTCTCGAAACCTCAACGAAACCTTATGTCCCATTAATGAAAGGGCCTGCTAAGAGGCGACATGTAAATTCCATCAACAAAGAACTGAATCCAGTAAGTGTGGATCCATTATTTCAGCTCCAGATACTTTACTTTGTCCTAACTTTGCAAACGGGAAAATTTAATGGACATAATGAAAATGAATTTTGTGTTCTGTTTGTACTTTGACGTAAGTTCCCGGGTGTATACTGTTTTAATTGACTTTGTGATAATAGTGGAACGACGGATCACATTGTCCCTGGGGCTTATTTTGATTAAATCGATGTTCAAGTTGTATGAAGTACACAATTATTACCGCTAATTCATAAAATTCTCGTCTTGCGATATAAAAATATTATGATTCTAAATTACTCCGAAAAGTCTGGACTCTGGACCGATTTAGTCTCAATTTAGTTTGCGGGTAGTCAAGATACTATAGTATACTCTGAGAATGACCAACATTTTTTCATATCCGAAATAACGTTGCAGATTACCAAAAAGCTATGTCCACATTATGCAATTTCATGTTCAATTTTCGTCATCTTCTTTTTATTCAACTTTCGTTTGGCATATTCAATAATTGAATGCGTCAAAATCCACCCGTGCGCGTCAAATTTCAACGCGCGTCACGGGCATGCCTCACGTTCGCTGTTGACAGCGCTATAATGCATGCCTTTGATGAACAAAAAAAGGCCCAGTATGGACAAAGCTAAAGAGGTTCATTCCACAATTGCATTTACAAAAATTACACAAAAATTAATTTGTCTAGACCACAGGAAATAAGATCTAGATAAATGATATGTGTATAAGATCTAGATAATGATAAAATATGTCGGTGGTCTAGACGCATTGTGACGCATTATATTATGGAAAAACAGTATCAGCGTTCCCTCTAAGCATTCGTGTACTAACCCACAAATAATACTTATTGAGTTATGAATGCAGTTATGTTCATAAGATGATTTAGAACCGAACCGCATTCAAAATTCAACAACAAAAATAATTGTGGGTTAGGACACAAATGCTTAACAGCAAACAATTATGGATGCCATAACAACGTCAGTTTATTGATAATATTATACCTAAACGGCAGAGGAAGCTAAATCAAAAGCCTAAAAATATAACTACTGAAGCTGATTTCCTAAAATACTTTTATCAATAAGGTAAAAATTCCTCGCAGAATGTTACGAAACTCAGCCCAAAGTAACAACATTATTGGTATGGAAATTGTTATTGCGTAGGAGAAATAACAAAACTAACAAACTACATTATTCATAAACAGTAATATGAATTGATAAAGGTTCGGATTTCATCGATACAAACACGAAAACGGTTGATTATTGCTTGTTATTGTGATCGTTTTATCCTCACATAGAGGCAGTGAACTTTTGTTAGCAAATCAAATGCCAATATCAGGCCCGATCGATACAGTCTTTGCATATTTGCATAATAGGATTTCGTTTGGGATCGCAAACTTGCAAAAGTATAAACCTTTGTTTGTTTTCTCGCGTTACTTATTTCCCTTTATTCCCTTTGAGCTTATATAATGCTTAAATTGAATTCAAACACAGTAGACTTCGACAGAATGTTCGATTGTTACATTTGGAATTATTTGGGTAGTGTTGTATTAGTTTCGTGAAGCACTGTAAAACCGCAACACACTGAGGATGTTAGAAAACTTAAAACAATGTTTACCGTTTGCGCACGAGTATATTATTATGTTCCCCTGACAAACCGATAAACATATTTTGATGTTTATTACAACAGAAAGTTCTACCTAAAAAATATTACCTATTTAGACGTGGGCATATTACGCAATAAAAGTTTTTGGTGCCTTTATCATTTGAACCACAAACATTTTTTTGGGTACCAAAAATTGTATCCGATTATCCCTTTGAAGCAGGTAGGTATCAGTGTGATCGTTTTCTAATTGTTCATAAATAAATTTTGCGACCTCAATCATAAAAATAGCTGAAAGCACTTTATAAATAATATATTAAATAACGTTTTCTCCGTCTCGATTTTATTGTGCTTCACTTTCAATTAAACTGAAACGAAATAAAATACGTACGACACGGGCACACGGCATTTTGATTAGGTTTAGAACCTGATAATATACAAATAAAACCTTCAATCCGACGGGTACAATAAGTTTTATTTCCTGGAGAGAAATAAGCGCGTACGATCAAGTCTGCTTTTGTGATGTAATGGTGAACAATAAAAAAGTTTTCTTGTTCAGCCCGTCAAGCGGGCGACAAATAGGAGCGCCGCATCCAATATACAGAGAACAGTTTTTCATTGTCGTTACTCTGGTAATCTAAGCGAAAATACATTGCATGCGTAATAGAAAACGAAGTGAGCTGCATGGCATTTGTTGCTCGTGCAAGTAAATCTAATGGATATATTACATGGAGTTTTCCAGCTTTTAGGGTTTTTATTTATTCAAAAGCTAAAATCTTCCCGTAAGGTTAAATTCCATTAATTAATTTAATTAAATAGGAATTCCGATTATTTTAGTGAGTTAAAATTTTTAACTCCCGCCTAGAATTTCTGAGGGCCTGTTTTTGATAAGGTGCCGCTATCCACAACTTATTTGATAGATGTTCCATAACTCTATCTATCAAGTTAAGTTGTGGATAGCCTATCCGGTACTATATCAGGAAAAAATGAAACAGGCCCTTAGAAATCGTATGTTGTTTACCTTAATCATGTTCCTGCGAAAAATATAAGCACGATACTGAGTTTGGAATATTCCATGATGAAATTCACTCATAACAAAAATTACTCAAGTTTGCGGTCAGCTTCTAGAACATTACCCCCGAAAGTTATAACTTTAAATTGCTTTACAGTCTCTTTAATTAACTCTCGCCTAGATAAGCAGAATTAATTAATGAAGAGGAATAAATTGTAACCATCATTTTGTTTCGTCTTTCTCATTTTGCGTGCTGTAAATATAATTATATTATTTTAGATGCCTAGTTAGTAAAAAGAGGTACGAAAACGCTAACAACAAAATATGTCATACATTCTCATACATTACTACATACATAGCTTGCGTTTCTTTGACAAAATCAATTATTTTTTAATGGCCATCAACAATTTCTTGGATAAAAGATACTATTATATATTAAATATAGATAAAATACAATTATTATTCATCTTCAAAAAGAAAATTAATGCAAAATATTACTATAAAATATAAACTAATAGCGCACGCATGCCCATTGGCATTGTCCAAAAAAAATCACATGTACTTTTTATATTTTTTTTCGTTAAAATAGGGTATTTTAAGAATATTAATTAAATAATTTTGAAATTCATTGGCTAGTTTTTTCTCAATAAATTTTTAAAGTTTCGCTCTGACGTCATCATCGGCGGCCAATTGACCTCTGCAGTATTTTTAAATTTCCTTTCAATCTTATTATAATGGCTGGTTCGTCAAATGCAAGTTCTCATTATGTGAAAACTGATACGAGAAGCTTACCAAAAGTTCGAAACGTAATGTTGGTCGAATTTATTGCTAATTTAACGCCATTGAAGGTCAAACTAAGGTTAAACATATTTGTTCAAAAATATAAGTAACTAATGGGTATTTTTTTGGTTTATATACAGAAAAACGATCACTGACCTTATTCCTCGAAATGTTTTTGTAATGAGCAAAATTAAAAAAAAATGGACAATCCCCATTGTCATTGTTCAAAATTTTACTTTGAAACAAAAATTGTTTGAACAAAAAATTATCAAAAAAGTTCGACTTTACTTCAAACCTATTTTCGCCTAAGAAACATAAAATATTTTCTTTTTAATCTATTTACAAAGTGATTGATTTCAGTGCAAAGTCAACAAATTAGATTTTCCGGCTTAAGTTTTGTTTCCTTGTACCTTTATAAACAATTTTTAAGCATACCCAAAATACGTTACTAGTAATAAAGGAAAATATTTTTTTTTCCTTAAAATGTGTTAATGTAATTTATGGCCACATTATTTTGTTTTTTTTTAAAGTATTCTGATAATATAATTATTTTTTTCTAAACTAAATGATGCCTGCAACTTCGTTGTACCCATGTTGTACCAAAATTCGTTTATCGCCCGGGAACTGTACAATACATAAATTATCCACCATAAAAAGTATCCTTTGTCCTGGGACTCAAATCTCAATGTATAATTATGTAGGTTTAGGTATATGTATAATATTGTAATGTAACAGACAGACACACTTTTTATAATATTATTAGTATGGACACGCAATTTATTAACCGATAACGTAAGTATTCGCATCATTTTATAAATTTTTTTCAATCACGATTGCCATTTTCCAATCTACCTACATCGTTATTTCTAGAATCGTCAGTGGTATTGCCAATAAAGTTTCGCACTCGATTTTATACTCCAAAAAATGCAAACACTCGTAAAAATAAATATTTGTAAATTATTTATTGAACAACATGGCAAATATTTTATATCCTTTTTTCGGTCCGTTTATTTTGTCACGATTTTGCTCAGCTAAAACACAAATTTATAGCCCTTGACCTTTGTCATTTGTGACATTTGTCTTTTTTGTTTCAATACATTTTGTTGACAGCTGCGGTAATCGCTCCAGAAGTCCCAGGTTTGTTTGCTCAGCGATACACTATATTTGTTTAGGAAAAACATGTTTTTTTTATCGTTTTATTTTTCTTGTCATAAAAATACACTACAATTTATATTCGCTTTCTATTATATATTTTATTATCTAGCCTTACCTAGGTATTAATAGATGTTTAGATGCGTTGCGGTACGCTGCTTCAACGCATGACTGCGTTGTAACAACGAATTTTGGGAAAAGGGATAAGAATATTATAAAAGTAGAAAAAAAATGTTATTTCTATCTGGAGTGCATTTTGTTAGACTATATCGCGATCAGAATTAAACAGATAAAAGCAAACCGATATTAAAATATTATATTAAACGGTAAACATAATATTATTATTGTTAATTGTTCAGTCTCGAAAAACTCACGAAATTTCATCATTAACAAAACTTTCGCAGGAGCTTAGAGTAGGTAAACATAACGTGTTCAGTCCTGTAGAACATTAAACCTTTCGAATTTACATTTTATTACGCAACAAAATTTGAAATTGCATAATTAAGTTACATCACAGGGTAACGAAACTTACACTTTATACCGTTTAGAGCTTAGTGATCGTTTGCGGCGGGTGCATAAAATAAGGCTGTTTCCTTCCTCATTATATATATTTTATTTATATTATATATCGTATATTTTAACTAGTTACTCAAATAATAACAATTTTATGGGTATCCTATAGAGTGTTGAGTGTTACAAAAAAGTGGTATTACTTTAGAGTGTGCAATGTGCATACTATTAGGCCGTGTTCAAACCAAACTGGCTGTCAGCCGCCGAATGTGAGCGAACGTTAAGCAGTTTATTACGAGTATATTTCCATACATATTCACTTTTTCGTTCACGCCTAACCGACAATACGCTATTACGCCAGGCGTAGGCGCGGGCATTCGATACCGTTTATTTTCACGTCTTTCGGTTTGAACACGGCCTTATGTCACTGTGAAGGTAGCAGCACTAAAAGACTTAAACACCTGTTGAACAGTTGATTAGAAAAAAATCAGTACATAATAATCTCAAAACAACTGTTCAATAGATGTTTAAAACTTTTGTGGTAAGACCGATATTTTTTTTAATAAATATTGTAAGGGTAAACACCTGAGGTTGGGGCGTTTCTCATAGAAACCATAGGCAAGTCAAAAGATTTTCTGCTACTTTCACACAGAACTCTGTAATAGTCATATTATTGGTTGTTTAGTGATAATAATTATTATCACCAACTTTTATTTCCTCCTATTTAAACGCAATAATTAATACTAACTAGAAAAACGAGTTGTCTATGTGGTCCCGTTTTCTAATCTGTAAAAATGTTATCTGTAACTTTATCAAAATCAGTCGATTCCTTTCGTAGCCTATTCAAAATCATAACAAAATAAACCAAACATTTCGTGGTAAGCATAAAATTAAAGAGCAATATTATAGTCTTTTACAATCTTACATCTTGATTTCATGATTTAAATTACAGACGAGAAATGTGTGTAATGTACCTAATTCCGAGCAGTTCCACAACACAGCTGCACTCATAAATCACGGAGCTACATGATTTGTATACTAAAATGTATCTAAGCAAAAGTTAACCCGCAGTCTGCTTGACAGATCTGCAATACAGCAGATGCAATGTGAGCAATACCACAGCCCACATAGTCCAGTGCATTGCGCTGTAGGAACGGAACAACGCGTTGTTTAATAGCTGCGTTGCGGTGACACAACACAAGATGGTGATGGCGCATCGCGTCATTCGACCTTCCACTTCATTTCCAGTCTATCGTCCCGTCAATATAATATGGCATTTGGCATATTGTATTACATAGACTTATGAAAAGACATAAAATGTTACTTTTTATCGTGGAAAATGTAAGATTACTGCGGAATACTGTTTTTACGCGGGCGGAGTCGTACGCAATATTTATATCTTATTACTTATCTTATATATAAAATTCTCGTGTCACAATGTTAGTCCACGAACTCCTCCGAAACGGCTTTACTGATTTTTACCAAATGTTATATGCATATTCAGTAGGTCTGAGAATCGGCTACTGGGTACTTTATATAATTGATAAGTGCATTTGTTGAATAAATAATAGTAAATTATTACAACCTGATACTGACGGCGACCACTAGGTTTGTGCGGCGGGATAGCGATTGACGTTGCCATGGCGACATATTTATTTAGTCACTTCAATAAAATAATACGGGCGATATACTTTATAACATGGCAAAGAAACGTTTGCCGGGACAGCTAGTATCTTAATATATATAATTCTTCTGTAAGTGTGTATGTCACTGAACTTCTCTCAAACGACTGGACCGATTTGATGAAATTTTTTGGGTGTGTTCAAGGGGATCTGGGAATGGTTTAGATTCACAATTTTGTCCGCTGGACAATGTTTTTTTAAATTAATTTTTAATTTATTAGTAGTTGTTGATTTTCGAATGTTTTACATTAGATCCGACAGACGGCGCTACCATTGCAGTGTCAAATTTTAAATAATATTCGAATTCGAATTTTAATTTTAGTCTGTCCCGACAGCTAGCGCTGCGATCAAATTAAAAAAAAAACTTTATATACTTAATATGGCAAAGAAACGTTTGCCGGGACTGCTAGTATTATATAATAATGCATTTTCAAATGTGTAAGTCGCGCTAAAACTCGAAAACGGCTGAACGGATTATGCTGATTTTAGTCTTAAAATATTCGTAGAAGCCCAGGGAAGGTTTTAGAGTGACACGAAGTTCAACGGGACAGCTAGTCTTATATATAAAAATGGATTTTCAAATGTGTTAGTCGCGCTAAAACTCGAAAACGGCTGAACGGATTGTGCTGATTTTAGTCTTAAAATATTCGTAGAAGTCCAGGGAAGGTTTTAAAGTGACACGAAGTACACCGGGACAGGTAGTCTTCATATATATATATATATATATGAAGACTAGCTATGAAGCTATAATGAAGACTATATATATATATATATATATATATATATAATTATATATATATATAAATGGATTTTCAAATGTGTTAGTCGCGCTAA
The DNA here is from genome assembly GCA_937595015.1 of Polyommatus icarus. Lineage (NCBI taxonomy): Eukaryota > Metazoa > Arthropoda > Insecta > Lepidoptera > Lycaenidae > Polyommatus > Polyommatus icarus. Next base: position 14,080,572 of record OW569327.1, on the reverse strand, counting down.
AACTCAAAACGGCTGAACGGATTTGGCTGATTTTGGTCTTTAAATATTCGTAGAAGTCCAGGGAAGGTTTTAAAGTGACACGAAGTTCACCGGGACAGCTAGTCTTATATATAAAATTCTCCTGTCACAATGTTAGTCCACGAACTCTTCCGAAACGGCTACGGCTCGGATAGCGATGGACGTTGCCATGGTGACATACTAATTTAGTTACTTCAATAAAATAATACGGGCTATATACTTTATAATATGGCAAAGAAACGTTTGCCGGGACAGCTAGTATTTTATGAAAATGGATTTTCAAATGTGTAAGTCGCGCTAAAACTCGAAAACGACTGAACGGATTATGCTGATTTTAGTCTTAAAATATTCGTAGAAAAACAGGGAAGGTTTTAGAGTGACACGAAGTTCACCGGGACAGCTAGTCTTCTTATATATAAAAATGGATTTTCAAATGTGTTAGTCGCGCTAAAACTCGAAAACGGCTGAACGGATTGGGCTGATTTTAGTCTTAAAATATTTGTAGAAGTCCAGGGAAAGCTTTAAAGTAACACGAAGTACACCAGGATAGCTAGTCTTATATATAAAAATGGATTTTCAAATGTGTTAGTCGCGCTAAAACTCGAAAACGGCTGAATGGATTGGGCTGATTTTAGTTTTAAAATATTCGTAGAAGTCCAGGGAAGGTTTTAAAGTGGCACGAAGTTCACCGGGACAGCTAGTCTTCATATATATATAAATGGATTTTCAAATGTGTTAGTCGCGCTAAAACTCAAAACGGCTGAACGGATGGGGCTGATTTTAGTCTTAAAATAATCGTAGAAGTCCAGGGAAGGTTTTAAAGTGGCACGAAGTTCACCGGGACAGCTAGTCTTATATATAAAAATGGATTTTCAAATGTGGTAGTCGCGCTAAAGCTCGGAAATGTCTGAACGGATTGTGCTGATTTTAGTGTTAAAATATTCGTAGACGTCCAGCGAAGGTTTTAAAGTGACACGAAGATCATCGGGACAGCTTGTCTTTTTATAAATACCGCTGCGGAGACAACGCAACGGAGATAATATCAATGTGGCTTAGCTATTTGGTAACCTAGTACATGTTCAGTGACATGACGCGGTCCTCCATCTTCGTTAGCCAACGTCAGCGACCACATGCGTCAAAAGAGATTTGCAGTGCGCAAAACCACAGTATAGCAATATTATATCCCTACAGTAACGAAACGCCTTTGATGTCGCACGATGCCGCCACCGGTGTAGGTACCGAGCAGATATGCCAGGGTTGCCACGAAACGGGAAATAAAATAAAAATAAAATATTGTGCTTGTAATGTTATCATATAATATATAATCTGTATAAATTTGACGACCTTCGTGGCTCAATGGTTAGAGTGTGTGGCAACTCAAGCCGGGGGTCGCGGGTTCGAATCCCGCCGACGCAACAAAAAAGTTTTTCAATTTTCCTGGGTCATGGATGTGTATTAAATATGTGTATGATATAATAAAAAATCTTAAATACATGTATATTGTATAGTATAAAAGTATTAAGTAAATATATTTCCTTTGTCTGGTACCTGTAGCACAAGTCCTTCAGGTACTTAGCACGTGGCCAGACTGACGTGGTGTGAAGCGTCCATAGATATTATTATAATCAGCGTGTTATATTTACATAAGTCGTACTGCCAGATATTTACGTGAAACTTTATTTTTAGATGATTTAGTTCTCTATTTAAAAATTTAATTCACCCATCAAGCCCCATAAGCTCACCGGTGAGCGAGACACAATATAATAACAATAGATTTTCAAGACTCCACGATCGAAGGATTAAAATAATGAAGACGCATTCTATAAAATATCCAATAATTATATTTTATAAATCACATAATTGGTAGGTACGGTAGGCCACCCGCCAGGCCGCCACACATCAGGTGTAACAGAACACAGAAACGCTTCAAAACTCGCTCATATTACGTGCGCGGTAAGGACGGTCCAAAGGTCAACATGTTACACTTGATGTGTGGCCCTGTGTACCTCGCTAGGTAGGTACTAATTAGTATGTAAGTTGTAACAGGGTATTTGACAAATTTTTAATGTATTCTATATTGTTTCTCTTCAAGTTACACTTTTTACAACGTGAGTTACAATTAAACAGAGATGCAAATAAATGCCGCCAAGATCAACACAATATTAGTGTTAACAGCTGTGAGCCGATATTTATAAAAATTTAAACCCTTTTTGTTTTTTAATCAGATTTACATCCGTCCACTGAAGTCTGAAACCTTATAATATCCCATGTTTATAAGATAAGTTATCGTTTTACAATAATTACAACACAAAATTCGTAGACAACGCGCCAACATCACCCCTGCGCGGCAGGTACACAAACTCCGCGAGTTTGTATACGCGGGCCCGCGCCGCCCGCTTCCCCGCGGGTACCCCTCCGTAGCTCTGCGCAAGTACATTCGTTTCACTACTGTAGGGATGGATATATTGCTATACTGTGGCAAAACCATATTTGGGGCCCGCAATGTAATATTCAATGAGCAATGGAGTTTGTCACTATGTGAAAATGTCATTTGGCAATGACGGATAAAATAGGATTTGTAAACATTAATGTAAATTAGCACATTCTGCCATGGTATTTGCCATGTCGTATGACATTAGTCATTAGCCATTACTAATGTAATATTGTCCGACTTACTTGGAGTATAGATTATAGTCACTTATCAAATCATCCTCTTAAGCATCTCGTTAGAATAAGGTTGAATGGATAGCTTGTAATATCTTCGATAAAATGCAGCAATCAAGAAACTGCAAGACACGTTTCAAATATCAAATTTAATTCTAGTAAACCAAGTTCTTACAGCATAAGCTGACCGAGATTACTTTCGCTAAGAGAAACCAATATTCATTACATTGCAACGTACACAATTTCAAACCAATTAAGGAGAGTACGAAAGCTTATTCCGAATGAAATAATATTATGAAGAATTGGTTAGAGAATTCCAACCCGATATTACAATGCTGAGATGAGATCATTTGAAATATGTTTAACTAATTTCAACAGTTCTACATTTTCACTGGTTTAAAACAATTTTTGCAATGAGAATAATCTATAATAGATTTCTGACACATTATTATAATTATTATTGATTAAATTCCAGGAATCCCGTATGATATAAGCGTACTTTATGATATTAATGTAAGCAGAGGGGAGCTCATATAAAAGCGTAATAAATTGTCTACATCACTTACATCAAAAAGCGTGAGGCCTTATCCCGAATAAGGAAAATGAAACACTAACCAAACCATAATGTAATCTGTTGTAGGCTGAGTGAGGCGAGGAGATTTAAGCTAAAAAATAAAATAAAATAAATAAAATAAAATAAAAATGTTTATTTCAGACTGGGAGTCCATAAGTTGTTAGTAAATTACATTAAATTATTTTATTACAAACTATGTTAGTACTCTTAAATCAGAAAGATCAGTTAAAATATCTACGTGGCCTACCAGCAGCACTGGGCACGTAGACATGAATGTGCACCCAATGACGCATAATAGGACACTCTACTTTTTCACTTATCAGCCTAAGAATGGTGTTGGTGCTTGCGCGAAGTCTGCTCATCAAAGATGCTACTCGCTTTCTTATGACGGCTTGAAAGCCATCAATGTGATTTTGAGCAAACATCTGTGACGCGCTGCAGAATCGCGGAAGCCCCAACATCACTCTTAGTGCATTATTATATTGGACTCGGAGTGCGTTGTAAGCCCGCTGCGTGTAGTCAACCCACAGATTGCACGTATACATAGATTGACAAAAAGCTCTGAAGAGAGTTAATTTAACTTCTTTACTACATCTTGCAAAACTGCGGGCCAACATGTTACATCGGACTGCCATCGCCCTCCGTTCCCTTTCAATGTCACAGTCGTCACATTAAGCTAAGCTAAGCTAAGTGTCATTTGGAGCACTTTTGCTATTTTTGATATTGTTACGTGCAAGGGTTCGAGGATTCGGAGAGAAAGACCTGCGGGGTGATTCACTAAGCGATTCCGCTGGCGGAAACTATTTCACTTTCAAGCAAATGACAAGTGAATACTTTTCGATTTTGCTGTCATTTTGACAGTAGTGACATTTCTTTTGTATGAGTGAATTAGTTTCCGCCATCCTCGCCCTATAAATTTTAAATCGGTTTTATCGTATGTAAATACCCCTTTTATTGAAATTTTGTGTACGTATATTCGTGATAACAATATTAGATTGTGATGTTTCTACTAACGTTTGTGTTTGTTTTAGGTCAATCAACTCCTGTAAATATGTAATTATATTTTGTAACCGTACTCTTGTTACCTCACCAGACCTTCACTAACTAGAGCAAAGTCTTTCGAGCCACTCTGACATTGGCAACTCACCGAGTCGGCCATTATTAAAAGAAGAAGAAGTAGTTTCCGCCACGGAATCGAGAAGATCTCACCGCGGATGGGAGTTTGACATCCGACGGCGGGAAATATTATTATTTTTGTTTACTATACTCATGTTATCAGCTTCCAAAGTAATGCCAATTTATTTAAATTCAAGCATACATTCAGCATCTCCTTAGCATTTACAAATTACTTTTATTTGATCATCAATCAATCAATCAATCGATCGACAATATTATAAGCTACATATTCCCCGTTTTAGATTTTTTTAGGACAATTTTGAACTAAGATAAGTAATAAAACCGACTTCCAAGGTAAAAACAATAATAACATTAATATGAACTAAAAAGTATTAAATAATTTTTACTATCTAATAGTGCCTTTTTCCGAATTCGGCTAAACCTCAACTATTTCTGTACTCAATCTTCATTATTTTGAAGTCGGTACCAGATAGCTGAATCTTCAGTCCTCTGACAGAATATTTGAAACTTTTGGAACTGGCACCGACTTCAAAATAATGAAGATTGAGTACAGAAATAGTTGAGGTTTAGCCGAATTCGGAAAAAGGCACTATTAGATAGTAAAAATTATTTAATACTTTTTAGTTCATATTAATGTTATTATTGTTTTTACCTTGGAAGTCGGTTTTAATTTTTTGTTAAAAATAATAATAATTTCACTCTTTTTAGTTACACTAGTACGTAAACCTTCGCGTATATTTTACGTAATTTATTACAATTTGTTAAGTGTTGAGATTTCAAATTTTTTATTTTCTAAGAAAATTTAGTTCCGCAATTCAACAACAGATGTCGTTGTTAAGCTTCTGCATCGCGGTATCGCTTACTCGATTACATTTGATATAACTAATTCGCTACAATAATTATTTTCTTCTCGCTCACTTCAGAGGGATTAACGTCCCAGAACCATAAGACCAGTTTTAGGCGTAAGACGTAGACGTCTATTCTTTACATTAAGAGTCACAACTCACACTCACAAAATAATATATTATCAGTGAAGTGAACAGTAGTTAGTAAAGTATTCGATCTGTATAATATAAAGTAGTAAAATATTCGATCTCTCGTTTGCCGCCACGCGCCGCCCGCGCGACACCGTCGCCTCTGTAGCGCCGACCGCCGTGTATTAAACAAACAGGTGTTGTTATGTAACAATACATAATTATTATTACGAGTTAGTATATCCATACCTATGCCTTGCAGTACTTACAGAATAGACAGAAGTCTATTCTGTGCCATGAGACATTGGTGACCTTAACACGACGTGGTAATGATGATGATGACGATGATGATGATTATGATTATGATGATGAATATTAATTGCATAGTAGCATATGCTTTCTGTTCTTAAAACAACGCCGAAACTCCCAAACGTGTATCTATAAGGAGTCAGGAGTTCTCTCAGCATCTTCGAAACCATGGTATACCTTGACCCAATATTTGACTTTTTGGTAGCATATTCTTAGTACACTTCACATAAAACCAAAATAACCATATGTTTCCATATAAATTTCGAGGAGTTCCCTCGATTACTCCTGGATCCCATCATCAGGTCACCACTTTGTGAACATGGTACCAAATTGGAGTAAAACCAAATACAACAAAGCAAAAATTTCGAAAATCGGTTCACAAACGGCGGAGTAATCGTTGAACATACAAAAATAAAAAAAAAATAAATAAAAAAAAAAAAAAAAAAAAAAAAAATTTCCACAGCCGAACATATAACCTCCTCGTTTTTTGGAAGTCGGTTAAAAATAATAGGGTTTTGGCGCGATCTCGGCAACGCGGCAAATGTCGTTTGCTCGGGGGACGGCCTTAAGGGAAGTAGCTAACGAAGTTTTAATACAGCTGATTGCTGAAGCCACATGACCGATTTGTTCGTCAGCTCTCCGTCGAATAGAATAGCAATCATAGGCGAATATTGTTTTCAATAAGCTCTTATATTCTAGAATATCTACTATTGGTCAATCATGGTCTAACGTGGGAAGCCAAAATCTGATATTATTCAGATTACCCGATTTATCCTATTTTGTTATCAGCATATTCACATTACAATTAGATAGTCACGTTTTAAAAATGAAGTACAATGTCACACTATTAATATTCACAACAGGTGCCTACACAATTAACAAATCAGTAACAGAAGTTATATCGGAGCCAAAGAGTTCGAAATAAATTCATTGTAGTCACAGAGTACCCTTCTAAAGCGGAGAAAACTCCACATTTTGTACCTACAATCTTCACAATACCTCACCCGAGTCAATGATAGATTGGCGTTGCTTAATGAAAGTCTCGGGCGTTTAGGCTCGAGCAATTCACTCCATTCAGAGGTAGTAAGTTACATCAAACACACAAAGATCCATTACGATTCCCCATTTGCGAGTTATTTGTTAGCATCGGAAGGTAACCAAACCCTTTTCCATGTCATTTGTTCGAGACAACCTATTTCGGCGCACGATACATTTAACCAAAGATTAAGAGCGCTATTTGTTTACACCCTACTTATATTCTTATAGCACTAGCACCTTTTCATTTTTAAGTGAAAATTTCTTTAGCGGCTTTGTTGCCCTTTGCGAAGATTAAAAATGTTTAAACTTACGTCAAGAAACGTTATATTCTGATAGAACATTGGCAAGGCGAAGGAAGTAATTGCCCCCTTTTATTTGCCTGCTCTGAATTTTTACTTTTGCTGGCACTACAGGAGTGCATAATATTTTTATTTTTATCTGAAATCTAGTACCACGTTATTTTTTCCTAACAAACGCTGAAAACTCTTGTTAAGAGAGTCGACAGGGCGCAGGTTTTATCCCAGGTTTGCAAAAATGAAACTTTTTCAGATCTAATATAGTAAATATTTTTAGTGACGCGTTTCTGATTAGAATCCAGTTTATTATTATGATTAGGTAGCTATATTTTGTATTATATGACTTAAAAATTTGGTTTAGTTTAAAAAGATCTACAATAATATTATACTTATTTTAATGATCTTCTCACTTCTGAGTTCTATTTTTAAACGACTTCCTAAAAGGAGGAGGTTTCCCAATTCGACCGTATATGTTCTTTTTTTATGTTTGTTCGCGGATAACTCCGTCGTTTGTGGACCGATTTACAAAATTCTTTTGCTGTTGTAAAGGATATTATATTTGAAATTTGGTACCACGTTCACAAAAGTGGTGATCTGATGATGAAATCCACGAGGAATCGAGGGAACTCCATAAAATTTATATGGAAACATATTATAGTGATTTTAACTTTTTCTGAAGGATTTTAAGTATATGCTACCAAAAAGTAAAATTTTGTACCAATGTATACCCTGGTTCTGAAGGTGCTGTACAGAACTCTTGACTTCTTATAGATAGACTAGCTGTTTCCCGCTACTTCGTCCGCGTTAACCCATTATACTTATATAGACTTTTATTTAAACTTTCAACCCCTATTTCACCCCCTTGGGGGTAGAATTTCCAAAAACGCTTAAATACGTATCCATTCATTTTTAATCAGTAACCTAAAAATAAAGTTTCATGCTCCTAACTTAAGAAATGACGGACTTTCAACCCCTATTTCACCCCCTTCGGGGTAAAATTTTCAAAATTCCTTCGTTAGTGGGTGTCTACTTAATAAAATAACCCTACTCACCAAATTTCGTGGCTGTAACTTTAACTGTTTTTGCTCAGCGATGGTGAATCAGTCAGTCAGTCAGTCAGGACATGTAATTTTATAAGTATAGATGTTCGGGGATTTCGGAGTTATTTAAACAACTAAAAGCAAATGCCAATACATCAATTACATCAATTTCATCAATTCATCATCGCCATAAATGTTTTGCCACGCACCATCATATTATGAGCCTATTATTGGTACTTCTCATGGTATTTTTCCGCCGTTTCTTGTTTGATTTTCAAACTGACTGCGTATGATATGCATTATGGACATACATAACTAAAAAGAGAAAAATATTTTTTTTAAAACAAAAAATTGAAACCGACTTCCAAAAAGTGTTAAATAATTCTAATTCTATATTAGTGACTTTTTTAGGATTGGCCTAAGCCTCTACTATGTCTGTACTCAATCTTTATACTTTTGAAGTTGGTACCAGCTCCTAAAATTTCTGAGACTTGACATAGAAGTTAGCTGGCTGGTACCGACTTCAAAAGTATGAATATTCACCGTAGTTTTTAGTGTGGAAGTCGGTTTCAATTTTTTGTTTAAAAATAATTATTATCTACATTTCTGAAAATGTCCTTTTTTGTGTTTAAGGTGAAACTATACGTTTGGACTTTGGGATATAAACTACTTTAATGACATATTTGAGGATTACTTAACTTGAATTCCTAGTATGCAGTAGCATAGAAGTTTTCACAACACGGCTCCCGATGGTAATGACAACGAACCATATTTTTGCTGCCAAATTGTTATTGGCGGAGTAGACGTGAACAAAATGAAAATGGTTACCTCGAAAATGGATGTTCGAATACGGGGCAACTATTGTCGTCCCCAAGACAATGCCTCATTTTGTGCAACAATCTTTCTTCATGTTATATTCGTGGGCCGCGTATGGGCTCAAATAACCTCCGTATGCGAAAAGCTAGGGCGTAATTAAAGAGAATTTTCGTGTCTTTATAATTTAGGAGCTTTTGCCCGCAGCTTTGCTCGCGTTATGAAGTATTATTACTTATATACAAACTTTTATACCCTATTTTAACCCTTTGGGGTTGGAATTGATCAAAATCCTTTCTTAGCGGATGCCTACGTCATGACATCTACCTGCATGGCAAATTTCAGCCCGATCCGTCCAATGGTTTGGGCTGTGCGTTGATAGATCACCATGTCAGTCAGTCACCTTTGAGTTTTATATATATATATATATATATATATATATATATATATATATTGAATGAATTCATATCACTTCGCTCTTAACATCTCTCTGTCTCTCACCGTACGAACCTTCCATAGATTTCTATCGCATAAACTCGCACTTAAGTGGACCACAGGATGTACTCGCTTTGTAAATCCTATGTCGCCGACTTTAGAAGGGATTAGTGACGGAAATTTTTCAGTTTTCACGTAATATGCAAAACAACGTTTGCTGGTTCAATTATGTTAGCCGCGCTTAAACTCGAGAGCACCTGAACCGATCTGGCTTACTTTCTTGAAATATTCGTAGAAATCTATGGAAGGTTCGTACGGTGAGAGACAGAGAGATGTTAAGAGCGAAGTGATATGAATTTCACCGTACGAACCTTCCATAGATTTCTACGAATATTTTATATATATATATATATATATATATATATATATATATATATATATATATATAATATATATATATATATATATATTATATATATATATATATATATATTATATATATAAAATATTCGTAGAAATCTATGGAAGGTTCGTACGGTGAAATTATATATATATATAATATATATAACCTTCCATAGATTTCTACGAATATTTTATATATATATATATATATATATATATATATATATAAAATATTCGTAGAAATCTATGGAAGGTTCGTACGGTGAGAGACAGAGAGATGTTAAGAGCGAAGTGATATGAATTCATTCAATATATATATATATATATATATATATATATATATATATATATATATTGAATGAATTCATTCAAATTCAATTCATTCAATATATATATATATATATATATATATATATATATATATATATATATATATATATATTGAATGAATTCATATCACTTCGCTCTTAACATCTCTCTGTCTCTCACCGTACGAACCTTCCATAGATTTCTACGAATATTTCAAGAAAGTAAGCCAGATCGGTTCAGGTGCTCTCGAGTTTAAGCGCGGCTAACATAATTGAACCAGCAAACGTTGTTTTGCATATTACGTGAAAACTGAAAAATTTCCGTCACTAATCCCTTCTAAAGTCGGCGACATAGGATTTACAAAGCGAGTACATCCTGTGGTCCACTTAAGTGCGAGTTTATGCGCATTACGAGACCAAATTTACATAATTACCCCACAAAAGTTATAGTTACTTTGGCCAAAGTTTAAATTTTGACCTGAATAGCTAGTAAGAGATAAAGCTGCAACAAATTAACCTTGTGATATAAACTATCAAGGTATATGGCATAGGCCAACACTATAATAAAATAAAATAGAAAAGTCTTTATTTCATAGAATATTACCATATTAACCAATGATGTACTATCAGAGAAGTTGATTCCTATGCAGATCGGGGACCTAAGTAGTTTGGTTGCGTTACGTCAAACCCAGCCGACAGATCACAATTAACATTGAATTGACATATTCGACCAAATAACGTTGGTCTGTCAATTGCATAGGAATCAACTTCCTCGATGGTACATAATGTCCTTATGAGAATAAATCCTTCGCAGACCGTGGGTGAGTGCAGCTCCTCCAAAGATGCTCAAACTCAAACTCAATTTTTTTTTTCAGAATAATTTTTTTCAAATATTCTCTGAACGTCGGGTCTACACTGGTGCCTACCACCGTTATAGTATTCTACAGGGTGATCACAATATCCCAAACAAAATAATGTCATATTATGATTTATAATATTATATTTACAGGCAAATAATTTTTTTCAACTTAGGCTCAAACAATATAATATATCGTCCGCCGTTGCCCGTTAGTCTCCGAATAGCCGCGTACTGACCAAGCGAGCCGCCTCGCCGCGGCAGCCTCGCGCGCATTTGCTCGGTCGGCCAGTACGTGTTGTTGCGCGGCAAACGTCCGAGGCGCCTTTGAGTATCGACCAAAAACCGACAACTTTTGGCTCGGCCGCGGCGAGGCGGCTCGCTTGGTCAGTACGCGGCTAATGACGTTGCAGAATCTGGCCGTAAGCTGCAAATGGATTTATTGGTATTTGATAGTAGCTTGAATGGTATAATATACAAGTATCTATCTGAGCTTCACATCATCACAAATCTAACGGTTAGTTTGCACTAAAACAAAACGAAACGACGCACAAAATTAAAAAGTCAACCTAAAGGTATGATTCGGATCAAGGCAGCATGCAGCGGGTCGCCGCGACCCGCGACCCAAACAGCCACTGCTCACTATGAAGTTGTATGGAGGACTAAACAATCACGGCGACCCGCATCGCGAGACAGAGAGACCGGTCGCCGCGTAAAATAGCATACCGATGTCCGCGACCCGCGACCCGAGACTGTCGCCAAGCCACTGCTATGTATGTGTTTATATTATAGACGACATTCCGATTACCGCGACGCGCGACACGAGACCGGTGGGCGTGGCGCGGCAAATTTCGATGAGCGCGACCCTGTCGCGTCGATAGCATTACCGCGACAGCCGCAGGACAGCTGTGGTAGACATTCTTTCTAGAAACACGCCGATAGGTTATTAAGGTCGTCCCCCGAGCAAACGACCTTGGCCATACATTTGCCGCGTTGCCGAGATCGCGCCAAAACCCTATTATTTTTACTTATCTTAACGGCGAATATGTAGTTTATGATATTGTCGATCTATTGGCGTGAGTTTCAAATAAAAGTAATTTGTAAATCCTAAGGAGATGCTGAATGTATGCTTGAATTTTAACAAATTGGTATTACTTTGGAAGCTGATAACATGGGTATAATAAACAAAAATAGAAAATTTAAAACGGGGACAGGATAGAAAACTTTAAACGACAAAAGGAATGTTGATATACTGAAGATTATTGCTGTATTTTTATTATAACTTTGTAGCTTTCAGATTATGAGTTTATAAGGTTTTAAATACGGTAAATTACGGAATCTCCGGACGGAACGCCCTTACTCATAATATCGAAACCGAAAATAAAATTTTTCGTATAATATAAGCCATGGAGGTATCAAACTATGTAGGTATGAACTAAAATATTATTATAACATCTACTTCTCTCATAGTAATCTATACTTCCATACTAATATTATAAAATGCGAAAGTATCTGTCTGTCTGTCTGTCACGCTTTCACGCCAAAACCACTGAGCCGATTGTAATGAAATTTTGTACACAGATAGTCTAGAGCCTGAGAAAGGACATAATCTACTTTTTAACTGGAAAAGGGGGTTGGAAGGGGGGTAACGGGGGACAGGTCAAAGGTTATACAAAGCTTTGGGAATTGTGTTTATTAGATGGATTCTGAGGAAAATTTGCAGTAATGTAGGCTTCATTTTATCCCGATTCCCGGCATTGCCACGGAAACGGGAAACACCATGCGAAACTGAAGTCCACGGCGGACGGAGTCACGGGCAACTCTTCTTTTAGGTTTAATGTCCTTATCTATTAAACTTAGAACAAAATAAAATTGCTCGTGGCTTAATCTGCAATACATTCAAAATTTTTCCTCATTACACATTAAGAGCCCGTACTCTCTTTTCTACTGCTCTCTTCACACTCACGCCCGTCTTTCATATGCCAGGTGATAAAGGACGATCGCCAAGTTAGCGGGCAGTTATAGGTATTCTGTTTTTTAAAGGGTTTTTATATTAAAGTGGTAAAAAGTAATTCCAACATTGTATAGACGACTTTCTCAACAGTACATTGTATTTTTTTCATACCGTTAAGACGTCAATACCATCCATAAACAGGTGATATTCTAAACCTTTTACAGCAAAAATCGCAAAACTGTCGCGGGTTTGAGTTGGATTATTTAAAGATACTTAAAAAAAAATCTAGCTCCAACATTAGATTATAATTGAAATGATCTAACATGTTGTGCATTAAAACTTATAGAAATACTGTATTTTAACTGTTACATCACGTCTGTTAAATGAGCGAAATCGGCAAAATTTCGTATACGGACTCTTAAGTGACGTGCAATGAGTATATTGTAGCATTCCTCTTCGACCCGCGACTTAAAAATACAATGATATTGTATGTTAATAACGTAACTAAAAATAGGGTCAACCTTTCTCCTCTTTTTCGGAAATGATAAAAAATACAAAATAATTTCGTCATCCTCTTCATCTGCCAACAGTTTTTGGATAATTTCTTCCCTTAATACTAAATTCCCTGCCATAATATTGTAAAATAATTCACAATTATTGTTTTGTTTACACTCGTAGTTATGGTGGAAAAATGATCAAAGCTTCTGTCTGCGCACAATATCACAAAATTGTAGATCGCAACATAGTTTGAAATGTTACCTAGTTACGTAGTTAAAATAATGTTACATTTTGTTCAAATATACTTATTTACGCGGCGCACTTGCATGCCGCGGGTCTCTGCGGCAAGCGACGCTGGCCACAAGGTTATTATAATACTACTTAGTGACTTAGACAAAAATGATAGCTATAATCGTGTTAATAAAGTATCATTTTAATTAAATTTTTGTCGGTCGCGGCTACGCGGTCGCGGACATCGGTAAGCTATTTGCTGCTCCGCAGCAAGCGACCGGTCGCTTAAGTGTGACGCCGTACGTTACGCTTGCCTCGCAGATCCGAATGGTACCTTAACGCTACTTCACGCTTAAATATTGCATCATCGCGTCGCGTCTCTAGCGTCACAAAAGTTCCTCAACTTGTCAAAGCCATCGAACCAAGACAGTGATAATAACAGCTACTCGTAGTTATAATAAAAATCTTGTTAAAACTACGAAAGGAGCAAGTGAAGTTATGGAGCAAGGAGCAAGTACAGTTGTAGTGTCTAGTCTAATCTACTGGAGGTGGTATCCTAATGATAATATGCAGGCTTTATTATTGATTTGTCATAATAATTATTATTGTATAATAGTCTAGTTTAAAGTTTTTCACCTAAAGTCTGGCATATTAATATAATACATAATATCGGTACAAAAGTGCGGAAATTTAATATAAAATGTATTAAAATATATGCAGTAAACCCCGAGATAGCTGCAGGCAGGAGACATAAAATGAAAGAGAGTAATAAAGTTATACATCACCATACGTAAAAAATAAATAAAGAACGTATGTGTACTGCGGGAATGAAAAACAGCAATCAAGATATTATTATTGTAAAAAAATACGTACGGTCGAAGAAATTAAAATAAATCGGCTTAATGACTTCAATCCAGAAAACTATACGGCCTAACAGTTAATAATTTATTATTCTTAAACAGCATTAATATGCTGTTATATACAACAACGTACGTTTTAAAAAAATTAGAATACTATGCAGGCAAGAGCTTTAAAATATAAAAATTAACTAGGAAGTTAGTTGGTGACTTGGTGATTTTTTAGTCTAATATGACACAATATTTTAAGATTAAACACTAATGTTATGTTTAAAAATTACATTGAAAAACTGGCAACGTTACACAGCATTCTAATACGCTCAATTTAAGGAGACATGACTGAAATTTATCATATTGGATATAGTCCAAATCGACTAGCCAGTGTATATATTTTCTACTTGTTATAATCGTTTATGAAAGGTTAAGAATTAAGATCTTAAAGTGTGTAATAAATAATAATAAAGCAATGGACGATAATAAATAAAGAGGTTCAAGTGAAAGAACCAGATAAGTAACATATTTTTATAACATTAGAACGATCACTCATATTTTTTCTCTTTAATTAAATTGAACAAACCTTGTAACTTACCTACTTCGTCACCTAGCTAATATATCTCTGGCTACACACAAAAGCCACAGTCTTTTGAATTAATGTCACTTTCCGGCCCTTAAGTCTCCACTTATGCAAAACACGGCATTCTTTTAACTGTCACATACCTGCTTCTTCCACTCATGACTCCCATTATTTATTGTGAGAAGCGTTGATTCTCAAATGCAATTATAAAGAAATCATCTACG
Source organism: Polyommatus icarus (assembly GCA_937595015.1). NCBI lineage: Eukaryota > Metazoa > Arthropoda > Insecta > Lepidoptera > Lycaenidae > Polyommatus > Polyommatus icarus. The sequence continues at coordinate 14,065,370 of OW569327.1, read as the reverse complement.
TCTCCTTAACAATAAAAACTGGAAGTATCACTATTGCTTCACATACAAACGCCGTGTTTTGTTTTCATCGACTGTACAATACAAATTGCGTACCGGTAAAACATGCTAACTTTGCCACATAGGATAACTTTGACCTAAGATCCATTCTTAAGCAAATCTTTGATGTACGGAGGTATTTTAATATTATGGCAATATTTGTTTAATTAGGCGGAAAATAGGTTATATGACTGATAACATTGACAATACCCCGTAGTGCTAACTTTATTCAGTAACTTGTTGGAACTTCTGAAAAACGGTACGTATTTTTGCGGGCAAATTGTGGTACAGATTTGTGAGTAAATTGTGCGTGATGGTGAAACCACAGGTTAGTTTGCTTTTGATATATTATAAAATAATATCTATAGAGTTTTATAGTGATAATGTAGTTAATCAGGGAATTATATATTAAAACTTATGATGGTGGGCAAACTAACCCAGCAGTGTTCCGATCATCGATTGACAACATTGCCTGGTATCAAAAAATCCTTAGGGTTATCAAATCGGACATTTTTAAATACTTTACTAAAAATCGATGTTCTTTTTCATTACTGTATGCCTTACTCAGCCAGCCAAATAATATAATGATGATAATGGGTTTATAAATAAACAGAAGCAATTTAATGTTTATAATATATTCCTGATAATAATGTAAAAGATGATTTAGTAATTTTATAGATAATATGTGGCAGCCCTAGTACTCTTACAGACCAAAATGCAAATTGTATGGAAGAGGAAAAACATGTAAGGGTAACATTGCCCAGTCAATTTAGTAGGATATTATTCGATATCGTTTAAATGTCTATAGTAAACGCCATATTTTCAAAAATTCTTTCACTGGATTTTGATGCCACCTGCGCATTGTTCATATTTACGTGAAAAATCAAGGTGGGCAATGTTGGCTACAAGTCCAGGTAACTTTACCCGGCATGAAAATCAATCATAAATAGAATTAAATGAACAGAAGTAATGTTTTCGACATTCCTACACCTGCACATGAAGCCTTGTAGTTGCAGAGGGCAAAAAAAAACTTACACTTCCATACATTTTTTTTTACAAGAATTAAAATTATTCGAAAAAAGCGGGCAAAGTTGGCATGTTTCGCGGTATTATTTACATGGTTTGCTCATCTTGAAGACAAAAATGTATTGTTTTTTTCCATTCATTAAGAAAATATTACAAAATGTATTCATTTTACTACAGCTCGGTTACTAATTATGTTTGCATTGCTTGAATTCAAAACATAAGAAAACCTTAGCTTAAAGCCGTCACAAAAGACAGTAGTAAAATCTAATACCTAAGTAGTCCTGGAGTTTGAAATAATCGTAATATGTATATTTGAAATTCCGGCGGCTCCATAACCGTGCAATGCAATTTCCTAAACGCAAACTCAAAATGCGACATTAATACAAAGTAAACCTACTTTCTTATCTCGAAGGAAGCTACACAAAGGAAAACAGGCGTCCCAGGCATGTGTCGAGTGCCCAACAAACATGCACGGATAAAATATACAAATTTAATTTTGATAATGCATGTGACCTCCCTTTGTTCTACAAATAAGTTGGCTTCAACAAATCAGGGAATGGAATTGTATTGGAAAAACAAACGCTAATCATCCGAATATAGCAAACACAACAAAAAATTAATAAACGAAATCGGTTCAGACTTTCTCGAGATTAGTGCTTACTTAGTTTTGGGTTGACTGTCTAATTTGTACGAAGAAAATGCAGATACATAATTATACACACGTATTTTTTTTCGCTTTTTTCCTCGTCGTGTCATTGCTTATGTTATGTATATCAATTATTACATGATTGTATTTTCACAAACATTTTCGGATACTGTCCCCTCAGATAACACAAGTATCATGCGGTAATAAATTTAATTCAATGAAAGCCTCGAGAGACGTAGTAAAAGCATCGGAGTAAATAATAAGGACGAAAAAATAAGCCGGATAACCGCTAACATTCGCGATGAAAGTAACAAAGGTTAATTGAAAGACATACTTACATGCTTGGTCTCATTTAGTGTTTACTAAGAAAGATGGATCGTGGAACGAAAATGACAGCCGTGATATATATTTTCTATCAGATAAAGTAAATAATAGGCGTTTTTCTGCTTGAAAAATAACCTCCAGTACCAGGTTGTATAAAAAAAGTGAAAATAGTTTTGGTTTATATGGGTATTTGCTCATACAAATCACAAAAGACCCTCTATCAGCGCTCCTATTTTTACAGTGTACAGTGAACTCAGTATAAATTAAACATACACACCCTAAAGTTCCCTTAGTTTTATTACACCATGTAAATATTATATTCATAATAATATTATCCTTCCATTTGTCTCACGCTTTCAGAATAGGTATTTTGTTTTGGAGAAAAACGAAACATAACTTTTTTTACTGTTTTTAGGTCTCGGGGAGTAGGTACAGGGTACTATATAAAGCAGATTATATTAATAAATTAAGTGACTAATCATTTCTCAAAATCGATGGACCTTTGATTAAAAATATTATATAGATCGTTAAACATGAATTGAAAAGGAGTACTTATCCTTTTCAATTCATGTTTAACAATTTAAAAAGTTTTGCAAAAGGTTTTTTGAATACAATGGCATCAAGCTACGGATTTAAATATTTTATACACTCCTCAGTAATCTTTTAATGTAACCAACTAAATAAGTAAGACAATTACTCAAGTTTTTCTCGCCTACAACGATTTCATTCTCTTTCATATTCAAAGAATCCTTTCTGTGAAATCGAGTTTAATAAAAAGCATTTCACAATGGTTTATTTATTTTGTATTAAGTTTCGTCTTTATAACTCCGTCTTAATAATAATTTAAAAATTCTAATTTGTATTTATAACTACCGCAGCACTGTTTTGAAATATTCTAGCAAATACCTCTGCGGTCTAGTGGTTAAGAGCGTGTCTCTTAAAAAATGGATGCCGTGGATTCGACTCGGACAAATTAAAGCTTATCACATGATTGAAAAAAAGATATACATAAATCAATTCTGATATCACTCTTGCCAGTCGTGTGAACCATCAGACGCAACCCTAACTGCAGACACTAATTATTGGCACGATAAAATTGAAGACATGAGTGAATGAACGGAACCTAACTGGCATTTTACAACATAAGAATAATTACTCATTTTTAGGGTTCCGTACCCAAAGGGTAAAAACGGGACCCTATTACTGAGACTTTGATGTCTGTCCGTCTGTCTGTCTGTCTCCAGGCTGTGACTCAAGAACGGTAATAGCTAGAGAAATGAAATTTTCACAGATTGTGTATATCTGTTGCCGCTATAACAACAAATACTAAAAAATAAAATAAATATTAAAGGGGGACTCCCATACAACAAACGTGATTATTTTGGCCTTTTTGGCTCTATATCAATAACGGCAACAGGTAGATGAATGATTTTTCTCAAGATCCTTAGTTTTATGTGCCTTTTAATATTAAACAATAATATTAAAATAAAATAAAACATTAAAGGAGGCTCCCATACAAAAAACACAATTTTTTGCCTTGATTTGCTATTTAATGGTACGGAACCCTTAGTGCGTGAGTCCGACTCGCACTTGGCCGATTATTTCCCTTATAATTTGAACAAAACTCGTATCATATACCTCGTAAGCAAAACTCGTAACCTACTTCATCATCTGGCTAATATATCCAGCTATACATAGAGTCCACATTTTTCCCAGTCCACATTTCAAATAATTTTCCCGGTTCTAAAGACTCAATTTATGCAAAAAAAAACGTCAATTACTAACCGCTTCATCGCCACCGCACTCATGTCTTTAATTATGAAAAATCACAAATCAACACGTCCTTGTAAATCTTCTTTTCTTTCTTATTTTATATATAAAAATGGATTTTCAAATGTGTTAGTCGCGCTAAAACTCAAAAACGGCTGAACGGATTGGGCTGATTTTAGTCTTAAAATATTCGTAGAAGTCCAGGGAAGGTTTTAAAGTGACACGAAGTTCAACGGGACAGCTAGTGAATAATATAATTTACAAGATACAGATCTAAGCGACCTCAGAGGGGTAAATATTAACGTATTAGGCGTTTGATCCTCCCGATCGTTTATGTAATAATTCACTTAAAGTTTAGTTTCAGTTGACGTAGTAGATCTCTCGGTTCTCGATAACTAGATCTATAACCGCTCACCAAAAGTTGACGAGACTTCATAGTATTTTAACAGAATTTCAAATAATGAGATTATAATATAAATAGTTATAATAAGATGACGCCAGAGAATACGTTGCGCCAAAATTCGTTTATTGCGCAGGTTTTCCTGGATAAAATTTATTTCGCCACTTTCTGATAAAGTGGCGAATAGGCTATTCACAACTTTTTTGACAGATTCTCCATACTTTAACTGTCAAGCAAGTGGTGGATAGCCTATTCGGCACTTATCAGGAAGTTGTGAAACAGGCGCTTTAAGTCACCAGACCAAAATTTCAGCAAAATCTATTCAGTGGTTTGAGCGCGAAGAGGTAACAGACAGACACGCATTCGCATTTTTAATATTAGTATGAATCGACGTGTGGATTTATTTTTGGCTTCCGCCAAAATAATCACAAGCCATTATATAATTATACAGATATGCACCCAAATCACAAAAAAACCTCTGCTCAATTAAAAAATCGGATGTTTTATTAGAAAAAACGGTTTATGAATTTCGTAATGTGTGAATATAATGTTCCTGCCAAAAGTAAAACGGTTCTCTGGGGATATGTCCGAATGAATACAAACTTTTCCGAGCCGGGAATGTTCCGTTAAATATAATTAACTGGAATATTGCATGTTTTTGACTATAATTTTCAAGCTGTAAGTCACAAAAAGCTATAAATCATGTAAAATGACAGGTTGTGCTTTGGGCGTGCTGGCAAAAGTAAAAGAGGAAGATAAAATATACATTCTCCCATGGGGTTGAAGTAGAGGGGACAAGACTTCCTCTCCTACTCAGGCCATCTACTTTTCCTTAGTCCTACAAACTTACCCATACAAATCACAACACTACTAGTTTTACAGTGAACTTTATAAGAATTATAGACAGTACACACCCTAAAGTTTTATCACTTTGTTTTGTTATACCCTGTATATATGTGCTAAGTGTCAAGTGCACAACGCCACTATATATAAGTTTCTGCCTTACGGTGCGTCCACATTTGTATCATTTGCGCGATCAGATCTCCGATCAGCCCCCCTAGACAACTGGCAAAACGCTAACGCTAACGCTCACGCTAGCGCTACAAAATGTATGCGATTTGACATAAGCCATCGCTTCGCTAGCGAATACTAATGTCAAATCCATACATTTTGTAGCGCTAGCGTTAGCGTTAGCGTTTTGCCAGTCAGATCTCCGTCGCGATCATCACGCCGTATTAAGTATGAGTATCATAGTGTGGACGCCTATTAGATCATTCTGCCGATCATGCGTGTATTTGATATGACAAGTATCAGATACGCGGAATAATAGCGATTGGGGCGTATCATGATACGCGTATCATTTTGACACGCTTCGATGATACGCGACGGAGATCTGATAGGAGATGTGATCGCGCAAATGATACAAATATGGACGCACACTTACATGATCATACTAAACTTGAAAGTTGAAACTAAATACAATAATTAATTTAGTAACTTATTACAAAAAAAGACGGGTTGCACTCCGGCAGTGCCGGCAGAATTGAAAACTTGATTATTAACGTTGTGCATTATTTTTTTAACCCATTTTTATGAAAATCGATTTTTAAAAATCGATTTTTTTAATTACTTAATCGAAAACAGATTAAATTTTTAACCCTTTTTTATGAAAATCAATTTTTAAAAAATCGATTTTTATATTTAAACGAAACCCAGGTTACATTTTTTTAACCCATTTTTTATTTATTTATTTTATTTATTTAACTCTTTATTGTACACAAGAAACAATATAAAGATACAATTAACACAGAAAGACGACACAAAGGAACTGCTTATTTCTAAAAGAAATCTCTTACAGCAGCCCTACGAAGAGATACAGTGTAAAAGATAACAGATAGGACGTGCACAATCAATAGTTGTTAACTAATTAACCTAAATTAACTATAATCTATATTATAGAACAATATCGAAACTAATAATAATTTATAATCAGACTATAAACTTAATATAAAACATATTATATCTTATATAAAATCAATAAATAATAACATGAATATAATAAATAAATACTATATGTATACATAATAATACAAATTACAGTGATTGAGAATGAAGGTAATGTTCTTTCAATCGTCTTTTAAACACAGCGATAGTTGGACTGTCACGAACAGTGTGGGGAAGCGAGTTCCATAATCTGACTGCGTGCACGGTAAAGGAATAGGAGTAGAAATTGGTACGATGGGATGGGAGGGAAAGGTTAGCTCTGACACTGGATCTGCACGGGATTTCAGGAGGCCGAGAAAAATTAAACCTATCGAGCAGATAGGATGGAGAGAGAGGATTATACAATATATTATATAGTAAACAGAGGATATGGGAGTTGCGACGGAGACGGTTAGGAAGCCACTTGAGCCTCAATCTGAAGGCTGATACGTGATCATATTTTTTGAGTCCAAACACAAAACGGATACAGAGATTCTGTAAACGTTCTAGTTTTGTTAACAGCTCCTCAGTGATGTCCAAGTAGCAGGAGTCGGCGTAGTCTAGGATAGGAAGGATAAGGGTCTGTACGAGGAGGATTTTAGTTTTCATAGGCAAAAAATTTTGGAGGCACTTCAACTTATGCAGCGAGTAGTACACCTTTTTACTGACTTCACTAACCTGAGTAGTCCAAGAAAGATTATTATCTAAAATTAGGCCTAGATTTTTATGAAATCGATTTTTAAAATTTTTTTTTTTAATTAATCGAAACCCTATCGATTAAAAAATATCGACAATCGAAAAAAAATAATCGATTGTTCGATTAATCGATTTCGATGTTACAACACTACTCTCCAACCGTTTTACGGTTTTTCGATCAGCACGAGAATCTGACGCGAGTTTCACAGTTTTTACCCATCCCACAAAAGTGCTCAACGCCGCTAAAGAAGTTTTCACTTCAAAAACCAAAACATTACCCGAGATGACGACAGGAAAATCTAATTTGTTTACACTCTTGTACAATAAACAAATCTTTAATTATTCTGATTGCTTGCTGGCATTTTGGGATGTCTTTTCAATGCACATCAAATTTTGAAGTGATATTAATCATTGTCTTGCACAATAAATCATTTTTGGGCCTCGAGAAGCGACTTTCCTCATTCTTATAAAGAAAAAATATGGAGTGTTTTCTAAATTTATTAATTAATTTTATTATATCGTCATAAGTTTTTAGACAGCTTGATGACTTGGATTGGCGCAATTCGGTTGCGGGCAACTGAGTTGCGACAAAATTAGTTTATCGCGCAAGTTGTACCGTACATTTTTCCGGGCTAAAAAGTATTGTAATATGTACCTTTTTCGGGACTCAAAGTATATCCATAACCAACCAAATCGGTTCAGCAGAAAGACAGACAGACACACTTCCACGTGTATGATATTAATAACTAGATGACGCCCGCAACTCCGTTGCGCCAAAATTCGTTTATCGCGGCGGAACCGTACATTTTTTCGGGACAAAAAGTATCCGATGTCCTTTCTCGGGTCTCAAATTTCCCCATACCAAATTTTATCAAAATCGGTTCAGCGATTTGGGCGTGAAGAGGTAACAGACAGACAGACAGACAGACACACTTTCGCATTTATAATATGTAAATGGAAGTATGGATATGGATTATATGGATGTTAAACTTATGTACCTAATCCATTTTGTTTTGTTTTTCAGATCAAATCAAAAGAAGTGGATCATTAAAAGTAGGTAAGTTGAAAATTGTTTTGTTAGTCGTGTCTTACATAAACATTTTAAGATTTTTACACACAGTGGCCTTATGGCCACTGTGTGTGGAACGTTACCTACGTTTCATCCAGTGAAAACATTATAATTTATATTACCTATACAGTGCAGAAATATACATTCTCTCATAATAATATTATGTTAATCACTACTATTTTTAGGAAAATATAGATCGAGATGTATCGTGTTATATAAATTATTTTACTTACTTACTTATTTTTAATTTATAGCTGCTGTGTGTGAAGCACTTTACTCAGTTTTCACTTTTTCTATATTTCAATTCACTAAATTAAGAGGCCGGGTACCCTTGGAATTTCTCAAACATACGTAATACCAAAATCATTTTCTCATACGAAAATATTTAACATTCCAGTTGTTTTTCAGTTTTATTTTTTATTTTATTTAGGTAACAAACAGCCATTATACAAAAATACTTAATTCTAAGTTTACAAACAAGCCTAAAGTACCATTACTCAATATAAAACTAAACACATATTATGGTGAATTCGTAGCGTTGAGTCGTTAGAACACAATTGATAATAATACATACAAAACCTTAAGTAGTGATATTATAATAACACCTTATAATATAATTATACATTTATAATGTTCACAGTTGTATCTTAGCTAACATATTGTATTTAATATTATTGTAGAATCAAATCACGCACTTTTGATTTATATGGTGATAAGTTGTTACAAAATATGTCAACAGTGTTTAAATTTTTGTTATAGTGGTCACAAGCACGACGAAGAAAAGAGTTTTTTGAGTAGTTAGTTCGTGAGAGAGGGATATGAAATGTATTCTTTGATCTTGATAAGAAATTTGGGATTTTAAAAGAAATATGTTCTAATAATGAAGATGAATCAATATAATTGTGTATTATTTTAAATAAAAATATAGCATCTAAATATTGGCGCCTTATTTTTAATGGTTGCATATTATGTCTCATTTGGGATGACTTATAATCACAGAATTTAGTTTTTTCTTGTAATGTGTATTTCGTATTGAGGGCTCCAAACCATGCTTCCAAATTCTAAAATACTACGAACATATGCAAAATATAAAACTTTCAAAGTTTCAGGCTTTTTGAAGGGTTTACCTAGACGTAGTATTAAGCCTAGTTGTTTATATGCTTTCGACACAATAGTGTCTATGTGGTGATTGAAGTGTAGTTTGGAGTCAACGATCACACCTAAATCGCGTATTTTATCAACGCGTTTGATTTTAATGTTGTCAATCGCATAGTCAAAACAGATAGGGTTATGTCTGCGCGTAAACGAGATAGTGTAACATTTTTCGACATTAAGATAGAGTTGATTAGTCTTACAGTAATATCCAAAGTTATCAATATCAGACTGAAGCTTCGCGCAGTCAGAAAGAGATTGTACAATTCTGAAAATTTTTGTGTTGTCAGCAAATCGGAATCGTTTAGTGAGCACCCTATATCGTTTATGTACAGCGTGAAAAGAAATGGCCCAAGATGGGATCCTTGAGGATTTACTCTATTTAAGAAACGTAGTGTTTAAATATTTTGAAGTAAATTTTTGTGCAGGAACCTAGATAATTACTATTTTAAGCTAAAAAATAACTCAAACATGTTCAATATTTTCGTATGAGAAAATGATTTTGGTATTACGTATGTATGAGAATTTCGAGCGTACCCGGCCCCTTAAGAGTGATTCTTCAAAAATGATTCTCCGCGTCACTTTCGTGCGATTTTTTTTATTTTAGAGTTATCTTTAAATAAATGCAAATACCTTTAAGGTGCTCTAAAGATAATAAATACGATCTTTAAGGCACGTAAATCGGTCCATAAACTACTGAGATAATCAAATTTGAAATTTCGGTCTCCACGAAAGTTGCGACAAATTCCACGAAAGTTACGATTGCATTTTCTAGGAACAAATTATGGATAAATTTTTTTTCTTAAATAATAAAATAAATTATTATTCAATCAATCAGTTTTTATTATGATCAACAACACTAAAGAGCATGGAACTTTAATTTGTTGCTTAATCTGTCAAGTAACCGGTTCTGAAATGCTGTGATTTTTTCAGGTGATGTTATTTGAAGTTCTTGAAGATAAAGTGATTTAGGAAGTTATTATAAGGGGTTTTTTAACTAAATATGGAGATTCAGGACACAAGATCATAATACTTTTAGTTTGTGACATATATATGAGGGCTCGCTTTGCCCTGTTAAGTCTGAGTATCGCTTTGCATTTGGATTGAGGATGTAATATCAGTTGTTCAAGTAAAATACTGATATTCAGGTAAAACTAGAATAGAAGCAGACCCAATATAATATTTGGGGAAAAGATCAGAAGGTAAATTGATGTATTAAGTCACATATGTTTTCATTTTCAAAAAAAGCTTGTAGAGTAAAAAATGAGTTAAGGGTACCAAAAACATAGCTGGAAATACTATACTATAGCCAATCCACATAGGAAAACGGTGTAACAAACAGCCTACGTTGCTTTCGTAGGTCGCTAGGTAACTTTCATGGGTAAAAATCCACGAAAATAGTGCCACGAAAGTTACGAAAATTTTACATTTTTTAGAATTGCGATGGAAGTAATAAGTAAATAAACAAACAAAATACTAGGAAATAATCTCGATCATATACCTTAGCCCATAATTTGATATAAGTGTCATAATTATAAATTATTATCATTCAAAACATGCTCACAAAAGTTACGTGACTACAGCCACTCCATAATTTTTAAGGAATATCTTCCCTTATATTTTCTTTGTTTTGAAGCGAGGAACGTTTGTGTCCCCTGTACTGATGCTGGAAAGACACAGAGCATTGGTGCAGCTAAAAGTTGTAACCACAAGTCGTCGCGTTTGGAAGATAGGTGCAGTTTTATTACCCGCTCGTGAAACTAGCAAAATCGTGTGACACAGAAGTTACGCCTATTAACTTTTTTAACTTAAGATATAACATGATTTTATTTTAGTTATTAGGTAGCCCAGTTAATCTAGATTAATTTGATGTATCACACTCCATGCTAATGACTAGAATACAAAAGTTATTAAAGCTTTCCGTAAGCGCGAACAGAGTGTGACACGCGGAGAACACCGATTTTGCCCCCGATTTCGACATTAAATTATCAATTGAACAAAAACTATACATAATTATAGATGTTTTTATTGAAATCAGATACTTAAATAATTGAAGAATAGCGTGTTTTTGGTCCTAAGACTGTATGTTTAATAGGGAAGTAGTAAAGAGCGTGTGACCACATTTTTAAGGGCCTCGGAGAATTACTCTTAAAATTATTAATAACCAACAAAATACCAATTTACTTATAAAGGGCATACAAACAAAGTGACCTTTAACAAAATTCCAGCTCGCAATATAGGTAATTTAAAACATGAAACATTGTCGACGGAAACCAACTTTAATGATTCCTACTTCCTAGTCGTTTTAATGACTGATTGACTGATGATGAATTCATTCATTCATTCATTCATTCATTAGGACTAGGATTATTAGGACAAACAGACTTACGTAAATTCAAAACAAAAATAAAGTTAATAAAAAGTAAAGAAAATATAAAAGGATCTTCATACAAGAGTCAAGAGTTCGTGCTTAACAAGGACACTCTTTAATTTCCACGAAGAATATGTAGGTTATTTTAAAAGGCACAAATCCCTCGTAATTCTGAATATATTTCGAGATCTCGTTTGTTACATAAAATAACTTTTTCGAGACATGGTCCTTCATTCATTACTGTCTTACCCCCTAATGAAAAGATTTGTGAATAGAAGACGTACCTACATAGTTTTTGAGCTATTGCATAGCTTTTATCACGGGGTTAGAGCGCACCGAATCGAGGAATTCCGTAACGAAAAAAAACCTAACACACAACTCTGACCAGCACACCGGTGCGGCGTTGCCAGACTTCGGTACGGTGTTTGTGTGCGTGTTAAAATTAAATTGCATAAGTTGATAAAAAAAGCTATGCAATGTTTTATCGCGGCAGTTCCCGAGAGCCACGTATTTTTTTAAGTCTTTGCCTGATACTTCAGAAAAATTTCAATCAAATTTTTGGTCCTAGTCTGATAGACTAGAAACATAGGAGTCAAAAGTAACTTTTTTTAACGCTAATGCTATCACAGTAAATTCTATACAAAATTAATATTACACACCTCAAAGTATTACCGCTTAGTTTTGTTATGTCCTGAATAATAATTAATTATTTCTATATAATGTGTATTTAACCAGGTTGGTTCTTGTATTTCATTTTGATAATAATATTATTTCAACGAAAATATTATGTTAAAGTGGAGATAAAAATTATTTTATTCAAAAATAAGATCTCGCTACAAACAGACTCTGACAACTTTAATTAGTGGAAACTAAAAGAAATGTCCTTTAATTAAGTAGAAACATTTCAGACATCTATTTCTCTTTATAATAAGTTTTCAGTCAAAGCAACAATTGAGGTAAATAATTTACTTATATTTTATAATTAAAACAGAAATATTTTCTATATATAAATAAGTTATGAATAATGCGGCCTGCGTCAGGCACCTTCATCTAATATAATATACAAATATCCTGTCACGATGCTTGTCCGCGATGGATTCCTAAACTACTTAATCGATTTTAATGTTTTCTTTTTTTAAATGTATGCTTTTTTCCAACTTGAGAGATAGGATAGCTTAGATCTTTAATTATAGTCGCAATTTTATTTTATTGCAAATTATTTGTCGATAAAGAGCGACTATTGTTTATGCGACGCGGGTCACGGGATAGCGATGGACGTAGCCATGGTGACATACTTATTTTGTCACTAATTCAATAAAATAATACGGGCGATATACTTTATATGCTTTATATAATAATATGGCAAAGAAACGTTTGCCGGGACAGCTAGTTCTTATATATAAAATTCTCGTGTCACAATGTTAGTCCACGAACTCCTCCGAAACGGCTTTACTGATTTTTACCATATTTTATATGCATATTCATTAGGTCTGAGAATCGGCTACTGGGTACTTTATATATTGATAAGTGCATTTGTTGAATAAATAATAGTAAATTATTACAACCTGAGACTGACGACGACCATTGTTTGTGCGACGAGATAGCGATCGACGTTGCCATGGCGACATAATATTTATTTAGTCACTTCCATAAAATAATATAATCGAAATACTTTATATTATGGCAAAGCAACGTTTGCCGGGACAGTTAGTAATATTATAATTCTATTTCTGACAATCATACTTTGACCGCTATACTCGCTGATTACAATTTATTTTAGTTATGGCCTGTTTCACCGCTTCCTGATAAGGTGCCAGATAGGGTTATTTGACAGATTTTCCATACTCCATCTGTCAAATTAAGTGGTGGATAGCCTTATCAGGAAGCGGTGAAACAGGCCCTTAGTAACTTAATCATAATCGGCACATCTTCTTGGATGTAGTATATAAGGCTTATAATTAACTGACCACCAGAAATTCTAACATTTCAAACAAAAAAGTAAACAATCACCAAAATACAGACCACCATTTTAATGTGAAATGATAACCAAAGATTTGAAACATCTCACTATCCTATTTACGCAAAATAATAATAATAATAATAAATGACTCCAAATAAGTCATTGTTAAATCAAAAATAGTAAATGATCACCAAAATTTGTAAGTGATCAACCAACCAACATTATACTAGCATTTTAATGTTATTAAATAACCAAAGATTTAACATCTCGCTATCCTTTTCATGCAAAATGACTCCAAATAAATCGTTGCTAAACCAAAAGTAGTATACGAACACGAAAATTAGCAAATGATCATCAACATTTTACTAGCATTTCAATGTGAAACTATAACCAAATAATTTTCATCTTGCTATCCTATTAAAGCAAAATGACCCAAATAATTTGCTAACCGAAAAAAGCCGAACGACATTTTGATATAAAATGAGAAACGAAAGAATAATTGCACTCATTATTAGATTAAAGTAAATAGCTCTCATCATCTATACTAATATTTTATATTGGAAAGGGTAGGCGTATGTCTGTTATCACTTCACGTCCAAACTGCTAAGTCGATTTACACGTGATGAGCGGACTGCAGGCCGGAGACAAAATAATAAGGAATTATAATACTTTTTTTTTTAAATCAATCGAAGTATTATTTCGACAGAAATATCGCATTGATTTTCTCGTTAGGATTTAGTGATCATTAACTATATTTGGTGATCATTTACTTATAATATAATATAATTATGGTGTTCGATTACAATTTGAAGTGTAGTCTATATAGTAGTAGTAGTAGTCTATATAGTAGTATAGTGTAGTTTACGTGGGAGAGCCATGCTTCGGCACGAATGAGCCGGTTCGACCGGAGAAATACCACGTTCTCACAGAAAACCGGCGTGAAACAGCGCTTGCGCTGTGTTTCGCCGAGTGAGTGAGTTTACCGGAGGCCCAATCCCCTACCCTATTCCCTTCCCTTCCCATCCCTACCCTCCCCTATTACCCTATTCCCTCTTAAAAGGAAGGCAACACACCTGCAGCTCTTCTGATGCTGCGAGTGTCCATCCATGGGCGACGGAAGTTGCTTTCCGTCAGGTGACCCGTTTGCTCGTTTGCCCCCTTATTTCATAAAAAAGTCGTGACAAAAATAGCTAGTATTTAATTTCAGACTGTATTTTTTGGCTATCATAGCCCTGGGTATCAGAGCATTTTATGGTGGTCACTATAATATTTGTTCCCGTAGTATAATCCATACTTCCATACTAATATAATAAATGCGAAAGTGTGTATGTATATCTGTCTGTTACCTCTTCACGCCGCTGAAACGATTTTGCTGAAATTTGGTGGAAGTGCGGGTATTATCTAGTTAGTAATGTTATAAACGTAGAACAGAAACAAAAAGTTGCGGCGGAATTGAAAAGTTCAAACAATAGTCCGAATCTGGGTATAGACGTTTTGCACGCCGGTGATTTTATTCTGTGCGGTAATAGGGGGGGACGAGGGGGGCAATTTGCAAGCCAACGTGTTCACCCTTTGACAAGTAAATTGACCCAGCCCGGGTAAACGAGTGTGCTTAGTCCAGTCAAACCCGGTTACGAGAATTATGATTTGGAAGGCTACAAATGAAATATATTTTATACATTTCGTACTCCGTTTTGTGGGAAAATCTGGTAATTTGAGACGTGAATTATGGATATATCAAAATTGATTCCATAATAGGGCTGTACAAAAGGTAGTATGTTAAAATGGTGCTCCCTCACCGGGAGCATTCACTTGTAATGTAACATTATATATTCGACTTTGAGCATTACATTACAATACTACCTTCCTGATTGACGTTTTTTTGCGTGTAATGTAACATTATTGATTCGAGCATTTCGTTATATTTTGAGCATTCCATCGCAAGCTGACTTCACTGTCACGTAGTATTGATGTTACAAGTTGTATCAAGATGTTACAGAATATTGTATCATTGCAAAGTGCGCATTGTAATGCTCGCGGTCCTCCTCCCTCACTGATGTAATGCTCGACTTTGTTACGTTACATTACAAGCGAATGCTCCCGGTGAGGGAGCACTATTAAGTGTAAACGTTACGTTTTACAACATTGTTCTTATATAAAATTCAATAAATTTGATGATAATATTATAATCATTAGAATAAAAAAATTAACAAAGATAAGTAAATACAGCGTATTTTACTCTCATCTTTTTTCATATGGTCAACAACATTTAATTTCGAGAACGATAAATTGTGCCATGTTTTACATAGATTACGGCTTTTAGATTAAATAAAAGCGCAATGATATTATAATATTAACGGAATTGTAATTCAATTCTAATTTGAGTCCCGATTTAATCATTCCGGCCATGTTAATGCGACACCGTTGCCGATTTAATTAATCAATGAAAACTGTGGTTTGACATTTCGAGCTCCACGCACAATAGCTATGTCCACATTATGCGCTTTCGTCTTCAATTTTCGTCATTTTCTTTCATTCTACTTGAATGCGTCAACGATCGCAACGCCAACATTGTCATTTTTGAAGTTTTGGATTCGGTCAGAGGACATGCGTCGTGGGCATGCCTCACGTTCGCTGTTGACTGCGCTATAACGCATGCCCTTGACGAACAGAAAAAGGCACAGTGTGGACAAAGCTATTGGGAGCATATTTTTTTCAAACTTCCTTAGGGCCTGTCCAAATCTTCGCGTCACGATTTCGTAAACGTGGAACGGTGCGGTAACGACTAACGTGGTACGGTACGTTGACGTGACGTGCAAATTTACGACGTACGATTGACGTACCATTGCAGGCGCAGCGTAAGAGAGGAAGTAATAACTCATTCTTCCGCGGGGCGAAAATAGTAGTGTAAAACTTCTGCCGCTCCTTTTCATAACAAAGAGTTTAAAATGTTAAAAAAATGTGTTTTTTGAGATAAAGGAAAGAGTATTTTTTCGTGAAGAAGTAAAAAGTAAAGCGAATAACATGAAAGGTACGATGAAAAACTTATAAATTTCCGCCTTTTCACTAAACGTGATTTTTATATTTTCAACTAAATTACTTTAGAACATGAACAGGTTAAAAGGGGCTAATTTTTCAGCTTTTCAAATGAGAAATAAATTAAGCATTTTCATATACTTATTTTTAATGTAAAAATAACAAAGTGAATGAAAATCTCATTAAAAATCGGCACATTTGTAATATTATTATAACTGGATATATGCACACACCCTAAGTAGCATCAGTAACACAACTGTTTATCTTTTCATTGGAAAATTTTGAATACAAAACTGTACCGAAATATCCCTAACGTAATGCATACTGCGGTTACGTCCATATTTCAAATTATAAGCTCCGCTACACCTCACCGAGGCCACAGCACAATAATTGTATAGCTCTTTGTGGACTTACGGAAATTCCACATAAATTGGATTTTGTATTTTATTCGCTCCCACTCGGGACTTGAGCCGCGTAGGTCAAAATTAAATAACTAATGAGGTACGCAGGTACGGCCATCTCGGGTTTTATTGCTTTACCTCGAGAAGTAAGTGTGCAATCGATTTTCTCAAATTCGGTATTTTTAGAAACGAACGCGATAGAACACGAGTAACTTTCTATAATAAAATTTTGAAACGAAGTTCTTTATCGCGCGTTCGGCGTAAAAGGGGCTAGATAGTACGATATTTGACCTTGACACTTTTTTATTACCACCTGCATGGTAGGGGCAGAGGGCGATGATAGTATTCCTTTGCGTCAACTAGATGGCGTTTTTTTTTTAAATAAACAGCGACGCGTTGTTAGTATTCCTGGGCGTCAATAGATGGCGTTTTTTAAATATATTTTTTGAGTATATACAGGTTTTTTGAACATAAGAAATAACTTCGTTCCATTGAGTCCCTTAACACCTCTCAAATTCAAGTGTTTTATTTTAGATTTACATGGTATAAGAGTATGAGCCAGCGACAGCCAGCGATTATGAAAATCTGGATTTTCGTAATTTTGTAAAAGCTGAAAGTTTTTCTGTTTATGACCGCTACAGTAGGTACAGAGGTTACTAGAGCGACCATCCACTTTGTTTTGATTTAACTTTTTTTGTTACCTAATAATGCTTTTAATAAAAAATGTTCGTTGTCTGTGCTATAATATAAATAAGTAATTACCCATTATTGGCAGGGTTAAATAATTACTTCAAAAGTTCAAATATACAGGATTATGCGTAAAGCTATGTGCACTTTTTTATGGTTCGTGTGTCGTGACTCGTGACAGAAAAACTTATGATAGGCGGACTCCAATTTTAACTGCGAAGTTGATGTAGTAGGCCGTTCTGGCGATATATTCCCTCGCCCCGAAAAGGTTAGTCATACTGAAAAAGCGTGGAACGATGTTGATTTATCATGGTATAAACGGTGACTTGCGAATAGTACCTGATGTCTGGACGTTGGCACATGATAATAATAATAATAATAATAATATATATGATGGAATAAGAATACGAGTATACAGGCTGTAACAAAACATAGTGATTATAATTTGGTGTATATTGGCTGGTATAAATAGTACTCAAGATGCAACTCAGTCTCAAGACACGGTTCAGGCTCTGTGATTGATTGGCTGTCAAAATTTGGACCAATCACCGAGCCGAACCGCGTCTTGAGACCGGGTCGCATCGTAGTGACTATTTATACCAGCCGTAGTGTCCCTTATACAGAGTTCACTGTGAAAGTAGCCGCTGAAAAAGATTTTTTTGTGATTTGAACATGCGCCTCAGATACATGCATTTGCTCACACATTTAGGTTAAAATGTTTCAATTTCGGTGCTGCTACTTTAACACTGAACTCTATACAATGGACTTATAAACATCCTAACTATTATCACTTTCCTTTGTATTGACGATTACAAACCTGTACAGGGAAATATTAATTGTTTATAATATAATTATTTCAATTACCCATCATTGAGTTTGATTGTGCTTCAGTGCCGTAAATAGCCTTTTTTGCGCCCGTGCGAGCTTCTATAACTGCGCCCTTGTTTTTTTAGGGTTCCGTAGTCAACAAGGAACCCTTATAGTTTCAGTCTGTCCGTCCGTCTGTCCGTCTATATGTCTGTCTGTCCGCGGTTTTGCTCAGAGACCGAGAGAGAGCGGACCTGCAAAGCTGTAATTTTGCATGAATGCACATATTAGTGATGCCGACAAAATGGTACATGAAATCTTAAAAATAATATTTTTTATGGTACGTTCCCTACACTTCAAGCGGGGATGAATTTTTTTTTCGTCCACCCAATCGTGTGGAGAGTCGTTGGATAGGTTTTTTAAAAATATTACGAGTATTCATAAATCATTTTCCGATTTAGGTATCCGTTTGTGAAATATTAAGTTTTAAAGTGGAAATAATCGTTTGAGACCAGTGTATCCCCCTTCCCTTCTACCGGCTAAACGGTTGCTTCTCGAAATGTAAAAAAAAAATCACGGGAGTTGGAAATCTGCTGAATTTAAAAGGAAAACTATCATGGCTAAGAAGGCTTCATAAGTTATGTATCGATACTTATTAATATTATAATTGGGAAGCGTTTGTTTGTTTGTTTGTTTGAACGCGCTAATCTCAGGAACTACTGGTCTGATTTGAAAATTATTTCAATGTTAGATAGTCCATTTATCGAGAAAGGATATAGGCTATATTTAATAGGAGCTACGAAATAGAGGAAAATGTGGAAAGAACGGGGGAAATTATTTGAAAGAGCTTATTTGAACGTGCTAATCTCAGAAACTACTGGAACGATTTGAATAATTCCTTCAATGTTAGATAGTCAATTTATCGAGAAAGGCTATAGGTTATATTTTATTAAGCTAAGACTATTAGAAGCGAAAAAATAGAGGAAAATGTGCAAAGAACGGGGGAAATTATTTGAAAGGGCTTATTTGAACGCGCTAATCTCAGGAACTACTGGTCCGATTTGAAAAATTCTTTCAGTGTTAGATAGTCCAGTTATTGAGGAAGGCTATAGACTACATTTTATGACGCTAAGAGCTAAGACTAATAGGAGCGAAGAAATATATAAAATGTGGAAAAAACGGGAAAAATTATTTGAAAGGGCTTATTTGAACGCGCTAATCTCAGGAATTACTGGTCCGATTTGAAAAATTCTTTCAGTGTTAAATAGCCTAGTTATCGAAGGCTATAGGCCATATTATCACGCTAAGACTAATAGGAACGAAGAAATAGAGGAAAATGTGGAAAAACGGGGGAAATTATTTGAAAGGGCTTATCTCACGAACTATTAGAGCATTTTTTTCTGTTATTTGGATCAGATAAGAAGTAGACCACGTGAAGGATCATAAGCATTTTTATATGGACTAATTTTTGTGATATATATCTAATAGGCGGCGGAACGTCTAGTTGAGTAAAATTCGATCAACTAAAAAATGTTTTCAGCGTAGTATAAAGGAACGTTTCGTTCAAATTCCTTTGAAAGTAACTGAGATGATGTTTTTAGTAGTGTAAAACACGTTATAAATAAACTACATAGCGGTACTACGGAACCCTATATTGCGCGTATCCCGACACGCACTTGGCCGGTTTTTTTAGATATTATTGTTACCCAGAGCAATGCTTACAGGGCCACAGGCCTCCTTGGTCTGGCCATTCTTGCGCCCCCCCAGAGTCTGCGCCCTGTGCCTGGGCACCGGTGGCACCGCCCTATTTACGGCACTGTTGTGCTTACTTTAGACATCTGCGTTCATGGATATTTATCATGGTACAACGTGTAAAGTTACTTTGATACATCTCAAATCTCAATGCTTTGATACTAATTTATGTCAAAATTCAAAATAGTATAATGAAATTGTAGTTGATCCTTAAGGGTATTCCATACGGAGAATCCGTAATTTACCGCATTTAGAGCCTTATATACTCATAATTTGAAAGCTACAAAGTTATAATAAAAATACAGCAATAATATTCAGTATCTCAATAATCCTGTCCCCGTTTGAAATTTTCTATTTTAGTTTAGTATACTCATGATAATATACTCATGATAGTAGTCAAGTAAAGCCAATTTATTAAAATTTAAGCATACATTCAGCATCTCCTTAGTATTAACAAATTGCTTTTATTTGAAACACACGCCAATAGATCGACAATATCATAAACTACATATTCACCATTTTTAATTTTTTAGGTCAATTATGAACTAAGATAAGTTAAAAAAAAATAGGGTTTTGGTGCGATCTCGGCAACGCGGCAAATGTATGGCCAAGGTCGTTTGGTCGGGGGACGGCCTTAATGTTCTACAGGCCAATAAATTCTTGTAATATAATTTAAGTACCTTAACCATTCAAGCCCCATAAATAGATAAGTACCAAAAATCCACGATCGAAGGATTAATAATATTTTAAGTACATAACGTTATAAAATATAATTATACAAACAAAATATAATATTATTACTTGTATTGAAAGCTCACAAAAAATAATCTGATTGAAAATCTCTACAAAACAAGCTTCACGTTTTAACTGAACCAAATGTTATTATTTTATAGAGGTAGGGATTAAATGAATGAGATTTAAAAGTTGAACTAAATTGATATTTCGTTGGTTTATAGGTTTTAATGTAAAAAATTTGGCAAAGATTTTCATAACAAAATATTGTGTACATTGAAATTTGTAGTTTATTATGCCTTCTATTCCACGGCATTTTATTTTCTTTACCATCAGATAATATTATTATGATTCGTAGGCCTCAATAGGACATTACCTTATTTGGTCGTGCTATGCCAAGTTAGTTTGTCAGCTGGGTTTCCAAAATAGGTCCACCATCTCTGACAGTATCTACCGGAGTTTGTACAAGTAGTACTGCACAATTTATTTTGTTTTTAACATTTCCTTTATCAATAAAGCCTTTTTTCGTGTGAGTGTCTTGTATATTTTCAATTATCCGGCGTCCACGTGCTTTTGACCGTACGTGCAAGCGGGCGCCCGTGCGTGTCTAATAACAAGGATTTTATTAAATTATACCACTCCGCTGACCGTTATGTCTCTCTCTTTCATACAATATATCTGTGGCGATACCCACAATTCGCCTAACATTTCTGCATTCTAAGCGCGTCAGTATATATACGACAGCTGAAATGTATCACGTGGGCTTCGGCCTGACCGGGCATACCACCTCGCTCGGACGGAAGATCTTCCTTTGGCCTCCACGCATTAACCCCACATTGGTGACCCCGACGTGAACACGCCTCCTTCATCATCATCACTCCCCGCCCCTCCGCACCGCGCCAGCCAGCATCGCCTCATCGGGTACCTCGTCCACTAGCCGCAATGTACCGCGGATGAATGTGCTTCGGCCTGACCGGGTATACTACCTCGCTCGGTCGGAAGATCTTCCTTTGGCCTCCACGCATTATTCCCACATATCCATCTCTTTTGTATTCTGTTAAAATAGTTACAAATCATATTACAATAAATTATATTACACAATAATAAAACTACAAGTTTCCTCTTACAAAAGTGAAAAAATTAGGTCTTTCAGCGCTACTATTTTCACAGTGAACTCTCTAGAACACGCGTACACACCCTAAAGTATTATCTCTTAGTTTTGTTACACTCTGTATAAGTCAGTATATTCTGCTAAGAAACCCCATAAAAATCTGTGTAGAAGTTTTAAAAAACTGTAATGTCCCCTGTCTAAATGTCTATCTATAAATCTGTAATACCACAGAGTACTATAATAGCAGGAAAGACTTAAGTGTAAACGTAAAGTGTAGTAAAGCATTAAGCAACCCTGAAATAGGGTTCTAAAAACCGTTCCGTCTACGCAGTTATGAGGCACAATAATCGTCAAACGAACGTCTTAAATCACGAATGTGCCCTCAATAGCCTTAATTAAATTTCCTCGGCGTTTAACCTATCAGGATTTACTAGTTGATTACTTGCCGCTGTTAGCTTAAAGCGAATTTAAACGCTCGAATTGTTCACCTTGTATCAAGTATGATCGGAATTTATAGTCTTGTAGCGCCCCAATATTCAGCCCAGAGTATTTGGAGTGGAACGCACGCTGCTTGAACCTATTATTATACTGATTCTAGTTTCACTAGCCTATAACGGTTAAGATACCCAAGGTTTTGTCCACGACACAAAGAAATGCAGGAACTAAACACGGCAACACGTGTCAAGTGTGCGAGTATAGTAATTAATATTACGGATTTGCACCACCAGTAGCAGTGCTTTCTTTGGATAGATAGATCGTTTATTTGCTTAGAATAGAATAATGGAATAGGATAATGGAACGTGCAAGACTAGAAGGATGGTTTTCAGTTTAAATACCGTATTTTCCAAATGGAAAAACTACCCTTTTAAATACTGTAGTGTGTGTCTTACGTGATGCAAGAGTGTTACACATATTCTAAATGTATGATGATAGTGAATGTGATGACAAACTTGTTTGTGACGATGTAGATCCAATAACGTATGATCCACTAACACAAATGTGTGGCTGGCCGATAATGAACGTTCGTGACCTAAAATCAATTTTGCTGCGTTTGCTACAACCGGTCCGAAAAATATCCGATCAAAAAGTAATAAATATATATTATGTAATTTATATTTTATACTTTTTGAACGGATATTTTAGTCAATTAGAGTTGTAGCTGACGTTGAGTATTTGATAGGTTTAAAAATGCTTAAAATCTATACAATAGTGATAATAATTGTTGATTTTAATAAACAAGAGGAATAATGCAACGAAGCATTTTTTTTTTCAATGGCGGGGTATAAATGTCTTAATTATGGAATTATTCCCTCAAGCCCCGTTAGGCCCATAATATGGGCCACGACAGCAAAAGATTTCCTGGAATTGGTGATCGAAGGATTAACTAAAG
This sequence comes from Polyommatus icarus, assembly GCA_937595015.1. NCBI lineage: Eukaryota > Metazoa > Arthropoda > Insecta > Lepidoptera > Lycaenidae > Polyommatus > Polyommatus icarus. The sequence continues at coordinate 14,042,021 of OW569327.1, read as the reverse complement.
AATATCTGTTTTTGTATTATCCAGATTTTTAGGAGAATCCCTATTTTACAATATCTTTTGTCAAAAGTTTACTTACTATTCGAGAAGAAAAGGTTTAATATTTTGTAACAAAACTAGTTTGATGACCAAGATAATAAAATTAAAACAGCACATCTAAACTTAGATAATCCATGGCATCGCTTGATATCCAGTTTGAAGTTATCAAGGACATGAAAAAGATTGATGTATGCTGGATCATTAGGGAGACAAGAGCTTAATGGCGTCTAAGTGAAATCCTGTCTTAGGAGTTCGGTGTAAACTTCTCAATTTGGACAAAAGAACTTCCGGAGATTGTAGACAATGGCCATCGTGATATATCTTTATCAACAAACTAATTAATATGATGATTTATGGATAAAAATAGTTAAAAAATAAAGTTTTAATTTAGGTGTTTTTATAATTTGGATCTAAAAAAATATAATTTAAAAAGAATGGGCACTGTCCAAAAAAAATCACATGTACTTTTTATATTTTTTTTCGTTAGAATAGGGTATTTTAAGAATATAAATTAAATAATTTTGAAATTCATTGGCTAGTTTTTTCTCAATAAATTTTTAAAGTTTCGCTCTGACGTCATCATCGGCGGCCAATTGACCTCTGCAGTATGTTTTTATTTCTTTCAATCTTATTTATAATGGCTGTTTCGTCAAATATAAGTTATCATTATGTGAAAGCTGATACGAGAAGCTTACCATAAGTTCGAAACGTAATGTTGTTCGAATTTATTGCTAATTTAACGCCATTGAAGGTCAAACTAAGGTTAAACATAATATTTGTTCAAAAATATAAGTAACTAATAGGTATTTTTTTCATTTATATACAGAAAAGCGATCACTGACCTTATTCCTCGAAATGTTTTTGTAATGAGCAAAATTTAAAAAAAAATGGACAATCCCCATTGATATTTAAGGTAAGGTATTCTACAAGGATGTTTCATCATTCATGTAATGACATTTACAACTGTAAAGCATAACTTGAGAAACACATATTTAGAGAAAACTGTTTCACATCCACCTGTCAATGTCTATCAAGCATTAGGCTGCCTCTCCACCAGCTGATTGGAGCTGTGTTGCGAGTAATGTGTTTTTGAAAACCAATAGAATCGCTTCATTGAAATGACTTTGCCAGGACATTGCTCAGCGCGGCGATGCTATTGGTCATCAAAAACACATATTCCTCGCAACACAGCTGCTCCGCTCAGCTCTGGTGGAAAGGCAGCCTTACAGCTGCAGCTGGTATTAGAGCTATGGGACATGAGTGACAGATGTTTGACATTATTACATGTCCATACTAATGTCATGTATCTTCCGAAATCCTTGTACGCATGAGTAAAAAAACGTAACTTGATATTTGTTGTTTTTTTTTTTAATTATCTCCCTTTATCGTCTGTTTAAAATCTCCCGCGCTATTAAAAATTTCAAGGGGTTTTAAAATCCCGCAGCAAATCGTTCATTAGCATGCAATATTATTTTCACAATCTCCAAAGCCGAAATTCAATTCTAACGAAGGCCCTGAATTTATCGTTGTTTTCCTGTTTTTACGTCAGTTATGACCGCGACCCTCTTTTGTTCACGTTAAAATGTCAACCGCGCGCTAATAGAATTTATCTCACTTTTTTTAGATCGTTCATAATAGGAAATGGCGGCGGAGGTGTTCGAAATTTAAAAAGTCTATTTGTTGTTTACTTTGTTGGTATTGGTGGTAGTTGCTTTTCATTATATCTGGACAGTACCCTCCGCGCCAGTACCTAAACGATAAATAATAAAGAAGCAATGTTATTACAGAAAGTGTAAATTTTCACCAAAAAGGAGTGAACAAATCGACGGGATACGTTAATACGTACGTTACGTACGTTTTGAGTTTACTATCTTAAATAATACTGTTATATCACTATAGTATTACAAGCAGCTGATCATGCTGAGAAAGACGTAAATTGATTATACTATTCCTTGTACTAATATGTGTCTGTCTGTTACCTCTTCAAGCCCAAACCGCTGAACTGATTTTGCTGAAAGGCATGGAGATACTTTGAGTCCCGGGAAAGGACATACCGTGCGATAAACGCGTTTTGGCGCAATGGAGTTGCGGGCAATATCTAGATTGTAGTAGGTATAAAATAAAAGAAGGTGACCCTTACCTTTCATTACTCTGAAAATAAATATAAGCACTCATACGCAAAACGGTTTAATATCAATAACTGCTTACAGCGCGGTGGTACAGATTATTCAGTCCTTAATCAGATAAAATTTCGGTTAACCCTCAAATGCTTTTATACAGCCACGCAGATTATGAATTTGGTCCCTATTCAACCACTTCGTTTAGGCTTTCACTCAGTTAAAGAAAACGTTCAATTTATAAATAAAAGTCCCCGTATCGGATTTACCCGATCCGTAAACAAGATTCGTACATTGTATGCGAAATAGTTTCAATATGGCAGCCATTGAATATTTTTGTTGCTACGACACCAAATTGTTATAGCAACTTTCCTTTTTCGGAAAATCTTATAACGTACTGCTGAAATATTTGTACGATATTTTTACTATAAAGCGTTTTCCGCGAAAATTTCGTAGCATTATATTATTTTTAACCGACTTCCAAAAAACGAGGAGGTTATATGTTCGGCTGTGGATATTTTTTTTTTTTTTTTTTTTTTTTTATTTTTTTTTTTATTTTTGTATGTTCAACGATTACTCCGCCGTTTGTGAACCGATTTTCGAAATTTTTACTTTGTTGTATTTGGTTTTACTCCAATTTGGTACCATGTTCACAAAGTGGTGACCTGATGATGGGATCCAGGAGTAATCGAGGGAACTCCTCGAAATTTATATGGAAACATATGGTGATTTTGGTTTTATGTGAAGTGTACTAAGAATATGCTACCAAAAAGTCAAATATTGGGTCAAGGTATACCATGGTTTCGAAGATGCTGAGAGAACTCCTGACTCCTTATAGATACACGTTTGGGAGTTTCGGCGTTGTTTTAAGAACAGAAAGCATATGCTACTATGCAACTCATATTCATCATCATAATCATCATCATCATCATCGTCTTCATCATTACCACGTCGTGTTAAGGTCACCAATGTCTCATGGCACAGAATAGATAATAGTTCAAGGCATAGGTGTGGATATACTAATAATAATAATAATTTTATACTGTATAACAACACTTTGTTTAAATATAGACGGCGGTCAGCACCGCGGAGGCGACGGTATCGCGGCGCCGCCGCGCGGCGAGTGGCGGAAGATCGAATATACTTTACTACTTTATATACAGATCGAATACTTTACTAACTACTTTATAAAATTTTAATAGACAAAATATAGAATTAAAATAAAGTTATTTTAAAAAGAGCATTTAAACAAAACAAAGTCAATAAGTGTCTTTTTAATTAGTTATACTTATTAATCGATAGATGGCGCACTAAGTATCGATTTGAATGGATTTGAAATTGAATTCTTGATTACAAGAACAGCTGTCAATAATTATGATAATATTATATTACTAGCTGTCCCGGCAAACGTTGTTTTGCCAAATATATAATTTTTGGTATTAGATGAGTAGCTACGCTACATCCAATGCAAGTTTATACAGTTTTTTATCTGATAGATCCTTCGATCGTGGAAAAACGAGACACAATAGCCTTTCTATTGTTATCGCAATCGCCGGTGACCGCTTGGGGTTTGAAGTATTAAAATTGTTAAATTACTTAGCACAATATGTTCACTTCACTGATAATATATTATTTTGTGAGTGTGAACTGTGACTCTTAACAAATTGTAATAAGATACGTAAAATATACGCGAAGGTTTACCTACCAGTGTAACTAAAAAGAGTGAAATTATTATTATTTTTAACAAAAAATTAAAACCGACTTCCAAGGTAAAAAGAATATTAACATTAATATGAACTAAAAAGTATTAAATAATTTTTGCTATCTAATAGTGCCTTTTTCCGAATTCGGCTAAACCTCAACTATTTCTGTACTCAATCTTCATAATTTTGAAGTCGGTGCCAGTTCCAAAAGTTTCAAATATTCTGTCAGAGGACTGAAGATTCAGCTATCTGGTACCGACTTCAAAATAATGAAGATTGAGTACAGAAATAGTTGAGGTTTAGCCGAATTCGGAAAAAGGCACTATTAGATAGCAAAAATTATTTAATACTTTTTAGTTCATATTAATGTTAATATTCTTTTTACCTTGGAAGTCGGTTTTAATTTTTTGTTAAAAATAATATAGCGTATATATCGCAGTAGTTGTTATTATTTTTATCTAAATCATGCAGAAATTTTTAGGTTTACTTCTGTGTTTGTTTATAATTTAAAAAACATTCAAAAAGGTGGAAAAAACCAGTGATTTGAAAAAATACCATAATATAAATCACCAAAAGAATCCAATGGGGTTCTACTTAATCTTTCCTCCACACTTAGGTATTCATATTATTATAGTGGAAGTATAATATTAAAAAAAAAACATTGAAACCCTTAACTCACTTCCCGACGCGGAGGTCAACAGCCCTTGCGAAAAAAAAATACAGACCTAAAATATTGAACGAAAATTCGTCACAGCGCCTCCTCAAGATAATAAGTTGTATTGTTACAGACAGTTTTAATCGTGATTCTTCCAGTAGTTGAATCCTGAAACTGACAGCGAATATTGTTTGAAGAAAAATGAAAAAGGACCTTTTCTCGTTTATAATTCAATCTCTGTTGTCAATAAATTACAAATCATTAAAAATCAAAAAAAACATCACAAAAATTGAAGTTCAAGTTTTGTGATGGTTTTTTTTTCTAGAATGTACTACCAGAGAAATTGATTCATATTTCATAGGTAGTTGACGGACCTACGGCGTTTGGTCGGATTATGTCAACTTAATGTAAGTCGTCATCTGTCGGCTGGGTTTGACAAAACGCGACTAAAATACGTAATAGTAGTACCAGAGATATTGATTTATTGGAAGATGGTAAAACGCAGGTTTGTCGGTTCATGAAAGGCCCAGATGACAGCTCACGGCTTACTAATTATTATAACCTGACCAAATTACGTCGTCAAGCAAGATAGTTTTGTAGCTGGTGATAAATGTGAAACTACAGTATCTTACGTGACATTTTACAATATGGCGGAATTTTCTGATTTTGGACATGCGTCAAAACACCTTCGGATTCTGTGTCATTTAAGCTTTATATATTTTTTTAACAAAAAGATAAAGCAATAAAAACGTTGGAAAGCTATTTACTATTTACAAGATACAATTATTTAAAAAGACTTTAGGCGAAAACATCTTCAACGTAATCCTGGGCATCACGTACCCACCGCGTCAGTTTCCACTCAAATTATAGGAAATGTTGGCATCTGTAGCTTTTGCGGAGGCTGTCTGTCTGAACGTTTGAACGTTTGAACCAAAAATAAAAATAAATTGATCAACATTTCTATGTTGATCTATTTTATTAAGTATAACGGAAAAAGAAGGGGGTAAGAGTGCCTTCACATTAAATCGCCAGTAGTGCGGCAGCAGCGCGTTGCGCGAAAAATATACTTTATGATAAACTTTATTATAGATATATTTTATAGTTACTAAAAATATACTATATAATAGTACGCTAAAATATACTATATAATAGTATATTTTTAGCTAGTATAAAAGTCGCGCAGCGTGCTGCGCGACTTTTATAGTAGTACTTCCCCAGTAGTGCGGCAACAGCGTGCTGTTGCCGCACTACTGGGGACTTAATGTGAAGCCACTCTTACCACCATTAAAGCAAAAAAAATTTGAAATTCATTGTTACTCACTTCATCCACTCACCTCTTCAACTACATCCGTGATCATGATTTATGTCATGATTATGTTAAATTACAATACGTCTGCTAAAAACAAATTCGAATTGATTCAACGTAATTACATAAGCAACAAAACCGTGAACACGTAATAAAAACACGCAAAACGTAAAATTAAAGATATTTCGTCGATATTGGATTCAATTGGAAAACGTCGGCGCTAAAATAAAATTCTCAGACGTCTTTCGACAGATGCTCAAAGTGATATTGCAATCTTTTCGGTCTCTTGAACTAGATATGCCGGGGATAAGTCGATAAAACTACTTTATTCATATATTTCACCTCGTCCCGATAAAATTCTCCCTGAATATTTTAGTGTGTTTGTGCGATATAAACAACAGCTGCTAAGACTATTTCGTGTAAATAAGAAATTCGACTTGGCTAGTTTTTATCAAAATTAAAATGTTCAAAATTTTTATGAAATTACTGATGTAATGAGAGCTGACCAAGTAAGATCTCATATTGCTTAAATAACAGCAATTGTTATAGATATATTAAATAAAGCAAAGAAATAGACTGTTATTTTTTCATAATGTTATTTTGGTTCCTATAAATACATAGGTATTCTAATTTTCCATAGAACTTGGCACTCATTTAGATCTCCATTATTTTTACGGAGGTGTCCATTATTAGAGAAGCATAATATTTGTACTGAGCTTGGCTCTTCTTTTTTACATTTTTGTTTTTGGTGGGATAATAATATTATGTCGGTTATACGTTTTAATGAAGCAACAAAAAAATGATAATATTTGATTCTCAAAAGTCATAATCATATTTTATATTTCTAAATCTTACTTTATAAAAAGTTCTGATCAACTTAAGCAAATGTTCCTTAGCACCTTGAAACACGTTTTACGAAAAAAATGGCTGCTACTTAGTTATTTTAGGAAAAGCTTCTTTATCCCCTACTTACTTGGATAAATTGTGTACGAATCCGCTGTCACTTCTATATGCGGTATAATCTGAAAAATACTCTCTTTCCTTTTACCTTATAAGGTTTTGATGAAAATCAGCACCTGTCCTGTCTTATAAAATGATGAAAGGATTATAAAAGTTTACTAAAACTTCGAATACAGAATAACTGTAGTAACTATTCGTAGTTTCATAATATTTTGTAATAGAACCATCCACAACATTAATAATAAATCAAAACATTTTTGCTCATTCTATGATTTAACTATATAAAGATCAGAATATAATTTATATTTTAGTCATTTCTATAATAATATTACTATTGATCAATAACAGCAATTTATAATAATTTGTGCCTAATTAAATTATCATACATTTTGAGCTACTAAGCCATTCGGTTCAATGTAACGTAATAAATAATAGGCTTGCCGAAGCTTTATTCATCGGAAGAGAAAAATCATAAGAAATATTATCCACAAAATACATTTGTCTATGAGATGTATTATACTTTCCCGGGAGAATGGGAATAATGGTTACTTTATTTACTATCTACCATTTTGGAATTGATCTAAATTCTAAAGGGCTAATTATAGCTACCGAGTAGGCGCGCGGGCCAGAATGGTTCACTAATCACTTTAAAATTTCAGAACCTTTAATGTGTATTTCGAACAAAATAACTCTTAATTTCCGCGAAACATTAGTGAACACTTACGGGTAATCACTCAAGTTATATCTCTACAAACCTTTTTACGTTCAAAACCGTTCTTGTTACTGTAGTGAAAAAGAAAAATGGCCGTGGAAATTGAGTTAGCTGCGACGAATAGGTTTTGGAACGTGTCGTTTGGGTAAAGAATATTTTATCTTGCATAAACAAGAAAACTAGAAGTTATAATGCTGGGACTCGGGAGCCAAGCGAGGGTAAAATACGACTAGACTGAATCTAGAAACTTTTGTAAATATTTCGTGGCCTGAATTAAAAAGTAGAATTTTTTTGGATAGATACAAAAGAGTGATGCAGGTTTTTGATACTATTTAAAGTTTTCTTTTTCAAATACTTGGCTAAGTTTGAAGATTAAAATTTAGTTTATTATTATTTTTAGCAATATTCCGCGAAATTTTTTAAGCTATAGATTTCCGCAAAGTAACGCCTGATTCCATTAAATAAGTTTGAAGATGATTTTAATAGTTAAATTTTCTCAGGTTGATGTTGCAATAGTTTTTTTTTCGTAACTTACACTATTTGAAACAGGTAGCTGGTAGAATATCTTTAAAAACTTGATTTACCTAATAAAATATTCAACTTAATCTTTGAAGCATAATTATTTCAGAACACATTGATTGATTACAAACTTTTTTAGGATTACAAGGCTTTCATTTGTCACCACTTTAGTTTTTTGTTACTTTTATCGCTTTTCGGCGTCCGCTCCATCTTATTTATAGAGAAAGGAAGGAAAAACGCTGCAAGTGGAATATTTAAACTATAGTAAATTTACATTTGAATAGCCCATGAATAGTAATTTATAGTTGTGTAACGGAAGCAGTTTAAGACTAAGCCGAAGAAAATTGTTATATTTTCTTAAATGGATGTAGCACGAACGCGCAGCGACCTACTGGATAAATCTTGAGAAACAAAAATAATAATAGACGAACAATTATAGCAACATGAACGTAGAAAAAAAGGCGGACGGAGTCTTGCTATATACAAAACTGTGTCTTCACTTTTCTTCAGAGTCGGCCACGCACACATTCTGACGCCTGTCTGGATGGACTAGCGCAAGAATGTGTGCGTGCGGACCGTGTACATACAGCCAGCTGGCCGACTCTGAACGACACAGTTTTGTGTATGTTGGGACTCCGTCCGCCTTTTTTTATACGTCCATGTATAGCAATTACGATGAATGATAGATAAAGAAGCAGAGAGACAGAAATGCCTTCGCGTTTACTAAAATAAATCAAACTTCACTTTAAATATTTTGAGTAAAAATATCGCATCTGCCATTTACGAATGTATAACCTCTATAGGCCGCCGTAAAACTGAACATTTCGATCGTTAAAACACTTTATCATCTCCAAAGTACCGATGTTATGACAATAATAAATTCCCTTCTGTTCCTTTCTGTATGATACCATAAAAAACGTTTGTATGATATTTAAATGAACACAGTAAAAATAAGCTGGATTGAATAAAATTCTCCACGCGTTGAAGCGCTAATAAAAGCATTTTGCGTCGTGACGTGACGTTACTGCTGATTTGCTCTACATTTTGTCCGCTTTTAGAAAATCGGGAAGTTTTAAAGTATTAACGTTATAATAAATTTTTATGTTTAGTTACATTATTAGTATTTCAAATAGAAATAAAGACGTACATCGTACAGTCGTAAATAGCTTCAAAAGAAGTAAAGTCACTAGTCAGGGCTTAGACAGTTTCTTTAATTTAACTGCAGATGTTTTTCGAGCATACTTTGTTGGCCCTGAAAGAAAATCTGCATATTTTCACAGGACTTTTTAATAAAGTACTAAAGAAATAGAGTAGCTTCTAGTTATCCAAGCCACACAATTTTATCATCGTAAATGTTATTATATCTTATATATAAAATTCTCGTGTCACAATGTTAGTCCGCGAACTCCTCCGAAACGGCTTTGCGGATTTTACCAAATTTTATATGCATATTCAGTAGGTCTGAGAATCGGCTACTGGGTACTTTGTATAATTGATAAGTGCATTTGTTGCAAATAAATAATAGTAAATTATTACAACCTGAGACTGATGGCGACCATTGTTTGTGCGACGAATTAGCGATCGACGTTGCCATGGCGACATACTTATTTAGTCACTTTAATAAAATAATATGGACGAAATACTTTATATTATGGCAAAGCAACGTTTGCCGGGACAGATAGTATTTTATAAAATATACAGCTATATCAATTCATATTTTTTTGAAAACAATAAGTATCGTTATTTAAGCTATCCACCCCCCATAAGGACTCTGGCAACCGCGACACCAATAGAATAACAATAGATTTCCAAGAATCCGCGATCGAAGGATCAATAAATAACTATTATATTCAATTATACTTAAACACCTTGAAGTGCACTATTTTCAGTGGAAACTTACACTATTTTAAGTTGCTCTTCTTAATTTGCTGCACTAAAATTTTGCTCCGACTCCCGCAAGTTTACTTGTTAAAAGTTATTTAGTTAGTATGACTGCATAAGTCAATTTACGATAGTTTACTTCAAATTCTATTTGGATTTGTAGTGGTTTGTAAACACAATAATGATTATTCTTCCTTCAACTAGTTCTTACTTTGCTTTATTGAGCTATTTCATTTCTTTTTTAGTTAGTAAAAGAAGATAAAAATAGAAATAAGTCAATATTATATTTTGATATTAATCCTTCCATCGGAGGTTCTAGGAATTCCCATTGTATTCTTTTGTTCTCGCGATCACCGGTGCTCGCGCGGGGCCTGAAGGATCGACTTTGTACAGGCAAAAGAAAATCTATGTCAAACCCTACTTTTCCTCGCATTAAAATGTATTCTGAGTCCTTTGCCGTAGTGTAGTCCACTCTTTCATCTATATTCTATGCATTATCAGAATTATTTCTATGGTTTCGCTTATTGTATAATATTAAAAAAATATATTTAATTCGTATAAGTATAGTGAATAAAATACAATCCCTTATGAAAAAAGAAGTAAAACTCAGCGTTAGCAAAACAAAATATGCGTATATTTCGTTTCAAAACAATATAAATATTAACTTATCATTATTTTTCAATTGTTGTATATGCGCAGTCTGTGCTTAGTCTATGACAGAATGTCATGTTGCCAGGCTACGAGAATAAACAGTCTGAAAAATTGCCTAGCGTCTACGAATAATAAAACCAGGAAACGTAACTCCCATACTAATACAGTTTTAAATTTGGTTCCATTCGAACTGTCATGTAACGTCAGCCTTTATACCGCTCAAGGTCACCAAATGTATGAAAAGTGAACCTAAGGTACACTTTTTTGACAAGTATTTTGGAGCATGTTTTTTGACGCAGTTACTCCTCCGTAGTTTTTTTATTATTCGTAGCCTAGCGTTGTTCCTCTATCCTCAGCACATATTTAACATCAATATACCCGAAAAACTGGCGAAAAATTTTGCGAAGCACTAACGAAAGCTATGTTGAAAATATCGTCGGGTTTCATAATACCTCTCCCTCATAATAAGGGCATCGCACGTAGCTTAACGAGAAAACTTATATCTCTACAGCATCTATCTACCCTAATTATGTATTCAGTGACGCTCTAGCCCGAAAAGGTCACTACGTAGAACCCGCTATCTGACACATTGAGATATTCAAATCCCCAAATCCCATATTAGGCAAATAAAGGATAACTATTAACTAGCGTGGTCTTTCGCGTAATATAATTTTTATCCTTAAAAAATGCGATACATGCGTTGGATGCAAGTAGCAGGAGATCGGTCATCTTGGCGTTCATTGAGAGAGGCCTATGTCCAGCAGTGGACGAATATAGGCTGATATGATGATGATGATGATGAAAATTTTTAGATAAAATTGATTGTTCGTGATATATTAGTGGTCAAACTCTTGCGGAATAGCTGAAGTGCTGGACCGATTGTGTTAAAATTTGGTGTACTCATGGGTCTCAAAATAAACCAGCATCTATTTTTCAATATCGAATAACGTCGCGTTTTAGCATAACATAATTGGTCCTCAGTTCTAAGCAAGAATGAAGTGTTAAACAAAAATGTAAAAATTTTACATATTATAATATTTTTACACACAAAAAAGTGGTACATAATACTGCAAAAATAAAAACTCGTGAAAATCATGTTATGTTTATTCTCTTAGCGCCCGACACGCCTTGCATGGCCACTTGGTTCCGTTCAGAAATATTGAATTTTCCAATTTGAACTAAAAATCAGAGAACAAATTCTGAACGCTCTTTTTCGGAAGCGTTAAAAGCTTTCGCTGTTCTGTTCAGTAATCGAAACATTGGAAATGGCTCTGTTTGTTGAAACATTTGATGGAAATTTGGCAGGAAACTGTCTTTTCCTGGCAACGGTTTTAAATCTAATCTTTTAAGGGCTCCGACGCAAAACCTTTGTATTTTGTCCCTAGCATGTCAGACGAGAGCTTAGTTCAAAGACCTACTCGAGAAACTTGGCGTGAGTCCATTTTTCGAGGATATTAGTAAAAAATTGACACTTACAAAAATTTATTACACCATCGTTCTGGAATTGGTGTTCTATGCTTTTTATTATATTTTATTAGAGAAGCAAAAAGTATTTAAAGTCTGCTCTATCTTAACCGATTCAGATGAAATTTGGTATGTACTTTAACTTCATTAAAAGGATTAAGAAGCATTTTCATAGTAAAAAAAAGTTATATTTTCTAACGGCTTAGCATCTAGTAGCTAGTAAGATAAAATTATTTAAACTTAATTCTGATTCTTAGGGTTTTTCACAAACCCTAAGAATATTCAGCGCTTGTTGTACTCGTTTTCCTATCTAAAATAGGAGGACGTCCAAACATTATCCCATCAACTATTCTTTAGAAAGAACAAACTCTTTTAATAAATTTTAGAAAAATTTATTACGGCCGCACTGAAATAGATCCATGCTAATATTATAAATGTGAAAGTGTGTCTGTCTGTCTGTTATCTCGTCACACTCAAACCGCTGAACAGATTTTGCTGTGGCATAGATTTAATTTGAGTCCCGAGAAAGGACATTGGATAGTTTTTATCCCGGTTCCCACGCGATAAAATAATTTTGGCGCAACGGAGTTGCGGACAAGGCTTAAATGAATGTGGGCGGTGGCGCTGCTCGTAAAGGAGAACTGTCAAAACTGTCAAAAATGACGTTTTTGTATGATGGCAGCGTTAGTTCCTATTTTCGCCACATTCATTTAAAGCCTTGTCAAGCTGTATATAAGATTTTGACACATTACACTCTTCTACACTTTCTGTCAACCTCATCATTATGTTTAAATTATCATTAGTCTCTCTGAGAGTAACCGTTTCAAAGCTACGGTAGGCTGACATGAGGAAAACGGGTCAAACTCCACCTATTTGATACATATTTTATGACGTCATTGTCACAGCATTTCCTTTGCAATAGAACTTGCTAATACAATTGAGAGCAAGAGAGTGCTCCCTGGAGTATAATAGCACATATTATGCAATTACTAACCACTTCGGCACTAATGATTATATTATTAACCGGAAAGCCTAGTCGTAGGTATATAATACTGAAGGCATTATAAAAGCGGTAAATAGCTATGTCCACATTATGCAATTTCATCTTCAATTTTCGTCAAACTCTTTTTATTCAACTTTCGTTTGGCATATTCAATAATTAAATGCGTCAAAATCCACCCGCGTTGAAGGAAAAGTGTCATAGCGAGCGCTACGATTTTAACGCGCGTCACGGGCATGCCTCACGTTCACGTTAGTATAGGGTAATTAATTATTATTATTAGATACATACTAGGTTACGCCCGTAACTCCGTTTATCTGCCAAAATTGCTTATCGCGCGGAAACCGTACATTTTTTCGGGATAAAAATATGCCATGTCTTTTTCCGGGACTCAAAGTTTTTCAATTCACAATTTCAAAAATCGGTGCAGCGCTTTTGGCGTGAAGACATAATAGATAGTCAGACTCTATCGCATTTATTTAATTAGTATCTAAGAAGAATTGATTGGGGACTATTTTGACATTTAAATTATTATTATTTTTAACAAAAAATTAAAACCGACTTCCAAGGTAAAAACAATAATAACATTAATGTGAACTAAAAAGTATTAAATAATTTTTACTATCTAATAGTGCCTTTTTCCGAATTCGGCTAAACCTCAACTATTTCTGTACTCAATCTTCATTATTTTGAAGTCGGTACCAGATAGCTGAATCTTCAGTCCTCTGACAGTATATTTAAAATTTTTGGAACTGGCACCGACTTCAAAATTATGAAGATTGAGTACAGAAATAGTTGAGGTTTAGCCGAATTCGGAAAAAGGCACTATTAGATAGTAAAAATTATTTAATACTTTTTAGTTCACATTAATGTTATTATTGTTTTTACCTTGGAAGTCGGTTTTAATTTTTTGTTAAAAATAATAATAATTTCACTCTTTTTAGTTACACTAGTAGATAAATCTTCGCGTATATTTTACGTATCTTATTACAATTTGTTAAGAGTCACAACTCACACTCACAAAATAATATAATATTATCAGTGAAGTGAACATATTGTGCTAAGTAATTTAACAATTTTAAAATTTCAAGCCCGAAGCGGTCACCGGCGATTGCGATAACAATAGAAAGGCTATTGTGTCTCGTTTTTCCACGATCGAAGGATCTATCAGATAAAAAATTGTACAAACTTGCATAGGATGTAGCGTAGCAATATTATCATAATTATTGACAGCTGTTCTTGTTATCAAGAATTCAAATCGATAGGTACTTAGTGCACCATCTATCGATTAATAAGTATAACTAATTAAAAAGACACTTAATGACTTTGTTTTGTTTAAATGCTCTTTTTAAAATAACTTTATTTTAATTCTATTTGTCTATTAAAATTTTATAAAGTAGTAAAGTATTCGATCTGTATATTATAAAGTAGTTAGTAAAGTATCGATTAGTATTCTGTCTTCGCGCGGCGGCGCTGGGCGGCGACCGACGCCGACCGCCGTGTATTAAAAACAAACAGGTGTTGTTAATTGTTATACAGTACATCATTATTATTATTAGTATATCCATACCTATGCCTTGTACTATTATCTATTCTGTGCCATGAGACATTCGTGGCCTTAACACGACGTGGTAATGATGATGATGACGATGATGATGATGATGATTATGATGATGAATATGAATTGCATAGTAGTTTATGCTTTCTGTTCTTAAAACAACGCCGAAACTCCCAAACGTGTATCTATAAGGAATCAGGAGTTCTCTCAGCATCATCGAAATCATGGTATACCTTGACCCAATATTTGACTTTTTGGTAGCGTATTCTTAGTACACTTCACATAAAACCAAAATCACCATATGTTTCCATATAAATTTCGAGGAGTTCCCTCGATTACTCATGGATCCCATCATCAGGTCACCACTTTTGTGAAAATGGGACCAAATTGGAGTGAAACCTAATACAACAAAACAAAAATTTCGAAAATCGGTTCACAAACGGCGGAGTAATCGTTGAACATACAAAAAAAAAAAAAAAAAAAAATATCCACAGCCGAACATATTATAACCTCCTCGTTTTTTGGAAGTCGGTTAAAAAGTTACTTTAACTTCCGAGTATACTGTGTCTTTTCGTTCGGCAGTGCCAGAAGGTTGTTTCAAGGACAAAGAGTGTCTTTTATTTTACGTTAAAGGTACTCCTTCACCGGGAGCATTGGTTTGTAATGTAACGTACTACAGATCATTACATCAGTGAGGGAGGAGAGCCGAGCATTACAATGCGCACCTTGTAATGATACAAAATCGAATATTACAATGCCCACTTTGTAATGATACATTGTGTAATATATTGAAACAACTTGAAACATGATCTTGCTATGGAATGCTCAAAGTCAAGTCGAAAATTACACGCGAATTTGCTCGTCAGTTAGGGTTGTAATGTAATGCTCAAATTCGAATCAATGTTACGTTTTACGTAAATGCGTAAATACATTTTTGACGTGGAAGAGCCATGCTTCGGCACGAATGGGCCGGCTCGCCCGGAGGAATACCACGTCCTCACAGAAAACCGGCGTGAAACAGCGATTGCGGTGTGTTTCGCCGAGTGAGTGAGTTTACCGGAGGCCCAATCCCCTTCCCTTTTCCCTTCCCTACTCTTCCCTATTTCCTTCCCCACCCTCCCCTATTACCCCTTAAAAGGCCGGCAACGCACCTGCAGCTCTTCTGATGCTGCGAGTGTCCATGGACGACAGAAGTTGTTTTCCATCAGGTGACCCGTTTGCTCATTTTCTCCCTTATTGCATAAAAAGAAATGCTCGCGGTGAACCGTGAAGGAGCACCTAATCATAGCATAGGCAGATTAAACAGAACTATAATGTACTCGGCGAAACATGGCGGTAGTGGTATTTGATTCCGTTCAAAAACTTGTCATTTTCTATATAAACTGCGATTGACAATGAAGTGTCAGATGTTGTCAATCGTGACTTTGTATAGAAATGACAAGTTTTTGACAGGGAGTCAATGACTGCTACCGCCACGTTTCGCTGAGTATAGTACATAACGAGAAAGCCGACTCAGAAGAGATCTCGAAATATTTTATACGTTTGACATATTAATATTATGTCATATTGGCCGGCGCGCGCCGTACTAATACATTAATAAGCATTGTGAAATATGTTGAAAGTGACAGTCTAGGTAAATGCCTAGCATAGGAAGACTTCCGTCATATCATTGTCAACCTGTGGATTAGGTACAGTCTAGACCTGAAGGACGCGCGTGTCTTTATGGAAGGCGTTTGTGGTTGTGGTCGAGTCTAGTAGAGTAGTCTAGCTTATAACTAGTTCGGTTTTGTAGGATATAGTAATTGTTGCATAAACTAGGTATCATATTTTCGTAGTATAACCCTTAAACAAACGCGAGCTGATATGTATTTTTTTTTATTTGCGTTGGATTTTGATTTTTGAGTAATTGTGGGTCGCTTATGTCATATTTTTGATCAAAATTTATAAAAAAATACGGGAAGGGGTAGCTTTTTGGGTGGTAAATAATTTACCATTATCCGTTCATGACGACAATATTGAATGTTGGTGGTAGAATTGTTAAAATTGTCCTTTTTTTAAATTTTTGGTTCTTGACTAGTGGCTTCCTATTGGTTCTACGGTCTACCTACATAAAATATAATTTTTTATTAAAGATTTTGGGAATGAAACAAAATAATAATCGATAAGGGATAAACATTTAATAAATAGTCATTTAATTCAAAGTAAAGCCTTACACCAAGAGTCTGAAATTAACAATTAAACAAAATTAACAACACTATACAGTACGTAACGTTTTCAAAACTTAAAACTTTTCCAAATTTTTATTTAGTTTTATTCTTGCATATACAAAAACAGTTTTTTTATTTAAAATCATCAAACTTTTGTCAAGACCGGATCAGACAGTGGTAAACTATTTACCACTTCTTTGAAATGTCTAAATTATATGAATAAATCAATTGCGGACGCTGCCTATAGGTGAGATCGTACAATATATGTTACAATTTAGGAATTTAAATCGAAAAACCACTTGACAGAATTTTCGTTGAACAAAGTTTCAATAATACGCGCGCCAAAAACTTGAATTTTTTCACACCAAAACCGTTTGGTTGACTTTGACTTTACCTGACAGTGACAAATAACGTTGAAAAGTTGTAAGATGGTATAGATAAGTAAAAAATATATTTAAAAATATAAATAAGTGCCCACGATATATTTAAGTGTTACTATATCAAAAATTAGGATAGTTTTTTAAAAGGAAATGAAGTTGTAATATATCTACCTTTATTTGAATAAGGGATAATCAAAACCGCGCATAGTGCCAACATCGATTTTTTATGCCAGAAATAAAATATATTCGGAATGTAGCCTTTAGTTAGTGTGTGACATTGAACAAATTTTTTTACGTGTTCAAGTGGATTCGGGAATGGTTTAGACTAATTTAATCAACTAGATAATGTTGTCAAAATATTTTGCAAACAGTTTGTATTACCGTCGTGTGTACAGGGCAACGTTGAGTCCGTTAGTATATTATAAGGGCGTGTATACAACGTCAGCATCCTTGCATACTGCATAATATAAAGGACGTGTGTAATGCATGCATGCAGTTCCTGCTTAAAATATAGCGCAGCAAGCAAGAATAACCGTATTATAAACGCTACAGGTCGTAAAACGAGTAGTTTAAAATTCAAGATTGTATTGGCATTCAAATTTTATGAAATTTAACTACATTGAAAGTTTGAAAACCTTTAACAATGTTACGACTAAAAGCTTTTCCCTCGGAGTGGTTACCTAATTTCAGCGAATGCTAAAGTTTCATTCATTTTGAGCCTTATGTATTAGGACTTTCAATATGAAATTTCACAATAGGCTCCTTTATTAAAATGTGAAAAGAAAAGAGACTTAAAATTAAATAAATGTCTGTTAAAATTGCATTTACGAGTTTATTGTTTGTGACTTAATGTAAAATATCTATCTCGCTACTAGTCACATTTTCTTTAAAAAGTTTTAGTTTGTACAAAATTAAGAAAGTAAAGGACTATTCACTATCCTCTCATAACTGAAAACTATACCCCAAGCCAAGACGATTTCTTTATCGCTTCTTTACAGAATCGCTGATCACAATGTATGGAATTATTGACATGACATGAGTTGAATTATAACCGAACGCTTATTTAAATTCCATACATTTTGATAGACGATTTTTATGAAGAAACGATAAAGAAAACGTGTTGGCTAGGGGCCCAGGTTTCATTGTTTCATTACGAAGCCATAATAAAAGGAGGGGTGTTTCTACTTACGACACCTGACGTAATATTTTTGCAATAGTGATACAGGGCAAAAAAATAATAATTACAACATAGCAAGCGTCCAATTTGTTTGCACTACCAGCATGCACATTATTATTATCTGCAAAGGCAGGGCTTTCGTTAGTTGGTAGGGTTATATTAAGCCCATCTGTGATCTGATCATGATCAATATTTACTTGACAACTCGATAAAATTATATAGGTCTTTTGATAACTCAAATTCTCTAAAAGTACAGTAAATAGCACATTCTATGCTTTTACTGGTAAAATCAAATGAAAGCTTTCTATATAGCCTACAATATATAGCTGTTCATCTTTTCATCTTTGCAGATAGAAATTAAGTGAATAGATTTTGCAAAAATATAGTGAGAGGGTTTAACGTTTTCCTAGAAAGAGATGCGATGGTAAATAGATAATGACCCTATTAGGTCTACTTTGCAAATGCTGCAGACATTTTTTCTCTGTGTCATGAAAATTTTTGAAAAATTCTTAAAGACGTGAAGCCAAACGAGCATAATTTGGTTAGTCATAATAAGTATGAAACAAAATTTACGCGACCGAAATTCTGCGACTCACGACTCACAAAATTACGCTCGTTTGGTTTCACCCTCGACAGAGTCTCGTTGCGGTCTTAAATCAAAAAATTGACCCTAATGGCTGGTTTACACGTGTTAAGTAGATAAGTAGTAACTAAATTTTAACTTAATTTGAAGTGCCTGCCCGAAATGTGTCAAGTGACAAGCCCCGCCTGCCAACATAATAGAAAATAGTAAAATTTTAATTTCCTTGTTTAGTACTTAACTAAATTTTAACTTGCTACAAAATTTTGTGTTTACATGAAATAAATAACTTAAAATAAAGTTAAAATTTAGTCAACTACTTAGCTACTTAATACGTGTAAACCAGCCCTTACTGTCGCACTCAGAGACGAATAATAATTAGTTAATTGTAATAAAATGAAGATTTTGACATAAAAGCTATATATTATCTGTCAAACTTATCAATTCTAACATTATTTGAGTGGGGCAGTTAGTTGATGAACTAATAAAATATTTCGCATGGATTTATTTTGTACCGTTTACATTGGCTCAAATCAATCATTCGTCTAAAAGGCAAGAAGAGATTTGTGAATATAAAACGCTCTTTTGCGGCGGTCGAAAGGGATTTCTCTAAGGTATATTTTCCAAGTTTTGTTTCGCTAACCGTCAACACAAAGCAACATTCGGAATTAGTATCTGTCTCGGCTCACAAAAGCCTTCATTGTGAACGTACAAAAGCATTTCTACCCTCAACTATAACGCAATTTCCAGCGTTTTCGTTCGCGACAAGAGGCACGCATTTCCTCGTCGTGATACTTAGGCCCATTGTGAGAATTTCTTACAAATGACTTGGCTCCTTAAATTTTTTAAAGTGTATTTATTAAGTTGTACTGCAAGACGTGACGTCTAGAACTTGCCCTTTTGTTAAAAACCTTAGATATATGTAATATTATTGTGTATTTTATAAATAAAAACTTGTTTTTGTTATAAATAATGAATTTCGTTTTTCTGAGTGTATCTGAAAATAATTTAAGTTAATCTAACGCGAGTATTAAACCTATGACCTCTCGTCGTACGCCAAGTTCTAAGCTCCTAGATCACTGAAGCGTGTCAGGCGTGTTGACGAACCTGAATAGTAGTGAGCGAAATTGGTCTTGGTCTTGCAAAAAAGAAGAAATGAAGACCAAAACCAAGACCAATTTTGCTCATCATTAAACCTGAAGAACGCAAGCCACCAAAAATATGCATCATAGGCACTGGAATGCCTCATTTTGGTGGCGGGAGCGCTAGAATTCCTTCGATGCGTTCCCGTGCGTCATACACGTTTAAGCCGGTGTTAATTATCATGCCGTAGTAAAACGTAATAACCAATTCGTGTAATGATGCTTCATTTACATAACACGTGAAATTATGAATACGAATAATATTCATGAGTTTCAACACAGGCGTGAGCATACAATATATTTAGGAAAATATTTGTTGTGCTTTTGTTTGTATTTATTTGTTGAAAACTTGGCTTGAATGTGATCTGAAAACTTTTTACGATACAAAGATTGCGTGGAGAGGCTTGGCTTTGTTTTTTGCATTTCATGTTTTTGGTGTTTGACAGTCTTATTCTCATGACACATAGGTTTATATCAAAGTAACATACAATATCATTGGGATTATATAGTACCTCATTTTAAACACACCGGCAAAATTAGCGGAACATAACAAAATTTCGATTTTTTTTTAATATTGTTCAATTTTTTTTATATAATTGTTTATTTATTTATTTATTGATTATTAAAAAATCAATTTTATATAAATTTAGGGCATAAAAACGTGAAATTTAGAAAAAAAATCGGCAAAAATCGAAGATTAAGAAAATCTTTGAAATTTCAGTAGTAAGTTTTTAAGTTAAATTTTCCATTTTTATTAAAGAAATGCCATGTTAAAAGAGTGTCATGGCCTTCTATGGATCTCAAGAGGGCCTGGATACGCCATTCCATGCTTGCATTTTGATTGTCAATAATTCCCTGTGGGATATTCTCCTACTCCTCCAGTAGCGCCAACTCGAGCTCCTGGACACATTTTGGACCTTTTATTTTAAACTCGTACCGTTCACTCATTGATGTGCCACACGTCTTCAATTGGATCCACATCCGTAGACCGTGCTGGTCTCTCCACCCGGGCTACACCAGCATCATTTTGGTAATAATGCCCGATTTTTTACTCTATGGACGCGCATGAAATTGAAGTTACTACCTAAAACTCTGTAAAAGGCACACCATGCAGTTCCAGGATGTCTGTGCTATAGCCCCGTGCTGTCAAAGTACCATCATCAATAATCATCAGCTCCGTGCGGGCTCCAAATCATGTGCCACCCCAAACCATTACGAAGTCTGCATCATAGGCCACTGTTTCCATTAAGTTTGATGGCCTTTAGCGTTCCTTACGATTTATCCACATTATTTGTCGCCTGTCAACAAAATGTACATAGAATTTGCTCCCATCACTGTACAGCACAAGATTTCACTCACTTGTCTAATTTTGATGTTCACGCGCAAATCTTAGCCTGGCTCTTCGGTGTCCTGTCTCAAGTTTTGGTGCCCTTGCTGGCACTTTTGAGTTTAATTTAACTTCTTTAAGTCTTCTTCTTACTGTACAATCACTTACACATACATCTCGGACCTGTTCCGACAGGTTTCGTGTCTACATAACAGTTTGAGGTCGATTTTTTAAGGTTTGTTTCCTCACAAAACGGTCATCCTCAACCATTGTCACCTGATATCTGCCTTGTTCTCGTCTCCGAACGTAAGATCCAGTCTCTCTGTAGCGTTGAAAGTTACAATAGACCACGGAAGCAGACACACCTAAGGCCTGACTGACCGAACGGTAGGTGTGACCTTTCTCTATCGTTGTTACAGCTCTAGCTGTCGTAGATTCTGGGAAATCACTAATTTTGTATCTAAGCAATATTTTCTTCTAAAAACCAAACAATCAAATGAGCTTAGCATACCTTGCACCCCGCTAAAACGCCATTCTTATCAGGAACACTTACATCGTCAATAATCGAAAAACACTTATTAGGGCATAATTGCTATAAAAACCTGTCATCTTGCCAGTTTTGTTCAATATTTTATTTCTTAAATGAGCTTAGAAACTGTAAAAAAGGATTTCACACAGCCCGACCCACTTGAGTTCAAGTTGTGGCCCTTTTTACCTATGTTCCGCTAATTTTGCCGGTGTGTGTATATTCTAAATTGCATACTCTTGAGTGGGCTAACTTTCTTCAAGCTTTAATTAAAATAAAACCACCCAAGTCTGACCGACTGTAATTGATTTTATTTTAGTACTACAACTATTTCTAAATCTCTGCAAGTCTGCAATACTCATAATGAATTCTTACACAAGTGATGTAAAATGAATTCAAAACCTTTTGTCATCAAGACCTATTGAACTGAAGTACAATAAGTACGATCACGGAACAAGATCTATCTTTTATGCCGCGCGCGTTGGCATTATATTGTCGTCTGCACGTTCCAGCTAACAATAATTCGCGCTGTAATATTACATTCTATGATAACTGTGCTATAATAAAAGCTGAAGTTTATAAAATACTGTAAAGTAACCCATTTGAAAGCGATCGAGCAGGAACTTTAGAGGAAAAAAGGATAATACTTTAGTGTGTTAACTAGTGTTGGTGTAAATAGCATTAGCAATAATAATTAATTTTGAAATGCCCATAAGCAATAATTAAATTAATCGTACTTGCTAAAAAATACGATTGCTAATATTATCGTGTTGTTTGTGCGTAGCAATTATGGTCTGCGATCATGATCAAAATCACGTCCGCGCTGTTTCGCACCGCGGTGCTAACTGTTAATGAATTGCTATTTTTCACTCGATGCGAAATAAAGTATAATTTACACAGAGCCAGTACTGGCTGCCAATAAGACTGGCAGGCAGTATTGGCTTGGCATATGCCGCGTGTGAACAGTTTGGCCTGGCTTGAAAAACTGTTCACACGCGGCATATGCCAAGCCAATACTGGCTGCCAGTCTTATTGGCAGCCAGTACTGGCTGTGTGTAAATTACACTTACTCGATGCGAGCGGTGCGATGCGAACCGATAATTCACGATGCCGCGTTTTTAGCAAATAGCAAAGCAATAATACTTAGCATGCTGTGACATCAAAATTAGCATGTTAATGAAATTAATAGAAAATAGTATTACTTTCCATTACTAGTGTGAACGTGTTTCTTGTAGAGAGTTCACTGTGAAAGTAGCTGCTCTGGAAGACGATTTTTTTTTCACTTTTGTATGGGCAAGGGCCTGAGCGCCAAGAGTTAGCCCTGCTACTTTCACAGTGAACTCTCTGCAAGGAACACGTACACACCCTAAAGTATTAGCACTTATTTTTGTTACAACCTGTATAGTACAACCTTAGGGTCGTCACTCGATACCCTTGCCTTTGGGCCTGATTACACTTACCAAGCAGAGTGGCGAGACAGTGGCGAGTCAGTGCTCTCGGTCAAGTTTATTATGGACTAGCTGTCCCGGCAAACGTTGTTTTGCCATTTAAAGTAATAGTTGAATGGGAAATTTTATACACCAGATGTTAAGTTGGAAAAAACAGTCAATAATAATTATGAAGTAAGTTCATTAAAGAAAAATATGATACAAAATCTGATCCCTTTTTGATTTTTATACACCAAATGTTGAGTTGGAAGAAGACAAATATATCTGCGATAACCGTATGTAAATCGAAACAGTAGTTTTCGTGTTAAAGCAAAAGTCTTATACAAAATTTGACCCCCTCTTTCGTCTGAACAATGGACATTTCACGGCATTATTTCACACCATTTCTGAAACTACTTCCTCTTACTATCACACAAAATACATCTCGCTATTGCTATTATACAACGTGATTCCTTTAAGTGCGCGCGATAAATTTGATTACAATGCGCTTGCTGCAAATAGATATAAATTTTATGTTCTTTGATATCGTTTCCGCAACGCGTACTTTATGAACTGCACAAATGCAACATTTTAAGTTATGGGATACGTTTTACTACCCTTTATCTGGTATCTGTTTTATAACCGGCTTAAGGGTTTTGTTTTGAAATCAGCTCACAAAAATTCAAACGTTTTAAAATCTTTACTGTTGCGTAGCAAATTGCGAATAGTCGTCCATAATAATATTGCGTGAAAACGTGAATTCTTTGTGAAGTTTTGCGTATGACTGACACTCAGTTGGAATGACTGTGTAATGTGAAATTAATTCCAACACTATTAGCATAAGGTTTCTTTTTCAACAAAAATAGTAATTTACTAACAAAATTACGAGAGCGAGTAACAAAAAATACGTTTTGAAAATTATTTCATTCCTACAATGTGCTTGAAAAGAGAATCTTGAATCGTATTGGAATTATCGGAGAACAGATTTAACATTCAATTCTTAAATTAATATTAGTTCAGCTAACTTTTAATCAGAAATACGAGAAATGGCCCAGTTATATTGTATACTAGTTAAAACTACTGACTTTGTCCGTGTAGCTTTGTACTGTTTAGTCTTATTTATTTGTAAGCTTTGGCTGAGAGTGTTTCGAGTAAAGTCTTAACAAAAAAATATTATCATCATAGTTGATATTAGGATATTTATTTATTGCGCAAGAGCCAAATAAATCTGTAACAAAATCTGTTTGGTAGCAAAGTATCCTGGGCTCAAATTATCTTCATATCTTTCGGCTTAGTAGTTTGAACGTGAAGGGCAATAGACACAGTTTTTTTTTATTTAAAAGGTTTATAATATTATGTTATTTTGCAATTATTTATCTACGACATAAAGTCCACTGGTAAATTCTTTGTATGGCCCTGGTCGTTACCCAAACATCATTTTTATGTGTCTTAACCAATTCCCATATTGACCTTACACACCATTAACTAGATTAAAAGTTTTATTATGCTATCTATATGAGAAATGGTTGAGCCACTAATGAAATATGAAACAGGTGGGTCGAGGAAATGGTGTGTATAATTCACCTAATTAAGCGCTCGCTTCGTAGCGATGATGGACGAGAAGGGGGATACAAAACACGGGATTTCGTTCCATTTTAATTTGTATCCCCCTGATAATATGTTAAAAATCTGTAATATGTTTGGTTAATTTGCCAGCGGTAAATATATTTGTATGTAACGTTACTTGGTTTGTTTTGTGCCAGGTGGCCAGAGGGTTATCAAGGGATCACGGTAGGCTTTCTTTCCGTTCGTCCTTATTATAGATCTGGTTAAGTCGTTACTACTGGTGCCTACCACCGGTTCGGGAACTAACCCGGCGAGAAAAACCGACGTAATCATGAGAAAAAAGGCCAAATAAGCTAATCTAACCCAACCCTCAGAGTCAGGAGGTCACAACATGATGAATATAACCGTAATGCTTAGCAACTTGTCAAATGTGTGTTTTGTATTGACGCTGCCGCTTCGCAGTCGCGTGGTCGCGTAGGTTTGTGCAAAGCATAAAGGAGAAGATTTTGGATGTGGCTGGAATTATAAGTAACTAGATGACACCTGCAACCGTTGCGCCAAAATTCCTTTATCGCGCCGGACCCATACATTTTTCTAGGATAAAAATATCATACTATTATGTCCTATCCTGGGCCTCAAAGTATCCCCGTACCAAATTTCAGCAAAATCGGTTCAGCAGCTTAGGCGTTAAGAGGTAACAGACAAACAGACAGAAAGATAGACACATTTTCGCATTTATAATATTAGTATGGATACCGCCATCTTGTTAAGCGCCAGTTTTTCAAGCCAGGCCAAACTGTTCACACGCGGCATATGCCAAGCCAATACTGGCTGCCAGTCTTATTGGCAGCCAGTACTGGCTCTGTGTAAATTATACTTTAAAGATACTAGTAGGAGATCCGGCCATAGAATGACCTTCACCCATCGTATTACGGGATGAAAATGATTTTTTTATAAAATTAAACATGTTAAAAAAAATATTTACAGGAGGTTGTCTGAAAAATTTGGTGCAAAGTGTAATTAATTAATAATTAAAAAATGTTTTTTTTTTTAAACATTACATTCATTCCCTTACGCAAAAAACTGTATACTAATCGAAAGTATGTAGCTCATAGAATATGCAAACGCTGGGTTGACTTTTTTTTTCCGGTGCAATTATCAGGTAGGCAGCTATATACAGGTAAATCGATACTAGTAATTTTCAACGATCCACTTACGCGATAAACCTTATATCAAAATAAAGATAATTTTATTATGAATATAATGACATAAGGTTGAATGAATGTAATGTTTAAAAAAAACATTTTTTAATTATTAATTAATTACACTTTGCACCAAATTTTTCAGACAACCTCCTGTAAATAATTTTTTTAACATATTTAATTTTATAAAAAAATCATTTTCATCCCGTAATACGATGGGTGAAGGTCATTCTATGGCCGGATCTTAGACTATACTGTCTAATGGCTCAATACTCAACAGCCAGTGACAGTTAGACTTTCGTCATTTTATAAGGTCGAAAGTTTTCCTGATGATCACCCCATAGAGGTGAGAACGACGAAGGTTAACCTACGGTAAATTATTTAAGCTCAATTTTATCTTTTTTTTTTGGAATAGCTGTTAAAATATCTTCTTTTACTGTCGGACACTTATGACAGTTGCTTCCCACTGTCAGACCACTTCAAAGTCTAATATATATAAGGGGTGTCTGGCAGTGGGAAGCAACTGTCAAAAATGTCTGGCAATATGAGACGAAATTCCTAAATTCTTATACTTAATATAATTATTATGATAATGATAAAACCTGGTGATACATTCATAGCTTTAATTATGCAAATATTTTACTGCACTTTTGACTAGGACACGTATTGTTCTGTTTTAAATTAATAATGCGATAACAATGTCATTAAAAATCAACACCTCATTAACTTTATTGTGATTGTATTAATTTGAGGTCGCTGTATTTCAGAAATTTTAAATTTAAATCATGTGAAACGCAATGTGCAAACATCATTAAGGCTTGTTCTGCGGTAAACCGACCCAAAAACAACTAATGTTTACATTATTAACTTTAAATCTAATTTATTCAGCATGTATAAGCGTAGTTATTTACCACAGTGGTTTTAATATACCACTTTTACCTTTGTACGAATTATAATTATTAATTTTACTAATTTTTTGAGTGAAAACTTTTATAAAGGCGGTGCGAGTTGTGTCTTAAATTTTGGGATGAATAAATTAATGTCAGCTATTAAGACGTGACCTGATCAAAGATACTTTGATACGTTTGGGCTCTTTTAACACAGGTTTACTTAAAAGGGACCTTGTGAACTTGTGAAAAAAATGACATGGTTACTGAACAAATATACTTATTTAGTTATTTTTTCTACTAAACCGACATACGTGAATGTATTATACTATAACGCATGTCATAAAGTATTTTAAAAGCAATTTTAAATATTATAACACACAACACAAACTTTATCACACAACACAATTTATCTCCCGCCGAAACCGAATATCTCAAGGGCGCTGTAAATAACCAACCCATCAAGAAATCAATTTTGCCAGCTCTAGTTTATAAGGTGTGAAAATGAGGTTTCTTGTAAAACTGAATAAGTATAGTACTTTATTCATAGCATGTAACCAACACTCTGATATATCGAGCCCGGTGTACGTGCTTCGCAAACTAATAATATTTTTATGAACTAAAATGCATACACTCTTCACGAGTACATACTTTCAACACCTTTTTTCAAGCAATTTTTTTTATTTACTTAACTAAATATCCACGCCCCATGATAATAATATTATCATCCACATAAAATCCTCGCAGATCTGTACCCACGATAAAGTTTACAACTGCGACGTTTTTCGTCTCATGTAGTTAAGTTAAATTATTATACATTTAAGCTAAATATTAAATAAGGAAAAATTCTGCTTTGTGTCATAATAATATTATAATCTTATCATTGGACTATTACCATGGAATAAGGATGTTCCTTAAAATCTGCCGTGAGAAACAAACCGTGAGAAAAAAATTAAAATAGTATTTATCCCCCAATGTTAGCAAAAAATTAAATGCACTTGTAGTTATTTTATGTTGAAATGATAATTATTTTAAATAAATACTATTATTATCATTAGCAAATTGGCGGGAATTTTTAATTCTGAGTGAACATAACCGACTAAAAAATAGGCTTTACTTAAAGCCTATTTTTTCGTCTTTACAGTAGATAATAATGAACGACAGTTCGTTCATATTATCTACTGTTTATATACCAAGCAGTATTTACTGTAGCCTGCAGTATTTTTACTAATACGACCTGCATACCTTCAAGAAGAGAGCGTATTTCCCTATTAAAAGACCGGCAACACATCTGGAACTCTTCTGCAAGGCGTTGGTATGTGGGCGACAGTAGTTGCTTTCTTCAGATGACCCGCTCGTTTGCCTCCTAATTTTATTTAGACGGGGCAACACTTACCGCACCAAGCAGCTCAATTTTCTTCACCAGCATGGGATTTATCTTCAATATGTAGCTCATTGGAAAGTTGCTGTAGTCCACTATGCATCTGGTACCAAAATGATGATCGACACCCTGAGAGTAATCTAGTTCCTGTAGCTCTAACACGGCGACCAGTAGAAATGCGAAAGTATAGACAAACTGTGGATATGTCCACAGTTTGTCTATACTTTCGCATTTCCACTGGTCGCCGTTTATGAACTCAAGGTGCCGTTCCGATCTTTCCCGCGGCTAATCGCGACCGACAAAAATTCAATTTAAATGCCACTTTATGACAGACTATAGTATATGTCATAAAGTAGGAATTATTTGAATTCTAGGACGTCATAAAGTAGGAATTATTTGAATTATAGTCTGTCATAAAGTGGCATTTTAATCAAAATTTTTCGGAACGAAAAAGATCGGAACGGCACCTTAAGTTTATCTCCACAGTTTGTCTATACTTTCGCATTACCACTGGTCGCCGTGCTAGGGCTACTGGAAAAGGAAGTGCGTCTTATTTTTATGCATAATTAAAATTACCAGCTTTCATTTATTGCAATAGTAAGTAGGCAGCATAAAATTGTATTACGATTGCTGATGACTTTTCATTATATTATAATGTAAAGTTTAAATTAATGAAACAAATTGCTTACTAAATTATTATTTCCCATATATGGCATTATCAATATTAACTTATTGTATTTGGTTATAATGTTTTCTGTTTATGTATAGTTATATTACTAGCAACTTCATTTAATGATAGCAACTACCTTAGCTTACCATATTATCCTACCTTAAAAATAATACTTTATATTAACACTAAATATTTTGTGAGTGCGAGGTTATTCTTTTATATTTTCTCCTATGTAAATTATCTTCTGAAGTCAGTGACAGTGTAACAAAGGGCTACATTTATCATTCACTTACATCATATTTTGTAATTTGTCTCCGTCCCCTGGGACTTCGAAAAATGAGCCGAGTAAAGTATTCAATAATCTAACGATATCGATATAATAACAATAATTTTTCTTTGTTACAGGAAACATCTCGAAAATAATGGCGGCATCGAAGAACAAAAGTAGGTGAACGATGAATTAACGACGATGGATATCGGCGATGTAGTATTGGACAAAGAAGTAACCGAAAATTACAAAGATTATAGACCGACGAAACCGAACGGAGAAATCCCTTTGGAGAAATGCCAAGATGTAGACTCAATAACATCTAATAGCAGAAAGAAAACGCAAACTTCCCGACAGAAAGTTTTATGTTGCTTTTGTTTTAAAACAACCAAGTACAGAAGAAAACAGTTTATTATTGGTTCTTTGACAAATAGCGCGATATTTTCCGTTTTATTGGCTTACACTTTCCTGGGTTCTGTTATATTTCTAGCGATAGAAGGGGGCGCGGATATGACTGTCCGACCTCGAATACTGCCCGATAAGCAAAAGATAACACATAAAGAAGAAAATCATACCCACAAAAAGAACATAGACAGTGAGTTCGATGATACAAATTTAACGCTATCTTCGACGAGCTTCGGTGACGCTCGCAGCAAAGCCGTAGAAAATATTTGGGAAATCACAATCTCTTTGAATATACTATACAGAGAAAACTGGACGAGACTTGCGGGACAAGAAATACTTAAATTTCAGAATGAATTATTACATAGAGTAACCAATGAAATTGCGTCACAATATGGCGTAAGTTATAAAGAGATGGCGCTTGGCGAATACAGATTGGCAAACATCGACACTCACTATGAAGAATACGAATGGAACTTGGCATTAGCGTTCTTCTACTCGCTGACGGTTTTAACTACAATAGGTAAATATATTCCGTATTTAAAGCATTTTTTGCGATCAATTTTCGCCTCTTTTAACTAACTCAAGTAATTATTGATTTTTTCGGTCGATAAAATATTATGTAATCGTATCTTATCACCCTAATCCTTATTGGTTCTTTAAAAAGCTATTAATATTCCTGAACTAAATAATTATTTTTTGTAAAAGAGAAAAATCTATTACTCCCCAAGTAGCAAATAAGAACCCTCGTATAATAGTCATTTTAAATAA
This sequence comes from Polyommatus icarus, assembly GCA_937595015.1. NCBI lineage: Eukaryota > Metazoa > Arthropoda > Insecta > Lepidoptera > Lycaenidae > Polyommatus > Polyommatus icarus. Next base: position 14,011,546 of record OW569327.1, on the reverse strand, counting down.
CTTCGATAAATATATTATGTAATTGATTGTACTGTCGGGTCTTGGTGGAAATTCATTTTATACACAAATGAAACATTTGTTGTGTCCACACACATTTACTTGCACCTTTTCCAATATGGTATTCGTAAATTACAATTTAAACTTAAATTTAGCGGCCTTATTCATAAACGTTAATTAAATTTAAGCAACACTTTAAATAATATTTAACAAGAAATTGTATTCATAAACGCTATTTAGAGTTAATCATCTACTTAATCTGTTGCTTAAATTGCTGTCAGATTAAACACCCTCACACCCTTGTTTAAGAGCTTAAATAGCAAAATGGCGGCCTAGCAAACAGATGTTGTGGCGAGAATGGTCATGAGCAGGTAGACAGTCATTGTAATTTGTACGATTGTGCGTTTTTTGTTACAAAGAGTCTTTTTGATTTTATTGATCTTACGATGGCCTATTTATTTAATTTTGGTGAAGATATTATTATATTGTGTACATGACTTCGAGCGCGATATGTTGGATGTACATTAATTTAATCGCCATTCGCCGGGTGAATGTTTATAAGCAAAGGTTGGGTCCCATGGTTGTATATATTAATATGATAATGATGCAGAATTTAGAAAAGTACAGATTTTTAAAATAAAATATGTATGTCGGAAATAATCTAAGATCTTGTGAAGGACGAAATTGTTGTTGAATCCAGTTCCAAGATCGGTTTCTTTTAATTATTATGTCCATGTTTAATATAATTTTCAACTACTTTTTTACTTTGAAACCTGTGATGACAGTTGAAACTGTAAACTGTGAAATCGACGAACGAATAATACGAAATCGAAGCGCCAAGATTGACAGCATACTGACACTTGACACTGACAGAACAGAACTTTTTTTTTAAATGGCTTCACTATTTGACGTCATCATGCATACAGCCAGATTCCTACCATTTCTACCAAAAAATTGCTATAGTAAAAAAAGTGAAGTGATGTTTAGTTAAGCAACTTTTAAGTAATGTTTATGAATACAAAATTTTTAATCATTTCTTAATGCTTAATCAACTAATTAGTTAAGTCATACTTAAGTCGTTGATTAACAACTTTTTATGAATAACGCTGTAGGTGTTTAAAGTGTTTAAATTGTAATTTATGAATATAGTGGAAAAAGTGCAAGTGATATTGTGTTTCATTTGTGTATAACTTTTATATTTTTTGTTACAGGTTATGGAAACGTCGCACCTAAAACAATGTTGGGTAAAGGAGTCACAATCGGTTACGCTATGGTTGGAATCCCTTTGACTCTTCTATATTTGTCGAGTGTTGGGTCTTTACTATCAAAGATGGCCCGAAGCGTGTTCAGCCGAGCCTTATGCTGTTGTCTGTGCTCAAAATGTGGCTACTGCTGCTACGACGAAAGACGAATGGCAGAAAAAGAAAGACGCATGAAATTAAAAAGGCAACAGGAAGAAATGATGAGCAGTCAAAACAACAGCAAAACGCCCACGGAGGAGTGCTACGTTGTAAAGTCAGACAGTCAACGAGATTTATCTATATCAGAAAGGCCGACTACCAGCACCATAAAAGATGATATCATAAGTTGGCAGGATACAGATTCAAAATTATCAATGCACGGACTTAGTATACTGGCACCGGTTCTTTTATGCTTATCGGCAATATTTATTTACATCGTCGTGGGAGCTCTAATACTTTTTAAATTGGACGATTTGTCACTAGTAGACGGAATATACTTTTGTTTTATGGCACTGAGCACCATCGGATTCGGTAGCATTATTCCGGGAATGAGCTACACAACAATTAATGGCGTTAGATATTACACAATAAATTCAACCGTTTTGTGGTTTTGTTCCGCCTACACATTAACGGGCTTAGCTCTAACGGCCATGTGTTTCGGCGTAATACACGACGAGATAATTTATAGAATAAAGAATCATCAGAAGGAGTGGTCGCAGAAGAGTAACATCGTGAACGACGAGGTGAACACGAGCGAAACGCTCTACTTGAGCTCTTGACAAATGTACGCTAAGAAACCTGAAAATTTGTACAGTATAATGGAAGATAGTTCCGCAGCCCAACGAAATAAAGTCGAGATCGAAAATCGGGAGGTTGTTTTTAGCGTCGACGAGATATCTAGCTCTGTCGAAACCCATCCAGACTTTCTGCCGCCACCGCCGCCACTGGAAGATGAAATAGTCGCTATAGTGACTAAAAAAGAACCGAAAGGAGTTTACGGTAACATGGTGGCGTATAACACCCTACCTGAAATTATGGAACACGAAAATACGTGAATAGTGATAAAAGTTGTGTGTACAATGTACATTATTTGTGTTAACGATGAACTTATGAACTTACAGTGGGAATTATTTGTATTCCTTTATAACTTTCTATATCATTATCTGTGAATAATTTTGTTTGTAAGTATATAATGTACATAAAAATAACTTTTAGGAAATGTGGAACATTTTACTGTCAATGGATGATATCAAATTATAGATGTAATATTTTCATGTGAATAGAAACCTTTGTAAAATTAAATTTATTAAAAAATCACTGTAATTTTAATTTGACAACACTTTAAGTATTAGTAATAAATAATCATAACATTAAGACTTCAATATTTAGGGCCTGTTTCACCGCTTCCTGATAAGGCTATCCACCACCTAATTTGTCAGATGAAGTATGGAAAATCTGTCAAATAACCCTATCGGGCACCTTTTCAGGCAGCGGTGAAACAGGCCATTAATATTATAAATGCGACAGTGTCTCTGTCTGTCCGTCTGTCTGTCTATATTGTGTCTATGTTACATCTTCACGCCCAAACCGCTAAAACGATTTTGCTGAAATTTGTATGCTAGATGACGCCTGCAAATCGGTTGCACCAAAAGATACCGTACATTTTTCTAGGATAAAAATGATCTTAGTATGTTCTTTCACGGGAATCAAAGTATATATATACCAAATTTCAGCAAGATCGGTTCAGAGGCTTAGGCGTGATAATGGTAACAGACAAACAGACACACACTTTCACATTTATAATTTCTGAAATGTGATTATTAAATCCATACTAATGTATGGATTTAATATGCACGTTTAAGAAATTTTAATTCCACAAAATTGTTGTGTAACACAGCAATTAACACGAAACAGAACAACTCAATGATGGTAATAAATAACATCAAATACTTGAAGACATTGTTGTCCCATAAACGGCTATGGCCTGAAATAATAAGCAACCATTGTGAGAAACAACGCAATTTATATGAAAACTTCGTCGCGGCCGGCCATTCCGCTCTCACTATGTCCCAGGGGCACGGAACTTTTCTTAAGCATTCCGGTCATGGTTTTAAACAGATTGTTATTTTTAATTCACTTCTTTTTCTCCCCTTTATATCTTGTTACATTCTCGTTACCATCAACAAAATATAATATATTACATGGACCAAGTTTTTGTATGTACAATAAAAGTCTCAGGTAAAAGTATTTCATAGGTAGAATTTGGTTGAATGAAACGTTAAATCAATGCTATAGTTACCATCTGTTGGCTAAGCTTGACATAAACCGTTTCATTTAGGTGCGTTACTTGCCAAATAATCAAGTGATAGTACAATCAGTAAGCTGTAAGCATCATTGGCCGAGGTAAGCACTTACTTGGTTGCGTTAAAGTCAATGTTAGTCGAAAACTGTAGGCGAACATAAGAAAATTACATAGCACCATCAACTGCATATGAATCAATTTATCTGTCAGTACAATATTTTTATGATATAAAAGGCAAAGACGAATCTGAAACAAATTGCCAACACATAAAATGTAGCCCTAATTCATTAGCGAGTAATTTTGGCCCCTAATAATGTACGATAAAGGGCCAATAAAGCTCATGGCGACGCAAGTGCCGCTGGAGAAAATAGCCTCTACTTTACTAATAGTGTCACGAAATAATGTCACGAAAATGTCCCTCTGTGGTCCAGTTCGGGTTTACGATACACTGATGTGCGTGAATCGCCCGTAATGTACAACATAGTGAAGCCGGAACTGTACGATTATAATGGTTGGTTACATGTTAGAATGTAGAAAAGTAAATAATCTTATATATAAAATTCTCGTGTCACAATGTTAGTCCACGAACTCCTCCGAAACGGCTTTACTGATTTTTACCAAATTTGATATGCATATTCATTCAGCAGACCGTCTGAGAATCGGCTACTCGGTACTTTATATATTGATAAGTGCATTTATTAAATAAATAATAGTGCATTATTACAACTCGAGATTGACGGCGACCATTGTTTACATGCTAAGGAATAGCAATCGACGTTGCCATGGTGACATACTTATTTAGTCACTTCAATAAAATAAAATATATTATTATGGCAATGCAACGTTTGCCGGGACAGCTAGTAATATTATGAAAATGAAGTGAACGGTGATTAAAAGTAATTCAAGGTAAATTATTGTTGAGTTTAAAAAGTTTGGTAGTAACGTTTCAATCAAAAAAGATACTGCTGCATGCTTCTTATTGAAGAATCGTGTAATATAATCTTTAAACGTTTTCTTCCTAAAAATTGATGCTCCGCGCGGTTCCAATCGCATAAAATATGAGGTATTTCGTGGAAACCTTACATTTTCCCGCAAAAAAATAGCCTATATTGTCCTTCCTTGTGGTCTGTAATATCGATTCTCTGTCTCTTCGCGCGTCGCGATGGTACCTTAAAAAGTGAACAAAAATAAAAAACACACAAAGTAGCATCAAAAAGCTTGAACAAAAATGCTTTAAAGGACAGGTTTTTGTTACATTATATTCAATTTCATTGTCTTATCTTGTTTTCCTTTGATCTATGGTCAATTTTCACCTGAACGAATATTAAATTGGATTTGCGACGAAGTTTCGGAGACAAGAATTACGGCGCGCGATAAAAACAGGAAAATACAGTTATGAACATTTAGCAACAGGTTGATTTATGGTCATTGTGTACGGTACAGTCGTAATAAAGGATACGGGCAAAGAAAAAACTCGTATATATGTTCGAAATTTCGTCGCTGCGCTATCAATAGCTAGTCAATATTATGTCTGTCTGTCTATTACCACTTCACGCTTAAACCGTAGAACCAATTTTGATGCAATTTGGTAAGGAAATACTTTGAGTCCCAGGATATCTAAGGATAGTTTTTATCCCAGAAAAATAAAATATATACTTACATGATTCGAGCGCGAATAACAAACTTTTTTGGTTGCGGGCGTCATCTAATATTATAATAATGCTAATTATTGAACTAGATAATATAATATTATAACAGTTGGAAGAAAATGTAAAATCTAAAAAGGATCCATTGAGAGATATGCACCAGGCGATCTTGTACCAGCAGTCGGAAAACAAGTAAGTAGTTATTATTATTATCGCACGTGTAATGCCACTATAGCAGATCTCAGAGGGCATCACCATATCTCTGAATCATACAGTTGAAACCAGCTGAGGGTTCTTCATCAGATACTTCAGACCTTTGATTTTTCACGTCAAATGAAGCGGCCGACCAAGTTGAATATTTTTTGTAAAGGTGGCATGTCGATCTCTAGTTTGGTTAGGCTCTTGTACAGGCACAGGTACTACAGGTACTCCAGCTCTTCGATTATCCTAGTTTTTACGGTTCCGTACCCAAAGGGTTAGTCTGTCTGTCTGTCTTCAGGCTAGACGAGTCGCGCCAGCTCGAGCGACGCATTTGTTTCACTCCCACTAGTGCCCGTGTGCGAGAGAAATGAGTGGCTTGATTTTTATTCGGCGGCATCCGCGTTCCTGACATTTCACTAGATTTAGTTTAGTGAAATGACATATCACTAGATATTTTTAGTAAGAAGACGTAACAAACAAGAATTCGGCATCTTCCGGGAGTTCGTGATATCCCTAGGGATATCGTGAAATCCCTGATATCCTCTTTTCCCTGCGACATATTCATATTGTAAGTATTTAAGATCGGTAAATAATAAAAAAGAACATAGAACGAACGCTAGTATTATAATAATTATTAGCTTTCTTTACTACTAATTTATAAAATATTATGCAAAACTATCTTTAAACTGTATGTCGTCTGTCACTTTGATTCTGAGAAAGGACAAACAATAGTTTAACCTGAAACAATGTACGGTTTGAGCGTAATAAACAAATGACTGCGAATTGCGAACCACAAGCACGAAACATCTAAAGATTAAAGAAAACAAAATACAGCACAAAATTCAGAAACTAAGAAAGCAACAACCTAAATAACGGTTAGTAACGAGGACCATCTTCCATTACATATTAATGTTCCTTTATTTATAGTTGGTTCGATATCTCCCAATAATCCTGATCTCGGTATTGATACAGCTATCCCAGGGGTACCGTTCATATTCCCGATAAACAAGAAGCCTTTGCAGGGCAAGATCACCATGTTAATAATAAGGAATGTTACGCAAAGGTCAAAGCAGAAAACGCTGCTAGGACATTCTAGGACATACAGTGAGCCCGTTCAGACGTGCGCGTGTTCTTCGGGTGATATGCGCGTGTTCTACTATAGCGTATGGGAAAATACGCGCGCGGCACGCGCTGAATCCGCGCCGACGCGCGCCGTGGCAGCTAAGCATCGCAAACGGCATATTTGTCAATTCGTGTAAATTTTCTTACGTAAAAATTCAAGTTCAAATTCTAAAGGTGTCATGGGCTACGAATATTTTAATTATTCGTAGGTTATGGGTCATTTAAAAATGCGTCCCATTGCACAGACATGTCCTGTTGCATCTAACCCTGACTAAATAATTATGTAGTTAAACAAACATTACATACATGATAGAAATATATAAAACAAAGTGGCCATGTCTTATGGCATTCTCTACCAACCTAGTATTACTTTTCTTTTGGAACGAAGTTCCTTATTTCTCTTACATCAATTAAAATATAACACTGGTAGACGCTGTTTGATAGAATCAATACCAAATAAAAGAGACAAGAAGTGACGCTGAGTATGAACAATAAGGGCTGGTTTACACGTATTAAGTAGTTAGCTAAATTTTAATTTAATTTTAAATTGTTAATTGCATATAAACACAAAATTTAGTAGCAAGTAACAACTTAAAATTGTCATCTAGTTTAGTTGAACTAAACTAGATGACAATAATTAGAATTTAGTTACTACTCTACTTAATACGTGTAAACCGGCCACTGCCACCAGACTTAAGAGGCCGGGTACCCTTGGAATTTCTCATACAAACGTAATACCAAAGTCATTTTCTCATACGAAAATATTTAACATGTTTGAGTTATTTTTCAGTTTAAGATAGTAATTACCTAGTTAATGGAATCAGGCGTTACTTTGCGGAAATCCATAGCTTAAAATTTAGTTTGTTATTATTTTTAGCAATATTCCGCGAAATAAACTTCCACCTTTAAGTAAATGAGTGAGTACACGCATAGGCATGCGTACAGCACCTCCCTCCTCCCACACTGCCTATGCGTACACTCGCATGCAAGAACTTGCAAACACCACCACCACACAAGCAATAATGTTGGCAAATCCGTGCAAGGCCCCTCACCACCATGCAGGTTGAAAACCTCGACGCGCGTTTCGCTCCAACACCGGAGCATCCTCAGGATGTGGACTCTACGAACAACGTCCGTCAAGTCTTGACGGACGTTGTTCGTAGAGTCCACATTACGTTTGTATGAGAAATTCCAAGGGTACCCGGCCCCTTAAGAACGTATATGACCAATATGGTAACAAGTTATCCAAATAGATTGTTTAGTGGTAATGCAAACAAGTGGATTGGCTAAGAGGTAAGTAATTGAGTATTCCGAAGATTTTCAAACTAAAGATATTATAAGAATGTTGATGTAACAAAAAGTTAGTATCTAACGTTTTTCTTTTTTACATTTTTTATCATTTTCGAAAGAAAGACAAATAACACACTTTCCGCTCCTTAGTCTTATTCCTAGGAAACTAAATTATTTACACAGGAACTATGTGAGTCACATCTGTGTCTTATTTACTTTTAATATTCAAACAACGTCCAAAAAAATATTCACAAAAGCTATAAAATATAACTACATTGAGTTACGGGTATTACAATATTAAAGTACTTATGGCCGGCGGAATTAATGTCGTGGAAAAGTGGTTGTGCATTATTAATATGGCGGCGAGAAAATATTTTATCGGAGCACATGCGTAGCTACTAAGGGGCTAGGCGGGACAGTGCCCTGGGGCCCTCAAGCTCAGGGGGCCCCTGAATCCTCACCAGAAATCTCGATCGAACTGAACTTTTGGAAATTTCTCGCATTTTCAAAATAAATATGACAGGTTGCAACCCCACTTTAATCATGACAACTCAGTTGAGAGAAACTCGTAAGTTATGCCTAGGGAATTCCCCAAAATTCTTTCTGTAGGTGGGCAGTTGATGGTTAGTGATATTATGTGCGTTTTATTATTAATTAATGTGCGTTTTATTGTGAATTCGAGTTAAGATAAGACGTCATATCATAACATAATAAGAGGTATGCAGTAATAACCAGATCGGAAAACTTATTCTTATTCTTAAAAACGGACAACCAATAATAATTATTGATATCGAAGTAAAAAAAGTGTTTCAGGGCTTTTATGGAGCCATCTTAGCTTAGCATTTTTAAAGTACATATTTGTATATTTCAAATTTTTATTAAATAAAACCTAATCAGTTTACATAGCGGTGGGGCCCCATTTTTTAAGTTGCCCCAGGGCCCTTGGTTACCTAGCTACGCCACTGTATCGGAGGTAAACATCCCGACGAAAATGATGGTAGATTGGACGGTACTATTAAGGGCCCCTACCTAATAGTACCGCCCAATCTACCATCATTTTTAATACGCGTATTGAAATTTCATCATCAACACACGCTAGGCCTTCCGCAGGTTATGAAAGTTAGAAATGTGAAAAACGCTCAGTGTCTGACCTAGTATTTCATTAATTTGAGACTGAAATGAGAGCTGTAGGCTTTTGTCATTTTTGGTGTACGAATTGAAACGAAACAAAACAACATCGAACGAAAAAAAAATCGAGTCGATCGCGAGAAGCACAAATAATGAACTGATTGATTATTATCTACATTATTTAAACGTGTACAAAGAATGGAAGCATAAGTATATGCAGAAAATCATTTTGAGTTTGTCCTTCCTCCAAAATCATAATATTTAAGCAAATTAATGTAACTGAGCCATGTTAGGTCCTGATAACACCCACCGAGTTACGAGTAGAGTGGCGACACAGTATCCTCGGCCGAGCACAACCATGTCGAAGATAAACTCGACCGAGAGAACTGTCTTTCCTTTGTACTCGGTAGGTCTAATCGGGCCCTTAGGCCGTGTTCAGACCAAACTGACTGTCAGCCGCCGAATGTGAGCGAACGTTACGCAGTTTATTGTATTTCCATACATATTCACTTTTTCGTTCACACCAAACCGACAATACGCTATTACAGTAGGCGTAAGCACGGACATTCGATATTTATTTTCACGTTCACACTGGGGCTCACAGTGAGCCTGCTCACATTTGGCGGCTTACAGTTAGTTTGGTTTGAACACGGCCTTACAGATGCTGAAGAGCAGCCTACTATACAGATGGTTTTACGATCATTGCTTGTATTTTTACTCGTTAGAAATGTAGGAGCCCTTGGGAAATAACAACACTAGTCGTTTTCATTCCCACTATTCATAATAAACAAGAGTTCCCATTTCTTATTCAAAAAGTAATTAGGCGTAATCGTAAGTTATTTTGCAAAGTAGATTTTGTAAAATAACTTACGATTTTAACGTATTGTATAGCTTTTACCGCGGGTTTTGAGTGCAGTGACCGAATCAAGAAATTCCGTAACGAAAAAAACCTGGCAAGTCAATGTTATATTTATCGAATCTTCATGACAAAATCCGACAAAATTACGTAGGACCGCCTTTTGCCTACCAATTTCTCTGATAGTAGTTAGTACTACTGCAAATAGTTGTCACTGTTAACAGACATCAGAGAAGTTGATTCATAGGCTGATGCACCTACGGAATTTAGTCGTGTTATGCAAACCCAGCTGCCGATCACGACTAACATTGAATTGCTGAATAACTTGACCAAATGATGTAGGTGCGCTATCAGCCACATGAACCAACTTCTCCGATAGTACCATCGAGGAAATTGACTCCTAGGCAGTTGATAGACCATCGTCATTTGGTCGCATCATGTCAATTCAGTGTTAATTGTGATCTGTCGGCTGGGTTTGACGTAACGCGACCAAACTACGTAGGTCCGCTATCTGCAGGCTATCTGCCTATTAAACAACTTCTCTGATAGTACATTAGAAATGTCTACAGGAAAAATCATTGTGATTTTATCCACCTAGATGAATAATTGCAGGGAGGTGGCTTTTAATAAAACGTCCAATATTGATGTCCCCATTATTCTTGGAGCAGATTTATTGTGAGACAACATTACGGTCAATTAAAGTGTGATTTGTAAACCCCGCTTCGAATCAAGATTGCCTGAAGGGGTATTTTATGATTTCATTTAAATAATTTAATTATAATTTTACATGAATTGTTTAAATTAACAATGTTAATGAAATAATAATGAAATGGTTGTTGTTTTGAATATAAATAAATGAACAGCGATAAAAAATCGACAGATGTGGCCAACACTCTAATTTTCTTTTGCCTAAGGTCGTAATAAAAAATAATCGGCCAAGTACGAGTCAGACTCGAACTCGACGAAGGGTTCCGTACCGTTATAGAGCAAAAATAGTCCAAAAATTGTGTTTTTTGTATGGGAACCCCCTTTTTATTTTAATTAAATATTATTACTAATGATTAAAGAACACATATAATTAAGGCCTTTGTGAAAATGTCAAGTACCTACCTGTTGTCATCATTGATACCGAGCAAAAAATGTTTGAAAAATCACGTTTGTTGTATGGAAACTAATGTAATGAAATGAAATTTACAATATTTAATTTACAATGAAAATGTAAATTAAATATTTAAGGGGGGCCCTTAAATATTTAATTTATTTTGTTTTTAGTATTTGCTGTTATAGCGGCAACAGAAATACACAATCTGTGAAAATCTCAACTCTCTAGCTATTACCGTTCTTGAGTTACAGCCTGGAGATAGACGGACAGACAGACAGACAGACAGACAGACAGACGGACAGACGGACAGACATCGAAGTCTCAGTAATAGGGTCCCGTTTTGACCCGACTACGACGAAGCAAAAAGGAGGCTTGATATGATTTTGGCTTGTATGTTGTATAATCAAACGCCAGCTCGTTGACAACTGATTTATTATACTTTTTAATACAATAAGAACTTCTTATTACCACATCTTCCCGTACATAAAAGAAACAGAAATGATTATTCTAAACTAAGTATGTTAAATAAAAATAAAATGAAATAAAACAAATTGCTATTAATCTATCTCTGCTTACAACCTCGCGTCCGAGGAGGAGAATAATTCAATTCAACCGTTGATTCCAAATCAGATGGTTCATAGATTGAACCATGACCATTCTCCTCTTCAGATTCTATCTCCTCACACGAGTTGTCAAAATGTTGCACAACAGAGTTATCTGTTGTGTTTGCTGTCACAGGCCTAATTAAGTGCCTGCGATTGCGTCGATAAATTCCTTTTTTATTTTTTACAATATAGGAACGAGGGGTCTCAGCTTTTCCGATTACCTTTCCACGAATTCGTTCGTTATTATTTTCCACCATTATTACATCATCGCCAACACTTAATTCTGGCAGTGGCTTAGTATGCTGATCATAATACATTTTATATTTTAATTGTTTGTCAACAATATTTTTATGTTGATCAGGGTAATGACCGTGTTTCAAAAGGTCTGGATGCACTGGGAGCCTACACCTTAGTCGGCGTCCCATCGTCATTTTATTTTATTTTGTGATATTTCTATTTTAATTAGTATTTTTTTAAATATTATTATTTATCTTATTATAGCTGCAAATAAACGTTTATTCTATTCTATTCTATTCTATTCTATTCTATTCTATGTATGTATGTATGTATGTGGGTATGGATGTTTGTCTGTTCCCTCGTAACTTTAAAACGACTTGTCCTATTTAGACAAATGAGGTGTTATTGGAAGCGTCTTGATTGTCCGCTGGTTATAGGCTACATGACTTTACGTAAAATTGACTATAGCGCCATCGAGGGCACTTAAAGAATAGAACAAAAAAAAAAATTCTCCTGACTATGTTGTGTGGGGTATCAAATGAAAGGACTTTGTTAGAAAATTTCAAATATATAAATTTTATTACCTATTCCCCACGGGTTTGCTTGCAATCACCTGATTATTGCATGATATCACTTCAATACAACATGAAACAACAATTAATTATATATACCTTCACCCTCCGCTGGATCTTGGGGGCTGCTGCGCCCCCAATTATATGGTCGTCGATCATTTGAGGAGTTGGGAAGGTTAAGAAATTTATCGAGCGAATTTTAGCCCCAAAATAATTGAAATAAAAATAAAGTTTAAAAAACTAAATCCCGACTACTAAAAGGCGCTCTAAAAAGTACGAAACAAGAAAACAGTTAATAGGGATATGGAAATGTTTAAAGGATAGCCATGGTCGTATGCCACCTACTATTATAGCAAAACAGATTCATTGTAGATAATAACATCGGGCATACATACGACCACGGATATCCTTTAAACATTTCCATATCCCTATTAACTGTTTTCTTGTTTCGTACTTTTTAGAGTGCGTTTTAGTAGTCGGGCTTTAGTTTTTTAAACTTTATTTTTTTACCCTTTGGGTGCGGAACCCTAAAAACATTAAAAATTTAAATGAAGAATTTGGTGAAGGACCTTGCATTCAATATTCTGCCAAATAAGCAAAAAACCTTTTACCTGAAAAATCTATACAATCTGTATCTCCAATCATAGAGGGTAAAAAGATAGGGGACGAGCAATATCGCCATCTCAATAACAAAATAGAAGTTTCAATATCGCAATAGATAAACACATCGGCTGTATAGCTGACGCGTAGATTGTCAACAGCAGACAATATTCCTAATATTAGTTTTGGGACGTCAGCGAGAGGACCTTTCTCATGATACGATCTTTTGTTTATTTTGATATTTGAAAGAGAAAAATTGAATTTGTTCCATGTATAGCTGTTGGGCTGTATAAACTATAAAGTGCTATCAGATAAATTGTTTCATTGGCAGGTAACGGACCGGACGTACGTGGTTTAGTCGGTTTATGTCAAGTCCAGCCGGTAGATCCCAATTCCCAACTAATATTGAATTGAGCTGACCAATTAATATAGGTTTGCCATATTCTGCATATGGATATTTTTTTCTGATCTGGAATTAACTAGCGTAGATAGGTTGATAACGGAAGATTTTTTCATCGTGTTTTACCTGAAGTCCTGAGACCGTAGCCAAAGTCCCTTTCGTTAAAAACGATGACGAAATTCGTTACCAAAATATATGGGATTTGACATTAATCTTCGCAAGCGAATTAATGTCATTTCGCGATGACTTATGTCAAACCGCATACATTTTGATAACGAATTTTGTCATCGTTTTTTAACGAAAGGGACTTTGACTACGGCCTCTGTAGTGTCATCTTTGATGGTAGGAAAGACAAAAAAAACATAGTTTAATTTCAGATTCACTTGGATATTTTAATTATATTTTGATCAAGATTTTACCTGGATTAGAGGATGAGGTGACATCTCATTTGAAAATCTGCATAAGTTTAGATCCCTACATGGAACAAAATCTGGAATTTAATATTGATAGGAATTTTAAAAAGGCGATTTTTAGATTAGAAGATGAGGTGACATGTTATGGGATCCCACACAAAACTGCAAATTCGCATCGCATCGCAATGTAATTTTTTTACTATGAATTTTGTCGCAGATATTTGCAATGCGATGCGAATTCGCAGTTGTTTGTGAGATCCCTAAGTTTGGAATCCGCCAACAAAATCTAAAATTTAATGTAGATAGGTACACAAACCAATGATATATTTTCCTTTGATAACGTGCGTATTTGCGCGCACGACACACAAGATTTCAATTACAGAACCCACTGTTTACCATGTTCTAGATCTCAAACTTGAATGAAATGTACTTCGTCTAATGAAACAAGTTAGACTTCAGTGGATCCACCAAATAACATGTTCATTACATGCCATGAAGGCAGAACACGGTTGTTCTAGAGAGTTCCAGGGTATATGAGTTTCTACGTAATGGAAAATTGTTCTAGAAGTTGGATAGTAGAAGAATAGAATAGACACAATGACTTTTCTATTCTATGAACCAAAGAAAATGTTTCTATTTGTTATGTCAGTGATTCACGCATAATGAGTTGAGCTAGTGAAATTCTTTATTAATAATATGTACTTTTGATATGTAATGGTGGCCATACACCATCCTTCCTATCGTAACTTCACTGTCGTAATAATTATCGAGTGCAACTTAATTTAAACCATTCATCGCCCTATTCTATTATAATGATGATAATTATTTTAGGGGAACACGATTTAGATATACTATCGGCCAAGAACTAATTATATTATGTATAATTATATGGTATACACTCGATAATCACCAGGAAAATCTCTTGACTTCAAAATAAAACTATTAGCACAATACGTCATAGTAATTATCGGCAATCATTCCTTGTATGTTCTGTTTACTAAATTTTCTAATATTTGGTAGATTGAAGTAACCTGTGTAATCAAATTAATAATCATCATCAGCTATCACTAATTACACTTACCAAAGAGTTTGAGAGCTCATCAGAGGTAGTCCACACTATAATATTATGTCAATATGTCAAAATCATTAATCATGGTACGGCCACGCACAATTTTATGATAGCCCGGAAAAAATGGAAGCAACTATCAACTGGTCATTTTCTTATAGGTAAAGTTGGTGAGTTTGGTCTCCGGTCATCCAGCAGACTCAACTTGGTCATCAAAATACACCATTTAGTCGATAGTAGCTCTAAAGTTTAGTGTGGTGCTAAAATTGCTGTACTAACGTAATATAAACTGCACCGCCCAGAAGCGATAAAAACCCAGCTCCATATCACGTAATAATTACCTTAAAGAACTTCTGAGCGGGCTCTAACTCCATTACGCGCATCCTGGCGACTAACGGAGTGACGTCACAAAGTGGAATCCTATTAGGATTTTTACAGACTTTCGCAAAGTCACTTAGTATTTTAGCACGTTTTATGACACTTTTAAAAATTTTAAAACGCTATTTTATTTCTAATTATAATTAGCTTTTAGAGTGATATTATAGCTTTAATATTCTAAAATTGACAAAAAATGTCATCTTCCTGCACTTTACGTTGGGCCATTGCGTATGTATACAGCATAAAATCATGGTGTTCTGCATTTAACCTAATGAGAAGAATATTTTGTGTCTTAGATGTAACATAAAAGAACTTACACTTTTAAGAAGACGTGAGTGGAAGAATCGAACAAGTAACATTTCGTAACATTCGGACAATAACTAATTTTTTCCCTAATTATTTCGATAAAACTTGTAACTTATGTACTTCATAACCTAGCTAATGTATCTGGCTACACATATAATCCATAGTTTTTCTATTGGGCGATTTCATTAGCGAGATGCAACAGTTTGACACACTTAAAGCTTCCTACAGGCAAAATGAAGCATATTTATTAATAAAATATCCCTTGAAGGGATACATTTCGACTAGTTTAACAATGATGTATAAATGAAAACCTTCATCAAATGTATGAAGGGCCACAAAACAGGCCGAAGTGCCATCGCGGGCGCAACCAATTTGACCCTCCATTAAGAACTGTGATGAGTTCATATGTGAATACTGGCTATTGCGAAACTTTTACAAAATAACTTGCCTATATTTAAAAATAGCATAAAACAAAAAACTATGTTACTAAATAAAAGTAAATATAGTAATAAGTACTAGAAATTATTAAACATTTCTACGATCGCGGGCGCAACATCAAAATTCTCAAATCTCTTAAAGGTGTATTAAATCGTAATTCTCTAACAAATTTTAAAATTTTCAGTATTGAATATATAATTATACTAGTAAGTTTGTAATAAAACTGTACCAAATTGTAGTTTTTTTTTAATTTTCAGTTGTTTATTGGCCTGACAAAATTAATCGTCTAAATCACTAAAAACGATTGAATAGTGTAATTTATACAAAAGATATCGACGTAATATTGTACAACTATACTACAACTAAACATTAATTAAAAATATATGCTATTTTAATTAAAAAATATGGGAAAAAACATCGCGTCCCTTAGATGATATTGCTTATTCGAATTCCATTTTTTACCGATAAAAGTTGTTTTGTTAGAAAATACACATCTTCTTACGTATATTCCAATTGAAAAATGTAACTACACACATTTTAAAAATTCTCGTTAATTTTCTCTGTAGCGGAATGGCCCTATTTCAAATAATTTTTCCAGCCCTAAACCCTCCATTTAAGCAAAAAAACGGGAAGGTTTTTCATGTTACTTACCTTATTCTTCCACTCACGTCTTGTTGTGGTACACTGCATCTTTGTTATTATAATTAAACCAAAATAAGCTGTTGTATGCACAATAATTGCACACACTTTTAGGCCAGACTGCACTGAATGTAGCGGCGCGTAAGAAATAGAGGCACGATGTTTTTCCAAATTGTGCGCCATACTTGCGAATTTAGTACGAAGTTTGCGAATAAGGTACGTAGTACTATTTTAATATTACTAAAAATTGCATTGCCTTAAAATATTATAATATCCTTTGTATCTAATTATTGTCATTTAAAAGTTAAAACAATAACATTTCATAAAACCAACAAATCACATCTCCAAAGTATACTTACTTTATTTGCCGCTCATACTAAATTTAGTTTACATTCGGTTCAAAATGAATTAAAAAATTGTAACAATAATATATATTCAGCTTTGTTTTCGTGTCTATTTTCGTTTATGTCTCCATCTACGACGGCAAACGCATCAAAACGCGTACTTTGCACGTATGAAGTGATTACATCAGCATACAAGTGTTTTGTTGCCCTACTGTAATGTTTGCTGTGACCAAAATGTTTATATTTGTAGTTCGCACTACAGAGGTTAACACTTAGCATAAAACTTTAGACGTCCTGCAGTCCGCGAGAGCACTTCAGCTGGGTTGGACATCTGTTAGCCTATCACAGGTTAGTCTATCACATAATACATAATTAATTTGTACCTTACGCTTAGACTAGATGATGCCCGCAACTCCGTTGCTCCAAAATTCGATTATTGTGTGGAACCGTGAAGTATCGTATATCCTTTCCCGGGACTCAAAGACTCTTGCGCGTGAAAAGGTAACAGACAGACATACACTTTTTCATTTATAATAATATTATAATAACGGTGTTTACTGCACTACACGTAATTTTACCATCCGGCGTTCATAAGTCATAACTTTCGCGTTTGCCATAATATTTAAAAAACGTAAAAAATCGGGACGCCACGCCGCGCCGCGCCAGATGGTAAAATTCCGTGTAGTGCACAAACGCCCTTAGTATGGATTATGTTTATGCTCACCGCGTAAACTGGCGAGACAGTGCTCTCGGTCAGTCAAAATGTCTGTTTTTACTCTCTCGTCACAGTATCGCCACTCTACCCGGTAGATATAATGAAGCCCTTAGAACCAGGCCACAATACTACGTTGCGTCGTCGTATCGCGAAAATAAAAACGCACATAAATGAGATGCGATGTCGCAACGCAAATGTTTCATATAGCATAGCACTCTTTACATCTGGAATTTTCACGATGCGTTCTGCGGAGTCGTAGATTTATACGATGCGACGCCGCAACGAGGACATAGACAGACAGCATTCACGCAGTCAAGCGTTGAAGCGGTAGTCCTGCGTTCTTTATGTTGTCACACAGAAGGCATACTGACGCGGTCAGGAAGACTTCCTGAATCCTGTCTTAGTATAATAATATTATTATCTATCTAACGTAATGATGACCGCTTCAACGCTTGACCACGTGATCGCTCTCTGTCTGATAGGTCCCAGAAAATAGCTCCTCCGTATAACTTCTATTTTTAAGGTTTATGGTTTTTTCATATTATACGTTTTATACAAAACTGTGGTAATTATATTTGTTGTGGATATATCCGTATGTACAAGGTTGTATTGTACAAATACGCATGGATTATTTGATTTGCCATCAACCTCGAGAGTATTCCGAGTAACGATTTCCACCATATTTGTTTTGCCTCTACACATAAACATGGAAAATATTATGTTACGCAAAATATTCTGACCATCCATCCATGCAATAAATAGGATTTTTGTTTGTTTGTTTGCATACAAGCAATAGGCTTTGAAATTACATTTTTACAGGTACATTTTTGATGAAATTTGTAGTTAAACTATTTTACTAATAAGTTTTTTGTTGTTAAGGCCGTCCCCCGAGCAAACGACCTTGACCATACATTTGCCGCGTTGCCGAGATCGCACCAAAACCCTATTTTTTACACAGTCTTATTTTAACATTGACCTTAAAGAATTAAAACGTGGAATATCTATGATATTGTCGATCTATTGGCGTGTGTTTCAAATTAAAGTAATTTGTAAATACTAGGTAGAGAATAAAAAGCGGTAAATTACTCCGTAGAGGGACCGCCATAAAAGTAAACTGATCTAAAGACAATTGAATATGTATGACATTGAGTTACGTTGTTATTAGTCCAACTAATTAAACAATATGATTTAGCCTTATTTATCAACAGAGGTTGTATAATTACAGTCTTTTGCTCCATTTAGCTCCACTTATGTTTATTATTATGAGACAGTCTGTTATTAGGTACAGCAAAGCGTTAATTATGAAATCATGAGAACATTATGCTTGTCAATAATATTAACTCTGCGACTACTACAGCTGCATAATATATTTTAACTTTTAAGCAATGACAATCCTTCACCACATACCTAATTCAACAAAAATATTTTGAAGAAGAACACAAAAAGTCACGATAATTTTAAGGTAAGATGAAACTACAAATTGAAATTATGTTTTATTTCCTGATAAATGAAACGCTTTTAAAAATGTTTTTTTAATGCCTCATATTCTGTTGGGCTTGATTTACCTGTAGGGCCGGTATGCCAAGAAAACTTTTTCACAGGCGAGGTTAAGATAACGCCGCGATAAAGTAAGAAACCGTGTTGGATATGTTTTAGATTGCTTTTGCCTCTCATAGAAAACAAGCAATGGAACAGCAAAAACTGGGAAGGGCGGAAGCGACAAAATGGTTTTTGTAATGGGCGTAAGCGACAAAATATATTTCAAATAAGCTATGTGCAAATTATAGTATATGCATGAACCAATCTATGTACAAATTTTGGAAGCTTAAATTACTCTCCTCTGTTGGCAAAATAGGAAACGCTTTTTTTACAGAGGCCTTTTTGATTGATTATTCAGTGTTATAAAATTGACCAATCGTGTTATGCTATGGGTAATTCAAAGACAAAGACATGATGAATACTGACAATGAACTTTAATTTCTTAGCTTAAGTCATTGCTGAAAAAAATCGATATCGCTACAGCCAAATTGTCAAGGCGTCACCTTCAGGGAAAAGCTAGTATTATAGGGTTCTTTTTACATTTTTACTACATGTTCGTTTGAAGAACTCGACACCTATTGAGTTCTCTACAAAATACAAGCTAAGAGAACCTATACCGTGCAAGTTTCTGGAATGCTTTGTTAAAAAGCAATTTCCACTAGTGATACAACTAGAACTAGCAACCCTTTACTTTTGAAACAGACCACCTGAGGTGTAAGGTTATTGCTTATATAAAACGTTAGGCGACGATATATTCGTAGCGTGATCATTTCCTTGTATTTTACATACCCACGATATTGCTATGTATAAAAATATCGTAATAATATAGTATTTGGTAAGGATTATTTAGGACTAGATGACCCGGCTTGGGGGGCGAAAACCCCCGCATAGTAATCAAACCTCACTCCAAAACTGACTGTGTTGTTTTCCTTGAGATATTAGGTATAGGTAGTAGTTATAGGTAGAGGATATAGGTAGAGTGGAGCATTGTACGTAAAAACAAGAAAAGTCCTCCGTGAAAAAATCCATAAGTGCCTAAAAGATTTTACACTTAGTTGTAACGGTTTCGTTGTTGCTTTTCAGAAACTGAAATGGAAACTGTACCTTATCATCCTCTCATTGAGATATCGAAAGAGCAACTGAAGCAGGCCCGCGAGTTCTACGGAGTTGGGAACGCAAAGAGGATACAAGAGAGTTTAGACCAAGTCGAAGAATGGTGCAAAAAGCAAGACCATTTAGTAGATGCGCTACCTTTTTTAAGTTAGTTATTTAAAATGTTATACTGACGCGCACATTGTAATGTATTGCATTTTTCATACTGTTGATGCTGATGTTTTATGGACGAGTGCGCCATGGGTCTTAAAACTTAAAACGTATGAAAATGAAAAATGAAGACGTGAGTGAAAGAACACAATAAGGCTATTTACACACGGCACCGCAGCGGCGCCGCGGCGGTGCCACTCCAATACTCATCCTTGTATTTCTATGTGCGGGATGGGCCCTCACACACGGCGCCGCCGCGGCGGTGGCGATACCGTGCCGCTGTCGCTGCGGCGCCGTATGTAGGGCCCGTAGAAATACAAGGATGAGTAATGGAGCCCGCTGCGGCGCGTGTGTAAACACGCTAAGTAAAAAATTTACGTTTTTATTGCATAAATTGAGGCTTTAGGGCCGCGCCGGATAAATTATTTGAAGTAAAAAAATTGTGTATTTTATGTGTAGCCAAATACACAGCCAGGTGATGAAGTATATAGATAAGTTACAAGGTTTGTTTAAATTATAAGGTAAAAAATGAGTAAATATCAGTATGTTGCAAAATGTTAGTTATCGTGTTCTTCATCAACTCACGTCTTCAAATTAATATGCGCGGACCTTTACAAAACAAGCACAATTTTTTTTGTGATTACTTACAAGCTAATTATTATATTTATTTTGTGAGTAAGCTACATTTTGATAAGACGAACAACATTTTTATTTTCGAAAAATCTCGAAAGTGGTAGCTAACAGAGATAGAAAGGATTTCATACTTTGACTTGATGGTCCTAAAATATGGATTGTTTTATTGTAGGACAAGGACAAGTACAGTAGTCAGCCAAATTTTGTTGATTACAGAACCCTAAAACGGAACCCTAACCAGCTGATTTCTTGTATATTGGTAGATTAATAGTTATATAATTTAAAAGTAACCATGTCTTACAAATAAAACAATCCATATTTTAGGACCATCAAGTCTAAGTATGAAATCCTTTCTATCTCTGTTAGCTACTACTTTCGAGATTTTTCGAAAATAAAAACGTTGTTCGTATGTAGAGATACTCACAAAATATTAGCTAGTTAGTAATCACAAAAAAATTGTTCTAGGGCTCCCGTACTATTGTGTTAGTATGTAAATCATAAATTTTGGCATAAAAAAGTGTGTATAATGTAGGAATGTCATACTAAGTAGCGTAGGAATTTGTAGCAAGTAATAATGGAACTAAACACACCGGCAAAATTAGCGGAACATAACAAAATTTCGTTTTTTTTTTAATATTGTTCAATTTTTTTAATGTAATTGTTTATTTATTTATTTATTGATTATTAAAAAATAAATTTTATATAAACTTAGGGCATAAAATCGTGAAATTTGGAAAAAATCGGCAAAAATCGAAGATTAAGAAAATCTTTGAAATTTCAGTAGTAAGTTTTTAATTTAAATTTTCCATTTTTATTAAAGAAATGCCATGTTAAAAGAGTGTCATGGCCTTCTATGGATCTCAAGAGGGCCTGGATACGCCATTCCATGCTTGCATTTTGATTGTCAATCATTCCCTGTGGGATATTCTCCTACTCCTCAAGTAGCGCCAACTCGAGCTCCTGGACACATTTTGGACCTTTTATTTTAAACTCGTACCGTTCACCCATTGATGTGCCACACGTCTTCAATCGGATCCACATCCGTAGACCGTGCTGGTCTCTCCACCCGGGCTACACCAGCATCATTTTGGTAATAATGCCCGATTTTTTACTCTATGGACGCGCATAAAATTGAAGTTACTACCTAAAACTTTGTAAAAGGCACACCATGCAGTTCCAGGATGTCTGTGCTATAGCCCCGTGCTGTCAAAGTACCATCATCAATAATCATCAGCTCCGTGCGGGCTCCAAATCATGTGCCACCCCAAACCATTACGAAGTCTGCATCATAGGCCACTTTTTCCGTTAAGTTTGATGGCCTTTAGCGTTCCTTATGATTTATCCACATTATTTGTCGCCTGTCAACAAAATGTACATAGAATTTGCTCCCATCACTGTACAGCACAAGATTTCACTCACTTTAGACAAGTGTTTTGATGTTCACGCGCAAATCTTGGCCTGGCTCTTCGGTGTCCTGTCTCAAGTTTTGGTGCCCTTACTGGCACTTTTGAGTTTAATTTAACTTCTTTACGTCTTCTTCTTACTGTACAATCACTTACACATACATCTCGGACTTGTTCCGACAGGTTTCGTGTCTGCATAGCAGTTTGAGGTCGATTTCTTAAGGTTTGTTTCCTTACAAAACGGTCATCCTCAACCATTGTCACCTGATATCTGCCTTGTTCTCGTCTCCGAACGTAAGATCCAGTCTCTCTGTAGCGTTGAAAGTTACAATAGACTACGGAAGCCGACACACCTAAGGCCTGACTGACCGAACTGTAGGTGTGACCTTTCTCTCTACAGCTCTAGCTGTCGTAGATGCTGGGAAATCACTAATTTTGTATCTAAGCAATATGTTCTTCTAAAAACCAAACAATCAAATGAGCTTAGCATACCTTGCACCCCGCTAAAACGCCATTATTATCAGGAACACTTACATCGTCAATAATCGAAAAACACTTAATAGGGAATAATTGCTATAAAAACCTGTAATCTTGCCAGTTTTGTTCAATATTTTATTTCTTAAATGAGCTTAGAAACTATAAATAAGGATTTCACACAGCCCGACCCACTTGAGTTCAAGTTGTGGCCCTTTTTACCTATGTTCCGCTAATTTTGCCGGTGTGTGTAGATATTTTCAAATTTAAGCATAATTTTTCGAGTAATATTTTTAAAAAGTTATCAATCAATGTAACTTAGTGCCACGTTACATACTATTGCGTACATTTTGCGCCCAATCATGGCAGTTTTCTTGTTCATAAAATTACGGAAACTGGTAAACAAGGCCCTTATATTCATAATTATTTTGCTCACATAATTACTTTGTAGTAGACAGTTTAATAATTGAGGGAAAACAACAACCTTTTTGATTATAATTCTATTATTGAGAAAACACGGGATTTTCCTGGCAAAGTAAAATGAATATACACTCAGATCAAAAGTAAATTAAAATAAATGTTTAATAATTACGTGTATTGTTAAGGCTCAACTTTGTATATTAAAAATAAAGACGTATGAAATATCTTACGGACTTACGAGATTATATTAATATTATTATACTGATGTAATATTTTGTTATTGCTAATAATATGGTATACCTATTGTATCTCCCTTAATCTTTCGATCGGGGATTCTTGGAAATCTATTGTTATTCTATTGTTGTCGCGATCACCGGTGCTCTTATGGGGCTTGAAGGATTAATAGTAAAAAATGTCACAAAATAACAGCTATAGGCTTTTTGAATTGGTTTCAAATTGCGAAGATGATATTATTAACGAAGGTATCATGACTCAAAATAATAATTATTATATTTTTCGCAGGTAGAATAATTCTAGAAAGATTATTCATAATGGCGAAAGGTTCAATAGAAGGTACAAAGGTTAAAATAGACAAATTCTGCACCACCAGAGCCATGATGCCAGAGATATGCCTCAACAAGACCTTAGAAGAATTCGATCAACTTAGCAAATCAGTGTAAGTTATAAAATGCATAAAAATTAAGCATTGTAGACCGAACCAGGATTTTATTACACTAGAATCTAGATGTTTGGAATCAAAATTATAGTTCCCAAATATAGCTTGCGCAAAGTAAAAATTTGCAGAATCATAGAGAACATTATAAAGAACATTTTTCCACAAAAAATAGCTTCCTCGCGATTTATTTTTTAAATATAAACGTGTCAAAATTAGTGTAGTATCGTTTTGGACCCTATTCAAATATATAATAAAACACTAACTGTCCCGGCAAACGTTTCTTTGCCATATTATATAAAGTATATCGCCCATATTATTTTATTGAATTAGTGACTAAATAAGTATGTCACCATGGCAACGTCCATCGCTCTCCCGTGACCCGCGTCGCATAAACATTGGTCGCTCTTGATTGACAAATAATTTACAATAAAATAAAATTGCGATTATAATTAAAGATCTAAGCTATCCTATCTCTCAAGTTGGAAAAAAGCACACATTTTAAAAAAAGAAACATTAAAATCGGTTAAGTAGTTTAGGTGTCCATCGCGGACAAAAATCGTGACAGGAGATTTATATATATTAGATAGGTAACTAGTTAAAACAGTTACGGAATTCGGGCCAGAACGTGACACACTGGACCGAAATGGATAATTTGAAATTAATCCAACAGAAACGAAATTTAATATATTATTGTTACTTTACAGATCCTACGTCCCACTGCCGAAGTTAAACCCTACTGACAACTCACGAGTGATGGTAACGCAGCTGACATCGGAAAATTTCGATAATATCTCTCTACTGTCGTACATAAGATATTGTTATTTCGTAAGTCACATTAATTTATCAGTACGTTGTTCAAAAGTTAATTAGTACACTTAATTTTCGTACTCAATATACGTTCAGAAATTTTAATTAATTTTAAACCTTTTTATATTAAACTTGTTGGATGTAATTTGATATAAGTAGGTAATATTGTTGTTGTATTTTTCCAGATCGGAGAATACAGACTGAATTTTGACTACAGCATTTCAGAACGATACATCGTCGACCTGAAACATGCTAACTCGAGCCTACTCACAAAATTGAACCCGATTATTTTGAAGAAGGGAGAAATTTTATGTACGGTGTGTATCTCATAATATTTTGTAATGGCAGTGCGGGAACACCGCCTCCTATTGCACCGAGTCCTAGAGAGAGCCATAGTACTGTTGCACTGCACATGACACCCACACAATGCACATGTGTGGGTTTTTGTAGCTAGGCCATCCCGCAGGGCAACATAAGGCACCACCTAGCTAGGACTTCCTAGCTAGGATAAGTGGAATAAGCGCTTTAGAAAAGCGTTGATGAGTCTGCGAGACGCGGACAACCGTCGCGTTGGTACAGTTGTGGTGGGATGATCGTGACCGTAAACTATGCCTAAGCGGGGAGTGGAGTGCCATGGGGTTTTAGTGGGTAGTTCCTCGGAGACGAATAATATACCCCGGCCGATATCCCCAACCCGCGGGGGTTGCGCAAAGCATACCCAAAAATCACACAAAATTACAAAACAAATGGGCCAGTCTTTTAGAACCTTACATTTATTAATATATCTTAGCAAATCTATCATTGTTAGTTAAAAGTTAATGGTTCAAACACATTTTATGGCCACGAAACACACGTAAATTTTTTCCGTTTACATCATTTATGTCTCAAACAGTGTTTCTTTGCCTTCCAGGAAGGATATGGAACGAAAATCGCTGGTATTCACATATTGAACGCCCCGTCTTTCGTTGACAAGTTCGTGTTTATACTGAAACAAGGACTCAAAGAGAAGGTGGCAAGCCGCCTTCATGTGCACAACTCGTATGAGGACCTCCAAAAACATATATCGAAGGAGATTCTGCCAAAAGACTATGATGGTCTGGCGCCACCGATGGCGGAATTAAGAGGTATTTACAATGAATATTATATAATGCCTGTCATACCAGTTTTGATGATGGTGACCGGTTCCACTGAAGTCAGTTAGCTAAGTGCCGGATTTACATTCTTATATCTCCATCTTTCTTCATCGTCTCCATGTAAGACATCTATCGCCCCTCTAGGACGCTGCCGCCCCCCTAGGACACTGCCGCCCCTAGGCGTCAGTGTCATACGGCCTGAGGCATCAGATTTCTTACATGGACATTGTCAGCCTATTTGATCGTCACTCTCGTATATGGAATGGATGATCAACCAATACACCTAACTCAGCATTGCTTACTTGCCTATTCAACAATAATATTATCTACAATATTTCTGATCAGACATAATTAAGTAATAAGTCTTTATTGTATGTTCAACCCTTACTTGGAAAAAGCATTTCTTCATGCAAGAGCTTAAACCTACGAGTCAGCATCTAAGCTATTAATCACTTGACGTATTGTCAGTATTTGTAAATAGCTCATAGGTTTGGGCAATGGGACTACCATGTTAATGTCACAAAAACTCACTGTTTAAAAATAGAATAAATACTATTAGTTAATTAATAAACCCTACAAACCAAATCTGGTACAAGGAATTCAAGTAAAATTTTTAAATATGTACGGAATAATTAATTTTAGAGGTCACAGCGTTGTGGACAGAAAAGTTTTGTGTCAGTCTCGAGTCCATTCTTAACCTTCATGGTTCCACTTGTGTCACATGCTCATAATTATTATTATATTCATTGTGGCTGAGATATTTTATTTGCGACTTTTTTCATAAGAAGAAAGAATACGTAATTATAATAGTACTAGCTGACCCGACAGACGTTGTCCTGTCTTAACGATTTAATTCGAATTGGTATAATTAAGAAAACAATAGATTAAAATTAGTATTTATTAGTAGTTGTTGATTTCGGAATGTTTTACATTGGATCCGACAGACGGTGCTACCATCGCAGTGTCAAATTTTAAATAATATTCTAATTCGAATTTTAATTTTAGTCTGTCCCGACAGTTAGCGCTGCGATCAAATTAAAAAAAAATACTTATATACTTAATATGGCAAAGAAACGTTTGCCGGGACAGTTAGTTATACTATGTTAACGCGGACGAAGTCGCGGGCAACAGCTAGTAATAAATAAAACCGTCAGTCGCTAATACGATGTTGGAAAAACCGTCAGCCAGCGATATAAGTTATGACCAATATAGCCCTACTTCGCGCTCAATGTATCCTAGGGCGTCGCGTAGACAACATTTCCACCTGCAAACATTCAGCTGACGGCGATTTTCGTTTGAATTAACCATAAAATTATCTCACATAGGTATTTTAAGAAATTAATTCGGTAGTCAATACTTGTGAAGAAGAATTATGATATATTTTACTTTAAAAGCGCCATCAGTTGTTATATACTAAAACTAAAATAACATCTTCCCAACCTAAACGTGTATAATCTAGATATGAACCTTTATTTCGTGCGAATTGGGATCGTTTTAATGTCAATTCAATACGATTCCCAACATCAACTTTGAGATGCTCTCAATTTTTATTCCACCCATTATGAAGTGGCTGACGATCAAAGCTGTTATGTATTAGTGAAATACTATTATTGTAACGATTTTCGCTCGGTATGAAATAACTTTTTTTTAACTGAGCGCGACCTCCCTTACTATATACTAATAATATTATAAATGCGAAAGTGTGTCTGTCTGTCTGTAACCTCTTCACGCTCAAACCGCTGAACCGATTTTGCTGAAATTTGGCATGGAGATACTTTGAGTCCCGGGAAAGGACATAGGATACTTTTTATCACGGAAAAATGTACGGTTCCGCCGCGATAAACGAGTTTTGGCGCAACGAAGTTGCCGGCGTCATCTAGTAATATTATAAATGCGAAAGTGTGTCTATCTGTTACCTCTTCACGCCCAAACCACAGAAGCAATTTTTCTTAAATTTGTTTTAAAGATACTTTGAGTCCCGGGAAAGGACATAGGATACTTTTATCCTGGAAAAATTGTACGATTCCCTTGCAATAAACTAATTTTGGCACAACAAAGTTGCAGGAGTCATGATTTTTATTCATGAGCCAAAAACGCCGCGTTGTCGTCACTAAGCCGTGTTTCCACCTGCAAGACAACTGTCGCGAGAAGTGTCTGACAGTCTGTCTGACAGCAGCTTGCAAGTGTAACCCCCAGAGCAAGTGCTGTCGCGACAATTTGTGAAGCGCTTCCTGCGAGTAGTTGCGACATGTCTAAACTGTCTAAACATATTGTCTGCGAGGACTCACGACAGATCTCACTGCGGGTCACCGCAGATATACTACGGTCTAGTTTCGTATGGTATTTATCCACGAGCTTCTCGCACGACATTTATTGCAGCAATAAATTGCAGGAATTAGTATGAAATGTAAACAAAATTGCAAGAAACCCACGCAAGACTTCCGCGAGTTTACTTGCAGGTGGAAACACGGCCTTAGGATGTGGTCAAAATATTTTTAAAACTACAATGATTGTTTTTTTTTAACAGAGCAATGGCAAGAGACGTTGAAATCGGAGGAAACGCGACGGCTGGTACAGAACGCCGAGAGATTAGTCAGCAACGAGTCCAAACGCAGCGTGGCTAAGTTCAACGAGGAGTACTTGGGAATGCCCGGCTCGTTTAGAAAACTAAACGTCGATTAATTGTTAATAAACTGGGTTTTCAATACTAACGATGTTTTACTACACTGACCTATCTATAGGGAATACGCTAGAAATACGCAAAGGTCGAATCCGAGGGCGCTACAAGGTGCTGGCACATCATTGACATAAGAAACAAGAAGAGATTTTTGTGGCACATGCAGTAAATTTGACCAAAATCCGATATTCTTACGTAGTTTATATTACTACAAAAGTTTTGTTAAAGAAAAATTTAGTACAAAATGGTCTCAAAACAACTGTTCAACAGAATAAATGTTTAGTTTTTTTTATTTTATGGTAAAGCCGTTTATGTTTAGTGTATAAGTACTATAATACTACTAATAAGCTGGTGCTGCCTTTAGCGTGGAAAAATTTCAGTAATATCCTATTAGAATAACAAGCCAAGCTCAAGCAACATCCATTCCATGATGTAGATAAGTAACAATTATAAATTAGGATGGAATTTGACGTAAGACAGGCAAAGTAGAAATTATGATATAATAGAGTCAAATTACAATTATTATTTAGAAATCACAACACATGCTCTGTGAAAACAAGTTTTGTTTATAACGAATTTAATCATAATGTCGTCGCCTCAAGCGGCAGACATTTTGCTTTATAGCCTTGACCCCTGAAAAAACATCAGTAAAAAGAAAGAAAGATAGTAGCCACAGCAACACCTCAATGGAAATGTAAAAAATACTGACAAATTTAAGGGACAAAAATATGTCAGTTTATATAATAATCCACGTCAGTCTGGTCCCGTGCTGTGCACCTAAAGGACTTGTGTTACAGGTACTAGACAACAGAAATATATTTAATACTTTTATACTATTCATAATATTTAATACACATATTTAATACATATCCATGACCCAGGAACTTTGATAACTTTTTGTTCCGTCGCGTCGGCGGGATTCGAACCAGCGACGCCCGGCTTGAGCTACCAATCAGCCCACCAACTGAGCCACAGAGGTCGTCTCCGTTTTCCTGTGCTGTTCTGCTGTCTGCTCCTTACTTAGAAAGAAATCCTTCCTTTGGCCATGCTCAGCATAAAGCATACGGAATCTTTTGTTCTTACACTAGTCACTACAGTAATAATTCATGTCAAAATTCTAAGATAACTTGCGGCGATTAAAAATAGTTTGGTAGACAGAGATATGCTATACTGTACTCGGCGAAACAAGGCGGTAGCGGTTACTGACTCCCTATCAAAAACTTGCCATTTTCTATAATCTATAATAGATAAACCGCGATTGACAATGAAGTGTAATATTTTGTCAATCGCGGCTTTGTATAGAAAATGACAAGTTTTTGACAGGCAGTCAATGACCGCTACCGCCATGTTTCGCCGTGTACAGTATAGACTTTCTATGGAAATTCCGATGTGCGATGGATCGTTGCTCCAATACAGAAGCGTACTTGAAAATCAATGCACCCTGTTCGGACTTTGTACTACTTCGTTTACTTCAGGACTTGCAAGCATTTAGTAACGTACTACCTACACAGTACACACCCAATCATAACATTCCTGGTTCATTAGTCAAGATGCTTTTGAGTTTAGATAGTTTTGAGTTTTGACGACGCAGATGTTTTTCCATAGCGCGCGATGCATTTAAATGTGACATAAAGCTTGCGATACCGATCAAATCCATACTTCCATACTAATCTATACATAATTATAATAAAACTGTAGAAATGAGAATTCTGTACATTAAAGATATTCAAAAAATAATAAGTGGGGGGTGTCACTACATCGCTATAAAAGCCAAAAATGTGGTTAGATTTTTGTCTGTCTGTCTGTCTGTCTGTATGTTTGTTCCAGCATCACACGAAAACCACTGATCCGATTTTAATGCGGTTTTCGCAGATTGTCTTTTCCCAACTTAACATTTGGTGTATAAATTTCGCAGATTGTCTTTTCCCAACTTAACATTTGGTGTATAAATTTTTCCCCCCACCCCTCTAAGGGTACAAAAGGGGGGTCAGATTTTGTATCAAATTTTTTTCTTTAACATGAAAACTACTGATCCGATTTGCAAACGGTTTTCGCAGATATATTTGTCTTCTTTGAACTCAACATCTGATACAAAAAAAAATCCCCCCACCCCTCTAAGGGGGGTTCGATTATGTATCAAACTTTTTTCTTTAATGGACTTACTTCATATTATTTACTGTGTTTTTAACTTAACATTTGGCGTATAACATTTTTCCCCCCACCCCTCTTAGGGGACAAAAGAGAGGGTAAGATTTTGTATCAACTGATGAAGTAGAAATACTTTATATGGCAAAACAGCGTTTGCCGGGACAGCTAGTGATATTATAAATGCGAAAGTCTGTCTGTCTTTCTGTCCGTCTGTCTGTTTATTACCTCTTCTTGCCTAAACCGCTAACCCGATTTTGCTGAAATTTGGCATTGTGATACTTTGAGTCCCGGGAAAGGACATAGGAATTAGGATACTTTTTGTTCCGGAAAAATGTACGGTTCCCGCGCGATAAACGATTTTTGGCGCAACGGAGTTGCGGGCGTCATCTATTCTTATATTATACTCTACGAATAATAAAACCTAAGGAAACGTAACTCCCATACTAATACAGTTTTAAATTTGGTTCCATTCGAACTGTCATGTAACGTCAGCCTTTATACCGCTCAAGGTCACATAAATATTGCAAATGTATGAAAAATGAACCTAAGGTACACTTTTTTGACAAGTATTTTGGAGCATGTTTTTTGACGGAGTTACTCTTCCTTAGTTTTTATTATGCGTAGATTATTCTAGGTATATGTATAGATAATTCGAGGAACATTTGTCACAATATGCAAAGAATAACCAAAATTTAAAAACGACACAAAAGACGACTGGAATTGAACAGAAATTAAAGATTCGTCATCTATACATAATTATTATAAAACAAAGTCACTTTTTCCCTCATGTCCATTTGTTCCCTTTAATCTTTAAAACTACGCAACGGATTTTGATGATTCTTTCAGTGTTAGATAGCCCATTTATCGAGAAAGGCTATAGGCTACATTTTATCACTAAGACTAATAGGAGCGAAGAAATAGAGGAAAATGTGGAAAAAACAGGGAAAATAATTTGAAAGGGCTAACTTAAACGCGCTAACTTCAGGAACTACTGGTACGATTTAAAAAATTATTTTAGTGTTAGATAGCCCATTTATTGAGGAAGGCTATAGGCTATATTTTATCACGCTAAGGCTAATAGGATAATGTGGAAAAAACGGGTGAAATTATTTGAAAGGGCTTATCTCGTGAACTACTGGAGCAATTTTTATGTTATTTGGCACAAATAAAAAGTAGACCACGTGAAGGATCATAGGCTATCGATTTTAATCATTTTTTTAGTGGCTATATATTTTATATCCGTGCGACGCCGGGGCGGGTCGCTCGTAATATTATACTTTAAATATTTTTACTTTATGTCTTCAAACATTCGAAAAATATTTAAGGCCGCCTAGGCCGGTGTACTAATTAACATTCCTATTTTATAAACTCTATAAATTTTTATTTTTTTGTTTCCATGGATGATGGATATAATACAAGATGACGCAGAATCGTACATTTTTCCGTCTTTCGAAGGGTAAGTATATTTTGTATCCATATAAATCGGTGCAACTGTTTAGGCGTGAAGAGGTAATAAATACATACACAGATAAACTTTCGCGAGATTTTTATATATAAGATGATAATATCGTTATAATTATAATAATATTGTTCAAAATGCCTCAAGTGGGCGGAATACATTGGCCTTTTTAATCTACATTTTATAAGGAAACGCACACATGAACATGATGAATATTTTTATAAGTAACAAAACAAGTTTACACCATTTCAGTCAGTATCGGAGGATAACACAAAGTGGTTATTAAGTTGAGTGAGGATTTTATTATAAATTTAAATCGTCGTGCTGGGATTCAAAGTAAGATGTTTTATTTATTAGAGTATATTTTTGCTTATAAAATTACTGCAAATCACTTTATGAAGGAAGGTATTTAAAAAAAACTCGGTGACTTTATTTTATTCAGAGTTTTGAATGAGATTTATTTTTAGGTTACCGATAACAAATTAGCAAAATTTTTAGTCTCTGAGTTATTCATGTAAATCGAGAGACAGAAACATATTATTCTACTTATGTTATGAAAATTTGTCCTTTGAGCGAATATATTTTTCGGCGTAACTTTTACCATAATATTATTAAATTATGGTAAAAGTTATTAGTCCTTAGAGCGAAAAATATGTTTATAAATTATTAGTAAATGGTTGTTTAGAGCCATCCCTACGGAAAATCCGCAATTTATCGTATTTAGAGCCTTATAAACTCATAATTTGAAACTACAGAGTTATAATAAAAATACAGCAATAATCTTCAGTATCTCAATTATATTCCTTTCCACGTTTTAAATTATCTATTTTCGTTTATTATACTCATGATATCAGCTTCCAAAGTAAAGCCAATTTATTAAAATTCAAGCTTCAATTCAGCATCTCCTTAGTATAATTTACAAATTACTTTTATTTGAAACACACGCCAATAGATCGACAATATCATAAACTACATATTCCCCGTTTTAATTTTTTTAGGTCAATTTTGAACTAAGATAAGTAAAAAAATAGGGTTTTGGTGCGATCTCGGCAACGCGGCAAATGTATGGCCAAGGTCATTTGCTCGGGGGACGGCCTTAAAACTAAAATATACACGTAATAATATTATGGCTACTGGTCACTACTGTCACTACTATAAAGTCAACATTATCGAAAATAAATCTACTAAATTCCCCTCCACCTATATAGCACAGCTGGACCTTCTATATTGAAATATTGTAAAATTAATCAATTTAGGGAATTCTTTGGACCCAACGACCCCAATATTTTCCATTT